>JALMGJ010000028.1:960000-6365000 GCA_023362775.1 Charina bottae | reverse complement strand
CAGAATACCCATGCCTAGGTAATTCTTAATTTCTCCCAGATCTTTGACATCAAAGTGCTGTTTCAGATTTTCAGTAAATTCAATTACCCTGCTTTGATCTATAAGACACAAATAGTCTACAAATATCAAAAGCAAAATCTGTTCATCATTTCCACATTGCTTTACATACAGACACGGGTCAGCTATACTACACTTGAATCCCATTCTTTGTAATTCCTTATCTAAAGTTAGATTCCAGCAACGTGCTGACTGCTTGAGTCCATACAATGCTTTCTGCAACTTGTATACCCTTCCTGCAATCTTTGATTCATACCCTGGGGCTTCAATCATATAGATCTCTTCATTCAAATCAGCATGCAAATATGCTGTTGTGATATCATAATGCTGTACTACACAATTCCCAGCTGCTGCCATTGCTAAGGCAAACCTAAATGTCTCCCCTCTTAGCGTTGGTGCAAAAACCCCATCATAAGTCTGATTCTTTATCTGGGAAAATCCTTGTGCTACCAACCTAGCCTTATACTGAATATCACCATTCACTAAGGTTTTCTTCTTATACACCCATCTACAGCCTACTGCTCTATGCCCCTCAGGCAGCCTAGTAGATTTGAAAACCTTATGAGAATTAATGGCTTTCATTTCCACATCCATAGCAGCTTTCCATCTACTCTGCTCATGTTGTGGCAACTTCAATACGTCCCTGTAATTACGAGGTTCATAATCAATAAAACACACTTTTACATCACCTGGTGTATAACGCTGAGGTGGTATGCCCTTGTTAACTCTCTCAGATCTACGCAACACTGTAGCATCCTGCATCATTGGCACACTAGGAGTTAATTCCTCTTCCTTCTTAATCACATCAGTGGCATCTGTCCGCTCTGAAAACTCAAAACTGCTCTGACTAGGAAGATAAACCTCACTACTCCCGTGTAATCTCTGCCAATTGCTGTGCTCACTAAAACTTGCTGACCTAGAGATAACAACTTTCCTGCCATCAGTGAACCTATATCCCTTGGTCCCTGGCTCATACCCCACAAACGTCAGCTTCTGTGCTTTTGCCTGTCCTTTCCTACGTACTTCCTTATGCACGTGAACATAGGCAGTGCACCCAAACACCTTCAAATGAGCTAATGGTGGCTTCTTGCCATATAACATATAATATGGAGTTTGGTTTACAGACACACTCCATAACCTGTTAATTAAATAATTAGCAGTTAATATTGCCTCTCCCCAGTATCCTCTTGATAACCCTGAGTCAGCAATGAGTGAATCCTTCACTGTCTGCAATGCCAAATTCCTACGTTCAGCCACGCCATTCTCAGCTGAACTATGTGGGTTAGTTCTCCTATGCACAATGCCCCTTCTACGGAGCCATTGCTGAAAACTCCCACTCAGAAACTCTGTACCCCGGTCAGTTTGTAAACTACACACTTTTGTGCTATACCTACGTTCCACAAACTGCACCCAGTTTCTAAACTTTTCAAATGTTTGGCTTTTAGCTTTCAATAGGTAACAGAACCCAAATCTAGTGTAATCATCTACAATGACTAAAACGTATTTAGCACCCCCTATTGAAGCTGGTAATGGACCAATTAAGTCAGCGTGAACTAATTCAAAACATTTATGTGACTTCCTATCACTGAATTTGCTCACAGGAAACACCTTTGACTTTGCAACCTTACAAGCTGTGCAATCCAAATACACTTGGCACTTTTTCAATTCCATTCCAGAACTTGCTTCTGACATCTTTTCAATCACTTTGAAACTCGGATGTCCAAGCCTCCTGTGCCACAGATGCGCACACGAATCATGTGTTGGCTTATTAATTGTAGCTAAACCATGATGGCTGCTGCTTGTCCTGGCTTGTACAATTTCATAAAGACAGTTTTGCAAAATACCTTTGCCACAAACATTATCTTTCATAACAATGCATTCATTATTACCAAACTGTACAGTATAACCCTGTTTATCCAATTGTGACACACTAATTATATTGTACTCCAGTTCAGGTACACACAACATTGATAATTCAATATTTAACCCTGGTACATATACAAATCCCTTACCAGTCACAGATGCAATGCTTCCATTAGCTAGAGTAACATGATCTCTATCAGCTTGCATAAAACTCTTAAACATCTGTCTGTTATTTCCTATATGCTGACAAGCCCCACTGTCAATTAGAAATGGTCCCTTTAAATTTTGTTCTACACTTGAACTAATTAAAGACAGCTGTGCAGCTTCTCCCGGCTTGGAAATGTTCAGCTTAGCCTTCAGCTTCCGTTTCTTATCACAATGTTTCAACAAATGCCTTTTCGACCCACAGTTAAAACATTTTCGTACATACAAAACATTCTCAGAATATTCCTTAACACAAACACTGTTTTGCTTAGCACTAATTACATTAGAACACTGCTGCCTCCTTTGTTCTTCTTCTAAAAGCCTGCTAGATAAGTATCTTATGGTTAAATCCTCCTCAGATAACGACCCGAAGCTCATTGCCAAAGTATCCCACATTTCATTTAAAGAACTGAGAATTATATACACTTTGTTAGCTTCTGTAAATTGCATATCTCTCTGAGCCAATTCCTGGAACAACCCTGTCATAAAATGCAGGTGATCCCTTATATTATCAGATGCCCCTAATCTAGCGTGATAAAGTTTTCTTGTTAGTAAAACCTTACATAACGGTGAGCTTCTTAGATAAACATTCTTTAAAGCTTCCCAACACTTATAGGCTAACTGACAGTCTCTAACATAACACAACTGGCTATCTTCCAGACATAAAATTATGCTTGCCAATGCTCTATCGTCCTTTAGAGCAACTTCTTCATCTTCCAGGTCTGGTTCAGGGCAAAGTACACTCCTCCAAAGCCCTTCACGCTGAAGATACATTTCCATTTTATATGCCCATGACGAATAATTATTGTCATTCAGTCTCTCCAGAGGAAATCCTCCCCCGACTGCAGACAACATCTTCGCTGTGCTCATCTGTCTTCAGCCCCTTCTGGGCAGACACCGATGATTAAAGACACAGACCTTATCAGAATGTCCTCCAGCTATAAAACAAGCGTAGGAGAAAAAAACACACACGCAGACACGGAGCCTGGGAAAGTTCCAAATCACTCCAAATAGCCACACGACTCCTGGATAGGCTTCCAAAGCTTCCAGCTCACAGACTGCACACGATCCACCGATCCACAGCCAGTGCAAAGCCTTCCGTCGTCTATGGCATCTCTGCTGCCTCTGGGCCCGTAACCCTGTCAGAGGGAGCACGGATGGAGCGGCGTGCTTCTCTCCTAGGCACCAGTGATCCAAGTACTATGCAGTAAATAGACTCCAAACAGAAGTTATATAAATATCCTATTTACTTTATATACATACGTATTTACAGATCACTTCCACAGGTAACAAATGATACACCATCAACGATACAGCTTTCACGAGGTAAAAATGGGAATAAAATGGAATACAGAATATCTCTGCATTTATAGTCAAACTGACCAATCACATTATAGGTCAATCTTGTTAACTACCACACCCAACCTAACTCTAAGCACCTGTTGAATGAGTCACACATGACACATCATTCTTACAACAATGGCTGCTAATTGGGTGACTGTGCAGAATATTTCACCTTTTACCTAGAAATCAAGCCTCTCTGTATAATTTATATCTAGAAGTAAATTCCTGGGTTTATCAAACCCCAACATGTTAATAATAAGGCGGGTTTCATGGCGCCAGCCACTCCTAAGAGGAACTATTGACATTCCCGTCCCAAGCCAGGTGGCAGAACCAGGTCTTCAGGTCTTCCAGAAGGTCGGGAGTGAAGAAACTCGCCTCAGCTCCAGGGGCAAGATATTCCAAAGGGCGGGTGCTACTGCAGAGAAGGCACGCCTCCTGGATCCCGCTAGATGGAACTCTTTAGCCGATGGGATCCTTAGCATGCCCTCTCTGCATGACCAAGTGGGGCGGGTCGATATATATATACACACACATACATACATACACATATATGTGTGTGTATACATATATATACACATACATACATACATACATACATGACATTTCATAGAAAATACATAAACAGGCAAAGAAAAAGAATAAAAGAAGGGAATAAGAAACTAAAATGCAAATAAGTAAGCAAGGGATTTACAAATGTCATAGAAGTTATAATTTTCCAGTACATCATTATCTGACTGTGAATAACTGGAAAGATTATATCATTTTAAAAATCCAAAAATTGCTATTAAGCTGTAAACAAAACATAAGTATCAGGAATTGTGGTCAGCACAGCATAAATTACAGAATGAAATTATGAACCACAGAAAACTCTATCCATATTACTAAAAGTCTGTTCTAATTTAGAAATTCTATAAAATTGAAATACAGACTTTATGCATAGAGAAACCCAAATTGTAGATGTGGTACAACTCCATGTATTGAATTGTTGTCCAGGAATGGCTTCCAATTTGAAGTAAATTCTGTGTCAGATTTACTTTTAAGATACAGGGTTATTCTCGATGTTGAAACATACTTCCACAACTTAGTTAGCCATTCTGCCATAGAGGGGATCTAATGTCTTTTCCAATAAAAGGCATATAGTATCTTTGCGGCAGCTAGCATATACAAAGCTAATTCGGTATACTTTGAGGGAATATAAGGTTTAGTAAAGTTTAATAACTCCAGCAAAGGATATCGTTACCTTGTCGTGGTGCTGGAGCTTGAGCACCTCAATGAAACCATGAGCTAAACCGTGAAGGGACACCCAAGACGGAAAGGTCGTGGCAGAGAGGTCAGACTAAATACGATCCCTGGGGAAGGTAATGGCAACCCACCCCAGTATTCTTGCCGTGAAAACTAAATGGATCAGTACAACCAGTGATATGTCGGTATACCATCGGAAGATGGGACTCCCAGGTCGGAAGATGGTCAAAATGCTAGTGGGGAGGAACAGAGGATACGTTCAACTAGCCCCAGACGTGATGACGCAGCTAGCTCAAAGCCGAAAGGACGGCTAGCGGCCGACGGTGCTGGTGGTGAACGACGAATCCGATGTTCTAAAGATCAACACACCATAGGAACCTGGAATGTAAGATCTATGAGCCAGGGCAAATTGGATGTGGTTATTGGTGAGATGTCAAGATTAAATATAGACATTTTAGGTGTCAGTGAACTGAAATGGACTGGAATGGGCCACTTCACATCAGATGACCACCAGATCTACTACTGTGGACAAGAGGACCACAGAAGAAATGGAGTAGCCTTCATAATTAATAATAAAGTGGCTAAAGCAGTGCTTGGATACAATCCAAAAAACGATAGAATGATCTCAATTCGAATTCAGGGTAAGCCATTTAACATCACAGTGATCCAAATATACGCCCCAACCACAGATGCTGAAGAAGCAGAAGTAGATCAGTTCTATGAGGATCTGCAGCACCTACTGGATAATACACCAAAAAGAGATGTTATTTTCATTACAGGAGACTGGAATGCTAAGGTGGGTAGTCAGACGACACCTGGAATTACAGGCAAGCATGGTCTGGGAGAACAAAATGAAGCAGGACATAGGCTGATAGAATTTTGCCAAGACAACTCACTGTGCATAACAAACACTCTCTTCCAACAACCTAAAAGACGACTTTATACATGGACTTCACCAGATGGTCGACACCAAAATCAGATTGACTACATCCTTTGCAGCCAAAGGTGGCGGACATCTATACAGTCGGTAAAAACAAGACCTGGAGCTGACTGTAGTTCAGATCACGAAGTTCTTATTGCAAAATTTAGAATCAGACTAAAGAGAATAGGGAAGACCCACAGATCAGTTAGATATGAGCTCACTAATATTCCTAAGGAATATGCAGTGGAGGTGAAGAATAGATTTAAGGGACTAGATTTAGTAGATAGGGTCCCGGAAGAACTATGGACAGAAGTTCGCAACATTGTTCAGGAGGCGGCAACAAAAAACGTCCCAAAGAAAAAGAAAACCAAGAAGGCAAGATGGCTGTCTGCTGAGACACTGGAAGTAGCCCAAGAAAGAAGGAAAGCAAAAGGCAACAGTGATAGGGGGAGATATGCCCAATTAAATGCAAAATTCCAGAGGTTAGCCAGAAGAGATAAGGAACTATTTTTAAACAAGCAATGTGCGGAAGTGGAAGAAGACAATATAATAGGAAGGACAAGAGACCTCTTCCAGAAAATTAGAAACATTGGAGGTAAATTCCAGGCAAAAATGGGTATGATCAAAAACAAAGATAGTAAGGACCTAACATAAGCAGAAGAGATCAAGAAAAGGTGGCAAGAATATACGGAAGATCTGTATAGGAAGGATAATAATATTGGAGATAGCTTTGACGGTGTGGTCAGTGAGTTAGAGCCAGACATCCTGAAGAGTGTGGTTGAATGGGCCATAAGAAGCATTGCTAATAACAAGGCAGCAGGAGACGACGGTATCCCAGCTGAACTGTTTAAAATCTTGCAAGACGATGCTGTCAAGGTGATGCATGCCATATGCCAGCAAATTTGGAAAACACAAGAATGGCCATCAGATTGGAAAAAATCAACTTATATCCCCATACCGAAAAAGGGAAGCACTAAAGAATGTTCAAACTATCGAACAGTGGCACTTATTTCACATGCCAGTAAGGTAATGCTCAAGATCCTGCAAGGTAGACTCCAGCAATTCATGGAGCGAGAATTGCCAGATGTACAAGCTGGGTTTAGAAAAGGCAGAGGAACTAGAGACCAAATTGCCAATATCCACTGGATAATTGAGAAAACCAGGGAGTATCAGAAAAACATCTATTTTTGTTTTATTGACTATTCTAAAGCCTTTGACTGTGTGGATCATAACAAATTGTGGCAAGTTCTTAGTGGTGTGGGGATACCAAGTCATCTTGTCTGCCTCCTGAGGAATCTGTATAACGACCAGGTAGCAACGGTAAGAACAGAGCATGGAACAACGGACTGGTTTAAGATTGGGAAAGGAGTACGGCAGGGTTGTATACTCTCACCCTACCTATTCAACCTGTACGCAGAACACATCATGCGACGTGCTGGGCTTGAGGAATCCAAGGCTGGAGTTAAAATCGCTGGAAGAAACATTAACAATCTTAGATATGCAGATGATACCACTTTGGTGGCTGAAAGCGAGGAGGAGTTGAGGAGCCTTATGACGAAGGTGAAAGAAGAAAGTGCAAAAGCTGGGTTGCAGTTAAACCTCAAAAAAACGATAGTTTTTAAAAGATTATGGCAACCAGCTTGATTGATAACTGGCAAATAGAGGGAGAAAAAGTGGAGGCAGTGACAGACTTTGTATTTCTAGGCGCAAAGATTACTGCAGATGCTGACTGCAGC
Source organism: Charina bottae (assembly GCA_023362775.1). Lineage (NCBI taxonomy): Eukaryota > Metazoa > Chordata > Lepidosauria > Squamata > Charinaidae > Charina > Charina bottae. The sequence continues at coordinate 6,357,632 of JALMGJ010000028.1, read as the reverse complement.
CAGGAAATCAGAAGACGTCTACTTCTTGGGAGGAGAGCAATGGCAAATCTTGATAAAATAGTTAAGAGCAGAGACATCACACTGACAACAAAGGTCCGCATAGTTAAAGCAATGGTAGTAGTAGTAACCTATGGCTGTGAGAGCTGGACCATAAGAAAGGCTGAGCGAAGGAAGATAGATGCTTTTGAACTGTGGTGTTGGAGGAAAATTCTGAGAGTGCCTTGGACTGCAAGAAGATCAAACCAGTCCATACTCCAGGAAATAAAGCCAGACTGCTCACTTGAGGGAATGATATTAAAGGCAAAACTGAAGTACTTTGGCCACATACAGTAATGAGAAGACAGGATACCCTGGAGAAGAAGCTGATGCTAGGGAAAGTGGAAGGCAAAAGGAAGAGGGGCCGACCAAGGGCAAGATGGATGGATGATATTCTGGAGGTGACAGACTCAACCATGGGGGAGCTGGGGATGGTGACGGCTGACAGGAAGCTCTGGCGTGGGCTGGTCCTTGAAGTCACGAAGAGTCGGAAGCGACTGAACGAATAAACAACAACGAAGTTTAATAAAATATTTCAGGTTGAACTTGGTTGAAATATTCAACTTTTAAATTTGTTTCATTCTGGTATGAAACATTTTCCAAAACTGTTGAGCTTTACAACATTGCCACCAGATGTGAAAAAATGATCTGAGCTGCTCAATACATTTCCAGGAAGTTTTATAGAATCAACTGGAAGTGGACAGGATCCTCCAGACTGTGAACACCACCACATGCCATCTAGACTCGTGCCCTTCCTGGCTAGTAAAATCGGCCAGGGAGGTGACATGCGGGTTGGTCCAGGTGATGGTTAATACATCCATGATGGAGGGGGTGTTCCGAACTGCCTTTAAGGAGGCATTGGTGCACCCCCTCCTCAAGAAGCCATCCCTGGACCCTACCATCTTGGACAATTTTCGTCCTGTCTCCCACTTTCCGTTTTTGGGAAAGGTGGTTGAGAAAGTGGTGGCATTGCAACTTCAGAGGATTCTGGATGAAGCGGATTATCTAGACCCCTTTCAGTCAGGTTTCAGGCTGGGATATGGGACGGAGACTGCATTGGTCGCGCTTATGGATGACCTCTGGCGGGAGCGGGATGGCGGCAGTGCATCCATCCTGGCTCTCTTGGATCTCTCAGTGGCTTTCGATACCATCGACCATGGTATCCTTTTGGGGCGGCTAAGGGAGTTGGGGGTGGGCATCGTCGTTTTGCGCTGGTTCACCTCCTTCCTCCAGGGCTGCTCCCAGTCGGTGGTGATAGGAGAGGAGAGATCTGACCCGCGACCTCTCTTATGTGGAGTGCTGCAGGGGTCGGTCCTCTCTCCTCTCCTATTTAACATCTACATGAAACCGCTGGGTGAGATCATCCATCACCATGGGATGAGGTATCATCAATATGCTGATGATACTCAATTGTATATCTCCATCCCAGGTGAAGTAAGTAATGCAGTCGCTGCCCTGTCTCAGAGCCTGGGGGCTGTGGGGGCCTAGATGGGGAACAACAGGCTTCAGCTGAACCCCTGGCAAGACTGAGTGGCTGTGGATATATGGCCCCGCGCTATCCTGGAAGTTGTCATATTTGGTTCTGGATGGGGTGGCACTACGCCATTCGGAACCTGTGTGGAACTTGGGGGTCCTCCTAGACTTACGACTCCTGCTCGAAGAGCAGGTGGCAGTCGTGGCTAGGAGGGCCTTTGCCTAGCATGGGAGGGGAAAAGTAGCAGCTCCTCCTGGGGGTGGTTAATGCCATAATGTCCTCCGTATTATTTGAGATACTTGCCGGATTGGATTTTGTATTTATTTATGTCATGTTACTAATTTGTAATTTTATATTTATATTTTAACTTTAATTTTATTGTAAACCACCCAGAGTTCCCTGTTGGGGGAGTTGGGCAGTCATATAAATTTAAATAATAAATAAATAAATATAATAAACTGTCCATTTTAGCAATCAATATTTGAGTAACATTCCAACAATAAAACATCTTATACCAATTTTCTCTAAGTATAATATGGCTCAGTGGTTAAGACGCCAGGCTTGTCGACTGGAAGGTCGGCAGTTCGAGACCCAAGCACCATGTGACGGAGTGAGCTCCCGCACTTGCCCCAGCTCTTGCCAAACTAGCAATTCAAAAGCATACAAATGCAAGTAGATAAATAGGTACCACTTTGGTGGGATGGTAACAGTGTTCCGCTCGCGTCATGCCGGCCACATGATCATGGAAGCATCTTCGGACAGCGCTGGCTCTTCGGCTAAGAAATGGAGATGAGCACTGCCTCCTAGAGTTGGACACTACTGTGCAGGGGAAACCTTTACCTATAATATTTGTGGTAAGCTTAATATTCTTCTTCCATTAAAATTTCAATTGTTGCATATTTAATACTGCATCTAAATTCTGCATCCTTTTCATCATACAATGTTTGATTTGTTCAGTTTCTGAGTCATACTTCACCAGCAGTTTATAAATAAGGCCTAGTATCCATCCATCCATCCTCCTGGTCACTCGCTGGACTAGTCCCTGCAGTTTTAATTTTCTTGGCAAGGTTTTTCGGAAATGGTTTGCCATTGCCTTCTTCCTAAGGCTGAGAAAGGAAGAAGAAGCTGGGTGACCTTGGGCAGGTCACTCTCTCTCAGCCCTAGGAAGCAGGCAATGGCAAACCACTTCTGAAATCTTGCCAAAAAAACTACAGGGACTTGTCCAGGCAGTCACCAGGAGTCAACACTGACTTGAAGACACAATATATATCTTTGATTGGCTGGCTCGATACAGGGCATCATAGAGGGAGCTTTGTCCCTGAAGCAAAGTTCAGTTTTTCTCTTGTTCTCTCTCCCTCCCTCCCTCCCTCCCCCCCTCCCTCCCTCCCCCCCCCAAAAAAAAAACTACAGGGACTTGTCCAGGCAGTCACCAGGAGTCAACACTGACTAGAAGACAATATATATATACTGTGTATAACACACTCAGGGACAAAGCTCCCTCTATGATGCCCTTTATCGAGCCAGCCAATCAAAGATTATCTGGAATCAGCTCTTCCTTCCTTCCTTGAAACTATCCTAGTGACCCTTGGTGGAATTATGAAAACACAATCTGCTTTTTAGTGGTTGTGCTTCTGTATAATTGGGATTACATGAGAGGCATTTTTGAGAAAGAAAAGCTGATCTACCTATTCAGGCCTCTCAGTACATGATCAAATTATCTGATGTTTCTGGGGGACTGTTGTGTGATACCAAAATTAGGGGTTTGTTACAGGAATGCTATCTGTCAGAGCCAAATGAAAATCCTGGATCTCAGCTGTGCTCTGGTCACATTATTTGTTAGACTCTGAAATAGAATAACACATACAGTATTTGCTAAATAGAGTTTGTTTATTTACTCACGGACTGGTCATACAGACTACAATTTAGCTTCAAATAATTTTATTTATTTATTTATTTGTCATATTTATATCCTGCCCATCTCCCCCAAAAGGAGGGACTCTGGGCGGTTCACAATAAGAGTTTAAAATCAGTAAAAACCATAAATAACGATAATAACCAATAAAAATATCTAATACAGTCCAATCCAAGCAATGGTAGATCTTACTTATCCCATAGGTCGGTAAGGCTGGTCAAGGCAGATCTAAGAGACCAGCCAACCCCAAGACTGGCTGTTCCCCTCCCCTCCCCAAGCATGGTGGCATAACCAGGTCTTTAGGTTTTTCCTAAAGTCCAGGAGTGAGGGGGCTGATCTTATTTCAGGGGGAAGAATATTTTCCAGAGGGCAGGGGCTACTGCAGAGAAGGTACGCCTCCTGGACCCCGTCAGATGGAACTCTCTTACAGACAGGGCTCGTAGCATGCCCTCTCTGCAGGACCGGGTGGGATGGGTTGATGTAACAGGGATGAGATGGTCCCTCAGGTAACCTTTTGCCTTTCATAACTGATTATAATATTTAAAATGTGTCATTCTTTCTTAACTTTCAGCTCCCCTATAGGTAAGATGGGAATGAATAACACAGTAATTATTAAATTATTATTAATTTAAGGGTCAATACCAAAGGCCAAATAAATCAAAGTGGATTATCTCATGATGCAGAAGACAAGATAAAGTTCAACAGAAATTTTATTATTGCTGACTCTGAACAACTACAACTATTATCCCTGAAATACTACTCTAATGCACAGATCTAAAAAAGCTAAAGGTTCCCCCCGCACATTTGTGCAGTCGTGTCCGACTCTAGGGGCCGGTGCTCATCTCCGTTTGTTAGCCGAAGAACCAGCGCTGTCCGAAGACGCTTCCACGGTCATGTGGCCGGCATGACGTGTGTGGAACGCTGTTACCTACCCACCGAAGTGGTACCTATTAATCTACTTGCATTTGCATGCTTTCGAATTGCTAGGTTGGCAAGAGCTGGAGCTAGTGCAGGAGCTCACTCCACACGCAGGGCTAGGGATTCGAACCTCCAAACTTGCGATCTTCTGATTGACAAGCCTGGCGTCTTACCCGCTGAGCCACCATGCCCCTCATGCACAGATCTAGAAGCCTATTAATCACAAACTCAATTGGTAACTTTAAGCAGCTACTTTCAGGCATAATATATAACTTTAAACAGCATAGCAATAATTGCACTGATCATTTGCAAGGGTTTTTATATTATGATTGTATATATGTAGCCCTCTGAACTTTCCAAAAGTTGTATCTAGATACTAAGTGTTCTGAATATAATATAGGACTTTAAGGGATTGTTGCATGTTAATTTGCTTTTATTATATATGATTTCCATTTTTCTTATCCATCAGATATTCACCAAGCCAATGTTGTTTGGATCGGGCCCGCAACTAGGGTCTTTGTCACCCGGGGCAAACATGGATTCTGCACCCCCCCCATGGATTCCATGCCCTCTCAAAATGAGAAGTTCCACCACACCCCCTACTCGCACTACGGCGTGTGTACAAACCTGCGTAACATTTTCCCAAGTGCGCATGGGAGAAAAGCGAGCGAGCCCCTGCCCTCCCATTCTAGCGAACGCTAGTTTGTTGGAGGAGCCGGGTGCATGAAAGCCGTTCCTGCCTGCTTGAGTGGTGGGCTCCACCCACAAAGAACCTGTGCGAGTGTGAGATTAAGTCCCGATTCACACCGCAGGCCTAACACAAAGGACTTTTGGCGCCCCCCCCAGCGCAGCACCCGGGGCACATGCCCTGCTTGCCCCCCCCCCTAGTTGTGGCCCTGGTTTGGATAGAAATTTGCCTAAAAAGGCCAAGAGGTTGTTTGCTTAGAGAGGAAAGGCACCGGTCTCTTGAAGGTTTAATGCAGGGGCTTGTTTGAGAAAAGCCAATAATAATAGTAAAATCTTCAATTTACTGGCAGACTTGATAAGTTTCCTGGGCTGTCAGTATTTTAATTTGAGTTTCTCATACTGCAATATTTCATTGATTATTAGTTACCATGTATTAGTTTCAAGGGAGAAGGTTCCATTATGCCTGTCAAAGGATTTAATGTAAGACTCATCTTGAAACCCAATGACAACTTGCTGTGTCCTGGAGCTGATGGATAAATAAATTGCCAGCTTTCAAGACAGCCAGATGAATGTGAAATGAGGAATGGAATCTTAAGTTGTCACTAGGCTTCAGTGCAAAGCACAGAGAAACTTGCAAAGTTCCGTTCTTCAGATATGCTTTCTTTAGTCACAGAACAGGGTAAATAAAATAGTCGTGGGTTTTTGAAACAACTATAAGAAAAAAAAAAGCCTGGTTTTCATTTTTATTTTTTAAATATAGAAACAGAGTTCTGGCTCTCTTTATTTCTATAATTTTTCCTCTCCATTTTTGCTTGTGATAATTGGCCTGGGAAACAGGGCTGATCTCTTATGAGCTGAATTCAAATCTTCCCCTGACATTCTTGGGCTCTGATACCATATTCTATGATGCGTCTTCCAGAAAGGTATATGCTCCCCATCCTGCCTTAACCCGTTAATCCAGAAGGAGGTCAGGGTTGATTTTCAAAGCTACTAACAGAACTTAGAGCAACCAAAGAAGCATTTCCCTTGCCATGATACTCTTACCCAGGGGCATTCATGGGTGTGCGTGTATGTGCAAAAAAACTACAAAAATGGGGGCAGAGAACCAAGAAAGGGCACTAAGCTCATGAATTTACTCTGCTTTTGAAATGTGTAAACAGGGAAAATGGACATAGGCTGCCACATTATGCCAGTAGTAGATCTCGCAGTAAGCTGTGGCACTTTTTGCGGCTGCTGCAGAGACAGCTAAACTGAACATCTTCAAAGAACCCAAGAGGGCAAAAACTCCTAGTCCTTTCAGCGGGCATCTATTTTACTTTTGGGGTCCTGCGTGGCCTTCAATATTAGCCTTTATCAGAGCAGTCCAAAGAGACCAGGCTCTGAGTCTTTTTGCTGTCTACATTTCCACCTGGGGGAGTGGGGTGATTTGCATTACCCTTTGCAGATTTTTTTTTCTCTTCTCCTCTTTCATTTCCTAGCTTCCCATGACTCAGTCTCTTCCCAAATATGTTATTGCTAGTGAATTCTTAAACTATGATGAAAAGTTTGACTTCAGGGGTAACACATTTGGTGCTGTAATTAGTGGTATTTCTGAAATCATATTAAGGGTGTAAGTAAGGCACTTCTGGTCTAGATATACATTTTTCAAATATTATTGTCCTTAATTTCCAAGTTACACATGCATACTATTTTACTTCTGTACTTTGCACTGACACCGCTGTATTGCAGATTAAAGAGAATCCTTAATCAGACCTATGGGCATCCACAATTTGGAGGCAAGATAAGGATTTGGAGAAGTTATAGTTACAAAATATATAAACATATGTATATAGTTATAAATTCTTTTGTTCTGTCAAGTTACTTTCTTATACTCTCTATTTTACTCTTCAAAATGTTGATATTGCACTAAAAATTCTAATCCCAGGGTTAAAGGCAAATCCTTAATCAAATGGTTTAAGAAATTTTAAAAAATCCTTTTCAAATGGGGCATTTACCTCTAATCCCTAGCCTTCCTTGCACAGATGTCCCTTTATAAGTCATTATTTGCTAATTATTGTTTGTGGTTATATACAGGTAACAAGTTAATCTTACACCCATTTTCCTGGGAATAAATCCCACTAGTCACAATGGAACTTTCATAGGATAATATTATAAATAGGAAATGTTTAACTCTCTGAACCACTGCCTGTGGAGAGGGGGAGGGAAAGGATAGCAAAAGAACTTCTGTTTATTTGTATGTTTATATAATTTAGAGGCACCTGATTCCAGTTCTGGGCAACTTACACTTTAAAAGCAGGAACAATAAAAAATTAAGAAACAGGTCATGGATATCCAGAAAAGAAAAACCAAGCATAACAACAAAAATGACTTATAGGAGCTCAGCAGCCACCCTGCTCCAAGGTTGTACTTTGGGACAAGACAACCTAGGAAGGCATGAAAAAGATAGAGAGGCATAACTGAAGACAGCGGGCATAGGGGGCAATATTCCTTTCCTGCTTTGGGAGTGAAGGAGGATTCAACAGGGCAAAAAAAAAATGGGGGGAAAAGGGACATAAGATGTTCTCAAACTGAAGACCAGGTGCTCAAGATTCTGCAGCAGCTTCTTTGTATAGTGCCTGGAGGAAACAAGCTTCTTTTAACCAATCTTTAGCAATTCTCAGCTCTACAAAGAGGAGATCTTTTGTAAAGATAATGAGTCTTAATTGTCTATTCAAGACCAAGCTATCCTAAAGTGTTTTGCATTACAACAGTCAGCGCTCACAAGAATATATTGCTGCTGAAAAAATTAATTCTCACCAGCTGTTTGCTCAAAGAAAGCAGGGAAGCCTCAGGATAGATAAAGGATGTCCCCATTGTTTCAACCTGGGCATCCCAACCCCCCACTATGCTACTTGTTCTGGCTGTAGGAAATATTAGAAGTGTGACTTCAGTTCCACTAATTCTTCAGTACCTCACAATCCACTGACCACAAGAAGCAATGAGGTGCAGATAGTTATGAATTTTCCTTGTGTTCTCTCTTTATCCTCTTTATTCTGCCTGTTCTTTCTCTCTGAAACTGTTCTTTTGTCCTCCCTGGACCCATGTATTTCCTGCAATAAACTTTCATTCTATAACAAAGCAACTTCATCATTCCTTGTTCAGATTAAATTCCTGCTCTTCAGGAACAGTCACATTACTTCTTCCGACAAAAAAACATAGCCTAATACCAGTATCCCCCACAACGGTGATAAAGTGTTGTCAGCTATATGGGTGACCATGAACTCCTCAAGTGATTTGGACAATGCAGTGATTGAAGAATAGATGTACACATACTGTAGTAAGTTAATATGAACCCCTGGGTCAACCCGAGAAAAACATAAGCAGAGTTGGATTAGTACGTAGTTAGTTTTAGTTAAGGGGGGCGTGATGGCTCAGTGGTTAATACACCAGGCTTGTCGATCAGAAGGTCGGAAGTTCAGAGGTTTGAGACCCTAGTCCCACATGACGGAGTGAGCTCCTGCACTCGCCCCAGCTCTTGCCAACCTAGCAATTCAAAAGCATGCAAATGCAAGTAGATAAATAGGTACCACTTCAGTGGGAAGGTAACAGCGTTCCATGCACGTCATGCTGGCCACATGACTGCGGAAGTGTCTTCAGACAACGCTGGCTCTTCGGCTAACAAACGGAGATGAGCACCGGCCCCTAGAGTTGGACACGACTGTGCGGGGGAAACTTTACCTTTAGTTGTAGTTAGTATCTGATTGGTACGTGGATGGGAAACTGGCAGGAAATATCAGGGCTGTGGGCTAGATGGGGAAGCTGAGAAAAAGATCTGAAAAACAGCAGTGTCAGATATTGCTGCCCAAACTCCTACATAAATGTGTTCATGAGTCACCAGTAGCTGGGCTGACTTGAATGAGTCTACTCTTACTTGGCAGTACATGTACATGCCAAAGTAGAAAGAGGAAATGCATATATATATATGTATTCACTGTAGTATTGGAACTGTGTGATGGTTCTAATCCTTCAGCTGTTAATTCAGAAACTCTTACGACAAGCCATCAAGGATATGAAAGAGTTCTTTATTAAAGCAAGTGATCGGTTCCATTGCAAAGACTAGAATGAGGGACAGTCACACTAAATGGCCTTTACATTCTTTACCTTGTGCCAGCCCCACCCATGGGGGGAGTCACTCCATGACAACCCCTCCACACGCTCTTCCTGGTTCCATACTACTCAGCCCCAATCCTTCGCTAACGAGCTGACAGCCTATCCGGGTTGATCTTGGCGCCAGCCCGTTTGACTAAACAATACTAATCAATAAGGTGAGGATTTCTATGACCTAAAAATGTTAGAAATATGCAAGCATTTATGACCTTAAAACCGTTTAAATATTTATTTATTTATTATTTAAATTTATCCCCGCCCATCTCCCGAATCAGGGGACTCTGGGCAGTTTACAGGACAACAGTTAAAATGTATACATAAAATTACAGCAGTATAAAATAATTATAAATCCAGATGGATATTAGTTAAAAGAAGGACATTAAAATTACGGGATTAGCCATCTCCATGAGGAGCTATCCCTTCCTCCTTCCCATGCCAGGCAGCAGAACCAGGTCTTCAGCTCTTTCCTAAAGGTCGGGAGGGAGGAGATCTGTCTCAACTCTGGGGGCAAGCTGTTCCATAAAGTGGGTGCTGTTACAGAGAAGGCCCGCCTCCTAGACCCCATCAGATGACATTCTCTAATTGATGGGGTACATAGCAGGGCGTCTCTGGATGACCGGGTGGGGCGGGTCGATAACATGGGGATAAGACGGTCCCTCAGGTATTCTGGCCCCATGCCATGTAGGGCTTTAAAGGTGATAACCAACACCTTGAATTGTACCCAGAAGCAAACCGGCACCCAATGCAGCTCGCGGAGCAACGGTCAAAATATGACCAATTAAACCAAAAATATGACTTTTAAAGCAAAAATACGACTTTACAATTTTTCTGAAATTAGCACCCAATTTTTAAAAATCTGTGCTTACACACACACACACAAATTAAAAGGTTTATTCTTCTTCACTTCCAGTGCAGAAGTGCTAGTATTGAAGGAATCAAATTAACATTTTGAGAGTAAAATGGTCATCCCTAGATTAGTTTTCATTAACAGCAGAATTGCATTGGATGACCACGTGCATCTTGAGGTTATTAAACTCAAAATTCCTTCTGTTGTCCACCAGTATGTTCTTGTATCTGGAGAAACTCCGTTCGACATCACAAGAGGTTATAGGAACAAATTTGAAAAAAGCAAACTCATCTGGAGAAAATTCTGGCTCGAAGTCTTCAAATTTTGCTTTGAGTCCATTTAGAACGTTACTTATTTTGCAAAGTGTTGAATAACCCAGATTAGATTGCAGCACTCATTGCATTTTATCACAATTTTTTCAGCCACTTTCCCCTTTGCTTGCTTTCCTGTCCTCTTAGGGCTACCCTACTTCAGTTTTGTTGGGAACTTATCATGAAACTTTTTCACTAATTGGGGTGCTTGCACATGGTGGCTGTTTACCCACTCACTATGAGACTTAGGGAAATGTTTCCACTGTACTAAATATTGCAGTCCCCCACAATTACATCTAGAATCCAGTATGTCTTGCACTTCAAAATGCTGTTCCCCATCTACCATCACTGGGTAGGTTGTTCTGGATGCCAACGTTCTGAGTCCCTCACTGGCTTCAACAAGCTGCAGTGGAAAACCGGATGGATTTTCCTTAGATTTTTTTGGTAACTGTAATTGTACCGTTACATCATTGATTACTTTGGTGATAGGGAAAGGTCCCACACACTTTGGACCCAACTTCTTCGAGGGTTGCCAAGTCCTCAGGAACATTTTACACAAATAAACATTCTCACCCACTTTTAATTTCCATTCTAGTGCCCTTTTCCAATCAGCATATTTCTTGTAGGTTTCCTTAGCATCTGCCAGTGCTTTCTCTATCACTGGCCAGCTATCAGTTATGTGTTTCATCCATTCATCTAAAGGAATTATTTTAGTTTGATCTTTGGGCAATTCTGGGAAGGCTACAAACTCTTGCCCATTCACTACCTGGAATGGAGAAAAAACAGTACTTTGATGAACTGAATTGTTACACGCCACTTCTGTGAACAGATGTAAGTCCACCCAATCATCCTGCTGGTAGCTGATGTAACACCTGAGGTACTGCTCCAACACCTGGTTAGCCTGTTCACAGACTCCATCAGTCTCAGGGTGGTAGGCGGAGCTTAGTCCTTGCTCCACGACAATCAGCTTCAGGAATGCTCTCCAAAATTTGGAGGTGAACCGTACCCCTCGGTCACTTATAATCCGTTCGGGGGTCCCATGTAATCTATAGATGTGCTGAACAAACATCCTGGCCAATTGCCCCATGTTAGGTATAATAGTACAAGGAATGAAATAAGCTTGTTTTGAAAACAAATCAATCACCACCCAAATCACTGTCTTCTTCTGACTTTCTAGTAAGTCTGCTATAAAATCCATAGCTATCTGCTTCCAAGGTTGGGCGGGGCTTGCCACATTCTGTAACAGTCCCCTGGGCTTGCCCCCCCCCACTCTTTTTGACATAGCATATGTTGGGCAACTGGCCACAAATTCCTTCACATCCTTGCATAGAGATTGACACCAAAATTGCTGCCTTAATAAATGCATAGTTTTCAGAAACCCAAAATGGCTGGCTGACTTGGCATCATGGCATCTCTCAAGTATCTTTTGTCACAAGGACTCTGGAATGTATCCCCACTCTACCATAAGCCCTGCTTCTCTGTCAGCCTTGCCTTGTTGTCTTGCAACCAACCATCGTTCATTGATTCAATAAGTATTTCAGTCTGTAAGCCCTCCTCCACCTTTACAGTGTGTGTGGACTTTTGACTCCTCGTGACTGCTGCCATTCCCAATTGCTGAATTGGGATGACTGAATCTACCACCTCTTCTCTTTGACTGTTGTGCTGGGGCAAATGGGATAAAGCATCAGCCAAAAAGTTATTTCTGCCCACCAAGTATTTGACAGTAAAGTTAAACCTACTAAAAAATTGAGCCCATCTAACCTGTTTAGGATTCAGTTTCCTTGGGGTGCATAAGGCTTCTAAATTCTTGTGGTCTGTCCATACTTTGAATGGCTGAGGCGCCCCCTCTAGTAAATGTCTCCATGTCACCAAAGCCCATCGCACTGTGAAGACCCCAGTTGGCAATTAAATGCTGTCTTCCATTCATCTCCCTCCCAAATTCGAACCTGGAAGTATGCTTCCCTTAAATCCAGTTTGGTAAAAATCCTCCCCTTCGATAGGTGGGCCAGCATGTCCTTCATCAGCGGCAAGGGGTACTTGTTGGAAGTGCAAATGGCAATGAGCCCCTGGTAGTCTGTGCACAGTCACAGAGACCCATCCTTCTTGGTTCGGAATAGAACAGGGGCAGCCATCAATGAGATGGCAGGGCGAATAAAACATCACTCCAAGTTCTTGTTGATAAACTCCGGTAAAGCCACCAATTCTTTAGGACTCATAGAATACAACTTTGTCTTGGGCAACTCCACCCCTGGTTCCAGTTCTATTGCACAGTCCGACTTTCTATGAAGGGGGAGTTGGTTCGACTCCACTTCTCCAAACACCTCTTTTAAATCTCGGTACTGTAGAGGAATGAGAGTGTCGTCTTCTGCCGTCTCTCCTCCCAACACCTCAGACGCTGAGCCTATCAGCTCAGCTTCAGTTCTCAATTCTTTTGGGGTTAAGCCCATATAAGTCCCATCAGCAAACATTAACTGCCCCATGGCCCAATTTACTTGGGGATTGCGAGCCTGTAGCCATGCCAATCCCAATATGATGGGTTAGGTAGAGATTGGAGCCACCACACACCTTAAGATTTCCTCATGGTTCCCTATCCACATCCGTACCTTTTCTGTATAATACTCCACTGGGCTCCCCCACATCTCTGATCCATCAAGTTGGGTAAAAATGATTGGGTTCCTTACTTTCCCCACTTTCAATCTCAGCCCAGTCACTATAGCGGGGTGCATGAGGCATCTGGTACAACCTGAATCTAGCATCCCTACAACATCCATGCTGCCCCAACCTCCCAGCACCTCTATTTGTAATCCCACGAACATCACCAGACAAGTTTCCCTCACTAACAGATCCACACGCCCATCTCATATAGCCTGCCCTTCGGTGCCACTTAGAACAGGCTCTTGTTGTTTCCTGATGGCTTCGTTTTCTCCTTAGTTGAATTCCTCCCCAAAAGGGAGAGAGTAAAATCCTCCCCCCATGGTGGTGGCTGCCCCTTTATTCTTTGGCCCGGGGATTCTGGTGCTGCGGTTCCTGACCTTAATTCTCACTGTGTCTGCTGATTGTGGACAATTAGCGATGTGGTGGCCCTCTCGACTGCACTTGAAGCACAACCCTTGTTTCCTCCAGTGCTCCTTCTCTTTGTCCCATGATTTACTTGTTCCCCTTCTCACTGGAGGAATGGTCGGTGCCACTTGTCTCTTTCCTTCTGCTTGGTGCCTCTGTTGTTTTTTTATAAATTTTATTTATTATTAAAAAAAAGAACAATGTCAAACATAACATAACATAACATAACATAACGTAACGTAACGTAACGTAACGTAACGTAACGTAACGTAACGTAACGTAACGTAACGTAACGTAACATAACAAACTTAATATAACATTATATAATTTACCTTAACCTAATATAATCTACCCTAACATTTAAAAAGAAAACTGTTTAACAAACTATCCAGCCTCTACCCTTTCTAATTCCCTTTCTTCTTCTCACTCTTTTTCTTTCTCTCCTTCTCCTCTTCCTTCTCTAACCTTCTTTTATCTCCACTTCTTTGCTCCATCTATTCTACCTTTCCCTACCCATTCTCACTATTCCACCCAAAAATAAATAAAAATTAAATTAAATAAAAAAAACAAAAAAACCACACATATTAAAAGGACTTCTTACTTCCCATCTAATATTTCCATCTCATATCTATACACCATTATATTGTATTTGTCTTATTTACATTAATTGTGTTAATTTCCTAGTTGAATATTTTGAAATTTTTGAATAAATTTTAAAAAAGGACTCCAAACTATATTAAATACTTCCATATTTCTATCATTAATTTGATCAGTCAGTTTCGCCATTTGCATCAAGTCCATTATTTTTATAGTCCATTCTTCACTTGTAGGTATAAAGTCCTCTTTCCAATACTTGGCGAAGATGATTCTGGCAGCAATTAGGTAGAATAATAATTTTCCGTATTTCTTGTGCAAATCTGGATTCATAATACCCAGTAGGTAGAGTTCTGGTTCTTTGATGATATCTTCTTGAATAATTTCACAGATTATTTTATGTATTTTGTCCCAATAGATCTTTGATTTTCGGCAAGTCCACCATAAGTGAAAAAAGTACCAGTTTCTTTTTTACATTTCCAACAACTCTTTGGTATCACAGGATTCATTTTTGACAGTATATTTGGGGTGAGGTACCATCTGTACATCATCTTAAAGAAGTTTTCTTTCATATTGTAATTCAGAGTAAAATTCAAATCTTTTGACCATATTTTTTCCCAACTTTCAATCTGGATATTATGACCCACATTTTGTTCCCATTTAGTTATACAATTTTTTATAGGTAAATTGGACATTTTATTTTGAATTAATATCTTATAAATTTTTGCAATTAGATGTTCCTCCTCTCTCCACAGTATATTGTCCCAGTTTGTTGAATTATTTTTAAATTTAAAATTTTTGGAGTCAATCTTGAATTGTTCTTTTATTTGTAAATATATATATACCAATTACAAACATGGCCCTCTTTTTCTAATTCTTCTCTTGATTTAAGTTTATGGTTTAAACCGTCAAATAGCAATAAATCCTTATATTTTAACCATTTACTCCTAGTTATAATACCGTGCAAAGCAAATGTGGGGAAATCCGCAAAGGTAAATTTGGTAGTATTGTATTTTTGTATTTTTCCCAAGTTTTTAAAATAGATTTCCTAATTGGATGATATTTAAATGCCAGATTTGCCTTTGTTTTGTTGTACCAAAGGTACCCGTGCCACCCAAATCTAAGATCATAACCCTCTAAGTTCAATAGTTTTCTATTTTCTAATTTTAACCAGTCTCTCATCCAAATAAGAACACATGCTTCATAATAGAATTTTAGATCTGGCAGGCCAAATCCTCCATTTTCTTTAATGTCTTGTAATAATTTATATTTGATTCTGGTTTTTTTCCCTTGCCAGATGAATCTAGAAAGATCTTTTTGCCAATTATGGAATGTTTTTTCTGTAATTATTATTGGTATTGTTTGAAATAGAAACAAGATTCTTGGGAGTATGTTCATCTTGATTGTGGAAATTCTTCCTAGAAGAGAAATTTGGAGTTTTGTCCAATTTTGTAAGTCTTGTTTTATTTCATTCCATATTTTGGTATAGTTATTTTTGAATAGATCTGAGTTTTTTGATGTAATTTCAACTCCCAAATATTTTATTTTTTTTTACATTTTTAAATCCCGTAGCCAATTCCATATTGTGTATATTATTTGCAGACATATTTAAATTTATCGTCTTTGTTTTTTGATTATTTATTTTAAATCCAGCAAGCTCTCCAAAATCTTGTATCTTTTTTTGTAATTGGCCCATTGAATTGTCCAGATTTTGCAAGGTAATAACGACATTGTCTGCAAATGCCCTTAATTTGTAACTTTCCTGTTTTATTTTAACTCCTTCAATTTGGCCATCTTTTCTAATATTTTCTAAAAGAACTTCCAAAACCAAAATAAATAAAAGAGGAGAGATTGGGCATCCTTGTCTAGTACCCTTACCTATGTTACAGTTTTGGGTTGTATCGTTATTTACCACTATCTTGGCTTTCTGATTTGTATATATAGCTTGAATGACATTAATAAATTTGTTTCCATAATCTAAAATTTTAAGCGTTTTAATCAAAAATTCCCAATTTAAATTATCAAATGCTTTTTCAGCATCTAAAAATAGTAAGGTAATTTGTCTTTTGTTATGATTTTTTGCATATTCAATTATGTTTAAAATAGATCTTATATTATCTGTTATATATCTTTTTGGTAGAAAGCCACTTTGATCCAATTTTATTGTATCTTGTAAGACTCTTTTTAATCTATTAGCCAAGATATTAGTAAATATTTTATAGTCTGTATTTAAAAGAGAGATTGGCCTGTAATTTTTACATAATGTTGGATCTTGATCTTCCTTGGGAATTAAGATAATATTGGCTTCAGTCCAGGAGTTTGGTATTGTGTTTCCTGCCATTATTGAATTTAAAAGCATATTGAACGGAATTATGAGGTGTTCCTGAAAATACTTATAGTATGATGCTGTAAAACCATCCGGTCCTGGAGTTTTGCCTGATTTTTCTTTTTTAATAGCTTCTAATATTTCTTGTGTTGTGATGGGTTCATTCAAATTGTCTCTTTGCATCTGGGATATTTTTTCCAATTTACTTTCTTGTAAGTAAGTTTCACAACTATCAGGTAATATTTGTTGTTTTTGATATAATTTATTATAAAAATCATAAAACACTTTTTTAATACTCTGGTTATCAATAGATTCTTCTCCATTTTCTTTTATTTTATTAATAATCGTTTTTTCCACCTCTTTTCTTAGTTTAAATGCAAGCCATTTTCCTGCTTTATTAGCATGTTGAAAATGCCTTTGTTTCACATATCTGAGATTCTTTTCTATTTCATCTGTTGTTTGGAGTTCTAATTGCTTTTGTAAAACATTTATTTGAATTCTAATATTTTTATCCTTGGGATTATTTTGGAGTTCAGTTTCTTTTGTTTTAATTTGGTCACAATTTTTTAAAATTTTTTTGTTGTTTTAGTTTTCTAAGGTGATTACCTAGAGACACAAAATGGCCCCTAATATAAGCTTGTAAGTAATATATTTATTTGTATCCCAGATTGTGTTAATATTTACCTCATCATTCATATTTAATTGAAAAAATTCTTTTAATTTATTTTTGCTGTCTTGTAAATATTCTTTATTTCTTAATATAGTTTCATTAAATCTCCATCTGTATACTTTTGGTGTGAGGGGCATGGTGGCTCAGTGGGTAAGACACCAGGCTTGTCGATCGGAAGATTGCAAGTTCGGAGGTTCGAATCCCTAGCCCTGTGTGTGGAGTGAGCTCCCGCACTAGCTCCAGCTCTTGCCAACCTAGCAATTCGAAAGCATTCAAATGCAAGTAGATGAATACGTACCACTTCAGTGGGTAGGTAACAGCGTTCCGCGCGCGTCATGCGGCCACATGACCGTGGAAGCGTCTTCGGACAACGCTGGCTCTTCGGCTAACAAACGGAAATGAGCACCGGCCCCTAGAGTCGGACACGACTGCACAAATGTGCGGGGGGAACCTTTACCTTTATACTTTTGGTGTAATTTTTAAATCTAATTGGACAGCATTATGATCTGAAAAGGTTTTAGCCAATATTTTCATATCTTTAATTTTATTTATTAAATTTTTAGATAGCCAAATCATATCTATTCTGGAAAACGATTCGTATCTGCCTGAAAAAAAAGTAAATTCTTTTCCATTACCCATTTTGTGTCTCCATGTATCCACCAATTCTAAATTGTTCACAAGTTCAAAAAATTCATGTGGTAATTTTCCTTGATTTGGTTTGATTTGTTTATCTGATTTTCTATCAAGCATAGGTGATACAACTCCATTATAATCTCCCATTATGAGCCAATTTTTGTTAGGTAGGTCAGATAGGTAATTAAGTAGAGATTTAAAAAAAATATTTTGTTTATCATTTGGGGCATATAATCCAACTAATATTACTTTTAAGTTTTGTATCTCAATCTCAATAACAATAAATCTTCCTTTGATATCTGCCAGTAAAAGTTTCGGTTTTAAATAAGATTTTATGTAACAAACAGTTCCAATTTTTTATTTTCATTTGCAGTTGTAAAGTCCAAACCTATTTTTTTATTTATCAATAGTTTAATATCTCTAATTTTAATATGAGTTTCCTGAAGACATATGATATCTAAATTTAGTTTGTTAACTGTATGGAAAAAAATTTTTCTTTTTACTGGGGCATTTAGCCCATTGATGTTCCATGATAAACATTTCAAGTTACTCATTGTTTAATTGACTGCTAATATCCTTAGAACCAGAAGCTTGAGGGTCTGTTCTAAAGTTCTCCTTTTTCCCTTCTTTTTTACCATTATTACCTCTCAATTGTTGATTATCTTTATCAACTTTTTAAAGAAAGTTTTTGGCTTTTTCTATTGAAATTAGTTTATATCTCTGTTCTTTATATGTAACAGATATCCCTTCCAAAGTTTCCCATCTATACATAATTTTGTTCTTTTTCAAAATTGAATTTTTTCAAAATTCAAAAGTTAAGAAAAAATAATCTTTTCTTTTTTTCAGAATTATATTTGGTATCTCCTTAAAAACATTTATGTCTCTTCCTTCAATATTAATTTTCTTGTCATAGGCAGTCTGTATTATCAAATCCCTAAGTTTCTTTCTACTAAACTCCATAATCATGTCTCTTGGAAGGTTGTGGTCTCTGGCGTATTTCGAATTTACTCTATAAGTTCCTTCAATTTCTTCTTCTAATTGTTCTATTTCCCAATCAATTAAATTTGCCAACATTTGTGTTACTGTGTTTTTAATTTCTAATTCTTTCCCTTCTATAAGTCCTCTTATTCTTATACATTTTTCCTTTTGTTTGAGTTCTAATAATGTAAGCTTGTCTGATTCTTCTTCATTTTGCTTTTCCATTTTTTGTACTTTTTCTTTTACTCCCTTAATTTCTGTCTGAAACTTCTGTTCCATACTATCTAATTTTTTATCTAAACTTTTTAAAAACCCTTTAATTTTTTCTTCTAATAAAGTTGTCACATTAGAAGTTATGCTTTGAATTGCTTTTTTTGTGAAGTCTTCAAAAAGAGACTTCATCCATTCCCCCCTATCATCCTCTGAGTTAGACCTCCTTCTCTGAATTTTTCTAGTATTCATCTTTCAATAATTGGTTTTAATCAAATAATAATAAAATTTCCTAAACTTATCAATTTTAACTAAAGAATATATAATCAATATATAATATATAATAATAATTAGTATAAATATGTATCTAGATATATATCAGCCAAGTAAAATACAATTCATGAAGTTAACAAATTAACAGAGAGAAAGAGAAAACCTTTTAGGGTGAAAATGGCGTCCTTAATTAATTAAATAAAGAGTCTTATCTTTCTAAATCAGTTGTAGTTCAGGAGTCTCATCAAAAACTTAAATTTTCTTTAGATTGTGAAGTAAATCTTTTTCTTCTCTTTAAGTTAAACTTTTCTTTCAAAATCAGTGCAAAGAAAACGGCAGCATAACCTAAATATTTAGGTATCTAACGAAGAGAGTGCATACCCGGCTTCCCGGCTGCTTTCGCTACTTTCACTGTGAGGCTGGAAACAGACAAAGAAAGCGAAAGTGACAGCTACTTGTCTCGCTGCTGCCGTCCAGAAGCCGCTGGTTTCTTTTTTGCAGGTCTGCTCTTATCTTAGCTTTCCTGCCGCGGTCTGCATAACACATAGGCTCTGCAAAACCGATTTACTTTTCTCCTTTTAGAAGTTGAAGATTGAAAGTTTGACGAGCCGCAGCTCCACGTGTCCACTCGCCATTTTCTTGCACCGGAAGCCCCCGGTGCCTCTGCTTTCACTTAACACAAATCCTCATATCTTCTACTTCCCCCGCCAGGCAAATCCACCCCATCAGGGTTCCCGGGTCTCCTCTAGCTAGAGCCCACTCTAAAATCTCTGGATGCAAGCCCTCATGAAAGTATTCAACTTTCAGGGATTCCAGCCAGTCGGTCAACTTTCCAGCCAATCTCCTGAATTCCAAGGCATATTCAGACATCAACCTGCTGCCCTGCTTAATAAGGCTTGTCTTGGCAATCATTTGAGAGAGGGGATCTTCGAACCTTATCCTCAAAGTAGTCATGGAACTTTCAAAGTAATCTAACTCTGGCGCCTCGGCGTCATGCATTTCTATGAGCCAATCTGTCGCTACCCCTCCAGCTGAGCTGAGACATGTCATACTTTCATGCCTTCTGTGGGGAAACATGCCTCAAACTCATCCATGAAGCCCTTTACATGAGTCAGGAAGCAAGCTAAGAACTTGGGTTCTCCACTGAACTTTACCTTCAAATCCCTTCCTCTGAAGGGCTCATGCCATAAGGTGGGTGAGTGATCTCAGCTGCCCTGTGTCTTTCCGTGCCATGGTCTCTCTTGATGATGGGCTGTAGGGTGGATGCTTGGAAGCTTGCGGTTTCAGCACCGGCAGCCATTCCTAGATTCATACTCCAAAGCAGCTGCTCAATGGCTCCCTGCAGATTCGCCATCTGACCTCTTAGGGAACTATTTCCCGTTCCACCTTCTCCATTCATGCTCCGGGTGCCGGCAAAGAGGGGAGGTGGTCCCTCCCCTGCATCGTAACCCACTAAGCGGGGTCCTTCTTTGTGCTGCATCCCACCTCCAGGGCCCAAGTGTACTTCATTGCCCCCACTCTTCAGGTTAAGGGTGCCTCCAGGGTGGGAAGAATCCTTCTTCTGACAGGCCTGTATGGTTCCACTCATTGGGAGATTCCTCTCTTCCTCACTCCGCTCTCCTTGTCTCCGGTTCCTAAGGCTCTCAGCCTCTCTTCCGCCGTTTGTTTGGAGGCTCCTTCTGGTTCCACCCCATCGCCTTCCTCTGCCCCTTCAAGAGAGAATTCTTCAGTCTCTGGGTATTCCAGCTGCTGACCATCTTCGGAAGACATTATGTCTCCCTGTAATGTAGCTATTAGTGATTCTAATCTTTTTGTGATGGTTCTAATCTTTCAGCTGTTAATTCAGAAACTCTTACTACAAGACATCAAGGATATGAAAGAGTTCTTTTTTTTCCATAAGTTTTATTGAATTTTAAAATACATATTAAAAGTTAATACAAAGAAAGAAATAGAAATACAAAGTAAGAAAAAAGAAAAGAAAAAGTAAAGTCAAAAAATAACAAAGAAAGAAAATATAGGAAATAGATGTCCTCCAATTTATCCTTGAACTTTAAGTACAACAATTAACTTTAAATGTTAGTCCTTCATACAATACACAGGAACTTTTCTTTGTCATATACCCTATGATTTCTATAATCCAATCTTCTGTTCTTCATATAGGTTTCGCCTTTCTTGATATCTTCCAACAATCCATCTCTGGTTTCTACTCCTTGGAATAGTAATCAAATGTTCATTGTTGCATCAATTAAATGTTTTCCATTTGCTCTTTCCATTTTTACATCTATATTTATATCTTCAATAAAATCCAATTAGTGTAACAAATAAAGGCCTTATCTACTTCTAATAAAATACAATATATTCTGTTCATATTATGACTATATATTCCATTAATACATAACCTAACATATTACATAACATAATACATAATATAGCAAGAATACAAAACATAACATATAACCTAATACATATTATAATAATCATACAACATATTCCTGTAATAACCTACATTCTAATTCCATCTCATCATCTCATTGTCTTCTCATAAATGTATCTCCAGAAAGAGTAATCTATAATATCAACTTATATTTATATTTATAATCTTGTATCTTACACTTAGAATATCATGTTTTTATGCATCTATACAGTTTCTCATATCTGCTCTCACTCTGTGTACAATCCAGATCCGCATTTTCATTAACCTTGTATTCCAGATCAACATCAATAAATCTCCTGTTTAGGTTATGCCAGTATCACAATATGTAACTTGCTTATTTCTGTAACTCATGTGGGATGTCAAAATATTTATTTTACCATATCTATCAATTTGCATGTTAAAATCTTCCTGTCTCAGCTGCCACAATGTGTTTATGCCCAAACATTTAATAGACCACTTCCTGTAAAATATCATAATCTTCTTCTGTACCAATACATTCAAAATCCTCTTTCCCTGTTTCTCTACTGGTTCGAAAGGTCTTTCCTCTGTTTCTAAATCTGTCCCTTGTATCTTCTGTTCCTGAGCCACCAAAACTATTAATATACGTTCAATGGATTTCTTAATTTGCAAAAAAGCTTTGCTGGTTTCTTCCTTAAAATCCTGAAGTGCTGTGAGAAATGCCATTTCCACCTGCACCCCCCTTTCAAACCGTAATCAGCTGCCGTAGCCAAAACAAAGAATTTTCTCAGGGAGCAGAGAAGGGAGCAGGGAACAGCTGTTCTATTATTATCAGTAATGTCTATTTCTTTAAGTGAGAAAAGCTTTTAAAATAAAGATGAAAAATTCCACAGAGCAGTATTTCAAACAGTTTGTAAAAGGAAAGATGAAAATATATTCCAAGTAAGAGAAAGTCCATTCTAAAAAAAAGTAGAAAAATAAAAAGGAAAAGAGGCACACATTCTCTATACTTTATTCTTTATTCTTCTTTATTCTTCAGGCTGCAAGCTGCTTAACCCAAACAATTTCTCAAAAGTCAGTTAGTTTGTCGAGTGAAAAATACCAACAAAGTCTCTTAAGTCCCAATTTCTCTGATACAAAAGAAAGGCAGAAAAATACAAACTTGTTCACTATGTTGCCAAAATAAAATCTATCAAACTTCCACCAAAATTAATTATAGCAAAGAAAACACAAAATTAGCCAACATTTTAAACAAAGTCCAAAGATAAATTTTAGATAATAAAAATGTTCTAATCTAAAAAAGAAAACTAATGTAAAGTGATCTAAAAGCTGGCTGTCGCCCTTGTGTCTCCCGAGAGACTTACGTTCCCTGCAGAGCTAGGATCCTCCTTCGGCCATTCCACTGCATTCACCCCCGTTCTTCTCCACGGTGGAAACAACAAAGAAAAACAGGACTGGGCAATTCACAATTCTCTGTGAGCAATCTTCTGGTTCCCCCCTCTCCAGGGGGAATCTTCAGTGGTCTGTAGACCCCTGCAAACAAGATAGAAAGTCAGCCAGAGCTCAGAGCTCAGAGCTCTGAGAAACTCTGACTTGTCGAGCTGCCAGCCAGGCTTGGAGTCAAGGATATGAAAGAGTTCTTTATTAAAGCAAGTGATCCATTCCAATGCAAAGACTAGAATGAGGGACAGTTGTGCTAACCGCCCAGAGTCCCCTTGTGGGGGGAGATGGGCGGTGATATAAGTTAGAAATAATAAATAATAAATAAATAAATAAATGGCCTTTACATTCTTTACCTTGTGCCAGCCCCCCCATGGGGGAGTCACTCCATGACAGCCCCTCCCCACGCTCTTCCTGGTTCCATACTACTCAGCCCCAATCCTTCGCTAATGAGCTGACAGCCCATCTGGGCCGATCTTGGTGCCAGCCCATTCAACTAAACAATACTAATCAACATTCCTGGCAGCTTTGCTGTCACGTCAGACTACTGTTAAAAAACATTCCTAATGACCTTGCAGGAATGCCAGACTACTTCCATCCCCCATAACCCCCATAATGCTCCATCCTGACACACTGGGTAGTGGATCTATGTTAAGATTTTTTTATTTTACTTGCTAAGTTTCTACCCTTTACTTCATAGCTTTCCAAACTGTGTGTCGCGACACTTTAGTGTGTCGCAACACACAGTTTAGTGTGTTGTGAAGCGGCAGCAGGGGCATGCATGGCAGCAGCATGGGGGTGTGCGCGGCAGCGGTGTGGGTGGTGGTGGCGGCAGCAGCAGCGACGATGGCAGTGGTGCACCATCAATGCTTCCACATTTTAGCGTGGCCGCCGCTGCCGCCGCCACCATGCACGCCACCACCGCCGCATGCCCCCCGCGCCGCCACCGTGCATGCCACCGCCAACGCATGCACCCCCATGCCGCCACTGCTGCCGCCATTGGTGTGTCACCAACGGCGGCAGTTTGGAAAGCACTGCTCTACTTAAAAAAAGGAAAATCAGCATTGGGGATGCTCTTAAATATAATGCTTTTACAATATGCTGTTATGACAAAGTGGCCAGGAATATTTTTTTTTCAAGTTAGGTCTTTTCCTGGAAGATTTTGATTTGGTCACAGATGCACATATCTTGGAATATCTGATTTGCATGACTGTAAAGTCCTCAATGGGTGACTTGGTGGGATTCTCAGGTCAGAATTTGGGGGAAAGGCTCTACTTAGCAGACTGAGTACAAGAGACCTCACAACAGCAGGTCTGATTTATTGCATTTTGAAATAAGGGGGCTCATTACCAAACTGCACCACTAATGGAATTGCTTTTCAAGACTATTTAAAAATGTAAATTGGTCCAGTTTTCTTGGAAACATGACATGAACATATTTCATTGCTTCTAACTTATTTAAGGGGCCAGTTCAAAGTTCTAGTGCTAATATATTTTGATAAAGAAAATACCTAAATTAGATTTGTTGGTCAGTTGTAAGAAATGCTGCTGCATGGCTTTGACTATCACAGTGGAATATGCGGACTTATATTAACTGAAAAATGTTCTCTTTTAATCAAGACTGTAACATTATCCAACATCAACAAAGAGCTATTTCTTTTACAATGCAAATCCCAGATCTGGTTCTTTGGGATCTGCACATGTGCACTCAGAAGGATTTGACAGGCTTTGTCTACTTTTCTATCTCTGTCAGCAAAATCAGAAATCACAATGCAAAATATGGTACTCGGGAAAATTATGTAAGTTTTCAGTGCTCTCTGGAGAGCTTTGCATCCATAAAGCAATGAATGGCAGATAATGAGACATAAATACAGTACTTTCATCTGTGACAGATTATCTTGCAATCCTATTCATGTAATATAAAGAATAACTATGCCCATCTTCTTTAGCCAAGGGATCTCAAAAGAACAAGAAGCATGGCAAAAGCTTAGTGGATTTTTTGGGAGGGGTAGAAAGGGTACCATCATATTGTGAATCATTCCTAGGTCACCCATGTTAGTAAACACAAATTATGTATTCAGAACCAAAAATGAAATTGAAGTATGTCCTCTTCAGAAGTATCAGTATATGTATAAAATCAATCAAATGTTTTATTACCTGCCATAAACCTACTCTTATTTTTTTT
The DNA here is from genome assembly GCA_023362775.1 of Charina bottae. Taxonomy (NCBI): domain Eukaryota; kingdom Metazoa; phylum Chordata; class Lepidosauria; order Squamata; family Charinaidae; genus Charina; species Charina bottae. Next base: position 6,332,541 of record JALMGJ010000028.1, on the reverse strand, counting down.
AAGTGGCATTGCATGAACTAATATATATTGGAAAAACAAGGACATTAGGTCTGGATATTTTCCTGGTATACTATTGGATGCAAAAGTAGTAGGTAGCTTGGAAATGTTGCCTGATAATCCCAGCCGCACACTTGTGTTTTTGCACTACTTATTCGTATGTTCATTCCACAATATGCTAATGGGGGTTCTCAGTTTTTAGAATTAGGTCTTCTTCCCTAAGAACAGTCATCTCAGAGACCACTAAGTTAGCGTGATGATATCATGGCATAATTTAACCAGTCAAATTTAATATATGATGAGTGAGTAAACTTCCCTACTGGTTTTACACCCTTGTATCTCATGTATAGAGGGGCGTGGTGGCTCAGCGGGTAAGACGCCAGGCTTGTTGATTGGAAGATCGCAAGTTCGGAGGTTCGAATCCCTAGCCCTGCGTGCGGAGTGAGCTCCCGCACTAGCTCCAGCTCTTGCCAACCTAGCAATTCGAAAGCATGCAAATGCAAGTAGATTAATAGGTACCACTTCGGTGGGAAGGTAACAGCGTTCCGCGGCGTCATGCGGCCACATGACCGTGGAAGTGTCTTCGGACAACGCTGGCTCTTCGGCTAACAAACGGAGATGAGCACCGGCCCCTAGAGTCGGACACGACTGCACAAATGTGCGGGGGGTACCTTTACCTTTACCTATCTCATGTATATGGAAAAATATGAAGTGGTCGAACTCTACTTATTAAAATAAATAAAATAAAGCAGAGAGAGAAGTAGGAAGTTTGGAAAGAACAACCAGCAACCTTTGACTTTCAAGTCAAGAGTTAAATTAACTCTGATATTATAGCGGTTATGATAAAATGGAGGTCTGAAAGGTATTGAAGCTTTTTTTTGGTAAGATGATGTGCATCTCTTTTACATAATGATAAATAGTGGTGACATCAATATAAATATTAATGTTTAGAGCTTGTAGTGATTTACAATTGTTTTTCAAGATGATATAATGAGTTTAGCTTTATATATTCAATTAATCATTTAATCAATGAAATAATGAATTTTAAATTTTATGACAATTGTAAATTTTGTTTGTTTATTGATTTTTTTCCATCCACTTTTCTCCTTTTTTCTTTTATATAGTCATTGCTTTAATTCTTTAAATGTTTTAGAATAAATATAATTTAAAAAAAATAAAAGGTATTAACGCTAATAATAAGCATTGGCTCAGCTTCCTCTGCAAAGTAGCCAATTAACTGCTGAGGCTAGCCTGTAAGGAAGCAAAGCTTTCCAGCCCAAACAGAGAAGGTCCCTGGAGGCGACATAGGAGGAAAGGGTTTGAAGTAAAACCTGGAGGAAAACTCATCAGGGAGATAGAATAAAGGCTGAAGTTGACCTCAAAAAAGAAGAAAGAAAGAAAGAAAGAAAGAAAGAAAGAAAGAAAGAAAGAAAGAAAGAAAGAAAGAAAGAAAGAAAGAAAGAAAGAAAGAAAGAAAGAAAGAAAGAAAGAAAGAAAGAAAGAAAGAAAGAAAGAAAGAAAGAAAGAAAGAAAGGTAGGTTGCTGTTCCATTCTTGCAATGGGGCCAACAGGCATTACAGGCAAGCCTTCAGTCTCCCCATAGCACAAAGCATAGCCTGCGATATGAAATCTTTGCTCTAGAACTGATGAGATGAACGACTCTAGTGAAAGACCAACAATATTTAGAATGAGTAAATAACTGCAGGTAATCCATTCAAAGTGTTCTTCATCTTTGGTTGAGTTCACCTTCAAGCAAAGATAAAAGCTATGAAAAAGCAAAAAACTATAAAAAGAGGGAAAAAACTAAAAAGGTGTGAAAACACAAGAGAACATTTTTCAAAATTACAGAAAGATGTGGCTTCCGACTTTTAACAGCAAGGATATACAACAATTTTCCATAATCAATTCCTTACTCTATATTAAACCAAAACCACATTATTTCTATAAATCATTCCACATTGGCACATTATAAAAATCACTAAGTACAGTTACTCCCTCCCCTTATATTAAAAGAAAAAAAAGAAAAATTCATATAAACCTCGTAAACAACTTCCCCATCCCTAAAGATAACATCTATTTAATTATTCCCTTCCTACTACTATTCTATACATTTATGTCTACTATAATAAAAATCAAACTAAAAAGCACATAAATTGTCTGCCATTACATTTAATTATACAACAATTTTAATGATCTTAATCTTAATAAACCCCAAACCATCCGAGTAGACATTTTTTTCTTATACGTTATTAATCTTAATCCAAATTGTTAAAGATAAATGAAATCAAGCCAAACCTTAAAAGCAATCCAGATAGATATTCTTTAACCTTTATCCCACTTCAAAATAAACCAGAGCATTTACATATCCCCACAATGTACACAGAGCCTTTTCTTAAAAAGATCAAACAGCCCAACTGGCCCCCTCAAAAACTCCGACTTCTCTTCAGAAAACCTCCCATACATAATCACCCCTTTGTTTTCATGGCATTCCTTCAGAAAATTTCACTTGTGCCTTGCAAATCTCTCTCTCCCTTAAATTTCTCCAACTCCACTATCCGATCTTCATCCAGCATCTCAATAGAAATCCCAATCTCACTCTTAGAAGAAACTTTTCTGCCACTGTTGAATTCCTCAGTTTCATCCACGACATCCCCAACCAGATGACACATTTTGGTCCTCATATTTTCCACAATGTTCTGAATGTCTTGCATAAAAACTTGGTAGGAGTCAGAAAGAATCTGTTTAAAATCTTGGTGGAAGTCAGAGAAAATCTGTTTAAAATCCTCCATGTCTCACACAGTAGATTATGGTGCCCCCTAGGAGCTTAACCAGCAAAAGTTGAAGATATGAAAAAGTTCTGAAACATGTTTACACAAGCAAAAGTGAGATATGCATACAGTTCCCAAGGGAAAGTAGAAACAGAAAGCTGAAGGTTCAAATCAGCTGATTCAACATGTAGGAAAATGCTAATATCTTCAAATTTAGTACAAAAATAATAACAGGGAGACAATTGTTTACTCTCAGTCCTCCTTAATATTTGGAGGGAAAACGAAGTCCAAAACTTAAAAAGAATTAAAAAAAAACAATCCCAAAAATAATGATAAGCACCAAGAGAGCCCACTTCTCCTTGCTGTAGAAAGCCTCTCTTAGGGTATGCATACTTAAAAGAAATATAAATTGGGTGATTTAGAAATGGGGTGGCCAGTCTTAGTGTCCCTTTAAGGCTACAGCACGGCTTGGGAAATGGTGACGTCCCTGCCTCCCAGCTAGCTCTTACCAGTGAAACACAAATGCTGTTTGCAATCTTCTGGCTGCAAGCCGCTTTCCGGAGGACAGATGGGGTGATTCTAGGTGTTTTCCTTTTTCTGGAAAACACTCCTGGGCTTCAGGAAAACCTTCCTGAGCCCAAAAAAACCTGCCGCATTGTAAGTTCCACCTGCTGAGCCCGTGGGCACAGCTGTTCAGTCTGCCATGTCCCCACCGGAAGTCTTGCCTCCTTGGATCAATCTAAGCCAGAGCTTTCCAAACTGTGTGTCGCAACACAAAAGTGTGTCGCCACACACAGTCTGGTGTGTCGCTGTCATAAAATCCACTTTAATGAGTACAACTTACTCCTTGTAAAGTTCAATAATAGTTCTTTTATTCTTGTGTTATTCGGACAGAAAGCAAAGCAGTTATTGAGTTACAAATAATAAATGATAAATGAATAAGATTATAAGATTCTCTAGAGCTTATTACAATATTATATTAGGTTAACCATCAAATAAACCTTAATAACTATGCCTTAACTAGGCTATCCAAGTTGCTATTTGCATTCTTAACAGTATCTCATCGATACTACAACAGTTACAGAACAAGTTTTCTTAATCAGTATCTAGTTACAGAACCAAAGTTCTCTTAATCAGTATCTCATCGATACTACAACAGTTACCGGACTAGTATCTTAATCGATACTTACATCCAACCTCGAGGAGCAATAGTACCATACACCTGGGTTACCATTGGTTTTATCACTGTCCCTTTAAAAGGGCAATGCGGATTCAATTTATTTACATTAATAAACTGCTTAATAAACATGCCACTGTAGTTAGTACACTGAGCAACCCTCCAAATTTGACTGCATATATCTATCCAAGGAGTAATGAAGAGATCAGTAGAAGCATGTTAGCACGAAGATCACATATCTCTTCTTTTGTTTTTCCTATCTGTCCCCACCGCCCATAAGGGTCAACAGGTGATTGGGAATGCCAGGAAATATATCCAGGAAAGAAAAATGTATTTTGTGGACATTGTTCAGTAGAAACATTATCACCGTGGACAAGCCACTGGTCTTCAATTGAAAAATCAAGACTTCAGGGAAAAAAACAAATTGTCCCGTGACAGTTCTTATTGGAAGATGAGGGCCATTATGCCTAACTACTGTTGCACGTGAAGTAAGCCAAGTGGACATGTTAATAGGAAGGAAATAACCATGTACTCCATCATACAAAGATTTTTCCTTTTCATGACAAAACCAACAATCAGTCATATTTGTGGCTTTTTGGACAAATGATGTAACCTTATACCAATAATTTGTTTCCCATTTCTTATTATAACTAGGATAAATACATAATATAACTATTAATAACCCATTATTGTTAGTTTATGCAAAGCCATATTAGTTAAAAAGATAGATCAAACAAGAATATTAAAATTAGTGTAAAACAAAATTCAAATAGTGTGTGTGTGTGTGTGTGTGTGTGTGTGTGTGTGTGTATATATATATATATATATATATATATAATGGTTAAATGATAAAATATTACAAAAATCTCACGGTTTGTAAATCAATATTCTCTATGTTCATGGGTAGAACTTCAGAAGTTATTACTGGTATTATTTGCAACTTCCCATTCTTATTTCTTTTCTGTGTTATCACCAAATCTTTGTGGCTTGAATCATGTCAACTGGATTTCTATTTTCTCAGTAGAAACGTTTCACTCCTTATCCAAGGAGCTTCTTCAGTCTTCACTCCAGTCTTGGATAAGGAGTGAAACGTTTCTACTGAGAAAATAGAAATCCAGTTGACATGATTCAAGCCACAGACTGTTCCACCTGGATGACTGAGAACCTTCATCGATATATCACCAAAACTTTGGTTCTTCTTCTGGGATCCCCTGGGATCCTAATAGGAATTACTGTGATGGATACCGGTCTGAGTTCACTTCCTATAAAATCAATCTTTTCCTGTTAAACATTACAAATAATTATTATATAACAAAAAAAAATCTCATAGATAAGTTTATGGGTAAATCAATGTATATATCTGGAATAAACGTCTGGTTTCAGCTCCTAAAAGAAAAGAAGGGATTTGACTACGGTGCACCCATTTTTGATTACTTAAAAGATAACTCTGTGGGGGGAGATGGGCGGTGATATAAGTATGATAAATAAATAAATAAATAAATAAATAAACTTACTGGTGGAACACATTTCAAAATAACAAAAGGTCCTTTGTATCGTGGCGCAAGTGTGTGTTCCTTTTTTTCCCAAACTTCTGTACATAACTTGAGATCCTATAGGTAAACATTCAACAGTATTTACCAATCCTTTATGTTTCTTTTCTATTTCTTGTCGTACTGTCTCTCAAATTTCTTCTCTATCTTTTAACACATTGAACCATTGTTGTTCCATTTCACCTTGGACCCATAATGATGGAAATCCCAGTTCCATCTGTATACTAAACAAAATTTCATATGGACTCATCCCCAATCCACTAATAGGGTATGCTACCAACAAATATTTATTCCCTCTCTGCATTACAGGGGCTTATCAATATAATCAATGTATAACTATAAAAGTAGGCTTCAAGGATTTTCAAATCATTTGCAAAAAAAAGGGGAGGGGAAAAATCCCCTAATGCAGTTACTCACTTCACCAACTGCCTCCCCCAAACATTTAATAGTTTCTAGAGGGGCTGTTGGAAGAGTGTGCTCATTATCAACCTTTTTCAAAAAGGTGACTGGTCTCCAAATCACCATCTGCTGAATGCTTAATGTTGATAAAATCAGCATAATTTTTGTATAAATACATTTTTATTTTATCAAAGATTTGATAGAGATTTGCACTGAACTGAACTCTTTATTTTTCTTCTTTTGGAATCACTATCCTTTTATTTACGAGTTTGTATAAGGAGCAAAGTGTTTGTGCTAAGTGTAGGAAGATCCCAGCACTTTTCAGAATTGCTGCAATTCCTTCACCGTCTGGGGAAGGGAAAATTTTGTACCTTATCACCCATGGTGTGAGGCAAAATTCATGTCCTTTCTGACCATAGGACTCCTAAAAATGTTTGCAAGTCAGTTGAACACTTCTGCAATAAAAATAAATCATCAAAGATTAACATTAACACAATAATGCATGTCTCCATACCCTGACAGGGCAGGGCTGAATGCAGCAACCTTGGGGCAAAAGCATTAACAGTTTTATCATTAGCCACTGGAAAACTAGAATCAACTCCCTGGCTAAAGTTCCAGGAGACAAAAGATTAGTTTCCAATATTAGCAAAATACAAATTCCCATTGAATGACAGAGTCTGCTCTGCTGTCTTCACTAAGTGCAGAATAAAGATCTGTAAGGGAAATCCAAAGTCCTCTCTCACTTCTGTTAGTAAAGAACACACCAAACTGCTGTTTCACCCCCCCTTCCCGTTTCCATTTGACCAAACGCCAGGAGAGGGAAACAGGAATTGTTATCGTCTTAGCCTTCCTGTTTGAATTCAAGAAATTCAGGGTCCAAATCATTTCTTGTTTAGATAAAGGCAACATTATACAATTCAATTACAAAAACTTTAATGCCAATTAATTTCTCAATAACTTCATTTGCCATGTTGAAGGACAAATGAAATTCAATTAACTTCCCTTTATAATCCATATACAGTTTTACCACCCCTCCTTTACTACAACAGTTACAGAACAAGTTTTCTTAATCAGTATCTAGTTACAGAACCAAAGTTCTCTTAATCAGTATCTCATCGATACTACAACAGTTACCGGACTAGTATCTTAATCAATACTTACATCCACACTCCTAACTGTTGATCAGACAGTTATAGTGGGCTGGGAGGCAGACATCCAAGGCGTCCCTGTGGAAAAGTCTCGCAACTCAAAATCTCCATTGCATGTCAGCTCCTTTTTATACTTGACTGTGTTAAATCCAACATTTCACAGTCAGTGTCAGAACTATACATCAGAACTATACACGTTAGTGTTTGTTCTAACCTGGTTCTGAACTTGTTGTTTTGCAGAGACCTGACATTCCTTATTCATCATGTTCTCTTATCTTGTCTGGTACCTCCGTTCACTCACTGTACATTCACTGTCTGTTCCACACCGTTATCTTGTTGTTGGTACCATGCACACACCTCATACATTCCTTACAACAAAAACACCCTAGTAAGTTCATAAACAGGACAAACATGGCTACTAGCTGGTTCTATTAAAACTATGATTTTACACACATTTTAAACTTAATATAAACTTAATATATATTCAATATATAATTTCATTACATCGCCACACAACCCAGAAGCGCTGATCATCATTTTCCCGCGGCGACACACCAACAGTGGCGTGCAAAAATACGAAAGCGGCAGCAGCGCTTCCGGGCTTTTGCGCGGTGACACACCAATGGCGGTTGGTGTGTCGCTGCGGGAAAACTTTGGAAAGCCCTGATCTAAGTCATAGTATGGGTGTCCATGGCTCCAGCTGCTTTCTTCAAAATGGCAATCATGCCATTGTAGCACAAGCTCGACTCTCTTTGGACATGCATGTGATGCCATGATGCAAGTATAGAAGAGGTAGGGCTAGACGTTAGCGGTTGCTGTGGAGAGAATCCATATGTTTGTAATTTTGGCTACAATCCTGTCCCAGCAAGTTTAGTTTTATTTGTCAAGCAAATTTATATGGCTGCCGAACTCACACATAGTGACTCCAGGTGGCTTACAGAATTAAAATCCACAATACAAAAACCCATCAACACCCTGCCCCCGGTGGCTACAAACACAATCAAATCAGCCACTTGATCGGCTCCTTATCAAGCTGGGGTCCCCAGGCCCACTGACAGGACAAACGGATCTATGTCTTGTAAAATGAACTCTTATCCTGGCAAATAGCACTGTTTGCCATGCTTTGTCTTCTGTTCTTGGAAGGCTTTCTTCTAATCTCAGCGCTGCATAGCCACATATCTAGGTGTCATAAAAGGGGCTCTTAAATAAAAACTGATTTCTTTGTAGGCACCCAAGTTAGAAAAGGGGCTAGTTGTGCATGAGAGAGAAGCTGTGCTACTGTTTTGGCAGCAAATAGCTTAATTGCAGCACTGCAGAAATATAATCCCCTCCCTGATTCCTCTGAAATCTTAAGATTGTGGTCATACTCTTTTGAGCCAGGGAAGAAGCATCTTTATCTGAGTGGTTTTCCTTTAAGAAGGCTGGAAGTCTACTCTTAAACATGTAAAGTATCTAACCTGTTCTATGGTCTGATTAATAATAAACCAACATTATCATGATGTCACACAGTTAATTAAAAGTGAGGGCAATTGCCGTCCCTCTTAATAAATGAACAATTTTCTCTCTTTGCAGCAGCCCATGTAAAATTGATGAGAGGGAAGAGCTTCTACAGCTACTGAAAGCATTCGTGAAAAGCACTTTCCTTTTGCCTTGCCTTAACTTTTATTTCCATTACAATATATTACAGAAATATTTGCTAAGCCTTTTGAAAAAAAATTGCAGCTGAATTTTCCTTGGGAAACAAATTCAAAATATATTTAAGCCAACTAAAAACATGGAGGAGGAGCTAGATATTGTAGGTGAGGTTCAAGCCATGTGAGTTACATTTGGTTCAAACATCAAGCATAGTATTTCCTCTCACCCTGAATTGTAAACATTTTGCCTAAGGAAGAGCTGTGAAGGTTGCAGTTTGGGTCACTTTTGGTGAGAGAGGAGAAATTTTTATTCTGCTGCCCCATCTGGAACCACTGAACTAGCCTTTCTGGGCAGGCAGCTATGGAGAAGGGGTGAAAAATTGAAATGTCTATACTGATCTGTATACATGAGCAAGTTTTTATTTCCCAAATCAGCTTTTCCCACGCTGGAGTCTTCAGATGCTGGAGTAGGCTGGATATTGCACAGGTATTTTGTCTGTAACAGTTTTCTGTCTATATTTTCTTTTCGGGTGGGAAGATGTCTTAAATTCAGGGTAATCTTCCGTTCAGGTGAATATGGCTGATACATTTATAATATGTACAAAGATAATGGCAGAATGTTAATTCAAGTGTCACCTTAATTTTTAGAATCATTTTCACCAGCTAAGTTCTATAGATTTTCCCTGCAATGCTCAGAATTAGAGTCCCATCATTTCATATTAACTAGCATTGGACCTGCTTACTTGAAAGAAAGCACTATTGAAAACTTTAGTTTATTTTCCAGGAAAATGTGTTTAGTGTTGTTTTTTTAGCTGATTTTAGAAAAAAAATGATTAAAAAAAGAGAGATAACAAATAAATGCATCCTACATGACTGCTTTATTGTTACCCATGGGTAGACTCTCCTACAGACGCTTCCCCTGTTCCCATAATCAAACAGAAAAGGGCCTTTCTCTATGGACTTTGCCAGTCTGGCTTTAGTAAAGCAGCCAGAACAAATTATGCTCCAGGCTTGGCTTTAATAAAGCTGTCAAGGTTGACATCCTTAGGATGCAGGCCCCCCTTCCTCGTCAAGCAAATAGGATGGATTATGCAGATGAGCTTTCACACTGTGTCTGGTTCAGAGACCTTGTTCTGTAGGCTTGGCATAGCCTGAATTCAGCTTCTCTTCTCTTGAAAACTGCCCCCCTTCACCCACTCCCTCAGCGGCTTCAAAGGAATAAACACCTTAACAAAGCTGTGGAAGGGACATACTAAATGATCCTGGCAGGCATAAACATTATCATAAATAAGGGGGGAGCACTTTTTTCCTTCTCCTTTCTGTCTTTAAGCCTTTTGAAGTTTGATTCATGCTGTGGGCAAAAATTAAACTCTCAGCTGAAAGCTTACAGCCTCTTCAGCTGACCCTGTCCTTTTTCTCTAAGCCAGCAATTCCTGCTACTTTGATAAAATCTCGATTACATAATGAATGATGCAGGTGTTTTCTTAAATCTTAAGTATACAGCTCTGTTCCTCTCTCTAGATGTCTGATCAGACTTTCCCATCATCCCCTTTGATTTGCAATGCCTTGGTACCCAGCACACAGACTTTAACAGCTGTCCTTGAACCGGTAGGTCTTACATCTATTTCATCATCACCTTCTGACCTTTGTTTTAATTAGTCCTGCATCAGAGTAGAGGTCTGTGCAAGGCAGCCTAGTTGTATTGTGCCACAGAAACAATGTGATTCTCTGCATCAAAACAAAGTGGCAACACAATTTATTCCACAAAGCATTTGGAGTTGCATCAAAACTTCTCCTGTCTCCTACCTATAAGTTGTCAAAGGCAGAAGAGGCTTCTACACAGACTTCACTCATGGGAAAATCCTCATGGGGAGGTTACGCAAGAGAAGGTGGGCTGCATGTTCTCTGGCCAGGCTGCCAGAGTTTGGTGTCAGACCTGCTGGAGGAGGTGGATGATGCTTCCTTCCCAGCACTCCCTTTGGTGGACGGTCAGGAGGAGGCAAGTGGAAGTGCACCTCCGCAACAGTCACCAAGTCACCTTGTGGGGGCTGTGAAGCAGAGGAGAATCAAGCCACAGGGTGCTTTTCTTCACTCTTAAAAGAGACACCGACAGGTTGCTTCTCCAAATGGCTCGGAAGGACTCGCTTTTTTCAAAAAGAAAAATCATTTGGAAGATTTGCACAGTTCTAGTCATGGTTGTCTGGATGGGAGAGCAAAGGGGAAGGGACATCATGCATGTCATGACATTATTCTGCAAATGACACAAATGTTTGTGTCATTTGCCTTATGATATCCTGATGCTTGTGACATCATCATGACATGTTCAAGGTTCCTATGGCCCTATTAGATTCCATCATTCCATTAATAATGAGAGGTAGTCCCACGAATAACCTGCCCACAGGCCCTGTAGGGCTTTTTAAGTCATTACCAGCACCTTGAATTGAATCTGGAAGCAAACTGGCAACCAATGCAGGTCATGGATCAGAGGTGTAATGTGTGCTGATTTAGGAGCGCACATAACTCCCATGCCACCATATTTTGCAGCAGTTGTAGCTTCCAGATGCTCTTTAAGGGTGGCCCCATGTAGAGTGCATTACAGTAATCCATTTGGAGGTGACCAGGATATGAATGACTGAAAGTAAAGCCTCTCAATCCAGAAATAGGCACAACTGGCACTCAATCTGAACTTGCACAAAGGCCCTCCTAGCTGCAACTGCCACCTGCTCATCGAGCAGGAATCGTTAGTCCAGAAGGACCCCCAAGTTGCACACAGGGTCTGTTTTACCACATCCTTCTTGGAAAAAGACAGGATACTGTCTGCTACTAAGTTTTACAGTCCAGAACTCATTATATAGGTAGTCCTTTGGGTTCAAAGAAGACACGCTGTTGTGTAGTTCATCTGTGAACATGGAGGTTGTTCTGCAGTCCCAGTCTGGAAGCTCAGAGTCTAGCACAATGGGGGCACTGGAAGTCCATTGTTACAATAACTGCAGGTGTTATTCTGTGATGCTGCTCACGATTTTCCATCAGTTTTTGGCGGCGCCTGTCTTCAAAGCTGGTGTAGGCTTCATAGCACAGGGCTTACCAGCAGATTCTGTCAGCAGCTGCAGCATCTAGTTCCCTTGGCTGGATGTCACAGTGGCATAGGGTTTCCTTCACAGCTTCTTTGTAGTGCTTGCATGGATGACCTTGAGGTCTCTTTCCAGTCTCCAGTTTACCATAGAGCAACTGGCAAGGCATACGGTGGTGATGATGGGTCCAAACCACTGCATGATCCAAGACCTCCATGTTGGAGTCACAGTCTTGACAATGAATGCCAAGGATGGAGCGATGGGTGAGCATGTGAAATTTCTCCAGTTGTTTGATTTGTCGTTGGTACAGAGGCCAGGACTGACATCCATATAGGAAAGAAGGGATAACCACAGCTCTGTAGACTTTCAGCTTTGTGGAGATATGGAGGTTGTGTTGATTGAGCACTCTTGTCATGGGTTAGGGTAAGAAACAACGCTGAGCCATGAAATAAGCTCTAGATCTTTATTGTTCTACCTTACACAGAATCTTGCCAAACTAAGCTGCGCTAACCAGTTCTCTGGGGAAAAACCCTAGGTGCTCTAAGGTGGATCCGGCCTGACTTTCTTGGCCAGGCACCCAAGGTCATCTACGCTGTGAAATCGTTTCTCTCCCTGGAAAGCGCCCCCTCCTCCCTTGCCTGCAATCTCCATAACATCACCTTCTCCCTGAGAGACACATTCCATCACACCACCTCCCTCCTCAGAATGTGTCCCTCCCTCTGAGTTCTCATGGGAGCTGGGCAGCGTGGGCAGATCTTCAAAGGAAGAAGTGCTAATGTCCTCCAGGTCTGATATCTTTTCCTATAAAACAGCGAGACGGTTAGAAAGAAATTCCCCCCTCCCCCTTGGGAACTGGATGCTAGAAGTGGATGGCTGAGGCTCCCCCTGCTCTTCGCGTTCTGGCCTCTGGGACTCTCGCAGGGGTAAAGGTTGCCAACTTACAAACTCCTCTAATTGGGATTCCTTGCATGCTCAGCTGAGCTAGGAACTTATGGGAGCTTGCGAGGCTTGGGCTTGTTAGGAAAATGCTGGTGAAATCTTTGGATCAGCGTGGGTGTATGAACGTCTCTGGCATTTTCCCATGAGTGTTCACCCTCTTCCAATGTATGAAATATTGAATGCCCCTTCCCTGCCACCTCGAGTCCAAAATGTCCTCTGCTTCATACTCCTGCTCCCCTTGCACAATTACCGGAGGTTGAGGTGGTAAGTGAGAGCGCAAGGCACCAGGAGGCAATTCTTTGGCCAGGAATGACCTGTGAAACACAGGGTGGACCTTCATGGTGGCTGGGAGTTGTAAACGATAAGCCACTGGGTTTAACTGCTTCAGCACAGTGAAAGGGCCCATGAACTTAGAGTCCAACTTCTTGGAAGGTCTGCTGGAAGTTAAAAATTTGGTAGAGAGCCATACTCTGTCTCCTTCTGAAATCTCTGGCTCCTCTTGCCTGTGGAGGTCTGCAGATCTCTTGTAAGCAGCCTTTGCCCTGTTCAGCTGCTCTTTTAAAAGATCATGCACTGATTGCTGCTCTTTGAGAAAGTCTGTCGTGGCAGGAACTGATCCTTGCTGCAATGAGGTGGGCAAGACCTGAGGGTTAACCCCATAGAGTGCTTGGAAGGGGGACATCTTGGTAGAAGAATACACGGAATTGTTATAAGCAAATTCAGCCATCGGAATCAGATTTGGCCAATTATCCTGCTGATAAGTGCTATAACATCTGAGGTATTGCTGTGTAGTGGCAACCTGCGTAAGACCTTTGTATTTCGAGAAGTTAGGTGGCATGTTTTGATTTTCCTTCCCCACACCTAGGAGATTAGAGTTTATTTTGAGTTATACTGATGTTTAATTGGCTTGTTTTTGTTTCTGTTTGGCATGAGAGGGGGGAGAGAAGAAGCATATGCTCACTCCTCCAACAGCCCTTCAGAACATATGTCTGTGGGAAGTGGGGGGAGAGAAAGTCCCCAGCTTGTTAAGTTGAAGCATAGGTTCACTCCTCCAGCCACTCCTTTAGCGGCTTGGAATGGGGGGGAATGATAAGAAATTGTTTTGCTTGGGCACTGGCTTATCTGATGGTTTCCCATGCTATTGGATGTCATGGACAGGTGGCCCAGCCCCCAAAGGAATCCCAGTCAAGGTCAGTCTGGGCTTGGTCACGGGGTTTGGAAGCCAGGCTTTGATAAAAACCTTGGGATTGTCTTTGGAGTTTTGGGAGTCCACACAGGCCTGAGTGCTGGGTGCTGTGAAAATTGCCACCTTGGGGTATCTCCGCTGTCCTTATTAGAGGGCTCCTGGCAGCCTATAGGAGATTAGGTATCACCTTGTTTGCTTGGTATGTATGTATGCATTTCTTTCTGTATGCTATGCTTGTTAAACTGTGCTTCTGCTCAACTTTGCCTGTTTATAATAAAGCTTTAAGTTTCTTTATCCACTGGTGTGCTATTGTCTCTGGATCTAAAAGAATCAATTGCCCTAGCCCCTGATCAAAGAGGCATGGACACTTGGCAATACACTTGGCGACGAAGGTGGGATCCAGTGATAATGCCCTGGTGGTGGGGTAAGAGATTTGCTAAGCAAGGTGATAAAAATGGCCAGAGCTATATTCCTGGATGGCCCAGCACAGATGTCTGGGCACCAGTAGCTCAATTATTGCACAGGATAAACCCCCCTGTGGTATGGGATTCTGAGATGAAAGCTTTTGAAGATCCCATCCCCCATTTATGGCTAAAATGCATGCAATTAATGGGGGTGGGCAAGCAACGAGGGAAGCAAGAGGGGAGTCTTGAATGGCTCCTTCTCACAGCATTGCGCAATGTGTGGAAACAATTAGAAATCACTCAGAGGAAGGTGCAACAGGAGGATGAAGAAGTGGATGGGACTCAGGGAGACATCCTGGGTTGGCTATTCACATTATACTGGAGTTCAGTTGTGTACTGGCTTGACCAGTTAGAGACCTCAAGGGATTGGGGTGGCAGTTCCAATTTCCCAGTGGAGATTGGGCAGTGCTTTGAAATGTTTGCATTTGTCAGCGACTTGTTGCTGGGACCGGCTAGCTTTTGCTGGAGGCCCTGAAAAAGGGTAGGTGATGAAAATCACACCCTGAAAAGAAAGTAAACTTCAGAAAGAATTGGATCAGGAGGAGATTTAATTGTTCAGTTTAGATGGTTTGAAATCAGTGAGTAAAAATCTGGTTAATTACTGTTATCTTTGTTTTGTTCTTAATAATGCATTTGAAGGTATTTTAGCAAAAGAACAAAAGAGATGAAGTTTGATATGTTTTTGTTTTGTAAAGTTTATAACTTAATGTGTGTATTTGGAAGGCTGACTTCAGAAAGTAAGAGAGGTTATGAGAATGTTTTCAAAAGGAGGTGGGAGCAGAGTGGAAAAAATAAGCTGTTTGCAAGCGGGACCTGTTGGATGCAAGGGAAGCAGCTGTCCCCAAAATGCAGTTTGACTCTAGTGTGAAAGTGATTGTAGTAAATGAGTGGGACTTTAAGCTCCTTTATCAGAATAACATCTAGATTTTATGTGGGCTCTTGGACAGAGAGAAAAAAAGGAGGGGTGGTGAAACTTTATATGGATTATAAAGGGAAGTTAATTGAATTTCATTTGTCCCTCAACATGGCAAATGATGAAGTTATTGAGAAATTAAATGATATTAAAGTTTTTGCAATTAAATTGTATAATGTTGCTTTTATCTAAACAGAAAGTGATTTGGACCCTGAGTTTTTAAAATTTAAACAGGGAGGCTAGGACCACAACAATTCCTGTTTCCCTCTCCTAGCGTCTGGTCAAATGGAAATGGGAAGGGGGGTGAAACAGCAGTTTGTCTTTTTACTAACAGAGGTGAGAGAGGACTTTGGATTTCCCTTACAGATCTTTACTCTGCACTCAGTGAACAGACAAACGGGTCACTGGATGATACCAGGTTGGCTTGCATTTTAGAGAGAAGCAAAGCAGACACTGTCATTCAATGGGAATTTGTATTTTGCTAATACTGGAAACTAACCTTTTGTTTCCTGGAACTTCAGCCCTGCCTGTCAAGGTATGGAGGCATACATTATTGTGATAATGTTAATTTTTGATGATTTGCTTTTACTGTAGAAGTGTTCAACTGACTTGCAAACATTTTTAGGAGTCCTATGGTCAGAAAGGACATGGATTTTGCCTCACACCATGGGTGATAAGGTACAAAAATTTCCCTTCCCCAGACAGTGAAGGAGTTGCAGCAATTTTGAAAAGTGCTGGGATCCTCCTACACTTAGCATAAACACTTCGCTCCTTATACAAACTTGTAAATAAAGGGGTGGTAAGTGATTTCAAAAGAAGAAAATGAAGTTGAGGTCAAGGTAAACCTCTACTTTGACAAAATGAAAAACTTATAAAGTAATTGCATTAGGGGATTTTTGCCCTCCCCTTTTGCAAATGATTTGAAGGTCCTTGAAGCCTACTTTGGCTTTAATGTACTAATGCCTATTTGAGGCACTCAAAAAAAAAAACACAATTGGGCTAGATCTCTATACCTCTAGATCTGTGGTCATAGCTGCACCAAAAAGTTGATAGCCGGATTGCCCCCAGGTCTAGTTTGGCTGTAAAGGGAATCCAGGTATTAAGAAGTGTGTAATAGACCCAGATTGCAGAAGAGAACTTCAGGCTGCCCTATGTAATGGAGGGACAGCAGTGTGCCTATTGAGAAAGAGAATTGAATTGCCCAGCTATTTCTGGAACAACTATGAAAATAGATAAATGCCAAAAGATAATGCCTTAAAGGGTTATGGTGGAGTTACATCTACAAGAAAAAGTTTGGTACAGCAAGCTGGCAAAGGTGAAAGTGCTAGCTATAAATCTGTTATTGTTTCTAACTATTTTCTATCTCCTAGATAAACATCTTTTTGAGCCTGCAGTCTTGGGTTGCAGTGGCTTTTGCAGATCATTGGGGTAACCATGACATCTAGCATAAGTATGCCTCAATAAGTGATCATTATAATTGTTGGATTTCTCCTGCTTTATTGATACATTGGCATGGTGGGTTTCTCTGTAGCTTGAATCATGTCAACTGGATTTCTATTTTCTTAATGGAAACGTTTCGCTCCTTATCCAAGGGGCTTCTTCAGTCTGAGCAAAGTTGGTAAGGGAATCCTAAATATGTTCCTAGGTAGCTGTGTGACCTTACACCTGGGGCTAGATCATGGTTATATTGAGATGTAATTTTTAAGTCCTTTTATCATCTAATGGAGGGTCGTTAAAAACACCATGCTGCTGTTGAGCTTCTGAAATGGTCTTAATCTTCCTAGGCACAGAAGACAACACGGGGAGGAAGATGGGGGAGAGTTTGTGCCTGAGGCCCCCACCTCTATTCAAGGAAGGATTTTCCAAGTTGGCATAAATGGATTCCTTGACCCCTCTCTCAAACCACCTATCTTCTCTGTCTAAAATGTGAACATTAATGTCCTCAAATGAGTGTCCTTTTTCTTTTAGATGAAGATAAACTGCTGACTCTGGTCCTGTGGTGTTATTTCTCCTGTGTTGTGCCATCCTCCTGTACATAGGTTGTTTGGTTTCTCCAATGTAGAGTTCAGAGCACTCCTCACTGCACTGGATTGCATAAACTACATTGCTTTTCTTATGTTTTGGAGTTTGATCTTTGGGGTGTACAAGCCTCTGTCTCAGTGTGTTGGTGGGTTTGAAATATACAGGTATGTGGTGTTTGCCAAATATCCGTTTTATCTTTTCAGACACGCCAGCCATGTAGGGAATGACCAGGTTCTTTCGTTTACTCTGAGTCTCAGCCCTATCTGTCGCTGTTTTAGGTCTGGTAGATTTAGATTTGGTGAAGGCCCAATTTGGATATCCACAGGCCTTCAGGGCTGTTCTCAGGTGCTGATTTTCATTCTTTTTGGAATCCATGGAGGTGGGGATGGTTTCTGCTCTGTGTGACAATGTCCTGATGACTCCTAGTTTGTGCTGCAGTGGATGGTGGGAGTCAAACATCAGATATTGATCTGTGTGTGTGGGTTTCCTGTAGATCCCTATTTCTAGCTTGCCACCGGTCCCAATGAGGACTTCACAGTCTAGGAATGCCAGTCTGTTGTCCTTGGTGTCTTCTCTGGTGAAGCTAATGTTGGCATCTATAGTGTTTATATGGTCCGTGAAGGCCTGTACTTCCTGGGCCTTGATTTTGACCCAGGTGTCATCCACATACCTAAACCAGTGGGTGGGCACCGTTCCCTGGAATGTGTTGAGTGCTTTCTTCTCCACTTCTTCCATGTATAAATTGGCCACAATGGGTGACACAGGAGAACCCATGGCACAGCCGTGTTTTTGTCTGTAAAAGTCACCTCTGTATGTGAAATAAGTGGTGTTAAGACACAGGTCCAGAAGATGGCAGATCTGGTTTGGGTTGAGATGGCTTCTCCTTTCCAGGGTGCTGTCCTCTTCTAGTCTCTTCCTGACAGCGGATAGAGCATGAGTGGTGGGGATGCTGGTGAAAAGGGAGGACACATCAAAGGAGACCATAGTTTCATCTGTATCCAGTTTCAGGATCTTTGCTTTGGAAACAAATTCTTCCGAATTATGGATGTGGTGTTCAGAGTGTCCAACTAGAGGTGCTAGTATGGTAGAGAGGTGTTTGGCAATGTTGTATGTTACCGAATTGATGCTGCTGACTATGGGTCGGAGGGGTGTTCCTTCCTTGTGGATCTTAGGAAGTCCGTAGATGCAGGGGATGGCTTCTCCAGGATACAGACGGTGGTAGGTAATCCTATCGATGGAGCCATCATGTTCCAATTGTTTCAAACTGTCTATTGCCTTTTTCTTGTAATTGTTGGTGGGGTCTCTTTTCAGTTTTTCATATGTATGGTGATCCTCCAAAAGTGAGGTAATTTTATTGTGGTAGTCTGCAGTGTTTAGAACCACTGTACATCTTCCTTTGTCAGCAGGTAAAATGGTGATGGTTTCATCTTTGCTGAGGGCTGTCAGGGCTCTCCTCTCTTGGACGGTAAGGTTGGGGGGAGGAGGTTGAGCACTGGACAGAGCTGCAGATATTTTAAGCCGGAGTTGTTCTGCTTCTTCAAAAGGTAGGTGGTTGTTGTGGATGGCAGATTCTGTGGCTGTAATGAGCTCCACAACCGGAACTTGCTTGGGAGTGATGGCAAAATTAAGACCTTTGGCTAGGACATCTCTCTCTGGTTGGGTAAGTTCTCTGTCTGAGAGATTTTTCACCCACATGTTCTTTTTGTCCTCTGTGGTCCTGTTGTTGTTGTTCCTCCCAGTGGTTTCTCCAGTTCCTTGTTTCTGCTTGCTGCGAGAAAGAAGAATGTCAAATTTCTTAGTTTGCCTCTCCTTTGTCTTGTGATGCTGGGCCAGCTGTACTTTATTGCCAAGCTGAATAACTCTATCCAGGATTGGGTCAGGAAGGGTGGATGTGAGTTCCTGGTGAAGGTTTTCAAAATTGTATTGCAGGGCATCAATGGTGAAGTGGACTTGCCTTATTCTTTCATTTAGAAGATGTCTTTGTGCCTGCTGCAGGATCTGATCTGCTCTGTGACCCTTAACTGTAGATTGCAGGCGTAGGCTTGTCGGGATGAGTCTCTGTTGTCTGCATCTGAGGTTAAAACGTAGGTGGTTTCTATAGTCTGCCACCTTTCTTGCTGTCTTCTCGAATTTCCTTACCAACTTCAGGGTTTCATCCCCAAAATGTATGGCAATATGTCTATGAAGGTTCTCAGTCATCCAGGTGGAATTTTCTGTAGCTTGAATCATGTCAACTGGATTTCTATTTTCTTAATGGAAACGTTTCGCTCCTTATCCAAGGGGCTTCTTCAGTCTGAGCAAAGTTGGTAAGGGAATCCTAAATATGTTCCTAGGTAGCTGTGTGACCTTACACCTGGGGCTAGATCATGGTTATATTGAGATGTAATTTTTAAGTCCTTTTATCATCTAATGGAGGGTCGTTAAAAACACCATGCTGCTGTTGAGCTTCTGAAATGGTCTTAATCTTCCTAGGCACAGAAGACAACACGGGGAGGAAGATGGGGGAGAGTTTGTGCCTGAGGCCCCCACCTCTATTCAAGGAAGGATTTTCCAAGTTGGCATAAATGGATTCCTTGACCCCTCTCTCAAACCACCTATCTTCTCTGTCTAAAATGTGAACATTAATGTCCTCAAATGAGTGTCCTTTTTCTTTTAGATGAAGATAAACTGCTGACTCTGGTCCTGTGGTGTTATTTCTCCTGTGTTGTGCCATCCTCCTGTACATAGGTTGTTTGGTTTCTCCAATGTAGAGTTCAGAGCACTCCTCACTGCACTGGATTGCATAAACTACATTGCTTTTCTTATGTTTTGGAGTTTGATCTTTGGGGTGTACAAGCCTCTGTCTCAGTGTGTTGGTGGGTTTGAAATATACAGGTATGTGGTGTTTGCCAAATATCCGTTTTATCTTTTCAGACACGCCAGCCATGTAGGGAATGACCAGGTTCTTTCGTTTACTCTGAGTCTCAGCCCTATCTGTCGCTGTTTTAGGTCTGGTAGATTTAGATTTGGTGAAGGCCCAATTTGGATATCCACAGGCCTTCAGGGCTGTTCTCAGGTGCTGATTTTCATTCTTTTTGGAATCCATGGAGGTGGGGATGGTTTCTGCTCTGTGTGACAATGTCCTGATGACTCCTAGTTTGTGCTGCAGTGGATGGTGGGAGTCAAACATCAGATATTGATCTGTGTGTGTGGGTTTCCTGTAGATCCCTATTTCTAGCTTGCCACCGGTCCCAATGAGGACTTCACAGTCTAGGAATGCCAGTCTGTTGTCCTTGGTGTCTTCTCTGGTGAAGCTAATGTTGGCATCTATAGTGTTTATATGGTCCGTGAAGGCCTGTACTTCCTGGGCCTTGATTTTGACCCAGGTGTCATCCACATACCTAAACCAGTGGGTGGGCACCGTTCCCTGGAATGTGTTGAGTGCTTTCTTCTCCACTTCTTCCATGTATAAATTGGCCACAATGGGTGACACAGGAGAACCCATGGCACAGCCGTGTTTTTGTCTGTAAAAGTCACCTCTGTATGTGAAATAAGTGGTGTTAAGACACAGGTCCAGAAGATGGCAGATCTGGTTTGGGTTGAGATGGCTTCTCCTTTCCAGGGTGCTGTCCTCTTCTAGTCTCTTCCTGACAGCGGATAGAGCATGAGTGGTGGGGATGCTGGTGAAAAGGGAGGACACATCAAAGGAGACCATAGTTTCATCTGTATCCAGTTTCAGGATCTTTGCTTTGGAAACAAATTCTTCCGAATTATGGATGTGGTGTTCAGAGTGTCCAACTAGAGGTGCTAGTATGGTAGAGAGGTGTTTGGCAATGTTGTATGTTACCGAATTGATGCTGCTGACTATGGGTCGGAGGGGTGTTCCTTCCTTGTGGATCTTAGGAAGTCCGTAGATGCAGGGGATGGCTTCTCCAGGATACAGACGGTGGTAGGTAATCCTATCGATGGAGCCATCATGTTCCAATTGTTTCAAACTGTCTATTGCCTTTTTCTTGTAATTGTTGGTGGGGTCTCTTTTCAGTTTTTCATATGTATGGTGATCCTCCAAAAGTGAAGTAATTTTATTGTGGTAGTCTGCAGTGTTTAGAACCACTGTACATCTTCCTTTGTCAGCAGGTAAAATGGTGATGGTTTCATCTTTGCTGAGGGCTGTCAGGGCTCTCCTCTCTTGGACGGTAAGGTTGGGGGGAGGAGGTTGAGCACTGGACAGAGCTGCAGATATTTTAAGCCGGAGTTGTTCTGCTTCTTCAAAAGGTAGGTGGTTGTTGTGGATGGCAGATTCTGTGGCTGTAATGAGCTCCACAACCGGAACTTGCTTGGGAGTGATGGCAAAATTAAGACCTTTGGCTAGGACATCTCTCTCTGGTTGGGTAAGTTCTCTGTCTGAGAGATTTTTCACCCACATGTTCTTTTTGTCCTCTGTGGTCCTGTTGTTGTTGTTCCTCCCAGTGGTTTCTCCAGTTCCTTGTTTCTGCTTGCTGCGAGAAAGAAGAATGTCAAATTTCTTAGTTTGCCTCTCCTTTGTCTTGTGATGCTGGGCCAGCTGTACTTTATTGCCAAGCTGAATAACTCTATCCAGGATTGGGTCAGGAAGGGTGGATGTGAGTTCCTGGTGAAGGTTTTCAAAATTGTATTGCAGGGCATTCCTGACCCAATCCTGGATAGAGTTATTCAGCTTGGCAATAAAGTACAGCTGGCCCAGCATCACAAGACAAAGGAGAGGCAAACTAAGAAATTTGACATTCTTCTTTCTCGCAGCAAGCAGAAACAAGGAACTGGAGAAACCACTGGGAGGAACAACAACAACAGGACCACAGAGGACAAAAAGAACATGTGGGTGAAAAATCTCTCAGACAGAGAACTTACCCAACCAGAGAGAGATGTCCTAGCCAAAGGTCTTAATTTTGCCATCACTCCCAAGCAAGTTCCGGTTGTGGAGCTCATTACAGCCACAGAATCTGCCATCCACAACAACCACCTACCTTTTGAAGAAGCAGAACAACTCCGGCTTAAAATATCTGCAGCTCTGTCCAGTGCTCAACCTCCTCCCCCCAACCTTACCGTCCAAGAGAGGAGAGCCCTGACAGCCCTCAGCAAAGATGAAACCATCACCATTTTACCTGCTGACAAAGGAAGATGTACAGTGGTTCTAAACACTGCAGACTACCACAATAAAATTACCTCACTTTTGGAGGATCACCATACATATGAAAAACTGAAAAGAGACCCCACCAACAATTACAAGAAAAAGGCAATAGACAGTTTGAAACAATTGGAACATGATGGCTCCATCGATAGGATTACCTACCACCGTCTGTATCCTGGAGAAGCCATCCCCTGCATCTACGGACTTCCTAAGATCCACAAGGAAGGAACACCCCTCCGACCCATAGTCAGCAGCATCAATTCGGTAACATACAACATTGCCAAACACCTCTCTACCATACTAGCACCTCTAGTTGGACACTCTGAACACCACATCCATAATTCGGAAGAATTTGTTTCCAAAGCAAAGATCCTGAAACTGGATACAGATGAAACTATGGTCTCCTTTGATGTGTCCTCCCTTTTCACCAGCATCCCCACCACTCATGCTCTATCCGCTGTCAGGAAGAGACTAGAAGAGGACAGCACCCTGGAAAGGAGAAGCCATCTCAACCCAAACCAGATCTGCCATCTTCTGGACCTGTGTCTTAACACCACTTATTTCACATACAGAGGTGACTTTTACAGACAAAAACACGGCTGTGCCATGGGTTCTCCTGTGTCACCCATTGTGGCCAATTTATACATGGAAGAAGTGGAGAAGAAAGCACTCAACACATTCCAGGGAACGGTGCCCACCCACTGGTTTAGGTATGTGGATGACACCTGGGTCAAAATCAAGGCCCAGGAAGTACAGGCCTTCACGGACCATATAAACACTATAGATGCCAACATTAGCTTCACCAGAGAAGACACCAAGGACAACAGACTGGCATTCCTAGACTGTGAAGTCCTCATTGGGACCGGTGGCAAGCTAGAAATAGGGATCTACAGGAAACCCACACACACAGATCAATATCTGATGTTTGACTCCCACCATCCACTGCAGCACAAACTAGGAGTCATCAGGACATTGTCACACAGAGCAGAAACCATC
This sequence comes from Charina bottae, assembly GCA_023362775.1. Classification (NCBI taxonomy): domain Eukaryota; kingdom Metazoa; phylum Chordata; class Lepidosauria; order Squamata; family Charinaidae; genus Charina; species Charina bottae. The sequence continues at coordinate 6,309,131 of JALMGJ010000028.1, read as the reverse complement.
CCCACCTCCATGGATTCCAAAAAGAATGAAAATCAGCACCTGAGAACAGCCCTGAAGGCCTGTGGATATCCAAATTGGGCCTTCACCAAATCTAAATCTACCAGACCTAAAACAGCGACAGATAGGGCTGAGACTCAGAGTAAACGAAAGAACCTGGTCATTCCCTACATGGCTGGCGTGTCTGAAAAGATAAAACGGATATTTGGCAAACACCACATACCTGTATATTTCAAACCCACCAACACACTGAGACAGAGGCTTGTACACCCCAAAGATCAAACTCCAAAACATAAGAAAAGCAATGTAGTTTATGCAATCCAGTGCAGTGAGGAGTGCTCTGAACTCTACATTGGAGAAACCAAACAACCTATGTACAGGAGGATGGCACAACACAGGAGAAATAACACCACAGGACCAGAGTCAGCAGTTTATCTTCATCTAAAAGAAAAAGGACACTCATTTGAGGACATTAATGTTCACATTTTAGACAGAGAAGATAGGTGGTTTGAGAGAGGGGTCAAGGAATCCATTTATGCCAACTTGGAAAATCCTTCCTTGAATAGAGGTGGGGGCCTCAGGCACAAACTCTCCCCCATCTTCCTCCCCGTGTTGTCTTCTGTGCCTAGGAAGATTAAGACCATTTCAGAAGCTCAACAGCAGCATGGTGTTTTTAACGACCCTCCATTAGATGATAAAAGGACTTAAAAATTACATCTCAATATAACCATGATCTAGCCCCAGGTGTAAGGTCACACAGCTACCTAGGAACATATTTAGGATTCCCTTACCAACTTTGCTCAGACTGAAGAAGCCCCTTGGATAAGGAGCGAAACGTTTCCATTAAGAAAATAGAAATCCAGTTGACATGATTCAAGCTACAGAAAATTCCACCTGGATGACTGAGAACCTTCATAGACATATTGCCATACATTTTGGGGATGAAACCCTGAAGTTGGTAAGGAAATTCGAGAAGACAGCAAGAAAGGTGGCAGACTATAGAAACCACCTACGTTTTAACCTCAGATGCAGACAACAGAGACTCATCCCGACAAGCCTACGCCTGCAATCTACAGTTAAGGGTCACAGAGCAGATCAGATCCTGCAGCAGGCACAAAGACATCTTCTAAATGAAAGAATAAGGCAAGTCCACTTCACCATTGATGCCCTGCAATACAATTTTGAAAACCTTCACCAGGAACTCACATCCACCCTTCCTGACCCAATCCTGGATAGAGTTATTCAGCTTGGCAATAAAGTACAGCTGGCCCAGCATCACAAGACAAAGGAGAGGCAAACTAAGAAATTTGACATTCTTCTTTCTCGCAGCAAGCAGAAACAAGGAACTGGAGAAACCACTGGGAGGAACAACAACAACAGGACCACAGAGGACAAAAAGAACATGTGGGTGAAAAATCTCTCAGACAGAGAACTTACCCAACCAGAGAGAGATGTCCTAGCCAAAGGTCTTAATTTTGCCATCACTCCCAAGCAAGTTCCGGTTGTGGAGCTCATTACAGCCACAGAATCTGCCATCCACAACAACCACCTACCTTTTGAAGAAGCAGAACAACTCCGGCTTAAAATATCTGCAGCTCTGTCCAGTGCTCAACCTCCTCCCCCCAACCTTACCGTCCAAGAGAGGAGAGCCCTGACAGCCCTCAGCAAAGATGAAACCATCACCATTTTACCTGCTGACAAAGGAAGATGTACAGTGGTTCTAAACACTGCAGACTACCACAATAAAATTACCTCACTTTTGGAGGATCACCATACATATGAAAAACTGAAAAGAGACCCCACCAACAATTACAAGAAAAAGGCAATAGACAGTTTGAAACAATTGGAACATGATGGCTCCATCGATAGGATTACCTACCACCGTCTGTATCCTGGAGAAGCCATCCCCTGCATCTACGGACTTCCTAAGATCCACAAGGAAGGAACACCCCTCCGACCCATAGTCAGCAGCATCAATTCGGTAACATACAACATTGCCAAACACCTCTCTACCATACTAGCACCTCTAGTTGGACACTCTGAACACCACATCCATAATTCGGAAGAATTTGTTTCCAAAGCAAAGATCCTGAAACTGGATACAGATGAAACTATGGTCTCCTTTGATGTGTCCTCCCTTTTCACCAGCATCCCCACCACTCATGCTCTATCCGCTGTCAGGAAGAGACTAGAAGAGGACAGCACCCTGGAAAGGAGAAGCCATCTCAACCCAAACCAGATCTGCCATCTTCTGGACCTGTGTCTTAACACCACTTATTTCACATACAGAGGTGACTTTTACAGACAAAAACACGGCTGTGCCATGGGTTCTCCTGTGTCACCCATTGTGGCCAATTTATACATGGAAGAAGTGGAGAAGAAAGCACTCAACACATTCCAGGGAACGGTGCCCACCCACTGGTTTAGGTATGTGGATGACACCTGGGTCAAAATCAAGGCCCAGGAAGTACAGGCCTTCACGGACCATATAAACACTATAGATGCCAACATTAGCTTCACCAGAGAAGACACCAAGGACAACAGACTGGCATTCCTAGACTGTGAAGTCCTCATTGGGACCGGTGGCAAGCTAGAAATAGGGATCTACAGGAAACCCACACACACAGATCAATATCTGATGTTTGACTCCCACCATCCACTGCAGCACAAACTAGGAGTCATCAGGACATTGTCACACAGAGCAGAAACCATCCCCACCTCCATGGATTCCAAAAAGAATGAAAATCAGCACCTGAGAACAGCCCTGAAGGCCTGTGGATATCCAAATTGGGCCTTCACCAAATCTAAATCTACCAGACCTAAAACAGCGACAGATAGGGCTGAGACTCAGAGTAAACGAAAGAACCTGGTCATTCCCTACATGGCTGGCGTGTCTGAAAAGATAAAACGGATATTTGGCAAACACCACATACCTGTATATTTCAAACCCACCAACACACTGAGACAGAGGCTTGTACACCCCAAAGATCAAACTCCAAAACATAAGAAAAGCAATGTAGTTTATGCAATCCAGTGCAGTGAGGAGTGCTCTGAACTCTACATTGGAGAAACCAAACAACCTATGTACAGGAGGATGGCACAACACAGGAGAAATAACACCACAGGACCAGAGTCAGCAGTTTATCTTCATCTAAAAGAAAAAGGACACTCATTTGAGGACATTAATGTTCACATTTTAGACAGAGAAGATAGGTGGTTTGAGAGAGGGGTCAAGGAATCCATTTATGCCAACTTGGAAAATCCTTCCTTGAATAGAGGTGGGGGCCTCAGGCACAAACTCTCCCCCATCTTCCTCCCCGTGTTGTCTTCTGTGCCTAGGAAGATTAAGACCATTTCAGAAGCTCAACAGCAGCATGGTGTTTTTAACGACCCTCCATTAGATGATAAAAGGACTTAAAAATTACATCTCAATATAACCATGATCTAGCCCCAGGTGTAAGGTCACACAGCTACCTAGGAACATATTTAGGATTCCCTTACCAACTTTGCTCAGACTGAAGAAGCCCCTTGGATAAGGAGCGAAACGTTTCCATTAAGAAAATAGAAATCCAGTTGACATGATTCAAGCTACAGAAAATTCCACCTGGATGACTGAGAACCTTCATAGACATATTGCCATACATTTTGGGGATGAAACCCTGAAGTTGGTAAGGAAATTCGAGAAGACAGCAAGAAAGGTGGCAGACTATAGAAACCACCTACGTTTTAACCTCAGATGCAGACAACAGAGACTCATCCCGACAAGCCTACGCCTGCAATCTACAGTTAAGGGTCACAGAGCAGATCAGATCCTGCAGCAGGCACAAAGACATCTTCTAAATGAAAGAATAAGGCAAGTCCACTTCACCATTGATGCCCTGCAATACAATTTTGAAAACCTTCACCAGGAACTCACATCCACCCTTCCTGACCCAATCCTGGATAGAGTTATTCAGCTTGGCAATAAAGTACAGCTGGCCCAGCATCACAAGACAAAGGAGAGGCAAACTAAGAAATTTGACATTCTTCTTTCTCGCAGCAAGCAGAAACAAGGAACTGGAGAAACCACTGGGAGGAACAACAACAACAGGACCACAGAGGACAAAAAGAACATGTGGGTGAAAAATCTCTCAGACAGAGAACTTACCCAACCAGAGAGAGATGTCCTAGCCAAAGGTCTTAATTTTGCCATCACTCCCAAGCAAGTTCCGGTTGTGGAGCTCATTACAGCCACAGAATCTGCCATCCACAACAACCACCTACCTTTTGAAGAAGCAGAACAACTCCGGCTTAAAATATCTGCAGCTCTGTCCAGTGCTCAACCTCCTCCCCCCAACCTTACCGTCCAAGAGAGGAGAGCCCTGACAGCCCTCAGCAAAGATGAAACCATCACCATTTTACCTGCTGACAAAGGAAGATGTACAGTGGTTCTAAACACTGCAGACTACCACAATAAAATTACCTCACTTTTGGAGGATCACCATACATATGAAAAACTGAAAAGAGACCCCACCAACAATTACAAGAAAAAGGCAATAGACAGTTTGAAACAATTGGAACATGATGGCTCCATCGATAGGATTACCTACCACCGTCTGTATCCTGGAGAAGCCATCCCCTGCATCTACGGACTTCCTAAGATCCACAAGGAAGGAACACCCCTCCGACCCATAGTCAGCAGCATCAATTCGGTAACATACAACATTGCCAAACACCTCTCTACCATACTAGCACCTCTAGTTGGACACTCTGAACACCACATCCATAATTCGGAAGAATTTGTTTCCAAAGCAAAGATCCTGAAACTGGATACAGATGAAACTATGGTCTCCTTTGATGTGTCCTCCCTTTTCACCAGCATCCCCACCACTCATGCTCTATCCGCTGTCAGGAAGAGACTAGAAGAGGACAGCACCCTGGAAAGGAGAAGCCATCTCAACCCAAACCAGATCTGCCATCTTCTGGACCTGTGTCTTAACACCACTTATTTCACATACAGAGGTGACTTTTACAGACAAAAACACGGCTGTGCCATGGGTTCTCCTGTGTCACCCATTGTGGCCAATTTATACATGGAAGAAGTGGAGAAGAAAGCACTCAACACATTCCAGGGAACGGTGCCCACCCACTGGTTTAGGTATGTGGATGACACCTGGGTCAAAATCAAGGCCCAGGAAGTACAGGCCTTCACGGACCATATAAACACTATAGATGCCAACATTAGCTTCACCAGAGAAGACACCAAGGACAACAGACTGGCATTCCTAGACTGTGAAGTCCTCATTGGGACCGGTGGCAAGCTAGAAATAGGGATCTACAGGAAACCCACACACACAGATCAATATCTGATGTTTGACTCCCACCATCCACTGCAGCACAAACTAGGAGTCATCAGGACATTGTCACACAGAGCAGAAACCATCCCCACCTCCATGGATTCCAAAAAGAATGAAAATCAGCACCTGAGAACAGCCCTGAAGGCCTGTGGATATCCAAATTGGGCCTTCACCAAATCTAAATCTACCAGACCTAAAACAGCGACAGATAGGGCTGAGACTCAGAGTAAACGAAAGAACCTGGTCATTCCCTACATGGCTGGCGTGTCTGAAAAGATAAAACGGATATTTGGCAAACACCACATACCTGTATATTTCAAACCCACCAACACACTGAGACAGAGGCTTGTACACCCCAAAGATCAAACTCCAAAACATAAGAAAAGCAATGTAGTTTATGCAATCCAGTGCAGTGAGGAGTGCTCTGAACTCTACATTGGAGAAACCAAACAACCTATGTACAGGAGGATGGCACAACACAGGAGAAATAACACCACAGGACCAGAGTCAGCAGTTTATCTTCATCTAAAAGAAAAAGGACACTCATTTGAGGACATTAATGTTCACATTTTAGACAGAGAAGATAGGTGGTTTGAGAGAGGGGTCAAGGAATCCATTTATGCCAACTTGGAAAATCCTTCCTTGAATAGAGGTGGGGGCCTCAGGCACAAACTCTCCCCCATCTTCCTCCCCGTGTTGTCTTCTGTGCCTAGGAAGATTAAGACCATTTCAGAAGCTCAACAGCAGCATGGTGTTTTTAACGACCCTCCATTAGATGATAAAAGGACTTAAAAATTACATCTCAATATAACCATGATCTAGCCCCAGGTGTAAGGTCACACAGCTACCTAGGAACATATTTAGGATTCCCTTACCAACTTTGCTCAGACTGAAGAAGCCCCTTGGATAAGGAGCGAAACGTTTCCATTAAGAAAATAGAAATCCAGTTGACATGATTCAAGCTACAGAAAATTCCACCTGGATGACTGAGAACCTTCATAGACATATTGCCATACATTTTGGGGATGAAACCCTGAAGTTGGTAAGGAAATTCGAGAAGACAGCAAGAAAGGTGGCAGACTATAGAAACCACCTACGTTTTAACCTCAGATGCAGACAACAGAGACTCATCCCGACAAGCCTACGCCTGCAATCTACAGTTAAGGGTCACAGAGCAGATCAGATCCTGCAGCAGGCACAAAGACATCTTCTAAATGAAAGAATAAGGCAAGTCCACTTCACCATTGATGCCCTGCAATACAATTTTGAAAACCTTCACCAGGAACTCACATCCACCCTTCCTGACCCAATCCTGGATAGAGTTATTCAGCTTGGCAATAAAGTACAGCTGGCCCAGCATCACAAGACAAAGGAGAGGCAAACTAAGAAATTTGACATTCTTCTTTCTCGCAGCAAGCAGAAACAAGGAACTGGAGAAACCACTGGGAGGAACAACAACAACAGGACCACAGAGGACAAAAAGAACATGTGGGTGAAAAATCTCTCAGACAGAGAACTTACCCAACCAGAGAGAGATGTCCTAGCCAAAGGTCTTAATTTTGCCATCACTCCCAAGCAAGTTCCGGTTGTGGAGCTCATTACAGCCACAGAATCTGCCATCCACAACAACCACCTACCTTTTGAAGAAGCAGAACAACTCCGGCTTAAAATATCTGCAGCTCTGTCCAGTGCTCAACCTCCTCCCCCCAACCTTACCGTCCAAGAGAGGAGAGCCCTGACAGCCCTCAGCAAAGATGAAACCATCACCATTTTACCTGCTGACAAAGGAAGATGTACAGTGGTTCTAAACACTGCAGACTACCACAATAAAATTACCTCACTTTTGGAGGATCACCATACATATGAAAAACTGAAAAGAGACCCCACCAACAATTACAAGAAAAAGGCAATAGACAGTTTGAAACAATTGGAACATGATGGCTCCATCGATAGGATTACCTACCACCGTCTGTATCCTGGAGAAGCCATCCCCTGCATCTACGGACTTCCTAAGATCCACAAGGAAGGAACACCCCTCCGACCCATAGTCAGCAGCATCAATTCGGTAACATACAACATTGCCAAACACCTCTCTACCATACTAGCACCTCTAGTTGGACACTCTGAACACCACATCCATAATTCGGAAGAATTTGTTTCCAAAGCAAAGATCCTGAAACTGGATACAGATGAAACTATGGTCTCCTTTGATGTGTCCTCCCTTTTCACCAGCATCCCCACCACTCATGCTCTATCCGCTGTCAGGAAGAGACTAGAAGAGGACAGCACCCTGGAAAGGAGAAGCCATCTCAACCCAAACCAGATCTGCCATCTTCTGGACCTGTGTCTTAACACCACTTATTTCACATACAGAGGTGACTTTTACAGACAAAAACACGGCTGTGCCATGGGTTCTCCTGTGTCACCCATTGTGGCCAATTTATACATGGAAGAAGTGGAGAAGAAAGCACTCAACACATTCCAGGGAACGGTGCCCACCCACTGGTTTAGGTATGTGGATGACACCTGGGTCAAAATCAAGGCCCAGGAAGTACAGGCCTTCACGGACCATATAAACACTATAGATGCCAACATTAGCTTCACCAGAGAAGACACCAAGGACAACAGACTGGCATTCCTAGACTGTGAAGTCCTCATTGGGACCGGTGGCAAGCTAGAAATAGGGATCTACAGGAAACCCACACACACAGATCAATATCTGATGTTTGACTCCCACCATCCACTGCAGCACAAACTAGGAGTCATCAGGACATTGTCACACAGAGCAGAAACCATCCCCACCTCCATGGATTCCAAAAAGAATGAAAATCAGCACCTGAGAACAGCCCTGAAGGCCTGTGGATATCCAAATTGGGCCTTCACCAAATCTAAATCTACCAGACCTAAAACAGCGACAGATAGGGCTGAGACTCAGAGTAAACGAAAGAACCTGGTCATTCCCTACATGGCTGGCGTGTCTGAAAAGATAAAACGGATATTTGGCAAACACCACATACCTGTATATTTCAAACCCACCAACACACTGAGACAGAGGCTTGTACACCCCAAAGATCAAACTCCAAAACATAAGAAAAGCAATGTAGTTTATGCAATCCAGTGCAGTGAGGAGTGCTCTGAACTCTACATTGGAGAAACCAAACAACCTATGTACAGGAGGATGGCACAACACAGGAGAAATAACACCACAGGACCAGAGTCAGCAGTTTATCTTCATCTAAAAGAAAAAGGACACTCATTTGAGGACATTAATGTTCACATTTTAGACAGAGAAGATAGGTGGTTTGAGAGAGGGGTCAAGGAATCCATTTATGCCAACTTGGAAAATCCTTCCTTGAATAGAGGTGGGGGCCTCAGGCACAAACTCTCCCCCATCTTCCTCCCCGTGTTGTCTTCTGTGCCTAGGAAGATTAAGACCATTTCAGAAGCTCAACAGCAGCATGGTGTTTTTAACGACCCTCCATTAGATGATAAAAGGACTTAAAAATTACATCTCAATATAACCATGATCTAGCCCCAGGTGTAAGGTCACACAGCTACCTAGGAACATATTTAGGATTCCCTTACCAACTTTGCTCAGACTGAAGAAGCCCCTTGGATAAGGAGCGAAACGTTTCCATTAAGAAAATAGAAATCCAGTTGACATGATTCAAGCTACAGAAAATTCCACCTGGATGACTGAGAACCTTCATAGACATGGTGGGTTTCTATTGCATATAGAGTTTTATTGGGCTATGATTATTATCAATTAGACCTTTTGAGGAAAAAAGTTAACGAAAAGTATGGTTTTTTATCTTAATTAACCAACAATAAGTTTTTATGATTGTATATAAGGATTTTTATGGCAGAAAGGATAGATGGAAAAAGCAGTGTTTTTGGAAACTGGGATTATGGGTTATCTTTAATACCCTTTGTTAAAGTGAAACATGTTATGATTAAAGTATGTGGCTTCTTAGATTTCATTTCAGAGTCCTTGAACACTACAGCTGATACCTACCAGCAGTAACTCGGGAACCTCGATGTGCTAACGGCTGCTGCTCAAAGAGGAACATGTGCCAAGCAGGAATGCTGTTTGTTCATCCTGCATCCACAGTTCAAGAAAGCAGAGCAATGCCATCGTATACCCAGAAGTTGCTGGAGGAGCTTAATAAAGTTTTTTCAGGATAAAGGGTAAAGGCCCTTCAGAACATATCTCTGTGGGAAGTGGGGGGAGAGAAAACCCCCAGCTTGTTAACTTTAAGCATAAGTTCACTCCTCCAGCCGCCCCTCTAGCGGCTTGGAATGCGGGGGGATGATAAGAAATTGTTTTGGTTAAGCACTTGCTTATCTGATAGCTTCCCAGGCTCTGGGAATGATGTCATGGTCAGGTGCTAGGCCCCAGTAAGAATCCCAGTCAAGGTCCGGCTACGCAGCTTCAGTGCCATAGAAACTTGGTCACGGGGTTTGGGAGCCAGGCTTTGATAAAAACCTTGGGATTGTCTTTGGAGTTTTGGGAGTCCACACAGGCCTGAGTGCTGGGTGCTGTGAAAGTGCTTGTACTATGTACTATGCTTGTTAAACTGTGCTTCTGCTCAACTTTGTCTGTTTATAATAAAGCTTTAAGTTTCTTTATCCACTGGTGTGCTATTGTCTCTGGATCTAAAAGAATCTAAAATAATTGCCCTAGCCCCTGATCAAAGAGGCGTGGACACTTGGCAATACATGCTGTAACACCTGGTTAGTTTTCTCAGCTTCTTCATTTCTCGATGGGTAGTGGGTCGAGGAGAGGTGTATCTGAACCTCCAACAATTGAAAAAGCACCTTCCTAAACCTGGAGGTGAATTGGCTTCCGCTGTCACTTATAATGTGATTTACCATACCTCTATACCTAAAAACATTATCCAAAAATAGCTGCGCTGTGGCTTGTGCTGTAGGAAGGCCTCTGCAGGGAACGAAATGTGCCATTTTTGTGAACAGATCCACTACCACCAGTATAGAACTAAATCTCTGGACTGGAGGTAAATCAGTAATGAAGTCCATGGAAACTGTCCCAAGGCTGGGGGGGGGGGTAGGCAGGGGCTGCAGCAAACCCGCCTGTTTCCCTGGAACAGCTTTCGCTTGCCTGCAAGTGTGACAAGAGGCAACATAAGTCTTTATGTCCACAGCCAGTTTTGGTCACCAGTAATCTCTTAAGGCTCTATGGAGTGTTTTAAATATGCCTCCATGGCCAGCCGTTGGATTATCGTGGCAGAGATTCAACACCTCTTCCCTCAAAGGAAGGGGAATGTACAGCCGACCGCTATGCCAAAGCAGTCCCTTGTCTATTGTGAATGGAGAAACAGCACCTTGCTGATACCCCTGGAGGTCATCCATCCTGGCCCTCACATACAGGTCTTGCTGCTGCTGAGCTTTGACTCTTGTGAGGAGATCCTCCACCTGCCATCCACCCACCAAGATCTCTATCTGGTTCTCTTTGGGTGTCTGCTGGAAGTTGTGAGGCTGCAAAATTGCCAAGTGGAAATGGGGTCTCAAAGCTGAGATGAACTCGGGCTTGTGGGAAAGAGCATCTGGCAGCTGATTTTTTGAGCCAGGCAAATACGTTATGTGGAAATTAAAACTGGAGAAAAACTGGCTCCACCTGATTTGGCGGGGGAGAACACCTTGGTGTTTTTCAAGAGTTCCAAATTTTTATGGTTCGTGCAGACCTTTATAGGAAAGGCTGCACCTTCTAGCCATTCTCTCCACTCTTGGAAAGCTGCTTTTATTGCCAGCAATTCCTTATTAAATATATCATAGTTTCTCTCTGCCGGGGACATCATGCAAGAGAAAAACGCACAAGGAAGCAGTTTCTCCCCCCTGGCTTCTCAGCCTGGAGTAAAACAGTGCCAATTGCTGTGTCAGAAGCATCTGTTTGAATCACAAAGGTTCATGACAGGTCGGGATGATGAAGGATATGTTGGGAGGTGAGCTGCTTTAACTCTTGGAACACTGCCTGCTCCTGCTCTCTCCAGGCAAACCTCTTTCCTTTTCTTAAAAGTTGAGAGAGAGGTTTCACCCTGTCAGCAAAGTTTGGTATGAACTTTCTATAAAAATTATAGAAATATGCAAATCTGAGAAAGTGCTGCACATCCTTTACATTATGGGGGAGGGGGGGTGCCAAGACAACACTGCCTGGACCTTGGAGGGATCCATGGCAATCCCCTCTGTGGAAATCCTGTACCCTAGGTAGTCCAATTGAGTTAAATTGAAGGCACATTTTTCTAACTTGGCAAAAAGCTTATTTTGTCTGTCTTTGTAATACATTCCAAACATGAGTCACATGAGATGTTGCATCATCAGAGTATATCAATACATCATCCAGATAAGTCACCACATAATTATCTATTAGATCAGAAAAGATTTGATTCATGAACTAGGAAAACACAGCGCCACAATTACTTAATCCGAAAGGCATGACTAGATATTCAAATTTCCTGTACCTGGTATCAAAGGCAGTCAGGTATTCATGCCCCTCTTTCACTCAAATCAAGTTGTAGGCATTTCTGAGGTCCAATTTGTAAAAACACGTGCTTTCTGAAGGCAATCAAGCAGGTCAGATATGAGAGGAGGTGGGTAGTGGTCCCTATTTGTAACTACATTTAGGGCACTGTAGTTGTGGACTGTGCACATGGGAGCTCCCCTCCCCTCCTCTGGAGCTGAAGGTGCCAGCGGGTCTGGCTTTTTGGCACAAAGAAGGTCAGAGCGGATGCTGGGGATGCGGACGGTTGGATAAAATCTTTCTTGAGGTTTGCATCCAAGTACTCTTTCAGTGTAGTTAGTTCCTTGGTTGACATCGGGTATTGTCTTTTCACTGGAATTTTTGCTCCTGGCTTTAGCTCAATTGTGCAATCACAGTCTCTGTGGGGAGGTAGCGCGATAGTCTCTTGCTTGCTGAAAACATCTGCAAAAACTGCATACTTGGCCGGTAGTTGCACTCCCCCTGCCTTGGTGACTGTCTTTGGTGCTGAAGAATGTGAGACAGTTTGTAATTTATGATGCTGGCAGTCCCTTGATGGAAATGAGATTGCTCCGGTTGCCCAATCCAACATGGGGTTGTGAAGCTTCAGCCAAGTGGTGCCCAGGACTATGGGGACCTGTAACAATGCTGTTACATAAAGTGGGATCCACTCTGTGTGGTCTCCAGTTGTCAGTAAAATTGGCTCCGTGCATTGCACAACTGGTCCTGCCTTCAGGGGCTGCCCATCAATGGTCTCGACCTCTATGGATTGTGGTAATTGTACAGTAGGGAGCTGCAGTTTCTGCACTGTTTCTACATCTATGTAGTTAGTGCTTGCCCCAGAATCGATGAGGGCTTCAAGCTCTATTGTATGCTTCGAGTCTAAAGTCACTGTGACAGGAATGAAGAAAAATGCCTGTATATTATCTTCAGAATGAGCCCTCCTTACTTGTTTAATGGCCCCCCTTGTGAGCTCTGGAGAGGGAGGCTGGTGGAGTTTCCTTGATTCGTAGCTGTGGAATTGGCTTGGCGTGCCTCGGCAACTTACTGCAATGCCCTAACCTCAGCCGCTGGGCTTCTCAGTGGGCATGCTCTCGCTATATGCCCGGGGGCCCCACAAGAAAAACAAAGAGCCCTCTCTCTGAATTTCTGTCTCTCCGCTGCAGGAACTAACCTTCTGGCAGCTCCAATCTGCATGGGTTCCTCTGCCTCTGGGTATGCGATTGCAGCCAGGAGAGCTGTAAAACCTGTAAATGCCGATCTGTAGGTTGCTCTTCCTCTTAGCTGTTGGCGCTACTTTAACTCTTCCAGCCTAGCATCAATTATGATGCAAAGCTGATATAGCCCTTCCAAGGTGGCTGGGGTCCCCTGTCTCACCAGCTCATCCTGAATATCATCATTTAGTCCTTCTTTAAATTGGTCTTTTAGGGCACTTTCGTTCCAGTTGACGTCCCCAGCCAACAGATTGAAATCTGCTATGTAAAGCCCCACTCTCTTGGTGCCTTGCTTGAGTCTCTTAATTTCCCGGCTGGCTGTCACTGCCTTGATAGGGTCGTCGAAGTGGCCTCTGAAGCTCACCACGAAGTTCTGGAAATCGTTGAGAATTGGGTCTTTGTTCTCTATCATGGGAATGGCTCACCTCGCTGCCGGTCCCTTTAGCAGACTCAAAATAAAAGTTATCTTGGTGCGATCTGTTGTAAATTCAGCAAGTCTGCTGTCAATGAACATGCCGTATTGAGTAACGAAGGTTCTGAAGTGGATGGCTTCTCCCCCAAACTTTTCCGGTAAGCAGCCCTGGGTTCTCAGAAGTACTGGCAGTGCTGCCGCTGCTGCCGCTGGCTGTGGAACCACCTAGCCAGGGTGTTGCATGTTCTACAACAGAGCCTCTTGCAAGGCATTCACCTGGGTGTCTACCTGTTGCTGGTGTTGAATCAAGGCAGCCACTAACTGCTGGATTGCTTGCTGCAGCTCCTGGGGATCCGAAGCCATTTTGGAAAAAATAATTATTTTCTTCCTCCCTCTTTTGATGGGAGTAGGAGTTTGGCAAGATTGATGTTGTGGGTTAGGGTAAGAAACAATGCTGAGCCATGAAATAAAGAAATAGAAATAGAAATAGATCTTTATTGTTCTACCTTACACAGAATCTTGCCAAACTAAGCCACGCTAACCAGTTCTCTGGGGAAAAACCCAGGTGCTCTAAGGTGGGTCCGGCCTGACTTTCTCGGCTGGGTGCCCAAGGTCCTCTACTCTGTGAACTCATTTCTCTCCCTGGAAAGCACCCCCTCCTCCCTCGCCTGCGATCTCCATAACATCACCTCCCTCAGAGACACATTCCATCACACTCTAGTACGCAGCTGACCCAGAGTCTGGCTGGCCTTACTGATCCTGGGGTCAATTTCTTTATCCAGGGATCCATCACTCGAGATGATACTTCCTAAGTATTTGAAGCTGTTTACAGTTGTCAGCTGAGCATCATCAAGTGATTTTTGGTTCTATGGGGTTGGTATTTGGCACAGGCTGGTAAAGTAAATTTCAGGCTGATAGTCAGACTGAAGAGCATAGCATCATCTGAAAATTTGTTCAGCACCAACTGTAGACCAGTCTTTGTGTGCCAGGAGCACACAGTCATCAGCAAAGAGGGTTTGTTGAATGACTGTATGGAGGCACCTCATCCATGTATTCAAGCGGCGAAGGTCAAAGAGAGAGCTGTCCAATCAGTACCTGATGTACACTCCCTCCTTCAGACCTTGGACAGCATGTGACAATATGCAAGATTGAACTGGACTGGGGCTAGTACACAACCCTGCTTCACCCAATTGGAAATGGCAAATGCAGCTGATGTATCACCATTGTAAAAGACTTGTCCTGTCATTCCACTGTGGAGCAGCTGAATCAACTTCATGAATTTCCTTGGGCATCCATAACATCTCAGGATGGTCCAGAGAGCTTCCCTGTTTACTGTGTCAAATGCCTTTGTCAGGTCAATGAAGACAGAGGAAAGAGGGACTTCCAGTAGGAACATGGCCGACTGAGCAGCTGTGTCCACAGAATATTTAGGACATAGGGGAAGAGATTATTTCTAAAGTGTGTCATATGGTTGAAGATGTTATGGAGGAAAATGGAGATTTTGGTAAAGATGGTGTTTTTACTGACAGTGAGATTGAAGTAACGCCAGGCGAAAATTACATTTTGATGTTGAAGGGGTTAAAATGACAAACTGAGCTGCAGACTACACAGAAAGTTGTTTTTCTGGGGGATTGTTATGGCTTTCTGGGGAAATGTTATGGGAGAGAAGAGAACTTGCTTTGTGGGAGTTTTAAGAAGGCTGAGTTTATGGGGGGGGGGCAGTTGGGCTGTTTGAGTCCTGTATCAAAAATGCCTTGTTTGTAAAATGTTGTTGTTGTTGTTGTTCAGTCGTTCAGTCGTGTCCGACTCTTCGTGACCTCATGGACCATAGCACGCCAGGCCTTCCTGTCCTCCACTGTCTCTCGGAGTTTACTCAAATTCATGTTCATTACATCGGTGATGCTATCTAACCATCTCATCCTCTGCCGTCCCCTTCTCCTTTTGCCCTCAGTCTTTCCCAGCATCAGGGTCTTTTCCAGGGAGTCCTCTCTTCTCATTAGGTGGCCAAAGTATTTGAGCTTCAGCTTCAGCATCTGTCCTTCCAATGAGCAGTCAGGGTTGATTTCCTTTAGGATTGACTGGTTTGACCTCCTTGCAGTCCAAGGGACTCTCAAGAGTCTTCTCCAGCACCACAGCTCGAAAGCATCAATTCTTCGGCGCTCAGCCTTCCTTATGGTCCAACTCTCACAGCCATACATTGCTACTGGAAAAACCATAGCTTTAACTATACGGACCTTTGTCGGCAAGGTGATGTCTCTGCTTTTTAATATGCTGTCTAGGTTTGCCATAGCTTTCCTTCCAAGGAGCAAGCGTCTTTTAATTTCATGGCTGCAGTCACCGTCTGCGGTGATCTTGGAGCCCAAGAAAATAAAATCTGTCACTGCTTCCATTTCTTCCCCTTCTATTTGCCAGGAAGTGATGGGACCAGATGCCATGATCTGGGTTTTTTTAATGTTGAGTTTCAAGCCAGCTTTTGCACTCTCCTCTTTCACCCTCATCAAGAGGCTCTTTAGTTCCTCTTCACTTTCTGCCATTAGGGTGGTATCGTCTGCATATCTGAGGTTGTTGATATTTTTCCCGGCAATCTTAACTCCGGCTTGTGATTCATCCAGCCCGGCATTTCTCATGATGTACTCTGCATATAAGTTAAATAAGCAGGGTGATAATATACAGCCTTGTCGTACTCCTTTCCCAATTTTGAACCAGTCGGTTGTTCCATGTCCGGTTCTAACTGTTGCTTCTTGACCCACATACAGGTTTCTCAGGAGACAGGTAAGGTGGTCTGGTACTCCCATCTCTTTAAGAATTTGCCACAGTTTGTTGTGATCCACACAATCAAAGGCTTTAGCGTAGTCAATGAAGCAGAAGTAGATGTTTTTCTGGAACTCTCTTGCTTTTTCCATGATCCAGCGAATGTTGGCAATCTGATCTCTAGTTCCTCTGCCTCTTCGAAACCCAGCTTGCACTTCTGGTAGTTCTCGGTTCACATGCTGCTGAAGCCTAGCTTGTAGGATTTTGAGCATAACCTTGCTGGCATGTGAAATGAGTGCAATTGTATGGTAGTTTGAACATTCTTTGGCATTGCCTTTCTTTGGAATTGGAATGTAAACTGACCTTTTCCAATCCTGTGGCCACTGTTGAGTTTTCCAAATTTGTTGGCATATTGAGTGCAGCACTTTAACAGCATCATCTTTTAGGATTTTAAATAGCTCAGCTGGGATACTGTCTTCTCCGCTAGCTTTGTTGTTAGTAATGCTTCCTAAGGCCCACTTGACTTCACTCTCTAGGATGTCCGGCTCAAGGTCAGTGACCACACCATCGTATTTATCAGGGATATTAAGATCTTTCTTGTATAGTTCTTCTGTGTATTCTTGCCACCTCTTCTTAATCTCTTCTGCTTCTGTTAGGTCCCTGCCTTTTTTGTCCTTTATCATGCCCATCTTTGCACAAAACGTTCCCTTGATATCTCCGATTTTCTTGAAGAGATCTCTAGTCTTCCCCATTCTATTGTTTTCCTCGATTTCTTTGCATTGTTCATTTAAGAAGGCCTTCTTATCTCTCCTTGCTATTCTCTGGAATTCTGCATTCAGTTGTTTATATCTTTCCCTTTCTCCCTTGCCTTTTGCTTCCCTTCTTTCCTCAGCTATTTGTAAAGCCTCATCAGTCAGCCACTTTGCTTTCTTGCATTTCTTTTTCTTTGGGATGGTTTTAGTTGCTGCCTCCTGTACAATGTTACGAACCTCCATCCATAGTTCTTCAGGCACTCTGTCTACCAGATCTAATCCTTTAAATCTATTCCTCACTTCCACTGTATATTCATAAGGGATATGATTTAGGTCATACCTGATTGGTCTAGTGGTTTTCTCTACATTCTTCAATTTAAGCCTAAATTTTGCAATAAGAAGCTCATGATCTGAGCCACAGTCAGCTCCAGGTCTTGTTTTTGCTGATTGTATAGAGCTTCTCCATCTTTGGCTGCAAAGTATATAATCAATCTGATTTCGGTATTGACCATCTGGTGATGTCCATGTGTAGAGTCGTCTCTTGTGTTGTTGGAAAAGAGTGTTTGCTATGACCAGCGTGTTCTCTTGACAAAACTCTATTAGCCTTTGCCCTGCTTCATTTTGTACTCCAAGGCCGAACTTGCCTGTTATTCCGGTTATTTTTTGACTTCCTACCTTAGCATTCCAGTCCCCTATGATGAAAAGGACATCTTTTTTTGGTGTTAGTTCTAGAAGGTGTTGTAGGTCTTCATAGAACCGGTCAACTTCAGCTTCTTCGGCATCAGTGGTTGGGGCATAGACTTGGATCACTGTGATGTTGAATGGTTTGCCTTGGATTCGAACTGAAAGCATTCTGTCGTTTTTGAGGTTGTACCCCAGTACTGCCTTTCCCACTCTTTTATTGACTATGAGAGCTACTCCATTTCTTCTAAGGGATTCTTGCCCACAGTAGTATATATAATGGTCTCCTGAATTAAATTCGCCCATTCCTGTCCATTTTAGTTCGCTGATTCCCAAGATGTCGATGTTCAATCTTGTCATCTCATGTTTGACCACATCCAGCTTACCTTGATTCATAGATCTTACATTCCAGGTTCCTATGCAATATTGTTCTTTGCAGCATCGGACTTTCCTTCCACTTCCAGACACATCCACAACTGAGCGTCCTTTCGGCTTTGGCCCAGCCGTTTCACACTTTCTGGAGCTACTCGGAATTGCCCTCCGCTCTTCCCCAGTAGCATTTTGGACACCTTCCGACCTGAGGGGCTCATCTTCCGGCATCATATCTTTTAGCCTTTTGATACTGTCCATGGGTTTTCTTGGCAAGGATACTGGAGTGGTTTGCCATTTCCTCCTCCAGTTTTGGACCACGTTTTGTCAGAACTCTCCATCATGACCTGTTCTTCTTGACCTGACTTCATTGAGTTACGCAAGCCCCTTCGCCACGACAAGGCAGTGATCCATGAAGGGGGTTTGTAAAATAGAGATATGTAAAAGTTTTGACATACTTTGAAGTGAAGTAAACATTTAAGAATGCTTAATTGGACTGATAATGAGGGTTTTTATGATTTCATGTTTTTCAATGATTTGGATTAAGGTTTACTGGTTTCTTTATAAGGTTTGTTTGATTTTTAAGATTTATAAGGTATCTATAAGGTATAATAATAATTGCTTGGTTTTAGATTTCATAAGGGTTTAGGTTGTTGTAGTATTATCAATTATGAAAAAAATTAAGAAAATAATTACTTGGTTTTAGGTTTAATAGGGTTAAGATTGTTGTAGTATTATTAATTATAAAAGTAGATAATTTATATATTTTTATAATTTGATTTTTATTATAGTAGACAGAAATATATAGAAAAGTGTTAGGAAGGAAATAATTGAATAAAGGTTGTGTTTAGGGGAGGGAAGCTGGTTTAGACATTTATACATTTTTTTCTTTTTTAATATAAGGGGAAGGAGCAATTATTTAGTGATTTCTATGTGTGCTGATGGGTTGATATATAGAAATAATGTGATCTTCCATATTAATTATGGAAATTGCTATATATTCTTGTTGTTGAAAGTCGGAAGTCACTTCTTATGTAAACTTTAAAATTCTTTTTCTTGTGTTTCTCACTTTTTTAGTTTTTTTCTTTTTTTCTTTTTTTGTAGTTTTTTGCTTTTTTGTAGTTTTTATCTTTACTTTAAACTTAATAAAATTCTTATAAGACAGAGGAAAGAGGCTTGTTCTGCTCAATGCACTTCTCCTGGACTTGCTTCATGGCAAATATCATGTCTACTGTACTCCGTTCTGGCTGAAAGCCACACTGTGCCTCTGGGAGGTTCCTTTCCGAGACAGCGATAAGTCTGTTCAGGAGAATGTGGGCAAAGATCTTGCCTGCGATGGACAGCAGTGAGATACCCCTGTATATTCTGCAGTCTGATTTGCTTCCCTTATTTTTATAGAGAGACACAATGAGGGCATCGCAGAAATCACAAGCATCTCCTCTGTGAACCAGATGTCTTCCTGTAAGGCATTTGGGTCTAGTGCTTTGTGGAGTTCAGCAGGAATGCCATCCTGCCCTGTTGCTTTATTTGAGTTCATCTGTGAGATCGCTTTCTTGATCTCATCAGTAGAGGGAGGCAGGTCGAGGGCATCCAAGACTGGCTGCTGAGGAATCTGCTGTAAGACATCAGGATCAACTGTGGATGGCCTATTGAGTAGGTTGGGAAAGTGTTCAGCCCAGCATTTTTTCAGTCCTTCCTGGCCTTTGATCATGGAGTAGGTTTTGCAATAAAAACTGCTCTGCTGAAAAACATCTCTACTCTACCCACTGAAAAGTCATTACACAAAAGGAAAAGGGACAATAATGAAAATCTCTATTGTAAATAAGTAGTAATTTGGTTTTCATGCTGCTTGCCTTTGTTATAAGGGATGCTGATAAACATGCTGACAATAGTTTAAATGGAGTGATCTATAATAAAAATGTTTTTAAATGTCATATATCAGTTGTCATTTAATTAAGAGGTATGCATGTAAGTAAATATGTCTTTGCATTTTGTTGATTATACTCACCAGTAGTTGATAGGTGATGTGCAGATTTGTCTGTTACAACTGTTTATTTTATTTACAAGTTTGTCCATATCCCCAAAGACCTCAGGGAGCTAAATATATTTTCCCTTCTCTTGATATCACAGCAGTTCTATAAAGTAAGGTAGATAATAAATGACCTAATGGTCAGTTCAGAGAACCAGTCTGGTGCAGTGGTTAAGGCATCAGGCTAGAAACCGGGAGACTGTGAGTTCTAGTCCTGCCTTGGCACAAAGCCAGCTGGGGGACCTTGGGCCAGTTGCTCTCTCCCAGCCCTAGGAAGGAGGCAATGGCAAACCATTTCCAAAAATCTTGCCAAGAAAACTGCAGGGATTTGTTCAGGCAGTCACCAGGAGTCAACAATGACTCAAAGGAACCAACAACAACAACAAAAAAGGTCAGTTCAACTGAAGTGAATGTGAAATACTGGGCTCAAATGGAGAATGGAGAAATGGTAGATCTGGGTTCAAAATCATGAAGCATAGTTTGGGCTATTATATCTGTACTGCAAAAAAATCCAGATGACCATTAGATGGCAGCAGAGTGTTTTTTCTGCCTCTTTACTGCATCCAGTAAAGACGGAGTGGCTGTGGATTGATGGCTCCTGTGGATCCAGGAAGTTATCACCTTTAGTTCTGGATGGGGTTGCACTACCCCATTCAGACCCAGTGCGGAATCTGGGGGTTCTTCTGGATTCACGGCTCCTGCTTGAAGAGCAGGTGGCAGCCGTGGCCAGAAGGGATTTTGCACAACTTCGTGTTGTGTGCCAGTTATGCCCTTTCCTGGATCAGGATGCCCTCTGTACAGTCACTCACGCCCTGGTCATCTCCCACATAGACTATTGCAATGTGCTCTACATGGGGCTACCCTTGAGGAGTATCCAGAGGCTTCAACTGGTCCAGAATGCAGCTGCGCACGCAGTTATTGATGCCCCAAGATCAGCACATGTGACACCTCTGCTGCAACAGCTGCACTGGGTACCGGTGTGCTTCCGGGTCCAATTCAAGGTGTTGGTTATCACCTTTAAAGCCCTACATGGCATGGGACCAGGCTACCTGACGAACCGTCTCATCCCCAGAACATCGACCCGTCCTACCCGTTCAGCCAGAGAGGGCTTGCTGCGGACCCCATCGATTAAAGAGTTCCACCTAGCGGTGTCCAGGAAGTGGGCCTTCTCTGCGGTGGCGCCCGCCCTTTGGAACATTCTACCCCCAGAGGAGAGGCAGGCCCCATCGCTCCCAGCCTTCAGAAAGAACTTAAAGACCTGGTTCTGCTGCCTTGCTTGGTATGGGGTGGCGGGAACAGTTCCTCCTGGGGATGGCTGGTGCCATAGAGCCCTTTTAAATACAAGCTCATCGCCTCTTGGATTTTATATTTATTTTAATTATGAGTGTATTATATGTTATTTTAATTGTTTGATTTTTTGTAAACCGCCCAGAGTCCCCTAAGGGGAGATGGAGTGGTGATATAAATGGAATTATAAATAAATAAATAATCCAGTGGCTGTCTAGAGGTTTGCTGCTTGGATATGTTAATAGGCTGATTACATCATATGTTAATATTTGACTGATTACATCTAATTGTTCTGCTAATGTACTTTCTTTCAGCATTAGGCCTTTTCTGACCAATGAGAACTGTCGGATTCATTCTTTTGATAGAGTTGTTGGAGAAAAAGGTGATATTTGGTTGATAGTTTAATCCTATGCATATTTCTTGAAAAGCCCATTTCAATTCAACATGAATCAATAGACATGAATTTATGAACCTTGATACATACAGTACTTAATACAGGATAAAAAGTATAGTAAAGGTAAAGGTTCCCCCCGCACATTTGTGCAGTCGTGTCCAACTCTAGGGGCCGGTGCTCATCTCCGTTTGTTAGCCGAAGAGCCAGCGTTGTCCGAAGACGCTTCCATGGTCATGTGGCATGTATAACCACTTTAAAATTCTCTTCTTGGAAAAACTATTTGATCTAATCATGGCTATGTAACTTTAGATTCTTTTGGATTAAATTGATTTTTCTAAATTAATTTCAATTGGGTTGATTGTTTGGGTAGATTGTCTGTCCTGGGAGGGAGACTGTAGGATTCTGTTGATTCTCCAGTATCTTTAAGAGCTTTTGATACTGTCAAACATGATCTTCTTTTGAACCATTGAGATGAACTGGAAATTGGGGGTTCGGTGATACAATGGTTCTACTTCATGGCTGGTACTAGATTGGGCCTATAGCATTCACGTTATGAGCAGGGATGTACAAAATAATTTATGCAAACTGTTTTGAGTTCAGAATTGCTACTTCAAACATTCTGCTCTCATTTATAATCTGATATTTTGCTTTGAAAACAGAACACCCACCCCACCCCATATTTGAAACTAATACAGTTGTTTCAAATAGTACTTTTTGAAGTGCTCCATGCTGTTCAGGGCAAACTGGTGTTCTGTTATACTATTTGGTATAAAATAAAAATAGAAACCAGTCCTGCCCTTACCATACAGCAACTGCTATTAGCTGAGGCTGTGTGTGTGTGTGGGGGGGGGACTGAGGGTGGTAGTAGGTGCTGGGGAAGAAAAGAAAATACTAAGGAGAGCAACAGGAACAGAGCAAGACTGGACTGCAGCCGCAACTACCTCTTCAGGAGCTGGAGGATATAGATTTAGTCACCTGCCTGACTGCCTCTGAGAAAATCGCCAGTCTTCATCTTATTGTAGTTCAAGCATACTTGGTTTGTCATTTAAGTAAAGGTTCCCCCCGCACATTTGTGCAGTCGTGTCCGACGCTAGGGGCCGGTGCTCATCTCCGTTTGTTAGCCGAAGAGCCAGCGTTGTCTGAAGATGCTTCCACGGTCATGTGGCCAGCATGACGCACGCGGAACGCTGTTACCTACCCACCAAAGTGGTACCTATTAATCTACTTGCATTTGCATGCTTTCAAATTTC
The DNA here is from genome assembly GCA_023362775.1 of Charina bottae. Lineage (NCBI taxonomy): Eukaryota > Metazoa > Chordata > Lepidosauria > Squamata > Charinaidae > Charina > Charina bottae. The sequence continues at coordinate 6,286,166 of JALMGJ010000028.1, read as the reverse complement.
TAGGTTGGCAAGAGCTGGAGCTAGTGCAGGAGAAAACTCCGTCATGCGGAACTAGGGATTTGAACCTCCGAACTTGCGATCTTCCGATCGACAAGCCTGGCATCTTACCCACTGAGCCACCATGCCCCTTGGTTTGTCTTTTAGTCTTAATTTAAAAGCAGGTACTAGTTAAAAGTATGCATCTCTTCCCATTCCCACCTGCTTTTCACTTCCTCCCTTAAAGCTTTTTTTTTAAAGAAAGAAAAACAAAACTTTTCATTCCTATCAGATCTGATTATTGATTTGGGAGAATGCATTCTTTCAATTAGATGCTGTGGAAGCACTGGTAGTCCTAGTACTAATGTGCCACAGATACAGTCACCCCCTCTTCTTTTAAACAAGGATTTGCTTTTAAGGCTTTTGCATTGCCCAATTTCATGTGAAAAGCTCACTCCTAAAATAAGCCATGGCTGGGAGAGATAAAGGAGGTGTTCAGTGGAGGGGGATGCTCAGAACAAGGGCCAGATCTTGATCATGGGGGGTGGGGGCAGCTATTGTCAGAAGGTTTGAATTCACTACAGTGCAGTTCATCTCCTTCTGCATCTGCAGTTGTGCCAGGCTGAGTCAAGGTTCAGTATATGAAGAACAGCTGTTTTATTGGCACAACTGGAGAAGGTGGGGATGCTGATGCCAGACTCTTCCCCTTAAATGTTAACTAAAGGGCTAAATGTCAGAAGGAAGGGCTGCCACTTCCTGGATCTGAGCTCATGGGTGGTGGAGATGACCCAGTGGAACCAGAAGATCATCCATCACCACTCAGGCCAACACACTGCTACCTGAGGGCAGCATAGTATGGGAGCACTTCAAGCAATGGTCTGCCGATGGTTTTTGTGTGTGTGTGTATGTATGTATGCACGTGCATGCATGCTTTTGCTCCTTTTAGATATTTGAACTCAATAATGCATTTTAAAAAATGAAAAGATTCTTTGGATGCTGGCTGTACAGCATCTTGGCTCTGCGTCATTGCTGATACATTGTAGGTGCTGAAATGCTGTTGTTGACAGAGCCTGACAAAATCCTGGGAGTGGGAAGTGTTGGTTTTTATGCTCTTGATATACTAATAAACACTATAAAGTAGTTAAGCAGCACAAACTCCCACCCTTTGTTTTTTTTTCTTGTTGCAGCCCTCCCATGCAATGTTTGGAAACATTTACAGAACTCCCTGTAGCTTACCAATCAAGCTGAGAGGTGCTAACTAACTGCTAATTGAAGAATGTGAGAGGATTAGCTCATTCTGTTCCTGTATCTGAGGTCCAGTGCTTAAGATAAGAGACTCTTTTAGTTAGAACTCTTTGAGCATTTTTTATGGTTTTCATTTGTTAAAATTGTTCATTTCACCAATCTTTGTGCAAGTTGACTGGCTGGTAGCAATCAGCCATGGATCCATATTTGCCAGCTAAGATGAAATTATAAAACTAACACAATTTTAAGAGTCCAACTAAACACTGAAACATGTTTTTTTTTAAAAAAAAACAAAACACTGCTGGCATAGCCTTAGAAGGAGTGAGGCTGTTGCCTTAGATGACAGATGGAGAATGATTTGTAGGAAAGTTATAGCAAGCAGGAGGGAGTTTTTAGGGATCAGGAGAAAATATGCATCTTGTAGAAATACAGCATGGGGACTAGGCAAGGTTTCAGCCAGGAAGAGAAGCAAACAGTAACTCCTTACTTGCTGGTAAGCTGGCTTTCCCCAGCTGATTTTGGTAACAGGAAAAGTAGGCACTAACCAACCCTTGACAAGGAGAGCATTAGCAAATGAGCAAGGGCTCTCCCCTACTGTATTAATGCCTTCTGGGAGTTGTGCTCCTCTTCTGGGTTGGGGTGCGATGCAGCGAAGGGCAAGAGGTAAAATAATGAGTGGGATGGAATTTGCAGAAGAGAATCACCAAACATGTGAAGAATTGACCACTGATCTGTTGCAAATATGTCTCAAATTCACATCCCAGGGAAAACTGAACAATCCCTAGCCTTTTTCCTGAACGTTTTCCTGGTTACAGATCCATTCTAATACAGTAAATGATTTATTGTCTAAAATTATGACAAGGAGACATTAACTAGTGTTAGAAGGTAATCTTACCAAGGTTCGTCCCAAGCCAGGAATGAATAGACATGCAGACAGTTGCTGGAACAGAGGTTTGCAGGTTTATTCCCAAGAGCATATGCAGAGTACAAAGTACAGAGTATACTGGTTGGAAGGTGGCCACACCTGTATTTCCCCCACAGGCCATTTATATAGGAGAGCTTGGTCGTTGCTATGCAAAGGTGTTCCCGCCCCCTAGGAACCTGAGAGAAGTGTAATTTGCCGGATTTCAGAGAGGAGGCGCTCTGTGGTTGGTCCCCCTGCTGTTCATGTTTCCTGTGGGCTGTAGCTTACTTGGAATGTGTCTATTGTTATTTTATTATGGAGATCTGTTTGGCTGAGGAAGGAGATCTACCTGAATGGCTGGCTAAATTCTGTGAATGAGCTGACCTTTTGTGTGTCAAGCTTTCCAATTGAATTGAGAGGGAATCCTTTGTCTAAGCAGTTGGGCTTAATCTCTGGCAATATCAAACTCTTATGCTATTTTGTAACCTTTTAACAATTGGGTTTCCTTTTACCTGTTCTGGGGGGGGGACACAACATGGAGGCAGGACAGTGTTCTGGGGGAAGACAACATGCAGGCAGGACAGTGATCTTAATTCATTCCAACACTAGCAATAACTGAGTCATAAGATTAATAATGACATTACACTACTAATCAATTGCTCTCCTCAAGCTATTTAGAAACCTTCTGAAGATTTTGTGTAGGACTGATACAGATTAAAGACCAAGGAGCAACATTCCATTTAACTGACCATTTCTGGAGACAGATTTCTTATCTGGCACATTTTGTATCAATTTTTTAAATTAAAGATCTGTAAAAAAAATGCCATATCAGATCTGGGGACAGACAGGAGCAGCATATTCCAGAAGAGAGAAAGAGAGCCAGTTTGGTCTAGTGGTTAAGTCTCCAGGCTGGAATCCAGGAGACTGAGAATTCTAGTCCTGCCTTAGGCATGAAAGTCGGCTGGGTGAACTTGGGCCAGTCACTCTGTCTCTCAGCCCAACCCACCTCACTGGGTTGTTGTTGTGGGGAAAAGAGGAGGAGGAAGGAGTGTTAGGTGTGTTCCCTGCCTTGAGTTATTTATAAAAATAATAAAGGTGGGATAAAAAAATCTAAAAAACAAATGTATGAGGTGGCTGAGGGTTCTGTTCCGTCTTTAACTTTTAAAAAGCCTGGCATGCTTATAGCAGCTCTGGGGTCTTGGAAAAGGAGAGGATTTTTTTCCCCCACATCCTGAAATGGCCCAAGAAAGAAGATTCTGCTCTTCAAAGTGTCTATGAAGGTTCTCAGTCATCCAGGTGGAATTGTCTGTAGCTTGAATCATGTCAACTGGATTTCTATTTTCTCAGTGGAAACGTTTCGCTCCTTATCCAAGGAGCTTCTTCAGTCTGAGCAAAGTTGGTAAGGGAATCCTAAATATGTTTCTAGGTAGCTGTGTGACCTTACACCTGGGGCTAGGTCATGGTTATATTGAGATGTTATTTTAAGTCCTTTTATCATCTAAAGGAGGATCGTTAAGATCACCATGCTGCTGTTGAGCTTGTGAAATGGTCTTAATCTTCCTAGGCACAGAAGACAACACGGGGAGGAAGATGGGGGAAAGATTGTGCCTGAGGCCCCCACCTCTATTCAAGGAAGGATTTTCCAAGTTGGCATAAATGGATTCCTTGACCCCTCTCTCAAACCATCTATCTTCTCTGTCTAAAATGTGAACATTAATGTCCTCAAATGAGTGTCCTTTTTCCTTTAGATGAAGATAAACTGCTGACTCTGGTCCTGTGGTGTTACTTCTCCTGTGTTGGGCCTCTTCAAAGTGTTTGGTACTACTGATAGTGCAAGGCTGTTAAAGAAAAATAGAATAAACCCCTTGGCCACAATATACATTTTATAAAGAAAGCATCTTTCCCATCTGCTCTCAAGTTATCAGTGTTACCAAAGTTAGCTAGACAAGGATTCATCTCACCACAGATCTCTACCAGCAAAATGCCCATATTTACTTCCAGAAAGATCTCTAGTTCTGGAGTACCTGAGCTATTGATCTGATAATGGTGCTGATTTAGTAGTTTCTTTAAACAAAAGAGCAGGGGAAGAGGCGTTTATTGCATCATGATAGAGTTCCTGGGTAATACCAGGCTTAGATATCTGGGTGGAGTCAAAAATTTCCATTTGTTGCTCGTTTCTTGTTTAGCACAATAAAATATTCCCCATAGTGAGGAAATGGCCTTTGCTAATATCATATGTTGCAGGAGCTGGAGGAAAAAAAAAAAGCGCTAGCTATTTTGTGTTGTTTACAAAATTGTAGCTCTAATACACAAAGCTGTTCAATTTTGTTGTCACATTCTAGCATTTCCTACAGTTTTTATTTCTTTTCCATTCTGGTTGAAGAACATTAGCATGGTAACAATGATTCCCATATTGCTCTCATTATTCCTTAAGAATATTTTTATTTTGCATGTACTCATTTGTGCTATACATGTCTGTCTCTTTCATTTGAAGTCACCTTGGAACAAAGCTTTGGCTGTGGCTCATGTTCTTCTGTTGTTTTCTTGGTGCTATAATATTGTCACAAACAATAATAGAGACCTGTATGTTAAGTAGGCATGAGAAAGGCGGAGGCGCTTCCTGCTTTTTTAAAGCATGGTGTGTATTATGCGATCTTGAATATATTCAATTCTTCTGTATATTCAAGATTAAATGTCAAAAAAGTGATGTTTTCTAAAACACCAAAACCACTTTTTTGACATTCAATCTTGAATATATCCAAGAACAGCTCTTTAAGCTTTGCTGTGAATCTTTCTATTAAGTGCATTCTCCCCTTGCCCTACTGAAATATATAAGCTTAATGCATCCAGACTGAAGCTCTTGCCTTGTTCACAGCACAATTTAATTCCCACTGATGTACATCCTATTTCCTTCTCTCCCTCTGTGCCTGTAATTTGCATTTTACTTGGAAGCAAAAGCACAACTAACAAATATTTGCTAATCTGAGCCAATGTTTGCTCAGACAGATTCTTCCCCCTTGACTCTCAGAATCTGTTTTAGATGGTGGCTGGAAGACATCTCATCCCAATAGGCTGGCTAGTGATATTAACAATCTGTCTCCTTTCCATTTCTAACTAAATGGGCACAGGACACAGTGGGGAAGAGAAGAAGAGTTATAACCTTTGCTATAATAAATGAGAATTAGTGAGTTGCCATCTGTAAGAGGCCACTTATTCCATCCTTACCTGGGGATGGGGGGGGGGGGAGCCATACAAATTTTGGTTTGAAAAGCAGAGTGTTCCAAACCAGTCTAGTTTTTCTGGAAGTGATATTTCTCTCTATCATCCATGTTTAATTTGATCCAAAATGAAGATATGATTCAAATGAACATTGTTTTAGGATAACAGGAATTCACAACTCCCTGTAATTCACTACTTATAAACAGTTAGACTTGTAACACCCTATTCCAGTCACTCTGCATGTCTTAGATTCTCTTACACATTGCACTAATTTTGAAACATCTGTCATAGTGAGGACAAGAAGGCAGAAAATCCAATGTATAGAGCATCTATATATTGTAGAATCCGTCTCTTTTAAACTGTCTGTTTAAAACCCTGTCGTAAGGTTTGTATTAATATCTGAACTTGGCAGCACATGTTAGTTAGGGTTTCACATGGTTCTTAAACTTGGAAAGTCCAGCACTGAGGATGAAGATCATACTTTCTTCTCATTTGTCTCTCTCCCTGCCTTTTAAATATATTGTCACAAACTGTTGTATAGAATTGTAAACACTAGCTGTTCAGCTATATCTTACAATGAAGTTTTAGCCTCAGAAGAGTAAGGTGGAAAACCACTGGACTTCTGCCACCATTTATTATAATACTTTTTGGGAGGGAAGGAAAGATGGAAGGCCACATTGTTTTTCACTTTTTTCCATCATTATCCAAAACAAGTAAATACATTTGCCTCGTTCTGAAATTTACAAAGAGCATTTATCATTCACCTACTTCTATCCTCACTCCTGGTTTTGCTCTCTCAAGCTCTCCCTCCAATTTCTGAGATAATTTCAAGTTAGATTTTGTAACTCATTACAAATATTCACAACTTTCCAGGGTAAATGCTGGATAACAACATAGTATGTTGCTATAGTTTCTGATGAAATGGGGTGGGTTTTGTGTGGGGGTATTTCTATGTTTCTGTCAGGGTAAACAAGCACTGAACAAAACTCAGTATATGTCTCTATGTTGCTATAGTCTGTCTGTTGTACTGGTCTTCTGTATGTACACAATCAGGAAGGCGAAGGGATGACTAGAGATCCCAGGCTGACCATGACACTAATGCAATTGTAAACTCTACCAGAAGTGCAAAACTGTCATTTGTTAAGCTAATTGTGCTAAACATTGTAGCCATGCTTGCAGACAAAGGCCCTTTCTACTAGCATTATGACCACAGGATTCATATCTGGTTTTGATTTTAGGAATCACTATCTCCTTTACAATATGCATAGATCTCAAAAATGCCATCTGCTGCAATATTGTATGATTCTCACACATCCACTGTCTCTTCCACTCTCAGTTTCACCACTGGTACTTTTTAAGTCAAATTTTTAAGGTTTGCCTCCAAGAATTTTTCCTCCCTTGGAGATAACCTATTTTCAGTATCTCAAGGAAGGAAAAATACTTGTGTTTCTATTTGTTATTGTTGGATTTATTTGTATAATCAATGTATCTGAAATTGTACTGTTGGTTGCAGCAATTACATGCAGATACCAGGAACATTTCACAATTCCTTTAGCATTTGCAGCTTTGTAGGTCTGAACAAAAGAAGCATCATTCGAAGGTGTGTGTGTGTGTGTGTGTTTATGTGCTTGTGTATCTTGACATATTTTACACATCAGTATGTGTGTGTATGGTAGGGGCGTGGTGGCTCAGCGGGTAAGATGCCAGGCTTGTCGATCGGAAGATCGCAAGTTCGGAGGTTCGAATCCCTAGCCCTGCGTGCAGAGTGAGCTCCCGCACTAGCTCCAGCTCTTGCCAACCTAGCAATTCGAAAGCATGCAAATGCAAGTAGATGAATAGGTACCACTTCGGTGGGTAGGTAACAGCGTTCCGCGTACGTCATGCAGCCACATGACCGTGGAAGCGTCTTCGGACAATGCTGGCTCTTCGGCTATCAAACGGAGATGAGCACCGGCCCCTAGAGTCGGACACGACTGCACAAAATGTGCGGGGGGAACCTTTACCTTTATGTGTGTGTATGTCTCTCTGTGTGAAAGTTTGTGTGTGTGTTTGTGTGTGTGTGTGTGTGTGTGTGAGAATGAGAGAGAGAGAGAGAGAGATTATACTGAAAAAAAAACATATTTTTAAAGCAAAATGTGTTTGATTCTGATTTCTTCAGCTGCTCTGATGGTGTATGGTGGACTAGCCAGTGACAGAATCTTGAAGATGAACTATTCCAGAGTGACATTTGTTGTACATGAGTGATGCCAGATTATTATAGTTTAAGCAAAGGCCAAGTTGTGTTAAAGTGTCAAATCTATATATCTGGATGTCATGCCTTTTTTCAATATAATTGGATTGTAGAGGTGACAGGTCTATTTCAATTATTAACAAATCAAATAGACTTTAATGGAAGTTTTTTTTTTTTTGGTCAAGACTTCAGATTTATGGTTTTAAAAAAATATATGTGTAGGTCAATTATTATTTTACCCATGTACTGAAAATGATACCCTGGGCACTGACATTCAATACTATAAATCATATTTCCTGACCTGCAGTGATGTTTTGCTTGATACAGCAAATTCTTCCAGTGCTGGTATTCTTAAATGAAATTGACTGAGATAAACAGAGCAATGAACAATTGATGCAGTACTTGGATTCACAAAGATTAGATCCAGGATTGCTGATATGGGAAGCTCTCATACTCTGCATACATTTGCTGGCTGGAGGAATACTAGAACATTTATAAGGTACAGATGTTCTAGAAGGCAAGCCTTATAGATGTATATGGAAATTGCAATGCATAAATAGTTCAAATATCTTGAAGGTTTCTTTGCATGACTATTAGAATCTCAGCCACATGCATGTTTAGGGCATTTTTAAGGCTTTTTAATCTATCATAAATAATATGATATTTCATATTGTAAATGATATTAAACCTGAAAACACATGTATTTTAAAGCAAACTGATGGAAATTAATTTTGGGTTTAGTATTCGAACAAGCTGTACTGTAGAATGTATTGTTGAAGGCTTTCACGGCCGGAGTTCGATGGCTGTTGTGGGTCTTCTGGGCTGTGTGGCCGTGTTCTGGAAGTTGTGGTTCCTAACGTTTCGCCAGCATCTGTGGCCAGCATCTTCAGAGCGCAGGAACACAGACAGAAGTGCTCTTTCTGTGCTCAGGTAGAATGCCATTCTACATTCTACATTCTACATTCTACATTACAGCTTGCAGCTAGATAATCGCAAACAGCGTTTGCGATTGACTGGTAAGAGCAGCCGAGAGGCTGGGGCATCATCATTTCCAAGCCGCGCTGTAGCATTAAAGGGACATTAAGACCAGCCACCCCATTTTTAAACCACCCAATTTATTTTTCTTTTAAGTATGTGTACCCTAAGAGAGGCTTTCTACAACAAGGAGAAACACGTTCTCTTGGCGCTTATCGTTATTTTTGTGATTTGTTGTTGTTGTTTATTCGTTCAGTCACTTCCGACTCTTCGTGACTTTATGGACCAGCCCACACCAGAGCTTCCTGTCAGCCGTCACCATCCCCAGCTCCCCCACGGTCAAGTCCGTCACCTCCAGAATATTATCCATCCATCTTGCCCTTGGTCGGCCCCTCTTCCTTTTGCCTTCCAATTTCCTTAGCATCAGCATCTTCTCCAGGGTATCCTGTCTTCTCATTATGTGGCCAAAGTACTTCAGTTTTGCCTTTAATATCATTCCCTCAAATGAGCAGTCTGGCTTTATTTCCTGGAGTATGGACTGGTTTGATCTTCTTGCAGTCCAAGGCACTCTCAGAATTTTCCTCCAACACCACAGTTCAAAAGCATCTACTATATCTTCCTTCACTCAGCCTTCCTTATGGTCCAGCTATCGCAGCCATAGGTTACTATGGGGAATACCATTGCTTTGACTATGCGGATCTTTGTTGTCAGTGTGATGTCTCTGCTCTTAACTATTTTATCAAGATTTGTCATTGCTCTCCTCCCAAGAAGTGGACGTCTTCTGATTTCCTGGCTGCAGTAAGCGTCTGCAGTAATCTTTGCGCCTAGAAATACAAAGTCTGTCACTGCCTCCACTTTTTCTCCCTCTATTTGCCAGTTATCAATCAAGCTGGTTGCCATAATCTTGGTTTTTTTGAGGTTTAACTGCAACCCAGCTTTTGCACTTTCTTCTTTCACCTTCATCAGCTCCTCCTCACTTTCAGCCACCAAAATGGTATCATCTGCATATCTGAGATTGTTAATGTTTCTTCCAGCGATTTTAACTCCAGCCTTGGATTCATCAAGTGCAGCATGCCGCATGATGTGTTCTGCGTACAGGTTGAATAGGTAGGGTGAGAGTATACAGCCCTGCCATACTCCTTTCCCAATCTTAAACCAGTCTGTTGTTCCGTGATCTGTTCTTACCGTTGCTACTTGGTCATTATACAGATTCCTCAGGAGGCAGACAAGATGACTTGGTATCCCCATACCACCAAGAACTTGCCACAATCTTATCGTTATTTTTGTGATTAATTTCTTTTAAAAAAATTCTTTTTAAGTTTTGGATTTTGCTTTCTATCCAAATATTAAGGAAGGTTGAGAGTACGTAATCGTCTCCTTGTTATTATTTTTGTACTAAATTTGAAAATTTTAGCATTTTCCTACATGTTGAATCTGCTGTTTTGAACTTTCAGCTTTCTGTTGCTACTTTCCCTGGGGAACTGCCTGTTATTATACTTTCACTTTTGTAAACACGTTTCAGAATTTTTCTATTATCCCCCACTTTCGCTGGTTAAGTACCTATGGGGTGCCATAATTTACTGCGTGAGACATGGAGGATTTCAAGCAGACTTTCTTGGATTTTCATCGAGAGTTTAAACAGATTCTTTTTCATTCCTGTCAAGTTTTTATGCAAGGCATTCAGGACATTGTGGAAAACATGGGGTCTAAAATGTGTCATCTGGTTGGGGATGTCATGGAAGAAATTGAAGAGCTTAACAACGATAGAAATGTTTCTTCTAATAGCGAGAATGGGGCTTCTGTTGAAACGCTAGATGAAGATTGGATAGTCGAGTTGAAGAAATTAAAGGGACAGATCGAGTTGCAAGCCATAAGTGAAATTGATTTTCTGATGGAATGTTATGGAAAAGAAGGGGTTATTATGTATGGGAGGCTTTCTGTTGAGAAGTTGGAGTTTTTAAGGGGGGCAGTTGGGCTGTCTGATTTCTTTATGATAAAAGCTCTGTGTACATTGTGGGGATATGTAAATGCTCTGGTTTATTTTTAAGTGAGATAAGGGTTTAAGAATATTTATTTGGATTGCTTCTAGGGCTTGTTTGACTTCATTCATCTTTAATGATTTGGATTAAGATTAATAAGGTATAATAATAAATGCTTGGTTTTAGGATTAATATGATTAAGATTATTATAATTGTTGTATTATTAATTATAATGGCAGACAATTTATGTTTTTTAGTTTGATTTTTATTATAGTAGACAGAAATGTATAGAATAGTAGTAGGAAGGAAATAATTAAATAAATGTTATCTTTGGGGGGGGGAAGTTGAATATATATATATATATATATATATATATATATATATAATTTCTTCTTTTTCTTTTAATATAAGGGGATGGAGCAACTGTATTTTAGTGATTTTTATAATGTGCCAATGGAATGATTTATAGAAATAATATGATTTTGGTTTAATATAGAGTAAGGGATTGATCATGGAATATTTGTTGTATATCCTTGCTGTTAAAAGTCAGAAGTCACCTCTTCTTGTAATTGTAAAAAAAAAAAATCTCTTGTGTTTTCACACTTTTTTAGTTTTCTCTTTTTTCTATTTGTAGTTTTTTTCTATTTTGTAGTTTTTATCTTTTTCTTAAATCTAATAAAATTCTTATTTAAAAAAGCTTCCCAATGGTGTCATTTTATATTTTCTATCCGTGTGGTTTTCTTGGTAAAAATACAGGGGTGGTTTAGCATTGCCTTCTTGGGCACAGTATGACTTGATGCCTCTGCCATTGTCTCTAAAATGATCATCTGCTTTCTGTGCAGCTGGGATGACCTTCACGTCTTGGGTGACCCTGCTGGGAATATATCCTTTTGGCATACATTCCTCATGTTCTTTGCTCATCCCTCCAAGGAGCACACACTCAACCCACCATGATGAGGCAGCACAGCAGGGCTGGGCTGGGGGGAGTGTTTCCATGCTGCCATGTAAAACAGCCCGACCTTCTCCTTAATTGTAGAGCATGTCCCTTCAAATGGACAAGAAACCAGCATGTGTGTAGGTGTGGCAAAAAAGGAGTTGAGCCCTGAAGACTGCAGAGAAGAGGAACAGTCTCCAATCCAAAGACAAGCAACCCAGCAGCAGTCCTGGGATGCCACAAGGAATGGCCAGCCTTGGAAGAGAACCCACAGGGAAGACCCACTGATGCAGATGCTAAAGGTAGTGGCTGGGGGGAGAGCCCGACCAGTATTGGCAAAGAAGGAACAGAAACAAGCCCACTGCATGCAGCAACCCAGGTGCAGAATTTCCCAGTCCAGCTCCAGGAAGAGAGGACTTTTGGTGGGAGGGGGAAGAAAAGCTCAGGTCTGTAGAGAAGCAGCGAAAAGAATTTTCAAATGTAAATGACTGAGTTGGGCTACAAGTGCTGAAGACCTGGGGAAATAAGAAAGACTCAGATTGCTAGGAAATAGTCAAGATAGGAAAATGTAGAGCTAGGAACATAAGGATGGGGACATAAACATAGAACATAGAGATAGAAATGTACATATTAAATAAGGTAGAAATAGCTGTACAATAGGAAAACCCTAGATTAAGACAGGCAGTAAGAAAATAAGTAGGAAACTGACACATGCAATGAAGAGTAGTAGGATAATTAAAAACACTTTGGTTTTGTATAATACAACAACCCCTAGTCTTTGTATCCACAGTGTATACCAGCTTGAGAAAACCCTAACAGACTGCTTTTTTTTCCTCTAGTTAACAGTGGATTCCTAAAAGACTTCTGGTACTTATAATATAAATGGGCATGGTGGCTCAGCGGGTAAGATGCCAGTCTTGTCAATCGGAAGATTGCAAGTTCGGAGGTTCGAATCCCTAGTCCCGCGTGACAGAGTGAGCTCCCGCACTTGCCCCAGCTCTTGCCAACCTAGCAATTCAAAATCATGCAAATGCAGGTAGATAAATAGGTACCACTTCGGTGGGTAGGTAATAGCGTTCCGTATGCATCATGCTGGCCACATGACCATGGAAGCGTCTTCGGACAACGCTGGCTCTTCGGCTAACAAACGGAGATGAGCACCGGCCCCTAGAGTCGGACACAACTGCACAAATGTGCGGGGGAAACCTTTACCTTTTTTACTTATAATATAACCAGTTAAAGTAAATAAATCCACTTCCTAACCCCATAGACATTTAATTAAAACTCTGCCTTTAACAAGGTTAATCTTAATACAATGGCCCTTTTGATTTAGCACCTGGGGTTAACATTCAGCTTGTCTCCATGGCTGATCATGACCCAAAGATACCTGGATGCAAAGATCCTTGGTGCTTTCAAGAATGGGTGAGATATTCCTGATTTGCCCAGAAAATCAAGAAAATATCTTTTGTCCATTAGGGTGTAGAAATCAGAATACCTAAAAACAGAAGTTGGAGTTATATTCACAGTCAGAATGCATATTAAAACCAGAATTTATAGGTGAAAAAGAACGTCCTTTTCAATGATATTTTACTTTCATTTTATTATTTATTTATTTATTTATTTATTTATTTATTTATTTATTTATTTTCTATCCCGCCTTTATTATTTTTATAAATAAGTCAACGTGGCGAACATACCTAATACTCCTTCCTCCTCCTATTTTCCCCACAACAACAACCCTGTGAGGTGAGTAGGGCTGAGAGAGAGGGACTGGCCCAAGGTCACCCAGCTGGCTTTCATGCCTAAGGTGGGACTAGAACTCTCAGTCTCCTGGTTTCCCATTGGCTCCTTCCTAGGGCTGAGAGAGAGAGTGACTGGCCCAAGGTCACCCAGCCGGCTTTCATGCCTAAGGCGGGACTAGAACTCTCAATCTTCTGGTTTCTAGCCTGTTGCGATTTCTTCATCATAAGCACCATGTGGTCAGTTGGTGAGCATATAAGCAATTCCTGGGCTGGGCTCAAGCAGAGCTATTGCCATCCATCATCCTCCAATAATTCACCCAGCTTCCTCCACAGACCTCTTTCAGGAAGGAGGTTGTCAAGCATGACAACAACCATTACCAACCATATCTGGCTAGCACCAGTGGACATATTTAGTCCTTTCAAAAGATGAAAAATGCTTTCTTACATTTATATCTTTTGAAGGCATTTCTGTCCCACTTCTAATTTTCAGCAACACTATTGCTGCCTTTTTCATACTATCACAATTACAGGCTGCAGCTGGAGCAATGTGATAGCTGTTCAGGACAGAAATGTGGTTTAGTAGTGCCTACAACAGGTGGAACAGTGATCAGTGCTCTGTGAACACTAGAGCTGAAAGCGTTTGACAACTGAAAGTCACTGACATTGGTTCCATAGAAAATTCCTCTGAGCAGTGGTTGAAAGGGGGTGGTGCAGGCTATAAACTGCACCAGTTGTGAAGAGTCCTTTTCAACTCCAGCTGAACAGACCAAATTGTCAGTGATCTAATTTTTGTAGGCAGCTGTCGCTCTCTACTTCTAAAATCTATTCATAGCCAATGTCTAGATAGCACCACTGGACAGTTTTTGTCTTCTGCAGAGCTCGTTTCCTTTTCTCCTTACATCCATTATCATTTTTGTAGTTTGTGATAAATCTTTTAAAAAATATTTAGCTTCAAGGCTATTAAAAGTCCTCTAAAAATCTGTGGTAACAATTATGTATCTTCTAATTGTAGAGTCACTAGAAATATGTCTAGTGTTAACACTGAACAATTTTGCAGCATTTTCTGAATATCCATGTAGAAGATGAATTGTTGAATATATTTCTGCTATTGAGTTTATGTAACTGACAGTTGGACTTTCACTCCCTGCCTTCAGCTTCACTGTTCTGCTTGTTCCTTTGATCACTGTCTTGGTAGTTTGGCTCTAGCAAACCAAGTAGTTTACCAAACTTGGTAGTTTGGCTTTTAGCTGGCATATCTTGTAGCATAGACCGTTTCTTAAAAATTTAACAGCACTTTTGCATTCACTGAAGTCCAATTTCTTGAAGACCTTTAACATTCTTTAGATCATTGTAGTATCTCAGTGCATTTTCCATTTGATATATTTTCTAGATACTTCAAATCTAGTTATAACACAACTAATATACAACTTGTCCAATCCATTGTGACTTGTAAAAGACTGCATGCATTTATCTGGTGCCAGGAAGAAGAAAGAAAGAAAGAAAGAAAGAAAGAAAGAAAGAAAGAAAGAAAGAAAGAAAGAAAGAAAGAAAGAAAGAAGGAAGGAAGGAAGGAAGGAAGGAAGGAAGGAAGGAAGGAAGGAAGGAAGGAAGGGGGAGGTAGGGAGGTTTGAAAATAATTTATCTTGCAAAACATTATGTTTTGACATACAGTATTTCATTTATTGAGATTATTATTAAATTAGTCCCTTGCCTCTCATATGGGCATTTTTACTTTCCTGTAAGGCAAAACAGGCAAGAAAGATAGATTATATTATATTATATTATTTATATTTTATAAACACCCTTGCTGCCCTATTTGATTTTGGGACAGCAGAAGGATTGAGTATTGTTGTAGGAAGCATTTAAGCATTTTCTAGGGGTATGCAAGTACCAGGTGGCCAGGTTCCATCACTCATGACCAAAGCGGAAGCTTATCAGAACTCAAAGAAACAAGTTACTGACAGTCTTGGTGAAATGATGTCCACTATATCACAAAGAGTTGGAAGCTACTGAAGAACTGAACAACAAATGGTTGCACAAGTACGATCCCACCAGCGATCCCACCAGCCTCACAACTGGATCTTAAGCCCAATCCCCTTTATGTCAATTGAGCAGTTTGTCAAGCCCACCCATCCAGATTCTCAGACATGAGTGAGAAAAACTCTGCCTGCATCATCTAGGATGAGATAAGCATTAAAAAAAGATATACTTGTTATTAATCAGATGAAATTTGTAGGATAGTTAGAACATTTTAGAGTAAGTAATTAGAGGAAGTTTACCAAATTTCTTATAAATCATATAGTTGCAAGGGGCAATTCAGGTCCTGGAGTCAAATCCTTGCTCAGTGCAAGGATCCAAGCTAAAGTATTCCTGGCCAGCCTCTGTTTGAACACATCCAGTGAAAGGAAGCCCACCATCTCTCTGGGTAACTGGCTCCATTGTCAAATTACCTTTACTGTTTTTTTCTGAACATTCAATTGGAATTATTATTACTGCACTCTTGAAAGATAGAGACCAGGTCTTGACCTTCTGCTGTGCCCTGCCAAGCTTAAAGTCTGTTTTTAAAGTCCTCGCAAGTTTTCTGCTTTCTACTAGAAAAGCATGAAATTTACAGGAAGCCTAGATTAAGGGAATTACATCTGAATGACATCACCGTTGCTAGAATTCCGGTCAAAGGCCTGACCTACATTGAGTGTGTGTACCTTGGACTGAAAAATATGTATAGATTATGGATCCTGTTTCTTCATTAACCCTTTCACAGTCTTATCAAGTCCCTGGGTGGGTTAACAGAGTTGGTCTTGGAAATGGTGCTGGAATCCAATCTCCCAGAGTTGGGCTGGGCAAGGTAATTGAGAAGGTGGTAGTTTCTCAGCTTCAAGCTGTCCTAGACAAATCAGATTATCTAGGTCCATTTCAAACTAGTTTCAGGATGGGCTATAGGGTTGAGAGGACATTGGTCAAGCAGAAAATGATTGGCAATTTTTGCAGTGTAACTAAAGAGATAGTGGAATGAAGGAAGACACTGTGCTAGATTTGCAGGCTATGAGTGGAGCCATGCTATTGTGAAATATTGGGGAAGGAACAAGAAGATCAGATGACTGCACTCCCCTTCCAATGTAAGCTTAACACCTCCTCATTGTTATATCTACAGTATTGTCTAATTACCTTTCCCTTAGCACCCATCACAACCCAGAAAGAGAGGGCAAGAGAAGCTGATGTTATCACTGCTGTTCTTTATTCTTGTTTCAGTTACAAATTATTCAGTCAAAAAGAGGAGAAAAGAAAAAGGCAGGCTACAGTAGGCTAACTTTGGCAGTACACGTTTACCACAATAAACGTTTGACATATTCCTCCATATCTCTTTCAGAGTAGATTAGAAAGAAGGACTAAGGAAAGGACAATATAACAAGGTGCCAAATGGTCTTGTGTCTAGCAAAAAGCCTATAGAAAAGTTGGTTGAACCCATGCAGTGTATTCAACTTAAAAATCCAAACTTTCAAAAACTGATTTAAAAAATAAGTTATTTTTCATTTGTATTTTTGAGGTGCCATAGTCTTACAGAATCATAGAACGAAAGTGTTGGAAGATCTCTTGGAGATCATTCAGTCTAATGCCCTGGCCAGTGCAGAATCCCCTATTAGAATATCCTCAACAGATGGGTGGCTATGTAGCATCTCTTTGAAAATCTCCAGCAAAAGAGACTTCATTACCTCCCAAGGCAATCTGTGTCATTGTTGGACAGCAACCCCCATCCAACCAAAATCTACTTCTTTGTAATTTAAATTAATCGTTTCTTGTCCTGTCTCTGGAATGTCTCTGAACAACTCTACCATACTCTCTATGTGACAGCCCTTCAGGTACTTGAAGACTATCTTCTTTTCTCAGGTTAAAGATACCCAACATCTCCATCTGGGGGTGGCTGGTGCCATAGTGCCCTCCCTATTATTTGAGATCTATTAGCCCCTGGATTTTATACTTATTTATTCTATTTATACTGGTTATTGTAATTTCATGTTTATACTTTTAACTATTGATGTTATTGTAAACCGCCCAGAGTCCCCCCGGTTGGGGGAGATGGGCGGTGATATAAATTTTAAAACCAAATAAATAAATAAATAAATAAATAAAAAATCTCCGTCAACTAGTTCCTCATAGGTTTTTCTTTCTCAGCCTTATGTCATTTTGGTTGTTCATCTCTGGACATGCTCCAGTTTATCAATGTCCTTCTTAAAATGCAATGCCCAGAACTGAACACAATATTCTAGATATGATCAATGCAGAATTGAGAGGGGTAGTGACTTTTCTTAATCTTGACGCAAAGCCCCTGTTGATGCAGGCTAAGATTATCTTTGCAATGATCTCTCACTGTTGGCTCAATAGTGAGACCCTGGCTGGACTACAAGAGAAAATAACAATACCAGTTAAAAACAATTAGTCGGCAATTGGGTACTCAGATTTATTGCACTCTTCCAGGTAGGAGCTAATCATCTTGATCCAAATGCTTGAGGAAAGAGCCAGGTTTCCATTGCCTTTCTAAAGGCCTGCAGGGTAGTGCTAACTGCATTGGGAGGGAGGGTTAGGGAAGGAGATCATTCCAGAGAGCAGGCACAAATAAAAGACTTTGCATTTGTTCCTGTTGAAATTCATCTTGTTGGTTTCTGCCCATTGATCCATCTTGTCAAGATCCTCCTGAAAGTTGATGCTGTCTCTAAGATGTTTATTATTCTCCCCCTAGTTTTGTGTTTTCTGCAAATGTAATAATCATATTTTATAACTCATCATCCAAGATATTTATTAGTCCAGAATATAGTCCTGAAGTAATTGTATTCAACACTTCCTTCAAGCTTGATGCAGAGCCATTAACCTACATTTGTTAAGTATGTTTGTTCAAACAGCTCTGTAGCCTTCTAACGGTAGCATAGCCCAGCACAAATTTTGCCATCTTCTCCTGTGGGATCTTACAGAAGGCTCTGTCAAATGCTTTGCTAAAGCCAAGGTACATGATGCCTGCTAAATTGGTCAACTAAATTAGCCATTGTATCAAAAATGGAAATCAATAGCTTAGTTCAAGTTCATTTTATTTTGGTTAATGACCAGTTGCATTTTATTAAATGCAATTCCTTGTATTTTGCCTTTGACTAGCCAGTAAGATTACTTTACCCAGCACAGATGTTAATTCTTCCTTTTCTTTTATGTCTTTTCTCTAGCTAACAACAACTGTTAGAATGGCAGATTCAGGAAGCGTACATGGAGGGCGGGGAGGGATAGACCTATACAATGCATAGAATGACAATAATTAAGTGTGTACATATGCAAATAGGGCTAATCCACATAACTATAAAGAAGTACTTGAAACTCCAACAAATTCTGTGGCTTATTTGTGGCCTCGGATTTGTGTTCTCTAGAACTGACATAAGAATTCATTGGGGAAAACAGTAGAATGGGATTGGGATTGTTTAATCCTGCTAAGCATTTCATGCTAAGATGATACTTTACTACAATATAAAGATATTAAATTAAAGCACCATCACTTAATAGTA
This sequence comes from Charina bottae, assembly GCA_023362775.1. Lineage (NCBI taxonomy): Eukaryota > Metazoa > Chordata > Lepidosauria > Squamata > Charinaidae > Charina > Charina bottae. The sequence continues at coordinate 6,267,422 of JALMGJ010000028.1, read as the reverse complement.
ATGCTTGTATCTCACTGCTTTCAATTATGTATCAAACAGCCAGGCATTCTTGCCTTGGCCCTTAGAGGATTACTGCAGCTATGTGTCAAGGAGGCACTCATCTTTTTTTTTGTAGCGCTCCAGTAACAAATTCTGCTTCCCAAAGACAACAAGCAATAACAGACTGAAGAGAATGTGAAGGCTTGCTTAATAGCCATGCAGTGGGCTTATCTAGTCAGAGAAGTGTCTCCTTCCATGTCTGTTCAATTAGCAGCAATAGTCCAGGAAGTTGTTCATACTGTTCTCCTGCACCTTCTCCCCCTTTCTAGTTGAACTTTTCTGGGCTAAGGAGACCGTTGAAATGGCCACCGTCCGACGCGCATCCACTACTTTGCATTGTTTTGGTTCTGCCACTAGGGCACTCCGCAAGGCAGGACATAATCAGCACTGAGACAATGGATGGATTCTCATATTTCTCATATTTAAGGGAACAAGTTTTTCTCTTTTCTTTTAAAAGTCTGGTAGACCAAATGCAAAAGTAGTGACTCTTGCTTGACTTTGGTCTTTGGTTCAGTGCTGAATTACGTGGGGAAAGTCTAATCCCTAAGATTCTGGAAGCATGCCTGACAGTGAAAAATAAGGGGGGGAGTAGCTTTTCTGGACAACCTGGGTCATTTTAAAGAAACTTTGGCTGCTACTGCTGACAGCCAAGAATTCCCTGTCAGCAATTCATTACTGGCTCTTGAGCAGCATATTTATCATTCACCTGATAAGGGCTTAGTAGAGAAAGTTCCTGGACCATGGCAAAGGCATCGATGACATCATCATCATCATCATCATCATCATCATCATCATCTCCTTTCAGAAATAACTGCACCTCCTGACTATTGTGAGTGTCCATGGGGTTGATTTTAATGTTCTCAACTTTGCTGTGTAACAACTACTGTTGTAGAGTGTGTGTGTGTGTATGTGTATGATGAAATGTGATCTGAGATGTTAGTGCTTTATATGGCAAGGAAGAACCCAGAAGCATTTCCCCCCTTTTTCTTAATAAATAAATTATTGCTGTTTATTTGAAGTCTGAAATCATTTATAAAGAACAAACACTGTGGAAGCTAATACTCTGAGTTGTGATATATGAAGGTCCCATTTCAATTAGCTCACCCTCCAATTTGGGGATAATAATTCTGAAGGCAAATATACAATAACTATCCTGGATGGGAAAGCAATCAGAAATAAAACTGCCAATATCATAATGCCTTTCAACAAATCTATAGTGCAACCACACTTGGAATATGAAGTAGAATTCTGCTCACTGATCCTTAAAAATAACATTGTAGAGCTAGAATAGAGTTTTAGCTGTTGCTACTGAATGCCAGATTGGCCTATAATAAAGTTCCCCTCATCCATGATAATAGTGGATAAGACGGCCAACCTGGAATGTATTACTATTGCTTTCTACAAAAACTGCACACTAAGTGAAATTTAGTGTGACTTAGCCTTCAAATAATAAGGACAAGACAGTTGGGACTTAATACAAATACTGTATGGTAAAAATATGAGTGAAATGATCCCTATAGATTGTGGAGAGCTGCTTCTTTTCTACTTAACTAAGACTCTTACATATATAATTAATAACATTGCTCCCTTCTTCTGTTTCTTTTTCTGATTCTCTTTTCAACATAATTCTCTATTTCTCTTCTCTGGCAGGTCTGTTTCTCCATCTAATGAGTACACACATACACAAACACACACACACACATTTCAATCACTTAGAATTTTCTCTGGGTTTTCTGCTTCCCAATTCTTTCTCAGCTTTCCAGTGCTACCTAATGAGTTGCTACCATGCAAAATTTCCTTCCTTATGGTCCAGCTCTCGCAGCCATAGGTTACTATGGGGAATACCATTGCTTTGACTATGCGGATCTTTGTTGTCAGTGTGATGTCTCTGCTCTTAACTATTTTATCAAGATTTGTCATTGCTCTCCTCCCAAGAAGTAAACGTCTTCTGATTTCCTGGCTGCAGTCAGCATCTGCAGTAATCTTTGCGCCTAGAAATACGAAGTCTGTCACTGCCTCCACTTTTTCTCCCTCTATTTGCCAGTTATCAATCAAGCTGGTTGCCATAATCTTGGGTTTTTTTAGGTTTAACTGCAACCCAGATTTTGCACTTCTTTCACCTTCATCATAAGGCTCCTCAGCTCCTTGCTTTCAGCCATCAAACTGGTATCATCTGCATATCTAAGATTGTTAATGTTTCTTCCAGTGATTTTAACTCCAGCCTTGGATTCATCAAGCCCAGCACGTCGCATGATGTGTTCTGCGTACAGGTTGAATAGGTAGGGTGAGAGTATACAGCCCTGCCGTACTCCTTTCCCAATCTTTAACCAGTCCGTTGTTCTGTGCTCTGTTCTTACCGTTGCTACTTGGTTGTTATACAAGTATAACAATACAAGTAGATAGGTGGGTAAATATGGTATTCTTAATTATTTTATTTCCCCAAAGGATAGGCTGACCATATTTCCTTGAGACAAAAACGGGACATTGGGATGGCAAAAATGGGATGGGGTTAAACTTATGTAATATTCTGTATTCATGAAAAAGTAAGACAATAAAAAAAGTTTTAAAAAGTTTTTAAGATCCATTTGCTGGTCCTTAAACAGTTCTAAGTGGAAGCAAGGCAAGGCTTAAGAACAAGGCAAGGCTTGACTCAGGAGTTCTACATGGAAGCAAGGCAAGACTAAGAGCATGGCAGCGTTCCTACTTGAAAGCAAAAAAACAGGCAGGCACTAGGACCGACGCAGAATCCCAGCAGAGATTGGAGGCAGCAGCAGCTCAGCAAGAACTGGAGGCAGACTCAGCGACGGCAGCAACGAGGCACAGAAATGGCAAGGCGCTTGGCAAGGCAGGAGGGCAGGTCGGCGGAGCGTCGGTGCAGAGTAGTCAGGATGGTTGTCTCTGACAACCAGCTCCTGTGCCTGTCGTCTTTTTATCTGCTGAGTTTCCCGCCACTGACGAGCAGGAGCCAATCACTGCTGTCATTGTGCAGCTCTCTTCTCAGCTCTCCTAGCTCATGCGCTGATTGGCGGCGGGGAACTCACCTCTAGTCCGCTCTCTGCCAGCTGATCGGCTTCCCCCTCAAACCTTCCCGCGCTGTCCCCAATGACATTTCCCGCACTTTCCCTAACAGGCTCTTCACCCTCCTCCTCTGACCCAACCTCCATCCTTACAGTTTTTTTTAAAAAACGGGACAAAATTGACATATATATTAAAGTGACGGGACAGTCGGGAAATGTGAAAAAAACACTACTGTCCCATTCAAAACAGTACGTATGGTCAGCCTACCAAAGGATAAATATTCATAACATTACAAAAGGTTAGCCAAGTGTTACCAGAAGCTTGATTGCCATGACTCTCACCATTCAAAATTCCATACAGGATTTTTCATAAGGAATGGCTCTTTAATAATAAGGACTAGTTCTAATGAAATTACAGAAAAAGAGATATTCAATATTCTTAGCAGTTAACTATTCTGCATTTTCTTCCTGTGCAGTGATGTTTACTGGTGGTTGCCCCCCCTTATTTTTTTGCATCTGTTCTATTGTAGTAGAACATCTCTTGTATTGGTCAAGAGTAGTTCATCAAATTTCAGAACATGTGTCAGAAGCCTTGCTAATTCCACTGTATATTTATTTATTTGTTTTTTATTTTATATCCTGCCTTTATTATTTTTATAAATAACTCAAGGTGGCGAACATACCCAAATACTCCTTCCTCCGCCTATTTTCCCCACAACAACAACCCTGTGAGGTGAGTTGGGCTGAGAGAGAGGGACTGGCCCAAGGTCACCCAGCCGGCTTTCATGCCTAAGGCGGGACTAGAACTCTCAGTCTCCTGGTTTCTAGCCCGGAGCCTTAACCACTAGACCAAACTGGCTCTCCTGAATGTTGCCTTGCCACATTCATAAAATTTTTAGAAAATCCAAATTATAATGTCTTCCATTTGTTTTCCCCACAGCTTCTTACATCTTTTTTAACTACAAAAAAATGTTGAAGAAGAAAAACAGAACAGCTGTGCAGTTTATTTTGATTTGCAGTGCTGGGAGTCCTCTGTCTGTCCCTTGGTTACAGGCCTCCATAGCTCTTGAGAGAGGATTCTCACTCCATCTTTCAACCATATACTTATGGCCTAATCTACATATAATACTTAGCCATAATGCGTAGGTCACATCCCAAATAAGACTACAAAATTTATTTATTATTTATTTTATATCCCACCTTTATTATTTTTATAAATAACTCAAGCTGGCGAACATACCTAATACTCCTTCCTCCTCCTATTTTCCCCAGAACAACAACCCTGTGAGGTGAGTTGGGCTGAGAGAGAGCGACTGGCCCAATGTCACCCAGCCGGCTTTCATGCCTAAGGCAGGACCAGAACACACGGTCCCCTGGTTTCTAGCCCATTGCCTTAACCACTAGACCAAACTGGCTCTCTAATATTCTGGCTATAATTTTAGAACTTTTGTTCATTAACAGCTCAGAAAGCTTATTTGGAAATCACCTAAATCTAAGTAACATAAGCCCAATTTATAAAGGACTTAGCAGAAACAGCATTCCACTTGATTTTTAATAATGTTTTAAAATTTATTTTCCCCACTTATCAGTGGCAGCAACTGCATTCCCCTTTTCTTCCTAGAGATATTGGAACATTTAAGTCTGCATTAATATGAAAACCAGTTAATTTGCATAATTTTTTACTTGTATTCTCTATTTTAAACTGTAATTCCAGCATGAATCACAACTATGTTTGCATTTGAAGCCACAGTACTGCAACCCAGAAAAACCATAAGAGGGGGGAGTTCAACTTATATTTTTTAAGTGTCTGTAAGAAGGATAAAGTCAGATCACAGCCAGAAGGCTGAAGATTAGACAGAATATGATATACTAACTGAAAGACACAAGAAATCCTACAATCATGTCTAGCTGGAATTTGAACCAGGAATTTTGATTTATGTAGTCTGCTCAGTAGTAAAATGGCTGACTGCTGAAACTAAGCAAGTGGGTGTGTCTGAGTTTTATTTCTCCTGATGGCCCTTGATGTTGTAGACTGGAGAAGGAAAATTAGCAGTGCAGGACACCAACCAAGAGCAGAGCTGGCAGTTGGCATAGGTAGTTTCCTGTTTTCTTCTGAAGCTTAACAGTTATATGCATCAGCAATTCATTCTCCCTCCTTTTTTGGGTGGGAGGGGGAGGGGAAGAGGGATAGTATAAAGAATTGTAAAACAGTTCAGGATTGCTTATGTCTCCAGTCCAGAACAATGTCTCAGGAGGAGATCCACTGATAAAGACCAGATCGAATGATTGCAGTTTGATTAGCATTTATAGAATGAATGTTTGTACTATAATAAGGATTTTTCCCCCACTAAGTTCTAGGAGAAGTACAGCTTCAACTGGCAGTAAGGAAATAAATGTCAATCAATGGAGAGAATTGTGCTGGCAGCAGAATATGCTAGCCTAAGGCTTTTGTACTCTTGCATACATATTCTGAAGTTTGAAACCTAACCTTTTCAGTCAATGAGAAAAAGGCAAAGTCTGTGTAGGCATTTTATTTTATTTTATTTTTATTTATTTATTTATGTATTTATTTTATTTATTTATCAAATTTATGTAGCCACCCATCTCACAAACATTGACTCTGGGCAGCGTACAAAAAAACAATTAAAACAGTCTTAAATAACCATTACAAACAATTAAATATAATTGATGTTAGAGATATCGGGTTTCAACCAAGCACGTCTCACACAAGATTGAAGGAGGGGCAGTCCTGCTGCAGCCTAAACTTACTTGCTTTGTGTGGGAGGGGCTTGAATTCCAATTTCCTGTTCCTGTTCTTTTCCTCTTTCTCTTTTCCTGCTTGAATCTCCACCAGGGAGGATGGTCATCCATGGCTGTCCACGTTGCTCATACTTGTATTCAGCAAGGCCACATTAAGAAGACTGTGGGTTTGGTCAGAACTTATCACTTGCACGCATGAACTGTTTGCTACCATGAAACTGATCTACAATAAAACTGTAAGCTATTTTTCTGTAACTTTACATTAACACGTGAAGTGTGTTTATTTTACTCTGAACTTAATTGAGCCTTATGTGCAAGATTATTACTGGATGCTTTTTACTCTGCTAAACTAGATAAATGCTGCATGGGTTTTTTCTGTTACTAGCATTTCAGAATCCCCAACAAATAAGATCATGGGAGAATGTGTCAGAGTCTCACACATAGTACAACCAACTTGCAGGCTCCCTATTGCCAAGGGATCCACGGGCCTGCTGAAAAAAACATGTTTTGAGAGATTTCCAGAAGGTTAATAAGGTTGGGGCTAATCTCACCTCGGGGGGATGATGTTCCAGAGGGTGGGTGCCACAGCAGATAAGGCCCTCCTCCTGGGTCCTGTCAGATGGATCTTCTTAGCAGACAGGACCCATAAACATGCCCTTTCTGCCAGACCATTAATGTCTTTGCTTTCAACACTTAAAGGACACTAGCTAATGTGATTGTAGTTTGATTGCGGTCAGTATTAAAACAATACTAGTTGCAGTATACAGAAGGGTTTGGAATACTTGCCCTGAGTGATGTGGATAGGTTGCATATTACTTGCAACATTAATTATTTCAACCATGTTTTCCATCATTACTAACAATTGAGTGGCTTCAGCCAACTCATGTAATAGCATTCAACATTTAATTGAAAACGCAAACAGAGGAGATTAAAAATTGCACGGTGAATGTTGGGGGGCTTTTTCATGTATATGATGGGCTATATGTGAAACAGCTGCTGCTCAATTGAATATGCCATAGATCATCCCTGAAGTCAGGTCATTAGGATAAATGGTTAATTAAAGGAGTAATGAACAAAGCAATTTCAATTTTCATTAAACTTGTATCCAAGCTCCAAGGTGTAATAAGACGGGATCTTTCAAGTAACGGTTCTCCAATCTCAGTTCTTTTTCTAAAGTTCTAGAGCAGAGATTTCCAAACTGTGTGTCGCAACACAAAAGTGTGTGGCCACACACAGCGTGGTGTGTCGCCACACCACCTGGAAGCGGTGGCGCGCGTGTGCATGGCAGCAGCGGCAGCAGCGGCAGCAGCGCAGCATCAGTGCTTCCGCGTTTTAGCGGAGGCTGCTGCCGCCGCAGCCGCCACCGCACACCCCCCTGCGCCGCCACCATGCACGCGTGCACCGCCGCACGCCCCCCGCGCCACCGCCGTGCATGTGCACCCCCCCGTGCCGCTGCCAAGTTGAGTTGAAAACAATTGCAGAATAGCCAGAAGAACTGTTTGGAACTTGAGATGAAGTGTTTTAAACTCAAAATGTTTCAAATTCAAAATGTTTTGAACATCCCTATATTATTTTACTTTTTGCACCATTTTATGAATTTGGCAGAAAAACGGTATGTACTTGATTCATTGCAACATGTAATAAATCTTTACTCTAAGCAACAATAATGTTCTGTGGTTTATAAATAGGGATTTAATCAGTGTGAGGCTTTGGGGACTTACCTGGCTGCCGGCCGACATGCTGGACTCGGAGGAGGAGCCAATCACAGGAGGCAGCAGGTTTGGCGTGAAACCGGCTGGAGAACCAGAAACGCTGATTGGCAGAGGCTCGGAAAGAAAGATGCCTCCGCCAATCAGTGCATGCCAAAGGAGAGCAGAAAGGTGGGCCGAGCAACGTGAAGCCCGATTGGCCCCTGCTCTCCTAAGGTGTGAAAAATGAAATAAAAGGCTGGCGCGACTTACCTCAGCTGCCAGAGACAACCGTTCTACATGCTCAGCACCGAAGCCTCTAGACTCCGTGCCGGACCCTGCTCCCGAGCCCTGCCTTGCTGCCGCCCCGGACCTCGACCCAGAGCCTTGCCTTGCTGCCGCCACGGACCTCAATCTAGTGTCCTGCCTTGCTACCGCGCCGGACCCTGATTCTACGCCTTGCCTCGCCGCTGCGCCAAGCCTTGGAACCAAGCCTTACCTTGCTGCCGTGCCAAGCCTCGTGCCCGAACCTCCTCCTGTCGCCGAGCCTCCGTCCCGCAAGATTCCAGCTCCAGGATGTCCTTCGGAGCCCTCCTCGTTTCCTGCAGAAGAAGCCAGCACCGGGGTAAGCGCCGCTGCCTTGCCTGCTCCTCTCTTGACTGCCCGAGCCACCGATTCTCCGTTGCCCTCCGCTCCGGGCCCAGCCGACGCCGGTCACCAGTGGGTTGCCTTTGTCGGGCCCCGGTCTACCCAGACGCCCACCGGCAAGGAGCATCAGCCAAGCCCAGCCGACGCCGGTCACCAGTGGGCTGCCTTTGTCGGGCCTCGGTCTACTCCCAGCCCTGACAGCCAAGCTAACTCCACGCCCGCGGTCACCTTGCCTGCCACCTCCAGATCGCCGCTGGCTGCAGCATCTACCACCGTGCCTGCACCCTCTCTGGTCCTTCCGGCTGGGCCAGGAGCATTCCCCAGACTTGTTGTACAGTCTGCAGAAGAAGAAGAGGACAGTATAAATTGGGCTGCTTGTGTAACTGTGTAAATAAAGTTAATTTCAGTAACGCTTCCGTGTCCAGCCTTAGTCGGAACAGGACAATCAGCTACAGACATCTGTGAAAATGGATTTGCAAGATTTGTGAAAATAAATTCAGTAGCAAAAATAAACTGAATTCTTAGAATCTGCCTTCCTCTGGTCAAAAATCTGTGCAGAAATCTACATCAAGAAAATTTATATTAGAAAGGGAGAATGTGCATACAGGAGGGGTTTATCAAGGCATGTATATTAACAACTACATATAGCCGGGTGGAGCAAAAGTAGGTGTAGGAAAAAATTAGGCACTCTCTGACATTTCTTAGGAAGTAATTGGAGCAGAGAAAGGCTTATGTATAGTACTGCTATGAGCAGGCTCCCCTGAAATCAATGCAAGCTGCACATGAGCCTCTTCGGGATGGTTGAACTCCCAAAGAGGGAGCTTTCTTCACTTTGGGGTACAGGAAGCAGAGCTCCTACGCTGAATGCCTTTCCCCAAAAGAAGAGGCATGGGGCAGGTAAAGGCAACTCCCTAGGATGCACATGCCTGTGGCATATTGTGGTGGATTTCGGCAGTGCCGCTGGTTCTCAGGAAGGAGGGAGCACATTCCAAGAAGGGGAAGGAGATAAGAGGAGGCACACTCCAGGGGGCAGATGTGGGAAAAATTCAGAATAGCCCCACCCTAGAGCTTTCCCAGGTTATTTCCCCTTAGGCTAGTTGGAGTTGCTTTAGTCTGGCAAGATTCTGTCTGTATGGCATTAGCAAATAAAGAATTGAAGTTTGGCTGGACTGGTTCTTGGTCATTCTTGGGCTGGGTCTGACATATATGAAAAAAGTGCCTGCAGCTGGGGAGATGTACATAATAGATAAACAATCTGGAGTTAAGAAAACTATGCTCTAGAGGAGTTCACATTAGCAATTATATGCATAAGAGGAAGGTGTATATAAAAGGCCTCCGTGTTAGGGAGAGTTATGTACATAAAGGGATACAATTTTTTATTTTTTTATTAAAGCAATGGGCTGGAATCCTGACCTATTCATGAGGTTCATCAAACAGACTGGATTTCTATTGATTCACAAGCCTACTTATAGTCACTGTGTTGAAGAAGAGATTTGCCAGCATATAGTCTTTTTCCAACCTTCCCCATGAGAATTTATAACCCAGCTCATAATGCTTGGTGCCAGGGCTTAAGTGACCTCAATGTCCAAGGGTTTGGCCTGAAAATTATTTTCCTAATCCTATATATATATATATATATATATATATATATATATATATATATATACACATACATACATACATACACACACACACACACACACACACACAAACACACACAAACACAAACATACATACAACAAAAAACATATAACAAGAAAAAACATAAGATACTTAAGCTGAGTAGCAAGTATTTTCCCCCCTATGAGTTAATTACAACCATTGTATGTATGTATGTATGTATGTATGTATGTATGTATGTATGATGGTGGTTGTAGTTAACTCATAGGGGGGAAAATAATTGCTACTCAGCTCAAGTATCTTATGTTTTTTGTTGTTACATCCAACCGGATAAAGGTGAAGAAATTGCTAAAAATCCCGTACCCTTTACTGTTGCTTTAGTAGACTAGTATTCTGGTTTGTAGGGACTTTCTCCCTCCCTCCTTCCCTCCCGAGCTATATAAATTGGGCTGAACAATACTGTAGTCACAATGCAAAGTCACTTGTTGAGTTTACATGCTGAGTGTAACCAGCGTCTTTCCAGTTACAGTCCAACTCCACAGTCATTGTAATATTGCACTGGACCCCCAGTTATGCATAATAGTGTCACTGTGCTTATCCAAGGGTATTACAGTTTTATTCCATATGTACTCCATCTTATCAGGGAGGCTTAGAATGATACATCCAATTTTCCTCCATAGGTCTAGAATTTGCTTATATACTGTACATCAGGGCTTTCCAAAGTTTTTCCCGTGGCGACACACCAACCGGCATTGGTGTGTCGCCGCGGGAAAACCCGGAAGTGCGGCAGCGCGCAAAAACCCGGAAGCGCTGCTGCCGCTTTCGGGTTTTGTGCGCTGCAGTTGGTGTGTTGCCGCAGGAAAACCCAGAAGCGCTGATGATGATCAGCGCTTCTGGGTTGTGTGGCGACACACCAGACTGTGTGTGGCAACACACATTTGTGTCGCGACACACAGTTTGGAAAGCTCTGCTGTACATCATAAATGCCTGTTCACTATAATATTTAGTTTTCATGACACACATTTATTTCTTTAGTGGCTCAATAACATATATTTATTGCCTTAGTTACTGAGGATACTCAATAGCACTCCATTTGCTGTACCAAATTCATTTAAATTTTATTGTGCTGGCCTCTCTTTTCTTATTCCTGTGTTCTGCTAATTTCAAACAATATATCTCTATTGTCTAATTGTATGCTTTTGGTTTGCTTACCATTTTAATTCTTTAATTAAAAATTCTACCCTGTACTTAAGCACTTATCTTCTCTTTAACAACTAATGTTAGTTGTCTAATAATGACTAAATAAGAACTGAAATTTTTTAGTTTTCCATTCCTTGATTCATTCAATTGATAGGCTTTTCAGAGAGGTTTCCACAATATTTCCTTTCCTTTCCTTTTTTGTACTTTCCCCCTCTTATGTTGTTTTTTCAGGTGTTAATAAGAATTCTCTGTTCTAAAGGATAGCACCTAGGAGTTAATGAAATAAATTTAATTATATTAGTCCTTCCCATTTATTTTTTCTTGTTAATTCATGTAATAAATGTGGAAGCTTATTTGATAGAGGTATATGCTGACAGTAGTTCTTTTAATGAATAGCAATGGGTCTCTTTCTGTCCCCCTCCCCACCTCTCTTTGCAAGTGTCCTAATTCAAACCATTAGTGTGGTTGGTAGTTAGAAGTCATTATGCTGCTAATGGATCCATGGCAGAATATGACACCAGTTGTATTGTCTACTGGGATTCAAAGACATATAATACATGTGTTTACTTAAACTCTTCTGAAGCTATATTATTGGCTTGAGTATTTTGTGTTAAGCACTCATTACCCTCCCCATGCCAAGTAAGGGATGCAGATGTCATGTAAGCTACTTGAGATAACTGGTCCTTCTGTCTCAAGCAGAACTTGATGAAATTTCAAACTGGATTTGCGTGTCAAAGGGACACTTTTAAAAAGCAGTTTATATATGGCTTACCAGATATAAAAATATTTCAAAATGGTGTATAACAGAAGATTAAAAAATAAACTAAAAACAAATTTTTGTCATTTAAAACATTTTAAACCAGAAATCCCAAATAATTTCCACAAATCATACAATCAACTGAGGATTCCTTCAGTGAAGAGAGTGGACTTTAAACACACCAAGGTTGTTGCCCCCTCCCCCAATAAATTGGTGGGGGGAGAAAAAAGAGAGCAATCTAGACATTGGTTTTCATTGAGAAGTTTTGCTTACAAAAATTACCAGATAAAAATATATAGACCATAATATCACCTGCAATACTTCTGCCAATAATCCTAATAATTGCACTTCTTTCTAGGGGAAGATAATCAGCCAGGAAATCTGGCCCTAAATTGTTCAAATCTTCATATCCTCCAATTCTCTGGTGAAGAGCACTCAAAGCTGTAATCAAGATGCACACAAGCAGAATTCCCAGCACAGCTGGCATTTCACCAGCCTCTCAGAAATCTGCACAGTCAGGTGAAGACCCAGGTATCTCCTCCAGAATTGGCATGTTTGGCTATTTATGATTTCAGCTGATGTTAGAATGTTGCAGCCCTGACCCTTTTGCTATCATTATAACAGAGAAATCCTCAGCCAGCTGGACTTACTCTGAGTCCTCAGTTATTACTGATTCCTTCTGTCTTCTGAACCAGAAGGCCTCTGCTCTGCCTTGTCATGTCATCTGCTCCCTTCAGCAGAGGTCTGCCAGTGCCTTGATCTTTCCTGCCAAAATTGAGTAACCCTTCAAGCCATAGGCTATGCTTGCACCTAACCATGGCACAAAAATTCTCTGGCACCATTTTTGCCCCTGACCTGTCCTCATGATGCTCTCTACATCATTTTCCCAGTCCATGACTGAGACAGTTTTCAGTTGTCTTTAGCTATTCTGGCATTAAAATAATATTTTCCTGCTTACCCTAACACAGTAGAAGGGGAACCACAAGTTATGTAAAATCTGCTAGTCTTTGTCATCTAGTTTGGAATGGAATCAGGTGACTGATAATGACTGGAAATAGAGGCATTAAATGCAGGACAGGATTAGCAGTCAGGACAGCCAATTTTATGCTGGTTTAGTTTTTTGCCATTTAAAGAATAGGTGGAGAGCATTATAACCTAGTAGTGAGGAGAAGCCCATAGTCATAGATTGGAACTGAAGATGCAGAAGCAGGAATGAATATATGAATACACACACACACCCGTAGCTGTTGCGGTAGATCAGAAATGTATGTATGTATTGGATTTCGAGGCTTCACACCTGGACAAAACCATACAAATAACATCCCAAAAACATTGAAACCCCAGGCGTGTCAGAGACTTACGGACCATGTGAAGGGTGGGAGCCATCTGTATCTCAGTAGCTAGCCTAGAGGAACATCCCACCCTCTCCCGACCCAAGAAGTATATAACCTCCTCTCTTATGACAGTACTTCATATCTTTGATAAAGTGAGCTGTGGACCATGAAAAGTTATGCCACAGTAAGTAAGTTAGTTTTTAAGGTGGTTTTTGTTGTCACATTGCAACAACTAACTCCTTTGGAAATACATACAGTACCACCATAGTGATTGGGTTGTCTGGGTCCAGCTTACTGTATGTCTGTGGATGAAACTCCTTGCTCCTAGTATAAAATCTTTGTCATCTCAATGTTGAAGTATGAAATGGGATGAGGACAGTGGAGCAGATTAATTCTGTAGTATTAAAGCAAACAGAAAATTGTTGACCCCAAAGTTATTTTATAATGTCAATAATTATGAAGTTTACAGGTTGTTGATGGTTTGTGGTATAACTGATATTTATGTTATTTATATTAGATTTGCCTGATCAAAAAGACATAAAGGTGTTTGAAAATAAACAAATACTTGCAGTAAATCTAGATATTGTGAATCCCCTGAAAACTCTCATTCTTCCTTTCTTCCTGTGGCATTTACTCTGGAAGTTTACATGTTAATCTTAATTTAACTTTGACATGATTTGTCCATCACTGACATTTGGTTCACCCAGAAACAAGTAAATATTGTATCTTACAATGTTTGTGTGAAAGATCCTCTGTCCAAGCACCGAGTCATTACTGACCCTTTGGAGGGATGCTGCTTTCGCTGACATTTTATTGGCAGACCGTAGAGCAGGGTGGTTTGCCATTGCCTTCCCCAGTCATGATTACCTTTCCCCCAGCAAGCTGGGTACTCATCTTACCAACCTCGGAAGGATGGCAGGCTGAGTCGACCTGAGCCGGCTACCTGAGAAACCAACTTCCGCTGGGATCGACCTCAGGTCGTGGGGAGAGTTTTTTGGTTGCAGTACTGCAGTACTGCCACCTACCACTCTGCGCCACATGAGGCTCTATGTTTACAATGTTTACATACAAAGTAATACTGTTATTAATTGGATATTTATTGAAGTTAAAAGCAGGGATTTGTAAACTATAGATATAAATGTCTTTTGTATTAAATTACAGAAATATGCAGAGTTCTGCATTTTTTAAATATTCATAAAATGTCCTTATTACTTCAGCTGATTTAAAGAAAGACAAAAATGTTTTTGTTTAATTACCAAATCTGATCTAATGAATGTCTGATTATCTAAGGCAGTGAAAATATAGAATATATTCAAGAATCAATATCCAAGATTGCTCTCAATGAAGATAGAAACTAAATTGGTTTAAAAATGCTTTTAAATGCTAGAGTAATATTGCACACTTTCACAAACTCAGCATTTTTCATAATGAAGAATGTAAACTGGAGCATGACCCCCTCCACCACCTGTCACTACATGGAAAAAGACCAATTTTTTTTAAAAGTTCAATGTGGAAAAAAAGGACAGAAAAAAGCAAATGTGGCAATAAATAATAAGATCTGGACACTAAAAAGGAGATATATAAAAATTCACTTTTCACCCCTATGGCTTAGTGCCTGTTCTTGTGCTGCTATGATCAGTGCCTCAGTGCTGTCTTTTAGTCCAGCCCTTTCCAGCCATGGGTAGGATTTCCCAAGGTCAGCCACCTCAGCTATCTGTCGATGGTACATCCCACGCAGGGTCTTGTCTTGCCATGGCACTTCCTCTGCTTGACTTTCCTTCCATGATAAGGAGGAACAGGGAGGGAGGGAGGGAGGGAGGGAGGGATGGACAAGTTACCTCAGATTTGTCTGAAATCCTGAATTCTGAAGCAAATTAAGTCCCTTCTATTTTGTAGTTCCATGAAGTGAAGTGGGATCCTTATTAATTGTATCACCCGTTCTTTTGGGGTAAATGCAGTCAATCTAATTTTGTCAAAAGCAAATTACAAGACCATTCTTGTAGCATGTTTTCTTCTCTTCACTGCCAATGCTTAGGATCCAACATGGTAACATCAACACCAAGATGTAGAGTGGCCCAACCCAGCAAGCTTCAGAAAGAAATGGCATAAAAATAATGACGGAAAGGGTTGGTGAGTACAGTTTAGCTAAATCTCTTCCTAAGAGATCACAGTAATCTAGATTTGGGGCTAATATGTATTCATGTTTAGGAAGAGCTGGGGACTAATAATGATAGCCCCATTTCCCTCACATAATTCCTCTTGTTTAGAGGTTATTTATTTATACTGAAAAGATTCTTTTACCAATGAAGGCTATTCATATAATTGAGGATTATAGATAATTAGGATCCTCATGTAAAAAGTCATGTAAAGAACTTCCATGACTAGAGGAAGTCCTTTTCTGTAGACGTTTGCTCTCTATGCATGGAACTGATATGAAGAGATAAGGCTAGCAAATTCATCCTTACACTCCCTCAAAGTAGATATATTGTTCTAGTTTCTGAATGCCTGATTATGTGTCATCAAGTCAGTGTTGATTCTTATCAGCCACATAGATGGTTCTCCAGGAGGATCTGTCTCCAAACTGGCCCTTCAGGTCTTCCAACAGTGCACCTATTGCAACTGTAATCAAGCTGATCTACCTTGCTGCTGGTTATCCTCTCCTCCTCATTTCTTCCATCTTTCCCACCATTATGGACTTCTCAAGGAAGCTAGGTTTCTGCATAATATACCTGAAATATAATAACTTGAGCCTGGTCATTTGGGCCTTGATTAAGAATTCTGAATTGATTTGTTCTATGATTTGTTCCTCCAGCAAAGGAGATCGTTACCTTGTCGTGGTGCTGGAGCTTGAGCACCTCAATGAAACCATGAGCTAAACCGTGAAGGGACACCCAAGACGGGAAGGTCGTGGCAGAGAGGTCAGACTAAATACGATCCCTGGGGAAGGTAATGGCAACCCACCCCAGTATTCTTGCCATGAAAACTAAATGGATCAGTACAACCAAAGATATGTCGGTATACCATCGGAAGATGGGACTCCCAGGTCGGAAGATGGTCAAAATGCTACTGGGGAGGAACAGAGGATACGTTCAACTAGCCCCAGATGTGATGACGCAGCTAGCTCAAAGCCGAAAGGACGGCTAGCGGCCGATGGTGCTGGTGGTGAACGACGAATCCGATGTTCTAAAGATCAACACACCATAGGAACCTGGAATGTAAGATCTATGAGCCAGGGCAAATTGGATGTGGTTATTGGTGAGATGTCAAGATTAAATATAGACATTTTAGGTGTCAGTGAACTGAAATGGACTGGGATGGGCCACTTCACATCAGATGACCACCAGATCTACTACTGTGGACAAGAGGACCACAGAAGAAATGGAGTAGCCTTCATAATTAATAATAAAGTGGCTAAAGCAGTGCTTGGATACAATCCAAAAAACGATAGAATGATCTCAATTCGAATTCAGGGTAAGCCATTTAACATCACAGTGATCCAAATATACGCCCCAACCACAGATGCTGAAGAAGCAGAAGTAGATCAGTTCTATGAGGAACTGCAGCACCTACTAGATAATACACCAAAAAGAGATGTTATTTTCATTACAGGAGACTGGAATGCTAAGGTGGGTAGTCAGACGACACCTGGAATTACAGGCAAGCATGGTCTGGGAGAACAAAATGAAGCAGGACATAGGCTAATAGAATTTTGCCAAGACAACTCACTGTGCATAACAAACACTCTCTTCCAACAACCTAAAAGACGACTTTATACATGGACTTCACCAGATGGTCGACACCGAAATCAGATTGACTACATCCTTTGCAGCCAAAGGTGGCGGACATCTATACAGTCAGTAAAAACAAGACCTGGAGCTGACTGTAGTTCAGATCACGAACTTCTTATTGCAAAATTTAGAATCAAACTAAAGAGAATAGGGAAGACCCACAGATCAGTTAGATATGAGCTCACTAATATTCCTAAGGAATATGCAGTGGAGGTGAAGAATAGATTTAAGGGACTAGATTTAGTAGATAGGGTCCCAGAAGAACTATGGACAGAAGTTCGCAACATTGTTCAGGAGGCGGCAACAAAAAACGTCCCAAAGAAAAAGAAAACCAAGAAGGCAAGATGGCTGTCTGCTGAAACACTGGAAGTAGCCCAAGAAAGAAGGAAAGCAAAAGGCAACAGTGATAGGGGGAGATATGCCCAATTCAATGCAAAATTCCAGAGGTTAGCCAGAAGAGATAAGGAATTATTTTTAAACAAGCAATGTGCGGAAGTGGAAGAAGACAATAGAATAGGAAGGACAAGAGACCTCTTCCAGAAAATTAGAAACATCGGAGGTAAATTCCAGGCAAAAATGGGTATGATCAAAAACAAAGATGGTAAGGACCTAACAGAAGCAGAAGAGATCAAGAAAAGGTGGCAAGAATATACAGAAGATCTGTATAGGAAGGATAATAATATTGGAGATAGCTTTGACGGTGTGGTCAGTGAGTTAGAGCCAGACATCCTGAAGAGTGAGGTTGAATGGGCCTTAAGAAGCATTGCTAATAACAAGGCAGCAGGAGACGATGGTATCCCAGCTGAACTGTTTAAAATCTTGCAAGATGATGCTGTCAAGGTGATGCATGCCATATGCCAGCAAATTTGGAAAACACAAGAATGGCCATCAGATTGGAAAAAATCAACTTATATCCCCATACCAAAAAAGGGAAGCACTAAAGAATGTTCAAACTATCGAACAGTGGCACTTATTTCACATGCCAGTAAGGTAATGCTCAAGATCTTGCAAGGTAGACTCCAGCAATTCATGGAGCGAGAATTGCCAGATGTACAAGCTGGGTTTAGAAAAGGCAGAGGAACTAGAGACCAAATTGCCAATATCCGCTGGATAATGGAAAAAGCCAGGGAGTTTCAGAAAAACATCTATTTTTGTTTTATTGACTATTCTAAAGCCTTTGACTGTGTGGATCATAACAAATTGTGGCAAGTTCTTGGTGGTATGGGGATACCAAGTCATCTTGTCTGCCTCCTGAGGAATCTGTATAACGACCAAGTAGCAACAGTAAGAACAGAGCACGGAACAACGGACTGGTTTAAGATTGGGAAAGGAGTATGGCAGGGCTGTATACTCTCACCCTACCTATTCAACCTGTACGCAGAACACATCATGCGACGTGCTGGGCTTGAGGAATCCAAGGCTGGAGTTAAAATCGCTGGAAGAAACATTAACAATCTTAGATATGCAGATGATACCACTTTGATGGCTGAAAGCGAGGAGGAGTTGAGGAGCCTTATGACGAAGGTGAAAGAAGAAAGTGCAAAAGCTGGGTTGCAGTTAAACCTCAAAAAAACCAAGATTATGGCAACCAGCTTGATTGATGACTGGCAAATAGAGGGAGAAAAAGTGGAGGCAGTGACAGACTTTGTATTTCTAGGCGCAAAGATTACTGCAGATGCTGACTGCAGCCAGGAAATCAGAAGACGTCTACTTCTTGGGAGGAGAGCAATGGCAAATCTTGATAAAATAGTTAAGAGCAGAGACATCACACTGACAACAAAGGTCCGCATAGTTAAAGCAATGGTATTCCCTGTAGTAACCTATGGCTGTGAGAGCTGGACCATAAGGAAGGCTGAGCGAAGGAAGATAGATGCTTTTGAACTGTGGTGTTGGAGGAAAATTCTGAGAGTGCCTTGGACTGCAAGAAGATCAAACCAGTCCATACTCCAGGAAATCAAGCCAGACTGCTCACTTGAGGGAATGATATTAAAGGCAAAACTGAAGTACTTTGGCCACATAATGAGAAGACAGGATACCCTGGAGAAGAAGCTGATGCTAGGGAAAGTGGAAGGCAAAAGGAAGAGGGGCCGACCAAGGGCAAGATGGATGGATGGTATTCTGGAGGTGACGGACTCAACCATTGGGGAGCTGGGGATGGTGACGGCCGACAGGAAACTCTGGCGTGGGCTGGTCCATGAAGTCACGAAGAGTCGGAAGCGACTGAACGAATAAACAACAAAATGATTTGTTCAATAATATGGCTATCCATGGTATTCTCAGGAGTTTTCTCCAACACCAAAAACATCAATATTTGTCAGCCCTTCCAAGTAAACCATTAGATGAACTAATTCTACTTTAACAGAATCTTGCAAGTTTGAAAGTACAAATCTCCCACCCTCCCTATTTATTGCTGGAGTGTTCAGGGCAGGTCTTTCCTAAATTTCCTCTTTAGACCGTTACCCTCTCTTGGACTCCCTTTCCTTTTATCTGATCATTCCCTAGGCAGCATCTCTTCCTTCTGTTCCCCAAGGTCGCCCTCACATTCCATCACAATATTCCCTCTATCCTGTTTCTTCAAAGTCCAGCTTTTGCTTCCATGAGTGTCTTTGGAAAACCATTGCCTGCATAAACACATCATAGCATCTGAATATCTTTTCCAAGGCCTTCATGGCTATTCTACCAAGTGTTAGTCTGTGGTATATTTCTTGACTGTTGGTTCCTTTACTATTGATTGTCAATCTTGAAAGGTAGAAGCTATCCATCACTTCAATATCTTCATTGTGAATTGTAAGACTGGTTGTTGTACCTTTTGTATTTAGTTTAGTCTTCTTTATATTTAATCCTAGTCCCATGTTTTTCACTCTGCTGTTTGACTTTCACTACTACAGCTTGCAGATCATTTGCATTTTCAGTTATCAGAATAGTATCATCACCATAATGCAGGTTATTGATGTCTTTTTCCTCCAGTTTTAAAACCACACTCATTATCTTCCAATCCAACCTTCCTCAATATATATTCATCATATAGATTGAATAGATAAGGAGAGAGTATATAGCAGAGCTTTCCAAACTTTTCATGTTGGTGACACACTTTTTAGACATGCATCATTTCGCGACACACTCTTACAGCAGGGCACAAGGCAGGCACTAGGACCTGCGCTGAATGACAGCAGGTTTGGAGGCAGCCAGGCACAAGGCAGGCACTAGGACCTGCGTGGAATCCTGGCATGGCAGGTTTGGGGGCAGCAAGGCACAAGGCAGGCACTAGGACCTGCGCGGAATCCTGGCAGGGCAGGTTTGGAGGCAGCATCAGCCGCGACACAACCAGACACTGCAGCCGACACACTAACGTGTCCCGACACACAGTTTGGAAAGCTCTGGTATATAGCATGGTCTCACTCCTTTGCTGACTTGGATCCAACCTGTTTTGTCGTATTCTGTCCAGACTGTAGCTTCAGGACCTGTATATGGATTTCTCTTGAGGACAATGAGATGTTCTGGGATTCCCATTTTTCTAAGGACATTCCACAGCTTGACATTGTCAACACAAACAAAAGCTTTTCTATAATCAATGAAGCACTTGTTTACTTATTTTTGATATTCTTTGGCCTTCTCAATTATCCAGCATGCATCAGCAATCATGTTTCTTGTTCCCTGGGCTTTTCTAAAGCCTTCTTAAACATATTGCATCTCTTTTTTCATGTTGGGCTTTAATCTGCGTTGGATGATCCTAAGCATTATTTTGCTAGCATGTGAAATTAAGAATATTGTGTGATAGTCTGCACACTCTGTTTATTCTGCTTTCTTTGGTATTGGTTGTAGATTGACTTCTTCCATACTTTGATTAGAACCTTTATTGATTCTTCCTTGACTGCTTGCCATATTCCTGCAGCCTTCTGACTTACAGTAGTAATGATCAGAATGCTGAACCAACTTCATCTTTTACTCCCAGAGGTTTTTGTAAATAAGAAAAATCTTTTAAGTGTCTTGGATGTTAACATTTCTACCATACAGAATTTCAGTATACTCTTTCCATTTTTCTGAACACCTGAACTAGGCTAATATTCACAGAATTTAATGTTTTTTTATATCTGTTGGAGCTGGTTCATGCATACCATTTTATTACTTAGTTACTTTATAAACTTAGTTACCATGGACCAGGGACCTGTTCACACTAGCAGTGCTTATTATTTGACATCAGTTGATGGCAAGTTATGTGTCTACAAGATCACTGTTTCAGAAAGATTATTTGTATCCATTTGCAATCTGATTGCAACATCTGTCATCCCATGGATTGCCAGGGTTGATTTGGCTGAGCTGGCTGGCCAGGCGGGTGTCCCCTCCCTACCTCCCCCCCCCAGTCCATGTTTATCCCTGCCAGAGCTGCATGCTCAGTGGACAACCATCCCAGAAGTGTGCCAATCTTTGGTCAAGGTGTATGATTGCTGCACTCCCCTGCTAGTACCTCCAAACAAGCTCAAGATTCATAGCAAGGTTCAAAGGCCATTTTGGTTTTAAATGATGACCAAATCATTGTTAAAATAAAACAGTTATTTTCAGAACTTCAATTACATTTTACCACATGGCAATCAGAGATCCTATACACATGTGCCCCTGACAAACAATGCATGTAGTATGAAACACAAGGAAGGCGACTAAATGGTGCCTTTTCAACAATAGATAGAGGTTGACGCAATACTGTTTCAACTCTGCAGTGGTGGTTTTTCTGGTGGTCACCCTTATGCACTGCTGTGCTGACAAATGTTTAACAACTGGCTCTCTGGGCCCATTGCCACCGCTGCGCTGTGCTGCGCTGCTAGCTGCCAAACAGCTGATTGGCCACCAGCAACTGTGGCTCAGCTCTGCTCTCAACCAGCTCACAAAATTCTAGAGAATTTAACAATCAGCACTTATGCAATGCCGGCAACCCCAGGTGCCCTTCCAGTCAGGGCCCAAATAATGTGGCCTGCTTTTCACCTCTCTGATGCATGCGTATCACCCCGCTGCATGCTGTGCAGTCCTGAAGTCCCATAACTCATACGACAAATTATTCCCATTGGTGTCCTCCCTCCCTTCACTACTCAGGGAAGATTTAACTGCAATATACTACAGTGAGGTTTCCTTTGTCACTTTTACAAGATGCATTGTGCTACACTGCACAATATCAAGATAAATAATTTAAAGTGCATTTGTCAAAATAGAACAGCCAAGCCTATATAGAGGTACACCAAGATTTTTTGTTTACTTTTCCAAGCTTATTTGCTAATTTGCAACTGTTAATTACTCACATGAGCTTTGGGGTCATTACTGCAAGTTCTATGAAATGCTGCAGACGTATCAAAGTTCTCCTCATTTTCTGATTGACAGAATTATTTGTGTTTACTTCATATGACCCTGCATGACCTTCAACTAGCTTTCCAAATAAATGAGTGACTTTCTGACTACCCCAAAGTTTTTTTTTTAATCTGTCCTGGTCAGCAGCAGCAGCAGCAGGCACCACCACCACCACCACCAAGGTAATTCAATTTACTGCAGCCCTGAAGTGCTATATAAGAAGAACACCTTAAACAGATTAATCCAGGAAGCATGTTAAAAGGTGGGAAAGGTCAGAGTCACTTAAAGTTCAAGGAAGTTTTCTTTTTCATCCCTCTCTAGTGTATATCTTTAATTTTCCATTCCCACCTTAAAAAAGTACTCCACACAATCCTTTCAGTAAGCAACACTGTGAGCACATTTTTATTGATTCAAATTTCCTAGTACTTGTAAGCTGTAATACATATTTCAAAGTGGCATTTCAAAGGAGCAGTGCAATTACTCATGTATTTCAACCAACAGACACAGTGGGATTGGGAGTTCAGAAATTTGAGTCTGTTGGTTGTAGTTTATCAGTTGTATACAGTTTATCAACTGTATTATATATTTGTTTGTGAGTGGTGGAATCATGCATTTTTGGATGCAGCACATTTCTGGAAATAGCTTCTTCTTACTCCATTTGGATGACATCCAAATCCTGATGTGAGGGCAAGGCCAGAATGGTAAGCAGGTGTACCCTCTCCAAGCCCAGGTGTTTTTTTTCTCCGATTGCACAACCTTCGGATGTAGGGCAGTGGTGGCTGGGCCCTGATCCAGGAAAAGACCCACAATGGCAGCAACAACAGAGAAGGGTGGTCTTTATTACCGGGTCTGCCCCATCCAGAGGTTTCACACCACTTGCCAGTTGCAGAAGTCAGTGTTACATTTTTGTAACTTTTTGCTCCTATCCCTGAAGATATATAGGAAACCTACATAAACATTACTTCACTAGATTCAGCCATAACCTCCATGTCTAAGATTTCTTGTGCATGCCCTGGAATTTCTGATACCAAGGACCACTCAAAGAGTGACCATACAGAGAAGAGTACAAGAGTCCTGGCCTAATGCAGCCATGCTAACCTGATGATGCCAGATGACACCTGATGATTACGACTCCCAGAATCCATTGCCATTGATGATTATAAATTTTGGGATTTGTGGTTACAACAAACCTAGAGGGTACCAAGTTGAGAAAAGTTGGCATATTGGTGTTTAGCCTACAGTATAATCTATGGTAGGACTAAGGTTATGGCTTCCTCCAAATCTCCCTCCCTTCATGCTCCATAAATCTATTCAGCAATGTACTACTGAACACATAAGGAATTCCTGAGAATACATGAGCTGGCCCTGCCATCAGATGCCAAGACACAGATTGCTTATATTTTCCAGTTGATACATGATCACAATCAGTCTGAAGGGAGGCTATGTGAATATGACAGCAACATATGCATGGCCATTGCCATCAGACAGCAGATGTTATTGGGAGAGAGGTAGGAGTCTGTGGATCCTCAAAAGCCCAGTTGATTGATACCTCACTTGGCTGAACAGTTTTATTTATTTATTTGTCAAATTTAGCCACCGCCCATCTCCCCCCAAAAGAGGGACTCTGGGCGGTTTACAATATACAGTAGATTAAAAAATTAAAATATGATAAAACCACAATTAATATAAATATAAATACAGAATATAAATATAAAATAAAATCCAGATGGCCGTAAAAGTTCTAATTCAATTCCTGTGTATATGAGGACCACTTTAAGGCACCAGCCATCCCCAAGAATGACTACTCCCATTCCTGCCCAAAGCGAGATGGCAGAGCCAAGTCTTCAACTTTTTTCAGAAGGTCAGGAGAGAGGGGGCTTGCCTCACCTCTGGGGGAAGAGTGTTCCAAAGGGTGGGGGCCACAGCAGAGAAGGCCTGCTTCCTGGACCCTGCCAGACGGCATTCTCTTGTAGACGGGGTCCGTAACATGCCCTCTCTGCATGACCGGGTGGGACGGGTCGATGTAATGGGGATGAGACGGTCCCTCAGGTGACCTGGACTCATGCCATGTAGGGCTTTAAAGGTGATAACCAACACTTTGAATTGGACCCAGAAGCAGACTGGTACCTAATACAGCTCTCGCAGCAACGGTGTTACATGTGCCTAAAATTGCCCACACAGCCACATTCTGGACCAGCTGCAGCTTCTGGATACTCTTCAAGCGCATTGCAGTAGTCTATATGGGAGATGACTAGGGCATGGGTGACTGTTCGGAGGGCTTCCCGATCCAGGAAGGGGTGTAACTGGCGCACAACACGGAGTTGAGCAAAGGCCCTCCTGGCCACGACTGCCACCTGCTCTTTGAGCAGGAGTCGCGAGTCCAGGAGGACCCCCAGATTCTGCACCAGGTCTGTTTGGGGCAGTGCAACCCCATCCAGAGCTAAAGATGGCAAATTCCTGGGTACAGAGGAGCCATTAACCCATAGCCACTCCGTCTTACCAGGGTTAGGCTGAAGTCTGTTGTTCCCCATACAGACCACCTGTAGTGGCAACCTGCGGAAGACCTTTGTATTTCGAGGAGTTAGGTGGCATGTTTTGATTTTCCTCCCCCCTGTGATGATCTCAACAACAATGTCCCAATAAACACTTCTCCATGCAGTTCAATGAAATGCAGATAAAGCTTTATTCAGGATACATGTTAATTGAAGCACTCCTAAAGACTTGAATGCCAATTCCCACCAAACTATTCCCTCTTAACTTCCCTCCTTGTGCTCCAATTCACCAGCCGATGATCTCATGAGGCAAACGTTCCCATCTCCACTCTGCTGCAGGTGCGCAACCTTGACGGAGCCGTCTCCAGCGTCCACCACCAGACATAACACTCAACTGTCATCGCCCCTCCCAACTACTCTACCAACACTCTACTAGGCCTAATCCCAATGGCAGGATTCATAGACATGAACCCTGACATGAGCACTCCTAAAGACTTGAATGCCAATTCAACTTTATGTTAGCATTGAGGAGGAGATTTGAAGACACACTATCTAAGATGTCAGCTAGAGTGCAATTGCAACAATTAAGTCAGGGAAACCAGACTGTCGCAGAATATGCTATGGAGTTTAAAAAACATATAAGCATGGTCCCTGGCTGCCCTGAATCTTTTCAGGTAGAATATTTCCAGATGGGATTGAAACCTGAGATTCTGGAAATGGCAGCGGGAAGAGGGGACCCAGACACCCTAGAAGAATGGGTCCAATTAGCAGGCAAAGTTGAGAGTATCCAATTAAGATTGAGATCGTATAAGAAGTTGCAGAGCTCCAGAAAAAGAACGCTGGGACAAACCCAGGCAAAGAAACAGTTCAGGTCAAATGCTTGGGAGGAGGAAAAAGAATGCAGAGCCAAAAGCGGCTTGTGCTTTAAATGCGGCAAAGAGGGGCATCGTATTAGCAACTGCCCCCAAACAACCATGAATTGGCATTCAAGTCTTTCTGTGATGATCTCAACAACAATGTCCCAATAAACACTTCTCCATGCAGTTCAATGAAATGCAGATAAAGCTTTATTCAGGATACATGTTAATTGAAGCACTCCTAAAGACTTGAATGCCAATTCCCGCCAAACTATTCCCTCTTAACTTCCCTCCTTGCGCGCCAATTCACCAGCCGATGATCTCATGAGGCAAACGTTCCCATCTCCACTCTGCTGCAGGTGCGCAACCTTGACGGAGCCGTCTCCAGCGTCCACCACCAGACATAACACTCAACTGTCATCGCCCCTCCCAACTACTCTACCAACACTCTACTAGGCCTAATCCCAATGGCAGGATTCATAGACATGAACCCTGACATGAGCACTCCTAAAGACTTGAATGCCAATTCAACTTTATGTTAGCATTGAGGAGGAGATTTGAAGACACACTATCTAAGATGTCAGCTAGAGTGCAATTGCAACAATTAAGTCAGGGAAACCAGACTGTCGCAGAATATGCTATGGAGTTTAAAAAACTTATAAGCATGGTCCCCGGCTGCCCTGAATCTTTTCAGGTAGAATATTTCCAGATGGGATTGAAACCTGAGATTCTGGAAATGGCAGCGGGAAGAGGGGACCCAGACACCCTAGAAGAATGGGTCCAATTAGCAGGCAAAGTTGAGAGTATCCAATTAAGATTGAGATCGTATAAGAAGTTGCAGAGCTCCAGAAAAAGAACGCTGGGACAAACCCAGGCAAAGAAACAGTTCAGGTCAAATGCTTGGGAGGAGGAAAAAGAATGCAGAGCCAAAAGCGGCTTGTGCTTTAAATGCGGCAAAGAGGGGCATCGTATTAGCAACTGCCCCCAAACAACCATGAATTGGCATTCAAGTCTTTCTGTGATGATCTCAACAACAATGTCCCAATAAACACTTCTCCATGCAGTTCAATGAAATGCAGATAAAGCTTTATTCAGGATACATGTTAATTGAAGCACTCCTAAAGACTTGAATGCCAATTCCCGCCAAACTATTCCCTCTTAACTTCCCTCCTTGCGCGCCAATTCACCAGCCGATGATCTCATGAGGCAAACGTTCCCATCTCCACTCTGCTGCAGGTGCGTGACCTTGACGGAGCCGTCTCCAGCGTCCACCACCAGACATAACACTCAACTGCCATCCCCCCTCCCAACTACTCTACCAACACTCTACTAGGCCTAATCCCAATGGCAGGATTCATAGACATGAACCCTGACACCCCCACACACAGGAGATTAGAGTTTATTTTGAGTTATACTGATGTTTAATTGGCTTGTTTTTATTTCTGCTTGGCATGGGAGGGGGAAGAGAAGAAGAATATACCCACTCCTCCAACAGCCCTCCAGAACATATCTTTGTTGGAAGTGGGGGGGGAGAGAAAACCCCCAGCTTGTTAAGTTTAAGCATAAGTTCACTCCTCCAGCCGCCCTTCTAGTGGCTTGGAATGGGGCGGATAATAAGAAATTGTTTATGCTTAGGCACTGGCTTATCTGATGGCTTCCCATGCTCTGGGAATGATGTCATGGACAGGTGCCAGGCCCCAGAAGGAATCCCAGTCAAGGTCAGGCTGGGCTTGGTCACGGGGTTTGGGAACCAGGCTTTGATAAAAACCTTAGGATTGTCTTTGGAGTTTGGGAACTTTGATACAGGCTCAGGACGCTGGGTGCTGTGGGACTCAACAGCCATTCCTTTTGGGGTTATTCTCTGCTATCTTAGTCAAGTTCCTGGTAGCAGCAAGAGAATAAAGGTATCACCTTGTTTGGTTGGTATGTATTTCTTTCTGTATGCTATGCTTGTTATGCTTTTGTATAATCTGTTTAAACTGTGTTTCTGTTTGACTTTGTTTGCTTAAGTTTATAATAAAGCTAAAGTTTCTTTATCCACTGGCGTGCTTATTATTATATAATAATAATATTATTATTAACCAATTGCCCGAGCATCTGATCATTGCTTGGTCACTTGGCAAAACACCACCACAGCCCCCAGGCACCGAGAGAGGGTGTTCACAGCATCACTTACTTTACCTGGGACAGAGATGTATAATTGGGTATCATCAGCATACTGATGATACCTCATCCTGTGGTGACGGATGATCTCACCCAGTGGTTTCATGTAGATGTTGAAAAGGAGCGGAGAGAGTACCAAACTCTGTGGCACCCCACAAAGGAGGGGCCGTGGGTCGGATCTCTCGCTCCCTATCACCACCGATTGGGACCAGCCCTGGAGGAAGGAGGTAAACCAGCGCAAAACCACGCCACCCACCCCCAAATCCCTGAGCCGCCCCAAAAGGATACCATGGTTGATGGTATCGAAAGCCGCTGAGAAGAGCAAGGATGGATGCACTGCCCCCATCCCGCTCCCACCATAGATCATCCATAAGTGTGACCAATGCTGTTTCCATCCCATATCTGGGCCTGAAAACTGACTGGAAGGGGTCTAGATAATCCGTTTCAGTCTGACATTTCAGTTTTAGTCTGACATTTTCCCCCTAAGTATTAAAAAAAAATCCAAAGAAAATTTGCCAGACTAGACAGGGCCTGACAGTAGTTGTATTTCCCTTTTATTCTTTCTAATCCAATAGAAAATTGGAAAGATAATGTAATGGGGCCTAGGACTTTGTTGTACTGTTGGCCATCACTATAATTGTCTGAAAAGTGAACAAAAGAGGACCAAATTTGGTGTGTGGAAAGAAATCCATAAAAGAAAAATCAGGTTCAATAATGAGCTAGATCTGACTGGAGGCTGTGGAGAAAAACATTCTGAAGGAATTCCCCCAATGTATTTCACACAGTGTTGCTGACCTTTCTAAACCCCCTCACTCCTGGTTAAGTGACCAGAATGAAGCATACGCATCCACCCTGTGCTTGCCAGTGCACATGTACACGCACCGACACTGCACGAGGGGAGAGTAGAAATTCACACATATATGTAACACATTTGTTTTGAGAAAAATAAATAAATATATATTTTATAGCTATTGTTGGTCAAGGGTTTGGAAAGAAGACCAGAAGTCATGCTCTGGATACTTTCCCAACCTTATTGTTCTTTCTAACCTAATGGAGTGGACTCTGCTATCAAGCAGAATAACTCTAAAACGAGAGAGAATAAAAACAGGACCAAATTTCATATGGGGAGAGCAGCTGGCAAAAGAAAGAATAAGTTTAAAAATGGGCCACATCCAGCCAGGGACTGCAGAGAAAAAAAATCCATTTAAAATTCCAGCAGTGGCTCTTTATGGAAGAATAGTTGGGAAGTGGCTCGGAATGTTGCCAACTCCTCCATTCTAAATTCCCTTCCCATCTCCTTCCTGGTGACCCGACCCAGAGTAGAGCTTTTATGAAGGGGTTGGAAACAATTTCAAAACCCTACTTTGTTTACCCCGACTTATTTAAATGTATGAAGTGGACAAGGACCTTGTCTTAAAACTTAAAAGTCCCATTGTGCTTACAACAGTGCCAGACTCTTTACAGAGAGGTTCTTTCATTCTCCAGCATTTCCATGAATGACTGTTCTCCTCCTTTTTTTGAGAGAGAGGGGGAGAGAATGAAAGAGAGAGAGAGAAAGAGAGGAGAAAGAATGGAATGCAGATTCCATTTGTGTGTAGCATTTATCCCATTTATCCCCTCTTCTGGAGGAAAACCCCATAACTGTTCTCAGCCAGCACTGTGGCAAGATGCATTTCCCTGTTATATTATATTGAATGGGGTCAGGTGCTTCCTGAAGAAAATCACTTTAGGCTTTCACAAAATTGGGAATTCTGGTCCATCTTATAAATCTCCCCAGTAATGACTGCATATCAGCTTGGATGTGTGTCTCTCTGTGTGATGCACATCAGTGTCTTTTGCAGTAGAATTAGCCCATGCTCTCTCCATGGCTCCTTTAAGCATTAGCCAGTAGATGGAATACTAGGCTGATGAGACTTCCTTCCTATTTCTGATTTGCCTTTAAACAATGAAATGAAGATTTATGAGAAGTATTTAAGCATTTCAGTAAGACTAGGAAGAAAATCCCAAAAACATTTTCTATACTGTACCTACAAATGCCAATGACCTGCAATACAGAGGTAATTTAATTTCCCTAAACCACCTTCCTATGTAAAATTATGGGTAGCTTCAAATAATAACTTGAAATAAAGAAATCCTTTGAGATTCTTTCTATGTGTAGGAGAAAAATAGTTCGGAAAATGTGCTCCCCAAACAACTGAAGGTTTTGAATCCTTGAGAGGGGCAGGGAAAGGGGGGGCAGAAAGAGCAGCAGCTCGCGGCCCGGCTTCCTCTCCCCCAGGCGAGCGCTCGGGGTCTGCCTCCCTACACAATTTGGCTGCAGCTCCGGCGTCACTCTGTGTTCCCAACCGTCCAGCCCGCCAACGTTTTTTGCCGAGGCACCTGATGAATTTTTAAATTATTGGGTACCCAAGCCACCTTGGCCGGAGTCCAAGGGAGCTGGCAGACCCTCCCTCCCTGCGTGCAATGCCCCTGGCGGAGATGACATCTGAAAATGGCCACTCCGGCTGCTCCCATCCCCCGGCTGGCGTCAGCTCCTCTCTCCGCAGAAGGCGAGCGACTAGCAAGTAAGCATCCTACTCAGTGTTGTAGGCTGGCTGCTTCGCTGTGCTTGTGTGTTTTGAATCCTGTGTCTTCTTGGATGTTGTTTTGTTCCTGACTATGACTTCGCGTTACTCTACGGAACTCCGGCTCTCACACTGACCTGGCCGCCCAACTTGGCTTTTCTTCGCTCCCACGGCTCTTGGCAATTGGTGTGCAAATGCGCAGCCTTGCTTTCCTTTCTGGTAACTCGCTGTGCCAACTTGCTCTCTTGTTTCCTCACCCCACACTCCCCGCCTTGCCTGCAGGAACGCCCTCCTCGCTCTTGGGGCAGGGCGCCGAGGCTTGACCTTGCCTTAGTGCCCAGCCGGGAGTCTCAAGCGAGTCTGCCTGCCCACCTTTCCCCGGCTAATTTGAAACTCGAGTTACTCCCCCCCCCCTCCCTTGGGACACTTCATGCAGGCTTGGAGGGTGTGTGGGTGGATGGGAGCTCTGTGCATTATCCCCTCTCCTCCCACCACTTTTTTTTCTTTTTGGTGCATCTTAAAGTCAATATTGGCTTTTTCTAAATACCGGGAACAATGTACATCAGTATGTTTCTTTATAGGTGCAATCATAGATATCTATGATAAAAATGCATGCATTACACGTTATGTCACTGGGATATATCAAGAGAAAGTCTTGTCTGTTATTGTCTAGTCTTGTGTTGAACTAAAAACTCAGGGGAAAAATGTGTGTTTTTTCAGGTCTCTTTGCACATGCTCAGAGACTATTTATAGTAGGGATTTCTGCCATTACTTTCTGTCTCTAAACCAGGGCTTTCCAAAGTTTTCCTGCGGCGACACACCAACTGCCACCAACACCAAATTAAAAACCAAATTCAAATGAACTGCCGTTGGTGTGTCGCCGCGGGAAAACCCGGAAGCGCTGATGATGATCAGCGCTTCCGGGACTGTGTGTGGCGACACACTTTTGTGTCGCGACACACAGTTTGGAAAGCTGTGCTCTAAACCCATGGGGCTGAAACTCAGTCCCTACTCTGCTGATCATGCTTTCCTTCTGGTGAAACCTCCTGGGATGGGGTTTATTATATAAATTTGGTGCTATAATTTATTAAACTCCCATGAGAACTTTATTTCGATCTCGATCTGCCCGGCTCGTTTCCATTTTTCCCGCTTTCACTCCAGGGGAGAAAATCAGCAGACTTCTGGTGGCCACAGAGAGAAATGGGAGGGGGGATCTCCTCTGTTTTGCAAAACCCACTATCTTGAGCAGCTACTTGGTACTTCTTGTCTCCCCCCCCCACACACACACACACACACACAGGCTCAAGGGAATCCTGGTACTGTATTTACAGCTCCTCCCTTTTTTTTTTTTTGGCATCCCTCCCTCCTAGTCTGGATGGATGGGTAGGTGGGAAGGGGGGCATCAGGTCTAGAACCTGAACAGTTTCCTAACCATCTCCCTCTCCTTTGAGTTGGCATTGTGACAAATGTTGCTGACCTACTGTAGCTTTTCTGGATATTACTTCTAGAGTAATCCCCTAACACTCCCCCCATCACAGCCTCTCCCTCTCTCCCACCCATGCCATATCTCCTCCTTCTCCTTCTCCTTCTCCTTCTCCTTCTCCTTCTGGAGGCGGAGCTACCTGTCTTGTAACAGCTGCAGCCTAGCCAGCCCTTGTTTGGAGGTTTTTGGGGCATTTAGAGCAGTGGGAGGCGGGGCTGTTTGGTAGCCCCTGTTGTGGGAAGGCGTGGGGCACCCCCCCGTCGCAGGGGGGGTGGTCCTGGTCCCCTCTGGGGCATTTGGGGGCCGTTTTTCTCTCCCCCCATTTCCCTGTTTGAGTTTGGTGGGGGCCATTTTGTCCCAGCTGTTTCTCATCTCCCTGGGCTTTTTTGCCTGTTTGTTGGAGTTTGTTTGGGTTTTGGGGGCGTTTTTTTTGGGTTTTTTTTTCCCTGCCCCACGGGGACGGCTCCTTGGAGCAAGGGGGGTCGTTGTTGGGCCCCCTGTCCCTTTGTTGGGGTTTTTTTCCGGGTGCTTCCTTCCCTTTCACTCCCCTTCCTGGTGGCTGTTGTGAGCCTGGGTCATGGCTGCTTCTTCGTTGACGGGCGGGGGGGTGTGGTGCGGCCCCCCCGCGTGGCAGGGGGGGTGGGGGCCACCCCCCCAAGCACTCCTGGCGGTGTCCCCACCTTAGTTGGGCTCCGTACGGGCTCAGTCGGGGTGCAGGGCAGCCCTGCTGCTGTTTCTGATGGGACTCCTCGTGAGTCGCTTACCGAGCCGGCTGGGACCCCTACGACTCACGAGGAGGCCAGTTTGCCTTCTTCGCAGGGACAGGCTTGTGGTCCCTCCCCGCTCTCCTCTTCCCTCGGCCTCGGTGCTGGGGCAGTACCTGGGGGGTCCGCGCTGGTGGAGGGATCTGGTGGTTTGTTGGGGGGGCCCCTGGGGGTGGCGCAGTCGGGCCCGGCCACGCTTGTGGCGGGGGGGGCTGAGGCACCCGGGGAGGAGGGGCAAGCGGGTCCTCCTGCTTCGGGGAGCGCTGGCCCTGCCCCTGCGGGGTGTGTGGGGGCTCCACGTGACGCCCCAGCGCAGCGTGAGGGGCTGGTTTCTTTCTTGGGGGGCCTCGTCGGCCCGGATGGTGCCCGGCGGGCCGTAGTCTCGGGCCCGCGGGTGTGGGGGCTCCCCTCGGATATGGGGAGCGACTCCTCTCAGGCGGGGGAGAGTATGGGCTGGACAGGGGGCTCCTCACCAGGGTCCTCGATGGAGGATGTGCCGGCCAATCTTGACCCCTTGCGGGGTCGCCGGCGGGAGTTGGGCCGCGCCGGTGGTGGGCGGTCAGTAGCGGGGCGCCGCTGCTCCTCGGCCTCTCCCTCGGGGGGCCGGGCGGGGTCCGCTGGGCGGGACCGTTCCCCCCTTCGCAGCCGCTCGCAGGAGGGCTCCGGCGGGTTCGGCCGTTCCACCTCGTGGGGCGATGGCAGTGATGCAGGCGGTTCTTCGCAGGGGACCCCCGGCTCGCGGGAGGCCATCATCCGGGAGGGGTGGTTGCGGGATCTGGCAGCGCCCTTGAGCACGCTGCCCACTGCGTACCTCGCAAAGGAGCAGGACGCGGCGGTGGTCCTCCTCCGCTTCTGGGGGCTGGTGGTGGGTCACGTGCGCCTCCCGCGGGTGCCGGTCCCGGCCCTCTCAAAGTGCAGCCAGGCCCGCTTCTGGGCCGTCTTGGAGCGCGAGCTCGAGCCCCTGCTTACCGTTCTGCGGGATGGGCTCCCGGTACCAGGCCCTGCGTATGAGCGTGCGTCGGTGGCACGCTCGCTAACCTTGGTGGCTGTGGAGCGGCTGCTGGTGGGCCGGAAGCCGCGGGGTGAGACGTCCTGGCCCCTGTGGCTGACGGAGCAGGGCCTCCTCTGGGCCTTCCAGGAGGTTTCCAGGGGCTGGCAGGCGGCCGCGGGTGCGGAGGTCCCCGTCGGCCAGCAAGCCGGGTCTGTCCTCTCGGCCCTGTCTGCCCCCGACTATGGGGCCTGGCTGGACGCCGTCGTGGTGGCGCTCCAGAGCCGGGGACGACGGATTCGTGCCTCAGAGGAGGGGGCGGTGGCTCGTTCCGGCAGTGAGGGCAGGGCGGTTCAGCCGCCTGGCGGGGGCTCATCTGTGCGGCATCGGCGGGGTGGCCGCCGGCACCGCGGTGCATCTGGCCAGGGGGCGGCACGCGGCCCCTCGGCGGCAGCTAGCACGCGCTTGTTGCGCTCGGGGTCGGGCGCTGCTGAGGGCGCGTTGGAGGGCCGGGCCCGCCGCAGCTCCGTGGTGGACCGGTTCGATGCACGGCGCCCGGCTTTGCTAGGGGACCGGTCGGACGGAGCTGTCCCCGGGGATTCAGAGACCACAGGCGCGGCAGTTGGGTCGGGGGAGCGTCCCGTGAGCCTGCTCCCGCAGAGGGCCCTGCGGGCTCCCCGGGTGCTGGCTGGGGCCCCTCCGGGGGAGACGGGGGATTTGAGATTGGAAGGGCCGGGGCGCGGCCCGGAGGAACGGCGGTCCGCCCCGGAGCCGCCCGGGAGGGGCGCGGGGGAGTCGCGTGCAGGCCCGGTCGCCTCCCCACCCTCACCTCCAAGGGCCGGGCCCGCCGCAGGGGGCGCAGAGGAAGTACGGCCGCAGCGTCACGAGTCGGCGACGGCCGGCGAGGGTGAGGGGCCTCCGGGGGCACGGCTGGCACCGTTGTATGCGTCGGTGGCGGGCGGCGGGGCAGGGGGGCCCGGTGCTGCGAGGCCCGGGCCTTCTCGGCAACCCGCCGGTTTCGGCGGGGGCGGCTCCGCCCGCGATGATCTGGACGAGATCCTCGACTCCGTGGGCGCAGGCCCGTCCTCTGACTGGGGGCCATCGGAGGAGCCCTGGGCAGGGGAGGCTGGCCGGCCGTCGTCAGCGGGCCCCTCGCGGGAGCGGTATGTCCTCCGCTTCCGCTATGTGGGGGGGGACGCAGGCTTCGAGCCGAGGCGCCACCTCGTTCGGGAGGTGATCTGCACGGGCCTGGATTTCCCCGTGGAGCTGCTCGCCGCCGTCATCAGGCCCCCGGAGTCGAGGGAGGTGGACGTCTGTTTTGTCTCCTTTGCGGCCTTCTCCCTCTTCGTGCTGGGTTGCCGCGACCTGGCGACTGTCCAGCCGCGGCTCTTCGACGGCTTCCGTGTCACCTCGCTTGTCGAGGGCGATGTGCGGCAGGTGGTTGTCTTCTTCCGGTCCCACCTCGTGCCGCTGCAGGACATCGCCACCTGGCTGGGCCGGTTCGGCACGCTGCTCGCGCCACCGGCCAAGGTGCGGGACGAGGCGAGCATCTGGACAGGGGAGGTGCGCTCCTTGCTCCGCTTCGCCCCGGGGGGGTCCCGGCGGCTCCCCAGGTTCTTTTACCTGGGGGCTGAGCGGGGTGTGACGCGCTACGCGGGGCAGCCGCCCGCCTGCTTTTCCTGTGGCGGCTATGGCCACCAGAGGCGGACCTGTACCACGCCGCTCTGTGCGCGCTGCGGGGCACGGGGGCACGTCGCATCGGCATGCCAGGCAGCGGTCCGCTGCAACCTCTGCGGCGAGCAGGGCCACACTTACGCCAGCTGCCCGCGGGCGGCCTGCAACAGAGGTTCGCAGAGGTTTACGGGCGGCGGGGCACCAGGGGCGGAAGAGACGGCAGCTGGGGCATCGGAGGAGGCGGCGGAGCGGCCCGCCCCACGTGGCGGGGCTGCCGCGGACGGCCTGGAGCCGGCGGCAGGGCCGGCGGCCGGCGGGCCTGGGACCTGTGGTGCCGGGCGGGCTGAGTGCCCCGAGTCGCCTGGGGCGGGGCCGCACGTGCCGCCAGGGGGTGGCCCTGAGGAGGCGATGGAGGTGGCTGGCACCGGGGACTTCCGGGCGGTCCGCCGGCGGCGGTCCAGTGACGAGGCGGAGCGGCCCAAGCGCTCCCGGGCCTCGCCGGGCGCGACACCGGGCCGGCCGCAGAGGGTGGCAGCGGGGCCTGCGTGGGCGGTCGGGAACCGCTTCGCCGTCCTGGAGCGTGGGTCTGCGGCCTCTGCAGAGCCGCCCGAACCGGCTGCCCGGGCCAGGGATGAGCCTGCGGCTCCCGTGTCCCTCGCTCGCCCGCGGCAGCTGGTTGAGGGGACGCTGACTGGCCGGGTGCTGCGGGCCCCGGCAGGTCCCGGGCCGCCCGAGGGAGCAGAGCCGGCGCCGGCGGTGGCGGGGGCCGATGTGGCCCAACTCCTTCTCCCAGCCCTGGACTACGGACTCTCCTCTGAGGAAGGGGGCTTGTCATCAGGGAGTCCGGGGGCTGTCAGTGGCTTGGGGGCAGAAGCGGCCCCTTTGGGCTGTGCGGTGGACCCAGGGGGGTCACGGGAGCAGGTCTTGGACGGGCTGGGCGCCCCTTCCGTGGTGGCCGGCTTGGGACTGGGGGAGGACTATATCCCTCCTGAGGGGGTGTGTTCGTCCCGGGAAGGGACACCCGAACGCGGGCGGGCGGCAGTGGATGGGCAGACTTGGGGGGGGGGAGGGGGGGCTTCACCAGCCACGCCCATCTCCTCCTTTACCTCTTCTTCCTCCACGGCATCCCCAATTCGCTTGTCCCTCCCGTCAGGGTCCGAGAGCCCGTCGTCATCTGGGGGCGCTTCCGAGCCTCCCACGCCGGCCCGAGCTTCTCGGAGTGGCAGGGTGGGTGGGGCAGCCACGGCTGCCGCGGGCGGGGAGGGCCGGTCGGCCGTGTCGCTGGCCGTGTCCAGCGGCTCCGTGGGGCATCTATCTGTCGAGCCTGCTCTGGCTTCGGGGGGCCTTCAGGGGCCCGGCGCCGCCTCCCCGTGAGGCGCTCCCTGCTCATGGCCTGCTATGGCGGGGACACAGCGGGAGTCGTCACTGTCCCCCCCGCGGTCTCGCTCGGGGACGTTCGTGGTGGCCACGTGGAACTGTGGCGGGCTGCGGCAGGCGGTGCGGCAAGAGGAGCTCTTGGGGGCGCTGCGGGAACTCCCCGCAGACATCCTCGTCCTCCAGGAGACACACCTCCTGGACGAGTGCCACCGCGCCGCGGCCCAGCGCCTGTGGCCCGCGGGCCCCTCCTTCTGGAGTTACGGAACCGAGGGCTGGGCGGGCGTGGGCATCCTTGTGCGCGGTGGCCCCGGCCTGCGCCTCCAGCGCTATGTGGAGGAGGTGCCGGGCCGGCTGGCCGTCCTCGATTTCGAGGTGGTAGCGGCGGAGGAGGCGGGCAGCACTGCGGCGGGTCCGCGTGGGCCGGATGACCCACTCAGCTGGCGCGCATTCCGCCTCTGTGCGCTGTACGCGTCGGCCTCCTCGGCGGCGGCACGCCGCGACCTGTGGGTGCGCTTGCGCGCAGCCTGCGCAACGTGGCGCTCGCTGCTTGTGGCGGGGGACTTTAACAACCGCGCAGTCCCCCAGGACCGCGTCCCACTGCGGGTGGCCGGACGCTGCGGGGGGTCGGAGGGCGCGGGCACGCGCCCGGCCTCGGCGTACAGCCCGCCGCTCTCGACCAAGGAGCGCTATGCGGAG
The DNA here is from genome assembly GCA_023362775.1 of Charina bottae. NCBI lineage: Eukaryota > Metazoa > Chordata > Lepidosauria > Squamata > Charinaidae > Charina > Charina bottae. The sequence goes on along the minus strand of JALMGJ010000028.1, from coordinate 6,230,179 downwards.
GCCGTCCGCGCGGAGAGTGGGCTGGTGGACGTGGCGCTCACCGTGCCCAATGCCCTGGGCTTCTTTCCAGCTCCGCCGGGGGTCGCCCGGGCGGAGGCGGAGGCGGGAGCGGTGGAGGGGGCCGACGAGGTGACGGCGCTTGGGGCGGGGCCGTGCACGGCACATCCACCGCCCTTCTGCACCCACTACGGGGCGGCGGTGGCGGCGCGGCTCGACCGCGTGTGGGCACCGCGGGGCTGCCCGGTGCGCTCCTGCCGTGTGCTGGTCACACCCTGGTCCACGCACGCATTGGTGCAGGTAGCGCTGCAGATGGCGGGCCGGCCGGGGGCGCGGCGGCCACTCTGGCGCCTCACCGCCGCCAAGCTGGACGGGGATGCGGGCTTGCGGGGCGGGCTCGCGCGCCTCCTCGAGGAGCGCCTCTCCCTGCGGGACGTGTACGGCTCGGCCCGCCTCTCCGAGTGGTGGGAGCGGGTCAAGCGGGACGTGCGTGTTTTCTGCCAGCGGTGGGAGGGTCGCCGCGCGCGGCGGGACCTGGCGCGGTACCAGGCGGCGGTGCGAGTGTTCCTTGGCTGCCATGTGCGGGTGCGCGAGGGCTCGCCGGTGGAGGGGGAGCGGCTGGAGCGGGCACGCCGCGTCATTGCCGGATTCCATGCAGCCCGGCGGCGCGTCCGCTTCTTCCGGCACTTCGCGCGCACTGCGGGCGGCCCGGTGGGCGCCGACGGCTGGGAGGAGCGGGGGCGCGGCGCCCAGCCGGCACCGGCGGCCGCTGATGAAGACGTGCCCTCAGCGGGCACGGCGGCCTTCGTGGAGGCGCTCCGGGACGACCCTGCCGCGCCGCTGCGCACCGACGAGAGGGGTATGCTGGCGGTGGTCGACCGGTTCTACCGGGTACTGTTCGCGGGGCGGGCGGACGAGGGGGACGCGGGCGTGGAGGAGTTCTTTGCGCCCCTGCGCCCGCCGGGCGGCGGCGGTGCAGACACAGCGGCCCGCCTCGCCGCGCTCGGCGGCACGTTCACGGTGGAGGAGGTGCGAGCGGTGCTGCGCGTAGGGCGCCGCCGCTCCGCCCCGGGCCCGGACGGCCTGGGCTGGGCCTTCTACGGGGCGTACGCCAACCTGCTGGCCGCGCCGATGGCGGCGCTCTACGAGGGCTGCACGGCGGGCGCGCGCGCGGGCAGCGGTCGGCTGCCAGGGTCGCTGTACCAGAGCATCCTCCTGCTCTTCACCAAGCCGGGGGACCTCGACCGCACGCTGCCTGCCAGCTGGCACCCCATCGTCCTCACCAACGTGGACTACCGGGCGCTGGCACGCATCCTCTCGGACCGGCTGGCCGCCGCGGTGGGGCCGCGCATGGTGCCCACCCAGACCAGCGCACTACCGGGCCGCAGCATCGCGGACTCCCTCTGCCTCCTGCGTGAGGTCTTCTGCCGGGCAGGCCGGGGGGAGTGGCGGGGCTTCCTGCTGCAGCTGGACCAGTCGCGCGCTTTTGACCGCGTCCGCCACGCCTTCCTGTGGCAGGCGCTGGCGTGGCATGGGGTCCCCGGGGACTTCGTGGCGCTGGTCCGGCTGCTGTACGCCAGGGCGACGGTCGTCCCGCAGGTGAACAATGCGCGCGGCGCGCCCATCCCGGTGCGCTCGGGCGTGCGGCAGGGTTGCCCCCTGAGCCCGCTGCTGTACGTCCTCACGCTGGACGTGGCGCTGTGGGGGCTGGAGCGTGATGGCGGTCTGGCGGGCTTCCCGTGCCCAGTGGGACTGCGGGGCGGCGCGGCGCGCGGGGTGCGCTTCCTCGCCCATGCCGACGACATCTCCCTCCTGGTGTGTTCGCGCACGGAGGGCCAGCGGGCGAGGGAGGTCTTGCGCGGTTATGAGGCGGCCTCGGGGGCCCAGGTCAACGACCGCAAGAGCTGGGTCGTGGCCCTTGAGCCACCAGCCGCGGGCGACGGCGTGCTGCGCCGCTGGCCGGTCGCGGAGTGGTGGGGGGAGGGCACGGGGCCGAGCGTGGCCCGCGCCGCCCTGGCCGGGGTGGCGGTCGCGGCCATGCCTACGCGCACGGTGCGTGTCCTGGGTGTTCGCTATGGCCTCCACCCGGACGCCTGGGTGGAGAACTGGGACCGCTGCGCCGAGCGCTGGGAGGCGCGCTGGGCGCGCTGGCGGCGTTGGCGGCTGCCGCTGTTCAAGCGGGCCGCCTACCTGCGCACCTACCTGCTCCCGCAGGTGGCGCACCTGGCGGCGGTCTACCCGCCGCCGGACGCTTTCCTGCGCCGGGTGACTCCTGGGTGGTTTGCCTTCCTGTGGGGCACAGCGTTCTTCCCCCTGGCGCGGGCTGTCGCATCCCTGCCGGTGCGCGAGGGCGGCCTTGGACTGCCGGCACTGGACCTGGCGCTGTGGGGGCGCTTCCTGGCGCAGAACCTGGGCAGCGCGTCCGAGCTACTCCCGCCACCAGGCGCGGGGCGGGCGGTGCCGCCGCCGGCTGGTCGTGTACCGGCGCTCTGGGCGGCGCTGTTCCTGGCCCACTTGTGGGGCAGCGACTGGGGCGAGACGCGCTGGTGGCGCGGCGGGACCTGCGCCTTCCGTGTCTCGGGCCCGGACCATGGCTGCCTGCCTGCATTCCTGGCGGAGCTGCCCGCCGTCCTGCGCCGGTACTGCATCCCGGCGGCCCACTTCCACCCCTCTTGGCGGGAGGTGGCGGCGGGTGTGCCGGGCCGGGAGGTGGCCATCCGGCGCCGCACGATGCGGGTGGAGGTGACGGCACAGGCGCTGGAGCGTGCCATCACGGGGCCGTGGCGGGCGGCGGCGCGGCGGCGGGTGGCGGCGGGCCGCCTGCCAGGCTACCGGGCGCCGCCGGCAGGCCCGCTGGAGCCCTTCACCGACCGGCGGCTCCCGTACCTTTACTGGGAGACTCGCTGGCGGGCGTACCACCAGGTGCTGCGGGAGCCGGCGGCGCAGCCGTGGGCGCGCGGGGAGGCGCGCCTGTGCCCGCGCGCAGTCTGCACCGCCACAGCGCTGGATGACGTGCGGCACTTTGTCGCCGAGTGCCCGGAGGCGCGCGCGCTCTGGGCGGCGGTGGCGTGCCGCTTCGGGCGGCCGGAGCTGGACGGCCAGCCATGGCTGCAGCTGGTCTCGGGGCTGGAGGACCCCGGGGCCTTCTCCCTCCCCCCCCTCCCCCCCGTGGCTGGCCCTTCACGGGCGCCCGTGCCCCCGGCCCCTCTTCCTCTCCCGCTTCCCCCTGCTGTAGGTTCGCCCGGACAGAGCGGCGGAGACGGGGGCCCTGACGGCGGTGGCATCGGTGCGGCCTCTGGCGGAGCCGCGGAGGACGGCGGCGGCGGAGCAGCCAGCACCACCGACGGAGGCGACGGAGGCGGCGCCGCCGGTGGTGGGGGTCGCGCAGGTGGCTCTGGCCTGGCGGCGGCAGCGCAAGTGGCGGGGCGGCGGCGGTGGCGGCGGCTGCCGGCCTTGCCCTGGTCGACGCTGCGGATCCTGAATTATCTCGTCCTCCATGCGCTGTGCCAGCTTCGGACTCGGCACCTGCGCGTGGAGCGGGCTGGCGGCGCCCCGCCAGTGGACTGGGCGTCGGAGGAGGCAGAGCGCATCGCCGACCGGGCGGCCTGGATCCGTGCCGCCGAGCGCGAGCGGCTTCCCGAGGAGCGCTGGCGGCGGCTGTGGCCGTGGCGTGAGCGGGCGCCCTCCCCGCCGCCGATCACGTTAGCGCGGCTTTCCCTGTGGGCCTTCCCGGCCGGACTGACTCTGGGGTTTTCCCAAGGATGACTTTGGTGGGCGGCGGGTTTGCCGGTGGGCGTGTGGGGGTTTTTTGTTGCGTTTCTCCAGTCCGGAGTGTTTTTTGTTGTCTTCATTCCCGTGGGCCTGGCCGCCCGTTCCCACTGGGGGCGTGCCAGGGCCGGTTGTAGGAGGGTTTTAACCAATAAAAGAATTGTGTCGTTTCCTAAAAAAAATCGTGTCGTTTCCTTCTCCTTCTCCTTCTCCTTCTCCTTCTCCTTCTCCTTCTCCTTCTCCTTCTCCTTCTCTGGATTTTGGCAAGCAGAGTTTTTTGTGCCTCTTTTTGCCTACCTGATCTCCAAAGTGATCAAAGTTTCTTGCTTGCATTTCAGCTGCTGCTCAAAAGCTTCTGCATTTTCAGGTTTCTACTGTTCTTCCTTGCCCAAGCTCAGCCCAGAAATGGTTGCTTGCTGGGATTTTTAAGCGCAGCCAACAAATTGGAGGGTAAAGCTAAGTTTTATCTGTGTTTAAAAAATTAACTTGGGAAAGGGTAGAGAGGATGTGAGGTTTGCATGCTGGAGGTTTATCTACCCTCTTCAGCTGTTCCGACTCCTGGCTAGTAGAGAAAGGAGGCTGAACTTCCCTGAGCATTTAGTGTGGGCTCATTGTCTGCATTTCCATGTTCTCTGCTTCTGTGGAGAGGTTTTCTATAGTTTTGTTTTTCCTTTTGCATCTCAGACGCCCACTCCATCCAGGTGCTTCCAAGAAAAGCAACCCAGAAAACCGTTACATGGTCTGCTCTGTCATCTTGTTTCCCTTTTACTGTATGTCATTTTGGGGAGGTTCTTATTCTAAGATTTAATTTAAATTTAAGATTTAAATTAACTTAAATTAGCATTTAAGATGCTACTTATTCAAAGAGAAAAAATACTTTGCATATTCTTCTTTATTTTTAATAACATTCATTTACAGTTAAAGTATGTTGCATTGTTTCAATCCACTTTTAATTTTTACAGAGATTTCTGGGTTTTGGTACCACCCTGACAATTTCCCTGTGATCCCAGAAACTTGCATTCCAAGAGAGGGTTGCCAAAGCCATTCTGGAAATAACAATTCCAGCTTATCCCTGTTCAGTACAGTCTGCCTATCTGGTATGCTCCTAGGTCCACCTTGAGGGTGGACATCATTGTCTTTAACCAAATAGTTTTAGCCCATATTTTTTTTAGCCAGAATAAAGCTGCATTCCTATCTCCAGCATTGGCAGTGTGTCATTCCTTGAGATCTGGGGACATTATCTGTGAATCTTGGAGCAAATTGCCCAGTGCCACGATGGACTGAACCTTTCCAGATGTTACTAACTACCCTAGTTGCCTGGTTGACATGCCACACTGCCCTGAAATGCATGAATCAACCTGCCTGGATACATACATCATACTGCCAGAAAGTAACTTTGCTGGAGGTTCCAGCAAATCAGCATGCCTCATTAACATATGGGTGATTGCTCTAGGAGGCAAACTCTCTATGTGCTTCTTCCTGAGGAAGCTGTTTGTTGCTCCTCTCACTCTCTCTCTCTCTTTCTTCCACCGGAGAAGGACCATGCGGCTGCTGGTCCTTCCATGGAGAGGCCACGTGCTAGGCCTCAACTCCAGAATTTTCCCCTTTTCTCCATGCAGCCTTCACCAGCAATGATGGTAAATGAAGTTTAGGGACAAAAGAAGAACAAGAAGTCATCTTTCCTGAACAAAAATGTAACTGGACCAAATAAACAGTAAGAACTCTTTTTGTAACCTATGTTGTCTAAGCATGTAATTCTTTATGCTTGGGTGGGCTATGTGCTTAAGATCAATAACCTATATTTCTCTAGCGTGCTCATTAATGCTATTAAGATAAAAAACTCCTTTCTGTGTGTGCGTGTTTCTTTGATGTTAAAAACTCTGCTCCATTCAGTGGTACTAGCTGCCCAATAATGGTCTTCAAACTTTTCCAGAGGATCTGCTCTGGCCCCACTAAATGGGTAACTGTTACTTCCCCAAGCATGGAGTGAAGAAGGACCAGCTGAAAAATGGTCAGGTTAAGCACCATCATCATCCTTGAAATGTTTGAATGTTGGGCAGTGGCACCCTGGAAGGATCTGTTGCAACAAGACACTATACACAGAAGATTTGCCTATTGTAGAACAAAGAAGGGAAACCCAATATAACACCACACACACACACACACACACACACACACTTTCCCAGGGTTAAAACATTAAGACTCTTCCTTCCATCCATTTGAGCATATGAACTTTTGGCCATTCTTTTCCCAGCCTTGAAATTGGGAGGCATCTGCTCAATGTTCTCACAATGCTTCTGCCTTTCATGAGCAGTTGGTCCTCACCTTGCTGGCTTCAGCCTTTATAATATTGTTCCTCTATGGTAATTTCAGTTTCACTCTTCAGTCTTTCCTCTCTGCAAATGTACAGTAATTCCAATCTTTAGTAATCTTGGCCACTTATCCTGTACAGTCATCAGATTATTTGTTGTGACTATTATTTGATCAGTACATATCATGAACCTCAATAGAGCCTTCTCCTTAAAAGAAACTTTTTTTATAAGTGATTCCATTGCAGTTTTTCCCTCTCACAGACACCAAAGGGCCACCCATTTGTTTCAAAGAAACGAAGCAATATTTCTTCAAATCTAAGCCACATGTTCCCCCACCCCATTCAAAGCCACTGGGAACAGCTTCACTTAGCAATTAGTCTCCCCCCCCCTTGCAAAAGTTGCTGATTCCTTCTTGACCCTGGGGGGGATTTCTCCCATCTCACCCACTGAAACCATCAAATGCTTCACTTGAGGTGGGGCTCCAGCAGTCAGCAACAGACTCAGAGGATTTAGACTCTGATGGACTTTGGCCATCGTAAGATCAATTCTGCTGCTGTTTGGATCTGATTCAGATCTTCCAGTATTGCCAGCTGATTGCTCATTTGACTTGTGTTGTCTCATCTTTGCTACTGCATTCTAGAACTAGACTGTGTGAGTAAACAGCTGTACATATTGGGCACCAAATTCATTATACACCATGTAGGCACAATGTTCTTTCTCTATCCAATGGAAAGGTATTAGCTGATCACAATTCTTCATCAATGATATAATTTAGAAAAGGTGCTGCTGTTAGACACTAATGGTAGATGATATCTGATTGCATTTACAGAACTGGTGAATTGTCAGCACTTACATTAGCCTGGACAGGAGCAATTTTTAGTACTATTTATCATGAAATTTTAATATCATGCTTGGAAATGTATGCTGGGATTTTAAGAACAGCTTTGAATTGATTTTGTTTGTAGTTGCCCCCTGGGGACCACTCCTCACTGTCTGTAACATGCTCTGCTCTCCCCCGCCCCACTGGCAAGGACCGTCCCTTGTACAAAGATGCCTGTATCTGAATTTGTTTTCTCAGAATCTATAGTACAGGCTGACCTTTACACTGTATCCATTAATGAATTTACAGCATCCCTTAGTGGGTTTTGATTGCTGTATATATTTATCCCACACTGACTTTTGAAATTGCCACCATGAGATTCTTTCCTGCTCAAACTCAGGGTTTCAGATGATGCTGAAAATGAATGTAAGAGTTTGGTTGTCCAAGAAATGTATGTGTCCATAAAAAAAATAGAGTGCTACTGCTGTGCTAAGGAGATATTTAAGTTTTTTATACAAACATCCTTGTTTCAAAAATTATTCCAAAGATAACTTCTATATATAAATGTTTTGCTCCTGATAAAAATATTATTTTTTAAAAAAAATCTGTACTCTTTTCTTTGGGGAGGTCTGTAATTCTTGCAGTACACCAGAACTGTGACTTGTCATTACAGTATGATAGATGACATCATCATTTCACAATTTCCTTCCTAGTGACTTAAAGTGTCTTATTACTTCCCCCAACCATTGTTAAAGCAATTTATTAATCTTATTCTCATTAGTGTTATATTGGCACAATGATGTTTGGGTGATTCAAGAATATGCCATGAGTCATTAGTGAGGAAATGAACATAGATTAGTAGTTCAAGCTGTTAGGACAATCCGTGCTGAAGCTTGTTTATTGAATAGATTCATGATCCTGCCTTTCATTGAGTTGCTCAAGACCACACACGTAGTTGTCCTTCCTCCATATAACAACCTTGTGAGATACGTTGGGCTAAGAGAGAATGACTGGCCCAAAGTAACCTGGGGAATTTCTGTGGCTGAGGATGGACTAGAACCTGGGCCTCCCCATGCCTACTTCAACACCTTAATCACTACCACATTCTGGCTCTTGCTGGCATATCATAGTTAGGGTATGAGTATGTATAAGGCCCAAACATGGGGGTTGTGCAGTATGGAGCAAAAATAGCAAATGGGTCCCTTTCTGATAGGTAAAGGTTCCCCCCGCACATTTGTGCAATCGTGTCCGACTCTAGGGGACGGTGCTCATCTCCGTTTGTTAGCCGAAGAGCCAGCATTGTCCGAAGACGCTTCCACAGTCATGTGGCCGGCATGATGCACGCGGAACGCTGTTACCTACCCACCGAAGTGGTACCTATTCATCTTCTTGCATTTGCATGCTTTCGAATTGCTAAGTTGGCAAGAGCTGGGGTTAGTACGGGAGCTCACTCCGTCATGCGGGGCTAGGGATTCGAACCTCTGAACTTGCGATCTTCCGATCGACAAGCCTGGTGTCTTACGCACTGAGCCACCATGCCCCCTTACCCCTTTCTGATAACATACCACAAAACCATTATGATTGCATGACATGAGGCATTTGTAGATATTTGTGTCTGACATTAAACCACCACCCCCAAACTACATCCTAGTTTAAGAAGAGTGAAATAAAATAACTGACAGAGTGGTATAGTACTATACCCCAAAAATGCTACAATGCGTTACACAGTTTACGAGAGAGAGAGAGAGAGAAAGTTAGTAAGATGGGATCATCATGGCAACACTTAAGGCGTCAGGCTAGAAACTGGGAGACTGTAAGTTCTAGTCCTGCCTTAGGCATGAAGCCAGCTGGGTGACCTTGGGCTGGTCACTTTCTCTCAGCCCTAGGAAGGATACGATGGCAAACCACTTACGAAAAACCTTGCCAAGAAAACTGCAGGGACTTGTCCCAGCAGTTGTCAGGAGTCAACACTGACTTTAAGGCGCGCACGCACACATACATACACACACAGAAATTATAGGTGCATAGTAGCATGTAGCTTGAAAAAAGACACTGTTTAACAGTTGTATTAAAGATTCTCTGCCTTAATGATTTTATTCATTAAAGTAGCAGCATCTTTCTTCAGTCTTGTGTGAGGTCTGAAAAAGCTATCTGTGTTTCCATGAATAGCAGAGACGTGCTGTGTTCATGTGTGGTCTGAAGCATTTCTTCCAAATAATTTTGCAAACATTCACAGATCTAGTATGTATGTGTATAGCATTATGCTATTATATGGCAGTATAACACTATTTTCAGTAACATTCATTACTTATTTTTAAAGGTCACATAAGAGATCCGTTTAGAAAAAGGAATAAAAAGAAGCCTCCACTGCAAAGGCCATAGTGAGTATATGCTGATTTATATCAGGTTTACCTCCTAATAGGTTTCTGCATATTTTAAAGCCACATCTCCTAAAAAGGATTAAAAGTAGCACAGCTTCACCTGAGGAGATTGTATTCATCCATTCAAAATGAAAAAAAGAAGGGAATTGAAAGTGAAAGTGTTTCTAGAAAACATCAGGAAATTAATGAATAGCATGTTGTGTGGATCTTGTCTGAAATGCGAGTGAATGACCCAAGATGATTCCACCATAAATTATCATGTTAAGTTCAAAGTAGTCTGTATTCAATCTGTTTGGATGCCACCTTACTGTCTATTTCTGTTTTGTTCCAATTTAGTAGGATCTAATCAGCTTTATTTGTGTATCCTGCTGATCATACGCAGTAGTATCCTTGCTAACAGAATTGAATGGTGACATAGTTTAAGATTTTATAACTTCACTAAGAGCTTACAGTATACTACTTCAATTACTTCCATTCTGTTATATTGCAGACCAAGCCTTTTAAAACTAATAAGGGTTCTAGAAAGTAAAAGATTATTCCATTTGATCAGAAGATTTATCTAATTCAGATATTAGCTTGCAGTAAAAGAGCCAACATAAGCTAATATGCATGTATACAGAACCCAAATGGGTAGATGGATGTATATGATTATGTCCTCTGCTTGTACTGATAGCAATGCTAAAGTTGGAAATAAGCACATTAAAATGTCATATGTGGGCATGATTTGGAGTTATTTAGATCATGTACATGGTAATGATTTAGATCACATTAAAGTGTTTTGCGTATCATATATGTATTGTACATATTGCTCAAATCAAATATAGGAACTACAATAAAATTTGGTTTATTGCAGATATGTTAAGTCAGAATACATACTATACCACATGAAATTGCAAGGAGGGGTTCACATTACTGAATGGTGCCCTAGACAGGTCAAACTTTCTATAGGCTTGAACCTTTGTCTGGTCTAACTGGATCTTCTATCTGCATCAGATCTGTTTAATGTGGACACTTCCGGGGGAGAAATGGCAGATTGAGGACAGCTCTGCTTTTTGTGGAGTTGACGGCCGTGGCAGATAAGAGGAACCAGCACAGATTTCAGCTCTTCTGAACCCTCTCCGGATCAAGGAGAGGACTGGATCACCTACACATACTTCATACAGAGGCTCCCTGCATAGAAATCACCCAATTGCGATCTGCAGTGGGTTGACCGCTCTGGAAGTTGCAGGAAACACCTTGCCAAAGCCGCAGTTCGGACCCTTCAATGGACAATAGATTTGGTTTCACTTCCTCTCTTAATTAACGTCAGAAACTATCTATTAATGCTTTCTTTGAAAATTAGGAACCTTCCAAGTCTCAGCAAACCGGGAGAATTTCCTTCAATCCATGATGTAAGAAGATTTTTGTAAGTTTAAAGATTAAAAAGAATAACTTTGACTTTTGAAAATAGCAAAGAAAGTTTAAAATTGACTTTGTATAGTCATAGCACCAGAAGGATTTGTAACAAGTTTTTATGGACTGTTTAAAATTTTATATAAATTTTTTTTAAGACTTTGAAATTAACTGCAAGAACTCTCTCAATGGAAAGTCCTGCTAGTGTAAAATTAACATACGATAAGACTCTACACTCACACACCAGGTGGCCGAATATTTTTATCAAGTTATACAATTGCACAAAACTTTTAATTAGATACATTGCTTCACTGTTTTATTGTTTTGCTTTTTTCTGACAACTAATTGTTGGATTAAACTATTTTATTTTATTGTAAGGGCTGGTCAAAGACAGTAATAAAGATATTAATTCATTAATATGATAAGAGTGGACTTTGAAGTTTAACTAGAGGGAATGTGATGGTTTGATCCTTCGACTGGCAAACGAAGCTCCAACACACACTCCACAGGATATGTAAAAGCTTTATTTACAGCAAGCGATCTGGTTCCACGTCAATGAACCAAGTAAAGCATAGATACAAGACCTTACAGTTTAATAGGTTTCAGTCTCCCCCCCTCCCAAGGAATGTGTTTGTTAGTTTCGTCTCTCTCTGTCTCGCACCCTCTCTTCTGCGGCTCGGAACTGTCTGGTGAAGGTGCTGATTACCTTCATTTAATCCACACTGTGCACTGCTTGTCTGTCTGGCAGTTTGCTGCTACATTCTTCCTATTGATAGCTTTTGGCATCCTGTCTGAGGGATATGTTTATGTGATTTGAATCTCATGTCAGGGTGGCATGGGTGCCATCATGACAGGGAACCAGAGAGCATTTAAAGGGGAAGATACCTATTAAAACAATGAAACAGCACTATCTGGCTTTAAAAAAAATCAAGTCTGTTTGGAAACAGTACACTCAGGACTTACTTTTAAAAATATCTGCTACTACAAAAATGGATTTAACAGAGTCTATAGAACAGGGGTGAGGAACGTCTGGCCCAGGCTGCAGGCCGTATAAGGCCCGCAAAATCATTTGGTCTGGCCCTGCCGCACGATTGGCTCCTGCCCGCAAACCCTGCCCCTTCCACACGATTGGCTCCCACCCGTAAACTGCACCCCCGGTGCTTGTGATTGGCTCCTGCCCTCAAACCCCGCCCCCTTCAGTGCAATTGGCTCCGCCTGCAAACCCCGCCCCCTTCCACACGATTGGCTCCCGCCCGCAAACTCTGCCCCCTGGTCTGCGAATGATGTTATAAATATCCAAATGACCCTTGGCAGAAAAAAGGTTCCCCACCCCTGCTATAGAAGAACAGATGCTAACAAATAAAAGAGAAATTTTATATCTTGTGGTTTCTATAAGTGAAGAGAGTTTTCTTTTATTTCATTTCTTAGAGAAAGGAATAAGTTGGTTTATAAAATGGATTTTTTAAATTAAGGTTAAAATTAATATGCTATCTCTGATAGCTCTTAATTGATATTTGCTAATTAGGATTACATGATGATTTCTTATATTTTGATTATTAAGAAGGGATGTGATATGGGAAGAAGAGATATTTTTTTCTTATTTTCTTATTAGAGAAGGTGTTAACTTACTGAAATTGTTTATACTTGTCTGGAGGGGAGGGGGGCATCTTTTATATATCTTCTTTTCTTTGTCTTTTGTCTTTTTCTCTATTTCTTTGTATTTTCTTTTTTCTTTTTATATATTCTTAGTTTGTATTAGTTTTTTATCTTTGTATGTATAAACTTTAATAAAATTATTATTATTTAAAAGAATCCATTTAATGTAAGAACATCAATTCATGTAAACCACCATCCCCGCAGCAAAGGTCTAAAATGATAAAGCTGAGCCAATGAGGTTTGCTACCTTATTGATAATTAAATCTACATCCTATTATGCCAGCACAACCTATACTGAGGCTCAGATAACTGTGAACAAGCCATCCTGTATTAATAATATCCAGGAAACCATGCCAGCAGTTGTCATGACTGATAGTAGCCGACAAACACGGAGAGACCTTTTCCAGTGGCCTCAATATTGCTGTCCCATGATGCTCATCTTCAGCTGTCAAGCTTCTTTTTTTTTTTTTTGAAAATACAATTTGAAATTATCACAATATATCAAGCCATGTAAAGTAGGCTCCACTGAGTTCATTGGGATTTAGTTTGATGAGACTGCATATATGAAAATAGATGCATTCACTTCCACCCATTCTCTCTGGGAGGAAAAGAAGACCCAGCTCCGTTCACTGCTTTCTGCCTCCTCTTTTTAACCTGGTAAACATGGCAAAGAATCTCAAACTTGATATTTGCACCAGCATCAGCTACTTTAGCATAGCAAATGCTACATGTACGTACTTTCTGAAAATATAATTCCAACAATGCTTGAAGAGTCAATAGGCTGAGAGAGGTTGGGTACAAGAGATTTCTCCTGGAGAGAGCACAGAGCAAATGTTTGCCAGACTTCATGCCAGCAAAGCAATAAATCTCAACTCTCCAAACATTTAACCTTGTGTTCAGGAACTTGCTTACAGCAATGTTGTGCTCACAGACATGGCTGGATAAGTTTGTTTGTTTGTTTGTTTGTTTGTTTTTTGTCGGGGACCCTGGGTTGTTACATTGCAGCCGATATAGAAGCTGTATACACTCATAAGATCTTCCTGCTATGGAGCAGCTCACACTCTCTCCTCCCAGCTTTTCAAGTCAATGGCAATTTGGTTTTCCCTTCCTGGCTTTGAGATTGGGAGACAACTGCTCAATATTTATACAATAATTTTATCTGAAGATACTGGGTCCCTCCTTTTTAGCCCTTACACCATCTCCCTCACTTTTTTATCCTTCAACTACACAACTACTGGGCCAGGCAGTCTCCCCATCCCTCCCTTCAGGCTTGGCTAATTTGATTGTTGATTGGAGCTGATGAAATCTCCCTTCTTCAGGTGTCTCTATTCCTCCTGCTTGGTTCCAACTTGGTTTCGATATTAGAGCAAGGCATTGGGTATGTGGTTAATGGCTAGCAGGGTTGCAAAAGGATCTGTAGTCATTGCTTAACCTTGATATTGAGGTTCAGACTTCCCTTCTATAGTGCTGAGGATATGAGAAGGCAGATTTTGTGTCATACCTCTACACCAGGCATTTCCAGACACTTAATTCTGTATTCAGGAACTTACTTAATTAATACTTATAGGCTCATAGGCATAGGCATGGCACAGCTAGATATATTGTTTGTTGCAGATGAAATAGAAGTGATATACAGTATATGTAGAAGAGTTGCCTCTTGTGGAATGCAGATATCAAGCTATTTCTTTCTCTGACCCCTCCAGAGTTTACTCTAATCTTTTTTTCACCTACCTTTTAAAGTCAGTGTGGCTGTTCTCTTCTTGACCTTGAAAATGGGAGATAGCTGCTTAATGCTTAATAAAACTTTTGTCTGAGAATTGTTGGTTCCCATCTTGCCAGCTTCAGCCTCTACAGTGATAATAACCAACATGGCACCTTTTACCTTCTGACATATCAGCCTGACTTTGCTGGTGGAAATAAAGGTAAAGGTTCCCCCCGCACATTTGTGCAGTCGTGTCTGACTCTAGGGGCCAGTGCTCATCTCCGTTTGTTAGCCAAAGAGCCAGCGTTGTCCGAAGACACTTCCACGGTCATGTGGCCGGCATGACGCACACGGAACGCTGTTACCTACCCACCAAAGTGGTACCTATTCATCTACTTGCATTTGCATGCTTTCAAATTTCTAGGTTGGCAAGAGCTGGTGGAAAGACGACTTCAAAATATCAAATGGACATAGAAGAAATTCTGTCTTCATAAGAAAATAATGGGGCCTTAGCATCCTCTATTTCAAGTATGCTTTTTAATGAACCAGCAGGATTCCAAGGAGAAAAACCGGTATCTAAAATGTTCTTGGACAGTGAAAGCAGAAGGAAGAAGGAAGTCATGCTGGCTTCCCTTTTAGAAACCCATTTTAGAATAGACCTAGGCAGACATTGTCTCGAGAAGTGTGTATGAGTGAGGAAACAGTGGGCGGGGAAGGCATTTTTATAGCAATTAGTTTTGGCAGCCAAAAGAACATCTGTCATGCAGAGCTCTCCCCCACTACCACAAGTTTGAATCTCCATTGTAGCCACAGCCTATATAAATAGCCTGCCCTAGAGCTAAGATCTTTCCCAGAATAGCCCCTTCCTCCTGAATGTGGGGATCACAAGCACAAGAGGTGTGCTACTGAGCGTTGCCATACCAGTTACCACCACTGAATGACTCTGCCAGAATAGCTTTTCAGTTTTCCTGGCCTTTCCATGACCTAGAGGGAAACTGTGCTGTGACTGAATTAATATTCCCTGAGAATGAAATGAAATAAGCTACAGGGGAACTGTATGAAATGAAAATAAAATGAGGGCAATAGGTTGCTGCCTGTAACAGTGCTCTGTAAATCACATAGGTAGTTCAGTTTTTGTGGGCTGCTAAGCTTCAAAAGAATTTATAATACTAAGTGGCATTTTTAAAATACCTACAGCAGAATGAGAAAGAGAGAGCCCTGCTTGATCAGCTAGGAGTTGTTTACTGCCAGCTGTAATCATTCACACTTTTATGGAATAATACTATCTCCAATTCAATAATTAACCTCTAATAAAATGCTTACTAGTGTTAATAAGCACATGTTTAAATTATATATATATATAAAATGCTCATATTTCGAATAGTTTGTGAGGCAGCATAGCAAAATAAAACTTCCATGTTCAGAGGCAATATATCATTGAAGTTCAAATGCTGGAGACCCCCAAAAGGAATAATCAACGACACAATGGAGCAGCCATTTATCACTTTATCAGTCCTGCACTTACGTTGCCAGTGTTTCTTTTAGCATCTCTCTAGCTCTTTTCTATTGTTCACCTCAGCTTTCCAAGAACAGTTTCCATTTTTTCCCACTATCTCATTTTTTTTAAAATCTGTTCGGTCATGTCCGATTCTTGGAGACTGCCTGGACAAGTCCCTGCAGTTTTCTTGGCAAGGTTTTTCGGAAGTGGTTTGCCATCCTTCCTAGAGCTGAGAGAGAGTGACTGGCTCAAGGTCACCCAGCTGGCTTCGTGCCTAAGGTGGGACTAGAACTCCTGGTCTCCCAGTTTCTAGCCTGATGCCTTAACCACTACACCAAGCTGGCTCTCTTACTACCTCGTTTAGCTTTACTATTTCGTTAAATATAAAAGCATCTTATTTTCTTCTCCCATATGGGCAGCTGACATGATGGTAATGGTAATCATATGTATATGTATTTATTGGGTTCTACCATTAACTACCAGTCACTTCAAGGCACCTTGCAATAAAATGTTAAGAACAAAATTCAACTGTAGAAATAATATTATATTAGATACAGTTATAGGTACATTACTCCAGCCTTGATTGCCAAAACAAATAATTCTTTCTCTAAAACATGCTGGAAATGTAATTTCCAGAGAGCCAGTTTGGTCTAGTGGTTAAGGCACCAGGCTAGAAACCAGGAGACCATGAGTTGTAGTCCTGCCTTGGGCATGAAAGCCAGCTGGGTGATTTTGGGCCAGTCACTCTTTCTCAGCCCAACTCACCTCACAGGGTTGTTGTTATGGGGAAAATAAGAGGAGGAAGGAGTATTAGGTATGTTCCCCATCTTCAGTTACTTATAAAAATAATAAAAGTGGGATAAAAAAAATATTTTTTAAAAAAAAGGTTGGATTCTTTTCATATGTGGTTGCCATGTTATAAAATCCCAAACATACTGGAAAATGATTAATTTTGAAGCTTGTAATTCCATTTCACCAAATTATATAGTCCTTCAAAATTCATTAAACAAGCACTGTATATGTTAACAGCTGCAAAGATTTCATTCGTTTTTTATTGAAAAAGATTTTTGATTCATTCTTTGGAAGATGGCTAATTAAATTGTGGGAATTGTGGTTAATCATATTTCCATTTAATCTATAATTTTAGTATTTATTTAATATATTGTTTACTGTTTATATTATGTTAGTGATTTGTACTATGTTAATCAAGTATGTTCAATTTAAAGTTCAATAGGGATAACTATTTGTACCTTATATTTTGTTTTAAAATATTTTTTTATATTTTTTTCTTTTACACATATACCTTTTCATTTATATTTTTAAATAGAATTTTTTTAAAAAATTAATTCTTTTTAAGTTGTATTGCTTCAATATACAAAATATGACGGACGGACGGAA
Source organism: Charina bottae (assembly GCA_023362775.1). Lineage (NCBI taxonomy): Eukaryota > Metazoa > Chordata > Lepidosauria > Squamata > Charinaidae > Charina > Charina bottae. The sequence continues at coordinate 6,213,255 of JALMGJ010000028.1, read as the reverse complement.
GGAAGAACGGAAGGAAGGACATATGTAAGAAAATAACTTATTGAGGAGAAGTTTGTAGCTCAGGGTTGAACTTGGTGCTCTCTGAGACTTGTTGTTTTCTTGCAGACGTTTCATTGCCAGATGTTTCATTGCCAGATGTTTCATTGAAAATAACTTAGTGTTGTTAAAATAAGAGGTTAAACTCTGATCATGTGCATATTGGTCCGTTTTTTTTTCATATTCTCAGTATACAGTTCAGCATCAAATTGAAATATTTAAACATTATTTCTTTTCCCCAAACCATATTAATAAACTTATAAATATTTAAATAGAATGGGACAACCATAGAAGAAGCCCAGCATAGGAGTTAATGACCCTTACAACTTATTATACTTTCAGTCTACTAATAGGCAGCCAATCCTTGGTAAAATATGCTCTGGCATGTCCAAGAAAAAAAATATATTCTTTGTTGTTTAATTAGTTAAAATATTCTCAATATGCATATTTAACATTCTTTAAAACTTTAACCCATTGATTTGTTAAAACAGAATATTCCAGCTCTTCAATCAAAATTTCTTGCCAATTACCAATATCTTGTAATGGTGTGTGGGAATGACCTTTGGAGATAGGAGGAAGAGCCACAGACTAGACAATGGTCAAATAAGAGGCAGCTGAGCCCACAGCAGGAATGGGGGCGTGGCAAGCATCTCAGAAGGGACCCTCCCTAGTTTCTTGGGCTGTAAAGGTGACGGGGGAGAGATGTACTTTCAGACTTGCAAAATTCTGTTAATTGAACCTCACAATTAAGTTAGAGCTAGTACTTCTGGGTGTGCTTCTTGTCTGGACTACATCACAAGGTTGACATATCTATTCTAGTGATGGTTTTCAGTTGTCTACAAAATAAACTCTATATTTGGAATCATTCAAAGCTCTCTTCAGTGATAATAATTTGGGAGTTTCCAACTCTGCTAAGGTATATAATCCAAATTATATAATCAAAACATGTTTTAGTTATATAGCAGGTTTGGATTACCCAGGTTCTTCCTGCAACACAGCAAATGTTTTGAAAGATTGATTAGCAAAAATTATGTAGAGTGCTAATATTAGATTTTACCCACGAGCTCGGGAAAAAAAATCTGCAATTTTCAAGATTATGCTTAAAAAAATCAGTTCCTCATAAGAACAGGAATCATATTTAAGCCCCCTTTCAAATATGTCTTGTATCCTTTAATGCTAATAAAAATACTCAGACTTTTGACTAAAATCATAGCTAAGCTTCTACCAGGATATCTATGATGTCAAGTAGTAACTTTCTAATAATGTCCATAATGGTATTTTGAAAGATTCACTCAAATTCCAGGAAGAAAATATAAAAACAGTTACAGAACTGTAAATCAGGAAGGTTAAAGCCCCCATCTTCATAGGGTAGTTATAATTTAGATAAAGAAAACCCAGGGATCTATCCATCTCGTAGAAACTTTCTCAGTATATTATCAATGTGTTTAAAATACATTCCATGGGAATCTCTCTGAGATTATATATCAATCTTGAAGAAACATTCATTTTGATAACATTTATTCCACCCCATAAATTCACAGGAATTTCTAATCATTTACTAATGTCAATATTAATCTGAGGTAAACAGTTTGAGTAATTTTTTTCTATCGATGAGAAAATCTACCTTGGGATTCCAAGATAGTTGAAAACATTAAAACAATACTAAAACCAAATTTTTGCAAATTCTTACATCTTATAGGAAGTATATTAGACTTATTCCAATTAATTGAATAACTGGATAACTTACCACACTGTGTTATATCTGAATTTTTTTTGTAAAGAAATGTGTGATTTAATAGTCATCTGTAAGACACAAATTTCCAGTATCCAGATACATTGTTATGCAAATTTGTCATTCAAATATCTAATAAAACAGGCTAAATGTTTCCAAGTCAGATTCATTATTCATTGGCGATCACTCGTAGCCGAGTAAGATTGTCTTCCAAAGGTAAAATTTTAACGGTGAATCCGTAAGTGGCTATAAAGGCCAATTCTGGATCCGCACAACCTCCCACAATGAGGGCATAGGTTTCCGGGTGGGAGACGGTCATGATGAGGGTTTGCCTGACGTGCCTTCCTTTTAGCTCTCTTCTCCTTTTCGCCCTGTACTCGTGCTTCTTCAAAGTTCATAGCGCCATTAATAAAGGATGACCTCCAATTGAAACGCTCATGAGTTAGGGCTTCCCAGTTCTCAATGCTGATATTACATTTTTTTAAATTAGCTTTGAGAGTATCTTTGAATCTCTTTTGCTGTCCACCAATATTCCGTTTTCCATTCTTAAGTTGGGAGTAAAGTAGCTGCTTTGGAAGACGATGGTCAGGCATTCGAACAACATGACCAGTCCAGCGAAGTTGATGTTGGATGATCATTGTTTCAATGCTGGTGGTTTTCGCTTCTTCTAATACGCTAACATTAGTCCGCCTATCTTCCCAAGTAATTTGCAGAATTTTTCGGAGGCAGCGTTGATGGAATCTTTCAAGAAGTTGGAGGTGGCGTTTGTAGAGGGTCCATGTTTCACAGGCGTACAGAAGGGTTGGTAGTACAATGGCTTTGTAAACAAGCATTTTGGTCTCCCTGCGAATGTCCCGATCCTCAAACACTCTACGCTTCATTCGGGAGAAAGCTACACTCGCAGAGCTCAGGCGATGCTGAATTTCAGCGTCGATGTCGGCTTTTGTTGATAGATGGCTGCCGAGATAAGAAAAGTGGTCGACATTTTCTAGTGACACACCTTTAAGCTGGATTGATGGCGCTGCAGAGGGATTGGTTCGAACTTGCTGGTAAAGCACTTTGGTTATTTTAATGTTAATCGAGAGGCCGAGCTTTTTATATGCTTCTGCAAAGATGTTTAGGATAGTTTGAAGATCTTCCTCGGAGTGTGCACAGACTACGTTATCATCAGCATATTGAAGTTCTATAACAGAAGTTGCAATTACCTTATTTTTTGCTTTCAGCCTACTAAGATTAAAAAGCTTTCCATCTGTTCGATATATAATTTCTACACCAGTAGGAAGTTTCTCTTCAACAAGGTGCATAATCATAGCGATGAAGATAGCGAATAAGGTTGGAGCAATAACACATCCCTGTTTAACGCCGGATTCCACTTTAAATGGATCGCTTTGAGAGCCATTGTTATTCAGGATTGTTGCCATCATGTCGTCATGGAGTAACCGCAAGATGTTCACAAATTTATCAGGGCATCCGATTTTCAGAAGGATGGTCCAGAGAGCAATACGATTTACAGTATCAAAAGCTTTAGTCAGATCAATAAACGCCATGTACAGAGGGCGGTTTTGCTCCTTGCATTTTTCTTGAAGCTGTCGTGCAGTGAAGATCATATCCACTGTTCCCCTGGAAGGGCGGAAGCCATTTTGCGTTTCAGGGAGGATGTCTTCTGATACAGATAGGAGACGGTTTGCAATGATCTTTGCCAGGATTTTGCCTGCTGTGGCTAGAAGGGAGATGCCTCGGTAGTTTCCACAGTCTGTTCTATCACCCTTTTTAAAGAGAGTGATAATTATGGCATCCCTAAAGTCTGCTGGAATCTCCTCCCTCATCCAGATTTTTTCGATGAGCTTATGAAGTTGTTGTGTAAGTTCAGGCCCGCCTTCTTTAAAGACTTCAGCAGGAATCCCATCAGGTCCACTAGCTTTGTTATTTTTCATTTGTTTAGTGGCTTTACTGACTTCCTCCAAACTAGGGGGTACTGCAAGCTCATTTCTTATTTGTTTTTGTGGGATTTGCAAGAAGACTTTGTCAGCCACAGTAGAGTGACGATTAAGGAGATTGTAGTAATGCTCTTTCCAGCGCAGTGCAATAGACTCTTTGTCCTTTAGAAGTTTAGCACCATCTACTGAGCGTAAGGGATTTGTACCATGGTTTGTTGGTCCATAGATGGCCTTTATGGCATTAAAAAAGCCCCGTGCATCGTGAGCATCTGCAAAATGTTGGGTTTCTTGGGCTTTTTTTATCCACCATATGTTCTTAAGTTCTCTAGTTCGTCTTTGGACTTCTGCTTTTGCACTGGCGTAGATTTTTTTCTTAACGGCACAGTTAATATCTTTTTGCCATATCTGGAAGGCTTTCCTTTTCTTGTCAATAATATGTTCAATCTCACTATCGTTCTCATCAAACCAGTCCTGATGTCTCTTAGTCTGGTATCCGATAGTTTGTTCACAGGCTGAAATGATAGAAGTCTTCAATTTAATCCAGTGTTCCTCAACATTTTCAGGAAGTTCCATAGGCAGATGTTCCTTGAGAGTTGATTGAAAGCAAGCTCGTTTAATAGGATCTTGAAGGGCCAGTGTATTCATTTTACGCCTTGGTTTTCTTCCTTGGAGCCTACGATGAGGGACAATCTTTATGGCCATCGTGGATCGAATTAATCGATGGTCTGTCCAGCAGTCATCGGCGCTCGTCATGGCTCTGGTGAGAAGTACATCACGGCGATCTCTAGCACGGACAATTACATAATCTAAAAGATGCCAGTGCTTCGACCGTGGGTGCTTCCATGATGTTTTAAATTTATTTTTCTGGCGAAAGAGTGTGTTAGTAATGACAAGGTTATGCTCTGCACATTTAGTCAGAAGTAAGATTCCATTCGTGTTGCTGTTGTCAACTCCTTCTTTCCCAATGATCCCTGGCCACAAATCAAAATCACGCCCAACTCTTGCATTGAAATCGCCCAGGAGGATAATTTTATCCTCCTTTGGTATCTCTGATAAGATGGTGTCCAGCTGGGTATAAAATTTTTCCTTGATATCCTCATCTGCATCTAGTGTTGGTGCGTAAGCACTTAGGATAGTTGCCTGTTGGTTTTTGGCGAGTTTTATTCACAGAGTTGAGAGTCGTTCGTTAATCCCAGTGGGAACTTCTGACAAGAGCTTCACAATGTCGTTTTTGATAGCAAAGCCTACCCCATGTATTCGTCGTTCTTGTTCAGGCAGTCCTTTCCAAAAGAAGGTATAACCTCCTTTTTCTTCCTTCAACTGTCCTTCTCCTGCTCTTCGAGTTTCTTGGAGTGCTGCTATATCGATATTAAAACGTCTCAGCTCCCTTGCAATAATGGCAGTCCTACGTTCAGGTCGTTCACTATCCATATTGTCTTGCAGTGTCCGTATATTCCATGTTCCAAAATTCATGTGTTTTTTACGACCGCTAGATGGTGACCCCACTGGTCGCGGTAATCCAGTCAGGGAGAAAATGAGGCAGACTATGTTTAGGGCACCTTTTCTAGCGCCCTCCCCATATGGGGTGAGCAGAGTGGATCCTAAATAGGGCTGCTCAGTCGTGGATACAGCTGCCAAACTACTCAACTGCCTCGATCCTTGAGTCAGGGCGACTGAATCCGTATCCACCGCCCATGTGCTGATCCATGACTAGGAGCTTCCGGATTACACAGTCCTGCCCCCGTTGCCATTCGTCAATCGCCATGGGACTTTTGGTTGTTTTGGGTTTGGTGTGGTTGGAAGACGCCTGTGCGTGAATTTGTTTTATGTGTGGAGATCGGTGCACAACGATCAGCACACAACCTTCACAGAAAAAGGCTCTAATCCAATGGCATGGATACCATGACGATTGGTGACCTTTTGTCTGCTGCAGCCTTCATCCGCCTTCGCAGCCGTTGTAACAATACACCTTGTTATCTTCCGCCTGTTCTGCCGTTGAGGACTTTCTTGGATCGTTCTTTGTCTGGTTCCTCCCCCTGGACCTTACCGCCATGGGTGACCCTGCCAGGAGTACATGACTCCCGACGGCTTCGCTCACAGGGTTCATTGGGAACACACAAGCCCACTCACCACAACAAGGTGACGATCCAGCGAGTGAGAGATTCATTATAACAGGATGTAGAGGATCATGAAGCAGGTGAAGAAATAATTCGAGGGTAATAGTTCTTGCTGAAGTATTGGAATATCACCTCTTAGACCAATTTATACAAACAGAAGGAAAACCACTGTTAATCAAGGCATGCTTCAGAAATTTGGAAATATGGAAAACGTTCTCTCCATCCAGTAAAGCACCACTGCAAAATTCAATTGATCCAATTGTGTCTAATCTATTAATAATCTAATAGTATCCAAGATTTGACACTCTTTTTAAAGCCACGTTGTGCTGCAGGAATTATTGAAGGTTTTGGAGTCTTTGTGCCAGAGCTGCTTTTAAAATTTTAGCATCAAAATTCAGCAATGAAATGCTGCATGAATGAAATGAAGTGAATAATGAAATGATAACTTGCACAGTCAGCAGAAACAATGTTATGAAAACTTTGTAAGAAAGAAAAACAATATTTAGAAAGGCCTTATTATAAACCTCAAGTAGCATCAGAGTGAGAAAGTGAATAAAGATATTATACTAATCAGTAGGAAAACGATCTGGATCAAGATATTTTCATTAATTTAATAATACAGTATGCATAATTTCTTAGAGAGAGAATAGTGCAGCTAATTAGACAGCTTGGTCTAGGGCAGTGTTTCTTAAAGTGTGGTCCTAGGACCCCTGTGTGTCCCCAAGACCCGTTTTCAGGGGTCCGCAAAATCAAAATTATTTGCCAGCCTATGTTGAAATATTATATAATACTAAAATCCCATCATATAATCGTGAGAAGCAGTAGCAGCAGCAAATGTGTCAGTTTTAATTTTTAATATAGTAAATATCAATAAATATAACCCATACAAACAAAAGCTATTTTGGGGCCCACCATATTTTTTAAAAGTGGGAAGGGGTTCTGAGAGAAAAAGAGTTTAAGAAACACTAGTCTAGGGTATTCCTTGTAAGACTTGCATCATATAACAACAACAACAACAACATGTTTATTACAGTCCTAAGGCCAGATACAATCAAAATATATAATAGTAACAATCTTACACACACACACACACACACACACACACACACACACATTCTGATATATATATATATAACAGAAAAACAATTAGTATGATACAATCTAAAAATTAAGAATAAAAATACTAAAATAAATCGAAATAAAATAAAAAACAAGATACTAGGTCCACCTGGGAACGGTTTATAGAGGCAGCAAAGCGAAAGAACTCTTCTCTATTTTGGCATTTAATAGCCTGCCAATCTGCTAGAACTTACATCCCATTAGACTCCCATATATCACCTGTGGTTTGGGAGCAACACTTTCGTAGGATGTATGAAGATCCCTCCAGTAAGACAAAAATGCAAATAATGAAGGACCTACCTGAATGGCCCCCAGTTTCTGCGCTTGAAATCAAATCTCTCATTGACCAACTTAAGATAGGGAAGGCACCAGGAGCCGACTTTATCCCTGCAGAACTGCTGAAGAATAATGAGTGGTGGACCCCAGTCCTGGCGTTGCTATTCACCTACATTGACTCTTCTGGATATATTCCAGAGGATTGGGGTCTGGCAATTGTGGTCCCCATATTTAAGAAGGGGAAGAGAGATGACCCGGCAAATTATAGACCAATAAGCCTGCTAAATATAATTAGCAAACTCTATGCTAAACAGAAAGTGGCATGGTGGCTCAGTGGATAAGACACCAGGCTTGTCGATCAGAAGATCACAAGTTCAGAGGTTCGAATCCCTTGCCCCGCATGACGGAGTGAGCTCCCGCACTAGCCCCAGCTCTTGCCAACCTAGCAATTCGAAAGCATGCAAATGTAAGTAGATTAATAGGTACCACTTCGGTGGGTAGGTAACAGCGTTCCGCATGCATCATGCCAAACACATGACTGTGGAAGTGTCTTCGGGCAACGCTGGCTCTTTGGCTAACAAACGGAGATGAGCACCAGCCCCTAGAGTCGGACACGACTGCACAAATGTGCGGGGGGAACCTTTACCTTTATGCTAAACACTTACAAGACAAAATTAAGGATTGGCTGGACCGAACTTGATAGCAGAAGAACAAGCCGGCTTCAGAGAAGGGAGAGGCACCATCGATCAATGTCTGGTTCTGCAGCATTTGATTGAAAAATACATGTCACTCTGTTGGACATCACTATATGCTGCCTTTATAGACCTAAAGGCAGCTTTTGATTCTGTTACCAGGACCAAGCTATGAGAGAAACTGGAAGCTACCGCAATTGATCGTAGGCTTCTCCATTTACTACGTGTCCTACATTCCAACACGACCATAAAGGTCAGGTGAAATATGCAAGGGTCTCTCTTGATGCCGGTCCAAACCCAAATGGGGGTAAAACAGGGGTGTATCTTGGCCCCCTTGCTTTTTAACTTTTATATAAATGACATGGTAAATTTTTATTTTATTTATTTATTTATTTAATTAATTAATTAATTAATTAATATTACCGCCCATCTTCCCCCAAAGGGGGAACTCTGGGCGGTTTACAATAAAACCGGAGTTAAAATACAAAACAAATCCTAACGGAAGTGAAATAAATGTATAATATCATTATAATTATTAAAAGGTATAAATAGAATAAAATGAAATGAAATCCAGGTGGCTACAGTTCTTCCTCAAATCCTGAGTGCAAAGGCCATTCTCAATCCATTCTAGGGCGCTAGCCATCCCCAAGAATGACTATTTCCACTCCTGTCCCAGGCTTGATGGCAAAACCAGGTTTTCAGATTTTTCCTGTAGTCCAGGAGTGAGAGGGCCTGTCTCAACCCCTGGGGAAGCTTGTTCCAGAGGGCAGGTGCTACTGCAGAGAAGGCATGCTTCCGAGACCCCGCTAGGTGGAATTGTTTTAAATATGGGGTCCGTAACATGTCCTCTCTGCATGACTGGGTGGGATGGGTCGATTCAATAGGATAAATGGATAAACTGGATAAACAAACCAAATTACCACCCACCAAAAATAGGAGATCGTAATATCGCTCTGCTGCTCTACGCAGATGATGCAGTAATCCTCTCCAGGACACCAGTAGGACTCAAAAGAGCCTTGTGAGCCTTGCTCCAGTACTGCAATTACAATAAACTGGAAAAAAACAAAGATTATGGCCTTTGATAAAAGGCCAAGACTTCGTCCATGGTATCTCAATGGACACAACATAGAACAATTGACCACCTTCAAGTATCTAGGTGTGGTCATACATGCCACTGGAACAAGGAAAGCATACTGCAAATATGCAGCTGCCTCTGGTCATAGATCAGCTAATGCCATCCTCAAATTCTTCTGCTCAAAAGGAGGATACTATGTCCCTGCCGCAATTAAGCTTTTTCAGGCCAAATTGCTAGCACAGCTTCTTTATGGGACCCAGCTTGGACCCCCAGCTTCTTGTCTTACACCTTTAGAAAGAACACAATCTAAATTTATTAGAGCAATTCTCCAGATGCCTCGTTGTGTCTCTAATGCACATCTACGCCTGGAGAGAGGATTGACAAAAGTTGAATCAAGATTCTGTATAGCTTCCTTAAATCTTTGGCTAAAACGTATTTTTTTTCCTCAAGGCCTTGCACCATTAATTCTTCAAGATAATTTCCCCACTTCATGGATTAAGGCTATTGAATCCAACCTTACAAAATTAGGTTTTTCTTCATCTGCAATACTTGAGCTGGACTACGACAAGGCAAAACAAAGCCTGAAACAAAGGGTAGAGGACATGGAGAGGCAAGCTGACTTAGAGAAAGCTCCATCATTCTTGGCTCCAGACCTTATTAGATATACTGTCATCTCAGCTAGATATCTTAGCCAGCTAGAGGCAGTGAATCATCGGAAAGCTTTTTCGCTTGCACGATGTCATACGCTACCCTCAGCTGTCCTAGAGGGCAAATATAAAAAGATACCATTGGCTGAAAGGCTCTGTCCCTGTGGTTCAGGAGAGGTAGAAACCACTGCACATGTCCTTCTTTGATGCTCATTCTATAGAGACATTCGAACAAAATTTATCTTTCCAATGACTGCTAGGTACCCTGGCCACTCTGACATTGAATATCTTCAGTTTTTGCTTAAAGATGAGCAGTCTGCAGTCACAGCACCGGTAGCTAGATTCTGCGCAGCAGCTTTAAGGATTTGTTGAAACTTGGTGAATAACTAACTGTAAACACTTTTAAATAGTCTAATGAATCCAAACTTTAGAGATTATCATTTATTGTAGTAAATAATTAATAATAATTTAGGATGATTTAATCAAATACGTATTAATACAGTGTAACATAGGCTGTTCCTTTGATTTTATGTATAATGATAGCAAACTTGCTAAACTTTAACTATGATATGGATTGTATTCTTACCATGTCTGAGAATTTTATCGGACACCTTTGAGAAATTTTAATTGTACTGCTCTATGACTGTAATAAAGAATGATTGATTGATTGAAATAAAATACTATGTTAAGAAATTCTAAACCTAAGTAATGGTGCGGCGTATTGTGCAGATGGTAGCACAAAACTGGGCAACCTGGGAGGATATTTTCGGGTCCTTGTCCGAAAGAAGTAGCATTAAATAGAAATCACACTCCGTGCCTGGAAATTTCTTCAATATCGGATATATAAGGTTCTGTCTAGAGTCCTTATATAGGGAACAGTATAATAACATATGGCTTAGGGTTTCTATTGAGCCATCGCCACATGGACATAACCGAAGGTGCATAGGAGTACCAACAACAACTCTTTGTTCATCTAAGACCCTTGAATATGTATTTCAAATATAGGAGAAAAATGGGGGGGGGGATGCAGTTTTATTGAATTCAAGTCATTGTATACTTTACCTTGAGAATCCTTAATTGTAAGGATTGTTGGTAACTTTTCAGCCTAGCAGCCAATATTTAACTTGTTTTTCCTCACACTTTTGATGATATTAATTAATTATCCAGTACCAGTGCATAAAGATGATTAAGTGCTATTTTAGCAGCCATAAAAGCATGATATAATTCTGGTGTAAGTTGTCTTGCATAATTATTCAAGAGTTAACTTTATTTTCCAATTTTTTACATTCCAAATTTTGATTCTTCTTTTTCCATGACACACAAACTTATGTTTCATAAATATAAGCATCATCTGGTCTTGCTTGTTTACAATTTAATTTATTATTTATATGCTGCCAATTTCACCTGATTCTGAATAGCTGACAACAATGAAACCTCAATTTCATCCCAATTACTAGATTCACAACATGTATATTTATGTAAAAAAAGAATCCTCAAAATCATGTTTCATCTGCTTTCAAGAATATGAATATTTCAATAAAGTTATATTAAAATATTAATTTGAAGAAGCAGAATTATTTTTCATTAAAACAATTGATATTGGTGGTTTACAATCTGGTATTACAATGGAGTCTAAACTGCAGCTTTCTTCCTGACCACTCAAAGGCTTAATTATATTCCTCCAGTCATGGAATACATGCCAGAGAGGTTCTGCTATAAGTCTGATGATTTGTATGCACACTGCATATTTCCACATATATGTTTATTAGGTAAATCTTTTGAATTTATGAGGCTATAGGACTCTGCTCTTTCCTAATTTTTGGTGTGATTTCTGGAAGAAGAGATTCCAGTGACGGATTTAGAATTAATAATTAATCTGCCAACAGCTGCAATGCAGTGCTAAATTTTAGGAATAGCCAGCTGCTATACGTATATTAGATTGGTTTTGAAGAATTTGGAATATAACCTGTATTTCTCAGTGATTAAATTTTACCAAGTGCTCTTTTAGCAGTCAAAATTATAGGCTTATAGAAAACTGAATGCTTTTGATTATCTCTTGGAACAACAGATTTCAAGAGAAGTTCCAAACATATGCATTTTTAATTAAGGATCACTGTAATGAGCTAAGAGGAGATGATAATTTAAACCTCACTGGCAAACCACGTTGGAGAGCTCTTAGCCCTTTTACTAGGGATTTCTCCCTTCAGCCAAGCTCTAGGAAAAAGAGAAAGGACGGTGCTTTAGAACTTCACTCAAAGCTCAGAGGTAATTAACTTAATACATCCCATACCAGTTCTGGAATACCATACAGTCATACACACGGGGAAAGTTTTAATGAGAATGTCCCTTTTTAAAAGAATGAAGAATTTCAGGATATAAACAGAAGAAGAAGGGGAACACAAGGGAAGGCAGCAATTCCACAAGTAGAATTCCAAGTAAAATCAGTACTGTCAGCCTAACCGAACTACTGTAGATATTGACATATGTTTAGAGTTTGGTGCAGAGAGGATAGTAGGAAAGAGATGCTTTGTTCTTTCTTCCTCTCTTTTCTTCTTCCTCTTTTTTATAGGTGGAAGATAACTGAAAGTGAGAGACTGTTGCTTTGCCTAATGAAACAAAATGTGTAATAAATTTGTAAATGGGGGTCTTATGCAGCAATGGAGAACTCAAGAAAACATGGCACACAGCGAGTCTCTGTTGACCTCTTAGCTTTATTGATTACAATTGCACATTCACACGTTCATACTCACCAAGCTCCATTACAATATTGTCCAGGAAATTCAAGGGATGCTGGAGAAGACAGAGAGTTTCATAGTTGGTTGCATGCACAAATGGGGTCTTCTGACAAGTCCTTTGTATATAGCCCTTCTTTTTTTCTATTGCCATCAACCCTCCATCACAAGTCACTTCACCTATTATTACTGTCATGGTCATTGGCTGTTGCTGTGGCTGGGCTAAGAAAGACATGCTGCTTGGTGGTCACTTTCGTTTGGTCTTCTCTGGTTTCAGTCTTTTAGCTTCCTCACTCTTCCCCACAGAGACCACTGTGTCCAGAGTGGTCACTTTCTCACTTCTGCTTCTCTCAACATGGTGTCACTTTGGTTCTTACAACAAATAGACTACCCTTGATAGCCTGATGAAGCCAACAAATTAGAAAGAGACAATAGATGAATTCTGTCCATTTGGGTCAACTGACCAGTTTCTTTGGGGGGCATTATTATCCCTAATATATATTTTAAAAATCCCTTCTCACCCCTATGGGTGGTATGTGTCTTCCTCAATCTCAGGTCCTCTACCAGAGGCCTGGGAGTTTGAGGATTTTGTGCAGTATCTTAGCTGTTCCTAGCATTACACTCTTCTGGACAGAGAGCTCTGATGCTGTTCCTGGGATCTGTTGGAGCCACTCCCCCAGCTTAGGAGTCACAGCCCCGAGTGTTCCTACCACCACTGGGACTACTTTGGCCTTTACTTTCCACATCATCTCAAGTTCCTCCTTCAGGCCCTGGTATTTCTCCAGCTTCTCATAGTCCTTCTTCCTGATGTTGCTGTCACTTGGCACCACTACATCTATCACCACCGCTGTCTTCTGGTCCTTGTCTACTACCACAATGTCTGGTTGATTGGCCAGTACCTGCCTGTCCATCTGTATCTGGAAGTCCCACAGGATCTCTGTTATTCTCCACAACCTTCTGTGGAATCTCCCATCTGGACTTTGGAGGGTCTAGCCCATACACTGTGCAGATTTTCTGTACACAATGCCAGCTACTTGGTGTGCTGTTCAGTGTATGCCTTCCTGCCTGCATCTTACACCTTGCCACGATGTGTTGGACTGTCTCTGAGTGTCAGGATGTCATCCATGCCATCCTGCTATGGCACCAGGAAGCATCCCACTAGTCTGTTAAAACTCACAGGGTCAGTTGGGAGGTACTTTGCAGTAAAACCGCCAGACATGTAAGCGGAGACTTGGTGTATTCACAGAACTGCAAACTATGTTAATCGAAGTATCGAGGTGAGCAATTCAGCACCCAGGACAGATCAAAGGGCGATACTGCCACGTTAGTTGATTTGGACCTAGAAAGAGAAAAACTGAGAGATGAAGGGAAGGGCGATTGAGCAGTGAATCCCAGTTGAGGGGGTGGAACTTGGAGACTATTAAACTGTAGGTTGCAAGAGCTTGATTCACTCAAATCTTTAATGTGCAATGGATCACTGGCTTTAAATAAAGATTCCTTCATATCCCTAAGTGGCTTGTGTTAGGAACTCTGATTTAATAGGCAACGGATCAGGAATATCACACTGAGGCCCCTCTGCACAGTAGAGCACCTTGGGTCCTGTCTAGTGTGTTAGACCCTTGCTTTTATGGATCTGGTGCTTAGTGCCTGTTCTTGTGCTGCTATGATCAGTTTCATGATGGAGCATCCTGCTAGCTGTCCTGGTTCAGCCTCTGTCCCAGGACTCCAGTGAGGAGTCAGCAGACGAGCTGCCCCTGGTGAACCCCCAGGGGACTAAACCAGATGAAGCCCCAGAATTAGGCACGGCTCCAGAAGTAGACCCAGCACCACAGGGCAGTGGGGAGTTGGCAACAACTGAGGCTACAGGGGAGCAAACCGGGGATGGTGGTTTGTCCCCACCCTCTAGCCAGCAGCCAACTGGTTCTCATCAAACTCCCAGCTCGCCAGAATCACGCAAAGGGCAGAGACGGAGACGTGTACGCATTGCCTTAAAGGACAGACAAAGAAGTGAGAGGCTAGCTGCAAGGGAGTTACATAGGGGAAACGTTGAGTCTTTGCAGGATTCAGATGACAGCCCCTAATCTCCTGATAAATCACCAGCAGAGCGGTGAGTGAGTTGTGGGAGCAACGTAGCATATTGACTTCGCGACCACTCCGGCATCTTGGCTTGATTCCTGATTTCTTGACCCAGGTTGGACTACTGTTGATCTGTTTTCTGGACTCTTTGACCCGGCTTTGACTTCTCGCTGACCTACTTGTTACCACCCCTGACCTGGCTTTGGAATATCGGTTGTCTTCCAGCTCCAACTCTGACTTCGGCAAACGGACTCCTGGTTTCTCTCTCTCGGCTTTTCCCTGCAGCATGACTTCTGGCTGTATCTGTTGCTAAGCGTACAGCTGGTGAGTGCATTCCTGCCTTCAGCTCACAGCAGAGATTCTGTATAACCTGATACACATGACAGGCCAGCACACTAGCGTAGTTATGGGGGGTGGTAGCAGTCTGGCATTCCTGCAGGGTCATTAGGAATGTTGTGTAGTGGTAGTCTGGCATAGCTACCAAGCTGCCAGGAGTGTTGATCAGAATTGTTTAGTCGGACGGGCTGGTGCCAAGTCAGCCCAGATGGGCTGTTAGCTTGTTAGTGAAGGATCATGGTTGGGAAGAATGGAACTGGTGAGAGCGTAGGGAGGGGCTGTCACGGAGGCTGACACAAGGTGGAGAATGTAAATTCCATGTGATGCAGACTGTTTCTCATTCTAGTCTTTGCATTGGAATGGAACACTTGCTTTAATAAAGAACTCTTTCATATCCTTGATGGCTTGTCGTAAGAGTCTCTGAGTTAATAGCTAAAGGATCAAGTCCATCACGATCAGTGCCTCAGTGCTGTCTTTTAGTCCAGCCCTTTTAGCCACTGGTAGGATTTCCCAATGTCAGCCACCTCAGCTATCTGTTGATGGTACATCCCACACAAGGTCTTGTCTTGCCATGGACTTCCTCTGCTTGATCTTCCTTCCATATCTGCTGCTGCCTCAGGCATTCTTTTAGCAGCTCATCTTTGGGTGCCATCTTACTGATGTACTTCTTGATACTCTGGGTTTCATCCAGGACAGTGGCCTTGACACTCACCAGACCCCACCCACCCTCTTTCCAGCAGATGTATTGGACTTGGGGTGGAAACCTCCATTCATTGTGAGGAGCTTCCGGGTCTTCACATCAGCAGCCTCCATGTCCTCCTTTGGCCAGCTCACTATACCGGCAGGGTATCTGATGACTGGCAGGGCAAACGTGTTAATGGCATGGATCTTGTTCTTCCCATCACTTCCGGGCCGGACTGGCAGCTCGACAAGTCAGATTTTTTCAGAGTGTTGAAAACCTGGCTAGCTTTTCCCTGTTTGCGGGGGTCTATAGAAAGTATAAGACCATCGGCGCTTCTCCCCGGAGAGGGGAGAACCAGAAGATTGATCACTGGGTTGTTGGAACTGCCCCCTCCTGCTTTTTTTGTTGTTTTCCACCATGGAAGAGCAGGGGTGGGAGCGGAGGAATGACCGGAGAAGTAACTGGCTCTGCGGGGAAACGTAAGTCTCCATAGAGAGACACTAGGGCAAGAAACTGGCTTTTAGATCACTTTTATTTTATTTTTTCTTCTAGATTATATTGTCTTATCATCTAAGGTCTATCTTTGGACAATGCTCAAAATGTTGGCAATTTTTGTGCTTTCTTTGCTGTAATAATTGTGGTGGAAGTATGATGGATTTTATATTTGAAGCACAGTGAAAACGTCTGCATTTTTTCTTTTACTTTACTTTTCTCTTTACTAGAGTGGTTCCTACTCACTTGGAAGTATAAGAGTTTTTATTGAACATATTTTGAATATATTTTGTTGGACTAATTACTGATTACTAATTACTAATACTAATTTCTCTTTCTTTTTTATAGTGGTTGAAATTCTTCTTTTCTTTTTCCTTTTTACAAACTGTTTGAAATACTACTTTTTTCCTTATTTTTGATTATTGGATCTCTTTCTTTTACTTTAATATTTTTTTGTATTTAGGTAATAATTTTTTTTCCCTTCTTCTCTTATAACTGGAACTATTTGGGACTCATTAGGCTCTGCTGGTAATTTTCCACTGGAACAGACCAGCTGTTTACTCCCTCTCTCTGAAAAACCTTTTGTTTTGGCTAGAGATTTTATGGTGGCTTCTGGAGCCTGAAGAACAAAGAGGGGGGAGGAAATGGCAATTAAAATAGCAGTGGTGATTCAAGAATTTAAAAAAGAAGTTAGAGAAATTCTTTCAGAAATTAAGAAATCACTGGAAATTTTATTGATAGATTTGCAGGGCCAGGAACAAAAGATAGAATTAGAAACAGAAGAAACAGAAGAAACTTTGAAATATTCACAGCAAAATAGAGATGTCTTTGAGCTAGAGGAGAAACAGGAGAAGGAGATTTTAAATGTATTATTGCAGTTGAGAGAGAGAGAAGCAGATCTGAGTTTGCAACTTGAGGGATATTGTGAAATTGTCTGGTTTGGTACTGGATGGGGAAAGGTTCAGAAAAACATTTTGACATTTTACATGAGACAAATAAAACAGATTATACATTATGATCTTGGCATAACCTGAATAGGAGATTTAGTTTAAAAGATGGGATATAAGGTTAATGGAACCATGGATTTTAATTGGATATAGAGTATGGTATAAATGTAAATTAAGTTTTAACTAGTAATATAATTGCAGGGAATAATAAATGTTAAAAATTGATATGAGAAACTGTATGGATGTATAAAAATGTGATACTTTAATCGTAAGATACAAGGTTATAAAATTAAAGATATAAATGTATGCTGATGTTATAGATTACATGCAAATTAGAAATATTTTTATGGAGATACATGAATGGGAAAATATTTTATTAAGATGGGATGTTGAGTTGGAATTAGAATTAATGTTATTATAGGATGAATTATTAATATAATTACTAGTATGAATATTATTGAGAATTGTTATAAGGTTATGTATTAGTGGAACAGGTAGTTATAAAAATTTGTTAATTAGGTAAATTCGTAGGAAGATGTAGAAAATGGTAACTAAATATAGACTATGTTTAGATTAGTGTTATTTTTTATGGATATATATGAATAGAATATATTTTACTAGAAATAAAAAAAGGACCTTTTCTTGTTATATATATGATTCAAGACTAATTGGACTTTATTAAGGATATAAATACAGATGTAAAAATGGAAAGAGTGATTAAAAATATTAAACCTATGCATTCAAGAACATTTAAATTGACATTACTTCAAGGAGCGGAAACCATAGATGAGATATTGGAGAACTGTAAGAAAGGTGAAAACTATATGAAGATCAGAAGACTGGATTACAGAAATTAAAGTGTATTTGACAAAGAAAAGTTCCTGTGTATTGGATGAAAGTGTTGCATATATTTTTTATGTCTTAAAGAAATATGGAAGGCTAGTTTTTAAAAAGCCAGGCCTCAAACTTTTTTCCTGTGAGTTTCAAGAGAGAGCACATGTTCACCCCCCTTTCTCAGGAATGTTAATTTACCTTTTGGAGCCAGCTAGTCTGGGAGTTTGAACCAATCAGAATTAGCTGTTTGAGCTTTGCCCATATTGGGAATCTGTTGCCTAGGTGTTTTGGTCACATGCTAGATCCTATCCACTCAGATGCTGCTCAAGTAAAGGTTTAAAATGTAAATGCCTTTTGTTCTCTCTCTGCTCTGCTATCTCAATGTAAATAGCTATGTTAATCAGCCATGTGCTTCTCTTCGGCTGAAGAAAAGCTTAGTTTTGTTTTCTTTGTTTTAAATAAAGCAACATTTATACTACAAGCTTGTCTCTTGGAGTTTCCATAACTCTGATCACAAATTTTATAAAACAACAAAAGAAAGACTAACATTTAAAGTAAAATATTGTACTTAATGACCAAAGATAGATTGGAGGTCATCTATCTTTTATATTTTTTTGTTTATTTCTTCTCTTTTCTTTACTTCACTCTTCTTTTCCTTTTTTCTTTACTTTGTATTTCTATTTCTTTTTCTAACTTTTAATATGTATTTTAAAATTCAATAAAATTTATGGGGAAAAAAAGATCTTGTTCTTCCCATTGAGCTGGCTCTTCAGGACCTGTCTTATCCTTTGGTGGTACTTGGATGTTGCTGTCTTCCTTGCCTCCTCATCGTGGTTCCCGTGTGAATGTGGGATACTAAGGGATTTGTAGCTGGTCAGTATGTCTCTATGTGGCCTGCTGGTAGTTCCACCCCATCAGTCTTGACTACCTTCCCTCTCTTTACTACCATCCAGCCACACTTCTCTAGTCTGAATGACATCCCAATGTCCTCACTGTACATCCAAGTCAGGTGGATCAGTGAGTCAATGCGAGTTCACTCTTAGCATACAGCTTGATGTTATCCATGTAGAGCAGGTGGATGATGGTGGTTCTACCCTTGAACTTGTATCCATATTCAGTCCTTGTGATTATCTGGCTGAGGGTGTTCAAGCCTACGCAGAACAGCAGCGGGGACAATGCATCACCTTGGTATATGCCGCACTTGATGGCCACTTGTGCAAGCTGTCTTGAGTTGACTTCCAGTGTTGTCTTCCACAGTTCCACCTGGTTCTTGAGGAAGGTCCTTAGTGTCCTGTTGACTTTGTATAATACCAGGCATTCACAGATCTGTGTGGCATTGAGGCATAGGCTTTCCTGTAGTCAATCCAGGCTGTGCTCAGATTGGTCTGCCTAGACCTTGAGTCTCGGGTGACTGCTCTATCTATGAGCAACTGGTGCTTTGAGCCTCTGGTGTTGTTCCCAATGCCCTTCTGAGCTGTGCTCATGTACTGGCCCATATGATCCTGTAGCTTGGCGGCTATGATGCCTGAGAGGACTTTCCATGTTGTGGGGAGGCAGGTTATTGCCAGTAGTTGGGCGGTGCTGTTCCCTTGTTGGGGTCTTTCATGATCAGCACTGTCCTACCTTGTGTTAGCCAGTCTGGGTGGGAGCCTGCTGCTAGCAGCTGGTTCATCTGTGCTGCTAGGCATTCATGCACTGCTGTTAGTTTCTTTAGCCAGTAGGTGCGGATCATGCCTGGGCCAGGTGCTGTCCAGCTCTTCATGTTCTTGACCCACTGCTGGATGACTGCTACTGTGATGGTGACTGGTTCCTGTTCTGGGAGATTGCTGTGGTCTGCTCTCAGGTCCTGCAGCTACTTCGCATTGGTGTTATGTGTATCTTTCTCCCATATGTTCTTCCAGTACTGTTCCATTTCTGCTGTTAGTGGCTCTGCTGTTACTGTGTTGTTGCACTGCAGCTGGGAGTACACCTTGGATGGTTCTTTGGAGAACAGGGCATTTATCTTTTTGGCCTCTGCTTTTCTAGTGTATCTCTTTAGCCTGGTAGCTAGTGCTGTGAGCCTTTGTTTAGCAGTCTCTAGGGCTTCAGATGGAATCAGGCCCTTGTATTTTATCAGTAGCTGAGTCTTATCTTTAATCTCCACATCCTTCTGTAGTACCACCAGCTGACTAACCTCTCTCCAAGTTGCCTTGATCTTAGCCTCCAACCTCATTTTCCGGGGGTTGGGTGGGTATGTATTGCTGTTTACTTGATCGTGTAGCCAAGCATCTCCAGGATTACAGCAGCTGTAGTGTATGCCAGCTCATTTGTTTGAGTTATGGTGGTAGTAGGGATGTTGTTCAGATTCTTCTGAATCTGAGTTGGCCATCACACAGATGGCTCCACAATCCACAGCTGCTTAGTCTTGCTAGGCTGACCTTGAACTTTTCCCTCCCCACCCAGAGTCCACAGACTGCAGACACTGAGACAGAACCTCAATGGCATCATTTGGCTGGCCAGGGGTTGAGAGGTCCTGACATCAGAAAGACAGCTACTGATATCAGAAATAAGAAAAAAAAGTGCATAACTAGGTTTGGGATAAGAAAGAAAGATATAAGGAGTTTTAGAATCCAAAGGATTTTGAGCACTTCTTGCATTCTTAAAGCAGCTGCAAAACTAGGCCAGTTTTAAAGCTGATCTCTATATCAATTTTGCTTGCAATAAAAGGAAAGCTTTTTAAAACGAGGAAAAGGCTGGAAGAGCAATAAATTCTCTTCCCATACTATTGTCATACCATGGTGAGTCTGGCATTGTGCTAGTTTTGCTGGAGGCTAATTGGGTACATACACGGAAATCAGTAACACTTGAATTACTCATAACTAAATTAAATTCCACTGATTTAGTGAGTCTAACTCCTAAACATTGCTAATTATATCAAACAAACCTATATACCAGGCAGTCCTTGGAGTTGTAGTTGTGTGGATCATGGAAACAGAATCTCTGACTGAAAAAATTCAAAACTTTCACCAAAGCACTACAACAATTAGCACCCTGTCCAGTATTCTTTGTGAATGCACATAGCAATTACTGTAATATCAAACTGATTACTCATAAAACTTTATCTAAACCTAGTAGAGCTAAAACTATTAGCTAAGATTAAATTGGTGAGAGTTTCATTTGATGAAGATTCTGTGAGGGCTAAAGTGGACCAAATCAGAAGCAGCAGGCCTGAGACCAAATGCCCCCAAAGATTGGGCCATTGCAATAACCATGAGAAACAAGCAACTCTTTGTTACAATGCCCAGGCAGCAGAAAGAGACACAAGATGTGAAGCTTGGATCGGCTATGAATCTGTTTGATTCTTAGTTTGCAGTAGCTGGCTTGAATATCAACCTGACAGCCTTAAAATTTGGATCTGAATGAAATCCGATAGATACCCCTTTGTATATATTTAAGGTCTATTGCTGCAACCTCCAGAAGAGGGAATAGAGTTAAAAATAAAAGTGATGAAATAGGTTGGGATGCTGGAAAGTGTATTTTAGAGAATAATAGTGATTGTTAATGAGTGGAATTGAAATACATGCTATAGATGTCAGTGCCCAAGGGAGGAAAATGTGAAAAAGGAGTAATAAGTGCTATGAGAATCTTGATAAAAGGCAAGGTTGCATGTGTGGATGGTGTAACTAAGAAATGTTAAAATGTGGGTGTGATTTGCTTATAGAGTGGCTGTGTGGCTTAGTTAAAGTCTGTGCCAGGCAATTAGACAAATGTTATTGTTCTCCTATACAAAGGGAAAGGTAGCAAGAGTGAATGCAAAAACAACAGGGGATTAGTTTGTTGACTGAGTCAAGGAACGTGTTTGGCAGAATTCTGAGTAACAAAAGGTAACAGTGTGGAGTGTAACTTTGTACTGGGCTGGAGTATGCAGAGCAGATTCTTGCTCTCCAAAGAGTCATGAGAAATGTATGAATGTGAGAAAGAAAATATATATGCTTGTGGATTTAGAGAATGCATATAATAAAGTATTTTTTGTATAACAATGAAGTTGAAGGTTGGCTGCTGAATGAAGTAAGAGCAGTAAATGATGTAAATAAATCATCCTTGAGAATAAATGGAATGCTTAGCAAATGGTTCAACCTTGAGCAGAAGTAAAACAAGAATGTGTAACATCCCCTTGGTTGTTCAATACATATATGAATAAATGTATAAAAAATGCTTGTCATGATGTTAGAAGTGTGCTGGTTAAGGATGAGAATGCATATTTACTTTTGTATGTAGTTGATGCTGTGTTATAGGCTGCAGCAAATATTAGACCATATTTGTAGCAAATATGAAGCAATAAGGAGCATGAATCTGAAAATTAGAAATTTATTTAATTTCTAATTTAGAAAATTAGTTACATTTGATAAAGAAATATGAGTGAACATTTGCAAATTATTCAAAAATGGCAAAAACAACAACACCCAACCCTAAAGCAAGTAGATAAATGTGTGAATCTTGTTAGAATATTTACTAAGGTCACTAAAATGTGTGGAGAAATTTTAAGATGTACAAATGATGGTAGAAAGGTTTTGGGTAGTCTTTTGTAAGGAGTAAGTTTTCGTTCAAATTAGCTAAAATGGCTGTGCATTTGTTCTTTTTCTGCCCACTTTGCTATATGAAAATGAGAGTTGTCTAATATGGGAGAAACAAAAAACTAAGTTGAATACAATATGAATGGGATATTTTAAAATAATGTGGTAAAAGAGGAAGAGGTAGGGTTAGGAATTAATGAGTGCTGAATGAATGTGAACTGAATAAAAAAAAGTGCACTGAGGTGATTTGGGCATAGGATTACTAAACAAATCTATGAAGAAAAAGTGAATAGGTTGAGGGGAAGAGGAAGACTAAGAAAATTTTGGAGGAATGCAGTGGATGACAGCCTCAAGAAAGAGGTGAGAATTTTAAAGAATCTGAAGAAATATATGAATGTGATAAAAACAAGCATGGTTTGCAAGGATAGAAAAATAGGGGAAAGTATGGTGAATAGTTTAGTGTAAACAAGATTTAGCTATATTTTCTTTTATATAAATATTATTTCATACCTTTAATTTTCTTTGCTTATTATTTCTTACCTTTTTTCTACATTTTATATAAAGGTACTTATGAGAGCCAGTTTGGTGTGTAGTGGTTAACGCATCAGGCTAGAAACCGGGAGACTGGGAGTTCTAGTCCTGCCTTAGGCACAAAGCCAGCTGGGTGACCTTGGGCCAGTCACTTTCTCCCAGTCCTAGGAAGGAGGCAATGGCAAACCACTTCTGAAAAACCTTGCCAAGAAAACTGCAGGGACTTGTCCAGGCAGTCTCCAAGAATCGGACAAGATTGAATGGATTAAAAAAAAAGTATGTTTATAAGGGGGGGGGGGAGGCAAACTGGAAACTATTATATAGATTCTGTGTTAATATGACCAAAATAATGACATAGAGAGGGAGTATATCTGATGGGGTGTGGTGGCTCAGCGGGTAAGACGCCAGGCTTGTCGATCGGAAGATTGCAAGTTCGGAGGTTCGAATCCCTAGCCCTGCATGCGGAGTGAGCTCCCGCACTAACTCCAGCTCTTGCCAACCTAGCAATTTGAAA
This sequence comes from Charina bottae, assembly GCA_023362775.1. Taxonomy (NCBI): domain Eukaryota; kingdom Metazoa; phylum Chordata; class Lepidosauria; order Squamata; family Charinaidae; genus Charina; species Charina bottae. The sequence goes on along the minus strand of JALMGJ010000028.1, from coordinate 6,189,927 downwards.
GCATGCAAATGCAAGTAGATGAATAGGTACCACTTCAGTGGGTAGGTAACAGCGTTCCACGTGCGTCATGCGGCCACATGACCGTGGAAGAGTCTTCGGACAACGCTGGCTCTTCAGCTAACAAACAGAGATGAGCACCGGCCCCTAGAGTCGGACACAACTGCACAAATGTGCGGGGGGAACCTTTACCTTTACCTTATATCTCCATGACACAGCTCTTTGACACTTGCACGTCAAAGATCCATAATCTAATCCTTTGAAACCACAATTCACTAACAATGAATATCAGAGAGAAGCCATTTTAAAGAATCATAGGTTCCTAATTTCTGAGGTAAACAGGTCAAGCGGATGATGTGAAAGACCTTTCTCAGCTTGAAATCCTGGAGAGGTGTTTGAAACCAGTCAGAAGACTGAGATTCTAGCAGCATGAACCAGCATGAACAGACAATACCCTGTAACTAAGCAGACAATTAGCCTGAGCTGATATCAGGCAACTCTCAATATGAGTCTATTCATCCCTATGCAGAAATGAGCTCGGCAACAGAAATGTCTAGACTCCACAAAAGTACATTTTGCACAACAAAAATTCCAGATTTCAGGCCATGTTTGGGATTCAGAAATTTAAAAGGCAGACTTCATATTCTGAGATATTCTTGAATAACAATAGGATGTCTTTTTGTTTTATAAATTAATTTTCCAAGTCTGCTTCATAACATTTGAAATTCTCTTGTTATCTCATATAGAGAACATCAACTCTGTGCAAGAAAATTATGTCAAGTTTTTTCAGAATCAAACTTTTTTCACCCAAAGGAAGTTAAGTGTTACAGAATAAATATGTAGGCCTGGTTTTTTTTGATTAGCATGTACATAGAAGCCATTCTGTGAAAATAAAATAATATTTATTTTTACGGGTTACGGGACGGAAACTGCATTGGTCGCACTTATGGATGATCTCTGGCGGGAGCGAGATGGAGGTAGTGCATCCATTCTCACTCTTCTTGACCTCTCAGCGGCATTCGATACCGTCAACCACGGTATCCTTCTGGAACGGCTTAGGGAGTTGGGGGTGGGCGGCGTGGTTATACGCTGGTTCGCCTCCTTCCTCCGAGGCCGGACCCAGTCGGTGTTGATTGGGAGCGAGAGATCCAGCCCGTGGGCCCTTCTTTGTGGGGTCCCACAGGGCTCGGTACTCTCTCCGCTCCTTTTTAACATCTACATGAAAACGCTGGGAGAGATCATCCGACACCACGGGGTGAGGTATCATCAATATGCCGATGATACCCAGTTGTATATCTCCATCCCGGGTGAAGTAAGTGATGCAGTGACCGCCCTGTCCAAGTGCCTGGGGGCTGTAGGGGCCTGGATGGGGAAAAACAGGCTTCAGCTGAACCCTAGTAAGATGGAGTGGCTGTGGATTAATGGCTCCTTGTCCTCTGGGAAATTGTCATCTTTAATTCTGGATGGGGTTGCACTACCCCAGACAGATCCGGTGCGTAACTTGGGAGTTCTCCTGGATTCACGACTCCTGCTTGAAGAGCAGGTGGCAGTCGTGACCAGGAGAGTTTTTGCACAACTTCGGGTTGTGCGCCAGTTATGCCCCTTCCTGGAACAAGAGGCCCTTCGAACAGTCACTCATGCCCTGGTTATCTCTCACATAGACTACTGTAATGTGCTCTACATGGGGCTACCCTTGAAGAATATCCGGAAGCTACAACTGATCCAGAATGCAGCTGCGCGGACTGTTTTGGGTGTCCCAAGGAGGACTCATGTAACACCTTTGCTGCGCAAGCTGCACTGGGTTGCAGTTTGCTTCCGGGTACAATTCAAGGTGTTGGTTATCACCTTTAAAGCCCTACATGGCATGGGACCAGGATACCTAAGGGATCATCTCATCCCCATCACTTCATCCCGTCCCACCCGGGCATGCAGAGAGGGCATGCTACGGATCCCATCGGTTAAGGAGTTCCACCTGGCGGGGTCTTGGAAGCGTGCTTTCTCTGCTGTTGCCCCTGCCCTTTGGAACATTCTGCCCCCAGAGATCAGACAGTCCTCCTCACTCCTGGACTTCCGAAAAAGACTCAAAACCTGGTTTTGTCAATATGCTTGGGGTCAGAAGGAGATTGGAGATACTTGGAGATGGCTAGCACCTTAGATTCGCTCTGAGGGGCCCTTTTTATAACTTAAGAATACTCTGCCTTTGGATTCTATTTTACTCATTCTATTTTAAATTATGGTTTATTACGTATGTTTTTATTAGAAATGTATATCAATGATTTTAATTCTGTTGTAAACCGCCCAGAGTCCCCCTTGGGGGAGTTGGGCGGTGATAAATCCAATAAATAAATAAATAAATAAAATTTATTTTACTAAGTAATACTTGATGTCTAATATTTGGACTAATTTCTTTGCAGTGAGTCAAAGAATTTTTTTATCACAGTTAATAATTATCTGTCTTACTACTTCTGATAGGATTACTTTTCTGTTAACTGTAAAAAATTGCATTCCTAAATAAGGATTTGAACCCATGACCTTTCAGACTAGTCTAACATTCTGTCCACAATATCTCATTAACCTCTTCCTCTCAGAGAATACATTCAAGTTGTATTCCAGTCAATGGGATGCTCTGATAACTGTAAATACAACTTTAAATTAAAATTGGTGTTATATTCCAGCTCTCTGTCTGTCAGAAATGTGGCAGGCACTTGTACACAATGAAAGTGCTAATATGTCTGCAAATGTCATCAGTTTCAGTACTTTTTAAAATAGTCATATTTTACAATCAATGGGGCATGGAGTTAGTGGGGCAGTTTGAAACTTTGAACCATCTGCTTTGATTCTCAGTCTGTGTGGATAAGGCAGTCTCACCTGAAATTACCTATTTTGCATGAGTGTGTGTCGAGAGGTCTGAACTGAAAAAGTATATACCTTTTTCAGGTGGGAGGCCATATTTGTACTTGCAAGTGGGTGGAACCACAATGAAAAATACATTTAATTTTAAACAAATCAAATGCAGTTTATAAGAATATCTAATCTTTATTATGGTCATAGACCAGCATAGGATAAGAATATTCTTCATGTATTTAATCATTTTTCTCTTCTGATACAATGAATAGCATGATTTGCTGTAAAATTTGAATAGACTTTGAGGATCATATTCATGCCTTTCAGGGGGATAAATGTGATGCTAGGGAGTTGAGCTTTTGCATCCCTGATCTAAAAACAATTAGAACTGGGCACAAATGATCTTTTCCTTCACCTTCAAGCTATTTCTCACTTTCTTCATCCACTCTAGTGGTTATCTTTTGAACTGACATGCCCCTTTTAAAAAGTCACTTTCTAATCCCTGTGTATCCAAGTCCTTGATAAAAGATACCTGAACAGGTCACTGTTCATTAAGGACCATAATCACTCACTGATAGTTCAGTGCCACTTTAGGTAAAGTAGAATTTCTGCAAAACAAGATCACAACAGCACAAATAACTGTCAGGACCTTGGACAGTAACAGCAAGGCATACTAGCTGACATACTCTCTAGCAAGGAGTGTACAGTAGTTATCTCTGCAAAGAAATTAAGCCCCAGGAAGAGGAACTGAGCTGGATCTTTCCAGTGGTTTTGTCACTGATGGATGATGACTGTATTTCTTAAAGGGTCCATGGTATTTGTATAGTGTCAAGTTACTGCATAGCTAAGTGACAGCAGAACCTATGGTGAGTCAGAGAGGAGAAATACATCCTGAGGCCAGAGAAACAAAGGGATTCCTTGAAGTTAGACATATCCAATTCTTAGTGCTACTTGGACTATTTCTGAACCTCCAAGCCAGGGCATAAGATAGACACAATTTAAATTTTTTGCTCTTGGGACTGTGGGTAGGCCCTACCATCTACATACCAGCTCACTCTCATTATAAGCAAGCAGTGACAAATATTGGAAGCAGCGGGGTTTGATTTGGTGAGATAACTGTTAGATTCCCTGAGTGATTAAATTTATCTCTAGGCCTCGTGTCAGGGGTGGATGGCCATAGGCTACGTTTGACCACCTTGAGGATTTGATGTGGGCCCCATCTGTCATTGAAAATTACTGGCACTATTGAATTTCAGTGGTGATGCAGTTGCTACCAATATTTTGGCAGATTGCTTGCCATAAATTTTTACCAACCAGCTATGTATCTCTCTCAGTATCAATTCTTGGTAAGATTAATTAACTTAAAGTAAAACTAAGTAAAAACATCTTTTTAAACTTTAGGATAATATAATGGGACTTAATCAGATGAACATACTAATTTCAGCTTTGTAATCAACTTAACCTTTTCTGTTGTCCTGCTCCTTAGGATTATTCCTATTGCCTCCACTGCATCAGTGCTGATTTCAGATTTTCAGATTTTTCGGTTCCTGCTGATGAACTTGCCAAACTAGATTAACCAAATAAATTGTATAAATTGATTACAAATTGATTAAAATTGAATGATGGCCTAAAATTGCTATTTGGAAGGCTGCCATTCTTTGCTTTGACCCTTTTTGTCCCTGGTCACTTTGTAAATCCAACTCTTAGCATGCCACACAAGTCTAAGATTAAGCAGAGCTCTTTGTCCAAAACAGATTCCTTGTATCTGCTGTAAGTGGTAAACCTTATTTTATTCTTTTGGACAATTTCACACAATATTGAGGGGATAAATTTTTTTATAGACACAATCTTTTTATGCTTCAAGCAGAAGACTAGATGTCTGATCTTTTGTTATGGTGAAAAACTCTCTTCTAACTAGTGTATCAGTAAGAAAGCTAAGCTACAATGTTTAGATAGCATGCAACATTTCTACATGTGTGTATATGTGTGTGTGTATGTATGTATGTGTATGTATGTGTATGTGTATATATATATACACACACACACACACACACACACATACATACATACAAACCACATCACTAAACTCTTGAACATCCTGTTTTACAACAAGTAAAGGCTTATAATCTAAGAATAATTATATCAATCCATGTGCTGATTGTGTGAAGAAAAGCATTTTCTTACACCAAACTCCAATAAAAATCTGCATTAGTGCTTCACAGAATACCAGGATAGTTAGTGTTGCTTTACTAGTGGATGTAGCAGAGAAAATTCAGATCTCATAGGTTAGTAGCAACATTTTTTTGAAGAGATTTGGTTTTATTAAACAAACTATTAATTCTATTTAATTTTGTAATTAAAATGAATGTATTGCCCAGGATGTTACTTCTTTTCCAAACGGTCCCAATTTTGTCAACTGACATAGTATTTAAACAATGGCAAAAAGACATCTCAAAGTTTATTTGGCAATGCAAAAAACCAAGAATTAAATACAAATTGTTACAGGATGCTAAGGAAAGAGGAGGATTGGGGTTGCCAGATTTAAAACTGTATTTTGAAGCATGTTGTTTCATGTGGATGAAAGTCTGGAGTACTTTAGAAAATAAAAAATTGTTAGATCTTGAAGGGCATGAGTTAAGACGAGAAAGTGTTGGAGATATAAAATGGTTAAGATATAAAGATTTATTAATCTTTGAAGAAGGTAAACCTATATTTAAGACAAGAGAAAAATTATAGATAGAAGGTCATTTATGTCATTGGTTTAGTTATATGCAATTATTTGAGCGTTTTAAGCTGGATAAAAAGAACTATAGATTTGTAAATGAAACAACTCATCTTGAGAAACAACTATGTATGAATAAGGAACATATTATTACCAAAATGTATAAGATGCTATTACAAATGAACTTGGAGGATGAACAAGTTAAGGACTGTATGGTAAAGTGGGCAAGTAATTTTGGATATAATATTATGTTGGATCAATGGGAAAAATGTGGTCAAAAGGTTTAAAATTCATGTTGAGTTATAATTTAAAGGAAAATTTATACAAAATGATGTACAGATGGTACTTAACACCTGATAACTTATCAAAAATGTTAAAAAATGTAACAAATGTATGTTGGAAATGCTCACAGGAAGTAGGAACCTTCTATCACCTATGGTGGACATGTGAAAAAGCAAAAAAAAAAAAATTGGGAACAGATTTGCAATATTATTCAGAAAATTCTTAAAGTAACTATAACAAAAAAAAACAGAATTGTTTTTATTAGGTTTAATGGAGGAAGAGTTGGGGAAAACATATGGAAATTTGCTTCTACACATGACTACAGCTGCAAGAATACTCTACATGCAACGATGGAAGGAACCACAAATACCAACAGTACAAGAATGGATAATTAAATTAATGGACTTGGCACAAATGGCAAAATTAACGGAATTGATAAAAGATAAAACTATTTATAGATTTACAGATCTATGGCAACCATTGTTAGAATATCTGCTAAAGACAGAAAAAGATGAAGTTATGATCATGGGTTTTACACAATAGTGAGTTTGATGGATAGAAATAATGAGAGTATGGATAAATTAAGAGTAAGAGACTATATTATATTAAGTATATCTATAATTGGGATAGCCGGAAGTCACTTTTTTATTTTTTATTTTATCCTTATTGCATCTTATTTCTTTTCGTTTTTGTATTTATGTATTGTTTCTCTCTATAATGTGGGTCTTTTGTCTTTTTATTTCTGTTTTATTTTCTATTCCTCTTTGTATTTTGTTGTATTTTTGTGTACTTATTGTATTGTATGTAATATGTAGTTTAGTATGTAAATTTATTTTATATGTAAGTACATTTTGAAATAAATAAAGTTTGTTTTTTTAAAAAAAGAAAATCCCACAGCTGCTTTTATTTCTGAATCTAATGCAAACCTATTGTGTGCCTGACATTCCACTACAGCAATATAGGTAGTAAAGATGTGTTCCTTTTGAGAAGATATCTAAAGTCAAGCTAGCTAGGGATAATGGAGAAAGGATTTTTGACCATTAAGCACATCTACTGAACTACTATTGATTTGAACTGACTTGTTAAATTTGGAAAGATAATTTTATCTTTTGGTTTTTGGTCTCTCTTAAATTGGTTTTCTATGTAAGCCACCACTAATTGTGGTGGTATAGAAATAGGTTTGATAAATAAATGAATAAAGTTTGGAAGTTTGTAGCTATTAGGGGAAGACCATTATCAATATCCTACAGCGTATATAATATTTATGAAGAAGAATGAAATCCAAAGGTTTAGATTTACAAGCATATATGTTTTCTAAAATGCACGAATAATCATTATTCCATACCTGTTGTTGTTTTAAAACCCTCTTGAAAACTGGACAAAACTAGAGTGTTTCCAATGCTGTTGTATTCCAGGGATTTCTCTAATGTCTTTTCATTTCTCACTGCAAGGTACACCTGCCAGGTGCTTCATCTGGAATCCAGTGGACTTGGGAATTCTCAACTTTTCAGAGATGCAGTTATGTCATTCCCAGGAGACTCTGTTTATAAAGCAGTAAGAGAATTCCCAATTCAGCTGAGTAATGTGGATTCTCCAGTATAATATGATACTCATAACTATTAGCAATGCTTACTACCAGTTAATAATCTTGGATACCTCCCTTCCCCTCCCCTCCCCTCTAAGGTAAGCTAATATTGCCATGTTTCCTAAGGCTCAAGGTATGTTGTTTTCTTATAACAGAGATACAATTTATAACTTTCTTATAAGCAAAACCCAGTGTTTCAAATATTCTAAGGGAGCCGGAAATTTCTTGGCTCAATGATCAATAATGAAAGAGCTTCCCTATTACTATTGATCTTTTGTAGAATGCAGAAAGAGTATTCAGTGTATTCTAGGAAACACACTTAGTTGTTCGGGAGCCAGCATAGTCCCAAACCTTGGGTGTATAATGTTTACCTTTAGGCAGGAACTGGTGTCCATGGCAATTGTCCTGGACATAAAAATCAGTATGAAAAGGTGGAAAGAGTTACCTATTTGTAGAAATTTTGGTCTAGTGAGTTATTTTATATATGACTTGCCATAGAATCAGTTTTGATTACTTTGATAATACTTGTGCATTGCTGATATTAAATTTTTGGATTTAATACTACTGTACCAGCAAAAATCTAATGCACTTCAGAAAGACATTCTTAAAGACTTTGTTAGAAATCAGATTTTAAAAAATAGAGGAAATGGCTTATAAAAAACCATATAACTAAAAAGAAAGTTTTAAAGTGCTTTTAGATAAAATAAACATTCTAAGCAACATGCCACAATCTAAAATTTGAAAATTTTAGTATACATAAAAGGATGTTGGAATAGGATGGAGGGGTGATGCCAGTTCGTTGTAAACATGCTGTTTAATAATGGCAAATCCCACCATCTCCCACTGTATACCCTGCACCCCTAGTGGATAGAGTCTACTGATTAATATGCTTCATTTGCCGGTAACAAGGAATATGCATCAGATCCTATGAGCTTAGGTGGGTGTTGAAAGTATTTTCATGGCTTTGCTTTGGATAAAGAAAAGTCTTTTTTTAAAAAAAAATTGGAGATCATTACAAAAAAAACTGTTCAGAGGGATAAAGTACTGTGGAGAGGCAGAAGTAGCTTCCTAAGACATCAGGGTGCAGGATTGATGTTACTTTGAACTTGCTCTTCCACAGTAGTGTTTGCCTGTTGCTCATCTCAGATTAATTACAGTAGCTCTTGTGCAAAAAAAAACAAACAAAAAAAAAACCCACCTTCCAGGTCGATTGGCCTCATGTTGATTAACGTTTGTGTAGTGATACCATTTGGGTTCTCTGCTTCAGGCCCCAAAATGTCTGGAATCAGCCTTGGTGCTTACTTCCCTAGGGAGACCTGTGATCCTTTCATAGGAGCTAAGAATTATATGTTTCATTACAAAGCCACTCATGCAAAATCCTAATCAGTTTTTGATTATGTTCCTTTTAAGGCCCAATTCAGATTAAATTTAGAATCCTCTGTTCATTCACAACAAGAGCTGGCTCTTTGGCTGTGTTGGGGACAGTAAGGGGAGAGAGTCAGGGAAGCTCCATTCAGCCTTGTCCTTTTTGCCCTATTTCATGCACCTTATCCATGTGAGTGAGGGAGGGGAAGCAAAACAGAAAGAGACAAACTCTTAGAGCAGCCTTGATTTTGCAGGGCAACTCTAGAACTTTGTCTCACTTTCCCCACCCTCTGATGGGTGAGAAAGGAGGTGAATTTAGCTCAAAACAGTCCCAAGGCTGTTTAAGCTAGACCTAATGCCTTGTAATTCTGCCATTGGTAAATGTTGTATTATGCATGACACAGTAACCCCAAACCATGACTAAATTGGGTCATACAAGGATAGTCCTCCTCTGCATTCCTGGGGGTTACTCCAAAGCTGGAAGTAGGCTGGAGCACATGGAGACAAAGCCCTAAAGTCTCAGCCCTAGAGAAAGAAGGACAAAGTTCCACACTCAAAAGAAACAAAATGGCAAGGAGAACCATGGAGATATAAATATTAGAGTAGTAGAGAAACCTAAGGCTTTTCTTCTTTCTAGCACTCACTTTCTTATTATCTGAGCCTAAGGTTCCTGCAGTGGATACACTGCAGTAACATAGATCTGATTTCACAAAACCAGGGGTTATAATAATTCACATACAAATAACATCCTTTACTAGATATTAAACATCTGCTGTCACACATGCAAAAATAAACAGACAGATTGCATTGCCTTTTCTTTTTAACTCAGAAACATTTCCCCTCCCCTCTGCTTCTCAGTAAACAAACATTTTACTCTACCTTGACTAAAATTGGATGGTGTCAGTGGAGACCAATAAAACAGCTTTGAAGTCTAGATCTGGCCTTAGTGCCGCCAGTTGCCCATCCCATTTTACACAACTGGTAACAGTAATTCACAGACCATGTATTTACCGGCTGTCATGTCAATAAATCACAGATTAAAGGTCCTACTCCTAATGCAATTATTGATGTGATAGTCTGAAGGAGCCATTAGTATTTATTGTGGCAATGATCCACAGACAACAGAGGACTAGAACAGTAACTGATATTTTGGCTTCAAGTTACAATGCCATTAAATGGAAGTGCAATAAAAAAAAATGACAGAAACCTTGCTTGGTTTTCAGCATAGAACTTGATTTTATGTCATTTAGCTATACAGACTAAATGTATTCTGTTTTATGGCCAATTGGATGTCATATCCAACAGAAAACACAACTATCATAAAACTAGTTTTTTTTCCAGAAAGGGGCTCAATATATGTACAATTCCCATTTTTTCTTATCAAAAATATGAATGTGAAATTAGAAGGATGGCAGTAAAAAAAGGCCATTTCCTTGTTATCTGAGATTTCCAGTTGCAAATAGGATCCAGCGAACTCAATGAGGTTTATATAAAGGCAATATATGCCTTTATGTATAGTACTGTGCATATGTAGGGGGAAAGCAGGTGTAATAGAAACTATAGTCTTGAGCACAGGCTAGGAGATAGGGGAGGGGGAGGGGAGGGGGAGGGAGAAGGGCCATTTAACCCTTTCACCTCCAGCTATTCTTCCCCTAAGCATCACCCTCTCCAAAGCTACATTTCAGTTGGCAGGGGATTCCTGTGTGAAAATGACCAGATGTGAAAAAAATAAATAACTCTTCTTTTCTTTACTTTACACCATAAGGCAGGGGTGGGCAACATCCAGCCCACGGGCCGTATAAGGCCCGCGAAAGCAATTGGTCTGGCAGCAGGTGCGGCAGGGGTGTGGCGGCGGTGGGCGCGGCAGGCATGGTGGCATTGGGCGCAGCAGCGGGGGGTGTGGTGGGGCGGGCGTGGCAGGCATGGTGGCAGCAGGTGCAGCAGAGGGGGCATGGCGGGGGCAGGCATGTCAGGTGTGGCAGCAGCGGGCGCAGCAGCGGCAGTGGGCTCAGCAGGTGTGGCAGCAGCGGGCACAGCAGTGGGGGCTCAGCGGTGGTGGGCACGGCAGGTGTGGCGTGGCGGGCATGGCAAGCATGGTGGCAGTGGGCGCATCAGAGGGGGTGGGGTGGAGTGGGGGCATCAGGTGTGGTGGCGGGCGCAGCGGCGGTGGGGGGCACGGCAGGCATGGTGGCAGTGGGCGCAGCAGCAGGGGCGCAGCAGTGGGGGGTGCGGCGGCGGGTGCGGTGGCCCCCCAGTGCGTGCAATTGGCTCCTGTCCACAAACCCCACCCCTTCCGTGCGATTGGCTCCTGCCCGCAAACCCCGCCCCTCGGCCCTTGAATAATGTTATAAATATCAAAATGGCCCTTGGCAGAAAAATGGTTCCCCACCGCTGCCATAAGGAATGGTGGTGGGAATAAATACATTGACTGGATTCACAAGTTATGCTAAGCCATAGTTTTGTTTAACCATGTCATTGCATGAATTTCACACATTAGAATAAACCAAAAACTATGAGTTACAGTGCACAATGGCTACGTTCAAGATATGAAAACTAAGTCAGGACAAAATCAAACCACATTATGACTTAGCATAATGTGCAAATTTACCAACTAAGAGTCATGTGCCATTTGTGTCTAACTCTCTGTATTTTCAATTGCTTTTCATGAAGATGGAACAAATTTCTTGGAATTAAAATCTACTGAGAAAGGACACTGAAGAAAACTTAGCTTTACTCTCACAAAGTTTTCAAGATTCCCTGAGGAGACTGAATGACTTTGAAACCAATTTCCTTTTGAGAAGGAATACCTCAGAGATAATGATAGGAGAATACCACTTCAGAAAACCAAAGTACACATTAGATTCAACCAAAGCTACACCAAATTGGGCTGTTTTCCATTCATCATAACTCTTTAGCCTCTGCACCTTTTCTGAAATTTTGCAGATGTCACAGTGTATGTCATTTGCATGAGAATTGTCCATCACTGCAAAGAAACAGATGGTAGAGGGGGGGAAAGTGAATTACTCCCCCCCAACCCCCGGTGTTGAACACAAGAATTCCTCTTGCTTGGCTATTCTTCTGGATCATTGAGGATTTCTTAGCTAGGGCTACTTTGCTGTATGTCATTTTCAGTTGTTCATAAATGTATGATAAATACGACTTTTTAAGGAACCCTCTGTATGCAAATGCTGCTTTGGCACAAACACTCTGAAACTGTTAATCTGAAACTTGCAGGTCCGATCTCCCACATGAGTAGACTTTGCTTGCAAATTTCACCCATTTCTAACACAGGGGTAAAAATACTGAGTACTTCTTTTTGTTTTTAATTAATAACATATAAAGGTGCCTTTAGAACAGAATCCTCTGTATCTTTCTCTCTCTCTGCACCTCTCTCTCTCTCTCTCTCTCTCTCTCTCTCTCTCTCTCTCTCTCTCTCTCTCTCTCTCTCTCGTGCTTATCCTAAACTCCAAGGATAGGCCTGAATGGATGTGCCAAATATTTTTACTTCTACATGAACAATATCTTTGTTATATACAGACCTTAAACTCCCTGTAACAATAGAACTAATAAGTGGAATGGATAGATCAGACTGTTGAACTCCGGACACTACTATTTGGAGAGAGGTACAGCAACCCTTTCTGAAAAACTAAACAGAAATATATTTCTTCTAAAACAAGATCTCTGTCTCACTCTCACTCTCTCACATGCATACTTTAAATGGAAGCTTTCATGTGAAAAATGGAAAAACCTGTATTTTACAGAAATTTCTGAGCTAGTGATGTACCTAAAGACCCAACCTTAACTATGGTCTTGCCAAGCTGTAATTTATATAGTATGGATCGAAACATCACATAAGCTGATCATTTGATAAACGGACTACTTTCGTTTTCTCCAGATTGCTGATGAGATGACGCGTGACAAACTTTTATCACATTTTTGCAGGAAGATTCACTTCATGGGCTCATCACTGAAATATATGCATTGTGATAAATTTCATTTAATAATCTGAATTCTGTCTCCATCTATTGTTGAAAACTATTTAGTTCTAAAATTGATGAATGGATTGGGCAACTCTGTAAATATGACAGCATTTTATCCTTTGTCTTCCCTTTTTATGGAATCTGGTGTATTTTGTTGGTTTTCTTTTCTTTTCTTTTCTTTTCTTTTCTTTTCTTTTCTTTTCTTTTCTTTTCTTTTCTTTTCTTCTTTTCTTTTCTTTTCTTTTCTTTTCTTCTTTTCTTTTTTAAAAAACCCAACAACCCAGGTTTGAAATGTGAGGGATGCTTAAAACTGCAGTCAAACAAGTATCTCCTTTTTCTTAACAAAACCATATTTTTCCTCATTCTTCAGTGGCAGATTTCTCAGAGAACCTTACTTTTAATTTGGCATTCAGCCTTGTCTTAGCCCACACAGGATGCCCAGTAATTACATTCATTCAGTTAATTCCCCCCCCCCCCTAATTTAGCATTATATATTTTTTCCTATGGAGCCAGGAGTCCCTGGCAGATTCAACAGTACACAAATGGAATAAACAAGCCAATATTCAACAAATACTGTCAAACAGTTAGAATTGTGCTGGAATTGTGCTGGAAGTGGCAATAACTTAACATCCTAACTGGTGATTAACTGAACCATGATTAAATGAGTTAACCAAATTGTCTGGAGCTACCCACATGTTTGTCTTTAGTATCTTTTACTTTAGTACTCTTATAAGCAGATTTTCAGAGTCTAGATTATGTGAAGAACCCCCATGGACAGAAGAAACTCCATATAACTGAGAGATGTGATGACGTGGGAGCATTTGGTAAGTATACTCATTTCTATTTTCCTGATAGTGAGTAAAACTTCATGCATGTCCCATTTGTTGTTTTCACCTGCATAGTATGCAACTAATAAATAGCATACAACACATTGCATGTGAATATCCACACTATAACCCCACCAATACCAACATTCACAAAGAAGCACTAAACCCTGTATCTTCCATGTCAGATAAGCTAGAAGCCTCTACTGGAGATGTGGGGAACAGCCAGAATAAAAGGAGCACAGCACTGCCTGTTTTTCAAAGGAAAGTTGCACAGACTAGAGCATCAGGGCAACGTTAGTAGCTTCATAGGACCAGATAGAAGTTTACTGACTTGTTGTCTCATCTGATTCCTATTAAGTTGGTAAGTGCAGGTATGAAAGAACAGAAGGCTCCAAACTAGGAATGACAACAGAGATGACAAATATTTTTTAATGTCCATTGTAGTTCTGGTATTGTGACTTTTCCTTTAATACAGTTCTTGGAATCACAGAATGTAAGAATTCAAAGGGACCATCTAACCCAATCCCCTGCTCACTGAAGGAATCTGATACCCCCAACAAATGAGTATCCATCTCCCGTTTAAAAAGTTCCAGTAAGGAGGAGTCCACCACTGTTCTATTAAACATTCCACTGTTTAATAGCTCCAGCTGTCATGGGATTCATCTTTATGATCAGCCTAAATGGGCTTGTATTTTAAGTTCTACCCATTTTCAACAGAGAACAAATGTAGCATCTCTTGCACATAATTTTTCATTTTCATCTTCTTGAAAATTATGCTAATTGGGCAAAGTTTACATGATATTATGTGTCAGAATATAGAGTCTTCATGCTTGATTCATTATTATCTAGCTGCTATTTAAAAGCTTCTTATTTTAAAGATATTCTATTTGTAAAGGTGGTACAAAACATACTACCCAATAATCTACAAACATTGAGATCAATAGCTTCTCAAGCTGATTCAAAATAAGTGAATGGCTATTAGTACAGCCAGAAATCATCTACAACCTTTATAAATAGATATAAAAGTAAAATTAATGTATTGGCTAGATTTTCATTCCTCTAGTTTCAAAAGCCTACTGTTAAAAAGAAAGATTGCTAGAGAAATTACTGACAAGGCATGTTTTCCTCATATAGAAAAATAGTAGGGCTGTGCAAAAGATTCAAAAGGGTAATGGTGCAACCAAAGGGTTCCTCCTCAAAACATTGTGGCAATCTTGTTCTTCTCAAGAAGAATCAGCCCAGCTGCTTCAAAGGTTTTCCCAGAGTGTTTCTTCATGCATGCACATGCCCGGTTATTTTGCCTCACAATTCCCAGCATGTGTATACCCAGACATGCCAAGCCTTCGGTGGATGTGGCTGCTCCAGTGCTTTGAGGATGGGCAGTTCATTCATGCCAAATGTAATTTGGGAAGTGTCCCTTCAAATGCTTTGCACAGTCTTATTAATTAGCTTTCTAAATGCTTAATGTGGACCTCACATTTAAGCCATTGAATTTATGACAGGTGGCTGCAGTCAGTCTTTGCCACTGTCGACAACTGTTTCACCCCAACATTAATGAATTTTATATTGCCAGAATTCAGCCACTTTAATTAACACAAAGGGATAATGAGGATCCCCAAAACAGCAAGAGCACCCTGGTGCCAGCTTCCCTAAAATCCCCAGGTGTTGAGCAAGATTGAGCAAGATCAGCAGCAAAGGACACGAGACCGGACTGTCCACGACAGTAACACTGCACAGGGGTCAACTGTGCTTCTGCCGCAAAACAAAGGTCCCTCAGCTTCCTTTTATGCACGGGTGGAAGAAAAAGACATAAGATTTAAACCTTCGAGCTTGTATGGCTTGAGAGTTTTCAGTTGCTGGTTTTCTTCATACTAACAACTTAAGTTGATTAGCTATGCTTAGGGAATTTTCCCACAATGAAGTATTCAGACACACAGTCCCTATCTGTGGCTTGAAATGCTGTTGTCCAAAAGAATACTGTTGATTCTGCTGATCGTGTAAATTGACTGTAAATATGGCTGAATAACAGGCTGGCAGAATAAATGCTTTCTGTTTTGATACCGAGCTATTGGCAAGTTGCACAGCTTTGGTTTCCAAAGGGTTCCTAGGAATGTTTTCCAACTCCCTTTTTAGCAAATCATTAAAAATTTAGACAGGCAAATTGATACAGCTGTTCTAATCTATATGTAATATATATGATGGAATGGAAGATTGGGAATAATTCTAAATGATTATCCATATCTAACTCCAATATTCAAAACCAGGGAAGGGGCTCTAACCAAAGAAAAGTTGAGCTTATACAAAAACATTTCTAAAGTTTTTTAAGAGAGCAGTTTGGTGTAGTGGTTAAAGGCACCAGGCCAGAAACCGGGAGACTGTGAATTCTATTCCTGCCTTAGGCACGAAGACAGCTGGGTTGACCTTGGGCCAGTCACTCTCAGCCCTAGGAAGAAGGTAATGGCAAACCACTTCCGAAAATCTTGTCAAGAAAACTTCAGGGACTAGTCCAGGCAGTTGTCAGGAGTCAAAAACCAACTTGAAGGTACACACACACACACACACACACACAGTCTTTTAGGCAAAAAAAAAAAGGTGTTTTTAAATAATATTTAATCTTGTTTCAGAAGTTATTTCTTAGCTTCAGTCCTTTTTTAAAAATTCAGTTATTTGGTTTTGCCTGAATTAATACTATTGCTGATTTGGCCTCCATGGTAGTTTTACCTTTGTGAAGATCAATTGCTCATACTTGCCAGTTTCTGTGGTTAAGGACTAAAAGTGGGGAGATGCAGATCCCCTGGATGACTTTGGGCCAGACGTCCTCTCTCAGCCCAACTTATCTTACAGGGTGACTGTTATGGGGAAAAATAGGGATGTTATGTATTTTACCTCAAACTTCTGAATGAAAGATGGAACATAAATCTAACAACAAACAAGCACACTGAGGATTATGGGGTGTATTTTGGTTGGTTGGTTGGTTGGTTGGTTTTTGCAGGGTAATGAAACTCTACTTCTTGCATAAGCAACTCTTAGGGCTCTTATCCAAACCCAAGTTAAAATACTATCGTGCAACTTTGAATTGCTAGAAAACTATACTGATTTAAAATCTGCTGCCTCCGCTGGAAACTCTTTTTGCTGCAGGCACAATGCTGATAAATGTGTTGTCCATATTTGTGATGTACATGGTATGTTAATGAAAGTGATTAGTGTTTCCTCCTGACTTTGTCTCCTTCCCTTCCCATCAAATGCCATCAGCCACTGAAAAAGCATCCACCAACATCCACCACCATATCCTCAAAGTGAGATGGATGTGGAGCTAGGGAGCAGAGGAGTTTTGACAGATGGCTAGATAGGTGTTTTAGCCATCTATCAGAACTTGCTCTGCACAAGCATAATCAGCACAAGATTATTGCAGAAAAGTGCTAAACCCATGTTCAAAAGTGGCTCAAACAATAGCTGACAGACACATGGAGAAACAGGAGGGGGGCTCTCTTTGCCATGCTTCATCATGCAGCCCTTCCCACTGATGGAGTTTTGAAGATTAATAAAAGAACTCCAAGCAGCTAACAACAATCTTGCAAAGTAGAAGCGTGAACCAGAAGGGACTTGCACATTACGCTTAATTACATTCAGAAATAAATTCAGTCTTCACATAGTTAGATGAAGAAAAATAGAGATAGCTTACATTTATTCAGTAGATCTGGATACAAGTAGATTCATAGTAGATCTGTGTGCAAGCAAGATGGAAAGGATGAGAGCTGCATCTTGCAGCACCTCCTGCTTGCAGGTGTGCCCAAAGAGTAATGGAGATTGTTAATCCCCCAAACTCAAGAAGAAGAAGGAAGTGGAAATCAGGTGACCCATGTGACATCCCACAAGCACAATAGAGATGTGTTTACTAGAAAGGACCCCCCTTATGCTTATGAGACAATGCTGAGTTGACCCCTGATAATTCCAACACCCACTGCCACAACTCATCAGCTGCTGTTTAGGCTGATCCAAGTCTCAGAGCCTGGGGCTTAGTGAAAGTCTTAGGGGTACAAGGAAAGTGATTCCATCTTCTGTGGGTCACTTGAGTTCAACACTGACTGAATAGTTTTTGAAACATGTCAGATAGCTTCCAGTACAAAACTTCCAGGGCTTGCTGCCTGCTTAAGGGGGAAAAGGTTACTTCATTATTGGACTGACTTTAAGCTGCCACAGGTGTATGTTGAATATAACAATACAAAGACATGGCAGAAAAAAGAGGCTGCTGTGATATGGGTGCAAATGGGGAAAGGCTTTTAGGTTGTACCCCTAGTGTCTTCAAATGGTGGGAAGTTCCTGGTAAAGCTGTCTTCAGGAATATTTTTTTTCACACTCCCTTTTTCTACTTCATTATTTCCAAATTATATATTGAAATAGATGGAAGATGTGCATTCAGACAAGCAGGCATTCAAGTGTTCCTGAAGCAACATTGATTTTGTCCTGCAATTTCTGTTTTCAAGGATTTACATTGATTAATCAGAGAAATTCTGTAACAATCCTTTTCCATAAACCTTTTCAAAATGCTTACTCCAAATGTTCAAACTGCCCAAAACCTCATTTTGGTTATAACACAATTTCTGTGGTCCAGTCTGAAGTAAATTGCTCTATTGACCAAGTAAGGCCAGGCCAGGTAGCCTATCAGGCCTAAAGTAGTACTGTTTGGTAATTCAGAGGTCCATGTAGCACACCTCTATTTTCTTCTGTACCTGAGGAGAATTGTGAAGTACAACTACAGATAGCCCCAAGAAGCCCATTTAAGATCCATTTATGGAGAGAAAACTTCAAAGAGATTGCAAGTGAAGGAATGAATGTGTACGGGAGAATTTGCACATGGAAAATCCTTGTCATGAAATAGATGATCAAATTCATTATAGAGCCTAAAGAACTGCATAAAAGATTATGTTAGGTGCAAACATGGGTCATGGACCATGCAATTTCTTGGTGGGATGAAACAGGACATGACAGAAAACAAAAATGAGAGGGACTTGCTTTCTGTGGATTTAGAAAATGACATGTTAAGAAAGGAAACTCAGATTATCACCTGCATTCTCCAAGAGAAATGCTTCAATACTTTATTGCAGCAGGTTACAGTATGTACATCTGGACAGCATATGTACATCTGCCAGATATTGAGCCTTGGAATCACTGTACAACTAGGTTTACATGTTAAGCATCTAAGTAAGCATTTATGACAGGTTCTCAGCTGATGTTGTTATTGAACAGGCACTAATGAGCAGGATCAAATCAACAGGAGGACTTATGAGTTCTGGGCTCCCTAAATGGAACAATGAACAGAAGTAAATAGTAGCATGCAAGAGTTCATTGGTGTTTTATTTCATACATACAAACTCCAAAATTAGCTTCTTATACAAGGCTATTGGTTTCTCTTGATATTGACAAAATATTGAGCTAACTAATTGGCATAGGAGTATGCAGCAACCACAAATTTCAGTTCAGACCTTGATTTGACAATGTGGAAATTAGACTTCTCTGATGAATCACAGGCTTCCTGATTTGATTCAAATGTGAATCTAAAGAGATTCAGAACAAAAGTGTTGGGCTTCCCATGACTAGCATAAAAACCACATGATAGCGGATACAACTTGCATGAGAAATTACAGCTCTATGCATGCCTTCTTCTCCAGTCATCCTTCTGTGCTGCCCAATCAATGCCCAAATGGCCCTGCCCTCATGAACTTGCCACCTATTCCAAAAACAGTGATTTGAAATGGCTGATGGTGGTTTGATTGTAAAGTTCACTCATAAGAGACAATAGAAAAGCCAGAAGACCAGAACACCTCTTTACCAGCAATCAACAACAAGATAGGCAAAGATTAACTGCAAGATTAGCAGCAGAGGAGCAATCAAACAACACAACAGACCCTAATCAAGGAACTATTAACTCAGTCAATCAACCAAGCAGCAAACAACAACCCAATCAAAGTACTACCAAGGAGAGTACAACACCCCCACCAACACAGGCAGAACAAGCCAGGGTATATAAACAGAGAGCAAGTTCCACTCCCTTTTCGCACTGAAGATGTTGCCTAGCCTGGCAATGAAACATTCTGCAAGAAAACAACAAGGCTCAGAGATCACCAAGGACTCCACAGTTTAACCCTGAGCTACAAATATTCTCTTCAAAAGTTCACTCAGTTAAGGACAGACCTGTTGATTACTCCCCTTCTCCCTTCCCACCAGAAATTTTGTGCAAGCACACAAGTGGTTTTATGCATGCAAACAGCTTAATTCCCCCCCCCCCGCCATTTTTGTACAGCTGCAGCAGTCCTGCCATTAGGAGCATGGCAGAGCTCCAAAACCATAAATTAGAACCAAAACATTAATGGAGAAAGTTTGACCTCACTAAGTCTGAGATTTGATTTTAAAAAAGAAGCATGCTCCACAGGGAGCATTCTGTGGTACTGGACCCTCATCTGTCTGACCCCGTACCTTGAAAAGAATATTCTCATGGGCTCCAGCCTAAAACCAGACATCCAAAAGATTTTATTTCAGGCTAAAAACTTTATCAAGTGGAAATTCCTCTACCTTGGCTGGAAAGTAAAAAATATTTTCAGGAAAACTATTTCAGATTCTAGCATAGTAGGTGGGGAGCAGATTCTTTACTAGGTACTAGGGCATGTTTTTGCATAAATTCATAATTTAGCTGCAAGTATAACACTTTTAGGGGGCGTCGTGGCTCAGCGGGTAAGACGCCAGGCTTGTCGATTGGAAGATCGCAAGTTCGGAGGTTCGAGACCCGAGCGCTGCATGACGGAGTGAGCTCCCGCACTTGCCTCAGCTCTTGCCAACCTAGCAATTCGAAAGCATGCAAATGCAAGTAGATGAATAGGTACCACTTTGGTGGGAAGGTAACAGCGTTCCGCGTGCGTCATGCCGGCCACATTACCGTGGAAGTGTCTTCAGACAACGCTGGCTCTTCGGCTAACAGAGATGAGCACCGGCCCCTAGAGTTGGACACGACTGCACAAATGTGCAGGGGGAACCTTTACCTTATATAACACTTTTTAAGAGCATTGCTTTTATTTATTTATTTATTTATTTATTTATTTATTTATTTATTTATTCTTTAACTTCTATTATCACACCATCTCCCCCAAAGGGGACTCTCATTATCATGCTCTTTACAGTATAACTATATTATTGGTAGAAGGAGGTGGAAGAGCTCAGCAAAGACATGGCCAGGTGCTTATTGTGGAACATATGACGGATTGTTCATGTGCAGGTTCCATGTTAAGCTAAAGCAGAAGAAGAAAGCTCACCAGGTTCCACAATACGATTTTGACCATATATCCCACACCCCCATTTTCAAGGAGAACATCAGGAATTGCTTTGAATTTCTGAACCTCATTGATTGGGAGTCAGAGGAATTGTGGAATAGATTTAAACAAGTTGTTAAGGATGAATGTGAAAGGCTACCAAAAATCAAGAAATAGAGGAAAGCAAACTGGATGTCAGGAAGACAAAGATCTCAGGAAGAAACTTAACTAAGAATTTCAGAGTGCTGTTAAAAAAGTTAAGAAGCAGTATTCATCATCATCATTGGCGATCACTCGTAGCCGAGTAAGATTGTCTTCCAAGGGTAAAATTTTAACAGTGGATCCGTAAGTGGCTGTAAAGGCCAATTCTGGTTCCGTACAACCTCCCACAATGAGGGCATAGGTTTCCGGGTGGGAGACGGTCATGATGAGGGTTTGCTTGACGTGCCTTCCTTTTAGCTCTTTTCTCCCTTTCGCCCTGTACTTGTGCTTCTTCAAAGTCCATAGCGCCTTTAATAAAGGCTGACCTCCAATTGAAACGCTCATGAGTTAGGGCTTCCCAGTTCTCAATGCTGATATTACATTTTTTAAAATTAACTTTGAGAGTGTCTTTGAATCTCTTTTGCTGTCCACCAATATTCCGTTTTCCATTCTTAAGTTGGGAGTAAAGTAGCTGCTTTGGAAGAAGATGGTCAGGCATTCGAACAACATGGCCGGTCCAGCGAAGTTGATGTTGGATGATCATTGTTTCAGTGCTGGTGGTTTTCGCTTCTTCTAATAAGCTAACATTAGTCCGCCTATCTTCCCAAGTAATTTGCAGAATTTTTCGGAGGCAGCGTTGATGGAATCTTTCAAGAAGTTGGAGCTGGCATTTGTAGAGGGTCCATGTTTCACAGGCATACAGAAGGGTTGGTAGTACAATGGCTTTGTAAACAAGCATTTTGATCTCCCTGCGAATGTCCCGATCCTCAAACACTCTATGATTCATTTGGGAGAAATCTACACTCGCAGAGCTCAGGCGATGCTGAATTTCAGCGTCAATGTCGGCTTTTGTAGATAGATGGCTGCCGAGATAAGAAAAGTGGTCGACATTTTCTAGTGACACACCTTTAAGCTGGATTGATGGCGCTGCGGAGGGATTGGTTCAAACTTGCTGGTAAAGCACTTTGGTTTTTTTAATGTTAATAGAGAGGCCGAGCTTTTCATATGCTTCTGCAAAGATGTTTAGGATAGTTTGAAGATCTTCCTCAGAGTGTGCACAGACTACGTTATCATCAGCATATTGAAGTTCTATAACAGAAGTTGTAATTACCTTATTTTTTGCTTTCAGCCTACTAAGATTAAAAAGCTTTCCATCTGTTCGATACATAATTTCTACACCAGTAGGAAGTTTCTCTTCAACAAGGTGTATAATCATAGCGATGAAGATAGCAAATAAGGTTGGAGCAATAACACATCCCTGTTTAATGCCAAATTCCACTTTAAATGGATTGCTTTGAGAGCCATTGTTATCTAGGATTGTTGCCATCATGTCATCATGGAGTAGCCGCAAGATGTTCACAAATTTATCAGGGCATCCGATTTTCAGAAGGATGGTCCAGAGAGCAGTACGATTTACAGTATCCTTGAGGGCCCTGGTTTCCGGCTGCTGCTACTTAACGCCAGGTCAGTAAACAACAAAGCCCCGCTCATAAGTGAATTAATCACGGAGAGAGGGGCTGACCTGGTGTGTATTACTGAGACCTGGCTGGGCCCAGAGGGAGGGGTAGCCCTCTCGGAGATGTGCCCGGCCGGATTTTAGGTGTGGCACCAGCCGAGAGACCGGGGTAGGGGAGGAGGGGTGGCAGTTATCATCAGAGAGTCTCTGGTGGCTTTCAGGGGCCTTGCTCCACAAGTCTCCGGATGTGAGACCCTGTTTTTCAAGTTGGGTGCCTGAGAACAGTTGGGAGTGTTGCTATTGTACCAGCCTCCCTGCTGCGTAGCAACCTCCCTGCCTGAGCTGCTGGAGGCCGTCTCAGGGTTGGCGGTGGAGTTCCCCAGGCTTATGGTCTTGGGGGATTTTAACCTGCCGTCCCTGGGACGTGCCTCGGAAGTGGCTCGGGAGTTCATGGCTACCATGGCAGCCATGGGCCTGTCCCAGATTATTCGGGACACGACTCGAGACAGTGGACTCACTCTGGATTTGGTTTTCTTGTCAGAGCAATGGCAAAGTGACCTGAGGGGAAAGTTAGAACTATCCCCGTTGTCATGGTCAGATCACGTCCTGATATCCCTAGGATTCTCTTATGCCACCCCACTCCGCAGGGAGGCAGGATCTATTCGATTGGTCCGCCCCCGGCGACTTATGGACCCATTGAGGTTTCAGAGGGAGCTGGGGGTAATACCCGAGGATCTGCTGCATGGTCCAGCGGAGGCATTGGCTGCAATCTGGAATAAGGAAGCAGCCGGTGCCTTGGACAGGATCACGCCGATGCGACCTCTCCAGCCCCATTTGACCCGTCACTCCCCGTGGTTTACGGAGGAGTTGAGGGTCTTGAAGAGTGTGAAGAGATGTCTAGAGCGCCGCTGGAGAAAGACGAAGACGGAACTCGACCGAACACAATCTAGAGCCGCTATTAGGGCCTACCTTGTGGCGGTAAGAGTGGCGAAACGTGATTATTTCTCCGCTCTTATTGCGTCCGCAGAATGCCATACGACGGCCCTGTTTAAGATTACTCGATCCCTCTTAGGTAGGGTGGTAGTGACCACCCACCTACAGGGCCGTGCGGAAGAAATTTCTGAGCATCTGCAGGATAAAATCGCTCGGATTCTGTCTAAGTTGGACTCCCTGCATGGAATGCAGTCTGGGGAGATGCCGGGAGAGCGGTCTTGCCCTGTTATCTGGGAACGATTCGATCCTGTTGGACCTAAGGAAGTGGACAGGATCCTTCGAATTGTTAATTCCACCACATGTCATTTAGATCCCTGCCCTTCCTGGCTGGTAAAATCGGCCAGGGAGGTGACATGTGGATGGGTCCAGGCTATGATTAACACATCCTTGTTGGAGGGAGTGGTTCCAATGGCCTTTCTAGGAGGCATTGGTACACCCCCTCCTCAAGAAGCCGTCCCTGGACCCTACCATCCTGGACAATTTTCGTCCAGTCTCTCACCTTCCCTTTTTGGGAAAGGTGGTTGAGAAAGTGGTGGTGTTGCAACTTCAAAGGACCCTGGATGAAGCAGATTATCTAGACCCTTTTCAGTCAGGTTTCAGGCCGGGAAATGGGACGGAGACTGCATTGGTCGTGCTTACGGATGATCTCTGGCGGGAGCGGGATGGAGGTAGTGCATCCCTCCTGGCTCTCTTAGATCTCTCAGCAGCTTTCGATACCATCGACCATGGTATCCTTTTGGGGCGGCTTAGGGAGTTGGGGGTGGGTGGCGTAGTTTTGCACTGGTTCACCTCCTTCCTTCAGGGCCACTCCCAGTCGGTGCTGATAGGAGAGGAGAGATCCGGCCCGCGACTGCTCCTATGTGGTGTGCCGCAGGGGTTGGTTCTCTCTCCTCTCCTATTTAACATCTACATGAAACCGCTGGGCGAGGTCATCTGACACCATGGGATGAGGTATCATCAGTATGCGGATGATACTCAATTGTATATCTCCATCCCTGGTGAGGTAAGTGATGCAGTGTCCACCCTGTCCCAGTGCCTGGGGGCTGTGAGGGCCTGGATGGGGAACAACAGGCTTCAATTGAACCCTGGTAAGACCGAGTGGCTGTGGATTGATGGCTTAGCATCTTCTGGGAAATTATCATCTTTGGTTCTCGATGGGGTAGCACTACCCCGTTCGGAACCGGTGAGTAATCTGGGGGTCCTTATAGACTCACGACTCCTGCTCGAAGAGCAGGTGGCAGTCGTGGCTAGGAGGGCTTTCGCACAACTTCGGTTAGTGCGCCAGTTACGCCCATTCCTGGATCGCGACGCCGTCCGTACAGTCACTCATGCTCTCGTCATCTCCCATGTAGATTATTGCAATGCGCTCTACATGGGGCTACCCTTGAAGACTATCCGGAAGCTACAGCTGGTGCAGAATGCAGCCGCGCGGGCAGTTTTAGGTGCGTCAAGATCCGCACATGTAACACCGCTGCTCCGCGAGCTGCATTGGGTGCCGGTTTGCTTCCGGGTACATTTCAAGGTGTTGGTTATCACCTTTAAAGCCCTACATGGCATGGGGCCAGAATACCTGGGGGACCGTCTTATCCCCATGTTATCGACCCGCCACACCTGGTCATTCAGAGAGGGCCTGCTACAAACCCCATCAATTAAAGAGTGCCATCTGATGGGGTCTAGGAGGCGGGCCTTCTCTGTGACAGCGCCCACTCTATGGAACATCTTGCCCGCAGAGTTGAGACAGATCTCCTCCCTCCCGACCTTTAGGAAAGAGCTGAAGACCTGGTTCTGCCACCTGGCATGGGAAGGAGGAAGGGATAGTTCCTCATGGGGGTGGCTAATCCCCTAATTTTATAACTGTCCTTCTTTTAATTATTCCATTACCATCTGGATTTTCAATTTAATTTATATTTATTGTATAATTGAGATTTTAAACCTTATTTTAACTTGTTTATTGTGAACCACCCAGAGTTCCCCATGGGGGGAGATGGGCGGTTATAGAAATTAATTAATTAAATAAATAAAAGCTTTAGTCAGATCAATAAATGCCATGTACAGAGGGCGATTTTTCTCCTTGCATTTTTCTTGAAGCTGTGATGCAGTGAAGATCATATCCACTGTTCCCCTGGAAGGATGGAAGCCATTTTGCGTTTCAGGGAGGATGTCTTCTGATATAGATAGGAGATGGTTTGCGATGATCTTTGCCAGGATTTTGCCTGCTGTAGCTAGAAGGGAGATGCCTCGATAGTTTCCACAGTCTGTTTTATCACCCTTTTTAAAGAGAGTGATAATTATGGCATCCCTAAAGTCTGCTGGAATCTCCTCCCTCATCCAGATTTTTTCAATGAGCTTATGAAGTTGTTGTGTAAGTTCAGGCCCGCCTTCTTTAAAGACTTCAGCAGGAATCCCATCAGGTCCACTAGCTTTGTTATTTTTCATTTGTTTAGTGGTTTTACTGACTTCCTCCAAACTAGGGGGTGCTGCAAGCTCATCTCTTATTTGTTTTTGCGGGATTTGCAAGAAGACTTCATCAGCCACAGTAGAGTGATGATTAAGGAGATTGTAGTAATGCTCTTTCCAGCGCAGTGCAATAGACTCTTTGTCCTTTAGAAGTTTAGCACCATCTATTGAGCGTAAGGGATTTGTACCATAGTTTGTTGGTCCATAGATGGCCTTTATGGCAATAAAAAAGCCCCGTGCATCATGAGCATCTGCAAAATGTTGGGTTTCTTGGGCTTTTTTTATCCACCATATGTTCTTAAGTTCTCTAGTTCTTCTTTGGACTTCTGCCTTTGCACTGGCATAGATATTTTTCTTAACGGCACAGTTAATATCTTTTTGCCATATCCGGAAGGCTTTCCTTTTCTTGTCAATAATATGTTCAATCTCACTATCGTTCTCATCAAACCAGTCCTGATGTCTCTTAGTTTGGTATCCGATAGTTTGTTCACAGGCTGAAATAATAGAAGTCTTCAATTTAATCCAGTGTTCCTCAACATTTTCAGGGAGTTCCATAGGCAGATGTTCCTTGAGAGTTGATTGAATGCAAGCTCGTTTAATAGAATCTTGAAGGGCCAGTGTATTCATTTTATGCCTTGGTTTTGTTCCTTGGAGCCTACGATGAGGGACAATCTTTATGGCCATCGTGGATCGAATTAATCGATGGTTTGTCCAGCAGTCATCGACGCTCGTCATGGCTCTGGTGAGAAGTACATCACGGCGATCTCTAGCACGGACAATTACATAATCTAAAAGATGCCAGTGCTTCGACCGTGGGTGCTTCCATGATGTTTTAAATTTATTTTTCTGGCGAAAGAGTGTGTTAGTAATGACAAAGTTATCCTCTGCACATTTAGTCAGAAGTAAGATTCCATTCATGTTGCTATTGTCAACTCCTTCTTTCCCAATGATCCCTGGCCACAAATCAAAGTCCTGCCCAACTCTTGCATTGAAATCGCCCAGGAAGATAATTTTATCCTCCTTTGGTATCTCTGATAAGATGGTGTCCAGCTGGGTATAAAATTTTTCCTTGATATCCTCATCTGCATCTAGTGTTGGTGCGTAAGCACTTAGGATAGTTGCCTGTTGGTTTTTGGCGAGTTTTATTCGGAGAATTGAGAGTCGTTCGTTAATCCCAGTGGGAACTTCTGACAAGAGCTTCACAAGGTCGTTTTTGATAGCAAAGCCTACCCCATGTATTCGTCGTTCTTGTTCAGGCAGTCCTTTCCAAAAGAAGGTATAACCTCCTTTTTCTTCCTTCAACTGTCCTTCTCCTGCTCTTCGAGTTTCTTGGAGTGCTGCTATATCAATATTAAAACGTCTCAGCTCCCTTGCAATAATGGCAGTCCTACGTTCAGGTCGTTCACTATCCATGTTGTCTTGCAGTGTCCGTATATTCCATGTTCCAAAATTCATGAGTCTTTTACGACCGCTAGATGGTGACCCCACTGGTCACGGTAGTCCAGTCAGGGAGAAAATGAGGCAGACTATGTTTAGGGCACCTTTTCTAGCCCCCTCCCCATATGGGGTGAGCAGAGTGGATCCTAAATAGGGCTGCTCAGTCGTGGATACAGCTGCCGAACTACTCAACTGCCTCAAACCTTGAGTCAGGATGACTGAATCTGTATCCACTGCCCATGTGCTGGTCCATGACTAGGAGCTTCCGGATTTCACAGTCCTGCCCCCGTTGCCATTCGTCAATCGCCATGGGACTTTTGGTTGTTTTGGGTTTTTGTGTGGTTGGAAGATGCCTGTGCGTGAATTTATTTTATGTGTAGAGATCGGTGCACAACGATCAGCACACAACCTTCACAGAAAAAGGCTCTAATCCAATGGCATGGGTACCATGACGATTGGTGACCTTTTGTCTGCTGCAGCCTTCATCCGCCTTCGCAGCCGTTGTAACAATACACCTTATCTTCCGCCTGTTCTGCCGTTGAGGACTTTTCTTGGATCGTTCTTTGTCTGGTTCCTCCCCCTGGACCTTACCGCCATGGGTGACCCTACCAGGAGTACATGACTCCCGACGGCTTCACTCACAGGGTTCATTGGGAACACACAAGCCCACTCACCACAACAAGATGATGATCCAGCGAGGGGAGAAGCAGTATTACAACGATATCTGTTAACATATTAAAGATGGAAACAGACATGACAAAACAAGGAAAGTCTTCCAAAAGATCTTTGAACTCAGGTAGAGTTTCCAACCTCGACTGGTATGCTAAAGGATGCTATTGGACAGATATTAACTGATTTCAAGAAAATAGAAGGAGTATACTGTATAGTAGAGATGTCTATACATTCTGTATAGTAGAGATGTCAACATCCAAGATCTCTTAGAACAGAGCTTTCCAAACTGTGTCGCGACACGTTAGTGTGTCAGCTGCAGTGTCTGGGTGTGTCGAGGCTGCTGCTGCCTCGGAGCCCTGCCAGGATTCCGCGCAGGTCCTAGTGCCTGTCTTGTGCCTTGCTGCCTCCAAACCTGCTGTGATTCCTCGCAGGTCCTAGTGCCTGCCTTGTGCCCTGCTGTAAGAGTGTGTCGCCAAATGATGCCCTGCTGTAGGAGTGTGTCGCAAAATCATGCATGTCTAAAACGTGTGTCACCAACATGAAAAGTTTGGAAAGCTCTGTCTTAGAAGATATTCCCTACCTACAAGAACCTCTAGTAGTAGAAAATGAAGGTAGATTGGCACTCTCGTCATTACCAAGCCATAAGGATACAGAAATATGACAGGCAAGAGAAGAAGAATCAAGCTATGTCAGCAAATCTGGAAAATGACATAGTGGCCTACAGATTGGAAGAGGTCAATCTACATACCAATACCAAAGAAAGGATATTGAACAGTGTGTGCAAATTACTGTATAATATCCTTAATTTCACATACTAGCAAAATAATGTTTAGGATCATCCTATGCAGATTACAGACCTGTGTAGAAAGGGAGATGCCAGATGTTCAAGTTGGCTTTAGAAAATGCCATGGAACATGAGACCTTATTGCTGGATAATTGAAAAAGCCAAAGCATACCAAAAAGAAGTATGATCATAGCTTATTGATTATAGAAAGGCCTTTCATTGTGTTGATCATGTCAAGCCTTGGAATGTGCTTAGAAAAATGGGAATATAAGAATAACTCATTGTCCTCAAGTGAAACCTATACACAGGTCAGGAAGCCACAGTGTGTGTGGAACATGGCTCCAGATTGGCAAAGGTGTGAGGCAAGGCTGTATATCTCCCTTGTTTATTTAATATATGGAATATATATTGAAGAAATCTGGATTGGATTTTACCATTAACTGTCATGGCTTCCTACAGTGCGAAATCAAAAACGGATTTTATTAACTTTCCAACAGCCTACTATTCCAGCTATGATATTAAAGATGAGATCATATTCAGCATCTTTTCAATTTTTTCCCACCAGAGTGTTTCGTGAGGTAACAGTTAAACCTTTATTTAATGCTGCTGTACCTAGACGTTATTCCCACACCAAAAGTGCAACAGAAGCTAGTAAGCTTCCCTCCCCCCATAAGACCTTGGAAAAGCAAGGCAGTGGGAGTCAACCTCCTTCTCAAATAGACAGTGAGGCTGACTCTGCTGAAGCAGGCCTTATCAGTGCCTTTGGCTCTCTGCCCAGGAAGGAACAAGACGATATTATATACAAGATAGAAAATCTTAAGAAAACCTTACTGGAGATTATTGCAACCGCAGAACCTCTCATTGATCTGATATCTCCAACAACTGACACTAATTTTCAACACTTGGTGGGCAAAGTCTTAGAGGATAAGCGACATCCAAACAACAATTGTTCCAGTCCATATGAAATAAACGGGGTTCAGTCCATGCAAATAATTGAGGAGGCAACAATCTCTACACCACAGACAGATGCTGACCAGCGCTTTGTTAAATGCGTCCCTTCAGAGAAAGATGCCCAGGAGCAGATTCAGAATCTACATGAGACAAGCCAATCTTTGGTTGAGGCTCAGCCGCCCATTACTGGTTCTCCAGGTCATCATCATGATTTTACATCATTGGCTCATCAAAATCAAGCCTTATGACAGTTTTCAAATGCTGATGTAATTTCCTTCTTAACTTGGAACATTGCAGGCTGGGCTGCACCATCAAAAGACCAATCTTTTTCTGATTACTTGTCACAATTTGATATTCTTCTTCTCCAGGAAACCTGGGCCACATCAGAGGTGGAGGACGGTTATTGGGCTAATTCAATTTTGGCTACCCCAAGCAAGGCAGTAGGGAGACCTAAGGGTGGTATTGTGACTTTACTTAGCACAGCTCTACAATTTAAATGTGTATCATTACCTCCGCTGAAGCCATGGGTAGCGGCCTCTTTGCTTTCATTTAATGAAGCCGAAATTTTGCTTTTTAATATTTATATCCCCCCTTTTAAAACTTATGCTCAGATTAATACTATCTGGGAGAGTATAGAAAATTTTATCCTTAGTTGTTTAGATAAATATCCTGCAGCATCAATAATTATTGGTGGCGACCTGAATGCAAGGATGGGACCAAATGACTATGCATTATTTTGTCAATTTAAGCTTTTTTATGCGGAGAATATCTTAGAGGAACCTTTGTATACAAGAGAATCTAAGGATTTAAAATCTAACTGGGCAGGCCTATGTGCGAGACAGATGACTGCTCGTCTAGAGCTATATATTCTCAATGGCTCGGTAGCAGGGGATCACCCAGCAGAATATACTTATTGGGGGGCAGGAAGGAGCTCCATAGTTGATTACTGGATTGTGTCATGTGATCTTCTAAAAGCCCTACAGTGGCTGGAGATAGATCCACGATTAGAAAGCGATCACCATCCCCTAACATTAACTATGGCACATCCTTGGAAATATGTTAGAGCAGAAATAATCTTTCCCCCAATGCTTGAAAATAATAACACTGAGGTGAGAATTAAATGGAATGATAAGAATGCAATGGCAGTTGCCAATTGGATGGTAGCTCCAGAAACTATAGAAATTCGTGCACATTTGTTAAATAATAATTCCCAAAGACCATATTTAGAATGTTATGAAATGTTAATGGCTAACCTCAAATCACTTTTGAGGAACACAACAACACCTTAGAAATTGGGGTATGAAAAATAAAAATTGGTTTGATCAGGAGTGTGCTCAGATGAAAATTGCATACAATAGGGCTTATAGAAATAGTAAAAACCTCCCCTCAGAGGACCAAATAAATCTTTTAAAGAACTTAAAATCTCAGTATAAATCTCTTTTAAAAGAAAAGAAAAAATCAGCACTGCAGGAGTCCTGGCAGAAACTTATTCAATCAGTCAGGACAAGAGACTCACCCCTTTTCTGGTATATTACCAGAGGGCTGGGAAAATCGCTGACCCCTCCATCTAATCAAGTACCAATGCAAGCTTGGGAGGAATTTTTTAGAAAGTTATATGCTGACCCAGCCAGTACTGAGAATGTGAGTCAGATTGCTCTGGAGCAAGTACAGAATTGGCCACCAGTTTCAGTCCAAGAGGCATCTCGATTGATCGAATCTCTTAAGGTCAACAAGGCTCCAGGTGCTGATAGTGTTATGCCTGAAATGATTAAAAAGAATTCTAGTTGGTGGGCACCACTACTAGCACCTTGTTCACATTTATAGACCAGTCTGGTCACATCCCAAAAGACTGGGGGTTGGCAATAATTGTCCCAATTTACAAAAAGGGTAACAAGAACGAGCCATGTAATTACAGGCCCATTAGCCTTTTGAGTGTGATTAGTAAGCTGTACGCCAAACATTTAAATCTTAAATTACAAGACTGGATTGAGTCAGAGGGCATAATCCAAGATGAACAGGCAGGTTTCAGAGAAGGGAGATCAACAGTAGATCATATACTGGTACTCCATCATCTAGTACAAAAATACACGTACAAAAAGTAATCAACCCTCTTTGTCGCCTTCCTTGATTTTAAACAAGCCTTTGATTCAATTTCCAGAAATGTCCTTTGGGAAAAATTAAAAAATACAACTATTGACAGGCGCCTTCTCTTCCTTATGCAGAAATTGTATTCCAATTCCTCCTTAAGAGTGAGGTGTAACCCTCTCGGGACCCTCTCTGGCATAGTAAATGTGCAGAGAGGAGTGCGACAAGGCTGTATTCTTGCCCCCACTCTTTTTAATCTCTATATTAATTCATTCGTGGACCTCCTACACAATATGGATATTCATGCACCCAATTTAGCAAAGCATAAAATCCCAATTCTCCTATATGCTGACGATGCTGCCTTAATTTCGCAAACCCCCATTGGATTGAAAAGAGCAATTGCAGCAACACTAAGATACTGTAGACAAAATCACTTGGTCCTCAACTTTGATAAATCAAAAATTTTAGTTTTTGCTAAGAGAGCTAGGCAGCACTCCTGGATAGTAGAAGGGCACAAATTAGAACAGGTCAATGTATTTAAATACCTTGGGGTGGTCTTTCACTCAAAAGGTATTTGGAATGCACACCAGAACTACGTAGCCCAATCAGCCCTTAGGTCAATGAACGCCATTAAACGATTTTTTTATACTGGCGGAGGACAATTAGTACCCGCGGCTTTAAAACTTTTTGAGGCCAAAACATTGGCCCAAATTCTTTATGGAGCACAGATAGGAATTTATATGAAGAAGGTGCCGCAGGAAACAGTCGAAACAAAATTCCTGCGATTAATTTTGGCCGCACCCAACAGTACAGCAAACGCCCAGTTAAGGCTCGAGACAGGAATGCCATCAATTCAAGTGAGGGCCTGGAAGCTGATGATAAATTATTGGCTAAAAATCCATTTTTTCCCAGTTGGTTTAACTCCTTTAGTCCTAGTAGATAATTTCTCTTCACCCTGAAAGCAAGCGGTAGAACACAAGCTGGCTTCATATGGACTCTCTCCTCTTTTCTTAATATCATTAGGCTATGATCAAGCCAAACAAATAGTCACCCAAAGAATAAAGGACATGGAGTTCCAGAATGAACTTAGTAGGCTCCCACAACATAATAGAATCTGGATAAACAGGGGCGTATGGGAACCAGCAAGATATCTCCTAAATCTAACATTCCCTAAATTGAGAATTGCATTTTTTAAAGCCAGATTCAATATTCTCCCATCTGCACTACTCCAAGGCAGATACAACAAAATCCCCGTAACTGAGCGCATCTGCCCATGCGGTGAAATGGAAGTAGAAACTATTTTACATGTACTGCTACACTGTAAATTTTATAGGGATATCAGGTCAATTTACATTGAGCCCCTAAGAGAAAAACTCCCTGGGTATCCAGATAATTTTTACATGAATTATCTACTTCAGGATTTAAAACCTTATATTACGTGTACAGTTGCCAAATGTTGTGTTGCTGCAATGAAAATAAGACAAATCCAGATGAAAAAATAATTCCCTATTTTAAATGTATATTTTTAAATTGAAATATTTTAATTGATAATTTGTCAGGGGATATACAATTTTACTTTTATGTTATAATTTCTTATTGTATAACTTCTAATGTTCTAGGCTTACCCCATAATAGTAACAAATGTATTAGCACAGTAATAGCAGAGTGAATGCTGTATTATTATGTGATATATTTTGTTAGTTTGTACTTTATCATCATATCTTCTGATTGTACTTTGTCTCTTTTTATTTTAAATTTTGCTGGTCATTGACCGAAATGAAATAAACTAACTATATCTCCCCTTGTTTATTTAATATGTGGAATATATATTGAAGAAATCTGGATTGGATTTTACCATTAACTGTCATCTGCTCCACCACTCCTAGTGGATTCCACAAGCCTTCTTCATCATCTTTTCATAGGAGCCAAACTAGATTACCTTTCTGCATTTGATCAGGGTGTCAGGGTCCAGGGTGTTATTGAGGTAACTGAACCTGCAACCCTCACACAGGGAAGCCCTGTAAATAGGAATGAATAAGTACTTGCTACATTTACTGTGATAATTATATTATATTATATTATATTTATTTTATTAAACAGATTTATAAGGTCGCCCAACTCACACACGGTGACTCTGGGTGGCTTACAGAATTAAAAACCATAAAAACACAATAAACACAAATACCCCGGCGGCAGCAAACACATTCATACCAGCCACTTCATTGGCTCCCAAGCAGCTTGGGGTCCCCAGGCCCGTTGACAGAACCACGTCTTCAGGGCCTTCCAGAACAGGAGCAAGTAGGGGGCCAATCTTATATCTGGGGGGATGATGTTCCAAAGGGAGGGAGCCACTATGGTGAAGGCCCTTTTCCTTGGTTCCACTAGATGTACCTCCCTAACTGAAGGGACCCGCAACATGCCCTGCCTCCCCGATCTGGTGGGCCGGGTGGATGTGACTGGGGAAAGGCGGTCCTGCAAATAATCTGGCCCCAAGCCATGTAGGGCTTTTTTCTACTATTTGTAAGTACATTTTTTTAGCTTCAACATTTATTCAGAAAGCACTCAAATGAGTGCAGGAAGCATTCTCCTAATTCTGGCTTTTCATCAAACACCATAATGTAGCTTCCACTTGAGAATTTCTTGGAATATAGATCTAAGGGTGCCAGAAAGATTTGAAAAGCAACATAATGCAGTACCTGAAGCAAATCCTCTTAGACATTATGATTTACTAATAGCTTTAATAGTAAACATTAGTAGCAGTAAATTACAGTGTCTGAAAGGGTAACTAATTCTCCTTAAAAGGATTTGTGGATGCACCTGACTGTGTGAAGTGCATGTTTACATGGGTGATAAAAGGAGAATCTGACATTAAAGTTTATTCTTGGAACCCTAGGTAGTATGATGTGATACAGTGTAGATGACAATGTCAAAAAAGCCAAAAAGGAGAAGCTTGTAAATGAGGATCTGGAACATACTGTAATCCATTAATATTCTGAAAATGTGAAACATGCTTAAAAATATATTATGGTCTAAGATTTACAACATTTACAACAGCATGTTCATTGTACTGGTCAGTGACTGTAATAAACCAGAATGAAACAGCATGTTCAGAAATATGAAGTCAAACAATTAAATAGCTGCAAATGTAAACTTCCAGTCAATGTTTGGGTGGTATAAAGTCACAATTCAATAAATCAGAAATTCTTCCTTTTTGGTATGGCATAACATCCTGCACTTTTCAGCATGCTGAGCACCTAGGGTACATATTTATTTACTTGCTTTACCTGTATGTCACCCATTCCTGAAAGCTTATATGTTTTATAAATATGTAACAACCTCAGAAAGGCCCCCAATACATATACAAGTGCCTGCAACCCCATCTTCAAATCACAAAGCACCCTCCTCCTGTGTAAGATGGAAGATCTTCAAAGTTTTCTTGAACCCTGGAAGGGATGAGACTCATAAGATTCTACTAGGAGGGAATCCTAGTAGATTTTGAAATATTTTTAATAGACAGTGTGTGTTGAATACCTCAATCTCATCTCAAGAAAGTTAAAAACCATATTGAGTCACCTCATTTGGAATTTTATTTATTTATTTATTATTTAAATTTATCCCCGCCCATCTCCCTGAATAGGGGACTCTATTAACACAAACATCGGAGCAGAGGATAAGAAAAACATCCACTGCATTTCTTTTCATAACCATCTCATGGAGAAAGCCTCAGCTTTTAGCAGCAACATTTACAAACCACTACAATAGATCACGATAAAGAATAGCATCCATATATAGCAGGAAATCTCTGTGTAGAAAATCTTATGCAACCATCCAATTAATTATCAAGATATTGTTTTTCCATTTAGACAAGGGCATAAAGTGATGATACTAAATGGGAGGCATTTTAAATTAGTTAGAAGCAAAAGAATGTGAGCAATATGCACAAGCAAGAATTAAAAGAAAAATGGAGAGGCGGAAATAATTTAGAAGACAATTCTGAATTTGTGCATACCGATCAGACTATTTGAATATAGAACACTCTCAGATAAAAGTCTTCTTTTATTTCAACTATATTTCAGGAGTGAGAAAAAATTGGGGTGAGGAAGAGTGGAATTGTATGTACAACCATCATTTAGTTTCCCTCAGAAAACACTGTTCAGAGGTGCTGTTTTGAGTTTTGCGAATTTCAAAATAGCCATACACTTGTCACTGATTGTGGACTACCTTGTAATGAACAGCGGAGGCAAAAAAATACACCCTTTTACAGAGCTGGGCAGACTATTTCTCTGGAAGTTTATTTAAAAAATTCCCTTCTCACCCCGATGGGTGGTATGTGTTTTCCTCAATCTTGGGTCCCCTACCAGAGGCCTGGGAATTTGAGGGTTCTGCGCAGTATCTTAGCTGTTCCTAGCACTGCACTCTTCTGGACAGAGAGCTCTGATGTTGCTCCTGGGATCTGTTGGAGCCACTCTCCCGGCTTAGGAGTCACAGCCCCGAGTGCTCCTATCACCACTGGGACCACTTTGGCCTTCACTTTCCACATCCTCTCTAGTTCCTCCTTCAGGCCCTGGTACTTCTCCAGCTTCTCATACTACTTCTTCCTGATGTTGTTGCCACTTGGCACCACTACATCTATCACCACCACTGTCTTCTGGTCCTTGTCTACTTAGGCTGACCATATTTCCTTGAGACAAAAACGGGACATTGGGATGGCACAATGATCCTGTACACAATGCCAGCTACTTGGCTGTGCCATTCAGTGTATGCCTTCCTGCTTGCATTTTACACCCTGCCACAATGTGTTGGACTGTCTCTGAGGCTTCTCTGCACAGTTGGCACCTTGGGCCCTGTCTAGTGTGGTAGACCCCTGCTTCTATGGATCGGGTGCTTAGTGCCTGTTCTTGTGCTGCTATGATCTTTTAGTCTTTTAGTCCAGCCCTTTTTAGCCACTGGTAGGATTTCCCAATGTCAGCCACCTCAGCTATCTTTCGATGGTACATCCCAGGAAAAAAAGAACTTTTAAACATTTGTTTCAGTATATGAATGTCTTGTGAAAGCAACAGCAGAAACAACAAAAATTATAATTCTAATGCAGTTCCAAAGGTTTAAATGTATCTCATATTACTGTTTTATGAAGAGGAAGAGAAACAAAACAGAGAATACTATAAGCCTATACATGTTTGTTTGTTTGTTTTTATCCATTCAGTCGTGTCCAATTGTCGGAGACTGCCTGGACAAGTCCCTGCAGTTTTCTTGGCAAGGGTTTTCAGAAGTGGTTTGCCATTGCCTCTGTCATAGGGCTGAGAGAGAGTGACTGGCCCAAAGTCACCCAGCCGGCTTTGTGCCCAAGGCGGCCTCCCTGTTTCTAGCCTGATGCCTTAACCAGTACACCAAACTGGCTCTCCAACTTTTATATATTATTGCAAATGCTAGTTTTGTAAGAAATAGTTGCCTTTGCATTTTGAAGAAAATCAAAGAGCTGATAGAAAACAAAAACAATTTCTATTTGGTATGCTTTTTCAAGCATTTTGTGCTTCTTAGCTGTACATTCTTGCTGTTAGGGAGTTTTTGGATTCTGAAAAGGAGTTGTCTCCACTCCCCCATGCCTTACTCTGGTATCTTAGCCTGCACTGTGGGAAGCTCTGCCATGCTATGCATCTTTCTTGGCAATTCAGGAACAGGCAGATAGGCAACAATTTTTAAGAAAAAAGACAATTCTTGAATTTCTTTCAATACAGCTTAAGTGAGCCCGTGTGGAGGGTTCCCAGGAAACAGAAGCATAATGTTACATTTCACATTGAGCCTTCTGCCTTAAAAGTAGTTCTAGGGTCCTGATGTCTATATATGCTCTAAATCATTTAGAAAATAATTGGGAATGCAATAATTCTGAGTCAAGAATATGCATAAGAATTATGGAGTGCTGTTTAGGAAGAGGAGAAACATCTCTCTATCATATTTCTGATCACAGACTTCTGGTCTTATTCAGCAGTCTTCATGCTTCATGTTATACAAATATTAAAGAAATACATGTAGTAGCCTTGTCCTTGCATGCGAATAGGGGGGAGCGAGTGGGCACTGCTGGCTCTTTGCCTTGTATTGATTTGCCTAGATTTAGTGCTATTAAGTCCTACCGATTTCATTGTGAACATTAAACATATATTTAAATGTCTGCTACTGAAATTAATAACATTTGAAAGTACTAAGTTCTGGCTGAATTACGCTCACTGGTATTGTAACAGTATTATGAAAAGTAAAATAAGTGCCACAAATACTATTAAAATACACTGCTTTATTGCCATTTGCATTTGGATATGACCAAGAATGAGTCTTTCAGCCATACTTTTTCCTGCTGTTGAGATATTTTGTGAAGATGTCTGAAAGTGTCCACTGCTTTGAACACAATGTTCTACCTGAACCAGTTCAAAACCATTAAACTTTTGCATTATAAACTACAGGACAATGACTGTTTAGTACATTAAGATGATGACTGTTTCGGTATATTCTGTCCCAAAATAAACCATTGGGTTGTCTAGCTCTAAAGGTGTCTTTTTATTAAGATACTTCAGCCACATCAGAATAATACTAAGCAAGGCTAATTTATGACATACTAGGATGTTATCTGCTTCATTGACTACGCTAAAGCCTTTGATTGTGTGGATCACAACAAACTGTGGCAAATTCTTAAAGAGATGGGAGTACCAGATCACCTTACCTGTCTCCTGAGAAACCTGTATGCGGGTCAAGAAGCAACAGTTAGAACCGGACATGGAACAACCGATTGGTTCAAAATTGGGAAGGGAGTACGACAAGGCTGTATATTATCACCCTGCTTATTTAACTTATATGCAGAGTACATCATGAAAAATGCCGGGCTGGATGAATCACAAGCCACAGTTAAGATTGCCGGGAGAAATATCAACTACCTCAGATATGCAGACGATACCACCCTAATGGCAGAAAGTGAAGAGGAACTAAAGAGCCTCTTGATGAGGGTGAAAGAGAAGAGTGCAAAAGCTGGCTTGAAACTCAACATTAAAAAAACTCAGTTCATGGCATCTCGTCCCATCACTTCCTGGCAAATAGAAGGGGAAGAAATGGAAGCAGTGACAGATTTTATTTTCTTGGGCTCCAAGATCACCGCAGACGGTAACTGCAGCCATGAAATTAAAAGACGCTTGCTCCTTGGGAGGAAAGCTATGGCAAACCTAGACAGCATATTAAAAAGCAGAGACATCACCTTGCCGACAAAGGTCTGTATAATTAAAGCTATGGTTTTCCCAGTAGTAATGTATGGCTGTGAGAGTTGGACCATAAGGAAGGCTGAGCGCCAAAGAATTGATGCTTTCAATTTCAGATACTGAAGCTGAAGCTCAAATATTTTGGCCACCTAAAGCGAAGAGAGGACTCACTGAAAAAGACCCTGATGCTGGGAAAGACTGAAGGCAAAAGGAGAAGGGGACGGCAGAGGATGAGATGGTTAGATAGCATCACCAATGTAACGAACATGAATTTGAGTAAACTCCGGATGACAGTGGAGGACAGGAAGGCCTGGCGTGCTATGGTCCATGAGGTCACGAAGAGTCGGACACTACTAAACGACTGAACAACAACAACAAAAAGGATATTATCAAGCTCTATAAATATACATCAAGTAAACATCTGAAGAAAGAATTATTTCAGCTTCCTTATGTATGAATATTGAGATTGTGCAATCTCTATTGTCACAGGATATATGCCTGAAGTTGAGGTGGGTGACAGGAAGATCTAGACAACTGGAAGTCTTGGGATAAAATGAGAGAAAAAAAGGGTTCATGTTATTGGGAATTAAGGTTCTTAAATAGCCCCCAAGCCTCATGCAGACTGTCCAATTTTAACTTGGTACATGTAAGCATTCTCCTGGATTAGGAGATTAAAACTAAGCTTGATAAGTGGAACTAAAGTTTATTTCTATTACAGATGAAAGCAAATAAAGGGTAGGATATTAAAAGTGAGTCCTGCCAGAATGTCAGCTAATAAATATGCAAGTATTGATGCCTGCTGATCAATACTACATATTTAGATTTAGAACCGCCCCCCCCCTTATCAAAGAATACAAAAGGGGCAGTCAGAACAACTCTGGAACAAGTCTAGTATACTGTATATAGCAGTTACAATTTGGGGGGCTTTTCATGTTTGAGAAAGATAGATAAAGAGACCCAATAATTAGGCACAGATGTATTAATGGTGTGAAGGAAGTAAAGGATTTTTTTGGGGGTGTTGTTCATTATGCATAACAATGTCCAACAGTAGCAGCATCCAGCTGACCTTTGCTGATCTTGAAAAAGCTAGCCCTGATTGATGCTTGGATGAGAGACCACCAGAAAAATCACAACTATAGATAGACTGAAAAGGCATGCTGGAAGATTATATACAGCTACCAAGGAAGCAACCTGGATATGTCAACATAGTCACCAGGAATTGAGGAAGGCCATATTTCATTTAGACATAAGGCTAGATCCAGGCTAGCTCCACCAGTGATTGACCAGAGATTCAGAGAAGACCAACAAAGTTCTTGATGGAGTTAGATGTGGTGTTTTTGCTACCAACTTTAAAAGCTGATTAGAGAATGTATCAGGTTCACAGCACAAAAACATAACAGTGATATTCTACCAAATTCAGAAGCAGCATGCCTTTTAACTACCAGTTATTGAAGGACATCGGTGGGAGAAACCTAGAGCTCTCATGTCCTTGTTGACTTCTCAGAGGCACTGGATAGGTTATTTTGTCAAAGGCGAGGCTGGACTGGAGAGCTTTTCAGTTTCTTTCAGAAGGTCATCTATGCTCTTAACATTTTTTTAAATCCGCTATTAACTCATCAGGCGGCCTTA
Organism: Charina bottae; assembly: GCA_023362775.1. Classification (NCBI taxonomy): domain Eukaryota; kingdom Metazoa; phylum Chordata; class Lepidosauria; order Squamata; family Charinaidae; genus Charina; species Charina bottae. The sequence goes on along the minus strand of JALMGJ010000028.1, from coordinate 6,149,124 downwards.
AACAAAGCATCTTCCTCAACTTCGGTTCCTTGTCGCATTTTGGGGGTGGAGTGACCTATTTACAAGAAAGGAGACAGGATTACAAGAAAAGAAGGCTGTGAGGCGTTGTAAATATCACTTTAAAGGGCTATATAAATGCTTAATGATGTGCCTCGTTTTTAAATCCAAGTGATGTTCTCCGGTGTTCCGTCACTTCCCCGCTCCTAGCGCTACCTTTTTAGCAGCGATGATTTACGAAGGACGGAGGTGAACCGAAAGCAGGAGGAGTTGGGCGTGGTTTATTTGATCTTGGCTCCGCCCACCGTTGCTGGTGTCTGCGCGCGGAGACGAGAAGGAGGTGGCGGTAGTTGGCCGCAGCGGGACTGTTGTGGAAGGAGCTCTGCGGGCCCCCCCGCCGCCGGGTCTCCCGCTCGGTTCTTGGCGTTCGAGGGGGCTCCAGTTAGTGTAAGGAAAGCTGCTGCCTCACCCGGAATAGAAGCAGCAGTAACAGCAGCAACCACCTAGAGCCAAGGAAGACCCGCTGCGTTTCCACCGAGACCTGGGCAGGGCAGCCCGGGCAAGGCAGACGGAGCAGCTGCAGCCTCTTCGCCGAGCGGGTCCCAAGAGTGGAGCAAGCCGAGCGGCTAGAGCGAGGATGCTCGGCGCCTGCCGCCCCCGTCCGCCGCCGTTGCTGTTGCTGTTGCCGCTACTGCTACTGCCCGGCGGGGCGCTCCGGAGCGGGCTGGACAGCGCGGCGGGGAGCGAAGGTGAGAGCGCACGTCTGAAGCGGGATAAGGAGGCTTTGTGTGTGTGCTTGTATGCGTGTGCGCGCGCAGGAGGCAGGGGCGATATGCCGCAGAGCCACCCGACCTTATCCCCGCTGTTTCCATTGCCCTCCATCCAGGGCGTCTCGCACCGCCCGGGGTGGAATGCTCAGTGTTGGCGGCGGCCGGTTCACGGCGTCTGGGTCGGGGAGGTGGAAGGCGCTGCTGTAGTAGCCCCACTGCTGCTAGTTGTGCGCTTTCCCATTATTTTTGTGAGGGTGGGGAAAATTTTGTGAGGATGAAGCGTGTCTGAAACGGAATCCCTCTCTGGTCTGGGAACCGTTCCCCAATTAGTGTTAGGCGGCTGGGAGCTTTGGGCAAATGGAATGCGCTCTGCACCTGCTCAGGAATGCTATATCTGCCCTTCGGGCTATGCGCCCCGGTTGCAATGATGCTGATTTACAAGGGTATGAACTTCGTCTTTCTCTCTCAGACCCTTTTCAAACAGTGCTTCGGGTGCCTTTTGCCCTTTAAGGAGCAGGTTCCCAGGGCATTAAAATGACGTTTTAATAGTGTGTCTGTCTTGTCTCTCGTCTAGATAGAATGGAAAACAGTATAGTAGAGACTGGCTTGTCTTTTCATCATGAAATTTACTCAATGAAACCTTCCCCTTCTTTTATGCTGAGGTCAGGAAGAGCTTTTCCTGTGCTGCTGCAGTTCAGACTAACATTCTGGAACAGAGCTTCTGAACAAAGTTGCTAACACCTTGTGCCCTGACTGACTAGTTTTCATAATATTTTCTTGCAGTGATCATGGGTGAACAAAGGTTTATTCTGCACATCCTAAAATTGTGCCTAGGAAGTGGCTTGATGCTTACTAAAGGAAAGGGGCTCTGAAAAAAAGGACTCGCGTGATGGCAGTGGGTCCAGTTGAGTTGGTGACAGCTGAGGGTCCCATGAATCATTAACCTTTCATTGGTGTGGCTTCAGCTTCTATCATCAAGATGGTTGCAGCAGAACAGAGACTTTTCTCTGCTTCCGCGTGGCCTGCTATTTCTTTTATGGATTTTTATGTAGGTTGGAAGCCTCATATTAGAAGAGACACATTCAGTCCTCTAAAAAGTAAAGGATTTTTCTGGAAAAAAAATCTCTTTCCTAAGATTGTGAAACACTGATAAGGACCCCAGGGAAGCCTTGCATGTAATGAAGAAGACCCTCTTGTTGTTGACTTGAATTTTAAGCACATTTCTGGGTCAGTGGTTTTGGTTAGGAGTTTTTTTAGATTTTAACTTAAAAACATATTTTATTTTTAAAAGTGAAAAGCAAGAAAAAAAACCCTATAATTCTGAGAGATAAATGATGGCTATCTGTGGAAGAAAAAAACCTGGATATGTTGTGGTGATTAAGATAAACAAACCATAACAAAAAAGAAAAAGATCCATATACTATCTACATGCATTCACATAGAATTAATTCAGTCTTTAAGCTTATTAAATCTAGACCATATAGAACCTTCCCCCCCCCCCATTTTTAGGACACAGAGCCTTTGCACAAAGAGGAAACAGACTCATACCCTGAATCAGAGGATAAGTTTCTTTTCATTTATGTAAAATTATCCTCTTGGCTCTTCCCCAGGCTCAATAGAGTCAAAGCTCTTCATAAGATGACAAAATCAATGTTTTTGGAATATAGTTTAACGTCATGTTAAGGTCAAGTATTATATTTCCAAAATTGTATTGACCTATATAATAATTTGAAACCAAACTGAGGCCATAGCTGGACAAGACCAGATTATATGTATTGGAGAGCCTTCAAATTTCTTATAGAGCCAGAACAGCAACAAAAAAGAATATCCAACCCTTTTAAAATATTCTTTGAGGGGACCAATAAATACAACATAATATTTTCTGATAATTAATTTCACTTTTAAATAATAAGTATATTTTAAATTTCTTAACAGATGGACCCTTTGATTCTCCAAAATCAAAATGGGACATTTGAGTTCTTCATTCTGCAGTTCAGATATATATCTAAGGCTAGCTTTCATTTTATTTTTTAATACCTTATAACATTGGATTGTTGGCTTCCCTTAAGGGTTAAGGATCCTAAATTTGCAGGTACCTCTGAGGCTGCTAAAGCATCTAGGCCATACTGTACAATTCATACATGTTTCAGTTGTATGCATCTCCAAGCAAATATTGTAGATAAGTCATGTTCAAAATTCAGTTCCTCGAAGTCTTTGAAACAACCATTAGAAATCAAGAGAATATTGATCCTTTGTTTGGCCCGAGCATTCCAATAAAATACCTTCCCTACTATTTTCAAGTTTTTTTGTTATTCCACAATGTCAATTTCTCATGTGATTTGAGATCAGGAACTTTTTTTGGACTGAACAGTATACAGTAAAGTCTATACTGTCAAGAGCTGTCTTCTTTCCAGCTGTGATAAGCTGAATTCAAGATAAAACAAATCAATAAAAACCTAATATTGAAAGTGATTTACATAAAATGTAGTGGTCTGTTCATCTTGATGAAATTATTATGATACACTTATTTACCCTGTATTATAAACACTAGTGATGTGCTTGCAAATTCTTTTTATTAGCACATCTCTTCCAAATTTGAGCTCTGAGAGGTACTAACGTCTCCAGTCTCCATATGAGGCTCTCAAGTGTCATGTTTTAGAGAAAAACTGCAGCACCTTCACACCATGTTGTGTGGCAGCCCCCTATTCTTGTCACTCGAGAGGTACACTATTAACAATTTTCTCAAAACTGACCCTCCTTTTTCTCTCTCCATGAAATATAGCAAGATCTGATGGGGAAAATAGCACTGTAATACAGCTGCAGTTTAACTTTTTAGTGCTAGACTTATTATTTTATGTATGTTTCGCTGATTTTAATAGTTTGTATCTCTTTTTTATTTGTCTTTGTTGGGATACTGGCCAGTTGAATACCCTTTTTGGGTGGAAAGGCAGGATGTCAATCTGATAAATAACAGCAATAATAATATGAAACAACAACATGAAAACTGGAGGATTGTGAGCCTACAGCTTGGATATTGGTGTTTCCTCCATCTCCAGGTGCTCTTCTATCCCTTTCATTCATTCTATATTCTGTGGAACTAAACACATGAATTTTCTATTGGGCTGCATTTCAGGTTACATCATCCTCAAGCATTTTTATTTTTAACATATGCTGGCAAACAAGTTCTTTAGGACATGTTAATATTATACTCTTGTTTCTCAGTTTTGGCCTCAATCTTATTGATAACTTGGCTTTTTAGCTTGGTTTATTATTGGGAGGAATCATACATGCATCTTGACTAGAAAAACTTAAGTGATTTACTCCCAAGTAAGTGAGGTGTGATCTTTTTAATAATTGAGAATCACTTGTTATTGATGTGTGACAGGCATGTGCAAAGACTGACCAGTTTGGTTGGGGGCCTGATCCAAAGCTTTACTTTGGGTCATTCTGGAGCTAGCAAGAGTTATACACTTCTAACATGTAAGTTTGTGATTGGGAATAGAATGCAGTGAAATCTGCAGTAATACAAGGAACATCTTTGCCAAATTTCACATAAATAGATTGAAAGGAAGTTATGCAAAAGGCTAGGGTGTTCATAATGAATTTTATATCCATTATCCTGAAGATGGTGATTGCTTTCCTAAAAATAAATTGGTCACTAGGCGATCTAGCCTAGTGACCACAGCTCAGAAAAGACTGTCACAGAACTGCTCTGTTTGGGAGAATAGCAACAATAACTAGTGGTAAATCTAAGCATCTCGGTTTTTCATATCACTTCATCAGGTTGCTTTAAGATGGTTGGCCTAGGCAGCTGATAGTGCTTTGATCATACAGATCATTCTGATTTGAAGGTAAGCCCTTTTGTTCTCTCAGACTGCCTTCTCTACCATGATGCTTTATGCAAACAATAGAAAGGGGAGCACCAATATATACAGTATCCCAGAGCAGTGGAAAACACTTGGGAGCAGAGCTTCAGTTAAGCCCCAGAAGCAGACCAGAACAGGTACAGAGCTGCCCTTGCCTTCCTGGTAAAAGCAGAATAGGTTCCAAATTATTACATTGAACTTCAGGGTCCAAGCTTGTGCTGAAACCAATGCATACCCATAGCATGTAATTAACATTATTTCTGTGTTTAAGTACTATCGTTTGAACTGTTGAGAGAAATTCTTCAGGGCAGAGACGCTTAATCCACTCTTATCTCATTTTGGGACTGTTCAATATTCCAGTATTTAAATGTAGTGCCCTATGGAAGTGGAATGATGCTATAACTAGGTTTGCCCATTCAGATAGATTAAAAATGATTAGAACGAACGATGGTTTATTCTTGTTTCCATAATTTCAAATGAGAGTTTTGCCAAAATTTTATGCCAAACAATTATGACACTTCATTAACCAAACTGAAGTTCTAGGTAGGCAGCAATGATTATTTAAAAGGACATGGTTTTGCAAAAGTTGTTTTTTTCTGGCCATAGTGGGTACCGGTGTGTATAAAGTGTTGGGGTAGGACTGGAGAAGTTCTCATCCATCCCCAGCCATGGAGACTCTGGGCAAGTGTGGATCAGTTGTTATGTTTTAGCCTAACCTACCTTGCAGGATTGGTTGTAGAGATAAAATGAAGAGGTACTGCTATGTAAGCTTCCTTGAACTGCTGAAGAAAGAGTGCAATATAAATTGTGGTAATAATAACTACTAATTATAGTTCCAAAAACTATAATTACAGTTCAAAAACTCAGCTGCTGTTACAGCATGTTCCTGGGACTAGAAGGGAATATTGAGAATCTTTTTCTGCTTGGATGGAAAACTTTACTCTCTTCCCTTGGGGAATCATTTTTACCAGCAATTCCCCAGTTAAAATCTTCTGTGTTACTCATAGTTACGCAGCTAATGTATTATAAACTGAAGTTTCCGTGTGTTTGTTGTGACAGTGTTTTGTCACTGAGAAGTACTCTGAGCTGCTGAACCATGAATGTGGCCATAGTCCGTAGCCTTTTCATTTATGCCACTGTAGGATTTAATTAGTGAGGCAAAATAACTAATTCTGGTCACATCCTACAAAGTCAATACTCAGACTGCTGGAATGATTCACTTGGTGGAATTGAGCAGACCGTTGTTTTGAAATGGCACAGAGAAAGTTGGAAGAGGGAAGGGAAAGTTGAGAAATACCTGATGAATTAGTTTGATAGGTAGTCTTTGCTTCCCTGCCATTTTCAGCTTCTTTGTTCTGTAAGGCATGAATTAAATTTAGAAGGGGACTTGAGTTTATTTACCAATGGTCACTTGGTGCCATTTGGAGGTTTATTTGTAAACAAGCATTATTTGATTAGCTCTTTGCACAGCAGGATAGCTTGGCCAATTATGGCTGTATAGTTCTGACTATGAAAGTGATTCACCCTGCAGAGAATCATGTTTCATTCATCCAAGTAACAGTCAGTGGTGCTTTCTTTCCTCTGGGCTTTTGACAGTTGCCAGTGGTTTAGGTTTCCAGAGTAGCTGTATTCTCTGCAGCTTACTTAGTAGAACTGAAAAGTACCTGAGTTGCTTCTACAAGCTTCTTTCTGAAAGGTGTGTATTTTTTTTAAAGGGGCCCAGTTGGATCTAAATGAAACCTATTTGTACCCCTTTGACTGCAGGGAGTTGCCACGTTCTTAACATTTTCTGCTGAAATGGGGAGGTTTTGAAAGAACAAAAAGTCTTCTCTGTGTAATTTGTGTGTGTATATGCATTTATACATTGCAATGTTTATCACAAATCTTCCTTCAAATTATTTTTTAAGAATGTTAGCTTTTTCCCCTCAAGGGCCTATAGAATTTTATAGTGCTTAGGTTTATAACAAAAATGTTGCATCCAAGAGAAGATAGATGTTTTCTGAATGGAGGGATTGGTATATTTCATGCTTCTTGTTCTTTAAAAGATGAGTATATCAGCAGCAAAAGAAGTAAAGTTCTAATAGGGATTTTCAAAAATGGTCAATCTGAAAATGAGTCACAGGTCACTTACATTCTCTAACAATATTTTACCTAAATGTAAATGCAGTAGTACAGGAAGCCTATCTATACTTGTAAACTTTTTACTGTTAGAATAGTATATATAGCTCATCTCCCCTTAAGCTCTCAGAGCAGAGAGATACAGATGTTATATTATATCATGCCCCCATGTATGGGGTTTTATATGACTTTCTATTGTGAGGTGTTTTCAGCTCAGCAAATCAGTAATTTTCTGTTATGTATCGGTGTTTGGATCTTAGTCTTTGTGTCACTGTGTTTATTATTAAAAGGAATAAAATGTCCCTTTGGGAAGAGGTTGTTGCTCATTCTTGATGTGCAAATAATTCCCAGTTCCAGTCTGAAATTCTGGAGAGGCATAGCTTGGCAGTACTGTATATGTAGTCATATAATAGATGATTCAGTGGCCTGGTTTAGTATAAAACAGCTTTCTGTGTTTCTTAGAGTTGCATATTGAATTGACTTTTACATCTCTTTAGAATGCTTGCAAACACATTGAATGCAATATGCCAACTAGCTTTAGGTGAATAGGGAGGCTCCCTGTTGCTGTCACAGGAATCATTTTTCAGTGATACCATCTATAGTTTCTCGGGTGTTACTAACACTAGAACATGAGCATTACCACATGAGCATTAAGGCACATCCTTCACCACCAACCTTTAGGTGATGCCAAATTCCTGTTGACAGGTGTGTGCTCAGCCCAACTGTATGAGGACATCTTATGTGTATAAAATGGTACAGGTTTAGATATCTTTTTTTAAAAGCACCAAATCTCATGGGATCTTGCCTAGGAATTTTCTTTTGTGATAGTTTTGCATTTTTTTCAGGTTTTATGAATACCATAAGGTGTTCCAGGTGTTGTGTTTCCAGCCCTGGTTAGAGGAACTACAGCTTGTAATTTTAATGAAAATGTCCAAATGCCACAGTTGGACAATGTCTTTATTAGGACCAACTTAACTGGTAGGGGAATTATTTTGAAATGACTGTTCTAAATTATTGGTATAGTAACTATATCAAACTCAGGATTTAATTATTGTATGTATAACTTAATTTATAATTATTAATTTAATAATTAAAAATTAATTTATAATTTATAATTTATTAACTTGCATGTATAACTTAAGAAATTAAACAAACAGAATTCTTGCACATATAATTACTGGCAATATGAAATACATTGTATTGATAACAAAGTAACTTGATAACACAGGCAGCTATTTGTAAATGAAATTCCACTTAGATAAACTGACATTTGATATGATAAATGAAGCAGTTAAAGTGTAGATGTCTGCTCCTTATTCCTAATTGTAGGCTGTGTCACCTTTCATAAAACTGATGCCTGGATAAAAGGGAAATAATTTGTCAGCATGTCTAAATAGGAATTTTTGATAACTTTACTCCATGTCATTATTCCCTATTCAGCTAATGATGTCCTAAACCAGAGCAAAAATAGCCATAATTTTAGGAATTTTTAATTATTCTGAGGTGAAGCTAGTTTTGTAAAGTAATTTTAAGACTTTTTAAGAAAGTGTATTTCTTCATTTTCCCATGAGGCAAAACTTCATTTGAGATTCCTCAAGAGACACATGAAGGAAGTGATAAGTTGTAGGAAGGTGAACTATATTTTCCATTACGTGGATGAAGCTTTCATCATTTTCCATATGCTATAGGAAAACCCATCTCCTGAGGGCAACGGCATCTTGTTAAATTATATTTAGCTATCCACAAAGGGATAGTGTTGCAGCTTTGGAACCTGGCAGGAGTTAAAAACTAACAAGAGTATTAAGCTGTTGCCCCCACATGTGTGCAAAATGAGTACTCTTCTCTAAGCATACGCAAATCGTTACTATTGTTAACAGTGACAGAATATGTATGCTGCATTTTTGTTTGTGGAATATAACTTCTGAATACAGGATAGGAAAGGTGTATCTTTGAATGCTTCATTTATTTTCCAGATTGAAAGTTTACTTCCGGCTCAGTGTTAAACCATCTGCAGAGTATCCAATTATTCTTCTGCATGCTTTACTTCCATCACATACTGCTCTGACTGCAGTCAGTGACCAACCTTCTGCTCCATTCATGCACAACATTCCATAATTCTGGAAGACCTCATTTGCCAGATCCTTTGGTTCAGCTGGAGTAATTACAGCTATCCAGCCAGTGGAAGTCTCCCCAGCAGAGCTATATATAGGGAAGGGTGACGTGAGCAGTGGTACTCCTAAAGGGAAGACACTTCAGCAGTGTGATGTGGGCATGAAGGCCCCTACTTGGATAGGATGAGTTTGGGCTAGGTGTGGGTTCTGTCAGGGGAGAGCAGAGACTTCAGCCCTTCTCTGTTGAGGACTAAGTTAGGGAAACTGTGCCTAACTTCCTTAAATTTATACCGTATATGTTTAGCTGGTGGCATGGGCATATGGTTTTTCCACAATGTGCTATGGAATTTTAACTATTCCTCTTTTTTGTTTTCCTTGGGTGAATGATGGGGTGTGTATGTGCATGGGATGTGTATGAAGAGTGTCTTGACTACTAAGGAAACAACTGCAAGAATAACTGCTATCATCTCCTGTGATCTTACCTCTAAGCAAATTTCTTGCTGCCATGACCTCAGATCCTCTTTGCTGATGTTGCTACTGCAGTTGCATCCAAAAGTTTAGGACCCCTGCATGTTTCAATAAATCCCAGACTGAACTTGTATGTTTCAACGAATAGCATGTTTCAGTGAATCCCTAGCTGAACAAAAAATGACACAACCTCTACAAGGTACAAAGTTGAGCATGACGTAAGTGATGGTTTAGCAATTTTGGTGTGATTATTCCTCATCATTACAGTATATGATTTGGTTTCTGTTATTATATTTTGCTATTTAATTTTTTAAGCTGGTTACTGAAATGAAGGGTACGCCACTTAGAGTTAGTGGTGACGGAAGCAACACGCGTTGCTTAGCCTGAGTAATAAATTGATAAGCAAGTTTGAACACCTCTTCAGCCAGTACTTTGTAACACCTGCTTTGGCAGAAATGATAGCTTCCAAATGTTTCCTCCTCCTATTCTTGCCCCTTTCTTTCTGTGCTTGCTTTCGTATCCTGCCCCCCCTTCTTCGCAGAACAGTTCCAGCTCAGAAATACTGTTAGGCCCCCTTGTAGGCACTGCTTGCTTGAGACCTCCCCAAAGCTTTCCAATATTCAAGTATGTAAAGGCCATTCTAAAACCTGTTTTCTGTTGCTTTCAGTTTTTTTTCAAACATCAGGATCTTCTCCAGTGTCTTTTGCCTTCACATAATGCATCCCAAATATTTAAGCTTTAGCTTCTATATTAGTGTTTCCAGTGAGAAAGCTGGTTTTAGTTCACCTGATAGCCTTACTTTGATATGAATGTGAGGTAATGAAATGAGTGTTATTAAAATGCAGATATTAAAACAAAGACATTACAAATGATAGATAATGGATTTTTGGTGACATTATTCATCTCACTGTGCAAACTAGTAATGTTTATTTAACAAAACTCTGGAAAATTGTAATATAATTCATTTCTAACACCATAGTTCTACAGTTTCTGCTCTGAGTGGGCAATGGAAAATGCCTGTATAGAGTAAATTGGTGGGGGGAAAATAACTATAGAGTTTTGGTTAGGGCTAAGTCTAGTCTTTACATCAATATTTCTTCTCATATATAATTGCTTTAAATTGCGACAAGTGGTTATGTATCTGTATCCATGTACCTTTTGCAGCCTGCCACTGGAAGATGTGATCATTTAAATCACTTTACATAATCATAAGAACACATCATGTATGGGCATAATATGCATGTATTTCCCATATAGAACTTACACTGTGTGGAATTAATATTTTATGAAGTATTTCCTTCTCTTTGCTCTATTTTAAATTTATAGTTAAGGAATATATTACTGTGTTTTGAGATTCAGAAAATGTATACCTTTAGTGAGCTGTAAATTAATTAACTGCCCATTAGGAAACTGTCCTGGGTCAGGTTTAAAAGCATGGATGGAGTTTATGATTCCATCTGAATTCATGTTTTAATGTCTAGCTGTGAGATCGGCCTTCTCATTTGAGTCTAACATTCATAAAACACTAATATGTTCATCAGTAACTTTGCCAATTAATCCATCCATCCATCCATCAATCAGAGTTGTTAGTACCAGAGTATAGATCTTGGGTTCTGCAGTCTGAGAGGCCTCCCAGCTGAGTCCTTTGGCCTGGCAAGAGACAAATGATAACTCCCAATTAAAGCACTCTCAGCTAGCCTGCTGGTAAAGGCTGAATAGCTGCACTGAATAACCTCTTAAATAACATTTTATGTGTTAATAACGGGCATCCTTTGGGAGCATGCAGCCAGCAAGGACTCTGGCGTAATGAGGGGTTGGGCTTATTACTCCTCTGGTTGCTCATTGGTTCTGCAGCCAAAGCCAGAATATTTGATTTATTCAGCATCCTTTTATTTGCTCCTTGGAAAATAGCCTGGCTTGCTAAAGCCCTGACTTAATTGTTCAGCCCTTTTATAATGTATTTTGTTGTATTTCTGTAGCAGCTGTCATAACTGAAGGGATGGTGGAGGCAGATACACTGTTATTTCTAAGTTTAAATGTTAACTTAGTTAAGTTTTTCACTTTAGACAATGTGCCATAAATATATTTGATTACAGAATCTACCAATTCCATGGAATGCACTGAATGTATTTTAAAAATTCTTATACAGGAGTGGTGTAAAAAAACCATTTTCTGCATTAGTATAGTTCAAACTTTGCTTTCACCTCTTCTCTGTCGTTAAAAAAAGCTGGGAAGTCTTACAGTGAGGAGCTGAGGATATGCTACAATATGTTGTTGTGGTCTGTAATTAAATGTGAAAGTTTTATTGAAGGAATCAGGGTAACTTAGAATCCCTATTTTAGAGCAATTGAAGAATTTAGGGTAGTTAGTCTTTCTTAAGTCACTCTTCTCCCCATCTCGTTGTATCTTGTCTGGTGGTAAACATCAGATGTGTTCTAGAGAAAAATGCATCTCAGGACTATTTAATTACCTGAACTTCTGGTAAAGTGTTCTTTCACTGAAGATGCATCTGTTTTAAAATGGAGAAACATTTTCCCATGCCCCTTCCTCAGGCCATTTAGCTATGAATGGTTTGATTATCAGGCTAGATTAAATCAAGGTGTCTAAGCAGGAAAAATAGCACACTATAATTGCTGTTTTCTGGTCACTGAAAAAATGTCCAAGGGTAGGAGGAGAGAGATGGTGAGTGGCATTGTTCTCCAGAATATTTCCTCCTTCTCTGAAGACCCATTCAACTTACTCCTCATGCAACTGTTGCATACAAGCCATCCTGTAATTCTTCAGTTAGGAAGTACAGGTTGTTTCTATCTATAAGGTTTGTACAGTTCATCCATCTAAGTTATTGGGGGTGCAATGAACAGGCAGCTGGAAAGGAGAGAGTGTAATTTATCATTTTGCATGCTGATCCCCAATTTTGTCCCACCCCCTGAAAAATGAACCAAACACCTTTATGGCTAACTTTTATATTACCTTCCTTAACTCACCTTGACTACTAACTGAGTTTTCCTGTTCTCAGTGGCATTTTTGTGTGAGCCTGAGGTCTCTTTCTTCATCATAATCTTTCCTCTTGATTATCAAATAGGTGGTTAACAAATAGGTTACTATTGATGTTACTTTTGGCTTTTAAGGATGAAATAGTTGGGTTTTCAAGATGAAGAACCCGTAATGACTTACTTTTTTCAGTAATGAGAAAGATACTGATTTATAAACTGGATCAACTAAGTAGTGCATCCACTGGATGTTTGGAAAAATCAATCTTTTTATGGATCAGGATCAAACTGTCTAGGCGATGCCTATTGGATGACATCAGACTTATCAGATTTTTCCACATCAGCACCTTTCCTGCTTCTGTGCTGTATGTTGGTTAGGGCCCATTTAAAGAACTGAGTTCACACTGGCATGGAGTGTTGGCTTTATGGTGTCCAGAAGGCTGCCTGCTAGCTTGAGCTGGGTGGATATCATGAAAGTTATGTGGAGTTATATCAGACCCAAATGTGGTTACTATTTTATGCAGGAATAGATTTTATTCCCCAACTGGATTTTTCTCTTCCAAACCAAGAAGTGTTCTAATGTTTTTGCTTAATAAGGAGAGAATATGCAGGAACAAATGCTGAGAGAAAAACTGGTTTGTATCATGCTTCAAATACACTCACTTATATACACATTTTCTTTTAATGGGCTGTTGGATATCAAAGCAATTTATACTATGCTTCTTCCAATACCTGGTTTTCAGCAGCTTTTAAGTAGATTCATTTTAGTTTTTTCCCCTCTTTTATCTCATCAAGGTAATTAATAAATCGTATGCTTCATACCTTGGTGTTCTGATTTGTTAAAGGGCTTTAGTCTGCCTTATGTATTTTGATTTCCTAAATCACTAGGAGTATCACTTGATTTCAGGAATGGTTTAATTTACAGCTTTGCACAATTACTTAACACAACAGGGAAGAACAGCAGGGAGACAAGTAATAGCCATGGAACAATAAAGTCAATAAAGATTTATGAGAGGAGAAAAGTTTTCCTTGTAATGATGAATGGACTTAGATATCTTGGTAGAACTATGAGGCCTGATGTGGGCAGTTTGGTCTTTTGGGATAACACTGGATTTCTGCCTCTTGGCTATGGATTTTGCTGCTGTTGCAATTACAGCTTCTGGGAAGCAGGTATTACATGTGCATTTTGTTGCATATGTGCACTCATAAGAAAAATGCAGGTGTGCTGTAGTAGTGTACTAGGTGCTCACGTTGCAGTCTGTTAGCAGTGTACAGTTGCAATTTTTCCTTCACCAAGGCTTTGAAGGAAAGACAGAGAAACCAACTCTCCTTTTCTCTTCAAAATTCTCTGTTGAAGGGGTGGCATATGTTAGCTATTTGGCATAGGCTGTTTGGGTAGAGTACAGGTAGTCCTTGATTTACGACTGCAGTAGGGCCTGGAAAATTAGTCATTAAGCAGTGTGTTAAGCCATCATGTAATTGCACCTAATTTTATGACATTTTTTGCAGCAGTCATTACGCGAATCACATGGGTCCCCATTGATTTTGCTTGTCAGAAGCCGGCTGGGAAGGTCGCAAATGGTGATCATGTGACCCTGGGATGCTGCAACAGTTGTAAATAAATGCCGGTTGCCAAGTACCCAAATTTTGATCATGTGACCGCAGGGACTCTGCGACAGTTGTAAGTGTGAGGACCACTTGTAAGTCACTTTTTTCAGTGCCATTGGAACTTTGAACAGTCACTAAACGAATGATCGTAAGTCGAGGACTACCTGTATATTAATCTACTCCTTTGCCCCTCTGAAATGTATTTTCTCTACTCTTTTTCATAGAATTTTGAAATTAGGAGCAACAGTAACGAGGAACTAGCACATAGAACAGAAATTATGCTTCCTTTCCTCCCACTGATTCTCCTGGAGAAAGAAGGGGCAATTTTCTTCTTGTTGGAACTTTTGCAAAAGGCAAGCTACTTGCATTCCCTGTAAAACTCCAGATCAAGGGCAAACCTTGTACTTTGAGCTGAAGCCTGAAAGAATTATTTTCCTCAACAAAAATTGACATTAAATTCCCCTCTTAAAGTTTCTTAGGAGGGTTAGATTTGGAGAACCCTATAAAATTATCACTCATAGCTCTTTATTTTTATTTATTTAGCACTTTTACATGTTTCTATAGAGGTCTTAATTGCTTCTTTTTAATATCTGTATTGAGACAAAGCCTTTATTAAGCCATTTCTGGCTTCTTTTATTATTGATCATTGTGTACTAGTCAGAAGTTTTTCCTAGGAATGCATGACTATTTTCATTATCAGTACATTAAGGTAGAAAAATTTAAAAGATATGTAAACAGCTATTCTTTACTGTAGTGTTAAGCATGAAAAACATGGCAGATACTAGACTGTTTTCTCAGGACATGGATGGGCAACAAAATGCATGTAATGATAATAAATGACAGTCTTCTCTTTTCCTCCCTTGGATTAACTCCGGGAGAAATCATGCATTAGGTGATCCTCAACCACGTCTGCATTATTCAGTCTTTTCTTGGAGACGTAACTCCCCTCAGGAAGTATTTGTATTTCTCTACAAATGTTTCATTTTAGAAATGCTTATTCTGATCATGTATGTCAAACATTTTGAAAAAAAATGTCCTGATACTGTACTTGCCTTGGTAGCAACTGTCTAGTTAGAATTACTTAGAATTCTGCAAGCAGAGTGAAATACTATTCCCATCTGGACTGTTCTTGTTTCTTAGCTCTATAAGTTAAATTTGGATATAAGTAGTTCACAATATCCATTATTTTGCATAGAAGTATAGAAGGATTAAGCTAGTTGCTTAGAATAGAACATTTTCTGTCATGCTCCAAATTCTTTTTTTTATAAGAATTTTATTAAATTTCAAACAAAGATAAAAGCTACAGAGAAATAAAAAACTACAAAGAGAAAGAAAAAAAAGAATGAAAAAGATGTGAAAACACAAAAGATTTTTTTTTTTAGAAAAATTACAGAAAAAGATGACTTCCGACTTTTAGCCTTTTAACAGCAAGAATATACAACAATTTTCCATAATCAATCCCTTACTCTATATTAAACCAAAGTCACATTATTTCTATAAATAATACCATTGGCACATTATAAAAATCACTAAATACAGTTGCTCCCTCCCCTTATATTAAAAAAAAAGAATGAATGAATGAATGAATATATATATATATACACACACACACACACACACACACACACACACACCTCCTAATCAACTCCCCCCCCAAATATAACATTTTATTATTTCCTTCCTACTACTATTCTATACATTCCTGTCTACTATAATAAAAATCAAACTAAAAAACATAAATTGTCTACCATTATACTTAGTAATACAGCAGTTTTAACAATCTTAATCATTAAACCCCAAACCAAACATCATTCTTTTTTTTGTTATTATACCTTGATAATCTTAATTCAAATCATTAAAAGTAAATAAAGTCAGCCAAACCCTTAAAGCAATCCAGATAAATATACTTAAACCCTTATGCCACTTCAAAATAAACCAAAGCATTTACATATCTCCACATTACGCACAGAGCTTTTTTCTTAAAGAAATCAGACAGCCCAACTGCCCCCCTCAAAAACTCCGACTTCTCTTCAAGAGAACTCCCATACATATTAACCCCTTCTTTTCCAAGGCACTCCATCAAAAGATCCATTTCACTTATGGCTTGCAACTCAATCTGTCCCTTTAATTTCTTCAACTCCACTATCCAATCTTCCTCCAGCATCTCAGCAGAAGTCGAAGAGACATTCCTGATGCTGTTAAATTCCTCCATTTTATCCACAACATCCCCAACCAGATGAAGCATTTTAAAGCTCATATCTTCCACAATGTCCTGAATGCCTTGCATAAAAAGTTGGTAAGAATCAGAAAGAATTTGCTTAAGGTCTCAATGGAAATCAGAGAAAGTCTGCTTGAATTCCTCCACGTCTCACGTGGTAGATTATGGTGCCCCTAAGAGCTCAATCAGAGAAAGTCGAAGATATGAGGACATTTGAAAGTTGTTTACATGAAGTGAGAGTGAATAGCAGACTGTTCTCAAGAGAAAGTGAACAGGAAACTGAAGGTTCAAATCAGCTGATTCAATGTGTAGGAGAATGGTAATTTCTTCAAATCCAGTACAAAAATAATAACAGGGAGACAATTATTTACTTTCAAATCCTCCTCAATATTTGGATGGGAAACAAGCCAAAACTTTAAAAAAAAATTAAAAAAACAACCCCAAAAATAACGATAAGCACCAAGAAAGCCCACTTCTCCTTGCTGTAAAAAGCCTCTCTTAGGGTACATAAACTTAAAAAATTATAAATTGGGTGGTTTAGAAATGTGGTGGCTGGTCTTAGTGTCCCTTTAAGGCTACAGGGTTGCTTGGAAATGATGACGTCCCAGCCTCCCGGCAGCTCTTACCAGATGAGTGCGAACACTGTTTGCAATCCTCTGGCTACAAATCGCCGTTCTGGAGGACAGATGGGATGGTTCCGAGTGTTTTCTTTGTCCAGGAAAACACTCCGGGGCTTCAGGAAAAGCCTCCCTGAGCCTGTGAAAACTGCCGTGTTGTCACTTCTGCCCGCAGAGCCCGCGGGCACAGCTGTTCAGTCCACCATGTCCCCACCGGAAGTCTGTCATACTCCAAAATTCTATTAGAGGTTAAGTGCAGAGCATAACCAGTTTGGAGTGTGTGTATAAAGAGAAGGATTCTGTATGACTAACATGCTGTCTCAAGGACTGATTCTATGGGGTACGTGTAAGAAAGAATAAAGTCTTCAATAGTTGTAGAAATGCAGTGTTCTGTCTGTTTTTCTGGAAACATGCCATTTATGTTACAAAACTGAATCTGGTGGGTTTTACTTTTTGATATTTTAATTAATGTATGTGAGGCAATTTTGTGCTGTGAAACATTCTGTTTAATTATATTAATTACTTCACCAGGACATGACTGAATTAGTTATACAACAATGTAGAGCAATACTCAGTGTGCACCATTGCAATTTGAAAAAAACAACCAAAACCTTAACTGAATTATTTTAACTATTGTAGTGAGGTGACTTGTAGCTATGTCCTTTTTATGTCATCTTTTATAAAAGACTGCTTTTATGAGAATGAAAGCCAAAAGAAAAAAAGAAAAAGAAATAGGAAGAAAGAGAAAAAAAGAAAAACTCATTAAGAATTTACAAAATATAAAATTACATAAAGAATTTACAAAATGTTGAAAGAAAAAAATCTGTTACTCTTATTAATCACATTAGATTAGAACTAATGCAGTCATTAGTTTGACAGGCGTGGTAGCTCAGCGGGTAAGACACCAGGCTTGTTGATCGGAAGATCGCAAGTTCGGAGGTTCGAATCCCTAGCCCCGCGTGACGGAGTGAGCTCCCGCACTCGCCCCAGCTCTTGCCAACCTAGCAATTCGAAAGCATGCAAATGGAAGTAGATGAATAGGTACCACTTTGGTGGGTAGGTAACAGCGTTCCACGCGCGTCATGCGGCCACATGACCGTGGAAGTGTCTTCGGACAACGCTGGCTCTTTGGCTAACAAACGGAGATGAGCACTGGCCCCTAGAGTCGGACACGATTGCACAACTGTGCGGGGGGAACCTTTACCTTTACCCTAATGCAATCATACAACCGTTTAGCACTTTAGGAACTAATATTAGAATCAATGAGGTTGAGAAAAAAAACAGTCAAAATAATGAGAATTAACAGGCATTTCTAAAAAAAAAAAACCCTGAAGCAGTCCATCCTTACCCTTATGGACAATCAGACAAAATCAGGTGTTTTGAAACCTTATCTTGAAAGAAAATCTAGGGAATTATAGTCTCCAAATGTTTTCCAAATTGAATTAGTATCAGAATATCTGTTATATATGGTGCTATTTTTTACATTCATGCATACTTCCACAGCATAATCTGCTAGTCCTCTGATGAAGGATTGAGTATATTTTCCGGTGAGAACTATATAGTATCCTAGTAGCAGGTATTGTCTGTAAAGTCAGCTCAGCATACTTTATAGAAATATAAGATGTGATAATTAACAGAAAAACTGGCAAGGAGTAAAATTGCACAGGATATATTTGCCGGTGTACTAAGTCCTATATGATGAGTGTATGTAGGTACAGTATATAAGTCTTTTGTGTTTTACTTCCTGAAAACTGCCTTTGAACTTTGCTTCTGGTTCTACATAAGTCTTTCACCTTGTTCACAGAAGAAAGATCTGGTTTGATCATGATCATGATCATAGCTTGGTAATTAGTGGATCTGATTAGGTTTTTAGAGCTGATTTCCTAATACTTCCACATGATCAAAATCGGTAACAAAATAGTCTTGAGGATAAAATAATTAATCTGAAAAGGTTGATTTATGAAAAATGAATATCCCCTTTAGATGCAGCAAAAAGAAAGTTGTGCCATCTAAATAATCCCCCACAGCTCTGAAAACATTAGGTTTTGTTAGATTTCCAGACCTCAACAGGCTTTTAGCTATAAGCACACACAAAAAAAAGTAAAAAAGAAAGTGCTATAATTTTCCTCAGCTTGTTTAAGTGTGTGTAGATTTATCTTTTAATTACATTCTCTATTTGGACTAGAGATCTTAGGTAATGCAAGAAAAATGCTATAAGTTTGGGAATAGTTTATTGCTACTTAATGTAAAACTGCTTGTTAATTGGCTGTATAGCTTGGCAGAGCAAAGTGCTGTGAATTTAAGCACTTAGGCAGGGCTGCAACTCTGTCTGGAGCAGAAGGCACAATCTGCCAAGGGCTTTTGCTCTACAACCTTTTATGAAGTGATTTGAATCTTAAAATGTATGATGATCCCCTTTTCCCCACTGAAGTTAATTCTTAAAACTTATTTAAATAGTTCTGTGCAGCAAATCCATCTTATTTGCAAAAAGATTTTCATTGGGAATAGAATTGTCAGCCCGAAATGGACTGAAACTATAGTCCTTCCCAAAATTAGTGAACCTCACTTTTAAAGCCACTGACTGACTTTTGGAAGCCAGATGCCACCTGAGGAACCATAGCTTCACTGACTGTAGGCCGTTTCTGTTATATCCCATATGCCAATCTCTGTGTATCTGCAGATCTTAGAGTATGACTCAAACATTTGGGGCTCTTTAGCATTCTTCTTGGAGCATTAGGGAAAAGAATAACATCTCTGGGTAAAGGGAGAATGGAGATAAGAGGCACTTTTGTTGTCTGCTGTGCTTTGTTCCATCTTTGAACCAGCAAATTGCTTTGTTTCTTGACCTGCTTGGGAACCTCCTTTGCTAAGCTCTACTAGGTTTCTGTCCTCCCTTCAGGTGCCATCAGCAGTTTCCAGGTTCTTAGTCCTCTCAACTCTGAGCCTAGGAACTTTAACAAAGAATAATGCATAAGCTGCAAATTGCTCAAATGCTCCACTCCTTATTTATTATTTCCAGCTCTTGCTTTTATTTCCCTTTTCTTTTCTCTGTAGGCCTTGATTTGCTTCCTTAGCCTGCTAATATCTCTACTGAAGTGATGTAATTCTAGTGTGTGTGGTATAATCTTGAGTTTGTGGTGGTGTTAGTTTTGGTGGTATAAACTTCAGTTCTGTGGTAAGTGTATCATACAGTTATTTCTAAATATACAGTATACTTTATATACAGAAAGACACACATGATTGATTCCCTTCCTCTCCCACTCTCATGTCTTAAAGGGCTCCTTGCATTATCCAGTTTGTATCTAGGTGACTAAAATTGGTCTGGCTTCTTTTTCTGAGAAAGGATTACTAGGTCTGCATGTCAGACAAAAATTATTTTGGGCATTTACTGATTTATCTGTCTTGGATCCAAAACAAATCAGGTTTTATCTGAAGCAAAATGATCCCTGTATGACCAAAGCAGGTTACAAAGCAATACATTTTTGTTCCACGTTTTTGTGCAACTCCTGTTAGCCATCAGTTTACCAGTTCAGTCTAATGTGTCACAAGCACGCTTAACTATCTGAAAGAGATGTTCATACTCTAGTGCTACAGAGACATATTAAAATTTACTTTTTTACCATGACAGTTTTGATTCTGGTTTGTGTTTTAGCTTATTGTGGAGAGTATTATCTGCAGTGCCAAGGCAAAACAGACTTAAAATAAGCAGTGATATCACCCACCTAGAGTTTCCACTGCTTCATAGCCCCTTAGCTAATTAAAAGTATGAGAGGTGTAATATGCCTATTGGTTATTGTGCCAGTGGAGACTTAGTGTCCACTTTGCATTCAATTAACATCCTTTCTTTGATCTCTCCTAGTGAATTTATTGGACTCAAGATCAGTTATGGCAGATCTTGGATGGATTGCATATCCAAAGAGTGGGGTAAGTGTCTTGTGAGTCCACTTAAGATATTAACTACCTCTCTTCTGTTTGTAGTAATGTATTCATATATGTTTCATGTTCCCTAGAGCAGCTCTAGCGAAGTTGGCCGTTATATGCTTCCCGTTTCTGGGACAGTGTATTAGTGTATAATGTCCTTTATTTTCAGAAGCAGAGCACAATATATTTCTATAAGCATCCAGAATTTTCAGTTTCCCAAAGTGGTGCCATTTCAGCACCACTTTGACCAACTCTGTGCTCCATTTAAATACAGATTACACATACTAATTTTATGTTTATTTTCTCATTTTCCCCTTTTTAAAAAATAAACCAATTGAAATGTTAATAATTTACTTGTACAATATGACACATACACTTACATTTAAGAGAGCTTTCATGAATATATCAAAATTATGTATTTGTTTGTTATATTTATTATGGTTTTCCCACCACTTAGTTCCCAAAGGACCTGAGTGGCTTAAGCTTTAATCTCATGCAACAATATTAAAAAACAAAATCACAGTCTAATAACAACATCTCATAGCTGCACCACCCAATGAGGTTAATTCTCACTGTCCCAAAATGCTTTCCTGAAGTTTTCCTGTATTTTTCCATGTAAGTTGTCCATTGTCATGGGTTTTATCTTTTTTTCTCTTCTGTTTCTTTTTATATATAAAATAAAGCAAAATTTTAAAAAGTTTGTTCAGTTTCTAGCTAATTCTATATAACATTCATCAGATTTTATGCCAAAGCATTCATGATACTAGATACACATTCAAACAAATCTGAGCAGCCGTCCTTTTGTGTGATGTACTATAGATCAGGCCCTGACACTAATAAAAGTGCTGTTTACTATATGTTGCAAATCAGAACCATTGGTGTTTGTTTTCCAAAATAAAACCATCCTCTTTATCTTGTCATTTTTAAACATATGCCTAATATAATTCATGCACTTTGGTATTTATTATTCTGTAAAATCACGCCTTATTTCCCTCTTCCCTCTTCCTCTCCTCTCAGAGGAAAAGATACCAACTTTACCAGGTTGCGTTGTCTACCACACTCTATAATCAACTGTTGAAAAGTAGACTTGTTTTCTTCAGGATTCTAGGCATGCCATTCATTCTTCATTCTTCTTTTTTCTCCCTTCTCTTGAGTCAGTCAGTAGTTTATGCTTACTAAATGTGCTCTGTCATATATCTGGTTTCCCTTTCAGCCCATTCTGCTCCCTCTACTCACCTGATTGCCATACTTTCCCACACTCAGTAAACATTCTTTGTCATTGAATCTTTTATGGGGCCACTTTCAAGGTTCCCTAGGGGTCTTCCCCTAAAGATTTCCCGGGTATCTGTAAACAGTGTACAAGTGGATTTAAATTCAAAATAGAGCTAATAATGTTGGAGCATGTTATTTTTTTGACTCATCAAATTATGTAATTATTTATTTTGATCTATACAGTAATTTTTTTGAGCAGAGCTCGTGTAGTGTAGTGGTCTAAAATGCTAAGATAGACCATGGGGAAACCAGGTTATAGTGCTGGGCTGGGGAACCTGTGATTTTTCAAATACTACTTGACTCCAAGCCCCCTCCTCCCCCAGCCACCATTGGAGTTGTACTTCAGCAACATTTGAAGAGCTATAAATTCTCCCTATTTATCCCTATTTTGAGCTCTTGGGAGCAAGTATAAGGTAAAAAAAAAGTATATTAACGCTAGAGAGCCAGTTTGGCATAGTGGTTAAGGCATCAGGCTAGAAACCAGGAGACCGGGAGTTCTAGTCCCACCTGAGGCACAAAGCCAGCTGGGTGACCTTGGGCCAGTTACTTTCTCTCAGCCCTTGGAAAGGCAATGGCAAACCACTTCTGAAAAAACCTTGGCAAGAAAACTGCAAGGACTTGTCCAGGCAGTCTCCGAGAATTGGACACGATTGAACATATATATAAAAAATTAATGCTACTGATAGAAAGGTAAAGGTTCCCCCCACACATATGTGCAGTTGTGTCCGACTCTAGGGGCCGGTGCTCATCTCCGTTTGTTAGCCGAAGAGCCAGTGTTGTCCAAAGACACTTCCATGGTCATGTGGCTGGCATGATGCACGCGGAACGCTGTTACCTACCCACCGAAGTGGTACCTATTCATCTACTTGCATTTGCATGCTTTCGAATTGCTAGGTTGGCAAGAGCTGGAGCTAGTTCGTGAGCTCACTCCGTCATGTGGGGCTAGGGATTCGAACCTCTGAACTTGCGATCTTCCGATCGACAAGCCTGGCGTCTTACCCACTGAGCCACCACGCCCCTATGCTACTGATACCATATAGGTTTAGCTGAATTTGATTCCATGTAATTTGTTATTTCCCTTTTCTCTTTTTATTGGATTGTCTCTAATCTAGGAGGTCTTCAGTTAATTTATAGTGTAAATCAACTTAACTTTTGCAGTTAATATTAAAACTCACCATGAGTAAAACTTGCATTGAATAAGCTTTTCCCACTAAACCCGAGGTCTTCTACCTGTTTTGGACTAATGAGCACATTTGGAATTTTGTCAGCAGGGTGTGAGCATTCTCAAAAATTGGCTGTCAAGGTAAGCATAGCCAATCACCCCCCTCCTGCAAAAAAAAAGGATGCTGTCTACTGTCCAATTTATCTTTTGCCTTTTCTAATTCTGAACGAAACATTGAATAACAGACCATATTAGTCTCTTAGCCTCCAATATCCCCAAAGGCATTCTGGATGAGGCAGACATAATAGGCATAGCTGCAGCATTTCTGTTTGCTACTTTCTTTAATAAAACAATAAAAATTCTGGAGGGCAGAAGGCCTGATGACCATCAGGTACATGTCTATGGACAGAATACTGTAGATTGCAGATCCCAGCTCTAAACAGTTCTAAGGTTAATTAATTTATGGAGTTGTAAAACTGATCACTCTTACAGTAATTTTGCACTTCTTGTTGAATTCTAGTTGAATTAGAATGACTTCTTATTCATTCCTTGTTGTAGTGAAACTAGAAAGTACCGTCATGTTTTAATAAGCAGAGTGATGACCATCCTCAACTCCTCTAGGATCTCAATCCCTAACCCTGGGGGATTGTTAAAAACATTTCAATGGAATTTGATTCAGGTTCAGTGAGATGAATGTAAAGGAAGTCTCTCCCCCACCCTAGCCACATGTGGCGCTTCATCCATTTAATAGCCTTCATCACTGTACAGTATCCATTTTTTTCATGACTGTGTAACCATTTCCTTTACAGAAAGGATGGCAATGTTGGATGACTGGGGATGGCATTTAATAATTAGGGGGTATGGATTAGGGTGAGATGATGATGTGGAATGAATGGGACCATGTCGCATACATGGACAAGGTTATGACACTTATTTTTGAATTTCATGGATTTAATTTTTGGCTACTCAAAAATGGAAAAGTCCATCCATCCATCCATCCATCCATCCACCTACCTACCTACCTACCTACCTGATTTATCACCGCCCATCTCTACAAAGTAGACTCTGGGCGGTTTACAATAAAATATTAAAACTAAAAACCTATAAATCTTAAAATACAATCCAAGAATAAATAGTAAAAATCCAAATGATGGTAAGATCTTAAAAGGAGGACACCACTAAGCCAACCACCCCCAGGAGGAACTATTACTTCCTTTGTCCCAAGCAAGGCGGCAGAACCAGGTCTTTAAAGACCTCTGGAAGTCTAGGAGTGAGGGCGCCCACCTCACCTCTGGGGGCAAGATATTCCATAGGGCGGGTGCTATCGCAGAGAAGGCATGCCTCCTGGACCCCGCTAGATGAAATTCTTTTGTTGATGGGGTCCAAAGCATGCCCTCCCTGCATGACCGGGTGGGCCGAGTAGATGTGACCGGGATGAGACGGTCCCTCAGGTACCCTGGCCCCATGCCATGTAGGGCTTTAAAGGTGATAACCAACACCTTGAATTGGACCCGGAAGCAAACTGGTACCCAATGCAGCTCGCGGAGCAGCGGTGTTACATGTGCTGATCTTATAGCACCCATAACTGCTTGTGCGGCCGCATTCTGGACCAGCTGAAGCTTCCAGATACTCTTCAAGGGTAGCCCCATGTAGAGCGCGTTGCAATAATCTATATGAGAGATGACAAGGGCATGAGTGACTGTTCGGAGGGCATCTCGATCCAGGTAGGGGCGCAACATTAATAATTTTGGCAGTTGGGGCTGTATTATTTGGAAATAGGAGATCATTTGAGGTAAGGGCATTTGTTACAACAAGAAAAGAACCGAACCGAACCGTGTATGTGTGTGTGTGTGTGTGTGTGTGTGTGTGTGTGTAATCAGAGTACTAAAAATAATATCAGTTGTTTGATTTCTGGATTGCAGTGTGGAAATGTAAGGGAAACCTAGTTCAAGACTAGTTATAGCATTGAATTACATGCTAATTCAGTATGAGAAGTTTGTGTATGTCAGCTTAGAGGCAGTAAGTGAAGGAAGTGTTACTGTCCACTTCATAATCTGGCCTCTCCTCCTATGGTTTTCTATGTTGCCCCTTCAGGCTCATCATGCTTGAAACTTGCTCTTGCACTTTTGTTTCTGTAATACATACAGTATAGTAGATCTTATAAAGTAAAGCATAACTTTCAGGTTTAATTGCATTATAAATGTAGATATATCTGCAATTGTGAGTAAGATGTTCCATAGTTGTTCCTGTAAGTGATGAATTTAAGACACCAAATCTAGGGGAGTTTAATTTCTGATTTGTTTATACACTCAATGAATTACAGAGGCTTTAAAATGATAACAGTTCGTGGGCATTAAAGCCTTTTTGACTGTGCTGTATCTTATTTTCTTCAGTATTTACTGTAAATTCATAAGCAATTAACTAATAATAATATTGTGATTATGATTATAATAATATGATGTAACTGGGACAGGCATTTCTTGGTGTTGGTATCCCAGAAATAAAATATGACAATAATTGGAAAGGACAAAGAGTTTGGAAATTCTCATCAGATAATAATTTGGTAATAAAGCTGGAAGATGATTGATTGATTGATTGATTGATTGATTGAAGGAAAGATGCAGACCCATGTTTTGCTCTGAGATCTCTGGGGCTCAGCCACCATGGTTAGTACTCAGGGATTTGTAGTGTTACACCCAAAACACACAGAAAAGAGCAGATTGTTTATTCTTACCCCATTAATTGGACCCTCAGCTCTTTTGCAGCACATATAAGTACCATGTAAAATTAAATGTGTAATTTGGCCTACCATAGTAATGGGTTGAGAATTTGGGCTGTGATGGTTGAGGAACTTTTTAAACCTTTACCCAGTGGTCAGTCACAATGTAAACTGTCACCCTGCCTAGATGCCACTGAAATGAGACTTTCCCGGTGGTGTTTATAGTCAGCCAGCAGAATGCTCAAAGTGTTTGCACATAAGCCATCTCATATCTAATTTGACATGTGTTCATCCTTTCCTTGGCATTTTTTCAAGTAAAAAGAGCAATTTTGCCTTTGAAATCTACAGCGTTATTAGCACTGTTGTTGTATCAGCCTGCTTCTGCAGATCATAGGGGCAGTCTCTTTTCCATGGGAGGGAGTACTCACCGTGCTTCTTGGTGCTTTTCCTGAGATTCATCATTTCATTAAGATCATTTTAACTTTAATGAGGAAATTCTGTAAAGCATTTTTTTCAGGATTGCATAGAAATCTGAAAAAGTTGGACTACTTTGATAAATAACACATACATGTTGCACTTATGCAAGATCCAAAGCACTTCTTTCGTCATGTGGTCATGCCATCATAAATGTACCCATTCAGAATGACTTCTGTGTGCATAGAGCTTCAGCTTCTAGGAACTTTTGTTTATTTTTTAATATTTCCCTATTACCACCTTTCATAGAGAAGGCTTTCTGAATGGTTTTTGGACTAATGGACTATTATATGTAGACTAATAACATGGATCTTTGGGCAGTGATGGTGGATGATAGTGAGTTAATACCTATTGTGTGTGTGGAATGGGTGGAATTTTTTTTTAATTAGTTCATAGCTCACACAAGCCTGAAGGCACTGGAGATATGATCTTCAGGTGGATGCTAAGCGAAACCAGAAGACTGTGAGTTCTAGTCCCGCCTTAGGCATGAAAGCCGGCTGGGTGACCTTGGGCCAGTCTCACACTCTCAGCCCAACTCACCTCACAGGGTGGTTGTTGTGGGGAAAATAGGAGGAGGAAGGAGTATTTGGTATGTTTGCCACCTTGAGTTATTTATAAAAATAATAAAGGCGGGATATAAAATAAATAAATAAATAAATAAATAAATAAATAAATAAATAAGGATAAGCACTGATTGGATGATTGTGGTCACTTAATTTATTTAGAGGTCACTGATTTAGAGGTCACTGATTTTTTGTGACCTCTAAACTTACAAAAATATAGAAATTATCTTAATTATAATTCTATGAGTATCAGCATAGATCAGAAGAAGGTAAGGGAAAATCAAAAGTAGAAATAATTATTATAATCAGAAATACAAAGAGCAAAACATTTTGTATACATTCTTTGCAATGATTTTCAACAAAATCACTATATTGCTTAAAATAAATAACTTACTGAATATAAAGGCTGGCAATCTGCTTTTTCTTTGTCTTACTAAATAAAAGAATTATGTGAAAGCTTCTGTTGATTGCAGACATGATGGGCATTGGATGTCTGTTCATGGGCCCATCTGCTGATTATCTTAGCATATACAGTAGAAGATTGTGACTTGGAATGTAAGATGAATATATGGTAAAGAACATGAATCAGTGAGTAAAAGGAAAGAAAGAAGTATTGTGAAACTAATAGAAAGGGGAAGGATATAAGAGATCTGAATAAAGATGATTTCATTGATCTGCTCTTGTGGAGTGGAGTTGATGAATATATGCAACGAAGTGAAGCTGAAGTTCTACTTATGATTGAAGGGCTGAAATATATGTATTTTGGAAGGTATGAATTGTTTTCAACTAATTTGTTACCGGTTTGTATGAAAGTAGGAATTAGTGAAGAAAAGATGGTTATTTCAGGAAGACAACAATCCAAAACACACCTCCAAATCAACTATGAATTATAAGAAAGAAATATAAAAGTTTTGAAATGCCCTTCACAGTTCTCAAATTACTAAAAAACACATACATGCAGTGCCTAAAAGAGGACCTAACAGTAATTATGAGCTGGAAGAGTTCAATCTCTCATCCCCTCACCAACTGTAACTGCTCACTCAGAAAAGAGCAGACTTCCTGCAAAATGGTGCCTCCAACCCTAATACATTGCAGGTAGCTTAAAGAAGCTTAAAAATAAAGAATTTATTATTTATTTAATCTTAGCCACCAAAACAATAATTGTGCAACATTGGAAAACTCTAGATAACATAACAACTGAATTGTGGATTAATAAGGCCTCTTCAGTTGCTACATTAGAAAAAATTACAGACAAAATTAAATTAATGAGAGATCAGAGGCAGGAACCACAATTTTATCAAACTTGGATGGACTTTATGATTTATCTCAACAGCAATAGACTATAATCTGGTATACTTTATATACATGGCAAAATTTCATATGTATAGTACCTGTCCCTTTATTCATATTGCAGTAGATCTCCTTGGTTTTTTCTATATTTTTCTTTTTGATTTTTTTTCTCTATGTCTTGGATTTATGTAAATGTAGTTACCTGATTTCGTTTGGTAAAACTAATAATAAAAAAAGAAAACAAGAGAAGGTGCTGAGAGGTGTGATATAACATGCATGTCCAGTTCAAATAACATTTTTCCTTTGAACCGTGATCACTGTAGTGCCTTAATGAGTAATGTTGTGAAGGAAGAACTAAAGTCCCAGTCCTTTGGGTAACAATAATGGAACTCAGCAGGTTTGCAAAGTTTGCTGCTTTGTTGTTGTAGTATTGTAATGCTATTTTTTGAGTATATGTGCTAAGAGGGTTTAAAACCATCCTGGGAATGTCCTGTTGTAAATTATTTTCACTGAGACTTTATATAAAGAGCCCCCACATTACAAGAATTGACTTTTCTTAGTTGTCTCTATCTAGGTTTCTAGCAGTCTGGATAATATTAATAATAAATCATTGCTCCCCTGCTGAGTTAAAAATGTTAATTAAATCTGATTAAATGCTTGACAAGTTGTTTTCCTACTGAATTATAATTTTGTGCCATTACTTGATTAGAACCGGAAAATAATTTAAAGCTAAAAAACAACATAGAAGCATTAAAGCAAGGGAAAATATATACAGTATGGGCAAGAATGATCCTACAATTTAAATGTTCCAATACCTGCTTCAGCTTTTAATCCCACTGAAGTAATCTCAAGTTTGTCAGGATGGAGCATCCTGCCAGGTAGTATGGGGGTGTAGTGGTAGTCTGGCATGCCTGCAGGGTTGTTAGGAATGTTGATTACGGTTGTTTAGTCGAACGACCAGACATCAAGGCCAGCCCGAATGGTGCCATCAGCTTGTTAGTGAAGGATTTGTGACTGGAAGGTATGGAAACTGTGAGAGTGTGGATAGGGGCTCTCACGAAGTGAATCCCCCAATGGGGGGGGGGCTGGTACAAAGGTGGAAGATGTAACTGCCCTTTGCGTGGGCTTTTTCTCAGTCTAGTCTTTGCATTGGAAAGGATCACTTGCTTTAATAAAGAACTCTTTCATATCCTTTGATGGCTTGTAGTAAGAGTCTCTGAATTAATAGCTAATGGATCAGGACCATCACAAAGTTGCTTTTAGTAGAAATGAAGCAGGAGTGATTAACTTCAACTGGACATGCAGTACCTAGGGAGAGGGTGGCAGAGGGGATGGGAAAAAACAAACCTACCCAGGCAATTGAAAAGAAGGACAGTTGCTTTTGGGAATGAAAGCAATCTTGAATGGTAAAAAGGAAGTGATTTCTTAAAACTATTGTTCCTGGAAAACTTGAGAGAAAGTATAAAGGTCTCATAAAAGATGTAAAACCCTTAAGTTTCAGTTTCTGAAATAATACTGCTGAGGGGGGAGAGGGAAATGAATATAATTTGAGGATAATATTGATTTTAGTTGTTTCTGCTTGATTCAATTTATATTTATCTGGACAGTGCAAACTTGTTTGTTCTAATGCCATTGTTCTAATACTGACTTGTATGCTTGAATTCTGTATATAGTTTTACTTATGTTTTATTTTTATTGGTTTTTCAGATTTAATTATAGGATCTTGCTGCTTGCTACACCATGAAAAATCAATCTTTCAATAAGCAAATTTTCCTATGCCTCAGCTCTAAGATTCTAACATATAAGGATCTCTTAGCTTAGGAGTTTTCAAATGGGGGTGCTCATAGCTTGCGCATGTGAAACTGGCTTATGCAGGCAAAATGAGGACCAAAGTGGATAGTGACTTTTGACAGTGCCACTTTCTCTAGGGCCCAGGAGGGCATCAGAGCACTGCCCCTGCAAATAAGCCTTGGCAGCATACCATGGGCTTGGACTGGAGGGAAGGTGTATAGCCTGGTCTCCCATTCAAGGGTCAGCAGTCAGGAAATACTGCCAGAGTTGAGGAGTGATAACCCTGGAGTCTGCCACCGGGGCTTGGAACCCCATCCTCCCTCTGAGTGGCTGCTCTGCTCTCAAGACAACTAGCACAGCCTCAGGATCACCCACACAACCCCCTTGATGGAGCTAAGTGGTTTGGCAGGTGAAAGTGGGTTGTTCCTGAGTCTGCTGGGAAGGGACGCCAAAGCTGTGGCTCCAGGCTTGTAGTATAGAAACTCAAAGAAATGTATCTGGACAGGGCTGGAGTTCCTTGAAGACTAGCACTGATGGCAGCCCAAGCTGGTTCCTTTCCCTTCTGGACTGAGGTGCAGGAATAACACATCACATCTGTGGAGGTCTGTGACTCTGCAGAGAAGCTCACCTCTTGCCTTCTGTTCACTGGGCTGAAGGAGAGGACTTACAGCTCATCTCTAACCACTCTAAGGCAGCAATAGGGCAGAGGCTTAAAGGCTTTGTGCACCTTAGAAACAGTAGGTTTCTTATGGTGGGCCACTTTATCATACAGTATATTGACACTGTTACTGGAAGTAGCAGACCCAGTGAATGGAGTGGAGCAACAGGGTCAAGGGGAAAAGGAAGCCAGAGACATCTTCCAGGGCCACAAAGGCTTGGCTGTAGCCGCCAGAGCCCCCTCCGTATTTGACATTGCTTTCCGTGGCAAATTGCTTAAAAACGGTCACTGGTTAGGAAGAAGAGGTTGAGCTGATCTCAAGTTCAGGATACCACATTTTAAGGATTCAGAGAAACAAGCATGTCTGCATATGCAAAGTTACAAATCTGTCAGAACTTGCTCCCACATTGCTCCCCACTTTGTCTGGGCAAACCAGCAAAGTGGGAAGCAACCCCCTAGTGAATTTAAAGAGATAGGTAAACCCATGGCAAAGCAGGGAGCAGAGGTTGGAGCAAGTTTTGACAGTGCACATTTGGGAGCAAAACCTGGCGTGAGTTTTGACAGTGCTCGGCCTTCCGTATCCAAGAATGCAAAGCCAGAGCATTGTCAAAACTCACTCCAGTTTGCCTTAGCAAAGACTCCATGAATGCTGAGAGGTGGCTAAACCCATCGGTCGAGGTTTCTGCCCAACTACAACAGTTTTATTTAGTTTATTTATTGTTTATTTAGTTTATTTAGTTTATTGTTTGTTTATTTAGTTTTATTTAGTTTAGTTGTTTAGTTTTTTTCATACAATAGGTTATCATTTTAAGAGGGCGTGGTATCAGAAACGTTGACATCCCCTGTACTAGTGCAGTGATAAAAAGATGGAGAATTTCATTTTTTCATTTTTCATTCTAGCATAGATTTCCTCTTGTTCTTTAGCACTGGCAGCCAGCTAATCTCTCAAAGGAGTGGCATGGGTTAACAGCTCAGTCACCAGAGTTTTATATTCTGAATTGTTCATTTAATCCCTAAATCAAATGTGATAACTAATCCTCTGTGTTAAATTTATTGTATTGGTGCATGTCAAGGAGTCTTTCTTTTTTCCTTTGTATTTTAAACTGGCTTTAGAATTTCTTACCTGAGCTATTAGAAATTCTGAAAAAGAAGACAGAGTATAGAATTCTGTTACAAGCAGTTGATATATTTTACATTTAAGCAAGGAAATTTCATTTCCAATTTCATTTTGTTGAACTATCTGGTTATTTATAAATTGGAATAATTCAGATTCGATGCTACTGCATCTCAGTAGTAGTGACTGGTAGAGATATACCAGTTTTAGGTTTATATTCTTATTTTTTAAAATCTTATTATAAAGATTCCTGGTGAGTTTTCACAATTGGTAAGATAAATGTGATTAAATCAAATGTGTTTGAACTCTAAGATTGATTTATATTTTAATAGCTTTTCCTGTTTTTATTGTTTAAAGAAAATGTATAGTGTTAAACAGTTTCTCTAGCAAGGGTATTCCTCAACATTTTCACTGTGTAAATTATATTACCTGTTGGGAAGGATGCATTTAATTGAGTTTCCTAAGCCTTTTTATTTTTAAAATTGAAGGTGATTGTTACCAACCATTTGCATCATCTCTAACAAGTTCCAGGATTCGGTTTTTGTAAATCAGTGGAAATTTGCTTAAAGAATGTGGAAATACTTTCTTTTTTATTTTAAAATGAGGTTAATACAAAAGAAAATGTTTAATAAGCATTGGTTGCAATCACCTGGCTGCTGGGGGTGGTCTCAACTTTTTATGCTTTGGCCATTTTGGGGCTGAAATCCACAGAATTAGTAATGCATATGATGTTAGAGTGATCATATGCAATGTAAGGATGCATATGTTCTGTTTGGCTATTTGTACATTTGGAACCTAACGAGATCAAATCTAATCTATGGGTTAGGAAGAAGAATGAAAATCAAACTAAAAGGAAGAAAAATTAAAATAGGTAACAGACATGGACATCTGCGTGTGGAATTAGTTGACACAATCTCTCTCTCTCTCTCTCTCTCTCTCTCTCTCTCTCTCTCTCTCTCTCTCTCTCTCTCTCTCTCTCTCTCTCCATAATCTATATCTCTATGGTGAGGTGGCCCTCAAGATTTTTACCATCTTAAAATCCTAGATTATAACATATTTTAATAGGATAATGAGGAAGGAGCTTAGGATTGGAGAACATTGGGTCCCCTTGGTATGAAAGTGGTATTCCTCCGGGGTGTGAGAGACCCTGGGGGAGGCCGGAGTTGGGTGATTGTATATAAGAGTGCCCGCCCCTGAGTGAGAGACAGGTGGTGGGCAGGAGTGGATGGTGCCCCCTCCAACCAATGAGAGAGGCTGAGGGGGGGTGCAGTGAGTGTGGAGTGAGTGGTTAGGGGGCAGTTGGGTTCTACCAGTGCCGAGAGCAAAAGCTGGTGCGCTGGTGGTCCTACTGCCCTCTGAGGCTGAGTGGGTATAGGAGATGTGTGCATGGGACAGGGGACCCCTGTTTCAACCTAGGGTTTTCGGAGGTGGTGGAGGCAACTGGGCCTGGTAATGCTAAGGGCTATGGGACGGGTTGTCCTATTGAGGTGGTGACGGGTCGGGGATGTTATGGCAGGAACCGGAGGGAAGGCCATCATTGGGGAAGACGCCCCCGGTGTTTGCTACCGGTGGTGTGTTCCGGCCCTCCGGATTCAAACCTAGGCCCTGGTCAGCGGACCCTCGGGTGCCCTGGTCTCCGGCTGTTGATGCTTAACACCAGGTCGGTTAATAACAAGGGCCCCCTCATATGTGATTTGATCACGGAGGAGGGGGCCGACCTGGCGTGTATTACCAAAACCTGGCTGGGCCCTGGAGGAGGGGTTGCCCTCTCGGAGATCTGCCTGGCCGGGTTTCAGGTATGGCACCAGCCGAGACATCGGGGTAGGGGAGGAGGGGTGGCAGTAGTCATCCAAGAGTCTATAGTGGCCTTCAGGGGCGCGGCTCCACAGGTGGCCGGATGTGAGACTCTGTTCTTCAAGTTGGGTTCCCGAGAGCAGTTGGGAGTGTTGCTGCTGTACCAGCCTCCCTGCTGTGTAGCAACCTCCCTGCCCGAGCTGCTTGAGGCCGTCTCGTGGTTGGCGGTGGAATTCCCCAGACTTATGGTTCTGGGGGATTTCAATCTGCCGTCCCTGGGACGTCCCTCAGAGGCAGCTCGGGAGTTCATGGCTACTATGGCAGCCATGGGCCTGGTCCAGATTATTCGGGACCGACTCGTGACAGTGGTCTCACTCCGGACTTGGTTTTCCTGTCGGAGCAGTGGCAGAGTGATATGGGGGGAGAGTTGCATCTTTCCCAGCTGTCATGGTCGGATCATGCCCTGGTGGCCCTGAGATTCTCATATGCTGCCCCACTCTGCAGGGAGGCTGGACCTATTCGATTGGTCCACCGATGGTGACTAATGGACCCGATAGGGTTTCAGAGGGAGCTGGGGGTTATACCCGAGGATCTACTGCACGGTCCAGCGGAGGTTCTGGCCGCAGCCTGGAATAAGGAAGCGGCCGGAGCCTTGGACAGGATCGCGCCTATGCGTCCTCTCTTGTCCCATCTGACCCGATACTCCCCGTGGTTCATGGAGGGGTTGAGGGTGCTGAAGAGGGTTAAGAGACAACTAGAGCGCCACTGGAGAAAAACAAAGACCGAATCCGACCGAACGCAAGCTAGAGCCGCGGTTAAGGCCTACCTTGTGGCGGTAAGAGTGGCGAAATGTCAATATTTCTCCGCTCTTATTGCATCCGCAGAATGCCGCCCGACGGCCCTGTTTAGGATTACTTGATCTCTCTTAGGTAAGGTGGGGCCAGTGGCCCACCTTCAGGGCCGTGCGGAGGAATTTTCGGAGCATCTGATGGATAAAATCGCTCGGATTCGTTCTAAGTTTGACTCCAAGCGTGATGCATGGTCTGGGGAGATGCCAAGGGAACGTCTTTGCCCGGTTATCTGGGAACAGTTTGATCCTGTTGGGCCTGAGGAAGTGGACAGGATCCTCCGGACTGTAAGGGCCACTACTTGTCATCTTGATCCATGCCCCTCCTGGCTGGTGAAAGCAGCCAGGGAGGTGACGTGTGGTTGGGCCCATGTGATGGTGGCTACATCCTTGGGTGAGGGAGTGTTTTCGGCTGCTTTTAAGGAGGCGCTGATGCACCCCCTCCTCAAGAAGCCATCGCTGGACCCTACAGTGTTGGACAATTTTCGTCCCATCTCCCACCTCCCCTTTTTGGGAAGGTGGTTGAGAAAGTGGTGGCATTACAGCTCCAGAGGATTCTGGATGATACGGATTATCTAGACCCCTTTCAGTCAGGGTTCAGACCGGGATATGGTGTGGAAACTCCATTGGTCGCATTTACAGATGATCTCTGGTGAGCGCAGGATGGAGGCAGTGCATCCAACCTGGCTCTTCTTGACCTCTCAGCGGCTTTTGATACCATTGACCATGGTATCCTTTTGGGACGGCTCCGGGAGTTTGGGGTGGGCGGCGTGGTCTTGCGCTGGTTCACCTCCTTCCTCCAAGACCGATCCCAATCGGTGGTAATAGGAGATGAGAGGTCCGACCCTCAGCGCCTACTTTGTGGGGTGCCGCAGGGTTCGGTTCTCTCCCCTCTCTTATTTAATATCTACATGAAACCGCTGGGTGAGATCATCCGCCAACACGGGATGAGGTATCATCAGTATGCTGATGATACTCAATTATATATCTCCATCCCGGGTGAGGTAAGTGATGCAGTGGCTGCCCTTTCTCAGTGTCTGAAGGCTGTGGGGGCCTGGATGGGGAACAACAGGCTTCAGCTGAACCCTGGTAAGACGGAGTGGCTGTGGATTGATGGTGCCTCGAGATCCAGAGAGTTGTCATCTCTAGATCTGGATGGGGTGGCACTACCCCGTTCAGATACAGTGCGGAACCTGGGGGTCCTTCTGGACTCACAACTCCTGCTGGAAGAGCAGGTGGCAGTCGTGGCCAGAAGGGCATTTGTGCAACTTCGAGTTGTACGCCAGCTACGCCCTTTCCTGGACCAAGATGCCCTCCGTACAGTCACTCAAGCCCTGGTCATCTCCCATATAGACTATTGCAACGCACTCTACATGGGGCTACCCTTGAAGAGTATCTGGAAGCTTCAACTGGTCCAGAATGCGGCTGCGCGCGCAGTTATGGGTGTCCCAAGATCGGCACATGTGACACCTCTGCTGCACGAGCTGCATTGGTTATCAGTTTGCTTCCAGGTCCAATTCAAGGTGTTGGTTGTCACCTTTAAAGCCCTACATGGCATGGGACCAGGTTACCTAAGGGACTGCCTCATCCCCAGAGTATCGACCCGCCCCACCCGGTTACGCAGAGAGGGCTTGCTACGGACCCCGTCTGTAAGAGAGCTTCATCTGACAGGGTCCAGGAGGTGGGCCTTCTCTGTAGTGGCACCCGCCCTCTGGAATATTCTGCCCCTGGAGGTGAGGCAAGCCCCCACACTTACGTCCTTCCGAAAGCAATTGAAGACCTGGCTCTGCCACCTCACTTGGGATGGGAAGAGTGATAGCTCCTCATGGGGATGGCTTGCACCATAGAGTTCTTTTAAATATGACATCAGAGCCTCTTGGGTTTTATATATTTTTAATTAACTTATGGTTATATATATTGTTTATTGTATTTTATATGTTTTTATATCTTTTAATTGCTAACTTGTTGTAAACCGCCTAGAGTCCCCTCTATGGGGGGAGATGGGCAGTGATATAAGCTGGAGAAATAAATAAATAAATAATCACATCAATGCCAGAACTTACGTGCTTGTGTCAGATGTCCTGAACCAACTTTGTAATGGCGACATTTTTGTGATTATGTCAGTGCACAAACATTGCCATTTGGTGTTTTTGTGGTTTGCTGTGGAAGCTTTTGGTAATTAGAAATGGTGAGGAGGACATAGAATTATCTGAAGCCAAGAGGTGAGAGAAGGATGTATGTTTAATTTGCCATGCATTATGATCTGCAGCAATATGGAGAAGTTCAGAGTGGATGGAGAAAAATGAGCTTTGAGGAAACCAAAAGTTGCATTTTGTAGCAGTAAAATCAGACAAGCTGCCCAGAGTCCCCCGTTTTGGGGAGATGGGTGGTCATATAAATTTAAATAATAAATAAAATGTATGGGGCATAACAGGAAGTTCTTCCCTGAATTGCTATTGTAAACATGCTCCCAGCTCTGTCTGTTTAAGGAGCAGAGATGAGCGAGTAGTACTGAGATCTCATTTTTATGTCACATTGAAGACATGGACTGTTCTTTTTGTTTGTTTGTTTTACTTTGTTTTGAGCAAACAAATGAATTTGAAGAATACCAGTTTTCATTTTCTTTGCCTGCCTGCAAGCATGGTACTTCTGGGTCCAGGGGCACTCTAAGCAGTTTCTCCAGACAGGCTGTCTGCCAGTGGCTGTCCTAAGAAACTAGCAAGATGGTTGAGGCAGCACTTGATTACTACCTTATGGCTGTACCCATACCCTCATTGGCTCTGGATCCCAAAGTGACTGGTTGGACCAGCTCAGTGCTATGCTGAGAAAGCATTGTACTTTTCCTCTGTGGGTAGGAGGAGGCTGCTGATTGTTGGCTAGAGATCTAACAATAATAGCGAGGGGGAGAAATGAGGAAAGGAGACTGTAGCAGGGGAAAGGGAAATGGTAGTGGTGAGATAGCGGAAGAAGAGGAGGCAGCACAGGAAAAAGAACAAGAAGAGGAAGTGGCAGAAGAGTTGGTTTGGCATGGGCAGGTGCAGTCCTAGATTCAATAAAAACCACAGAGGTTTGATAAATAATGATTTTTTGGAAACCAAAAATCCACTTTGCACAACATAACTTTCATTTCACTGTAGTTATATGTCACAGGAAAACTGAGTGGTAAAGTAGGGAAATGCAAAAACCATCTGGAGACTAAGGGAAGAAAAGCTGGCAATGTCTCCTAGAGTGCAAAATATTGCTGCTCTCCAGGAGGGGCTATTTGGGGTGGAAGGCAGCTGCCGCTGTTGTGTGCTGACCCCTGCTGCCCGCCCACCTGCCCATACCCTCTTCTTCTAGCAATTGCTGCTGCTTTCCCCAGCCTCTTTTGAGAGCCACAGCCATGCTTTGAAAATATCCCATTTTGTTAGTGGAACGGCTGATCAAAAAGGACATGGGGTACCACAGACAGAGGTACTGTAAGGTGAGGGAGACTTCCCGTGTTCATGTTGCCTTGTATCAAAAGTAAAAAAAAAGTTGATTGTTGAATAAACAGAAAGGTGGGATATAAATTAAATAATACATTTTTAAAACTAGGTACAAATGGGATGCCTCAGTTATCTGCTCAAGGCATTTTGTTGCCTGAAGTAGAACTTGGATGGGCTCTTTTCTCCTCTGCTCTAAAATGAGCCCTAGGGTGGGTATAGAAACCATAACAGTTCAGATTACAGTTTAAAAAGGATGGTAGGGTAAGGCAAAAGAGTTAGAGACAGCAAAATAGATGACATCTAATATAACACACAAAATGTTTAATATTTAAAATTTCTTAGAATTTTCCCCATACTGTAGCATTTTAAATTGCTTTTATGTTCAATAATTTATGGTTGAAAGGATCCATTATTTGATAACTGTGTATTTATATTGAAATTCTAAACAGCAATTATTTTGTTCTCTAACTCTTACTTTTGCTAGTGATTAGCAATAAGATGCGTAATTTCATTTGCCCAGAAAGTGGCTTGATCTTTTGCATCCACTCTTTAAGTGAGAATCACAAATAGAAGAGTTTTCTGTTCCAAACAGTTGTTCACACAAAAGCATGATGTTCAAGAACTGCAGCTTCGCATGCCTCCCCAAATCCTTTAAACCTTAAATAGGGCAGAAGAAAGGAGGCAGCAAGGTGCACACTTGTATTCTCCTTATGCTGCATCACAAAGGGATTGTGAGATGATCCAACACTCCTCATGGCACCCTTTGCCTGCCGTAATCAAAGACTAGACTGAGAAATTTTTGCTCAAATCCTACTCAGCAGATTTCAAGCAGGACAAATTTAGTTCAACCCTACTCAGGAGTTGAACAGGGATATTTTTTTAGCACTACTGCTAGGCTTATCTTACCTGCTATGTGCTTTCTATTTTTAAAAAGAATAAAATGATCTCACTATAATTTCAGTTGGTTTAATTAAAATCATGGGAGGGCTTTCTATGTTTGTTATACTTCCATGATAACAAAGACTGTGTGTTCCTACTGAATTTTCTTTTGTGGGAAAAACACAAATCTATACAAGAGATTAGAGCATTACTCAATTTCATAACCCAAATAAGCAGAGCTTCCCCCACACTCCAGTATCAATCCTAAATACTGAGAAGTGGGGAAAACTATAAAGTATTTATTTTGTGCTACTGGTTTCCTCATACCATGGTGGAAAGCAGGAATGTAGCAGTCTTCAGCTTGAGTAAAGCACCTAGATTGCACTCTGCACTGTGCAAAGAAAAGTAGGTGGTAGTCTATTAAAATGAGAATGGCTAAGCTCCATCCATTAAATATTAAAAGTACTTTCTGTAGGTCTGTCTCTGGAGTTTTTTAGCAGGGCAGA
This sequence comes from Charina bottae, assembly GCA_023362775.1. NCBI lineage: Eukaryota > Metazoa > Chordata > Lepidosauria > Squamata > Charinaidae > Charina > Charina bottae. The sequence goes on along the minus strand of JALMGJ010000028.1, from coordinate 6,109,904 downwards.
CTGCTTTGCTGACAGTGTTTATTATTGTTTATATCCCTATTGGAAGGCCAACTAGCCATCTGGGGCTTGTTTTACTGTTGCTCAGATAAGGCCACCTTGGCAACTCACCTTTGTCTCTAAACCAGTGAAATTTTGAGTTTATATTTCAGTTTTTTTATTTAAAATGTCAGTTTGTATGACTGCTCACTTACCATGCAGTTGAGTTGAGCAGCATATGTCTAAAGGCCTTGCATCATAGCCACCATCTTCATCTTAGGTTTGGGGTAGGTGTCCAAACTTTTCCATCATTAGGATGTAACCTCTTAAGATCTCCAATTGGGAAAATAATGCTGCTGGAACATCTGTGTATTCCTTCTCTATATGGCATAGCTTTCCAAACTCTGTGTCGCAACACAATACTGTGTTGCCTGCAGGGCCCAGGTGTGTCGCGTGAAAACCCGGAAGCGCTGATGGTGCGCCGCCGTGTGTGGCAGCGGGCCATCAGCACTTCTGGGTTTTCATGCGGCACATCAGGACACCGCTGCCGCCGCCGCTGCAGCGCTAGAAAACCCAAAAGCGCCGTGTTGGGGAGGCGCACGAAAACTTGGAAGCGCCGCCGCGGGGCATGAAAACCCAAAAGCGCTGTGGTCGGGGCGGCGCACGAAAACCCGGAAGCTGCTTCCGGGTTTTTACCTGTTGCTGCCGCGGCGCTTCCAGGTTTTCGCGCACCGTCGTTGGTGTGTCGCCAACGGGAAAAGTTTGGAAAGTATACAGGTAGCAGCATCTTCCCCCATGTCAAGAAGCAGATAGAGGATCAGAGATCATAGAAATCACATCTTAACATAGTGATAAAAGGGGTGCTCAAATACACATATCCAGTTTGCAAAGTTTTGTAACTTAACCCCTTTTTCCTTTCAACCAATCTGACTAGTGAGACACTGTGACAATATGGTTTTCTTGGTTATGAGCAGCTGTTAGGGAATGTTGGCTGGGGAATTCTGGGAGTTTAAGTCCACACATCTTAAAGTTGCCAAGTTTGAAAAACACTGGCATAGAGGATGGACTTGATGGAGAGAGGAAGATCCGTTACCAAGGGCAACAAAGAGATAAATGTAGCTTAAGCCCATATGAAGAGAGAAGTTTATGAAAATGTCTCAGGAACCCCTCCCCTTAATTTTCAGGAAGATAAAGGAGGGGAGGAGGGGAGGCACATTTAGAATTGCAGAATTCTGTTAACTATACCCATTCTAATAAACGTGGTTCTAAGCCTATGTGGTGTCTGTTTCTTGGTCTGGTCCACCTTGTAGAGCAGACACCTTGGATCTGTAGATGTGGACTACAACTCCCATCAATCTCAGCCAGCATAGTCATGATGAGAGAGACAGAGTTTTTATAGCAATATCTGGAGGTTCAGTCATTTATTTGTAGTATAGCAAGGAAAAGTATTTTGTATGCTCAGTAGAGTAGATGCATACGTTGCTAAAAGTGAATATATAATGTAAGCCTTTTATAATAACGTACATAATACATGGCTATAAATTATTTTTAATTAATAGTCTTTCTTCAGTTGCACATTACAACTCACTTCAAATGCATAAGATGCAGCAAGGTCTTTCAACCAGTAGTCTCATCCTTAACAGTGTGGTGTTCTTTAGCTTGTGGTTGTTTAAATAGAGAAGCTTTTGTGAACAGAAGTCAATGGGATTTCAGAGATATTTCTCTGAAGTGAATGTATATGGATGGTTATATAAATAGTTATTAAAATTGTTCATATTAGTGAAGCAGTATGCTTGGCTAAACACTTTGGGAGACATAGCTTAATACCTCATATGCCAGATCTTATTACACAGGAGATGAAGAAACCAGCAGCATAAGCTAGTCTTTGTGCAAATGTTCCTCTCTTCTTCATTTAGCAAATCTACTTCTAAGGTTTCTTTTTTAAAACATAATTTACCATTTTATATATGGAATAGTGTAGTGATTGTGCACAGATTTGCTGGTATGTCTATGTACTTGATGAATGTGGCAATCAAAATAGCTTTTGCATAGATTTTATATAGTACTTTGATAAAGTCAGGGAAATAGTTAACTGCCAAAATTTATAAATACACCAGTTTTATTTTGCAACAGAGGTTCACTGAAGAAAATTGTTATTAGTATTTCAACCCACAAGCATAGCCTCATCAGGAAGCAACACTTAGATCTTGTCTGAGCTCAGAAACTAAATGAAGTTGGTTAGTACTTCAATGAGGGACTACCCAGGAATTTTGGGTAGAGAGGGAAACTAAAAAATTGGCCCAGAAAAAGAAAATAGCAAATAAATTCCAGAAGAAATCAAGTTCAGTTTGGGAGCATCTTTCTTATTTGCCACTAGCACTAGAAAGGAAGAAGAAATTGAGGTGGGAAGTTATGGCAAGAAGAAAGTGAAACACAGTTTGAAATTATGCAGAAACAAGGGTTCTTTGAGTTTCAGTGGAAAGGGAGAATGAGGAGGAAGAGAGTTAAAGAGGATTTTTTTTCCATAATGAATCTCATGCAGAAGAATATCAAACGTAATTGGTTTGTGCACATAGTTCTTCCAGTAGTATCACAAGTGATAATCTGGTTTCACATACTATTTCTTTTTAAAAAAATATGCTAGGCCTGCTGGTATAGTGGCTTCCTGGATTAGTTCCCAATTACACAGTCTCTATCACTCTCTTAAGAATGATAAACACATGATGGACAGGAGTTCTGAAAAAACAACTAGATGTTAAAATTCAGGTCATCTATGAATAGTTGTTAGCAGTGACAAGATCCAACATGTTAATATTAGTTACAAGCACAGCAAGAGTGCTTATAATAGACATTCCTTCTCTCTGAAATGATGTGCTCAATTCAGAATCACAATATTTTATCTGATACTTTATGTTATATGCCTATTGTGGGCAAATGTGCACTCATTGATTCATAATAAAGATCCAGTTTTCAGTTCTACTTGCCTGTTGTTTTGCATTTGCAAATGCACCTTCTCTCTACCATATATATAAAGCTATTTTACTATAATATTTATGAATTATTATTTAGCATGAAAGGCTGTCAGAATGGCCTTCATAATTTCTGATAGTGTTTTACACTATCACTGCATTTATAGTCATAAAGGACAGGACACAGAAGAAACATGGAGAGGAAACAGTACAATGAAAACAGTACAAGCTTCAGTTTTCATTATTCCTATAATGACCAACTGTGTTGGAAACAGACTGCTCAGGATAATCCAGATGATATCAAAGTCTACAAAGCCATGGTTCTGTTGCTGTTTTGTACAGGGCAAGAGGAGGAGGAGGAGGGAGGAGAGGATGTCAACCCAAGTGGTCGCAGTGGCCCTGTGGAGATGCCAATTTGTTCCTGTCATAATTTTATTGAGGAAATATGGAAAGTAAGCTTTCTTCTGTGTGACCCTATCTCATTTTCTTTAGAGGAAAAAAAGGGGGATGAATTAGGATCTCTTATGTACAAGCTTTTGGATAGAGGGGTTATACAAGGGTGGGGTTTTTGCCTTTATTTAATAAAACAACAAATAAAAAAATAGAACAAGCGAGCAAGAACAAGCTACAACAACAGTAATTATATGTACTTATACAAAGATTTCTTATACATGTTTGTGTCCATGCACATGTGTGTGTGTATGTGTATAGATAGAGGGATAGATATAGATAGATATAAAACAAAACTATTTCAATGAAGGATGACCATATTTCTTTGTAATCATCCATACATAATCTAGATTTGTAAGCACCTCATTCATAAATTGCAAGTAACATCAGATATTCAATCCACTGAGTAATTGGAGCCATAAATTGAACTAGTTTCTTAGCCATAAGAATGGCACAGAGAGTCAATTTTGGTTGTCCAGCCGCCATTTCTATGTAATACAGTAAGTATACAGTATAGCAAGGAGGTCAAATCAGTCAATCCTAAAGGAAATCAACCCTGACTGCTCATTGGAAGGACAGATACTGAAGCTGAAGCTCAAATACTTTGACCACCTAATGCGAAGAGAGGACTCACTGGAAAAGACCCTGATGCTGGGAAAGACTGAAGGCAAAAGGAGAAGGGGACGGCAGAGGATGAGATGGTTAGATAGCATCACCGATGTAATGAACATGAATTTGAGTAAACTCCGGGAGACAGTGGAGGACAGGAAGGCCTGGCGTACTATGGTCCATGAGGTCACGAAGAGTCGGACACGACTAAACGACTGAACAACAACAACAACAACAAAAGAATGTATGATAAAGTGGGCTAAGAATTTTGGTTATAATATACAGATGGATCAATGGGAAAATTTGTGGTCAAAAGGGTTGAAATTTACATTATGTTATGATCTTAAAGATAATTTCCATAAAATAATGTATCATTGGTACATGATGCCAGAGAAATTATCTAGAATGTATAAAGGCATTCCAAATGTTGGAAATGTGAACAACATGAAGGGACATTCTATCATGCTTGGTGGACATGTGAAAGAGCTAAAAAATGTTGGATTCAAATACACACATTGATACAGAGGAGTTTAAAGATTAATATTCAATTGAAGCCCAAACTTTTCCTTTTAGGACTGATGGATAAATAGTTAGAAAAAAGCTTTCAAAAATTATTTCGGTATATGATTACTGAGGCAAGATTATTATATGCACAAAGATGGACGGATTCGGCACTACCCCCCATGGAGGAATGGTTGGTGACGTTGACAGAACTTGCTGAGATGGCCAAACTGACTTCTTTGATTAGACAAAGGTCATTATTGACATTCATCAATGACTGGAGACCTCTTATGGACTTTTTGCATGAAAAAGAAAATGATTTTGTGACTTACGGTTTCAATGATTAGAAAGCATAGGTTATAAAAAGAAGGGAATTATGATGTAATCTTAGAGAGACAGGTTTGTATAGCAAGGAGGTCAAATCAGTCAATCCTAAAGGAAATCAACCCTGACTGCTCATTGGAAGGACAGATACTGAAGCTGAAGCTCAAATACTTTGACCACCTAATGCGAAGAGAGGACTCACTGGAAAAGACCCTGATGCTGGGAAAGACTGAAGGCAAAAGGAGAAGGGGACGGCAGAGGATGAGATGGTTAGATAGCATCACCGATGTAATGAACATGAATTTGAGTAAACTCCGGGAGACAGTGGAGGACAGAAAGGCCTGGCGTGCTATGGTCCATGAGGTCACGAAGAGTCGGACACAACTAAACGACTGAACAACAACAAATATAGTTCAAAAGAACATGGACATTCAAAAATACTAAACCTTGTCTGAAAGTAAAACATATATACACAGTGACTTCTTTCCAGATTATAACAATCTTAGGACAATGCAAAAACACATATTTAAATGAAACATTATTATTGGTGCATCTCCAACAACACAGTGATTTACTCATTCCTTTTCTGTACAAACACCATGATACCTAATAAGTCCAAAATAGTGTTTTTTTTTGTTGAATAGGCCTTAATCTGAGATCTATTGAAATTTTTGATATTACCATTAAGATAGTTCCCTATTGTTTAGACAATATTGGGATCTCCAATTCCTTGTTCCATTCAGTCATTAATTTTTAAAAAATATTTATCAGGAACAAGAATCTTTAAAGACTGGGTGTTTTTTTTTTTTGTCTCTTAAGATTTAGTGATCACTTTAACAAATTAGGTGTCTCTAAAGCTGAAAGTACTGCTGGTCCAACTTGAGATGTCAACAGATGTTGTGGTTGTAAATACTGCCATTGGGTAGCAACAGACAAATGGTATTTATTCCTTCTCAAGCAAATGATAAAAACCCATCATTATAATTCAATAATTGATGTAAAGTAAAAATCCCATCATCCATCCAAATGTTGAATAGGAGATTTGTCAGTGTGGAGCTAGGAGGAGTGAAGCCTTCTTCCACCATTTGTTAGTACGAAGATGTTTGAACTGATTTTATCTAAAGTTTATAATGTTGAAAATTTTAGTTTTGCCTTGTTCTGTCTCCCTGCCCCTGGACTGTGTGCACCTGGGAAGCAAGGAGAGTTATACCAGAGAATGTCTCATATTCATATGCAAACTTTGACCAGCACACCCAAAACACACAAGCAATTGATCCCCTTGTTCTAAGACTTCATTTACATTTAGATCTCAAGAATGGTAATTTGCTTACTAAAGGAGCTCATGTTTTCCTTGCAGTGGGCAATGCAGACTGTGTTCCTACAAAGTGTCATTAATGCAGCTCACGGTACCAGACAGAGAAGACTTCACTGTTTATTAGGGGATATATAATCATTTAAGCTTGACTAAGCTTCACAGCTGTAATGCATCTATTTGGCCAACAGAAATGAGATGTAAATTTGCACTGAATAGCCACTGATTACAGAAAGATGATTAATGAAAGATTTTGAAATTGATTTATGGGTGCAGTTGTCAAGGCCTTGGCCATGATTGTAATATCTGTGTGAAAAGCTCTTGGCAAATTAGAGATCAGGGAGATGAGGTGAAGTAGCAGTTTCTCTATAAAGTCAGCTGCATTGTACATTTCTGCTATTGTTGGTTCTTGAAGGATGCATATCTGAGACTGTTTTTGTGTGCATCTTGAATGTTGCATCAATATACTTCATGTAACTATGAGTTGATAGGATGTGGTGAATAGTATGTTGACTTGTAAGGTTATCTCTAGATTAGAGATCCTAACATGCATAGAATAATGCAATCATACTTCTGGCAAATCTAGGTCTTAGTTTTGCTAATAGTATACAGTACTGGTCAAAATGTTAAAATTGTGCCAGAACTGACTGGTGTTGTCAATGCTGTTAGCAGGGAGTGCTACATATGGCATGGCTGGTCACATAGTTTACACCTTCTGTTAATAAAAAGCATTATGTAAAAAACTCAATTGACCAAAGCAATTATGGACCATGGAGATAAGTATCTTTTGGTCCCATCTGGGAATAACTGTGGCATGTGGAAGTTTGGGACATGGAACGTGAGAGGTGTAAATAGTGAGTATGAATCAAGAAATGCAGTGAATGAAAGAAAAATAGGTATGTTGTGTGTCTGAAACTAAGAAAAAGGGAAAGATGTAATAGTGTGAGAGTCCCAGTATCAGAATCACAAATTAAGAAATCTTTCAGTTAGTTCATGCTAAAAAGATTCATTTATTAAGGACCAGAATACATGAGGCAAATGCAAAGCTTCGAATGGCCAAATTGGTGCACATAATTCAATACCAAGAACAGCCCTCTGACATCATTTACTATCTAATTGAAAACAAGCTCCACTCCAGTTCGACCCCCTCCCATCAAAACGATTGTTAACAGTCCAGGTGTCTTATTGCAGTTCCTGCGAAGAAAACAGCCGAGGCAGGAATGTCAAGAGGGGCAAGCGGCTTGTTCCAATTAGCAAGGCTTTTGGCACAAAAGCAAACATGAGTCAGGTTCTACAATGCTTGACACGTGTACCCATGAAAGCATGACAGGCGAATGGAGCTAAGGTGGAGGGAGACTGACAAATAGTTCTGTATGAAGGAAGTTTTATCTTGTGGAATGGAGTTGATGTGAGGTGCCCTCACTGCGAGTCGCCTCCGTTCTCACACATACCACACAGGACACGTGTGTCTGGTAATCAACGGTTTATTGCGCACACAAAAGGAACACTGAGAAAGATTAGGATGGCTTGCTGACATGAGCTTGGCTATTTAACCCTTCTGACAGAGCTCCCTCCCCCTCCCCACCGTGGACTTTCCTATGATTGGCTCAGGCATGTATCCATGGGTGCTTAAGTGCCCATCGTCCTTGAGGCGTGATTGGTTGTCGCTTTCCCACTCTCACTCCGGGTCTATTGTCTCTTTCTGTCAGTTGCTTTCATCTCTTTCAATCTTGTGCTTCTCTGCTGTATGGCAGGACTCTGGGGTCATGCCAGAGTTCTGACATGCCTCCGGCCCAAGATCTTCTCCCCCCCCCCCTTGTCTCGACCCACGCCTGTGATTCCTTCGCCTAGTGGTTGTCCAAGTATCTGCAATGAAACATAACAATGTTAGTATACGGCTCATCGGGGTTTATCGGGGAACTTGCGGTGGAAGTTCCTGACTAGTATTGGGGCTTGCACGTGTTCTGCTGCCACCCATTCTCGAAAACCCTCTGGTAGGTGTTGCCACTTGACCAGGTACTGTAATCGCCCCCTGTATATCCGTGAGTCATGAATATTCTCGAGTTCAAAGTGCGTCTCTCCATTTACTATCGTTGGTAGTGGTTCTGGAGCTTCTGGGTGCCATTGTTCTGAGGGATGATGTTGTTTTAGGAGGCTCACATGGAATACGGGGTGTACCTTCCTTAGTGATTTTGGCAGTTGCAATCGTGCTGTTACAGGATTTATTACTTTTGTTATGGGGAACGGTCCAATGTATCTTGGGGTCAATTTGCGCAATGGTTGTGTAGACCTTAGATTTTTTGTGGACAGATATACTTTGTCCCCTTCCTTCAATTCCCACTCGCTTGTCCTTTTCTTGTCTGCATATTTCTTGTATGTGGCTTTTGCTTCCTGGAGTGTTTGAAGCATGACCGGCCAGTTGCTGGTGATTTTATTTATCCACTCATCTGCGCATATGGTTGCGTGCATTTGTTTTTTCTGAATCATGTCTATTTCGGGGATAGCTGCGAAATCTTGACCCGTGGCAATTTTAAACGGCGTAAACCCCGTGCTGTGGTGCACCGAGTTGTTATATGCCACCTCTGCGAATGGTAGTAACTCAGCCCAATCGTTTTGCTGGTAGCTGATATAACATCTTAGGTACTGTTCTAGTACGGAAATCAGGCGTTCAGATGCTCCATCCATGCACGGATGGAACACGCTGCTTAACCCTTGTTCCGATCCAGTTAGTTGTAGGAACACCTTCCAGAATTTGGACGTGAAGGTACTCCCGCGGTCACTGATTATTCTTTCTGGTGTGCCATGTGCTCGATATATGTGTTGAATTAACAGTTTGGCTAGTTTTGTTGCGGGTGGTACTCCGTTGCAAGCAATGAAGTGTGCTTGCTTTGAGAACAGGTCCGTGACAACCCAGATTGCTGTTTTCTTTTTGCTCATGGGCAAGTCGACCACAAAGTCCATGGCGACTTGCTTCCAAGGTTGGGAAGGTTCTGCCACGGCCTGCAGCAGTCCTCTTGGTTTCCTGATTGTCCTTTTTGCAGTCGTGCATACTGGGCAGGTTCTGACATAGTCCTTCACGTCCCTGCGTAGCGTGGGCCACCAGAACTTACACCTGGTGAGGTGCATGGTTTTTACAAAGCCAAAGTGCCCAGCTGCTTTATGATCATGGCTCTTCTCTAATACCCTTTTACGTAGAGCGGCCGGTACATAAAGCTTGTCGTCCCTCCACCATCCTCCATTATGTTCTTGCAGTGCGTCTCTGTTCTCTCCCCACCACGTGTCGCTTGCTATTGCTGCCTGTATGTCGGTTTCCAGGGGGTTCTGCATCTTGTCCTTTTTTTCTTGGTACCTTGTCACCGCCATGTTGCCCTCTTGTTTGGTTTGTAGTTCTATTGTCTCTGGTGTGTGTGTTTTTTTGGCGGGGAATAGTGTTTCCATGACCTCTTCTGTCTTCCCTTCATGTTGCGGTAGCTGAGATAATGCATCCGCCAAGAAGTTCCCCCCCCCCCGGGAAGTACTTCAGCGTGAAGTTGAAGCGGCTGAAGAATTCGGCCCAATGAAGCTGCTTTGGGTTCAATTTCCTGGGCGTTTTCAATGCTTCCAGGTTCTTGTGGTCCGTCCATACTTCAAACGGCACCAACGCTCCTTCTAGTAGGTGTCTCCACGTTGCGAGTGCATGGCGAACGGCGAATGCTTCCTTTTCCCAAATGTGCCATCGTTTCTCCATCTCGCTGAACTTTTTTGAGATGTATGCGCAGGGTCGCAGGCGGTTGTCCTCATCTGCTTGTAACAATATTGACCCCACTGCGTTATTTGAAGCGTCTGTGTGTATAATGAATGGTTTGTCGACCTCAGGGTGTTTCAATATGGGTTTTGCTGTAAACAACGTTTTAAGTTTGTCAAACGCCTCTTGGCACTCCTGGGTCCACCGGATCTTAGAGCTGGCCTGTTTCGCGTTTGCTGTACCCCCATTCATTTTAGTCTTCAGTAGGTCAGTTAAAGGCAGGGCGATTTGCGCGAAATTCTTTATAAATTCTCTATAGAAATTAGCAAACCCTATGAACGCTTGTAATTGTCTTCTGGTTCGCGGTGGTTCCCACCCCAGGACTGCCTGCACCTTTGCGGGGTCCATCTCTATGCCTTTGTGTGATATTCGGAACCCTAGGAAGTCCAATTTCTCACTATGGAATTCACATTTGTCCAGCTTGACATATAATTTAGCTTCCAGGAGTTTCTCTAGTACTGCTTTCACTAGTCTCTCATGTTCTGTGACATTTTCTGAGATAATTAGAATGTCATCTAAGTATACGATGACTCCTTGATATAAGAATTCGTACAAAACTTCATTAATTAACTTCATGAAGATTCCTGCCCCCCCTGCTATTCCAAATGGGAGGACCCGGTATTGGAACGAGCCAAGTGGACAGTTGAATGCCGTTTTCCATTCATCCCCCTCCCTTATTCGGACCCTGTAGTACGCCTCCCTTAGGTCCAGTTTGGTGAAGATTTTTCCTTTGGCCAGCTGTGCTAGCATGTCTTTCATTAGGGGTAGGGGATACTGGTTAGTGATGGAAATGGCGTTTAACCCCCTGTAGTCAGTACATAGTCGCAATGACCCGTCTTTCTTCTTGCGAAACAGTACGGGTGCTGCCAGAGGGGAGTTTGCTGGTTCTATGAATCCCCGTGCCAAGTTCTTATCTATGAATTTGCGCAGTTCTTGGAGTTCTTTTTGTGTCATTGCGTACATTTTTGGCTTAGGGAACTTGGCTCCGGGGATCAGCTCAATGGCACAATCTGTTTTCCTGTTGGGGGGTAACTGGTCACACTCCTTCTCATTGAAAACCTCTTTTACGGGTTTATACTTCTTTGGTATCATTATCCTCCTCTCCTCTTGGGGCTCCTCCCCTCTCACAGTCCCAGCCGCCCCCAGTTCTACTTCATCTCCTGTTGTGCTCTTTCCATCGTTGCCATATTTCCCATCTATGAACTCCATTTCCCCCGACACCCAGTCTATTTGGGGGTTTCTTTCTTTCAGCCACTTTAGCCCCAATACGATGGGTTGCGTTGCAATAGGGGCTATAATGAACTGGAGAGTTTCATTATGCGTGCCCATTGACATTTTCACTGCTTCCGTGAAATGTCCCACTGGCCCCCTTTCATCTCCATCCCATCGAGTTGGCAAAACACGATGGGCGATTTCAGCTTGAATAGTTTTAGTCCCATCTCCAGTGCTACAGCGGGGTGCATCAAGCATCTGGTACACCCCGAGTCCACCATTGCTGCCCCAGCAAACTGCCCCCTCCCATCCAAGGTTTCCAATTTTACCTCGATTTGCATCGTGGGGCAGTCTCCGGTCGTCATGGTGTCGCTGCGCCCCTTGTCGAAGGCCTGTCCCGTGGTGCACTTTAGGGCAGGCCATTGTCGTTTCCCGCCGGCATGAACTCCTCGTCTGTGGACTCGTCCGTGGTCGATTCCAGTATCGCGTATTTGCACCTTTCTGTGGCGGCTTTTGCCGTGGTCTGCTTGTGGGGGGTGGCTTTGTGCTGCTTCTCCCCTGTTTTGTTCTTTTCCGTTGGTTGGGGGCAGTCGCTGGTTCTGTGGCCCTCTTTCCTGCATTTGAAGCATAGTTTATTCTTTGCTCGTCTTTCTCTTTCCTCCGCCCACTGTTTTCTCTCATAGTCCCTTTTTTGGTGATATTGACTAGAGTGAGTCGCTCTCCCTGCATATTGGAGCTGGCGGTATGACCTGATTCGTAGCTTTGTGCTTTCGACTTTTCCCGCCAACTGGACCCACTCGTCTAGCATTTCCGGGTCCCCTCTTCCCACCGCCATGTCCAGTAGCTCAGGCCTCAACCCCATTTGAAAATATTCAACTTTGAACAACTCAGGCCAATTTGGGAGGTGGCTAATTAGTTTTTTGAATTCCAACGCATATTCCGCCAACGTGCGGTGTCCCTGCCTGAGCCTTTGGATTTCTGCTTTGGCTGACATTCTGGACAGGGTGTCTTCAAATCTCTTACGCAGGGCTTTCATGAACATGTTAAAGTCATGCAGTTCTTTAGCCCTTGTCTCGTGCAGCATTGCCAGCCATTTTGCTGCTTCTCCAATTAAGAAATTAGACACGTATCTAACTTTGGCTTCTTCGTTGACAAAGCATTTTTCCGATTCCTCCATGAACCCTCTGACGTGGTTCATGAAGCACACTAGTTTTTCGGGGTCCCCGTCAAATTTAGTTTTGAGTTTTGTTATTATAGTTGCCTGGTTTTCTTGGTAGGGGTTACTCACATAGCTTGCATGCGCTACCAGTTCGTCTCTTTCATCTTTGTCTTCCTCCCCTTCCTTGTCACTTTCACCCGAGCTCTGGGACTCGGAGGACCTCAAGGGGGAGCTGTCTTCTTCTATCGTGCCTCTGTCCCTTTTCCTACCTTGTGGTTTCCTCAGTAGCTGCTCTAGAGCTTCTTGGATGGCTGCCAGCCTGGAGTCCATGTTTTCTAGCCCCGTTTCTACACGTGCGGCTCTGGCCTCTAGTGCCGCGATCTGCTGCGCTTGCGAAACCCGCGACTTGGCCGCTTGCTTTCCTGGGGCTTGGCCCATGCCTCCTCCCACCCCAATTGACCACTCTGCCATCGGGTTGTTTGTGTGGGTGGTGGGGGTGCGGTGGAGCTCATTTATTTCTCTGCCTTTGTCTTTCTTCACCTTTCACCGCCCGGCGATCTCCGCTGCTCCCTCAGGCGCTGTCTGCGCTGCCGCTCCGGTCCCATTCGTTGCGAGCGTGACGGCGTTGTCTTCAGCTTGGTAGGTCCCGACCTGTTCCATGGTCGCTTCGGTGATCCACTCTTGGCTGAATCGCCGGAAGCTGCGATCGTGGGCCGATCTCAACCGCAGGCTTCCTGAGGTGCTCAGGTTCGTCCCTGGGAAAATCGGCTGGTGAAGATCCTAATCTTTATGTGAGGTGCCCTCACTGTGAGTCGCCTCCGTTCTCACACATACCACACAGGACACGCGTGTCTGGTAATCAACGGTTTATTGCGCACACAAAAGGAACACTGAGAAAGATTAGGATGGCTTGCTGACATGAGCTTGGCTATTTAACCCTTCTGACAGGGCTCCCTCCCCCTCCCCACCGTGGACTTTCCTATGATTGGCTCAGGCATGTATCCATGGGTGCTTAAGTGCCCATCGTCCTTGAGGCGTGATTGGTTGTTGCTTTCCCGCTCTCGCTCCGGGTCTATTGTCTCTTTCTGTCAGTTGCTTTCGTCTCTTTCAATCTTGTGCTTCTCTGCTGTATGGCAGGACTCTGGGGTCATGCCAGAGTTCTGACAGTTGATCACTACATGCAGGGAAATGAAAGTTTAGTTTAATTATTAATGAAAGGCCAAATGTCTCAGATCATGAGGCTATCAGTATTTTCTCTTGGGGAAATTGTTTTGTTTTTGAAAACCTGCAAAACTTTCTTGTGCTTTTTTATTTTGTTCTATCTGAAGTGAAGCTTGAATATGCAAAACTAAATGTGCTCAAACCTCCCTGTTGTTATATATGTTATATTGTTATCTATGTTATTTGTTCCCATTCTAGAGGGGGAGGAGAAATTCATTAGGTCCAGATTTTGATGCAAAGCTACTCAGTTTGCACAAATTGGTAAAATCTTGCATATTGTAAGCTATTTTGCAGAATTTTGGTGATATTTACAACTCAAAAAGTGCACAAAAATGAAAACTTGAAGACAATGTTTGCATCGAAATGCATACATTTGGGGAAAGTATACACAAACATGATTTTCAGTATGGAAAATACTTAAAATAGTTGTGTGAACTGGAAGAAGTGCATAAAAAACAGATATTGGAGAAATGCATACAAAATGTGTACATTTTTTAGTCAAAACTTATTTGGAAGAGGTAGTTTGCAAAATGATGCAGCAAACAGATGTTGGAAACAAATGAGATTGGGACAAATGGGAAACAGAGAGAAATCAACTCTGACAAATTCATCCATTCCTGAATCTTTTTGTAGGCTGACATAGACAAAGACTTATTTCTGTTGTGCTGTTGCTCTGCCAAGAATCATGTATAGATGAACTACATAACTTACAGGTGTATAGTCATGATCTTCATACATACCTTGTTGAATGTGTTTGAGGCTATATGTGAATATGGGAGGGAAAGTAGGTGTGGTCAAAGTAAGAAGTGGTGTGTTCAAAGTAAACATGTTTTTCTTAAACTTCACATCCTTTTTCAATGAATTGATGTATCTTGGCTTTCTTCTTCCTTAAAAACACCCTATTTAGTTTTAATGTACTTACAGTACAAAACTTTATTTGGTAAAGGCTGTAGAATTTCCTTTTTTTAGAATAATGGATACAGCTGCCCCATATTCATCTTCTCATTTGGATTATGGTTTTTATTGCAGGTATAATGATCAGATTGTGAAAAATATTTCATTTGGTGTATGTTAAATTAATCTCAGCAATACTAAAGGATTAGGACAATGCTTCCCAAGCATAAGCTTCAATTATCTTGATAGTTTGCTCTTACTGTGAATTAAGTATAGTGGTAGAACCACTAAAGGTTGTTTTGTCAGGTTATCTTTTAAAAGAATGAATGAACATGGCCAAAAATGGAAGATTGAGTAGAAATCAATGTATTAAATTAAAAATTTGTAACAAGTTAGAGAGCCAGTTTGGTCTAGTGGTTAAGGCACCAGGCTAGAATCCAGGAGACTGTGAGTTCTGTTCCTGCCTTAGGCATGAAAGCCAGCTGGGTGACTTTGGCCAGCCCAGCTCACCTCACAAGGTTGTTGTTGTGGGGAAAATAGGAAGAGCAAGGAGTATTAGGGTTATTAGTTTGCCGCCTTGAGTTATTTATAAAAATAATAAAGATGGGATTAAAAAAACTAAAAAAAGTTGTAAGATTCCTTGCAATTTCAATGCAGGCTTTGACTTTAGAGATTTTTAATTATTTTAATGAAGTGGGTGATTAATAATTTACCAATTAAGCAACTAGTGATTTAATTGTCTAGTTTTAGACAATATCTAGATCTGAGCCAGAAATCCCACACTGTAGAGCTATTCAACCTCCTTATGCCAATTACACACATTTGTGACACATTAAAAATTTTAAAGGTGTGCCCCATGGCCACAAAGTTTCAACGGGTGCTGACTACCACTTACTAGAATCCATTTGATTACATGATTTTAGTAGTGTAGCCAAATGTCTGCATCTTGCCATTGGCTGATGATTTAAAGCTTGCAAGATCTCAGTTGCTTGTAGCAGCATCTAGTTAAATTTGGCTGATACTGAAAAAAAAACTAAGCAGGACTGGCCTAGGTTGGAACTTGGATGGGATGGCACTAGGAAAACACAGGGCTGCAGACTAAGCAAGGAAGCAAAAAAAAAAAAATCCCAGAAAACGGCAAACCACTTCTGTATTGTTATCAACAAACAACATACTGTAATTTGTACATTTAGTCACCAGGAGTTGAACTTGAGTTGGGGAGATTTTATTTTTTAAATGGCAAAAGGATGTAGGGGTACTGAACATGAATCATGGAAAGTCTACATGTGGCAAATAGTTTCCTCCTGGTCCATCCTGAATAATTAATTTGACTGTGATTTCTGTAGCATTAGCATGTAGCTGATCTATGGTTCATATTTGCCTTACTATATTCTGAAGTAGATCAGAATAGCCTTTCAAAAACATGTTTAATATGCTCTCAACTGTTTTTGCCATCTTTGTAAGGCTGTTTTCTTGGACCTGTGAAGATTTTTTTCTTTGAAATCTTGCTCCCCAACATTTAAGATGTTCCTTTTCAGGAAGGAGAGAAAAGAAAAGGACTTCACCAAAATGTTGGTGAAAGAAAGGTTGAATATTTGCCAGTTTAATATAGATACTGTATTTGTTCAAATAAAGACAAAATCAGGAGGAAAGCTGAAATCACAAGGAAACATCTATAGCTCCTTTCTTTGTAACTATAATTTTCTCTTGTGGTTGTCTGCAAACTTACATGGCCAGTTTTGAAACTGAGGAGTGTCTGTGTTTTTCCTTGACGTATATGAAAGGGATAAATTTTGATTGTGCTAGCCATGACCCCTGGCTGAAAGGTGTTGGTATAGAGGAGACTAGCAGAAAGCAAAAGAGGTGGCTGCTACTGAACTGGCTGATGAAAGACTGAAAGAACAGAGTGTATGTTCTGATGCTGTTTGGGATTGGTAAATCCTTTTAGTTTCCCTCTTTTATCTTCTATTTTTGTACTTTTTCTATTTTTATAATGGTTTTATAATTTTTATTTGTAAGCCGCTCAGTCACTTTTATAGTGAGATGGGCGATGCATAAATATAATGATAAATAAATAAATGTAAGGAAGAGATTTTTAATAATTACAAAAAGATGCTTCTTAAAAAGCAGTGCAGTTGTGTAAGGATAACAATGAAGGTAAATGAGAATGAGTTCAGATTTCAAAGCTAGAGCTGGTCCCTTGATATTCAATGTGCCATGTTGGAAAGGACCATGTTCTTTCAAGCAGTGGGATCATATTTTTTTAACTGGAAAAAGTTGATTTATCAAATATGTACAGGTCTGAGCTCCTGCAGCATCTTGACATTTAAGCCCTATATTTCATCTACAGGGAAAATACTTCACTTAGCTAGTACAAATACCCAATTTCTGGTGTCACAGAAATCAGTTTCTTTCACTGTGTTTTCCCTGAGGTGTGTCTCTTCCGTTTGAAGGGGGTTGTAGGAAAATCGGACCACTTGTACTATTTATGAATATTGTTCTAAATAACACTGCTTACCTATTCCAGAGAAACTTAGATAGGCAAGTCCAGATCTGAACTTCGACAATGAGATTCTCTGCAACCAAGATACACATTTAAGTGACTTATTGGATAAGGGCTGTTTCATATTTATGACCAAAGCATAGCGTATGCACTGGTGTAGAATTGGCTAGTTTCTGGTCTCTATTCCCTGTGATGACATTTTTGCAGATGTATCATATTCATACTTCATGTTGGTACATGTCAAGAAAATCCAGATTTGCTCCAAATGCACTAGAAAACAAGACAAAAGAAGTCTGAATTGGTTGATGTCATTATTAGAAAATATCGATGGAAAACAAACTATCCTGTCAATCATGAATCGAATATACTAGCAGCCTGCCCCAGGAAAGGATAATACATTTAATTCCTTCGTTTTAATTCCATCGTCCATCTGGATTCATAATTATTTATTATTTTTACATTTATTGTATATTGATGTTTTATATTTTATATTTTATTTTAACTATTTTATTGTAAACCGCCCAGAGTTCCTCATTGGGGGAGATGGGCGATTATATAAATTAAATTAAATAAATAAATTTATCTTTTTCTATGGATTTTTTGCTGGCTATCTGTGTATACAGTACAGTAATTCATTTAAAGATGCATAACTGTAAATGGGAAATTATCAGGGTCAGTTTCTACATTTGCCTTCTAACCAACTAGTTCAGCTGTGACAGTTTTTTCCCTCTAGCAGTGCCTTATTTGCAAAGCAAATGAATATCCTATCTCCTAAATTGTTTCTAGGTGTTCAAGCAAAAGTTGCTTTGAAAAGAGTTACTTATGCATACAGTGTTCCTGAACCCAGTCTACCACATTCTCTCTCTCTCTGTGTGTTTTTTGTAGGATGTGTGATGTTTTTGTCCTTTACATTGTACATTTATTTCTGGAGGAATAGTGTATTTTCATACCAGTTGACACTCTTATTATCACCAGAGCTGTTGGCCTCTGAATACTTCCAGTGCAGAAATAGGTTTGTTATAAATGATTTAACACCACATAATTGAAATGCATGCATGTTCTCTTTCTAAGGCTGTTAAAGGCTTGCAAGAATCATTTAGTGCCAAATTAACATCTCATATTTTTGTGCTAATCATAAAGATAGTTCAGTTATATAATATCTCTTTTACATGTGTTGCTGAGAAAAAAAAAATGTAAAACACTTTCAGCTCCATTGTGGTTTCTCCTATCTAACATGTTCTGCTACCTTTTTTATTTTGTTTTTGTTTCCCTTTAAAATAATATTAGTTGTATTCTTAAAGGGCCATTTAGTCATGATCACAAAATGGATTGTTCATCTACTGAAGCATAATAGATGCTAGCCTAAACACCCGTTTCCTTCCAGTCTGTTTAAACAGTTTCAAAAAAATTTTTTTTGACCAATGTTTAAAATGGAAATAGATGCTGGAGTATATAGCATCTTGTATTCTTAAAGTATCATTGACTATTAAATCTGATATTGATCTTTACTAAAAAAATTAATTATGAAGAATAAAATTGGGTTTGATGTAAGAGTGGGTTGACAGCTGGTTTGTAACATTAGTTGTAAAAAGAGGTTTCTAGCAGTCAGTTAAAAGATTTAACTGCTGGAAAGATTTGCTTAAGGCTGAAGACAGGTTCTTGATGCATTGCAGTGCATTGATGGTGGGATCTTAATGTCAAGGGCTGAATTTTTCAACTGTTCTTTGTCATATAACGTGATCTGATATAATGTGTTGTCCTGAAGAGAAGGCTGGATGGAGAAGGCTTAGGATAAAGGGATTGAATAGTTTGTGGTTGTGCATAGATCTGCACATATGTTAATGCACTTATTTCTTAGATGAGAGATGGGGAAGAACTAAAAGAGGCAGTTTAGGTACAACTGGGAGGAATTATAAGAATGGTAAGCATGCAGGTGGAAGGTAAGTGGAAAGAAATACTAATAGTTGGAGGGATTTCATCTCAAGTAGCAGTAGTAACTATGAAGGTGAACATTGTTACAGTCATTTAAAGGTTTCTGACTCATCTGCACCTGTGTGAATTGGGCCATTTAATCAGAACCATTTCCGTTTAAAATTTAACTGATATAGAAATAGGGGTATGTAGGAAGAGGATGGAAGAAATATTTTCAATTTAGTGGACAAAAATAAGATACACAATCAAAATGCAAACAAAATCTTTCCCAGAGTTGGAAAATAAGTGGCATATGAACGCAACTTCTCTGATTTACTTCTTTATGGACTATCTTGCAATATTCATGTTGGTTTTTAAGATTCTCAGACCAAAGCATTTTAACTGGATATTAATGGCATGTTACTTGTTACCAAAATCTAACATATCAGTAATTAGAAAACAAGGCCTAGGGAGAAGGGTGTAAAATCTGATTCCTTAGCTGCTATAGACAACTTGTGGGGAAAAAATACTGCTTTAGTATTTAAAACTATGGGTAAGGTTTGGCACTTTTACTTTAATTTTTTAAATTATTAACTTGCTTAATCTGATAAATTTTTAAACCGGGGGATTCCCAGGATAGCATAGCAAGCCCTTTTGAATGCTGTGATTCATCTCAAGATGATATGAGATGGTGGTAATAATAAGAGCGCCTGTGAGCATGTGTAAAAAAAATGAAGAAATCAGAATACACTACTAAGAATATAATTCTTTTTCTCACTGGCAGGAACAGGCCTGTCTCACCATCCTAGCTGACTTCTAGAAAAATGGGTGGCCTCCCAAGTTTGCAAAGATCTTTTAGCTCTGCCTCATTCTAGTACTATCAGATCTAGAATTGTGGGCATTTGCGATCTGATTTTTAAAATTGTTTTTTGTATTTCTTTCTCCCTCCCCCCTCTTTGTCTAGTGGGAAGAAATTGGTGAGGTGGATGAAAATTATGCACCAATCCACACATATCAAGTGTGTAGAGTGATGGAACAGAGTCAGAATAATTGGCTTTTGACAAGCTGGATCTCCAACAAAGGGGCCTCTCGGATCTTCATTGAACTGAAATTTACCCTTAGAGACTGTAACAGCCTTCCAGGAGGTCTTGGAACTTGCAAAGAGACTTTTAATATGTATTATTTTGAATCTGATTATGAAGATGGGAGGAATGTGAAAGAAAACCAATACATCAAGATTGATACCATTGCAGCAGATGAGAGTTTTACAGAATTAGATCTCGGAGATAGAGTCATGAAGCTGAATACAGAGGTGAGAGATGTTGGACCTCTGACCAAAAAGGGATTTTACCTTGCTTTCCAGGATGTGGGTGCCTGCATTGCACTGGTATCTGTGCGGGTCTATTATAAAAAGTGCCCTCTGGTGATTCGAAACCTTGCCATCTTTCCTGACACCATCACTGGAGCTGATTCTTCACAGCTACTAGAAGTCTTAGGGTCATGCGTGAACAATTCAGTGACTGATGAACCCCCAAGGATGCATTGCAGTGCTGAAGGGGAATGGCTGGTGCCAATTGGAAAATGCATATGTAAGGCAGGGTATGAAGAGAAGAACAGCACCTGCCAGGGTAAGGATTTAATGCCAGAAATAGTTTTGTTGATATGTTTGGAAGATAAATATTAATCCTGATATATGTATTAGTATAATGAAGGATGGCAGACTAATTGTTTCTCACATAAATATGCACTATCACAGTGCTATACTGTAGGTAAAGTGTTGATTGCTACCTCTAGCATCCTACTCTTATGCAGCCTATGGAGCTATTCTCTGCCACTTAGCACATCAACTTGCATCTTGGAAGAATGGAACAAAGTAATACTTGCTCTGTCTTCCAGGGACCAGATTAAAGCTTGTCATTTTCCCTCTGGGTTTGTGTGTGTATGTAAGAAGGAATAAATGTTTGTGAAAGAATGAGTGATTGGTTTGGATGAATGGCAGAATTGTGCATGTGATATCTAGTGAGTGTATTGCAGCCTAACACATCTGCTCCCTTTCTTATATGGTTATAAAGGGTTTTATAGTGGCCAATGTGACCCTAAAACCATAAGGGTTATCCATCCTCCCATATTTTTCAGAGGAAGCATTTTAATAATTCAGATACAATAAATCAAAAGTAATGATGTAGGCAATGTACATATATCTGCAAATCTGTCCTAACTTGTTTTATAACTCTGTTCTCAGGCTTTCATATTATAACTTTTTTATACTGTGTCTAAAACAGCTTATGATGAGTTTGTATATATTCAAATTTTGTTACAATCAACACTCACTTTACAACTTTTTGATACATAAATGTTGATAACAGTAGAATAGTACAAAAGAATGCAATAGAAATATCATCAGCAATGGTAGAATCATGCATAAAGAACTGGGTTATACAGGTCCAGGCAATCTGATTTTAATTTGTAGGCTAAATATTCATGTTTATCAATTATTGTACTATGAAATAAGTTCTATCCTGCAAAATAGTGTATAGAAATCGATGAAGGCAGTAAAAGATAGATGCCACTTTTATAACTTGCAGGCAAGCAGCAGTACATCCCTTTAAAATATTGCCTGCCTTTATTGACGTAGATATGTAGACGTCAAATTTTCACGTATATGTAAAGGCAACTATTACTTCATGTTATAACAATACAAATGTATAGACACAGGACTTCAGTCTTCTGTAATTAAATATATTCTACTACCAGCAAAGCCATCTCTTAAATTTATTAACTGTGGGTAATGATATGGTTCAGGGTTTGATAATGAGGCAGCTATGGATGCCATGAGGTTTGCCTTGCTACAAGATGATTAAAATTACAAATGGCTAAAATTTCACAAAATGAATAAATCTTTGAAACCTCTGTGTTTTTATGGGTTTGGGTTTGGGAATATTTCATTTTTAATTTTTTTTTAAAAAATAAGTACTTTTATATTTTGGCATCTACAACTTTGCATGAAATAGCATAGTGATGCCTCAGCTGTTGAACATTAAGAGGTTCATGAGCACTCATATAGTTTTTGGAAGTGAAATGAATTTATGAATGGCCAAATATCTGCAAGCTGTTCTGTTTCTTGTACATCATCATCTTCTGTAATTAAAAGAAAAGGAAAGGAAAAGGAAAAGCTGATAAATGCTAGATAATTTATACTGTAATCAGAGCAACTCCAGATATGTGATCATATTATTCTTTGATCCTCTTTCAGAAAAAGATGAATTTATATGCTGACTATTCATGAGGCATCTACAGTTTTTGACGATTTGATAAATTCATAATAAGTTCAGAAACAGTGTTATAGCAAAGAAAGTCATTAACAGAGATCATTCAAAAATATGAGTTGTAGGCCAAAATAGGATGATACTAAGATAAGCCAAAACCAAATGAGCTAATGTTCCAATTCCTGAATTGCATCTCCAGTAGCAAGGTGATTCCAACCAGTCCTTATTAAACTCACTGTGAAGTTTCAATATATATGAAGTATAATTTTCTGTTGTGTAAACTCACACTTTAAGACATAGCTTTCCAAACTGTGTGTTGCAACACTTTAGTGTGTTGCGAGACACAGTTTAGTGTGTCGCAACACAACCTGGAAGTGGACGTGCACGGCGGAGGCGCGGGGGTGTGCGCAGGGGCGCACCATCAGCGCTTCCGCATTTTAGCGGAAAATGCCGCTGCCGTGCACACCGCCGCCGTGTGCCACCCCGTGCTGCCGCCGTGCACGCCCCCACCGCTGCGTGTGCCCCCGCGCTGCCGCCGCTGGTGTGACGCCACTGCTTTAAGATAAAAAATTTTTAAAATTTTTTAAATTAATTTTTTTTTAAAATTAAAAAAATTCTCATGTTTAAGGCAATCCTGCACTGATTTACAAAAGTAGGACATTTGACCTTGTTTTTTAGATAGTTAATTCCAATTTCATCAAATTCTTGTAAAAATAGATTCTTATACAAACCTGAGTCTTGTGTAATTGATTCTGCTGAAATTTCTAAAAAAACTGCAGAACTTCAGAAAAAACAGTGGTGTCAATAGTAAATAGTTGAAATAAATGCCTAACTTGAATAAACAGCCAATAATTTTTTTTTCATAAATCAAACTCAGTTCTAAGGTCTACAAAAATTTTAAAACATTTTCAATAGAGCTAAGCTGGCCCAGTAGTTCAGTTTAGTCCCTCCTCCTGAAATATTTTCTAGCTATTTTTAAGCAGTATTATTCCATAAGGTAAACCTTTCATGAATAAAGTGATCAAATCTACATCTGTGATCCAATATTTTCCACATATGTCTTTCAGAAACAATTGAAAGAATTGAAACTGATCCCTAGATAAATTATGGTTGAAATACTTGCCAAGATTTCAGTGAATCAAATATGAGTCTGCTGTAAAATGGAGTTTCAGCCCTTTTTTTAAAGCTCAGACCACTTGACATTGTGTATTATGAGGATGCCTGCCACCAAAAAAAAAATTTAGCAAAAGAGAACAAGAAGACATAGGCATAATGAAGGGAAAAATAAACCATTATGATTTTTTTAAAAATATATCTTCCTAAAGGTGACAGTGGCAAAACATGTGCCTCTGCAAGCCCAAACTAGTATTCAGAAGAGGTACAGTTCCTAATAATTTCTGGTACATTGGAAGAAAAGGGTCTGGTTTCAAGAATAGCTGAGTAGAGCAACTAGCTATATAATTAGAAGCAAAAGGCAAAAATTTAGCAGCCTGGACCTGCAAGTAGGCATTGTAAACTTTGAAATGGGTGAGGCAGGAATCTCTGCCCATTCTGTTTACCCATTTTGTAAACATGGGACAGATGAGAGAAATCTTCAGGGCCAAGAAATGACTAGCCATGCAACTATTGACTGAAAAAGGTGGGATTCAAATCTTGGCACTAATATATTTAAAGGACAGGATAGCTGTGTGTTGTTAATTGGAGAATGTCTTGTATATATCTGCAGTAAGTCTACTTACCTAACTAAACTCCTTGAGTCTGCTTGGGAATGCAAAGCGAGGAGAGAGTCTAATTGCCTACTGGTATGAAGCTTTGACAGGTGAAATAACAAAGCATAAAAACATAGAGTTTCAGTCATCTGAAAAGTGTTCAGAAGCGGAACCCAAGGAAGCAATATAGTTTCCCATAGCCTTGCAAAATACTGAAGGCCCTACTCATGGGCCATTCCTAGACTTGAAAAAAGCCTATTCTTTCTAACCCTTAGCATAATATGAAAAGAACATTATAAACATGGATTTTTTTAGACCACCTAATTGTCCTGCTGAACATGTATCTGCTCTGAGAGAAATATGAAATTAGTTATTATTAACAAAGAATTAATAAACTTAACCCATAAACCTACGTTGGACCTTTCCTGTATTAGTTAACAAAATTTCTGACATAACTACCTGCAGGAAATGAGAATATATTTTTAGTAAGCTGAATGTAACCCACATGCTATAGGAAGCTTTGCGGTCAAAGGTGAGGCTAATGAGCATTGCTTAAAGTAGGGCACCTTCCTTACAAGGAAAGAAATAAATAAAGGGGAAGGGGAGGTAAGAAGTGGGGAGTGGGAGATGTAAACAGAGGCGGGACAATTGAGGCGGACGGTATAGGTTGTTCACTCCTGACTACCCAGCCTATGGGTAAAAGGAGGAGGGCTAAAGCGTCCGGGCAAAGGGCTATAAAAGATGAGCTCTAATTGTTGCTGGGTGTGGCTCTTCCTTGGTGTGAGCACAGTTGAGTCCACCAGCCTTTGCAAACGCTTAAATAAAAACCTTTTGCTTCTATTTTGACTTGACTCGTTCGTGACAACTCTACAAATCATTGTTCACTTTGAATCTGGGGAATTCATAGTCAACAACTGGGGCTTATCAGCTATACGAAAAGAGAAGGCTGGAATGCAGTGTGCTCTTTCAGTATTTAGCTGATAATCTTGAGGTTAGGCTAGTACTTCACATACTAAAGCTTCCATAAACAAACTGGCTGGCCATTTTCTGATTGCTTTGGAATCAAACAATGGATGTGTTGGAATAGTGCATCCCAGAATGTAAGAATATGTTGGCCTGGAGGACTTATTAGCCTTCTGTGCCCAGCTGGTTCAATCTGGCAGGGTTGGCACACTCTGGGTTCCATTGATTAAACCATGCTGTCTCAACCCTGGCAGTGCACTTTATCTATAGCAGCGCCTGCCCTCTGGAATGAGGTTCCCTTCAAAATGTGAACCCTACTGGTATTTCGAAAGGCCTTAAAGGCCTGGCTCTTCACCAAGGCCTTTGGCGAAGACAACTGATGCCCCTTTCTTCCTCTTTCTTCCCCTCTGGGTAGGCTGACCATACGTCCCGTTTTGAATGGGACTCTCCCGTTATTTCACCATTTCTGGAGCATCCCGTCGTTATAGTAAAAATCTCAATTTTGTCCCATTTTTGAAAGTTTCCTGGCAAAGCGTGTGCGTGTGCGCATGTCCCCCGCACGCCTGCACCCCCCCCGCATGCCTGCACACCCCATACCCCCCGCATGCCCCCGCACGCCCACCCCCTGCACGTGCCCACACACCCACTTTGTCCAGTGACATTTTGCCTCAAGGAAATATGGTCAACCTACCTCTGGGTTTGTTTTCTTTACCATCGTTGTTCTTTTCTCTTGTGCATTCTTCCAGGATATGTTTTCAAGTTTTAGTCTAGTCTATACTCCTGGTAGTTCCTGGTGGTCTCCTGCACAAATACAATTGGGTCTGCCTTTGTGTAGCTAAGAAACAAACAAACAAAGGGAGACTGCAGGGTATTTGATGAGTATAGCCAGTTTGGTCTAGTGGTTAAGGCAATGGGCTAGAGACTGAGAGTTCTAGTCCCACCTTAGGCATGAAAGCCGGCTGGGTGACCTTGGGCCAGTCAGTCTCTCTCAGCCCAATTCACCTCACAGGGTTGCTGTTCTGCGGAAAATAGGAGGAGGAAGGGGTATTCAGAATGTTCGCCGCCCAGAGTTATTTATAAAAAATAATAAAGGGATAGAAATAAAATAAAATAAATACCATTTTAAGTATGATAAAATATTGGACTGTAAGACTACGTGGAAAAATGCTGGTGGGGATGCATTTACCTTCCATATTATCCTCTATCAACATTCACCAATACATATAGGAATTACCCAGAATGTTTCACACTTGGCTGCACATATTTATCCAGTCTAACCACATACTTCCCAGTTTAACAATTCGATCAATCAGTCAATTTTATTTCAGTTATAGACCAGCATAGAACTAATAACATAACAGTTACACTAAAATAGAAATAAAAATAAAAAGTCATATTGATAGAATAAAATAAGGTAATGATAAAATTAGGTAAATATAAATTAAGGTAAAATTACAGAGTTTTTGTTACTTATTCGTTCAGTCGCTTCAGACTCTTCATGACTTCATGGACCAGCCCATGCCAGAGCTTCCTGTCGGCAGTCACCATCCCCAGCTCCCTCATGGTCGAGTCCGTCATCTCCAGAATATCATCCATCCATCATGCCCTTGGTCGACCCCTCTTCCTTTTGCCTTCCACCTTCCACCTTCCCCAGCATCAGCTTCTTCTCCAGGGTATCCTGTCTTCTCATTATGTGGCCAAAGTACTTCAGTTTTGCCTTTAATATCATTCCCTCAAGTGAGCAGTCTGGCTTTATTTCCTGGAGTATGGACTGGTTTGATCTTCTTGCAGTCCAAGGCGCACTCAGAATTTTCCTCCAACACCACAGTTCAAAAGCATCTATCTTCCTTCGCTCAGCCTTCCTTATGGTCCAGCTCTCGCAGCCATAGGTTACTACAGGGAATACCATTGCTTTAACTATGAGGACCTTTGTTTTCAGTGTGATGTCTCTGCTCTTAACTATTTTATCAAGATTTGCCATTGCTCTCCTTCCAAGAAGTAGACGTCTTCTGATTTCCTGGCTGCAGTCAGCGTCTGCAGTAATCTTTGCGCCTAGAAATACAAAGTCTGTCACAGCCTCCACTTTTTCTCCATCTATTTGCCACTTTTTTCTCCAATTAAATTACATTTTATTATTATTTATTACAGAGTACAGGTATTAAAATGCAAAGGAATCCTACAAAATTACAATTAATTTTACAATGAATAATCTAAATGCTATAAGTAACTAGGACAGATAACTATAAAAGGACATAAGTAATACTAGATTTTATAAAACACTACAAGAAATTCTGTGTTCAGACATAGATTCACTCCATTGATATTCAAATGCTTTTTGCCAAGACCCATTTCATTTATGAAGACAATGTAGGTCTTTGCAGAAAAATTCTCTTAACTGACAAGTAACTCAAGGCCATTGGTTTCATGTGGAATATAAACAACCCCAAAATACCAGTGAGGAAGGTGTGTTCTTACAGATATCTTTGAAATGTACCTGCTAATTCATAGACCAGATCTTTCCAAACTGTGTGTCACGACACAAAACTGTGTCGCCACACACAGCGTGGTGTGTCGCCACACCACCCGGAAGCGGCGGCGTGTGCGTGCACGGTGGCAGCGGCAGCCACTGCTGTCACCACGATGCGTGCGCGTGCTACCACACGCCCCCCTGCGCCGCCGTGCACGCGCGCCACCACACAGCCTCCCGCGCTGCCGCCGTGCACGCGTGCACCGTCGCACGCCCTCCCGTGTCGCCGCCGCACACGCCCACCACCGCCGCACCGCCGCTGGCGTGTTGCCAGCGGCGGCACTTTGGAAAGCCCTGTCATAGACAATACAATTCGTAAAATATTTTTATCATGCTACATTTCGTATGAATGTTTTTTTCAATTTTACAATTTTCTTTGAACAATTGTCCAAAGTAGTAGAACTTCGTTGGCCCAAGAATGCTACCACGGGTCTACTTTTCCCTGCTGCTATATTAATATTATGCCCCCCCTCTCTTTTTAGAGAGCAGAGAGGTTTTGGAATGGCTGTCAACAGTAGCAGTTTTGCACAAGGTGTCCTCTTTTGAATGTGTGAGAATTTGATTTGCGATTGTCTAAAAAAGACCATGGATGATTCTTTCTGGACATTTCCAAAGAAAATAGTAGTTTATAGAGGCATGCTTTTTAAAAGAAGTATTTTTAACCATTTTGCATCATACTCTTTGGTTCTTGTTGTATAAACACTAAATTATTACACTATGTTGACTGTTTTCCTTCTGGCTTGCGTTAAAAATATGTAGCCAAACTTGAGATAATCTTGGTTAATAAACAAAACTTGTTGTCAGGCTGTCTTGCAAAATGTGACCTAATATGGTTGCTAAAATGTGCCTCCAAAATAAGTAAGCATTATTATTGCTTAAATTTCTTCTACTGCATGACACTACTGGTATATGTAGGTTTTAGTAGCAACCAAGGAATTGGTTCAAATTCATCTTTGAATGGGTGTGATTGTGGGGAATAGATTGAGAACTTATGGTTGACTTACAGAAGGTAGTTAAAGCTATAGAGACTTGCAAACTTTACGGCATTAACTGAATCACTCTGCAAACATAACACAATAATAATCGAAAGCTTACTTAAGTTAGGAGCAATGCAAATCAGAAGCTGCTTTTTAACATTTTTCATATGATGATGAAGATATAAAATATAAGCTGTACAAATTTTCCCAGGTTAGGTTTTTAAAACCTTTTTAAATAAATGGTGTTGAAATTCTTGATCATCCTCATGAACATATGGCACCAATTACAGTCTCTTTTGGCTAAAACTAGTAAGTGGTAGTGATGTGCTCAATCCATCATCTTGTCGACAGTGCATTTGGAGCAGGAAGCTGAGTAAATTCTACAACTCAAGTCAGTACATGTGGCATGGAGCAAATCTCATTATATGATTGACCTCTAATTTTTCATAGAGCAAGTCATCACATTGTGGTTACTTAATGAAGAGAAAAATGTATTTTAACTTGTTCCACAACATGAACCACTTGGAATGGTATAACTTGTAATTATATGTTGACCAGCAATGAACTGTTACTAATTTAGGGAAGTATTAGTAATTATTATTATAAGTCAGCTTTTTGTAATAGAAATTAAAAATATTCAGGCATACTGACTGCTTGTGGCTGAAATCAGTAGTTACCCACTGTCACATCTCTGCTCTACTTATACTTTCAAGATGATGCAGATCTTCACAGAATCATAGAGTGGAAGTGACCTGAAAGTTCATCTAGTCCAGCATTCCTGATAAATGGCCATTTTATACACCTCCAGTGAAGAAGAGTAGTATTAGGATTCAGACTTAACATTAGGATCTATTTCTTTGTAATTTAAACTCCCTGATTCTTGTTCTGTCTTCTGTAAAGACTTTGAACAATTCTCCCCCAGCAAATTCCCCCGGCGAATTCCTCCTGGAGAAGAAGCTGATGCTAGGGAAAGTGGAAGGCAAAAGGAAGAGGGGCCGACCAAGGGCAAGATGGATGGATGATATTCTGGAGGTGACAGACTCAACCATGGGGGAGCTGGGGATGGTGACGGCCGACAGGAAGCTCTGGCGTGGGCTGGTCCATGAAGTCACGAAGAGTCGGAAGCAACTGAACGAATAAACAACCACCCCCGGCTTCTATGTGAGAGCCTGTGAGATACTTGAAACAAACTATCATGTCTCCTTGCAAGTTTCTCTTATCTAGGCTAAATATACTGTATATGGTGTCTCCAACTCCTCCTAGTTTTTTTCCCTTCAGGCCACTTATCATCCTGGTTTCTCCTCTGAACATGCTTAGTGTCATTCCTAAAGTGTGGGATCCAGAATCAGGTACAATATTCTAGACAGGGTCTGAACAAGAAAGAATAAAGAGGGTTTATCTTCAGCTTGTGATCCATTAAGATCTCCAAATCCCTTTCACACAGTGCATGGCATCAGGCCCCAAAAGCCCTCTGGTAAAACTCTCTTCAACTTTTTCTGGAAGATGGACAACATCAGAAACAGACTAATTTCCAAATGGGAGGTCATTCCAGAGGACTAGCCCCATCACCAAAAAACAATACTTCTGAGCTTCACCCACCTGACCTCCCAAAAAATGAGGGGCGGTGGGCAATGGTAATGCTGCATAATATGGTCTTCCTCATTCTATTCTCATGCCTTTGATTTTTTTATACAGTGTAGGGTTTTGCAATTATTCTTGTTGAAATTCATCTTGCTGATTTGTACCCATTGTTTCAGTTTGTCAAGATCCTTCTGAACCTTGATACTGACTGCTATGTTGCTTTGCTATCATCCTATCTTTGTTTCACATGCAAATCTAAAAAATGTATTTTCTAAACTCTCATTTAAGTCATTTAACTTACATTTCTTGGAGAGCACAGGGCCCAGAAGACAGCCCTGTGGCACAACACTCAAAATTTCCTTAAATTTTTTTTTTAATAGTAAATTTTATTAGGTTTCAAGAGAAGAATAAAAACTACCAAAAAAAAAAAAGAACTACAAAGAAAAAAACTAAAAAAGTGCGGAGAAACGAGAATTTTTTTTCAAATTTGCAAAAAGATTTGGCTTCCGACTTTTAACAGCAAGGATATACAAAAATCTCTTCAATATACAAAAATTTCCATAATCAATCTCTTACTCTATATTAAACCAAAATACCACATTATTTCTATAAATCATTCCACTTTAGGTAAAGGTAAAGGTAAAGGTACCCCCCGCACATTTGTGCAGTCGTGTCCGACTCTAGGGGCCGGTGCTCATCTCCGTTTGTTAGCCGAAGAGCCAGCGTTGTCCGAAGACACTTCCACGGTCATGTGGCCGCATGACGCCGCGGAACGCTGTTACCTTCCCACCGAAGTGGTACCTATTAATCTACTTGCATTTGCATGCTTTCGAATTGCTAGGTTGGCAAGAGCTGGAGCTAGTGCGGGAGCTCACTCCGCACGCAGGGCTAGGGATTCGAACCTCCGAACTTGCGATCTTCCAATCGACAAGCCTGGCGTCTTACCCGCTGAGCCACCACGCCCCATTCCACTTTAACACATAATAAAAATCACTAAGTATTTTATTTATTTATTTATTTATTTATTTATTTATTTATTTATTCATTCATTCATTCATTCATTCATTCATTCATTCATTCATTCAATCAATCAATCAATTTATATGACCGCCCATCTCCCCCAACGGGGAACTCGTTGTTACTTGTATAGTTACTTCTCCCTCTTATATTAAAATATTTTTTTTAAAGTTTTGGATTTCATTTTCCTTCCAAATATAAAGGAGGATTGAGAGTAAACAATTGTCTTCTTGTTATTATCTTTGTATTAAATTTGAAGATATTAGCGTTTTCCTATGAATCAGCTGATTTGAACCTTCAGATTTCTGTTTTTACTTTCCCTTGAGAACTGTCTGCTATCTCACTTTCACTTTATGTAAACACACTCTGGAACTCTTCCACATCTTCGACTTTCGCTGGTTAAGCTCCTAAGGCAGGGCTTTCCAAACTTTTGCTGTTGGCGACACACCAACAGCCGGTGCGTAAAACCCCAGGAGCACCGCTGCTGCTGCGGCATACAAATACCCAGAAGTGCCGGTGGTGGCGCTTCCGGGTTGCCGCTGCCACGCTTCCGGGTTTTTGTGCGTCATGGCAGCGGCAGCGGCATCCTGGAACCCGGGAGCGCTTATGGCATACCGCCGCTGCAAGTTCCTTCAAGATTCTCAGTTGTAGTTGGTCTGGTTCTAGAGATTTAAATCTTCTCATACTAGCCAGGTGTTCCCAATCCATCTCTTTACTTCTCTTGGGTTGCCATTCCCTCCTTGTGAAAATTGTTCTGCTTAGGTCCATTTGAACATAGTTCCGCTCTGGGGAGAAAACTAAAGCAAAGTAGGGGTTGAGAAGCTCCACCCTCTCCCTGTCACCTGTTACTATCCTACCATCTTCTCCAAGCAGTGGGGCCAGCCCTTCCTTTTCCTTCTACTTGACATAGCCAAGAAAGCCCTTTCTGTTGCTTTTAATTTCATACATGAACGTACATTTCTTTCACGCTTCAGCCTTTCTGACTTAGGTTAAGGCTTTTGGATATTGTTTAATGCCCAGTCTCTATTGTATTTGAGTGTGTGACTCAAATACAACTTGTATTTGTAATTCCCAGTCTTTCCTTATTTGTTTTGATGTACTTCTGGTCTTTCTCCAAAACTGTTCTTCGAAGTTCAAGAAATGGGACTTAAAGCTGGCCAAGGGCACATGCTGAAACTCAGTTATGTTAACCTAAACACTGTACCCTATGGTAAAATTTGTATAAAACAGTAATAGTCCAAAGCCTTGTATAGCTTTATATATAGTACATGCACTGTTTTTTTTAAAGGAGGCATCTTTGGGCTTCTGAATTTAAAAGTAAACACGCAGACCTGTTAAAGTGAATTACTCCAATATATAAACTCTCCATTTATATACTTGAAAGATAATAATTCCTCACATTTGTATGGCCATATCTAAACCAGTTGTAAATGCCACCTCTCCCTGGGATATAAACAACCAGAGGTAGTTTAACAGGAGGAAGTCTGCTATTCCATGACTCCTGTACTTTTCTATGAGAGATAATAAGTAAAATAAATGAAGATGGGATGAAATCTGTCACAAAAACTGGGATCATCAGGGACTGATTGAATTGATGCCAATGGTGTTTAAGTATAATCTTTAAATATTAAGCCTTTAATTCAGTTTCATACAAGGGACAAGCCACTATACATATATGGGTGTGAGGATAGAGAATGAAGCAAGGTTTACTTATAGGGACATTTTGCACTGAGAACAAAGTCTGTAATACTGTAATAATCCAATCTCTACTGAGGGTGTGAATGCAGTGTGGTTGTGGGCAGAGCATCATTGTACGTTGTGAGTTTTGGTCATAATTTTATAAGTAGCAATTTGATTTGGGCATTCTGTGTTCGGAATGGAAACAGGCTTGGCTATCAAATCTTTAAAAGGTTTGAAACTTTGACCTATAAAGGCTTATGTCTAGTATGGACAATAGGATGTTTTGATTAGTTTACCCAACAGCCTGTTCTTAAATCAGCTTTAGCTAAGTAAAAGTTTACTGCTTTGCATTATTAAAATTTTCAGTTGTTGGATATAGTTGGATGCAAGTTGATTTGATAAATTAATTCAATAAATTATGTTGAGTAATGGATTCATATTTCTTTAATCAAGGTTTAGAAATAATGATAGAGAACTATTTACAAGAATTAACAAGTATTGTTTAAAAAAAACCCTTAATCCCTTGAGAGTAGTTGAAGTTTTGAAGTTTTGTAGGGAAGATGCTGCTTCAAAATTTTTAGTAAAATTGATTATTGCTTCTATAATGGAAGGAAATCAGTGGCTAGAAGAGTTAAGGTCATAACTTTACGTATGTGTTTTTAATGCTGTTTGGAACATATCCTGAAACAATCTCTGATCTATTTCTTAATGCTTTCCTCTCTCTGTGTGTGTGTACATGTACACTCACACAGATTAAAACATAAATTCTTTAAATGATTATGTTTTGATTGAATTGTACTAGTCTGAAGCCCAGAGTCTACTCATGTTAGTAATAGAAGGACAATACCCTAAGGTATTGTACAAAAACAGGTCAAGTTAGAGGTTTAAAAAAGTCTGTTTTAATTTGTTCTGCTGGGAATTAATTGCATACCTTGGAAAAACATTGGTGGAAACACTCTGTACATGGAAAGTACTATGTCTAGAAATAGTACCAGCGGAAACATTAGCCATCATTAATACCTTGGGTGCATTTTTTCCTATTAAAATGGAAATGATTGGAAGAACAACATACTATTTTATAAATATCATGACCTGAAGTTCCTAATTAACTCCAATTATACACTTTCCATAGCATCCTCATCCAATTTGCTGCATTGTTGGCTGTTGGGAGATGTGTAATTTGCATCCCTGTAGAAATTCAGCAAAAGGAATAGAATTAATTGTGATAACTATGGAAAATACTGTAGATTCTAAGATGCTAGCATAACATTTTAGCTGCCAGCCTGGTGAGGCTCTCCTTTCCTATCTTAACTGCTGTTGAATAAATTGGTAGGCAACAGTTCAGCATTCTAGGTATGAAACAACAAAGGCTCCCCAGATTGATTTTTTTTTTTTGCTTATGAATTCTTTTGGTGTATATTTATTTATTTATTAAACAGATTTATAAGGCCGCCCAACTCACACACGGTGACTCCGGGTGGGTTACAGAATTAAAAACCATAAAAACACAATAAACACCCCCCCCCCCCGGTGGCAGTAAACACATTCATACCAGCCACTTGATCGGCTCCGAAGCAGCTTGGGGTCTCCAGGCCCATTGACAAAACCACGTCTTCAGGGACATCCGGAACAGGAGCAAAGAGGGGGGCAATCTTATATCTAGGGGGATGTTCCAAAGGGAGGGAGCCACTATGGAGAAGGCCCTTTTCCTTGGTCCCACTAGATGTACCTCCCTAACTGAAGGGACCCGTAACATACCCTGCTTCCCCGCTCTGGTGGGCTGGGTGGATGTGACTGGGGAAAGGCGGTTCTGCAAATAATCTGGCCCCAAGCCATGTAGGGCTTTAAAGGTGATAACCAGCACCTTGAATTGGACCCAGAAGCAAATCGGCAACCAATGGCAGCTCCCGCAAAAGAGGTGACACATGGGCAAGTCTAGGCTTGTGCAAAACTGCGGGTTGAGCCATTTTGAACCAACTGAAGCTTCCAGAAATTTTTCAAGGGCAGCCCCATGTACAGTGCATTACAATAGTCCAAACAGGAGGTGACTGTGAGAAGGGCCTTTTGGTCCAGGAATGGGTGTAGCTGGCATACAACACACAGTTGTACAAAGGCTCTCCTGGCCACGACTGCCACCTGCTCTTCGAGCAGGAGTCGTGATTCCAGGAGAACCCCCAGGTTATGCACAGGGTCTGTCTGGGGCAGTGCAACCCAATCCAAGACCAAAGATGGCAATTCTCTGGAAACCAAAGAACCCTGAACCCACAGCCATTCTGTCTTGCCAGGGTTCAACTTCAACTTGTTGCTCCCAATCCAGACCTCAACAGCCTCCAGGCACCAGGAAAGGGCGGTCATGGCATCTCTTAACTCACCATGGGGAGAGATGTATAACTGAGTATCCTCAGCATACTGATGATATCTCACCCCATGGTGATGGATGATCTCACCCAGTGGCTTCATGTAGATGTTAAACAGGAGCACCGACCCCTGCGGTACCCCACAAAGCAGGGGCCAAGGGCGGGACCTCTCGCCCCTGATCAACACCGACTGGAAATGGCCCTGGAGGAAGTAGGTGAACCAGGACAGCACAGTGCCCCCCACCCCGAACCCCCGAAGCCGCTCCAGAAGGATACCATGGTTGATGGTATCGAAAGCCGCCAAGAAGTCAAGTGGAGCCAGGATGGTTGTACACCGTCATCCCACTCCCACCAGAGATCATCGAAAAGTGTGACCAATGCTGTTTCCATCCCATATCCAGGCCTGAATCCTGACTGAAAGGGGTCCAGATAATCAGTTTCATCCATGATCCTCTGGAGCTGCAGCGCGACCAGCTTCTCAACAACCTTCCCCAAAAAGGGGAGGTTGGAGACAGGACGAAAACTGTCCATCAGGGTGGGATCCAGAAATGGCTTCTTAAGGAGTGGGTGAGCCACAGCCTCTTTAAAAGGCTGGGGCACAACCCCCTCCTCCAGAGATGCATTAGTTACCACCAGTACCCACCCACGTGTCACCTCCCGGGAGTCTTTTACTAGCCAGGAGGGACATGGATCCAACACACAGGTGGCTGAGCTCACAGTCCCTAGGATCCTGTCCACTTCCTCAGGAGCAACAGGGTCAAAGTGTTCCCAGATAACTGGGCAAGGACCTACCTGTCAGAACTGGAGTGTTCCAGAAGCAATAGTTAATGGCATCTGGATCATCCTCCTGACATGGGTTTTGTAGTTAGTTAGTAGGTAGCAGAATGCAACTTAAGAAATAGAGCAGCAAGGATTTGGGAGAAACTGCATTCCACAGATTGTAAAATGCTGTTTGGAGAAACTTTATTGCAGCCTGGCTCCAGCTGGGAAGATCAAAGGCAAGGTGAAACAGAGAGGGTCATTAGGGCCTGGTAGGCATGGGAATGAGGGACTGGTAGTCATGGCAGCGAGGAAGGTGGGGAAAAGGAAGAGTTTTATTTGACTGTTTTAGCGTCAAGCGGCATTCGTGTCTTAAGATTTAGGTAATGGTCAATTCTCCTTATTAAAGAATCTATGTATATTTGAATGGCGTGTACTGTAGATTACTGAGAGTAAGGGTGCATCTCCACTGGACCATTATCCACGCTGGCATCCAACTGGAAAAGAATCAGTGAATCTGTCAGAAAATCCGCAAATTCCTCAGCGCGCCCCTGCAGGTACATCCCTGACTCCTCCTTACCCAGAAGGAGACAGGTCACCTTAAAGAGAGCTGCCAGGAGATTATCTGCAGATGCAATTCGTGTGGAGAAGTATTGCCTCTTTGCCGCACAAATCACCACGAGGTAGGCTTTAATAGCAGCTCTTACCCGTGTTCGGTTGGATTCGTTCTTCGTCTTCCGCCAGCAACGCTCTAGACGTCTCTTGATCCATTTCATTCCTCTCTGTTCCTCTGTATACCACGGGGCCCGATGAGGTCCATGGGTTGGTTGAGTTCGCATGGGAACAATCCTGTCTAGACCCTCAGTCACCCTCCTATTCCAGGCGGTGACCAAGGCCTCTGCAAGACTATGCAGCAGATCCTCAGTTA
Source organism: Charina bottae (assembly GCA_023362775.1). Taxonomy (NCBI): domain Eukaryota; kingdom Metazoa; phylum Chordata; class Lepidosauria; order Squamata; family Charinaidae; genus Charina; species Charina bottae. Next base: position 6,073,315 of record JALMGJ010000028.1, on the reverse strand, counting down.
TAACCCCTAGCTCCCTCTGGAACCCAATTGGGTCCATCAGTCACCGGGGGCGGACCTATCTAATAGGTCCTGCCTCCCTGCAGAGGGGTGTGGCCCTAGAGAATCTCATAGCCACCATGGCATGATCTGACCATGACAGGGGGACCAGAGATAGGTCCACCTATCACATAAGCAATGCTCCGACAAGAACACCAAATCGGTGTGACCACTATTTCTAGTTGGGCCCTGGATGACTTGGGACAGGCCCATGGAAGTCATGGTTTCCATGAACTCCCGAGCTACCTCCGATCCCACCCCCAGGTAGGTTGAAGTCTCCCAGAACCATAAGCCTAGGAAACTCCACTGCCAACCCTGCGGTGGAATCAAGGAGCATGGGCAGGGAGGCTGCCACGCAGCAGGGGGGCTGGTACAGCAAACCCAACTGATCCCTGAAGCCCTAAGAAAAAGGGTCTCACAACTGGGCATTTCTGGAGCAGCGCCCCTGGTAGCCAGCAGAGATTCTCGGATGACAACAGCAACACCTCCTCCCCTGCCCTGCAGTCTAGGCTGGTGCCACACTCAAAAACCGGCCAGGCACATTTCAGAGAGAGGAACTCCCCCCTCCAGCCCCAGCCATTACTTAGGTGACACATGCCAGATCAGCCTTCTCTGCGATGATAAGATCAGCAATAAGAGGAGCCTTATTGCAGACTGATCTGGCATTCAGGAGCAACAGCCTAAAACCTGGGCAATTGTAGATCTGCTGACCAGACCATTGGGTTTTGCTCAGGGGGGTGGAATGCAAGATTGGTATGAGGCATCGAGGTTGCGTTCCCTGAAAATGATGCCCCCCGTCTCCCACCATATTTCCCCATACCCGACACCACTCAGATCTGCTCCCCCATCCTATCCACCCCACAAGTCTCTCCATCCCCCATCCTCGAACCTCCCCTCTCGAAGTAAAGAGAACCCCCCTCCAAACAGCATATATACAAAATACGCCCAACTAAGGGGCAAAGTAAAAACCCAACAGGTGCTATAGCACTAGCTCTCTGCACCTGTAGGTCATCACCCACCCCTACTCATATCTCAACAACCTCAAGCCCCTCTCTGCCTGGTCGCTCTCACCCTCCAGCAGGGAGCCACTTCACCACCACCCCCGGCTCTCACCCAGGGGAGAGGATCAACCACACACGCTACAATCCACATCCACCACCCCACAGCCCCCAGATCATCCCTAGGTAGCTTCACGGGGCAAGATCACAAGCTCTGCATACGCACACAGAGCTCTGCATACACACAGAAAGCAGTCCAGGAGTAGCTTCCTAAAACCCAAAGTACAGCGCTTCTCATTAACAGCGTGGGGTGACCATGCAGCCTCTTCAGCAGCTCGGGAACAGATTGCACTTCACCAAATGCTGCTGCCGCCGGTGCCGGCCAATCCCCATGCAGCGCTGATTTGCAAACCCGTTGTCTTCGTCACCTCCAAGAGTCTGAGGCTTCTGATGTCCGGAGCAGGAAGTCCAGCCAGCAGCCCGCTCTCCTCCATGATGCCTCCAGCATCCATGCAGGTAGCTCCAGCTGCTGCCCTCGGCAGACCCGTGCCATCTTTCTGGAGCCGCAGCTTCAGAAATCCAGCTCCCAGACACTGGCTACTCTCAACCGCACCAGAAGGAAGCCCATCCGAGAGTAGGTCCCAGTGCAGCCCACGGGGGATTCGGGGGGGTCAGGCAGAAACCAGTCTTCAACACCAGCTCAGTCCTCCAGACAGTCCCACACGGCCTCTGCTCACTGCGCTCTCTCCCTCCCAGCGTGTTTGGGCTCTCCATCCTGACTTGGCTCCAACTTCCCCTCCAACTCTCCAAGGTGTTCCAACTCTCTCCACAGCCCTCCACACTTCCCAAGACCTTCAAAAGTCTCACCGTCAACCACCATCAACCATACTTCAAAAGTTACTACGGAGCCCCTCAAACAACCACCCTCACCGCCGCCATCTTAAAAAAAATTATATAAAATATTATTATAATATATAAAATATACTATTTTTCTAATTAATTAGCATTTCTTGTAAGCAAAATTATACTACTGATTTAGGTTAGCCAGTCATCTAGTTGCCCATGTTAATCAAGACTGGTTCATGGGTTTTATTTTTATTTCTAAGCCATAAATGGATATTAAAGATGTCTGTGGACTACCAACTTTTGTGGCTGTATTTGCAAATTTTATTTCAGTTGTCTTCTCACGGGTAAGACCCTTGGAAGTAACTGTATTTCTAATGAACTACTTTGAAAGAGGGTGGTATGACATCCTGAGATTGCTTTTTGTCATACATAGTCCCACCAAGTTACACTTCTTTTGCATTCTTCACTCCAATTCATTCATTCATTCATTCATTCATTCATTCATTCATTCATTCATTCATTCATTCATTCATTCAACATATATAGCCATATATTATATATATGTAGCCATATATTCATATGGGGCGTGGTGGCTCAGCGGGTAAGACGCCAGGCTTGTTGATCGGAAGATCGCAAGTTTGGAGGTTCGAATCCCTAGCCCCGCGTGCGGAGTGAGCTCCTGCACTAGCTCCAGCTCTTGCCAACCTAGCAATTTGAAAGCATGCAAATGCAAGTAGATTAATAGGTACCACTTCGGTGGGTAGGAAACAGCGTCCCACGCGCGTCATGCGGCCACATGACTGTGGAAGCGTCTTCGGACAACGCTGGCTCTTCGGCTAACAAACGGAGATGAGCACCGGCCCCTAGAGTCGGACATGACTGCACAAATGTGCGGGGGGAACCTTTACCTTTTAATATTCATTATATAAGCCATATATTCAATATATAAGCCAAATATTCAATTCATTCATTCATTCATTCATTCATTCAACATATATAGCCATACATTTAAGCCTACCTGTATTGAAAAATTAATTTTAGAAGGTTAAAATTGCCTAACCTAATGCCATAAAGATGAGTGTGATTTTGTCTCCTATTATTTGTTTTTCACACAGCTTTCTTTAACATGAGAAAATGTGATCCAGGTATGTGGCAATCAGATTATTTTCTGATTCAGTTTTAGTCTGAAAAATTTGTTTTCAGTTCTTAAATTGCTAATTGTCATTTATTATAATTAGACATTACTTTTTGTTCACTTATAGCAACATTTTGGACTAATTAATGTCTTCCTGATGTTTCAGGTACATGTTTAATTTTTGCCGGCATTGTATCAAATGTTTCAAATATGTTACTTTGGTTTAATTTATTATATATTTAAAATAAATTTATTTATAAATAGATCCTGTGATCTAAGGCAAATGTGAGTATTTTTATATGAAATATCATGAAAACAGATGGTTCCACATTCTCTAGTGTTTCACATTGGGTAAGAACAGGAAACATGGAATATAAGCTCATTTGTTTGTTACGGCCTGGCCTGCTGGTGATTGTCTCAGCATTCATCATCTTATCTTGCCTGCTCTTCCATGTGCCAACTAATTGCTGACAACTGACATCATGGCTCTGTGACCATCAATGTACATTATGGAGCTTGTTCCTTCACTCTTGCTTAATCAGGGTATAGAAAACTTTCATACCCTAAACTTTTGTAGCTAGGGAATCTCTAGTACCCTCTCTTAATCCCAGTTACCATTGGTCTGGAAACTGAAACTGCTGCAGAAGACAGCTGCCCATTCATTAAGTGGGTGACTAAATGGGACCATATAACGCCAGCCCTGTATGGTTTGTTTGTTTATCAAATTTATATAGCCACCCATCTCACATGAAGTGACTTTGGGCAGCATACAACAATAAAATAAAACAATAAATATGTAAGAACAATCATTGCTAAAAATATAAAACAACCATTCTTGAAAATACAAACCATCAGGTACAGCAGAGAGTAAATTAATAACAGAGCTGTCTTAGACTATCCCTGGTCCCCTGGGACCCCCAGGCCTGATGGCAAAACCAGGTCTTAAGGGACTTATGGAACATTAGCAGGGATGGAGCTAACCTCACTTCAGTGGTCGGGGAGAATGTTCTGTAAGGTGGGCAGCACGGCAGAGAAGGCCCGCCTCCTGGGACCCACCAAGTGTAAGTCCCTAGTGGATGGGACCCAAAGCATGTCCTTTCTGCCAGATCTAATGGGATGGGCAGAGGTAATTGGGGAGAGGTGGTCCCTCAGATATGCTGCACTGGTTGCCTGTCAGCCACTGGCTCCAATTTTAGGTGTTGACATTTGTTTAAAAACCCTATGCAGCTTAGGACCGTATACTTAATGGACTACTTCCCCAAATACTATCCAAATGATGCCTCAAAATCAGCTGTGGAGGCCGTGCCTCTGGTTTTACTACCTGGTTCACCTCACAATTGGATGAGCTGGAATAAGGCCTTCTTAGGGGCAGCTCCCCAAATATGTAATTCTCTCGTTATATTGTCTTCTTTCAAAAATGACTGAAAAACCTGTCTGTTCATGCAGACATGTATATGATGGCAGGAACAGATCGTATTTTAATTTACCGATTATATTGCTTTTTTTCCCCATTAACTTTGTTTTGATTTTTTTTAGTGTATTGTTTTTAATCATTTTTTGTTTTATTATGGTGGTTTTATATAAGACTCTTGATACTGTTCTTTTATAAACTGTCTGGGTTCCTCTGGTAGGAAGAACAATACAGAAATAAGATAAACAAATGATACTATCCTTAACCTAAGTGAGGTTAAGGGAAGGTAAAGGATCTTCATTTACTATCTTCTTGACAAATAACCTGGTATCCACATTTGGACCCCAGAGCAATGCTTTATAAAACAGCATATCTACACTGCTGTAAAATCATTATGAGTCTGGAGATATTTCAACACAATTATCCTAAAATCTTCCCCTGTTGTTACTAAATGTAGTATCATAATACACCCAAAGTGAGTTTATAAAATAAAATAAAACTAGAAGTGTATTGTCGAAGGCTTTCACGGCCGGAGTTCGATGGCTGTTGTGGGTCTTCCGGGCTGTGTGGTCGTGTTCTGGAAGTTGTGGTTCCTAACGTTTCGCCACCTAATCTCACCCCACCTAATCTCCTATAATTTAGCTCTATAAATAGAAAGCAAACATTGCCACTCTACCTGGGCACAGAGAGATCGCTTCTGTCTGTGCTCCTGTCCTCTGAAGATGCGGGCCACAGATGCTGGCGAAACGTTAGGAACCACAACTTCCAGAACACGGCCACACAGCCCGGAAGACCCACAACAGCCATCGAACTCCGGCCGTGAAAGCCTTCGACAATACACTTCTAGTTTTATTTTATTTTATAAACTCACTTTGGGCGTATTATGATACTACATTTAGTAACAACAGGGGAAGATTTTAGGATAATTGTGTTGAAGTGGAGCAAATTGTGTTGAAGTGGAGCAAACACACTTCTGAAGTTGTGTTCAGAAGTGGAGCAATGTCCACTTCTGAACATTGTTTAAAGATATTTTAATAAATTATATTAGGAAGTAGTGTCAAATAAACTACATTCCTGAGCATATCTAGTAACAAACCAGTGTAAAATGTGCCAACATATCCTGTATCAGTCAAACATCTAGTACAGTACCTTGTTCTGCTCAATAGTGCTAGTTCCTTCCTATTGCAGTGTCATCCAGAATAATGCATCTGCGTAATTCTGAACTCAAAAAAAATCTAAATGCTTCTGTTTTATCAGGATTCATCTTCAGCGTATTGGGCCTTATCCAGCCCATCATGGCCTTCAGTAACCACTTCAGCACCAGGACAACCTCATGTGATTTAGATGGAATGGAGAGACAGACCAGAATATAATACCATACTGCTGAAACCATGCCCCCAAATTTTGGATGATGACCTTCGGCAGTTTCATATGGATGTTGAACAGTAGGGCATCTCTGACATGCCTTAGCTCAGGAGAAATGGGCCAAATAGAAATGTGCCAATATTCTTCTATGATGATGGTCCTGCAGTTAGAAATAGAACCTCCAGCAAAAATTTCAGTCAGTGATATCATACCACTGAGATACTTGGGAGGACCAATAGTTTAGCAGTCCCCTGTCATCAATCTCTACTACAGAGCTTTCCAAACTGTGTGTCGCGACACAAAAGTGTGTCGCCACACACAGCGTGGTGTGTCGCCACACCACCCGGAAGCGGCGGCGCGCGCGTGCACGGCGGCCGCCATGCACGCGCGCGCCGCCGCACGCCCCCCGCGCCGCCGCACGCCCCTCCCGCGCCGTCACCGTGCGCGCGCACGCCGCCGCACGCCGCCCGCGCCGCCGCACGCCTCCCCGCGCCGCCGCCGTGCGCGCGCGTCGCCGCATGCCCCCGCGCGCCGTCGCCGTGCGCGCGCGTGTCGCCGGCGCTGCCGCCGCCGCCAGGTGTATCGCCAGCGGCGGCACTTTGGAAAGCCCTGCTCTACTAGCTTGCTAAAGAAAGGGATATTTGTGACTTAGCAGATAGGCTGCACCTGGCCAATTTTGCTTGGCTTGGAGGCTAAGCAGGATCAGGCATGGTTGGCATTTTGATGGGAAACCACCACAGAATTCCAGAGCTGTTGGCTAGACTTGAAAATTAAAAAAACAAAACAAAAACATATTGGAAGAAAGCAGTGGCAGACTGTTTCAGTATCATGCCAAGAAAAGTACTGTATGATATGCTCATGTAACTCACCAGGAATCATACTTGACTCCAATGAGAGTTTTCTTTTTCTTTTTTCTTTTTGTATTATCAAAAAAAAGGGAAGGCCTTTAATTACATCCAGAGCTGATCACTTCCTACACTACCATCTTATTATAAAATGGGAAGCTGGCGTGCTGAAAAATAAAATACAAACCTCCCATCATCATCTTTTCTTCCCTGTAATGTTACTCTGGGCCCCACATGGGCATCATAAACATTTTATTAGAAAATAATAATGGTGAATGGGAACAGCCCAATGCTTACCTGTCCAGAAAATAAAACAAAGATAAATAGAGGTTGAGGGAGCTAGAAGATGTGATGAGAAACAATGACACTTCTGGGTTGCCTTCTGGTAAATTGAGGTTCTAAGTGTCCTCACTCCCCATGGGAACCATTTCATAAATGAGCTATCCGGTATGGCAACCAACCCATGCTTTCAAAATTACAAATGGGTTATGTTGGCCAGAAAAGGCCAGTGTCCACTGCTTATCTCTGCTTTATGATACCTGTGTGGAGACAAATACATATTCAGAGGGTACAGCTGGTTTCAGATTATTGGTAAGAGTGGAATGAGCTACCTTGGCCTCTCCTGCAGTTTTGCTGTTTTTTCCATTCTTTCCGTTTCATCCTCCTCTTGCAACACTAAGTGCATAAGTCAGAGCTGGGATTTCTGGTCAGTTCAGGAAGTAGCACTACTCCTGTGGTGATTCAGATCACAGGCATTGATTTTGACTGAGGACTTTGAAAAAGGGATAGATGAAAGCCTCTGGGCATAGGCAGAGTACTAGATTATGGCATGCCATCAAGTCTTAATGAAGCCTAACCCTAATAAAGAAATAATTAAGCTATGCAGAATGTATATACACACAGTGGTTCCTCTTAGTACATTCGGCAAATGCCTTGTAGGTTAGTAAGAGAGAGTGAATCAGTGTATCAGGAATTTGTGCTCAATTTTCAAATGAGAAGAGGAGAAAGATGCACTTAGGATCTATAACCTATTTGACCACTGTAACCCATCAAGAGCAATGGTATAGGCCACTCTAGATTGTTTTTTCTCAAATTTATCTTGACTACAGATATTCTGTATTATTTGATAAGAGGAAAATGGCTTGATGGTTTAGGATTATATATAATCCTGTTTTTTTAAAATCATCTTATTTGATAGAGGGAACAATAAAATCAATGGGAGTTTTATCCTTTGTTTTCTTGATACTATTATTGGAAGGTTTTCATATTAGTCTGATAGTTACAGGTTACTGGATGAGTGCACCGTTGGTTAAGGATAGATCGTCATGGAAAAAATCTATGCGGTTGCTAGGAGTCAAAAACAACTTGATGGCACATAATCAATTAATGATCAATCCAGGTTACTGCCACTGCAGAATTCAGTAATACTGTAGGCAAAATGTGTCATTTAGTGTAGTAATGTTTGGTTCTCGTTGGCCTCAGTTTGCTTCATTAATTTTTTATTCCCTGTAACAAACTTCTAATTTTATTGAATTTATTTATTTATTTGTCAAATTTATATGACTGCCCATCTCACAAAAAGTGACTCTGAGCAGCGTACAACAATTAAGTAAAACAATAAATATATAAAAAAGAGTAATTATTAAAAATATAAATGTAAAACAATTAGTTCTTAAAATATTAAAAAAGGCACAGGAGAGAGTGAATATGAACTGCCATGATGGAGCCATCTTAAAATGTCACTGGTCCCTTGGCAGCCCCAGGCCTGATGACATAGCCAGGTCTTGAGGGACTTCCGGAAGATTAACAGGGATGGAGCTATGCCTAATATCGAACATTTTTAAATATGAAAAAGAGGGATATTTGTATACATATGCTATTCCCATTCTTACAGAATACTGCCTGATACTAAAGAGAAACTTTGCTACTGTTTTTTATTTGTAATAAGTTCTGTATTACTGAAAGTCAGCTCATCAGCATAGAGTTACAGTGTTGTAAGCTAATGAGTAATCTTAACAGGCCAAACCCACTAAGCAATATTTTCAATAAATAGGGATGTATAACAAAAGTTGTGGATAAGGTGCAGGCATTCAGGATCCTCGGCTTTCCATGCCGTGCCCTGCCCTGCCCGCTTTCCATTTTTACCTCAACAGTCAATGTTTCATGGCCATTGAACATGTTCAATCCCTGCTGAAGTACTTTGAGCTCCTTTCCTTTAGCTTACTGTTGTTCATTTCCTGATCATTTTGGGGCTGTGAGAAACCACTGGCTTCTCTCAATTTGCTGATGCTTCCTTTTTATGTCTGAGTAGGGTCATTTACTTTTAATTAAAATAAGTAATCTTTAATCTGCACTGTTTTCAAAATGGGGGTAAATTACTCTTTTAACACATCTCTCCAATCTACAAACAGTAAACTTGAAAAACTACTTACTTATAACAGGAAACTACACTACTGAGCTGTGGTATATTACTGTCTTATTCCAGCTTTCAGCAACAACAGTGTAGGCCTGCAATAAATTATTTAAGAATCTGACTTCTAAATTACTTTCTCTCTTTCAACATGTAAAATGAGGACATTAAATTACACTTTCACATCTGTTCTTCCATCCCTTCTTACCGAGTCCATCCCATTGTTTGGTGTTTTGTCCCTTAAAGATTTAATGATATTCTATTAAACTGCCAATTTATCCTACTAGAATTTGGCTGTATATATTTGAATATGCAGCTCATTTTTTAAAAAATTATCATCATCATCATCATCATCATCATCATCATCATCTTCATGACTTTATGGCCTAAACTAGCCTTCTTCAGTCTGGGTACCATCCAGATGTATGGATCCCATGGTTAGGCTGACCATATTTCCTTGGGGGGAAAACAGGACCCTAACCTACCCACGGCTCGCCGGACAAAGTGGGCGCGTGTGCTTCACCACAGGAACTTTAAAAAATGGGACAAAATGGATATTTTTCTGAAAATGACGGGACAGTTAGGAATTGTTTAAAAAACGGGACTGTCCCATTCAAAATGGGACGTATGGTCAGCCTACCCATGGTAGGTGTGATAGAATGTGTCTCTGAGGGAGAAGCTGATGTTATGGAGATCGCGGGTGAAGGAGGAGGGGGTGCTTTCCAGGGAGAGAAACGTGTTCACAGCATCAAGGACCTTGGGCGCCCATCCAAGAAAGTCAGGCCGGATCCACCTTAGAGCGCCAGGGGTTTTCCCCCAGAAAACTGGTTATTGAGACTTAGTTTGGCAAGGTTCTGTGTAAGGTAGAACAATAAAGATCTAGAGCTTCACTCTGAGCTCAGCGTTGTTTCTTACCCTAACCCACGACAGTAGCATCACCATTGCTTAAAAAAAACTGGAGCAAAATCCCCAAATCTGGAGGACAGCCAGGTTGGGGAAGATTGGCTTAAACTAACGTGTTGATGCTGATCACTGTAAGTCAAGAAAGGGAAACATTTCATCTGTGATATTACTCTAAGCTTCTGTGATATTGGGAAATGATTGGAATTGAAAAAGTTTTGGAATGCCTCAGTAGCCCAGCAGGAGAAAAAGAAAAGGATGGGTTTCTTTCTGTGTGTGCACTGAAATTTGGAGATTTCTAATGGTTTCCAAGCATCTCAAAGGTTCAGTGAAATTTCAGAGTTGAATGACCACCTTTCTAAATAATAATGTGATGGATGCATTTATTGTTCCCTCAATTTTTCTCATGACAAAATAGCTAAAGAAGCAACTGACTAAAGAGAGAGGTTTCCTATGAATGCTTCATAGCACTGAGACATTTCGATTTTCATCTGCACACTGATTTTTAGGGACAGTGTTAAAAAAATTGTCAGTATGAATGGTTCTGCCATGGTCTCTGGTCAAATGGGTTTTATAGTTTTTTTTCCCTTTTATACAGTGTAATCTCTTAAATAGACATTTACCTGTGTTGTTTAGGACAACAGTGTTTACATATGCATATATGGATATGTGGGCTAGTAACTAGTTTATAGGCCAATAATAATCACAGTACAGTACAGGTACTATTTGGAAAGATGCGTACACAGTTGAAGAAAAGTACTGGATTGACTGTAAGCTTACTGAGTATCTTCTCTTGCGTGTATTGCTCTCTCTCTTCTTTTTGTTTATTTGTTACAATCAGCACCAATGTTCATTGGGCTTTATTTTTGACACAAAATTTTGATTTTTCTTAAAGGCTGAGCAAATATTTTTCATATGGCATAATCTTTCCATTGATGACAAGTAGTACTTTCCCAAAGCAATGAGAGCTGTCACTCACACTCCATAATATTGTCTTGTTGAAAGGTGGCTGCTTAACAACAAAGTCTATTGGTGGTTCTTGTAAAAAAAAACAGGTTGAAAGACATTAAAATAGCTAAAATAACAATTCAAACAATTAAAAACAAAGAGCTTAAATTGACACCAGATGAGTTTGCAGCAACTGTAAGCACTCCTCATCAGATTTATTTATTTATTTATTTATTTATTTATTTATTTATTCATTCATTCATTCATTCATTCATTCATTCATTCATTCATTCATTCATTCATTTTATCGGATTTGGACAATGTGCTTTCAAATATGACTCTTGGTGGTTAACAAAAGAAAATACAGTACCTCTGTCACAACACTATAACTAAAATATTCATGATATGATGAAACTAAAAACTAAAAACATTTAAGAAGATAGCATGGAGATAGTAATATTAATGCATTTCCATAATCACTGTCATGCAGCCATAGCCTAATCACCCTTCAAAAGTCCTCTGGAAGGGTTCTGTTTTCAATACCTTCTGGAAGGATAATAGAAGTCAAGATAGATTACTGAAAAGCAGCAGTTCTACAAAGTAGGCACTCCCATTGAGGAGCAGTGCCTAGAAACCTCATCCTCATTTCCCCCTTGTAGGGAACCAACAACACTTTCCCCTGGGATACATGGACTGGACAAGTTGATTCTGGTTGGAGAATGTGGTCCTGAAGGCACCTAGGTTCCAAGCCATAGAGTAAGCATGGGAGTTCCTTATAGAAAGAGATGTTCTTTCAAATATCCTGGACCTAATAGGATTTAAAGATTATGACTAGTATTTTATATTTTGCCCAGATATGAAAAGCTATACTTTAAGCTTAGGTATAATAAGAGCTCTCTCAACTTAGCTGTTGAGTTTTATACTGTATCAATTTAAGTTTCTGTGCTAGATACAAAGGCAGCCCTATGTACAGAATAGCTGTGATAATTAAGCTTGGAGGTTTCCAGGGAATGCAACAGGTTTAAGGACATTTCTTCCAAAAAGAGAGGCGGTTGGCATAATCAGTCAAAATTGATTAAAGACACACCTATTTGTTACCTCAGTCTGGGAAATCAGAGAGAGATTTGGATCCAGTAGCATCATTCCCCCCCACCCACCCCAGCTTCTTCTGGGAGAATAACATTTCATTCAGAAGAGGCAGATGTACCACCCCGGTGGAATTATGGCCCTTTCCAATGAATACTTCCATTTTGTCTGCATTCAGTTTCAATCTATTGTATTATGCTTCATCTAGCCCCTTACTGACTGCAAGCAGGCATTCAGGAAAGTACATCATTTCCTTGAAGATATTACAGAGAAATAAATCTGGGTGTAATCAGCATACTGAGAGCCTCCAACTCCAGATCTTCTAATGATCTCCCCTAGCAGTTTCATATAGATATTGCAAATCACTGGAAATATCATTTAATAGCTCCTATGTTGAGAAACAACTGTCTCCAGGTTGTACCATCTCAAATCTACCTGACAGAAAGGGTGGAACCACAGCAAAATCTTGCCCCCATTCCCATATCTCCAAAGTAAGTGGTATCAAAAACTGCTGAATGTTCAAAAAGAAACAAAAGAGTAGCATTCACTCCATCAATTCCAGACAAAGATCATCAGGCTGATCAAAATCATCTTGTAGCTCCCCTGAACTTATTATGAAATGGATACTCTGGGAGGAGGTGGCAGGAATAAGAGTTAGCTTCCTCACAACCAGCAACTACAGTAGTAATCAGACTATGAGCTTATAGAAGTTAATACCTGTAGATGAAAAGGTTTCTTGGCTGCACCTATAAGCTTTCAAACGGGCTTTATACTGTGCTTGCCATATTTGACTCTGGTCTTATTCCACCTGTGCTCTAACAATATATCTTGCTGCTTCAGCTCCCTAAGTTCTTCCATGTACCACAGGGCCATCTTTGAAGGAAAGATGAAGATGGTGCTTAAGAGCCATTATGTCAACCACCTTAGCAAGTTTCCTATTCTGGGTATAACCAGGGCATTGATAGAATCACCAGTGAAGCTAGTCCCAGACTTTTCCAGTCTCCCAGAATCCAGCTGGATTCAGTAATCCTTCTGGACAAGCCATCCTAATACTGTAAGTCCATTGTCTTTATGAAGGGGAAGTAGAAGCACTAATCCAACCATAGCCAGATGGCGATCTGTCCATGACTTTGGGGATACTTTAAATGTCCTTACCTCCAGAACATCTCCCTGATCAGAACAAAATTCCCCATCAAGTATGTGATCTATCATGTTTTGGCCCTGTGACCAGCTGGTTTAAGCTATTATCAACTCCTCAGTCAACCTGGAAAATATCACGCCAAAAGTGGATATTGAAATCCCCAAGTACCATAAGCCTAGGATTTGTTGTCAGCAACTCTGGGACATGCTTTGCCAACTTAGTTAGGTACGCTCTTAGTCAGTGGTGTGCTGAAAATATTTTAACAATTGGCTGTGCCGACTCCATTGCCACCATGGCACCGCTAGCCACCAGACAGCTGATTGCATTGCATTGCATTGCACTCCCACTCCACTCCACTCCACTCCACTCCACTCCACTCCACTCCACTCCACTCCACTCCACTCCACTTCATTTCATTTCATTTCATTTCATTTCATTTCATTTCATTTCATTTCATTTCATTTCATTCAGCTTGGAAAATTCCCAAAATTTAACACTTGGCCCTCACGAGCCAGTGCGAGCTGGCTCCAGCACACCACTGCTCTTAAGTATCCTGATAGGCAGCAGGGTAGGCAGTATAATAACAGGATCCCCAATCTATTCCTGGTTCCAAAAGTGAGGTGTACACACTCAGTATGAACTGGTACTTTCACAGGATTCCTTATAGAGGAGATTCTATTCATATGAATCACAGCTCCACCACCTTCTTGCCAACTTCCTCTTGTTTACTCTACTGCAGAATAACTGGACAGGTGATGCTGGGCCTGCACTGGCTCACCTGCTTCTCCCAGCTAGGTTCCAGGCTAGCTTTCTCATCCATAGACTAATTGTAGATGGCCTCTGCTTTATTTTGAATCAGCCTGGCAATACAGAGGAGGAATCCCAAGTTCTTTGAAGAATTAGAACCACTTTCCAAGGTAAGAGAGCTGACAAGCTGCCAGAAACGGAAATATTTCTTAAACGTCTAATCTCTCTTCCCCTATTATAAGGAAGAGAGATTAGAAACGTGCAAAGACCACATGAAATAATGCATAATAAAGACAATTGGTCAAAGACTAACAAGACTGATACAGCATTCTCAAAATGGGGTAGTTGTTTTACAATATGAACACGCAAGTTAGAGGCTATAAATAGACCAACTCCCCCCTTGGGTCTGCCACCTCTGAGGCTAGGCTGTGCAGGGGCTAGTAGAGGAAAGTAGTTAGGGATTAAAAATTCCCTCAGCATCCATATCTCCTGCAAAAAAAGTATGTCAAATTGGGACAGAAATCCAGGAAAATCAGAGTCTGCTTGTTTTGAGGCCCATCCAGCTATATTCCAAGAGAGGACGGAGAGATTGTTAGCAGAATGTAGTTATTTCTAAATTTGTGGGTCATACTGATAGATTTTACGTTTATTTCTTTTTAAGGGATGCTGATTCTACACTCACATACCTGGTGGCCAAATATTTTTATCAAACTATACAATTACGCAAAATTTTTAATTAGATATATTGTTTTACTATTTTATTGTTTTCCTTTTTCCTGACAATGAATTGTTGAATTAAACTATTTTCTTTTATTGTAAAGGCTGGTCAAAGACTGTAATAAAGTCATTCATTCATTCATTCATTCATTCATTCATTCATTCATTCATTCATTCACATGAAATAATGATCACCTGATGCATATCTGGTTGATAACTTATGATGAGAATGATGACATGCTATCAAAAAGAGGGGGAAAACTTCCACAGTGGGGTAGGTCTTGACAGCACAGAAGGAGAAAAATAAACAAAGACATGGAAAAAGATATCAGCATGAAAGTGGCAGCACATGTGGCAGTGAGCATGCACTTCCTCTGATGTAGCCACCTGTACCGAGGACACATGATGTCTTCAATCAGAGATCATTGCTTAGATTCACTGGCCAGTTTAGGAGATAAAGCAGGCAGATGCAAGAACTTTTCTTCCAGTCATGCAAAAAAAGACTCAGGACTAGACTCAATAGGTAGGACAATATTTTTCTTTCTGTGTAGACATGGTTCTTTTATGTAGCTGAAAGCAGATTAAATAGAACAAAAGCCACACCAACTATTAAGATGATAGTAATGTTCCATTTCAAAACCATATTCAGGGAGTATTTGAACTTTTGATGAAATACCTTGATCACACATCTTACTAATATTTCTTCAAATGTTGCTTTGTCCCTTAGCGGAATGTTAAGTCTTAAATGAGTATTCAGGTATTTATTTAAACAATTTATATGGCCACCAAGGTACGGCCTTTTTAGGAAATATTCAAATTAAAAAGAATTTGAATTGTTATCTTTATCTATGACTTTTTTTATATAATAATTTTATTAAGTTTTACAATACATGTTAAAAGTTAGAATAAAGAAAAGAAATAGAATAGAAATAAGAAAAAAGGGTAAAGAAAAAGTGAAGTTGAAAAATAATAAACAAAGAAAGAATAGAAAATAGATGTCCTCCAATCTATCTTTGAACTTAAGGTACAATAATTAATTTTAAATGTTAGTCCTTCATATAATACACAGGAACTTTTCTTTGTCATATGTCTTTTAATTTCTATAATCCAATCTTCTGATCTTCATATGGGTTTCACCTTTCTTACTATCTCCCAATAATCCATCTTTGGCTTCCACTCTTTGAAGTAGTAATTAAGTGTTGAATGTTCATTAGTGCATTTTTATCTCTTCCATAAAGTCCAATTAGTATAACAAATAAAAGCCTTATGTACTTCTAATAAACTACAATATATTCTATTCATATTATGATTATATATTCCATTAGTACATAACCTAACATAATACTTAACTTAATACATAATGTATACTCAATGGCAAATTCGCAATATACACCATCTCATCATATCATTATCTTAAACAATAATCTATAATATCAACTTATATTTGTGTTTAGCCTTATATCTTATATTTAGAATATCACTTATACTATACACTTATACTCAATGGCAAGTTCGCAAGTATACAATCCAAATCCATGTTTTCATTAACCATTATATCCCAATCATAATACTGAATCTTCTGTTTAGGTTATGCCAGGTTCATAATATGCAAAGTCAAGTTTACAATATACAGCCTGCTTTTTTCTATGCCTCATATGGAGTATCAGAGCAATTTGTATTTCACAGTATCTATCCAATTGCATACTCAGATTTTCTCCCTGTCTCCACAACCATAACATTTTTATATCAAAATTATAATGTATAGCCTTCCGAATGTTTTTCTGAGCGAATACATTCAAAATTCCCTCCTCCTGTTTCTCCTCTATTTCAAAAATGTTTTTCTTTCCTGTTTCAGATTCTATTTTTTTGTTTTTCTTTCTCTTGGTCTTGCAAAGATATCAATAATAATTCCAGTGACCTTCTAATCCCTGAAAGAAGTAGAATTGCAGCTGCAAAAACCATCTCACTTCTATGACCTTCAGATTTTTCTAGTCAAAACAAAAGTTGGTCTGTTCATGGAATATTACCAGCAAAGTCTATCAAATGAAATTAAAAAAAAAACATTCCAATAATCCAAAGTACAGGAGGGAGCAATATTTCAAACAGTTTATAAAAGGGGAAATAAAATATAAATGCAGGCTGCTTAATCCAAACAGACAGTTTCTCAAAAAGTAGATTGTCAATTAGTTTATCAAGCGAAGAATTACAAACAAAGTCTCTTAAATCCCTCTAATACAAAGAAAGGTAAAAAAAATTCAGACGTTTCATATGTTGCAAATATAGAATCCATCAAACTTCCACCAGCGTCAGTTATAGCAAAGAAAGCACAAAATTAGCCAACATTTTCAACAAAGTCCAAAAGATAGATCTTAGATTTCAAAAATATTCTAATCTAAAAAAAACATTCCTAAAGTGATCTAAAAGCGGCTGGACGCTCTTGTGTCTCTTCAAAGAGACTTGTTTTCCCTGCGAGAGCCAGATATTCAGCCATTTCCCTTGCCCTTGCCCTGTTCTTTCCGCGGCGGAAAACTACAAAAAAAACAAGGGTAGGCAATTCCAATGGCCCCACAAGTAATCTTCTGGTCTCCCTTTCTCCAGGGGAAAAAACTTCAGTGGCCACAACTTCTGCAATCCACTGCAAGCAAGGGAAATTCAGTCAGTTCTCAGCTTCTCTGAGAAATCTGACTGGTCGAGCTGGCAGCCAAGCCTGGAGTCTTTCAAATATCCTGGACCTAATAGGATTTAAAGATTATGACTAGTATTTTATATTTTGCCCAGATATGAAAAGCTATACTTTAAGCTTAGGTATAATAAGAGCTCTCTCAACTTAGCTGTTGAGTTTTATACTGTATCAATTTAAGTTTCTGTGCTAGATACAAAGGCAGCCCTATGTACAGAATAGCTGTGATAATTAAACTTGGAGGTTTCAAGGGAATGCAACAGGTTTAAGGACATTTCTTCCAAAAAGAGAGGCGGTTGGCATAATCAGTCAAAATTGATTAAAGACACGCCTATTTGTTACCTCAAATTATTATTTTTTTATAATTATTTTTATCTATGACTTAATAACATTAAAAATGACTTTATAAAATGTTTGTTTCAACCTGGAACATATTTAATGTCTCTGTATTGACTTAAATTATAACTTTATTGTTTATAATACAATAACTTGACAAAATAGCCATCTCCGACATCTGATATATCTGTAATACAAATTTTAGTAGCTCACAAAAGAAATCAAATGATCTATGAAATCTGTAAGTACTGAATTCTTTCTCTCATATGTTGCATGAATTTTCTGTCACAACCAGTTCTCAGCCTGTTAGTACTAGTTCAGTTTTTCCAGTGCAGCCTCAAACGTATTTATAGTTGCTTCAGATAGCATTAACATGAACAATTTTGAATTTCTGGTTAATCTCCGCTGACAACATTATGTCAGGCTTCTTCACCCAGACCAATTCTTGAACTAGAGGGTTTGTAGCCAGACATTTAAGGACTCGGCTCTGATGCTTTTATTGTAGATACAAGTGAAAGAGAACCAACTACTCCATGCTCTGGATTCAGGCCCTGTATATAGCAGTCCTCATATTAAAATCCAATGACCTTTTCTCCCTCTCTTAAGGACTGAGAGCTGTTTGTTTCTCAGTGGGAGAAGTGACTGGCACCTGTGAATTGTTATTTTAACAGAAAACTCTGGTCTCAGGCTCTGCTTCTGTCTTTGCCAGCTCTTGCCTTCATACATTAATAAAAGATTAGCATTGTTTATTTATTTAGCACTTCACTCAAGATGAATTTAAGCAATGTTCAAAAGCCAGTGCAATAATAACTTACCAAAAACAACCTCTTTATCCAATTATTTAAAACTTGGTATTTGATTCTAGTAATTTTACTTTTTGGAAAGAAAAAAATTATGTATATGGCATAAATCAACATAGAGTATGCTGTACTAGTCTTCCGATAGTAATATTTATTTAATGTGCAATGTGATTTGTACTTGATTAATTCCAGATGAAGCATTCATTATCTGTTCAGATGTACAGTTATAATTAGTGAATAGCTCTGTAGCAGAAACAATAAATGAGGGAACTGGATGACTCCAGTGTCTCAGCCAAAGACTTGCTTTTGAATCATTCAATGAGCTTCTGATGGAATACACATTGTCTTAACTCAATTAATAATTCTTAGATTAATGTTGAATACTTTTTGTACCAAAAACAGAGCCAGCCTTGCTCATCCAAGAATAAAGTGTGTTTCCTTTAATTGAACATTGTTGATTATACCGATAGATTTTTATATTAGTATTCAACTTCCTACCATTAATCATAATTTATAGTCTACATTTAGTAACAATATCAGATTATATGATTCAGCTTTTCCTTTGGTGAAACTACCTATAACTTCCTAATAAGTCCTAAATGTTTTGAGGTGAGGACTGTTTGGAATTTTAGAAACCAGTGGTAAACTAATAGCTCTTTTTAAGCCCTAATTTTTCCCTTTACAATGGGAAATGGAAAAGTATCACACCAGTAGTTAACACTGGACAAGTTTGTCTTTGATTTTTCATTTTTACTGTCAGAATAGGTAGCATGTGAATATGTTTGTGCATATGTTTCCAAATTCAACACAACTTAAATTTAACATACAGTTCAGATCTTACAAACTTGTTACAGCTGAATTTTGAGAGATAATTTCAGAGTTCAAATTTGACAGATAAAGTGTTTTTCCTGTCAACTCTGATTCATCAGTCAGCAATAATATGGCAACAGTGTTTGCTGTGTCAAATCTGGCATTAAAGTTTTCCTCAATACACTTTCAGTTAAGCGTCTTATGAGGTCAATATGGAAAGAATGCCAGGCAATGATACTTAGAGTTAAGATTTGGCAGATCACCTTAGAATTTAATTGAGATGTGTCTAATGTGAACTGCCCATCTCTTCAAAACAGCAGATCAAGTTACAAATAAAGTCTCCTTCAACTGTTATAAGGGTAGGTATCATGTTCATACTATGTTCATGTCTTCTGAAGCACCTCTTTAGAATTTTATCTGAAATACTATATGGCCCTCTTTAGCATCCTTTCATTATCTTCTACATTTAAATATGAAGTTCTTGTTATTGTGTCAGCCATCAAGAGTTCCAATCTTGCAATGATAAGAGATTGCAGATGGCATTAAATGCATCTTGGCATTTTGTTCCTCTTTTATATTGTTTCAGAGCTCAGGAAAGGGTACGTTTTGTCATCTTAGCCACTTGAAACCCAAACGTTGCAAATCCAGTTGTTTCAAGAAGCTGCTCATTAAGATCCTGAGAAACGTTGCAATCTGCTGAGAAACCGAATCATTGGACATTGAAACAATTTTTAAAAGTTTGACAACTCATTATCCATGGTTGTTGCCAGGCCCATTGTTGAAAAAAGAATCATTTTCTTTACTAGACTGTGAGCATTCTTAGGAGTTGCTATTCTGTGTAATGTCTTGTAAAACTGTGAAAAAGCTTTTGAGAAACAATGTAAGAGTTTGAAAGAATTTTTTAAACTTGAAGCCCTTTTAAAAAATCAAAGAAATCAAGAGATTTATTTTTAAAATCTCTTTGCTTTCATTTTTTTAAAAGTGCTTCATACATTCTGATCCATGAATAGAGAAACAATTAAAAAATTGAGAGAACATCTTACCACCATTTCATTCTAATAAATACAGTCAATGAGCAGCTTAATTCTTATAGTGTAGATGAATGAGAATCTTTGCTTTTTAATGGTTTATCTTCCTGCTTGCTTTTTACATCTTTTCAAAAGTTAAAAAATAAAAGAGAACAGAAAATTCATCTATTAAGTTTTTAAAACTCCACAGTGTTAATGTACTTGGTATTCCTCTAATTATATTTGGAAGATCCCATTTTCCTGGGCAACACCTTTGAAATGCTTCCTGGATACTGAAAATTAGCAAGCCAGCCTAACTTTTATCCCACTATATACTATTGATATATGCAAGGAATGTTTTCCTTTTCTTTGTACTGGATTTTTTTTACTTTGGAAGGAGGGAAGAGTCAGTTGCTCCAATTACATTTTGTTATAACTAACAGGAAGAAATTTCTAATCAAATGCTGTTAAGTCCATGTGCCACTTTGTGGTACCTTTTGCATGCTAGATATATATGTGAAATGTATTTGCATATACAGTAGTAGCATACAGGGACAAGCATCAAATAATGACAGCATTCCAGGAATTCAGCATAAACCATTAAATAAAGCAAATAGTAAAATTTTGGTATAGCAAGGAAGTAGATACCATAGAAGCAACTAGAGTGTGAGCTCATCCTGGAAGAATAATAACAGAATCAAATTAATAATAATACCTAAATCTGAACAGGATATTTGATGTGAACTGATAGGAAGATACCAAGCACCCAAAAGTTGATAATTTTATGAGGAATAGCCTTCTCATACTTTATAATGATGAAATGCTGAAAAATCAACACAAACTTTTTTCCCTATCTCAAGAGACATATATTTAAAAGTTTTATTTTTAAAGCAATAGCTAAAATAAATAAGTGTTTAGAGAAACTAAGTGTTCAGGCAGAGGTTATATCTTTCATTGCCAATGCTTTAATATGTTCCTAAACATTACTTAAAGTTGGAGATGACATGGTGCTTCTCTCATGAAATCCTGGAACTTCATTCTTACTGTGATTCTCATATATACAATAATTTTTTGGTGCTGAATTCTGTGCCCAGTGTCCCACTTCATGCTTCTGTTTTTTCAATGGTATACCAAATTTCTATCATCTTGCTTCTTGTAAAAATACTTCTCTGGCAATTTTATTGTTAGGAGAATCTCTAACCTGGTTTTGCAATTTCATTTGTTTTATTATTTTAAATAAATACTTTAAAAATAGATTTGGCTAGTGCTATTTTGATCAAGAGAATTAGATTGAGGGAGTAGGTCTGGCTGAAGACCCTAAAATTAGCTCACTTGCTGACTCTTGTCAAGGCAACGTGAAAGCAGATCTGAAAGCAATGGCCTCCATTAGAAAGCATTTGAATAGCCTGGATCAGGCACACGCTGATTCCGGAGCAGCTAACAGTGACCAGAAACACTGGAAGGAGGTTCATACTGAAAGCCAGACAAGGTGTTCCTTACTCAAAGGAAACCATGAGGAAAAACATGAACGTAAGCATAGGATTTTTAGTGAGCAGCTGTTCAGACTAGAGGACAAAGAGAACATCACTCAAAGGCATTGGAGCAGCAATCCAAATTGAGACAACATAAAACCACCTCATGGGCTGTTAGGTGGAGAATGCTGTAGCACAGCATATGTCTGTCTACTAACTACCTCTGCCTGTGAATCTCTTTTGTAATTCAGGGCCTAAAGACCAGGGACACTGCTTCCAGAGCACAGGTTTGTTGTAAGTGCCCTAATCCAACACTAGATGCATTACAACATGCTTTCAGTAATACTATGTCAGGTATACTGTAAAACATTAAAGCAAAATGGCTATAATTAAAGTTCCTAATAAGCAAACAGATTATTTGCAAGCTTTGAACCCTGAATACAAGCAGAGGGAAAATTATTTTGATTTGTTCATGTCAACATCTTTTCAACAGCACTTTTTTCGTAGGAAAGGCAATTGACACATAGGCAAAGACAGAGATTTTAATCTCTAGATACAATGCAGTTTCTTCTTTTAATGAGTTCTTTTTGACAGCGGTGTTTAAGAACAATTAATTTGCTGTCAGTTTTATTAAACTTCAGTACACCTTGTCAGCTCAGTACATTCAAGCAGAATATATGCTGTTTGACAGTAGAAAACACACCAATGTAGCAGGTGCATGCAATCAGTTTTGGTGTTTGCATATTCTTTGTAATCCTCTGTAGTGCTGGAGCACTAACCTTGTGGCATTTAAGAAGAATCAGCTAGAAGCATTGGATCTATTTATTTATCTGTCTATAGCTATAAGGGTAGGTATCATGTTCATACTATGTTCATGTCTTCTGAAGCACCTCTTTGGAATTTTATCTGAAATACTATATGGCCCTCTTTAGCATCCTTTCATTATCTTCTACATTTAAATATGAAGTTCTTGTTATTGTGTCAGCCATCAAGAGTTCCAATCTTGCAATGATAAGAGATTGCAGATGGCATTAAATGCATCTTGGCATTTTGTTCCTCTTTTATATTGTTTCAGAGCTCAGGCAAGGGTACGTTTTGTCATCTTAGCCACTTTTGTCAGCAGCCATCCATCTGTCCATCCATCCATCCACATGTATCTCCACCCATCTGTTCCTGAAATTCTACATATGGTTCCCTTAAATCCCTTAAAGCAGAGCTTTCCAAACTGTGTGTTGGGACACGTTAGTGTGTCGGCTGCAGTGTCTGGGTGTGTCATGGCTGCTGCTGCTGCCTCTGAGCCCTGCCAGGGTTCTGCGCAGGTCCTAGTCCCTGCCTTGTGCCTTGCTGCCTCCAAACCTGCCCTACCAAGATTCCGTGCAGGTCCTAGTGCCTGCCTTGTGCCCTGCTGTAAGAGTGTGTCGTGAAATGATGCATGTCTAAAAAGTGTGTCACCAACATGAAAAGTTTGGAAAGCTCTGCCTTAAAGTCTTAGTACTGCATAGTGTTTCTTAGTCCATACACATGTTTTGGGGTATTGGTATCTACTAAAAAGGTACATTCATGATTTTGGATAATTGTACAGTCTTTTCCCTTGTATGCAGCTCAGATATATTCTCATAACAATTTAAGAGATTGTGTTTTTCAGGATGCTACAGGTATTCTTTATATTTGATTACCATAATATTGAAAGTATTTACAGCTCAGTATTAAAGTCATTTTAACATATGAAAATAAAAACTGTCTTTAATTTAACTAGTTTTATTATAACAAATACTATGTAATCAGCTTAGTCAACCTTTCCCACAAAAGATATGACATAGACAGCTTTAAAAAAGAATTTGATAAATTCACAGAGAATGGTTGGATTGTAAACAATGTACTGACACAAATTCCTTATGTACCTACCCAAGGTAACCTTTGGAAGTCCTCCACCTAGTATTGTGTCCAGTGAAGTGAGGCAGGTGTGTACAAGAGAAAGGCATTCTTAGTTATAGAGCCCCGTTTATGGAATACCCTCACAGGAAGTCTGTAGGTTGAGTCATGGCAACTGTATTTCTTTCTTTTGGTTGAAACGTTTCGCTGCTTGTCCAAGTAGCTTCTTCAGTCTGAAGAAGCTACTTGGACAAGCAGCGAAACGTTTCAACCAAAAGAAAGAAATACAGTTGCCATGACTCAACCTACAGACAATTCCACCTGGATGACTGAGAATCTTCATCGACATACCTCACAGGAAGGTATATCTGGCACCCATGTTAGTGTCTTTTTGGCAAGAGGTAAAGACATTCCCTTTCTTACAGGAATTTCTTGTAGTTTTTTTATTCAGTCTGATTTTCAATACTTACCCTATGCTGGAATAATGGATTTTATTCTATTATGTATTTTGTCGGTCGGTCGGTCGGTCGGTCGGTCGGTCGGTCTGTCGGTCTGTCGGTCTGTCTGTCTGTCTGTCTGTCTGTCTGTCTGTCTGTCTGTCTGTCTGTCTGTCTGTCTATCTATTGGTGTAGTTCATTATTGCTTTGCTTTTCTGTTTTTTTAAAATATATATTTTTAGGCAAGTTAGTGTTTTGTAATTTTGTAATCTGCCTAGAGAACATTGCTTATTGGGCAGAAGAAAAAATACAACAATCTGCAACTGAGGAGGGCCTAGTTACACATGTCTTAGAGGCATCTGACTGACTAGTTGGATAAGAGTCCCTCTTTCGGGGGGAGATGGGCGGTGTCTAAATTTGACTGACAAATAAATAAATAAATATTTGATCTGAACCAACAGGCTTATTTTTGCAAAGGATCCTTCTCCCTCCTTTGCTCGTTTTTGTGGGTTGGAACCATTCTGCACCATTAAGTTCGAGGTAGTTTAGATTTAACCAGATTACCTTAATCTGATATATTTCATTAACTTGAGCATAATTGTGAAAGACTATGGGAATCAGGTTGAAGATGAGTTCAGTGGATGCAAGAAGAGGGAGCACAGCCCAGAGATGGGAGCCATGGGAAGGAAGCATTTCAAAAGACTCTGTCTTAATTGGTTTCCTGTGAGTCTGCTTGGGAACTTACTTTTACAGCTTTCAGTATCAAGCTTTTACCCTGACTAGCATCAAAAATATATTTCTGAACTCATGTGTTAATAGGTCAGGAGAAGAATCCAGATCAGTCCAAAAATCCAGACAAACAAAACTAACTCATACTTAATAATTGCTTCTTGAGTTTGGCAGCTACTTGGGGCTTGACAATTGTCATACTTATCCAACTTCCATATGTCATTCATTCCCCTTGATGTATTGGTATCAGTCTTTCTATCTTGGTTAATTTAATTCAGTTTCACTTTTCATATGAGTAGGAAAATTGAAGGGTAGTAAACTGGGAGTAAACCATGATGTTTCAATTCAGATGTAATGGCACATTGTGGTTTAAAATAAGTAGGGTTCAAGAGACAAAATGAATGCAAGATGAGAGGGGGAGTGATGGAAAAGGATCAGATGTAATATTCTTGGTTTTACTAATCTTATTGTACTAAGCCAAGTTCATTATGCCTCTACATAGCCATATAGTTGGAGATGGGAAACATATGAAAACTGTAGTTGTAAGCCATAAAACAGGCATCACAGCTCAAACCAAACCAAACCAAACCAAACCAAACCAAACCAAACCAAACCAAACCAAACCAAACCAAACCAAACCAAAACAAACCAAAACAAAACAAAACAAAACAAAACAAAACAAAACTCCTTCTATATACCCAGCCCTGTTCATATGTGTACTCCCTGGGCTAGCTTACTTTATAGTACTCAGCCCCTTTAAAATATTAAATGCTGCCATTGGCCACAAGGACATTATTCACTATGATGTAATCACTTAGACAAATATCAATTCATTTACTACTGGTAAAGTTCTGGTTCATCTGTATGGTCCTCTGCAGTCACTAATGTTAATAATTGGTTGTGAACTGTATTCTTGAAATTTTTTTGCATTATAAGTTATGTGGTGTGGATCTAAGTGAGGTTAGTGAAATTACCTGTGTTGATTCATTTTTAGATAAATTATCTGTGTAAATTCTTCTAGTATACCTTTTCAGATTCCCTGCTTACATAAGTTTCAATTGTTCTTCTGAGTTACTATCATTTATATACAGTAATTACATTGAATTTATAACAACTGAGTTTGGAGCACAGTAATTAAATACAGTGTAAGGCAAATACACAAATGATGGGCTCACCTCCTATCCGGCCCAGGTCTGAATGGCTTCCCAGACAGCCAGCACAGTAGGGACCCTCCATAACTCAGGAGGGAGGCTGTTCTAGAGGATAGGTGCAACTACAGAAAAGTCTTGGTTTCTAGGCCCCACCTGATGATAACATTTAATAGAGGAGACCTGGAACAAGCCCACCTTATGGGACATATGGGACATGTTGCATTCTGGACCAGCTGAAGATCCCAGGTGGCTTTCAAAGGGAGCCCCATGTGGAGCACTTTGTGGTAATCCAAATGGGAAGTGACTAGGGCATGAGTGAGCATGAGTAAGACCTCCCAATCAAGGAATGGGCACAATTGGCACACAAGATGAATCTTTGCAAAGGCTCCCTGAACCCTGGCTGCCACCTGCTCCTCCAGCAGGAGTCGTGAATCCAGGAGGACCTGCAAAGTACATACCAACTCTATTTGGGGAGTGCAATCCAATCGAGAGCTAAAGATAGTAACTCACCATATCCAGGGCCCCCTAAAACTCAGTCCTATTCCATTTTGCTAGGGTTCAGTTACAGCCTCATCCAGACCGTCATAGCCTCCAGGCACTGGTTAAGCCCCTGAAGGGCATCACTTGTCTGGCCTGGGGAAGATATGTATGGCTGAGTATCATCAACATGTTGATGATACTGTACCCCATGCCACTGAATGACCTCACCCAGGATGAACAGGTATGTCAGACAGAGAATAAGTTATGAGGGAGGGAGAAGCCACATCAAGTGGACAATTATATACCAGGCATTGAGCTTCACTTTATTTTCCTCCATCCCCAAAAAGAGCAGAGCAAAAAGGAATGACACTCATTATTTACATTTTGATATCGATATGTAATTACTTTGTTTAAGAGTGTCACTCCTTTAGCATTTTGATGTGGTTTCCCTCCCTCGTAACTTGTTCTCTGCCAGGCATACCTGTTCAGGTATGTAAAGGTGACAGCAAAGGATTATGCAGGTTTCATGGCCTGGGTAAAAATCTGTAAGTGCCTTCTTATATCACATTGGGTCAATTCTTATTTATCTCAGAGCTGTTAAAATAAGATCTGTAGGAGGGTTGGGAAAGGTTCTTTAAACAGGAAGAGTAGATTTTTTTAGTGCCAGATTACCAGTGGAGATGCTGAGGCCAAGGGAATGTAGCCAATCTGTAAGGTAGCCCTTATCTATTTGTAGTGCTAACCAATATATTATAATATGTTGCTTTCAATGGATTTTAACAGCTAAACATCAGATTTAGTGTTTGGACTTCATGCCCCTTGAATGAAATTATGCCATATTGGACTGCAGGAAAATAAAAGTAAATTGAAATAAATGAAAATGAAAATGCTGTTTAACTAGCTCTGAAATTTGTTATAAAGCTATTCATGGGAATTCTCTAGAATAGTGTTCCCAGTTTAGAACACTTTGAGACACACAATTCCTAATGAATCTTTCCAATTAAATATTGTGCAGTTATGTCATCATTTTCTTCTCAATATTTTTAATTGAAGAGAAAGGAAAAAAAGAGCAATGGTAGGAGAGAATTGTGGAAGAATTACAAATGGAAGATTATTCCGTCTCTCTCTCCCTGCCCCACTTCCCAGCCTTTTCTGTCCCCGATACACAGCCATTTCAGAATACGTTTTGTCTGAAAGCACCCTGATGCTTTACTGATTTGGGATTTATTTTATCAGAAGGCCACTAGGCTGGAAAAGGCAGCTTTATGAAATATGACAGTCTGTGTTGATAGAACTCTTTCTAAGAGAATTGATTCGTAGTATCAAACTACTTTAAATATTTGTGTGGACATTTTTTATTTTATTTTTATTTTAAATTAATCACTACCTTTCATGTGATATATTGGAATTAGTTACTCTCTTTTGCTGTAGAAATTCTGCTTCACCTCTTCAGGGAGGTCAGGGGTTTGGCCTCTTTCTGAATCCCAAATGAGGGTTGTCAGTCAGGCATGTCAAAATCTCATCTCATCCAAAGCAAAAGAATAAAGCAGACCAGAAAATGATCTGATTTTCTGATTTCATGGCCAAGGTTACTCGGGGAAGTGCTTAAGGGGGCATTTAAAGCCCGTAACTAAGGTGGCATGCCAAACTAAGCACTAATAATGGAGCAATCAGCCGTAAAGATATTGCTTAGCAATTTTACAGTTGCTAAGTGTGAAAATTGTAGTGTGGGCCAGCTTGTGGAATTTGTGGCAATTGGCTCAAAGAACTGGAACTGATGTTTAGTGAGGGAATGTTCTCAGCCCCTGAAACACTGATAAAGTCAGCTACTTTAATCAAACGTCACAGCTTCTTTCCTCCCAACCAATTCCAAAAATATGTTTCAAAACTCACATCAAGGCATATCTTAACAGGGCTACTGAAAAGTGTCACAAATAGTATTCCAGAATGCAAATATCTTCTCAGCTACTTCCATCTGCACCCTACTGAAACTTTCTGGTTCACCCCAAAGTTTATGCATTCTTTATTAGAATTAGTATGGTTCTAATAAGTATATATAGAATCTTTTAGGCATTTTTCTAATGGACCATTGTAGCCATTTTTTCATCTAAGTATGCATGTATGCAAGTGATGGGAGGTTTGGTACAAATTATTATAAGAAGTTCTCTAACTTTCTATACTGTACATTCTATATGTCCCATATTATATCTGCCTTTTTCATTTGTTTTGGCCTGGAAATGGAGAAGTTGCTCTCTTGTTGTTGCTGTTGTTCAGTCATTAAGTTGTGTCCAAGTCTTCGTGACCCCATGGACCATAGCACGCCAGGCCTTCCTGTCCTCCACTGTCTCCCGGAGTTTGCTCAAGTTCATGTTCATTGCATCAGTGATGCTATCTAACCATCTCATCCTTTGCTGTCCCCTTCTCCTTTTGCCTTCAGTCTTTCCCAGCATCAGGGTCTTTTCCAGTGAGTCCTCTCTTCGCATTAGGTGGCCAAAATATTTGAGCTTCAGCTTCAGTATCTGTCCTTCCAATGAGCAGTCAGGGTTGATTTCCTTTAGGATTGACTGATTTGACCTCCTTGCAGTCCAAGGGACTCTTAAGAGTCTTCTCCAGCACCACAGTTGGAAAGCATCAATTCTTCGGCGCTCAGCCTTCCTTATGGTCCAACTCTCACAGCCATACATTACTACTGGGAAAACCATAGCTTTGATTATATGGACCTTTGTTGGCAAGGTGATGTCTCTGCTTCTTAATATGCTGTCAAGGTTTGCCATAGCTTTCCTCCCAAGGAGCAAGAATCTTTTAATTTCATGGCTACACTCACCATCTGCGGTGATCTTGGAGCCCAAGAAAATAAAATCTGTCACTCCTTCCATTTCTTCCCCTTCTATTTGCCAGGAAGTGATGTGGCTCATGATCTGAGCCACAGTCAGCTCCAGGTCTTGTTTTTGCTGATTGTATAGAGCTTCTCCATCTTTGGCTGCAAAGTACATAATCAATCTGATTTCAGTATTGACCATCTGGTGATGTCCATGTGTAGAGTCGTCTCTTGTGTTGTTGGAAAAGAGTGTTTGCTATGACCAGCATGTTCTCTTGACAAAACTCTATTAGCCTTTGCCCTGCTTCATTTTTTACTCCAAGGCCAGACTTGCCTGTTATTCCTATTATTTCTTGATTTCCTACTTTAGCATTCCAATCCACTATGATGAAAAGGACATCTTTTTTTGGTGTTAGTTCTAGAAGGTGCTGTAGGTCTTCATAGAACCAGTTGACTTCAGTTTCTTCGGCATCAGTGGTTGGGGCATAGACTTGGATTACTGTGATGTTGAATGGTTTGTTTGGATTTGAACTGAGATCATTCTATCGTTTTTGAGGTTGTACACCAGTACTGCTTTTCCAAAATATTTTATTGACTGTGAGAGCTACTCCATTTCTTTTAAGGGATTCTTGCCCACAGTAGTAGATATAATGGTCACCTGAATTAAATTTGCCCATTCCCATCCATTTTAGTTCGCTGATTCCCAAGATGTCGATGTTCAATCTTGCCATCTCATGTTTGCCCACCTCCAGCTTACCTTGATTCATTGATCTTACATTCCAGGTTCCTAAGCAATATTGTTCTTTACAGCATCGGACTTTCCTTTCACTACCAGACATATCCACAACTGAGCGTCCTTTCGACTTTGGCCCAGCCGCTTCACTCTTTCTGAAGCGACTTGGAAATTCCCTCCACTCTTCCCCAGTAGCATATTGGGCACCTTCCGACCTGAGGGGCTCATCTTCCAATGTCATATATTTTAGCGTTTTGATACTGTCCATGGGGTTTCCTTGGCAAGCATACTGGAGTGGATTGCCATTTCCTTCTCCAGTGGACCACGTTTTGTTAGAACTCTCTGCCATGTCCTGTCTGTCTTGGGTGGCCCTGCACGGCATAGCTCATGGCTTCATTGAGTTACGCAAGCCCCTTTGCCATGACAAGGCAGTGATCCATGAAGGGGAGTTGCCCTCTAGTTCTTCTTTAAAGTAGTAAAGTAAACCGAGTAGCCAGTTTGGTGTAGTGGTTGATGCACCGGGCTAGAAACTGGAAGACTGTGTGTTCTAGTCCCGCCTTAGACACGAAGTCAGCTGGGTGACCTTGGGCCAGTCACACTCTCTCAGCCCTAGGAAGGAGGCAAGGGCAAACCACTTCCAAAAAACCTTGTCCAGAAAACTGCAGGGATTTGTCCAGGCAGACTCTGAGAATCGGACATGATAGAACAGATTAAAAAAAAATTACCTCTGATGAGTGATTTTTTTCAAGCAAGCAGAGAAGACACTGATTCTTAATATATTTTAGATAATGTACCTGTAATTTGAAAACATTGATCCAGAAATTCCAGTACCTTTTCTAAAGCAGATATTTGTAATTCTGATGGTCCCAGTGCCAGTATCTTAACTTAAGAAATTCTCCCGACAATTCATCAGAATGCTAAAAAAAATCATTTATTAAAATACGGCTACATGTAATGGCTGCAAAGCTCTGAATACCAGATTTGGCGCCAAGCATTCAAAGTTAAAAACATCCCTCTGACTTCATCTCTTGTTAGTTTCAAAACAACTGTTTTCCCACTCTTGATCTTCCCCCCTCCCAACTTGTTAAGTTTAATGAGAGTCCAGGTGCCTTATCAGTGTCCTTAGTTTTTCCCTAGTCAGCGAAGGAATGTGAGGGAGGCAGTTCTCTTCGGTGCAAAGTAGCTTACTAAAATGCAGGCTTACACGAGTCGGCTTCTGTACTGCTTGACACGTGTTGGCTCAAATACATGGCAGGCAAGCAAAGTGAGTCTGACATTGTGCCCCTCCAGAAAAAAGAAAGCCCCCCTCAGCGGGCAGGGAAACAGCAACCCTGTAAAGGAGAATAGAAACAATTATTTAGATTTATTAGGAATATGGGAATGGAAAGAGCAGGTTAAATCAGGTGCTTGGACAAGGCGACTGAAGACCCATTCGCTGTCACTCTGAGGAATGTTTTTCTATTGAACGAGGTACTGAGTTGGCTGTGATATTTGCGAGAGTCCAAAATGGATTGAACTTCAAAATGTTGTTCTCCATCAATGAGAATAGGATTAGGGGGAGGCGGCGTAGCATGCCAGTGGGCAGATGGTTTGAAAGGCTTAAGAAGACTGCAATGAAAAACAGGGTGAATGTGTCGCATATTCTTAGGTAACTGCAGTTGAACAGTGAGAGGATTAATAACTTTCGTAATATGAAAAGGTCTAATGAATTTAGCACTCAATTTCTTAGATGGTTGGTTGGATTTAAGATGTTTAGTAGACAGGTAAACCTGTTGGCCAACAGATAGGTCCCATTCAGGAGTGCGTTTATGGTCTGCAAAGTGTTTATAAGTAACTTTAGCTTCCTGTAGGGTTTGGAGCATCACAGGCCATTTTTTTTGAATGCGTTTGATCCATTTATTAGCCAAGAGTGGTTCAAGTTGTTGAGACAGTTTAGGAATAGGGACAAAGTCCTGGCCATAGACGATGCGAAAAGGGGCAAATCCAGTGCTTTGGTGAACAGAATTGTTATAAGCAACTTCAGCAAAAGGAAGCAAGTCCACCCAGTTGTCCTGTTGATAACTAATGTAACATCAGAGATATTATTCTAGAGCGGCATTCACACATTCAGTCGATCTGTCCATCTGGGGATGAAAGACGGAGCTTAGAGCTTGCTCCGCCCCTATGAGTTTAAGGAATGCTTTCCAAAATTTGGATGTGAACTGTGGGCCATGATCCGAAATGACCCTGGAAGGTACGCCGTGTAATTTGTAAATGTGTTGCACAAACATTCTGGCCAGTTGGGGTACAGGTAATCCTGCACATGGGATAAAATGTGTTTGTTTGGAGTATAAATCAGTGACAACCCAAACAACAGTTTTCTTTTTACTTTCAGGTAAGTCAACAATGAAGTCCATGGCTATTTGTTCCCAAGGTCTGGTAGGGGTAGCCACATTTTGCAAAAAGCCAGTAGGTTTACCCACTTTGCGTTTGGACATAGCACATACAGGGCATGTGGAGACGTAGTCTTGGACATCTTTTTGAAGAGATGGCCACCAAAATTGCGTATGAAATGCAAAGTCTTTACAAAACCAAAATGGCCAGCAGGTTTGGAATCATGTGAGCGTTGCAAAATCTTTTTGTAAAGGCTCAGGAACATAAATTTGATTGCCATGCCACCAAATGCTGTTGCATTCTGCAAAGTTAGTTTTGCTTTGAGCCAGCCACATATCTTGGTGCTGATAAACAGAGAGCTCTTGTTGCAAGTCAGGAGGTGTGGTGAGCTGGGAGGTGGAGTTGGCGCTTCAAGTGACTGCAAAATATTTTGCATGAAGACAAAAGTGAAGACCATTAGTTGGCAGCTAGTACCACTGAATGGAGCAGAGCGTATAACAGCAAAGAAACAAGCACACACAGAAAGGAGTTTTTATCTTAATAGCATTAATGAGCACGCTAGAGAAATGCAGGTTTTTTTATTTTAAGCACATAGCCCACCCAAGCATAAAGAATTACACACTTAGACAACATAGGTTACAAAAAGTAAGTACAAAAGAGCTCTTACGTTTATTTGGTCCAGTTACATCTATTTCAGTAGAAAATTGGTTTCAGTTCTTCTTTTCTTGTTCCCTAAACTTTGTGGAACCCTGGCCCTATATTGCTGCCAGGGCTGTGTGGAGAAAAGGGGAAAATTGTGGAGTTGAGGCCTAGCACATGGCCTCTCCATGGAAGGACCAGCAACCGCATAGTCCTCCTCTAGTGGCAAAAGGAAAGAGAGAGAGAAAGAGGAAGTGGGAGGAGCGACAAACAGCTTCCTCTGGAAGCATACAGCGAGTTTGCCTCCTAGAGCAATCACCCATATGCTAATGAGGCAAGCTGATTTGCTGGAACCTCCAACAATAAGGGCTGCATGTGAGTCCAAACAGCCTTACCATCTATTTAAAATTCCCATAAGAATAAAAGATAGTTAAATATTCATGCCCTTCTTTCATGCAAATCAAAGTATAAGATCCTCAGAGATTCAGTTTGATGAAAATGCTTATCTTCTGCAGGTGATGTAAGAGTTCAGAAATGAAGGAAAGAGGATAGTAATTCCTAATGGTTACAGAATTTAGGAGTTGATAATCAAAGATTGTGTGTGGACCCATCCTTATTCTTACAAGAAAGATAGGAGCACTTGTAAAGGAGGAGGAGCCTTTCTTTAAGATATCATCAGTGACTTTTTAAAGATAGTACATAAACTCTGTATTTGACATTGTGCAGTGGTGCTTTGTAGTAATTTGTAGTAATCTCCAGCAATGAGATTAATAGTACAGTCATAGAATCAGTTGAGGGATAGAGACTGCACTTCCTCCTTTCCAAACATACCTGCATATTCCACATACTTGGCATGCAAGGCAAGAGATAGTTCTTGCTGTGATGTGGTGAGCAGTAGGGGGTTGCAGCACTTCAGGATGTGAGTTTTACATTTCAGAAAATCAAAGGTTAAGTTATCCTGGTCCCATCCAATATATGGATTGTGAGCCTGAAGCCTGTTCATTCACAAAACTATTGGAAAATATAATGGGGAGGCTAATGAAAGTTTTAGGGACTTGCTGATTATTACTGATGATCAGTAGGAGAAGTTCAATATATTGTATGGTCAGTCCTGAGTATAAGAACTGGCCATCAATAGTCTCAACCCAGACAGCTTGAGTGGATAACACATATTTGTGTGTGATGGAGGTTTCAATATAGTTGCTTATGGCACCAAAATCTGTTAGGGCCTACCAGCCAGTCTGGGTCTGTAGAGTTACAAAATTGACTAAATATCAATGTATAGCTAAACATGTTTGGGCTGAACTTATTTTCTTGGGGCCCAATGTTGCACCAATCTGGGAAGGATTCATTTCCTAATAGACCAGATATAGAATATTTAGGGAACTTATTTGCCAAATGCCCCACTTCTCCACAAGTACAAGAGTTTGTTGCTTTACAAGGGGGAAGTCTTAGAAGGGCCCTTGGGCAGGTTCTGCACAATGTAAACAGAGGCCTAGTGTGAGTTGGTGCAACTTTTCATGACCTGGTAGAAGACCTCAGTCTCCCTCCTGCATGGATTTAACTTCCCAAAACTCTGATGCATGGGTAGAGGGAGCTCAGAGGTTGTGAAAGAGAACAGTGCTATTTTCCTTCCCTGCCTGTATCACAGTTCATTGAGTCTCCCACTGATACTCAAGCAGACTTCAATTAAGGCAGAGAAAGTCTCTGGAGTGCCCTAACAAATGAGTATGTAATCTGATAGTTCCTTTTTAACTGGTTAATGAAGCCTCTTTCATTTAAGCCCACATCCTCAGCTAACAGCTGAAAGTCAGCAGTATACTCCAACTGCTTACTCTGTTGGAGGTGATAAATTTTGCAGTGACTGGATGATCAAAATTAGTCCTCAAGGTGCCACAAAATTGGCACCTTGTCCAGGCCTGGAATATTCTGTATCAGAAAAAGGCTTGCAGCTTCCTCTGTCATTAGGCCAGTTTTACTTGAGATTGCTCTGTGGGAAAATGTCAAGTCTAGGGAGGAATTAAACTTCTAGTGATTATACAGTGTATATAATTCACACCAAGTGAGGAAGGCAATATATTTGTCAGGATTCCCATCATACATGTCAGGCAGGGGGACAGGCTACCGCAGCAAA
This sequence comes from Charina bottae, assembly GCA_023362775.1. NCBI lineage: Eukaryota > Metazoa > Chordata > Lepidosauria > Squamata > Charinaidae > Charina > Charina bottae. The sequence continues at coordinate 6,038,259 of JALMGJ010000028.1, read as the reverse complement.
AACTGCAGGTTGAGGCAAATTCTTTTACTTGTTGGACTAGTTGGTTCATTATTTGGATTAATTTGTCCAACAGGATTACAATTTGGTCCTGATATTGAAGCAATGCATTGATGACTTGATCCATGGTTAGGAGGGTTGTAAGAGGCTCTGTAGCCATTGTTTAATTTCTGCATTGAGGGATAGGTTCATTTCTCATAGTATTGGGTGTAGGAGTAGGCAGATTTTTCTGCTAGACTTCACACCAGGCAAATCAACAAATCACAACACTCCAAACACTTAATGCCATATTCTAGAACTTGTTTATAGCAACAGGTCCTCACACACAACCCAGCTAGCTAAATTACTTTATTGCAAACAAGAAATAAGTCATATATGTGCAGAAGTGCACTGTAGAACATAGAGATCAAGCTGGATGTGTATGTCTGCTTCAGATTTTGAATACTAGGTCTTTTCCTCCCTTCCTTTTTGGGTCAGTGGACTTCTGGCTGATCTTTACCCAGCCTTAAAAGTTGGAGACATAAGCTGGGTGTTTACGTAATAGTTCTGTGTGGCTGAGAATCACTGGTTCCTATTTCACCAGCTTCAGCCCTTTCAGGGAGTGACCTTCGTTCCATTGGATTAACTATATACAACAACTCATGTAAGTGTTACCAAAAGAGGAAAACAGAGCTGATTGCTCAGGTGTTGCAAGTAACAGCTGTTAACTTCTAGAATGATACTTGGTAACAAGTGTTTGTGTGCATGTGTATTTTGCATTTGTGGCAGAGGAGAAGGGATGATTCCTTGTCCTAATGCCAGATTTTTCTTAAGTAGCAGATTGATACTATGTATGGTGACAGTCAGTTCTCATACTTATTTTGCTGGGACACATTTTTTCCTGTCATTGTGTTGACAAGGTGTCACTTAAAATGCTTGATCATGTGCAAAAATAGCTTTTAATTGAAAATGTGGAAAGAAACAGCTTCTGTTTCCTTTTTGACAGCCCTCGTATCTTTGTTATAGTCAATAAATAGCTATCATTTCATTGATTGTGATTAAATAACTGCTAGGAAGAAGATAAGTATAATATTGAAAGAGCCACAAGGGTGATTCTGAACCTTAGTACCTATATAAAATTTTCATTCCAGAGTTAGATTTTTAAAAAATCCACAGTTGAATAATATTGGGGGATGGCTAGCACCCTAGCATGGATGGAGAGTGGCCCTTATGCTTAGAATTTGAGAACTGTAGCCATCTTGATTTTATTTCATATTATTCTATTTATATTGTTTAAGAATTTTAATGATATTTTATATTATTTGTATTTTTGTTTTAGGACCGCTTTGTATTTTAATGATGGTTTGGTTGTGAACCGCCCAGAGTTCTCCTTGTGGAGAAGATGGGCGGTAATATAAATCCAATAAATAAATAAATAAATAAAAATTATTTGTTTGTTTGTTTATTTGGCTTTTATCCCAGTGCAACCTAACAGACTCTCGGCAGCTTACAAATACAGTAAAGCAAAAATACAGGAAATAATTAAAAACTATAAAACATACAGTACCTTGTACAGCTGGTTGGCCCCTGTAAGACAGATTGCTGGACTAGATGGGCCCAAGGTCCAATCCAGCAGGGCACTGCTTATGTTCTTATGTTCCTAATTGTACCTGGAAGTTAACAGACAACCAATGCAGGCCTTGCAATATACCTCTTGTATTTTTATAAAATTTGTGATCAGAGTTATGGAAAAACCAAGAGATAAGTTTGTAGTAAAAACGTTGCTTTATTTAAAACAAAAACATAGGAACAAACCTTGAATCTTCTTCAGCCAAAGCATGGCATGGTTGATTAACATAGCCATTTAGATAGCAGAGCAGAATGCAGAGAGCGAACAAAAGGACAAAAGGCATTTACATTTTAAACCTTTACCTGACCAGCATGAGTGGACAGGATTCAGCATGTGACCAAAACACCTAGGCAACAGATTCCCAATATGGGCAAAGCTCTAACAGCGAATTCTGATTGGTCAGAAACTCTCAGACTGGCCGGCACCTGGGGGCAATAACATTCCTGAGTGGGGGGTGAACATGTGCTCCTGAGCCCAAACAGAAAAAAAGTTTTGAGGCCTGGCTTTTTAAAAACTCAGCCACATATTCTACAGACATAAAAAATATATACAACACTCCCCTTTTTTTATGACTAGAAAGAATATGGAAACAAACCCAGCTTGGTAATTAACTCACTGTGCCTACTGGCAACTAGAGGCTTGGTTAAGATATCAGCCAACATTAATTTAGTATCACAGTATTTCAAAACAACCTTTTTCTTGGCTAGAAAATCTTTAACAAGATGAAAACGCACATCAATGTGCTTTGTGCGGTTTCTGGAACTTTCAGATAAAGCCAAATGGATACAGGCTTGATTGTCTTCATGAATTGTTACAGGCTGGCTTAAAATGATTCCACTGTCTTGCAACAATTGAGTAAACCAAATTACTTCATTGCACAGTTGTGCTAAAGCATAAAATTCAGCTTCAGCTGTGCTGATGGCTACTACAGTCTGCTTTCTGGAAAACCAAGCAATAGTGGACTTTGCAAATTGAATTACACTTCCAGAAGTAGACTTCCTATCACTGAGATCTCCAGCCCAATCTGAATCACACCAGCATTCTAACTTTTCTTCTGTGTCTGTAGCAGACAACCTTAAGCAAAAATCTTTGGTGCCTTGCAAATAACGAAACAGCCTTTTTAAACCAGACTTTGCAGCAGATGTGGGATTTTCCACAAACCTGCTCAAAATGGACACACTGTTAGAAATGTCCGGACGGCTGTTATTTGCAATGTAAAGAAGACTGCCAATGGCTGATCTGAAACTATCTCCTTCAGATGACTCACCATTCCCCTTCTCCCCCTCCTCTTTTAGAAACTCGGGAAGCATGGGGGAGGAGACAGACTTGCAGTCCTGCATTTTAAAATCCTCCAGCAGCTTCTTAATTTTGCTGCTCTGGCTTATGAGAAAACTGCCATCTTTTTCCCTCTGAATTTCTAATCCTAGGTAATTGTTGACTGCTCCAAGACATTTCAATGTGAAATTGTTTTTCATACAAACCTCAAAGGAATGCTTCTGTTCATCAGATGAAGTGAGCAGCAACAAATCATCCACATACAAGCACAAGTACATTACACCTTGCTCATCATTTTTTACATACACACAAGGATCAGCAATTCCCTTCTGAAACCCAAATTTTTGCAAAATATTATCCATTTTAATATTCCAACAACGTGCGGCTTGTTTTAAACCATAGATGGATTTCTGCAACTCACACACAAGATGTTTTTCTTTTTCATAACCAGGAGGTTGTTGCATAAACAATTTTTCCTCCAAGTCACCATACAGAAAAGCAGTTTGAATATCATAGTGATAAACAGACAGTTTCTTCATGGCAGCAACCTTTAAAAGCAACCTGATAGATTCAGCTTTTGTCACTGGAGCAAAAGTTTTGTCATAATCCACATTTTTTCTTTGAGCAAAACCTTTTGCTACCAACCTTGCTTTGTACTTCTGAATTTTGCCATCAGAATCTTTTTTCAGTTTGAACACCCACCTACAACCTAAAACCTTCTGATTAGGAGGCAAACTTACTAGTTTCCAAGTTTTATTTTCCTTTAAGGAATCCAACTCTTGCTGCATGGCTTCATGCCAACACTTAGCTATTTCAGCTGGCATTTCTTTAATTTCTTCCAGAGACTCAGGCTCTGTGTGAATGTGAAAAGCCTTCACAACATCTGCTTGATAACGATCAGGAGGAACTCCCTTATTAATCCTTTCAGACCTGCGAGGTAGGACAGGACTTACACTCTGTTTCCCACCATTGCCCTCAGAAACCTCTGACTTTCCAGACAAGTCAGCTTCCTGATCATTGACTTCACTGGGTGATTCCTGCAAATCACCATCAGCAAGACTTTGCTGCTCCCCCATGGATAAATCAACTGAAGAACTAGAGTTTATTTTATCCCAATTCTGCTCAGCAAAAGAAGCACTTTTACTAATTATCAGTTGATTATCCAGTATGAACCTGTAGCTTCTCTGACTCTGTTCATACCCTACAAAGATTGCTTTCTTTGTTCTGGAAGCCCCCTTGCGCCTCAGCTGTTTGGGAATGTGGACCCAAGCTGTGCTTCCAAACACCCTGAGGTGGCTTACTTTAGGCTTCACACCATAGAACAAATGAAAAGGGACATCCTGAATTGCACTGCTAAACAGCCTGTTCTGCACATAACAGGCTGTAGTAACAGCTTCTCCCCAATACCTAAAAGGTAAACTAGCATCCTTCAGCAAACACATCATTGCTTCCTGCAGCGTTCTGCCTTTTCTCTCTGCAACAGAATTCTGTTCAGGAGTGTAAGGGTTAGCTAAAATGTGTTCTATCCCTTTTTCTAACAAAAAGCTTTTAAACTTTGAGGATAGATACTCTCCACCTCGATCTGATTGCAAAGCAGACACTGGCCTTGGGAATTTTCCATTCGCCCAAGCCACAAAAGCCTTAAATTTATCAAAGACCTCATCTTTGTGTTTCAGCAAATAAATGAATGTGTACCTGGAAAAATCATCTATGAAGGTCAAAATGTACCTTGCTCCCCCAAGACTAGGAGAAAATGGGCCTATTACATCAGAATGAATGATCTCTAGAGGCCTAGAGGTGGACCTATCAGAAAACTTCTTCACAGGAGCCCTTGTGGTTTTATTCTCCTTGCAAACTGCACAGTCTAGATATTTATCACAAGACTTCAATTTTAAATCAGCAGAATAACTAGGCATTTGAGAAATGTACTTAAAATTAGCATGAGCAAATCTCCTATGTAATAAATGGATGCACTGATCGTGCAAGGGCTTATTTTCAAAAACAGCCTTAGCTTTAGCAATTTGCTGCTTTTCAGCATTTTGTACAATGTACAGAGAATCTTTCTGCAAACATTTTGCAACCATTTTGCCATTCTTTCTAATATCACAACCCTCTTTCTTAAAAGTTATAACATAACCTGAGGCTACTAGCTGCCCCACAGACAAGAGATTGCTTTGAAAATTAGGCACAAACAAAACATTTTTAACAGTTTCCCCCAAACATGGAAGATTGATCTCACCTTCACCCACGATCTTGGATACAGATCCATCTGCTAAGGAAACTTTTTGTTTGTTAGTTTTAGACAAAGACAGAAAGGAATCTTTATTGTGACATATATGAGAATTGGCCCCACTGTCAAGAACCCACAAATCTTTATTATCAGAGTTCTCAACAACTTTTGCATGAAGAATCTTCTTTCTAGAAGTTTCTTCTTTCTTGCGAGAAGTCGTCTTCTTTTGAACACAGTCCTTTTGCAGATGAGCAGGGGATCCACAGGTAAAGCATCGCCTGCTGGATAATGCAGAAGCTTGGAATTCAGAGCTCTTCCGCTCCCTCTGCTGGCCACGAGAAGACTTTATTGTAGAAATGGAGGCAGCTTTTTCTTGTCGCTTCTCCCACTCAGCAAGCAACCGGGTAGACACGAATGATGGATTTAAATCAGCTTCTGGGATTCCCTCCATGGAGCAAATTAAAGTGTCCCAGGACTCATTCAACGAAGAAAGCATAATGTAGGCTTTCATCAGGGGGGTAAATTCCATCCCACGTTCCTGAAGTTCCACAAAATAATTCTGAAGCTTGTGGAGATGATCTGGCAAATTTCCATTCTCAGGCAAGTGAGCCTTGTACAGTTTTTTCGTTAAAATAACCTTGCTGCCTGGACTAGTTTTCACATATAAATCACGCAAATAGTCCCATAAGTCTTTGGAAGTTTCTTTGCCTCTCACGTGAATAAGCTGATCATCCTGAACAGCCAAAATAATGGAGGCTTTGCATTTCTCATCTTTCCTCAACCAGGCTTGATCTGGATTCTGAGGAATTTGTTCAGAAATTGCAGACCATAAATTTTCTCTCCTCAAGAAACTTTCCATTTTCAAAGACCAGTTCAAATAATTAGAATTAGAGAGCCTTTCCAGGGGCATACCTTGAAAATTTGAAGCTCCAGCAGCAGCAGCCATGGCTCCTTCTCTCCCCTGTTGTAGTAATCCAAAAAACACCACGAGGCTTGCTAACACGAGGCAAAACTCCGCCTCCAATGGAAACTTCCTGTAACTGCCGGCAAGTTTCAAAAAACAAAAGCCTCTTCTCTTTTTATTTCCATAAGTTTTGTCTCTGATCGCAGAAGCAATTGCTGGGCCCATAACCTCTTGTATTTTTATAAAATTTGTGATCAGAGTTATGGAAAAACCAAGAGATAAGTTTGTAGTAAAAACGTTGCTTTATTTAAAACAAAAACATAGGAACAAACCTTGAATCTTCTTCAGCCAAAGCATGGCATGGTTGATTAACATAGCCATTTAGATAGCAGAGCAGAATGCAGAGAGCGAACAAAAGGACAAAAGGCATTTACATTTTAAACCTTTACCTGACCAGCATGAGTGGACAGGATTCAGCATGTGACCAAAACACCTAGGCAACAGATTCCCAATATGGGCAAAGCTCTAACAGCGAATTCTGATTGGTCAGAAACTCTCAGACTGGCCGGCACCTGGGGGCAATAACATTCCTGAGTGGGGGGTGAACATGTGCTCCTGAGCCCAAACAGAAAAAAAGTTTTGAGGCCTGGCTTTTTAAAAACTCAGCCACATATTCTACAGACATAAAAAATATATACAACAATACCAGTATTTGCTGGCAAGCATCTGGGCTGCTGCATTCTGTATCAGCTGAAGCATTCTGCATTCTGTATCAGCCCCATGTAGGCACCACTGGATAAGTGGTGATGAAGCACCACTTATGAGTCACTGTCACAAGGACCTCTCATCCCAGGAAAGGCTGCAACTGATGCACTAACAAATCATGCAGAAATGTGTGCAAAGTCCCCCTTGGCTACAGCCTTAATTTGCTGCTTTAGCAGAAGCTGCAAGCCCAGGAGGATCCCAAGTTGTAGACCTGCTCCTTCAGGGGCAGTTCCTCCCCATCCAGAGTAATCTTGGGGCCAAAAGAGAATCCAGTGTACAAACAGCAAATCCATCAGACTAGGGTTCTAAATGACATATTTAGTTAATGATGTAATTTACTAACAGTTGGTTTCATTTAATTCAGAAGAATGTTTTTTGAAGTATGAATAGGATTACATTATACTACATGTGTTTATCTGTGGGTAAGATAAGATTGGGAGAGTAAGAATTTTGGAAAGGAGATGAGCATTACTATTTCTGAAGTTAGAGAAAACTTTTTTAAAAAATCTGTTCAATAGTGTCCGAATCTCAGAGACTGCCTGGACAAGTCCCTGCAGTTTTCTTGGCAAGGTTTTTCAGAAGTGGTTTGCCATTGCCTCCTTCCTAGGGCTGAGAGAGAGAGAGACTGGCCCAAGGGCACCTAGCTGGCTTTGTGCCTAAGGCGGAACTAGAACTAACAGTCGCCTGGTTTCCAGCCTGATGCCTTTAACCACTACAAAATTGGCTCTCTAGATAAAACTTCAGATATTCCCTAGATTTTCCTATCCTTGTTCTGGAATAAATGATGAAATGCACATTGTATATAAATAGATGCATGGAACTGGGAGGAAAGTGTAAGCTTCTAAAATTACATACCATTGCCTCCTTCCCTTTTTCATTTCACCTTTCATATTGGCATAAGTCTGCAGTTCTGTGGCATTTTGTAAGGAATTTTGCTCACTGTGTTCCAAACAGCTTTCTCATCTTCATTCCTTATCTCCATTTTCTGTTGGGAGATTAATCTGTCTTCTATATGTTTTTCATATAGGGCTAATACTGTTTTAATGCAGTTATTTTACTTTTATTCAGGAGAGAAGTGGGGCATTTGGCAACAGGAGGAGGAAGGAGTATTTGGTATGTTTGCCGCCTTGAGTTATTTATAAAAATAACAATAAAGGCAGGATATAAAATAAATAATAAAATAAAATAAAATAAAATAAAATAAAATAATAAAATAAAATAAAATAAAATAAATAAAATAAAATAAAATAAAATAAAATAAGTTAGAAAGCACTCTAATATGGTGAACTAGGTGCTCATGAAATCTAGTTTATAGCACAGGTCTTTGTTGTTGTTGTTCAGTCGTTTAGTCGTGTCCAACTCTTCGTGACCTCATGGACCATAGCACGCCAGGCCTTCCTGTCCTCCACTGTCTCTCGGAGTTTACTCAAATTCATGTTCATTACATCGGTGATGCTATCTAACCATCTCATTCTCTGCCGTCCCCTTCTCCTTTTGCCTTCAGTCTTTCCCAGCATCAGGGTCTTTTCCAGTGAGTCCTCTCTTCGCATTAGGTGGCCAAAGTATTTGAGCTTCAGCTTCAGCATCTGTCCTTCCAATGAGCAGTCAGGGTTGATTTCCTTTAGGATTGACTGGTTTGACCTCCTTGCAGTCCAAGGGTCATCATCCAACAAATTTTGAGTGCTGCTACACAGAACCTAGCAACATTGTATGATGTGGCAGAGTTTGTATCTGAAAGCAACAGGGTGGTGTAAAATTGTCCTGTGCGCCCTGGGTATTTATGCAGTAATTATAAGATGAGGCTAGTAAAGTAAAGAGTAAATGCCCTTCTGTGTTTAGCTACTTTGAGTTTAGTTCGATGGTAGATGAGCTCCTTTGTGCATTTTCAGCAATGTAGTCCCTGTGACTTTCCTACTGTTGGCAAAATGAAGGACTACCTCAGATATTTGAAATGGGAGACCTGCTCAATCTTCTGTCCATCTATGCTCCAGGAGTGGCTATTGGGCCTTTTGGAAAATGCCATTATTTTCATTTTCTGATAAGTGAGTTCTAGCTGGTCTTCCTTACAGTACTGTGTTACTGCTCTCAATGCTCTTTTAAGGCCAATAGGTGTTCTTGAAAGTATTGCTGCATCATCTGCATAAAGTAGAGCAGAGGTGTGTCTTCCAGCAAGTTTTAGGGAATGAAAGTCTATGTTGTGGAGATGACCCACCATGGAGCTGATATAGAAATTGAATAAGAGTGGGGCCAACAATCTTGCTTGATGCCTCTTTCATTTTCAGTGGCACTGGTGAGATGGCCCTGGGGGTTACATCTTACTTTGAGTGAGGTCCCTTCATGTAGCATACATATTAAATGAAGTAGATTGAGGAGGCCGCCAGCTTTTCCCACAATTTAGCTTGGGATATGGAATCAAATGCTGTTTTGAAGTCTATGAAAGCGACATAGAGGGAGGTTGTGTTGTGGGAGAAGTATTTTTCTATGAGATGATGGAGAATTAGGCACTGATTAATGGTGGATCAGCCTTCCCTAAAGCCAGCTTGCTCCTCTGCAAATATGTTTTCTTGTTCCAGCCAGTCCTGGACTTTCCATTGTAGGTGTCTTGTGTAGAGTTCTTTTTAATGGCCTCTGGAGGGATTAGGTCTTATCCTGGGGCCTTCCCCAGTCTTATTTGGGCAACAAGGTTCTTGATCTTTGACACTGACACTGATGCCAACATTGGCAGATTTTCTATAGTTCGGCTAGGGCATCCACTTTCAACTGAGGTGTCCATGTAGAGTTCATGAAAGTATGCCTCCCAGGTCCCTGGGGGGATGTTACAGTCCACCGTGGATGGGCCATTGCTTTGGGAGCTTGATATGCTATGCCAGAAAGTGGCTGAATCATTATATTTGACTGCCTGAATGAGTTGTTCCAGTTGTTTTTCATGGCTTCCTTTTTCTTTAATGCCAGCAGTTGTTCATAGTATCTCTTCTGCTGGAGGAGGTCAAGTGCAGCTGTTGGTTTAGTATTGGATACATAAGCATGGTAAGTAGTAGCAAGAGCTTTTTTGGCATTAACACAGTCCTTGTCAAAGCATGGCTTGGAGTAGTGTTATTGTTGCCTCAAGGGTGCATTGTTATTATGGATTAGATGCTGGTGATGTTCTTGGGTAAGGGTGTTATAGTTCTCTAAGAGTGCATCAGGTGACTCAACTGATGTGAGGGCAGATTGAAGGCACCGTAAGTGAATTGAGGTCAGTGGCTCAGTTATCATTTGATTTAGATGGGGGTCTACTTGGCTCTTCTTGCTGGCATTATAAAGGGTTGGTAGCAGTCCTCAGTATGTGTCTCTTGAGTGAAGAGTTTTAAATGGCGCAGGATTGGGAAGTGATCGCTGTCAAATTCAGGGATAACTTATAGGGTCTTGGCATAAGGGAGTAAGTTCCTAGAGACAATTATATAGTCAATAACAATTCTGGAGCCAGAGAGGTAGGTGAATTTAGCTGGATGGTCACTTTCAAGGGCACCATTTAAAATGTGGAGGTTTAGCCTGAAGGCTGAGCCAGGCAGAGGCCTGCAAAGTTTTATTTCTGATCTTTTGAGCAATGGGTGAGGAGGAATCCATTGGCCTCAGGGTTGGGAGGGGGACACTTATGCTGTGCATAGAGGGTGTGGTCGTTGGCATCCAATCTAGCCTCCTGTGATGGTATGTGGGAATGACCTTGGGAGACAGGAGGAAGCCTCGCAGCCTAGACAATGGTCTAATAAGAGGCAGCTCAGTTTGCAGGTGAAGGAAAAGCATGGGAAGCATTTCAGAACAGAACTCCCTAGGTTTCTGGAAACCAAAAACAGAGGAGGGGAGAAATATTTTCAGTCTTGCAAGATTCTATTTAATGTAACCTTACAATAAATGTAGTGTTGATGCTCCTGGTTGTGCTTCTTGTCTGGACTACCTTGAAGGGCTAACATCTCCCAGGACTATAAATGCATTTGAATTCAATAGTATAAGGTTAGCAGCATAAATTTCCAGTTCAGCCCAGAAGGCTCTGATCTGGGCTTTCTGCCTCAATGGGGGCATAGAAGCATTTATTATCAACAGGGCACAATGGTTGAATTGGATTAACACTGCCATGGCATATGACATGAATGGGGGGAGGGGCTTTGATGTGGCACATAGACTAGTGGAAACTAGGACCCCTGGTCCCCCTTTTGCTCTTCTGTGCTTTACCCTTGTTCTGCACCAATTGAAAATGAATGAAATCCATTAAGTAGCAGTTTGTTAGCAGTCTATGTTTCCTGAATCAGTATGATGATATGGTGGGAGAGGAAGTCAGTAAAACAAGGATCTCTGGTGGATGCAAACCACCCAGCCACATTCCAGGTTAGAAGGATGACCTTATGCTGGTCACTTGGATGTCAAAAGTTTGCACTGCGAACCAGAGACTGGGTGGCTAATATTTGAAGATCATTCAGTGGCCTGTTAGAACCAGTGAATGGAGCAGAGCTTAATGTTGTGTAAACTCATGTGTAGAAAAAGAATATTGTTTAAAAACACAGCCTGTGAGCACGTTAGAGAGATTCAGTTTCTTATTCTTACACTTTTAGCCCACGAAAGCATAAAGAAACACATGCTTAGACATTGCAGGTACAAAAAGTAAGTACAAAAGAGTTCTTTCATTTATTTTGTCCAGGTACAGCCATTTCAGTAGAAAATTGGTTTCAGTTCTTCTTTCTGTTCCCTAAACTGCATACCTCTGGCCCTGTTTGCTGCCAGAGGCTGCGTGGAGAAAGGGGGAAAAGCCTCTGGAGTTGCGGCCTGGCACATGGCCTCTGCATGGAAGGAGCTAAGGCACGTGCATCCTACACCATTGGTGGAAGAATCAGAGAGAAGAGGAAGTGGGAAGGGCAACAAGCAACTTCCTCTGGAAGCACAGAGTTTGCCTCCTAGAGCAATCACCCATATGCTAATGAGGCATGCTTGATTTACTGGATTCCAACAATATTTGCAGGGGTGGAGCTTCAAGTTAATTGATGATTGGGATGGTTGTAATTGTGGCTTCCTCTGTGGGAAGGAAGATGGGGTACCATCAAGTTCCTGCTCTCCCTTCTCTGCCATCTGTTTGGCCATCAAGCCTCTCTTTTCCTCATGAGGGGGCAGGGGAGCTTGTATTTCTAGAAAGGAGACCAGAAGAATCAGTGCAGCATGGGCAGCAAAATGGGGATCACTGCCAAGCAGAGATCCCAACTCTTTAGCAGGGGAACATCCTTTTGCTTGTCCAGTGAAAGAAGAGGTGAGGGAGCTGTTTCTCCTTTGAGTCAGTTCCCCTCAAGGCCAGGAGAGGCTTCTGAGATGGGGAAGCAGATGAGGGTATACCTCCATATTGGGTTTCTATAAAGATAGTAGTTGTCTGGGGTTTAATTTGCTTACAAGGCAGTTTCTTTGGGGTATCAACTCCTTGGGATCACATGGATTCCTTGAATATTGCTGGCATGGAGCTCTCATAGGAGTCATTGTCACTTTCATTGTTATTGGTGAGTAAGTCAGAGCAGTGTGCTGACAGCTTTCTGCATGTCCGAGTCAAAGGAGAGGCAGCCATGTGAGATGGTTCAGAAGGTGAGTAGTTCAATGGGGCAGATGTATTAAATTGGTGCTGGACTTCCATATCACTTCCATATCATATTGGGAGGTTGTGTCAGAATTGTTGTTTTGATGTCAGCTAGTTTTTTTCAGATTGGTGAGTTCTATATTTATAGATTTAAGTTCCTCCCTTGATGTGTGCTTAGGCTGTTGCCTCTTGGCATGGCTGGCAGATTTACTGCATTTGGAGCATAAGTTTTTATGGCTCCTATCTGCAAGGTCATGACCATTTGTCACTCTCCCAGTGAGGAGGTCATAGACTAACTCGTTGTTAAAGATTCTGACAATTTGGATGTGATGAATCTGCTATAGGAATCTGCTCGTTTGTGTGAGTCTAGCAGGGAGAGATGGCTGGTTGAAAGTGAGAAGTAAGTCTGACTTTCATAAGTCCTTTATAAAATGCTGATTTATCTTCATATAAATTCCTAGTATGAAAGTCTTAGTCCCCAGTAAGTTAACTTCCACCCCAACAAGATTATCTGCCATAATCATCAGTCAATATACTGTATGTTTTGGATATAGTTGATAGTTTATATACAAAACAACTCCATTTCTTTTTTTCATTCCTGCTGAAATAAATTCTTCACCCAAATTTTTGTGATTCAAATATTTTATATCCTTTTTCCTAATACGCGTTACTTGTAAGCAAATCACATCTTGTTTTAACTTTTTCAAATAATGATTTTTTTTCTCTTTTGAGTAGCATTTTCTCCATTTATCTTCAACGTTAAGCATTTATAATCCATAGTTATGCCAAGATTTTAGAAAAATCAATACCTGTGGCACCGAACATGGTAGCATCTTCAGTGTCCTATTTTATCTGTTGTGGCATTTGTTTAGTCATATCTGTCATTGTCACTTCCATTTGTCTTTCCTCCAATTCTTCTTTGAATTTTCCCAGAAAGTCTTTTGCTTTCTGCACAGAGTTCAGTCTGAATCTCTGCTGTTTAAAAGTAAAAATCACCCCTTCCAAGTTAACCCATCTAAATGGAATCTTTTTCTGTTTGAGTTTGTCAGAAAAAAAATACTCTTTTCTCTTGCTTAGTATTCTAATTGGAATTTCCTTAAGTACAATTACATCTGTATTATCAATCCTCAATCTAATATTAACTGCAGCTGCAGAACTTGATCTCTAGTCTTCTTCCTGACAAAGTGCACAAGGACATCCCTTGGAACATTTCTTAATTTTGTAAATCATGTATTAATCCTATAAATTTTATCAATCTCTGCCTCTGTGTCATCTTCATCCAATCCAAAAAGTTAGATAGGGACTTAACAATCTTTTCACTGATATCTTCCCCATGGTCTTCTAGAATTGCTCTAAATCTTAAAACAAAATTATTTTTCTCTCGGTTCCAGTAATGCCAAGTTATCCAAATCTTTCTCCATCTCTCTGTTTATAACTTCTGTCTTACTTTCCAAAACTTCCACTTTTCATTAATTTGTTTTACAACTCCAGCCAATTGTCCTACAGATTCTTCAATCTTCTTAACTTCTTCTTTCATATCCTTTCTTATCCCTGCAAATCCTTCTTCCATTTCCTTTTCAAAAGCATCCATACTATTGGCAACTGTTTCAGCCATCCTCTTGCCAAATTCCTCAAACTTTTTCTGCTATAAATCTGGTGTGATGCCCTTATCTGTAAGTTGTTCTAGTGAACCTCTCCTTCTTTCTCCTATTTTTGCTGCTTTTTTTGTAGTTGTCATTGTAATATTTATTGCCCAAAAGTGAAAGTATAGGGTGCTATACTTACTGGGGTGAAAGTTTTGACAACTGATCTACCAATCAAGCAGTGGCAAAAAAGATATATCTAAATTTGTACGGCAAGGGAAAAAACGAGTTAAATACAAAGTGTTACAACATGCAAAGGAAAGAGGAGGACTGGGTTTACCAGATTTGAAACTGTATTTTGCAGCTTGTTGTTTGGTTTGGTTGAAAGAATAGTTGTTGCTGAGAAACAAAAGATGTTAGAAGACCATGACCTGAGGTTTGGATGGCATGGATAGTTATGGTACAATAAAGTTAAAGTCAATGTGGATTTTAAAAACCACTTTATTAGACATGCCATATTGAGAACATAGAATAGATATAAACCCAGAACATAGAATAGATATAAACCCAGAACATAGAATAGATATAAACTCAGATATAAACCCATAATACCTCTATGGATCTCAGCACAAGAAGCATTTTACAGAAGAAAATACAAATGGTGAATGTACCAGGAATTTTTGGAGAATCACCAAGGGGAATATAAAATTAGACCAAGAGAGCAACTAATGGCAGAAGGATATAGTTGTCAATGGTTTCTCCATTTACAGGTATCAGAAAGATTCAAAATGGATAAAGGAGTATGGACCAAAGTAAGACAAAATTTGAAGTCAATTGTGTACTGATGGTGAACATGTAATTGCTAAAATGTATAAACTTTTGCTGAAATTTGAAATGGAATAGGAACAGGTTAAAGAATGTACTGGACCATAAGGAAGGCTGAGCGCCGAAGAATTGATGCTTTCGAACTGTGGTGCTGGAGAAGACTCTTGAGAGTCCCTTGGACTGCAAGGAGGTCAAACCAGTCAATCCTAAAGGAAATCAACCCTGACTGCTCATTGGAAGGACAGATGCTGAAGCTGAAGCTCAAATACTTTGGCCACCTAATGCGAAGAGAGGACTCACTGGAAAAGACCCTGATGCTGGGAAAGACTGAGGGCAAAAGGAGAAGGGGACGGCAGAGGATGAGATGGTTAGATAGCATCACCGATGTAATGAACATGAATTTGAGTAAACTCCGAGAGACAGTGGAGGACAGGAAGGCCTGGCGTACTATGGTCCATGAGGTCACGAAGAGTCGGACACGACTAAACGACTGAACAACAACAACAACAACAAAAGAATGTATGATAAAGTGGGCTAAGAATTTTGGTTATAATATACAGATGGATCAATGGGAAAATTTGTGGTCAAAAGGGTTGAAATTTACATTATGTTATGATCTTAAAGATAATTTCCATAAAATAATGTATCATTGGTACATGATGCCAGAGAAATTATCTAGAATGTATAAAGGCATTCCAAATGTTGGAAATGTGAACAACATGAAGGGACATTCTATCATGCTTGGTGGACATGTGAAAGAGCTAAAAAATGTTGGATTCAAATACACACATTGATACAGAGGAGTTTAAAGATTAATATTCAATTGAAGCCCAAACTTTTCCTTTTAGGACTGATGGATAAATAGTTAGAAAAAAGCTTTCAAAAATTATTTCGGTATATGATTACTGAGGCAAGATTATTATATGCACAAAGATGGACGGATTCGGCACTACCCCCCATGGAGGAATGGTTGGTGACGTTGACAGAACTTGCTGAGATGGCCAAACTGACTTCTTTGATTAGACAAAGGTCATTATTGACATTCATCAATGACTGGAGACCTCTTATGGACTTTTTGCATGAAAAAGAAAATGATTTTGTGACTTACGGTTTCAATGATTAGAAAGCATAGGTTATAAAAAGAAGGGAATTATGATGTAATCTTAGAGAGACAGGTTTGATTAGAATTGTATGAATAACTGCTTGGAGGAAGTTCGGAAGCCATATCTTTATATTTCTTTTCATGTTTTCTGTTCTGTTCTGTTCTTTTATTTTCTTTTTCTTTTTTCTATCTCCTTTTTTCTTTGTCTTTTTTTCCTTTTCCTTTCTCTTTCACATTTACTATATTTTTTCCTTTGAATGTATTTCTTATTATATGTGTAAAATCTTTTAATAAAAACTATTTAAAAAACATTTCTTGAACTGGGTAAGTAGTGAAAATCTTTCAGATCAATTGTTCTACTTTGACAATTTAGGAGCTGAGATAGGGAGGTCATAATTATCTTGTGGCTGTTCCTTCTATGGGCATTCTGATGGAGTTCTATGAGTAGTTGCTTTTTCGGTAATACAAGGCGGTAGTTGGCTGCACCAATTGCTTCTGGATGCCCTGTTGATGTCATAGGACAGGCAGCCAGAATGCCCGCGTGCCCAGATTCTGCTGCAGTTTTAACCCCCTGATTGCCAGGGAGGATTTGCAGATCAAGGGCTTGTTGGAAGCTGTTCACCTTGAGTGCAGTGTCATTTAGCCATTGCAGTATAAAGATCAGAGTTTCTGTCAACCAAAGGCAGACCTCGTGGAAACGTAGTTGTGGGGGATGCAGGAGACTCGTTATCTCCACTACCTCCTTGTCCGGAGAGTAACTTGGGCTGGAGCTTTGGAGGGTCGGGGAGGAGGCCTGTCTTTTTACTGGCTTCTGTGTTGTCATATTCTTTGGGGGTGAGGGGGATCCTGAAGCTGTAAATCTGTCACTCACATTTTGTGTTATCTCTGTGGTGGGGAGATAGGTGTCAATCCTCATGTGTTTCTCTGCTTTATTGGATTTATGGGCCCCAGTATAAATCTGCAACTGTTCTTGCCTCTGGATGGCATTTTTAGGCCATAGGGACTGAGCCAGAAGGGGTGAGGCCAGTCACAAGTGGGGAACTTGTTTCAGGAGCTGCTATCTTGGCTCCTCCCCCAGAATGGAAGACGAATCCCCCCTTCACAAATATTTAAGGAAAAACACTCATCTTCCCTTTGTGTAACTAGCAGGGATTGCCATTATTTTGAATTTGTTATCTTTAGAATACATACATATATGTTGTACTGTACATAATAAATCTTTATGTGGTCTGCTGAAAAAAATTCTTCAAAGTTTTCTGCAAACATTACTTTCAGGCCTTGGGCATGAATAAGTAACTATAAATATAAATACTTAAATATTATCAGAAGCTTTGTTTTGTTTTTTTGACAAATCACATCATCTTCGGTGTTCTCATGCCTAAAAACAAACAAATTCTTTCTACAATGTTATCTAAATGGCATATCTAGTTAATGTTATAATTTTATAAGTTCAGAATAATATTTTTCTAGGTAAATATGAATAGGAGTAAGTTATGTTACATGTGTTTGTTTTACTTTGGGTAAGATAAAATTGGTTGTTCTTGTTCTTGGAAGACCAAGAACTTTGGAATGGAGATAAGTCTTGCTACTTCTGAAGTTAGAAAAAAACTTATTTCTTTGAGACTTTACTTACCCTTGTTCTGAAATAAATGGTGAAATGCACATTGTTTATAAATGAATGCATGCATTGCAAAAGGTGTAAGTAGGGGTCTAAAATTGCCTACCATTGCTCCTGAATTTGCTCTGGAAAGTCTAAGACACTGAAGGTTTCTTTCTAATTATTTGGATCTTTTTGGTTTAGTTGTTGCCTTTTTGTTGCATTTATAATTGTAATTTCAGCTTACATTTTCTTTTTATGATTATGCTGACTTGAAGTTCTCAAGCGTAGGAAGGGATGTCTTAAAGTGTCTTAAAGACACTTTACTTTGTACCAGTCCTCCTCCTCCAATCATAGCCCATAGGACGCTTTTGGTGAAATTAATGTCTGATCTGTTCACTAAGTTATGTGCAGGTTAATTTGATGCATTGCCAAGTAAGAACAGGGAATCCCAGGGTACATTTAGTCATAGCCTTTTCATCTCACTAAATGAGACTGTTCTGGTTCTGGAACAAAATGTATTCACCTGACCTTTAAGGTTTTTTTCCTTTAGTCTCAGTTTGCCTATTTCTGTGGAAACATCTGCATATTTTTCAAATGGGAACAAAGTGTTTGGCCCTGGGAAACCACTGTGAGTATTACATTGACATTTCAAATTAGCCATGAGCAATTAGGTTTTATAATACAAATCAGAATACTTGTGTATTAATGATATAATAAATAGTTGTTGCCATGTTGACTCCAGAGGATAATTTGTAGAGTGAAACAGTATTAGACTGAGTTTTATTTGCTTCACTAAGAATTGTTCCACTGACAGTTTTCAGCAGCAGCAGAGATGGTGACTGAAACAACTCTCATGGGCTCTGTCAAATACTTTCTCCCCTCTTCCAACCTCCTCCCCCTAAACAGATTTCTAAGAGAAGAAGCTTTGATGGAAATGTACTGTATAACACACAATTAGGCCAAAAAGACCAGGCTTGAAATCTAACAGCTGGGTCACTTTTTAGAAGTAGAAATGTGCATGAAATCATAAATTATTTTGTTTGTGGTCTTTGTGTTTCACACAAATGATTTATGTGCCTGTACAGACCATTTGTTAGATATTTCTAGTTATGCTTTTATGCTTTTCTTGCTCCAATGTACATGCTCAAGGAGGTGCCTCCCACCATTTCCTTTCAACCATGATAGCAGTAATATCATATCTTGTTTCTCCACTATTACTTTTTCTCAGAACTCTTCCTCTGTAAACATCATGGGCTTTGTTTTATTCTTTAGCTTATGGCCTTGAAAATATATAGGTTATGACAGTAAATCACTCCCCAATTCTTAGTGCTTTGTATGCTTACTCAAAAAAAACCAAGACTATGGCAACCAGCTTGATTGATAACTGACAAATAGAGGGAGAAAAAGTGGAGGCAGTGACAGACTTTGTATTTCTAGGCACAAAGATTACTGCAGATGCTGACTGCAGCCAGGAAATCAGAAAACGTCTAGTTCTTGGGAGGAGAGCAATGACAACTCTCGATAAAATAGTTAAGAGCAGAGACATCACACTGACAACAAAGGTCCGCATAGTTAAAGCAATGGTATTCCTCGTAGTAACCTATGCCTGCGAGAACTGGACCATAAGGAAGGCTGAGCGAAGGAAGATAGATGCTTTTGAACTGTGGTGTTGGAGGAAAATTCTGAGAGTGCCTTAGACTGCAAGAAGATCAAACCAGTCCATACTCCAGGAAATAAAGCCAGACTGCTCACTTGAGGGAATGATATTAAAGGAAAACTGAAGTACTTTGGCCACATAATGAGAAGACAGGATACCTTGGAGAAGATGCTGATGCCAGGGAAAGTGGAAGGCAAAAGGAAGAGGGGCCGACCAAGGGCAAGATGGATGGATGATATTCTGGGGGTGATAGACTCAACCGTGGGGGAGCTGGGGATGGCGACGGCCTACAGGAAGCTCTGGCGTGGGCTGGTCCATGAAGTCACAAAGAGTCGGAAGTGACTGAACGAATAAACAACAAAACAAATGCTTAGGAGAAGGGTATAGAGTTGAGAATTGTGTCCACTCTCAAGCCTTTGTTAAACAGAGGTATCAAAATATAACTTCACATTTATGGCTGTCCTCTGAGAATGGTTACCTGAGCTGTGCCATTGATGCCTGTAAGTCGTGTCATGGGCCCTCTGGGAACCTTCCATCTACAATATATTGGAAGTCCCAGCTAAAATGTCATCTGCCAGCTCCACACTGGTCATTGGAGATGCTGCTGCTCCTTCTGGGGATAGAAAGGCATACTTTAAGTTGAAGCAAAAGTCTACCATGGGGCCAGTGGAGTCTAATAAGAGGAGGAGGCTAAGTTTAGCCACCATCAACTTCTCCAGCAGAGGTGTTAGTTTGATCAGTGCTTTATTTGCTATTACTCCACCTCTGGTCCTCACCTTCCCAGTGTTGCAGAAACAACCTGCTTTAGTCTGGCATCCTCTGGAATTGTCCTCAAAAGGAAACATTAGGGATAATGAAGTGGTTTACACATACCTGGATTTTCATTCCATTTTTTATTATTAATATATAATTAATGTCAGTCAGAAGAAATTATGATCCTGAATCTGAGCAAGTTCTCTGTTTGGCCAGTAACCTTGGATTGAAGGTCCTTTAATCACCTCCCTCAGAGGCAAATACCATATTTTAAGTTGTGCACCCCAATTCTTTGATAATGTTGTCAGTCTCAGTAGTGCCTACATTGCTGCAAACTACCCAGGATGCTTAGCAAAAGCCATTAACTATACTTGCTTTTTCAAGGTGCTTAGATAATTTATATTGGATGCATGGCAAAGACTGTAATTTCACTGAGCATCATCTTCAACCAAATTCTGTGATAATTTATACACTCCAGGGAGGGTCCTGCAATTGGACCTATTCACACTAGTTATACTGTGAAATGGAATGAATGAATGAATACATACTGTACATACATACATACATACATACATACATACATACATACATACATACCTGGATTTTCTGTATAACCCTTTGCTACTCCCTCTTGGAGATGTTTGGTACTATTTGCAGAGCCAATCTCCATCTTGTTCTTCACACTGGTATCATCACTAATTATCTGAATCATGACATTCCTCTTATTCAAT
Organism: Charina bottae; assembly: GCA_023362775.1. Classification (NCBI taxonomy): domain Eukaryota; kingdom Metazoa; phylum Chordata; class Lepidosauria; order Squamata; family Charinaidae; genus Charina; species Charina bottae. Next base: position 6,017,641 of record JALMGJ010000028.1, on the reverse strand, counting down.
AAATGATTTTCAGTATGTCTCAGATAAGCATTGATTAAATTATATCGCTAAATCATCTTACTCTAGAGAATAGTCTTCATCCCTTTGTTACTGATCTCATTATTACAAGATGTCCCAGGATTATTTGTACTACTCTCTGCATTATTACTGATAACCTTGTCCTATCAACATTACATCAAGCTTGCACATCACCTGTATTCACAATCCATAGTAGTTATTATGAAATCCATTGGATGTACTGCTTTACCTTCAATATTAACTTGTGTCATTCTGAAACTACCTCAGCAGTTAACCTTTTTTAATACTGGATTTGTAGTTGTGTTGTTGGCACCTGACCCAGTGTCTTGTTATACAGCCTGTACTGAACTGTACCTAATTAATGTCAGTCAGAAGAAATTATGATCCTGAATCTGAGCAAGTTCTCTGTTTGGCCAGTAACCTTGGATTGAAGGTCCGTTAATCACCTCCCTCAGAGGCAAATACCATATTTTAAGTTGTGCACCCCAATTCTTTGATAATGGTGTCAGTCTCAGTAGTGCCTACATTGTTGCGAACTACCCAGGATGCTTAGCAAAAGCCATTAACTATACTTGCTTTTTCAAGGTGCTTAGATAATTTATATTGGATGCATGGCAAAGACTGTAATTTCACTGAGCATCATCTTCAACCAAATTCTGTGATAATTTATACACTCCAGGGAGGGTCCTGCAATTGGACCTATTCACACTAGTTATACTGTGAAATGGAATGTAAATGTTTCTCTGTTGGGGCACTTTTCTTAAAGGAGAAGAATCTCCGTTTCACCACATGTCCCTAACCTTCACATCTTCCCTGTCCTCCTTACAGGGACAACAAGCATCATCTTCCATTCACCAGTGGCTTGCAAGTGATATGTATATTCTGATACATCAATTATTGAATCCTGCACTTATAAATTAAGTACTTTCCCTACTGCATCTTTACTACATGCTTAATAACTTGGGCATTGGAGAATTACATGAACTATCAGCAGACTTATGGAATATCTGCACAGAAGTTCTTTTACATTGAGACTCTCTTGGTCTCCAGGATTTATTAAGGACATCCCTCATCATGATGTCATGCAGCCAAGTGATGTCCATCCTTACCTTGATGATAGAATTCAAAACTTTTTGGAATAGCCATTGTTTCAGCTCACAAGACTAGCTAGTTGACAAATATAGTGTCCCTTAACTTTTGTTCTTAAGCAATTGTGCTGCGCCAGACCGATGACTGTAATAGTGAGAACAATCAGCCCATGCTGTAGTCCCTCACTGATAATCCAGTTTGTCTCATGGCCTCCTACAATGCATGATGTGCCTATCTGAAAAAGTTACTCAGTACATGCCTACACCCATAGTGAAAAATTCATAGTGGTTCTTTTCAGACCAAGAACCTTGGCATAGGTCTCAAAGGAGATGCCATATTAACATCCTCAAGATCCCTTTTGTCCCCAAGGCTTTTTGTATTGTCATGCCTTGATATGGAACTTCATGGTCCAGATACTGTCTGACGACAGCACTGTGGTCAGGTATATCAATGATACTCCAGTTGCTTAACCTATCTCACTGCTATCCTGTGGCACCAGTTCATGCATTGTCATATAAATCTGAGCACTGACATTCTTGGTAACCCATTCCAGTTCCGGGGAACCTTACTTGCAGGTTTGTTTGCTGCCTAGAGTAGTACTATGCACTATTTATTGCAGTCATGATGGGTGAACAGAGTTTTCCTTAGAGATGGCATCTTCTTTCAGTTATAAGTTAAATGTCTCCTCTCCCATCCCCGTCTGACCAAGATGACAACCAGATATTTTTTTAACATTCCACTGTTATACTAGTCACCCATGATATTCAAGACAAAGGTAATACCTGTGAGGATCTGGAGTTCAGATATTAATAAACTTCACCACAAGTCTCGTAGAATATGGGAAAGATATTTTATTGAGCTACAGTGCAGTCTCCTGCAAAGTCACAAGTGAATCGAGCTCCCCTGCCTCCCGCCTAAAATCCGTTCAGTCTTCCCCGCCTCTTTTTGAAATTGAGCCGTTGCAACATCTTTCCATTTCACAGCTCCGCTCCCCAGCCCTGTGCTTCGGGAGGGTGTTGATTGAGGTAACAATTTTCTCTGTGCCTGCTTGAATTCTCTCTGCTCCTAGGCAACGAATCCCTCATTCCCCCTTCCCCTTATATAACCCATGGCAGTGGATATGATCCAGAGGCTATTGATTATCGCTTCTGGGAAGATCCTCTGGAAATTCCCCTTCTCCTAATAGGGAAGTGATCATATCCCTTTCCATGGTTATTAGACCTCTAAATATCAAACAAGCTCCTCCTCCACTCTGATCTCCAGCTCCTATGTTTAATGGTTTGGAGGGTCAGTGTCTCATCACTGTTGTGGACAGTGCTGTGATGCCATTGTATCTGTTATCAGTGAAAGGTGTAAGTTGACTCTGCTTTCTTATTTTTCAGAGAAAAGTCCTTCAGCAAGGTATTTCATTCATTTCTAAAATAGTTTCACACTTTCAAGTTTCTCAAGACAGTAATTACCAGTTTTGTTCACAAATTCAAATACCTTTTGGAGGTTTCATTACCTTGGTGTTAGGTGGGTGTTTGTCTTTTATTTATTATTTATTTATTTAATTTGTATGACCACCCATCTTCCCCCATGGGGAACTCTGGGCGGTTCACAATAAACAAGTTAAAATAAAATCTAATAGTTTTCTAAAAGACTTTTCATATGTTGTAAGTTTCTGAAGAAAAGTTTTTCTGTATCTTCTCAATATAAAGTGAATTAGACTGTCAGTTCCATTTCAGTGGCTGTCAGGCTCAGCCCAAGAACAATGAAGAATCAGTCCATACAAACTCCAGCTCTTTATTTGCTTACACCGTATAGACAGAATCTTGCCAGACTAAAGCTACTCTAACTAACCTAAGGGGAAATTACCTGGGAGACTCTAGGGAGGGGCTATCCTGAACCTCTTCGTTTTCCCACCATTGCCTCCCGGACTGTGCCTCCTCTTATCTCCTACACTTCCTTGGAATGTGCTCCCTCCTTCCTGAGAACCAGCAGCACCGCCTAAATCCACCACATCGGCTTACCAAGTAATGAATCGGTCTACCTTTTGATGTTCATGCCCATTCAGTCCAGGCTCTACAGCATTTCTCAAAGGTATTCTTCTCCCAGATATCTGCAAATTGGCACCTTGGTCTCAGCCTTCTATTTTTATCTCCCATTGCTATCTCAAAGTGCTGGAAGGTGTCATGGGGGGCTCGGGCTCGGAGTCCATGGGGGGTTCGGGCTCGGAGTCTGGGACAGAGTCAGATGATGAGGACGGGCGGCCAGCCTCTGAGGTAGATGGAGGGCGAGCAGACAGCTCTAGATAAATGGTCACCTGAGCAGTCAGAGGAGGCGGGGCTGGTCAGCGAGAAGCAGGCACAGGTGCCGCTGATTAGTGAGGATGAAGACTCAGAGCTGCCACCCCCTCCCAGTGCTTGAGACAGGAGAGCGGAAAGGAGAGAGGAACAGCGGAGGTCGGTGAGGCTATGAGCGAGAAAGTAGCCCTGCCCTCCTAAATTAGCTCCACCCGGATGTGCCTCTATATAAAGGGAGCCACAAGCCCGCACCTTTTGTTGGGGACATCCGTCTGCTTACTGGACTCCATGTGCCTGGATTCCTCATTGGAAAACCTCGTGACCTGACTCTTGACCTCACTTGACTAATCGTGTTTTGAACGTGAAACTCCCTTAAGGCAAGTTTGTGGGATTTTTGGGGCTTGTTTTTGTAGAGTGTGTGCATTTGCGCTCACACTCCCTTTCCACCTGTTCGTTACCTCACAAGTTTACCTCACAAGTTTCTCAGCAAAGTTTTACAACTACATCCCTGGTGTATTGTGTATGATTGGGCTGGTACAGGACAGTATGGTCAGATACCCACTTTAGCATAAAAGCTCTGCTTCTCTGCTTTGATGGTGGCCTGCTTATGATTCTACAGTCATAAGAGTTTATGATTGAGGCAGCATATAAATGATTTAGAATAATAAAGACAGTTTTTTATTCTCCAATTTGTGTGAAATACTGACGTCATGAAGAAGGGCATGGTGTTTACCTGTAACTGTGATTCTTTAAGTAGTCATCTATACATTCCCACCACCCACTGGCACAGGCTAGAATTCATTCTCTGCTCATATTTACTTGCATTGGCTGAAGGAATTAAGAACATGACATGAGGCAGCTCCTTGAGCACTTTGTGGCAAGGGAGAGTTTTTCCTGTCTAAAAGCTTAGCTGGAGATATCCAATGAATGCTCTGTGCTTCTACAAAACTAATTTGTATGATTACCCAGGTGAGTGCTAAAAGAGCCACAGCTACAGGTTAGCAACTCATCCTTCTGTGAATTGGAACAAAGCAATCCCATTTATAAAATTTTCTCAGACTGTTTTGAGGATTTCATGTTGTGGAAAACTCAAAACATCCCATCCATTCTATGTTCTCCCAAACCTTTTAAATGTTCCACCCTATGAAAGAATGAGAATTCAAATTAAGCTCATCGCTCCCATTTTAGCTAGAGGGCCCAAAGTGTTGGTGTGGTATTTGACTATGCTGAGCACCACATGCTTCTTACAGAATCCTTTCATAAAGGGATTGTTTTAGAAAATAATAAGAATTTAATATCCATAACAAACATCTGATACAATGTTTTAACTATGCTTTTTACTACAACAATGGATTAACTTCAATAAAGCCTACAAAATTCATAACAATAGTAAAGTTCCATGTTTGTATTTATTTCTTTGTTAGTTGAGTATGGCTTATATGCTGCTGCAACTGTGCATGACTCTGAGTGGCCAACAGACCCTGGTCCAGTAACAGGATTAAATAGTGAAAATATCTAACAATTATACCACCCCGCTCCCCCTGAAAAAGCCAAGTCTTTTGGGGGATAAGATTAGGGATAGTGTGATAGCTGGGGAAATGCTGTTCTCCCAAAGGGGGGCAGCAGTGGAAACAACTTTCCCCTGTGATCCTTGAGAGAAATGCTCCATAGGAGCCCTCCCTTTCTGTTCTTATTGGGCCAGCAGTTACTAATGCAAGGAGGTGGTCTTGAAGATGCCAAGGTCCTGAGCCGTAAGGATTTAAAGGTGACAGCCTGGAAGTGAACTGTGCAACTCTTGCTGTAGAGTCTGTAGCTTGAATCATGTCAACTGGATTTCTATTTTCTCAGTGGAAACATTTCGCTCCTTATCCAAGGAGCTTCTTCAGTCTGAGCAAAGTTAGTAAGGGAATCCTAAATATGTTTCTAGGTAGCTGTGTGACCTTACACCTGCGGCTAGGTCATGGTTATACTGAGATGTTATTTTAAGTCTTGTAATTGTACAGTGTATTTGTAATTATACAGTGTATATGTAATATGCATATTACATGTATATGTATATGTAATATGTAATATTTTGTTGTTTATTCGTTCAGTCGTTTCCGACTCTTCGTGACTTCATGGACCAGTCCACGCCAGAGCTTTCTGTCGGCCGTCACCATCCCCAGCTCCCCAATGGTTGAGTCCGTCACCTCCAGAATACCATCCATCCATCTTGCCCTTGGTCGGCCCCTCTTCCTTTGGCCTTCCACTTTCCCTAGCATCAGCTTTACATATACATAATAAATATACAGTGTATATGTAATTACATATGTAATATACATATACATAATAAATATACAGTGTATATGTAATTATACAGTGTAATTGTACAATTGTACAGTGGTTCTAAACACTGCAGACTACCACAATAAAATTACCTCACTTTTGGAGGATCACCATACATATGAAAAACTGAAAAGAGACCCCACCAACAATTACAAGAAAAAGGTAATAGACAGTTTGAAACAATTGGAACATGATGGCTCCATCGATAGGATTACCTACCACCGTCTGTATCCTGGAGAAGCCATACCCTGCATCTACGGACTTCCTAAGATCCACAAGGAAGGAACACCCCTCCGACCCATAGTCAGCAGCATTAATTCGGTAACATACAACATTGCCAAACACCTCTCTACCATACTAGCACCTCTAGTTGGACACTCTGAACACCACATCCATAATTCGGAAGAATTTGTTTCCAAAGCAAAGATCCTGAAACTGGATACAGATGAAACTATGGTCTCCTTTGATGTGTCCTCCCTTTTCACCAGCATCCCCACCACTCATGCTCTATCCGCTGTCAGGAAGAGACTAGAAGAGGACAGCACCCTTGAAAGGAGAAACCATCTCAACCCAAACCAGATCTGCCATCTTCTGGACCTGTGTCTTAACACCACTTATTTCACATACAGAGGTGACTTTTACAGACAAAAACACGGCTGTGCCATGGGTTCTCCTGTGTCACCCATTGTGGCCAATTTATACATGGAAGAAGTGGAGAAGAAAGCACTCAACACATTCCAGGGAACGGTGCCTACCCACTGGTTTAGGTATGTGGATGACACCTGGGTCAAAATCAAGGCCCAGGAAGTACAGGCCTTCATGGACCATATAAACACTATAGATGCCAACATTAGCTTCCCCAGAGAAGACACCAAGGACAACAGACTGGCATTCCTAGACTGTGAAGTCCTCATTGGGACCGGTGGCAAGCTAGAAATAGGGATCTACAGGAAACCCACATACACAGATCAATATCTGATGTTTGACTCCCACCATCCACTGCAGCTCAAACTAGGAGTCATCAGGACATTGTCACACAGAGCAGAAACCATCCCCACCTCCATGGATTCCAAAAAGAATGAAAATCAGCACCTGAGAACAGCTCTGAAGGCCTGTGGATATCCAAATTGGGCCTTCACCAAATCTAAATCTACCAGACCTAAAACAGCGACATATAGGGCTGAGACTCAGAGTAAACGAAAGAACCTGGTCATTCCCTACATGGCTGGTGTGTCTGAAAAGATAAAACGGATATTTGGCAAACACCACATACCTGTATATTTCAAACCCACCAACACACTGAGACAGAGGCTTGTACACCCCAAAGATCAAACTCCAAAACACAAGAAAAACAATGTAGTTTATGCAATCCAGTGCAGTGAGGAGTGCTCTGAACTCTACATTGGAGAAACCAAACAACTTTTGTACAGGAGGATGGCCCAACACAGGAGAAATAACACCACAGGACCAGAGTCAGCAGTTTATCTTCATCTAAAGGAAAAAGGACACTCATTTGAGGACATTAATGTTCACATTTTAGACAGAGAAGATAGGTGGTTTGAGAGAGGGGTCAAGGAATCCATTTATGCCAACTTGGAAAATCCTTCCTTGAATAGAGGTGGGGGCCTCAGGCACAATCTTTCCCCCATCTTCCTCCCTGCTTTGTCTTCTGTGCCTAGGAAGATTAAGACCATTTCACAAGCTCAACAGCAGCATGGTAATCTTAACGATCCTCCTTTAGATGATAAAAGGACTTAAAATAACATCTCAATATAACCATGACCTAGCCCCAGGTGTAAGGTCACACAGCTACCTAGAAACATATTTAGGATTCCCTTACTAACTTTGCTCAGACTGAAGAAGCTCCTTGGATAAGGAGCGAAACGTTTCCACTGAGAAAATAGAAATCCAGTTGACATGATTCAAGCTACAGACAATTCCACCTGGATGACTGAGAACCTTCATAGACATCTTGCTGTAGAGGTATCACATGGGCAAATCACTAGAGCCCATAATTACTAGAGCTGCTCCATTCTGGATTAGCTGTAGTTTAAGAGTAATCTAAAAACAAATGGATGAGAGAAGTGTTGGCCTTTCCAAACTGGATCCCTGAAGGAATACATCTAAGTATCGGCAAATGGTTCAGGCTTTAATTATAAAAGTAAGGCTCTCATACTGAGAAGAAACTGGAGATATCTACTTCATATCACTTAGCATTGTGGTGTTTTTTTTGAGAAAAGATATTCTTGGAGGGATGAAGCTCAGATCTCTTAAAGTTTTGAAGGTTAATTAAATCCTTCCCACTCATTATAATATGAGTAGTTGTGACTATAGGTTTGAGTCAGGGTTCCAATATAATCTCACATTATAGTAGCTGATCCAACATGGAAAATATGTTAAATCAACTATTTCCATTTTTGTAGATACCTACTTGGTGTTACAGATAGGACAGTGACAGTCAAGACTATTGATGTGGTTTCTAAATCTTAAATTGTTTGACAGAGTTCAACAAGGCATGCTCAGATTGACAGAACATCTGACAGAAACAGGAGCATATCCAGAGCTACTGCTTAGAAGGATGGTCAAGTTTTCTTGCCCTAAAAGCTTTGCATATCAATACTTCTACATATTCATATAGTTGACACCTCTTAATTTAAAAAAGAAATCAGACCCACATAGTATCCTGAATTTATATTTAGTAATGCTTTTAGATGCTGATCCACCTGTCCTTGCACATTTGCATTTTCAAATCTACATTACATTGGTTATGCTTTCAACTGTGTTTGTTTCTGAAGCAAGGGCACCTTTCAAATATTTGTCTCAAAGCTGGTCTCAGAACTCAACACTCTTCCTTCTCTCATGTATTGCACATTCATATGTCATATTCCCTGTCACCTGTTCTGGGTCTTGAATCAAGAGATATGTTATTTGGGAACCAGCCTATCAGATCAACAACTGTGCCTGGGGAGATAAATTAGCAGAGAAAATCTCTAGGATGACCCTTTCTTGCTAGGGAATTTAATTCAGAATCAACCAGCTACTATCCTTGGAAGAGTTCCATTTCACACAGTCCACAAAATTTTCAATTTTTTGTTTTGAGTATGTCTTGCTCTATTCTGCAGCCAAAAAATCAGGCTCCTGGTGTCTTTTATGAAGATCAGACATTGCTGCTGGCTTACAGTCACAAGCAAGACACAAAAGGAAACCTCTTTGGGAGGAAGAAGAGAAAACTCAGGCATTACTTTTATAATAATTCTAAGTTCTTCTAATAACCATACTGTTGTATCTCTCCCTAAAACATCAAGGTGTCAAGGGAGGTCCCCAGCTGTTTTGTTGCTTTATGAGCAAAGAAAAATCCATTTTGGTGAATTGGGGACATTTTTTGAGCCCATTTGTTAGTCTAGGATGTGTGTGTGGGGGGGTGGAATCTAGTGGGACACTTCATTCATGGATCCATTCCATGGAAAATGTCTGGGCTATTTAGGTTTTGGCTCAGAGACATGGGTTAAATAGGTACCGATCTAACTGGATCATGAAATGTCTGAGCCCTTTTGGCACAAATCAGCCTTAGCTTTCTACTCTTTCCATAACCAATGGGATTTTAAGAAATATAGCAAGAGACTTTTGATTTATCTGCAATCTTTATAATGCATATATTATGGGCATAAAAATGAATCTTAACATTAAAGTGCAGACTTTAGAATAAATAGAAATAAAAAACAGATTTAACATATGATGGTTGTTGTGGGTTTTCCGGGCTGTGTGGGCGTGTTCTGGCAGTTTTTGTTCCTAACGTTTCGCCAGTAGCTGTGGCTGGCAACTTCAGAGGACAGGAGCACAGCTAGAAGATTCTCTCTGTGCCCAAGTGGAGGGTGTGTTCCTGCTGGTGTTTAAGCTGCTGAGAGGTCATTTACAAGAGATTGGGAGAGGGTTTTTTGTGGTGATTAGGGGGTGTGGTGCTGTCATGTGTGGGATTAGCACATCTATTGTGTGAGTTGTTTGTATTTTTCTGTGGTTGAGTAGAGTTCGTTGACCTTTTGCAAGCTGTGTTTTTCAGGACTGGCAGCCAGGTTTTGCTGATCTTTAGGCTTTCTTCTTTTTTATTGAAACTGTGTTGGTGTTTATGTATTTCAATGGCTTCCCTGTATAGTCTAACATAGTGGCTGTTGGTGGTGTTGTCCAGTATTTCTGTGTTTTCAAATAAGATTTGGTGACCTCTCCCAATCTTATTGTTTTAAAGTTCTTAAAGTTGCCAAGGATGAGAAACACTGGCCTAGAGTATTATGAAGGAGGCAGGTATACACTTTCACTTTAAAATAGGAAATGTCTCATATTGCCTTTAAAGCATAAGAAACCTCTAGAGAAAAAGCTTTTCTGATTGTCTGTGAAGCTTAAAACTGCATAGAAAAAGCAATGTTTTCCGACATAGAGAAAACAGAATTCTTTAAAACAATGGCTATAGGGACTGAACCACTCATTTTAAGTTATCTGATTAGGTGAATAAAGCTATTGACATCTTTCTTTTCCTTGAAATAATTTTTCAAATCCTCAAATTCATAAAGTCAATTTTTGTCTTAATTCTAGGCCCCTCAGTCCTCATCCCCAATTAATGCAAAGCCTGAAGACATACACCTGCATTTGTTCTTGTTCATCCCTTGTTAGTCATTATCAATTTCCTTTGTTAAAGACCTCCACACTTAAAAGCATTGTGTAGTGTTGCTGGGTTGTTGAGACATTTTGTCTGACTTGTTTGCCATGGGGATTGTGAAACAAAGAAAGATTCTCTGATGTACAAACTGATGTGCAAGCTAATGTGTGTGGGTGTGGGGGGGGGAGGAATTGAAGAACATTCATCCTAATAAGATCAATGCATGGTACTCTTATTCATAAGCACTCCCTGATGTGCCTAAGATATACACCCACTGTTCTGTTTGTCCTTGAGGATAAGCATTTTGAGGACATTCTGAGGTATTATTGGAACATGGGGCAGAAAAGTGGAGGTGATGCTATGTACACGAAGGAGCATACATGAAGGAGAGTTAATAAATACATAATTATATATTTTTCCTTTATGTAACCCAGGTCTCTTTTGTCGTTTTCTATATACTACTAAAACACTTTGTAACCTTTAACTGGGTGAAACGGTGCATCGTAGGGCAACAATTTTTGAACTAAGGTACCTCAAATGGGCTAACTTAGAGAATGCGTCCAAAATCTGGGACCCATGACTCCCGTGGAATTGAAATTTGGCAAATTCTATAAAACATTTTATGACATAATACAAAATGTCATAAAAATTTTCCTATGGTCAACTCCTGATGTTTGACTGTGCTATACAGTTCAACATGGGCTACTTTCAAAGCAGATGCATCTCTCCCTGAATTTTAAAGATTTTTTTCAGTGAAGGTAGTACATTAGAATCTCTGCCATTGTTGAAGGCATTGAGGAATCTGGTAAGGAAATATTTCTGAAACAATGACCCGACAGGTCACGGTTGTCTAGTTTTCCCTAAGTGTATGCCCTACTGTTATAACAAGCAGAAAAAGTAGTCTGACTCCATGGGGTTCTTAATTATGTTTCCAGTCTTCTCATACTTTTAAACCTAATGCGTCATGGACATCTGTAGGGCAAAAAGATAGCAAGAAATAACAATGTATTTTATAATATATATAATATAATATATATATATAATAAGGAAGTATTATTATCATGTTGATTATGACAAACTAGTATTCTGTGATCATTATATGTCATTTTAAATTGCCCCAATCATTTTTTAGGATTTCAGAGAAAAGGAAAATGCTCCAGCTCAATCTTTGATATCCCCTATAATTCAGGGACTTCCCCAGTATTTCAGACAGAGACCATCTTCATCAGAAGCTCAATGAACCTGCAGAAAAACCATCCCCCCACCTAAAGTTCTCAGGGGAAGTCAGTGGCGTCTGATATATGCAAGTCAAAGGCAGTCAAATGAATCTGAAGAAACAAGGTAGTGAGTTAAGCATGGCAGATAAAGCCAAGTTAAGATCTTCAGTTGTAGAGAACAGCAGAGACAAGTTTTTGGATGCCTGTGAGTGCTGGTTGAAGTTCCTTCCCAGTAGGACAAAAACAACAATCCAAAACAAATTGAAGCAGACACAACTGTTGATGTCATCACCTCCACTCCCTCTCGAGGAGCTGTCTGGACTGGTAAGGGAGCTCTTTCTAGAGAGCAAATTGGTTTGAATACATAATAATGGGGACTTTACATACTTTTTATGGTTTCAATAGAACATTTCATATCTAAATAGGATTACCTAACAGAATATATCTAGTTAGTTTTCAAAAAAGTGTAGTGGAGTCTGAGAGTGTGTCCCCTTGTTAGGTAAAGGTAAAAGTTTTCCCCTGCACAGTCATGTCCGACTCTAGGGGCCGGTGCTCATCTCCATTTCTTAGCCAAAGAGCCAGCGTTGTCCGAAGTCGCTTCCGCGGTCATGTGGCCGGCATGACGCACACGGAACGCTGTTACCATCCCACGGAAATGGTACCTATTTATCTACTTGCATTTGCATGCTTCTGAATTGCTAGGTTGGCAAGAGCTGGGGCAAGTGCAGGAGCTCACTCCGTCACACGGCGCTCGGGTCTCGAACCGCCGACCTTCTGATCGACAAGCCTGGCATCTTAACCTTAGCTGAGCCATCGCGCCCCTCTTGTTACTCTTACTCCTTACCCTCTTGTTCTTCTTACCCTCTTGTTACTTCTTACCCTCTTATTACTTTTACTTAAAATGCTAATAATTTAATAGGTACTTTAAAAATATGTCTTCTATAAATAACATAAATAACATAAATACATGTACATACATACCACTTATGTATTAAAATTAAATACCTTTAATTTTGTTCAGAGTAAATGTGGTTTTTAGACGTTTGAATGGCACTTAATTAATTGGTATCATTTTATGGTCAATGTAGAAATCTTAATGGAATATTAGTGATTTCTGAAATGTTTTATGGAATAATGGGAAATGCTTGATATGAATAATGATAGCAGCACTTGTTTAGTGTTAAATGTTCAGATCAATTCAAAAATGTAATTTACCAATTAACATTTGCATCAACCATGCAAATTAGGTCAGCATTATTATCCCCATATTGGTAGACTAAAGACAATAATACATATATATGGGTGTGAGATTTGAAGTGCTACTTCTCAGTTCAGTCTTCCTTCTAATTGCATGTATTATAAATGAGACCGTTCTCATTTATAATATGTGTTCCTCATGTTGCTCACTAAGGGTAGATTTTACTTTGCTAATTTCTTCTTCATTTTAAACATCATTCTTCAATTTGATGAAAAAGATATTGTTTTGGGGGATATTGAAAAAGTTAGTGTTTTGTTGTTTATTCGTTCAGTCACTTCTGACTCTTCGTGACTTCATGGACCAGCCCACGCCAGAGCTTCCTGTCGGCCATCACCACCCCCAGCTCCCCCAAGGTCAAGTCCGTCACCTCCAGAATATCATCCATCCATCCATCTTGCCCTTGGTCTTCCTTTTGCCTTCCACTTTCCCTAGCATCACCATCTTCTCCAGGGTATCCTGTCTTCTCATTATGTGGCCAAAGTACTTCAGTTTTCCTTTAATATCATTCCCTCAAGTGAGCAGTCTGGCTTTATTTCCTGGAGTATGGACTGGTTTGATCTTCCTGCAGTCCAAGGCACTCTCAGAATTTTCCTCCAACACCACAGTTCGGAAGCATCTATCTTCCTTCGCTCAGCCTTCCTTATGGTCCAGCTCTCGCAGCCATAGGTTAATACGGGGAATACCATTGCTTTAATTATGCGGACCTTTGTTGTCAGTGTGATGTCTCTGCTCTTAACTATTTTATCGAGAGTTGTCATTGCTCTCCTCCCAAGAACTAGACGTCTTCTGATTTCCTGGCTGCAGTCAGCGTCTGCAGTAATCTTTGCGCCTAGAAATACAAAGTCTGTCACTGCCTCCATGTTTTCTCCCTCTATTTTCCAGTTATCAATCAAGCTGGTTGCCATAATCTTGTTTTTTTTTTTTTGAGGTTTAACTGCATCCCAGATTTTGCACTTTCTTCTTTCACCTTTGTCATAAGGCTCCTCAGCTCCTCCTCGCTTTCAGCAATCAAAGTGGCATCATCTGCATATCTGAGATTGTTAATATTTCTTCCAGCAATTTTAACTCCAGCCTTGGATTCATCAAGCCCAGCACATCGCATGATGTGTTCTGCATACAAGTTGAATAGGTAGGGTGAGAGTATACAGCCCTGCTGTACTCCTTTCCCAATCTTAAACCAGTCCGTTGTTCCGTGATGTGTTCTTACCGTTGCTACTTGGTCGTTATACAGATTCAGGAGGCAGAGAAGATGACTTGGTATCCCCATACCACCAAGAACTTGCCACAATTTGTTATGATCCACACAGTCAAAGGCTTTAGAATAGTCAATAAAACAGAAATAGATGTTTTTCTGAAACTCCCTGGCTTTCTCCATTATCCAGCGGATATTGGCAATTTGCTCTCTAGTTCCTCTGCCTCTTCTAAATCCAGCTTGTACATCTGGCAATTCTCGCTCCATGAATTGCTGGATTCTACCTTGCAGGATCTTGAGCATTACCTTACTGGCATGTGAAATAAGTGCCACTGTTCGATAGTTTGAACATTCTTTAGTGTTTCCCTTTTGTGGTATGGGGATATAAGTTGATTTTTTTCCAATCTGATGGCCATTCTTGTGTTTTCCAAATTTGCTGGCATATGGCATGCATCACCTTGACAGCATCATCTTGCAAGATTTTAAGCAGTTCAGCTGGGATACCGTCGTCTCCTGTTGCCTTGTTATTAGCAATGCTTCTTAAGGCCCATTCAACCTCACTCTTCAGGATGCCTGGCTCTAACTCAGTGACGTCAAAGCTATCCCCAATATTATTATCCTTCTTATACAGATCTTCCTTATATTCTTGCCACCTTTTCTTGATCTCTTCTGCTTCTGTTAGGTCCTTGCCATTGTTTCTAATTTTCTGGAAGAGGTCTCTTGTCCTTCCTATTCTTTTGTCTTCTTCCACTTCTGCGCATTGCTTTTTTAAAAACAATTCCTTATCTCTTCTGGCTAACCTCTGGAATTTGCATTTAATCGGGCATATCTCCCCCTATCACTGTTCCCTTTTGCTTTCCTTCTTTCTTGGGCTACTTCCAGTGTCTCAGCAGAGACATCTTGCCTTCTTGGTTTTCTTTTTCTTTGGGATGTTTTTTGTTGCCGCCTCCTGAACAATGTTGCGAACTTCTGTCCATAGTTCTTCCGGGACCCTATCTACTAAATCTAGTCCCTTAAATCTATTCTTCACCTCTACTGCATATTCATTAGGAATATTAATGAGCTCATATCTAACTGATCTGTGGGTCTTCCCTATTCTCTTTAGTCTGATTCTAAATTGTGCAATAAGAAGTTCATGATCTGAACTACAGTCAGCTCCAGGTCTTATTTTTACTGACTTTATAGATTATCCTCTGTTCCTCCCCAGTAGCATTTTGACCATCTTCCAACCTGGGAGTCCTATCTTCCGATGGTATACCGACATATCTCTGGTTGTACTGATCCATTTAGTTTTCACGGCAAGAATACTGGGGTGGGTTGCCATTACCTTCCCCAGGGATCATATTTAGTCTGACCTCTCTGCCATGACCTTCCCGTCTTGGGTGTCCCTTCATGGTTTAGCTCATGGCGTCATTGAGGTGCTCAGGCTCCAGCACCACGATCTCCTTTGCTGGGGAAAGAGAAAGAGGTAGTAATTACAGTGTTATCTTCATAAATGAAGTACTGGTTTTTCACACTTAATTTAGTTATCTGATATTTGTATGTGGGTATTAGGGTTGTAGTGGTCTTCTCAGAACTTGGGAAAGTGAATCTAGCTTTCTAGGCTGTCCCCAGTTGCTAGGGGCTTGACAATGGCTTTCTTGGGCTCATCCTCATGTCTTGGTTGTTGTGGCCTGCAAATGCTTTACTAATTTTGTGGGGCATGTCCTCATGGCATTACCTCTATTTCACCTCTACTCTGCTGTTGGAGCAGTCTAGAGCTGTCTTTAGTTGTTCTGGTTTGGAAGTGGCATTTCGCTGCTTGTTTGGATACAAAGCTTCAAACCTGGGCAATGTAGGGCACCTAAGGGAGGACCCTGGAGATGATGAGGTCAGGGATAGCAATGCCAGCACTATAAGATAGACCAGACTAAGAAATAGATACCATGTAGGCTTAAAGCTAGAAAGCCAGTTTGGTGTAATGGTTAAGGCATCAGGCTAGAAACTGGGAGATTGTGAGTTCTAGTCTTGCCTTAGGCACAAAGCCAGGTGTTTCGTAAATCGTTTTCTTGGTATGGGCTCAAGGCTCATTTATCTCATTGTTGCCTCAGTAATGGATCTTCCTTTTGTCCCTCAAGGCCATCCTCTGTGCTTTCTACAATCAGTATGCTTACCTTCAGTTGGCCCAGAAACTTGGCTGCCAGGGCTACCCTGTCCCCATCTGATCATTGGGCACTGTGCTTTACTGACATTTTATCTGGGCTGTGTGGGGGACCATAACCAAGGTTGATGCAGCCTCTTTTTCTGTTTTAGCTTAATAGGAATATTGACCTACAAGGTAGTCAGTGACTCATAACAAGAGTTGATGTAGCCATGCAACCCCCCTCTTAACAGTTGTACACCTCATTTACACACAGAAAAATTTCTTTCTCAAATTGGATTTTACGGTTAATAAAGCATGATATTTTTGTTGTGAGCTAGGCTTTGTGGCAAATAAGCAGGAGGAAATTAGCACGTTTTTAACTGTTTTATTAGCTTGGTCATGAATCAGTTAATACAGCAGATAGAGATAAGCCTGGACTGAGGGGTTATAAATCAGAGACTTGTCCCTGCATCTCATAGCTGTTGGATGAAATTAGAAGAGGAGAGCAGGTCTATTGTTGTTCAAATGAAGTTCAATAGTCAGAGCCAATGAGGTCCAAAATATCAAGTCCAGGAGCCATAAGTCAAAAATCCATTTGCAGGGCAAGGAATAAGAAGCCCAAGAAGTGAGAACGTTGTTTTCCAGAACTGGGGAAAATCTGGGAGATGCTTATATATAGCCAGAGATCATGGCTTAGCCAGGGTTGGCACCGTCTTCTCTCAAGGAGTCATGCGGATCTCTGCTGCTCAGCCATCTTTAATTGCCCTTCCAATTTTAGGGTTTGGCATTCTCCCAGAATCATGATCTGAGTCAGTAGTCACCCATGCTGGGTCTGAGTCATTATTCTTTAGTGCCTGGCAGCCCTTTGACTTCTCAGTTGCAGGCTGAGAGTCTGTCAGGTTTTCTTCAGCCTCAGAATCATAGCACCTATTGGCCATTTGTGCTGCAGGAAAGGGGGCAGTGCCATTTCTAATTGAGTGCATTTTTCATGTTTTCAAATTTTAACACTGGTCTGCTGATCTTATGATAGATAGATAGACCGATACTAAATATTCATTGTCATCTATGTGATTTCTTTTGAAATTAGTGTTTTATTCCTTGGCTGTGTTTGAAAGTGAAAGCTATTTTTATTTCCATTACTTTGGATGGGGCTTGCTACAGTAACCTATTTTGCAGGGTGCCTCAGTATTGATTACTCTTGTAGTTTCTAATTTTTCTTTTTCTTTTATCATTTACCTATCAATTTCATTGTAGACCATTTTCTTTGAAGCAGAGGCAGATTGATATGGGTGGAAAGAAAATGGAACATTTTGCATATCTCATGGTATACTTCCTGGTTGTATAGGTGATGAGGTTAGTCACCTTGATTTTTGTTCTTTGATATCATCATCTCTTTCTTTTTAAAGATGTTATTAGCTACATCCAGCCATTGCTTTCTCAGTCTTCCTGTCCCTCTAACCCTCCCTCCCTCCGTCTTTTCCTTCTGCAATGTGATTCTCATTCAGTATCTATATATCAGGGGTGGGCAACGTCAGGCCCACGGGCCATATAAGGCCCGTGGGGCTCCTGCCTAAGGCCCGTGGGGCTCCCGCCCGCAAACCCCGTTCCTTCCATGCGATTGGCTCCTGCCCACAAACCCCGCCCCCCAGTGCTTGTGATTGGCTCCTGCCCGCAAACTCCGGCCCCCAGTCCGCGGAAATCCCAGAAACCACGCCCCCCAAACCTCCTGGTCCCCGGTTATAAATATCCAAATGGCCCTTGGCAGAAAAAAGGTTCCCCACCCCTGCTATATATGATCAAACCATCTCAACATAGTTATTTTGTACTGGTCATTTATTTTCTGTATTCAACCTATGTTCATTCAACCCCCTATCTCCTATCATTCAGCCTCCTATTTCTTCTTGTTTAACCAAACAACCATTCCCACTGTATCCAACATTTATGTTTCTCCTGGCACACCCAATTCTCACTGCTATATAACAAAGTGTGTGTGAGGGGGTGAAGTTGGGAAAAGTAGCTGCAGCCAGGCAGAAACAGTTCACAACCCATTTCCCTCATACATACATTCAGTAACCCACAACGTTATTCACAAGCATCCAAACTGGCATTCCAGCTGCCTGTGACAATTAAGCCACCCCCTAGCATTTTCAAGGACGTGCATCCCCAGAGCAGCCTTACCCCACCCAGGCTCTTTAGCTTACAAAAACATATGCTAAGACAGAGTGAGAAGGGGTGTGTGTAGGAGGAAAGGTGATAAGCAAATGGCATACAGACAGGGAAGCGGAGGCGACGTCTGAAGATTGGCAGCTATTACAAGCAGGCAAGAGGATTGTAATAGGATTCAACTGCCAGGACCACAAGTTATGGAGAGCGGCATATCCTGGTGGGAGTCCTGCCTGGAGTTTGGAAATTTGCGTGTTGCTCAGTAGCAACTAGAAGAGGAGCAACCACACTGAGATAGCACCTCAACCCAACTAGTGCAAAACTTTTGGAAAAAGGCAAAGGTTGTATGCTACTTTATAGATTTTGAAACTTTTGTTTGAACTGAGTATTAAAAGACTGAGTATAAAGGACTGAGTATTAAAGATTAAAGTATTTATGTGGCAACAGCAACTTGCAAGTCCTAGGTGGGTGGAGTTGACCCATAGCAATACCCTGTTTTTGGGGAAGGTGTGTGCTGCAATAAAGCATTGTGTACAGATTTGCTACATTGTGGTGTGTCCAGTGTATGGAAAACAAAGAACCCTCACAGTGTGCAGATGTGCATTTGTGTACACAGTGACTTTTGCTACTTTAAAAAAAGCATTTGTTCCTTGCAATGAAACACACCTTGACCACTATCTTTTTATTACCATTTGCCCATCTTAAATTTCTCCATCAATTTTCTTATCTTTCCCATCTTTCCAAACATTCCACCAAGGTACACAGCTTAATCTACTGGCTCTAGTGTTACACCACTTATGTCTAATTGTTAACTCTTTCTCTTGTCAAACCAAAATACCTTGCTTTGTTACCTTAATTTTCAGATCAGTGTTCCTTATTGCATTATTACAAATCACTTGAGCTGTGAGCCATATTCCCAGCCAACAAACTTCTAATGCAGTGCTTTCCAAAGTCCCGCCATTGGCGACACACCAACAGCGGTGGTGGTGGTGCGTGTGGTGGCAGCAGCGGCGGCAGCCTCGTGCGTCGTGCTAAAACCCGGAAGCGTTGATGGTGCACTGCTGCTGCTGCCGCACACACCACCAGCAACGCGCCATCAGCACTTCCGGGTTTTGTCGCTACACACTAATGTGTCGCGACACACAGTTTGGAAAGCTATGTTCTAATGACACCAGAGTCATTATATACATAACATACAGTTATCAATGATCTGTGGTCCTACTTTCTTGCATGTTTACAAAAACCTAGGTGACAACAATTCATACTTTCTGACATAAATTTTAGAACTTAATAATAATACCACACTTTCCCTTTCCTGCATATATTCATGAACTCCACTCCTCAAGTTTAGACCATCTTCATTCAGATTCATTAGATTTTTTTCCCTTTCTCTTCATGTCACAGGCACACAGCATAACAATTTTTTTTTAAATCATTTGTTAATCCATGGTCTTTGTCAGTTATTCTTCTTACATTCCAAGTCACAATCTTCCATATGCCATGATTTTCATCATATGGTTCATATATACTTTCCTTTGCCAGTCATCATGGATTTGGTCAATGGAAGCATTCATATAATGCTTTTCAGTGAGACAGAGAAAGTGTAGAATACTGTAAACTATTAGCTTGGTCATTTTGTGCCATATGCAACATTGCTTGTTAGCAGTAAGAAAGCAGATTTGTTGCTGTGTCTTTGTTATGGGTGTGTCTGATGAGGAGCAGGACTTGATATGTTCTGACTTTGCAACTCAGGATCAAGCAGATTCTAGATATCTGCAGATGAAGCTCAGAAAGAGTAGGCCATCTTGGAGGATGAGCTCGCAGTTCTGCGGCAGTCATAATCTGTTGCAGAAGCACAGCAGGAGTCTGAGTCCCATGATCTAGAGCCTGAGCAGGAAAAGACTCTCAGTCTTTATATATACTTAATATTAAGTGAGTAAAACAAAGATGTTCAAAAGAAAGCAACATGACTTAGGAAAATGGGCATGCTTGAGTCAGTGCTATAAAAGATAGGCTTGGGAATCTGACTTTCATTGGAAAACAACTTTCCAGCTTTGGACCTGACTTCCTGAATGTGTTCTGCTTTTAATTCCTGGGCTGGGTTTTTGACTGCAACAAGAATATACTTAGCTCTGATTCCTGGATCTTGGATTTCGCTGCACGGAGCTTTGGCTTCTGAAGTAAGCTTATTTGTTTTCCTGAGCACTTGCATTTTTGCACTGTGATAAGATTTATAGCCACTATAAAGACTTTTTTTATATATAAGTTTGACCTCTTGCAATTGCTGGTACAGGACAGTCTTGATGTTATGTTAATTTTTTGCTACAGTAATTTCCCATATCATTAAATGCAAATTGTATTTTAATTTTCTATTGTTTTGTGTCACAAACCTGGCAGCTATGAATAGGAATTAAATCTTTCTATTATGCTGCATTAATTTGTATAGCATATTAAATAAAAATCATAAACCAACAACAGGATTCATTGTGAAATTTGGATAATTTCCCCAATTTATTCAAAAAGACCAAAAGAATGGACTAATAGGCCATTGTAACCAGTGTGTTTACAATAGTAAACTGATTTGGGTATGGAATAATAAATATGCATGTAATTTCCTGATTTTATTGAGTAATTCCTAATTTTATAGAAATTTCCTATCTTAAGAAACAATGTTTTCAAAGAGTAAATAAGATGGTAAAGCTGTGTCTTAATTCTGTCACTGCAGGTAAGGGATTATATGAGTGGTGCTTCTTTATTGTAAACATAAAGAAAAATGTTCCTTACAAATATATGAAATTGCTGTATATATTGCCCAATTTAAGCTACACATTTCAATTTCCTAACACAGTTTTTCATTTACAAATTGTTCAATAGTTGAACAACATTATTGATAGTTAATTATGATATTTGGCCCCCTGTTGAGACTTTTAAATGTAGCTTTGATTCTTTAAAAATAATTTACGTTATTTGTTTAACCCAGGAAAAAGAAATAAGAACTTTAAAGTACCATGACAGGAAGAATAATATTGGCATTGCCCAAACAAGATGAGTTGAGAAAGAACATATTTATAGAAGTACATTAAGACCAATTTAGAGAAGGTTGATTAGATAATGTAATTTTTTATCCAACAAGCCAAAAAGCAGTTTCTTATTTTATTGAATCAGTGGCTATGTACTCATACAAGCATAATAAATATAAACTCCCATGAGCTCTACCATGAGGTATTTTTATTCTTCTTTGCTTAGTAGTCAAGATTTGTTGTTGGTATAAGTTGCTTATAAAAACTGCTTTCTTCCAATAAGTGATGCTTTGTCTGGGTAAAAAATGAAGATTAAAAAATAGAAACATTGTTCATTGTTCAACACAAAACAGAACTCTTTGAATTAGAGGGTTAATATACTATTTTGAAAGAGTCTGGAACTAACCAGTATGAAATTATTCTTATTCTAGCATTTAAGTAAATGCCAGTTTATTTAGCCGTGATTCCACCATGTGCCTTGCAAATTTATTGACCAGAAAGGTAAAAAGGAAAAATTCAGAAAGAATGACCAGATATAACAAAGACAGTACAACTATCATATAAAACCTAAAAATTTAGACTTAAAAAACATATTAAGGGAGAAATTGAATAAAATGCAGAAAAATATAAAAAATAAAATAGATTAAGATAAAATAGAAATACCATAAAATAAAAGAGCAAAGAGATTTAGGGGACCACAGTGGCTCATGTGGCTAAGGTGCTGAGACAGGAAGATCTTAAGGTCGGTGGTTCAAAGCCCGTGTGCGGATGCCACGTGAAGGGGTGAGCTCCTGTCAGCTAGCCCTAGCTTCCGATGTCAGGCTCTAGCGACAAGCCGGTTGGCTAGCCCCTGTCACAACTAAATGGATCAACCAATTACCAACTTCCAGTTGATACGGAAAAAAGCGGACCCTGCAAAAAAGCAGGATAAATGCGAGGAAGAGGAAGAAGGCAAAGAGATTTTATGATGTAATCATCCCAAGATTAGTACATCTTACGTTTTCCTGTGCAAATTGCTTCAGATAGAAACAAAGTCAGTTTATGCCGCTTTCAATATGTTAAATAACAATTAAAAACAGAAGCAATTTAACTCTGGTCTGTGATCATAATAAAAAGTCTAGTCTAATCTAGTCTAGTCTACTGAAACAATTTTCACACAAGTATTACTCTAACTTAATCCTTCTCTCCATTCATATTACCTTCAAAGAATTATGGATTTTCTGAATCTGATTCTTTTTGCACTTTTGCTCATCTTACAGCCTCCCTAAAAATTAATTCTCTCACACAAAAATATATGCACCTAATCTGCTGTGGTTTTCTCAATCTTTCTTGCATTCTCCACTGAAGTACAATCTAGATATATCTATTGGCAATATACCATTCCTGATTACTTATGATGGAATTTTAGTCTGCTGGTAGCTTCCTGTTCTTTAAAGAAGTTTGGTCTAGTGGTTAAGGCAATGGGCTAGAAACCAGGAGACTGAGAGTTCTAGTCCCACCTTAGGCATGAAAGCTGGCTGGGTGACCTTGGGCCAGTCACCCACTCTCAGCCCAACTCACCTCACAGGGTTGTTGTTGTGGGGAAAATAGGAGGAGGAAGGAGTATTAGGTATTTTCACCTTGAGTTGTTTATGAAAATAATAAAGGCGGGATATAAATTAAATTTAATTAAAAAATCCAATTCAATTCAATTCCTTGCCTGCCACTTTGGCCATTCCAGAAATGTTGGAAAGAATGTTCCAGAGTGTATGCTTAGTCCCATTTTTTGGATGGTTACACTGAGGAAATATTATGCCTATTTTGAAATCTTGTCTGTAATGCTGGAGCAGAATAAATCATTAAATTGGTAAATAATAAGTAATATTTCATTTCTCTAGTTTTATTTCTATTCTTCCATGATTCATTACTCTGGAATTGTTGTGATCTTAAAGCAGTTGCCTTTTTAAACCTGCAATGATTTGGTTTATGTTGTAATTTAATAAGTCTAATCTTAATGTTAAATTTTGAGTGTCATAAAAAAAGAATTGATTTGACTAATGAAAAATAGCCATACATGACTGTTGACATAGAATCCCTGCATATTATAAAGGAAATCATGGGGTCTGTGTTCCTACATGCTACTTTTCAAGTTGCTTTGGCAAGACACACCATTTAGCATTCTGTTCACATCCTTCTGCTGCCACCAAAGTGGCCTGAAGCAAGCAGCAAGAGGAACGCACCAAATTGAGCACGTAAATCACTTCTTTGGCTCCTTGGCAGATTTAACTAGCATCCTGCAACAAATGCTACGAAATAATATACTGTCAAATCTGAAACGGCAGAATGACTTTTTCCAAGCATACAATAGTCCAGGTGATCATACAATTATAATTAATCTATATGCTTGTACCTAATTGTAAATTATAAAATGAATGATAAAATCAAGGAAAGTATTGTGGCATTAGGAAAATACTTAATAATTGTGTGTTAAAAAGAATTTTGGAAATATTACAAGGAATATGAAGTTTTATTATTTTCTGTAATTGAAAATACTGATCAGATGTAGAGGGATAGAATTTGAAATGGTTCTGACAGTGAAGGAAAGCAATATTGAGACTATCAAGCATACTGTAGGTATATATAAGAATTTGTAAGTAAAAGTTTGAGAATCGTACACACAGATGCATATACAAATACAATACATATACTGTGCGTACATATACATATACATATACATATACATATACATATACATATACATATACATATACATATACATATACATATACATATACTCCTCAGTTCCTATACTAGTCAGAAAATACCATAGGATGAAAAACATCAGATAAGGCAACTAATATGATTATGAGTGTGGAATACCATCCATCAATTAAGATAATGTTTTTGTATGTATGTAATCTCCAGCAAAGGAGATCGTTACCTTGTCGTGGTGCTGGAGCTTGAGCACCTCAATGAAACCATGAGCTAAACCGTGAAGGGACACCCAAGACGGGAAGGTCGTGGCAGAGAGGTCAGACTAAATACGATCCCTGGGGAAGGTAATGGCAACCCACCCCAGTATTCTTGCCATGAAAACTAAATGGATCAGTACAACCAAAGATATGTCGGTATACCATCGGAAGATGGGACTCCCAGGTCGGAAGATGGTCAAAATGCTACTGGGGAGGAACAGAGGATACGTTCAACTAGCCCCAGATGTGATGACGCAGCTAGCTCAAAGCCGAAAGGACGGCTAGCGGCCGACGGTGCTGGTGGTGAACGACGAATCCGATGTTCTAAAGATCAACACACCATAGGAACCTGGAATGTAAGATCTATGAGCCAGGGCAAATTGGATGTGGTTATTGGTGAGATGTCAAGATTAAATATAGACATTTTAGGTGTCAGTGAACTGAAATGGACTGGAATGGGCCACTTCACATCAGATGACCACCAGATCTACTACTGTGGACAAGAGGACCACAGAAGAAATGGAGTAGCCTTCATAATTAATAATAAAGTGGCTAAAGCAGTGCTTGGATACAATCCAAAAAACGATAGAATGATCTCAATTCGAATTCAGGGTAAGCCATTTAACATCACAGTGATCCAAATATACGCCCCAACCACAGATGCTGAAGAAGCAGAAGTAGATCAGTTCTATGAGGATCTGCAGCACCTACTAGATAATACACCAAAAAGAGATGTTATTTTCATTACAGGAGACTGGAATGCTAAGGTGGGTAGTCAGACGACACCTGGAATTACAGGCAAGCATGGTCTGGGAGAACAAAATGAAGCAGGACATAGGCTGATAGAATTTTGCCAAGACAACTCACTGTGCATAACAAACACTCTCTTCCAACAACCTAAAAGACGACTTTATACATGGACTTCACCAGATGGTCGACACCGAAATCAGATTGACTACATCCTTTGCAGCCAAAGGTGGCGGACATCTATACAGTCGGTAAAAACAAGACCTGGAGCTGACTGTAGTTCAGATCACGAACTTCTTATTGCAAAATTTAGAATCAGACTAAAGAGAATAGGGAAGACCCACAGATCAGTTAGATATGAGCTCACTAATATTCCTAAGGAATATGCAGTGGAGGTGAAGAATAGATTTAAGGGACTAGATTTAGTAGATAGGGTCCCAGAAGAACTATGGACAGAAGTTCGCAACATTGTTCAGGAGGCGGCAACAAAAAACGTCCCAAAGAAAAAGAAAACCAAGAAGGCAAGATGGCTGTCTGCTGAAACACTGGAAGTAGCCCAAGAAAGAAGGAAAGCAAAAGGCAACAGTGATAGGGGGAGATATGCCCAATTAAATGCAAAATTCCAGAGGTTAGCCAGAAGAGATAAGGAATTATTTTTAAACAAGCAATGTGCGGAAGTGGAAGAAGACAATAGAATAGGAAGGACAAGAGACCTCTTCCAGAAAATTAGAAACATCGGAGGAAAATTCCAGGCAAAAATGGGTATGATCAAAAACAAAGATGGTAAGGACCTAACAGAAGCAGAAGAGATCAAGAAAAGGTGGCAAGAATATACGGAAGATCTGTATAGGAAGGATAATAATATTGGAGATAGCTTTGACGGTGTGGTCAGTGAGTTAGAGCCAGACATCCTGAAGAGTGAGGTTGAATGGGCCTTAAGAAGCATTGCTAATAACAAGGCAGCAGGAGACGACGGTATCCCAGCTGAACTGTTTAAAATCTTGCAAGATGATGCTGGCAAGGTGATGCATGCCATATGCCAGCAAATTTGGAAAACACAAGAATGGCCATCAGATTGGAAAAAATCAACTTATATCCCCATACCAAAAAAGGGAAGCACTAAAGAATGTTCAAACTATCGAACAGTGGCACTTATTTCACATGCCAGTAAGGTAATGCTCAAGATCTTGCAAGGTAGACTCCAGCAATTCATGGAGCGAGAATTGCCAGATGTACAAGCTGGGTTTAGAAAAGGCAGAGGAACTAGAGACCAAATTGCCAATATCCGCTGGATAATGGAGAAAGCCAGGGAATTTCAGAAAAACATCTATTTCTGTTTTATTGACTATTCTAAAGCCTTTGACTGTGTGGATCATAACAAATTGTGGCAAGTTCTTGGTGGTATGGGGATACCAAGTCATCTTGTCTGCCTCCTGAGGAATCTGTATAACGACCAAGTAGCAACGGTAAGAACAGAGCACGGAACAACGGACTGGTTTAAGATTGGGAAAGGAGTACGGCAGGGTTGTATACTCTCACCCTACCTATTCAACCTGTACGCAGAACACATCATGCGACATGCTGGGCTTGATGAATCCAAGGCTGGAGTTAAAATAGCTGGAAGAAACATTAACAATCTCAGATATGCAGATGATACCACTTTGATGGCTGAAAGTGAGGAGGAGTTGAGGAGGCTTATGACGAAGGTGAAAGAAGAAAGTGCAAAAGCTGGGTTGCAGTTAAACCTCAAAAAAACCAAGATTATGGCAACGAGCTTGATTGATGACTGGCAAATAGAGGGAGAAAAAGTGGAGGCAGTGACAGACTTTGTATTTCTAGGCGCAAAGATTACTGCAGACGCTGACTGCAGCCAGGAAATCAGAAGACGTCTACTTCTTGGGAGGAGAGCAATGGCAAATCTTGATAAAATAGTTAAGAGCAGAGACATCACACTGACAACAAAGGTCCGCATAGTTAAAGCAATGGTATTCCCTGTAGTAACCTATGGCTGTGAGAGCTGGACCATAAGGAAGGCTGAGCGAAGGAAGATAGATGCTTTTGAACTGTGGTGTTGGAGGAAAATTCTGAGAGTGCCTTGGACTGCAAGAAGATCAAACCAGTCCATACTCCAGGAAATAAAGCCAGACTGCTCACTTGAGGGAATGATATTAAAGGCAAAACTGAAGTACTTTGGCCACATAATGAGAAGACAGGATACCCTGGAGAAGAAGCTGATGCTAGGAAAAGTGGAAGGCAAAAGGAAGAGGGGCCGACCAAGGGCAAGATGGATGGATGATATTCTGGAGGTGACAGACTCAACCATTGGGGAGCTGGGGATGGTGACGGCTGACAGAAAGCTCTGGCGTGGACTGGTCCATGAAGTCACGAAGAGTCGGAAACGACTGAACGAATAAACAACAACATGTATGTAAATTGATTGATGGAGGCAGGGGCAAAGACATTTTTGCATATGCAAAAACCTGAAAGGATACATGAAAGATATTTGTAATAAATATATACAGAAAACAGACAGAAAAAAACTTTTCCCTTCCTTGTAGGTATAGACACATCACGGCATTTGAATTTCTTTTCCAAGGCCCTCATGGCTGCTCTAGGGGGCAAGCGGGGCATGTGCCCCAGGCACCGTGCTGGACGAGGTGCCAAAAGTCCTTTGTGTTACGACTGCGGTGTGAATCGGGACTTAATCTCACACTCACGCAGGTTCCTTGTGGGTGGAGCCCACCGCTCAAGCAGGTCTAAAGCAGGAGCGGCTTTCGTGCGCCTGGATCCTCCAACAAACTAGCGCTCGCCAGAACGGGAGGGTGGAGGCTCGCTCGCTCTTCTCTCTCTCGCGCTTAGGAAGATGTTGCGCAGGTTCTAAATGGAAGGTTAGCAGCAGCGTGATTGAGCTCTGGAGGGGGGGCGGAGTAAGTAAGAGCGAGAACTGCAAGAATTAATTAATTAAATTAATTAAATTAATGTATAATAGAATAATAAAACTTGCTAACACCTCCTTCACCAACCCATGGGGGGGGGGCGCGGAATCCATGTTTGCCCCGGGTGACACAGACCCTAGTTGCGGGCCTGAGTGCTAGTCTGCGGCGTATTTCTTGACTGCTTTTTCCTTTCCTATTGATGGTTGATCCTAAAAGGCAGAAGCTAGCCACCACTTCAATATCTTCAGTGTCAATTCTAAGGCTGGTTGTTCCACCTGTTCTCATTAGTTTGGTTTTCTTATATTTAATTTTAGTCCCATTTTTTTCACTGTGCTCTTTGACTTTAAGTACTAGGGCTTGCAGATCCTTTGAATTTTCAGCTATCAGGGTACTGTTGACAGCATTGTACAAGTTATTGATGTTTCTTCCTCCAGTTTTAAAGCCCTGCTCATCATCTTCCAATCCAGGTTCCCTTAATATATATTCAGCATATAAATTTTACTTTACAATGATTTAATTTATTTATCATTGAATGTACATCTCATCTTTCTATTAACTTTTAAAGTGTTTTACAGCTTTACACAGTGATTTACTAATGTGGAACAGAACAGAGTACCATTTAGTACCATTAAAATAAAAACAAACATTACAATTATTCATTAGTCATCATTAATGATTTAAAACTTTTGGTGTATTTCCCCAGTGTCTGCTATTACTGTATTTGGGGTGTGGTTGTAGTTGTTGTTTTAGATTATTTTATGGCGTTAATCCACTGCATACGTTCTTGAGTCATTTGCTTTAATTTGGTGGCCTTATAAATTGAATAGATTATTGTCATCATCATCGTCGTCATGTTTCTAAATACAATGACAGTGAGAACCAACACACCTCCAGAGCTACCCAGGAAAAGTCCATATTTTGTATACTCAAATAAATGTGTATTTTTGTGTGGAAAGTCTGTTAAATTCTCTCTTAAAATAAAGGAGGTCTGAATCAGTTAGGGCTACAGAACCCTATCTTAATGTCAAAGAGTCTTTTGGAATATTCCCATTCAGTCCTGTTAGACAATAAATATTTATGTTGCAGGGCCTCAAAATCATCAGCTTTTGTTTAATTATCTAATGTGTACACATTACACATTAGATTACTAATGTGTAATTAGTTACTAGTTACTAGTTACTAGTTACTAGTTACTAGTTACTAGTTACTAGTTACTAGTTACTAATTACTAATTACTAATTACTAATTACTAATTACTAATTACTAATTACTAATTACTAATTACTAATTACTAATTACTAATTAGAGTACACATTACACACTCCATTCCACAAAAGATTGCCTTGCTGTTTCAAATTTTTTATTTCTCCATATTGTCAATTCAGCTGATTATAAAACTCAAACCAGGACTGACATGGTATTGCTTGCCACACCTCTCTGGGACTAATATAATATTTTATATTTGTCAAAATAAGAGGAGTCAGATATGCCCATCTTAGTGAACAAAATTTGTTCACTAAGATGATGACGACAATGATGATGACAATAATCTATTCAATTTATAAGGCCACCAAATTAAAGAAAATGACTCAAGAACGCATGCAGTGGATTAACGCCATAAAATAATCTAAAACAACAACTACTACCACACCCCAAATACAGTAATGGCAGACACTGGGGAAATACACCAAAAGTTTTAAATTTGTTCACTAGTTCTTAGTAAACAAAACTTGTCATTCTTTGACTTGAGAGAAGATTATACCATAAACAAAAAACTGGATAATTTAAAAAATTCACTAACTGGCAATTAGCATTTTCTGAATAAGAAATGAGTGGGAGACTTTCCCAAATAAACTTCCAAAACAATATATTCATAACAATATATTTTAGGAATATATAACATAATACTACAGTATCTGTGTTGTAGATTATCCAGGGTGAAACATTCATTTTAAAAGTATTAATTTTATGTCAAATACTCAATTTAAGTGGAGTCCATCTCTCCAGATGTAATGTTCTGATAGCAATGTATTTAATTCAGTTTGATCATTTGAGGTATGATCAAATTGAATCTCTAGATATTTTCAATCCAATGTAATTTATTACCTTTGGCATTATTAAAACTATAGAAAGCAGAGTTTGAGATTTTGATATCCCCAAAAGCATCACATCTAATTTAGACCAATTTATATTATACATAGAAAGGACTCTGAAGCCTTCAATTAATTAATTTTGCTATTGAGGACTCTCAACATATAATCTGCAAAAATGCTTCTTTATACTCCTTGCCAGAATGTATCAAACACTGAATCACACTTGTTTGTACATTCTAGCAGATTTAAACACAAATTAATAAAAGAGAAAGTGACCAGTCACTTTGTGCTTCCCAATTATTTATTTATTAAAGAAGGAAAGAAATAGAATTCAATTGGAAAATATAATTTTCAAACTGTAAAAGAAGTATTGTCAATACATTTTTATTTATTTATTTTCTATCCCGCCTTTTATTATTTTTATAAATAACTCAAGGCAAACATACCTAATACGCCTTCCTCCTCCTATTTTCCCCACAACAACCACCCTGTGAGGTGAGCTGGGCTGAGAGTGACTGGCCCAAGGTCACCCAGCCGGCTTTCAAGCCTAAGGCAGGACTAGAACTCTCAGTCTCCTGGTTTCTAGCCCATTGTTAAAGATCTTCCCTACATTCAATGAAATAATTACAGGTTCTTCTTTGATAGAGTTTAAAACTATAAGATTTACTATACATTTCAGCTCATCTACTATACATTTCACCTGGACCATGACAAATAAATCCTCCATCAGGATGTTTTAAACTTCCTGTTATATTCTAGGATCAGTTAGTAAGAATCCCAGACAGTATTTTGACATCTACATTAATAAAATAGGCCTATAATTAGCACATACTGTATATATTTTCTTTATCTGGTTAAGAGTTATAGTAACTTGAGTTTTGCTAAAAGAAGCTGGCAAAAATCAGATTCAAACACTTTCTGATAAAAGTTTAAGAGTTTGGGAGTCAAAAAACTCTATAGAAAAGCCATCTGTCCCTGGCATTTTCCCACTCTTTGCACTATCAGTGATATATTTAATCCATTTGAATGGCCTCAGAAATTAGCTTGCTTTGTTGACCAACCAAACATGGAAGTTTCATCTCAGAAGAAAACAAATCCAATTCAATTGGCATAAAATTATTGTTATTTTTCAAAGCTTTCAGTAACTGTTTTGAAAGCTTAGATTTATGTCTTCAGGCATTACATGTAAATTATAACTTATTTTTAACATCCCTTCATCTTTTATTATTTGTTTTAGTTGGTTTTTTAAATATTTTTAATTATTTATTGTTTTAGATCTTTGTACGCCACCCAGAGTCGCTTGTTTGTGAGATGGATGGCTAAATAAATTTGAAAAATGAATGAATAAATAAAACAATCATATTGGAATAAAGCTGCTATCTTGTTAATTCTTTAACCTGTACACCAAAATTTTCTTTGGACATTCTCCAAATTCCCAGTATCTTTGCTCTAAGCATGTTGGTGTAAAGTCTGCTTTGGCTGAAAGCAATTTACTCAATCCCTATTTAGCATTTTGTAAACTTTTCTTTTTGTGCTGCACTTTGCTTTTTCTACTGGAATAGGGAGCATATGGCCATGTAGTCACCTGGAATCAGGCCTGACTCAATAGCATCTAACTAACTTAACATAAGAAATAATTTGTTTTCTCTTAGAAGTTTTATGTGCTTTCAATCAATATCGTAGGAAGACGCTGAATCTTTATTCATATTAAAATATTTTCAAAGCTCACAGCCATTTGGTTTTTAAATTACCATAAATTAATCAGGAAGCATTCAAACATTCTTCAAGAAGATTTTTAAGTTTGCAAAAATTACTGGGAATTGATTCAGATATTGCTATTGTGTCAATATGACTATCAGTTATCATCTGAAGTGCTGAGGAAGATTAAAAAGTAATCAAAGATAAGTAATTTTGATGAACATAAGACATAAAAGTATTAGTTGGGTGTTTTAAGTTCTATACATCCATTTCTCAAATATAAACTTTCAGTGATAATTGAAGTGATGACTAATTAATAGGTGAAGAATTTTTACCTTAGATTGGATCAGGAATTTCACTACAACCTGTAGCAGTTTTTTAAAAGTCTTAAGATACAAAGGGAAGATGACAGACAATATTCAGTGAAATATTAATAGAAAGAATATACGTGCATTGAAAATGCAATGTGCAAAACATAGAGATTGCTTTTTTTATTTAGTTTTAATCCTTTAATCCTTAAATCTGGAAGGATGTTCTGTTAATTTATTTGTATTTATAAATCACATTTATAAGATGCCCATCTCATCACAACCGTGGGTCATGTACAAGTTAAAAACAACATTCAGTACAGTAAAAATTGGAAAAAGGCAAAAACCCAAGGACTAAAAGACTAAAATACTGATAAAATTTAATATACTGTACTTCCTAATTCAGGGAAGGGGAGGGGGCTCTTGGGGAAAGAGCCAGGTCATCAAGGCTCATTTAAGGGATAGGAGATTTGGGGCAACTTGAACCTCTGGGGGAATGCTGTTCAAGAGGGCAAATACTGCTAGAGAGAAGGCATATTACCTGGATCCCATCAGATGACATTGTTTTAAGGATGGCACATGGACCATACCCACTCTATCAAATCTTACCAAATGGGCAGAAACAATGGGAGAGAGGTGGTCCCTTAGATGTCCAGGCCCTATGTCATGAAGGGCTTCATATGTCAAAACCAGCACTTTGAATTTCACTCAAAAATTTACTGGTAAACCCACAGCCATTCCGTTTTGTGAGAGTTAAGCTTGAGCCTGTTTTTCCCTGTCCAGAGCCCAACAGCCTTCAGGTGCTAGGACAATATTTCAACAACATCACTTATATGTATAAAGTTATATGAATATACACTTATATGTATAAAGTGCCATGCCACGCCCTTTTTCTTTTCCATGTTTGTGTAATTCTCATTTTTTAAAAATACTCTTGAGGTTATTTCCCGGAGAGAAATAAATAGCCTATGGAATAACTCTTTGGGTTTAGAATAACCTTGTATCTCAAGAACATTAGAAAAATATGTTGGGTATGACTGCTAACATGCTATAACTTTGGTAGCTTTCCTCTCTCTCCTCTGCAATACAGAATGTACACTTTCAGGTCTTTGCTTACCATCTTCTATCATTGCAGGACACAGAAATAGCCATTCATCTTCCCTTCCCTTCCAAGATATTGAAAGGTATCAAAGGTATCTTCAAAGACATTGAACGCCATTTTATCCCATTCCTACAATTAGTTCTTCTTTAAAAAAATTCAAAACAGTATATTTGTAGCCTTCTGTCTTGCAAAGCTCACTCTCAGTCCTAGTGTCTCCACAAGTTCAGCAGTAAGCAGAAGCAGCTGATTTTGAAGAATACAGCAAGTGGCAAAGGTGGCTACAATGCCACACAAGGGGAAAGAAGACAGACTTGCCTTTATTAAATCTTAGGATAATAACAAATCTTTATTAACTCTTGTTTTTTCTTTCTTTCTTTCTTTGCTAAAAACACAGCATTCCAAAAATACATGCTTAGCAATTTGTTCTTTGGAGTACTGGTTGATTGTGTCAAAGATACTGTTTTAGCAGTTACTTTATTTTAGGAATTATTTTTTCTTACCTTGTGTGTTAATCAAATAAGGAGATAATTTTGATACCATGAACAAACAAAAAAGAGTAGGTGTCTTGAAACCTTTAATTTTCTTAATTTTCTGTCTAAATTAGGAAAGGTGGCTTTTTTTTACATATCTCCCCTTTTTTTTTCTTACCTAAGAATTGCTTTTAAAAATCAGCCATGGTGTCACACTTTGGATACGTGGCGTTTTACTATGTTGACTAAGAAGTAATAAATAGCAAAGCAGAGGCCTGAAACTCAAATTGTTAGAAGAGCTGTATGAAAACTGAGGGCTGCATCCCTGAAGTCTTTTCAAATATTGATACATGTTTGTATCTACTGAGTAAAAAAATGAAAAAAATGAAGATAATCACAGCATACCACTAAACATATATTTATTAATTTAAAAATACTGAGAAACTGAGCTATTTTTTGCCATTTCACTTTGGTCACTTATCTGGCAGCATTGTTCATTAACCAGAATGCCAGTATTTGTTTATATATCCTGAGAAGAAGCCAACCTTGATGTTGTTTGCTAATATTCATCAGTCAGCCTTGATCTCAATGTAGAAGTCAGTTTTCACAGATGAGAAAAACTGTTCCCATTTACATGTACCTCCAAACATTGCTAGTATCTCTTAGCCCTGTAAGGTAGGCCAGGTCAGGAAACAGACTCCACAAGAAATACTGGAACTCTACTTTATTAATATAGGCTACAGTAATGGAATCTGGAAGATCTGGAACCTTGTGCATTTGTGAGTGGTTCTTCTTTGCCTTCTTCAGCCACATCCTCAGACATCCAAGGGACTCTTTTCCCTGGAGGTTCACTTCAAGTTTAGTTCCTTTCACCTTGTTAGAGTGCGCACCGTGGGGCGGCCTGCTCCTTTTTCCAAGACACCAGTGATCCATGTTCTATGCAGTAAATAGACACTCAAGCAGAGATTAGATAAAATAGCCTATTTACTTTATATACATACGTAGTCCAAAATTCATCCAACAGCAGTAACAAATGATAACAGCAACGAGATGGAATACAGCGATGAGAAGTTTAACAGCAACGAGAAGAAATACACAAGAACTTCTCTTCCTTTATACAAATACTGACCTATCACATTATAGGTCACTCTCATCATCTGCCACACCCAACTAAACTGTAGCACCTGTCCTGTGTAGATGCAGAAATAACACGCCGAGGCTGGGAATCTAGTCTCTAGTGTTTATTGGTACCTACATACAGAATCCTGATAAACTGATAGTGCTCGAAGAATCCCAAAGATATGAGTCCAACCTAGGGCGAAGCTTTCCTGAGGCGTTTGGGAAAGAAGGCCATGTTTTCCGAGCTACATGTTCGCTTCCCTCCCATGGGCAAGCTCCCCCCTCCGCTCTCCTGTGTCTCCCTGACAGCACCTGAAGTATGAATCATCACTGCCACATCATACCTTCAACAATGGCTGCTAAGTGGATGACTTGCAGAATAATTCCCCTCTCACCTAGATATCAAGCCTCTCCAGTATAATTTATCTATCTGTAAATTCCTGGGTATATACAAACCCCAACACACCTTTACCACATTCTCTTCTCCCAAGACAGAATATGGAAAGTGGAGGGAAACTGGAGGCATAGGTGACTCCTATCTTCCCCTACCCACGTTCCCAGAGCCTCCTTCATCCACATCATGTAGCTTTCCCATTTTTTCTTGAATTATAGGCCTAACACCCTTCCCCCATGAAATTTAGATCTGCTATGGATTCTGGGCTGGGCCAATTGTGTTGCCTGTTTCTGAAGGTTGCTTCCCCAGGGGGCTTTCTGGGTGGTCTTTGTCAGTGCTCTTCCTCCACTGCCTCCTGGAGCAGAGCTCTGCTCCTTATCTCCATCTCCTCTGAATTGTTCAATCCCTTCTACATTTTTTGTCAGGGTGTTGTGCGCTCCAGGAAGATTGGCAAAGCCACTGTCACAAAAACGGGTGGCACATCAAAAGGAGACTTTCACTCTACTTGTGGCCTTCTTAGGTTGTAGCCCCCATGTTCTGTGCTCTCTTCCTTCTTCCCCGTTCTTCCTTTGTGTGTTGACTTCATATGTCAGCTGTTTACCATTCTCAGATGTGGCCCAAAGGCACTGTGGAACTATGGCAGAGGGAGCTTCCACAAGGCCTTGTTGATTAGGTGGGAGCTGTTGTCTTTCAGATGTATTTATAGGGCTATCTTTCCATCTCCTCTTTTGTGATATGTACATGTTTAATGCTTCATTTGCAACTACTGTGTGGGAGTGTTTTCAGCTGTAACAGTTAGAAATTGCTGTTGGCCCAGTGTCAGGGAATTAGTATCAGGGAACACTCTACTGACATACATTCCCTCTTGATCTATATTTCACCTGTTTCTATTAAATACTAATCAAAGTTCTGTCTTTCCTCACTGGCCAGAAGCAAGGAAAATATGAATAAACCATATGTATGTTTTTCTTTATTGCTGGATCTACAGCAGATAGACTTGGAAGCTAAGCAGGATTGGGCCTGGTAAAAGATGAGAAACCATTAGGGAATGCCAAAACTGTAGTAGGTTAGACAGAAAAAAAAACATACCAAAAGAAGACAGTGACAAACATGTCCATATTGTTGTCTGCAGCAGACAAAAGGTCACCAATCGTCATGGTATCCATGCCATTGGATTAGAGCCTTTTTCTGTGAAGGTTGTGTGCTGATCGTTGTGCACCGATCTCCACACATAAAACAAATTCACGCACAGGCGTCTTCCAACCACACCAAACCCAAAACAACCAAAAGTCCCATGGCGATTGACGATTGGCAACGGGGGCAGGACTGTGAAATCCGGAAGCTCATAGTCATGGACCAGCACATGGGCGGTGGATACGGATTCAGTCGCCCTGACTTAAGGATCGAGGCAGTTGAGTAGTTCGGCAGCTGTATCCATGACTGAGCAGCCCTATTTAGGATCCACTCTGCTCACCCCATATGGGGAGGGGGCTAGAAAAGGTGCCCTAAACATAGTCTGCCTCATTTTCTCCCTGACTGGATTACCGCGACCAGTGGGGTCACCATCTAGCGGTCGTAAAAAACACATGAATTTTGGAACATGGAATATACGGACACTGCAAGACAATATGGATAGTGAACGACCTGAACGTAGGACTGCCATTATTGCAAGGGAGCTGAGACGTTTTAATATTGATATAGCAGCACTCCAAGAAACTCGAAGAGCAGGAGAAGGACAGCTGAAGGAAGAAAAAGGAGGTTATACCTTCTTTTGGAAAGGACTGCCTGAACAAGAACGACGAATATATGGGGTAGGCTTTGCTATCAAAAACGACCTTGTGAAGCTCTTGTCAGAAGTTCCCACTGGGATTAACGAACGACTCTCAACTCTGCGAATAAAACTCGCCAAAAACCAACAGGCAACTATCCTAAGTGCTTACGCACCAACACTAGATGCAGATGAGGATATCAAGGAAAATTTTTATACCCAGCTGGACACCATCTTATCAGAGATACCAAAGGAGGATAAAATTATCCTCCTGGGCGATTTCAATGCAAGAGTTGGGCGTGACTTTGATTTGTGGCCATGGATCATTGGGAAAGAAGGAGTTGACAACAGCAACACGAATGGAATCTTACTTCTGACTAAATGTGCAGAACATAACCTTGTCATTACTAACACACTCTTTCGCCAGAAAAATAAATTTAAAACATCATGGAAGCACCCACGGTCGAAGCACTGGCATCTTTTAGATTATGTAATTGTCCGTGCTAGAGATCGCCGTGATGTACTTCTCACCAGAGCCATGACGAGCGCCGATGACTGCTGGACAGACCATCGATTAATTCGATCCACGATGGGCATAAAGATTGTCCCTCATCGTAGGCTCCAAGGAAGAAAACCAAGGCGTAAAATGAATATACTGGCCCTTCAAGATTCTATTAAACGAGCTTGCTTTCAATCAACTCTCAAGGAACATCTGCCTATGGAACTTCCTGAAAATGTTGAGGAACACTGGACTAAATTGAAGACTTCTATTATTTCAGCCTGTGAACAAACTATCGGATACCAGACTAAGAGACATCAGGACTGGTTTGATGAGAACGATAGTGAGATTGAACATATTATTGACAAGAAAAGGAAAGCCTTCCAGATATGGCAAAAAGATATTAACTGTGCCGTTAAGAAAAAAAATCTACGCCAGTGCAAAGACAGAAGTCCAAAGAAGAACTAGAGAACTTAAGAACATATGGTGGATAAAAAAAGCCCAAGAAACCCAACATTTTGCAGATGCTCATGATGCACGGGGCTTTTTTAATGCCATAAAGGCCATCTATGGACCAACAAACCATGGTACAAATCCCTTACGCTCAGTAAATGGTGCTAAACTTCTAAAGGACAAAGAGTCTATTGCACTGCGCTGGAAAGAGCATTACTACAGTCTCCTTAATCGTCACTCTACTGTGGCTGATGAAGTCTTCCTGCAAATCCCGCAAAAACAAATAAGAAATGAGCTTGCAGTACCCCCTAGTTTGGAGGAAGTCAGTAAAGCCACTAAACAAATGAAAAATAACAAAGCTAGTGGACCTGATGGGATTCCTGCTGAAGTCTTTAAAGAAGGCGGGCCTGAACTTACACAACAACTTCATAAGCTCATCGAAAAAATCTGGATGAGGGAAGAGATTCCAGCAGACTTTAGGGATGCCATAATTATCACTCTCTTTAAAAAGGGTGATAGAACAGACTGTGGAAACTATCGAGGCATCTCCCTTCTAGCCACAGCAGGCAAAATCCTGGCAAAGATCATTGCAAACCGTCTCCTATCTGTATCAGAAGACATCCTCCCTGAAACGCAAAATGGCTTCCGGCCTTCCAGGGGAACAGTGGATATGATCTTCAGTGCACGACAGCTTCAAGAAAAATGCAAGGAGCAAAACCGCCCTCTGTACATGGCGTTTATTGACCTGACTAAAGCTTTTGATACTGTAAATCGTACTGCTCTCTGGACCATCCTTCTGAAAATCGGATGCCCTGATAAATTTGTGAACATCTTGCGGTTACTCCATGACGACATGATGGCAACAATCCTGAATAACAATGGCTCTCAAAGCGATCCATTTAAAGTGGAATCCGCCGTTAAACAGGGATGTGTTATTGCTCCAACCTTATTCGCTATCTTCATCGCTATGATTATACACCTTGTTGAAGAGAAACTTCCTACTGGTGTAGAAATTATATATCGAACAGATGGAAAGCTTTTTAATCTTAGTAGGCTGAAAGCAAAAAATAAGGTAATTGCAACTTCTGTTATAGAACTTCAATATGCTGATGATAACGTAGTCTGTGCACACTCCGAGGAAGATCTTCAAACTCTCCTAAACATCTTTGCAGAAGCATATGAAAAGCTCGGCCTCTCGATTAACATTAAAAAAACCAAAGTGCTTTACCAGCAAGTTCGAACCAATCCCTCTGCAGCACCATCAATCCAGCTTAAAGGTGTGTCACTAGAAAATGTCGACCACTTTTCTTATCTCGG
The DNA here is from genome assembly GCA_023362775.1 of Charina bottae. Taxonomy (NCBI): domain Eukaryota; kingdom Metazoa; phylum Chordata; class Lepidosauria; order Squamata; family Charinaidae; genus Charina; species Charina bottae. Next base: position 5,978,449 of record JALMGJ010000028.1, on the reverse strand, counting down.
CAGCCATCTATCTACAAAAGCCGACATCGACGCTGAAATTCAGCATCGCCTGAGCTCTGCGAATGTAGCTTTCTCCCGAATGAAGCGTAGAGTGTTTGAGGATTGGGACATTCGCAGGGAGACCAAAATGCATGTTTACAAAGCCATTGTACTACCAACCCTTCTGTATGCCTGTGAAACATGGACCCTCTACAAACGCCACCTCCAACTTCTTGAAAGATTCCATCAACGCTGCCTCCGAAAAATTCTGCAAATTACTTGGGAAGATAGGCGGACTAATGTTAGCGTATTAGAAGAAGCGAAAACCACCAGCATTGAAACTATGATCATCCAACATCAACTTCGCTGGACCGGCCATGTTGTTCGAATGCCTGACCATCGTCTTCCAAAGCAGCTACTTTACTCCCAACTTAAGAATGGAAAACGGAATATTGGTGGACAGCAAAAGAGATTCAAAGATACTCTCAAAGCTAATTTTAAAAAATGTAATATCAGCATTGAGAACTGGGAAGCCCTAACTCATGAGCGTTTCAATTGGAGGTCATCCTTTATTAATGGCGCTATGGACTTTGAAGAAGCACGAGTACAGGGCGAAAGGGAGAAAAGAGCTAAAAGGAAGGCACGTCAGGCAAACCCTCATCATGACCGTCTCCCACCCGGAATCCTATGCCCTCATTGTGGGAGGTTGTGCGGATCCAGAATTGGCCTTTATAGCCACTTACGGATCCACCGTTAAAATTTTACCTTTGGAAGACAATATTGGCTACGAGTGATCGCCAATGAATGATTGTTGTCACGAAAGCTCCATGGTTATATCCATATAAAGACTAGAAGTGGCAATCAACTTGTGGCCATCTTCACATTTTACTAGAAATCTGGGCCAGCTAACAATGCAAATGGGCATTGGGTGGCATGCCCAGAATCTAGGAAAACACAGCCTGCGTAGTAGATTCCTCTGTGGATTAGAAAATGTGGACAGTTTCCCCTGTACTCTGAAAATTGAAATACAGTAGAGAAAAGGAAAAATCTCTCCCACTTACATTTCTAGCTCTGTATCAATTGTTGGAATGCATTTTAATTTATCTATTTTCAGACTTTGAAATGTTTAGAGGTTAATTTTTGTTTTTGTTCTTCTTGGAAGCTAATTAGGCATCATGCATATCACGCTGTCAGTGTCATCAACAAATTGCACTTCTTTTTATCAGAATCTGTCAAAGAAATCTTGCATTGCTAGTTTGCACAGAATAGAACCATATCAGATACTTTGTGGTATAATGATTTTTGTCTATTTTAACTTGATAAATTCAAGACCTCTTTGAAGGCTAATTAGATCCTGTACTTTGTAGACAGAAGCTGCCCTCATAATGTGAGTTTGTGTCATTGCTTTCATTCTGTGTACAAGTGGATTTAGTTATACAGTAGCTTTGATATGCGAAGGAATAATAGGGACCCTCCTGCCTGCCATCTCCCATCCCAAGTTCTATAGATATTGAAATGTAACATAAAACAGCTCTCTAGATAGGTCAATGTTTAGATATAGCCTTGGAGTAAATAAAAACCCTGCATTTCATGCCAAGACCCATAAAGCTTGAGACTTGCATTTGAGTAATTTATGAACAGTCCAAGAGAAGAAATTCAATTCTGAATGCACTCTCAGGCTCAACATACTTGTGATTTATATTCACTTTTAAGATTTGGGTCTCAGAAAGTATCAGTGTCCAAACCAGTTACTACAACGATAATTTCTCTCTCCCTCTCCCTCTCTCTCCTTCTTAAAATTTACTGATTTTGTTGTTGGTGGCTTTAATGTACATTGCTGCTGTTTTTAGAGGACCTGTAGCAATGTATAACTGTATGTCACCCAATATACATGTGCCCCAACTTTTAGCCCAAATTAAGCCATGTTTTCTAGGCCACATTATACTTGCTCAATTCAAGTGGCAGTGGGTTGAATTCCATTTTAGTATTCATCCTCCCCTTTTTTGCCTTAGTTGCTTGTTGTCTGTCACCCTGATCATTTTCTATGCATCCTGGTGGCCTCAAGTCACAGCCAAAGAGCCTGGCTGTAGAGATACTAAATTGTGAAGACAATGGGACATATATGGCTTGGAACATACTTTAAAGAATCATTCAGATATGAGATCACTCAAAAGTGTTTGCAAATCTTCTAGGGGACAAGAAAACAAATAGTAAGACAGAAGTATCTTTTAAATAATTCCTTACACTTTTGGAAGTTAGGAATGTGCGTGATTAAAAAATAATTTGGAAAAAGTACTTCAGACTTGCATGAGTGCAAGCACAGGGACACTCATTTGTTCATTAAAGCAGGGGCTTCATACTTCTGTGGCAGCCTTGAAGAAAAGGTGTGGGTGTTTTAAGGAGTCATCTTATTAAAATTAACATGATACATAAAGATATTGCACCTGTTGGAAGACTGAAAAAGGGGCCATTTTAATGAAGAGCAGAGAGGTGTCTTAGGGATAACACTGATAAACTGTAAGGTAAAATCAGTAACCTTTGTGAGTAGGTATGTTTTTTTAGTTTGTTAAAATAGATGGTGATAGACCAAACATAGTTTGTAATTAGAGAGGAGATTAACTCTGCTCTCCAAAAGCAGTAGATGTAACATTTCAGAAGTGCATGCATTACTGTCTCAATTTCAAGTCTGATTAAATGCACAAACACACTTGGTAAGGAATACCATTGTATCTACGCCAGAGTTCCATTGTGGGGAAACCATCTAGATTTGCCAGTATGAAAGCCCTTCTGTGAGACAAAACTAATAAGTAATACAAATATTGGGGAATTGTAAAAGGGGAGTGTGTGAGCTCATTGTAGCAGAGATGAGGAGTGTTAGTTCTGTCTCCTTGTAAATCGAGATCTGAAATGTTCTGCTAGAGGCTCTCTCCAGCCTTCGTCCAAGCCTAGCATGGATACAGACTGGGAGGTGAGCCCACAATGAGCCAGGTCATCTGTTATTTATTTCTTCCAGGAAGACTGGTATCTTTTGTCAGAACTACTGTAGCTGGGCTAGAGATTCGCCACCCCAAAATTGTTTAAGCCAATACTTCAACTTCGCAGAGTTGTAATCAAACCTTGACTGAGGTACAGCCAAGGTCTAACAGGAGAAACACATTAGCAACAGAACAGGAGAGTCAGAGTAAGCATCTCAGACATTCTGATTGTATAACTTCTAAGGCACAGATGTCCTTGTAAGTGCAACATTGCATGCCATACAGCAGAACACGTAGCATTTTGGCTTTAAAAGTTTAATTGCTGCAGGCATGTGATCATTACTTATGGGTTGAATATCTAATTACTGCATTAGAGGCTGCTTGGGCTTGCAATGAAAGGTTTGAAGAGTGAAGCTTCCAAGAAGAAAATGACTAGAAATATATGCCAAGATATTTGAAAGCCTTGACCTGCTCAATTTGGTAGCTATTGATCTTCTAAATATGGGGTGGTTAGTGCGCTGCTTGGTAAATACAACCACCATGGTTTTCACATTGATTTCTAGCATTTCAGATCGACAGTGGGATGTTAATGCATGAACGCTGGGTTTCAGCCCTACTCAAAATCAGGGAAAATTACATTGTCATCAGCATATAGCAGAATGGAGATTGGTTTACTAGCCAAAGAAGGGGGATGAAATTCGGCTTTGGTAAGGGCCTGAACAATATCATTGATATAAAAATTGAATAATAGAGGGGCCAGGATACATCCCTGTTTAACTCCCTTAGAAGTTGGAACAGGGTCAGTTAGTTCTCCGCTATCCGAGCATTGGACCTGCATTGTAGTCCTTTCAGGTAATTAGTTGCAGAAGCTGGTGATTGATGGAGGAAGCTGCTAGTTTTTGCCACAACCTCTTATGAGGGATTGAATTAAATGCCACTTTCAAGTCTATGAAAGCAGCATAGAGAGCATTTCCAGGAGGGTTAGTATACTTCACTGAGAGGTGGTGCAGAGTGATACATTGATTAGCAATAGAAAAACCTGAGCTAAAACCACCTTACTCTATTACTAAAATTCTTTCTAGTGAGCTTATAAAAAGATGTTTGGCATATAATTTGCTAATTATACATATAAACTGATAGAGTGGTTGTTAGCTGGATCGGTTTTATCACCTTTTTTGAATATTGGTATTATAATGGAAATTGGTCCATTCCTTGGTGATCTGCTAATGTTAGTGAATTAGGGGGCTTCAATAGTAGCCCACCAATCAGGATTTGTTTGAGCATTTCTCGGAGGACCACGTCTCCTCTAGGAACTCTGCCACTTTTAAGATGGTCAATTACCACTGGCTTGGAGACGGGGGGCCAGTCGGAGAAAGAATTGGAGATTGTTGGATATATGTCAGAATCTCTGACTGTGGTTTGGAACCATGCATGATAATGAGTATCCTAGGTCTCACGTGATATTAGATTATCCATTCTTGGTCTGGGAATTGTACACACAGGAGAAACAAGGCACCAGAACATGGTGTCATTCTTGCCTAAGAGTGATTGAATTATCATGTCCCACTCTATCAATTGACTTGCCCACTACTTCTTACTCAGGAGAACTTTCCGTTTTGGTATCCCCATATATTACCGCTGCTACATAAGCTGCATTGGTTGCCAGTTGGCTTCTGAGTGCAATTCAAGGTGTTGGTTATTACTGATAAAGCTCAGGATGGCATAGGGCCCATATATCTGAAGGACTGCTTGTCTTTCCAGTTGTCTCTGCCCTCCTGGTATGTTCCAGCAGAGTGGGTGCGCTCCAAGCCCCCTCTATTAAACATTGTTATCTTATGGGATATGCTTCTTATGCTTCTCTGATGCAGCCCCCACCCTCTGGAACAGCATCTCCCCAGAGATAGGGGCAGCACCCTCTCTCCTGGGGTTCCAGGAAGCTCTTAAAACCTGGCTTTGGTCCAAAGCCTGGGGTTAATGTATTTTGGAGGGGGGCTGTTGTGGTTTGTTGCCTTTATGATTGTTTTTGTCTGGGCTATCTGTGTGGTTTTATTTATTTATTTATTTATTTATTTATTTATTTATCTATCGTATTTATACCCCGCTTATCCCCTCCCTATCGGAGGACTCTAGGCGGCTTACAACATTGCAATTCATATATTTATACATACATTCATATATTAACAACATTTTTACCGCGCGCTCAGGGAAGGGGTAAGGGAACCGACTCTTTTTCCGTCGGTATTGGACTACATGTCCCAGAATATGTTGCTTCAGAGTCGGCTGCTGACGTCCTGGATATTGCTGTTCGGGATCTGTCGTCTCTGTCTCCGCCGCCATTCACGAGATCTTCTTTGCTCCGGAGGCGACCCCCGACAGGACGCCAGCAAATTCTCCCACTTTAAGGTGGTACCCATTTATCTACTTGCAATTAGCTTTCAAACTGTTGGGTTGACAATTTTTAATTGTTTTTACTATTCTTTTGGTTTTGTACTCTGCCCAGAGTCCGTTGAAATTGGGTGGCTTAATAAATTTAAATAAATAAATAAAGCAAGGAAGCAAGCTTGTATTTCCACTTCTGGAAATAAAAGGTTTCCTGGGAGCAGGAATCATTACTCTCTTTCTTTTTGTATTTGGTCTATGACCTGAATGAATGAATGAATGAATGAATGAATGGGATGAATGAATGAATGAATGAATGAATGAATGGAATGAATGTGAGCAGCAATCACTAAGACTTTGCTGTGAATATGCTCTTATCCAAACCAGGGTTTGGCGAATTTGGCTTGGGCTCTTTGTGTTGGCTCAGAAGGGCATTTAATGCATTAATGCATTAATCTAATAATATTTTGGAAATTATCAAAGATGGTTTGTGTTGCACTGGGTTCAATCATAGCCTGTTTTTGCTGATGGGCTTTGGATGAATTTATGAGTTAAAGTACATACTGTATATATTCCATCTTACTGTGTGTGATCATTTGGGGCAGAAAAAATTCTGAATTGTTGAAATTTCTGAGACATTTAGGGTCAGGGTCTTTATAAGGAGAGCTTTATTGTCAGAACCCATCCTGGCACTGAAGTCCCCTGCTAAGATAATATTTGAATTTGGAAACTGGACTATCAGCTCTAGTACCAGTCTCCAAGAGTATCCCAAGTTCTGTTGGTTTTTGAGACAAGCCTGCAGGGAGGAATATATATGTTAATTAGTAGGAGGTTTAATAATGTACTGAGTAGAGAAGGGTTAACACAGTTACACAAAGTTTGGAAGAAATAAGTGTGGTAATACCCCCGTGAGCATTACATGAGCATACCCTTCAAACTTTGTATCACTGTCAAGGAGGCAGCTGTGTGGTTGTTTAATTCTATGGCACTGAGCTCTCATGTTTCCTGGAGAAACAGAATTTCAAACTGCTCTAAGGATGAAAGAAAAGCTGGGTCTTCAGATTTATCACATCATCCAGTGATATTCGAGGAAACCAGCTGGATCGACTGCTGGGAAGGCAAACATCATTTTGCAGAGGTGGAGCTGAGGCAATTCCGGTGAGGTCTGTGGCTTCTTGGTCAGAAAAAAACCCAGAGTGTATAAGTAGTTTGTTTTCAAAAGCTGGCTTACATATATTAGTAGGTTTAGGACATGCTCCCTGTTGAATAAAGATTTCATTGGGATGGGCAATGTCAGACTCCCGAGTTGACTTTTCCCCAGTATTTTTGCTGGTAAGTTCTGTAGCCTCACTTTTTAATAGAAATTGGGCAGAATTTAAAGGGGGTACTACTCTAAAAGAAAGTCCAGGGGTTTCAACTGGAGATGGGGAGGAGGAGGGTTTGTGTGTGATTTCACACAATGTATTGGGCACCCACAAAAAAGAAAATAAAATGAAATACAAAAATAAAAATGACCCAAATCTTGCAATATGTCAAGTAAGAACACAGACAAGCTATTATATATTTTTTTCATTTGAAGGTCATTGGGCACCATCAAAAAGCATCCCGAGTAACAGTCAGCCTTGGGTGCTGCTTTATAGTTGTGACCAAACAATTCCACATAGTTGCATGTTTTTAACTATAATTCAGTGCAATTCAACCTTTTCATAGTTGGCAATGGCAAAGAATGAATCTGTCAAAGTAGATAGGAAGCCCATTCGCATTACCAGACTAAAGTATTTCCATGTACCTTTTTCTCTCCAACCAGAGCTTGTGTCAGGATGTCATCCATGCCATCCTGCCATGGCGCCAGGAATGAACACCCCACCAGTCTGTTAAACTCACAGGGTTGTGTAAAGTAGGGGAGAATGCTGGCGATTGGGTTTTGATGTATTCACAGAACTACAAACATGTTAATCAAAGTATTGTGCCAAGCGATTCAGCACCCAGGATAGATCAAAGGGCGATATCACCGTGTTAGTTGATTTGGACCCAGAAAGACCTGAAAACTGAGAGACTAAAGGAAGGGCGACCGAGCCGCGAATCCCGATGGGGGGGGGGAAACTTGGAGATTCTTAAACTGTTGGTTGTGGGAGCTTTATTCACTCGAGTCTTTAACGTGCAATGAATCACTGGCTTTAATAAAGATTCCTTAATATCCCTGAGGGGCTTGTGTCAGGAACCCTGATTTAATAGTCAACGGATCGAGGGCATCACAGCTTGTTTCTGAGGATTTAATTATAGAAACATGTACTAGTGCTCCCAAGAAGGCAATACCTCTTAAGTGTTGGGTCTTCTCTTGCAGCATGCCAGTTGGGATTCTTTAAGGATTCATCCCAAAGTCAAGGGTGCACAAAATGCCCCCCACACAGTTACACTCGTGAAGAAGCATCAACATCCTGTGTTTGTGAAGAGAACTATTTCCGAAAGGAGTCTGATCCACCCACCATGGCTTGTACAAGTGAGTAATTGGTTTTAATATACAGAGTTATAGAATGGTTCTTGAGCCATTTAACTGGAAGTGATTCTTGGTTTACCAAGTGGAAACCTTTTCCTGCCCAGATCCTTCTTCCTTAAGAGATCACATTTTGAACTTAGAATTTTGTACAAAGACCAATGAAAAATAAATGATAGGAAGAAAAGGCAGGCTTGGTAGAGGCACAATCAGTTTCCTGGAGCTTTTCAAAATAGTTCATGGTAAAATTAGATGGCCAAAGCAGGTGGCAACAGCAAGCTGACCTTGGATGATCTCAAGAAAGCTAGGCAGGATTGGACCTTGTTAATATTTGAATGAGAGATCACCAGGAACATCCAGGGTGTCTTCGAGGTGTCAGTGGCAAAGAACTTTTGCATTGTTGCCAGGAAAACTACATGGATGTGTTCATGTACTCACCAGGAATCAAGTTCAGCTTAAATCTTTCTTTTACCTTTTAAAAATTGTGTTCCTCATCTGCTTTTAATATGAATGAGGGACACATAAATAACAAATATGACTGCCGTTATTGTATTGATTTTGGTCCTAAGAAATAGGTTTTATAACCAGTTTGGTCTAGTGGTTAAAGCTCCAGGCTAGAATCCAGGAGACTGAGTTCTAGTCCCACCTTAGACATGAAAGCCGGCTGAGTGACTTTGGGCCAGTCACGCTGTCTCAGCCTACGGCATCAGGCTTGGGCAGTAAGCCAGTTGGTCAATTCCTGTTTCAACCAACGGATCAACATTTGGTTGATACAAAAAGCGGACCCTGCACCTGCAGGAAAACGCTAGGAAGGAAAAAATAGTTTTTTAAAAAAAGTTCAATAGGTTATTTTATTCCTTCTGAAAGAAAAACCTCGGACATTATATTTACATCTCCATCTACTCCCAATTCAGTCTTCTTTTGAAATGGTAGACTTTCATGACCTAAACCTCATTCTTCAGGCCTCTACAGAGGGAGACTTCAGTGGCCGTTTTGTTCTCTTGTTGCTTATTGTATTTTGGTATGTTGATCTTGTACTTCACAGGGCTGTACATGCTTTGAAAATGATTCAGAAAGTACTTTGAACCTCAGACAAGTACACCTCTTTGTTGTGTTATTTCCTGTTGTCTATGTAATGACTCAATAGAAATTGTTCATTGGCTCTGAACAGTTTAGATTTACAAGTGGATAGGTATACAAGTGAATAGGCATGGAAAAATAACCTTTGTAACATTAAGCTGTATTATGATTTGTTTCTTTTGGGCTTAGTGTGATATGCAAATCACACAATTATAGCATATCTAATAAATCATGGTTGAAAATTTTGCCTTAAATGTATATGGGAAGGCATCCATTATTTCATGCTCTTTTCCTGATGGGAATTTCTAGATCATCTCCCATAAGAAGAAATGTATAAACTGAGTATACAGGAAGCAAACAAATAGTAATAAGTACAACTACATGCAAAATGTAGGTAACTCTGCTCATATTGTAACCATCAATGAATACCTAAGTCATAGCTTTCCAAACTGTGTGTCATGACACATGAGTGTGTCACAACAAAACCTGGAAGTGCTGATAGTACATTGCCACCGGCACGTGCGTCGGCGTCGGCAGCGGCGACAGCAGTGGCACACCATCAGTGCTTCCGGGTTTTAGTGCAAAACATGAGGCCGCCGCCGCTGCCACCATACACACTGCCGCCGCCACGCCCACGTCACGCACGCTGCTGCCACGCCACCGCCATTGGTGTGTCGCCAACAGCGGGAGTTTGGAAAGCACTGCCCTAAGTGAACAGAAGGAAACAAAACCTCTACATAGTTCTGCAAATTTGAATGAATATTTACTATTTATATGTAGTTGTTTGTTACCAAACTTAAATGAATTAATTGTTATCAGTGGGGCAATCATGGAGAAAATGTTCAAGGGAGACTAGATTCCATGTAAAGTACATTTTTAAGCTGAAAGAATCAGGCACCCATCTTAATAAAAGTTTTATATTTTGTAGTTTTTAAATTATTGTTAGCCACTCTGAATGTTTAAAGAAACAGAAAGGCAATGTATAAATGTACATGTGTATAAAGGTTAGAAAGACAAAGGTTGTATTTGTTTAATTGGAAAAGGTGTTACATTATGGAAATGATGAGAGAAGGATCTAAGACTTGGCACTGGTAGGCATATATTCGGACAAGGAAGGTCACAGATCAGTAGCTACAGTATATTTATTAGGGAATCTTTATTAACTTGTAATATACTTTGTGAGAGTATATGAAATAAGACTAATGTGAATATTCTCTAATGTTTATATTCATGTTAAAATTATGATACTCAGTGCAGCTGAACAAATTACCAAAACAAGTCAGAAACCTCGCTGAAGATTCATATGCTTCTTGGCAGCTGCCTGAGATAATTTCCTCAGTCTCATTTGCCCACATTGTCATTTAATTTAATTGACTGTGATAACCTATGTGATTCCTGTTTATGGATGTTTTGGATATAATGAACAACAATTAGGTGAAAAATACTGTTGGTTTAAATAAAAGAAGTGAAGAATGTGAAGGAAAAAGATAGTATTAAGGAGAACTTGAATGAAATGAAAGTAATATTTCTTCAATCCAAAGACTGGTTTTCGTGGCCATGCAAATTAAAACAAAATGTGGAAAGCAGTTTAATCTAACCTCTAGAGTGCAATCTTTGCTATTCCTTGAGTATTTTGCTGATTCTTTGTGAAATTCTTGTTTGTTTTTGTAGCAGTTTCCCATTCTTTGTACAGTAGACTGTGAAAATATTGCCCAATGCACTGAATGGAAAATGGATCATTTGTGCCCCTAGGATTGGTCAAATTGGTTGACTTTTTTTTTCTTTTCTCCCTGACAAGTCTCCTGTACTTTTCACCCTATGTTCATTAAGGCAGGGGCAGACAAATTTTCATTATCTTAGAGCAATATAGTGAAGGGCTACAGCAGTTTAGGCAGTGACATTACTAAAGTAAAAATGGTTGGAAAACCATTGCCTTTCACAGCAGTTTGCTGCTGAAAGTCAGCAGCATGATTTCTTAGGTCTCTGCAAAAAGGGGGAATAATTGCATGCATCCTATGAGCTTCAGGTTCCCCACCATGGCATTAAGGGATTCCCTTTTGCCTCCCGCCCCCATTGTGTAAGTACAACTGTTGTCCATTGTTGTGTCCTGGACTGTCAAAACCAAAAACCAAGGGCTTCACAGTGTTCTCTTGTCTTCTCTTTTCCATGTATCTTGGGACTGCAGCCCCCATAATACTCAGAATTACTAAACTTGATCTAAGCCAAAAGGCTGAAAAGTGATTAGCGTTTTTCAAGACAAACAGAATCCATCTGTTTGATGGTGACTGCCTTACAATACCTGTACCACAATATCTAACTACTCTCCATTAACATATTGGATCATCTTCTGGGTGAAGAAATTGATGTGTTTATCAGGCCAATGTGCGTGATTCACCATTAGCCAGTGCCCAATTAACCATTATGTTAACAAACCTAGATGCAGGAGAATGTAAGAATGGGATACAAAATTAGGATTTGTGTTTATGGACAGCCAAGAAAAAAGATTGTGAGAAAGTTACTGATAACAGTTCAGAAGCCTACTGGGCTGATCTTGAAAAAGTTAAGCAGGGTCTGACCTCATTAGTACTTAGGTGAGAGGTCACCAGAAAATCCCACAGTTGTACACTACATTGTAAATTGGAAAACCATTCCTGTATTGTTTCTAAGAAAACAATATGGATATGTCCACTGGGAGTCATCTTCAGCTGGAATGAAACTTCACCGTTACCTACTATATATAGGCTGTAGGGTGGATATTGGCAAATGAAATCTAGCAGATGCAGGAGGGAGGCTTGAATACTGAGAACTGAAATCAGCAGCAATACTGGTGAAGGGATCTGGGGAGGCAGGTAGTATAAATATGTCAAATGGGGGGAATAATCTCAGAAACTGAAGTTAATCTTCTGAGTGATCTCATTCAAAACTGGTTTGATGCTGTTCCTCTACAATGACTGAGTAGAAGATTTGGATTTCCTTCAACTCATTTGAATCCAGTACGTTTTCAACAGAATCAGCCAGTCAGTGCCTTTGGAAATTCACATGTAGGATAAAGGTAATAGCCATTTTTGCCACTCCTCCATTTACCACCATATGATATTTAGAGATTTCTTGTCTTGATGCATAAAGTTCCAGTTCAGCTAACATCTACTCTAATCCTATTTTTCACTAATTTGGCTACTGCTTTTAAAAAAAAACTGTCTAAACTAGTGACTGTAGCAACATTCTGTATCACGGGAATCTATAATGTGATTATTCATTGAACCAAATAATATGTTTCGTGTATCCATAATATATTTTCAGTCAACTGCACTGTGTGAAATGCATGAAATCAACAGGGTAACTGGCTGTGTAATATACTTTTACCTTGTAGAATAGATGTGGGTGAGTTGGTGCATCATTCATTGGAAACTGTTCCCCTTACTTTATCTGTTTTCCAAGTAAAGTTGAACTGTCAATAATATGAAGGTATAGTTAATAAAACTTACATCACAAAACTGGGACCACTATGTGTATGTGGGGGAGGGGACATTGGAGGAAAGAGCAGTTGGAGGACTGAAAGCCTCTCTACTGTCCCTGATCTGAACTGGAGGTTCTACACCAGCTCTTTTCTCCAAAACAGTATTTCTCACACAACTGCAACTGCTAATTAAGTAACATTACAGAGAATGAATACAAGTCTACAGCTAGTAAAACAATGTCATGCAGATCTTTCAGTCACTATTAATTTAATACGCAGTGAAAAATCTTGATGCTTTCTGTGGTCAGAAGTTAGCTCTGCGCCTATGAGCTCTTATTTTCCTTAAACGCATGTACCTCATTAGCAGCTGTACAGTTTATTGTTCTAACCACAGAAAATAATGCAGCAAAAGACCAGATTGATTAAATGTAAATAAAAATATGGCAATATTAAATGTGTGTCCAAAGTTACAATGCTAGTGTCACTATGTAGGTAAAGGTTTTCCCCTGCACAGTCATGTCCGACTCTAGGGGGCGGTGCTTATCTCCGTTTCTTAGCCGAAGAGCCAGCACTGTCCAAAGACGCTTCCGCGGTCATGTGGCCAGCATGATGCGCGCGGAACGCTGTTACCTACCCACTGAAGTGGTACCTATTTATCTACTTGCATTTGCATGCTATATAGAGCTAATCCTAAAACTGACAGGCACATATTTCTTAATTTAAAAATCAACAAAATTAAAATGGCTACTTAATAACTAATGTAAGGGAGCACATCCATCAGTAGGAAAAAAACATCCACTAGAGAGCCCATGAAATGGTAAAAAATGAAGTATTTTTCTCCTAGTTGTGTTATTAAAGGGGCAGTGTAGGACATAATGTTTCAATTTCAAAATTTGTGGAAAGAATCTGTTTTTCTTAAACTGAGGAGATCAGAGGGAGAACCAAGCCTACATCTCAGCTACCATCCTATTCTAGGAGCCAGTTACAGAACTTTCCCTAATCACCTCCCAAATGGATTACTGTAATGCACTCTATGTGGGGCTGCCCTTGAAGAGTACTTGGAAGCTTCAGAATGCAGCAGCACGGGCAGTTATGGGTGCCAGTCATTTGGCACATTTGAGCTTCATGAGCTGCATTGGCTACCAGTATGCTTCCAGGTGCAATTCAGGGTGCTGGTGGGTTACCTTTAAATCCCTTAATGGCTTGGGGCCAGGTTACTTATTGGACCATCTGTCCCCAGTGGTGCCTACCCATCCTGTTAGATCTGGCAGGAGAGGCATGCTCTGGTTCCCATCTGTGAGGGAGTGTCATCTAGCGGGACCCAGGAGGAGAGACTTTTCACAAGGCACTTAAAACCGGGCTTTGCCATTGAGCCTAGGGCTCTGATAGCACAAGGGAGCCCGTTTCATGGTTAGTTTAAGTGTTTGAGTTTGGCTACTATTTTTATGTTGTTTTTAATTCTGGTTGTTTTTATTGTTTTCTACTCTGTTTTAATTGTTAGCCACCCAGAGTCATGTATATGAGATGGACTGCCTATACATTTATTAAACAAATAAATGATCTAGGATTTAAATTTCATGAGAGAAGGCAAAGTGTATATTTGCAAAATATGGAACAAGATATTTGCCCACACATTTCCTTCTCAGTAAATCAGAGAACAATATTCAATTCAGTGGTCATTTGGGAAGCTCTTCTATTACAATGACAAAAGGAGAGAGTTTGGTCTCTGTATAATACACATGTATGCAATCCCACCACTGATGCACATAATTCAGCCAAGATGGTGTTGACTTTTAGTGACCATATAGATAGATTTTCCCCAAGGATTATCTGTCCCAAATATGTCCTTTAGATCTTCCAGCACTACCCATTTCTGCTGTAATTGAATCTATCCACCTTGCTCCTTTCCAAAGAAAGACTCCTTTCTTTGGTATTGGTATATAGACCTTTCAGTTGAGGTTGGTAACTGTTCTCCAGATTTGCTGGCATAGTTTGGTTAGAACCATTATATATTCTTCTGTTGTTTGCCATATTTCTGTAGATATTCCATTAATTCCTGTAGCTTTCCGATTTGGTAATGACCAGAATGCTGGTCTAACTTCATATTTTAATATTAGAGGTTCTTGTAAGTAAGTAATACATTTTAAGGTGTCTTGGATGTTGACAGCTCTACTATACAGAATTTCAGCATACTCTTTCTTTCTTTCTTTGATCTTTTTGGAATCTGTGACTTTAGCATACTAGTTTGAGGTTGAAACATCCTTCTGAGTTTGAAGATATTTTGGAAGACTTCCCTTGTTTTTCCCTGTCTAATCCATCTTCAATGTCTTTACTAATATTGTTGTAATACTGCTCCTTTTCTCTTCCAACAGTTCTCTGAAATTCTTGGTAAATTCCTTCCTGAGATCTCTGTCTTTCTTGGTTTGGCTTCTTTTCACTTCTTGGTAATTTCCACCATTTGTTTTGACATCCAGTTTGCTTTCTTTTGTTTCTTGGTCTTTGGCAGTCTCTTTTCACATTTATCCTTTGCATCTTCTTTGATTTCAAAGAAGTTCCTTTGGTTTCTTATCAAAGAAATTCAGGACTTCAAAGTGATTCCTGATATTCTTCTTGAAACTGGTGCTCTACGGTCATGATCATATTGTGGAAACTGGTTGGCTTTCTTTTTCCACTTTAGCTTAACTTGGAACTTTTGTGTGAGCAGTTAATGGTCTGTTCCATAGACAGCTCCAAGCCATTATAACTTAACTCTTCCACCTCCTTGTACCATATATAGATAGACTGATAGATTGATAGATTGTTTGATTGATTGATAGTCTTTATTACAGTCAGTGACCAGCAAATTAAACATTCAGCTTTTTAAAATAAAAAAAAAGAATAGAGCACACAAGAAGCCATGGCATAGGAGGAAAAAACATAATGTCCAGAAAAAAAATTAAACATCTAAAACCTAAAACGTTTCTAAAGTATCAATAACAATGCATAGCAATTTACTACAATACAATGAGTGTAAGAATAGAATCTAGGTAACAGAAACAAAGTAACAAATTAATATGTGATGGTTCTGATCCTTCAGCTGTTAATTCAGAAACTCTTACAACAAGCCATCAAGGATATGAAAGAGTTCTTTATTAAAGCAAGTGATCTGTTCAAATGCAAAGACTAGAATGAGGGACAGTCATGCTAAATGGCCTTTACATTCCATACCTTGTGCCAGCCCCCCCAATTGGGGGAGTCACTCCATGACAGCCCCTCCCCACGCTCTTCCCGGTTCCATACTACTCAGCCCCAATCCTTCGCTAACGAGCTGGCAGCCCATCCAGGCCAATCTTGGCACCAGCCCGTCCAATTAAACAATACTAATCAACATTCTGTCAGATTTCTCATGGGAAAGCAGAAGCAAATTGCATTTCTCTTCACAAGCTGATACGAGTTTTGTTTAGTCTACACTCCGTGAGAAGCCTGCTGGGTGCAGCAGGGAGGGGTAAGACACATGCTTGCTAGATGCAACACTGCCACCTACTGGCAGTTTATACTCTGTGCTTAGAGTCTCCAGATCTTAAGCCTGACCAATCAGATTTGAGTCAGAAAAGTATAACTGGGTTATGGGAAATGGTTTCCTTTGCTCTTGACCTCTGCTTGTCTGGTAGCCGTTACCAAGTGTTCTGCTCTTGATGAAGAACTTTGAAGTGTAGCCAACTGACTTAGTACTTTGCCAGGTTTGTGCTCCTTAAGTCTTGTATCGATGGAAGCAACACGTGAGAAATATATCTGTATCTTTTGCTTGTAAGCTGTCTTCTGCGTATGTATACTATCTGCTTTATCTACAGTAAAAAAATTATAGCTTTGAAAGCTGCACTCTGTGTGTTTACTCTTGCCTCCTCCCAATTAGCCAGAAGTCACGACACATTCCTGGCGGCTTTGCAGTCACGTCAGACTACTCTTACAAAACATTCCTAACGACCCTGCAGGAATGCCAGACTACTTCCATCCCCCATAACTGTGCTGGCAGGACACTCCATCCTGACACTCAGTGACTAGCAAATTAAACAGTCAGCTTCTTAAAAGAAAAAGAAAAAAAAAGAATAGAGCACAAGAAGCCATGGCATAGCAGGAAAAATATAATGTCCAGAAAAAAACATTAAATATCTAAAATCTAAAACATTTCTAAAGTATCAATAACAATGCATAGCAATTTACTACAATACAATGAGCACAAGAATAGAATCTAGGTAACAGAAACAAAGTAACAAATTGATTAATAAAATACTTTAAGCATAGAATACTGAAGTTCTGCCTATGAAGTAGTGAATATGTATTTACGTGAGTTTTTGTGAATATAAATGTATGTGAATGTAAATAAAATTGTACATCAGTCAGTGACAAATTATATAGAACAGGAGAAGTAAAACCTAGAAACAGTAAAAAGACTTAAAAGGACATAATGAAATGATACTTTAATAAAATCAGAAAAAAATATTAGTAGAGTAGTAGTAGTATTCAATGGCAGCTGAAATAAATTTTGCAACTCTCCTGATAGTTTGGAGTTCTGGTCTGACAGTGAGGGACAAATAAGATTGTCCTCAGGAAAAATATATATTTTTATTGAACGGGGAAAATATGAAGATGGAAGGTAAGTTATTGTAAAAAAGGCACTGAAGAAACACATGGGCTAGGGTTTCAGGTTCCTCCAAGGCACAGGGACAAATTCATTCTGCAAAAGGGACATTATTATATCTTCCCTCCAATACTGCAGAGAGCAAGACATTAAAATGGGGGGGGGGAGCTCTACGGTTTGATGGACAGGTTATGTTAAGTAAGTTTGCTGGTGTGAAAGGCCTCCAATGTATATACTGCTAATTTCAGGGGGCTAATATACCCTGCTCTACCCAAAGAGCTATGTCGAATACCCACTGCCAGATAATGTGCTAAGGCTATACCCGGCTTCTTTCATACCAGAAGAGGCAAGAATATATCTGCTGCCATAAGAGTGTTTTAAGTAGAATGTGTTTAGATTGTTGTATATACCATCTAAACCCCTAAAGTCCTTAGACACAATACAGTCCAGATTCTTAACAGCACTATTCCATATACCCCACTGTGTTAAAATGCAGCCCTTTGCTCAGAAACTGGATTGATTCCTTGGGATTTTAGGTCCTGTCTATGCCAGCTCTAGTTTTGGCTCAAGCTTCATTTTTCCAGTAATTCTATGGCTGCCACAATCCTTTTTTCCCTCCTCCTGGAAAGTTAAGATCCAGAGTGATTTACAACTAAAAGCAAGAGTTGCAATCTGGCAGTGGGTGTTCAATGTACCAATAATATAGTCAATTTGATTTCTGTGTACTCCATCTGGTGATGATCATGTATATGGGTATTGTTTTAGTTGTTGGGAAACTGTGTTAGCAATGAAGAAATAATTGGATTTGGAGAAGTTGATAACTCATGCTCCTGTTTCATTTTAGTTTCTAAGGCCATACAATCCAACCACATTTTCCTCCTCAGTATTTCAATTTTGGCATTCCAGTCTCCAGTCACAAGCAGCACATCTTGCTTGCATGTTCTGTCAAGTTCAAATTGAATTGAACTTGACCATAAAACTCATCAGCTTACCCTTCTTTTGCACCAGTGGGGCATAAACTTGGATGATCATCATATCTGTAATGACTCTTACACGGAATAAAATGTGCTTGTTTAGAAAATAAGTCTATAACTACCCAAATCACAGTTTTTCCTTTGCTCTCAGGTAAGTCCACAATAAAGTCCATAGCAATTTGCTTCCAGGGACTGGAAGGCTGCGCCACTCCCTGCAACAGTCCTACTGGCTTGCCAGGAGCTCTCTTCATGGTGTTGCATATAGGGCAAGACAAAACGTATTCTTTAACATCTTTTCTTAAGGTAGACCACCAAAATTGTCTCCTCACCAAATGCAAAGTCTTTACGAACCCAAAATGTCCCGCCACCTTATCAACATGACACCTCTGTAAAATGCATTTTCTCAAAGCATACGGTACATACAGCCTGTCTCCACTCCACCACAACCCATTATTCTCTTGCATTGTCTGTTTATTTGCTTTCCACCACTCATCGTGCTATAATTCCACTCTTATTTCCTTTGTCAATGATGCTTCAGGCAACTCGTCAGGAGGTTTAGTCTTACGTCTAGTGACTTCAGCTTTCCCCAATTGCTTATCAGACTCAACCTCCTGGGTTCCGAGCTCACCAGCCCCTGAGGTCTGGTTGATTCCCAACTGTTGTGGAGACATTACCGTGGTGACAACCTCTTCTCGTTGGCTGTCATGTTGGGGCAACCGGGACAGAGCATCTGCTAAAAGGTTTTTCCCCGCAGGAAGATATTTCATTGTGAAATTGAACCTACTGAAAAACTCAGCCCACCACACTTGTTTTGGGTTCAATTTATGAGGCAATCTTAATGCCTCCAAATTCTTATGATCAGTTAATACTTCAAAGGGGTGGGGAGATCCCTCCAGCAGATGCCGCCACATAGCCAAAGCATGACGAACTCCAAACACTTCTTTTTCCCATACATGCCAGCGTCTCTCAGTTTCAGTGAATTTATGGGAAATGTACGCACGAGGTCTTAACTTGTTATTATTATCCTTCTGAAATAATACTGACCCCACTGCAGTATCAGAAGCGTCTGTTTGAATTACAAAGGGTTGATCAGAATCAGGATGTTTAAGAATTGGTTCAGCTGTAAAGAGAGTTTTTAGCTTCTCAAAAGCTGCTTGGCATTCTGGAGTCCATTTTAACTTTGTCTGAGGTTTGCTTGCCAACACCCCCTCAATGGGGTGTTTCGTTTTTAAAAGTTCGATTAATGGCAAAGCAATTTGGGCAAATTGGGGAATAAACTGGCGATAGAAATTTGCGAACCCAAGGAAAGATTGCAATTGCTTTCTGGTTCTTGGAGGCTTCCACCCCAACACATCGCGTACCTTTGCAGGATCCATCTCAATCCCCTGGTGGGATATTCTGTACCCCAAATAATCCAATTTATCCTTGTGAAATTCACATTTAGACAATTTAACATACAATTGAGCATCAAGCAGTCATTTTAACACTTCTTTCATTAATTTTGCATGCTTTTCCATGGTTTCTGTATAAACCAATATATTGTCTAAATAGACCAACACTCCTTGGTATAAAAATTCATGTAAAACCTCATTAATTAAGCTCATGAAGACTCCAGGCCGTCCAGTCAATCCAAATGGCATGACCCGATATTGGAAACACCCGAATTGGCAATTAAAAGCAGTTTTCCATTCATCCAGTGAATGGAAAGGCTGTGTCTGGAGGCTGTGGGGGTCTGGATGGGGAACAACAGGCTTCAACTGAACCCTGGTAAGACGGAGTGGCTGTGGATTGATGGCCCCCCTAAATCCGGGAAGTTGTCATCTTTGGTTCTGGGTGGGGTTGCACTACCTCACTCAAATCCAGTGCGGAACCTGGGGTCCTCCTGGACTCACGACTCCTGCTCAAAGAGCAGGTGGCAGTCGTGGCCAGGAGGGCCTTTGCACAACTGCGGGTTGTGCGCCAGTTACGCCCTTTCCTAGATCAGGAGGCCCTCCGATCAGTCACTCACGCCCTTGTCATCTCCCGTATAGACTACTGTAATGCGCTCTACATGGGGCTACCCTTGAAGAGTATCCGGAAGCTTCAGCTGGTTCAGAATGCGGCGGCACAAGCAGTTATGGGTGCCAGGAGATCGGCTCATGTAACACCTCTGCTTCGCGAGCTGCATTGGTTACCAGTTTGCTTCCAGGTCCAATTCAAGGTGTTGGTGATTACCTTTAAAGCCCTAAATGGCATAGGGCCAGGATACCTGAGGAACCATCTCGTCCCGATAACGTCGGCCCGCCCCACCCGTGCATGCAGGGAGGGCATGCTCCGGACCCCCTCAACAAGAGAATTCCATCTAGCGGGGTCCAGGAGGCGTGCCTTCTCTGCGATAGCGCCTGCCTTATGGAACATCTTGCCCCCGGAGGTGAGACTGGCCCCTTCACTCCTGGCCTTTCGGAAGGCCCTTAAGACCTGGCTCTGCCACCAGGCCTGGGACAACAGAGGCGGTAGTGCCTCCTGGGGTTGGCTAGCCCCATAGCAATACGATCTACGCTACAATTCCCTACCCATCTTGGATTTTATCTATTTATATTGTATTTTTTTAGAGACTTTTAATTGTATAGTT
Organism: Charina bottae; assembly: GCA_023362775.1. Lineage (NCBI taxonomy): Eukaryota > Metazoa > Chordata > Lepidosauria > Squamata > Charinaidae > Charina > Charina bottae. The sequence goes on along the minus strand of JALMGJ010000028.1, from coordinate 5,957,882 downwards.
TTTAAATTTTTAATTATTGTAAGCCGCCCAGAGTCCCTTGCATGGGAGATGGGCGGGGAATAAATTGAAATAATAAATAAATAAATAAATAAATAAATAAATCCCCCTCTCGTATGCATACTCTAAAATATGCTTCCCTCAAGTCCAGTTTAGTAAAAAAAAATTCCCTTTGGTTAGGTGAGCCAACATGTCTTTTAACAAAGGCAATGGGTATTGATTGGAAATACATATGGCATTTAACCCTCTATAATCAGTGCACAGTCTTAATGAACTATCCTTCTTTTTCTGAAATAACACAGGAGCTGCTGTAGGTGAAGTGGATGGTTCAATAAAACCCCTCTCCAGGTTTTTATCAATGAACTTTCTCAGTTCTTGCAGTTCTTTGTGAGTCATGGATTACAGTTTAGTCTTTGGCAGCACTGCCCCAGGTTCCAGCTCAATAGCACAGTCAGTTTTATAATGAGGAGGCAACTGGTTTGACTCAGCTTCATCAAACATCACTTGCACCTCCTCATACTGCCCAGGAAATTCTGCCTCTGGAGCGGCTTGATTGTCTGTTTCAATGCCTGCAGCTCCTAATTCAGTTCCCAGCTGCGTGCCTTCCCATTCTAACCCTGCATAGGACCCATCAGCAAACTCCATCTCCCTAGACACCCAGTCAATGTGGGGATTGAGTTCTCTTAACCATTTCAGTCCCAACACTATTGGTTGATTAGCTATGGGTGCTACAATGAACATCACAGTCTCTTGATGTGTCCCAATAGTCATTTTTACCACTTCGGTATAATATTCCACTGGGGCCCCTTTCATATCAGAGCCATCAAGTTGACAAAATATTATTGGTACCTTGAGTTTATATAATTTCACTCTCAGTCCAGTCACTATAGCCGGGTGAATTAAACACCTAGAACACCCCAAGTCCAACATAGCTAATAAACTAGCTTGGTCCCTCCCATCCAAAGTCTCGATTTTTACCTTAACTTGCATGGTGGGACAGTCACCGCTCACCAGGGGATCAGCGCGCCTATCTGCAAATGCCTGTCCTCTGGCGCATCTCAAGACAGGCAGTTGGAGTTTCCCGCCGGCAAAAATTCTTCATCTGTAGAATCATTCTCTCCACCGAACAATTCTGCTTTGCTTGGCTCCTCAATGGCTATTGCTGCTCCTTTTCTCTTCGCTGGTAGTGGTTTAGCTGCTTTAATCTCTGGTTTCTTCTTTGCGATGTAAGTGGCTTGAGGACAGTTACTAATTCGATGACCCTCCTTGCCACATTTAAACAGTCTGCTTTTAGCCCAGTGGTCTTTTTCCTCCTCCCAGGCTTTTTGACTAATTGATTTCTTTGTTAGTGGAGCTGCCCCCATCACCCTTTTCCCTGGTGTTTGGAGCTGTTTGTATGATTTGATGCATAGTCTGGTGTTTACTGCTTTCCCAGCTAGCTGGATCCACTCATCTAGCGTTTCGGGGTCCCCTCTCCCTGCTGCCACTTCCAGAATCTCCGGCCCTAGCCCCATCTGGAAATACTCAATTTGGAACGTTTCTGGCCAGTCGGGCAACCAAGTAATCAGTTTTTTAAATTCCATTGCATATTCTGCCACTGTACGATTCCCTTGTCTTAATTGCTGCAATTCCACTCTAGCGGACATATTTGACAAGGTAACTTCAAACCTCTTTCTCAATGCCACCATGAATGATAAGTGTTAACAGTTCTTTGGCATTGGTATCATGCATGACCACCAGCCAATGTGCTGCCTCCCCCTCCAAAAAGCTGGACATGTACCTTACTTTTGCCTCCTCATTAGTAAATGAGTCTTCAAATTCTTCCATGAACCCTCTCATCTGGGTCGTGAAGCAGGCTAATTTTCCTGGATCACCATCAAACCGCATCTTTAACTTGTTGACAGCCAGGGCTTTAGCTGTAATAGAAGGGGTTCTCCCCTTACCTGGTACATTTGAAGGGGGTAGGCTAAAGCCTTTTTCCGGTTTGGATGTTTCTTCATCCTCTTCATTCTCACCCGACATGTCACTCTCTGCTGAAGTTGTAGTCGGAGTGGCCGCCCTCTGGGTAACTTTTCCCCCTTCTTGGGGAAGGACTTGCAAGATGTGTTGCAAGGTTTTGTTCATCATAGCCATCTGCTGACTGATGGTCTCCAATTCAAAGTCCACGCGAGATGCCTTAGCCTCTAGGGAAGCCACTCTCTGGGATTGGGTTACCCGTGTCTTGGTAGTCCGCTTGCCCATTTAGGGTTTCAGGCTGCCTCCGATCCCCATGGACCACTCCGCTTGAGTTTTCGGAGTGCGCAACCCTGGAATCTCAACAGCCTCACCACTGCTCCCTTTATCTCCCTGTTTAGATTTCTTCTTATGATCAGCTTTATCGTCGAAGGCAACCGATTTCTCTTCTTTCGGGACTACTCCAATGTCCCTGGAAGTTCCTGGTTGCTCGGGCTCCTCTACTTGTAATTGTTCCATAGAGTCTTCCATCTTAATGGTCTCTGCCATGCAGATCATCAGTAGATAGGTGATAGATGGTCGATTCTCACCGATAAGGCTCTTTGTGGTTTCAGCAGTAGCCTCAGGACAAACCGACATAAAAGGGCATTCGGATCTTTCTGTAATGACTCCAACTTCAGTGCCCCAATAAACACTTCTCAATGCACTTCATTGAAATGCAGAATAAGCTTTATTAAGGATACATGTAAATCAAAGCACTCCCGAAGATCCAAATGCCGGATTTGCGCCAAACAGCCCAACTTAACTCTCCCCCTTGTGCACCAATTTCCTTGCACCTGTGATGTCAATGTCCATTGCTTTCACTCTCCATTCCCAGGCCTCTCTCCGACTCCTGCAGGTGGCTGACCTTGGCGCCGCATTCCACAGTCTCTGATGGAAACCACAACCCAGTGCTTGGCACGTCTTGCCCCCTCCTCACATTCCACAAGCTAACACTAACACTAACACGATTAATGGCAGGATTCAACTTTGAACCATGACAATATCAAAGAGTTGTCCATGAAGTCTAACTCATTTATTTGATCACTTATTGTAATGTAGCCAAGTATTGTTCTTCCTATATCCTTCCTGATTATGAAAGCAGCACCATTCCTTCTCTGTTTTTCGTGTCCTGTATAGTAAACAATATGACCTTCTAACTGCAAGTGTCTATCTCCACTCCATTTCAGTTCAGTGATGCCTAAGATGTCAAAGTATAGTCGATTCATGTCATCCTTCCCTGTGTTGAGCTTTCCCACATTCATGCTTCTTACGCTCCTTGTTCCCATTATAATTCTGTTTTTGCAACTTTGGATTTTTTTTTCTGCATGGCAACATTAGCAACTAGGCATCCCAAAGGCTTTAGTCTAGCCATGTCATAAATACCATTAGTACTCTGAAAGATCCTCAGCTCCTCTTCAGTAGCATGTTGAGTGCCATCCAACCTGAGGGGCCCATAATCTGGCACTATATTGCCAATAACTTTGTTTTGTCTGTCCATGTGGTTCCTATTGGTAAAACATAGAAGTGGTTTACCATTGTCTTCTCCTGCACATTATGAAATGATGTGTTTGCCATTGTCTCTAAAGTGATCATCCTCTAGCATCTTCCTATATAATTGCTGCCAAATAGAGGTGCCTGCTTGCTTGTTTTTGCCTTTTATGCTCATATACTTTATATAACAGTATATGAAATACGAATGTGCTTTGAAGCTCTCCTCTGATATTATGTGGGAATGTAAGAAATATGTGATTAAGAATATAGGTATACTTTCCAGGAACTTATTTTTGTTGTGGTTCCCAGCTGAATGTATACCTGATGTCAGTTTGTTCCTACAGAAGATAGATATGAAACAGTGCTGAGTTTTTCTGAGCATCAGTGTAACATGTCTATGAAGGTTCTCAGTCATCCAGGTGGAATTGTCTGTAGCTTGAATCATGTCAACTGGATTTCTATTTTCTCAGTGGAAACGTTTCGCTCCTTATCCAAGGAGCTTCTTCAGTCTGAGCAAAGTTGGTAAGGGAATCCTAAATATGTTTCTAGGTAGCTGTGTGACCTTACACCTGGGGCTAGGTCATGGTTATATTGAGATGTTATTTTAAGTCCTTTTATCATCTAAAGGAGGATCGTTAAGATCACCATGCTGCTGTTGAGCTTGTGAAATGGTCTTAATCTTCCTAGGCACAGAAGAAAAAGCAGGGAGGAAGATGGGGGAAAGATTATGCCTGAGGCCCCCATCTCTATTCAAGGAAGGATTTTCCAAGTTGGCATAAATGGATTCCTTGACCCCTCTCTCAAACCACCTATCTTCTCTGTCTAAAATGTGAACATTAATGTCCTCAAATGAGTGTCCTTTTTCCTTTAGATGAAGATAAACTGCTGACTCTGGTCCTGTGGTGTTACTTCTCCTGTGTTGGGCCATCCTCCTGTACAAAAGTTGTTTGGTTTCTCCAATGTAGAGTTCAGAGCACCCCTCACTGCACTGGATTGCATAAACTACATTGCTTTTCTTGTGTTTTGGAGTTTGATCTTTGGAGTGAGACAGTGAGACAGAGGCTTGTACATCCCAAAGAGAAACATTTCCCTTAAAAGGACTTCAAAATCAGAGACCAAAACACAATTACATAGAAGAATAAATTGATTTATTGACAGATTCAGTACTGGAGGTCAGGAAGTAAAGACTTGAAAGAGGGTGGGGTTATAAGCCCTCCTTATAGAGTTATGCAAATCATTGCTTTCATTTGAATGGTTACACCCAGTTACAGTTAATTAACAATGATGCAATTTGTCATAGCAGTCAATGTGACTGATAAAATTAACCTGACTGAGTTAATGCTTATATATACTAAAATATTTAATGAGGGATGGATAAATGAAATCATAATATAGAGTCTTCAATTTAAAAAAAGAATCTTAGAATTATAACTAGTTATTTTAACATAACCATTATCAAAGGAAACTTGGATCCGAGTGCTTAATTCTAACAGTCCTCTAGCACTTGTTAACTGCTATGCCTAGCTTGCATTCCTATGGTTAACATTTTCACTTATCTTGTTAGTGCCTTGTTACTAGCTGCAGCTTAGAATTCCAGGCATCCAATTGCTTCTAGCTGAATTTGCTATATTGCTCATTGGTAAATTGGTAAATTTGGGCCCATAGTTAATTCATTCCAATTTCCCCTTACAGTGCACTACTATTTTGTGGGTATATGTGTAAAACTTTGTATAAATTGGGTAGCAGTCATCTTTGAGGCAGCAAGATGCCCACAACATGATCATAGGTATTCCAGAGACAGGTTGCTTGATGTTATGTTCAGAAACAAAGGCTGATTTGAAACAGGACTTACGTATTGATACAATACATTCTTCCTCTGGAATTGTTGAGTAGACTTACTGTTCTTACTGCTTCCTGAAGTATTGCATGCTAGAAACCACGTGACTGAAAAGAAATTACTAATACAATTCTTTTCAAAGAAGGAAACTTTGGTGGATATTTTGCACTGGTGTGCAGAATTCTGGCACTTGTTTGAGGTTTAAGGTGGCTGAGAACACATATGAATGCTCTAACTTTCCTTGTATAATCATCTCTCTGGCTGCCTCCTCCCTGGCTTCCCCTGCTTCAGTTTAGTCCCAAATGAATGGCTCATGAGAGAATTCTTCTCATGGAGTGTTTGTAGATCAGAATATATGAACATCCAGAGAAGCTGCAGTGGAATGCGGAGAGGAATAACAGAAAACAACCTTAACTGCAACATGCTCACAACAAGGAAGTTCAAAAACATAGCCCAAATAAACTTTTAAAATAATTCTAAAACACTGAGAATAGGTAGAAAACCAGAAGTCTCTTTAACAAAGGAAAATATTTAGGAAAACAAAGGACAAATTTTGGGGAACTATTATTTGAATTTATGCTTTCATGGTTAAGGAATTTTCCTGCTTTGTAAATTTGAAATATATTGGTAGATTAAAGGTAAAGTTTCCCCCCGCACATTTGTGCAGTCGTGTCCGACTCTAGGGGCCGGTGCTCATCTCCGTTTGTTAGCCGAAGAGCCAGCACTGTCCGAAGACGCTTCCACGGTCATGTGGCCGGCATGACGTGCGTAGATTAGCCATGTCCTAAAAGAATAGCTAGACTGTTGGCAGGCTACTGGATTTCCCATTATCCTGCTTGGAAAGTCCTGCCTTAATCTCTAAATGGAGATGGAAAAGTGTTGCATGCTGAGGCTCATAGCTCCAATCGTTATAGAGATTCAGTTAATAATTCTTTTATCTTTGAAAATATTAGATAGGAACTTGGGATTTGAATCTGATTCTTACTGTATATTTTTCTCACTTTACATACCAGGACCCCCCTCTGCTCCTCGGAGTGCCATCTCAAATGTTAACGAGACTAGTGTCTTTCTGGAATGGATTCCTCCTGCTGATACTGGTGGAAGGAAAGATGTGTCTTATTATATTGCATGCAAGAAGTGCAACTCGCACTCAGGGCTCTGTGAGGCATGTGGCAGTCATGTCAGGTATCTTCCACAACAAAGCGACCTGAAAAACACCTCTGTGATGATGGTAGACCTGCTTGCTCATACAAACTATACCTTTGAAATTGAGGCAGTGAATGGTGTGTCCGACCAGAGTCCAGCTGCACGACAATTTGTTTCAGTCAATGTAACCACAAACCAGGCAGGTAAGTGCAATTTCACGTGGGATAATTAGGTTCTGAAGGCTGTGATCCTTTGCCAGGTTAGAAGTTGTATAACAGAAACCTGCTTGAAATAACAATTTAGCTTTCATTAAAAAGCATTTTTTCCCCTCTCTTCTTTCCCTTGGATTAAAGAACATGCATTAGTAAACCACACAACAAAAATAATGTTTCTTCTTATGTTAATGAATCATGCAGAAACTTATACAAAATAGATTTGGAAAACATGCAAATATTATCACTTGCTAACAGAAAGAATGATGAAATCTACATATATTTAATTTTTTCAAGAGCCATTAATAGAGCAGTTATTGTGTTTACAACCACTGTTTGAAAAGGAAAAATATTAAATGTATTTAGTTGTTTTAGTGCACATCTTGCATAGATTATCACTCATAGATACTGTCAGAACATAAAGCATGCTAGCTTAAAATTTTTGGTTTTTGATTTTTACTGTGGTCTCTTTTACAAAAAATGTATTGTTTCCAAAAATGTAGTTCTATAGGTGGAAGCACACATTCTGACAAACTTAAGATCTTTATGTGAGAAAAGAAAACAGAAACCCAGCAGAGTACCACTAATAGCAGATGTTTGCACAAGACATGGCACAAGAGATTGCACAGAGTCTTGTACAACTTATTAAAATGCACACTTATGCTACTCCAAGGCTAGGAAATGTCCTGCTCAATAGCTTTTGTTGAAGGATAGGTCTACCATCTTCCTTTAGCTCTTGTAGTAGGTTACTTCAGTCCAGCCTCTGGACCAATTTCCCATGCTGTGTGAAGTCTTTTGTTACTCCTGTGCAATATTTGCATAACAGCACCTCTAGTGGCTATCTCTGGATCCATGCTTTTTATCATATTTTGTCAGTTATCATACACACTTTACATGAAAATAAGAAAGAAAGATTTCACACAGAAATGAATATATAAATTAACTTGATAGCTAAGAATAAGGATAAAAATATGATATTTGAGAAGAATTATAGTTGGAAAACAAGGTAGCAGCTTTAGCATTTTCAAAGTATAGAGTCATGAAATTATTTTTCTTTGTTTAATCACATTTGAAGGAATCAGTTTCAAAGAAAGAGTATTTTGTTGAACAATATGTCATGCCCAGAAGCTGTAGTTGGGAAATAATCATCTGTATCTTTTATTAAAGGCCATAAAAATCTGTAGTTAAATTTCATTCTATTTTGTTGCCAGTATGTTCTTTGAATAAATGGTTCAGTCTTAATGGTCAATAAAACTACATGGTAGGTGTAAAATATTCCCTTTGGTATGAGAGTCATGGGAAACATAAATGATATCTTCAAACCATTCAAGAAATATTAAATTATTTTGTTTGATTTTTTTTCCTCATCAGTCCTTACTCAAGTTGTCACAGGTAATATTGGGAGGTGGGTGCAGTTGGCTGTCTAGTTTTCTACTACAACTGTCACCATTGCTTTTAAACCTGCTCAGACTTTCATTTTATCAAGGCTCAGCTGTGGCTGAAACTAAACACAGTAAAGAAACAGAATAGTGGTAAAAACAAACCTAGGTAAATGCCTTGCCTTCTCTTTTCTCTAGAACTTCATACCATAATACTATGAGTTTCTTTATTTTTCAGCCACTTTCTTCAGAAAGGAAGGAAGGATGGCTAAAGCAAGAACAATAAGAAATAAGTCATAGACCCAATCATAGGTTAAATTAAATTAAATTAAATTAAATTAAATTAAATTAAATTAAATTAAATTAAATTAAATTAAATTAAATTAAATTAAAAATTTTAAATTAAATTAAATTAAAAATTTTAAATTAAATTAAATTAAATTAAATTAAATTAAATTAAATTAAATTAAATTAAATTAAATTAAATTAAATTAAATTAAATTAAATTAAATTAAATTAAATTAAATTAAATTAAATTAAATTAAATTATTCCTATGAGCCAGGGCTTAGCAGGTACCTTGCCCCAAGGCCTGGGAGAACAGCCAGGTTTGCAAATACTTCTGGAACAACATTAGGGTGAGAGCCATACAATCTCTGAAGAGATATACCAGAGAGCAGGTGCCGGGTCAGAGAAGGCATACTTCCTAGGTCCCAGTAAATGACATTGTTTAATTGAGGGGGCCTAGAGCACACCCACTCTGTCTGATCTTTACTGGACAGGCTGAAAAAATGGAAGGTAGGTGATCCTTCAAGTAACCAGGCCCTATCCGATGATGGGCACTAAAAATTATAACCAGCAGCTTGAATTGCACCTGGAAGCCCACTGCCAACCAAAGCAGTTTGCAGAGCAGCAGTGTTACATGGGCATCTATCTCTTTTATATATAATATTACATAATACTAGAGTTCTCTATTATGGAATACTGAACTTCTCTATTATAAAATGCTGAACTATAAACAAACCTGTTTTGTTTATAGCATTCACTATCATCTGGGAGGACCAATTCTAGCTATCCTTCTGGAAAAACATTTTCCCCTCTTTATGGCACTGGAAAAGTCCAGCTTTTCTTCTGTTCTTTGTCAAGGGACTAAGACTGAAAAAAAAAGACTGCATCATATTGTTATGCTTGAAGAGCTCTGAAATAAGGAATGCTTTAAAAACTTTAATAAAATGACATTATTTTATATTACTTGTGTCAGATTGTAAACGGTACTTTATTTGTATTATATTAAATCTATTTCTTTAATATATTTACATGCTACCTTTCTAAGCAAGTTGTTTCTGGAATTCATGAGTAGCATTTATCCTAAGTCATAACCATATCCCACTGCAATTAATGGGACTTCAGTTACTCATCATGATTAATTGTCTCACTGATTTCAGTGGCACTTTTTGTTAATAATTTAGTTGGAAAGCTGTGTCATAAAAAACAATAATAGCAATTTTGAAATACAGGATTAAGGAAACAGCTGGATAATTGTAACCACTGATAAGTCAAAGTTATTCCTTTTATTTATGGTTCATCTTTTCATTTTCATAAGTGTTTTGGTAGCTACTTGTGGCAATAAGAAGAGGTTTATTGTTCATGACCATCATATGGAAATTATCATAGGTAGATCAGAACGTATGCTCACAAGAAGCTTCCTTTTTTAGCAATTCTATAGAACACCCACAACAATTCTTATTCCACAAATTTTACATGTGAAAAAAATGTATTCAGCATATCCATTTGTTGCTGGTATTTTCAGTATAAATGAGAGAACAGACAACATGTTACAAGGGGTATCAGAGGCTTGAAATCTGTTCCTCTGCTTACCAGTCCTTACTTATGTCTAATTTATCAAGAATTATTCTTAGTATTATAATCTTATTTCAGAGTAGGTCTGTATCTTCCCACTTCTGAGGAAGAAATGGCGAATTGAAGATGGCTCCGCTAAAGATGGAGCTGACAACCGTGGCGGACTGAAGAGCCGGCAAGTAGACCGGCTCTTCGTAATTCCTCTCCAGACAAGGAGAGGACTTGAGATGACCCACAAGTGCTCCAGACACTTGCTTCTCATGAGGAGACCACAAGACAGCAGTCTCCGGTGGGTTTAGAGCTCTGGGAGATGAGGGAATTGCCATCTTTTTGCTCAAACCATTGTCGGCGCCTTTAAAAGGACACTGGGTTTGCATACTTCCTTTTCTAATTACTTTCTGAAGTTGCTTGTTAACTGCTTTTCAGCTATTAGGAACCTTTGGGTCAACAAGTCTGAAAACACTGGGTGACTTTCTTTCAGTCCTTAGCAAAAGAAGTTTTAGATACAAGTTTAAGGACTTAAAAATATTTTTTTTCAATAAACAGCAAAAGGGTGATTAGACCTTTGATTTTGGAAAGTTACAAATGGACTAGGGGTCCAGATGGATTTGAAATAAGATTTTGGAATTAATTACAAGAATCCTTCCCATGGGAAAATACTTCTGTTTTGAATTCTTTTAAAAAAAAACATGATAGGATGGGACTTTGAGGTTGGACACTAGAGGAAACCAGAAGGAACTAAATATTACAATTAAAGGAGAAGAACAGTTAAATTTGACTTACTAATACAGAATGAAGCAAAATATTTTAACAGTGGGCATATTGAAAGATATTTGTGAACAATAGACCCAGAATTTAAGAGTGTCTGTCTCTATAGATAGACTGTGTTTAAATTAAGGAAGGGGAAGAGGAACAAGTTTTACTGGACATGACTCAGACTGATATGAAAGTGGATTTAAAAATGACAGGCTACAAGAATGATATGGAAAAAGATGCTACACTGGGCATACAAAAGAAACCGGCTGATGTCTTACTAATTAAAAGGGATATACAAATAACAAACCAAGAGAGCGACTTGGATAATTTTGTGGCTGTTGTGGGTCTTCCGGGCTGTGTGGCCGTGTTCTGGAAGTTGTGGTTCCTAACGTTTCGCCAGCATCTGTGGCCAGCATCTTCAGAGGGCAGGAGCACAGATAGAAGCAAAATCTCTGTGCCCAGGTAGAGTGGCAATGTTCTATTTATAGAGCTAAATTATAGGAGATTAGGTGGGGTTTTTTGTTGTGTTGAAATGTTAACGAGTGGCTGATGAGCGTGATTAGCATGTTCATTGTGAGAAGTATTCCCATGTCCTGGTGGTTGGACTGAGTTCGTTGATCTTTTGCAGGCTGTGTTTTTCAGGACTGGTAGCCAGGTTTTGCTAATTTTTAAACTTTCTTCTTTTTTATTGTAACTGTGCTGGTGTTTGTGAATTTCAATGGCTTCTCTGTATAATCTGGTGTAGTGGCTTTTGGTGTTGTCCAGTATTTCTGTGTTTTCAAATAGGATTTTGTGTCCCGTTTGCTTGAAATCCTTCTGGCGAAACGTTAGGAACCACAACTTCCAGAACACGGCCACACAGCCCGGAAGACCCACAACAGCCATTGAACTCCGGCCGTGAAAGCCTTTGACAATACATTGGATAATTTTCCTATGTTGGATTTACAAAAGAGGCTTGTTAAAGCTTTGAAGAATTTTGTGAGAAGGGACAATGAAAAAATGAAAAGAAATCAAGTTCTAGGACATTATTTGAAGGGACTAAAGATCAAGATTGTTAAAAGTAAAAGGAAGGAATATAAAGTTGGTTTATTTGATCAAGGTTAATATATATATGTTCTTATCTCTGGTAACCCTGAATGGACTTTTGCTGTCATCAGGACTGAAATGATGAGGCTTTAAGGATTTGTTTATAGATAAGAGATGGGATATGGAAAGAAGAGATCATTTGTTATATTTTAAGAGAAGGTGATAAGTTACTAAAATTGTTTATACTTGTTATAAGGGGGAAAACCATTTATTTATATATTTATTTTCTTTTCTTATTTTTTTTCTCTTTCTATCTTTCTCTTTTTTCTTTTCTGTATCTTCTATTTTTTCTTTTTTCTTTATTTTTAGTTTATATTATTTATTGTTGCAATTGTAATTTTAAATTAAAATTACTATAATGTCATTTCAGAGTAGGTCCATATATGTAATCTGCTGTCAACATTTCAAAAGGATCTGACCACCAGCAGTTTGATGTAACAGAGACTGAAGATTAAAAAGTCATTTTTCTTGTGCAAATTTAAAGTATTTTCTAGTTATACAATTGAAATATAGGAAGGCTTTAAAGATGTCTTGGTTGTTTCAGCTTCTGCTGAAACTGAAAAAAAAAGTTTTTGGATTCTACATCCTCCATAGAATGCATCTTCCCATTTTTGGAGCAACCTATCTCATAGAGATTTCATGATGGAGTATTTCAGCTGTGACACTTATTTCAATTTTTTAAACTGCCTCCTAGAAAAACTATACTATCTTATCATTTTAATTATTTCATTTATTTGAAATATGAATTGATATAACATGATTTCCCAGCATATCTAACTACTTGTTATTTGTTGTTGTTCAGTCGTTTAGTCGTGTCCGACTCTTTGTGACCTCATGGATCATAGCACACCAGGCCTTCCCGTCCTCCACTGTCTCTCGGAGTTTACTCAAATTCATGTTCATTACATCGGTGATGCTACTTGTTATACCTTTCTAGAATACAAAATCTTGCTCATTATTATAGACACTACCAATCCAGACTATTGCCTCATGGTTCTAGACCTATTATATGCAACACATCTTTCCATATCTGAGTATAAAAAGCAGGCAATAGTTTACCTTAGTATCTTTGATAATTGCAATATATTAAATATTGCCACATTGTAAAAAAAAGAATATGGTTTACATTGCCCAGTTCAGAAGTATAACAGATTACCAAATTTCTATGTCATTGCTATATACCAAAGGTTTTATCCTTAGCTACAGATAAAATTCCAAGCTTCCAAGTTTTGGTTATCACCATGCTTGCCAACATGAACATTACTAAATCTTTAGATTTTATTTTCTTATCTTCCATAAATATTCCCAACAATGCAATTACCCACTTCTGCAAATATTAATTGCCTAAAATTTCTAATCCTTGGGCACATGTGTCATAGGTGAAATCATTTGCCTTTCTCATTGCATTTATTTCAGTAAAGCACAGATTTTTAGTTATGCATGCCAATTTCATTCATCATCTATCATCTGTAGATTATTTTAATATAATTTTATCTAATTTGGACAGTGGATAAAAACAAAATAGGTTTGGAAACCCAAATCTTCCAGTCGCCTTCATCAATGACAGTATGTAGCTCATTTTCTCAAGCTGTTTAATGGCACAATCGTATGCTCCAACAGAACATTATCAAAATTAGATATCCCCTGTGTTACAATCTTGTACCCTAGGCACTGTAACTTCATGTATAATTTGCACGTATAGCATGAACATCTAACAGCTACAACTTGTTTGCCATTTTTTCTTATATAGATGCTACTGTCAACAAGACTTGGCACTTGGGTTTATTCCCTGAAATTGTTTCTTTTTTTCTCAAAATAATTCCTTTATATATATGAGTCTATCAATATTTCACTTTAAAGCTTAATGTAAAACTCCTTTTGGACTACAATATGTCTGTGATGTAACTAAGAACCTAAAGTATATTTGAGATGGCAACAAGAAGGGTTATAATATCATTCCATGACCTGAAAAATATTAGTGTACAGGAAACTGATAAATTACATTGATTAGAAATTGGTCAGTCACACTGAGCCGCTGATATAGTCAAGTAATGGCTTTCATATGAAAAAATATTTAATCTATGATTTTCTGTTCAATATTCAGCCTGTATTCATTTCAGTTGACAGTAATATGAGAAGTACAGAATTTAATACATTTGTGGCAGGTTCAGAGATAAAATCTGGCTTTCCCCCACAACAGACTGCACTTTGTGTTATAAAAGGGAAATTCTGTGCCAAGAAAAACTGCAGATCAGGTAGATTTTTTTCTCCACCTGATTAAAAAAGGGCTTAGTAAATCTGCATACACTTGTATGATTTAACATATGCAAAAGCTGATCTATTGCACCTTAAATCACATGTTTTGGCTTGCTAACTCCTTATTCTTATAAGAGAAACACTCTACAGTCTATAAGAGAAACACTCTACAGTCTACTCAATCTTATTCCTCACCATATCTCTGACTTCTGGAATTTCAATACACATTATCTACATTATATCAAATCTGTCTTTGCATTCAGAAGCGTTAGTGTTAAAAACTAGGTGAGATCCTTAGGGTGCTGATTTCTGCAAACAGCATTTATTTCTATCTACCTGGAAATCAGAGAATTACATAATGTGCCCATAACAGTATCCCTCACTCTGTACTGGTCATCTCTCAAGATGATACTAAGCCTGTGACACACTTGTTTCAGAGAGGGAAGGAAGGAGAAAGGAGTGAGCTAATTCCCTCAGTGGAAGTGAATTCCAGGTCTCTAGTGGCCACATGGAAAGGATGTGCAGTGTCAAAATTAATCATTTCTTCTTTTCCCAGTAAATTACTAGCTAATGGCATTTGTAAAATAGCATCACAATGGTGCAGCTTTCCCACTCCACGAGGCAGAGGAGGAGGAGCAGTAGCAGGAGGAGAGAATGCACACTATTTTCAGTGACAGCTGCACCTGTATTGTAACTCCTAGTGATTCTCACTTCAAAAGGTTTCATGCTACTGTATATGCTTCCCTCGGGATAGGGGGAAAAAAGTTGTCAATTTCATAGATGCTTATTCCGATCTAAGCAATGCATTGCAAGCAAAATTATGCAACAGGGTTCCAGTGTTTTGTTTGGAAATGGAGTGCTGTGTCCTGATTTCAAATTATCCCTCCAAGTGACCTTCTCACAGAATTTAAAATGTGATCTCCCACCTTCTGCACTTGAAATTACAGTAATTGAATCTGGCTATATTTATGATCTCTGAAGGTGTTTTAGCATGTTTTAGCTACTATGGAAATAATCCACTCAGAAACAACAGGTTGAACATAATGGATTGGAGGCATGTAGACTTCTTGTGAGAAGTAGCTCTGTTGGATGTCCCAGGCTTTTTATTGCTTTTCGTTCAGAAAATGAGTGAATGAGAAGGACAGAAGAGATAATTATGCAAAGGTAGTAGAACATGGGAAAGTATTTTTCCTCCCTTTCTTCTCATGCGCTGGGGTGGGCAAAAGCTAATATAAAAGACTTGTACTACTTCCCATGGCACATGATCCTGGTAGTTGAATTTTTCCTGGCACTTTATGTCTTTAACTTTTTGTGTTTTGTTTTTACTATTGGGTCATTGTGCTACTTGGACTTAATTTTTGTTCATTGATGATGTACGTCCCATTGTATACTAAACAGAATCAAGGTGGGATTATCTTGAGTTTCTTTCTCATGCTTCCCTCTTCTCAGGACTGTATAACCTTTTCTGCAGGTCCCCCTGAACAGCTCATTCCTTCCTTCCCCCTTTAATGGCTTGCTCATTTCTTCCTGTCCCCAGGGTCAGCTCTAAATTCCATTACAGCCACAAACATCTGATTAATATGTGCAAAGTAGAAAAATCATTAACCTGATAGGCTTTTGACTCCTCTTTCTGTTTTTATAAGAACTACTTCTGCTAAAATGTAATAAATAATTTGCTTTGCAGTTTTTGCTGATATACAGTATCATTATGTTGGAAAATGAAAAGATCCACTGTGGTTTTTATGTAGGCATTTGTAATATTCAGTAAATATGTGCAGAAAAGTCTGCCAAGTAAATACTACTGTGATTGTATCGCATTTATTTCTTTAATATGTATTTTACATAACTTTCCATACAATCTCATCTCATGATAGTTTGCCATAAAAACAAATACAATAATAACTATATTAAATATATCTTCATTTAAAAGGTGTGGGATGGAAAACAAACCAAAGAGACCCATTCATCCTACCTTTGTCCAGGGAAGGTGAAAATAATGGTCCAAGCGATACTCAAAGCTATAATAGGCATCTCACTAATTTCAGAGGAGGAACATTCCAAAATGCAAGCAAAAACACTGAGGGCGCCTGTGGGTAAGATGATGCAGTCTTGGAAGATGCAGCATAATGTTACTGTTCAGAATTGTGAAGTACATTGAGTACAGACAAAAGTAATAAATAACAACAAAATCCCAAAAGTGGATTTATGTTTCTCCAGTTATTTAGATGTGGTGTGTTTGTTTTGTGGTTTATTCGTTCAGTCACTTCTGACTCTTCGTGACTTCATGGACCAGCCCACGCCAGAGCTTCCTGTCAGCCATCACCACCCGCAGCTCCCCCAAGGTCGAGTCCGTCACCTCCAGAATATCATCCATCCATCTTGCCCTTGGTCGGCCCCTCTTCCTTTGGCCTTCCACTTTCCCTAGCATCAGCATCTTCTCCAGGGTATCCTGTCTTCTCATTATGTGGCCAAAGTACTTCAGTTTTGCCTTTAATATCATTCCCTCAAGTGAGCAGTCTGGCTTTATTTCCTGGAGTATGGACTGGTTTGATCTTCTTGCAGTCCAAGGCACTCTTAGAATTTTCCTCCAACACCACAGTTCAAAAGCATCTATCTTCCTTCGCTCAGCCTTCCTTATGGTCCAGCTCTCACAGCCATAACTTACTACAGGGAATACCATTGCTTTAACTATGCGGACCTTTGTTGTCAGTGTGATGTCTCTGCTCTTAACTATTTTATCGAGATTTGTCATTGCTGTCCTCCCAAGAAGTAAACGTCTTCTGATTTCCTGGCTGCAGTCAGTGTCTGCAGTAATCTTTGCGCCTAGAAATACAAAGTCTGTCACTGCCTCCAAGTTTTCTCCCTCTATTTGCCAGTTATCAATCAAGCTGGTTGTCATAATCTTGGTTTTTTTGAGGTTTAACTGCAACCCAGGTTTTGCACTTTCTTCTTTCACCTTTGTCATAAGGCTCCTCAGCTCCTCCTTGCTTTCAGCCATCAAAGTGGTATCATCTGCATATCTGAGATTGTTAATGTTTTTTCCAGCGATTTTAACTCCAGCCTGGGATTCCTCAAGTCCAGCACATTGCATGATGTGTTCTGCATACAGGTTGAATAGGTAGGGTGAGAGTATACAGCCCTGCCGTACTCCTTTCCCAATCTTAAACCAGTCCGTTGTTCTGTGGTCTGCTCTTACCGTTGCTACTTGGTCGTTATACAGATTCCTCAGGAGGCAGACAAGATGACTTGGTATCCCCATACCACCAAGAACTTGCCACAATTTGTTATGATCCACACAGTCAAAGGCTTTAGAATAGTCAATAAAACAGAAATAGATGTTTTTCTGAAACTCCCTGGCTTTCTCCATTATCCAGCGGATATTGGCAATTTGGTCTCTAGTTCCTCTGCCTTTTCTAAACCCAGCTTGTACATCTGGCAATTCTCGCTCCATGAATTGCTGGAGTCTACCTTGCAAGATCTTGAGCATTACCTTACTGGCATGTGAAATAAGTGCCACTGTTCGATAGTTTGAACATTCTTTAGTGCTTCCCTTTTGTGGTATGGGGATATAATTTGATTTTTTCCAATCTGATGGCCATTCTTGTTTTTTCCAAATTTGCTGGCATATGGCATGCATCACCTTGACAGCATCATCTTGCAAGATTTTAAACAGTTCAGCTGGAATACCATCATCTCCTGCTGCCTTGTTATTAGCAATGCTTCTTAAGGCCCATTCAACCTCACTCTTCAGGATGTCTGGCTCTAACTCACTGACCGTCAAAGCTATCCCTGATATTATTATCAGTTCGTGATCTGAACTACAGTCAGCTCCAGGTCTTGTTTTTACCGACTGTATAGATGTCCGCCACCTTTGGCTGCAAAGGATGCAGTCAATCTGATTTTGGTGTCGACCATCTGGTGAAGTCCATGTATAAAGTCGTCTTTTAGGTTGTTGGAAGAGAGTGTTTGTTATGCACAGTGAGTTGTCTTGGCAAAATTCTATCAGCCTATGTCCTGCTTCATTTTGTTCTCCCAGACCATGCTTACCTGTAGTTCCAGGTGTCATTTCACTACCCACCTTAGCATTCCAGTCTCCTGTAATGAAAATAACATCTTTTTGGCATATTATCCAGTAGGTGCTGCAGATCCTCATAGAACTGATCTACTTCTGCTTCTTCAGCATCTGTGGTTGGGGTGTATATTTGGATCACTGTGATGTTAAATGGCTTACCCTGGATTCAAATTGAGATCATTCTATCATTTTTTGGATTGTATCCAAGCACTGCTTTAGCTAATTTATTATTAATTATGAAGGCTACTCCATTTCTTCTGTGGTCCTCTTGTCCACAGTAGTAGATCTGGTGGTCATCTGATGTGAAGTGGCCCATTCCAGTCCATTTCAGTTCACTGACCCCCAAAATGTCAATATTTAATCTTGACATCTCACCAATAACCACATCCAATTTGCCCTGGCTCAATTTAAAGTAAGAAATCAGTGCTTTATATCACAAACTGCTTTTACTGAAAGGATCTTTTGAAACAGTTTGTCATGTGACAGTAGAGAAAAGTGACGCTGGTGCGAGAGAGAAAGACTGTGAAACTTGTTATAGGGTTCCAACTATCTTATTTTGATGTACAGATCCCTGCGTTATAGGCAGAGTTGGTCTGAATATGTCGGCACTGCCTCTTCTGTCCTCCACATTTTGTGGCTCTCTACAAAGTTGCAGTGTGAACGTGGTGGTATGGAAATAGAATAAGGTGGCATGGGAGAGCTAACACATCAATCTCAGGAGCTAATAGATCACTCCTGAGAGCTTGCTTGCTTGTCCCCACAGTCTCTCTCATGGCTCAAATCATAGGGTAATATGTTAATCGTCGTATAATGTATTTGATGAAAATACTGTTAAGACTTCCTTCTATAATATTTAAAAGTACCATAATTTCCAGAATATAAATACAATATTTCTATTGCTTACATGTTCTATATGCCTACACTAGAATTATTAATTTAAAAAATTAAATTTAGTCTCGTATGCAGTCTATATTGTAAAGAGTCATCAGAAATAAGATAGCACATGAAATCATTTGCAACATTGACATCCTTTTTTTGCATGTCAGATCTTCATCACAAGCCATCTGATGCTTGAGTTGCACATTCATCCCCACTCCAGATGGTGGGATGTCTGTTACCAATGAATTATGGATCAGATGAATACTTTATGGTTTTATTTATAACTCCCCTGTTGGTAATTGGTTTCTCTTAGTTGGTTACCAGGCTTTAAACAATGCTTAGTAATCTAGAGAAACACATTATATATACCTATTAAATGAAGAGCTTGAATTGAAAATAAAAAGTTATTCTGCTCTTTTTGGACTTCAGTCATGCATTTCAGCATATGTAATTTACATAGTTATATAGCTGAAATGTATGTTTTATTGGCTGAATGAGGCACTGTTTTCTGATCTCTTTGAAGTTCAGACTCAATCTACCGGTTAGCTTGCATAGATTCTTCTTGCTATATTTTGAGGCAGCAGATTAATACATCCATTCATAAATGTATCAAAAAACCAAAATAGTCTTGGCTTTCCTGTCTCTTCCTGTAACTGGCCCCCAATCTACTATTAAAGTGCTAGATATACTACATCATTGTGGGAAAAGAGGCAAATAATAAAATTGTAATAATAATAATAATAATAATAATAATAATAATAATAATAAACAACAATGGAAATTACTCACATCTGCCTTAATCATCACCTCTTGAATTTATGAAATTAAAGGGATACATATAATATACCTTTCATTACTATTAATTACTGGCTATTATAGGATTACAATAATGTGACTAGAATAAGCCTAGCTTGTAGATTGGTTCTTAACTTTGTGCTAACTGCTTTTTCTTTTTATTTCTTTTTATTTCTGTTGCTGCAATATTAATATGTTGTTGCCTGCAGCCTTTCAAAAATAGATTTTTAAATCATGACCTGTCCTCAGTCAAAGGAGCACAAATTGTTTTTCATATATTTTAATTAAAAATTATACTATAACTCTGGAAGTTTAAGAGGGATTCTCATAATAGCAATGTTGTGAAGAACTTTGGAATGAGAATGAGTGACAAAAAACACTAGGAGCTCCATAGTTTTGTAGGGACTTGAATCTAGTCTTCCCAGTCCCGGGCTAACACTTTAACTACCACACCAAAATGTTAGCAATACTAGAAAAAAAGCAAACTTTTCTGCACTCAGATTAACATCTGGCCTAGACAATAAGGGTATTTTTTAAATCCCGCCTTTATTATTTTTTTAAATAACTCAAGGCGGAGAACATACCTAGTTCTCCTTCCTCCTCCTATTTTCCCCACAACAACAACCCTGTGAGGTGAGTTGGGCTGAGAGAAAGAGTGACTGGCCCAAGGTCACCCAGCCAGCTTTCTTGCCTAAGGCAGGACTAGAACTCACAGTCTCCTGGATTCTAGCCTGCAGCCTTAACCACTAGACCAAACTGGCTCTCTTTTGTTTGGATTTTGTTTGGATTGTTCTTTCCTGAACAATCCAAATAGAGTTAACTATAGATGTTGCCACCATTTGAGTAAGGTCAGTTTTTATAGACAAATAGCCCTTCTCAAATGCTCATTGGTAGGATTAGCATAAACAGAACTGCAAAATACCACCTCTTTTCACATAAGTTTACCTTGGGGCAAGAGAAAGCACTGAGCAGTACAGAATTCAAGCTATGAATGAAGTATCTTTCTCATTGTGATTAAGGCTTTTATAACAAAAGTGATGCAGATAACATTAGTTTCCAACAGGACTTTTAGGTTTCTTACTGAGAAAAGACACTTCATCAGGAGCTGTGAGCATCTTCCCACTTCTGCTTTACTTGCTTCAAGTTAAGTGTTTTAGCCTAGGGGCAAAGGAAGAAGGAGGTGTTTACAAGCACTCAGAGCTTTCACCAAGAGTTTACTGGATGTGTACACAAAGCCTCAACATATTTTGAGGCCAAACAGTGGAATATAGTGAATCTCTAAATAGAAATCTTTTAAACCATACTATTTTTCTTTGTACTGATCCATTTAGTTTTCACGGCAAGAATACTGGGGTGGGTTGCCGTTACCTTCTTGGGAGGAGAGAAATGACAAATCTCAATAAAATAGTTAAGAGCAGAGACATCACACTGACAACAAAGGTCCGCATAGTTAAAGCAATGGTATTCCCTGTAGTAAGTTATGGCTGCGAGAGCTGGACAATAAGGAAGGTTGAGTGAAGGAAGATAGATGCTTTTGAACTGTGGTGTTGGAGGAAAATTCTGAGAGTGCCTTGGACTGCAAGAAGATCAAACCAGTCCATACTCCAGGAAATAAAGCCAGACTGCTCACTTGAGGGAATGATATTAAAGGCAAAACTGAAGTACTTTGGCCACATAATGAGAAGACAGGATACCCTGGAGAAGATGCTGATGCTAGGGAAAGTGGAAGGCCAAAGGAAGAAGGGCTGACCAAGGGCAAGATGGATGGATGATATTCTGGAGGTGACGGACTCGACCTTGGGGGAGCTGGGTGTGGCGACGGCCGACAGGAAGCTCTTGCATGGGCTGGTCCATGAAGTCACGAAGAGTCGGAAGCAACTGAATGAATAAACAACAATTTTTCTTTGTGATGTTCAGAATTTGAGTGGCTCTTTCTTCCATCCCTAAAATTCTTTACCTGATTTACAACTCTGGGTATTAATTGGGGTTCCTATATTTGATTGCCTGCAAGGCTCATATTGCTTCGGTTATTTCAGAATTTTGCTCAGATCTCTTGGTGCATAGCAGCAACTAACAGGGTAGTAAGTGCAGGTCTTGGTGAATCTATACCTAGCAGTCTTATTATTGGCATCGTGTCGGTGTCAATTCTTAGCAACCATATAGACTTTTCCAGGATGGTTCTTCAGGTTTCCCAAGGATGTACGGGGGGAGATGGGCGGTGATATAAGTTGGATAAATAAATAAATAAATAAATGTACACATCACAGTTGTACTCGAGTCCATTCACCTTGCTGCTGGTCATGTTTTCTTTTTTCCCCCCCACCTTTCCTAGCATTATGGATTTCTCAATGGACCTGGGTCTTCACATGATGTGTCCAAAATATGATAATCAGTAATTTGTGCCTTGAGTGAGAATTCTGGATTGATTTATTGTGTGATCTATTTGTTTTCTTGGCTGTTCATAGTATTCTCAGGAGTCTTCTCCAATAAAAAAAGTTCAGAAGCATAAATATTCTTTCTATCCTTCTTCTGAATCCAACTTTCACTTCCCTAGAGTATAACAGGAAAAAACATTGCCCAAATGACTCTGATCTTTGTAGGATATGCCTGAATTCCATGTTCCTAAATTTATTTTTATTTATTTATTTATCATACTTATATCACCGCCCATCTCCCCCCACAGAGGGGACTCTGGGCGGTTTACACAAAGTTGACAATCAAAACATATAAAAGCATATAAAATACCGTACATAAATGTATATCTATATAAATTAATTAAATATATAAAACCCAAGAGGCTCTGATGTTAAGTTTAAAAGAACTCTACGGAGCAAGCCATCCCCAAGAGGAGCTATTACTCCTCCCATCCCAAGCGAGGTGGCAGAGCCAGGTCTTCAATTGTTTTCGGAAGGTCATTCCATAGCTTGGCATGGTTGCCAAAATTGAAGGGCTTCCTGTAATTATTGTAATGAAGCACATATTGACTTCTTTGGGATATTCTTTGGCTTTTTCAGTTATCCAGCATGTGTCAGCAAAAATACTTCTTGTTCCTTGGCCTTTTCTAAAATCAGCTTGAACATCTGGCATTTCCCTTTCCCTATAGGGCTCTATTCTGAATTGGAGAATCCTAAGCTTTATTTTACTAGCATGTGTACATACAAGCATATCATACCATCTCTATTTTCTCAAGTCAAGTCAAATTGAGAACTCCATAATGTTGTTCAGGCTTTGTACTCTTTTGTTCTCAGGTCCACTGAATAGGAAACAATCCAGTCCTGTGCTTTGATTATACATTGCCTGCTTCAGGTTTTCAGGAATTTCTGGCTTTCACTTTTCTAAAGTGTTCTCAGACTTCCACAAGCAGAAGCTTCCATAATGCTTTCTCTTTCATCAGAGTGGCTGACTTTTTCTCATAAGAATTGATTGCCTCTCCACAGAGAGAGAGGAGGATAGAGATTAGATTTTGGTGCAGGCTTCTCTTAAAAAACAAACAGGAGTCACCTCTAAAACACTGAATCAGACAATATGTCTATGAATCAGACATTTAAATAACGATAGTGTCCATTCCTTCTGCAATTAAATTGCTTTGAATATGGATGGGAGAAATATGTTTAAATGTTCCTTCACACATAAAACTAGAAATATGAAAAGCTAGTACAACAGAAGAAAAAGTATATCATCCTCTTCTCTTTTTGGAATTCTTGGTCTTCATCTTCAAGGAGGATTTATTTTTGTTTTTTTAACATGCAGATAGAATTTGATCTCTCTTCTGAATTGTGAACTGGCACAACTCTATTAAGTTTACGTAATTTCTATCCAGTGTTATTTTAAAATATATGTTTTAAAAAGCAGTTTGTTGATGCATATGTCTATGGAGGTTCTCAGTCATCCAGGTGGAATTGTCTGTAGCTTGAATCATGTCAACTGGATTTCTATTTTCTTAGTGGAAACGTTTCGCTCCTTATCCAAGGAGCTTCTTCAGTCTGAGCAAAGTTGGTAAGGGAATCCTAAATATGTTCCTAGGTAGCTGTGTGACCTTACACCTGGGGCTAGGTCATGGTTATATTGAAATGTAATTTTTAAGTCCTTTTATCATCTAATGGGGGGTCGTTAAAATCACCATGCTGCTGTTGAGCTTCTGAAATGGTCTTAATCTTAATCTTCCTAGGCACAGAAGACAACACGGGGAGGAAGATGGGGGAGAGTTTGTGCCTGAGGCCCCCACCTCTATTCAAGGAAGGATTTTCCAAGTTGGCATAAATGGATTCCTTGACCCCTCTCTCAAACCACCTATCTTCTCTGTCTAAAATGTGAACATTAATGTCCTCAAATGAGTGTCCTTTTTCTTTTAGATGAAGATAAACTGCTGACTCTGGTCCTGTGGTGTTACTTATCCTGTGTTGGGCCATCCTCCTGTACATAGGTTGTTTGGTTTCTCCAATGTAGAGTTCAGAGCACTCCTCACTGCACTGGATTGCATAAACTACATTGCTTTTCTTATGTTTTGGAGTTTGATCTTTGGGGTGTACAAGCCTCTGTCTCAGTGTGTTGGTGGGTTTGAAATATACAGGTATGTGGTGTTTGCCAAATATCCGTTTTATCTTTTCAGACACGCCTGGTCATTCCCTACATGGCTGGCGTGTCTGAAAAGATAAAACGGATATTTGGCAAACACCACATACCTGTATATTTCAAACCCACCAACACACTGAGACAGAGGCTTGTACACCCCAAAGATCAAACTCCAAAACATAAGAAAAGCAATGTAGTTTATGCAATCCAGTGCAGTGAGGAGTGCTCTGAACTCTACATTGGAGAAACCAAACAACCTATGTACAGGAGGATGGCCCAACACAGGAGAAATAACACCACAGGACCAGAGTCAGCAGTTTATCTTCATCTAAAAGAAAAAGGACACTCATTTGAGTACATTAATGTTCACATTTTAGACAGAGAAGATAGGTGGTTTGAGAGAGGGGTCAAGGAATCCATTTATGCCAACTTGGAAAATCCTTCCTTGAATAGAGGTGGGGGCCTCAGGCACAAACTCTCCCCCATCTTCCTCCCCGTGTTGTCTTCTGTGCCTAGGAAGATTAAGATTAAGACCATTTCAGAAGCTCAACAGCAGCATGGTGATTTTAACGACCCCCCATTAGATGATAAAAGGACTTAAAAATTTGTTGATGCATGTTTTCCAATCAGATACAAGTGGTTTTATTGCAAGCACTGAATTTGCATACAGGTAGTCATCGGTCCATCGGGCATGATGGCTCAGTGATTAAGATGCCAGGCTTGTCAATTGGAAGGTTGGCAGTTCGACACCCAAGCGCCACATGACGGAGTGAGCTCCCGCACTCACCCCAGCTCTTGCCAACCTAACAATTTGAAAGCATGCAAAAGCAAGTAGATAAATACAGTAGGTACCACTTTGGTGGGATGGTAACAGCATTCCGCGCACATCATGCCGGCCACATGACCATGGAAGCGTCTTCAGACAGTGCTGGTTCTTCGGCTAAGAAACGGAGATGAGCACCGCCCCCTAGAGTCGAACACGACTATGCAGGGGAAAACCTTTACCTTTACTTTTAGTCTTCGGTTAACGACCACTCATTCAGCAACTGCTTGAAGTTATGATGGCGCTGAATGAGTGGTGGTTATGACTGGTTCTTGAAGTTCTGGCTGTCCCAGCACCCCCATGGCCACGTGATCACAATCTGGGTGCTTGGCAACCGGCTCGCTCTTACGATGGTTGCAGCGTCCCACAGTCACATGATCGCAATTTGCAACCTTCTCTGCTGGCTTCCCACAAGCAAAGTCAATGAGGGAGCCAGCAGGGAAGGTCGCAAGTTGCTTGGGTAAGTTTCCCCCACCCACGCACCCTCCCCCAGTCCCTCTGCACTCACACCACGCCTTGCCAGCCACCTGCACACCGTCGCGCACCCTCCCCAAGCCTCGCACTCATGCCACACCTCCCCAGCCACTCTCGCACCCTCGCCCACCCAGAAGCAGCTAACCCCAAGCCCCGCCACGCTCATGCCGTGCCTCCCCAGCCACCCGCGCACACCCTCACTCCCTCTCCCACCCAGCAGCAGCCACTTTCTGGCCTGCCAGTCTGCTTGCGAGCTGCCTGGACTTGAAACTTCCTGCCAGCTTCCCCACTGAATTTGGTTGTTGGAAGCTGGCAGGAAGTTGTGGGGAGGTGCTTGCTTGATGACACATGATCCTTGCTTAATGACAGCAACAGGGACTGCAGGGATTGCCATTGCTAAGCAATGTTGTGCTTTATGACCACATCGCTTAGTGACAGAAATTCCAGTCCCACTTGCCATTGTAACTTGAGGACTAACTGTACTTTTAAGACAAGGCTCTGAAGCATTAAGCCTTACAGTCTTGAGGACCTTGTTATGTTCCTCAGAAGTGTTGTCTCACCTCAAACAAAATACAAAATCATATGTAGAACCAGAAAAGAATACAGGTTGTCCTCACTTAACAACGCTAATTGGGACTGGAACTCCACTGCTAAGCAAAGCAGTCGCTAAGTGGGAAATCACGTGACTGCGACTCTGCTTTCCAGCTGGAAAGAGACAAGATCACCCAGTTTCACACCTTTCCCGCTGACAGTGCAATCACATTGTTTTCTATGTGTACAACAGCAAACAGCGTACTTTCTTGAAATCCCTTCCTCTCCAAGCTCTCTGCTTTGAGAAGTCAGGCACAGGACAAGAAGTACTGACTGTAATGGCGATCACATGACTGAGGGACGCTGTGAAGGTCATAAATGGTCGTAAATTGGCTGTAAAGGTATGTTTGTAACTTGGAACGGTTGCTGAACAAGGGGTTAGTAAGCAAGGACTACCTGTACCTTAAGTGAAGCAACGAGGTCTCTCTGCTGGTGGCTGCAACTAATCGACACAGGATCAGCCTCTCCTGTATTCCTTTTGAATTAGAAACCTGGAAGTCAGGAAAAGTGAAAGTGCAGAGCCTGCCATCAGGAAGAAAGATATGTGAAGTGGCTGGAGATGGCCTTTGGAGAGTGGGAAATTAGAGCTGGGTGGTCAGGTATTTGGGCTGACAGAATATGAGGGGAAGAAAGAGTATGGAGTTCTGCCATGTGAGAAGACTATGGGACAACACAAATGTTTGCTAAGGATTTCAGCAGCCACAGCATGGAATTATGGAAGGAAGCAAGTAGGTATGTTTAAAACCTTTCCTCTGGATTTAGTTTCTGGCCCTTCCCCATCAAGCGCAGAGGGGTATTAATGCAAAATAAGGAGTCTAGCACCTGGGGAGTTGCCATTTTCTTAGCAATATGTTGAACAAAGATTGTGACCGTTTTCATATTTTTTTGCATTAGAATATCTTTTTTGTTCAAACTAGTTCACATTATTTGCATATGGCCTAGATTTCTGTAGTGTTTGCAATGTAAGCCCTTCAGTTCTTGCTGCTGCTGCTGTTTTCACTTCCAAACAATGTCTTATACTCTGTTTTAAAGGTCAGTTGGTTGCCCTCTGACCAAACCAAGGACATCCATAAGGGGGCAAATGCTGACATACATAGGCACACACCCTGACATCATCATGCCAAAGGCACAATTTATGTGCTTGCATCAGAATCACACACATTATCATTTTGTTGGTGTTATGGTTTGTTTTGGGTACTGTTGGACCAAAGCTGTTCACCTTGTCTTTTCACCCTATCTTTATATTGAAAAACCACCTGACAACAAGCCTGGTTCCATATTGGCTTATTTGAATGCCAAGCTGTGGTTAACCATATTTGCATAATGTACTGAATTATAAAGTGATGGCACTGGCTGGATTTGCACAACACAGTGAGCGACAGTCTAACTCAGGGCTTTCCAAAGTTCTCCCGCGGCGACACACCAACCGCCGTTGGTGTGTCGCCGCGGGAAAACCCGGAAGTGCCGCCGTTGCGGCAGCGCACAAAAACCCGGAAGCGCTGCTGCCGCTTTCAGTTTTTGCGCGCTGCCGTTGGTGTGTTGCCGTGGGAAAACCCAGAAGCGCCTCCGTTGCGGCAGCGCACAAAAACCCGGAAGCGCTGCTGCCGCTTTCGATTTTTGCGCACCGCCATGGCTGTGGCGCTTTTGGATTTTCGTGCACCGCCATTGGTGTGTTGCCGCAGGAAAACCCGGAAGCGCTGATGCCATCAGCGCTTCCAGGTTTTGATGCAACACATCTGGGCCCCGCAGGCGACACACTTTTGTGTCGCGACACACAGTTTGGAAAGCTCTGGTCTAACTAACCACATTTTAGCCTAATGTATTCTGTGAATATACAGTATGAACTAGGACACTAAATATAGAATCCTAGTCCATATATTGCTTTGTGCTTCCCTCTAAGTAAGGGTAGTAAAATATCCTTATTAAGATCTCAGGGCTTCTTTATGCAAAAGTGTCATGAGATGGTAGAAATGAGATGGTAGAATTCGGAGACCTAAATTGTGCTAGTTTAAATCATAAGCATGTAAAAGCTCTTTCCAAAACTAAATAAAATTAGATTCTAGCCTAGCCTTGTTGGCATAATTTTCAACTTTTCTAGAGGGCTGACTTGTTGGTAAACATTTCTTATGAATAACATGAAAATGTGCCATCTGCAGATAAGCCGACCCTCAAAATTTTTGCATGTTTTTCGATATATTCTGAAGGGCTTCATTTGTTTTCATATTTTGTATCAATAAATGTTGTTTTCTAGAACAGATTTCATTTTAAACCTTCACAATTGGCTTATCTGCAGGTGACACATTTTTCATGGTATTTTGGTTAAGGATCAGCTTATCTGCAAGTATTTTTATTTATTTATTTTTTAATTTTGCCACCGCCCATCTGCCCCAAAAAGAGGGACTCTGGGAAGTTTACAAGAATAAGCACATTAAAACAATAAGCGTAAATAACATCTAAAATATCAATACAAAATTACCAAATATAAATATATTCAGGTTCTTCCGGAAGGTCAGGAGCGATGGGGCCTGTCTCACCTCTGGGGACAGAGTGTTCCAGAGGGCGGGAGCCATTGCAGAGAAGGCCCGCTTCCTGGACCCCACCAAGCAAAATTCTTTTACAGACGGGGTCCGTAACATGCCCTCTCTGCATGACTGGGTGGGACAGGTCGATGTCATGGGGATGAGATGCTCCCTCAGGTAACCTGGACCCATGCCATGTAGGGCTTTAATGGTGATAACCAACACCTTGAATTGCACCCAGAAGCAAACTGGCACCCAGTGCAGCTCGCATAGCAATGGTGTCACATATGCCAATCTTTGGGCACCAAGAATTGCACACGCAGCCACATTCTGGACCAGCTGAAGCTTCCGGATACTCTTCAAGGGTAGCCCCATGTAGAGTGCATTGCAATATAGACATATGGGAGATGACTAGGGCATGAGTGACTGTTCGGAGGGCTTCTCGATCCAGGAAAGGGCGTAATTGGTGCACAACATGAAGTTGCGCAAAGGCCCTTCTGGCCACGACTGCCACCAGCTCTTCGAGCAGGAGTTGTGAGTCCAGAAGAACCCCCAGATTCCGCACCGGGTCTGTCTGGGGAAGTGCAACCCCATCTAGAACTAAAGATGACAATTTCCCGGATACAGAAGAGCCATTAAATCACAGCCACTCCATCTTACCAGGGTTCAGCCGAAGCCTGTTGTTCCCCATCAAAACCCCCACAGCCCCCAGGCACCGAGAGAGGGCATTCACCCCATCACTTACTTCACCCGGGACAGAGATGTATAATTGGGTATCATCAGCATACTGATATATGGGTACTTCAGAAAAGTAGTACTGTATATACTTGTGGATAAGCCTATCCACAGATAAGCCAAACCCAATTTGGGGGGTGTATTTTGGAACCTAAAATTCTTGGCTTATCCATGAGTGTATATGGTTCTCAAGGAATTTTGAAATGAAATGTTGAGCACACTCTTTAGCTGTGCTGGCATATTCTCTAACAAGTCATGATTTGTCTCTCCTTTAGTTATTCTCCTTTTAGTACTGAGTTTTTATTTTGAAAACTTATTCCACAAATGACTCATTCATGTTTTGAGACAGCTGGCCTTTCCTGGCTAGTTGTACCTGCATATACAAGGGTAACATTTCTGAAAAAGCTATGTAGGAGTCTCTGGGTTTCAGTCTCCTTCCTAGCAAACTAAAATTGGATTTCAAAACAGTTTTACGTGTCATAAGTAGAAACATACACTACCGTAGCTGTTTGAGTCCCAATATTATGTACCAGACTAGAGGTTACAGTCTAGAAAGCCATTAAGCCATAGCTTTCTATATTCATAAAGTGTGAAATAATGCTGGCTTATAGGGTTAAGGCGCAGAGTAAACAGACTCTTGTAATAAAGGCAATAAATGTATATACAGTTACATTATTTCCTCTTTCTTCACCTGAGGGGACCTTTTCACCACACTAGGAGACTGGGGAACAGAAGGTACCTGGACTGGTTGTTATCCATTTACTGGAGTATGGACAGTAGGTTGTACACTAGATTGCAACAACACTTCTGAACTAGCATTTAACTTTTCCCAACCAGTAGGATGCTCAAAATTAGCACTTCTGGAGATTACCACTTGACCATGGCCTGAAGAAAAACGGTAACCCTTAGATCTTGATGAATAACCAACAAACCTTAAGCGCTGTGCTTTTGGTTGGTTCTTCCTTCGCTGAGACTTGGGGATGTGAACATATGCAAATGTTCCAAAGACACGCAGGTACTTCAGCGAAGGGCACTTGCCAAACAAAAGGAAGTAAGGAACTTCATTTACAGATGAATTCCACAACCTGTTGGTTAGATATATGCAGTCATGGTAGCCTCACCCCAGAAATGGGATGGCACCTGAGCATCTAACATCAGGCTATTTTTAATGGTATTAACAACACCAATCTTCCTTTCAGCTATTCCATTCTCAGCTGGAACACCAACATTGGCAAGTCTATGGGAGATTCCTTTCCTACGAAGCCAATTCTGGAACTCATGGCTTAGGAACTCTCCACCACGATCAGACTGAAACTGACCCACTTGATAACCATAGTGTCTCTCTACCATTGCTACAAACTCTTTACAGTGAGCAAAGGCTTCCGCTTTAGACTTGAGCAAATAACAAATTGTAAAGCGAGTATGGTCATCTACCAGAAGAAACATGAAACGTGCCCCTCCTTCACTTGGAGTATAGGGGCCAGCTAGGTCTCCATGAACCAACTGAAATGGTCTAGTTGACACTCTGTTACTTTTCCTAGCAACAGGTTCAGCCTTGATCTTAGATTGTTTACACACAGTACAATCAAGGAAGTTTTCACATTTCTTGGACTTTAGCTCAGGATACACCTTGGCCATCTGAGACAAACTTCCCCATCCGGGATGTCCCAGTACTCTGTGAAAATAATGAATGCATTTATGATGTGGGGGGACATTGGAAACACAATTTCCAGCCACAATCTCCTGCTTAGGAAGCATTTCATACAACTGATTTACTAATCTCCCCCTAGCACACTCAATTCCATTTTTTTCAATAGAACATCCAGTACCCTTGAACACAACAGTATACCCAGACTTGACCAGGGCTGGAACGCTGAGTGTAGGAACACACAACACATTTTGCACACTTATCCCCAAACAAGGAATATATACTTCACCCTGAAAAGACACATCAGCCATGGATCCATCAGCTAGAGCAACCTGTTGGATTTTAGGCTTGCATTTTGTTAACAATAACTGTTCATTGTTCACAATGATTTGGCTGCAAGCCGAGTCCAATAGCCAAGTCTCTGGAGATCGCTTACTCACAGCAGTTAGCAGAGCAGAAACTTGGGTACGTTGTCTAGGTGGCTTCCCCTTCTTTCGAGCAAACCACTTTCCACTGGCACTACCCGCTGGGCGAGGTGGCTGGGGAGAGTCTTTCAGGAAATGCTGAGAAGAATTACAACTATAACATCTTCTTACAGCACATGCAGACTCTGTTCCAGCAGGAAAACGCTGTTTAGAAGTCTCAGGAACAGCAACAGATGGCTTACCCTGCAGCTTCTCTAGGTCACGAGATTGCTGTATCTCCTGGAGCTGGTTTGTAAGAATCCACAGTAAGGTCCTGGGGTCGTAACATCTGAGTTGCCTCGATGAGCATATCAAAGCTGTTGTCCAAACTTGACAATATGATACACGCTTTCTGAGTATCTGACACCAAAATGTCTCTCTCCTCAAGTTCAAGAAACAAAGTCTTGAGTTTATGGAGGTGGGTCATCACATTCCCACCTGGCTGCAGCTTTAAACTGTAAAGCTGACGTGATAGTCCAACAATGGCAGCAGAGGTTTGTCTTGAATAAATGGCTTTAAGGGCTTCCCAGCACCCATGTGCAGTGTCTGTTGCTGATATGCAATAACTGAGAAGATTCCAGTCCCAGAATCAAACTGCCATATGCACAGTCCAAACGCAATTGCACTTCCTCAGAAATGGGACCTGCTGGAGGTGGGTTTTCCACATACCGCCACAAGCCTTCTTTTAAAAAGAATGATTTAATCTTCACACACCAGGTCCGATAGTTTGTGCCATCTAAGCGCTCAAAAGGCAGACTACTCAGTCCTGCAGCAGCCATGCTGACCACTCAAAGAAAAACACGTTTACACTGAAAGCAGCCTCTAAAAACAAACTCCCTTTTACAGCCAGGTAAACGCAGCAAAAAGCGTAACTTCCTCACTGGGCCCATAACCTGTGAAATAATGCTGGCTTATAGGGTTAAGGTGCAGAGTAAACAGACTCTTGTAATAAAGGCAATAAATGTATATACAGTTACATTATTGCATAAAAGGAAAAACAAACTTACAAGCAGAGTATTGTGTTTTGTTTCCATTGACAGAAATGAAGGGCTCATGCCATGGCCTACACACACAGCCATGCATAGCTACGCACTTCCCAGTCTTCACATGGAGTAGAACACACACTCGAACATGGCTAAAAGACTGGACAGAAGTCAAGAAGCATAGACCCATAGTTCACAACTGAGATATACACTTGTTTCAGCTTTCTGATTGGTGGAACCTTAGGTCAGGGGGTCACAAAGCCTTTTCAGATTTATGAGGCCTAAAGCGTTCAGGATTGCACATAGTATAAACTGCCATGAGATGGCAGTGTTGCATCTTAAGCAAGCATACTGTCTCCCCCCGAGAATTGTTAGGGCACTTGTTCCCATGAGATAGTTTTTGGGACTGAGACATAACATCACGTGGTGGTGATAACCATCTGCATCTGGTTATCAGTGAAGTTGTTTTGGGAAACAGAAAGTAAACTGTAAAGACGCTACAGAAAGTAAAGAAAACAATTTGCAATTCACAGGAAAACCCTGACATAAAGACCATAGCTCACCTAACATGAATCTACTGCTACTTAGAATTATATCTTTGGTGTGAAAGGAAGTTCTTCTAGGAATGAACCTCTTGTAAGGTTAATTTTCCATTACCTTATAATGGAATTGAAATGTTATCCTACTTCCCTTGACTTTTATTTCCATGAGTCTTCCTGGGAAGGGATGCATCTAGCCATCTATCTAACAATATTTATACCTTATCACATCCCTAGCAGAGTTTTCTAGTGGACTATCTTTCCTCTAAAGGTCTTTATCTACAAACGTTTCCCTCAATTTCTCCAGGTCACCTGGAAGCCAACTTCTCCCCTGATACTTAACAATCCATTGACCTGAGCTATCCAGCAAATAGATTCTTGAATATTTGCCATTTTCTGCCATCACTGGATTATCCTCATTCCATTGCTGGTTTTCTATTGCCATTATACATTCAGGGCTTTAGGAAGACTGTAACATGGAAACTACAGCTTTGGGTTGAGAATGTTATAGCATGACCCTCGTTTTCTGCATGATGACTGCAGATAACAAAAGACTGGTTCAGTCAAGTGGCTAAGCATTGTGGTGGTTGATTTCATTTTTTCAGATGAAGCTAATACTTTGTTATCTAATCCCAGGGTTACAGTAGGTGGTATGGTTATGATTCCCATACTTGACCCTTCTACAAAGAGGATACTCTGAGGAATAGGCTGTTTTACACAATACTCAACACAAATTTTATGCATTATTAATGCTCACTTCCCCTCCATCTCAGGATGCATTGTTACAACAACACCTTAGTAACTGGGGTTGAAGCAGTGTTTGGCCCCATTAGAACCATTGTTCATCTTACAGCAGTCAAATAGAATGTACCAGCCTGATAATGATAAACCAGAATTTTGAAGGATCCTAGATTATTATGGGCAAATGTACCCAGTAAAAAACTAAGAATCCTGGCTTATATTAAAAAAACATTTGCAAGGTAGTCTGAATATGAACTATTTCAAACCTGGAATAACCATTTTGAGTGTTCCATAATCAAAACAAAATATGCTGCTTTTGAGAATTTTGTTTTGAGATGAAACAAGCTCATCTGTTTCCAATATGAAAAAAAAAACCATACCTGTTTTTAATGATACTGTTTCAAGTGTTCCGGGCTGTTTTACATTATGCGATTGGAGTGTTGTATTCTGGATTTTCCTGCATCAGCCAGTTCTTGAGTATCTGACTGATCTAAAAATCTAGAAATCTAAATGACCAAAACATGGCAGCATAGAATGAGAGATTTTATTTATTTATTTTATTTATTATCTAAATTTATCCCTGCCCATCTCCCCGAATAGGTATATTGGTATATGTTTGCTTCTATCTAATGGTCTTTGGATTTTTGTACTCAGATCTGGTAGCCATAGCCAGTACAGCAACTGTTTCTCACAGCTGTGTTAACATGCATGTCTCCTGTTTTTGATGCAGCAGCAAAGTTCGGTGTGCTGACTTGAAAGGCCGTGTATAATCTGCCTCATTTATAAGGACTGTAAAAGCTGCTGCTTTTAAAGCTTTAATGTGAGACAAGGAAAGGAAAGCAACTGGTAGGTTCTCCTGGATTTGTTTCTCCCACCAGATGTCACATTCACCGTCGTCAATGTTGGCTGAGGTGAGCCGATGCTGTGGAGGAGGCAGATTTAGATGGCTAGAGCAGTTTTGCACAAGGGTCTTATATGGGTGCAGAAACCCTTTCAGACACAGGTTTAGTGCTGCCCTGGAACAGTGCTAAACTTGTCTTTAAAGGTACCCTCAAAAGAGCTGACAATCAGGAAAGCAGCAACTGTGAGGCAGAGCGGGAAGGGATCTCCCACTTTCCCTCACATCCGTGGCTGCCTCTGTGCCTGTCAGGTGTTCATCTTGCAGTGAATCCGTGGGTTAATAATTTTGTTACATACAAAAGGAGCACATGCAGCTTCGAAATATTACATTTCTATTCTCACATGCTACTTGACACTACTATAAAATCTGACTACCTCTGCAAATTTTGAGTTTGTTATTTTTGTTTGTTTGACATTGGTCCTGGAGTCAGGAAGAGTGTTTAGAGAATAATAATGGGCTATCTTTGGATACAGAGTGATGAGAAAATTAAGTATTTTCACCAATATTATATTGAGCCTTGAAGAGATCTTCATGAAAATGTTTGCACTGGGGGAAAGGGAAGGGAACTGCTGCTGCTGTTTTCAAGAAATTTATTAATTTTGCAGGGTTCTCTGTTATAGCAAGATGAATTCACTACCATGGGATGTATTGATGGTCACTAATTTGGATGGCTCTAAAAGGAGATTGGATAAATTCAGGGAGCATAGGTCTATTAAGGGCTACAGTATTACCTCAGAAACTTGAAGAAGGTCCAGCTATGATTG
Source organism: Charina bottae (assembly GCA_023362775.1). Taxonomy (NCBI): domain Eukaryota; kingdom Metazoa; phylum Chordata; class Lepidosauria; order Squamata; family Charinaidae; genus Charina; species Charina bottae. Next base: position 5,922,369 of record JALMGJ010000028.1, on the reverse strand, counting down.
CAAGAAGTCTGAACTCTTCAGGCAGCCCTACTCTTTAAGATGCTAGGGAAAGTGGAAGGCAAAAGGAAGAGGGGCCGACCAAGGGCAAGATGGATGGATGATATTCTGGAGGTGATGGACTCAACTTTGGGGGAGCTGTGGGTGGCGACGGCTGACAGGAAGCTCTGGCATGGTCTGGTCCATGAAGTCATGAAGAGTTGGAAGCGACTGAACGAATAAACAACAACAACATGGACATGGCCAGAAGAGAGGATAGTTATTAAAATCTGCCTGGAGCACTACTTTAAACTCACCAATCCCTTGAAAGGAAGAAAACTGAAATGATTAAAGCCTGATTTTAAAAAATGGGCTGTTTAGATTATGCTGGTGCATTATATGAGTACCTGAAAAAATTTCAGGTTTCAGTGGCAGATTTTAAAATCAACCCTTCTATATTCCACACATATACTGTGAGTTTTGAAATATCATTATTGGTTTTTTTCCTTTAAACATATTTCTCATATTTTGTGTGGCTGTAAAATGGTAAGGGAAGAGTTTATCAGGAATTCTGTTTAACCCACTAAGATATTTACACACAAGTAGGAAAGAAAAACAAAATGTATGTTTAGGAAAGAAGCAGTAGATCACCAGACATTTACACACACAAAAATTTAACTAATATAATTTTAAATCCTTTCATCTGTTGACATTTAGTCTTTTGTCAAAAATAAAACAGCAGTGAAATTTGTTTGCACAGATTTGTGCAGACGAAATAATACTCAAATACTTGTACAAGCTGTTGCTCACCTTGAGAAAATAAAAATGAAAATTCAGCTAAAATTCAGGTAACAAAGAATAGTATCACCAGTAGTTATGTAGTTAATAGGGGGTTGTAGAAAACCAGTGGCAGAGTTACACTATGAATTTAAGTTGCCATTTCCAAAGGGCTCAGGTGCTAGTGAGATTGAATTTACAAATAGGAACAGATAAAAGTTCTAAAAGAAAAACCATCCAAGGTCTCTTCATTTCTCCATTCCTTCACAAATGCAGTGCAAAATTTATTAAAGCAGATGGCATTATTGACAATAATACTTGATTGCTTAGAGCTTACTTACCGTTTGGAGAAAGAATACTAAGGTTAAACCCACCCAGAGGCTAAGTAAGTGAAAGTGCTCCAAATGTTGCTTCTTCACATGGAACTGAAACTGTCTGCTGGATACATCCAGTTGGAGCAAAGCACCTCGGAAGGGAAAGTTTCCTTTGAAATTCCTTCCTGTGTTTTGGTATCTTGCTGCCTAAGCGGCACAAATATGACCCAATGAATTTACTCTTGAAAACTCATTTAACAGTATGCCACTACATATTACAAGTAGTACCGTATTGTTCCTTGCTCCACAAAAAAGAAAAAAAGATGATTGTTGGGAAGATATGATTCAGTAATGTGTATCTGACTTTTGAGCTCTGAAATGGCTGTTATATGCAATGTGCTGCAATGGGAGACAGGAGACTTGCGCTGCCTTTGTGATTTCAGAATAGCAGGGGTCAGCCATTACTCTTTGGCCCTAAATATTACAATTAATTTGACATGACAATACTGGGTAACGCTACAGTTTGGGGACTGGTCTTAAGCTACACACTTTATGGCTAACATATTTGGCCTATTTTGTATATGTGTGTAACGGAAGAATAGCATCTTGCTTGATGAAGTCTAGAGCAGAGGTTTTCAAACTTTTTCAGGCTGCAAAATTGTTCATAAAAAAAAAATCCAGAGCCCCTAATCAAGAGGGTGGGGATTCTGAAAATCAGTTCACACACACACACACACACACACACACACCTACCTGCTTTCTGCTGCATCTTAGTGAGTAAGGAGAAAAGATCTCTGTAAGTGACTATGGATAAACTCTCTGCAAGGAACTAAGCCTTTTTCCCCCTTAGTCCTTTATAGAGAGTGTTTTTTTCCTCCCTTGGAAATAGTTTTTCATCCTTAGTTCCTAAGGGAAAAGTTTCTGAAAGGGATTAAGGGGGGGAAATTCTCCTTTGCAAAGGGCTTTCTCCTTTAGTCCTTGAGAAAAACTCTGTGAGGTAGAAAGAGAGGTTTTTTCTCTCTTAGCTCCTTGTGGAAAGGTGCTCCCTCCTGCCCCCCCTCCCTTAGTGCTGCCAAACCCAGTTTGAAAAATCTAGTCTAGAGGGTTCAGTGTTTACATACACTTTTGTGCCATTTCAGAGGAACCTAATAAAAGTATTCCCTGCCTATAGATTTTTGCCTCATGGACCAGCACTGCTTGTTTTCCCGTATCAAATAGCTAACTTCCTGGAATACAGAGAAAGAAAGAGAGAAGGGCCTAGGGGTTGGGGATGTCATATAGAGCTATGTCATTGTATTAATACAAAGTGCTTCAATTTGTTCAAAGCAGTTTAATTGATTTTAGCTGATCTCCCTGTGGAAAATAAACAACAGGTATGGATCAGTATTAGTGGTAATTGTATCATCCTGGGTTGGGAGACCAGAATAGTCTCTCACTTCTGTCAACAAATAATAACAGTCAATTTGTAATGGAAAATTAATGAGACTGAAAAAATGATTATATGTTTTCCCACATAGCTGCATTTAAAATTTTTCTTTTTTCTTTTTTGTTGAATTCATGCTGCAATCTTTATAACCAAGATAATGCTGCAATTTTAACCTGGGATCGTTGAATTCAGTGGTCGTGTTCATATAATACAAACGATCATCTATCCCCTTCCCTAGTGAGTCGATTCATCTGTATGTGCCAGCAACATACCACACAGAACGGCTGTAAGGAGTTTTTCAGAACATGGCAGATGAGGACCAGATGGACATTTCAGCTTTATCTTTTAAGCAAGGCATCCATTCATCCATTAGTGAGTCCTAAAGTGGTTCATGGTTTTTAAATCGTTCTCCCCCTCATAAAGCTTGGAGGAGGGGAGTTATGTAGTCTTCTCTTTTCAGCCCCTCTACACCTCTCTTTGTGGCCATGGGAATGTGAAAACTGTTAAAGAGAATGGACACAGGAGTTCCTAGAGACCCCCGATTTTTTGTAGATCCTCTTTAAGAAACTTTTTCCATTTCAGGAATGAGGAGAATTAACTAATTCCTTGTTAAGCAGTTTATACTGTGGGAGTAGTTGACCAGAAATAATTAGTTTAGCTTGATTTCTTGATATCTCTGCTGTGGGATCTCTTAGGAAATCTTTTGCCCCCTAGGCACAAGTGACCTATCTATGGGGTCACCCAGTGTTTTAAGTGAGTAGCATGCATATAAGATAATATCAAATTCTGCTACTTTTTCTCATTCTATTCAAGTAAAAGTAATAATGTGATAGCCGAGATCTATAATAGAATGGATGTAGCTAATTTATTGGCCAAGATTAGTAATGATGTTCTTGTCTTAGACTGAGATGAAGGTATTTACATTTTTTTCAATCCATTTAAATTCTAAATACATTCTTATATAATAGTTGTTACTTGTTTTTATTTATTTATTTATTCGAATTTATCACCGCCCATCTCCACGACAGTAGACTTTTTAATTTCATTAATGTTGCTTCTTCTTTCTATTGTGGTGTTTTAATGTTTTTGCTTTATTATACTGATTTTAATATGTTAATTGCAATTTTTAATATTTTGCATATGTTACAAATATGTTGTTCTAGAGACCTGTTGAAGAAAAGAGAATATAGCAAGTACATAATTAAAGAAAAACTGTTCACTAATTTGGCTTCTGTAGTTCCTTTAATTCATGGGATATTGTCCCTGTAGAACCAATGACCTTTAAAATGTAGCTTTTACAGCAGTCCTTTTTTCCTGTGATCAGGTTGCATGGCTTCCATTTCATGCTTTTAAATGGAATGATTGCAGACTTTGTTTGACTGCAGAGATTGTATTACATTTTGTTTGACAAGGAAAGCTAAAAGGTGCAGACTTATTTCAGAGTTTTGTAATTTAAATGTATAAAAGATGCAAAGTAGCTATGATTACATGCCAAAACCACAAAGATCAATTGAACATACTTAATTGGTCCTTGTCTTGCAGTTATAGTTTAACACTTATTTTTATAAAGATTGCAAAAGGATACAGTTACTGCATTTCTGAAGTACTCTAGGTGTATAGTTACCCATTCCTCTTACTTCGTTCCATTCTCTCCCCCCCCAATTGAATCCCAGATCCTGCATTACCTCCACTGAACATGTTAGCAATTTATGTCATTAAAAATTTAGATTTGTGAAAAGACCACCCTACAGTTGTTAAATAGCTTGCAAAGCAAATAGCTTTTAAAATAAATCACAGAAGCAGAATATTAGTGAATAAAGTATGGCTAAAATCTAGATGATTAAATCTATAATAATGATATTAATGTTGTTGATCCAATATCACATCCAAAGGTTTTTCTTTTTTCTCTTTTGCTTTGGCTGTCAAATTCCATATCATAATCTTTTTAAAACTGTATCACTTCTACAAAATATGAATTAGTAATAAAATCAAATGTAGAAAATTCAAATGAAATAAGTCTATAAAAACTATGAAGTCAGAAACTATCAAACAACAAGACTTGCCATCTTTTCTCCTACTGGAATAAATACCTTGTATCTTTTCATAGCTGTGAAGAATCAGTTATTAAAATTTATGGCAAAAAGGTCTGGTACAGCTAGGAGCATCAGATTTAGATATAATGAGAAATCAGAGTTTCCCACTACACAAATTATCTTTCTTGAGAAGACAGGTTCCCTTTCTAAAATTGCTATTACAGATACTGGTTTGTTCATTAGAGTTTGAAGATGGTAGAGTTTCCTTAATTCAGATGTCTCAGGTCACAGCACTGCATTTGAAAGCTGAATTTCCACTCTCCCCCCAAGATCCAAAAGATGAGAAATGGGGGTGATAAGTGGAAGTGTGCAAACCTGACACGTATGCAAGAACTTTCACATTAAGGGAAAACATGGTATTTTGTAGGTCTGAATGAGCTCAGTTTATCCCAAGTCTGAATCCTAACTCTAGGCTTAATAGACCCTTGCATGTTCTTGCACTTTCTCTTGTCAATGGAAAGAGACCTTTCCAATTCCCATTAGAACACTATGGAAGTAGAAAGGAATGCCAGTATACTGGTCAGATAAAACTGCTGCCACTTTAGATAGGGGTGCATTTCCAGGGGTAAAAAGAACCACCTAAATGTTGGAGGCTAAATCACTTTCCTCTCCTAATTTAAGGATGGGCAATCAGTGAGTCTCATTTGGCCTCCAGTCCCATTTTTGTAGGGCTCCAGAATCATACTACTGAAATTTCCCAGTAGATTGTCCATTGTTGATGGTATTATTTAATTTTTAAGGGTGGCATGTATATGGCATAAATATAATCACATAGAACATGCAATTTTAAGAACTCAGGTGCCACAAAAAAAAGGGCAGGAAGTTTCAGGTCTTTCTCATGATATTGTCTGATTGCCTCATTTCCTCCGAACTCACCATCACTAAAAAGAGTAAAGAAACCTTGTAGTCCTTGCTTCAAAAGTTTACAGCTGTTACCCAAAGTAGCAACATTCCTTCCTTAAATTATTGCAATCTTTGAAAGCCATTCCCCTCAGTTTAGACTGAGATTTGGCTATTAAAATCACTGGAACTTAAATTGGCCTGGGTGGGCAGTGACAGAGGCTGGCCTAGATTTGGTCTGATCCACAAAAGCTGCTCTTACTAGGAAACCAGCTGCACTGTAGTTAAGAGTGGGAAATGTTAAGTCTCCTCCAAGCTACAAGATGGCTATCCTTCTCTTAATTCTCAGTAATTTTTGTTCAGAAATGAGAAACGGCCTACAATAGAAAGGTGCTCTATGTTTACAAATTCTTAAAACTTTGCAAAGTAATTGGTTATTTTCCCCCATTTAATCAAACAATCGTTTTGATTTTCTTTTTGATTTCTTCTCCTGTTTCGTATCACAGCACCATCTCCAATCACGAATGTGAAAAAAGGGAAAGTCGCCAAAAATAGCATCTCACTCTCCTGGCAGGAACCAGATCGACCCAATGGCATCATCCTGGAATATGAAATCAAATATTTTGAAAAGGTGTGATAGTCTGTTTGCAAGGTCATACTGACTTTGATTTCTCTCCTCTTCTGTTCATTTGGAATAATTTCTGTTAAAAAGTATTGACCTCATTTTTTCTTTTAAATTAATGCCAAATATTGTACTGGATTAGGAATTTTTGACATTTATGTTTATGCATGCATAGACATATATTTTCATTAATACATTACTCATGTTGAACAAAAATATTTCAGTTTTCTGTCAGTTTCATTTCCAATCCTACTGCATTAAAATAAAGATGATGTACATTGCAATACCATACTCAGAAGTAACCATATTTACGTCAGTGGGACAACCCCAATTACTAAAGATTTGGAGTTTAATTAGTAAGATTTAGATGAGTGTGAGAATTAGTATTGCTATTGTTTTCCAGAAAGCATGTGCTTTGAATTTATTTAAAATACTGTACATGAACCCTGTAAATTAAGGAAATGCAACATAATGAAATGGTAGGGTGCCTTGCTAAAGAATGCCCAGTAGTATTTTGTTGGAAAAGAAGCTTCAAACTAAGAACTACTTACTTCATAGCTCTTTTTCCCAAGTACTTTCATTTTCTATTTTTCCATTTGTATTTTTCTAGAAACTATTTTGGTTAAACATTTTAGTATCAAAATGCCAGGACAGAACAAAGAGAATATTTACACTAGCAGCTTTTCTTGCTTTATGTGTCTCTGACTTTTTTTTTACTTTCCCTAACTAATAATTCCAAATTTCAGTTTGATAAATGATGTGGCTTTTCCTTTATAGATTCCTAAACTATGTCCCATATGGCTAAGCTATAATTCCTGTGTTTCCTATAGAAATTATTAAGTTAAGCACATCTAGTTGCCCATTGGATCATGGCACACAAAGGCATCATAAAAGCAGAAGAGAGCAAGTAAAGACAGTTCTATAAGTTGCTGCCTATTAACCATCAGGAGGCATTTTATACTGTTTGCCAAAATGCAGCGCTTCTGTGTTGACTAGACTACTTAGACTACTGACTGGAAAAAAAAATATTTCAAAGCCTTTCCTTAAAGTGTTGTACAAATCACCAAGTTCCAATTCAAAAGCATCAGTTTGATTCAAAAGCATCCAGTTTGTCTTGACACATAGATCATTTTCCCACTAATGGCATCTTCTAGAGTCATCTAACAATCATTGTACCAAAGTGGTGAGAACAGGTTTTATATCATTTTAGTGATGACTGGATAATGCTGTGAAGACAATGTGAGTCACTAATGGGAACATGGCCACAGAATTTTTTGTTGATTTGATTTGACAACAACAAACCTTTATTACAGCTTTTAGGCCAGAAAACACCATAAACATGTTCACCTAAAATTATTGATGAGACTAAAATACAATAAAATTAAATAACAATAAACTTAATATAATAACAGTAATACAAATATCAGTGGTGATCACCAAGATTAACACTAATCTTCAGCCATAGGTTGAATTAATAGAACAAATAGAGGCACAAAATGAGGCAACATGGAAAGATAGATCAGAGTCCTGTGTGGATAGAAGAAGTGACAGATAAGCATTGGGCTCTCTACCAGGGTAGTTCTTTAAAATGGGATGGATATATGCCTTCTGAGATTCCCTGTGAAGACAGCAACAAAGGAGCAGGTGGCTTAAGGATTCCACAGAGCCATCGCCACATGGGCATAAAGCTGCTTGAAGAGGGATGTTTTTATACCACCCCCACAGGACTGTGGAGGGTAGTGCATCCAAGATGGCCAAGGTGAAGGCCCAGCAAAATTCAGAATTAGAATTCAGGAGAGATAAGATGATGGCACATGCCCATTTGAGAAAAATCCATGAACTGTGAGGTTGGACTAGGCTTAGACTGGTTTGGAAATCAATATCCCAGATATGCTACTTAAGATGGCTCTTGGCATTTTCAAACCTTAGTTGGCAGATGCTCTCCAAAGAGAGAACTAAACACTGGAGTTTGCTATTAGCTCTTGTTATAAAATGGTCTCTGAGACCCAGTGGAGCCAGACCCATGGGGGGAGGGGAGGGAAATTAACCAGAAATTAATGAGATAGTACCAGGCTCTGGCACCCACCAAACCTTTCTCTAACTGTAAGGCAGCATTTTTGATACATCTTGGAATTGCGAGGATAGCTCTTATAAACTTGGAGTGGACAGTTTTTAGGGTTTTAAACTTTATAAAAGTGCAAATCTGAACACCATGAAGAAGCTGAGAAATAACCGTAAGAAATTTGATTCGAAAATTCAATTAGAAATAGTAATTTGATCAACTTGCAGCCTTATTATTTTGTAAAGAGATTTTCTTTTAAACATGATACTTTTTAAACATAAATTTAATTACTTAAAGTAGCACTTTATTATGTTTAATATTATGTTTAATATCCCTGAAGTTATTAATTTCTGTGAAACTCAAATGTATTAATAGTAATAATAATATATTAAAATTTAATGACAAATGTTGTGATTGGATTCCATTTAAAACAAATCAGATTCATCTCTTAAATCTCATTAAGATTATTACAATAAATGATACAAAATTGCAAACAAAAATTAATTTCACCAGATAGATTTCAAGCAATCCTTTCTAGGACCTCTATGTTGTATCTGCATTAAAAGTAGTTCTACAGTAATAATTCTCATTAAAAGAAATTGATATAATAGTTTTTTCATGTTGTAAACACCAAAAGGCACATCCCTTTAATAATAACTTTAACACTAGTAAATATAAAAGTGGGTTTTGTGTGTTCTGATATACAAACTGCAGGAAATACGATGTTCCCTTATTTATAGAGCCTGGGGACAGGCTATAAATTCCTTCCTTCTTCCACACAAGTTTCTCTTTTCTTACTACTGAAATGCATTGCATGTGCATCAAAATTAATGCTAGATTGGGGTAACTGTTACTAGGACTTGAAGCTACATTGTCAACTCCAGTAAAAGGTAATGATTATTAGCATAAACTTTGATGCAGATATAAGTCTACACCAACTTTAATAGTTAAGAAAGGGAAAGACTTAAGCCTATTCCCAATTCCTAAATGATGGATTAATTCACCATAGACAATATATTGGCACTTTACAGTACAGCAAGAATCAGCCCCAATGGTTGTACTTGCTATTTATGAAATTGACTCTTCTATATACTGTATGTGTGTTCATGTATGTTAATGCACCAAAAAGGATCAGGAGACCAGTTATACCATCATCAAATCCAAGCAGACGAGAATTACAGCAGATGGCCTGAAACCTGCTTCAGCATATGTCTTCCAGATTCGAGCTCGCACCGCAGCAGGGTATGGTGGCTTCAGCCGAAGATTTGAGTTTGAAACCAGCCCAGTGTGTAAGTCATTTTAATTACTGACTGTATAACATTCACATGAGGAAGACCTTGATGAAGAGATGGGTCTTTATTTGGTGCCTAAGGAACGTAGGAGTAGGCACTTCAGAGATTTCACAAGGGAGAGAATTCGAAAGAGCTAGTGCAACTACAGAGAAGACCTCTTTGTGAGTAACCACATGATTTTGTTTTTTCAGTCGTTTAGTCGTGTCCGACTCTTCGTGACCTCATGGACCATAGCACGCCCGATGACAGTGTTCTATAAATATAGGAATGATTGCATTAAAGCAGATCTGTACTACAAATAATTATCTTGGAATTAGGAGATGGTAATTGTTATAACTTCATCTAAGGAATCAAGGGAATTTTAGTTTCTTAGAAATATTTTTTTTAAAACAGACTTCTAAAAAATTAAGGGTTCCAAAGGGACAGTTTTAACCAGTTTAGATTGCTAATGTAAGCTATTATCTCTCTTTAGGTTTCCATTATATCCAAGGACTAGACTATTCAGAAAAAGTCAGCTTTCAGACTACCTATATACTTTTTTATTTTTTAAAAATTCAGCAGACGTATGAATTATACTTTCTGTTCATCCATTAGATTAGGTGAAAAAAATAGCTTGCTGCAGTTTGATTGATTATGTGCCATCAAGAAGTTTTAGACTCCTAGCGACTACATACATGGATCTTCTCCATGATGATCTGTTCCTAACCTGTTCTTTCAAATCTCCCAATGGTGCACTCATTGCCGCTATAACTAAGTCCATCCCCCTTGCTGCTGATTGTCCTCTTCCTCTCTTTCCTTCCACCTTTCCCAGCATTAGAGCCTTTTCCACAGAGCTGGGTCTTTCTAATAATTGTCACCAATGAGGCATGAAGGACAAGAAAAACTTTGAAAGTATTGACCATGTTTGGTTTAGTTAAATGCTTTGTAGCCTTTCTCCCCTTAAAAAATGTTCTTGAAATCTACAAAATTGATAATGCTCTGAAGAAAAAAGTGTTCTCAAAAGTATCTTATACCACTTCTATAGCACTCACCTCACAGGGTTGTTGTTGTGGGGAAAATAAGAGGAGGAAGGAGTATTATGTTCCCCGCCTTTATTATTTATAAATATAATACAGGCGGGATAGAAAATAAATAAATAAATGCATCATATGACTGTTTAGAACTAGAGATAATGGTTTCACTGTACAAGCACAAAATCTTGTATTCAGTGTGAATAGGATTGTGCTAACTCTTGAATAGTGGTTTGCTAAATAATAAATAATGGCCTGTGATATTTTTTAAAAACTGAATTTGGCCAGACTCGAAACAACTTGAGACGTTAACTTCATAGAGACTTCAAGACTTACTTTTCTCTAAAGGAAATATCTTGTGTTACCTGAAAACTATTTTTAAAATTGGGGATAATTTCAGATACAATTTGTGATATGACATTGAGGAGGTTACATAATCATTATTTTCCTCTCTGATTTTGCTAGGTTGGTTATTTAGCTATATATTTGTCTGCCTTTCTGCTTAATCAAACATTCAAGGTGGTTCAAGTCTAATCATGTTTTATTGTCTTATGGTCTTAGTAGGAATAGTGCCATTACATAGTTATCTGCCAAAGTGGGGAAGATGGATAGTTGCCCCCAGATGGTATGTATGGTATGAGCCTTCTCTGCAGCGGCACCTACCCTATGGAACATCCTTCCCCCAGAGATAAGACAGGCCCCTTCACTCCTGGACTTCAGGAAAAAATTAAAAACTTGGCTCTGTGATCTCACCTGGGGCAAGAGGGAAAGTGGTCAAGCTTGGGGATGGCTGATTTCTTAGAGCTGACTCAAATATTTTAAATATGTTTAGCTTCACTGTATGAACCACCTGTCACTTGGTTTTTATTATATTTATTGTATTTATATTTTATTGTGTTCTTTATTGTACTTTAATGATGTTATTGTGGCTGTGAACTGCCCAGAGTCCCTCCCTGAGGGGGAGATGGGCGGTCATAGAAATTTAATAAATAAATAAATCCCCAAATTTCCAGCTTCCATTTAAAAATATACATATAGTCCCTAGCATTTCTAGAACTTGAGCTAGGGAACCAAAATGTCCGGTTGCTGCTCATCTATTTTGACATACAAAGTTTGGAGAATGAAGTTCATCACTGATTTTTTTTTTAATCTTCTGATGGGAAATATTTCTACTTCCAAAAAATTATTCAGTAATCTGTGAAAGTGAAAGACTTTATTGCAGTCATTAACCAACACAACAGAAATTAATATGCAAATATCTGATGCTGAATTGACAATATCAAAATAATTAGACAAAATACATAGAAAAAAATTGGCTAAACATATTAAAAACAGAGAACACTAAGATGTTTGCTCCAGATACCCATGTGCAACAAAAGAGAAAAGGGATTAAAATTAACAATCAGAATAGTATGAACTTTAAAATGGTAGAATAAAACTTTGTTTACAGTCCCCTGTCAAACCTGGGAAGAATATAGTATAGTAACTGACATTGCATGTACACACCAAGATATAAACACCTTCAAGGGGTTAATAAGTAACCAATAGTTAATGCTGAGCCTGGGCCATATCTGGCTATCCATAAAATATATATCTATAACAAGATGTGTGTGTGTGTGTGTGTGTGTGTGTGTATAAAGATATATTCAGTTTATCTTCATTACGCTTTGCCTGATTTTGCATGCTGCCACACAAAACCTGGCTACCTTATGTGTTATTTCAGGATTAATGTCAGAAAGTAGAAATTGCATTTATTGTGGGCGAATACTGTTTTACTGGTCAGGAGAGGGGTAATTAGAGCTCTTTGGGGCTCTGCATAAAAGTAGCAGTAGAGAAGAACATGTTCGATAGTTTCAACCTGTTCTGAGTCACAGGAACATATTCATAATGGATATGGTATTTTTTTTGTATCTTACAGTCAAAAGTGCTGAGGGAAGACCATTACATCAGGCTAAGGTGAAGGCTCTTCTCTGGTTTAGGATGTTAAGCTGTGTGAGATACATCATTGGTGCCATAGTGCAGGGGTCCCCAACCTTTTTGGCACCAGGGACCAGTTTCAAAAGATGATTTTTCTGTGGACTTGGGGGGCAGGGTTTCTGGGATTTCTGCGGACTGGGGGGTGGGGTTTCTGGGATTTCTGCAGACTGGGGGGTGGGGTTTGTGGGCGGGATCCAATCACAAGTACCAGGGGGTGGGGTTTGCATGCAGGAGCCAATCGTGTGGAAGGGGGCGGGGTTTGCAGGCAGGAGCCCCGCGGCCCAGTTCCTAAGAGCCCAATAGTGGGTTGCGGCCCACAGGTTGGGGACCCCTGCCATAGTGTATCTTATGCTATCTGTTATGGGAAGCTGAATGGTATTACTAGGATCAGTTTGACAGTGTATGTCGATCAAAGGTTGCTTAAGTGTGGCCGTTGGCTGCTCATAGCCCAGAGATTGTAAGTAAGTGGGGGAGAGTCCTAGGAGCAAGAGCTTGTTGTAAACTGCTTCTTTCCACCCTCTAGAAGATGTCACCCTCTATTAATCCCCAATTCACCATCAAATTGCCTGCATGAAAAAAGTTTAATCCCTGACTTTTCCAGGTAGGGTTGTGAAAGAGTCCAGTCTGAAATGCTGGAAAATAGCTGCCATGTCTAGAACATGTCATGTCAATTTTGTAAAGAAGGTCGTGTTGCAAAATATATCCAGGCATTCTTATTGTATTTCTCATGAAACATGACATTAAGCAATGAAACATACAATAACAACAAAAACCATACCATAACATTGCAGGTTATGTATGGAAATTGCAATCATTTGCTATATTGCAGCACTGCTTCCTACTTCCTGAAAAATTCCTGCAAATACCAAGGAGTTTCCAATTAAAATGACATGGGGTATGAATTCCATCGTCATGAGTTCATTTTTTTATCCATTCAATCATGTACGATTCTTGGAGACTTCATGGAGAAATCCCTGCAGTTTTCTTGGCAAGGTTTTTCAGAAGTGGTTTACCATTGCCTCCTTCCTAGGGCTGAGATAATGTGACTGGCCCAAGGTCACCCAGCTGGCTTTGTGCCTAAGGCAGGACTAGAACTCATGGTCTCCTGGTTTCTAGCCTGGTGACTTAACCCTACACCAAACAGCACTGCTTCCTACCCCCTGGAAAATTCCTGCAAATACCAAGGAGCTTCCAGTTGGAATGGGATATGGGATATGAATTCCAACCTCATGAGTTCATAGATGACATGTTTTCAGAAAGAGACAAGAGAAGGCTTACAGCATATGTTTCCTCACTCTTTCAGAAGTTGATTTATTGGTCCTTTACTGAATTATTGGTTAGTGATATTATTTCTAACTATTGTGGCTTATTGGAAAATTTAAGGAAAATGGGATTACAGATTTCTCTGATGTTTCTATTTAAAAGATATTGAGGAAGATCTCCAACTGTAGATCCTGGAGTGAAAGTCCACTGCGTTCTGAATAGACATTGCTAGATGAGATGGTGGCTATATATTCTTTATGTTTGGCTTCTGTTTAATTTCATTTATTTATTATACTTTTAATCTACTGATTAAGAACATTCTTTCAGTAGATTGAAACTCTTAAAAGAATAAAAAATAACGTAAAACACATTAATAAATAGCACAAGAAAAAGAGTACAGAAATCTTGTCATTTATAAAAAAATGTGCCTCATTGTTTTTCTTTGTGAGACAAAGCTACCGTATATATTAAGACAGAGCTGCTGCAAAAAGCAATAGCCTGTATTGCCCCTTCAATGCAGTACATTTAGTAAACATTTCTGTGTGTCTTGATGTCATAATGATGTGCATTTAGTACTGTAGCAATAGTAGCCATTATACAGTGAGAAAGGGGGAATGTGTCATATGGCTACAATTTTCAGTGGCAATCTTGTTTCATGATCTCATTAGCTCTCACATGTGTTTCAGTTATATAGAACAAACATGAAACAGCATTATACAGTATAAAGATCCTTACTTTTTTAATGTATGCAACAATGAATTAAAGTTGTAGAGAAAACGAATCCTTCCTGAGAGCTTCACTTCGATTACAGACATTTCCACATGGAAACCTGCAAAAAGTCATGCAATTGTGCCTCACTTAAACTGCTGCTGGAATGGAGCAACACAGCTCTCCCTCCTCATCCAAGTCATATGTAGATGCTGTGTGTCTTTATTCATTTGCTTCTATTATTATTATAATTATTATTATTAGCATTAGCATTTGCAAAGGGTAAATCTGCCTCACTACCAAACAATCAACCCTCTTACGTTAAGAAAGTTGCGAGGGTGTCATAACATGCCATCATTTTCACAATCAGGCACTTTTCCCATGGCATTAGACGGCACTGGTGGCTGAAGAAAGAGTGATTAAACAAAATGTGTATATTTTAGAATGCAGGAACTAGAACGTATGATATGGGCACTTGCATACTACCACAACTTCTACTCCATTGGAGTAACAAAATCCCTCCAACTCCACACAAAAGGGAAAGAAAAGAAATAAGACTCTGAAGCAGTCTAGCACTTTGCATGCTTGCTTTCCTCCTGCCAAAGAGACAGGGGAACAGACAGAATGCTTGTCATTTGGAGTTCTCTCCAATGGATTAGCCACAGTCTCTGCAGACCTTCATTGCAAAAAGAAAAGAAGCTTTCTTTTCCCATTTGAGTTACACCACAGCTGACTTGCAAATAATGGGCTCAGCTGCCAAACTTGGTTGATTGTGCACTTTGAATCACAAAGTCCAGAGCAGTTTTTGAATTTGTGCAGTTTTTGTGTGAAGTACTTCTGGTCGTAGGCATCCGCAGCTAGCCACAAATATGCCAAATAAGGAAACGTGTCCTGATGTTGTTATGATGCACATTTTGTACTCCCCCCCCCCCCATGGGTGCCTATGCTTCAGAAGTCACTTCAACTATGAGAATTCTTTTAACATATTATGATTAGAAATGTATATCTATACTGCACACCTATTTTTATTTGTTCAAATGATATTTATTACATTTTAATAAAAATTTGTACTGGAATAAGTTCTTTTCATTTTAATAGAAATATTAAATAGAAATCCATTGTTCACAATTGGCATTTAAACTGATCAGCCTTTGATTACTTTTTGCTTTAAGTTCTCAACAGCCAAACCAATTGGGGAAAATAGCTGTCATTTTTTCTACTTTCAGTACATGCTAATTTTAAAAATAATTTAGATTTTAAAGGAATGGCAGACATGCCATGAAGTGAGTAAGCAAACTAATACAAAGAAGAGAACTTGTGCAAACATTAAAGTAATAACATTATCAATTTAATGCATCCCATATTGCATTAAGCATTAATCGTCTTATACGTAGAAACAAAACCTTATTTTGTTGCCAAATAAATCTCTGTTATAAATTTTGGATGCAGTAGAAAGTTTCTAATTTAGAGCATTCAGTAATTATGTTTCAGAGCATTTATAAATAACCTGCTGGCATTTCAGTGCATCTGGAGCAAATGCATCCATAATAATAAGGGATTACCATATAAATCATGGAAAAAATTATCAACTTTGCTTATAATTTTTATAGGATTTTTCCCATTCTGACAAAATGTGTTTTAATATTAACTCCTTATTTCTGAATAGTTAATATCTACAGTAGGTTTATCTTCTTAAAATGATGTTATTTAAAAATGTGCTTTAGCAAGTACTTTGGAACAAGTAAATGCTGTCTGCAGTGGATTTCCTTTACTTTTGGGGGGGGGGGAACTATGCTGCATTTGCCTGTCTTTATATCCTCCAATTATACTCCACCCAAGATATAATAAACGTTTCTTACATAAATGGCCATAAATCTGTACCACTAATAAGAACTTGACAGTATTGGTTGTGCAATTTAATGTATATGACAAACATTATGAAATTAGTACAATTGACTAATGTAGAGCATGATCCAATTGATGATTTGTGGAGTCCTTGGTGCTCTCTGAGCCTTGTTGTTTTCTTGCAGATGTTTCATTGCCAGACTAGGCAACATCTTCAGTGCGGAAAGGGAGTGGGACTTGCTCTCTGTTTATATACCCTGGCTTGTCCTGCTTGTGTTGGTGGAGGTGTTGTTCTCTCCTTAGGAGTTCCTTGATAGGGCTGTTGTTTGCTGCTTGGTTGATTGACTGAGTTAATAGTTTCTTGATTAGGGTATATTGTGCTGTTTAATTGTTCCTCTGGTGCTAATCCTGGTGTTAATCTTTGCATATTTGGGTGATGATTGCTGGCAAGGAGGTGTTCTGGTCTTCTGGCTTTTCTAATGTCTCTTATGAATGGTACGTTAATGTTGTTTACCTCTATGTGTCTGTTGATGGCTGCTTTGTCTGAGTGCCAAGCTTCCAGGAATTCTCTAGCATTTTTGGACTTGGCTTGATTTAAGATGCTCACAGTTTCCCAATTGAAAGTCTGTCCATGTGTTGTGAGATTAAGGAGCTTTTATCGTGTCTTCTGACTGCTAGTTGGTGTTCCTGGATGCGTTCTTCTAGTCTTCTGATGATTTACTGGTCAGCTACTTAAAACAAAGGCAACACTTAATCCAATGGTAAAATAACAGTTAATATGTTTGCATTCAGTAATAAGTAATCAGTAATTGTATAGCTTATATACAATTAATTTTGTAACCTATCCAGCTCAACATATTTATTTATTTATTTGTTTAATTTATATGACTGCCCATCTCCCCTCATGGGGAACTCTGGGCGGTTCACAATAAATAAGTTAAAATAGAATCTAAAAATATATAAAAAACCACAATAGTACAATACAATAAATAATTATAAAATCCAGATGGATGAAGGCATTCATTAAAAGAAGGACATTAAAATTAGGGGATTAGCCACCCCCATGAGGAACTATCCCTTCCTCCTTCCCATGCCAGGCGGCAGAACCAGGTCTTCAGCTCTTTCCTAAAGGTCGGGAGGGAGGAAATCTGTCTCAACTCTGGGGGCAAGATGTAGAGTGGGCGCTGTCACAGAGAAGGCCAGCCTCCTAGACCCCATCAGATGGCATTCTCTAATTGATGGGGTTCGTAGCAGGCCCTCTCTGAATGACCGGGTGGGGCGGGTCGATAACATGGGGATAAGACGGTACCTCAGGTATTCTGGTCCCATGCCATGTAGGGCTTTAAAGGTGATAACCAACACCTTGAATTGTACCCGGAAGCAAACCGGCACCCAATGCAGCTCGCGGAGCAACGGTGTTACATGTGCAGATCTTGGTGCACCCAAAACTGCCCGTGCGGCCGCATTCTGCACCAGCTGAAGCTTCCGGATAGTCTTCAAGGGTAGCCCATTGTAGAGCGCATTGCAATAATCTACATGGGAGATGACGAGAGCATGAGTGACTGTACGGAGGGCGTCGCGCTCCAAGAATGGGCGTATAATTTAGGAGCTGCAATTTTCTGGCACTTTGGAACCATACAGTCTTTGAAGATAGCTTTTCTCTTTGGGAAATACGATTTTTTAAAAAAAACTATTCAAAAATGTAGATATAGGTTCCTCTTATGTGGGCAGTCCTTGGCTGATGGCCACATGTTGTTCTCAAACCCTTTTTTGTGGTTGCCAAAGGTCCCAGAAATAGTACTGCCAAAATCTGATAAAGCTCAATCAACAGTGGTAGCACAGCTTCCTCCTGATTTTCACAGGAAGTATAAGAAAGTAGTTAAGATGTTTAACCCACTTGAAATCTTTAAAAAAGAAAGGCCCTTTAAAAATAGAAGGAAAAGTTTGATCCTTTATGCTCCAATGGTGTCACTACCCTTGGACATTTAAAAAATAAAAACAAAAGTCATCAAGAGTTGACTATTTTAGACTTAGGGAGATAGATAGATGATAGATAGATAGATATAGATAGGGGGTGCGATGGATCAGTGGTTAAAATGCCAGGCTTGTTGATCGGAAGGTCGCAAGTTCAGAGGTTCGAGACCCTAGCCCCACGTGACTGAGTGAGCTCCCACACTTGCCCCAGCTCTTGCCAACCTAGCAATTTGAAAGCATACAAATGCAAGTAGATAAATAGGTACCACTTCGGTGGAATGGTAACAGCATTCCGCGCACGTCATGCCGGCCACATGACCGTGGAGGCATCTTCGGACAATGCTGGCTCTTCAGCTAACAAACAGAGATGAGCACCGGCCCCTAGAGTCGGACATGACTGCACAAATGTGCGGGGAGAACCTTTACCTTTTTATACCAGTTGTTTATATACAGTGCAAAGACGACAACTTCATTTTGACTTCATAGACACATTCATGATCCAACAGCTACAGTAACTGTTACGTCTTCACTAATGAGTTGACAGATTCTTAGAACATAATCTGCTCCTCTTTTTTTGCAAATAATCATAAATAACAATTTGGCATTCAGATAACCTGTAGTAACAGCAGAACATAAGTCTATTTGCAGAAGTATTTGAACCAAATATCAGTCAAATATTACTTTGGAAGATCTGTATCTATAGGAAGAAATATATTTGCTTCTGAAGTTAATGGATGCCTGGAGAATTTGAAATTACCAGTGTTGATGAAAAAGTGACTGGCCCAAGGTCACACAGCTGGCTTTGTGCCTAAGGTGGGACTAGAACTCACGGTCTCCCAGTTTCTAGCCTGATGCCTTAACCACTACACCAAACTGGCTCTAAACATATATTAAAAACCTTAAAACAAGCAAAACAATTAACAGTGGTCTAGTAAGATAAACCTTATGCCCCAAAACCTCAACAGAAATGCAGCATCTTCAGCACAACCCTAAGAGCTAGTAGCAATGAGCCCCATCTAGGCCTTGATGACCAAAAAACAGGGCTGCTATTGAAAAGACTGCCTCCGGACTCATACCTAAAAGCCTGATGAAGTGTGGGAAGACCTAAAAACATCTCTTCTCATGATGAACACCCAGAATGGTGATTTAGAAGGTTCCACAAATTACAAGCCATAAAGTTCTTTATAAATCAGAAGCTGCACTTTGAATTGTACTTAGAGACTCTGACAACTCAAATGTTACCCTGTTGAAACTATTTTCACCTAGCAGCAAGTGAGAGAGAGTGTGAGAAAGTGGGGGATGAGGCATTTTAATGTTTATATCAGAAGATGTAAACAGCTGCTGAGAAATATGACAAAAAAAAAATTCAGATTCCTTCTTAATTAACTCACTGTAATTGAAGTTGAGAAATTTCTCTTACAATTTTCAAGATTCTCTATTTACTCCAGATTAGCATCAAAGCTATGTTCCTGAAATCTGTCTTGTACTTGCTTCCTTAGTATTGCCAGCTATGTAGAACTTGACAGCAAGCAGGATGTCACATCCTGCACCAAACTAAAATTTCTAGGTAGTTTTCAAAGGCAGCCTCAAATAGACCATGTTGCAGTAATCCAATTTGAAGGTGATGAGGGCATGAGTCATTGTCACAGGACCTCCTCTCCAAAAATTACCTTGATTGGTATACCACCTTAAATTGGGCAAAGCTCCCTTGGCCATTGTCTTCACATGCTAATCAAGCAGAAGCCATGAATCCAGGAGAACCCACTTCAGGGAGAGTGCAATCTCATCCACAGTTAATGCTGGAGCCAGTGCAGACTCCATCTTGTAAGGGATCAAATGGTGCTTATTTCACACTATCCAGTCTCTCTAAGCTGAACAGCATGCGGTAAAGAGCAAGGCCTATAGTACTCCAGAAGGAAGTGATCAGGGGTTCAACTACCACCATTATTGAAGAACTGCCTGTTCAGAAAGGAGAAGAATTGTCATAAAACAGTACCACCAAACACCAAGCCTTGCAGGTAGTCCAGAAAGATACAGTGGCTGATACTATCATATGCCATTGAGAGGCCTACTAGGAATAGGAGGTCTGCACTCCCTCTATCCAGGGTGTAATGAAGGTTACACCCAGGTCTGAAACTCAACTGAAAAAGATCCAGATAATGTGCTTCATTTAGGATTATCTGGAACTGATGCCCTACCAGCTTCCCTAAAATCTTCCCTACGAAAGGGTTATTGGAGATCAGATAATTCAAGAGATGGCTTTTTCAGGAGGGGGTGCACCATTGCCTAGGCTGACCATACGTCCTGTTTTGAATGGGACAGTCCCCTTTTTTAGCATTTTTCAACCGTCCCATTGTTTTCATAAAAATCTCAATTTTGTCCCGTTTTTCAAACCCGGCGGGAATGGTGCAGAAGGAGGATCAAAGCCGAAGTGCGGACCAGTGGTGGGGTTTGCAGGTGGGAGCCAATCCGCGGACCAGGGGATGGGGACCCCTGTCTTTTTCATGAATACGGAATATTACATAAGACCCCGTCCCGTTTTGCCATCCTGAAATATAGTCAGCCTACCATTGCCTGCTTCAAAACATCAAGAACTACACCTCCCTCACAGAAGCATTAACCCCCTCTTGAATCCAGCCACCCTGTGCTATCTGCAGGAGCCAAGAGGAGCATGAATCTAGCCCACAGAAAACCCTAGCTACATCTTCAGAGTACATGAGCTTAACCAAGTCCCCAGCCACCTCACCAGATTCTGCCCAAGTGGAGTTTAATTAGAGCAAATACAAACAAATTTTATTGGCAAAATGACTATCAAGTAAATCACAGCAGTCTGGTCAGAGATCTCACCCTTTTTGAACAAAGTGCAGACCACCTTAAACAGTGTCACCGGGGGACAGTTTGTCAATGCAGTAAGAGCAGGAAATGTTGATACTTTATGTCCTTATCACCACTGTATAGGTTCAAATATGAGCAGATATCTCTATTTTATCATATTTAAATATGCTCTCTGTATAAATTAGATTAGTCTTGTATTTATGTAAGTTCATATTAGCTTGAGCTGTGTATTAATATATTGCAGCTATGAAATGTTATACAAATGGTATATTGTCCACAGGAATTATACAGTTTTTAATGATAATTATTATATCATCATGTTTGATTTAAGATGACATATAATGGATCCAATTTCTTTTCAAGCTTCAGAACATAGAAAAATTAGAAAATGTACACCTTATAGTCTGTGCCAGATACTGAGGATTTTGGTCAATTTTGTATCCTGTGATGGCTCTAAAACCCATGGGTTGTATTTCTCCAGGTAGAGAAAGAAATGGGAAATGAACCTTTCTGCCAAATCTGTTCAGAAATTAACTCCATTTGATCTCCTGTCATCTCTTGCCAACTGCAACCATTTCATCTGGCTACAGCCAGAGTGTAGATGCCAAACTGGAATGATTTTACTTATTTAAAAATATATCAAACTCAGATATTGTATATATTTATATTATTACATATTACATTATATTGTATATATTTATATTATTACATATTATAATAATATAATATATTATAATAATATAATATAATATAATATAATATAATATAATATAATATAATATAATATAATATAATATAATATGGTGTTCAAGCTAGCAATGAAAAAAATGAAATACTAGATAAGGAAATTAATGACCATAAAAAATAAAACATAACAAATCAGGATTCCAACATGTAGCAAAGTAAGGAAAAATCGGTTTCCTATAGGCCCCAAAAGAAAGCTTCTGTAAGCCTTTGAAAGTTCCCACATTGCTGTAGGACTTCTTCTACAGATCTTAACATCTAAGAAAGTTCAAAACAAGATAGATGCTCTCTCAAATAGCCATTAGCTCTCCTGGAAACCAGCTCCATTTTATTTTTCCTCTTCTGGAAGTGTTTCTGTTCCACCTGTTCATGATTACAATTCTATAAACTTAAAAGTTGGTGCTTGAGCTGCTTTGTTTTTCTCTCCTGTTCTTCCCTTTTCTTTTTCTGCCTCATGTGTAATGATCCATTTTGTGAGGCAATTTTGGTTGGAATAAAAATAAAGAACTCCTGGTGATTTCATGGAAACATCCCAGTAGTTTTCTTGGTACCAATATGGAAGCAGTTTGCAGTTGCCTTCTTCAGGATTTTTTTTTTTAATATCTTAATATAAGCTACAGCTGAAATATTTCCTGGTGATTTTCTATCCAAATATTAACCAGATCCAATCTTGGTTTGCAGTTGGAGAAAAATTGATTTTAATATATTTGAAACTTTTGAAATTATTTCATATTTTGAGATTTCAGGGACTTAATTCCTACCATGTAGATTTAACTGCACATTAAATTAGTGTTGAACAACTTGTGATCCTTCAGATATTGATGGATTCAAAATACTTTCAGCCTCAGCCAGCATGGTCAATGATCAGATGATGGGAGTTGGAGACCAACAACATCTGGAGAGCATCAGCTTGCTTGCTTTGCTTGCTTGTTTTCTCTCTCTCTCAACCCATTTGTAGAAAGCCTGCTCCATGCCTGTCTTCCATCAAAATGCACCTACAGTATATGGAATAGGAATAGAGTTAATTCTGAAGCAGTGCTAGGTAACACCCTACTATAAAGTTTTGGGTGCAGCCCCAGAGCCTTATAGATTGTACATTTTAAAGTGATAGAATTTTGAAAGACAATTAAATATCCTAGGTATAACCCTATTTATGATATTTAATTAATGTAATTTACATTAAATTAAACTGAATGTATTTTTTGTCTGGTCCCTGACTACTTTCTGCAATGTGGCATGCCGCCTAACAGCCAAGTGTTGTACATACCACTAAATCCAGAGAAGAGAAAAAACTTCCCAGACTAATATTGTCCAGATGTGTTGAAATATAATTTCTACCTGGATGGCCATTATGCTGGTCAGGTATTGTGGGAATTGTAGTCAGTTCAACATCTGGAGAGGACTAGGCTGAGAAATGACTTCAGCCATTTTTTGCAAACGTTTTTTTCAAAATGGGACTTGCGGGGGTTTTCATTCAGCTTCAATTGAGACTCAGGAAAAAAGTAATGAAATGTCATCATATATCTTTCAGAAGAGCTGACAGAAGTTTTCAGTGTTATAAACAAAGACAGTACAACTTAGAACTAAATTTGTGCTTGATCTGCACAACAGACAAACAGAAATAATTAA
Organism: Charina bottae; assembly: GCA_023362775.1. Classification (NCBI taxonomy): domain Eukaryota; kingdom Metazoa; phylum Chordata; class Lepidosauria; order Squamata; family Charinaidae; genus Charina; species Charina bottae. The sequence continues at coordinate 5,898,982 of JALMGJ010000028.1, read as the reverse complement.
CTAAATATTGGAGTTGTCAGTGTGTTGAATTCAATAGAAAAAGCCTACTTTGCAATGTGTGGGGAGGCTCCCATATCTGCCCTGTCAGAAACTCCTTAAAGCAGCTGCATCTTCTCCCTGGATCATGGGGCTGCCCTCCACAACTCCAGGGCCATCCTGGAAAAAGATCCATTTGGTGCTCCACACTTGATTGCATGTGGTCTGAAGCCCCATTTCCCTTAGAATCCAAAGTGCGGTATAGCTCTCCTAATTATACATGTTTTTAAAAATCCTAAAACCAAAACACTATTTTTAATTATCATATTTTCTTTAAAAATTGTATTAAAGAATCTTGAGTCACATTGTTCTCCATCAGCCTGGAAGTCAAAGCCCATCTGAGCCTTGGCAGCCATTTTAACCATCATCTCCCTTTTTGTTTTTCCTCTCAGCAGTAGTTGCATCCAGCGATCAGAGTCAGATCCCTATCATTGCTGTGTCTGTTACTGTGGGAGTGATTCTTTTGGCTGTGGTTATTGGTTTCCTCCTCAGCGGAAGGTAAGAGGAAAAAGCTGTATTCTTTGTACCTTTCTCTGTCCCTTTAACTTTTATCTGGCCATATACTTGTAAAGCATGTTTACTGGTGAGCTACAAAATACAAATCTATGACACTGTAATGTTTAATGCAGTGTTTCTCAACCTTGGCAACTTTAAGATGTGTGGACTACAACCCCCAGAATTCACCAGCCAGCAAAGTTGAAATCCCCAACTCCCCAGTTGAGACTTGAAGTCCACACATCTTAAAGTTGCCAAGGTTGAGAAACACTGATTTAATGAAACCTTTGTTTTAGAGGGGAAATACTGGTCTTGCCACTTCTCTAACATGCTGATCTCCATACCTCTCTTCTCATTAACTATGAAAGTGGCCTTCCCATGACTTTAATTTCATGGCTACCATTGTTTCTGGATTCATCAAAGTAATATGGCCTATTTCTGTGCTGTAGATTTGGTAAATAGCTTTAACCACTTATATCACTTGTGCCATAGAAATATTTTGGGAGCAGGTAAGTAAAAGTAAAGGTTCCCCCCGCATATTTGTGCAGTCGTGTCTGACTCTAGGGGCCAGTGCTCATCTCCGTTTGTTAGCCGAAGAGCCAGCGTTGTCCGAAGACGCTTTGACGGTCATGTGGCCGCATGACGCACGCGGAACACTGTTACCTACCCAACAAAGTGGTACCTATTAATCTACTTGCATTTGCATGCTTTCGAATTGCTAGGATGACAAGAGCTGGGGCTAGTGCAGGAGCTCACTCCATCACGTGGGACTAGGGATTCGAACCTCCCAACTTGTGATCTTCCGATCAACAAGCCTGGTGTCTTACCCACCGAACCACCGTGCCCTATTTGGGAGCAGGTAGCCCATCAGTATGTTAAAAACAGAACTGGCAAGCACATTGCAGATTTCTGTAGAGTTCCTGCTAATGCAGGATAGCATTGTCACAGCCAAGAGTCAAGTCTGATTATATTACATCTTCAGAATGTTGCCTAGTCTGGCAATGAAATGTCTGCAAGAAAACAACAAGGCTCAGAGAGCACCAAGGATTCCACAAGAGAAACAGCCTGGATGAATTGCTGAATAATAATTTTGATTCATTAGCAGAAAGACACAGGCCAAACTGAATAATGGATTTGCTAGGCAGTGCTATCTAGGCAAACCTTCACCACATGGCTCTTAAAGTGGGGATACCATAAAGAAGACTTCTGATATTGAATCAAACCAAGATCCTGGTGGCATTCCTGTTACATTCTTCTAACAAGGACAAAGTGCACTTTTGCAAACTGTGGGACAGCATATTCACCCACTTATTGTTTTTCCAGGAATGCAGTAACAAGACTTAACTAAACTTTATTCCAGGATGCTAAGGGTTTTTTTGGGGGGAAAGTAACAATATCAAATTGACAGAGAGTGTCTCCATTCTTAAATATGTGGTAGTTTTTCCCTGCTGAAGACCATGAATTTTCCTAAGCAAATTGTTCTTGTCTATTTTGAACTAGATGACCACTTTCTCATACCACCCAAAAATCTCGGCTCCATATATGACATGCTTTGGAGCTTTTCTTCATAAATTGCAGTCACTTTTCATAATGGAAACTGAAAATATCCACTTTCCAGCTATTTGCGTATTTTGAATTAAAGCAAAAGAAGCTGATCCAAAAGCCAAAAATCATTTCGGCCTGCTGTATTAATCTTGACTTCGTTCATGGAATGTCTTAGATGCTGTGATATTATAAGGTTGAAAAATATATACTCCAAGCTACAATGCAAGCTTTCTAAAATAATGTTGTGTCCATATTATGTTTCCAGTCTAGTTTTCCCCAGGCAACAAGAAGTTCCTTAAATTATTTCTTGTCCTAATTATTTCTAGCAAGTAGCAAAATTGGCAACAATATAGCTGGTTCAAACATGGCATACAGTAGGGAGTTACAACTCCTTATCTCTGTGTTTTTAGTCTGGTAGGAAAAGACCAATCAACTGGAAGCCTAAAATTATTATTTTGCTTATTCAGCCTTATTCAAAAGAATGACCTCATTGAGGATGAGAGCATGCATTGCATATTAAAACAGGCAGCAAACCTCTAGCAACCTTTTCTTTCTTTTCTTCAGTTTTAACAATAACTAAAATAGGTAGCTACTTTGGGAGGAAATTGTTTCTAGCAATAAAAGGATGCTCAGCCATTCCTTGCCCCACCCCACATTTCCCTACTACCACCTACATTAACCCATCATTTCTTCATAGAGTAAACCACTCCAGAACATATGTCAGGGGAAAGTTGAGGGTGCAAAATTAAGCATCCCCCTCTGGTACCACTTTTCCATCAATATTTTATTTTCTTACTACTTCTAGACCATGCTTTTGGATCATGGAAAAAAGAGCAACAATTTTCAGGGAATAGATAATCAGTTTACATTTTTACAGGCTAGTTGGCCAATACACCAACATCACTCTTAAACATATTTTGATAGGAATTGTATAAATGAAAGAGCAATTATTATTAAAGTGAATATGTAACATCTGGATTAAGCACTTCTATAAAATAAAGATTTAGCATATTTGAGGCAAAGGGTCTGCAAAATCCCCATGCATGCAGCTACTTTTACCTAAAAGCAGCATACAAAAAATTAGGAGGGCCCTTACCTCAGTTATAAACTGCTTTAAATATATAAATAACTCAGAAAATCATTTCAGATTTTAAAATCTCAGGGACTGCTTGCTTCTGTGTATATTTAATTATGGACTCAGTGTTGAGCAATTTGTACTCCTCCGGATGTTATTGGATTCAGAATGCTATCACCCTCAGCCATCATGCCAATGATCAGGTGATTGGAGTTAAAGACCAACAACCTCTGGAGAACACCTGGTTTCCCTCCCTCCCTTTTTAATCTGTGCGTAGAAAGCCTGCTTCATGCCTCTATTTCATCAAAATGTACCTACAGTATAGGAAATAGTTTTGAATTTTGAAGCAGCACTAAGAATGCAGATTGAATTCCTCAGATTTGTTTTGTCCCATCGTCATCAACTTATAACATGAAATGAACAGTGTTTTATTTCAGAGGGTGAATTTAGTAGGCTACACTGAAAGATTTGGATGTAGCCCCAGAGCTTTTTCAAAGATGGCTTGCAAATTGTAACTTTTAATGAGATAAAATTAAAAAAAAACCTATTATATATCCTGAGTGTAACCATATCAATGGTATTTAATTAATGTAATGTAATTTACAATATATTAACTAAATTTTAGTCTTTATTTGGTCCATGATTATTTTCTGGAGTATGGCATGGTACCTAACAGCCAAGTGTTATATGCAATACTCCTACATTCAGAAAATAATTATACACTCCAATGCAAACCTCTTCCCAGACTAGTACTCTGCTAGTATGACATCCCCAATACCTAACCTGAATGGCTATTATGCTGATTGAGTTGAGTCAGAGTTGTAGTCCAACACATCTGAAGACGACCAGGCTGAGAAATGACTTTAGCCATGTTTTCCAATGGATTTTTTCACAATGGGACTGGCAGGGTTTTTCATTCTTTGGCCTGGAAAAAGCAGCACACAAAATGTGCATTCATAGAAAAAATCTCAGGTTTGGTTGGCAACATTTCCAATTCCTACCCCTGAACATTTTATGGAATTGAATTTTTGCTTTCCAGAATATGATCTCTGAATAATTAAATTTGAACACAACAAGAATCTTAAGAAAACATTAAACTGAGGAAACAATAGTTTTAGCACTTGAGAACTGAAGAAGGAAAGAATATTTAAGTTTTTCCCAGCGTCTCTATATGATGCTTTTCTCTTTCAAAGGACATAACTGCAAGAAAGAAAAGCAATTTAGACTGAAAAAATACAGGACAGAAATATCATCCCATCAGCAGGGATCATTTTTCATTCACTTGCCCTTTGGACTAATACTGCCTGCATTTGCACTTAGCATATAGTTTTGGGTTCACAAAGATACATTATGGGCTACAGTGGACAATTTGTTTGTCTGCTTGTGTTTTTTAGAGCTTTGTAGTCCATTTCAGTCCCTGACAGCTACATATGCACAACAACTCTGTTGTAGGTTAGGCTTATCAAAAATTAACACTATACTATACCAGTTGTTTTGAGGGGCGTGGTGGCTCAGTGGGTAAGATGCTAGGCTTGTCAACCGGAAGATCGCAAGTTCAGAGATTCGAATCCCTAGCCCGGCGTGACGGAGTGAGCTCCCAAACTCGCCCCAGCTCTTGCCAACCTAGCAATTAGAAAGCATGCAAATGCAAGTAGATAAATAGGTACCACTTTGGTGGGAAGGTAACAGCATTCCGCGTGCGTCATGCTGGCCACATGACTGCAGAAGTGTCTTCGGACAACGCTGGCTCTTCGGCTAACAAACGGAGATGAGCACCGGCCCCTAGAGTTGGACACGACTGCACAAATGTGCAGGGAGAACCTTTACCTTTTTATACCAGTTGTTTATATACAGTGAAAAGACGACAACTTCATTTTGACTTCATAGACACATTCATGATCCAACAGCTACAGTAACTGTTACGTCTTCACTAATGAGTTGACAGATTCTTAGAACATAATCTGCTCCTTTTTTTGCAAATAATCATAAATAACAATTTGGCATTCAGATAACCTGTAGTAACAGAGGAACATAAGTCTATTTGCAGAAGTATTTGAACCAAATATCAGTCAAATATTACTTTGGAAGATCTGTATCTATAGGAAGAAATATATTTGCTTCTGAAGTTAATGGATGCCTGGAGAATTTGAAATTACCAGTGTTGTCTTGAACATCAAGTTGCATTTTAGGTTTTTTTGCACATATTCTAAGCCATTCTGTTGAACAAAAACAATGCCCATTTTAATAATTTAAGTGAAGGTTTGTTTCTTCTTTAAAAACAGGAAAAAGAGGGATGCAATATTTTCAATTGCAAAGCAGTAATTATTCAAAGAGTTAAAATATAACTTATTGATCACAAACCTTTTCTGAAGCAAGGGTTATTTTATTCTTTGTTTTTTTATATATATACTAAGCAAAAGTAAGAAAAGTGTTGCTTTAATAAAAGAAGGAAAAAGGATATAAGGCAGAACTTAAAATAGTGAGATAAATAAGAATAAATAATTTGCATATGCAGAAGGTTCAGATCAGAGAAAAAAATTGGCTCCACTTGAACATCATTATAAAGTATTATTGACTAAAATGTAAATCTAATCTTCTGTCATTTCTCCAGTATGGCTGCTGGAATCTTTCCTTTCTACTTTTGATTAACCACAACTTATTATAATTTAGATAATTTTAAGACAACTTCACACTGGAAGATATGAGGGTGGCTTGATTTTACCATGGATTATTGACCATAGCTAGTGATGAATGAAAAGGAGAGGTTTTGGAACTCATAGGCTATATTGGGGGAGCAAGGAGGGCAAGTGACAAAATGTTCATCACAAAGGAAACTCCACCCCTTATCTACTTGCATGCAATGTCACAATTCAGGTATGAAAGGATGGAACTTGCATTGTGATGTCACAATGCATATTTCATGATTTTGGTGTCATCATGGCTAGTTGTGGATCCCTGTGCTCCTACCTCAGGTTACGCTGGAGTAGAAAAGAGGAGGGGATAGCATATGGACCCAAGGTGTGACTACACTCAGCCACATCTCAATAATATATAATTTTGTATGATGGCAGAATTCACCTGAATTGCTGGAGTCTACCTTGCAAGACCTTGAGCATTACCTTACTGGCATGTGAAATTCATTGGCGATCACTCGTAGCCGAGTAAGATTGTCTTCCAAAGGTAAAATTTTAAGCTTGCTTTCAATCAACTCTCAAGGAACATCTGCCTATGGCATGTGAAATAAGTGCAATAAGAAAAGGTGGCAAGTATATACAGAAGATCTGTACAGGAAGGATAATAATATCGGGGATAGCTTTGATGGTGTGGTCAATGAGTTAGAGCCAGACATCCTGAAGAGTGAGGTTGAATGGGCCTTAAGAAGCATTGCTAATAACAAGGCAGCAGGAGATGACGGTATTCCAGCTGAACTGTTTAAAATCTTGCCAGATGATGCTGTCAAGGTGATGCATGCCATATGCCGGCAAATTTGGAAAACACAAGAATGGCCATCAGATTGGAAAAATCAACTTATATCCCCAAACCAAAAAAGGGAAACTCTAAAGAATGTTCAAACTATCGAACAGTGGCACTTATTTCACATGCCAGTAAGGTAATGCTCAAGATCTTGCAAGGCAGACTCCAGCAATTCATGGAGCGAGAATTACCAGAAGTGCAATCTGGGTTTAGAAAAGGCAGAGGAACTAGAGACCAAATTGCCAATATCTGCTGGATAATGGAGAAAGCCAGGGAGTTTCAGAAAAACATCTATTTTTGTTTTATTGACTATACTAAAGCCTTTGACTGTGTGGATCATAACAAATTGTGGCAAGTTCTTGGTGGTATGGGGATACCAAGTCATCTTGTCTGCCTCCTGAGGAATCTGTATAACGACCAAGTAGCAACAGTAAGAACAGATCACGGAACAACGGACTGGTTTAAGATTGGGAAAGGAGTACGGCAGGGCTGTATACTCTCACCCTACCTATTCAACCTGTACGCAGAACACATCATGCGACGTGCTGGACTTGATGAATCCAAGGCTGGAGTTAAAATCGCTGGAAGAAACATTAACAATCTCAGATATGCAGATAATACCACTTTGATGGCTGAAAGGGAGGAGGAGCTGAGGAGCCTTATGATGAAGGTGAAAGAAGAAAGTGCAAAAGCTGGCTTGCAGTTAAACCTCAAAAAAACCAAGATTATGGCAACCAGCTTGATTGATAACTGGCAAATAGAGGGAGAAAAAGTGGAGGCAGTGACAGACTTTGTCTTTCTAGGCACAAAGATTACTGCAGACGCTGACTGCAGCCAGGAAATCAGAAGACGTCTACTTCTTGGGAGGAGAGTAATGACAAATCTCGATAAAATAGTTAAGAGCAGAGACATCACACTGACAACAAAGATCCACATAATCAAACCAATGGTATTCCCCGTAGTAACCTATGGCTGTGAGAGCTGGACCATAAGGAAGGCTAAGTGAAGGAAGATAGATGCTTTTGAACTGTGGTGTTGGAGGAAAATTCTGAGAGTGCCTTGGACTGCAAGAAGATCAAACCAGTCCATACTCCAGGAAATAAAGCCAGACTGCTCACTTGAGGGAATGATATTAAAGGCAAAACTGAAATACTTTGGCCACATCATGAGAAGACAGGATACCCTGGAGAAGATGGTGATGCTAGGGAAAGCGGAAGGCAAAAGGAAGAGGGGCCGACCAAGGGCAATATGGATGGATGATATTCTGGAGGTGACGGATTCGACCGTGGGGGACCTGGTGATGGTGACGGCCGACAGGAAGCTCTGGCGTGGGCTGGTCCATGAAGTCACGAAGAGTCGGAAGTGACTGAACAAATAAACAACATTCAGACCTCATCTCAGAGAAATCAAAATGCATAAATCAATACTGCATGGCCTTAGATAAGTCACTATCCATTCACTCAGCTCTCCATCCAAACCCTGAGAATAAAAATGTTCACCTAATTCACCATGATGTTGCAGTTATCCCTCATATCAGGTTCTACATCAAGGCTCAGAATCCTTGGGCAACTGAAGATGCATCCTTAATATAAAACTATTTTATTAAAGAGAAGGTTGTGATAAACCTCTCTGTTAACAGCCTTCCTTCCTTCCATTTTTAAGTTTTACATGGTAAGGTTTTCATCCTGCATTTATCTTCAAGTTGGAGAGCTATGGGCAATAGTATGCTGGCTTGCAAGGTAGTCACTAGATTAATGAACGTAGCTTGCACAGAATAGCATGAGCATGCTTGGGCTAAACCTAGGCACTTCTATCACACTGACTATTGTGCCCAAACATTGTTACCAGGAAGTGCTACATGTAGCACAAGTAGAATTAAGGCTACTGACATAGTTTACACCATTTCTCTCTTACCAAAGAAGTATTATTTGAATGCCTCAATCAAAGCCAAGATGGGCAGCAGAGGTCAACATCTGTGGGCCCATCTGATGACCACCACACCAAATAGAAGCTGGAGGAGTAAATGAAGGAACATGAATTAACTAATGAAATGAATGTGAAAGAAAAATAGATACATTGCGAGTCTATGAAACTAAGGGAAAGGGGAAGGATGTAAGAGATCTAAACAAATGTGGTCTGATTTTATGGAGTGAAATTAATACGTGGAGGGAAGTGATGGTGTAGGTTTAATTATCAATGAAGGGGCTAAGATGTATGTCAGAAAATTTGAATTGATATCATCTAGGTTACTGTAGGAATCCATAGATTGGTGAGACTTGCATGCTATGCTCTGGTGAATTATGATAGTGAAAATATAAATTTTGGGGAAACTAGTGTGATCCAGGGGAAGAAATCTATTAGCTGACATTAATGGATGGGTGCGAATGAGATGGAACTGTACTGAAAAAGTTATTGGATCTTTTGGAGTTGCAAGAAGGAATGGCAGTGATTCCTGATAAATACCTTGTTAGAAAAATGTCTGATGATCCTAAGTGAGTTCGTATGCACACTTGAAAAGGGAATGAATATAAATCTAAATTTATGAATGATTTGATAGGTTATGAAGAAAAGTGGAGAGAATTAGTAAAAGATACAAAGAGTGTTAAGTTTTGAGAACAGATAATTTTTGAAGTGTCCTGACTGAATCTTGTGGAAAAATAGAAAGAAAGAAAGTGAAAGAAAAAAGTGATAGAAAAGAGTGATAGTAGAAAAACTGAAGGAGGAGACAAAAATTATGTATGAATTATAGATAAAATTTCCAATACAATGAAGGGAAAAAAGACTTAAGGAAAGAAGATGTGGAGGCTGCTTCAAACAGAGTGAAAAGAATGATGTTAGAAAATTTATTTATTTATTTATAAATCAAATTTATCACCGCCCATCTCTACCACAGTAGACTCTGGGCGGTTTACAACAATGTTAAAATTAAAGTTAAAAATCAAAAATCATTAAAATACAATAAGCAATACAATAAATAAGAATATAAAAATCCAGAGGATGGTAGGATCTTAAAAGGAGGTCATTATTAAACTAACCACCCCCAGGAGGAACTACCTCTACCTTTGTCCCACGCCAGGCGGCAGAGCCAGGTTTTTAGGGACTTCCTAAAGGCCAAGAGGGAGGGCGCCTGCCTCACCTCTGGGGGCAACATGTTCCACAGGGCGGGCGCTATCGCAGAGAAGGCACGCCTCCTGGACCCCGCTAGATGGAATTCCTTTGTTGATGGGGTCCGCAGCATGCCCTCCCTGCATGACCGGGTGGGGCGGGTAGATGCAATTGGGATGAGACGGTCCCTCAGATAACCTGGCCCCATGCCATGTAGGGCTTTAAAGGTGATAACCAACACCTTGAATTGGACCCGGAAGCAAACTGGTACCCAATGCAGCTCGCGGAGCAGTGGTGTTACATGTGCTGATCTTCTCGCACCCATAACCACTAGAGCGGCTGCATTTTGGACCAGCTGAAGCTTCCGGATACTCTTCAAGGGTAGCTCCAAGTAGAGCGCATTGCAATAATCTATATGAGAGATAACAAGGGCATGAGTGACTATTCGGAGGGCCTCTCGATCCAGGAAGGGGCGCAATTGGCGCACAAGCCGAAGCTTGTGCTAATAGAAAGTATGAAACAGTGTGCTTAGCGCGATGATAACTGGAGTCAATAGAGAAAAAATGCATATAAGAGAATCCTGCAAAAACATAGATGAAATGAAATTATTCTATCATTTGTATTTAGAGTCAAAGATAACAAGGGCATGAGTGACTATTCGGAGGGCCTCTCGATCCAGGAAGGGGCGCAATTGGCGCACAAGCCGAAGCTGTGCAAAGGCCCTCCTGGCCATGACTGCCACCTGCTCTTCGAGCAGGAGTCGTGAGTCCAGGAGGACCCCCAAGCTCCGGACTGAGTCTGAACGGGGTAGTGCCACCCCATCCAGGATTAAAGATGATAACTTCCTGGAGGCTGAGGGGCCATCAATCCATAGCCACTCCGTCTTACCAGGGTTCAGTTGAAGCCTGTTGTTCCCCATCCAGGCCCCTACAGCCTCTAAAATGCCGTATACGTGTGTGGAATTATGCTAATAGAAAGTATGAAACAGTGTGCTTAGCGCGATGATAACTGGAGTCAATAGAGAAAAAATGCATATAAGAGAATCCTGCAAAAACATAGATGAAATGAAATTATTCTATCATTTGTATTTAGAGTCAAAGATAGCAACAAAGAATGTAGCCAAAGACAGCAAGGAATGTTTAGGGATGTGGTTTGTTTATAGCAGAGCTTTCCAAACTGTGTGTCGGGACACGTTAGTGTGTTGGCTGCAGTGTCTGGGTGTGTCGTGGCTGCCGCTGTCTCCGAGCCCTGCCAGGATTCCACGCAGGTCCTAGTGCCTGCCTTGCGCCTGGCTGCCTCCAAACCTGCTGTTATTCCACGCATGTCTTAGTGCCTGCCTTCTGCCCTGCTGTAAGAGTGTGTCGCGAAATGATGCATGTCTAAAAAGTGTGTCACCAACATGAAAAGTTTGGAAAGCTCTGGTTTATAGAGTGGATGTGCCTCATTAGAAAAATGTCATTATTGTTCTCCTGTGCAAAGGAAAAGTACCAAGAGGGATTGCAAAAAAAGAGATTAATTAGTTCAGTGTGCCTGGGAAGATGTTTGGCAGAATTCTGATTGAAAAGGTACAAGGGATGGCAATGAGCAAAATTTGGAAGTGCAGTGAGACTTTATGCCAGGTAGAGGATGTGCAGACTAGATTTTTTACTTTTCAGCTGTTCACCAAGACATGTATGAATCTGAGAAGGATTTATTGTGCATTTGTTGATTTACAGAAAGCATTTGATAAAGTGAATAGGCTTAAATTAGAGAATGTTTTCCATGAATGTAGACTTGAAGTTTGGTTGCTGAATGTGGTATAAGAGTGTTATGTGATGAAAGCAAAGCATACATGAAAACAAACTATGTAGGTAGTGAATGTTTCAGTACTGAGCAGACAGTAAGACGGATATAAGTTTATCCATATTTCCTTCCTTTTCTTATCTCATGCCTTTAATTTTTTTGTCTTATTTTCTTTCTGGGCTTTACATAATTGTATGTATGTTTGTATATACAGTATGTAAACTTTGCTTCTTTGTTTAAATGTACATTTCAGACGACTGGGTTGGTGGGGTTGATTCTTATTATTACTGGTTTTGGTTCTTCCACCTCCTAAATGTAAGCTGATCTTCTAAGTGCATGTATAAAGTGTTCTTAACTGTCTACTGCAGACCTGTATCATCCATTATTTTCAATAGACCTTTAGGGTCTTGTAAAAGCAGTCACAGTAAGTTGTGTTTATGGCTGAGATTTTTATTTGCCAATAAAATTTGTTATCCCTCCATCAGTCCATTCTTTTTTTATATACAGTATATTCAGAGGAATGTCTTATATCCTCAGTTTTACAGTGCCTATGATAAATATTTCACTAGGTGACAGTGTGAAAATAGGTTTTCTACCAGTTAAAATACCACAACAATATTTAGAAAGAAAATATCATCTTTTGTCCTCTATTTATTGAAGAACATTGACCTGTGTCCTAAACTTCATTTATTTTAGCATTGCAGTGAGAATAAGAGACATAAATTTGCAAGGGAGAAATTTTCCAAGGTATGGAAAATATCAATCAAAGGGGAGTTCATGCCTGTAGTATGCATATCAGATGAAGAACACATTCAGTTTCCATAAATCTAAGGTAGCTAAAGCCAGCTTTAAATGCTTTATATTTATGTATTGTGGATGGCCTTCCACAAGGTCATTGTTTCCCTGTTTCTAGAAAAAAACAATTGTTTGTTGGGGAGGCTGTGGTCTGCCCAGCACCAAAAGAAGAAATGACCATAGTGGCACATAGCCCTGTGGCCAGATGAGAGGTGGCAGTCTTGCAGCAGGCCAGTTGGAATCTGGCAGGTCACCAGCCTCTCTTAAGTTCCTCTGCATGTGGCACATGGCTTCTTCTGTTTTCCAATGAAAAGCATTAATTTCCTGCCATATCAATCTGATCCAGCTTCAGCTGCTGATGAGGCTCTGTTGGAAGGACAAGTCCTCAACAAAAGTTAAGAGGGCCATCTTGGCAAGTAGACTCTGTGAATGAGCCCACAATAAACATGAATGCTTGCCATTTGCATTCATGGGCCTGAATACTTCCATGGAGGAAAAAAAATGTATTTCCTACAGTGTGCAGTATGTATGCATGAAAGTTTCCTTTACATTTTAGTTTTTAGCATGGGTAAAATTACAAATGGCCAAATGTGTTAACCTTCATATAATCCTAAGAAACATCTTGCTAATCAGAAATCAGGATCAAATTAATCCCAATTTCTAGCTTTAAGAATGCGATTTGGTTGATAATGCCTCCAGTTAATGAAAATGTGAACATTACAGTAGGTCTAACAAATCTAGGCTGCAAAAATCTGGGGCATCCAGATTTTTGCAGCCCAGATCTGGTACCCTACCTTACTCCTTATGTTTACTGATTTGTAGTAGCACCAGGTATTATTATGTATATGATCTTACTAGCCCTAGATATTTTATTCATTTATCTTTTACTTCATCTCAAAAATTATCATGTTTATTAAAGAAAATAAATGATTAATCATTAACTTAACAGGTAAGCTGCTATATACGTAGTACCTGTTACGACGTTATAGGCAGGTTTTCTCTATACTGGATCATTTAGATTCCTGTACCTTGGAGAGAGTTTTATCTATTGTACACCATTTGTTTTAATTATGATCTAAATAAACCTATTACTCCTTTACTGAAATAAAAGGCACAGTGTTGAAATATCATAGTATAATTTCCCCCTTTCTTTGATTATAAGCAAATGAGAGGTGAAATTTTAACATTGTTGACTAAAATACCTAAGTATTAATAATATTTTGTATTATTTATTATTATTATATATAAAATATAATATAATATAATATAATATAATTATTATATTTTGTATTATTTATACAAGAAAGTAGCATTTGGAAGACAGGGAACAAACTTTGAATATCAATCTGATTCAATGATGTTGGCAAATATACTAATGGAGAAACAAACAAGGCCTGGTATAGCTGGATATGTTTTTATAATACTTTATTATAATTTTATTGAGTATATACATGGTGGCACCAGTTTATATACTCCTCCTAACACACATCAGAATTTACTGTCAGTTATTTATTAATTTAAAAAACCACAGAGCACTGTATTGTTTTGTACTGTTGTTTATTAGTATATTTAACCCATTTGGAAGTTCTCTTGCCCCATAAAATATTATATTATTATGTTATATAAAAAAGAAAAGGAAAAAACCATTTGCATGTCTGTGGTCAGTTAGGACAGTAAATCCCTAAGTGGGCTTGGAAGATCAAAAAAATGCTGTACAAAATGGATATTAAATAAATAGTTACTTTTGCTAACTATACTAAGAGACAGTAATAGCACATAACGGGATGAGAGTTTCTTAGATTTTTGTTTAAGATCAAGTAGATCCAAAGGATCCTAGTCCTTTGTCTAAGATCAAGTAGCGGTTCCAGGCCACTCCACTGAGAAATCAGTGGTTTGGACTCTTTTGTCTCCTACAAATTGCACTCTGAATGGAGAAGAAAGCTTCTGGCCCTTTTATCCCTTCTCTGCTCTTCCCAGGGAAAGTAGAATATGATGCACTCTTGGATCCAGTGTTGGTTTCAAAATGTGGGAATGATAGATACTTTTGCATCCTTATGAAGGCCATGCTGCCCAACAGTGTTTCCATTATCACTATATAATATAAAGTTTACCCGGAGCAATCAGAAGAATCAGGAGCAGTTTGAGATAATATTTAGCTCCAATTTCAGGAGACCAATTAAAAATTCCATGCTACCAGCAACAAATCACAAAGCTGCCTTGCTGAAGTTTCCCTGAGTTTGTTTCTTTACCAAGATTGGGGGGGAAAGGAGCCTTTATCTGACAACTTTGGAGGAGATAGGATCCATCATGTGTGAGCCTGAGGCTTCTTCCCCCATCCCTCAACTGTCACTCTGTGTACTGATGCTGTTAATGTGATTTTTTTTTCCTCTCCTCACATTTTTTTAATCCTAAGTTTTCCATGACAGGCGGTGTGGCTATAGCAAAGCTAAACAAGATCCTGAAGAAGAAAAAATGCACTTCCATAATGGCCACAGTAAGTAAAATTCATTGAATGTGCTAGACAACAATACTGCAAAAGCTTGTTTTGTTTTGTTGCTGGTCTTTACAGTGCACAGTATACAGTTGAACAATTATGTGACACAATTTATGGACAAGGCGGAAAAATAGATATCCTGAGTATCTAGTATATGCTAAACCTCTGCTTCACATGGTCCAGAGCAGGAATGGAGAGAGAAAACCAACACCATATCCCTGCTCTGCAGAACTTCTGGGTTGGTGGGTTGGTTGATTGGGGTTTGTTTTGTTTTGTTTTTGTCTTTCTGAAATGGGTGCAAAAGCTGCTGGAAAATGCTGGAGTGCTGATAGAAATCTCTCCCACTGTCTAATATCAGCATCATAAAGAAATAAGCAGTCTTATTTTGAGTATTACAGATATACTGCAAATAGCTCTTGATTCCAATTTACAACTTAATTTCCAATGTATAACTTAATTACAATTTAAGTTGTTACTGAAACTTATATCCAAAAATGGGATACCCAGATATTTTTTCAGTATATGGAAGAGTAATAACCATATTTCTGAAGCAAGAAGCACAGTAGGGTTCATTTTCAAAGTCACATTTCCCTCTATAAATGAAAGAGGGAGAAAACAAATGCTCCTCTTAAGCAGAGCCTGTTATCTGCAGTTTTTATGGAAAAAAGTTCCCTAATGAAATAGAGCTGCTTAATTAATTGTAACATGCCTTAGTCATCTAATTACTTTTAAATTCAACTTAAATTTAACCCTAGCCCTGAATTATTGATTAAATCTTGAAAACCACCTGGTTTTTAAGCCACTCATTTATGATAGTAGTCAGTAACATACATTTCTGACAGTGATATGACATACATTTTCATTAGTTCTGAGATATTTGCATTTGCCACTTTCACACTTAGATGCCAGTTCGAGCTAGGTAAAATGCTAGACTGTTACACTCATCCATCACTACAAAGATTCTCTTTGTTTAGATAACTACCTCACCTAATTTGGCACCTGGATAATTTGGATAGATACTGTACATTTGGAGATGTTCTTTTGGATAATCTGAACCCAAGCCATGAAAAGTTTAAAACAAGCACAAAAATTGGTATATAAAGATGTGAGGGAAAGAGTAGATGGGAAGTAAGAAGTCCTTTTTGTATTTGTGTGTGGGTTTTTTTTAGTTTTTCTTTTTTGTTTTTCCTTTTGGAGGTGATAAAGGGAGAAGGGGTAGAAGAAAGTAGAGTAGAGGGAGTGAGGAAGTGGAGTTAAAAGAAGGGTAGAGAAGAAAGAGGAAGAAAGGAGAGAAAGAAAGAGGATGAGAAGAAATAAGAAGAAAAGAGGGTTATTAATAACTACCAAATCAGAAAGTGTAGAGGTTAGTCAGTTTTGGTTAGCTTCGTCAAACAGGAAGAAATATTGTGTTGTTGTTTTTTTCTGGTTAGGTTAGTTTAGATTAGATCAAGGTTAATTATGTAAAATTATAAAATGTTAGGGAAGGATATGTTAGGATATGTTTTGTTATGTTATGTCTGGTATGGTTTTTTTCTTTTTATAATGTATTGTTATATATTATTCAAAAATTAATAAAAAATTAATATTAAAAAAAAGAATTTTGTTAGTTCTTTTAGAGCTTTTTACTACTGATTTTACATTGTTTCAACAGCATGATTATGCTTTTTAAAGTTACTCTTTCATTTTAAATTACTTGCATACCATAAAGAGAAGTGTAATAAATAATTTTATGCACAGTTAAACTACCAGGAGTAAAGACATATATTGATCCACATACCTACGAAGACCCTAATCAAGCTGTCCATGAATTTGCCAAAGAAATAGAAGTGTCATACATTTCAATTGAGAGAGTTATTGGAGCTGGTAAGAAAATCTAAATGCTGCGTATCTCTCTTTTGCTTGTACTATGATGATGGTTGGAATACATTAACATTCAATGCAAATAGATTTCCTATAACCGAATTGAAAATAAAACATATTTTAGATCCTGTCACTGACAAAATTATTATTTATGAAAGCAAAATTAACTTTTCTGTAGATAAAATAATTCAGTCCAGAGCCTTTTGTATGGTGATGAATGACAATATTAATTTGACATAAAGCAAAAATATATGATTAATGGGCGTAGTGCAATGCAGATTCTATTCATAAATGTCTTATGGTGTTGACCTGGGAAACCTAGGTTCAAGTCTTCATTTAATGACAGAGCTGCTTGGATGACAGGTCAAGTCAGCCGCTCTGAGCTCAGCCTCCTTCAGAGAGTTATTACGGTTGACTTGGAATAAAAATGCAGTCAGTCAATTAGTAATGTATCAATCTTTCTCTTTTTTTAAAAAAAAAAAAACCCTAAATATAAATAAATGTTTTTGATTGATGTACAAAAGTCATAAGGCATTATCACAGGTTTTAGTTTTTAATTCTTTTAACTTGGGGGGATTTTTTGTAGGTGAGTTTGGTGAAGTATGCAGTGGGCGTTTGAAACTTCCTGGGAAACGTGAGTTGCCAGTGGCCATTAAAACCCTGAAAGTGGGCTACACTGAGAAACAAAGACGAGATTTCTTGGGAGAAGCAAGCATAATGGGGCAGTTTGACCATGCCAACATAATACATCTCGAAGGCGTGGTGACAAAGAGTATGTACCCGATGCTGATGAAAGTTTGATTATCATTGCTTATACAAAACTATATACAGCAACATCTTGGTGGCTTCAAATTCCAGTAACGTTAATATATCTAACTGTGGTATCTATAATGGACCTAAGTCATTTATTTTGTCTTCTCAAGCATTTTTCATCTTTTATTACTTCAAAATCAGAGCAGTCAAACAGGCTTGGAAATCAAAGTGAAGCATTTGTTCCTTGTGCAAAGGCTAAATCTAATCCATGTGTATATTCCCCCCTCCTTTGTTTTTCAGGTTAGGATTTGGGCAGGGAGAGGTTCTGTTTTCTTTTCCAAACAGCACCACCCTTCCTTATTCTTAAGCAGGGCTTAGGTAGAAAGCTTAGAGTGGAAATACATGTCATAAGAAATATAATATTGTCCTCCGAAGTAATGCTTAATAGGGTGTTCTTTCTTCCACTTAGCACATTATATAACTTCCCTCTCTTATCATTGTGCTGAATATTCTCCTGGCCTTAGTCTTACATCCAATGATGTTGTGCGCAGTGGGGATACATGTTATGTAATGTTGTCAGGTTACAACATTGGCATTAGAACTGTGAGCTTCAGCACATGCTCAGTGATCACAAACGAGCAGTTTAAACAAAAGTCTTTTCATTTATTATAAAATCTCTGGAAGCTGCACTGGCATTTGTGATACACACAATTTTATTAGCAGATCACACACAAGTTGTGCGGCTGTCTTATCTCAGGCCATCTCAGGTCAAAAAATGTTGTCTTTAAGTGCATCTCATAATGATCTCACCTTCTAAGACTCCTAATTCTGGCCCCTTTCTTTCTTTCAGTCATAAGAAAAGCATATTTTTTTAACCTTAGGTTTCATTATCCACATATTGCAGGTTGAAGTTAACTTAGCATCCCATTAGAACACATGAAACTAAGGACACAAGGAAGTATGAATTTCAACAAGAAAGCAAGTAGAAACAGCAGACTTTCTGAACCTATGACCTTGACTTCATGATAAGGGTCTAGTGGTGAACTGAACAAGCTAATAAATATCCGGCTGCTGCTGCTGTAAAAAAAAAAAAGAACAGCATTCACATTGAGTCTCCCATCCCCAATAACATGTAGTTCAATTTAATTCCTCCTAAGATAGTTGTGGAAGGGGCGTGGTGGCTCAGCGGGTAAGATGCCAGGCTTGTCGATCGGAAGATCGCAATTTCGGAGGTTCGAATCCCTAGCCCCGTGTGACGGAGTGAGCTCCCGCACTAGTCCCAGCTCTTGCCAACCTAGCAATTCGAAAGCATGCAAATGTAAGTAGATGAATAGGTTCCACTTCGGTGGGTAGGTAACAGCGTTCCGTGTGCGTCATGCTGGCCACATGACCGTGGAAGTGTCTTCGGACAATGCTGGCTCTTCGGCTAACAAACAGAGATGAGCACCGGCCCCTAGAGTCAGACACGACTGCACAAATGTGCGGGGGAACCTTTACCTTTACTAAGATAGTTGTGAACCTAAAATGGGCAAGAAAGATGGACACTGTCTTGAGCTCTTTGGAGGACAGAAAAAATGTAAATATGATTAATGGATAGCTTCTTTAGAATAAATGAATAATAACTTCCTGCCTGAGCATTTGTCTGCTTGGTAATGAAAATTGATGTAAGAAGTCTATATGTGTGTTCTAGCAGAATTTCACTGATTTTTTTAGATCAGTTATTCTTGCCAAACCAGAGAGGAGTTACATATAATAATGGGAGACTATTATCATTAGAGTGATGTGGTCAAAAAATTAACCAGATAAGATCAGAAAAGGATTATTATTCTTGTTAGCAGTGAGATATCGAATCTTGATTCCAAAAAGATGCCTTGGACTATGTGGAGATGCAAACATAGTCACATTATTTCCCAGTATCATATGGTAGTTGCAAAGGGCAGCTGTGAAATCCCAGGAAAAGATGCAGATTGTTAAAAAAGCTGCAGGCAGGTGCTTCATATTCTGAAGCACTTTTGTGAATTATTCTGCAATTATGAACAGGGGTATTGCCTATGAATTTCATCATATATTTGTTTGAGATCAAAAATTATAATGTCCTAGGCAATTTCAGTAATTAGGACAAAATGCATACTTTCCCAGGTGCTGTTTTTGCAATAATTTTATCTCCATATATACTAGGGGTCTTTTAAATATCTTATTTATTTTGGATACTTGCTGAACCATTATTTTAGTACCATAAATAAAAGAGGGCTCCACAGTACTGTATATGTATGTGTGTGTTTTTTGTGTATGTGTATGGAATATATATGTATGGAATATCATATTTGGTTGTAGAAACATTATTTCATTTTATAAGTATCCTCACGGTGGGTAAAAATTGCTTCTTTTTTCAACTGTATTTCACCTGATATATTTCAAGTCTTTATTAGGAGTAAAATATTTCACTGTCTGCCTTTTATCATTATTTTATATTGTTGAAGCCTTAGATCAGAGCTTTCCAAACTGTGTGTCGCAACACAAAAGTGTGTCGCCACACACAGCGTGGTGTGTCGCCACACCACCCGGAAGCGGCGGCGTGCGCGTGCACGGCGGCCGCCATGCACGCGCGCGCCGCCGCACACACCCCGCGCCGCCGCACACCCCTCCCGCGCCGCCGCCGTGCGCGCGCGCGCCGCCGCACACCCCCCCGCCCCGCCGCACGCCCCCCGCACCACCGCCGTGCGCGCGCATGTCGCCGCTGCCGCCGCCGCCACCAGGTGTGTCGCCAGCGGCGGCACTTTGGAAAGCCCTGCCTTAGATGATCTGTGGAATTTAGAGCCATCTCACAAATTATAACTTCCAAGTGCCCTCTGCCTTTGGAAGGGAATTGCAAATGGTGAAGTGTGTGGGATGACTCCTAGAGTGTAAATATAGCAGCTCTTTGGACCAAGCAGATTGAGAATGGATAGAGGCCCAGTTGAAACTTTGTGAGCCACCCAGAATTGCTTGGGATCAGCGGCCATATACATCTTTTAAATAAATAAATAAATCCTGCTTTCTATGCCCTATATTTTAATTATAGTCATCTTGAGTACTCTTTACTGTTATATATACTGAAGAGACAAAAATGTAACTTTAAAGGCAGAATATGACACCAAAGTGTGTATTTCTTATTGATTGCATACATGCTTACTTTAAGAGTTATGAACGTTTATTTTTCTATTGGTGAAGAAACGCTGTCTTCTTTTTGCTTCTGAAACATTGTGGTATATACATTTCAAATGACTATTACTTATTTATAGAGAGAGAATGGTGAAGTTTTCATATTAACTCTTCTATTAGCAAATATGTGAATTACAAAAAAGGAATTGCATGCGTAAGTTATAAGGGATAGTTTAGCCACAAACCATTTAAACAATCAATTTACCAGACTAACAGGGGAGATAGGCTAACACTTTTAGCAGAATGTCAGTTAAACTAAATGGGATTTTATGCATGGATTTTTTTACATATTTATGCATGCATAAATGACAAGTGAGACTTTACATTTGCATAGAAGCATTTGCTACATGGGCATATTTTGTCTGTTGCATCCAAAGCTTGATAAAACTGAAGTCTGTTAAATCAAGGGTTTATTGTTATAGAGGGATAAATGTGGATTGAACACCAAAAGAATGTTATCAGGAAACAGCACCAAACTCCAGATGAATGTGTGTGTGCCATACATGAACTAGCAAGTATGTTTTTGCTGTCTTTTCATGTGATTGTTTTGCCATCTTAAGTATACACATCACCTGTGTTATATATAAACAGCTGAAAAAAGTTAAACTTTGTTATATATACAAAAGCACATGATTGATCATCTGCTGTTCCAGAAGTTGCAGGTCATGGACTTTTGATCTTCTTTATCCAGGTAAACCAGTCATGATTGTAACTGAATACATGGAAAATGGATCCTTGGATACATTTTTAAAGGTAAGCTTCAAATGTATATGCATGTCAGGTACTAATCTCCCCTTTTATAAAATAGTTTTTCCTGGAGAAAAAGAAATGTGGTTTTCTTTTAGAAATCATAAACTAAAGTCTCCTTCAGGTTAATCTCAACTCCTACTGATTTCCTGGATGTGTTCATCATGCAGTTTTCTTGGCAACACAGTGGAACTAGTTTGATATTGCCTTCTCCTGAGATGTTTTTGATTTTCCCAGTGTTAGCCCTGGCATTTGGTATTTTACATTCAGTGGTGCCTCCCATACAGTATGTTGACATGCATAAGGGAAGAAACCGAAGCGCTGTAGTACAGAAAATGTTTATGAGTACATGATGTGAACATTAAGCAATCAGTAGCAGGCATTCAGTTGGAGTTAATTATGCCCTTTTCCACCAATTCATTTCTTGAGTTGCAGTCTCACTTTTCAAGCCAGTTCTCCACATTGTGGTTCAAAGTCTGGATCCTGGCTCTGAAGTGCCAGTGCTAAGAGATCTCCAGGGGAGTTGTTTAATTCAGCAAAAACAGTCTTGAGCAGTTTTAAAGTCCAACACATTTATCATGGAATACAGCAGGACAGGATTTTTGTCATTTACATATTTACTTCAAAAGTCCTTTTGGTTGTTTATAGTAAATTGAATGTGATGCTCCAATCCTTTGACTGGCAAACAAGGCTCCGACACACACTCTGTAGAATATGTAAAAGCTTTATTTACAGCGAGCGATCTGGGTCCACGTCCATGAACCAAGTAAAACATAGATACAATTAAATTACAGTTAAATAGGTTCCAGTCTCCCTCCCATAGAATGCGTTATCAGTTCCGTCTCACACCCTCTCGTCCGCGCTCAGAGCTGTCTGGCCAAAGTGCTGATTGTATTCTCCTAATCCACACCACATGCTGCTTGTCTGTCTGGCGGTTTGCTGTTACATTCTTCCTATTGATTGCTTTTGGCACCCAGGCTGGAGAATGTGTTAAGTGGTTTCTATTTATGTCAGGGTGGTATGGATGCCATCATGACATTCCGCCACCCCAAGATCATTCCTCCCTTATCATTTTGGTTTATTTGGGAATTTAGTGTGAAACTTTTTCTTTAACCTGGGTGCGTGTATGTGTCTTTCTGCCACCCACTCTCTGTGTGAATTATCAAATTGTTTCCATTGTATTAAATATTGTAATTTTCCCCTATGTAATCTAGAATCTAAAATTTCCTGCAATTCGAAGTGTTGTTCCCCATCTATTATCATTGGTATTGGTGCCACTTCCTCTGGGTGCCAACGGTTTGACGTTTTAATAGGTTTCAATAGCCTACAATGAAACACTGGGTGAACTCTCCTTACGTTTTTTGGAAGTTGCAACTGCACTGTCGCTTTATTTATAATTTTCATAATTGGAAAGGGGCCAATGCATTTTGGTCCCAATTTTTTGCATCGTTGTGTTGATGTTAAAAATTTGGTGGATAAGTAAACTTTGTCTCCCACCTTGAATGGCCATTTTGGTGCCCTTTTCCTATCTGCAAAATTTTTGTATGTTTCCTTGGCTTTTGTTAAGGCTTTCTCTATTATTGGCCATCCCTCTGCTATATGTTGTATCCAATTATCTAAAGGGACAATTTCAGTTTTGTAACTTGGTAATTCTGGGAAGTCTAGGAACTCCTGTCCATTTACCACTTGGAATGACGAGAACCCCATGCTCTGATGCACTGAATTGTTGTATGCCACTTCCCCGAATGGCAGTAGCTCCACCCAATCTTGTTGATAATTAATGTAACATCTAAGATATTGTTGTAATAATTGGTTAGCCTGTTCACAGCCACCATCTGTCTGTGGATGGAATCCAGAGCTTAGCCCTTGTCCCACTCCAATTATTTTTTAAAATGCCCTCCAAAATTTGGAAATAAATTGGACACCGCGGTCGCTGATTATTTGTTCTGGACATCTGTGTATTCTGTACACGTGTTGTACAAACATTTTTGCCAATTGCCCTGCATTTGGGATGCTTGTGCAAGGGATAAAATGAGCTTGTTTAGAAAATAAATAAATTGTTACTACCCAAATGACTGTTTTCTTATGACTTTCTGGTAAGTCTACTATGAAATCCATGGTTGTTTGTTTCCATGGTTGATTGGGGCTAGCTACGTTTTGTAACAATCCTCTGGGATTGCCACTCACACTTTTCGCCATTGCACACGTGGGGCAGCTAGCTATGTATTCCTCCACGTCTTTGCGAAGGGAGGGCCACCAGAATTGCCGCCTGAGTAGGTGTAAAGTTTTAACAAATCCAAAATGCCCAGCTGACTTTGCGTCATGGCTTCTTTTCAAAATTGCTTTTGAAAATTGGGTTTCCAGTATGTATAACCGCTCCCTGTGCCACCAAAGTCCTTGTTTTTCTGTTAATTTAAGTTTGTTATCCTGCAACCATTTGTTAGTTTCCAATTGTGATTGCAACTCGTTGAGCAAATCCCCTTCCACTGGCAATTCTACTTGTTTGCCCCAGCTCCTAGTGACTGCTACTAATCCCATTTGTGCTTGTGGGATGATTGAATCTACTGTCTCCTCTCTCTGACTGTTGTGTTGTGGTAACTAGGATAAGGCATCCACCAAAAAGTTCTTTTTTCCTGGTTATGTACTTCAATGTGAAATTAAATCTTTGAAAGAATTGTGCCCATCTAACGTGTTTGGGGTTTAATTTTCATGGGGTGTTTAAAGCTTCTAAATTTTTGTGATCTGTCCAAACTTTGAATTTGTGAGGGGCACCTTCCAAAAGGTGTCTCCAAGTGGTTAATGCACATTTTACAGCATATGCTTCCTTCTCCTACACGTGCCACCGACATTCCATTTTGGTGAATTTGTGGGAGAGGTATGTGAATTGCCTCAGTTTCCCCTGGTCATCTCTCTGGAGTAAAATTCCACCTAAGGCAGTATCTGATGTGTCCATTTGTATGACTAGTGGTTTTGTGTGATCAGGATGTTGAAGTATGGGTTTGTTGTTGTTTATTCGTTCAGTCATTTCCGACTCTTCGTGACTTCATGGACCAGCCCACGCCAGAGCTTTCTGTCGGCCGTCACCATCCCCAGCTCCCCAATGGTTGAATCCGTCGCCTCCAGAATACCATCCATCCATCTTGCCCTTGGTCGGCCCCTCTTCCTTTTGCCTTCCACTTTTCCTAGCATCAGCTTCTTTATACTTCATACAAGAAGTATGGGTTCAGAAGTAAAAAGTTTCTTTAACTGGTCAAATGCTTCCCTGCATTCCTTTGACCATTGTATTTTTGTCCCCAGTTTGGGTGTCTTGGCATCCCCCTTCCCTTTCATTTTGAGTAGTTCTGTGAGTGGTAGTGTTACTTGTGTGAAGTTGTTTATGAATTGCCTATAGAAATTCATGAACCCTAAGAAGCTCTGCAATTGTTTTCTAGTTTTTGGAGTTTCCCAAGCCACTACTGCCCGTACTTTCTCTGGGTCCATTTCGATCCCCCTGCTTGATACTCTATACCCCAAGTAGTCTAATTATTCCTTCATAAATTCACATTTAGACAGTTTTACATACAGCTGGTTATCTAGTAAGCGTTTTAACACCTCCCGCACCAACCATATATTTTCCTCTAACTTTTCCATATAAATTAAAATGTCATCAAGATATACCAGTACCCCCGATATAAAAATTCATGTAATACCTCATTAATTAAGCTCATTAAGACACCAGGGCCGCCCCTTAATCCGAATGGCATCACGGCATATTAAAAGCAACCAAATTGACAATTAAATGCAGTTTTCCATTCATCCCCCTCCCTAATTCGTACCCGAAAATATGCCTCCCTCAGGTCTAGTTTGGTGAATATTTTGCCTTTCGATAGGTGTGCTAGCATGTCTGTCATTAGAGGCAGGGGATATTTATTTGATGTGCTAATGGCATTCAGTCCCTGATAGTCAGTACATAATCGCAGTGAGCCATCTTTCTTCTTTCTGAACATAACTGGTGCTGCCATAGGTGAGGTGGCTGGCTGGATGAAGCCTCATTCCAAGTTTTTCTCTATGAACTTCCTAAGCTCTTCTAGTTCCTTAGGAGTCATAGGATACAACTTGGATTTTGGTAGGACCACCCCTGGTTCTAATTCATTAGCACAGTCAGCTTTTCGGTGGCGGGGTAGTTGATTAGATTCGCTTTCCCCAAACACTTCTTTTAGGTCACGGAACTGGGTTGGTATGAGTTCAATGGCCTCCCCCCGTGTGTCTTCCCCAGGTTCCGTTGCTGCTCCTATTAAGTCAATTCCTCCCCCAAGTTCATCGGGTTCAAATCCCTCATATTTTCCATCCTTGAAGGTGATTTGGCCAGTTGACCAATTCACTTGCAGGTTTTGGTCTTTTAACCATGCCAGACCCAACACTATGGGGTGATCCACTGTGGGGGCTATGATAAATCTCAATGTCTCTTCGTGAGATCCAATCTGCATTTGGACTATTTCCGTGCAGTACTCCACCGGACCCCCCTTCATTTCTGACCCATCTAATTGGATAAAATTGATGGGTTGATGGGTAACCACCCAGGGTCCCTCCTTGCGGGGGAGATGGGCGGGATATAAATATGATGATAAATAAATAAATGGGTTCGGGTAAGCGTTTTACTTTTAATCTTAGTCCTAAAGTGCGGTGGATAAGGCATTGTGTGCAGCCCGAATCCAATAGTCCCTCTATGGCCATCCCCCTGGTCCTTTAGAGTCTCTATTTTAATCCCTATTAACATTGACGAACAGGTTTCACTCACCAAAGAATCCTCGCACCTCAGTTTGGTTGCCTGCCTCTCGATGCTTAAGACAGGCTCCGTTCGTTTTCCACTGGCTGAAATTCCTCATCAGAGGAGCTGTCTGTTTCTGTGGGCACTTCACAGAATTTTCTCTCTTTCAAAGCTGCTACTATTCCTTTCTTTCTTTGCTTCGACTGTTTGACACTTTTTTCTCCTGGTTTAGGAGTCACTGGGTTTGTGGCTTGCGGGCAGTTGGTTATCCGGTGTCCCTCTTTTCCGCATTTGAAACAAAAGCCCTTTTTCAATCTCCATTCTTTTTCCTCCCCCCATGGTTTACAATTTAGTCATTTCTCGGGGCCGCTGGCTGTATGGGGTGGTCTTTTCT
Source organism: Charina bottae (assembly GCA_023362775.1). Taxonomy (NCBI): domain Eukaryota; kingdom Metazoa; phylum Chordata; class Lepidosauria; order Squamata; family Charinaidae; genus Charina; species Charina bottae. The sequence continues at coordinate 5,872,479 of JALMGJ010000028.1, read as the reverse complement.
CTTATAGTTGTGTGTCTCTTAAAATGAATATGCATATCTTCTACTTCACCAGCTAAACAAATCCACCCATTTAACGTTCCACGGTCTCCTCTGGCCATAGCCCACTCCATAATTTCGAGTTGTAATCCCCCTTGGAAATACTCAATTATTAATGACTCTGGCTAGTTTGTTAGTTTCCCTGCTAGTCTTCTGAATTCTGTTGCATATTCAGAGACCGATCGGTTCCATTGTTTGATGCCTTGCAGACTAGTTTTGGCTTTTATGTTGGCTAGTGGGTCTTCAAAATGTTCTCTCAGTGCTCTCATGAAATCATTAATTTTTTTTAGTTCTATTGCCCTTGAGTCATGCAGCCCTGTTAACCACTCCACTGCCTCTTGCTCGAGGTGGGCTGAAATGTAGCGCACCTTAGAGCCTTCTGTGAGGAATAGATCCTCACATTCTTCCATAAACCCCTTTACATGGGTTAGGAAACAAGATAGGTTCTTTGGATCCCCATTGAACTTTACCTTCAGGTCCTGCACCCCAAACGACTTCCCTGGGCTCGACGTTCGTCTTGCCGCTCTGCTTCGAAGCTGGTAGCATTGTGCCAACATTTTCAAGGGAGGGAGGGCATTCTTACCGGTTCGTCGTCTTCTTGGCTGTCTTCCGTGGTTGACTCTTCGTCTTAGATTTCTGAAGACGTCTCCTCATCCAATGCCTCCGCTCGTGCTGCCGTCTCTTTTTCTAGTAGATTGAGGATCCGGTCAACTGCTCCTTGAAGATGCGATATCCTATCCTCTAAGTTGTCTACCTTCCCTTCCAAAGCCTCCACCCACGGTTCCATTTTGTTCAGTGGGGATGGGTATCTCGTTTGCTCGCCCCCTGATCCGAGTACCGTTCCATACTTCCCCCAATTTTGGTCGCCCAGTCATACTTACTCCTTTTTGAAGTATTGGTACAAGGCGTGTTCTCGAAGTCGGTGGAGGTTTTTGACTGGGTTAGTCGTCCCTCCGGCCATTTCTGGTGCTTTTGTTCACTTGAGTTCGCTGGAGCTTGCCGTCTGCTGTCGGTTGACTGGCTGGCTTTCTGCTTTGCATGCTCTGCTTTGCTTAGGCCAGAGCCCTTTCCCTTGGTCCCTCCACTCTCACCTCCCAAAGTTGGAAGGGTATTCACAGAGTTTGAAGTTCCTGGTTGTGGATCTTCCTCGATAAACTGGTCGTTTACAGGTAAGTTATCCATGTTGACTTGGTTCATTCTGTGATGTTCCGATCCTTCGACTGGCAAACAAGGCTCCAACACACACTCGGTAGAATATGTAAAAGCTTTATTTACAGTAAGCAATCTGGGTCCACGTCAATGAACCAAGTAAAACATAGATACAAGACCTTACAGTTAAATAGGTTCCAGTCTCCCTCCCATAGAATGAGTTATCAGTTCCATCTCACACCCTCTCATCCATGCTCGGAGCTGTCCGGTCAAGGTGCTGATTGTATTCTCCTAATCCACACCGCGTGCTGCTTGTCTGTCTGGCGGTTTGCTGTTACATTCTTCCTATTGATTGCTTTCGGCGCCCTGGCTGGGGAATGTGTTAAGTGGTTTCTATTTATGACAGGGTGGTATAGATGCCATCATGACACTGAACCTTAAATTTATATCCCATGTTTGGACATGGCATTGGAAAAATATTTGTAATTGTTTTTAAAATATTTTTAATTTCTCAATGTCAGAATCTTGATCTGAGCTCAGTCATGAGTTGGAAGCTAGTGGAGTTATTTCAGCGTAACATAATGTGTTATATTATGAACCACCAGTGCCAATTAGTACTACTTTCTGTACCAACTACTTTTGGGATATCTTCTTCCCACACTCTAAGATCCGAAAACAATAATAATTGTGAAGAGACTATTCCTCTTCCTCAAGGGCAGTTTGCAGTAAATACATCACTATGGTTCACACACACTTCTTATTCTATTCTTCTTTTAAAATATCAAGTATAATTTTTGTGTACAGTTCTTCCACTGCTTGATTTTCCTTTTTTTAGTATTTTTCAAACAAAGCAAATTTAGGTTGATATGATATTTCACAACTGTTTGTCTCAATAAATTCTGTCACACTACTATTTACATTGCCATTCCTGATTCTGCTTCATCAACATCCCTCATGGTTTTCTTTGGTTCCCCCCCCCCCCGTCAGGACCCTGGCATGGATCCAGGGTCCCGCCATAAAAAAGCGCGGCAAGTTTAAACAGACTGAGTTGAAACTGACAAACGGCAGAGCTGAGCGGAGACAAGTCTAGCGGCCCGGAGTGAAACCTGCAACGGGGAGGAGGTTGGATGATCGGCGGGAGAATATAAAAAGGCAACCCAGGACTCTGGCCGTCATTCTTGCCTTTGGCTTGTGCTACCCTAGTGTATGAAATAAACCGTTTACTCCTTGAAACGAGAGTTGAAGTCTTTTCGAGAGAAACGTTACACTCTACACGAGGGGCACCTCACAGAAAGGCAAGAATCCAACTAGTCGATTTTCCAGGGAGCGAACCTGAGACCCATTAGGACAACCCCGGTTGAGATCGGCTCCAGCCCACAGTGGCAAACGACCCAGCTAAGATTTCCGGGCGGAGAATTAGCTCGTGGTGGAATTGCGGAGGCGAAATTTTTTACCTCAGGCAGCGAAGCGAAGTCCCAAGGCGGGAAATGTGAAAGGCGGGAAGCAAGCGGCAACAGACGGCGGAGCCAGCACGGAAGCAACGCCCTCTAGCAACGAGTGGCGGCTTGGTGACTAACGCTCCCCGGCAGCTCGCGAGTGGCAGAGGCCCTTCGGGGGTGAAACCAGCGCTCCCCAGCAACGAGGGCGGTGACGGCAACCTCCCTGGCGCAGAAGTAGCAGCCCCAAGGCGGGAAACGTAAAAGGCGGGAAGCAAGCGGCAACGGACGGTGGAGCCAGCACGGAAACAACGCCCTCTAGCAACGAGTGGCGGCTTGGTGACCAACGCTCCCCGGCAGCTCATCCCCAGCAACTTACGGTGGCGGTAGGGTCGAGCAGGAGGCAGTAGTGGGCGACGGGAATCAACGCGCCCCGGCAGCACATCCCCAGCAACTTACGGCAGCGGCAGGGCTTGGCAGGAGGTGGCAGCAGCCACGTGGAAGACCAGCGCTCCCCAGCAGCTCGGCCCAGCGATTTGCGGCAACGCCAGAAACCGACGGAGCCACGTGGAGGCCGGCGATCCCGAGTAGCAAGCAGCGCCCCCTAGCAGCGAGGAGGTGTAGAGCAGCAGTCTGTAAGTAGACAGGTTCCTTTAAAAAAAAAAAAAGGAACCAGCGCCCCCTTGCTGCTCCTGGCAGCAAGACAGCAACAAACAGGTAGACCGGCACCCCCTCAGCAAACCACAGTGGGAAGACATGGGCCCGCAACTGACAGAACTAGTGGCTAAGACCCGAATATCTACTTCCCAAAGGACTACTGCATTGGAAACGAGACTGGACGGCATGAACCTAAAACTGACTGCAATTCAAACGGCATTAGAGAAATTACTGCAGCAGCCACAGACTCATGAACGGGATGCCGAGGTCGCTAGAGAAAACATCTCACCTACGGTAGTATCGGAACACGGCAGTCCAAAGGAAAGTGACGGGGAGGAGGAGCTGTCAAAGCACAGAATAGAAGAGGCTTTGACAGCAAAGTTGCCAAGAAACAGAATGGAACAAGGCGAAGAACCCCGTGAGGAGAACGCACCAGGTACGTCTCTCACTGTAGAAGCGGAAGATGCCTATATAAGCACTGGAGTGCAGAGAGCACAAAACTGCGAAGCCGCTCCTACCGCCAAATGCAATATGCAGAAAGAAGTAAGTACGCACGCCCATACAACAACAAAAGAGACTATGATGAGAAACCATGGGCTGAAGAGAGAGACCGACGAATAAGGCACAAACTGTGCTTCCAGTGTGGACGAGAGGGCCACAGAATACAGGATTGTAAACAGCCTCCGGAAAAGAACACGGCAAGTGAAAAGCAGAATAAAACTCCACCCTACCGGCATGCAACGGCAAAAGCAGCAACAGAACGGCGTGCATACGTACGACCAGAGTCAAGAATGGGTGGCAGCGGAACATATGCAGGCGCCAGCCCTAATCAGGGAATTCCATCGTAAATTCCCCGACAAACTCCTGTGACCCTTACACTAACTATGCTTTCTTCCAGATACCACGACCATGAACAGGGTGAAGGCAAAAAGGGGAGGGGGACGATCTTGGGACGGCGGCATGTCAGGACCCTGGCATGGATCCAGGGTCCCGCCATAAAAAAGCGCGGCAAGTTTAAACAGACTGAGTTGAAACTGACAAACGGCAGAGCTGGGCGGAGACAAGACTAGCGGCCCGAAGTGAAACCTGCAACGGGGAGGGGGTTGGATGATCGGCGGGAGAATATAAAAAGGCAACCCAGGACTCTGGCCGTCATTCTTGCCTTTGGCTTGTGCTACCCTAGTGTATGAAATAAACCGTTTACTCCTTGAAACGAGAGTTGAAGTCTTTTCGAGAGAAACGTTACACTCTACACGAGGGGCACCTCACCACCCCCCCCATAATTACAGTGCTTCTCCTTCTATTTTTTTTCTGTTAATGAGTAATAATGTTTATTCTTTTCTTTTGCCATTTTTGTCTACCACTTTTTTGGAGATATTTATGCTGCATTTATTTTAACTACCAATTGATCAAAGTTTGTTATTAAAAGCATCTATATTTTTATATTCATTCTATATTTCAGTGAAATGGAATGAAAGTTATAAGCAAAAAAAAAATCTATGCAAAAAGTAAATGATCTCAAATTTGGACCTGCCCCAAATAAGCAAGGACCCACTTTACTAATTCAAATGCCTTGATCAAAAAGAGTTGTGGTGTTAAAAGAACAAGAGCAACCGAGAGCACTTCTACATGATGAGTCTGTGCCAGTGGGAGTGAGGACATTTTTTATTGTTGCAGAATTTGCAACAATTGGGGTAGGGCGGTGATTTTTGTTGTTCGTTCTGTGTTTCAAATTGACAGAAGTGAAAATAATTGTGATGGACATCTCAAGTCCTAGGGGAAAAAAACCTATGTCAGTTTGTTAAACAAGACAAGTTCAGAATATCTTGATGTTCCTCCTTTTTCAGGGAAATAGTAGCTGCTTCCCTACTGCATCAACATATAGTTTGAAAGTAGACAAAGGAATCCCCACCCTAAAGTATTTTAGAAATAAATGCAGCGCTGGAGTAAATGTATCCAGTTACTAAGATTTTTTTAACCTTAAACCCCTATTTCCCTTTCAGTAAATCTGGTTAATTAGATTCTGTGAGTATTTGGCTTTCTTGGTGGTAAATGGCTGTGAAAGGCTTGATAACAATCATGGATTGCCTTAAATTGCTTCTAAAGGTTTGGAACATGATATGAAAATATACTGTGATATTTCTAGCATTGCCTTTTTCTCTATAGGAATCAGGATTTAGCCAGTTGCTTGACATTTCACTTCTATAATTTTGTAATTCTGTATTTTATACAGAAGAATGATGGGCACTTCACTGTAATTCAGCTGGTTGGTATGCTCCGAGGAATAGCATCTGGGATGAAGTATTTGTCTGACATGGGATATGTACATAGAGACTTGGCTGCCAGAAATATCCTAATCAACAGTAATTTAGTGTGCAAAGTGTCAGACTTTGGACTTTCTCGAATTCTTGAAGATGATCCTGAAGCTGCTTACACAACAAGAGTAAGTTTCTAGTGAACAACATCTATGTATTTACTGCACAACCAGAAGGGAGAAAAAAAACCTAATTTGGGGCATTCTTCAGGCATCTTGCACAGGTTGTGCGGGTTACTCTAAAGTTTGGAGAATGGTCTTGAACCAGAGCTACCAACATCCAGTTTTCAAAGCCTCTCTCAGCTTTGTAGATCAGAGGTGTCCTCTAGGATGAGTACAGAAAAAATATAGTCACAGATCAGCAAGAAAACCCTCACGTCAAGGATAGCTCCGTAGTATGAGCAATCTGCATTACTGAGCACCCATGTAGACTATTGTACCTTGTCTCTCTTTCTATCCTGCCTTCTGACAACCACATTATCTGCCTGTGGTCCTATAGATCTTTAGCTGCTCTTTGTGAAGGAGATTAAGGTCTAATGCTAATGTACAATTTCTATTTCAGGGTAAAAATTCCCAATTAGAATAGGATTGAATTGTCTCTTCAAAGAACAATGGGGTGATGTCACAGTACTGTGTCTCATACCATGTCATCAATGAATATCAGTAAATAAAATCCCAGCCATGCCTCTATCTTATGCTATCAGTGAGCAACCATTTGCTTAACATTTTCCTATTTTTACCATATAATGCTTATTAAAGAATAATTGAATTCAGTGTCAATATTTCTTTTTAAGACTGTGAGCATATAGATAAATAATTAGGGGATTGGCCTTTGCCATCTCCTTCTTTCCTAAAATTTGAATTCAGAATTTGTTTATCATACAGCCTTGACCTCAAAACTGTGATATGAGGTGTATTTTTAATATATATATTTAGCAACTCTGAAGTAAGCAGCTGACTTAAAGCTGTGCTGATTGCTTGCTTGTTTGTATTTTCCTTCACCAGCTATGATGACCTAATTGAGATGTGAATTCCATTGTATCTTGATGTATAAATTAAATTCAAATAGGCCTTTAGGACCAGCAATTAATAATCTATCTGAAGGCATGTAACGGATGTGATAATGTAGAAAGAGACCCTCAAAACATTAGAAATTGTTTCCCTACCCATTCTCACTGGAAAATCCTTGACTCACAGAGAAAACTTGATTGCAAACATTTTTTTTTCTTCCTAGGGAGGGAAAATCCCAATCCGATGGACAGCTCCTGAAGCTATAGCCTTCCGCAAATTTACCTCTGCCAGTGATGTCTGGAGTTACGGGATTGTGATGTGGGAAGTAGTGTCCTATGGAGAGAGACCTTACTGGGAGATGACCAATCAAGATGTAAATACTTCCTTTTCCTTCTCTATGTGAAAACTTGCTAGTCATCAAAGCAGGATGCCACATATATTCATCATTCTTTATTTTTAATCCTAAAGCCATAAATGTACAGTTTACAGGTAAATGTCCAAAGAGTCTATTCTGAAAATAGTGTGGAATCTGCAAATGAGAGAAGAGGGGAAGAGAAGCAAGTGGGTAAAAGTTAAGGTGCCCATGTAAGGCACAGCACCTGCTCTTGTGCTTTATTGTAACCTGTAATTCTGAGTGGTGAACATGAGATGCAGATTAAGCTACTATGAGCCCCTGGGCTACCAAACAAAATGTGACCAAGACTGGCTTGGAGCATCAGTTTGTCAGAATCAAATCATAATCCAGATAGCCAGGCCTTAGCAGTACAGAACTTGGAGCATCTCTCAGTCCAAATCAGGGCTGGCATCACTATTTGAATCCATAGGTAACTGTCTGTGGTGCACTGCAGATATCCCTGTAGAAAAGCAAAGATCTGCCACAACACTCTGAGCAGGCTTGAATAGCTGGCTCTTCTATTTGATTTTTCTAATACTTTCAGTTGATATTTTGGGGATAATTGTGACATTGAAATTGAAAAAGTGCTTGGAGTGTTGCTGCTGTTGTTGTTACTGCCAGACAACTTCAAGATCTTACTGCTGGATAAAAGGACATCCAGAAAGCATTTCATTCAGATACTTCTCAAATCTGGGACAGTACCTTACATGGGGTTTACTAATGTTTTTGAGCAGTTTCCATTTATGACCCATTTTACTTTTCCTGGGAGTAAGAAATGAGGAAGTAGAATGTTAGTTTTTGTTTTTTCTTTGAAGTCTGAATCCTTTGCTTTTAGAATCTGAGTTGTCAGATCCTGGCCATCTTTGTCTGGTTGATCTTTGACAATGCATTTACTTCAATTGCAACTGGGACTATCTTGAGGTCCATAGATAGAGACCTTGAGGGAGTGGTTCATTCATCCATATCTCTATAGGGATTTATTTACTGTCTTAAGGTAGTTTGGAAATAATATGCATGCAGTGACAGCACTGATTTGAGTACATATTTTAGAAAATTACAAGTTTACCACACATGGGATATCAATATGCAGGAAGTTACAAATATCTGTGAATATTTCACACATCCTGGCTAGCCCCGCAAAGCAGCAGCTGTGTTTTTAAAAAAAAACATAAAACACTCCCACTTTCTCCTTTTAATCTCTTTTGTTGCCGAGCCTTTCATTTCAGTAGCACAAACACAATTTGCAATAAAGTAAAACAACAAAGCCAAGACAGATTCCCTTGGAAGAAACATTGTCATCCCATGAATAGTACTTAATTCAGGGTCCATCAGTATTATTTTTAGGGATGACAGGCTGTCATGGAATGAATACATTTTTATTACTCGGTTCAGAAACATTGACAGACTCCCACAGCTTAATCCTCAAGGGCCATGCATATTGCTAACCATTGAGATTCTTCTGGGAAAAGAGAGCAAGGTTTGATAGTGCTGAGCTGTCTGCATTTGCATGAATGAGTCTTAGGGCAATATGTATACTCTCTATAACTGTGGGTTAGTTTTGTCATTATTTTGTACCCTAACCGATAATTGCATGGTTCCTCATCATCTGTATATATTAACAAATGGGCTAGTACAAATTAGTGATAGTTACCAAGGTCCAGGTTTAGTCATCATTCTGGGTTAATTACTAATGAGTAAAAGGGTTGGATCTTTAGGGGTGCCAGTTAAGGTTCACATTGCCTGTGATGATTCTTCACAAGTAACTAAGCCTCCTGTTACTTTTAGTACAATTTTAAGTTAATCGGTGTTCTTTAGATACACTACATGTCTGATTTTGATCACTTTTGAATAAATACCCAACAGACAATTTCACTTTTGTTTTTCCAAAGGCATTTAGAACAACCAGTGGCCTCTATTGTAAATAAGCTAAAATACTTGTCACTGAAATAATTGCATATTTTCCCCTATCTGTACTACTTTCTATATTAACAACACTATTATTTCTCAGCCTCTGCATGCCCAAACCATTGCAGAACATCATATGCATAGAAAGAGCTATATAAATTATCAACATCATCCTTTTTTACTCTTCCCCCCCCCATTCCCAGACGATCATGTAGAATCATATAATCATAGGGTTGGAAGGGACCTTGGAGGTCTTGTAGTCCAACTCACTGCTCAGGGTAGGAATCCTCAGAGAATCCCAGACAAATGGCTCTCCGAGCTTTGTTTGAAAACAGCTGGTGATGGAGCAGCCAGGACTCCAGAAGGTAGGTGTCAGGATGTATATCCTGCCATGGCGGCAGGAGGTGACATCCTGCCAGTCTATCGAAACCCGCAGGGTCAGCAGGATGCTTTGTAATAGGCATACCTGCAGGGTGGTTGGAAGTGGTTTGTAGTGGAAACTTGCCAGACTTGTACAGTAGGTGAGAATGCTTGTAGTGGGGTCTTGGTGTATTCGCAGGAATGCAAATTATGCTGATTCAAGTACTGTGTCAAGAAATCCAGTACCAAGGACAGATCAAAGAGCGCTATCATCATGTTGGTTTGAGACATTGAAATTGTGAGACGAAGGGTGGGGCTGTCAAGCTGCGGATCCCCAATGGGGAGGGAACCCTGAAGAATTTTAACTGTTGGTTTGCGCAGATTCCATTCGAGTCTTTAAGGTGTAATGGATCACTAGCTGTAATAAAAAACTCTTTATATCCTTAACGGCTTGTGTTGAGAGTTTCTGGCTTAACAGCTAAAGAATCACAACCATGACAGAAAGACTTAAATCAAAAATAGCTATCTTACCCGGAGACCCCATATCTACCAAGGAAGGTCAGCAGATGGACTACCCAAAACCTGAAGGAGTCTCTCTTGCAGGGAGAGAGGAGGTGAGTGGAGTTCGATCTGAGAGAGCATCCCAATGAACTGAAGGGGAGAGAATGGAAACCTCGGAGATCGAAAGTGAGGAGGAATCTAAAGTTCTGGAGAGAGCTGCCAACCGGAGAGCCAAAGTGCGACTGGAGGCACAAGGGACTAGACGAAAGGTTCTTCCTAACTCTGAAGATGAACCTCAACCATGAATGATGAAGGTACCCAAACCCACCTGGGCCCTTGAGGTGGGGTACAGCATGGAGAAGGTTCCTGATCAGTGGGTGATGACACAGGGAAGAAACTCCCACCACCTCTCACCAGCACCAGATATACGAGCAGAGAAAATGGAAAGAGAAATGAGTTCCATGAGAAATCAGATTTCGAATCTGCAGGGGGCAGTTGAGCAGCTGCTTTGGAAATTGAGCCTGGGGGCAGTGGACTGCACTGCAGAAATGAAATCCAGGGCAGAGGTCAGCCTGTCTACAAGAGAGGAGAGCAGCGATGCCGAGATGGAGGGGGAATGCGAAGCGGTCGCTTGTCCCCCTTATGGCCAGTGCCCAGCAATACTGCCAAGAGCTACCCCCGAAGGGAGTGAGTTCTTCGGAGGAAGAGATTTAAATGTAAAGTTCACTGGGGACACCAAGAACCTAGCTTGCTTCTTAACCCATGTGAGGGGGTTCATGGAGGAGTTTGAGGCAGTATTCCCTACAGAAGACGCCAAGGTGCGGCATGTTTCGGCTCAGCTTGAGGGAGAGGCGGCAGACTGGCTTGTGGAATTGCACGATGCGAAATTGCCAGAACTAACAGACTTCCAGAGTTTCATGAGCGCTTTGAGGGAGAGGTTTGAAGACCCCATCTCTAGGATGAGAGCCAAGACAAGCTTACAGCATATTAAGCAGGGAAACAGGTCAGTTTCCGAATATGCCATGGAGTTCAGGAGACTGGCTGGGAAGTTGACAGATTGTCCAGAGTTACTGAAAGTTGAGTACTTCCAAGAAGGCTTACACCCCGAGATTTTAGAGTGGTCCCTAGCTAGAGGGAATCCTGAAACCCTGAGGGGGTGGATTTGCCTAGCTGGTGAAATGGAAGACATGAGGATTCATGTTAAGTGCAAGCGGAGAAACCAACCAACCGGAAAGAGGCGCCGGACGTTCATCTTGTGAGAAAGGGGCTGCATAGATCATTGGGTGAAGAGAAAGAGCACCACAAGAGGAAAGGTTTGTGCTTTAAGTGTGGCCAAGAGGGCCATTGCATTTCTAATTGCCCGCAGTCCACAGTCCCAGCGAGAAGTAAAGTGAGAGATTACAGCGCTAAATTCCCAGGGCTGAAAAGTGGAGGAGTGGCTGCCATCGCAACAGAGGAAAGAACTTGCTACCTCCCTTTTGGAAGGGGAGATGTGGCTGAGAGGGAAGCTGAGCCATCGGGAAATTACAAGAGCTTGTTCTAAGCAGCGCCGAAGGGCAGGCTGTACCAAATGGTTGCATGGATCCAATGATGAGTGGAAATTGCCCTGCAATGTTCATGGGGTTACATTTAGAGACATTGGGAGGCTGTGGTAGAGTGGAATTATTGGGGATGCTGGACTCAGGCTGTACCAGATGCCTCATGCATCCCTCTCTAGTGACTGGAAGTGGGAAAGCTGAGAGACCCCATCAATTTTATCCAACTTGATGGGTCAGAGATGAAGGTGGGCCCAGTGGAATATTACACCGAAGTGGTTCGGATGCGAATAGGGAGCCATGAAGAAACTTTGAGATTCATGGTGGCTCCCATTTCTGATCAATCCATAGTGTTGGGACTGTCTTGGCTACGAGCCCGGAACCCCCAAGTGAATAGGGCCACTGGGGAATTTACTTTTACTGATGGAACTTATAAGGGTTCAGCTCCTAGAGAGCCGAGAGTTGAAACTGAACTGATAGGCACAGTATCTGAGATGTGGGGGGAAGTGACGGAAGAAAATGATATCATCCCCATAATGTACAGAGATTTAAAAGGGGTGTTTAGAGAAATAGAATCTAACCAGCTCCCACCTCATAGAAAGTTGGATTGTGCCATAGAACTGGAGCCAGGTGCCGAGTTACCCAAAGCCAAGTTATACTCTATGACGCCTAAAGAACTAGAGGCTCTGAGAGAGTTCATCGACAAGAACTTAAAGCGAGGTTTCATTCGCCCTGCCACTTCATTGATGGCTGTGCCTGTCCTATTCAGAACCAAGAAGGATGGGTCGCTAAGATTGTGCACAGACTATCGAGGACTGAATGCTATTTGTACTTCCAATAAATACCCCTTACAGCTGATGAAAGACATGTTAGCCCACTTATCGAAGGGGAGGATTTTTACCAAATTGGACTTAAGGGAAGAGTACTTCAGAGTTTGAATCCGGGAGGGAGACGAATGGAAAATCTTGTTTAATTGTCAATTGGGATCTTTTGAGTATTTAGTAATGCCATTCGGATTAAAGGGGGCCCCTGAGGTCTTCATGCATTTAATAAATGAAGTGCTACATGACGTTTTATACCAGGGAGTATTAGTCTATCTAGATGATATCCTAAATTACACTAAAACAATGGAGGAACATGCAATTTTGGTTAGAGAAGTACTAAAGCATTTGTTGCAAAATCAATTGAATGCCAAATTGCCAAAATGTAAATTCCATAAGGAACAATTAGATTACCTGGGGTATCGGGTATCAAGCAAAGGGATTGAAATGGATCCGGCAAAAGTGCAGGATGTGGTAGTTTGGGAACCACCAAAAACTAGGAGGCAATTGCAGAGTTTCCTGGGGTTTGCAAATTTCTATCGGAAGTTTATACCCAATTTTGCACAGGTGGCTTTACTAATTTCTTAAAAACCAAAGGAAGAGGAGATCCTAAGGCAGTAAGGAAACCAGGAGTGAGCTTACAGTGGACTGCAAAGTTCCAAGAGGCTTTTGAGCAATTAAAATTGTTGTTCACCTCGGAGCCCGTATTAAAGCACCCCGATCCCACGAAGCCCGATAGTGCAAGTGGATGCGTCAGATGTGGCTATAGGAGGAATTTTATTACAAAAAGATGAGGGAGAGAAACTGAGGCCCTGTGCTTACCTTTCCCACAAGTTCGACACGGAATGCCACTGGCACGTGTGGGAAAAGGAAGCGTTTGCAGTGCGATGGACTCTGGTGAACTGGAGGCATTTGCTAGAAGGGGCATCTCAGCCTTTTGAAGTTTGGACAGATCACAAAACTTTGGAAGCTTTGCGCACTCCAAGGAAATTGAACCCTAAGCAAATTAGATGGGCTCAGTTCTACTTTAGTAGATTCAACTTTACTCTTAAGTACTTGCTCGGGAGAAAGAACTTTTTGGCTGATGCTTTATCCTGGCTGCCCCAACACAACAGCGAGAGGGAAGAGGTAGTAGATTCGATTATCCCCACCCAGCAATTGGGGATAGCAGCGGTCACAAGAAGTCAGAGACCTGCACCTACGCTAAAAGTGGGAGAGGATTTACAAAATGAGTTGCGCTCCGAACTAAAGGATGATGTATGGTTGCAGGATAATAAAGCAAAACTGACAGAGAAACAGGAATTCTGGTGGAGTGTGGATAGATTGTATATCTCGGAGCCTTTGAGGAGGAAAGTACTTGAGAGATATCATGACATGAAGTCAGCTGGCCATTTCGGGTTCCTAAAACTTTGCACCTGTTAAGGCAACAATTTTGGTGGCCATCTCTTCGTAAAGATGTGGAGGAGTATGTGGCCAGTTGCCCAAACTGTGCCATGGCAAAAAGAGTGGGGGCCAAGCCCAGAGGACTGTTGCAGAATGTGGTGAGCCCCACCCAACCTTGGAAACCGATAGATATGGACTTTATAGTGGACTTACCAGAAAGCCAAAGGAAAACAGTGATTTGGGTAGTAACTGATTTATTCTCAGAGCAAGCTCATTTCATTCCTTGTACTAGTGTACCTAATGCGGGACAATTGGCCAAAATGTTTGTGCAACACATTTATAGACTACATGGGACCCCTGAATGGATTATAAGCGACCGGAGTGTACAGTTCACCTCCAAAGTTTGGAGGGCATTCCTAAAGATGATTGGCGTGGAACAAGGACTCAGCTCCTCCCACCACCCTGAGATGGACGGAGCCTGGACTAACCAGGTGTTAGAACAGTACCTTAGATGCTACATCAGTTATCAGCAGGATGATTGGGTGGATCTACTCCCATTTGCAGAAGTGGCATATAACAATTCAGTACACCAGAGCACGGGGTTTTCCCCATTCCAGGTAGTGAATGGACAAAAGTTCGTAGCCTTCCCAGAATTGCCAACAGATAGATCCAAAATCGTCCCATTAGACGAATGGATAGAACACATAACTAACAGTTGGCCAGTAATAGAGAAAGCACTGGAGGGAGCAAAGGAAACTTACAAGAAGTACGCTGATTGCAAGAGGGCACCAGAATGGCAAGTGAAAGTGGGGGAAAATTGTATTTATCTACAAGGTTCTTAAAGTCTTCACAGCCCTCGAAAAAGCTAAGCCCAAAGTAATCAATGATGTGACAGTTGCTGAAAAATATGAGAAAAATCCACCCCATTTTTCATTGCAGCCTGCTGAAACCAGTTAGAAACTCGGAACACTGACACCCAGTTCAGCCTACACCGGTTCCAGTGATGATTAACGGAGAGCAGCATTTTGAAGTGCAAGAGGTACTGGATTCCAGACATCATGGGTTTTTTTTTACAGTATTTAATACAGTGGAAGCACTTCCCCAAAGCTCATAATGAATGGGTAAACAGTCACCATGTGCAAGTGCCTCAATTAGTGAAAAAAATTCATGACAAATTCCCAGTGAAACCAAAAAAGAGGGTTTTGAGAAAATCCTATTAACATGTAGTACGTAATGTATGTTTCTCTGTGTATTCCCTCAGTAAGTTTTAATGGGGATTTATTTTTAGGGGAGCAGTATGTCAGGATGTATATCCTGCCATGGCAGCAGGAGGTGACATCCTGCCAGTCTATCGAAATCCGCAGGGTCAGCGGGACGCTTTGTAATATGCATACCTGCAGGGTCGTTGGAAGTGCTTTGTAGTTGAAACTTTCCAGACTTGTACAGTAGGTGAGAATGCTTGTAGTGGGGTCTTGGTGTATTCACAGGAATGCAAATTATGCTGATGCAAGTACTGTGTCAAGCAATCCAGTACCAAGGACAGATCAAAGAGCGCTATCATCGTGTTGGTTGATTCGAGACTGGGAAGATCTAGAAATTGTGAGACGAAGGGAGGGGCTGTCAAGCTGTGGATCCCCAATGGGGAGGGAACCCTGAAGAATTTTAACTGTTGGTTTGCGTGGGCTCCCTTCATTCGAGTCTTTAAGATGTAATGGCTCACTAGCTGTAATAAAGAACTCTTTATATCCTTAACGACTTGTGTCGAGAGTTTCTGGCTTAACAGCTAAAGGATCATGACCATGACAGTAGGCTATTCCTCTACTTAATAGCTCTAATGGTCAGGAAATTCCTCCTTATTTCAGATTTGAATCTCTCTCTATAAAGCCTGTACCCATGGTTCTTGTCCTATCCTTGGGCACTATGGAGAATAAATGAGCACCCTGTGACAGCCCTTTAAGTATTGGAAGACTGCTATCATGTTTCCCCTTAGCTTTTTCTTCTTTAGGATAAATGTGCCCATTTCTTTTAACCATTCTTCATAGATTTAGCTCCAAGCCCCTAACCATCTTTTTCACTCATCTCTGCACTCTTTCCAGTTCCTTAGCATCTTTTTTTTTTGTATTGTGCTGACCAAAACTGGACATAGTATTCCAGGTGCAGTCTGACCAGTGCAACATAGACCAGAATTATCACTTCCTGTGACCTAGCTCCTTCAGCAGCTGCAGCACGCTGCTGGCTCATACTTAATCTGTGTCTACCAGGGCATCCAAATCCTTCTCACAAGTACTATTACTGAGCTAGGTGCCATCTTTCTTGTTCCTGTGCATCTGATTTTTCTTACCTATGTGCAGAATCTTACAGAATCTTTCTTACAATTGAACAGCATTTTGTTGGATATGGCCCAACATTCAAGTCTATCAAAATCCTTTTGAGTCTTGAGCCTGTCTTCTGAGGTGTTAGCAATCCCCCCCCCCATTTTATGTCATCTGCAAATTTAATAAGCATACCTTCTCTATCCCCTCATCTAAATCATTTGTAAAAATATTAACAAACATTTATCCATGTGTGTGTCTCCAGAATAATCTTTTCCATACTCTGACACATTATTTTCCTTTCTCTTCCTCTAAATCTCTAAATAAATACATCTCATCCTCTAATTACATTTACTTTGATTTGCATTCTGATATTTTTTACAATATCTGTTCTATGCAATTTATAATCCTTCCTGAACGATTCCTTCTCAGGTGTCAAGAAAAAAAATTATGTAGATTAGGATTGTATAACATTTGAAGAGGTGATTCAATTCAAAGGAAATTTGACTTAAATCCCCTGTTTGAATTGAACCTGTGAGGCAATTTGAGAAATTGAATTAAGTACCTAGGAACTGCTTTGGAACTGTTATGTTTCTTTCTAATTTGGCTGAGTCTCCAACATTGTTACAGCTTTCTTTTCCTATATGGACAAAACTGAAGGGGTAATGAAGGTGTGATGAGCTCCCTGATATTAACATGAGTAGTAGATCAGTAAATTTTATTGTTTCTGTGAAAAATAGTTATAAATAGTTGGGTGCAATAATAAACAATTCTCTGAGTTCGCTGTGGTCCTGAAAGAGTTAGCAACCTGATAGGCTGGAGTCAGATACTGTACAAGCTGAGGGAGGGGAATGTTGGCCATTGCTTACTGAGTTCTGAAGGGATATTTCTAAGGCATTGCAGAGGTTGTGGCTTTTTGTTTGTTTATCTGTTTTCTTCTGAGGAGTAAAAGACTATTTTAATTCTTATAAAAAGGGATTGAGGGAAAGACTTGGTAGATTCAGGAAATGAAGACTAAATAAGGAAAAATGTAATTTGAGGGGAAAGGTAATTTAATTGAGACAATTAATGTGTTTAATGTATAGTCGAAGGTTTTCACTTGGGCACAGAGAGAATCTTCTAGCTGTGCTCCTGTCCTCTGAAGATGTCAGCCACAGCTACTGGCGAAACGTTAGGAACCAAAACTGCCAGAACACAGCCACACTGCCCGGAAAACAACCAATTAATGTGTTTGTTTATGAAAGCTAGACTTGAAGATTCTGCTGTTTAAAGCCCACTTATCTATTTATTCTCTTTAGCAAGAAAAGTGAAATTAACAAGTCAAGTTAAAAAATCATTTAAGAAGGAAAAAGAATTAAGCAATAAGAAAAAGAAGGGAAACTCAGCAAAGAAGCTGAGTGATGGCTGTGCTAAGGAAACACTACAACTTCTGTAAATCCTGTCTATGCAAATGCTTGCTCTTTAAGATCTTGGTTTTGAAAAACCTGGAAGTTCTATCACACAAAGACTTGCATTTGACATCCTTCCATATTATTCCCAGAAGAGACTAACCTTGCCAATGAGCCATCCTAAGAAGCCTGCCAGCCTTAAAAAAAAAAAAAAAACTAGTAATATGAGGGTAGTGGACTTTCAGCCATTAATAAGAGCTCACTTTTAAAATAATTTTTGAAAGTTTTTACATTTAAGTTGTAGCAGAACACTTTCTGCATTGGTTCAACACAATTACTATATAAGAAAGAAGGATAACTTGGAGGCTGCTGGGTGATCCCTTCCTCATTTTCTCTGTCTTCAAAGAGGTACAGGGCAAGAAATATTTTCCTTTCAGCATTTAATTCCAAGTAAAATCTCTATGAATCCAGATAATCTCAACAGCTGATTATACAGTAAAAGGGTTTATCTGTAGCTCCTCCAGTATCCACTTTCCAAACATCACCCATCACACTTCAGGTCAGCACTTGTACCCACCACCACCACTGCCAACATTCTATCTATTTATCATCAAGGACTAAGCACTATCTGTGCATGCACTGTTACATAGCAATGTCAGTGATTAATTTTTTATTTCTCATAGAAAAAATCTCTGCCATTGTGCAACTCCAATTACAGTCCCTCACACCACTTTTTTTTAAAACTGGAATATATGTTCATTAATCTCTTAGTGTCATATATAGTTGTGCCCATTTTAATTCCACAAATTAACCTATGAAAAGCCCAAGGGATTTTTTAGTTTTACTTATCTGAGAATCAGCCAGAAGATTTGGTAGTTCTTGATATGACCAATGCAAATGCTGGCTATGTAAACTTTTGCCTATTTTGCTGGATTCTAGTAGCACTAATCCAAGATCAAGGAATCAAGAATATAATGTAAATTTATATTCCATCCTCCTTGCATAAAATTTCTAATAGTATGGATAGAATTTTCCAAGTATATAGCTTTTCATACCCTCATTTGTGTAGACTTGATGTTATCAGCAGGAACATGGTCTGAATGTTTCAACAATAGAAATCTCTGTGTTGCATTTTCAGAGGAATCTTGATTAAAATAATTTTATTAAAGAAGAACATTCAGGAATTTGCTTTGTTTTCCCTTAGGTGATTAAGGCTGTTGAAGAAGGTTATCGTTTGCCAAGTCCCATGGACTGCCCAGCTGCTCTCTATCAGCTAATGTTAGATTGCTGGCAGAAGGACCGAAATAGCAGGCCCAAATTTGATGAAATAGTCTGCATGTTGGAGAAGCTCATTCGGAATCCCAGCAGCCTGAAAACATTGGTGAATGCATCGAGCAGGTATAGAATCATGAACTCATGCTATGCTATCCTTCTGTCATTGATGCTAGGCCTCTCTAGTTTGATGATGCATTTTATGAAATATCTCTGTTTTTGATTCTTGTCAAAATACTAGACACAAACTGTTTTTCTAATTTGGAAAGAGATGGTACACAAATGGTTGCCCTTAGTTATTTCATGTTTACATGTGTTGTTCTAAAACAGAAGTGGGGAACCTAGAAATCATGAGCTGCATGCAGGCTCCCAGAACCACAGCGCTCCCAAACCTCATGGCAATAATATGGCAAATTTCAACAGCTTTTTTTTTTTTTGCTTTTTTGAAAAATGAAATCAAGGTTAAAGTAAATTGATAAAGATTTTGCTACCTTTAATATGTATATTTTGCTTTTTGAAAACAGATTTCTTTAGAAGAATCCATTCTTTTTACCTTTGTAGAATGGCATATTTACAAAATTGGGCCCATTTCAAAGAAATAATAATTCTTTAGTAGTGAGGAACAGAGCTTACAGCAAGCTTCAGAATTCACACTCTTAGCTATAATTATGTTATAATCAAAACAGGAATAATTTAAAAGATGAAGGCAAAGGATGTTTAAGGAAACTTAAATATATTTAACTAATTGGTTGAATCGACAATGATTTGTGATTGGGCACCCAATCTAAATCACATATCCTAATTTTGTTTTCTACTAAGGGTAGAAAACCTAAAGCCATGAGATGATTTTGAATCACAGATTCCAGCAACTCCAGCCAACATGTCCAATAATGCAGGATTTTGCAAGTTGTAGTTCACCAAAATCAGGACAGCTATAAATTCACTGTCCTTGAGTTATAGATTGTTGCAGTTAAAAATGGGGATGTATTTAACAACTTTATAAAGCTGCACATTCAGAAAAAGGAAAGGTTCCCCTGTGCAAGCACCGAGTCATGTGACCCCTGGGGAGACACCGCTTTCGTGATGTTTTCCTGGCAGACTATAGAGCAGGGTGGTTTGCCATTGCCTTCCCCAGTCGTGATTATCTTTCCCCCAGCAAGCTGGGTACTCATTTTACCGACCTCGGAAGGATGGAAGGCTGAGTCGACCTGAGCCGGCTACCTGAGAACCAGTTTCCACTGGGATCGAACTCAGGTCGTGGGGAGAGTTTCGGTTGCAATACTGCCACCTACCACTCTGCGCCACACGAGGCTCTTACACATTCAGAGAACAGAAAAATAAATAAGTCTAAAACATAGTTCAAACTTTTGAAAGCTAAGCTAAATTATCAAAAACCCAATCCCTATGGTTTGAAAACAAAACAATGACTTGTGTTTTTGAATGTTATGGTAACTACAACAAACAACATTTATTGTAATTATTTTTGTATCTAATAGCAAAAATAATGTTGTCGGCAAATCTGTCACACCTTTCTTTCAAGCTTTATTTTAAATAAAGACCCCAAGGATTTTTTTTAAAAAAATGTGCAGGATATACTGTACATATTTCCTCTGTGCCCTTAGTCTACTTTCCTCTCTTTCTCTTTCTCCTTCTCTTTCTCCTTCTCCTATTCCCTTCTTTTCTATATTTTCCTACTCAAAACATTCCAAAGTAGCCCTGTAGCCTGCATCTTCCACTAATTGTCTTTCAATGAATTACATCACTTGAATATTCCTTTAGAAAATTGACAGCTATGGCCAGCAATCCAAAATGATGGTATTATTCGAAGAAATCTGATTGGAAACTCAGAACAATTTATGTCAATATCAGAAGTTACTACACACATCAAATGGAATGCAATGTATATTGAAGATGTGCTACATTTATCTTGATGGATGATGAATTATTTTATTTTGTTTATTTATCAAATTCATAAGCTCTCTGAATTTTAAGAATTCTAGGAGATATATAGGAGCAAGGGCAACACAGGTAGTCCTTGAGTTACGACCATTCGTTCAGCGACCATTCGAAGTTACAACGGTGCTGAACGAAGGAACTTACAACCGGTACTCAAAGTTCCGGCTATTGCAGTGCCCCCGCAGTAATGTGAACAAAATTTGGGTGCCTGGCAACCAGCTTGCACTTACGAGTAGTTGTAGTGTCCCACGGTCACATTTGTGACTTTCCCTGCCAGCTTCCCCCAAGCAAAGTCAATGGAAAGCTGGCAAGGAAGGTTGCAAGTCACTGGGGTAAGTCTCCACGCCCTGGCTTTTCTTTCTTTCCCCTGGCACCGCACCCTTTCCCCAGCCTCCTTGCACTTGCACATATGTACGCAACCCGCAACCTCTTTCCATGGCCTCCCTACAATCACACACATGCATGCATACACCCTGTGCCCTCTTTACATGGCCTCCCTGTAATCGCACAACACACCCCACACCATCTTTCCTTGACCTCCCTGCACTCGCACTCGCACACACACATGCACACACACACAACCTGCCCTCTTTCCACAGCCTCCCTGTGATCGCACGCACCCCGCGCCCTTTTCCCATGGCCTCCCTGCAATCACACACATGCATGTACCCCACACCCTCTTTCCTCGGCCTCCCTGTGCTTGCACACATGCATGCATCCCGCACCCTCATTCCCTGGCCTTTCTGAGCTCGCACCACACTGAGCACCCACTTCCCCGACACGTGCATGGTCTGCACCGGGCCTCCCAAGGCCTCCCCCCCCTGCAGTACCCCCATGCTCCTTACCTGGGACTCCCTCTGCTTCCTGCTTAAGGACCCACGCATCTTGGGTTATGACAACTACTGGGACTGCCTGGATTGCTGTCACTAAGCAATGCAGTCATGTGACATCGCACTTTACAACCACATCACTTAGTGATGGCAATCTTGGTCCCAATTGCAGTCGTAACTCGAAGACTACCTTTAGACTTTTGCAGCTTTGAGAAGAAAGATATATAAGATATAAAAGCCAGAAATATAGGACCTGTCTAGCTCTCTGCCTGTTCAGTAGGTCATCACTGTCACTAGTTAGTCTTTGCAATGTTTTTGATAGGTGAAATAGGGAAGATTGGGAGTAAATCATATCACTCACTGTTAATGTTCTCAGTTTATCTGTATAACAGCCAAATATGAAAATTAGCTGCCAGTGTTACAGTATCATCACATTATAATTGTAATGGGTGAATGTACTTGAGAAAAAATACCAACCCAAAAAAGTCAAAGGTGTGAAACCATGAAAAGGTCCCAGGCCTGGGGTTGATGTTTTTCATTGTTTAATGACCCCTATTTAGTTTTGTGGGTTTTGTTAGCAGAGGATTTTAGTCTGGGCGGCCTGTTGATTTAATGTTTCTCGCTGTTTTTATGTTTTTTTTAGTTTTGTACACCACCCAGAGTCCACTGGAGTTGGGCAGCCAGTAAATTTAAATAAATAAATAGGTAGAATTAAAGATCGGTGGGGGGAGGGGGGAATGAAGCCTCCTGAAATCAACCAGTAGAATATTTATATTTTTTGTTTGTTGTTGTGAAGCTCAAATACTTTGGCCACCTAATAGAATATTTATATAGCTGTCTGTAAAGTAAACCTTTGATTTCATTAGGTACAGAAACTAATCTTGGGCACTTTCAGGGTTACTGGACAACTCTACTTTCTGGTCTTTCTCCATGTAAAACAATCTTACATCCAACTTTTTTTTAAAAGATTGTCTTAATGTATACCTTGGTTTCTCTTTTAGAGTTTCAAATTTATTAGGGGAACACAGCCCACTTGGAAATGGTGTCTACAGATCTGTAGGTGAATGGCTGGAAGCCATCAAAATGGGACGGTACACAGAGATTTTCATGGAAAATGGATACAGTTCCATGGATGCTGTGGCTCAGGTGACACTGGAGTGAGTAGAATTCCTGATCATTTCCACTGATATAAGGGAGAGCACTTTTGGTTGGAAGCCAGTTAGGAGTAAAGGCAGAAGGCAATTGGAAGCATTTAAGATTTTTTTGAACATTGCAATTTGATTCTAGGGAAAATTCATTTATTTCCCATATAAATGATAGCATATCAGAGGTAGAATTGATTTGTGGGTATCACAGTTGTTGAAAAGATATCATTAGCAACTTTGCACTAATAAATGATCATGTGACTTTGACCATTTCAACAGCATGCCAATTTGGCATAAGGTGTGTCCTGCTTTTCATATAACAAAGGTACTTTCATCCTAACTGTACATGATGTAACTGTAAGAGATTTCAAGGAAAAAAGGTCTTGACTGCATAAGTATCTCAGAAAAAAATCTGGAGAATAAACCCACCTCACTGTTATCCAGGCTACAACAACGGGTTCTTGTGTGATGGGAAATAATTTTGGAGCAGATCTAATAACTATTATTTTCCCTGGGTTTGCTACTCTGCTCAATAGGGTTACAGTGATTGTTTTCACTCAGGTTCTCATATTTTCCAGTCTTAAATTCTTTCCAGATTGATTTTTTTCTTTAAACATTTTTAAAAATTGTGTGTGTGTGTGTGTGTGTGTATTCATATTCAAAGATATTTCTCCAATGTTATTGCCTTTTTTGTAACATACACATTTTTGTATGGATTTTTTTTTTAGTTTCAAGTTATATTATGACATTGGGGGAAATTTCAGCATATATAGGTTCCAGTCTATGTCTTGATTTAGGAAATTCAGACTGGATAAATTCAGATTAAAATGTGAGCAGAATGAATATTTACCCTGACCTTGAACAGTGATATAAGGCCAGCTTGTGTTATGAAGACAGGAAGATATTTTTCCTTTACTATGATATAGAAATACAGGAAGCCTCTGCTTCCCGGGGAGAGGCTTTCACTTATCGCTACCGAACTCGAGTGACTTGACACATTCTAGACTTCAAAAGAAAAGCCCCTTTTTCTCTTGAGATCTCTGTGAAAACAGGGAAAGGGTCCAATAAGAAAACCTGTGCAGTGAACATCCCTGACAGAAGAGTAGCAAACACCAGAAGAACATTCCTGACCTATATTTGAGAGTGACCAAAGCAGGAGGATCTCACTTTTGCCCTCCGCCAAACTGACGAGGCCTTGACTGAAAGGCAGCAAGGTCAGGGGTCTTGACCGATGCATGGTAAGAGATGTAATCCCTTCTCTTAAAGACAACTTAGCCAGAATCTCAGACAGTGAGGTGTGTGGAAAAGATCTATCTATCTATCTATCTATCTATCTATCTATCTATCTATCTATCTATCTATCTGAAAAATAAATTGTGAAATTGAGTGTTCCTTTCCCCCACCTCCCTACAAACAGACTTACTGCAGTTCCTCTAGAAAAATGGCAATGAAACTTAATAAATGCCTTCATTTCCTCTGGCTTCTCTGGACTCCAAACTGTAAAGAAATGCTTGTCAATTTGATCTATGTTGCGTTGGCTTTTTAAAAAATAAATGATTTGCACTGTGCTGTTGATCTGCACACATCCCTCTTAAGCACAAAATCCTCTCTTCTCAATGCTTGAGGATGCAAATAAATCCTTCTGGCTCTACTGGAGATCTTCAACAATCTGCTGTCCAGTTAAAAAGTATATTGTTTGCTTTGTTTATTTATTTGTTTGTTTGATTTAACATCAGAGGACTTCTTCACAGCAGCAGAGTGAAAATTAGGACACAAACCATCTCCCTGTCAATGTTTTAAACTGTGGAATGTGATGAACGTGTCATAGTTCCCTGGCTGTTCTTGAATACTTCACCTTCCCTGTATCCGCGTCAACTGTTTCAATATTTTTTTGTTTGTTTGTTTGTTTCTAGAGTCTATTTTATTGGATAATCTCAGATCCTGTTCTGGCTTCATGTCTAATGACAGTTGTCAATTCTCACAATAAACATACAACACAGCTAGGGTTTACAAATGCTTCCACCTCTTTAGGATCAAACATAGTAGCAGAATTTACTTTTAGAAAATATCTTAACTATGAAAAGGAAGTAACAAAAATATGTCAAATTTTCTGAATTCCTGCACTAGTGTTATAAATTTGGATTTCCCTAATATTTCCCCTATTCGGGGAGATGGGTGGGGATAAATTTAAATAATAAATTTCTCTTGCCTGTTGTGGATGTGTCAGCCCCTATAAGAATTTAAGTCAGGTATGTCCCATAGTTTTACAAGTATTTTTCTGTTTCAATCCCATGAAATACCAAGAACTCCTAACGTTTAAATAACACGGACATTAATTTGTGCCTGCACATCTCTTTAGCATTTATTATAATTTTGATACTTGATGCTATGTTTCCCCTTGGATGATATAAAAAAGGTTATTTTTTTAAAATCATGCCTCAGAGATAGTTTCAGCTTTTTTTTCACTTGTCTTCTTTGTACAAACTAACACAAATACAGAATATTATCAAAATTTAGTGGGATTTTGGCTTTTTTAAAAAAATAGATTTACAAGTAATCTTAAACCCATTTGGAATATACTGTCCCTTGACTGAATTAAACTTGTGAAGCACTATTCTCTGCTGTTTTAGTGAAATTCTCACCCTCAGGTTTTAAATGTTTTACTTAAAATTTAATCAAGTTGGTTTCAGGCTCCATGCAATATGTATAGAATATTATTGTAAAGATTTCATACTAGCTAAATTTCATACTAGCTATGAGATCCAGAGTCAGAACCATGCAGAAAAGGCAACAATATTCTGTTAAAGCTTACTCTATACCAGTGCTTCTCAACCTTGGGAACTTTAAGATGTGTGTCACTTTGCTAAGACACACTGCCTTGGTGTGTCTTAAAGTCTTAAAGTTCCCAAGGTTGAGAAACACTGCTCTATACCATAAGGATGTAGATTATGTTTTATAGAGACTGAAGGTTTATTTCTTCCATATTCTACTTTTCTCCAACCCGGTGCCTTTGAAATTATGTCTACAAATCCCAGAATTCTGATACTAATAGTTTTCTGTGTGCAGGCCTTAGGATCTTTAGCAAGGTGTTTTTGATGTACTCAACCAAACTACAATTCCTAAAATTCTTTGTGAAAGCCAGGAATATTACATTTGTATAGTATAAATGGACTCTAAGAGAAATTAGATCATTGATGTGGTTCAAGCAGAAAATTAAGATAAGATCTGGACTCGGCTGGGCTGAATAGTTATAGACTGAAGATTCCAGATTTCTCTTTTTATATATTTGTGTCACCAGTTGCTGTAGACTCACCATGAATATCACAGAATTTACTGAAAAATGCCCTTTTTTCTTTATTTTCTACTCTAGTCATATAATAAAACAAATATTGTATGGAAACTATTCATAGATAAAATATTAAGACTGCATCATTCTGCTCATCCATCTGAAAATTTCTGCCCATAAAGCCATAAGAATGAAAGGGATATGTTATGCTACCTTACATTAAAGTTCTGGCTCTGACACAACCCTGAGAAAGATTGTTCAGATTATCCTTCTTCAGACTGCCAATAAAGGTTCACATTTTTAATGCTCCTGCCCTAAGTTCCCTGAAAATGGAGCATAAGCACTTCACAGAAAAGGGATGCATGGCAACTTCTTGTTGATCTAGTTTTATAGTCAGAAAGAGTTACCCTCTTCTATCTGAAATGTTATCGACTCTTCTGTCACATCAGCCTGATGAATATATTAAATAGGCCCCAGTTTGGGTTAGGCTTCTTGGAAGCCAGAGTCAAAGATGACCAAGGCCACAGTTGTGCTCTCACACTATTCTTGTTCAGCATAGTGGAATTTGTGCAAAAAACGTGTAATTTTCCCTCCAAGTTTCTGATAATTGATTCCTGTATTGAGTAAGGGATTGGACTTGGTGGCCGAAATGGCCCCTTCCAACTCTATGATTCTATGAATTCTGGAATGATTTGAAAGCCATGCCTTCCTCTTTTCATCCATTTTGGAGGCTTGTTCACTGTAGAAGAATTTTCACCTAGGCAGATTTAGTAGCAGTTGAGTATATCTGGCATCCTACATTAAGCCACCTATCTGTCTACTTTAAAACAAACCACCCTAATTTTGCTAGGAGATTTATTATCACCATCAGTATATTTGATTAATTCCCTCCATTACTCCTATCATAAATAATGTCACTTTTAAAATTCATCAGGTATAATTTTTGTAGCTCAGTTTTAAAAGTATGCTTCAGTTTTTATTGTGGGCAAAATCCATGAAGTCCACTTTAGACATTAAAGTATAAGGAAAAACAGATAAATCAAAGCTCACATATACTTTCTTAATCACAGTTTGTATTTTATAAGTAAACTGGCTATGAGAATGTATTTGAAGCCTGACTGGATTATTTGATGTAGAAAAAACATTCAACTAGTTGATTATTGAAATTCCTAGATTATTATATTTGTATACCTCTCAGTCCATACCTGTATGTTGTAAAATACACATTTTCATGCATAAACACTGAAAAAAAATTACTGTCACTCAGTTGATAAGTAAATCTTTATTGCAAACTCAAATTACAGCAGAAAAACAAAAAACAACTATTGTAACAGAACAAAATATTTACAATAAAAATTCAAACTTATTAATAAATGAGTAATTGTTTCATTTGATACAGTTGCACTATCTTCTGGATTAGTCAGTCTCCATGTAGAAAAAAAGGTTACACAGCCCTCCCTGTCATTGAATCATAGAGTTGGAAAGGGGTATTTAGGCCATCAACTCTAACCTCTTGCTCACAGTGAAAATCCAATTTAAAGCAACCCAGACAAATGGCTGTCTAACCTCTATTTGAAATCATCATGTTTAACTGAATCTCTTGCTGAATTTCTCAAATGCTTCCTAGAACAAAAAGGACCATGCCAATTCACTCTGAATGTTGTTACGGATAAATTATTAGCAGCAGCTTCAAGAAAAAGCATGGGGCCTTCAAAGGCTCCATGTTATTTATACCAGCTGAAATCCTGAGAACATGGTTGGATGGAAAAATGAGAAGAGCACTTCATCTATATATGCATCTTATCTTTATTCTAAACCCAAAATTATTTTAAATTTTCCAGAAAATGATAGATTGTGGTTAACAATTTAGAAGAAGAAAGAAACATGGGAAATGTTTGGGTTTGAATGTGTTGTAACATGCTTACCAGGGTTGAGTATTTATACTGTTCCAGAGCTGGGACTTGGGGAGATCAGATGAAATCAAAACTCAGCACTTCAAAATAGATTTCACCATTCAAGACTGTTTAAAATTCATTGTCTGATTTTGCTGGTTTCACAGAACTTTTATCTTGAAATTTGAGCCCAGGCAAGAAACAGGTTGAAAATTACACAGAAGAATAGTCTGGTTCTTACAAATCAAGACCTTAGTCTCTGTGAAGGCAAACCTTTGTGTTTGCTGTGAACTAAACAGGTGAGCAAGCAAGATGTTGCCTGTACCAAGATTTTTAAGACTGTATGGTAGTTTGAGTGGCAAACTCTAAGTGTGAGTGGCAGACTTAAGATTTCTTCAAAGGACCATGTTGTCTTCTGTATAATACTGATTTTTTGGAGTTGTTTTAAATTGTCCAGTCACAACCTGAGTTTCCTCAAACAATCTGAAAATCTTGGCTTTCTTTCAGTCGTCCATTTGAAATCCTGCCAGCCAGCAAGGTCTTGTTCAAATGCACACTCTCAAAAGTGCTGCCTTTTGAACGTAATAAATTGAAAAAAAGAAATGGGTCCCATAACAATTGCCCCAAGTCCTGTGCTCTGTTCCAGATGCTTCTTCCATGGCCTGACAACCAGTGTGTTCCAATATTATTGTTGCCATGTAGTTCTAATTCTAGCAAAAGAGATGGATCCTGTTTTCTACCTGTGCTTCCATCTGGATTATCAGACTGTTCTCACAGGAAAAAGAGCAACTATTTTCTAACCTTATGGACAATCTCTGGTGACTTTGAGTGCCAGAACAACCCTCAAGAATAGCTAGCTAATGACACTGGCCTCTTAAGTTGCATACTTGGCTGGACTTTAATGGCTAACAACAAAAGGTGGACTTCATCACATCTCCCTTTTGAAAGATACATACTCACTGAATCTCAGGACACCTTGTTGCTTGTCATCCAGTGGACGGCTCTGAAAATTTGTAACTGTGTGTGTGTGTGTGTGTTGTGTTACATTGTAATTGTTTTATTTTTCCTTTAAAATGTTTGTTTATAATAAAAAAGTCCCTTTATGGAAAAAAATATCAATAATTCACCGGCTCTTGCTTTTTATTCCTTACTCTTCATCTGGTGACATGGTATATATTTCAAAATCAATTATGATGCCATGCTGTTTTTGGAAAGAGGATAAACAACAAGAGCAGATGAACATTTTTGCTTCCCCCCCCCCCAAGAATTGAAGACTTAATTAACTAAACTGTCCCACCCACTCGACGAGCATCCCTGAAAATATCAAAATGCTATGATTTCAGGTACAAGATCTCCATGCTTTTCTAATCTGCATGAAGTACAGATTACACGTTGTGAAAATAAAGCATTTTTTAAAATATGTATAGTTTTGCAGTCATACTGACTACCTTTAAAAAGTATGTTAATTATCAGAGGCAACATCAGTTTGCTTTACCATTTTTTGTGCCAGGACTTGGTCATACTGTCAACAGTATGACCAACAGTATAATAAAGCTTCTTGGGGAAGGATGCAAAAGCTGCAATCTCTGAGTCTTACTCAAGCAGTACAAGGTTCTGTAATTGTAACTCAAACAGAACATGCTTCTGTAATCACAATAAGCAGCTCTGGTAAATGGGGCAGGGTCTCCTTGTTTTTTTTATCAAGACTTGAGCCAACAGGTGGGTACCTTTAAAAAATCTTTACATTATAGAGTTTAGCCTTAGTAAGGAGGAAAAATAGAAAAACACCATTGTCACAGAAAACATGTATTAATGATTGGTGATTAATGAATTAAGGATTAATGAATTAATGAACATATATTAATGATATATTAAATCCATTGATTTAATTGGGGTTGTATTACTTTTCACGTGACTCGTGTGTATAATTTTAATATATTTAATATTAAGTGTGTTCAAAACTTATTTCTACCATGAATTAAGTATTCATTAGACAATCCATAATACTCTGTCTGAACTAACCCAACTGTACACTAGTATGTCAATAAATGATAACATTCAAGAATGGAGGGAGAAGGCTGGATTAAGGACACATATATCCACAACCAGTTTTCCACTCCTAATTTCCCTTTTTTAATTCTGCTCTGATGTTCAGTCCCTATTTGGCAAGTTTTGTGGTTCGTGGGATAGCTGCTTAGAAGATACTACTAGGTGATAGGAATTCTGTAGCTGGCCCTGAGGACACTGCCAAGGGTGGCTCTTATGAAGAAGCGATATATGTGAATGTATGTATGTGACACACACAAACACACATACATATATTTAAAAAACTTTATCCCGCTCTTCAGCCAGAGTAGACATTGCAAGTGAATAGATAGATGGACATATTTGTTTGTTCATTCTGTAGAAGGCAAGTGTTGCTTTCAGGCTTATACTAAATATATATATATATATATATATATATATATATATATATATATATATATATATATATATATATATAAATAGAAATAGAAATAGAAATAGAAATAGAAATAGAAATAGAAATAGAAATAGAAATAGAAATAGAAAAGAGGATGAAGAGAGGAAAAAAGCAATTATTAGTGAAATAGTAGCTTTTATAATGACCAGAAGGAATGAAAATAGCCTAGAGAAAATAATCCAATGGACCTGATTTTCCACTAGAGATAGTTGTATTGCTATTGTAGTTTGTATGTAGTCACTATATGCAGTTCACATTTTTCCTTCATAAAGTTTTCAGAAGAATAAATGTACAAGTAGTTCCAGAAATTCTGTTTGTTTTTTTCAGTCACTACCTTTATATGCATGTAATTGGCCAGCTTCTGAAGTATGATCTTTGGTTTTCCCTAAAATCTGCCTTATAACAGTAAGACCACTGTTCTGTCTAAATCATATTGTTTACGTAACTGGCAGGGAGCTACAAACCAAAACCTGACCAAAAAAACTTGCATGCTTCATCAGATGGTGCAATCTCCCAAGGTTGACTTGAAATGCTGCCCTGTCCTGCTGCCTATGACTGGATTCCATTTTCATGTTCCTCTTGACTTGGGCAAATGTAAGCTTCATTGGGGTGGGTGAACTGAATCTACCTGTTGAAATAGGCAATCCGACTTACCAAGGCACAGGAAAAGAAAGAATAATGGGAACACCCATGCATGGCTTGTTCCTCTTACAGGAGGGAGCACTGTTCTGTTCTCTATTCATGGGGAAGGGCAGTCCTAGGAACTACACAAAAATGGAAAAATGGGCTCAGATGTCCCAATTCAACCTTCTATTCTGCAGAGTGAAAAAGCATAAAAACATGAGAATCAAGAGCTAAAGCTTTTACTGGACTGTTTGTATCTGTCTCTGTGACTATATTTCTCAACAGCAAAAATATTTTCACCTGGTTTTTTGGGGGGGTGGGGTGAGGGTGAATATAATTGAACCATGTTGATGGCTTAGTAGAAAAATAATTTACTCTCCCTTTTCCATACCCACTCATTTTTCTCACATTTCTTGAGTTCAAGAAAAGCTTTCCCATTTGATACTGCCTCAGAAGTATGTCTATGAAGTGCCTCAGAAGTAGTAAGAAATCCTGTCATCCTCTGATGGTCTTTTCTTTTGAAAGGAAAAAAAAGATTTCAAAATAATGCTTATGATTTTGTGAACTGCTTTAAGTGATATAACTTGAAACATGGATATTCAGAACAGACACATACGTGGTTGATCAAGTACAGCCAACGTCCCAGTGTATCAGCCTTTGGAATCAACATGTGCTTTCTTCATACAGGGATTTGAGGCGTCTTGGAATCACACTTGTTGGGCACCAGAAGAAGATAATGAACAGCCTTCAAGAAATGAAGGTCCAGCTGGTAAATGGGATGGTGCCACTGTAATTTTTTTTAAATGACTATCACTTTTTAAAGTGATCGACCTTGCACTTTTAAAACTCAAACCTGACATTTATTTTAACAACAACACAAAAAGAGAAAATCTGTGATTTTTATAATGCAGCAGAGGAACACTGGCCTCAACCACATAATTTATCATCAGTGTTATAATCTACTTCTCTGTGACTTCATTTTGAGGTAAAGTTAAAGTCCATGAACAGCAGAAATAGATATATACCATATACGTGGTTATAATCATTTTTCTCTGCTTCAACAACAAAGCCTTTCTACTGTATTTTGGCTGTTTATGGAGTGTACATCTATACATGTGTATATATATTGCACCTTTTTAAAAAAAGCTGAAAATGGTAACCCATGTTAATACTTCCAAGGACTTACTTGAATAGAAATATTTTCCATCCATTTGACGGCTTACACAAAAGTACAGTTTCCTGAGGTTTGCTTCAAGTCTTAAGCATTGATGGAAGAATAATGAAGAGCAATATTAGACTATTCCTTGACAAGAAAGTTCTTGTTTTGTATATTTTTAAGAATGCTGCTGCTCTACAGCAATTAAGCCCTAAATATCACTCTACACACATTCCTTGATGAACGTCCAATGCAATACTGGGTGTGTGTATTTCGTCTTTAATTTCTTTTTATAGGTGGGAGATTAACCCATCTTTAATACAATGTTTGCAGATAGTATTGCCCATATATGGGACATGGTATTTTTCATATTACTTGCTTGTGTTTTTAATGCTGTTTTATTATAACATAGGTATATTTGACATTAGCAGAATATTAAATATTGGCTTCTGAATTCAGCTTCCTGAGGAACCTCTAGCCATTTCCCCACTGGTCACTTCTAGCATCACCCAGCCTTCACTAAGGTGATCAGCCCAATGATGGATGCATCTAGAAGACAATATAAGTGACTATTGGGAAAGTAGCCTATGTTTCTTGGGGGGAGGAGAACAGCCAATATTTGTGGTGCTTGAAAATGTTTGAACAATTTTTAATGAGAGAGATCTTAGAAGCCAGAAGAGGTAGCTTCATAAGATTTCTAGGAAACAGTGGTGGGCAGAAGGCTCTACTTAGTTTCCTGTCCCTCCTCAAATCAAAATTGCTTATGCACAGTAACTCAAATGTGCATCTCTATGGTATAAATTTCTTGGCACATAATTTTAAGCACAAAATACATACTGCTTCTGTAGCACCAGGAATTGTTTATTTTTTACAGTTTAATTATTTTAAGTAAATACCACAGGTCTTTCTTAACCTATATTAGTATTGTATTGGAAATTTTCCTTACACCACATACTTTTAAAAGATTCAGCAATTTTGTAATGGACACAATCAATTGTGAAGCATTGGTTCCTTTCCCTCTGGGTTCAGTTTTGTGTTCAGTAATTTATTACTGCATTTGATCACTTTGGATGGATTGGCCACTAATCTAGATAACTATACTACAGTAATCAAATATATGACTTTTTCAATGGAAACTTTTCCATTTTCGGTGATTAGGCCTAGATCTGATGCAACAATAGCTAAGCCACATCATGATTCCTGAAGTCATTCTTGCTTGATTATGCATTCAGATTTATCCAAGATTTAATGATAACTCTATTCATTTACTGTATGTTAATTTATAAGGCAAACTTGTTCTACTGTTTTGGTCAGTAAAGTCATTTGTGTTATGATCAACCTTCGCAAATGTTCCAGTGACAAAAATTGCTCCAAGTCTGATTCAGTGGCTAAACGCAGTGCAGCATGGAAGCTTTGAGGACGATTCTGTCCTGAGAGGTAGCTAAGTTGGCAACCCCTCACATTAGGTTCCCATATTAACCACAGAGCAAAAGGATGGAGTCATACAGCCGATCCTGTATCTCTCTGATCACTTGAGATGCCACCTTTAACCTTCAGTTTCTAAGTTTCGAATCCTAGGCCATGTAATGTGGAACCTCATTGAAATCAGTGGGGATAACTGCAAAGAGAATGCATATGTAATCAGAGTATGTGTAATCAACATTCTAACTGAAAAATGAGTTCACAGCCTCACTGTACCAATTTTAATTCAGAATAATCAGGTATTGTCCTAGTTTTTTGTTTTCAGAAGAAAAGAAAAGAATTTTCAAAATATGAGTATGAATCCTTTTTTATAATGCCACATTCATGGCAAACAGCCTCAGTCCACAGTGGAGCTTCCTAGAAGCCCCTGACCATCTCCCCACTGCTTCGTCCCATTCACTGGAAGAGAACAGTAAGGTACAAGTGAAGAATGGGCGGTGAAATGACACTGATATTGACCCCTTTATATTTGAACTAGAAGCTAGGAAGAGAGAAGCTTGGTCCAAAACTTGGTTCTTCATTATTTCAGACCTTGTCACATCTCTAAAAAGAAACAGAGAAATTAAGAACAGTTATGAATTTTGAAATATATGTCTAGAGGATAGGAGGGAAATGTTTCCCTTTCTAAATCCATCTCAAGATGGAGGAAGGTTTCTTCATACCTTCATGGCGGTGGGGGGAAGAGGCTTTTAAAGAGCTGTCAGTTACTGTTCAGAGAGATGTATAGATGGTCACAACCTGAAATGGAGAGACCCCAGTAGCAAATCAAATGCCTATGGAAAGGAGAAGAAAATAAATGCCTCCTTTGCTATGTCTTTTCTTCCCTGCATCTGCCAGCACTTGGCAAAATGCCAAGCTCATTTAAAAACATGAGAACATGATTGGGGGAGACAGACAACCTGTGTGGGCTGCTTTCATGATCGACAACCCAGCAAACAGGGAAAGCTTGTCAGATTCTGGTGAAGTGGGGGTTTTGTCTTTCACATTTCATTTTGTTAGATGGTGGGCTACTAGGGAAAAAAATGGAAGAAAAAAAGTAACTCAGAGACAAAACAATTTAGCCCAAAGCTCTTTTTCAGGTAATAAATAACATTATTGGAAGTGTCAAGAGACCTATTGGAGATGATTTGTACCTTCATGCCTGCAATTGTTTGTAAAATAATCCACAGGAAAGAAGAAATGGCAGCTATTTCGTCTGGAGGAATCGTAGATGTTTTTTTTTTTTTTTGGCTTACAAAGCTCTTCTATCTAGAGATGATATAATTAGCCTTGGAACTTTTTTTTCCAGGTGTCCAGTTAATGGCTGGAGAACAGAGGCTCTCTGGACAAAATGCTGACCTGCCTTCCTATCATATGTTGCCTAATTGTCCTTAGTTCTGATTTAGCCCACTGAGGTGTTACCCTTCTTTTCTCCTTGCAGATAATGAGTTGTAGTACATCAGTTCTTACAGTCTTTCAGCCAGTTGTTAACAAATTTAAAAGGAATATCGTTAAAATGGACATGAGATACTCTGCCTATGAAAATGCAAACCTGTTTCTTTAATGCAAGCACTTTTGACCTATGATTACTTTTAATATGCCCTTCATGAACAACAGACAATGGACATCATCCTTCCAAAATTAAATTCCACTGACTTGAATTAAGCAGAGGGCTTTTCACTGAGATACGAATATTTAAAAGTGTTCAATTTTGCTGGATAATGTCTAATATTTTACAATTTGAGACTTTAGTGCACTATAAGGGAACTTGAACAATGTGGCTGTTAAGATACCTGCTTCAGAAAGTTCACACAGCCTCCTTTGCTATGTCATATCAGCAGCATATCATATGATGAAATGGTTTTTGTGCTACAAATTTTAGAGTGCAGATACAGTAATTTAGCTGTGTGGGCAGGTCCACAAGCACATGATGCATTATTTTGATAATTTTATTATTTTGAGGGTATGCATTCATGTAAAATACTGTCACCTTAAGTCTGAACATGTCTATTTCAAGCATAGTTTTACCATATGATTGTCTCTTTGCCCAGACCAGATCTACATTGATATGCATAGAAAGAAAAGAGTGTCCTATTACAGTACCCACATTGTTGTAGATGTCTTTGCTTGGAAACTGTTTCTACAAAGAGATCTGCCAAGTTCAAAAGCATCCTGAGAATTTGTCAGGAGAATAGCATATAGGGGACTCTGAGAGAGACTTCCATGCACACTTGTGTATCATTTTCCAAATAACTACTTCATAACGCATCTCAAACCACTGTTTAACTCAGGAGCATTTAAATTGTAGTTTTAGTTTTGTGAATCAGCTTTGGGGATTTTAGCCCAATCTATTTATTATATAACTATCCAGAGATGCAAATGCTTTCTCAGTTTGCCCTTAATTACTCATTTTCTCTTTGCACTGTTTTGTCTCTGGAGATCATATGCAAGACTTTGGGGGTGGGGGAAGTGGACTGTGCACATTTGACTGAAGCAATCGCTCCCTGTAGATAATCAAGTAAAGACCATGTTTTTCAAAAGATAAGTATATGTGGATTTGAGGACAATGCCGGCCTGTTCCTGCATACAGCTATCCTCCCATCAGAGAGGCTGTCAGAAGAATTGGTTATCCTGTCAGGGAAAGAAGAAGGAAGCAGCACCAGCTTGGCTAATGAAACATCATTTTCACCATTCTAATACTTTTTATTGATTTAATGAAAGCCATTCTGTGATATTTGCAGGCAAGGAAAAATAATGCTAAGGTGCAGTCTTTAAAGCTTTAGGGTCCAATGCTATGGAGTCATAATCCTCAACATACAGATAGGCTGTTTCTCTTCTACAATATGAAGTTGCTCAGCCTTCTTTGCTTTTATGACCTGTGTAGGCAGAAGTCAGGTATGTGTTCAAATGCAACTACTGCCCATTGTGAATGACAGGACAGCTATCCAGAAATGCATCTTGATGAAGATCCTATCCATTGTGTTTTATAGGATTACATTCAGGTAGGCATTTCCATTCACAGTCTCAACTTGTTTAAACAAGAGTTAAGCAAGAACTGATCTCCCACCTCCAACAGAAAATATGTCAGTCTGAATTGCATAGGAAAATAACTAATGTTTGCATTGGAAATCTGACTAACTACAGCCTACCTACCTCAAGCAATTTATTCTGGAATAAACCTTTGTTGGGGTTCATGACCTGATGGCTTCCATCCACAACTCTGATTGAGATTCAGTTCCTTTCCCCCTCAAGAATTCTGCAATACTGTTCTCTTTTAATGGTAGAGATAAAAATAAAGAAAGCACCAGGAGACAAAGCTGCCTTTGGGGATCTTTTTTAAAGAAACGTTTATATGAATTTAGGTTTAAATTGATTATTAGCCAAGATAATATATTGTTAAGTAAACTGAGGATATTTAGGCTATAGGCCTATAGATCCTAGGAATTCATCCTACAAGTCATAGGATTGGTTAATTTTCCCTCTCTAAGGTTGGAGATGGGAAACTTGGAAGGGAAATCTGACTTTACTCCCAACCTATGCCTCTGGCTCTCAAAAGGTGAGAAATTGAAAGTCCCTAAAGGACATTAAGGTGAATGTTGGTTTGAAAGAATCCATAGGACCCTTCCAGCCTGCTGTAATGCTGACAACATATGATTTAGATAAGCAGCTAACTTGGGTTAGATACCTCCTCCTCTTGTAAGTAATAGCAAGAATTTTTTTTCAGAAAAAGAAAAAAATGGGGGGCGGATTCCCTGCTTGTTTGCTACTGTCAGGGCTTTGGACTTGTTGGAGTGCTCCATTTTAGGCATAATGTTATCCTATGCACAGGTGTCCAATCTGTGACATTTCCAATAATAATTCAACATAAAGTATAGTGCAGTCTTACCATGAATGGTAACAGAAAGGCTGTTACATTGGAGAGACAGGCAGGGATATCTAGGCATCCTGAAGAAACATGGACCTTCATACCTCGTGCCCAAAGTAGGTTACCTAAACAAGCAGTATCAATAAGAATGTAATCATTTTGATATTCTATCCTTGCTGGGATTCTGTTGGGTTTTAACAACAGCAAGAAATGTTTATGTAAGGCGCTCCTTCTGATCGCTATAATCTCTCTGCGCTGAAGTAACTCCCAGGCACCAGAGTTCTTAGAAGCAGAAGAGTTTATTATAGAATACAGAGTTAGCCCTAGCATGAACAAAGACTGGAATGCAGGTAACAGGAACAACAAGCACCTTTAAACCTTTCCCTCCCCCAGTGTCCTTTGCTGCGTGCCCATGAGGTCACTCTGTCGGTTGTCTAGGCAACGCTCGGCCAGATGTGTATTCCCGATCGTTGGATGAGCGCGAGTCGATCTTCCAGTCTCCTGATGAACTCTTTGTCTGCTTGCCTTTTTGGCAGAGATCGGGTGATCTCTGACATGCTCCCGCCCCAAGACTCACCCCCCCCCCCCTATATACAAACCAGACTATTTCCATTCACTGGGGTTTGTCTGGGAACTCTTTATGGAACTTCTTAACCAATTTAGGGGCGCGTGTGTGTTTGGCGTTGACCCACTCTCTGTCGCCAATCGGGAGATGGGTCCATTTGACTAGGTATTGCAGCTGCCCCCTGTGCCATCTCGAGTCCAAGATCCTGTCTATCTCAAAATGTGGTTCTCCCTCCACCAGTATTGGTGTGGGTGCTTCTGGTTCTGGGTGCCACTGATGTGAAGCATGGTATTGTTTCAACAGGCTAATGTGAAACACGGGGTGTATCTTTCTCAGAGCCTTTGGCAGTTCCAGTTTGGCCGTTACTGGGTTAATTACTGCCAGGATCTTAAATGGGCCTATGAACTTGGCCGCTAGTTTTCGTGACTGTTGCGTGGACCGTAAGTTTTTGGTGGATAAGTACACCTTGTCCCCAACTCTCAATTCCCATTCTTTCTCCCGTTTGCAGTCTGCATGTTTTTTGTAATTAGCCTTAGCTTCTTCTAGTGTCTTTACCATTATTGGCCAGTTGCTAGTGATTCTTTCGACCCATTCATCTGCTCTCAGAGGTTGCTCTAAGTCAGTGCTCTGGGTCATTGCCAATTCAGGTATTGTTACAAAATCCTGCCCTGTAGCCGCTTTGAATGGTGAAAGCCCTGTGCTTTGATGGAGCGCATTGTTGTACGCGACTTCTGCGAACGGCAAGAGTTCTGCCCAATCAGTTTGTTGGTAGTTTATGTAACATCTCAGGTACTGTTCCAGTGTGGCGTTAAGGCGTTCACTAGCTCCGTCTGTGCACGGATGGAACGCACTACTAAGCCCCTGTTCTGATCCAATTAACTTCAAAAATGCCCTCCAAAATTTGCATGTGAACGTGCTGCCGCGATCGCTGATTATGCGTTCCGGCGTTCCGTGGGCCCTGTAGATGTGTTGGATGAACAGTCTCGCTAGCTTCTGGGCGTTCGGTATGCCTTTGCATGCAATGAAGTGTGCCTGTTTGGAAAAGAGGTCTGTGACTACCCAGATGGCCGTGTATTTGTTGCTCACTGGTAAGTCCACTATGAAGTCCATGGCAATTTGCTTCCATGGCTGTGTTGGGCTAGCTACCTCCTGTAGTTTTCCTGTGGGTTTGCCCATTTTCCTTTTTGCTGTGGCGCATGTGGGGCATGTTCGCACATACGCTTTCACGTCCGCACGCAACGATGGCCACCAAAACTTTCCCCTGACTAAATGTAGTGTTTTTAGGAAGCCGAAGTGGCCTGCCGTTTTGTGGTCGTGGTGCATACTCAAAACCCTTTGTCTTAAGGATTCGGGGACGTATGCTTTCTTGTCTTTCCAACCCATGCCATCTCGCTCCTCTAGCGTGTGTTTGTGCTCCACCCACCAAGTGTCAGTAACTGTTGCCGCTCGCAGGTCTCCTGCGAATGAATCACAGTCCGTCCTGTGTTTCGCGCTGCTCCGGGTGACAGCCAAATTCCCCTCTCCCCTGACCACTGGTACCAGTTGCGTCTGCTCCTCCCCTGGTTGGGGAGGGATTATAGACTCAAAGATCTCCTCCATCTTGCCTTCATGCTGCGGCAGGCGCGAAAGCGCGTCCGCCAGGAGGTTTTTTCCCCCAGGGAAATATTTCAACGTGAAGTTGAACCTACTCAGGAACTCTGCCCATCTGAGATGCTTAGGGTTCAATTTTCTCGGGGATTTGAGGGCTTCCAAATTTTTATGATCCGTCCACACCTGAAACGGCTCAGCTGTCCCTTCCAAGAGGTGTCGCCACGTGCTTAACGCGTGTTTTACTG
The DNA here is from genome assembly GCA_023362775.1 of Charina bottae. Taxonomy (NCBI): domain Eukaryota; kingdom Metazoa; phylum Chordata; class Lepidosauria; order Squamata; family Charinaidae; genus Charina; species Charina bottae. Next base: position 5,832,908 of record JALMGJ010000028.1, on the reverse strand, counting down.
CGAATGCCTCTTTTTCCCAAACATGCCATCTTTTTTCTGTTTCGTTAAATTTCCGAGAAATGTAGGCACATGGTCTCAATTTCTCCCTGTCATCTGCTTGTAGTAAAATGGCCCCAACTGCATTGAGTGACGCGTCCGTGTGAATTACGAACGGTTTGTCAGGCTCAGGATGCTTGAGGATGGGCTCCTCCGTGAACAATGCCTTTAGCTTATCAAAAGCTTCTTGGCATTCCTGGGTCCACACTAATTTTGTGCTTGGTGGTGGGGCTTTTGCGTTTTTCCCCTTGCCTTTTGTTTTCAGCAAGTCGGTTAGGGGTAGCGCAATCTGCGCGAAATCTGGGATAAACTGCCTGTAGAACCCAGCAAATCCCAGAAATGCTTGGAGCTGCCTGCGCGTTCGGGGGGGTTGCCACCCTAAAACCGCCTTGACTTTCTCAGGGTCCATTTCAATGCCCGCATTCGAGATGCGGTACCCCAGAAAGTCTAGTTTGTCCTTGTGAAACTCACACTTTTCCAGTTTGACAAACAATTTTGCTTCTAATAACTTTTCTAGCACCTTTTTGACCAGTTCCATATGCTCTTCTAGGTTTTCCGAGAAAATTAAGATATCATCTAAATATACAATTACCCCTTTGTACAAAAATTCATACAATACCTCGTTTATGAATCTCATGAAGATTCCCGGTCCGCCCGCAATCCCAAACGGGAGCACCCGGTATTGAAATGATCCTAGTGGGCAATTGAATGCGGTTTTCCACTCATCCCCCTCCCTCATGCGTACCCGGTAATATGCTTCCCTTACATCCAACTTCGTGAAGACCTTCCCTTTCGATAGTTGGGCTAACATGTCTTTCAGTAAGGGTAGGGGGTACTGGTTAGTGACTGAAATTGCATTGAGCCCCCGGTAGTCTGTGCACAACCGTAGTGACCCATCTTTCTTTTTTCTAAATAACACTGGGGCCGCTAACGGGGAATTGGCTGGTTCAATGAAGCCACGTGCCAAATTTTTATCAATGAACTTACGGAGTTCCGCTAGTTCTTTCTGAGTCATGGCATACATCTTGGGTTTCGGGAACGGTGCCCCAGGGATGAGGTCTACCGTTGCATCTGACTGTCTATGGGGGGGCTCTTGGTCGCATTCTTGCTTACCAAACACTTCACTCACTGGGAGGTATTTTTCTGGGATTGCCTGTGGGTTGCTTTCGTCCCCTTGTTCCCAATCCTCGTTCCAAAATTCCATCCCAGCTGCCCCCACTTCCCAGTCATCTACATCTCTTTCTTTGCGCGTCCCTCCATAAGTTCCGTCCACAAAATCAATTTCCCCGGAGACCCAATCCACCCTAGGATTTCTAGCTCTCAGCCATTTCAGTCCTAACACTATGGGTCTTGTTGCAATGGGGGCCACAATGAACCTCAAAGTTTCTACGTGGTTTCCCAGAGTCATTTGTACTTCCTCCGTATACTGCTCCACTGGCCCCCCTTTCATCTCAGAACCATCCAACTGACAGAAGGTAATGGGCGTTTTTAGTTCAAAAAGTCTCAGTCCCAATGAGTCAGCCACATCCGGGTGCATCAAACTCCTTGAGCAGCCCGAGTCAAGCATTGCCAACCCAGAGTACTTCCTCCTCCCCCCCACAGCTTTTAGGCGTACCTGGATGTGCATTGTGGGGTTGCGGCAAATCTTCTCGTTGCGCCCTTTTGTGAAGGCCTGCCCCGCGGCGCACTTTAAAGCAGACCTTTTTCGTTTCCCGCCATCTGAAGTTCGTAGTCTGATTCTTCACTGTCACTGTCTTCGTCCACGTATGTGGGGTGGCTCCATTTCGCCATGGCTGCCGCAGTGCCTTTGCGCTTGTCCCCCGCCTCTTTTTCTCTTTTCTTCTCTGGGGGATTCTTTGATTGTGACTTCCCTCTGGTCGTCGTCCCGTTCTGTGGGCAGTTACTGATGAGGTGTCCTATCCGTCCGCATCGAAAACAACCGCCAACTTTTGCTCTTCGATTTCTTTCCTCTTCCCATTGTTTTTGCTTGAACTCCATCCGGGCGGGGTGTGTGGTGGGTTCAGGTTTCTTCTTCAATTGTTTGAACCTTTTAATGGACATCAGCTGTGTTTGGCTTTGTTCGATACGACCCGCCAGTTGAATCCAGCCTTCTAGTGTTTTTGGTTCTTCCCTCCCCACCATGAGTTCTAACAAGTCTTGTCTCAGGCCGTACTGGAAGAATTCAATTTGAAATTCTTCCGGCCATTGCGGTAGTTCGCTAAGGATTCTTTTGAACTCCATAGCATATTCCGCCACAGTGCTTTTTCCCTGGTCAAGGTTTCGGAGGCGCACTTTGGCCGACACTTTAGCTAGTGTGTCTTCAAACCGGGTCCGCAGGGCCCGCATGAACTTATCGAAGTCCCGCAGTACGCTTGCCTTGGTATCGTGCAATTTCACGAGCCAGCTAGCCGCTTCCCCTTTCAAAAAACAAGACACATATCTAACCTTCGCTTCTTCTGTGTGAAAGTCGCTTTCAAATTCTTCCATAAACCCTTTTACGTGAGTTATGAAGCATGCTAAAGTTTTGGGGTCTCCATCGAATTTCATTTTCAGCTCTCGCAACCCCACCGGTGCCGTCCTACGGCCCGGCGACCTCCATTGCAGGGTGGGTGGGAATGCATCTGACTCTTCTTCGTCTTCCTCCTCCGATTCTTCCTCATAATCTGTTAAGTTGCTATTCTCTTCGGGAGGGGGTGAACCTGTTTTGGGTATCGCCCTCTCCCTCCCCTCCAAGAGTGAGATGAGCACATTAAGCCTCTCACTTAATTCCTCTACCTTATAGTCCATGCGAGACACTTTGTCTTCAATTGCCCCAATTCGTTGTGTTTGGGTTACACGCTTTTTGTTTTTCTGCACTTTGTGTCCCTCCATCCCTTCGCCCACTCCCACTGACCAGTCTGCTTTCAAAGTTCCGTGGGGTTTGGGATGCGGGGGGGTGTTAGGTGTTTCAATATTTTTAGTCTTTATTTTCTTTTTGGTCCCCCCCTGTACCTTTTCCTGCGTGGAGGCTGAGCTGGGTCCAGGTTCACATGCCTCAGCTATCTCTACTTCTTCCCGGACTGCCTCCCCTGACTTGATATCCTGGGACTCCATTCGATCTTTCGGGATTGGGGTGTTGTCTGCACTATTGGAATCGTTGGGGTTTACTCGCCTCTCAGCGTAGATGCGCTCTGCCGCCACGTGGTCTCCGCCGCCGTCTGTCGCCGTGTGCTGTCCGCTGGCCGCTTGTTGCTTGGGAACGCTGGTCGCTGCTTTCCCGCCACGTGGTCTCCGCTGCCGTCTGCCGCCGCCTGGTATCCGCTGTTCGCCCGCTCAGCTGGTCTCTGCCCCGCTTTGCCACCACGTGGTCTCCGCCGCCGTCTGCCGCCGCGTGGTATCCGCTGCTCGTCTCTGCCGCTCTTCCGCCGCCGCTCAGCTGCTTGGGGAACTGCTTCTGCGCTGCTGCCGCCGCTCAGCTGAGGGATCGCCGCCTCTCCGCTGTTTAAAGAAGCCGGATCCTGCTTTTTTTTTTTTTTTTTCCGCTGCTGCCGACGCTCAGCTGAGAAATCGCCGCCTCTCAGCTGTTCGGGGGAAAGCCGGATCCTGCTACTGCGCTGCTGCCGCCGCTCAGCTGAGGGATCGCCGCCTCACAGCTGTTTTGCGCGCTGCCGCTCTTCCGCCGCCGCTCAGCTGCTTGGGAAAAGCTGCTCTTCCGCCGCCTCTCAGCTGCTTGGGGAAAGCCGCTCTTCCGCCGCCGCTCAGCTGTTTGGGGAAATCCGCTCTTCCTCCGCCGCTCACTTACTTGGGGGAAAGCCGCTCTTCCGCCGCCGCTCAGCTGCTTGGGGAAAACCGCTCTTCTGCCGCCGCTCAGCTGTTTGGGGAAAGCCGCTCTTCCTCCCCGCTCAGCTGCTTGGGGAAAGCCGCTCTTCCGCCGCCGCTCAGCTGTTTGGGGAAAGCTGCTCTTCCTCCGCCGCTCACTTACTTGGGGGAAAGCCGCTCTTCCGCCGCCGCTCAGCTGCTTAGGGAAAGCCGCTCTTTCGCCGCCGCTCAGCTGCTGGTTCCTCCTTCCGAAAATTTTTTATTTCTTCGGTTCGTTGGTCGAGGTGCGTGGACGCCGGTCTCTACCGTGGAGCTTACGAAAATTTTCGGGTTCGCTCCCGGGAAAACCGGTTGGTGTATTGATTCCAGTCTTTATGTAAGGCGCTCCTTCTGATCGCTATAATCTCTCTGCGCTGAAGTAACTCCCAGGCACCAGAGTTCTTAGAAGCAGAAGAGTTTATTATAGAATACAGAGTTAGCCCTAGCATGAACAAAGACTGGAATGCAGGTAACAGGAACAACAAGCACCTTTAAACCTTTCCCTCCCCCAGTGTCCTTTGCTGCGTGCCCATGAGGTCACTCTGTCGGTTGTCTAGGCAACGCTCGGCCAGATGTGTATTCCCGATCGTTGGATGAGCGCGAGTCGATCTTCCAGTCTCCTGATGAACTCTTTGTCTGCTTGCCTTTTTGGCAGAGATCGGGTGATCTCTGACAGTTTACTAAGCAGAGCAAAACTATTACTAGGTCCTTGAAATCTGCAGTTTAGGCAAATCTCAAGCTGTTGTCTTTTTTAGGTTGCACGGTTGCATACTTGATGCAACTATCAAAAGATCTGGACTATTTTTCCCTTCTGCAATTGTTTTTTTGTTCTTTTCTAATTAACAAGTCCCTTACATATCCTTTGGATATTGTTTCTTAAGGGTGATCTTTTAATTGTTTTTCCCCTGAAAAATAAAAATCCTACAATGGTTACAAACTAGTATATAAACAATGATGAATACAACCTGCAGAGGTTAAATGGCAGGAAAGTTTGGAATGTGTTGACCACTAGAGTTCCAATTTTTATATGCAAAACACATGATTGATAATATACGAGTGACATTTCATTTCAGTCCTTAATTAACTTGCTGCTAAGAGGATCTTGTCACCTATCACATTTCTAAGTACTCTGTATTGATACTGGAATCCATAGAAAATGTGGTGTTACTGTATTTATTTGCTTTCTTCCCCTTTTTGATGCCCATTGTGCATTTTGTTTGTGTATGTTTTTGTAGTGTAAAGATACAAGATTTTATATTTTTTCATAAAAATAAAAAACAAGGATGCTTTGTTAGCTCTAGAAATATTCTTTCCTCCTGTCTTGCTGTATGGGGTTATGCTTTGCTGTCATGTTAACTACCAAATGTGTATGCCAATATTACAAGCAGGAATAGTCATGTAAGTGCCAATAGTATGCATACAGTACATATATAAAAAGGCGCCAAAGGGTTTATCTTGATTTTTTTTATCTGTACATTAAAAAATCATAAATCCCATGGTTTCTCAATAATTAATTAGCAGACCTCTATACCACCTACTTTGAAGTATGTATTATGCCATGGGGAGGTATATAATTTTTAATTGATCAATTATTTGGCTTTTAACTGATTGTTCCATTAGTCTTGCATATCCCACTTATTAGTATGCTCTCCAGTAAACATGAAAATGTTTGTGGTTTTCATTTTTTTAAAGAGTATACTAGTCAAATGCTTATGGTGGTTTATGAAATAATGAAGAAAGTCTAAACAATCTTATTGTTTAATAACATTATCAGAGAACAGCCAAGCCAAATGACTCAGAATACTGAACTTTATATCTATCGTGCCCAGGTGTTTTTTTTTTAATACTCAGTGGGAAGAAAGGATCATCTATTTTATATTTCTAGTTTAAAATGTAACAAGGGGATCCTTCTCAGACTCTTCAGTGATAAATTTCCTCATTAGCAGTCAGAAAATGATAGCAAGGAAAAATATTCATTTTTTCCTCTTTTCATTTCTTCCTTTTATATTCTTTGAAATAACTGTGATGGTCCTGATCCTTCAGCTATTAATTCAGAGACTCTTATGACAAGCCATCAAGGATATGAAAGAGTTCTTTATTAAAGCAAGTGATCCTTTCCAATGCAAAGACTAGACTGAGAGACAATCCACGCCAAATGGTATTTACATCTTTCACCTTGTACGAGCCCCCCGTCCACTTTGAAGCCACTCTGTGACAGCCCCTCCCTATGCTTTCACAGTTCCATACTTCCCAGTCACGTATCCTTCACCTAGCAGGCTGACAGCGCCATTCGGGCTGATTTTGGTGTCAGACCGTTTGACTAAACAACCCCAATCTCAACATTCCCAACGACCCTGCAGGCATGCCAGACAACTCATACAAAGCATTCCTAACGACCCTGCAGGAATGCCAGTCTACCCCCTACCCCCATAACTACTATGGCAGGATGCTCCATCCTGACATACCATCCCTCTTAAAACAATTCTCCCAAATCTAAAGATTTTATCGGGAGGGTACATATACATATATACATTTGAAACACACATTACATCTCACATTTTAGATGCCCCATGCCTTCCTTCATGTTCTTCTAGAGCTCCCCTACTTTGGTTTTGCTGGGAACCTATCATGAAAGTTTTTCACTAATTGGGGTGCTTGTACATGGTGGCTGTTTACCCATTCACTATGAGCTTTAGGAAAACGTTTCCACTGTATCAAATATTGCAGTATCCCATGATGACGTCTGGAGTCCAGTATGTCTTGCACCTCAAAATGCTGTTCCCCATCAATCATCATTGGAACTGTTGTGGGTTGCTCTGGATGCCAACGCTGTGAGTCCTTCATTGGTTTCAACAAGCTGCAATGAAAAACTGGATGGATTTTCCTTAGATTTTTTGGTAACTGTAATTGTACCGTTACATCATTGATTACTTTGGTGATAGGGAAAGGTCCCACATACTTTGGGCCCAGCTTTCTCGAGGGTTGCCAAGTCCTTAAGAATTTTGTGGACAAATAAACCTTTTCTCCCACCTTCAGTTGCCATTCTGGTGCCCTTTTCCGGTCAGCATAATTCTCACAGGATTCCTTAGCCTCTGCCAGCGCTTTCTCTATTACTGGCCAACTATCAGTGATGTGCTTTATCCATTTGTCTAAAGGAACGATCTTCGTTTGGTCCTTGGGAACTCTAACTCTGGGAAGGCTACGAACTCTTGTCCATTCACTACCTGGAATGGAGAAAACCCAGTGCTCCGATGCACTGAGTTGTTATAAGCCACTTCTGCAAACAGTAGTTAAGTCCACCCAATCATCCTGCTGATAGTTGATGTAGCACCTGAGGTATTGCTCTAACCCCTGGTTAACCCTTTCAGAAGCTCCGTCTGTCTCAGGGTGATGGGAGGAGCTTAATCCCTGTTCCTCACCAATCATCTTTAGGAACGCCCTCCAAAATTTGGATGTCAATTGCACCCCTTGCACCAATCCATTCGGGGGTTGCATGCAGTCTATAGATGTGTTGGACAAACATTCTGGCCAATTGTCCAGCATTAGGTATACTAGCACAAGGAATGAAATGGGATAGTTTTGAAAACAGGTCAGTCACCACCCAAATCACTGTTTTCTTCTGACTTTCTGGTAAGTCCACTATAAAGTCCATGGCTATTTGTTTCCAAGGCTGGGTAGGACTTGCCACATTCTGCAACAGTCCTCTGGGTTTGCCCCCCACGCTTTTTGCCATGGCACACATTGGGCCACATATTCCTCCACATCCTTGCATAAAGATGGCCACCAAAATTGCTGCCTTAATAGATGCATAATTTTCAAAAACCCAAAATGGCCGGCTGACTTGGCATCATGACATCTGGAGTGGTTTGGAGAGTTGGATGAAGAGGTTGTGGAGTTTCTGTGGATTTGGACTTTTCCCCCACTGGACCCACTGGATGCTGCTTTTTATCAAGCCCGTGCGATTTGTTTCCCTCACTAAACTGGGCCACGGTTTGGGACAGAATTACATGTGGCTCCAGGGACTCACCTCCTTGGTTGGGTGGCTGTTGGCTAGACTGTTAGCTGGAGTGCTGCTTCCCCGGGACCGGCAGTTGTAAAACTGGACTGCTGGGTGTGTGGAGCAGCTACAGTGTGCTGAGCAGCGTTCGACCATGCAGCAATGGAGGAAACTGCACCGGCGGCGACAGAGGAGACTTTTAGCTTGCTGGCGTGGAAGTGCGAGCTCCAGTGTGGTGACAACAGAGGCAACAAGCCAATTTGGAACTAAAATCAAGGGATTTTGGGGGTAGGGAATGGGCTGCAGTGGATGCAAGGTTGGGCTGAGATGTCGTTTTCAGCTCTATCCTTGCAGCTGTGGCTCCCCTCCCCCTGCCTGCCCATGCAGCTATTTTGCCTTCTCCGTGGGTAGGAGAATCAAGTGGAGGGACTGGCAAATCCACAGACTCCGTGGACAGATGGACTGGGGTTAGGGGTAGGTGTTTCTTCCCCTGAATAGGATCCATTTCCCTGCCTACAGGTGAGAGCCAGGGGGAGGGGGACTGACTCACAATCACCCTCAGGATTGTTTGATGCTGGTTGTGTTAGCTCATGACAATCGAGTGAGACTGGATTGGTGGTGGGGGGATGAAAGTATATGGTGGAGTGGGCTGTTTCTCTGGCGGTGCTGAGTGCTAGAAGAAGCAGAAGCACTCTGGGCTGACGGGCCAGAAGGAGGCTGTGACTGGAGGTGTGTATATGGTGGGGGGGGGGGGCTACATGCTTGGACATGGATCAATTTAGCCAGAGGGAAGGGTGAGGTCTTGGAGGAGTGGGGGCAGGCTGTAACATCCCAGTAGTGATGGGTATGGGAAAATACCATAATACAGGCAGGAAACAAAGAGCAGCCAGCACACAGGGAACGGGTCAGAGGTATATTGTTCCTATGGCACGTTCCAGCTCCTCGAGCTCACTCCTGGGCCCCGGTTGGCAGACTTTCAAGACCCTGGGCTGTCAGCTGCTGAATGCTACTGAATGCCAAGTCAGTTTGTAATAAGGCCACCCTCATCCATGATTTGATCATGGATGAGAAAGCTGACCTGGCTTGTATTACAGAGACCTGGCCGGGAGAGGAGGGGGGAGTCCCCCTTTCTGAGATGTGCTCAGCTGGTTTCCAGGTGTGGCACCAGTCAAGACCCCAGGGTAGGGGCGGTGGGGTGGCAGTGGTCATTTGAGATACTTGGGAGGCATCCAGGGCGCTGCTCCTCAGATTGCTGGGTGTGACACCCTATTTGTTAAGTTGGGCTCTAAGAGAGATCAGTTGGGACTGTTGCTATTGTACCAACCTCCTTGCTGCATAGCAACCTCCCTGCCTGAGCTCCTTGACTCCATAGCTGGGTTGGCGGTGGAGTTCCCCAGGCTTATGGTCTTGGGGGACTTCAACCTGTCTTCCTTGGGGGCAGGGGCGGAGGTAGCTCGGGAGTTCATGGCCACCATGACAGCCATGGGCCTGTCCCAAGTCACCCAGGGCCTGACACATAATAGTGGTCATTCGGTTGACCTGGTTTTTCTGTTGGAGCAGTGGCAGTGTTCTGAAATTGGGGGAGGTATTGGTTTCTCCCCTGTCATGGTCAGATCACTTCCTGGTGAGCCTCCAATTCTCTGGCGTCACCCCCCCTCCGCAGGGAGGCTGGACCTATTAGATCGGCCCGCCCCAGGCAACTGATAGACCCAGTTGGGTTTCAGAGGGAGCTTCTGGGTTGTTCTGGGAAGTCTGCTTTACGGCCCGGCTGAGGCCTTGGTGGCTGCGTGGAATGAGAGAGCGACCACGGCTTTGGATCGGATCATGCCTGAGCGGCCTCTCCGTGCCCATGGCTCCTGTGGCTCCCCAGGGTTTACGGAAGAGCTGAGGAGGCTTAAGAGGGCTAAGAGATGCCTGGAGTGCCGCTAGCAGAAGACGGGGAGTGAAGACAATTGAACATGAGCTAGAGCCGCTATTAGAGCCTACCTCATGGCGGTAAGGACAGCAAAACGTGGTTATTTCTCCGCTCTTATTGCGTCAGCAGATTGTTGCCTGGGGGCCCTATTTCAGGTGACACGGTCCCTCTTTGGAGGGAGTAATACTGGGTTTCACCTACAGGGTCACTGTGAGGAATATGCTGCGCATCTAGCAGATAAAGTCACTCACATTCGCTCTGTGTTGAATGCCAGGCTTGATGCAAGGCCAGTGGGGACTATGGGGTCTGAGTCTTGCATGGTTATCTGGGAGGAGTTTAAGCCCAACGAACCTGAGGAAGTGGACAGGGTTCTTGTAGCTGTTAGTTCAGCCACTTCTGTGCTAGATCTGTGCCCCTCCTGGCTAGTCAAGGCTGCCCAGGAGAGGACATGTGACTGGGTCTGGGCAGTGGTTATTTGAGGGAGGGGGTGGTTCTGCCAGCTCATAAAGAGACAGCGGTGCACCCCCTCCTTAAGGGGCCATCGATCGACACAACCAATCTGGATAGTTTCCATCCAGTCTCCAACCTCCCCTTTCTAGGGAAGGTTGTTGAGAAAGTGGTCACACGACAGCTTCAAAGGGCTCTGGATGAAGCGGATTATCTGGACCCCTTTCAGTCAGGATTCAGACCGGAAAATGGGACTGAGACAGCATTGATCATGCTCTTGGATGACCTCTGGCGGGAGCAGGATGGGGGCAGTGCAACCATCCTTGCTTTTCTTGACCTCTCTATACCATCGATCATGGTATCCATGGCCTTTGATACCATCGATCATGGTATCCTGGACAAGCTTTGGGAGTTGTGGGTGAGCGGCACTGTGCTGCGCTGGTTCTCCTCCTTCCTCTGGGGTCGGTTCCAGTCAGTGTTGGTGGGAGGGGAGAGGTCCAGTCCACGGCCCCTACTGTGTGGGGTGCCACAGGGCTCAGTTCTCTCGCCCCTCTTATTTAACATCTACATGAGGCCGCTGGGTGAGGTGATCTGACGGATTGGGGTGAAGTATCATCAGTATGCTGATCATACCCAGCTTTATATCTCCTCCCCAGGCTGTCTGAGTTATGCCGTGGATGTCGTATCTCAGTGCCTGGAGGCTGTAGGGGCCTGGATGGGGCGAAATGGGCTCCGGCTCAACCAAAGCAAGACTGAGTGGCTTTGGGTGTTTGGGCCTCCCAGTACCAAGGTTTTTCCATCTTTGGTCCTGGATGGGGTGGCACTGCCCCAGATGGACCAGGTGCACAATTTGGAGGTCCTCTTGGACTCACCGCTGCTGCTGGAAGACCAGGTGGCAGCCGTGGCTAAGAGGACCTTTGCACACCTTCGGGTTGTGCACCAGTTGCGCCCATTCCTGGACTGGGGGGCACTACTCACTGTCACTCATGCCCTCGTGACCTCCCATTTGGACTATTGCAACGTGCCCTACATGGGGCTGCCCTTGAGCATTTGGAAGCTTCAGCTGGTACAGAATGCATCTGTCTGGGTTGTAAATAGTGTTGGCTACTCGGCACATGTAACACCACTGCTTCGGGAGCTGCATTGGTTGCCGGTGTGTTTCTGGGTGCAATTCAAGGTGCTGGTTGTCACCTTTAAAGCCCTTCATGGTGTCCTGTCCCATCCCAATCACACACAATACACCAGGGAGGCAGTTGTAAAACTTTACTGAGAAACCTGTGAGGTAAAGTAAACTTGTGAGGTAACGAACAGGTGGCAAGGGACACACTCTACAAAAAAAAAAAGCCCCCCATAAGTCTCACGAGCTTGCCTTAAGGGAGTTTCACATTCAGTGGTGCCTGTGCCTGCTGCTCACTGACCAGCCCCGCCTCTTCTGACTGCTCAGGCGACCGTTTATCTAGAGCTGTCTGCTCGCCCTCCATCTCTATGTCAGAGGCTGGCTGCCCATCCTCGTCATCTGACTCTGACTCCAAGCCCGAACCCCATGAACTCCGAGCCCCCCATGACACATGGCTTGGGACTGGGTTACCTTAGGGACCGTCTTTTCCCAGTTATTTCTACCCGTCCAATCCGGTCCAGCAGGATGGGCATGCTCCAGGTCCTGTCAGCCAAGGAATGTCGGCTGGAGGGGACCAGGAGACGTGCCTTTTCTGCTGTAGCACCTGCCCTCTGGAACATCCTTCCTCCTGAGATTAGGATGGCCCTGACCTTTTGGATTTTCAGAAGGCCTTGAAGACTTGGCTTTGTGCCCAGGCCTGGGGCTCCAAGTGTGTGAAAGGCCCCATTTCATGGTTGTGTTAACACCTATGGCTTTTAAGATCTCTGTATTTATATTTATATTTAATTTCTTGGTATTGTTTTTCTTGTTGATTGTTGTTGTTGTTATTATTATTATTATTAGCTGCCCAGAGTCACTGGTTTGAGATAGGCGGCTATATAAATTGAATAAATAAATAAATAAAATCTCTCAAGTATTTTCCATTGTAGGAGCTCTGTAACATACCATTTATCCCCACTCTACCATAGCCCCCGTTTCTCTGTCAGCTTGGCCTTATTGGTCTGCAACCAAACATAATTCCTCAACTCAACAAGTAGTTCCTCTTGTAGACCCTCCTCCACTTTTAAAGTATGTCTGGATTTTTTACTCCTCGTGACCGCCACCATTACCAATTGCTGCACTGGGATGATTCAGTCTGTTACCTCTTCTTTCTGACTGTTGTGTTGGGGCAAGCGGGACAAAGCATCAGCCAAAAAGTTCTTCCCTCCAGGCAAGTGTTTGAGAATAAAGTTAAACCTACAAAAGAACTGAGCCCATATAACCTGCTTAGGATTTAGCTTCCTTGGGGTGCGTAAGGCCTCTAAATTCTTACGATCTGTCCATACCTCGAATGGCTGAGATGCCCCCTCTAGCAACTATGCCACTAAAGCCCTTCGTACTGCAAAGGCTTCCTTTTCCCATACATGCCAGCAGCGCACTGTGTCGGTGAATTTGCGGGAAAGGTAAGCACATGGCCTCAGTTTTCCTTATTTTCTGTAATAAAATCTCTCCTATTGTGACATCTGATGTGTCTACTTGTACTATTAGGGGCTTCATAGGATCGGGATGCTTTAACACAGGCTCGGAGGTAAACAACTATTTTAGATGCTCAAAAGCCTCCGGGCACTCTGCGGTCCACTGTAGTTTCACTCCCAGTCTTTTCACTTCTTTAGGATTCCCTTTATCCTTGGTTTTTAATAAGTCAGTAAGGGGTAGGACCACTTGTGCAAAGTTGGGTATCAACTGTTTTAGCACTGAAGATATTCCCTAGCCTGGCAACGAAACAACTGCAAGAAAACAACAAGGCTCAGAGAGCACCAAGGACTCCACAGTTGGTTATCAACTGCCTGTAAAAATTTGTGAACACCAAAAAACTTTGTAATTGTCTCCTAGTTTTCAGGGGTTCCCAAGACAACACATCCCATACTTTTGCTGGGTCCATTTCTATCCCCTTAACTGATACTTGATACCCCAAGTAATCCAACTGCCCCTTATGAAATTCACATTTTGATAATTTGGCATACAATTGATTCTGTAATAAACGTTTCAATACTTCCCTCACCAAGCGTACATGTTCTTCCATTGTTTCAGAGTAAATCAAAATATCATCAAGGTAAACCAACACCCCTCTGTATAGGAAGTCATGTAATACTTCATTTATCAAATGCATGAATACCCCAGGGGCCCCCTTTAGTCGGAAAGGCATTACTAGATATTCAAAAGACCCCAATTGGCAATTAAATGCTGTCTTCCATTCATCTCCTTCCCGGATTCGAACTCGGAAATATGCCTCCTTTAAATCCAATTTGGTGAAAATCTTCCCCTTCAATAGGTGGGCCAGCATGTCCTTCATCAATGGTAAGGGGTACTTGTTGGATACTTGTTGGATATCAAATGCATGAATACTCCAGGGGCCCCTTTTAACCCAAAAGGTATTACTCGATATTCAAAAGACCCCAACTGGCAATTAAACGCTGTCTTCCATTCATCTCCCTCCCGGATTCGAACCTACAAATATGCCTCACTTAAGTTCAGCTTAGTAAAAAATTTCCCCTTCGATAGGTGGGCCAGCATGTCCTTCATCAGCGGGAAGGGGTACTTGTTGGCGGTGCAAATGGAGTTAAGCCCCTGATAGTCTGTGCACAGTCGCAGAGACCCATCCTTTTTGGTTCGGAATAGAACAGGTGCAGCCATTGATGAAGTGGCAGGGTGAATGAAGCCTCACTCCAAGTTCTTATTGATAAACTCCCGCAAAGCCTTCAATTATTTGGGAATCATAGAATAGAACTTGGTCTTGGGCAGCTCTGCCCCTCGCTCCAGTTCTATAGCACAGTCTGACTTCCTATGAGGGGGGAGTTGATTCAACTCCACTTCTCCAAACACCTCTTTCAAGTCTCAGTACTGTGTAGGAATGGGAGCATTGTCCTCTGCTGTCTCTCCTCCCAACATCTCCGTCACTGCACCTATTAGTTCAGCTTCAGTTCTTGGTTCTCTTGGGGTTAAGCCCATATAAGTCCCATCCCAAAAGTTAATTGCCCCGTTGCCCAGTTCACTTGGGGGTTGCAAGCCCATAGCCAAGCCAAGCCAATACTATGGGTTGGTTAGAAATTGGAGCCACCACAAACCTTAAAGTCTCTTCATGACTCCCTATTCGCTTTCATACTTCTTCTGTGCAATAGTCCACTGCCCCCCCCCCGCATCTCTGATCCATGAAGTTGGATGAAAATGATTGGGTTCCTTAGCTTCCCCACTTTCAGTCTCAGCCCAGTCACTATAGCGGGGTGCATGAGACATCTGGTGCAACCCGAATCTAGCATACCTACCACGTCCATGCTGCCCCAACCTCCCAGCGCCTCTAATTTGTAATCCCATGAACATTGCCAGACAAGTTTCACTCACCATCGGATCCACGCACCCATCTGATATAGCCTGCCTTTCAGCACCACTTAGAACAGGCTCTCGTTGTTTCCCAATGGCTCCATTTCCTCCTCAGTCGAATTGCCCCCCTGAAAGGGAGAGGGAAAAATACTCCCTCCGTGGTGGCAGCCGCTGCCCCCGTGTTCTTCTGTCCCGGGGTCCTCGTGCTGCTGCTTCCAGTCTTGCTTCTCACCATGTTCGTTGGCTATGGACAATTAGCAATGTGATGGTCTTCTCAACCGCACTTGAAACACAGCCGTTGTTTCATCCGGCACTCTTTCTCTTCGCCCCAAGATTTACATGTGCCCTTTCTCGCTGGGGGAACTATCGATGCCGCTTGTCTCATTTCCCCTGCTTGGTGTCTCTGCTTTCGCTTAATGCAAATTCTCATACCTTCTACTTCCCCAGCAAGGCAAATCCACCCCATCAGGGTTCCAGGGTCCCCTCTGGCTAGAGACCACTCTAAAATCTCTGGATACAAGCCCTCTTGGAAATATTTAATCTTCAATGACTCTGGCCAGTCTGCCAGCTTTCCAGCCAGTCTCCTAAACTCCATAGTATATTCAGGGACCTACCTGTTTCCCTGTTTAATATGCTGCAAGCTCGTCTTGGCTCTCATCCTAGAGAGGGTGTCTTCAAACCTCAAGGCGGTCATGAAACTCTGAAAGTCCTCTAACTCTGGCGAGTCAGTGTCATGCAATTCTACAAGCCAATCCACTGCCCCTCCCTCCAGCTGAGCTGAAATGTGCTGCACTTTAGTGTCTTCTGTGGGGAAAACTGCCTCAAACTCATCCATGAGTCAGGAAACAAGCTAGGTTCTTGGGTTCCCCACTGAACTTTACCTTCAAGTCTCTTCCTCTGAAGGGCTCATTCCATCCTGGGACTCCTTTTGGTGATCCCGCCGGGCTCCAGCCATAAGGGGGGCGTGCGGTCTCAGCCGCCCTGCATCCTTCAGTGCCCGCATCCATCTGTGTCACTGCCTCTCCCTTTGATGGGCTGTGGGGTGGCAGCTCTGGAACTCGCTGCTTCAGCACTGGCAGCCGTTCTCAGACTCAAATTTCGAAGCAGTTGCTCAATGGTTCCCTGCAGATTTGCCATCTGACCTCTTAGGGAATCCATTTCCCTTTTTACTTTCTCCATTCACCTTTTGGGTACCAGCAAGGAGGGGAGGGGGACACTCCCTCACATCATTACCCACCGAGCAGGGTCTTTCTCTATGCTGTATCCCACCTCCCAGGCCCAGGTATCCTTGGCCACCCCCACTGCTCGGAATAAGGGTACCTCTGCCTCCAGCGAAGATAGAATCCTTCTTCTGTCACGTGCAGTTCAGCTCATTGAGAAATTCCTCCCATCCTCAATCCACTCTTCTTCTTTGCAGTTCAGTTGGAGACCCCTTCCAATTCCACCCCATCATCTTCCCCTCCCCATTCAGGAGAGATTTCTTCAGGTTCTGGGTATTCTAGTTGCTGACCTTCTTCGGTAGACATGATGTCTCCATGTAAGGTAGCTATTAGTGAGTCTAGTCTTTCTGTGATGGTCCTGATCCTTCAGCTATTAATTCAGAGACTCTTACGACAAGCCATCAAGGATATGAAAGAGTTATTTATTAAAGCAAGTGATCCTTTCCTATGCAAAGACTAGACTGAGAGATAATCCATGTCAAATGGTATTTACGTCTTTTGCTTTGTACTAGCCCCCCCTCATTGGGGAAGCCACTCTGTGACAGCCCCTCCCTACGCTTTCAGTTCCATACTTCCCAGTCACGAATCCTTCACTTAACAGTCTGACAGCGCCATTCGGGCTGACTTTGGTGTCAGACCATTTGACTAAGCAACCCCAATCAATATTCCCAACGACCCTGCAGGCATGCCAGACAACTCATACAAAGCATTCCTAACGACCCTGCAGGAATGCCAGTCTACCCCTACCCCCATAACTACGATGGCAGGATGCTCCATCCTGACAATAACAGTGTTGCACTCAATAAAGCTAACTATCCTTTCCCCCCCACACACACACACACAAATTCACACAGGAAATGGAAGGTGCTAATTTTTTTTCCCCCTTGTTGTGGGAGGGGGGGTTAATTTCTGCCTGGTTTGTAAGCCTCGACTGTAAGAAAAACTATTTACTTGTTCAGGGAAAAGAAGCCATTTCCACAGCATTTCAATTAAGATAACTTTGTTCCTAAGATTATGCAGATCATTATATATACTACTCCCCTTCATGGATCACTGCCTTGTCGTGGCGAAGGGGCTTGCGTAACTCAATGAAGTCAGGTCAAGAAGAACAGGTCATGACGGAGAGTTCTGACAAAACGTGGTCCAAAACTGGAGGAGGGAATGGCAAACCACTCCAGTATAGTTGCCAAGAAAACCCATGGACAGTATCAAAAGGCTAAAAGATATGATGCCGGAAGATGAGCCCCTCAGGTTGGAAGGTGTCCAAAATGCTACTGGGGAAGAGCGGAGGGCAATTCCGAGTAGCTCCAGAAAGAGTGAAACGGCTGGGCCAAAGCCGAAAGGACGCTCAGTTGTGGATGTGTCTGGAAGTGGAAGGAAAGTCCGATGCTGTAAAGAACAATATTGCATAGGAACCTGGAATGTAAGATCTATGAATCAAGGTAAGCTGGATGTGGTCAAACATGAGATGACAAAATTGAACATCGACATCTTGGGAATCAGCGAACTAAAATGGACAGGAATGGGCGAATTTAATTCAGGAGACCATTATATATACTACTGTGGGCAAGAATCCCTTAGAAGAAATGGAGTAGCTCTCATAGTCAATAAAAGAGTGGGAAAGGCAGTACTGGGGTACAACCGCAAAAACGACAGAATGCTTTCAGTTTGAATCCAAGGCAAACCATTCAACATCACAGTGATCCAAGTCTGTGCCCCAACCACTGATGCCGAGGAAGCTGAAGTTGACCGGTTCTATGAAGACCTACAACACCTTCTAGAACTAACACCAAAAAAAGATGTCCTTTTCATCATAGGGGACTGGAATGCTAAAGTAGGAGGTCAAAAAATAACCGGAATAACAGGCAAGTTCGGCCTCGGAGTACAAAATGAAGCAGGGCAAAGGCTAATAGAGTTTTGTCAAGAGAACACGCTGGTCATAGCAAACACTCTTTTCCAACAACACAAGAGACGACTCTACACATGGACATCACCAGATGGTCAATACCAAAATCAGATTGATTATATACTTTGCAGCCAAAGATGGAGAAGCTCAATACAATCAGCAAAAACAAGACCTGGAGCTGACTGTGGCTCAGATCATGAGCTTCTTATCACAAAATTTAGGCTTAAATTGAAGAACGTAGAGAAAACCACTAGACCAATCAGGTATGACCTAAATCATATCCCTTATGAATATATAGTGGAGGTGAGGAATAGATTTAAAGGATTAGATCTGGTAGACAGAGTGCCTGAAGAACTATGGATGGAGGTTTGTAACATTGTACAGGAGGCAGCAACTAAAACCATCCCAAAGAAAAAGAAATGCAGGAAATCAAAGTGAATGACTGATGAGGCTTTACAAATAGCTGAGGAAAGAAGGGAAGCAAAAGGCAAGGGAGAAAGGGAAAGATATAAACAACTGAATGCAGAATTCCAGAGAATAGCAAGGAGAGATAAGAAGGCCTTCCTAAATGAACAATGCAAAGAAATCGAGGAAAACAATAGAACGGGGAAGACTAGAGATCTCTTCAAGAAAATCGGAGATATCAAGGGAACGTTTTGTGCAAAGATGGGCATGATAAAGGAAAAAAAAGGCAGGGACCTAACAGAAGCAGAAGAGATTAAGAAGAGGTGGCAAGAATACACAGAAGAACTATAGAAGAAAGATCTTAATGTCCCTGATAAATACGATGGTGTGGTCACTGAACTTGAGCATTACTAACAACAAAGCTAGCGGAGAAGACAGTATCCCAGCTGAGCTATTTAAAATCCTAAAAGATGATGCTGTTAAAGTGCTGCACTCAATATGCCAACAAATTTGGAAAACTCAACAGTGGCCACAGGATTGGAAAAGGTCAGTTTACGTTCCAATTCCAAAGAAAGGCAATGCCAAAGAATGTTCAAACTACCGTACAATTGCGCTCATTTCACATGCTAGCAAGGTTATGCTCAAAATCCTACAAGCTAGGCTTCAGCAGTATGTGAACCGAGAACTACCAGAAGTGCAAGCTGGGTTTCGAAGAGGCAGAGGAACTAGAGATCAGATTGCCAACATTCGCTGGATCATGGAAAAAGCAAGAGAGTTCCAGAAAAACATCTACTTCTGCTTCATTGACTACGCTAAAGCCTTTGATTGTGTGGATCACAACAAACTGTGGCAAAGTCTTAAAGAGATGGGAGTACCAGACCACCTTATCTGTCTCCTGAGAAACCTGTATGTGGGTCAAGAAGCAACAGTTAGAACCGGACATGGAACATGGAACAACCGACTGGTTCAAAATTGGGAAAGGAGTACGACAAGGCTGTATATTATCACCCTGCTTATTTAACTTATATGCAGAGTACATCATGAGAATGTAACAAGCCGGAGTTAAGATTGCCGGGAGAAATATCAACAACCTCAGATATGCAGACGATACCACCCTAATGGCAGAAAGTGAAGAGGAACTAAAGAGCCTCTTGATGAGGGTGAAAGAGGAGAGTGCAAAAGCTGGCTTGAAACTCAACATTAAAAAAACCCAGATCATGGCATCTGGTCCCATCACTTCCTGGCAAATAGAAGGGGAAGAAATGGAAGCAGTGACAGATTTTATTTTCTTGGGCTCCAAGATCACCGCAGACGGTGACTGCAGCCATGAAATTAAAAGACGCTTGCTCCTTGGGAGGAAAGCTATGGCAAACCTAGACAGCATATTAAAAAGCAGAGACATCACCTTGCCAACAAAGGTCCGTATAGTTAAAGCTATGGTTTTTCCAGTAGTCATGTATGGCTGTGAGAGTTGGACCATAAGGAAGGCTGAGCGCCAAAGAATTGATGCTTTCGAACTGTGGTGCTGGAGAAGACTCTTGAGAGTCCCTTGGACTGCAAGGAGGTCAAACCAGTCAATCCTAAAGGAAATCAACCCTGACTGCTCATTGGAAGGACAGATGCTGAAGCTGAAGCTCAAATACTTTGGCCACCTAATGCGAAGAGAGGACTCACTGGAAAAGACCCTGATGCTGGGAAAGACTGAAGGCAAAAGGAGAAGGGGACGGCAGAGGATGAGATGGTTAGATAGCATCACCGATGTAATGAACATGAATTTGAGTAAACTCCGAGAGACAGTGGAGGACAGGAAGGCCTGGCGTGCTATGGTCCATGAGGTCACGAAGAGTCGGACACGACTAAACGACTGAACAACAACAAATATATATACTACTAGGTTTAAATAGCTTTCCAACAAATGAATAAATCTTCTTGTTATTCTCTTATAAGGTTAAACAAGGGATAAGCCTTCTCAGATTCTGACTTGAGGATTCCTTGTGATTTATGAAGCTTGACTAGAATGGGTTGTTAAAAATCAGTAAATGCAGGCAATAACAACATTTTCTAGGTGTAGAGTAAGGATACCTGTGTTCAGATCTTGATGCTGGAAAAAAATACCAATTATTATTTGGAGGTAAGATTCCAAATCAGCAAATTTTGTTTCTAGCTATTTTGTGGGTGTATACAAAGAAATTATTCGGGGCAGCCTTTCTTCAAAGTGGCCCAACTGCTCCATTTAATCTCAGTAAATAGATAGATAAAATTATTATATTATATATCATATTATATTTAATATTCAGGTAATATATCTGCAACGCTAATAATAAAAAGATTCATATCTCATATACTGTGCTTGCTTATCTCCTACAGTGGGGATCTTTTTGTTCTTTAAAAATAGAATATCCTTCTCACCTGTCAACAAAACTGATATAAGACTTGCAAAGTGTTAATTAGGTACTAGAAACATCTTTGCAGAAGGAAAGAGCAATATATTTATTAATTTGGTTTTTTATAACTAATGTGATACGTGAACAGCCATCAGTATATTAACAAATTCCACAAGAGACAAAGAAACCTAATAGCTCTTTCAGATCACAAGACCTCCACCACTGATGAGTTTTTGTTACTCCCTTTTCATCTGGAAGTGGCATTACAACTGTGATTCTGGGCAACATACACCACAGTGCGACACCCTCATTACAATCCTACATGTCTCTCTGGAAAGAAGTAGCAACCAGGATGGCAACTGATTGAAGAGAAACACTGGAGAAATGTGCATAATTAGATGACTTCTGGAAGACAAGCCCAGAAAGTTGTGAGATTTGGGGGAGGAGATTCCCCAATCCCTTCACTCTTTCACTCTTTCAAGCAGATATACAGTACTACTGTTCATTTACCCTTGTTTGGCTCTAGTTTGGCACAATTTGATTTTGTTAGGATTTCTTTCTTCATCAAATTCTTCATTTTCTTTCTCAATTGCTCTCATTTAGGCAGTCAGCAATTATGGCCAATTCTAATAAAAGACACCAATACTGGAACCTCATGTGAACAGTGCCAGAAGATCAGACTTAAGGCTTCTCTAGACCAGCATTTTGTTTACACAGTGACAAAACCTATACCTCTGATAAGCTCAGAGGTGTTTGTCTGGTACAAAGCCTCTGATACTAGGGGTAACGTATACCTATCATGATTAGTTGCTCTGAGTCCATTCTCCATTCATTTGAAAATCCTCTTTTAAAGCCATCCCAATTTGGCAAATGTTATACCATTCAAATTCATAGAATAACTTTTTAAAAGTCATATTAATTTTCTCCACACTGTGCATAATTTTATACTGCTGTTTTGTCCACCCTTGAATGACTTTTTTCTACGCTAAAAAGCTCTAAATATTTCTCAAAGGCCATTTGTTTCAGCATTTTTATCACTTTGATTCCTCTTTTCTGTACTTTTTCAGTTTTGTTTTATTTTTAGCTCCAGAACTGTACATAGTATTCCAGGTGTGATAACAACAAGTTTTTGTGCTGGGAGTTTTAATTATTCCAAACATGTGGTTTGCCTTTTTCATATCAGTTGCACATTGGTTTGTCATTGGGGATCCACTGTGACTAAGCTTTCCAAGTCATCCTCAGACAGATTAAGCAAAGGAAATCACTTTTCATTTCCTAACACTGAACAGTGTTAATGCCAACTCTCCCGAGAAATGTCTTCAAGGGATCTTCGCTGTCCTTTTTCTAATAATCATAAAAAACTTGCCATCAGCAAACTTATGACCTCTAATTGCTGTTTCCTAACTTTCTTATTATTTATAAACAATAAACAATGTTTAAACAATAAAATTTTTTTAAAAAAATAGTCCAAACCATACAGATCTTTGGGGGAACTTCACTGTTCATGCGTATTGTGCTTTTTTCATTTATTCTCCTACTGTTTTCTTTCACCTGTTACTACTCCAAAATAAATAAGTTCTGTCAAACTGTACATATAACACAGAAAATAATCAGTGCAAAATTAATAATATAGCTCTCAAAAGTAGCTGGTACTACCAGCTTGGTGCAGTGGTTAAAGCACCAGGCTAGAAACCAGGAGACTGTGAGTTCTAGTCCCACCTTAGGCACAAAGCCAGCTGGGTGACCTTGGGCCAGTCCCTCCCTCTCAGCCCTAGGAAGGAGGCCATGGCAAAGCACTTCTGAAAACATTGCCAAGAAAACTGCAGGGACTAGTCCAGGCAGCCACCAGGAGTCAACACTGACTCAAAGGCACTAAAGAAAAAAAACCTACCTTCAATAGCAGAATACAGCATAGGTTGAATGACCATGTGCAATGATATGCTGAAAGCCTATCTCAAGTAATTCCCAATGACACCTGGAAGAATTTGCCTGTGACTGTCTGTTGCAGAAACAGTATGAGAATGGTGATACTTAAGGACAGCTTAGTGCCACTGAATGTAACTTCCAATCCACAGAGGTACAAGGCAAGAGGATGGAAAACAATTCAGGAATTGATTTAAAAAGCATGATTACATTGCTTGCTGGATAAATATTCTGGCTAGTTTCTGGCACATCGAATGCATTATGGATCAAAGCATGGTTTAGCATATTCTGTGAGCACAGCCATTGCTTCAATTTCAAGCAGTGATTTAAAAGATGGAACACAAATCTCTACTGTACCTATTTCCCCAAGTGCCAAATTTTAGAAGTCTGTTCCAGACTTTAAATGCGGGAAAATACATTTTTAATTAAAAGATTGTTCTTTAATTATTTGCCCAACACATAGTTACCATTTACCAAGTGTGACAGATTTTTTAATGGTTTTAATAAAGAAGATAACATAAGAGAAGGAAGCCAATCAAGAAGTCAACATGATTACATTGGAGAAAAAATGTCAGAGACAATTGGAGTGGGAGTTTGGATGGCTTGATGCTAATGGAGAATATAAAAGAATATTTAAAGAATGGAGAGTACTAATGGAATATATTATTTATGGGATGAAGGAGGGAGAGGAAGGCATACTGAGGAGACTGTCAACCTCTGTGGCAGTGTAGAATAGCATAAATCTTACAAATGGACAGACTCTTCCAAAAATCACTGTGGGTTTTATTGCCAGACAGCTAAACAAATCTGAGATTGAAGATATACTATGATACTCATGATTAAAGAGGTGATCTTCAGATGGAAAATGAAAGTCAGTGAGAGATTTGCAAAACACCCTGTCATGTTAAATTACTTCAGTCACCCTCACATGTCACCAGGCAAGCACTGTTACATAAAGACTTGCATCCAACTTTGGGGTTCAATTGCAAAAACCCGAAGATTGTGTTGTGACAAAATAGAGAGTTTGGTGTAGTGGTGGAGGTGCTGGCCTAGAAACCAGTGTGAGTTTTAGGCCTCAGGTATGAAAGTGGCTGGGTCACTCTCTCTCAGCCCAACCCGCCTCACAGGGTTGTTGTGGGAAAGATAGGAGGAGGGAGCATTATGTACACCACTTTGAGTTGCACAAAATAAAGGCAGAATATAAATCTAATAAATAAATAAGTGTTCCTTCCCCTTTCATCATAGAAGGAAGGGGAAAAACGAAAGAAATGAATTGTAATACCCAATAAAGGATATTTTTCTGAGAATATTAAGAACAAAGGTTAAAAAATTAATTACATATAATCAAAGCAAAAAAAAATCAAGACTTCTGAATAAGTGAGACAATTACAGTATAAAGACTGTTTTTGATGTCACGCATCTACGTAAATGCCGTGTCTTGCTAAAAACATTTTATTTCAAGAAACACCTTTTTCCTGCCAAGTCCCCAGGAGCTTGCTTTTTTCTCATCCCTAGCACCTGAGTGAGACAGGCTTAGTCATTCCTAGTAGTACTGGTGTTAAAGTTGTATTTTTGCTCTAAAGCAAACAGCATCCACCAAGGGTTGCAGGGGATACAAGATCTGGTGCAATTTGCTGTCCTTTTTGTCAGATGAGCTCCAGAGGTTGGATCAAGCCTTCCCAGGTCCCATCTGCTTCAGAGGAGAGCAAGCCTGGGCTCCAAGTGACATCAAATGGGAAGCAACAGCACTGCTGGGGCTGTTCTGCTGTGAGGTGTGTAGGACCTGCGGTGGATTAGAGCGGTTTTTCTCAACCTCAGCAACTTTAAGATGTGTGGACTTCAACTCCCAGAAGTCCCCATTCTTAAAGTTGCCAAGGTTGAAAAACACTGGATTAGAGGATAGGAAGAAGAGGATGGGAATGTGAAACATTTTCACAATGGAGAGATGTGCAAAGTAGTCTGAAGGATTTGCATGCATTGGGAGCACTGCTTTTAAATTAACTCAAAAATTACCTGAGTTAGAGGAGGGCAGTGATATGATCAAGTTTCCAGATGGTTCAAATGATTCAGGGTAGTAAAATCAAAAAGAGGTTGCAAAACACTCAAAAGGATATCACCCAACTGCACAAATGTACTTTAAAATGGCAAATGCAGTTTGGTAAGTGCAAGTGCAAAGTGATGCACCAAAAAATCCAAATGTCTCATATGCAATAATGGGACCTGATTGACCTGGAAAAGCTTTTGGAGTCATGGGAGGCAAGTCGATGAAAATGCCAATTCAGTGGATAGCAGCTATATGAAAAGGGGAGGGAGGGGCAAACCTCTGTGCTAAGAATCATTAAGAAAGAGATTAAAAAACCAAACTGCCAGTATAGTTATGCTCTTATATAAATGTATAGTGTGACTGGAGCTGGAATATGGTGTACCATTCTAGTCAATGCACCTCAAATATTTATACTGCAGAACTGTAAAAAAAAATGCAGAAAATGATAATCAAAGCTATTAGGAGGCTAGAACACCTTTTACACAAAGCATAAACAGTGTTTGGAGGCTTTTCACATCCAGGCTAAACAGTAAATTGCTGATCTCCTGACAGTCACCCTTGATTCATGTCCAGGTTTGACTTGGCAGAAGAGTCCCAGGGACCACGTGCTGGATTAGAGACTTGATTGCAGGCAAGAATGGAGCATCACCCAGAGCAGTGGATTGCCCACCTCAGAGACTTACCTGTTTTCTCACCTCCAGGTTTCTCCCTCCCATCATTCCCAAACTGATGGCTATCGGTCAATCACTTGGTGGCTGTGAGTCTCTGTTTCATTCAGCGGTATTAAAAATATTAAAAATAACTAAATAGAAAATACAGATAGAGGACTATGTTTTTCTTCCTACAGTATTAGAATGTGGGGTCATTACTTGAAGATAAATGCAGGGAGATGCAGGACAAATACAAAGAAGGCCTTCTTTACATAAACACATTGAAACGATGGTATTCACAGTCAGCATATCTTGTGAGGACCGGTAATTTAGATAGCGTTAAGAAGGAACTAAATAAATTCATTCTCAAACTTTGTAGTGCTCCCTAAAACAAAAAATTATTTTGTCAGTAATGACACTGATGGTAATGGAAGTGGCCAAGTGAGTGCACCATTTTCATGAGCAGCTCGCTAAAGTGGTAGCCTTGGAATCACACACTCTCCCCTGCTCCGCAGCAGCACCCCTGCCTGGGCCTGAATCTCTCCTTCTCCATACTATGTGGGCTTCTTCCCTTCTGCTTCCCCAATACTCAGAGCTCTGCAGATGCTGCCCTCCCTGCCCTTTCAACCTTTTGGCCACTTGGAAATTTGCAACCCCCCAACTCTATTACATTTGCTCATGACTCTCCAGGAGGGTCACAATTCAAAGTTTGGGAAACCCTGCCTTAAAAATTAAAAATTTGCCTTCCTTTCGAGCTGACAGGATGTGTTCAGTTGGCACCTGTTAATTAAACAGTCATTTGGCCTGATCAAGTAGGGTTCATCTTATCTTAAATTTTTGGCAGATGGACCTACAGGAACTTAGACATTTCAGTTGATGAAGACAAATTTCCTTTGTGCTCTAACTATTTCCATTTCTTGAAATAAAAATTACAAATCCCTAAAGAAAAAGGATATTTGAATTTCACAATCAAAAGCAGCAATATTTCTGAAGCCTTTTTTCAAATCCTTCCTTCTTGCCTGTGTACTGAAATAGATGAAATGGGGGAGCAGCATGTTTCCCAACCCCATCCAATTCCTGTTAATCCCAGGTAAACGTGAAAATGGCTCTTTAATCAACAATGGCTCTTTAATCAACAACTGTAGAGAGCCACAGAGATGATCTTAGAGCAGTGTTTCTCAACCTTGGTGACTTCAAGATGTGTAGATTTCAATTCCCAGAATTCCCCAGCCAGCAAAGCTCAGCAAATGCTGGCTAGGGAATTCTGGGAGTTGAAGTCCACACATCTTGAAGTCACAAGATTGAGAAACACTGCCTTAGAGTAAATATGCAGAAACAGTTACAGAAACAAAAAGCATGTGTGAAGTCTCGGAACTGGAGAAAGAGGGAGAAATAAGAGGCAGAGAAGGGAAAACACTCTCAGGCTTTCAAGATTCTGTTACTATAGTCTCTATCGATAAAGTATAGTTCCAGTCAAACTTGTGGAGTCTGTTTCTTGATCTGGCCTACCTCAAAGGGCTAGCAACAACTATACATGGGATTAGGGACCTAATGTGAACTGGACTTTAAAAGGCTCAAATGTATCCTCCGTGCACGTAAATGTTTTCACCTTAGATGTTTATGCTATTCTTTTTGTTTTCCTGCATTATGAGAACACTTTTACATGGCTCAAATATTCAATAAAGAGATGTCCATGCAGATATAACCCTCCCCCAACAAAGAGCTGTGCAATTGGCACTCTTCCGCAGATAAGAATGGCAACATTTCATCCAGATCTCAATCACAGATGCTCAGCACTCGTGCAGCAGCTTTCACAGCTAAGCTGCTGCTTTATACCAATGAACCCAGTGATAGCATTTGCACATCTGCTGACCCAGTCAGGATAATATCTCTATCAACAACAACAACAACAAACATTCAGGAGTAGAAAACTAAGATATTTACTGCATCCTTATTTCACTTCGCTTTCACTTAGTCCCCCTTTTTAGCTGTCATTGCTGAATTCATTCTTGTGAATTTGAACATAATCTTACAGATAAATCTTAAACATAAGATTAACACCAAGATTAGCACCAGAGGAGCAATCAAACAACACAATAGACCCTAATCAAGGAACTATTAACTCAGTCAATCTACCAAGCAGCAAACAACAACCCAATCAAGGAACTACCAAGGAGAGTACAACACCCCCACCAACACAGGCAAGACAAGCCATGATATATAAACAGAGAGCAAGTCCCACTCCCTTTTCGCACTGAAGTTGTTGCCTAGCCTGGCAATGAAACATCTGCAAGAAAACAACAAGGCTCAGAGAGCACCAAGGACTCCACTGAACATAATCTATCAAGGAATTAAACTGTGATTCCATTGTTGTTATTATTTGGAAAAGATAACAGAAGGAAAATAGCTAGTTACCACATAACTTTCTCTTCTACCTTATTCCCACTAGAATCAGAAAAACAAACACTACTCCTACAAACAAACTGCACAATGGCTCCTGTAGCATGATAAAGACTAACACATTTATTGTGTTATAATCACATTTTCACATTTTTGATGAACACACACTCTTCCTCTGCCTATAACATTCCAATAGAGATAGCATTTTCTGTTATCCTGTGGCACCTAATTAGGGAGTAAATGTAATTTGAAAATCTGAAATCATGTCATATATCTATCAGGGTCAACTCTTGCTTGCATCAAACTGAGAAACATGTTCATGCACTGTTTAATACTGTTAGCACTGGCCAACCATTCTGTCATAAGGAGGCTACTGATTATGGCTAACTTTTCCGCAATGACAGCTAATTATTAAGCACTGGGAAAATATGACAAAGCCCACTCCCCCACCCCTCCCCGTGTTATGTAAAGAGAGCTGATCTAATGCACATATACCTATGTATGGCTGCACTCACATGAGTGCTTTCCTCAATTAACCATGGCTTAATCAATTAACCCAATTTCCTAGGTTACCACAACACATTGAACCTTATACTAACTAACCTTGGCTGAATTTGCACAATACGCTGCTCTAAACTATGATTGGCTGTTTTGTAGTTCAGTGTGCCTTGCCTTTGTATGCAGTATACATGTGTGTGAGAGGGAGAAGAATGTGGAAGCTTCCAGTTGTAAACTGCTTCGGTGACAAAAGCAGAGAAGAAATGCAGTTTTGTCAAGATATGCATGAGCTGAAGGGTGGAAGCACTCTGGTAACAGAATCCTTCTCTTCTTCTGTTCTTTTGTGGCTTAGATATAAGATAGCTGGTCTACTTTGTGTATATTGGTAAATAAAGCAAATATTACAGAAACATTGTAAGTCTCCAGGGCTTAGGGCAAATAGGCTGTGTTGTAGGATCTTCTCACTGTCCAAGAAGCCTTATAGTGTGCAACATTATTAAACCAAGGAAATTGTGGTGGAAGAAGTAAAATTGTTCCTTCTTGCTAAGTGCTTGATTATTAATGCTATTTGCCTGTAAATTGTAAGGTTAAATTACAAGAAACAATAAATCTTAAAAGCACGAGGTCCCAGTGCAAAGGACTACCAAACATAAATGGAGAACGTTCAGGCCTTTCCTCTCAGGCCGTTGGCTTGGCAAAATTGGCTTACATGGGATGTAAATATTTGTGTGCAGAGGGAGTAGAACATCCTTGAGTGACAAGCCGGTTAGTAATTTTTTTGTCACAACTAATGGATCAACAGCCATATACAATATTGAACAATGCTAGGGCATCCCCCAGAGGCAATGTGCAGTGACCACTCGCCTGATCACAGCGACAAGTGGGCAAAGGCTACAGGTTCAAGGGTGGAACCGGCTAAAGAAGCTATCTCAAACATCACAATTACGCATTGCCACACTGAACATCCGCACCTTGACTGGATGCAGCCATAAACTTGCAGAAATGCTAACGTGACGCAAGGTGGATATCACATGGATACAAGAAACGCGTTGGAAAGGCCAAAAGTCTCGTGATATCGGTGAAGGATACAAACTAATCTATCACAGTGTGTCCAACAACAAAGGTGTGGCTATCATAGTAGGTGCTGATCTGCGCAGCGAGTTAAGCGAGTCACAGTGGTCATTAAGTGATTCACGATCAGGGCTTGTGGTTTCCTTCAGTTGTTAAGCGAACGGTACAGTTAAGCGAACCAGGAATTACTTTTCAGTGTAGGGCGGAGTGTGATAGTCATATGTTTTCCACCAAAACATGACTATGGAAATGCTTCTGTGGCTACAGTAGTATTATTTTCAGTTAATATTACTGTTATTTTCAACTAATATTACTGGTTGATTATTAAAACTTTTACTGTAAGCTCTTCATTGGAATCTTTGTTCTACAGTACAGTACTAAATAGGTTTAAAGGTACTGTACAGTACTGTAACTTTTTTTCCCTGCTGTAGTAAACTCTGCAGTTTTTATTAATGTACAGTACTGTATATAAATTTGATTTTTATAAAACAACTATTTTAAAAACAGTAAACCAGCATTCAGTATTGTTAAATATAATTAAAAATCAGACAGGCAGAGGATGGAACATGCATGCCACCATACAAATCTCTACTTAAGTTAAACAAAAACTGGAAAAAATTAAAGGCAAGCATAAGTGCAGTACTGCATGGAAAAAGTACTTACCTTTCCTGTACAGTACTATAAGGCACGGGGCGTGGTGGCTCAGCGGGTAAGACGCCAGGCTTGTCGATCGGAAGATCGCAAGTTCGGAGGTTCAAATCCCTAGCCCTGCGTGTGGAGTGAGCTCCCGCACTCGCCCCAGCTCTTGCCAACCTAGCAATTCGAAAGCATGCAAATGCAAGTAGATGAATAGGTACCACTTCGGTGGGTAGGTAACAGCGTTCTGCGCGTGTCATGCGGCCACATGACCGTGGAAGCGTCTTCGGACGACGCTGGCTCTTCGGCTAACAAACGGAGATGAGCACCAGCCCCTAGAGTCGGACACGACTGCACAAATGTAGGGGGGGGGGAACCTTTACCTTTTACTATAAGGCACACACAAGCCTCCTTCTGCCGGCTTCTAAATCACAGGAAGTAGTGCAACCACATGACTGGGCCTGCTGCCTGAGAAATCCAGCGTAGTAAGCCTGGAGGACTTCCTGGTTCCAAAGGGGGGACATGTGACCCAAAATGGCCACCACTTCCGGGATGGCCGAATGTCAGTCACGTGATTGCGGAGACCTTGTGAGGCTCGTAATTTCGGGCCCCAGTCCGAAATCTACTTTTGGGGTACCATCGTAACTTCGAATGGCCTTTAAGCGACAGGTTGGTAAGTGAAGACTACCTGTATATCTTACAGTGAGTGTATGAGTTTGATGAAATAGAGATAGAGATACTGTATAGATATAGATTTATGCATGCACACACACACACACACACACACACACACACACACACACACACATACATACATACATTGAAGCCAGATATCCCCCACCCTATACTTTACACCTATTACATTTCATTATTATCTTCAGGCCAATTCTTTAACCTGTCAATATTGCAAATTTTGTTCAGTATTCTAAAATCTTAGCTATTCTAGCCAGTTTTGAGTCATCTGCCGATTAATTGCAGATTAATCCTTCTTCATTGTTTAAGTTATTAATTAAAATGTTGAAGGATGTTATCCAATAAAAAACACTAAATTGACCATAACTATAAAAGATTTTGAGGTTATCTTAAAGAAATTTTATTATTAGGTGGCATAGCAACCCGGAAGGGGGCTATTTTAAAAACCTCACTAACCTGAGAAGACTGTTACTTTGTCAAATCAAGCAAAATGTTCCATCTCTGAAGTCCTGGCTCTAACCAACAAACTATCTAGTGGATGAATCTTATGGCACCATGATAAATGTGCAGACTAAGTTTCATCAGTTATGGCACTTCATGTGGGAGAAGCTTAAAAGAAAAAAGAAATAAAAAGATGAATTCTCAGTGCAATATAATTGTTTTTACTTTTGTTTGTGAGCTGCCCAGGGTTATGCCACATAAGATGGGCAATTATAAAAATCTTTTAAATAAATAAATAGAATCAAGTTACCATACTAATATACCAACACTAGGGATTTCTCTCTCTCTCTATCATACACACACACACACACACACACACACACACACACGTCTTCCTTTTTGCAAAGGAGGACTTAGTTTATTGGTAAATCTCAGGGTTAGCATGTAAAAAGTTCCAGGTTCCAATCCTGAAATGTCCAGATTAAGCAAGGTAAAGGAGATATGGATAGTTGGCCTTCCAGAAGGCTATGAAGACCTGGCTCTTCCCCCAGGCACTGAATTCTGGCATGGGTATGGTTTGTTTGATGAGCTGATAATGTGATATTTAGGAACCTTGACCCAGTTTCTTTTTAATGGATCTATATAATTGGTTTGTTTTTATTTCTGTTTACTCTTCAGAGTACTTTGGGTAGATGAGTGTTCATTTAAATTTGTTAAAATAAATAAATAAAGTCTCCCTTGAATAGAGCTTGATCCCTGATGCCTACATGGATATTTATTTATTTATTTATTTATTTATTTATTTATTTATTTTCCCGCCTTCATTATTTTATAAATAACACAAGGCGGCTAACATACCTAATACTCCTTCCTCTTCCTATTTTCCCCACAACAACAGCCCTGTGAGGTGAGTTGGGCTGAGAGAGAGTGACTGGCCCAAGGTTCCCCAGCCGGCTTTCATGCCTAAAGCGGGACTAGAACTCTCAATCTCCTGGTTTCTAGCCCAGTGCCTTAACCACTAGACTGACTCTAACTCATATCACTAACTCATATCTACATATATAAGTGGTTTGCCACTTCCTTCTTCTGAATTGTTTTTCAACTTCCTAGTTCAGTCTATAGTCCTTAGATTTCCTGATTTTTCTCTCCAACCTTGTTTAGGTTGTTGAAGACTGGCCAAGATCACATTGGCAATGGAAAATCATCCTGTCCAATTCACTAGAAAGCTGCTTCCAGTCAGACTTGACAAGGCTGAGCTGCATGAAGCTAGATGCTCTATATAAGAGGCAGCCTACATATATTTGGGGCTTTTCTACCATCTTACATGCTTGAGGGGGCACTATTATAGGGGGCTGTCACAGAATTATTAAAAATATAATGAATACATTACCAGAGATGGCAGAAAAGGTGAAAATTTAATAAATAAACTAACATGGCAGAAAACATATTAAAGTAAATATGGTAGATACTATAAAATCAGGGGGGAAAACGTTCACTGAGCAATCTATGGTGCTTATGTATTGGATCATTTCAATAGTAGCACAATTTTTGTTTAAATATCTTATAACGTCTTGCCTAAATGGAAAGACCATTTAGACCCATGTTGTTAGAAACTATTAACTGTTAACTATTGTTATCACATAGGGGCATGGTGCCTCAGCGGGTAAGACACCAGGCTTCTCGATCGGAAGATTGCAAGTTTGGAGGTTCAAATCCCTAGTCCCACGTGACGGAGTGAGCTCCCGCACTAGCCCCAGCTCTTGCCAACCTAGCAATTCGAAAGCATGCAGATGCAAGTAGATTAATAGGTACCACTTCGGTGGGTAGGTAACAGCAGTCCGCATGGGTCATGCCGGCCACATGACCGTGGAAGCGTCTTCAGACAACGCTGGCTCTTCGGCTAACAAACGGAGATGATCACCGGCCCCTAGAGTCGGACACGACTGCACAAATGTGCGGGGGGATCCTTTACCTTTTATTGTTATCACATACTTCTACTTTTTTAAAAATTAAATCTCTCTCTCCAGATGTTCTAAGAACATTTTTCTTACAGATGAATCCTCATTTACTTCCATCATGCTTGGAGCTCTGGGCCTAATAGCTAAGTGACAGGCAGAAGCCAAGTAGGGGTAATTCCCCCAAAAAAATTCCTGTTAAACTTCTGGATGTCATGTAGCTGAAATATAAGTGTGATCTCCATAAGTGCTGCTTCCATCCTGATATGCTTACTAAATTGACACCTACTGAATTTCAACTTGTCACCTAGGAGATCTGTAGGCCTTCTTCCCTTAATGTGGGTGTAAATCTATGACTCCAAAAGCCTCTGTTCCCCCCTTGGAGTTCTTCCTAAAGTTGCCACCAAATTACATCTTTTAATGAGATGGAAAGTGGAATAAATTCAGTACCCAGGATTTTATTAACTGTAATGTTAATTAAGATCATACTAATTATATTTAATTAACTTAATGAAATTTAGTTTTGACCTGGCCCCACCTATTTCTTTGTCCCCCAGCCTACCACTGAAAGGCCAAGCACAGCCCACAGCCAGAACAATTAATTGTGCTCTTTGGAGCAATTTACTCCAGGTTGGAAGAGATGCATTAGGACTGCATGACATTTGTCGTGTGAAGGAAACAATTGACTGTGTCCTGTGGGTCTGCCTACATAATGGTGGTGATAGAGGACTGAATTAGGTATTGGACCACCTTCATTAGGAACTCTTTTTGTGACAAGAAACTTTGGGGTATAAGCTTAAATTTCTTGTGCAGTTTTTAATGATTTTCTACAATTTATGATCGTTTGCAACTAACTTACCCTTACAGAAGGTGGTGATAATACAGCCTCTGCTGACCTTTCTCATCATTAAAGATCAAGAAAAAGAATCCTGGAAAACTTTTTACGCCCCTGATTTATGAGATAAAAGGTGGGAGAGGGCAATAGCTAAATAATGGATGAGTCCTAGCAGTGCAATAGAAGAATAAAGCGTAATAAACAAAGGGGACATTCTTAAATAGAAGCAGTCACACTACTTTTGCTAATAAG
This sequence comes from Charina bottae, assembly GCA_023362775.1. Classification (NCBI taxonomy): domain Eukaryota; kingdom Metazoa; phylum Chordata; class Lepidosauria; order Squamata; family Charinaidae; genus Charina; species Charina bottae. Next base: position 5,798,889 of record JALMGJ010000028.1, on the reverse strand, counting down.
TAGAGGCCCTAAAGGAAATCAACGCTGACTGCTCATTGGAAGGACAGATACTGAAGCTGAAGCTCAAATACTTTGGCCACATAATGTGAAGAGAGGACTCACTGGAAAAGACCCTGATGCTGGGAAAGACTGAAGGCAAAAGGAGAAGGGGACGGCAGAGGATGAGATAGTTAGATAGCATCACCGATGTAATGAACATGAATTTGAACAAACTCCGGGAGACAGTGGAGGACAGGAAGGCCTGGCGTCGAAAAGTCGGACATGACTGAACGACTGAACAACAACAACAACAACAACAACAACAACAACAACAACAAAATGAGGGAGGAACAAGTTCAACCTATTTCAGATAGGGACGGCCAAACTGCAGCCGCGGGCTGATGAAATTTGGGTTAATGTCTGTATTGAGGCACTACATTTTTTTTTGTTTTACAGATTAAAGGTGAGGATGAAAGTGAGCAAACCACTCCTATTTCCACCCTTAAAACTCCCAACCACCCTTTCCCAGTCCAACATTTCCATTTTTCCAGGCTGACTTTTGCCCATTTTTTGCTGGGAGGGGGAGTCAATATTGGGAATGGGAGACCTGTAGGAGATGAATTACTCCCCTTCTCACCCTTAACCCCCCAAAACAGCCTACTTTTGTAGAGGAGTACAGAGATAACCTTGAAGAAGTAATGCAAGAACCATTAACTAAACAACAACTCAGTTCTGGAAAAGAAGATGTGAGCAAGAAACATAAAACAATCTTGCCTTGATTTTGTTTAGTATAAGATGGGATACAGCAGGGTTTCTCAACCAGGGTTCCATGGAACCCTAGGGTTCCATGAGAGGTCACTAGGGGTTCCCCAAGAGATCATTATTTATTTAAAAAATTATTTCAAATTTGGGCAACTTCACATTTAAGAGGTAAGATTCATTCTTTATTTTTAGTTTAAGAACACTGTTAATGCATATATACAGGCCTACACATGAAATGAATATAATAATTTTGTAACTTGTGGCCTATACTTGAGCCTGAATGTGCAGGGGTTTCAAGGGGTCCTCCAGGGTCAAAATGTTGAGAAAGGCTGGGATAGAGGGATACCCTGGCTGGCTTTTGAGATTCTATTATTATGTCCTACAACAGCAGACTGGCATTCCGGGCTCTGTTTCCTGATCTGGGCCTGCCTTGAAGGGCCAAGGTTTTGTTCCCCCAAACAGTAATTTGGGTTTTCTGGGATGGGGGATTTAAGTGGTGGAGATGTGAAGTCTCTTTCATCCTCTATCCTTTATTCTCACCCTTAAAACTCTCCAAAAACAGTGGGGGGGGGGGAATTACTTCAAGGCCTAACTAGCTCTGTCGATCACCTGATAGCCTGCTGTGGCTCTCTAGAACATGAAGGGACAGGATTACAGCCCTGCCTCAAAAGTTGCTCCTTTACAACTCCAAACATTCAAGGTTCAGATTAGTCTTTATGTTGCCACAAAAATTAGGCATTTTTCTAAGGCCTAATGGCTTTCAAATGACACTGTTTAAGACATTTCTCTTTCCTGGGGTAGGTCTGATTTCACCAACCCTGATAAAATGTTTTTTCTGTTTTGTTTTTTTCCAGTAGTTAAAAAAAAAGGATTCACTGACCAGCTCCTGTTTGTGCCTACTATATGAATAGCTTCCTCTTTTTAAAAAAGGAAAGGCAACTGGAATAAATTTATTTTTCCTTTATATATAAGTAAGCACTGGAGTGGAAATGAATTTCTGAATTATGAAACAGATTTAAAATTAACTTTGCTTTCTTCACTCCTAACAAACAGTCCTTGTCCACAAAGATACATGCTGTTCTGCAAGAATCTACAATGGCAGATTCCTAAATTTCTTGCAAGAAACCCTTTCCCAGTCAATGTACTGGATCATCAAACAAATCAGGGGGCATTTCCAGATGGTGCAGATGATCAGCACTCAATTATTGCCATCCCAGTGTTCGCATGCTTTCATTTTAAGAATCTGTTGTCCCTTCCTTCCTTTCATTTTACAAAGCTTTATTCAACATATACATAAAATACATAAAAAGTAAAAAGAATGGAACAAAGAATACTACAAAGAAAATTTAAAAAGTGCAAAAATACAAAAAAGACTATTACATGGTGGCTTCCGACTTTCTACAATTAAGATATATGTAACTCATTATCAATCTCTTATTCTAGTTTAAACTAAGATAAACATTATTTCTATAAAGCATTTACATCTCTATATGACATTCTCCTCTAAAATAAACTATATCTCCCTCTTAAAAAATAAAAAACCCTTTCTAACATAATTATTCGCCTAATAAGCAAATACTCAAATATTATCCTACTTCACTCAAATTTTACTCCTCTCTGCCTTTTACCCAAGGTAAAATCATTATCACCAAAACAAAAACATCAGTCTAAACCTTTAAGAGACCATCCTGATAAACACATTTAAACAATTATCCGACTTCAAAATAGACTAAGACATTTACGTATATCAGTATTACACAGAAAGCTTTCCCCTTACAAGTCTCAAATTCAGCAGCCAGCCATAATTCTTGGTCTCGATTATCCAGGAACACAGCCAATTGTATCTCTTTCTTTGTGACTGAAACTCTTCTTTCTTCAGAATCAAAGTTAACTCTCCACAGTCCAATTTTTCTCCCTTCACTTTTTGACTTAGAAACGTTACCTTCTTGCCTCCCTAGCTTCTGGTCTATCAAGGGGAAAGCTCACGTAATGACTTTTCAGGTCCCTCTCATAGGACATCAGGATTTTTAAAAAAAAATTATGCAACAACTTGCATGTGGACTGGGGAAGGGGCATGTAAGCAATCTATTTTATTTTGTTTTTGCACCACAGGACCTGTTGCAACTCAGAGCAGGCTGGTGATTTTTACTCCTTCTTCTCAGCATGTCTCATTCTCAACATGTCAGGGTTCATCTTCAAATTACTTTTGAGAGGCTGGGGGTGGATGCAGCGGTGGTGTGGAAATGCCCCATCGTATTATTTCAAAGAGGGGACAGCAACACATTGGATGACTGGTGTGAGGGCAGGAGACAATAATATTTTTATTCCTCCCATAATGTGCTGGTTCACTTTGCCTGGCACCAATGTGTTGAGGTGCAGAATGAGAATACATTTCCCCCAGTCCAAGGATTCCCAAGAGACTGCAATATTTATTTATTAAATAACAGGACCCTTGGAGCAGAAAAAGGGAAAAAAACGAGGAACATGTTTTGGATATCCTTAATGAATCAGGCTGTTTTTTTATCAGTGTGAGGTCAAAATATCAAGTGAATGAAATTTACATGGCCAAGATTTCCTAAAGTTTGCCAATTTCCGTCTTGGCAATAACAGGAATAAAAATTATGCAATAGTTCTTCCTCTTAAGACCACATCCCCACTTCTAGTTGCACACCACGCTGCAATGTTGAATTGCCATATTCCGATAGTAATCAGTATTCAGGTTCTGTTGTTAGCATAATTAGAAGGCCAAGAGGCTGACAGTGATAGCTGGAAAGCCAGGGCCTATGTTCTAAATGTAATGGAGAAATAAATTAAGTCAACTGAGCATGTCCAAAACCAGAACACAGACACAGCTGGTATTAGGGAAATACCTCTTCCTCCTGCTAGTTTATCATTTTCACTTCAGTGATTTTTATGGAAATCACCCATAAGTCAGGCAGGGCACAAAAAGGCTGACTGAGGTAGCGTTAATACCCATTCTTATCAAACAGAATCACCATGGAACTAAGCTTCTGCAAATTATTTTAGTGACTTGACATTTTCCATGCACATTAGGTCTCCTGGGAAAGATCTGGATGACTGACTCTGATTTCCATCAGCTTTCCGCTTGATATTTCTGAAGCTTGATGTGTGCTGTATCTCTTCTAGCACAGAATGTATAAAGCACCCATCAGATGGATCCAGATGGTAAAAAAAAGGGGGCGAGCATTAGATGGATGAGGGATGGATGGGTTTGGTGCAATTCCTCTGGGAAGGGCACTTGCTACGGTGGCCCAGGTCTCAGTCTACATTCAAAGGCTCAGGAGATCAGGGTGTATCTGGAGGAAGCAAAGCCAGTCCAGTTCTAATTAGCCTGGGTGCCTGAACAGCAGGAGAACTTTAATTTAAAAAATGAAGAAATAATTCATTGTGGGTTACACATAGTGTGGGGATTACAACTCCTGTCTTGAGGCTCAGCCCTTGGAATATTAGGGGACTTCCCAGATCTTGTCCTTCCTAGTGATAACACTGAATACATTTCCTATGCTGTTGATGTTCTTCTTGTAAGTTGTCTTGAGATAAGCAACCATAAACTTTCCAATAAGTAAATAAATGGCTATGTATATGATTTAAATATTAACATATTAAATCACCTGGAGCCTCTGACAGGCATCATATATGTCATACCTGCAGGTCCCAGAATTTTCAGTCAGCACACTAAGCACATCAGGCTGGCACCAGGTTGTTTGGTGACATTAAACAAATGCCCTGCCCTGACTGGCAATAGTTCCCCAAACCCTCAAAGCAGCAGTGGAGCTGAGCCCTGCTATTTGATGGCCTTTAAATGGCCAGGCTGTTCTGACACCAAGGGAGTAATGTATTTTATATCTGCTGGAAAGGGTGACAGGGACAGATGAGCATGTGCATTGGGTGGGAGCTGCTGCCATGCTCCCCAGATGTATGACCTTGACATCAGATGGAGTGGCACAGCTGGCTACCTAGCAATTGCATGGAAATGAAGCAAATTGCATCATTAAAGAGCAAAATGTTGATGAGCCTGACATTATTGGCTGCTCATGCAAATGGCAGTTCCTCCTTTGCCTCAAAAGTGCAAATGAGCTGACCTTTCCACTGATCGAATAATATAACTGTAAATGGCAGTCCAAAGGAGGCTGAGAGTGTGGGAAGAGTTCACTCAAGATCTAATTGGAATAAGCAGAGTTATATTTTCTGAGATGGAAGGAGGGAACACAGCTCCACCCATCTGTAGCATGGTACAGGGTCCTTAATCTCTTCCCAAACCCACCATTTTTAACTTCTGTGCTTAGTCCACATCAAAATCAAGTCTATGCTAGCTTTATCAACCCACATTCCCTTTTTATGTCTCCCCCACTATTAGTTGTCGTCCCCCCTCTGCTGGTACTATTGATTCTGAACTCCTCAGAGCAGAAAGCGTTTTCTTGGTTCATGTTACCCTATAAACTTCCCCAACTAGATGCCCTCCAGATTTGGTGGACTGGAACTCCTGCCATTCCCATTAGCATGGGAAAGGATGGTGAAAAATGCCTTTCAGACTAAAGGAAGAAAGGTAGCTATGTAAGATGGTTGTTGCAACATGATTGCTTCTTGCATAGAAAAGGCTTCTCGGCCTTTTGGCTAAGATCAAGTGTAGTATCTGTTCTTATCAGTTTAATAGAATGATAATATAATTGATAATATTCCTTGCATAGGTGAAGAAGTTAATTTGTCCACCATCTCTTCTGGACCTGTTTCACTGAGTGAAAGATATTTCTGAATGGGGAAACACATCTTTTATCTGGGAGGAAGTCATGCCCAGATGCTCTAGCAAGCAAACTAAGAAAGAAAAATCTCTGAGCTGGCAGTACACATGTAAAATGTTTCCAATATTACCAAAGAGTACTTGCATCCTCTCCCCAATACATAACTACCCAGATAAAAGGTCTACCAGACAGTTGTGTCCTAGGTTATTTCTATTTTTGATCAATGCCTTTCATTTATCTAAACTCTATACAAACTGAGATTGAAATATGCTACTACCAGATTAATTCAGTTGAAACAAATCTGGCAATATGAGGAAGCTGCAAAGAGTTTTACTATATACAAACTAGGCAAAGGCGGGTGGGTAAGTTCCTTCTTTAACCCTCCAGATAGGAACACACTACAAATCAACCATAACAAACATATAGCATTTAAAAATAAGTCCGTATTACATATTGAAACACTACTTTACAGTATTGAGTTTGTGCTTTCTCACATTCAGATCTTTAGAGTATGCCAGTAAAATGCCTTCAGTGCATGAGAAAATTTTGACAACCCAGACAACCTATAAAAGTAGATGTCAGATACAAGATGTTTTATCAAATCTATATAAGGGCCTAAAGGCAGTAGTGTTCAGTAATATAAATGGGAAAGTTCAATGTATTCTTTACATATAAGAAGTTATTCCCTTCACATGCAGTTCAGGAGTAGGAAAACAACAGCTCCATCAGACAAATCTTATATTAGATCTTATGCTTAAACATAGCAACATTGAAACAATCACTTTACCTTTCAGTTTCCTGAAAGTGTCACTAGTTCAGTGTTAGCAGAAATATGGAAAGCATTTCTAAAACATCACAAATACAGGAGAGAAGATTTGCTTTGCTCCAGATTCCTAACGTGGTAGGCTAAAGAGTTACCTCAAAATCTGATAAAATCATAAGAGCTGCTTCACATCCATTTTTCCCAAACACCCTCCTTCCTTGGGTGGCATATTAAGAGAGGGTCCAGCTTCAAGAAGCCAGTTTTTCTGTTCAAGGCTCTGCGTCTATGTATAGTAGTGTTTCTCAACCTTGGCAACTTCAAGCTGTGTGGACTTCAACTCCCAGAATTCCCCAGCCAGCCAAGCATGTAATTTATGCCACTAGTCTGAAGGACATGTAGGTAGCCACGCTCCAGGTATAATGCATCTTATTATCTTTAGGACAACATATGTTAGCATTATCTGGATCTTTCTGCAAGTCCAGGGGCTGAATTGAGGAGTGCCTACATTTTGAATTCCAAATTTAAGTGTTAAGAGTTAAGTGATGCAGTTTCTGCCCTTTCTCAGTGCCTGGAGGCTGTGGGGGTCTGGATGGGGAACAACAGGCTTCAGCTGAACCCTGGCAAGACGGAGTGGCTGTGGATTGATGGCGCCTCGGGATCCAAGGAGTTGTCATCTTTAGATCTGGACGGGGTGGCACTACCCCGTTCAGACTCAGTGCGGAATCTGGGGGTCCTTCTGGACTCACGACTCCTGCTTGAAGAGCAGGTGGCAGTCGTGGCCAGAAGGGCTTTTGTGCAACTTCGAGTTGTACGCCAGCTTCGCCCTTTCCTGGACCGAGATGCCCTCCGTACAGTCACTCATGCCCTGGTCATCTCCCATATAGACTATTGCAATGCACTCTACATGGGGCTACCCTTGAAGAATATCCGGAAGCTTCAGCTGGCCCAGAATGCGGCTGCGCGCGCAGTTATGTGTGCCCCAAGATCGGCACATGTGACACCTCTGCTGCGTGAACTGCACTGGTTACCAGTTTGCTTCCGGGTCCAATTCAAGGTGTTGGTTGTTACCTTTAAAGCCCTACATGGCATGGGACCAGGTTACCTTAGAGACCGCCTCATCCCCAGAGTATCGACCCGCCCCACCCGGTCATGCAGAGAGGGCATGCTACGGATCCCATCAGTAAAAGAATTTCATCTAGCGGGATCCAGGAGGCGTGCCTTCTCTGCTGTAGCACCCGCCCTTTGGAACATCCTGCCCCTTGAGGTGAGGCTAGCCCCCACACTCCTGACCTTCAGGAAGCAACTGAAAACCTGGCTCTGCCACCTCGCCTGGGACGGGATGAGTAATAGCTCTTCCTGGAGATGGCTCGCACCATAAAGTTCAGTCCGGTTCGTAAACATCAGATACACCCTCTTGGATTTTATATTTTTATATTTTTATATTTTTTAATTGATTGTTTAAAGTATTTTATATGTTTTTAATCGCTGACTTTATTGTAAACCGCCCAGAGTCCCCTTGTGGGGGGAGATGGGCGGTGATATAAGTTAGAAATAATAAATAAATAAATAAATAATAAATTTGATAAATTCAGGAACTTTCTGAATATTTACACTAAAAGGTGATCCAAATTTTAGTAGGAAGGCAGAATTATAAGAAAACATTCACTGTGTACGGAATCTGGGTATGAGCAGCAGTATCGGGACTGGCCAAGTACAAAAAACCAGACTTTAAAAGAAGACTTTAATTAAATCTGTGGTCAGCTAAATAATGGGTGCTATCAAACATATCCTAAAGGCTAATATCTGGTTGATTGGGTTTATCAATATATGCTGTGATACTCTAATCCAGACAAAATTATGAGTTCCCCAGATAATGGTCAATCAAAACTGAGTCACAAATTATTCCTTTACTGACATCAGCTCCCCTTTCAGGAGTGGGATGTTTCTTTATATTGTTGGGCCACAATCAATCACAGATGCTCTGCCTTTTTCCTTTTGTTTGGAATACAAGAGTATGAGGCTTCCCAGGGAGAATAGGACTAAAATTTATTTGCATGGAAGCCTGTAGTGCAGGGCTTTCCAAAGTTTTCCCGTGGTGACACACCAACCGCCGTTGGTGTGTCACCGCGGGAAAACCCGGAAGTGCCGCCGTTGCGGCAGCACGCAAAAATCCGGAAGCGCTGCTGCCGCTTTCGGGTTTTTGCGTGCTGCCATTGGTGTGTCGCCGCGGGAAAACCCGGAAGTGCTGATGATGATCAGCGCTTCCGGGTTGTGTGGCGACACACCAGACTGTGTGTGGCGACACACGTTTGTGTTGCGACACACAGTTTGGAAAGCTCTGCTGTAGTGAATCCTGGAACTTAAAGATACAGGAAGAAAACCATTCATCCAGAGCAGTATTTCTCAATCTTGGCAACTTTAATACGGGTGGACTTCAACTCCCAGAATTCTCCAGCCAGCAGGAGTTGAAGTCCACCTGTCTTAAAGTTGCTAAGGTTGAGAAACACTGACCTAGAGAGAACAAAACCAAAGCTGACTCTTGCTTTAGTGGGGCAAGCCTCTGAACTTGTTGTTCAAAAGAGCAAGGATTAAACAGGGAATGGAGGGAAATTTATCCAAAGCTACAGAGCAAAGACACAGGGCATGGTGGCTCAGTGGGTAAGATGCCAGGCTTGTTGATTGGAAGATCGCAAGTTCGGAGGTTCGAATCCCTAGCCCCACATGACGGAGTAAGCTCCCGCATTCGCCCCAGCTCTTGCCAACCTAGCAATTCGAAAGCATGCAAATGCAAGTAGATTAACAGGTACCACTTCGGTGGGATGGTAACAGCGTTCCGCATGCGTCATGCCGGCCACATGACTGTGGAAGCGTCTTTGGACAATGCTGGCTCTTCGGCTAACAAACGGAGATGAGCACCAGCCCCTAGAGTCGGACACGACTGCACAAATGTGCGGGGGGAACCTTTACCTTTACCTACAGAGCAAAGGCACATTATAACAGTGAGATTTTTTATATATAATCCAAATCAAGGAAAGGTAGGGGTAAAAGCTGTGTTGTGTTGTGGTCACTTTATTTGAACCTCCTTTTTTTTTATGTTATGGCTCAGACATGTAGGGAAGATTTTGAAGTTACCCTGGTAGGAACCCTCCAGTTAATTTGCTGGGGTCCATATTTAGCAAAGCAAGCTTGGCTTTGTGGGTAGAACTAATCCTGTTAAGTGAGGCAGATGTCAAAAGGAAGTAAGATTTATTAAGGAAGTTACATGCAGTGAATGAAGGCCTGTGGTTCTGAGTTTTCTATCCTCATGACAGAAGGAAGAAGGAAGGAAGGACAACATATAAGGTAATAGGACCAAGTTAGAGGTTTGAGAATGTTGTGGAAATATTATAATGTTGGAGTTCCTATATTAAGTGAGCTGTGGCATGGAACAATATCCCTCACATTTTCTTCCTACACCTCAGCCTATTCAATTGAAATTGCTCTTCTAGATAGCATTTTGCAAGGACGTGATGAGGAAGGGGATAGGAAAAATCCACTTCTGTCAGCCCAGTGACTCATGGCTACATCTGAATGTATAGCTGCATTCATACAACATGCTTAACCCAAGTTTGAACAGAGCATTTCATCATAAATTAATCAAATGGATTGGGTTCATGCAACACACTAAGCCACAAAGGCAATCCAAGGTTAACAGCTAACTCTTTAACCTTGTTAAGTGTGTTGCTGGAACACAGCCTATATTATTAAATATATCATTACTTATAAATTAATGCTAAAGAATAATGATGTGAAAATTTCTCTAAATTTTGGAGCTGCCATCTAACAGATGTTCAAGGGCTCAAAATATGGATTCTTCAACCAGAAATATTCAAAGGGCAGAAATGATTGCCCAAATATATGTTATCTGTTCAAAATATAATACTAGGACTGTGAGAGAACCAAACTGAAAATGATTTAAGGTCCATGAATGAAATGTGATCAATTATTTTAAATTGATATCTGATGTACTACATATGTATCCAGTTGTTAGCTTACCGTTGGAAAGATTCTGCTTATGTTACATCTGACATTTGAGAACTCTTGACATTTTCTCTTTTCTAAGATCCACATATGCATTTAACAAACTGCAGTTTTCTTACTCTAATAGATGATCCCTATAACCCTTTTAGGGTTTGAAAAATAAATAATAGGAGGAAGTTGGAATATGTGCTCCAGATTTGCCCTTTCACCTTTGACCTTTGGTAGTTGATGGGAAAGTCTAAACTGTAACATAATTTTGAAAGCAGTTACAATTGGAAGTCTGTGCAATTGATTCACTGTCATATGAGTCAGTGTAAGATTATTCAGCTGAATGAGGTAAGGGTTGGTTGAAAATGTTGCAAATTGTAGGTGTAGTGGAATGGATGAGCCTGGAACATACTTTCCCAGCTCACCTCCACTTACAGATTCTTTGGAACAACTAAGAGGGCAAAAGAAAGCCCAGGGTACTTATCTTTTAAAATGATGTTTTTCCATGATCCATGGATCATTATTGCTTGAGCTGTCACTTGAGACATAATAAAGCTAGCATAGGAATTTGTATGCTGAATTTGCGTCATATATCCAGAGTGCTTGCAGGTGCTCTGACATCCATAAGCTTACTGCCATGACATGCGTATATTTTAATCCAACATTATATTAGATGGGATTCTGAAAATAACCATTATTTTCTGCTCCAAGTGCAAAAACAGCTTATTCATTATTTTGGAATAATAACAAAGATAGTAGTTAATTGTTAAATATGTTAAATAAAAGGAAGAAGTACTGTGTATGAATGCATAAGATGATACAGATTGATGCTAGTTGCACATCCAACACTCTGAAGATTAATCCTTGGCAACTTTTGTTTGTAAATGGAAGGGGCTGTAGACTAGTTGTACTGCATATATGCAGAAGACACAATCCCCCTGTTATCTGCAATTCAAAAGATCAGGTAGACAATCAGGTTAACCGGTCAAAGTAGATAATACAAGGCTAGAGGGATAAATTGTTTGATTTCAAATAAGTCATATTCTTATTTTTCTACGGTTCCCTTATGGTACAGCAGGGATAGACAAGCTTGATACAATAATGATGCCAGTTCGAATGGATAAAACTTAAGCTGATGTTCTAAACATGAAACTTGATATGCAGTTGCCCGTTTTACCTAAAAATATTCGGGCAACCTGCCCGAATCATTCAGATCTCTGGTGCAAAAGGAAGACACACCAAGGAGGTCATAGAGATAAGGAAGTAGTTTTCATCCAACTGTAGATTGGCCTCTATTTATTCTTTTTTAGATGCATTAAGATGGTGGCTAATTTACATTAAGGTTGAGGCATCACTTGTACTTGTGCTTTCCTTATTTTTATAAACAGAAAAAAATGACAACCCCCAAATCTGTGGGAACTGATTGGGGTTAAAATACACTTGATAGAGTTGGAAGGGTTTCTGATTCTGCTTTATTCTCCTCTGTGGATAGAAGGCAAGTGTGTGAAAAGTAAAATAATAAGAAAGAAGTAGTTCTTAGAGAAAACCCTATTTTTTCAAGGTTACACTAAGCATCTCTGTGCTGGCAAACTCCTGTGTTTACAGGACACAGCTGATTTGTGGAGAAGGGTACTTAACCTCAATACACTAATCTCAATCATGATACATTTGTACTATATGTATATAGTAAATGGCCATAGACCAGAAGTTCCCAAAATTTCCCTGTTCACGGTGCCATTAGGGTCTCAGTAATTTTTTCATTAAAAAAAAACTCAGATCATGGCATCTGGTCCCATCACCTCCTGGCAAATTGAAGGGGAAGAAATGGAAGCAGTGACAGATTTTATTTTCTTAGGCTTCAAGATCACCGCAGACGGTGACTGCAGCCATGAAATTAAAAGACGCTTGCTCCTTGGGAGGAAAGCTATGGCAAACCTAGACAGCATATTAAAAAGCAGAGACATCACCTTGCCGACAAAGGTCCGTATAATTAAAGCTATGGTTTTCCCAGTAGTAATGTACAGTATGGCTGTGAGAGTTGGACCATAAGGAAGGCTGAGCGCTGAAGAATTGATGCTTCCAAACTGTGGTGCTGGAGGAGACTCTTAAGAGTCCCTTGGACTGCAAGGAGGTCAAATCAGTCAATCCTAAAGGAAATCAACCCTGACTGCTCATTGGAAGGACAGATACTGAAGATGAAGCTCAAATACTTTGGCCACCTAATGCGAAGAGAGGACTCACTGGAAAAGACCCTGATGCTGGGAAAGACTGAAGTCAAAAGGAGAAGGGGACAGCAGAGGATGAGATGGTTAGATAGCATCACCGATGTAATGAACATGAATTTGAGTAAACTCTGGGAGACAGTGGAGGACAGGAAGGCCTGGCGTGCTATGGTCCATGAGGTCACGAAGAGTTGGACACGACTAAACGACTGAACAACAATTTTTTCATGGTGCCCCATAATAGGCAACTGGGCAGTGCAGATAATCCCTTAGGCATATTTTGAGAAGAATCTTTGAAATGAATAATGTTTAAGTTAGTCATGATCAAATTAATTGATCTGAATGGTTCTATATAACTAAGTCTGGATTTAACTCATTAATCGCTCTTAACATTTAATCTGTACTTATTGCTCCATTTAAAACATGAGGAACATGTTAGGAAAGCAGCTGATGTTTATATCCAGAGACTCAGACCTGTAGAAATAGATGCAGGGTTCTAATTTTAGTTGTTCATTTCTTGAACAATAGCTACACTCATTCACATACTCATGCATGGTCAATCAAGGTGGAGTTTCAGAAGAATCAAGGTGGGATGCCCATGGTGTACCATACTTATTTCTATGAGATGACTCTAAAGGACCACTGTTCCATCCACTTTCTAACAAGGCATGGCCAATCCATCAAAATTTGGCCAGTCCCATCTTGGCACATTTCTCATACCTTCTGGGACTTTTCTGCTAAATATGATTGCCTCATCCAGTTCTTATAGGGACATTCTATTGTTTGGGGAGACATCTTTTGTTAACAGAACTCTACCTCTCATCTCTTCTGTCTTTTTAAAAGTCACCATTCTGGTATTCTTCTATATGCTGTGTTAGCTGTAACCTTCTTGAGCAAACCTTTCTGCCTCCATGGCGGAAAGGTTTTCCTTATTCTCCAAGTGAATAAGGAGAAGCTAAAACAAAAGGCTTTTCAGAAATACTTGACCTTTCCAGGAAATGCTTAAGTATTTTAAGATGGTTTCAGGAGGATATTCTTTTTAATTAAGTCTGTCAGATGTCTAGTCTATAAATATACCAGTTTCTAAAAGGGCTCACCTTGGGGTATGCTTGTCAGTACATGAGGCGTTTCTCCGGTTACACAGATTTAGCACGTCTCTTTTACAATCTAATCAAATATGGTGATTCCTTAAACAAAATGTTTGAAAACTACTCTCAGCTCCTGAGACACTTTTGACCTATTGTAGTTTCAGTAAGCCTGTTCAGATGCACTGTGGAGTTTTTAGTAAGAGATTCAAACCAGAACTTCTAGTCATGAGAAGTAGGGGCTTTTCTGCATCTGCAGAGGGTCATTTTACAAGAAGTCACCAGAGCTCCGGACTCAGTAGGTATCCCCACAAACATATAATGATAATTTCATTAACTATAATGATCTGATAGTTAATTATTCTTTGTGCTAAATGTGTTTTTTGCTTTTGTTTTTCTTTTGTTTGTTGGTCAGTCCTGAACTTTCTATCAGTGAAATTAATTGGTAATCAGATTAAAGAGATTATGAATTTTCTTGATATCATTTTTTTCCCTCTAGAAATGTCCCCAGGAAAGCATTCACTGTTGGCCTACATTTTGGAAGGAATAAACAGTAAAATAAAACAAAATTCTGCCCAAAATTCAAGACAATGTTCCAAAGAATGTGGGCATCAAGGAGAACACATTTCTGTTAAATAGGGGACATGGCCAAACCATTTAGTGAAAATAGATGTTTACTAACACCAAATAATTAGGGCCAACTCTCCTTAAATGCTTCCTCTATTTGGCTACTTTGCTGATTGCAAATTGGAACAATTTGCCAGCTGCATAAGGCCATTTATGCTATTGCAATGCTTCTGTCTCTGAACAAATTAAACATGCTAAAAGTCATATTAAAGCAGAGAAACCATTTTGTGTTTTTCTCTTAGGTTTTACAATTCCCACTTTTCAACCAAAATATGATATTGTATTTGCAGGACTATCACTTTCATCTTCACAAGTAGAACATTTCTTTTGCGAGGAATGCAAGATATAGTAACACATGCCTTTTGCAATAAGCATAAGGTATAACATTCCATAACACAGGTTTCCATCACCAGGTAGGAAGACTAAATGCAAATAGTTCAGAAAATATCAAGCAGGATATGCTTTGAATAACAATGAGATTGGGCTCAGAAAATACCAATTACTCTATCTGTGCCGATTTAAAAGCATTTTGGTTCACATTCAAATAACTTCTTTAGTGGTTAAAGCAGGGACAGCCAATATTTTTGTGGCCAGAATTTCTTATTTTATTTTATTTTGGAGTTGAGAGCTGCAAGAAGTATAGCAAATGAAGTGATGATCTCAACAAAAAGAATTACATTACATTTTTTGGTCCTTTTTTCTCATTTTGGAGAGAGAAGAGGCTTTATTTTTAATGGGTTCTTAACCCTTTAGAGACTCAACATGTTTGTTCCCTTCATTTTCTAAATAAAGTCAATAGAAAATTGTGGCAATCTATAACTAAATTTTGGTAGTGATGGGACCACTGCCACCCCCCCAAACAAACAAACAAAAACAAGTGGGGGGGGGAGAGGCACATGGTTTCTTTGAATGAGATTGTCCCCTCTTGGTATAAAGCATGAAAACTATGAGCTATACTTGTTTTTTTTTTCTTTTGCTTCTGAAGTGGATATACTCAGTAGGTTTTGTAAATATTGGTGTGGAGGAAAATATGCAATTATAGGCATTAATGGTGTAATTATAAGCCTACAACAACAACAATTCAAATCTTCAGTAAAGGTGTATTCTATTAATGTACATTAATTCATCTTGTGCAAAGAGTGCACGTTTAAGTGAAAGGATGAAGAATGCTAATTTTGTTTCCTTGACAGCTGATGATAAGGTTAACTATTTCTGTGGAAGTTTCTCACCTGCTGTCTCTCAATAAATATGGCTGCACAGTAATAAGGGAAATCTGTTCAGAGGCTTGGGAACTTTAGTTGGTATGCTTTTATGTTCACTCTCACAGCTGGTGCAGGTGGATTTCCAGCTATAATATGAAATAACATTCCCTGTGGAAACATTCAGCCATGGTAAACATCAGAATGCAAAGTCAATGTTTAGAGAGGGAGGTCAAGTAACAGGATTTTGCTTGGTAAATGTCAAGGCTGTAAAAGATTGGCAAAATTTGCATTGCTATAAAATGATACAAGCTGAAACTCATAGATACTCAAAGTATTTCACAGTTCCATTCTTCTCAGGAAATGCATGTGTTTTCAAGACTTGCACAGTCTAATCAAATCAATTTATAAAGCTTCTGTCTTCTGTCTCCTTCATGGAACAAAAGGTAAAGACTCCTTGAGTTGAACTCAACTCCTTATAGAAATACTCTACTGTTGCTTTCTTTAGGGATGCTGTTTTTATAAGAATTTTATTAAGTTTTTTAAAAAAGATAAAAGATACAGAAAAACAAAAAACTACAAACAAACAAAAAAAACTTAAAAAGTGTGAAAACACAAGAGAAATTTTTTTAGATAGATTACAAAAAGAAGTGACTTCCGACTTTAAACATCAAGGATATACAGCAATTTCCCATTACTTTATACAATTTCCCTTACTCTATATTAAACCAAAATCACATTATTTCTACAAGTCAACCCCTTAGCACATTATAAAAATCACTAAATACCATTGCTCCCTCCCTTTATATTAAAAGAAAAAAAAGTATAAATCACCTAATCAACTACCCCCCAAATATAACATTTATTTGATTATTTCCTTATTTATTTATTTATTTATTTATTTCCTAAAATAACAATTACTAAATTATTCCCTTCCTACTACTATTCTATACATTCCTGTCTACTATAATAAAAATCAAAAATAGAAAATCATGTAAATTGTCTACCGTTATAGTTAATAATACAAAAAACATGAATACAAAAAACATGAATAAGAAAAAAATTTAATAATCATAATCCCAGTCATTAACAATAAGTAAAATCTTTAGGGATGCTGTTTGATTTCCTTCTCTAGCTCTGGAAGTTCCAAGCACTAATCAGGGCTTTCCCGGCTCTACTTCCAAGATCAGCTAAAGTTAGTTGGGCTGCCATCTGCTGACAGGATGGTATCAACTGGGATGCCATCAATATGCAGAATTTCAGGAAGCAGATGGAGTCATTTTAGTCTGGAGCAGTGTTTCTCAACCTGGGCCACTTTTAAGATGGGTGGACTTCAACTCCCAGAATTCCCCAGCCAACAGAAGTAGTTGAAGTCCACCCATCTTAAAGTGGCCCAGGTTGAGAGACAGTGGTCTGGAGTATGGAATTTCTGGCAGTTCAAGAAGATGAAATGATTATGCATGAAACAGAATTAAAAGAAAAATAACCATAACTACACAAGACATCGAGATGGTAGATGCAGTTTCAAAAAAGATGCTTATGAAGACAATAAAATCACATTATTTAGCAGATTAAGGCAAATAAGCAATTAGATTAATCAAGACACTTTGATTAGTTAAAAAATCCAAATTCATGGATAGCAATTCAGTATGTGAATATTTTTTAAAGCACAGAATAGGTGAAAGTCAGGCTTTGCCTTATTAGAGATTCTAAAATGTTTCTCTTAGACAGAATTGATGGCATGAGGTGCTTTTTTTCTTCAAAATTTAGTTGAATATATTCATATTCTCTCACACACATATAGATCTATTATCACACACACACACACACACACAAGTGAAATTAGAAAAATAGAATGTAAATACAATCAAAGTTATAAATAAATAAATAAATAAATAAATAAATAAATAAATATTGTTATTAGTAGAATCTGGAGTGCATGTCAATATACTACACAAATCTCTTTGTTGGTGGAAACCTTCGTTCTGCCTTGCAAGGTAGTCTCTAGATTAGAAATTCTACTGGGAAAAAACTGATCTTTTGTTGCACTTATGCCATATTGGCTAAAATGTGCCCAAATTGACTGGTATTGTATCCTTTCCATTAGCAGGAAATGCTGCATGTGGCCTAGGTACAGCTAAGACTGGTAATATTTCTCTGCACCTTCTCTGTCTTACTAAAACGTGTTATGTGAAAGCCTCAATTGGCCAAAGTCATGATGGGTAATGGAGGTAAATATCTATGGAACCATCTGATGACAATATGGAAGATTGCTACCTGGAATGTAACAAGAATAAATGATGAACAGCGTGAATTAACAAATGAAATAAAATTTAGAAATTGATACATTGTGCTTCTGTGAATCTAAGACAAAGAGAAAGGATGTAACATAGCTAAGCAATCATGGTTTGATCTTGCAGATTGGAGTTGATATATACATGCAAGGAAATGAAGCTGTAGGTTTAATTATGATGAAAAGACTAAAATGCATGTCATAAGGTATGAATTAATGTCATCTATATGAATGTTATCTACGTATATAGATTGCTGATAATTTCATGTTAGGCTCCCGTGAATGGTGATAATGGAAGAACTAGGGATGAATTTTGGGGAAACTGCAGAAGATTGTTCTGTAACATGACATGAATGGATGATGAAGTGAAATTTTCTGCAATACTTTGATATTTTGATGCTTGATAAATTTGATACTGAATTTTTTTATGCCTATCTTAATATGACTGTCCCAAGTCAGAAATGAGTCAGAACCAAGGGAGGTCTTGAGTTTTTCATTTCAACTAAACTCCTGGGCAATGTAACTAAGCTTCCTCTCCACATTCAGTGGGTGGTAGCTGCATTGGTAAATTTCCATCAGTGCAAGATACTTTGCATTAATTTGTATCTAGTTTCTATACAACTGCAGAGACAAGTTAGGAAGTTCTGGAGCGAGGTGGAAGAGTATATTGTCTATTGTATTGCTCGATTTCCAAAGGCACAGGTGGTAATGGGAGATCACCTGAATGCCTGTTTGGTGGCAAATGACACTGAACTGCATAAGCACTTTCAGTGGTGGCCAGATAATCAGTTACCTTCACCTTTAACACCCAGGGTTTCCTTGGATTCTACAAGCAATCTAGCCAGATTTTGCTTAGCCTGAATGACCTATACTCAAGGTCTCCACATTTTAAACAATGCCACCCAAGATTTTCCTGGACAATTTACATACTAGTCAGGCTCTAGCCTTTCAAGTATTGACTATTTTATAATTTCCTGTAGCCTAATCCCAAAAGTTATTCCTTTGGAAATCTCATCTAGGATGGAGAATGACCATTTACCTCTCATCCTCAGATGCTTTCCCCAGAGTGTTGTCCTATTCAATTTCCCCAAACCCCAACTCCTTTCTAACTATTGTTGATGGTAGGAGATTAAAGATTAAATGGAATGGGCTTCTGAGTAAGGAAATTCCCAGCTGGTTAGCCTCAGAAGAATACAGTAAATTAAGGAAATCCATTATTCAGAGTGCCACAGATCCTTACCATGGGGAGGCTAAGGCTTTGAGAGCATATGGCACCTTAATCCATGACCTACAGTCCTTTCTAACAACAGTTGCCTATAAAACTATCCTCTATCTCAAAGGTCATTTGATTCTAATTGTATTAGGATTAGTGGGAAATTATCTAACGTATTTACTAATCATAAAAATAACCCATCATCTACTTCTAGTCAAATATATGCCAAGAGGGAATATAAAAATCTCTTAAGGAAAAAAAAGGGAAGCTATGGCTGAAATTTGGCATCATCTGACAGATGCAGTGTTCATACCAGGTAAAAAGGAAAGCCATTTTTCAGCAAGAGGAAAGCCAACTTTGTGACATTACGAATGATCTACTATAAGCAGAAAATAGAAGAAGGCATGCAAGCAGGGAGCAGAAAACCACAAGGGCAGGCAAGGTATGTTGAAAGACTCTGGTAACTGCAGCAGATGGCAGCAGAACACAAGGAGGAAGTAACTACTTTCCCCAGTACATAAGACATGTGTCTCTGAATACAACAAAGACTACAAGTCTAGATGAAGCAAAGAAAAGAGTGGAATTGCTTCTGTTTGGGACCAGATTTCTCCCATTGCCCCTAGCCAGTGCCTTGACCAAGCCTGGTTGACCCAGGTCCAGATGAGATTACATGTACAAATGGAAGTGTGGAGCTAGCTTTGTTAAGAAAATCAGTAAAGCTTTATTGTTCCTCTGATTTCATTCTGGTACTGTGTATCTTTATTTAAAGAACCTTTAGTCTATCTTGAGGATCTCTGAACCCATTGACAACATTAATGCATGTCTCCTCTTATAACTCTCTGCCTGTACACCAGGATCGGATGTCTTTCCTCTTCCAGCTGCACCCAGATCAAGAGGAAGGAGAAATCTAGTGACTTGAAACTGGAAAGCAAGAGGGTGATAGATGAATGAAAACAAGAGGGCAGTGAATGAAATGTTTCTGACTATAAGTGGGATTCATTCTATAAGAATCCAGGTTTCTGTAACAGTGGTGAAACTCAGAAACACATTCCTTTTCAGGTGACTCACAGCTTTTCTGCCAGATAGAGATCTCTCTGGAATGTCTTGCTGTATGTATGTATGAATTACTATCATGAGCTCTATGGACTCACATTCTGCATCTGCATGTCTTACTGTATCTAGTAATGCCATTCTCACCTGGCACCCAGTTATCACCTCTGAAACCAAGCAGCTAATTTAGCAGCTACAGTCAGAGAAAGCTCCAGGAAATGACTCAATTGCACCAGAACTACTGAAGTCCAGCATAGATTAGTGGACACTAGTCCCTGCATCACTCTTCACAATCATAGATACTTCTGCTTATATTTCAGAGGACCATAATTGCTCCTTTTTTTAAAAAAAGGTGATAGGACATTGCCCACCAATTAGGAGAATAATTCTCCTAAATATAATTAGTAAACTATATGCAAAGCACCTATGTTGGAAGTTGTGTGATTGGTTAGAGCAGGATCACATTTTGGGAGATAAACAAGCAGGTTTTAAGGAAGAGAGATCAACTCTAGACCATTGCCTTCTCCTCCACCATTTAGCTGATAGATGTACATGTAACACCTGTGCACAGCTGTTTGTGGCTTTTGTAGATTTTAGGGTGATATTTGATTCCATATCAAGACCCCTATTATGGAACAAATTCCAACAAGGTAATACTGACAAACACTTGCTGCTATTACTCTATAAATTGCAGGAACCCTCTAGATTTAGAGTATGTTATGGCAATAGAGGGCAGCTAATTAATTCAATAATATCAATGAAAGGAGTGAGACAAGAGGCTATTTTGCCCCCACACCTATTTAATATTTATATGAATTCACTCATAAACTGCTTGAGAGCTCATGATCTACATACTCCTGAATTAGCAAATAACTGCCTACTCTGTAATATATGGATAATGCCATAATTCTTTCCCTGGCTCAAGCTGGCCTTAGGAGGGCCCTCAGAGTATTAAGCCAATT
The DNA here is from genome assembly GCA_023362775.1 of Charina bottae. NCBI lineage: Eukaryota > Metazoa > Chordata > Lepidosauria > Squamata > Charinaidae > Charina > Charina bottae. Next base: position 5,777,966 of record JALMGJ010000028.1, on the reverse strand, counting down.
TTGTACCAAATAGCAGTTGGCCATTAATGATTAAAAACACCCCAAAAATAATGGTATTTTCCAACAGCCTTAGATACATAGATAGATAACCAATAGAACAGGTTAGTCGCTTTAAATATCTAGAGGTAGTTTTTCAAACTTTTAGACATCAAATAGCACATATAATCTATGCTACCACAGCAGCTCAGAGAAGTATGGCAGCCATTCAAATATTTTTTTAGGAACCAGAGTGAGCATATATCTGCAACCATCAGATTATTTGTTGCAAAATCAGTACCATAGCTTCTTTATGGTGTGCAACTGCGCCCTGGCATAAAATTGCAACCATATGAAAGAATACAGTGTCTCCAGTGCTGTACGTAGACTAGACGCCAGGCTGATTAGCTTCAAAACAAGACCTTGGCAACTAATCATATCTTATTGGCTTAGAATCTCTCTATCTCCCATGGGGCTTCTACCCCTCCTATTATGCAATAACTTTAAATCTAAATGGTATATAATGATTACTGACAAACTGCTGCACCTTGGCATGTCCCATGACTTCCTTCTAAATATGGCTTGCAAAAAAGCCATGGAGCTTATTAAACAAAGATGAGAAGATACTGAACTGCAGCCTAACTTAGCAGCAGCGCCTAGGTTATATTGTCTCCCCAGTTAATCAAGGGAACCACAACCTGCACATAACTTATGTAAGTTATCCTATACCCATTACTGATAGGTTTTTTCCAAGCATATTTTAATGCCCTCCCTTCTGAAGTTTTGAATGGTAAATAAAAAGGAATCCCTGTAGCACTTAGGCAACGCCCTTGTGCCTCTGGTGAACTTGAAACCCTAGAATATATTTTTCTAAGGTGTAAATTCTATGCAGTACTGCACTCTTAATTAATGTCCCATCCAATGGAAAGACTCCTGGCTGCCATAATCAATGTTACCTGTAAGTTTTCTTAAATGATAAATGTCCTGAAGCCAACTTTTAAATTGCTAAGATTTGTGCTTTAGCCTTAAGGTTTGTCATATCCATATTTATTAATAGAAATGTACCATGTATTAAATTGTTATGATGTTGTTATTTTTTTGTATTGTATTTGGGTTTAACTTACGTTGTACCATTCCTGGATCATAATAAAGAAAGATGATGATGAAGTAAAAGGGGCTATGGATGAGGGGAAAAAAGAATATTGTAAAAAAAATATGAGAAAGATATTTTATAATCTGTATAGAGATTATATAAAGAATGTTGTAAAAAGCAGCAAAAGTAAAAGAGGCATAGCTGTTTTAATGGAAAGAAAAAAGAAAGAAATGTTTGGAAGTGGTGAAATATTGAATTTATTTTAGATAAAAATGAAATGAATGATTACAACTTCTATGTCAATGGCAAAAGAACTAGAGGAATTAGATAAATTTTATGTACTTTGGTAGAATGTTTACTAAATATCGCGAAAAGGATGGAGAAAATTTAAGATGTGCAAATGCTGGTAGAAAGGTAGTGGATAGTTTGGGATTTGTTGCAAGGAATGAACATTTGTAGAAGCAAGTTAAAATGACTATGTACATGAGAGTGCTTTTGCCTACTTTGTAATATGTAAGTAAGAATTTGATATGTGTCAGGAGAAACATAAAAGTAAGTTGTATGCATCTGAATGGGATACTTCAGCAGTTGTTACAGACTTGAAATACTCAGGTCCAGAGCACCTCTTTGGCCAGAGAGACTTCAATTATTAGGCTTTCTGAGCTAGCTCTCTTTAGCCACAGAAGGAAATGTGCACATTCCATAACATCTGTGATATGGAAACAATATGCAGCCTCCAATTTTATCAAGCCTGGTATACTATTAATCGGCCTTTCACCCTTGATAGTGTTACAGAGCATGCTTCACAACAGGCTAGGAACTAGATTTTGGTACATGGACCCCCAGCAGCTAGAGAGAACACTTATAAGAACTTTGTAGACAAAAATTCTACTTGAAAAAAAAAACAATGCTTTCTGATAGCCAAGAGGTTCCCCACCCCCCAAAAAAGTTCAGTTCTTGACTGACAGAATGATCAATTATCCTCATGGTAACGTATCAGTTGCCCATGACTTGGCCAATTACATCATCCAAGCCCCAGCCAATAATAATCATACTGATATATTTTCTCTTGTTTCTGTGAAAAGTTAGGATCTTAAAGCTGCACATTTTGGATTGCAAACTGCTACCAGGAATCTCTTTTACTCTATTGTCTAAGCGTGAGTGGATTAACATCATCTTCCTCACTGCACATGGCAGAATATTTTGGTCTGTGTCTTACAAGGACAGGGTTGCACATTTCATTTCATGTCGCTGAAACTTGACTGCAGCTTCACCTCTGCAAATTATGGTCAGGAGTGCAATGTTGACAATGGTAAAGCTTTGGATGGAAGCATGACTTTCACCCTTTGCTCTTGCCACCCTTTGACTTTCTCTCTCAGCTCATTCCAACTCAGCTCCTTTGTCCCCCAATTTAGAATCAAGACCTGTAGTTACAGGTGAATCCTGGGGCTTGGAAGAACCTGTGCTTGTGTACTAGCAGAAGGAATAATTAGTGACTGTGACTGTTGTGTTCTGGGGAGAACCAGAGGGCAAGAGAAAGATGATTATGTCCCATCCTCTGGTTCAGTTTCTTTGACTCTGGTTTGCACAGAGAAGGTGTCATCATGTTTTGAATACACACAATTAAAGGGTTCTGTCTGGATTCTGTCATTTTAAAAGGTGGATTATATAGCAAAGAAGCTAGGTCGGATTGGTGTTTTCAAATGCACAAGAACTGGGGACCAATATAATGACTAATGCTTATGTTTTCCTTGTTTAGTAGATAAACAGATTATCTCAAGGCTAGATCAATGGTTTTCAAAACATTTACCTTTAGGAAATTATTTCTTCTTTGATGTCTACTGAAAAAACATCTGCCATGAAACCACTGTACCTTGCAAAGCATTCTGGAACATATAATTGGATAATTGAAAATCAGTAGGAAAATATAGTAAGTGTGTAATGAAACGTCTCAGAGGGCATCCATTTCACCTAAAGCAATGACCAGGCATTGCCCTGAATGAATACACAGCAGTCTTTCTTGTGAGTGAACATCTCTAGTGAAGATCAGCAATGCTGGATAAGCTGTCTTCCAGGGGAGAGTCTTTGGCCTTTTTGATTTTCTAATTGAAAAATCTGGGAAAACTTCCAAGGAACCTCAGGATCCTCCAGAATACTGACCTTCTTATCAAAGGTCATCTTGTGAACCAGCCATATGGTGGAACTCTCACTCGCTGGATCGTCACCTTGTTGTGGTGAGTGGGCTTGTGTGTTCCCAATGAACCCTGTGAGCGAAGCCGTCGGAAGTCATGTACTCCTGGCAGGGTCACCCATGGCGGTAAGGTCCAGGGGGAGGAACCAGACAAAGAACGATCCAGGAAAGTCCTCAACGGCAGAACAGGCGGAAGATAACAAGGTGTATTGTTACAACGGCTGTGAAGGCGGATGAAGGCTGCAGCAGACAAAAGGTCACCAATCGTCATGGTATCCATGCCATTGGATTAGAGCCTTTTTCTGTGAAGGTTGTGTGCTGATCGTTGTGCACCGATCTCCACACATAAAACAAATTCACGCACAGGCATCTTCCAACCACACCAAACCCAAAACAACCAAAAGTCCCATGGCGACTGACGAATGGCAACGGGGGCAGGACTGTGAAATCCGGAAGCTCCTAGTCATGGACCAGCACATGGGCGGTGGATACGGATTCAGTCGCCCTGACTCAAGGATCGAGGCAGTTGAGTAGTTCGGCAGCTGTATCCACGACTGAGCAGCCCTATTTAGGATCCACTCTGCTCACCCCATATGGGGAGGGGGCTAGAAAAGGTGCCCTAAACATAGTCTGCCTCATTTTCTCCCTGACTGGATTACCGCGACCAGTGGGGTCACCATCTAGCGGTCGTAAAAAACACATGAATTTTGAAACATGGAATATACGGACACTGCAAGACAATATGGATAGTGAACGACCTGAACGTAGGACTGCCATTATTGCAAGGGAGCTGAGACGTTTTAATATTGATATAGCAGCACTCCAAGAAACTCGAAGAGCAGGAGAAGGACAGTTGAAGGAAGAAAAAGGAGGTTATACCTTCTTTTGGAAAGGACTGCCTGAACAAGAACGACGAATACATGGGGTAGGCTTTGCTATCAAAAACGACATTGTGAAGCTCTTGTCAGAAGTTCCCACTGGGATTAACGAACGACTCTCAACTCTGCGAATAAAACTCGCCAAAAACCAACAGGCAACTATCCTAAGTGCTTACGCACCAACACTAGATGCAGATGAGGATATCAAGGAAAGATTTTATACCCAGCTGGACACCATCTTATCAGAGATACCAAAGGAGGATAAAATTATCCTCCTGGGCGATTTCAATGCAAGAGTTGGGCGGGATTTTGATTTGTGGCCAGGGATCATTGGGAAAGAAGGAGTTGACAACAGCAACACGAATGGAATCTTACTTCTGACTAAATGTGCAGAGCATAACCTTGTCATTACTAACACACTCTTTCGCCAGAAAAATAAATTTAAAACATCATGGAAGCACCCACGGTCGAAGCACTGGCATCTTTTAGATTATGTAATTGTCCGTGCTAGAGATCGCCGTGATGTACTTCTCACCAGAGCCATGACGAGCGCCGATGACTGCTGGACAGACCATCGATTAATTCGATCCACGATGGCCATAAAGATTGTCCCTCATCGTAGGCTCCAAGGAAGAAAACCAAGGCGTAAAATGAATACACTGGCCCTTCAAGATTCTATTAAACGAGCTTGCTTTCAATCAACTCTCAAGGAACATCTGCCTATGGAATTTCCTGAAAATGTTGAGGAACACTGGACTAAATTGAAGACTTCTATTATTTCAGCCTGTGAACAAACTATCGGATACCAGACTAAGAGACATCAGGACTGGTTTGATGAGAACGATAGTGAGATTGAACATATTATTGACAAGAAAAGGAAAGCCTTCCAGATATGGCAAAAAGATATTAACTGTGCCGTTAAGAAAAAAATCTACGCCAGTGCAAAGGCAGAAGTCGAAAGAAGAACTAGAGAACTTAAGAACATATGGTGGATAAAAAAAGCCCAAGAAACCCAACATTTTGCAGATGCTCATGATGCACGGGGCTTTTTTAATGCCATAAAGGCCATCTATGGACCAACAAACCATGGTACAAATCCCTTACGCTCAGTAGATGGTGCTAAACTTCTAAAGGACAAAGAGTCTATTGCACTGCGCTGGAAAGAGCATTACTACAATCTCCTTAATCATCACTCTACTGTGGCTGATGAAGTCTTCTTGCAAATCCCACAAAAACAAATAAGAAATGAGCTTGCAGTACCCCCTAGTTTGGAGGAAGTCAGCAAAGCCACTAAACAAATGAAAAATAACAAAGCTAGTGGACCTGATGGGATTCCTGCTGAAGTCTTTAAAGAAGGCGGGCCTGAACTTACACAACAACTTCATAAGCTCATCGAAAAAATCTGGATGAGGGAGGAGATTCCAGAAGACTTTAGGGATGCCATAATTATCACTCTCTTTAAAAAGGGTGATAGAACAGACTGTGGAAACTATCGAGGAATCTCCCTTCTAGCCATAGCAGGCAAAATCCTGGCAAAGATCATTGCAAACCGTCTCCTATCTGTATCAGAAGACATCCTCCCTGAAACGCAAAATGGCTTCCGCCCTTCCAGGGGAACAGTGGATATGATCTTCACTGCACGACAGCTTCAAGAAAAATGCAAGGAGCAAAACCGCCCTCTGTACATGGCGTTTATTGATCTGACTAAAGCTTTTGATACTGTAAATCGTACTGCTCTCTGGACCATCCTTCTGAAAATCGGATGCCCTGATAAATTTGTGAACATCTTGCGGTTACTCCATGACGACATGATGGCAACAATCCTGAATAACAATGACTCTCAAAGCAATCCATTTAAAGTGGAATCCGCCGTTAAACAGGGATGTGTTATTGCTCCAACCTTATTCGCTATCTTCATCGCTATGATTATGCACCTTGTTGAAGAGAAACTTCCTACTGGTGTAGAAATTATATATCGAACAGATGGAAAGCTTTTTAATCTTAGTATGCTGAAAGCAAAAAATAAGGTAATTGCAACTTCTGTTGTAGAACTTCAATATGCTGATGATAACGTAGTCTGTGCACACTCCGAGGAAGATCTTCAAACTATCCTAAACATCTTTGCAGAAGCATATGAAAAACTCGGTCTCTCGATTAACATTAAAAAAACCAAAGTGCTTTACCAGCAAGTTCGAACCAATCCCTCCGCAGCGCCATCAATCCAGCTTAAAGGTGTGTCACTAGAAAATGTCGATCACTTTTCTTATCTCGGCAGCCATCTATCTACAAAAGCCGACATCGACGCTGAAATTCAGCATCGCCTGAGCTCTGCGAGTGTAGCTTTCTCCTGAATGAAGCGTAGAGTGTTTGAGGATCGGGACATTCGCAGGGAGACCAAAATGCTTGTTTACAAAGCCATTGTACTACCAACCCTTCTGTACGCCTGTGAAACATGGACCCTCTACAAACGCCACCTCCAACTTCTTGAAAGATTCCATCAACGCTGCCTCCGAAAAATTCTGCAAATTACTTGGGAAGATAGGCGGACTAATGTTAGCGTATTAGAAGAAGCGAAAACCACCAGCATTGAAACAATGATCATCCAACATCAACTTCGCTGGACCGGTCATGTTGTTCGAATGCCTGACCATCTTCTTCCAAAGCAGCTACTTTACTCCCAACTTAAGAATGGAAAACGGAATATTGGTGGACAGCAAAAGAGATTCAAAGATACTCTCAAAGCTAATTTAAAAAAATGTAATATCAGCATTGAGAACTGGGAAGCCCTAACTCATGAGCGTTTCAATTGGAGGTCAGCCTTTATTAATGGCGCTATGGACTTTGAAGAAGCACGAGTACAGGGCGAAAGGGAGAAAAGAGCTAAAAGGAAGGCACGTCAGGCAAACCCTCATCATGACCGTCTCCCACCCGGAAACCTATGCCCCCACTGTGGGAGGTTGTGCGGATCCAGAATTGGCCTTTACAGCCACTTACGGATCCACCGTTAAAATTTTACCTTTGGAAGACAATCTTACTTGGCTACGAGTGATCGCCAATGAATGGTGGAACTACAACATATCAACAAGGAGTCTGATCTCCCCATTGCCAGGACTAGCCCTTCCTTTGAATGGCAGTTCTCAGGATGTCACGTGGCTCTGATGGTTTTAGGGGATGTGGTTTTTTTCCCCCTCTGCCATTAACTGCCATTTAAACCCACTGGAGTTTTACGAATAGTAAATAGTCAATCAGGTAGATTGTTTCCTTTCCAGGTAGGTTACAGCTTTTGAAAATGCGGTATTTGGCAATTGTTTCTGTCCAATCTGCTTCATTCACATTATTCTATTAATAAAATATGAATGTGCACAAACCTTTGCTAACATTTATGAGAACAGGTATCTCTGATTTTAACATGCCACATGATATCCTTCCCTTTCCAATAAGCACATTTTTGTTCGAAACAAAATTGTAATTATAGTATAAGTCCCTAACATTAGACAATATTAATTGCATTGATATTACTGCAAAATAATTTCTGTTTAAGTATACTAACCTTAATAATGTTGAAGGGTAAGGTAGAATCAAAATGTTTGGGTGACATTTCTAATTCTATATAATAGATAGTACTTCTTTAAGCTGAACTCACTTGAAATTATATTCACTTTACTTTTTTGCAGTCTCTGAAATTAAATATCTGACTGTGTTCTGAAAAGTGCAATGTTGGATGATGTGATGATTTCAACAACAATGTCCCAATAAACACCTCTCCATGAAATTCATTGAAATGCAGATAAAGCTTTATTAAGGATACATGTTCATTGAAGCACTCCTAAAGACTTGAATGCTAATTCCCGCCAAGCTATGCCCTCTTAACCATCCCCCTTGCGCGCCAATTCAACAACGATGATCTCATGAAGCAAACGGTCCCATCTCCACTCCGTTGCAGGTGCGTGACCTTGGCCGAGCTGTCTCTAGCTTCCAGCAGCAGACATAACACTCAACTGCCATCCCCCCTCCTACTACTATGCAAGCACTATGCCATGGTTAATTCTAATGGCAGGATTCATAGACATGAACCCTGACATGCCGACACTCCAAAAGAAAGAGTAGTATGCAAAGAACCAGAAAGGTGAAAAAGTATAAGTATACATAAAGGCATATGGAACAATTCTAGAAATCTTCAGGCTGCAAGACAATGGGAAGCACTGAGATCTGAAAAACAGAAACAATAACAATTGTGCAATTAACCAGGTTTAGCAGGGAATTGATCATGGAATTTCTTTAATAACCTTGGCGCTGAAACATGGATTTTATCAACCCACTCCTCAAACCCCACAGGCAAATGTTTCCATTGAACCAAATACTGTAATTTTCCTCTGTGCATTCTGGAGTCCAAAATGTTCACAATCTCAAAATGTTCGTTATCTCCCACCATGATAGGTGGAGGCGTCACTGGATCTGGATGCCATTGATGAGCAGGTTTAACTGGTTTCAGTAAACTGATGTGGAAGACAGGATGTACTCTACGAAGGTTCTTTGGCAAGTCTAACTGAGCGGCCACCGGGTTGATCACTTTCACAATAGGAAAAGGGCCAATAAACTTAGGCCCCAGTTTTTTGGATGGCTGAGTTGATTTCAAATGTTTTGTAGACAGGTAAACCTTTTCTCCCACCACTAAAGGCCATTCTGGAGCCCGTTTACAATCAGCAAAAGTTTTGTAAGAATCTTTGGCCTCCTGCAATATATTCAACATTATAGGCCAATTTGATCGTATCTTTGTAATCCATTCATCTGCCAGTACAGGATCAAGTCTGTTGAATCATGGCAGGGTCAGGTAGTTCAGGAATAGGTACAAAATCCTGACCCGTAGCTACTTTGAATGGAGAAAATCCAGTGCTCTGATGAACAGCATTATTATAAGCCACCTCAGCAAAAGGTAGCAACTCCACCCAATTATCTTGCTGATGACTAATGTAACACCGTAAATACTGTTCCAATACGGAGTTAAGCCGTTCGCAAGCCCCATTCCCCTGGGGGTGGTGCCCAGAGGTGAGACCCTGCTCAGTGCCAATCAATTTTAAAAATGATTTCCAAAATTTGGCGGTAAACTGACTTCCGCGATCGCTGATAATCCGCAAGGGGGTGCCGTGTGCTCGGTAGATGTGCAAAATGAATAACTTTGCCAGTTGACCAGCAGATGGCAATCCTTTACAAGGAATAAAATGAGCTTGCTTAGAGAATAAGTCAGTCACTACCCATATTACGGTCTTGCCTTTACTCTCTGGTAAGTCCACAATGAAATCCATTGAAATTTGCTTCCATGGGCTTGTTGGCTCAGCTACAGTCTGCAACAGCCCCACAGGTTTCCCGGGCGCTTTTTTCATGGAAGCACAAACATGACACGACAAAACATATTGTTTCACATCTTTCCTCAATGTTGGCCACCAAAATTGCCTTCTAACCAAATGTAAAGTTTTTACAAATCCGAAATGTCCGGCAATTTTGCTATCATGACAACGTTGTAAAATAGCCTTTCTCACAGTCTCCGGAACATATAATCTGTCTCCGTTCCACCATACCCCATTCGTTTCAGTTAAAGTTTGCTTATGCTCCTTCCACCAATCATCAGTCTCTATAGCGGCCCTAAGTTCTTTTTCCAGGGAAGGTTCACATGGGTTTTTCGGTGGTTTGGCCTTGCTTCTAGTGAGAGCCACGTTCCCTTGCAACTGTACAGGTGTAGGTGGTGTAGTGCTTTCCGGACCAGGCTCCTCCTGGTTCGATAATCCCAATTGTTGCGGAGACATTACTGTAGATACCACCAGTTCTGTTTGATTGTCATGTTGTGGTAACCTAGACAAAGCATCTGCTAAAAAGTTTTTCCCAGCTGGCAAATACTTTAAGGTGAAATTAAACCTACTGGAAAAACTCAGCCCAACGGATCTGTTTAGGATTTAGTTTCCGAGGCGTTTTAAGTGCTTCCAAGTTTTTATGGTCAGTAAAGACTTCAAATGGATGAGGCGAACCTTCCAGCAGGTGTCGCCATGTAGCTAGAGCATGTCGCACTGCAAAAGCTTCCTTTTCCCAAACCAACCAACGTTGTTCAGCCTCAGTAAATTTACGGGAAATATATGCACAAGGCCTTAATTGATCATTATTATCTTTTTGCATTAATATGCATCCAATAGCAGAATTGGACGTGTCTGTCTGGATCACAAAGGGACGTTCTGGATCAGGATGTTTTAAGACGGGTTCTGCAGTGAACAACTGCTTCAGTTGTTCAAAAGCCGTTTGGCACGCTGGCGTCCATTTTAATTTCGTTTGAGGTTTATTTGCTAATACGCCATCAGCCGATTTCTTGGTTTTTAACATATTGGTTAATGGCAATGCAATCTTGGCGAACGCAGGAATAAACTGGCGATAAAAGTTTGCAAACCCCAGAAAAGCTTGTAATTGCTTTTTTGTTCTGGGGGTTTCCCACGCCAATACATCTTTGACTTTGGCAGGATCCATTTCTATGCCCTGATGAGATATTCTGTAGCCTAGAAAATCCAGTTTTTCTTTGTGAAATTCACATTTAGACAACTTAACATACAATTTGTTTTCTAAAAGCTTTCTGAGTACTGCTTTTACTAGTTTTACATGTTGTTCCATGGTCTCTGTGTAGATCAATATATCATCCAAATATACCAATACCCCTTGGTACAGGAATTCATGCAGAACCTCATTAATTAAGCTCATGAAGACTCCAGGCCCGCCCCTTAATCCGAACGGCATGACTTTATATTGAAAACAACCCAATTGGCAATTAAAGGCGGTCTTCCACTCATCCCCTTCTTTTATGTGTACTCTAAAATATGCTTCTCTCAAATCCAGCTTGGTGAATATTTTCCCTTTGGTCAGTTGAGCCAGCATATCTTTCATCAAAGGTAGCGGATATTGGTTAGAAATACAAATAGCATTCAACCCCCTATAGTCCGTACAAAGCCTTAAGGAGCCATCTTTCTTTTTCCTGAATAATACCGGAGCAGCCGTGGGTGAGGTGGAAGGCTCAATAAACCCCCGCTTTAGGTTCTTATCTATAAAATTCCTCAGCTCTTGCAGTTCTTTATGAGTCATTGAATACAACGTAGGTTTAGGCAACACTGCCCCAGGCTCCAATTGCAAAGAACAGTCTGTTTTCCGATGAGGGGGCATCTGGTCTGACTCCGTCTCTACAAAAATCTCCCCCTCCTTCTCATACACTGACGGGGCCACCGCTGCTTGAGCTAGCTCCCGTACCACACAGAGTCCTGCAGTTTCCCGCTCAACTCCCAAATATGAGCCATCTGCAAATTCCATTTCTCCAGAAACCCAGTCAATCTGAGGGTTACGCTCCCTCAACCATTTGAGCCCCAATACTATGGGCTGATTGGAAATGGGAGCCACAATGAACCTAATAGTCTCTTGATGCGTCCCAATAGTCATTTTTAGGGCTTCTGTATAGTATTCCACTGGACCCCCTTTCATATCTGATCCATCCAACTGACAAAATATGATGGGAACTTTTAACTTATGCAACTTAAGTCTCAGTCCTGTAACAATGGCAGGATGCATCAAACATCTTGAGTCCAGCATTGCCATCAAGTTGTTCTGATCCCTCCCATCTAAAGTTTCAAGCTTTATCTTAACCTGCATGGTAGGACAATCTCCACTCACCAGCGGATCGGAGCGCCGATCTGTAAAGGCCTGGCCCCCGGCGCACTTCAAGCCAGACCTCGCTCGTTTTCCGCCGGCTGCATGAATTCTTTGTCAGAGGAGTCGTTCTCTCCCCCAACCAATTCCCGCGTCTTGCTTTCATCCAGAGCATGAGCTGTCCCCTTGCATGGTTGTAGCTTAGATGGTTTGGAAAACTGGCTGTCTGGCTTTGCTTTTACTGCAGAGGGTTTCTGAGGGCAGTTATTAATGCGATGCCCCTCTTTGCCACATTTGAAACACAAGCCCCTTTTTGCTCTGCGTTCTTTTTCCTCTTCCCAAGCATTGGCTCTAGCCAGCTTCTTCGCCGGTGGCTGTCCCAAAGGGGTTTTCCCCGAGCTATGCAGCTTCCTGTACGATCTCAGTCTTAATTGGGTGCTCTCAACCCTGCCGGCTAATTGAATCCATTCTTCCAGGGTGTCAGGGTCACCTCGTCCTGCTGCCATCTCTAAAATCTCTGGTTTCAGCCCCATCTGGAAATATTCCACCTGAAAAGCTTCGGGACAGGTTGGGACCATTCCTATAAGCTTTTTAAACTCCATTGCATATTCGGCAACAGATCGGTTCCCTTGGCTTAACTGCTGCAGTTGCACCTTAGCTGACAGTTTAGAGAGGGTATCTTCAAACCGGCATCGCAAGGCTAGCATAAAGCCATTAAAAGTCAATAAATCTGGAGAGTGGGAGTCATGCAACGCCACCAGCCATAAAGCAGCCTCTCCTTCTAAGAAACTTGAGACATACCTTACTTTGGCCTCTTCCGTTAAGAAAGAATCTTCAAACTCCTCCATAAAACCCCTGACATGGGTCATAAAGCAAGCCAATTTCCCTGGGTCCCCATCAAATCTCGTTTTCAATTTGTTCAACGCGAACACCCCAGGTTGGCCCCTTTGTAATCCACTTACGGCCAGTTGAGGCACCTCCATCTCAGGTCCGGAGAATTCCTCTTCCTCCTCCCCACTGGACGTGCCGCTCTCTGCTGCCGTAGTCATCAATTTAGGTTGTAAATCCACCCCTGGGATCCCTTCCTGCTTCGGAGCCAGGGCCAGTTGCTGCACGGATTGAATAAGGGTTTGTAGTTGGTGACTAATAGTCTCCATTTCAAAATCAATACGTGCAGTCTTCGCTTCCAGTGAAGCCATCCTCTGGGACTGGGTCACTTTGGGTTTAGCCGTGTGTTTCCCCATCCCAGCCTGGATGCCGCCTCCAATTCCCACGGACCATTCCGCTCCCACTCTGGGGGTGCGTGCCATGGCTAGTTCGGCAGCCTCAACTCCACTCCGTCGAGACCCCTTCTTGGAGGTTTTTTTCTTGGCCGCTTCGGGTTCAGCAGCCGCACTTTTCCCTTCCTTGGAAATCGCTTCCAAACCTGAAGATGTGCCTGATTGCTCCTCTTCCCCCGCCTGGAAACATTCCATAGATTCTTCCATGCTGAAATTGCTTGGACGAGCCGATTCTCACTCAGGAGGCACTAAATGGAGTTACCACTTGTAACCTCAGGATAAACTGACTGGATTGTAGATTCAAGTCTTTCTCTGATGATTTCAACAACAATGTCCCAATAAACACCTCTCCATGCAATTCATTGAAATGCAGATAAAGCTTTATTAAGGATACATGTTCATTGAAGCACTCCTAAAGACTTGAATGCTAATTCCCGCCAAGCTATGCCCTCTTAACCATCCCCCTTGCGCGCCAATTCAACAACGATGATCTCATGAAGCAAACGGTCCCATCTCCACTCCGTTGCAGGTGCGTGACCTTGGCCGAGCTGTCTCTAGCTTCCAGCAGCAGACATAACACTCAACTGCCATCCCCCCTCCTACTACTATGCAAGCACTATGCCATGGTTAATTCTAATGGCAGGATTCATAGACATGAACCCTGACAGATGATAAGAAAACACTGTAAAAACACTGTATGTGGTATAACATTGATGGTGGCCTATTCCCACATGCATATTATCAGGATTTTGGCAAACTGCTGTACTGGAAGAATTTTATTAATAACGAGACATTTATTTGAGAGTTTTGAGATCATCATACTAAGCCATAATACAGTTGGTTTGGATTTGGCTTAGTTGTATGAACACAAACAATTGTGGTTTATTATGTAAGCCATGGTTAAAACATGGCTTAGTGTGTTATAAGTTAGATCTAACTTTCCCCGGGGTGCTGTTTTTTCTATATGCACATGTTTTATGATTATTGTTTGTTTGTGGTTTGGAGAAATATTACAACAAGGAAGATTGTTACCTGCAGTTTGAGAACATACAGCCAAAGATTTACAAGCTCATTTCCTTTTATCTTGCCCACCACACACAAGATCTACAGTTGTGTCTGCTAGTGAGCAGACCTCCAATGGCGAATGAACAGTGTTGATCTGAGAAAAAATATTTGGCAACTGGGAACATGTCTTTTAAGAATGAGATTATAAAGGAATAACAGTCATTATGCATCATTAGACATAGTTTGGGGGAGATGGACGGTAATATAAATTTAAATAATAAATAATAAATAAATAGAAACTATGCACCCCACTGAAAACTATTTCCCACATAATGGGCCAAATTTGGGGGTGGGGGTAGAAGAAGAAAAAGGAGAACCACTTATCCAGTCCTCAGTATGCATTTTCCGGTGACTGCAGGCAAGTGATGACGGGGGGTGGGGGGCATATGGCCACTTCTGCCATTGCATATTGTGCGAGTCAATAGTTTGCTGCTTTCTGTGCCACAGGAGTGACCTGTGAGCAATGCAGAGATTACAGTACTTTTAGTACAGCACTTTTCAAACTATGTGCCTCTGCAGACTAGGAAACCGCTAGAATAACCCTATCTCACGTGCTACAGCTCCATTCACACATTCCGCATCTGGAACATACAATAGTCTTGCTATTAAGCCTTAATATTAGTAGATGGAAAGCCTGTGTCCCTCAACTTTTGCCCTGCAGTCCATTTGCTGAATGTGCAGCTACCTGGAGTTAGGCTGACATCGTTTGACTGACATTGGCATGGGGTAGATTTAAACAGGATGCTCATGCAGTGAGTGCTCCATATTCTGAATACCTGAACTGGGCTTATGAGAGTCTAGCATAATGATCCACAAAGGAGTCTATCTGCTGTTTCTCTGCAAAAAAAATGGGTTTTTTTGCTCTTCCCCTCTTCTCTTCTCTTCTGTTCCTGCCACATATTCATTGTTTAGACAAATCTCTGTATTATGTGATTGGGGTGTTAATCACTCCTACTAGTCAGCTGGAGCAGAAATCCTTATAATCAGAGGAGTTTCCCTTTGTATCTGTTCATGACTTATTTATAGGCTGACCATATTTCCTTCAGACAAAAACGGGACTTTGGGGATGGTAAAACGGGACAGGGTCTTATGCCACCATGCCGGCCTCCAAACCCCACCCCCAGTCCACGCAATTGGCTCCCGCCTGCAAACCCCACCCCCGCCCCACACGATTGGCTCCCGCCTGCAAACCCCGCCCCCATCAGCGCGATTGGCTCGGATTTTAATTTTTTTTCCCGATTTTTAAAGTTTTTTTTTTCTTCTAGCAGTAAATGGTGCGGCAGAGCTGGTGTGTTTGGGGAAGGCCGGAGCACACACTGTGCACACAGCACTGTCATCGGCCGGGGGACAAGGGGCAGGGATGGAGGGGATGGAGGCCCACTGCCCCATCCCCCTCGGGCTTGGCCGAGGGAGGGAGGAGAGTCGTTGCGGCTGCCGCCGCTGCCGCCACTGCACAGTAGAAGCAGGAGCTGGCCGAGCTGGGGGACTTCAGCCACACCACTCTGCCCCTTGCCGCCTGCCAGGCTGCGGGAGCTCCCACATCCTGGCGGGCAGCAAGGGGCGGCATGGTGCGGCTGAAGCCCCCCAGCGCAGCCAGCTCCTTCCGAGGACGCAAGCCCACCACTGCCCCAGCCTCCTCAGACTTGGCCGAGGGAGGGAGGAGAGTCGCTGCCGATGAGCAGGAGGTGGGCAGCAGCACAGCGCGATGAGGTTGTGACGCCTCCCGGGAGAGTGGTGGTGGTGGCGGAGAGAGGGACGGTTCCAGGCGGAGGCGCTCGCGGAGGGGCAGCTGCTGGGCAGGGGAGGCAGCTCCTCGGGCCCCTCACGAGGAAAGGCAGCGCCATGGCTCCACTGGGCCCTCGTCTCCCTCCTCCGCCACAGCGCCTGACTCATTCTCCTCCTCCAGACACGCTTCAGGCTGCAGCCTAGCAGATGCACGCAGCCCAGCCCCGCGGACCCCGCAGCGGCCGGCGCAGTGTCTCTGCCCCACCTCTCATGCAGCGCTGCCGAGCCCCTCTCAGAACGCCACCCCACCACCTGGCTTGGCCACCATCCCGCCTCCCCAGCGCTGACATCTGCGTGGCGAGACCTAGAGCGTCTTGTGGGCAGGATTCTGAGGCAGGATCTCGGCCTTTTAAGGTTGGAATCTCGCGCCGTTTGCAGCTGGGACCCAATTGGCCAAGCAGCGCACTGATTGGTAGAGGGGCTTCTTGTTCCAGGCTGCCTCCAATCGGCAGCTCTGGTTCGGACCATACCAGCTTCTTCCAGAGGTCGGCTCATCTTCCTCCGACTGAGTCCGAATCTGGCATGGCGGCGGGGGCTGACCCACTCCTGTCAGGCTTACTCCTGACTCAGATTTTTGAAAAACGGGACAAAATCAAGATTTTGACTATAACGACGGGACGCTCCAGAAATGGTGAAATAACGGGACAGTCCCGTTCAAAACGGGACGTATGGTCAGCCTACTTATTTATCTGTACTTCCTCCCTATATTAAGGTCAGATTATTGTATTGTGTAATGTAATACAGTATAATATAATGCTCTATTGTATTCTAATAATATAATCTATTGTTCTGTTCTGTTCTGTTCTGTTCTTCCCAGTTTCCACTAATAATGCTTAATTTGCATTGCTTTGGGGGTAAGGTCCTAAAAAGCCATTGGATGAAGGGGAAAGAGCAGCATTGACTAGGCAGCAATATCAGTTTCCCAGCCATGGGCAATTCAGAGATACCCTTTGCTTTGATACAACAAACAGCAAAGAGCCATCATGTCTAGCAGCTATTAACAACTTTCTCTTCCAATGATTTTCCTACTCCCAATTTAAAAGCCCCAGAAGTTAGAAGCACATAATGTCCTGTGGCAGCAGGTTCCATAAATTTATTATGTTCTGAGTATAGAAATAGTTGGTCTGAAACTCCCATCATTCAATTTTATTGTAAAACTACAATTCCCAGTGTTGTGGGAGAAAAACACACTTCTCTTATTTAATCACCTTATTGGGTTCCCATGTAACAGTGGCTCAGCAATAATATTTCACAGTTATTCAGGACTTTACAAACTGCTTCATCTGTTTATTCTTTATTACAGTTTGTTCCTTTTTGTTAGGAATATGAGTTAGTGTGTTGTGTGTCTTGGACCAGGTTGAGGAAGAACGGACCAGGCATTTTGCTGGGATCATTGATTATGTTGTCAGTTACCTGGGTCTGTTTAGGCAATGAGTGAGACTAGATTGCCATCTGATTATGTGTCACTCATCCGAGAGGTAGGGGCTGTGGGATAACTGTCAAATCTCTTTTTCAGAAAGATAAGCTATTGAACTCAATTCAGATCCTATGTAGGCACTAATGATTTATGCAAAGTAATCCATGGGGAGGTGAAGATTAATCCTGCTAGGCCTGCCTGCAACCTTCACACGCAGGCACTATATGCAGTCCACAGCCTCATTTTTTTTCAGCATACGGATAACGATGAAGAAGCCTGTGTGACACTGGGCACGAGGCTGGCAACCCTCCATACATTTCCTTTTGTACTCCATAGCGATCTGCACAGTGGCACAGAAATAGATGAATATCTGAGTTTAACTTAAAGATGTAAATGGTTTTGGAAAAGAAAAGTAGGACACATAATTTCAAGTTTATCTTCACTGTTTATTTGCATTTTTACAAAAATATGAGCAGCAGGCTATGCTCTAGCACTTCTAAAACTAAGGCACAGTCTGATTAGCATCAACAAAAGAAACAATAGGAATATCCACTTTATTCTTGCTTGGATTGTTTCAGTGGTTAATTATCCCCATTGTTAAAAAAGATGTACTTTATATCCTGTACTTTATATATAATGCTAACTCCCAGGGCTCCGTTCAGCCTGGCTTTTATACATTAGAAACCAGCAGTCAGAGAGGGAAAAGACCATGCTTTCAGGGCTGTACTGAACTATTATAGCTACTTTCCAGGTCATAAAATGAAACCAACTAAACCAGTGTTCCATTATTATTCTAAACATGAAACAAACCAGTTAAAAATTTCCTGTAATGTCCTGAATCAGCCAGTTCACCATGGTATTTTTATTCATAAGTGCATAAGGATATGAATATATACACACATACATTCTAGGGCTATATTAAACTTGCAGTTTTGGAGCTTAAAATCAAAAGTTAAAACAGGATGTATCAGGGGTGTCCATGGGCTCTGAAAAAAAAATCAAGATGGCAACATGCATAAAATGGGTGGATCTTCAATTACACCATCACAGCTGCCATCTTGCCTTTTTTGACCATACTTGTGATATGATTCCCTAGCCCACTTCACATGTGCACTTAAATGCAGGTGGGTTGCTAACCCAGCAGGCTGGACAGTCTACCCCTATGTCCTCCCTCCATGATACTGCCCTTACTTTCAAACCTTCTCCCACTCAATCACAAGTTCTAGAAAGGAGCTCTACTTGGATTTCTTTGAATATGAGAACTCTCCTGGCCTTTGCGGGTTGATAAATCAACAAGGAAGGATCTAAGGCAAGGGTCGGAAATGGCGGCTCTTGAGCCAGATCTGGCTCTTTGGCCCCTCGGCTCTGGCTCTCTCTC
Source organism: Charina bottae (assembly GCA_023362775.1). NCBI lineage: Eukaryota > Metazoa > Chordata > Lepidosauria > Squamata > Charinaidae > Charina > Charina bottae. The sequence goes on along the minus strand of JALMGJ010000028.1, from coordinate 5,759,235 downwards.
TCTGTCTGCCGCCCGACATCCGGAAAGCCGGTGTCCGGAAGCAGCGTGAACCTTGGGGAAGAAACAGACGCTGGTTGGTGGAGGCTCAGAAGGAAGGACGCCTCCACCAATCAGTGCGCGCCAAAGGGGAGCAGAGAGGCGGGCTGAACAAGGCGAAGCCCGATTGGCCCTGCTTCCCAGAGGCGCGAAAAAAAGACCGGCGCGGGGCCTCGCTCAGCTGCGCGCGGAAGCGCTCCAAAAAGACCGGCGTGGGGCCTCGTTCAGCTGCGCTGGGCTGTGAAGCTGGACGAGCCGCCGGACCTGGAGCACTTCTGCGGACAGCTGAGCGAGGCCCCGCGCCGGTCTTTTTGGAGCGCTTCCGCGCGCAGCTGAGCGAGGCCCCGCGCCGGTCTTTTTGGAGCGCATTTCCACAGCCCAGAGCTCAGCTGCGCGCAGAAGCGCTCCAAAAAGACCGGCGCGGGGCCTCGCTCAGCTGCGCGCGGAAGCGCTCCAAAAAGACCGGCGCGGGGCCTCGCCCAGCTGCGCTGTGAAGCTGGACGAGCCGCCGGACCTGGAGCGCTTCCGCGTGCAGCTGAGCGAGGCCCCGCGCCGGTCTTTTTGGAGCGCATTTCCACAGCCCAGCGCTCAGCTGCGCGCGGAAGCGCTCCAAAAAGACCGGCGCGGGGCCTCGCTCAGCTGCGCGCGGAAGCACTCCAGGTCTGGCGGCTCGTCCAGCTTCACAGCCCAGCGCCAGCATGCCCGGACCGGCTCAGAGACGCGCGCCGCCAGCAGCGCCTCCGCCTTGGCCAGCCTGCGCGCCTTGGAGCGCTGGGGTGCAGCAGGACGGGAGTGTCGCTGGCGGCCCGCGAGGACTGGCCATGGAAGGTGAGCGAGGACCGGGGCGGCCGGCCAAGCGCAGCGCAGGCCTGTATCTTACCCTTCCACGCGATTGGATCCCGCCCCCAAACCCCACTCCCTTCCGCGCGATTGGCTCCCGCCCGCAAACCCCGCCCCCTGGCTCTCGAGCATTTCAAAATGTGCACGAGCATGCCAAAATGGCTCCCGGGATAAAAAGTTTGCCGACCCCTGATCTAAGGTAAAGGTAAAGGTCCCCCCCCCCGCACATTTGTGCAGTCGTGTCTGACTCTAGGGTCTGGTGCTCATCTCCGTTTCTTAGCTGAAGAACCAGCATTGTCCAAAGACGCTTCCATGGTCATGTGGCTGGCATGACGCACACGGAATGCTGTTACCTACCCACTGAAGTGGTACCTATTTATCTACTTGCATTTGCATGCTTTCAAATTGCTAGGTTGGCAAGAGCTGGGGCGAGTGCGGGTGCTCACTCCATCATGCGGGACTAGGGATTCGAACCTCCGAACTTGCAATCTTCCGATCGACAAGCCTGGCGTCTTACCCGCTGAGCCACCACGCCCCTAAGGAAGGATCTACTTCCTCTCAAATGAATGAAAATAGAACTCATCCCAGATCTTTCAGTCAAATGCTCACAGGGAGTTCAGGGAGAACATAGAAATAAAGCCAGTGTGCCTGTGGCACAATTGCCTTCCACAGGCTGTTGTTCTTATGGAAACTCAGGACTCATGTGCAGGTAGTAGACATAGTGTATAGCTAATAGGTTGCGCATGAAGAAATAAAAAGTGCTGTTAAGGTATTATCTCACTACAGCAGTCTTCCCCTAGCTGGTATTCACTAGCATGTTAAAGTACAACTCTCATTACCCAGAGCAAACATGACCATTTGCTGAACTGATCAGCAAATTCTGTATGTATTCAGTCCAATATACTGTATACCCAGATGGGGGAATTCTGCATGACAGTGTCAAGCCCTGGTCTAGTTCTTACACCATAAGCCTGTGATTGAATTGTTCTTATTTCAGACTGAATCTAATAATATTATTGATCACTTATCCATAAAATAACCCTCAATCAACCAGAAATACACACACAAAAAATATATACTGTATATTAAATAAAACTTCTTTATCCCCTTTATCCTTTATCCTTCTTTATCCCCTTCATGGATCACTGCCTTGTCGTGGCGAAGGGGCTTGCATAACTCAATGAAGTCAGGTCAAGAAGAACAGGTCATGATGGAGAGTTCTGACAAAATGTGGTCCACATTTTAAAGATAAATAAGGATTGCAAAAAACTACTACACCATTTGATTACAGCAGCAAGGATAACTTTTGCGAAACACTGGAAAGAGGAATACACTCCGTCAACAGATGAATGGACTATCAAAGCAATGGAAATAGCACAGATGGACAAGCTTACGAACTTAGTAAAATGCAAAGAAATTGGAGATTATGAGTTAATATGGAATCCCTTTCTAGAATTCTTACAGAAGGACTATAATATAAAATTATCATTGTAAAATTGGGAAAATCAAAAGGAAAAATATTATAAAGAGAACAAACGTTAAATGTATATGAACAAGTTTAAGGTGGAAGAACAGAAATGTAATAAATTAAATCACATGGGGAAAAAAAGAAAAGTGAACTAGGCAATGAGATAAAATATAAATATAATAAAGAAATGTTAAAGGGATGGAGAAATATAATAGAAAAATAGTAAATATTAAATAAATGCTAAAAGGTTTTTTCGTAAAAGAAACAGGAAGTCTTTTTAATTTAATTGTTCTATATGTAACTTTGTATGTTGTTATTGTTATAAATAGTTGAATGTATGTAAGTAGGTTGTCTATGTGTTGTAAATCTTTGTAAATGTATCTATCTTTGTAATGTGTAAATATTTTAAACAATAAAAATTCTTTTTCCAAAAAAAAAAAAGGAACCTGGAATGTAAGATCAATGAATCAAGGTAAGCTGGATGTGGTCAAACACGAGATGACAAGATTGAACATCGACATATTGGGAATCAGCGAACTAAAATGGACAGGAATGGGCGAATTTAATTCAGCAGACCATTATATATACTACTGTGGGCAACAATCCCTTAGAAGAAATGGAGTAGCCCTCATAGTCAATAAAAGAGTGGGAAAGGCAGTACTGGGGTACAACCTCAAAAACGACAGAATGATCTCAGTTCGAATACAAGGCAAACCATTCAACATCACAGTGATACAAGTCTATGCCCCAACCACTGATGCCGAAGAAGCTGAAGTTGACTGGTTCTATGAAGACCTACACCTTCTAGAACTAACACCAAAAAAAGATGTCCTTTTCATCATAGGGGACTGGAATGCTAAAGTAGGAAGTCAAAAAATAACCGGAATAACAGGCAAGTTCGGCCTCGGAGTACAAAATGAAGGAGGGCAAAGGCTAATAGAGTTTTGTCAAGAGAACACGCTGGTCATAGCAAACACTCTTTTCCAACAACACAAGAGACGACTCTACACATGGACATCACCAGATGGTCAATACCGAAATCAGATTGATTATATACTTTGCAGCCAAAGATGGAGAAGCTCTATACAATCAGCAAAAACAAGACCTGGAACTGACTGTGGCTCAGATCATGAGCTTCTTATTGCAAAATTTAGGCTTAAATTGAAGAACGTAGGGAAAACCACTAGACCACTCAGGTATGACCTAAATCATATCCCTTATGAATATACAGTGGAGGTGAGGAATAGATTTAAAGGATTAGATCTGGTAGACAGAGTGCCTGAAGAACTGTGGATGGAGGTTCGTAACATTGTACAGGAGGCAGCAACTAAAACCATCCCAAAGAAAAAGAAATGCAAGAAAGCAAAGTGGCTGACTGATGAAGCTTTACAAATAGCTGAGGAAAGAAGGGAAGCAAAAGGCAAGGGAGAAAGGGAAAGATATAACCAACTGAATGCAGATTTCCAGAGAATAGCAAGGAGAGATAAGAAGGCCTTCTTAAATGAACAATGCAAAGAAATCGAGGAAAATAATAGAATGGGGAAGACTAGAGATCTCTTCAAGAAAATCGGAGATATCAAGGGAACATTTTGTGCAAAGATGGGCATGATAAAGGACAAAAAGGCAGAGACCTAACAGAAGCAGAAGAGATTAAGAAGAGGTGGCAAGAATACACAGAAGAACTATACAAGAAAGATCTTAATATTCATGATAAATACGATGGTGTGGTCACTGACCTTGAGTTGGACATCCTAGAGAGTGAAGTCAAGTGGGCCTTAGGAAGCATTACTAACAACAAAGCTAGTGGAGAAGACAGTATCCCAGCTGAGCTATTTAAAATCCTAAAAGATGATGCTATTAAAGTGCTGCACTCAATATGCCAACAAATTTGGAAAACTCAACAGTGGCCACAGGATTGGAAAAGGTCAGTTTACGTTCCAATTCCAAAGAAGGGCAATGCCAAAGAATGTTCAAACTACCGTACAATTGCGCTCATTTCATATGCTAGCAAGGTTATGCTCAAAATCCTACAAGCTAGGCTTCAGCAGTATGTGAACCGAGAACTACCAGAAGTGCAAGCTGGGTTTCGAAGAGGCAGAGGAACTAGAGATCAGATTACCAACATTCGCTGGATCATGGAAAAAGCAAGAGAGTTCCAGAAAAACATCTACTTCTGCTTCATTGACTACGCTAAAGCCTTTGATTGTGTGGATCACAACAAACTGTGGCAAAGTCTTAAAGAGATGGGAGTACCAGACCACCTTACCTGTCTCCTGAGAAACCTGTATGTGGGTCAAGAAGCAACACTTAGAACCGGACATGGAACAACCGACTGGTTCAAAATTGGGAAAGGAGTACGACAAGGCTGTATATTATCACCGTGCTTATTTAACTTATATGCAGAATACATCATGAGAAATGCCGGGCTGGATGAATCACAAGCCGGAGTTAAGATTGCCGGGAGAAATATCAACAACCTCAGATATGCAGACGATACCACCCTAATGGCAGAAAGTGAAGAGGAACTAAAGAGCCTCTTGATGAAGGTGAAAGAGGAGAGTACAAAAGCTGGCTTGAAACTCAGCATTAAAAAAAACTCAGATCATGGCATCTGGTCCCATCACTTCCTGGCAAATAGAAGGGGAAGAAATGGAAGCAGTGACAGATTTTATTTTCTTGGGCTCCAAGATCACCGCAAACGGTGACTGCAGCCATGAAATTAAAAGACGCTTGCTCCTTGGGAGGAAAGCTATGGCAAACCTAGACAGCATATTAAAAAGCAGAGACATCACCTTGCCGACAAAGGTCCGTATAGTTAAAGCTATGGTTTTTCCAGTAGTAATGTATGGCTGTGAGAGTTGGACCATAAGGAAGGCTGAGTGCCGAAGAATTGATGCTTTTGAACTGTGGTGCTGGAGAAGACTCTTGAGAGTCCCTTGGACTGCAAGGAGGTCAAACCAGTCAATCCTAAAGGAAATCAACCCTGACTGCTCATTGGAAGGACAGATACTGAAGCTGAAGCTCAAATACTTTGGCCACCTAATGCGAAGAGAGGACTCACTGGAAAAGACCCTGATGCTGGGAAAGACTGAAGGCAAAAGGAGAAGGGGACAGCAGAGGATGAGATGGTTAGATAGCATCACCGATGTAATGAACATTAATTTGAGTAATCTCCAGGAGACAGTGGAGGACAGGAAGGCCTGGCGTGCTATGGTCCATGAGGTCACGAAGATTCGGACACGACTAAACGACTGAACAACAACAACAACAAATCCCACTGCAATCAAAATGACTCTTGGCAGCTTACATCGAATATAAAAACCAATTATAAGATCTGTGGTATAAACTTTACTATAAGAATAAAAAAAGTACCCACCAAACCTAAGAAGGAAAACAATAAAAATAGAGGTTAGAATGGCATGATAAAAACAGAGGAAGGAGAAAATAACTGTTTTAGCAGCTTCTCAAGCATTAACAAGGAGGGGGCTACCCTGATCTCTACTGGGAGGCTCTTCCACAATGTCAGCACTGCCATAGAAAAGCCTTCTCTCTTCACCCCACCACCACCACCTGCTGAAAATTTGGGATTAATAACCTTTTCTCCCTGTTTGAGCTGATTGGTCAGGCCAGTACTGGTTGGAGTAGGCGGTCCTGAGTTGAATAACCAAATGCTGTCACTTATCATTAAAAATAAAGTTTATTCTTAATAGTCAATCATAAAAAAATATTTTAAAACCTTCAGCTCAAAGTGATATTAACACATGTTTCCAATTTCCATTCATGATTCACAAAGCTTAGAAATTGGACTATAAATTTTGTTATAAAAGGAGAAACAAGTGAAATTTATAAGACATTATTAGAAACAGAAGATCAACAAGATTATCTTAAATCAGTATGGGATCATGATTTAGTAAAACAAATAAGTAATCAGAGTTGGGAAAAAATTTGGGACATGCGTATTTTAAAAACTATGTCCATAAGGATAAAAGAAAATTATTTTAAATTGGTATGGAGATGGTACCTGACTCCTGTAAGATTAAATCAAATAAATAAGAAATATTCAGTATTATGTTGGAGGGGGTGTCAGGAGTTGGGTACCTATCTCCATATGTGGTGGGGTTGCAAACAGATACAGATATTTTGGCAGAAGATATTTAAAGAGATAAACGAGATAATTGGAATGAATATGGAAGCATGTCCGGAAATAGCATTGTTATCAATTTATAATAAGGTTACCTGTACTCAGGATACTAAAAATTTAATTACAAACTTAATGACAGGAGCAAGATTAATAATAGCAAGGAAATGGAAAGTACAAGGGGAATATCAAATTGAGGAATGGTACAAAGAAGTATGGGATATGGCAATCAATGATAAATTAACATCTAATATTAGAGTTAGAAGGGGATTACAGATTCGAAATAATTTTGTAGAAATTTGGAATATATTTGTAGAATATGTATTATTAAAAGGGAAAGGATGTACACCTTCGAAAGAATTATTATCTTTTTGGAAAGAGGAATGATTAAGACAATAGTGGTCCTGGGGGTGGGGTGCACATTGTAAGGTTTTTTTTGTTTTTTGTTATAATTATGATTAATAAATGTATATGTATATAAATGCATAATAAAATAAAATTATATATTAAAAAAATATAAATTACTGTGTTTTTTAATCTATGAACTATAAAAAATATGTATGCTGTGTTTTCTTTATAAATCAGAGTTCATGTACCTGTATTTTGATTTTGTCTTTCAGGTCAATTCCAGTACTTGGAGGGGTACAACCAAGCAGACATTCAACAGATGCAGCTTGATGGACATGCACATGACAAATGCCTAAAAATTCCACCTACTGTAGTAATTGGAAAGATGTTTAAAAGACATTATATTGATCACACACATACATGTATGTTCCTGTAAAGAGAAAGTTTTCAATAAAATAACAGAACCACAGGTTCTTGAACTGTCATAGCTCAGGTAGTCATCATTAAATTTTGTGTGACGGTAGTGGTAGATACCCCTACTTTTTATATCGTAAATTCTATGAAGATAAAACAAATATTGTCATTTTCTTTTAACAATAGAATAGAAAACGAATAAGGTAAAGGTAAAGGTTCCCCCGCACAGTTGTGCAGTCGTGTCCGACTCTAGGGGCTGGTGCTCATCTCCGTTTGTTAGCTGAAGAGCCAGCATTGTCCGAAGACGCTTCCACGGTCATGTGGCCGGCATGACATGCACAGAACGCTGTTACCATCCCACCGAAGTGGTACCTATTAATCTACTTGCATTTGCATACTTTCGAATTGCTAGGTTGGCAAGAGCTGGGGCTAGTGCGGGAGCTCACTCCGCACGCAGGGCTAGGGATTCGAACCTCCAAACTTGCGATCGACAAGCCTGGAGTCTTACCCGCTGAGCCACCACGCCCCTTAGAAAATGAATACTGAGTCTAAAATAAATCTGATCCACCTTATAACATGAGAATACAACTATGGCCTCATGTTCTTTTTTTGAATTTCCCATTCCATTATAGTAATGTCCCAGAACCAAAGCAGTTTTGAAAATAATCCAGTGATTTCTTGTCTGTATTCCACTCAAATACCTCTGGGGTTTCCTTTCAGTCCAGATGTATGTGTAGAGGACTGTAGAAGTAGCATTTACAGAAGCATGTACAGTAGGATTTCAATCATTTTCTATGTCAAGACACCTGAAAACTAAAGAAGCAAATGTCCATTTAAAAGTGAGCACTAAATATTAAATTATCAGATCAAGAAATCATCAATTAATGTCTGCTGATGTGAAATTAAAAATATGGTAGGACTTTTGAGTTGCATAATCTGCTGGCTGACCTAATGAATAATATAAAGGTAAGTTAGGAGGCCTTAATAGTAATCTAGATTTTTATAACCAATTCTACCTATCTTATTACATATTAAGTGCCATTTATGTATAACTTATAATCATTTGCTCTGTTTTCCCTACCACACACAATCACCTTGGTCTTACTTAAATTAATGTTCAGATCTATACTCTTTCTGGCATCATCCAGTTTATTTAACATTTGCTGCAAATTATTCAGATTCAGAGCAACTATGCAGCAGCATCTGCATGCAAAAACACATACACCCACATCCCCCAGAAATTAGATTGGCCCCAACACTCTTCAGTTTTTGAAAAGCTGTAGAGACTTGGCTGTTTCAGTATGCCTTTGAGTTTTGATATGTTATTTTGTTCCTACCTGCAGGAAAATGTCTGTATGCACCATGTTGTTAATGGTGCCTGAGATCACATGTTTTAGGTTATATATTTTACATTAATTGTGATACCACTCAGAGCAGCCTATAAGCCAAGTACATAAATAAATATAATATCCCCAAGCAAGACAGTCACCACTAGCATTCTTATTTGCTTATCCATAACTACATTAAACAGCCAAAGGAATCCCAGTCTAACCCCTATTCACTACTGAACCATTCACTAGGCATCCCAATTTTTCTCATACAGGCTTTACTTCCAGCATTGACTGGATTTACTGCATTCCACATGAAGCCTCTAACTCCGTATTTCTACAAAAGCATTTCATACTTCAAGCCTATTCACTTTATCATACAATTTCTCAAATCAACACATGTAAAATTTGTAGTACTCACTTCAGCTCCACTCTTTGGTGTATCATCACCATTTCTATAGAAATCTCTAAAATATTTCATCGAGCATTCCCTCATTTCAGTTTCATCCAAAGCCATTTTATCACTTTTCTTTAATTCCATGAACTCTGCTGGAGGTTCCTTCTTTACTCCTCTTCACCAACTTCATATATGTATGCAGTATGTATGTATATGTATATGTATATGTACACATATATAAAAAATTCCCTTCTCACCCCTATGGGTGGTATGTGTCTTCTTCAACCCCAGGTCCTCTACCAGAGGCCTAGGAGATTGAGGGTTCTGTGCAGTATCTTAGCTGTTCCTAGCATTACATTCTTCTGGACAGAGAGCTCTGATGTTGCTCCTGGGATTTATTGGAGCCACTCTCCCAGCTTAGGAGTCACAGCCCCGAGTGCTCCTACCACCACTGGGACCGCTTTTGTCCTATATATTTTGTTTTGTTTTCCATTGGAATAACTCTACACATTTTTTGATTGCCATAAATCTACATATATTTACTCACTCTATTCCAAGCAGTTGCAAAATCCTCTTTCTTTATGTTCATTTTGAAGATCATTCAGTGGCCTGTTAGAACCAGTGAATTAAGAAGAGCTTAATGTTGTATAAACTCGTGGGCAGAAAAAGGAATATTGTTTAAAAACACAGCCTGTGAGCACGTTAGAGAGATTCAGGCTCTTATTCTTACACTTGTAGCCCACCCAAGCATAAAGAAACACGCGCTTAGACATTGCAGGTACAAAAAGTAAGTACAAAAGAGTTCTTACATTTATTTTGTCCAGGAACAGCCATTTCAGTAGAAAATTGGTTTCAGTTCTTCTTTCTGTTCCCTAAACTGAATACCAGTTTAGGTATTCTAGGCTTGAGGCCTAGGCATGGCCTCTCCATGGAAGAGCTCAGGCACGTGCGTCCTACTACGATGGAGAAGAATCAGAGAGAGAGAGGAAGTGGGGGGGGGCAACAAGCAACTTCCTCTAGAAGCACAGAGATTGCCTCCTAGAGCAATCACCCATATGCTAATGAGGCATGCTTGATTTGCCAGATTCAAACACATTTCCCATCCATTCTGTTGGTAGATATATTCCATTTTCTGATACTAGAAATATAGATACCATTGTTATGCAGAACTCTTACACTTTCTTCCTCCTTTCACTTCTTTCTTTTACTTCTATGCCCATTTTTCCCAGTACCAACATCTGATGCTACTTTTTAAAAAAGAAAAGCTTGTCCCAAATTCCAGACCTCTCATTACCATTTTATGCTTCACCAATTCTCTCAAACTTTCATGATAAACAAGAACATATATCACCCTCTGAGATTTTTATCCATTCCTTAGCAATGTGCGAAGAGGCATATGTAAACCATATATTTAAAATAAGCAGGGCTTTTTGTAAGCAGATTCCAACATTTTTATAATGTGGGATTTCCAACTAGCTCAATCAGCTATTGATTCATGTCACTGAAAAGAATGTTTTCCCCTCAAGTGCATTCATTTAAAATGTTGCATGTTTCCCACAAAACCCATATCTGGTCTGTCTGTCTGTCTGTCTGTCTGTCTGTCTGTCTGTCTTCCTTCCTTCCTTCCTTCCTTCCTTCCTTCCTTCCTTCCTTCCTTTCTCTTTCTTTCTTTCTTTCTTTCTTTCTTTCTTTCTTTCTTTCTTTCTTTCTTTCTTTCTCAACTTTACTTAAATACTTGGTTTTCTATTAATACCACTCAATGAAGCATAATATGCACTATTGCTGATCTATGGATTCCTATTTTCATATGTGTACAAAAATACATTACATCAATTCATATTCTTGATATACATTTTAATTCTTTTATTCATGATTAAACCTACAACTTCATTTTCCTGCATATTTTCATTAATTCCACTCATAAGACCACCTATGTTAAGATCTATTTACATCCTTCTCCTTTCTCATATTTTCATCTATTTTTTATTTTATCTGATATGTAAATTCATGTTCTTTGCCATTTACATTACATTTACATTACTCTTAAATTACTCTTACATTCCATGTCTCAGCCTTCCATATGCCATAATCATCACAGGATGGGCCCATAGATGTTAACCATCATCACTTTGGTCAACCAAAGTTTCAACAGGCATTTTCACTCCTGGTGTTTACATAGACAAGACCATGCAGAGTTTGGGGCAACATTTTCAGAAGTGATTTACCATTGCTTTCTTCCTAGGGTTGAGAAAGAGTGACTGGCAGAAAATCACCTAGTTGGCTTCCTTGCTTAAATTGGGACTAGAACTCAGATTTCCCCACTCCTAGTCCAGTATTTTAATCATTAGACCAAATTAGTTCTATGTCTAACCAAGACCCAATTTTGCCCCAAATGCGCTCAGACTTTTTTGTGCAAGCTAGAATAAGCTTCTATCTTCAAGGCAACATAATATCTAAGTGGCTTTAAGCTATTTTTTTTTCTGGGAGAATTAATTCATAACATTAGCCTGGCAAAATGCTTTATGTAGCAGAGGATAAATGTAGTCTTCACATGAATATGCCATGTGAGGCAAGCATGCTGCCTAGAAGCCTCCTTAATTTAATATCCTTGGTGTTTTTTTTAAAAAAAGAGGGAAGTATATTTTCCCCAGGCAGTTATTTGTTGAAAGCATGAACAGAATAACTTGCTTTACTTTAGAATAAAATTGATTTCACTGAATGAATGTTATATACAATATGATAAAGGTGACAATGCTTGTGATTTTAATTAATGTTCAATCTACGTCTCAGGAAGATTAAAGTGTTAGCTGGAAATCTTTTTTGTCTGTCATCACACACGTGCTGGACCTCCTCTTTTCTTCTTATTTGAAAGTTAGTTTGGAGTTGGTAATCAGCACCAGGGCTTATTTCATAGCAGATCCCATTATGACTTCTTCCTTGTATACTTCAAATATTTGGGGGCCAAGGATAGTTACACAGGGAGACAAGAAAAAACCCTGGACTGCAAGATGACAGGCACAGTTTACAAATAGGAATTTAATCTTGAAGAATATTGGGAACCTAAACGTCTGTTAATGTTGTTTTTTTAAAAATTAAACCATGAACAAGGACATCTAAAAAACTCATTCAAAAAGAGTTATGAGAGAGTAATTTTTTAAAAGGAATTAATATCTATATATTGGCACATCATGTGAATAAAATTGACTAAAACCCAATAAAGATTTAAAGATTTAAAAAAGGAAAAAGAAACCCACCTCTGTCTATAAATACAGTCTATGCCAAAATATACAGTATGATGAGTCAGTATCCACCCCACAAATAGGAATGGTGATTCAGAGGAAAATGTCCCTACATCTTAACCTCCATGTGTGTGTTCTTCATGAGTGTCCAAAGTCTACCTTTCATGCATTTGTGCTGTCTTTTAAAGTAGGATTAGGGTCTTTGTCATCTTTGGCAAGAAACTAACAACAACAAAAACAGTGAGGAAAAAAAGAGAACAAGGCCACTTGTTCCCATAATATGCATTAAAGCCTGCATGTAGTTCACAGTTTTTTTCGTTCTACAGGCCCCCCCACATAACATCTGTCAAACCTGGTGGCAAAGTATGGAAATTCAAGCAGGGTAATTTGTGTACAGGTTTTACATATGAATGTGTCTGTATGAAAATATAACCCTCAGCCAAGCCTAATGTAACTTATTTTATTTATATTTTACTGAAAAAACAAGGCCACCCAAAGCCAAACATGGGCTGAAAAATGGTCCCCAGCGAGATTGTTATGTCACTGTCATGATATAATACTCTGAGATTGTCAGAGGCTAAGAGTTCTTTTTTCTCTAAAGAAATAGGAAAATGCAGACTGGTGGCACAGAGAGTTAGTCTGAATGGAAGAGGATACTGACAAACACCACACCGACAATCACCACACCATCTGAATTCCAGCTATGCTCTGGGTGGCCTTCTTTTTCATCCAGTGTGTGCAATAATTTCATTGTACCTTTTCTGTCCTGAAAAATGTTGGAATGTTATATCCATTTTCAGAGGACAGAAATGATACTCTACAGGTTCCTGACAGGTTAGTTTAATACATGCACAGTGTGTGAAAGAAGGATTTTTTTCTATTTTTCTTTCCCTGAGCTACCTACCTTCGCACTGCTTTCCTTTTCCTTTTTTCCCCCTTTTTAATTAAGCCCAGCAGTGCATTGTTTTACCTCAAGGGACTGGAGAAGTGATGAAATGGTGCACTGCTGGATTTATTTATTTATTTTAAGTGGAAAAGTAGATAGCTTAGGGAAGGAAAGATAGTAATTTTAAAAAATGCTTTGGCTGAGTTGCAGACCAGCAGCATTCCATATGCTAAGCAAGTGTGATACTCTGCTATGCAGGCCTCCTGTTTAAAGGGAAGCCTAGAAGACATCAACAGGGCAACAAGAAAGGATTTTTTATTAAAGCTGGTTGTTCTGCCTGTATATGGTATATATACATTTTTATTCTTCTAAGTTAATATGCGTAAATGTAGTTTAACCTTGCATGTATGTATATATGCACAAATAAAAGGTAAGACGTGCCCATAAGGTAAACAATAGGCCATTGCTTTCCTGGAACAGAAACCTCTGAAGGGACAGCAGCAGGGAAATTGTCCAGTGAAAGGACATGGTAGTTTGGAGTCCAAACTGAACATCTTGCAAGCTATTGCCATAGTGTCTCTGTCTGGACAGGACCTTCCCAAACCAGGTTAGAGTCAAGTTGGCATAAGCAGTTTAAGGATGCCTTATGGATATGCCCATAGAGAGATGGAAGAAGAGAGGCTGATATATCTCTCAGGAGATATATTGGATTGGCATATTACAGACACCAATAATTCATTTCAAGGGCCAGATCCAATGCTCAAGAAAACCATTACGTAGTATGAAGAAAAAAAAAGAAACATAAGCAATTAAAGGTGCCTTTAACTTTTTTCCCCCTTTATTAGGATGGGATCCCATTTGTAGGAATCTTAGAATACTTTGAAGGAATGAAATGCACAACATTTTGAAGAAATCAGTGCAAGGGCTTTTAAGTTTTACGAACTTAAAATCTGCTTTATTAAAGGAATCATAAGTTTTTGTTTGTTTAAATAGATTAACAATATACATTGTTATGAAGGGACAAAGTTGTAAATTTTCATACAAATGTCCTCTGATTTTTTTTAAAAAAAACTATCTTGAGATAGAATGTGATTTGCAATTCATTGGCTCATATCATGAGGACTATTCATGGCAGATTTTATTCAGCTAGATTAAGAGTACTTTATTACAATGATCTCACAGAGTTTTTGACAAAGATAATAATTAAGCTAGTTGTTTTTGCCACACTGGTTAATCAGTTTATATAGCCTTATTTGTATTATTAGTAAAAATACACCAGTACTATGATTTGTTGAAATAATGCATTGATGATGAGCTGCAGTTCATGAAAGTTTATGCCTTTTAATAACATTTGTTAGTTGGAAAAGGTGCTAATAGAATTCTGATTTTTGAGATTAAACTAGTATCTGTAGATACTAGAGTGCCCTTTCCTATAGTGTCTGAAATGCCTCAGGAGAATTGGGGGAGGGGGGGCTGCCACAGTCCTTGTCAAACCAAAGTTGTGATGTTAAAGTCTAAGTTCTAGTTCCTCTAATTATTGATAAGTATGTTATAGGAGTCCAGAAAGGAGTTTAATTATTAACAAGTTGTTTTCCAATTTCATTTAAGAAGGTAGAAGATGTGATTTTAGAACTTAAAGCAGATAAGACCCTGGGTCAGAATTATATCTCACTAGAAGTTTTAAAGTCCCACTTAGAATGGTAGGTTCCCATCTTAGACTCTTTATGATACAAATTCCAGGAGACTGGAGGATAATAATTATCATCCTGCCAATTATTGGCTCATCAGCCTTCTCAGTGTGGTTAGCAAATTATATGCTAGACACCTATACAATAAGCTCCTGGATTGGGTTATAATTGAGAATATTTTGGCTGATGAGCAGGCAGGCTTTAGAGAAGGCCGCTCAATCTTTGACCATGCTTTAACTCTTCAACATCTAGTTGAGAAATATTCCTCCAGAGCTCGCTCAACACTCTATGCAGCGTTTATTGACCTTAGATGTGCTTTTGATTTCATTGCTAGAGCCAAACTATGGGAGAAATTGAACTCTTCCTCGATTGATAGAAGATTACTTGTTCTTATATATAAACTTTATATATAAGTTGCTTTCTCGGATACAAACTGGCCTGAAGCAGGCACTCTGTATGCTTGCTGAGCACTGCCGAGAAGAATGGCTGGAAATAAACTACTCAAAAACCAAGGTTACGGTTTTTGCCAAGCGCCCTAAGGCACATGTCTGGCGGCTAAACAATCATTTAATAGAGCAAGTTAAGACCTTTAAATATTTGGGGATTGTTTTTCATGCCAAGGGTAACCACAAATTCCATGCCAATTATGTCAGCCTGAATGCACAAAAAACAGTGGCAGCACTACAATCTTTCTATTTCTCCGAAGGAGCTCAATATATACCAGCAGCGATTAAAGTTTTCTCAGCTAAGATCTGAGCTCAGCTCCTTTTTGGAGCTCAGTTGGGCCCCTACAGGTCATTCCTTTCTCTTGGAAGAGTCCAATTCAAGTTTCTAAGATCTATCTTTCAAGTACCTCACTGCGTCACCAACGTGGTGCTTCGCTGTGAAGCTGGCCTACTAAAAATAGAAACTTCTACTTGGATTTACACTTTTTCTTACTGGCTTAAGCTTTCTTTTTTCCCAGTTGGCCTGGCCCCTTTGATTATGACTGATAGCTTTCAATCTTCTTGGTGCCAGACAATACATGCCAAACTTATATGGCTTTTCAGGGGCAGCCATCATCCTGTTGGGCTATGAACATGCACTAGCTGATCTCAAACAACGGACCATCGATTTAGAGCTACAATCAGATTTATCAGTTTTACCAAAAAACATTTTTGGGCCACTCTGCACATCTTCTCCAACCAGCCAGATATCTTAGCTGTATAACAATTCCAAAATTTAGAAGGGCCTTATCCTTGGCTAGATTCAATGCCCTTCCAACAGCTGTTATTGAAGGGAGATATCAAAATATCCCTTTCGATCAAAGACTGTGCCCACGTGGCAGAGGAGTAATTGAAATGATGGAACACATCATTTTATATTGTCCTATCTATGCAGATGCTCGCCAGGAATTATTATCTCAATTTTTTACTAAACATCCAGGTCATTCGGATTCTTTTTATCTCAAGCTGTTTTATCAGACCAATCTGATTTTATTTCATTGACCACAGCTAAATATTGCTCTATAATTTGTACAGCACGCCACAATATCCCTTTTAATTTTTCTTAGATTTTTTTAGATTTTTAAGTGTTTTTTTCTTTTATTCTAATCAGATGTGAATCTTCTGTTTTATTTGCTAGTCTATGACGAAATAAAAATTTATTTGATAATTATCATCCTGATATCCAAGAAATTGGATAGAATTGGATAGAATATTAGTAGTAAATTGTGTGAAACTGTTGTGGAAATAGCAGGATTGGTTAAAAAGAGAGAAATGAGTAAGCAGGTAATAAAGCAGGTAAGTATGAGGGGAAATCTATTATTGTTTAATTCTCCAATACATCATAGGAATCTACACGTCTAAGCCCAAGGGTTCATTCTATGAAGATTTGGATCTTGATTTGAATTGAATAATCAATTCAATTTAAACAATCAAATTGTTTAACTACACACTCTGAATCAATTCAAACTGAATTGCTGAACTGAATTTAATTTGATTAAAATTGGATATTAAATATGTATGTATGAAAGTGTGAACAACATCCAAGTTGGTCTAAATCAAATATATAAGCATCCTATTTAGTTAAATGGTCATTTCAATTTGGAAAGTTAGATTTATTTGATTCAGTGCTCCAAGCTGATTTGAATCAAATTGGTGAAATCAGACCTAATCCATTCAGACTTGGATTCTATGTGTGTATGTGCAAAAGGTATCCAAATGTAAATCTAATTGATTTGGAGACATTTGATTAAAATTTATACTTCAAATAGGAACATCATCTTGATTCAAAAGAAAGTATATTCAATTTGGAAATTCAGCTAAATCAACTTCAAATTACCTTACAAATCACATATCTGCATACCCCTCAATAAAAATAAGCATAATAATTCCATCCACTTCAGTTGCAATCTCTGAAAACTAGCAATCGTATAGGAAGTTTTTATATTTGTTTTCAAGTCATTTTCATCCATGGGGAAAGTGCTGAGTTTTTCTGAATTAGATGATATCATCCTGAGAAGCAGGAGATTTTGCTAATGGAATATTTAAGAGGCAGTGGCTGGGTTTGTATAGTGCACTTTTTAGATGGGCATTTGGTGGCTTTCTTTATTAGTTAACCATAAACTAATTATCAGCCATGATAATTAATTTATGGTTCACTGTGCTGTGTGAACCCAGACAATTGGGTTAATCTAATAAACAAGGTTAGTCTTACATAAATTAATTCCGGGCTACATTCCTATGCTTCTGAAGGAGTTTGTGGTTTCCTATAGTGCTGTATTCCAACAGTTTGAGCAATTACCAGTTCTGTTTTCTCCCTGCCTGCCAGAAGCTCCCATGACCCTTATTTTTCAGGACTCTCAGAGTTTTGATTTGCAAAAAGTTAGCTCAGCTAGAAATCAGAGAAATTGAAGTCAAGGGCAGTGGAAATGAACAACTCTTCCCTTCTGATTCTGAAAGTAGATGTCATCCTCCCTCCCTCCCTCCCCTCCATACAGAACTGACTGTTGGAAAACACGTGTCTTATTTTTCTTGTTATAGACAACTTATTCATTAATTCAACTCTGATCTTCATCAATTGAAGAGTTTCACCACCAATAATTTTCTCTCATAGCTTATCTTCCCATGTACTCAAAATGAGTAACTTTCCATTCACCTTTTCCTCATTTCTGTTACTCTCCCTGCAACTCATCATTTTGTAATAAGCCCTGATGTGTTTGGCAGCCACTGTTTGAGCTGCTTATACTAATGCATTCTTTTTTTTTAATTGCTAAACTTATGGGTTTACTTATGAGTGTTGAACAATACATCGACTCACTGATCCACCTGACACGGATCTACAGTGAGGGCATTAGGATGTCATTCGGACTAGAGAAGTGTGGCCGGATGGTAGTAAAGAGTGGGAAGGTAGTTAAGACTGATGGGGTGGAACTACGAGCAGGCCACATAGCAGACATACAGACCAGCTACAAGTACCTTGGTATCCCATAGTCACATGGGAACCACGATGAGGAGGCAAGGAAGAAAGCAACAAGTATCCAAGTACCACCAAAGGATAAGACGGGTCCTGAAGAACCAGCTCAATGGGAAGAACAAGATCCATGCCATTAACATGTATGCCCTACCAGTCATCAGATACCCTGCCGGTATAATGAGCTGGCCAAAGGAGGACATGGAGGCTGCTGATGTGAAGACCTGGAAGCTCCTCACAACGTATGGAGGCTTCCACCCCAAGTCCAACAACCAGAGACTGTACACCAGGTGGAAAGAGGGTGAGCGGGGTCTGGTGAGTGTCAAAGCCACTGTCCTGGATGAGACCCTGAACATCCAGGAGTACATCAGTAAGATGGCACCTAAAGATGAGCTGCTGAGAGAATGCCTGAAGCAGCAGCAGACATGGAAGGAAGATCAAGCAGAGGAAGTGCCATGGCAAGACAAGACCCTGCATGGGATGTACCATCGACAGATAGCTGAGGTGGCTGACCTTGGGAAATCCTACCAGTGGTTGGAAAGTACTGGACTAAAAGACAGCACTGAGGCACTGATCATAGCAGCACAAGAACAGGCACTAAGCACCCGATCCATAGAAGCAGCGGTCTACCACACTAGACAGGAGTCAAGGTGAAGACTGTGCAGAGAGGCCTCAGAGACAGTCCAACACATAGTGGCAGGGCGTAAGATGCAGGCAGGAACAGCATACAGTGAATGGCACAACCAAGTAGCTGGCATTGTGTACAGGAACATCTGCACAGTGTATGGGCTAGACCCTCCAAAGTCCAGATGGGAGATTCCACCGAAGGTTGTGGAGAATGACAGGGCTAAGATCCTGTGGGACTTCCAAATCCAGACAGATAGGCAGGTACTGGCCAATCTACCAGACATCGTGGTAGTAGACAAGGATCAGAAGACGGCGGCGGTGATAGATGTAATGGTGCCAAGTGACAGCAACATCAGGAAGGAGTATGAGAAGCTGGAGAAGTACCAGGGCCTGAAGGAAGAACTGGAGAGGGAAAAGTGTGGAAAGTGAAGGCCAAAGTAGTCCCAGTGGTGTTAGGAGCACTCGGGGCTGTGACACCTAAGCTGGGAGAGTGGCTCCAACAGATCCCAGGAGCAACATCAGAGCTCTCTGTCCAGAAGAGTGCAGTGCTAGGAACAGCTAAGATACTGCGAAGAACCCTCAAACTCCCAGGCCTCTGGTAGGGGACCTGAGGTTGAGGAAGACACATACCACCCATAGGGGTGAGAAGGGAATTTCTATATACCAAACATTGACTAAAATCAGAGACATTGTATATGGTTTGATAAAGATAACATTATTATTAAGGGACCTTTGGGGTTTAACACTTGAGATGACTGCCTGGATGAAAAATTTCTCAAGAGGAACTTTTTAGAGGGTTGATGGGTTGGAATAATAGATGCTTTTAAAATAAGATCCAGTAGAATGTCCAGGATAAATAAGGATATGGCCAACAGCTTTAGGTTTTTATAGAGTTGCATCAAGATGGGAAATGGAAATCATTGTTACTTTTCTTTCTTTGGTTTTTCAGTCAAAAGCACTGAGGACAAATATCACAAAAATGAGATGATGATGGCAGATGGACTGAAAATTCAATAATCAGACATTTGGGAGAGTGATGCTTTACAAATGGAACACTACAGCAATGCTTCTTTCTTCTCTTAGCCAGCTGTCCATCTAAGTCTCTAGAGGGAGATGGAGCAGCAGCCCAGTCTGTGAGAGCTCTTTTCATTTTAGCATCACTTGACAAAAAGCCATTCAACAGCCAGTAACAGGATACTACAAACCTCTTTAATGCAGCACAGGGTCTGTCTCTAAATCTTTGGGGAGTTGCAGCAGGACATGTGATGAACTATCAGTCTTCTTCAGAATCTCTGCCTTTCTCGTAATTTTGCTGGAGCCTCTGAGAGGTTAACCACTGATCGGGCAGTGCAGGGAAAGTGATTGGAGAAATCAAAAGTGAGCAGGTAGGGGGCAGACTCAGTCAAGTTGCACTGGCAAAGAATTATTGGGAGTTTTGTGAATTCTGCATGAATAGTCTAAGCAAGCAGTTGCTAGGTTCAGAAGTTAAAGATAGGAAAAGAAATACAGGATGAAATCCCTATACAGTAATGGGTCCTTACTGGATTCAGAGTAAGGATTGAAATGTGGCCAGGGAGTCACTGTTGCCAAGAGGGGTGGCTAGGAGAACTTCCAGATGTTTCCTTCAGATAAAGTTATTGCCTGTCTCTCTCTCCTTCCTTGTTTCCACACACAACCGGTCTGTTCTGCCTCTCACTAAGAAAAAACGGTAGATAGGAACAAAAAGAGGAAAGGCTTTTTCATATCGATATAGTTCCAAGTGTCTGTCTGTCTGTCTTTCTTTCTTTCTTTCTTTCTTTCTTTCTTTCTTTCTTTCTTTCTTTCTTTCTTTCTTTCTTTCTTTCTTTCTTTCTTTCTTTTCTCCCTTCCTTCCTTCCTTCCTTCCTTCCTTCCATCCATCCATCCATCCATCCATCCATCCATCCATCCATCAATTTATATAGCCGCCCATCTCAAACCAGTGACTCTAGGCAGGTAACAATAATAAAAGCAATCAACAATAAAAACAATACCAAAAGATTAAACATAAAAATAAATACAGCCGAGAGATCTTAAAAGCCATTGGTGTTAGCACAGCCATGAAACAGGGCCCTTCACACACTCGGGGTTCAGGCCCGGGCACAAAGCCAGGTCTTCAAGGCCTTCCGAGAATCCAAAAGGGTTGGGGTGATCCTAATCTCAGGAGGAAGGATGTTCCAGAGGGCAGATGCCACAGCAGAAAAGGCACGTCTCCTGGTCCCCGCCAGCCAACATTCCTTGGCTGATGGGACTCGGAGCATGCCCATCCTGCTGGACCAGATTGGATGGGTAGAAACAACTGGGAAAAGACAGTCCCTAAGGCAGAGCTTTCCAAACTGTGTGTCGGGACATGTTAGTGTGTCGGCTGCAGTGTCTGGGTGTGTCACGGCTGCTGCTGCCTCCAGCCCTGCCAGGATTCTGCGCAGGCCCTAGTGCCTGCCTTGTGCCTTGCTGCCTCCAAACCTGCTGTGATTCCACGCAGGTCCTAGTGCCTGCC
This sequence comes from Charina bottae, assembly GCA_023362775.1. Taxonomy (NCBI): domain Eukaryota; kingdom Metazoa; phylum Chordata; class Lepidosauria; order Squamata; family Charinaidae; genus Charina; species Charina bottae. The sequence continues at coordinate 5,737,858 of JALMGJ010000028.1, read as the reverse complement.
TTGTGCCCTGCTGTAAGAGTGTGTCGCGAAATGATGCATGTCTAAATAGTGTGTCACCAACATGAAAAGTTTGGAAAGCTCTGCCCTAAGGTAACCTGGTCCCAAGCCATGAAGGGCTTTAAAGTTGACAACCAGCACCTTGAATTGCACCCGGAAACACACCGGTAACCAATGCAGCTCCTGAAGCAGTGGTATTACATGTGCCGAGTAGCCAACACCATTTACAACCTGGGCAGCTGCATTCTGTACCAGCTGAAGCTTCCGAATGCTCCTCATGGGCAGCCCCATGTAGACCGCGTTGCAATAGTCCAAATGGGAGGTCACGAGGGCATGAGTGACAGTGAGTAGTGCCTCCCAGTCCAGGACTTGAAAGTTATTGGATAAGAGTTCAGAATTCTGTTAACTTTGTCATTGTTACATTGTGGGATCATACAATGATCAAACCTAGTTTAGTATTGCTAAATAACCCATAGTAAGCAATATGCAAAATCTTTCCTTTTCCATTTTTAAACCTGCTTTGGTTATTTTATTATCCCGTTGACTTCCTCAGGTCAACAAAGATTCCAGTAAATGGGAGAAAAGACATGCCAGGGATTGTATTTGTATTGCCACAAAAGTGCTTAATGTTTAAATTTTTGCTCATTCACCTTGGGCAAATCTGACACTGACAAATGGTTCATATATCAAGAAATACCCTGAATGGGAGAGGTTAGGCTATCATACTTTGTATACGTACTGTCCTACAGAGGTGACGGTAATGACGGTAATCTATCAAGAGGCATTGCTGCTGTGAAAAACTGGGTGTTCCAGATTCCATGAACAAAGGTTATTTATTTCTGCTGTTTTGATAGGAACTGCTAGAAACATTCTTTCCCCCTAATGGGCCTAATGTCTCTCTGAAGGCTTTGCTTCTTGTCATTTTTCTTACACCAGCTCAAAATAAAAGTTAGTATTCACGTGGCTGTACAATTAAACACACACTCACAAACACAAAATGCAGTCAATAAACGACCCTGAAATACTTATTCTTCTCTTGAATGGACTGTAGCACTAAAATACTGTCAGACTTGATCTTGATCCTGGGGGTGCCATAATGACCTAATTCTCACAGGTATGCTTGGGCCACATTAGAATGCAGGCAGAGGAGTTTTCATGCCAAACATGCACATACACAACTTTCCACACAGAAAACTATATTAGAATCCATTAGCACAATAGTTGGTTTTCTCTATGAGCAGGATTTTTTTTTAAAAAAATAGCACGATACCAGTACACGAGTCGTGTAACTGCAGTTGAAGTGGCATGGCCCAAATGCAGTTGTCCTATTTTAGAATAAAATAAAATATAAAATAAAATAAACCAGCTTCTTGCTGTCTTCTTGATATGACTTTGTGCTCCATCAAACGTGCACCCTGCATTACACTTGAAGAATTGAATAGTAATATAGTCATCATTTCTAAACTTTGAATCAGGACATCCGGTCACAGAATACAGACAATCATCCTCCAAGTTATTCCATTTTGCTATAATTACCTAAATTACTTAACTGCTTAAGCACTGCTGAAAATGTTTCACTAGCTGCAGAATGCATGTTATGGTTAGTTTTTGCCTGCAACAAAAACACTGAGCTTGTTTTCAGTATGAATTGATAGAATAATCTTTGTTGATTGTTAAAAGTTTGGCAGGAACATGATTTTGCTTGGTACATTCGAAACATACAGTTTCACCCTTTATTATTTATTTATTTATTTATTTATTTATTTATTTATTTATTTATTTTTTATTTATTCATTTATTTTCCCGCCTTTATAATTTTTTTATAAATAACTCAAGGCAGCAAACATACCTAATACTCCTTCCTCCTCCTATTTTCCCCACAACAACAACCCTGTGAGGTGAGTTGGGCTGAGAGAGAGTGACTGGCCCAAGGTCACCCAGCCGGCTTTCATGGCTAAGGTGGGACTAGAACTCTCAGTCTCCTGGTTTGCTATTGGCTCCTTCCTAGGGTTGAGAGACAGGGACTGGCCCAAGGTCCCCAGCCGGCTTGCATGCCTAAGGCGGGACTAGAACTCACAGCCTCCTGGTTTCTAGCCCAGCACCTTAACTGCTAGACCAAACTGGCCCATATGTGTTAATAAATATGTGTTGCAAAAGGCAGAAGAGGAGAATTTTTTTATTTCGGTGCAGAGGAACGGAATGTTAACAGGACTGAAAATGAGCATGAGGTCACTAAGTTCATGAATTTAAAGTCAATGTTTTTAATTATTTAAATAATGATTACTATGATTTATGTTGCTTCCTCATAGACATATTCTACTCCTCCTATATGCAGATGATGCTCTGCTGCTATCTCAGATGCTAAGTGGCCTAAAGCGAACCTTGTGCCCCTTAGCCACATATTGTAGTGCAGAGGCACTCAACATTAATTACATAAAAACCAAGTCTTCAGTTTTTGCTAAATGCCCTAAAATTCATACCTGGAGACTGAATAGGCACCTGTTTTTACAGGTTAAAATCTTCAAGTATTGAGAGATAATGTTTCATGCCACCAGCAAATGAGGGTGCACATGGAGTATGTTGTTCAAAATGCACACAAATCAGCAACAGCCCTGAAATCTTTCTATTATATTAGAGATGCATTATTCATACCTTCTGCACTAAAAGTGTTTTGAGGTAGAAATTGGGTACAATCTCTGTTCAGAGCCAATTGGGACTATATAGCTCCCTCACCCCCCCTTGGAGAGCATGCAATCTAAATTAAGGGACATAATTCAAGTTCCACAACATGATTCTAACATGGTTTTATGCCATGAGACTAGTGTGACAGAAACTGAAACTCATTGGGAGATGGGCGGGGATAAATTTGAATAATAAATACAATAAATAAAATATTTGGACATACAGGCTAATGCTACTTTGTTCTGCCATGGGCTTCGCTCCCCTGATTTTAATTGATGATTTTGTTTCACCCTGGAGCAGGATATTGCATGAGAAATTGAAATGCTACAGTTTCTCTCCTGGTGCAGATTTGATGATGGGATATAAGCGTGCAACAGCTGTCTTTAAACAGTGGGCCGTGGATCTGGAAAACCAATTAGGTCTGGCTGACCTGTTCAAAGATGTATTTTAGGTTGTTCCTCTTTCTTTAAGCCACCAATTTAAGCCAAATAACATTTCCCCAAATCAGAAGAACTGTGGCAAGATTTAATGCCATTCTAATAGTGGTCCTTAAGGGGAAATTTCAGGACATTCTATTAAAACAAAGACTTTGCTCCTGTAGTGAAGGAATTATGCAGACAATCTGTGTTTTGTTATTTTCCCCTTATTACAAAGCTATCCATTATAGCTAATACCTTACTATCATTTCTGGTCAGTGACCATAATAAAGATATGTATGCATGTATGTACTTCCCCATCTAGTCAGATTTCCAGGCTACTCTGATTCATTCTATTTTCAGTTACTATTGATGTTATTTATTTATTTATTTATTTAATTTATATATTAAATTTATTCCCGGGAGCAACTTTAGGGGGCTAACCACCCCCAGGGTTGGCCACCCCTCTTCACCCCCCATGCGAGATGGCAGAGCCAGGTCTTTACTCCTTTCCGGAAGGCTGGGAGGTGGTGGCCATGGTGGCGGATGATCTCACCCAGCGGTTTCATGTAGATGTTAAAAAGTGGGGAGAGTACCGAACCCTGCAGCCCACACAGGAGGGGCCGCAGGCTGGATCTCTCGCTCCCTATCAACACCAATTGGGACTGGCCCTGGAGGAAGGAGATGAACCAGTGCAAAACTGTGCCACCCAACCCCAATCCTCCAAGCTGGCTCAAAAGGATACCATGGTTGATGGTATCAAAAGCCGCTGAGAGGTCAAGAAGAGCAAGGATGGATGTACTGCCCCCATCCAGCTCCTGCCAGAGATCATCCAGAAGTGCAACCAATGCCGTTTCCGTCTCATGACCGGGCCTGAAATCTGACTGGAAAGGTTCCAGATAATCTGTTTCATCCAGGATCCTCTGGAGTTGCAACGCCACCACTTTCTCAACCACCTTCCCTAAAAAGGGGAGGTGGGAGACTGGATGAAAATTGTCCAGTACAGTGGGATCAAGCAACGATTTCTTGAGGAGGGGTTGCACCAGCGCCTCTTTAAAGGCAGCTGGGAACACTCCCTCCCTCAAGGATGAATTAACCATCGCTTGGACCCAACCACATGTCACCTCCCGAGCTGCCTTCACCAGCCAGGAGGGGCATGGATCTAATTGAAAAGTGGTGGCATTTACAGTCCAGAGGACCCTGTCCACTTCCCCAGGCCCTACAGGATCAAACTGTTCCCAGATAACCAGGTAAGTATGTACCCCAGGCATCTCCACAGGCCATGCCACATGCCTGGAATCCAACTTGGAACAGACCTGTTATTTTATTTTTCTGAATGTTGCTAAGTTTTGCTTTTACTGTTTGTATAACACAATACTTTGTATCAATGTTACAATGATTTAGTTTTATTACAATTTTAAATTTGCTAACTCAGAATTTGTCTTCTTTCTTCTTTTCTGAATTGGTCAATTACCATAATAATGTTTATTGACTGATCGGTAACTGCAGTTGAAATGGCATTTCAATAATCATTATGATGATTTATGTTGCTCCTTTACTCATTTGTACATACTTTCATGTATTAGCTTACTCTCATTTTAAGAGAAAAGGAAGTGTATATAAAAAGCCTTGAATGTATTCAGACATTTCACTGCATCTTCCAGTGATTAAACCCACTTATAATGACTCTATCCACAACAACATAATATGTTCAATCTCAAATACATCCACAGAGATTAAGTTTTTGCATCCTCAGGGCAACATTGTTTGGATATATTTCTCTCTTCCTATCAACAGGTGGCAAGGAAGCGGACATGAGCAGGGTTAGGGGAAGCTGGAGAAATTCTAACAATACAAGTGTACCTTAAAAGAAATATGGATGTGAAATGAAAATGGTTCTTGTGAACCCAAAATACTAATTCACAGAGAAGTGTTCCACAGCAACTGTGAACGATATATTCCTTCACCTAGCTCTGTTCCAGGTAGAATAAAACTTCTATTTCTCTGCACTGGGTATGATCATATCATTCAATCAGTCTCAATATAGAAATGCCTATTCATAGATGAGTCTGCCTGTTTTGTGTGTGAGGGAAAAAATCACTAGATATGCTATAACTAGAAAGAACAGTGGGAGAGCTGGTTTGGTCTAGTGGTTAAGGCACCAGGCTAGAAACCGGGAGATGGTTAGTTCTAGTCCCGCCTTAGGCATGAAGCCAGCTGGGTGACCTCGGGCCAGTCTCAGCCCTGGGAAGGAGGCCATGGCAAACCATTGCTGAAAAGTCTTGCCAAGAAAACTGCAGGGACTTGTCCAGGCAATTGCCTGGAGTCAACACTGACTCAAAGGCAGGCAGGCAGACAGGCAGGAAGGAAGGAAGGAAGGAAGGGCAGTGGGAAACACATTTGGGAAGATTATCAGATTTCATGGCATACCCATACATGGAGAAATAGGCATATATTTATTTATTTAATTTATTTAATTTTCTATCCCGCCTTTATTATTTTTATAAATAACTCAAGGCGGTGAACATACCCAATACTCCTTCCTCCTCCCATTTTCCCCACAACAACCCTGTGAGGTGAGTTGGGCTGAGACCCTTGCCTATATGTGCTTAGGGCCAATTTGCCCTCAATTTTTTTTCCTCTTTAAGGTTGAGGAATTCTGTTCATGTTCAGGAGCATTCTGGAAAGAAGCCAGTTTTTTTAATTAAAAAAGTTTCTAAATATGTGTAGCAAGAAAGAAGATACAACCGACCTTTCAGACATGACTGTTCTTTGTTGCAACTGAAATAAACTCTATTATTGCAGCAAATAACCACAGGAACTCAAGAGATTCCTTGGTACAATATTTAACCTACTTAACACTCTTCTCTCCTTGCCCACTAACCCTCAAGGAATGGGCTGTTTCTGTATTTTACTTATTCAGATGACTCCACTTTTGCAATTTTAGAGGCAAGAAAGCCTTATTGCTTTAGGTGTATCAAGAAAATCAGATTGCTCTAGAAGAAATGCTTCTGTGAGTTAGCAGTTGTCCAGTCTTCATGGGATAAATGTTTTCCTAAATAAGTAGCAAGATAAGATCATCAGCACTCTGGACCTTGTACGATGGAGAGTCAGGAATTTCAGTGACAGTGAAAGGAGCCCAGCTAGTTCCTACAAGAATAGTTCATGTTGTGATTGTTGATGGCCAGAAGTTGACACAACACAGCCAGATCCAGTTTAGGTTTCTGTTTGCCTTGTGTCCTTGGCAAAGCCAAATAGAGATAGTTGAGGCTAGTCTTGAAATGTACTTTTATGAGTAGTGAGCTGAACTGTTGTTGAATAGGCATTGAAATATTGAGTGATAAAGAGTCGATATAGCCAGTCTCAAGAAACAGAAATACAGCATGTTTTCTTCTGTCTACCATCCATTCAGTCTAGCCATTTTTTCACAGATGACAATGTGCAAGAGACAGACCAGGAAAAGTTTCTTCAGCCCAACTGATATAAATGCAGGGCTCTTGCCAAAGACAATAATGGGTTGATAGGCTGCATATTGCACATCATTTTTGCAATCCTGTAATGATTACAGGCAATTACAGAACAGTCCTGTAAAATCAATATGGCTTCTTTCCAAAGTACAGTAAGTGACTTTGGTGGGTTATCCCAAAGAGTCTGGTAGATATTGCATTCATTTACACTTTCTACTGTCATTTGAATTAATTAATTTATTTTATTTAGGCCAAAGTTCCTTTACTGATGCTGTCAGGCATATAATACAACATTTGATGTACATTGTAGCCAAGTTAATCTAATGACTCTCTCTGAAGATTACAACTTGATTTTTCATAGAAAGCATTATTTATGATGGGAAGACCACCTTTAAAAAGGTTAGGGCCACATTTCTTCAGTAAAATTTGGTTGAGATACACAACAGTGTTTAACAAGAACAGAACTAGTGATCAATGGGACAAAAGATAAGTGGATAGGGTCATCACTTTCTTTGTTTTTTTAGTCTTACCGTCTCCTTTTTCTTATTTTTCTCTTTCATTGTCCATTCATACCACTAAAGCAGAATCTAGTTACACCCCATTCACACATCACCCATTTATTCCCTCACAAGCCCCATCCCATCATAAAAATGAATGGCAGCTTCTCCATTCATCCATTCCTTCCCTTTTTCATTATCTCTCGCACATGTATACTTTCTCACTCTCACATGCAGTATATGTCCCTATATAATCCCAACAACCATGGCTAATGTTAAACACAAGTGGAATATTGAAGCCTTCTTCATTATTTTTGTAGCTAGCTCCAGGTCCAATATAACAATATAATATGGGTGTGGCCTGGTACCCTCAGTCTAGGAGTATAAGCAGATTGGGGGAGCTTCCCCAGCAGAGGCCTCTTTTCTACTTCAAGCTATAGTCAGAATTGCAGGTGACTATTCACTTTGCAGGAAGTCCATTTTTTTTGTACATGCATATTTGTATATTTAATCTGTACATGGCTGCATTTGTGGTGTTTACTTTTCCCCTTTCCTACCCCTCCACTGTGAAGTAGAAAATGTTCTGTTCTTCATTTTCTTCACTTCCTCTGTCGCTGTAAACTTAATGCCTGCTTGCTCAGCACTCTGCTTGCTCAAAGCATAGGTGGAAGACAATTTTAATCTTTTTACTTTGTGCACTAAGTAAAAATGTATTGCAACCCTAAGTTCTTTAAAAAATCTATTTTTAGCTTTTCATGCCACTGTTTAAAACCAAGCTTTCCCACAGCATCTCACAACAAATTAACAGAAACTGTCCTAATCCATAAATCAACTTTTTATATAAAAAATGGATTAACAGAAGTTGTCCTAAACTATAAATCAAGTTTTGTTTTTTTTAGTGACTGCAGCAGAGGTAGAGGTTGGGGGCTAAATTCACTTATGGGTGGGCTTTGAATCTCATTAATTTCCCCCTGAGAACTCAGTCTACTTAATTAATGCCTTGTAGTCATTCACAATGCAGACAGACTCCCCACCCCACACACCCCAACACACTTCAATGTTTATTGTTTACACCTGCAGCATATTCTTTCCTCTTTCTTCTTTGTTTCATTTTTTTACATTTCAGGGAAATACGGAGGATCCCAAACTAAACTGAGACCACTGAACAGTGGTTAACCCACTACTCTCCAGCCACACTGGTTTTGGAATACTTCATCTCTACCTCAAGAGAAAACAGGGAGCCATTTTTCCTCTTAACACATGGAGACCTGTCCTTTGGCTCAAAGACCTATTTTTATCAGAAGTCTCAGTGTTTTTCTCTCAAGTAGCCATTAAAAACTTTTAAATATTGTTAGGTATTATTTTGTTAGGAAAGAATTGTGTGTATTTTAAGAATGGAGACAGTGTTAGAGATATCGGGTTTCAACCAAGCACGTCTCACACAAGCTTGAAGGAGGAGGCAGCCTCTATTGTAACCTAATCTTACTTGCTTTGTGTGGGAGGGGCTGAATCCCAATTTCCTGTTCCTCTTTCCTGTTCCCTTCTCTTCTTCCCTTTCTGCTCGAATCTCCTACCAAGGAGGATAGTGCAGCTATGGCTGCCCACATTGCTCATACTTCCATTCAGGTGGGCCACATTAAAGAAGCATGTGGTTCATGTCAGAACCTATTGCTCGCACGCATGGACCGTTTCTACTAAGTAACTGTGAGTTACAATAAAATTGTAAGCTCTTTTTATGTTACTTTACATTAACGTGTGAAGTGTGTTTATTTTGTGTTTTTTGAACTGATTAAGCCTTGTGCAAGTTTATGGGAACGCTTCTACTCTGCTACATACTAATAAGAAGCTGTGTGGAGTTCTGGTATTACCATCCCAGAATTCCTACAGACAGGAGGAGGAAAAGGGAGGAAAGGGAAGGGAAGGGATCAGAGAATGTCATTAGACCTTCCCCAGGAACCCACCCCACTATCACTCAGTTGTGCATTTTATTTCAATTACCACCAGAAAATTCAGGCTGCTATTCCAGTCTTGTCCTCCTTGATATATTTTCTGTGGCTGGGAAAATGATGAGAAGGGAAGATTCCAAATGGAGACAATATTATCTGGGCACCCATAGAATTCTATGAAGAAAACATAGTTTCACAATAGGTTCATCTAGACATCATCTACATTGATGTTTATTGGACACTCATTGGACAATTAGTGTCACTAATCACTCTCTCTCAGCCCAACTCCCCTCACAGGGTTGCTGTTGTGGGGAAAATAGGAGGAGGAAGGAGTATTAGGTATGTTCACCACCTTAAGTTATTTATAAAAATAATAAAGGCGGGATAAAAATTAATTAATTAAATAAATAAGTAATTGTCCCCTGAAAAGTAGGCAGAGAGGGGTCCTTTGGAATAGTCCTTCAATGCATCTTGTTGATAAAACTGTAACTTGTACTTACCTTAGGTTTTCTTATAGGGGCATGGTGGCTCAGCGGGTAAGATGCCAGGCTTGTCAATTGGAAGATCACAAGTTTGGAGGTTCGAATCCCTAGCCCCGCATGACAGAGTGAGCTCCCGCACTCGCCCCAGCTCTTGCCAACCTAGCAATTCGAAAGCATGCAAATGCAAGTAGATGAATAGGTACCACTTCGGTGGGAAGGTAACAGCGTTCTGCACGCGTCATGCCAGCCACATGACCGTGGAAGCGTCTTCGGACAACACTGGCTCTTCGGCTAACAAACGGAGATGAGCACCGGCCCCTAGTCGGACACGACTGCACAAATGGTTTTCTTAGCCCATATACTAAATAAATAAATAAATAAGTAGGTCCTTCCCAATCCCACATTTAAGTATACGGGGACTAAACGTTCTTTTGTGATCCAATAAAAACACTATTACTTCCAAGTTGCACACTGGCCTTTCATCACAACACTTCTCCTGCAAGAAGTAGAAGACATGCAGGAGGCAAGGTGCTCACTATGCCTGAAGTGGACATGCAGGTTCTGCACCATGACTCAGTGTGACATCCCACTGCCCCCAAGGAAAATCAGGGAAAAAAATAACTTCCGTGGCTCTCACAAACTGGCCTGGTGCAAGGCTTCTTTGATTCAAGAACAGAGGGAGGGGAAAAGAGTTATCTTAATGGCACTTCAATTCTTCTCCCACTGCCCAATATTAGCAAGAAGTTGTCTAAATGCCTCCTTACACAGAACTAGGGAAATGCAACAGACCCAAAGAATGAAACAAAGCCATTTTTATGCTTTGCACCTGACTATGAAGTTTAACAAGAATACATGTCCCCAGAGTACTGCTTGGAATCTGAGTGGGAAGAACAATATGTTAATTTGTTAAGTAGGCTTAACTTGTGGCATATGATGATATAATTGTCTTGTGCATGCAAGAAACAATAACCTACTGTCTCATTTCATTCCATTTTATATCAGCACTTGCATCCAGTTTTTTTTTCAAAGAAAAATCCTAGGTAAAGTAATTATATTTAATTTCCTGATGTGTGTTAAATATACAGAGCATTAGCATCTATTATTTCAAAGGGCTGATTATACAAAGAAAAGAAGCTCAAGATGAATACATATGATTCCCCTCCACCCACTTCTTGTATATAGATCTTCTTGCCACTGTAGATTTGTCTATGTCAGCTAAACTCCCTAGCTGAAACTGGATTTATTTACATTGGTGGGTGGCTGCTTAGGCAGCTGAATTTGAGTCTCAGGAAAGGCCAGCCTATCATAATTTATTTAATACATATGTATATTTGTATTCCAAAAGAATGATCCATTGGGGATTTTCTGTCGCAGCTGCCAAATTAACTTGGTCAGACTTGGATGCTTTGTACCTTGAATGTGTGCACTGAGGGGGGTACGGTAATGGTGGGGGGCTTTCTTCTCTGGCCTGGGATAAGGAGGAAAGAAGGAAACTGGCTAGGGTGAAATAAGCTTACTTTTGTATATTCATCTCCATAACTTAGCTTCTCTATACTTAAACAGTGGTTCAGAAATGTATGAACATCACTTGATTTTTCTGTATTAATGAACGGTCTAAATCTATATCTGCAGTACAGTCTCAGAGGTGATAAAATTCACTGTACTCCTTCAGACAGGGTTGGAAGTTTGTATTCATGAATGTTCTCTACAAATACAAATCTATAGCAAAAACTGGGATTTGGACAGTGATTCTATGAAAATGTCTTATTGAACTAGCATTGTTCAACTAGATAAAAATATTTTCCACTCCCCATTTTTTTATGTTGCCAAAATGAATATTTTCTTCATAAAAATACTTCCTCTGCCTTTTCCTTCCAGTGCCTTTACCTTGCACATTTTGCCTTTTAATTTTAAAAGCCTGAGAGCAGATCTTATGACTGATTCTGTTTTACTGTCCCATGGGGATAGAAAATATCTGATAAGCAGGATAAACTACCATTAAATAAATGCAGATTCCAGCAGTTCTGCTCTGTTATTTACTTCAATTTATCTTAAGTCTTTGGCTGCATTCTGGTTGTTTTCCAACAACAAAACAGAATATTGGAATATTCATAGTAGTCTCAATCCACAAAGGAAACAGTGTTCCAATGATCTATTGGACATATAGAAGGAAAACAATGGTTTTGGCAGTCATCCCACAATAATGAAGAAATGAAGGCTACACATTTTATACAAATCTTCTAAAAAGTCCTTCTGCCAATAAATTGCACACAGGGCAAAGGTTCCTTTTGCACAATAAATAGAATCCAGTGAGCCGGAGCACCATAGAGAATCAGCTGATAGTCTTCAAATAAATTGAGGACATTGAAGAAGGTTGGAGCTAGCAAAAACAGAAGGAAATAATGGTATATAAAATTTAAGTGTGAAGACTGAATATTGAAGTTGTGAGCCTCCTACTTCTCATATAGGTAAACACTAGGGCAGGAGGGAGTTCAGAGTGCAAAGCTGTCAATTAAGGCCACAACAAAGAAGTCACAGAGCATTCAAACTCATTTTGAGTGCTTTCTCTCTTTTTAATGGCATTCCTTGTACACAGGAAGGTTCTTAATGTGGGATTCCAAATGGTTCATGGAAGTACATTAAATGCTACAGAGAAATAACAACACACAAGTAGCTCATTATCTCATTCCTAAACAAATTCACTGATAAGACTTTCCCCCCAACTTTTTGGAGTGCTGTAGTCATTCAAAATGTATAAAGATGATTTTTCATTTGGAACCATGCAAATTCCAGATCAAATAGTCTGGAGGAACAGTGAAAACCAAACAGATGGTTACTGGCAGAACGAGTCAGCTTATGCAGCCATTCTGTCTATCTTGCCTGAACAAATGTCATGTAGCAAGAAAAAAGACTGAAAAGGTAATTGAGAAACTTGGGAAGATGCTAAGTGAAGGCCAATGTTGTAAAGTTTCTCCTCCACATTTTGTGAATAAGGCTGGGCAATTGCATTCGTTATTAGTGGAAGCACCCATTATGATTGTTATACACCCAGGATATTTAAAGAATCACCAAATCCAGAGTGAAATTTAAGAGAGAATGGTTTCTGAAGCATCCTTACTAATAAAAATGGACACATCAATACCAATGAAAATGAAATGATGGGAAAATGATTTTTTAACATGTACTCCACTATGTATGATTCAGTAATGCACTTTCATTTTTTGTGGATTTTTACAAGCTCTAGAGGACTTCACCCCTTCATGGATCACTGCCTTTTCATGGCGAAGGGGCTTATGTAACTCAATGAAGTCAGGTCAAGAAGAACAGGTCATGACGGAGAGTTCTGACAAAACGTGGTCCACTGGAGGAGGGAATGGCAAACCACTCCAGTATCCTTGCCAAGAAAACCCATGGACAGTATCAAAAGGCTAAAAGATATGACGCTGGAAGATGAGCCCCTCAGGTCAGAAGGTGTCCAAAATGCTACTGGGGAAGAGCGGAGGGCAATTCTGAGTAGCTCCAGAAAGAGTGAAACGGCTGGGCCAAAGCTGAAAGGACGCTCAGTTGTGGATGTGTCTGGAAGTGGAAGGGAAGTCCGATGCTGTAAGGAACAATATTGCATAGGAACCTGGAATGTAAGATCTATGAATCAAGGTAAGCTGGATGTGGTCAAACATGAGATGACACGATTGAACATCGACATCTTGGGAATCAGCGAACTAAAATGGACAGGAATGGGCGAATTTAATTCAGGAGACCATATATATACTACTGTGGGCAAGAATCCCTTAGAAGAAATGGAGTAGCTCTCATAGTCAATAAAAGAGTGGGAAAGGCAGTACTGGGGTACAAACTCAAAAACGACAGAATGCTTTCAGTTCGAATCCAAGGCAAACCATTCAACATCACACTAATCCAAGTCTATTCCCCAAACCACTGATGCTGAAGAAGCTGAAGTTGACCGGTTCTATGAAGACCTACAACACCTTCTAGAACTAACACCTAACACTAACATCATAGGGGACTGGAATGCTAAAGTAGGAAGTAAAAAAATAACCGGAATAACAGGCAAGTTCGGCCTCGGAGTACAAAATGAAGCAGGGCAAAGGCTAATAGAGTTTTGTCAAGAGAACACGCTGGTCATAGCAAACACTCTTTTCCAACAACACAACAGACGACTCTACACATGGACATCACCAGATGGTCAATACCAAAATCAGATTGATTATATACTTTGCAGCCAAAGATGGAGAAGCTCTATACAATCAGCAAAAACAAGACCTGGAGCTGACTGTGGCTCAGATTATGAGCTTCTTATCGCAAAATGTAGGCTTAAATTGAAGAACGTAGAGAAAACCACTAGACCACTCAGGTATGACCTAAATCATATCCCTTAAATGAACAATGCAAAGAAATAGAGGAAAACAATAGAATGGGGAAGACTAGAGATCTCTTCAAGAAAATCGGAGATATCAAGGGAACATTTTGTTCAAAGATGGGCATGATAAAGGACAAAAAAGGCAGGGACCTAACAGAAGCAGAAGAGATTAAGAAGAGGTGGCAAGAATACACAGAAGAACTATACAAGAAAGATCTTAATATCCCTGATAAATACGATGGTGTGCTCACTGACCTTGAGCTGGACATCCTAGAGAGTGAAGTCAAGTGGGCCTTAGGAAGCATTACTAACAACAAAGCTAGTGGAGAAGACAGTATCCCAGCTGAGCTATTTAAAATCCTAAAAGATGATGCTATTAAGTGCTGCACTCAATATGCCAACAAATTTGGAAAACTCAACAGTGGCCACAGGATTGGAAAAGGTCAGTTTACGTTCCAATTCCAAAGAAGGGCAATGCCAAAGAATGTTCAAACTACCGTACAATTGCGCTCATTTCACATGCTAGCAAGGTTATGCTCATCCTACAAGCTAGGCTTCAGCAGTATGTGAACCGAGAACTACCAGAAGTGCAAGCTGGGTTTTGAAGAGGCAGAGGAACTAGAGATCAGATTGCCAACATTCGCTGGATCATGGAAAAAGCAAGAGAGTTCCATAAAAACATCTACTTCTGCTTCATTGACTACGCTAAAGCCTTTGATTGTGTGGATCACAACAAACTGTGGCAAATTCTTAAAGAGATGGGTCTACCAGACCACCTTACCTGTCTCCTGAGAAACCTGTATGCGGGTCAAAAAGCAACAGTTAGAACCGGACATGGAACAACCGACTGGTTCAAAATTGGGAAAGGAGTACGACAAGGCTGTATATTATCACCCTGCTTATTTAACTTATATGCAGAGTACATCATGAGAAATGCTGGGCTGGATGAATCACAAGCCGGAGTTAAGATTGCCGGGAGAAATATCAACAACCTCAGATATGCAGACGATACCACCCTAATGGCAGAAAGTGAAGAGGAACTAAAGAGCCTCTTGATGAGGGTGAAAGAGGAGAGTGCAAAAGCTGGCTTGAAACTCAACATTAAAAAAACTCAGATCATGGCATCTGGTCCCATCACTTCCTGGCAAATAGAAGGGGAAGAAATGGAAGCAGTGACAGATTTTATTTTCTTGGGCTCCAGGATCACCACAGACGGTGACTGCAGCCATGAAATTAAAAGACGCTTGCTCCTTGGGAGGAAAGCTATGGCAAACCTAGACAGCATATTAAAAAGCAGAGACATCACCTTGCCGACAAAGGTCCGTATAGTTAAAGCTATGGTTTTTCCAGTAGTAATGTATGGCTGTGAGAGTTGGACCATAAGGAAGGCTGAGCGCCGAAGAATTGATGCTTTCAAACTGTGGTGCTGGAGAAGACTCTTAAGAGTCCCTTGGACTGCAAGGAGGTCAAATCAGTCAATCCTAAAGGAAATCAACCCTGACTGCTCATTGGAAGGACAGATGCTGAAGCTGAAGCTCAAATACTTTGGCCACCTAATGCGAAGAGAGGACTCACTGGAAAAGACCCTGATGCTGGGAAAGACTGAAGGCAAAAGGAGAAGGGGACGGCAGAGGATGAGATGGTTAGATAGCATCACCGATGTAATGAACATGAATTTGAGTAAACTCCGGGTGACAGTGGAGGACAGGAAGGCCTGGCATGCTATGGTCCATGAGGTCACGAAGAGTCGGACATGACTAAACAACTGAACAACAACAACAACAAAAGAAGACTTCATCTGATGCTAACTTTCATGCCACTGCAGAGTCTGTTGGAAACAGAGGAGCCAAATGCACTTCCAGTGGACTCCATAATGGAATTCTTTTACAGCCTAGGCTAGGTGAGTTCTTTGTCCATACGGCAATGTATTTGTTATGTTCCTGAATACAGAAAATCATGATCAATGGAAAATAATTTTAATGAATCCAGAAAATCTTTTTTAAACCTAGTTTATATTTTTATTTTCAGTTTTTGAATTACTACTTCAAATTAATGTGATCCTCACTTATAAACAGTATTTTTTGATGGCTAAATGCTGAGGTTTGCATATTTGGAGATGCAAATTATCTTTGTTGAAGGTAATTAGACCGGTGAGGTAGCTTGAAGTTTGACCTTTTATAGATACAGGTTTGTCAAATACTCAGCATCAATAAGTGAGGACAGATTTTTCCAAATGAGTCTATTAGGATTTATTCATGAGTCATTTATTTATTTTCAATGGAAAATAAGACATGCCAGGAAAAGAATTATCTGCCATTGTATATTCTGCAGCACCATCTACTGGTGTCAGTTCTGTCCAATATGCTAGAGATGATTTGAAATAATTACCTCCAATTCTAGAATAATCTTAAATGCTTTTTGAAGCTTCTTTCTATCATGATGAAGTAGAATGGAGAAATTCTCTTATTAAAGTTTACTCTCAGTAAGGCACATATTTACATTTTAATATTAAACAGATTGAACGAACATTTAATGTACACACAGCTTATTTTTATAAATGGATTTTTAGCAGGTTACCATCATCAGTGTGACAAAGTGTCGTATCTCATCACCTTCATACGGTAAAAGTTGTGACTTCTTTGTTCAGAAAATAAATAGCCTTCTCATTTACAAAGCTGACACTTTGAGTTGCTGTTTCCATCAGCTGAGGTCTTGCATTATTTAGGGTTGTGATCATTTGAAATCTAATTTCAGAGTCAGCCCTGTTGAATCCAGTGAGGCTTTTGATAAAACATGCTGTGACTTTGGAGCTCCAAATGGGCAAAGAACCGAAAAGAAATGACCTCTTGAGAGAGAATGGCTTTATGACCAGAAAAGGGGAAGCACGGGCACCCTGGGCACAGAACGTAAGACCAGAGAAATGCTGGCCCTTTTGCTAAATGACTGAAAGCCCTTTCATATTTTTCACCCCAGACATTCCTGAATACGTGGAGGTGGAAACTGAGTGCACTCACAGGCCCTGCTTGGTCCAGAAGAGTCAAGCACCAGTTTTTCAACCCAGTGCAACTGGCAATAGGAGCCCTCACCCAAATGCATGACAAAATCCAATTGCATTCAGACATTAATGGATATGTTCTATTTTAATTCTGAAATTACACCTTCACATTTCTGTAATGTTGCCGTAGTATACACCACCTTCCCTGTTTTGCTGTTTTTCTTAACATAACATCTAACCTAAAGAAGAATCCTACAAATCCTTTGTAATCCTACAAAGATTGTATCTCTAATTTTTTGGAAACTCCAAAGAGACCGATCTGTCCTGTTGGAAATTTTACATCTGAAAGGAAATTCAGAAAGCTGTAACCACAGGTTACACAGGTTTTTGAGGCATTGATCTTGCTTGCCTCAGCATTTCTGCAATAATCAAGAGACCAGATAGAACAATTATCCTGACGAGCACAGTCTGCAGTGTTTGCATAAATCCAATAGTTCAACACTACCCTTCTCTGATTTTTATAAACCTTCTGCATGTATTGTTGGTAGAAAGTGATAATGGTAACCTTAGGACAATTGGAACATTATCATCTCTCATCAGTTATTATAGACGAGATCCATATTTAAAAGCAACATTGAATATCATGGGAAAGAGAGCTGAGCCCTTTCAAAGCCTCTTCAAAATATTTGTTCCTTAAGTCTGCAGATAACTAGGAGGACCCATTCATCAGATTCCAAATTAAAATGTCATTCAATAAAAAGGGTCAGCCTTCTTAAAGTATACAAATCGAGAAGAGTTAGAAATCGATCTGCTTGCTAAACTGGTAATAGCTATTTTGTTGTATTGTGTTACCAATTAGCCAAGGCCAAGAGCTTTTGAAATATCAGCTTTGGTTCTCCATTTTTGACACAGCACTGACAAATGCCATTATTTCCAATGGAAAGTGACAGCCTTGAGATTAAAATATGATTTCTTCATAAAGGGAAGAAATCACATTTACTTATAATTAGTATGCAAGTACTGAAGGGCTAGCTATTTGAGTCACCATTTCAAATTATAGGTTGAAACTGATTTGTTAACTATAAATTAATATTTATGAGTTGAATGGGAGATTGAATTTGATCTTTAGCAGAAGGGACTTCCAGAAGGAGTGGGTGATTTAAATCTTCCAAGAGAAAAAAGAAGCCTTAAGATTCTTGTTCTTTTGTTGGAATTAATCATGTGTTTCCAAAACAATACGAAGCCTAAAGTATTTGTCCTTCTGTCTGCTCTGAGCACAATCTACTGGGAGGTAATTCTAAATCTCTCGGTAAAAAATCCCTACAGGTAGACAAAGCTATACTAGAGCATTTCTCAGGGCCAGTTTTGTTTTTTATTTTTTTAACCTTGTAATGAAATCAGTACTTGGTAAACCGGGAATGGGAACGTGAATCTACTAGTGGAGTTAGCAAGCATTGGCTGGTTTAGGGGCAAAATCAAGTGAGGTTTGCTAAGACACTTTTTATATATTGGAGTATAGTGCATAGGGGAAACCCAGCCTCTTTTCTTCTGTGCCTGTTTTGAAGGCTCTGCACTGGCTGGCTTTCCATTAACAAGTGAAGGTCTTGATATTTCAGTAGTATACAAATCCAAAAAAGCAAGCAAGGAAGCTACCAAGCATTGTCAACCTATTACTGTCACCTAATAAGCCCTGAACCACTTAGGACAAGATTACCTAAGGAATCATTTGCTTCCATATAGACCTGCCCAGTCCTTATACTTTGGAAAGGACATCCTAGGATCACACCATGCATAGCCTGTTGATACTGTAGGAATTCTGGGATGGTAGTACCAGAACTCCACGCAGCTTCTTATTAGTATATAACAGAGTAGAAGCATTCCCATAAACTTGCACAAGGCTTAATCAGTTCAAAAACACAAAATAAACACACTTCACACGTTAATGTAAAGTAACGTAAAAAAAAGAGTTTACAATTTTATTGTAACTCACAGTTCCTTAGTAGAAATGGTCCATGCGTGCGAGCAATAGGTTCTGACGTGAACCACATGCTTCTAAAGTGGCCCACCTGAATGGAAGTATGAGCAATGTGGGCAGCCATAGCTGCCATCCTCCTTGGTAGGAGATTTGAGCAGAAAGAGGAAAGAGAAGGGAACAAGAAACAGGAAACCGGGATTCAGCCCCTCCCACACAAAGCAAGTAAGATTAGGTTACAGCAGAGGCTGCCTCCTCCTTCAAGCTTGTGTGAGACGTGCTTGGTTGAAACCCAATCTCTAACAGATACTTCATTTTGCTGCGAGGCTGAGGCAGGTCCTCCTCTCTGTTGTGCTACCTTTCCATGGAAGCCAGGTATGCTTTCACTGTGGGATGTTTCTGCCATAAACTGAAAACCTCTTTTTTGCACAGGCTTTTCTTCCTTGGTCTTTTGCTCAGCTGCCCAAAAAAGTGTTTATTATTATATAAGATAATAAATTGTAATGTGTTATATTCCATTAAAGAGAAGTGGATCCTGGCCACAAACAGACCAACAATATTTGCACAGCTGAAAAGATATTGTGGGGGACAACTGAAAGGAGAAACTGCAGTAGGTTAAGCAGAGGTTGCTTAACACTTCTTTCTCTGGCTCCTTCCTCCCTTTCGAAGTGTTCTTCCTCTTCTGCACTTCCCAATTATGCATGCAACGCAGCTGGATGCAAAGGGAGAGGAAGAGAGGAATACCGGATTGGGGAAGGGCTAATCACCCACCTACTGCTGCTTCTCCCTCCAGATCCTGCTTTTCCCCACATGGTCCAGCTTTTTGTTGCTAAGCCAAATCAACTACAAAGATTTAACTCAGCACTGAGTGAACACGCACAAGTGTTGTCAGCATATGCTATGTAGTAATTATATAGCAGTGTATGCTATGTAATTATATAGCAATTATAGAATGCATTTACTCTAAATTATAGAATAAAGCAATTCTTCAGAAGGCTTTTTTAATGAGAGAAAGGAAGAAATTTAAATAGTAGAGGATATACAGTATTTAAACCAAGGAGCCAGACCATAGGATTTGCACTGCCAAAATTTCCAGATAGCAAGTAGTGAGTGCAGAGTGTCACAAGAGTGAGATTACAAGGCCTAATTTTGAATCCTAAATTAAATCCCTAGAGGCAGGCAATGTAGAACACGTAGGAGGCATCTGATTATGTTCAGCCATGATCATAGCAATAAGCAACCATGATGCAATATTTAGCACGAATTGCAAGCAATTAGAATTACTTTTCAATCCTGCCCAAAGCAATACCTGAGAGCAAATTTGAGGATTCATTATATCAGCTAGGAGCAAAATTACAAGACTATTTCTTTCACATCCAACTCAGCAGGTTCCCTTCTAACTATGTTCCAAATACCTCTACAGGATTTTGTTATCTCAAATACTGAGCTTGCTTATCACAAGATATTGTTGTATATCACAGGATAGCACCACAAATACAGACCTTCTTGAAGAAGCTTGAACATTACTGCTTTTGCTTTCTACCTTCTGGAGGTGGCCTCCTATTTTGAGAGAATGAAGAGTCATGTTGAATGCCCTTTGTTTAATTCCAGTGAATTTAGAAGAAGTGTTAGAGAAATGGTTCTAGAACAATGCACAATTGAGATTTCCTTGAGTTCAGCCTGATGCACGTTATATTTTTCTAATTATTTACTAATTGACCTTGTTACTGAGTACTTTCACGCTGCTATTTCTTCCATTGCTTCCATTGCCCAGTTCCTCAAAAGCAGTTTGAAGATGATCTATAGTTTTCAGAACACGGAGAACCAGGAACAAAAATAATTACCTTGTATTTTGAATTGCCACAGGTCACACATTAACAAAAATCCACTCACCCTATTTCACGCAAAAGATAAAAAAATAAATTGTTTCACGTATCTTGTCAGTCAACTGACTTCCTTACATCATATTGTGAGTCCTATCAAAACCACAAAAATTAAAGAACAAAAACCTCAGCATCATATGAGGGAGATCTGAAGGGTATAGGTCTATTTCCCTATGAAAGTCTTGAAACCCAGAATCTAGAATTCCTTAAAATGAAGAAATTGTCTACAAACTCTACAGCATCTTTTAAAAAGAAATACTTGTTTCAAATACACCCCAGCTTTTTTGCTTGCTTGCTGGAAGTCAGGAAGGAAGGAAGGAAGGAAGGAAGGAAGGAAGGAAGGAAGGAAGGAAGGAAGGAAGGAAGGAAGGAAGGAAGGACATTTCAACAGAGGGCAATGAAGCAAGTTGGAAGAAGACTAGAACACAGGTAGGCAAAAATTTGTCTTAAAACCAATTGAACACTGATTGGTAAGAGCTAATTACCAAGCCAACTTTATAGCAGTGATAGAAACACTTTGGGCTTTGGGGAATTGGCCAATTATAGATCATGTACATCCCTTGGTAGCTCACTGCGACATGTTGTCTAAATGTTCTGTGGGCAAAATCAATCAAATTCATAATTACTTCAACTCTACAGTTGTGGCAATTCAACCTGTAGAACTGTCCAGGCAATCTCTGGCCACATTATTTTTTCTTTTTGGAAGAGTTTCCCTTTCAAGGTCTGATGAAATAGACCAGGTGCTTTATCAATTTCAGCCAACCACACACTTGTTTGTTCCTGCTTCTCATGTCTTATTAATCCAGTAGGTGTTCAGCTAGGCCCAGGAGATGATAAATTCCTTCCTGTGAGAAATAGCGCTTTCAGGTTCATTAAAGGAGACTGTTGAATGGAGACCCCTCCTGAAAAAGACTTCACTGAAGCCAGAGGTTCTAAATAATTATGGTACAAGGGCAAGTACTGTATTCCTTCCTGAGCAAGATGCCTGAATGGGAGGTGGCTGATCAGATCCAGACACTCTGGGATGAAAAAGGATTCATAGAACATGAAACAGCACAAGACAAGCCACCCTGGCTAGTCGGCCTATTTTTTTCTGGCAAGCAAGGAACAAGATGAACTTTCGTGTAGAAAACTACAGAAGGTAGATGGCAGCAGTTAGCAAATATGATTTAAGCCCAGGACAGGAACAGAACATTAGAAAGAAACTTAAACTGGTTCTGCCTTAACTCTCTTTGGTGTAAAGGAAAATGCTATCAGGCTTTCATGATTCTGTTACTATAACCTATATCAATAAAGTACAGTTCAGTAAATCTTGTGGAGTCTGTTTCCTGACCTGGCCTACCTTGGAAGGCAGACATTTCATGACATTTGAAAGTGTGCAGTGATGATATTATTATTATTATTATTATTATTATTATTATTATTATTATTATTCTGCCCAACTCCCAATGACTCTGGATATCACTGTGAAAACTGTGATGCTGCTGTGGGATGAGGCTTGTGTAGTGATATCGTTACGCATAGTCCGACACTACAAAATAAGATCTGGTAGCTTGCTTGCTGGCAAAAGCCCAGCCTGCTTCTTTTTGCTGGTATTTATTAATTACCATTCCAGAACAGGCTCGCTGCAGGCTGCTGCTGCTGCTGCTGGCCTGTTTTTTTTTTTTTTGCCAGGCCAACAGAAATAATTAAAGCTTCTTTTTTTTCTTTCTGCTGCTCTCTGCTTGATTTTTTTTTAAAATTCTGGGAATCAATTCATGTCAATTGACTTCATTGGTTATAGTGTGGATGCCCCTATTGGGTAGGGTTACCAGTTCTCCTATTTGTCCCCATCCGGCAGGCATAGCCTTAAAATCCAATATTATCAAGCTTTTTGAGTATCTAACACAGAGCTTTCCAAACTGTGTGTCGCGACACAAAAGTGTGTCGCCACACACAGCGTGGTGTGTCGCCACACCACCCGGAAGCAGCGGCGCACGCGTGCATGGTGGCAGCGGCAGCCGCTGCCGCTGCCGCCATGCACGTGCGCACTGCCGCAGCCCCCCCCATGCTGCCGCCGTGCGCGCGCACCGCTGCACATCCCCCTGCGCCGCCGCACGCCCCCTGCACCGCCGCCGTGCACGTGCGTGCCTCTTCCTGAGCAGCTTTTTTTTGCAGTGCTTCCCTAGTAAATGCTAAGGGCAACTTAACAAGCTCCATTCTGTTTCCTTTGTAAGTTGATTACAGTAGTACCTGGCTGCCTGAAATTGACAAGACCTTAATCAGTTACACACTGGAAGCTTTTGTCTCCTAACCCGTTCTAGCATATTCCTGGGATTGATAAACCAGTCTTTCTGTTGCTGGAGAAAGTAATTTCATATACAAGTAGGCCTAAGTTGTTGTTCTTCTTCTTCCTCCTCTTCCTCCTCCTCTTCCTCTTCCGCAGTTTTTCACTATAATTGTTGTCCCAGATGCCAAGAAAGTTAGTGTGTCCTCCTTTCCCCCTTATTTGTCCTCCTTTCCAACTGTCTGTGTCCTCCTTTGCGTGTTCAGTTATCTGGTAGCCCTACTATTGTGGTTCTCTAAGGTAATTTCTGTTTTAAATTTTTGCAATGCTTTATAGGTGGGCTTTTAACCTTGAAGATGGTTTAAAAACTTTAGTACAAAATGCTGTTGCAAGAATTCTGACTGGACTGTGTGATACAGTCACTTCAGTTCTTTGCTATTCATTAGCTCCCAATTCATTTCCAGTCTCAGTTCAAGCTACTGGTTTTAATTTATGAATCCCTTCATAGATTGGGACCACAATATTTGAAGAAATGCCTTTCTCCTATCTCCTTCCCATATCCTAAAGTTATTCTCTTCTGGGTGCCCTCCCATGCGATTAGTGGTGACTGGTAGCCCAGAAGGAGCCTTTTCCTTGGTGCCCCACTAACTTTGGAATACTCTCCCCAATGAGAGAGGCCTGGCACCATCCTTATTATCACTCTGGTGGCATTTTTATTCCCTTAGGCATTTTAATAATGCTGGAGTTGGCTGCCCAATACATTTAAATAAATAAATAAATAAATAAATGTGTTCATGTTGCCTAGCTTTTAAACCTTTTTACAGCTGCTTTTTCTTTTTGTTACTGTTTTAATGCTTATCTTGCTGATTTTATTTTATACTTTTATTGTATTTTATAACATATCTTAAGGTATGCTTTCATTAATTGCTTTAACAAATTACATACTTTTAAATGTAATGTTCTATTGTATGCTACTTTGACGTGTCTTTTAATGGAAGTGACAGAGAAACGTTTCCAGTAAATAAGAGAGAAAAGCAAGAAATCAGCTCTGCTTTTATACCCAGCTGACCTCATGGAATCAGAGAAGTGCAGAGCTGTTTTCAACCTGGGGCAGAGTTGTCCTGTGTAAGCGCCCCTGGTTACAAAGTGGATCAGAGGATACTGGCCCTTCTTTTCCAACAACACAGTGGCCAGAGCACTGAAAGATCTTTGTTCATTTTCCTAATTCCTGAAACAGCTGACAGGGCATGAAATTACCAAACTGCCAGTTATATCTCTTAACAAAAAAATAGCTAAAGAAACAGCTTTCAGAGCAGCCCATGACATATTTGTTTAGTTTCCTTCCTTCAACCAATCCAAATGGCAGGGAAAAATTATCTTAATTTACATAGTAATATTAATGTTTCCTGCTCTCCACCCATGCACGCACCTCAATTATCATTTATCAGATGAAGAAGTTCACAGTAAAATGAATTTGATAACACTGTTTCCATTTTAATGAGCAAAATGGATACAATACAATACAATACAATACAATACAATACAATACAATACAATACAATACAATACAATACAAGAAAAGGCCTTTTGGTTTACAGAAATTATGAAAACTTTATTAGAGAAGAAGTACTAAAAGACTATTATTTGTTTCAAATATTGAAAAGCAATGATATAAAAAGCATTGCTGTGAAAGGCCAATAGCATGCAGTGGCTAAGGTGCTGGACCTAGGCAGGGTAGCTCCTTGGTTGACTCTGGGCCAGTCTCTCTGTTTCAGCCCAACCTGCCTCTCAGGGTTATTGTTTTGAGGAAAAATTGCAGGAGGGAGGGCTATCCACATTTCCTTGAAATCTTGGTCCAGCAAAATAGACCAGGATTTATATATATATATATTCCAGCAAAATGGATATCCACGCAACTTTATCAAAAAGTGCCTGACCACTCAACCCACCACAGCAAAACCAACAGAAGCTATGAAAAGGATTACACTGCCATACATCAGAAACATCTCAGAAACTACTAATAGACTGTTACAACCACATGGCATCACTGTAGCACATAAACCAATCAAAACCCTTCAGAACATCTTAAGTAACCCAAAAGACCAGTAGCCCAAGAAGAAAAAAACAGGAGTTATCTACAACATACAGTGTAAGGACTGTAGCAGCCACTATGTAGGACAGATGGGCAGAAGGCTAGCAGAGCGCATCCACGAACACCAACTAGCAGTCAGAAGACACAATGAAAACTCCTTAATCTCACAACACATGGACAGACTCAACCATACTTTCAACTGGGAAACTGGGTGCATCTTAAACCAAGCCAAGTCCAAAAATGCTAGAGAATTCCTGGAAGCTTGGCACTCAGACAAAGCAGCCATCAACAGACACATAGAGGTAAACAACATTTACATACCATTCATAAGAGACAATAGAAAAGCCAGAAGACCAGAACGCCTCCTTGCCAGCAATCATCACCCAGATATGCAAAGATTAACACCAGGATTAGCACCAGAGGAACAATCAAACAGCACAATATACCTTAATCAAGGAACTATTAACTCAGTCAATCAACCAAACAGCAAACAACAGCCCAATCAAGGAACTCCTAAGGAGAGAACAACACCTCCACCAACACAAGCAGGACCAGAGAGCAAGTCCCACTCCCTTTTCGCACTGAAGATGATGCCTAGTCTGGCAATGAAACATCTGCAAGAAAACAAGGCTCAGAGAGCACCAAGGACTCTACATTAGCTCTTTTAGAAAATAAACACAAAATAAATATATGGGTGGCTGTAACTGGAAGCCTGTCCATGTGCCCAGAAAAATGAAATAAAAGGCGATCAGGAGTAGTTGAGACTGTCTGGAGATGAAGATAGGATTGATAGTAAATCAGTCTTTTGTAACTGAGTACATGCTCAATGGCAGCTGTTTTATGAATGGGCAGGCAATCTGAAGCCATTCTGCTGCTGCCCAGGACATCCCACCCATAGCCCTTTCTCTTGCCCTGGGAGCTTGGCTGAGTGCTCTGCTACTTGCCCGCCAGTCCATTCTTAGCTCATTGGCCATACAAAAACAGGTGGCAGGCTGGATGTGATCCACAGGCCATAATTTGCCAACCCCTGCTCTACTCAGCTAAGATGACAAAACCAATACTCAGTCTCTGAATTTATTTTATTTTATTTTATTAAATTTATATTACCGCCCATCTCCCCCAGCGGGGACCCTGGGCGGTGCACAATAAAATAGAATTAAAAGAAATATAAAATTACAACAATACATAATATGAATTCCAAGGGTAAAATGTTAAAATAAGATACTGGGAGGCTTCAAGGGACCAGCCATCCCCGAGAGGAACTGTTGGCATTTCCCTCCCAGGCAAGACGGCAGAACCAGGTCTTTAAGCCTTTCTGGAAAGCTGGGAGCGAGGAAATCAGCCTCAGCTCCGGTGGTAAGATATTCCAAAGGGCGGGCGCAACTGCAGAGAAGGCCCGCTTCCTGGACCCTGCTAGGTGGAACTCTTTAATCGATGGGGTCCGCAGCAAGCCCTCTCTGGCTGAACGGGTGGGACGGGTCGATGATATGGGGATAAGACGGTCCCTCAGGTATTCTGGTCCCATGCCATGTAGGGCTTTAAAGGTGATAACCAACACCTTGAATTGTACCCGGAAGCAAACCGGTACCCAATGCAGCTCGCGTAACAACGGTGTCACATGGGCCGATCTTCTGGCCCCAATAATTGTCTGCGCAGCCACATTCTGGACCAGTTGAAGCTTCCGGATACTCCTCAAGGGTAGCCCCATGTAGAGCGCATTACAATAGTCTATGTGGGAGATGACAAGGGCATGAGTGACTGTTCGGAGGGCATCTCGGTCCAGGAAAGGGCGTAACTGGTGCACAATCCGAAGTTGTGCAAAGGCCTCCTGGCCACGACTGCCACCTGCTCTTCCAGCAGGAGTCAGGAGTCCAGGAGAACCCCCAGATTCCGCACTGGCTCCGAATGGGGTAGTGCAACCCCCTCTAGAGCCAAAGATGACAACTTCCTAGAACCCGAGCGGCCATCAATCCACAGCCACTCCGTCTTACTAGGGTTCAGTCGAAGCCTGTTGTTCCCCATCCAGGCCCCCACAGCCTCCAGACACTGAGATAGGGTGGCAACTGCATCACTTACTTCACCCGGGATGGAAATATACAGCTGTGTATCATCAGCACATAGATGGTATTTCATCCCGTGGTGACGGATGATCTCACCCAGCGGCTTCATATAGATGTTAAACAGGAGAGGGGAGAGCACCGAACCCTGTGGCACCCCACACAGGAGGGGCCGTGGGTCAGATCTCTCCGCCCCTATCATCACTGATTGGGAACAGCCCTGGAGGAAGGAGGCGAACCACTGCAGAACCACACCACCCACCCCCAACTCCCTGAGCCGTCCCAAAAGGATACCATGGTCGATGGTATCAAAAGCCGCTGAGAGATCTAAAAGGATAAGGATGGATGCACTACCACCATCCCGTCCTTGCCAGAGATCATCCATAAGCGCGACCAATGCAGTCTCCATCCCATATCCCGGCCTGAAACCTGACTGAAAGGGGTCTAGATAATCCGTTTCATCCAGAATCCTCTGGAGTTGTGACGCCACCACTTTCTCCACCACCTTCCCTAAAAAGGGAAGGTGGGAAACTGGACGAAAATTGTCCAGAACAGTAGGGTCCAGGGACGACCCTGGAGGGGGGGGTGCACCAGGGCCTCCTTAAAGGCCGCTGGAAACACTCCCTCCCCCAGAGATGCATTAATCATCACCTGTACCCAACCATAAGTCACCTCCCGGGCCGATTTTACTAGCCAGGAGGGATATGGATCTAAATAACAAGTGGTGGCCTTCACAATCCGGAGGACTCTGTCCACTTCCTCACCTCCAACAGGATCGAACTGTTCCCAGATAACAGAGTAAGTACATGCCTCCGTCATCTCCCCAGACCGTGTATCACGCGTAGAGTCCAACTTAGAATGGATCTGAGCTATTTTCTCCTGCAGATGCTCGGAAAACTCCTCCGATCGACCCTGTAAATAGGTCATTGGTTTTGATTGACCTAACAGAGATCTCGTAATCTTAAACAGGGTCGTCGGTTGGCATTCTGCAGAGGCAATAAGAGTGGAGAAATATTCATGTTTCGCCGCTCTTACCGCCACAAGGTAGGCCTTAACAGCGGCTCTAGCTTGTGTCCAATCAGGTTCTGTCTTTGTCTTCCTCCAGCGGCGCTCCAGACGTCTCTTAACCCTCTTCAAAACCCTCAACTCCTCCGTAAACCACGGGGAGTGACGGGCCGAATGAGGGAGGAGAGGTCGCACAGGCGTGATCCTATCCAGGGCCCCGGTGGCCTCTCTATTCCAGGCTGCCACCAGGGCCTCTGCCAAACCATGAAACAGATCCTCGGGTATACTCCCCAGCTCCCTCTGAAACCTCATAGGGTCCATCAGTCGCCGGGGGCGGACCAATCGAATGGGTCCAGCCTCCCTGCGGAGTGGGGCAGTGCACGAGAGTTTCAAAGTCACCAGGGCGTGGTCTGACCATGACAACGGGGACAGGTCTAACTCTCCCCTCAGATCACTTTGCCATTGCTCAGACAAGAAGACCAAGTCCGGGGTGAGGCCACTGTCTCTAGTCGGGTCCCTAATTATCTGGGACAGGCCCATGGCTGCCATGGTAGCCATGAACTCCTGGGCCGCTTCCGAGGTCCGTCCCAGGGACGGCAGATTGAAGTCCCCCAAAACCATAAGTCTGGGGAACTCCACTGCCAACCCCGAGACGGCCTCCAGCAGCTCAGGCAGGGAGGTTGCTACGCAGCAGGGAGGCTGGTACAGCAGCAACACTCCCAACTGTTCTCGGGAGCCCAACTTAAAAAACAGGGTCTCACAACCGGCCACTTGTGGAGAAATGCCCCTGTGAGCCATTAGAGACTCTCGGATGACAACCACCACCCCACCTCCCCTGCCCCGTTGTCTCAGCTGGTGCCACACCTGAAACCCAACTGGGCACATTTCTGAGAGGGCAATCCCTCCCTCAGGGCCCAGCCAGGTCTCGGTGGTACAAGCCAGGTCTGCCCCCTCCTCTGCGATCAAATCGCATATGAGAGGGGCCTTGTTGTTCACCGATCTGGCATTGAGGAGCAGAATTTATTGGAAGGATCTGAAAAGACTGCTCAGTCACACAAAGGACATGTTTGCAATGCTCCCATCCTGAAAGACTGCATTGCCAAATGCAAGCCATATCTACTTTACAGAAACAAAGACTCAAATTAGAAACAAATTACTGGTTATAAGATAGACAGACAATTTCATATAAGGAAGCAGCAAGGTAAGATAAGCATGTGTATTCTTAAAAATGTGCACTAAGCAAAATCTAATCTCGTCTGTTCTCGTCTGTTCTGTGCTCATAATGGTGCTTAACTCTGAGTAAATACAAACATTCCTCTTCTCCCTATTCTCCCCCACTGGTCATATTGTTAACATGGCATTTTGGAATTGTCCTGGGTTCTGCTTTCTAGCAATTTTATTTTCAAAGCTATATGTACTGTGTATGTGTATGTGTATGTGTATGTGTATGTGTATGTGTATGTGTATGTGTATGTGTATGTACACACACACACACACACACTTATTTATTTATTTATTTATTTATTTTATTAATTAAATTTATATGACCACCCAACTCCCCCAACGGGAGAGAGAGAGAAAGAGAGAGAGAGAGAGAGAGAGAGAGAGAGAGAGAGAGAGTGTGTGTGTGTGTGTGTGTGTGTGTGTGTGTGACAGCAACATCAGGAAGAAGGAGTATGAGAAGCTGGAGAAGTACCAGGGCCTGAAGGAGGAACTAGACAGGATGTGGAAAGTGAAGGCCAAAGTGGTCCCAGTAATGGTAGGAGCACTCGGGGCTGTGACTCCTAAGCTGGGAGAGTGGCTCCAACAGTTCCCACGAGCAACATCAGAGCTCTCTGTCCAGAAGAGTGCAATGCTAGGAACAGCTAAGATACTGTGCAGAACCCTCAAACTCCCAGGCCTCTGGTAGAGGACCCGAGGTTGAGGAAGACACATACCACCCATAGGGGTGAGAAGGGAATTTTTATATATATATATTGGTGCTATAGAAGTTGTACTATGTTTTTCCAAACTATTCTGCATAGTGTGAAAATCCTGGACCACATTAGAGAAGCCCATGATATAGTCATTCCCTTTGTCAGTTCTCCCAGATTTTAAATAAATATTGTCATAGACTGTTCTGCAACTGTTCTTGGTAATTGTTTTCCATGATGTGGCACAAGTGTCACTGCTATAACTTAGTAATACTGTGATAACATTCAGATTGAATTTATAAACCATTTATAAACCAAAGTCGTGGCCAGGAGGGCCTTCGCGCAACTTCGGGTTGCGTGCCAGCTACACCCATTCCTGGATCGAGATGCCCTCCAAACAGTCACTCATGCCCTTGTCATCTCCCATATAGACTATTGCAATGCGCTCTACATGGGGCTACCCTTGAAGAGTATCCGGAAGCTTCAGCTGGTCCAGAATGCGGCCACACGGACAGTTATTGGTGCCGTAAAATCGGCACACGTGACACCACTGTTGCACGAGCTGCATTGGGTACCAGTTTGCTTCAAGGTGTTGGTTATCACCTTTAAAGCCCTACATGACATGGGACCAGGTTACCTGAGGGACCATCTCATGCCTATAACATTGACCCGCCCCATTCGGTCATGCAGAGGGGGCATGTTACGGACCCCATCGGCAAAGGAATTCCATCTAGTGGGGTCCAGGAGGCAAGCCTTCTCTGCAGTGGTGCTGGAATATCTTGCTCCCAGAGCTGAGGTGGGCTTCCTCGCTCCCGGCGTTCTGGAAGAATTTGAAGACCTGGTTCTGCTGCCTTGCCTGGGAGGAGAAAAGTAACAGTTCCTCCTGGGGGTGGCTGGCGCCATAGTGCCCTCCCTATTATCTGAGATTTTATCATCCCTTGGATTTTATACTTATTTATTCTATTTATATTGTAGAATGTATATTATTAATATGATTGTAATTTTATATTTATATGTTTTTAATTATTGATTTTATTGTAAACCGCCCAGAGTTCCCCGTTGGGGGAGATATGGGCGGTGATATAAATTTAAATAATAGATAAATAAATAAACCCAGCTGTAATCACTCATTCATTTGCAGAAGGAAAATCTGAATCTAGTAAAAAATATTACAATGTCTTTTATGGCATATACACAAGTAGGTAAGGCTATAGCCCTCTGATTGCTGGGCAAGAGTGGGCATGTATTGCATTTGCAGATCTTTGCTTGTTAAGCCGCTAAGATCTGCAGGGGAGTTATAAGTGCGTTAGCTGAATGCACTTACAAGCTTCCCTGCAATTGAGAACTCTGCTGTTTTGGGGTTCCAAATTAGGTGGAAGTTCAGTTGTTTGTTCCACTGAATGTGCCTACTACAATCCTTTTGATGCTCAGCACAGAAGGATGGCCTGAGCTGGGTGTGTGGTGGTGTTAGGAGAGGGCTGGTGTGATCATCAGCCCCTCCCCTCAACCTTTGAATGTTTAGTAAAGGCTTTCATTACATTTTATGCATATACTGATGTAGTGGAACATCTTGTCCTCACCTTTCCATCAGGCAAATAACTGGTCCAGATTGTACAGAAGCCCAATTTCCATGATTCCCTTGCAACCATCTTTCTTTCAATGGAAAAATCACTTAGGCTGACCCTCTGCGCATTGCAAAAATGATGAATACATAGCTCACACAATGGCTTCTTGGGTATGGTTTCCTTTGTGGAAGCTAATCTGGGTTGTTAAGATACCCAGAAATCTCTCTAAGTGTTCTGAGTAGCACAGTCATATGAGTATGAGGAAGGTGACAAGCCATTTTCTCCTTCTCTGTTTAAAGGGAAGAAAGAGAGAATTCTTTCTTCTCTCTCTCCCCCCCTCTCTCTCCCTCCCTGTACTGTGTGTGTGTGCATGGAATGAGAGACAGAAAGAGAGATGGTTGTAAGCTTCTTATGGTTTAGGGTCTCTATGAAGTTCCTATGTGAGACTGCAAAGCAGCTTATTCATATAGAAGGGTCTTTCAACATAGCACAATTTCTACTCCCCAATCCCTACAAACCATTTTGAAGAAAGCTATGTGCAATCTTCAGCACTGCAGATTTCAGAAGACAGAGAACAGCAGGGAGCCAATCAGTGCTCTTCAACCAACTACTAGGAGTGTGCAAATAAATGAATACATGCCCCATTCCAAGCTATTGCAGTTCCTCTAAAAATCCCCCCTCCCCCCTCCACATACAAAGGTAATAAATTGCTAGTATTCTCCCCCCGTCTATATCTTCAAAACCTATTTTATGAATTTAGCAGTTTTCAAGGGGGAAAAATCAGATTAATTGCTGGGGGTATTTGCAAAGCCATCAAGTCACCTTTGCTTTCCTGTTGCATTTAAAGCCTACTTGCTAACTGTGTCAATGAAAGGCGAATATGCTGGCAATTTTGGAACTAGGCATTTTTCCCATTCGTTAATCATGTTTGCATGTACTGTTGCTGGGGTGGCCAAAAAGGAGAGTTGCATTCTAAACAATGCCTGAAGTCAGGTACCAGAGAAAGAACACTCAAGATTTTCTGTTGGGTGGGGAAAGATGGCCATAGAACCACAAACATATCTTCCACGATTCCATGCAAAAGGGAACAGGAAAAAAAAATGCTAGGACCCCCCCTCCCCCCAATCTCTGGGAATCAGTCTATGGAAAATAAACCAAGCAGCAGCCTGGTAATTTGCAGCTGTCTGGTCCTTTGCCAAAGAGAAGGGAAAAACAGAACACTAACACTTGTCAATTTTATCCCAGTTCCTGTTGCCTGGTTACTATGATGCAAGGATCTGCAGAGTTAAAAACAAATAAAACTTGGATGTGTTTTAAAATGGGATCAGTAGGAACATGTACATTTGTTCCTACTTATTTTTTATTTTATGCAGAAACAAAGTGGTTGATGTGAGGGAGATCTGTTAAGCCATCAAACCACCATTCTTATTTAAGAACCTGTGAACAAAATGCTACATCAGATGAAATCTAGAAGCTGGGAAAAAAACCAACTTTTGGGAAAACATTGTCCACAAGCTTATTATCATCTCCCATGTAGACTATTGCAATGCGCTTTACATGGGGCTACCCTTGAAGACTATCCGGAAGCTACAACTGGTTCAGAGTGCAGCCGCGCGAGCAGTTCTAGGTGCGCCAAGATCAGTGCATATAACACCTTTACTCCGCGAGCTGCATTGGGTGCTGGTTTGCTTCTGGGTACAATTCAAGGTGTTGGTTATCACCTTTAAAGCCCTACATGGCATGGGACCAGAATACCTGAGGGACCGTCCTATCCCCATATCATCGACCCGCCCCACCCGATCATTCAGAGAGGGCCTGCTACGAACCCCATCAATAAGAGAGTGTCATCTGGTGGGGTCTAGAAGGCGGGCCTTCTCTGTGGCGGCACCAGCACTCTGGAACACCTTGCCCCCAGAGTTGAGGCAGATCCCCTCCCTCCCGACCTTTAGGAAAGATCTGAAAACCTGGTTCTGCCGCCTGGCATGGGAAGGAGGAAATAATAGTTCCTCATGGGGGTGGTTAATTTCATAATGTCCTTCTTTTTATTAAACTATCTGGCCATTTGGATTTTATAATTTATTTATTGTATTATTTGATTGTATTTTATATACTTCATTCTATTTTAATCAGTTTTATTGTAAACCGCCCAGAGTTCCCCATTGGGGGAGATGGGCGGTCATATAAGTTAAATAAATAAATAAATTACAGCTTCAGGGTTTCAAACAGAATTCTACTTTTTTGTGTGATTTCAGATACCCTTTAGCTAAGCTAAAAATTAATCAGCTCAGTTGCCAAACATAAATAATAGCATGGAAAGTCACAGCTCCAGAAATCTGATGCTGGAATAATGCAAAAACTCACATGGAAGTGCCCAAAGTGCATTTTAGCTTGCCCAGTTTTTGTTCTAGGTAAGTCTCTCAGGGTGGCTGGAAATGTCAGGAATTGTGGGCCTACCACAGCTAAAGAAAATCAATAGGGAAAGCTATTTGCTTACATAACAGAAATTAAATATTATAAAAAATTCTGAATACTTTACAGGAGCCTGTCTATCAACAGAAATCAAAACCTGGAAGTAGTGATCCTGGAATTTCTCATTGCTAAAGAAACTGGAGATTTCAAAGTATGATTGCTTTTTTTGAGAGAGAGAACTGGGCACCCCTATGTCAGAGTCAGAATACAGGAGATATCAGCTATACTTGTACCAGAAATTAGATTGTTGTTCCAACAGCAAATTGAGGCCTTGCAGCAGCAACATCAGCAGTGTATCATTTTAATGTGAAACTTTAACTCAGAATTTAAGTGCCTTAAACCGTGTTGGCATCTATCAAATATTTTGATTTTGACTCTATTGAATATGATATAATGTACTTCCATTGGTCATGGTGTCACTTAATTCTAATTGAAAAATAGCTAATTTAAGGAAAGGCCCCTAGGAGTGAATCAAAACTAGTAAAGTAATATAAAAAAGAGACATGTTGTTTACAAATCACACTGAAGACACAAGATATGGGGATGGATGCTTCATATCTTGGAAAATTGAGTCATTTATTTAGGGTGAAATTTTCAAAAGTACTTAAGTGGCTTAATGGCTCGTGTCTTATGACTTCCAATGGAAAATGTTCCATTAAATCATCTGGATACCTGAATATGGGCATCTATCTGACCAGTGTATGCCCAAAATAAATATAAGTTTCTAATGAACACTCCTTGCAGGCAAGACTCAGCCAAGTGAAAGACATTTCACCGATAAACAAATATTTCAAATTGAGAATAAACATAAACAATAGACTGAACCAAGGTGATACTGGATAGGAAAATATCTGAATGAGAAGTAGGAGCTAAGAATGCCCTAGGCTGAAATACAAACATTGCAGCAAGTATTCACTGAATGATATACAATAATGAATAAAAATGTAACACAACAAACCAAATATTTGTACACAATGTTTGTATAAAATGACTGGCTAGTTTTTAAAGCACCTAATTACCTAGATCAAACTCTTAATTCCTCTGCAACATTTCTTAAAAGCTGTTGGAGAGGAGGATACATTATCAAGATTGAATGCCCTTATACTACCCAATTTAGTTATAAGGCCCTTGCCTCATTTATTTATATATTTTCCAAACCCTGTTTTCTGTCTTTCAGTTTCTGGTATAATATGTATGATACATATCAACATGAACAATATGACTCTACAACAAGAGAGAGAGAATGAGTAAGAGAAAATGTTTTGAGTTATATCATGCCTTTCTACTCTACTAAGTATTCAAAGTGGTAAGTTGTTCTTCTTAGCATTTGTTCCACTTGTTGAAGGGTCTATTTAATTTGCATTGTGCTCAATTCACTCATGATGCTATGAGGGGTTTTGCTTTGTTTTACAGCAGGATTGTCACACAGCCTGATGGTAATTAGGGCTGAGAGGGAGTGACTGGTTCAAGGTCATCCACCCACTCAAAGCAGTAAACAAAAATTGCAATCCAAAATTTGGAATATTAGTTTTAAAATATCAATTAAAATTTAGACTAATATTAATTAATAACCTGGCAAAAGAGAATCAAGATTAGGAAACATTTCATATTTTAATCTTCATTTAAAACAAGGGCTGACAGAACAGTGTTAATATACAATTTGAACTCTTGCAAGAGGTCAGCCCTGGAAGGTATTCTTGGAGTTACGCTATTGAGAAAAAAGTCTACCACCTCTCTGCTGTAACTATGAACATGTCTCAGAGTCTTGATTCTCTAATGTTAGTAATTGAAGATCAAAGACAGGATGTGGAAATTGTGCTTAGATGGATTATGACAAGGCTTGGACTAAGTTGTTGTTTATTCGTTCAGTCGTTTCCGACTCTTCGTGACTTCATGGACCAGTCCACGCCAGAGATTTCTGTCGGCCGTCACCATCCCCAGCTCCCCAATGGTTGAGTCCGTCACCTCCAGAATACCATCCATCCATCTTGCCCTTGGTCGGCCCCTCTTCCTTTTGCCTTCCACTTTTCCTAGCATCAGCTTCTTCTCCAGGGTATACTGTCTTCTCATTATGTGGCCAAAGTACTTCAGTTTTGCCTTTAATATCATTCCCTCAAGTGAGCAGTCTGGCTTGATTTCCTGGAGTATGGACTGGTTTGATCTTCTTGCAGTCCAAGGCACTCTCAGAATTTTCCTCCAACACCACAGTTCAAAAGCATCTATCTTCCTTTGCTCAGCCTTCCTTATGGTCCAGCTCTCGCAGCCATAGGTTACTACAGGGAATACCATTGCTTTAACTATGCGGACCTTTGTTGTCAGTGTGATGTCTCTGCTCTTAACTATTTTATCAAGATTTGCCATTGCTCTCCTCCCAAGAAGTAGACGTCTTCTGATTTCCTGGCTGCAGTCAGCGTCTGCAGTAATCTTTGCGCCTAGAAATACAAAGTCTGTCACTGCCTCCACTTTTTCTCCCTCTATTTGCCAGTCATCAATCAAGCTCGTTGCCATAATCTTGGTTTTTTTGAGGTTTAACTGCAGCCCATCTTTTGCACTTTCTTCTTTCACCTTCGTCATAAGGCTCCTCAACTCCTCCTCGCTTTCAGCCATCAAAGTGGTATCATCTGCATATCTGAGATTGTTAATGTTTCTTCCAGCGATTTTAACTCCAGCCTTGGATTCATCAAGCCCAGCATGTCGCATGATGTGTTCTGCGTACAGGTTGAATAGGTAGGGTGAGAGTATACAACCCTGCCGTACCCCTTTCCCAATCTTAAACCAGTCCGTTGTTCCGTGCTCTGTTCTCACTGTTGCTACCTGGTCGTTATACAGATTCCTCAGGAGGCAGACAAGATGACGTGGTATCCCCATACCACCAAGAACTTGCCACAATTTGTTATGATCCACACAGTCAAAGGCTTTAGAATAGTCAATAAAACAGAAATAGATGTTTTTCTGAAATTCCCTGGCTTTCTCCATTATCCAGCGGATATTGGCAATTTGGTCTCTAGTTCCTCTGCCTTTTCTAAACCCAGCTTTTACATCTGGCAATTCTCGCTCCATGAATTGCTGGAGTCTACCTTGCAAGATCTTGAGCATTACCTTACTGGCATGTGAAATAAGTGCCACTGTTCGATAGTTTGAACATTCTTTAGTGCTTCCCTTTTTTGGTATGGGGATATAAGTTGATTTTTTCCAATCTGATGGCCATTCTTGTGTTTTCCAAATTTGCTGGCATATGGCATGCATCACCTTGACAGCATCATCTTGCAAGATTTTAAACAGTTCAGCTGGGATACCATCGTCTCCTGCTGCCTTGTTATTAGCAATGCTTCTTAAGGCCCATTCAACCTCACTCTTCAGGATGTCTGGCTCTAACTCACTGACCACACCATCAAAGCTATCTCCAATATTATTATCCTTCCTATACAGATCTTCCGTATATTCTTGCCACCTTTTCTTGATCTCTTCTGCTTCTGTTAGGTCCTTACCATCTTTGTTTCTGATCATACCCATTTTTGTCTGGAATTTACCTCCGATGTTTCTAATTTTCTGGAAGAGGTCTCTTGTCCTTCCTATCCTATTGTCTTCTTCCACTTCCGCACATTGCTTGTTTAAAAATAATTCCTTATCTCTTCTGGCTAACCTCTGGAATTTTGCATTTAATTGGGCATATCTCCCCCTATCACTATTGCCTTTTGCTTTCCTTCTTTCTTGGGCTACTTCCAGTGTTTCAGCAGACAGCCATCTTGCCTTCTTGGTTTTCTTTTTCTTTGGGACGTTTTTTGTTGCCGCCTCCTGAACAATGTTGCGAACTTCTGTCCATAGTTCTTCTGGGACCCTATCTACTAAATCTAGTCCCTTAAATCTATTCTTCACCTCCACTGCATATTCCTTAGGAATATTAGTGAGCTCATATCTAACTGATCTGTGGGTCTTCCCTATTCTCTTTAGTCTGATTCTAAATTTTGCAATAAGAAGTTCGTGATCTGAACTACAGTCAGCTCCAGGTCTTGTTTTTACCGACTGTATAGATGTCCGCCACCTTTGGCTGCAAAGGATGTAGTCAATCTGATTTCGGTGTCGACCATCTGGTGAAGTCCATGTATAAAGTCGTCTTTTAGGTTGTTGGAAGAGAGTGTTTGTTATGCACAGTGAGTTGTCTTGGCAAAATTCTATCAGCCTATGTCCTGCTTCATTTTGTTCTCCCAGACCATGCTTGCCTGTAATTCCAGGTGTCGTCTGACTACCCACCTTAGCATTCCAGTCTCCTGTAATGAAAATAACATCTCTTTTTGGTGTATTATCTAGTAGGTGCTGCAGATCCTCATAGAACTGATCTACTTCTGCTTCTTCAGCATCTGTGGTTGGGGCGTATATTTGGATCACTGTGATGTTAAATGGCTTACCCTGAATTCGAATTGAGATCATTCTATCGTTTTTTGGATTGTATCCAAGCACTGCTTTAGCCACTTTATTATTAATTATGAATGCTACTCCATTTCTTCTGTGGTCCTCTTGTCCACAGTAGTAGATCTGGTGGTCATCTGATGTGAAGTGACCCATCCCAGTCCATTTCAGTTCACTGACACCTAAAATGTCTATATTTAATCTTGACATCTCACCAATAACCACATCCAATTTGCCCTGGCTCATGGATCTTACATTCCAGGTTCCTATGGTGTGTTGATCTTTAGAACATCGGATTCGTCGTTCACCACCAGCACCGTCGGCCGCTAGCCGTCCTTTCGGCTTTGAGCTAGCTGCGTCATCACGTCTGGGGCTAGTTGAACGTATCCTCTGTTCCTCCCCAGTAGCATTTTGACCATCTTCCGACCTGGGAGTCCCATCTTCCGATGGTATACCGACATATCTTTGGTTGTACTGATCCATTTAGTTTTCATGGCAAGAATACTGGGGTGGGTTGCCATTACCTTCCCCAGGGATCGTATTTAGTCT
Organism: Charina bottae; assembly: GCA_023362775.1. Classification (NCBI taxonomy): domain Eukaryota; kingdom Metazoa; phylum Chordata; class Lepidosauria; order Squamata; family Charinaidae; genus Charina; species Charina bottae. The sequence goes on along the minus strand of JALMGJ010000028.1, from coordinate 5,698,820 downwards.
GACCTCTCTGCCACGACCTTCCCGTCTTGGGTGTCCCTTCACGGTTTAGCTCATGGTTTCATTGAGGTGCTCAAGCTCCAGCACCACGACAAGGTAACGATCTCCTTTGCTGGAGTTGGACTAAGACTTTTTTTAAAAAATGATGAATATTGTTAGAGATGTGAAATATCTGAAAAATTAAGAAATCCGTAGATAAAATAGTGGTAACTTTTGAGAACAAAAGAGAAATCTATGAAAATAATATTGAAGAACTTGGTTAGAAATTAATGGAATTATCCCAAAATCATGGGATTTCACAAAAGACATTTGTGAAAAACCAAACAGGCTGGATATTAATCCCAAAGTAAATAAATGGTGTGTACTCCACTTCCAGTTTAATGTAGCCTTGTTCCAAATCTACCAGAAGAAATACAAATGGAAGACTACTCTGCCACCTTTCTTGGACTCATAGGCACTACTAAGTAGACCCCACCAGAAAATCAACTCCACAGGAAGACTAGAGCTACACTTTATTCAGATTGGCTACAATAATAGAATCTTGCAAGTCTGATTCTGTTTTTCCTTCCCTCTTTCTTATACCTCAGTGAATCCGGAGGCATCTGTGCTGCTTCCCAGGTCTTAAAGAATGTGTCAGCCCTCTTTGCCTAGGTAATGGTTCTTGCATATTTCTGTCAAAGTCATCTCCCTTACTCTCTACAGGCACATTTGGAATTCTGAAGAATTATCCGGGGAGCTACTTAAAATGGTTGATGTGGAGATGTGGCTGACATTAAAAGCTGAGCCCTTTAAAAGAAATCCAATGTGAACTAATTAAATTAAGCACATGCATATGCACATGCAAATTAATACAAATTTGTAATTAATACACAAATTAATAAAATACTGGAATATACCTTTACATTAATTACATAATTACACTGTTAAATGTGATTTTGCATTCTGACAATAAAAAATCAATTTCTTTCTCCCCTCCACTACATTGCCCTACTTGTAATAAATTTGTACAAGGCATAGGAATCACTGTACCTGCATTTCCCCAGGAAGTTCTCCATCTGTTAGACCTGCCACCTTTTTCTTATATAGGGCTCCTGTGTTTTTTAACAGCTACTTTCCAAGAACGGCAGAAATCTACTAAAAGCAGATGTTCCCAGCATCAAATTAGTATAATGGAAATTATTGATACAGTGTTATGAAAGAGCATTGGACTTTACAGGGTGCTAGAAGCCAAATTCCTTCCCTGCAGAGTTTACAATATAATGTTGCCACAGAGAAAACAAAGCAATTCATGTGCAGCAAGAGAAGGTGTGCAAAGATCTCATTCATTTTCCAAATATTTGAAGTTGCACAGACTTCAGTGTATGATCTGTCACATTCTCCATCAAGTCTTTGTGACTCTTACATTCAAGAAGGATGTTGTGAACTGAGTTAAAGCTTTTCAGCAGTTCCACAACAGTTGTTGTCCCTTTCAGTTTTATTACTGTATGATTAGAATATACTCCTGAGTAAATACATGTATCAGAGGTAAATTTAATTTAACTCATGTTTGAAAGTGTCCTAATCAGTTTGTGATATGACAGAAAAAATGACTTCAAGACCAAGAAATCTGAACTAAGGAAATAATGGTAGCTCATGCCCTGTTGTGAGAAGTATCAAAGTCATTGTTGTTGTTGTTGTTGTTGTTGTTGTTGCTATTATTATTAAAAAGCCTCACAGTACTACACTAGGAAGTCAATTTTATCAGAGTAGAAATGTTGGTAAAATTTAAAAATAATGTTCTAATTATAATAATTGTTTCTGCCTTATGGGCATATCCATGTCATATTATGCAACAACATCTTTAAGATTGCAAACATATTCTTTCCTTCTACATCATGATAGTCATGATATGCCACCATGTCCCAAACAAAATACTTTATTTTCAAATATTCCTTATATATATTGAAGAACTGTACTAACAGTCGTATTATATGAATTCTGAACCTGAATGAATTTTGATTGCAAACCACCATTCTTCATCAAAATATTGAATGATTACTGGAAATAGTTTCATTGAAAGTGATAACTTTTATCTGTAGTAATTTTCTTCAAATGCTTTTAGAAAAGCATCAATAGAATACTGGGCAAGTACACAGTTAACAGCTACTTCTGTATTGGTCTGAGCACTTGAAAACACTTGGGCTACATCAGAATGAGGAATATCTTCTTCAGCAACACAGATGTGCTATCTGTTGATTGGAATTGACCATGACAGCTCATGGTATGAAATAGAAAAGCATCCTCTGTATCCTTTAATTTGGTGTCTGATTTACAAAACATCTGTCAATTTTCCTGAGGAAATCTCTCGTTTTGTTTGGTTTGCTTTGAAACCACATGTGATTAGACATCAATAGTATCTTTATTTGGAATGATGATGTCTGTACCAGACCTACATACATAAGCATCAAGCTTCCCATTCTTCTCAATTGTTGAAAAAACACAGGAATGTGGTCTTAGGGTACAGCTGCATTACAGGACTTGTCAAGTGATCTTGCGTAGTTGCTGGCAGAGGAGGAGAGCCACATATTTGCCTTTCATTCCTGAAAGGCAAAAGGCCCTGATTCAGAATTTCTGGGAACCAGGAGAGGGGGCTGAGGCTAATGAGAGAAGTGATATAGTTAGTAAATAGGATGGCCTTGAAGGCCAGAGGGAAGATCCGCTACCAAGGCAACTATCTTGAGCCCAGCCCAAGAAAGTGGTTTACAAAAATGCCTCAGACAGGCCTCCCCTTAATTCTCATGAAGATAAATCAGGGAGGAAGGGAAGCACATTCAGACTTGCAAGCTTTAGGTCTGCACAATGTCTGTTTCTTAGTCTGGTCTACCTCATAGGACTGATATCAGGTTAAAATGTATATGTCAATGAATCCCTAAATCAACAGAAGCTGACACTTTTTGTCAATTTCAATGCATATTTACTCTTTATGTGCTGCTGTTTACAGATGCAAAATAAGAAAACAATGAATATGACAGGTGCAGATTATTGCAAGTGATCTGCTGGTTTAGCTGACACTGAAACAGTTGTATATAGGTCCATATTAGAATGTTGCTTATACAGCAATGATTTGGATGGGATACTTGTCGAAGGAAGTATTTTTCTCTAACGTCTTCTCTAACATTTTCTCTACCATTAAAAAAATGTGAAAGAGAGATAAAGGTTTTGAAAGGACCTGCATGGCCCCCAGACTTGAATATCACTGAAGACCTGTAGGAAGATCTCAAACATGCATGCAAAGAAACCTAAGAATATTTCTCAGCTAGAAGAATTTTGCATTCCAAAAGGACAAATAGAAAACCTCTTAGGTGGCCTCAGAAAACATTGGAAGCTATTATTTCTGCCAAAGGAAGTGTTAAAAGGCCTGGCTGGACTGATATTTAAAATTTTTGCATCTGTCATATTCATTGTTTTATTATTTTGAATCTATAAACAACTGCACTAAATATATATTTAAATCTGGAGAAAGGTATCTTTAGTTTTGTACCACATAGCTGTAGTGTCAGCTTCTAAGGGATTTGTTGAAGCATTCAGTTTGACCAGCTTTGCCTAAATGCTTACATGCAATTGTGTAATATTCTAACAATCAGTCAAAGAAACTGATGCCAAATTCTAATTTATTTAATGACAATGAAACTTTTATTTCATTGTATTAAATAAAAAATCTCTAACATTATTCTAAAGCAGTGTTTGAAAGTCTCTGACGCTACAATAAAGTGAAGTTTACACAAAATCAGTAGACATTGCACTAGTGCTTGTTTGAAAGGACAAGACTGTGCTATTTATAAACAAGTGTTTGAATGACAGTAAAGGTCTCTGTTACTTTCATACCAGTGATTACATGAAAGCAAAGTAGCATTTGTATGAAATCAAAAGTCTCAGGAGTGTATAAAACAGTGTCTCTTTCTGTGTCTATGTATGTGCATCTTTGCCTTATTTATTTAATAAAACAGAACAGAGGAAAAATTAAAAGAATAACAAAAAGGGAAAAAGAATACAACAACATAAATTCTCTATATAAGGGCTTCTCATGCATATATAGACGTATATGCATGAAATTTTACACAACAGTTTTAATAGAAGATAAACATATTTCATTGTAATTGTCCACACATAATCTACATATATAGGCAACTCATTCATAAGTTGCAAGTAAATCAGGTCATCAATCCACTGGGTAATTGGGGCTATAAATCTGTCTTTCCAGTACTGAAGAACTAATATCTTGGCAATAATAAGGCATGGAGAATCCAGCTCTCAATTTCCATGTAGTAGGTACAGTATGTGGTTCAAAATAATGTGTGCATCCAAAAATATTAAATTTGTCTCAAGGCCAAATTAATATATGTAGTTACTTCTTCCCAGAACATAATAACTTTAGGATATTGCAAAAACATGTGTTTTAATGAAACGTTATTTGGTTCTACCTCCAACATGATGATTTACTCATTCCTTTTCTGACTTTCCATCTTTAGTTCTGGACAAGGTAGCACTTCTCCAAGCAAAACTGATGCACAGTTTGGAGTTCTCCTGGACACTTGGCTCATGTCAGAAAAGCAGATGGCTTCTGTGGCCAGAAAGGCCTTTGCACAATTTCATCTTGTGCACCAATTGCACCTATTCCTGGATAGGAAAGCCTTGCTCATGGTCGCTTATGACTTAGTCATCCTCTGCTTGGATTACTGCATGCACACTACAAGGGGCTGCCCTTGAAGACTCAGAAGCTGCAACTGATTCAAAATTAATTGGCACAGATAGTTATGGGTATGCCTTGGTACATTCATGTTTATATCACTACTTTGGATAGTAGATAAAATAACTAAATTATTTAGTAATAAAATAACATTTATTTTAACAGCATAAAGGTTAACTGACAATGACTCCCATCTATCAATGTCCAAAGAAACCTCTTTATATAACTTATTCATATTCAGTACAAATATTTGAGAAATATCACTTGGGATAAGAATACCAAAATAATTGATTAATTCTATACATAAAGAAAATGATAATCACTTAATATATGAATAAACAAGTCTTTACCTATAGTCATCAATTCTGAGTTAGATCAGTTAAGAGAATATCCTGCAATTTGACCAAAAGCATTAATCAGATATATCAGAGCCAGAATTATAGTGTGAGGTTAAAAGATAAACACTAAAATATCACCAGTTTATATTCTAGTAAAGGGGCGTGGTGGCTTAGCGGGTAAGACGCCAGGCTTGTTGATCGGAGGTTTGAATCCCTAGCCCCGCGTGATGGAGTGAGCTCCTGCACTCGCCCCAGCTCTTGCCAACCTAGCAATTTGAAAGCATGCAAATGCAAGTAGATTAATAGGTACCACTTCGGTGGGAAGGTAACAGCGTTCCTCGTGCGTCATGCTGGCCACATGACCGTGGAAGCATCTTCGGACAGTGCTGGCTCTTCAGCTAACAAACGGAGATGAGCACTGGCCCCTAGAGTCGGACACGACTACACAAATGTGCAGGGGGAAACTTTACCTTTATATTCTAATAAACTATGCAGAAACCCATGGATATTATCTTGTCTTATAGCACAAGCTAAGGTTTCCAAACAAATATCAGAGATCAAGGGGAAAAGTGGACATCCTTAGCTAGTACTGTTATAAACTGAAAAAGTACCATTAATCTGTTATGCCGGAAGCCGGAGGGTGAGTCATCGTCGAGGAAGACGCCCCAGATGTCTTTTATCTGTGGCGTGTTCCGACCCTCCTGACTTGAACCTAGGCCCTGGACAGCGGACTCATGGGGGTCCTGGCCTCCGGCTGCTGCTGCTTAATGCCAGCTCAGTTAACAATAAGGCTCCCCTCATAAGTGACTTGATCACGGAAGAGGGGGCTGACCTGGCATGCATTACCGAAACTTGGCTGGGCCCGGAGGGAGGAGTGGCTCTGTCAGAGATGTGCCCGGCTGGGTTTCGAGTGTGGCACCAGCCGAGATGTCAGGGCAGGGGAGGAGGGGTGGCAGTTGTCATCCGAGAGTCTCTTGTGGCCTTCAGGGGCACTGCTCCACAAGTAGCTGGTTGTGAGACCCTATTTTTCAAGTTGGGTGCCCGAGAGCAGCTGGGAGTGTTGCTGCTGTACCAGCCTCCCTGCTGCATAGCAACCTCCCTGCCTGAGCTGCAGGAGGCTGTCTCGGGGCTGGCGGTGGAATTCCCCAGACTTATGGTTCTGCGGGATTTCAATCTGCCATCCCTGGGACGGTCTTCGGAGGCGGCTTGGGAGTTCATGGCCACCATGGTCGCCATGGGCCTGACTCAGATTATTCGGGACCCGACTAGAGATAGTGGTCTCACACCGGATTTAGTTTTCTTGTCGGAGCAGTGGCAATGTGCTCTGAGGGGAGAGTTACATCTTTCCCCTTTGTCATGGTCAGATCATGCCCTGGTGGCCTTGAGATTCTCTTATGCCGCCCCACTCCGCAGGGAGGCAGGACCTATTCGATCGGTCCGCCCCCGGCGACTGATGGACCCAATTTGGTTTCAGAGGGAGCTGGGGGTTGTTCCAGGAGATCTGCTGCATGGTCCAGTGGAGGTCCTAGCTGCCACCTGGAATAGGGAGGCGGCTGGGGCCTTGGACAGGATCGCGCCTGTGTGGCCTCTCTTGTCCCATCGAACCCGATACTCCCCGTGGTTCACGGAGGAGTTAAGGGTACTGAAGAGGATTAAGAGACGCCTAGAGTGCCGCTGGAGGAAGACAAAGACTGAACCCGACCGAACACAAGCTAGAGCCGTGATTAAGGCCTACCTTGTGGCGGTAAGAGCGGCGAAACGTCAGTATTCCTCCGCTCTTATTGCGTCCGCAGAATGCCGCCCAGCAGCCCTGTTCAGGATCACCCGATCCCTTTTGGGGAAAGGTGATTCGGAAAATCACCTGCAGGGACATGCTGAGGAATTTTCCAGGCATCTGCAGGATAAAATTGCTCGGATTCGCTCTAAGTTAGACTCTAAGCGTGGAACATCGTCTGGGGAGATGCCTGAGGAATGTACTTACCTTGTTATCTGGGAACGGTTTGATCCTGTTGGTCCCAAGGAAGTGGATAGGATCCTCCGGACTGTAAATGCCACCACGTGCGAATTAGATCCATGTCCCTCCTGGCTGGTGCAATCAGCTCAGGAGGTGATGTGTGGCTGGGTCCAGTCGATGATAAATGCATCCTTGCAGGAGGGGGTGTTTCCGACTGTCTTCAAGGAGGTGTTGGTGCGCCCCCTCCTCAAGAAACCATCGCTGGACCCTGTTGTACTGGAAATTTTTGTCCAGTCTCCCACCTTCCCTTTATGGGGAAGGTGGGAGACTGGACGAAAATTAAAAATTTTAATTTTTATAAAATTAAAAAAATGGTACTGAAAAAGTACCATTAATCTGTTATGCCGGAAGCCGGAGGGTCAGTCATCGTCGAGGAAGACGCCCCAGATGTCTTTTATCTTCCCTTTATGAGGAAGGTGGTTGAGAAAGTGGTGGCGTTGCAGCTCCAGAGAATTCTTGATGAAACGGATTATCTAGACCCCTTTCAGTCAGGTTTCAGGCCAGGATATGGGACGGAAACAGCATTGGTCACGCTTATGGATGATCTTTGGCGGGAGCGGGATGGAGGCAGTGCATCCATCCTGGCTCTCCTTGACCTCTCAGCGACTTTCGATACCATCGACCATGGTATCCTTTTGGTGCGGCTCAGGGAGTTGGGGGAGGGCAGTGTGGTTTTACACTGGTTCGCCTCCTTCCTCCAGGGCCGGTTCCAATCGGTGTTGATAGGGGAGGAGAGATCGGGTCCACGGCCCTTCCTTTGTGGGGTGCCGCAGGGCTCAGTGCTCTCTCCTCTCCTATTTAACATCTACATGAAACCACTGGGCGAGATCATCCGTCTCCATGCGATGAGATATCATCAATATGCTGATGATACACAGTTATACATCTCCATCCCAGGAGAAGTAAGTGATGCTGTGACTACCCTGTCCAAGTGCCTGGGGGCTGTAGGGGTCTGGATGGGGAACAACAGGCTTCAGCTGAACCCTGGTAAGACGGAGTGGCTGTGGATTAATGGCCCCTCGATATCTAGGAATTTATCATCTTTAGTTCTGGATGGGTTTGCACTACCTCAGACAGACCCGGTGCGTAATTTGGGGGTCCTCCTGGACTCACGACTCCTGCTCAAAGAGCAGGTGGCAGTCGTGGCCAGAAGGGCCTTTGCACAACTTCGTGTTGTGCACCAATTACGCCCTTTCCTGGAGCGAGAGGCCCTTCAAACAGTCACTCATGCCCTGGTCATCTCCCAGATAGACTATTGTAATGCACTCTACATGGGGCTACCCTTGAGGAGCGTCCGGAAGCTTCAGCTGGTTCAAAATGTGGCCGCGCGGGCCATTTTAGGTGCCTCAAGATCGGCACATATAACACCTTTGCTCCGTGAGCTGCATTGGGTCCCAGTTTGCTTCCGGATTCAATTCAAGGTGTTGGTTATTACCTTTAAAGCCCTACATGGCATGGGTCCAGGTTACCTGAAGGACCGGCTCATCCCCATTCAATCAACCCGTCCCACCTGGTCCTGCAGAGAGGGCATGCTACGAACCCCGTCGGCAAGAGAGTTCCACCTGACGGGGTCTAGGAGGCGTGCCTTCTCTGCAGTAGCCCCTGCCCTTTGGAATATTCTTCCCCGGGAAATAAGATCGGCCCCCTCTCTCCTGGACTTTAGAAAAAACTTGAAGACCTGGCTATGTCATCAGGCGTGGGGAGGGGAGGGGAATAGCCAGTCTTGGGGTTGGCTGGCCCCTTAGATCTGTTTCAACCAGCCTTGTTGATCAGTGGAATAAGATCTACCACTTTTGGATCAAATTATATGATGCTGTATATGTGTGTGTGTATGTGTGTGTGTGTGTGTGTGTATATATATATATATATATATATATATATATATATATATATGTGTGTGTGTGTGTGTGTGTGTGTGTGTATATGTGTGTGTGTGTGTGTGTGTGTGTATATATATGTGTGTGTGTGTGTGTGTGTGTGTGTGTATGTATGTGTGTGTATATATATGTGTGTGTGTGTGTGTGTAATTTTATATTGTTATTATTGATATTTATTGTTTTAATTCTTTTAAATTTGTTGTGAACCACCCAGGGTCCCTCCTTTTGGGGGAGATGGGCGGGATATAAATGTAATAAATAAATAAATAAATAAATAAATAAATAAATAAATAAATCTTCAATTTGGATTGGGGGCCTCATAGAGAATCTGGACCCACTTTCTAAACCTTTTAGGAAATCAACATTTGGCTAATGTAATATACATATATTGTCTGTATATTTTAGGGTAAGGGTTAGATTTGCAAATTAATAGTTAATAGCTATCTGAATACAAATCAGATAATGAATACAATCCCATAGTAATTAAAGAAAGAAAAACAGTAAAACATAAAAGAAAAATAATACATGACAAAACAAAAGGTTAGAAAAACAAAAAGAGAAACCATAAGGGGAAAAAAAAGAGTGTTTCACTTCCAATTGACACGATCATCCTTCTTTCTGTAATAAATCTCCTCTTTCACTGTCTCTCTGAAACAAAACAAATTAAACAACTATCAAGAGCCCTGATGAGCACCCACCCACAAGACCCCCAGATCATGCCTTCTATTCCCATAGCCAGCAGGGCCCTGTTTACATGCTAGCTGGCTACTGCCACACTTCTTTCTTTCATCCAAGAGGCAGCAGTGGCAAGGGTCTTTTCCAGAGGCCACAGCTGAGAAGTATCATTCATGTCATTGGCGATCACTCGTAGCCGAGTAAGATTGTCTTCCAAGGGTAAAATTTTAACAGTGGATCCGTAAGTGGCTATAAAGGCCAATTCTGGATCCTCACAACCTCCCACAATGAGGGCATAGGTTTCCGGGTGGGAGACGGTCGTGATGAGGGTTTGCTTGATGTGCCTTCCTTTCAGCTCTTTTCTCCCTTTCGCCCTGTACTCATGCTTCTTCAAAGTCCATAGCGCCTTTAATAAAGGCTGACCTCCAATTGAAACGCTCATGAGTTAGGGCTTCCCAGTTCTCAATGCTGATATTACATTTTTTTAAATTAGCTTTGAGAGTGTCTTTGAATCTCTTTTGCTGTCCACCAATATTCCGTTTTCCATTCTTAAGTTGGGAGTAAAGTAGCTGCTTTGGAAGACGATGGTCAGGCATTCGAACAACATGGCTGGTCCAGCGAAGTTGATGTTGGATGATCATTGTTTCAATGCTGGTGGTTTTCGCTTCTTCTAATACGCTAACATTAGTCCGCCTATCTTCCCAAGTAATTTGCAGAATTTTTCGGAGGCAGCGTTGATGGAATCTTTCAAGAAGTTGGAGGTGGCGTTTGTAGAGGGTCCATGTTTCACAGGCGTACAGATGGGTTGGTAGTACAATGGCTTTGTAAACAAGCATTTTGGTCTCCCTGCGAATGTCCCGATCCTCAAACACTCTACGCTTCATTCGGGAGAAAGCTACACTCGCAGAGCTCAGGCGATGCTGAATTTCAGCGTCGATGTCGGCTTTTGTAGATAGATGGCTGCCGAGATAAGAAAAGTGGTTGACATTTTCTAGTGACGCTGGATTGATGGCGCTGCGGAGGGATTGGTTCAAACTTGCTGGTAAAGCACTTTGGTTTTTTTAATGTTAATCGAGAGGCCGAGCTTTTCATATGCTTCTGCAAAGATGTTTAGGATAGTTTGAAGATCTTCCTCGGAGTGTGCACAGGCTACGTTATCATTAGCATATTGAAGTTCTATAACAGAAGTTGTAATTACCTTATTTTTTGCTTTCAGCCTACTAAGATTAAAAAGCTTTCCATCTGTTCGATATATAATTTCTACACCAGTAGGAAGTTTCTCTTCTCACAAGGTGTATAATCATAGCGATGAAGATAGCAAATAAGGTTGGAGCAATAACACATCCCTGTTTAACGCCGGATTCCACTTTAAATGGATCGCTTTGAGAGCCATTGTTATCCAGGATTGTTGCCATCATGTCATCATGGAGTAGCCGCAAGATGTTCACAAATTTATCAGGGCATCCGATTTTCAGAAGGATGGTCCAGAGAGCAGTACGATTTACAGTATCAAAAGCTTTAGTCAGATCAATAAATGCCATGTACAGAGGGCGGGGGGGGCATTGTTTTAATGTGTTAATTACCAAGAGTTACATTTGCAAAATGGGTGGCCATATAAATTGATTAAACAAGCAAGCAAGCAAAGGTGGGGCATAGTAATAAAGTTCAAGGAAATTATGTCTGTTTGGCTGGTGCTCTCAAGCCAAACTCATACAAGTGATGTGTGCTATACCTAATATAAGGTGAGAAGTAGCAGCAGGTAAAAGGACTAGTATTACCCTCTTCTTTATATTTCCCTCACTGTCCCCAGTGAGTCTTGAGGCACCAAGACAGCTAAAAAGATGGGCAGCATAGGTGTAACAGACAAGTTGTTTTCTTTCAAACCCAGAAAGCAGCTTGTACTGGCAGCATACACCAAGCAGCTCCTGTGGTTAGTTACCTCCCTGAACGCCTCAGCGTTGTCAGAGGTGCTAATACTCATCTCTCTGGGGATACTTCAGCCCAGCTGCCTTCACTACTGTGTCACAATCAAGCAGGACCGACTTCTAAATGCAAATGGCAGTTGAAAAGACACAAGGAGGAAAAACACACCTTCTGAAGGCAGCCAGCAACATGGCTGAGAGCATGCTCGAAGGAGGCCACAGCCGCTCGATCCCCAGATGCAGTCCTTGGGCACTGCAGGAGAGAGGGAAACATCATTCCAGGGAGCAGCAGAGACTCTGTAGCTGTGAATGGCTGTTCACCTCCTTCACCAAAATCTTGTCTGGGAGAGGTTCTGGGGTATTTTTTATAGAGCCAAGAGATTAAAGTTCATTACCTTTTCTACTTTTCTACATGCTGATGCCGAGAGATGTGTGACATTGACAATTGCTTAATTTTTCAGTTCAAGAATAAGGTATGCAAAAAGTTGATCTGGGATTCACATATTTTTCTCCCCCCCTTTCCCCCCCTCTTGCTTATATAACAATTATATTTTTCCTATCTTGTCTGTTTCTCATATTTATTTAGCTTTTACATGCCCTTAGTTTCTATTGTTTCTTTTTTCGTTATTGTTTCCATTGCTTTTTTGTTTTGTTTTGTTCCGCATTTTGATTGCCGGATGCCCACTCGTGACTCCTGGCATCTTCTAGTGCCAACCAGCCCCAAATTGAGGCAATGAAAAGCCTGTTCTCATATGATTTTTTCAGCACAGCAATGGTTGGGTGATTCTGGAAGATGCTAGAAGTCATGAGTGGGATCCTCCTAAGCGATGCTCAGATGAAAAACAGCATTTCTACTTCAGAGTGTACAGTATCTGTATTTCACAACGGTCTAGAGCCACACAATAAAGTTGCTGTTGTTGCTTAGCTACAGACTCAGGCTGCAACTGCATAGAATTACCTAGGAGTAAGTGCTACTGCAATCAACAAGATTTTCTTTGAGTAGACATACACAGGATTGCACAGTACTAGTTGGGCAGTTTCTAGTATGAGGTTTCTTTTCCTCATTCATGTATGAGTTTCTATGCTTTGTTGTTGTTGTTCAGTCGTTTAGTCGTGTCCGACTCTTCGTGACCTCATGGACCATAGCACACCAGGCCTTCCTGTACTCCACTGTCTCCCGGAGTTTACTCAAATTCATGTTCATTACATCGGTGATGCTATCTAACCATCTCATCCTCTGCCGTCCCCTTCTCCTTTTGCCTTCAGTCTTTCCCAGCATCAGGGTCTTTTCCAGTGAGTCCTCTCTTCGCATTAAGTGGCCAAAGTATTTGAGCTTCAGCTTCAGCATCTGACCTTCCAATGAGCAGTCAGGGTTGATTTCCTTTAGGATTGACTGGTTTGACCTCCTTGCAGTCCAAGGGACTCTCAAGAGTCTTCTCCAGCACCACAGCTTGAAAGCATCAATTCTTCGGCGCTCAGCCTTCCTTATGGTCCAACTCTCACAGCCATACATTACTACTGGAAAAACCATAGCTTTAACTATATGGACCTTTGTCGGCAAGGTGATGTCTCTGCTTTTTAATATGCTGTCTAGGTTTGCCATAGCTTTCCTCCCAAGGAGCAAGCGTCTTTTAATCTCATGGCTGCAGTCACCGTCTGCGGTGATCTTGGAGCCCAAGAGAATAAAGTCTGTCACTGCTTCCATTTTATTCTATGCTTACTCTCCTGCTAACCTTTTCCTGGAGAGAAATACACAATTAAGTATAAAAAGGTTCAATCTAAAAAAAGCCTCAAACCCTAAAAACTAACCAACAAACCACATTTATGTTTTTCTCTGGTCCCAAATAATAAGGCATGAAGTGCCACTGAGTGAGCTGTGATGCTGGTTGTAGCAAACTCCTTTTTGTTTTCTCAATGTTTATCTGAAGTTTCAAGCTTATGGGAACATTTACTGTATATGTATATGGCAATAGGCAATTTTTGCTTTTGGTAAAATTGGGTGGAAATTCTAAAGCCCGTACTTAGGAGACAGGCAGGCGAATGCCAGCACAGAAGTGTGTGCAGTCAAAGGTCTTTTGTCTCTAGGTATATATGTGAGGGGATCAATAGGACACTTCTATTCCACTGAGCAATTCTTACTGAAGCATAAGTGGCCTGATTAGAACAAAGGCTATTTTTTGGTGGAGTCATTTATTATCCTATAGTGTTTGACTCAATGTAAGATATTGTAGCAATAAATCAGCTGCAGCAAATTATTTAATGATGCATTAACGGTAGATTTTCACACATACTGCAGTTCTTTAGCCAAGCTTGAATGTGTTTTTCAAAAGCTTCATATATCCCAAAAGTACTGGGGCAAAGCCATTCATCACTGGGACGTGTGGAGTTTTTGTGTTTGCTCTTTTTATTATATTAAAACCCTCAATCTACATGTGTAGCACTAAATAAAAAGTCCCCAGGAGTGTTTTTCTATACTGCATTCCCAACCCTCAGCAGGGTTGCTTTGCCAGACTTGTCTGGCTCTTCCCACCCCCTTTCATTTTGCAGAAAGAAGATAGTTCATCCTACCCAACTAGGTACATCAGAGTTAACTCTGAACATATATGAAATTATATCAGATTGAGTCAGCTCATTAGTCCCTGCACAACAGAATGACTAACTTCAGTAGCTAGTCTTTCAGGCAGCCTTCCCAACCTGCTTCTCCCCAGGTCTACTAGACTATGACTCCCACCATTTTTTGCCAGCATGGCAGGGGATGATAGATTGGTAGTACAGCACCCACAGAAGATACCAAGTTGGGGAAGGTTATTCTAAGATCTGAAGTAGGTTTTTTCCCCCAAGTTTTTTTCCCCAATTCAGGACTCTTAAATGATTTCCTGATGCTGACTGTGTGATCATATGATAAACATATTGTATCTATTCAAGTCATAGATTCTTCTACAAAGATCTGCATGGGCTGGCCCATAAAGCATTCTCATCTGAGGTAATCAAAGTCTAACTGATATGTTTATCCCTTCAAGATCTGAAAATATACCTTTCCCTCCTTTAGAATATGAAAGCTTACTCTAAAATTAATCCATATATTACCATGATGTTGCCACAAGACCGTTTATTGCTTTGGCTGCAGCACAGTAGCTATGGCTTCCTCTGTAATTTCCAGCCAGTAGTTCTGCTTCTGCCCTCTGGGCCAACAGATAACAAGTTTGCTCCATCTCCTGTGTGACAGTCACTCACATATTTGAAGATTGCTATCAAGTCTCCTCTTACTTTCTCATTTCTCCAAGCTATACTTTCCCAACTCTTTCAACCATTATTCATTGGACTTGATCTCCAGACACCAATGCCCCAGTCACTCTCCTCTGTGTACACTCTGGATTGTTTAACTGCAGCACTCAGTTTTGGCCAAAATACTTCGTTTATCAATGCAGCTGAAAATTGCATCCACTTTTTTACAGCTGTATTGCTCGTTGCAATATGGAGTCCGTTTGTTGTGATAGGCTTGCAGGGATTGGTCTTATTTCTGAACACATACAGTTCCAGAGAAAATATTTCATTTGTGCAAATTCAGAAATGAGTTCATGTCCAACACACCGAGTTTTGCAATCCAATATTTTCTTAAACACAGCTGTCTCTTTGAATAATCACTTTTCATTCTGTGTGTACAGAAAACCCAGGCAGGATTTCAGTTATGAAGGAAATAAACAAAATAAGGCTTGGAATTGGGAAACAGAGTTTATTCTTCGGAAGTATGCAGTAATCTCTGATGTTTCATGGGAATATAGATAACAACATGGATAATAAGTTGTGACCTTCATATCACTAGTGTCATTGAAGCACTATTCTATGATTTATCCACAGATGTTTAACACACAAATGTCCAGTACATTTTGTACACAGGGTTAGTCTGGCATCTTGTTCCCAGAGTGGCTGGACAGATGTTTCTGAGAAGCCCAAGGCAGCCCAGGAAGGCAACACTGGTGCATATCACTAATATCTGACTCCCAGCAATGTATTGCCTCTGGACTCGGAGATTCATTGAGCTCCTTGCTACGAAAAATATATTACGTCAGGTGTCCCCTCATCCTTTTATATGTTGGAGACCCAGAATGAAAAAAAATGAGACAAACACAAGAATACTTGGATACTTTATTGGTTTGATAAATCAACAAGAAATAGCAATAAGAAGATTCCTTTGATTTAATCACAACAACAGGTTTCCAGGGAAAGCAGTAGTGAAGATAGGATAAATGTAAACTGCAGCAAGAGGGCTAAAGGGTAACTGAGCATGCACAGAGGAGAATGGGAGAACAGAAATGATGAAGATCTCAATTTGGGATAAGTGATGATCACAACTTATTCCAGGTTGCAGAAAGTTTTGTCATGGAATTGTTAGTCTGTTTCTGGTTGCACCTTCCTGCTGAGAAAATCTGAGGATCTTGGACCCAACTCAGCAGGAGCTGATACTGTGGATCCCCCTGCTGCCTGCATATGGCCAGGTCAGACACCAAGGATGTCATCCAGGGTCTCCTGGGTGGATCCTGCCTTGGAATAAAAGGGGTCCCAAGCCTGGGCTACCCCAAAAATGGGGGAAACCCAAAGTCTTATATACATTGTAACAAAAAATTAAAAGTCTGGTAGCACCTTTTCTGACTAACAAATTTTATTAAAAGACATAAACCTTCATGAGCTGCAGCTCTCTTCATCATAGAGATATGATGAAGTGGTTAGACTGATGTAGGATTTAAATTTGGTTGAGATGGGAAGGAAGGGGGAAGAACAATTGGCTATGCAGATGCAGGTTACATGTAAAACAGATTGAAATAATCTTATCAATTAACAACTGTTAATGGTTTGTTAAAAACTGTTTGTTGAGATCTTCTGAGATTGCCTGGACCCTTTTGATGAAGGTGCTATTAATCCCTTTTCGCCCAAAAAACAGCCACTTTGAAATTTGCCATGGAGGATCTTGGAAGGTTGAATAATCTGATATTTCTCTGTGCTTGTTTTGAGTCCTGATAACAAACTCATGTCCATTAATTATTTTGTTCAAAGTTTGTCCAATTTGCCCTATGTAGAATATGAGGGGGCTAGAGGGAAGGGGAACGACGAATCCGATGTTCTAAAGATCAACACACCATAGGAACCTGGAATGTAAGATCTATGAGCCAGGGCAAATTGGATGTGGTTATTGGTGAGATGTCAAGATTAAATATAGACATTTTAGGTGTCAGTGAACTGAAATGGACTGGGATGGGCCACTTCACATCAGATGACCACAGATCTGCTATTGTGGACAAGAGGACCACAGAAGAAATGGAGTAGCCTTCATAATTAATAATAAAGTGGCTAAAGCAGTGCTTGGATACAATCCAAAAAACGATAGAATGATCTCAATTCGAATTCAGGGTAAGCCATTTAACATCACAGTGATCCAAATATACGCCCCAACCACAGATGCTGAAGAAGCAGAAGTAGATCAGTTCTATGAGGATCTGCAGCACCTACTAGATAATACACCAAAAAGAGATGTTATTTTCATTACAGGAGACTGGAATGCTAAGGTGGGTAGTCAGACGACACCTGGAATTACAGGAAAGCATGGTCTGGGAGAACAAAATGAAGCAGGACACAGGCTGATAGAATTTTGCTAAGACAACTCACTGTGCATAACAAACACTCTCTTCCAACAACCTAAAAGACGACTTTATACATGGACTTCACCAGATGGTCGACACCAAAATCAGATTGACTACATCCTTTGCAGCCAAAGGTGGCGGACATCTATACAGTCGGTAAAAACAAGACCTGGAGCTGACTGTAGTTCAGATCACGAACGTCTTATTGCAAAATTTAGAATCAGACTAAAGAGAATAGGGAAGACCCACAGATCAGTTAGATATGAGCTCACTAATATTCCTAAGGAATATGCAGTGGAGGTGAAGAATAGATTTAAGGGACTAGATTTAGTAGATAGGGTCCCGGAAGAACTATGGACAGAAGTTCGCAACATTGTTCAGGAGGCGGCAACAAAAAACGTCCCAAAGAAAAAGAAAACCAAGAAGGCAAGATGGCTGTCTGCTGAAACACTGGAAGTAGCCCAAGAAAGAAGGAAAGCAAAAGGCAACAGTGATAGGGGGAGATATGCCCAATTAAATGCAAAATTCCAGAGGTTAGCCAGAAGAGATAAGGAATTATTTTTAAACAAGCAATGTGCGGAAGTGGAAGAAGACAATAGAATAGGAAGGACAAGAGACCTCTTCCAGAAAATTAGAAACATCGGAGGTAAATTCCAGGCAAAAATGGGTATGATCAAAAACAAAAATGGTAAGGACCTAACAGAAGCAGAAGAGATCAAGAAAAGGTGGCAAGAATATACGGAAGATCTGTATAGGAAGGATAATAATATTGGAGATAGCTTTGACGGTGTGGTCAGTGAGTTAGAGCCAGACATCCTGAAGAGTGAGGTTGAATGGGCCTTAAGAAGCATTGCTAATAACAAGGCAGCAGGAGACGACGGTATCCCAGCTGAACTGTTTAAAATCTTGCAAGATGATGCTGTCAAGGTGATGCATGCCATATGCCAGCAAATTTGGAAAACACAAGAATGGCCATCAGATTGGAAAAAATCAACTTATATCCCCATACCAAAAAAGGGAAGCACTAAAGAATGTTCAAACTATCAAAGAGTGGCACTTATTTCACATGCCAGTAAGGTAATGCTCAAGATCTTGCAAGGTAGACTCCAGCAATTCATGGAGCGAGAATTGCCAGATGTACAAGCTGGGTTTAGAAAAGGCAGAGGAACTAGAGACCAAATTGCCAATATCTGCTGGATAATGGAGAAAGCCAGGGAATTTCAGAAAAACATCTATTTTTGTTTTATTGACTATTCTAAAGCATTTGACTGTGTGGATCATAACAAATTGTGGCAAGTTCTTGGTGGTATGGGGATACCAAGTCATCTTGTCTGCCTCCTGAAGAATCTGTATAACGACCAAGTAGCAACGGTAAGAACAGAGCACGGAACAACGGACTGGTTTAAGATTGGGAAAGGAGTACGGCAGGGTTATATACTCTCACCCTACCTATTCAACCTGTACGCAGAACACATCATGCGACATGCTGGGCTTGAGGAATCCAAGGCTGGAGTTAAAATCGCTGGAAGAAACATTAACAATCTCAGATATGCAGATGATACCACTTTGATGGCTGAAAGCGAGGAGGAGTTGAGGAGCCTTATGACGAAGGTGAAAGAAGAAAGTGCAAAAGCTGGGTTGCAGTTAAACCTCAAAAAAACCAAGATTATGGCAACCAGCTTGATTGATGACTGGCAAATAGAGGGAGAAAAAGTGGAGGCAGTGACAGACTTTGTATTTCTAGGCGCAAAGATTACTGCAGACGCTGACTGCAGCCAGGAAATCAGAAGACGTCTACTTCTTGGGAGGAGAGCAATGGCAAATCTTGATAAAATAGTTAAGAGCAGAGACATCACACTGACAACAAAGGTCCACATAGTTAAAGCAATGGTATTCCCTGTAGTAACCTATGGCTGCGAGAGCTGGACCATAAGGAAGGCTGAGCGAAGGAAGATAGATGCTTTTGAACTGTGGTGTTGGAGGAAAATTCTGAGAGTGCCTTGGACTGCAAGAAGATCAAACCAGTCCATACTCCAGGAAATCAAGCCAGACTGCTCACTTGAGGGAATGATATTAAAGGCAAAACTGAAGTACTTTGGCCACATCATGAGAAGACAGGATACCCTGGAGAAGAAGCTGATGCTAGGGAAAGTGGAAGGCCAAAGGAAGAGGGGCCGACCAAGGGCAAGATGGATGGATGGTATTCTGGAGGTGATGGACTCAACCATTGGGGAGCTGGGGATGGTGACGGCCGACAGAAAGCTCTGGCGTGGACTGGTCCATGAAGTCACGAAGAGTCGGAAACGACTGAACGAATAAACAACAACAGAGGGAAGGGGGCCATCATTGCTGGCAGATTACAGCAGATGATGGCATATATCATGTTGCAAGAGTGTGTACTTGTTGGGTCCTTTGATGGTGCTGTTGCTGTTGTCCTGTTCCAACTATGACTCGACACAGGAAGCGATGGGTAACAATACTTTTATTTAGCAGCAATATATATAATAACAATCATGCCGAATGATAGCTCACTCACACACAGTCATGGCAATAGGCAGTGACAGCATGGCATGGAAAGGCAGTCCTCGTGGCAGCAAGGTGAGGTCCAGAAGGGAGACTGGCGTGGCCTCAAGGCAGGACTTGGGATCGGAGTCTGGGGCGGTAACAAGGCAAGGTCTGGGAGTGCAGTCCAGCATGGCAGCAAGGCGAGGCACAGGAAGGCAGTCCTGCATGGCAGCAAGGCAAGGCTTGGAAGTAAGAACCGGCACGGTAACAAGGCGAGGCACGGAAAGGCAGTCCTGCACAGCAGCAAGGCAAGGCTTGGAAGTGGGAACTGGCGTGGCAACAAGGCGAGGCATGGAAACACGGTCCTGCACAGAAGCAAGGCAAGGCTTGAAAGCAGGAACTGGCGGGGCAACAAGGTGAGGCACAGAAAGGCAGTCCGGCGCGACAGCAAGGCAAGACTTGGATGCGGAATCCAGCATGGCAGCAAGGCAAAGGTCGGAAGCAGGCTCCGGCGTGGTGACAGGGCAGCCACTTCACGGATCTAAGCAGGCTGGCAGCTGCTGCAGAAATTAACAGGGACCTATGAAAAATGGGATGTACTTGAATGTGAAGTGGGAGGGTCAGTCGAAAGGTGACAGGGTTGATGATGGCCTCCACTGGAAAAGGCCCCAGAAAACGGTGGTCCAATTTTCGGGAAGTACGTGAGGAGGCAAGGTGCTTTGTGGACAGCCACACCAGATCACCAATTGCTAACAAGGGTCCTGCCTTTTGATGGTGATCGGCAAACTGCTTATAGTCCTCCTTGGCCTTCTCCAACTGTTCACGGAGTGCCTGATGATTGGCTTGTAGTTCTTTGAAGAACTGGTTGGTGGCAGGTACAGAAGAATCTGGACCTGTGAGAGGAAAGAGTCGAGGGTGGAAACCATAGTTGGTCATGGGCGGAGACATCTTGGTGGAGGTATGTTGCACATTGTTCTATATGAACTCCACTACCGCTAACAGGTCTGCCCAGTTGTCCTGCTGAAAGTTGACATAACAGCACAAATACTGCTCCAAGATGGTGTTCCCCCACTCCATTCTCCCATCTGATTCTGGGTGATAGGCTGATGATAAATGGCTTTGGATGTTCAAGTTCTTCAGGAGGGCTTTCCAGAATCGGGCTGTGAACTGCAACCCTCGATCAGAGATCACAATTTTAGCCAACCCGTGAAGCCTAAAGACATGCTTTATGTGCAAATGTGCCATCTCTTGTGCAGTAGGCAAGCTGGCACAAGCAATGAAGTGCGCCATCTTGGACAACATATCAACTACCACCAGGATGATTGTGGTGCCTTGGGATTTCAGAAGGTCTGTGATAACGTCCATCAATATGGCCTCCCAGGGTTGCCCCAGGGTGGGCAGCAGCATTAGGAGGCCAGGAGGGTTTCCCATCTGATTCTTGGCTCTGCGACACTCGGGGCAAGATGCCAAATACTGCTTCACATCATTTTGTATACACAGCCACCAAAACTCCCAGGAAATCAAATTCAGCGTCTTGAAAAATCCAAAGTGACCCGTGGTGGGGCTGTCATCACATAGCTGTAGGGCCAACATTCATAGTTTCCCAGATGGCACATAATAGCACCCCTGAAAACAGAGGACACCCTGGGCCCAAGTCCAAGGGGTTGCTTGATCCATGGGAAGTTGTGAGATTTCTTGTTTCTGCTTCCTTACAAACAGGTCCTTCTGTTGTTGATCTCGGATCTGTTGAATAAGATTGTGTGGCATGTTGGCTGTGGTGAACCGTTCGAGAGGGATGATGGGCTGGGGCAGTGACAAAGACTCCAGATGATCATACTCGGGTTTCCGGGAGAGTGCGTCAGCTCGCTGGTTCTGACCCCAAGGAATGTACGTCACCTGGAAGTTGAACTGCGAGAAAAATAGGGACCAATGGGTCTGTCGTTAGTTCAGATTCTGCTAGGTTTTCAGGTGCTCCAAGTTCTGATGGTCTGTCCTTACTTCAATTGGATGGCAAGCCCCCTCTAGGTGGCATCTCCATACCTCAAACACCACCTTGATTGCCAAGAGCTCCTTATCCCAAATGGTGTAGGCTCTCTCAGCAGGCACCAGTTTCCAGGTATGGTAAGTGCAAGGGCATAGAGTGCCAGTTCGAGGTTCGGCTTGAAGCAAGATGGCCCCAATGGGGTCATCATACTCAGGTTTTGACCACAAATGCCTGGGAGGGATCTGGTTGTTGGAGGATGGGCTCAGAGGTGAAGGCGACTTTTAATTCTTCGAAGGCCCTTTGCTCGGTGTCTCCCCAGCTAAACCTAGTCCTTTTTTGAAGCAGGTTGGACAGAGGGGTAGTGAGCTCCATGAAATGTGGAATGAAATTCCGATAATAGTTGGAAAACCCAAGCAGCTGCTGTATGTCCTTGGCCCGACGTGGGGGCTGCCAAGACTGTAACACCTCCACATTGTCGGGCTCCATCACAATGCCAGTAGCAGAGATCTGGTGACCCAGGAAGTCAATGGTTTCCTGGGTGAATTGGCACTTCTCCAGCTTGGCATACAGATGGTTCTCATGTAGCTGCTGCAGCACCGTGCGAACCTGCTGGATGTGCTCACTTGGGGAGGAAGAGAAGATCAGGATATCATCTAGATAGATGATCAGGTACCAGTCCAGGAGATCCTGAAATACATCAGGCATGAAGTGCATAAAGACCCCGGGAGCATTGGACAGTCTGAAAGGCATAACCGTATACTCAAAATGGCCGTAACGAGTGCAGAACACGGTCTTCCATTCGTCCGCCTTCCAGATCCTTACTAGATTGTAGGCCTCCCTCAGGCCCAACTTCATGAACACCCCAGCACTGAAAAGTCATTCCAGGAGCTCAGGAATCAGCGGTAGAGGGTAGCGGTTCTTAATGGTGATTTCATTTAACCTCCTATAGTTGCAACACAATCGTAACTCCCCCAACTTCTTCTTCATGAACAACATGGGGATGGCCACCAGAGAGGTGGAGGGCCTGATGAACCCCCTTTTCAGGTTGGTATCTAGGAAGTCCGAGGGCCACCCATTCCAGTTCTAACGAAGTAGATACATCCCACCGGAAGCTTCGCACCCAGAACCAGGACAATGGGGCAGTCATAGGACCGGTGTGGTGGAAGTTGGTCAGCCTCCTTCTCGTCGAATATGTCAGCAAAGTCTTGGAATTGTGGAGGCAGCTGCAGGTCTGCAGTGATGAGTTGACCAGCAGCAAGGGTGCTTCACATGTGAGTAGCACACTGTGGGCTAGGGAATTCAATCCTTCCTGACAACCAGGCAATCTGAGGTTCGTGTGCTTGGAGCCATTCTAACCCCAGAACCAAGGGGAAGTGAGCCGTAGCAAACACGTAAAACTACCCATTCCAGATGATTTCCTATTTTCATGGGTAGGCGTTGCGTGGTGGAAGACATGGGACCGGAGCGGAGCGGGCACCTGTCGATGGTTTCTATGACCAGAGGAGGGTTCACCTCATGTTGGGGAACTTCCCACTCCTTGACAAACCCTTTGTCCATGAAATTAGCGGTGGCCCCTGAATCAGTCATTGCTTGGACCACCAAAGAGGAAGTCTTTGGAACCTGTAGGGTGGCGGTTACCACCAGGTGCTTGAAGGTTGCAAGATGGGGCAATGGGGTTTGGCTAGCTGCCAATTTGGCCCAACCTAACTGCCCTTTTAGGCTGGGCTGAGTCCATTTCCCGACGAGGGGGTGATTTTAGTTTTGGTGGGGCAGTTAGCGGCCAGGTGTCCCGAGCCAGCGCAGTACAGGCAGAGCTCCTCCCGTCGATGCTGGTCCTTCTCTGCCGGGCTAAGGTGAGGCCTCTCACTCCCTAGTTGCATGGGTTCTACCCTGGAGGAGGGCTGAGTTTTAGAGGTGTGTGGAACGAAGGATAGGGGCATGGCGGCACATCATCTCACCCTCCGCTGTTGAAGGCGCCCGTCAATCTGCAGGCAAAGATGCATAAGGGTTTGGAGAGTCTGAGGACAGTCTGTCCAGGACACCTCACCCAGGATCTCTGAGGCCAGCCCCTCCTGAAACTGGTCCAGAAGGGCCTCCTCATTCCACCTCAGATCTTGTGCCAGCAGCCGGAAATCACTAATGTACAAGGCCACTGTTAGACGCCCTTTTTTCAGCTCTCTCAGGCATCTACTGGCAGACTGTGTCTTGACCAGGTCCTCGTACATCAGCTGGAGCTGTCAGCAAAACCCATCGAAATAATCCAAGAGCAGTCTTTGCTGGATAATCAGAGGCGAGGCCAAGCATGCAGCAGCCCCCCAACAGTAGGCTTATCAGAAAGCCAACCTTATGACAATCAGATGGAAAGTCCTCCGAGCAAAGACTCAGATAAAACTTGCACTGCGCAAAAAAGGCTGGGTACTGGCCTAGAGTCCCATTGAATTTCTCTTGTGCCACCATGGGGCATTTGTGTTGTGAGGTCACAGCTACAGTCACTGTGGCCTGTTGAGTTTGAAGTTCGGCCAATTGGGCTTCAAAATGGTGATCTGCTGCGTGAGCTGTGTGTTCTCCAACAAATCGTCTTCCTTGTTTCCCCAATGGGGTTGTGGCCAGAGACAATCTGTCCAGTTCCAACTATGACTCGACACAGGAAGCAATGGGTAACAGACCTTTTATTTAGCAGCAATATATACAATAACAATCATGCTGACTGGTAGCTCACTCACACGCAGTTGTGGCAATAGGCAGTGATGGCATGGCGCAGAAAGGCAGTCCACGTGGCAGCAAGGTGAGGTCCAGAAGGGAGACTGGCACGGCCTCAAGGCAGGACTTGGGATCGGAGTCTGGCGCAGTAACAAGGCAAGTTCCGGGAACGCAGTCCACCATGGCATCAAGGTGAGGCACAGGAAGGCAGTACTGCATGGCAGCAAGGCAAGGCTTGGAAGTGGGAACCGGTGTGACAACAAGGCAAGGCACGGAAACACAGTCCTGCATGGCAGCAAGGCAAGGCTTGAAAGAAGGAACCGGTGTGGCAACAAGGCGAGGCACAGAAAGGCAGTCCAGCCCAACAGCAAGGCAAGACTTGGATGTGGAATCCAGCGCAGCAGCAAGGCAAAGGTCAGAAGCGAGCTCCGGCACAGCAACAGGGCAAGACATGGGAGGGAGGTCCAGCGCAGCAGCAAGGCAAAGCTCCGAGGTGGGGTCTGGTGCGGTCACTAGGCAAGGAACAAAAGCAAGGTCCGGTGCGGCGACAGGGCGAGGCTCGCAAGCGGGCTCTGGCGTGGCAGCAAGGCAAGGCTTGGGGTCTCAGCTTACTTAGGCGGGAACAGGAGTCTGCGTAGGCCACAGTTGTCTCTGGCAACCTGGTCTGGTTTCTGGCACCTTTTAGCTCTTCAATTTTCCCGCTGTTTTTCTGAAAGGCCCAACTGCACCTCTTGCTGCTCAGCCCATCTTTCTACCCTCCTTTCTCGCGCGCTGATAGGTGGCAGTGAATCCACCCCCTTGCTTTCTCCAATCGGCGGCTTAGAATCTTGCTGCCCAAAGCTCTGTGCTGCCCCATCCCCTTGTTCAATTTTTGCTCCTTCCCCAGCCTTTCCTACCTTTTCAACAGTTGGCTCCCACTCTTCCACCTCGGACTCAACCTCCATCCTGACAGCTGTACATGTGGGGGAAAGTAGACATCTGGCAGGGTCTGGTTCCCATGTTGTTTCCTGTTGTTTCTTGGTACTTATGAGAATCTGTTTCAGGATGGATGGTTGTCTCTATGCAATTTGGGCCTGCTACGCTGTGCCTGAGATAATGCAGTGTCATTGTCCAGTATGGGTTGTAGCTTATTAATAATGTGTTTCAATGGTTTGAACTGTGAACTGTAAATGACAACCAGTGGTGTTCTCTTGTTCTGTTTATGCAATCTGTCTTTTAATAGGTCCTTCACGGGAATTGATCTGGCTCTATTGATTTGTCTATTGATCTCATTGGGTAAGTAGTTTAGTCTCCTGGTTTAATTCCATCAGTTGAGCTTCTCTGTCAAGTGGGTCAGAACAAATGTGGTTGTAGCACAGAGCCTGGCTATAGATGACAGATTTGGTGGTATGTTCTAAGTGGAAGCTGGAAGCATGTAGCTATTTATGGCAATCTGTAAGCTTCCTGTGTAATGTGGTGCTTATGTGTCCACTGTGTAATTTTATGATGGCATCAAGGTAGTGAACATGTTCTATAGTTAGGTTCTATAGATAGGTCTAGACTGAGGTTGATGGTGGGTGGAAGTTGTTGAAGTTGTGGTAATGTGTGTCCATGGCTGTGCCACTGATTTGCAGTTACATGTTATGCCCCACTTGCCCCCACCCCTAGTTGCAGCCCTGCTTGTAGAAGATCATTATCAAGCCAAATGGGGAGATTGCTGCTCAAGAGAGGCAGAACTAAGAGGGCCCTGGAGAAACACCCCTGGGAGGGGGAAAGGGGGCATCCCACAGCTCTCCAATTCAGGCTCAGGAACCCTCTCTTACCCTGTGGTGAGCTCCCGTGGCCCCACGGCCTCCCAGTAGCAGAAGTCCCAGAAGTGGGAAGCCATCACGTGCAAGTGGCTTGTCTTGCCATCCAGACTCTTTTTCCAGATGGCTTGTTCCCAGAATCCCCCACCATCCCCACCCTTCCTCCTTCTACTTCCTCCTCATTGGGCTGCTCAGCACCCATTCCAGAGCCATGCAAAAGGGCCCCTCCTTCTCCTGCACTGCCCCTGGAGGAAAAAGACATGGCATGGGACCAGGTTACCTAAAGGACCGCCTCATCCCCAGAGCATCGACCCGCCCCACCTGGTTATGCAGAGAGGGCTTGCTACGGACACCGTCTACAAGAGAATTCCATCTGACAGGGGCCAGGAGGCGGGCCTTCTTGGCAGTGGCACCCGCCCTGTGGAATATTCTGCCCCTGGAGGTGAGGCAAGCCCCCACACTGATGACCTTCCGGAAATATAGATATATTATGTATTGTATTTTATAAGTTTTTATATGTTTTAATTGCTGGCTTTGTGTAAACCGCCCAGAGGAAATGGGGGGAGATGGGCGGTGATATAAGTTAGAAATATATATATATATATATATATATATATATATATATATATATATATATATAAAAAGACCTTTCCAGAAGCAGAGGCTGAGCCGCGTCCCTCCTGCAGGCGCCTGGCCGGGGCAGGGTGGCCCCTTCTGCACCCCTGCCCAGGGACCTCTGCCACCCATGGGCCTGCCTTCCCCACGGCCTCTCGCTTTGGCGTTCATTCCCTCCTGGTCGCTGGGGCCGGGCCGAGCTGGGCTGAGGGCGGCGTCAGCGAGGCGGCTCTGGGTGGGCAGATCGGGGGCGCAAAGGCATCGGGGGGCCCTCTGGGATCTCACTCCAGCAGTGCTTTCCCGGCTGCAGCTGGGACTGGAAAGCCCGGGGCGGTGGAGCAGCTGGGCGGGGCCTGCAGGCAGAGGCCGTATCTCTTCGCAGGCTCCCCGCCTCCTGCAGGGCGAGTCCGCGCACCCCTCCCCAGCCTGCGTGCAGGCAGAGGGGGCTCGGCCCATCAAGGGCTTGTAGATAGACTCAGCCACTTCTCCGCTTCCCCTCCCCATCCATTTTGGCACATACACACCCAGCGCGGCGCCCCGGGCACATGCCTCGCTTGCCCCCCCTAGTTGCGTCCCTGACCCCATGAATATAGGCAATTGTAGCAGTGGCCTACTAACCATCAGTTTGTAAGATGCTAGAATGCCGAGGATCTTAGTTCTACTATCCTGATCTGCTAGATTGCCCTTGAAGAGAGTTTTTCTTGTGTACGTGTATTTTCTACCTGAACTCTGAAGTACTATGTTCCATCATATCATTTCAGAACCTTACATGAATAACTCAAGTTTGACTTCACTGAGCAGGTGAGTTTCAGGTGCTATTTATTTATTATTAGATGTATATCATTATTCTGTTTGAATAAATGTATCTCATTTTTTTCATTGTTCAATGAGTTCCACCAGAATGTACAGCTTTGTGTTTGAAATAAACTGTGGGTTCTGGTTTGTACATGTCAGCCAAATTGTTATAATAGAAGATCTCGAACATAGTTGAGGTTGCAAGCTGAAATCAAAAGTGGAATTTTGAGGAAGTCTCATGGATGCTTTCACAAGATGCTTGCCATAGTGGGTATAGTGAGTCACAAGCACCAGTTTCACAGAAACTGCTGGAACTGAAAACATAGATTTTCTCAAGACAGTGATGAGGATTAGGGCTACCAGATGTAGGGTGCAAAAATCTGGATAACAACTAATGGCAGATTGCTGCCATTTAGTGGTTGTCCATATTTTTGCAGCCCAATTCTAATAATCCAATTGGGGTTGGAATTACAAAAAAACCCCAACCTAGTCAGTTACTTGCATCAATAAAAACTTACTGTGCAGAAGACAAAAGTGCAGACTCTAGGATACAAAACAACAACAAAACTTCCCCCAAATCTAAGTATGTGGCAAAAGTGGAAGCAAACTGCCAAAACTGAAATGTACTTTTCTGAACCTACATTCCTTTTTTCCATTCAACGCCAGCCCCTAGAACCGTTTCTTTTTTTCTTCTTCTTCATTTTATACTCTTGGCTCACAAATCTCCACCTTTTTTTCCCCTTTCAAGATCTCTCTTCAAATATTGCAGGTACTTTTGCTCACATACCAAATACAACAGTGAGCAGAGACTCCTCCACTTTTTCATGTCTTCCCTCCCTGATGATTCCAGACACCTTTCTGACCCTTTTGCTGCTCTTCATAGCCCTGCAAATTCTGTTCTGAGCTTCCAACAAACTACTGCCAACCCCCGTCAAGTTGTCCTAATGCGCTTGCAAAGATAGATTTATTTGCCATTTCTTCTTTTTGATGGGTTAGGCGTTGATATTCTTTAGCACTCTTGATTGTCAAAAGCTGAACCTGAAAGGCCAAGATGAATATGCATGGAGGATGTGCTTGTGATTACCAGAGCAGATCAAAGGCCCGGAGCTGGCATTTGGATCTTGATTTATGCTGACCGTCACCAACTACGTCAAGTTCAGCTACTGGAAAGGGAGCCAGAACAACCGTGTTTTGCCTGACTCTTTTCCCTCCTTTGTTTTGGCGCGTCTCTGTGTTCTCATAAATGCTTCTCAAAACTGTGCATCTAATTTCTGAAGCAGAAGGGCTACTTCAGCCACAAACTGTTTCTAGCAACTCCAGGATGCTCAAGCCAGCCACTTGACGTTTAAGTGACCTTCCCTTCATTAGTATTCAGTGAATATCTGAGCTGAGCCTCCCTTGGCTGCCTGGGTGTTGGTGAGCAGGTGGAAAAATGACCAGTGGAAAATGAATCATTAAGGCTGCTACAGAGAAAAGATTGATGCAATTAATTTTTCATTATGTATAGGGTCTGTGGATTATAATCAGTTTGGATTGTCCCTCCTCTGAGACACAAGTAGAATGCAAATAGGATTAGAGTAAAAGGAAATGGTGTTTTATGATGCACAACAATATTCAGAGCAGCAAAAAGCAACTTCAAATCAATAGGAAAGGTAACAAATTCGTTATTAATATATGCAGGGGTGAGTCTGATATGAATTGCCATGTATATGAGCTATTGTGACATCCTAAACCTCAGTTAATTAGCAACCGAATAGGATCAAGCCAAAATGCAAAGTATCAGTTTTAGAACAGGAGTTGCACCTCATCCCTATTAAAAAAAAACTGTTTGTTTCCATTAATGCCATTGCATGTAGCTAAAATGAAATCTGACTGCACAAAGTGGTTAAGAATCATTTGTTGGAAAACCATCTTCTCCGGCATTTTGGGTTGAGGACAGATGATTTTAAAAACACATGCTTTTCTTTGTTTTAGCAAAATATTGGTTTAATCTTTTCATCTGAGTTCTTTTGAATCTGAGCTGTGTAGGACTTGGCTGATCTACACGTGATTAAGCTTGAAATAACAGTATCCAACAGTGCCAGAGCTTTGATTTCTTCTCCTGCTATCTCATACAACCTTACATAATGCTGAATGCTCCTCCAATATCGTCAAGTAATTCTGTTCATTCTCTTTCTGGCATATTATCCTGTTGATTGTGCTGAATTGTTTCAGAAATAATTTATGGATGTCATGGTTGACATGGACACAGTGACAGTAGACTGTAATAAAACAAACAACACCTCCCTCTATTCTCTCCTCTCCTTCAAGAGGTCATTTTCCTAACTGAAAAATGAATGAAGTGGAAATCTGAAGCAGGAACTGAAATGGACTTTCAGCTTCATTTAGTAACTTCCTGCCTATTGGATCTCGTACTCACATAAGAATTATGGTGGGGCTGGATATATTTGTAACACTAGTCTTTTGAGGAGTAATGGAAAGTAGCTAGCATGGGATTACCCAGTTTCATCATGAAAACAATGATGAACAGTTCAGTAGTCTGAGAGATAGTGAAAGACTAAAACTTGTCCACAGCTTGTTATGAATATGGGAGAATTGGAACCCGAGTATTCCCAACTGTCCAATCTGTACCTACCACCACAGACTTGTTATGGTGTACACATGGCCACCCATTCCTTAGTTGTATCAAGCTTAGTTTATATGTTCTTTAGGGAAACATATTCGAAAAGAATGCAAAATTTACTCTGATGTAGAAGTGAAACATTGTACTACAGCCACTTATTGAAAACATAAGTCCTTTATTTTGCTCTGTTCCTGGCTGCCTGTTATTTCTAGGTCTAATTCAAGATGCTAATTTTGAAAACAATATAGGGCTTTAAACTATGGGTTATTCAAGGACGATCAACTGTTCTTCCTCTAAGATAATCGGAGAGGCCTTGTGATCTGTGCTGCTGGAATTGGACATTAACTCTTCTAAATCTCAGGAGGCCCTTGGTCTGGGAAATTTGCTTCCTGTTGACATTTCTCTGCAAATTTATTTCTTCCTGGCTGGCATTTAGTACATTGGAGGGAGAAGCTATCATTGGTGGTCCTGATCTTCCCATTTATTTATTTAAACAATTATGTAACCCAAAAGTGGCTTACAAGCTAGCCAAAGCAATGGCTTCTTGGATGGTTGTTGTCTGCTGCCTTTCTCTTAGGGATCTTCCCTACAGAGCAGTAGGTGATAATTATTATGTCTCTCTGAACAGCTTGTTAGCTGGGGAAAATTAAAATAAATAGCTTATTAAGTCATTCTGACAATTGATCAGGACTCTCTAGAAATGAAATCAGACCTTGGGAAAAATATTTGATAATTGCATGCAAACATATCTACGCATGGTTTGCATATATGGGAAATTTAGATTGGAAAATAGAAAATTTTACTAGAAATGTAAACCAAGATAGATTTTTTCTTTAAAAAATAATATAAGATATGGAATTATGGCCTATATCATACTTTTTCATTCTGACATGGATCTTGTGTGAACAGTATACATCAAGGGAAAAAGTATGAACTATGGCAAGCCAGGATGACTCTGAAGACAGGATTGGAAAAATGACAAAATGAGACTCTGAAGGGGAAAATGAGGGCAAGAAGAAAGGAGAAATTGCTCAGATGAGGTGAAAGGTGTTCTTTAAAAACATTAAAATCACACCATAAAGAAAAAAAAGGCTGTTGTAGCACTGATAGACTGATAGCTTTGAAGGGCAGAGGTGAGCCTGTTACACTTCAGAGCCCTGGGTTGACTGAAATTGGCTTATAGACTTTCATCCCAATTTCCCAACCATTAATGATTTCATTTGGTTCAGTTCTGCCCTTATTCTCCTTCGAACACCTTTCCTCTCTTTGTTCTTTTCCATATCCTGTTTCTTTCAGAGCATATTTTTTGCAATTACTTCATGCTGATAATGAACTGATCCCTTTTTCTTTAACCCAAATGCTCACACAGATACAAAGCCAGATGTCTTCTATAAAGACAAAAATTCTTAAGTAATATCAAAATCCAACATGAAGAGTCATTAGTAGCTCCTCATTTTTAAATGAATTCTCAATGAAGATAGTTTTTCTGCTTAAATATTTTTTTTCGGAAGACATAATCACCATTTCTCTTTGCATCAATGACATTAAAGCTCAGTTTCAGTTTACTAAACTCCAGCCAATTCTGCTAATCACTTCACAGGTTCACCAGTGTCATTTCTACTAGTGCAAGATGAATGTTGCTTAATTTTAGGAGAACATTTGAGATTTAATACATCTATTAGATTAACTGTATGTTAAAAGTTAGATAACACATTTTGAATATGTGATCTGAGTAATCTGTGTACTTGGAAATTAGCTTCCCACTCCCCCAATTAATGCTTTAGTCCTGTGCGTGTTTTATCCAAACTGAATTGTTTCATTCAGTAGAGTTATATACTTCCAATGATACAACATATCACTGGACAGAATAAGCCTGAGTTCAGTGGAGTAAGGAGTATTTAGGAGTAAGGTACTAGGATTACAGATTGTTTCTTTAGGATTCCAGTCTAAACTTTATTTTTTAAAAAAAAAATACATTTGCATTTCCTAAAGTCAACAATTTTATTATTCATTATTGTAATATATGAATATTAGTTTTACCGCTTATCTCAGCACAGCAGAAGAGATACAACTTTAAAATGCAGCATAACTACTAAAACCAAAACATAAATCACAATTATCTATTTAGTTCTTCTGTTGCATGTAGTCATATACTATGAATACAGTATCTGGGTTGTGAGCATTTTTTATCCTGAGATGGCAGCAAATGTTAGAGGAGTGTCAGCTAAGGAGTGTCAGCTGGCGGGGCCCAGGAGGTGGGCCTTTTCTGCCATGGCGCCCACCCTGTGGAACGTAATTCCACCTGAAATTAGGTTAGCCTAGACCCTGCTGCCCCTTCATGGATCACTGCCTTGTCATGGCGAAGGGGCTTGTGTAACTCAATGAAGTCAGGTCAAAACGAACAGGTCATGATGGAGAGTTCTGACAAAACGTAGTCCACTGGAGGAGGGAATGGCAAACCACTCCAGTATCCCTGCCAAGAAAACCCATGGACAGTATCAAAAGGCTAAAAGATATGATGCCGGAAGATGAGCCCCTCAGGTCGGAAGGTGTCCAATATGCTACTGGGGAAGAGCGGAGGGCAATTCCGAGTAGCTCCAGAAAGAGTGAAGCGGCTGGGCCAAAGCCGAAAGGACGCTCAGTCGTGGATGTGTCTGGAAGTGGAAGGAAAGTCCGATGCTGTAAAGAACAATATTGCATAGGAACCTGGAATGTAAGATCAATGAATCAAGGTAAGCTGGATGTGGTCAAACACGAGATGACAAGATTGAACATCGACATATTGGGAATCAGCGAACTAAAATGGACAGGAATGGGCGAATTTAATTCAGGAGACCATTATATATACTACTGTGGGCAACAATCCCTTAGAAGAAATGGAGTAGATCTCATAGTCAATAAAAGAGTGGGAAAGGCAGTACTGGGGTACAACCTCAAAAACGACAGAATGCTTTCAGTTCGAATCCAAGGCAAACCATTCAACATCACAGTAATCCAAGTCTATGCCCCAACCACTGATGCTGAAGAAACTGAAGTTGACCGGTTCTATGAAGACCTACAACACCTTCTAGAACTAACATCAAAAAAAGATGTCCTTTTCATCATAGGGGACTGGAATGCTAAAGTAGGAAGTCAAAAAATAACCGGAATAACAGGCAAGTTCGGCCTCGGAGTACAAAATGACGCAGGGCAAAGGCTAATAGAGTTTTGTCAAGAGAACACGCTGGTCATAGCAAACAGTCTTTTCCAACAACACAAGAGACGACTCTACACATGGACATCACCAGATGGTCAATACCGAAATCAGATTGATTATATACTTTGCAGCCAAAGATGGAGAAGCTCTATACAATCAGCAAAAACAAGACCTGGAGCTGACTGTGGCTCAGATCATGAGCTTCTTATCGCAAAATTTAGGCTTAAATTGAAGAACATAGAGAAAACCGCTAGACGACTCAGGTATGACCTAAATCATATCCCTTATGAATATACAGTGGAGGTGAGGAATAGATTTAAAGGATTAGATCTGGTAGACAGAGTGCCTGAAGAACTATGGATGGAGGTTCGTAACATTGTACAGGAGGCAGCAACTAAAACCATCCCAAAGAAAAAGAAATGCAAGAAAGCAAAGTGGCTGACTGATGAAGCTTTACAAATAGCTGAGGAAAGAAGGGAAGCAAAAGGCAAGGGAGAAAGGGAAAGATATAACCAACTGAATGCAGATTTCCAGAGAATAGCAAGGAGAGATAAGAAGGCCTTCTTAAATGAACAATGCAAAGAAATCGAGGAAAACAATAGAATGGGGAAGACTAGAGATCTCTTCAAGAAAATCGGAGATATCAAGGGAACGTTTTGTGCAAAGATGGGCATGATGAAGGACAAAAAAGGCAGGGACCTAACAGAAGCAGAAGAGATTAAGAAGAGGTGGCAAGAATACACAGAAGAACTATACAAGAAAGATCTTAATATCCCTGATAAATACAATGGTGTGGTCACTGACCTTGAGCCGGACATCCTAGAGAGTGAAGTCAAGTGGGCCTTAGGAAGCATTACTAACAACAAAGCTAGTGGAGAAGACAGTATCCCAGCTGAGCTATTTAAAATCCTAAAAGATGATGCTGTTAAAGTGCTGCTCTCAATATGCCAACAAATTTGGAAAACTCAGCAGTGGCCACAGGATTGGAAAAGGTCAGTTTACGTTCCAATTCCAAAGAAGGGCAATGCCAAAGAATGTTCAAACTACCGTACAATTGCGCTCATTTCACATGCTAGCAAGGTTATGCTCATCCTACAAGCTAGGCTTCAGCAGTATGTGAACCTAGAACTACCAGAAGGGCAAGCTGGGTTTCGAAGAGGCAGAGGAACTAGAGATCAAATTGCCAACATTCGCTGGATCATGGAAAAAGCAAGAGAGTTCCAGAAAAACATCTACTTCTGCTTCATTGACTCTGCTAAAGCCTTTGATTGTGTGGATCACAACAAACTGTGGCAAAGTCTTAAAGAGATGGGAGTACCAGACCACCTTACCTGTCTCCTGAGAAACCTGTATGCGGGTCAAGAAGAAACAGTTAGAACCGGACATGGAACAACCGACTGGTTCAAAATTGGGAAAGGAGTACGACAAGGCTGTATATTATCACCCTGCTTATTTAACTTATATGCAGAGTACATCATGAGAAATACCGGGCTGGATGAATCACAAGCCAGAGTTAAGATTGCTGGGAGAAATATCAACAACCTCAGATATGCAGACGATACCAACCTAATAGCAGAAAGTGAAGAGGAACTAAAGAGCCTCTTGATGAGGGTGAAAGAGGAGAGTGCAAAAGCTGGCTTGAAACTCAACATTAAAAAAACTCAGATCATGGCATCTGGTCCCATCACTTCCTGGCAAATAGAAGGGGAAGAAATGGAAGCAGTGTCAGATTTTATTTTCTTGGGCTCCAGGATCACCGCAGACGGTGACTGCAGCCATGAAATTAAAAGACGCTTGCTCCTTGGGAGGAAAGCTATGGCAAACCTAGACAGCATATTAAAAAGCAGAGACATCACCTTGCCGACAAAGGTCCGTATAGTTAAAGCTATGGTTTTTCCAGTAGTAATGTATGGCTGTGAGAGTTGGACCATAAGGAAGGCTGAGCACCGAAGAACTGATGCTTTCAAACTGTGGTGCTGGAGAAGACTCTTAAGAGTCAACCCAGAATTGGCTGGGTGCAGTGTGTGATTGTGCCTGCTTTGAGAGGTTGCCCGTCAATGGTTTTGACCTGTATGGGGCTTGGTAAGGCAATCGTTGGAACCTGAAACTTTTCCACTGCTTCCACATCTATAAAATTTGTCGTTGCACCGGAGTCGATCATCAATTCTACAGGTAATTGTTGCTTGGAATCTGTTGTCAGCGTGGCTGGAACAAGGTAAAAATCTTGGCTGAAATCTGCAGACTGAGCCCTTCTTAATTGCTGAATGGCCTCCCTGCAGGGCTCTGGCGAGGGGGGCCGGTGGAGTTTAACTGCTGGGAAGAGGAGGCTGGAATTTGTGCCTGCTCTGTCTCCTGGGCTGTAAATCTTACTGGAGCTGCTTGGCGTCTGGCCGGGCAAGCCCTTGCTATGTGTCCTGGCCCCCCGCAATAGAAACAAGGTACATTCTCCCTTCCTTTTTGCCTTTCGGCTTCAGAAACCAACCTCCGTGCAGCCCCAATCTGCATAGGTTCCTCTGCGCCCAGAGGAAGAGCCGTGTTAAGGAAGGTTGCAAAACCTGGAAACGCCAGTCGGGTTCCTGTCCTGCCTCTCCCTGGCCGGAGCTGCCTTAACTCCTCCAGCCGAGCATCTATGACCACTGCTAACTGATATAAGTCTTCCAATGTAGCTGGCGTGCCCTGACGCACTAATTCCGTTTTAATCTCTTCGTCAAGTCCTTGTTTAAACTAATCCTTGAATGCCACCTCATTCCAACCCAAGTCTCCCGCTAGCAGTTTGAAATCTGCGATGTATGCTCCTACTCTTCTGTTCCCCTGTCAGAGCCGTCAGATCTCTCGGCTAGCAGTGACTTCTCTGATTGGGTCATCAAAATGGGCTCTGAAACAGGCCATAAAATTCTGGTAGTTGTCTAGAATTGGGTCGTGGGCTTCCACCATAGGGATGGACCATCTTGCGGCTGAGCCTTTCAGCAAACTAAAAATGAAGGTGACTCTGGACCTTTCCATTGGGAACTCAGCTGGTCGGCTGTCGAAAAACATGGTGCACTGGGCGACGAAGGTCCTGAGCTGTGCTGTCTCTCCCCCAAATTTCTCTGGCAAACACCCTGGGGATCACAGAACGACTGGTGGGGGTGCTGCTGCTGGGGCGAGCTGCTGGACAACTGGTGCTGGTTGTTGCATCTGTTGTAGCATCGCTGCTTGCAAATTGTTAATCTGGTCGTCGACTTGCTGTTGGTGTTGTGTTAATGCCGCAGGGAGCTGTATTATTGCCTGCTGAAGTTCTTGTATCTGAGAAGCCATTCTCCTGGTTTTGTTCTTCCTCCCTCTTCCGATGGGAGTTGTGGTTTAGCAGGATTGATGTCCTGTGTAGGTGCAGAAATAACACGCCGAGGCTGGGAATCTAGTCTCTAGTGTTTATTGGTACCTACATACAGAATCCTGCTAAACTGATAGTGCCCGAAGAATCCCAGAGATATGTGTCCAACCTAGGGCGGAGCTTTCCGAAGGCGTTTGGGAAATAAGGCCAGGCTCTCCACGCTTCGTGCTCGCTTCCCTCCCATGGGTAAGCTCCCCCCACCGCTCTCCTGTGTCTCCCTGACACCACCTCTCTATTAACATGTTGCAACTTTAAGCTGTAATTAGTAGTAACGTTCTATTTTGAAAGTCCTCACCTTAGCCTGATCCTAGTTAGAGGCTCTCTCCCAAACATGCTATCCCAAACTCCTTGTTGCCCTCCTTAATCCTGGCTTCTTAGATCTTTTAATCATGATATACTGGTAAGGCCTAGATAGAAGCTTCTCTTTCTTCCTAAAGTCCATTTGATCTTGTATGGAAACTTCACATTCTTACTCAGTTCTTATCCTATTGTTCATACTAATTACCTATATCTGTCTGCCTGTCTGTCTGTCTTCTATCATCTATCTTCCCCATAACTCATAGAGCTCATAGTAAAGAACACATCAGGCCAATTACAAATTCTTTTTTAAAGAAAATAATTTTAGAAAAATATAAAATATAAAAAAAAACCAAGATACACTACAAAAAACAACATTAAATGGAACAATCCTTAAAAGTAAAAAAAAATAGAAACCAGAAAAAGAAAAGGAAAAAATATCCTAAAATCCATCCACCTTATATATTAAAGTTATCAATAGTCATTGGCTTACACATAAATACCATGTAATAATAGTATAATAAAACAAGATATTGTAAAGTATCATAAAATCTCTGCCAAAGTAGTACATATTGCTTCATCCTTTTATTAGTGGAGAATATTCCTTTTCCAGGACAGGTAACTTACACTTTTCCAAAAGCCATTCTTTAACATCTGGAATAATATCATTTTTCCATTTTTTCAATAAAATTATTTTAGCCACCCCCACCCCCATGCACAATACATCCATAATTCCTAGGCAAATAGTGGATTTGGTACACTCCCAAGCTATGACATGATGCCATTATTTAATCCCTGCAGCTCATCATAACCTCTCTGATATCTCCAGAGCTCAAATATTCACAGCTTGTAATGTCAGCAATAGCTTCTTGCATGTGAATTTGGCTGGAAAGTTTTTTTAAATGACTACATTTTCTGCTTCTTTTATCTCCTGTAGATGGCTTTGTCCTCCAATGGGCATTTTCCCTGAAATTGAAATATTTCAAAGGAAACTACATCAGGCACTTGAAGGCTTGACTTGCAGATGACATCCTGATTGCTGGAGAATCAAATGATCACACAGAAGCAAAAAATACAATAATCACAAGCTACAGTCTTTCTTTCAATGCTACAGAATGAAGAACTATTAAATTAAATCCAGACAAAATGAAACTCAAACAAAGACAGGTGACCTACGTAGGTTATATGCTGTCTCTTGAAGGACTAAAACCTGATCCCAGCAGGGTTGAGACAATTTAGACCATACCCCCACCCTGCAAAGGAAGTGGCTGGGGTAAACTGTTTCATGGGAATGATAAAGTTTCTTACAAAATTCTTCCACACCTGGTAACTGAAACAAAGCTACTATATCAGGTGACAGAACACACTATAAAGTGGGGCTGCTCAGGCCCACAGCAAAAAAAAAAAAAAAAAAAAGAGCCCCTCTCCTACATTGGATTGAGTTAGATCTTTTTACTATTCTTGGATTTTAATCTTGTTTTATAACCTAGTATTTTTATATTGTATGTATATTTTATGTCTTTTGTTTAATTATTTTGTTGTAAACCGCCCAGAGTCCCTTCAGTGGAGGGAGATGGCCGGTGATATAAGTTAGATAGATAGATAGATAGATAGATAGATAGATAGATAGATAGATAGATAGATAGCATTTGATAAGTTTAAGCAATTAATCAATTATGACTAAAACATTACCATCAGGAAAGCATCTAACAGTGTAGCATGAGGCACCTGAAAAGGACCAAGGGTTGTTTTTTTTTTAAATAGCTGTGACCAAGGGAACATGCAGCAGAGCCTATTAAAAACAGAAAAAGAACTACTGGCTATGCTGAACACAGTATTTCCACCAGTACAGATCCTGTAATAATGCTTTCTGTTAATAAACTGGACAAAGGTTTTTCCTTAGCATTCCTGAATGGTTACAGCATATGTTGATTAATAATAATAATAATAATAATAATAATAATAATAATAATAATAATGCCAAGGAAAAGCTCTAGTATTGGCAGACACCAGATTTACAGTATATCTGCCCTGGGAAATCAGGGTGTGATGCCCTAACCTCCCATTTAAAACAAACCAATGATTCTCTTAAAAAAAAAACCTACAGAGTAGCTTTAAGTGGTCAAACAAGTACTTTTGGAAGGCTGGCTTACAAATAAAAGCCAGATGCCTGTGGAAGCAGAAATGTATTTTCAGTTTAAAGCTGAATGTCTGTGATCAAGAAGGCTTTTGTCTTTCCAGCCTTGCAGTGCATGAGTGTTATAGAAAAGATTCAAGCCTCACACATGGAAACTGACAGCTGTCAGTGATGGGCTTGAGAATATGGAATTGGCCTAGGATTAATGCACAGTTGAAAGCATACAGTATATAGAAAGGTACAATACCTTTCATTCTTGTGATAAAGGTAAAGGTTCCCCCCACACATTTGTGCAGTCGTGTCCGACTCTAGGGGCCAGTGCTCATCTCCGTTTGTTAGCCGAAGAGCCAGCATTGTCCAAAGACGCTTCCATGGTCATGTGGCTGGCATGACGCACGCGGAACGCTGTTACCTACCCACCAAAGTGGTACCTATTAATCTACTTGCATTTGCATGCTTTCGAATTGCTAGGTTGGCAAGAGCTGGGGCTAGTGCAGGAGCTCACTCTGTCATGCGGGACTAGGTATTTGAACCTCTGAACTTGCGATCTTCTGATCAACAAGCCTGGCGTCTTACCCGCTGAGCCACCATGCCCCTATTCTTGTGATAACAAACCAGAAAAATGGATCCTATTACCACATGGAAGAAAACTGTCATGGATTTATTTGCTTTCAAAGAAAAGCAGTAATAGCAATATAAATTACTACTCCAATTTCTGGAGAATTTATAATTGATAATTATTTTTATTTTTACAGAAATAAAGAAGCCACAGAGATCATCTGGAAACTAAAGACACATGCTTTAGGCATGGTACACCTGATGCAGCCTTGAGTGACAATGGATCTCAGTTCACCCATAAAGAATACAGCATATTTTCATAGCAATTGGAACTGATCAGCTTACTTTCTCCATAACATATTCACACCAAAATGAAAAAGTGGAGTCAGCCATTAAAATGGCAAAGAAGCCTGATTTGTTTGTTCCTCCTGCAATATACACCATATGTATCATCACAAGGATATATATATACACACATATCATATATACATCATCACAAGCACAAGTCCAGCACAAACCCTGATCAAACATAGCCCCCAAATATTTCTACCAATGGCCAGAAATCTATTATATTCCTGAATTAATAGAAAATTGTAGAGAAGAAGTAGCTTGTAGTTGCATTGTAAAGTTCTATGGCAAGAATTTCTTGGATACTTGCCATGGTACAATTGACTAGGCTTTAGGCTCATATTCAGCTTAAGGCTGTCAAACATGACATGGCTAGATAAGAATCTTTACTGCATACTAGGAAGAAGCCACTAGAACAGTTGGTTGCCTATGTCAACATGAACACATAATCCCAGTATTATACCCATTGCAATTTAATTATTTAATTATATCCCTTCTATCCTTCCATGATTTCAGGACTTTTTGACCTGAATTTCTCAATTGTGAAGGTAGGCTGAGATGACATTGATTGTTGATATAACCCTGTCCTGAGAAACGCTGGCTTTTAACAAATCCTACACCATCCTGCTCTCCATTCTCCAGTTCCAGTTCCTTTGAGGTGTCTAGAAGAACCAGCAGTTATCCCTACTTCTTCCAGACTCACAATGTTAGGGAGGGGGCATATTTCTCTCCCTCAGTTCATATCCATGACAATAGGAGCCTTTTGCACTAGGGCCACAGTGACAGGAATGATTAGCACTTCTACTCCCTCACTTCATTCTCCATGTTTGAATGCTGTTCTTTGGATAGAGCTCTCAAGATGCCACCATCTAAGAATCTGCATTCTTTGTTCCTTCCCCTGTAGGTGGCTTCTGCACCATTTAGTTGGATTTGGGCATCTCCCTTCCTCTACCCCATGCAGCTAGGGGTTTGTCTTCTCACTCTACTCTACTCTACTCTACTCTACTCTACTCTACTCTACTCTACTCTACTCTACTCTACATCTACAATCCAAGACCAAGCATAAAAGCAAAATACAGCAAATACAGAGAACAAAAAGAGAAAATTACATTAAAAACCTACAACAGTTAATAATGTGAAGGAGACACCAGGCAGTTTCTAAAAACCATGGCTATCAATAAGTATTTTGCAATCTTCTTAGAGGATTCTGGAAATTGAGCAGTAATCTCATAATCACAGAAATAATTAAAATTACTGACAATTGGGGCTATGAGTTTCAATCATCACAGACTATATAACAAGCACTGTAATATTGCATGCGATGCACATTCAGTCTCTGTATCCGAGCACAGGAAAGCATGGCTTTTGTATGGAAAGTTAGCGTACCTGCCGATTTTTATCCTAATGGGTAGCATTCCAATTCATGCCAGTGGAAAGAGTCTCCTGTAAGGGCCATGTGATACATAGGGACAGGACAAGGAAGAGGTTGATTACACTGTAGAAAACACTGGCTATATCATTTTGAATATCTAAGTCCCTAATCCTCTGGTTTAATTCAGCCAGAGTTTTATCCAGACCAAGAGTAGAAGGTGTTGGCAAGGACAGGCCACAATATGCCAAACCATTGTTAATTTGTCACCTTAGGGTAGAGCCAAACCTGTCCACCAGGATGAGATGGACCTGAGAATTTCCCCCCAAAACTTGTTTCATCTGGAATTTGAGTCAGTAGAGTCTTCATCAAGCCCCAGAACAGATGCAGCCTAATTCTAACTCTATTAAAGCATTAGAATCTGGGAGAGGGGTGCTCATTATAATTTCTAAAAATATAGATTCGATGACTTCTAAGCTTGGAGTCTTCTTACATATACACAGCTGAGTGCCTTATAGCATCATACCCAGAACTTTACCTTTAAATTATTTAATACCTGCTGGGGCATAATTATTTCCAAATTGACTTGTGAATTTAACATGCTTTTGGGACTGTTATACTGTAAGTAGCTCTCTCACTTGAATTGACCTACTGGTAGAATACTGAAATTGAACCAAAAGTGCAGTTCCTCAGCTTCTATTGAAGATTTGTTTTGAGTGAAGGGTAAATGCTCCCCATATTTTGTTTATGATTTTGCCTATTTTAACTGAGGGAGCAGGTAATCTCAACACTTTAAATAAGGTGAATATCAATAAATAATGTTAAAAGAAAAAATGTACCTGTTTATGTTGAAAGGAATACCAAAAAGAATTAAATTATCCAAAAGCAGCCATCTTTGCAGTACTTCTCCTCAGAGATTCAGTCAGACATAAATCTCCATCTGTAAAATGTTAACTCTTTATTTTCCACAATTCCAACAAATTCCCAGAGGAATTTAATTAGCATCATGCACTTGCAAACTTTAGCTAGTAGTCAAGGCTTCTTTAAATTTGATGGTTCTCACCCAAGCCTGCTCCTAGCTAGGTGCTTTCAAAGCAGAATCCTCCCTTAAACATAGTCTCCCAGAATCCTTTGTTCTCCCTTTACATGAGTTTCACCATGTAGAAGATGAAACAATAAAAAATTATAGTAAATATTTACAAACCCTAACCCTAACATTTTTCATCCCATTCCAACTGAAGATAGCAAGGACATGACATATTTACCAGGGACTTGATTAGATACAAACTCTTTAAGATTTGTTTTTATCCTTGAAAGACATTTGGATCTGGACATCTTTTAATTCTTGAACTTTTTGATATTGATTAAATTTTTGGCACTCTTCCAGTCCCTGCAACTCATCTACCAATATTACTTATTCTGGAAATCACTGTGATATATTATACTATATTTCTTCCTTCTGCTGGTAAAGTGCAGATGTTTGCAAGTATTTTTTTTTTTTGCCTTTAAGAGTAGTAGCCTCACCAGATATGGGGGCTATTGCTTTTATCACAACTCTGTGGGATAAAACTCTGTTCCTTTCCCCCCTCTTTTTCCCCTTCTTATTCTTTTCCTTTTGGTAATATCTTAGATTGTATTCATATAGAGGAGACCTTTTTAGAGCCAGGAGGTCCCTGATTGAAGGATTGTAGTACAATATTTGTCATCTGTTTCTGTGAGTTGAGAGGCAGTTTCTCAGTACAAATATGTTGGTTATATTAACAACCAACAGTTGCTTAGCTTCAATGTTAAGAAGCTTATCACAAAAAGTCTGTTTAATTCTGCTTCCTTCCCATAGTTTAAGTACAGTGGTATGTAAAGGGAATAGCACCTTCATGTTGACTGAGGGCAGTCAAGTGGTTTAACGGTGCCTTCCTATCATGCAAGAAAGATTCTTCTATAGTCATGCCATGTTTCATTTCTGAGAATGTTAATCCAAGTGCAAACCTAGAGCCTAGTCAAGCCATGCTGAGTTGAGTGACCAGGTGTCAGAATGGAGCCTGAGCTCTGCAGCAACGGTGGGAAAATTGCAACAGAGCTCAATTTGGCGGGTAACCTAGAGCGGGAAAACCAGGAGCAGCTGATTGGCGGTGATCAAGGGGTGGAGCCACCACCACCTATCAGCGGAAAGAAGGACAGAGAAGCGTACCAAACAGAAAGTGAGCCAATTGGCTGCTATTCCAAAACAGCGGGAAGAAAATAAAATAAAAAGATGGCCAAAGAAGGAATGGGTTGTCGGGGACAACCGTTCACCAGACTCCATTTCCCAACCATGTCTCTTGCCTCCAGCCCAAGCCTCCGCAGAATCGAGACCTGAGAACATCACCAAAGCCTTGCCTTTCCAGCCCACCACAGAGTCCTGCTTTCCTATACCTTCTTCGCCCACCACCGCTTCTGAAACTGCCTTGCCTTTCCAGCCCACCATGGAATCCAACCTTCCTACGCCTTCTCCGCCTGCCACCACTTCCGAACCTGCCTCGCGTTTCCAGCCTGCCATGGAATCCAGCCTTCCTACACCTTCTCCGCCTGCCACAGCTTCCAATCCTGCCTCGTCTTCCCTCTCGCCGCTGAACTCTGCCTTGCCGCCCTTTTGAGACACATCACCAGGAATCTTACACCGTGTTGGTGCAGTCCATCACCATGTCTACCGCATCACAGCTGTTTCCTCCCTCTGAGTTCCGTCCTGCCGTGCCTTCGCCTTTCCAACAGAGTCTTGCCTTGTTGCCTTTCCACCTTCGGAGCCGGTCCCTGTTCTGTGGTAGGGTTTCCTTCTGACATTGAATCTTGTCTTGCCACACCTCCTACGTTGCCAAGTGAGTCCTGCATTGCTGTACCCTGCTCCTCCTTCTGAGTCTTGCCTTGTTGTGTCTCCTCCTTGCCTGCTGAATTCCATTATTCGCTTCTCCAAGTTCCAGAGTGGTTCCTGCATAGTTCTCTTCCGAGTCAGTGTTCCACAGCTGTCAGTTCTTATGTATACCGGTCCTGCTTCACGCCAACAATCTGAGACTCAAAAATTAATCAGTACCTTGTTGGGGCTTG
Source organism: Charina bottae (assembly GCA_023362775.1). Classification (NCBI taxonomy): domain Eukaryota; kingdom Metazoa; phylum Chordata; class Lepidosauria; order Squamata; family Charinaidae; genus Charina; species Charina bottae. The sequence continues at coordinate 5,654,270 of JALMGJ010000028.1, read as the reverse complement.
TTCCAAAGGCATTCAGTGATCTAATTGTAATATTGTAAATAAAGCTGTTGAACCAATCTAGTGTGTGCAAGCAAGCAATCTGAACAGGACACCAGGAAATTTTGCTGATAGATTGCCAGTAACCTGAAAGCTTGATTGCCGCTTTCTCACCATTACAGAAGGAGTGCCATCACGTACAGCTTGAGGATGAGAATTATGGCTACCAAATCCCTGGGGTCCAGCAGATACTCTAGCACAGTGATGGCGAACCTATGACACACATGTCAAAGGTGACACGCCATGACCTTTTGGGTGACACACCAGTGTTCACCAACACCCAACAACAACTATTCTCCCTGTTTGAGTTACCAAAGAAACTGAACAAACAAAAGGCACTGCAACTCCCCCCCACCTATCTCCCCCCCAATCACTGCCGTTTTGGCCCCCCTAAAATTGGATTGTATTTTTTAAAAATAAATCAATATGTAAAGAATTGTTTCTCTTTTGTTTGGGGTATGTGTGTGTGTGAGTGACATGCCAGCAGAGTCAAGTTAGGCATTTTCTAAATTTTTGACATGCCGAGTCCAAAAGGTTCGCCATCACTGGTCGCACAACAGATGGACTGGTGAACTAAGAATGGAAGGATGGCAAAGTCTCCAAAGTGTACAGCAGGGAAAGGCTCAGCTGTAAATGGGAGAAACTCAGCATTTAGACACTAGCAGGGCTCAGATAGCAAGCTCTTGTGTCTCAAACTGACCCCACTCCCACTGTCCAGGCTCCTCACCATGAAGCAACATGGCCTCTTCTGTCTCTTCTTGTAAAAAGGTAAAGGTTCCCCCCGCACATTTGTGCAGTCGTGTCCGACTCTAGGGGCCGGTGCTCATCTCCATTTGTTAGCCAAAGAGCCAGCGTTGTCCAAAGACGTTTCCACGGTCATGTGGCTGGCATGATGCACGTGGAACGCTGTTACCTACCCACTGAAGTGGTACCTATTAATCTATTTGCATTTGCATGCTTTCAAATTGTTAGGTTGGCAAGAGCTGGGGTGAGTGCGGGAGCTGACTCCATCATGCGGGACTAGGTATTTGAACCTCCAAACTTGTGATCTTTCCATCGACAAGCCTAGCATCTTACCCACTGAGCCACCATGCCCCTTGCCTCTTCTTGTAGGGAATGGTAAATTCTGGTCACCAGCAATCCTGCAGCTACAACACTTGCTGGCTTGCTGTGGTTTTCACAATGGCAGACTTCCGGCTTCTGTGCTGTAAGGCCAAAACAGGAGTATCCGTTGCGGGACACTGTTGGATGCAAGGGTCCATCTCTTCACGATAAGCAGTCTGCAGTCCTCTTCCTGGAATCTCCCTCTTTCACACAAATTCAGTTCAGCCATGCATTGAACAATAGCTCCCAAATGGAATGTTACACAATCCAAAGATCTTTTTTGACATTACAAGCATCCTTCACAAACCAACAGAGGCAGCTACAGCTGCTATCATTGCAACCTCCAGTTCAGACTGCCTATTTCCTTGCCAGATGGGAATCCAAGCAATTTTACTTTCATTGTCATTCAATATGAGCTATGCATGTCCCTGAGACTAGAGAAACTACCCACCCATCAAGCCTGTGGAGGATTAGTGTTAAGCCTAATGACTGAGTGGCAAAGGAGGCAAGCTCAATTTTTATTCAAGCCAGCCCTGACTTGGATAACTATGCTAATTATGTAACACACCTGAGTGTTAATTTCTAGGATCCTGTCAAACAAGTGAAAGCCAACCATGAGATCCACTCCTAAAACAAGATAAGTGCAGAAATATGCTATAGAGTTTCAGTTATTCACTCAGGATATACAGTAGGTGGGGATGAAAGAGGCTTAACTAACTAGTTCAGACGAACTCTCTGATGAAATACAACATGTGTACTTCATCAAGGCACCCCAGATACAATTACTGTGTTAATCGATATCTGCTTGGGCATTGTTGGAAGACTAGAGGAATTCCTCCTTATATTTTCCAGTTGTTCCAGGAGTGAACTGACTCAAAGTCCACATATTCATGTGGACCATGAGGACATCCAGATGCAATATTTATAGCCTGCAAGGGCTCAGACCCATAAAAGTTACTGTTTCACAAGATGTAAAGTCACAAGATGTAAATTCTCCAGTTTTGCCAAATATTTGGACTATGCAAATATGTTTTGAAAAGAAAAGGCATAGACCATGCTCCTTCTGGTCTGTGATTGCACTTTCAAATTGATCCCTGCAGATTTCTGCACAGTGTTCTTACCCACCCAATGAAGAATGCAGAGTTGACCTGCCTAATTGAGTATATCCACAAAAACTTACAGAAAGGTTTTATCTGCCCATTTTCTTCTCCCATTGGTCCCCTCTACATTTTTTGTCAAAGAAATGGGTGGCTCTCTATGGGTAGTCCATGACTACTGGCTTCTGAAATGTATTACAATGAGGGATTACTATCTCTTCCTTTCATTTCTGAATTCTTAGAACACTTGCAGAAGAAATTAGTTTTTACTAAACTGGATTCCAGGGGCTTATAATCAGGTTTTTATATAAGAGAGGCACAGATATTTAACAGCTTTTGAGGGTCTCTATAGGAATACTGGATACAGTATGCAGTAAAATGCTTTGAACTTTCTTGGTTAGGTCGTTGAGGATTCTTTTGACCTGGCTGTCAAGTTTCTGTATCGGATTGGAGTTTACTGGGGTGTAGGTTTCTTTGTCCTCCAGTAAATCTTTGGCTTTTTGTATATATTGTGATCTGTCCATAATGACAGTGGTGCGGCCTTTGTCCCAGCAGATAGCACTCCCACACATACAACCCAAAGTATGGATCCGGTATGTAGATGACACCTTCGTCATAATAAAAAAGGATCAACTGGAGGAAACACATGAAGCCATCAACAACATCTTCAAAGGAATACAATTCACAAGGGAAGAAGAAAACAACAACACACTACCCTTCTTGGACATCCTCATCAGTAGAGGAAATGATGGCATTCTAGAAACACAAGTCTACCGGAAATCTACCCACACTAACCAAGTGCTCCACTATCAAAGCAATAACCCAACCTCACACAAGAGGAGCTGTGTAAGAACACTATTCAGAGGAGCACAAACACACTGCAGCAACCCAGAACACCAGAAAAAGGAAACAGACCACTTATATAGCATCTTCCAGCAAAATGGATATCCACACAACTTTATCAAAAAGTGCCTGACCACTCAACCCACCACAGCAAAACCAACAGAAGCTATGAAAAGGATTACACTGCCATACATCAGAAACATCTCAGAAACTACTAATAGACTGTTACATCCACACGACATCACTGTAGCACACAAACCTACCAAAACCCTTCAGAACATTGTAAGTAAACCAAAAGACCCAGAAGCCCAAGAAGAAAAAACAGGAGTTATCTACAACATACAGTGTAAGGACTGTAACAGCCACTATGTAGGACAGACTGGCAGAAGATTAGCAGAACGCATCCACGAACACCAACTAGCAGTCAGAAGACATGATGAAAACTCCTTAATCTCAGAACACATGGACAGACTTAACCATACTTTCAACTGGGAAACTGTGAGCATATTAGACCAGGCCAAATCCAAAAATGCTAGAGAATTCCTAGAAGCTTGGCACTCAGACAAAGCAGCCATCAACAGACACATAGAGGTTAACAACATTTACATACCATTCATAAGAGACAATAGAATAGCCAGAAGACCAGAACACCCCTGGGCCAGCAATCAACAACAAGATATGCATAGATTAACAGCAAGTTTAGCAGCAGAGGAGCAATCAAACAACACAATAGACCTTAATCAAGGAACTATTAACTCAGTCAATCACCCAAACAGCACACAACAGCCCAATCAAGGAACTACCAAGGAGAGTACAAGACCCCCACCAACACAGGCAGGACAAGCCAGGGTATATAAACAGACAGCAAGTTCCACTCCCTTTTCGCACTGAAGATGTTGCCTAGCCTGGCAATGAAACGTCTGCATGAAAACAACAAGGCTCAGAGAGCACCAAAGACTCCCCAGTTCAACCCTGAGCTACAAATATTCTCTTCGAAAGGTTATATATTCCTGATACCTTAAGAAAATGTATTTTGGGAAGGTGTCATGATGATAAGGTGGCTGGACATTTTGGTTTTGTAAAAACTTACCATTTGGTCAGGGGGCAATTTTGGTGGTCCACATTGAGAAAAGATGTAAAAGACTATGTCATCTCTTGCCCCACATGTGATCTCTTGCCACTATGAAAAGAGCCCCTGGCAAGCCAGTGGGATTGTTACAGTCTGTTGCAAATCCTTCTAGCCCCTGGAAACAAATTGCTGTGGACTTTATTGTAGGTTTGCCTGAGAGCAAGGGAAAGACTGTGATCTGGGTCATGACGGACTTGTTTTCTAAGCAAGCGCATTTCATTCCATGTAAGAGTATACCCTCTGCTACTCAACAACAACAACAACAACTTTATTAATTAGTCTTACGACCATATCAAAGATAAAACAAAATATAAAACAAAATAACAAGAGTACAATTTAGATAAAATTAATAACAATACTCCAAAATATTCCATTTTGATAAAGGAAATGTGATAATTAAATAACCTGAAATAATGATAAATACAATATGTGTATATCTAGTCAAAATTCAAATGAGTTCATCACCCCTACATGACACTCCAATCTGTTCAATATAATGGGCTCTCAGCTGAACTGCCTTGTCTACAAACTTGGCAGTCCTATTCACAATAAAAGTATTTGAGCCCGAAAGAAAATAAGATAATCTGTGATTAGAATCCCAGCGAGCTGTTCTTTCCAACAAAGGAGACAGGAATTTAATCCTAAATGAGTCATATAGTTTACAGTCGAACAAAACATGGGCAATATCTTCTATGGCTGGGACCCCACATAAACAAGTCCTCTCATCATATGGCAAACAATGGAAATTACCATATTTAACCATAGAGTCCAACAATTCAAACCTAGCTCTGGAATAGGCCCTTCTCAGATTTTGTGTTAGACTCATTGACAGGTATTTTTCGAATTTAAAAATAGTTTTATTCTTAGCTAACCGTTTTAATGAACCGTTTCTTGCCAATGTCTCCATGTCCAATTGAACACTGATATCCAGGGCTCGCTGTTTAAAAATATCCTTTGCCTGTGGTGCAGTTATGAGTACCTGTTGAATGGGAAGTCTGTATTGTGTAATAACATTGGTGAGATGTCTTAGCCAGGATGTGGTAAAATCCATACTTATTTGTTCAAGTAGGCATAATTTGGGAAGCCTATCATGGTCCATTGAATGGACCTTCTGCCAGTAAGAAAAGACCTTTGTTACTGTCTGGCTGTGTATAGAGTGGATACCTGTTTCTGCTCTAATCGCGGGTGCTGACATGTTTTTATCAACTCCCAGTATACTTCTTAAAAAGCAAGTTTGAACATATTCAAGTGCGGCAGAATTCGTTAGACCCCACACTTCCGCACCATAAGTCAACATTGGGACAATTTTTCTCTAAATACTTTCAGAATAGGGGTCAAAGTGCCGGGATATTTATAGTTATACAGTTTAGATAGACTTTTGGCACAGACCTCAGCCCTCCCTGCGGTTCTTCTGAAATGATTGTCCCAGGCTCTAGTATCAGTAAAAACCACTCCTAAGTAAGTGAAAAAATTAACTTGTTCTATAGGCTCCCCATTTATTTGCCATTTATATTTAATCCTTTTTCTTTTACTAAAAACCATCACTTTAGATTTAGACTTATTTATAGTTAAAGAGTTATGAACACAATAGACATTCAACTTTTTCAGGAGTCTTCTCAGGCCGACTTGTGAATGTGCCATCAAAATCATATCATCTGCATATAATAGGACATTCACAAATATGCCATGAATTTTTAACATGTGGGTATCTACGGTACACATAAACCCTGGAATATCATTAATATAAAGATTGAAAAGCATTGGAGCTAAGATACAACCCTGCCTGACACCTCTATGAGTAGGAATACTTTTGGTTAAAGAGCCATTTACACCAGTTCTTACTTTTAAATAAGTATTTGAATAGAGGGCCTTTACCAGGAACAAAAGTCTGGGCTCCATATTTAAATTAATCAATTTCTTCCATAAAATGTTTCTATCTATGGAATCAAAAGCTGCGGTAAGATCTATAAAAGCAGCGAACACTTTTTTGCCATTTGCCAATTGTTTTGAAATAAGATGATGTAAGGTGAAACAATTATCTATTGTGGAGCGATCTGGTCTAAAACCAGTTTGTTCCTCTGCCAGGAGGTCTCTGCTATTCAATTAGCCAAACTCTTTATACAGCACGTCTATCGTCCTCACGGGGCCCCTGTGAGAGTGATCAGTGATCGCGGAAGTAAATTCACCTCAAAATTTTGGAAGGCATTTTAAAATTAATTGGAACTGAACAAGGTTTAAGATCTGCATTTCATCCTTCCAGGGACGGATCGTCTTAACACCGTATTGGAGCAATATCTATGATGTTATATTAGTTATCAACAAAATGACTGGGTTGATCTCTCACCCTTCACTGAGGTTGCTTACAATAATGCAGTGCATCAGAGTACCGGGTTTTCACCCTTTAAGAATGCTACTGGTCAGGATTTGTGCCTATTCCTGAATTGCTGGCTTCCCCGGCTAGTGAGAAATCCAATCAGATATTGGCTGATGAATGGATTGCAAAAATCATGGCTAATTGGCGCATTATGCAAATGCTGATCATAACAGGTCTCTGGAATGGCCACTGAGGGAGGGAGAACAGGTTTACTTATCCACCAAGCATTTGCAGTCTACTCAGCCATCAAAGAAATTAGGGTGAAATATGTCGGACCTTTTCCAATTGTGAAAGTAATAAATCCGGTGATTGTTCAATTAGCTCTGCCTAAAAATCTGCGGAAAATACATCCTGTATTTCACACCAGTTTGCTAAAACCAGTCAAAACCTCTGAAAAATGGCATCCAGAAACCCCTGCTCCCCCTCCTGTGATGGTGGGGGGGGGGAACAACATTTTGAAATTAAAGCTATTCTTGATTCTAGAGTTCGATGAGGCAAGCTTCAGTACCTTGTCCAATGGCAACATTTGCCCAGTGGGTTTAATGAGTGGGTGGATAAGTCTCATGTTTCTGATCCCAGGCTTCTTGCTAAATTCCATTGTCAGTTTCCTGATAAGCCTGGTTAGAATGTTCTGTTCAATTGCTATGTTTTTTTTCCTTTCTCTTTTTCAGATTCATCACAATGCTGCATGTTCAGTTTAATGTTCCTATTTTTCCCTTGTGCTTTTCTTTCTGTTAGAGGGTCAGCATGTCAGGGTTCTAGTGTGAATCCTGCCATTTGTCTTTGTAGAATTAGAATGTGTTGTGTGGGGAGGAGAAAGACATGCCAGGCACAGAGCTGTGTCTAACACCAGAGACTGTGGAATGCATCATCAAGGTCGTCCACCTGCAGGAGCTGGAGGGGGCAAGCACGGAGTGAGAAAGTAATGGACATTGACATTATGGGCACAAAGAAACTGCTGTGAAGGGGGGAGAGCTAAGTTGGAGAGTTTGGCAGGAAACCGTCATTCGGATCTTTGGGAATTCTTTGATTTACATGTATCCTTAATAAAGCTTATTCTGCATTTCAATGAAGTGCATGGAGAAGTGTCTATTGGGGCATTGAAGTTGGGGTCATTACACTGATACTGGGTGAAGAATGTCTGCAGCAGTGTTTCTCAACCTTGGCATGGCTGGCTGGGGAATTCTGGGAGTTGAAGTCCACCCATCTTAAAGTCATCAAGGTTGAGAAATGCTGGTCTAAATAGCATTGCTATTTCCAACCCCAGACCCTCCAAGGCTAAGATGCCACAGCTCTACCCTTAGACGTTGCAGATCTTGCAGTAGCAACCATAACCTCACTTCCTACTCCTTGAAAAGGGGGAATGAAATGCTACTTCCCTGCTTCTCCCACTCCTTCCCTATCCTTACTTCCTAGTGTGTGCATTTATGTGGTTCCCATTAACAAAACCCCCTCTTCATGCTCACTCTGGAAGCTGAGAAGCACGATGACAGAGGGGTTCCTGCAAAGGAGGGAAACAAATTATCCTAAGTCCACAGAGCCCCAGCATTCAGAGCAGCAGCGGCAACAGCAACTAGTTTTACTGTGATTTCAATTAACTGACATCGAGGACTAATGTGGAAGTGCTGTTAGCTATATGGTGACACCTGATTCAGCTGGGTGCAGCATAGAAAGAGCATGATTATGCACAGGGGAAAGAGTCTTGGCTTCATGATGTTTTGGTTTCAAAGTGTACTTGAACATTGCTGAGGTGCTTAAGTAATAATGGTAGAAAGGAGGAGACTGTCATATTTTATAGGATTCAATCAGGCTGCCGTTTGCTCAGGTGATGACCTTCAGTGGATTGTTTGTTTTTAACTGCTGCTCATGAGGCTCTGTTTCTAGGTCATACAGAAGCCACATAAATCATGTCAAGACACATCAAATCAAACAGCAACTCTGCAAAAAGTAGTGCCCTATTAACCCATTCAGATTTCTGTTAGAAAACATGAAGCCGTAAAATGCTTAAAATGCAATCAGCAGTCCAGGCCTCCATCTTGGGACGCTGATGAATTGTCAAGCAGTGCTACAAAGAATAATGGGAACATAAGGTTGTTCAAAATGGATGAACCCCATGCTGATGCCTTAAAAACAGACAGAGAGACAGACAGACACACAAGTTGTGGTCAAGAGAGAGAAAAATGGTAGAGCCTTGATTCTCAGTGACTTTTCTTCCAGAAGCCACATTGTTCTTTGATATCTTGGCCAGATGAAAACAAAGCCATCCCTTTATATTTACATTTTATATCCTACTTTTTAATAGGCATACTCTGTCAACTTTCCCATAGGCCCATCCTGCTAATTTCAAACACATGGGATGCAAATGAATCCACATCTCCCCTGCATCTCCCTCAGCTTCTTATGGGATAAAAAAAGGTAAAGGTTCCCCCCGCACAGTTGTGCAGTCGTGTCCAACTCTAGGGGCCGGTGCTCATCTCCGTTTGTTAGCCGAAGAGCCAGCGTTGTCCGAAGACGCTTCCACGGTCATGTGGCCGCATGACACACGCGGAACGCTGTTACCTACCCACCGAAGTGGTACCTATTGATCTACTTGCATTTGCATGCTTTCGAATTGCTAGGTTGGCAAGAGCTGGGGCTAGTGCGGGAGCTCACTCCGCACGCAGGGCTAGGGATTCGAACCTCCGAACTTGCGATCTTCCGATCGACAAGCCTGGCGTCTTACCCGCTGAGCCACCACACCCCTTATCTATTATATATTATAAGATAATATATAATATATAATATATTATTATATATTATATATAATAATATATATATATTATATATTATATATATATTATAATTATAATTATAATATATATATAATATATATTATATATATATTATATATATTATATATATATATATATATATATATATATATATAATATATATAATATATATTATATATAATATATTATATATTATAAGATAACAGTATCTTATGGGATACTGTTCAGTTTAATTCTTCTTGACATTTGCTCATCTGATATTGTATTTATTGGTTTTGTAATACCATGGTGTGTGTGTCTCTGTGTGTGTGCGTGCCTTCGAGTCAGTGTTCTCCTGCCTGGATAAGTCCCTGCAGTTTTCTTGGCAAGGTTTTTCAGAAGTGGTTTGCCATTGCCTGCTTCCTAGGGCTGAGAGAGAGTGACTGGCCCAAGGTCACCCAGCTGGCTTGATGCCCAAGACAGGTCTAGAACTCACAACTCCCGCTTTCTAGCCTGGTGCCTTAAACTCTACACCTCCTAGCAGAGAAGAAAGGAAGGGGGAAATGCCAGTCCTTTACATGAGCCTAAAGTGAAACAGGAATGTATTTTACCTCCATAGTTATTTAATCTGTACATTAATTAACTTGTTGATTGATAGTCTGAAATTTCACCCCCCACCCCCCAAAATAGCTGGCAGATACATTTCTTATGCCAAAGACACATGGCTCTTGTCCAATGGCATCATTCTGACAAAAGCCTCACTGCAGCATTACACTGCATGCACTCATGCAGAAAAGGAGTGGGGCTTGCATTGTGATGCCACAATGCGGCTTCCATGAGTCGGATCCCCCTTTGTCCCCCCTCCCCTAGGGATGCTGCTGCTTTTGTCCCAATATTTTACAGGGGTGAGCAGAGAGCCCCAGGCCTAAGGTACTGTTGGCCAAAGAAGGCCCCTGACTTGGTGCGAGGTCACCCAATTACCACGCCGAGGCAGGAAGGTCCATTGTTCTCCTTTATTTCTGTGCACAGATAAAAAGATGTCTCCTGCCCAACTGCAGAGAGCCCCGAGCAGAAACAAACAGCAGTTTTTATATATTGTTTCAGTAAGGAAGTAGAGGCAATAGAAGTTTCTTATTGGCTAATTATTTCTGCAAATGCGTAGAAGATTCACATGTTACATACCATCCCATAATATCTCTTAGCATGTAGTATGTTTTAGTAAAAATCTCTACCTCTGGGTGGGATTCTTAATATTATAATGAGCCCTTAGATGACAGCTAGGTCAACTGGTGGTCTGTAACTATGGTGATCAGTGCTTGCTTGAATACCTAGAAACTCATGTTCCTGTCTCCTGAGTATAACAGGTCTTCTATCCAAAAATACCTTACCACTTCTTCCTGCTGTCAGTCATGTGGTCAACTACATCCTCTAGAACAGGGCTGTCCAAAGTTTTCCCGCGGCGACACACCAACCACCGCTGGTGTGTCGCCGCGGGAAAACCTGGAAGTGCTGCCGTTGCGGCAGCGCGCAAAAACCCGGAAGCACTGCTGCTGCTTTCAGTTTTTCTGCGCCGCCGTTGGTGTGTCGTTGCGGGAAAACCCGGAAGCGCTGATGATGATCAGCGCTTCCGGGTTGTGTGGCGACACACCAGACTGTGTGTGGCGACACATTTTTGTGTCGCCACACACAGTTTGGAAAGCTCTGCTCTAGAAACTTAACCACATGCATCTTATTATTGCTTCGTTCGCAGGTATGCATTTTAGACACTGAAAGGAATTTTATAAAGCAATTAGCCTTTTTAATGGGTAGATTTTCCCTATGGATTCACGGGGCCATTAGTACTTACAGCAGGCAAGAAAAGTTACAAGTTGAAAACAGTGGGTTTTGACAAAAGGCTTTTGAATCATATATGGTAAAGAGATGGAGTATTATTTTATTTTATTTATTTATTTATTCATCATATTTATATCCCACCGATCTCCCTCACAAGGAGATGGATTATGGATCAGGTGTCCAGTTACAAGTATTTGGAAATTACTTTTGGAGAACACAAGATGGGTGTTAACATCTGCAGTGCTCAGAGAAATGGCTACTCTCAATTATTATCTTTGAGGTTTCAAAAAACTGAACAAAGCATAAACTAAAAGAAATTGCTTTTCCTGGTAGATATTTTTTTTCCAACAGGCCACTGTCAGGTAGCATAGGGCCTGTATGTTAGCTCACCTTAACATTTTACTATCAGTAAATGGTAAAGGCAGATATAATTCTACTATGGAGGCCTGGACTTGTTCTTGTGGGTGACAGAATCTGAGAGTCTAATAAATGTTTTATTGTATTGTTTATTTTACCAATTAATTGTACCACCCCTATTTCTTTGCTCCTGACTGATAGACCAGGTAGAACTGAAATATACAGATTCAGGTATCCCTTTTCATGTAGCCAAATTTTGTACTGTGGCTTGTAGAGTTTGGCCCAGGGATGAAGTAATAGGGCCCGAAATTGGCCCTTTTATTTGACATAGGCTAATACGTGATGTTTTCTCTGATTTTTAATAAACTTATTTTGTTATGCTTTTATTTTGTACTAGTTAAAGACTGTAGTAAAGAAATTGAATTTACGTGAGGCTAATATCACAGGGCAGTCAAAAGGTTATTGAGGTGGTGGCTTTGACGCAAGAGAATACAAAATGTAAATGTTTATGGCCTTTTAGATACAAAAGGATCTAAAACGTGCATGTTTTTGTGTGGATAAACAAGCAGTAAATTTTAAAATGTCATTTGACTCCCACAGTCAGAAATCTGTGAGTAAATGTGCAAAAAGTAGCACAGTTAAGGCAGCTAGCCATATTGTTTCAAGATTTAGTTCTTTCAAATTTTGGGTCATTCAGGGAGATCTTTGTGTTTTTGAATGGGGAAACATGTTGCACAACTGAACCCTAGAATAAAGAACCATAAGTGATATGCAATGTATAGCCAAGTGGGCAAGGATGCCAGAATGCAATGCTTACCTGCAAGAAGACAAAAATAAAACAGATGATGTACCTCTGCAAGGCAAGTCTTAATCAAGTGTATGCTTATCCAGTATATTTGCTTGTTATTTCAACTCAAACTGGCTTGTTTGCTGGTCCCATCACACTCTGTTGTTCTTGTGGTTCTTTGCCCTGTATGCTTACAACAACAGTAGTGAATTTAAGTGTATCTGTTTTTTTCCAAGCCCCATGCTTCAACTTTACTGCTTAAGTGACAAAAGTTAATGCCTGATTGCACTCAAGCTCATAAATGGGTATTTAGATAAAGTGTGGGTACAGTGAAATTCATCCCTGTTCTACATGCAATTTTTGCAGAAGAATGAGAGATACAAAGTTGACAGTTCCTCTGGAACATGGCATAAGGTTCTTCGTGTTTATTTTGGCAAAGCATGGATGGTCTAGCCACTAATGGAACCAAACAGGACATCAAGCAGCTAATTGCAATTATTACAGAATCATAGACAGTAATACAGTGGTTTATATAAAAAGTGGTATTTAAAAGCAGAGCATATTATATCACATTATCTTATACAACAATTTAAGTTTCAGAGACAAGAAAGTATCTGAATTAATATTTTCATTCTATCTGGTAAGAGAAGCCTGTATATGTGAGCAGACTTCTGTGCATGTAGCCAATACATATTTCATGGTCTGAAGTATTTGACTTTTATATTAGAAGCTGTATAATGTAATCAAATGTTCAGAGTACAAAACAGAGAATGGAATGGCATGGTTCATTCTTAATCAAGGAGGCCATGATTGTGCCCTCCTAATACATACATACTTACACATTTGGTTTAAGCACTCAAATTTACTTATGTGCTAGTTTCACTCAGGAGAATTATTACTGCAATGGCATGCTGCTGATGGCACAGATGTTGAGTGTAGCAGTCCTCCAAAAATTAGCCAAACGGGACTTTTTTTGAATAAAGAGGTATAAAGAGGTATTGCTCAAAGATACAATGGCATCTACAATGTTGGCTGGATGTACATGCCCAGTTATATGTAATAATATCCACATACATACCAGATTATTATATTTGGCTGGCTGGCTGGCTGTATATATATATGAAATAATAATAATAATAATAACAACAATAAACTTGTATGACACCTGATTCTCAATAACTCATGACATGACATGACATGACATGACATGACATGACATGACATGACATGACATGGATGGAAGTTAAATAAAGGAAATTAAAAGAATATGAGAATGTACATGAATGAATTTGAGTACTTGATGAAAAGTCAGGCAGAGGTAGGCTGACCATATTTCCTTGAGACAAAAACGGGACATTGGGATGGCAAAACGGGATGGGGTCTTATGTAATATTCCGTATTCATGAAAAAGACAAGGTTCCCCACCCCCCAGTCTGCGCGATTGGCTCCTGCCTGCAAACCCTGCCCCCTGGTCCATACAATTGGCTCCCGCCTGCAAACCCCACCCCTGGTCTGTGCGGTTGGCTCCTGCCTGCAAACCCTGTGCCCCGGTCTCTCCTTTGCCACGCGCTGATAGGTGGGAGGGCTTCCTCTTCCAATCGGCAGCTCTGGCTTGGATCCTCCTTCCGCGCCATTCCCACCAGGTTTAAAAAACTGGACAAAATTGAGATTTTTATCAAAACAACGGGACGGTTGAAAAATGCTAAAAAAACAGGACTGTCCCGTTCAAAACGGGACATATGGTCAGCCTAGGCAGAGGTAATTTTGTTTCATAAGGGGGAATGAAGCCACCACCCTCTCTCACTCCAGTACCACCCTCAGCAATTCATCCAGGACAATTTCCATTCAGTGTGATGGGTACATTGCTGCACTGGGGCAACATTTGCTTAGAGACCTCTGGCTTCTGTTTGTTGCTGTATTTAGTGTGAAAACGTGTTGGCTGGTTAGGCACATTCAAGACAGACAGCAGTGTATTGATAAAGCACCACGCCTCTTTGATCAGGGGCTAGGGCAATTGATTATTTTAGATCTAGAAATAATAGCACACCAGTGGATAAAGAAACTTAAAGCTTTATTATAAGCAGACAAAGTTAAACACAGTCTAAACACAGTTTACACAGCATAACAAGCATAGCATACAGAAAGGAATACATACATACCAAGCAAGCAAGGTGATACCTAATCTCCTATAGGCTGCCAGGAGCCCTCTAATGAGGACAGCGGAGATACCCCAAGGTGGCGATTTTCACAGCACCCAGCACTCAGGCCTGTGTGGACTCCGAAACTCCAAAGGCAATACTCAGGCTTTTTATCAAAGCCTGGCTTCCAAACCCGTGACCAAGCCCAGACTGACCTTGACTGGGATTCCTTCTGAGGCCCTGGCACCTGTCTATGACATCATTCCAATATCCTGGGAAACCATCAGATAAGCCAGTGCCCGAGCATAAACAATTTCTTATCATCCTCCCCCATTCCAAGCCGCTAAAGGAGTGGCTGGGGGAGTGAACCCATGCTTAAACTTAACAAGCTGGGGGTTTTCTCTCCCCCCAGTTCCCACAGAGATATGTTCTGAAGGGCTGCCAGAGGAGTGAACATATGCTTCTTCTCTCCCCCCTCTCATGCCAAACAGCAACAAAAACAAGCCAATTAAACATCAGTATAACTCAAAATCAACTCTAATCTCCTAGGTGTGGGGGAGGAAAATCAAAACATGCCACCTAACTCCTCGAAATACAAAGGTCTTCCGCAGGTTGCCATTACAAGCAGTAATGAGATTAGGAAATGGTGCAATTCTCCTACTTCCCATTCCATTAAATATGTGGAAATTAATACCCAAACCAATTGGGAAAATAGCAGAACCTTGATGGAATGAAATGACTGCTGATATAGTCAGCAACATGGCTTTTGTTTGGATCTGGTGCTAACCATTCACTTTTTCAGCAAAGAGCACGAGAGAGAGAGAATAGTATTTTTCCACAATTTTGTTTTCCTAACTTTTCAAACCATTATAAGTCCAAAGCTTGTGAATCTCCTGCCTCTCTCATTTGGTATTTAAATTCTTAAAAGTCCCTTTCCTTAATGTATATTTTTTTCTGCAGTAAGTTTGTTTTGCTCAGTTGCTGAATCAGAAAATGTCTTTCTAATTAATTGCTTTTTAAATGTATGGGTCATCCCAAAATCCTATCTTTTGTACATAATATGCAACTACTTGGATTCAAAAGACTGGTTGGTATATTGCCCAAAGCTTCATCTGATATACTTTACCCCCATCCTACCCCCAAACAATCTCAGAAAGTTTGATTTCTGCCCTATGTAAATTCAGAATCATATCTGTCTGTCTGTCTGTCTCTCTTTCTCTCTCTCTCTATCTCAAGGACTATTAATGATAGCTGCTAAATAAATTATAAAATAAAATAAACAGGAATAACAAGTAATTACAGTTGTATTGCTCCATGGGGGGAGGACTCAAAATCCATAGAAAATAGCTCTGTCTAGATATGACCGATCACCTCAGTGTATTTCTTTCATTCTGGTCACTCACCTTGGTATACACTCTATACGCATTCAGCACTTATTCATTCCTGACCTATCTTTTCTTGTTCTACCACACACACATTTAAGTTCCCCATTTCCACTGCACTGAACTTACTTTTGTGTTTCTCCTGACATGCCCAGTTCTCACTTTAATATAATAATGGGAGCAGAAGCCCACTTCTCATGTACATACTACTGGTGCTTCTTTCAACTGTTGTGTCTGCATTTTACAAGATACCATATACTACCACTCTTCTATCAGCATTTGCACATCTTAAAGTATTTCCATCCATCCTTGTTCCCATTTTTAGTGAACATTCTACCAAGGTAGACAATTTCATCCACTTGCTCTACTTTTTCGCTATTTATGTATAATTTGTAATCATTCCCATCAAACCCAACCACTTTGGTTTTTGATTAATTGATGTTCAAATCCATACTTCTTGTTGCATTATACAGACTAAAATTGCTGCAAATCATCCAGGTTCTTAGCTCCAACAACATGACACCATCTACATACAAAAACGGATGCACATTCATGTCCCCCACCAACCCACCTGTAATATAACCACAAGCATTCCTTATACATGCATCCATAAATATATTCAGCAGCCAAGGGGATGTCATATATCCATATCTTCCTGCTGTCTCAGTGTTGAATCATTTCCTAAACATTCAATTTATCCTCATGCGGCCTTTACTCTAGTCATATGTATACATTTATCACATGCAGCAACTATCTGCATCTCCATATTCACACAAAAGGTTACTCACATTATCACATACTTATATTAGGTTCAATCAAATTAATAGGAAAATACATGCAAGTTTTATGCTCTCTGGAACACATATTATGGATGCTGAGTTTTCGAGCTGCTATTTCTTTCGTCCCATGTGATTTGGTGTAATCTGATACAAAACATAATTAAATTGTCTGCATTTAGTTGACTGTCTATTATGTGAAAACTGACAGAACTAGAAGTATCATTTTAAACATCCATCTTTGTTGCTCCTTGCTTGATGCAGTGTTCTGCAGGAGAAGAAACCTTGCTTGTGTTCATTTGATCAATCCTCATGAAAGTATCATCCAGCTATTATTTTGTATGCATTTTAGCTTAAATGCAAAAGGGCTGCATTTTCTGTTGCCTGTGCAAATAGCACACTCTAGTGGAAACAAACAAAATTACACTTTCTGATATGATCCTAACTCTGCATATCAAATCTATTTTGTAAGGAAGTCTTTAAGGAGATAAATTACATGTAGCAATGTTTTCCTATAATAAAAGTATATATCATCAGTATTAGGAATAGATGAAGTTCTGGCAGCTCAGCCTATAAATTCACAATAAAGTGCACCAGTATAAATAGTAGTTCACCCTGCTGTTGAACGATTGGAATTTTTTTTAACCAAGCACAGAAGGATCATTCTCTTTCCCCAGAGGGAAGATGGAGTCCTTTATGAAGTTTGTGTGCCATGAAAAATGGCATAGTAGGATAAAGACAGATTTGCTCTAAGATACATGATCTATTGGAAAATTCCCTATATTTTTCAAAATTCTTTTTCCCTAATCATTAAGAAAGGAACTTCTTAATTTCTTCTTTCCTGGGTTAAAATAAGTTGTACATGCCAATTTTATCTGGAGATAGGGAATTCAAGTGGCTAGACCTGAATTAATAGATTTTTCTGGCTTTAACTCACTATCTTAGCTCTATTAATGCAGATAAAAGTTTAGTACATCTTAGAAGGAATCTGGGCATTGCCAAGTATTTTTAAAAAATCCAAAAGAGTAAGTTCATGGAAATTTGGTTTTACTGTATTTCTTATTTAGAAAACCATATTGCAATGATATCAATGTGTACATAATAAAACTCACCAAGGGAATTATAGTCAGGTACCATCTCTCAGAGATAGATAAATAAATAATCAAGGATATATTTGTTTGCATTACATTGAGAAATGTTATGAAAATATACCAACAGTATGGTAAGGAAGACTGGACACAGTATAAACTAATATTGTAAGATTCACCATCTTCTTTTTCTTAATCTAAACTATCTCAGGAAAGTCAGGATAAAATGGTATGAGGGGAAAAACACTGTAAACTGTCTTAAGCTCCTTGGAGAAAAGGTGAGACGTAATTTATTACTAAATGTTCTTGGGACATAACATCTTACCATATAAAATATGTTTGGAACTGAAAATCTCCTTGTGGGTGAGATGGGCGGTGATATAAATGTGATATATAAATAAATAAATAAAATAAAATAGAAAACACTTATATTTATGCTTTGCTGCATGATGATATGGCATGTTTTGATGTTTGAAGGGTGATGGACTACTGTAATGCGCTCAACATGGGGCTGCCCTTGAAGAGCATCCGGAAGCTTCAACTGGTGCAAAATGTAGCAGTGTGGGCAGTTATGTTTGCCTCTAGGATGGCACACATTACACCTCTGTTCCACGAGCTGCATTGGTTGCCAGTTTGCTTCTCGGTCCAATTCAAGGTGCTGGTTTTGACCTTTAAAGCCCTACACGGCATGTGGCCTTGTTATTTGAGGGACCCCCTCTTCCTGATTACATCTGCCTGTCCCATCAAGTCCAGCAGAAGAGGTATGTTACGGGTCCTGTATGCTAAGGAGTTCCATCTGACGGGACCCAGGGGAGGAACCTTTTCTGCAGTGGCACCCACCCTCTGGAACATCATTCCCCCCCCCCAAGGGGAGGTTAGCCCCATCCCTATTAGCCTTCTGGAAATCTCTTAAAACATGGTTTTTCCAGAAGCCTTGGGGGTCCCTTGGAAACAGGGAGCTTGTGAGATGATTACATTGGGTGTAGGATGAAAGCTGGCTGGGTGACCTTGGGCCAGTCACTCTTTCTCAGCCCAACTCACCTCACAGGGTTACTGTTGTGGGGAAAATAGGAGAAGGAAGGAGTATGTGGTCTTATTTATATTTTACGTTTGTTTTTAATGGTTATTTAAACTTGTTTTTAACTGTTTGTTTTATTGTATGCCACCCAGAGTCATGTTTGTGAGATGAGCAGCTATTTAAATTTGATAAATAAATAAGCAACCAAGCATAACTTGGTATGAATATCCTGCCAAAAGGCTCTTTTCTAAAGAAATGTTCTATTTTGTGTAAACCTGAAAAACGTTTTAATAAAATGAAGTGTATATGTGTGTCCTAAAGAGACTGGCTCTATATATTAAACAACAGCAGCAACAAAACAAAAGCTAGAAGCTTGGATTGTGGACTCTTGGATTGCATCATATATAGGCATAAAGAATAGGCAGACCTTCTTTGCTTTGGGGAAAGAGTCTTTTTTTTTTTAGTTTAGGAGAAAATATTTGTTTTTGGCAAAGGAATTTGGTTTTTTTTTTTGTTCTTGAATACCTTACCCATATGTCTTGTTACCAGCTAACTTAGTCATCATAATTCATGTATTGGAAAATGTGTAACTTCATGCTTTTTTCTAAGTGTGCATAGGTTTTAATGAATAATTGATTACACTCAGAATTAGTACACAAATCTCTGCCTTTATTTACTACCAATTGCAAGCACAGTAGTACCCAAAACATATATTTTTACTTATTCTATTTCTATAGAAAACTTGTCCCTTAAACCGGGCTCTTCAATTTTTTTCTTAGTTCATTCAGTTAATGGAATTTATTTGTTTGTTTGTTTGTTTGTTTGTTTGTTTTCTATCCCGCTTTTATTATTTTTATAAATAACTCAAGGTGGCGGACATACCTAATACTCCTTCCTCCTCCTATTTTCCCCATAACAACAACCCTGTGAGGTGGGTTGGGCTGAGAGAGAGTGACTGGCCCAAGGTCACCCAGCCGGCTTTCATGCCTAAGGCGGGACTAGAACTCTCAGGCTCCTGGTTTCTAGCCCAGCACCTTAACCACTAGACCAAACTGGCTCCTATTAATTTCTGATAGTCAGAATTAGAATTAATTTCTGATAGTTAGTTTTCCTCATTATCCTGCTTCATCTATTCTTTTTTTAATCTCTCAGCTTAATTTTTATTATATGTACAAGGAACATTATGACTTAAGAGGATCTATCAAAGAACTGCCGCACTCTTTTAGTCTCCCAGCATTGTCTGTTCTATCAAGAATGGATGTTCCTGTGAATCAAACTTTAGTGATCCATTGTTCTTAAGGAACTTCCCACCTACTAAGATATTTCTATCCACAAATTGTTGATCTAGTGGATGGTACGTTAAGATAATTAACAGATGGTTTGGTTGGGAAAGCATCAAGATAGAGATTTGGGAGAATAATCTCAATTCCTTCCTTCCTGCCTCTATATGGGAACAGCCAGCCTCTTCTGCTTCTCTTGAGAGATCTGGATTAAGTTTTACATTGTCATGTGGTGGAGACTTCAGCTGTCTCAAGCTAAAGCCTCTCTGTAATCCAACAGTTACACAGATTCTGGTCAGTTGGATGACCAGGAGGGCAGGGATAAAAAGTAGGCTGATTCTATTGCAGTAGCTGGGCAAGACCACTTTCGTAGTTAAAGAAGAGAAAAAAATTGAGTCCTTCAAAGCTATGTCTGTAGCTTGAATCATGTCAACTGGATTTCTATTTTCTCAGTGGAAACGTTTCGCTCCTTATCCAAGGAGCTTCTTCAGTCTGAGCAAAGTTAGTAAGGGAATCCTAAATATGTTTCTAGGTAGCTGTGTGACCTTACACCTGGGGCTAGGTCATGGTTATATTGAGATGTTATTTTAAGTCCTTTTATCATCTAAAGGAGGATCGTTAAGATCACCATGCTGCTGTTGAGCTTGTGAAATGGTCTTAATCTTCCTAGGCACAGAAGACAAAGCAGTGAGGAAGATGGGGGAAAGATTATGCCTGAGGCCCCCACCTCTATTCAAGGAAGGATTTTCCAAGTTGGCATAAATGGATTCCTTGACCCTTCTCTCAAACCACCTATCTTCTCTGTCTAAAATGTGAACATTAATGTCCTCAAATGAGTGTCCTTTTTCCTTTAGATGAAGATAAACTGCTGACTCTGGTCCTGTGGTGTTACTTCTCCTGTGTTGGGCCATCCTCCTGTACAAAAGTTGTTTGGTTTCTCCAATGTAGAGTTCAGAGCACTCCTCACTGCACTGGATTGCATAAACTACATTGCTTTTCTTGTGTTCTGGAGTTTGATCTTTGGGGTGTACAAGCCTCTGTCTCAGTGTGTTGGTGGGTTTGAAATATACAGGTATGTGGTGTTTGCCAAATATCCGTTTTATCTTTTCAGACACGCCAGCCATGTAGGGAATGACCAGGTTCTTTCGTTTACTCTGAGTCTCAGCCCTATCTGTCGCTGTTTTAGGTCTGGTAGATTTAGATTTGGTGAAGGCCCAATTTGGATATCCACAGGCCTTCAGAGCTGTTTTCAGGTGCTGATTTTCATTCTTTTTGGAATCCATGGAGGTGGGGATGGTTTCTGCTCTGTGTGACAATGTCCTGATGACTCCTAGTTTGTGCTGCAGTGGATGGTGGGAGTCAAACATCAGATATTGATCTGTGTGTGTGGGTTTCCTGTAGATCCCTATTTCTAGCTTGCCACCGGTCCCAATGAGGACTTCACAGTCTAGGAATGCCAGTCTGTTGTCATTGGTGTCTTCTTTGGTGAAGCTAATGTTGGCATCTATAGTGTTTATATGGTCCGTGAAGGCCTGTACTTCCTGGGCCTTGATTTTGACCCAGGTGTCATCCACATACCTAAACCAGTGGGTGGGCACCGTTCCCTGGAATGTGTTGAGTGCTTTCTTCTCCACTTCTTCCATGTATAAATTGGCCACAATGGGTGACACAGGAGAACCCATGGCACAGCCATGTTTTTGTCTGTAAAAGTCACCTCTGTATGTGAAATAAGTGGTGTTAAGACACAGGTCCAGAAGATGGCAGATCTGGTTTGGGTTGAGATGGTTTCTCCTTTCAAGGGTGCTGTCCTCTTCTAGTCTCTTCCTGACAGCGGATAGAGCATGAGTGGTGGGGATGCTGGTGAAAAGGGAGGACACATCAAAGGAGACCATAGTTTCATCTGTTTAGTTTTCACCAGCATCCCCACCACTCATGCTCTAGACTGTGAAGTCCTCATTGGGACCGGTGGCAAGCTAGAAATAGGGATCTACAGGAAACCCACACACACAGATCAATATCTGATGTTTGACTCCCACCATCCACTGCAGCACAAACTAGGAGTCATCAGGAGATTGTCACACAGAGCAGAAACTATCCCCACCTCCATGGATTCCAAAAAGAATGAAAATCAGCACCTGAAAACAGCTCTGAAGGCCTGTGGATATCCAAATTGGGCCTTCACCAAATCTAAATCTACCAGACCTAAAACAGCGACAGATAGGGCTGAGACTCAGAGTAAACGAAAGAGCCTGGTCATTCCCTACATGGCTGGCGTGTCTGAAAAGATAAAACGGATATTTGGCAAACACCACATACCTGTATATTTCAAACCCACCAACACACTGAGACAGAGGCTTGTACACCCCAAAGATCAAACTCCAGAACACAAGAAAAGCAATGTAGTTTATGCAATCCAGTGCAGTGAGGAGTGCTCTGAACTTTACATTGGAGAAACCAAACAACTTTTGTACAGGAGGATGGCCCAACACAGGAGAAGTAACACCACAGGACCAGAGTCAGCATCTAAAGGAAAAAGGACACTCATTTGAGGACATTAATGTTCACATTTCAGACAGAGAAGATAGGTGGTTTGAGAGAAGGGTCAAGGAATCCGTTTATGCCAACTTGGAAAATCCTTCCTTGAATAGAGGTGGAGGCCTCAGGCATAATCTTTCCCCCATCTTCCTCCCTGCTTTGTCTTCTGTGCCTAGGAAGATTAAGACCATTTCACAAGCTCAACAGCAGCATGGTGATCTTAACGATCCTCCTTTAGATGATAAAAGGACTTAAAATAACATCTCAATATAACCATGACCCCAGGTCACACAGCTACCTAGAAACATATTTAGGATTCCCTTACTAACTTTGCTCAGACTGAAGAAGCTCCTTGGATAAGGAGCGAAACGTTTCCACTGAGAAAATAGAAATCCAGTTGACATGATTCAAGCTACAGACAATTCCACCTGGATGACTGAGAACCTTCATAGACATATCCTTCAAAGCTACTTTTTTAAAGGTAGAAATTATACATTGGGCATAATTTGATGCGATGTGATATAGCCAGGAGATAACTAGGATTGACTGGCTACCACAACTTCGAAGATTCAGATGTTTGCTTTGAAGTGACTGTTCTTTAGCACCACCCAGGGGACACGTGTGACTTAAGGAATGTCACGGACGCGAACAGTCGTTCAATCTATACATAGCTGACATACCACACATAAAGTCTAGGAAGTTTGGCTACGCGGATGATTGGGCTATAGCCACTCAACATAAATCCTTTGAGACAACTGAAGATGTCCTCACTTCCGATCTAGACATACTGGATAAATATTTTTGTAAGTGGAGGTTACAGCCCAATCCAACTAAGACGGAAGTAACATGCTTCCACCTTTGTAATAGATCAGCAGGTAGAGAGCTCAATGTTCGATTTAAGGGAAACTGGCTCAATCACAACATGCATCCCAAATACCTTGGGGTCACACTGGATAGGGCACTTTCCTATAAAGAACACCTGATTAAGACTGCTGCCAAACTGAGAAGTAGAAACAACATTCTACACAAACTATGCGGTACTAGCTGGGGCTTGACAGCAGATACGCTGAGCATGTCTGCACTCAGCTTGGTTTAGTCAGCAGCAGAGTACTTTGCCCCAGTGTGGCTTAATAGTCCACACATGAGAAAGATCAATACACAACTGCATGAGTAAATGCGCATCGTTAGTGGGACGATACGACCTACTCCCACATACTGGCTGCCTGTTTTGAGCCATATACCACCTCTGGATGCAAGACGAAAGAGCGCCCTTCTTCAAGAATATCGGAAGATTATTGGTAATCCCCAGCTACCAATACTAAATGACGTAGCCTGCTTGGAGCGAAACAGGCTGAGATTGAGACATCCAGCCATTTCTACCGCTAAAGATCTTCTAGAAGACGATTTCAATATCCACAACACATGGAAACAACATTGGCTAGGAAACTGCCCTCCACAATGTCGAAGCTTGCCCTGCATCTTGGAAAAACCACCTGGATTTGACCAGCCCTGTGCGATATGGACAACCTTGAACCGAATTCACATGGGTCATGGTAGATGTGCAGATGCCCTTTATAAATGGGGCAAAACAACATAATCGAATTGTGACTGTGGGGCCGAAAAACAAACTATCCAACATATAGTGACAGAGTGTCAAAACCAAGCCTACAATGGAGACTTTGCTGATTTCCTGGCTGTGACAAATGAAGCAAAAAACTATATTTGTAACCTAGACATATGTTTGTAATTTTCCTGTCTATATTTTATATTTCATATTTATTATGCTCTATGTTTTTTATTGTAACACGATGTGAATGTGCCATACGATCGATCAATACATACATACATACATACATACATACATACATACATACATACATACATTGGGCTTCTAATGCCTAGTGAAGAAAGCTATTTGCCACCTACATTTTTATATGTCAGTTGTTTTGTGGAAAGTGATAGTAGGAAGCCTTGTCCTTTTGCCTCTACTACTTCATACCCAACCCACCCGCCCTTGATCCTATGCACCCTGAAAGATGCAGTTCTTAAATGCATGAAAAACATTGCACTTAATTTGCCTTGTTTAGCCAGAACTGAAAGTCTGAAGACTGCCTGGAATTTAAAAGCCCTTGCATTCCTTCATGGAGTTCACAGATAAGATGAGCTTTTATTTTAGGGCAGGGGTGGGAAGCCTATACTCCTCCAGATGTTGCTGAACTACAACTCATAGCACCTCTCACCACAGACCATGCTGGGAACCAGATAGGAAACACCCCATATGGGCCTTTCCATATTTAACTGTCCTTAACGTGCAAATCTGTGTGTAGCATTAAATATCTCATCCCTGCTGCTGCCTGACTGCTCATGGTTGGTATGGCGATATTTCACATAAATGAGCCAGGACATAGCTACAGTTCAGTAGAGTAGTGTGGATAGAGTGCTCCCATGGGTATGACCCCTTGCCAGCTAGCATTTGTTCAGGCCCTAATCTCCTGTCCCCAAAACAAGAGAATGTAATTCTTAGAAGGAGCGAAACAGCTGCAGTCAATTGAAGGGGTGGGATGTGCAGGGATGATCTCAAACAATATTTAGTTTTTAAATAGGCTTATTTGGCAGGTGCTGGGGTGAAGGTGGGCCCCACTTAGTGCAGCTGCCATATTGTGCTATAATCATTATCGCTGATGTTCCTTTATCTTCTGCCCATGTTGTTTAAAAAGATAGAAAGATTTCCATACCATGCTAATAATTATGTGATGTTATTAACTTAGAGTAAAGACAATAATAAGCCAACATGCACCATGAAAGACTTCATTATGAGATTAATTACTCAGATTGGGGTCAACATGTGAGGTGAGGTTTGCACACCATTTAAGGAAGAATTGCTTTTTATGGGTATTCCACCACCAAAGATGTGAAATCTGAAGTATATATTTTGCATATATCGGTCCCTGTCTTTGCATTCATATGCTAAGTCCTTTGATAAACACCACTTGTCTAAAAGAAAATTGAAATCAGTGAATTGAAGCAGATCTGGATAATGAGGTATTATAAATATATTCCGTAAATGTTCCAATTATTCTTTAGAAATTTCACCGAAGTAAACAGCAGGGGGAAACAGGGAATTTACAAAGTCAGTTTTAATCTTTCAATAGCTGTTGTTCTTGTCTTTTTTCCTCGTAATAGACATGGATAAGGCTTGATTATAGTTCTCTTTGTGAATTTAAGTCAGCTCTTTTTGTTTTCTTTCTCTTCAGCATTCATCTCACTTTCTAAGGTTGTTGCCCCTATATGTAGCAAACACCTGCTTCCAATTCATTGCCTCTAAATAGATCTTAATGGGTTTTTCTATCACTGTGGCTTCAATGTTTATATATCCTTTCCCAACAACTGCTGAATATGTAAAATGGAATGTCAGCATGGGGAGAGAAAAGCCTCAGTCAGAAATGCTGCTGATGCACAAAAGATGGTAGAAATGTGAGAAGGCAAACTGCCCCAGCTTTGACTTTGACACCACCTGCACAGGTGTCACACGCCTGAGATCCTTTGAGTGTCAGACAGCCCTGTTGCTCAGAACAGACAAAAAGGGCTGCCGTATATCCAGGGCTGGATTGGGACTAACTATTCCTTCGCCCTGCTGCCAGGACCCGCTTTGGTGACAACAGCAGTGCTGTTTCCAAGTAGACAGAGATTGAGATCATCTGTGTTCTTATATAAGACCTAAAGATTATCTGTTTTAAGGAAGATGGGAAAAGATTAAATAGCAGCAGTGGATTTAGAGTTGGAATTAGGATGTGTTATTGGGGAATTTTACTGAAAAGCGGCATGTGTAAGTAATGTCCAGATAGGGAAGATTTCAGAAACAGAAAATTCCATGGCTGGATTCAGGATCACATGGATAATTAAAGATTATCTAACATCCTGGCCCAAAGCCCAAGGGAACAACCAGGTCCTCAAAGCTTTCCTGAAGGCTAACAGGGTTGGGACCAGTCAAATCTCATAAAAGAAGATTAATCACTTCTGATATTGTACCCTGGGATTTTTTTTTTAAGAAAAATATTTTATAGTCTTTCTTATTTGTTTAAAGAACTTCCTACAATAACTCATGCATACACAAAGCACAGTTCTGCCCAATGGCATCTATAGGAGTGATAAGATATAGATACCCAATGGCATCTATAGGAGTGGCATCTATAGGAGTTACAAGGGGCTGGCCCCATCCTGTAGAATTAGAAACCTTTTTATGTAACACTAGAGCAAAGTCAGTGGATACCAGCCAACCATTTCTGAAGATTCCTAGGAGATTTTAAAAGCTTTATTTTAGTAATATAAACAAAAGTCACTCTCTCAGTCACTCAAATCATACATACTAAAAGGCCCTTCTTGTCAAGTGACAAAAGGGAATGGAAGTCCCCAGAGAGCGATATCTGAGATGAATCTTGATGGAATGGCAGATGAGACTTCAAACTTTTCTTCCCTCCAGTTGTTTTTCATAAGCAATGCTGGATTGCCTCGGCTTGATTGCCGGATCATCCCAGCATCACAGATCATATCACCAAGTATCATGTCCATTTGATAAAAGTTCTTTCCCATGACTGTAGGGATTACAACAAAACGTATCACAGAAATATTCCCAAAATCCTCTATCCCCTCATATTCATCCTTGACACTTCTTGTACCATTATGTAGTCTTATACATGCATTCCTTATCAGGTTCCAACTCCAGCACAACTTATTAACCTTTCATTGTCTGTTCATTAACTCATTCAACATATGTTTCCTCTATTCCTACCAGAACTTCAATAAAAAATATAGTGGCCAAGACTATAACTCCAAACTTTACTTCCCATCCATTTGGAAGGTAGCCATCTCAAAGATTTGGGTTTTGCTTCTCAAACTACCCAGGGGTCATCTCAATTGAGTCATGGTTTGGAGCTTTTATTTTGTTTAATCTTGCTGAGTCAGGGATAGAAACTTAAAACCTGGTATTGTCAGTATGCTTGGGGTGGGAAGGAGAACGGGCACACCTGGAGATGGCTAGCACCTTAGATTATCCCTGGAGTGCCCTTTTTACTTAAGAAGAACTTAGAAGTTCCCGTCATTGGATTTTATTATATTTTTTACATTTTAAATTGTTATTTAATTTGTATTTTATTCTATTTATAATTGTACATTATTGATTATATTTTGTTGTAAACCGCCCAACTCCCCCAAGGGAGTCCCCCTTGGGGGAGTTGGGCAGTGATAAATTTGATTAAATAAATAAATAAATAAATAAATAAATAAATAGAAATGCTAGAACAATGATGGTGAGGAAATAACTTTCTCCCTGCTTTCCAATGCCCAGCTGACTAAAATCTTCTCAATCATTGATCTGGTACCCGTGGTATCCAGCGAGGTAAAATATAAGTCCATTGCAACACATTGTCTTGTTGCTGGGACATTACAATGTATTACAATGTATTTTTAGTATATGTTTAATTAAATTAAATTAAAAAATTTTAAGGTTAAACATCAGATCAATCTCTGCAAAGGGTGAGTAATGTTGAATATTGTAGATTAGATGTGCAGCACTGAACATGATTTGAGTACATAGCAAGCAGTAGGGAAACAGGTAGATGTATTATTATAGGTTTGTTGTTTATTCGTTCAGTCACTTCCGACTCTTCGTGACGTCATGGGCTAGCCCATGCCAGAGTTTCCTGTTGGCCATCACCATCCCCAGCTCCCCCATGGTCAAGTCCGTCACCTCCAGAATATCATCCATCCATCCTGCCCTTGGTCAGTGGCATGAAAAATAGATTACATAACAGCAGGAAGCAAGACAACTTAATATCTATGTAATACAAATCAATTGATTGGTCAATATGTGTTCCTATCCACTAGGGCTTTGAAGGCAGGGCTACCATGCTATCTGCCACAATTAGCACACAGTGAACCTGAAATATTTAATGACTCTGAAATTGCATTTCTACAGAGACAATGCACATCTATAATGACAGCATGCAATTCATGTGCCTGCAGAGTCTTATGCTAGTTCTCTCACCAAACTTCAAACAGAGTTTTCATAGTTAAAATATAATTTGCTGCTTTGTTATGTGAATGCCTTCCTAGGTTGTGCTAGCAGCCCAGAATTGCTGGCATAATAGGAAATTTCATCAAAGCTGCCAGAGTGGAGCTCTTGACCTCCCCAGCCTCAGTCTTAAGTCTTTTCATATTACAAGAAAGTAGGGAATATTACCAGAAACCCATAAATACTACCAGAAGAGATCAAATGAAAATTCAGTCTGATCATCCAAATGTTTGATCATGTAAGTTACCACAGCCACTCCATTGCACCTATATCAGAAAGAATGATACAATAGACATTCATTTGTTCCTCTTGATCAATTGGAATTAGGGGATAGTGAACTGAGCACCTTCTGTGACTTTCATTCATTATTTGTCTTGTATCATGTTAAGAGAATTTCTCTGTCTCCAAGGAAGCTCTGAGTTCTTAGAGAAAGGTTTACATTCATATATGATGAAGATGAATAAATGAGAAACAACAATTGAAGGATTCTGCTGGGCTGCCTGGAACTTGTAACTTCAAATGGGAATGGAGCATCTCAATTCAAGATGCAACACAGATCCAAGCAACAAGCTAGTGTAATGCATATAATAGTCTAGCAGATGGGCTCCTATTTAGGCTGATATCTATCTATCTATCTATCTATCTATCTATCTATCTATCTATCTATCTATCTATCTATCTATCTATCTACAGTCAGGACCAGAAATATTGGAACAAGGATAACTGTTTTGGCAGTTGGCCTCTGTACACCACCACATTGAAGTTGAAAGGAAACACACCCAGATGGGAGCGAAGTCAGGACTTGCAGCTGTAATTCAAGGGGTTTGACAAAAGTGGGGGACTAACCATTCAGGAAGCACAGCCAGTGGCATACACACCCACCCATCGTTGGTGGCTCATAAGTAATGGAACAAACCAACATCATTACAAACATAAGGATCGCCTTTAATACCTGGATGAAAATCCTTTGCAGTCAATGACTGCCTGAAGTCTGGAACCCATGGACATGACCAAATTCTGAGTTCCCTCCCTCGAGATGCTTTGCCAGGCCTTTACTGCAGCTGCCTTCAGCTGGTGCTTGTTTGTGGGTCTTTCTGCCTTCAGTCTTGTCTTCAGTAAGTGAAAAGTATGCTCTATTGGGTTGAGATCAGGTGACTGACTTGGCCATTGAAGAACATCCCACTTCTTTGCCTTGAGAAACTCTTGGGTAGCTTTTGCTGTATGTTTTGGGTCATTATCCATCTGCAATATGAAGCGGCGTCCTATCAGTTTGGCAGCATTTGGCTGAATCTGAGCAGAAAGTATAGCCCTATACACTTCAGAATTCATCCTGCTGCTTTTATCAGCAGTCATGTCATCAATAAATACCAGTGACCTTGTTCCATTGGCAGCCATACATGCCCATGCCATAACACTACCTCCACCATGTCTGTAGCTTGAATCTACATGAATCTATTGACATACTACCTCCACCATGTTTGACAGATGATGTGGTATGCTTTGGATCATGAGCTGTTCCTTTCCTTCTCCATACTTTTCTCTTCCCATCATTCTGGTGCATGTTAATCTTGGTTTCATCAGTCCAAAGAATCTTATTCCAGAACTGGGCAGGCTTTTTTAGGTGTTTGCTGGCAAAGTCTAATCTGGCCTTTCTGTTCTTGAGCGTTACCAGTGGTTTGCACCTTGTTGTGAAGCCTCTGTATTTACATTCATAAAGCTGTCACTTGACTGTAGATGTTGACAATGACATGCCTACCTCCTCAAGAGCGTTCTTGACCTGGCTAGATGTTGTGAGAGGGTTCCTCTTCACCATGAGCAGAATTCTGCGGTCATCCACTTTAGTTGTCTTCCGTGGTCTTCCAGGCCTTTTGCTGTTGCTGAGCTTGCCAGTTAATTCCTTCTTTTTCAGGATGTTCCAAACTGTTGTATTGGCCACTCCCAATGTTTTTGCTATCTCTCTGATGGGTTTGTTTTGCTTCCTCAGCCTAATGATGGCCTCCTTCACTCGCATGGACACCTCTTTGGACCTCATGTTGGGAGTTCCAGTGAACAGCTACCAAATGCAAATGTAACACTCAGAACCACCTCCAGCCCTTTTACCTGCTTGATTGGTCATGGGGTACCCAGGAAAGAGACCACACCTGGCCATGCAGCTGCTTGTCAGCCATTTGTTCCATTACTTATGAGCCACCAATGATGGGTGTGTGTGTATACCACTGGCTGTACTTCCTGAATGGTTAGTCCCCCACTTTTGTCAAACCCCTTGAATTACAGCTGCAAGTCCTGACTTCGCTCCCATCTGGGTGTGTTTCCTTTCAACTTCAATGTGGTGGTGTACAGAGGCCAACTGCCAAAACAGTTATCCTTGTTCCAATATTTCTGGTCCTGACTGTATCTATCTATCTATCTATCTATCTCATTGGCGATCACTCGTAGCCGAGTAAGATTGTCTTCCAAAGGTAAAATTTTAACGGTGGATCCGTAAGTGGCTATAAAGGCCAATTCTGGATCCGCACAACCTCCCACAATGAGGGCATAGGTTTCCGGGTGGGAGACGGTCATGATGAGGGTTTGCCTGACGTGCCTTCCTTTTAGCTCTTTTCTCCTTTTCGCCCTGTACTCGTGCTTCTTCAAAGTCCATAGCACCATTAATAAAGGATGACCTCCAATTGAAACGCTCATGAGTTAGGGCTTCCCAGTTCTCAATGCTGATATTACATTTTTTTAAATTAGCTTTGAGAGTATCTTTGAATCTCTTTTGCTGTCCACCAATATTCCGTTTTCCATTCTTAAGTTGGGAGTAAAGTAGCTGCTTTGGAAGACGATGGTCAGGCATTCGAACAACATGACCGGTCCAGCGAAGTTGATGTTGGATGATCATTGTTTCAATGCTGGTGGTTTTCGCTTCTTCTAATACGCTAACATTAGTCCGCCTATCTTCCCAAGTAATCTGCAGAATTTTTCGGAGGCAGCATCGATGGAATCTTTCAAGAAGTTGGAGGTGGCGTTTGTAGAGGGTCCATGTTTCACAGGCGTACAGAAGGGTTGGTAGTACAATGGCTTTGTAAACAAGCATTTTGGTCTCCCTGCGAATGTCCCGATCCTCAAACACTCTACGCTTCATTCGGGAGAAAGCTACACTCGCAGAGCTCAGGCGATGCTGAATTTCAGCGTCGATGTCGGCTTTTGTAGATAGATGGCTGCCGAGATAAGAAAAGTGATCGACATTTTCTAGTGACACACCTTTAAGCTGGATTGATGGCGCTGCAGAGGGATTGGTTCGAACTTGCTGGTAAAGCACTTTGGTTTTTTT
The DNA here is from genome assembly GCA_023362775.1 of Charina bottae. NCBI lineage: Eukaryota > Metazoa > Chordata > Lepidosauria > Squamata > Charinaidae > Charina > Charina bottae. The sequence continues at coordinate 5,622,360 of JALMGJ010000028.1, read as the reverse complement.
AATGTTAATCGAGAGGCCGAGTTTTTCATATGCTTCTGCAAAGATGTTTAGGATAGTTTGAAGATCTTCCTCGGAGTGTGCACAGACTACGTTATCATCAGCATATTGAAGTTCTATAACAGAAGTTGCAATTACCTTATTTTTTGCTTTCAGCCTACTAAGATTAAAAAGCTTTCCATCTGTTCGATATATAATTTCTACACCAGTAGGAAGTTTCTCTTCAACAAGGTGCATAATCATAGCGATGAAGATAGCGAATAAGGTTGGAGCAATAACACATCCCTGTTTAACGCCGGATTCCACTTTAAATGGATCGCTTTGAGAGCCTTGAAAGCTATCTATCTATCTATCTATCTATCTATCTATCTATCTATCTATCTATCTATCTTCTTTTAATATCAGGCCTATTTTTTCCAATTTACCACAATAAAGCCTTATTTAGAATCCAGAGTAATCCCACCATTCACTAAATTAATTTAATTGATTTATTGAATCAGTGAGTGCTTGTACTTATATATGTCAAAATGTACAGGAATTAGCTTATGCTGGGTAGTGATCTAGTTCTGCACTAATGTGTCTGGGACTTTTTTTCCCTGCTGAAACTTTGAATCAGGAAACGGGTAATCTTACCTTGGAGAAGTAAAAATGTGAATTTGGCTGGCCATCTGTCTGATCCTCCCTATCATACTCTTAATTTCCCTCACTTTTAAACCATTATAATTACAATGGTGTTGCACACTGACATATGGGTTTTATGGTCAATACATTTTCTAAACTTCAATATTCTATCACAAGTTGTGATTACACTAGCATGATCATTATAACTTGTAAATTTATTAGGATTATAGTCATTGTTCAGTGTTTTTTAATAGCTGGGGAGAAGTAAGCAAAATACTTTCATACTTAAACAACATGTATATCATTATGATATTTGCAAATGACTGTTTGACTAATAAATATTAGCCATTAATATATAGGATAGACATGGATTCTGTGATATTCAGCCACAACAAGAAATTATGAATGAAAGTACTTAGTATCAATTAAGTATTGATAGTGTTGTTTAAAGGGGTGATTTATCAACATACATATGGAACTGTATTTATATCTGCCTCCCCAATTCAAAATAAGATCACACCAAAGAGGTTAGATATTATTATCTTTCCTAACTGTGACTCCTCACATTGTTTTATTTTGTGAAGAAGCTGCATGCTACAAATTGAATACGAGAGAGAAAGAGAGAGAGACTATGCAAGGGAAACAAAAATGAAGCAGATCCATGGCTTCAAATTACTTGTGATGGTTCTGATCCTTCAGCTGTTAATTCAGAAACTCTTATGACAAGCCATCAAGGATATGAAAGAGTTCTTTATTAAAGCAAGTGATCATTTCCAATGCAAAGACTAGAATGAGAACCAGCCCACGCCAAACGGTATTTACATCCTCCACCTTTGTACCAGCCCCCGCATTGGGGAATTCACTCCGTGACAGCCCCTCCCTATGCTGTGTGGGTTCGATCCTTCGACTGGCAAACGAAGCTCCGACAAACACTCTGTAGGATATGTAAAAGCTTTATTTACAGCGAGTGATCTGGTTCCACTTCAATGAACCAAGTGGAGCATAGATACAAGACCTTACAGCTTAATAGGTTCCAGTCTCACCCCTTCCATAGAATGCGTTTATCAGTTCCGTTCCCTCTGTCTCGCACCCTCTATTCCTCGACTTGTTGCTGTCCAGTGAAGGTGCTGAATTACTTCGCCAAATCCACACAGTGCGGTGATTGCCTGTCTGGCGGTTTGCTGTTACATTCTTCCAATTGATAGCTTTTGGCGTCCTAGCTGAGGGATATGCTTATGTGATTTAATTATCATGTCAGGGTGGCATGGATGCCATCATGACATATGGTATCACCGGTTCCATACTTCCCAGCCACAAATCCTTCATTAACCAGCAGACAGCGCCATTCGGGCTGGCCTTGGTGTCAGCTCTTCGACTAAACTAAAGTAAACTGGCTGGTGGAGGCCAGTTGAAGTCAGCAGAGCTTGGCGGAGCCTGGTCGGGGCGACGCGGAGGGCCTGGTGGCGTGGAGCTGGTCGCTGTGGAGGCCAGAGTGACTGTGACTGGTGGAGTGCGGTGGTTCCAGGCGGAGCAGCCCCATGGAGTCTGATGGGCTTGGGGGGCCTCGATAGTTGTGGAGCTGGTCTCTGCGGAGGCCAGTGGAGGCCAACGGAAACCAGTGGAGCTGTGTGGAGCCGGAGAGACATTGTGGAGTCCAGTGGGGCTCGGTGGAGGGCCTGGCGTTTGGAATTGAGGTGCCCCTGGGACAGGACGGACTCTTATATCTTACATCTGGACTTTAATATTGGAATTAAGATCATTCAATATTGCTATAGCTTGTTGGCTATGTGAAGAACAAATCACCCCCGGTGTTAGGGCGACAGAGAGTTGCGGGGTCTCTTGTATGAGTGTGGCTCCCCCCCGTGAGTGAGAGTTGCGGGAGGGGGTCCATGATAGTATGTGTTACGTGAGAGTACCTAACCCTGAGTGGGAGACAGGGTAGGTAGGAGTGACTGTGTTGCCCCTCTGTGGCTAGTGAGAGAGGCCACAGGGGGCATAGTGAGTGGGTGGTGAGTGTGAGGGGCAGTTGGGGCTTACCAGCGCCGAGAGCATTAGCTGGTTGCGCTGGAGGCCCTATGACTGCCCAGGAAGATTGAGGGTGAAAGGATGGATGTATGGAAGAGACCCTCGCTTAGACCCAGGTTTTCTAGGGATCTGGGAGTGGAGGCGACCGGGTCAGGAAACTCTGGGGACTATAGTGTGGGCAATTTGATCAAGGTGGTGACGGGCAGGAGATACTATGACGGGAACCGGAGGACAGGCCATCTTCGGGGAAGGCGCCCTCGGTGTTTAGTACCGGTGGGGTGTTCCGGTCCTCCAAGTTCAAACCCAGGTTCTGGACAGCAAATCATTGAGGGCCCCAGTTTCCGACTGTTGCTGCTTAACGCCAGGGCAGTAAACAACAAAGCCTCCCTCATAAGTGAATTAATCACGGAGAGAGGGGCTGACCTGGCGTGTATTACTGAGACCTGGCTGGGCCCAGAGGGAGGGGTAGCCCTCTCAGAAATGTGCCCAGCGCGGTTTCAGGTGTGGCACCAGCCGAGACACCGGGGTAGGGGAGGAGGGGTGGCAGTTATCATCAGATAATCTTTGGTGGCTTTCAGGGGCCTTGCTCCACAAGTGTTTGGATGTGAGACTCTGTTTTTCAAGTTGGGTGCCCGAGAACAGTTGGGAATGTTGCTACTGTACCAGCCACCCTGCTGCGTAGCAACCTCCCTGCCTGAGTTGCTGGAGGCCATCTCGGGGTTGGCGGTGGAGTTCCCCAGGCTTATGGTCCTGGGGGATTTTAACTTGCTGTCCCTGGGGCATGCCTCGGAAGCGGCTCAGGAGTTTATGGCTACCATGGCAGCCATGGGCCTGTCCCAGATTATTCGGGACCCAACTCGAGACAGTGGACGCACCCCGGATTTGGTTTTCTTAGTCAGAGCAATGGCAAAGTGACCTGAGGGGAAAGTTAGAACTATCCCCGTTGTCATGGTCAGATCACATCCTGATATCCCTAAGATTCTCTTTTGCCGCCCCACTCCGCAGGGAGGCAGGACCTATTCGATTGGTCTGCTCTCGGCAACTTATGGACCCAATGAGGTTTCAGAGGGAGCTGGAGGTAATACCTGATGATCTGCTGCACGGTCCAGCAGAGGCACTGGCCTCAGCCTGGAATAGGGAGGCAGCCGGGGGCCTTGGACAGGACCACGCCGATGCGACCTCTCCAGCCCCATTCGACCTGTCACTCCCCGTGGTTTACGGAGGAGTTGAGGGTCTTGAATAGGGTGAAGAGACGTCTAGAGCGCCACTGGAGAAAGACGAAGGCGGAATCGGACCGAACACAATCTAGAGCCGCTATTAAGGCCTACCTTGTGGCAGTAAGAGCGGCGAAACATGAATATTTCTCTGCTCTTATTGCATCCGCAGAATGCCGTCCAATGGCCCTGTTCAAGATTACTCGATCTCTCTTGGGTAAGGTGGAGTCGGAGACCCACCTGCAGGGCCGTGCGGAAGAATTTTCCGAGCATCTGCAGGATAAAATCGCTCGGATTCGGTCTAAGTTGGACTCCATGCGTGAAATGCAGTCTGGGGAGATGCTGGGAGAGCAGCCTGGCCTTATTATCTGGGAACGATTTGATCTTGTTGGACCTAAGGAAGTGGACAGGATCCTCTGAATTGTAAATTCCACCACATGCTATTTAGATCCGTGCCCTTCCTGGCTGGTAAAATCGGCCAGGGAGGTGATGTGTGGGTGGGTCCAGGCGATGGTTAATACATCCTTGTTGGAGGGGGTGTTTCCAACTACCTTCAAGGAGGCATTGGTGCACCCCCTCCTCAAGAAGCCATCCCTGGACCCTACCATTCTGGACAATTTTCGTCCAGTCTCCCACCTTCCCTTTTTGGGAAAGGTGGTTGAGAAAGTGGTAGCGTTGCAACTTCAGAGGACCCTGGATGAAGCGGATTATCTAGACCCCTTCCAGTCGGGTTTCAGGCCAGGATATGGGATGGAGACTGCATTGGTCATGCTTATGGATGATCTCTGGCAGGAGCGGGATGGAGGTAGTGCATCCATTCTGGCTCTCTTGGATCTCTCAATGGCTTTCGTTACCATTGACCATGGTATCCTTTTGGGTCGGCTTAGGGAGTTGGGGGTGGGCGGCATAGTTTAAAGCTGGTTCACCTCCTTCCTCCGGGGCCGTTCCCAGTCGGTGGTGATAGGGGAGGAGAGATCCAGCCTGCGACCTCTCTTATGTGGGGTGCCACAGGGTTCGGTTCTCTCTCCTCTCCTATTCAACATCTACATGAAACCATTGGGTGAGGTCATCCGACACCATGGGATGAGGTATCATCAGAATGCGGATGATACTCAATTGTATATCTCCATCCCTGGTGAAGTAAGTGATGCAGTAACCACCCTGTCTCAGTGCCTGGGGGCTGTGAGGGCCTGGATGGGGAACAACAGGCTTCAATTGAACCCTGGCAAGACTGAGTGGCTGTGGATTGATGGCTTAGCATCTTCTGGGAAGTTGTCATATTTGGTTCTTGATGGGGTAGCACTGCCCCATTCAGAGCCAGTGCGGAACTTGGGGGTCCTTCTAGACTCACGACTCCTGCTTGATGAGCAAGTGGCAGTCGTGGCTAGGAGGGCTTTTGCACAGCTTCGGCTGGTGCGACAGTTACACCCATTCCTGGATCGCGATGCCCTCTGAACAGTCACTCATGCTCTCGTGATCTCCCATGTAGACTATTGCAATGCGGTCTACATGGGGCTACCCTTGAAGACTATCCGGAAGCTACAGCTGGTGCAGAATGTGGCCGCGTGAGCAATTCTAGGGGCACCAAGTTCAGCGCATATAACACCTTTGCTCCGTGAGCTGCATTGGGTGCCGGTTTGCTTCCGGGTACAATTCAAGGTGTTGGTCATCACTTTTAAAGCCCTACATGTCATGGGGCCAGAATACCTGAGGGACCGACTTATCCCCATATTATCGACCCGCCCCACCCGATCATTCAGAGAGGGCCTGCTACGAACCCCATCAATAAGAGAATGTCATCTGGTGGGGTCCAGGAGGCAGGCCTTCTCTGTGGTGGCACCTGCACTTTGGAATATCTTGCCCCCAGAGTTGAGGCAGATCCCCTCCCTCCCGACCTTTAGGAAAGAACTGAAGACCTGGTTCTGCCGCCTAGCATGGGAAGGAGGAAATAATAGTTCCTCATGGGGGTGGTTAATTCCATAATGTCCTTCCTTTCATTAAGCTAATTTGCCAACTGGATTTTATAATTATTTATTGTAGTAATTAATTGCGATTTTATATTTTTATTCCCTATTTTAAATCAGTTTTATTGTAAACCGCTCAGAGTTCCCCGTTGGGGGAGATGGGCAGTCATATAAGTTAAATAAATAAATAAATAAATAAATAAATAAATAATAAACAAACAACCTTAATCAACATTCCTAATGGCCCTGCAGGCATACCAGACTATTACTAGAAAGCATTCCTAATGACCCTGCAGGCATGCCAGTCTACTACTACCCCCCATAACTACACTGGCAGGATGCTCCATCCTGATATTACTCTTGTGTTTATTGTTTAATTTTGAAGCGATAGAGGAAAAACTTCAAAAGTGCCATCAGAAAAATACCTAATTTTAAGAATTAGTTTCACACACATGGAGCATTAGGCTTTGCAGCCTGATTTAACAACATTAATTTAAAGAATAAACAAAGATCCCAAATGCACAGTTGTATGCTGACTTCTGGCAGCCCCCCCCCACCCAATCCCATCGATAAATCAGGGGCAGAGCCTACTCCATCCTTTGTGCCTAGATAGTCAAAGGGTTGCTCCAGAACACCTGAGCAAGGGATTCTAACATCCATGACATGTTTTCCCCTGCTGTTTTTACACACTCTCTGTATAGCCATAATAAACTTAAATAGATAACCTGCACTAGAAATCACTGAACTGTAAAACAATTCAGCTAAACTTTATATTGTAATTGGTTTTAAAAAGAGGCCTTTAAACTTACTGTGACCTAGAAATGGTCTATTGCCTCATAATTTCAGCAGCCCTAATTAGTTGGAGAAGCTGAACATTTGTACCGCATAAACTTCAAATATTCCCTTTGAATTTTTCCTTGGCTATCAAGTCACCAGGGTTTCTCTAGTATTTGGTTGTCTCTGTTTAGATAGTTAATGGAACAGCTCAATCAAAGAATCTGCTCAAATATCAGGAATCTACTACTATTTGCCTTTAAAGATCATACAGAAAGCATGAATTCTTGCACTTCTGGTGAGGATTCATGGTGAACTAGATGTCTCTGAAGGAACAGGGATGGCATTGTGGTGGAGATTGGCCGCCAGACAGTGAATTCTGGCTGGCAAAGTTTTTCTGGAAAAAGGAGAGATCGTGAGGTCACCCACTTGTACTCCGGACAGCTGCTCCTTGTGAGTAGACTGAAGGAACTGAGGATTTTGTGGTCAACTTGTGAGTTGAGTGACTGGGAGTTGAGGGATTTCAATCAAACTCAAAGCTGTAATGTAGCCTTTATGTATATAAGATTTGCAGAGCCTCATTTCTTAATCACTTTCAGAAATTGTTTGTTAACTACTTTTCAACTATTAAGAACCTTTGAGGCTACAGGTTTTATAGCACCAGGTGAGTTTCCTTCAATCCTTAATGAAAGAAGTTTTAACTACAAGTTTAAGAACTTAAAAAAATTCTTTTTTTTAGAATAAACAGCAAAAGGGTCACCCTCTCTCAGGCCAACTCACCTCACAGGGTTGTTGTTGTGGAGCAAATAGGAGGAGGAAGGAGTGTTAGGTATGTTCACCACCTTGATTTATTTATAAAAATAATAAAGGAGGGATAAAAAATCTTTTTAAAAAGGGTAATTAGAATGTTGATTTTGGAAAGTTATAAATGGACTAAGATGGATTTGAAATAAGATTTTGAAATTAATTATAAGAATCCTTCCCATGGGAAACAGCTGTTGTTTTGAATTCTTAAAAAAACCATGATAGGATGAGACTTTGAAGGTTGGACACTAGAGGGAACCAGAAGGAACTAAAGATTACAATTAAAGGAGAAGAACACTTAAATTTGACTTACTAATACAGAATGGAACAAAATACTTAATGTTGGGTTTATTGAAGGATATTTGTGAACAATGGACCCAGAAGTTAATTTTAAGTTTGTCTGCCTCTATAGACAGACTGTGTTTAAAATATGTTATGGAAGAAGAATAAGTTTTACTGGACAAGACAGACTGATTTGAAAGTGAATTTAAAAATGACAGGCTACAAGAATGATATGGAAAAAGATGCAACACTGGATATACAAATGAAACTGGCTGATGTCTTAATAATTAAAAGGGATATACCAATAACAAACTAAAAGAGTGACCTGGATAACTTTCCTATATTGGATTTACAAAAGCAACCTATTAAAGTTTTGAAGAATTATGGCAGAAGGGACAAAAAAAAATCAAGTGCTAGGACATTTTTTGAAGGGACTAAAGATGAAAATTGTTAAAATTAAAAAGAGAGGAATATAAAGTTGGTTTATTTGATCAAGGGTAAAATAGATATGTTGTTATCTCTGGTAACCCTTAATGGACTTTTGCTGACCAGGACTGAAGGAGGAGGCTTTAAGGATTTGTTTATAGATAAGATATGAGATATGGGAAGAAGAGATCATTTGTTGTATTTTAAGAGAAGGTGATAAGTTACTAAAATTGTTTATACTTGATGTGATGAAGGGGAAAGTCATTTCTTTATATATTTCTTTTCCTTTTCTTTACTATATTCTTATTTTTTCTTTCTTTTCTACTTTTCTTTCTATTTTTCTTCTTTTCTGCACTTTCTACTTTTTTACTCTTTTCTTTTTTTAGTTTGTATTAGTTTTTAGCTTTTTAATTGTAATGTTCAATAAAATTATTTTTAAAAAGGGAAGCAGGAATTCTTTATTCTTTGGAATAGACTTAATTAATTTATTTATTTATAATTCAAATTTATCACCGCCCATCTCCCCCAATGGGGGACTCTGGGCTTTTTACAAAGTATCAACAATTAAAACCTATAAACATAAATTACATCTAAAACAATATAATAAATAATATATAAAAATCCAAGAATGGTAAAATCATATATAAAAGGAGGACATTATGGGGCCATCCATCCAAAGGAGGAACTATCACCTCCCGTCCCAGGCAAGGTGTCAGAAACAGGTCTTAAGAGTCTTCTGGAAGGCCGGGAGCGAGGGAGCCAGCCTCACCTCCAGTGGCAAGATATTCCACAAGGCGGGTGCTGCCGCAGAGAAGGCTCGCCTCCTGGACCCCGCTAGATGGAGTTCTCTTGTTGTTGGGGTCCAAAGCATGCCCTCTCTGCATGAACGAGTGGGGTGGGTCGATGTCATTGGGATGTGACGGTCACTCAGATACCCTGGTCCCATGCCATGTTGGGCTTTAAAGGTGATAACCAACACCTTGAATTGGACCCGGAAGCAAACTGGTACCCAATGGAGCTCGCGCAGCAGAGGTGTCACGTGTGCTGATCTCCTAGCACCCATAACTGCCTGCGCTGCCACATTCTGGACCAGCTGAAGCTTCCGGATACTCTTCAAGGGTAGCCCCATGTAGAGCGTGTTGCAATAATCTATGTGGGAGATGACAAGGGCATGAGTGACTGTTCAGAGGGCACTCTGATCCATGAGTCCAGGAGGACCCCCAGGTTCCGCACCGGAGCTGAATGGGGCAGTGCCACCCCAGCCAGAACCAAAGCTGACAACTTCCTGGATACCGGGGGGCCATCAATCCACAGCCACTCCATCTTACCAGGGTTCAGTTGAAGCCTGTTGTTCCCCATCCAGACCCCCACAGCCCCCAGGCACTGAGAGAGGGCAGCGACCGCATCACTTAGTTCACCCGGGATGGTGATGTACAGTTGAGTATCATCAGCATACTGGTGATACCTCATCTCATGGTGACAGATGACCTCACCCAGCGGCTTCATGTAGACGTTAAATAGGAGAGGAGAGAGAACTGAACCCTGCGGCACCCCACAAAGCAAGGGCCTTGGGTCAGATCTCTCCTCTCCTATCACCACTGACTGGCAGTGGCCTCAGAGGAAGGAGGTGAACCAGTGTAAAACCATGCCGCCCACCCCGAACTCCCTGAGCCATCCCAGAAGGGTACCGTGGTCGACGGTATCGAAAGCCGCTGAGAGATCCAAGAGAGCCAGGATGGATGCACTCCCTCCATCCCGCTCCCGCCAGAGATAATCCATAATGCTAAATTCTTTCAGAGCTTGTTTCATTTTGGTGCCACTTGGGGGCAAGCATGTGTGGACACCATTAGAGGCTGATGGCCATGCTTGCCCCCAAGTGGCATACTAATTGGTGCTCTTCTCAGTAACACTGTCTCAAATACTAACCTACACATGCATACCTCATTTAGTACAGCCAAAATGGGATGGGGGCACAATATTACTTACAGTGATGAAAGTCAAGGAGGAAGACAGGCAAACAGAAGTATATTTTATTTTAGACTTGTACCACTGAATACTTATTTTAAACTTGTACCACCGAATACTAAGTATCTTAGGAGTTTACAATAAAAACACATTTAAAATCAAAGTTAAAAAAACAGTTAAAGTAGCTATTTGAAAAGAGCCATTCTCAAGAGCAATAAACAAAATAAATAATTAAAAATAACAATTAATCAAGAATTAAAAGCCTGTTCAAAAATACATATTCCAAGGGCCATCTAAAAAGGTAATAAAATCCTAGCCTCTACTCTGAGGAACTGGGAAGTGGCAGAAAAGGCCACTGTCAGACATGCTTGCAGCAACTGTAGGTGATCCCCTTCAGATGATGTCAGTAAGTGTGGAGATTCATATAGAAAGATGCTTGAAAAGTAAGGACCAACACAATTTTTAATTTTGTGTAGAAATGTATCGGCAGCCAGTGCTGTGCTTTAAGCTCAGAACTAGCATGGTCTCTTTGCATTCTTTCAAGGCCAAAGTGTCTGCTGAGTTTTGTACTAACTGACATTTCTGGAACAGGCCTATATAGAGTGCATTATAAAAGTGTAGCCTCGAAGTTACCAGTGCATCTGCCACCATTTTAAGGTTATCTTCTTCCAGAAAAATATGCAGTTGGCTTATCAACCAATGCTGTTATCAACCAAAAGACATTCCTGGCAACTAGAAAAAAAAATTCAGGGCCAGAAGCATCCTGAAACTGTGTACCTATCATTTTGGAGAGAGTTCAGACCCATTCAGAAGAGGCACATCTACCCTTCTCTGGAGTTATGGTCCCTAATAATGAGCATCTCCATCTTGCCTGTTTTCAGTTTCAATTTATGGTCCCTCATGCAGCCCCTGGCTGACTGCACAACACAAATAATTTATAATGACTTGGAAGGGAGGAAGAGCTAGCAAAAACCCTTAAAACAATTGAAAACCATTGCCTTTCAACAAAATAAAGATTGGAAAATATTGTGAAAGGAAGAGATGGAACAGGAAGGGAATAGAAAGTTGGACAAAATAACTGAAAATGGGAAGAAGTAAAAATGGAAACAGAATGATGAAAAAAATAAAGCAATTCTTTGTTTTCAAGAATGAGTGCCACCACACACACACCCATACAGACACCCCTAGAAAAAAGTCGTTCGCTTCTCACCAGTCATCTCAAAGGATGGGACTGGGACAACCATTTGGATCATTTTGATATGAGGACCGGTCAATTGTGACCTGAAATCAATAATCACCCACCCAACCAATGTCTTATGCAACAGAAAGCATCATTTGGTATTTTTCCTCTTTATGGTGCCCAGCACAATGATTTGCTTGAACTTTATAAATGAAGATTAGTCTTTGCTTTGTTTGGGATTTGTGGAATTTAAACACGGTTGGTTTTGGTTAATTTTGTCTTAATTCCATTTCCTGAAACTTCAGCTTTTATGTAGCTTCCTCCTGTACTTGGCCTAGAATTTATTCCAGCTGGGACAGAACACAGAAATATCTGCTGGGTTTGAGAAAGTATTCTGAAGAATATTTGCCCCTCTGAACCTCTCTTTGCCCTTTCTCCCTTCCCTCTCAACACTTTGGTTGAGGAGAAGAGTTTATGCTAGACATGGACCAGCTCCACATGGCTCAGAAAATAATGGAAAAATGACTTGGCTAATTACTGAAGTAATCCAAATTGAATAATTTTTACTTGGGCAGCTTTTCAAAACAACACTGTTTATCTTCCCTCTTTTAGCTTTCCTTCCCTCCAGGAAAAAACAAAACACCAATGAGGGATGATGGACTATGATAGCTGTAATTCTTTTCTTAAGGGCTCCAGCAGTTATAAATGTGTTTTGGCTCATGTAACATGTATAATGAGGCTCTCCCAGGCGTAACAGCAGCATATTTGAAAACCTACAACCATTGTTTTAGGGTATTTCTTTTTAAAGATTTTATAAGTAGGAGCTTCTACATTATGTTATAGATAATGTCCTTAGCACCATATGATATTTAGGAGCCTCTTCTAGAGAAAAGAAGTAGTAGGTTTTTACACAATGTATATTTCTTGCTGCTACATTGTAAAAGACCGCCTGTGTGCTGGCTGAGGCACCCCCCCCCCCACAGCTGCCTGTGATCCTCTGGGGAATGGTAAAAACCTAGTAAGCGGAAGGCAGCCTTCCACTGTACAGGATGTTGGTACTCTGTGCATGCCAAACAATGCTTTGCATATTAAATAGGCAATACCTATTTGCTAGGCAATTTACTCCTGCATTCCCCTCTTCTACTTTAGGTTTTAATTAGCAAGGTGGAACAAAGCAACTATGAACTATTTGAAATATCTTTATACAAACATGTAATTAAGCATATGCTTAAGGTAAAGGTAAAGGTTCCCCCCGCACATTTGTGCAGTCGTGTCCGACTCTAGGGGCCGGTGCTCATCTCCGTTTGTTAGCCGAAGAGCCAGCGTTGTTCAAAGACGTTTCCGTGGTCATGTGGCTGGCATGACGCGTGCGGAACACTGTTACCATCCCACTTGCGTAAACTCAGGTCATGTCAACCTTGATACAGAAGCATTATTATATGCTATATTTACAAATGTATATATAAACTACTTAAAGTACCCAGTCCTGTATTAGGTGAAATACACAGTTGCTCTTGTATTCTTTATTTTATGATCTAAAAGAATCTGGGTCATAAGATTCAGTTTAAAAAAGACATGCTAAGGTATTTTTTTCTCTCACTCACTGGAGCCACAAAGTCTGCTGGCATTCAGATCCCTCTTACCAAATAAGGTTTATCTTTGTATTCTTAAAGTGTTTGGTTACCATATATGGTATTCTTGTTTGGCTAGGCTGAGTCTGAGAAGTCACATACTAATTGGTTACTATGGTGATTGATTGATTATGAGCAAGCAGTTAATATGTATAAAGGTAACTTCTTTTGTTAAGCCTGGGGGCACTTCTGCTGTTTCTTTTGCTATTAAAATGAAGATGTTAAGCCTGCCTGCACCTCTTGTAGGTAGATTGTAGATATGTTTCTTGTTTTTGAATAAATGCAACTTTATTTTTACTGCAAAAGACTAGTTTATTGATCTCTCTCAATGCAAGCTTCTAAAACTCTGAAATCAAATAAAATTAAAAAGTTATGGGCCCAGCAGAGTAGCTAGAAGCAAAATTATATAAAAATGAAAGAGATATCAGGAAAGAATTTCATCTGCATTTGAAAGTCAAGTGAGCAAAGGCCAGGGAAGACTTTTATTTTGAAACTTCCTGGAAGCTGCAAAGCCATTTGTCTGTTTGAATCACAAGCCTTGTGGTTTTCAAACAAGGAGAAGAAATGGCTTCTACAAGTTACCAAGGTATGCCTTTAGAACGTCTTTCAGAATCTAATTATTTGAACTGGGCTCTGAAAATGGAATGTTTTCTTTGGAGAGAAGACCTGTGGTCTCCCATAGGTGACCCAACTCCTGCAAATCCTGATCAAGCTTGGGTAAGATGGGATGAGAGATGCAAAGCTTCAATAATTTTAGGAGTTGAAGATACTCAGCTCGTTCATGTTCGTGGTCTGCAAACTTCCAAAGAATTATGGGACTCTTTACGTAATTTATATGTAAAGACTATAGCTGGAAGTAAAGTAACTTTAACCAAGAAGATGTATAAAGCTTATTTACCAGAACATGGCAATTTACCTGAGCATCTCCACACACTTCAGAAGTATTTTGTGGGACTTCAGGAACATGGGCTGGAATTTACCCCTTTCACAAAAGCCTACATCATTTTGCCCTTGCTGAATGATTCATGGGACACTTTGATCTGCACTCTGGAAGAGATCCCTGAAAATGATTTAATTCCATCATTTGTCTCTGCTCTCCTGCTTGCTGAACGGGAAAAGAGACAAGAAAAATCTGTGCCCATTTCTTCTGGAAAGCTGCAGTGTGAAAAGCCAAGAGAACAAAAAAGCCTCGAGGTTCAAGCTTCTGCATTTGCAAGTAAGCGTTGCTTTCATTGTGGTTCTCCTGAGCATCTATGCAAGGACTGTGACCAGTTGTTCAAAGGTAAGAAGATTGAACAGAAGAATAAAGGAACAACAAGAAAGAAAGCTCTGCAGACTTCTCATATTGTACAGGTTGTAGAAAACTGTAATAATAAAGATATCTGGGTGTTGGATAGCGGGGCAAATTGTCATATTTGTAATTGTAAAAGTTCTTTGGCATCTTTGTCTAAAACAAACAAACAAACAAGTGTTTCCTTGGCTAATAAGTCTATGTCTAAGATCATGGGTCAAGGTGATATGTATCTAACTTGTTTAGGGGAAACTGTTAAAGATGTTTTATTTGTACCAAGTTTTCAATCTAATCTTTTGTCAGTAGCTCAGTTAGTAACAACTGGATATGCCATAACTTTTAAGAAAGATGGCTGTGAAATTAGAAAGGATGGTAAATTGTGTGCAACTTGTGTTCAAAAGGATTCACTTTATATTATCCAGAAAGCTTCTGGGAATCAAACAGCAAAGGCTGTGTTTGGTAATACTCCTATTCATGACCAGTGTGTTCATTTGCTGCATAGGTTTCTTCATGCTAACTTTAAATACATATCACAAATTCCAAACATATGTGCTGATCTAAAATTGAAATCTTGTGATAAATATCTAGATTGTAATGTCTGCAAGGAAAATAAGACTTGCAGAGGCCCTGTAAAGAAATTTGCAGATAGAACCACTTCTAGACCCCTAGAAAAAGTCCATTCTGATGTCATAGCCTCCTTCTCTCCTAGTTTTGGAGAATCAAGGTGTATTTTGACCATAATTGACGATTTTTCAAGGTACACATTCATCTATCTGTTGAAACATGATGAGGCATTTGAAAAATTTAAAAGTTTTGTAACATGGGCAAATGGAAAATCCGCAAAGCCTGTATCTGCTTTGCAATCAGACAGAGGTGGAGAGTATTTGTCTACAAAATTTAAATTTTTTTTGTCAGAAAAAGGGATAGAGCACATTTTGTCTAACCCTTATAAAAAGGTAAAGGTTCCCCCCGCACATTTGTGCAGTCGTGTCCGACTCTAGGGGCCGGTGCTCATCTCCGTTTGTTAGCCGAAGAGCCAGCGTTGTTCAAAGACGTTTCCGTGGTCATGTGGCTGGCATGACGCGTGCGGAACACTGTTACCATCCCACTTGCGTAAACTCAGGTCATGTCAACCTTGATACAGAAGCATTATTATATGCTATATTTACAAATGTATATATAAACTACTTAAAGTACCCAGTCCTGTATTAGGTGAAATACACAGTTGCTCTTGTATTCTTTATTTTATGATCTAAAAGAATCTGGGTCATAAGATTCAGTTTAAAAAAGACATGCTAAGGTATTTTTTTCTCTCACTCACTGGAGCCACAAAGTCTGCTGGCATTCAGATCCCTCTTACCAAATAAGGTTTATCTTTGTATTCTTAAAGTGTTTGGTTACCATATATGGTATTCTTGTTTGGCTAGGCTGAGTCTGAGAAGTCACATACTAATTGGTTACTATGGTGATTGATTGATTATGAGCAAGCAGTTAATATGTATAAAGGTAACTTCTTTTGTTAAGCCTGGGGGCACTTCTGCTGTTTCTTTTGCTATTAAAATGAAGATGTTAAGCCTGCCTGCACCTCTTGTAGGTAGATTGTAGATATGTTTCTTGTTTTTGAATAAATGCAACTTTATTTTTACTGCAAAAGACTAGTTTATTGATCTCTCTCAATGCAAGCTTCTAAAACTCTGAAATCAAATAAAATTAAAAAGTTATGGGCCCAGCAGAGTAGCTAGAAGCAAAATTATATAAAAATGAAAGAGATATCAGGAAAGAATTTCATCTGCATTTGAAAGTCAAGTGAGCAAAGGCCAGGGAAGACTTTTATTTTGAAACTTCCTGGAAGCTGCAAAGCCATTTGTCTGTTTGAATCACAAGCCTTGTGGTTTTCAAACAAGGAGAAGAAATGGCTTCTACAAGTTACCAAGGTATGCCTTTAGAACGTCTTTCAGAATCTAATTATTTGAACTGGGCTCTGAAAATGGAATGTTTTCTTTGGAGAGAAGACCTGTGGTCTCCCATAGGTGACCCAACTCCTGCAAATCCTGATCAAGCTTGGGTAAGATGGGATGAGAGATGCAAAGCTTCAATAATTTTAGGAGTTGAAGATACTCAGCTCGTTCATGTTCGTGGTCTGCAAACTTCCAAAGAATTATGGGACTCTTTACGTAATTTATATGTAAAGACTATAGCTGGAAGTAAAGTAACTTTAACCAAGAAGATGTATAAAGCTTATTTACCAGAACATGGCAATTTACCTGAGCATCTCCACACACTTCAGAAGTATTTTGTGGGACTTCAGGAACATGGGCTGGAATTTACCCCTTTCACAAAAGCCTACATCATTTTGCCCTTGCTGAATGATTCATGGGACACTTTGATCTGCACTCTGGAAGAGATCCCTGAAAATGATTTAATTCCATCATTTGTCTCTGCTCTCCTGCTTGCTGAACGGGAAAAGAGACAAGAAAAATCTGTGCCCATTTCTTCTGGAAAGCTGCAGTGTGAAAAGCCAAGAGAACAAAAAAGCCTCGAGGTTCAAGCTTCTGCATTTGCAAGTAAGCGTTGCTTTCATTGTGGTTCTCCTGAGCATCTATGCAAGGACTGTGACCAGTTGTTCAAAGGTAAGAAGATTGAACAGAAGAATAAAGGAACAACAAGAAAGAAAGCTCTGCAGACTTCTCATATTGTACAGGTTGTAGAAAACTGTAATAATAAAGATATCTGGGTGTTGGATAGCGGGGCAAATTGTCATATTTGTAATTGTAAAAGTTCTTTGGCATCTTTGTCTAAAACAAACAAACAAACAAGTGTTTCCTTGGCTAATAAGTCTATGTCTAAGATCATGGGTCAAGGTGATATGTATCTAACTTGTTTAGGGGAAACTGTTAAAGATGTTTTATTTGTACCAAGTTTTCAATCTAATCTTTTGTCAGTAGCTCAGTTAGTAACAACTGGATATGCCATAACTTTTAAGAAAGATGGCTGTGAAATTAGAAAGGATGGTAAATTGTGTGCAACTTGTGTTCAAAAGGATTCACTTTATATTATCCAGAAAGCTTCTGGGAATCAAACAGCAAAGGCTGTGTTTGGTAATACTCCTATTCATGACCAGTGTGTTCATTTGCTGCATAGGTTTCTTCATGCTAACTTTAAATACATATCACAAATTCCAAACATATGTGCTGATCTAAAATTGAAATCTTGTGATAAATATCTAGATTGTAATGTCTGCAAGGAAAATAAGACTTGCAGAGGCCCTGTAAAGAAATTTGCAGATAGAACCACTTCTAGACCCCTAGAAAAAGTCCATTCTGATGTCATAGCCTCCTTCTCTCCTAGTTTTGGAGAATCAAGGTGTATTTTGACCATAATTGACGATTTTTCAAGGTACACATTCATCTATCTGTTGAAACATGATGAGGCATTTGAAAAATTTAAAAGTTTTGTAACATGGGCAAATGGAAAATCCGCAAAGCCTGTATCTGCTTTGCAATCAGACAGAGGTGGAGAGTATTTGTCTACAAAATTTAAATTTTTTTTGTCAGAAAAAGGGATAGAGCACATTTTGTCTAACCCTTATAAAAAGGTAAAGGTACCCCCCGCACATTTGTGCAGTCGTGTCCGACTCTAGGGGCCGGTGCTCATCTCCGTTTGTTAGCCAAAGAGCCAGCGTTGTCCGAAGACACTTCCACAGTCATGTGGCCGCATGACACGCGTGGAACGCTGTTACCTACCCACCGAAGGGGTACCTATTAATCTACTTGCATTTGCATGCTTTCGAATTGCTAGGTTGGCAAGAGCTGGAGCTAGTGCGGGAGCTCACTCTGCACGCAGGGCTAGGGATTCGAACCTCCGAACTTGCAATCTTCCGATCAACAAGCCTGGTGTCTTACCAGCTGAGCCACCACATCCTTATACTTATACTCCTGAACAAAATGGAGTGGCTGAGAGAAAGGGCAGAACTCTGCAAGAAGCCATGATGTGTTTGCTTAAAGATGCAAGATTACCTTTTAAGTTTTGGGGTGAAGCAGTATCCACTGCTTGTTATGTTCAAAACAGACTGTTCAATAGTGCAATTCAGGATACACCATTTCATTTGTACTATGGTGTGAAGCCTAAAGTAAGTCATCTCAGAATTTTTGGAAGCACAGCTTGGGTGCACATTCCAAAGCAGCTGAGGCTCAAAGGGGCTTCCAGAACAAAGAAAGCTATCTTTGTTGGGTATGAACAAAGCCAGAGGAGCTACAGGTTCATACTAGGTAATCAATTAATAATCAGTAAAAGTGCTTCATTTGCTGAGCAAAATTGGGACAATATAAAATCCAGTTCTTCAGTAGATTTATCCATGAGGGAACAGCAAGGTTTTGCTGATGGTGATCTGAGTGAAATAAATAAACCAGAGGAACAGCAAACTGAACTATCTGAAAAGACAGAGGTTTCTCAGGAAAATGGTGGGAGTCAGAATGTTAGTCCTGTCCTACCTTGCAAGTCTCAAAGGTGTAATAAAGGGGTTCCACCTTCACATTATGAAGTGGATGTAGTGAAAGAATTTCACATTCACACAGAACCTGAATCTCTACAGCAAACAAATGAGATGTCATCTGAAATTGCTAAATGCTGGTATGAGGCAATGCAGCAGGAATTAGCTTGTTTAAAGGAAAATAAAACCTGGAAATTAGTAAATCTACCTCCAAATGAGCACTGTTTGGATTGTAGATGGGTTTTCAAATTGAAAAAGGATGCAGATGGTAAAATTCAGAAATATAAAGCAAGATTGGTTGCAAAAGGGTTTTCTCAAAGAAAAGATGTGGATTATGATAAAAATTTTGCTCCTGTAACAAAGGGTGAGACTATCAGGTTGCTCTTAAAGGTTGCTGCCATCAAAAAGATGTCTGTTTTTCAGTGTGATATTCAAACTGCATTTTTGTATGGTGAATTAGAACAGAAATTCTACATGCATCAACCTCCTGGATATGAACAAGGTAAACATCTTGTGTGTGAATTACATAAGTCCATTTATGGTCTAAAACAAGCAGCTCATTGTTGGAATATTAAATTTGATGAAACTTTGCAAAATTTTGGGTTTGAGAAAGGGATAGCTGATCCATGTGTTTATGTAAAGAAAGATAAGCAAGATTGTATGTACTTATGCTTGTATGTGGATGATTTATTGCTGCTTACATCATCAGATAAGCAAAGATATGCTTTTGAGGAATGTATGAAAAGTAATTTCACATTGAAAAATCTTTGAAAAATTACAAATTATCTAGGTTTGGAAATTCACGGAGAAGAAGATGGAAGTTTTCTCATAAGCCAGAGTGGTAAGATTAAAAAACTGCTAGAGGATTTTAAAATGCAAGAATGTAAGTCTGTTTCCACCCCCATGCTTCCCAAGTTTCTAAAGGAGGAGGGGGAGAAGGGGAAAGCTGAGTCATCTCAAGCAGATGGTTTTAGGTCTGCAATTGGCAGTCTATTATATATTGCAAACCACACAAGGCCGGATATCTCAAACAGTGTGTCAATTTTGAGCAGATTTGTGCAGAATCCTACTTCTGCTGCAAAAGCTGGATTAAAAAGAATTTTTAGGTATTTACAGGATACCAAGGATTACTGTTTGAAATTATCTGCTTCTGAAATGGGAAAAATGGGAAAGCTGGTGTGCTGCAGATTGGGCTGGAGATCTAACTGATTGTAAGTCCACTTCTGGAGCTGTAATTAAATTTGCTGGGTCTACTATTGCTTGGTATTCTAGAAAACAATATCTGGTGGCAATTTCCACAGCTTTAGCTCAGATTTGTAATGAAATTTTCTGGTTCAAGCAATTATTAAAAGTTATAGCAATAGAATTACATTATCCAATTTATTGTATAAATTGTTGGTTTTTATACTTTATATTTTATATCTTATGCTTTTATTCAATTTTATTATTGTAAACCGCCCAGAGTTCCCCGTTGGGGGAGATGGGCGGTTATATAAATTAAATAAATAAATAAATAATAAATCCTGTAACTATTTTTGAAGTCAACCAAGCTTGCATTCATTTAGCATTATCTGAAGGCTGTAGACAGAGAACAAAGCACATTGACATTCGTTTTTATCTTGTCAGAGATTTTATTGCAAAGAAAGAGGTCATTTTAAAATATTGTGACACAAAAAACATGTTAGCAGACATTCTAACGAAACCACTTGTAGGAGTGAGACAGAGAAATAACAGAAAAATTAGGTTTAATTTCAGATTCTTTTTAATCATAAAAAAGGGGAAAGTTGTATTTTTTATTTTATGATCTAAAAGAATCTGGGTCACAAGGTTCAGTTTAAAAAAGACATGCTAAGGTGTTTTTTTTCTCTCTCACTCACTGGAGCCACAAAGTCAGCTGGCATTCAGATTCCTCTTACCAAATAAGGTTTATCTTTGTATTCTTAAAGTGTTTGGTTACCATATATGGTATTCTTGTTTGGCTAGGCTGAGTCTGAGAAGTCACATGCTAATTGGTTACTATGGTGATTGATTGATTATGAGCAAGCAGTTAATATGTATAAAGGTAACTTCTTTTGTTAAGCCTGGGGGCACTTCTGCTGATTCTTTTGCTATTAAAATGAAGATGTTAAGCCTGCCTGCACCTCTTGTAGGTAAACAGATTGTAGACATGTTTCTTGTTTTTGAATAAATGCAACTTTATTTTTACTGCAAAAGACTAGTTTATTGATCTCTCTCAATGCAAGCTTCTAAAACTCTGAAATCAAATAAAATTAAAAGTTGCATGGCAAGAGGCATGCAACTCTTGAACCGGCCCCTTTAATAGAATAATGTAGCTGTCCTAACTGCATTCTTCTGCAGCAGTTAACCATAAGGGGTCATGGGTCCTTGGACTGAGAAGTTGTACTTGCAGAAACTGCTGCAAATTGCAGCACTTCTGAATATTAGTCCACTAGTAAAGATACGTCTAGTAGGATAGGTTGTTTATTGACTTTTTTGCATTCCCAGGAGAGCAGCAAGGAAAGCAGAATGAAACCAGTGAGAGAAAGATCAAACTGCAGATACTCAAAACAATAGCATTATAGAGTTGCTGTATGCAGCACACACACACACACACACACACACACACACACTCATTAATTCAGCTGGAACAAAATGGAACTAGATGTAACTTCTGTTGCAGTTTACCTTGCAAGTTGGTTTTTAAATAACCAGCCAGCAAATGAGAGGAGACAGGCAAGGATAGAGTCTGCTGCATAGGAAGAGAGGCTTTAATTCCTTCCTTTTTCCATTTCTGTTCTTTGGAATCTCTACTCCACTCAAGTTTGCTACATGTCAGTGTTTCTCAACTTTGGCAACTTTAAGAGGTGTGGACTTCAACTCCCAGAATTCCCCAGCCAGCCATGCTGGCTGGGGAATTCTGGGAGTTGAAGTCCACACCTCTTAAAGTTGCCAAAGTTGAGAAACACTGCTCTCTGTAATGGGAAGAAATACTCATTGTGTATTTTTACCCTGAAAGGATGGTAATTCCTCTTTCTCTGCAGTGTTGGGAATTCCACGGTCTGCCCAATTACACCTCAAATAATTTCTTGCAGTAGAGGTCCAAATATAGTATTAAGCAAAACTGGTAAACTATAGCATTGATTCCATCGATGTAACTGCCATGGTGGGCTGTGACTTGATACCTCTCCTAGTCCCTCAGGATGTTTTTATCATCCCCTTGTCTGGACGTTTGGTTTTCTATTGAGCCACACAAAAGGAGGGATTAAGAAGCAGAAGTCATCTCATGTGGAACTTCCCTGACAGAGAAGCAAGTATGTTGCTTCTGAGAGAGCCTGCCTGAAAAACTAAAACTCAGAGTTGAATCTGGTGGCAAAAGGCTCAGATGTTAAGTGCTGTTGAAATAAAATGTAGCAACGGAAAGAAAAAGGAATAAAATAATAAAAAAGGAAAGGGAAAGAGAGAAAAGAAAGAGAAGTTATCTACTGAAAACAAGACTGGCAGTTCAATGGATTCGAAGGAAGATTTGGAGCCAAAACTGCAGCAGGAAGATTTCAGTCTCTCTGGGAAACATTAAGCCAGTTCAGCATGTATAAAAACTTGAAACTGGGGATGTGAAGGGTAGAAGATTGAGTGTTGTTAGGACTAGATGGCTGATAGCATGAATTGAACTGGATGGCTGATGTTGAAAAGAGAGGAGGAAAATAAGATGTCAGTGTGGTAGAACAGTAAATAAGAAATTTTGCAAGCTGAGCAGGTGACTCTATTTGTAGTGCTGGGGCTGTGGACAGTAGGGACAGGACCAGTATGGCAGCATGAGTGGAGACCTATGGAAAATGAGGTCTCCTGGATGTGTGGTGGTTCATTTGATGGCTGGTATGGGATACTGCAGCAGTGTTAGACTTCTTGGAGTGGATAACTACCTCCAGGACTGGAATAAAAAGATAACAGCATCACCAAGACCCTTGGTCCACTACGACCACAATAAAGTGTATTGTATTGTATTGTATTGTATTGTATTGACCCTTGGTCAGGACTTAAGGGAGTTGCAGCTCTACCTAAAGCAGGAGAACCTTGCAACAGTGACTCATGCCTTCATCACCCCTTGTCTGGACTACTGCAATGTGCTGCACATGGGACTGCCTATGAAGATCACCCAGAAGTTACAGTTAGTCTAGAAGATAGAGGCTTGGATGATGTTTGGTATAAACCAGCAGGGGCATGTCATATGAGTATGGTGAGCCCTTACTGTCTCCTACGAGCTTCTAGGTTCAATTCTATGTGCTGGCTTTAACAACCCATGATCCATTGGGTCATTCTTTCAGAGATGTTTCCTTACCTAAACAGAGAAACAGAATGACCACATGCAGGCAAAAAAGCAGTGGGAATGGGAGCGACTGCCAGCTTCCCCATTGACTTTGCTTGTGGGAAGCTGGCAGGAAGTGTTGGAAATAACTTCTCCTCCTCCTTGGCTGACCTGCGGAACTGCCTGCCACTCTGCTGGTAGGAGGGGGAATGTAGGGAGCCATGGACCGCAAGGAAAACTGCACCCTCGCTCCCTGTCCTGGCGTGTCCCCAAGGGCCCCCTCCTTCCAGGGAGGAAGAGGGCTTACTCGTTGACCACGAGCGCCCCCCAGCCAGCCCTACCTCACAACAGGCATCCAAGTTGCTCCCTCATCCTTCCCTGACCAACCACCGCCATTAAGAGATTTCAAATTTCAGCCTTGGTTCCAAAGCAGCAATTGCCGCTCACCTGTCAGGCCTTGCCACCAGCCAATTGTGTGCAGGGGCCAGAGGAAGGTGGGAAAGAAGGCAGGGATACGCCCCCCTATCTTCCCTTGCACATGCAACCTATGGGTTTCTGGGAAGTGTAGTTGGAAGGCATGGTGGTGCTGAAGCAGCCACAACTTTGCCAAATTTCAATCCCACCGGAGTTAAATCAGCCCATTTGAGGTATGTTGATTCAAAAATTGTTGCCCTATGATGCACCATTTCACCCAATTGAAGGTTATAAACAAGCAAACACTGAGAGTTTTAGTAGTATATAGATTGCCCTACATGAGTTGGCAACAGGGTACTTGCAGGACTGTCTTTCCCAACTGGATTAATTTCTCTGAATTTGGAAATCCCAGGATAAACTCGTATTAGTTCCCCATTTTGGTGAAGTAAGGGAAGGGAAGGCTCGCAGGCATTGCTTCTTTGTCGGTGCACCCTGGTATATGGAGTAGCCCCCAGAAACTCACTTGGCACAAAATGGTTGCTTTCTATATGTTTTCAAAAATTGAACTGTTACAAAGAGTTTTGGAGACTGAAGTGATGCCACCATAGTTTTTAAGTCTATAGAAGGTTTCTGCAATTTACTGTACCATGGATGTTATATTGTTGGATGCTTACATTGTGATTGATTAAGAGTCGTTTTGATTGTGGCAGGTACAAATAAAAAAAATACATGAATGAAAAAGTAAATACCAAGCATCAATGCCTGCTTTTAAGATAACAGATGTAGTTTCTTACTCTTTCACTGGTAAATAAACAATAATGCTTATTGAACATAGGGGTCTGCCTTTAACAAATTGTCAGGATGGAGCATTCTGCCAGAGTAGTTATGGGGGTAGTAGTAGTCTGGCATGCCTGCAGGGTCATTAGGAATGTTGATTAGGGTTGTTTAGTGAACAGCCTGACACCAAGGTCCACCCGAATGGCGCCATCAGCTTGTTAGTGAAGGATTTGTGGCTGGGAAGTATGGAAACTGTGAGAGCGTAGGGAGGGGCTGTCACGGAGTGATTCCCCCAATTGGGGGGGAGGGCTGGTACAAAGGTGGAGGATGTAAATACTGTTTGGTGCAGGCTGTTCTCATTCTAGTCCTTGCATTGGAAATGATCACTTGCTTTAATAAAGAACTCTTTCATATCCTTGATGGCTTGTAGTAAGAGTCTCTGAATTAATAGCTAAAACATCAGGACCATCACACAAATGAAGTTAAAACAAAAATAAAAAAGGTCTTTTAATATTCTACCATCAGCCATGGAAGCTTCCCTGGTGACTTCGGGCGAGTCACTATCTCTCAGCCTGGCCTTCCTCACATGATTGTTATCGAAAAGATGGGAAGATGGAGTGCTATGCAGCCTACCTTGAGCTCCTGAAGAATAGGCATGAGTGAAATATAAATAAGTAAAATAATCCACAATAAAATAATCCATATAGAGCAGTACATATTCATCTCATAATTCCTTTTCAGGGTAAGCAATGCTAAGCAAAGTACAGTATTCTTAAGGCATGGAGTGTGGCAAGGCTGGTACAGTCCTTTCATATATTTTCTAACAAGGACCTCCTTTATTTTGTGCAATTTTATTCTATTCCATTTCCATCAAACTTACAACCATTTCACCATCCCAATACCACATTTGTAAACTGTCCATACATTCCTTAGTTCCTTTTTCCTTCTTTAGTAGAGTCTTTCTTCAACCTATTCTTTCTAGGGTAGCCTCTTCTAATTAGTAAACAGTCATTATTTAATATAGAATGTTTAAAATGTTCAGTAATGGCTACTGATTATTATAGCTCTTACGATAGATAGATAGATAGATGATAGATAGATAGATAGATAGATAGATAGATAGATAGATAGATTTCAGAATGAGGACTGGTGATCCAAATGTGAGTGTGCCTCCAGAAAACCACACAAGGAGCAAAATATGAGCATTTTCAAGCTACCTTGGTTTACCTGGATAAGTTGACAAGGAACTTTGTTTTCTCTCAGGGACATCAAAAGGACTTGAAAGTGCTTTCCTTTGGCTGGATCATGCTATTAGTGTAATGCTTTCTCCATTATGATACACTTTTGAAACTGAGGACTATTGAAGTCTTTACACCATCTTTTCATAGCCTGGGGAAATATCAAGTGAAGTAGGAACTCTAAGAATTCCCAACCAATATGACTAAGGGCAGAGAATTATACAAACTGGCTTTTATGAGTAAAGGAGGAACAGAACTCACTGTCTCTTGGTTTTGTTGTAATCTCTGTTAACTGAAATTGCAAAGTAAGGGTGTTCATCATTTCTGATTAATAATACTAGTAATTGATTTAGCTTTGTAATTCCTGTTGGCCTGCGATGGAAAGTCCAAAAGGAACTGCTGATTCAAATTCGTATTTCAAACCACCAGTTTTCTATTCATGTTCTTTTAGATAACAACATTAACAAAATGTACAAATACCTTCTGAAAGAGGATGGAAAGAATTCGAAATTGAATATGGAACAATTTGTTAGATTTGCTACTTATGGGGGGCATGATGGCTCAGTGGTTAAGATGCCAGGCTTGTCAATCGGAAGGTTGGCAGTTCAAGGCCCGAGCACTGCGTGACGGAGTGAGCTCCCACACTCGCCCCAGCTCTTGCTAACCTAGCAGTTCGAAAGCATGCAAATGCAAGTAGATAAATAGGTACCTCTTCAGTGGGATGGTAACAGCGTTCCGTGCGCGTCATGCTGGCCACATGACTGCGGAAGCGTCTTCGGACAGCACTGGCTCTTCGGCTAAGAAACGGAGATGAGCACCGCCCCCTAGAGTCGGACACGACTGTGCAGGGGAAAACCTTTACCTTTACTACTTATGAGTGAGAATCAGTATGGGTAGCAAATAAATTTTCACCTTCAGAACAGGAATAGAAATGGGGAATCCTTGATCTGAGCTGTCCAGAAAATTTTACAAATCACTGTGTCAGTGAATTTTTTCTGTTAAAATGGCTGGTTTCACAGACTGAGCTAAACTGAAAAGTTCCTTGCGTAGTTTTGAATTAGTATGAAGCTTGAAGCTTATCATGATGGTTTATAAACCATTACTTATGGCCTACACAGCATTATGTGAACTGGACCAGTTTTGGATCTATGAAGAAATTGTGATTAAGGGAGCCATGGTTTAGCACAATATCTGAAACCAATCAATCTGCCATTTAAGCCAAGGGGGCATATATGGAGAAGCTTTGGTCATAATTTTGCTGGGCACAGTGGATGGAATGAAAATTGGAATAAGGTTTCATTTTGCAATAAAGGCCAGTCACATTGTGAAGCTGTGTCTTAGCTCACTGTTGTTGCTCCCTTAGTTAAACTGCCTGTTTCTCGCTAAAAGATCAAAATGTTGCTATGTACCAACATTGCCATCTAGTGTTTCTAAAAGGCTTTTGCAATTTCAGATTGGTGAATAGAAGGAAGAAAACTGAGCTTCATTATTAAGTTTTCTTCTTCATTTAAGGCACCTGTATTAAAAGAGTTTTTCTCCTGCATAATAAGCTTCAAGTTAATGAAACTTAAGCTACTGTACTTACCAGATATAACAATGGGAAACAGATCCACTACCATATTTTGAAGAAGGTGACATTTATCACCCTTGCTATTGGCATCAACAATAGCAGGGAAAATGGCCAAGGACTACCCCCCCCCCCCCATTTTTACTGCAAGATGTTAAGCAACATGTCCACTAGTGCATCTGGCCAGCTACATCACATTCAAATTTGAACAGAATATTCTGTCTCTGTACCGCAGTATCCTAAATGTCACGCACTCAGAATCATGACAGTTGCCATATCTTATGATATGGTGGATGTATTACATTTACTCCATCAAGCCAAGACTTGATCATAGAAGGTAGTTATACCTATTCTTCCTGGGGAAGGCTTTGGCAACTATCTTCCCATTATCCAAGGCATTATTCCATCAAGCATATCAAACTGTGCTTGAAGAGTCTGCAGTGAAGTCGTATGCATTACTGAGGCTAGAGGAGAAGTTAGAAGGAGAGATAACATGCATGTACCTAGCTTGGTTTCCTTTGACCACACACAATTGGTGAAGCTCCTCTCAGCTGTTGATTTGGCACCCACGTTCAAGGAAACCAGGCAAAATATGCAGCCATTATATTTTGAGATGAATGTTTCATTAAATTATTCTTGCTTGAAGGCTTGTACATTGATTCAATCCCTGCAAAGGGAAATGGATGAGTAACACTTGACATTGGTCCAAAGGGTGGTAACCTTGGCAACCACTTGTCCTATTTATATCGCTTCTTCTCAGTTTGTAGACTTTGAAGATGTGGGAACTGCTCACTTGCTTGACTTTTGTCCATCCTGGCCTATATAAATAGGCCACGTTGGGACTGGCCCCATAGTTAAAGGAAGTGATCAATACCTCCTGATGTGCAGGATGTATTCCTGGTTGCTGAAGTACACAGTTCTAAGACCTTTACTGGAAAAGTCTTCTCTAGACACAGAAGAGCTTTGTAATTATACTCTGAAAGTAAAGGCTTCACAGTTCCAGATGCATTTGGATGAAATTGATTATCTGATCCATTTCCATTGGATTTTGTCCACAATATCATACTGAGTCTGCTTTGGTCACGTTGATGAAAGATTTAACACCAGAAACTGGATTGAGAGATTAAAACCCATCCAATTCTTTTGGATCTCTCAGATTTCAAAACCCTCAACCATGGTGGGAATATACCATATGACTGGGTTAGGCATTGCAGGTACATAATGTATACGATATGTTATTTTTGCTTTATTTTCTTGATGGGGGTGGGTGGGTGCTTAATGGCATTATAACTCCAACTATTATGACTTAAAATAATGGCTTGCTCAACAATGTAACCTGAATTGAATCAGTTGAATCAGAACCATCAAGAAACTTTATGCAGCATTCAGCATTTCTGAGCACTATATGAAGATAGAAAAATAAAAGTTAAAAAAAAAAACAGCATGCTGCATTCTTTTTCTTCTTTTGTGAAGCAGGAGGATGTCATTTAATTCTGTTCAAAAGAAACAGTTATAGGCTCTCTCCTTTTTAAAATTCACTTAGAAAAAAAAATTGGAAGGAGTTTTGTAAAACCTCTGAATAGGAAAAAAAAAAAAGCAACCAACTCTTCCTTTATACTTGTTGTATATATGGTTTCCTGCCAAATGGCACATGTACAGTATCAAGTATTTTCATGAGCATTGTCCACCAAACAATAGGGAATGGATGAAATTATATCCCCTTCTTGCTTCTCTACCCATATGCCTGAAATTTGGCATGGTTTATTTCTCCAGATGGGAGAACTATCATTGCAAGTGTCATCTAATTTTGTACATCTTGGAATGTCAGTATGTGCATGTACCTCCCAGTTGGTATGATGCAGACAATAGTGCATTGGCTTGTAATATAGTCTCTAGATTAGAGATCCTAGCTTGCACAGAATAATATGAGCATGCTTGCAGTAAAGCAGAGCCTTGATTGGTCTAGTTTCTTTATTATTAGCAGGGAAGGCTGCATGTGACAAGGGTAATACTGAGGCTGATAAACACTTTCTCTCTCTTACCTAAAAGCAGTAAGTAAAAGTTTAGATTGAACAAAGACATTATGGGTGGCAGGTGTCAATATCTATGGGTTCATCTGGATGATTGTGCTATATAGAAAATTTGCAACTTGGAATGTAAAAGGATTACATTCCAAAAAGCATGCATGCATGCATGCATGCATGCATGAATGAATGATAAATATATCTGTTTATTTATCAATTCTATCTATCTTTTGGCATATAACTGTACACCAAACAAGCAAGTAGGTAAATAAATACCTGCATATATCAAATAGTTGTACCAGCCTTGACCAAACTGTTAGAGATCGGGTTTCAACCAAGAACATCTCACACACAGGCTTGAAGGAGGAGGCAGCCTCTGCTGTAACCTGATCTTACTTGCTTTGTGTGGGAGGGGCTGAATCCCGGTTTCCTGTTTCCTGTTCTCTTCCTCTTTCTGCTCGGATCTCCTACCAAGGAGCATGGCAGCTATGGCTGCTGCCACACGTTGCTCATACTTCCATCCAGGTGGACCACATTAGAAGCATGTGGTTCATGTCAGAACCAATTGCTCACATGCATGGACCATTTCTACTAAGGAACTGTGAGTTACAATAAAATTGTGAACTCTTTTTATGTAACTTTACATTAACATGTGAAGTGTGTTTATTTTGTGTTTTGAACTGATTAAGCCTTGTGCAAGTTTATGGGAACGCTTCTACTCTGCTATTTACTAATAAGAAGCTGCGTGGAGTTCTGGTACTACCATCCCAGAATTCCTACACAAACTCCACACCTTATCAAGACTTGTAACATTTTTCCACAGAGATTGAATAAATTCACCCCTTAGCTTTAGTATACAGTTCATGTGGGTTATATATTGCATATCAATATCCAATCTTTCTCTTCTTTTTTGTGAGGGAAGAATAACAAGAATTATTACATCTTGAAAGTACACAGAAATGTCTTTCTGTTCAATGACACACAGCCCCAATAAGTTAACTTGGTGAGCATAAACAACATCTTCATGCTTTTGTTTAATCTTATCAGAATTGCTGAAGCTAGTTCTCGAGTTTTCTTAATGCATTCAACAGTGAAAAGCAAAATCATATATGTATGAAAAGGGATACTATCATTAGTGCTTCTTGGCCAGGAAAAGTAATGTTGATGAGTCCAAACCTATTTTGTTACAATGCTTGGCTTTTCTTTAAATCACATGCATGTTTTTCAGCTTTGATCAATGGCTGCCAGTTTACTGAATCCGAGCCTCATTGCTTATTACTCCAGAATATGTAGCTATGGAATCTGCATCAGCACAGAAATGGAGGAGTTCACAATATTCAAAAGGTAAACCAGGATTTAAGGTCATGGGCTCAAGAGTCAGTCTATGGCCTGCTGAAGAATATCTCACAATCAGATAATTATAGAAAAGAGGCACATATGTAGTTTAATCCCTATCCGACAGCTTGCCTAGAGTAAGAAAATGGTCTACATAAGAACATAAAAAGAGTCATGCAGCATCAGACCATAGGCCTAACTTGTCCAGCATTCTTTGTCACAAAGAATCACAAAATGGCCAACTGGATGCATTTAAGAAACCCACCAACCTGGACTGGAAAATAATACCCCTTTGTAGACCTAGGAAGCAACTAAACTATGAAGGGGTGTGAATCATTGTGAGTGTGCAAATATATGTTTTCATATTTAACAATCCAATTAAATATAATATTTAATTAATTTAATGTTTATCCTTGCTTTATTTTTTATTTTTTTAATATGACCCCTACCAAATCAGAATGGCTTCCAAGGTGCCATTCAAAAAATAGTGTGGCCCTTGGGCTATAATTCTTACTCATCCATGATCTGCGTGAAATCATTGGAAGATAATATGTATGGATATGGGCTATGTTGTCACCAATATGTAAATGGTACTCAGCTTTATTTCTCTTTTTTGTCTAACTCAGGTACAGCGGAGAGCACAGTAACAGAATGACTGTGTAAGAAATTAAAACTTATTCTAGACAAGACAGAAGTACTATTGATGTGTGGCCCATCTGCCCTGGTGAGCAGCATTTAACCTGTTCTAGAGAACATTGCACTTGTTGAAAACTTAGGTATGTGGCTTGCTTCTGGATTCATCATCATCACTGGAAATAAAGATGTCATGTTGATTTTTGAAACTATGAGCAGCTTGCAGTCAGATTTTCTAGGAACACCTCCATTGTATACATTCCTGTGTGCTTCAGTCATCTTTGAAGGTCCCTCTCTGGGTGTCCCTACCAAGGGAAGTGAAACAAGAACTTCAAATGAAGGAGAGGATCTTTTCTCAGTTGTGGAGTTTATGGAATGTCCTTCCATAAAGAAGCAACTCTGGTCCCCACATTGATGTCCTTTGAGGACTTAGCCTTTGAGGACCAGGCTAAGACATTCCTTTTCTCTCAGGCATTTGTATAGTTTTGTAAACAGTTATTTTCCCTACACTGCATACTGAATTTTATGTTTCATTTTTTTTCTTGTGATATTCATTATATTTTATTGTTCCCATACTGTTACTGTTTTCAGGTGTGTGTGTGTACATGTACATGAGTACATATATTTAAATGTTAGTCCATTTGACTTTAGTTATTGGGTAGGCTAGAAAGTAAATAAATAAATAAAGTAAAGGTAAAGGTTCCCCCACACAATCATGTCCAACTCTAGGGGCCGGTGCTCATCTCCATTTGTTAGCCAAAGAGCCAGCATTGTCCGAAGATGCTTCCGCGGTCATGTGGCTGGCATGACGCGCACGGAACGCTGTTACCTTCCCACCGAAGTGGTACCTATTTATCTACTTGCATTTGCATGCTTTCAAATTGCTAGGTTGGCAAGAGCTGGGGCGAGTGTGGGAGCTCACTCCGTCAAGCAGGGCTAGGGTCTCGAACCTCTGAACCTGCGGCCTTCTGATTGACAAGCCTGGCGTCTTAACCGCTGAGCCACCGCGCCCCCTAAAATAAATAAATAAATCCATACATAATTGTTACAACTTTAGTTGACTGATTAAACCTTGCAAATGTAAATCTAAACAGTGGCAATTATTAGAAGAAACTATATAAATAGAAGCTATAACAAATTAGAAAGTACTTTTAGTGGGGTTTTTGTTTGTTTGTTTGTTTTGGTACCTTTGAGTCAGTGTTGACTTCTGGCAAATTCCTGGACAAGTCCCTGCAGTTTTCTTGGCAAGATTTTGGAAGTGCCTCCTTCCTAGGGCTGAGAGAGAGAGAGAGACTGGCCCAAGGTCACCAAGCTGGGTTTGTGCCTAAGGCGGGACTAGAACTCACAGTCTCCCGGTTTCTAGCCTGATGCCTTAACCACTACACCAAACTGGCTCTCCCTTTAAGATTCCTAATAGCAGATTTTAATCCCTTAGAGGGATTAATTAAAATAGCAAATCTTACTCCCTTAGAGGGTAAATATGGCTTGAGAGTTAGCCCTGTTGAAACCAATCAAACTTATTTGTAAGTTGACCTCTATAGGATCGCATTGTTGGTGTCTATGTCTCAAATCCAAAGAAACTCGCATGATTTACAAAGGTTCCCAGTTCTTTTTCTTCTTTTGTAAAATAAATGGAGCATCCTGTTATTACTGATTTCCCTAGAACAGATGGTGTGGGCTATGCATGTAAGGTCACAAGTGCAAATTATGATTGATCAGTAGCTACTGTATAGTAGAGATAAAATTAGCAAGTGCTGCTTTCTCAATCCTGTAAGAAAAGCCATACCTACTTAAATGACCTATTCAGTTCAGTTAAGGGAATGAGTAAGAACTTCTGACTCTCCAAATTAAGTGTGATGTACTCGCCATGCATTGCTGTCCAGAGAGTGCTTAAGAAAAGACAAGCCAGTTGTGATTGCAGACCCAGATAGGTAGCAATGCCAAGAAAATATGTGGCCTGTGCTGAATGTATTACTTTTGGTGGGTCATGCATTTTACAGGTTTAGTATAGCTCTTTCCATTTAGTATGTAAAATGTATCCTTCCCTGGATCAAATGTTTCCTCTGGCTTTCTCATATTCTTCTGATCAGACTTTAGGATTTTGCTGACTCTTCTATCTCTTTTCAAAGTGAAAATACTACATGTACATATTTTCCAAGATCACTGCAGGGTTACTATGGTCTGACTCTTAGAAATGCACTGATAAAGGAATAGAGAAGTCCTTGCTAGTTATTGAGTCTAGTTACATAAAATAGTAACTCATAAATTTTATTTATTTATTTATTTGTCATATTTATATTGTGCCCATCTCCCCCGCAAGGAGGATGGGCACATCAGGAGGATGGGCACAACAACAACAAATGTCTTGTTGTTTCTTTTAGAGAATTAGGGCCTACAATAATGGAAACCCCAGCGACCTAGGTCTTTTGAGGCCTGCTTGATTTGGAGATCTAAATTAATAATCTAATATTAGTATTTCTTTAATTATTTCATTTATTACTGTTAGCATAATGTAAAATGGAATGATTACTGAAGCATGTGCTGTTTTCAGTTTGAAAGTTTTCACCATCAGAATAATCTATTTAAGGGGTTTTCAAACTTTTTCAGGCTGTGGAACCTATCAATAATACTAATTGTTGTTGTTCAGTCGTTTAGTTGTGTCTGACTCTTTGTGACCTCATGGACCATAGCACGCCAGGCCTTTCTGTCCTCCACTGTCTCCCGGAGTTTACTCAAATTCATGTTCATTACATCGGTGATGCTATCTAACCATCTCATCCTCTGCCGTCCCCTTCTCCTTTTGCCTTCAGTCTTTCCCAGCATCAGGGTCTTTTCCAGTGAGTCCTCTCTTCACATTAGGTGGCCAAAGTATTTGAGCTTCAGCTTCAGTATCTGTCCTTCCAATGAGCAGTCAGGGTTGATTTCCTTTAGGATTGACTGATTTGACCTCCTTGCAGTCCAAGGGACTCTCAAGAGTCTTCTCCAGCACCACAGTTCGAAAGCATCAATTCTTTGGCGCTCAGCCTTCCTTATGGTCCAACTCTCACAGCCATACATTACTACTGGAAAAACCATAGCTTTAACTATACGGACCTTTGTCGGCAAGGTGATGTCTCTGCTTTTTAATATGCTGTCTAGGTTTGCCATAGCTTTTCTCCCAAGGAGCAAGCATCTTTTAATTTCATGGCTGCAGTCACCGTCTGCGGTGATCTTGGAGCCCAAGAAAATAAAATCTGTCACTGCTTCCATTTCTTCCCCTTCTATTTGCCAGGAAGTGATAGGACCAGATGCCATGATCTGAGTTTTTTTAATGTTGAGTTTCAAGCCAGCTTTTGCACTCTCCTCTTTCACCCTCATCAAGAGGCTCTTTAGTTCCTCTTCACTTTCTGCCATTAGGGTGGTATTGTCTGCATATCTGAGGTTGTTGATATTTCTCCCGGCAATCAAAACTCCGGCTTGTGATTCATCCAGCCCGGCATTTCTCATGATGTATTCTGCATATAAGTTAAATAAGCATGGTGATAATATACAGCCTTGTCATACTCCTTTCCCAATTTTGAACCAGTCGGTTGTTCCATGTCCGGTTCTAACTGTTGCTTCTTGACCCACATACAGGTTTCTCAGGAGACAGGTAAGGTGGTCTGGTACTCCCATCTCTTTAAGAATTGTCCACAGTTTGTTGTGATCCACACAATCAAAGGCTTTAGCGTAGTCAATGAAGCAGAAGTATATGTTTTTCTGGAACTCTCTTGCTTTTTCCATGATCCAGCGAATGTTGGTAATCTGATCTCTAGTTCCTCTGCCTCTTCGAAACCCAGCTTGCACTTATGGTAGTTCTCGGTTCACATATTGCTGAAGCCTAGCTTGTAGGATTTTGAGCATAACCTTGCTAGCATGTGAAATGAGCGCAATTGTACGGTAGTTTGAACATTCTTTGGCATTGCCCTTCTTTGGAATTGGAACGTAAACTGACCTTTTCCAATCCTGTGGCCACTGTTGAGTTTTCCAAATTTGTTGGCATATTGAGTGCAGCACTTTAACAGCATCATCTTTTAGGATTTTAAATAGCTCAGCTGGGATACTGTCTTCTCCGCTAGCTTTGTTGTTAGTAATGCTTCCTAAGGCCCACTTAACTTCACTCTCTAGGATGTCTGGCTCAAGGTCAGTGACCACACCATCGTATTTATCAGGGACATTAAGGTCTTTCTTGTATAGTTCTTCTGTGTATTCTTGCCACCTCTTCTTAATCTCTTCTGCTTCTGTTAGGTCCCTGCCTTTTTTGTCCTTTATCATGCCCATCTTTGCACAAAACGTTCCCTTGATATCTCCGATTTTCTTGAAGAGATCTCTAGTCTTCCCCATTCTATTGTTTTCCTCGATTTCTTTGCATTGTTCATTTAAGAAGGCCTTCTTATCTCTCCTTGCTATTCTCTGGAAATCTGCATTCAGTTGGTTATATCTTTCCCTTTCTCCCTTGCCTTTTGCTTCCCTTCTTTCCTCAGCTATTTGTAAAGCTTCATCAGTCAGACACTTTGCTTTCTTGCATTTCTTTTTCTTTGGGATGGTTTTAGTTGCTGCCTCCTGTACAATGTTACGAACCTCCATCCATAGTTCTTCAGGCACTCTTTCTACCAGATCCAATCCTTTAAATCTATTCCTCACCTCCACTGTATATTCATAAGGGATATGATTTAGGTCATACCTGAGTGGTCTAGTGGTTTTCCCTACATTCTTCAATTTAAGCCTAAATTTTGCGATAAGAAGCTCATGATCTGAGCCACAGTCAGCTCCAGGTCTTGTTTTTGCTGATTGTATAGAGCATCTCCATCTTTGGCTGCAAAGTATATAATCAATATGATTTCGGTATTGACCATCTGGTGATGTCCATGTGTAGAGTCATCTCTTGTGTTGTTGGAAAAGAGTGTTTGCTATGACCAGCGTGTTCTCTTGACAAAACTCTATTAGCCTTTGCCCTGCTTCATTTTGTACTCCAAGGCCAAACGTGCCTGTTATTCCGGTTATTTCTTGACTTCCTACTTTAGCATTCCAGTCCCCTATGATGAAAAGGACATCTTTTTTTGGTGTTAGTTCTAGAAGGTGTTGTAGGTCTTCATAGAACCGGTCAACTTCAGCTTCTTCGGCATCAGTGGTTGGGGCATAGACTTGGATCACTGTGATGTTGAATGGTTTGCCTTGGATTCGAACTGAGATCATTCTGTCGTTTTTGAGGTTGTACCCCAGTACTGCCTTTCCCACTCTTTTATTGACTATGAGGGCTACTCCATTTCTTCTAAGGGATTCTTGCCCACAGTAGTACAGTATATATAATGGTCTCCTGAATTAAATTCGCCCATTTCTGTCCATTTTAGTTCGCTGATTTCCAATATGTCGATGTTCAATCTTGTCATCTCATGTTTGACCACATCCAGCTTACCTTGATTCATTGATCTTACATTCCAGGTTCCTATGCAATATTGTTCTTTACAGCATCGGACTTTCCTTCCACTTCCAGACACATCCACAACTGAGCGTCCTTTCGGCTTTGGCCCAGCCACTTCACTCTTTCTGGAGCTACTCGGAATTGCCCTCTGCTCTTCCCCTGTAGCATATTGGACACCTTCCGACCTGAGGGACTCATCTTCCGGCGTCATATCTTTTATCCTTTTGATACTGTCCATGGGGTTTTCTTGGCAAGGATACTGGAGTGGGTTGCCATTTCCTTCTCCAGTGGACCACGTTTTGTCAGAACTCTCCGTCATGACCTGTTCTTCTTGACCTGACTTCATTGAGTTATGCAAGCCCCTTCGCCATGACAAGGCAGTGATCCATGAAGGGGACTAATACTAATAATATCCCACAACCCCTGATTAGGAGGCAAAGCTGTAGTAATAAAAATTTGGCTGTTTTTGAGTGATTTCTTTCTTTCTTTCTTTCTTTCTTTCTTTCTTTCTTTCTTTCTTTCTTTCTTTCTTTCTTTCCCTTAGTCTCTCACAGAATCCCATCAAGTTATTGTGGAACCTAAGGATTCTAAGGAACACAATTTGAAAAATCCTGCTGTATTTCATAGTACAGCTTTCATACCAAAAACATCTTTTGAAGGCTTATTCTCTACAAAGGTCATTAACAGCTCTGTCATGACCCAATTACTATTTACCATTGTCAGGTTAATAAGAATTTCTGATCAAATGCTTTACCTTGTCAGGAATAGAAACTATATTCTATTAGTCTGGTGGAAAATTGATGGCTATTAAGCCTTACGCACAACACTGTCTTCTCCAACCTGGAGGCAATCCAATATGTTGGATTTTAACTTCCATAGTTCCCAGCCAACACAATTTGTTATCTGCCTTCCTTAGAGAAACCAGTAGAGGTCAATCTTACGAATGTGGCTGATTCTGGTTTTGGTTTGAGTATAAAACTTTTAGACAATGAAGGTGATGATAATAATGATGATGCTCAACTGAATTCATTTATATCAGTATGAAATCAGTCAATTAAAAACCATATAAACCATATTGAAAGGTAAGAGGAATCTGTTTAAAAGACTAATTTTAACAGAGGTTGATGGACTGGGAAAGCTAATGTCAGGGGTATCTGCATTGACCCTTTAAGTTGCTTCTGCCCTGTGATCAAGGCAGCTTAAGACTAAACCATCTTAAGAAAGTCCTGAGATGCTTTGGAAAATGCTTGCAAAGTGTTCAGTCCAGATTACAAGCTACCAACTCTTCCAATTGGATACCGCCTCTGCTGCTGTGCCCTCCCACTTTTTCTTTTCCAGGAAAGCAATGGCCAATTGCTTTCCTTTCTGTGTATAGGTGGGTCTTCCTGTCATACAACTATCCCCTTTCAAGTCCTAATTCCTTTCTGGCCAGCCCTTTTGCACTCTAATAAATTCTAAACCTTCTCTTTAGCATTACTGCTAAAATGCTAGAGTGACTTAAGAGTTTTGTCTCATATGTAAGAGGCTAGTGCAGAGCTTTCCAAACTGTGTGTCGGGACACGTTAGTGTGTCAGCTGCAGTGTCTGGGTGTGTCGTGGCTGCTGCTGCCTCCAAACCTGCTGTGATTCCGCGCAGGTCCTAGTGCCTGCCTTGTGCCCTGCTGTAAGAGTGTGTTGCGAAATGGTGCCCTGCTATAAGAGTGTGTCGCAAAATGGTGCCCTGCTGTAAGAGTGTGTCGCGAAATGGTGCCCTGCTGTAAGAGTGTGTCGCGAAATGATGCATGTCTAAAAACTGTGTCACCAACATGAAAAGTTTGGAAAGCTCTGGGCTAGTGGTTTGAAACCTATCAGAAAAGTTTTTTTAATTACTTTTTTCTTTATTTCATCTACCTAGCTTTTCCTAGGTAGCTGAGGGCTTTTTAAAAAGTGCAGGGTTCCAGCATTTCATAGTTTCTGCTGTCATTTGAGGTAAAAGGGTGTCACATAGTTTTACAGATGTAAGAGGAAAAAAAGACTTCTTTCAAACCACAGTCAGAAAACACCTGGAGGTTGCATTTGTAATGGGAGGGAAGTAAGTAAAAGCTGATGTCATCTGTTTTTGACCTCAAAAAATGGTTGCTGTCTTATTCTGGGGATGGGGCAGCCAGACAGTGTGGAGACACATTTTTAAATCACCAGCATCATGGTCTCATTTGTCACAGCAATCACAATATGCTTTCCATATCACCAGCAACAAGCCTGGACCTCCCCTACATGATTACAGATTCTTGAGTGTGGAGATGGCTGCGGATATTCTTTAAGGTGACCTGGACTCTGTGTGCTATTATTAACA
This sequence comes from Charina bottae, assembly GCA_023362775.1. Classification (NCBI taxonomy): domain Eukaryota; kingdom Metazoa; phylum Chordata; class Lepidosauria; order Squamata; family Charinaidae; genus Charina; species Charina bottae. The sequence continues at coordinate 5,583,635 of JALMGJ010000028.1, read as the reverse complement.
CTGAATTTAGCTTGTTACTAGACTGACAGCCAGTACAGATCATTCAGAACAGGTGCACTATATGAACAGTACTGTGCTCAGAAACTTAGATGCATTCTGTATTTATTATATTAATGATTAACACAGCTCGACTCCTATTTCTAAGAGGAAAGTTCATGAATTTTTGCCTCTTCAATGAATGTTTGCCTCCCAGGAATGGATTTCTACTTGGGCTGCCCAGAGAGCTACTAATCTGGAATGAAGTACTGAAAGAATTAAGTGGTTAGGTCAGCTTGTTGCAATTGTTATCACATACAGTGAATTCTGAAAATGAAGTTTCTCTAAAACCATCTCATTAATTTCTTGCCAAGTGGACTCTTTTTAATTTACTTTGTTTCAGTCTTGGAAATTCCTTAATGAAAAAATATCTAATCATCCTTGTAGTGTTTAATATTATAATGACCTTATTTCACATTTGAATGATTGAACAAATGTTCTATGTACTGACCACATATAGCAATAATATTAGCTGTTCTCATTACCTTTAAAACCAGTCACCACTTAGTTTCTGAATATTTGTTGAACCACACTCTTGTGCATTGATCTACCCATTCATTGAGACCATTATCTGAGTCTTTTCTTTTATATATAACTTTTATTGAAGAAATTTTAACACAATAAAAGTAATATTAGAAAAGAAACAAAGAAAATAAAAAAGAATAGTGAATAAATAAGGAAGAAAATAAAAAATAGAAATAGAAATAGAAATAATAGAAATAGAAGTAATAGAAATAATAGAAATAGAAAAAATAGAAATAGAAGGAGGAGGAGGAGGAGGAAAAGGAGGAGGAGGAGGAGGAAGAGAAAAGAGTATAAAGAAACCGCTTCCAATCTTTTTGACAGCGGTTATAAATGCATTTTTATTTACCATCTTTCTCTAAGGTTACATCATAATTTCCTTCTTCATAAGCCACCCTTTCTAATTATCAAACCAGTCACTAATACATTTAATAGTTGATCTTTCTCTAAGCAAACCATCTCTGCTAGTTCCATCATCTTCACCATGTTTTACTTTCTAAAATTTCCACTTTGTCATTAATTGTTTAACTCCTCCTGTAAGTTGTCCCATAGATTCTTCAATTTTTTTTGTAACTTTTTCTTTCAACTCCTCTTTCATTTTTACAAACCTTTCTTCCACTCTCACTTCAAAAGCAACCAGCTCACTTTTAATAGATTTGACAGATTCAGATGCCTGCTTCCCCATCTCTTCAAGCATCTTTTGTACTATTTCTGGAGTAATTATCTTTTCTCTTGGTTGCTCCAACAATCCTCTCCTTCCCTCATCGTATTTTGCAGCTTTTCTGGTGGTTGCCATTCTTTTATTTATAATCCAAAAGTAAAAATAAATCAATTACAAAAATGAAAGTAAAAGGCAGGTTTCTCTTTTCCCCTCTCTCTAACCTTTTCTATACCCTTAAGGCTTTAGTCCAATCTGTCCTTCTGTAGTTTTGTAAATTCCACCAACTGTCTTTTCCCTTTGATGTCAAACAATCAACATTCCCACAAAGGTCTGGTCTATTTATTTAATTATTTCCAAACAGTACATTATTTTATAAAAGTTCTCTTTAAGATTATAACATAGTGTACATTTCAGTCCTTTCAACCACATATTTTCCCATTGTTCCATCTGTATATCATAACCAAATTTTTTAGCTCACTTTATCATGCATTCTTTCACTTCCTTTTCTGTTTCAAATTTCAATAAAAGTTTATACATATTAGCAATCACATGTTCATCATTTGTACACAATTCCATTTCAAAGTCTGTCTTAGAATATTCAATACCATAAATTCTTTTGTCTACTTTGAATCTTTCTGATAACTGTAAATAGGAAAACAATTGACAATTATGTCCCTCTGCCATTAATCGTTCTCTTGATTTTATTTTGTATTCTCCTTGACAACCTGGATTTGTATCTGTTCTGAGGCAGAGTCTTTTCCATTGTGGTTTCTTATCTTTGGAATTACCTCTCCAGGGAAGCCTGACAGGCGCCCTCCTTATTGACATGTATAGTAGATGCCAGGCAATAGCTGTATTTCTCCAAACTCTCAAGAGTTACTAATCTTTGGGAGGCTGCTGGTGAAGAATGGAGAACTGACATCCCACAGACCGCGGGAGACATTACGGCTGAAAACAGCAGCTGGATGCTGGATGCTGGATCCGGACCACCAAAATATCTCCGGAGAAAGGAGAGATCTTGAGATCACCCATGTGTACTCCAGACAGTTGTTTATTTGTGAGTAGATGGCAGAAACTGACGTTTTTGCGGTTGCTTGCAAAGCTGGGAGTTGCGGGATTCCACCAAGCTCATAGCCATTAATGTAGCCTTTTCATGGACTCAAGGTCTGACCAAACCTCACTTCTTAATCACTTTGGAGTTTACTTTTTTTTCTACTACTTTTTAAAGATTGAGAACCTTCAGAACCGCAAGTTTGATCATATTCATATCCTCCTTTAGATGATAAAAGGACTTAAAAATAACATCTCAATATAACCATGACCTAGCCCCAGGTGTAAGGTCACACAGCTACCTAGAAACATATTTAGGATTCCCTTACCAACTTTGCTCAGACTGAAGAAGCTCCTTGGATAAGGAGCGAAACGTTTCCACTGAGAAAATAGAAATCCAGTTGACATGATTCAAGCTACAGACAATTCCACCTGGATGACTGAGAACCTTCATAGACATATTCACTATGAGTTTTTCTTCAATCATTAAGAAAGAAGTTGTAATTATGAGTTTAAGGTTTTAAGGGTGATTGCAGTGCTGAATTTAGAAAGTTTTAAATGGATTAAGGTTCAGATGGACTTGAATTAGAACTTTGAAATTGACTCTAAGAATCCTTCCCATGGGAAACTTTCTATGTTTATATTTGTAACTGATAAGGTGACTTTGAATGTTGGTCACTAGAGGGCACCAGAAGGAAACAAATATATATATGGATTATATACTGGTTAAGCAAGATTTATGACTTTTGGGCTCAGGAAACAATTTTAAAGTTATCTGCTATGATAGAAAAATTTGATGTCATTGAAGAGGAACAAGTTCCATTTAATAAAACTGAAATCGATTTGAATGTGGATTGAAAGATGGCAGCCTATAAGAAAGAGGAAAAAGATGTAATAGTGGATATACAAAAAGACAAAATATTGGATTTGCAAATGAAACCAGTTGATGATTTAACAATTTAAAAAGATACCCAAATATTAAACCAGAAGATTGATGTGGATAACCTCTTTATAATGGCTTTACAAAAGGGACTTGCTGAAGTTGTGAACGATTTCATGAGAAGAGACAGAATATGAACACTGATGTGGATAACCTTTTTATACTGGAATCACAAAAGGGGCTTGTTAGAGATGCCAACGATTCTTGGAGAAGAGACAAGGAGAGCATGAGGAGAAAGCAGATGCTGGGTCATTGTTTGCAGGGACTAAAGATTCTTGAGAGAAAGAGGAAAGAATATAAAATCAATTTATTTGATCAAGTCTAAAATAAATGGGTTGCTATCTTTGGTAATGTTTTAATGGATTTTTGTTGACTAGGACTGGATAACAAGGTTTTGTTTATTTCAAGGGAGAGAATAGAGGCATTTTTTTAAATAGAAAAGGAGATATAAATGTAAAAGGAAGGATTCAAACTAGGTTTATTAGATATAGTTTGTAATGGTTTTATTGTTGTTTCTGATAACCCTTAATGGACTTTTGCTAATTAAGAAGGAGTGATGAGGTTTTAAAGATTGGTTTATAGAGAAGGGGGTGAGATATGGGATGAAGAGATGGTTGGTTTTATTTTAAGAGATGGTGATAAGATGTTAATGTTAATTATATTTGCAGGGGATGAAGAGGGTTGTATCTTTTTCTTTTTTTCTTTTTCTGCACTTTTTCTTTTATTTTTTTTCTTAATATTTATTTTATACTATGTAGATTGTATTAGTTAGATATTTAAATATCCACAGATATTTCGGGAATGAATACCCATGGGCATTTCTTCTCTGAAAGCATCACAATCTACTAATCCATCCTGCCATGATATAAAATGAAGCACTTGCTTTGAACAGCAGACCAGGTGAAATAGGACAGGCAACCTCCTGCTACTTGGGACAGTTGTTTTGCTTGGAACATACGTACAGCTCTCTATAGGCATCATTTAGAGAGGCTTTTTAGAAGGATGCTTCGTGAAGGGGCCACTTCTTCTTCCTGTTGCATGCCTGCCCAGCCAACTGTCATATAACCATCCATTAAAGGCCCTTTTAGAATGACAGCTGCTGACTGCTGCTTGAAAAGTGAGTGGTAGGGGAAACCTCTGCTGGGGAAAATTCAAGAAGGAATGCACAGTGGGAGAAATCTTAGTGGCAGTACTACCACTTACCCTGTGGTCAGCAGCTGGCAAACTTCTGATTGCCCAGGCTTGTAATGCTGGCTGAATATTTTAGGAGCATACCAGTGTGGAAACATGACCATCCATTCTGGTGATTATATTGCTCTTCTTTTTTCTTTCTAACAAGTATCTTGATATCCCCAAAGGAAGATAGGAAAATTGAAAAAGTAGATGAGCTTAGCCCAGTTTTCTTTAAAAACCAACCAACCAACCAAGGATAGGTGGTTGTGATTTCTGGAACTCTAAGTCAGAGGGCAAATACTCCACATCTGGATTTATGGCCCAGTGTGGCCTTGAAAGCCACTCAGGATCAACATGAGGCTTACCAAATGTCTATGAAGGTTCTCAGTCATCCAGGTGGAATTTTCTGTAGCTTGAATCATGTCAACTGGATTTCTATTTTCTTAATGGAAACGTTTCGCTCCTTATCCAAGGGGCTTCTTCAGTCTGAGCAAAGTTGGTAAGGGAATCCTAAATATGTTCCTAGGTAGCTGTGTGACCTTACACCTGGGGCTAGATCATGGTTATATTGAGATGTAATTTTTAAGTCCTTTTATCATCTAATGGAGGGTCGTTAAAAACACCATGCTGCTGTTGAGCTTCTGAAATGGTCTTAATCTTCCTAGGCACAGAAGACAACACGGGGAGGAAGATGGGGGAGAGTTTGTGCCTGAGGCCCCCACCTCTATTCAAGGAAGGATTTTCCAAGTTGGCATAAATGGATTCCTTGACCCCTCTCTCAAACCACCTATCTTCTCTGTCTAAAATGTGAACATTAATGTCCTCAAATGAGTGTCCTTTTTCTTTTAGATGAAGATAAACTGCTGACTCTGGTCCTGTGGTGTTATTTCTCCTGTGTTGTGCCATCCTCCTGTACATAGGTTGTTTGGTTTCTCCAATGTAGAGTTCAGAGCACTCCTCACTGCACTGGATTGCATAAACTACATTGCTTTTCTTATGTTTTGGAGTTTGATCTTTGGGGTGTACAAGCCTCTGTCTCAGTGTGTTGGTGGGTTTGAAATATACAGGTATGTGGTGTTTGCCAAATATCCGTTTTATCTTTTCAGACACGCCAGCCATGTAGGGAATGACCAGGTTCTTTCGTTTACTCTGAGTCTCAGCCCTATCTGTCGCTGTTTTAGGTCTGGTAGATTTAGATTTGGTGAAGGCCCAATTTGGATATCCACAGGCCTTCAGGGCTGTTCTCAGGTGCTGATTTTCATTCTTTTTGGAATCCATGGAGGTGGGGATGGTTTCTGCTCTGTGTGACAATGTCCTGATGACTCCTAGTTTGTGCTGCAGTGGATGGTGGGAGTCAAACATCAGATATTGATCTGTGTGTGTGGGTTTCCTGTAGATCCCTATTTCTAGCTTGCCACCGGTCCCAATGAGGACTTCACAGTCTAGGAATGCCAGTCTGTTGTCCTTGGTGTCTTCTCTGGTGAAGCTAATGTTGGCATCTATAGTGTTTATATGGTCCGTGAAGGCCTGTACTTCCTGGGCCTTGATTTTGACCCAGGTGTCATCCACATACCTAAACCAGTGGGTGGGCACCGTTCCCTGGAATGTGTTGAGTGCTTTCTTCTCCACTTCTTCCATGTATAAATTGGCCACAATGGGTGACACAGGAGAACCCATGGCACAGCCGTGTTTTTGTCTGTAAAAGTCACCTCTGTATGTGAAATAAGTGGTGTTAAGACACAGGTCCAGAAGATGGCAGATCTGGTTTGGGTTGAGATGGCTTCTCCTTTCCAGGGTGCTGTCCTCTTCTAGTCTCTTCCTGACAGCGGATAGAGCATGAGTGGTGGGGATGCTGGTGAAAAGGGAGGACACATCAAAGGAGACCATAGTTTCATCTGTATCCAGTTTCAGGATCTTTGCTTTGGAAACAAATTCTTCCGAATTATGGATGTGGTGTTCAGAGTGTCCAACTAGAGGTGCTAGTATGGTAGAGAGGTGTTTGGCAATGTTGTATGTTACCGAATTGATGCTGCTGACTATGGGTCGGAGGGGTGTTCCTTCCTTGTGGATCTTAGGAAGTCCGTAGATGCAGGGGATGGCTTCTCCAGGATACAGACGGTGGTAGGTAATCCTATCGATGGAGCCATCATGTTCCAATTGTTTCAAACTGTCTATTGCCTTTTTCTTGTAATTGTTGGTGGGGTCTCTTTTCAGTTTTTCATATGTATGGTGATCCTCCAAAAGTGAGGTAATTTTATTGTGGTAGTCTGCAGTGTTTAGAACCACTGTACATCTTCCTTTGTCAGCAGGTAAAATGGTGATGGTTTCATCTTTGCTGAGGGCTGTCAGGGCTCTCCTCTCTTGGACGGTAAGGTTGGGGGGAGGAGGTTGAGCACTGGACAGAGCTGCAGATATTTTAAGCCGGAGTTGTTCTGCTTCTTCAAAAGGTAGGTGGTTGTTGTGGATGGCAGATTCTGTGGCTGTAATGAGCTCCACAACCGGAACTTGCTTGGGAGTGATGGCAAAATTAAGACCTTTGGCTAGGACATCTCTCTCTGGTTGGGTAAGTTCTCTGTCTGAGAGATTTTTCACCCACATGTTCTTTTTGTCCTCTGTGGTCCTGTTGTTGTTGTTCCTCCCAGTGGTTTCTCCAGTTCCTTGTTTCTGCTTGCTGCGAGAAAGAAGAATGTCAAATTTCTTAGTTTGCCTCTCCTTTGTCTTGTGATGCTGGGCCAGCTGTACTTTATTGCCAAGCTGAATAACTCTATCCAGGATTGGGTCAGGAAGGGTGGATGTGAGTTCCTGGTGAAGGTTTTCAAAATTGTATTGCAGGGCATCAATGGTGAAGTGGACTTGCCTTATTCTTTCATTTAGAAGATGTCTTTGTGCCTGCTGCAGGATCTGATCTGCTCTGTGACCCTTAACTGTAGATTGCAGGCGTAGGCTTGTCGGGATGAGTCTCTGTTGTCTGCATCTGAGGTTAAAACGTAGGTGGTTTCTATAGTCTGCCACCTTTCTTGCTGTCTTCTCGAATTTCCTTACCAACTTCAGGGTTTCATCCCCAAAATGTATGGCAATATGTCTATGAAGGTTCTCAGTCATCCAGGTGGAATTTTCTGTAGCTTGAATCATGTCAACTGGATTTCTATTTTCTTAATGGAAACGTTTCGCTCCTTATCCAAGGGGCTTCTTCAGTCTGAGCAAAGTTGGTAAGGGAATCCTAAATATGTTCCTAGGTAGCTGTGTGACCTTACACCTGGGGCTAGATCATGGTTATATTGAGATGTAATTTTTAAGTCCTTTTATCATCTAATGGAGGGTCGTTAAAAACACCATGCTGCTGTTGAGCTTCTGAAATGGTCTTAATCTTCCTAGGCACAGAAGACAACACGGGGAGGAAGATGGGGGAGAGTTTGTGCCTGAGGCCCCCACCTCTATTCAAGGAAGGATTTTCCAAGTTGGCATAAATGGATTCCTTGACCCCTCTCTCAAACCACCTATCTTCTCTGTCTAAAATGTGAACATTAATGTCCTCAAATGAGTGTCCTTTTTCTTTTAGATGAAGATAAACTGCTGACTCTGGTCCTGTGGTGTTATTTCTCCTGTGTTGTGCCATCCTCCTGTACATAGGTTGTTTGGTTTCTCCAATGTAGAGTTCAGAGCACTCCTCACTGCACTGGATTGCATAAACTACATTGCTTTTCTTATGTTTTGGAGTTTGATCTTTGGGGTGTACAAGCCTCTGTCTCAGTGTGTTGGTGGGTTTGAAATATACAGGTATGTGGTGTTTGCCAAATATCCGTTTTATCTTTTCAGACACGCCAGCCATGTAGGGAATGACCAGGTTCTTTCGTTTACTCTGAGTCTCAGCCCTATCTGTCGCTGTTTTAGGTCTGGTAGATTTAGATTTGGTGAAGGCCCAATTTGGATATCCACAGGCCTTCAGGGCTGTTCTCAGGTGCTGATTTTCATTCTTTTTGGAATCCATGGAGGTGGGGATGGTTTCTGCTCTGTGTGACAATGTCCTGATGACTCCTAGTTTGTGCTGCAGTGGATGGTGGGAGTCAAACATCAGATATTGATCTGTGTGTGTGGGTTTCCTGTAGATCCCTATTTCTAGCTTGCCACCGGTCCCAATGAGGACTTCACAGTCTAGGAATGCCAGTCTGTTGTCCTTGGTGTCTTCTCTGGTGAAGCTAATGTTGGCATCTATAGTGTTTATATGGTCCGTGAAGGCCTGTACTTCCTGGGCCTTGATTTTGACCCAGGTGGATGACACCTGGGTCAAAATCAAGGCCCAGGAAGTACAGGCCTTCACGGACCATATAAACACTATAGATGCCAACATTAGCTTCACCAGAGAAGACACCAAGGACAACAGACTGGCATTCCTAGACTGTGAAGTCCTCATTGGGACCGGTGGCAAGCTAGAAATAGGGATCTACAGGAAACCCACACACACAGATCAATATCTGATGTTTGACTCCCACCATCCACTGCAGCACAAACTAGGAGTCATCAGGACATTGTCACACAGAGCAGAAACCATCCCCACCTCCATGGATTCCAAAAAGAATGAAAATCAGCACCTGAGAACAGCCCTGAAGGCCTGTGGATATCCAAATTGGGCCTTCACCAAATCTAAATCTACCAGACCTAAAACAGCGACAGATAGGGCTGAGACTCAGAGTAAACGAAAGAACCTGGTCATTCCCTACATGGCTGGCGTGTCTGAAAAGATAAAACGGATATTTGGCAAACACCACATACCTGTATATTTCAAACCCACCAACACACTGAGACAGAGGCTTGTACACCCCAAAGATCAAACTCCAAAACATAAGAAAAGCAATGTAGTTTATGCAATCCAGTGCAGTGAGGAGTGCTCTGAACTCTACATTGGAGAAACCAAACAACCTATGTACAGGAGGATGGCACAACACAGGAGAAATAACACCACAGGACCAGAGTCAGCAGTTTATCTTCATCTAAAAGAAAAAGGACACTCATTTGAGGACATTAATGTTCACATTTTAGACAGAGAAGATAGGTGGTTTGAGAGAGGGGTCAAGGAATCCATTTATGCCAACTTGGAAAATCCTTCCTTGAATAGAGGTGGGGGCCTCAGGCACAAACTCTCCCCCATCTTCCTCCCCGTGTTGTCTTCTGTGCCTAGGAAGATTAAGACCATTTCAGAAGCTCAACAGCAGCATGGTGTTTTTAACGACCCTCCATTAGATGATAAAAGGACTTAAAAATTACATCTCAATATAACCATGATCTAGCCCCAGGTGTAAGGTCACACAGCTACCTAGGAACATATTTAGGATTCCCTTACCAACTTTGCTCAGACTGAAGAAGCCCCTTGGATAAGGAGCGAAACGTTTCCATTAAGAAAATAGAAATCCAGTTGACATGATTCAAGCTACAGAAAATTCCACCTGGATGACTGAGAACCTTCATAGACATATTGCCATACATTTTGGGGATGAAACCCTGAAGTTGGTAAGGAAATTCGAGAAGACAGCAAGAAAGGTGGCAGACTATAGAAACCACCTACGTTTTAACCTCAGATGCAGACAACAGAGACTCATCCCGACAAGCCTACGCCTGCAATCTACAGTTAAGGGTCACAGAGCAGATCAGATCCTGCAGCAGGCACAAAGACATCTTCTAAATGAAAGAATAAGGCAAGTCCACTTCACCATTGATGCCCTGCAATACAATTTTGAAAACCTTCACCAGGAACTCACATCCACCCTTCCTGACCCAATCCTGGATAGAGTTATTCAGCTTGGCAATAAAGTACAGCTGGCCCAGCATCACAAGACAAAGGAGAGGCAAACTAAGAAATTTGACATTCTTCTTTCTCGCAGCAAGCAGAAACAAGGAACTGGAGAAACCACTGGGAGGAACAACAACAACAGGACCACAGAGGACAAAAAGAACATGTGGGTGAAAAATCTCTCAGACAGAGAACTTACCCAACCAGAGAGAGATGTCCTAGCCAAAGGTCTTAATTTTGCCATCACTCCCAAGCAAGTTCCGGTTGTGGAGCTCATTACAGCCACAGAATCTGCCATCCACAACAACCACCTACCTTTTGAAGAAGCAGAACAACTCCGGCTTAAAATATCTGCAGCTCTGTCCAGTGCTCAACCTCCTCCCCCCAACCTTACCGTCCAAGAGAGGAGAGCCCTGACAGCCCTCAGCAAAGATGAAACCATCACCATTTTACCTGCTGACAAAGGAAGATGTACAGTGGTTCTAAACACTGCAGACTACCACAATAAAATTACCTCACTTTTGGAGGATCACCATACATATGAAAAACTGAAAAGAGACCCCACCAACAATTACAAGAAAAAGGCAATAGACAGTTTGAAACAATTGGAACATGATGGCTCCATCGATAGGATTACCTACCACCGTCTGTATCCTGGAGAAGCCATCCCCTGCATCTACGGACTTCCTAAGATCCACAAGGAAGGAACACCCCTCCGACCCATAGTCAGCAGCATCAATTCGGTAACATACAACATTGCCAAACACCTCTCTACCATACTAGCACCTCTAGTTGGACACTCTGAACACCACATCCATAATTCGGAAGAATTTGTTTCCAAAGCAAAGATCCTGAAACTGGATACAGATGAAACTATGGTCTCCTTTGATGTGTCCTCCCTTTTCACCAGCATCCCCACCACTCATGCTCTATCCGCTGTCAGGAAGAGACTAGAAGAGGACAGCACCCTGGAAAGGAGAAGCCATCTCAACCCAAACCAGATCTGCCATCTTCTGGACCTGTGTCTTAACACCACTTATTTCACATACAGAGGTGACTTTTACAGACAAAAACACGGCTGTGCCATGGGTTCTCCTGTGTCACCCATTGTGGCCAATTTATACATGGAAGAAGTGGAGAAGAAAGCACTCAACACATTCCAGGGAACGGTGCCCACCCACTGGTTTAGGTATGTGGATGACACCTGGGTCAAAATCAAGGCCCAGGAAGTACAGGCCTTCACGGACCATATAAACACTATAGATGCCAACATTAGCTTCACCAGAGAAGACACCAAGGACAACAGACTGGCATTCCTAGACTGTGAAGTCCTCATTGGGACCGGTGGCAAGCTAGAAATAGGGATCTACAGGAAACCCACACACACAGATCAATATCTGATGTTTGACTCCCACCATCCACTGCAGCACAAACTAGGAGTCATCAGGACATTGTCACACAGAGCAGAAACCATCCCCACCTCCATGGATTCCAAAAAGAATGAAAATCAGCACCTGAGAACAGCCCTGAAGGCCTGTGGATATCCAAATTGGGCCTTCACCAAATCTAAATCTACCAGACCTAAAACAGCGACAGATAGGGCTGAGACTCAGAGTAAACGAAAGAACCTGGTCATTCCCTACATGGCTGGCGTGTCTGAAAAGATAAAACGGATATTTGGCAAACACCACATACCTGTATATTTCAAACCCACCAACACACTGAGACAGAGGCTTGTACACCCCAAAGATCAAACTCCAAAACATAAGAAAAGCAATGTAGTTTATGCAATCCAGTGCAGTGAGGAGTGCTCTGAACTCTACATTGGAGAAACCAAACAACCTATGTACAGGAGGATGGCACAACACAGGAGAAATAACACCACAGGACCAGAGTCAGCAGTTTATCTTCATCTAAAAGAAAAAGGACACTCATTTGAGGACATTAATGTTCACATTTTAGACAGAGAAGATAGGTGGTTTGAGAGAGGGGTCAAGGAATCCATTTATGCCAACTTGGAAAATCCTTCCTTGAATAGAGGTGGGGGCCTCAGGCACAAACTCTCCCCCATCTTCCTCCCCGTGTTGTCTTCTGTGCCTAGGAAGATTAAGACCATTTCAGAAGCTCAACAGCAGCATGGTGTTTTTAACGACCCTCCATTAGATGATAAAAGGACTTAAAAATTACATCTCAATATAACCATGATCTAGCCCCAGGTGTAAGGTCACACAGCTACCTAGGAACATATTTAGGATTCCCTTACCAACTTTGCTCAGACTGAAGAAGCCCCTTGGATAAGGAGCGAAACGTTTCCATTAAGAAAATAGAAATCCAGTTGACATGATTCAAGCTACAGAGGCTTACCAAACCACTGGTGGATGTTACAAAGATAATATGTAGAAAGAAGAACTATATTGGACCATTTTAATTTATTAGAAAAAAAGATGGGATATAAATGTAATTAACACAATAATCTACCCCCAAGTCAGCTAAGAAATCATGTGGCATGACAAAATATAATACAGTTAAATTTAAACTAAAATAGCAACACATGCAGAATGTCATAGAAAGGTAATTAAAAATGGAATGGCAATCAAAACAATTTTGATTTGACATCATTCCATAAGCTTTTGGCAGTCAAATGTTGGGCTTTCAGTGTTTTGTCTCTTTTTGCTATTACCTCTTCAACCCCAATTCTTGGCTCCAATTTCCTGAAATGGAAAAGAAATAAATTAAGAAAGTAAGGCTATATGTTTAAATCAATTTGGATCATTGAATAACTTATTATATTGTTATTTAGTATGTCTAATTCACATTCATACCACATAGCTAAAGCAAGTACCAATTCCAATATGCTCACAGCTGTGTTGCAGAAGTGTCATTTATTTTCATCCAAGATGTGTTTGTCATTCATTCACAGTCTCTCTTTCTCTATATAATTTAAAGGGTTATAATGCAACAGATTTATGCAGGCTGTTCATCTCAAATACATTGGCAAGCCATGTGCAGAGCAGAAACGTCTTCAATTTCAGTCTGAGCTGTAGAGGTGGTGAGTGACATCCAGTCACCCAAATGTGTCAAGAGACAAGTTGTCTCTGTTGGCCACGCTAGATGACATCTATCTCCTGCCAAGTTTTCAGTTTTCACTGCAGCCATGGCTGATTTTAACTTGTCAAATACCCAGCACGTTCACTTAAGAGATCTCTTGTCCATTATGGCAGCAAGAGATGATCACCACTCTTACTTGATATACTTAGGCTGGTGCTTCTAGGTTACCTAGAATTGCTACCAGCAATTTTTTTTAAAAAAAATGTGCAGAACTGTTGAGATAAACCCTAACCCTAAATGTACCTGTAAATATTCAAGTCAGCTGATAAAAGTGGCTGCAGATTAAGAAAGAAAGCTGGTCAGCAACTATGTCAGTTGTCAGTTGTTTTTAATTCTCCCATACATTTGCTTCATTATAACTGCTTCTGAATACATGATATAGGAAACATTTCTTAGTTTCCAGCTCAGTATCTCACAAACATTTTGAATAAAGGGGGGCTCTCTTATAAAGTTGCATTACTTGCAATCTTCTCTTCGGCTGGCAAGCACACCAAATTTACACAGTTTATTGTATACAGCCCATTTCACTGGAATAAAGATCTGTGGTTTTCATTTCACATGGCCCTTAGAAAAGAATTAGAATACTGATTCTCAGTTGGGAAGCTGCTCTGATAAGAAGCTCCTGAATGCCTTCTACAATGCATGGTTAGCATAGTAACTGCAATGCTAAATCTCTATATTGTGGGATAAGGATAGTTGTGGCCGCACTTGCTAAGCAGAATGTAACTGAACATGTCTCTTGGATGTAGAAAACAACAACTGATTTTAATAAACTGATTTAATAAACTGATTTTAATAAACTCAAAGCAATGATTAGAGTGCCTTGGGCTGCAAGAAGATCAAACCAGTCCATACTCCAGGAAATAAAGCCAGACTGCTCACTTGAGGGAATGATATTAAAAGCAAAACTGAAATACTTTGGCCACATAATGAGAAGACAGGATACCCTGGAGAAGATGCTGATGCTAGGGAAAGTGGAAGGCAAAAGGAAGAGGGGCCGACCAAGGGCAAGATGGATGGATGATATTCTGGAGGTGACGGACTCGACCGTGGTGGAGCTGGGGGTGGTGATGGCCGACAGGAAGCTCTGGCGTGGGCTGGTCCATGAAGTCACAAAGAGTCGGAAGAGACTGAACGAATAAACAACAACAGCGATTAGTTAAATTGCATGGCAGGAGAAGTAAATGGGAAAAGGAACTCAAATGGATGGGAGTTTCATAAAAAAGAAGAAAATAAAAATAGATTTGGAAACACTTCCAAGGGAAAAAAATGAAGCCACAAAATCAGCCAATGTGGAGAGATCCTTAATGAAGATCTGAAAACAGAAAAGGATACATATAGAAAGTTGGAAGAAGAATTTGAGAATGATGGAAATTATGGTCATGGAGTATCTGTTCATTCTGAGAGTTTAAATCTTCAAAGTCAAATGAATTGCATTTTAGGATCCTGAAGTAATTAGTGAATGATTTGGCTGAAAATTTATGTAAGAAAGAAATAACTTTTTTGCGGTCATTAACCAGAACAAAGGAAATGGTATTCAAATATCCAAAACTAAATTGAAAAACTTTATATATTATCTTTGAGAAATCCTAGAGAACTGATAAAGTGCCAGATGACTGAAGGAGAGCAAATGTCCCTATCTTCAGAAAAGGGAATAGGGAGGATCCTGAAAACTATAGTCAGTCTTACATCAATACCTGGGAAATTCTAGAGCAGCTCAGTCTGTAAGCACCTTGAAAACAATATGGTAGTTACCCAAAGTCAGTGTGGCTTTTTAAAATAACAAGTCTTGCCAAAATAATGTTATTGCATTTGTTTTGATTGGGCAATATCCTAATGGATGATAGGAACATTGTAGACATAATATATTTTGATTTCAGCAAAACATCTAACAACATACCCCATGATATTCTGCTCAGAAAGCTAGTTGTATGGATTGAATGACATGGAATTAAATTGGCTTGAAAACAGTACTCAGAATGTGCTCATCAATGGTTCCTCATTAGATCTGAATGGGATATCAAATAAAGTATTACAAGATACAGTTCTAAGTCCTGTTCTCTTCATTTTTAAAATTAATATCTTGGACAGAGAGATGGATAAAATGCTTAATAAAACTGTAGATGTCACAAAAATGTGTGGGACAGCTAATACCCTAGAAGACATTACAAAGTACTGTGTCAAGTTCTGCCACCATACTTTCAGAAGGATTCAGACAAATTGGAACAGGCTAAAGAGAAGGGAACAAGGATGATCAGAGTTTAGAAACGGAATCCTGTGAAAAGAGATTGAAGGAGTTCAGAACGTTTACCCTTGAGAAGATAGGACTGAAGAGAAGTACAATATTGTTCTTTAGATACCTGAGAGAATGTTACACAGAAGGTCAAGATCTGTTATTCCACTCTGGAATAATAGGTTTCAGTTAGAGAAAAACTGACCAAAGGTTAGAAAAAGCTTAAGAGTAAGATCAGTTTAACAGTGGAACCAATTACGCAGAGAGGTTGTTGGATCCTATTTTCAACATATGATTCACCACTGACTGATGCATCCTGTCTTTAGTTCATTTTTGGTATATTTCAGTATTCAGCATGTGGATATGCTGTTGTGGCACTTCATTGTCCATTGATAATTTCCTGTATATCCACATTTGTGTATATGTATACTGTGCTGTGAAGGACTCAAAAGTCCTCTCCTTGTTCTTTTGAAATTTGAGCTAACAATGATATTTGATGCCCTGTCTGAAGGATTTGGCCTCAAATGTTCTCTCCCTCTCATCAGATGATTTGCATAGTGCTCTACTGAAATATTGCCTCTTATTTAGGAAAGATGGAGAATGCAACACCACTCCCGGACAAGCAGTGCTAAATGCACATTCAATAGGCTCTACAGTACTTAATTAGAATTAGTGATTTTTAATACTTCTTCTCAATATTTAAATTCTACTTCAAAAACTTCTGATGCTAAACTTTCAAAGCTGCACTTTTCTTTGTTTTGATTGATTCCCACTGAAATCAACAAACGCATTATTTTTGGCAATTACAATTTCTATAGCATATACAGTCAACAATTATTAGGGGTGGTTAGCAATGAAGTAGTAACAAGAATGTACATACAAATAAAGAGTGTTCACCTTGATGAAGCCAATATTGTCTAGTATATAATCCAATATCTCTGTGTCCTTCTGTTGGGTCATTCCATGCTGGAAAAAAAATCCAGTTTTTCCCCTCAGAAACATGCCTTTATTCGCACCATCATTCCAAATGTCTGGATATTATTTCACATTTCTGGAAAGTGGTCTTTTTGTTATGTTCTTCTTGGTGAGTGTTTTCCCTACACCTACAAGGCCTCCTGATATAATGTCCATGCTCCATAGAGTTCCTTCGGTAAGACACTTAGAAAAGCGTAAGAAAATAAGTTAGCCTTGCTGGATGAAACCAAAAGCTGATGTACCTCAGTGGCCATTGGCCACTGGGAAGCTAACAAACTTGGACAGGCAAAATAATTTTTCCACCAGTGCTGGCCAGTAACTGATATTTCATGCTGCCTGTGATTCAGGAGATAGTATAGCTCCATAAAGATTAGCAAATATTAATGGCCTGTTCATCCATGAATCGTTTTATCTATTTACTGGTAAGCAGCACCACGCTGATTATAGCAAATTTCATAGTTCAACTAAGTTAAAGAAGGACTTCTTTTAGTTGATTCAGAATCTCCTCACATTTGATTTCAGTGGATGATGTTCCACGCCATGCATTATTTTATATAGCTATATAAGATGTCTATTATGAAATTATTTGAAAACAAAATGGCACCGCCAGCTAATAGTCAGCTAGTCTGACTCCTTACCATCTCTAGGCCACAGAGTTTGCTAGTATCCATTATTTCAACTTAAACAGAAGGAGGGGTGTATATATTAAGATAGTTGCTTTAAAAATACTATTAGGGAATGTATTAGGGAAAGTTACATATGATAACATATGCAAATGTTCTTTCTTATTAGTAAGAAATAATAGTAAATTTGATGGGAGCATAAGAAGTGAATGAATATGGCACTAATTGGATTGGATTTATTATTTATTTATCAAATTTCTATCACTGCCCATCTCCCTCCTCAGGAGGGACTCTGGGTGGTTTACAATAAGATAATTTATTAAAACAAGAAGGATAAAATATAAATAGAATATAGAATAATTATTTTGTAATTATTAATAATTATAAAATCAGAATAAAATCCAAGTGCCAAAAGTGGCAAAAAAGGTCTAACTCAGCCCACGTGTGAGAGGAGCACTCTAAGGCACTAGCCATCCCCAAGAGTATTCCCTTCCTGGCCCCACGCAAGGTGGCAGAGCCAAGTTTTCAGGTTCCTCCGGAAGGTCAGGAGCAATGGGGCTAACCTCACCTCCAGGGGCAGGATGTTCCAGAGGGCGGGAGCTACTGCAGAGAAGGCTCATCTCCTGGACCCCACCAGATGGAATTCTCTTACAGATGGGGTCCGCAGCATGCCCTCTCTGCATGATCGGGTGGGACCAGTTGATGTATTGGGGATGAGGCGGTCCCTCAGGTAACCTGGCCCTATGCCATGTAGGGCTTTAAAGGTGATAACCAACACCTTGAATTGGACCCGGAAGCAGACTGGCACCCAATGCAGCTTGCGTAATATAGGTGTTATGTGTGCGGATCGAGGGGCACCAACGATAGCTCGTGCGGCCGCATTCTGGACCAGCTGTACCTTCTGGATACTCTTCAAGGGTAGCCCCATGTAGAGCGCATTACAGTAGTCTATATGGGATGAGTGACTGTTCGAAAGGCCTCCCGATCCAGGAAAGGGTGTAACTGGTGCACAACACGAAGTTGTGCAAAGGCCCTTCTGGCCATGACTGCCACCTGCTCTTTGAGCAGGAGTCATGAGTCCAGGAGGACCCCCAGATTCCGCACTGGGTCTGTCTGGGGCAGTGCAACCCCACCCAGAACCAAACATGATAATGTCCTGGATACGGAAGAGCCATTAACCCACAGCCACTCCATTTTACCAGGGTTCAGCTGAAGCCTGTTGGACCCTATCCAGGACCCCACAGCTCCCAGATACTGCGAGAGAGCAGTCACAGCATCACTCACCTCACCCGGGACAGAGATGTATAATTGAGTATCATCAGCATATTGATGATACCTCATCCCATGGTGACAGATGATGTTGCCCAGTGGTTTCATGTAGATGTTAAAAAGGAGTGGAGAGAGAACCGAACCCTGTGGCACCCCACAAAGGATGGAAACATCCAATCCCAGGTTAACTTTCTCAATAAGAACTAGATCACTCTGTGTTCGTTACAGCCTTTCATCCTGACGCAAATGTCTACATTATTGTTTTATATTCTTTCATTTCCCTTCAGCTCCACATGATACGTAGCATATGCCAGAATGAATTTATATAAAGATGAAGAGAAAGAAGTTTATTGATACTATTGCTAAAAACAATGAACTGAGGAAAAGCTATTATTTTCAAATGTAAAAATGTAAAAGAAATTCCTTCTGTTATTATTATTTAAACATAGGATGGACTTGATCATTTGTTTGGAATTTTTGAACTTTTTTCTTTCAAGAACAGTCATCTCATTCTAGATCTGAAACTGCTTTTGAAAGTTCCCTTCTTTTCATCACTGACTTGTCTTGTGGTACAAAGGGCTATTGCTTGGGGGGGGAAAACCCAAATCCCTTCTAAGTACATCAACTCAGGGCTACCAGACCTGGGTTGGAAAAATACAGATGACTACTAGATAGCAGAAAAGATCTAAAGAAATCTCTTAACTCTTTCCTCCCTTTCCAAATTGTTGGCTGGATCTTTGTAGCCCACACATGGTCACTCTATTGCATTGTTTCTCAACCTCAGCAATTATAAGATGCACAGACTTCAACTCCCAGAATTCCCCAGCCAATATGCTAGTCATACTGTTTGTTGACTCTTTTTTGGGCTCACTTTTTTAAATTATCAGAATTCTATTTGTCTTACCCTGAGATCAGCACAGCTGATATTTATTGTGGTCCTAAATATGCCTCAAGGTGCTTTAACTGAGGAGTGATGCACATTTAAGCCTAGAATCAGTGTTTACAGATTTATTTACCAGCATCAGAAGTTTGCATTTATTGAGAGTTCCCTTATCAAGGTACAGAAAGAAGCCTCTTGCTTCTAAGGAGAAGCTTGGAATGTACGCAAGACATAGCGATGGGTGATCTCCCACTGACAGGAACAGTGAATGACAAAGATTTTTAGTTGTCAGAAGTGCTAGCGATTAAAAGCAGAACACTATTTGTCCTAAAAAGAAAAAGAAAGGAATCTGTGGTGTTAATCACGAGGCAAGTGAAGACTCTGTTGATTTCTTAGCTACTGGTATGACTTGACAAGAAGGATTACAAATTCTAATCATTTCAGATCAATTCATACTGGAAGAAAATTATATTATAAGAGTCCCCCTTTGGGGGGAGATGGGTGGTGATAGAAATTGGATAAATAAATAAAATAAATAAATATTATTGAATGAAATATATAAAGAGAGGAGGAGTGGAAGAATTAGGCTTCCATTAAATAACATTCCACACAATGTTCAAACTGGCCCTACAGTGATACTTCAAATGCTCTCCCTTTTGGCGGTAAGAGCGGCGAAATGTGAATATTTCTCCGCTCTTATTACCTCCACAGAATGCCACCTGACGACCCTGTTTAAGATTATGAAATCTCTTCTGAGTAAAACACAATCAGTGACCCATTTACAGGGTCGTTCGGAGGAGTTTTCAGAGCATCTGCAAGAGAAAATTGCTCAGATCCATTCTAAGTTGGACTCTAAGTGTGATGCACAGTCTGGGGAGATGCCGGAGGAACGTACTTACCCTATTATCTGGGAACAGTTCGATCCTGTTGGACCTGAGGAAGTGGACAGAATCCTCTGGATTGTGAAGGCCACCACATGTCATTTAGATCCGTGTTCCTCCTGGCTAGTTAAATCGGCCCAGGAGGTGACGTGTGATTGGGTCCAGGCGATGATTAATACACCTCTTGGGGAGGGAGTGTTCCCGGCGGCCTTTAAGGAGGCGCTGGTCCTCCCCCTCCTCAAGAAATCATCCCTGGACCCTACTATTTTGGACAACTTTCATCCAGTCTCCCACCTCCCCTTTCTAGGGAAGATGGTTGAGAAAGTGGTGGCGTCACAACTCCAGAGGATTCTGGAGGGAACGGATTATTTAGACCCCTTTCACTCAGGTTTCAGGCCAGGATATGGGACGGAGACTGCATTGGTCGCACTTATGGATTATCTCTGGCAAGGGCGGAATGGAGGGAGTGCATCCATCCTTGCTCTCTTAGATCTCTCAGTGGCTTTTGATACCATCGACCATGGTATTCTTCTGGGGCAGCTCACGGAGTTGGGGGTGGGCGGTGTAGTTTTGCACTGGTTCACCTCCTTCCTCCAGGGCCGTTCCCAATCAGTGATGATAGGGGAGGAGAGATCTGACCCACGGCCCGTCTTATTTTGGGTACCACGTGGTTCAGTGCTCTCCCCTCTCCTGTTTAACATCTATATGAAGCTTCTGGGTGAGATCATCCATCACCACGGGATGAAGTACCATCTATATGCTGATGATACTCAGCTGTATATTTCCATTCTGGGTGAAGTAAGTGATGCGGTTGCCCCCCTATCTCAGTGCCTGGAGGCTGTGGGAGCCTGGATGGGGAACAACAGGATTCGGCTGAACCCTAGTAAGACGGAGTGGCTGTGGATTGATGGCCACTTGGGATCTAGGAAGTTGTCATCTTTGGTTCTGGATGGGGTGGCACTGCCCCATTTGGATCCAGTGTGGAATTTGGGGGTTCTCCTGGACTCACGACTCCTGCTTGAAGAACAGGTGGCAGCCGTGGCCAGGAGGGCCTTTGTATAACTTCGGATTGTGCACCAGTTATGCCCATTCCTGGACCGAGTTGCCCTCCGAACAGTCGCTCAGGCCCTTGTCATCTCCCATATAGACTATTGTAACATGCTCTACATGGGGCTACCCTTGAGGAGCATCTGGAAGCTTCAACTGGTCCAGAATGCGGCCGCGCGGACAGTTATTGGGGCCAGCAGATCGGCACATGTGACACCTCTGCTGCGCGAGCTGCATTGGGTACCAGTTTGCTTCCGGGTGCAATTCAAGGTGTTGGTTATCACCTTTAAAGCCCTATATGGCATAGGGCCAGGTTACCTGAGGGACTGTCTCATCCCCAGAACATCGACCCGTCCCACCCGATCAGTCAGGGAGGGCTTGCTGCAGACCCCATCGACTAAAGAGTTCCATCTAGCAGGGTCCAGGAGGCAGGCCTTCTCTGCAGCTGCGCCCGCCCTTTGGAATACCTTACCCCCAGAGTTGAGGCGGGTTTCCTCGCTCCCAACCTTTCGGAAAGACTTAAAGACCTGGTTCTGCCGGCTTGCCTGGGAGGGTAATGCCAATAGTTCCTCTTGGGGATGGCTGGTCCCATGAAACCTCCCAGTATTACCATTTTAACATCTTTTATACTTGTATTTTATATTATTTATTATATTGTAACTTTATATTTATGTTTCAACTATGTTTTATTTTGAACCGCCCAGGGTCCCCGATGAGGGAGATGGGTGGTAATATAAATTTAACAATAAATAAATAAAATAAAGAATTAGGCTTCCATTAAATAACATTCCACACAATGTTCAAACTGGACCTACAGTGAAACTACAAGTGCTCTGCATTCCTGAATGGTGAAAGTGGAACAGCCATTTCATTGGACATTATGGTAGGTCCTAAATTTTTCTAACAGTTTCATGAAATCCAAAAGAACATTTTCAACATCAGTTACTGGAACATCCTCTTTTAACCCATATCAACTGAGCCCTACTGTACTACCACATGATGTAGATTTCCTCATTTTATCATTGCTGCAGGAAGAGACAGGGTAGGCATGCAAAAAGAATGTTGAGCTTGAAAGGGGGAAATCCCACTTTCAGATCTTATTGCTGAGATTGGTCACACATACATATTCTTTCTATCCCTCATGCCTATCTCACACATTTTTGTGAGTATAGAATAAAATGGAAAGAAATGAGGTGCTTGGTAGGAAATCTCCAGTTAATTCACTTGGGTCCATTGTTAACGAAGTATACACATGTACATAGAACCAAATCTATTAAGAGTATATAGGCACTGATACCAAAAGGACAACATTTATTATGAAAGTTATATGATCCAATCAAAAACATAGAGACTAGGGATATACCTTGAAGAATCTCAGAGTCTGAGAAATGATTGATTTGAAAACTGTAGTTGTTATATTTCTATTGGTTGGAAGAATTTTACTACTACTGCTTATCAGATGTGAATGTGCTGACTGCAGAATAACAAAATGCAGAATATTCATTTATGTTTTAGAATCTCACGGAAGATCAGTTATAAATACAAGCCCATTCAAGTCAAATATGCAATAAATTTATTAGTAAAAAGGTAAAGGTTCCCCCCGCACATTTGTGCAGTCGTGTCCGACTCTAGGGGCCGGTGCTCATCTCCGTTTGTTAGCCGAAGAGCCAGCGTTGTCCGAAGATGCTTCCACGGTCATGTGGCCGCATGACATGCGCGGAACGCTGTTACCTACCCACTGAAGTGGTACCTATTAATCTACTTGCATTTGCATGCTTTCGAATTGCTAGGTTGGCAAGAGCTGGAGCTAGTGCGGGAGCTCACTCCGCACGCAGGGCTAGGGATTCGAACCTCCAAACTTGCGATCTTCCGATCGACAAGCCTGGCGTCTTACCCGCTGAGCCACCACGCCCAAAAAATTTATTAGGGGCATGCACAAAATAGAAAATGTATCTTGTTTTGAACAAACTGTCAGAACATTTAAGGTGGACATGGTTTAGCAGAAGCAGAACGCAGAAGGATTTTACAGGTGAGTAGAGCAAGGTTTATGAACATGTCCCCTTTTCTCCCTTCCCTTTTTCTCCATGGTGTTGCCATTGCCTGCTTTGCATGCTCTGGGCAGCAGTTCCTTTCTGCAGCTCCCAGATTGACATAAGCTACTGGCCCACAGGCTCCCAATCTTTCTAGCACCTTTCCTTCTCTGTATCCCCTGCTGCCACTGCTGAGATCTACATCGCAAAATTGGGAAGTGGTGGCATTGCACATGCAGGGAGCAGGCAGGGTCTTCCCCACACCACAATAAGCGTGGAAGGGGCTACCCCTTCCCTTTTAATCTTTCACGGCTTTCTCCATTGCCATTAGTGTCATGAGCACACACCATCACCAAGGAAGCCCTTCAGCCTTGGCTTTTTCCCACACTTACCATCTCCACTTCTGCCTGGAACAATAGCATTTTATTCCATATCAAGAACAAAACGGTTCTGATTGATATATAATCAAGAACATATGAAATATGCATGCTTTAATTTGGGCAGGGACCATGCCAAGAACATTTTGCCTATCCCTGAAACTTACTCTAGGTGTGGGGCCCAAAAGGAGCATTCTAAGTATTATGCATTCATGCAGAATGTTACTGTTTATCCCAGTCAAGCTTGACTTCTTTTGTTAATTGTTGTAAAGGTGTGATGTCTTCAATATGAACATGCAATGATGGAACCATCATTTGTTTAGAATGCTGTATATCCCTGATGTCATTATACAACACATGTGAATAAATGTATTCTACTCTGAAAAGTAAATTCATTCAAGCCTTTATGCCAACAAATGGAAGAACCACTTCTGCATTTTTCATGCTGGGTCATTCCAGGCTAGAGATGTAACACACTCTGTACTGAAGTTTGAACAGAGTGTGTGTATAAAGTGTGTGTGTACTTTGACTCCTATAATGTGGAGGAGTTCACTCTTTTTTGCTTTTGGTATCGGATGACAACATGATGCAATTGAATGGAAGGTCATCCACCTACACAAACATATTTTTAGCTTCAATATCTGGCAGACATTTGACAGTATTTGACTGGTTAATTGATTAGCATCACAAGCTTAGTATAGACATGCTCTTTATTAAGAAACAATTCCCATGTGGGTGACATTTGACTTGTATTTTTATAACTGGACTTATTTGTATACCCAGCTTCTATAGATAATAATGGCATTCCATTGCATATCAGTTCTGATTCCTTTATAGCTCTTGGACTTTTTTTTTTAAAGAACTGGATTGTAATAATTAGGGAGCAAGATAAACTGAGCAGGGTGTGTTGTTTCAAACACCATGTTTAAAATAAAAACAGTAGTACACAATATCACAATAGCCAGCTAAATATAGTAATGGATTAGAAAGCCATTGTTTCCAATCCTGCAATATAAACTTAGACTCTCCAAATGGAATGCCACTTGACCTTTCATCAGCCGGTGTTTGTATTTAACTGATGCAGGGACAACAGATCACCCGTTGTAGGTGTCCAGTGTTGACATGACAGGCCCTTGTATTTCTTCCCAGCCATGTACAGGAGACATAAGCCCAGCACTCTTGAGCACAAGAAAGACCTTGCCATCCATGGATCTGCATCGCCTGCACCTCATAACGACATGAGAAGTTTCTTCAACTTGTCCCAGCTTGTACTTTCCGCTGGCCACCTAAGACCACTGCCAGTCCTTAGACATTCAAAAATCACTTACATTGAAGTGGAGATTCTTGATGCCCACAGCAAAAAGCAGATCTGTGTAGTGGATAAGGTAAGTTTAGGTGTCCTTTTAGCAGCATATTGCAGAGTACATGTCTTTTTTAAAAAATATATATTTTGCTGTCTGAAAAAAAAATATTTTTCTTTTTTTTTCGTCATTGCAGTGGCTTAGTGTATTTTTCTTCTCTGAAATTGCAAGTGTTTCTGATTTGTTCTCTGATTCATCAGAAAGAATCAAAGAGTGCCAATAGGTGATATTTATATTGCAGCTTTTGTTTAACATTCTGCGTTAAATAAGGCAGACTCTATCCCCTATAGCTTTGATGAAAACTCCACTTTAATGATGTGCCCCTGTGACTTTTAGATAGGGCTATGAATCAAACAAATATGACTGTATGACCTTACTTTTGACAGTGGCAGAAACTTTGCTGTAGGATCCCTATTGTGCTTAGCCCACCAAATGAAGTCTCTTGCATTTATACAGGTAGTTTGTTCTCTCCCCCCCCCACTAATTAAATGTTACAAGATGTCATCTGCAGATGCTCTCTGGTTCTTAAGAGATGGAGCAAAAGACGTTCCCCTTAGATTTTGACATACAGTACCTACAGTGTTTGGACGATACTTTTAAATAAGTAATATTTGCTTAATATTACTTCTTCACTATTCAGTGCTAATATTTTATTCTAACTCTATTTAACATTTGCTGTTCTGATAGCAACAGTATTTTAAATTTGACTTTTAGAATATAGTTGAGTTTCTGAAAAATCGTATCCATGTTTATACAAAAAATCACATAAATTTTGCTGTAATATTTTTGAGACAGAAAAGCAGATTTGCACTACACTTTAGAATGTTCAGAAGTGTTATAAATCCTTACAGCAGCAAATGTGTAAAACACTTACTACCTCCAGTTTGCAGCATTTGACAGGATGGTTAATTCATTATCTCAAGTAAATCTCCTTGTGACTTAAAATATTTTTAAAAGCTGCTCATTTTCTTTTATAAAGCCTACAGGCATGAGTGAGAGTAATGTCTAATGATAGTTTTTTATGCTATTCAAATGATTTGTGTTGAATAGATGAGAAAGCAAGGATGATATGTCTCTCATTTTTCTGGAAGATCAGTTTATCTATAGTATTTAGAAGCTCAGCAGGGTTATTTCACATTTACTCCCTCATAGATCTGTGAAAAGCATATATCAATTATACATGGAAGCTATATGGCCATATATAGTTGTAAAAAAATTGACGGTAACTCCAACATGGAATCAAACTACTGATCAGTGGACCAAATACTTTCCAACCAAAGATCTTAATACATTCTACAGCACAAGGCCAAGGGTTAAAGTTCCCCTTCTCCTATGCTAAGATCTAGATCTGGATTACTAGCTGTGTTTAAAGTAAGATCTACTTTGGCCCTGTATTGTAACAACTATTTAATTGTACACAGAATATTTATTTATAGTAGAAAATACTATATGAGTATTGTGTATATATGTTTGCTCTTTTAAGGGGCTACAGTGTTAACACACATGTGATGTCACAAATGCCAGTGCTTAATTTATTTGTCCATTTCTCCTTTATCTCAAGACCTTCTGGAAGCAAGTAGTACTGAAATATTTCCTGAGTTTAATGCCTGAGCCAACATAAAATCAAAGCAGAGTTTTTTCTGTGTTGGGATCATGTACGTAGATTTCACTACGTCTTAGGCATATGGCTGTATTCATTGTGATTGGAGCCTAAGTGGCATTTTAATAAAACACTAAATATAATTAAATGGACATAGCAGAATGATGTTAGGGAGAAGATGAACACGTTATGAAAAAATGGACATCTTGATTCTAAAATAATAAAGCTCATGCAATCTAATCAATTAGCCCCATTTTAACAGAATATCTAAAAATATTTAAATATTTGTAACTGAAAGATATAGACCCTTAAACTGTTATAGATTGGCCAGTTTTGCCTGCTGAGTATGAAACTGCTCAAATTGAACTAAATGGACTTTTGAACTGATCTTGTGTAGCTCCTGTCTGGATGCTGGATGCTTAAAAATTCAGCATTTTGAGAATGAATGAATATATATATATATATATATATATATATATATATATATACATACATACACACACACACACACACACACACACACATATACACACACACACACACACACACACTGTATATGTGTGTGTGTGTGTTCTTGTCTTCTTGGTGATCACTCGTAGCCGAGTAAGATTGTCTTCCAGGGGTAAAATCTTAACAGTGGATCCGTAAGTGGCTGTAAAGGCCAATTCTGGATCCGCATAACCTCCCACAATGAGGGCATAGGTTTCCAGGTGGAAGACGGTCACGATGAGGGTTTGCTTGATGTGCCTTCCTCTTAGCTCGTTTCTCCCTTTCACCTTGTACTTGTGCTTCTTCAAAGTCTGTAGCGCCTTTAATAAAGGCTGACCTCCAATTGAAACGCTCATGAGTTAGCGCTTCCCAGTTCTCAATGCTGATATTAAATTTTTTAAAATTAGCTTTGAGAGTATCTTTGAATCTCTTTTGCTGTCCACCAATATTCTGTTTTCCATTCTTAAGTTGGGAGTAAAGTAGCTGCTTTGGAAGACGATGGTCAGGCATTCGAACAACATGGCCGGTCCAGCGAAGTTGATGTTGAATGATCATTGTTTCAACGCTGGTGGTTTTCGCTTCTTCTAATACGCTAACATTAGTCTGCCTATCTTCCCAAGTAATTTGCAGAATTTTTCGGAGGCAGCATTGATGGAATCTTTCAAGAAGTTGGAGGTGGCATTTGTAGAGGGTCCATGTTTCACAGGCATGCAATAGGGTTGGTAGTACAATGGCCTCTGCTCTGCGAGCTGCATTGGGTGCCGGTTTGCTTCCGGGTCCAATTCAAGGTGTTGGTTATTACCTTTAAATCCCTACATGGTATGGGACCAGGATATCCGAGGGACCGTCTTATCCCCATATCATCGACCCGCCCCACCCGGTCATTCAGAGAGGGCTTGCTACGGACCGCATCAATAAGGGAATTTCATCTAGTGAGGTCCAGGAGGCGGGCCTTCTCTGTAGTGGCGCCCGCCCTTTGGAATATCTTGCCCCCAGAGTTGAGGCAGGTTTCCTCCCTCCCGACCTTTAGGAAAGATCTGAAAACCTCCTCCTGGGGGTGGTTAATACCATAATGTCCTCCCTATTAATTGAGATACTCGCCAGATTGGATTTTGTATTTATTTATGTCATGTTAATAATTTGTAATTTTATTGTTGTTTATTCGTTCAGTCGCTTCCGACTCTTCGTGACTTTATGGACCAGCCCACACCAGAGCTTCCTGTCGGCCGTCGCCATCCCCAGCTCCCCCATGGTCGAGTTTGTCACCTCCAGAATATCATCCATCCATCTTGCCCTTGGTCGGCCCCTCTTCCTTTTGCCAATTTTTTTTCTAATTTTATATTTATATTTTAACCTTAATTTTATTGTAAACTGCCCAGAGTCCCCCGTTGGGGGAGTTGGGCGGTCATATAAATTTAAATAATAAATAAATAAAAATAAATTTTGGTCTCCCTGCAAATGTCCCGATCCTCAAACACTCAAAAACTACGCTTCATTCAGGAGAAAGCTACACTCGCAGAGCTCAGACGATGCTGAATTTCAGTGTCGATGTCGGCTTTTTTAGATAGATGGTGCCAAGATAAGAAAAGTGGTCGACATTTTCTAGTAACACACCTTTAAGCTGGACCTTGTGTGTGTGTGTGTGTGTGTATGTGTGTGTGTGTGTGTGTGTATGTATGTATGTATGTATGTGTATATATATATATATATATATATATAGAGAGAGAGAGAGAGAGAGAGACGCACACATGTGTGTATGCATATTGAAAGACAAAAATTACTTACCTTTCCCCCCATTCTTTTCAGATGCTACCATCATCAACACTTCTTGATGTAAAAAATAAGTTTCACAAAATATGTAAGTATCTTACTATTTGTTTGGAATAAATTCATCAGAGAGTTCTGAGCAAGCTGTATAGATAGAATATTGGCAGACTGAGCATGCTTCAGAAAGTGCTAGTGAAAAGATAATGGGTTAATTATTTACTGGCTACCAGTGGTGGCGGAATTGTGCGCTTTTAATTATGCAGGAAAAAATAGGTTAGTCAGCAGTGTAGAAAATAAACTGTGTGCAACTGCTATCCCAATATTATGGATAATATGATGCTTGTGTTCTAAGTGTACTCACCCCTCCACATATGATGCCTAGCCTGGACATAGTTCTATCTGTTAATAAGAAACAGCTCCTTCCAAAAAATGTTGCAGCATGGAGAACTCTTTGTTTGCCTGTTACCTTGCATTCTTTCATACTTATCTACTTCTATTTCTCCTTCCACCATTTTCTATCTCTGTCAGGATGGGCATCCTACCATCGGGATTATTACAATGAATCAGCACACCAGCAGGGTCAGTAAAGGGTAGGTTGCCGTGGCGACAATCTGATTCGAATTAGAAGCTGTTGGGAATAGAACGTTAAGACGGGGAGAGGCTAGTGAGTAGGGAAGAAATATAACCCTTATTTTGAGCAGGAATGTTCAGTATAGTCTTTTCTTGAAGCAGATCACTTGCTTTAATAAAGAACTCTTTCCTAACCATTCATAATGCGTAGTGGGGGTTAGTGCATTAAAAGTTAAAGGATCGGATTCGTCACAAAAAGACTAGACTGAACAAAGCTGTCCTATGCGGAGACGACATGTCCACTGGAAAAGGTCAGCAACTAAAATACCTAGAGTTGGAGGAAGTTTCTCCCGAATGGGGAGGGCATGAGGACGGCGTAGAAATGGAGAGAGCTTCCAGCCGAATAAAGCAGGAAGACTCGGAGCAGGAAGATGTTGCCCATAATTGGGGAGAAGACCACCACTGTTCTAAGTGGTGCCAAGGAATAGGCTACAACCAAAGGGCGCGTGGATCTGATGGTGAGTGGGTCCTGCCCAGCGATGTTTGTGGGCCTACACTTGGAGACCCTGGAAGGTCAAAGTGGTATGGATTTGGTGGGGATGCTAGATTCGGGGTGCACCAGATGTCTCATGCACCCCGCCATAGTGACTGGACTAAGGTTGAGAATGGGGAAGATGGAAAAACCCAATCATTTTGGCTCAACTGGATGGATCGGAGATGCGGGGGGTCCAGCAGAGTATGACACAGAGGAAATGCAGATGAAAATAGGAAGTCATAATGAGACTCTGAGGTTTGTGGTGGCCCCAATTTCTCATCAACCAATAGTATTGGGCTTGGCTTGGTTATGATCTCACAACCCGCAAGTGAATTGGGCCACAGGGCAATTAAATTTTGGAGATGGGGTTTACAGGGTCCTCGTCCCTGCTGAATTGAGGACTAAAGAGGAGTGGTTATGTGCAGTGAATGAGATATGGGGGAAGGGACAACATAACCCAGTAATCTCATTCCTGTACAATACCAAGATTTAAGGGAGGTATTTGGAGAGATGGAATCAAACCAACTTCCTCCCCACCAAAAATCAGACTGTGCAATTGAACTAGAACCCGGGGCGGTACTGCCAAAAACTAAATTGTATTCCATGACTCATAAAGAATTGGAGGAATTTATTGATAAGAATTTGAAATGAGCGTTTATTCGTCCTGCAATGTCATCGATGGCTGCACCTGTCCTCTTTAAGACTAAGAAAGATGGGTCCCTGAGATTGTGTACTGACTATCAAATGCTTAATGCCATTTGTACCTCCAACTGATACCCCCTACCACTAATGAAGGACATGCTAGCCCAACTGTCAAAGGGAAAAATCTTCACTAAGCTGGACTTAAGGGAGGCATATTTCAGGGTACGAATCTGGAAGGGAGATGAGTGGAAGACTGCATTTAACTGCCAGCTAGGGTCCTTTGAGTACTTAGTGATGCCTTTTGGGTTTATTCAAACACAATGGAGGAACATGTGGGATTAGTAAGAAAAGTACTGAAACGATTACTACAGAATCAGTTGTATGCAAAGCTATGCAAGTGTGAATTCCATAAGGAGCAGCTCGACTACCTAGGGTATCAAGTGTCCAGTAAGGGAATAGAGGTGGATCCAGCAAAAGTACAGGACGTGGTGGCTTGGGAGCCCCCCAAGAATAGAAGACAACTACAAAGTTTCTTGGGGTTCATGAATTTCTATGCACTGTTCATACCCAATTTTGCACAAGTAGCTCTGCCATTAACTGATCTATTAAAAACCAAGGGGAAAGGGGACCTCAAAGAGGTGAAGAGGCCGGGTGCAAAATTACAATGGACCGGGGAGTGCCAGGAGGCTTTTGACCAGCTGAAGTCATTGTTTACTTCAGAACCTGTGCTAAAGCACCCTGACCCCACAAAACCCCTAATACTACAAGCAGATGCGTCGGATGTGGCCATTGGAGAGGTGCTACTGCAGAGAGATGAAGAAGGGAAGACCCTGTGCTTACTTATCTCATAAATTTCCTGACATGGAGCGCCATTGGCATGTGTGGGAAAAGGAAGCCTTTGCAGTGAGATGGGCTTTAGTAACATGGAGGCACTTATTAGAAGGGGCATCTCAACCGTTTGAGGTGTGGACAGGCCACAAGAATTTAGAAGCTTTAAGCACCCCAAGGAAACTGAGTCCTAAACAAGTGAGATGGGCTCAGTTCTTCAGTCAATTTGATTTTACTCTTAAATACCTACCGGGAGGAAGGAACTTTCTGGCTGATGCTTTATCCTGATTGCCCCAACACAATACTCAGTGAGAGGAGGTGGTGGACTTGATCATTCCAACCCAACAAACAGGAATGGTGGCAGTCACAAGAAGTCAGACATCTATGGTGGCTTCAAGAGTGGAAAAGGACCTACGAAGCGAGCTACGTACTGCAATGGGGAAGGATGCCTGGTGGCAAACCAATAAGACAATGCTAACAGAGAGCCAGGGGCTATGGTGGAATGGGGGGAGACTGTATGTTCCAGAATCCTTACGACCGAGAGTGCTGGAGAGGTGTCATGATGCTAAGTCAGCCAGCCATTTTGGGATTCTGAGTATGTTTTCTCATTCGCTGTTACAACAATGGATTAAAATTCAGGGCAGCTTCAATATAAAAAGACTTGTGCCTTTAATTCCTAGTCCTGCCAATCTAAATTAGCACCTGCCAAGCTTTAATTAATTAACCCACCAATTAGGATTATAAGCATTAATTGTATACATATTAATGTATTTAACATTAATAAAAATTATCTTAGTGGCAGAGTTCACACTTAATGCTATTCCATGGTGTATAAGCTACAACAGCTTATAAAAGCCAAGCCAGACAAAACATATTATATGTTAGTGCAAAGTGTGAAGCTAGCCAATAAATCCATTGTTTTTTATGATGAATCACCAATTGTTTCCCCTTTGCTTTCATATATGGATCTAAGGATGTCTTCCTTATTAAACCTCTCATATTTATTGATTTCTTATGAATATCAGTCAATTTCACCATTGCAAGTGAACAAGGACAATTCAGTCAGTGAAATATATCTCATCAATCCCATTGATTTAATTCAGAAGTTAGTAATGCTCCCATGTTAAAATCAATGAACTCAAAACTTGCTTCATTTTCTTAAGCTGCTAGGTTTGTGCTTAAAAAATCAGAAGGAAAAAGTCCTCCAGATGTTAAAATTGATGGACATGGCAGAAAATGATAAATTGACATGTTTATTAAATAGGGTGACCATACGTCCCTTTTTGAATGGGACAGTCCCGTTATTTTAGCATTTTTCAACCGTCCCGTCGTTTTGATCAAAATCTCCATTTTGTCCCTTTTTTAAACCCGGCGGGAAGGAGGACAGGAAGACAGGAAGGAGGACTGGAGCCGGACTTGCCATTGGAGGCAGCCCGGAAGAGGCCCTATCAGCGCGGCAACTGGAAGCCCAGTTGCCACGTGCGATCCCAGCAGCAGAAGCAGCACCACAGTCCAGGTTCCTGCCTCCTTACCTGATCCTGAGATTGTCTGCCCAGCAGTGGTGAGGCCAGGGAAAGCAGGCACGGGAAGGTTGTGGGAAGAGGGTGTGTGTGTGTGTGTGCACGCAGATTACTTGCTCAGTGTAATCGCGCGTGCGCGCACACACACACACACACACACACACACACACACACGGCTAACCATACGTCCCGTTTTGAATGGGACAGTCCCATTTTTTAAACAATTCTGGAGCTTCCCGTCATTTTAATAAAAATACCCATTTTGTCCCATTATTGAAAGTTCCTGCGGCGAAGCGCGCGCAAATGCACGCCCACTTTCTCCAGGGTCGTTTTTTACCTCAAAGAAATATGGTCAGCCTATCCAAGCTGGGCTTTTCATGCCAGTGCCATCCGGGGTTTGCATCTGACCACGTGACTGGGGTAGTTGTATAGGAGCCGAGATTAACTGCGGGAGTACAAACGTCGCTTTTATCCCCCACTTATTCTCACTGCTGCTCGGGCTGCCTTCTGCTTGCAGCCTCCACCGGCTCCCCTGTCTTTAATCCCTTGCAGAAATGTCAGGCGAGGAGAAAGAATTGGCTTTAACTCCCAAGGAGGGAGGCTTGGGAAGCCGCTATAGATCAGGAACAGTGTGCTGTAGATACAGGGAGGGAGGGAGGGAGGGAGGGAGGAAGGAAGGAAGGGGGGAGGGGAGGAGGAAGAGGAGAAGGAGGGAGGGAGGGAGGGAAGGAAGGAAGGAAGGAAGGAAGGGGGGAGGGGAGGAGGAAGAGGAGAAGGAGGGAGGGAGGGAGGGAAGGAAGGAAGGAAGGAAGGAAGGGGAGAGAAGGAAGGAAGAAGAGGGGGAGGAGGGAAGGAGGAAGAGGAGAAGGAAGGACAGAAGGAAGGAAGGGGGAGGAAACGGGAGGAAGGAAGGAAGAAGGGGAGAGAAGGAAGGAAGGAAGAAGAGGGAGAAGGGAAGGAGGAAGAGGGGAAAGAAGGAAGGGAGGAAAGGAGGGAGGGAGGAAGGAAGGATATGAGAGCGGTACACTATGACTGTGCAGCTCTTTGGATCACGAGGTACGAGGAAGCTTCTAAGCCTGCTCTTAGAAGTATCTTTTTTGCCTTTAAATCCAAAGAGCAACTGATCCATGGTTTATAACATGCAACCTCCTTGGTGGTCCCCTGCAAAGACCTCCAGAAAGGGTTAGCAAATTATCCTTTTCAACATGACGGAAGGGAGAAATCATTATCTTCAGGACTGGGCAGTAATATTATCTATGGCACCCATTAAATGTACATCAAAGCAATCTCAGCTTTCCACAAGGCCCCATCCCCTCCTTTTGGAGTGTGTCCCTCCCAGCGCACCGTTCGAGGGTCAGTGCAATCCTTCAGTTGCAATCCTTGGTGGGACACCAAGTGCAAAAGATTAGGAGAAACGCTAGTGCCCCGTCGAATGATCTGGGTAGGAAGTGTGCCAGCCTCACAAAACAAAAGCTGAGCAAACTTCCCGCTTGTCTCTAGCAATCGTTCCATATTCCTCTTGTCCTAATAAGGGAGGGGGAAAAAACTATTTTAACCCTAGAGTGGGAAATAAACATCCCTCTTTTTCATTAATTCCTTCTCACAAAGCTAGACAATCTCTTTGCTGCTATGGTTTTAATTCTATTTTTTTTCCAGTTTCCAGGGGATATAAGGTCTCTTAATGCACCTATTCCACTTTGAGGAAGGGCATTGAAAACAAGCACACACCTGCACAAATGTGCCCCTGAATTTCTTTCGTTTGCTGTGCAATTTTGGCCATGGGACCTTGGTGGGGCTTGAATAAAGGGCCTGCGATTTACAGAAGGCCATAAACCCTGGTTGGCTTATCCTGTTTTAGCTAGTGGTGTCCCTTTCTCTATAAAGATATAGATATAACTATAGATTAGTTATACAGTGTGTGGGATATTGAGAGCCAGTTTGGTGTAGTGGTTAAAGCAACGGGCTAGAAATCGTGAGGCCATCAGTTCTAGTCCTGCCTTAGGCACAAAGTAGGCTGACCATATGTCCCATTTTGAATGGGACAGTCGCTTTTTTTAGCATTTTTCAACCGTCCCGTCGTTTTGATAAAAATCTCAATTTTGTCCCATTTTTTAAACCCGGCGGGAATGGCGCGGAAGGAGGATCCGAGCCGGAGCTGCCGATTGGAGGCAGCCCAGAAGAGGAAGCCCTCCTGCCTGTCAGCACGCAGCAAAGGAGGGCGGAGAGGTGGAGAGGAGGGTGATTGGCTAGGTGGGAGCCAATCGTGTGGACCGGGGAGTGGGGTTTGCAGGCGGGAGCCAATCACACGGACCGGGGTGTGGGGACCCGTCTTTTTCATGAATACGGAATATTACATAACACCCCGTCCCATTTTGCCATCCCAATGTCCCGTTTTTGCCTCAAGGAAATATGGTCAGCCTATTATTAAAAGAAAATCCAAATTATTACTTTCTTAAAGAGTGGAAACCATTAACGGACTATTTGCAAAATGCAGGAGGGGCAAAGCTTATATGGGGATTTGAAGACTAATATATATATAAATTGATATATTAGACAAGAAATGTTTTTCAATGTTATAAATAGACCTAGCATGTAAGATTAATTTTTTAAATTGCTATGACCAGGGATAAATCGGAAGTTGACTAATTTCTATGTTTCATCTTTTTCTTTTTTTTCTTTACTTTATTACACCTTTTTTCTTCTTTCTTTGATTTGTATTTCTATTTCTTTTTCCGTTTCCAACTTTTATCTATGTATATTTAAAACTCAATAAAATATATTAAAAAAAGAAAAGAAAAAGTCCTCCAGATGGTTTAGCTCATTTCCAGGAACATTTTCCAATCTGTATAACAAAGAAATACAGGGTTGCCAAGTGATATCATTATCTGTTTTGCAGTAATTCAGAAGTGTTCTTGAGACTTCTCAGATGCTAGATTCTCATCCGTCTTAAAGGACATTTATTATGACCTTTGCTATTTCGAGACTGCCCAACCAGGACTTAACATTTCTCAAGCTATTTTACTTGCAGAGAATGCATCTGCTTTGGTTGATATGAAACGTGTCTTAAAGCTTCTGTCCTGGAGATTGTGCTGAGGTCCTTTCATCTCTCATTAAACTTCAATTTGTATGTTTTTGAGATAGTATGAAATATAAGGTCCAACATTTTTGAGTTAATATTATTTTAAGAATTCTAGCAATATTCAACTTCCATCTCTATCTAATAGGTATGGTCATCACTTTTCTCTAGCTCTCATCAAGAACTGCCTGAGAGGAGTTTATACAGGAGAATAGTGATGCAAACGGACCCTAGCATTTATTAACACTGAATCAAGTTTAATTCAAAACTATGGGATTTCCAAAAAGTTCAAAGTAAATGTTTTCCAAATCCACTAATAACTACCAGCCCAGACACTGACCTGTTCCTATTCTCCTGTCTCTAAACAACAACAGTAACAAAACACTTAAGTAGTTAAGAGGTTTGGCAGGTCAAACAATAGAAAGTAAAAAAAAAACCCATGGTCATCATTCTGAATGCTCCATCCTTTTTTTTTCTTTCTTTTAACTCCTCCTGGTGACACCACTAGCAAAAGACTATTCCAGTAATGTTTCAGCTTTTGATGCACATTCTCTAGAGCTAGCTGGGGGCTGTGTTCTTTCTATGCAGTAGTGAGGAGTTGCAAACTTAGCAACAAATATATTCTTTATTGCATGTACTATGGCACTCCATGTCTTTTGGAGCAACTCCCAAAATTTGAGACTTGGAATACTTTGAATTTTGGTTAGACATTTAGAATTCCAAAGAAGCTTTGAGGCAGCATATTTTAACATTATGTTTGGACACTGATTTACATTTTTTATCTTAATTTTTCATGATTACCAAAGAGATATAATTTCTTCGATTAATTAAACTGGCTAAATGTTAGGGTGATTTTTGGTGTGTGTGTGTGTGTGTGTGGGGTAAATGATAACTATTTAAAAGCAAATCATTTCATAGGTCTGATATTAATTCAAATTAATAGTTTTAAATATATTGACATGGTTCAAATTATCCACAACAGAAAGATTATTACCCCTTTCATGCATTGCTTCCATCTCAATGTTCTGTACAGCACTAAGAACAATTTGTAAGGACATCAAAACAGCAAAAATCAGTTAGTAGCTGGTCTCCAAAGCAGAATCTAAATTTCTGGATTCTTCATAAAATAATTAGCAATAATAATTTGTTGATTATTGAAATGTCCTGTCACACTATAGATAGTAATAAGCTATCATGGACCATAACGTGGTAATATTTCAAGCTGACCCAATGAAATCAATGGAACTTAATTTACTGAAGAATGACACTGATGATTGTAATAGGTGCATTCAAAATATAATTGAAACAAAACCATTGCTTTTGAATGTTATTATTAATCCGCACACAGGATCTTGCAATATACAGAACAGACTTCCAACTGACGTGGCAAAATAATAGGAATCTTACTCTTTTCCTTTAAAAGAAGGCCTGGGAGTAAAATACATTTTTCACTTATTTGAAAACAGGTCCACAATGGTACCCATCTCGGATAGGCCTGCGACTAGAACGCAGTAAGTATTCATTTTCCTATCAAAATGTTTTAAAGTCTCTTTTCCCTGATGGAAATAATTCATCCCTACATTGCTACATATAGATTTCAGTGCGTGTATTTTCTGTTGAAAACTCTAAGTACATAAATATCTATTTTGTAGAACAGGCCATGCCAAAGTACAGAAACTGCAATTCCAAAAAGCAAATCATTGAAAAGTTTGTGTTCATTGAAACAGTTGTGAAAGTGTTCCAGGAAATGGGAGCACATCATTAGTAAGTGTTCCTTCCTCGATATTTATATTCCCCACCACCACCATCACAAAAATGGTCCCATGTCCTCAGTTGTCTAATTAATTATGAATCAGGAAAAAAAGTTTTTTTGAGATTGCAATTCTATTTCTATGCTTTTCACTAATTATTAACAAGAGTTTATACAACAGTTGTCTCTGCCTCTAATTGAGGGATGGTCAAGTGGAATGTTGAAAAAGGGTTGAGATTTCCCCTTGGACTTTCCATGGGAACCTCAAATTCTTTTGATAGTGGGGAGAGATGTGAAGGAACATATAAAGGATTCTGATTCCATTCAGACTATCTGATGGAGATCACTTCTTCACTATCCATGCTTTGTCAAAGTGTTCCATAAATGCAAGCCAGGCCCAACAAAGAGGGTGCTTATCCTTCTTACTGATCTATATAAGCATCTTCCATGTTTATGTTGGGTCATTCCCTCCTAGCCCGTATGTACTAATGTGGAACATGCCCCTTCTGGGTTAGCATTTTTCAGGTTTAGGCAAGTTAGCCAAGTAGCCCTGCACAATTTCTTATGCGATATCTACCTAACCCATGCTGAAATTCAAATTAGACAAACTGGGAATTATGTGAAAATGTTTCCTGGGAGAAGAGGTACACTCAAACTAGAAAAAGAAAGCAGTCAGACAGAAAGTATTACAGAGCATAAGATAAGCAAGAGTTGGGGAAACCCACACTGATGGCATGGGTTTGGTATGGGTCACAGTTCAACAAGCCCTTTGCCATATATGCACACAAAAATACATGTCCAGAGAGAGGAGGGAGGAAAATTTGGGCTAGTTCCTCAGAGTGAATACTACCCACATAAAAATTGTTACAAGGGTGACTTCAGTTGCACTGACTCTGTAGCACCTCTCAGCCTACTGACAACAAAGGGCAGTGACAGTATAGATAACAAGTTAGGAATTTCCTCCCCGTCTTGCCTTTATCTCTGACTTTCCCTGGGTGCCTTTGTCTTCCCAGCACACTTGCTCTCTGATGCTCTGCCTGATGGTATGTAACTAATTAGGAAGTAGGTAGGCTTTGCTTGGCCAACTCTCCCCTACAACTCCACCATCTCTTTCCTTTAATAATCCTTCCTTCTGTTAAAGTTACAAGGAACCGCTGCACTAGTATTTGCTCAGAGTTACATTTGTACTCTCCAGAAACACACTCAGAAAATATTGTAGCTGTTAAAAGGCACCCAAGTAAATATTCTGTCCCTGATGCAGAATTACTATATCCCCCTGCTTGCATTCAGTGGTGGTTTAGGGACTGCTGGTACATATATCATTTGACAATTTCACTGGTATCATAGAATAGCAAACATAGTATTTCATTTCTTAGCCTTTTTTAAAGCAGAAATCACCTTTCTTCCTGCTCAGATATGTTAACAGAGAAATATTGTGCAAGATGAAATTATGTGTCCCCTGTTCTTGCTTCTTTGTTTTTACAGATGGGCCCTATTTAAAAGACTCTGTTAACGTAAAGAGTCTTGCAGCATCTTCTATCATTACACTGTATTTCACAGACATGGGACAGCAAGTCAGCTGGACAACAGTAAGTATAACTTTTGTAGAAGTACAAATATACACAGCTATATAGTTCAGTTCTAAAACAGCTCATAGCTGCTTGGTTCTTCTTTTGTTAAATTTGTTTAGGCAAGCAATTTATTTGCTTGCATGTTTGGTTATACATTTTGGCCTACTAAATCTAGATCTGTTTGTCACTAAAAGATGCACTTTAGCTTAGAAGCTAAAGCCAAGGAACACGAAAAAACAATGGCCCTAGGAACCAACTGAGGGACAGCTTCCTCTTAAGTAGTCTCACTATTTAAGCTTAAATAGTCTCACTTTCCCAGCATGCTGGCTGGGGAATTCTGGGGGTTGAAATCCACCCATTTTAAAGTTTCCAAGGTTGAGAAACAGTTATTTAGAACCTTACCTGACTGTGAGAGAATTTTTAAGAAATTGGAACTGGCTTATCACAAGACCCTTCAAGAAGTAGACTTCAGCAATTAACCTCTAATGGCTAAAAAAATGGACGTACAAATCAGAAATCCCAATCCAAACATCACTTTCACCATGAACTCAATAGGCAAACTTCTCTTCAACCTCTCCGTCTGCAATATAATGACCTTACTTGTGGGTTATTGAGTAGTTTATTACAAAACAATATTTTATGGGCATCTTTGAACACTCAAATGGCAATAGAAATACTAAAGAAACCAACTTTAAAATAAGTGACAAAATATGAAAGGAATTCAAAGAGAAGAATAGTCACCATGTGAACTTGTATATTACATACAGAATAAGCAAAACAAAAGGCAAAAACCCAAAACCTTAACATGTCAAAGTAGCTCAAAAATGAGAATTTCTGTAATTTTCAAGCTGAAAGGTGAACAGACTTGCCAATTGATTCTCAAAATTTTCACTGGTGAGATTAGGCATGAACTTTGGTTTTTAAGTTAAAAACAGCATTGTGGTAGATGGCACATACCTGTATGATAAGTGGCTTTAAAATTATGCTACTGCCATATTAGGTGGTACCATGTGAAAATGCAGTTTATTGGAGGGGCTTGAATTAATCTTTTTAATGTCCACAAAAATTATTAATCTGTGAAAGGTTCTATTGGCTCCCCAATATCATATATTTAATATGTGAGATAGATAGAGAGATAGAGAGATGATAGAGATAGAGATAGAGATAGAGATAGAGATAGAGATAGAGATAGAGAGAGAGAGAGAGAGAGAGAGAGAGAGAGAGAGAGAGAGAGATCATATGACAAGATGAAGAAGAAATTAAGAAAATAAATCCTCTTTGTTTACAGAAGCATTCTAGCCAGGTCACCAAGAGGTGGTTTTTATTTTTTTATAGGTTATCAAGTTTAAACCCAAACTGCCACTAACAGTACAGGTAGTCCTCACTTAACAACCATTCATTTAGTGATGGTTCGGACCTACGGTGGTGCTGGAAAAAACTACTTATGACCAGTCCACACACTTATGACCATTGCAGAGTCCGTGCAGTCACATGATCACAATTTGGGCACTTGGCAACTGGTTCACATTTATGAACGTTACAGCATCCCGTGGTCATATGATCGCCATTTTCTACCTTCCCGGCTGGCTTCTGGCAAGCAAAATCAATGGGGAACTGCATGATTGCAGTTAATGGATGCCACAAAAAAGTTCGTAAAATTGGGTCAGATTCGCTTAATGACTGCTTCACTTAGCAACCGGAATTCCAGACCTAATTGTGGCCATTAAGCAAGGACTACCTGTAACATCAAATAACCTCAGGTGGCCTACAGAGTATGATAAATGAAGAATGGACCATTCTAGATAATATAACTAAATTTTTTACTAGGATCAATTAAAATGACAGAAAAGTGGGTATATGGTTTCAAGTTTTCCAGAATTTCCTTAGGAAGGATGTTTCAAAAAGCTGAATATCAGGAAGAAGCAAGACAGCATAAACATTAGACCGTCTTTTGCTAAGCCTTGATCTCAAATGCATTGAACTTTCAGCAGTTCAACACATTTGTTAGGAAAGGTGTATTAGGTGTCTCATTTCACCCAGCATTCAGGACAAAGCTTTCCCCAGTTCTGGAAACACAAAAGCTGTTGGTCCTCAATCTGTTTCTTACTGCTAACCAGAAATGCTGAGTCATTACCATCACCGTATGATGAATTTGAATGAATGATCCAGGCATATGAAGCTTGTCGCCTGAACTGAATATTATCTCTGGTATTCATGGAATCAAGAATTAAGAGACACATTCCTGTCCCCCTTCTATCTTTCTGTCATATATAAATAGATGGCATACAGAAGTATATTTAGCATTCAGTACATTTTGTATCATCTAGATTTGGCCTCTTTTGTGAATATCCATCATGCTCCAGTTTCAACAGTTAGGAAACTAAGCCCAGAGTATTAGATAATATAAGCTGCAGATATTTTTCTCTTTGAAAAAAAATAGCAACAAGGTACTCCTCTTCTCCTCTACCAGATGCCAACAGAAATTTTAATTATAATTTGCCACTATAGTAAATTAGCTGTGTAGTTAAAATCATTAGAGTCAGTGACACTGTCAAATTTTGCTAAATTAAAAATAATTTTTTCAATAAAATTGAAAATCAGAGCCATACCTAATCTGTTAATTTCAGTGTGTTGTTCACAGGCTGTAAAGCTGCACCACTGTTTTCATTCATTAACTTTCAAATAGATGTATTCTGTGATTGACTGGAGCCATGATTACTGTAGCTGCTTTGTTGTTGTCCAAATCAGCTGCCCTCAAATTGCTTTGTAGAGATTTAAAAGTGATTCAGAAATTTGACAGATTTACTGTCTTTATACAGACTCAAACATTGATGCAGTTTTCCTTCTACATATGCACCAAGCTGAATGTAGGGACTAAATTGTCTGATCAGCTTTTTGATATATCACTTGTCTATTAGAGCACTCAAGGTCATGCTGTTCTGATGTGGTGTTTCTCACTCTTTAGCTAGAATTTGGAAGATCCTTGTGGTCTCTTCCAACTCTGTGGTTCCATGATTTGTTAAGCAGGTTCACTTGAAGGGAGAGAGAGAAAAAAAGAGAAGGTCAGATTTCTTCACTGCATGCAAGTGGGACTGAGTCAGAATTTGAGGCATTTGATGATTAGACAGACATACTAATCCAGTATATTAAAAAATGGTATTACTTTTAGACTACTATAATACAAACTTTTACTTTCTGTCATAAAATATTATGTAAGCAATAAAAAATAAACAAACTTCAAACCTTTTTTTTAATATTGTTGCACAAGCAACACTGAACATGTCAATGCCAGGAGAAGCTGGTCAGTGAGTCACAGGTTGGTGATCTTTTTGATCTTTAGTAGGCACTTTTTAAATAGTTTTTGTTTTTACGTAGGAGTAAGACACTTTCTGCATTGGCTCAGTGCTATTTCCCTATAGACTCTTTGTTAGACAGTTTGGAAAATGTTGTGCTTTCCAATTCTCATCTCTGCTATCTTTGCTTTAAAAGAGGTACGAGGGACAATATTTCAAAATTTTACTATGGCAAAAGTTTTGAAAGTATTCAGCTGAAAATGCAGAATTAAGGTCTGTAAACAGTCCAGCATCTCTACTATTTTCATCCCATTCTGTTAAAAAAATTAAAAGAAAAAGAAAAAAAAACTAAAGCCTTTGCAATCATTTTGATGCTTCCCCATCATAAACGATTGAAGAAACTTTATGTAGTTTTTAATCTCAAATTGCTTCAAATTGAATTTTGCTGCCTCAAAATCTCAAATCCAGATTTTGAATTGAATCTTGCCTCTATCATATTTCAAATCTGAATCAGATCTTAGCTAATTTTCATACTCTAACTAGTTTATCACCAGAGAAATTTCAGCAAGGATTTAGTTAATAGCAAATTTGGGCATTTGACGCCTACCACAGCTGACAATGGCACAGAGGGCAGCAGCCAGCAAAGTCTCACTGAACAGTACCTTTCCTTAATCTGCCAGAAAGAAAAAGGAAAGAAAAAAGAATACATAAAAGAAGATACAGTACATGTCAGCATGTTGCATGCTAACAGTGGTAATTACATTTTAAAATTTATGCTACAGAGGACTGAATTGGAGAAAGGCAAATACAAAGCAATGTACATTATAACGGGTATGTGTGGTAATGTATGCTGTTAGAACTATATAAATTAGGGGAAGATATGTACATAGGGAATATCCCCATGTTAGATGTTTGGAAACTTAATTCTTAAGAATATTTTGATGGATTTTTCCTTTTTAAAAATCAACTTTAAAACTCAGCAGACTTCCCAACTATTGTGGATAGAAAAACAGAAAGGGTTTTTACTGATCTGTGTATTCCCACAGAGGAATTAATTTGAAGGAAAAGTTGGAGGGAAGGAATTTTGCACACTACTACTCTTATGATTCTTCACCCCCCCCCCTCAAAAAAAACCCAACAAAACTCAAAGCACAAACCATTCGAAGTAGACTTTCCTTGGTAACAAAAACTTCTTCCATAATGCTCAGGGCAGCTCCATTAGCTCCTTAAAGAGAATGCCATCTCCACCCTGCTGCCACCATCAAGAATCAAAATTATTTTAGAAACAAGAGGACAAGTATCTGCTATTTGCTGACTGAAGATATAATATTGAGGTAAAATTACAGTTAAAAATAATAGTAATGGATAGCATTTAGTTAGCACAGTGTAAACATCTTGCATATATCATTAGTAATCCTTTTAATAGTAGATGTCACTTATCCTAAGTCATTTCTTATTAGCTTTTGCTTGAAAGAGCTTTGAGGATACCTGACTAACTGTTCTGCAGCCTGCTTCTTATCCCCTACCAGGCCAGCTGACTTCAAGTTTTTCTGCTCTAATAGAGCAGCAGTGTTTTCCATCTTCTCCCCACCCCAGCCTTGCTGTTTGCACAGTGCAGGTCACTTTGGTGGGGACTGCAGCAGGGTCTGGGATCTGTCCTGTTCCTATGCCAGCTTTTGGTTTATGCACACACAACCCCTCCTCTGTGATTGCTGCTGATCTCCTTCCATGGCCATTTTGGCCTCTGCGGCTGGACTGATATGACACCAGTACCAGGAACATTGCTCCAGAATACTAGACCAAGGGCCCTGGAGGTACTTTCTGTAGAAATCCTGCTATTGCTAGAGCAGGCAAAAGGAGACTTCTCTAAGTGCTAAGATCTCTGTCTAGCAATAGCAAGTTCTCTCTATATTACTAGAGAATGTGGCAGACCTCTCTGATACAAACTTTAAAGGTTCTGACAGGGATTTACACCTGTCACTCTAGCCATTTGTCAAATCCAGTCAAATGTTACAGTTTTAGACCAAAATACAGTCAAAACACTGGTTTTCAAAGCAAAAATAAAATTACAGTAGTAGTAATATT
Organism: Charina bottae; assembly: GCA_023362775.1. Lineage (NCBI taxonomy): Eukaryota > Metazoa > Chordata > Lepidosauria > Squamata > Charinaidae > Charina > Charina bottae. Next base: position 5,538,958 of record JALMGJ010000028.1, on the reverse strand, counting down.
AATAGAAATTTACACAAACCAACTTTCACTTCAAATACCTCCTTTGAATCAGTGTTACAGAGTTACAATCATACAGCTTGTTGCTAAGAAGCAAAATTTGACAACTAAAAATGTGAGTTTAGAGCACAGGGTTTCAACTGCTGCTCCAAGGCATATTTGCGTGCCACAAGAGTTCTGAAGGTGTGCCACATCAGTGAGCCACAAGTAAATGACAGAAAGTGGGGCGCAGCTGTGCAGCCAGAACTCCGCCTCTATGACATCACCAGAGGTGGACTGCCTCCATTTCTGCTCCCTAGTCCCAGCAGCCTGTGATGTCATGGAATTCCAGGTTTGTGACCCAGAAGTCCTGCATAGGAGATGTGTGTCAGCACTGAAGATGTTGCCTAGTCTGGCAATGAAACGTCTGCAAGAAAACAGCAAGGCTCAGAGAGCACCAAGGACTCCATAGGAGATGTGTGCCATGAGTTGAAAAAGGTTGAAAACTACTGCTGTCAGCTAAAAGGAATTAAATGTAAAATTTATCTGAATGATGTGGAAAATTTCTTATTAAAGCCTGAATTAAACCAAGAATCAGAGTAACACTGACAGTATGGCAGAATATATTCAATTGATTCAAACTTGCCTTCTAAAAGAGCTGAAGCTAGAACCCTAAATTGGGCTCTGGAGAATTCCCAACAATATTTGGGATACTTGAACAGAGATGAGCTGCTGGACTAGGTGTCTGGAAATCTCTGAGAGGTCAATACATCTTTGAAGTTTGACTTAAGTTGACCCAAGTCATTCTGTAATGCTATGTCCCAGATTCTCTGTTTAATGACCTCTTTAGCTTTATTTAGTCCCAGGGATAATAAATATCCGGGTGAGAGGCCACAGAAATGTAATTTGCTTGAGGTGCTGTTCCACCTTGTATATGTAAAGTTGCCAGATGATATTATAGCAGCAACTTAGTTGACGCCAAGATAAGCCGTAGCCTGGTTTTCAGAATAATTAGCCAGAATTTGGCCTCAGTTTTGGCTGACCTGTAGTCTTGTATTGCATTGGACACACCTGGAAGACTGAAAAAATAGATCTTTAAAAACCTGATTGAGCTTTTTTCAAGGGGTCATAGTTGGAATGACCTAATTATGCTAATGTCCTAATTATAATTACTAAGTGACTGATTTCACAAGCTGTTTAATAGCTGCTAGAATGAAATTCCCTCCTAGCTGAGGGAATAACTGAGGAGGAATAGTTAGTGTGAGCAATTTTCTTTCTAGAACCTTGGAAAACCACTCTGAGAGATAATACAGCTTTTTAAGTTGTTCCAGGTTGTGATTATCTATATGCCATATGTGGATTTTAAGAGCTGTCCTGAGGCCAGTCTGGATTAGTTACAGGATGACAGCATGATCATCATAGAGCAAGATAGAAAGATGTTTGTCTGCCAGTTTCAGGGCATGTAAATCTAACCCTAATTCTCAGCCCCCCTCCATCCATAGGTATACAGTTAGCCATCTCCATATGTTATAGGTGAATTGAGGACCTAAGAGGTAGTATTGATATGGACTCTATATCTAGATGCCATCAGTCGAAATGTGCAAAAACTCCATGTTGCGTCCCATGTTATCATTCTGGGATATAGGCCATCCAACATAACTACATAAGGAAAAAGGTAAAGGTTCCCCCCGCACATTTGTGCAGTCGTGTCCGACTCTAGAGGCCGATGCTCATCTCCGTTTGTTAGCCGAAGAGCCAGCGTTGTCCGAAGACGCTTCCACGGTCATGTGGCCGGCATGACGCGCGCGGAACACTGTTACCTTCCCACTGAAGTGGTACCTATTAATCTACTTGCATTTGCATGCTTTCAAATTGCTAGGTTGGTAAGAGCTGGGGCGAGTGCGGGAGCTCACTCCGTCATGTGGGGCTAGGGATTTGAACTTCCGAACTTGCGATCTTCCGATTGACAAGCCTGGCATCTTACTCGCTGAGCCACCACGCTCCCATAACTACATAAGTAAGAGGATGTAATTCTAGACAGTTCTAGATGTATTGATGTGTTGTGTTCCCTGGTTTTATTTTGTCAAAAAATGTGAATGAAGACACAGTGGTGGTAAATAGGGATTAACATATAACAATGCCATAAAAGGGTAATTGTATGGCCTCAGCTCACAAATGACTGGAGATAAACAATTCCAATCCCACTTTGAATTTGAATTTGAATCTGCCATCCCTCTGACTGGGCAAAGCATTATTTCTGTGGAATTTGTCAAACATCCAAAATTCTTGTATGAAAAGAATTCATGTATTCTTGTATGAAAAGAAAAGAAAACTGGTGAATTATAGAAAAACTAGACCAAAACATTTAGTACTCACAATATTCTATTCAATCATTGACAAGGTATGATGTCCACATAATTGTCACTGGGAGGGACTGGTATGGGTTCAGTGTTTGGTCATGAATTTGCTAGAATCCTGACCTGGAGGAGCAAATCTACATCTTTATTGTCTGTTTGCATGTCTCTTTAATTTCTCAGGCCAGAGAGTTATGTGCAAAATTCTGGGCTGGGACACACTGTAGGCTTACTTGGGTTTCTGTCCCCTGTCTGTCTGAAGGGGCTACATACTTAGGAACAGCTCCAGAACAATATTTTTGTGATGCCTCATCAGGAAGCTCAGACTGTTTGTCTCAATCTTCTGGCATTAATTGAAGGGCAGGAGCATATCCAAGATAACAACTGAATAGAGACCATGACTGACTCCTGCACTGCATCTACTAAAAAACTCTCAGATGAGAGGGATATATAATCCACCAGAGAGGGTATGTTGTACTGAGGCTTTCTGACAGTATTCTGGAATTCACAGTAAATTTGGCATCCACTGAGGGATGATCCCTCTAAGTGGCAGAGCAGGACTTCTCTAAAGCAAATTGTAAAGGTTCTGACAGATAGCTACCATGTCATTCTAGCCAGCTGTCTTAACCCACCTTCTCTCTGTGCCATAGCACCAGCTGACATTGAGAAGAGCAATTGGTGGATCACTCCATCAATCCTTGTGCTTTAATTTGTCCCACAGTAAGCCACAGTAAAGTCACATTTGCTGGCCTTATGACTGGGACAAAGTAGAGCCTGGGTACAGTGAAAGAGCAAATTTAGGTTGGCCTACTTTGTGTTGTTTCAAGGACTATAGCAAGCCAAGTTAAATGTGTGCTAAGTCATGACTTTTTGCCTTTTGCTGAAAGAGCTATAAAAACACTTCCCAGGAATATAGCCCTTATCTTACTGTTCTCATTGTGTTAACCAATCTTTCTCTGTTCCTTCTTGTTTTTTCAGGTTTTCCTAACTGAATATACAGGTCCTCTTCTAATCTATCTGCTGTTTTATCTTCGTCTCTCAAGTATTTACGATGCAAAAGAAAGTGCAAGAAGTTTACGCCATCCTGTGGTTCAGTGAGTAAGAATGGTTACATTTAAGATTTATTTATATGCCTAAAAAATGTGTGCACACACAAAGAGAAAAAACAACTGTATATCAGGTTTTGTTAGACTATTTGGGATATAATTTCAGACCTCCTTGGAAACAGCTAAAATTCCTGTTCTGTAGTGAACTATGAATATAAACCCAATACCTTTGCTGCTATTGGCAGCTATTGGCTGAGGTCTATGATGTCACCATCTATCACCATTTTATTTCCTCAATCCCCAAAATAGTTTTACAACTATTTAGAGTTGTAGATATATGTGTGTGTGTGAATACAGTGTTCCATGCATATGCTCCTGTTACTTTTGAACTCAGTCTACTGTTATTTGATCCTTCATGAGTGTGAAAAAGTTTCTATTTGTTCAGAAAATATTTTGTGCAGTATAAGAAATCATCTGTCTGTCTGTCTGTCTGTCTGTCTATCCCTTTGAAAAAGTTTGCTCCCCAAAGCAAAGGTAGCTCCTACTTCCCTGTTCTTTCAGAAGTTCATAAAAACTTGGCTATTCCGGAAAGCCTTTGGAACTTAAGTGCCATAGAGCTCCCAATTTTTAGCAAAATTTCAAATTGTATTTATTATAAAACAACAGTTTACTAGTCCAGTAAAGACAGCCTGGACTAAAACAACCAGAACCATAACAGAAAATCACCATAAGGCCCCACAAATACATTAACCCCAGGCCTGGGACCAGAGCCAGGTCTTAAGGGTTTTCTGGAACCCCATGAGAAAGGGTGCTCTCTGTATCTCTGGGGGGATGCTGTTCCAGATGGCAGGGGGGTGCAACAGAAAAGACGCACTTCCTCGGTCCCGCAAGTTGAGAACATTTAATAGAGAGGTCCTGGAGTACACCCACTCTGCTGGCACATACCAGGCAGGCATAAACAATTGGAGATAGGTGATCTCAAGCTAAACAATTGGAGATCAGCTATCCAGGGCTTCATGCCATGAAGGGCTTTATAGGTAATGACCAGCACCTTGAATTGCACTCCAAAGCCAACTAGCAACCAATGCAGCTTGTGAAGTAGTGGTGATACATGGGCATACTGAGAAACACCCATTACTGCTCTCACTGCTACATTTTGAACCAGCTGTAGCTTCTGGATGGACTTCAAGGGCAGCCCCATGTAGAGCACATTGCAATAATCTGTTTCTGAGGAGACCAGGGTGTGAGTAACTGTCTGAAGTGCCTCCCAGTTGAGGAAAGGGCACAACTGGTACACAAGATGAACCAGTGCGAAGACCCTCCTGGACACAGCTGCCACCTGCTATTTGAGCAGTACTGTCGGTCCAGAAGGACCGCCCAAGTTGTGTACTAGTCTCAAATGGGGAAGTGCTACCCAAAACCAATAATGAAAATGTCCCCGACCTCAGGGGGCCAAACAGCCATAGCCACTTAGTCTTGTCAGGATTGAACCACCCCATCCAGACCCGAGCACCTCCAGATACTGACACAATACACTGACAGCTTCACCTGTGCAGCCCAGAATTGAGGTATGATGCTGGGTATCATCAGCATACTGATGATAGTGAACCCCAAATGAATGTATGACCTCACTACTATTATTATGGCATTGGATGTGACTATTGTTTTTGAACACTCTTAGAGTAGCCTTTACCGAAGAGGTATATAAACTCAAAAATAAATAAAAATAAAATCTAAATAGTTATCTATCTTAATTTTGAAGCAATTTATTTGGGAAATGTTATGTGTGTATGTACACATTTTGAATAAGATGAAAGATAAGGTTAATATGGTTGCCTTTTTCCATAGTCTACTCTCTTTAAAAGCTATGTTTGCTATTCTGTTCCCCTGTATTTTTGAAATCATAGATTGCAGCAATCTAGGTAACAATTAGCAGAAATTTATTGGATTTTTTAAATGATAAAACTATATGATCTTATTGTTAATTCAAATCATGCATATGTACTTTGACTGTTGCAGACCCCCATAGGCAAAACATTTCCAATGCATGTCTTCTCTGGATCTACTATCTCAATCTATGAATGCTTATGAACATAATAAAAAGCAGATGCAATAAAATACTTTCAGCAACTTTTAGTAACTAACTAAAAGTTACTTGAAGAATCTTTAAGTTGGCTAAAGTTTCTTCATTTAATAACAATACTTCAAAATTACTTATTTTTAGTGTATTCAAAGTGTTTCATCTGCATGATCTTATTAATGAAAAAATGTCAGCATTATAACAATCTCCACTTTTCAAAATTAGGGTGATTTGCTTTAGGCTACTTTACAAACTGATCTTGGAGAGATCAAGTTGCTTATTTGAGCATGACTGCCTGAATAGCATCAGATTTTTTTTAAAAAATCTTTGCTTCCTATTCTTGATCATTTCTGCAGTTTGGCCTGCATCGGTCACTGTTTACATTATATCAGGCATCTTCTGGAGACCCTCTTTGTGCACAAGATTTCAGAAGGACATACACCCCTGAAAAATATGATCAAGGTGATTAACATGCATAAACTATACTATAAAAATGAACGAGCATAAAAAAGGGTATTATTAGCCTATTTGTTGCATTTCTGTCCTGGTTTCCAAGTTATTCATGAGGTCTATTATATTCTTACACTTGTTTTATCATCACAACAAACCCTGCAACTTAAGTTAGGCTAAGAGAGAATGACTGGTGCAAGTAATCTGTAATGGCAGCCAGCGAACTATCCTGAGAACTTAATTGCAGGCAGTGTATAAATATAATAGATGGAAAGATACAAGATAGATAGATAGATAGATAGATAGATAGATAGATAGATAGATAGATAAAAACAAACTTATAGACGTATCCAGATTTTCTTAATCTTAGCTCAGCATTCAAAATACTTGCTTTGTTTTCAAGAATCCTGAGCTCAACATTCCCTGAAGCAATATTGCCTCAGTCTCAGGAGAGGAGGAGAAATACAGTTCCATCTGCTTAACAAAATACAGATTACTCTTGCTAATTACTTGACTCCCCTTACATAGAAAGAATGTCCCTTGTGAGTTACTATGAGTGTTCTACATTACACTATTGACATGAGGTGTGAAAGAATAATAAAAAATGTCATCCGTATGGCTGATTAGTCTTCTAAAAAATGTATTTGATTAAGCTGATGCCATCAGATACGTAACATTTGTATTTCAGTTTTAGAATGACCTTTAAAACTTTGGGAAAGTTAGAAGGCTGAGGAGGGAGAACCACTGGGCAACTGCTAAGAGCATTTTTTTTCTGTGAGTAACCTGTGGTGCTTAGTAATAGCTAAATGTTGGTAACTAATGAAAAATCATAGTTCTTGCCATTTGCTAACTATTATTATATTAACTGGGGGAAAAAGTCTTTCTAAAAGCATCTTGCTATCAGTAGCTCCTGGCAGGATATATGTAAATTCTACTTCACCAAAGAAGCTGTGGGAGACAGTTGGTTTTGATAAAGATAAAATATTCCCTTTCATTATCATCATCTCAGTGTTTGCACTTTTGTCCTACTTAGGAAGAGTGGGTGATGAAGTGATGAAGGGCCCGATGCTGTAAGATACAAGAATATAAGCCAAATGAACTGCATGGTTAAAACACCTACCCAGGAGAAGTCCAGGGACTATATCCTTAATGTTCCCCAAAAATATTTTAATTCTACTCCTATGCATTGTTTATTACTTTCCCCAACTATTCTTCCTGGGGTCCACTATGCACTTAAAGTGTTTCACTTGTCACAGCGACCTCTGTATCAGACTTGGAAACAATATAAGGACAGGGAAGAAAAAAAAATTCTCCCTGACTTACACATAATAAACTGACTCTGCCAAGGGCAGCTGCAGCTGGGCTTGAACCAACCCAATAAAGAAAAAAAAAGCCAAATCATTGCAGCTTGCCTCAAACATGCCAGAGCCTTTCCAACCACACTTCTAATGCTGTATAAATATTTTATCAGAGAAAAACAGAATTGCACATTTTCTTGTAATCAAATTTCAAACATCAAATGCATTTTATTCTATACAGTCCTTCAATATCCTAAATATTGGATAGTTCTATGCTGCTCTCATTTGAAAAATAGCCATCTATAAGCTTTGATTCTTAGGAATTTTGGTAGAGATTATCATTTATTTTCTTTGAGAGGTAGGGAAGGAAAAATCAAGATTAACATTAAGTTTTGGAAATGAACAAGATCTGGCCATGAAGCCAGGAAAGAAAGGCACCCTCTGTCGAAAGTTTCCAGTGGCTGTATGGGGATATGGAGAAATACTGTATTTTGCAGAGCTATCTCATCTCAGGAAAATCATGTGTTTTGGCTAAGATCCAGGTTGGACCTTTGCCATTTTGACAAGATTGGTTGAAATAGAGAGAGAAAGTATCCTTGAGAGTGGAACTAAGAAATTTTGGACAAATAGGTGCAGCAGCAGCAGTGGAGGAATAGGAGGAGAAGAAGGAGGCAATAATCTGTAGCTTGAATCATGTCAACTGGATTTCTATTTTCTCAGTGGAAACGTTTCACTCCTTATCCAAGGAGCTTCTTCAGTCTGAGCAAAGTTAGTAAGGGAATCCTAAATATGTTTCTAGGTAGCTGTGTGACCTTACACCTGGGGCTAGGTCATGGTTATATTGAGATGTTATTTTAAGTCCTTTTATCATCTAAAGGAGGATTTACCTCCTTTAGATGTACCTTTAGATGATAAAAGGACTTAAAATAACATCTCAATACAACCATGATCTAGCCCCAGGTGTAAGGTCACACAGCTACCTAGAAACATATTTAGGATTCCCTTACTAACTTTGCTCAGACTGAAGAAGCTCCTTGGATAAGGAGCGAAACGTTTCCACTGAGAAAATAGAAATCCAGTTGACATGATTCAAGCTACAGACAATTCCACCTGGATGACTGAGAACCTTCATAGACAAGGAGGCAATAACAATTTATTAAATGTAATGTCTCCATTGGAGGTGAATATGAGATATCACAATATCTACATTATTTGCTTGCCTCAGAAAGATTATATATCTCTGAGTTCTTCACTTAATAGCAATCTTACCAAATAAGAAAGTCCCACTGAGTTTAATTTGGGATATACACTCTTGGACAGGAAATGGAGCTCTTCTGTAGTTGTTAGAGTTCCCTCATAAAGATGCAGCAGTCCTATGGGGGAAAAAATTGTGAGGGAGGATCAGGAACTATCTGATCTTTATTTTGCTCCTGTGGTGTTCTTTCTAATCTGATAGTTAAAAGAAAGAGCTTGATTCAGCATACAGTACAGGCAAACTCTCTGTAGAACAACTTCAGCCTGGTATGTCTTTTAGATTCATGTGAGGTATTTATGCATCTTTTTTTTTTTGCAAAAAAAACCCTATGGAAGCAGTAGTTCGTATGTATGTATGTATGTATGTATGTATGTACGTACGTATGTATGATCTATATTTATCTGTGTTTTCCATTATAGGGCTGTGCTTTTTACTGGGGATTTACTTCTTGGTATGCTTACTACATCAACCACCCACAGTATACTCCTCCATGTAAGTAGAACAGAGGGATTTGCTGAAATAATAGATATAGATAGCATTCTTTTGGCACGCTGTCATGGCTGGGAGTGATTTTTAAAATGGGGAGTTGGAAAAGTCCATAAACTACTTTTGCACTGGCATTTTTTTAAAAAAATAACTTTTACAGTGAAAATACTTTTTTTTGTAAACATTTGCTAGCAGAGCATCCCCAATCCCCCACTTTCCCTCCATCTGATATTCCTAATGTGGGAAAGCAAGAGCAGAATTTTTCCTCTGATCTGAGGCCGTAATATCACACAATGCCTTTGATATAGAAGCCATAGAATATTGTAACATAATTCCAGATGCATTAGCATAGGAGAAACATGGCTGCTCTCACTGAACTGATTTAATCTGAAGTCCATCTTTGGGGTACCCTTCCCACCAGACATCTAATACATTTAATACATTAATCTGTTTACTCCAGAATGGTATATCTGAGATGAACTAGTCCAATAAACTGGGAAATCTGTAGCAATATAATAATTATGTATGTAAGGTAGATCAGTATTTTTGTTCCCCTTTTGTGGGGTTAAATATGTAGAAATATGTTGAGTTAAATATTGTGAGTTAAGTATGTAGAAAAGGAGTAACTGAATTTGAGTCCAAAGCTTCTGAGAACAGACTGATGTACAAGTCATATAGATGTCAAAGAATGGGGTTTCCAAATAGACAAACCCTATGCATTATATATTCAAGAGAAACATTCTAGCTGATCTACAGTCGTCTAAGCCTAATGTATTATTTAATTGTGTTTTCCAGCATTTGGAAACAAGCAAGTTTCTTTGGCTACCTTTGGGTTTCTGGTATGTATGGGCAAGCAGCTGGAGAATAAATATGAGTATGGAAAATATCTAGTGTATATAAATGTCTTTATTTTCCCCAAAGTGCTAGGTGAATGTATGACTGTTTCATAGACTATTGACATATGTCTTGGGAAAAGGTATTCAAAATTTCAGCCTCAGTTAGATGAACAAGGGATAAGTAAAAGTGATTCTCTATACAGTAGATCTTAACCTTGCAGAAAGTTGTGATGGTAACACGAATGTCCTGTTGCTGAGGCCTAGCAGACTTGGAGGGAAATGCCACTAATTCGCTTGTGGAGGATTTTTTAAGGCTCCCTTCTGAAGGCTCCTTGTTTTGCATTACTTGAATTTGTTTCTGAATTGGAACTTAAAAAGCTGCCATTCTAATGTTGATACCCAAACTATAATAATTGGTCACATCATTTATGGACATACCAAAAATTCTCCTGCAAAAATATATTGTTGAATTACAATCAGATGTTATTACTATAAATGCAATAGTAAAATATTTAATGCTAAGGATTTAAAGATAATATTTTTAGCTTTTAGCTTTTTAAACCAATTAAAATAGTACAGCATGCAAAGAGTTTCTTTATCATCTGCAGCTTCTTAAGGTTAAGAAGTTTTAATTTGCTAGCTTAGGAAAACTCAGGGTGATTGCAGGGCATGCAATAGACAGCAAACAATGCTTAGCTAATTACATGTATTTATCTTTATAAGTCACAACATGTGACCTAACTGCATAGGTCAAGGATGCTTCCAAATGAGACTTTTGTTTTGAAATCACTGTGCCTCCATCCTTAATAGAATTTTACCAAAGGCCAAGATGTCACTGACTTCCATTTGCAACATTAGCTTGTTTTCTCATTGTTTGGTCCATCTTGTCCTCTCCCCCACCCCACTTTTTAAAGAGGGAAATATATAGCTTTACAATGGTTGTAATTGATAGTGTTAGGACCTTTTGTCGATTTAAATGAAGGTGTGAACCCTCCACATATTTAGTGCTAAATGCTAGTGAACTCTGGGGCCAGGCACTCTAGCCATTGATAGCTATAATGGCAGTATATCTCTAATGAGAACAGCAGTGAGGACCCCGTAAATCACTAGTGAAGGAAGACTAGAGTACACAGTTCTTATTGTTAGTGTTACAAAGCCTTTTACATTTTCTAAGCAGCATATTTGCTTTTCTTGATATTCATATTCTTGCACAGTGTAAGAATATAAATGGGGCTCTCCTGCTTTTTGTAAACCTGAATTTATTAGGTTCACCAGCTAATATATGATTACAAAATTAGTGTCCAACTGTACAGAATCTAAGAAAAAAATATTTGAAATGTTTTGCAGGTATGTGAAGCTGGGAACCATTTTATCAATGTGGCTTTGGTTCATCAAAATCAATCAGGTTTGTAGTATGTTTTTTAGTTTTTAGTTCCTCATTTTTGATATTTTTCATAGCATTATTCTTGCTGTTTGGGAAATGGGTTTGAATACCACAAACAGAGAATTGGGTAAGGGCAATGTTTCTTTCTGGTGTTCTAGAGTCTTGGTTAAGGTTCCCTTAATGTTGGTAGGAGGTCTGTGAATTGAGAATGCTCTTTTGTAGTTCCTGATCTTCTTCAGTCTTATCTATAAATCTATTACCTCTATGGCAATAAACACTTTTCTTTTTAATCTTGGAAGCCAACAGAAGTTAAGCCTTACCATTTCTGAAAGTTAAGCCTCCATACAAGGACTGATTGTAGAATCACTGTGTTCTGAAAATGCTGAGTGAACATTGTTATAAATACATATTATGAACATTTCTGAATCATGGAGAAAATTTATGTGGTCACTAAGAGTCAGCACCAACTTGATGGCACATAATAATCAGATTTCTGGAATGTTGAAGATAGGTAGAATTACTGTGTTATTCTTTGAAAAACCTTAGAAAAAGCAATTCCAATCTAAGATATGGTGTGCATTGGCTAACGTAGACTGAATGCTGTATTCTAGTCTGTGTTCCAAAATGAAACATGTATATTATTATTATTATTATTATTATTATTATTATTATTATTTGTTTAATTTATATGACCGCCCATCTCCCCCCATGGGGAACTCTAACAAAGTCACAGTGAAAAATAAAGGTAAAGGTAAAGGTTCCCCCCGCACATTGGTGCAGTCGTGTCCGACTCTAGGGGCTGGTGCTCATCTCCGTTTGTTAGCTAAAGAGCCAATGTTGTCCGAAGACGCTTCCATGGTCATGTAGTTGGCATGACGCATGCGGAACGCTGTTACCTACCCACCAAAGTGATACCTATTAATCTACTTGCATTTGCATGCTTTCGAATTGCTAGGTTGGCAAGAGCTGGGGCTAGTGCGGGAGCTCACTCCATCACGCGGGGCTAGGAATTCGAACCTCTGAACTTGCGATCTTCCGATCGAAAAGCCTGGCATCTTACCCGCTGAGCCACCATGCCCCGCAGTGAAAAATACCATGACCAAAAAGTATCTTTGCATTATGGTAAACTTTATTATGTAAGACCAGATGACACCACTGACTCATTGAAGCATGAAGATTCTTATCGTAAATCTCTGGTGCAGAATTCCCAAATGTTGTGCTCTTTAAATGTGTTGGACTTCGAACCTCTGAACTTGCGATCTTCCGATCAACAAGCCTAGCGTCTTACCCGCTGAGCCACCACGCCCCATATAATATGAATACCTGAGCACAAAATAAACTTACAGTGAAAATACCTTCTCTGTGAATGAAAATAGATATTCTTATAATGGAATAAAATAAATCTCTCCTAATTCCTGAACTTGTTATAATTAATATTTGCCTTTTTCTTTTTCCCTACAGGAAATAAAGTATCTTTTCCAAGTCCAACACTCAATCCTTTCACATGGATTTTTACATTCGTTTCCTGTCCAAATTATACATATGAGGTATCCTTCTTTCCTTCCTTCCTTCCTTCCTTCCTTCCTTCCTTCCTTCCTTCCTTCCTTCCTTCCTTCCTTCCTTCCTTCCTTCCCTTAAAAGCTTGGTAAAGGTAAAGTTTCCCCCTGCACATTTGTGCAGTCGTGTCCGACTCTAGGGGCCGGTGCTCATCTCCGTTTGTTAGCCGAAGAGCCAGCGTTGTCCAAAGATGCTTCCACGGTCATGTGGCCGGCATGGCGCATGTGGAACGCTGTTACCTATCCACTGAAGTGGTACCTATTTATCTACTTGCATTTGCATGCTTTTGAATTGCTAGGTTGGCAAGAGCTGGGGTGAGTGCGGGAGCTCACTCCGCCATGTGGGACTAGGGATTTGAACCTCTGAATTTGCAATCTTCCAATCAACAAGCCTGGAGTCTTACCCACTGAGCCACCACACCCCTCCTTAAAAGCTAATGCAACTGAAATCAGAGTATAAATTCTTGCAAGGCTTTTCTGTTATATATAAGCACCTTCATAGTTTCAAATTAGCTCTGCAGGGATCTTTCTGTAAACTCCGCTTTCATCTAGAAGTTTACTTATGTCTTCCAGAGAAGCTGTGTTTGAAAAAGTCTTGACTTTTAAAATGGGTTTATTTTATGAAAAAGTGGTTAACACAGTGACGATGTTCATGTTTTGCCTACCCAGTCAACTTACAGTCCCAGCCAATCAGTTTTCTCAACTGACTGAACTTTCTTTTCACATACTCTCCTCCTTCAGCTTTCTGGAACTGCTCTATTAACAGTGAGCCTTATAAGAGTCCACTTCTGTTCTCTTTGTGGTCTTTTTGCCTTCTGCTCACTAGTTGGTGCCAAGGGAAATGGTACGGCTACCACTGATGGAAGGTTGATATGAGACCAGTTGACAATTGCAATTCAGTCAGAGTAGAACAAGGGAGTTACTAATTCGAATTCTCTTCTACTGGAGTTACTTTTATTGCCATGTGGTGAAGGTTTTCCCCTCTTTTTTATACAATAGATTGGCTCTTGGTTGAGCTTTACAGTGATGACACAGACTCTGCCAGGTAAGAACCCATATTACTGGTATAGGTAGGAACTTGGTATCAGCTGATTCACCTCACCTTCCAAAGAACTATGCAGAAAAAAAAATCAGTTTAGGAGTTATTTCTTTTATTCTCCTAATGCAATAACATCATTTTAAAGAGTTATTCAGTCTTTCTGGACAGGGGCACACTTGGAATTTTGGGAGCACATGATGGACATGGCCTTAAAATGGCTGCCAAAAAAGACTTGCTTATTCATGAAAAGGTTGCCATGGTTGTTAACACAAATGCCCACTTACCAGAAAATGAAGTAGCCTTCCAAAGATGAACTTTGACTTAGGAAAGCCAAGAGCATATCTTATAAAATATGATATTAAAGGCTAATCATCTGCTTTGCAGTATGTGAACTATTTAATTTGATTTCCTTCTATTAATAATTTTTTGATCCAGCCAATGAGGAACATTTCAATAGTAGGTCTATGAAGGTTCTCAGTCATCCAGGTGGAATTGTCTGTAGCTTGAATCATGTCAACTGGATTTCTATTTTCTTAGTAGAAACGTTTCGCTCCTTATCCAAGGAGCTTCTTCAGTCTGAGCAAAGTTGGTAAGGGAATCCTAAAATTTTAGGATTCCCTTACCAACTTTGCTCAGACTGAAGAAGCTCCTTGGATAAGGAGCGAAACGTTTCTACTAAGAAAATAGAAATCCAGTTGACATGATTCAAGCTACATTTCAATAGTAGGTTTCTTCCATTGAAATGAGGGAACTTGAGGAAGCATTCCTTTTAAATAGATGATGTTCAACGTTCTTGGATGACTTTCAGTATCCAAAATTAATATAAAGATTTGTAAAAAGATAGGAGTCTTTGTTAAGGTTTGGCATATACAGTAGTTGTTTCAGATCTCCTCCTTGGAGATGTATATTGTTCCTCTGGTTCTAATATATGGGACTAAGAGGAGTTGGCACATCTTGTAAATATATCACTATTGTCACCCCGAAGATACATGACTCAAAGCCTGTCACTTTTGAACTCTAAAGATTCCATTATAATGGTAGAAATAAAAGTGCTTATGAGTTTTGAACAAAAAACAAATACAGAGAACATGTTCAGAAACATAAGGCTTCCTCCCAACACAGAACCCCATTTGGAAGGAAGAAGGAAAAGTATCAATGCATGGTAATACACTCTTGAAATAATTGAACAATTATAGAACTTCTTACTTGCAGCCTATCTGCTGCTTATGCACCACCAATTTTTGTCTAGCTGTTTCTGTCCTTGTCTGGTTCCTCAAGTGAGAATCTTACCATTGCACAACCTAAAGTTGAGGGCAATGTTCAAAAGTAAGTTTATTTCATTCTGCTGTATTAAAACTCCCCAATAAATCATGGAAATAGGAATGTTTTCTACAATTCTTTCTATTCCAAGAAATTAGTTAATTAGATGCCATTGAGTCAGTGTGACACCTGGTAACTGTCTGGACAAATTGTCCTGATCTTGACCTGTCCAGGAAAGAACTCTGACATGGGTTTGAGTCTAAAATTCTCATCTGGGCAACAGATAGGGTGTGCCTGGCTTTAGGGATAACAACTATTTTAAAAACTGGTTGGATTGATAGATAAACAGACAGACAGTACCCTGTAGTTATGCCAGAGGTGTGACGGAGAATAGGTAACCCTTGAGATATGTCTATGAAGGTTCTCAGTCATCCAGGTGGAATTGTCTGTAGCTTGAATCATGTCAACTGGATTTCTATTTTCTTAGTGGAAACGTTTCGCTCCTTATCCAAGGAGCTTCTTCAGTCTGAGCAAAGTTGGTAAGGGAATCCTAAATATGTTCCTAGGTAGCTGTGTGACCTTACACCTGGGGCTAGGTCATGGTTATATTGAGATGTAATTTTTAAGTCCTTTTATTATCTAATGGAGGGTCGTTAAAATCACCATGCTGCTGTTGAGCTTCTGAAATGGTCTTAATCTTCCTAGGCACAGAAGACAAAACGGGGAGGAAGATGTGGGAGAGTTTGTGCCTGAGGCCCCCACCTCTATTCAAGGAAGGATTTTCCAAGTTGGCATAAATGGATTCCTTGACCCCTCTCTCAAACCACCTATCTTCTCTGTCTAAAATGTGAACATTAATGTCCTCAAATGAGTGTCCTTTTTCTTTTAGGTGAAGATACACTGCTGACTCTGGTCCTGTGGTGTTACTTCTCCTGTGCTGGGCCATCCTCCTGTACATAGGTTGTTTGGTTTCTCCAATGTAGAGTTCAGAGCACTCCTCACTGCACTGGATTGCATAAACTACATTGCTTTTCTTATGTTTTGGAGTTTGATCTTTGGGGTGTACAAGCCTCTGTCTCAGTGTGTTGGTGGGTTTGAAATATACAGGTATGTGGTGTTTGCCAAATATCCGTTTTATCTTTTCAGACACGCCAGCCATGTAGGGAATGACCAGGTTCTTTCGTTTACTCTGAGTCTCAGCCCTATCTGTCGCTGTTTTAGGTCTGGTAGATTTAGATTTGGTGAAGGCCCAATTTGGATATCCACAGGCCTTCATTTTAGACAGAGAAGATAGGTGGTTTGAGAGAGGGGTCAAGGAATCCATTTATGCCAACTTGGAAAATCCTTCCTTGAATAGAGGTGGGGGCCTCAGGCACAAACTCTCCCACATCTTCCTCCCCGTTTTGTCTTCTGTGCCTAGGAAGATTAAGACCATTTCAGAAGCTCAACAGCAGCATGGTGATTTTAACGACCCTCCATTAGATAATAAAAGGACTTAAAAATTACATCTCAATATAACCATGACCTAGCCCCAGGTGTAAGGTCACACAGCTACCTAGGAACATATTTAGGATTCCCTTACCAACTTTGCTCAGACTGAAGAAGCTCCTTGGATAAGGAGCGAAACGTTTCCACTAAGAAAATAGAAATCCAGTTGACATGATTCAAGCTACAGATAACCCTTGAGATGTTTCTGAACTATCACTTCCAATTTTCCTGACCATTGGTTATGCTGGTTGAGCCAGCCGGGACTTGTAGTTCAAGAACATACAGAAGGCCACAGTTTTTTTTTTACTGTCTGGCTTGAGTGACAAATAAGGCAGCTGCTATAGCAATGTCTGTCAACCCAGGCACAATTTAAACCACAGACATGGAAGCTATTAACAAATGAAAGCTCATCAGCCTACTTCCAAAAATGCTTAGATTCCTTTTAGGACTCTTGTCCCTGCACCTATGCTGCGGTGCAGTAAAACCCTTCTCCAAACCTAAAAAAACCCTGTGTGGATGGTGAGGGTGGGGATGGGAGGAAATAACTTTTCTGGCAATGCCCCAGTTGATCAGCAATTTCCCGCTCTTTCTTTAGTTGGTGTTTTTGCGCTACTAATGTCAATCCAGATGGCACAGTGGGCTCGAAAGAAGCACCAACTCTACCTGAAGAGATGTATTACACATAGGTGGAGAAAAGCTATGATTCCCTTTATATTATGAATGTACACCAAAATGGTTTGTAACTATCCTGTGTCAGTTGGAAGCAGTGTAATAAGATTCATTCAGCCCTTCAAGAAAGACTTAGTAGAGCATTGTTTTTATATTAATGCATATGTATGCTTTTTTAGAAATTGAACTATCAAGGCCAAGGTAATTCAGATATATGAAAGGCTCTAGCTGGTGGGAGAGCCTTGATGCCAGATTCCACTCCATTTCACAAAGTAGTAAATCAAGGGCAGTATGCTTCAACCAGCTGTCTCATCTCAAAATGGCTTCTGTGCATGCACAGTCAAGATGAGCTGGTCCACTGCTTAAAAGTGAGAAGCTGCTTTGCTTCACAGCTATTCTTCAAGTACTGATTTCCTCCATGCTTCATAGAAGCAAGGCATCCATTTGGAGCTCCGCTCACTCCTGATTTTCAGTCTGAAATCTCATGAAGCCACTTCTACTGAACACACTAATTGTCTGGCTCTGTATAAGCCTTAGTTAGAGGTAGCCTTTTTGTTTGTTTGTTTGTTTTATTTCTATAACTACTTTTGAAACTTTCATGGTTAAGAAAATTAAGAACAGAATCTAATGCACACATCTGGGAGAAAGCTCCCTGAACATGCTGTAATTTATTTCCGATATCTGCATTGAGATGGTAGGTTTAACATTTGGTTTAACATTTGGATGGTAGGTTTAACATTTAAAGAGTGAAAATGAGATTAAGATTGGAAAATGCAAATGTTTTGTTTAATGAGCACCAGTAATGTGAGATTGTTTGCAGTAATAAGGTATGAATAGATTATGGAATACATATTGTTTGGAATTTGAATTTGATGGAGTTATAATGCATAGTTCATGTAAATTTCGCATGTATATTATCTATAATCCAAGTATTTTTTTTCTTATTAAATTGATTGAGAGTTGATTTGACACAGAAACTGTGAAGTCAATAAATTCAATCATATTCTTTCCCTACTTGTTCTGGAAATTGTATGAATGTTGTTTGAAATAGAAATGTTACTTTTGGAAACAGCATGCATTAACATTCCTAAATATATAGCATTTTTCTTTTGCAGGTTTATTAGATATCATTAACACATGCCCCAATTCAGAAAGTGGACATAGGTTCAGCTTTCTTCATATGCATGTATACTAGTCCATAACTGGGCCACATCCTTATCTAGGCTGTGGAGTTCATCTAGGCCATGCTAGCATATGAAGGGATGCACAGCTCTATTCCCCTCCATCTCCTCCAGATATTATATATATTTAATTCTCCACCTGAGTTCAGCTAGAAATCAATGAGTTTGCTTATGTTGCTTTATAATTATCCAATCAACTGGCTAACTGAGGAAACAGCTGCATTTGTAGAGAAATCTAGTTTGGATAAAAATATGTTCATCCAGTGGTCAAGAGTTCTTGGTAAACAGAACAATATGGATGAGAGAGAACAAACTGAAATTAAATTCAAGCAAGACAGAAGTGTTGCAAGAGACAACTGGACTCGAAGACTGACATCAGTTTATTTATTTATTATTTAAATTTGTATTACCACCAATCTCCTCCAACCAGAGGACTCTGGGCGGTTCACAATAAAACAACTTAAAAATATAAAATTACAGTATCAATAAAATACATATAAAATCCAAGTGAAGATGTTAATAATTAGGCGGGCTTCATGGCACCAGCCACTTCCAGGAGGAACTGTTGGCATTCCCATCCCAAGCAAGGCGGCAGAACCAGGTCTTCAAGTTTTTCTGGAAGGTCGGGAGCGAAGAAACCTGCCTCAGCTCTGGGGGCAAGATATTCTGAAGGGCGGGTGCTACTGCAGAGAAGGCGCGCCTCCTGGACCCCGCTAGATGAAATTCTTTTGTCGATGGGGTCCGTAGCATGCCCTCTCTGCATGACCGAGTGGGGCGGGTCGATGTTCTGGGGATGAGACGGTCCCTCAGGTAACCTGGTCCCATGCCATGTAGGGCTTTAAAGGTGATAACCAACACCTTGAATTGGACTCGGAAGCAAACTGGTACCCAATGCAGCTCGTGCAGCAGAGGTGTCACATGGGCCGATTTTACAGCACCCATAACTGTCCACACAGCTGCATTCTGGACCAGCTGAAGCTTCCGGATACTCTTCAAGGGTAGCCCCATGTAGAGTCTATATGGGAGATGACAAGGGCATGAGTGACTGTTCGGAGGGCATCCTGGTCCAGGAATGGGTATAACTGGCGTACAACCCAAAGTTGCGCAAAGGCCCTCCTGGCAACGACTGCCACCTGCTCTTTGAGCAGGAGTCGTGAATCCAGGAGGACCCCCAAGTTCCGCACCAGCTCCGAATGGGGCAGTGCCACCCCATCCAGGACCAAAGATGACAAGTTCCTGGAACCCAAGAGGCCATCAATCCAGAGCCACTCTGTCTTACCAGGGTTCAGCCGAAGACTTTTGTTCCCCATCCAGAGCCCCACAGTCCCCAGGCACTGAGACAGGGTGTCGACTGCATCACTTACTTCACCTGGGATGGTGATATACAATTGAGTATCATCCACATATTGATGATACCTCATCCCATGGTGGCAGATGATCTCACCCAGTGGCTTCATATAGATGTTAAACAGGAGAGGAGAGCACTGAACCCTGCGGCACCCCACAAAGGAGGGGTTGAGGGTCAGATCTCTCCTCTCCTATCACCCCCAATTGGGAATGGCCCTGGAGGAAGGAGGTGAACCAGTGCAAAACTACACTGCTCACCCCCAACTCCCTGAGCCGCCCCAGAAGGATACCATGGTTGATGGTATTGAAAGCCGCTGAGAGATCTAAGAGACCAAGGATAGATGCACTCCATCCTGCCCTCACCAGAGATCATTGATAAGTGTGACCAATGCAGTCTTTGTCCCATATCCCGGCATGGAACCTGAATGAAAGGGGTTTAGATAATCCATTTCCTCCAGGATCCTCTGGAGTTGCAGCACCACCACTTTCTCAACCACCTTTCCCAAAAAGGGAAGGTGGGAGACAGGACAAAAATTGTCCAGAATAGTAGGGTCCAGGGATGATTTCTTGAGGAGGGAGTGCACCAGCGCCTCCTTAAAGGCTGCCGGGAACACCCCCTCCCCCAGAGGTGTATTAATCATTGCCTGGACCCAGCCACACGTCACCTCCTGGGCCGATTTTACTAGCCAAGAAGGGCATGGATCTAAATGGCATGTGGTGGCATTTACAATATGGAGGATCCCGTCCACTTCCTCAGGTCCAACAGAATCAAACCATTCCCAGATAACAGGGTAAGTACGTTCCTGTGGCATCTCCCCAGACTGTGTATCACACTTAGAGTCCAACTTAGAATGGATCTGAGCGATTTTATCCTGCAGATGCTTTGAAAACTCTTCCGAACGGCCCTGTGAATGGGTCACTGATTGTACTTGACCCAAGAGAGGTCTAGTGATCTTAAACAGGGCTGTCGGATGGCATTCTGCAGATGCAATAAGAGTGGAGAAATATTCAAGTTTCGCCGCTCTTATCACCACAAGGTAGGCCTTAACAGTGGCTCAAGATTGTGTTTGGTCAGATTCAGTCTTCGTCTTTCTCCAGCGGCGCTCCAGATGTCTCTTCACCCTCTTCAAAACCTTCAACTCCTCCATAAACCACGGGGAGAGATGGGTTGAGCATGGCAAGAGAGGTCCCATAGGCGCAATTCTGTCCAAGGCCCCGGCCGCCTACCTATTCCAGGCTGTGGCCAGGGCCTCTGCTAGACCATGCAACAGATCCTTGGGTATCACCCCCAGCTCCCTCTGAAACCTGATTGAGTCCATAAGTTGCCGGGGGCAGACCAATCGAATGGGTCCTGCCTCCCTGCGGAGTGGGGCAGTACAAGAGAATCCCAAGGTCACCAGGGCATGGTCTGACCATGACAATGGGGACAGATCTAACTCTCCCCTCAGATTACATTGCCACTGCTCAGACAAGAAAACCAAGTCCGGGGTGAGACCACTGTCTCAAGTCGGGTCCCAAATTATCTGGGACAGGCCCATGGCTGCCATGGTAGCCATGAGCTCCCAAACCACTTCCGAGGCACATCCCAGGGATGGCAAGTTGAAGTCCCCCAGAACCATAAGCCTGGGGAACTCCACCACCAACCCCGAGATGGCCTCCAGCAGCTCAGGCAGGGAGGTTGCTACACAGCAGGGAGGCTGGTACATTAGCAAAACTCCCAACTGTTCACGGGAACCCAACTTGAAAAACAAGGTCTCACAGCTGGCCACTTGCACAGCAGTGCCCCTGTAGGCCATTAGAGACTCTTGGATGACAACCACCACCACCACTCCCCTGCCCTGGTGTCTCAGCTGGTGCCACACCTGAAACCCAGCTGGGCACATTTCCAAAAGGGCTACCCCCCTCTGGGCCCAGCCAGGTCTCAGTGATACAAGCCAGGTCTGCCCCCTCCTCTACAATCAGGTCACTTATGATGGGGTCCTTGTTATTCACTGACCTGGCATTAAGCAGCAGCAGTCGGAGACCAGAGCTCTCTAGGATCTGTCATCCAGGGCCTGGGTTTGAACTCAGAGGGCCGGAACACACCACCAGTAACAAACACCGGGGGCATCTTCCCTGAAGATGGCTTTCCCTCTGGTTCCCATCATAACATCCCCAACCCATCACCACTTTGATCGGATAGCCCGCCCTGCAGCCCCCAGGGTTTCCTAGGTCAGTAGCCTCCACTCCTGAACCCCCAGAAATCCTGGGTTTAAACACGGGTCCCTTACCCCATACATCCATCCTCTCAAATTCACTCAGCCCTGGGCGATGGCAGACCCCCCCAGTGCACCAGCTCTTGCTCTCAGTGCTGTTGGGGACCCAACCATCATCCCCACCCATACTGTGCACCCCAACCTCTCTCACTAGTGGAGGAGGAGCACCACAGTCACTCCTACCCCCCTGTCTCTCACTCAGGGAAGGATATTCTAGCACACAATCAAACACTCCTGGACCCCCTCCCCGTGTCTCTCACCTATGGGGGGGGGAGTACCTCACACACATTAAAAGGACCCCAAGCCCACTGCCACCTAATAGGATGGGAATGGGCCATCTGCCAAGTCCTCAATGTTATTATAAGTCTACCAGTCCTCTAAGTTGGCAAAAGTTGTTAAAAGTTGGCAAAAGTTGTTAAAATTCATCCTGCTAAATCCAGTTACTCTACAGTGCTGGAACTCAACACTGCAGGGCACACCATCCCCTGGCGTTTCCACCAAAAGGTTGCCAAGTCTTTCGTGGCGCGTAAAACCTTCCAGAAACCACCAAAGTTATTTTGAGGTCATGGGGGGGGGGGGCACCGAGTCTCATGCAGACTGAACTCCACCTGAAAGGCCCATCACACACCACCCACTCACCAGGGCCTCCTGGCTCAGCAACACCACCAGGGTCCATCGGGTCGCCAAAATCCATCACCAAAATCCACACCACAGGGTGGGAAAATTTAAAAAGGCAGGGGAAACTCTGAAACCACCAGGGCCTCCACTCCACACCATCCAGCATTGTCACTCCACTGTAGCCCGCTGAGGACTGCTGAGGATTGCCACAGGAACCCGGAATGCCAAGTCCCCTGCTCCACACCCGGCCTGCCGTCAAACCCCCCCGAAAGGGGTCTGTCGAGGCTCGCGGGGGGTCCACCATCACAGGGAACTGCTGCGTTCCACTGTTCCACCTGGAAAGCCTGGAAAGCCTCCGCCTAGAAAGTTCCATTCGCCAAGGAGCTGCGTCTGCCGTCTCCGCCCTGAGAAGCTCTGTTCGCTCCAGCACAGGTATTAAAATATAGAAGCCAGTACAGCATCCAAAATGCCCCAATTCTTGGGGTTTCTCTCCCAGCTCCCCTTTGTTCTCTGACATTTCCCAACCCAGCTGGTGGTTGGGTTGGGGGTGGGGGGAGCCAGGGTCAGAGCTCCAAGAAAACCCCTCAGGGCAGTCTCTGGCATCCGCATCCACTCCCGGCTGCCATCTTGGAATTATTTATATTAATAATAGTCTTCAGAAAAGACTATTATTCTCCACCCCTTGGTTACATCCTGCAACATTATCAGAATATGGAATATAGTCTTATTGCACATGTTCCTGGCCCTCACTCTCTCAGTTTTTAGAAATTTAAAGATGCATCTCTTTTGTCAGATTTTAAATTGCTGATTAATTTTAATGCTATTTTTAACTCATGTTTTTAACTTTTGGCTATCCTTTTTTAAATTTAAATTTTGATAGCCAACATGTATTACCATTCATTCATTCTTAATATTTCCATACTGCTGTACTCCAGGAACATGCCAAGGAAAGGAAATCCTTTCCACCCAGTTCAATGATTCCAAGACTAAACACAAATAAAAGGAAAATGAAGTAGATTTATCGGCACATAAAATCTTCATGCATTTCCTCAGGCAAGGGAGACCTGAGTTCAGTCCTGGATTAATCATTAAGCAAAATAGGCATGTGCTTAGGGCACCAAGGGAAGGGGACACTGCAGTTTTTTGCCCTAGCTTTCGCTGCCACACTCAACTTTAGTCGAATTGTCCTTATCTGCCATGTTCTACTTTAATCTGCATTGTCAAAAAAAGTTTTCTTTGGTATGGGGAGTGAATAAATTTTAAAAGTTTGGTTTGAAGGTGTGCCAGATATCACATTTGTTTCCATCTCATGGTGTGAGAGTTTTGCTTCCGTCAAGGGGCACCATTGTAGGGCTGTGCTTAGGCATCAGTTGGCCTTAAACTGGCTCTGCTTGAATTACTTGCTGAAGGGGGCTGCGTGGGCATTCTATTCCACTCTGGAGCCCATGGGTGAGTCTCAGTGCCTCAAACATTTGATTAGGATCTTATAATTCTAAACATACTAAGATTACCTGATCCAACATGATCCTTCTAGCTTACAATCACTATTCACAAGACATGATTATCTGCCTTACACAGATAAATGTTGTTGTGACCATTCATTTTTTTGTGCCAATGTTTGAATAGTTTGCTCTCAATCATCCCAGAATCTGCTATTTCCCTTTCCCAAAGATGGGATTTACATTGACTTCCTAAATGGCACATTCAAGACCACTACCTGATTTCTGTGTTGTATGACTCTGTGTATGCTATAGAGAGGCATACTCAGAAAAACCAGAGGACTAAAAACAACACAACAGTACACATTATAATGACACTGACCAACAAGGGTAGAGACCAAAATAATCTAATATCCCTTGTTGTTCTCTCCCAGTCAAGTTTCTACCGCTTTACATAAACTCATTAGTTTATATGAGGGCAAGCTGTCCATAAGAGGGGCACCACCATTGAGAAGGTCCTGCTACAGGCTCCCTGTAGGTGGAACTCTTCCTGGAACAGGACATTCAGCAGTTTCTCCCCCAGATCTTACTGGATATGCAGATTCACTTCAGAGTAAGTGGTTTCAGATAACTAGGTCTGAGCTGTGAGTATTCATCAGAGTAGAAACACAGGATTTCAGTCAGTCAGTCAGTCAGTCAGTCAAATAATTAAATCAACCTGTTGAACATGGCAGAAAAAAATATATAATAAATTATCCAAAATAGGTCTGAATACTACCATTATGAAAACTAAGGAAATTGTTTTGGTTTGTTTTGGTTTGGTTTTGTTGAAGGCTTTCATGGCCGGAATCTGATAGTTGTTGTGGGTTTTCCGGGCTGTGTGGCCGTGTTCTGGCAGTTTTGGTTTCTAACGTTTCACCAGTCGCTGTGGCTGGCATCTTCAGAGGACAGGAGCACAGCTAGAAGATTCTGTCTGTGCCCAAGTGGAGGGTGTGTGTTCCTGCTGGTGTTTATAGCTGCTGAGAGGGTGTGTGTCTTCTGTGGGTCATTTACAAGAGATTAGGAGAGGGTTTATTGTGGTGATTAGGGGGTGTGGTGCTGTCATGTGTGGGACTAGCACATCTATTGTGTGAGTTGTCTGTATATTTCTGTGGTTGAGTAGAGTTCATTGACCTTTTGCAAGCTGTGTTCAGCAAAACCTGGCTGCCAGTCCTGATATTTGTCACAATATTTGATGAAAATATTTTTGCCTTTGACTGTTGAGGCTTTGGGCTGGGGCTGGACTGGAATCAGTCAAAACAGGTGCGAATAGCATGTGTTAGCTATCAGCCTAAATTTTCAATCCAAGCAGTTTGGCTGAATTGATCCTCTTCCTTAAGGACTCTCTCCTCATGCATTGTTGACTTTGGGCTTTGAATAGTCCAATTCACTCTTCAAGCAACATACCAGTTTTCTCATATGTCCTTAGCCCTTCCTGAAGTAGAAGTTAAGAAGTTGATTTCCTGTGTTATTTTAATTTAATTTTAAAATTGCATTTTAAAAATATAGGCTTTAAACTGCTCTTTTGGCAAGTGAATTAAAACTATGTCAACACCCCCCTCTAGTGCCTAAAATATGCTAAATGTTAACTGTCCTGTTTACAAAAAAAAAAAAAAAAAAAACACCCTTCCAAATAATGTGTACAGTTTATATGCCATTTACAAGTAGTTCTGGGCTACTTTTTTGAAAAATATTCAAAAATTATATAAGAAGGATCAACAAATATAAATATAAAAAAAAGGTTCCCCCTGCACATTTGTGCAGTTGTGTCCGACTCTAGGGGCCGGTGCTCATCTCCGTTTGTTAGCCAAAGAGCCAGCGTTGTCCGAAGACGCTTCCACGGTCATGTGGCCGCATGACGCGCGTGGAACGCTGTTACCTACCCACCAAAGTGGTACCTAATAATCTACTTGCATTTGCATGCTTTCAAATTGCTAGGTTGGCAAGAGCTGGAGCTAGTGCGGGAGCTCACTCCGCACGCAGGGCTAGGGACTCGAACCTCCAAACTTGCGATCTTCCGATCAACAAGCCTGGTGTCTTATATAAATATACTTAGCTGCTAATTTTAGAAGATGCTTTAATAAATATGAATATTGTCTGCTATATTTAACATCACAATAATGGGAATTAAATTAAATTAAAATGTCTGATTTTAACAAAAATTGGGTGGTTTTGTTTTGTTTTTACCCATTCAAACCCAATAATTTAGTCTGAGAAAGATAGCATACCATAATTTAATCACATTAGAATGAAGTACTAAACATAGAAACTTTGGTTGTACTTCTCCAAGAGCACAGAGAAAGTAAAAGTAAAAACCAACCAACAAACAAACCCTTGATTCTATTTTTCTGAAACAACATTACAATAAATTGATGGTTGTTGTGGTTTTTCCAAGCTGTGTGGCCATGTTCTGACAGATTTGGTTCCTAACGTTTCGCCAGTAGCTGTGGCTGGCATCTTCAGAGGACAGGAGCACAGCTAGAAGATTCTCACACCCTCCACTTGGGCACAGAGAGAATCTTCTAGCTATGCTCCTGTCCTCTGAAGATGCCAACCACAGCTACTGGCGAAATGTTAGGAACCAAATCTGCCATAACACGGCCACACAGCCCGGAAAACCCACAACAACCATAGGATTCCGGCCGTGAAAGCCTTCGACTATACATTTCAATAAATGTTTGAGAAATCTTTCACATAATCTCTTAAATATTTGCTGTTGCAGCCCAAATGTGTTAACAATGCACATATTTTCCCCAAAATATCATTGCTTCTGGTTATATTCAGTGAAAAAGACCTTTCTGGTAATATCTTCTTAACCTTAATTATGGACCTTGCCCTGGACATACAAAATCCCTTTGCTGCAAGTACTGGAATCATGGTGGAGTCCAACTCACAGGCTATGGGGTAACCTGGCCTGTGGGCTGCCTGTGGCATCACAGCCTCCATTTTGCAGGTCCTGTAGTGCCCCTGGTTCCTCCTTTTCTTTTTCCTTTTCTTTTTCCTTTCACAATCCAATGCTTATCCCACCTATTTTGTACCATAAGTCCCGGCAACTTTCCCAAGGCAATCAAATAAAATACCCCCTCTTTTGATAACCACTTCAATAGACATAGGACTATGATGGATTATGTCTAGGACTACAACTATGACAACCACGTGGGGCATGGTGTCAGAAGTAAAATTAAGTACAGTTATTCTTTCACAAAAGTGACTCCATGTTGGATTCATTCTAACTGTCTATATGAGCCAGAGGGCATCTCGAGTTCAACATTCCTAGCTAGATGGAGACACGGTCGCAGGAGGCAATAAATAACACCATAATTATTCTCAAGTCATCCTTGAGACATAGGGAGGATACGTACCAGTAGAGCCAGCTTAAAATAATTAAAATAGACTAGTGGGGGCCTTGATTTAAGGGTTGGGGTTCAAAGGGTAAACCAACAAGCCTGGTCTACCAAGGGCAGGAAACCATGCATAACACACTATGCGCTACACAAAAGAACAATATAAGATGGAGATGAAGGATTTAGGGGAGGGTGTTAAAGGGGAGAGATTAATCATCATGCGGCCGTGGTATTGTAACTGCGTCGGGAATAATGTATATAAGGCATACGTAGCTCCGTATTCAGTGTGCTTCCTGTCAGTCAAACTTGTGGCGTCAGGAGAGGCACCATCTTTTGCAAAAGATAATAAAGCAAGCTAGCTTTCTGTTCAGTGATATGTTCTCAGAAATCATTGGATTTCAGCCTCATAGTTGTAAAGGTAAAGGTTCCCCCCGCACATTTGTGCAGTCGTGTCCGACTCTAGGGGCCGGTGCTCATCTCTGTTAGCCGAAGAGCCAGCGTTGTCCGAAGACACTTCCACAGTCATGTGGCCATTACTGCGTGGTTTATTTTGTGAGCTCTAGTTTGCATCTCACAATGGTGGCTCAGCGGGTAAGACGCCAGGCTTGTCGATCGCAAGTTCGGAGGTTCAAATCCCTAGCCCTGCGTGCGGAGTGAGCTCCCGCACTAGCTCCAGCTCTTGCCAACCTAGCAATTCGAAAGCATGCAAATGCAAGTAGATTTATAGGTACCACTTGGGTGGGTAGGTAACAGCGTTCTGCGCACGTCATGTGGCCACATGACTGTGGAAGTGTCTTCAGACAACGCTGGCTCTTCGGCTAACAGAGATGAGCACCGGCCCCTAGAGTCGGACACGACTGCACAAATGTGCGGGGGGAACCTTTACCTTTACAACTATGAGGCTGAAATCCAATGATTTCTGAGAACATATCACTGAGCCATGGAGAAGTTTAGTTGCCCTCTTTGAATATAGAAGAAGAGATTGTCCTTCAGAAAAGCAGGGCCAGTCTCAGAGGTCCCCAACCTAACACCCATAGTAACTTCCAGAGTACTTGGTGCATTATGGTTAGTAGGGGAAACGTGAGATCCACATGACCCAATGATTCCCAATACCTAGACATAGGAAGGAATGTACATCAGATTCCCGGCTTATATAATTTTTCTCCTATTGGCTTCAATAGGAAGGTATTGGGAAAGAATAACACAAGTAAGTGGGAAAAAGAGAACAAACAAATGAATGTATCAGCTACAAGCTGGATATCTGTTCTTAATCGAATGGGTCTCTAAACTGAGCTCAGTGCAGTTTCTCCCTAGGTGCCTGCTTCCTGCATTTGGGCTGAGGGCTGTGTCAATAGTAGGAAGGACTTGGGTTGGCTCAGTTGTGGAATACTTTCCCAGAGAGGCTTCGTTGACATCCAATCAGATATTTTCAGCATCTACTGAAGATTGTTTTGTTTTTCTAATACAATTGCCTTGAAAAATAGAAGCATTTACAGGTGTGATACAAATTCTAAAATATTTAAAATATGAATAAAAGTGGCAATTATATATACTGTGTGTGTGTATGTGTATATATATTATATTATATTATATTATATTATATTATATTATATTATATTATATTATTATATTATATTATATTATATTATATTATATTATATTATATTATATTATTATATTATTATATATACACACACACACAGTTTGAGTTGTGTAGTTGAATTTTTTAATGTTTTTATTATTTTTATTGTTATTTATTTTTGTTTTTATTTTGTTGTGTTATTTTATATTTTTACCTTTGTGTGCCACTCTGTCATGTATGTGAGACTGGCAGCTATATAAATTTACCAAATAAATAAATAAATACATTTAAAATATGTATATGGCCACCCATCTTAAGCAACTCTGGGTGGCTCACAACAGTAAATAAATGGAACTTATTTCAGAATAGACATGCCCAGTACTACACTGTAACTGATAACATTACGAAGCTATTCCCTGACTAATCTAAAGGAAAATTGCATATATTTAGGTCTCCTATGACATTAATGATTTGTTTAAAGAGAAAAAAATGAAGAATTAGAATATGATTTCAACTAAACAGTGTGATAGAAACTGGCAGCCACTGGGTGTCACTATCTGAACACAAATGACTGTAGTATATATTGGAAAATAATCTTGCAACATTTAATGGCAGTGATTACTTTCTTGGAAGTGTTTTCTCCTTGAAATGTTGAACTGTAGATCAATTATAATATTTATCATTAACATAATAGCTGTCTATACAAACACAATCTGGGGCCAAAGTAAACTGAAAGACAGCCTTTTATTATAAGCATACAATATTATCTGGACTGTATTTTGTTTGGAGATAGGTTTTGAGATAAATAAAGGAGGGAGGGAGGCAGTTGATCACCATCTCAAAAGGCTGCTCAGCTGGACTCGTCCTTCCCCACAGGATTGTTGTCACCACTATGGTAACAATCCCAGAATTTTTTAAAAATTCATTTTTAAATAATAATTGTGGATGTTTTATTTGCAACTATTTATATTGCTTGAAAGAAAGTGAAAAAAAAGTGCAAAAGTTAGTCAGCTGCTTGATTATGATGATAACAATAAGAAGTCAACAGGCAACACCAACCCAATGAAAATACTGTAGGTGGAGAA
This sequence comes from Charina bottae, assembly GCA_023362775.1. Taxonomy (NCBI): domain Eukaryota; kingdom Metazoa; phylum Chordata; class Lepidosauria; order Squamata; family Charinaidae; genus Charina; species Charina bottae. The sequence goes on along the minus strand of JALMGJ010000028.1, from coordinate 5,508,891 downwards.
GATTGAGTCTACCTGGAAGAAAGACTATGACAAGTCTAGAAGCAATATTAAAAGGAAGAGACATCACACTGACAACAAAGATACACATTGTTAAGGTCCTGGTTTGCCCAGTTGTAACAGATGGCTATGAAAGCTGGTTCCTCAGAAAGGCTGAATGAAATAAAACTGATGGCTTTGAAGTGTGGTTCTGGAGAAAACTGCGGAGAATACATTGAGATGCAAAGAGGAGAAATCATTCAGTACTAGAAGAAGCAAATCCAGAGCTCTCACTGAAAGTACCAGTAGTAATGCTAAAGCTTAGATCCTTCAAACACATAATGTAATGGTAAGAATAAGATTCTTCATCAGGAGATTCTGATGTTTGGCAATCAAAAAGAAAGCCAAAGGAAGACAAGGTGCTAAATTACATAAGCATGAATATGATACCCATTGGATCATGAAGAGGTGGAAGTGACTAAACAACAACAATATTGCATGAAAACCACTTTATTGGCTTTCAAGTTATCTTGAATATCAGCATTTAAATAACTGCAATAAATACACAAAACTTATTTCGTTTTTCCCTTTTTCTATGTTTTACTCTATATTATATATATATATATATTATATATTTTACATATATTTTACATATAACATATGGCTGCGAGAGCTGGACCATAAGGAAGGCTGAGCGAAGGAAGATAGATGCTTTTGAACTGTGGTGTTGGAGGAAAATTCTGGGAGTGCCTTGGACTGCAAGAAGATCAAACCAGTCCATACTCCAGGAAATAAAGCCAGACTGCTCACTTGAGGGAATGATGTTAAAGGCAAAACTGAAGTACTTTGGCCACATAATGAGAAGACAGGATACCCTGGAGAAGTTGCTGATGCTAGGGAAAGTGGAAGGCAAAAGGAAGAGGGGCCCCGGCCAAGGGCAAGATGGATGGATGATATTCTGGAGGTGATGGACTCGACCGTGGGGGGAGCTGGGGATGGCGACGGCCGACAGGAAGCTCTGGTGTGGGCTGGTCCATGAAGTCACGAAGAGTCGGAAGCGACTGAACGAATAAACAACAACAAAACTCTATATTTTCCTTCATTTTACTGTTGTATATATAATTTTAAACGCCAACCACCTTCAGTGTTCTTTCTGAACAGAAAGGTGGCATAGAAATCTAAATATACTGTATGCATTAATATTAATTCAGAAAACCATCAATCTCAATCCAGAAAAAAGTATTGTCACTCTTATGTCATAGAGCTAATCAAAAGGTTCCCTTGGAAAGTTTTGACACTGGTATAGAAAATCACATTCCACATGGTCATTTCATGTACTTAAAAAAATTGGAGGAAAATATAAAAGGGCTTCTGGTATAACACATGAAATGTCAGATTGAAGATTGCTGAATATTCAGTGCGAACCCCATGATTTGTCTCTTGCTATTTGGTGTGCAAATTTCTTATCCCCTTTTGGGTAACCAGGCACTATCCTAATGTGAACAATACCATCTTCCATCTACTGAACAGTATTGCATGTGGGAGAATGTCTATAAATTTAAGAAATGTTACAATAAATGCTCTGGATCAGCTTCCTTCCCTACAGAGCTAGGATAAGTGCTCTGTAGGTTCTAAGTAGGATGTTCTTCAAAGGAAAACCTGCAGCCCCCACATTCCTGCCTTTCCAATTAGTGGAAAAACACATTTTGCCAGTGTGAGCACCCTTCCAGTTTCAAGAATTCCATTTCACGAGCCTGCAAAACAATTAACAAAAGTTGGCAGGGGGGATTGAATCACTATTAATCAGAATCAAATGGTTGCTTGATTTGATGGGTTAAATCAATCAGAATAATCAATTTGATGTGAAAAACACAGCTTTGCACATGCACAAACATCATTGAGATGTTTGTGAGCACTAGTGCTGATGAAGAGCAAAATCATGATATTAGCATACTTTATTTATAAAAGTCATCTTTATATATTTAAAAGTAATCCAGAAGAGAGCACTTTTCGACTGTGATATGCTGTTTGAAGTACAGCTAGGGTAAAGATATATCTGGTGATTTTTCTAACTTATTCAGAAGCCTCTGTGGTGCATCATATGTTGAAAGGTTATAGTTGCTATAATTTTGTCTAATCAATTTTCTCTTTTATTTTGAAATATATGGTATTGATTTGGCTTGGCTAAAATAGAAAGGATACAGAGTTGGATGGATAAAAATGCTTATTTTAAGAGGAAAAGCATTTGAAAACATGAAAGCTTTGATTTCTTTGACACTCTTCTCTTCCTGAATAATCATGTTGACTGAAGTTAATTAGTTGTATTGATAATAAGTGATATTATTAAACCAAGTACTTAGGGGGAAAAAGTGAAGATATTTGAGAGAAAAAATAATACTTTCAAGATTAGTCAGCTTGGTAACCCCAGTAACTCACTTAGAAGTGTTTGGCATATCATGTTTACCTGGATCTAGTAGGAAGGTAAGCAAGACATCTGAACTCTCCACACTGCAAAAATAATATACTTAACTAAGTTACAGGAGGATAGTTTTAGCCTCAGACACATCCAACTTTATTTTAGGATAAACTAAGTCAGCAAACTACTTACAGGAGAATTAGTTGACTCTCCTAATTCTTGTCAAAAATATCCATAGACTTTTGTGAGAAACTGGGCTTTATAATTATAGTATATAAAGGGTCTTCTCTGTAGTGGCTCCCTCCCTTTGGAACATCATCCCCCCAGATATAAGATTGGCCCCCTCCTTGCTCCTGTTCTGGAAGGCGCTGAAGACGTGGTTCTGTCAACAGGCCTGGGGACCCCAAGCTGCTTCAGAGCCAATCAAGTGGCTGGTATGAATGTGTTTGCTGCCGCCGGGGGTGTCTATTTTGTTTTTATGGTTTTTAGTTCTGTAAGCTGCCCAGAGTCACCGTGTGTGTTGGGCGGCCTTATAAATCTGTTTAATAAATAAATAATAAAATAAAAAATTTGTATGGATTGTATAAAATCCTTGGGATTATCTTCCTTGAAATATATCATTGTATGTTGCATATGTCTAAATATATCAATATGATTACAGTGGATACAAATTGGTGGCTAAAATTGCCATTGAATCTCTAGGACAGGATTAATATAATTAACATCTATATTATATTTTAAGAGGATTTCAATATCAATTGCTATTAGATATTTTATAAGTAGATAAATTATTGAGAAAATTATCTTTATTATAGCCTTAGATCCAGAACACACAAAATACATGAAATATGTATATCAGGGTTTTGTTTGTTAGTTTTTTGTGTTTTTTTGGGGGGGGGTGCCTTCAAGTCAGTGTAGACTGCTGGTGACTGTGTGGACTAATCCCTGTAGTTTTATTGACATTATTTTTGGAAGTGGTTTGCCAGGGCCTTCTTCCTAGGGCTGAGAGGGAATGTCTGGCCCAAAGTCACCCAGCTGACTTCCTAGAACTCAAGGTGTCCTGGTTTCTAGCCTAGTGTCTTAACCACTACACCAAACTGGTTCTCATATAGCAGCTATATAGAGAAACACATACAGGTATACCTAAAATCTATACATATAAATAAGCATAAGCATAAAATACAATAGAGGAAGAGGAAGAGGAAGAGGAAGAGGAAGAGGAAGAGGAAGAGGAAGAGGAGGAGGAGGAGGAGGAGGAGGAGGAGGAGGAGGAGGAGGCGGCAATTAATTGTAGAAATCAACAAGATTAGTACTATTCTTCCAGCATATGTGGGGTGAATAAAACAAATAGAGGCACAGAATCGAGCAACCTGGGAGGATACATCAGAGTCCCGGTCAGACAGAAGAAGTGACAGATAAGCTTTGTCCTCTCTGCCTGTGTATTTATTCCAAATGGGATAGATGAATGTCATCTGAGATTCCCTGTACAGAGGACAATAGAGGAGCATGTGGCTCAGATACTCCACAGAGCTGTCCCCACATGGGCATAAATGCTGATGTAGAGGGAGATGCATCCAACCTGGCCTACAGGACTGCAGAGGGTAGTGCATCCAACCTGGCCAAGGTGAAGGCCTGATGAAATTTCAGAAGTGGAATGGAGGAAAGGTAGGACAATGGCACATACCCATCTGAAAAAAAAATCTATGGACTGTGGGATTGGATACTAGGCCTAGACTGGTTTGGGAATTTATATCCAGGTAGCAGAGTTCCACGTGCGTCATGCCGGCCACATGACCGTGGAAGCGTCTTCGGACAATGCTGGCTCTTTGGCTAACAAACGGAGATGAGCACCAGCCCCTAGAGTCGGACACGACTGCAGAAATGTGCAGGGGGGAACCTTTACCTTTACCTTAACACTGCATAAGATGATTCCTGGCATTTTAAAACTCTAATAATTGTCCAAAGGAACCTAAATATTGGCAGTTTAAAATGGTCTCTGAGAACCAGCCATGGGGGGGGGGGGAATAATTTTATGACAAGCTAAGACCCTTCAAATTTCCTTGACCAAATTAAGGTTGTCCTATGATGGTGGCAGCTTTAATTTACCAGACTTTCAACTTTATCACTGGGCCTTTATTATACTGTACATATTTATGTGGAATTAGAACTTTTCTTTCTGAATTTTGCCAACTTTAGACACAATTCATAGTAAACACTCCCTGTCTTTTCCAGCTTTGAAAGCTGGTGGATTCACTCAGTCATTAATTGGTAAACAGTTAAATTTTGATTTGGAATCACATGATAAATTAACACTATGGAATAATATACTGTAAATGAAACTGTTTTAATGGAAAGCCTGGACAAAAAAGGAGATAAATACCTTAAACCAACTGATTGATAATGATTATTTTAAGAATTTTGAGAAATTATGTTCTGACAATGACTTACCAGCCACTTTTGCTTGGTAACATATTTGCAATTTAAACGTGTATTGACAAAACAATATGGTCCAGATGCTTTAGCAGCTTCAGGGGTCCTTAAATTCTACAATCTTTAAGATATGCTATATTTGAAGTAAAAACAACAATTCAGTTTTCAATTTAATTAAAAAAATAGGTTGAAGGTTAGTGTTTGCAATATATATGAAATTTATTTATTTATTTATTTATGTTTCAATTTATATACCGCTCCATCTCCCCACAAGGGAACTCTGGGCGGTTTACAAAACACAAGAATTAAAATCCGACAATTAAAACAACCTAATAAAATACTCTAATATAATAAAATTAAGTATAAAAATCCAAGATGCGATGGTTGATGTTTAGATGTTTAAAAAGGGCCCTATGGCACCAGCCATCCCCAAGAGGAACTGTTCCCCCCCTCCCCCCACGCAAGGCGGCAGAACCAGGTCTTTAAGTTCTTTCTGAAGGCCGGGAGCGATGAGGCCTGCCTCACCTCCGGGGGTAGCATATTCCAAAGGGTGGGCGCCGTTACCGAGAAGGCACGCCTCCTAGACCCCGTCAGGTGACATTCCTTTACGGACGGGATCCTTAGCATGCCCTCTCTGAATGACCGAGTGGGACGGTTCGACGTTATGGGGATGAGGAATGAGCAACTGAAATATCCAATTTTGAATATCAAGGGGTTCAAGTTTTAAGAAATGTAAAATATATCTGTTATGACTTAAGAATGTAGTTACAGTAATTCATTAGAAGATGTTTAGTGTTCATTAGACTCTTCAAAAAAGGAAATCAACTAATCAACCCTGACTGCTCATTGGAAGGACAGATGCTGAAGCTGAAGCTCAAATACTTTGGCCACCTAATGCGAAGAGAGGACTCACTGGAAAAGACCCTGATGCTGGGAAAGACTGAAGGCAAAAGGAGAAGGGAACGGCAGAGGATGAGATGGTTAGATAGCATCACCGATGTAATGAACATGAATTTGAGTAAACTCCGAGAGACAGTGGAGGACAGGAAGGCCTGGCGTGCTATGGTCCATGAGGTCACGAAGAGTCGGACACGACTAAACGACTGAACAACAACAACAAAAGACTCTTCAAATATGCTTTTTAAAGGTTGGATATCAGATTTCTTAAGCTGATGTTGTAAGAAATTTGAGGACTCACAGGATTTGGTCATCCAAACATGACTAACTTTCAGTTTCAAGTTACAGTGTATGTTAATATAGCCTTGAGAAAAAATACAGTAGTTGAAGATGTAAATGTGATGCTGAATTATATGTCTGAAATATGGATTTTGACATTTTATGAAGAACTTTGGTTTTTTCAAGCCTGGGGCTCATCAAAAAGAATTATTTTACCTAGATGGAAAGAAATTTATACTACTGATGTTAAGGTATGGATTAAGGATATATGTTCGGAACATATCTTGAATATATGTCTTTATATTCTAAAAATGAGAAGATGGAGCAAGAAGTTTCTATTTTGTCTAGATTTAATAAGCTTAAGAACTGAATTAATTTCATACTGATATCTTATGGACTCCTTTTTCTTTTTTACACAGTTCCCCCCTCCCCATGTTTGGTTTATTTTAATCATTGTAACATATAAAGTGTATTTAATTAATTTGATGTATCATTTTTGCTTGTTTTTTTGTTATAATTCAGTATGTGTGTGTGTATCTCATTCCCTCCCTCCCCTGAGACTAAGATGATATAATCTCCTGTTTCTGTTTCCTTAGTAGTTTACCCATCTCTGTAGCCACACAAAGAGTAAAAAGGTTCAGAAGGGAGTTGGTTTGGGAAGATTTCCCTGAGGTTTTTTACATTGTTCACACCACTGTGGTATAATCCTTCCTATATAGAGGGTGGGGGGGACTAGAAAATAGCTGCTGCATGACAGATCCAGCTATCTTGGGTGGTGTGTTATTTTCTGGTTGGGGAGGAAGAGGGAGTGGCTGGGACTTTTGTGTTCTGTGGCCCAACCAGAGACTCGGCTGATATTACAAGACTAGAATCAGTCAGATTTTTCTGCATGACAATGTCCCAGATACAATCCAATAAAACAAACACCAAATGAAGACTCTTTTATAAATGGGGAAAAAGGTTTTTGCAAGCCAAAGAGAATTGGAAAAAATTGGGTTTTTTAATGTAGCCCAAAATAATGCTATTAATATTTTTCTAGTTTAGTAATTTTTGAAAATGTCTTTACAAAAGTTTGTTGGAACAATCTACTTTTTTCATATATCAAATTCCTTCTTTTAAATCTGTGTGTTGATTTCTGAAACTATATTTCAGTCTTTGCTTCCTGAAGAGCAGAAATTTGAATTTGAATCTGATATGCTACCTGCTGTGCTTAGTACATCTTGAGACTTAATGGCTGCTATTTTTGCTCAATTGCTTTTGCTTGTGTACTTTATGGGAATAGTTGCAAACTGATTTTAAATATTCAGAGAACCAGAATAACAGCATGTTGCTCTCAAAAAAAAAATTACTGTGTCTACTAGAACAGCCACAATTTCATTTTAAAAAGTCCATGAAAATTCCTGGAATCCCATATTTTATTTTTATTGTTATTAAAAAGCAGATTGGAGGCTTACAATTACAAGGTAATTAATGATTTTTCTTTCTTACCTTTCACACCTCTACCGAAGATTTGAAGCATATATTATTAGAAGTTGAGATGAGATTTTTTAAAGGTTACTTTAAAAACTGGGAGATTAAATGTCAATTTATAGGATGGAAGGTAATAAAAAAGACATTGAAGTAACATTAATAAATCAGGCAATGACTGAAAATGATATAATGAGTTTTTTCTAGAGATATAAAAAAATCAGGATGTTTTTAAAAAATTAGTAAATCAAAGACAGAAGCCTCTTTTCATGTATTACAAAATAATAAGCCACTTAGACTAAATCAATGCAAATAGTCAGAGGATTGTGATTTGGAAATGGGGAAATCCACCCCAATCAGGCAAGTAAATTAATTGCAACTAGATTGATTAAAATCATCATTTCCCCTGTTTAATTATCATAGAACAACCAATCTTGAATTTATTTCAAACTTTATGTTCTGGTGTGCCATTTATAAAGAGAACAGTGACCTCATTTGCCATGTAAGCCTTGTTTTAGCTATGGCTTCTTTCAGATTCCTCTCCCATCAAAGTTGCTGGTGTGAGGGGAGAACAATAGAGGGATGACAACTGTGCCCTCCACAGGTCTGGGTTGGGCAGCAGAATCTCCAGTTGAAAATATCATACATGGTGATTCCTGCAAAGTGCAAAGCTAGTGTCTATGAAGGTTCTCAGTCATCCAGGTGGAATTGTCTGTAGCTTGAATCATGTCAACTGGATTTCTATTTTCTCAGTGGAAACGTTTCGCTCCTTATCCAAGGAGCTTCTTCAGTCTGAGCAAAGTTGGTAAGGGAATCCTAAATATGTTTCTAGGTAGCTGTGTGACCTTACACCTGGGGCTAGGTCATGGTTATATTGAGATGTTATTTTTAAGTCCTTTTATCATCTAAAGGAGGATCGTTAAGATCACCATGCTGCTGTTGAGCTTGTGAAATGGTCTTAATCTTCCTAGGCACAGAAGACAAAGCAGGAAGGAAGATAGGGGAAAGGTTATGCCTGAGGCCCCCACCTCTATTCAAGGAAGGATTTTCCAAGTTGGCATGAATGGATTCCTTGACCCCTCTCTCAAACCACCTATCTTCTCTGTCTAAAATGTGAACATTAATGTCCTCAAATGAGTGTCCTTTTCCCTTTAGATGAAGATAAACTGCTGACTCTGGTCCTGTGGTGTTACTTCTCCTGTGTTGGGCCATCCTCCTGTACAAAGGTTGTTTGGTTTCTCCAATGTGCTGAACTCTACATTTTCTTTTTCTTTCCTGTTATTTTCCTTTATTGTATTTTATGCTATGTCACATTGTTATGACCTGTGATTACAACAACAAACCTACTGAGGTTTTTTGGCTGGCAAGGGTTACATGTATCTTTCTATCATGTCAGTTATTTACATACTTGAGTGAGGGAGATCCATGGGTAGCAGTTAATTTGCATGTGAATGACATCTTTGGTTATATTTTTATAGGTGATTTGATTAATTTTAATTCATACATCTGTTGATTGTGACTTTGTTGGGGGGCCATGCTTATTAGAATTTGCTTGCATTTATTTATCTGGCTTCTTCTAAAATTTTTGCTATTTACAAAATAGGGCTCTCACAGTTTTGCGTTAGTAACATTTAATTTTAGCTATTTCCTATATCTTATAGCTTTGTTCACTTTTGATCAGCAGAAGTAAGAGGCCATTTTAAATTGAGGATCATCCTTTCAGAAAAACACAATAGTTAGCTTTAAATTCAGAAGTAAAATAAGCTTACAAAATAATATAGTAAGTATACAAGACAGGATTTAAAATTGTTTTTCTAATGAAAGTTGTAAATAATATAAGTATAGTTGTTAGAGAAACATTAACTTAGTCTCATTGGAAAAACAACGTAGAAGAAAAATGTTCTCTGCTATGGATAACAAGGTTAAGGAATTTTTCTATTTTTTTAAAAAAATGATCTTTGTAACTAATATAGACAGAAAGATAAATAATCTGTCTAAATGCAAAATATGAATGTAATAAATTGCACTTAAATGATGTACACAGTAGTTGTACATCATTGTCACCAACAGAAAGTCATTGTTATAATAATTAAATCTGCATGCATTTTTAAAAAATAAAAATTGTTTTCCCCATCAAATACGTACAGCCAGAATGCTAAGCACTGCCTGTGTTATTAGCACTGTTTCTGAAAAAGGATATATCTTTAAAGAATATTTAATGCACATTGTACACATTGTACACATTGCAATGAGACTTACCTTAGAACAAAACCAGTTTCTAGACCAGAGCTTTCCAAACTGTGTGTCATGACACAAAAGTGTGTCGCCACAAACAGTCTGGTGTGTCGCCACACAACCCGGAAGCGCTGATCATCATCAGCACTTCCGGGTTTTCCTGCGGCGACACACAACGGCAGCACGCAAAAACCGAAAGCGGCAGCAGTGCTTCCGGGTTTTTGTCCGCTGCCGCAACGGCGGCGCTTCTGGGTTTTCCCGTGGCGACACACCAACGGCGGTTGGTGTGTCGCCGCGGGAAAACTTTGGAAAGCCCTGTTCTAGACAGATTTATCTAAATCTATACCTGGAGGGAGAATCAGATCACGTTCCAAATGTCAGTAGCTTTACAAATTCTTGGGCATGAACTTTAGGGACAACATTTCTGGCCTCTGGCCTCTAATGACTCTGTCAGAATCAACTCAATTTGATTTCTAGTTCATCTGAAACTGATGCACACTCCAAGTTCTAAATTCAATCTTGAGCCACCCAAGATTGGCTATTCGGCAGCACAGAAATGTAATAGATAAATAAATAAACCAATGTCTGAATTAATGTGTGTCATGAAAATGTATTCTATGTTCTAATGGCCAAGAACTATGTAAGCCTGTTGTGGCTACATATAAATAAACAATGCAGGAAATATTGATAGCAGTGATCACACTTATCTTGACTTATGTGAGTTAAATATATGGGTTGAGTGTAAAAGAAAATATGAATAATATGATGAATGAAATTCCAGTGATGCATCTTCGTGAATGGAATAATTGTTGCCTATAAATGGGGAGTTAAACTGGTATAGCATTTGCTAAGTGAGTAATGAGAACATTTACATTTTGCAATCATATCAATACAGTTTGAAGTCAGGAAGAGATTAAAAACACTTCCTTCTGTTATTAATTGTCCCTTAAACTTGTTCTATTTTGTGTTTTCCTTCTCCCATCTTCTTATGTTTTTGGAAAATCAAACTAAAATCAATCTCAAAAATCAAAGAGCTTTAAAAATCAAGCTTTTCCGTTGTTTTGACTAATTTGCATCACCCTACCCTATGCTATCATTCCACATGTGCAATGACCAAAAAATTCAAAAAGTACATTAAACTGTTCATACATTTAATTATATTATGTTCTGTGCAATGCTGATATAAACATGTGCTGTTGTACATACTTGTAACATGATGCTTCATACAGCAGCCAGTATCCCATCCTGACTTGTTTCTATTTCTGAAGCATGATTCAGGAAAAACAGAGCTCTATTCCCATTCTGCTCCATAGGAAAAAGATAATAGTGTAGTGCCTATCAAGTTTTTAATTTTGTAACAGAATGGGATATTTTTTTTCAGAAGTTAGACCATTATGATTCAAATGCACCAAATTTCATGGAAATTGATATAGGACTTTTCGGTGTACAGTATTATGGTCTGCTGACAGTGTGAATTGCTTCTTTCAGCCACTTGTACACTTCTGATCTGATCTTTTGTAGTGCACTTTGACTGAGCCTCAGCTCCACCTCACATTCCCTCCACCCTCATTCTCTCTGATTCCTGCCTCTTCCCACATCACAGTAATGTGAGGTCCTTGCTTAACGACCCAAGTGGTCCTCGTTTAATGATGGCAACGGGAACTGCTGGGATTGCTGTCACTAAGCGATGCAGTCAAGTGACATTGCAACGGCTTAGCAGAGAAATTCCAGTCCCAATTACCATTGTTAACCGAGGACTACCTGTATTACTCCCTGTCTAAGTGTGGGACAAATAATGGGAAGAAAACACAAACACACAAAGCTATATTATTGATTCATATTCACAAAAGAATAATAGAAGATAGTAAATGAATGATTTGCATGAAAGATAAATGAAGAGAAGTATGTAAAAACTATAATTAAAATGCTATTGTTTTAAAATAAAAATTGAAATAAAATATTTATGTTGTGAAAGGCTTGTACAAAAGAAAGGGATGGAAATGGAGAGGAATGGAAAGTTGGATTTAAAAAACTAACAGAAGAAGGTTCAAATGAGACTCGGCAAAGTGCAAATGAAGATGATAAATTGAAAAAATAAATAAATTGGTCATTCACAAGAGGAAATACATTACACATACAACCATTAAACAAACAAACAAGCTAATGTGTAATTGTACTGAAAGCAAATATATAATATCTCCCTTCCCCACCTTCTATGATCTCTCCCAAACCCCGAAGCCCTTTCAGTATTTGTATAATACACCATGTGGGAAGAAAGGAAGGATAAGGATTGGATTCAGTGATCAATACATTTAACCTCAATTCAGAGTGACCCTTGAGATTAGATCACTACTGATGGTCTCAGGGTGATCTTTAAGATTGATTCACCATCAGTTGTGTCAGTAAGACCATCTTGGATGGGAGTTCTGATCACTGGATAGAAAGCATTAAAGCAGTGCCAAATCAGCTGGAGAGTTCAAAGGCAGGACTCAGTCAAATTAGGCATACAAAGAATTACTGGGATTTGGAGGAACCCTATGTAAGTGATCTGATCAAGTAATTTGTAAGGTCCAGAGGAGGAAAAACAGAAACAATAGTTGCCTATAAAAAGTTGCAGTCCACCTGTAACAAGTTACAGTCTGACATAGGAGACCTCAGGACACCTACAATAAGAAGGAATGGCTGGGAGGGTGTCACAGTGGCACTTTGACAGAGTGATATCACTTCATCTTTACACATAGAAAGATGAATTTGTACTGTCTAGACAGCTGGGGCAGTAGGGCATGTGTGGTACCAAAGTGGAGAATACATACAGTTCGATACATGCATGACAGGGTCTTTGTACACAACTCCTCCACAGAAGATGAATTGGGAAGGCTTAAAAGAAGGAGAGATTGAAAAAGTGAAATTCAGAAGCTCAAAATGTTGTGTTTTCAATTGATAGAATTAGACTACACTTGCAGGCATAACTGTCATTTTTGTGAGGATAAACTCTGCCACATATTGAGATGTTAAAAGTAAAATATTATCTGGTCCCTTCCCTTCCCTTCCCTTCCCTTCCCTTCCCTTCCCTTCCCTTCCCTGACCCCCACCCCCACCCCCTCCACTGTTTAGTGAGCAACTTTGTGAAAATAACAGGCATCATAGAAATTACACTTGGTAAGAAACTGGCCTTATGGGTAGGTGCAGGGGCTTTTGTGCTAAAATCATCAGGGTTAATGGGAGGGGACTCCTCTGATGCCTAAAGTCTGGCTATGATCAAACTTTAACATTCTAGAGTTTCAATCCTGGTTGAGGACAGACATCCCTAGAGAGAGCCTTTAGGTTGTTTTTTTTTTAGTGATGCATACAGGGGACTATGAAACATTTGCTTTTTAGGGCAATTTTGGTAAGAATGAAAAGCTTTAATGATGAACAGCCACTGTTTACAGACAATGACCGTGGTTACTATGTTTTCTATGAGTGCTGTCTGAAGGATTGGAGGTGACATCCTCAGTGCCCAATCTTCATGCTAGATTGAATCAGACCCTGAAGAACTAACTGGGCTCCAGGTTCTGGCTTCTTTATTCTATTCCCACCTGTAGTCCTCAGTTGTATGTGAAGGGCAGTGATTCCCAGTTCTTTGCATCTCTGCGCCATACCCTGGGGGGCCAGGATAGCAGCATAAGGAGAAGACTCATCCCTGTAAGCCTTGACTTTCATGCCACCAGTTACCTGGCAGATGGTTTCCTTGCCAGACAGATCATTTACATGGACAAATGTATTGTTAAAGGAGGTAAAGATGTGGCAGACTCCAAAATATATTGTTTCCTTCAGTAACTTGTGGCCCCATACTTATCACTTGTTCTTCTTCCCTTTCCTAACCCTTTTGTGGTGCCATTCTTGAGTGTCTCTACAGGTGGCTACAGGTTTCCCAGAAAGAGGAAGAAGAATCTTAAGGGATGGGCATGTCTAAAAACAAATGTTTATAATGGGCATAAAAACTTGAAATTTTGAATAATTCTGAACTTATTGGAAGGTGGGAACATATAAGAACAGTTCTCCTCTTCCTTGTTCAGAAAAAGAAAAGAAAAATAGACACACAAGGAAAAAGAAAAAAAGAGGCAAAAAATAAAAAATAAAACACAAAGTGAATAAACAGGTAATTTACAACCATCATAGAATTAAGTTAATTTTTTCAGATTTTTCTTTAGTTTTGATTCCAAAGAATGAGATAGTCTAGCAGCCCGAAACTGTATTATCAACCAAGCTGTCTAACTTGGATTATGGATTGGATCATATCATCCTATGGTTGGTTAAAAACTTAATTTGAATTAATGATGAAGTGAAGGAAAAAGACAGTGGCTACCCAAATCACTGAGTAAACAAACCTGTTTACTAATATAGAAATTTTGTTCAGGTACTTTCCCACATGGAAAGGTCTTCTTCGGTGGCTCTATTATAAATTCGGAAGAAAATCAGCACTCCTTTTTTAATTAATTATTCTTTACATTACCACAATAAGTTATTGTTAAGTAATTATTTCTTATACAAACAATGATAGCATAAAGCATCTTATGCTAATAGGGGAAAGTATTGGTCACTGACTTTAGCACTCAGTTCACATTCATTCAGGACCCATTCATTGTTGTCCTAACCTTAATGTGCACTGAATAAATGTGGATTTAATACAAAGGTAAGTGATGAATAAAATAAAAGGGGCGTGGTGGCTCAGCGGGTAAGACGCCAGGCTTGTCAATCGGAAGATCGTAAGTTCGGAGGTTCGAATCCCTAGTCCCGCGTGATGGAGTGAGCTCCCGCACTAGCCCCAGCTCTTGCCAACCTAGCAAAATTCTATTTTGGGGAATACAAAAGAAATATGTTGATGTGGTTTTCTCATATGCAGAGAAGAATGAAGATCAAATTTCAAAAGAAATATATGAAGAATGAATGGGTTGAAAGGAAGATGAAGGCTGAGAAAATCATGGTTAATCTCTCTTCAAACAGAGAGAGGGGAGAGAGAACAAAAGGCATTGTATGAAGGAGTGTATGGACATGGTGAAACAAGGATGGCTTGCAAGGATAGGAAGGTATGGAGAGGTATAGTGAATCATGATGGTGTACACTAGTTTTAGCTATATTTCCTTTTCTTTTTCTTATCTCATACCTTTAATTCCGTTGCTTTACTATTTCTTATTCCTTTCTTGCACTCTGCATAATGTTGCTTATCCCAAAAGGGATAGTGTGATAGGTGTGTGTGTGTGTGTGTGCGTGTGCGTGTGCGTGTGTGCGTGTATGTGTGTGTGTGTGTATAGAAGATACATAGCAAATTGCTTTTTTATTCATTTATGGTCAAAGAACAAAAAGACAAAAGGAGATTGGTGATGGTAATTGAAAACTATTAAAAATAACCAGACAGCCTCCGCAAGGGTAAGGGTAAAGCCTAATGGCCAGAGCAATCAAGCAGAATCATTAGATTCAATTTAATTCTCCATTTAAATAATTTTTTAGATGTAGCCTCATCCTTCTAATTTATAAGTTCATCTTAGTTATTTTGAAGGTGTAATACACCACTGGTTATTTTGTGCTTTAATCTTTCCTCATCGGCTCCTTTCCGAAAGGAGTGGGTTTTCTCCAAAAAGAGAAAAGAAAGCAGGGGTGGCAGCAGGGCAGCAGGGAATACATGAGCAATTCATGAGCACTCCAGCTGTATTCAGACGCATAACCACAATTGCCCTCAGAGGGCATCTCGCGTCACCTGCATGTCAAAAGATGCGTCTGACGACTTCAGTGAGTCCCTTGAGATCACTGTGAAACAGATGGGGTTGTGACAGTAGTACACTTCTGCCTTCACACCAGTGTGTGTTCAGAAAATGAATGCTACATACAGATTTCCATTCTGATTTCCTCCTGCCTTGCCAAGGTTCTTCCGACATTTATATTTGAATATATAAAATAGATAACAAATGTATTTTATTAATAGTAACCATGCTGAAATCCACGTATAAACACATATAGCTCATATCTTTTGGCTTAGTTATAAATTAAGTTTCACTTTCCACCAAGACTTCTTCTGCAGCTTGAAATGTTAAGTGGGACCCTGAAATCCACCACCAGTGAAATATCTGTCCAAATCCAGATGTTTTGGAGATGACTGGGGATCATCTGGGTGAGGGAGTAACCATAAGAAAAGACAAATGTATAAAATATCTACCCCACCTGGCATATATCGACCTGGCAACCTATTTAACCTACTGGGCTACAGTTCCTAATGTATACTAAAGGGTTGCCCCTCCTCACTCCCATAGTTTTTGGGAAGACTCTCCCAGGTGGATTTGAATGGTAAAGCTGCCCTCATTCCACCCACAAAATGGCTTCCTTGAAGGGGGAAAAAGATGTCTCTTTTTGGGAGTTCAATTAATGCTGCCAATTTCTTAGCAGAGGGCACTAAGGCACAGGTGAGAGGGAATAGTACTGCTGGGGCTGGGAGTCATGGGGTGGCTGCCTGGGATGAACTGGTATCACATCACATGCAAATGCCCCACTCACCACTTCAGAGAGCACTAAGATTGGGTGATGCCAATATGCAAGTTGTGGGGCTGTCCTTCCCCAAACAATAGACGGAGGGTGCATGCTGCTACTACTGCTAGTGCTGCACATCAGTTGGTGCAAGACAAATATTAAAATCGCAGAACTCATGCTTAAGCAATCCCAAAGTGACACTCATGATTGCACATAGGAAGGGGGAGGAGTGGATCACTGTGGCTGGTTTTGTTCCTGACCTACTCGCAAGTCCATGTAGCCTTCAGATGTTGAAACGTGTGTGGAGCCTACTAATGCAATTCCATTCTCAGAGATCTATTTTAGTTTGAATGTCTCAGAAAGGGCAATTCATTCTGTAGGATTACATGGAGGCTACACAGAAAGACTTTTCTAGCAACCTGCTCTAGCTCAGGCTGATTCTGAAAGATGGTTCTACCATTTTGCATTGGGTATGCTGCTGCTTCCATGTATAGGGAAAAATCCAGCACATAGAAAACCCATCCAGATGCTCCTGACACATAGATTATGAATGAACATTGAGACAAGGAATGCATGCAGTGTTTTTTTAATGATTTCCTTTTAATTTTTTTCTAACTGCAGCAGTACAGATGCTGTAGCTCATCTATGAGTCCAATAGCTCAAAATTATATTTTGACAAAGGGAGAAGTTGCCATGAATTGGAAATCCTAAACAGCCCCTCTCATATCCAATAATCTTGTGTTCACAGGATGAGAGTTGCTTACAAACAGGTTGGCTTGTGATAGAATTCATTGAGTTGATGCAAAAACAGATGGATAATCACCATAGCAACCTACTAACACACCAGGAAAAAAAATCTTTCAAACAGATGCCATGAGTGGGATTCATTTTCCAAAAACCATGCTGGCAATAGCTTAAGCATTTTTCCCTTCTAGAAAAACTCCATTATGTGCATGGAATGCTAATTCTAAGAAATATGTGTATTGGTGTGTGGGAGGGAAGAAAGAATTCAGACCCACCACTTATATCTCATTGTATTCTGCTGATTACCTCTGCTGGTGCCTTGTCATGCATTTCAATTGTATGTATTTGGATAATTATACATTGTAGTGTGACCTTAACAAAAGGTATTGATGTCAATTTCCCCCCACTCAACTTACTCATACAATTCTGTCTTGAGGTCCATGCTTCGATACAACCATTCATTCTTCTGCCAATAGAAGGCTTATTTTTTAAAAAAAAAGCCACAGAAACAACAGTTAACAATATGAAGATTATACTGGTCTCACTGATGTGGCAAGATAGGTAGGGTAAGTAATGCAATTTTATTGTGATCCACTGGGACTTGAACCAGGCACTCATTGTTGTTCAAATGCAAATAGCATTATAACTGGACTTTCACAATGGCACATTTCAATGTCCTTCCCTCTGTATTGTTGCAAGGGAGATATTAAAATATTCTTCTAACTTTACGCCTCTGCTCTTGTGATATGGAGAAAGTTGAAACTATCACAGTGTGTTACTACACTTCAGTTTTTATTTAGGTTTATACCAAAATTTAGTTCTTCCTTTTCTCGCAACAATTCCAGGACAGTCAGATGATTACTATGTAATCATTACTATTTTCCTTCTAGCTGACAAAAACTTCCAGGTCACCTATAATGTCTCTAAGCTTTGCTACTTAGCTTCAGTGTTGTGGCAGAATATATTTCCTAAAGATCAAATTCCACTCATTGCCTGTTTTTTGTATTTCTCTGTACATCTGTTTGTTTGTTTGTTTGTTTGTCTGTTTTGCTGGCTTCTCGCTATAATAAAGCTTTTTGTCTTTTATCTTTTCGTTAATAGAAGTATAACTATCAGCCAACTGCTTTATGTGTCCATTCATGTACAGCAAAGAAAGGTTAAGGCAGAGCTTTCCAAACTGTGTGTCGGGACACGTTAGTGTGTCGGCTGCAGTGTCTGGGTGTGTCGCGGCTGCTGCTGCCTCCGAGCCCTGCCAGGATTCCATGCAGGTCCTAGTGCCTGCCTTGTGCCCTGCTGCCTCCAAACCTGCCCTGCCAGGATTCCGCGCAGGTCCTAGTGCCTGCCTTGTGCCCTGCTGTAAGAGTGTGTCGCGAAATGATGCATGTCTAAAAAGTGTGTCACCAACATGAAAAGTTTGGAAAGCTCTGGATTAAGGAGTGAAAGAAGAGACAGACAGAATTGAAGAAGGCAGCAGGAAGTGCAAGGAGTTAACCAATGCTGTCAAAAAGGTAAGCAAAAGAGGACGCTTCTACTTACCATGCAAAGATTTCTCAACAAAAGCTATATTTCTGCACCAAATTCCCTTTCCTATACATCTATACAAGGTGAGAGTATTTATGTAACTATTCTTTAAATTTTCTTTTGTGCTAAAGGAGAAAGAAGAAATTGTACACGCAAAATAAGGAAAAGGTAGATAGTGTGGTTGAAAGATGCCTAATTAACACGAAAAACAAAAACTGCCAAAAGGATTATAAATGATTTATTTCAGAAGGCATATGCAAATCCAACCACTTTTTGTACTAGCTGTCCTTCACTAACCAATATAGAATTATGGTACTTTTGAAAAAAGGGATTTAATTAGTGCAGTTAATAGGCTAACAACCATTATGAAGCCTGTACTCTCATGACTATACATAATCTGCTAATTTGATTTTTGCCCATCAAGGAAAGGGCTTTCAATATGTTAAGAAATTATTTAACATTTACTATGACATACATAAACTAAAAGACGACTTTATCCATGGACTTCACCAGATGGTCGACACCGAAATCAGATTGACTACATCCTTTGCAGCCAAAGGTGGCGGACATCTATACAGTTGGTAAAAACAAGACCTGGAGCTGACTGTAGTTCAGATCACGAACTTCTTATTGCACAATTTAGAATCAGACTAAAGAGAATAGGGAAGACCCACAGATCAGTTAGATATGAGCTCACTAATATTCCTAAGGAATATGCAGTGGAGGTGAAGAATAGATTTAAGGGACTAGATTTAGTAGATAGGGTCCCGGAAGAACTATGGACAGAAGTTCGCAACATTGTTCAGGAGGCGGCAACAAAAACGTCCCAAAGAAAAAGAAAACCAAGAAGGCAAGATGGCTGTCTGCTGAGACA
Source organism: Charina bottae (assembly GCA_023362775.1). Taxonomy (NCBI): domain Eukaryota; kingdom Metazoa; phylum Chordata; class Lepidosauria; order Squamata; family Charinaidae; genus Charina; species Charina bottae. Next base: position 5,489,551 of record JALMGJ010000028.1, on the reverse strand, counting down.
CTGGAAGTAGCCCAAGAAAGAAGGAAAGCAAAAGGCAACAGTGATAGGGGGAGATATGCCCAATTAAATGCAAAATTACAGAGGTTAGCCAGAAGAGATAAGGAATTATTTTTAAACAAGCAATGTGCGGAAGTGGAAGAAGACAATAGAATAGGAAGGACAAGAGACCTCTTCCAGAAAATTAGAAACATCGGAGGTAAATTCCAGGCAAAAATGGTTATGATCAAAAACAAAGATGGCAAGGACCTAACAGAAGCAGAAGAGATCAAGAAAAGATGGCAAGAATATACGGAAGATCTGTATAGGAAGGATAATAATATTGGAGATAGCTTTGACTGTGTGGTTAGTGAATTAGAGCCAGACATCCTGAGGAGTGAGGTTGAATGGGCCTTAAGAAGCATTGCTAATAACAAGGCAGCAGGAGACGATGGTATCCCAGCTGAACTGTTTAAAATCTTGCAAGATGATGCTGTCAAGGTGATGCATGCCATATGCCAGCAAATTTGGAAAACACAAGAATGGCCATCAGATTGGAAAAAAATCAACTTATATCCCCATACCAAAAAAGGGAAGCACTAAAGAATGTTCAAACTATTGAACAGTGGCACTTATTTCACATGCCAGTAAGGTAATGCTCAAGAACTTGCAAGGTAGACTCCAGCAATTCATGGAGCGAGAATTGCCAGATGTACAAGCTGGGTTTAGAAAAGGCAGAGGAACTAGAGACCAAATTGCCAATATCCGCTGGATAATGGAGAAAGCCAGGGAGTTTCAGAAAAACATCTATTTTTGTTTTATTGACTATTCTAAAGTCTTTGACTGTGTGGATCATAACAAATTGTGGCAAGTTCTTGGTGGTATGGGGATATCAAGTCATCTTGTCTGCCTCCTGAGGAATCTGTATAACGACCAAGTAGCAACAGTAAGAACAGAGCATGGAACAACAGACTGGTTTAAGATTGGGAAAGGAGTATGGCAGGGCTGTATACTCTCACCCTACCTATTCAACCTGTATGCAGAACACATCATGCGACGTGCTGGGCTTGAGGAATCCAAGGCTGGAGTTAAAATCTCTGGAAGAAACATTAACAATCTTAGATATGCAGATGATACCACTTTGATGGCTGAAAGCGAGGAGGAGCTGAGGAGCCTTATGACGAAGGTGAAAGAAGAAAGTGCAAAAGCTGGGTTGCAATTAAACCTCAAAAAAACCAAGATTATGGCAACCAGCTTGATTGATAACTGGCAAATAGAGGGAGAAAAAGTGGAGGCAGTGACAGACTTTGTATTTCTAGGCGCAAAGATTACTGCAGATGCTGACTGCAGCCAGGTTATCAGAAGACATCTACTTCTTGGGAGGAGAGCAATGGCAAATCTTGATAAAATAGTTAAGAGCAGAGACATCACACTGACAACAAAGGTCCTCATAGTTAAAGCAATGGTATTCCCTGTAGTAACCTATGGCTGTGAGAGCTGGACCATAAGGAAGGCTGAGCGAAGGAAGATAGATGCTTTTGAACTGTGGTGTTGGAGGAAAATTCTGAGAGTGCCTTGGACTGCAAGAAGATCAAACCAGTCCATACTCCAGGAAATAAAGCCAGACTGCTCACTTGAGGGAATGATATTAAAGGCAAAACTGAAGTACTTTGGCCACATAATGAGAAGACAGGATACCCTGGAGAAGAAGCTGATGCTAGGGAAAGTGGAAGGCAAAAGGAAGAGGGGCCGACCAAGGGCAAGATGGATGGATGATACTCTGGAGGTGACAGACTCAACCATGGGGGAGCTGGGGATGGTGACGGCCGACAGGAAGCTCTGGCGTGGGCTGGTCCATGAAGTCACGAAGAGTCGGAAGCGACTGAACGAATAAACAACATGACATACAGTACATATTTACTATGCTGGTCTTTCTCCTCTTTGTATGCAGGGACCAACATCAGGGTACACACATCCACATCCCCAACCAACACACCTCTAACATCACCACAAGCATTCCTTTTACATTTATCCATAAATATGTTAAACCAAGGGGACACCATGCATCCTTGTCTTACTCCTTTCTCAATGTTGAACTCTTTACTAAAAATTCCTTTTATTGTCATATATGCTTTACTTCCATCATACCACTCTTATTGCTTTCAGCAACCAACATTTAGCTCCCATATGTGCAAAACATTCCATAATTCAAGCCTACCCACTGTGGCAAACACTTAATCATTAGATGTATACGAACCTTTCTATCTCACATTGTATGTTCTTCTATGACTTGCTGAAGAGCAAAAATTTGGTCTATATACATTCTAGCCCAAAATAAAGCAATACTATACTGACTGTCACCTCCTGAATAATTTTTCCACACACACAGCCATGTCTGTAACAAAATGATGACACATTATGATTTTATCACACAAACACTGCAATTATGCACTTTCATCAGAACTCTTGATGCAAGTATACAGTTGTGATATCTTTGTGATTAATAAAGTCTAGGTCAGTGATACACAATAAAGTTTGCCTGACATTTGCATAATTACATGTGTCATCACTTGCCCTCCCTGTGGATACCCACACAAGGACCACACTTAACAAACTAATCCCCCATAGTTAAAGTTGGAAAGAGCTATTGTTCCTGATTCATCCTTTCTTCCTTATTCTTGGGCACTGTTACATGGTGGAATACCAGATCAACTATTGCCTGAACAGGATTTGCAGCTTTTACTACTTGCTTGAGTAGAAAAGCAGAGTAGAAATAAAACAAATAAATGAACAAAATGTAGAAACTGATAGGACATCTGGAATATGCTCAACTGTATTCCACAACTTTAGCAGTAAGTAAGAGTTCTTTAAGGGGCGTGGTGGCTCAGCGGGTAAGACGCCAGGCTTGTCGATCAGAAGATCGCAAGTTCAGAGGTTTGAATCCCTAGCCCCGCGTGATGGAGTGAGCTCCCGCACTAGCCCCAGCTCTTGACAACCTAGCAATTCGAAAGCATGCAAATGCAAGTAGATTAATAGGTACCACTTCGGTGGGTAGGTAACAGCGTTCTGTGTGCTTCATGCTGGCCACATGACCATGGAATTGTCTTCGGACAACGCTGGCTCTTCGGCTAACAAATGGAGATGAGCACCGGCCCCTAGAGTCAGACATGACTGCACAAATGTGCAGGGGGAACCTTTACCTTTACCTTTAAGAGTTCTTTAACTCAATGATATTGTTTCTAAATCAGCACAAGTTCATAGGACAAGTTCCTACCCACTAGGCTAAAACGGGTTTGGATAGTTAATAATTTAGTATGATATATGGATCCAGCTATTTTAGCATGTTGTGTGAATGTTAACCCACAATATTGTTTGGATATAGAAAAAATAGTTGGTTAACCAGAGCCAACTTGTTTTCTACACACATATAACCTGCTTATTATTATGCAGAAAGTTTTCTGTTGGCACTCACATCTTTTTGCATTTTATTAAATCATTTGAAATACAAGCAAACTGATCCATGATTATAGAAGCCAATTGTTACCATCTGGTATACTCAGTTGGTGCAAGTGATAGTTGCTTATAGCAGCTCTACTAAAACCTTAGTCCACATCATTAAGCTTAAAGGGAACAATAGGTAAATCACTCTAAGCCAGAGGTTAATGGACTGAATCATTATGCCATGCAATGCAGGACAGGTAAACAGAAGTGTGTCAGTTTGGAGATTAATGTTGTTATAAAATGCAAAATAATGACCTAACTTTAACCTGCTCTCAAAAATTGCTGTAAAACATTTTGTATGTCCATTTTCTTACTGTTATAATACCTGTGCACATTTAAATAAATAAAACCACATTTGCACATGGATACAATATTGCTTTTCCAAAGTTGGCCAGTTTCAATTACTTGGGAATAAGCTTTATTGAGCACAACGGAACTTACTTCCATAGAGAAAGTTACTGGGTTGTGCTGCACATGTAGTTTATGGGTAAACCAAAAAGGTGCTAATATCTTATGTCAAGCAAGGAAACCATTAACAACCAAAAAACAATTAACAACAACAAAAAAAAGAATTCTTCATTTAGTTTCCAAGTTTGAGCAGCAAATCTGACAAAGTTAAATTGTAGGCTTTTTAAAAGTTCCTTATTGAGGAATAACAGGTAAGCGCAGAGAGAAGGAAAGAACATAATATCCTCCATGTCAGGTTCATGGCAAGGAGCAAAAGAAGCAATTGGTGATTTCCTAAGTATGTGAAAACAAGGGAAACTTGCATGTAGCCATTAGCAACCCATTGTTTAAGATTGCTACTTGGCTGCAATCCCTAATTTAGAAACAGCAACATGGATGGCTAACACTAATTAATTCATCATGGGCAAGGAGTGTTATATTCTGCAGCCAGAGCTGATCCAAGACCTTTTGCTGGCACTTGGGAGAAACTCTCCCATCACTTCTGAGAGAAGCAAGCTAAATGAGGGGCCTGGCCAGGGAAGGCTGCCTCACACAAAATTCTGTCACCACAGTTCTCTCCCTGCCTTACCTAAAGAATGTCCACTGCCCACTCATCCAAATGATGGATGCAGAGAGGCTGCCGCTTGTATCATCACAGCAGAGCAATATGTGCATATGTGTGATGACTGCTGCAATATACAGTCTGTGTTATTGTTTCTCTCCCAGGCTACAGAGTCCAGCCCTGGATTAACCATTAAGCAAAATATGCACATGCTTAAGGTACTAACAGAAAGGGGGCATCAGAGAGGTTTTCCCCTTAGCTATCATGCCCTTAACTCTTTCACCATTTTATCACGCTTGACTGTACTTTTGGCACTTACTGAATATTAATGTCTTTTCAGTTAAGCAATGGAAGGGCTGAGAGGCACCATTGTTAGGCTGTGTTTAAGATATCAGTTGGCCTTGGGACTTCGGTGGAGACATGGCGGACTGAACAGCTGTGCCCGCAGGTTTAGGAGGCAGAACTGACAACGCAGCAGTTTTTTCTGGCTCAGGCAGGTTTTCCTGAAGCCCAGGAGAGTTTTCCGGAAAAAGGAAAACACCTGGAATCACCCCATCTGTCCTCCGGACAGCTGCTTACAGCCAGAAGATCACAGGCAGCATTCGCGCTCGACTGGTAAGAGCTTGCCGGGAGGTTGGGACGTCACCATTTCCAAGCCGCGCTGTGGCCTTAAAGGGACACTAAGACCGAACACCCCATTTCTAAATCACCCAATTTATATTTCTTTTAAGTACGCGTACCCTAAGAGAGGCTTTCCACAGCAAGGAGAAGCGGGTTCTCTTGGTGCTTATCGTTATTTTTGGGATCAACTTTTAAAAAAATTCTTTTTAAGTTTTGGACTTTGTTTTCCATCCAAATATTAAGGAGGATTGAGAGTAAATAATTGTCTCCCTGTTACTATTTTTGTACTAAATTTGAAGATATTAGCATTTTCCTACATGTTGAATCGGCTGTTTTGAAATTTCAGTTTTCTGCTTCTACTTTCCCTGGGGAACTGTCTGCATATCTCACTTTCACTTATGTAAACACGTTCTGGAATTCTTTCATATCTTCGAGTTTCGCTGGTTAAGCTCCTATGGGGCACCATAATCTACTGCTTGAGACATGGAGGATTGTAAACAGACTTTCTCTGACTTCCAACAAGATTTTAAACAGATTCTTTCTGATTCCTACCAAGTTTTTATGCAAGGCATTCAGGACATTGTGGAAAATGTGAGGTCTAAAATGTGTCATCTGGTTGGGGATGTCATGGATGAAACTGAGGAATTTAACAGCGACAGAAATGTCTCTTCTAAGAGTGAGATCGGGACTTCTGTTAAAATGCTGGATGAAGATCAGATAGTCAAGCTGAAGAAATTAAAGGGAGAGAGCGAGTTGCAAGCCATAAGTGAAATTGATCTTCTGATGGAATGCCATGGAAAAGAAGGGGTTATTATGTATGGGGGGTCTCCTGAAGAGAAGTCGGAGGTTTTGAGGAGGGCAGTTGGGCTGTTCGATTTTTTAAAGAAAAACGCTCTGTGTGCATTGTGGGGATATATAAATGCTCTGGTTTATTTTGAAGTGGGATAAGGGTTTAAGAATATTTACCTGGATTACTTTTAGGGTTTGGCTGATTTCATTTATCTTTAACAATTTGGATTAAGATAATTAAGGTAAAATAAAAAATAAAAATGTCTGGTTTTGGGTTTAATATGATTAAGATTATTAAAATTGTTGTATTATCAAGTACAATGGCAGACAATTTATATGTTTTTTAGTTTGATCTTTATTATAGTGGACAGGAATGTATAGAATAGTAGTAGGAAGGAAATAATTAAATAAATGTTATCTTTGGGGGGGAAGTTGATTAAGATACATACATACATACATACATACATACTGTACATACATACATACATACATACATTCTTTTAATATAAGGGGAGGGAGCAACTGTATTTAGTGATTTTTATAATGTGTCAATGGAATTATTTATAGAAATAATGTGATTTTGGTTTAATATAGAGTAAGGGATTGATTGTGGAATATTGTTGTATATCCTTGCTGTTAAAAGTCAGAAGTCACCTCTTTTTTGTAATTTTGAAAATTTTTCTCTTGTGTTTCTATACTTCTTTAGTTTTTTCTTTGTTTCTTTGTAGTTTTTTGTTTTTCTGCAGCTTTTATCTCTGCTTGAAACTTAATAAAATTCTTATTTAAAAAAAAGGACATCAGTTGGCCTTAATCTGGCCCTGACAGAGGGCCAACTTTCCTATAATGTATTGGGAAAAGATGACTAGCAAATCCACCAGATGTGTGGTCACTCATTAAGTGTTCGTGACTGTTTCTTAGTGATCTCTAAATTGGATTGCTACCTTCGGTGAAACCAGCTGGATTGACCAGGAAGTGTGACCAGGAAGGTCCAATTATTTTAAGTATAATGTGGCTTTTGACAAAAGGTTTTCAATGTGCATTTCAGGGAAAAAATAGCCTTCTTCAAGCCTTACAGAATCAAGAGTAATAACTATGTGATCATTGTTGATAAACAAAGTGAGCTTGCTTGAGTTGAAGCCAACCAAATGTGTGTCTATGCCCCAAGGTGTTCCTCCTGCAGACATCTGCCCTGAGCACACATATGCATACAGGAGATTGTTATCATCTGAGTGAGGTTTTGTAGGGCCAGGGTTTATTAGGAGTAGGCATGGTTATTTTTGTTTGGGCCACACAATAAAGCTAATAATGCAACAATCAGATCAATAACTCATCAGCATTAAAATCAAATGAAATACATTCATAAAGCAACAAGAAAGCTTGTGCCTTGGCAAAATGGTTTGCATCATGTTCCTAAATCAACTGGTATTTCAGATCAAATGAAAGTGCATTGATACTTCCATTTCAGAAACAGCATTTCCCACCTGAAAATCTATTTTTATCATCCTCCCCCACCCCAACTTTCTATAAACTGGGCATTTTAATCTGGGCAAGCAGTCAAACAATCTGCCAGCTGTGAAGTTGTGAAATACCTTAGCCACAGGAGTGACTGGGAATCAAACATATGGAGATGCAAGCAATTAACTTTTGGCTATAACCAGAACTTCCACATGAAATACTCCATGTCCTAGATAAAATTTCGTTCCTCAGAATAGGTCCAAGGTTTTGCAATCTGTAAATCATATGGAGCTACTATTAGTGAGTACTACCTTCTAAAAAATTTTATCAATTGAAAGACCATCTAAGATGCATCTCTTTAGTACCTACTTCATTACTTTATCCATGTTGTCCTTTAATGGCAAGTTGGAAAGATAGCTCCTCTTTTTACACAAAGTAGAACCTCTAGGTCCAGGCAGTCAAGAGAGCTCAGATGATGACGTAGCCATGTCAGAAGGTAAGGGCTGCTGGAAGCAGTCCTGGCATCAACACCTGAGCTGGCATGACCATGTTAAGGTCCACCACAGCTGGTACTTTTTGCCACAACAGTCTTCCTTTCTTTATCTTGTGACATTTTAAACATTCTGTATTCAGAGCATAGCTGAATTTTTAAAGCATAATTTAATTTTTAGAGCATAATTTAATTTTTAAAAAATTATTTTGCATACTTGCATACCTACATGCACACACCCAGCACACAGCAACATCATGCAAATTATAGAAAAAGAGAGAGAAAAATGATAAGCCAAGGAAATTAAAGGGGTGAGATAAAAGGAAAATGAAATATAGGCTAAATCTTAGTTTACAGTGGCACCATTCAATGTCCTTCTTATACTCTCAGACACATAGCAATACCCTTTTATCTTTGCATATAATCCTTGCTTTTACCACATCCAAACACATTCCTCTTGTCCCACAGTATTCATTTTTCCTTTATATATTGGGTTCAATTTATTATTTCTATATAACCAAACTACCTCACCTTTTTCTTTTGGATTCATCACTCACTTTTGAATTCAATCTGCATTAATTCAACTCCTATTCATTCATGAGCCTCTCTCCTGTTGTTTTACTACATACACCTAAGTACTTATAAGTGATTGGGTATTTGAACTTTCAGTCAAAACATGGTAACATAGGATACCTCCTTTCAGGTCGTATTTCAGAGGTATATGGGGAAACTTCATCTATTGGAGTGATAGGTTTAGGCTTGGGAACTGATAGATATGTGGAAATTTAAAGGAAATCTGTTTACAACCCATTTTAAATTATTTAATAAAAGTTGTTTCAATGTTCAGTGTTTGTTTAAATGTTAACAAAGCGACTGTGCTGTCCTGTATCATCCCCACATTCCACCACTCATGTTACCCCATATATAAAGAAACAGAAGAGAAAAACAAAATAATTTTCAGATAAGGAAATGGTTTGGTGTTGGCAAAAAACCAAGAGGTCCTTGGGTTAATGGGTGTATACCCTGAACCAAGCTAACACTATGTTTAACCACTGCATGAACTTTTAGTATAAAAAAATAGTAAGATGCACAGCATGGCACAGACTGGGAATGCTGCTCGAGGGGGTAATGCCAGGTGCAGAGATACTGAGGAGTTCACAGGAAGGGCAGCATTTCACTGATAAGCTAGTTTCTCACACATCTTGTTTAGTGCATGGTTATAAAAAATTTACAAACCAGTCCTTTGGCACAGACGTGCCATGGCAGAGCACAGCATACATACCTGTTGTCCATCACAGGGAGCATTGCGTGTTTACTCCTGTAAGTATTTACCTTTAATAAAACTTGTGACGATCATACTGGCTTTCAGCCCCTTTCTTGGGAATCCCTAATGCAGAGCTTTCCAAACTGTGTGTCGGGACACGTTAGTGTGTCGGCTGCAGTGTCTGGATGTGTCGTGGCTGCTGCTGCCTCCGAGCCCTGCCAGGATTCTGCACAGGTTCTAGTGCCTGCCTTGTGCCTTGCTACCTGCAAACCTGCTGTGATTCCGCGCAGGTCCTAGTGCCTGCCTTGTGCCCTGCTGTAAGAGTGTGTCGCGAAATGATGCATTTATTTATTTATTTAATTAATTAATTTATTCCCCGCCCATCTCCCATACAAGGGACTCTGGGCGGGTTACAATAATTAAAACTTAAAAATTTAAAATTTTTAATGCATGTTGTCCTTTATGCATGTCTAAGAATGCATGTCTAAGAAGTGTGTCACCAACATGAAAAGTTTGGAAAGCTCTGCCCTAATGGATATAGCAGTTCTCCTTTATCCAAGAGCACCCTCTTGAGGGCATCCAGGGAAAACAACGGGGCTACATTTAAATTTTGAGGAAATAAATTATTGTCATTGTCACTTCTTGCCACAATTTGGCCAAAGACATTCCTAAAGAGATTTGGAAAACTACCTGCTGCCCATATTTTTTGCATTCATTCTTGCTACCTTTTCCTTTGTACAGGGGAATAATAATGACATTTTAAGGCAGAGATACAACCTTTGTACGAATCTTAAAGAAGTTGACAACCACTCCATAAATTGAACCACATACAAACTTAGCATTTCTCCATTTACATCATCTATACTTGCAGTCAAGATTTTTCAACATTCTTACAGCATTTATGACTTTCTTTTTATTATTTTTTCTTGGATATTAACATTTATAGCATTTGTTTCATTTCCACTCTTCAGCATAGCCTGAATCATATCATACATACTTTCAGACATACATTTTAGCCTTTTCATTCATAATGAAATCCACACCTTCACTTCTTGGTATGTATTCATCTATTTACTCCACAAGATCAGATTACCTTCATTTCAAACTATACATCCATTCTGTTCCTCTTAATTTCATAGGTATATCATATATTTTGTTTCCTTTCATCTCATGCTTTTACCATTTACCTCTCTTACATTTCAAGTTGTAATTTTCCTGTGCCCTAGTTGTCAACAGATGGGTCTAGCAACATCTGCACAGAGAGAAAGGGAAGTCAAGCTGACACCAGCAGCTTCACTACATCACAGTATCAAGGCTTTCATAAAACACTTCTTAATACACTAGAGAAGATATAGGCTTCATTACCAGCCTTAGTTGCACCGGTGCCACATGGAGCATTCCCTAATGATAAGGACAGCACTGGTGAGTTTTAGCATATTTTTGACAGCCTGTCACAAGTGCAATCAAAGCCCACTTTTACTCCGAGCCTCTCACACTATTATATGCATGCATCTAATCTAGAGACTGCATTGCAAGCTAGCATATTGTTGCCTGCAGCCTACCAAACAGGAGATATGTACAATGTACTGATATATACTATATTCAAGATATTATAAGCATATATTATTCTTCCTAAGTATCATTGGATGTCCAAAGAAGGGGAGGGGCATAAGTTAATGGTCTATAATTTTTTAACTGCACCTGCCTACATACATTATTATAGATAACTGTACAGCATTTGAAGAACTGTATTTTATTTATTTATTTATTATTCAAATTTTGCTACCACCCACCTTCCCCAAAAGAGGGACACTGGGCGGTTTACAAAAAAAATGACATTATAACAGTAGACATAAAAATCATTTAAAAATTAAAAACAATTTACAAATATAAATATAAAATATAAATAAATATAGAGTCCAAGTGGCCATAAAAATCTAATATAGTGAGAGGAGCTCTAAGGCGCCAGCCACCCCCAAGAATGACTACTCCCCTTCCCGCCTCAAGTGAGACAGCAGAGCCAAGTCTTCAGGTTCTTCCGGAAGGTCAGGAGTGAAGGGGCCTGCTTCACCTCCGGGGGTAGGATGTTCCAAAGGGCGGGAGCCACTGCAGAGAAGGCCCGCTTTCTGGACCCCACCAGATGAAATTCTCTTACAGATGGGGTCCGTAACATGCCCTCTCTGTATGATAGGGTGGGATGGGCCAATGTCATGGGGATGAGATGGTCCCTCAGGTAACCTGGAGCCATGCCATGTAGGGCTTTAAAGGTGATCACCAACACCTTGAATTGGATATATTCCTTCTGCTCCTGTTCCTGCTCCTGTTTCTCTTCTTCCATAAGAAAATGCATTTTCCTTGGTTTGTTCTACAGAACAATAACAGAACATAACTGGTTAGGTTCAGGGCTCATAAGGCTTTTTTAAAAAAAATGCTAGATGAGTACACCCGGATGTGAGACAGGCCCCATCGCTCCTGGCCTTCTGGAAGAACCTGAAGACTTGGCTCTGCCATCTCGCTTCAGATGGGAAGGGGAGTAATTATTCTTGGGGGTGGCTGGCACCTTAGAGCTCTCCTCACAGAATTAGATCTTTATGGCCACTTGGTTTTATACTTATTTTATATTTTTATTTGGTAAATTGTATATGTATATTTTAGATGTTTTTATATGTATCTTTTTAATATGGTTCTTATTGTAAACCACCCAGAGTTCCCCTTTTCTGGGGGAGATGGGCGGTGGCAAAATTTGAATATATATATATATATATATATATATATATATATATATATATATGATAACTGTCACCTTGTGCAAAAGTATACAGCTCAAATAGGGAATGCACTTGAGGACCACCATTGTTTGGACAATTTCAGAGCATTCTCTGAATGTTTCTTCTCCTTGACTTGCTGTTTTTTAGGCTGTTCTCCTTGATTCTGAGGGGTGAAGAATCTGCTTCCCATCCCTCTACTCTAGAAGAGAAGAGCAGTTTGTAGTCTTTGTTTTTTCACACTATGTCATCTGTTTGCTTAGAATGTTGCACTATTCATGGGGAAGCTTTACTAAGAAAGTTTAGCTCTAAACAATCTGCTGCATTCCTTTTAATGGGTAACCAAGGCTATTACGCAGACTGGAATTAAGAAAATTGCATTTGCCTTCTTCTGACTCAGAAATTGAATGAAATAAATGTACCATTCTACTTATAACCATAGAATCTTCAATGTTTTATTGTTACTGGAAGTAAATCTATTTTTTTATGAATTTGGATTTAATGGCCATGAAAAAAATGTCATTAATTTTTGAAGAATTAATTTGAAAAGAGATGACAAGATGATGGCAGGCTTTGAGACTCCCGAGGCTTTGACATTGTGATACAGAAGTGAAATTAGAGAGCTAAGGAATGAGGTCAGAGAACTACATGGTGGGAGCTGATTGGATGGGGCAGAACATAGCATTCACAGTAGATGGGATCTGGTTGGATAGAGGATTGACTTGTCTCAAAGTGAAGAATATTCTGTATATACAAGGGCCATAATAACAGAGCTTTTAAAGTGAAGCAGATAATAAATAACTGCTTCTCTTTTCTTCTAGCATCTCAATTTGAAATTTGCCACCTTATCTCAAAGTTGCTGAGGAAGTGACTAAATCTTGAAAGTTAAGACTAAACTTCAAGATCTGATTTTCTTCTAGATAATATTTTTTGAAACTGAGTGCAGAGATAGAATTCAAGTGATTTATTTTAATTGCATTATGACATTCCCTATGGAACCATGATTATCAGAACTGATCTCAAGATTGAAATATAAAATTGAAATAATGCTTTCTCCTTACAGTCTTTCTGACTGTCTGGGCTAATTGGGCTTTCTGGACTATTTGATATGGAATTGTATTAAAACATAAGTTATGATCTGGAAATACCTTGCTTCAAAAAACACATCTTAGTAGTCATTGGTTGGCCTCAAAGTACTATTGTACTTTAGAATCTGTGCCCAATCCTACATGTATATATGTACATTTCCACTGCAATCCCTAGTTGTAGTGAGTAGGGAATATGAGGAATGAAGCAGGAACCAGTGGCTCACAGGCCAGAGATGACAGCTATGAAAACATATGATGACAACTCTGCTTGAAAGCTATCGTACTGCACTAAGAGTCCATAAATGTGTGGGAAGGGAAGGAAGAAACAGAGAATGTAAACTGCTGAGAGTATAAAAACATTTGTACACTCTCACTTCATTTTTGTTTGCAATAAACATTCTTATTTAGCTAAGCTGTGTCAGTGATTCTACTGTCAAGTCAAGCTGAGAAGATGAGTTCAATTATGTAGTAAAAGTACTATTTGACAAAAATAAAAAAGTACCATTTGACATTGTGATATCCTATTGTACTATTTGACATTTTGATAAATGATAGGAGGAGATGGGCGGTGACAAATCAAATAAATAAATAAGGAGATGGGAATTAATGTTGGACCTAGTTGGGGGAGGGAGTGAGAAAAGACAGAACTCTTCCTATAGTTTCCAGAGCATCTAAAGGACACAAGAAACAGGTCTAGGTGCTCTTAGCACCAGTGATAGACAGTTCAGTGAATTATGTTCACCTATTGCTCCATGGGAATGCTCTGCTTTGTGTGTCATTTCTCTTGAATTCCAGGTTTCATACCAGAATGTCTAAATCTAAATCTAGAATCAAAATCTAGAATAGTCAGAATGTCTGAATCTGAATCTAGAATAGAATAGCATTTATTAACAGTGATGCCAAATCAAGCCTACACAGCCAAAACCAGTCAATAGCCAAACAACAATAATAACAGTAATGTAATCAGTAACAGCATTACCACAAATATCAAAAATAACACAAGGGACATTGAACAGTTAAAGCAAAACAACAACATGAAGGGAAAGAGAAGAGAAAACAGCAAAACCCAGTAACAGATTTAAACATTGTAAAAAGTTCTTCTTTTAGTACTAAAAACAGTTTTGACAGGCTGTATCACCCAACAAGACCCACTCTTTAGTCACATCTTAATTTTAATGGGTATAGGAAAATGTAATTAGCAACTGGCTAAATAATTGGGCAGAGAGCCACTTTGGTGTAGTGGTTAAGGCATCCGGCTAGAAACCAGGAGACTGTGAGTTCTAGTCCCACCTTAGGCACAAAGCCAGCTGGGTGACCTTGGGCCAGTCGCTCTCTTTCAGCCCTAGGAATAAGGCAATGGCAAGCCACTGCTGAAAAACCTTGCCAAGAAAACTGCAGGGACTTGTCCAGGCAGTCTCTGAGAATTGGACATGATTGAACGGATTAAAAGAAAACTAGGCAGGTTTATTTATTTATTTATTTATTTTCTATCCCGCCTTTATTATTTTTATAAATAACGCAAGGCAGCTAACATACCTAATACTCCTTCCTCCTCCTATTTTCCACACAACAACAACCCTGTGAGGTGAGTTGGGCTGAGAGAGTGATGGGCCAAGGTCATCCAGACATCTTTCATGCCTAAGTCAGGACTAGAACTCACAGTCTCCTGGTTTCTAGCCCAGCACCTTAACCACTAGACCAAACTGGCTCTGTTGAGGAGTGCGTATAGCAGGTATACCAGCCAAAGTTGTTTGAAGTTACTCAAACCCATGGAAGCCACTTCAGCTACTAATGACAAGGCCAAATATAACTATAGCACCATATGTAGCTGTGAGTTTTGAGGACAGAAGTAGAAAATACGTTGCATGCCAGATATTACTCCTAGCATACATCACTGTTAGGGCTGTGCAGAGATTTGGATTCAAAGGCCAACATGTGATTTGGAGCCCACATGGACTTAGTCACAGGTTCAAGAATAACGTAAAGCAGCTGCATCTCACACAGCTGCCTTCCACATCTGTCACTTGGCATGGAAAACGTCTGTTTGGTTTAATGTACAGTATATTGTCAATCACACTTTGCTCTTTGAATTTGGATAGTCACCCAGCTCTACTCTTAATTAGTCATGTTGACTAAGGCTGCAAAGAATTGCATCATTCCAAGCCTGCTTTAGGACATATGACCTCATTCAGAGTAAGTTGAAGTAGCCCCAGGGAATGTCCTGAGTGAAACATTTTTTTAATGGGGACTGTTAATGAGTGAGGGTTGCGATGACTTCAGATGGTCACTTTTCCTCCTCAAAGATGCTCTTGGTGCTGCACATACACCAAACACCATAAGATCCTTTGTTGCAGATAGGAGAGTGTAGGGAAAACGACTGGACGATGTTGAGTCAGCCCATGGCAAAACTGGAAATAATTAAGGAAGGGATTTTCACTTTCAATTTGAGGCTCAAACAGCTGCTGTTCATTTTAAAAAAAATGTCAGAGGGAAGAAACAAAGGACGGGCTTCCTTACTGTACTTGGGCTTGGAACACCGGGCATTCTTCTGTTGAGAACATATGAGGCTTAAGGATGCAAAGGTGCTTTTGCTACCTGACAACCATTAGTCCTTGTTTGGAGACAAGACTGTAGCTTCCCTGAGTAACATTTTCATGCTCTTTGCTCCATGCATTGCTTTGCTTTCTCAGAAACAGCATAAGCATCACAGCTCAAGAGAGGGAGCTAGAGATTTTTGCCAGGTTAACAGGCTTTGCTTGGCTAATTAAGAACCTTACTAATTAAAATCTTCAATTTATGTCCAAAGGAAAGAAAAGGAATCCTAGATTATTGGTAACTCATTGGTCATCTATACCAACATCCAAGCAGTTAATTGAAGGAATTAGATATTTATTGTAAAGAAATCCAGGACCAAAGAGAAAAGTGTTTTGTCTACCATCTTTTGTTATCGTTTCTCCCCTCTTTAATTTGATTAGTTAGATTTTGCTTTGTTTACTTTTTTAAAAATATGTTTGTTTGTCTGTTTGTTTCATTTGTATGTGGACAGCAGGAATGTATAACATGGCATACATGTAAAGGGGATTTTTCAAACCCTTCACTAGCATATCAGAATTTTATCTCGCTGCGAATCATGCCATAAAATGATAGAGAGTTCAAATCCTGAACGATTATAAAATTTGAACTGCGTCTCTTTAATTTCTTGCTTTGAAAAGAAACAATAAAGCAAGCTGGAGATGCTTTTCAGTTCTTGTTTGAATAGTGAAAACTGGAATCTTTGTAAATGGAAGCCAAGGTTTGCATTGCACCTAAAGGAAATTGAAAAGGCTGGACTAAACTTTGGGGAGTTCTAATTTTTTACTCTGCTGTAATATCTTGTCTCAACCCTGAAAAGCAGGGTTCCTCCCTACATCCTGTCTTTCTTTATCTTTATTTCTTCTTACGTGGTGGCATTCCTAATGTATTCAGAAGAGTCATTTTGTTTTATCCAGCCAATACCCTGAATCAGATCAGGTCATTGCATTCATTTTACTAGCAAAAAGCTGCACATTCTTCATGTCTTGTTCATTTAAAATTAGTCAGTGATGTTCCATGAACTCTACAGGGCTCATCTGTCAGAAGAATAAAAAGAGAGAATGCTGATGCCAATATCAGCTGTTATTGCAAACACGGATCATACATCACCTACAAGCAGCAATCACCCTATTTTAACAGGTAGGGAACATTAAGAACTTAGAACTGTGATGATTATTGTAATTTAGACATTTTCTTACAAAAACATAGGGAGGTGAAAGCTCCATGGTGACTAATAGGCTAGGGAAATGAATAGTTAAAATTCATTCTA
This sequence comes from Charina bottae, assembly GCA_023362775.1. Lineage (NCBI taxonomy): Eukaryota > Metazoa > Chordata > Lepidosauria > Squamata > Charinaidae > Charina > Charina bottae. The sequence goes on along the minus strand of JALMGJ010000028.1, from coordinate 5,472,752 downwards.
GAGCATTATGCTAGCCACCTTTTCTCTGTGGAATGTTTGTCAGAATGGGACTTGATTAACATGTCCATTACTGCTTCTGGTTGTGGAAAAGAGGGTAGTGTAGTGATTTTGTGTAATTAAGAAACATTTATTTACATTGAACTTAGAGGACTTGAGTGGTAGAAACTGTTCCTACATTATTTTGTTGGATGAAACAATTATATAACATTTTTTGTGAGGGGGACCTTCATGTGAATGAACTCATATTAAATTTCCCAATAAACTTTTCCTTTTTGTTTAGGCTGACTCTATAATCTCATATTCTACAATAACCATGTTAGCGAGGGTGGTTATAATTCCAACATATCTGGAAAGGACCAGGACAGGGAAGTTTGCCATATAATTGTATTAGTTAGAGTTTGTATTGAATTTTAAATTTTATTCTTCCTGTAAACTGCCCAGAGTCCCTCCTTAGGGGGAGATGGGCGGTGATAGAAATTTGAATAGTAAATAAAAAAATTAAAAATAAATAAGCTTCCATGTCTTCATTATAGTTTCAGTGGGCTGAACAATAGGATTTTTTTTTTCATTTTCTGCAAGCTAGCAGAAGATATTAAGCTTATGAATGAATAGCTATTGAAGTGTTTGTATCATATTTGTTGCTGGCTTTTATCATATCAGATTGCAGATAAGTAGATTCATGGATCTGAGATGAGACAATAACTGGGATGTAGAAATAGTGTAACATAATTGAGCTGAAGAAAATCTAGTGTAATAGCTGGCAAGCTTTGGAATATGCCATCTTTTGGAGCAGATGGAAAACAGCTTGACAACATATGAACCTTATAAGTCAGCTCTTGGGTCTGCTGCCCAAAATTCATTCTAGATTACATTCTGTCAGTTTTTACTATACACTTAAAGAGCTTTCTGTGGGTATCATGTGACCTATCAAGCAAAATGCAGCCAACCAGTTGTATATTGTTGCCTATTGGTTGCTTGACAACCCCATTCAATATTTGCAGTCCTTCCAAAGCATGAAATTTATTGTGCCATTATTGAGCTGTCATGCATGGTTGATGGGCAATATATGTCATGGTAGTTCAAAGTTATTCAGGCTTGGTATATACACACCACACAATTTCTTTTTCTGTTTTTGGAATTTCAGTGAGAAGTCCAATTCCCAACATGAAGAAAGAGAAAGATGGTGCCCACCCCCAATTTTCTTGGGTCTTATACTAGAGTGAGTTTAAATCAGCAATGTTCTATTTGTTGATTCTTAAACAGAGAACTGCACATGGTTTCATTGGTTATACTTTGGATTGCTACCAGGCTCTCTGTATTTCTTAAATGGTGGTGTGACATACTTTTCTAGTTTAGCCTTCATCAGTTGTCTTTTTCAAGGATTGTAATACCCATGAAAAGATTGGTGCTTCTAGACAGGCTGTGAGTACACTTGTGATTTTTTCTATATTTGTGTTATTTTCTAGTTGTGTCCTGCATCCTTTGGACTAGAACCATAGAAATATAAGAATTCCACACCATCATGCTTAACCCCATGCTTAGTGGAGGAATATCAATGAATCCGGTGAATCCATCCTCAACAGTTGGCTGCCAAGCTTCTGACTAAACAAACCCCAGTGACAGGGAACTCAATCTCATCCCTTTTAATTGGTTCCACTTAGGAACTGCTTTTATTAGTAAGAATTTTTAATTGATTTAAGATTTTTAATCTTGATTACGATTCCCCCCCCCCCTTCATATTAAGCCAGAATCTGCTTTCCCATAACTTAAGAGCATAATTCTGTGTCCAGCATTCTGGGATGACAGATATTGACCCAGAGTCATCTTTCCTCAAGGCTGTATATATACCTAGTTTTCTTTCTTTCTTTCTTTCTTTCTTTCTTTCTTTCTTTCTTTCTTTCTTTCTTTCTTTCTTTCTTTCTTTCTTTCTTTCTTTCTTTCTCTCTCTCTCTCTCTCTCTCTCTCTCTCTCTCTCTTTCTTTCTCTCTCTCTTTCTTTCTTCTTTCTCTCTCTCTCTCTCTCTCTCTCTCTCTCTCTTTCTCTCTTTCTCTCTTTCTCTCTTTCTCTCTCTCTCTCGACTTCATTACTAGTCCAGTCTCTGGATCATCCTGGTTTCTTTTCTCTGCACTTCTTCCAATTTGTCTGAAGGTTTCATAAAATATGGTCTCCAGAACTGCAGGACTTAAAGTGGAGTCTGATAAATGCAGAACAGGACAGAACCCTTCTTTCCATGTTTTGGAGACTAATTTTGATGTAGACTAAAGTTGCATATGTCTTTTTAGCAGACATGTCAAAATCCTTTTCACATGGACTGTTACCAAGCCAAGGATCTTCCATTCCATACTTGTGCATTTTCCTTTTTCTTAAGTTAAGATCTTTGTTTTAGCTATCTTAATACTCATTTTGTTGTTTTCAGCATAGTTTTTATTTATTTATTTATTGTGATATTTATACCCCGCCTATCCCCTCCCTAATGGAGGATTCTAGGCGGCTTACAAGCATATATACATTAGTTATACAATTCACCATTTTAACCACGCGTGAGGGGAGGGGGTAAGGGAACCGACTCTTTCAGGCTCTAGACTACAATTCCCAGGATGCCTTGAGCCGGCTGCTGACGTCCTGTAGCTGTTGCATCCAGGTCCGTCGTCACCGCCGCCATTCGATCTTCCTCCGATCCTTTCCTCCGGTGGTGCCAACTTCCCGACAGGACGCCAGCAATAGTTCTTCAATGTATGAAAATATTTTGGAAGTTTTTAAGTCTTCAAAAATTAGCTATCCCACTCAGTGTTGTGTCAACCATGGGGTGGTCAAGGAAGAAATTCACAAATTAGCAAAGCTGTGAGACTATGGTATTCTGAATGAAGTACATTTATTTGTTTGTTTGTTTGTTTGTTTGTTTGTTTAATTTATCCCCCGCCCATCTCGCATACAAGGGACTCTGGGCGGGTTACAACAAGTAAAAATTTAAAAACTATACAAAATTTCTAAAAACATACCAGGCATAAAATAAATAAAGTCCAAGATGGGTTAGAACCACAGAATAGATCATGGTGCTACGGGGCCAGCCAACCCCAGGAGGCACTGCCACCTCCGTCGTCCCAGGCCCGGCGGCAGAGCCAGGTCTTGAGAGCCTTCCGAAAGGCCAGGAGTGAGGGAGCCAGTCTCACCTCCAGGGGCAAGATATTCCATAAGGCGGGCGCTATCGCAGACAAGGCACGCCTCCTGGACCCTGCTAGATGGAATTCTCTTGTTGAGGGGGTCCGAAGCATGCCCTCTGTGCATGCACGGGTGGGGCGGGCCGACATTATCGGGACGAGACGGTCCCTCAGGTAATCCATACTTCACAAAAGAAAAAGGGAAATTAAAAGATAAATAAGGGGAAATCACTTTGCCTTTCTCTGAATGCCAACTGACAAATTCAGTTTTGTTAGTGAACATTTCTATATCCAACATTTATTTGTGAACATTTAATTCATTCAGTTTGTTTGAACTTCACTTCATCAAATTACATTTCATTCCAAAGCATAGATCTGATTTTAGTCTTTGATTTAACACCTGCGTTATCTATATATAAACTGCTGCTGAAGAATATGAGGAGCACTGAGTTTTTGCTAAAAGCAACAGAGGCAGGCAGGGCAGGGAAACTAATTAGAACCCTGTTGCTGAGGAATATATTTTGCAATAGAGGAGCCAGGTCTGATTAAGTTAGTTTTCCTCTACAAAAGCTTAGGCATAATGTATTTATTAGTTTTTATGTTGGATTTCCAAATATTCATTCATTCATTCATTCATTCATTCATTCATTCATTCATTCATTCATTCATACATACATTCATTCATTCATTCATTCATTCCATGTGTATCTAACCTACTGTATCTACTGTACCCATAGGGAACTCAAGGCAGGTAATAATCAGGAATATTTATTTATTTATTTTTTATCCCGCCTTTATTATTTTTATAAATAACTCAAGGCAGCGAACATACCTAATACTCTTTCCTCCTCCTCCTCTTTTCCCCACAACAACAACAACCCTGTGAGGTGGGTTGGGCTGATAGAGAGTGACTGGCCCAAGGTCACCCAGCCAGCTTTCATGCCTAAGGCGGGACTAGAACTCTCAGTCTCCTGGTTTCTAGTCCAGAGCCTTAACCACTAGACCAAACTGGCTCTCATATAATATATAATATATATTATATATAATATAAGCAATGAAACCCTCAAAGAGAACTACAATTATTATTAGAGCAACTCAAAATTCATTGCCACTCATAACATTCATTGTGGCATGATCAGATGAAGCTAAAGCATTCTACTTGAAACTCAGTTACCCTAAAGGCCTATAAAAGATTAATAGAGTCACAGCATCATTCTTGAAATGATAAATTGGAGGAAAATTGTTTAGCCATACCTTTAAAGTTGGCTGTGCGCCAGCTTTTTTTTTTGTGGGTTTTTTTTTGTGGGTTTTTTTATCTAAGTACCTATAACCTCTGAGCTGCTCACCAATATGTAGTAAAGTCACAGAGACAGAGGGCAGACCACGCAATAAGCCCAGATGTTGATTCTATCCCCAAATCTACTCAGCTAACGACATCACCTTGCCGACAAAGGTCCGTATAGTTAAAGCTATGGTTTTTCCAGTAGTAATGTATGGCTGTGAGAGTTGGACCATAAGGAAGGCTGAGCGCCAAAGAATTGATGCTTTCGAGCTGTGGTGCTGGAGAAGACTCTTGAGAGTCCCTTAGACTGCAAGGAGGTCAAATCAGTCAATCCTAAAGGAAATCAACCCTGACTGCTCATTGGAAGGACAGATACTGAAGCTGAAGCTCAAATACTTTGGCCACCTAATGCGAAGAGAGGACTCGCTGGAAAAGACCCTGATGCTGGGAAAGACTGAAGGCAAAAGGAGAAGGGGACGGCAGAGGATGAGATGGTTAGATAGCATCACCGATGTAACGAACATGAATTTGAGTAAACTCCGGGAGGCAGTGGAGGACAGGAAGGCCTGGCGTGCTATGGTCCATGAGGTCATGAAGAGTCGGACTCAACTAAACGACTGAACAACAACAACAAAAACACTGCTATAGGACAGTCAAAATGTCAAGCTACCTTGATCTGCTTGTTTTCCATGATGAAAGTAGTGAAGTATCAACAGTAACTTTCTTCTTTCTTTATAATAAACAATAAAACTAATCAGTTATCAGAATGAGCAACATTCAGAGGCCAATAAAAGAAGATTTGATTTTCTCAGGAGAGTCACCACTGACTTTAAGGTCACGAGTTATTGCAAACATTTGCAAATATAGAAACATTTCCAAGGGAGACTCCAGCACAAACTTTATCAGTTCTTTCACCTTTGGCTCAAATCAAGATTATGGGGTTTCATCCTACTAGAAGTATTAATTATCAATGCTCAGATGGTGGATCAGAACTACTTTGTGAACAGTCACATAATTCACACATTTCATACCCCTCTGACCTGACTACTGACATTTTGAAAAGTTCTTCCTGCTCTCCTGTGTAACAGAGAGAATGCATCTATATGCAAATTTGGGTTAACTTGTCATATGTCTGAAAAGCTATAGGTTTAATATGAGAAGCTGAACTGTACAAAAGCATGTCAACAAGAAGACATTCCTCAGTTTTTTTTCCTGTTGTGGAGCACTCCTAAAATATTGTCAGCAGAGGGGGTAGAATGGAGAGGAAAATCCTATGTACACTGAGGTCTTGCAACCTGACAGTTCAACTTTTTGGAAATTTCCTTCACTAGACGAAACTTGTATTTAAACATTTACTTTGAGACATATTCAATAGTAAATTGTGGTCAGCAGCTTCTTTAAAAAGAATTTGCTGTGACTGGTTTTTCACAATGCACAGCATCAGTGATGAGCATGTAAGTTGAATACATTCCCTTTCTCTGTAAAGGAAAAATGGCTGTGTGCCTCTGGCATATAAACCTAATATAATTTCTATAGCAATTGTCACTGTATTTTATACCAGTAAATTGGACAGAAATAAAGGAAAGAGTCCTCACTAAATGTCACCTAGAGACATCAATTTAAAGTCCTCTTCAGTTAAACTGAGGCAATTTAAATAAATGCTGAACTCACTGTAATCAATAGTATATAATTTTGACTTGACTGAGCATATTATTTACTATTTGTCATATTTAGTGAATAGATTTGTGAATTCATAATGCCGTTCAGTACTTCATCAACTAAACGTATTAAGGGGTATAAGTTCACACTAGAGTAGCTTGATTTTCCCACTTCCAACATCAAATCATTCATCTGTCATTTTCCAGGCAACAAGATTACAATGCTTGAGATCATTACATTTGCCAAATATTCCAGATGATATTTAGAGAATATCCAATACAAGGCCAGATTTAATGTACTGAAGACAAGTGAAAAATGTTGATAAGTTGTCTGGTAAAAAGAATTAAAAAGTTAATTGGAGAAATCAAATCAAGAATATACCCCAACAATTTTGATTCCTTCTTCTGCAAGGTGTCAAAACTGGAATAGTCTAGCCTACACTGTAATTATGGTAAATACTTTTTTTATAGTTGGACTCAACTCGAAAGTCAGGAGAAATTATTGTTTTTCCATCGGTTACCAAAGTGGTTTTTCAATAACAACAATTGAACGTATGGAGCTGCCAACATGAGCAGTACCATCTGTTCTGAATGGTAGCAGCTTTCCAAGATTTCAACTAACTGAGTTGCTTTTAAGAGGAAATTGAAGGATGGAATTTCTGCAAGCGAAGAATGTATTTAAGAATATGAATTCATTTCAGAACATAGAAAAGAAACACCACATGCATAAGGTATTTCTTCCATTTATATTTGCTACAAAATAAATGTTATAGAACAAATGAATTATGAAAGAATATCTTTGCACTTGTTGCCATATTTTTTTCTTATTTTTGTTTTTTTCAGCAAAGGCCTGGCAACTTTTTCAGTCAACTGCTGCATTTGATTGATTGATTGATTGATTGGATTTTTAGACTTGGGTGGTCCTTAGCAGGAATATCTACAAAAATGGGTCCCAGTGGATCATCTATGGCTCATTTAGTGAGATTCAGGGGAGTTTTAAGGGATAGAATATGTGCATTTGGCTGTTTATCTTAGTAAAAAGAAAAATATAAAATAAAATTATATCGCCAACTATTTAGAAATATGACACCCTCCCTTCAGCAGGCAACTTCTGAGTATACACTTATTTATAACACTTATATTCATGCTTTTGAACATAAAAGAATGGATTACGTTAGAACTACCAAATCCATGCTGCTGTGATGATCTCAACAACAATGCCCTAATAAACACTTCTCAATGCAATTCAATGAAATGCAGAGAAAGCTTTATTCAGGATACATGTTAATTGAAGCACTCCTAAAGACTTGAATGCCAATTCCCGCCAAACTATTCCCTCTTAACTTCCCCCCTTGCATGCCAAATCACCAACCGATGATCTCATGAGGCAAACATTCCCATCTCCGCTCTGCTGCAGGTGCACGACCTTGACGAAGCCGGTTCCAGCCTCCACCACCAGACATAACACTCAACTGCCATCCCCCCTCCCAACAACTCTAAAAGCATCTATGCTAGGCCTAATCCCAATGGCAGGATTCATAGACATGAACCCTGACATGCCAACCCTCCAAAACAAAGAGCAATATACAAAGCATAAGAAAGGTTAAAGCATACAAATAAACATAAAGACAAATTGAGCAATTCCAGAACTGTTCAGGCTGCAAAACAATGGGAGGCATTGCAATCTGAAAAACAAAATCAAGGAAAATTATACAATTAACCAGGTTTAGCAGGAAACTGAGCATGAAATTTCTGAAGCAAACGTGGAGCAGACACATGAACTTTATCAACCCATTCCTCAAACCCCACAGGTAAATGTTTCCACTGAGCCAGCTATTGAACTTTACCCCTATGTACTCTAGAGTCCAAAATGTTCAGAATCTCAGAATGTTCATTGTCTCCCACCATGATGGGTGGGGGCATGATTGGATCTGGATGCCACTGAGGAGCAGGCTTGACTGGTTTCAACAAACTAATGTGGAACACAGGATGCACTTTACGTAGATTTTTTGGCAAGTCCAACTGAGCAGCCACAGGGTTGATCACCTTTACAATAGGAAAAGGTCCAATAAACTTAGGGCCCAGCTTTTTGGAAGGTTGAGTCGATTTCAGATGTTTTGTAGACAAATAAACCTTTTCACCCACCACCAAAGGCCATTCTGGAGCACGTTTGCGATCAGCAAAAGTTTTGTAAGAGTCTTTAGCTTCCTGCAAGATCTTCAGCATCACTGGCCAATTAGACCGTATTTTTGTAATGCATTCATCTGCCAATACAGGATCTGAAGACTGAATCATGGCAGGGTCAGGCAGCTCAGGAATAGGAACAAAGTCTTGGCCAGTGGCCACTTTAAATGGTGAAAATCCAGTGCTTTGATGAACAGCATTATTATATGCAACTTCAGCAAATGGCAACAAATCCACCCAGTTGTCCTGCTGATGACTAATATAACAACGTAAATACTGTTCTAACACGGAGTTAAGTCATTCACACGCACCATTCCCTTGTGGATGGTACCCACTAGTAAGTCCTTGTTCAGTTCCAATCAATTTTAAAAATGATTTCCAAAATTTGGCGGTAAACTGACTTCTGCGATCGCTGATAATCCTCAAGGGGGCACCATGAGCTTGGTAGATATGCACAATGAATAACTTTGCTAGTTGTCCAGCAGATGGCAACCCTTTACAAGGAATGAAATGGGCTTGCTTAGAAAATAGATCAGTCACCACCCATATTACAGTTTTGCCTTTGCTCTCAGGTAAATCCACAATAAAATCCATTGATATTTGCTTCCAAGGGCTTGTTGGTTCAGCTACTGTTTGTAAAAGTCCCACAGGCTTACCTGGCGCCTTCTTCATAGAAGCACAGACATGACAAGATAATACATACTGTTTAATATCTTTCCTTAAAGTTGGCCACCAAAATTGCCTTCTGACTAAATGCAATGTTTTTACAAAACCAAGATGTCCAGCAACTTTATTATCATGGCAACGTTGTAAAATAGTTCTTCTCACAGTTTCAGGAACATACAGTCTGTCTCCACTCCACCACACCCCATTAGTTTCTGTTAAGGTTTGCTTGTGGGCTTTCCACCAGTCATCTTTTACTATAGCCTCCCGAATTTCTTTTTCCAAGGAGGGTTCACATGGGGTCTGCTGTTGTTTGGCTTGGCGTCGAGTGAGAGCAACCTTCCCTTCTAGTTGTACAGGTAAAGGTAAAGATACAGGGTCAGAAATATTTTCAGCATGGGTTGGCAAGCCCAATTGTTGTGGAGACATTACTGTAGACACCACCTGTTCCATCTGGGTATCATGCTGAGGCAATCAAGATAATGTATCCGCTAAAAAGTTTTTTCCTGCTGGTAAATACTTCAATGTGAAATTAAACCTACTAAAAAATTCGGCTCATCTGATTTGTTTAGGATTTAATTTCTGGGGGGTTTTAAGGGCTTCCAAATTTTTATGATCAGTAAAGACCTCAAATGGATGTGGAGAACCCTCCAGCAGATGTCGCCAGGTAGCTAATGCATGCCGCACAGCAAAAGCTTCTTTCTCCCAAACCAGCCAGTGCTGCTCCGCCTCCATAAACTTACGAGAAATATATGCACAGGGCCGTAATTGATTAGTACTGTCTTTTTGCAAAAATACACACCCAATTGCTGAGTTTGAGGCATCTGTTTCTATAATAAATGGCAGTTCAGGATCAGGGTGTTTTAAAATAGGTTCTGCGGTGAACAACTGCTTCAAGTGTTCAAAAGCATTTTGGCAAGCTGGCGTCCATTTTAGTTTCGACTGAGGCTTATTTGCTAATATGCCATCAGTCGATTTCTTTGTTTTTAACAAATCCATTAAGGGCAACGCTATTTTAGCGAAGGCGGGTATGAACTGTCTGTAGAAATTACTGAACCCCAGAAAAGCTTGCAATTGCTTTTTTGTTCTAGGTGTTTCCCATGCCAAAACATCTTTAACTTTGGCAGGATCCATTTCTATGCCCTGATGAGATATTCTGTAACCCAAAAAATCAAGTTTTTCCTTATGAAATTCACATTTGGACAACTTCACATATAACTTATTTTCCAAGAGTTTTCTCAGTACTGATTTAACCAATTTCACATGTTCTTCCATGGTTTCTGTATAGATCAAAATGTCATCTAAATATACCAACACCCCTTGATACAAAAATTCATGCAGAACCTCATTAATTAAGCTCATGAAGACTCCAGCCCCACCCCCCTTAATCCGAACGGCATGACTTTATATTGAAAACAACCCAGTTGGCAATTAAAAGCAGTTTTCCACTCATCTCCTTCCTTTATGCGTACTCTAAAATATGCTTCTCTCAAGTCCAGTTTAGTGAAGATTTTCCCTTTCGTTAGCTGGGCAAGCATATCCTTCATCAAAGGCAGCGGGTACTGATTGGAAATACAAATAGCATTCAACCCCCGATAGTCAGTACACAGTCTTAACGAACCATCTTTCTTTTTCCTAAATAACATGGGAGCTGCCATGGGAGAAGTAGAAGGTTCAATAAATCCCCGCTTTAAATTTTTATCTATAAAGTTCCTCAGTTCTTGCAATTCCTTATGAGTCATTGAATACAATTTAGGTTTAGGCAACACTGCTCCAGGTTCCAGTTCCAAAGAACAGTCTGTTTTCCGATGAGGGGGCATCTGGTCTGACTCAGTCTCTACAAAAATTTCCCCCTCCTCCTCATACGCTGATGGCGCAACAGCCGCTTGGGCTAATTCCCTCAATGAGCCTGTTAGTTCCACACACAGTCCCGCAGAGTCCCGTTCCATGCCCAAATATGAACCATCTGCAAATTCCATTTCCCCAGAGACCCAATCGATGTGAGGGTTTCGCTCCCTCAACCATTTAAGCCCCAACACTATGGGCTGACGATATGGGAGCCACAATAAACCGAATAGTCTCTTTATGTGTCCCAATAGTCATTTTTAGGGCTTCTGTGTAATATTCCACTGGTCCCCCTTTCATGTCTGACCCATCCAACTGACAAAATATGATGGGAACGTTTAACTTGTGCAATTTCAGTCTCAGCCCAGTAACAATAGCGGGATGCATCAAACACCTTGAGCACCCCGAGTCCAACATAGCCATCAGATTATTCTGATCCCTCCCATCTAAAGTCTCAATTTTTACTTTATTTGCATGGTAGGACAATCTCCACTCACCAAAGGATCTGAGCGCCGATCTGCAAATGCCTGGCCACCGGCGAATCTTAGGACAGGCATCGTTCATTTCCCGATGGCAGAAATTCTTCGTCTGTGGAGTCGTTCTCACCCCCAGCTATTTCCAGCCTCTTGTCTTCTTCCAGGGCATGAGCTGTTCCCTTGCGTGGAGGCAATGTGGATGGCTTTGAAGAGTGGCTTTCCGGCTTTTTCTTCACAGCAGGAGTTGTTTGGGGGCAGTTGCTAATGCGGTGTCCCTCTTTGCCGCATTTGAAACACAAGCCGCTTTTAGCCCTCCGTTCCTTTTCTTCTTCCCAGGCAGTCGGTCTGAAAGGTTTCTTGGCCTGGGGGTGCCCCAGCGCTCTTCTCCCTGGGCTTTGCATCTTTTTATATGATCTCAATCTTAATTGAGTGCTCTCTGCTTTGCCAACTAGCTGGACCCATTCTTCTAGGGTGTCTGGGTCACCCCTCCCCGCAGCCATTTCCAGAATCTCTGGAAATATTCTATCTGAAAGGGTTCAGGGCAGCCAGGGACCCTACTGATAAGTTTTTTAAACTCCAGCGCATATTCTGCTACAGTCCGGTTCCCCTGGCTCAATTGTTGCAATTGCACTCTAGCTGACATTTTCGACAGTGTGTCTTCAAATCTCCTTCTCAATGCTAACATAAATGCATTAAAAGAAGCATTTGTGTCATGCAAAGCCAAAAGCCATTGTGCCGCTTCCCCTTCTAGGAAACTTCAGACATACCTTACTTTGGCCTCCTCATTTAGAAAAGAGCTCTCAAATTCCTCCATAAAACCCCTGACATGGGTCATAAAGCAAGCCAACTTCCCGGGATCGCCGTCAAATCGCATCTTCAGCTTGTTTACTGCAAACACCCTGGCTTGACCCCTTTGTAATCCACTCATAGGAGGTTGTGTCACCTCCGGCTCTGGTTCTGAAGAATCATCCTCTTCTTCCTCGCCACTGGACGTCCCACTCTTTGCTGCAGTGGTCATCAAAGTAGCCGTCACTGGACCCCCTTCTTGCTTTGGAGCCAGGACCAGTTGCTGCACCGATTGAGTGAGAGTCTGTAGTTGATGGCTAATGGTCTCCAATTCAAAATCGATGCGTGCAGTCTTCGCTTCCAGCGAAGCCATCCTTTGGGATTGGGTAACTCTGGTTTTAGCAGTTCGTTTACCCATCCCTGCCTGGAGGCCACCTCCAATTCCCACGGACCATTCTGCACCCACTTTGGGAGTACGTACCACAGGAAGTTCGGTAGCCTCTATTCCACTCTGTCTGGACCCCTTTTTAGAGATTTTCTTCTTGGCAATTCCTGGCTGAAAAGCCACGACTTTTTCTTCTTTGGAAACTGCTTCTAGGCCTGTAGAAGTGCCTGGTTGCTCTTCTTCCCCCGCCTGGAAACATTCCATAGATTCCTCCATTATGTGGATTGCTTGGATGAGTCGATTCTCACTCAGGAGGCACTAATTGGGTTTAGCAATTGTAACCTCAGGATAAACCGACTGGATTGGGGATTCAAGTCTTTCTGTGATGATCCCAACAACAATGCCCTAATAAACACTTCTCAATGCAATTCAATGAAACGCAGAGAAAGCTTTATTCAGGATACATGTTAATTGAAGCACTCCTAAAGACTTGAATGCCAATTCCCGCCAAACTATTCCCTCTTAACTTCCCCCCTTGCGCGCCAAATCACCAACCGATGATCTCATGAGGCAAACATTCCCATCTCCGCTCTGCTGCAGGTGCGCGACCTTGATGAAGCCGGTTCCAGCCTCCACCACCAGACATAACACTCAACTGCCATCCCCCCTCCCAACAACTCTAAAAGCATCTATGCTAGGCCTAATCCCAATGGCAGGATTCATAGACATGTACCCTGACAGCTGCAAAGGTCTGCGTGACCACTAGATGGTAGCAAAGTGATACAGAAATTTTATGCTGTCCCTAGTGGTCATCTGGAGTCTTGCAATCCAAATATGGTAACCCGAAGTTACTTGGTACATGGTTGCTTGCAAATAAAGTAAAGGTGTTTGATGCAGCAATATGAAAAACTCTGGGCCTCATTGATTAAAGTTCACATCACTATTTTTCTTCATACTGCTATTGTCTCATTTCCTATGCAGATTGTGGCCTAGAGTGTCCTATGTCTAATAGTGTAGAAAGCAGATGCACTGTAGCACTTATCAGGAGCAAAACAAGGAGTAAGTTCATGTTCCCGTTCAAGGATCTTGAAATCCACTTTATATTAATTTATATTTATATTAATTAGTTCCATCATAAACTAACCTAGATTTAGGAAGTACATTTTCTCAATTCTCTGGTATTGAGTTCCTTTTGACCCATTCTTGCAGTTTTTAATTTTGAAATTAGTTTGTAATTTTCATCCACATCTTGCTTAATATTATATTTTGTGCATAAGGTTTGGTTCATTATTTCTCTTGATATATACATATCTTTAGAACTTGGATTTGCATTTCATTATGAAAAGTGAAGATTTCAGTACATAACTATGTTCCAGCTTTGTACTGATTTGGGAAATACAAATTGGATAAATTCATGTTAAGATTCAAATCAAATGGTATTCTTTCCCATCTTTAACCTTGATATCATCCCAGAGAAAACTGCCATAACCATAAAGGAATATTTCAGAATAGAAACAGATTCAAACATTATCTTGGAAGGTCAATATAAGAGGGAGTTAAAAGCTAGAAAAGCCATACTGAAAGCGGGGTTGTTGAAAGACTTCTAAAATATGCCAGGGCAGTGGAGAGGTCATTCAGTAAGACTGACAAGCAAGCAAGAGTTAGGGCAGACTGAGCCTCTTTAGATCAAGGCTTTGCTTTGTATCACTTGATGGGAAAAAAATCTTTCTAAACACAAAGAAATGCTTTACATGATTTGTTTCACTGATGTTAGAGCAGTCTTTGGCTTCATTTGATAGGATTAACTTTGAAAAAAAATTAAAGTAGCCCTCCAAAAATTGCCAGCAATTACTATTAATACAGATTTTTTTTTCTTCCTGGCAAAAATACATTTTTCTAAGATGCAACCGTATGAGACATTTATCTGCTCCTATGCTAACCTTGAGAAGTTAATAGACATATATTTTGATATATCTTCTGTTTAACTATACATTCATTTTCTAGTGCAGAGACTTATTTCTCAGGATTTCCACATCCTAAATTAGCCAACAGACATCTTCTTGTGATTTTATATGCCAATGATGAGCCATGATCTCTGTCATTGGGATGGGTATGGGCTTTATGTGCTTATTACCCTTTGTGCTGACAAAGATCTCCAGCAAAGGAGATCGTTACCTTGTCGTGGTGCTGGAGCTTGAGCACCATGAGCTAAACCGTGAAGGGACACCCAAGACAGGAAGGTCATGGAAGAGAAGTCAGACTAAATACGATCCCTGGGGAAGGTAATGGCAACCCACCCCAGTATTCTTCCCGTGAAAACTAAACGGATCAGTACAACCAGAGATATGTCGGTATACCATCAGAAGATGGGACTCCCAGGTCGGAAGATGGTCAAAATGCTACTGGGGAGGAAAAGAGGATAAGTTCTACTAGCCCCAGATGTGATGACGCAGCTAGCTCAAAGCCAAAAGGACGGCTAGCGGCCGACGGTGCTGGTGGTGAACGACGAATCCGATGTTCTAAAGATCAACACACCATAGGAACCTGGAATGTAAGATCTATGAGCCAGGGCAAATTGGATGTGGTTATTGGTGAGATGTCAAGATTAAATATAGACATTTTAGGTGTCAGTGAACTGAAATGGACTGGAATGGGCCACTTCACATCAGATGACCACCAGATCTACTACTGTGGACAAGAGGACCACAGAAGAAATGGAGTAGCCTTCATAAGTAATAATAAAGTGGCTAAAGCAGTGCTTGGATACAATCCAAAAAATGATAGAATGATCTCAATTCGAATTCAGGGTAAGCCATTTAAAATCACAGTGATCCAAATTTACGCCCGAACCACAGATGCTGAAGAAGCAGAAGTAGATCAGTTCTATAAGGATCTGCAGCACCTACTGCATAATACACCAAAAAGATGTTATTTTCATTACAGGAGACTGGAATGCTAAGGTGGGTAGTCAAACAACACCTGGAATTACAGGCAAGCATGGTCTAGAAGAACAAAATGAAGTGGGACATAGGCTGATAGAATTTTGCCAAGACAATTCACTGTGCATAACAAACACTCTCTTCCAGCAACCTAAAAGACGACTTTATACATGGACTTCACCAGATGGTTGACAGCGAAATCAGATTGACTACATCCTTTGTAGCCAAAGGTGGCGGACATCTATACAGTCGGTAAAAACAAGACCTGGAGCTGACTGTAGTTCAGATCACGAACTTCTTATTGCACAATTTAGAATCAGACTAAAAAGAATAGGGAGGACCCACAGATCAGTTAGATATGAGCTCACTAATATTCCTAAGGAATATGCAGTGGAGGTGAAGAATAGATTTAAGGGACTAGATTTAGTAGATAGGGTCCCGGAAGAACTATGGACAGAAGTTCGCAACATTGTTCAGGAGGCGGCAACAAAAATGTCCCAAAGAAAAAGAAAACCAAGAAGGCAAGATGGCTGTCTGCTGAGACACTGGAAGTAGCCCAAGAAAGAAGGAAAGCAAAAGGCAACAGTGATAAGGGGAGATATGCCCAATTAAATGCAAAATTACAGAGGTTAGCCAGAAGAGATAAGGAATTATTTTTAAACAAGCAATGTGCGGAAGTGGAAGAAGACAATAGAATAGGAAGGACAAGAGACCTCTTCCAGAAAATTAGAAACATTGGAGGTAAATTCCAGGCAAAAATGGTTATGATCAAAAACAAAGATGGCAAGGACCTAACAGAAGCAGAAGAGATCAAGAAAAGATGGCAAGAATATATGGAAGGTCTGTATAGGAAGGATAATAATATTGGAGATAGCTTTGACAGTGTGGTTAGTGAATTAGAGCCAGACATCCTGAGGAGTGAGGTTGAATGGGCCTTAAGAAGCATTGCTAATAACAAGGCAGCAGGAGACGACGGTATCCCAGCTGAACTGTTTAAAATCTTGCAAGATGATGCTGTCAAGGTGATGCATGCCATATGCCAGCAAATTTGGAAAACACAAGAATGGCCATCAGATTGGAAAAAATCAACTTATATCCCCATACCAAAAAAGGGAAGCACTAAAGAATGTTCAAACTATTGAACAGTGGCACTTATTTCACATGCCAGTAAGGTAATGCTCAAGAACTTGCAAGGTAGACTCCAGCAATTCATGGAGTGAGAATTGCCAGATGTACAAGCTGGGTTTAGAAAAGGCAGAGGAACTAGAGACAAAATTGCCAATATCCGCTGGATAATGGAGAAAGCCAGGGAGTTTCAGAAAAACATCTATTTCTGTTTTATTGACTATTCTAAAGCCTTTGACTGTGTGGATCATAACAAATTGTGGCAAGTTCTTGGTGGTATGGGGATATCAAGTCATCTTGTCTGCCTCCTGAGGAATCTGTATAACGACCAAGTAGCAACAGTAAGAACAGAGCATGGAACAACAGACTGGTTTAAGATTGGGAAAGGAGTATGGCAGGGCTGTATACTCTCACCCTACCTATTCAACCTGTATGCAGAACACATCATGTGACGTGCTGGACTTGATGAATCCAAGGCTGCTGTTAAAATCGCTGGAAGAAACATTAACAATCTCAGATATGCAGATGATACCACTTTGATGGCTGAAAGCGAGGAGCTGAGGAGCCTTATGATGAAGGTGAAAGAAGAAAGTGCAAAATCTGGGTTGCAGTTAAACCACAAAAAAAACCAAGTTTATGGCAGCGAGCTTGATTGATGACTGGCAAATAGAGGGAGAAAAAGTGGAGGCAGTGACAGACTTTGTATTTCTAGGTCCAAAGATTACTGCAGACACTGACTGCAGCCAGGAAATCCGAAGACGTCTACTTCTTGGGAGGAGCGTAGTGACAAATCTTGATAAAATAGTTAAGAGCAGAGACATCACACTGACAACAAAGATCCGCATAGTCAAAGCACTGGTATTCCCCGTAGTAACCTATGGCTGTGAGAGCTGGACCATAAGAAAGGCTGAGCGAAGGAAGATAGATGCTTTTGAACTGTGGTGTTGGAGGAGAATTCTGAGAGTGCCTTGGACTGCAAGAAGATCAAACCAGTCCATACTCCAAGAAATAAAGCCAGACTGCTCACGTGAGGGAATGAGATTAAAGGCAAAACTGAAGTACTTTGGCCACATAATGAGAAGACAGGATAGCCTGGAGAAGAAGCTGATGCTAGGGAAAGTGGAAGGCAAAAGGAAGAGGGGCCGACCAAGGGCAAGATGTATGGATGATATTCTGGAGGTGACGGACTCGACCATGGGGGAGCTGGGGATGGCAACGGCCTACAGGAAGCTCTGGCGTGGGCTGGTCCATGAAGTCACGAAGAGTCCGAAGTGACTGAACGAATAAACAGCAAAGCTGACAAAGATTTGAAAACCATTTGGCAGATATGGCTGATAGCAGAATCTGAAGAGCTTTAAGGACTTAGCTGCAAACCTGATTGTTCAAAGGGAGCATAACTCTACCCAAAGCACGCAATTCCCATAATTTCTGGACCAAAAAAAAATAAATAAATAACCCAACAACTCAGCCATATGCTTATGTCTTATTGGGATTTAGCCTTACTGACTATCAGCCAGACTCCAATTGTATTCAGTTGGCAGTTTATACAATGGGGAAAGCCAGTTTTGTAGTCATGTTTTCGAAATGCATCTGAATCTGGCTTGCAAATTATTATTTGGAGTTCTTACAGCAAGCTGCAAAAAACTAAAATCTATCAGATGATTCTTCTGAATTGACTTTTCCATTGTATTGTAACAATCAGCATGTGAGATAGACTGTAGGGAAGAAATATATTGCTTGACCCAAGATCAGTCATGACCAAATACTGTAGGCATTTGAACATGTTCCCCCAGGTCCTATTTGAAAAGCTAACTTTTCAACAATTAGTCTTTTTCAGTGCTGAGTGGGGTTTACTTCTGAAAAGGCATTCATAACATTGCTCAATAAGGCTAACCCCCCCCCCCCCAAGAAACTGGAGTCCCATTTTCTCTTGGTTAAAAGTTTAAGGAGGCAACAAGCTTAGTTAGGAGCATTAACTTTCTAAAATGTCTCAAGCCTATTCAAAAGCATTTGTAATCTGATTTTGTAATCTTGAAATGATTCTTACTAACAGAGAAGACTGCAATTAGGGGAAGCTATGTGAGGGAAAGTTGAAAGCTTTGTTTTTGTTTTTTTACTTTTCAAGGGCAGCCCGTAACATGGGGCTGCTCTTGAAAAGTATCCGGAAGCTTCAGTTGGTTCAAAATGCAGCGGCCTGCATAGTTTTGCACAAGCATGGTGGCTCAGCAGGTAAGATGCCAGGCTTGTCGATTGGAAGATCACAAGTTCGGAAGTTCGAATCCCTAGTCCTGTGTGACGGAGTGAGCTCCCGCACTAGCCCCAGCTCTTGCCAACCAAGCAATTCGAAAGCATGCAAATGCAAGTAGATTAATAGGTACCACTTCGGTGGGTAGGTAACAGCATTCTGCGTACGTCATGCTGGCCACATGACCATGGAAGCATCTTCGGACAACGCTGGCTCTTTGGCTAACAAACGGAGATGAGCACCAGCCCCTAGAGTCGTACATGACTGCACAAATGTGTGGGGGGAACCTTTACCTTTAGACTTGCGCATGTGTCACCTCTTTTGCAGGAGCTGCATTGGTTGCCAATTTGCTTCCGAGTCCAATTCAAGGTGCTGGTTATCACCTTTAAAATGCTACATGGCTTTGGGCCAGGTTATTTGCAGACCGCCTTTCCCCAGTTACATCCACCTGGTCCACCAGAGCAGGGAGGCAGGTTATGTTGCGGGTCCCTTCAATTAGGGATGTACATCTAGTGGGACCAAGGAAAAGGGCCTTCTCCGTAGTGGCTCTCTCCCTTTGGAACATCAATCCCCCCAGGTGTAAGATGTAATGGATATGCTATTTAGCAGAGATCCATAATCGCAGCAGCAAATAAAAAATAAGAAATAAGAGACCAGGCATATTATAAAAACTGTATTAAAGGATCATTGCTTTGAAACAAGCAAAAGCATAGCAGATCAGATAAAACAAAGTAACAAGAACAACAAGCAGTAGCAGGAGGAGCTAGCAGATATATATTATGTTCTTATCACAGTTGACCAATCAGCAGCTCCCTTTAATCATTAATCCTCTTTAAGAACACAATAGCAGAAACCTTGTGATCAGGATAAAGTAAATAGAACTCAGCCCTTATCACAGACTCGTAGGCACCAAACCCAAATTCCTTACTCCAAGCCCCCACCTTTTTTCCTTTTGAGGTGCACTTTAAAATCTAACCTCTATGTGCATGAAATTCTTCCATAATTAAAAAAATATTCAACATAAGATTGGCCCACTCTTTGCTCCTTTTTTGGGAAGGCCCTGACGACGTGGTTCTGTCAACGGGCCTGGGGACCCTAAGCTGCTTCGGAGCCAATCAAGTGGCTGGTATGAATATGTTTGCTGCTGCCAGGGGGTGTCTATTGTGTTTTTATGGTTTTTAATTCTGTAAGCTGCCCGGAGTCACCGTGTGTGAGTTGGGCGGCCTTATAAATCTGTTTAATTAAATAAATAAATGAAGGAAAAAAGATAAACAAATGTATAGAAATCTATTGGAAGTTGGGTAGGAAAGAGGAGAAAAAAAATTCAAAATCTCCTTCTGTAAAGTCCATTGCTGTCCCTCTACCCTGAAACAGCATTCCCTAATATAAGACTGGCCTGACCCTGTTAGCTTTCTGCAAAAGTACATGGCTATTTCAGCAGGCCATGGGGCACTGAGGAGGTTTTTTTCTTCTTTTTCTCTTCTGATGTGGATGGTGTTAGGGTTGTTCCTTGATGTGTGGGGTGTTACTTGCTACATTTATGTTTTACTAGACAACCCATGAGCCATTCGATCATCATTTCAGAGATATTTCCTTACTTATTTCCTTAATCTAATTTAGATCAGGCTCTAACCCACCAGGTACCTTCCTACCCACTCCATCACTGAGCAACTTCCAAGATATGTTTGTCCTTTCTCTTCCTATTTTTCTGCAAGTTGAATACAGAGAGTGGGGAAAGGAAGCTTCTCTCTTTCTTTACGTTTCATCATTATAACCTGCTCCACAATCTGGGAACCTACAAAGAGCCAGCAGGGTTTTGGACTTGGAATTTTCTCAAAGATAGGTGCAATGGCAGTAGCTCTGGCTTCTGGTATCCTGTAGCATGCAGAGACGGTGGAGAGAGTGCTGAAGAAAAGGATTTCATTTCCTGAGTCCCTCCCCTCAGACTGCATCAAGAAATCAACCTGTTTCTTAGTTTTTTATAGGAAGCAAATCCATCAGTGCATTTCTACATCCAACTGAGGAAGGTCTCCAGGAATGTGGCATTCTAGGTTTGATCAAACCAAATAACCTTATGAAAACCTTGGGAAATACATTTTATTTACACCCTGGAAAAGAGGAGTGGTTCTACATAACCAGTAGTAGGAGGAATATTAGTTCAACCAGGGAAATAAGAGGACATGAGCATCAAGAATATTTTGTAATCAGTTTTCCTCTTTAGTAAATGGGAAAGGAATATCTGTTAAGTTTTTATGAACTTACTATTCAAAACTGTTCCTCTGGAGTATGTCTATGAAGGTTCTCAGTCATCCAGGTGGAACAGTCTGTGGCTTGAATCATGTCAACTGGATTTCTATTTTCTTAGTGGAAACGTTTCACTCCTTATCCAAGGAGCTTCTTCAGTCTGAGTAAAGTTAGTAAGGGAATCCTTAAATATGTTTCTAGGCTGGCTGTGTGACCTTGCACCTGGGGCTAGGTCATGGTTATTTTTGAGATGTTTGTTTCTAAGTCCCTTTATCATCTAAAGGAGGATCGTTAAGATTACCCTGCTGCTGTTGAGCTTGTGAAATGGTCTTAATCTTCCTAGGCACAGAAGACAAAGCAGGAAGGAAGATAGGGGAAAGGTTATGCCTGAGGCCCCCACCTCTATTCAAGGAAGGATTTTCCAAGTTGGCATGAATGGATTCCTTGACCCCTCTCTCAAACCACCTATCTTCTCTGTCTAAAATGTGAACATTAATGTCCTCAAATGAGTGTCCTTTTTCCTTTAGATGAAGATAAACTGCTGACTCTGGTCCTGTGGTGTTACTTCTCCTTTCATCTAAAGGAAAAAGGACACTCATTTGAGGACATTAATGTTCACATTTTAGTCAGAGAAGATAGGTGGTTTGAGAGAGGGGTCAAGGAATCCATTCATGCCAACTTGGAAAATCCTTCCTTGAATAGAGGTGGGGGCCTCAGGCATAACCTTTCCCCTATCTTCCTTCCTGCTTTGTCTTCTGTGCCTAGGAAGATTAAGACCATTTCACAAGCTCAACAGCAGCAGGGTAATCTTAACGATCCTCCTTTAGATGATAAAGGGACTTAGAAACAAACATCTCAAAAATAACCATGACCTAGCCCCAGGTGCAAGGTCACACAGCCAGCCTAGAAACATATTTAAGGATTCCCTTACTAACTTTACTCAGACTGAAGAAGCTCCTTGGATAAGGAGTGAAACGTTTCCACTAAGAAAATAGAAATCCAGTTGACATGATTCAAGCCACAGACTGTTCCACCTGGATGACTGAGAACCTTCATAGACATATTGCCATACATTTTGGGGATGAAACCCTGAAGTTGGTAAGGAAATTCGAGAAGACAGCAAGAAAGGTGGCAGACTATAGAAACCACCTACGTTTTAACCTCAGATGCAGACAACAGAGACTCATCCCGACAAGCCTACGCCTGCAATCTACATTTAAGGGTCACAGAGCAGATCAGATCCTGCAGCAGGCTCAAAGACATCTTCTAAATGAAAGAATAAGGCAAGTCCACTTCACCATTGATGCCCTGCAATACAATTTTGAAAACCTTCACCAGGAACTCACAGCCACCCTTCCTGACCCAATCCTGGATAGAGTTATTCAGCTTGGCAATAAAGTACAGCTGGCCCAGCATCACAA
The DNA here is from genome assembly GCA_023362775.1 of Charina bottae. Taxonomy (NCBI): domain Eukaryota; kingdom Metazoa; phylum Chordata; class Lepidosauria; order Squamata; family Charinaidae; genus Charina; species Charina bottae. Next base: position 5,450,341 of record JALMGJ010000028.1, on the reverse strand, counting down.
GACAAAGGAGAGGCAAACTAAGAAATTTGACATTCTTCTTTCTCGCAGCAAGCAGAAACAAGGAACTGGAGAAACCGCTGGGAGGAACAACAACAACAGGACCACAGAGGACAAAAAGAACATGTGGGTGAAAAATCTCTCAGACAGAGAACTTACCCAACCAGAGAGAGATGTCCTAGCCAAAGGTCTTAATTTTGCCATCACTCCCAAGCAAGTTCCGGTTGTGGAGCTCATTACAGCCACAGAATCTGCCATCCACAACAACCACCTACCTTTTGAAGAAGCAGAACAACTCCGGCTTAAAATATCTGCAGCTCTGTCCAGTGCTCAACCTCCTCCCCCCAACCTTACCGTCCAAGAGAGGAGAGCCCTGACAGCCCTCAGCAAAGATGAAACCATCACCATTTTACCTGCTGACAAAGGAAGATGTACAGTGGTTCTAAACACTGCAGACTACCACAATAAAATTACCTCACTTTTGGAGGATCACCATACATATGAAAAACTGAAAAGAGACCCCACCAACAATTACAAGAAAAAGGCAATAGACAGTTTGAAACAATTGGAACATGATGGCTCCATCGATAGGATTACCTACCACCGTCTGTATCCTGGAGAAGCCATCCCCTGCATCTACGGACTTCCTAAGATCCACAAGGAAGGAACACCCCTCCGACCCATAGTCAGCAGCATCAATTCGGTAACATACAACATTGCCAAACACCTCTCTACCATACTAGCACCTCTAGTTGGACACTCTGAACACCACATCCATAATTCGGAAGAATTTGTTTCCAAAGCAAAGATCCTGAAACTGGATACAGATGAAACTATGGTCTCCTTTGATGTGTCCTCCCTTTTCACTAGCATCCCCACCACTCATGCTCTATCCGCTGTCAGGAAGAGACTAGAAGAGGACAGCACCCTGGAAAGGAGAAGCCATCTCAACCCAAACCAGATCTGCCATCTTCTGGACCTGTGTCTTAACACCACTTATTTCACATACAGAGGTGACTTTTACAGACAAAAACACGGCTGTGCCATGGGTTCTCCTGTGTCACCCATTGTGGCCAATTTATACATGGAAGAAGTGGAGAAGAAAGCACTCAACACATTCCAGGGAACGGTGCCCACCCACTGGTTTAGGTATGTGGATGACACCTGGGTCAAAATCAAGGCCCAGGAAGTACAGGCCTTCACGGACCATATAAACACTATAGATGCCAACATTAGCTTCACCAGAGAAGACACCAAGGACAACAGACTGGCATTCCTAGACTGTGAAGTCCTCATTGGGACCGGTGGCAAGCTAGAAATAGGGATCTACAGGAAACCCACACACACAGATCAATACCTGATGTTTGACTCCCACCATCCACTGCAGCACAAACTAGGAGTCATCAGGACATTGTCACACAGAGCAGAAACCATCCCCACCTCCATGGATTCCAAAAAGAATGAAAAGCAGCATCTGAGAACAGCTCTGCAGGCCTGTGGATATCCAAATTGGGCCTTCACCAAATCTAAGTCTACCAGACCTAAAACAGCGACAGATAGGGCTGAGACTCAGAGTAAACGGAAGAACCTGGTCATTCCTTACATGGCTGGCGTGTCTGAAAAGATCAAACGGATATTTGGCAAACACCACATACCTGTATATTTCAAACCCACCAACACACTGAGACAGAGGCTTGTACACCCCAAAGATCAAACTCCAAAACACAAGGAAAGCAATGTAGTGTATGCAATCCAGTGCAGTGAGGAGTGCTCTGAACTCTACATTGGAGAAACCAAACAACCTTTGTACAGGAGGATGGCCCAACACAGGAGAAGTAACACCACAGGACCAGAGTCAGCAGTTTATCTTCATCTAAAGGAAAAAGGACACTCATTTGAGGACATTAATGTTCACATTTTAGACAGAGAAGATAGGTGGTTTGAGAGAGGGGTCAAGGAATCCATTCATGCCAACTTGGAAAATCCTTCCTTGAATAGAGGTGGGGGCCTCAGGCATAACCTTTCCCCTATCTTCCTTCCTGCTTTGTCTTCTGTGCCTAGGAAGATTAAGACCATTTCACAAGCTCAACAGCAGCAGGGTAATCTTAACGATCCTCCTTTAGATGATAAAGGGACTTAGAAACAAACATCTCAAAAATAACCATGACCTAGCCCCAGGTGCAAGGTCACACAGCCAGCCTAGAAACATATTTAAGGATTCCCTTACTAACTTTACTCAGACTGAAGAAGCTCCTTGGATAAGGAGTGAAACGTTTCCACTAAGAAAATAGAAATCCAGTTGACATGATTCAAGCCACAGACTGTTCCTCTGGAGGGTTGTCTAAGTTTGAAGGTAAATGTATTTCAGAGTATTTTCACTGACAATTCATTTATTACAACTGAATGTGATGTTTGGTTTTGTGCATTTTGTTAATGCACCATATTCCCCAGTTGGATGCCCAATCTTTTATTGAAAATACCATACAAACAACACAAATCTCACACAAGACAAATTACAGTTAATCATCAAATAAATGGTTTGCCAATTAAATATATATATTGATTAGAAGCACCGGATGTATGTTTTCAGAGCACATATAGAGTCCTGTCTTAATATAAATATTTGCCAAACTAACAATTTTGCTGGCTCTTCTCCAGAGTGGAATCAGTGTGGCCTAATACCCTTCAGATCTGTTGTGGTAATGGGCGGTGAGAAAGGGAGACAGGAGGAAGAGCTGCAGCCTAGATAACACTGTGATAAGAGAAATCTGAGTTCAGTGGAAGGATGGGGGTGGAGAAAGCATCTCAGAAGGGACTCTCCCTAGTTCTGTGGAAAGTAAAGGCAGTGGAGGGGGGAAGTGCTTTCAGATTTGCAAGATTCTATAACAGTATTGTAACCTTACTATAAGGGTAGTGTAAGGCACCAAAACTTACCACGCGCCTTTAGAGAAAGCCAAATACACGAAGGAGACTTTGTAAAAAGGAACAGCAGCAAGATTTATTTGGCCAAGCAAAGGTTGCCGGGTGGCAGCCAGACAGTTGTCACGTGCAAGTGACCTCTGAATGAAACCACCACCCTGAGCAAAAGGGTGCACAAACTTTTATACAGGGAACACAAGCAGGAAGTGAGGATGAGGAAGGTATGCCCATATGTGGGTGGGGTGTCTGATGACCATTCCCTAGGATTGGCTGGTTCCTAGGGGACAGGGTCCCTCCCAGAGCTGAAGCATTCTGGGATTCACCAGGTCAGGGGGTGACATGGGTCATCAACATATTTACAAAGGATAGAATTGGGAACATTCACACTAATTGTTGGGGCATTCACACCAAAGAAATACTTGCATCTTACAGAGACAACAGTAGCATTTACAGAGACATTGGGTTATACAAGCAGGCTGAATCACAAAGGGTCAGAACCATAAAATCACAGTTTAACATCTTTACATCTCAGGAGAGGGGAAGGAGGGCATTCATTACAAGAAGGTTAGGTAAACATATTGGCTTTGTCTCAGGAAGAGGATGCTTGACCAGATAGATGGTCCCAGACTGTTATGCATTCCTGAGAGAGGTAGACTTGGTTTCAGAGCTTTATTTAACATTCCTTATGCAGTTTTCTTTGGGGCTTGCTGAGGCCCATCTCAAGGGTCATCCTTGGGTAACAATTCTTTGGTTCAGGCACAATCTTTGGTCTAGTAATGTTGCATCATGGGGAAATGTTACAGCATGGTGTTTTCCAGGCCAAGGTTTGTGAGCCGGGTTTCCCCATATCCCTTCAATCCTCCCTTTTCTTTTCTAATGGCAAACTGCTCTTTGCCTAACTTTGAGACTGGGTGGAATGTCAAAAGCTTTGCTGGCTTGCCTTCGGAGTGGGTAACCACAGTCAGCCCTTTGAGAGAGGACAATACAATACGACGTACAAGAGGGATAATGCAAGGCAGAACTGCAAGTCCAGTAAGGCCACAGACAAAAAGGAACACAAGTTGCTTGACCCAGACTGCCCCTGGGAGCCAAGAGAAAAGTTGGCCTGAGTCTGTGTTCCAGTTAGCTTGGTCACCTAGCCGGGTAGCCTGATCTTTTAAATCCTGGACAGCTTCCCTGACTAAGCCAGACTTATTCATGTAAAAGCAACATTCTTCGTGGAGGAAAGCACAGAGGCCCCCCTTTTCAGCAGTGATGAGGTTCAGGCCTCGTCTGTTTTGCATGACTACGGACGCTAAAGAGTCCAGCTGGTCCTGGACATTCGCGAGGCTTTGGGCTATTTTATTGAGGCTATCCTGAAACTCTTGGGAGAGCTGATGGAATCTTACCTCAGCGTCGGCAATGCCGGCCACTCCGGTGGTGATGCCGGCAGTTACCCCTAGGGCCACTAGGAGGGGGACAAGAAAGATGGCACGCTTTTGTACGTGAGAGGTGAGTGGTACAGGAGGCGTCGCCCCTTTTGGCAGGATAGAAATTTGTGGTATGAGGTGGACGAGGGAGCAAGTACCTGTCCAATTAGCATGCAAACAAAGATAGGCATTGGTTCCACAAAGAAAAAACATGCCCTGTTCAAGGCAGATGCCTAAATCGATAGAAAAAATAGGTTTGCCCCGTTTCCATGGGTTCCAAACCCCAATTGACCCTGCTAGGAACATTCCCGTAAGCGGTTGCAGGGAGGTGGCATTGAGATGGGGCGGGCCCTTAACTAGGGGGATGGAAGGGAAAACAAAGTAGTCGGAGGTATTCCCTTGAGCATAAGGCAAGGGGGCACAGGGGATATCTTGGTCGTCCCTCAGGCCAAGCCATGCTGGCATTGAGCCTTTTGTGTTAGTAGGTAACCCAAGCCAAGGGGGAAGCAGAGGTCCCTGCGGAGAGGCAGCTAACAGAAGCTTCGCTGCCAAGTTACATGCGGGTCCCTCCTTCCCTTCCCCAGAGATAGAGACTGTGGGCCGAGCAGAAAATGTAACCTTGTCTCTGTATCTGCCAGCAGCAGCTGAAAACAATGGGGGCTTCACATAGAAATCTTCAAAAGTATTAGAGGCGGTGATGACTACCTCTTTTAGGCATTGGTGCCTCTGAAGCCTTTCCAGCTGGACTCCCCCTTTGGGTTGCGTTCTAGAAACGCACAGAGAGGCAGTGCCAATCAGTGGGACTAGTGAGGCCACTGGGCTAAAGATGGGAACTGATGGGTTCAGTCCCAGGGTCTTAAGCCGTGACTCAAAGTCTGCATATAGTTGGCTGTCAGGATGTTCTCCTTCCTTAAAGACTGGAGGAGTTTTGTGGTTTAAGACCACTCTAGAACTGGCCCAAATACGGGGGCTGGCGGGAATGGCTTGGTGGGTGGAAGCTGAGGTCGACATACAGAGCCAGCAAGTTTCAGATAAATCTGGCCTGGATTGGTTAAGTAATCTGTAAGCAGAGTTAAGGCTCTGCTCAATATAATTAGGGCTAGTGGTCTTGCGAGTGAGGGTACGGTGGGTGAGGGGGTGTGCCAGAGTTGTATAGACCCCCAGGAGCCCCAGAAGAAAAGTATTAAAATTTTTTAAAAAGGGACACATTTTCCTTTCCCCCACAAGGTGTCAGCACTAGGTTTCCACTAGCCCTTCTTCCTCCCCTTTTAATAAGAACAGAAACGGGAGAGAAATAGGAGTAATAGGAGAAATACGTTACAGCGTTTGTTCAATAGCGGCTGCTTCTGTGGTTGCCGGGCCTGGCGTCTTTGATGGCCTGAAAGAGAGGTTAGCAAGGGAGTATTTGCAATTGAGAGTACAGTCAATCCTTTGCGATTTACAGTTAAAATAAATAAATAATGGTGTTAGATGTCCTTTTGGGAAGATTCTTCACCTGTGTTCCTGTCTGCCTCCGGAGAGACAGGAAGCAGAGGTATCTGTAGGGAGTTGTCGTCCAGGTTTTCCCGTAGTTCACAATCTTCCTCTGTGCCACTGCTCGTTGCCGGTGGAGCAGTGGGCAAAGAGAGATCGGCGGGAAACGCCGTGTGTGAGATCCGGAGTTTGAGTCCCTCTAGTGGTTGACTTTGCCACTCGGTCGGTGGTCTGTGGACTAGCTTTATGCGGGATGCATGAAGCCAGGGTTTAATACCTTCGACTTTAACTGCGGTGGGGGTGCTCAAGAGGACTTGACGAGGAGTCGACCAGCGTGGTTCAGTACAGGTTGGGTGAAGTTCTTTGACACGGACCCAGGACCCAATTGCTGCAAGAGGTTGTTGTGCTGGGGCGGGAGGCAGTGCGTCGCTGACCTGTTTGGAAATGGAGGACAAGACATGCGCCAGGGATCGGAGGTAGGTAGATATGTTGAGGTGCCCATCGTTTGTTGTTAATACAGGGTGTGCCACGAAGGGGCGCCCAAACATCATTTCGAAGGGGGAGAGAGCCCACTTTCCCCCGGGCATCGCTCGAATTCGGGTGAGTGCCAGGGGGAGTATTTTTGGCCATGGGAGGTGAGTATCCTGGCATAATTTGGCGATATGGCTTTTCAGGGTCCTATTCATGCGTTCGGCCTTCGCTGAAGCTTGCGGTTGATAGCTGCAATGGAGGTGATATGGAATGTCCAGGAATTTGCTAACCCCCTGTATGACATGGGAAACAAAGTGTGGCCCATTGTCACTTTCCAGTCCGGCTGGAAGGGAGAAGGTTGGGATTATGTGGTCGGTTAATACTCGGACAACCTCATGTGCTTTCTGGGTTGCCGTTGGGATTGCCTCGGGCCAGCCGGAGAATAAATCGACGAATACAAGTAGATTAGATTTGGAGCCATGCCTCGGGAGCTCGGTGAAGTCGATTTGCCAAAATTCCCCCGGATAAGAAGGTGTGCGAAGGTGGCCAGGGGAGATTGTTCCTCCTCGTGGATTATTCCTGTGGCAAAGCTCGCAGCGGGAGAAGACATCCTGGCAGGTGGCCCTGAGTCCTGTGTTATGATATCTAGTAGCCAACCATTCATACATTGCCTTGATCCCAGAGTGAGACATTAGGTGAGCCCGGCGAACAAGAGGCCAGAGGAGGGCAGATGGTAGCTGGATCCTGACGTTGACTATCCACCAGCCGTTAGTATCCCAGTGGCCCTTGGGGTCCAGTTTGTCAAGTTGGTCATAGAGGGGAAGCATTTCCTTATCAGTGGCTGATGGAATCATAGAAGGGCACAGGAGGCTTGGCTCCGCTGCCGTACGTGCGGTTCGTGCTGCGATTCGCGCCCAGCGGTCAGCCCGTTGGTTCCCCCTGGAAATTTCCCCTTGGTCGGTTTGATGGCCTCTGCAGTGGACAATAGCAATTGTAGTGGGGAGGCGGATGGCCTCTGCAAGTTCCTCTAAGAGGGGTTTCATGACAAGGGTCCTCCCGTCTGTCCCCACATACCCCCGCGCCTTCCAGAGGGCTGTGTGTGAATGAGCTGCTAGAAAGGCATACCGGCTATCTGTGTAAATGTTAACGGCTTTGTTCTGCACTAGATAACAAGCTTCTATGACTGCCCTAAGTTCTGCTGCCTGGGCGGATTCGTGGGGTGGTAATTTTTGCAGGATGACTGGGCCGTGTTGGTCAACGATTGCGAAGCCGGTATACCTATGTCCATTGTGTACATATGAGGAGCCATCGGTCCAGAGGTGGAGATCGGCAGTTAGAAGGGGCTCAGCCATTAAATCCGGACATATGCCGGCTATAACTTCTAAGGTATGAAGGCAGTCATGGGGTTCGGAAGAGTCTGATGGAACTGGAAGAAGGGTTGCTGGATTGAGACGTTCACAACGTTGCAAGGTAACAGAGGAGTTCTCCAGGATTTGGCTAGCGTAGGATGAGACTCTGGTGGCGGTTGCCCAGGAGGGGAGTTTTTGTTGTAGCAGGGTTTGAACAGAGTGAGGACTGAAAACCGCTAAGGGAGCGCCGAGTGTTAGCTTAGTCGATTCCTGGATGAGGGTAGCTGTTGCGGCAACAGAGCGGAGGCAAGCTGGCCATCCTCGGACAACGGGGTCCACGTTTTTAGATAGATATGCAACAGGTGCGTCCTCCGGTTCGAGTTGCTGCAACAATACCCCCAGCGCTGTGTCTCCCTTGATTGTCACAAAAAGTTTGAACCCCTGGGAGTGGTCGGGCAGGAGTAGGGAAACAGCCTGCGCCAGGGCAGCTTTTAGGTTTGCCCAAGCGCGCCTATGGAGCCCCATCCAATCCCAAGGTTCGTTGTGCCTGGTTAGGGCATAGAGGGGTTTGGCGGTGTGGGAAAACCCAGGAATCCAGAGCCGTGCATAGCCGACGACTCCGAGGAAGGTTTGGAGCTGTTTTATATTTGCAGGCTCGGGCATAGAAGCTATGGCTCTTAGTCGGCTGTCATGTAATTTCCGCCTGCCCTTATCTAGAACAAATCCCAAATATTGAACTGTCTGAGACACCCACTGGACCTTTTTCTTGGAAACTGTATATCCGTGGTCTGCAAGGTGATTAAGAAGTGCAATAGAGGCTGTTGTTACTGACTCCGAGTCATTGCCCGCTAATAGTAGATCGTCCACATATTGGAGGAGGGAAACCCCGCTGCAAGAAAAGTTTTTCAAGTCATTGGACAAGGCGTGGGCAAAAGCCGTGGGGCTGTTGCGGTAGCCTTGAGGGAGCCTAGTCCATGTGAGTTGAGTCACAGAATGAGACTCAGGGTCTTCCCATTCAAAAGCAAAGTACTGCTGACATTCCTTTGCTAAAGGTATGCAAAAGAACGCATCCTTAAGATCTATTACGGTATAGAAGGTTTGTGTCTTAGATAGGGTGGTGAGTATGGTATAAGGGTTAGCTACGGTGGCATGTAGAGCAACGATGCGTTCATTGCATTCTCGGAGATCGTGCACAAACCGGAAAGAGCGATCCGGTTTCGGCACTGGGAAAATCGGGGTGGACCACGGGGATTGGGTAGTAACCAAGAGCCCGTATTCCAGAAATAAGTCTATTTGTTGTTTAATGCTTCTACGGGCATCCTGCGAGATGGTATACTGTCTTAGCGAGACTGGTTCGGCACCCGGGAGTAGTTGCGCCATGTGGGGGGCGGCATAGATGGCAAAACCAGGTGTTCCTTGATACCAGACCTTTGGGTTTATCCAATCGGTCGGGAAGGTCTGGGGGAGTTGATTGAGATAACAGAGGTAGGTTCGGTCAGAAGGGATGTGGAGAGTAAGCCCTTTGGGGGTCACCTGTATTTCAGCTTGCAATTTTCCCAACAGATCCCGTCCCAGGAGGTTAACGGGGCATTCCGGCATAACTAAAAAGGAATGGTGTAGTGCCGGCCCTTTTCCGGAGCGGACCTCTACGGTTTGGCTGACCGGAACCAGTTGTTCTCTCCCAGTGGCTCCTACCACGGGTGTGGTTAGGGTTTCGATGAGAGGAACGGAAGGGTCATTCAGAACGCTAAAAGTAGCCCATGTCAACTAAAAATGAGCGTTGTTTGCCTCCCACTGTCATCTCTACCAGGGGCTCCGGGGAAGCAGGGAGGCCCCCAGAGCAGCATCAGTATAGTTCAGTGGTTTCTGGTTAGAACTCCGGAGCGTGTGCGCTCATAATGGAGTTGGGTGGCGGCCGTGGGGCACGGCTTGGGATATCCCTTGGCTGGGGGTCATTTTGGCTGAAACTGACTCGGCGAGGGTGAGAATAATGAGGGTTGGGGGGGCGGGGGGCGCCGTCCCGTTGATGGTTCCAAAATCAGGGGCAGATCTGGTGGTTCTGAATCTGCCCCAGACCACCTGGGGGTGGGCCTGGGACACCCCTTCGGGGACGGGGACGGAAGTTGTAATTAGGGGCCTCTGGGCATTCTCCCTGCCAGTGCCCAGGCTGGTGACAGTAGAAACAAGAATCTTGTCGTGGTTGGAGATTTTGCGTCTCTCCCTCCCAGCGATGGGCGGAGTCAGGTTCAAACCGATCCAGCCTGTCCGCTATAGCTGTAGCAATGATATTGGCTTGCGTGCGTGCTTGGAATTGTAGCTGGTGGTCTTCTCGCTGGGCATAAACCATTTGTGCTGTCTGTATAAGTTTCTCAAGGGACTGTCCTACTGGGGAATCGAGTTTCTGCAGTTTCCGGCGTATATCCGGGGCGCTCTGTCCAATGAAGGAGACCTTGAGAGCAGCTTCACCGCTAGGCGTTTCTGGGTCCAAATCGGTATGCCTGCGGTATGTGTCTTTAAGGCGCTGCAGGAATTCAGTGGGGGATTCCTTAGGCTCCTGGGCGAGCTGGTGGACTGCCTGATAGTTCACAGTTCTAGGGACCCCCTTTTTAAATCCTTCCAGGAAGGCCTCGCAAGCTCGATCTAATGAAAGCCGGCCGTTTACGTCATTGGGGTCCAGGTTGGAGGTGGGGGAAAAAAGTTCTACAGCAGGGGGCCAGCCTTCCTGATCGTTCCGATTCCCCCGACCCAGTCGGGCATTCTCATAATGTGCCATGGCTTCTTTAAGAACCTGCGTCTTTTCCTCGATTGTGAGGAAAGAGGACAGCAGGGTGAACATATCGGGGATGTTGGGCTGATGCATGCCAATAATGCGCTGCACCAAATCAACATATAGTTGCGGGGATTCCCTGTAGGGAGGGAGACCATTCCGCCAGTTATGGAGGTCTGTGGTGGTGAACGGGGTGTGGATGTAAACTAGCCCCTGAGGTCCAGGTACCTGCCGCAGTGGGGCTTGAATTGTGGGGGCCAGATGTTCAATGCCATAAATGGTCTGACCACGGGTCATTGATGGACTTAGTGGGGATGGCGGTTGAAGGGTATGAGATGGCGCCCGCGTCGGCTCTGGGCACAGGGATCCTTCTGGGTGTGTTGCAGTTGCGTCTAGGGGAGTAGGTTCAGTGGATTCTGAACAGTCTCGAGAGAGGGCAGGCATTCTTGGGGTGGTTTGTAGTCAATCTCGGAGGTCCGAGATTATATTTCTTAAATCATCAAGCACCCCATCGTCCCCTCTGGAGTGTGTATTAACTGGCGAGCCATACTGAGGCGCCGGGGCAGCATTTCCCGGTCCTATAGTCGGTGGGGCTGGAGCAGCCGCTTGGGCTGGGGCTGTTGGTTGCGCTGGAGCAGCCGCGTGGGCTGGGGCTGTTGGTTGCGCTGGAGCAGCCGCTTGGGCCCATTGGGGAGGATAAAGGAAATCCTCATCCACCTCCTCTATGTTTGTTACCGGAGGGGGCCGGGCCAAGAGCAGCTTGCTGGGAATTAAGATGCCGCTCTGTGAAAGGATGTCCGGTCTCCCGGTAAGGTTGATGAACATTGTAATATAAAGTAGTTCCTCAACTTTTGTTGACCCGTTAAAAAGTTAAAGAAAGCTTGGAGGTAGTCAACATCCAATGATCCTTGTTGTGGCCAGTGGTGACCGCAGGTAGGGGGGTAAAAAGGCCAGACGTCCGAGCAAAAGGCTCTTAGGCAAGACTTGCGAGGCTGGACGCATGCTGTCTTTGGTTTCAGGAGATCCCAATTTTTTAAAACGCAGTCGAGAGGGGTCAGCTTGCGTCGCCCTCTAATCTTAACATTATCTTCCTGCCATCGGCGGCTGTGAGAATGTCCCATAGCCAGTAGAAACGGCTGCAGTTCTAGGTCGGGAAGAGGAAAAGGTTGGTTGGGGGGGGTGCAGCGGAGGTCGCTCAACACTGCACGCTTGAAAGTTGTTTCTCCTTCTGGGTCTTAAGTTCTTCCTTATGCATGTATGTACAGAACCTCCAGCAGGCACTGGACTTATTCGGTCACCAATTTAAGGTTTTTATGCAGAACCTCCAGCAGGTGCTGGACTGGTTTGCCGGTTAAATTTAAGGTCCTGTTTTGTGCTAACCTCCCAGCAACGCTGGCTATTTTTAAAGGTTAAGCATGAACAACAATCCTGACAGGGGTTTCCACTGAAGGGGGCCTCTAGAGAAGCATCGTCGTGAGACTTGCCAGGTTCTCAGACTCTGCAGCCTGGAGACATGCCGGGAGTGGAGGATAGGTTTGGGCGTCCACCCAGAGGGGGGCCCGAGCCGTGATTGGCCCGCGGCAGGCCCCAAGGGGCAGAGGAAAGTTTGGGTGTCCACCCCAGGGGGGTCTGAGCCGTATTTTTTTTTTTTGGCTCGCGGCAGTCCCCTGGCAACGGAGGGCGGGGCGTCTCTGCTCAAGGGGGGGTGAGAGAAAAGGCGTTTTCCAAAGGAACCACGCTAAAACAATCCCCAAGCAGCAGAAACCATAAATAAACCGGGACCTCTAGGGATTTTACGGTAGAGGGTGGGGTGCAAACGGGGGAACATCATCCCCTCCCCCATGGCTTGCCGGGACCGGCCTAAGTCCTCCCAATAACAAGGTTCCCTTTCCGTTCCTCAGCTGGCTTTTCTCGCCTTCCAGCGCTTCAATTTTCCCGTTTTGTGTCCCCAAGTAACTCAACACGCATTTCGTTCATACGCACGACCAGTGCTGACCCAGCTAGCCGAAACTGAGTCTAGATGCCCAATTAAGTTGGGCTTCTGGGAACTGCGACAAATATCTCCCTGAGACCCCAAAGGGCCTCCACAAATGCTTCGTGGCTACCTCCTTGTGAAGCAATACCATGTCTCATATATACACACACACATACAGCACCCCCCTCCTAAGAAAAGTTCTACTCACCAACGTTGGTAGCTTCCTTTTTCAGTCCTGATGAGAAGTTCGTTTTTCAAAAGTCTCCTTTGTGGGCTAGGGTTCTTTACAGTGCAGGGTCCTGCAGCCGAGAGGGAGGAAAAGGCCACCGGAAAAAACAGTTCCGGGAGCGCTCGTGGCGTTGCCTGACCTCTATGCTGCTTTTCCCCGACAGACTGGAGTCTGGTTCCCCTTAAGGGGGATTCCCAGGTACTCCCCGGAGTTTCCCGGCCAATGCAGCCTGCCACGCGGGAGGCCCGGGTTCGATTCCCGGCCAATGCACCAAAATGTAAGGCACCAAAACTTACCACGCGCCTTTAGAGAAAGCCAAATACATGAAGGAGACTTTGTAAAAAGGAACAGCAGCAAGATTTATTTGGCCAAGCAAAGGTTGCCGGGTGGCAGCCAGACAGTTGTCACGTGCAAGTGACCTCTGAATGAAACCACCACCCTGAGCAAAAGGGTGCACAAACTTTTATACAGGGAACACAAGCAGGAAGTGAGGATGAGGAAGGTATGCCCATATGTGGGTGGGGTGTCTGATGACCATTCCCTAGGATTGGCTGGTTCCTAGGGGACAGGGTCCCTCCCAGAGCTGAAGCATTCTGGGATTCACCAGGTCAGGGGGTGACATGGGACATCAACATATTTACAAAGGATAGAATTGGGAACATTCACACTAATTGTTGGGGCATTCACACCAAAGAAATACTTGCATCTTACAGAGACAACAGTAGCATTTACAGAGACATTGGGTTATACAAGCAGGCTGAATCACAAAGGGTCAGAACCATAAAATCACAGTTTAACATCTTTACATCTCAGGAGAGGGGAAGGAGGGCATTCATTACAAGAAGGTTAGGTAAACATATTGGCTTTGTCTCAGGAAGAGGATGCTTGACCAGATAGATGGTCCCAGACTGTTATGCATTCCTGAGAGAGGTAGACTTGGTTTCAGAGCTTTATTTAACATTCCTTATGCAGTTTTCTTTGGGGCTTGCTGAGGCCCATCTCAAGGGTCATCCTTGGGTAACAATTCTTTGGTTCAGGCACAATCTTTGGTCTAGTAATGTTGCATCATGGGGAAATGTTACAGCATGGTGTTTTCCAGGCCAAGGTTTGTGAGCCGGGTTTCCCCATATCCCTTCAGTAGTATAAGTAGTATACTAGGTAGTATACTACCCTTACTATAAGGGTAGTATTAGTAGTCATGGTTTTGGTTTCCTGTCTGGACTACCTTGAAGGGCTGACAGCTGCCTAGAAGAGCTTAAACAATAAAAGTATTATTGAGGAAACAGGGGTTGTCCCTCCCTGGCAGTCTGAAGCATAATTTCTAGAAAAGTTATTAGTTCTATGTTACGAGTATCAGTGTTTGCTGAGAAAAAAGGTAGGGCTACTCTCTGCCATTTTGGACTCCAGCTACATGGCTGTTCCTTTCACACAGGAATTGTGGGACAGAAGAGCAAAGAAGATCAGCATTCAGTCATGTGAGAGTGAAATGGCTTCCAATCCCTCGGCATTTTGAGGAAGGCATCATCACAATTGTTACCATAGGCTGTCCATTGACAAAATGGCTGTCATATCCCCTAAGTTGCTTACAAATCACCCATTTCAGAGCATAATAAATATGCAGGCAATTCATATCCAAAATCTGGAATTCCTGGGAGAACAGGCAAGTCTTGGTGTTATGCCAGAAAGGGAGCAAGATAGAGTCCCAGATAGGGATCCAGGGGATGACATTTCATAAGTAGGACTGCACTGTAGGTAGGTAACATAACCTCATTTGGCAGGTCACCCAGAGGAAGGGCTCCAAAGATGAGTAAAGCAGCGTAGTATTTTCCTGAGTCTCAAAGTTATATCGGTTCATTCCCTAATTAGTGGGGGGGGGGACTGTATATACTCCAGTATTGGCCAAAGATGGGTAAAGCAGCCTGGTGTATTTTCCTGAGCCACAAAATTGTACCACTCCATCCCCTAATTGTGGGGAAAAAACCCTATATACTCCAGTATTGGCCATTACCCATGATAAAGATTTATGGAAAGGAAGAAACCTGACTTTGTCCCTAGCACCAGGCAAAAATGCCTGGGAACAAGGCAAAGTGTTTGCAAACAGTGTAACCAATGTGGTATGAAGGATGCCCATGAACAATGTTCAGCATATAGGCAGCAATGTCACAAGAACAGAAAATATAGCTACAGGGCTAAAGTGTACAAAACTATAACAGCAATTCAAGAAATATAGAAAGAAGTGCCAAAGGAGTACAAATCTGAAGAAGGTGATTTCTTTATAGCAGTGCTTTCCAAAGTCCTCCTGTTGGCGACATACCAACAGTGTTGGTGGCTGCAGCAGCGGCCGCGGCCTCATGTGTGGCACTAAAACCCGGAAGCACTGATGGCGCACCACTGCCGCCGCTGCGCACACCACCACCGCCATGGTGCGCCATCAGCACTTCTGGGTTTTGTCGCGACACACTAATGTGTCACGACACACAGTTTGGAAAGCTATGCTTTATAGGTTCAATCAACATGGACAGGGTGAGATACCAGAAAAAACGTTCAGTAGGTTTCTTTTTCAAAGTATATAGATATGCTCCTATTTAGCTTATGAATAATTTTATTTATTTATTATTCAGATTTATCACCACCCATCTCTACAGCAGTAGGCTCTGGGCAGTTTACAATAATATTATAAAAATTAAAACCTATACATCTAAAATACAATAGAAAAATAAATAGAAAAATCCAGAAGATGGTGAGATCTTAAAAGGGAGATATTACTAAGCTAACTACCCCCAGGAGGAACTATTACTTCCTTCGTTCCAAGCAAGGCAGCAGAACCAGGTCTTTAAAGACTTCCTGAAGGCCAGGAGCGAGGGCACCCGCCTCACCTCTGGGGGCAAGATATTCCACAGGGCGGGTGCTATTGCTATTGCAGAGAAGGCACCCTAATATTATTATCTGCAATAATATTAGAGACTAACAACTAAGGCTTTAAAAGAAACATTAATTGTAATATTATAATTTTAATACAATTGTATTAAAATATATTATTGTATATTGTTGACTGCAAAATAGATTGCAGCAATGTACAAATTTGATTGATTGATTGACTTAATAAATAAATAAATAATTTCCTACTTGGCCATAAAGCTAGAAGCAAGCCATAGAGTGAGCTAGACTGAAATAATAGCCATTAATGGAACGCCCATTACTTACAGTTATTACAACAGATGGAAGCCTAGGCATCAGCTATGCCCAATAATCAAGACACTAGGTGACTATGAACTTGCTTGAAATGGAAATACATTCTATATAACATAAACACATTAATTGTTTAAAAATCCATGGTTAAACAAATCTGAAGATGTATGAAAGATGATTTCATGATATTGGGTGTCTCCAAATAACTCATCGTATGACTCTTAGTAAAGATTTATTTATTTATTAGACTTTTATCACCACGCCATCTCCCCCACAGGGGACTCTGGGCGGTTAGATGCCATAGAACTGAGAACAAAACAGAAACTAGAACTGGATAGGATGGAAAAAATAGGAATTATTCACCATACTGAAGAACCAAGTGAATGTGTTTATTTCATGGTTATAGTTACAAGAGAGCCAGTTTGGTGTAGTGGTTAAGGCACCTTGCTAGAAATTGGGAGACGATGAGTTCTAGTCCTGCCAGAGGCACAAAGCCATATGGGTCACCCTGGGCCAGACACTCTCTCTCAGCCCTAGGAAGGAGGCAATGGCAAACCACTTCTGAAAAACTTGCCAAGAAAACTGCAGGGACTTGTCCAGGCAGTCTCTGAGAATCAGACACAATTGAACAGATTAAAAAAAAAGTTTACAAGAAAGATAGAAGTCTGAGAATTTGCAAACAGCCCAAAGAATTATACAAGTGTATTCAAAGAGGACATGATCACATATCAACACATGTGGAACTGTTAGCAGAACTGGCAGGCAAAAAGATATTTTCCAAGATGGATCTGTAGACCAGGGTTTACTGCATACTATTGGGTGAAGAACATGCACCCATGTACTTTTTAAATGCCATATGGTCAGTACAAATTTAAACTGTATTTTGAATTGTGCTCTGTTCCTGGAGTGTTTCATCACATCATGCAACTGATAGAAGCATTCTAGGAATTATGGTATACCACAGAATAAGAACATGATCAGTGATTAAAAGTGGTACTAGAGAAAGCCAGGTCCTCAAATATTAAATTGAACAAAAGCAAATGTTGTTTTAAAATTCAAGAAATACACCATCTATCTAGGAGGGAGGCCCTCAAAAATAAATATGTTAACAGATTTTAGATTTTTGAAAAAAGCTTGCTATTCCCTGGAGAATATATATAATTTATACATTTGTTTCCAGTATGCTAACCATTTTCTTCATCCATTGCAACATGGATTAATCTCTCAAAATCTAGTGATATTTCCATGCAGATGGAATTCAATTTCAGTTTGGCAGTCTGCACCATCTCAGGTTGAAGTAGCTGAATGGATGAATAGGTTATAGACTTGGGACAAAATAGTGCATTTGTGAATACTAAGTAAAGTATTTATATCTGGATTTTATTTCAGATTTAGACCAATGACTAGAATAATGAGAGAAAAACCCAGGATGCTAATCGGTTTTATTAATGCCAGGATAGATGCTTTAATAATAATATCTTATCTGCACATATTTTATTCAATTCTATGTATTGGAACAAATGTATGTCTGAGCCAAAGAGCACAAGATAAGAGAGAGAGAGAGAGAGAGAGAGAGAGAGAGAGAGAGAGAGAGAGAGAGAGAGAGAGAGAGAGAGAGAGAGAGAGATATCGAGATCATCATCATCATCATCATCTTCATTGCACTAACATTTGTAGAAAGGGTAGATCTGCTCTTTTGGGAGCAGATTTCTGCTCTGGCAAATATTCCTAACCTTTTTAAAATTAAAACTCCTTTTAAAAATTACCAGAGAAGACCCATCTGGAGGTGAAGGTGAAGGTAGAGGTAGCGGTAGCGGTAGCGGTGAATAGAACTTACTTTCTAAACGGCAGGAGTTGAATGAAGGAATTCATAAAGATCTCTTATGATCCTTAACAAACCTTGCACACTTATATCAGTGCTGGGCAGTTTGCAGATTACAGGCTGCTTCCCTGGCCTCTTTACAATAATAGAGGGGCAATGTGGTATGGTTATAAAAAAATGGAAAGAGGCACCCCCTCTTCTGAGCCCCATCAGTTGACAGCATTGCCAGCACCATGGCCCAGCTTGCTTCTGTTATGATGGGGAGGTACTGTACAAACCTTTATGCAAATAGAAAATTCTGGCACACTTTCTCCCTCCATTTTAGAGATGCATGTTTCCACTATGTTCAGGTTGTTGAATTTGATCTCCAGATCTTTGTAATGTTGTCGACAACAAAGAGAAAATGTTATCGTGTAGGGTCAGTGGATTTGTACTGGCAATTCAAGCTTGGCAGGTAGTGCAGCTCAGTAGAAGTCAATAGAAGAGGAAAAGAAAAAATGTTTTTCAAACTCTGTTTTTTCTTTTATAAATATATAATTCTTTTTATCTAATTTAAATCGCTCATTTAATTGCCAATAAGTAAACCAATGGCATATATGTCCTTCACTTTCTATTTCTTCTCTAGTTTTTAACATAGGTAAATCTTGTTCAAATTTTATTAAGTCTTTATATCTCAACCATTTTATCTGGTCTCCTGAAGCTTTCTTTTCTTATAAGGGCTTCCTGTGGTGAAAGCCACATTGGTATGTTTGGTAGTAGATTCCTTTTGTATTTTCCCCAAATCCTTAACATTTTTCTAATGATATGATTATTAAATTCTTTATTCATTTTTACTTTTTCATACCAAATTTATTTATTTATTTATTGATTGATTGATTGATTGATTGATTGATTCGATTTATCACCGCCCAACTCCCTCAAAGGGACTATGGGCGGTTTACAATCCAACACAAATTCTAATACAAATATCAAGTTAAATAAACATTAAAATAAACAATTTAAAAATACAATAAATATAATAAAATCAAGATGGTAGTATCTTCTTTAAAACACTGGAAAGGGCAGTTCTAGGGCCATCCTAAGGTATTAGCCAACCCCAAGAGTGTATACTGGCCAGCTGGGGGGGCATAACGGTAACGTAACGGCACGGCGACGAGCCCCAATATGGTGGACTGGTGGGGTTACGAGCCCCAGATGCAGCGGGCCTAGTTGCGGCAGGCCATTGCAACAGGCCAGTGGGACGATGGGCCTTGGCTATAGTGAACTAACGCAGCGGCCCAGCAGAGTAATAAGTCCCAATACGTGGATCAATGCGGGAGACCAGAGGACGACAAGTCCCAAGTGCAGCAGACCAGCACGGAGGATCAGTGGGGCGACGAGCCCACAGGAAGGCAGACTAATAGAAGGGAGCAACAGGACAATGAGCCCCCAATGCGGCAGGCAAGCGAGGAGGACTAGATTCTATCATAAAACAGAATCCTGCCAGACTAAACCTATCCTAGCTGGGCGATAAGCCCCGAGCGCAGCAGGCCAGCGAACACAGACGTGGGGCCTGCAATTAAGACTTGGCTACCCGCTCTCAACCCCTTTAATTTGCTGATTATAGCAGAGTTTTTAGGGTCCCTCCAAAGTGAATGAGTGGCTCCTCCCATGTGTGAGAGATGAGGGAGAGAGCCTGGGTGTGAATGGTGTTTGATAGAGCACTCACCCTCTGAGTGAGAGACGGAGTGAGGGGTAGTGAGTGTCATGCCCCCCTGCTGTCCAGTGAGAGAGGCTGAGGGGGGGCATGGTAAGCATGTAGGTGATGGTTGACACTACCAGTGCCGAGAGCTGGTGGTCCACCATCTCCGTGTGGTTGTGTGGTTGTGTGTAGAGTGGGATGAGAGGATGGAGGGATCCCTATTGCAAACCAGGGATTTTAAAGGTCCAGGATTGGGGGCGAATGGGCTGGGAAACCCTGGGGATATAGGGCGGGGCATTTTATCGAGGTTGTGACAGGCTGGGGATGTTATGCCGGAAGCCGGAGGGTGAGTAATCGTCGAGGAAGACGGCCCAGATGTTTATTATCTGTGGCATGTTCCGACCCTCCAGACTTGAACCTAGGCTCTGGACAGCAGACTCATGGGGGTCCTGACCTCCGGCTGCTGCTGCTTAATGCCAGGTCAGTTAACAACAAGGACCCCCTCATAAGTGATTTGATCACGGAAGAGGGGGCTGACCTGACATGTATTACTGAAACCTGGCTGGGCCCGGAGGGAGGAGTGGCTTTGTCAGAGATATGCCCGGCTGGGTTTCGGGTGTGGAACCAGCTGAGATATCAGGGCAGGGGAGGAGGGGTGGCAGTTGTCATCCGAGAGTCTCTTGTGGCCTTCAGGGGCACTGCTCCACAAGTAGCCTTGGACAGGATCGCACCTGTGTGGCCTCTTTTGTCCTATCGAACCCGATACTCCCCGTGGTTCACGGAGGAGTTGAGGGTCCTGAAGAGGATTAAGAGACACCTAGAGCACCGCTGGAGGAAGACAAAGACTGAACCCGACCAAACACAAGCTACAGCCACGGTTAAGGCCTACCTTGTGGCGGTAAGAGCGGCGAAACGCCAATATTTCTCCTCTCTTATTGCATCTGCAGAATGCCGCCTAGAGGCCCTGTTCAGGATCACCCGATTCCTTTTGGGGAAGGGTGATTCAGAAAATCACCTGCAGGGACGTGCTGAGTTTTCTAGGCATCTGCAGGATAAAATTGCCCGGATTCGCTCTAATTTAGACTCTAAGCGTGAAACATGGTCTGCGGAGATGCCTGAGGAATGTACTTACCCTGTTATCTGGGAACAGTTTGATCCTGTTGGACTCGAGAAAGTGGATAGGATCCTCCGGACTGTAAATGCCACCATGTGCGAATTAGATCCATGTCCCTCCTGGCTGGTTCAATCGGCTCAGGAGGTGACGTGTGGCTGGGTCCAGTCGATGGTAAATGCATCCTTGCAGGAGGGGGTGTTTCTGATGGCCTTTAAAGAGGCGTTGGTGCGCCCCCTCCTCAAGAAACCATCGCTGGACCCTGTTGTACTGGACAATTTTTGTCCAGTCTCCCACCTACCCTTTATGGGGAAGGTGGTTGAGAAAGTGGTGGCGTTGAAGCTCCAGAGGATTCTTGATGAAACGGATTATCTAGACCCCTTTCAGTCAGGTTTCAGGCCAGGATATGGGATGGAAACAGCATTGGTCGCGCTTATGGATGATCTTTGGCGGGAGCGGGATGGAGGCAGTGCATCCATCCTGGCTCTCCTTGACCTCTCAGCGGCTTTCAATACCATCGACCTTATTTTTTGCTTTCAGCCTACTAAGATTAAAAAGCTTTCCATCTGTTCGATATATAATTTCTACACCAGTAGGAAGTTCAACAAGGTGTATAATCATAGTGATGAAGATAGCAAATAAGGTTGGAGCAATAACACATCCCTGTTTAACGCCGGATTCCACTTTAAATGGATCGCTTTGAGCTCATCGAAAAAATCTGGATGAGGGAGGAGATTCCAGCAGACTTTAGGGAGGCCATAATTATCACTCTCTTTAAAAAGGGTGATAGAACAGACTGTGGAAACTATCGAGGCATCTCCCTTCTAGCCACAGCAGGCAAAATCCTGGCAAAGATCATTGCAAACCGTCTCCTACCTGTATCAGAAGACATCCTCCCTGAAACGCAAAATGGCTTCCGGCCTTCCAGGGGAACAGTGGATATGATCTTCAGTGCACGACAGTTTCAAGAAAAATGCAAGGAGCAAAACCGCCCTCTGTACATGGCGTTTATTGATCTGACTAAAGCTTTTGATACTGTAAATCGTACTGCTCTCTGGACCATCCTTCTGAAAATTGGATGCCCTGATAAATTTGTGAACATCTTGCGGTTACTCCATGACGACATGATGGCAACAATCCTGAATAACAATGGCTCTCAAAGCGATCCATTTAAAGTGGAATCCGGCGTTAAACAGGGATGTGTTATTGCTCCAACCTTATTTGCTATCTTCATCACTATGATTATGCACCTTGTTGAACTTCCTACTGGTGTAGAAATTATATATCGAACAGATGGAAAGCTTTTTAATCTTAGTAGGCTGAAAGCAAAAAATAAGGTAACTACAACTTCTGTTATAGAACTTCAATATGCTGATGATAACGTAGTCTGTGCACACTCCGAAGAAGATCTTCAAACTATCCTAAACATCTTTGCAGAAGCATATGAAAAGCTCGGCCTCTCGATTAACATTAAAAAAACCAAAGTGCTTTACCAGCAAGTTCGAACCAATCCCTCCGCAGCACCATCAATCCAGCTTAAAGGTGTGTCACTAGAAAATGTCGACCACTGTTCTTATCTCGGCAGCCATCTATCTACAAAAGCCAACATTGACGCTGAAATTCAGCATCGCCTGAGCTCTGCGAGTGTAGCTTTCTCCCGAATGAAGCGTAGAGTGTTTGAGGATCGGGACATTCGCAGGGAGACCAAAATGCTTGTTTACAAAGCCATTGTACTACCAACCCTTCTGTACGCCTGTGAAACATGGACCCTCTACAAACGCCACCTCCAACTTCTTGAAAGATTCCATCAACGCTGCCTCCGAAAAATTCTGCAAATTACTTGGGAAGATAGGCGGACTAATGTTAGCGTATTAGAAGAAGCGAAAACCACCAGCATTGAAACAATGATCATCCAACATCAACTTCGCTGGACCGGTCATGTTGTTCGAATGCCTGACCATCGTCTTCCAAAGCAGCTACTTTACTCCCAACTTAAGAATGGAAAACGGAATATTGGTGGACAGCAAAAGAGATTCAAAGATACTCTCAAAGCTAATTTAAAAAAATGTAATATCAGCATTGAGAACTGGGAAGCCCTAACTCATGAGCGTTTCAATTGGAGGTCAGCCTTTATTAATGGCGCTATGGACTTTGAAGAAGCACGCGTACAGGTCAAAAGGGAGAAAAGAGCTAAAAGGAAGGCACGTCAGGCAAACCCTCATCATGACCGTCTCCCACCCGGAAACCTATGCCCTCATTGTGGGAGGTTGTGCGGATCCAGAATTGGCCTTCATAGCCACTTACGGATCCACTGTTAAAATTTTACCTTTGGAAGACAATCTTACTCGGCTACGAGTGATCGCCAATGAATGAATGAATATAGCAATAACAATAAGATCTGTAGTATTTTATGTATTTAAATTTGTTATTTTGTATGTTGATTTTTTTGTATGTATGTATGTATGTATGTATGTATGTTTTTGTAGAATATTTTAATGAATAAAGAGTATAAAAGAAAAAAGAAGAAGAGAAAAAGAAAAGAAGGCCTTCTTTTATTATGTGACTGAGATGTGTGATTTCATAGAGTGAAATCTCAAAAGTGAAATCAGAAAGACTACAGGAGCAGATAATGTTTTCTATGATCAATGTTTAACTGAAGTTATTTCTTCAATTAACATTTTTAGAGAGAAGGATGATTTTTAGAGAGACAGAGATAATTTGGCTATTCTATTACTTTTCACCCCTTCATGGATCACTGCCTTGTCGTGGCGAAGGGGCAACAACAACAACAACAAATTACTTTTCATGTGAATAAAAGCATGGTGAGGAGTCATCTCCATGTAATACTGTGAGAAAGTTTCTACAGTTGTCCTATTAGCGTTTTTGTAAGTATATATCTGATGACTTACTCAGAACTTTCTCACCCAGGAAATTAAAGTATAACCATTTTTAGTACATAAGGTTTGGGCCTGATCTCCATATGTCTCTAAAGATTCATCAAAAGGAAATTTTATTTCCAGCATTCCGGAGACAATTACCAAATTAGTTTGACTATATTTGGCAATTTGCATGGTTTAATAATTTTGATGAGACTATATCATTTTATTTTTAGCTTTTCAGATCCTGAATCTTTTCATGACTGAAGTTATATAGAAAATATTCCTCCCTGACCATCATCTTAAATCCATCAACAGCTTAGATATTTATCTGTTAATGCCACTAATAAAATCCTAATAATTGTCACAGTCAGTGAAATTGAATGACAGTAAGGATATGCGAGACAGAATTGTGCAGCTAAAGAAGAAAAAGAAAGTATGTGTTAGGGTAGTGGGGAATGAAACTCTGTGAGTATATTTATAGTGAATGTTAAAAATCAATAGCCATGAAAGCTAGTTTTCTCTGTACAGAAAATCTAATATAGAAACAAAAACAAGCTGTTTCAGCTCAGTTCCTGTAATGGAATGTGAGAATGACCTTGAAAGACCGGGGAAGAGATGCTGCCTAGGGAACAATCAGATAAAAGGGGGAAGAGCCTGCAATTGAGTAATGGACAGAGAAAGAAACTTAGAAAAGATCCGCCCTAACTTGGCAGGCAGTAAAGGGACGGTGGGAGATTTGTACTTTCAGACTTGGAAGATTGATGTCAGCCGTCCCAGGTAAACCCTCCCAGGTAAACCAGACAGGAAACATGACCAGATGAGCTACTTCTACTTTATTGTTAGGCTACATTAACAGAATCTTGCAAGTCTGAAAGTACAAATCTCACCATCCCTTTTTACCATATAGCATGTGATCAGAGGTTCAACCCTTTCTTCCTTCCATGGGAGATAGACCCATCTCAGCAGAGATAAACAAAATAACACTTCATTAAAAATAGGTAATATATACCAATTCATAAAACTTAAAATGCATAAATTCAGCATTGTAAAAATTAAGTTACATAGATGCCTTGATCAATATCAACAGTTAAACAGAAAATACACTTTTCTGTGAGATGGGTGGCTATACAAATTTGATAAATAAATAAATAAATAAATCAAAAGATAATGTAATAATTATTCCAGAATGAACATTGTAATATGGGATATGATAAAATTAATATACAGGCTATTGGAAGGATAAATAAAATTAGTATCTTCCTCCCTCAGTTGGAGAATGCAATGGAAGACTAGGGTTGCACACTCAATTTTTGAATCTGTACAAAGGATATCAAAGTTGAATTTGCAGCACACAAAAAAGAAACAATTGGTGGGGTCTGGGAGGGACAAGGAGTTCAGAGCAATTGTCAGCCCATTAAAGTAATGTTAGTAGCATCATGACACAAGTCCCTATCCTTTTACACGTGTCACAATGTCATACACACTCCTAAAAGATAGAGTTTGCAATACAATGTTGCAATGCTCCTAGCATCATCACGAGAGCCTGCAGACACTGCTGGAAACAATTTGAACAAATCCTGTTTAGAACATACAGTATTTACCTATTTCCATAGAAATAGCCATTTTTCTCGAAGCAAGATCCCCTACTTCCTTTTATCTGAATTTCCCCTTTTCCTGTAAATCCCAATTGAATCTGAGACTCTAGGAAACAATGTTGGTCTCTTTTCTCATTGCTGGTCCACAACAACTCTTTCATCTCCCTCCTCCAGTTCTGCCTTTGTCTTTTCAAAGGTCTCCAATTTTCTATCTCTATAATAGAGGAAGGGTCTGGGGAACCTCTCTGAATCTATGTGATCATGGAAATGCTGATTTACAGTCTGGTATTCACAACACCGTGGAATTTAAAAAGACATAATAAATGGGGTAGCAATAAAGTAGTGATCTAGCATTCCCTCCAGGCGTGTAGACTGACCATGTGATCACAATTTGGTATTTCCCAAGTTAGCTCACTTTGATTCAGCCCAAATCAGAGACTGACTGTTCTGAAGAGAGACTGATTCTTTCCACTGACTATGGGGGAAAACTCAAGTAACTCAAATTATCAAAATTATAGCATTCATTATCAAAATAGATAAAATTGAATATAGACTCCTTTAAATTCCCTTTACAATCAGATTGCAACCTCACCTCCATTCCCAACTTACAACTGTTTGTTTCAGACATTTGCAGGTATAGTTGGAGATCGAGGTATTTTTGTAGAAAAAGAATCTTTACACATTCCTTTTTCCTCTTGAGGGAGAATTATTTAGTGGTCAATGTTGATGATACTAAACATACCACAGGTGCTTTTCACTTATTGGGAATATCAAAAACCAAGCATTTTATTAATTTTTATTTAGAAATGATTCCTATTAAATTAAAACACGTGGGCATTCTTGGCTTATTGTTTTGAAAATGTGACTATCTTGATATAGAAACTTATGATGTATTTGTAGTACAAATGAGCTTCTTTTCGAGGAATGATGTAGGTAAGAAGAGACCCCTACAATTACACTAATTTGAGTAAAAGTATTAATCCATTATTTGTCCTTTGTCTCTTGCTATCTCTTCCTTTAGTCTGAGATTAGCTCAGAAATATAAGTACATCTTCCATGTAGCCAGTACAGCTTAATTACAGTAATACATCTCTTCTGACACTACAAAAAAAGTACAATAGTCAGCAGGCCATATCATTTCCTTTATTAAATAGAACTGGAAATAAATGACAATGAAAAATGTTCTCAGGAATGTTCTTCTTCAGGGTAGTAAAGTGTACTGCTTGGACTCCTTGAGTTTACAATAGACTAGCATTAATTAAAATACAAAGGTGGTCCTTGTGCATATTGTATAAAGCACTTTATTCTAAAATAGAGACTTCCTTCCTTCCCTAACCCCATGCTCACAAGTATCCATTGAAATAGAGACACTGACAGAACTGAGGAGCTTCTGTTTACCTTCTCATATTCACTCCTTGATGCTGGGTTCACCAATTTCCTCCTTGTACTGTACTGTCTCCTGTGCTCAGTCACAACTTACCATTTGCAAACTGTAATATCTGGATCAGCACAACATGCTAAGCTAAAACCAAACAGTCTATACTAGACTTGCACAAAATAAGACCCATGGGCCTGCCAGTGTTTTTTGAAAAGTCAATAATATTTTTTTGCATTTTTTTCTTTTTTTCTTATGTTTTTGTAAATCTTAATACATTATATCGTTTCAATAGAATTCATTATATCGTTTCAAGGTAGTCCTTGCTTAACGATGCTAATTGGGACCCAAAACTCCATTGATAAGCAACGTGGTCATAAGTAGAAAAAACCTGTGACCATGCTGCTTAGCAATGGCAGTTCCAGCAGTCCCAGTTGCCATAGTTAAGCAAGGACCATGCAGGTCATTAAGTGAGGACCTCACATGACTGTGACTTGTGACCTTCTGCTGCCTTTGTGAAGGATATGAAAGAGTTCTTTATTAATACAAGTGATCAGTTCCAATTCAAAGACTCGAATGAAGAAAGCCCATGCAAAACAGCAGTTAGAATCCTTCCCTGGGTACCAGCCTCCCCGCACTAAGGGGCCCTCCCTTCTCATTCACAGTTCCCATACCTCTTAGTGACAATACTTCATTAACAAGGTGATAATGCCATTTGGCCTGGCCTTGATGTTAGTTTGCTCTTCTAAACAGTTCTAATCAGCATCCCCAACAGCATCCCTAACATCCCTGCAGACATGCCTAACTTCTACTTCAAAGCACTCTACACATTCTACTACAAAGCATTCTGGTTGGGGCATTAATTACTACAGCCCCTTTCTCCCACTGGCAGGATGTCTATCCTGACATACAACAGCCCCCTTTTCCCCAATGACAAGATGTCCATTGTGACAGGCTTCCCCATTGAATTGCTTGTCAAAAGCTGGCAGGGAAGGTTGCAAATTGTGATCACAGTACTGTAGGGATGCTGTGATGGCCATAAGTACGAGGACTGGTCATAATAACCACTCATTTAGTGCCACCGTAAGTTAAAATGGTCACTGAACAAGTGGTCGTTAAATGAGGACGACCTGTAAAATGATATTTATACAGTATTAATTGAAGATTATTGACTCTATTGTTTAGATGGGTGGGAAAGTAACAGCGTTCCACGTGCGTCATGCTGGCCACAGGACTGTGGAAGCATCTTCGGACAACACTGGCTCTTTGGCTAACAAACGGAGATGAGCACCGGCCCCTAGAGTCAGACACGACTACACAAATATGCAGGGGGAACCTTTACCTAACATTTAACCTATTGTTTAGATAACTTAGACCAGCCTTTCTCAACTTTTTGACCCTGGAGGAACCCTTTAAATATTTTTCAGGCCTTGGGGAACCTCTGCACATCAGGCTCAAATATAGGCCAGAAGTTACAAAATTATTATATTTGTTTCATGTATAGGCCTGTATATATGCATTAACAGTGTTCTTAAACTAAAAATAAAGCATAAAACTTACTTCTTTAATGTGAAGTTGCCCGAATTTGAAATATTTTTTTTAATGAATTATGATCTCCCAGGGAACCCCTAGAGACCTCTCACAGAACCCTAGGGCTCCACAGAACCCTGGTTGAGAAACCGTGACTTAGACTATTGGAAATAAATAAATAAAGAAGTGTTTTATCAATATTTATTACAATTTAGTTATTTGAGTATTACAAGCATAAGATTATTTGACTTTTTCATCCAGAACATTAGAAAAAAGAACCACTGCAGATTTGTTGTACAATGAAGGTTTTGGTCGTGACCTGATTACTTAGTGTTGAGGCCCCCTTGTATTGTTACATAATATATTTTTTTACATGTTATTAAAAGGGAAAAGTAGATAATAAAAGCAAATTTAACAACAGTTAAAATACCAAAAAAAGAAAAGGGAAAAAGGGAAAAAGAAAAAAGAAAAACAACTATTGGGTTTCTAACTTCCCCCTTTTTATATACTGTATCTGCTGGTTTAGTGTTTGTAGACATTTAGGTCCCCTTAGAGGCCAGACTGTAAATGATTATATTTGCCATGCTGCTTGATGTATTGTATGTATGGGAACCATTCTTGCTTAAATTTGGTTAAGCTTCTATTGTGAATATATACTGTTAGTTTTGCCATTGGTGCATATTCTTCAAGTTTAGGTTCCCAATCAGATATTGTCAAAATTGTATCTTTCTTTCAGTATTGGGCAAAATTAATTCCCACGGCTGTAAGCATATATCTCATTAAATTCTGTTGTTTCTTATTGATTTTTTCTGATATTATACCTAGTAGGAAAAGTTGTGATTTTATTTCAAATGTAAATTCCAATTTTTTTTGCATTGTGCTATGTATATCTTTCCTGTACTTTTGGGTTTTTTTACATGTCCATCACGTGATAAAATGTTCCTTTTGTTTTGTGGCATTTCCAATGTTTATTGGTGTATAATTCATTTATCTTAGATATTATTGATGGAGTTGTACACCATCTGTAGAACATTTTGTACCAATTTTCCTTTAAGTTATCAAATCGAATTATCCATTCAGTTGTATCCGACCCTTGGCGATTCTATAAGCCAGCTGTCTCCATGATTTCCAATCTTGTACAGCTTCTTTCAGTTGCTTTAAATTTTGACCTGTGTCTGCTTTGATTACATCCAACCAGCGCATTCTTTGGCGTCCTCGTCATCTTTTGCCACTGTCCATTCCTAGCATAACGTCTTTCTCCAACGATGTAGATCTCATGACATGACCGAAGTAACTAAGTCTAAGTTTTGTTATTTTTCCTTATAGTGACATGTCTGGTTTTATGTGCTTCAACACTTCTTTATTTGTTATCTTTGCAGTCCAAGGGATTTGCAAGAGCCTCCTCTAACACCATAGTTCAAAATAATCAATTTTCCTTCTATCCAACTTTTTCATCGTCCAACTTTCACAGCCATAAGTAGTTATGGGGAACACGATAGTGTGGACTAGTCTACACTTAGTCATCAAGCTGACATCCTTGCTTTTCCAAATTTGATTCATACTCATCACTGCTGTACGACCAAGCATCATTCGGTGTTTAATTTCTTGGCTACATTCGCCATTTTGATTGACCACTGATCCTAAAAAGGTGAATTTTTCCACGCATTCCACCTCATCTCCATCAATTACTATTTTGATATTTCCATTCTTTGCAGTTGTCATGAGTTTGGTCTTTTTGATATTCAAAAAGAGGCCCTTTAAGTTATAACTTGGTGTAAATTTTATAGATTTAGTTCATAATTGTTCCCATTGGTGTGTTGTGACAGTTTCTTTAAATTTTTGCATTATTTTATCTTACAGGTTTTTGTTTGTTCTGCCTCTGAGTAAAAAGTTTATATATACACCCTAATAAATGATGTTTGTTTTGTACGAGCATTTCAAATTCTGTCTTTTTTCTTAATATCCCTTCTTCCTTCTTGAGATCTGATTTTATCCTTCCAGAAATTTGTAAATACGTCAACCATTGTACAATCTTCCTTCACTGAGTAGTTCTTGCTCTGTTTTTAATCTATTCATAACATCTGAATGAACCATATTTTATTTATTTATTTATTTATTTTCTATCCCACCTTTATTATTTTTATAAATAACTCAAGGTGGCTAACATACCTAATATGCCTTCCTCCTCCTATTTTCCCCACAACAACAACCATGTGAGGTGAGCTGGGCTGAGAGAGAGTGACTGGCCCAAGGTCACCCAGCCGGTTTTCATGCCTAAGGTGGGACTAGAACCCTCAGTCTCCTGGTTTCTAGCCCATTGCCTTAACCACTAGACCAAACTGACTCTGCATATGTTAATTACATTTTTCTTGCTGTAATTATCTCCAAAGTGAAAAGTATTTGAGGGAGAAGCTAAAGAAGCTATTAATTACATCCTTTTTGGAAATGAACTATATGAAAATATTCTCAATACAACTACTGTAAAATGCATGAATGAATCAGTAGGATCGGTCCCTTTGATGTATAAGTCTCCAAAGCATCAACAGTTATACCTCTGTGCATAATTCTAAAATGGCTAAAATTTTGAATATTGGATTAAGTAAGATTGTTTTAGGTGCACAGCAAATTTAAATATTGGATATTCTTAAAAATATTGATGAATACATAACTCATTATGTGTTCTATACATAGTAATATCAAACCATTTTCTTAACTATAAAAGTGACCATAAATTTATAACAAAAATTGTTATACTGCCAAATTATAATAAGTATTGTTCATAGCTGTTGTGTTATATGACTTGGGGATTCTCATTTCTCACAAACGTCTTGCACACAAGTATATGCGCTCTAGCAAACATGCTCCATAAAACTCGCTAGTGGCACTGAGGTATGGTTATGATTCATTGTCAATTGTATTTTTTCTACTTTAATGTGTGGTTCTTAATTTTCATGTGCATTAATTTTTATGTTATATTTTTTGTGCTATTGGTTGTACAGGCTTAATAAAGGCAAATATTCTTTTTTAAAAAATAAATTAAAACCCAACTTTGAGTGATTTTTTAAAAAATCATAAACCCATGGATATCATGAGTGAACATTGGGTTGGAACATAGAGTTTTTAGTTCAGATTGGACTTTTTTTTCCTCAACTGAAAAACAAAGTCATATGTCTTATGTGTCATGTAACAGTAAGTGTCTCAAAATAATATATAATCTCTGCTGACATTTTGAGACAAAACATCATGCTCTTGCTAAATTAGGCTATACTGAGAAAAAAAAGTTGCTAGTTTACTGAAAAATCTCACTGGAGAACAACAGTTGTTCAAAAAGAGAAGTGCTGAAAATGAGGCAGTTATTAAAGTGAGCTTTAAAATTGCAAGGGAGATCACTAGACAATTTTTAAAGAAGTATATGCAGATTGATGTGCCCAGTTTATGCCCCCCCCAAAGTTATATTTGATAATATTAGTTTATGCCAAACGACTGAATAGCTGAATAGCTGACACTTATTCCAATCTTAGTGAACAGTTAGCTGAGAAATCTAAAGAATTTCTCTTTTATTCATTAGCTGTTGATGAAAGCACTGATTTAAAAGCCACAGTGCAATTACTCATTTCTATAAGAGGAATCAGTACAAACTTTGAAATTACTGAGGAGCTTGCTGGAAAGTGCTCCATAACTGTCACACAACTGGAAAAGAAATTTGCGATGAAGTCATAACATGTCTTAATGAAACATTGAAACTCGATCTGACAGCAGTTTGCAATGACAGGGCACCAGCCATGAATGGCAAAAAGATTGGAGCTGTTGCTCTTCTTGAGTACTACATCAGACAAGAAATAACCAAACACCACTGCATTATTCATCTGCTAGTTTTGTGTAGTACAGTTTTAAAATGTGATCATGTGATGTCAGTGGTTGCCTCTATTGTAAACTATCTCCACAGTAGAACTTTCCAAACATTTGTTTAAGAAGCATAAGCTGAATGTAATTACTTAATTTATCACATATCAATAACATTGTTAAGTAGAGAACATTTGCTTCAGCATTTCCTTACTAGAAAAGACAAAATAAAAAAAATTCCTGAGAATGAACTGAGAAAATTCAAAGAATTCAAAGATGAGAACTATGATCTCTTCTTCTTTTGTGATATCACAACTCATCTAAATAATCTGAATCTGCACCTTCAAGAAAAAGATTAATTAATCTTTAAAACATATAACTAAAAAAGGCATTTAAAATGAAATTACGTCTTTTCAAGGGACAATGCAAGAAATGTGTCAGGATTGCGCAACCAAATGAACTTAGTGCATTCGCTTGCCGCTTCCCACCAGCAGAGCCAGCTAGATGAGAGAAAGCCGATGCGTGTCAAGCTTGTTTACGGGATGGGAGGGGGGTTGGAGGCCAGACAGCGAGCAGCAAATTCTGGGAACCAAGGTGAATTGCAACTGCCTGAGCCAGGTGTGGGGACGGGGATCCCCAAGAGGGCACTTCGAAACTGAGTAAGAGGTTGAGAAAGACGAGAACCGACAAACATGAGAAGTCGGTCATTATGAAAGGCGAGCCGAAACCGAAGAAGCACTGGTCTGAAAAGTTTGGCGGGATGCTCAAGAGTGGTGCCACTAAAACCATTACCACCAGATGAGGTACTCATACTGATCGGATGACGGATTTAGAAGACTGGATGGGCAGCATGCTTTTCGAGATGAAGACCCTGTCACAATGCATGGCCACGTTGCAAGCATCTGTCGGGAAGATACTGCAGAAACTGGAGGAACCCGGGATCGGGCCATGACCCAGGAGTTCCAGTACTACTTCTGGACCAGCAGATGAGGAAGGGTCCGAAGACTAGTCCAGCACGGATGAGGAGAGCCGGCCAACATTACCTCCAACAAGAAGAGTGGCATGAGAAGAGGTACCTAGGGGCACGAGACACCCAAACAGGCCAGCGGGAGCATGCGAAATCTGGGTGAGGTTCGATGGAGACCCCAAACGCCTAGCGTGCTTCCTGGCCCATGTTAAAGGGTTCATGGATGAATTTGAAGTGTCAGAGCTGGAGTCATCCGTCTGACTAGAGTCTGGTAGTGTGTGTGTGGGGGGGGGAGGTTGTAACCTGATAGCTAATGTAGTAGAATGCCAAATGACCAGTATGCTTTGTTTCGCACAGATAGTAGTATGTTTTGCAGAACTGCCTGGGAATCCCATGGCTGGAATGGGGCAAAGGTGCCAGGTCTCCAAAGCAATGAGATACAGCGGGGACAAGGTGGGGAGCTTCGGGCAAGAGAGAGGAGGAGCGAAAGGAAAGACACCAAACCGTTTCCCGCCAGGTAGCCATTCACAGCTTAAACCTTGGACTAGTCTATTACCCTTGATTTCTAGTAAAATCTTCATATATCCTTATGGCTTGTTCTGTGGATTTTTGAAACAAGGTTGTTAGGGCTACGATCCTCACATGAAGATTCGTTCATAGATGAGGCGAACGTGAGATACATCTCAGCCTATCTGGAAGAAGAAGCAGCAGACTGGCTAATTGATCTCCACGATGCTGAGGCCCCAGAACTAACAGATTTCTACAAATTTATGACAGCCTTGAGGGACTGGTTCGAAGACACCTTGTCCAAGGTGACGGCAAAGGTCGAGATGCAAATGATCAAGAAAGGGAACTGGTCGATGGCCGAATTTGCTTTGGAGTTTAATAGACTGGCAGGCCGTTTCACGGATTGGCCAGAAACATTCAGAATTGAATACTTTCAGATGGGTTTGAGACCAGAAAGTCTAGAAACTTGCCTGAACCAAACAGATCCCAAGACCCTGAAGGAGTGGATGCTATTAGCCAAGATGGTAGAGAGCACCAAACTTTGCTTAAAGAAGCAACTACAGTTGCAAGATGCAGCAAAGAAAGTGAGGTCGACGGTCAGCCCAGTGGACAAGTGGAGCCAAAGCTGAAAATGGGATGAAAAGAGGGAACGACACGCCCAGAAGAATTTGTGTTTCAAGTGTGACAAGGAGGGCCATCAAGCCATTGAATGCAAACAAATGGCCAGCCAGCCACAAGCCATGGCAAAAAGGATTATAACTCAAACCCCTAAGCGCAAAAGCAAAGGGACAGCTGCCAAAGCTGAAGAGACCCGCGAAGTGGGTTTCCTCGATAGCACCAGCAACTCCTAAGAAGAGGAGTTTCAGTCGGTGGGAAACGCCAGCCACCTACCCTGAAGGGCGCCAGTGGGTTAGGTGGATTGTGATGGGCACGTCAATCCCATGGTAAGTGAAGAATGTCCCTCAATGTTAATAAGCATACAGCTGAAAACCCTAGAAACTAAACACAGGGCAGACCAAATGGCAATGCTAGATTCTGTGTGTACACGTTGCCTCATAAACCCCACAATCACCCCGGAAGGAAGAAAACCTGATACCCGAACAGTATAGAGATTTGTGCAAGGTTTTTGAAGAAAAATAATCAGATCAACTCCCTCCCCATAGAGACTGTGACTGTGCAATTGAGATAGAAGAGGGGGTGAAATTGCCAAAGCCCAAACTATATTTAGATTTTCTCTTTCAGGAGGAGCGCCATGTCAGGATCACGCAACCAAATGAACTTAGTGCATTCGCTTGCCACTTCCCACCAGCATAGCCAGCTAGTCGAGAGAAGCTTGTTTACAGGATAGTTCCAGCTTTCTCTGTGATTCTTGTAGCTTTCTTCAATTAAATAACTTTCCTTTTCTACAATGAAACTGAGTGAAATTGTTTTGTTTGAAGTTTAAGCCTAGCGATCTTTACAAAAGGAGAACTGGGTCACTTTCCTACTTGTGCTTAGCATATTCCTCAATGCAAATGCACTGAGCGAGGGAAAAAATGTGGACTGCATGTTAGCTAATTGAGGAATTCAACAAAACGTTTGCTTTGACCAATTAGAAATTAAATTAAATATGACTGAAAATCCATTTTCTGTAAATGCAGCAGAAATGCAGCTAGATTTTCAAATAGAAATAATCGACTTGGAAAATTTAAGGAAAGCAGTTTGATTGACTTTTACAAATGTTTATAGAAGGAAAACTTCTTGTATTTTGGAAGCATATTTATATGCAAACAAACATTTTCAATCATGAACATTAATGAAAATAAACAGTGTTCTTCCATCACTAATGAACATTTGCAAGACATTTTAAGAATATTGACATCTCATTTAACCCCACAGTAAAAAAAAAACTTGTTGAAAAAAGATGCAATATATCACAGTGATTTTTTTTGTACTTAAATAAATAGTAGCATCATATTCTCCATAGTTTCTAGTAATAACCTTCTATTTTTGGTAAAACTATTCCTTTTTAGCCCACAATTATTTTTAATGCATCAATATATGGGAATCATGTTTGTATGAGAAAGATTATCTTTTATCCCCTCCCCCTCCTCCCCAAAAGCAATACTGTTTATAAGTAAATTAAGTAGACTATGCCACTGAGCAAGAAGGATCTTCAGAAATTTGTTCTGGAATATTTCCATTGATGTTACATCAACAAAAGCTCAAAGAAGAGCTTCACACATAACAGAAGAGAGCACACTTCCTTCATATTTCAAAATGGGAGACAGCACTCTAGTACAGGGCTTTCCAAAGTGCCGCCACTGGTGACACACCAGCGGCGGCGGCGCGCGCGCATGGCGGCAGCACGGGGGGGGGCGCACGTGCACGGCGGCAGCGCGGGGGGGTGCATGTGAACAGCAGCGGTGCGGGGGGGCATGCGGCGGCGCGGGGGGGGTGCGGCGGTGCGCGTGTGCACAGTGGTGGCGGCAGCGGCGGCAGCCTCCACTAAAACACAGAAGCTGCGCCGCGGCTGCGGCCGCCGTGCACACACACGCCACTGCTTCCGGGTGGTGTGGCGGCACACCACGCTGTGTGTGGCGACACACTTTTGTGTCGCGACACACAGTTTGGAAAGCTCTGCTCTAGTACCTTCTTTATTACTTTTAATACTGCAAATTCCATTTATGGTATTTGTAGCTTATACCACAGCTTGCACTAGTTTCTTCCAAATCTTTAATTTTAGAAGCACAATCCTTAAGTATCTAAAGGAAATAACTTAATCCAGCCTTTGCATATCCCAATTCAAACATTCTTATTATTATCAAAGAACATGAAATTCATATTCACAATTGTGAATAAAATACTTGAATTTCATCACACTATTTATGGGTAGAAATACAGTAGGGTGGTTTCACTGAATATTCTTGGAAGGGAATAAAATTCTACACCAAACACTCAGAAAATTAAATTCTGTGAATTCTTAGCTCAGCTGTAGCCAGAACCATCTACTCCCATCTGTCTGGGGTTATTTGTTCCTGTGTGGTCACACTTTTAGCTTCCCTAATAATGAGAGTGATTTTAATAGACTCCAAGGGTACTGGGAAGAACAGGTGCATATAACTAGAGAAAAAAATGGGCTTTTTTTTTCAACCTAATTTTAGTTAATTGAAGCAATTTTCCATCTCTTCACAAATATCTCCATTTGCTGAATTAAACAAAGATTTTGAAATTGCTGAACTTCTCTGTGTATGTTTGTTGGTGGGGGGAATGTTTATTTTTTAAAAAAGGAGAGCAACTAAATTTCAATAGCAGTAAATGAATACAGATAATTTTCTTTCAGATTCATTTTCTTTGCTTTGCCTTCTCAACGTACAATTTCACAAATGCTGACTCTGTTTCGTTAGAATTACTGTTTAAAACATCCATACACTCAAACATTCCTTTTTCCTTTGAGAATGCTTCTATTCCACAACCATTCAAATGAATTTCTTTCAGATTCAGGAAGCCTATCTAAAATGCATTCATACAAAAGTGAATGGAGCCCAATATTTCTGCATTGTACTTATAATTCTCGGTGGGGCGGCAAGCCATGGCACGGCAGAACGGCTTCGGCGGTGTGGTGGGCCAGCTTGGCGGCGCAACAGACTCTGGGGCAGAACAGGCCCTGGCACGGTGGACCCTGGTGACACAGTGAGCAAGGTGTGGTGGACATGGCAGAGGGGGTCGGTGAGCTGTGGTGTACTCTCGTGGGGGTCCTGGTCTCAAGCTGCTGCTGCTTAACACCAGGTCAGTCAACAACAAGGCCCCCCTCATATGTGATTTGATCACTGAGGAGGGGGCAGATCTGGCATGTATCACTGAGACCTGGCTGGTCCCACAGGAAGGGGTATCCCTTTTGGAGATGTTGTCCTGTCCCAGCCGAATCACACACAATACACCAGGGAGGCAGTTGTAAAACTTTGCTGAGAAACTTGTGAAGTAAACTTGTGAGGTAACAAACAGGTGGCAAGGGACACACTCTACAAAAAAAAAAGCCCCCCAAAAGTCTCACGAGCTTGCCTTAAGGGAGTTTCACATTCAAAACACGATTAGTCAAGTGAGTCCAAGAGTCAAGAGTCAGGTCACGAGGTTTTCCGATCAGGAATGGAGTCTGGTAAGCAGATGGTTGTCCCCAACGAATGGTCTGGGCTTTTGGCTCCCTTTTTATAGAGGCAGACCCAGGTGGAGCTTGTTTACGAGTGCAGGGCTACTTTCTTATGCATAGCCTTGCCGACTTCACTGTTCCTCTCTCCATTCCGCTCTCCTTTCTCAAGCACTGGGAGGGGATGGCAGCTCTGAGTCTTCATCCTCATTAATCAGCGGCACCTGTGTCTGTTGCTCACTGACCAACCCTACCTCCTCTGACTGCTCAGGCGACCGTTTATCTAGAGCTGTCTGCTTGCCCTCCATCTCTACATCAGAGGCTGGCTGCCCATCCTTGTTGTCTGACTCTGACACTGACTCCAAGTCTGAACCCCTCATTGACTCTGAGCCCATGACAGATGTGCCTGGCTGGGTTTCGAGTTTGGCACCAGCCGAGACACCAGGGCAGGGGAAGAGGGGTGGCGATTGTCACCTGAGAATCTCTAGTGGCCTTCAGGGGCACTGCTCCACAAGTGGCCAGTTGTGGTCCCTGTTTTTCAAGTTGGGCTCCCAAGAACAGTTGGGAGTGTTGCTACTGTACCAGCCTCCCTGCTGCGTAGCAACCTCCCTGCCTGAGTTGCTGGAGGCTGTCTCGGGGTTGGTGGTGGAGTTCCCCAGACTTATGGTACATCAGAGGTGGCTCAGGAGTTCGTGGCTACCATGGCAGCCATGGGCCTGTCTCAGATTATTCGGGACCCATGTCGGGACAGTGGCCTCACCCCGGACATGGTTTTCTTGTCAGAGCAGTGGCAATGTGATCAAAGGGGACAGTTACATCTGTCCCCATTGTCATGGTCAGATCACGCCCTGGTGACCTTGAGATTCTCCTATGCCACCCCCATCCGCAGGGAGGCAGGACCCATTCGATTGTTCTGCCCCCAGAAACTGATGGACCCAGCAGGGTTTCAGAGGGAGCTGGGGGTTATACCTGAGGATCTGCTGCACGGTCCAGCAGAGGTCCTGGCTGCTGCTGGAATAGGGAGGCAGCTGGGGCCTTGGACAGGATCGCGCCTGTGTGACCTCTCTTGTCCCATCGAGCCCAACACTCCCCGTGGTTTACGGAGGAGTTGGGGGTTCTGAAGAGGATTAAGAGACGTCTAGAGCACCGCTGGAGGAAGACAAAGACCGAATCCAACCAAACACAACCTTAAGCCGCTATTTAGGCCTACTTTGTGGCAGTAAGAGTGGCGAAACGTCAATATTTCTCCGCTCTTATTGCAGCCACAGAATGCTGCCTGATGGCCCTGTTTAAGATCACTCAATGCCTTCTGGGGAAGGTGGGCCCAGTGACCCACCTACAGGGCCGGGCTGAGGAGTTTTCTGAGCATCTTCAGGATAAAACCGCTCAGATCGTTTCCAAGTTGGACTCCAAGCATGAGGCATGGTCTGGGGAGATGCCGAGGGAGTGTACTTACCCATTTATCTGGGAACAGTTTGATCCTGTTGGACCCAAGGAAGTGGATGGGATCCTCTGGACTGTAAATGCCACCACTTGTCATCTAGATCCATGCCCCTCCTTGCTGGTGAAGGCAGCTTGGGAGGTGACATGTGGTTGGGTCCAGACGATGGTTAATACATCCTTGGGAGAGGGGGCATTTCCGCCTGCTTTTATGGAGGTGCTAGTGCACCCCCTCCTCAAGAAACTGTTGCTGGACCCTACTGTGCTGAACAATTTTCATCCAGTCTCCCACCTCCCCATTTTGGGGAAAGTGGTTGAGAAAGTGGTGGCATTGCAGCTCCAGAGGATTCTGGATAAAATGGATTGTCTAGACCCCTTTCAGACAGGTTTCAGGCCCAGATATGGGACAGAAACGGCTTTGGTCACACTTATGGATGATCTCTGGCAAGAGCGGGATGGGGGCAGTGCATCCATCCTTGCTCTTCTTGACCTCTCAGTGGCTTTCAATACCATTGACTTTGGTATTCGATACCATCAACTTTTTGGGGTGGCTCAGGGAGTTGGGGGTGGGCAGCATGGTTCTGCACTGGTTCACCTCCTTCCTCCAGGGCCGGTCTCAATCGGTGGTGATAGGGAGTGAGAGATCCAACCCTCGGCCCCTCCTTTGTGGGGTGCTGCAGGGTTCGGTTCTCTCTCTGCTCCTCTTCAATATCTACATGAAACCACTGGTGAGATCATCCATCACCACGTGATGAGGTATCATCAGTATTCTGATACATCTCCATCCCAGGTGAGGTAAGTGATGCTGTGACTGCCCTCTCTTGGTGCCTGGGCGCTGCGGGGGTCTGAATGGGGAACAACAGGCTTTGGCTGAACCCTGGTAAGACAGAGTGGCCGTGGGTTAATGGCTCCTCTGTATCCGGGAAATTGTCATCTTTACTTCTGGATGAGTTTGCACTGCCCCAGACGGACACAGTGTCAAATCTGGGGGTCCTTCTGGACTCACAACTCCTGCTCAAAGAGCAGGTGGCAGTCATGGCCAGGAGGGACTTTGCACAACTTCGTGTTGTGCACCAGTTATGCCCTTTACTGGATTGGGAAGCCCTCCGAACAGTCACTCATGCCCTGGTCATCTCCCATATAGACTATTGCAATGCACTCTACATGGGGCTACCCTTGAAGTGTATCTGGAAGCTACAACTGGTCTAGAACATGGCCACGTGGGCAATTCTTGGTGCCCCAAGATCGGCATATGTAACACCTTTGCTGCACAAGCTGCATTGGGTATCGGTTTGCTTCCAGGTCCAATTCAAGGTGTTGGTTATCACCTTTAAAGCCCTACATAGCATGGGTCCAGGTTACCTGAGGGACCGTCTCATCCCCATTACATCAACCCGTTCCACCCGATCATGCAGAGAGGGCATGTTACAAACCCTGTCTGTAAGAGAATTCCGTTTGGCAGGGTCCAGCACATGGGCCTTCTCTGCAGTGGCTCCTGCCCTTTGGAACATTCTGCCCCCAGAGTTGAGGCAAGCCCCATCACTCCTGACCTTCCGGAAGACCCTGAAGACTTGGCTCTGCCACCGTGCTTGGGGCAGGGAGGGGAGTAGTTATTCCTGGGGATGGCTGGTGCTTTAGAGTGCTCTTCACATCTTTACGATCCTTTATTGGCATCTGGATTTTTATTTTATATTTATACAGTATATTGTATTTTTATTTTTATTTTATTTATTTATTTATTTATTTATTTATTTATTTATTTATTTGTCTTATTTATACCCCACCTATCCCCTCCCTACTGGAGGACTCTAGGCGGCTTACAACATTATATATTAAATCCAATTATACATCATCATTTTACAATTTATTACCGCGCGACAGGGAGAGAGGAAGGGAACCGGCTCTTCCGCTGCAGGCATTGGACTGCAAGTCCCAGAATGCCTCGCTCCGCGCCGGCTGCTGACATCCAGGAAGCTGGTATTTCCGGATCCGTCATCCTCCGCCGTCATCAGCGCTCTTCCAGGTCTTTCTTGGATCGAGGACGACCCTCCGCTGGATGCCCGCAAATTGCCCCACGTGAGTGGTACCCATTTATCTACTTGCTATATTAGCTTTCGAATCGCTGGGTTGGCAGAAAGCTAGGGCTAGTGACGAGAGCTCACCTTGTCACGCGGTTTCGAACTGCCAACCTTATGGTTGGCAGTCTAACGGCTCAGTGGTTTAACCCGCTGAGCCACCGCGCCCTTAATTTTATATTATTATGACTTGTTTTTAACTTGTTTTAACTTGTTAGCTGTGTTGTAAACCACCTAGAGTCCCTCTTCTGGGGGAGTTGAACAGTGGCATAATTTGAAAAATAAATAAATAAATAAATAAATAAATAAATAAATAAAATAATTCTGTATTTGCTTATAAGGTTATGATCTGCCCTTGTTTATCTCCATCTATGTAATTCTTTGTGGCTTCTAACCTTCCCCCCCCCCTAATATTACATTGAGTAATCATTGCAGGATAATTACCTCCCTTGCAAACATAAAAACAAATTGAAAGGATTCTGGCTGGTGAATTAAAATTAGGGATAAGGATTCTCTATCATAATTTCCTGCCATTTTTATCTGTACAGGTACTCCTCGACTTACGACTACATTTGGGACTGGAATTTCAATTGCTAAGTGATGCAGTCACAAAGCGAGACATCGTGTGACCATTGTTAACTGAGAATTGTGGGTCATTAGCTGAGGTCCAACCCCAATCCAAGCCATTCCGGGCTTGGTCCCTCCCAGCCCCAAGCCTCAATAAGGTAAGGGACTGCCTCCAATTCCCCCTGCCTATCTCCCTGCAACTGTGCCCTTTTGCAAAGCCCCAGAGCTGCAGTGCAGAGTGAAGGGGGCATGGTGTGTGCGAGTGAGCAAGTGAAGGGGGAAGGAGGGCACTGGTATATGCAAGAGAGGGAGGGAGGGAAGCATGCAAGCAAGCAAGTGAAGGAGAGAAGGAGGGCACAGTATGTGCATGTGAGCAAAGGGGGAAGGAGGATGAGGTGTGCAAGTGAAGAAAGGCCAGGGTGGGTGGGGGAGTCTTACTGGAGCAACTTGCGACCTCCGCTGCCAGCTTCCCCATTGACTTTGTTTGTGGGAAGCCAGCAAGGAAGGTTGCAAATGGTGATCACGTGATCATGGGGTGCTTGAAAACCGGTCATAAGTGCATACAGGTTGCCAAGTGCCCAGATCGTGATCATGTGACTGTGGGGGCACTGCAATGGCTGTAACTTCGGGGACCAGTCGTAAGTCCATTTTTCAGCACCGTTGTAACTTTGAACAGTCGCTGAATGAATGGTCATAACTCGAGGACTACCTGTATATCAATAGATGTTTCCCAGTCCCACATTAGGAGTATGGAATGGAGAAAAATCATTTTCAAGATTAGTCACCTTTCCTAATATCATGTTGGCTTTTCATGCATCCATTAAGGACAGCTTTTCTTCCCAGCCTTTTCACAAAGTATTGGAATGTGAGATATTTTCTAAAGAATAATTTTCCCTTCCTTGACTAGAGCCTCAAGAGCCCCCAAGTATTTGATCAATATTACCTGGCAATTATGCTATAGCAGAAGACTGCTGAGGTCCAGGGCTAGCGGAGCACAAAGCTAAACTAGTCCAGGAGCAAAACAGACCTATTTTATTTCACAGTGTAAAGGGAAGAAATGTATTGTTGGGATAAATTAAGATCTCTCCCTGCCCTCCATGTTTTCTTCCCCCAGAACACTGTCTGCCCTCCATGTTGTCTTCCCCCAGAAC
Source organism: Charina bottae (assembly GCA_023362775.1). Classification (NCBI taxonomy): domain Eukaryota; kingdom Metazoa; phylum Chordata; class Lepidosauria; order Squamata; family Charinaidae; genus Charina; species Charina bottae. Next base: position 5,407,897 of record JALMGJ010000028.1, on the reverse strand, counting down.
AGGTAAAGGAAGCCCAATTGTTAAAAGGTTACAAAATAGAATGAGTTTGATAATGCCAGAGATTAAGATGGAAAAGGAAGCCCAACTGCTCAGACAAAGGATTCCCTTCTGATTCAATTGGAAAGCTTGGAACACAAAAGGTCAGCTCATTCACAGAACTTAGCCAGCCCATTCAGGTAGACCTTCTTCCCCAGCCAAACAGATCTCCATAATCAAATAACAAAAGTTTCCTTCCAAGGTGCACATTCCAAGTAGTAGACAAAGCCACAGCCCGCAGGGAACACAGACAGGAAACACAAACAGCAGGGGGCCCAACCACAGAGCGCCTCATCTCTGAAATCCGGCAAATTACACTTCTTTCAAGTTCCTAGGGGGCTCTCCTATATAAATGGCCTGTGGGGGAAATACAGGTGTGGCCACCTTCCAACCAGCATACTCTGTACTTCGTACTCTGCATATGCTCTTGGGAATAAACCAGCAAACCTCTGTTCCAGCAACTGCCTGTGACTATTCATTCCCGGCTTGGGACGAACCTTGGTAAGATTTCCTTCTAACAGTATCAATTGTTTACTCTGCTTCTTATAATTACTCATGGACCTCTTATGTATAAATAATTCATTTTCTTTTAATGTTAGACCAGACAAATGATCAGGAAACATTGCTGTTTGGAATCAACATCCCTTACACATGTTTTAAAAACAAATGAATTATATTCACTTTTGTGAGAGTTGTAGGTTCAATTACCTCAATATTAACAAGCTTCACCACAAGCCTCTTAGGATATGGAAAACATATTTAATTAAGGTACAGACCGTTCCTCTGCAAAGTTACAAGTGACTGGAAACTTTCCCCCTCCCACATAAGTCCGTTTCTCTTTCCCGCCTTCTCTTTGAAATCGATCCTTCGAAACGCCTCTCTCAGCTTTACAATTCTGTTCCCAGGCTTTTCTCTCCGAAGTGGTGTTAGGTCAGATAAGAGAGGAAGCCACAACAATTCTCTTGCCTGTGATCTTTCTCTGGCTCCTGTAACCTAGCAACAAATTAGTCTTCCCCCCTCCCCCTTTTACATCTGCTGGCAGGGGATGCATTCCAGAAGCCTTTTGCAAATACTTCTGCGATTGTCCTCTGACAACTTTATATTTAGTTATCAGTATTAAAGCTTGTTGATATTGTCTGGTTGGCACAGATATATTGGTGTTGTCAGACCATTACTTGAGTAGGTTACTTGGACTCGTTTTATTATGGATTCTAAAAAAAACTGTAATAGAGCAGAAAACCAGTAATTGCCAACTATAAGCCTCAAGCTGTATACATATATGCGTGCCCACACACACACACACACACAGACCAAGAGCTGGTTGCTTCTCCAGAGGGTAGTGTATAGGGGAGAGGGAATGGCCTTGAGGGACAAGGGGAAGAGCTGCTTCCAAGGCAACTGTCAGAATGTCACCTGAGTAGAGTCTCAGACAAGCCACTCCCTAGTTCTCATCAAAGATAAAGGGAGGGAGGAGGGGAAACTCATTCAGATTTGCAAGATTCTCTTACTATTTTTTGTTGTTGTTCAGTCATTTAGTCGTGTCCGACTCTTCATGACCTCATGGACCATAGCACGCCAGGCCTTCCTGTCCTCCACTGTCACCCGGAGTTTACTTATTCATGTTCATTACATCAGTGATGCTATCTAACCATCTCATCCTCTGCCGTCCCCTTCTCCTTTTGCCTTCAGTCTTTCCCAGCATCAGGGTCTTTTCCATGGAGTCCTCTCTTCGCATTAGGTGGCCAAAGTATTTGAGCTTCAGTTTCAGCATCTGTCCTTCCAATGAGCGGTCAGGGTTGATTTCCTTTAGGATTGACTGATTGCTTTACAATAAAAGTAGTCTGACCTACCTTGAAGAGCTGACAAGTAGAAGCAATCAACATCTGTACCCTCTTGTTGTGACAGACCTATCTGATCTGAGTCTCTTTGCATCTGTCTTTGGTGTTTTAGCCTCAGCCTAGCCCTTGCAAATGTAGTGCTGTTGATTCTTTGTACGAATTTATTTTGTAAAATGTACTCCTTTCCCCTGTTTTTAGTAGCATGTGTTTTTGTGTATTTATTTATTATTAGATTTATATCCCTCCTTTTTTTTGTACAATTCCAGGTGGTATACATAATGCTCCTGCCTCCTATTTTCCCAACAACACCCCTGTGAGGTGAGTTGGGCTGAGAAAGAGTGACTAGCTCAAAGTCACCTAGCTGTCTTTCATGCTCCCACTTTAGCTAATTTTACTTTTCTAGATGACTAGCATGTTGGATTAAAAAAGAATTAAAGATAAAGTTAAGAAAACGACAATAAGATAAGAGAGTTATATCAGCCAGAAGCCATGCAGGGCAGGACAAAAGAACCCCAAAGACTTTATTGATTTAAATTAATTGTCTGTAAAAGAGGGTACCCCCACTTTGAAAATTATTTGCTCACCCATCTTTACATACCAAACATTATCTCTCATAAATGTAACTCATTGTCATACTACAGAAACCCAAAGCTTCATGACACACATACTGTAATCCCTTTCTATCTTCCAGCAGCAACAGGAAAAAAGAAGAGGAAAAATGGGAAGGAATAACTGCACAGGGAAGGGAAGGTGGAAATCAGGATGGAGATGAGGCAAGAGGCAAAGGTAAATGGATAGCAAAAGGGTGGAAAACAATGTTTAGGCATTATAACAAAGGTTAAAATTCAACTAGCAAGCAGCAAGGATGGCCACATTCACCTCTTGACCCCTTGGTAGGGGTTAAAAAAGTCAAGATGGCAACCACAGCCATGCAAAGTTCCACCCTTTTTATGTGTGTTGCAACTCCTCTGATCCCCCCCCCCGATTCACACTTACTTATTTGAGAAAAAAACTTGATCTACCCAGTAGGTAAATATGATATTAATAGGACTTTTTTCTCTAATGGAGCAAAAGCAGGCTTCTTACAAGAAGTAATATGTTGTGCTGAGAAAGGGGTTAAATAGCCTTTGCGACTTATATTTCACTGGCAAAAAAAAACAGTCGAGTTCTTGATCTTCCATACATCTTGAAGGTTGGCCCTTAGTTAATCATGGTCTTTCCCCCCCCCACCCCCTGCTCCCTCCCAGCTCATATACCTCAGAGTGATTGAGCACTTCATTCTCTGCTCAGTGGGAAACTGCAGAAACAAAGATGCAAAAAATGTTAAGATGCATCAACATGCATACAGTGTTTTGGTGCAAGCATATGCTGTAAAGAAAGATATCGACTCAGAAAGTCCATGCTTAGGAATGAGAATAAAAATAACAATTTCAACCCTGGAATAACCTCATACAAATCTATAGAATGCCTGAATCTCAAATACTATATATACTTTGTCCCTGCATTTTAAAAAGAATACAATCAAGTTAGAAAAAATGTAGAAGAGGGCAACCAAAATGACCAGGGGCTTGAATACCCAATTTTAATAATACAAAGTAACCTTTAGGTTGGAGTCTGTGAAATGTTTCTCACTTTAGCTTTCGTTTAATTCTGACCAGATGAAATCAGACGATAATTCAATGTCTTTAGACAGCAACACATTTCCTGATTCTCACTAAGCTTCTGCCCAGCTAATTTTACTTTTTAAAGATTATTTTAATCAATTAAAAATGTGTGAGAAGGTAGCATGTTGCAAGCCAAGGCACTAGCTTCAAGTGTAACATGCATTTCTGGGCTCTGCATTGACTTCAGAAGCATTTTGTAAGGATTGAAACTGGTGAGAAAAAGCCTTTTTCTAAACAATGCATACAGTAGATGCCAGAAACAGGACCAAGAAACCTGTAGTCACATGGTAATAGGAAAAGATCCAGAATTCAAAACATACCTATATATAAATAGCAGGATAAGGTAAAGGTTCCCCCCGCACATTTGTGCAGTCGTGTCCGACTCTAGGGGCCGGTGCTCCTCTCCGTTTGTTAGCCGAAGAGCCAGAGTTGCCCGAAGACACTTCCACGGTCATGTGGCCGGCATGATGCACGCGGAACGCTGTTACCTACCCACCGAAGTGGTACCTATTCATCTACTTGCATTTGCATGCTTTCGAATTGCTAGGTTGGCAAGAGCTGGGGCTCGTGCAGGAGCTCACTGTCACGCAGGGCTAGGAATTTAAACCTCCAAATTTGTGATCTTCCGATCGACAAGCCTGGCATCTTACCCGCTGAGCCACCACGCCCCCAAATAGCAGGATACCTGGCTGTTATTAAACAGAGATCTTCATGTACCTGTGGCTTTCTAATTCTCTGCAATCAATCTACTTATTTAACTTTCTTCAAACTGCTGGGGGAATATAGAATGGGGAGAGAGTCTGATGACTAGACCTGGTAGAAAGTCTTGATGCATTCTTCAAAAATAAGTTATGGGTGATTGGAATGCTCTGTTTCCCTTTCTAAAATATGGGTATCACACCCACCATGACAGTCATTTTGTGAGAGTACCCATACTATGCTCTTGAAATTCCTAATGTTCCATTGACCCCAAACTACTGATGTTCCTTATTGTACGGACAAAGACTGCATGGCTTCTATGGTTGTAATATCACTTTGTACCCTGATTTGACTGATCAATAGGAAATGTTTTCAGTGGTCTATCTCCTTCTCATCATATTTTTTTTCTTTTGAAAGCAGAAGTGTGGGCAAAATATTTGCCTTGTTTAAAACTTGCTAGTTACCAAAGATCATATAACATTCCTTAAGTTTTGCTTGCTTAAGATTCCTGATCTTGGTTTCTATTCAAAACAAGCTGGGGATTTTCTCCATTAAGGAAGAAACATATGCAACCTATATCTTGTTGTCTAAACTGTTAAAATAAACCATCAATCAGATGTTGAGAAAATCAGCTTTCTTAACTGTTCATAAATTTTCTCAGTAGCAACTTCAAGGCTCACAGGTTTTTCCAAAGAAACATCCATTTTAGCAGTCTATCCAGGGCAACAGTCTTCTTGGAAGCCATGGAATAATCTCTTTTAAACCATGTCAAGTACATTCTAGTCAAGTATATATAAGTTTATAATAAAAGTTTAGTTAAAACTTCTATGTACTTGACTAGAATGTATAATCTAGTCAATCAGACTCAAACTTTTGCCTGAGTGCAACCACTTAGCATTTTTTTCCAGGAACTACAACAAGTAACAGTAGGTAGAACCTGAATGTTCTATTTCCTCCTCCATTGGGGGAGGAAAACCTAGGGAAGTATTGGTATCTTTGAGTGTCTTTGAAACCTGTGCAACAAAGTAAAATAATACCTTGATGAGGGAATTCTTTGGGAATAATATAGTATGATTACAATGAAATCAATTCTAAACGTTTTGAATTTTATGAACATTTTTATTGCACACATGTTGATATAGTTAGTGAGTAGATATAAGTTTTCTTTAAAATAATACATATTCCAGAAAATTCAGATGTGTACTCAGAACCTATATGATGCTACTGATATGCTGAATTCTGGAAAGGCTCCTTGGCCTATTGGAATAACTATACAGTGGTGCAAAAAAATTAAGAGAAAAATAGTTCCTATATTTTTGGAGATGTTTCAAGCATCCTATGAAAATAAATCTGTGCAAGCTTCATACTATGAAGCTTATTTCACTGTAATTTTGAAGGCTGGGAAGCATCCTACCTATTGTATAAATCATTGCTTGATACCACTGTTAAATGTTGATGCTAAGATTTTAACAAGTTCATTGTAAAGAAGACTACAGAAGGTATTAACTGAAATAATTCATCCTGCACAATCTGGTTTTATGAAAGGGTGTCATGCTTTACATAATATGAGTTTTGGTTACTATAATATGAATCATGAGTTTGAACAGCATTTGGTTGCAGAATAAACTTTCAATATAGTTCAAATTCCCCTTCATGGATCACTGCCTTGTCGTGGCGAAGGGGCTTGTGTAACTCAATGAAGTCAGGTCAAGACGGACAGGTCATGATGGAGAGTTCTGACAAAACGTGGTCCACTGGAGGAGGAAATGGCAAACCACTCCAGTATCCTTGCCAAGAAAACCCATGGACAGTATCAAAAGGCTAAAAGATATGACGCCGGAAGATGAGCCCCTCAGGTCGGAAGGTATCCAAAATGCTACTGGGGAAGAGCGGAGGGCAATTCCGAGTAGCTCCAGAAAGAGTGAAGCGGATGGGCCAAAGCCGAAAGGATGCTCAGTTGTGGATGAGTCTGAAAGTGGAAGGAAAGTCCGATGCTGTAAAGAACAATATTGCATAGGAACCTGGAATGTAAGATCAATGAGCTGGATGTGGTCAAACATGAGATGACAAGATTGAACATCGACAACTTGGTAATCAGCGAATTAAAATGGACAGGAATGGGCGAATTTAATTCAGGAGACCATTATATATACTACTGTGGGCAAGAATTCCTTAGAAGAAATGGAGTAGCTCTCATAGTCAATAAAAGAGTGGGAAAGGCAGTACTGGGGTACAACCTCAAAAACGACAGAATGCTTTCAGTTCGAATCCAAGGCAAACCATTCAACATCACAGTGATACAAGTCTATGCCCCAACCACTGATGCCGAAGAAGCTGAAGTTGACCGGTTCTATGAAGACCTACAACACCTACTAGAACTAACACCAAAAAAAGATGTCCTTTTCATCATAGGGGACTGGAATGCTAAAGTAGGAAGTCAAAAAATAACCGGAATAACAGGCAAGTTCGGCCTCGGAGTACAAAATGAAGCAGGGCAAAGGCTAATAGAGTTTTGTCAAGAGAACACGCTGGTCATAGCAAACACTCTTTTCCAACAACACAAGAGACGACTCTACACATGGACATCACCAGATGGTCAATACCGAAATCAGATTGATTATATACTTTGCAGCCAAAGATGGAGAAGCTCTATGCAATCAGCAAAAACAAGACCTGGAGCTGACTGTGGCTCAGATCATGAGCTTCTTATCGCAAAATTTAGGCTTAAATTGAAGAACATAGAGAAAACCACTAGACCACTCAGGTATGACCTAAATCATATCCCTTATGAATATACAGTGGAGGTGAGGAATAGATTTAAAGGATTAGATCTGGTAGACAGAGTGCCTGAAGAACTATGGATGGAGGTTCGTAACATTGTACAGGAGGCAGCAACTAAAACCATCCCAAAGAAAAAGAAATGCAAGAAAGCAAAGTGGCTGACTGATGAAGCTTTACAAATAGCTGAGGAAAGAAGGGAAGCAAAAGGCAAGGGAGAAAGGGAAAGATATAACCAACTGAATGCAGATTTCCAGAGAATAGCAAGGAGAGATAAGAAGGCCTTCTTAAATGAAAAATGCAAAGAAATCGAGGAAAACAATAGAATGGGGAAGACTAGAGATCTCTTCAAGAAAATCGGAGATATCAAGGGAACGTTTTGTGCAAAGATGGGCATGATAAAGGACAAAAAAAGCAGGGACCTAACAGAAGCAGAAGAGATTAAGAAGAGGTGGCAAGAATACACAGAAGAACTATACAAGAAAGATCTTAATATCCCCGATAAATACGATGGTGTGGTCACTGAACTTGAGCCGGACATCCTAGAGTGTGAAGTCAAGTGGGCCTTAGGAAGCATTACTAACAACAAAGCTAGCAGAGAAGACAGTATCCCAACTGAGCTATTTAAAATCCTAAAAGATGATGCTGTTAAAGTGCTGCACTCAATATGCCAACAAATTGTGCTCATTTCACATGCTAGCAAGGTTATGCTCAAAATCCTACAAGCTAGGCTTCAGCAGTATGTGAACCGAGAACTACCAGAAGTGCAAGCTGGGTTTCGAAGAGGCAGAGGAACTAGAGATCAGATTGCCAACATTCGCTGGATCATGGAAAAAACAAGAGAGTTCCAGAGAAACATCTACTTCTGCTTCATTGACTACGCTAAAGCCTTTGATTGTGTGGATCACAACAAACTGTGGCAAAGTCTTAAAGAGATGGGAGTACCAGACCACCTTACCTGTCTCCTGAGAAACCTGTATGTGGGTGAAGAAGCAACAGTTAGAACCGGACATGGAACAACCGACTGGTTCAAAATTGGGAAAGGAGTACGACAAGGCTGTATATTATCACCGTGCTTATTTAACTTATATGCAGAGTACATCATGAGAAATGCCAGGCTGGATGAATCACAAGCCAGAGTTAAGATTGCCGGGAGAAATATCAACAACCTCAGATATGCAGACGATACCACCCTAATGGCAGAAAGTGAAGAGGAACTAAAGAGCCTCTTGATGAGGGTGAAAGAGGAGAGTGCAAAAGCTGGCTTGAAACTCAACATTAAAAAAACACAGATCATGGCATCTGGTCCCATCACTTCCTGGCAAATAGAAGGGGAAGAAATGGAAGCAGTGACAGATTTTATTTTCTTGGGCTCCAAGATCACCGCAGACAGTGACTGCAGCCATGAAATTAAAAGACGCTTGCTCCTTGGGAGGAAAGCTATGGCAAACCTAGACAGCATATTAAAAAGCAGAGACATCACCTTGCCAACAAAGGTCCGTATAGTTAAAGCTATGGTTTTTCCAGTAGTAATCTATGGCTGTGAGAGTTGGACCATAAGGAAGGCTGAGCGCCGAAGAATTGATGCTTTCGAGCTGTGGTGCTGGAGAAGACTCTTGAGAGTCCCTTGGACTGCAAGGAGGTCAAATCAGTCAATCCAAAAGGAAATCAACCCTGACTGCTCATTGGAAGGACAGATGTTGAAGCTAAAGCTCAAATACTTTGGCCACCTAATGCGAAGAGAGGACTCACTGGAAAAGACCCTGATGCTGGGAAAGACTGAAGGCAAAAGGAGAAGGGGACAGCAGAGGATGAGATGGTTAGATAGCATCACCGATGTAATGAACATGAATTTGAGTAAGCTCCGGGTGGCAGTGGAGGACAGGAAGGCCTGGTGTGCTATGATCCATGAGGTCACGAAGAGTCGGACATGACTAAATGACTGAACTACAACAAATACTTCAAATTAGTTTTGGTTCAGGTGTTGTAGAAGTTTAGGTTTCCCAGTAGATTTGAAAATACAATGCTGACCCAGCTAGTTTTGGGGAAGGCAGTGAAGACCTGGCCCTCTTCACAGGCTCTTAGTTATTCTAGGCTTCTTCTTGTTTTCTCTCTGCATGGTTATGTTTAATGGGGGTGGGGGTTGTTGTTGATGTTTTTAACCCTTTGCAAGCCACCTAGAGTTGTTGACAAGTAAGCAGCCTTAGAAATTGTCAAAATAAACAAATGTAACTTGGATTACAATATCCTTCTGCTTGTGTAATTACTTATGGGATTATTTCTCCAGTAATTAAAATGCAGTGTAGAGCCTGTCAGGGATGTCCTTTATCTCCCTTAATTTTAAATTTGGTGTTGGAAACATTGGAAGGTCTAATAGAGCCAGTTTGGTCTAGTGGTTAAGGTGCTGGGCTAGAAACCAGGAAGCTGTGAGTTCTAGTCCTGCCTTAGGCATGAAAGGCAGCTGGGTGACCTTGGGTAAGTCACTCTCTCTCAGCCCAACTCACCTCACAGGGTTGCTGTTGTGGGGAAAATAGAGGAGGAAGGAGTATTAGGTAAGTTCACTGCCTAGAGTTATTTATAAAAATAATAAAGGCGGGATAAAAATAAACAAACAAATAAATAAATAAATAAATAAATAAATAGGATAAACTGGTGAAATTCAGGGAATTTGATTAGTTCAATTTGAATACAGAATGTTGTCAAATACAGATTTTTTTTTAACCTCAATTTGTGAAGTGGTTCGATTATTTGGTAAATACTCTGGGTATACAGTAAATTGGATTAAGTCAAATATTATGCCAATTGGGAAGAAGGTTCCCATGAATGTAAATAAACATTTAGGTTATGTTTATTTTTCAGGATCTATTAACTACAGTATATGGGGATCATTATCCCTAGGAAAATATCCTATTTGGTAGATAAGAACATTTCCATATGCATTACTCAGTTGAAAGAGGATATTAAATGGTAGATGAAAATACCCTAGGTTTGTGAGAAATAATTTATGCTGTGAAAATGAGTTTTTCATCAAGACTGTATACATTTTGTGAGCAATTCTTAGACTGGTTTCACTTAAAATATTTTAAATAGGTTGATAACTTACGTTTTTAAGCTCACGTTTTTATGGAAAGAACAAATATCTAGGATCTCCCTATTAAAATTATAAACTTACAAAATTAAGATTATAAATTTCTTTGCTCATAGTTTTAATTTTCCAGATTTCAACCCATAGCATTGGACTTACTTGTTAACCAAAAATCATGTACTGGAGTGAAAGTGATAGTGACTATTATTGTCGGCTCAACTTGTGAGCTATTATTTAGTACCCCTTGAAAACTTGGCAAGTTCTTGGTTCCAGCCATAATAGAAATTTGGATATTTCTTCAGTGTTGAAGGCAATTAAACATATTTGGGCATTATTTGGCAGAAAGTATGATTCTTGTTCTCCTGGGAAACTGACACTCTGGTGCAATTCCCATTTTTAAAGGTTTTAAAAAAGCATGGGCTGAAAATGATGATAATTGATAATTACTTTGAATCAGCTATCAAGTAGCAACAAATTTAAACACTTTTCAGATTTTTCAGAAGGAATACAATTTACCTAAAGTGACTGAATGGCAATATATATGATTAAAATATTTGTTAAATGTTCACTGTTTGGCCCCAATGCCTTTGTAGCCTTGGAAATCCCAGAGGCATAGAGTGTTCAGGGAAGGTTTTGTTGGGGCTAAACCAATAATTTATTAGTATCACAAATTAAAATTATCCTATTGTTTAGTAAACTTTAAAAAAAACTAAAATAAATTTGGATAATACCCCCCCCCCAAAAAAAAAAAAAGGAATAGAGAGTTGTTGTTTGGTTCTTCAAATTAATCTTGACTCCTGGTGACTACATGGATAAATCCATGCAGTTCTCTTGGTACTGTTCAACAAACGACTGCTCAACAAATGTTAGATATATTTCATATGACCTAAAACTCAATTAAACCAGCATTAAATAAATAAATAAACAAATAATCTGGTTTTTGGATCCTTCAAAGAATGCTTTAAAAATTTGGCTATCATTCTTCCTATGCTGGAGATGTTACTGATTGGTACACATGATATGGGCACGTCTATTTGTAATTTTTTACTTGTTAGATATGAATAATATGGTGAATTGTGATCTTAGAAGGCACTGTAATGTCAAAGATGTCACTATTTTGTCAAATGATACTCAAAAATAGGGAATATCTCAATTTATAAGGAATAGTGGATATAATGGAATGGGACTGTTGCAAAAAAGGCAATTATATATTTATATATATGTGTGTATGTGTGTTTGTGTTTGTGTTTGTGTGCAGGTGTTGACTCCTGGTGACTGCCTGGACTAGTCCCTGCACTTTTCTCATCAGGATTTCAGAAGTGTTTTACCATTGCCTTCTTCCTAGGGCTGAGAGAGTATGCTAGAAAAATACTTTTTCCCCCAGAGAATTCCTTTCTACAGTGTTAAATAAATCATTGCTTCTACATTCTAACAGATGAATAATATATAATGCATTTCAGAATTGAATTTAAAATATATTTAGACTAAGCTTGTCTGAAGTTTGTTAGGTGAAAGGTCAAAAGCATCAAACAAGACATATATAATTGTGAAAAGTGCCTTAATGGGATTTTAATATAAGTGGTAAGCAAAGGAGACTAAAAATAAACTCCTTTATCTGATATGGATGTTTGAAGCAGTACTGCAATAGAAGGCTGACATATCTTATTCTATTAATTAGTATCTCATGACTCTTACTAAAAATAGTGTCTCTCTATATATACTGCCATAGATATACAGAACCTCCCAAACAATCTTCACAAACCTTATGAAACTTTTTGTATCTGCTCCTTAAATGTTTTGGATGCATCGAAGGGAAACTGTCAAATTTGCTTCAAATTTCTCTTTTAGCTTTTAGCACTCACTGCTGGAAGAACAGAAGGGTTTTAGATTCTACTTTAAGAAAGAAAGCTTTCCACTGGACAACAATGCATTGTGAAAATATTACTCTACCCCACCATTAACACACACTAGGAATTTGTGATTGTGATCTTACATTTGGGCCACTGCTGTTTTAAATTAGAGATGGAAAATGCCTGTTTCCAGCCCAGCAAACACCTCTTCAGAAATTGCCCTAAATTGCCTCATATTTCAGGTAGCAATCTGGATTCCCATTGGTGGGAATGCTTCACTTGCCATAGCTCTGAGCTCCTAAACTTCCATTGTAGCAATGTGCTAACATGGTTAGCAAGAGGTGACCAAATACAGGACTTGACAAGTTGCAGGAGCTTGGAGGACACCAGAGGTTTCCTGCCACGAAGACTGAGAAGCTTTTAAAAAAAGTTCAATGCATATATTTCTATTTTTATTAGTCAATTGCCTAGTCTTCCAGTTTCCCCTCAAACTGCTTCTGTAAGTTTGTAAGTTCTGTAACTGTTTCTGATGTTTTGGAAAACATTGGACATGCACCAATACATGAACAGAAATACATGAGACATAGGAAAGGGGGAATATCAACAAATTGTTTTTCTTGTACTTTCTGTGAAGAGGAGGGTGGGGTGCTTATTTAGGCATACAGTCAGTAGAACTTGGGCTGAGATAAGCACTCAGCTCTTGGCTACCTTGAAATGATAATAAGCAAGCACTGATCAGCTGGTGGTTTTATCTATTCTCGGGTATTGGTCAGAAATGGCAAGAAATGACTGACTGATAGTTTTATGCATGCTCTAGAACCACAAACATATAGACAGGATGATGGTCATAGCATCTAGATCTCTGAATATTCACTGTCCTGGATCAATCTCAGATGCATTTTAAATTAGATTGAGCTTGAATGGCTGGACACATAGAAGATATGCAGATATTTAAAACAATTCATTATTTTTAAATATATAGTCAATAATTATGAATGATATTTTTACAATTATCACCAGCAGATCCACCTGTGTTTATAAGAATGACTTTCCTCACTCTTTTGATGGCATGGAGAACAGAGAGAAAGTTATGGCTGTAATGGTAATAATTACCTTTAGAATGGGAGTTTTTCTTTGAAAGGGGTATGGTAGCTCAGCGGGTAAGACGCCAGGCTTGTTGATCGGAAGATCACAAGTTCGGAGGTTTGAATCCCTAGCCCCGCGTGATGGAGTGAGCTCCCGCACTAGCCCCAGCTCTTGCCAACCTAGCAATTTGAAAACATGCAAATGCAAGTAGATGAATAGGTACCACTTCGGTGGGTAGGTAACAGCGTTCTGTGTGCATCATGCCGGCTACATGACCATGGAAGCGTCTTCGGACAACACTGGCTCTTTGGCTAACAAACGGAGATGAGCACCGGCCCCTAGAGTCAGACACGACTGCACAAATGTGCGGGGGGAACCTTTATCTTTTACTTTTTCTTTGAAACTATTCCACTCTTGCTTGAAATTCTGAATACACAGAAGCCCCTATGTAATCCAATGCAAATCTGTAGAAGATTCAAGAAAATAAAATCCCCTTCCATAAGAACCTGCACACAGGAGATTAAGCCATTATCTGTTTACATTTTCCAGCCTTCAAATGTTTCAAGTATGGCCTCATAACACTTTGGCCAGAATCACTTTTGCTTTCACAGTTTCTTGTTTTTCAGAGCAACACATATGGAAAAAAAATCTGGGGATTGGCTAACATAGTTATCTGATATAACTTTCTTAGGTTACATTAAGAACCTCCTTCAATACAGGTTCAGGTAATTGCATTTAAAGGAGTTAGCTGTAACATTGCTTGTGATGTGATTTCATTCCCACTTTTTCCCATAAGGCACAACTTTGGTTTTCAATCAATTCTTCAGTCCTGGACAACTTCCTCTGGCCAGATTCCAGTGATATCCTTCAGACAGGCAAAACAACCCTGAGAAATGTTACTTGCTTTATTAACATTCTCTTGCCTTGCCACAAAATTTCATAAATGTTTCACCAGAGGAGAAAATGGAATTTCCACATTTAGTTTCACTAAAATTATATTGTGATCCTACGATGTTTAATATGATATTTAAAATATTTACAATGAGAAACTAATACAATAAGATTGGCTAATAAAATGTAATGGGTGCATATCTGGAAAACAAGGGAATCAAGAGTAGTGTCAAACACTAGGGCAGAGCTTTCCAAAATTTTCATGTTGGTGACACACTTTTTGGACATGCATCATTTCACGACACACTCTTACAGCAGGGCATCATTTCGCAACACACTCTTACAGCAGGGCACAAGGCAGGCACTAGGACCTGCATGGAATCACAGCAGGTTTGGAGGCAGCAAGGCACAAGGCAGGCACTAGGACCTGTGTGGAATCCTGGCAGGGCTCAGAGACAGCAGCAGCCACAACACACCCAGACACTGCAGCCGACACACTAACGTGTCGCGACACACAGTTTGGAAAGCTCTGCACTAGGGTGTGAAAATTCTATGTCAGAGGTTCCATCCATCCATCCATCCATCCAGCCAGCCAGCCAGCCAGCCAGCCAGCCACCCAGCCACCCAGCCACCCAGCCACCCAGCCACCCAGCCACCCAGCCACCCAGCCACCCAGCCACCCACTTGGTTGTACTCCTGTTTCTCCAATGGTCAGTTTTTCTGAACTATCCTTTCCGTCCCTTTTTTCTCTACACTCATTTCATTGTGTTCACTAGTGCTAATTACATGAACTTTGAAAATGAGCATATTGTCTGAAATGTGAGGATCTCTGCTGGACTTTGATGAATGCTTCCCATTAATTAAATTAAACTCTCAGCTTTGGGAAGAAAACTGCATTACCTAATAATGTGGAACTTTTTACAATGAGAGAGTGTCAGATAGACAAATGATAGAATTTTAATCAATTAACTTAGCCATGCTATCAAACTCCTCATGAAAAGTATAGACATTTAGATACTGTCACTTTTTAATGGCTTATAATTAACAAAATAAGAGGAAGGAGTGCTTTTTTTAACCAACTCTGTTATACTTTCCTAACCTATAAGTCTGCGGTGGCGCAGCAGGTTAAACTGCTGAGCTGTAGACTGCCGATCAGAAGGTCGGCAGTTCGAACCCCGCGCTTTGAGGTGAGCTCTCATTGCTTGTCCCAGCTCCTGTCAACCCAACAGTTCGAAAGCTTAACAAGTAGATAAATGGGTACCACCTTAAGTGGGAGAATTTGCTGGCGTCCTGTCTGGAGCCGGTTCCACCGGAGGAAAGATCGGAGGAAAGATTGAATGGCAACGGTGAGGACAGACCCGGAAGTGACATCAACAGGATGTCAGCAGCTGGCTCAAGGCATCCTGGGAATTGTAGTCCAGAGCCTTAGAAGAGCCGGTTCCCTTACCCCCTCTCCTGGTGCACGGGTTAATTTACACTCAATAGTTGGTGACATTGTATAATGGTAAAAATGTGTGTATGTATGTATGTATGTATGTATGTATGTAAGCCGCCTAGAGTCCTCCATTAGGGAGGGGATAGGCGGGGTATAAATAGCACTATAAATAAAATAAATTACAGAATATAGGAATGGTTTACCCTAAAAATGGCAATTTGTTCAATGGTGAAAGTTAGAAAGAGCCCCAATGCCTAATATTCAGTACTTTGTAAAGTCAAAGTCTATATGTGTCTGAGCTTGTGGACTCTGAGGAAATAGGGGAGGTTCTATACAACATGAGTTCTGTAACTTGCAGCCTTGATCCATGCCCTATTTGGCTTTTTCAAATGCCAGGGAGGAGGGTTCAACTGGATCCAAAAGGTAGTTAAAGCTTAATTAATGAAATGGATCATAATTTTTGCCTTGTTGGAGGTGGTGGTATATTCCTTCCCAGAGAAGCCATCTCTGAATCTGACTGTATTATCACCATGGTCTCCAACCTCCCTTGTCTATGGAAGGCTTTGAAGAAGGTTGTGGGGTATTAGTTACAGAGGATTCTGTACGAGGCCAATTAACTTGATCCATTTCAAACAGGTTTCAAGAATGGGTGTGGGATAGAAACTTTAATAGTGGCTTTTGTGGATGATTTTCATTAGAATTTTGGGTGGAGGAAGTGCATCTCTATTGGGTGAGAGAAATCATCAGCATACTGATTATATTAGTTGTATAGCAGGACCCATGGTTGAGCAGAAAATGCTGTGGATGTTCTCATCTGGTGCTTGGAAGCTGTAAAAAAATGGATGACATGAATCTTAGTAAGATGATATTGCTGTTTGGTCAGAAATTGCATGGTTTCCTGTTAGCCCATTCTTTAGCTCTGGATGGGGTCACACTCACTCAGAAGAAGCAGGTCCATGAACTGAAGGTTTTCTTGGGCTCATAGCTTCTGCTTGATCAGAAGTAGAGGCCATAGCCAGGGGAGCCTTTGTCCAGCTTCAGCAGGTGGAACCATTGTGGCCATTCTCTGAGAAGGAGCAACAACCACTTCTACCTTTATTCCATCTAGACTGGATGATGTAATAAAATCTATATGTGGCTGCCTTTGAAAACAACCCCAAAACTTCATTTAGTGCAGAATTTAGCAGCCTTTGCTGATGGAGAGAGATGGTTCAGCAGTGTTACACCTGTATTGTGGCACTGCACTGGATATCCACATCCTGCCAAGTTGAGTTCAAAATGCTTGTTTTGTTTACAAACCCTGAATGTCTTGGATCTAGGATTTCTTGCCATGTGTTCTCTAAGTAGAATCTGTCTATCCTATTCAAGCAGCCCAGGAAGGGATCTCTGGCTCTCTCCTCATGATGCTTACTCTTTGTAACGGCTTGCCCCCTGAAGTAGGAATTCTCTCCTTCCCCAACTTTCAGCTTTTAGGAAGGTAGAAAATTTTGTGCTCTTTTACTGTGCATTTGGAATCTATTGTAAATGTACTAGCCATTTTTGCTCTTTAGTTTTGCTCAAACATAGAAAGGGAGAAGCCAGATGTTCAAACTTGTTTCAGAATAAGTCAATGAACAAGAGACATAATTGCTGATACATGCTTAAAATCAAGCAGCCCAGTGAAAAAAATGGGACTAGGATTAAATACAAAGAAGACCAAACTCATGACAACAGTTACAGCAACCAATCTTAGAACGGACAATGAAGATATTCAAGTGGTAGATAGCTTCTGCCTTTCAGGAGCGACTATCCTGTAAAGGAACAAGCTGTTAAGAAATACACCACAGACTAGCATTAGTAGAGCAGCATGTGGATGATGTAATGTGTCTATATTTAAAAAGACTGAAATTGTGCAGGCAATACATTTCTCTGTGACACTGTATAAAAGCAAAAGTTGGGGCTCTGAAGAAACTGGATAGAAATAGTATTGACACTTTTGAACTTTGGTGTTGGAGAAGACTCCTGAAAATACCATGTCTAGCCAAGAAAATAAACAAATGGATCTTAGAATAAATTAATCCAAATTCTCACTCTAGGCACAAATGACCAGGCTCAAATATTCATACTTTGGACACATTGCGTGAAGACCTATCTCTCTGGAGAAGTCTATAATGCTGGAAATGTAGAAGGAAAGAGAAGTAGAGGATGACCAGCAGCAAGATGGATGGACATGATTAGAGTGGCAATGGGTGCAATGTTGGAAGACCTGAAAGGCCAGGTAGCGGGTAGATCATCTTGGAGAAGGTCTATCTATGTAGTCACTAAGAATCAATATTGATTGATAGCACGTATCGAAGAGAATATTTGTAGCTCAGGGTTGAACTGTGGAGTCCTTGGTGCTCTCTGAGCTTTGATAGCACATAATTAAGTAAAGCATATCTGTTTCATTTCTTTATGTTAGTTGCGTAATGATTTTAGTTTATTTTTAAAGTATTGTGTTTACTCTGTGGAAATTATGTGAATTGCCCAGAACTGATTGACTGGGGTAGTATACAACCTTTTGTAAATAATAACAATAGTAATATAACAAATACATACTCTCTCACAAACTAAATGTAACTAAATAAAACAAGAAGCAAAAAAATAATTGAAATTGATTTTGTATAAGTGAAAATGTCTATCAGAAGCACAGAACCAGCTGGAGATACTGCAGTCTTTAATGGCAGCCTGGTCTACAATTGAAATGGATACATAAAAAGCTTCACCTATTACTTTCCTTGAGAAATGCTAGGAGGCAACATAAGGAAATATAGATAATTTGTCCATAGTGTTCATTCTGTGAGGGCTTGTTAATGCAGCAATAATTTATTTATGAATGAGCAGAACAGTTAGAACTAGAGCCAGTTTGGTGTAGTGGTTCAGGCACTAGGCTAGAAACTGGGAGACCGTGAGTTCTAGTCCCACCTTAGGCATGAGGCCAGCTGGGTGACCTTGGGCTAGTCCCTCTCTCTCAGCCCTAGGAAGAAGACAATGGCAAAGCACTTCCAAAAAATCTTGCCAAGAAAACTGCAGGGACTAGTCCAGGCAGTCACCAGGACTCAAAAACTGACTCGAAAGCGTGCGCGCGTGCACACACACACACACACACACACACACCCGAGTGGTTAGAAAGCATATATAGGAGACTATATATAGGAAACTGTGAGTTCTAGTCCTGCCTTAGGCATGAAAGCCAGCTGGGTGACCTTGGGCCAGTCACTCTCTCAGCCCAACTCACCTCACAGGGTTGTTGTGGGGAAAATAGGAGGAGGAAGGAGTAATAGGTATGTTCCCCACCTTGAGTTATTTATAAAAATAATAAAGGCAGGATATAAAATAAATAAATTTTGTCAAAAAATTAGTGGTAAGTTAGCAGTGGGTTATGAATAGTTCAAGAAATTTAAAAAGTGAAGAATAAGCATAAAGCAACATTCTCAATTCACTAAGAAAGCCACCATTGCCTTAATGGTGCACAGAGTTCACATGCCAAATTTTTCCATTTGTATTGAAAATATGAATCTTCAGCTAGCCTTTTTAATGGAAAAAAGCTTAATGTACGAACAGTTTATGGATGTTGGAATTTCTGCATATTTCAGTGTCTAAATTTAAATGACATGGCATTAAACAATTTGGGGCAAATTACAGGAGAATAAGAGTGATGTATTATCATACAGATTTGCTGTTAATCTAGAAAGGTTGGTTGGTTGTCAAGCTGTTTGTGAGTTTCCAGCTGACCTTTGGAAACTAAGGATGAATCAGACTAATGGCATGAATAAATGAAAATATTTTAACGAGTGAAAAATATTCATCACTTCACCCTGAGAGTACATTCAATTACATCAAAATGTTTAATATTCAAATACAGCAGGACTGAATACAGAAACAGGTTAATTCTATTTAGAAACATAATAGAAACATCGGACAGTCATTTCTGCAATGAGTGTGCAAGTGCCTACATTTAGGAAAGAGGTTATAAAATCGAGAGTGCAGTTGTTGTTCCTGAGTAATGCTGCTAAAAGAGAAGGTGACCCGGTAGTTCTCCATGGAGGCTGTAGTAAAGCACTTGCAGAGACATCAGTTTTTTTCAATCAGGTTTGAAGCCTAGTGCTCTAACTTTAGTCTATATTAATTACCTAACCTGGTCTGGCATTGTAAATAATTAAATAATTAAATAAATAAATATCATATGTAGAGATGGGGTTCATTCCAGTTACAGTTGAGGTAGGGAATGACTCATTCAGGATTCGAGGAATCCTGGTATTAAAAATAAATATGCCCCTTTTATATTAATTACCACAGAGAAAGCTGAATCTAAAAAAGGCAAGCATATAATATAATATAATATTGTCTCACACAATATATTACTGGGTACAGTAATCATACACTAGAAAACTTCATTCAGAACAATGGCTATACATTTTTTTCACCATTTGTTCAGAAACCAACAACAACAAAAATGATAAAATGCTCTGCTTTTCCAGGGTTTATTGTGCTATGTTTTCCTCAAAGTAGCATGAGTTAAAAACTGTAAGAGTCTGAGAAAATAAACACATATATATCCATTGGGATGGAAAAAACGGGACAGGGGTCCCCGCCCCCCGGGTCCACGTGATTGGCTCCTGCCTGCAAACCCACCCCTGATCCACGTGATTGGCTCCCGCCTGCAAACTCCCCCCCCTAGTCCGTGCGATTGGCTCCCATCTGCAAACTCTGCCCCCTGATCCATGCAATTTGCTCCCACCTGCAAACCCCGCCCCCTGGTCCACACGATTGGCTCCTGCCTGCAAACCCCGCCTCTGTCTGTGTGATTGGCTCCCGCCTGCAAACTCCACCCCCTAGTCTGTGCGATTGGCTCCCGCCTGCAAACTCCGCCCCCTGGTCCATGCGATTGGCTCCCACCTGCAAACCCCGCCCCCCCAGTCCGTGGAACAATTGTCTTCCAAGAAACTGGTCCCTCATGCCAAAAAGTTTGGGTACCCTTGCTTAAACAGATTACTGTTTATATAAAAAGACTTGCGATCACCCACAAGGTCTGGGTCAAGGTTCCCTTTTGCAATAGGGTGAGACTGGAAATATATATATTGATTGTCAAATGGAACCTTGACCCAGACCTTGCCCTGCTGCCAATTGGTCCTATATTTCTAGTCTTGCCATATTGTCAAAGTTTGACAATACGGCAAGACTAGAAATATAGGACAAGGTCTAACTAAGGCACACTGGAGTTTGATATCCTAAGATGTTATGGACTGCAGATCTCATCAGCTGCGTCTATTCAGGCAGGAAGGGGCGCCCAGCCCACCGTGGCCCCAACGGTAGACTGTGCCTGTCCAGAGGGGTTCTCCCACCAGCACCAGCTCCAGCACCGCAGACGCGAACATCGCCTCCCCCGTGCCTGTTCTGTGGACAGAACAGGATGTAGCCGGCCCCACCACCATCCTGCATACCTCCAGCAAGAGCTGGCATCAACAGCAGCAGCAGCAGCAGCTCCAGGAGGCAGAGGCAGCTCCATACCCGTAGGGGCTGCGTCCCACCGCGTAGCTTGGCGGTGCCCCAGCCAACCGGTTCCCTGGCTTGCTCCAGCTGGGACGGCTCCTCCTGCCTGTCATGGACAGATGGTGAGAGCGCTCTCCTCCCATCCCGGGGCCTGCTGCTGCTACCAGGGTGGAGGAGCTCAGAGCACCACGCCGGGAGGCTTCCTGCCGTGCCTCGCTCAGTCCTCCCAGGAACCCGGGACAGCTCGGCTCAGCAGTGCTGCTGAAAGAGGAACTTCTCCACCTGGCCAGAAGTTTGGAAAGGGTGTGTGAGCGCACATAAGCTAGGCTGGCTGCCGGGGCGGAGGGACTGGGGGCCGTGAGGCTCGGCTCGGCTGCAAGAGCGGTGGCGAGGCGAGGCGGCAAGACTGGAGTGCACGAATCGGGCAAAAGCAGCAGAGAGCCCAGCGGATTCCAAGGGGGAAGGCTGAGTGGGTATTTGGACGCCGGCTTCTTGGCAGCAGCGGAACTCCCGGCAGAGAGGCAGGGATGGGATTCAGGGACTGGATCTTTGGTCAGGAGGCAAGGCTCAGGGTCAGGACTCACCACTGCAGGGCTTCGGAGTATGCAGCACCGACAGGATCAGGTAAGGAGGCAGGAATGGGGTGGACTGTGGTGCTAGTTCTGGCAATGGGCTCGCACATGGTGAAACAACCGGGCTTCCAGGGCAGCGTAGAAGACCGGTGTAGACGGGTGTCTCCGTCAGCGCATGTTGGCTGCGCTGCCCCTTTTATTATTCACATTTCGCACCATTTGTGCGTCTTGGCCAATCGGGCCTCGCACTGCTCGGCCCGCCTCTCCACCCTCCTTTGCTGCGCGCTGAGAGGCGGGAGGGCTTCATTTTCCAGGCTGTCTCCCAAAATGGGACAATACTGAGATTTTTGTCAAAAAGACGGTACGGTTAAAAAATGCTAAAATAACGGGCTGTCCCATTCAAAACGGGACGTATGGTCACCCTACACATATACCACAACATTTTAGATGATTTTTAATAAAAGTTCTTTGGCTAGTTTGAGTACTAGAAATAATCACACAAACCTCTGCAAACTGACTTTTTTCCTTAGCCTAGACAGGAAAAAAATGAATTTGAAAATGTTTAAAATGCTAATATCAGGGTTTTCAATAGCTAAGGTGTTATATCTGAAGTTGTACAGCTGCAACTCTTACTAGCCTCCCTAAGTTGATACTCTGCCCCTTCCTGACATTGCAAGGTTGGGCTGTATGTCTGTTATCAGCAGCAGACAGGATACAACATTTGGGAACCTGGGAATGGGAAATTAAGCTGCTTATCCCTACAATTTAGTTAGTTATTTCTTTGTTTATTTATGAATAATATTTATAGGATGACTCATTCTTTACCATGGTCCTGTAATGGTATGTGGGAACGACATTGGGAGACAGAGCCTCAGCCAGAGGAACTGTCAGATAAGAGGCAGCTTAGATCACAGCAGGAATGTGGGCATAGCAAATGTCTCAGAAGGAACCCTCCCTAGTTTCTGGGGCTGTAAAGGCGATGGGGGAGAAATATACTTTCAGACTTGCAATATTCTGTTAATGTAACCTTACAATAAAGTAGAATTAGTTCATTTGGGCATGCTTCCTCTATGGACTACCTCATGAGGCTGATAGGTCCTGAGAAAAATAGATCTTGTTTCCAATATAGCCATTAGCAGTTCAAAGTAAGCCTTCCTCACCTCACCATCCCAAAATTTCTCAGATTCCCCACATGTACTATTTCCATAACAAAAAAAGGCACATTGACTGTATATGCACAGTCCTTTTGGCTTTGTACATTTAGTGTGGTACTAAATCGACACAGTGAATTCATACAGATATTTAAAATTAAGGCCTTTTCTGCATTGCAGCCTTCAGCTGCTGGACTCTCAAGCAAGGATGACGGAAATGAAACTGGCTTAAAAAATCTCTTTCCATATTTCAGTTCCATCCTTTGCTTTGGCCCAGCAATGGCCTGCTGTTACTGCATTCCTCTGCTTGTTTATCCCTCCTGGACTAGTACAGTAGGTGAGCCAGTTTGGGATAGTGGTTAAGGCATCAGGCTAGAAACGGGGAGACCGGGAGTTCTAGTCCCGCCTTAGGCACAAAGCCAACTGGGTGACCTTGGGCCAGTCACTTTCTCTCAGCCCTAGGAAGAAGGCAATGGCAAACCACTTCTGAAAAACTTTGCCAAGAAAACTGCAGGGACTTGTCCAGGCAGTCTCCGAGAAACAGTCATGATTGAACGGATTAAAATAAAAATACAGTACGACAAAGAAAAGAAAACAAAACGCAGCTTTACTATTGTTCTGTCACTTGGCCTAGAAGGGGGAAGTGACAGAATTCTTATAAATTTCACTTGCTTAGAACAATAAAAACAGATCCATGGTTTTATTGCTCCATCAATGAAATTATTTTTAAAAAAGAGGCAACATTTTTACCCTTCCACTGCCTTGTAAGAACAATTTGAAATAATTTTTTAAATAAACTGTGATCTCCAGGGAACCCCTAGTGACCTCTCGTGGAATCCCAGGGTTCCACCGTACCCTGGTTGAGAAACCCTGAGTTAGACAGTGAAGATGAGAGAACAAAGCTCTTGCCTGAGGAACCATTGCAAGTCAGCATATGGAACATAACTGAGCTAATGAACTGAGCTCCTACTTCTCAGTCTCCAGCCTTGGCCAATTAAGATGCCAGTTTTTGTGTGGAAATGTCTATGCAAATTCAAGTGACAAGATCTGAAACTGTGCTCAGGGCATTATAGAGCTGCATACTGAGTTCCTATGTTCCCTATATGCTTTCAGAATTATTGTGCATTGGTACTTATGCACTGTGCAAAGACGAAACAAGATGGAGGATGCAGAGAAGTCTATAAGGCTGGGATAAGAGAAATCAGAGACTGAAAGAGTTAAATAGAGGAAGCCATTGAAGACAGGGATGAGATTAACATTATGGGAGTCAGAATCTGCTGAGAGAAAAATTGCCAACTGAGGTCCTTTTAGGAAATCCACGAGTTGTTTTGCTGAAAGCTTTCTTGATAATAAGCAATAGGAAAGACCATAAATAAAGAGGAAGTAGCAGAAATGTTGCAAGAAAATAATGATGTAATGCTGGAGCTTAATTTTAAGAGAAACAAAAGCTAACTATAACTAGACTTTAATGATAAGTAGGGTTCTATGGCAAGAGAAGCTAATGAGAAAGGAAGCCCATGACAAGTACTATTTTATTTGTTTGTTTATTAAATTTATATGGCTGCTTATCTTAGCCAAATAACTCTGGGCAGCTGCATAAAATGGAAACACATATATAAAACAGTAAAAAAAATCCCTACAAGGTAAAAATAATAAACTTCTTACTCAAACAGCCAAAAACGCAGAACAAAATACACAGACCAGGTTCTACCAACATCTCTACCCTAAACCTGGATTTAGAAATATATAAGCAAACAATTCCAACAAACAGTTAAAAATCCAGATACTCATCAACAGTTTTAGTAATGGGTTGGACAAATATCTGCACACAACATGACACTGGGTGGGGTGGATAATATTATAGAAGGCAGAAAGAATATTCAAAGTGAATTTGATAGGTTAGAGAAATGAGATCACAACAAATTTAACAGTGACAATTGCAAAGTTATACATGTAGGGGGGGGAAATCAAATGTACAGTACAAGATGGGGAATATGAATAGAGGTGGGGGCCTAAGCACTATCTTTCCCCCATCTTCCTCCCTGCTTTGTCTTCTGTGCCTAGGAAGATTAAGACCATTTCACAAGCTCAACAGCAGCATGGTGATCTTAACGATCCTCCTTTAGATGATAAAAGGACTTAAAATAACATCTCAATATAACCATGACCTAGCCCCAGGTGTAAGGTCACACAGCTACCTAGAAACATATTTAGGATTCCCTTACCAACTTTGCTCAGACTGAAGAAGCTCCTTGGATAAGGAGCAAAATGTTTCCACTGAGAAAATAGAAATCCAGTTGACATGATTCAAGCTACAGACAATTCCACCTGGATGACTGAGAACCTTCATAGACAAGATGGGGAATACCTTGGAAAAGTAGGGCCTTGTAGCATTTTGGAAATAAATTTGAGAAGGTACTTTGGAGTGTACGAGAGTGGGAATTTACTACCTTTCTGCAACTCTTTAAAGCTGCCACATCTTTTTTTCAAGATTGCACTGCAGCTTTAAAGATGTGGGTGCCTTAAACAGCTGCAGACAGATGTTGCTTTTTGCATCCATGTACTTTAAAGTACATTTTCCAAGAATTTCTGAAGTGCTGCATAGCCCCCAAAAGTATTTTGTAATTGTGGTTGATAGCAAACTGAATTTTAGTCAAGAGTGTGTGAATTTGGATCCATGTCACATAAGGAACAGATCCACTCCTTGGTCAGGTCCCACTCTGAGTACTCCCTCAAGATCTATACTTTAAGAAAAAGTTAGGCAAGCTGGAAGAAGTCCAAAGATGGAGAATCAATGTAACCATGAACCTGTAATGAAATCCAAGATGAGAGATTGAGAAGATGTATCTTAAGGAGAGATGACTAGTTGATAGAATAGTTTATGTGAAGAGGTGTCATACAGAAGAAAGTAAAAATCTGCTTTCTATTGTTCCAAAACGCCAGATACAAAACAATGGTCTTATATTAAGGCAGATTCTGGTTGAATGTTAGGAAAAAATATCCTAAAAGTAAAGCAGCAATCATCCAGAGAGATGGGGAGCTCAACTTTGCTGGATGTGCTTAAGGAATGGGTCGACGTGGGCATCTGTGGGGGCAGAGGAGAGAGAGCAGCAAGGGTAGCAAATGACTAAACATATGCTATGATGTCAGAATGCAAAATCTGCCTCTTTTGCACATGTATTGTGATAATGTGCACACATATATAAGCAGTGGATCTTGCATCATAATGTCACCATTCTGATGTCACCTCCTGATCCAATGGTTCCCTCTGTGGCTAGATAGTCATCTCTTGAGTATGCTTAGTTTAGATTCCAGCAACAAATAGGGTTGGGGATGGATTTGACTGCCTAAGTGGACTTTTCCAGACATCTTCTTTTACAATTGTATGTGTTTCTGAGGAAAGCCACAGAAGTCTTTTTTCAATATGACTTTTTTTTCCTCTGAATGATGCTTCATTCTAACATGTTGGTGCTGATGGAATGTAGCTCATGTCAGTGTCAGCTTGACCTTTGTTAAAATGAATTTGGCCTAACATCAAGCATTTTCAAGGTCCTCTTCTTTCTTTAGTTGGAATGCTTACTTTCCAGTAGTAACTCTAGAAAACGTTCATGTGAGGAGCAGAAAATTATCGGAATTCTTTCATTGTAACAGGAGCAGGGTCTTCCCACAGATGATTATTTTCTGTCAGATGGAGAGAGGCAGAAAGTTCCAGGTTGGCTGAAGAACCTACAGCAGGCAGACTTAGACATACTGTTCACCCAGCAGTAAACCTTGAGTACTACAGTCACAAAACAGAAACTAACAAAACCTCTCCCAAATCAAACATATGTTAATCTCCAAAGGAGTCTCCTCCATGCACAATTTCCATCTGAGTTAAGAGAGACCTTCTGTTTCATTCCTCAACTAATGACAATTGGAGGAATTCCCTAATCTACAACCCTTTTGCATAAAGCAGTGTAAAGATGGATTGATGGTGCACAAGTTAGAATAGGGCTCACATTTTTAAAGTGCATAAAATGGAAACACATATATAAAACAGTAAAAAAATCCCTACAAGGTAAAAATAATAAACTTCTTACTCAAACAGCCAAAAACGCAGAACAAAATACACAGACCAGGTTCTACCAACATCTCTACCCTAAACCTGGATTTAGAAATATATAAGCAAACAATTCCAACAAACAGTTAAAAATCCAGATACTCATCAACAGTTTTAGTAATGGGTTGGACAAATATCTGCACACAACATGACACTGGGTGGGGTGGATAATATTATAGAAGGCAGAAAGAATATTCAAAGTGAATTTGATAGGTTAGAGAAATGAGATCACAACAAATTTAACAGTGACAATTGCAAAGTTATACATGTAGGGGGGGAAATCAAATGTACAGTACAAGATGGGGAATATGAATAGAGGTGGGGGCCTAAGCACTATCTTTCCCCCATCTTCCTCCCTGCTTTGTCTTCTGTGCCTAGGAAGATTAAGACCATTTCACAAGCTCAACAGCAGCATGGTGATCTTAACGATCCTCCTTTAGATGATAAAGTAAACCTTGAGTACTACAGTCACAAAACAGAAACTAACAAAACCTCTCCCAAATCAAACATATGTTAATCTCCAAAGGAGTCTCCTCCATGCACAATTTCCATCTGAGTTAAGAGAGACCTTCTGTTTCATTCCTCAACTAATGACAATTGGAGGAATTCCCTAATCTACAACCCTTTTGCATAAAGCAGTGTAAAGATGGATTGATGGTGCACAAGTTAGAATAGGGCTCACATTTTTAAAGTTTAGGAAGCATTTTTCTAACATCTGGCTAGATCATTTAAAGCTAATTCTTTGGAGTTCTTTATATGTTATAAACTGAACAATTTTGCTTTGATTGGGTAATTCAATCAGTATACACTACAGCTGTATTCATAATCAGAGAACCGCATAAGATTTTCTGAGGAAAGCTGTGGATCTAAAATGTCACTTGCATCATATGGTGACCCACTGGTAATGTTAGTTATTCAGTAGAACAATAGATATTTCTTACCTCAGTCAGGAGAATTTCAGAGGAAAGCTTGTGATATATCTGTGGCTGTCACATAGGCACAGTTGATGCAATATTATGTGCTTTACCTGGGGATGGTTCTTCAGATCTTGGTAGGGCCTTTTCCAACTATATGCAATACTCAGGAGTGGATGGAGATTGAATTGAGATCTAATGTATGTAGATTAGGATATGCAAAACATTCTGCACCCAGAGCATTCCATGTGCAGATCAGGCATTATTGGGCAGTCTATGCCTGGACTAAAGCAGACATGCTTCTTTTATGCATGTGCATTCACATCACGTTCACATAAGTATCTACTGTCTAGCAACTGCATATTGTTTTGGATTCTCTATAATAGTGGCTCTACAGATAGTATGTATAGTAGGGGGGACAAAGGGCACCCCTGTCTTGTCCCTTTATACATCTGGAACCTTTCTGATTCTAAATTATTAATTCTTACAGTGGCCTTTACACTGTTACACAATTTAAATATAGCTAAGCAAAAATGTTGACCCAAGTTATATTTATTCAATATCTTTTCTAGGAAAGTCCATTCTAAATGATCAAAGGCTTTCTATACATCAAGAGTGAAAACAGCCAAAGGTGACCTGTGTTTTTTGCTGTATTCAGTAAGATTTAACATTTTTCTAATAGGATCTGAGACTTGCTTTCCTTTCACAAAGCCATATTTGTCTAAATTAATATGTTCTTTTATTGGTTCTTTTGATCTCATATCTAATGTAGATGTAAAAATCTTTGCATCTTGATTTAGAACAGAAATTGGTCTATAGTTAGCTACATTTGTTGAATCTGTATTTGGTTAGGGTTAGGGTTAGGGTTAGGACTGATATGACCATAATTCTTGAGTCCTGCCACATGTCAGGCACTTTGCCACCTTTAAGGCTATCATTACATAATTTACATAAATAAGGACCTAGTTTGTCTTTAAATATTTTATAAAAAGAACTGGAGAGTCCATCAGGTCCTGGTGATTTATCAGCCTTCAGGTTCTTTATAAAATTGAGTATTTCTGACACAGAAATATCTCTATAAAATGCCCTCCTCTAAAGAAATAGGATTTAGTGGAATGTCCTGGAGATAGTCATCAATTTGGATTAGGTGATCTATGCATTGTCTGATAATAAGACCTAAAAATATCATTAATTTCTTTAATATTGTAGGTGATTTCACCCTTATTATTCTTAATAGAATTGATTTTTGTTTTTTGTTTTGTTTTTTGTTTTTTTCCTTAAGTGTTGAGGCTAATAATCTAGAACATATTCATAGCAATTTTGATTTATATATAGCATTGTTCTATTGATTTTGTCTAAATTCACTAGTCATTTTAATTTCTTTTTTTCCCCTTTAATAACTTCAGAATCTTTCTGCACCTAGACTGTTAAATCCCTTATGTCTTTGTCAAGTTCTTGATTGATCTTTTAATTATTATATTTTACTTTTATTGATATTAACTCTCCTCTAATTGCTGCCTTCATTGCATCCCATATTATATTCATTGGCAAATTTGTAGGAAGATCCAAATCAAAATACTCTTGAATATATCCTTTAATTGTCATAAGTATTTATTTTGTTGTTAATAAGGAGGCATCTATTCTCCATATCTTGGAAAATTGTTCTTTTGCAAAGAACTTAAGGTCTGTAGAGCCCAGACTTCTGGTGGGGGACATGGCCGACTGACCAGCGGTGTCTGTGAGCTCCGCAGGCAGATCTGACAATGCCGGGTTTTGGGGGGCGCAGGCAGGCTTTTCCTGCAGTCCCAGAGTGTTTTCATGGTTTGGAATTATAAATTAATAATTTGGAATTATCCCATTTGTGCTCCATAATGCCGTCTTGCAGCCAGAGAATCGCAAACAGCTTTCGCGACGGTCTGGTAACAGACAATGGGAGACGGGGACGCCATCATTTCCACGCCACGCTGTAGCCTTAAGGGACATTAAGTCGAGCCCTCTCCCATTTTTAAATCACCCAATTTATATTTTTAAGTTTTGTACCCTAAGAGAGGCTCTCTACATTAAGAAGAAGCGGATTCCCTTGGTGTTTATCATTATTTCTGGATTAATTTTTAATTTTTTAAAAAAAGTTTTGGCTTGTTTTCCCATTTAAAGATTAAGGAGAATTGAGAATAAGTAATTGCCTCCCTGTTGTTACTTTTGTACTGAATTTGAAGGATTTAATATTTTTCTGCACGTTGGAATTGCTGTTTTGGATTTTTGGCTTTCTGTTCACTTTCTCTAGCTGCTTGGTAGCGTACTTTCTCTTGTCAATTTCACTCGGAAGTTTCTTATTAACTTATTAACTCCTATCTGCGGGAGTCAAGTATTTAGGGAGCATTATAATTCACTGCCTGAAACATGGAGGATGGTTGTGAATCGGAGCAGACCTATAAAGAGATTCTTTCAGATTGGTATCAGAAGATTCTGCAGGACTTGCGGGACAATGGGGAAGAGATGATTTCTAAAATGTGTCATCTGGCTGAAGTTTATATAGAAGAAGATGGAGACCTTGATAAGGATGGAGATTTTTCTACTGACAATAAAATTGAAGTAATGCAAGACGAGGACTACATTTTGGTGTTGATGGGGTTAAAGAGACAGTTTGAGACAGATTGTTATAGGAGAGAAGAGAATCTGTCTTGTGGGAGTTTTTCTTTTGCTGAGAAGTCTGTGATTTTCAGTGGGGCAGCTGGGCTGTTGGATTTTTATTTGAAAAATGTCCTGTGTGTAATAAGGAGATAATAAATGTTTTGGTTTATTTCGAAGTAGGGTAAAAATTAAGAATGTTTAATTGGATTGACAATGAGATTTTTATGATTGCATTTTTTTCTTAATGACTTGGATTAAGACGTATTGTTTTTTTTCTTTTTTAAGATTTGTATGACTTTTAAGATGTATAAGGTATCGTTTAAGATAGTTATAGTATTATTAATTATAAAAGTAGATAATTTATATATTTTAGGGAGACATGTAAATGTTTTGGTTTATCTTGAAATGGGGTAAAAATTTAAGAACGTGTAATTGGATGGATAATGATTTATGGTTATTATGACTTCATTTCTTTTTAATGAGTTGGATTAAGATTTACTAGATATTTACTAAGGCTTGTTTGATTTGTAAGACTTATAAGATATCTAACAATTGCCTGGGTTTTTAGGTTTAATAAGATTAGGATTGTTGTACTATTATTAATTATAAATGCAGACAATTTATATGTTTTTATAATTTGGTTTTTATTTCAGTGGACAGAAATATATAGAATAGTAGCAGGAAGGAAATAATTAAATAAATGTTGTTGTATGGGGGAGGGAAGCCAATCTAGAAACACACACGCGCGCACACACACACACTTTTTATTATATATAAGGGGAAGGAGCAATTGCATAAGTGATTTGCATACATGCCAATGGAAAGATTTATAGAAATAATGGGAATTGGGTTTGATTTAGAGCAAGGGATTGATTATGGAAATTGATGTATATTCTTACTGTTGAAAGTCGGAAGTCACCTTTGTATGTAATCTTCAAGATTCTTTTTTCCTGTGTTCTACACTTTTTTATTTTTCTTTCTTCTTTTTGTTGTAGTTTTTTGCTTTTTTGTAGTTTTTATTTTTGTCTTAAATTTAATAAAATTCTTATTAAAAAAAAGGTCTGTGGAGACCAGTGCATGATCTGACAACAGTTGTGTGCTTATCTTTACTTGATTGATATGTTTTTCTAGCTTATCAGATAATAAAATATAATATATTCTAGAATACTTATTATGTCTAGCTGAAAAGAAGGTATTGTTGCCAACACCAGACAATCAAGCAGAAAACAATATCCTAATCAAGGAACTACCAGGGAGAAAACCACACCCCCACCAAGACTGGCAGGCAAGCTACTGAATATAAACAGGGAGCAAACCCCACACTCACTAGCACTGATGGTGTTACCTAGTCAGTTAATGAAATGTGTGCAAGCAAACAACCAAGCTCAGAGAGTACCAAGGACTCACAGCTCAACCCTGAGCTAAATATATTCTCTTCTATTGGAATCATATCAGCATTAGAAAATTATAGAAACATATTTTAGATATACAAATACTATTCATTTCCTTGCAAAGTATGCAGATTGTAATTCCTTTTGGAACAAAATTGTTTTGGGGTATATTTCTCTTTGGAACTTACTATATATTCATGGCAGTACATAAACAATAGCATCAATCATTGCATGGACATTTAGCTCAGTGAAGACCAGCATTTCCTTTCTCATTATTTTCTGTATTTTATAGAGGCTCTTCCTCACCTTATTATCTCACACTGCAAGCACTTATATTTCAGTATATGTTCAATATATCTGTACTTATGGCCAAAAACTAGTCAAATCTCAGGATATATTCTCCATATCTACATGTACATATATCTAATAATATCCTCACTCACAGCTAGTTGCCACAAATTGATGCTAGAAAGAAACAGAGCATTAAAATTTGAATGCCCAAAGTTAAAAGTTAAACTTTTTGGCCCAGCCTAGTTCATTAAGTTTCCATGGTATATATTTTCTACTTCTATTACCTGGGTTCCTGGGCACTGGATCCCCTTGGGATTTTATGCATCCAAAGGACATGTTCTACTCCTGAGATAGTTTATCTTTCCAAACTTATTTTGGAAAGGTCTACATAGAATGGTTGGGTTAGAAAAGAGAGAAATACTTCTTATTTAAAGTGATACTTACTGCATTGGAATGACTAATTACAGTATATGTATGTATGTCAAAATCCCAAAACCATTTTCTGAAAAGGGAAAAAGAAGAACAGCTGTTAGATCTGCAGTCATAATATTGTTAAAGTTAATTCATCTCTAAAAAGTTGCCAGAAGAAATGTTCTCAGATATTTGCTTTAAGCCTGGCTAATACACTCATTCTCTTTTCTTTATTTGAAATACCTGAGCTCTAGGATCACATACTTAAACCTCATAGAAAATATTGCCAATACAAAGAATATGAGGTTCAAACCTAACTGAACTGCACAACTGCCACAACGTTATTATTTCTGCATATCTCTATACAAATTACTGAACTGCATAGCAGGCAAATCCTTAGGGGGAGGTAAGATCTACTGTATCTACCCCACCCCAGCTATGAAGAGAGGGTTTCATGCTTGTCATAATAAAAATAGCTCCTTGTTTGTTTCTGACTACTCCTGGCCACACTTCCATTTCTTTGTGAGAAGAGAGGGCTGCATTTTCCATTGCTTATGTCCAGCAGGAACAGGACGTTAATCATGTTATTTGTGTATCTCATCTTGATTGGCAACATACAGATTTGTATGTTGCCAATCAAGATGAATCAATCAAGATGAATATCTCTTCGATTGATACAGATTTGTGTCTGATGCAGTTCCCTTTCTGTTTTTCCTGGGTTCCCTTAGCTTGCTTTTTTATCTTCTGCATAGATACACAGGCTACATTTCTATTTCCTCTCCAAATACAGAAATAAATAAATGTTATGTTATGTTCCAGATCCACACTGAACTTTCCAATCCACACTTTGCCTTCAACTTCCATTTCCCTCCACCTGAGCTGTTTTAAGCCAAGCAACAGTTTAAAAGGAAAATACTAGACTCAGTTGCTTGCAAATGGAAAGGAAAATGGTTTCTGGGAAGCAAGCCAAAGACTTCTATTACAGACGTGATCACTCTTGAATTCAAAACCTAAAGTTAATAACAGGAAAGCAAAAGATGCCTTGGGTAATTCTTGGTTAGTTATATCTTTGTAATAGGGCAGAAAGCACCTGTTCTATTGAAGAAAAAGAAAAAGAAAAGGAGGAGGGGAAGTCAAAGAATCTTTCCTACCTCATTGAAGGACCTGAACAAGGTGTAAGAATGATGCACATGACAGCCAGAACTTGTGACAGCCAGGTGTGATGGGACTCTCAGCTATGAGTGCTCCCAGAATGGAAAATACTTAAAAGGGACAATTGCAACCAAACCAGAGGCAAATTATGAAATGATTGATACTGATTTCTCAATATTTAATGAGTCTAAGCCAAATGTCTAAACTGACTCCAGTAAAGCATTTGAGTTATTCTGGATGTTAGATCAAAGATTCAAGCCATCCCTTGATCTTGCAGTGATAGTGATGGATATGCATGTTTCACCCATCCTTTACATAAGTAAATTAATGTGTCTGATTAGTGATAGTTAGGGGTTTTGTTTTTGCAGCATTTAGCCTGTGCATTGGCTTTTATTATGATAGGGTAAGAAAAAATAAGCTACACACACATAAAATTTGCATTCTTCATTTTAATGGCAATTCTTTCTCATACATCTCCTTCCATCATCCATCTCCAGCCTACCTGTCAGATTGATTAGGAGTTGAGGCAAGGATCATCAGGCAGAGAAGGAAAATGTGAATTCTTAAACAGAAACACCAATTTCATTATTTAAGCCAAGGAAAGGGGAACAATTGTTGGTGTATTATTCTTTTGAGGAGTAAGTCACAGCAATATAGCCTTATTAGGTAATCACCTACAAACTTTAAAAGGTCAGGCAGCATGTGATCCAGGCTGAAGAGTATAAAAGAACCTGCCTGCCTGCCTGCCTGCCTGCCCCACCCTGCTTGCTTCTCTCTCCTTGCTACTTACTGTTTCTTTCTGTTTGCTTGTTTCTCCTATGTGGAATTGTAATACTTCAGGGATCTGGAAGATAACTGTAAATATCTGTTTATATGAGTAACAAATATAACTGCAACTAAGTTACTAAAATGCCTGGTGTCATTAATTGGTCTCTGGTGCTGATTGCTTTCTGATACTCAGCGTGTGCAAGAAAACATGTTATCCAACAGGTTATGGGCCCAGAAAGCACGAAGAGAGACCAGCTCAGTGGCAGCTCGTTTGCATCTGAAGAAAAGTAAGCAAGGCAAGTTAAGTGTTTTTCTCTTTGAAGTTACCGGGAGGCTTATAGCAGCTATCTGTTTGCAGAAAAGCTAAGCTGAGGAATTTACGAGGTGTTTAGTGAAGATAGAGCCATGGCCACTTCTCAGTCATTAGGAATGCCACTCGAACATTTATCAGATTCTAATTACATAAACTGGAATTTAAAAATGTAAATGTATCTTTGGAGGGAAGATTTATGGTCCCCCATCGCTGAACCTACTCCAGCAAAACCCTCCAATACATGGCTGAGGCTGGATGAACGTGCCAGAGTGTCCATTATTTTGGGAATCGAAGACAATCAGCTAGTAAATGTATGTGGTTTACAGTCTGCAAAAGAACTGTGGGAGGCACTAAGAAATTTGCATATCAAAGCAACAGCTGGAAGCAAGGTTTCTCTAACTAGAAAACTGTATAAGGCTTATCTGTATGAAGAAGGGAGCCTGCCTGAACATTTGCATTTCATTCAGCAGCTATTTGTAGAACTACAAGAGAGAGGAATGGAGTTTCCACCTCTAACAAAAGCATACATTATTTTCTCCTCACTGAATGAAATGTGGGATATGTTAATTTGCAATCTAGAAGCAATGCCCGAGGCTGAACTTACTCTTTCGTATGTTTCGGGACGGCTACTTGCTGAGTGGGAAAAATGAAAGGAATGGCACTCGGCTCCACCCATTTCTTCTGATAAGCTATAGCGTGCAAAAGCCAGAGAAGGGAAGAGCAATCAGGCTGAGGCCATAGCCCTAAAGAGCTGCAGGTGCTTCAATTGTGGCTCACCTGGACACTTACAGAAAAACTGTAATTTATTGCCCAAAGAGCAAAAGGAAAAAAGAACAAAGAGGCAACACGGAAAAAGACTCTTCAAACAACACATATTGCACAAGTGCATGAAAAATATGACCCTGATTTGTAAAAATTCATTTGTTTTACTGTCTAAAACTAATAGACAAAGTGTTTCTATGGCTGATGGATCTACAATAGATATTATGGGTCAAGATGACATGTATCTATCTTGCTTGGGGGAAACACTTAAAAATGTGCTGTTTGTTCCTAAATTGCAAACTAACCTTTTATCTGTATCCCAATTAGTACCAGCTGGATATGTCATTATATTTAAGAAAGATGGCTGTGTGATACATAAGAATGGTAAGTTGTGTGCAGCTGGTGTACAGAGAGATTCATTTTACATCGTACAGAATGCTAAAAGGCATACAAAAGCTGCAATTTACAATATCCAAATTCATGATCAGTGCATACACTTGATGCATAGGAGTTTTGGTCATGCAAACTTTAGATACAAAGCACAATTACCACAGTTATGTGCTAACTTGAAGTTGAAACCTTGTGATAAATATCTAGACTGTGTAGTTTGCAAGGAATGCAAAACACAGAAGGCTCCTGTGTGTAAGCACAGATACAGAGTTACTACTAGACCTCTTGAAACTGTTCATTGTGACATAATAGGTCATTTTGCTCCAAGTTTGGGATAAGCAAGATTCATAATGACCATAATTGATGATTTTTCAAGATATACATTTATCTATCTGTTGAAACAAAGATGAGGCATTTGATAAATTTAAAAGTTTTGTAACATGGGCAAGTGGAAAATTTCCAAAACCTGTGTCTGCCCTACAATGTGATTGAGGAGGTGAATATCTTTCTAATACTTTTAGAAAATTCATAACAGAAAAGGGGATAGAACAAATTCTTTCTAATCCTTACTCTCCACAGCAAAATGGAGTTGCTGAAAGGAAAGGTAGAACGCTTCAAGAAGCTATGATGTGCTTGCTTAAAGATGCAAAATTACCTTTTAAGTTTTGGGGTGAAGCAGTAGCAACTGCCTGTTATATTCAGAAGAGACTGTTTAATTGTGTGATTGAGGACACTCCATTTCATTTGTTTTATGGTGTGAAACCAAAAGTGAACCATCTCAGAGTTTTTGGCAGTGCAGCATGGGTTCATGTACCAAAACAACAAAGGAAAAAAGGAGATTCCAAAACAAAGAAAGCAATGTTCGTTGGGTATCAACAAAGCCAAAGAAGCTACAGGTTCATATTGGGCGATAAATTGACTATAAGCAAGAGTGCTTCATTTGCAGAACAAAACTGGGAAAAAATAAATTCCAGTTCCTAGGTCGATTTGAAATTAGGGCAAAGACAGGAACTTGCTGAGAACATTTCGCAAGATTCTTCGCCAGATGAGTTCATTAAACAAGAGGAGCAAGCTGAAAAACTGTCTGATGAGACAGATGCTACTCAGGAAAGTGAGGGAAGACAGGTTGTTAATCCTGTTAGCCCTATCCTACCTCACAGGTCACAGAGGAGTAATAAAGGTGTTCCTCTTCAACGTTTTGAGGTGGATATGGTTAAAGCTTTCCATGTTTACTCTGAACCAGAGTCTTTACAGAAAATAAATGATATGCTACCTGAGATTGCAAAATGCTGGTATGATGCAAAGCAACAGGAATTAGTTTCCTTGAAACTAAATACAACTTGGAAATTAGTTAATCTACCTCCCAATGAACGTTGTCTGGGTTGTAGATAGGTCTTCAAACTAAGATAGGATGCTAGTGGGAAAATTCAAAAATACAAAGCACAGTTAGTTGCTAAAGGATTTTCTCAAATAAAACATTTAGACTTTGAAAAAACCTTGTACTTGTTCCAAAGGGTGAATGAATTAGATTGTTGCTGAAGGTTGCTGCACTAAAAGGAATTTCACTTCATCATTATGATATCCAAACTGTATTTTTGTATGGTGAGTTAGACCAGAAATTGTACATGCAACAACCACCTGGTTTTCAACAAGGTAAAAATTTAGTGTGTGAACTACAAAGATCAATCTATGGTTTGAAACAAGCAGCTTGCTGCTGGAACCTAAAATTAGATGAAAATCTGCAAAGTTTTGGTTTTGGAAAAGGAATAGGTGGTGACGGGCAGGAGATATTGTGATGGGAACCGGAGGACAGGCCATCTTCAGGGAAGGCGCCCCCGGTGGTTAATACCGGTGGTGCGTTCCGGTCCTCCGAATTCAACTCTAGGTTCTGGACAGCAGATCCTTGAGGGCCCTGGTTTTCGACTGCTGCTACTCAACGCCAGGTCAGTAAACAACAAAGCCCCTCTCATAAGTAAATTAATCACGGAGAGAGGGGCTGACCTGGTGTGTATTACTAAAGCCTGGCTGGGCCCAGAGGGAGGGGTAGCCCTCTCAGAGATGTGCCCAGCCGGATTTCAGGTGTGGCACCAGCCGAGAGACCAGGGTAGGGGAGGAGGGGTGGCAGTTATCATCAGAGAGTCTTTGGTGGCTTTCAGGGGCCTTGCTCCACAAGTACCTGGATGTGAGACCCTGTTTTTCAAGTTGGGTGCCCAGGAACAGTTGGGAGTGTTGCTACTGTACCAGCCTCCCTGCTGCGTAGCACCTCCCTGCCTGAGCTGCTGGAGGCCATCTCGGGGTTGGCGGGGGAGTTCCCCAGGCTTATGGTCCTGGGGGATTTTAACCTGCTGTCCCTGGGGCGTGCCTCAGAAGCGGCTCGGGAGTTCATGCCTACCATGGCCACCATGGACCTGTCTCAGATTATTCGGGACCCAACTCGAGACAGTGGACTCACTCCGAATTTGGTTTCCTTGTCAGAGCAGTGGCAAAGTGATCTGAGGGGAAAGTTAGAACTATCCCCGTTGTCATGGTCATATCATGTCCTGATATCCCTAGGAATTCTCCTATGCCGCCCCACTCTGCAGGGAGGCAGGACCTATTCGATTGGTCTGCCCCCGGCGACATATGGACCCATTGAGGTTTCAGAGGGAGCTGGGGGTAATACTCGAGGATCTGCTGCATGGTCCAGCGGAGGCACTGGCCGCAACCTGGAATAAGGAGGCAGCCGGTGCTTTGGACAGGATCGCGCCGATGCGACCTCTCCAACCACATTTAACCCGTCACTCCCCGTGGTTTACGAAGGAGTTGAGGGTCTTGAAGAGGGTGAAGAGACGTCTAGAGCGCCGCTGGAGAAAGATGAAGACGGAACTCGACCGAACACCATCTAGAGCCGCTATTAAGGCCTACCTTGTGGCGGTAACAGCGGCGAAACGTGATTATTTCTCCGCTCTTACTGCGTCCGCAGAATGCCGTCCGACGGCCCTGTTCAAGATTACTCAATCTCTCTTAGGTAGTGTGGTAGTGACCACCCACCTGCAGGGCCGTGCGTAAGAATTTTCTGAGCATCTGCATCTGCAGGATAAAATCACTCGGATTCGGTCTAAGTTGGACTCCATGCATGGAATGAAGTCTGGGGAGATGCCGGGAGAGCGGTCTTGCCCTGTTATCTGGGAATGATTTGATCCTGTTGGACCTAAGGAAGTGGACAGGATCCTTCGAATTGTTTTTTTTTTTTATTAAATTTTATTAAGTTTTACAATACATAATAAAATTTAAAGTAGAAAAAAGAAATAGAAACAAAAATACAAAATAAGAAAAAGATAAAGAAAAAGTGAAGTCAAGAAATAATAAGCAAAGAAAATATAGAAAATAGATGTCCTCCAATCTATCTTTGAACTTAAAGTACAACAATTGATTTTAAATGTTAGTCCTTCATACAGTATACAGGAACTTTTCTTTGTCATATGCCTTTTGATTTCTTTAATCCAATCTTCTAACCTTCATCTTACTGTCTCCCAATAATCCATCTTTGGCTTCCACTCCTTGAAGTAGTAGTTAAATGTTGAATGTTCATTACTACATATTTATATCTTCAATAAAGACCAATTAGTATAACAAATAAAAGCCTTATTTACTTCTAATAAACTACAATATATTCTATTCATATTATGACTCATAACCTAACATGTTATGTAACTTAATACATAATTTAGCAATTCTTATAGTGTTCATACATATATATTTCTATAATATTAATTCTAATATATATATATATCTCCATAAAAAAGGAATTCTTGAATCTCAATTATCCATCTGTAGTTTCCATTCCTTGTAGTAGTGTCCATTTAAACTAAGTGCATAATCTATCATATCACTTAACCTAATAGCTAATATATCAATTCTTATAATATTCATACAATACATATTGATATATATCATCCTGTAGTAACCATCATTCTAATTCCATCATATCATTATCTTCTCATAAATATATCTCTAAGGAAAACAATATTCTATAATATCAACTTGTGTTTGTATTTAGCATCTTACATTTAGAATATCACTTTTTATATATCCATACAATTTCTCATAACAATTCAAGTCCATATTTTCATTAGCCTTTATATCCATACAGTTTCTCATATCTTCTGTTTAGGTTATGCCAAAATCACAATACACTGTGGCAGATTCGCAATATACAGCCTGCTCTTTTCTATATCTCATATAGAATATCAGAGCAACCTTCTCTCCCTTTCCACATATTTCACAACATCCATCCAACTGTGCACCCATATTTTCACTCTGTCTCCACTGCCACAACATATCTATACCAAGATTGTAGTGTAAAGCCTTCAGAATGTTCTTCTGAACTAATATACTCAAAATTTCCTCCTTCTGTTTCTCCTCCACTTGAAAAACATTTTTCCTTTCTGTCTCCGTTTCTGTTCTCTGTTCTTTCTCTCTGTTTTGCAGAGTTACGAACAGTAATTCCAACGACCTTTGAATATTTGAAAAAACCTCAGTAATCTCTCTTCTGAGCTCCTCAGGTACAAGTTGGAAAGCCATCTTTCCTGTGTCCTTCAAATTAAAACAACAACCCTTCTAGTCAAAACAATAATCATGTAATCTGTCCATGGAATACTACCAGCAGAATCTATTAAGCAGAACGTTGTTGTTGTTGTTGTTGTTTTTAAAGTCAAAAGAAAAAAGAAAGTTCCAATAATCCAAAATACAGGAGAGAATAATATTTTAAACAGTTTATAGAAGGAGAAATAAAAAATATATTCCAAATGAAGCAAAATCCAACCAGGGAGGATGTAGAAAAAGAAGACAAGGAAAAAAACACGTTACCCTGTGTTTTTATTCTTCAAACTGCGAGCTTTCGTTCTTCAAGCTGCAAGCTGCTTAATCCAAACAAAGAGTTTCTCAAAAAATGAATAGTCATTTAGTTTATCAAGCGAAGAATTACAAACAGAGTCTCTTAAATCCCTCTAATACAAAAGAGAAGTAAAAAAAAAAATGCAGACGTTTCATTATGTTGCAAATATAGAGTCCATCAAACTTCCACCAGAATCAGTTATAGCAAAGAAAGCACAAAGTTAGCCAACATTTTCAACAAAGTCCAAAAGATAGATCTTAGATTTCAAAAATAATTTAATCTAAAAAAAACATTCCTAAAGTGATCTAAAAGCGGCTGGGCGCTCTTGTGTCTCTTCAAAGAGACTTGTTTCCCCTGCGAGAGCCTGATATATCTCGGCCATTGCCTTGCACTTACCCTGTTCTTTCCGCGGTGGAAAACTACAGAAAAAACAAGGGTAGGCAATCCCAATGGCCCCACGAGTAATCTTCTGGTCTCCCCCTCTCCAGGGGAAAAAAAACTTCAGTGGACCACAACTTCTGCAATCCACTGCAAGCAAGGGAAATTCAGTCAGTTCTCAGCTTCTCTGAGAAATCTGACTGGTCGAACTGGCAGCCAAGCCTGGAGTCAGGATCCTTCGAATTGTTAATTCCACCACATGTTATTTAGATCCCTGCCCTTCCTGGCTGGTAAAATCGGCCAGGGAGGTGACAGGTGGATGGGTCCAGGCTATGATTAATACATCCTTGTTGGAGGGGGTGGTTCCGACTGCCTTCAAGGAGGCATTGGTGCACCCCCTCCTCAAGAAGCCATCCCTGGACCCTACCATCCTGGACAACTTTCATCCAGTCTCCCACCTTCCCTTTTTGGGAAAGGTGGTTGAGAAAGTGGTGGCGTTGCAACTTCAAAGGACCCTGGATGAAGCGGATTATCTAGACCCTTTCCAGTCAGGTTTCAGGCTGGGACATGGGATGGAGACTGCATTGGTCGCGTTTATGGATGATCTCTGACGGGAGCGGGATGGAGGTAGTGCATCCATCCTGGCTCTCTTAGATCTCTCAGCAGCTTTCGATACCATCGACCATGGTATTCT
Organism: Charina bottae; assembly: GCA_023362775.1. Taxonomy (NCBI): domain Eukaryota; kingdom Metazoa; phylum Chordata; class Lepidosauria; order Squamata; family Charinaidae; genus Charina; species Charina bottae. Next base: position 5,366,231 of record JALMGJ010000028.1, on the reverse strand, counting down.
TTTGGGGCAGCTTAGGGAGTTGGGGGTGGGCGGCATAGTTTTACGCTGGTTCACCTCCTTCCTCCGGGGCCGCTCCCAGTCGGTGGTGATAGGAAAGGAGAGATCCAGCCTGCGACCGCTCCTATGTGGGGTGCTGCAGGGTTTGGTTCTCTCTCCTCTCTTATTTAACATCTACATGAAACCGCTGGGCGAGATCATCCGTCACCATGGGATATGGTATCATTAGTATACGGATGATACTCAATTGTATATCTCCATCCCTGGTGAGGTAAGTGATGCAGTGTCCACCCTGTCCCAGTGCCTGGGGGCTGTGAGGGCCTGGATGGGGAACAACAGGCTTCAATTGAACCCTGGTAAAACTGAGTGGCTGTGGATTGATGGCTTAGCATCTTCTGGGAAATTATCATCTTTGGTTCTCGATGGGGTAGCACTGCCCTGTTTGGAACCGGTGCGTAATCTGGGGGTCCTTCTAGACTCACGACTCCTGCTCAAAGAGCAGGTGGTAGTCATGGCTAGGAGGGCTTTCGCACAACTTTGGTTGGTGCGCCAGTTATCCATTCCTGGATTGCGACACCCTCCGTACAGTCACTCATGCTCTCGTCATCTCCCATGTAGATTATTGCAATGTGCTCTACATGGGGCTACCCTTGAAGACTATCCGGAAGCTACAGCTGGTGCAGAATGCGGCCGCGCAGGCAGTTTTGGGTGCGTCAAGATCCGCACATGTAACACCGCTGCTCCGTGAGCTGCATTGGGTGCCGGTTTGCTTCCGGGTACAATTCAAGGTGTTGGTTATCACCTTTAAAGCCCTACATGGCATGGGGCCAGAATACCTGAGGGACCGTCTGATCCCCATGTTATCGACCTGCCCCACTCGGTCATTCAGAGAGGGCCTGCTACGAACCCCATCAATTAGAGAATGTCATCTGATGGGGTCTAGGAGGCGGGCCTTCTCTGTAGTAGCACCCACTCTATGGAACACCTTGCCCCCAGAGTTGAGACAGATCTCCTCCCTCCCGACCTTTAGGAAAGAGCTGAAGACCTGGTTCTGCCGCCTGGCATGGGAAGGATGAAGGGATAGTTCCTCATGGGGGTGGTTAATCCCCTAATTTTATAATTGTCCTTCTTTTAATTATTCCATCACCATCTGGATTTTAGAATATGTATTTTATTGTATAACTGTGATTTTAGATATTTTAGACTTTATTTTAACTTATTTATTGTGAACCGCCCAGAGTTCCCCATGGGGGGAGATGGGCGGTCATATAAATTAAATTAAATTAAATTAAATTAAATTAAATAAATAAATAAATAAATAAATAGCAGATCCATGTGTTTATGTTAAGAAAGACAAAGTTTTCTCTATTTGTATATTGATGATTTACTGTTACTTCATCAGACAAATAGCGACATGATTTTGAAACATACATGAAGAAGAATTTTACGTTAAAGAATCTTGGCATAGTGACAAATTACTTAGGCTTGGAAATATACAGAGAAAAAGATGGTAGTTTCTTGGTAAGCCAAAGTAATAAGATCAAGAGACTCCTAGAGGAATTTAACATGCAGGAATGTAAATCAGTCTTAACCCCTATGCTTCCTGAATTCCAGAAGGAGGTGGGAGAACCTGAGTTATCTGAGGCAGTTGGGTTTAGGTCTGAAATTGGAAGTTTATTGTAGATTGCAAAACATTCTTGACCAGATATTTCAAATGCTGTTTCAGTTTTAAGCAGACAAGTAGAAAAACCAACTTCTACTGGGAAAGCAGGATTGAAAATATTTACAATGCACAAAGGACTACTGTCTGAGGCTTTCTGCTTCTGGGACAGGAGAATTACAGGCATATGCTGATTCAGACTGGGGATCAGACCTCACTGATCGTAAGTCAACTTCTGGAGCTATAATACAGTATGCTGGCTCAACAATTGCCTGGCATTCTAAGAAACAGACACTTGTTGCTCTTTCTACAGCAGAAGCAGAATTTTATAGCTTAGCACAAATCTGTAATGAGATTGTATGGTTTAAACAATTATTAAAAGATATAGGCATGGAATTGCACCAGCCTGTAACAGTTTTTGAAGATAATCAGGCTTGTATTCATATGGCTCAGTCTGAGGGTTATAGAAACAGAACTAAGCATATTGACATACAATGCTATCATGTCAAGGATTTAATAGTCAAAGGTGAAATCATGTTAAAGTATTGTGACTCAAAAGACATGATTGCTGATTTTCTAACAAAGCCCCTTGCTGCAGTAAAACATAAGGAGCTAACTGAAAAAATTGGGTTGCGACTTACACCTTTAGCATAATAAGAGGAGTGTTGGTTTATTATTCTTTGAGGAGTAATTCACAGCAATATAGCCTTATTAGGTAATCACCTACAAACTTTAAAAGGTCAGGCAGCACACTCACCAACAATATCATGAGCAAAAATGTATCATAAATTAAATGGAGTTATATTTAACTTAGGTAGAATTAAATAGCTCATTCTAATAACATAGATGCCCTATGATGATACTTTTTTACTTCTAAGTAACAAGACAGACCCTACAATATAGAAGAATCTGATAGTTGAATGCTAACAGTCTTCTTTAAATGTTGTAATGGGAAACAGAAATTTCTTTATGGTAAGCATTTCATTTGCCCCCAAAGCTATTTAAGTTTGCATTTTGTTCTCTGGTTAATAATGCATGGCAATTAACACCATATTATGTGTATATATTACACAGAGAACAATTAGAGGATTTTATGAGTAAGGGCCTAATCCTGGTTCCAGCTAACTAACTGAGAAACACTTAAGTGAAAAACATCTATCATAAATAAAGTCTAGCATCTTCAAAATCTATCTAATTTTTTTAGAACTTCTTCAGGAGCAATTCATAAAATGCATCCTGAAACAGGATAATAATATCCATTTATAAAGCTTAAAAGATGATCACAGAAGCAACTCTATTTAATGTAAACAAAAGTATAAAAGTGTAAGAGGGACCGTATTGACTTACCCCAAGATTCATCTAGTCCAATTGCTTCTTCTCACAGTCCAATATTTCTAGACTGAGCTACCAGATTTAGGTTAGAAAAATTCAGACAACCACTAGATGGCAGTAAAGATTAGAACTTTATGTATGTCTTTGCCACCATCCAATAGTGATTGGTTTTTTTCCAGTTCAGAAAAGGCCGCTTTACTAGCCATTGAAAAAGAGAATATGGTCCTTTTATTAACATACCAGTCTGTAGAAATTTCTAGGAGGGGTTCCCAAATATTGCTCAACTGGTATTGTTATAAGAAGTTGCTGGATCTAAGTTTAGATATGAATGGCTAATTACAGCTGCCCAGAAGGCTCCTTACTTATTTTATTTCATGTTATTATTTTTTTTTACTCTGTTTACCTGGTCTTATCTTCTTTTTTCAGCCACAAATAAATATTTATTTATTTATTTATTTATTTATTCAATTTATTCCCCGCCCATCTCCCATACAAGGGACTCTGGGCGGGTCACAACAATCAAAGTTAAAAACAATACAATAATTTTAAAAAATACAATATAAATAAATAAAATACAAGATGGGGGACGTAGGGAACGTAGCATAGTGTTGCTACGGGGCTAGCCAACCCCAAGAGGCACTCCCGCCTCTGTTGTCCCAGGCCAGGTGGCAGAGCCAGGTCTTAAGGGCCTTCCGAAAGGTCAGGAGGGAGGGGGCCAGTCTCACCTCCGGGAGCAAGATATTCCATAGGGCGGGCGCTATCGCAGAGAAGGCACGCCTCCTGGACCCCGCTAGATGGAATTCTCTTGTTGAGGGGATCCGAAGCATGCCCTCTCTGCATGCACGGGTGGGGCGGGCTGACGTTATTGGGACGAGACGGTCCCTCAGGTACCCTGGTCCTATGCCATGTAGGGCTTTAAAGGTGATCACCAACACCTTGAATTGGACCCAGAAGCAAACTGGCACCCAATGCAGCCCGCGAAGCAGAGGTGTTACATGGGCCGATCTCTTGGCCACCATAACTGCTCGCGCCGCCGCAGTCTGCACCAGCTGAAGCTTCCGGATACTCTTCAAGGGTAGCCCCATGTAGAGCGCATTACAATAGTCTATACGGGAGATGACAAGGGCGTGAGTGACTGTTCGGAGGGCCTCCCGATCCAGGAAAGGGCGTAACTGGCGCACAACTCGCAGCTGTGCAAAGGCCCTCCTGGCAACGACTGCCACCTGCTCTTCGAGTAGGAGTCGCGAGTCCAGGAGGACCCCCAGATTCCGCACTGGATCCGAGTGGGGTAGTGCAACTCCACCCAGAACCAAAGATGACAACTTCCCGGATCCAGGGGGGGCGTCAATCCACAGCCACTCCATCTTACCAGGGTTCAGTTGAAGCCTGTTGTTCCCCATCCAGACCCCCACAGCCTCCAGGCACTGAGATAAGGCATTGACCGCATCACTTATTTCACCCGGGATGGAGATGTATACCTGGGTATCATCAGCATATTGGTGATACCTCATCCCGTGGTGACGGATGATCTCGCCCAGTGGCTTGATGTAGATGTTGAATAGGAGAGGAGAGAGAACCAACCCCTGAGGCACCCCACAAGTCAGGGGTCTCGGGTCAGCTCTATCCTCTCCTATCAACACCGACTGGGAACGGCCCCGGAGGAAGGAGGCGAACCAGCGCAGAACCACGCTGCCCGCCCCCAACTCCTCGAGCCATCCCAAAAGTATACCGTGGTCGACGGTATCGAAAGCCGCTGAGAGATCTAAGAGAGCAAGGATGGACGCACTCCCTCCATCCCGCTCTCGCCAGAGATCATCCATAAGCGCGACCAATGCGGTCTCTGTCCCATGTCCCGGCCTGAAACCTGACTGGAAGGGGTCCAGATAATCCGTTTCCTCCAGAATCCTCTGGAGTTGCAACGCCACCACCTTCTCAACCACCTTTCCCAAAAAGGGAAGGTGGGAGACTGGGCGAAAATTGCCCAGGATGGTAGGGTCCAGGGATGGTTTCTTGAGGAGGGGGTGCACCAGCGCCAACTTAAAGGCAGCCGGGAACACCCCCTCACTCAAGGACGAATTTATAATCGCCTGGACCCAGCCACATGTCACCTTACTAGCTGATTTTACCATCCAGGAGGGACATGGGTCAAGTTGGCATGTGGTGGCGTTTACAGTCCGGAGGATCCTGTCTACTTCATCAGGCCCAACAGGATCAAACTGCTCCCAGATAACATGGCAAGTACGGGCCTCTGACATCTCCCCAGATCTTGTCTCACGCTTGGAGTCCAACTTGGAATGAATCTGAGCGATTTTGTCCTGCAGATGCTCAGAAAACTCTTCCGATCGGCCCTGTAAATGGGTCTCCCCTTGCTCCTGACCCAAAAGTGATCTTGTAATCTTAAACAGGGCCGTCGGGCGGCATTCTGCGGACGCAATAAGAGCGGAGAAATATTCACGTTTCGCCGCTCTTACCGCCACAAGGTAGGCCTTAACTGCGGCTCTAGATTGTGTTCGGTCAGATTCAGTCTTCGTCTTTCTCCAGCGGCGCTCTAGACGTCTCTTAACCCTCTTCAAGGTCCTCAACTCATCTGTAAACCACGGTGAGTGGCGGGCCGAACAGGGCCGGAGAGGTCACACAGGCGCGATCTTATCCAGAGCCCTGGCCGCTTCCCTATTCCAGGCCGCGGCCAGGACATCCACTGGACCGTGAAGCAAGTCCTCGGGAATAACCCCCAGCTCCTTCTGAAACCTCACTGGGTCCATCAGTCGTCGAGGGCGGACCAATCGAGTAGGTCCCACCTCCCTGCGGAGTGGGGCAGCAGAAGAGAGTCTCAGGGTCACCAGGGCGTGGTCTGACCATGACAATGGGGAAAGATGTAACTCTCCCCTCAGATCACATTGCCACTGCTCGGACAAGAAAACTAAGTCCGGGGTGAGACCACTGTCACGAGTCGGGTCACGAATAATCTGAGACAGGCCCATAGCTGCCATGGTAGCCATGAACTCCCGGGCTGCCTCCGAGGACTGCCCCAGGGACGGCAGATTGAAGTCCCCCAGAACCATGAGTCTGGGGAACTCCACTGCCAACCCCGAGACAGCCTCGAGCAGCTCAGGCAGGGAGGTCGCTACGCAGCAGGGAGGCTGGTACAGCAGCAACACTCCCAACTGTTCTCGTGAACCCAACTTGAAGAACAGGGTCTCACACCCGGCCACTTGTGGAGCAGCGCCCCTGAAGGCCACAAGGGACTCTCGGATGACAACTGCCACCCCTCCTCCCCTACCCCGGTGTCTCGGCTGATGCCACACCCGAAACCCAGCTGGGCACATTTCCGAGAGGGCTACTCCCCCTTCTGGGCCCAGCCAGGTCTCGGTAATACACACCAGGTCAGCCCCATCCTCTGTGATTAAATCACTTATAAGGGGGGCCTTGTTATTCACTGACCTGGCGTTCAGCAGCAACAGTCGGAGACCGGAGCCCACGAGGATCTGCTTACCAGGGCCTGGGTATGAACACGGGGGGCCGGAACGCGCCACCGGTAACAAACACCGGGGGTGCCTTCCCCGGTAATGGCTCGCCCTCCGGTTCCCGTCATACCGTCCCCTGCCCGTCACCACCTGAATCAAATGGCCCGCCCCCCAGCCCCCAGAGATTCCCGACTCTGGCCTAGTAGCCTCCACTCCCAGGCCTCCAGAATTCTTGGGCTTAATCAAGGGTCCCTTATCCCATTCACCCATCATCCAATCTCACAGCAAATCGGGTAGTGACAAGACCCCCCAGTGCACCAGCTCACGCTCTCGGCACTGTAAGGATCCCGCACCACCCCCAGTCACGCTCTGTACCTCTCCCTCGACTTCTCTCACTGGTCAGGGAGAGGTACCAACACTCACCAGCAATCACTCCTACCCCACCTCACTCTCACTCAGGGGGGTACTCTTACCAAACCATACAGTCTTGGTTCCCCCCACCTCGTCTCTCACCCAGTGGGGGGTCCACATTCATACTAAGGGACCCCTATACACCCTCTGCCACCTTATATTAAATGGGACGCTGTCCAGGTCTTCATAGGGGTTAGTCCATGTTGTTGTTATTTTTCGTATGTCCTGGTCTCCTGGGCTAAATAGATGAAGAGCCCTAAGAAAACTAGCATTAGCTCAGAAATGCAAGAACTTGCCATTCTGTTGCTACTCAGCATAGAGTTTCTCTCAGCATAGAGAGCCAGTTTTGTCTAGTGGTTAAGGTGCTGGGCTAGAAACCAGGAGTCTGTGAGTTCTAATCCCGCTTTAGGCATGAAAGCTGGCTGGGTGACCTTGGGCGACCTTGGGCCAGTCACTCACTCTCAGCCCAACTCACCTCACAGGGTTGCTGTTGTGGGGAAAATAGGGGGAGGAAGGAGTATTAGGTATGTTTGCCACCTTGAGTTATTTATAAAAATAATAAAGGCGGGATAAAAATTAATTAATTAAAATTAATTAATTAAATTATATATATTACTCCCCAAAATTCAAGAGATATTCTATAATATATTATTTTCTGATTCTTTAAAATGTTCAATAATTTCAGCCAATATTAGGACTATTACCTATCTGATCATACCCCAGTATCTGATTCTTTGTAATCTGTTTCAAAATGGACTTAAATGTTAGGTATGTTTGCCTCATTGAGTTATTTATAAAAATAATAAAGTTGGGATGATAGATGATAGAGATAGATAGAAGATAGATAGATAGATAGATAGATAGATAGATAGATAGATAGATGATAGATAGATAGATAGATAGATAGATAGATAGATAGATAGATGATAGATGATAGATGATAGATATAGATAGATAGATAGATAGATAGATAGATAGATAGATAGATAGATAGAGTTTTCAAAGTCCTGATGTATTTGAATGATAGCATTACCTACAGCTGTCATGATTATGCATGAAGAGAAGAACTTAGTTCTACATTCTCTAAATCGCCTGTCAATCAGTATCCACAGCTGTTCTGATGAACCAGCATTCCAAGTAAGGCAACCAGATGCAAAGAAGGACAGGGACCCACATTTCATAATTGTGTAGGATTTCTGCAAATGTCGCTTGTCATCTGTGGAAATTCCTTTTCCTGTACAGTTGTAGAGTTCTATTCCTTTTTTGAATCTGATCATTTTACTTATGTCAGGGGAAGAAAAGACTAGCTGTATGCTTTCTCTCCACTATGTATAATTTTATATCCTTTATCAGAGAGGCTTTGGACCACACCTCACACAATCCCTTGGTGAGCCAGCACCCTCATCATTTCCCCTTGTCATGCTCCTCAATCAAACGTTCCCAGAACATTTGATCATGTTCGCCTGCATGAATGAAGTTAGAGATGACCCGTGTTAGAACTTGCGAGTCAAGAAAGGAAGTTGGAAGGGGGGACATGCCAGGAGTGTGCAAGCATGTTGTTTGGACTCTCTCAGGCATCCAAGGATGAACCGTTAGAGACATCTGTACGAAGCACTGCTGCCTGGCAGGAAGGGGGGCTGTGAATGAGGAGGGGGAGGAAATGCCTGGCTCTTCGAACTGTTGAACTGGGGGGAAAGAGCGAGAAATTCCATTCGCAACTTTCTGGTTGTTCTGTGTACTACTTTCCATTAAATAAGATTTCTGCAGTTCCATTGTATGAGTTTGGTTTAATTGGAAACATTATAGTATAGCAAACATTACACCCCTTTCTTTTCAGTTTTTTATCTAATTCTGTGGTATCTTTTAAAGATGCAATTATTTATTTAAACTCTTTATATAGCTGCCCATCTCACAACAGTGACTCTGGGCTGCGCGCAAAGGATACAAACAAGAACATAATATATAAAATAAACAACCCAATTACTAATCAATAATTCATCATCATCATAATGATAATATAAAATATAGGTAAAGGTTCCCCCCGCACATTTGTGCAGTCGTGTCCGACTCTAGGGGCCAGTGCTCATCTCCGTTTGTTAGCCGAAGAGCCAGCGTTGTCCAAAGACGCTTCCATGGTCATGTGGCCGGCATGACACACGTGGAACACTGTTACCTACCCACCGAAGTGGTACCTATTTATCTACTTGCATTTGCATGCTTTCGAATTGCTAGGTTGGCAAGAGCTGGAGCTAGTGCGGGAGCTCACTCCGCACGCAGGGCTAGGGATTCAAACCTCCGAACTTGCGGTCTTCCGATCAACAAGCCTGGTGTCTTACCCGCTGAGCCACCACGCCCCTCAATATAAAATATACCTGGGTCTAAAAACATTCCATTTTCAATCCATAAACACCAAAACAAACAAATCCACCAACAGATCTATTTAACCTCCCACCCCAAGTGCCTGATGGGACATCCAAGAATTCAATGACTTGAACCATCCAGATCACTGGGGAAATGCTGTTGTCAGCCTCACATATTCGTCTGTCATGCTTTTGCGGAAGCCCGATCCCTTTACCAGGAGGGAGTAAGACTTGCCCAGTCACTTAAAAATGAAGAAGAGACTGGAGGTGTCCTCCCGAGGAGTGAATTACTCTCTACATTTCCTCTGTGGAGATGGGAGAGACTGCAATCTCCGACAGAGGAGGCCCAGATGACCCGGTTAATCGAACCGGAAAAGCCAACCTTACTGAGCAGGGAGTCCAGGCTATCACCACAAGAATCAGGTGAGATAATGGACTTACAGTATTTGGCGGCTGGGTATCTAGCTGAGCGTGAATGGCATCAGACGGGTGCATAACCCAAAAACCAGATCGAGGAGGAGGCTTGGAAAGAGAAGCCTGCCATCAAGAAACAACGAGACAGATGGTCTATGGCTGTAGGGCGAATCCAGCAACCAGTGATACCACCTACGGTGACTATCCAATGGGGGTCTCGGCCCCATAGAAAACAACTTCCACACCCTAATGTGGTCGAACTTCAAGGGCAAGTTAAAGAATTACACACTGTTATAGCTGAGATGAGGCAGCAATTTGCACAATTGCAACCAACCGCCCCAGCTATGCAACAACCTAGACCCGCTTCACCGCAATGCATGATGGCTAGACCCCAGTTGCAGAGACCGAGTCTGGCTCCTCAAGCATTCCCACTGCCATGAGCAGCACCGCAACCTCAGCCCACTCTCCTGCCACCCGGACAAGCACCCTACATGGGTGCTGGGTGTTCAGTTTAAGAGAGCTAAAAGTAAAGTTTTCAGGTGATCCCAAGAAGCTAGCTTGGTTTGTGAGCCAAGTTTGAGTCTTTATGGACACTTGGGAGGGATGGTTTCCTGATGAGGAGTCCAAAATTCAGTATATAACTGCACATCTGGAGGATACAGCAGCTGATTGGGCTGTGGGCTTATATGATATTGGTGCAGAAGAATTAGACGACTTTGATTTGTTTATGATTGCCCTCCATTGCCACTTCGAAGACCCATTAGCCGAAATGAGGGTACGCGCTAAATTACAAGCCTGTAGACAAAGTAACCGCTCAGTGTCAGAATATGCTGCTGAATTCCAAAATATGGCTGGCCAGATGAAAAATTTAACAGAAGAACTGAAAATTCAGTGTTTCACCATGGGTTTAAACTCTGAAATCCTACGGTGGTGTTTGGCTCAGGACAAACCACATAATTTACGTGGATGGATTTGCCTGGCCAGAGAAATTGAAGAAGCCAATGAACAAGTTAAATGGCAAAGTCGCTATCAGCTAGCAGATCGCAGGGGCCCCATGAGACCTACACCCATGGAACGCAGAGAACCACACAGAGACCAACACCCAAGATGGAGACCACCCCATGAGCAGAAACCAAGAGACACTACGTGTGAAGGACATCACGCTTCAGCTTGCCCTTGCGCTCAACCAGCCCCAGAGCCCAGAAGCAAGACTCCCACTACCAAACCCAAGCTGACTCCTAAGAAGGCTACCAGTGGTGCATCTATTGGCATGGAGCTGGTATCCTCTGACTACAACATTCATCTTGCCCCAGGGGGTTCAACAATTCCTGTAGTTATCAGAAAACTGGAACTGCCTGTCCTAAATGATGGTGCCCGAGGGCAGGCAACAACAACTCCACAAAATGGGCATCTGGAATCAAAGGTGAGTGGCCCATGCCACAGTTTATTGGTGGGTATGAAAATAACTTCCCTACAAACTGGAAAAATTGCAGAATTGGTAGCTTTAGTAGATAGCGGCTGCACACGCTGCCTTATCCACCCTGCAGTAGTAAAAGGCTTGAGACTTTAGGTTGGGCGGTTGAAAACTCCAGTCACTTTTACACAACTCAATGGCTCTGAACTAGATCCTGTCCAGTTTTATACTGAAACAGTAGAAATGGATATTGGAACACACAAAGAGAATTTAAAAATTTTAGTAGCTCCCATAGCCCAATATTCCACGATTTTGGGTCTAGCATGGCTCAAAGCGAGACAGCCAGCAATTGACTGGCTCACTGGCAGTTTCAATTTCGCTGATGGCAATTACAGTGGCTGGCCGGAACAAGAGCCCCCACCAGACCTTGAACCTATTCTTCCTTTAACTGATTTAACTGCCAATTTCACTCCTGTGCCACAAAACCTAACCATAGCGGTAGCAAATGCTTCAGAGCTACCTACCAACGTGGCCACAGAAGAAATATTATCCCAAAACTATTCTGCACGTACACAAGCCTTTGATGAAGTGGAGCCAGATCAACTCCCTGCCCACCGCAAAACTGACTGTGCTATTGAACTCGATCCTTCAGCTCCACTTCCTAAGCCAAAAGTGTATCCAATGTCTGCACGAGAAAAGGAAGTGCTTAGAGAGTTCATTGACAAAAACCTCCAAAGAGGGTTCATTCGACTGGCTAACTCCCCCTTAGGGGCCACAGTCCTGTTCCACCCAAAAAATGACATCTCACTACATTTGTGTACAGATGATAGAGGTCTAAACGCTATTACAACTGCCAACAAGTATCCTCTTCCTTTGGTGCAAGACATGCTAACACATTTGTCTTCAGGGAAAATTTTTACCAAACCGGACTTAAGAGAGGCATATTTCTGTATCTGCATACGGAAAGGAGATGAATGGAAAACTGCTTTTAATTGCCATTTAGGAGCATTTGAATATCTAGTGCTCCCATTCGGGTTAAAAGGCGCTCCTGGTTGCTTCATGGCATTAATCAATGACATTTTCCATGACCTATTATATAAAGGTCTAATTGTATACCTGGATGACATTTTAATTTACACAGAAACTCTTGACCAGCACATTGTTCTTGTCAATGAGGTATTAAAAAGGCTCATAGACAATCAACTGTATGCCAAATTATCAAAGTGTGAATTTCACAAACAACAAATAGATTACTTAGGCTTAGTATTTCTCACCAGGGCATCCAGATGGACCCAGCCAAGGTCCGTGATGTCCTCAATTGGGAGCCTCCTTGAACATGCCACCAACTCCAATTATTCTTAGGGTTCGCAAATTTTTATCGCAATTTTATTTGCAATTTTGCTCAAGTTGCTTTACCTCTCACTGATTTATTAAAAACCAAGACTAAAGTCAACCCAAAGAAACCAAAACGTCCAGGTGCTCCCTTACTGTGGATGCCTGAATGCCAGGAGGCATTTGATCAGTTAAAGTCATTGTTCATGGCTGAACCAATTTTAAAACATCCTAAGCCATCTCAGCCGTTCCTAGTCCAATGTGACACCTCTGATGTGGCTATTGGCTATATACTCCTCCAAAAAGGCACTGTGGGACTGTGGCAACCTTGCGCTTACATTTCCCATAAATTTACTGATACTGAACGTAGGTGGCACATTTGGGAAAAAGAAGCTTTTGCTGTTCACCATGCATGGTGCCACCCATTAGAGGGTTCATCCCAACCCTTTGAGGTCTGGACAGATCACAAAAATCTGCACGCCCTGCAATTGCCCCATAAACTACATCCCAAACATGTTCAGTGGGCACAAATTTTTACCTGCTTTAATTTCAGTTTGAAATACATTCAAGGAGGAAAAAACTTCCTAGCTGATGCACTTTCCCGCCAACCACAGCACAACAGCCAGAGGGAGGAGGTGGTTAGTTCAGTCATTTCCCCTTCCCTGCCATTGGTTCAGCACTGTCCAGAAGATAATAGTTCTCATCCTTCTGATCCTGCCTCCCCCAAGGTGGAGACAAACATGTTATCACTCCGCCCCATGGATGCTTGCATTGCTGCTACTAGACACACAATGTCAGCTTCGCCAATTACTGTGCCTCTTGAAATGCAATCTGATCTTCTAGCCTTTCAGCGACACGATCCCTGGCTTAAGCAAAACAAAGACTCACTGACTGAACACAATGGCACTTGGTATCGAGGTTCTCAAATATATATTCCACAACCTCTATGCTCAGCAGTTTTACAACGTTCTCATGATGCTAAATCAGCTGGCCACTTTACATTAGTAAAAACGTTGCATTTAATCCATCACCAATTCTGGTGGCGCTCTTTACGTAAAGATGTCAAGGACTACTTTTCTTCATGCCCTATCTGTGCAATGGCTAAACGAAAAATTGGTAAACCTACTGGACTTTTACAAACAGTTGCCACTCCAACACAACCGTAGAAACAAATCACCATGGACTTTACTGTGGATTTACCTCCCAGTAAAAATAAAACTGTCATTTGGGTTGTTACTGACTTGTTTTCTAAACAAGCCAATTTTATTCCATGTACATCTATACCAGTGCTTTCCAAACTCCCGCCATTGGTGACACACCAACGGCAGTGGCGGCGGCACGGGGGGCGGTGGCGTGCACAACGGTGGCGGCAGCCTTGTGTGTAAAACCCGGAAGCGCTGATGGCGCGCTGCTGCCGTCGCAGCTGCCACTGCCACCGTGCACACTACCGCCGCACCCGCTGCCACAAGGGTGGCGGCAATGCACCATCACTACTTCTGGGTTGTGTCGCGACATACAGTTTGGAAAGCACTGATCTATACCATCAGCTGCACAACTCGCCCACCTCTTTATACAACATATTTACCGCTACCATGGACCCCCTCTTCGAGTTATCTCAGACAGAGGTTCACAATTCACATCACAATTTTGGCGGGCTTTTCTTAAACTCATTGGGGCAGAGCAAGCGCTAAGCTCCTCCTTCCATCCTCACACAGATGGAGCTTCTTAACGACTTAACTTCACCCTCGAGCAATATCTATGTTGCTTTATCTCTTATCAACAAGATGATTGGGTTGATCTTCTCCCATTTGCTGAACTTGCTTACAATAACTCTGTGCACCACAGCACTGGCTTTTCACCCTTCCACATTGTTTATGGGCAGGAATCCCTACCATTTCCTGAATTACCACAACCTCCCAACTCCCCTCTTTCAACTGATGCTTGGATTATAAATATCAGAAAAAATTGGCCAGTAATTGTACAAACATTGCAAGAAGTTCAGGCTACATACAACCACTTTGCTGACTGTAAACGCTCCCCTGAATGGAACTTTGCTGTTGGACAGCAAGTATACCTTTCCACTAAGCACCTTAAATCTACCCAACCATCAAAGAAATTGGCTCTTAAATTTATTGGACCCTTTCCAATCATCAAAATCATTAATCCCGTTACTGTTAAACTTCAACTACCAAAGAATTTACAACACATCCACCCGGTGTTTCACTGTAGTCTGCTTAAACACCATGTGCCTTCATCCACTTGGTATCCAGCACCCCCTCCACCTCTTATTATTGATGGGGATTGACATTTCGAAGTTCACTCTATACTTGACTCTCGTAAATTTCATGGAGGACTTCAATACCTGATCCAATGGAAACACTTCCCTAAATCTGATGCTGAATGGGTGTCCAGCAAACATGTTCGTTCTCCTGCTCTTACTTGTGCCTTTCACGACCGATATCCTGACAAACCTCACTAACTTTCTTTTGTTTCTTTTTCAGCGTACCTTGCCTTTTTTCTGGGAAGGTGGAATGTCAGCCTCACATATTGTCTGTCATGCTTTTGCCTTTTCTACATGTGTAGCTTCAGAGACTTAGCTTTCGGCATTGCGTGGAGAGAGCTGATAACCCTGTGGAACATTCCGTAGGGAGGGGGGATTTTTGGAGTGGGAATTGGTTTGTTATGGCTGCGCTTTTATGGGTGTTGCTTTTGCCATTGCTTTGATAATGTTTTGCTTGGCGCACAAACCGTTATTCAAGACTTCTGCTGCCCTGAAGTGTATTAATCCTGAATAAATGGATCCTTTAGAGTAATTGCCTGAAGGTGTTATTTGTTGGGAATTCTGACACTGGGGGTTATCACAGCTGTTCCACAGGGCAGGCACTGCTACAGAGAAGGCATGACTCCTAGGCCCCACAAGATGACATTTCCAAATAGAAATGACTGGGAACATACCACCCCTACTGATACAGGTGAAACAATTGGAGAAAGGAGGTCCTGCAAGTATCCTGGCCCTGTGCAAGCCCATTGGGAACCAGTGCAGCTCATGGAACAAAGGTGTCAAATGTGCAAAACATGAAGTGCAGAAAACTGCCTGCACCCAGCATTCTAGTATTGTAGAGTCCAAATGCACCCTCAATTTTGTCTGGGGAGTACTTCCCCAAGATGAAGCCATAAGGACAGCATTCCAAATATAATGGTACTACAGTAGTTTTGTATAACAGCTTTGTAACAGCTTTCAGTGACTTTCCTAATGATCTACTGGGTTCTAAGAGGCATGCCCTTCCCATAACCTATGGGAAACCTTTCCCATAGCCAGTCTATTATTGTTGATTATATTAAAAGTATATTTTCTAGTATTCATCCAGAAATCAGATTGGACTGGATCCAGATAATCAGCATAATCCAAATTGCCTGAAGTTTACAATCCTCTGTTTTTCTAGTATCTTACTGCAGAATTGTGTAGAGATACCATAACTAGTTTTAAACAACAACCAGGGGTTTAGCTGTTGACCCTTTAAAGCAATGGGATTCACAGCCTCACCTCAGTAAGAAATTAACCACCAAACAAGTGGGTGCGCTCCATGTCCCTCCGATTAAATGTTGCCATCTTGTGGAACCTAGGAACCATGACTTCTCTGTTGCAGCCCCCACCCTCTGGAACAGCATCCCCCCAGAGATACAGATGGTGTCCACTTTCCTGGGGGTTTAAAAAGTTCTTAAAACCTGGCTTTGGTCCCAGGCCTGGGGTTAGTGTGTGTGTGGGGGGGGGGAGGCCTGGCATACAGTGTTTTAATGGATGTCCAGGCTGTTTTGTTTTGTCTGTGTTTTTAATTGTTTTAATTAGTATTGGACTTCGTAAGTGCCCAGAATGTGCTGGAATGGGCAGCTATAATAAATTTAATGAAATAATAAATAGTTAATCTTCACATAGGGCATAGGTCCAAAAATTGAACTTAAGTCCTATACCACCAAATAACTTGTCCATACCATCAAACTCCATCATCTGAAGCTAATCCAAAATGGCATGGTAATATGGCCTCCTGTCTACAACTGTAATTGTTTGTACGATAGTACCAAACTGGCAACTAATTTTCTATGCACATTCAAATTTGTGACAGATAAATGTTTAAGTGTTTCATCTGATCTTCTAATCATATTAATTTTTCAGAACTAAAAAAAACATAAGAGAAAAAATTATCCTGGCTTTCCTTGTTCAGATGAAATGTTTAAGCAATATGTTCTGTGTTGAATTGTATTCTAGATGGGAATGGTGGGAGTTGTAATCCCACACATCTGGTTGGGCCAGCTGGGAAAAGACTCTTTTAAAGAGGATGCTTGTATGTCAATTAAAATTATCTTTATGTCACTTACCTATATTTTTCTACAACATGAAAAGAAGAGTTAAATTAAAGGTTGTAATATACAGCTGAAGTATTTCCATGGAATTTGTTTATTAAACAGAAATAGCTATATTAAAGATTAAACCTGATTAAACTAATTAAAAACCTTATATATATGAGGTGCAGTTCATTATTTAGAGGAAAAACAGTAGCTCTGCATTTTCTGAAGTTAGCTAGCTGCAGAAAATGGTACTCAAGTTAATGATGAAAATGAAACTACACTGTTTACTGTCATGAAAAATGTTGCAAAACTAGACTTACTGATATATATTTTTTCTCAAAGCTAAAAAAAAATCAAGTCCACTTTGCAGGATCTTCCTTAACAAAATTATGTTACATGTTTTTGAGGGACCAAAAATGCACTGACAGATTTTAGCAGTATTTTTAAAATAGGATTCTGCACATTTGATCATTCATTGATGTTCCTGATGAAAATAATTATTTCTTCAAAGGTAATCTTGATATTTCTAAGCACATAAACATAAATGTATATAAAATAATATATCATCAAGTAGACTATTTGCAATTATTTATTTATTACACTTCTATCCTGTTTTTCTACTTATAAAGTACTCAGAATGGATTTTATGGTAACCAATAATTCAAAATTATTGACAGATACCTTTAAGAAATTGCTTAAGCAGGGGTATCTTGATTTCAACACTATCCACTTTTTTAAAAATTTATTTTATATCCCGCCTTTATTATTTTTATAAATAACGCAAGGCAGGGAACATACCTAATACTCCTTCCTCCTCCTATTTTCCCCACAACAACCACCCTGTGAAGTGAGTTGGGCTGAGAGAGATTGATTGGCCCAAGGTCACCCAGCCGGCTTTCATGCCTAAGGCGGGACTAGAACTCACAGACTCCTGGTTTCTAGCCCAGCACCTTAACCACTAGACCAAACTGGCTCTTTTGAAATTTTTTTAAAATAAAGATATTATTCCTATTATTATATGTGACAAACTGTGAAATGGCATAAAACGAGAATTGAAAATTCCCAAAAGCCAGTGTAAGATTTTAAGATTTCCTTCAGGGACACCATCAGCAATCCTTAGAGCTAAAATCCGGCTTACAATCAATCAATCAATCAATCAATCAATCAATCAATCAATTCTATCTCACCTTTATTATTTTTATAAATAATTCAAGGTGGCGAACATACCTAGTACTCCTTCCTCCTCCTATTTTTCCCACAACAATAACCCTGTGAGGTGAGTTAGGCTGAGAGAGAGTGACTCGCCCAAGGTCACCCAGCTGGCTTTCATGCTTTTTTATATTTTTAAAATATTTTTTATATTTTTTTATATTTTTATAGGAGTTGCCTGCAGTATGTGAGATGCTGGTTTAGAATGAATGAAATTGAAGATTACTAGTAATTTTGTAAATTACTAATTTGTGACATAAATTGATGAATGTGGAATTTGCCAAAGCTTTCAACTAATTTCAATAAAAGTACAGTTTGGCACATTCTCTATATGATTATGTTAATTCTGCGTTGCTTGCTAACTTGAAAGGTTAAAATGCATTCCAGTGGAAAATGTCTTTGTGAAAGGTGTCCTACTTTTTAAACTTAATAATGATCACTTAGGAAGCTGCTCTTTCTTATTTTGTTTACCCCTTGAAGATTAATTTCCTTATCAGATGGCAAGGGCATCCTCTCTGAGATGAACCACAAAATTCAGAATGCTTATTAATGGAGTCCATGTTTTTAGGGAAACAGGATAGGTAATTTAACGTTGACAAGTTGATGAGTGGAGTCATGAGCAACCTGTGTATAACAGGCAGTGGAGTTTCTCTGTCTTTCCTTCATTTCCCACATCTTAGGTTATACAATGAAATATATAAATGAAACACCTGATCGAGTTCTGCAGAGTGGGACACACTTCACTGATCTGGCCTATGAGTATAATAAGTCTCCTTGCTTGAATGACTGATCTTCCTGCATTTCTTCTTCCTGCATTAAAAAAAGTAAAACTCTTTTCTCGGTGCATACAAGGGAAAGTAAACATAATGGAAACTGAAGAAAAGTTATGAAAAATCTATGAAGAAAAGCTGACACCAGCGGTTTCAGAAAGACATGAGCAGCATCACAGTTCTCTGATGCAAGTCTCACCCCTTTTCTATATGTCACAGTGTTGTATTAAAAGGGACAAAGCTGGTGGTGTGATCTGGCTAATACCGGTTCCTTTTCTTGCACAGTTAAATAGGAGCCTTTTTAAAATGCACAGAGGAGTTCTTGTTGCTTCTCAGCTCTTTCGCAAGAAACTAAGCAATGCAATTTTTCTTCCCCATTACCTCACCAAATGCTCAGGATTCTTTGGGGTGGAAACACTGACATCCTGTTTCCTCTCACCCTTCTCTAAGTGAGCAGGACATTGCTCACTGGGAACCTAGAAGGGCTGGATGGGGAGTCCTGGGAGACTGGATGTGATACGCCCAGGTCATGGCTTCCCTGCTATTGCTGTACTTTATTCATTGGATAAAGTCAAGTGATGGGCAGCCCCGACACATAATGAATCCTTTTTGAATCCTCTCCTTAGTTTGCCAGTTCAAGACCCCACTGTGGTTCATGTCCTAATAATTGGGAATTTTTAATTCCACCTACTTCTCCACAGGGCATCTGCTACATTACTTACACGGTTAGTCATTTTAAAAGAAAACAGAGGAATCAGAAGACCCCCAAGGTTATTTTCCTCACTTTACATTAACTTCTCCTTACTTTAGTTCCTTGTAAACATATAAAAAGAAACTATGGAGGAAGTTAAGGAATAGTTGCCTCAAGGTAATTGAATTAAGTCCACTGTTGATGTATTTTATGTTCCCAACAGAATATTGAATTGCCCATAATATTTATTCATTTAAGCTGTTTCCTAAACATATTTGAAATATTCTGTTGATATTGCACTCTAAAGTCAGCATGCTCAACTGAATGCCACAATAAACAAAGTTTCTGTATTGAAGTAATGTAATGTTCAATTCTAATTGGCTAATTAGCAAATTAATGAATAATTTCAAATGGTTTTTGGTTGAATAACATGAGTAGAGACAGTGGTCTCAAATAGTAGAAGAAAAACAGTTCTCTACTAACAAAACTGTCATGGATAGGACATAATTATGGAAGATATAGCCTAATTAGTCCATGATTTTTAAAATGATGACTCTGGGTTGATTATTTTGGTATAATTAAGAACCGAATTTTACAAACTAGTGAGCCTTTCTATTTTTGACAACATCTGAGTTTTCCTTTCCTTGCTTGTCTCTGTGCTAATTAAAATTGCAGCACACTGAACATAAATTATTCCCAGACTCTGTGTGCATAGACTGAAGAGCTGTCTTTCACCATGACTCCATTGGATATCCAACACACAATATGCTGAAAACTTTGTCTAAATTCACTTACATGAGAGAAGTGCAACACATTTCATTTAAACAATGCAGCTTAACAACCTGTCCTTCTGTATGCATGAAATACTAGAAATATTTGATCCCCCACCCCCCTCAGGCTGAATAATGAATGCTTTTAATCACTTGAAAAATTCAACAGCTTCCCAGTATTTGCAGTTAAATTAAAATGGTTTCACATTTCTTGGGACATTTCCATAAAAAATAAAGTACTAGCATAGAAAGGGACAATCAGTTCTCAATTCAAATATGTCAATTGTCATTTCCAATTCTGCAGTAGCTGAGATGGCATCCTGGTGTCTCTGCAAGATTGAAAGACTTCTGTTTTCCCTGATATATTCCCAGCATGACAGGGATAACATAACTGGTTGGGAGCTGTGGTAAATAATTTTTTAAAAAGAAAGCAAGAACCAATTCTAGAAGAAAAGAAAAAAAGGTGACTCTCCCATTTTTGTTCTTGCAGATTTCCTGAGCCTAGAAAGAAGAGCAAGTGATACTTTTATTCTTTCTGCTATCTCCATTGTTTTTTTCTTCAACATAATTTTCTCCTGTCAACCCAGCAGTTCGAAAGCCTAGCAAGTAGATAAAATGGGTACCACCTTAAGTGGGCTAATTTGCTGGCGTCCTGTCGGGAAGTCGGCTCCACCGGAGGAGAGGATCGGAGGAAGATCAAATGGCAGTGGTGACGACGGATCCGGATGTGACAGCTACAGGACGTCAGCAGCCGGCTCAAGGCATCCTGGGAATTGTAGTCCGAAGCCTAGTAGAGTCGGTTCCCTCACCCCCCTCCCTTCACGCGCGGTGATTTGTATAATTGAATTTGGTGAATTGTATAATTTGAATTGTATATATATGAATGTAAGCCGCCTAGAGTCCTCCATTAGGGAGGGGATAGGCGGGGTATAAATATCAATATAAATAAATAAATAATTTTCACCTATTATTATATGAAAAAAATGTGCTTTTGCTTGGAGAAGCTGATAAAAGGAAGAATTTGGTATTATTGGAAATCTGTTTCTAAATCTACTGTTTGTTGCAACAAAAGTCAGCAATAGAGACTTGTGGCATCTGAAATACCAATTTATTGTGGCATAAGCTTTGTAGCTCACATCTATTTCATCCAATTTAGGTGTTTTACTTTAGTGTGAATCAGCCCCGATCTAATTCAAATTAGAGATTCAAGATTTGGAAGAGATTAGATGATTGGATTGGATTGGATTGGATTGGATTAGATTAGATAAGATTGATTTGAGATTTTGAGGAAAAATATTTGACCTTCAAAATTTGACCTTCAATTCAGAGAAAGCTGAATTGAAGCTTTCTAAAGCTTCTAAACTAAAGCTTCTAAAGCTTTCTAAACTAAAATGGGGAAGCCCCAAAATGGTTCCAGCTGTAGGGTGACCATATGTCCCGTTTTGAACGGGACAGTCCCGTTATTTTACCATTTTTGAACCTTACCGTCTTTTTAACAAAAATCTCAGTATTGTCCCGTTTTGGGAGACAGCCTGGAAAATGAAGCCCTCCCGCCTATCAGCGCGCAGCAAAGGAGGGTGGAGAGGTGGACCGAGCAGTGTGAGGCCTAATTGGCCAAGACGCACAAACGGCGTGAAATGCGAATAATAAAAGGGGCAGCGCAGCCAACATGCGCTGCCGGAGACACCCGTCTACACCGGTCTTCTACGCTGCCCTGGAAGCCCAGTTGTTTTGCCATGTGCGAGCCCATCGCCAGAACTAGCACCACAGTCTACCCCATTCCTGCCTCCTTACCTGATCCTGTCGGTGCTGCATGCTCCGAAGCCCTGCAGTGGTGAGTCCTGACCCTGAGCCTTGCCTCCTGACCAAAGATCCGGTCCCTGAATCCCATCCCTGCCTCTCTGCCGGGAGTTCCGCTGCCAAGCCTTGCCTCGCTGCCAAGAAGCCGGCATCCAAACGCCCACTCAGCCTTCCGCCCTGGAATCCGCTGGGATCTCCTCCGCTTTTGCCCCATTCGTGCACTCCAGTCTTGCCGCCTCGCCTCGCCACCACTCTTGCAGCCGAGCTGAGCCTCACGGCCCGCAGTCCCTCTGCCCCGGCAGCCAGCCTAGCTTACGTGCACTCACACACCCTTCCTGGTTAAGCCAAACCTCCGGCCAGGCGGAGAAGTTCCTCTTTCAGCAGCACTGCTGAGCCGAGCTGTCCCGGGTCCCTGGGAGGACTGAGCGAGGCATGGCAGGAAGCCTCCCGGCATGGCGCTCTGAGCTCCTCCACCCCGGTAGCAGCAGCGGGCCCCGGGATGGGAGGAGAGCGCTCTCACCATCTGTCCACGCCGGGCAGGAGGAGCCGTCCCAGCCAGAGCAAGCCAGGGAACCGGTTGGCCGGGGCACCGCCGAGCTACCCGGTGGGATGCAGCCCCTCCGGGTACAGAGCTGCCTCCACCTCCTGGAGCTGCTGCTGCTGCTGGTGATGCCAGCCCTCGCTGGAGGTATGCAGGATGGTGGTGGGGCCGGCTACATCCTGTTCTGTCCCTTCAGAACAGGCGCGGGGGAGGCAATGTTCGCGTCTGCAGTGCTGGAGCTGGTGCTGGCGGGAGAACCCCTCTGGACAGGCACAGTCTACCGTTGGGGCTACGGTGGGCTGGGCGCCCCTTCTCGCCTGAAAAGACACAGCTGATGAGATCTGCAGTCCATAACATCTTAGGATATCAAACTCCAGTGTGCCTTAGTTAGACCTTGTCCTATATTTCTAGTCTTGCCGTATTGTCAAACTTTGACAATATGGCAAGACTAGAAATATAGGACCAATTGGCAGCAGGGCAAGGTCTGGGTCAAGGTTCCCTTTGACAGTCAATATATATATTTCCAGTCTCACCCTATTGCAAAAGGGAACCTTGACCCAGACCTTGTGGGGGATCGCAAGTCTTTTTATATAAACAGTAATCTGTTTAAGCAGGGGTACCCAAACTTTTTGGCACGAGGGACCAGTTTCGTGGAAGACAATTTTTCCATGGACTGGGGGGGGCGGGGTTTGCAGGCGGGAGCCAATCACGCATAACGGGGGGCAGGGTTTGCAGGCGGGAGCCAATCGCGCATAACGGGGGGCAGGGTTTGCTGGCGGGAGCCAATCGCATGGAAGGGGGTGGGGTTTGCAGGCAGGAGCCAATCGTGTGGACCAGGGGGCGGGGTTTGCAGGTGGGAGCCAATCACACGGACCAGGGGGCGGAGTTTGCAGGCGGGAGCCAATCACATGGATCGGGGGTGGGTTTGCAGGCGGGAGCCAATCGCGTGGACCAGGGGGTGGGGTTTGCAGGTGGGAGCCAATTGCATGGACTAGGGGGCGGAGTTTGCAGGCGGGAGCCAATCACGCGGATCGGGGGTGGGTTTGCAGGCAGGAGCCAATCACGTGGACCCGGGGGACGGGGACCCCTGTCCCATTTTTTCCATCCCAATATCCCGTTTTTGTCTCAAGGAAATATAGTCAGCCTATCCAGCTGTTACTTTTTGGGCAAAACGGGATTTAAGCAGGTGGAATGGTAAACCATTTAGAGACTACAAACATGTAAAATTTTATCTGGATACATTCACATGTTTTATTATTTATTTATTTATTATTTCTAACATATATCACCGCCCATCTCCCCCCACAAGGGGACTCTGGGCGGTTTACAATCAAGTCAGCAATTAAAAACATATAAAATACTTTATACAATTATTAAAAATATACACAATATAAAATCTAAGAGGCTGTATGTGATGTTTGTGAACCAAACTTTATGGTGCGAGCCATCCCCAGGAGGAGCTATTACTCATCCCGTCCCAAGCGAGGTGGCAGAGCCAGGTTTTCACTTGCTTCCTGAATGTCAGGAGTGTGGGGGCTAGCCTCACCTCAAGGGGCAGGATGTTCCAAAGGGCGGGTGCTACGGTAGAGAAGGCACGCCTCCTGGATCCTGCCAGGTGAAATTCTTTTACTGATGGGATTTGTAGCATGCCCTCTCTGCATGACCGGGTGGGGCGGGTCGATGCTCTGGGGATGAGGCGGTCTCTAAGGTAGCCTGGTCCCATGCCATGTAGGGCTTTAAAGGTAACAACCAACACCTTGAATTGGACCCGGAAGCAAACTGGTAACCAGTGCAGCTCACGCAGCAGAGGTGTCACGTGTGCCGATCTTGGGGCACTCATAACTGCACGCGCAGCCGCATTCTGGACCAGTTGAAGCTTCCGGATACTCTTCAAGGGTAGCCCCATGTAGAGTGCATTGCAATAGTCTATATGGGAGATGACCAGGGCATGAGTGACTGCACAGAGGGCATCTCGGTCCAGGAAAGGGCGAAGCTGGCATACAACTCGAAGTTGCACAAAAGCCCTTCTGGCCACGACTGCCACCTGCTCTTCAAGCAGGAGTCATGAGTCCAGAAGGACCCCCAGGTTCCGCACTGAGTCTGAACGGGGTAGTGCCACCCCGTCCAGATCTAAAGATGACAACTCCTTGGATCCCGAGGCGCCATCAATCCACAGCCACTCCATCTTACCAGGGTTCAGCTGAAGTCTGTTGTTCCCCATCCAGACCCCCACAGCCTTCAGGCACTGAGAAAGGGCAGAAACTGCATCACTTAACTCACCCGGGATGGAGATATATAGTTGAGTATCATCAGCATACTGATGATACCTCATCCCGTGTTGGCGGATGATCTCACCCAGCGGTTTCATGTAGATATTAAATAGGAGAGGGGAGAGAACCAAGCCCTGTGGCACCCCACAAAGTAGGGGCCGAGGGTCAGACCTCTCATCTATCACCACCGACTGGGACCGGTCTCGGAGGAAGGAGGTGAACCAGCGCAAGACTACGCCGCCCACCCCCAACTCTCCGAGCCGCCCCAAAAGGATACCATGGTCGATGATATCGAAAGCCACTGAGAGGTCAAGAAGAGCCAGGATGGATGCACTACCTCCATCCCGCTCTCGCCAGAGATCATCAGTAAGTGCGACCAATGCAGTTTCCACCCCATATCCCAGCCTGAATCCTGACTGGAAGGGGTCTAGATAATCCGTATCATCCAGGATCCTCTGGAGCTGTAATGCCACCACTTTCTCAACCACCTTCCCTAAAAAGGGGAGGTGGGAGATGGGACGAAAATTGTCCAACACTGTAGGGTCCAGTGATGGCTTCTTGAGGAGGGGGTGCACCAGCGCCTCCTTAAAAGCAGCCGGAAACACTCCCTCTCCCAAGGATGTAACAACCATCGCATGGACCCAGCCACATGTCACTTCCCTGGCCGCTTTCACTAGCCAGGAAGGGCATGAATCAAGATGACACATAGTGGCCCTTACAGTCCGGAGGATCCTGTCCACTTCCTTGGGCTCAACAGGATCAAACTGTTCCCAGATAACCGGGCATAGACGTTCCCTTGGCATCTCCCCAGACCATGCACCACGCTTGGAGTCCAGCTTAGAACGAATCCGAGCGATTTTATCTGCCAGATGCTCCAAAAATTCCTCTGCACAGCCCTGAAGGTGGGTCACTGGGCCCACCTTACCCAGGAGAGATCGAGTAATCCTAAACAGGGCCGACGGGCGGCATTCTGCAGATGCAATAAGAGTGGAGACATATTGGCGTTTTGCCACTCTTACCACCACCAGGTAGGCCTTAACCGCGGCTCTAGCTAGAGTTCGGTCAGATTCGGTCTTTGTCTTCCTCCAGCGGCGCTCTAGACGTCTCTTAACCCTTTTCAAAACCCTCAATCCCTCCGTGAACCACGGGGAATATCGGTTCGGATGGGGCAAGAGAGGCCGCACAGGCGCGATCCTGTCCAAGGCCCCGGCCGCTTATTCCAGGCTGCGGCCAGGACCTCCGCTGGACCATGCAAAAGATCCTCGGGTATAACCCCCAGCTCCCTCTGAAACCCTATCAGGTCCATTAGTCGCCGGGGGCGGACCAATCGAATAGGTCCAGCCTCCCTGAGGAGTGGGGCAGCATATGAGAATCTCAGGGCCACCAGGGCATGATCTGACCATGACAATGGGGAAAGTTGTAACTCTCCCCCCAGATCACCTTGCCACTGCTCCGACAAGAACACCAAGTCCGGAGTGAGGCCACTGTCTCGAGTCGGGTCCTGAATAATCTGAGTCAGGCCCATGGCTGCCATGGTAGCCATGAACTCCCGAGCCGCCTCTGAGGCCCGTCCCAGAGACGGCAGATTGAAGTCCCCCAGAACCATAAGCCTGGGGAACTCCACCGCCAACCCCGAGACGGCCTCCAGCAGCTCAGGCAGGGAGGTTGCTACGCAGCAGGGAGGCTGGTACAGCAGCAACACTCCCAACTGCTCTTGGGAACCCAACTTGAAAAACAGGGTCTCACATCCGGCCACTTGTGGAGCAGCGCCCCTGAAGTCTACCATTGACTCTCTAATAACAACTGCCACCCCTCCTCCCCTGCCCCGATGTCTCGGCTGGTGCCATACTTGAAACCCGGCCGGGCAGATCTCCAAGAGGGCAACCCCTCCTCCTACGCCCAGCCAGGTTTCAGTAATACACGCCAGGTCGGCCCCCTCCTCCGTGATCAAATCACATATGAGGGGGCCCTTGTTATTAACCGACCTGGCGTTAAGCAACAACAGCCGGAATCCAGGGCCCTCGAGGATCTGTTGACCAGGGCCTAGGTTTGAGCCTGGAGGGCTGGAACACGCCACCGGTAACAAACACCGGGGGCGTCTTCCCCAACTATGGCCTGCCCTCCGGCTCCCGCCATAACATCCCCGACCCGTCACCACCTCAATAGAACAACCCACCCCATAGCCCCCAGAGTTTTCAGGCCTGGCTGCCTCCACCACCGGACCTCCGAAAACCCCGGATTGAAACAAGGGTCCCCTCTCCCATGCACACATCCTCTCGTACCCAGTCACTCTCAGGAGGCAATAGGCCCACCAGCGCACCAGCGGTTAGCTTTCGGCGCTGTGATAACCCAACCACCCCCGAACCACTCATTCCACACTCTTTATGCCCCCCCTCAACCTCTCTCACAGGTCAGAGGGGCCTCATCCACTCCTGCCCACCACCTGTCTCTCACTCAGGGGTGGGCACTCTTGTATACTATCACTCAGTTCTGGCCTCCCCCTGGCTCTCCCACACCCAGGGGAATACCACTCTCACATCAAGGGGACCCCAAACCTCTGCCACCTCTAATAGACGGGGGGAAATATAGATGATCAATCCTCCTTTCCCAAGCTCTTTCCTCGTTACCCTATTGAAGATGTTACCAAATATAAAGATGTTATAGGGCAATGAAGTTTGTTATAGATGTTATAAAGATATTATAAATCACCAAGGCTTGCAAGCACAAGGCTTGCAGACACATGGCTTGCCACAAGGGGTCCACTGGAGGCTGCCAAGATCTAGCAAAGTCTGCAGCATAGTCAGAAAACAAGGGACCGTTGATGTTACTCTTATGTTCTTTAAGTGGCCCAAAACAAAGCCACTCGCTCTGACTCGAAGTTGTAGTCCTGGGTTCGTCCAGTCGCTCACACCAGCCACGTAACCAGAGTCTAAAATGTCCCCAGAGTTCGCTGGACTGCCAGAACCGGCCCCTCGCAACAGAGTCCACCACACTGCTGGAATCCACCACACCAAGTCAGTCCATGCAGTTAAAGCCAACTCCAACTCCAACTCCAACTCCTCTCCCAAAGGCTGCTGGGCATCAGGTTGGTCTGCTGCTGAGCGAACGCACTGCTCAGCTGTTCCATCAAACAGTTCCACCCCACCTTGTCTGCACGCGCTGCTCCAATTCAGGCAGCACAAACCGCCAATTAAGGGAAATAGCAGGATAAGTTTTCAACACAATACATTATTAAAATATTCTTCCTGTACTACTTTTAAGTCAGAGATAACCTGAATGAGGAAATGACACCATTGCAGTCTTCAAATTGTCCAGCAAAGAGTCTGCAGAAAAGTTGTGCTGAATCAGCAGAGAAAGCATCAAACTTTTAAAATTTTAATCAATTTTTAAAAACTTATTTTTGCCTTGCTTTTTTGAGATGCAAGAGAAAAAATTACGTTGCAAAGCTTAGTCTCTTAAGAGAAGGACAGTGGAAAAAACCAAGTGCCTTGTGCAATGTATATCAGGCTTCCCAAGACCAAGACCTTAAAGATTTAAGATTAATCCTTCCATGCTCTGATCACTCACTTTCTTGGCTGCCAGGCTTTGCATACTTTTTAAAAAATTGGCAGGCATGTTTCCTTATGGGAATGTTATAGAAGGTGGCTCATGAACAAGAATGACCATGACATAAATTCCCAAGTTTGTGGCTTCTGGCAATACTGTATGTTAGAGATCAGAAGTGTTGTTCTTCTGAGAGGATTCATCTGCTAATGTTATTCCAGATAGATTCTAGAGTTGCTGGAGGCAGATTCTGTCAGATGCAAGAGATTTAAGATGTCACACACAAACAAAACACAAACACACATTCATTGGAATATTGCAGTCAGACAGCTCAGCTGGATTATTCTAGTACTGTTGGCACAGACCAAGGCAAGCTGTCAGACAAGCAGGTTGATGGAGGTCCTTCATCTTAAAGCAATACACATTTGGAAGAAAGAACTATTGCCAGCTTTTCTCACTTGCCATAAAAGTAATAAATTTTGGGGGGCCAAGGCCTATTAGCCTTGTTCTCTAATTTTCAAGCAAGGTGCCTTCAGGAAAAAGGCTCATTCACAATAGTACTCTAGTCTTAAAAGCAATAAATGTTTGTGTCCCAAACCTATAAGCTTTACTTCTTCTGCTTAAACTCAATCAACTTTAGAGCCTGGAAGTAAAGTTTTCAGGTCAAGGGTTCCTTCTATTCTTGTAAGCAGTAAGCATTTGACAGAAAGATCTCTAGCCTCAACAAGAAAATAAAGGTTTTATCCCTGACCAGTGTTTCTCAAACTTAGCAACATTAAGATGTGTGGACTTCAACTTCAACATGCTGGCTGAGGCATTCTGGGATTTGAAGTCCATACATCTTAAGGTTGCCAAGTTTGAGAAACACTACTATACTGATCAATTCTGAGTCCCTTTTCAGAGCACTGTGAATTGAGCTGAACTTTCAGGGTTCTCTTGGCAGCCGCCTCACAGAAAATGTAACACTGGCAGAAGATTGCTAAGGTTAACCTTGTGTTTACATTTTAAAAGTTGGGAGTTGATGCTTGCCCCCAACCAACACAAAGCCTGCACAGAATCAAAAGTATTTTCACTGAAAAACACAATTTAAAAAATGGGATGAGCACGCAGCAGAGTGAGAGGGGGCACTCATTCTGTCTGCAGATCTAGCTTTGGCCACCCCGGGAGCAGGAAACTGGCTTAAAAACTGCTTTACCAATTCAGGTTCCAGGAAAGCGTGAAACCCTCTCATTTGAAAGACTGGTTGGCAGCATACAGGTCTTCTACCATATCTGGATTACTGCTACCCATTACTCTCTGTTGTTCATCATCCTTATTTTGATGCCTTGAACTCCAACTAAGAATACCATATCTCTAGCCATGTTGAGAACTTTGATACCATGCTTGCTCTTTGCCCTTACTGCTGTTCAGGGTGATCGGGAAGCCACTTCCCCTTCTATTTTTCCCTTACCTGGCTTCCTCAAGAGTTGTCAGCCAGTGTATACATCCTCTCCCTGAACAGCAATTCCATCCAGCTACTGATACACTCACTCAACTGATTCAGATTCTGTGCTAGTGAGAAGCACTGTAAAGGACGTACACTGGTGGCACTGGCTGATTCATTGGTAGCCTTCTCTGTTTTCCCATTCACACATACATAGTGCCCCAGACAACCAGATAGAGTTTTTGAGCAAAGCAGTACATTACTGTGAAGGCATCACACACCACTGTCATCATGTTGGCATCATTGTTGGTCACCGTGAAATCACAGAGAACTTGTCCACATTAAGTTAATGGTGTGTATAAGCTCACAAGCAGTTTGGGTCTCATCCAGGTCAAGGTAGTCCTGCCTTCTTGCATGTGAAATCATGGATGCTATATTTAGATGCTTTACAATCTTACCACAGCTGATTCTGTACTGACATGATATTGTGCCTGCTTAAACTAATCAAAGCAGTGCTATCTATATGCTTCTGGGATGAGAGTATGGATTCTACTTCAATTGCCACACCTTCAATGCTACTGGAAAGAGTGACTCAGGTTAAAGAGGAGTAATCACTGATACAGAAGGAAGAAAGCATGGAGGGAAATGGGTTATAAAATCCCCCTCTTCTATCAGGATCTCATAGAAACATAAGAGTTGGAAGGGGCCATTTAGACCATTGTCCAGCCCTCTGTTCAGTGCAGGAATTCAAATTAAAGTATTCCCAACAGATAGATGTCTAACCTCTGGTTGAACATATCCAATGTAGACCATTACCTCTCTTGGTAATTAGTTCCAATATCAAATTGTTCTTACTTTTGGAAATTTTCCAAATGTTCAGCTGGCATATGCCTTCTTCTGATTTAAAACCATTATTCTTTGGTTAGGGAAATAAAGAACAGGATATCCAATAGTGCTATCAGATCAACACTCAGTCTGCTTTTCTCAAGGCTGAACATATCCAGATCTTTTAGTCCTCCTTCACTGAACCTTGTTTCTAGTCCCCTGATCGTCCCTATTACCATTCTCTGAAAACTGTCCAATTTCTCTTCTTAAGTGTGCCCAGTATTGTCATAGTATTTGAGATGGAGTTTGACCAATACAGAATTAAATGCAATGATCAGCTTCTATGGCAACATACTTCCAGAACTAAACTTTTTGGCCCTCTCCACGAACTTCCCTTCAATCTGACAAGCAACCATTGATTAGCACTCCTTGTAATCCTGTCTTCCTTCTCTGATGGAGGTGGAATAAGGACTCTTTCACCTACATTACACTGACATTTGCTGCTTGAGTAACAGAAGGGGGGGGTACTTAAAAAATGGGCAGTGTTCAGAACTTCCCTGTATCTTGTCCTTTGCTGCCAGTCCTCCATTGTGGCCACTGCTATGTTTGAGTTTATTAATATTTATTTTTATTCAAGCTAAGCTGTATGCTATTTTGTAACAAAAAATATCTGAGTCTGAAATGTACGCATTACTTGTATTGCACACATATTGTATTATGGTATAGAGCAGTGCTTTCCAAACTGCCGCCGTTGGTGACACACCAATGGTGGCAGTGGCGGTGGCGGCGTGCGCAGCGGCAGCAGTGGCGGTGGCCTCGTGTTTTCTGCTAAAACACGGAAGTGCTGATGGCGCACTGCTGCTGTCATCGCTGTCATTGCTGCCACCGCTGCGCACGCTGCCACTGCCGCACGCGCCCCCGTGCTGCCGCCATGCACGTCCACTTTCGGGTTGTGTCGCGACACACTAAAGTGTTTTGACACACAGTTTGGAAAGCTATGGTATAGAGAAATAAATATATTATGTAAACAATACTTTTTAATAGGAAACACACTATTGAAGAACAATTCACACAAGTGTCACTCACTCAAGACAGAGACAAACAGGTTCCAGACAGAAACTAGAGAAAACTGCTAAAAATAAAGGAAATGAGAATGAAACATTAACAAGGATTACGTTACATGTTATGTCATTAGAATTTTACATATAGTTTTAAATCAGGTTTTATTGTGATATATTATTGTAATATAATTTTGCTGTCCAACTCTTTTATTGCTCTAATCATTGATCAAATACATTTCTCTGTGTGAACAGGGATTAAGTCAAACATTCCAACTGAGTGTGAACAGAGATTAGTCAAAAGTCCTGGGGCTATTAGCCTTGATGGCATGTGACTGCCCCCAAAGGCCATCTGCTGGGAGGCTAGTGGGCTTCCTTGTGCAGTTGGTTGGCCACTGTGAGAACAGACTGCTGGACTAGAGGAGCCAAGGGTCTGATCCAGCAGGGCACTGCTTATGTTATGTGCTTATATAGAAGAATAAATTACACATGGAAAGGTAAAAAAAGAACAAACAGCAGCAAGAGGAACAGAACAATATTCCTCCATTTTCTCTCATCAAATGTATCTAAGTCAATCCTAGCAGAAGTGTGACTCTAGGAGACCAAAGACATTGGTCACATCCCTCCCCCAGGTGACAGGCTGGGATTGGTGGGGTGAGAAAACTCATTGACTGGCTGTTCATCTCAGTGTCAGAAAACCAGCTACCCTGGTCAACCTCCATATCTTGTTCACATACCGTATGGCAGGGAAGTTGCAGCATTGTTTAAGAATCTGACAAAGGCAGAAGCAGCAGAAAAGCCACTAAATCAAGAGCTCCTTGAAATGCTTGTGATTGGATTTGATAAATTGAATGTCTTTGACAATTTGATTCAATGATCTACTTTCCCAGAATGATTAATTCAAAGCTTCATTAAATCACCATGCTCAGCTCTAAATGCAAGCAAAAGTGTTTTATTATAAAGAAATAGTTTATTTTATTTATGAGCAATTGAAATACTGATATATTGGTGGATCTATAATAAATGATGGATTTTAAGTGAGCTTACTAATGGAACAGATGCAGAATATCCTTTCTGAGCTGCATAAAGGATATTCAATAATTTTAAAATTCTAATGTTATAGGATTGTAAATGTCCATATTAAAATATCTATATTAAATAATTAATACCCTAAAGAAAATATTTATTTTTGTACTATCATTTTTAATATAACCACATACAATGAAAAATAAAGTCTAAAATTTAAATATCTAAAAATCATGTTAAAAGGAAAACTAGTTATTTATTTATCACATTGTAGACACCTTTCTACAAAAACAGCAGATAAAGATCTATCCCCAGAAGTATTTAAATTACTTTAAATGTTTGGAAGATTTAGGCATCTCATGCAAGTACTATAACAAAAGAGTTGGCAAATGAATTAATTCAACGATTTATTTTGACTACTTATGGAAACTTAACAAAGGAAAGTGAAAATGTAGCAAGCAAATATATTGAGAAGAACTTGTAATATTATTAGTATATGTGTATATGTGCTGCTAGCCAAATCAAAGGCTTGTTTTGAAAAAATATTTGAGGAAATTGTAATTTCTGTTGACAAAAAATAATTGTTAAAAGACATTATTTGGAAGGGTTCAGTAGTCATCATCATTGGCGATCACTTGTAGCCGAGTAAGATTGTCTTCCAAAGGTAAAATTTTAACGGTGGATCTGTAAGTGGCTATAAAGGCCAATTCTGGATCCACACAACCTCCCACAATGAGGGCATATGTTTCCGGGTGGGAGACGGTCATGATGAGGGTTTGCCTGACGTGCCTTCCTTTTAGCTCTTTTCTCCCTTTTGCCCTGTACGCGTGCTTCTTCAAAGTCCATAGCGCCATTAATAAAGGATGACCTCCAATTGAAACGCTCATGAGTTAGGGCTTCCCAGTTCTCAATGCTGATATTACATTTTTTTAAATTACCTTTGAGAGTATCTTTGAATCTCTTTTGCTGTCCACCAATATTCCGTTTTCCATTCTTAAGTTGGGAGTAAAGTAGCTGCTTTGGAAGACGATGGTCAGGCATTCGAACAACATGGCCGGTCCAGCGAAGTTGATGTTGGATGATCATTGTTTCAATGCTGGTGGTTTTGGCTTCTTCTAATACGCTAACATTAGTCCGCCTATCTTCCCAAGTAATTTTCAGAATTTTTTGGAGGCAGCGTTGATGGAATCTTTCAAGAAGTTGGAGGTGGCGTTTGTAGAGGGTCCATGTTTCACAGGCGTACAGAAGGGTTGGTAGTACAATGGCTTTGTAAACAAGCATTTTGGTCTCCCTGTGAATGTCCCGATCCTCAAACACTCTACGCTTCATTCGGGAGAAAGCTACACTCGCAGAGCTCAGGCGATGCTGAATTTCAGCGTCGATGTCGGCTTTTGTAGATAGATGGCTGCCGAGATAAGAACAGTGGTCGACATTTTCTAGTGACACACCTTTAAGCTGGATTGATGGCGCTGCAGAGGGATTGGTTCGAACTTGCTGGTAAAGCACTTTGGTTTTTTTAATGTTAATCGAGAGGCTGAGGTTTTCATATGCTTCTGCAAAGATGTTTAGGATAGTTTGAAGATCTTCCTCGGAGTGTGCACAGACTACGTTATCATCAGCATATTGAAGTTCTATAACAGAAGTTGCAATTACCTTATTTTTTGCTTTCAGCCTACTAAGATTAAAAAGCTTTCCATCTGTTCGATATATAATTTCTACACCAGTAGGAAGTTTCTCTTCAACAAGGTGCATAATCATAGCGATGAAGATAGCCAATAAGGTTGGAGCAATAACACATCCCTGTTTAACGGCAGATTCCACTTTAAATGGATCACTTTGAGAGCCATTGTTATTCAGGATTGTTGCCATCATGTCGTCATGGAGTAACTGCAAGATGTTCACAAATTTATCAGGGCATCCAATTTTCAGAAGGATGGTCCAGAGAGCAGTACGATTTACAGTATCAAAAGCTTTAGTCAGATCAATAAACGCCATGTACAGAGGGCGGTTTTGCTCCTTGCATTTTTCTTGAAGCTGTCGTGCAGTAAAGATCATATCCACTGTTCCCCTGGAAGGGCAGAAGCCATTTTGCGTTTCAGGGAGGATGTCTTCTGATACAGATAGGAGACAGTTTGCGGTGATCTTTGCCAGGATTTTGCCTGCTGTGGCTAGAAGGGAGATGCCTTGATAGTTTCCACAGTCTGTTCTATCACCCTTTTTAAAGAGAGTGATAATTATGGCATCCGTAAAGTCTGCTGGAATCTCCTCCCTCATCCAGATTTTTTTGATGAGCTTATGAAGTTGTTGTGTAAGTTCAGGCCTGCCTTCTTTAAAGACTTCAGCAGGAATCCCATCAGGTCCACTAGCTTTGTTATTTTTCATTTGTTTAGTGGCTTTACTGACTTCCTCCAAACTAGGGGGTACTGCAAGCTCATTTCTTATTTGTTTTTGCGGGATTTGCAAGAAGACTTCATCAGCCACAGTAGTACACTGAATCTTGTAGCTAACAATATGTTTATTTATTTACTTATTAACTGACTGAGCTTATAAAATGTGCCAATTGCATGCAATTTTGAATTGTTTAATTAATCACTTGTGTCTTACTACTTTATCACTTCTTGGCTTTTTGGCTAAGATCAAGGGTAGTATAAATAAGTAACCAAATAGACATTGCCACCAGAGACATGATGTTCTGATTTTATTCCTATTCCTGCAGAGAAATGTCAACTAATAGGGCTACGCAAAGCAACCATGATGCATTATGATCATGGCAACTTGATCAACTTTGTTGAAACAAACCAATTTGTGAAGCTCAAAAGTGATCAGAGAGTGGCCCAACCATGGCAGGAATAAAACAAAAAAATCAAACCCATGACCACCTGATGATTTGCGATGATAGCCATGAACTCCAGGCCATTCTGGCTCCATACCAAGTGAAGGCAGATTAAAAATCACCCAGCACCATAAATCTAACTCCACTGTCAGCTGGGGCAGGGAAGCTGCTGTGCAGCAGGGAGCCTGGTACAGCAGCAGCAATCTCAAAGGTTTCCTAGAGCCCATAACAGGTTTCCTGTTATGTATGGAGCAGCACCTCTGAAAGTCATCAGAGCCTCCTAAACCGCCCAGAGTCTACCACGGTAGAGATGGGCGGGGATAAATCCAAATAATAAATAAAATAAATAAATGGCAATAGCCTCTGCCTTAGGGTCCCATTTGATGCCACACTTGAAACCAAAATGGACTGTTAGCTCTGGACTGCAAAACTCCACGTTACAACAAGAAGATACAGAAAACTCTTTGTTGTCATCTAATATGTTCTGAGTTTTTGTAGCCCAGATCTGGCAGCCCTATTTTAGGTGAAGAAGAGTTAGCAAAATTCACATCTGTGTTCAGGAGACAAAGATTTTGCAAAACATGCTTTTTCTGAGAAGTCTACCACTTCCATGTGGGATCCTCCCTATTATATCCAAAGTGCCTTTGACCATAGTAGCCTTTTACTAGAATGGTCTCTTGTAAATTGTATGTCTATGTTACCCAGGGCCAGAAAGATGTGTGCTCTTTTCACTCACCTTGTACTCTGCCTACGTGATGGTGGCATGCTGTATTTTGAGAGCTGAATTATGGCACGGCCTAAGCTCTTTTATTCCTAGTGGTTCTGGATTTTTTTATTCTATGGATGTTTCCCCTAGTACTAATTGCACTGGGGAGAGAGAACTTAAGATCAGTCCTTTAGTGTAAGATTTTGTCATTAATGTCATTAATTAATTAATTAGACCATATCAGAGTAATGAATTAACTTTGGATTTGATATATTAGCACAATTCTCATGATACACCCATATCTCCACCTCATGTTCAGTTTTTTAATCTTGTAATTCTGGCAGATTAGTAGTGGAGTTCCTTCAGTGTGTCTGAGGTTTGGCAGTGTAGAAATGCCATTCTGAAGGTTTATCTGAAGTCCCAGGGCTGTTAATGGATTCTGCCTCATTCTAGATTCTTCTAGCTAGCGAATTTCACTTAGGTTCAATATTCAATTGTTAATCCATCCACAAACTGGATGACTTTAAACACATTTTAGGATTACTTTTAACTTTCTCAAATCACATGTGAGTTGAAAAATTCATCATCTTTTCTTCCTTCATATTTTGATCATTATTTTTAAATGCAAGTGTTTTCCAGTAAGATTTAAATGCTGAACCTAGGAACAGCTGTGTATGTTTGATTAATGCTAGGAAGAGTTATGAATGCATAATTGAGCATAGAATTCCTGTCCAACCAATAAAATATATGAATTCTTTTGCAAAAGCACATTTCAGGTACAGTAGATAGGTAGATAGATCAATGTACACACATAGACACACAAACACACAAACTTAGCTTCAAAGGGAATGATGAAATTTCCTTATGCTGTTTTTGACAATGTGCTAAGCAATGTGCTGTATGAAAAAATATAACAATAGTTTCTACTACCCAGTAATTTGTCAAGCTTACTTTTGCAAGGGTATGTATCTCGGTGGGAAAACAATTACCTCATATTCTACACTCAAATTGCTATTGTCTCACGTCTCAATCTCCAGTTTATCTAATTTTCATCTGGGAGAAAGCATGACATATTTCTGGAAATGTGTTTGACTAGGACAAGGTGGATTTTCTCTTCCTAAACACTGCAACAAAAAGCAACTTTTTTTGTAAATTTTATTAGGTTTGAAGAAAAGAATAAAAACTACAAAAAACCAAGAAACTACAACAAAAGAAAAAAAAACTAAAAAAGTGCAAAAACACAAAAGAATTGTTTTTCAAATTTACAAAAATATGTGGCTTCCAACTTTTAACAGCAAGGATATACAAAAATTTCCACAATCAATCTCTTACTCTATATTAAACCAAAACACCACATTATTTCTATAAGTCATTCCACTTTAACATATAATAAAAATCACTAAGTACAGTTACTCCTCCCCCTTATATTAAAATAAAAAAAGTTCATATAAACCTCCTAAACCTCTTTCTCCTCTCCAAAAGATAAAACATATTTAATTATTCCCTTCCTACCACTATTCTATGCATTTCTGTCTACTATAATTAGAATCAAATTAAAAAGCACATAAGTTGTCAGCTATAATACTTAATAATACAACAATTTTAATAATCCCAATCTTAATAAACCCAAAAAACAAAAGCAATTCAAAACAGTAATTCCATATATTTAAAAGGGAATAACATCATTCAAATCCTTAAAGCAAACCAGATGAACATTCTTCAACCCTTATCCCACTTCAAAATAAACCAAAGCAGTTACATATCCTCACAATATGCACAAAGCTTTCCTCTTGAAAGAATCAGACAGCCCAACTGCCCCCCTCAAAGATTCTAGGTTCTTTTCATGGCATTCCACCAGGAAATCGATTTTACTTATGGCTTGCAGAGACTCTCTCCCTTAGATTTCTCCAACTCCATTATCCAATCTTCATCCAGCATCTCGATAAAAATCCCAATCTCATGAGGAAATTCCTCAATTTCATCCATCACATCCCCAACATGATGGCACATTTTAGGTCTCATATTTTCCACAATATCCTAGATATCTTGCATAAATGTTTGATAGAAGTCAGAAGAAATCTGTTGAAAATCCTGGTGAAAATCAGAAAGAATCTGTTTGATATCCTCCATGTCTCACTCAGTAGATTATAGCACCCCCTAGGAGCTTAACCAGCGAAAGTTGAAGATATGCAAGAGTTTCGGAGTGTGTCTACATAAAGTGAGAGTGAGATAACAGAAGTTCTCAAGAGAAAGTGAACAGAAACCTGAAGGTTCAAGTCAGCCAATTCAACATGTAGGAAAATGCTAATATCTTCAAATTTAATACAAAAATAATAACAGGAAGACAATTGTTTACTCTCAATCTTTGGAATTTCCTTTGGAAAGAAATTGAAATCCAAAACTTAAAAGAATTTTTTTTTATAAAAAGTAATCCCAAAAATAATGTTAAGCACCAAGAGAACCAGCTTCTCCTCGCTGTAGAAAGCGTCTCTTGGGGTACATATGCTTAAAAAAAAATACAAATTGGTGATTTAGATATTTTCACAGATATTTTCAGTGAACAGTAGGCTACAGCATTACCACCCCATAGGGTTTACAACTGTAATATCGACCTAAAACCAGGAGCCATGATTCCAGCAAAAAAGCATTATCCTATGTTGCCCAAGGAACTAGCTACCCTGAAAGAATACTTGGATAGAAACCTCAAGAAAGGATTCATTCGACTGTCCACATCCCCAGCATCTGCCCCTACCTTCTTTGTACCAAAGAAGCCAGACCCACACAGTATGCACACAGTTCATGACTACAGTGCACTCAATGCAGTTACCATTAGAGACCACTACCCGCTTCCTCTCATATTGGACCTGCTCAATCGCTTACAAAAAGCACTTATTTTTACAAAGTTGGATCTCAGAAATGCCTACAATCTGATCTGAATGAAGGAAGGGCATGAATACCTGACAGCCTTCAATATCAGATATGGTAAGTTTGAATATTTGGACATACCTTTCAGACTAAGTAATTGTGGGGCTGTATTTTCCAGATTTATGAATCACATTTTTTCAGATTTATTAAATAAGTATGTAGTCATTTACCTTGATGACATCCTCATATTTTCTGATGATGCAACTTCTCATATAACCCATGTCCACAATGTTTTTAAAAG
The DNA here is from genome assembly GCA_023362775.1 of Charina bottae. Lineage (NCBI taxonomy): Eukaryota > Metazoa > Chordata > Lepidosauria > Squamata > Charinaidae > Charina > Charina bottae. The sequence continues at coordinate 5,326,872 of JALMGJ010000028.1, read as the reverse complement.
GCTAAGAGAAAACAGGCTTTTTGCCAAGCTAGAGAAGTGTGCATTTGATTTAACTCAATTGGACTATCTGGGCTACAGAATTTCCACAGAAGGCATAGCCATGGACCCCTCAAAGGTCCAGGCAATTCTCTGTTGGAACCCTCCCCGTAATGTGGAGGAGGTACAAAAGTTTTTGGGATTTTCAAATTTTTATCGCAATTTCATATCCAAATATGTGGAAAAGGCATGGCCCCTCTCACAGCTCTTAAAGAAAGGGAAAAGGTTCTTCTGGGGTGAGCAGCAGCAGGCTGCTTTCCAAGAGTTTAAGCAACTTTTTGTATCCCAACCTCTTCTAAGACACCCCGACCCAGAGCGGCAATTTATTGTCCACACAGATGCATCTAATTTTGCAATAGCAGCTGTACTTCTGCAGGCTGAGAACCCAAAAGGGGAGGGGATGCTTCCTTGTGCCTTTTTCTCTCACATGCTATCACCGGCAGAGAGAAACTATGATGTTTTTAACAAGAAATTGCTAGCAATTAAAGCAGCTTTCCAAGAGTGGAGACACTGGCTGGAGGGGGTGACCTTTCCGGTAAAAGTTTGCACAGATCATAAGAATTTAAAACTTTTACAAAACACCAGATCACTCACTCCACGCCAAGTCAGATGGAGCCAGTTTTTCTCCCATTTCAATTTCATAATCTCTTACTTGCCTGGCAATCAGAATCATTCCACTGATGCATTATCTTGCCAGCCTCAGGTTGCTTCAGCCTCCCAACAAAGTGCTCAGGCTACAATTTTACAACCTCACAATTTTGAGAGGCCTCCCAAGGGGAACCAGAGATCATAGCAGCCAGCAGGCAGGCGGAGGATCTCTTTGCAAGAATCAAACCTCAGCAGCAGCAGGACCCGTATGCAAGGACTAGGCTGGATGACCTCCAGGGGGCCCAGCAAGGAACAATTTCCCAGTTCACGGTAGAGGCGGGGATTCTTTGGCACAGCGGATGGCTTTACGTTCCCATCCCTCTGAGGGAAGAGGTGCTAAAGCTATGTCACGACAGCCAAACGGCTGGACATGGAGGAGTTTTCAAAACCCTGCACAGAGCTCTCAGAGACTACTGGTGGCCTAAGATGGCTGCACACATAAAGACTTATGTGGCCTCTTGTCACACCTGTGGATGCACCAAACCCATCACAGGAGAACCAGCAGGACTTTTACAGCCCCTACCCACACACCGCAGCCCTGGGACACCATCTCCATGGATTTCATCACTGACTTGCCACTGACCCAAGGTTTTACTTCTATATTTGTGGTTGTGGACTGTTTTACAAAAATGGGACATTTTATTCCCTACAAAGGCCTTCCATCTGCACAAGGAACAGCACAATTGTTTTTGGACCATGTCTTTAGGCATAGAGGCATGGTTAATCACATAATTAGCAACAGAGGCTGTCAATTTACTTCCAGGTTCTGGGGGGCAGTTTTTCAGTCATTGGGGATCCAAATACACTTATCCTCATTGCATCATCCTTCCACTAATGGAGAAGCTGAGAAAATTAATCAGATATTGCAACAATATCTCAGGTGTTACATCAATTATCGCCAGGACAATTGGCCAGACCTGCTCCCCATGGCAGAATTTGCTTATAACAATTCAGTGCATTCCTCGACCAAAATGTCCCCTTTCCAAGCACTCTATGGGTTTAATCCTCGGGTATTGCCCACTTCCTCGCAACAGGGAGCAGTTCTGGTGGCTGCAGACTTGGTCAAAGAGCGAGAAGCTGCTCATGAACTGTTAAAGGAGCAGCTAGACAATGCCAAAGCTACTTATAAGAGAACTGCAGACACACAAAGACAAGAACGGCCAGCGATTACTGTGGGAGACAAAGTGTGGCTCTCTACCAAGTTTTTAACCTCTAGCAGGCCTTCTAAAATATTGGACTCTAAGTATGTAGGCCCTTTCACAGTGTTACAGCAGATAAACCCGGTGGCTTATCGTTTGCAGCTACCAGACTCAATGAAAATCCATCCAGTGTTTCACAGATAATTCTTGGTCAAGGAATCGCCCCCAAGTGCCTTGCGCTCACAGATTTTCCCCCCACCTCCAGTTCTTGTAGACAGGGAAGAGGAATATGAAGTAGGAGAGATTTTAGATTCAAGGCGGTGAGCAGGGGCATCCAATATTTAATACACTGGAAGGGGTATTCAGAGACGGAACAGTCCTGGGAAAATGCCAAAGACGTACATGCACCTTTGCTGGTGCACAAATTCCATCAGCTTTTTCCTCACAAGCCAAGGCCTCAAAAGCTCCCAGAAATTGCTCCCTTGACCGAACAAGGAGAAAACCCCCAAGCAGAGGAGTTCGTAAGTTGGCAACTTTCACCCCCGCGAGAGGCCCAGGGGCCAGAGTGAGGGGAGGAGGCTGAGCCACAGCCCTCTGCCTCTGGCATGCATTTCCCAAGAGGGAGGGGGGAGAACTTCTCTAACCCTCTAGCTGTTTTGCAGGAAGAGCCATCTGCACAGGAGGCGTTATCAGATCTGGACGACAGCAGCCCATCCTCCTTTGAAGATCCTTCCATGGAAGAGCTGCCCTCACTCCCCAGTTCCCATGAGAATTCGGAGGAGGAGATAGACTCCCATGAGAAAGTAGATGGAGACAACGACACTGGAGGGGAGGGGGACTCGATGGAATGTGTTTTTGGAGGGGAAGGTGGTGTCAGGGAGATAAATGGTGAAGAAGGAGGGGGCTCCCTCCAGGGGGATAAACGCATGCGCAGTACTGAATCACTTTGCTTTCATCATAAGAGGTTGAGGGTGGCACTGCCATGATTTCTGGGGACCTTTCGCTGAGCATTACTAGTTCATTTTAGTTTAGCCAGATTCTGTCTAGCAGAGTAGAACAATAAAACACTACAGCCTGTACACCAAGTCGCAGCGTGTTTCCTTCACTCGAAGTCAGGACAGCAGGAGGACTGGAGAAGGCAAAAATAGGGATGTATTTATCATCAACTGTTGTGACTTGCTCTAATTATTTATTTATTTATTTATTTTTATCCCACCTTTATTATTTTTATAAATAACTCAAGGTGGCGAACATACCAAATACTCCTTCCTCCTCCTATTTCCCCACAACAACAACCCTGTGAGGTGAGTTGGGCTGAGAGAGTGACTGGCCCAAGGTCACCCAGCTGGCTTTCATGCCTAAGGTGGGACTAGAACTCTCAGTCTCCTGGTTTCTACCCCAGCACCTTAACCACTAGACGAAACTGGATCTCTTATTATGTGACAGAATAAGCATTACATCTAGCAAATAAATGTGCTAACTGGCATATACATTGGTGGATTTCTTTCTAATAGACTCATTGAATACATATTAGTAAATGTGCCTTCTTATTAGTTAAATTTTAAGGATTTTTAGATCAAAATACACTTCTCTTGATTTAAAAAATGGCAAGTTAGCAAACAGTCTTAAGCTGTATTTATTTTTATCATATTTCTACACCACCCATCTCAACAAACAACTCTGGGCTCTATAAACTATTTCTATTGCTGAAACCAAGTATTGCTTCTGATTTTTCTGAGTGCTTGGCAACAGGATTTCAGTGGTTCTCCCATTGGCACAATAAAGGGAAATGAAGTGGAGATGAATGGACAGAACAGAGCAAATTAATATGCAAAACAGAGAGTAAGAATGTTGAAAAAGTTCCCAGCAGGCATTCCACCAGCTGCTTTTCCTAATGCTTAGCAAGAGAAAGCAAATAGTAGTGGATTCTGAATGTTCATCTTATCCCTAGAAGCATTAGAGAAAGTTGCATGACTGACCTTGGTGAAGCATAATACATCATGCTCTGCTAATGTTCATAGTAGTTGTTTATTAGAAGTATTACCATTAATACATTTACTTGTCCTCCCCGCAAAAAAAATATATTCTGATAGGCAAGTAGAGTCTGAAAAACCATCACCATTCAGAAAAACCCACCATTTTGCTGACATCTAGTGGCCATCAGTATTTTTGGAGCCTAGCTATGGAATACCTCCAATACTCCAATTCAGTCTGCTGATCCAGGCACCTTGGCAGTGGTTTTCTGCCAAGGAACTATTAGTTTTAACATAAAAAGTTAAGTCAAGATTCATGCCTATGAAACATCTGAAACTATTGATCAAGATGATGCAGAAGATTGAGGCTGTGTACTTATTTTCATCTGCTATTATGTTTACTTTGGACACACATTGCTATATATGCCTACACATACATATTTCCGGTTTGATAGGTAAATCCACTGTTTAAATATCTGATTAGGTTATACTTATACATAAAACATCCATTTTAAATAAACTTTCATTGACTGCCTCTTATGCCTGACCCTAACTCAAGGTGATGATTTTTATCTTTAGAATCTGAAGTGACTTGAGGCACAATTAACTACATAATGCCTCTACTCGTTCCAGTCTCCCAAGACCTGCCTCTTTTATGAGAAGTATACTGTTCAATAACCAAAGAAAGGCCCTTCTTATCCATAGTTTCTCCCTATCCCATAAATGCTCACCTGGTGGTACCTTTATGGAAAATGTTTTCCTCTTCTCAAAGGCATTTAAACTTATTTTAATTTGCTAAAAACTTAATGATTTAAGAATTATTTATTTATTTATTTATTTATTTAATAAATTTCTATGACCGCCCATCTCCCCCTCAAGGAGGGACTCTGGGCGGTTTAAGAATTATATGGTTCTTATTTGTTAAAAATTGTGATGGATACCTTGGAATTCAGAATGAGATGAAGGACTACTGTATAAAAGTTTTAAACAGTTACTGCTGAAACAGAAAGTAAGGTCTGAGGCTGAAAATAGTTTTAATTAAATGAGACATGCCAGGATATAAGGTAACTCCCTCTTTTTCAACTTTTTCAACATAAAATGGCAATCATTTTATGTAAATGGTGATGATTTTCTGTTGAGGGAAAGTCTTGTGTCTGGCTTTGGCTGTGTGTAAGCTGTGGATCCAACATTCCTCAAGAATAAAGCCATCAAGTCAATAGGTGGTAGCATGTGACTTGTCTGAGCTTGGAAGCTAAGCAGAGTTAGGCACAGTTAGCACATGGATGAAAGACCACCAGAGGCTACCAGGGCTATAGGCTTGACTGGGAAGTTGGAAAACATCCTAGCAAAGCAAGCCATTTCTGTACCATTGGCAAGAAAATTAACCAAGTCACCAGGAGTCAATTTCAACTCAAGGGATAGTGTTTTTATTTTGGATTTTATTGAATATTTTTTATTCAGTTTGTATTTTTTTAAAGTGTGTTTTATTGTAAACCACCCAGAAAGCTTTGGCTATTTTTAATAAATAGATAATAAATTTACCTTCTCACAGGTGCTTGGAAATCATCTATAGAATCATCCTAATTCAGCCTAAGAGAAAGATTGTCATACAAAGTTCTACATTTGAAGGGATGGGATGTTACAGTTGTTATTTATTTCAAATCCTGATGATTTGCTTTTGTTTAAAAAAATCATTGTGTGAAGTACAATATGTTCTTACTTCATCATTCAAGTGCTTCCAAGCTCTTGGCATCTGTCAATTGTCTTCACTGCTGTGAGGCATTAAATATGAAATCTCATCAATGGTAAACACATGACTCACAAAGACTCTGCCCACAAATGAGTCCTGGATTTGAGCTGGGAAGCAGATGGGGCAAATTTAAGTTGATTAAGTTTTGCTCTGAGCTAATAGGATTTTCAGACAGATGAATCTCACTGAATATCCAAAACAGGCTTAGGCCAACTCAGATCTGTAATATTAAGTTTCAGAGTTTCATAAGCTGTTCCTTTCCTCTCAGCCAACATTTCTGTAACAATACAGCTCTAAAAACATTGATATCTTCCCTTACCAAATGATTTTGGAGAATTATCTTCTGTCTTTGCTGCTACCAATTGTTTTAGGATGAGTGTATGCTGCTGCCCAAAGCTTTCCTAAAATCCTGGATTCCTCCATTGATGGGCAGTTCTCTCTTTCACCCTGTAAACTTTCTCTTTGTGGGTATGTGTATGTGCTTATGTGTGTGCATCGAAAAATATGCCGTCTGTGTGAATGCAATTATTGTTTGGGGTAATTTTGTACAAAGAAAAATTTCCTAGAAATTTCCAGTCAAGTAATAAATAATATGATGTCATAATCATAAATGATAAACAGAATGGATTACATGAAAGTGCTGAGAGACGGCAATGTTGCTCAAAAAGAACTCAAAATGTATTTAAAAGAGTGAATCTTTCTCTCCCGCTGTTGAAAACTGAAAAAATATTTGACAGATTTCAAGTCAATCCTGCAAAGCATAGGTTGCCAGTGTTTTCAATTATTGCTTTTTAGCGTTTAAAACTGGCTCTTATTTCATGCTTCTGGTGGGATTTTATAGATCTCTATTCCACTTTTTGATTCTAATAAATGGCATAATGATAGAAAATGCCAAGTCATTTCCATTTCTGTATTTCATATATATAACCAAATCAAAGCATTCACTGTGATTTATACCAGGATATAATAGTCAAACTATGTTTGCCATTCAAATTCATTTTTGATTTAAAAACTTTTTTCAACAGTTTGATATATCTGAGTAATTTTAATGCTGTCAATATACATAATTTTTTTCATTTATCTATTGCAGTGGATGTGTGTCTATGCTTTCATTTTAATTACAATTTTCCAATCCTCCTTTATAGAAGGTGGTAGAGAAAGTTTGGATCCCATCCCTTGTGCGTTGGTCTTGGTAGTGATTGTTCTTAGTAAACTATACAGTCTGTAATTTGATTTGAAAGGGAATGGAGTGGAACTGTGAACTTCATGTAGAACTCCTTCACTTTCTTGTATAATTTGAGCAGTTGTTGGGTGTCCCTGTTGGTGTATTATTCTTTGAGGAGTAAGTCACAGCAATAAAGCCTTATTAGGTAAGCACCTGCAAACTTTAAAAGGTCAGGCAGCACGTGATCCAGGTTGAAGAGTATAAAAGAACCTGCCTGCCCGCCCAGGCCTTCTCACTTCTCACTGGTTGCTTCTACTCCTGCTTGCTTACTACTTATCTTTTCTGGTGAGTGATGAAAGAATTGTAACACTTCCAGGGATCTGGAAGAGAACTGTAAATAGTATCTGTTTGAATAAGTAACTAATACAACTGTAACTGATTTACTATAATGACTAGTGTCATTTATTGGTCTCTGAATGCTAATTGCTTTCTGATACTCTGCGTATGCAAGAAAACACACACACCAACCGTCCCCCCCACCCCCTGTCTCACAAACAAGCTAGAAGCTGCAATTTCATATCCTGGGCATGAGCTTGCAAAGGCATGGGGCAGGAAGTAGCAGGACACTTGAGGCTTCCCAGTGGTAGGTTCTTGCCTGGACATAAGAGGTCTGGCTGGGTTGTAGTGTAGAAGCCAGTAGTGAAATGAAAAGGAAAGACTTTTTTCTGGAGTTATTTTAAAAACTGGATTATGATATATAATTCATCAGAAGAGTGAATAAAATGTTTAAGGTAAGGGGCTATTGTATATGAATACCTTATCCCTCCCAACCTTAAAAAAATCCATTGAAAAGCCATTGAAATACATAAACACCAACACAGTTTCAATAAAAAAGAAGAAAGCTTAAAAATCAGCAAAACCTGGCTGCCAGTCCTGAAAAACACAGCTTGCAAAAGGTCGACGAACTCTACTCAACCACAGAAATATACAAACAACTCACACAATAGATGTGCTAATCCCACACACGACAGCACCACACCCCCTAATCACCACAAAAAACCCTCTCCTAATCTCTTGTAAATGACCCACAGAAGACACACAACCTCTCAGCAGCTATAAACACCAGAAGGAACACACACCCTCCACTTGGGCACAGAGAGAATCTTCTAGCTGTGCTCCTGTCCTCTGAAGATGCTAGCCACAGCTACTGGCGAAACGTTAGGAACCAAAACTGCCAGAACATGGCCACACAGCCCGGAAAACCCACAACAACCATTGGATTCTGACCATGAAAGCCTTCGACTATACTTTAAAAAATCCCTTGAAATTATGCAACAGGATGGTTATTACAAATTGTCACAACTTCTTATACTTAGACAAGCAATTCTTGCAAAATCTGTTTCCAGAGGACATTGCCATTTTCACAAGAGAAGAAAACAAGGAATCAGTTCCTTCTCACCTTGTGGGCACTTTTGTGGAAGTTCCAGTACTCCTAGCCTGACTGGGCCTAAAATAATAGGAAGGAGAAAGAGGAGGCAGCAATCCATGTATTGCTCGATGGCAAATGAGAAATAAGAAACTGATTGCCATAATTACTCAGAAGGGCAGAGAAAAAGTAAAGGTTTTGCAGTTGGAAGTAATTTCTCCTCCTGACCTATCTGAACCTTTACTATATGATATCTTATGGCAAAATCACCCACCCCAAAACACTGTTAAATTTAATATACCTATCATAATTTAATGTGGCTATTTACAATATATTTAATGTTCCTAAAACAGGGAAGGTTTTTATGCCCAAGGAGGCAGCAGATGCCAAGCTGGGCCTTTAAGGATACTGTTCTACCAGCACATATTTCTCCCTTCTATGCACAGAAAGACACACTTACACTTTCTTCCCATGTATACATACGAACATCTCCCTTTCACCATACCCATGCTCTCATTCCGATACGTCCACCCCTTAGACACACAAAACTTCTTTCCAAGCATCCATCCAGAGACACCCAAATCCCTCCCCAAACTCATACATGCACATGCTCATTAAGGCACAACAAACGTGAACACACACATGGACAATGCAGCACACACACACACACACACACACACACACACACACACAGAAAAATACTCCCTTACAGAAACACAAGCACACATAGAATTTTACTGGAAGGAGAGAGGGAGCTATATGTTATTGTTAGGTTATGTTCCCAGTTCTGGGGATAAACTTGACTGTCTTGGGGACATTTTTCCCAATAAACTAGTCTGAAGTACAAACCTGTAAATGAGGTAAAAATGTACTATAAGTGTCCAGCAAGATATGGGTTTGTTGCTGTCAAAGGCAAGGCAGAAGAGCTATTTCATATATTAATACATTAATTTTATTCAGCATAAAATACATATTATAGCTATATGTATGTATACATTTATTTAAAGGCATACCTTTATTTAATATACAGTATATGCATTTCACCATTAAAGAGTGGCTGTAGTTTATACACAGATACCTGAACATTATACTGTGCTGTGGCTTAACTAATACCATATTCTTTCACATTGTGTATTTATTATAATACTATTTTATTATTGATCTTCTTGCTTTTGCATCATATTCAACAGCATTAAAAACTGGTATTACCATATTCTCAAATTGTAGGAGAAAGACTATATCACTGTTAAGCTGACATTGCCATAGAAACAGTTCCATTATATTTGTAAAATTCAAAGAACACAGAATATTATTTTTTAAAAAATAGTACCACTTGCTATTCCTTGAAATGAAAGAAAGAACAGATTCTGTTTACCTTGGACTTTATTTTTCACATTTTTAGACTATGAATTCCATTTTTTATTTATGCAGTTTTGCTTGAATTACTTCTCTAATAATCCCATGAGTCAAAACATCCCATCTTCCCTCTCTGCTCATAGTGCAAATCTTGTATCACCGAGTTTCTATACTGCGGTTTGTTACTTCCTAGATATCAGGGTCACTGTGTGAACTATTTGACAGAGTTGCATAATGGTGTGAGCCAAAATCAGAACAATTCTCCTTGAATTGTGACTTTGAAGCATATTAGTGTTTTTTATTTCCTTAACAATGATGAATATTATTCATTTTCCTACCATTTGTGTACAAGGCCCTTTACAAGAATAAATGTGAGAAATCCCTGTCCTCAAAGGTTTTGCCATCTAATAAATTAGTAGTGGCATTATTGCCAAATTATACTAAGAAATTTGAGTTCAATCAAAAGTGGATTCTTCTTTTGTGGCTCTATTCTCATCCTCTGCCCAAATTAGAGAAAATAATATCAAAATAATTGATATTTTGATATTATTTTCAATAATAATTATTTTGATATTGACATTACTCTGGGAAAAGTGGCATATATAACAAAAAATTAATCCATGTTTTACTACTACTTCTTCTTTTACATGACAACTAATTTGCTTGAATAGCCCAATGCAGAGACACCCCATGGATAGAATATTTTGTCACCTTGCCTCAGTCCAGAAAAAATGCTTTCTGAGAAAATTGTGCATATTCAGTACGCTATATATACATACTGACTTTCTTTTTCTATTTAAAATAAACTAAAAATGAAGCCAAACTAGAATATTCCTCCAAAAATTGTGCTTTTCCCATCAGCTTTACTCCTGACTTCCAAATATTTGTGTCTGTATAAGTGTGCAGATATGCTGCACCCAAATATGCCACACATTTTAGACTGGAAGAGTCTCTGACAGTCACTGAAAATCCCAAATGGATTGACTAGCCTGGCAGCAGTTGCTTTCTGATCATATGGCTCCTATCTTAGAAAAGCAAATGTTACCAGATAATGCTGAACACAAAAAGAAGAAAAGATCTTGCTATACCTCTATTTATCATAAAACAATAGAATGCCAAATTCCTTCCAGACTGTAATGCATCAAGTAAATTAATTAAGATGTTTAAAAATTATAATAATGTTACGCATAGTTACGGTCAGATAGTTTATATGACAATAACATTTAGCAACAACAAAACCATTTTAATACAAATCTCTATTAATGACTCAATTGCTTAATTACTATTAAATATAAAACGGAGAAAGCCTTTTTAAAATTGAATTCTGTGTATCTATAGGGTATCTCTTGGTGACATAGAATTCAGTACAGTACTATAAAATGATTTTTGACACAAAATTGCACTATGCTACTTCAGATTGCAAATGGAAGGTGATGCAGTGTGATTCCCTGCCTGCTTTGTTGTCAGAACTCTGGCAGAGTCCTGCCATTGAGACGGACTGTTATGTGGATTGGAGGAAAGAGACATGCAAGTGATAACGGATCCGGAGGAAGACAACCCATTAACACCCACCTCCGAGCGCTCCCACTACACATCACCGATGATGACTGTCTGAGCACCCAAAGACATTTGCATGACACAGGTCCAGGAAGTCAGGACTGGGAGGGGGGGATACTCCGGGTTTAGGAATGTTTAAAATGTCCAGCCTTGCCTAAAACAAATTACTCAAGTCTTTCTTTCGTGTCAAGCTTCGTGTACCTTATTAAAACGTTTACTGCTTAGCAAGCTCGTGTCTGTCGATTTGCTTAAGAGAAACGTTCGTTAGGACAACAGAGTGGAGCACCTTACATAAAGACTTGAGTCATTTTCTGCCAATTTATCCCAGGACTACTCTGAACAATCAGCGGGTCCTACGGTTGAGAGTCAGCTTCACAGCATCAAGTGGACAACTTCACGCCCGGCAAATTTGAAATGGAGAGAACCGGAGCATCGATGATGACCACAGACGACGCCAAACCCAGCACGTCAATGGAACAAGCGGTCGAGGTGGCAGCGCAACAAGCGGCGGAGGCCCACACCAAAGTGACAGAGAAAAAGAGGACGAAGAAAACCAGAGGAAGGGAAGTAAGCGAACCTCCCCAAACCCCTGCACCACGCACCCAAAACCAGATGGCAGAGTGGTCGTTAGGAGTCGGGGGCGGTATGAATCTGGGGCCGACAAAACAAGCAGCTAAGTCCAGAATTTCCCAGTCCCAAAGGATAGCTGCATTGGAGGTCAGAGCGTCTCAAGTGGAGTCAGGGCTAGAAAACATGGATATGAAATTGACAGCGATACAAGCAGCACTAGAGAAATTGTTACAAAAGCCCCAACACCGAGAGAGGAATCGGGGCAACACAAGGCAAGACAGTTCTCCCACCACCTCCACGGACAATGAAAGTACTGAAGAAAGCGAACAGGAGGAGGAGGAGGGGGAGATAGAAGCGGGAGAGTCTCCCCGGCAAACAAACCATGTAAGTAACTTCCCGTTCTATCCGCAAAACAAACCCATCATAGTAACCAAGTTAAAAATGAGATTTGATGGGGACCCAGAAAAACTGGCATGCTTTCTAAATCATGTTCGGGGTTTCATGGAAGAATCAGAGAAATTCTTCCTTAATGAGGAAGCAAAAGTGAGATACGTCTCCAACTTCCTCATTGGAGCAGCGGCAAAGTGGTTAGCCACTCTGCACGAAACCAAAGCTAAAGAACTGTACAATTTTAGCATATTCATGAGGGCATTAAGGAAAAGGTTTGAAGATACCTTGTCTCGCATGTCAGCAAAAGCAGAAACACAGAGACTGAGACAAGGGAATCGAACTGTAGCAGAGTATGTGCTAGAATTTTAAAAACTTGTCAGCAGACTACCTAACTGGCCAGAATCGTTCTGAGTGGAAAACTTTCAAATGGGAATACGGCCAGAATTATTGGACATGGTGGCAGGAAGGGGAGACCCCGAGACCCTGGATGAGTGGATCCAATTAGCGGGGAAAGTCGAAAGCACAAAACTGCGCATACGATCATATCGTCAATTATACACATGGGGAGACCTCCTTACAAGAGCCAATACCCTCCAGCAAAAGACCTTGATCGGAAGCCATGGGCAGAGGAACGGGAAAGACGAGCGAAAAACAGACTTTGTTTCAAATGTGGCAGGGAGGGCCATCAGATACATGAATGCACACAGCAACTGGAAAAAAGTAGAGCAGCTGAAAACCCCCACAAAGCCACAACATACAAACAAACAACAGCAAAGGCAGCTACGGAGAGACAGAAATACCTTGACGCAGAGTCAACAACGGATGACTCTACAGACGAGGAATTCATGCTGGTGGGAAACGCCAATGGTCTGTCCTAAAGTGTGCCGCAGGACAGGCCTTTAGCAAGGGGCACAACGACCAGATGGTGAGCGGAGATTACCCCATGATGCAAGTTAAGGTAAAACTGGAAACTATGGATGGGAGGGGCTAGCGATGCTGGACTAGTTTTTGGGGCTAGTGATGCTGGACTCGGGGTGCTCCAGATGTTTAATACACCCATCCGTGGCAACCACATTGGGGCTTCAACTCTTTAAACTAAAATCACCCATCACATTCTGCCAACTCGATGGGTTGGAGATGAAAGGGGGGCCGGTGGAACACTTTACAGAGGCAGTAAAAATGGTAGTCGGTACTCACGAAGAGACATTACATTTCATTGTGGCCCCCATATCAACATAACCCATCATTTTGGGATTAAAATGGCTAAGAGAAAGAAACCCCCACATTGACTGGGTATCAGGGGAGATTGAATTTATAGATGGAACTTACCAAGGCGAAAACAAAGACATAGCACCAGACGGCATAGAACTGGGGGCAGCAGGGACGGAAAAAGGGGATGACAAAAATATGGGGGACAATACGCCTATCCCAGGACAGTATTCTCCTGTTCAGGAGGTATTTGACGAAATTGAATGTGAACAGCTACCCCCCACAGAAAAATGGACTGTGCAATTGAGCTCATCCCGGGAGCAACTTTCCCTAAACCCAAAATGTATGCGATGACCCAGAAAGAATTACAGGAGTTAAGGAAATTCATCGATAAGAATTTCGTACGCAGGTTCATTGAACCAGCCAACTCCCCCCTGGCAGCTCCTGTGTTGTTTAGAAAGAAAAAAGATGGGTCACTACGCCTCTGTACCGACTACAGAGGCCTCAATGCCATATCGGTAACAAATCAATACCCCCTGCCACTATTAAAGGACGTGTTGGCTCAATTATCAAAAGGAAAAATATTTACAAAATTAGACTTACGGGAAGCATACTACAGAGTATGCATAAGGGAGGGGGATGAGTGGAAAACTGTGTTTAATTGCCCCCTAGGGTCATTTCAATACCGAGTCCTCCCATTCGGGATTGCGGGAGGGCCGGGAATATTTATGAAATTGATCAACGAAGTGTTGTATGAATTCCTGTACAAAGGTGTCATCGTATATTTAGATGATATACTAATTTTCTCAGACAACATGGAGGAACACGTAAAACTAGTAAGAGGCGTACTTGAGAAACTTTTAGAAGCTAAACTCTATGTCAAACTGTCAAAATGGGAGTTCCATAAGGAAAAATGAGATTTTTTGGGATTTCGCATATCACACAATGGAATTTAAATGGACCCCAATAAAGTTCAAGTCGTACTAGCGTGGGAACCCCCCCGCATATGCAGACAACTACAAGCTTTCATCGGGTTTGCAAATTTCTACAGACAATTCATTCAAAATTTTGCGCAAATTGCTTTGCCTCTAACAGACGTATTGAAAACAAAAAAGCAAGGGGCACCGGCAAAAGCAAAAAGTAATACCACTAAAATTAAATGGACCCCGGAATGCCAAGCGGCATTCGACGAACTGAAAGCTCTATTCATGGCAGAACCTATTCTGAAACATCCAGAAGTAGAGAAACCGTTCATAATTCACATGGATGAGTCTAATAACACAGTGGGGTCAATATTACAGGCAGACACCAATAATAAGCTGAGACCCTGCGCATACATCTCAAAAAAATTCAGTGACACGGAAAAATGTTGGCACGTGTGGGAGAAAGAGGCTTTTGCTGTGCGACATGCGCTGGCGACATGGCGGCACCTTTTAGAAGGCTCGCCTGTTCCGTTCCAAGTGTGGACGGATCATAAAAACTTAGAAGCCTTAAAATCACCCAGAAAATTGAATCCAAAACATCTGCGCTGGGCTGAGTTCTTCAGCAGATTCAATTTCACACTGAAATTCTTCCCGGGGGAAAAAAACTACTTGGCCAACGCACTATCCAGGCTCCTGCAACACAAGAGTAAGGCAGAGGACATCATTGAGACACTGATACCAAATAAACCCGCAGCCTGACAAAACCAACAGAAACCCCTAATCATCCAAGGGGGAAACATGGCCATGTGGGATATTGCTGGCTTATGGGGTTTCATAGAGCGCAGAGTAAACAAAACAGACAGAGTGCAGCGTTTAGGGCTAAAAGTAGTTACTTGTAGCATAAGGCAATAATGGATATGAGTACATTATTGCAAAAGGAAAAAACAACAACAAACCATAAGCAGAGTTCCATCAGCAGATGTGAAGAAAACCATGGCCTATACAAAAGGCCAGGCATAGTTACAGTTCAGGAACAGAGTACATGGCAACATGACAGACAGAAGTCAAGAAGCATAGACCCATAGTTCACAGCTGAGATATACACTTGTTCCAGCTTTCTGATTGGAGGAAAACTATGGAGTCATGAGTTACATACACTTAATGTTAGAACTTAAGTCAGCAGATTCAATTTCACAGACAGAACTTAATGTCTGTTGCACATAATCTAAAACGCCATGAGATGGCAGTGTTGCACATTGTCTCCCCCCGGGAAAACGTTCCCATGGGATGAGTTATTCTGGATAGCCATAACATATCACGTGGTACAATGCCTTGGCTGGCCAAGGCCACACACCTGTGTTCTCAGTGCTTTTGTTATGGGAGAAACACTTAGAGCAGAGAAAGAGAAATCAAAACAGTGGAGAAAGCCATTTGAGTTGTTTTTTAGAAACTCCGACAGGCCATCACACGCAGCCGCTGCAAACAAATGGCTGACGAAAATGCATTGGCAAAGGAGTTGCGAGAGGAGACATTAAAAGACCCATGGTGGGGAGACAATAAACATAACTTGCAGGAGAGTAACGGGTTGTGGTGGAAGGATGAACTAATATATGTACCAGAGAGTTTAAGGAAACACGTACTGGGAAAATGCCACGACCACAAGACGGCTGGGCACTTCGGGTTCGTGAAAACCATTAACTTGATCAGGTGACAATTTTGGTGGCCCACGTTACGGAAAGACATAAAAAACTATGTCAAAACTTGCCCAGTGTGTGCGGCAGCTAAAAAGAAAGTAGGCAAACCTATGGATTTGCTGCAGCCAGTAGTGAACCCCTCACAACCATGGAAACAAATCGCCATGGATTTCATTGTAGATTTACCAGTGAGTAAAAATAAAAATGCAATCTGGGTGGTCACAGACTTATTTTCTAAGCAAGCTCACTTCATTGCTTGCAATGGGATTCCCCCAGCTACAAAGCTAGCTAAAATTTTTATCCAAAATATCTACTGGGTGCATGGAACTCCCAAACGAATTATCAGCGATCATGGGAGCACATTCACTTCAAGGTTCTGGAAGGCATTTTTAAACATCATTGGGTCAGAACAGGGGCTCAGTAGTATGTTCCATCTGTGCACAGATGGTTCGTGTGAACGATTGAACTCTATATTAGAGCAATATTTATGCTGCTACATAAACTACCAACAAACTGACTGGGTAGAATTACTACCATTTGCTGAGGTGGCATACAATAATGCAGTGCACCAAAGCACGGGGTTTTCACCATTTAAAATTGCCACCGGTCAAGAAGTTGTACTGATCCCAGAATTGACAATGACCCAAAAAGAGATAAAGGACACCCCACTGCAAGCAGACGAATGGATAAGGAAACTGACGAGCAACTGGCCAATTATGCTACAAACACTGCAAGAAGCAAAAGCAGATTATAAAAAATATGCGGATCGAAAGAGAACAGCAGAGTGGGAACTAAAAGTGGGGGACAAAGTGTATTTATCCACAAAAAATCTACGGTCCACACAACCATCTAGAAAACTAGCCCCAAAATACATCGGACCTTTCCCCATCACAAAAGTCATAAACCCTGTCACAGCACAACTGCAACTTCCAAAAGTGCTGAAAAAAGTCCACCCAGTGTTCCACATCAGCTTGCTAAAACAATACCACCCTTCAGCACAGTGGCACCCAAAGGCTCCGGAACCTGCACCGCTGCTAGTAAATGGAGAACCGCACTTTGAAATCGACAACATCTGGGACTTTAGACGGCACAGGGGACAACTGCAATATTTGGTGAAATGGCAACATCTTCCCCAAGGATTTAAAGAATGGGTCTCAGCTAAATACATGCAAGCACCAGATTTAATAAAAAAGTTTCACCATGAATTCCCCAACAAACCCCATTGAATCATATTGTACATATATTGTAAATTTTCTCCTTTTTTGTCTCGTTTCAGAACCATAACCGAAAGCATACCTACTAATCAAAATTTTTCCTAGGCACCATACTAAGATGGGGGAGAAAATCTTGGGCTGGTGACATGTCAGAACTCTGGCAGAGTCTAGCCATTGAGACAGACGGTTATGTGGATTGGAGGAAAGAAATAGACATGCAAGTGACAACGGATCCGGAGGAAGACAACCCATTAACACCAACCTCCGAGCGCTCCCACTACACATCACCGATGATGACCGTCTGAGCACCCAAAGACATTTGCATGACACGGGTCCTGGAAGTCAGGACTGGGAGGGGGGAATACTCCGGGTTTAGGAATGTTTAAAATGTCCAGCCTTGCCTAAAACAAATTACTCAAGTCTTTCTTTCGTGTCAAGCTTCATGTACCTTATTAAAAAGTTTACTGCTTAGCAAGTTCGTGTCTGTCAATTTGCTTAAGAGAAACGTTTGTTAGGACAACGGAGTGGAGCACCTTACATTTGTCTGCTAGGTCTTCTTTAACTGACCATTTGCTCAGGCTTCCTACATAGCCCCACAACCGTTTCCATCTTCCTACACCCAATTGCTGCTGAGCTCACCACTGCTTTCCTCCCTAACAATTTACAGTCACTAGCAGCTCCACCTGCTTGCTTTGGCTGCTGGCTGTTCCCTCACCACCCCCTCCTTCAGCCTCTCTGCCTCCAGAATCATGTTTGCTGGTACTATTGTAAAAAAAATATGGATTGCATACATGTGAAAAGATTATCTAGGGGTGCTCCTAGGAAATCAGAGGAGGTGGATGATGTCCAACACATTGCTGAAGGTGGCGAGAAAGTAAGACCATAGGATTATGATCTATATTGCATTTGTTGGGACTGAGGCTGACAGTGGCTGGTTTATTAAGGAAATCTCCCGATGTTACCTAAGAATTTGGGGAGGTGAACTCCAAGCAATTTGCCAAACAAGCAACTAGAGGAGCCAATGGTTTCTGCAAACCACAAAACCCAAAGTGCAAACTTACAGTAACTTACACTGCCCAGAGTCTCTCCTTGAGTGAGATGGGCGGTGACTAAATTTGATGTATAAATAAAAATAAATAAATAAAAACTTGTGGGAGTTTCTAACAGTATCTGCATATGGGAGGTCAAAACATTCAAGATGGTGGCTGTATGCAAAGCCTCACTTTTATACATATTTCATGCTCAAAAGGGTTGGTGCTTCGATTGTGCAGTCATGGCTGCCATCTTGACTTTTTTGACCCTCCTTGTGGATGACCCAGAAGAGATTTGTTCAAGGAGAGACTAAGGAAGTGAATCTACCAAATTGCCCTGATAAATTATGGCAAATGCATGTGCACAAGGTCATCATTTTGGAGTCGGGGGGAAATTTATTAAATAAACAAACAAACAAATAAACCATGCAATCTACTAACAGATTGTTTGAGTAGCAAAGAGATCCACTGTGCTGAAGCTGAACAAACACCATGTATATGTGCATCAGTGTAAAGCTTAACCATTTTAGGATACTAAATACAGATTTCCTTCCTTCCTTCCTCCCTCCCTCCCTCCCTCCCAAAAAATCCACATCTTAGAGTTTTTGTATTCAATTTTCATTAATGTACATAGTCCTTATATAAATTCCCCCCAAATGTTCTTGTTTCTAATGCAAATTTGTCTAATGTATTTAATTATGTAGATCTCTCTCATGAAAGCTTTTAAAAATGCAAATTATCCTGATGTAAGATTTTTTTCCCTAAAGAAGTAGCTACCCACTTAGTATACAAGTTTCAGAAACATGTCCTTTAGAGATACCTTTCTCATAAGAAAAGGACATATTGTGTAATTTTTAAAATTGGGAAATATGGTGCAATGGATCCATATTCACTGTCCTAGAGATGTGAGGTGGGGCTCCTTTCTGTTCTTAGTAACACGGGTACCAGTTCAGATTGTTGTTGTTTATTCATTCAGTTGCTTCCCTTCATGACTTCATGGACCCTTCGTGACTTCATGGACCAGCCCACGCCAGAACTTCCTGTCAGCCGTCGCCACCCCCAGCTCCCCCAAGGTCGAGTTCATCACCTCCAGAATATCATCCATCCATTTTGCCCTTGGTTGGCCCCTCTTCCTTTTGCCTTCCACTTTCCCTAGCATCAGCATCTTCTCCAGGGTATCCTGTCTTCTCATTACATGCTAAAGTACTTCAGTTTTGCCTTTAATATCATGTATATGTATATGTATATGTATATGTATATGTATATGTATATGTATATGTATATGTATATGTATATGTATATGTACATGTACATATGATATATGATATATGATATATGATATATGATATATGATATATGATATATGATATATCATATATCATATATCATATATCATATATCATATATCATATATCATATATCATATATCATATCATATATCATATCATATCATATCATATCATATCATATCATATCATCATATCATATATAATATTTAATACCAGTGCAGATAGTCCCATTTTAATCAATAATACTTCACACAGACTAATTTTGACAGACTCCCTGTTATAGTGATCATTACAATGTATTGAAAATGGATGGTCATTGAAGTGATAAGTATTGTGAGATGTCATTTTTAATTCTGTCCACTATATTGTGTTTATCTAAGATAAATGAATTTAGTCTCCAAATCTGTAAATCCATTTTGAAACAGATTGGAAAGAATCAGATACTGGGGCATGATCAGATAGGATTATAGAATATTTCTTGAATTTTGGGAGTAATATATATATATAATTTAATTAATTAATTTTAATTAATTAATTTTTATCCTGCCTTTATTATTTTTATAAATAACTCAAGGTGGCGAACATACCTAATACTCCTTCCTCCTCCTATTTTTCCCACAACAACCCTGCGAGGTGAGTTGGGCTGAGAGAGAGTGACTGGCCCAAGGTCACCCAGCCGACTTTCATGCCTAAGGCGGGACTAGAACTCACAGACTCCTGGTTTCTAGCCCAGCACCTTAACCACTAGACCAAATCTATAGTAATCTCTATATAATCTCTAGCTGTTGGATTAATTTTCCTCCCAGACAATTGAGTAAAAAGTTTAATTAGCAATGTATGTTTTTGTCTGCAGGATCTATTTTGGGCTATATTTTTATTTTTATCTAAGTGGACCTCCGCAACACAATTAAAGTCTCCGCCTACAACAATATAACTATCACTAAATTTGCAAAGAAATCTGTACAGTAATTCTTTAGTTAATTTTTACTCCACTTTATATAGTACCGACTCTATGAGTAATAGGGAAATCAGTAATTATTTGAGTAGCTGAAACAACAACTTCAAGACAGTCATAGAGAAGAGTTAAACTTGTCCTTCACAAAAGAAGAGATAAATGAAGTCATCACAAATTTGAAGAGTCATAAATCACTTGGCCCAATTGGCTGCACAGCCTTGTTTTAAAAGAACTGGGAGATAACTTAATTCCAAAATTAGTTATTCTTTTTAACTATATATTAAGGGGGACTTTAATTGCAGAATCATGGACATACTCTAGACTGATCCTGGTTGTTAAGACAAATAAAGATATAGAACTGGTAAAGGGTAGAAACTTATCCTATACTTTTGCTCTATCAAGATTTAAAATTTTTTACAGCTTGTTTGGCAAGAAGGCTAAATTCTTTCATAGGTTACTATATAAACTCTGACCAAACAGGATCTATTAAAGGCAGACAGATTGCAGATTCCATTCACTACATTCTTTAATTGCCTGCATTGCAGTAGACATTCTAAAACTCCCTTAGCTATTCTTACCTTAGATATTTTTAAGGCCTTTGATTGACTGCAGTGGCCCTACTTGATTACATTGGTGGAACATCTTCAAATGGGAACCAGATTAATTAATATTCTTAAACAAATACATGGTATTTGTTTGCAATTGCTATAATTCAAATCATTCCTTGGAATACTAAATCATTTGCCATCACTAGGGGCACAAAGCAGGGGTGCCCACTATCTTCCTTATCATTTGTACTCACCATTGAACTTGTAGCTTAGAGCTTTCCAAACTGTGTTGTGACACGTTAGTGTGTCGGCTGCAGTGTCTGGGTGTGTCACGGCTGCTGCTGCCTCCGAGCCCTGACAGGATTCCACGCAGGTCCTAGTGCCTGCCTTGTGCCTTGCTGCCTCCAAACCTGCCCTGCCAGGATTCCACACAGGTCCTAGTGCCTGCCTTGTGCCCTGTTGTAAGAGTGTGTCGCGAAATGATGCCCTGCTGTAAGAGTGTGTCACAAAATGATGCATATCTAAAAAGTGTGTCACCAACATGAAAAGTTTGGAAAGCTGTGCACTCAAGCTTTTTGATGTAATCTGCTTATCAGAGGCCTCTTAATCAACAAAACTGAACATAAGGCCATTCTCTATGTAGATGATATTACCCTAATATGCTAATAAAAACCCTAACCCTAATTAGCTCCCCCTTGTTCTCCTCTTATTTCTATTTTTAGCCATCTTAACTTCCCTGCATCTGTTACTACATTTTATAAACCAAAAATGAGTAAGAAATTATACAGAATGAAAGATTTTTATCATTCCGGCAATCCTATTAATTTAGAGGTGATAATTAATGAGTTAACTTCTAACTTTGAGAAAATTTTGGACCAACACATTTGCAACATTGTGCAACTTACCATCAACCAATGTGGCTTCGTTAAAGGATGTGGGATGATTGATGACATTTTTGCAGCTCGTCAGCTTATAGAGAAACATTGAGAGAAGACCCAACCATTGCACATGGCATTTCTAGACCTGGAAAAGGCATTTGACCATGTTCCACACCAATTGATTTGGTATACCCTCCATGACCATGGGGTGCCTGAATTACTTATTGACTGGGTCAAAATGCTATATAAGAACACTAGTAGCCATGTGCAGTGTCCAGCAGGCCTCTCTAACAGTTTTCCAGTGACGGTTGGAGTGCACCAGGGCTCCGCACTGTTGCCGCTCCTATTTATATTAGTTATGGATACCTTCACACGGGACCTGCAGCAAAATGCACCCTGGACCATACTCTACGCTAATTAAGTTATGCTTGCTTCTACCACTAGGAATGAACTGCAGTGGTGAGTACAGGCATGGAACCACCATCTCAACCATTTTGGATTTTGCCTAAACATAAAGAAAACTGAGTACCTAGAGACCGTAACCACCCATGGAACACTCCAAATAAATGGAGAAAACTTAAAGAAGTTTGATATCTTCCAATATCTTGGCTCCCATCTACAAGGCGACAGTGGCATCAGTGGTGACACGTGAGCAATGGTGAATGCAGCCTGGCTGCATTGGCGAGAACTCACCGGTGTGCTTTGTGACAAACAAATGCCAATCCGTCTCAAATCTAAGATCTATAAGACGATCGTCTAACCTTTGGCATTGTATGGCACTGAGTGTTGGGCAGCAACAAAGAGTGTAGAGAGCCATCTCCATGTTATGGAAATGTGTATGCTTCGTTGGATATCGGGCATCTCCCTACTCGACCACGTCACAAATGATGCCATTCAACAACAGCTAGGAGTGTCATTAATTACAGAGAAGATGAGAGAAAGCTGGCTTCGTTGGTATGAACATGTCCTTAGAGCGGCACCTTCCACTGTCACCAAAATAGCTTACCATCTTAAAATCGATGGCCGACGGCCACGTGGGCGACCAAAACAGAGATGGCAGGACACCATCAACAAGGACATGCAAATTGATGGGCTACGCCCTGAGGATGCAGATGATCGGGCAAAGTGGTGTTTCAAGATCTGAAAAGCAGACCCCGTGAAAATAGCAGGAAAATGCTAGGAAGAAGAAGAAGAATTAATGAGTTAACTTCTACAAAATGTGCTTGGCTATTTCAATTACAGTTTAGATCCTTTCTTCTTAATTAAAAAAATAAAAGCTCAAGCAAACAGACCCTTGACAAACTTGGAAGCAGTGGTATTGAATCTTTCAGTTTCAGCTAAAGGACTTATCTCTAAATTATATAATATTACCACAGAACAAACATACCAGCCTCTAATTGGTTTGATCTAATTGGAAATTTTCTTAAATATTCCATAGATGGTGTATGACTCCTTATAAACTAGCTTGCATGAACAACAACAACAAAAAGCTTCCCTTTTTGTTGGAATGGTTGTGAAGAAAAGGGAACTTATTTTCACTTTTGATGGACATGTCCCCATATCTTTTCCTTCTGGTCTGAGGTGTCTTTGGAGATTAGTAGAGTATTGACGCCTTTGAACTTTGGTGTTGGAGAAGACACCTGAGAATACTGTGGACAGCCAAGAAAACAAACCAGTGGATCATTGCACAAATCAACCCAGAGTTCTCACTCAGGGCACAAATTATCCCACTTTGGACATATTATGCAAAGACCCAGCTCTCTGGAAAAGGCTCTAATGAGAAAGGTGGAAGGAAAGAGAAGAAGAGGATGACCAGCAGCAAGGTTGAAGGACTCAGTTATGGTGGCAATGAGTGCACCATTGGGAGACTTGAAAAAATAGGTTAGGGATAGATCATCATGGAGAAAATCTATCTATGTGGTCGCTAGGAGTTGAAAATGACTTGATGGCATATAATCAGTAAAAAAGTTACATATAAAAGAATTAATATGGGTACACAACTTTCTTTGCTGAATATATTTTTAGAGTCTAACGCAAATATCTCCTCTAAAGTATTAGTGGTATTCTTGTTGACTGTCACTAGAATGTCCCTGGCTAAACATTGGAAAGAAGAAACTATGACATTCGAGCTTTGTTACCAAAATATTTGGCATATCACCATAGCTGAAAAACTGTCCTACGCTGTTCATCTGCATTCTCGTTAAGTTAAAGTTATAGCCTTCTCCAATATATGTTCTGATTTTATATCTCATACTAACCAGGGAAATCATAATTGTTTTATGCCAGATAAATATACTAGTGGGAGGAGTATTAAGGACTAATTAATATGTGGTTTTATAAACTGTTTTTCTTGTCTCCCTTTTCAGTCCTTATTTGTATGTGTTGAATTTTATTCCACTGTTTATAGTTATTGTAATTTTTAAGGAAAAAATAAAGGAAAAAGGAAAAAAATGGCAAGAATGAATGATGGGATACTGGAGACAAAAAGTCCCTGTCCCTGCTCCTAATAAATGGTGAAAAGTGACATGTTGCAAAGCTTGGATATATCACTGGTGCTGGGAAACTCTTGCTACTTAAGATATTGAACAATATTCCGAGTGCCTTGTTCTTGTAAGACGGAACTAAAATTAGAAGTGTGGGAAGATTTCCAACTGGAATTCAATCTAGTTTTTAAATTTATAAGTTATCCTTTTGATTAATCTTAAAATAAAGAGCATTTCTTTCTCAAGTCTTAGGTGCACTGGAAAATAAATATGAATGAGAACAGTGACTTTAATTCTAACAGTTTTCATGAAAGTATTGTTTGAAAAAATGAAAATGCCTCCAATTAGGATAGAACAAAATGTTGTGATAAATATAGACAGCATGCAAATCCCATTCTAATATTCTATTACATTATGTGAATGTAAAGTGTGCAATCCAGATTGAGATTCCAGTGAATGGGAAGGGCCATTTAAACCTTTACTCCAGAGGCATGTTCCCCTCAGAACAATCCCCCATATGTCCATTGGCATAGTGAAAACAAATCCCATCCACTCGTGGTCCTTTTGTTTTGAAAATGGCCATAAACACTGAGAATGCAGGGGTTGTAAGGCTGGTAAGGGAAAATGTAAGCTCCGATCCACTCATCATCTTTAGAGATTAAGATTCTGTCAAGTCAAGTTCCAGGTAGTTTTCTTAGCAGAACCTTTTTATGAACTGGCATCACTGTGAGATTTTAGGTGATTTCCCTGATGCCCCCATCATTATCATCATACCAAACACAGCAAGATTGCTAAATTTCAGCAACCAATTATCCTAGGACATCTTATTATATGAGAGCACTTAAATTTTGTAGTATTACATATATAAATGTCATTTGGAAGTCCTTTTATCCTATCTTTATCTTTATTTTCTCTATTTTGTTTTGTTTCAATTTGTTTCATTTTGTTCTCTTTTGTTTTCTTATACTTGTAAACTTTAGCTGGTGGTTTTTATTGCTCTCATTGTATTTGAGCCTGCTTTTATGTGCAGTTTTTTATGGTTGTAGCTACTTTGCTGTCACTGACCATAAATAAACATAATTTCACTTTCAATATATAAACGTGGAAGGAGGTCAGGCATTTGTTTTAGGTTTTAGGAGATAGTGGTGACTCCGGTCTCTGCAAGCGCCAGGTTGCTAACTGCTGCTGCATTTTTGAGCAAAGGTGTTCAGACGACATGCGCTGAACAAATGTCAATCCTAATGCTCTGTGCTAGATTTGACTAGAAGGAGTGACACTGCTTAGCTTTTTCAGAGTTCAGCCTAGGTCAGCTGAGTGCTGCAACTTGCTGTCATAGAGCATATGTAGAAAACAGTAAATAATGTCCATAAATTTTTGTGATCCATAAATAGTATGCATAGGTAATCTTGAAGAAGGTATGCAGGAACAGTTAAGGCAAGATAAGAGACAATTCAGTCCTGGGTAAGGAGAAAGAAACTCAAAATAACACCACCTTGAGTCTGTTTGATATAAGGGAGGCCAATAGGGAACTCTGGCAAGCTTTCAAGATTCTGTTATCATACCCTACAACAATGAAATATTCCTGTAAATCCTTGCACTGAATGTTTCCTGACCCAGCCTACCTCGAAGGGCTGACAACAGTTTTGTAAACAATATTATCCAGTTTATATTATACTATTTCAAAAAATGGAGTACACAAAACAGAAAATGGGTTTATTTGAGTCTGGAACAAAAACCCAAAACATTCCATCACCAAGTTCTGATCAAACAAAACTCAAAATAGCTTGAGTTTTCTCTGTTTTGTTGGACTAAAACTTAAAATGTTTCAACTGATTCAGTTATGAGAAAGAATAAGCCCCTTGTTCCGTTCCTTTTCACCCCAGGTCCACAGCAATTAACAGGATAGCAGTTTGTGCCAAGTACCACCAGCCAGCTAACGTGCAAAAATATTGGCCGAAGAAATTAATTTTAAAACATTTTTGAAAATTTTGAAATTTGCAGAGAAGAGTGCAAAATATTCTCTCAATGAAATATAAATGCTGTCAAAGGGATCTTCTCAATTCTCATTCTTTTTAACCTTGTGTATCATAATGTTATGAGAGTGGGTTTTTTTTTTTACTTCCTTTCCACATCATCAGCTGACACTAATTTTGGGAATAGACCCCTGAATATTGATGGGAAACATACATGGGACAGCATGCTCATATTGAGAAGCTTTGGGCTTCTCAAAGACATTTGCTGCTTTACTCTGAGAACAGAATTTTAGGCCTTTTTAGTCTGATCTAGGAAGATTTCCTACTTCAGATGTTGCAGAAGGCAAAGAGAAACTTGACACAGGGCTGCTGTCTTGTTTATAATGTGTAGTTCTAATTCCTCTGTGAAAATTAAAAGGCATGCAAGGCTTGCAATAGTAAAATAAATACATTTTATTTATTTTATTACTGATGTTATTATTGAAGCACTGATGATGGGGTAATGAAATGTGGGGGGAGATGGGCGGTGATATAAGTTGGAAAAATAAATAAATAAATAAATAAATAAATAAATAAATAAATAAATAAATGTCTGCAAGCAAACAACCAAGCTGAGAAAACACCAAGAACTCCACAATTCAACCCTGATCCTCACGAGAAGCTGTCTTTTAAATTGGTTTTTCAATACATGTTTATACTTCAATACTTATTTTGTGTATGTGCCTTCAAGTCAGCGTTGACTCCTGGTGACTGCCTGGACAAATTCCCCTTACCTGGGAATTGTAATTTTAATCAGAATAATTCCTCCCTGAGTTTTCATTAATATAGGGGAAAATCCCAAAGCTGATGCAAATACATATGTGTTCTATTATTATATTTTATATTTTATATTATTTTATATTTTATATTTTATACTTTATATTTTATATTATTTTATATTTTATATTATTTTATATTTTATATTTTATACTATTTTATATTTTATATTATTTTATTTGCCTTCAGGTCAGTTTTGACTCTTGGCAACTGCCTGGACCAGTCCCTGCAGTTTTCTTGGCAAGGTTTTTTGGAAGTGGTTTGTCATTGCCTGCTGGCTGACCTTGGGCCAGTCCATCTCTCTCAGCCCTAGGAAGCAGACAATGGCAAACCACTTCCGAAAAACCTTGCCAAGAAAACTGCAGGGACTGGTCCAGGCAGTTGCCAGGAGTCAACACTGACCTGAAGGCAAATAAAATATAAAATATTAAAAAATATAAAATATAAAATAATATAAAATATTTAAAAATTTAAAAATATAAAATATAATAATAGAACACATATATATTTGCATCAACTTTGAGATTTTGCCCTATATTAATGAAAACTCAGGGAGGAATTATTCTGATTAAAATTACGATTCACAGGTAAGGGGAATTAAACTCCCCCCCCCCCAGCTGTTTGTTTTACCAAATCTTCTCTGTCTCCTGTGTGGATTTTAAGAGAGAGGGAGGGAAGTATAACGTCTGCCCCATGGCTCTACCTTAGGTCCAAGATCCACAATTGAGTCACTTCAGATGGCAAACAAGTCCTTTGATTCACAGGAAGACAACCAAATGCACACAGCAATGGATACAGTCAATAAATATAACATAAATTACATTACTTAAGGACAGCTGTCCAGCAGGCATCTGCTAATGATTCTTCTTACTGGAACAATATCCTTATGCCACAATATGGAAGGAGTAAACCTAAATTGGTGCCAGAATGGATTCTTGTCCTTGTGAATGATTTGATCATTCAACAGGCCTGTATACATGCTTAATTTATTTATGTTCAAAGGTCTCAGATAGTATTTGGATAATAGTTTTGAGATCCAGACAGCCAAGTTTGCCAAGTTTGTGCTCCTTGGGTCTTGTATCGATGGAAGCAAGAAAAGGGGAAGAATATTTGATCTTCTGTTCTTATGATGTTTACTGCTGCTGTTTTGTTCAAGACACACTTGTGCTGTATCGTATGTATACTCCTGCTTATTTTCAGTAAAGATTTATAGCTTTTATATCATACAGCCGTTGTCAGCGTTACTCTGCTTGTTTACTTTTTGCCTCCTCCCAAAACAACAGGTTATGGGCCCAGCACGCTTCCGCTGCACGTTCCTGGCTGCTTCCATGCCTGTTTGATTTATGAAAGGGAGTTTGTTTTATTTAGAGGCTGATTTCAGGGTGACTGTGTTTTTGAGCAGTCAGTATGGCTGTTCAAGGTCTTGTCAGTTTGCCGTTTGAACGTTTAAATGGCAAGAACTATCTGACCTGGTGCCTCAAGATCTCAAGTCTTTTGTCGAGAGCAAAAGAAAAGGTACTTGGCAGTGGCTACCAGACAAGTCGAGAGCAAAAGAAATCATTACAACACACACAGATATAGCTTTCTTAACATGCTCTCATTGGCTGGTTGGATATCTGGAGCTTCCGAGTGCAGAGTACTACCTGCCAGTAGGTGGCAGTGCTGCACCTAGCAGGCATGCCTAGCAGGCATGCTCTAATCTGCATTAGAGATGTAGACATAACAAACTGTGGAGAACAGCAATTTCTAGCTACTTTCTCATGGGAATCCTGACAAAATTTAGGTGCAAACTACAAGATGTTCAAATGGGGATAAGACAGAAGGAGGTTTGAACCATCATAGCCAGCAAAAGAACCACACTAGGAAACATGCTCAGTAGAATCATCTGGGGAGGGTCATCTTTGTGTAGGGATAAATATATTAATGCAAGGAGTCTCCAAACTAAGATGAGTGTTTTGAGGGGTTTTTTTTCCCTTAAGGAGGACAGTGAACTGGGGTAACTCTGTATATCAAATGTGGCACAGAGTCAGCTAAGATATGCATTTCAGGTGGCCCAGATTTCTCCACTGAATCACAGTGGATGCTCATGCTAGGCCTCAAAAGTAATTTATTGGGAATACTTTCAACATACTACCAAAACGCTCAGAGTGGTCTTAGGCTAGGTAATAAAATGAGGGAGGCACCCAGAAAAGGAAACATTGTAGTGATTTTAAGATAGACTAGATAAAAGTGTGTTCCAGTAATGACAAAGAGATAAAATTTCTACAAATCTTATAGTTAGAACAGTTACTGATTTAACTATAGGAGAGATAATCCTGAACTTAATCCTATACAGTAGCCTAACTTAGTTGATGTAGTTCAAGTGTTTGGAAACAGTTCCATCAAATTAAACATATATGTACATGGAAAATTACCATGGTTGCATCTGATTCCAAAAAAGAAAATTTCTGTGATCAACTTAGGCCAAGGTAAAATAGTTATCTGAGAGATTTTGAATGAACAGTTGGTAGACCAGTACAGTTTGAACTAAGTTGCCTAAAACCTCTTGAAACTGTTTTAACCAAGAATGTTGTGGCCTGTGGTTTCTTATTTTCCAAACTACATTGCCACATACCTTGTTTTTAACCTCTTTGCCCATTGTCATTTATACCACAGTTGACATTGCCAGGAGAAGATTGGGTTGCAGCCTCCTAAAGTACAGACTGAATGAAAAAGAGCCTTTAGCAGTGCAGACTGTTTCATATGTGGAAGCCTCAAGCTCCCTCCTGGAGAATGGGGAAACACACATAAATATCTTCCTTTTCATCTATAAAAATTGTGAGAGTATGGAACAGCTAATGATTTTAGAGACTACAGTACAATTTTTAGTTTCCCTAAGTACTAAAGTCTCAATTAGTGTAAAAGTGTATAGTAAACTACTGCCCCAAAACCTTTTTCTGAAATCAAGACATTTCTTGTCTTTTAAGTGACAAAACAACATTATTTCCTTTCATCTTTCTGCACAATTTTACAGAATACTCATGAGACCATCTATCATCTTGTTTGCTTTAAATTGCTTCTTTATCATGCTTCTTGTTAAGAGCTTATCAAAGCATTGTTTTTTTTAAAAAAACACATCATTATAAGGCTTGTGTATCTTCAACTGTAAGATATCAAAGTGATATTAGAAATGGAAAAAGAGAAACTCTAGGAATCTGAAGAACAATCTGAAAATGTATCTGAAGATGATATGAATTATGGAGTCTCAAGCCACATCTCATACATTATTATACATTCAGGATAATGCTTGAGCTGAAGCATCCAGTTTATACTGGGCTTCTTGTTTCCTCTTCTATCACAAAGCATCTATATCAGAGCTTTCCAAACTGTGTGTCGGGACACGTTAGTGTGTCGGCTGCAGTGTCTGGGTGTGTCGCGGCTGCTGCTGCTGCCTCCAAACCCTGCCAGGATTCCACGCAGGTCCTAGTGCCTGCCTTGTGCCTTGCTGCCTTCAAACCTGCCCTGCCAGGATTCCACGCAGGTCCTAGTGCCTGCCTTGTGCCCTGCTGTAAGAGCGTGTCGCGAAATGATGCCCTGCTTTAAGAGTGTGTCACAAAATGATGCATGTCTAAAAAGTGTGTCACCAACATGAAAAGTTTAGAAAGCTCTGATCTATATCCAGTGTTCCATGTATAGTGGAGGGGACAGAAATTGGATTTTGTAAAAAAAAAAAAAGTGTGTTAGGGACTAGGGCTTCCCAAATCATCAGTGACAGTAACCTGCTTGACTGACTTAATGTTTGAGAATGCAAAGAATAATCTGCATAGTGGAGAGGAGTTTCCATAATATAGTACTTCTGAGCCCATGTGAAGGAAAGGTAGATCATTCTATTCCACATCATATTTCAAAGGAATCATAAATGTAACTCTGAGTGTCTCACTATCAGGATCCCAAAACCAAGAAACCTTTCAGTCAGTTCATGCTAAAAAGATTCATTTATTAAGGACTAGAATACATGAGGCAAAGGCAAAGCTTCGAATGGCCAAATTGGTGCGCATACTTTGAAAATAAGAACATCCCTCTGACATCATTTACTATCTAATTGAAAACAAGCTAGTTCCCACTCCAGTTCGACCTCCTCCCGTCAGAACACTCTTTAACAGTCCAGGTGTCTTCTCAGAAAACGGCCAAGGCAGGAATGTCAAGGCAAGCAGCTCGTTGTGAGCAGCAAGGCTTTTGGCACAAAAGCAAACACGGGTCAAGTTCTTACAATGCTTGACACATGTACGTATGAAACTATGACAGGCGAACGGAGCTAAAGTGGAGGGAGCTTTGAAATTATAAGAATAAGGGCTGTTTATCACCTCTTATTTGGTTGTATTTCAGTGCTATAGGCCCTGATCAAATAACAGCTCAAGGGAATGCAATGAATGCTGAACCAGATGATGCAATACTGTGCTGAAATCTGGCTTAATTTCCTGAATTGTTTTCCTCCATGAAATAGGTTCCTTTTTTGTTATCAGAATGCTTTAGCATTTCTTTTAATAGTACTTTTTATTTATTACTGTGAAGTAGACTGTGATGCTTGTGCACTGTTTCCTCTATATTATGCAGCCCCTGTTATTTAGCAGTATTTCAAGCTGCCCAGGCTTCATATTCTAAAAAACAAAAACGAAATCCTCAGTAAAATAATAATTACTACTACTACTACTACTACTATTATTATTATTATTATTATTATTATTATTAATAATAATAATAATAATAATACATTTATAGACTAACAAGTCCCTAAGGACCCTTGGCAATTTACAATATAAAATACACAAAAAACAATATATAAAAGTACACAAATAAAAGGTCCCCAAACTAATGAAAACATGGAATAAAATTAAATTAACCACACCATCTTATAAGCAAACTAAGACAGAATCAAAGCCCAAATGCCCTATGGAAGAAGCGCTTTGAGCAACTTTCAAAAGGTAGTCACGGTGGGAGCCCCGAGAGGCTACTGCAAAGGAGCAGTGCAGCCACCAAGAAGCAGTGCCACCAACGTTTCACCCTCTCACTTCCCTAAAGTGAGTGTGTCTCCCAGGTAGATCAAACTGGTCAGGCCAATTTCAATGGGAGAATGTTGGCCTCAAAGAAATAGGTCGCAACCTATGTAGAGCTTTAGAGGTTAACACCAACAGTTTAAATTGTCTCCAAAAATCTATTGGTAAATATTGTAGGACTCTCAAAACTGCTGTAATGTGCTCCCACTACAGAACTCCACTCAGCATGTGGGGCACTGCATTGCAACTTCCAAGTAATATTCAACTGCAGCTTCATACAGCATTGCAGAAGTCTAAGTGGGTGGAAATGGGGGCATGAGTCACTGTAGGAAGATCCTCCCATTCCAGGTGGGGCTGCAGCTGGCACACCACACCCACCAAAGCTGGGAGAAGGCTGTCTTGGCTGCAGGCTCTACTTGCAATTCTGGTAGGAGCTGTGAGTCCAGAAGTGTTGGAGGTCCCAGCAAATCAGCATGCCTCATTAGCGTATGAGAAGTTCATTCTAGGATGACTCTCTGTGCTTCTGGAGGAAGCTGTTTGTTACTCTTCCCACTTCCTCTTTCTCTCTCTCTCTGCCTTTTGCCACCATCGAAGGAGAACATGGCTGCTGAGCTCCTCTCCATCGAGAAGCCATGCCTAGGCCTCAACTCCAGAAACTTTCCCCTTTCTGCACGCAGCCCCAGGCAGCAAAGAGGGCCAGGGGTCTACATAATTTAGGGAAAACACAGAATAAGAAGAATCATTCCTAACAGAATGGATGTAACTGAACTGGACCAAATAAAAGTAAGAACTCTTTTGAAACTACTTTGTCTAAGCATGTAATTCTTTATGCTTGGGTGGGCTAAGTATGTTAAGATCAGTAACCTATATTTCTCTAACGTGCTCATTAATGCTATTTTGATAAAAACTCTCTGTGTGCTTATTGCTCCACTGCACTAAGCTCTGCTCCATTCATTGGTCCTAGCAGTCCACTAATGGCCATCTTAGGGTTATGGGCCCAGGCTTTTACAGAAGGAGAATTTATTTTCAATAGAGAAAAAGGTAAACAGCAAAAATTTTCTTTTTTGGATTGTTTTGTTTTTGCATGAGCATTGTTGTTTTTGAGAGAATACTCAGTGTAAATGCTGAGGAGGTGATCTTGCACAAGAAAATAGGCATAAAGCATAAATGGAAGAATTTTTTTAAAGTGATTTTTAAGCTTTTTGCTTAGACAAAATGGCCAGTGTACAACTGCCTTACAATGCAGTAATTTTAAAACTAAAACCCGGAGAGTTTTATCCCTGGAAAATTTGGGTGGAAAGGCAGGCAAGAATTTTGAATCTGCATAACATTTTGAAGGAAGATCCCCCAAGTTCAGATTCAGAAGGCTATGAAAGCTGGATAGCCAACGATCTTAAACTCCAAGGACTATTCTTGAATTCCTTGAGTGGACAGATGATGGTGCAGATCCAGCACATGGAAACTGCAAAAGGAATCATGGAGGAATTGTTTAAACTCTTTTGGGAAGGAGGAGATTCCCAAGTCATTAATTTGGTGAGAGAGTTGTCCAACGTGAAACTCTAGCCAAATGAAAATATTGATGAGCATATTTCCAAAATTCAATCATTACTGCACAAGCTTGCTTGCAATGATATAATTTTGGATAATAGGATGCAAGTTGGATTTTTATTGGGATCTCTGCCTCAGAGTTTTTCAAGTTTTGCTGCCAGCTATAGGGGATCCAGACAACCCCTATCAGACTTGATTCAAGAATTAAAGTCTGAACATAGCAGACAGGCCTCCTATAGAAATTCCAAGCAGAAACATCATGAGGAAGGCTATTTTTCAAAGGTGCCTCAGTGTCAGGGAGATAACGGGCGGAGAAGGAGGGGGCTCCCTCCAGGAAGGGAAACGCATGAATAGTACTGAATCTCTATGTTTCCCTCCCAAGAGGTTGAAGAAAGCCCCGCCCTAAGTTTGTGGACTTATTCTTTGGGCATTGCATCTTCATGTTAGTTTAGCTGGATTCTGTTTAGGCTGTAGGATAATAAACACAAGAGATTTGACCCCAAGCCTCAGCGTGTTATTCCTGCACTTGTTGTCAGGACATCAATCCAGCTAAACTCAAAACTCCCATCGAAAGAGGGAGGAAGAAGAAATTTAGGATAATGTCTTCAGAGGCACAAGAACTGCAGCAGGCGATAGTGCAACTGGCAGCGGCCCTCCAGCAACACCAACAGCAGGTGGATGTTCAAGTTAACAACCTACAGGCAGCCATGCTACAGCAGATGCAGCAACCAGCTCCAGTCGCACCGCAGCTGGGCCCAGCAGCAGCACCCCCCCCCCCCCCATCGTCCTGAGGTCCCAGGGCTGCTTACCGGAAAAATTTGGAGGAGAGACGGCGCAGCTAAGAACTTTCCTCATTCAGTGTACCATGTTCTTCGACAGCCGTCCAGCTGAATTCCCAACAGACAGAACCAGAGTCACTTTCATCTTAAGCCTACTGAAAGGATCTGCTGCCAGATGGTCCATCCCGATGGTGGAAGCCAACGACCTAATTCTAAACAACTACCAGAATTTTATGGACCATTTCAGAGCCCATTTTGATGACCCAATCAGAGAAGTCACTGCCAGCCGGGAAATCTGAAAGCTCCGACAGGGCAATAGGAGAGTGGGTGCTTACATTGCAGATTTCAAACTGCTAGCAGGAGACTTGGGATGGAACAAAACCGCTTTAAAAGATCAGTTTAAACAAGGGCTTGATGAAGAAATTAAGACCAAGCTGGTGAGACAAGGCACACCAGCAACCTTGGAAGCCTTATACCAGCTGACCGTAGTGATAGACACCAGGCTGGAAGAATTACGGCAGCTCCGGCCAGGGAGAGGAAGAGCTGGATTCAGGCTGGCATTTCCAGGATTTACAACTTTCCCCACCACTTCTGTTTCTCTAGGAGCAGAGGAGCAGATGCAAATTGGAGCATCACAACGGCTAATTTCTGAAGCTGAGAGACAGAGAAGGAGGGAGAGAGCCCTTTGCTTTTATTATGCGGCCCCAGGTCACATAGTAAGAGCTTGTTCAGTCAGAGGCCAAGCAGCTCCGGCAAGAGCAACAGACCAGGCGGCAGAGCAGAGACCGGCCCCAGCCTCTTTTTCCAACCAGGGAAACTTCAGTGGCCTCCCTCACCAGAGCTCCACAGGGAGGCCCTCCAGCAATTATGAAGGGCTCATTCTGGAGATTTCAGCCACACTTTTTACTCTATCCCAGCCACCCTGACAATAGCCTCCAAGCAGCTAGTTGCATTAGACGTTCTCATTGTGCCACTACCAACTTTACAGATGTAGAAGCAGTGGAAAGGTTTGATATTCCAACACTGGAATTACCAAGTCCCACAGAAGTTGAAACCATCGACGGTCAACCCCTCAAAGCAGGCCCAGTCATATGCTGCACACAGCCACTTCAACTAATGATTGGAGCTCACACTGAGTGGATTCAGCTTTATGTCACAGCATCATTACAAGTTTTTATCATCCTGGACACTCCATGGTTAAAGCTTCACAACCTCTGTTTGGACTGGGTAACAGGAGCAATTTCCTTCCCAGCAAAGGACTTCCAGCACCACTGCTGACCAAGTATGGAGACTTCACAGATATTTTCTGCGAACAGGAGGCTACAGCACTACCACCCCATAGAGTGCACGACTGTACTGTCGACCTAAAGCCAGGAGCCAAGATTCCAGCGAAGAAACATTATACTATGTCACCCAAAGAGCTTGCTACCCTCAAGGAGTACTTGGATACAAACCTCAAGAAGGGATTCATTCGACCGTCCACATCTCCAGCATCTGCCCCTACCTTCTTTGTACCAAAGAAGCCAGACCCCTTCGCATCTTCAGTGCAGACGGATGGAAGGGGGACTCCCATGCGCACAGTTCATCACTACAATGCTTTTAATGCAGTTACTGTTAGAGACCACTACCCGCTTCCTCTCATATCAGACTTGCTCAATCGCTTACAAAAGGCACGCATTTTTGCTAAGTTGGATCTCAGAAATGCTTACAATCTGATCCGAATGAAGGAAGGGCACGAATACCTGACAGCTTTCGATACCAGGTATGGTAAGTTTGAATATTTGGTCATGCCTTTCAGACTAAGTAATTGTGGGGCAGTATTTTCCAGATTTATGAATCATATTTTTTCTGATTTATTAGATAAGTATGTGGTCAATTACCTTGATGACATCCTGATATTTTCTGATGATCCAACTTCTCATATAACCCATGTCTGCAATGTTTTACAAAGACTAAGAGAAAACAGGCTTTTTGCCAAGCTAGAGAAGTGTGCCTTTGATTTAACTCAATTGGACTATCTGGGCTACAGAATTTCCATAGAAGGCATAGCCATGGACCCCTCAAAGGTCCAGGCAATTCTCTCTTGGAACCCTCCCCGTAATGTGAAGGAGGTCCAACAATTTCTCGGATTTGGGATTTTTTTACCACAATTTCATTTATGGGTTTGCGGAAAAGGCACGGCCCCTTTCTCAGCTTTTAAAGAAGGGGACATGATTCTGTTGGGGTGAGCCACAGCAGGCTGCCTTCCAAGAGTTTAAACAACTTTTTGTAGCCCAACCTCTTCTGAGACACCCTGACCCAGAGCGGCAATTCATTGTCCACACAGACGCATCTAATGTTGCAATAGCAGCTGTACTTCTGCAGGCTGAGAGCCCAAATGGGGAGGGGATGCTTCCTTGTGCCTTTTTCTCTCGCACACTGTCACCAGCACAGAGGAACTATGATGTTTTTAACAAGAAATCGCTTGCGATTAAGGCTGCTTTCCGAGAGTGGAGACACTGGCTGGAGGGAGCGAACTTTCCGGTAAAAGTTTGCACAGACCACAAGAATTTAGAACTTTTACAAAATTCTAGGTCACTCACTCCCCGCCAAGTAAGATGGAGCCAGTTTTTCTCCCGTTTCAACTTCGTAATCTCTTACTTGCCTGGCAAGCAGAATCGGCTGGCTGATGCATTATCTAGACAGCCACAGGAAATTCCAGCCTCCCACCAAACAGCGCAGGGTACAATTTTACAACCTCACAATTTTGAGAAGCCTCCTGAAGGGAACCAAACAGAGATCTTAGCAGCCAGCAGGCAGGCGGAGGATCTCTTTGCAAAAATCAAAGCTCAGCAGCAGCAGGACCCGTATGCTAGGGTTAGGCTGAATGACCTCCAGGGGGCCCAGCAAGGGACACCTTCCCCATTCACGGTAGATGCGGGGATTCTTTGGCATAGCGGACGGCTTTACGCTCCCATTCCCCTGAGGGAAGAGGTGCTAAAGCTATGTCACGACAGCCAAACAGCTGGACATGGAGGAGTTTTCAAAACCCTGCATAGAGCTCTCAGAGACTACTGGTGGCCTAAGATGGCTGCACACATAAAGACTTACGTGGCCTCTTGCCACACCTGTAGATGTGCCAAAACCATCACAGGAAAACCAACAGGACTTTTACAGCCCTACCCACGCCCCCCCCCCAGCCCTGGGACACCGTCTCCATGGATTTCATCACTGACTTGCCACTGGCCCAGGGTTTTACTTCAATACTAGTGGTTGTGGACTGTTTTACAAAAATGGCACATTTTATTCCTTGCAAGGGCCTTCCATCTGCACAAGCAACAGCACAGTTGTTTTTGGACAATGTCTTTCGGCATAGAGGTATGATCAATACATAATTTCGGATCGCGGCTGTCAATTTACTTCCAGGTTCTGGGGGGGCGCTTTTTCAGTCATTGTGTACTGGGCCAGCCTCTGCCTCAGGACTCCAGCGAGGAGTCAGCAGACGAGCTGCCCCTGTTGAACCCCCAGGAGACTGAAGAAGAGGTAGCTCCAGATCTAAACCCGGCTCCAGAAACAGACCCAGTACCAGAGGGGAGAGGAGATGTGGCAGCATCTCAGCCTCCAGAGGCTGAGCAGGAGCAAGCCCTGGATCGTGGTTTGTCCCTGCCCTCCAGCCAGCAGCCAGCTGCTCCCACTCAGACCCCTAGCTCACCTGAGTCGCCCAAGCAGCAAAGGCGGCAGAGAATAAGGGCTGCCTTAAAGGAAAGGCGCAGGAGCGCCCGTTTCGTGGCTAGAGAACAACAGAGGAGAGACGGTGAGTGCAGCCAGGAGCCAGCCAACAGCTGGCTGCCTCAAGATAAATTAGCAGAGGGGCTGTGAGCAAAGCTGTGGAAGCAACTTGCATTATTGCTGCGACCACTTCCTGCATCTCGCCTTGATTTCCTGGACTCCTGATCTTGCTTTGGACTATCACTAGCCTGCTGGCTACAACCCTTGACCGTGGCTCTAGACTCTCGTTTACCTGCATGCTCCAATCCTGACCTCTGCTATTGGCTTCTCGTCTATCCACTGGACTATCCCTGAAACTTGGTTTACCAGCTTTGCCGGCTTGCAACTCACGGTTGGTGAACGGATGTTTGTCTCCTGCTTGATATCTCGCTGTCAGCCTCTGTGAAACCTGACACCCGAGACTAGCCAGCACACATTGGGGGTCCAAATACACTTATCCTCTTTGAATCATCCGTGTACTAATGGGGAATCTGAGAAAATTAACCAGATATTGCAACAATATCTAAGATGTTACATCAACTATCACCAGGACAATTGGCCAGACCTACTCCCCATGGCAGAATTTGCCTATAACAATTCGGTGCATTCCTCCACCAAAATATCCCCTTTCCAGGCACTTTATGGGTTTCATCCGAGGGTATTGCCTATCTCCTCACAACAGGGAGCAGTCCCAGCAGCTGCAGACTTCATCGCAGAGCGACAGGCTGCTCATCAGCTATTAAAGGAGCAGTTAGACATCGCAAAAGCAGCTTATAAACGAACTGCAGATGTACACAGACAAGAAGGGCTGCAGATTATGGTGGGAGACAAGGTCTGGCTCTCTACCAAGTTTTTAACATCTACTAGGCCTTGTAAAAAATTGGACTCTAAGTTTGTAGGCCCTTTCATGGTGGTACAGCAGATAAACCCTGTGGCTTATCGTTTGCAGCTTCCACACTCAGTGAAAATCCATCCAGTGTTCCACAGATCATTGTTGGTCAAGGAATCCCGCCCAAGCACCCTACATTCACATATTCCCCCCTCCACCTCCAGTTTTGGTAGACCAAACAGAGGAGTATAAAGTTTAAGACATTTTAGATTCTAGGCGGAGGGGCAGGGGCATCCAATATTTGATACACTGGAAGGGGTATTCTCAAACGGAACGGTCCTGGGAGAATGCCAAGGATGTACATGCACCTTTGCTGGTGCACAAATTCCATCAACTTTTCCCTCACAAGCCACGGCCTCAAAAGCTCTCAGAAGTTCAGCCCTCGGCCGCACAAGGAGAAAACCCCCAAGCAGAGGAGTTCGTAAGTTGGCAACTTTCACCCCCGTGAGAGGCCCAGGGGCCAGAGCGAGGGGAGGAGGCTGAGCCGCAGCCCTCCACCTCTGGCATGCATTTCCCAAGAGGGAGGGGGAAAAACTTCTCTAACCCTCTAGCTGTTTTACAGGAAAAGCCATCTGCGTGAGAGATGTTATCAGATCTGGACAACAGCAGCTCTGCTTCCTTTGAAGATCCTTCCATGGAAGAGCTGCCCCTGCTCCCCAGTTCCCATGAGAATTCGGAGGAGGAGATGGACTCCCAAGAGTATTTGGCTAACGCCAAGGACAGAGGTGGGGTGGGGGTTTCTATGGAAATTTTTCTTGGAGGAGAAGGTGGTGTCAGGGAGATAACGGGCGAAGAAGATTGACCCAGACTCAATGAAGACACAAAAGCTCTGGAAACCAGTTTTTGTAT
This sequence comes from Charina bottae, assembly GCA_023362775.1. Taxonomy (NCBI): domain Eukaryota; kingdom Metazoa; phylum Chordata; class Lepidosauria; order Squamata; family Charinaidae; genus Charina; species Charina bottae. Next base: position 5,287,004 of record JALMGJ010000028.1, on the reverse strand, counting down.
AAGCCTTCAATGGCTGAGGGAGACTTATTTTACAAAGCAAGGAAAGGCTTACAAAAATAGAAGTGAAAAATATAAATGCCTTCAACTATTTTAGAAAACAAATATCTTCTAGTGTTCTATCTTCATATATGCCTTCTCTACTTTCAGAATATGTTGTACCTAGTTGTCATAATATCCTGTTCCTAAATCTATGTTCTTAGTGCTAAAGCTACATTCTATTTCAGCTATCTATTATCTGTAGGCTCTTTACTCTATACCTTTAAAGTCCTATTGTGATGGTCTCCAGCTCTGACAGGCTCAAGTATTTACTTGAGGATCTGGGGGTTAGTGATCCTGCTCCAATAAAAATTTTTGAGGACAAAGTTGTATAAGACTCCCTCTATCAAAGAAGGTGGGAGGGCAGACAAAGCACATGGATGTTCGTTACCACATGATTAGAGAGGCACAGGAGACAGGACTAATACATTTGGTGTATTGTCCCTCAGAAAGGATGATCACAGACATCCTGACAAAGCCACTCACAAGGGGTGTCTATCAAGGCCTACGAAGTAAGTTAAATCTTGTGTAGGCATGATGCATGACTAGATTTGAGAAGGGGTGTTGGAGGTTCCAGCAAATCAGCATGCCTCATTAGCATATGGGTGATTGCTCTAGGAGGCAAACTCTCTGTATGCTTCCAAAGGAAGCTGATTGTTGCTCCTCCCACTTTCTCTCTCTCTCTCTCTCTCTCTCTCTCTCTCTCTCTCTCTCTCTCTCTCTCTCTCTCTCTCTCTCTCTCTTGCTTTCTTCCGCCGGAGAAGAAGGACCATGAGGCTTCTGGTCCTTTCATGGAGAGGCCATGTGCTAGGCCTCAACTCCAGAATTTTCCCCTTTTCTCCACACAGCCCTGGCAGCAACATAAGGCTAGGGGTGAACAAAGTTTTAGGGAAACAGAAGAAGAAGAATAATTCCTAACAGAATGGATGTAACTGTAACTGGACCAAATAAATGTAAGAACTCTTTTTTACTTACCTTTGAACCTACTTTTTCTAAGTGTGTCATTCTTTATGCTTCGGTGTGTGATGGCCCCAGTGCCAGGATCTTAACTTAAGAAATTCTCCAGAATGCTAAAAGAATTCATTTATTAAGATCAGACTACATGGAACGACTGCAAAGCTCTAAATACCAAATTTGGCGCCAAGCATTCAAAGTTAACAACATCCCGCTGACCTCATCCCCTGTTAGCTTCAAAACAAACGTTTTCTCACTCTAGATTTCCCCCCCTCCCAATCTGTTAAGTTTAATGAGAGTTCAGGTGTCTTATCAGTGTCCTTGATCTTTCACAGTCAGTGGACGAATGTGAGGGAAGCAAATGGTTCTTTTCGGTTTGCAAAGCAGCTGGCTACAAAGGAGGCTGACACGGGTCGGCTTCTATACTGCTTGACATGTGTTGGCTCAAATACATGGCAGGCAAGCAAGCAAAGCAAATCTGACACCTATTTCACTTTATCTTCATATTTCTCTGTTCTATATCTCTATTCTGTATTGAGGTAGACTCTACTGCTCTACTGCTGACCTCTATATTTCTTTTGTATTAAACTCTGTATATCCCTATTGTAACTTTTTATTGATCTATGCTTCTCTTCTGCAGAGTTCGATCTGTATTTTTTTTCTTTTTAGGTTCTATTTCGATTTCTGCTCTCAAAGCCTTTGCTTTTCCTTTTCCTTTTCTGCTTGCCTGTTCCCAGCTTGGCTTCTTTCTTTTCTCCTCTTCCGAAGGCTTACTCCAGCTGAGGGGAAAATGGCTCAAAGAGCTTTTACCTTGTGCCAAGTCCGAGGGATGAAAAAAACGCCTCTCACACCCCATGTTTCTCACCAGCTGCCTCCACTTTGGTTGTCGCTTTCTTAGCAGGGCTTCAAGCTTTTGCTCCTGGGCTATGAGGGTTCTGTTTGTTTTGTCTGTTCATCACAGGGCCTGTGGCTGCAGAGCTCCAAGGTAGACATCTTGTCTTCTCTCCTCCTCCCCCATCTGTCCAACTGGGAGGGGCTGAGAAGAGAGGGGAGAAAGCAGCACTGGTGCTTGTAATCCTCCCAGGAGCTTGTCCTTCCACAGATACCAAACTCCAAACCTTTGGATGAGCTCTCCCAGTGGCTTCACATAAATGTTAAACAGGAGGGGGGAGAAAACCAACTGATCTCTCCTACCCCACCATGATTGGCTGGAACTTCCTGCCAAGGAAAGATGGAACTACTGCCACATAATGCCCACAATCCCCAACCCCTACCCCCAACCCCAAGGGTACCATGGTCAATGAAATTGAAGGCTGCAGAAAGATCTAAAAGGACCAGGATGGATACACTTTCTCCATCTAGTTCCAACAAAGCTGCCTACTAGTGCAACCAATGCTGGCTCCATTCTATATCCATGCCTGACCTCTGACTAAAAAGAGTCCAGATAATCAGTTTCCTGTGGAATGCTCTGTAATTGATTCCCTTCCACTGTCTCAACATCTTTTCTCAAAAAAGTTGGAGATTGGACATTAGTTGTCCAATACCTCTAGATCCAGACAGTGTCTCTTAAGGAGGTAGCATACCACAGTCTCCTTCAGTGTCTTCTAGATGGCAGAGGACATCTTAGAAAGCCTATCCACCCTATCCACCTCATGGATGTTCATAAGCCAAAAGGATCCCAAGATCCAAAGTAGCCAAACAAGATAATGCCCAGCCATCACCCCAAACCCTACCAAGACTTGAGCAAATCTGTTTCACTTCAAGGGTCTTGTCATTGCAAATTTCAGCTCATTCTGTATTAAAGCAAAACAGGTTTCAGGGACTTTGAAAAACAGATTTTAACATTTTATTGGAGCAGAGCTTGAAAACTGCTATTCCATTCTTTTTAACAAAACATAGCACTAGCCCCCCCCCCCCCAAAAAAAATATTCCCTCATAATGATATCACATTCCTGTAAAGTTCATCTCATTTTAATGACTTTAAAAGAATTTACCTTCACACACACCACACTGATCTCTATGAAATTTGGCATATTTAATATCATTGGCGATCACTCGTAGCCGAGTAAGATTGTCTTACAAAGGTAAAATTTTAACAGTGGATCCGTAAGTGGCTATAAAGGCCAATTCTGGATCCGCACAAACTCCCACAATGAGGGCATAGGGTTTCCGGGTGGGAGACGGTCAAGATGAGGGTTTGCCTGACGTGCCTTCCTTTTAGCTCTTTTCTCCCTTTTGCCCTGTACTCGTGCTTCTTCAAAGTCTATAGCGCCATTAATAAAGGCTGACCTCCAATTGAAACGCTCATGAGTTAGGGCTTCCCAGTTCTCAATGCTGATATTACATTTTTTTAAATTAGCTTTGAGAGTATCTTTGAATCTCTTTTGCTGTCCACCAATATTCCGTTTTCCATTCTTAAATTGGGAGTAAAGTAGCTGCTTTGGAAGACAATGGTCAGGCATTCGAACAACATGGCCGGTCCAGCGAAGTTGATGTTGGATGATCATTGTTTCAATGCTGGTGGTTTTCGCTTCTTCTAATATGCTAACATTAGTCCGCCTATCTTCCCAAGTAATTTGCAGAATTTTTCGGAGGCAGCGTTGATGGAATCTTTCAAGAAGTTGGAGGTGGCGTTTGTAGAGGGTCCATGTTTCACAGGCGTACAGAAGGGTTGGTAGTACAATGGCTTTGTAAACAAGCATTTTGGTCTCCCTGCGAATGTCCCGATCCTCAAACACTCTACGCTTCATTCGGGAGAAAGCTACACTCGCAGAGCTCAGGCGATGCTGAATTTCAGCGTCGATGTCGGCTTTTGTAGATAGATGGCTGCCGAGATAAGAAAAGTGGTCAACATTTTCTAGTGACACACCTTTAAGCTGGATTGATGGCGCTGCAGAGGGATTGGTTCGAACTTGCTGGTAAAGCACTTTGGTTTTTTTAATGTTAATCGAGAGGCCGAGCTTTTCATATGCTTCTGCAAAGATGTTGAGGATAGTTTGAAGATCTTCCTCAGAGTGTGCACAGACTACGTTATCATCAGCATATTTAATATATTCATTAGGGTCTAGCATACCTACTAAATTCATATTGTTCTGGGGAAAAAGAAAGCTACAGCCATTTGAGCTTTCCTTCTTTTAAAGGGTAAAGTTCTAGAACCAATGATAAGTTGGATTGAATGATCCCTGGAATGGATTCTTTAATTTATGAAGCCCTTCTTCTGCATGTATCTGGCCTGCTTCCTCCAGTTTCCCAGAAGCCAAGCAGGTTAGGTCACCTGTCTCCCCTGTCAAGCTAAGCTATCAATATAACATGCCAGTTGGTATACCCTCTAGTGAGTTTTCACTGCCAATCTTTGAAAAGTAGAAAATATTGACCCTCTCTGTGAAGAAATTTGCATGTGCTGAAGTGCTTGGCCTCCCTGAGAAGGAAGCAATATGTACATGACTTTGGTCTTCCTCTTTCTTTATAGGTCAGCAGCACTTGGTGGCACTTATCGAAAGGAACTATGTAGTAAGACCGCTCACAGGAAGAGACTATTGGTTCAAATAGTGCATATAAAATGAGGATTTGTCACTTCCCAGGGCCACCAAAGGTACATATGATTACTTGTTGCAATAGCCTGGGGTTCAGGATGTTCCACTGCATGTCTTTTTTATGAGTCTTTCTTGCACATTATTTCCAAGACACAGTAAACATTATATTGCAGATATTTATGAATGCGACTATACACTGTGAAGTATGCTGTAGCCACAGATGCTGACTTGTTGCCAGAATCTTGCTGAAAGAACAAGATGAGCAATGTATGTCATGTAAGCAGAGGATTTGTCATCAGCATACAGTATATAATGCTGATAAATGAAACCTGGTAATTGAGGAACCATCTCATATGTCCAGAAAAGCATATATTCCATATTATGAGATTGGGATAGCAACTAGAGGTCTTTGAAGGTGAATTTAACCTTGACCATCTCTTTGGTCATTTTGATTTCCTAATGAGAAGGCAGAATCTGCTGGTGGAGATAATTACATTTTACAACCTCAGGGAACAAGATTGGAACACTGCTAACAGGAAGTGTCTAATTCATCAGCCCAATAGGCTATAAAATTGGCTGCCTTGAATAGTACGATCTCACAGCTGAACTAGGATATCGCTTCTAGGATCAAGATTAGTTTGGAAGATTGGTCAAATACTATCAGTTGCTTCTGCTTACAGACTCCTGTGGGCATGACTGTTGATGCCAAGGTCAGGAAAACCAATGGCCTTGCTAAATCTAAAATACAGAGGAGGCTTATATTACCATGTGAAGGCAAAGATTGTTATCAAGTGTTAAAACAGGGCAATCTTTATCCTCATAGTAATGTTTCCATAGTAATAATTGTGCATTGCAACCATTATATATTTATAAGGAAAACGTTAAGCAGGTACATTTGAAGGCATCACTGGGGAAAAGGCTATGCCTGTCCTTTGCCTGTGGTGACTTCAGTATATGGAGCAAGGGCCAAGTTTTGTGTTCTGCTCCTGAGCATAGCACATGGCTTTCTGGACACACACACACCCCGATAATCAAGCCTTTTTAAAAATCTGTAGAACTCCACCTGCTAATCTATATGCCAGTATAGACTAATGGCTGAATGCATGGATTCATTTTGATGTGAATTGCAAAAAATATTAAAGGTTTATGGTGCCTCTCCACAAAAGACAATGCAGCTAAAGCAAATCACTATACAGTCATAGAGTTAGATCCAGGTTTAGTCATGCTTTAAATAGACTTATTGAAATCAGTGGGTTTTAAGTTAATCAGAACTAACCTGTCTCATTGATTTCAGGAAGTCTACTCTAAAATGCCTAATTCTAAATATAATATTGTAAGGTGCAACCTCTAGAGGTTTCACTTGGATCTGCATTACAGCCACAGACTGGCCTGCCAACTAGTGCCCTCCACTTCTTTTAAGGCGAATATTCATCCACAAGGTAATAGTAAGAGAGGATATTTTCATTATTTGGATCTTCCTGGGAAAAGAGCACCATTCCTATGGGGGAAAGAAAGAAATATCCTAAGACTGACACAGCAATTGAGTGAAGACTTCTAAGATGCAGGAAGGAAATTCCAGTTTAGATGCAGTAAAACATTGAGTGTGTTTTTATTTTATTTTATTTTATTTTTATTTTATTTTATTTATTATTTTATTTTATTATTTTATTTTATTATTTTATTTTATTTTATTTTATTTTATTTTATTTTATTTTATTTTATTTTATTTTATTTTATTTTATTATTTTATTTTATTTTATTTTATTTATTTTATTTATTATTTATTTTATTTTATTTATTTTATTTTATTTTATTTTATTTTATTTTATTCTATTTTATTTATTTTATTTATTTTATTTTATTTTATTTTATTTTATTATTTTATTTTATTATTTTATTTTATTTTATTTTATTTTATTTTATTTTATTTTATTAATTTTATTTTAATTTTATTTTATTTTATTTTATTTTATTTTATTTTATTTTATTTTATTTTATTTTATTATTTTATTTTATTTTATTTTATTTTATTATTTTATTTTATTTTTTTGATAGGTGCAAAACCCTTGTGCAATAATTCAAAGCTACTTTCTTTGAGACAGTCTCCATTTTGGATGTATTGTTTCTTTGTTTACTCTTAATGTTTGAATCCTAGACCTTCTTCTCTAAGTCTAGCATTCATCTGTGTTTTTCTTTGTTGTTTTGTGTCCAATAAGTTAAATAGGAAATGAAGAGGGTATTTTTTATTTATTTACATTTGTTATAGCTGCTCACTCCAGTAATCTTTAGGCAGCTTACAAAATTCAAGAAAAATAGAAGCAGTTAAAAACATACAACAACACAGACAACCTAGACTAAAACAGCCATAACAATAACAGAAAACCACAATAGCGGCCCCACTAACACATTAACCCCAGGCCTGAGACCAAAGCCAGGTCTTAAGGGTTTTTTGGAACCCCAGGAGAGAGAATGCCGCCCATATCTCCGGGGTGATGCTGTTCCAGAGGGCAGGGACCACAACAGAGAAAGCACGCTTCCTCAGTTTTGTAAGATATCAACAAGATATCAACATCAATAGAGGGGAACTGCAGCGCACCTACTTTGCTGGAGTGTACCATGCAGGCAGCAACATTTGAAAGCTAAGTCACCCTATGCCATGAAGGGCTTTATAGGTAATGACCAACACCTTGAATTATACCTCGAAGCCAACTAGCAACCAATGCAGGTTGCGTAAAAGCAGTGACACATGGGCATACTGTTACTGTTCGCGCCACTGCATTTTGTGCCAGCTGTAGCTTCTGGTTGGTCTTCAAGGGAAGACTCATGTAGAGTGCATTGCAATAATCCAGTTGTGAAGTGACCATCAATCACTCATACCCTAGTCACCTTGTACCTCAACTACTGCAATGCACAGTACATAGGGCTGCCCCTGAAGACCACTTGGAAGTTGTGTTGGAATCAGGTGGCACCTTAATCTAATGGAAGGGAGGGAGGGAGGGACATAAGCTTTATGCTCATCTCTTCCCTTTTTTTCTACAAGAGGGTCTCAATATATACCAACTGTTCATAGCCAAACCTTTCACACAACTCCTGTACAGCCTAGCATTAGGTTTAGAGAATAAAACAATGGCAACAGTGATCATAGCGAAAATTCTTAAGGAAAATCGTATAGATGGCAGATTACATCCCAAATGCAGGACTTCAGTCAGAAGCAGGACTAAGAAAGATAGAATCCAGAGCCTAGATATGAATAATTAATTATAGGCTTAAACTGAGCTTTTGCTGAAAAGGCCTGGTCCTCTTAATCCTAGGTAATCGCTTTTAAACTTTATGATTATGGAAGGTGGAGAAGAAAATGATCATATTAGGCTTGTGCCACAGATGCTTCTGGGGATATGATGAAGGTAAAACAGTGCTAATAAAGAGGATAATTGATATTGACGTACAGATCATAATTTAATCTCTACAAATGTAATAATTGACAATAAGATTTTCAAAATCCAGGCAGCAAGCTCGTTGGGACATCTTTTTAGAAGGAAACATAGAAGAGCACTTAGCTTGGCATTTTCAATATTCTTCCCTCAGCCATTCCAAGACATATGTAAACTACTATGTTTAAAATCTTTCATAATTGGGTGTGCATATGTACAGGTAGTCCACGGGTTACGATGACAATTGGGACCGGGATTGCTGTCGCTAAGCAATATGCTTGTAAAGCACAATGCCATGTGAATGCATTGCTTAGCGACAGTCCTGGTTGCCATTGTAATCTCAGGACACAAGGGAAGCAGGAAGAAGTGGGGGTCTTAGGTAAGGAGTGCGGGATGGTCGCACAGGTGCTCTGGGCGGGTGGGGGGTTGTCACAAGCAGGCACTAAGGAGTGCAGGTGGGTCGGCAGGGGCTGCAGGAGGGCTGGTGGAGGCCATGAGGAGGTGAGGGGTGCTGCAGGCGGGTGCATCCTACAGAGTGCAGGTGAGTGGGGGTGCTACAGAGTATGAGATCCCAGGGATCTTATGCACCTTAGCAGGTTCCTTGGGAGAAAAAGCGGCAGGAGTGACTTACTGGGGTGACTTTCAACCTTCCCTGCCAGCTTCCCCATTGACTTTGCTTGTGGGAAGCCGAGGGAAGGTCACAAATGGTGATCATGTGACATGGCTCACTGCGACATCATAATTGTGAGCCAGGCACCCGAGCAACTGTATTGCAAACGTGACCGCAGGGATGCTGCCACGGCTGGAACTCTGAGGACCGGTCATAAGTCCATTTTTTCAGTGCCACCATAACTTTGATCAGTTGCTGAACGAATGGACGTAAGCCAAGGATTACCTGTATGTATATGTGCACATTTTGCCCTTCTGGAGAGGGTGTAATTGAAATGCTGACTCATGTACTCCTGCATTGCTCCTTTTATAAGGGTTTTTGCAATGCATTGTTATGTATCATAATCTGCAAAATTTCTGGTCACTCAGGTTATTTTTAAGTTAGCTAGTTACTTATGGACCAAGATTCTAGAATTATATGGCAGATTATAAAATTCTGATTGGTTCCTTGTCAAACATGATGTCATTATTTAGCAAGAATAAGGTGAAGTTAAATAAAAAGGATTAATATGATTAAGGTGTATGCTACCTAATTTTATTTTACATTGTTGTTTATATGAACTTGACTGAAATATAACTGCATAATAACATGTTTCTTCTCTAGAATTACTGCCAACAGCCAACTTACATAGACATGATTATAAATTAATAGGACATATAGTACATTCTTTTTGGAAAACCACTTATGGACCATTTTATGCTGTGCACTACCCTGAACCTCTCCATAACTGGAAAGAGGATGGCTCCATTCCCACCACCCCCCTCAAAAGGCTGGTCCCAAGACCTTGAAGGCTCAGACCTGATACCCCAACTATTTGTCAAAAAATTTAAAGACTTTTTTTTAAAATGATGTAAATGATTTAAATGATTTAAGTGTTTATATATCATAAACACTACAGGTTTTGAATCATTACCAAAATGATATTAAATAGCAATTGTAAGAAAGATTAAAATGGGTAAGGGTTGGTAGAATGTATATGTTTCTTTTACATGTTACCTTGTAGTAAGATTGATGCTTTGATGCTGTGAAGAAGTCTCAAACTAGATGGTTCCTTCCCATATCAACTTTCGCTACTTTGCAGATTCCCCCTTGTTAAGTGTGTCATACACAATGCTTGTGAAAGAGAGGTGAAGCTTGATCATATGATCGCAGCTGACAACTTCACTTTTTTGAACCTCTGCAGCAGATGCCCTGTCTACAAAGATAAAATACAGTTCTAAACTATCCTTATTCGAGATATAAACACATACAGGCACATAATAAGGTTAATTTAGTGTTATTGTGATGTTCTCGATCCGTTGACTACTAAATCAGAGTTCCTGTCACAAGCCACTTAGGGATATGAAGGAATCTTTATTAAAGCCAGTGATCCATTGCACATCAAAGATTCAAGTGAATCAAGCCCCCGCAACCAACAGTTTAAAAATCTCCAAGTCCCCCCCCCCAATTGGGATTTGCACCTCGATTGCCCTTTGATCTATCCTAGGTGCTGAATCGCTCACCTCGATACTTTGATTAACATAGTTTACAGTTCTGTGAACACACCAAACCCCTACTTCACATGTCTGGTGTTTTATTGTGAAGCACCCCCCAAATGACCCTGTGAGTTAAACAAACTGGTGGGATGTTCCTTCCTGGTGCCATGGCAGGATGGCATGGATGACATCCTGACATACCGCCTCCCTAAAAATAAATCTCCCGCCTTTAGCGCTTTATATACGAAATACAAAACACAATACACTTTATATACAGAACACAAAATACAATACACTTCCCCCACCACACTGGTTTCCCTCTCTTTTCTCAAACCTTCTATTTCGGCTTGGTTGGGAATTTGTCATAAAACTTTTTCACTAAGTTAGGTGCTTGCACATGACAAGTGTCCACCCACTCACTCTGAGATTTGGGGAAATGTTTCCACTGAATTAAGTACTGCAACCCCCCCCCCCCCAGTGCTGTCTGGAGTCTAGTATCTCTTGCATTTCAAATTGCTGTTCTCCATTGACCATCACTGGCACTGGTGTAGGTTGCTCTGGGTGCCAGCATTCTGGGTTTTTAACTAGTTTCAGCAGACTACAATGAAAAACGGGGTGGACCTTTCTGAAACTTTTTTGTAGCTGTAACTGCACTGTCACATTGTTAATAATTTTGGTGATGGGAAAAGGTCCCACATATTTTGGAACCAGCTTTTTTGAGGTTTGAGAGGATTTTAGGAACTTTGTAGATAAGTATACCTTCTCCCCCACTTTCAGTTGCCATTCTGGTGCTCTTTTGCAGTCAGCATATTTCTTGTAAGTTTCTTTGGCATCTTCCAATGCCCTCTCTATTGTTGGCCACCCGTCCGCTATGTGTTTTATCCACTCATCCAATGGGATGATTTCGGTTTTATCCTTTGGCAACTCCAGGAATGCCATGAGTTCTTGCCCATTCACTACTTGGAAAGGGGGGAACCCAGTACTCTGATGTTCTGAATTATTATAAGCCACTTCAGCGAATGGAAGTAGATCCACCCAATTGTCCTGCTGATAGCTAATGTAGCATCTAAGGTATTGGTCCAACACTTGGTTAGAACGTTCACAGCCTTTGTCCATCTCCAGATGATGCCCAGAGCTTAAGTCTTGTCCTATGCCAATCATCTTTAGGAATGCTCTCCAAAATTTGGAGGTGAATTGTACACCCAGATCACTTATTATTCATTCAGGGGTCCTGTGTAATCTATAAATGTGTTGCACAAACATATTGGCTAGTTGTCCTGCATTTGGTATACTAGTGCAAGGAATGAAATGGGCTTGCTTTGAAAATAAATCAGTTACTACCCAAATTACTGTCTTCTTGTGGCTCTCTGGTAAATCTACTATAAAGTCCATAGCTATTTGTTTCCAAGGTTAGGTGGGGCTTGCCACATTCTGCAATAGTCCTCTGGGTTCCCCCCCACTCTTTTGACCATGGCAGAGATTGGGCAACTGGCTACATATTCCTCCATGTTTTTGCAAAGGGATGGCCACCAGAATTGCCACCTCAAAAGGTGCAAAGTCTTTAGGAATCCGAAGTGCCCAGCCAACTTCACATTGTGGCATATTTTGAGTATTGTCCTTCTTGGGGGCTCCGGAATATACAGCCTATCCCCACTCCACCAGAATCCCTGCTTCTTTGTCAGGGTTGCTTTATTGGTTTGCAACCACCCATCAGGTTTTAATGCTAACCACAACTCATTTTGTAACTCCCACTCTAGTGATAAAAGAGGCTCTAGCTTTTGACCCCTTGTGACCACCACCATCCCCGATTTTTGGGTGGGGATGATTGAATCTATTACCTCTTCTCTCTGGCTGTTATGTTGTGGTAGCTGGGAAAAAGCATCAGCCAAAAAATTCTTACCCCAGAGTAAGTACTTTAGAGTGAAATTGAATCTACTAAAAAACTGAGCCCATCTAACTTGCTTGGGGTTTAACTTTCTTGGAGTGCGTAGTGCTTCTAAATTTTTGTGATCTGTCCAAACTTTGAAGGGTTGAGCCACCCATTCTAGTAAATGCCTCCAATACATCAAAGCCCAGTGCACTGCATATGCTTTCTTTCCCCATACGTGCCAGCAGCGTTCCGTATTGGTGAACTTGCGGGAAAGGTACACGCAAGGTCTCAGGTTCCCTTCCTTATCCTTTTGTAATAAAATTTCTCCTACAGCAACATCTGATGCTTCTAACTGTATGATTAGGGGTTTTGTTGGGTTGGGGTGGCTTAAACCTGGCTCTGAAGTGAACAATGCCTTCAGCTGCTACAAAGCCTCTTGGCATTCTGTCGTCCACTGCAGACTCACCCCTGGTCTTTTCACCACCTTCGGGTCCCCCTTCCCCTTAGTCTTTAGCAAATCAGTGAGAGGTAAAGCTACTTGTGCAAAATTGTGTATGAATTGTCAGAAAAAAATTGCGAACCCTAAGAAACTCTGTAATTGTCTCCTAGTTTGAGGTGGTTCCCAAGCTACCACATCTTGCACCTTCGCTGGATCCATTTAAATCCCTTTGCTTGATAGTCAATACCCCAGATAATCTAATTTCTCATTACGAAATTCACATGTTGACAATTTATCATAAAATTGATTTTGCAATAGCCATTTCAGCACTTCCCTCACCAAAGGCACATGTTCTTCCATCGTCTCAGTATAAATCAGGATATGATCAAAATAGACTAACACCCCCGGTACAGGAATTCATGTAATACTTCATTGATTAAATGCATGAATACTCCAGGGCCCCCACTTAACCCAAAGAGTATTACTAAGAACTCAAAGGACCCCAGTTGGCAATTAAACACGGTTTTCCACTCATCTCCCTCCCAAATTTGAACTCGGAAGTATGCTTCTCTTAAGTCTAATTTGGTGAAAATCTTCCCCTTTGATAGGTGGACTAGCATGTCCATCAGCAGTAAGGGATATTTATTGGAGGTACAGATAGCAGTCAACCCCCAGTAATCACTTCACAGGCTCATTGATCCATCTTTCTTGGTCCTGAAAAGGATGTGCGCAGCCATCAATGAGGTGACCGGGCAAATGAACCCTCATTGTAAGTTTTTGTCAATGAACTCCTGCAATGCCTCCAGTTCTTTGGGAGTCATGGAATACAGCTTAGTCCTGGGGCAATTCAGCACCTGGTTCCAGTTCTATAGCACAATCCGACATTCTGTGAGGTGGGAGATGGTTGGACTCCACTTCTCTGAACACCTCATTTAAATCCCTGTACTGCATGGGGATGAGATCATTCTCATGTCCTGCCACTATCCCCCCCCCATATTGGATGCTGCACCTATTAGCTCAGGCTCGTTTTTCCATTCTCCAGGAGTTAACCCCTTATAAATTCAATCAGCAAAAGTTAATTGTCCAGTGACCCAATTCACTTGGTGGTTCTGGGCTCACAACCAAGCCAGTCCCAATACTACAGGTTGATCGGATATAGTGGCCACCATAAATTTCAAAGTCTTTTCACATCAGGACTACTTCAGTGCAATACTCTACTGGGCCCCATTTCATCTCTGTCCAATTGAGTTAAATGAAACTGATGGGCTATTTCAGCCTTCTCACTTTTAGTCTCAGTCCAGTCACTAGGGACGGATGCATGAGACATCCATGAATCCAACATCCCCACTAGATTCATGCTGCCATGACCCCCTAATGTCTCTATCTGTAATCTCACCAGCATTAAGAGATCAATTTACATTTATACTTATAACTGCTGTAAAAGAAAATCGGAAGTCACTTCTTTATATTCTTTTTTTCTTTGATTTCTGCACTTTTGTCCCTGTTCTTTTCTTATTTCTTTTCTTATTTCTTCTTTTTTCATTATTAATATTTGTTCTTGTTGGTTTTTATCTTTTGTTTTCAAATTCTAATAAAGATATATACATACATACATACATACATATATATATATATATATATATAGAGAGAGAGAGAGAGAGAGAGAGAGAGAAAATATTTTGAAGCTCTAATTTGGACATCTCCCTGACTGATGGCATCTTCAAATATGTACTGATTACATGATGCTGCAATGATTAAGCATCTTGAATTGGAGATACAGATGTTTAAATAAAGGTCTCTGTCCATGCTAAAAGACTAGTACTACAGTATGTCCCTCACACAAAATCTGTAAGTGGGGAACATACCATGTTTCCTCTTCTTCCACCAAAGCCTTGGTTAATTCACCACAGCAAGAATCTCTGTCTGTCTAACCGTTCAGTTGTGTCTGACTCTCGGTCATTTTGTGAATTGATGCTTTCCGTTCCTTTCTATCTCTTACAGCTTCCTTTAGTTCCATCAAAGTCATTCCAGTGTCCCTTGTGATGATGTCAAGCTTTGGCCCAGCCGCTTCACTCTTTCTGGAGCTACTTGGAATTGCCCTCCGCTCTTCCCCAGTAGCATATTGGACACCTTCCGACCTGAGGAGACCAGCATACAATACAATACAACAAAACAGCCAGGTAAATGTAAATAAAATATAACTAAAATATATAAAACTAAGCTCTGAATGACTAGGCTGTTATTCAGAAATATACCAATAGACATATATTGCCTTTATTGATCTTACCTCTGCCTTTGATTCAATTAACAGGTCTCCACTATAGGAGAAACTAACAAGGAGAGATAATGATAGTCACCTTCTGAAATTAATAATTGAATTACATACTGACATTATAGCCAGAGTTAAGAACGGGCCCAAAAGTGTCCTTATCAGACCCTTTTCATTGGAGATAGGAGTCAAACAGGGCTATTTACTAGTTCGTTTCTTATTTAACTTTTGTATTAATGTTTTTGTGGCTTCATGGCCACTACGATATCATTATTTTTGTTACCCCTCACTTAATGGACACAAAATTTCAATGTCAATGCATGCTGACAACATGGCTCTTATGTCCTATACTGAGATTGGCCTTAGAAGATTATTAGCCAGAGTAGCTGATTATTAAGTAGCTGATTATTAAGGGGCGTGGTGGCTCAGCAGGTAAGATGCCAGGCTTGTCGATCGGAAGATTGCAAGTTCAGAGGTTTGAATCCCTAGCCCTGCGTGCAGAGTGAGCTCCCGCACTAGCTCCAGCTCTTGCCAACCTAGCAATTCGAAAGCATGCAAATGCAAGTAGATTAATAGGTACCACTTTGGTGGGAAGGTAACAGCGTTCCGTGTGCATGATGAGCACCAGCCCCTAGAGTCGGACACGACTGCACAAATGTGCGGGGGGAACCTTTACCTTTACTTAGCTGATTATTGTGATAGGGAAAAATAATAAACCAAAGGTAGTGGTCTTTGGCAGAAGTAATACTGAACCCACATGGATAATTAATGCCCAACAAATAGAACAACAGCCCTCTTTTAAATACTTAGGCATCACCTTTCAAAAGTCTCTTACATGGAAAACGTATTTCACTACTGTTATAGCAACTGCCCAACGTACAGTGGGAACTATTCTGAAGTTTTTATATTCTAAAGGAGGGCAGTTGGTACCCCTAAAATATTCCAGGGCTAGGAGAAAGCTCAGATGCTGTGGGGCTGAGGTCTCGCGGTGGGATGAGAAGGTTACTGTCCAATTGGAAGTAGTCCAAAACAACTTATTAAGGAAATTTTTGGGCTTCCCCCAGGGCACCCCCACTGCTTATCTAAGGATGAAAGTAGGGCTACCTTCCATTGCTTTTAGAATACATCTTTCATTGCTGGGGCATTATAAGAAACTAGAAAGCCTTTGGGAATCCCTCCTTGCCAGACTCTGTTTTCTCCCTTACACATCTGGGAATCAATGGACCAAAGGTTTGCTGCTCATCCAACATATGCATTCCCTACCACTTTTGGGGGAAAATTAGCTCTTGGAACATAGAAAATATTAGAGACAAACTTGGAAAGGGATATCAATAAAGATGCCACTGCAGTACAGTCATCCAAATTTTCATCTTGGTATCATCACTATAAAAAACATAAAAGCCTCTCCCAGTATCTGCTTAATATTACATCAGTGCCTCACTGATGGCTTTTACATCCTTTCGCCCACAGACCATGCCCTCAGCATATCTCGAAGGTTGGTTTTGTAAGTACCCTATTGAACAATGTCTTTCTCCTTTTGGTGTTGGTCAGATGGAAGATATTATTCATTATGTCCTCCACTGCCCCATTTTCAATGAGATCAGGTCCAGATTACTGATGGTAGGTAAATTCAAGGGCTCAGACTTCAAGCAATTGAACTATCTTCTTGCAGACATGTTTCCAACTGTTAGTAGTCAGGTTGCTACCTTTCTTTGCTATCGTTTAAACTTAGAAATATTTAAGTTCTTAGTTGTATTTTGGCTTTATCTTGTTTTAGCCTTTTTATATCTAATTACTTCATTTTATAATCATACTGTATAATTCTATTGTTATTTTATTGCTGTTTTGCTATGCTCTATTGTTATGAGCTGTGGTTACAACAGTAAACTTATTTACTAGGCCTATAGTCCTATAAAATCCTATTATTTTATAAAATGAAGAGAACCTAACAACTATTAAAACTAAGCTATGAGACTAAACCTTTAACAACAAAAAGGGTCACTTATTCTAGTAATTGGGACTCATATTTATACTATAATACAATAATCTATGGTGTATAATTAGTAACATCTACTCAAATGATATCTAATAAACATAAATACAAATCACAGATTTTATGCTTTCTCAATTAGTCAAGCAGATGTCCCTTTTCACAATCTGCAGGCAATATAGCAGTATTTAGCAAACATTCAAAGTAACTGTATCACTTCTATCAGACAAAAGATACAAGAGATAAAATTATTGTGGGTGGTCTAGACAATTTACTAATAAAGGTGCTAGATAACTTGCATGAATAACCTGATACAAAGAGCAGTACAGAAACAAATGATCAGCCATTTCAGCCTGACTAATTCCACATGGACTAAGCTGCTCATTATAAGCAATTTTTTTATATTTCCTTCTAAAACAGCAGTAGGTAGAACACTGAGTATTACCAATGAGCATATCTACCATATCCATGTGGAGACAGTACATATGAGTGCTTGGGTCCAAGGAGAAACACAACACCAAACTAAAATCACTCTCTTTTTGGGTGTGTGTATTTATATTTAGAATACAGGTAGTCTTCGGTTAAAGACAGTAATTGGGACTGGAATTTCCGTTGCTAAGCAATGTGGTTGTAAAGTGCAATGTCACATGACCGCATCATTTAGCGAGGACAATCCCGGCATTCCCTATTGCCATTGTTAAGTGAGCATCGCAGGTTGTTAAGTGAGTCCCAGGTGGCTCACAAGCAGGCCAGCAGGCTGGTACATGGCATATGCACACAGCGCATACGCGGTGGGGCAGGGGGTGGCTGCTGCCGAGTAGAGGAGGGTGCAAGCAACTTACTGGAGCAACTTGTGACCTTCCCTGCCAGCTTCCCCATTGACTGCAACAGCATGATCAAAGCCTCATCCCTCTTTTATATGTATTGTGTGCAACACATCTAAAAAGAGAGAAGGGCTTTGATTATGCAGTCATGGCTCCCATCTTGACCTGTTTGACACTCCTGGGATGCCCATGCCTGGACTCAATCAGGTATTGTGTGATGTCTTTTGTGAATATATCTGCTTGTGTACATCAGTCACATGGAAAGAAGAAATCATGGGACAAACTAAAAATGTGGCAAAATGAACACTCTGGTTCTGGCAATCATTTTTTTAAAATGTCTATGATATATTAGAAATAAAATGAAGTGGACTGTGGGTCTAGGAACCCAGGGAGCAGAACTGTAGAAATCTATTCACTCTATTTGGGATTACAAATGAATTTATGTTTTACTAGTAATACAGCTTCCTTTTGTATGACATATTGCATGTGTGCTTTCCTAGTGAAGAAAAGCTATAATTAATATTATATTTAAATCTTGGTGTGCTTGATTTATGCACATGCGTGTATCACCCCCACTCTGAGCAAGGACTTCAAAGAACTCTTTATGAATCTTTATTGATTATTTTACCCCTAGGATAAAATAGTTTTCTGTCAGAACAGTTATAAAACAGCATGTTTTATTGTTTTGCTTGTAGTTTTAGGAATATAGTATGTAGCTTTTCTTCAGTATGCAGCTATCCAGAAGCTATGTGTCAGGATGTTATATCCTGCCATGGTAACAGGAGGTGACATCCTGCCAGTCTATCGAAACCCGCAGGGTCAGCAGGATGCTTTGTGGTGGGCATACCTGCAGGGTCATTGGGAGTGCTTTGTAGTGGAAACTTGCCAGACTTGTAGAAGAGTAGGTGAGAATGCTTGTAGTGGGGTCTTGGTGTATTCGCAGGACTGCAAATTATGCTGATTCAAGTATTGCATCAAGCAGTCCAGTACCAAGGACAGATCAAAGAATCAGATTGGTTGATTCGGGACTGGGAAGATCTCAAAATTGTGAGATGAAGGGAGGGGTTGTTAAGCTGCAGATCCCTGGTGGGGGGGGGGGGGAACCCTGAAGATTTTTAACCATTGGTTTGCGCAGGCTCCCTTCATTCGAGTCTTTAAGGGGTAATTACAACCATGGCACTATGCCTGCTGGACAAGGATACAGTTAATACTATAGAATAATAACATGGGCACTGAGGTAAGTGAATAGTATGTTGCCATGTCTGATTCATAGCTTTATGGATGAGATACTAATTTCCTATGTTGATAGGGCTAAAGAAGCACAAGACAAAAGAAGCACAAGACAAAAACAAGAAGCTTTTGAGACATGGGGAAGAATCAGGAGTTAGTCAGAATCCTGTATGAACTCAAAGATTGTCCCCCTGTATATGTTTGTATACAAATATATAGTCTTGCACAAGAAGAAGTGAAAATTCTAGTCAATGGGAAGTTTCCTTTCTCTGCACTTACTTTCCGTCTTTCACTCCATCTACTACACTTCAAAGACAGACTCATAGCAAAGGAGCAGAGTTTGGCTCCATCAGCTGAAGAAGCCCACAAGAAAACACTTAAACCAGCAAACAACCACAGCTCACAGCTGAGTGAAAATATTTTTCTGCTAATTTGTTACAAGTGGAAAATGAAATTTTATGAAATGTTCAAGGAGAAAGAGCTTCTTAACAGCTCCACAGAAACACTAATAGTCCTTTAAAAAATATAGAGATCCTATGGGTCCATGGTGGCTGCTAAGAGAAACTTTGTTGCTACCTTCCCAAATGGAGCTGTCTAATGATTCCCACCATTAGAAGCCCCACTATATTTTCAAAGACTTTTGCTCCACTCAAAGGTCTCATATTTTCTGCCACACTCAATTTCAGATTGAAAGCTCTCTAGAACTTCTGGCTCAGTCTTAGAAAAAAAATATGCCTTCTTACTAGCATGGCTTAACATTGCAAGCCAATGTGCTATAGTGGTTAAGGTACTGCAATCAGAACAGGGAGACCCAGTTTCTAGACCACCTTTAGCTACCTCACTGAATTTGGGTCAGTTATTCCCTGTTGGGCCAATCTCCCTCACAGGGTGGTTGTTTTGGACAAAAATTGGTCTTGTAGTGCACTTAGATAGTAGCCCATACCAAATAAAGATACTAATATCAAATGGCTCTTATTAGGAGCCTTAACCTAAGCCCAGCAACCTGGGAGTGTGAAGCGAAGTACCACACAGAGGTAAATCAGTGGCTCACCAGGGATGAGACTTATTATGTTTTAAATAAAAAATCATCCATCAATTGCCCCTCTCCACAAACTACCTGAAATGTTGGAACATTTCCTCAACCTGCAATAAAGGACGGTATGCAAACACTTCTTTATGTCTATGAAGGTTCTCAGTCATCCAGGTAGAATTGTCTGTAGCTTGAATCATGTCAACTGGATTTCTAAATCCTTTTTAGCTCCTAGGATAAGGATAAGGATAAGGATAAGGATAAGGATAAGGATAAGGATAAGGATAAGGATAAGGATAAGGATAAGGATAAGGATAAGGATAAGGATAAGGATAAGGATAAGGATAAGGAGTGAAACGTTTCCACTGAGAAAATAGAAATCCAGTTGACATGATTCAAGCTACAGACAAACTCTTCTTTACTTAACAGGCTGCAACAGTATACTGTATGTCAGCCCCACTAGGTAGACCAGACCAGAAAATCAACTTGGCAGGAAGACTAGAACTACACTTTATTCAGATTGGCTATAATAACAGAATCTTGCAATTCTGATTGTGCTCTCCTCCTTATACTCAGTGAATCAGGGAGGCATTTGTCTGAGTCACTTCCCAATATTATCTTGTTTCCCAGGACTTAAAGAATGTTTCAGTCCTCTTTGCCAAGGTAATAGTTCTTGCATATTTCTCTGAAGGTCACCTCCCTTCTCTTCAGTATGTCCTTCATTAAAGTTTGAGGAACAGGGATATGTTGGTCAGCAGCTATTGTTTACCAATTTAAAGACTTCAGGAAGCAGAATTATTTTTGTATTTCAAAAGTCCATAATCTATTTTTCACAGATTGCAGTTTAATTCAAAGAATATTGGAGCTTGCTTATTTTCCCAGTTTTTCATTCTTCTGTATCTTTCCCCCAAGTGTGAAAAAAATTTCTTGTGTTCATTGATACATACCTGGGGGGTGGGGGGAAACAGCCATAATAAGATGGTGGGGCTGACATACAGTATGCTGTGATCATGGAGAGCAGTCGCTTTAAGGAGAGAAGGCAGTTGAGGACTATATAGTAACAGTTTATTTTGAGTGACAAATCCATATCTCAGAGTTCTAGCC
Source organism: Charina bottae (assembly GCA_023362775.1). Classification (NCBI taxonomy): domain Eukaryota; kingdom Metazoa; phylum Chordata; class Lepidosauria; order Squamata; family Charinaidae; genus Charina; species Charina bottae. The sequence continues at coordinate 5,266,149 of JALMGJ010000028.1, read as the reverse complement.
ACACAGCAGTTACAATAGCATTTCTTTAAACACCTAGAGGTGCATAAAGCCTGGAAATAGGAAATGTAACGACTTTGGAATTAGGAGCAAGTCAGGGAGCATCCAGTTGGTAAAACAGGTGTTTGGTCTATCTCTGAGCCATGATTTGCTTGCACCAAGGAGACAGACAAGCCATCTGCTTTATAGAGCCAGGAAGATACTTGTTTTCCTCTGTCCCTGCTGAGCTGGTAGCTCCAGTTCCCCTCTCTGAGCATCCTCAACGATAATGTTATGCCCAGAGAAGAGGCAAGTAGCTTCTCCCCCAACTCCAACATAGTGTCTTGGGTTCTGTTGCTATCACTCCTGCAATTTTACAGAGAGCCAGCTCTGCTATGAATAGACTGTTCATGGCATGGTTCATTCAAACCATGATTATTGTTTAAAGGCTCCCTGTTATCTGATCTAGACTATAGCTGTGTTTCTGCCAGGGGTGAACACAGACCCTGAAAATATGAAAAAGTCAGAGAAAACATATGGAACAAATGAAGAGTCAGGCAATCTCTCTCCCAGGGCAGCCTTAAGAGGAAACACATTGCTATGTCTGTGATACTCAGATAAGGTCAGAAAATGTGGGAAATACATTCCTTCTGGTATTTGATTGGCAAGGAAGAAAAACAGCTCTAGCTTGAATGTGTTCTGTTGCCTCCAGCAAGAATAAAACAAGTACATTTTTGAAAATGACAACTGGCATCCTACAGATTTGATATTGTCCTCCATCTGTTAGCACCTCTGGGTGGCATTAACTGCAAAACACTCTCATACACACTCTCACTGGGTGGAAATATGAAACAGTGCCCACTGTTATTACTTTTTAAAGTTATCCTTTCTACAAACCTGAGGAAGCATTCCATTTTAATGTGTTCACCTTGAAGGAAATCCTATCACTGAAAACTAATTGGCATTTTTAACATTTAGTCAAATTAAAAAAAAAATACCTAACTGAATTTATGCCAAACTAAACTTTATTAGGATAAACTAATTTTATTCTGATTGCCCAGTTGTGGCATTTATTAGGATAAAGCTAAAGAAGGCATTGCCCTTCAGTGGCTTTGGATTTTTTTCCCTAAGATTTTATGAAAGATGGGTAGAATGAATTAGCCTAGGAGTGTATTCATCAGAAATTATTTATTAAAGTTATCTCCCGATTATCCACATTCTCACATAAGGTTACTAGCAAAATCATGTTTATCCAAACTTATTTCAATAAAACAATTACAATTTTAATTTTATGATATGGTTACCATAATAAGGTAAAGGTTCCCCCCACACAGTTGTGCAGTCATGTCTGACTCTAGGGGCCGGTGCTCATCTCCGCTTGTTAGCCGAAGAGCCAGCATTGTCCGAAGACGCTTCCACGGTCATGTGGCCGGCATGACGCACACGGAACGCTGTTACCTTCCCACTGAAGTGGTACCTATTAATCTACTTGCATTTGCATGCTTTCGAATTGCTAGGTTGGCAAGAGCTGGGGCTAGTGCGGGAGCTCACTCCATCACACAGGGCTAGGGATTCGAACCTCCGAACCAGGAGCCACCACACCCCTGGTTGCCATAATAATCCTATATAAAATGGAAAAGTGACTTCTGTATCTGCAATTGAAAATGGATGTAATCAATGGAGGCATGATGTTGGGAGAAAGAAATGGTTAGACAGTTAGTGTCAGGATTTAGCATCCTTCCAGTATAATTGATGGGTATTGTAGTAATTGTATTAGTATGCTTGTAGTGGCATTTTGGTATGTTGATTAGAATTGTTGAGATGGTCTGAATAGCTCCAAGGTCAGCTTGGCCAGCGCTATCGGTGTTCGTTAGCAGAATGAATTGCAGCTGGGAGTTAGAAGAGCTGTTAGAGAGCATTTAGGGAGGGGCTAGTACGAGAGGGGGATTTTTGTAACAGCAATTGCGCAGGCTTTTCCTCAGTCTGATCTTTGCCTTGGACTGATCACCTGTATTAATAAAGACTTCTTCCACATCCTATGATGGCTTGTGATTGAGAGGCTCTGAAATTAATAACTAAGGGTCAGATTTATCACAGTTAGCTCTCTACTAAGAATCATGGCCAGCTAGCTGTTAGTCCTTTAAAGTCTATGTCCTAATATTCTGATGATTTCCTAAGGCTTCTAATATATTCCCATTAAAAGTTCTCACTTCCTAGTGTTATCCCTTTCCCTGCCCAAAGGTTTTATACAGCATGTCCAGGGCTGTATTGCAAAAGTGGGTGGAGTTAGGACCATTGTTGATGGTGTTTAGGAGTTTTAAGGGATGAAATAGGGCCTTTAAGCCTTTGCAGACCTGAATTGCTCATTTTTCCCCTTAATATCCCACAGCTTCCCAAAGCTAAAAGTGTTGACTGCACTATTCTTGGAGCTTCAAAATTTATGCTACTAGATCACATGAAGCCTGGGGACTACACTTTTTGCATCCTTGATCTACAGCAACAGAATGATCATATGGCATCTAAAAAAAGTTTAATGCTTGTGGAAAGGGCACTACTTAAATGCAATTTGAACAACTATCATTAAAGTTATTGCTTTTAGACAATTAAGTAACCTGCAGCAAGTTTAGTACAATGCAATTAGCAAGCATTTTCATTTAAGGACTCATTAGAAATTAAAGCCACTCAAGCAGTACTGCTGAAAGGTAAATGCCGGGGAATTTATTTGATAAAATTCATTTTTTTCAGCTTTTCCCAATATAATTTGCAAAGTATTGATAGAGAATGGGGAAGCTGTAATATGCTGTTGCCCCAGATTTACTTAATGACAACATTCTTTTTAATGTCTTCTTTGTTACACAGTGAAGAACAGCTATTAAAGGGAGGTGGTTTTAGGCTGAAACATCATTCTAATCTCAGACGTTTCCTTGGGTTTTCTAAAATAATGATGATGATAATAATGGAGGACAAGGTAAAGAATGACATGACTCTTTCAGCTTGCTCATCATCTGGGAAAGAGCTCAAGGAATGTTAATAAAAGCTTATTCTTAGTCTCTTCATATAGCACCACAGTTGCATAATGCTTTACAAATGCTGTTCTGGAACATTTAACATCAACATTTTTTTGAACTATGTGGAAATAATGTAGTTAGTGTCTGTCTGCTATCATGCGGAGCAGTATTTAAATAAGAACATTGGTAGAAACGTGTTGTATGAGACGGACGGATGGACGGATGGATGGATGATAGGTAGAGCTGAAACAAGGATATAGCAAATAAATTGTTTATTTGAAGCAGATGGAGAGGATAATTTATTTATTTATTTATTTATTTATTTATTTATTAATCAAATTTATCACCGCCCATCTCTACCACAGTAGACTCTGTGGATAAGATTGTGGAAAGATTGTATATTAAGAAACAAATGTGTCTTGGGAATAATTTGTGTAAAGATAGAGTCATACAAATCAGTGCTACTCTGCTTGCCTAAAGGTATCACTTCAGTCCAAACCAATTCAGAGAATTATGTTACTCTGCCCAAATGCCTTCAAGTTAATAAGGGAATTTCAACTTAATAAGGGAATTTCATCTAGTGGGGTCCAGGAGGTGAGCCCCCAGAGCTGAGGCAGGTTTCCTCCCTCCCGACCTCTAGGAAAGAACTGAAAACCTGGTTCTGCCGCCTAGCGTGGGAGGGGAAAAGTTATAGCTGCTCCTGGGGGTGGTTAATACCATAATGTCCTCCCTTTTATTTGAGATCAATTCGCCAAATTGGATTTTATATTTATTTATTAGGTTAATAATTGTAATTTTATATTTGTATTTTAAACTTAATTTTATTGTAAACCGCCCAGAGTCCCCCATTGGGGAAGATGGGTGGTCATATAAATTTAAATAATAAATAAATAAATAAACTTGAATCAAAGCATTAAAGCAGCCTGCCTTGATTAGGCTGGTCATTTTGCTCCATTAGAAGGGAGCCACCATACAGCACATGCATCAAAGCCTCTTTGACCGTTTCAACTGAAGCAGGATAGAACATTTCTTTGAAGAAAAGCAAAAAACTTCAGTCTCTTTACAGGTTTTTTATTCATTCAGTTGCTTCCGACTCTTTGTGACTTCATGGACCAGCCCACACCAGAGCTTCCTGTCGGCCGTCACCATCCCCAGCTCCCCCATGGTCGAGTCCATCACCTCCAGAATATCATCCATCCATCTTGCCCTTGGTTGGGGGCCCTCTTCCTTTTGCCTTCCACTTTCCCTAGCATCAGCATCTTCTCCAGGGTATCCTGTCTTCTCATTATGTGGCCAAAGTACTTCAGTTTTGCCTTTAATATCATTCCCTCAAGTGAACAGTCTGGCTTTATTTCCTGGAGTATGGACTGGTTTGATCTTCTTGCAGTCCAAAGCACTCTCGGAATTTTCCTCCAACACCACAGTTCAAAAGCATCTCTCTTCCTTCACTCAGCCTTCCTTATGGTCCAGCTCTCGCAGCCATAGGTTACTACAGGGAATACCATTGCTTTAACTACGCAGACCTTTGTTGTCAGTGTGATGTCTCTGCTCTTAACTATTTTATCGAGATTTATCATTGCTCTCCTCCCAAGAACTAGACGTCTTCTGATTTCCTGGCTGCAGTCAGTGTCTGCAGTAATCTTTGCAGGTAGTTCTCACTTAAGAATCACAATTGGGACTGGCAACTCCATTACTAAGCAATGTGGTCATTAATCAAGACATCACATGACTGTGGTGGACTTATGACCTTACTTCCACTGTGGTCATTAAGTGAGTCACCATGGGTTGTTAAACAAGACATCATGACCATGACTTGCAATTTTACTGCTGGCTTCTCCATTGACTCTGCTTGTCAGAAGTTGGCTGTGAAGTGCGCAAATGGTGATCACATAACTGCGGGATGCTGCGATGGTCACAAGCACCTGCTGGTTGTGAAGCACCCAAATCTCAATCATGTCACCACAGGGATGCTGCAACCAGGGCCACAACTAGGGGAGGGGGCAAGCGGGGCATGTACCCAGGGTGCCACGCTGGGGTGTGTGTGTGCCAAAATTACAAAATAGTATTTGACAGTCCAGCGCAAGTTTTTCCTCCTCCTCCTCTTCCTCCTCCTCCTCCTCCTCGCTGGTGGGTTCAGTGGCTACAATCAGAGAGGCGATGCTGAACACATTGGCCTTGGGGGACAGGGGGCTCACCTCATCCATGGGGTGGGGGGAAGCAAGAAACCTGCCCACCAGCGCTCTCCAAGCCCAGCTCAGCACTCCATGGGTGGCTGGCTCTGAAACGGCCAAAACAAGTGGCTAGGAAAGGGAAGCAGCAGCAGAAGCTTCCGACATGGCTCTCCCCCCCAGGGCCCACCCATTCCCAGCCCCTCGCTGCTCACTCCAACCAGCTGGCGGAGAGCGCCACCGAGCACGCTTTCGCCCTGCCCCACCCCGCCACCTTTTCACCCAGCACCTCCCCCACTGGCGGAAGGCAAAGGCAGCAATCCAGACACGTTTGCTCCAAATTAAGCACCACTGGTGCACAGGGAGGCCCGGCCCTTTCTCTTCCCATCCCGGGAGATGAGGGTGTGCAGAAGTAAAGCTAAATACCCACTCCCCTTTCAAAAACCTGTAGATTTTAATTTCCCCAGGTCCCCATTTCCAGCTCCAGGCACCCCGGTCTCCTCTTACCTCCCCTCATCCCCGTTTCCCCCAGCTGCCCTCCTTCATTGATTTCATCCCCCTCCTTGCAAGATATGGAAAGGGCCACCTTTCCACACACTCCCGCCAACCCATGGGGGGGCGCGGAATCCATGTTTGCCCAGGGTGACACTGAACCTAGTTGCGGGCCTGGCTGCAGCAGTCGTAAATGTGAGGACTGGTCATAAAGTTACTTTTTCAGCACCATCATAACTTCAAATGGTCACTAAATAGGGTAGTCATTAAGCAAGGTCTACCTGTATTTTAATTACCTATATTATACCAATAAACATATATTTATATCTCTCTCACACACACACAAACACACAGAGCTAAAGAAAACGTGGAATGATCAATAGAAAAAGTATTCGTGCAAATGGTGCACATGTAATGGAAGAAATTAATAGGAAGAAATTAATGTTGATAGGCTAGAACAAAGATATCCAAAAGGGAATATTTCAGAAGGGATTCTCACTGCCTGTTTGCTTCTGGTACAAGGTTCAATCCCCCACTATAGTAATGGCTCAACAGATTTTGAGCTTTTCATTTTTCCAAGTTACATGGCCCAGAGCAGAAGGAAATACTCATGAAGTACTTTGGTTCATCCAGGCATATTTTCTTTTGGGTGAGATAATATTTTGCAGTAGGATATTTGGCAGGCTAACGTGTATTTCCAATGGTAGATAGTGGCTAGGAATTTTTCGATACCCATGTTTCTAAACCAGTTTTGCTCAACCTTAGCAACTTTAAGATGTACTGTATGGACTTCAATTCCCAGAATTCCCCAGCCAACATGTGTATTCCATTTTATTTTTTGCTGCCAGTTGACTACCTTAAGCATACCAGATTCACACTTTTCCCCCCCCATTTAGGCTTGTAATCTGTGAGTGACATTTGAAAATATCTGTAATGACTCCAACTTCAATGCTCCAATAAACACTTCTCGATGCAATTCATTGAAATGCAGAATAGCTTTATTCAGGATATATGTAAATTGAAACACTCCTAAAGATCTGAATGCCGGATTCCCACCAAACAGCGCTAACTTAACTCTCCCCCCTGCGTGCCAATTTTGCAACGTCTATTATGTCAATGTCCAGAACTTTCCCTCTCCGTTCCCAAGCCTCCAACTCCTGCAAGTGGCTGACCTTGACGCTGCATTCCACAGTCTCCGATGAAACCCACAACACTTGGCACACTCACCCCCTCCTTCCAGTTCACACGCTTATACTAACTCTATACCCCTAATGGCAGGATTCAACTATGAACCCTGACATGCTGACCCTCCAGGAAAAAGAGAAATATACAAAAATAAGCAGAAAAATATGAACATGGCAATAAAGCATATACGTTTCCAATATAGGCAAGCAGGATAGGAATGCAGTGGGGTGTGGGTGAAAATCTGTAATGAGAAAACAATACCAGCAAATTAACAATAACAAATCATCCAGGCTTATCAGGGAATTGGGCATGAAACTTAACCAGGAGTCTAGGAGCAACAACATGAATTTTATCTACCCATTCACTGAACCCTAGAGGCAAATATTTCCATTGAATCAAATACTGTAATTTGCCACAATGAATACGAGAGTCTAAAATAGCTTTTACTTCAAAATGTTCTTCTTTGCCCACCATGATGGGTGAGGGTGGTAACGGTTCTGGATGCCTCTGTTCAGACACAGTCACTGGTTTGAGCAAACTGATGTGGAAGACAGGATGTATTTTCCGGAGATTCTTTGGCAAGTCCAATTGAGCAGTGACCGGATTTATCACTTTGACAATTGGGAATGGACGAACAAATTTAGCTCCCAATTTCTTAGATGACTGATTCAAATGCAAATGTTTGGTAGACAAATAAACCTTTTCCCCAACCAATGGCCATTCAGGATATTTTTTCGGTCCGCAAATTTGTTATAATTGTCCTTTGCCTCTTGCAGTGTCTTTTGCATTACTGGCCAATTAGCTCTTATCTGGGAAATCCATTCATCTGCCAGTAGTGGATTAGGTTGTGTAGTTGAGGAAGGCTCAGGAAATTCAGGTATAGGCACAAAGTCCTGGCCATTGGCAATTTTAAATGGAGAAAACCCTGTACTCTGATGCACAGCATTATTATACGCTACCTCAGCAAACGGTAACAGATCAACCCAGTCTCTCTGTTGATAACTAATATAACACCTTAAATATTGTTAAATACAATATTTAAATACTTAAATATTAAATACAGCATTCAGACGTTCAGTTGAACCATCTGTGCAAGGATGGAATGACGAGCTTAACCCTATTTCAGTACCAATTAATTTTAAAAATGATTTCCAAGATTTTGCAGTAAATTGACTTCCGCGGTCACTGATTATCCGCATGGGGGTGTCTTATCATCGATAGATATATTGAATAAACTATTTAGCAATGGAACACTTTTACATGGAATGAAATGTGCTTGCTTAGAAAATAAATCAGTAACCACCCAAATTACTGTTTACCCTTTGCTTTCTAGCAAATCCACAATGAAGTCAGTAGCAATTTACTTCCAGGAGCTTGATGGTTGCGCTACCCCCTGCAACAATCCCACAGGTTTGCCAGGAGCCCTTTTCATGGTGGCTGTACTGGGCCAGCCTCTGCCTCAGGACTCCAGCAAGGAGTCAGCAGATGAGCTGCCCCTGTTGAACCCCCAGGAGACTGAAGAAGAGGTAGCTCCAGATCTAAACCCGGCTCCAGAAACAGACCCAGTACCAGAGGGGAGTGGAGATGTGGCAGCATCTCAGCCTTCAGAGGCTGAGCAGGAGCAAACCCTGGATCGTGGTTTGTCCCCGCCCTCCAGCCAGCAGCCAGCTGCTCCCACTCAGACCCCTAGCTCACCTGAGTCGCCCAAGCAGCAAAGGCAGCAGAGAATGAGGGCTGCCTTAAAGGAAAGGCACAGGAGCACCCGTTTGGTGGCTAGAGAACAACAGAGGGGAGATGGTGAGTACAGCCAGGAGCCAGCCGACAGCTGGCTGCCTCAAGATAAATTAGCAGAGGGGCCGTGAGCAAAGCTGTGGAAGCAACTTGCATTATTGCTGCAACCACTTCCTGCACCCCGCCTGGATTTCCTGGATCTTGCTTTGGACTATCGCTGACCTGTTTGCTACAACCCTTGACCTTGGCTCCGGACTCTTGTTTACCTGCGTGCTCCAATCCTGACCTCTGCTATTGGCTTCTCGACTATCCCTGAACTTGGTTTACCGGCTCTGTTGGCTTGCAACTCACGGTTGGTGAACGGACGTTTGTCTCCTGCTTGATATCTCACTGTCAGCCTCTGTGAAACCTGACACCCGAGGCTAGCCAGCACAGTGGCACATACAGGACAAGACAATACATACTCCTTCACATCTTTTCTTAAAGTGGGCCACCAAAATTGTCTTCTTACCAAATGCAATGTTTTTACAAAATCAAAATGTCCTGCCACCTTGTCATCATGACACCATTGTAAAATACATTTTCTTACAGCATAAGGTATATACAATCTGTCCCCACTCCACCACAATCCACTGTTTTCTGTGAAGGTATGTTTGTTGCTTTTCCACCATTCATCCTTTTATACTTCCACCCTGATCTATTTAGCTAAGGATGCTTCAGGCATTGTGTCCCGAATTTTAGTCTGGTGTCTAGTGAGAGCCATGTTTCTGAATTGTTTAACAGATTCAGCCTCTGGGATTACTGTTAGAGCAGGTGCTGGTGTCTGGTGAATCCCTAATTGTTGAGGAGACATTACTCTGGTTATAATCTCCTCCCTTTGGCTATCATGTTGAGGCAACCGGGATAATGCATCTTCTAGAAAGCTTTTTCCTGCTGGAAGATATTTCAATGTGAAATTGAACCTACTGAAAAACTCAGCCCATCTCACTTGTTTTGGGTTCAGTTTGCATGGCGATTTTAAAGCTTCCAGGTTTTTATGATCAGTTAGAACTTCAAAAGGGTGGGGAGATCCTTCCAACAAATGCCGCCATGTAGCCAAAGCATGACGAACTGCAAATGCTTCTTTCTCCCACACATGCCAACATCTGTCAGAACTCTGACAGGAACTCAGAGTCCTGTCATAAGCGACCGTTAAAATGAAGAACAGGGAAGATTGGAACTGGAGGGAAAGTGACAGCAACCAACCAATCAGCGAGTGATATTGACATGACCTGATCTGGAGAAAGTCCGAGAAGGGAGGGGGTGGGGCTAGGGCCATAAGGGTATAAATAAGCACCCCCACTCACACTACACATTCTTGCCTTTCTCTCACTCCAACTCGTGAATGTTAAAATAAAACGTTACCTTCTCAACATAATTACTTCTGCGTAGTTATTGAGAGGAACGTTAGCAGGCACAGAGAGGAGCTTATCACAACGTCTCTCAGTTTCAGTGAATTTACGAGAGATATAAGCACATGGTATTAGTTTGTTATCAGTGTATCTCTGAAACAACACTTAACCTACTGCTGTATCAGATGCGTCTGTTTGAATTACAAATGGTTGCTCAGAGTCAGGATGCTTTAAGATAGGCTCAGTTGTGAATAACTTTTTCAACTGTTCAAAAGCAGTTTGGCATGTTGGAGTCCATTTCAACTTTGTTTAGGGCTTGTTTGCTAGCACCCCCTCATTGGGGTGTTTCGTTTTCAACAGATCAGTTAAGGGCAAAGCTATTTGAGCAAACTGGGGAATGAATTGGCGATAGAAATTGGCGAACCCAAGAAATGATTGTAACTGTTTTTTGGGTTTTGGAGATTCCCATGCTAGGACATCCCGCACTTTTGCAGGGTCCATCTCAATCCCTTGGTGCGATATTCTATACCCCAAATAATCCAATTTCTCCTTATGAAATTCACATTTAAACAATTCGACATACAGTTTAACATCTAACAGTTGTTTTAGCACTTCTTTGACCAATTTTACATGCTCTTCCATGGTTTCTGCATAGATTAGTATATCATCTAAATAGACCAATACACCTTGATATAAAAAATCATGCAGAACCTCATTAATTTAGCTCATAAAGACTCCAGGCCCTCCAGTCAATCTGAACGGCATGACCCGATATTGAAAACAACCCAATTGGCAATTAAAAGCAGTTTTCCACTCATCCCCTTCTCTTATGTGTACTCTAAAATACGCTGCTCTTAAATCTAGTTTGGTAAAGATTTTTCCTTTGGTTAAGTGAGCCAACATGTCTTTCAATAAAGGCAATGGATATTGATTGGAAATACATATAGCACTTAGCCCCCTATAGTCAGTACAGAGTCTCAACAATCCATCTTTCTTTTTTCTAAACAGTACCGGCACTGCCATGGGCGAAGTGGGTGGTTCAATGAAACCCCTTTTTAGATTTTTGTCAATGAACTTTCTCAGTTCCTGTAATTCTTTATGGGTCATAGAGTACAACTTAGGTTTTGGTAAAACTGCCCCTGGTTCCAACTCAATAGCGCAGTCAGTTTTACGATGGGGGGGGGGAGCTGATCCGATTCAGTTTCCTCGAATATTACTTCCACCTCCTCGTATGGCTCAGGGACGTTTGCAGCTTGTGCTATTTCTTGCCCAGTTTCAAAACTGGGGCTCCCACTTCAGTTCCAAGCCGCATGCCATCCCTTTCCAACCCGGCATAGGACCCATCTGCAAATTCCATCTCCCCAGAAACCCAGTGAATATGGGGATTGTGCTCCCTTAGGCATTTCAGCCCTAATACTATTGGCTGATTTGCTATAGGGGCTACAATGAATCATACAGTCTCTTGATGTGTCCCAATAGTCATTTTTATGGCTTCTGTATAATATTCTACTGGGACCCCCTTCAAATCTGACCCATCCAGTTGACAAAAAAATTATTGGTACCTTGAGTTTATATAACTTTAGTCTCAACCCAGTCACTATGGCAGGGTGAATCAAATATCTAGAACACCCTGAGTCCAACATAGCTAATAAACTAGCTTGATCCCTCCCATCCAAAGTCTCGATCTTTACCTTTATTTGCATGGTGGGACAGTCGCCACTCACCATGGAATCCGCGCACATGTCTGCAAATGCCTGGCCTCCGGCGCATCTTAGGACAGGCAGTTGGATTTTCCCGCTGGCAGAAATTCTTCATCTGTTGAGTCGTTCTCGTCACCAAACACTTCTGCTTTGCTTGGCTCCTCAACCGCGATGGCTGCTCCCTTTCTTTTTGGGGATTGTGGTTTAGCTGCTTTCATCTCTGGCTTTTTCCTTGCCACATAAGTGGATTGCAGGCAATTGCTAATTCTATGGCCTTCCTTGCCACACTTAAAGCATAGTCCACTTTTAGCCCGACGTTCTTTTTCTTCTTCCCAAGCTTTTTGACCAATGGATTTCTTCGGTGGTTGAGCCGAAGAAGATTCAACTATGAACCCTGACAAGATCTTGGGAAAAGGAGCAATATAAAAGCCAGAATGGAATAGAAAAGGCCAGAACAGGCCATTTCAAAATAATGTATTGATGCCAGAAACCATAGGCTCCATTAAAGATTAATGACAAAAAGATTTAAGAATTATCACTCAATACTAAAGTTTAAAAGATTATGCCTCTTTCTTTTTATCCTCTCATAACAGATCCCATTGTTTCTGGCCTCAATTTTATTTTAAAAGGATCTGTTCTAGCTCCTTCTGCTTCAGTGTTTACATTCTCCTTTTAGATCGTGCATGTAAATTAACCACATCAGGAAATGTTATTATTCCCAAAGCAATCATTGATTGTAATACAGCAATAACAAGCATAAAATACAATGCACAATTCTGACTTGGCCACCACATCCCAGTTACACAGATCCCATAAGGAATTAATATGAAAGTCACAGCCTTAACTAAGTACACTGTTCTTCCAGCCAATTAATACCTGCACATGTGATAATGAATTTACGATCCTTTTGGGTGATTTAGCCAGTTATGGAAGTATACTGCTAGTTTGCTCAAGTCACTTTTCTTTGGGACAAAGTACATACTTTTCCAAGCTGTTTCAGCTCCTTATGGAGAACAATGAGGAAGTCAGTAGCTTGAATCATGTCAACTGGATTTCTATTTTCTCAGTGGAAACGTTTCGCTCCTTATCCAAGGAGCTTCTTCAGTCTGAGCAAAGTTGGTAAGGGAATCCTAAATGATTTAATTTATCTAATTTAATTTAATTTAATCTAAATGATTTAGGATTCCCTTACCAACTTTGCTCAGACTGAAGAAGCTCTTTGGATAAGGAGCGAAACGTTTCCACTGAGAAAATAGAAATCCAGTTGACATGATTCAAGCTACAGACAATTCCACCTGGATGACTGAGAACCCTCATAGACAATGAGGAAGTCAGTTTGTGACAGCAGATGGCACATATTTCTCAAGCTGTTAAAGTCTAAATATGCAGTTGATTTTTATTTCAAAATTCCTTTGCCTTACTGTCAGTGGCTCACCTTTACACAGAAATTATTTTTGTTTAAAATAATCATGTTTTTCTTAAAAAATACCACCATCAGCAAAAGCCCAGACCATTCAGTACTATATAGATCCAAACTTTATTAAGATATTTTGATGACTCTAAATACCAGTCAACTCCAAGAAGACTGGAAGAGAAAAAGTTAGGCTGCTACATCCTGCTGTTGCTAATATATGATTATTATTTTATGCTTAGGTCACTTATAGCAGTTCAGAAACTCCACGAAGTATCAAGATAATTCTCTTCTGATTGGGAATTTCTGGTCCATGAAGGCTTCAGGTAAAACACTTCCTCATCCCAGAGTTCTGCCTACTAGAGTGCAAGAGCAACTGAGCTCTTGATTCTATTTATTAGTATTTTCTCCAAGAAAATCACAGTTGACTCACAGCTCTTTCTGAATGGAGAATGCCAGGACTAGATTCTTCTTTGGTACTACAAAATTCCTTACAGTTATACATTGATTATCCTATCAATAGAATTTAAAGCTCCAAGTGCCTGATTTTCTATTCTGAACAATTCCAACAATAATGAATGGTTTTGTTCTCAGTGTGTCTTGGACAATACAATCCTAGACTGAAACATGAGCCTTTGCAGACTTACTTATGATGGCATGGACTCAGACTAGTACAATTATTTATACTCATTTGTATTGTGCTATTCATTACTCTTTGGCTCAATAGTTCTCCCTAAGTGTAGCGCAGATAGTTCCTTTTTTTTTAATATCCAAAATTTCAGGAGATCATCAAATCTCTCAAGATTTTGGCACTCTTATTTGAAGGTTTATAATCTTACATGAGATTATGATCTTGCAAGATTTTGGATCTTGAATTTTCAAAAACTTTTAATTTTATGCTAATTTTGAAGTCCAGTCCTATGTTGCCATCTGAAAGGGTCATGTGTACCTTGGTGCCTGCAAATGCTACATTGCCAACCCTTGGCTCACATGGTAGTCCTCAAAAGCTTTAGCAATCATGTATTATTCTTGTACTGGAAATGATGGGACCTGCTGGACCAGACGTTTATATAAAGACAAAGTGGCTACATATATACTGTAGTCACACTGCCTTTTAGCCTGTATGTGACATTTTTGCCTATTTATTTATTTATTTATTTATTTATTTATTTATTTATTTATCTATTTATTTATTTATTTATTTATAATTTAAGTTTGTATTACCGCCCATCTCCTCCAACCAGGGAACTCTGGGCGGTATGAAATATGTTCTATTTGGATTTTTATTTATTTATTTATAAATAAAGTATTTCTATACTTTTAATAACTAAAGCATTGTCCCTAGCTGATCTGAGCTGCTCCAATATTTGATTAAAGAAAGGATTAATTCATCAGCTCTAAAGAAGAAGCCTCAAAACATCTGCAACTGATTTATTTGTGGCTTGAAAATAGCCAGCTGGCAGAGAACATAATAGCCCTGCTGGAGTATGCCAAGGCCCATCTTTGTCCAGCACTTTGTTTTTCACAGTGGTCAACCAGCTGTCTCTGGGACACTCACAAACAGGAGGTGGAGACATACCCATTCCCACCTTGGTTTCCCTGCAACTGGTATTTGGAGGCATCCTGCCCCCCAACCTGGAAATAACATTGAATCTCAGGACAAACAGCACTTGACACACCTGTCCTCCATGAATGTAATTAATCCCTTTATAAATCCATCCAAGTTAAATACCATCACCATATCTTGTGGTGATTAATTTCACAGGTTAATTATTTTTTTATTTTATTTTTTATCCCACCTTTATTATTTTTATAAATAACTCAAGGCGGCGAACATACCTAATACTCCTTCCTCCTCCTATTTTCCCCACAACAACCCTGTGAGGTTAGCTGGGCTGAGAGTGAGTGACTGGCCCAAGGTCACCCAGCTGGCTTTCATGCCTGAGGCGGGACTAGAACTCACAGACTCCTGGTTCTAGCCCAGCACCTTAACCACTAGACTAAACTGGCTCTTTATTGCATTAAGGTCTTTCTCTCTTTTGTCAGCTTCATGGGATGACCCTGCAGTCCTAAGTGTATTATTCCTCTCTTTCTTCATCCCATGCATGATTTTTATGCATCTTGATTATGTCCTGCATTAGTCACCTTTTTTTCAAGCTAAAAAGCTCAAATGTGCTAGATTTTTCTTATAAGGACCGCCTAGTCATTTGGTTGTCCTGTTTCATGCTTTTCCCAATTCTGTTAGGTCCTTTTTCAAACATAGTGTGACCAGAAATTGAAAACAGAAAGTGTTTTAGACTGTCTCTCGTCTTTCCAAAGTATAACTGATAACATTATCCCTGCTCAGCTTCAGCTGGATACTTTCAACATTTTTTTCACAATACTCTTTTGAAGTACCTCCCTGCACCTCTTTTAAGGCAGGGATAAGGGAAGAATAGCAAAGCACCTTCCAGGTTTTTTTTAAAAAGTAAACACTAAAAACAGAAAAGCAATTAACCTACAAAAAAATCATACGTTACTAAATAATAGAAAACAGACATTAAGAAAGGTTACAGTATTATATTCTGTATGTGTAAGAAACAGCAGTTGAACCAATCCAATATTGTCTTTTTAGATGCATGGCCAATGAGGGCACCAGAGCAGTGACAAGTTTGCCCATTGAAAAGTGTCCTTGTTCCAAATACACTTCAAAATGGACAACAAATCTATCCATAATATTGAATGATTTGAAAGATATTTTGATATCAGAAATAAAAATGAAAGGATAAGGGAATAGGAGATCATTTCTAGAGTATGCATTAATAGAAATACAGTAGCTCTGGAAAAAATCCCATTTTTAATTAATTAAGCTTCTTTTGAATCACTCAGTATTATAACATAAAATGGGATGGGCAAGCTACAGCTCACATGCAGCCCTCTAGCATCTCAAGATCATATTTATTTATTTATTTATTTATTTATTTATTTATTTATCGTATTTATACCCCGCCTATCCCCACCCTATCGGAGGACTCTAGGCGGCTTACAACATTGCAATTCATATATATATACATACATTCATATATTAACAACGTTTTTACCGCGCGCTCAGGGAAGGGGTAAAGGAACCGACTCTTTTTCCGTGGGTATTGGACTACATGTCCCAGAATACCTTGCTTCAGAGTCGGCTGCTGACGTCCTGGATATTGCTGTTCGGGATCCGTTGTCTCCGTCTCCACTGCCATTCATGAGATCTTCTTCGCTCCAGAGGTGACCCCCGACAGGACGCCAGCAAATTCTCCCACTTTAAGGTGGTACCCATTTATCTACTTGCAATTAGCTTTCGAACTGTTGGGTTGACAGGAGCTGGGGCAACTGACGAGAGCTCACCTAGCCACGCGGAGATTCGAACTGCCGACCTACTGATCGGCAGTCTTACAGCTTCAGTGGTTTAACCCGCTGAGCTACCGCGCCCCTGCTACCATAATTTGCAGCAAAATGGCCAATTTTGGTGGTGTGGTTTTTCATTTTGCTGCCACCCCCCCCCATGTGTGGGAATGAGAACAGAAGGCCTTTGAGAGGAAAACACCCCTGCCCCAAAATCGCTCAAAACTGTCCTGTTCCGACTAAGACTGACACAGAAACGTTACTGAAATAGCTTTATTTACACGGACATGCAAAACGCCCAGTTTACACAGTCCTCTTCTTCTTCCTCAGGCTGGATAGGAACAAGTCCCTTGGGTACTCCTGGCCTGACAGGAAGGACCAGAGAGGGTGCAGGCGCGGAGGAAGCGGTGACCACTGGCAGTGAGCCGGAGGTAACAGGCGCAGTGACTGCGGGTGTGGAGTTAGCTTGGCTGTCGGGGCTGGAGGTAGACTGGGGCCTGAGAAAGGCCACCCACTGGTGACCGGCATCGGCGGAGCATGGGTGCTGCTTTGGGTTGGTGGAAGTCTGGTTAGGCTGGGGCCCAAGAAAGGCCACCCACTGGTGACCGGCATCGGCGGGGCTTGGGTGCTGCTCTGGGCTGGTAGGGGCCTGGGTAGACCGGGGCCCAAGAAAAGCCACCCACTGGTGACTGGCATTGGTAGGGCTTGGCTGCTGATCCAGGCTGGGATCCGTCTGGGTAGACCGGGGCCCGATGAAGGCAGCCCACCGGTGGCTGGCATCTGTAGGCTCCGGAGAGGAGGGCAACGGAAGATTGATGGTTCGGGCAGTCGGGTGAGGAGCGGGCAAGGCGGCAGTGCTTACCCCGATGCTGGCTTCTTCCGCAAGGAGCAAGGACGGAGGCGCAACGACTGGAGGAGGTTCGGGCATGAGGCTTGGCGCGGCAGCAAGGTAAGATGGCGATCCGAGACTTGGCACGGCGGCGGGGCAAGGCGCGGAATCAGGATCCGGTGCAGCAGCAGGGCTGGGCTCGTAGGCGACGTCTGGGGCGGCGGCAAGGCAGGGCTCTGGAGTGAGGTTCATGGTGGTAGCTAGGCGAGGCTCGGGAGCAGGGTCTGGCGCAGGGTCTGGAGGCTTCGGCGTACAGCTGCTAGAACGGTTGTCTCCGGCAATGGAGGTAAGTCGCGCCGGTCTTTTATTTCATTTTTCACACCTTTGGAAAGCAGGGGCCAATCGGGCTTTGCGTTGTTCGGCCCGCCTCTCTGCTCTCCTTTGGCGTGCACTGATTGGTGGAGGCGTCCCTCCTTCTGAGCCTCTGCCAATCAGCGTCTCTGTTTCTTCCACAGGGCTCGCGCCAAGCTTGCTGCTTCCGGGGGCTGGCTCCTCTTCTGGATCAGACTCTTCCGGATCAGGTGGCAGACAGGTAAGTGGCCCACCTCATGGCCCAACTCTCACAAAAACACCCCAAACTTACTTACTTACTTACTTACTTACTTACTTATTTATTTATTTTCTATCCCGCCTTTATTATTTTTATAAATAACTCAAGGCAGCAAACATACCTAATACTCCTTCCTCCTTCTATTTTCCCCACAACAACAACCCTGTGAGGTGAGTTGGGCTGAGAGAGAGTGACTGGTCCAAGGTCACCCAGCTGGCTTTCATGCCTAAGGCATTATGCTGATTAAATTTAGTAATTCTCAGAATTTCAGCAGTGCAATTTCAAAAAAATTATTGGGGAGAATAAGGATAGGAACATGGCAATTTGCAATTCAGAGGCCTCTCAGTCACATTCCCATCCTTAACTAACCTCTAGAAGCAAAAAGACCAAAATATGTCCCCTGCCCTTTCAGGAGACATCACTGTGACCTTCCAAATGGTTGGGGGAGAAGTTGCTGCTTCCAGTCAACATAAGGTTGACCTGTATTGATATAAATGATAAAGTTATGATAAAGGACGGAGTTTACATCACAGTGTTATGTTTATCTTTTTCTTTTTCTTTTCATAAGTTTTATTGAATTTTAAAATACATATTAAAAGTTAATACAAAGAAAGAAATAGAAATACAAAGTAAGAAAAAAGAAAAGAAAAAGTGAAGTCAAAAAATAACAAACAAAGAAAATATAGGAAATAGATGTCCTCCAATTTATCCTTGAACTTTAAGTACAACAATTAACTTTAGATGTTAGTCCTTCATACAATACACAGGAACTTTTCTTTGTCATATACCCTATGATTTCTATAATCCAATCTTCTGTTCTTCATATAGGTTTTGCCTTTCTTGATATCTTCCAACAATCCATCTCTGGTTTCTACTCCTTGAAATAGTAATCAAATGTTCATTGTTGCATCAATTAAATGTTTTCCATTTGCTCTTTCCATTTTAACATCTATATTTATATCTTCAATAAAATCCAATTAGTGTAACAAATAAAGGCCTTATCTACTTCTAATAAAATACAATATATTCTGTTCATATTATGACTATATATTCCATTAATACATAACCTAACATATTACATAACATAGTACATAATATAGCAAGAATAATACAACATATTCATATATAACATCCTGTAATAACCTACATTCTAATTCCATCTCATCATGTCTATGAAGGTTCTCAGTCATCCAGGTGGAATTGTCTGTAGCTTGAATCATGTCAACTGGATTTCTATTTTCTCAGTGGAAACGTTTCGCTCCTTATCCAAGCTCCTTGGATAAGGAGCGAAACGTTTCCACTGAGAAAATAGAAATCCAGTTGACTCCATCTCATCATCTCATTGTCTTCTCATAAATGTATCTCCAGAAAGAGTAATCTATAATATCAACTTATATTTATATTTATAATCTTGTATCTTACACTTAGAATATCATGTTTTTATGCATCTATACAGTTTCTCATATCTGCTCTCACTCTGTGTACAATCCAGGTCCGCATTTTCATTAACCTTGTATTCCAGATCAACATCAATAAATCTCCTGTTTAGGTTATGCCAATATCACAATATGCAACTTGTTTATTTCTGTAACTCATGTGGGATGTCAAAATATTTATTTTACCATATCTATCAATTTGCATGTTAAAATCTTCCTGTCTCAGCTGCCACAATGTGTTTATGCCCAAACGTTTAATAGACCACTTCCTGTAAAATATCATAGTCTTCTTCTGTACCAATACATTCAAAATCCTCTTTCCCTGTTTCTCTACTGGTTCGAAAGGTCTTCCCTCTGTTTCTAAATCTGTCCCTTGTATCTTCTGTTCCTGAGCCACCAAAACTATTAATATACGTTCTATGGATTTCTTAATTTGTAAAAAAGCTTTGCTGGTTTCCTTCTTAAAATCCTGAAGTGCTGTGAGAAATGCCATTTCCACCTACACCCCCCTTTCAAACCGTAATCAACTGCCGTAGCCAAAACAAAAATTTTCTCAGGGAGCAGGGAAGGGAGCAGGGAACAGCTGTTCTATTATTATCAGTAATGTCTATTTCTTTAAGTGAAAAAAGCTTTTAAAATAAAAGATGAAAAATTCCACAGAGCAGTATTTCAAACAGTTTGTAAAAGGAAAGATGAAAATATATTCCAAGTGAGAGAAAGTCCATTCTAAAAAAAAGTAGAAAAATAAGAAAGAAAAGAGGCACACGTTCTCTATACTTTATTCTTTATTCTTCTTTATTCTTCAGGCTGCAAGCTGCTTAACCCAAACAAACAATTTCTCAAAAGTCAGTTAGTTTGTCGAGTGAAAAATACCAACAAAGTCTCTTAAGTCTCAAATTCTCTGATACAAAAGAAAGGCAAAAAAAAAAATACAAACTTGTTCACTATATTGCCAAAATAAAATCTATCAAACTTCCACCAAAATTAATTATAGCAAAGAAAACACAAAATTAGCCAACATTTTAAACAAAGTCCAAAGATAAATTTTAGATAATAAAAATGTTCTAATCTAAAAAAGAAAACTAATGTAAAGTGATCTAAAAGCTGGCTGTCACTCTTGTGTCTCCCGAGAGACTTACATTCCCTGCAGAGCTAGGATCCTCCTTCGGCCATTCCACTGCATTCACCCCCGTTCTTCTCTGCGGTGGAAACAACAAAGAAAAACAGGAGTGGGCAATTCCAATGGCTCTGTGAGCAATCTTCTGGTTCCCCCTTCTCCAGGGGGAAGCTTCAGTGGTCTGTAGACCCCTGCAAACAAGATAGAAAGTCAGCCAGGTCTCAGAGCTCAGAGCTCTGAGAAACTCTGACTTGTCGAGCTGCCAGCCAGGCTTGGAGTGTTATGTTTATCTTTTTCAAATACTGTACATTTCATTGATAATTTGTTAATAATTTGACAATTATCATAACAGAAGAAAAATTGTATTATACAGCTATCTCCCCTAAATTCTATATTTTTCTAACAATTTCGAGAACTGAATTTACCCAGAACTTTGCATAAACATAAACAAAATTCTCATTCTTCTCACTGAAATTATTGTAGAAAATACTAATATTCCCAAATTGGGATTTGTATTATTTCTACCTGTCATCCTTTTACCTATCAAATTTGGTGCTATGTTTTGTTATCTGAAGCAATACATGGCCTTTAGGCCCTATATAATTACCTTCCAAAATCTAAGAAGCTCTGAATCATTGCTTTTTCCTAAGGGTTTCCTGACATCTTTCCTCAAAGTCCATCATGCTTCACTTGATACGCTATCTGAACTATTTGGTTTACAGACACAATTGCAATGTGGAAGTTAGCCTACTTTTTGTTTATTTCTTTTGCAATCATAGATATGGGACTGGCAACCCCCGCTATTGCAATGCAGTATTTTCCAAATGAGAATGATGGTTATATATTTAGTTTATGAATATAAATAACTTTAGTCAAGTAAAACATTGAAGTATGGACTAATCTTAGGAATTAGGCTCATGAAGAATGTAGTCTGCTCCTAGATTAACATTCTAGTGTTTTTTGATCATGCTGTAGAAATGTCAGTTCCCCTTTCTAAACAATGCATTGAGCATATTTGTTGGATATAAAGTGTGCAGGGCATATCATACAGGTAGTCCTCACTTAACTACGATAATTGGGACTGGAATTTCCATTGCTAAGCAAAGCAGTTGTAAAGCAGGAAGTCACATGACTGCATCATTTAGCGATGGCAATCCCAGAAGTCCCTTTTGCTGTTGTTAAGCAAGGATCATGAATCATTAAGCAAGGACCTCCTCGCAACTTCCTGTCAGCTTCCCACAAGCAAAGTCAGTGGGGAAGCCGGCAGGAAGTTGCAAGTGTCAGTGTCATGATGTCATCCATGCCATCCTGCCATGGCGCCAAACTGTGATATCTCTCAGTGGGGGGGTGCCTGGCAGTAAAATTGCCAGACAGGTAAAGTGGAAGGCTAGTGTATCTGGAAAACTGCAAACATGTAAATCAAAGAAAACGAGACGAACAATTCATCACCTAGGAGAAATCAAAAGGGGTAATCGCCGCATTAGTGGATTGAAACAGGAACGGAAGGAAACTGAGAGACAAGAAAGGATTGTACTCAATGGCAAATCCCCCCCAAAAAAAGGGGGGGACTTGGAGGCTATTAATTTGTAGAATACTGGGACATACTTCACTTGAATCTTTAATGTGTCATGCACCACTAGTATAATAAAGACTTCTTCATATTCCTTTGTGACTTGTGTAAGGGGTGCTATTTTATTAGCAAAAGGGTCGAGATCGTCACAGTCAGGTGGCTCGCAAGCAGGCCAGCAGGCAGGTAAGTGGCTGCTGTAGTGTGAGTGCAATGGGGCTGGGGGTGGCTGCTGCCAGGTGGGGGATGGTGTGCAGGGGAGGGGGCTGCTGCAGCACCACGCAAGTGCATCAGGTCCAGGGGTGGCTGCTGCCGGGTGGGGGATGGTGCATAGGAGTCCACCACAGGTGGGAGGTGTGGTGGGCACGCATGCAGTACAGAGTATGAGATACCTGGGAACTCTTACTCTGTAGCTGGGCTCCTTGGGGAAAAAAGCCACAGGAGTGTGAGCAACTTACAGGATCATCTTGCAATCTTCCCTGCTGGCTTCCCCATTGATTTTGCTTGTGGGAAGCCAGCAGGGAAGGTTGCAAATGACAATCACGTGACCATGGGACACTACAACCGTTGTTAAGTGTGAGCTGGTTGCCAAGTACTTGGATCACGATCACATTACCGCAGGGGTGCTGAGATGGCCAGAACTTCAAGGACTGGTTGTAAGTACCACTCGTTCACCACTGTTGTAACTTCAAATGGTCGCTGAATGAGGGTTCGTTAACCAATGACTACCTGTATAGGGGTGTGGTGGCTCAGTGTTTAAGACGCCAGGCTTGTTGATCGGAAGGTCGCAAGTTCGGCGGTTCGAGACCCTAGCCCCGCATGACGGAGTGAGCTCCCGCACTCGCCCTAGCTCTTGCCAACCTAGCAATTTGAAAGCCTGCAAATGCAAGTAGATGAATAGGTACCACTTTGGTGGGTAGGTAACAGCGTTCTGCGTCATGCCGGCCACATGACCGTGGAAGCGTCTTCAGACAACACTGGCTCTTCGGCTAACAAACGGAGATGAGCACTGGCCCCTAGAGTCGGACACGACTGCACAAATGTGCAGGGGGAACCTTTACCTTTACCTGTATAGGAGCAGGCATGGAGGCATAATTTTGCTGCCTTTTCATACATTGAAATCACATGTGTGTTGGGTGTGGCAAGTAAACATTATTCTGAGAACAATAGAAACTTTCTTTTACTAACCAGGTAAAATGGGACCCTCAGTTTAACTTGCTTATTTGATTATGTGTAATTCACCTTGCAACATATTTCTCTTGACCATTGAAAGACTAGAATGAATTTGAATTTGCATATTCTGGCTATACTACTGTGTTAGAAATATAATTAAAATCTGGCCCTTGCAATCATTTAACATATATAGAAGAAATGAAAAAAATATGCATAGTATCTGTCTTAAAAATTGAGGTTTGGAATGAGAGATGAAGTGTACATTTGAAACACTAGCCTAGATTTCAAATTTGAATTGCAGTTCCACCCCTCATCATCCATTTTCAATTGAAGGGAGAAATTATGAAATGTGAATTAAAGTGAAGTATATATTTTAAATATGAATTTAAATCAATATATATCAGTACCTTTAATGAATTTACTGCATTTGAGGAGCAAGAGATGAACAAAAAGAAAATAAGGAATGTGAACAGCTGTATCTTGTCCTTTAGAATGTGGAGGATGGTGGGAAAATGGGAAGAATAAAAGGTGGCAGGCAAGGATCTGTGGTGGATCCTTCAAACTTTGCTGGTCCTCTGATGATAAGGAGAACATGGGTCTCTGTGTTGCCGTGGTCAATAGGAACATTGGTGGGTGATAGTGTGTGATGCCACAAGCTTCACTCTACTGAGACAACAGGGAAAGTGTCAGTAGCTGTGGCTGGATGTCAAGGCAGATAAAAGGAAATATAGTTATACTTATCTGGTAAAATCTGTATTACTTGTTAAAATGTGGCTATTTTTGGCATATGCATCCATATCTTTAATATTAAAGAAGGTACAGTATATAAAAGGTATCTTTCACAGTATTCATCTGGAGATACTTGACATTTTAATCATCTCTCTGCTTTTGTGATAATGTCAGCATATCATGTCAATGAGTTGCATGTTCAGAGAAATATCACTGGCATCATAGGCAGAAAATGATCTAATACAATGAAGAGTTTTATTGATGCCTACTTTCAAAACTAATGAACAGAAATAATAAAACTCATGACCTTTGTGTAATAAGAACTGTAGTTTGAAATGTACTCATTGGTGTTTTTTTACAGCAGTGTGATTGTTTCTTTTGAATAAATCAGTAATAACAGGTGATGGTTTGAGTTGGGTATGAGATCCCTATGTGAAACTGAAGCAGAAAGGACACTGCTCATTTACTTATTAACTTGTATTTATTCTAACCTCTTTCTCAAACTCCTAAAATAATAAATGGATTTATATGACTCCCTATGAATAAAACTAATGATTTCAGGGTATTAGGGTTAGGCAAGAAATAAATCTACCACTTTTCATAATTACTTAATATTTAAAAATATTTTAAATATGTTCAGCTTCACTGTATGAACCACCTGCCACTTGGTTTTTATTATATTTATTGTATTTATATTTTTATTGTGTTTTTATTGTATTTTAATGATGTTGTTGTGGCTGTGAACCGCCCAGAGTCTCTCCTTGAGAGGGAGATGGGAGGTCATAGAAATTTAATAAATAAATAAATAAATTACGTTTTAATTTTATCATGTGGTCCTCAAAGTTTCCAGTACATCAGTTGCCCACTGTGGGTTTCCTCTGGCAAAATGAGAAGCAAAGCCCAGAGTCTTGACAGTGCTCCTAGTTTGTCTGTGTTTTTTTTTAACGAGACCCCTTCAATTAAGTTATTTGTGATCGAACCCAGAGTTTTAGAACCTTGCCCTGTAACATTAAGGTTATAATTCAGCAAACCCTGTGCTCTGCCCTATAGCCTATTACTAAGAACAACTTTCACTGAAACCAGAGGGGAGGTCTAGGTTTAGGCTAAAGCCAAATAGATGCTGGCCTAGGGTCAATGCCGCCCCTCCTTCCAAATCATTCTAAAAATGCACATTGTTGCGTCAGTCAATGTGGCCTAGGGGCACCATATACCCTTGAGCCAGCACTGCTACTGGGATTTATTTCTGAGTAGCCATGCATAATGTGCCACTGTAAGTACAGCAAATGCCCTCGTACAAGCCAAAAGGATGAAAGGATGGAAAATACTTTGTGGTACTGTCATGTGAACACTGCAAGAAGAGATGGAAGACTGGGCAAGCCTTGTGTTCAACTTCTTGTCCAATCAAAGAGAATATTTGTTGCTCAGGGTTGAACTGTGGAATCCTTGGTGCTCTCTGAGCCTTGTTGTTTTCTTGCAGACATTTCATTGCCAGAATAGGCAACATCTTCAGTGCGAAAAGGGAGTGGGACTTGCTCTCTGTTTATATACCATGGCTTGTCCTGCTTGTGTTGGTGGAGGTGTTGTTCTCTCCTTAGGAGTTCCTTGATTGGGCTATTGTTTGCTGCTTGGTTGATTGACTGAGTTAATAGTTCCTTGATTAGGGTATATTGTGCTGTTTGATTGTTCCTCAGGTGCTAATCCTGGTGTTAATCTTTGCATATCTGGGTGATGATTGCTGGGAAGGAGGTGTTCTCATCTTCTGGCTTTTCTATTGTCTCTTATGAATGGTATGTAAATGTTGTTTACCTCTATGTGTCTGTTGATGGCTGCTTTGTCTGAGTGCCAAGCTTCCAGGAATTCTCTAGCATTTTTGGATTTGGCTTGGTTTAAGATGCTCACAGTTTTCCAGTTGAAAGTATGGTTAAGTCTGTCCATGTGTTGTGAGTGTCTTCTGACTGCTAGTTGGTGTTCGTGGATGCGTTCTGCTAGTCTTCTGTATGTCTGTCATACATAATGGCTGCTACAGTTCTTACACTGTATGTTGTAGATAACTCCTGTTTTTTCTTCTTGGGCTACTGGGTCTTTTGGGTTACTTAAGATGTTCTGAAGGGTTTTGGTTGGTTTGTGTGCTATGGTGATGCCTTGTGGTTGTAACAGTCTATTAGTAGTTTCTGAGATGTTTCTGATGTATGGCAGTGTAATCCTTTTCATAGCTTCTCTTGGTTTTGCTGTGGTTTTGTTGAGTGGTCAGGCACTTTTTGATAAAGTTGCATAGGTATCCATTTTGCTGGAAGATGCTATATAAGTGGTCTGTTTCCTTTTTCTGGTGTTCTGGGTTGCTGCAGTGCATTTGTGCTTGTCTGAGTAGTGTTCTTACACAGCTCCTCTTGTGGGAGTGTTGGATTGTAAACATATTCTTACATTTCTGTATATATAAATACAAATATATTTCATATTCATATATTAGAAACATTTGCACTTGCATTATGGCTCTGAAACCATGTTGTATTTCCTTGAAGAGTTTTGTTGACACCCTTCCTTTCTAACAGGCCTTGATAGATAGCTGTGCCCATAGAAAGATAAAGTGTACTTTCCAAGGATAGCTTCTCCAGGGAAAATATATTGTTTAATAACGGTCAAGGAGCCCTAGCAAGGATGGAAGGAAGTTCCTAATATGGAGTGAAGGAAGTAAGTTCCTAATATGGAATGAGGGTAAGGTGGAGTATGGGTAACTGAGTAAGGGGTGGTCTTCTAAAGGAGGAGTTGAATGGAATCTATATAATGTGCTGTAGGAAGGGGGTCCTGCGCGGCCGCCCATCTAACAGCTTGCTGTCATTGCTTTTGCTCTTGGGTGAATAAACTCCTAACTTCATGCAATTTGTCAGTTTCTTTACTCCCGGCTCAGGAACGAACTTGGTAAGATAAAATTTACTTCTAACAGGAGGTTGGGTTATTGCTTTGGTAGTGGAGCACTTGGTTAGTGTGGGTAGATTTCTGGTAGACTTGTGTTTCTAGAATACCATAATTTCCTCTACTGATGAGGATGTCAAAGAAGGATAGTGTGTTTTTGCTTTCTTCTTCCCTTGTGAATTTTATTCCTTTGAAGATGTTGTTGATGGTTTCATATGTTTCCTCCAGTTGTTCCTTTTTTATTATGATGAAGGTGTCATCTACATACCGGATCCATACTTTGGGTTGTATGCATGGGAGTGCTATCCTTTCTAGACATTGCATTACAATCTCTGCTATGAGTCCTGAGAGTGGTGATCCCATAGTTGTTCCTTTGATTTGTTGGTATATTTGTCCATCAAACTGAAAGTAGGTAGTGAGGCAGAGGTTAATGAGGTCCATGATTCAGGGTATTTTGATCTTAGTGTATCTGGTTAGATCAGGTGTGTTGTGTAGAACTGCTGCAATGGATTCAATCGCTAGTGCTGGGTCTATGGATGTAAAGAGTGCAGTGGCATCAAATGACACAATAAATTCATCTTCATCTATTTTTAGGTCTTTGATTTTCTGGAGGCACTGTAGTGGAGAGTTGATAGAGTATTTGCTCTCCTCTGTGAGATGCCCAAGTTTTCTTGTACGTTCTTTAGCTATGTTGTATGTGGGGGTCCCTGGTAATGACGCAATTGAACAGAGAGGTATGTCGGGCTTGTGTATTTTGGGTGTCCGTAGAAGCATGGGATGATTGGTCTGCTGCTTTTCATCCACCTCTGTTCTTCTTTTGTGATTTGACCTTTCTTGGTTAGGTCGTTGAGGATTCTTTTGACCTGGTTGTCCAGTTTCTGTATGGGATTGGTGTTTACTGGGGTGTAGGTTTCTTTGTCCTCAAGTACTGTAAGTCTTTGGCTTTGTCAGGGAGATAACTGGCGGAGAAGGAGGGGGCTCCCTCCAGGGGGAGAAATGCATGTGTAGTACTGAATTGCTTTGCTTTTCTCCCAAGAGGCTAAAGAAGGCCCCACCCTGATTTCTTGGACCCTTTCTCTGAGCATTACCAGTTCATTTTAGTTTAGCTGGATTCTGTCTAGTAGAGTAGGACAATAAAACATTAGAGGTTCAACTCCAAGTCTCAGCGTGTTTTCCTTCACTCTAAGTCAGGACAGGTTTTTTGTATATATTGTGATCTGTCCATAATGATGGTGGTGCGGCCTTTGTCTGCTGTGAGGATGATGATAGTTTGGTCCATCTTTAGGTTTTTGAGCGCTGCTTTGTCCTCTGCTTTCAGTTGGTTCTGTTTCCATGTCCTTCTGGTTTGTGGTATGATTATCTGTCCTACATTCTCTTGGGTTTCTGTAGTAAGTCCTGTAGTTTTTAATGCTGCTTCTAAAGCTGCAAAGAATTCTAATTTATTAAATAATTAACTAGCCTGGCAATGAAACATCTGCAAGAAAACAACAAGGCTCAGAGAGCACCAAGGACTCCACAACTTTGTGTCCATTTATAGAATAATTTAAATATTTATTTATTTATTTATTTATTTATTTATTTATTTATTTATTTATCATATTTCTACACTGCCCATCTCGTGAGCGACTCTGGGTGGTTTAAAATTCAGTTAAAATAACAAGAGATTAAAATAATAAAAACAAATATATCATAAAAATATAAATATAAAATATATATAAAATATTTAACATTTATATAAAATATAAATTCCTCAGGGCCACATCATGGCACCAGCCACCCCCATGATAGACCCCCCTCGCACCCCAAGTGAGGTGGCAAAGCCAGGTTTTCACTCCCTTTTGGAAGGCCAGGAGAGTGGGGGCTTGCCTCAACTCTGGGGGTAACGTGTTCCACAGGTCAGGGGCCAAGGCAGAGAAGGCCCTCTTCCTGGACCCTGCCAATCGACAATCTTTCATGGACAGGGTCTGTAGCATGCCCTCTGCCTGACAGGGTGGGATGGGTCGACGCAATGGGGGTGAAGCGGTCCCTAAGGTAAGCTTGGCCCATGCCATGTAGGGCTTTAAATGTGATAACTAACACCTTGAATTGGACCCGGAAGCAAACTGGCACCCAATGCAGCTCACACAGCAAACGTGTTATATGCACCATCCTTGGGGCTCCTAAAACTGCCGGGTAAGTACATTCCCCAAGCATCTCCACAGGCCATGCCCCAAGCTTGGCACCCAACTTGGTACGAATCTGAGCAATTTTATCCTCCAGATGCTTTGAAAAGTCCTCTGTGCAGCCCTGTAGGTGGGTTACTGGACCCACCTTCCCGAATAGGGATTGGATGATCTTAAACAGGGCCGCTGGGCAGCATTCTGTGGATGCAATAAGAGTGGAGAAATATTGACATTTTGCCGCTCTTACCACCACAAGGTAGGCCTTAATAGCGGCTCTAGCTTGTGTTCGGTTGGGTTCGGTCTTTGTCTTCCTCCAGCAGTGCTCTAGATGTCTCTTAATCCTCTTCAGAACCCTCAGCTCCTCCATAAACCACAGGGAGTGTCAGGTTCGATGGGACAAGAGAGGTCGCATGGGCGTGATCCTGTCCAAGGCCCCGGCTGACTCCCTATTCCAGGCAGTAGCCAGGGCCTCCATTGGACCATGCAGCAGATCCTCAGATACAGCCCCAAGCTCCCTTTGGAACCCCATTGTGTCCATCAGTCACCGGGGGCAGACCAATCAAATGGGTCCTGCCTCCCTGTGGAGAGGGGCAGCATAAGAGAATCTCAAGACCACCAGGGCATGATCTGACCATGACAAAGGGGACAGATTTAACTCTCCTCTCAGATCACATTGCCACTGCTCCAACAAGAAAACCAAGTCTGGTGTGAGGCCACTGTCCCGACTCAGGTCCCGAATAATCTGGGACAGGCCCATGGCCACCATGGTGGCCATGAACTCCCAAGCCACCTATGAGGCATGCCCCAGGGATGGTAGGTTGAAGTCCCCCAGAACCATAAGCCTGGGGAACTCAACCGCCAACCCCGAGATGGCCTCCAGCAGCTCAGACAGGGAGGTTGCTACATGGAAGGGAGCCTGGTACAAAAGCAACAATCCCAACTGCTCTTAGGAACCCAACTTCAGGAACAGGGTCTCACAACCAGCCACTTGCGCAGCAGCACCCCTGAAGGCCACCAGAGATTCCCGGATGACAACAGCCACCCCTCCTCCCCTGCCCTGGGATCTTGGCTGGTGCCATACCATAAACCCAGCTAGGCACATTTCTGAGAGGGCTATCCCTCCTTCAGGGCCCAGACAGGTCTCAGTAATACACACCAGGTCTGCCCCCACCTCAGTGATCAAATCACATATAAGGGGGTCCTTGTTGTTAACTGACCTGGCATTCAAGAGCAAAAGCTGAAATCCAGGGCCTCCATGGGTCTGCTGTCCAGGCCTGGGTCTGAGTACAGAGGGCTGGAGCACACTACTAGTACCAAACACTGGGGGCGCCTTCCCCAAAGATGGCCCGCCCTCTGACTTCCACCATGACACCCCCGTCCTGTCACCACCTGAATGGAATAGCTTGCCCTAAATCCCCCAGAATTCCCATTTCTACTTCCCTCCAATCCCAGCCCTCTGGGTTCCCTGGTTAGGGGCCCTCCATCTAACCATCCAACAACAGGCACAAACCAAGCAGTCACAGGGTGGTGGTGAGTTCCCCAGCACTCCAGCTCTCACTCTCAGTGCTGCAGGAACCCAACCATCACCCCCACATCTACTGTGCCCCCTTCACTGGCCTCTCTCACTAGCTGGCAGGGGGCACCCCACCCACTCCTCCATTTGAAATATAATTCAAATATAATTTGAATTAGGCTATTTTGGCTGCTATTATTAATTAAAATATTGAGAAATATTCACCTTTGTGTTACCTACAGCATTTCATTACTTAAACTTGTTCATGATAACATTTTATTCTTCCTCTAACATTAACAGCTAATTTAATATTAAATACACTGAATGAAAAATACTTTATATAATAACCATGCCTTTTGGTGCATGTTGATCAATACTGTAACAGCTGAAGTCTGAACTAGTACAATGTAATTTTTATTGCTGGTGTTCCACAGATCAAATATAAATTACATTTTATGATAAATGATCTTAATTTTACAACATTTGTTCTGGTATTATATAGTGCTGTTCTTCCTGAACTAAGCTCATTAATCCTCCTAAATTAGGCTTAGCAAAATGAGCAAAACCTAACAAGATCTGCTATATTATCCTAGTTTTCTCAAATGTAATTGGATTTGCTATCTTTGATTGGACTCATTAGAAATGAGAAGCTAAATAACCTGAAAAATCACCCATCTTCACAAAACATTTAGCAGACTGAGTAGAAGCTCTAATGTCTAGAACATTTGTAACTTTAAGAATTTTATTCAGCTGGACAATTTGATAACATTTGAAATGGCTCTGTGCTTATAAAGTCTGCTTCCTTCCACAACAGATAATATTTAATATAAGGCAGTGATTTACCAAATGTTCAAGTGCCATTTGAATTAAGTATGTTCTTATGAAACAATAAAAAGGTTTACTTAACATAATATAGAGAGCCAGTTTGATGTATTGGTTAAGGCATCAGGCTAGAAACCGGGAGACTGTGAGTTCTAGTCCTGCCTTAGGCATAAAGCCAGCTGGGTGACCTTGGGCCAGTCACTCTTTCTCAGCCCTAGGAAGGAGGCAATGGCAAACCACTTCTGAAAAACCTTGCCAAGAAAACTGCAGAGACTTGTCCTGGCAGTCTCCAAGAATTGGACACAATTGAATGGAGATAAAAATTCCCTACTCACCCCTATGGGTGTTTTGTGTCTTCTTCAACCTCGGGTCCTCTACCACAGGCCTGGGAATTTGAGGGTTCTGCGCATTATCTTAGCTGTTCCTAGCATTGCACTCTTCTGGACAGAAAGTGCTGATGTTGCTCCTGGGATCTGTTGGAGCCACTCTCCCAGCTTAGGAATTACAGCCCTGCGTGCTCTTACCACCACTGGGTCCACTTTGGCCTTCACTTTCCACATCCTCTCTAGTTCCTCCTTCAGGCCCTGGTACTTCTCCAGCTTCTCATACTCCTTCTTCCTGATGTTGCTGTCACTTGGCACCACTATATCAATCACCACTGCCATCTTCTGGTCCTTGTCTACTACCACAAAGTCTGGTTGAATGGCCAGTACCTGCCTGTCTGTCTGGATCTGGAAGTCCCACAGGATCTTAGCCCTGTCAATCTCCACAACCTTCTGTGGAATTTCCCATCTGGACTTTGGAGGGTCTAGCCCATACGCTGTGCAGATGTTCCTGTACACAATGCCAGCTACTTGGTTGTGCCGTTCAGTGTGTGTGTGTGTGTGTGTGTGTATGTGTGTGTATATATATATATATATATATATATATATATATACACACACACACACACACACACACACACATACATACACACACACACACACACACACACACACACATACACACCTTATATATAATCAAATCCCAATTTGTAATGGTAACCAGCATGGGTCTGCATTAGATTTGGAGTTTTACCAATTCCAAATCCCAAAACAAAGTCAGCCTTGTTTGTGTTAGAGATTCTGGCAAATCCAGCATGCCTCATCAGCATATGGATGGCTGCTCTAGGATGCAAGCTCTCCATGCTTTTTGAGGAAGCTCTTTGTGGCCACTCCCACTTCCTCTTTTTCTCTCTTCTTTCTCCTTGGACCAGGAGCAAGCACATGGCTGTCTGCTGCTCTATCCTAGGCCATGGATGGGACTAGGAGATTTTCCTCCCTTTCTACATGCAGCCTCTTGCAGCAAGCAGAGCAAGAGGTATTAAGTTTAGGGAACAGAAGGAAGAAATGGAACATCATTTATCTACTGAAAATGCTGTACCTGCAATGAATAAATGTAAGGACTCTTTTGTACTTACTTTTCATACCTGCCATGTCTAAGTGCGTGTTTCTTTATGCTTGGGTGGGCTAAAGGTGTAAGATTTACCTGGATCTCTCTAATATGCTCATGGGCTCTGTTTTTTAACAATATTCTTTTTCTGTACACGAACTTTACAGCTCTTCTCCATTTCAGTAGTTCTAACAGACTGCTGAATGGGCTTCAATTTGAACAGATCAAATTGTCGGGATTACCATATTGGATTGCAAAAATCTAAATAGCTACCACATAGCAGGAACTATTTGCTGTCTTTTACCAGTTGCTTGGATATTTGTAGCCTGATATGGTAGCCCTACAAATGGTGCTTTTCCAAAATAGCCCAGATGTAAATCTCAGTTCTCAGTTCTCCCACAGTGCTGACATTGATATAGAATTCAGAGGACCACAGAACACAAACATAAAATTAGCTTGTCTACAAAAACTGAAACTTTTCTCCCCAGGCTTTTTATAAAAACCAATTCCATGCAGGGAAAAGTAGGGGAGAGATTCTGAATATGGCAGCTCTGGTTCCAACTCACTGTTAATGTTTTTACCAAGATTATCTAATCACTTTGCTCTGGGAAAAGGATGTTGATGTAGAACGCTCCCAGAAAACCCCCAAGTCATGCAGTGGAAATTTGGCATCAAAACATTAAATTCACTAGTTCTGGACCAAAACTATAAATTCACTAGTTCTGAACAAAAACACTAGAATGTTAATCTATAAAAACAAAATTGATGTCATAAGCCTCTGTGAGGCATAAGGTATCCTTTTTACCCCATAATTTCTCAAAACGTCCCAAAATCAGACCTAACAAATTGGTAAAAAACCTGACTAAGGCCCCTTTTGAACATGATGGACTCTTGAACACAGCCAGAATTCTTTTCCTACTCACACTCCTCAGAAGACAAATATATGAGATCTCAGAAATAAAAAAGAATGAAAAGCACTGACATATAGGAGGAGAAGTCAGTAAAGTTAAGTAAGTCTTCTATAACTTTAAATAACAGTTGAGGCTGCAAATGTCATCAGACATTTCAAAACATTAAGAGATATTTGAACTTATAAAATACCTTGTTTATAGAACCAATTGATAAACTGTGTAATTGGAAGCTGGTTAACAGTTGATTTTTACTCTAGAAGGAATGTATGATCTTTGAAGTTTTTGTCTTGACTGTCCGTATCGCTGGATTGCACAATCAATTTCAGGTGCTCCCATTGGAGGGAGACTTGCATACTTTTGGAGAAGGGTTTTCAGCCAGTATCCCAGGGATGGGAAGGGGAAAAGCTCAGAGTTCCTTGGAGCTGGGGAATCTAATGGTTGTCCAAAAGAGGAAATGGTGTGTGGTGGTGTCGGATCACTCACTGCTGAGAGGAATGGTGTCAGCAATCTGCAGACCAGACATAATTTCAAAGGAAGTGTGTTGTCTCTCAGATGCAAAGATCTGTCACATGACAGAGAGGATGACCTGACTTATCTGACCTACTGACCACTATTTCTTTATTCTGTTTTATGTTGGAACAGATGACACTACCAGAAAAATCATGGAAATAATATCAAAGAACTACAAGGAGTTAGGCAGAAAGGCAAACGAGTTTGGAGCACTGGTGGTATTTTTGCCCATATTTCCAACTGAAGGTCATGGCCCGAGGAAGGAGCAGAGGATTCTGGAGGTGAATAATTAGCTCAAGGGATGGTGTTTTTGAGAAAAATTTGGATTCCTGGACCATGGTCTACACTATCCACAGGAAGGGCTTTTGATAAGAGATGAGCTACACCTCACAAAGATTGGAAAGAATATATTTGGAAGACATCTTGTTCAGGTCGTAAGGTCAGCTTTAATCTGGAGAAGGAGGGTCCCTAGGGTGCTAAAGGAATTGGCAGATGTGATCTCAGAACTGACTGTAATTTTTGAGAGCTCCTGAAGTACAGGGGAAGTGCCAGAAGACTGAAAAAGTGCTAACGTTGTTCCTATTTTTAAAACAGGAGGAAAAAGTGAACCCAGGAAAGTATATACCAATCAGCTTAACATCAATACTTGGGAAAATCTTATGGCTGTTTTGTTTTTGTTTTTTTACAAAAAGATTTGACATTTAGTGGACCTAGACAATGGATCTATATCTACATGGAGGGATGTAAGCAATAGGATTCCTCATGGTTCTGTTCTGGGCCCAGTGCTCTTTCATATATTTAAAAATGACTTAGATCAGGATATAGAAGGGATGCTCATCAAATTTGCAGATAATACCAAGATGCGGGGGTTGTTAACACTGCAGTAGACTGGCCAAGATTCAAAAGGATCTTGATATACTTGAACATTGGGTTCAGTGATAGGAATGTAAGGTTTTACCCTTAAATAAGAAAAAACAGATGCAGAGGAAGTAGATAGGCAATACCTGGCACAGTGGTAGCATTTGTGAGAAGAATCTGGGTGTCCTGGTAGATCACAGATTAAGTGTCCTGCAGCTGCCAAAAGAGCCAATGTAATCTTGGACTGCATCAACAGAGATATAATGTTGAGTTGGGAAGTGATAGTTCCACTCTACATTGCAATGGTCAGTGTATCCTGGTATACTGTGCCCAGTGTTTGTCTCCATAATATAAGATGGAAGCCAAAGAACTAGAAAGAGTGCAGAGAACAGCAACAAAGATGGTGAGGTGCTTTGAGGCTAAATCCTATGAAAAAGGTTAAAAGAGCTGGGTATGATTAGCTTAAAGAAGAGAACACTAAGGGGAGACAGGATAGTAGTCTTCCAGTGTCAGCCCCATTGATAGATCAGACTAGAAAATCAACTCCATAGGAAGACCAGAACTAAACTTTAATGCAGTAGGCTATAATAGCAGAATCTAGCAAGTCTGATTGTACTTAGCCTCCCCTTCTTTTTATATTCCAGTGAATCAGCCCCACCAGGTAGAGCAGAGGGATTTCCTGGCCATGAGAGCTATTAAACAGTGGACAGCTTGCCTCCTGAAGTCATGGGTACTCCATCACTGGAGTTTTTCAAAAGTATCTGTAATCATCCTAAGACAATGAGAATATACACTTTTCTCTGATATTTTGCTCATATTTCTACCACTGCTTACACAGCTTTACCATTATCCTTGCTGTCATTCCATTCAATATCTTCCTTTTTTATTGTCTTCAACATTCAAGTAGTGTTTAAATGGCCTGTTTACTATTACATCTTGCACTTCTAGCTGGAATGTCATTCTCAGTATAACAAGTAGCACTTATATTTCTGAGAGTTTTCTTCAGTTCTGGTGTTAGATGCACTATAAATAATGTA
Organism: Charina bottae; assembly: GCA_023362775.1. Lineage (NCBI taxonomy): Eukaryota > Metazoa > Chordata > Lepidosauria > Squamata > Charinaidae > Charina > Charina bottae. The sequence goes on along the minus strand of JALMGJ010000028.1, from coordinate 5,230,106 downwards.
TTGTCGAAGGCTTTCACGGCCGGAGTTCGATGGCTGTTGTGGGTCTTCCAGGCTGTGTGGCCGTGTTCTGGAAGTTGTGGTTCCTAACGTTTCGCCAGCATCTGTGGCCAGCATCTTCAGAGGGCAGGAGCACAGATAGAAGCAAAATCTCTGTGCCCAGGTAGAGTGGCAATGTTCTATTTATAGAGCTAAATTATAGGAGATTAGGTGGGGTTTTTTGTTGTGTTGAAATGTTAACGAGTGGCTGATGAGCGTGATTAGCATGTTCATTGTGAGAAGTATTCCCATGACCTGGTGGTTGGACTGAGTTCGTTGACCTTTTGCAGGCTGTGTTTTTCAGGACTGGTAGCCAGGTTTTGCTAATTTTTAAACTTTCTTCTTTTTTATTGTAACTGTGCTGGTGTTTGTGAATTTCAATGGCTTCTCTGTATAATCTGGTGTAGTGGCTTTTGGTGTTGTCCAGTATTTCTGTGTTTTCAAATAGGATTTTGTGTCCTGTTTGCTTGAGAGCATGTTCAGCTACTGAAGATTTTTCCGGTTGCTGTAGTCTGCAGTGTCTTTCGTGTTCTTTTATCCTGGTGTGAATGCTTCATTTTGTGGTTCCGATGTACACTTGTCTGCAGCTGCATGGTATGCGGTATACTCCTGCAGCGGTGCGGGGGTCCCTTTTGTCTTTAGCTGATTTTAGCATTTGTTGTATTTTTCTGGTGGGTCTGAAGACTGTTTGAAAGTTGTGTTTTTCCATCAGTTTTCCCATGCGGTCAGTGACTCCTTTGATGTAGGGCAGGAATACTTTGTTTGTGTGGGGCTGTTTTTCTTCAGTTGGATGTTGTTTTCTTGGTTTGATGGCTCTTTTTATTTCATTTCATTTTATTTTTATTTCGTTAGGAACCACAACTTCCAGAACATGGCCACACAGCCCGGAAGACCCACAACAGCCATCGAACTCCGGCCGTGAAAGCCTTCGACAATACATTGAACGCCTCTACGGGGAGGAAACGTTCCGACAGACACGGAGACTGGAAATACTCCGGAACAGAAAAGCACACCTACTCTGCTCCTTAACCTTCCTAATGCGATGCAGAGATACCAGGACCATTCCAGCCTTTCTCAGAACGAAAAGGACCTTCAAATCGTCACAAGCCAGCCGCATTTACGACCGCCTTGAACAAGCCCTCCTGTGCGAGAGAATTCACACAACCCGCCGAAACCTTGCCATCACAGAAAAAGATCTATTCGACACACATATGAGCCTCAGTCACAAAATGAAAAGCCAGGATTGGGACAAGATTGGTACCATATCCTACAGAAAAATGGAAAAGGACATCTTTGACTACACAAACAGACAAAAGCAAAAATTCAACAAATGCCAAAATAGTCAACCAAAACCGGCACTGGATACTTCACGCATTGTCATCAATTTGACAGAACGCCTACTCTCTCCTGAAGAAACCTCCATCCTAAGCAAAGGAGGAAACTTTGCAATTACTCCCACCAGAATTCCGGTGGAAGATATCATTGCCAATGTCGAATCAGCCATTTACCAACGTCCAGAGGAAGAAGCAGAAGAAATAAGGGGTGAAGTGGCAAGAATCCTGAGGAAAGCAAAGCCACCCACCAGCAACATTACCAAGAAGGAGAGAAACACCATAGAGACCCTCAATTCGGACCCAGACATCATCATCCTTCCAGCAGACAAAGGCAACGCCATGGTAATTATGAACATAGATGAATACAAAGACAAAATCAGAGAACTACTAGACCCCACCACATACAGAACAATAAGACGGGATCCGACCAACAAAATCATGAAGCAGACCAACACACTGATAAAGAGCTCCTCCCTGCATCCCAACGTACTACAACGTATTTGCAAGACAGAAGCTCTCTCACCTAGACTATACGGACTCCCCAAAATCCACAAAGACTCTATCCCACTCAGACCCATTGTAAGTGCCATTGGCTCCCCAACATATGAATTATCCAAACATTTGGCTACCCTTTTACAGACCCACATCGGACAGACTCCATCCCACATCAAAGATTCAGGACACTTCATCAACAAAATCAGCACCATAAAACTCAACCACATGGACAAACTGGTCAGCTTTGATGTGGTCTCCCTGTTTACCAAGGTGCCAGTAAGGGACACCCTGGCACTCATCAAGCAAATCTTCCCAGAAGACATCATTACAGCTTTATTTCAACACTGCCTAACAACTAGTTACTTTCAATGGGAGAATGTGTTCTACGAACAGATGGATGGCGTTGCCATGGGAAGCCCCCTGAGCCCAGTCATAGCAAACTTTTACATGGAACACTTTGAAAAACAGGCTTTGGAATCGGCCCCCATTACACCAACAGTCTGGTTCCGTTTCGTGGATGACACCTTCGCAATTTGGAGTCATACTGAAGAAGAACTGGAGAAATTTTTGGACCACCTAAACGGCATCCACCCCAATATACAATTCACTATGGAAAAAGAAACTGATGGCAAACTTCCATTTTTAGATACGCTGGTCATACGCAAACTGGACCTCAAACTAGGACACAAAGTATACAGAAAACCCACCCATACAGACCGGTATCTACACAAAAGTTCCAATCACCACCCACGACAAAAGAGAGGCATGATCAAAACCTTGGTGGATCGTGCTAATCGAAACTGTGAAACCCAATTTCTCAACAATGAACTTAACCACCTGAATTGGGTCCTACAGGCGAATGGCTATTCCAAGAATGAAATAAAAAGAGCCATCAAACCAAGAAAACAACATCCAAATGAAGAAAAACAGCCCCACACAAACAAAGTATTCCTGCCCTACATCAAAGGAGTCACTGACCGCATGGGAAAACTGATGGAAAAACACAACTTTCAAACAGTCTTCAGACCCACCAGAAAAATACAACAAATGCTAAAATCAGCTAAAGACAAAAGGGACCCCCGCACCGCTGCAGGAGTATACCGCATACCATGCAGCTGCAGACAAGTATACATCGGAACCACAAAATGAAGCATTCACACCAGGATAAAAGAACACGAAAGACACTGCAGACTACAGCAACCGGAAAAATCTTCAGTAGCTGAACATGCTCTCAAGCAAACAGGACACAAAATCCTATTTGAAAACACAGAAATACTGGACAACACCAAAAGCCACTACACCAGATTATACAGAGAAGCCATTGAAATTCACAAACACCAGCACAGTTACAATAAAAAAGAAGAAAGTTTAAAAATTAGCAAAACCTGGCTACCAGTCCTGAAAAACACAGCCTGCAAAAGGTCAACGAACTCAGTCCAACCACCAGGTCATGGGAATACTTCTCACAATGAACATGCTAATCACGCTCATCAGCCACTCGTTAACATTTCAACACAACAAAAAACCCCACCTAATCTCCTATAATTTAGCTCTATAAATAGAACATTGCCACTCTACCTGGGCACAGAGATTTTGCTTCTATCTGTGCTCCTGCCCTCTGAAGATGCTGGCCACAGATGCTGGCGAAACGTTAGGAACCACAACTTCCAGAACACGGCCACACAGCCCGGAAGACCCACAACAGCACTATAAATACATTTACAATTTACAACAAGGGTCCTTCTGTTATTCTCAACAATAGATTTAATTTCTTATTCCAACAGCATTCATACTTATACTTTTGCTTATATATGCTTTTTTATTTGTAACTTTTTGTCATCTTTACAATCACATTCACTTGCTTCTCTTTCCATAGTTTTTGGATATACAACAGGGTCCTTTTGTGGTTGGTCACCTAGACAACTTTTTATGCAACTTGTCTGTAGTGTGCCTGGACCCCTTTTCATTGTCCTTGCCCCTTATTTCTAAGTCTTTGTTATCATGATTACCTGCAGCACAATACAGGTTATTTTCCCTTTATGCTGCTTTCTTCATTATCAGTGGTAATTCTCTTCAACAGATTAACTGCCCTCCCATTCCCTTTCTTTTTTCCCCATTTACCCCCTCCTCCACCCACATTCCCCAAATCAATTGGGTTCCTTTCATTCAACGAGAGATGCACAGCAGCACATGATCTCTCCATTACACCCCATGCCCACCACCTATTTCCTTGATTATTGTATTCTCAGGAAGTTGTGCAAAGATACCTGCCTTGCTAACTTTACTCTTGGCAAGCAATACATATCGTTGCAACTTTCTTCAGGTGAGCCACTTTCCTTGCAGCTTTCATCACTGTCTTTTCAGAGGTAAATTACATGCAGGGGGAAAAAATCTTATTTCTTTTGGATAAATACACTATGTTGCTTTGGTTCTTGAGCTTTGCAGACACATTACAAAATACAGCAAAATAATAAATTTAAATTTAAAAGCATGATTGATTTGATTGGTAATGATGAAATACAGAGAAAATTAATGTAGGATACAGTTGTGATGAGAAGTTCTGAATATGAGACAGACCTTTATTTTATACCGTATATAAAAATGGATCTTGGAAAAATTGACATTATAGAAAAGAAAAGAAAAGAAAAGAAAAGAAAAGAAAAGAAAAGAAAAGAAAAGAAAAGAAAGTAGAGTGAAAGTAGAACACCTTGCGGGAAGAGGAAGCATATAAGTTTTGTCTGTAAAAGTATTAGAAGACAGATTACTCTCCCAAAAGAATGACTGAAAAGTGGACATAAGGAAAGAGTATGCAGAAGTTGCTTAGAAAAGAGTGAAAAGAATTGTGCTTTAAAATACTGCAGAAATATGTATTTGCACATGCAAAGTTTGAAAAATAATGTCTGTGGTGGAATGGTGAACAGAAGGAGACTGGGTGAAAAAAAATACACATAAGAGATTGCAGGAAAAAATGAGGATCAAAGAAAGTTATTGCATAATGTGTATATAAAGAAAAATATAGTTGCAAAGAATTTAGACAGGGAGAGCAAGAAATGGTTAAGTTTAAAACAGACAGAGCAAATGAAGATACATTTCAATAGAAATAAATTGTTTTGGAACTTGGTGAAGAGAGCTTCCTTCTAAATTTTCAATTAACTGAATTAAAAATTTAAAATAAAGGTAATGAAGTGATTTCGGGCTGAGTTGTCAAAAGAAATGTACATGTATTCAACTGCTCTTCGCCCAGGCCTTTAACAAGGGTGAGTAAAGTGCCCTTTTGCATTGTGTGGGTTTGTTTTTCATCCTTGTCTGGTTTATTGTCATCCTTGCCATCTTTTATTCTTTATTTTTGTCCTATATTTTATTTTTTCTTGTTTTTAATTTTTTTAAATGTGAACCGCCCAGAGTTATTGGGAGTCAGGTAACATATACATTAAAATAAATAAATCAGATTTTTCAGATGAATTTGTCTGAGAGATATCAAAAAAACTGTTGTTGTTGTTCAGTCATTTAGTTGTGTCCGACTCTTCGTGACCTCATGGACCATAACACGCCAGGCCTTCCTGTCCTCCACTGTCTCCTGGAGTTTACTCAAATTCATGTTCGTTACATCGGTGATGCTATCTAACCATCTCATCCTCTGCCGTCCCCTTCTCCTTTTGCCTTCAGTCTTTCCCAGCATCAGGGTCTTTTCCAGTGAGTCCTCTCTTCGCATTAGGTGGCCAAAGTATTTGAGCTTCAGCTTCAGTATCTGTCCTTCCAATGAGCAGTCAGGGTTGATTTCCTTTAGGATTGACTGATTTGACCGCCTTGCAGTCCAAGGGACTCTTAAGAGTCTTCTCCAGCACCACAGTTCGAAAGCATCAATTCTTCGGCGCTCAGCTTTCCTTATGGTCCAACTCTCACAGCCATACATTACTACTGGAAAAACCATAGCTTTAACTATACGGACCTTTGTCGGCAAGGTGATGTCTCTGCTTTTAAATATGCTGTCTAGGTTTGCCATAGCTTTCCTCCCAAGGAGCAAGCATCTTTTAATTTAATGGCTGCAGTCACTGTCTGCGGTGATCTTGGAGCCCAAGAAAATAAAAACTGTCACTACTTCCATTTCTTCCCCTTCTATTTGCCAGGAAGTGATGGGACCAGATGCCATGATCTGAGTTTTTTTAATGTTGAGTTTCAAGCCAGCTTTTGCACTCTCCTCTTTTACCCTCATCAAGAGGCTCTTTAGTTCCTCTTCACTTTCTGCCATTAGGGTGGTATCGTCTGCATGTCTGAGGTTGCAGATATTTCTCCCGGCAATCTTAACTCCGGCTTGTGATTCATCTAGCCTGGCATTTCTCATGATGTACTCTGCATATAAGTTAAATAAGCAGGGTGATAATATACAGCCTTGTCATACTCCTTTCCCAATTTTGAACCAATTGGTTGTTCCATGTCCGGTTCTAACTGTTGCTTCTTGACCCGCATACAGGTTTCTCAGGAGACAGGTAAGGTGGTCTGGTACTCCCATCTCTTTAAGAATTTGCCACAGTTTGTTGTGATCCACACAATCAAAGGCTTTAGCGTAGTCAATGAAGCAGAAGTAGATGTTTTTCTGGAACTCTCTTGCTTTTTCCATGATCCAGCGAATGTTGGCAATCTGATCTCTAGTTCCTCTGCCTCTTCGAAACCCAGCTTGCACTTCTGGTAGTTCTCGGTTCACATACTGCTGAAGCCTAGCTTGTAGGATTTTGAGCATAACCTTGCTAGCATGTGAAATGAGCGCAATTGTACGGTAGTTTGAACTTTCTTTGGCATTGCCCTTCTTTGGAATTGGAACGTAAACTGACCTTTTCCAATCCTGTGGCCACTGTTGAGTTTTCCAAATTTGTCGGCATATTGAGTGCAGCACTTTAACAGCATCATCTTTTAGGATTAGAATAGCTCAACTGGGATACTGTCTTCTCCACTAGCTTTGATGTTAGTAATGCTTCCTAAGGCCCACTTGACTTCACTCTCTAGGATGTCTGGCTCAAGCTCAGTGACCACACCATCGTATTTATCAGGGATATTAAGATCTTTCTTGTATCGTTCTTCTGTGTATTATTGCCACCTCTTCTTAATAACTTCTGCTTCTGTTAGGTCCCTGCCTTTTTTGTCCCTTATCATGCCCATCTTTGTACAAAACGTTCCCTTGATATCTCCAATTTTCTTGAAGAGATCTCTAGTCTTCCCCATTCTATTGTTTTCCTTGATTTCTTTGCATTGTTCATTTAAGAAGGCCTTCTTATCTCCTCTGGAAATCTGCATTCAGTTGGTTATATCTTTCCCTTTCTCCCTTGCCTTTGGCTTCCCTTCTTTCCTCAGCTATTAGTAAAGCTTCATAAGTCAGTCACTTTGCTTTCTTGCATTTCTTTTTCTTTGGGATGGTTTTAGTTGCTGTCTCCTGTACAATGTTACGAACCTCCATCCATAGTTATTCAGGCACTCTGTCTACCAGATCTAACACTTTAAATCTATTCCTCACCTCCACTGTATATTCATAAGGGATATGATTTAGGTCATACCTGAGCGGTCTAGTGGTTTTCCCTACGTTCTTCAATTTAAGCCTAAATTTTGCGATAAGAAGCTCATGATTTGAGCCACAGTCAGCTCCAGGTCTTGTTTTTGCTGATTGTATAGAGCTTCTCCATCTTTAGCTGCAAAGTATATAATCAATCTGATTTCGGTATTGACCATCTGGTGATGTCCATGTGTAGAGTCGTCTCTTGTGTTGTTGGAAAAGAGTGTTTTCTATGACCAGCGTGTTCTCTTGACAAAACTCTATTAGCCTTTGCCCTGCTTCATTTTGTACTCCGAGGCCGAACTTGCCTGTTATTCCGGTTACTTTTTGACTTCCTACTTTAGCATTCCAGTCCCCTATGATGAAAAGGATATTTTTTTTTGGTGTTAGTTCTAGAAAGTGTTGTAGGTCTTCATAGAACCGGTCAACTTCAGCTTCTTCGGCATCAGTGGTTGGGGCATAGACTTGGATTACTGTGATGTTGAATGGTTTGACTTGGATTCGAACTGAAAGCATTCTGTTGTTTTTGAGGTTGTACCCCAGTACTGCCTTTCCCACTCTTTTACTGACTATGAGAGCTACTCCATTTCTTCTAAGGGATTCTTGCCCACAGTAGTATATATAATGGTCTCCTGAATTAAATTCGCCCATTCCTGTCCATTTTAGTTCGCTGATTCCCAAGATGTCGATGTTCAATCTTGTCATCTCATGTTTGACCACATCCAGCTTACCTTGATTCATTGGTCTTACATTCCAGGTTCCTATGCAGTATTGTTCTTTACAGCATCGGACTTTCCTTCCACTTCCAGACACATCCATGACTGAGCGTCCTTTCAGGTTTGGCCCAGCCGCTTCACTCTTTCTGGAGCTACTCGGAATTGCCCTCCGCTGTTCCCCAGTAGCATATTGGACACCTTCCGACCTGAGGGGCTCATCTTCTGGCGTCATATCTTTTAGCCTTTTGATACTGTCCATGGGTTTTTTTGGCAAGGATACTGGAGTGGTTTGCCATTCCCTCCTCCAGTGGACCACGTTTTGTCAGAACTCTCCGTCATGACCTGTCCGTCTTGACCTGACTTCATTGAATTACGCAAGCCCCTTCGCCACGACAAGGCAGTGATCCATGAAGGGGATCAATAAAAAAAAATAGGGAATCTTATTTCCTCTTTTGCACTTTGGTTGAAGGGAGTACCTCAAAGTTCATTTCTGCTGCCAAATGCCATTTCTTTATGATGCACTGGTATTTTAAGTGAGGGGTGTGTGTGCTCCTCATAATTTTTCTTTCTCCCTCCCTCAAAAAAGCAAAACAAACCCCTCTAACACCTACTTACTCGTATTATATAGCCTACAAAGTGAACTAATTCTAGAAATCATAAAAATCATACTAGTAACAAATGACCAATTCCCTTCCAAAGCATCTCTTTTATTTCTATTTGAATAGAGGATTGTTGTTGTTCTTAGGTCATGTTCACACATGTGTTTCCCCAGCAATAACAACCTGAAATTATACAGTTTGAAAATAGCTTCAGTATTATATTCTGCTGATTATATAGAGTGTGGACAAATTTACTCATTAACAATGTGCGTATGCATAATTTAATGAGTTTACAATATAGATGACAGGAAAAAAATACTTGCTTGATGTGTTAATATTCAAATTATACAACACCTTGCATAATTTTGATGCAAAAGGCATAACATTATGCACCATAGTAAAGATTGGCTGCATGGCTTTTTCAAATTATTACAGGGTACCACATCAATTAACATAAAGCTGCTGCGCTATATATACTTACTGTTACATAAATTCCTCACTCGTCAATTATTCTGTGGTAAACTAATTCTTATTCCTCAATATTATTCTAAGAAATCTGCAATTCTCCCCTGGGAATATTCCCCATCCCAATTGTTGAATTGAGCTTGATGAAAACTGTCAGCAAACTTTAAATTGCATTCAAATGGCATCCATCCATCCATCCATCCTCACACACACACACACAAATATACACATCCCGTGATGGTTTCTATGGGATAAATTATCTGGTTCAATTTTAATGTATCCCAATGCAGTCTGTCTTTATAGGTTTCTGACCATCCAGCACAGTAGGACTATATGCTCAGGCTTTTCAGAAGGCAGCCCCACCAGGCTTTATGAGTTGTCATTTAAAGCCACTCCACCATTCTACAGCAGGAGCAGAGAAGGAAGACAGTCAGCTTCATTTGGCTTTCTTTCTCTTTGGAATGTCACTCAACAGACAGAAGAGGAAAAGCAGGAGTGCTCTATTGGCTCAGGTGAGTAGCAATTTGAAATCCTATTCTCTACTGTTTCCATTTCAGCAAAGCATAACTATACTTCAGCCATTAAAGAATAATATTTTCAGGATAAGTATTTTCATAAGTTCTATGCAACATTAAGAAATGCTACATTATTCTAGTTGTGTGTCAAATTTGATAAATTCAAGCTCAAGATGCTCTGTTCTGCCCTTACCAGAGTTGTCCTGAGCTCACTATGGCCAAACCAATTTTCCAAGCCCAGAACTATCCATTCCAAACTCAAAATAGAAACCGGGAGACTGTGAGTTATAGTCCCTCCTCCAGCATGAAAGCTGACTGAGTGACCTTGGGCCAGTCACACTCTCTCAGCCCAACTCACCTCACAGGGTTGTGTTGTGGAGAAAATAGGAGGAGGAAGGAGTGTTAGGTATGTTCCCCACCTTGAGTTATTTATTAAAATAATAAAGGTGGGATTAAAAAAAATCTAAAAAATACTGGTTCAAGACCTAAAGATTTCAATTTCAAAATATTCTGCACACACTATTTAATTGTTAATTGTTTTCTTCCCCGTTACCTTTTCATTTCCTTTCATACATTTTGGGATTGCAAGCTTGATATATAAACTTACCTGAGCAAAATCATTGGAAAGGAGGGAGGGAGATGAATTTTCTCCCACCTCTCCGCAGTCATGCTCAGAATTACTGGTTTCCCTTCCTAGACAACAGGTATTCAGCAAAGATGGTCATTGGGAGAGACCTCCTCCCAGTGACCTTGCTTGTTTGCAGAGGGAGCATGGGAGGACCTGTATGATATGTGTATGAATGGGTGCATACACACACACAGCATCTCTGGTTTCTATCTCAGCAACGGATATGATCTTGGAACCAACACGTTTACCCACACCTGAACAAACAAACAAAAACTCTCCACCCAAGAAAGAAATGATCCAGTAGTATGATGAGAGCATGGCAAGGGGATTGCCCTTTTTTAAATTCAAAATAAAGAGATATATAAAACAAGTATTTGGGATGCTGATATTTAACAGTTCAATCATGCACATTTTCTTTATGGTATGTAATTAAGGAAGTACTCAAAGCTGTAGTTTTCTCAAAGCGGGCAGAGATGCAGAGATATGTGATTAGTCTTATACTTTACACAATACTTCAAAACACACTGAGCCGTAGAATCTGTCTCAAGAGCAAAGCCACCTAGCTTACCTTTCTATGTCTATCTCTGAGGTATTGCTGCTGCATTGCTGACATCCTTGGGAAAGCACTGAGTGGATAATACTTTCAAATATAAAGTGTTTGCTGTATGCTATCTAGTGCTGAAAATGGAGGGTATGAGGCAGAGTTGTTGCTATTGGAATAGAGTGTGTGTGTGTTTGTGTAAACATTAACTTCTGAGATAGAGGTAAGGAACATCTGAAAAGTGGCAAACCTGAATTAGCCTTCCTAGTTAGATTCACAGCCATCCTTGACTTGTCCCAGTGTTAGTTTTGGAGCTTATGTATACAGTATATGCCTGGAATCATGCTCAGTGTGCAGAAATTAGTACTTACTCCACTAAAACTATCATCTCACTATTAGGTGAAAGCTGAATTTATTTTTATAAGGTGCTTGAAAATCTGCAAAAATAAAAGTTAGGGAAGACAATATTTTATCAAAGTACCCAGAATAAATATGCTTCAGATTGAATCCTTATCAAATCATGGGTTATTTTTTCAAGTTGATAAAAAGCTATTTGTAGATCTTTACTGTTTAGTTCACATTCATGGGAGAATCAGCTTTAATTTGTGTTCTCAATTACACTGTTTATTTTCCTTTAGAAAACAATCCTTTAAAAACCTGTCCTCTTTGTTTCCTCTCTTGTAATAGAAACCAATAGCACATCTCCACAAAATTTGGCAATTGATGGTAGAATATAAAGTTCATTGAATTAAGAACTACTTATTGAAGACCTCTTCACCTCTTCTTGTTTGCTAAGTTCCTCTGTAAAAAGAATTAGCAGTTTGAAAAGCTGAAAACGAAGAATAGGCTGGGCAAGTGGCAGCTGTGTATAGTCATGGCCTTAAACTGTCAATGGACAAATAATTCCCTTAATCTCCTCTTTGCATCAAAAAGTGATTCTTATTGAATGAATGGACTGTCAAAACTATTCTCAGTTAAAACTGTTATGAAATATTAAAATAGCCATGTTGCACAGATTTATTGAAGAGTGCTTGGATGAGTCAAAATGATGCATAAATCCACACATACACATCACACAATTCTCTTTCAGAATAAGTAGCAGTATGAAACCACAGAAAAGGAGTAAGAAATAGTAAGCCAAGAAAATTAAAGGCATGGGATAAGAAAATTAAAAGTATAGCTCTAACTTTTTTTTTTTAATCCGTTCAATCGTGTCCGATTCTCAGACTGCCTGGACAAGTCCCTGCAGTTTCCTTGGCAAGGTTTTTCAGAAGTGGTTTGCCATTGCCTGCTTCCTAGGGCTGAGATAAAGTGACTGGCTCAAGGTCACCCAGCTGGCTTTGTGCCTAAGTTGGGACTAGAACTCATGGTATCCCGGTTTCTAGCCTGATGTCTTAACCACTACACCAAACTGGCTCTCAGCTCTAACTTACACAACACCATTCACTTATGCCTTTCTATACTTTTCTATCCTTGCAAAACACTCTTGCTTCCACCATGTTCTTACACTGCTTCATACATTATCTTTTGTTCTTTAAATTTCTCACCTCTGTCTTTTTGAGGAACTCATCAGCTCCATCAATTCTCCTTCCTCTCATTTCATTCATTCTTCTTTCATGTTTTGTTTTACAATTTGGTTCTCATTCATTTTCTCTACATGACCAAACCATTTCAATGTACTTCTTTTGTACTGGTTACTTGCTTTCATATTCAATCCTCGTTAATTCAGAACTCATTCACTCTTGACTCAATCTCTTCATTTTGCAATACACATTTCTTAAATGCTTAAACATTCATCCTTGTAACACACCACAAACTACCCTCTGCATTTCTACCAACATTTTCATGTCTTAATTTTTTCCCATCCATTTCCCCATCTTTAGCAAACATCCTACTAAGGTACAAATATTTATCTACTTGTTCTAGTTTTTCACCATTTCTCTATAACTGGCAATTATTTTACCTCTCAGATATAATGGCCTTGTACTTTGATACATTAATGTTCAGATCCTCACTACATCATACAATGTAGCTAGTATTTGTCAATAACATGGAACCATCTACATACTGAAGTACATGTACATTTATATCCCTAACCAACAAATATTCAACATCATCACAAGCATTCCTTTTATTCTTATTTCCATCTAAATCATTCTGATTGCATTGAGCAACCAACCTTCAACTCCAGTAATTGTATAAAACATTCCATAACTCAATCCTACTCATTTTATTATACATTTTTCTCTAAATCAAGAAACATTCAATAAAGATCAGTCCAATTCATACATATCTTAACAAAGATCTAGCCTACACAACCCCACCTAGCATAAAACTGTATTCCAGTTCCAAGATTGTGTTCATTGTTTCCTCTTGTACGATTACAATCAGAATTTTGCCAAAAAACTTTCACAGGCACCCTGAACAAACTTACCACCTCATTGCTTTTGCATTCACTCTTTCTACCTTTCCCTTTGTATAGAGAAGCATTAATGACAGTAACTTTTATGGTATTCATTTCAATTCTGCTCTTTGACATAACACTGACATTTCCATATAAACCTCTAAAATATTCTATCCAGTATTCCTTCACTTCCCAAAATATTTTATCATTTTTTATTTTTTATTTCATTCACTCTACTGGAGGCTGCTTGTTTAGCTCTCTTTACCAACTGCAAAACAACTTTTATCACTCCTATCTCCTTTCATTTTTCATCATAATAATCAAATAAATAAAACTTTAAGATTTATATTCAAAGCTTTGCCATGTGTATTTAGTGACTGGCTTAAACCACATATTTAAAACAGACTTCTTTCTAAGTAGTTACTCACTAAATAGTCACCATTCTCATTTGCTGGAAGGTCCAATCACTTTTTCTGTATTTTCCTGTCATGTTCCCATCCATTTTTAACAAAATATTTTCTTTCCTGAAGCATATTCATTTGGAATGTTCCACATTTTTTCCACAAAACTCATTCCATTTCTCACCATTCCCTGGAGCATAGCTTGCAATTACCACTAACTTATAGATCCCTGCTTTCATACTTACACACAACAACCTACAGTAGATACATATATTTTAATCTTTTCATTTATAATTAAACCTACATTTTTCACTTCTCTATTTGTGTCCATCAATTCCATTCCATAGGAAAGGAATTATTTTCATTCATGTCCATTACATGCTTTGTCTTTCTCTTAATTTCACAGGGACACAATATATTTATTTTACTTTCTTTTGTCTCATACATTAATTCATGCTCTTTACTATTTAATCCTCTTACATACCAAATTGAAATATTCCTATTACTAAATGGGCCCATAGATAGTGATATCATTTGTGGACTTCTGGGGAAGAAATGGTAAACTGAAGATGCCTCTGTAAAAAGTGGAGCTGACGACTCTGGCAGAATGAATTGCCAGCGAGTAAATCAGCTCTTTGTAATTCCTCTCTGGACAAGGAGAGGACTTGAAATCACCTACAAGTGCTCCTGACAGTTGCTCCTCATGAGGAGATTGCAAGACAGTGTTCTCTGGCAGGTTTAGAGCTCCTGGAGATGAGGCAATAGCATTCTTGCTCAAACCACAGCCGGCGCCTCCAAAAGGACACTGGGTTCACACACTTCCTTTTAAAATCACTTTTAGAAATTGCTTGTTAACTGCTTTTCAGCTATTAGAGTCCCCTTTGTGGGGGGAGATGGGCGGTGATATAAGTTGGAAAAAATAAATAAAAATAAATAAATATTAGGAACCTTTGGATTGACAAGTTTTACAGCACTGAGTAAGTTTCCTTCAATCCTTAGCGAAAGTTTTAAATACAAGTTTAAGGACTTGATTTTTTTATTTTCTGGAATAAACAGCAAAAGGGTGATTAAAATTTTGATTTTAGAAAGTTACAAACAAACCAAGGTTCCAGATAAATTTGGAATAAGATTTTGGAATTAATTATAAATCATCCTTCCCATGGGAAAATGCTTTTGTTTTTAATTCTTTTTTTAAAACACATAAGACTTTAAAAATTGGACACCAGTGGTAACTAGAAGGAACTAAAGATTACAATTAAAGGAGAAGAACATGCAAAACTTGACTTACTAACACAGACTGAAACAAAATATTTTAACACTGGACATATGTAAGGATATTTTTGAACAATGGACCCAGAAATTAATTTTAAGGGTGTCTGCCCCTGTAGATAGACTGTGTTTAAAAGATGCTATGGAAGAGGAACAAGTATCACCTATGACAGGCTACAAGAATGAGATGGAAAAACATGTTAATTGGACATACAAAAGAAACTGCCTGATGTCTTAATAATTAAAAGGGATATACAAATAACAAACCAAGAGAGCGACCTGGGTAATTTTCCTATATTGGATTTACAAAAGAGGCTTGTTAAAGCTTTGAAGAATTATGGTAGAAGGGACAAAGAAATAATGAAAAGAAATCAAGTTCTAGGACATTATTTGAAGGGACTAAAGATCAAGATCGTTAGAAGTAAAAGGAAGTAACATAAAGTTAGTTTATTTGATCAATAAAACAGATATGTTGTTATCTCTGGTAACCCTTAATGGTCTTTTGCTGACCTCAGGACTGAAATGATGAGGTTTTATGCATTTCTTTATAGATAAGAAAACAACAACACAGTACCCTTCCTGGATATCCTCATCAACAGAGGAAACTATGGCAAATTAGAAACATAAGTCTATCGAAAAACAACCCACACCACCCAAGTGCTCCATTATGAAAGTAACAACCCAACCTCCCACAAGAGGAGCTGTGTAAGAACATTATTCAGACGAGTGCAAATGCACTGCAGCAAACCAGAACACCAGAAAAAGGAAGACCACCTATACAACATCTTCCAACAAAATGGATACCCATGCAACTTTATCAAAAAATGCCTGACCACTCAACCCACTACAGCATAACCAGCACAAGCTATGAAAAAGATAACACTGCCATACGTTGGAAACATCTCAGAAACAACCAACAAACTATTACAACCACACGGCATCACCATAGCACACAAACCAACGAAAGCCCTCCAAAACATCTTAAGTAAACTAAAAGACCCAGTAGCCCAAGAAGAAAAACAGGAGTCATCTACAGGGGTCCCCAACCTTTTTGGCACCAGGGACCGGTTCCGTGGAAGACAATTTTTCCATGGACCGGGGGTAGGTTTTGCAGGCAAAAGCCAATCGTGCGGACGGGGGATGGGGTTTGCAGGCAGGAGCCAAACGCGTGGACAGGGGCGGGGTTTGCAGATGGGAGCCAATCGTGCGGACTGGGGGGCATCCCAAGGAGGGAGGAACTGGGCTGTATGAGGGGGAACTAGGGCGGCAGGAAGGGACGTGGGCGCAGAGTGGATGTGGAGGGGGAGGACATGGGCATGGAGGGAAGAACTGGGCTGTATGAGGGGAAACTAGGGTGGCAGGAAGGGACGTGAGCGTGGTACGAGACCGGTTGGCAGGGGCTGGGTCTTTCACAGGGCTAGGCGGCAAGGCGGAGGTGTTTACCAATGTGGCAGTTCCTCCGACACCACTGCTCACCTCCTGCTGTGCGGCCCACTTCCTAACAGGTTGGGGACCCCTGATCTACAACATACAGTGTAAGGACTGTAACAGCCACTATGTAGGACAGACAGGCAGAAGACTAGCAGAGCCAACTATTATTGAATACTAACTAGCAACACCACTATTATTCAATCTATATATCAACGATCTGCTAGGATTAATGAAGGACCCTGCAGCACATATACCTAAAGTCCTAAATACATATTGTAACACCCTGCTATATGCTGATGATATGATATTATTATCATATTCTCAAGTTGGATTACGTAGATTGTTAAGAAGCCTTAGCTCCTATTGTCAGGATAACTCTCTAATAATTAATAAACTCTCTAATCATTAATAAATCAAAATAAAAAATATGGTGTTTGGAAAAAGAAATCAGAGACATAGATGGCAATTAGATGGCAAAGTAATAGAACAAGTGAATACCTTTCCTTACCTTGGGGTAATTTTTTCTGAGACTGGTTCTTGGGTTTGCCATCATCAAAGGAGCGCACTTAGAACAAAGGCATGCTTGAATCTACTACTTAAATTAAAAACTCATAGTTACCCAGGATCCTTAGCCCCGATAATTAAAGTATATAAAGCTAAGGTTACTCCTATGCTTTTATATGCAGCAGAAGTTTGGGGCTTAAATCCCACTTCATTAATAGAACAATCACAAGCCCAGCATCTGAGAAGCATTCTGGGTGTAGATAAAAGGACTTCAGCTGCTGCAGTTAGAGCCGAACTGGGAATCTATACAATCTATTCACAGTCTAAAATTAGAGCATATAATTATTGGTGTAAAATCAATGAAATGGAGACTGATAGATTTCCAAGGTTGTGTCTACTAGAACAAATAAAAGCCCAACTACAGACCTCCTGGATTATACAACTGACAAATAACATAAGGAGCTGTGGTCTCCCTGTCTCCTATGCTTATGGAGATCAAATCAAAAAGAGTGCTGCACAAAGAATTTTGGATATAGAAGCACAAAAAGATATAGCCACCCTTAGTAAGCTTGGCAATTTGAAATGGTTGAGCCGATATAAACGTACTTTTCAAACTGCCAAGTATTTAAAAATACAAATGCCAAAACATCTCAGGGAGGTATTCACCTGAGCTAGATTTGATCAGCTTGATATAATGGTCAGATATGGGAGATTTAACAGCATCCCTTATAATGAACGCATTTGTATATGCGGAGTGCCTGAAATAGAGGATATAGCACATATATTATTCAACTGCAATTTGTACAAGAAGGTAAGAGATCTGCAACTATATTAAATGCATGACCCACTGGGAATCACATATTAGAACAACATATTTTATGTACGGCCAAGACCCAAAAATAACACACAACACAGCTCTGTACTTAAGTAAATCAATACGCTTGAGATCTGCATAGATGGGGATGATCGGGGTAAATTGCAGGGATGACATGGAAATATGATTTGTATTTTCACTTATATGTATATTTATCCACTGTATTTTTATCTACCCCTTATTTAACTTGTCTTTTATATTAAATTTCTCATAGAGTTACTGTGCAAAAGTTTTAGACAGGTGTGAAAAAATGCTGGAAAGTAAGAATGCGTTCAAAAATACAGTATATATTGTAATCGTTGATGTTTATCAATTTACAAAATGCAAAGTGAGCGAACAGAAGAGAAATCCAAGTCAAATCAATATTTGGTGTGACCACCCTTTGGCTTCATAAACAGCATCAATTCTTACACTTGCATACTTTGTACACTTGCACAAAGTCAGGGATCTTGTAGGATTAGAGTCAGGTGTATGATTAACAAATTATACCAAGCAGGTGCTAATGATCAGCAATTTCATATGTAGGTTGAAACACAGTCATTAACTGAAACAGAAAAAGCTGTGTAGGAGGCTTAAAACTGGGTGAGGAACAGCCAAACTCTGCCACTGAGGTGAGGTTGTGGAAGACACTGTAGCTTGAATCATGTCAACTGGATTTCTATTTTCTCAGTGGAAACATTTCGCTCCTTATCCAAGGAGCTTCTTCAGTCTGAGCAAAGTTGGCAAGGGAATCCTAAATATGTTTCTAGGTAGCTGTGTGACCTTACACCTGGGGCTAGGTCATGGTTATATTGAGATGTTATTTTAAGTCCTTTTATCATCTAAAGGAGGATCGTTAAGATCACCATGCTGCTGTTGAGCTTGTGAAATGGTCTTAATCTTCCTAGGCACAGAAGACAAAGCAGGGAGGAAGATGGGGGAAAGATTGTGCCTGAGGCCCCCACCTCTATTCAAGGAAGGATTTTCCAAGTTGGCATAAATGGATTCCTTGACCCCTCTCTCAAAGGGAGGTGGGGGCCTCAGGCACAACCTACCTGCCGAGTTCCTTCAAAAACTGTGTGCAAGTGTACCTAGAAGAATTGATGCTGTTTTGAAGGCAAAGGGTGGTCACACCAAATATTGATTTGATTTGGATTTTTCTTCTGTTCGCTCACTTTGCATTTTGTAAATTGATAAACATCAACAATTACAATATATACTGTATTTTTGAATGCATTCTTACTTTACAGCATTTTTTCACACCTGCCTAAAACTTTTGCACAGTACTGTATATTTATCTACCGTATTTTTATCTACCCCTTATTTAACTTGTCTTTTGTATTAAATTTGTCATAGTTTTATTAATATTCAGTGTTTAATTTTGTATTCTGATATGGCCTAAGGGCTAATCAATAAACTTTGATTTGATTTGAATAGCAACTAGCAGTCAGAAGACACGATGAAAACTCCTTAATCTCACAGCACATGGACAGACTCAACCATAGTTTCAACTGGGAAACTGTGAGCATCCTAAACCAAGCTAAATCCAAAAATGCTAGGGAATTCCTGGAAGCTTGGCATTCAGACAAATCAGCCATCAATAGACACACAGAGGTAAACAACATTTACACACCATTCAAAAGAGACAATAAGAAAGCTAAGAAGGAAATAAAAAGACCAGAACACATCCTCTCCAGCAACCAACACCCAGATAAACAGGGATTATATCATGAACAATCAGGGATGAACAATCAAGCAGAAAACAATACCTCAATCAAGGAACTACCAAGGAGAAAACCACACACCCACCAACACTGGCAGGGCAAGCTACTGCATATAAACAGGGAGCAAACTGTACGCTTACTAGCACTGATGATGTTACCTAGCTGGATAATTAAATGTCTGCAAGCAAACAACCAAGCTCAGAGAGCACCAAGGACTCCACAGTTTATAGATAAGATATGGGATATGGGAAGAAGAGATCATTTGATGTGTTTTAAGAGAAGGTGATAAGTTACTAAAATTCTTTATACTTGTTGTGATGAAGGGGGAAACAACTTCTTTATATATTTCCTTTTTTTCCTTTACTATATTCTTATTTTTTCTTGTTTTTTTCTATATATTTTTTCTTTTCTGCACCTATTTTTTATTTTTAGTCTTTTTTAAAGTTTGTATTAGTTTTTATTGTTGTAAATTGTAATCTTTAATAAAATTACTATTTAAAAAAAGATAGTGATATCATTTGCCAGTCATAGCTTTGGTGAGTTAAGGCTTTCACAGAACACATTTTAGTAAGTTAGAGAAGGTATAGACTAGGTTAAGAGCCTTAGTTATACCCATGCCACATGCAGCTTTCTTTGGTAATGGTAAAAGAGTACTGGTCAATTTTGGCATATTTTTGGCTTCTATGCCACAAACACAAAGCCCAATTTTACCTCAGGCATGTTCACATTATTGTATGCAATTGAAATTACCTTGCAAGCCAACATAGTATTGACCACATCTCACCAATTTGGTACATGTAGTGTACCACAGACTCAGGAAGCAACAATAATATCATTATGCAATTGCTGTCAATGGGTTTTCCATGACTAATTATGATCTTAACTGGGTTCCTTCTAACATACTTTCTACATCATATACTAATATGCCAGCTAGCAAATGGGAATTTTGAGTGGCTCAATATACCAACAACATGTAACAACATTTCTACATTCAGTTCATTAACTCCATAGAATCATAGTTGGAAAACACCACAGAGGTTATCTACTTCAACTTCCTGCTCAGTGCAGGATCTGCTCAAGCATTTTAGACAGAGGGCTATCCAACCTCTGTTTGGAAACCTCTAGTGAAAGGGAACATATCACTTCATGAGTCAACGTAGTGCTCTAGTTGACAGCTCTTAGTCTCAGGCATTCTTCCTAATATCTAATCTGAATCTAATTCCCTGTACTTTTAACCCACTGGTTCTGGTCATAACCTCCAGAATAAGTCCACTCCCTCTTCTAAATGACTTTTTAGATATCAGAAGACTATTGTCTTTCTCTCCTGTCACTTTTCTTCTGTGCAGGCTAAACATACCCAGTTCCTTTAATTATTCCTTATAGGACTTTGTTTTCAATCTCCTCACTATCTTGGGGGTAGCACTCCTCTGAACTAGCTCCGATTTCTTAGTGCCCAGAATTGGAGACACCATTCCAAGTGGGGCCTGACCAAGGCAAAGTAGAGCAAAGTAATGTCTTCCTCTGATCTGCACTCTATACTTATTTCAAAGTATCCAAAAATACATCCAACTCAGGGATGGCTTTGAATTGTGGCTTAAAACATCTATTCTAATGTTCAGATGTTCTTAGTTTTTCCTTATCCCTGACTGATGTAACATTTTGTTTGATTAAGGTTTCTGAAGAACTCTTCTATGTTATTTTGTTTTGTTATAATAAAATTATTCACCTAGCTAAGAATTACTGAGTTCCAAATTAAAAGCTGGAAATAGCATGGTGCTATTTCCTCCTAGCTTCATCTTAGGTAATACTAGTCCTACCTAACATTGCATATCTTTGTGACAATATTACAAAGGTAGGTGTCTGTGTATATATTGCAGTTTTCTCTCCACCTCAAGAAGGATCCACAATGCAATATATTATAATCTCTAATAAATTAGCTTTTAAGCATAGCTGACAAAGCTTGTAATCAAATTACAGTGCAGGAGGAAATAGTGTTCTCAGTGCCAAAGTTTTTCCAGGCATATTTTACCCAATTAACTGATACTATATATGAGTCATTGATCTTTTGGTTGTTATAAACCGGCAACCATCCTGTCAATCTTCATAGCATGAAACCAGCTTGCCAACTCTAAAACTGATCCCTATTGACAGGGACCTTACTGGGAGAAGGCAGAGGGTCTATCTATGTGTCATCTATTAACTCTTTGAAAGATATGGTGCTATTGAAATAATAAACATTTGGCTCGTGTCTAATAATACTCTTGACAACCAGAGGGAGAAAAATATTTATGTACCATTAAATTGTTCACCTGAGTTTAAAATATCCTGTCATAGTTTATCATATGCAGGTTCCATCAGACATCTGTCTTGTAGCCATCCAGGAGGCTGTCAACAAATGTAGAAAATTGAAAGAAAAATTTCAGACTTCAGTAGGTAACTAATGGAGCATCGTATTAAAATTCATCTTACAATATCCCTTATAAATCGAAGGCAGCTCATTTTAAAAAGCAATCAGTCTCGTTTTGTCTTCAGAATATACCTTGCAACATATTCCAGGTGTTTATATTTTAACTGTCTGAAACTTTCTTTGGCATTAGTTTAGTAATTCTCATGGCAGTCATTCCTAGTTTGTTGATAAGGGGATGTTGTTGAGTTGAATGCAATGAGGACATAATCATGTCTCTGGGCTCTTGCACAGTTTAACATGAGGTTCATGAGCACCGATGGTATGTTCATACAGCTTGTCTGGAGTTAGATCAGAAATATGTGCCAGTATTGGAAGGTACTTCCAATTATGAGGGGCGTGGTAGCTCAGCAGGTAAGATGCCAGGCTTGTCGATCGGAAGATCGCAAGTTCGGAGGTTCAAATCCCTAGCCCTGCGTGTGGAGTGAGCTACCGCACTAGCCCCAGCTCTTGCCAACCTAGCAATTCGAAAGCATGCAAAGTAGATTAATAGGTACCACTTCGGTAGGTAGGTAACAGCGTTCTGCGCGTCATGTGGCCACATGACCATGGAAGTGTCTTCGGACAACACTGGCTCTTCGGCTAACAAACGGAGATGAGCAACTTTTCTTAAATCATTGTGGACTGGCAATAGTATCACATTCCAGCTGCTATAATGAACTCTATGAGAGGGGCTACTTTTGAAGAGCATCAGAATGCTTTAATTGGTGCAATGTGGCAACTTAGATAATAATCAATTAAAACATCATGATCATGTCATTCTTACATTAAAAATCTACAAGTGCTGTCAATTGCTTTCCAGGCTCAATTCATTTGTTAGAGGGTTTTAAAAAATCCTTAGTGGCTGGCTCTGTGAGGGACCACTTTTCTTGTCTTGTTACTAAGGTCTGCAAGATTCACCTTTTAAAAATGCCTCTGGTCACAGAATTCTTCAATTGATCATGCAGGAGAGGAAATTCTTTTTCTTCCCAGCTTAAGCTTCACCCTGTTGTCTTGGCATTTCAGGGAGTGGAAAGAAACTTGAGTTCATATTACACAGGTACAGTGGTTGTCACTTCTGAGCTTCAGGAAAGCAAACCATCACTCTGACAAGTATCTATTTGCTGTCATAACCTTTAACAAGTTTCTTGCACAATTAAATTGGCGTATAGCAAGGACTTACTGAACGAAGTGAGTCCTAGATTAAATTCTCTTGTTGACCTCATTCCTTGTATACTGGCTGAAAATCCATTTTTAAAAACTGTCTGCACCTCAGTGTTCCAATCCACTGTCATACTCCTCCCTTTTCCCACTGAATTAATTAGGGTCAAAACTATGAAGATGATAAGATACCCTAATGTGTGAAAACTCTGGGTAAGAATAACAACAAAGGAGAGGAAAAGTAAGGAAAAGTAAACCTCATTAAACTTTGCAAAGAGTTACTTTGCAGCCAAATCATATACCCTTTTATGTTTCATTTTATGCTAAAATAATCATAGTCCAAAACTAGTAAACAATTTTTAAAAATCCATGGTTTACATGTCATAATAATAAATGATAAGTAGTTTCTTCAGATATATTATTGAGGTAAAGGCCATGTTTTGCCAACAGCCTAAATTATTCTGGAGAGGGAGGAGAATTCCATTGTTCAGGCAACTGCACAAGACAGAAAATGTTGGACTGGTTTCCTTGGTAACTAAAAAGCCCATGTGAAATGTTTGCCTGCTTTTGAGGCCCCTGAACATATTAACTAAATCCTAATTTACATATCCTATAATTAAATTAGAATTAAGATAAAACATAAAGAATGAATTTTATTTGCAGTTGAATATGATTGGAGAAGCACTTTAAAATATTGTACTCAATTAAGTCCGTTAATGTGGATGGTGCATCCAATTAAGTTCCAATGTTTTGATCTCAAGTTTTCAGGTGGAAACATCATTAGATGAGAACTAATGATATTGCTATTATTTGTGTATTTTAGAAAACTTAAGGAAAGCATGTGCTGGTTCTGATAAAGAGTTTTCTGAATAAAGGTTTCATATTAAAAATTAACCAAGCTGTTTATGAGTTCCTGTAAATGTAGCCTCCACATCAGACTGCTTGCCAGATGTAGAATACATGCTCCCCCAGGCACAGATGTTCTTCATCCATATCCACACAGCTGTTTTGTCATGCTCCTTCCCTTCCTGGAGCCAGCAGGAATTCATCTCATCCTGAATCTTGCTGCCACCACAATGTGCCTTTTCCCCTACACCCTGAACAGGTCTGTGCTCTGCTGCTGATGTCCATAAAACTTTAATGCATAACACTCTAAGGGCCATGACTGGGGGTTCCTGTTTGCATTCTTTTTAAAGGGTTCTTAAACACAGACTCCAGAGTAAGTTGTAACTTAGAACTCTTTATCATGTAACACTCTCACTGTTATCCATTTTGTTTCCTTCTCCACACCTCTCCAAAGTCCTTTCTCATCCTGTCTGCTGTAGTCTCCTGGCACTTGTAGTAGTACACTAAAAGTTCATTAAATAATTTTTTTTTAATGGAATAAAAGCAATACAATTTTTTTTAAAAAAAGGAAAGTAAAAGTAAAGTAAAAAAAGTGATAAGTAAATAAGAGAAATAAAAGGAAAAAGACAGAAAAGAAAGAGAAAAGAAAAAGATATAAAGGAGTGGCTTCTGATCTTCTTTACAGCAGTTATAAATGCATTTGTATTTTCTCCTCTCTCTCTAAGGTTACATCGTGGCTCCCTTCTTTTCATATTCTACCCTTTCTAACCATAAATCCCACAAATCACAAGTTCATTGTTTTCCCATTTTCAGCAAAAAAGTCCATAAAGGGTTTTCAGTCATTAATAAATGTAGTTATTGTCTTTCCTCTAATCAAACAAGTCAATTTTGCCATCTCTGCAAATTCTGTCATCTTCACCAACCATTCCTCCACTGTGGGTATTAATCCCTCCTGTTCTTAGACAATAAGGGGCAATGGTAAACCAACTCTAACATTAGAAAATATCACCATTCCAAACACTAAACTGGCTCACAAACATACATATAGAAGACCCCATCCAAAATTAAGAGTCTTTGGGTCACCTAGACCGGGCACTCTGCAGATGTAATATGAATGGTAAAATGGTAGTCCTTAATACAGGCTTGAACACATGTTCAGTCATACTTGCTTCTGGTCATTCTGCAGTACCATTCAAGGCATCTCTTCTGTCACTTTATTTCCCAGACCTCCTCAGTAAACCAAGGGACATTCTGAGATCAGTGTACAGGAAAAGACCGACCATATGCATTCCAATCTATTGTCATTCATTCATTCCAAATGAGGCCTCAGTTGAACTGCCCATCAGGAAACTCCCTAAGCACACGTTGAAAACCAGCCAGATCCAACAGGTGCCTAAATTGTTCCTATCTCCTTGCAGGGGGAGTGCACCGGAAATCTTCAGGTCAACAGGGTGTGGTCTGGCCATGACAAAAGACAGATATTAACATTTCCCTCAAATCACATTGAGAGGCAAAAATAGGCTGACCATATTTCCTTGAGAGAGAAACAGGACCCTACCAATGGCTCGCCGGACAAAGTGGGCGCGCGGGCAGGCGCGCGCTTCACCACGGGAACTTTCAAAAATGGGACAAAATGGATATTTTTCTTAAAACAACGGGACGGTCGGGAATTGTTTAAATAACGGGACTGTCCCACTCAAAACAGGATGTATGGTCAGCCTAGGCAAAAAAGACCAACAGAACATATGGGACTTCGCTGATTTGTGCTAGGTTTATAGTGGTTATTCTGGTTTACGGTGGTTATGGTGGTTATTCTGCACTGAGTGAAGGCAGATTGAAATCTCCATCAATCTGATGAAAATAAAATAGATCTAATTAAAATACACTATAAATACAAGTAAGAGAATATATAAATTTTTATATACTTAAAACTAATTCAATAAATTATAAACCACTTTGTGAATAAAATTATTTTAAACTACTAAGAATGTACATACATACATACGCCTAGTAGTTTAGTAGTTTTTATTTATGAGTGTGTGTTTGTATATGCTTTATGTGTGTATGTGTAATGTGAAAAAAGTGAAAACATTAAAAAGTTTATATAGTTGTACAATACTAAAATTAAGACAATATTTTCCATATAAAGCAAGGACAACTGTATGAAAATTTGCAACATGATATATTTTCAGGTCCTCCTGGAGAAAATCTATGTACAGTATGTAGTCACTAAGAGTCAACACCATCTTGATAGTACATAATCAATTGATCAATAAATCAATCAAACATTTTCAGAATTTCTTTGCTTGATTATTTATTAAATCCCATTTAAGATTTACATCTTGCCAAGGTGACATGTTTAAGAATCTGGGAAGTAAAATACAAAGTAGTAAAATTGGTCTAAAAATAACATAAATATCAGTTTAAATTAACTGATAATTAATTAATGATAAATTGATGATTAATTAGCCCTTCATGGCATGGGACCAGGTTACCTAAGGGACCGTCTTATCCCCATTACATCATCCCGTCCGGTCATGCAGGGAGGGCATGCTACGGACCCCATCAGTTAAAGAATTCCATCTAACAGAGTCACGGAAGCATGCCTTCTCTGCAGTAGCTCCTGCTCTGTGGAACATTCTCCTCCCCGGAGATAAGACAGTCCCCCCCACTCCTGGACTTCCGGAAAAACCTCAAGACCTGGTTTTGTCAACAGGCCTGGGGCGGGAAGAAGAGTGTACACTCCTGGGGATGGCTAATGCCTTAGGGTGGTCCTAGAGTGCCCTTTCCATGGTTTTAAAGGAGATACTGCCATCTGGATTTTATTATATTTATTATATTCATGAATTGTTATTTTAATGTTTATTTAACTTTATTTATATTTGTATTATTTAATTAATTAATTTAATTTTAACGTATTTATACCCCGCCTATCCCCTCCCTAGACGGAGGGATCTAGGCGGCTTACAATCATTTATATTATAATACAATTATAGTTAATTATGCTTGATTGTAAACCGCCCAGAGTCCCTTTTGGGGGAGTTGGGTGGTGATAAATTGAATGAATGAATGAATGAATGAATGAATGAATGAATGAATAGCATAAGCAACAAAGCAAAAGCCGAACAATATAAAAACATCTTGCCATTTATCAGCTTTTATAAGGCAGCTCATCAATTAAGTCTTTCACTACATCTGGCAGACCAGTCTAAATGTGATCAGTGTCAGTGTTGTTTGTGTTCATTTATTCCATTCTTATAAGAAAACTGCAAGAAAATACACTTTTGTTTCTATAAGTATCTTATATATAATATTCCCTAATAAACACAGTTTTCTATGCATCTTTATTAATTATTATAAATATTAATACAGCTTCTCCTAATATTAATGTTTTGTTCATAACTTTCCAATCTTTCCCCAAATAATAATCTTCTAGTATGAAATATTTGAGCTGAGAACAGCAGATCCTATTCTTTTTTTTTTTTTTTTGGTACTGTGATAAAATCTGTGTTTTCATTGACGGATGGATTTTTTTACCTGCTTCATTGTACTCCACATCCATCACCAGCCTGTTGTAATACTGAAAAAGTAATAGAATATTTGCATTTTCAGGCATCACTAGGGATGATGTTTTACAATGAAAATGTCACTGTTCAAAAGGCCATCCACCTTATTGCTATGAGCCTCATTTCCAATAATGATAGTGCCAAGAGCAAGGTCTGCTTAAATTATTTTATTGGACAGAATATGGGCTAGTAGTTAAGGCACTAAACTAGGAGTGGAAGACCTGAGATCTAGTCCTCCCTTTGGCATATAAGCCGACGGGGTGACTAGTCAGTCATTTTTTCTCAGCCTGAGAAGGCCAAGCCACAGTATAAACCATATACCCCCTTTCTTCCCCTTATCAACAACACTGAATTTCAGAGGCCTGGTGTCACCTGAGGATATTCTATCAGTGTTCCTCTAACCCTCTGTCCCACCAGCCCTGTTTTGTGTGTCTGTGGCTAAATTCACACATCATACTACATCATAATTTGGATTATTAGATTGTGTATAGCAGGAACACACACCCTCCACTTGGGCACAGAGAGAATCTTCTAGCTGTGCTCCTGTCCTCTGAAGATGCCAGCCACAGCTACTGGTGAAACGTTAGGAACCAAAACTGCCAGAACACGGCCACACAGCCCGGAAAACCCACAACCATCTATTTGATTGTAGTTTAGCATGGAATATGAATCATATCATGCTAAACCATGGTTTATAATCTAATGTTATGAATGAACTAGCCAATTATGGCTTGTTAAAAAAACTGTGCCTAAAATAAATCATACTATAGTGATATAACCTAAACCTTTGGTTTGGAATACAAAGATAGACTTCTAAAACTAATGGAGAGGACAAAGCTGGGACTAAACACATTGCTCCTGACCCCTTTATCCTGAGCAGCAATGCCCACCCATAGCAGCAAATCTTCAAGCAGTTACTACTAGTGAAAAATGTCAGAAATGAAATAAGTAAAGATACAAAATATGAAAAATGGAAACGAAATATGAAAGGGACTAAAAGTTATAAAGTAAATAGTTTAATTTACAAATATAAATATATAATTCTTCGTGAAGGAAACGGGAAGTCTTTTAAAGTTTATGTTGTATTTTTCTTTTTCTCTTTTCTTTTTCTTCTCTTTTTTCCCTTTTTCCTTTTTTTTTGGAATGTAAGTATGTAATATATGTTGTAAATTTATGTATATGTAAATGTTTGTGTGTGTTTATATATATTTTAAATAATAAAACATATTATAAAAAAAACATAGCGGCAAGGCACAAATAAAAGCACTAGCTTCCTCCTGAGTTTGAGTCCATATGCATTGTAAAGAAGGCTATGATCAACCAAAAGCCAAACAAATGATTAAAAGATTTGCCTTTATCAGTGACTTTAGGAGTTGAATGTTTATGATGTTCACATGGCACTTAACTTTGCTAATCTATATTGTATGCTTATACTTGTCTAATGAAGTTAAAATCTATTTGATTAATACGAGATAACATCTAATTTGTCATTTATTTAGAGAAAGCACATTGAAGAAATTAAAGGAAATAAAATTGAGCTAAATTTAATGAATGCTGACATTTTCAACTACGTGGAATAAGCCACTTTGTTTTCACGGATGCTTCTGCGAATAGCTTGAACACCCAACTTGTTCTGAATTGCATAATTATTCAGGAATAGTGAACACCAACACTCAATTAGCAACTGAACTTGAACAGAATAATGATTTAACAAATATCTTCTATTCAACAATGAACTGCAAATATTATAGAATAAGTTACATGTTGCTTAAAGAGTAGGAAATGGTAGCAGCTATTTTGAACATTTGTTTTTATTAATCATTTGCACGTATCTTTGACTATTGACCTACTTGCAACATTAATTTAATTCTCCATGGGATTTTGAAAAGAACATATCCTTTCAGTCCTGCCCATTTTCTGAATCCCTCCCATCCATCCATCCATCCATCCATCTATCTATCTATCTATCTATCTATCTATCTATCTATCATCTATCTATATTCCATGCAAGTGAAGATCCATTTTCATGTAACATTACTACTATTCCTATTATTACTTAATTACTTATTATTATAAGGAATCTACATACCAGTGGGAATTTATAGAAAGTATCCATGATTTCCTCTAGCTTTCCTGTTCAGCAGTCTTTGAAAAAGTAAGCTTGCTTGAGAAAGAGAAGCTACACTGGTAAGGATTCTTGGTTACTGTACTGCTTGGCTTAGTTTGTGTTGTTGTTCAGTCGTTTAGTCATGTCCGACTCTTCGTGACCTCATGGACCATAGCACGCCAGGCCTTCCTGTCCTCCACTGTCTCCCGGAGTTTACTCAACTTCATGTTCATTACATAAGTGATGCTATCTAACCATCTCATCCTCTGCCGTCCCCTTCTCCTTTTGCCTTCAGTCTTTCCCAGCATCAGGGTCTAAGTCCTCTCTTCGCATTAGGTGGCCAAAGTATTTGAGCTTCAGCTTCAGTATCTGTCCTTCCAATGAGCAGTCAGGGTTGATTTCCTCTAGGACTGACTGATTTGACCTCCTTGCAGTCCAAGGGACTCTCAAGAGTCTTCTCCAGCACCACAGTTCAAAAGCATCAATTCTTCGGCGCTCAGCCTTCCTTATGGTCCAACTCTCACAGCCATACATTACTACTGGAAAAACCATAGCTTTAACTATACGGACCTTTGTCGGCAAGGTGATGTCTCTGCTTTTTAATATGCTGTCTAGGTTTGCCATAGCTTTCCTCCCAAGGAGCAAGCGTCTTTTAATTTCATGGCTGCAGTCACTGTCTGCGGTGATCTTGGAGCCCAAGAAAATAAAATCTGTCACTGCTTCCATTTCTTCCCCTTCTATTTGCCAGGAAGTGATGGGACCAGATACCATGATCTGAGTTTTTTTAATGTTGAGTTTCAAGCCAGCTTTTGCACTCCCCTCTTTCACCCTCATCAAGAGGCTCTTTAGTTCCTCTTCACTTTCTGCCATTAGGGTGGTATCGTCTGCATATCTGAGGTTGTTGATATTTCTCCCGGCAATCTTAACTCCGGCTTGTGATTCATCCAGCCCAGCATTTCTCATGATGTACTCTGCATATAAGTTAAATAAGCAGGGTGATAATAAGCCTTCTCGTACTCCTTTCCCAATTTTGAACCAGTCGGTTGTTCCATGTCCGGTTCTAACTGTTGCTTCTTGACCCGCATACAGGTTTCTCAGGAGACAGGTAAGGTGGTCTGGTACTCCCATCTCTTTAAGAATTTGCCACAGTTGTTGTGATCCACACAATCAAAGGCTTTAGCGTAGTCAATGAAGCAGAAGTAGATGTTTTTCTGGAACTCTCTTGCTTTTTCCATGATCCAGCGAATGTTGGCAATCTGATCTCTAGTTCCTCTGCCTCTTCGAAACCCAGCTTTCACTTCTGGTAGTTCTCGGTTCACATACTGCTGAAGCCTAGCTTGTAGGATTTTGAGCATAACCTTGCTAGCATGTGAAATGAGCGCAATTGTACGGTAGTTTGAACTTTCTTTGGCATTGCCCTTCTTTGGAATTGGAACGTAAACTGACCTTTTCCAATCCTGTGGCCACTGTTGAGTTTTCCAAATTTGTTGGCATATTGAGTGCAGCACTTTAACAGCATCATCTTTTAGGATTTTAAATAGCTCAGCTGGGATACTGTCTTCTCCGCTAGCTTTGTTGTTAGTAATGCTTCCTAAGGCCCACTTGACTTCACTCTCTAGGATGTCCGGCTCAAGGTCAGTGACCACACAATCGTATTTATCAGGGGTATTAAGATCTTTCTTGTATAGTTCTTCTGTGTATTCTTGCCACCTCTTCTTAATAACTTCTGCTTCTGTTAGGTCCCTGCCTTTTTTCCTTTATCATGCCCATCTTTGCACAAAATGTTCCCTTGATATCTCCAATTTTCTTGAAGAGATCTCTAGTCTTCCCCATTCTATTGTTTTCCTCGATTTCTTTGCATTGTTCATTTAAGAAGGCCTTCTTATCTCTCCTTGCTATTCTCTTGAAATCTGCATTCAGTTGGTTATATCTTTCCCTTTCTCCCTTGCCTTTGGCTTCCCTTCTTTCCTCAGCTATTTGTAAAGTTTCATCAGTCAGTCACTTTGCTTTCTTGCATTTCTTTTTCTTTGGGATGGTTTTAGTTGCTGCCTCTTGTACAATGTTACGAACCTCCATCCATAGTTCTTCAGGCACTCTGTCTACCAGATCTAATCCTTTAAATCTATTCCTCACCTCCACTGTATATTCATAAGGGATATGATTTAGGTCATACCTGAGTGGTCTAGTGGTTTTCTCTACGTTCTTCAATTTAAGCCTAAATTTTGCGATAAGAAGCTCATGATCTGAGCCACAGTCAGCTCCAGGTCTTGTTTTTGCTGATTGTATAGAGCTTCTCCATCTTTGGCTGCAAAGTATATAATCAATCTGATTTCGGTATTGACCATCTGGTGATGTCCATGTGTAGAGTCGTCTCTTGTGTTGTTGGAAAAGAGTGTTTGCTATGACCAGCGTGTTCTCTTGACAAAACTCTATTAGCCTTTGCCCTGCTTCATTTTGTACTCCGAGGCCGAACTTGCCTGTTATTCTGGTTATTTTTTGACTTCCTACTTTATCATTCCAGTCCCCAGTCCCCTATGATGATCTCATAGTCAATAAAAGAGTGGGAAAGGCAGTACTGGGGTACAACCTCAAAAACGACAGAATGCTTTCAGTTCGAATCCAAGGCTTAGTTTGTACCTCACCTAAATATGAATGGTTCAAGTCTCAACCTCTTCTTGCAGAAGTCCTGTGGCTGTACACACCTTAGCTCTGCCTCCTGCCTCGGTGTAGCAGCTTGGTAGTAACTGTTGTCACCACCTATCTTCCAGAGGGATGCTCTTACCTTGTGTCCTATCCTCCTAATACCAGGATGTGCTTATATTTCTTACTGGTAAGTAGAAA
This sequence comes from Charina bottae, assembly GCA_023362775.1. Taxonomy (NCBI): domain Eukaryota; kingdom Metazoa; phylum Chordata; class Lepidosauria; order Squamata; family Charinaidae; genus Charina; species Charina bottae. The sequence goes on along the minus strand of JALMGJ010000028.1, from coordinate 5,197,685 downwards.
GATTTTTTTTAAAATGACAAAAAAGAAATTCTAAATGTCACCTCCTGCCTGTAGCCTGAGGTGATTAAGTAGGGAAATCACCCTAGCTCCCATTTGGGAGTAAACAAAAATTAACTTCATTAACAAAATACAAAAAAAAAATGTGTGGGTGTGTGTTTGTGTTTGTGGGTGTGTAATTTTTAACTTAGTTAAGATATTCAGGCAATATTAAGCAAAATACTCAGTTATATAGGAGATAAAAATATAGAGCTGTTCAGCACATAGGATCTCCCTAAGATCTCCCAAATTAAATCTATAAAGAAAAGTTCAAATTCTGGGCAAATCATAAGATTGTATTAGCCTATTACCTAAGGCACTCATTAACTGAACTTACATAGAGAAAATAAATGTCAGAAACAATAAAGATCTTAACTAGCATGCACACGTCAAAGTAAAGCAAAAGCCTTATTGCAGATTCCTGGCTAAATGTTTACCTGTACTTTAGAGGCAAAAGATCAGCAAACAATTCCTGTTTCTTCTGGATTTTTCCACATACATGTAGAGTTGCAATGTTTAATAAGAGCAATGTGATTCTGTTCTTCTGTTTCTGCTTCAGTATTTATTTCTTGCACTTCTCCTTGCCAAAGAACTCCCTTGGAATTTTAAGACAAAGGCTTTTTTTTCTCTATGGAAGGGGAGAAGTTGTTGGGATTTCCTGTGGTTCATGTGATGAGGTATGCCTCTCCTGCAAAGGATCCTGTTGGAGACAGATATGTATTCAAATGTTTGATCCTGCAAGCACAAGCCTGCCCATTGTTTTCATTGTTTCTTGCTTTTAAAAGGTAGACCACCTAGTGTTGTTTCGAGTCTAAATTAGATAGAAAGATGGATGGATGGATGGATGGATGGATGGATGGATGGATGGATGTCCTAGACACAGAGGTCACTTAGGCCTCCAGTGGCAGTAGTGAATTCAAAAGCATTTCAAGCTGCAGAGCTGTTCTTTCATAGAGATGTAACCTCATCCAGAATAGGCAGTTTTCCTAATTCCCAAATGTAAGAACCATTCAACCACATCTTATTAAGCTGCATTTAACTGGCTCTCATCAAGTCCATCAAGCACCAGGTTAGGTCATACATGGCCTGTCCTACTTCTGATAACAGAAAGTAGTTCTCATGCTTCAGCCAGACTATTATTTAAAGTCAAGGGCTGGTAGGCAAGCAGAGATTCAAGGTCACCACTCTTTGATAAACTAGTTTTATTATCAATACTAGAAAAGCTATTAAAAATTAGAAAATTAGAAAAATAGCAACTGCCAACTATATCCCCCAAGACATATATATAGTTACATTTCTTTTTCTCACCTGCATGCTGCAACAGACTGAAAGTGGGTCATTTCTTGTGGGTTGAAGGGCACTTGACATTTGTACATTGTAATGTAACGTAACCCTGTTTGGTTTGGGGCTTTTTGCATCTAACCTTGGTCCTTTTAACTCTCATGCTAATAAGCATTCTTCAGGGATGATAAAAAGTAGCAAAATTGTACATGTATGCAGGATGAATGGGAACATGTGCTAGTTTGAGGATTTTCTCTAGAAAGTTTCCAAAGAATTTCAGAATCAAAACAATGAGCTGCATTAATGCAAGTGAGTTTCTATGGAATGGTTACAGGTCTATTATATTTCTGAATTGCAAAAGAAGCTAGCCATCATTCTATTGATGCAAACGCTGACAATCTGATTTTTCTAGTACCAATTTTCTAGTACCAATTTTCTTGTTATTAGCCATTCCTCCAGCATCCTTCCTGAACTATTTGTCTTAGGCCATACCAATGATTAACTTTTTCAGCTCAAGTTCCTCCTAGCTTTACTGAGTGACATATTCCCAGTATCCTTCCTCTTTTGATCATCTTGCACAAGTAATGAGTAATTTTAATATCTATGCTAATATTGCCTGCTGTCTAAACCATCTAAGCTGACATGAACCCCTGTGGCAGCAAAAGAATTGTTATCTAAATTAAACTCTATCTACCTTGATTGAAAAGGAAGGCAGTTTTATTAACTAGTCACTTGTGAGTGCATGTTATAAACTAGACCAGCTGTGACTAGATGTCAGAGGAGTCTAATATTTCTTGATAAATGTCAAGATTAGATGCTCTGGATAAGATACCCTTCTTCCTATACTATACCCCACCCTTCTAATGAATTTCCCTCATGCACGGTGGCTTTATTAGTTTTATTAGTAAGGAATTCTCATGGCTTCTTAGTGGAAAAATTATGTATTGTGAATGCTTTTATGATGCTTCAAGTGAGGGGGACTCAAACTGATTCTATGTGAGGGGGGAAAAACACATTCCTTTTGCCTCGTGGTGGCTGGTTCATGCTGCTGCCCTGAACAATTGTTAATTTAGATTAGATATTTTGAAATACAAAAGTTATTCAGCAGCTTGCAGCTGTGGCTCTCCTCATCACAATAAATATTCCCTCCTGCATAAGTGACATTAGATATCCCTCCCCCTACAGAGAGAGAACTCCACACACGAACATAAATACAGAGTGGATCTTCTTAACTGAAATATAATCCCTGTAGCATTCTCATCATATATGCTTATATCTTCAGCTACTAGGTCCTCACATGTGGCTGGTCATTGAACAGTACTTCTGGGGCAGTAAGAAAAGATTTAACTGACAGACAGTGAGGAATAGTTAGGACATGCTGTAACACCCATGAAGATATCCTTCACATAAGTAGCAGTTTAGTCATGCTGGGGCCTTTAGAAAGCAAGAGAGGAACATTCTTTTGGAATAAGTTTATTTTTTAGAGATAATTATAAGATATATTTTTAAACTTGAAAAACACAAAAAACCCAAACAAACCATTCTCTCAGGAACTTATTCTCCTATATGCACACGTATGCACACACAGGTACTATGTACACAGCACAGAGACACTCACAAGCCTTATGTACAGAGGTGATCGGATAAAACAGAGAAAAATTTATTTTTATTTATTTATTATTTAAATTTGTATTACCGCCCATCTCCTCCAGCCAGAGGACTCTGGGCAGTTCACAATAAAATGAGAGTGTGGGAGTTTCTTGCAGGTGGGCAACACAATCAGGGGAGACAGAAGGGGACCATACGTGATGAAACATACCGCCCCTAGATTGTAGGTTGTGTACCTATGCCAACAGCTCAGGCTAGGCTGATTTTCCTTAATAGAGTTTTTGCTTGAGTAGATGTTAGTGGCTTCTCTTCTATGAGTCCTTCCCACCTTATTTTGCAGATGTGGCTTCTGACATACTGTTCAAAAGCTGGTGTGGCCTGGGCCAAATGAAAGTTATGTAGTTTTGAGTTAAGCATTTATTGGATCAGCCCTTCACCTTCAGGCAAGTCTTTCCGTAGCCAAATGCAAAATGATGTTAAGGTAAGCCTTTGTACAATTAGACAGTCCAGTGTACCATGTCTCTAAATGGAGAAAAGGTTATCACCTCTGTGTTCCAGTGCAAATTAACGCAGAGGAACTGGGCTCAGCTGACCCCTTAGTCACAGGTATGTAGACTCTGAACACTAGAACCCAATGTCAGCTTTGCTCTGTTACCAAGTAGGGAAATGGGGCCAGATTCATGCCTAAAAATTTTCATTTGATCTTCTGTTTCAAGACAAGAAATAATTTACATAGCATGCACATTTGGATTTCAAGCTGAGAGCTGACCTTATCTCTTCCCACATTTTAAAATTTCATTGCTTCCTTTCAGTACCATCAGAAATCAGTCCATTGATTGACAATAATGCAGAATACAGTTCCTGCCTCTACTTTTTCTTGCTGGGTGTTGAATTCACTTGTCAGATTCTGTAATTGGAAGTATATACATTTCTCTTTTCTGCAGTGTGCCAGACTTGTTCCACATATTTTCGGTTCCCCATGATTTACTATATCAGATAAAACTAATAGGATTCTTGATAATACAACATAAGTTATGAAATCTCATATGTCATATTAATGTTAAAAGTTATAATGTATATGAACTTATATTGCGAGCTTATTAGTAGTTTTAACCAGTGATGTCATCAAAATGAACTATCAAAACCCACATAGTGCAGTTGTCAACAAGAAAGGAACCCTTCGGGACATGATATGTTATCTAACTCCATCAGGAAAATCTGCTTGTTAGCCCTAAAGTTAATTATTAACATAACACTCCACTTGATTGTATTGACTTCTGGTAACCCTAGAGCTTGACTGTACTGTACTGAAAATGTATATTTTGAAGCGAACCCTCTTTTGACTAATTTTGAAATAAATAAAAACCTAATAAAGTTTAAATTTTGTTGGTTTTTTTAAAAAAATCAGCACTTTTAAATGCAGGAAAGAATAATCTAAGTTATAGCCTGCGGTTCTGTCTTTTCTGAAAGTTTTGCAAAGTTAAAATAGAAACACACAGACATACATTGCCTTAATTGCAGGAAAAAAGCATTTTAAGGTACAGTTGTTGTTGTTTTTGCTTTTCTGAAAGTTAAAGACATTTTTCCAAAGTTTAACTGGAAACACACACATGCACACACTGTGTTAAATGCAGGGGGGAAAAGAGCTTCTTAAGCTGCATCCACCATTTTTTTTACTTTTCTGAAAAATAATGACATATATTTTTGCACATTTTACCTGGAAACATACACATACAAATGTGCACACCTCCAACCATCCATCAAGCAATGAAAAATGAATATAGTGAGCAAATGCCTATTTGGAAAGGAAAATAAAAGCTAGGAAAAAAAGTCCCCCTTGCGCAAAAGATTTAACTACAGGCCTTAAACAACCAGGAAGAGCACAGATATAAAATGCAGTGGCTGCACTCACAACCTCCATATGCTGCACTGAAGAGGACATTAACCTTCTTTTAGTAATGTCCAACATTGGAAACAAACTGCTTGTTAGTTTGAAAAAGCTGATATGCTCTTTTAATCCACAAATCAATTGATACATTTTCAAGAAAATTTAGGCATGAAAAAAGTTGTGCAGTGATTAGTTTTGCTACCAAAATAAGTGGACAATCAACCCCTTATTTCTAAGAGAAGTGTTGGTTTGCATGAATAGATGCAACAAGCCTAGCTCTGGAGGGCATTCAACTCTTTGTTTTGTAATGACACCAATTTCGCTAAAAATTGTATGCCATGAAGGCACTACCTTTTCCCATGTCCACCTCATATTATAAAGTGATCCCTTTCATGTCAAGCCTTTCCAACGTTTTGAAGAATAATTATGGAATATGTATGCTAATCTAGCAGAGGTTAAATGTCACTGATGTAACACCTTCAACTGCAACTCTTGGATAGAGGCAGAAAGAAAACATCCTGATTTCCATAACAATTGCCACTTTGCTTCAAATATTGGGTTGCCTAAATCAGTATCCCAGGCATACTTTAGCCTAGAAGGGGTGGTCCACTATCTCATTTTGCAATAATAGCGTATAAATCCATGACATCATTCCTTTTGGTTGCACTCATAATTAAATATTACATTTTTTATGATCTAGCTTCCCTTTAAAAAAATGAACTGACCATCTCTATCTTTAAAGGTTTTTTCAATTTTGAAATTTAAATTAGCTTTACAGAGAAAAGCTACCCCTTTTGATTTATTGGATCCTAGTGCAAAAAATGTTTTTCAAAATGTTTATCATTCAGTTTGTCTAGGGTGTATGTTTCTTGTAACATGACTATAGGTGGATTAAAAAGATATTAGAAACTTAATAATTCTTGCATGCTTAATAGGGCCCCCAAGCTTCTAACATTTAAAGAAACAACTGTACACTGATAACTCATTAGTAAAAAGCTTGAAATCTTTCCTTTTTCATAGAGTAGCTGGACTTATGTGCTAGAAAAGATGTACAGTATCTTTCCCCATTTTATTTCCTCCAGCTCATGAGCCTTGAACACAATCACATCTCTCACCTAGGCATTAATGAATCTTATAATAATATCTTGTGATTTTTGCATTATTGTGAGCCTACAATTGTATATTCTATGGGCATGCTCCACATCTTTCTCAGTAAGTTGAACTTCTGGCACAAGATCATTAATTTTTGGAATGAGATATCCTAATAAGTCATTCTTTTCTGTGTTCTCCCAAATGTCTCTAATCCTTAAGTCATAGCTTTCCAAACTGTGTGTCGCGACACTTTAGTGTGTCGCGAGACACAGTTTAGTGTGTCACGACACAACCCGGAAGTGGACATGCACGGCGGCGGCAGCAACGACAGCAGCAACAACGGCAGCAACAATGGCAGCAGCGCACCATCAGCGCTTCCGTGTTTTAGCAGAAAACACGAGGCCGCTGCCACTGCCGCCGCCATGCACGCCGCTGCATTCCCCCCGTGCCCCCCACGCTGCTGCCATGCACGCCCCCATCCCTGCACTCATCCCCGCACCCCCGCCACTGCCGCCGTTGGTGTGTCGCCAATGGCGGCATTTTGGAAAGCACTGCCTTAAGTTATTCCTTCTGCTTCTGTCTTGAACATTAGCCAAATCCAAGTTCATGCTTATACATATTTTCGAATAGTTCCAATATCACTCTTAGTTTTTACTGCAGTATCGTAAGCCTTGCTAGCTGCCTGACCAATCACTGAAGTCTGTTTAGTCATATCCTTGAATTGCTTTTTAATATGGTCAGACATACCTTCAAAGTCTTTATGAAGCACTGTCGTTGATTTGTTCCAGTCTAATTTTAATTACTGTTTAAGGTGTTCCATTGATCAGTGAATTAATTGTTGAATTAGGTCAACATCCTGATTTCAGCCAGAGTGATATTTAATTTTGAGTTGTCCTCTCTGGAGATGCTCCTTCTCCTCCATTTCTTCTTCTTCATTACTGGAGGGGGGTGCCACTTCAACTTTCTTTGAATCTTCCATACATGCCTTTATTCCTTTCCCTCTTTGTGAAGTTCCTTTCCTGGACATCTCTGCCAATTATTCTTATCAGCCAGTGGAGTTTTCAGCCAAAATTGAGCAAGTTAGATTTTAATATAGCTGGTTCAGAAGGACAGCAATCAGCTCAGCACTCCATCTGTCCTGTGGCTAGCCACTCCCCACAGTGGTCATCAAAGTTAAGAATGGAGATGGGTGGTGGTCTTAGGAAATCTTTAGGAAACTGGATCTTTACCAGTTCCTGGAGAAAAAAAAAACAAGTCTGGTTGATTCAATGTAGAAGGTAAATTTCTGTTGTTCAGGTTGTCTGCTCTATTTGTTAGACAGTAGGACATTTACAAAACAAAATATCACTACATTTCCACAGAAAATATGGTTGATTTTCACAAATACATACATTATGTGTGGGGGGGGGTAGCATTTTTGTCACAGGTAGGCCATATCAAGAAAAGTGTTTATATTGTTACACATAACCATTACTATGGGATCAAAATCATGAAAGGATTTCATGGGTGAATGCTATTTCTGTGAATTCTGTCATACCCCTATCACCACAAACTCCAATATCATGGTCATGCATGTCTGGAGCAAGACTTATGAAGTGGATGTGGAGAGGACAAAATGTGGTAAGCACAAATTGTTTGCTGTTCTAAGTTCTGCCTCCAAAAACATACAAAATTGGCAAAGGGTTTGGGTTAGGGTGTGGGCAATGCTACGAAAAAGTTGAAAGTGTAAAGGGCAATTATGTTTTCTGAATCTGCTGCCTCAATCAAAAGTAGATATGAGAAACATAGTTTATGATTTTGAATGTTTTCAGGAAACAAAGGTGCACTTATGTCTATACCATGGAGATACTGAAGAAAAGAGATGATAGCAATGTGATGAAATAGGAATATTAAAGTGTTGGGTAGAAAATTGTATAAACCAAGGTTCTGCAGGATGTTCTTTCATCATCCCCACTCCAAGGGATTTCTTGTTCTGAGACGCATGATCCATGAAAAGAGCAACAGTTTTTGAGCATTATTCTTCCAGGAGCCGTTGTGCTCTTTGAATTGTATTGGGACCATAGGATATCTATAATGTGGAGGAAATTCTTGTCCATATTGCCTTAGATTGATTTTTGAAGTAGAATTCCAGAGTTAAGCTTAAAAAAAAAAATCCCTTACGCAAATAGATCTTCCCAGAGAAATCAATAGCTCAACTACAATCAGGCTCTAGGAACACTCAGACAGAAATAATGTTGCAAGGAGTAACAAATGGTTAACTAGGGTAACTGGGAATTAACAAGAAGCATTGAAAACTTGTGGCATTATATTTGAACCCATTAGCTACCTCACCTTATTACCATGCACATTAACACACATAAGCTGCAACCCAGTCAATGAACCAAAAGCTAATTAAATGCATATTATAATTTGCATAAATCTATAAAGAGGGACTGTAAACCCTTAACTCTTTACGCTTGTCTTCGCCTCTGATACTGATCGATAAACCAATTTGTGCTTCAATGAAGTTATGCTCGTCTGTGGTTTAAACAAGCACAAACATTCTCTTACACTATGCTATAGTAATGACAGGGATGTTGCATAAGTTATATATTAAAGCATTCAGGTAAGAATTTGACAAATAAATAAATAAATGCATACATCAAGGGATATTTCTCATGAGAAGAAATCCTGAGGTATGATCTTAAGAATTTTGTGGAGTTTCTGAATTCTAGAGCTTGTGATTTTTTAATAATTAAACAGTTATTATAGTTTGGATTTTATGCCAGCTTTAGAATTAAATTCAAGAAGAAGTAGTTTTTCTGTCCATGCTGTCTCTAGCTATGAAAAAAAACCATTTGCAATTAAACCTCAGAATATAAACATTGCATTTGTGTTTTCTATTTTGCTGACATAGGACATGGCAGAATAAAATGAAAAGAACTTGCAATTTAAAGAATCTATTTTTAGTAAATATGCATGTTAAGCTATCATGGGTTTCCTGAGATAAAATTCCAAGCTGAGAAGAAGGAGACAAAATATTCAAACACACATCAGATAACTCTAAATATCACTGATTGCTACAGATCTGGTTAACAGAACCAGAAGCTCAGTGTCAGGGTATTCTTTTGAATTTTAATTTTTTTTATTAAAAAAATTAAATATAGTAAAAGCAAATACAAATTAAAGTCAGAAAAAGAAAAAGAGAATGAATGAATGAATGAATGAATGAATGAATGAATGAATGAAAAGTGCAAAGAAAGAATAAGAAAAAAGGGGAAAAAGGGAAAAAGTAGAATAAAGAAAAAGAAATATGTAAAGAAGTGGCTTCCAGTCTTCATCACAACAAGTAAAAACAAATTTGATAACTCATTAACCCCTATAAAGTTACAAAAAAAAATTCTTCTTCCCATAACCCATCTCTTCTATATGCAAAACCATAAATCATCAACTTTTCAGTCCTGTTGTCAGCATAAGTCTGTAAAGTTACCAGAGCTTTATAAAAAAAATGTCCCGTTTTAACTTTGATCAAACAAACCAACTTTATATTCCTTTCTTTTACTTCTAACAATCTTGATCTTTAATTCATTCAGATGTTGTCTTTCTTTTCCCATCACAAAAACTTCTTCAACGCTTTAACAGAATTCTTTTGCAAATCCAGGGGAAAGTCATTATCCAGGTTATTGTTTTGGTTTGTCTTTTGTATTTCCCATTTGAATTTCAAAGCCTTAGCCAACTTCTTTTGTGTATCCAGTAAAACATCCTTATCACGGTCATTCTCTTGGCTCTTCTCTATCTTGTAATCCATACTTTTTCCTGTCATTTGTATTTCCAATTTGAATGCCTTGTCTATTTTGTAATCTACATCTTTTTTCTCCAATATTTCTGATTCCACTATTTCTGCATCAAACAAGATTTGTTTCACATCTATCATTCCTTCATTAACATCTTTTAGACATAGTCCATCCATAGAAGCAGACATTGTTACTGATATTGTTGATATTGTGGCTACTAATTTCTGGACCCATTCTTCAAAAATCTCCTTTAATATTTCAAATGCTATAGTATTTTGTGTCATTTTGTCCCAATCCTAAAGGCAAGTATTTTTTTCTTTTTTCCATGGACTTTAGTCCCCAGTATCAGGGTATTCTCAAAAGAAAAAGAGTTGTTTGAAACATGGCAAATAAGGAACAGGTGGACATTTCAACCTTATCCTTTAAGCGAGGCCTCAGTCCCTCACTTAGGGAATCTTTGAGAAAAACATTCAAACAAGTCACAGATACCCAACCTAAATGTATTCACTAATCAATGAAGACTGAAGTTTTCTAACACAGTTTCAAACATTCTGTAATCTAACTCCCTTTTCCTGGAATTAAACCTGATTAAGGAGACTATGTGAATCTTCCTTCCTTGGTCTTATACTGTATTTAGAAGCTTGACAGTCCACTTAATTAAATACATCCTTTTCTCTAGCAGGACAACCAGTTTTTCAAGTAATTATGAGGCTTATCGGAGCTACAGGTCTGCAAGTGAGGTATGGATTATAACAGACTAATTCTATAGCTAGGAATGTCAGGGTAGGAATTATTGTAAGAGGCTGCCATGGTACGTACCAGAGATACTTCCAAGGTTAGGGGATGCTGATCCAAGTATCTGGAAATGAGGTGGACAATGTCATTTCAGTCATGGGAATGTTCTGTCCTTTACTGTAGTATCTTCACTCTGATGCTGTGCAGTCTCCCCAACTTCCTGTACATTAATTAAAGGCCAGGGGAAGATTTCATAACGGAGGTACAATAAAGTATATTCAACATCACCCAGCGAGGCACCTCCAGGATCTGGTGAAAAAGGTCCTCTGTGCAAGCACCGAGTCATTACTGACCCTTTGCAGGGACGCCGCTTTCGCTGACGTTTTCTAGGCAGACTTATAGTGGGGTGGTTTGCCATTCCCTTCCCCAGTCGTGATTACCTTTCCCCCAGCTTAGCTGGGTACTCATTTTACTGATCTCGGAAGGATGGAAGGCTGAGTTGACCCGAGCCAGCTACCCGAGAAACCAACTTCCGCTGGGATCGAACTCAGGTCATGGGGAGAGTTTCGGTTGCAGTACTGCCACCTGCCACTCTGCGCCACACAAGACTCTCAGGATCTGGTACTATTATAAAAATGGTGAAAGCAGCATTAGGTCATCATAATGCAAGTTCTGCCCCTTGTGTAGGTATATGTGACATCATGCTGCATATACAAAAGAGATGGAATTGCATTACAATGATGCAACACTACTTTTGTCATTTGATCACACATACACACACACACACACACACACCAGCCACCTCTTGCCTCTGATCACCAAAAGGTTTTCAAGAGAAATCATAAAGCCACTGAGAACATCTGCCAAAAAACAATAGTCTCTTTCAAGAAGAAAGTAATATTCTGAAAATTGAAGAGCAAATTTCATCACTGCACTGTAAAACAAATGTGTATTGGCCTATCTAGCTTGCTTTTACCTAGATCATCTGCTGTAAATGGCAGCAACTTTTCAAGATTTCAGGTTCTGAGGTTTTCCCCAACCTTCTACCTGAAATGATTAGAATTTAATATGCTTGCAATTTCCACATGCAAAGCATGTGCAGGTGTACTGAGCCACTGACAGCAGCCAGATTAAAGTCCAGCCGTAGCAATTTATATTCCAGATGGAAAAATCAGATTTTTCTCAAGGTGAAACAGGCAATCAGCCTGATTGCTAATTAGCACTTTGGTCTTAAAATACTAGCATGGGTGCTGTTAAGATGAAACTCTGCCTATGTGTTAAAAGAGCTACTTTAAGTAAAAGACGAATATGCATTTTCTTCCTATACTGGGAGGAGATTATGATATTTTAGATTGTCAGGACTCTGATTGGTGAGGAGGTATGCAAATACATTTAGTTTGGTTTGGTTGGCATTGTGCTGAAATTTACATCTTGAGGGTGTTTGCCTACCAATAGTTGGAAATAGGAATGTGCTGTACCATGCTCTATTTTGGTTTGCAATCCAAAATTATTTTGAACATGTAACATATAAGTATGAAGATTAAACTTTACTTATCTTTCCTGAGAAATTTTCCAGATGAGTGTGTCATCTCTTGGTTACTAAACTGCTAGAACCAAGTCAGGAACCATAAGGTCACACCCTGCAGGAATCTGACATCTAAAGGCATACAGGAATTTGGTATTTCTGTTTTTCCATTGGGTTTAAGGATCTGTCTGAGAGTACATGTGTGCTCAGGATTGAGTGGGAGATTTTGGAATAGGAGGCATTGCTTTGCAGTAGTTACCTGGCAGCACTGAATATAGCATATGGATGAAAGAGGCTTACTATAAATATATACTCGATGGCTTGCTTCAGATAAAAGGGACAGTATTGTCTGTAGCTATATTGATATCAGCTAACAAGACACTTTGGTGCAGTATAGGGTCTGAATCCACATTCCATGCATGTCCAGCCTTTCTGCTGGCTACAAAACCATTCCCAGCTAGAGGGGAAAATCTTTTTGGAAGGTAGGCTGTGTAGACCATCATCATCCTGTCATCCATGGATAGGGAAGAGCAACTTGGTAAAGGCCTCTCCTTGGTCCACAGCCTGGAATCCCTGCACTAGGGTTGCCCTGCATCCTTATTTATTTTAATTTTAATTGAATTATAAAAACATTACAATTAAATTTTCTTGCAAGTCATTACATATTAATAACAGTAACAAAGATGTGTGTAGACAGAATATTATATAGTAAGATGTATGCTTAAAAGGAAAAAAATAACAAAGCTAACTTTAAAAAGCTAAAAAAGCACAAAAGAAAAAATACAAATAAAAAAGAGAAAATGCAAATGCGGAAACAGAAGAAGAAAAAGAAGAAAAAAAAGAAAAAAAATGAAAATACCAAGTTATTCAAATTTGAAAATCATACTAAAAAGGTAAAGGTACCCCCCGCACATTTGTGCAGTCGTGTCCGACTCTAGGGGCCGGTGCTCATCTCCGTTTGTTAGCCGAAGAGCCAGCGTTGTCCGAAGACGCTTCCACGGTTATGTGGCCGCATGACACGCGTGGAATGCTGTTACCTACCCACCGAAGTGGTACCTATTAATCTACTTGCATTTGGATGCTTTCAAATTGCTAGGTTGGCAAGAGCTGGAGCTAGTGCAGGAGCTCATTCTGCACGCAGGGCTAGGGATTCGAACCTCCAAACTTGCAATCTTCCGATCAACAAGCCTGGCGTCTTACCCGCTGAGCCACCACACCCCTAAAAATCATACTACCATTCCACAATTTCAAGCTTTTAATTTTATATTAACACAAGTTTCTACAATTCCATTTTTAAACAGGGAATTGAACCCAGGGCCCAAGAATAAATAAAACCTTACATTTTACAAAGATAGATCTAGATCTCACCCATCAGACCAAATCCACAAAGGTGGTTCAGTCCCATAGTTGTGACGTTAAAGTTAAAGTACAAAAACTGCACACATTAGCACCATTAGAAGAGTGGTGGATGAGACAGCTGAAGGGGGCCACCCAGGAGCAGCCTGGCTTTAATGGGCTGAAAGCAGACCTGCAATCTCTAGGTTGCCCCTACCTTCTGTCCAATCTGCCCAGGGAGCAAATGATCCTCTGAGACGCTGCATTCTAGCCCCCCTGGTGCAGTTCCCTTTCTTGACAGCGTAACATAGCCAGGAGCCAAGCCCCTCACCTGCATCTGCCATTGCAAACCCCCAAGTGAATTGGGTTTGGTGAGGGGTCATCACATGCTGTCTCTTTGCAATAGTTGCATGTCAAAATGAGAGTGATTACATGGCCTCTGTCTGGGTGCCAGTACTTTTCAAATGTGTACAGGAAATCACACTATTGATATGCTGATGACTCCCAAATGTATTTTTTTGTGGCTCTTTGGCTAACAAATGGAGATGAGCACCGGCCCCTAGAGTTGGACATGACTGCACAACTGTGCGGGGGGAACCTTTACCTATTCAAATTAAAGTTTGCCCCCTGCCTAAAATACCTGTCTGCAGCTGGTAATGGGCTGAATGAGAGAATCAATGGAAGGTTCTCATGGCAGGAAGCTATAGCCCATGGAAAGTGACAGAATATTTGGTTTTGGATGGACCCCATAAGACTGTTACTCCAGAAGGATACTTCCTGAAAGCATAATTCTGGCTACTAATTTGTTTATAGGCAAAATATAAAGAGCTGTTATTACCTTTACAGTTATGTATGGCTTGGGTTCGGGGTGTGGTGGCTCAGTGGGTAAGACGCCAGGCTTGTTGATCGGAAGATTGCAAGTTCGGAGGTTCGAATCCCTAGCCCTGCGTGCGGAGTGAGCTCCCACACTAGCTCCAGCTCTTGCCAACCTAGCAATTCGAAAGCATGCAAATGCAAGTAGATTAATAGGTACCACTTCGGTGGGTAGGCAACAGCATTCCACGCGTGTCATGCGGCCACATAACCGTGGAAGCGTCTTCGGACAACGCTGGCTCTTCGGCTAACAAACGGAGATGAGCACCGGCCCCTAGAGTCGGACACGACTGCACAAATGTGCGGGGGGTACCTTTACCTTTTACCTTTATGGCTTGGGTTCAGGAAAACTATATTTTATATAGTCCCTGCTCCACCCCACCCCAATTCCCCATTTACTATAGTTATCCATGGAGTTTTCTTACAGCTGCAGACTGATTTGGCAAAAACTCAGAGTTATGACTTCTCTCGGCTCTTCCCTGGTTCTGAAACAAGCCCATGTTAAACTGAGGGTACTTAAACACATTATTGAGCAAGCATTTAATTTAATCAATTTATTTTAATTAGTATTTTATTAATTTTGATTGATTCTAGTTTTTTATTGTAAACTGTCATGAGACCAATACTCGGAGGCATAAAACTGTGATAATTGGTTATTATGATAGTGAAGTGAGACAAAGAGAATTGCACTTAAATCATATGGCAGTGTGATAAGTTAGTCATGACTAATGTAAATCCTATGATTTCAGTGGAAACTGAGTGTGATTAACATGGTTTGGATTCAGACCCCACGGGATTATCTTTCTCTCCTACTCAGCTGTCAGGAAATATCCTCTTTTGCTTACCAGACAAATAATCAGAAAGCAGAACTTTGAAAACTGATGGGTTCTATATATATGTGCATGTAATGTGAGGAGGGTGTTTTTTATTTTTTTTCAAATAACAGCAATATTGGAATGAAGAGAGAGAAAATGCTTAGGACTGCAGCACCTAACGGAGGGTCATAGTTAAATTAAGATGGCAAAAAAAGATGAAGATTCCGAAGTTTCTTCAGTATGGTATTGCATTCACAGTTCAAACACTAATAATTAATTAATATTTAATTCATGTCTCATGATTGACAGGTTCTGAGCAGATAAACTGGAACGACACTGTCAACTCCAAGGGTATTATTGGAGCCAGTTTGGCTGTTATATAGCCAGTTTGGATGTTAACCCCCAGCCCCCAAATCTTCCTAGCTTTCAGATATTTCTCCAGAATCTTTTTCATTTCATGGGGAAATGAAAAACGCTTTTTTTAAAAAAAATTTTTTTAAGTTTTCTTTGTTTGATTCAAATTAAATCACATGGCTCCTCCTCTGTGACATTTGTATCTATTTTTGTGAATGCCTTTTAAACACAAATACTTAATAGGAATTAATTATAGCCCTATAAAATTTCTTGAGGGAGCACTTAAAGCATGAAATCTTTATATCTGAGCTTTGGAATCTATTACAATTTGAAACATAATCTTTGGTTTCATTCCTTTGCTTTTCAAATATTAATCATTTAATAACTGACAAAATGAAAAAGGGGATATAAAATCAAGCCTGCTGGATTTGTTGTCCTAAAATATCCATTGCATTAAATATCCTTTACAGTGAACTCAAACCTTTTTACAGAAAGTGTGCATTATTGAAAAACGTTTATTTTTACAGGATATTCTGTTTATATCTATAACAGGAAAACAGCTAACAATGCTGCTTTGATTAGAAATGGGATGTTCAACTATATTACTGTAAGGAGTTAGTGAATCCATCTAAAATGAATCCATATCAGCCTCACAGATTTCTATTTCTTTTCCCCCTTTGATAATTTCCCCCAATATTTTATAATGTTCTAGACTAGTTTGGTGCTGGTTCACTTCAGAGGATGATGAAATACCTACAAAGTAATCCACATTGCTTCAGCATGTGAGTTTTATCCAAAATGGATGCTCATTTTGGAAAATAGTTGCTTTTTTCTCTGAGATAAATTACTTCTACATTTAATGTCATGTAAATTTTTAAGGAATAGTAATCTTTACACTGCTGTTCTGCACATTTTTACTCTGCAGTTATTTTGAAAACTGCCATAGATGTTGAGGAGCATGGGTGTAGTTGCTGGGAGAAACCTAATTACTACTTTATTTCATTTTCTGTGCCCACGGCTGAAGATGTGCAAATCAGGAAAAGAAAAACTTGTCTATTTTATTGTCTGCATTACTGTAGTATGGCAGCATTCTTGTTTGAAAGGTTTTTTTTAATCCATGAAAAAAATGAACTCTTTAAGTTCACAACCTCCTCAAATATAGAGAGCTTTTATATAAAGTTTCCCCTCATTAATGGTGCTTTTGTTTTTGTTTTTGTGGGAAAGAAGGACCACAATAGGGCAAGCCTGAGGCAAGACAGTAGTAAGGCAGTCTGTCATGCCCAGCTTCATTCTCCATTCACTGCCTCCCTTCTGCTGGTCCTGCAGCCATCTTCTCCAGACCCAACCATGTCACTCTTGTGTGGGAGCACAACTCCTCCAATGATATTCTTGAAGAAAAGCAGAGTCAACCCAATCCTGCTGAATGGTATGGATGGAGCAAAAGCAACACTGGCGGGGAGGAAATCTGCTGCTCAGGACAATGTCTCTTCTTCCTTATTCTAGTCCCACTCTTCTTTGCTAGCCATTTCCCAACTCTGCCACATTGCTATTGCCACCATTGCTGCCTCCTCCTCCTTGTCCTCCTGCTCCTCCTCCTCTGGCCACTCATATCCAGGTCAGAGAAAGAAAAACAGTAGCAAAATCAGTGCGGTGTACACATCTCATGCCAAACAAAGGCTATTTTGTAAGATCTTGCAAATATGCTCACATAGATACCTATGGCAAATTACTTTTATATACTTATTTACAGACATATATACAGAGCTATTTGTCTATGTATTTCAGCAAAATACTTCCCTCATTTGAGGATGTGGATTATAATCCACAACTATTTGTGCCATAATAAATATGGCCCTTTCTTGTCTTTGCTGCAACAGTGGCCCTCCAGAAATTATTTCAGACTTCATACTTTCTTGTCAGTAACAGTAATGTTTCAGTAGCTCATTTAACAGACATGTATGTTTAACTTTACAATATTATATAGACATCTTTACAATATTTATAATATTATATTGACATCTTAATTTTTCATCATTTACTTTAGGACCAAAATTTAATATTGATTTTCATACTGATTTATGGAACTATGCTCACAGTAAGCACTGCACTGAATCTTCACTGCATTAAAATGATAAAAAATAAACTTTAAGGAAAGAAATAATTCTAGGCCAACTTTACATCTCATCTGAAGGACAAAGAATATGAGAAAAATACGTTTTGCCAAAAATGGTAACATTTTTCAAGAGTGTTAATACATCTCCACATCATTTTACAACTTTTTTTTCAGTAAAAACTGGTGACAGTCTAGTGATGCAAAGATATCTTAGGTCCTAAATTAAATTTGAAAATAATAGAGGATTTCTTCCTCAGACAAGATTAGGGTGACCATACGTCCCGTTTTGAATGGGACAGCCCCGTTTTTTAAACATTTTTGAACCATCCCGTCTTTTTGATATAAATCTCAATTTTGTCCCATTTTTGGAGGCAGCCCGGAAGAGGTGGGCTCTCTGCTTTTCTTATGCCATCCTTAACTGTCTTTTCTCCCTTCCCCTCATGGGACGCAAATGGATCAGCCTGCTTGGCTATAAAAGCGTTGTGCAGCACATGCTTTCCTTCCATAGAGGGGAGCGTTTGAGAGCGGAGCGCGTGGGAATGAAATTAGTGCGCTTACTTTTCTGGGGGACGGCGTGTTCACAAGGGGGTGAACGAGCAAGATAAGCAGAAAAGCACCTTAGTCATAGTAAAATAATAAGGAACAAGAGAAGCGCTCCACTTTCTCTTCCCCTTCCCTCTTTTTTCAGAGGAGCTAGCGCTGTGAAAAGCAGGGAGGCAAAGAATGCTGGACTGGTTTTTCCCTTCCACCGACAGGGGTGGAAGTTGCAGCTGAAGCCGGCCAAACGCCTTGCCTGTATAATCACAGCGCCCAGGCTTCGAACCCGAACACAGCTCTAGATTTGTCTGCGATCAGGTTTTCTCCCGGACTGGGAGGGCAACCAGTTTGAGTTACAGGAAAGGGGGGTTCCTGTGCGTGCCTTCTTGTCTCTTAAAAAAGTGCCTTTCCTCCCCTTCTTTTTTGAAGAGCTGGTCAAACTTACCCCCCACCCCCGGGTCCCAGCCCGGCCGCCCTTTTGTACCGAGCACTCCTCTTGGAAGGGATGGTTTATTTTGCTCAATCTGCCCCTGCAACGCGGTGTCTTCCTCCTGAGCAAGCAGCATGAGCATGGCAAATGAAACATACCTCTTAATCATGTAAGACATAAAGCTGGGACTTAAAAATGCAAATGTATTTATTGTGCTGGAGATCGGTAAGTAGGGTCCCTTAGAACCGTTGCATCCATTGTTTTCCTCCCTCAATCTCTCCTCTCCTCTCCTCTCCTCCCCACCCCTCCCTCCTATCTCTCCTTCTCCCCCTTCTCGCTCAGCAGCTACGTGTGTGTTGGAGTTTGGGACACATGGTCACTTTTCAGGAAAGGGTTGGCAGTCCCATCGGTGGTGTGCTCCACCCCTTTTTTTTTAAAAAAAAAAATCCTATTCTTAAATAGACCCCGTTCCCATTCTTGTAGGGAACTTGTGATGCGGGCAAGGGACGGCGAGGGAACCCTGGCGTGTGTGAGCGAAAGAGGGAGCTTTCCCGTCCTTGTTGGCTGGGGAATTCCCATGCTGGCTGGGGAATTCTGGGAGTTGAAGTCCACCCATCTTAGAGTTGCCAAGGTTGAGAAACGCTGGTCTGGAGACCCTTGGAGAAAGCGAAGTCCCAGCTACCCAGCATGGAATGATCCCTCAAAGGCTAGGAGACACAGCACTCTCTGGTCAAGCCTAGCTCCTGGCGACTCCAAGGGCACATCCATGTTCAGGGGTGCCTGCAGGGTGTGGTCAAAAAAGTCAAAATGGCAGCCACAAGGGGACGATGGAAGTTCTGCCCATTTTTATTATATAAATTTAACCCCGTCCCGTTTTGCCATCCCAATGTCCCGTTTTTGTCTCAAGGAAATATGGTCAGCCTAGACAAGATATTTAAAGCACATTGAGGGAAACAGGTTTTGTATGATTGAAAAGAACATTGAAAGCATCTTTACACTGTTAGTAGTTGCTACATTTAATCCAAAATGTAATTTAGAAGTTCTTCAGATGAAATATCTGTGGGATTTAAAGGGGAGAATATGTAGGAATTTGTTATTATAGCAATCAACTGAACGTATTTATATATGGAATTGTTCCTGAACCCTGGTACTTGCCATTTATGTAGACTTCAATTCTCATAATTCTTTGCTAGGGCCATGCTAAGTGGAATTCTGGGGGACTGAAGTACAGACATTTTGGAGGTCAGCTAGGTTGGGAAAAGCTGAATTAGGGGGTAGATTAGTTTGGTCTAGTGGTTAAGGCACTAGGCTAGACACCAGGAGTCTGTGAGTTCTAGTCCCGCCTTAGCCATGAAAGCCATCTGGGTGACCTTGGCCCAGTCACTCTCTCTCAGCCCAACTCACCTCACAGGGTGGTTGTTGTGGGGAAAATAGGAGTAGGAAGGAGTCTTAGGTATGTTCGCCACCTTGAGTTATTTATAAAAATAATAAAGGCAGGATAGAAAATAAATAAATAAATAAATAAAATTGTTTTCCTGCTATTTACAAACAAGGCATCAATGAGGCTAGATGTACTTTTCTGTAACAGAAGTGGTTTAGGAAATATCTGCTGTCAGGTTCCACCTCTGTTTCTTATACTTGTCAAATACTTCTCTTTTCAGTCTCTTATGAAATTTCATGTCAAAACATCACGGTGCTATTGCCAAGGGAAAGAAAAGGATATTTTAGGTTATTTCTTGGCCTCAGGTTGATTTTAGCTAAGCTAAATGCTACACTACAGCTTAGCCAAAAGGCCAAGAAGCTAAGCTAAATATGAAAAATCATGATTTAAACTAAATAACACACAAAACCCTTACTATCATTAGCTTTTCTCCATTGCTACATTTGGATTAGCTCAAGCAGGACTCACTAACCCACTCACTAATACATGATAGTCCATTTTATTACTTCCATTTTATATACTGTTTTGGAAACTATATTTTTATTGCACTCTCACTGCCTATCCTAAAAAAGGTTGAATGCAGCTGACAAAAATGGCCACCTTGCTTGATGCAGCAGGATATCAAGGCACAGAGATGGGGAGGAGATATTCTTGTGCCTTTAACTAGAGCAGTGTTTCTCAACCTCAGCAACTTTAAGATGTGTGGACTTCAACTCCCAGAGTTCCCCAGCCAGCATGAACTAGAAGTATGTCCTACCATGATTCCATCCCAGAGCTCCAGCCTTCCCTTGGCCCCATCAGCAAGCCTTTTCTTCTACTCCAGTATTAGGCAGCACTAAACTGATAAAACACTAAACTATTAAGGCTGATATTAACCAAATAAATTAACATCCCCATAAAACTCATGGCTTGTAACTGTGGAAGGATGAACTGCCCCAAAACAGAAAAATGTTACATGGAACTATCAAGGTCAACAGGTTTTTTTCCCCTCTGTAATGGTCTGACTGGAGAGCCAGTTTGGTGTAGTGGTTAAGGCAGGGCTTTCCAAAGTGCCGCCACTGGCGACACACCAGCAGCAGCGGCGGCGGTGTGGGGGGGCTTGCGGCAGCACACGCGCACACAGCAGCGCGGGGGGGCGTGCAGCGGCGCACGTATGCATGGCGGCGGCAGCCTCCGCTAAAATGCAGAAGCACTGATCCCACGCCGCTGCCGTTGCCGCCGCTTCCGGGTGGTGTGGCGACACACCACGCTGTGTGTGGCGACACACTTTTGTGTCGCGACACACAGTTTGGAAAGCTCTGGGTTAAGGAAACAGGCTAGAAACAGGGAGACTGTGAGTTCTTGTCCCGCCTTAGGCATGAAGCCAGCCCTAGGAAGCAGGCAATGGCAAACCACTTTGGAAAACTGCAGGGACTTGTGCAGGTAGGCATCAGGAGTCAACACTAATTTGAAGGCACCAAAAAAAAAAGTTCTGTCGCATGTAACATTTTTCTGTTTCAGGGCAGTTCATCCTTCCACAGTTACAAGCCATGAGTTTATATATACTATTGTAACAATCAGAGCTACAATAAGCATGTAGGCACTTACACAGAAATGGAGGGTTTTGTAAAAACCAAAACACCTGCAAGGGTTTCGAAAGAAACATATAAAAGAAGCCATAGCAAGTAGACAGAAAGAGGGGATTTTCTTCTAGGTTTGGCAGGAGATGCTGCTGGAATGAGAGGCATGGCAGAGAAGGCAATGGTTGGGAGAGTCAGAAGCCAGAGGATCCACAGCCAGGGAGAAAGGCAGCTGAAACCAAAGAAGAACCAGCAGAAAAGGGCCAGCAGAAAGAAGACACAGCCCTGGATGCTACGTGATGGCAGAGTGAACTCCATGTGGTTCCAGTGCTGGGTAACTGGAAAGAGAGTATTAAGAGGAGAAGCTGTTAGCATTCCTAAGTCTGTAAGTAAGGTAGTGTGGGAGGAGCAAGAAACTATCAGCAAAGCAGTTTGTATTGAGAAATTGGTATTTCAATATCTCTTTGTTGAATAATAAGAAATTTATACAACAAATGTGGATAGAAACTTTGCAATATTTTGAATTGAATTCAGGAACATCACATGCCTGAATTTTTGAATGGGAAGCATAAAAATCTTATATCCAAGGTCGAATTATTGCCTATGCATCATATAAGAATATGATTAAAAATAAAAGGGAAAACAATTTGAAAGATGAATTGAAATATTTATGGGCACAGATGGTTAGATGCCCATCTACTACTTTGTACAGAGAAATACAGAAGAAGAAATATGAATTAAATACTATAATATCACAGCTGTCAGGGTTCACATTTGAATCCTGCCATTAGTCTTCATAGTGTTAGTGTTAGTTTGTGGAATGTGGGGAGGGGGAAAGCTGTGCCAAGCGCCGGGTTGTGGTTACCAGCGGAGACTGTGGAATGTGGCGCCAAGGTCGTCCACCTGTAGGAGTTGAAGGGGCCTGAGAATGGCATGTAAAGTTATGGACATTGACATCATAGGCACGAAGAAATTGGCGCGCAGGGGGGAGAGCTAAGTTACGGCCATTTGGCGGGAATCCGGCATTTGGATCTTTAGGAGTGCTTTCATTTACATGTATCCTTAATAAAGTTTATTCTGCATTTCAATGAAGTGCATGGAGTAGTGTTTATTGGGGCAATGAAGTTGGGGTCATTCCAACAGCAGACAGAATTTATTCTAACAAGTTTATGACAGAGATATTGGGAGAATGGTGAAAGATCCAGTAAAATTTTGGCTAATCACTTAAAGCAAAAGAAAGATAGGGCAATGATTCCAATTATTAGAGGTGAAAGAGATGAAATATATAAAACTTCAAAAGATATAAATTGTCAATTTTTTAAATTTTATTCAGAATTATATAGCAAACCAGAGAATATATCAAATGATGATATTAGAGGCACTATACTCTAATCAAGGAACTACCAAGGAGAAATATGTCTATGAAGGTTCTCAGTCATCCAGGTGGAATTGTCTGTAGCTTGAATCATGTCAACTGGATTTCTATTTTCTCAGTGGAAATGTTTCGCTCCTTATCCAAGGAGCTTCTTCAGTCTGAGCAAAGTTAGTAAGGGAATCCTAAATATGTTTCTAGGTAGCTGTGTGTCACACACAGCTACCTAGAAACATATTTAGGATTCCCTTACTAACTTTGCTCAGACTGAAGAAGCTCCTTGGATAAGGAGCAAAACGTTTCCACTGAGAAAAAAGAAATCCAGTTGACATGATTCAAGCTACATACCAAGGAGAAAACTACATCCCCACCAACACTGGCAGGGCAAGCTACTGCATATAATCAGGGAGCAAACCCCACACTCACTAGCACCAATGATGCTACCTAGTCGGGTAATGAAACGTCTGCAATCAAACAACCAAGTTCAGAAAGCACCAAGGACTCCACAGTTGGCCATCATTGGCTAGATGATCTTTGAAGGTTCTATATGGTGGCAATCTACCTTCTGAGCAGTGACATGTTTCTCAGGCATCTGCATCACAATCCATGGAATTGTGTCATGGATAGATGGGGTAAAAGCAGAGATTTACTCCTTGCTAAGGCAGGGAATTGAGAAAAATAAATATCAGCAAGCATACCATTAGTGAGTATCTGATAGAAAAGCTTGAAAAGAAATTTGGATTTTTATGGGATTAGAAAAATCCAAACAACTACTATACGGCAACAAGAATGAAAAATTCCTGTATCTTTTTGTTGCAAACTAGTGGCCATCTAGCATTGTGCAGCCCAACTTTGGCATCCCAAATTAATCCAATGATAAGTGTCTGATCTTTTTATTCTAGGTGTAGGTTCAGTTAAAGAAAAAGATTCTGAGAATGTTAAATACATGAGAATTCAGAATTAATAGAGAGTTATACATTTTGCAGCAGGAGTTAGTTAAAAAAATAGGTCCATGTCAGATCTATACAAACAATGGAAATGCCAGCATTCATTCAAGGGAGAAATAATGAACCATGGCAGACATCAAATCCTAAGGCTATCATGGCTTCCTGTCAGGAGAAGGATAAATCCCATAAGAACACACTTCAGAATATAGCTTGTCTGCATTCTGGCAAAGAACTTTAAAAAGTGAAGTAAAAAAATATGTTGTTGGAAATTTGGGAGGCTTTTTCCTCTGTTGCCAGCTGTAAGGCCTGGTTTCATTGAGTTTTTAAATCTGTGTCTGGGTTGTATCATTTCAGATTGTATGTATAACTGCATGCTTCTCTATATTCAAATCATACTTTTAATGCACCACCCACAGAAAGCTAATATCACCAGGAGGAAGCTAATTTAGGTCCTTTATCTATATACTACTAAAACTCTCCTGTCTGTTTGTAACCTTCAATTAGCTGAAACAGTGCATCATAGCGCAACAATTTTTGAATGAAAGTATCTCAAATTGGCTAACTTAAAGAATGCGTACAAAGTCTGGGGCCCATTACTCCCATGTAATTGAAATTTCAAGGATCTTCATACCAGTTGTATTGCAAAGTTCTGGCTGCTGCAGCGCCGCTGCCATGGTCAGCCAAGGTTACATGATTGTGATTTCTGATGCTCCCTGCCAGCTTCCCACAAGCAAAGTCAAAGGGGAAGCTGGCAGGAAGTCAAAAATCGCTCCCACTCCCACTGGTTTTTTGCCTGCCCATGGTCATTCTGTTGATCTCTTTAGGTAAGTAAATTTTGACTTATCATTGAAGTTTGTTTGTCACTACAATTATTCTTCTATTTATGATTTCTTCTTACATGATGACGGGACCGTCCAGCATTGGGGTAAAAAAAATATGGTCAGCCTAATTATGCCGCATGAAAAGAGAAGGGGGACCTCATGCTCAAGAGATGACACCAAATATCGTCGGGAAGCACACTACCTTTCTCTCAAAGGATGACCCAACGTGTCATAAGTTGTCTAGTCTCTGATAAAGCTTTCTGGCTGGAGGTTGGTTTGGTTTGGGTTTTTTTGGGGGTGAGGAGCATTTAAACATGAGTGCTTACATTCTGAAGTGGCACTACCAGACATGGTTGAATCCTCTTCCCCTTGATTGCATAGATTTGTAGATATTGCACAAGAATCCTGAAACATTGTGCCAAATAGTTGTTCTAAATTCAAACACATAACAAAGGAAGAATGAACAGATGTTGGGAATTGGGTTGATGCAAATCTTAGGTTAATAAATGAACACACTTTGTGTGAAATCCTTCATCCTTCACTATCTGATTGCTGGAGTAAACAACTTTTCTATTAATCATAATGCTGCAAATATATCTTCAAGATCATTAGCAATGGGCCAATACTGATTTGCACAAACAATTTTGCACACAAATACAGTATATAGTATATTCCCCATCAATTGAAAAAACTGTCTTTAATTATTTTAATTTCAGAAATGATTGTGTGGAGTTAATTGTATTTATTACAGGGCATGTAATGCACAATTATATCACCTATTAAATATTATTACTTAGCAGATGTCTCAGTTATATAAGAATGTGATCCATAAACCTTTCTAAGAAAAAACATTGACAGGTATTTCTAGTTATACTACATGAAATTGCAATGCCAGCTAAATTAATCTGTTGAATTAGAAAGAACAGGTGGAAATGTAAAGAAAATATATCATTTCAATTAAAGGAAGGCAGCAATGATTTCTAATCAGACATCAGTAGTTACATAATGTAATTCTGTGTCAAAGCACTTTGTAGCTGTTTCTGCTTGGTATCCTCAATGATGAGGATTTCACTCTGCACATGTATTTGTAGTCTATATAATCAAAATAGCTACTTCTGAAAGACTCTGATAATCAATAGCATAAAGTAAAGGTAAAGGTTCCCCCTGCACATTTGTGCAGTCGTGTCCGACTCTAGGGGCCGGTGTTCATCTCCGTTTGTTAGCCGAAGAGCCAGCATTGTCCAAAGACACTTCCATGGTCATGTGGCCGCATGATGCGCACGGAACGCTGTTACCTACCCACCAAAGTGGTACCTATTAATCTACTTGCATTTGCATGCTTTCAAATTGCTAGGTTGGCAAGAGCTGGGGCAAGTGTGGGAGCTCACTCCGTCATGCGGGGCTAGGGATTTGAACCTCTGAACTTGCGATCTTCCAATCACAAGCCTAGCGTCTTACCCGCTGAGCCACCACGCCCCTTTTATATCAATAGCATACAAATGTAATAAATACATAAAATAAATAATGTTTTCCCATCACCTTGAAATTTGGACTAGGCATGGTCTTTCCCCAATGCACAGTTCCTTCTCCTCCAAACAACCTAAAAGAGCAAAGCTATTCCATTACTATTTACAAGAATTGGACATGACTTGGAAATGTTCTTTACTACAATTATAAGAGCCTTTAGTATAATATAGGCTGTTAATCTGCCACTTATTCACACTTTGTATGGGTAGTTACTCAGTTTTATTCTGTTCAATCATCCCAATGGTCAATATGCCAATATATTTATCAATTTATTTATTTATCATATGGCACATTCACATCGTGTTACAATAAAAACATATAGCATAATAAATACTGTATGAAATACAAAATATAGACAGGAAAATTACAAACGTATGTCTAGGTTACAAATATAGTTTTTTGCTTCAGTTGTCTCAGCTAGGAAATCAGCAAAGTCTCCATTGTAGGCTCGGTTTTGACACTCTGTCACTATATGTTGGATAGTTTGTTTTTCAGCCCCACAGTCACAATTCGATGATGTTGTTTTATTTATCAATAATCCAGAGGAAATGATGGAAGGAGTATTTCTGAATCCTACTTTTGAAATGCTTGCTGTCTCATAAGTTTACCAATGGCATGAACAAAAAAAATTAGTTTATTAAATGAAAGGCAGCTGTTTTTTTTCTGAAGATCATCTTCTCAATATTTGATTTTGATTCATTCCTAAAGATTGAAACATTTAATCAGAATTGTTAGCCCTATGGTCCTGCAGCCTGAAAAATTTTGAAAACCCCTGGTACAGCACTGAAGACAACAGGCATGGACTTACCCCAATTAATATTCTCTTAGCTGGGCCTTTAATAATCATAAAGAAGATCCTTTTTTTTTTCTTCATGCTATCAAAAGTTTTAGGAGTTAGTGTAGAGATAGTGAAACTTTTTTTTACACTAAGTGCTATACTGATATATGGAAAGCAAGTCAGGGGTATATGCTGGCACCAGAGTGGAGACACGTACCTCTTCCCTCAGAGTCCCCACCCCACAGTTCTTCTGCACCATTTTTGCAAACACACACAGCATATATATCTTAAGCATACACATATACACAGACACATCATTCATACTCACATGTGCTTCATACAGATTTACTCAGACACACCCACACCATCAAAGCAGCTTCATTTTTACTGAGGGAATGTTCCTTTGGGACCCATCACATGCTTTGAGACTCATGAAGGACCTGCTATCATTTCTATTTAGGATACATCTTTGGACATTATGGAGCAATGGCCCTGCTACAGTACTGGAATGCCTTTAGCTAGCAGGCATGGTTGTGGCCTAGACCCTTATTTTGGACTGCATCCTTGATCCAGATCAGATTTCAGTATTTCCAAAGAACTGACATGAATCCAAAGGGATCTGAAGTCCCAAGAAATTAATGAGATAAATTAGCTATGACTGATTTCCTCTGGATCTAGTCTAAAGTCTGTTCATCCCTTTATTCTGTGTACTGAGACTGAATAGAGTTGTGCTGATCTGTCTGTTAGTGGATAATAATAGATAGCTTAAGTAAAGGTAAAGGTACCCCCCGCACATTTGTGCAGTCGTGTCCGACTCTAGGGGCCGGTGCTCATCTCCGTTTGTTAGCCAAAGAGCCAGCGTTGTCCGAAGACGCTTCCACGGTCATGTGGCCGCATGACACGCGCGGAACGCTGTTACCTACCCACCGAAGTGGTACCTATTCATCTACTTGCATTTGCATGCTTTCGAATTGCTAGGTTGGCAAGAGCTGGAGCTAGTGCGGGAGCTCACTCCGCACGCAGGACTAGGGATTCGAACCTCCGAACTTGCGATCTTCCGATCAACAAGCCTGGTGTCTTACCCGCTGAGCCACCACGCTCCTAATAGATAGCTTAGTGAAGGAGAAAACATTAAAAATTGAAGGAACAACCTGCAACTGAAATTCATCCTGTAGAACCTTGTCAGAAGACAGGTTAACGATGGAGGGTACTTTAAAAATTAAAAATCATCTGCTGAGGAAAGAGGTTTTAATGTGAAGGGATAATTATTGAACAGTAAAATCATATTAAAACCATCCCTTGGCCATTATTTACTTCCACTGTCCCATTTTCTACTCCAATATAGATTCTGCCCACTGCACTTCACTGAAGCTGTCCTTACCAAAATGAAGGTCTTCTCCCTGACACAGTGTGGGCACCTAAGGTCAAATATTTGCTGCCCTCTATTTTATTATTTCATTTTTAAACCAATATTTGCTGCCCTCTATTTTATTATTTCATTTTTAAACCATTTCATACTCCTTATGGATAAATAAATCACTAATCTGAATAAAGTCACAACAAATTTAAGCCATGTCATCTTGATAAATCAGAGCTCGCTTTCAGAGCCATATCATCTGTTTGATTATTGAATGATTTACTGATGCCTATTTTGTTTCTCAGATTAACATTTTGCATAGATCTGTACCAATGTCTTCATGAAGACAGCTGGATATAATTCTGGGCAAAAAATCTACCAACAGACTATCCACCACTCTAAATTGTCGTTTTTCCTCCTTCCTATTATTGCCTCTTGAGAAAAGAAATACCCCAAGATACAAAAGTTCGAATTGACTAGATAATAGCTTACATACTTTTAGTCACATACTTAGGCTGGCCATACGTCCCATTTTGAATGGGACAGTCCCGTTTTTTTAGAATTTTTCAACTGTCCCATCGTTTTCATAAAAATCTCAATTTTGTCCTGTTTTTCAAACCCGGCGGGAATCGCGGAAGGAGGATCCAAGCTGGAGCGTGGAGCACGGACCCGGGTTTGCAGGCGGGAGCCAATCGTGTGGTCTGGGGGCGGGGACCCCTGTCTTTTTCATGAATATGGAATACTACATAAGACCCCGTCCCATTTTGCCATCCTGAAATATGGTCAGCCTACACATACTGCCTTTTTTCTCTGGGCATTGTGAAGTTGGACCTTTGGTATTAGGAATAAATTTTAGGCTTGTAGCTAAAACTGCAGGTAGGAAAATTAATTAAGGTGCTGCCTTAGCATCCTGCCACCTTCACAGAGATGAGAGTTAGAACAAACTGCCTACTTAAGAATTACTCCTTAGAGTTCTTACCATAATATTTATCAGGAACAGAATTGGCAAAATGTGAAATGGTTCTTCCTAGGAGGTCTACAAAAGTGCTTGACACTGACACAATGTTGCCTTAAGAAACTATTGCAATTAAGCATCAAGCATTTCTGGGGATTCACAACAAAATGTTGTAGGAAAAACTAGGAATACCTCAATTGCTTTATGTATTCATGCCTAGAACTATTCCATATATTTATTGATATAGCTTAGACATCAGGGGCCACAAATTCATAACTCAACATCCCAATTCTCTAAACTAGGGAAGTGTCTTCCAAATTATCTCAGTTAACAACCTCAAAGTGTATACTATATGCAGTTTATATTGGTCAGTAAGCATACCTGTAAACCATTCAGAAATGAGAAGGCATGCCTCACATTGTGCTCTTAAGTTACGCATATCTTGATTTTGCATACATATGTTATTTATTTATTTATTTATTTATTTATTTATTTATTTATTTATTTATTTTGTTGAATTTCTATAATTATATTGATATTTTTACATTTGGCAACCAATTTTTGTTTTTTAAAAATGTTTTGCTTTATATTTTTAAATTGGTTTTATTGTTGAGATTGCATGTATTTAAATTATTTATTTTAGGGATCCTGAGTATATGTTTTAGTATACAGTAAAAACATATATTCAAATAACAGCAATGGTAATAATGATAGTATCAACTTTTAAGTAAGCTGGTGATCAAATGACATATGAGAGCCCCCATAAATATGAAAAACAGAAAACACAAATGAGATTATTCCAAGTGATTTTCCCCGCAAAATCTCAGGATGCAATTATTTGTAGCTTGCATAGGCAGGACTCGAAGTAAAATCCAATCTTCTATTAAGTACAATTTTTCTATGCTAACATTCAATCTTTTTTTCCTTTCTAATTCAGATAATGAAATTATACATGGTATCTTTGGTGCTTCAAAGAGAAGAGTGCATCATCATTACTTGGTTCTAATGCCTCCTTATAAATTCGACATTTACTACAAAGTTACACTACTGTATTCCTATTAATTTTTTTTGGTGCCTTTGAATCAGTGTTGACTCCTGGCAACTGCCAGGACAGGTCCCTGCAGTTTCCTTGGCAGGGTTTTTCAGAAGTGGCTTGCCATTGCCTGCTTCCTAGGGCTGAGAGAGAGTGACTGGAGCTGGCTTCGGGCCTAAGGCAGGACTAGAACTCACAGTCTCCTGGTTTCTAGACTGATGCCTTAACCACTGCACCAAACTGGCTCTCATACATCATTCCTATCATATCATCCTCTCATTCCTATCATACAGAATAATAAAATCATAGATTTTGAAAATACCTTATAGATCGTGGGTGTCCAACCTTTTGGCTTCCCTGGGCCACATTGAGTGAAGAGGAATTGTCTTGGGCCACACATAAAATATATAATATAGTTAATGTATATAAGTAATAAAACTTCATTTATTTTTTATATTTTTATTATAAAATTAAAAAAAGAGGGCAACATAAAACTAGTGGGATATTTGACCTTGTTTTTGTGAAACTAATGCATCAATGTCTGATTCGATGAAAGTGGTTGCAATTCTCAGTGAGTTCTCAAGGTGCTCGTCAGAAATTTTAATTCTAATTTTACTCTTCGTGTGCTTCGTCCTTGAAAATAG
This sequence comes from Charina bottae, assembly GCA_023362775.1. Classification (NCBI taxonomy): domain Eukaryota; kingdom Metazoa; phylum Chordata; class Lepidosauria; order Squamata; family Charinaidae; genus Charina; species Charina bottae. The sequence goes on along the minus strand of JALMGJ010000028.1, from coordinate 5,166,856 downwards.
TTGCTCACAAATGTACATGCTGCCAAAAAGCAATGTCATGAATAAGGTGTGATTGTGAAGAGAGGGATACTTTTCTCTGGGAAGATAGGTCTTATAAAAGTCCAGTAGAGAGACATGATCAAATTTTTCTTTGAGTTAAATGTCTGCCTGCACCTCTATGCATTCCATTTGAAAATTCGGAGGTAACGTAGTTATGTTGACAGAAAATGGAGTTGAAAATATACCAAAATATTGATGATTTTTCCGGAAATCTTGAAACCTATTCTCAAATTCCTGTATCAAACCGAAAAGCAAGGCTGCATATTTCTTGCTGTTCACAGGACTGTGTTTAGCCAACATATTAAAATGTATTAAATTATTTTCCATAACTTGAGCTTGCCATACTTTAAGTTTCATTTCAAATGCTGTTATGGTTTGAAACATTGCAGTGATAAGTTGGTTTTCACCTTGAAGACACATGTTCAACTCATTTAAATGAGCGGTCAAATCCACCAAAAATGCTAAATCTGTGAGCCATTTTTCATCTTCAAGTTCTGGCACAAATTTTCTTTTTGATTCTATAAACGACTTGATTTTATTTCATAAATCATAAAATATTTTCAGCATTTTACCCCGACTTAGCCACCTTACTTCAGAAAAGTAAATGATGTCCCCATAATCAGCATCCATACTTTTAAGGAACTCCTGGAATTGGCAATGATTCAATCCCTTGGCCCTTACGAAATTCACTGCTTTGATGACAATTTGCATGACATTATCCATTTTTAAAACTTTCGTGCATAAATTTTCTTGGTGTAGAATGCAGTAATACTCCATCAAACGTGAGTTCCTGGCAGCACTTGCATTGTCTTCTATCCATTTTGTAACTCCCTCACTTTTACCAACCATCACCGGGGCGCCATCAGTAGATATACCAGATATGTTGACAATGATTAAAGAAAATCACTTGACTGTCATTTTTACTGCTTCGTACAAATCAAGAGATTTAGTTGTGTCTTTTTATGGCACCAAAGAAGCCATTTCTTCAGTGACATTATATTTGTTATCAATATCTCTAATAAAAATGGCAAGTTGAGCCGTATCTGTAGCATCAGTACTTTCATCCATCGCCAAAGCATAAAATTTGAAACTAGCAGCTTTACTCTTCAAACCAATTTCGATAGATTTTTTTATTTCTTCAATTCACCTGGCTATAGTCTGGAGAGGCAAACTGATTTTAGAAAAATTGCTTTTTTTTATCTGGACAAATTATGTCTGCCACGCTTTCCATACATTGCTTAATAAACTCACCATAGGTAAATGGTTTTGATTTTTTTGCAATCAGATTTGCTACCAAATAACTAGCTTTTATAATAGAGTCCTTTTGAGTTGTGACTTTTTAAAAAAAATTGTTGAGACGACAGACTTTTTTTCAGTTCTGCTAATTTGTCTTTACGACAAATTCCTTGATACACTTCAAATTTGGCAGCATGTTTTTCCATATAATGCCTTTTCAAATGGTAGTCTTTGAAAACTGACACATTTTCCCTACAAATTAAGCATAGTGCCTTAGTATTTGTCTCGACAAAAAAGTACTCATCTGTCCATTTTTCGTTGAATACTCTTCCTTCATCCACAATTTTTCTTTTCTCATTTTCTTATTTGGGTTCTGTTTTCTGTTGAAAAGACACTGAAGCCATGCTGGAATAAATTTATTTAGGAATAAATATTTTTTTTAAGAAATAACACAACAAGCCCATCGTAAATTGTTAGGTAGGCAAATAAACAAAGCAAAGTTTAATAATCAAATAAGAAAACTTACATGTTTACTTAATAATAATAAAAATAAATGTCTGTTGTCACAGAACATGTGTAGGTAGGTTGAAATATTATATATAATGCCAAGTCGCCACAAGCTGTCATGTGTAATGTGTGGCAGCGACATTAGCACTGCACTGCCCCCTACCCTACACAGCGTTCCATTGTTTCTACCTACGCAGTCCATGCTCGAGCACCGTGCGATCGAGTCACAAAAAAAAATCACAAAATAATGTTAAAAGCTTACGATTTTTTGGAGCTCCATTACTAGCTGTTCAGGGCCGCATGCGGCCCATGGGCCGCAGGTTGGACACACCTGTTATAGATAATCTATCCAACCCTTGCTCAAGGCAGAATCCATAAGAGCATCTTTGACAGAATACCATCTAGACTCTGTTTGAAGATTTCCAGCAAAGGAGAACTAACGGAAGCCTGTTCCACTGGGTGACAACTCATACAGTCAAAAAGTTTCTTCTGATGTCTGGCCTGAACCTGCTTCCTTGTAATTTTAAGTTATTGATTCTGGTTGTGATCTCTGGGGCAATAGAAAATATAGTCTACTCCCTCTTCTGTTTGACAGTGTTTCAGATATTTGAAAATTGCTATCATATCTCTGCTCAGTTGTCTTTTGCACAGGCTATAACATACACAGATCCTTTAACCATTCCTTACAGTGCTTGGTTTCCAGCCTCTCACTCTCTTGGTAGCCCTCCTGTCTACTTGCTTCAAATTGTCACTGTCCTTTTTGAACTGTGATGTCCAGAACTGGACACAGTGTTTCAAGTGGAATCTGACAAGGGCAGAGTAGAGTGGAACAATTCTTTCCTAAAATTTGGAGTCCATATTATTGCTAATGCAGTCCAAGATGGCATTTGCCTTTTCAGCAACTGCATTACACTGCTGGCTCCTGTGTGACTTGTGGTCAACAAGGACACCCAAAATCCTTTCCATATATAGTATGGCAAAGTCATGTCTCCCTATCCTATACTTGTGTTTACATTTTTCTTATCAGATGCAGAACTTTACATTTTTCCCTGTTGAATTCCATTTTATTCATTTCAGCCCACTGCTGAAATCTCATTGTGATTTTTTTGAATCATCTCTCTCTCCTCTCAGGTATTAGCCCTTCTCCCCAGCTTCATGTGATCTACAAACTTTGTAGTGTCCCCTCAACATCCTGATATCCAAATGATTGTTTAAAAAAATCAAACAGCATGGATCATGGTGACTTGCTTTGCAAAAAAATGTGAATATCACTGAGTGGTACTCAGTTATAGTCACTGAGGTTCTTGAGCCAAAATTAGTATTAAGGTAATTTAATCACCTTCATGCAGAAGGAGAAACTACTGATTTGGTTACAAAGAAATAATATTTTAAATACTGTAAACAATTGTTAAAAACCAAATTTATTTACTTATATTTATATGGCCACCTGTCTTGCCATAGCACCTTTGAGCGGCGAACAAGATTGTGATTATGATTATGATTTAATATAGCTGCCCACTCCAGTGGACTCTGAGAGGCTTACAAAATATAATACTAAATGAAAACAATTAAAAACATAAACAAGACAAGACAGCCAGGACTAAAAATAACTATTAAAACAAAGCACAACAGCCCCTCCCCACAATAAATTAATCCCAGGCCTGGGAACAAAGCCAGTGTGATGAACTGGTATGCAGTTATTAATCCAGGAACTCTCAATTACATGCCAGAAGGTGAAGTAGAAGAGTACTTTATTAATACAGATGCTCAGTCCAATTCAAAGATCAGTCTGAGGGAAAGCACGTGAAATGCTAAGATAAAATCCCCCTTCTTCTCTAACTTCCCTAATGGCTACATTCTGCTGTACAGTTTCTTACAGCTAAATCTCCCCCTTTCTAACATTCCTTGCTAACGAGCACTGATAAGCCAGCCACGCTGACCTTGAAGGTCAGCGTGGCTCTCAGCAATCTTACTTTTCCCATACCTAAATGCTACTACAGGTCCAATACAAATACTACTACAAACCCCATCTCTTATACACTTATCCCTATAATGGCAGGATGCTACATCCTGACAGCCAGGTTTTAAGGGCTTTTTGGAACCCCAGGGGAGAGGACACTGTCTGTATCTCTGGGGGGATGCTGTCCCAATGGGTGAGGACCATGACAGAGTAAGTTCCTAGGTCCTGTAAGATGACAGCATTTAATCGAAGGGACCCATGAATTGTCCACCAAAGAGTTGCTTATTGTTAACCAAGACAAAGTCCATGCTAGGCATTGTTAGAAAAAGGGCTGGAAACAGTTCTTCCAATATAATATTATCTTGTACTAATATATATTTGCATTTGCAATAATGTACACAGTTCTGAACCTCAAAAAGTGTATTGTAGAGATGGAAAAGGTTAAAAAGGCCAATTACTTTAGTCCTTTTAGCTTAAAAAGAAGATAGGAAAAAAGAAGTATCATAAAGGAATTTAACAATCATAAATAGCACTGAAAAAGGCTGCTGAGATATAGACAATGCTAGAACTTAAAACCATCCATTACAGTTCAGGGCTGAAAAATTAAATATGCTCCTTCCATTGCCATCATTTCCATACCAGCTTCCCAAGGTGGTGGAGCACCTGTCTTACTAATAAACTTTCTTTCCGGCAACTGCAATCTTTTTTCATAATGTTGTATCTGCAAAATAATTTGTACACACATTGGGAAAGTCAATGTACATGACTATTGTTTTATAAGGACTGCAGCCGTAATTTTATTCTTGCCGGATTTCATAGCCTATATCTCAGTATGAAAGTGTAAGTCACCAATCTATATTTTCAGTTGTGCCACACTCTTTATGCAATACTAAAAGTATTGTACATTTTTCTCAATATAAAAGTATTGACCAAACAATTTTACTCTGGAAATAGGTGGATCATTAAGGCAAGTTTCTTGCAAAGCTAAAAATTCAGTTTTTGAATATGATTGCATTAATATGCCTTTTGGTTAACACCTCCCACTCTTACATGTTCTGTTGCAGCTGCAGAAATGAAGCAATAGAGCATGGCATTGAAAAGCCCATCGGAACTCCATTGCTGACTCTGTCTGGGACTAGAAGTAACTTTGTCCTCTCCCTGTAGTTTCTCTAACTGCACCCTTTCATATGATACACAGTTGCTATAAATTCCTGGGGGAATTTAAGATTTCTATAAATCTTGCTAAAGAGAACTGTGGGAATCATGCTTGGAAAGAAATCACTTTTGGTCTTAGGCAACTGCCAAAGAGCCTGACATAGCTAAATCACTGTGACCTTTTACAGAAGCTCTATTCATAAAAGAATGTCTTGCAAAGGCGAGCAAACTTCTATGTACTGATAAGTAAGTTTTTCAGAGCATATACTTGTCTCTAGCAAAGGTGATTCTAGGATTATGGATTTAGCAGAAATGTGAAGGAATAATTGATTCAGACAGGAAAAGATTTTGAAGCATTTTCAAATGCTATTGACAAAAGTACAGATGCTTCAGATACTGCACAGTGGTGTTCATTAAAGGTATAGATGGTAACTGAAAAATAACTGAAAATTTTGACTTAATTACAGTGAAAAGTACAATGATGGATTTTGACATATTTCAAGACTGGAGGAGAACATTGAAAAACTGTGCTAGAAGAAACTCTTATTATCTTATGAGTTTATATAAGAAATTCTATAGCAGGTACTCCATTTACATATTTGGAAATTTTTAGTGTAGATGGATTATTGAAGAAAAATGCAAACACCCTTAATATACCACAAATTAGCTTCAGTATGTACATTACACTTTGCATCAAGAACACCTGTATAGGAAAAGCCAAATATGAAGAATGTTATGAATGTAATGATAATTTAACATACTTAAGATGGTTGAATCATAGATTGATCTGTTCTTTTCCAGCAAGTATGGACATTTTCCAGCAAGTACGGACCACACTGAGATTAAATGGCTGAATCAGAAAAAATATCCTGAAGCATTATTTTGCCCTTAGAGAAAAGGTTGATTCCCTCATAAAAATGAAAAATAAGAAGATTCCCCTGCCCTCCTGGAAACTAAATAAGGATACATGGGGCTACACTTGAAGAGTATCCGGAAGCTACAACTGGTTCAAAATGCAGCCGCGTGAGCAATTTTTAGTGCCCCTAGGGTGGCACATTTAACACCTTTGCTGTGGGAGCTGCATTGGGAGCCAGTCTGCTTCCTTGTCCAATTCAAGGTGTTCGTTATCACTTTTAAAGCCCTACATGGCATGGGTCCAGGTTACCTGAGGGACCATCTCATCCCCATTACATTGACCCATCCCACCCGGTCAGGCAGAGAGGGCATGTTGCAGGTCCTGTCACCGAAAAAATGTCATCTGGCGGGTCCCAGGAAGAGGGCCTTCTCTGCTGTTGCCCCTGCCCTATGGAATACTCTTCCCCCAGAGGTGAGGCGGGCCCTGTTGGTGTATTATTCTTTTGAGGAGTAAGTCACAGCAATATAACCTTATTAGGTAATCACCTGCAATTTTTAAAAGGTCAGGCAGCATGTGATTCAGGCTGTAGAGTATAAAAGAGGCTGCCTGCAGCACCCTGCTTTCCTGTTTACTTCTGTTTACTCCTATTTGCTTGCTTACTACTTCTGGTATGCGATTTTGTGGCACTTCCAGGGATCTGGAAGATAACTGTAAATATCTGTTTATATGAGTAACAAATATAACTGCAACTAGATTACTAAAATGACTGGCGTCATTAATTGGTCTCTGGTGCTGATCGCTCTCTGATACTCTGTGTGTGCAAGAATACACACTCTCCAACAGGTTATGGGCTCAGAAAGCATGAAGAGAGACCAACTCAGCGGCAGCTCATTTGCATCTGAAGAAAAGTAAACGAAGCAAGTGAAGTGTTTTTCTCTTTGAAGTTACTGGGAGGCTTCTACCAGCTATCTCAGAGCTTTCCAAACTCTGTGTCACGACACAAAAGTGTGTCGCCACACACAGCATGGTATGTCGCCACCCCACCCGGAAGCGGCGGTGCACGCGTGCACAGTGGCAGCAGCAGCCGCTGCCACCGCCACCATGCACGCGCATGCCGCCGCACGCCCCCCGTGCCACCACCGTGCACGCGCGCGCTGCCGCACGCCCCCCTGCTCTGCCGCTGTGAGCGCACCACCGCACACACCCCTGCGCCGCCGCCATGCACGTGCGCCCCATCCGCGCCACCGCGGCCGCTGGTGTGTCGCCAGCGGCGGCACTTTGGAAAGCCCTGAGCTATCTCTTTGCAGAAAAGCTAAGGGGAGGAATTTATGAGGTGCTGAGTGAAGATAGAGCCATGGCCACTTCTAAGTACTTAGGAATGCTACTCTTCAAACTACACATATTGCTCAAGTGTATGAATAATATGATTCTTATTTCTGGGCGTTAGATTCTGGTGCTAATTGTCATTTATCTAATTCTAAAAATTCCTTTGTTTTACTGTCTAAAACTAATAGACAAATTGTTTCTATGGCTGATGGGTCTACAATGGATATTATGGGTCAAGGTGACATGTATCTATCTTGTTTGGGAGAAAGTGTTAAAAATGTGCTGCTTGTTCCTAAATTGCAAATTAACCTTTTATCTGTATCCCAATTGGTAGCAGCTGGATATGTCATAATATTTAAGAAAGATGGCTGTGAGATACATAAGAATGGTAAGTGGTGTGCACATGGTATACAAAGAGATTCATTGTACATAGTACAGAATGCTAAAAGCCAAGCTGCAAAAGCTGTAATTGGCAACATTCCAATTCATGATCAATGCATACACTTGACGCATCGGAGATCTGGTCATGCAAACTTCAGATACATAGCACAAATGCCAAAGATATGAGCTGACCTGAAGTTGAAAGCTTGTGATAAATATCTAGACTGTGTAGTTTGCAAAGAATGCAAAACACAGAAAGCTCCTGTGAGTAAGCACAGAGACAGAGTTACAACTAGACCTCTTGAAACACTTCATTGTGACATAATTGATCCTTTAGCTCCAAGTTTGGGACAAGCAAGATTCATAATGACCATAATTGATGATTTTTCAAGACATACATTTATCTATCTGTTGAAATATAAAGATGAGGCATTTGATAAATTTAATTTTTTTTTAACTTGGGCAAATGGAAAATTTCCGAAACCTGTGTCTGCCCTACAATGTGATTGTGGAGGGGAGTTTCTTTCTAATGCTTTTAGAAAATTCCTAACAGAGAAGAGGATAGAACAAATTCTTTCTAACCCTTACTCTCCACAGCAAATGGAGTTGCTGAAAGGAAAGGTAGAATGCTTCAAGAACCTATGATGTGCTTGCTTAAAGATGCAAAATTACCTTTTAAATTTTGGGGTGAAGCAGTAGCAACTGCCTGTTATGTTCAGAACAGACTGTTTAATTGTATGATTGAGGACACTCCATTTCATTTGCTTTATGGTATAGAACCAAAAGTGAACCATCTCAAAGTTTTTGGCAGTGCAGCATGGGTTCACATACCAAAACAACAGAGAAGAAAGGGAGGTTCCAAATCAAACAAAGCAATTTTTGTTGGGTATGAACAAAGCCAAAGAAGCTACAGGCAATAAATTGATTATAAGCAAGAGTGCTTCATTTGCAGAACAAAACTGGGAAGAAATAAATTCCAGTTCCCAGGTTGATTTGAAATCAGGGCAAAGGCAAGAACTTTCTGAGAACATTTCACAAGATTATTCACCAGATGAGTTCATTAAACAAGAGGAGCAAGCTGAAAATCTGTCTGATGAGACAGATGCTACTCAGGAAAGTGAGGGAAGACAGGTTGTTAATCCTGTTAGCCCTATCCTACCTCACAGGTCACAGAGGAGTAATAAAGGTGTTCCTCCTCAATGTTTTGAGGTGGATATAGTTAAAGCTTTCCATGTTTACTCTGAACCAGAGTCCTTACAGAAAATAAATATGCTACCTGAGACTGCAAAATGCTGGTATGATGCAATGCAACAGGAATTAGATTCCTTGAAAGAAAATAAAACTTGGAAATAAGTTAATCTACCTCCCAATGAACATGGTCTGGGTTGTAGATGGGTCTTCAAAGTAAGAAAGGATGCTAGTGGGAAAATTCAAAAATACAAAGCAAGGTTAGTTCCTGAAGGATTTTCTCAAAGAAAACATTTAGACTTTGATAAAACCTTTGCACCTGTTACAAAGGGTGAATCAATCAGATTGTTGCTGAAGGTTGCTGCACTAAAAGGAATGTCAGTTCATCATTATGATATTCAAACTGCATTTTTGTATGGTGAATTAGACCAGAAATTGTAAATGCAACAACCACCTGGTTTTCAACAAGGTAAAAATTTAGTGTGTGAACCACAAAAATCAATCTATGGTTTGATACATGCAGCTTGCTGCTGGAATATAAAATTAGATGAACAACTGCAAAATTTTGGTTTGAGAAAGGAATAGCAGATCCATGTGTTTATGTTAAGAAAGACAAACAAAGTTTTATGTATTTGTGTTTGTATGTTGATGATTTACTGTTACTTACTTCATCAGACAAACAGCGACATGATTTTGAAATGTACACGAAGAACAATTTTACATTAAAGTATCTTGGCATAGTAACAAATTAATTAGCCTTGGAAATATACAGAGAAAAAGATGGTAGTTTCCTGGTGAGCCAAAGTAATAAGATCAAGAGACTCCTAGAGGAATTTAACATGCAGGAATGTAAATCAGTCTTAACCCCAGTGCTTCCTGAATTCCAGAAGGAGATGGGAGAACCTGAGTTATCTGATGCAGATGGGTTTAGATCTGCAATTGGAAGTTTATTGTACATTGCAAATCATTCTCACTGAGATATTTCTAATGTTGTTTCAATTTTAAGCAGACAAATAGAAAAACCAACTTCTACTGGGAAGCAGGATTGAAAGGATTGCTTAGATATTTACAAGGCACAAAGGATTACTGTCTGAGGCTTTCTGCTTCTGGGACAGGGGAATTACAGGCATATGCTGATTCAGACTGGGGAGCAGACCTAAATGATCGTAAGTCAACTTCTGGAGATATAATACAGTATGCTGGCTCAACAGTTGCCTGGCATTCTAAGAAACAGACACAGCAGAAGCAGAATTTTATAGCCTAGTGCAAACCTGTAATGAGATTGTATGGTTTAAACAATTATTAAAAGATATAGGCATGGAATTGCACCAGCCTGTAACTGTTTTTGAAGATAATCAGGCCTGTATACATATGGCTCAGTCTGAGCGTTGTAGAAACAGAACTAAGCATATTGACATACGATGCTATCGTGTCAAGGATTTAATAGTCAAAGGTGAAATCATGTTAAAGTATTGTGACTCAAAAGACATGATTGCTGATTTTCTTACAAAGCCCCTTGCTGCAGTAAAACATAAGGAGTTAACTGAAAAAATTGGGTTGTGACTTACACCTCTGGCATAAGAGGAGTGTTGGTGTATTATTCTTTTGAGGAGTAAGTCACAGCAATATAACCTTATTAGGTAATCACCTGCAAACTTTAAAAGGTCAGGCAGCACATGATCCAGGCTGAAGAGTATAAAAGAGCCTGCCTGCCTGCCCGCCCGCCCGCCCGCCCCACCCTGCTTTCTTTCTTACTGCTTCTTTCTGTTTACTCCTGTTTGCTTGCTTACTACTTCTGGTATGTGATTTTGTGGCACTTCCAGGGATCTGGAAGATAACTGTAAATATCTGTTTATATGAGTAACAAATATAACTGCAACTAAGTTACTAGAATGACTGGCGTCATTAATTGGTCTCTGGTGCAGATCGCTTTCTGATACTCTGCGTGTGCAATAAAACACACTCTCCAACAGGCCCCCACTCTCCTGGCCTTCCGGAAAGGAGTAAAGACATGACTCTGCCATCTCACATGTGGTGTGAAGAGGGGTGGCCAACCCTGGGGGTGGCTGGCACCCTAAAGTTGCTCTCTGGAATTTAAATAAAGGACTTTTTACTAGCCATCATTTTGGAATACCTTATTTATTAAGAATATTGTTTTTATTGTACTGTTTTGTGTTTTGTTTTATGTTTTATGTTTTATGTTTTATGTTTTATGTTTTATGTTTTATGTTTTATGTTTTATGTTGTTTTATGTTGTTTTATGTTGTTTTATGTTGTTTTATCTTTTATCTTTTATCTTTTATCTTTTATCTTTTATCTTTTATCTTTTATCTTTTATCTTTTATCTTTTATCTTTTATCTTTTATCTTTTATCTTTTATGTATGTATTAATGTTTTATTCTTGTTTTATGTAACCCACCCAGAGTTGCTCTCTGAGTCAGATGGGAGGGGAATAAATTTGATATATAAATAAAAATAAATAAAATAAATACATTTCCAGAGTATGTTCTCTTTTCTCAAAATCAAATGAAAAATAGTATAAAAATGCAGGATATAATTGTGTGTGTGTGTGTGTGTGACAATATGCATATTGGTTAGTATGATTAGTATTGATTAATAATATATACAGTATAACTACTATTATACTAATATATATTGATTAGTATCTATCTCTATCTATCTATCTATCTATCTATCTATCTATCATAGAAAATTAATCATATAAGGCATTTTTAAGTAAATAAAGTTTATTCATTTTCCCAATATTGGTTGGGAAAAAAATCAAAAGTCTGCAAGAGAGCTTTATGTGGGGAATAGTCTATCCTTCCATAGGCTTGGGAGAAGGACCTATTGAATGCATAATTTAAATAATTCTTATGTGTCTGCTATAATCTTTTCTGCCTAGCAACAGAAATGGTAATGTGCAGGACATACTTTGTTTAAAACAAACGCAGGATATCAAAGTGAATAGGACATTTGAAGCATAGAGTTGCAAATTAAAAATAGAAGGATTCCTAGGATGCTGAAACCTCCTCCCTAATTTTTGGTTCTCCTGGACATCTTCACAAAGACAGGAGACATCTTAATGAGTTCTTCCTTGGCATGCAAGCTTTACAATTTGGACCCTAACAGCTATGTGTGTAGAAAAACAAGGTGTTTGTCAAAATTTGAACTCTGGTATGAATTTGCAAAGAATTAAGAGATATGCAGTTATGAGTCTCTCTTTGGCTTATGGCCAAGCCCATTGTTAGAATGATTATTGCTTTACATGCTGATCTTTTCACAAGCAAACTTAGTAGCTGAAAATAATACTTTGGGAGCAATAAGTTTCTCTCTCTACTCCAACTCATGACTGCCCAATTTATTTTTGATTTGCTGATATATTTTGTGTGTTAAACTGAATATTCTTGCAAGCTGTCATTGGGATATGCAAGAATTTTTCAAGGTGGGGGTGGAAAGGCAAAACTGTAAAGAAGGACTTGATTGTAACTTGCATAATATTTGCTACTGAAACATACTTTTTTTGGTAGATGTGCTTTGTTCCTGTTTCATTTTCTATGACAGAAACTTAATACAACTGTCTAAAGAATGTATTTGATATTATGCCTTATATTGAGTTAAACTATTGTTTTATCTAGCTTGATGTTTCTTCCTCCAGTTTTAAAATCACACTCATTTTCTTCCAATCCAGCTTCTCTCAATATATATTCCACATATAGGTTGAATAAATAAGGGGAGAGTATACAGCCTCATATCAAGCTTTTTGCTGACCTGAAGCCATTCTATTTCTCCATGTTCCACCTGGACTGTGGCATCCTGACCTGTTTCACATGAGGACAATGGGTGTTCTGGGATTTCCATTTTTCTAAGCACATTCCACAGCTTGACATGGTTCATACAATCAAAGGCCTTTCTATAATCAAGGAAGCACATATTGACTTCTTTTTTATATTCTTTGGCTTTCTCAATTATCCTCAGTGTGCCTTAGCAATACTATCTCTTGTTCCTCAGACTTTTCTAAAGCCAACTGGAACACCTAGTATCTCCCTTTCCATGTAGGTCTCTAATCTGTGTTGGATGTCCCTAAGCATTATTTTACTAGCATGTGAAATTAAGGATAATGTGTGACAGTTTGCACACTCTGTTCAATGTCCTTTCTTTGGTATTTTTATGTAGATTGACCTCATCCAATCTGCTGGCCAACAAGAAATATCTAAACCTTGTCCCACGCCAATCATCCTTAGGAATGCCCTCCAAAATTTGGAGTGAATTGTACACCCTGGTCGCTTAACATTCGTTCAGGGATCCCATGTAGTCTATAAATGCATTGCACAAACATCTTGGCTAGCTGTCCTGCATTTGGTATACTAGTGCATGGAATGAAATGAGCTTGCTTTGAAAATAAATTGGTTACTACCCAAATCACTGTCTTCTTGTGGCTCTCTGGTAAATCTACTATAAAGTCCATAGTTATCTGCTTCCATGGTTGGGTGGGGCTTGCCACATTCTGCAATAGGCATCTGGGATTTCCCCTCACTCTTTTGGCCATGGCACAGATTAGGCAACTGGCTACATATTCCTCCACATCTTTGCGAAGGGATGGCCACCAGAATTGCTGCCTCAAAAGGTGCAAAGTCTTTAGGAATCCGAAGTGGCCAGCTGACTTCGCATCGTGGCATCTCTAAAGTATTTTCCTTCTCAGGGGCTCTGGGATATACAGCCTATCCCCACTCCACCAGAACTCCTGTTTCTCTCTCAGGTTTGCTTTATTAGTCCACAACCACACATCAGATTTAACCGCCAACTGTAGCTCATGTCGTAAATCTCCTTCTACTGTTAAATTAGGCTTGGACTTCTGACCCCTTGTGACTGCCACCATCCCTGATTGTTGGCTGGGGATGATTGAATCTATTACCTCTTTCCTCTAGCTGTTGTGTTGTGGTAACCAGGACAAAGCATTGGCCAAAAAATTCTTTCCCCTGGGTAATTACTTTAGAGTGAAATTGAATCTACATAAGAATTGAGCCCATCTAATCTGCTTGGGGTTTAACTTTCTTGGAGTGCACAGTGCTTCTAAATTCTTGTGATCTGTCCAAACTTTGAAGGGGTGAGCTGCCCCTTCTAGTAAATGCCTCCAGTTTATCAAAGCCCAGCATACTGCAAATGCTTCCTTTTCCCATATGTGCCAGCAATGTTCCGTTTCGATAAACTTGCAGGAAACGTATGTGCAAGGTCTCAGGTTTCTTTCCCCATCCTTTTGTAATAAAATCCCCCCAACAGCAACATCTGATGCGTCCACTTCCACGATTAGGGGTTTCGTGGGGACAGGGTGGTTTAATACTGGCTCTGAAGTGAACAATGCCTTCAGCTGTTCAAAAGCCTCTTGGCAGTCTGTCATCCACTGCAGACTTGCCCCTGGTCTATTCACCACCTTAGGGTCCCCATTAGTCTTTAGTAAATCAGTGAGGGGTAAAGCCACCTGTGCAAAATTGTGTATGAATTGTTGGTAAAAATATGTGAACCCCAAGAAACTCTGTAACTGTCTCCTAGTTCGAGTTGGTTCCCAAGCCACTACATCTTGCACCTTTGCTGGATCCATTTCAATATCTTTGCTTGATACCCGATACCCCAGTTAAACTAATTGCTCTTTATGAAATTCACATTTTGACAATTGAGCATACAATTGATTTTGCAGTAACCATTTCAGCACTTTCCTCACTAAAGAAACATGTTCTTCTATCGTTTCAGTGTAAACCAAGATATCATCTAAATAGACTAACACCCCCTGGTACAAGTAATCATGTAACACTTCATTTATTAAATGCATGAAGACCCTAGGGGCCCTTTTCAATCTGAAGGGCATTACTAAGTACTCAAATGACCCCAGCTGGCAATTAAACACTGTTTTCCACTCATCTCCCTCCCAAATTCGAACTTGGAAGTACGCTTCCCTTAAGTCTAATTTGGTAAAGATCTTCCCCTTTGATAGGTGGGCTAGCTTGTCTTTCATCAGTGGTAAGGGGTATTTATTGGCAGTACAGATAGCATTCAACCTCTGGTAGTGCACAACCTCAGTGATCCAGCCTTCCTGGTTCTGAAAAGAATGGGCACAGCCATCGATGAAGTGGCCGGGTAAATGAACCCTTGTTCTAAGTTTTTGTCATTGAACTCCCGCAACACCTCTAGTTCCTTGGGAGTCATGGAGTACAGTTTAGTTCTGGGCAATTTGGCGCCTGGTTCCAGTTCTATCGCACAGTCCAACTTCCTATGAGGTGGGAGCTGGTTAGACTCCACTTCTCTGAACACCTCTTTTAAATCTCTGTACTGCATGGGGATGAGATCGTTCTCCTCTCCTGCCACTTCCCCCCACATCTCGGATGCTGTGCCTATTAGCTCAGGCTTGTCCTTCTGCTCTCCAGGGGTTAACCCCTTATAAACTCCATTGGTAAAAGTTAATTGCCCAGTGACCCAATTCACTTGGGGTTTCTGGGCTTGCAACCAAGCCAGTCCCAATACTACAGATTGATCAGAAATAGGAGCCACTATAAATCTCAAAGTCTTTTCATGGCTTCCTATTCGCATCTGAACCACTTCGGTGCAGAACTCTACTGGGCCCCCTTTCATCTCTGTCCCATCAAGTTGAATGAAACTGTTGGGCTCTTTCAGTATTCTCACTTTCAGTCTCAGTCCAGTCCAGTCACCAGGGCGGGATGTATGAGGCATCTGGTACACCCCAAATCCAACATCCCCACTAGATTCATGCTGCTATGACCCCCTAATGTCTCTATCTGTAATCTCACCAGCATTGCTAGGCAATTTCCACTCACAATGGAATCTTCGCACCTATTTATAATCGCCTGCCCTTCGGTGCTGCTTAGAACAGGCTCTCATCGTTTCCCGCCGGCTGAAATTCATCCTCAGTCACATCTCCCCCTTCCGATAGGGCTTCACGAACCCTTCCCTCTATCATGGCAGCTGTGTCATCCTTGGTCTTCACCCCTGAGATCCTTGCGCCACTCTCTCCCACTTTGCTCGTCATTGGGGTCGCAGATTGCAAGCAGCTGGCGATGTGATGACCCTCCTTGCCACATTTAAAGCATAGTCCCTTCCTCGCCTGCCACTCCTTTTATTCACCCCATGACTTACGAGCTTCCCATCTCTCCAAGGGATGGGTCAGCGGCGCTGGGCACTTTCCCGTCGTTTGGGCTTCCTGCTGTCTCTTGAAGTGAATTCACATGTCTTTTACTTCACTGGCAAGACAAATCCATCCTCTTAGGGTCCCAGGGTCCCCCTTGCTAGGGACCACTGATCCTCTGCTAGGATCTCTGATTGCAATCCCCCTTGGAAGTATTCAATTTTCAGTGATTCTGGCCAGTCTGTCAGCTTCCCAGCCAGCCTCCTGAATTCCGTGGCATATTCCGAGACTGACCTGCTTCCTTGTTTAATATGCTATAGGCTGGTCTTGGCTTTCATCTTAGAAAGGGGATATTTGAACCTATCCCTCAGGGCGCTCATGAAGCTCCAGAGAGTCTGAGTTGTGCAATTCTATGGGCCATTCCACAGCCTCACCCTCAAGATGGGTCGAAATGTACCACACCTTGGAGCCTTCAGTGGGAAACAACCCCTTACATTCTTGTTTGTTTGCTTGCAGATGTTTCATTACCCAACTAGGTAACATCAACATTGCTCTGTGCTTGTTTATTCAGAAAAAAATCCCATTCTTAAAAATAGTATGTTCCCAAATTAATGCTTATGGACTGTAGATTAAATCTGTTTTCCTTCACTGAAACAAGTACTGTATGAAACGGCCCTTAAATTTCCATTGCTATTTTTAAATAACACATCTAACATTATTTTCTTATATCTTCCACTTTCCTGCATGCGCACACACTAACCTTTAACCTTTCTTTTCCTTCTTCATATACAGGTAATCCTCACTTAACATCCACTCATTTTTTGTCCATTCGAAGTTACGACAGCACTGAACAAGGAGACTTGTGACCAGTCCTCATAGTTGTGGCCATTGCAGCATCCCCATGGTCACATGATCACAATTCAAGTGCTAGGCAATCGGCTCACAATTACAATTGTTGCAACATCCAGTGGTCACGTGGTCACCATTTGAAACCTTCACTGCCAGCTTCTGGCAAAGCAAAGTCAGTGGGGGAGCCAGCAGATCATCACAAATGGCAATCATGTGATGTCAAGCTTAACGACTGCACAAGGTTCATCTAACGATGGCAAATGGAACTGCTGCAACTGCTGGTAAGTAGGCATGGTCATGTGACGCTGCACTTTATGACCTCGTCACTTAGCAACAGAGTTGCCAATCCCAATTACCATCATTAAGCGAGGACTACCTGTAGTCAGCTATTGCATTTGAACACTGTGATTTTGGGGGTTTTATGTTTGTTTGTTTTGGACCTAATAAAGAGAAAAACTGTGTTAGAAAATTATTGAGGATAATTTCCAGTTTCATTTGCACCCATCACACTCCCAGTCAATCCAAATGTCCAGATTAGAGCAAGCACACATACCACTCTGTACAGCTAGTAAAAATGTTGCTTGATATGCATTTATTAAACATCAGCAAATATAAAAAACAATTAACTGGCAAAACAGGAAGAGATGCAGAACAGACACCAGATAAAAGGGCAGATGACTTAATAAAACAATCTACATTATGTATATCAATATCTTTAAATCTATATACTGTATACCAAAAAGCACAGCATTTTTCAGAGTCCTGGAAACAACACTGTGGGTATTTGGCATAGACAGTCCAAAAGGGAGTGGCCTTTGGTCAATCCAGTCTTAACTCTTTTTTGTACATAACAGTAGCAGAATCTAGATGAGAAATATTCTGCACCTCTATGCTGCACCTCTATTCTGCACCATTAAAGAATAATTAGGTGGACAAGGATGACATATCCAACATTCACCTTTCATCAACTCATGCACCAAATTGTGCACCATAATGGGTTGTATCACTATGCATCACTTCATGCTCCAAGTCCCAATGCTTTGCCCAATCTGAGGAAGAGGTCCCTGGACAATGGCCTGGTAAGCGCATCTGCCACCATGTCATCCGTTTGGCAGTACATCAATTTTACTTGCCCTTTTTCTTGCACGTCCTTCACATAGTGCAGTTTAACATCTAGGTGTTTCACATTCGGTCTGGACCCCTTTGGGTCAGCAGTTCTTATACATTCCATATTGTCCTTAAATAATATGGTTGGGGTTGATTATTTTATTTTGAAGTCTAGCAGTAATTTTTACAGACATGCAAGTTCCTTGCATGCTTGATCCAGAGCACAGTATTCAGCCTGGGTAGATGACAGGGCTACAATTCTTTGCTTCTTGCTGCACTAGGCAATGGCTGCACCCCCTATAAAAATGTGTATCCTATAATTGATTTCCTATCTGATTTATCTCCAGCCCAATCCAAATGTGTATATCCAATATGTTTTGGAGTTACAGGCAGTTTTAAATTAAAGTCCACAGTTCCTTTTAAATATCTACCTAATGATGCACACAAATGACATAAAATGATATACAGCTGACATAATTTCACCCTTTGCATCAAGGGCCACTAAAGTGAGGAGTCACTGTACTTCTTTCTTATCTCTCATAAAGCAGCAGCAGGCAGCAACAGAAGCCTGGAGAAACAATCAGATTCAGAAAAGATGAATCCATCTGCCTGACAAAGAGAGGCAAGGAAAGGAAAAGTAGGGTAGTAGAATGTACTTGGATGAGATAAAAGAAAGGTTAAAAACAGTAACTTCTTACATCATTTTAAAAATGGGAAAACAG
The DNA here is from genome assembly GCA_023362775.1 of Charina bottae. Classification (NCBI taxonomy): domain Eukaryota; kingdom Metazoa; phylum Chordata; class Lepidosauria; order Squamata; family Charinaidae; genus Charina; species Charina bottae. The sequence continues at coordinate 5,148,395 of JALMGJ010000028.1, read as the reverse complement.
CCTTATTTTTTGTGGTAAAAATGGTATTGATCAAGGTATTGTTTAACAGAGCAGCCTTTATACCGTAACTTATACAGACTATGCAGTACGTCAGAATGAAAGATCCTGGGAAAAGATTCATTGGTTTAAGCTAGTGCAATCAAGTGTGACATTCAAAGTGTTGTGCACTCCGAGGCACTTTTGTACCTTCAAAACTGAAGCACTACATAACCTTATAACTTATTCTGCTGACTTCTAGAGACAACTCACTTTTATCAGAGATGTCATAATATTGGGGCTTTGCTCCAACTCAGAGAAAATTCTGAACCTAGAGAGGTTTGGGACAATTTGTGTCATGTTTAATTCCCTGGAGATAAGACATATGTGTTGAACTCAGTATGCTCCTGATTCACAGAGCTCTGCCTCAACTCTGTAGTTTTGAAATTACACATGCTGGATGAAAAAGTCAGCCCTATGTTCCAAAACAGTTGGAAAAAAATACTAATTTTTGGCACCTGCTTGTATAGTAATATGACTTGGATGAGAGAGGAAGGAGACAGAATATTGGTATTAGTGACAGACAGGTCTGCCCTGGAACCAGAGTAATCTTTGCAATCGGATTACTATCAGTTGCTCCAATCCCATTTTGTAGGGGATGAGAAAGAATTCTTAAATTAACCATTTACTTAACTTATTGTTTCTCATCTCCTGAGAGGTCTTATCTGTTGGAGGTCCCAGCAAATCAGCATGCCTCATTAGCATGTGGATAAGTTTGTTCTAGGATGCAGCTCTCTATATGCTTCTGGAGGAAGCATTTTGTTGTCCCTCCCACACTTTCCTTTCTCTTCTACCTCCTTCCACCATCGTAGAAGGAAGCAGCAGCTGCTGCTCCTTCTTCCATCTTGAGGCCATGCCTAGGACTAGAGTCAGGAGGTCCCTCTTCCTGCACACAGCCTTTAGCAGCAACGAGGGCTAAGGGTCAATACAGTTTAGGGAAAGAAAGAAGAACAAGAATCATTTTTCCTACTCAATTTAGAATTGGCGTCTTAACCGCTGAGCTGGTTCATTTTTCCTGAATCGATGTAACTGGACCAAATAAACGAGTAAGATTTTATTTTGTGCTTACTTTGAACCTACTTTGTCTAAGTGTGCAAATGTCAGCCTTGCGTGTTCATCTGACATACTTCCCTGATTGTTGTACACGTGTAGGTTGCTGGCCTGCACTTAATTACTTCAAGGAGCAAGCCTCCCTCTCGGCATTCCTGCATCGCTTGCCAAGAACTGTGATAACCACCTGCTCTTTCCACAGACATTCTATCAGGTGGGGGGATGCTTGGAGTGAGAACTGAATTGTTGTGTCTCGACTCTGGGTGATGTCAGAGGGATGTTTTGATAATGCAGCTTGGTGCACAAAAATCTTTATTTGAGGCTTCACCTCACCTGAAGTGTACTGATCCTTAATAAACGAATCGTTTAGGGTAATTGCCTGAGTGATTTCTTGATTGGGAACTCTGACACTGAGGGTTGTCACAGCAATTCTTTATGCTTGGGTGGGCTAAGTGTGTAAGGTCAATAACCTATATTTCTCTTACTTGCTCATGAACGCTATTTTAAATAATACTCTCTTTTTTGTGTGCATCTTTTTGCTGTATTAAGCTCTGCTCCATTCAGTGGTTCTAGCTTGTGGGATATGCTGGCTTATGGGGTTTCAGGCACAGAGTAAACAAACAGAGTGCAGCGTTTAGGGCTAAAAGTGTTTACTTGTAGCATAAGGCAATAAATGCATATATAGTTACATTATTGCAAAAAAGAAAAACAAACCATAAGCAGAGTTTCGTTCCTTGGTTCCTTGGTTCCATTGATAGATATAAAAGTCGCCATGGCCTACAAACACAGCCAGGCATACACACAGGAACAGATCACATACAGGAACACGGCAACAAGACCAGAACGTAGTCAAGAAGCATAGACCCATAGTTCACAGCTGAAATATACACTTGTTTCAGCATTCTGATTGGATGTATGTTACAGTCAGAGGGTCACAAGACATTTTCAGATTAACAAAGCTTAAAGAGTTGCACATACTAGAAATTGCCATGAGATGGCAGTGTTGCACATTGTCTTTCCTCCGGGAAATGTTCCCATGGGATGGCTTAGAAACTAGCCGAAACAATGCATCACATGGTATACTGCACCTGCGTTATCAGTGGATTATTATGAGAACAGAGCAGAGGAATAGTAAACAAAAAGTACAGTGAAGAAAGCGAATTGTTTTTTTTACACAGAAACCCCGACATAGCTATCCACTAATGGTTCCATTATCTAGCTAACTGGCTTGAACGCTATACTGTACATACTTTAATAGGAAATATGAGATAATATCTTATATTTCTTTTAATCATGGCCTGTGATAGCATAACATTTTAGGGTAGACAGAAACTAAGAGCTTGCAATGAATTTTAAATTTTGCTTACTGAAAACTTGTCTTTGTGGGCCATTTTGGAACTGGCATGTTTGACTTCCCTTATAGAATTGATTACTGTAGAAGTGAAATATATTCCTTTCCTTTCCTTTCCTTATTTCTTTCATTCATTCATTCATTCATTCATTCATTCATTCATTATTTAAATTTATATGACCACCCATCTCCCCCAAATGGGGGACTCTGGGTGGCTTTCCTTTCCTTTCCTTTCCTTTCCTTTCCTTTCCTTTCCTTTCCTTTCCTTTCCTTTCCTTTCCTTTCCTTTCCTTTCCTTTCCTTTCCTTTCCTTTCCTTTCCTCAAAGTATTTGAGGAAATCCAGAGTTTCACTTAAGGATTTGCAAAAGCCACCTGATTTACTTTGAGGACCCAAACTGGAAAGTATTGGAATTTTGCTGGGTTGTTGTGGGGGTGTTCTGGATTTACATCAAAATTCAGAACAGCACAGGAAAACGCAAGTGCATCATTTGCAGCATGGCAGTGTTTTGGAGAAACAGCACCATATCATTTGAAAATGTGGGCTATTGTTGAATTCAGTACATCCCTCAAATTTCAATGTAGGAAATCTTTGCCACGTTATTATCAAAAGATAATTTTAAATGATTGACTAATGGCAAGTCCATAAATTAATAAGTCCATAAATTAATTAATAATAATTAATTTAATAAATTAATTAATTAATTAAGGAAAGACATAAGCATATTGACTAACAAAGGTTAGATTAATATCTTGAGCATTTCACATTACTCCAATAAGTTGAATTACTATTTTTTAAAAAGGATTATCCTCTGCATAGTTGGAATGAGGAATGAAGTTCTTCCTATGTTCAAGAAAACCCCAACCTGGGTCAGAGTCTGAGAAAAAAATATACAAAATAGGAACCTCTTCTCGATCTTATTTTACCAGAGCAATATTTTATCTCAGATGCTATATTGAAAAAAAATGAGTGCTCCATTTTCATTTCCATTTTCAGAGCCCAGATAACATGAATATTTCAGCCCAGTCTATTATGTTATTATTATATGTTATCTGGGCTCTGAAAATGGAGCACCCATTTTTTTAATTGCTATTGATGGTTTCACTAGAAATACTAGCCACACTTCTTAAGATAGATCTTGGCCTATTTTCAGGTTTTATTTACAAATCCTTGCTTAGTTGTGGGACAAAGTAGTTTTTTGTTAGAAAGTGAAACAGATCTCTCAGTATGTGGCTTCCTTTGTGACAGAATCCTTAAAGCTGTGGACCACTACTTGAAGGCCATATCATCAAGAGGATCACAAAGACGATTGTCTTAATGTAGTATATATTCTGTATCAAGTCAACTTGTTTTGTGTCTTATGCCAAGTAAACCTCATATAATGGCCTATGGTTGCACACGCATTAACCCTGATTTGAGAATTAAAATGGAAAATAAAGATATTTCACCCCCATTCTTACTTTGATTGCATTATTACTCTCTGGCTAAATAGTTCTGGTAAATGGGATCTTCCACCCATTATCCTGGTTTTCCTAGAGCTACAGATCCACATCTTTTCTTCCTGTTCATCATTATTTGGGTGGATGAATTAGATTCCCTGACATCTTTTTCCAGGGTTGGGATGTGATTGATAAAATAATTTAATCTGTATTGCATCCTCCTTATTCTGTGTCTACCATGAGAAACCCTTGATCCTTATTCAGGTCCATAGCTCAAACTACTATAGGGATTGTGGATGAGGTAACATTTACATTGCAATATTCTTAAGTGATTTGAATGGGATATGGCTTGGTGATGACTTAAACACACTTCTGTTGCCTTCAATTCTGCTTCTTTAATGAGAATAAAATTAATCATTTTTTAAAAAATGTATTTCAGTGATTTTAAAATCTTATTACTCACAATTAGGCAAAATTTAATAAATTGCTCCAGGCTGCAATTGCTTCCTCGGTTGCTTCCTGGAGCAGATACCTTAGAAGCTGCCTATCTATTTACAAAGCTGATAAGATATTTTGTCCTTAATTAACATACCAATAATTGTCACTTAGTTGGGTAAACAATTGCTGCTCATAATAGACATAATTAATTCACTTTCCTTTTATTGTTCAAGAATCATAAAGTATATAGTAAAAAAAAACACATTAATTTCAGTGAAAAATATTTTTCATCTTCCTCCCTACAAAGAATGTTCAGTTTAGTGAATCCTTAATTTTATTCAGGAAGTCACATTTTAGAACATATTTAAGGTCACTTTATGGGTGAAATATTATACAACCCTGAACATGCAGTCTTGTATTGTTAATCTGAATCACATTCCTGGACTATCCTATTTGCCATCAAAACATAACCTCTGCTGCTGCTGCTGCTGCTGCTGCTGCTGCTGCTGCTGCTGCTGCTATTATTATTATTATTATTATTATTATTATTATTATTATTATTATTTTGATCTAATGCACTCTATCAGGAATGGAATCAAAATGTTACTGCTGTATCTTTTTTCAGCTCAGGATCATTCAATTTATTTTGAACTACTCACAGGCTTAAGGCCACAATGGGGTGGACCAATATCATATATGGCTGAGGCCAACGTTTCTTTTTTTAAACCAAAACAACAATATGCGGGTCCAAATTTTTTCCCCAGATGGATCTAAATGTATCCAAAGGAACTACATTTTTTAAAAAAATCCATAATTAGGTAATACTTTTATTTGGGCCCAGCAAAATGGTATTAAAAAGTGTTATTAAAAAAAATATTAAAGCATTTGAAAATGTGCACTTTTTGTACCATATAACTTGGTCCCCATAGAGTATTTTCCAACTATAGATTTTTTTCCCATGGCTCAATGCATCCATGACTATTTATTTATAAGACTGTACAGGTTTTGAAAATGATTTCCATGAAAAGTGAAAAAATGCTGTTGGTTTAAGGAGTTTTTGTAATGAGGTTTTTAGAGTAGCCACCTTTTTATCCCCCCCCCCCACAGCTTTAATGAATATCAGAAGCGTTCCGGGCTCAGATGGGGTCCAAAGCACCTTCCAAATAAGCCCTTGTGGGGAGTAAAGTAAAGGTAAAGGTTCCCCCTGCACAGTTGTGCAGTTGTGTCCGACTCTAGGGGCCGGTGCTCATCTCCGTTTGTTAGCCGAAGAGCCAGCGTTGTCTGAAGACGCTTCCGTGGTCATGTGGCCAGCATGACGCATGTGTAACACTGTTACCTTCCCACCGAAGTGGTACCTATTTATAACATTTGCTAAAATTGAAGGCCAAGTGCAACAGGGGAGGCTATAAGTCCCACTGTAATTTCTCTTTGTTTTTAAAGCAAAATCTTAAACTGGAGTTGAAGAAATATGAGGAATTTACCAATTCTGATTATAAGAATTCAACCATAGACAAGCCTCCCACCGAGTTAATCTCACTGAGCACTGAGGACACCTGGATGATTAGTAGAAATAATCTGAACAGACACTCTCTACCCTAAAAGCCAGTGTCTCCAAACACAATCAATATGTGCTGAAACTGATACCAGTTGTGAGAATGGGATGGCCGTCTTCCACTAGAAAAAAATTATGGTAGCTCAATAAATCCCTAATCAACTATAAAAACACAAAAGGCTTATAAGTTGCAATTCTGTATCCAGTTTCTTAGGAATGAGCCTGACAGTGGGATTTGTATTTGAGTAGACATGTGTAAGATTGGAATGAAACATAACCTCTGATTTTATCAAACATTTTTCTGATTTCTATCTCAGACATTTGACTCAGAGGGTTTCTCCAACTGCCATAAAATAATGGAATTAAATTATATTAGTGAGGTGTGGTACTTGGACATTTTCATATATCTGAACAACTGCATTGCTTATATTTCTATTTTTGCCATGGGTGGAAAGAGAAAACCTTCAGTTTCCCATAAGGAAATTTACATTCAGATTTATATAGGGCATTTAGGTTAATTACGAAAATAGCTCCAGTAAACAGTGACATTCGGTTAATTAAATAAATACTTTGTATCTCTGAATCACTGCTTTTATGGAAAATGACAAATGCTAACAACTTTCATTCATATGCCTGGGCATTAGTCTGCCAGATTTGAAAGCAGAGTCTCTGAACAACAGTAGAAATGCAATGTATGAATTTACATATTTAAATATACAAATCTAAGAACAACTGTCTTTATGGAAGAGGTAGGTGATATTCAAAAGCTATCATAGTAACTGAGTTAACATTAAATGATATGCAAATCATACAGACTGCAGGGATGGTCATGATTTCAGTAGAATTTCATTGCAAGAAATTTTAGCTAGATTAATTCTAAATTCTCCCAAACTAAAGTATAATTTGTAATATTTCTTGTCCACAATCATTATGCAGGTGTTATGTGTGTTGCATATATTTTTATGATCCTGAAAAAAAATGGGAAACTGGGTTTTAAAAGCCAAGCCTAAAAGTTTTTTTTCTGTGGGCTCCAGGAGAGCACATGTTAACTCCCCCTCAGGAATGTTAATTGCTTGGAGCCACAGAGTCTATTTGCTTAGCCAATCCGAGAGTTACCTGCTTGTTCTTTCCCAAATTGGGAATGGGTTGCCTAGGTGATTGGTCACATGTCAAGCCCTGTCCAATCAGGTACATACATTGGCGATCACTCGTAGCCGAGTAAGATTGTCTTCCAAAGGTAAAATTTTAACGGTGGATCCGTAAGTGGCTATAAAGGCCAATTCTGGATCCGCACAACCTCCCACAAGGAGGGCATAGGTTTCCGGGCGGGAGACAGTCATGATGAGGGTGGTAAAAGCTTTAAATTGTAAATCTGCCTTTTGTCTTCGTTGCCTTGCTGTTATCTCTCTCTGTTTTGTCTTCTACAATGTGAGTAGCTTATGTTAATCAAGCCATGTGCTCTACTGGCTGAGTTTAGTTTCTGTTTGTTTGTTGAAAGCTGCAAGCTTTCAGTTTGCTTGTCTCTTAATATTTCTATAACTCTGATCTCACATTTTTTATAAACTACAAAAATGTGTGATACCTATCATCAATGGAATCTCCCATTACTGCATAGCAGTTCACTTTCATGCTTGAAGCCTGAAAAAAGTCAGGCTCCTTTAATGAATAGCAGAGAGGTACATACAAGATCCAAAGACTCCTTATAAATCTTTTTCCAAGCCCATGCAATCCTGGCCTAGCAACTAGGAGACTGCAGTTGCTGGGCCTGCCTTAGGCATGAAAGCCAGCTGGGTGACCTTGGGCCAGTCACTCTCTCTCAGCCCAACCCACCTCACAGGGTTGTTGTTGTGGGGAAAATAGGAGGAGGAAGGAGTATTAGGTATGTTCGCCGCCTTGAGGTATATATAAAAAGGGCAGGAAATAATCTTAATCATAATAATATCCCCTCCATGGATACCCCCTTGTCGTGGGGGAGGGGCTTGTGATGCTCTGATTGCTATGTTGAAGTTGAGAGCTATACTGGCCATAGAGTATTCTACCAGAAGGGTCACCCATGCCAGACAGGTCTCAGCAGAAGAGCCAGATTATTGTATCCATTCAACCCATTAACTATGGTAAGAAAACAGAAAAAGAATCCTATACCAGATTGGTCGTCACCCGGGTCAACAAGGACTGCATCAGGTGTTAGAGTTCCTGGCCATCTTTCAACAAGTTAATTGTCTGTAAATCACCCAGAGTCGTTGTATACGAGATGGGCAGCAAAGAAATACAACAAATAAATAAATAAACAATTGGGCAATGGGACTCAGGAGCTTTGGCTGGGTACCAGGGCTTAGCCCTGTAGGATTACTGGAAGAACAACAACCACAGTCAAAAGTATAGTGTGTTTGAAAACCACACCATTATGGCCTGCAATTATAAATCAGAACTGATCCCCCCCCAAAAAGAAGAATTAAAAGAGAAAATTATGGCATATGCACAATAGAAAGACACAGTAGAAAGACAAAGACTGCCAGCACTGAAAGTAATGCCCAAAAAAGACCTGGCACCTATAATGAAGGATATGAATAAAGCATTTGCAAGGATTAAAATAACATCTATAAAACAGACCAATCAGCTTGCAGTGGTGGTTACAGAAGAACTGGGTATCGAAATTAGAAAACCAAAAGCAAAATCATATTCAGTCCCAAAGTGGAAGATCAGACTTGTTGGAAGTTCCAGCAAATCAGCATGCCTCATTAGCATATGGGTGATTGCTCTAGGAGGCAAACTCTGTGCTTCTAGAGGAAGCTGCTTGTTGCCCTTCCCACTTCCTCTCTCTCTCTCTTGCTTTCCTCCACCGGAGAAGAAGGACCATGCAGCTGCTGGTCCTTCCATGGAGAGGCCATGTGCTAGGCCTCAACTCCAGAATTTTCCCCTTTTCTCCACGCAGCCTTCACCAGCAATGAGGGATGAGGGTAAATTAAGTTTAGGGACAAAAAAAGAACAAGAAGTCATCTTTCCTGAACAAAAATGTAACTGGACCAAATAAACAGTAAGAACTCTTTTTGTAACCTACGTACGTTGTCTAAGCATGTAATTCTTTATGCTTGGGTGGGCTATGTGCTTAAGATAAAAAAACTTGTATTTCCCTAGCATGCTCATTAATGCTATTAAGATAAAAACTCCCTTCTGTGTGTGCGTGTTTATTTGCTGTTGTACACTCTGCTCCATTCAGTGGTACTAGCTGCCCACTAATGGTCTTCAAGACTGGAGGCCAAGATAAAGAAATTAAGATCAGATGTAAGTAATTTAAAGACCATGAAAGAGCAAAAATTGAAGAATATAAGGATCAAGACAAGCCTATTAAAAAAGTATTGACTTAGCACCAGAAAAATTGAAGGAGCTTTGGAAATCATAAAGCAACAAATAACAGCAATATCTGGGAAAACTGAATGCTATGAAACACAAATCAACCAATTTAAGCAAAATTAGCTATTTCAGTCAGACCAGAGGTGATTCTACCAAAGTATAAATGGCAATAGAAATACTGAAAATGGAAAACCAAACAAAAATGAAACAAATTAATTTAAATTACTCACAGGCATAATAGCGGACAACATCCAAGATTATTTGGAAGAAAATATCATCCTTCCAGTAGAACAGAAAGGAAATAAAAGGAAAAGCAGAGGAACAGAAGATCAACTTCTGATTGATAAAATGGTTTTGGAGAATTGCAAAAGCTGAAAGACCAATTTGCATATTGTCTGGATTGATTATAAAAAGGTGTTTGATTCATTACCACATACTGTAGTTGGATCATCAAATGTTTGGAAACATCTGGTGTCAGTAAAAACATTAGAATGTTTATAGAAAAAATAATGAAACAGTGGAAGACAGAATTGGTGGTTGGAAATGAAAAATATGGGCTTGTCAACATTAGGAGGGGCATCTTCCAGGGTGACTCATTATCCCCCTTATTATTTCTCATTGCTATGATCCCACTTTCAGTGATTTTGGAAAAAACTAATCTTGGCTACCAAACAGCAAAAAATGCTAATAAAATCTCACATTTGCTTTATATGGATGATCTGACGCTTTATGGAAAATCAGAAATTGAAATCCAGTCATTGACAAATACTGTACGAATTTTTAGCACAGACATAGCAATGGAATTTGGCTTAGAGAAATGTGCTACAGTAGCAAGAAATTGGGGGGAAATCACGAACAGTAATGGAATTGAAATGCCAAATGGCCAAACCATCAGGAGCCATCAGGATGAAGCCCACAAGTATCTGGGAAATTTACAGTGGGATAACATCAAGCATGGACAAGTTAAAAATGTGATCAGTAAACAATATATCCAAAGAGTGAGAAAATTGCTAAAGACAAAACTGAATGGTGGAAACACCATCACAGCCATCAATACCTGGGCCATACCTGTTGTATGATACACTGCTGGAATTATTAACTGGACACAAGCTGAACTGGACAGTTTGGACTGAAAAACAAGAAAACTCATGACTATTCACTATGCATTACATCCCTGTAGTAATATTGATAGATTATACCTGTGGAGTCCTTGGTGCTCTTTGAGCCTTGTTGTTTTCTTGCAGACATTTCATTGCCAGACTAGGCAACATCCTCAGTGCGAAAAGGGAGTGGGACTTGCTCTCTGTTTATATACCATGGCTTGTCCTGCTTGTGTTGGTGGGGGTGTTGTTCTCTCCTTGGTAGTTCCTTGATTGGGCTGTTGTTTGCTGCTTGGTTGATTGACTGAGTTAATAGTTCCTTGATTAGGGTATATTGTGCTGTTTGATTGTTCCTCTGGTGCTAATCCTGGTGTTAATCTATGCATATCTGGGTGTTGATTGCTGGCAAGGAGGTGTTCTGGTCTTCTGGCTTTTCTATTGCAGATTATACCTGCCAGGCAGAAATGGAGGCAGAGGTTTACTTCAAGTCAAACAAACTGTCAAAGAAGAAAAGCATGCATTGGCTGATTATGTAAAAGGCAGTCAAACACCAGCACTGATACAGGCTTAAAAACTGGAATTTACTGAATGTACAGGAAACAAAACTTGAATATCGAAATAAATAAATAAATAACACAAACACAATGCTGGCAAGGAAAAACATTACATGGTCAATTTCTATAAAAGATTGAGGGGAAAGTGGATAAAGGTAAAACCTGGCAATGGGTTACAAGTGGAACATTAAAAAAAGAAACTGAAGGCTTGATATTGGCAGCTCAAGAGCAAATTATTCAAACTAATTCAATCAAGGCCAGAACTGAAAAATCATCAAATGATTCTAAGTGCAGATTGTGCAAAGAAGCAGAAGAAACAGTAGATCATAAACTCAGCTCGTGCAAGAAGGTAGCACAAACTGATTCTAAACAACAATCACAGTCGCCAAAAATATTCACTGGAATATCTGTAAAAGTTATCATTTGCAAGTAATGAAAAATTATTGGGAACATATAGTTGAAAAAGTAGTAAAAATGAGGAGGTTAAAATATTGTGGGACTTCCGAATACAAACTGATAAAGTCATGGCACATAACACACCAGTTAAACTGTGGTTGAAAAGAAGAAAGTGTGGATAATTAATGTGGCAATACCAGGAGATAGTAGAATAGAAGACAAAGAATTGGAGAATATCACAAAATATCAAGATCTGAAAATCGAAGTTGAAAGATTATGGCATAAACTGGTTGTGGTGGTCGCAGTGGTTATCGGCACGCTGGGTACCATTCCAAAAAACCTTGGACGGCACTTAGAAAATCTGCGCATTGACAAAATTTCCATCTGTCACTTACAAAAGGCCACACTGCTTGGATCCAGACATATACTACACCGATACATTACAATATCCTAGGTTCTTGGGAAGAACTTGATGTGAATGAAGGCCAACACTAGCTAAAGAATTGGCAGCTGTGATTTCACGTTGTTGTGAATAATAATAATAATAATAATAATAATAACAACAACAACAACAACAACAACAGCAGCAGCAGCAGCAGCAGCAGCAGCAGCAGCAGCAGCAAAGAGGGCAGGTCTTGCCAGGTTTCAGCTGGATAGCTTAAGGCTTTCACAGCAATAAACATTTCCCTCTTCTGTGTGTTTTAAGACAAAAATAGTTTAAATTAGGAAAGGACAGCGCATCAGCCTTTCAACAAACAATGAAAGTCCAATTCCAAATATCTGAGCTGACATCATAGTTTATTTGAACAGAAAAAAACACAATAAACATTAACATCAGTTAGCATCATTATCAATTGTAGACAATTAATAATGAAATGAAGATTCAAAAGATGGAGAGGGGGGTATTTTCCCATTTGAATAAACGCACTATATTTTGTATTGAGTGCAAACCAACATCAAACTGCATCTGACTTTAATTCAGATTTGCTGTATTTCCACAGGTGTCATGCCCTGCTTACCTTCTTCAAGAAGAGGAAACATTATTTTGTGGAAAGGAGAGGGGGTAATAAGCAGCAAGGCACCCTCTTTCTCAAGGACTGCATTTAATTTTTTTAAATGCATCGGAAAAGCTGGGGTGTAGCACCTTACTTAAATTTGTTTGGAGATCTACAGTATATCCCAGATTCATTGTTTAAGGGCGGTTCTAGCATTATCAAATCCTAATGAGCATAGACTTTCCATAGAGAAGCCCAGCAATTGAATTTCATCTTTTTTTTAGCCACAATTTAAAATGATCTCTAAATACTAAAGGGGCTAAACCTATAGAAAACAGAATAAACTTTAGCCAGAAGGTAAAAAGAAGGAACCATGCTCTGGCATCCAATGAAACTATACCTATTTCTACCTGTAGGATGGCATTTTTGATACTTTTGGTACCATCAATATTGCTCTAATGAACTTATTCTGAATGGTTTCAATAATATTAAGCTTTGCAAGGGAGCAGATTTGAGAACCATACAGAAGCTGAGCGACTACCTTAGCTTGAAAGACCTTGCAAGCTGCAGGAATATAATGGGCTCCTTTTGAATGGTAGAATCTTGCAATAGCTGATGAAGTATGCTGTGCAACACTTGCCTGGTAAAGAAAATGAGCGTTCCAGGATAAGGAAGCATGGAACTACACTCCAAGGTATTTATGGGTGTGCACCTGTTCAATTGGAGTCCCATTTATTTGCCATTTGTGAATCCTATGATGGTGTTGGGCAAAAAATAAGACTTTAGTTTTCTGATAATTTATTGAAAGTTTTTGATCTGTGCAGAATAAAGCTAGTGCTCTAAGTGCTTTTCTCATTCCCACTTATGAAGTAGACATAATGACTACATCATCAGCATACAGTAGTGCTGGAATTGCATGATCAGCCAAAATAGGTGGGTGATGGGCTGAAACAGCAAGCGCTTGAATTATTGGATTTAGATACAAATTGAAAAGTAATGGAGCTAATATGCAACCTTGTCTTACACCTCTATAAGTTGGGACTGCTTTAGATAAATGTTCCCAGGGGGTACATCCAATTTTCAGGGAGGTGTTTGAATAAAGTGACTGAATAAGCACTAGCAGCCTTTTGTCATTCGTGGAATGTCTCAGACTGTCCCACAGTCTTTCCCTTGGTATTAGATCAAAAGCTGACTTAAAATCAACAAAGGTTGCAAAAAGGGAATCAACAAGGGGGGGGGGGGTAGAATATTTTTCTGCCAAATGGTGAAGAACCAAACAATAATCTAGTGTTGAACATTCCTCTCTAAATCTGGCCTGTTTGTCAGCAATAATATTTTCATTTTGTACCCAATCCACTAATTTTGAATATAAAAATCTGGCATAAAGTTTATTTATTGTGTTAATCTTGGACTCTGACTCCATCCCTCACCCAGAAAGGTGCAACCGTCTTTTACCTTCCAACCACAAAGTCATTACCCTTCTTCTCCACACTTCCACTCTTCCTTCTTCTGCATGTCTTCCAAATAGCAGGGTTCTGCCTGCAAGTGCTTGAATGCTATCACTGTCAAATCTTGAGACTGCACAGAATAGAAATCAGTATTACAATAAATGTAGCAAATATGCAAATAAAACCAATGAGAAGGCTTAACAGAACTAGCAGCTACCCCTAAAAATGCCACTAAAGAAATTACTTCTGCCTCAACTTCTCTTCAAATTTCTTAATTGTACAGAAGAAGCAGGATCCTCCAAAGCTTTATTAACTCAAGTCAAAACTTGTTAAAACTTCTGGATACCCAGACGACCTCCCCACCCTTGAAGAAAGTTCACTACCACATCAAAACTCTTTTTGTTCCACTTGAATTTCCCTATTTTTTTTAAAGATAGGGCCCTCCACATTTCTACTCATAATGTACTTTAGGAGGAATTCAGGACAGCTCTAGAGAACAGTTATATTTCAAACTACAGTAACATCCATTTTTGTTCCTTTTTATATATCTTGAGTTAAGCAAGACTCATAGCCAATAGTTCCCAGCTGAGTATCTTCTTCAAATCAACTAAAGCTTCAGTGAGATGTGTATTATTCTGAAATACTTCAGCACAAAGAATGCAAAATGCATGAAAGTTTCAGACAGGGAGTTTGGTTCATATTGTTTAAACTGCTGTGGATAAGAGTGGAAATAATCAGATTTTTACTATTGAATTACACCTTTAGATACTCTATGGAGACAGCCAGCAGACTAAACAAAACATATCATTTAACACATGCAAAGCAATAACTGCACCACTGTAATTATCCAGTTCAGCAGTTGCTTAGAGAAAAACAATAAATGAATGATGCAAACATCATACTTTTTAAGCCAGTCTTCTTTGCAATTAAAGTTGATATTTTAAAGCACAAGACTGTATGTGCTGTCCTATGCAGTCTAATTCATTGTTTTAGTTTGGTAGCTTCAGTTTTGGCTAAGTAAGTAAATAAGAAAAAACACATTCCCTCCAATGCCCAAAATGTTTGTTTGCTAGATCAGTATCTTCCTCTTTCCTAGGGGAGCCATGCCTTGTTGGAACATCCTTAGAACAGCCAACAGTAAGGAACAAAGCAGCAACAATGTTGTGGCCTCCATTAGATCCTTGTTGTGGAGTAGGTACAGTAGTTATCAGACCCAGGAGACAGATGAGAAACAACAGTGTGATGTGGTGATTAAGGTGTTGGATTAAAACTATGGACATCCAGGTTCTAGTCCACCCTCAGCTGCTGAAGCTCATTGGATAACTCTCCTGTCTCATCCCAATCTACTTCACAGGGTTGTTACAGGGAGAAAAAAGGCAGGAGGGAGCACTGTGCATGCTGCCTAAAAAAGGAAGGATATCAATCTAACAAATAAATAAGCAAATATATGAACAGTTGGAACTACACAGGAATTTCTTTGTCAAAACAGGATGGAGAATGGAGTAACTGGAGTTGGAATCTGGACAGACAAGGTATTTGAAATTGGTGCTTAAAGATGGTTGTGGACTGTTTGGAATTTCACTGGAAATTTGTGAAAAAAGTCTGGAGGAGTTGGAATAGCCAAACCCCAGTAAGGGACAAAGTATTGTTGTGAATGCTTCTCCTGGAGTGAGAGTTCTGGGACCCTTGCTCCTTCTGGACCTGGATGAAAGCTAGGTTGGGGGAGGGGAAGGGTGAAGCTGGAGAATACTGTGTGATGGATCAAGTATGTGAAGTTGGGTGGCTGCTGAGTGATTCTGTCAGAGCAGCTATAGACAGAGTCAAGTGTATGATGGGTTGTTACTGGGGCTTGTTGGGAGTGGAGTATGTAAAAGTGATAACGCTTTTGGAGCCAGAATAGTTAAAGGGAATGAGCTGGGTAGGATTGTAATGGTGATGGGCACAGAGCAAGGCATTATGAAGAAAAGAAGGCACAGAGCAAGGCAAATATGATTGTTAAATAAATAAATAAAATTATGAGGAAAAAGTTATTGGAACTTTAAGGCTAATCTCCTCTTCTGGCCCCATTGTCTCTTCTTGGAAGCCAGGTGCTGGGCCACAGGGAGCCTTGACTCTTGCTGTTGCTATTGAATGCCATTATGCTGTAATAAATCTATTCTCACCTATGATTTAATTGTGGATAAAAGGGCAGACATGGCTTCTGTTAGGAAACCTGGATGGATGAAGGTGAGTCTCTGTTCCCATCCCCAAAATATCCATCTGGGGTCTGCATCAGCCATGGCGCCAGTGCAGGGGAAGATGGGTGATGATTATGTTTGGGAGGCTTTCAGGGTTGTCAGAGACCCTTTCCCTTAGATTACTGGTCGTTTGTGAGGCTGGGTTCAAGCAATAAGCTGGAAATGTTAGTATCTTCCTTCTTTGAGTTGCTGAGTTAGTGAAGGACTTGCCCAGGCTTCTCATATTGAGTTATTTAAATTTTGCCTCCATGAGAGAGGGGTCTAAGGCAGCTTGTGATTTCATGGTGTCATGACAACTATATGTTCATCCCTATATGTTCATGGATCTAACTAACTTAGAAGGCCACACATTAGATCTGCTTTTTATCTCAGAGCACTTAGGACAGGATCTGAGTGTGGAAGATATTTTCATTGATCCCTTGACATGGTCAGATCACTCACGGGTATCCATGCAGCATTCCGATGCTGCTGACTTCCAGAGGTTGGTTGGTTCACCCCAGATACCTAATGAATCTATCAGGCACTTTGGGAGCTTCCTCAGACATTTGGTAGACCTCTAGAACATGGGGGTAGTTTAAGTGCTGTATAGGAGTTTCCTCAGACATTTGACAGTTCCCTCAGACATTTGGTAGACCTCTAGAATATGGGGGTGGTTGAAGTGCTGTATAGGCTTGTATTTTGTTAATTTCTACTGTAAGTTTCAATTACAATAGGTAGCTAATATGGAGTCAATTCAATTTAACTTACTCAATGTTGGTGTGACCTGACTCCAACTAACTCTGGGTGGCTCACAGAATAAAGAAAAAGAAAATACAGTAAACTAAACCAGAACAAATTACAAAATAACTACAAATAATTATAGCATAATTAAAATAGTTACAAGATAATTACAATCCAGACAACACACCAAAAGATTTAAATACATCAGATGGAGTCATTTTTATGATACAGAAAACTTAAGAGTTTAAGGAAATGGCATCTGGCCTTGGACCCAAAGTTTTTCTTTTCTGAAGATAGGCAGTTGTCCATTTGAGATGGCAATGAAAGGCTCAAATTGGTTATACCACTAATCAGTACCAAATTGATCAATTGATCACTAATCAGTACCAAACTGATGAGTACCAACATCAAATCTATATGACCTGATGACCTCCTCAAATTAAGGACGATGCAAGGAATTAAATTTAGGTTAATTATTTCATTTGCTATAGAGTCTTGTTCAAGTTAATGTTATCTTTTACCTTCAGTCCTTTTCTTGTGTCTTCATCCAGGTGTTGTACCACCTGACATTCTGTACATTCAGGCTATTCCTGACATTCCAAACATTCAGACTATTCTTAAACTTCTTTCATAAAACCATCGATTTTTTAATAACATATTCCCACAGATCTCACTGAAATCAAATTCTTCACATGTATATATTTCTATTCTTATTACTAGTAAATATAATTAACCAGAAGAAAGTAAACACTGGCAGGCATAATTTATTTTACTGGAATTAAATAGGAAATACCATCTATGGAAAACAAATTATTATTTAGACTTATATGGCTGCCAAATCAGAAGGACTCAAGTATGGTGTCATGACAAATATATTTATAAGACACATGCTGTCAGGATGTGATATGTTGCCATGGTGACAGGAGGGAGATACATCCTGTCAGTCTACTTTGAAGTAGACACTCTCCAGACTTGCGGAGTAGGTGAGAATGCTTGTAGTGGAGTCTTGGTGTATTCACGGAACCGCAAAATATTATGCTGATGCAAGTATGGTGTCTAGCAGTTCAGCACCAAGGATAGATCAAAGAATGCTAGCACCTTGTTAGATGATTCGGGGCTGGGAAGATCAAGAAATTGGGAAGTGAAGAGAGGGGCTGTAAACTCATGGGGGAACCTTGAAGGTATTAATTGTTGGTTTACACAAGCTTCATTCATTCGAGTCTTTAATGTGTTATGGATCTCTAGTTTACTAAAGAACTCTTCATATCCTTAAGGGCTTGTGTCTGGAGTTTCTGATTAATAGCTAAAGGATCAAGAACATGACAGATGCACTTGCATACATACAAACACATTAAAGTTGTGACAGGCCAAGCACAAAATGCCAGCATTTTCTTTTTGTTGGGATTATCAGGTGTCAACTCAGCATTGTCTCATAAGCATAATAAGGGGTCTTTCTAGTAAACGCATCTCTACTGTGCTTGTGGGACGTTACCTGAGTCACCTGATTTCCTCTTCCTCTTTCTTCTTGAGTTTGGGGTATTAACATTCTCCATGACTCTTTGGGCACACCTGCAAGCAGGAGGGCTGCACCATGCAGCTCTTGTCCATTCCATCTTGCTTGCACGCAGATCTACTATGAATCTACTCGTATCCAGATCTACTGAATAAATGTAAGCTATCTCTATTTTTCTTCATCTAAGTAATGTGTGAAGACTGAATTTATTTCTGAACGCAATTAAGTTTAAAGTGCAAGTTTCCTGCTGGTTCATGCTTCTACTCTGCAAGATTGTTGTTAACCTTCAAGACTCCATCACTTTTGTTTTACTAGTTCAAGAAGGACATGAGCTTATGCAAATGAATAGTTGAGCACTGAATATCAGGAGGCTTTAGAACATCTAAGGAGATTGTATGTTTATAATACTAAAATCAAAATACTTTGGAAACTTCTACCAGATTAAATAGATAGCTTTCCTTTCCTCTCTTTCCCTCCTACCAAATTTGCCTCAAGTACAAAAACAGAGCTACAAGTTTAGCAGCACTTTGCAAAAGAACACAGTATGCATTTTCAGTTTTGTGGTTTTAAACCTTTAAATCTTTAAACCCCATCGTAGTCTTGAGTAGGTATAGTAAATCAGTTTTAGATCCTTAAAAACATTTTCCATACAGAATATGGCACAAAGATCTGACCATTAGCAGCATGGCTTTGTTGTAACTCACATTTACTTGTCAAACAGAAAATAACAAACTATGTTTTCCCCCTCAGGCCAGATGAAATTGGAGTAATCTGTGCATTAGTTTCTTAGACACAGCCGTGCTGCAGGTTTTGATCTCTTCATGCTGGACATGACCTTCCTGTGAATGAAAAATATTAGCAGAACCTATTTGTTTGAAATTGCAAACACCTGCAGTACCAGGAATAAGCCATAATTGGAAAAATTAAGCCTATTTGAATCCAAAAATATTTGCAAAGGAAAGGTCACAATAAGGAAACAAGCCTTTGCAAAACTTTCTGGAGGTTCAACTGTGACAACATATGGTGAAATGCAATTGTTTTTCTGAAATGCTGTTTTTGACATTTTTCTCTTTTCTTTTGAGTTTGATGAAACAACATATGTTAACCCACTCTGACTTAGAATGAATTTAATTCATTAGAATGAATTAAACTCACTGCCACATCTTAGAATTAATGGTAACTTTGAAAATAATGGCTGTAAACAAAATCAATATCTGGGACTAGGATATTATAGTATAACATTATTGTTCTGTGCTATTCTTGTTAATTTCCATGGGATGTACAGAAGAACATTAATTGAATTGTGCCCACCTGGACCAGATTCCTCGTCCCTACTCTATCAACTCACAGAGGCTGCCAATTGTATCTGGTGAAATACCAAGTGCTGGTGAAGCTCCATGTGGTTTAACTGGATACAAAGTTTATTGGCCCCTTACCAGTTATCCAGCAAATTAACCCAGTGGCCTTTTGTTTCCAATTGCCTGCTTTGATGAAGATTCAGCTGGACTTCTATTGGTCACTGTTTGTTTTTAAGGAGCCTGGCTATAGCAGCACACCAGGTGTTTAGGTGTAAACTAGAGGTGGATATGCTGGAATTATGAGGTAATGGGGGCAGGACTGCAATGGTAAAGACAATGGTAGTTTTGAGAGAAGAAAGAGGCAGTACAGTATTTCATGAGCATCGTTTCCTTCTAGAGTGTTCCTTTTAGACTGTCCTTGTCTTCCAGAACCTATGCATGTCTCCTAGTATCTTTTCCTGGTTTTATAAACATATTTTGGCCCTCTAAATGTTTTTTAGCTGAGCTGACAGGGTTTATTATTTCTCAGGTCCTTAGGACCTGTTGTTTTTATATTTTTTATACTGTACTGAATTGTTTGCTTGAATTGTTAATAACTTCAAGAACTGTAATAATGGAAATTAGCATGCAAATACATTAAATGTTTGGCCCTTGTCAAGACATCCACACCAGCTCAGTACTCTGACCCTGTTAACTTTTGGGGGATCGTGATGGGTCAATGATTAATTAAACACCATTCAATTCTGGCTACTCATTCCTGATGTAATAACTTCAGGTAGTATTCCCTATTATTAGTACTGCATATCACTCTTTTTAGTTTACTTCAATCCCCATACCACAAAATAACTCCAAAGAAATCATTTTAAAATAATATGTCTCATTTCACATTATACTTTCCTTTTGATTTAAAAAGAATTCAATCTTTGCAAAAAACCAAAATACTGAATTCCTATGAAGTCAGTGACGGTTGGATAAAGTTCTTCCTTTCTCAGATTCATTTGTAATGTGCCAATGCTCTTTAATAACATGTAGTTGGTGAATGAAATTCAGCCACTATTTCTAATTTAAGTGTATGTATAATACAGTAGCATAAAAAGACAATGGAATATTGGACTGAATTTCAAGTAAGCAAAGCATAAAAAAATCAGTATGCTGTAATTGCCAACATCTGTCTCAACAGCAAATAGACCAGATGACAGACAATAGACCAGAAGAAATAAAAGCAAACCAAAACAACCTTCCATATTTACAGTTCTTAGAAATACAACAAAGACTCAATGTCTTTAACATGACAAAATTCATTTGTTTCCTTTAGTCTTTACAACCAAAATGTCTGCCCTTATAAAATGGCAGCAGAGAAGAGGCAGAAAAGTCTTATATATTGCAGGCATTGTGAGGTATCTCTCACACTGAAGTATTTTCAATGATGTGTTCTCCTTTGACTCATAGGAATGAATAACCATTTATTTATATGCAAAAGAGATGGGGCTTTGTCATCAATTGATGAATGTAATATAAAATTATGATTTATATGTATACATTTATTCATTCTTTCCATTTTGATTCAATCTATCTTTCTGCTTCTTAACCCACAAGACAGGCTATTACAGACACTAATACCATAGACAGAATTTTATATCATTGGAAGTACAAAATAGAGGTCTCAAACTCCGATTGTCACAGTTATTGCATGAGAACTAGTTTATTAGCCCAAGGGCCACAATGCTGAAGCCTTTTCATATATTGATTCAAAAGTCTCAAGCGTCTCAAGACTATGTGGTATGCCATTAAACATAAATGTATTACATAATAGTAAAGATTTCCTTACAACAGAACTACTTGTGAAACAGAGCCATTTCACTCTGTCCACTTAGCTGGAAAAAAGTGTCAATAACTAAAACAAAAAAGAAAGGGAAACACACTTAACCTGAAAGAAACAAGATAGCAAGAAGGTCAAGTAACAATATGGTGGGCCACAAATTATACTATACAGTATTGTTTACTAATATTGGATATAGAGTTACAGCATCATGCATAAAATACAATAATAACCTTTTCATTGCCTTTTATTGTTATTATTGTATTTTATGCATGATTGTCAGGAGTGAGCCTGGCCCCGCCGCCATGCCGGATTCTGAGTCGGAGGAAGACGAGCCATTAGCAAGAAAAAGCTGCGATGGCACGAAAGTTGAATCCGAGCCGGAGCTGCTGATTGGAGGTAGCCTGGAAGAAGAAATGCTTCCACCCATCAGCGAGCGGCAAAGAAGGTGGGAAAGGCGGGCTGAGCAGCGTGAGGCCCGATTGGCTCCTGGCCACAAACGGCACGAAACTCAAAAAATAAAAGGGCCAGCACACCCAGCACCGGTTGCCAGAAACAACCGTTCTATCTCAGTGCCTACGCACTCCGCGGATCGCGATCCCATCGCCATGTGCGATCCCGTGCCAGAGCCTAGTGCCACCACCACCCGAGGACCTGATTCCGAGGTGCACTCTGCTGCCGCCCCAGATCTTTCCTCCGAGCCAGATTCTCTCACTGCCAGAATCCCTGCCTCCAAGCCCTGCCCTGTGATCGTCATTCTGGATCCCACATCTCAGTCTTGCCTTGCTGCTGCGCACCCACCTGCTCTCCAGCTGCCGTCCGCTGCCACGTGCTTTCTGGAGTTTCCGTCTTGCCTTGCCACCATGCACCCGTCTGCTCTCCAGCCTTCGTCCGCTGCCACGTGTTTCCCAGAGATTCAGCCTTGCCTTGCTGCCACATGCCCGCCCGCTCTCCAGCCATCGAACTCTGCCACATGTTTTCCAGAGGTACAGACTTGTCTTGCTACCGCACATTCGCCCAAAATCCCAGCACGAACCGAGGCCACGTGCCCCACTGAAGGACTGCCTTACCAGGTCACCACGCCTCTGCGAGAGACTCAGCCTTGCTCCGCTGCCGCTTGGGGTTCCACTTTTGAGCCTCAGCCTGTCCCCGCTACCAGTTGTGTTCCATTGGAAGAGGTCTCCCAGGACCCAGCTAGTAGGGGTCCGGTACCCTTCGTGAACTGGGCTGCATTTTGTGATTTGTAAATAAAAGATCTTAAAACACCACTTCCAGTGTCAAGCTTTGTCGGAACAGGACAATGATGCTGTAACTCTATATCCAATATCAGTAAACAATACTGTATAGTATAATTTGTGGCCCACCATATTGTTCAATAACTAGAACACCAATATTCAGTTTTATTTCTGGGTTGATGTGTAATTTTTTTTCAAGATCATATCTAGGATGATACAATCTAGGAAACCCATCTCGCTAAGAATTGCTGAAATCCTTCCTTCCTTCCTTCCTTCCTTCCTTCCTTCCTTCCTTCCTTCCTTCCTTCCTTCCTTCCTTCCTTCCTTCTTCTCCCCCACCCCCAATCTAAGTAGAGAGTCTTGCATGCTGTTCATTATCTTTCTGAATCCTTCCCTGACAGAGTTTGAGTTTGAGACAAAGAGACTCTTGGGAAGAACAGCCAGATTCAGCCACCTCTTTCTTCCCTTTCTTGGACAACATCAGCCCCTGGTGCATCTTGCACTGATCTGAGAACAAGGCATTGGGCCAACTAGTAGTGGTGCTCTGTAGTAGACAGAGAGTGGCAGCTGCTATTTCAAGTAGAATGTCTCATAATGCTATAATATCCACCTAAACCTTTTCGCAGCATTCAACTGTGGTTTTCTCGTGATGATTTACAGAGATTTATAGAATGAATGAACATATACCATCTGGCCAAAAATACCTTTTTAACTGGCCAGTCACCCTGTACAGTTTCAGATAATGCTCAGCTGGCATATGCAATAGGTTGCTGTTGCTGAAATGAGGCAGATGCTAAACCTGTCTCGGATGCATCACTTTGTAACACAAGTTGTTACCCAGGCCTGTAATACTTGAGGACACTGGTCTTTGATATTATGTCCTTAAACCTGCTGATTACATTCTGATCACTCTCACTCAACATCCCTGTGTGTCAGCTGCCAGGGTGGTTCACAGTAATCTTCCAGACCTTTGCAAAACTTTGCCAGGTAGTTAACTGTTCCCAAGAATATTTGGATATCTTCACAACTACAGGTCTTAAGATCTGTCAGCCTGCTTCATCTTTCAAATGATCAGCTTATAGAAGGTATCAAAAGATGTCCAGTATGAGGTGCTTGTTTTATTCTTAGGTGTACATTACCTGGATTCAATTTTATACTTCATTTCCTGCACTAGATAACAACTTTTCTAATGGTCTCTTCTTGCAATGGTTTTAACATCTCCTCCAACAGGGAAGATGCTATCAGCAATTATTTTTATATTTGAAAGCATGCGTTGATGCTCATTGGTATACATAATCAATTAAATTAGTCAAAGGACACTACAGGAGGCAAGATCCAGATCTAGCTGGAACTCCTCTCTTTAGAATTTCCTGAGCTTCATTAGCTCCTGCAAAATCTAATGTTGTTGGGATCTTCAAGTTTGTACTAAAAGAGAGAGGGAGAGAGAGGAATGAATCTCTCTCTCTCTTTCTCTCTCTGGTTCTGGCTGACCTCCTGTTAATGAATTCCTGTCATATTTTAAGTGGAATGTTTTTTAGTCAAAAATAACCAGGCCAGCTTAAAATGAAAGAAGTTAGTCTTTTTATTAACTAAGTTAAGTTTTCCATGATTCTGCCTATGCTTTCTCTTTTTTGCTTCTGTCTGCACACAGGTACTACTACTGTCTCTATATATTCTCCCCCTGTGCACTTATCTAGGTCTTCCTTTCTGCTTCCCTACTTAAAATGTTTGATACATACGTCCTTTTATAAGTTTAAGAATTTAAAATATTTTCTGTATATTTTAAAATAAATAATTATCATAAAATTGCATAACATTATATGTATACCGTCACTACCCCAAGTTTCAACATAATCTTTGAGAAGGTCCAGGCTCTGCACCAGTCAGCTGGCCTACTGTATGTTCTGATTTGTGATGAACAGGGAAAGTTGTTCTGTCCTGTGTGTGGGAAAATATTGCAGTCATACCAACAATTCATGTCTTGCTATATAAGGACATGAAAGGAGGTGGAGATTCACAGACTTCCTGAGTAACTTCCTGAAGAGAGAACTCTGTGAGATCACTTCCTTCTTCCTCCCTCTCTCTCCATCATGCATTCGAAGTGAAAGCACATGTGTGTCTGAGCTCTGCAGCCCAGACATCATGTTCAAGCTTAGATATTCTATTTTTGTAACTTAGTATGTTTTAAACCTGCCTTGACTCTACTACTGCAACTGCTGTTTTTGAGACCTAAATTATGTGAGTAAACATTACTTTTATTTCTTCAGAAAACTGTGTGATTGTTGTTTTAAGAGGGATAAAAAGGGGTAATACCAGAAAAATCCAGTCTGCTTCACAGCATCCTGGATTATTGTTTTCTAGAAGGTTAAACCAACCTCGTCTCAAGCTTCCAGGTCTTATGCTGCTAGGGATGGTACTCTGCTAATTTCACTCACGTGAGAAATGAAGGATAATAACTAAACAATATATCCTCTCCTAGTATTTAATCTCATCCCCAAGACTGTGCTGGTTACTTTCACTGATGGTGGAGAAGAGAGAGCATGACTCTTGGCAACTGTAGTTGGAGAATCAGAGCCCTCTAAATATTTCTCTGCTTCTCCCCTCCTCTCCCCTTCCCTTTGCACAAACTGCAAAATAATCAGTTTTTTACTGGTTCTTTGGCCACATCATGAATAATGATAACAATAACAACTATCTTGGCCTAAGCCAGTCTTATCTGGAGGCTGAAAAATCCAATTTTGGCTCACATGTAACCACTTAATACCACATGATCTAACCCCAGGTTGGTAGAAATGTTGCTGTGTACATTGTATCAAAAGATGAGTAAAGGGGATTTATTCTTCTTCCATTCTCCTGGCAACCAACAATGAATTTTACCAATTTCTAAAACTTTGTATGAGTAATTACACACATTCACATACAGACTTGCAAGTTTTTGTGCACTTCTGTAAAATAAATAAATAAATAAATAAGCATTTTGTTTTTGTAGTTTTTCATGTATTAGATTTTGTTTGTTTTTTGCATTTAAATTTTTTTATTTCTTTCTGCTTGTTAAGAAATAAATAATATTTTTAAAATAAGCATTTTGGAAAGCAGTTTCCTGCCTATCAGAGTGCATTTTATGTGCATTTCTTTTAGATATATGCATTTTTGTGCAGACTTATCTAATTATACTTTTTTTGTATGCTACCCTTTTGAAATCTGGATTACATTTGCAAAATGTGTAAAAATGCAGGTGTCAGCATGTGCCTATATTGTCTGCTTGCTATTGGCTTGGTAAATGCAATACAATATATTTATATATAAATTCAGATAGAACAAATTTCTTATCCATCCTAGACCTGGAATATTTTCAGTCTTTTCCAACAAGAGGACATGTATTCAAACAGACTGAGCAGAATAAAGGTGCAAGATTGATGCCCGAGATAGATGAAAGCACAATCAGGTAATAATACTTTACTTGGAGTTTAAATTTCCAGGACTAGAAATTAGGACTTCTGTCCTAAGATAATGAAGGGACTATCTGATGGTCTGGCTGAACCCTTACCTTGAAAAAACCTGGATAACTGGTGAAATCCCAAATGATTGGGAGAACACAAATATCATCCCTATCTTCAAAGAAAAGAGGAAGATCCAGCAAACTACGACCAGTAACTATAAATCAATATCTCAATTTCATAGAGCACAAAGAATTTGATCGGAAAGCACCTTGAAAATAATGCAGTAATTACCAGGTCACTACAGATTTCTCAAGAAAAATATCTTGCCAGAACATTCTTAATCTACTTCTTTGATCAGACAACTTTCTAGAATGCTGTAGACATTGAGGAAAGATTTGACCAAATACCCCATGACATGCTGATTAGCAAGTGGGGCTACACTTCATTGGATGTGTTCAAGCAGAGGTTATACAGCAATCTCTGGAATGGTTTAGTCTCGATTCCTGAACTTTTCAAAGTGCTAGACTTGATGGCCTCAATGAGACTACTTCCAATTCTATGATTCTGATTTTATGTGTGCATGTATACGTGGGGGGGGGGGGAGTTGTAACCTTGTAGTGATGAGTCTTATCAAAGCATGCATTAAGGCAGAAGAAATTAATTGATGACAATAGCTTACTTTGTTATATATAGGCAAATACCTGCATTTGGTTGAGTTATATTATTTATCTAACCATTTATTTCTTTTCTATTTCAATAGTACATTTCGGAAACTGCCTACAAGGTTTTAATAAATACCCTTAAACAGCCTAAAAAGATCTCAAAGAAGGTAAGAATTTTCCTGCAAGTCTTGTGATTCTGCCATTTTAATGCTTTTGCTACAATTACTATTATATTATATTACTATTATATTTACATTATGAATATATTTGTTTACAATCCTGTAACACTGCTGAGATGTGCATAGGATTACTTTGCTTATCAATATATAGGCCTTCATGAGAACAAGATCCCTGTTAGAGATATCGGGTTTCAACCAAGCACATCTCACACAAGCTTGAAGGAGGAGGCAGCCTCTGCTGTAATCTAATCTTACTTGCTTTGTGTGGGAGGGGCTGAATCCCAATTTCCTGTTCCTGTTCCCTTCTCTTCTCCTCTTTCCTGTTTGAATCTCCTACCAAGGAGGATGGTCAGCTATGGCTGTCCATTGCTCACACTTCCATTCAGGTGGGCCACATTAAGAAGCATGTGGGTCTCGTCAGAACCTATTGCTCGCACGCATGGACTGTTTCTACTAAGAAACTGTGAGTTACAATAAAACTGTAAGCTCTTTTTATGTTACTTTACATTAACGTGTGAAGTGTGTTTATTTTGTGTTTTTTGAACTGATTAAGCCTTGTGCAAGTTTATGGGAACGTTTCTGCTCTGCTATATACTAATAAGAAGCTGTATTACCATTCCAGAATTCCTACAATCCCCACAATGCATACTGTACATTTATTGTAAGAAATTGGGTAGGGATATGACAGCATTTTCTTGTTTCCCTGAAGCAATTCAAAGGGTTCAAATATGAACACAAATCAAATAAGCTGTGACAGCAGAATTATTCAGCTTAAGAAGTATCCTGGTGTCCTTATATGACTTCCCATTATAATAGGAGGAGGAAATAGATAAGAGAAAGCAGTATCAACAATTGTCTCTATCCTGATGTCCAGCAACAGACTTAGTCCTTTGAATTGGTTGACAGTTTGAATTATCTTTGATGGGTTTTGCCTGTAATTACAGAACACTCAAGGGTGAATCTCCCATAAGAGATATTCTGTACAATTTCAGGATCCTTTGTGAAGATTAAATTATAACACACAGTTTCTTGCCTATGACAGTCACTGTTAATGACTATTAGTCATTACTCTGATGTGTTATGTACATGAGGCTAGTATCTTTGAAAGGTTATTGTTTTAGTATCACAATAAAACACTACGAAACAACCAACTTAAAGCTTGCACAAATGCTTGCTCTATGCATTCAGTTGATCAATGTCCCAATTACTTGAATCTAGTATGGTTCTGGAAGGTTCTCCCTCCTGCTGCTCTGTGGCTTCTAAGGAGCATCACAGCTGTTTGGTACATGAATTTATCAAGAAAAATCTTTCTGTTTTCATTGTGGACTGAAACCGTAGGTGGAATCCCATGAGTCTTATAACAGAATGATAAATCTCTCTCTAGTATATTCTATGAGGCAAATTAAGTCTTTCTCACAATCGTTGAACTATTCTGGGATTTGTAAATTAGGGTCAAAGAGGGGGTAGCTACTTATTTATTTATTTATTTATTCATTCATTCATTCATTCATTCAGAAATACATACTTCTCCCTTTCTCTCATAATTAAAGTCAATAATTCTATGGTTTTGATGTAAGGCTAGTGCTCAACACAAGACTCAGAAGGTTCAGAAACAAGTTGGGTGATCTGAGTAAAATTCAGATTCCAAAGTAGGCAAAAACAAAATGCCAGAGGTACTGTAAATGAAATGAAACAAGACTTATAGGCACCTTCTATCATCCACCTTCCAACAGAGCAGTTTAGACTTGGAAAGTACTGATGGGACCCTGATTTTTTCTTGAGAGATTAGCTGCAATTTTTCATCACTCTTAAGGAAATATTGTAGAGGCAACCACTCTTCCACCTGTACAAGTGATGGAGAAAGGAAAATGCACCAGATCTGCTACCAGATTGCACCACATCTTACAGGGAATATATTAAATATTACAACAGATGGGAGCAGGTGCAAAGAAAGAAAGAAATCCCAACAATTAAAAAATGGGTTTGTGTGCAATATTTTTAACGTATGTCATATACAAGACATAAGAAGAGGAATTTTAGTACACTATAGAGGGAAGGTGCCAGGTTAAAACATTCTGATGTTGTTGTGACGGCAACCCCGTCCAGCCATTCTCTACCAGATTTCCCTGAGAGGCAATTAATATTCTCAATTAATATTCCCTCCTTTTGTAGGCAAAAATGTGATCCCCTCAGCCTCTCCTGGTCCAAGTGAAAAAGGCTTTGTCCTGTTGAAACTGGGAGATCTCCAGAAGAAGTAAAAGCAACAAGTGTGAGTGTGCTGGGGACAAGAGAAGGAAAAATCAGAGACTGTGATTCCTTTTAGGCTTAGATTAAAGCTGGGACTATGTCTATGAAGGTTCTCAGTCATCCAGGTGGAACAGTCTGTGGCTTGAATCATGTCAACTGGATTTCTATTTTCTTAGTGGAAACGTTTCACTCCTTATCCAAGGAGCTTCTTCAGTCTGAGTAAAGTTAGTAAGGGAATCCTTAAATATGTTTCTAGGCTGGCTGTGTGACCTTGCACCTGGGGCTAGGTCATGGTTATTTTTGAGATGTTTGTTTCTAAGTCCCTTTATCATCTAAAGGAGGATCGTTAAGATTACCCTGCTGCTGTTGAGCTTGTGAAATGGTCTTAATCTTCCTAGGCACAGAAGACAAAGCAGGAAGGAAGATAGGGGAAAGGTTATGCCTGAGGCCCCCACCTCTATTCAAGGAAGGATTTTCCAAGTTGGCATGAATGGATTCCTTGACCCCTCTCTCAAACCACCTATCTTCTCTGTCTAAAATGTGAACATTAATGTCCTCAAATGAGTGTCCTTTTTCCTTTAGATGAAGATAAAGTCCACTTCACCATTGATGCCCTGCAATACAATTTTGAAAACCTTCACCAGGAACTCACAGCCACCCTTCCTGACCCAATCCTGGATAGAGTTATTCAGCTTGGCAATAAAGTACAGCTGGCCCAGCATCACAAGACAAAGGAGAGGCAAACTAAGAAATTTGACATTCTTCTTTCTCGCAGCAAGCAGAAACAAGGAACTGGAGAAACCGCTGGGAGGAACAACAACAACAGGACCACAGAGGACAAAAAGAACATGTGGGTGAAAAATCTCTCAGACAGAGAACTTACCCAACCAGAGAGAGATGTCCTAGCCAAAGGTCTTAATTTTGCCATCACTCCCAAGCAAGTTCCGGTTGTGGAGCTCATTACAGCCACAGAATCTGCCATCCACAACAACCACCTACCTTTTGAAGAAGCAGAACAACTCCGGCTTAAAATATCTGCAGCTCTGTCCAGTGCTCAACCTCCTCCCCCCAACCTTACCGTCCAAGAGAGGAGAGCCCTGACAGCCCTCAGCAAAGATGAAACCATCACCATTTTACCTGCTGACAAAGGAAGATGTACAGTGGTTCTAAACACTGCAGACTACCACAATAAAATTACCTCACTTTTGGAGGATCACCATACATATGAAAAACTGAAAAGAGACCC
The DNA here is from genome assembly GCA_023362775.1 of Charina bottae. Taxonomy (NCBI): domain Eukaryota; kingdom Metazoa; phylum Chordata; class Lepidosauria; order Squamata; family Charinaidae; genus Charina; species Charina bottae. Next base: position 5,118,090 of record JALMGJ010000028.1, on the reverse strand, counting down.
CACCAACAATTACAAGAAAAAGGCAATAGACAGTTTGAAACAATTGGAACATGATGGCTCCATCGATAGGATTACCTACCACCGTCTGTATCCTGGAGAAGCCATCCCCTGCATCTACGGACTTCCTAAGATCCACAAGGAAGGAACACCCCTCCGACCCATAGTCAGCAGCATCAATTCGGTAACATACAACATTGCCAAACACCTCTCTACCATACTAGCACCTCTAGTTGGACACTCTGAACACCACATCCATAATTCGGAAGAATTTGTTTCCAAAGCAAAGATCCTGAAACTGGATACAGATGAAACTATGGTCTCCTTTGATGTGTCCTCCCTTTTCACCAGCATCCCCACCACTCATGCTCTATCCGCTGTCAGGAAGAGACTAGAAGAGGACAGCACCCTGGAAAGGAGAAGCCATCTCAACCCAAACCAGATCTGCCATCTTCTGGACCTGTGTCTTAACACCACTTATTTCACATACAGAGGTGACTTTTACAGACAAAAGCACGGCTGTGCCATGGGTTCTCCTGTGTCACCCATTGTGGCCAATTTATACATGGAAGAAGTGGAGAAGAAAGCACTCAACACATTCCAGGGAACGGTGCCCACCCACTGGTTTAGGTATGTGGATGACACCTGGGTCAAAATCAAGGCCCAGGAAGTACAGGCCTTCACGGACCATATAAACACTATAGATGCCAACATTAGCTTCACCAGAGAAGACACCAAGGACAACAGACTGGCATTCCTAGACTGTGAAGTCCTCATTGGGACCGGTGGCAAGCTAGAAATAGGGATCTACAGGAAACCCACACACACAGATCAATACCTGATGTTTGACTCCCACCATCCACTGCAGCACAAACTAGGAGTCATCAGGACATTGTCACACAGAGCAGAAACCATCCCCACCTCCATGGATTCCAAAAAGAATGAAAAGCAGCATCTGAGAACAGCTCTGCAGGCCTGTGGATATCCAAATTGGGCCTTCACCAAATCTAAGTCTACCAGACCTAAAACAGCGACAGATAGGGCTGAGACTCAGAGTAAACGGAAGAACCTGGTCATTCCTTACATGGCTGGCGTGTCTGAAAAGATCAAACGGATATTTGGCAAACACCACATACCTGTATATTTCAAACCCACCAACACACTGAGACAGAGGCTTGTACACCCCAAAGATCAAACTCCAAAACACAAGGAAAGCAATGTAGTGTATGCAATCCAGTGCAGTGAGGAGTGCTCTGAACTCTACATTGGAGAAACCAAACAACCTTTGTACAGGAGGATGGCCCAACACAGGAGAAGTAACACCACAGGACCAGAGTCAGCAGTTTATCTTCATCTAAAGGAAAAAGGACACTCATTTGAGGACATTAATGTTCACATTTTAGACAGAGAAGATAGGTGGTTTGAGAGAGGGGTCAAGGAATCCATTCATGCCAACTTGGAAAATCCTTCCTTGAATAGAGGTGGGGGCCTCAGGCATAACCTTTCCCCTATCTTCCTTCCTGCTTTGTCTTCTGTGCCTAGGAAGATTAAGACCATTTCACAAGCTCAACAGCAGCAGGGTAATCTTAACGATCCTCCTTTAGATGATAAAGGGACTTAGAAACAAACATCTCAAAAATAACCATGACCTAGCCCCAGGTGCAAGGTCACACAGCCAGCCTAGAAACATATTTAAGGATTCCCTTACTAACTTTACTCAGACTGAAGAAGCTCCTTGGATAAGGAGTGAAACGTTTCCACTAAGAAAATAGAAATCCAGTTGACATGATTCAAGCCACAGACTGTTCCACCTGGATGACTGAGAACCTTCATAGACATATTGCCATACATTTTGGGGATGAAACCCTGAAGTTGGTAAGGAAATTCGAGAAGACAGCAAGAAAGGTGGCAGACTATAGAAACCACCTACGTTTTAACCTCAGATGCAGACAACAGAGACTCATCCCGACAAGCCTACGCCTGCAATCTACAGTTAAGGGTCACAGAGCAGATCAGATCCTGCAGCAGGCACAAAGACATCTTCTAAATGAAAGAATAAGGCAAGTCCACTTCACCATTGATGCCCTGCAATACAATTTTGAAAACCTTCACCAGGAACTCACAGCCACCCTTCCTGACCCAATCCTGGATAGAGTTATTCAGCTTGGCAATAAAGTACAGCTGGCCCAGCATCACAAGACAAAGGAGAGGCAAACTAAGAAATTTGACATTCTTCTTTCTCGCAGCAAGCAGAAACAAGGAACTGGAGAAACTGCTGGGAGGAACAACAACAACAGGACCACAGAGGACAAAAAGAACATGTGGGTGAAAAATCTCTCAGACAGAGAACTTACCCAACCAGAGAGAGATGTCCTAGCCAAAGGTCTTAATTTTGCCATCACTCCCAAGCAAGTTCCGGTTGTGGAGCTCATTACAGCCACAGAATCTGCCATCCACAACAACCACCTACCTTTTGAAGAAGCAGAACAACTCCGGCTTAAAATATCTGCAGCTCTGTCCAGTGCTCAACCTCCTCCCCCCAACCTTACCGTCCAAGAGAGGAGAGCCCTGACAGCCCTCAGCAAAGATGAAACCATCACCATTTTACCTGCTGACAAAGGAAGATGTACAGTGGTTCTAAACACTGCAGACTACCACAATAAAATTACCTCACTTTTGGAGGATCACCATACATATGAAAAACTGAAAAGAGACCCCACCAACAATTACAAGAAAAAGGCAATAGACAGTTTGAAACAATTGGAACATGATGGCTCCATCGATAGGATTACCTACCACCGTCTGTATCCTGGAGAAGCCATCCCCTGCATCTACGGACTTCCTAAGATCCACAAGGAAGGAACACCCCTCCGACCCATAGTCAGCAGCATCAATTCGGTAACATACAACATTGCCAAACACCTCTCTACCATACTAGCACCTCTAGTTGGACACTCTGAACACCACATCCATAATTCGGAAGAATTTGTTTCCAAAGCAAAGATCCTGAAACTGGATACAGATGAAACTATGGTCTCCTTTGATGTGTCCTCCCTTTTCACCAGCATCCCCACCACTCATGCTCTATCCGCTGTCAGGAAGAGACTAGAAGAGGACAGCACCCTGGAAAGGAGAAGCCATCTCAACCCAAACCAGATCTGCCATCTTCTGGACCTGTGTCTTAACACCACTTATTTCACATACAGAGGTGACTTTTACAGACAAAAGCACGGCTGTGCCATGGGTTCTCCTGTGTCACCCATTGTGGCCAATTTATACATGGAAGAAGTGGAGAAGAAAGCACTCAACACATTCCAGGGAACGGTGCCCACCCACTGGTTTAGGTATGTGGATGACACCTGGGTCAAAATCAAGGCCCAGGAAGTACAGGCCTTCACGGACCATATAAACACTATAGATGCCAACATTAGCTTCACCAGAGAAGACACCAAGGACAACAGACTGGCATTCCTAGACTGTGAAGTCCTCATTGGGACCGGTGGCAAGCTAGAAATAGGGATCTACAGGAAACCCACACACACAGATCAATACCTGATGTTTGACTCCCACCATCCACTGCAGCACAAACTAGGAGTCATCAGGACATTGTCACACAGAGCAGAAACCATCCCCACCTCCATGGATTCCAAAAAGAATGAAAAGCAGCATCTGAGAACAGCTCTGCAGGCCTGTGGATATCCAAATTGGGCCTTCACCAAATCTAAGTCTACCAGACCTAAAACAGCGACAGATAGGGCTGAGACTCAGAGTAAACGGAAGAACCTGGTCATTCCTTACATGGCTGGCGTGTCTGAAAAGATCAAACGGATATTTGGCAAACACCACATACCTGTATATTTCAAACCCACCAACACACTGAGACAGAGGCTTGTACACCCCAAAGATCAAACTCCAAAACACAAGGAAAGCAATGTAGTGTATGCAATCCAGTGCAGTGAGGAGTGCTCTGAACTCTACATTGGAGAAACCAAACAACCTTTGTACAGGAGGATGGCCCAACACAGGAGAAGTAACACCACAGGACCAGAGTCAGCAGTTTATCTTCATCTAAAGGAAAAAGGACACTCATTTGAGGACATTAATGTTCACATTTTAGACAGAGAAGAAAGGTGGTTTGAGAGAGGGGTCAAGGAATCCATTCATGCCAACTTGGAAAATCCTTCCTTGAATAGAGGTGGGGGCCTCAGGCATAACCTTTCCCCTATCTTCCTTCCTGCTTTGTCTTCTGTGCCTAGGAAGATTAAGACCATTTCACAAGCTCAACAGCAGCAGGGTAATCTTAACGATCCTCCTTTAGATGATAAAGGGACTTAGAAACAAACATCTCAAAAATAACCATGACCTAGCCCCAGGTGCAAGGTCACACAGCCAGCCTAGAAACATATTTAAGGATTCCCTTACTAACTTTACTCAGACTGAAGAAGCTCCTTGGATAAGGAGTGAAACGTTTCCACTAAGAAAATAGAAATCCAGTTGACATGATTCAAGCCACAGACTGTTCCACCTGGATGACTGAGAACCTTCATAGACATAATGTATACAGTATGTTTTTTAAAAAATCGTCATAGGGAAGTTGTGTTAATATGCTATACCAAAAGTAATGTTAGATCTTGGGAGGCCTTGACAATACATGTATTTTTTTTTTTTGGCATAACCCACTATTGCTATATAAATATGATATATAAATAATAAATAAATAAATTTGCACCAATTTGTATCACTCTCATAAGTCATAGCAAAGATGATTATGAAATATGATGGCTGGGGATATATTAACCACCCAGAGTTCCCCGTTGGGGGAGATGGGCAGTGATATAAATTTAAATAATAAATAAATAAATAAATTATGGAAGTTGCAGTCCAAACTAACTGGTCTTTGGGTTCCTTAAAAACTTAATAAATGTATTTGTTGTCATAATGAAGCATTTCAAAACCTGTAAATATACAATTTGAATAGAAATCAATCTGAGGTTGCTCCTTAAGAGAAAAGTAGCTGGGCTTCACAACTACTCCAGGAGCACTTTGGAGCTGTTGAATTGATCAATTACTACAGTAGGTGGAATGTTATGTTGGAGTGTGTGTTTTCTTGCACACATAGAGTATCAGAAAGCAATTAGCTTCAGAGACTAATAAATGATGCCAGTCATTGTAGTAACTTAGTTGCAGTTGTATTAGTTACTCATACAGACAGATACTATTTACAGTTCTCTTCCAGATCCCTGGAAGTGTTACAAATCCACAAACCAGAAAGATGAGAAGTAGAAACAAGCAGGAGTAGAAGCAAGCAGGAGCAGTGAGCAGTGAGCTGGGCAGGGCAGGCAGGCAGGTTCTTTTATACTCTTCAGCCTGGATCATGTGCTGCCTGACCTTTTAAAGTTTGCAGGTGCTTACCTAATAAGCACATGGATCTGCTTTCCCTTTTTCAAAACCAAAACTTTGCAGTTTTTCATCTAATTTTAGGTTCCAGCAGTGAGATGCTTGTTTCAAACCATAAATTGATCTTTGTAGTTCACACACTAAATTTTTTCCTTGTTCAAAACCAGGTGGTTGTTGCATGTACAATTTCTGGTCTAACTCACTATACAAAAATGCAGTTTGGATATCATAATGATAAACTGACATTCCTTTTAATGCAGGAACTTTCAGCAACAATCTGATTGATTCACCCTTTGTAACAGGTGCAAAAGCTTTGTCAAAGTCTAATTGTTTTCTTTCAGAAAATCCTTTAGCAATTAACCTTACTTTGTATTTTTGAATTTTCCCACTAGCATCCTTTTTTAGTTTGAAGACCCATCTACAACCAAGACAACGTTCATTGGGAGGTAGATTAACTTATTTCCAAGTTTTATTTTCTTTCAAGGAATCTAATTCCTGTTGCATTGCATCATACCAGCATTTTGCAATCTCAGGTGGCATATCATTTATTTGTTGTAAAGAGTAATTGAGGAATTACTCAATGAGTTTGTTTCAGAGTAAACATGGAAAGCTTTAACCATATCCACCTCAAAACATTGAGGAGGAACACCTTTACTACTCCTCCATGACCTGCGAGGTATTACAAGGCTAACATGGTTAATATTTTGTCTTCCCTCACTTTCCTGAGTAGCATCTGTATCATCAGACAGATTTTCAGCTTGTTCCTCTTGTTTAAAGAACTCATTTGATGAAGAATCTTGCGAAGTTCTATCAGCAAGTTCTTGCCTTTGCCCTGGTTTCAAATCAACTTGCGAGCTGGAATTTATTTTTTCCCAGTTTTGTTCTGCAAATGAAGCACTCTTGCTTATAATCAATTTATCGCCTAATATGAACCTGTAGCTTCTTTGGCTTTGTTCATACCCAACAAAAATTGCTTTCTTTGTTTTGGAACCTCCTTTTTTCCTTTGTTGTTTTGGTACATGAACCCATGCTGCACTGCCAAAAACTCTGAGATGGTTCACTTTTGGTTTCACACCATAAAACAAATGAAATGGAGTATCCTTAATCACACAATTAAACAGTCTGTTCTGAACATAACAGGCAGTTGATAATGCTGTAAGGTCCCTGGCTTACACTATTTTACCCAAGTTACTGAGGTTGCCAAAAACAGTCTTGAGTCGAGGCTTGGAGATTTAAAATAACAGCATTTATTTGGCCAAGCAAAGCTGAACCTCTGCAGACATCATGGCAGTGAAATGTCTGGGAAGAGATCCACACCCCATATTGCAGCTCCAACCATTATATAGGTTTCCCAGGTACAGTAAGAAAGCATAGTGCACTCTCTCCTAGAGAGACAGCGTACAAGGTTTCTGAATCTGCATTGCTAGCAGTAACGAAGCATAAACAAACTCTCTCCTAGAGACAGAGCGTCTCCTGGAATAGTGAACATCCTTGCCCTGCGTTATCTAATCTCTAGTCCCCTTTCACCTAATTCCCTTTCGCAAGCAGTTTCCAAAAGCAGAATGGCGTTGGTTAAGCTAACCCTTACATTCCTCCCTTTACTTTACCAGGCGAAATGCTTTTCGCTAGAGGCCATCCCACCAAAGGGGTGTACTCAGAAGTAACGCGTCTGAGTACCATCACTTTGGAAGGCTGGATTTCAGTGTTAACCTGGTGAGGTGAGGCAATAACAGTCACCCCATCAATGGAAGATTCAAACCATTTGATCATATGAAACAAGAAAGGAAAAGAAGGTCCCTCAGAGCAAGTAAAGCTAGAAAAACAATGCATTTCCAATCAGTGAAAATATTACTGAACCAGTCCAAACAGCTTGCAGTCTAATAATGCGTTTAAGCGTTCCACAGAAGCAAAAATGGCTTCATTTAAATTAAAACATTAAAAAATTCCTTCATTTAAAGGGGTACCTCCCTTTACTTTATGGGGAGTGAAATGCTCGACTTAGAACCATCACCTGGGGTTGGTTGAGCAACTGAATGGTAGGAAGAAGCTAATACGGTTAAAGCAGTTGCAGCTTTGCTAATAATAATTTCTAACACAGCCTGTCTCAGGCCCATCGTGGGGACTGGGCACATATAGTCTTTAAGTTTATTAAGTTACGTTTGCTTTTATGTTCAGTTGTCCTTTTCCTTTTAGCACTGGGTCCTTAGGTCCCCAGTAACTGCACAAAAATATGACAATCTAGTTACATCAATTCACGACTTTCACTTCCGGGTTCTGGTCGGAGCACAGCGAAGAACTGGGGCTCCTTAGCCTCAATTCCACGGCTAAGCTGTTTGCAGCGATTTGGGAGAAGAAATCGCTGGGAAAATCACACTCGAAGAGAGTGTGATCGGAAGATTAACCACAAAGGGTCTCTGAAGTAAATGCCCTCCCCCGACTCCTGTAATTTCCAATGCGGGAGGAGGGAGATGGAGCAATGAAAGGAGACTGGGAAGAAAAACGGGGCTCTGCAGCAGCCGTGATTCTAACAGATAAGTAGCTGGCCCGACCAGGCTTTTAGTCACTTTTTTTTACTTTTAAACATTATTATTTTTTTATTAAGTGCTAAGATTTGTATCTGGACTTGATTTATATTTGCTGGTGCTATATTTTTTTCTTGTTAATGGAAGAATAAACGGTGGGAAGAGAAGCTAAGTGGCTTTGCTAGAAGTGAAAGTGACTTTTACTATTATTTCAGTTTGGAAATGTAAAAAAAAAGAGGGGTCTTTTTACCATATGTGGTGGACATGTGAGACTGCAAAGAAATTTTGGACTCAAATACATGCATTGATGCAAAATATATTACAAATTCGAGTTCCATTTAAACCGGAATTTTTCTTACTGGGAATAATTGATGGACAACCTGGGAAGCAATTTACAAGGATTATGCAATACATGATTACAGCAGCAAGACTTATTTTTGCACAAAATTGGAAAAACCAGATATCGCCTACAATACAAGATTGGATGTTAAAATTGATGGATATGGCAGAGAATGATAAACTGACATGTTTATTAAAAGAAAATCCAAATAATTATTTCCTTAAAGAGTGGAAACCATTAACTGACTATTTACAAGATGCGGGAGGGGCAAAGCTTATATGGGGATTTGAAGATTAAAATATATATATATTGATGTAATAGACAAGAAATATTCTTTAATATTATATATAGACCTAGCATGTAAGACAAAATTTTTAAAATACCATGACCAGATACAAATCGGAAGTTGACCAAATTCTGTTTCAGCTTTATCTTTTTTTCTTTTTTCCTTTACTACACTTTTTTATCTTTTCTTTTTTCTTGATTTGTATTTCCATTTTCTTTTCTGTTTCAAACTTTTATCTATGTAAAATTAAAATCTAATAAAATTTGTTAGTTACATCAATTCACTAACTGTTGGTATCATAAACAACATCATCAATCCACATTGAGCTTTATGACAATCTAGCCACGAAAGTTGTTACAATTACCAGCTTGCCATAAAAGCTTCTAATTGGTCATTTCTCTAGCATCTGCACAAAAGCTGAGCATGAAACATAACCCATAATATTCTCTAAACATGTATCACTAACTATTTTCAAATACACATTCCATAGCTCAGCCCTTTATCTCCTCCTCTGCACATAAGTTGCAAGCTTAGGCACAGAGAGTCTAACTCTCTCCAGTGATATTTCCAGCTTGACACATTTCAAAGTGACATCTACAGAACAATAGGGTATTTACATCACTATCTCTTGTTCAATTATACATTGAGTTCAAAACACACAAGTATCACATTGGCACTCTTCAGTCAAATTAAGTTTTTCCTTCCTGTTGTCATCATTTCCCCCATTTAAGTTTTGAAGATTTGAACTCAGATCCTGAGGAAAACCTTCAACATAGCACACTTGGGAAAAATTGGATAAAACCATCTAGCGATTAAATGTGGTTTTTACAGTGTTAGTGACTAAACACAATAAAAGGCATAACCCTTACACTGTTTCACTCCAAAACTTAAAAGGTAATTTTGCATCTTTAGAGAATAATACACCAACATGTTACTGTGGTAAAATGCTATCCCTTATATACTGTAAGTGCATTCCTCAGGAACATCTCTGTCAAGTTATTTGAGGAAGCTGCAGCTGTTAAATGCCTGCCTGTATGTTTTCCTACATTTGTTGTTGTTCAGTCGTTTAGTCGGGTCCGACTCTTCGTGACCTCATGGACCATAGCACGCCAGGCCTTCCTGTCCTCCACTGTCTCCCTGAGTTTACTCAAATTCATGTTCATTACATCGGTGATGTAACCATCTCATCCTCTGCCGTCCCCTTCTCCTTTTGCCTTCAGTCTTTCCCAGCATCAGGGTCTTTTCCAGTGAGTCCTCTCTTCGCATTAGGTGGCCAAAGTATTTGAGCTTCAGCTTCAGCATCTGTCCTTTCAATGAGCAGTCAGGGTTGATTTCCTTTAGGATTGACTGGTTTGACCTCCTTGCAGTCCAAGGGACTCTCAAGAGTCTTCTCCAGCACCACAGTTCGAAAGCATCAATTCTTCGGCGCTCAGCCTTCCTTATGGTCCAACTCTCACAGCCATACATTACTACTGGAAAAACCATAGCTTTAACTATACGGACCTTTGTCGGCAAGGTGATGTCTCTGCTTTTTAATATGCTGTCTAGCTTTGCCATAGCTTTCCTCCAAAGGAGCAAGCGTCTTTTAATTTCATGGCTGCAGTCACCGTCTGCGGTGATCTTGGAGCCCAAGAAAATAAAATCTGTCACTGCTTCCATTTCTTCCCCTTCTATTTGCCAGGAAGTGATGGGACCAGATGCCATGATCTGTGTTTTTTTAATGTTGAGTTTCAAGCCAGCTTTTGCACTCTCCTCTTTCACCCTCATCAAGAGGCTCTTTAGTTCCTCTTCACTTTCTGCCATTAGGGTGGTATCGTCTGCATATCTGAGGTTGTTGATATTTCTCCCGGCAATCTTAACTCCGGCTTGTGATTCATCCAGCCCGGCATTTCTCATGATGTACTCTGCATATAAGTTAAATAAGCAGGGTGATAATATACAGCCTTGTCGTACTCCTTTCCCAATTTTGAACCAGTCGGTTGTTCCATGTCCGGTTCTAACTGTTGCTTCTTGACCCACATACAGGTTTCTCAGGAGATAGGTAAGGTGGTCTGGTACTCCCATCTCTTTAAGACTTTGCCACAGTTTGTTGTGATCCACACAATCAAAGGCTTTAGCGTAGTCAATGAAGCAGAAGTAGATGTTTTTCTGGAACTCTCTTGCTTTTTCCATGATCCAGCGAATGTTGGCAGTCTGATCTCTAGTTCCTCTGCCTCTTCTAAACCCAGCTTGCACTTCTGGTAGTTCTCGGTTCACATACTGCTGAAGCCTAGCTTGTAGGATTTTGAGCATAACCTTGCTAGCATATGAAATGAGCGCAATTGTACGGTAGTTTGAACATTCTTTGGCATTGCCTTTCTTTGGAATTGGAACGTAAACTGACCTTTTCCAATCCTGTGGCCACTGTTGAGTTTTCCAAATTTGTTGGCATATTAAGTGCAGCACTTTAACAGCATCATCTTTTAGGATTTTAAATAGCTCAGCTGGGATACTGTCTTCTCTGCTAGCTTTGTTGTTAGTAATGCTTCCTAAGGCCCACTTGACTTCACTCTCTAGGATGTCCGGCTCAAGGTCAGTGACCACACCATCGTATTTATCAGGAATATTAAGATCTTTCTTGTATAGTTCTTCTGTGTATTCTTGCCACCTCTTCTTAATCTCTTCTGCTTCTGTTAGGTCCCTGCCTTTTTTGTCCTTTATCATGCCCATCTTTGCACAAAACGTTCCCTTGATATCTCCGATTTTCTTGAAGAGATCTCTAGTCTTCCCCATTCTATTGTTTTCCTCGATTTCTTTGCATTGTTCATTTAAGAAGGCCTTCTTATCTCTCCTTGCTATTCTCTGGAAATCTGCATTCAGTTGGTTATATCTTTCCCTTTCTCCCTTGACTTTTGCTTCCCTTCTTTCCTCAGCTATTTGTAAAGCCTCATCAGTCAGCCACTTTGCTTTCTTGCATTTCTTTTTCTTTGGGATGGTTTTAATTGCTGCCTCCTGTACAATGTTACAAACCTCCATCCATAGTTCTTCAGGCACTCTGTCTACCAGATCTAATCCTTTAAATCTATTCCTCACCTCAACTGTATATTCATAAGGGATATGATTTAGGTCATACCTGAGTGGTCTAGTGGTTTTCTCTACGTTCTTCAATTTAAGCCTAAATTTTGCGATAAGAAGCTCATGATCTGAGCCACAGTCAGCTCCAGGTCTTGTTTTTGCTGATTGTATAGAGCTTCTCCATCTTTGGCTGCAAAGTATATAATCAATCTGATTTCGGTATTGACCATCTGATGATGTCCATGTGTAAAGTCGTCTCTTGTGTTGTTGGAAAACAGTGTTTGCTATGACCAGCGTGTTCTCTTGACAAAACTCTATTAGCCTTTGCCCTGCTTCATTTTGTACTCCGAGGCCGAACTTGCCTGTTATTCCTTATGTTTTCCTACATACTCCATAATTAATCCAGGAAGATTCAGACAAATCACAAGTACTTGGACCTTAATTTGTAAAGCCATCATAGCTTTTGTTCAAAATGAACAAAAACAGATTTTTTACAGCTTACAGGAGAATTTTATTATACCTTCTATTCCAGTTTCCTTGGGTTTTGAAGCTTAAATGGAAATTGATTATTGTCCTCTTAAACCAAAGTTTGTTTGTTTCTTATAACTGAATATAGTAAAGCTGTATTCAAACCATTCTGGCAGGGGGTGGGCTTCCCACTAAATATTTCCTAGCCTTGTGTGACATGCACAGATGACTTACGGATGTCCCTGAAAAGCCGCACTGTGATTTCAAGAAGATGCAGTACTTTGAATATTGATTGAGAAGGACTCTTCAGTTGCTTTGTGGAATACACTGCAAATAGTTCTTGTAGAACTAATGTGTAACTTTATATTGCTCTGCTTGCATCTTTTCCTAGCAAAGAGAGGTTTGTACACAACTTTCCCTCTTATATGTTTTTTAAATACAACAGTAGCTAATATAATTTTTCTAAATATTTTTTTTGTGGTATAATTTCATTTGTGTGAATTGCAGACACAAGGGCATTCACTGGTGTCCATCCTTGTTGTGGCAAAATCCATATTGACAATGTGTACCATTTTTCACTATTGCTCTGTTCCCAGCCCTGCAGGTTGGGTCACAGGGTTTTGTTGTTGTTGTTTTGGACCTGGAAACAATGATCACACAATATGAGTACTTAAGGCTTTATTCCAAGACAGTGTAAGAAATGGCATAATATCAAAAAATGAGATAGCAATCAAGGAATATCCAAGAATAAAGGAATACAATAAGACAAAAGAAAAAGAAAGAAAGAAAGAAAGAAAGAAAGAAAGAAAGAAAGAAAGAAAGAAAGAAAGAAAGAAAGAAAGAAGGAAGGAAGGAAGGAAGGAAGGAAGGAAGGAAGGAAGGAAGGAAGGAAGGAAGGAGAAAGAGAGAAAGAGAAAGAGAGAAGGAGAAGGAGAAGGAGAAGGAGAAGGAGAAGGAGAAGGAGAGGAAGGAAGGAAGGAAGGAAGGAAGGAAGGAAGGAAGGAAGGAAGGAAGGAAGGAAGGAAGGCCTTAAGTCCCTTCTGCCAGTGTCAGGGAACCCCAGAGAGATGATGGCAGGTGGACCCCTTCAAAGCCAGCAAACATGCAACACCTTCCTGGTTAGGTCTGCATTGAAGTACCAATCCATGGAAGTTTTTGACTAGCTTATATAGGCTCTGAATTACAATTAATTGCTTTTCAATGGTTTCCTTTCACTAAGGATGAGGACAAGTCTATCTAAGCTTGGAATGCTTCACCCTCCTGCCAAGAATGAGACCATCAAAGTTCAAGGTTGAGGATTTCTGCCAAGAATGAGTCAATCAAGGCTAAGAAGCCTTATATACAAAGGCTGATGATGCAACCTTCTCAAAGTTAATGTCAGCCCTTCAAGGTAGTCCAGACAAGAAACCAATATCATGAATACTGACATTACCTTTATTATAAGGCTACAGTAACAGAATCTTGCAAATCTGAAAGCCCATTTCTCCCCCCTTGCCTTTACTTTCCAGGGAACTAGGAAGGGTCCCTTCTGAGATGCTTACCATGCCCCCATTCCTTCTGTGGACTGAGATGTCTCTTATCTGATCATTGCCCTGGCTATGGCTCTTCCTCTTCCTGTTTCTCAAGGATATTCCCACAGACCATTACAGTTAAGGACTATCTGTTTCTCAAGGTTAATTGGATTGAAGATGAGAAAGATCATCCTACTTTTGGGGTCTCACCAAGGACAAGGCAGAACTTAAGTATGACCTTTTAGTGACTGAAATAAATGCTAGTGATTTTTTTCAGAGGGGTGGGATGGGAGGATCTTCATTGTTGCATTTCATAATTTTTTATTTATTTATTTATTTATGTTTCGACTTCTATCACCGCACCATCTCCCACAAGGGGACTCTGGGCGGTTTACAAACATAGAGATTAAAATTCCGTTATAAAAACACATAAAAATACAATATACAATTAATTATTATTATAAATTAAGTAGAAAATCCAAGAAGGCAGACCATGATCTTTAAAAGGGCTCTATGGCACCAGCCATCCCCACGAGGAACTATTCCTGTTCCCATCCCACGCGAGGCGGCAAAACCAGGTCTTTAGGTTCTTCCGGAAGGACAGGAGCGATGGGGCCTGCCTCACCTCCGGGGGCAGGTTGTTCCAAAGGGCAGGCGCCACTGCCGAGAAGGCCCGCCTTCTGGACCCCGCCAAACGAAACTCCCTTACCGACAGGGTCCGGAGCATGCCCTCTCTACATAATCGAGTGGGACGGTTTGAAGTTATGGGGATGAGGCGGTCCCTCAGATACCCTGGGGTATAATAATAGGTTGACCTTGAAAAGTTAAAGAAAATTAAGTGAGGCCTGACCACAGAAATGGCATTTTTGTAGCATGCTTTGGATAGGCAAGGCTTCTGTTTGTCCTTTTAAATAAATAAGATTTTTTTTTCATTCACTGTGTTATAGATACGTATGTAGTAATTAAGCTGGAAGCAAGTTGCTAGAGGGAAATAAATTTTAAAAGCTGAAATGTAGAGCTGTTATTTACAGAAGACTTTTTTATGTTAACTCAAATACTACTGGAAGGTATGAGCTGGCATGACACATATCTAATTTAAGAAGTATTTTCATAATGAATGGATCTTTCAGTCAACAATGTCAATTACAAGCACGCTGAGCTTAACAAACTGTGCTAGGTAATATACACTCTAGGGAGCTCCTTGTTTGTCTTTAACTCATAAATACATCATTACATTGATGTCCAACCTTGAGTGAAAAATTGCCAAGGAGAACAAAGGAATATTAATTGCCAGAGCTCATAAGTGCTAGAAGATAAACACAGAATAGAACAGAAATAACTGCTATCCTGAACTTTCAGAAGTCCTATTATACTTAGTAAAATTTATTTTAATCAAAGTGATTTATAAGACTGCACCCTTAATATTATTTTATGACTCTATTATTTTCATATATTTAATAAACAAAACAATATTTTCAGTGCAGAATTACATCATTTTAAATGTTCATACATGCAGTGTTAAAATGATCATTGTTGACAGTACCAACACTATTCATTTATCAAGGGAAAAGACATTTTGAAAAAAAAAGTCACATACTTTATTACTTAAGAAAGGAATATTTTTAAAAACAAAGTTGGGTTGCTAAGTCAGTTAATAAAGATATCACTGGCCAAATTAACCAAAGAACTAATTCTGTTTGTTTTGTACGCATGTGTAAGAGAAATGGTATTTTATTTCAATAAAACGCCATGTGTTCTCAGCAAATAGTAGAATCTCCCAGGACCTACGTATATTTCCATGTCTCACTATCTATAATGGCATTGCTATTTTGACTGATGTGATCATGTTAATGAGACTTTGAGGATATAGGCATTATGCAAAGTAATATTTTGCTTGTTATTAAATATAAAATACCTGAGGAGGAATGAAGGCACATAGGTGCTAGATAACAGACTGAAATTAATGTTTCTTTATTAAACCACTGATAAGCTATAGAAAGAATAAACTTAGTGCTAATTAGCAATATAATGGTACCAGACTGCATTGATGCTAAATAGACAAATGTGTTGATTCCCTGATGATGATGTTTTTTAAGGATGGCTAGAAAATGCAATGTTCTTTAAATGAAAGCTACCATTAATTGGATGAGTTCCAGCTTGCTTCTTTGAGCTCAATGGACCAAGTTTTGCATTTAAAAAGAACCTAATTGTAATAAACTAGGTTTCTGTGAGAGTAAATGACTGTTTAAATTTTGAAAGCCTTTTGTTTTGATTTCTACCATGTCCTTTTTAAAAACAAGATTATATTTTATCCTCAGCTGATTAATTTACAGCACAATATTTATCCCCATAAACATAGCCAGTTTGTTTGAATATCTAAAAGGTAAAGGTTTCCCCTGCACAGTCATGTCCGACTCTAGGGAGTGGTTCTCATCTCCGTTTCTTAGCCGAAGAACCAGCGCTGTCCGAAGACATTTCCACGGTCATGTGGCCGGCATGACGCGCGCAGAATGCTGTTACTATCCCACCGAAGTGGTACCTATTTCTCTACTTGCATTAGCATGCTTTGGAATTGCTAGGTTGGCAAGAGCTGGGGCGAGTGTGGGAGCTCACTCTGTCACGCATGGCTAGGGTCTCGAACCGCTGACCTTCCGATCGACAAGACTGGCATCTTAACCACTGAACCATCACACCCCTTATATCTAACAACCTATAAATAAATGTAATGTTATTCCCCTTAAACTGGGTTAACTGTGCTTTTAATGTAGGTCTAATGTAGGCTTCTAGGGGCCTTCTGAAAGTTTGTGGGAAGGCTGCGCCCACCTCTCTCCAAATTCCACACATGCTTCTCCAAATCATCTTCTGAAGCATCACAAGAAGGCAGTGTGTGATTTGGAGAACACCACACATGGCCTCAGGAAGGCCTGCTGGAGCCAGCAGCTGCCATGCATAGGGCCAGGCCAGGCGCGCCTTGTCAGCAGCGGGAGGAAGAAGATGGTGAAGTTCAGCTGGGCATGGCAGGGCCAGCAGAGTGTAGACTGGCAGGGGTGGTTGGGGCTTTGTTTTGTGGTGCTGGGGTGGCTGGCCAAAGTGCAGGGCTGGTCAGATGACTGGTCAGACCAATTCAGGCACGGAATGTCCTGGCACATGTTGGGCAAACATGTGTAGACACTGCAGTTGTTGCACTGATGGCTCTAGACTTGCACAGCTCATGCTTACAGTATGTTGTGGTTCTGCAGTGCACCTTACTTCATAAGCTTGACAGCCCTTATGGATCAGGCCATGCCAGGTAGAGCAATTTTGTGCTAGAGTTTCCCAGGTTATTCCCAGACTGGAATAACTCGGTGAGTTTCTCTATAAATACAGGACCACCTTCTTTGTATATCTCTGCATGTATGGTGTCTGCCCCTGGGGCTTTGCCATTGGATAGATATCTGACAGCTTCTGTGACTTCAGCTACCACTGGTGGGTCATCCATGGTGCTGTTGATGTCAACCTGGGGAATCCTGTCTATTGTCTCATTGTTAATAGATGATGGTCGGTTGAGGACGGCTTCAAAATGTTCAGCCCATCTCTGCAGGATCTGAGCCTTCTCTATAATGAGAGTTGTACCATCTATACTCAGGAGGGGAGAACTCCCAAGAGACTGAGTCTGTAGAGAGTGTTAAGGGCTTATAGAACTGTTTCAAGATGTTTCTATCAGCATATCCCTGTATTTCATCTGCCTTGGCACTCAGCCAGACGTCTTGCATATTATGCATTTTATTCTGAACTATCCTACGAGCACTGGTAAAAGCATTTTTCTTGGCAGCTGATGATAAGTCATTCTGATGGACATGATGAAGGAGATGCTTTTCAACAAGTAAAGCCTGTATCTCCTCATCATTCTCATCAAACCAGTCATGCTGCTTGTGTGTAGAGGGCCCTAGCATCTTCACTGCAGATGAATGGACAACATCCCTGAAGCATTCCCACTCATCCTCAGTGCTGCCAGCAAGATGTAGCTCAGCAAGCTTAGTTTCTAAGTCTTCAGACAGTGCTGAAGCCATGCTGGGGTTCTTCAGCCTGGCCAGATTAATTCTTTTCATGGCCTTGTTTCTTTGTGGTCACCTCTTGGGTCTGATGCAGAGCTTCATTTTGGAGACAATGAGCCTGTGATCTGTTGAACACTCAGCACCACACATGGCCTTGGTCACTCTGACATCCTGCCTCTCTTTTCTCCTGACCATGACATGGTCAATAAGATGCTAATGCTTAGAGCAGGGGTGCATCCAGGAGGTCTTGTTATGGGTAGGCAGGGTAAAAGTTGTATTGGTGATGAGGAGGTCATGTGCTGCACAAGTCTTCAGTAAGAGTAGGCCATTACTATTACACTGCCCACTCCATGTCTCCCAACGACTCCCTGCCAGGTGCAGAATCGTACCCTGCCCTTGCGTTAAAGTCGCCGAGCAAGATCAGCTTGTCAGTTCTGCTCACTGCTGATAGTAGGGCATCTGGTTTTTCATCTGTCTTTCATCTCATCCGGGTTGGTCATTGTGGGGGGCATAGGTGCTGAACAGGGTGGCTTGACTTCTATTCAGTAGCGGAAGCTGCAGTGTCATGAGCTGGTCTTTCACACCCTTGGGGAGACTAACAAGTTTCCAAACAAGGTGACTTCTGATGGCAAATCCAACTCCAGCATCACGATGCTCATTACTGCCATGACTGCTCCAGAAAAAAGTGTATCCACCTCCAATTTCAGTCAGCTGAAATTGGCAATATGAGTTTCACCCATGGCTGTAATGCCAATGTTGTATCTTGCAAGCTGTCTGGCAACTAAAGCTGTTCTTCTCTCTGGTCTGTCTGCTGTAGGGTTGTCCAAAAGCATTCCAGGTCATGTCAGAGATCGGCAGATCTCTGCCAAAGCGCTAGATGGATATGCGCACTCCGGGAAGCTGCAACTGACATGACACTGACGCCGGTCGAGTAGACCAGTTTGCACATGGCTGATGACCGCAAATACACATCCTCGCCAACGGATGACGACGCGTCTCGGAAGACACGATTACACGTGTCTCCAAACAAAGAACCTTGGGGGGAGGGAATGCTTAAATGTAACCACTGTATCTGTTTCACTCATTCAAGTCTTTGTTCGTGCTAGCTTCTGTATCCTGTAATAAACTCTTCTACTTCTAAGAACTCATGCGTCTGTGAGTTACTCTAGAGCAGGGAGATTACAGATATCGGATGGAGTGCCTTACATAAAGACTTGAATCCAAAACAAACCGGTTTTCCCAGGAAGCTTCACGGTTGAGACTGGCTTTTATGCATACTGGGCAGAGACTCGGGGAGAAAAATTTTCGGCGAACAAGGAAACGGCTTCCCCCAGCAGCGGAGCAACCAACAGCAGAGCAGCAGCAAAACCGGCGCTCCTAACAGCTGAGCAGCGGAACAGCCAAGCAGCTGAGCGGCGGCGGCAGAGCAGTAGCAAAACCGGCGCTCCTAACAGCTGAGCAGGGGCATTCCGAGCAGCTAAGCGGCGGCAGAAGAGCGGCAGCAAAAACCGGCGGGGGTGGCATAGCAGAAGAAACCGGCGCCCTAATAGCTGAGCAGCGGCGGAAACCGGCGGTCCCAGCAGCTGATAGGCGGGCCCCAAGCAGCGGAGAGGTGGCGAGCCTTAACAGCCGGGCGGCGGCGGCGCAGCAGCAGCAGCACAAACCAGCGTTCTTAACAGCTGAGAGGCGGCGATCCCCAGCATCTAAGAGGCGGCGGCGGAGACCATGTGGAGGCAAAGCAACGGCAGCGACCAGCGCTCCCAAGCAGCAAGCGGCCAGCAGAGACCACGACATGGAATTGGTAGAGGCGGCAGGAGTGAGCGAAGAAGCCGGACCCAGCTCAACAAGCGCCCAGACGATGGAGGGAGTTGCCAGTGAGCGGGAGGGCAAGAAAGCACAGAAGAAGGAAAACCACATAGAGGTAAACAAAACCCCCATTCCTCTAAGCAGCACTGAACCAAGGCTAGCGGGATGGTCCATAGCTGTAGGCGAAGGGCTAGCGCAGAAAGGGGCAAAAGGAAACCAGAAGAAGGTCACCCCAACCCAGCGCATCATAAGGTTGGAGGAACAGATGTCCAATGTGCAGTTAAATATAGGAATGCTGATGAATAAAATGGACTCATTGGGTGCTGCCTTTGAGAAAATGGACAATTTAGATAAACCCAGAGGGTGGGAACAGAGCCTGGGGCTACCCGAAGGAGAGGGAGACATCGAAAGTGAGGAGGAGGAGGAGGAGGAGGAATTTCACCCCTACAACAGAGCACCCAGGACCCCGTCATACAACCAGTTCATGACCCCAGGGGGGGTACATACACCATTTGGAATAGGTGAATTAAAAATGAAATTCAACAGCAACCCCAAGAATTTAGCATGCTTCTTGACTCACGTACAAGGGTTCATGAGCGAATTCGAATACACCTTCCGAACGGAAGAGAGCAAAATCAGATACGTCTCCAGTTTTCTGGAAGGTGAGGCAGGGGACTGGCTGGTAACACTTCATGACAGGAGGGCTAGGGAACTACTGGACTTCCAAGAGTTCATGTATGCCCTCCGGAAACGGTTTGAAGATACGCTGACCAAAGTCTCAGCCAGGGCGCGTCTCCGGAACTTAAGGCAGGGAACTAGGACAGTAGCTGAATATGCTATGGACTTTAGAAGATTATTATCCTATCTGCCTGAATGGCTGGAATCGATAAAGATAGAACAATTTCAATATGGCCTAAAACAGGACCTATTGGAAAAGGCATTGGACAGAGATGACCCTGGAACTCTAGAGGGGTGGATCCAATTAGCCGGGAAAATCGAGAGCAACAGGTTACAGTTGCAAAGTATTAGAAAACTGCAATTTAGACAGAGGAACGAGGGTAATTTCACAAATCAAACCCGTACGCATGTGAAACAGCGGAGTTGGGAGGAGGAGAAGGATCGCCGGACTGAAGAGGGACTATGCTTTCGCTGCAGGAAGGAGGGACACCGAATTAGCGCTTGCCCTCAGGGGAGAACGAACGCTAAGGAACAACCTCCAGGGAATAAGGCAACAGACAAAAGTAACCCAAAGACAACACACACTAAAGGAGCAGCGGCGGCAACAGTGCACCATTGGCAGAATCCGGACCTAGAAGAAGATAGCGAGGACTCCGATTTCGAAATCCAGACAGTGGAAAACGAGCCAGGTCTGTTCTAATGAGCGCCACAGGACAGACCTCCACAAAGGGGCGCAAAGGAAGCAGTCGCAACAACCCGACAATGCACCTGAAGGTACAGTTAAAAACGCTGGGGGGACGGAAACAGTATGCGGGAGTTGCCATGTTAGATTCGGGCTGTTCGAGGAATTTGATGCACCCGAACGTAGCCAAAAAGATGGGTCTGAACCTGTGTAAACTTAAAACCCCCATCACATTTTGCCAATTAGATGGGTCTGAACTGAAAGGGGGACCAGTGGAATTTTACACTGAAGGACTGCAAATGACGTTGGGAGCGCATGTGGAGACATTACGATTCTTAGTGGCTCCCATCGCAACACGTCCCATTGTGTTAGGATTAAAATGGTTGAGGGCAAGAAACCCCAAGGTAGATTGGGTTTTGGGAGAGTTGGAATTTACGGATGGGAAGTATCAGGACTTGGACAAGGGTGGCCCACCGGACTGCGTCGAGTTGGGGGCAATGGGGTTGGAATTGGAAGAGGGGGAGTGGAATAAAGGTGATAGCACACTCTCCAACGCAATCCCGGAGAAATACCTTTCAGTAGCAGAGGTATTTGACAAAAGGGAATGTGAGCAGGAACCCCCCCCCCATAGGCAGTCAGACGCAACCATTGACCTCATCCCTGGGGCACCTTTCCCCAAGCCCAAGATGTATGCTATGACGCAAAAGGAACTACAAGAGCTGCGCAACTTCATAGATAAGAACTTGGCAAGGGGGTTCATTGAGCCAGCCAACTCCCCCCTTGCAGCCCCTGTCCTGTTCAGAAAGAAAAAGGACGGCTCACTCCGGCTCTGCACGGATTACAGGGGGCTCAATGCAATTTTGATTACCAGACAATACCCCCTACCGTTGCTAAAAGACATGTTAGCCCAATTATCAAAAGGAAAAATCTTCACAAAACTAGATGTCAGAGAAGCCTACTATCGGGTTCGCATAAGGGAGGGGGACGAATGGAAAACAGCATTCAATTGCCCATTGGGATCGTTCCAATATAGGGTGCTCCCGTTTGGGATTGCGGGGGGACCGGGAATTTTCATGAGGTTTATAAACGAAGTATTGTATGAATTTCTGTATAAAGGGGTAATTGTATATTTGGACGATATATTAATATTTTCTGAGAATCTGGAAGAACACATGGATTTAGTTAAGAGGGTACTTGAGAAGCTACTGGAGGCAAAGCTTTATGTAAAACTCGAGAAATGTGAATTTCACAGGGAACAGTTAGACTTCTTGGGGTATCGCATTTCACATGAGGGCATCGAGATGGACCCTGAAAAAGTCAAAGCGGTCCTAGACTGGCAGCCCCCCCATACGCGCAGACAGCTGCAAGCGTTCCTCGGTTTTGCGGGGTTTTATAGGCAATTCATTCAGAATTTCGTGCAAATCGCACTGCCCCTGACTGACCTATTAAAGACAAAAGGCAAGGGAGCAAACGCGAAAGCCCCATCACCGAGCATGAAACTCATATGGACGCAGGAATGCCAGGCTGCGTTTGATAGCCTAAAGGAAATGTTCACAAGAGAACCCATACTCAAGCACCCAGAAGCTGACAAACCATTTGTGATACACACAGATGCATCAATTAGCGCAGTGGGGGCCATACTCTTGCAGGCAGATGACACGGGGAAACTAAGACCATGCGCTTACATTTCCCAAAAATTTAACCTGACAGAGAAAAGATGGCATATTTGGGAAAAAGAAGCTTTCGCTGTCAAACATGCCCTAAGCATGTGGCGACATCTCTTAGAAGGCACAGCAGAGCCGTTCCAAGTGTGGACGGACCATAAAAATTTGGAAGCTCTCAAATCACCCAGGAAGTTGAACCCTAAGCACCTCAGGTGGGCAGAATTCTTTAGCAGATTCAACTTCACGTTGAAGTATTTTCCTGGGGGAAAAAACTACTTGGCAGACGCGTTATCACGCTTGCCGCAACATGAGAGCAAAATGGAGGAGGTCATTGAATCCCTCATCCCCTCCCAACCAGTAGAGGCACAGAGCTCAGCAATAGCAGAAGGGAGGGGGGAAGGCAACATGGCAATCACCCGCAGCAGCGCGAAGCGCGCGGCTGAAAGTGACCCGTGGACAGCCGAACTGCGGGCGGCAACAGTAACAGACACCTGGTGGGGGGAGAACAAACAGAACCTAGTGGAGAAGGATGGAGTGGGGTGGAAGGACAACAAAGCCTATGTCCCTGAGCCCTTAAGGCAAAAGGTCTTGACCATGCATCATGATCACAAAATGGCAGGGCATTTTGGCTTCGTAAAAACACTACACTTAATCCGACGCAAATTCTGGTGGCCATCCTTGCGCACTGACGTCAAAGACTATGTGCGCTCATGCCCAGTGTGCGCAATGGCCAAAAGGAAAATAGGGAAACCCACAGGGAAGCTGCAGGAAGTAGCAAACCCCTCACAACCATGGAAGCAAATCGCCATGGACTTCATAGTAGATTTGCCGGTGAGTAAAAAGAACACGGCAATTTGGGTAGTCACTGATTTATTCTCCAAGCAGGCACACTTCATTGCATGCAAAGGAATACCGAATGCCCAAAAACTAGCCAGACTGTTTATACAACACATCTATAGAGCCCACGGAACGCCGGAACGCATAATCAGCGATCGCGGCAGCACGTTTACTTCCAACTTTTGGCGGGCTTTTTTGAAGTTAATTGGAGCGGCACAGGGGCTCACTAGTGCATTCCATCCTTGCACGGATGGTGCGAGTGAACATCTGAATGCTACACTGGAGCAGTACCTTAGATGTTACACTAACTACCAACAGAACGATTGGGCGGAACTGTTGCCGTTCGCAGAGGTTGCTTATAATAACGCGGTACACCAAAGCACGGGGTTTTCGCCATTCAAAGTCGCTACAGGGCAGGACTTTATAACTATCCCCGAATTGGCCATGTCACACAACACAGAACTGCCACAACCTCTAAAAGCAGACGAATGGATAGGAAAAGTAAGCAGCAATTGGCCAGTTATGGTGGAAACATTGCAGGAAGCCAAAGCTAGTTACAAAAAATATGCCGATTGCAAGAGGGGGGAAGAATGGGACTTAAGAGTAGATGACAAGGTGTACTTGTCAACGAAAAATCTGCGGGCAACACAACCATCACGGAAATTGGCACCAAAATTCATAGGTCCATTCCCAATCATTGAGGTCATCAATCCAGTAGCGGCAAAATTACAATTGCCAAAAGCGCTAAGAAAGGTGCATCCTGTGTTTCACATCAGTTTGTTGAAACAATACCACAGCTCACAACACTGGCACCCTGAACCAGTGGAACCCCCCCCCCCCCCCCATTGTTGGAGGGCGAACCACATTTCGAGATTGATAGAATTCTGGATTCCAGAAGACATAAGGGGCAGTTACAGTACCTAGTGAAGTGGCAACACCTACCAATTGGAGACAAGGAATGGGTCAGTGCAAAACACACACGTGCTCCCAAACTCGTGAAAGCTTTTCACAGGGAATTCCCGGACAAACCGCATTGATGCAAACACTTGGACTAGGCAAGATTCTAAATTAATGTCTGCTCTCTCCTTACAGGAACTGTTTGAAAATGTTTAGTAAGAAGGGGAGTACCGAAACTCGTACCACAGGAGGGGGGGGAGCATCTTGGGCCGGGAGCATGTCAGAGATCGGCAGATCTCTGCCAAAGCGCTAGACGGATATGCGCACTCCGGGAAGCTGCAACTGACATGACACTGACCCCGGTCGAGTAGACCAGTTTGCACATGGCTGATGACCGCAAATACACATCCTCGCCAACGGATGACGACGCGTCTCAGAAGACACGATTACACGTGTCTCCAAACAAAGAACCTTGGGGGGAGGGAATGCTTAAATGTAACCACTGTATCTGTTTCACTCATTCAAGTCTTTGTTCGTGCTAGCTTCTGTATCCTGTAATAAACTCTTCTACTTCTAAGAACTAATGCATCTGTGAGTTACTCTAGAGCAGGGAGATTACAGATATCGGATGGAGTGCCTTACAGTATCACCTTGCAGTTTTTTTTGTGTTTGTTTGACTGCCAAGATGGGATCCCCTCCAGCCTTGGTAAACTGGCCAGGGTATAGTGAAGCAAGCAATATTTAGGGCACCTTTTCTAGCTCCTTCCTGATATTACGGAGGTGAGCAGTGTGTTCCAAGGGGGGGCTGCTCAGTCACCCAAGTAGACACTGAGTTTCACTACTGCTTCAGTCAGCAAAAAAGTGACCATTAAACCTAAGCCACCTATTAGACCTGTAGATCTGTGACTACAGCTCCCACTGTATCCACACCTACTGCTTTGTCACTCACCCATCACCACAGGAATTATTATTATTATTATTATTATTATTATTATTATTATTATTATTTCAAGAGTGATTACAATGATGGTGTTGAGACTAGCTCATAGTTTGGATTTAAGTGAGGGAGAGTTCGCAATGTCACCCTCACTCTCTCTCCCCAATTCCCATCTGAGTCCATTGGTAAGACAGAGCTGAGACAACAGGAGATGGGACTAGGTGCAGTGGATAACCAGGATGTCTTCTGTGCTTTCTCCTGCTGTTCACATTCCATGACACTTGCAAAGTGGACCATTGGACCTTCCAATGGTCTCATCCACTCAATCTGCTGGAGTCTGTGTTTACATGCTGGGATAGGCAGTTCCCTATCTCACCAAGGGTTTAAGACCCATCGGCTACCCTCACCTGGTTTAGCTGGCTTGTCAGAGCCATTGCCCTGGGTGTGGCCGTTGTCACATGCAGCTATGGGGAGCCACAGGTGAGTGCCAGGTGGGGACCAAAGGTGCGCAAACTGCCCAGAAAGGACTCAACATATTCCCCCGCCAAAGGTTCCACCCCTCCCTGACACCCCATATACCCCAAAAACCTTTAAGATGCCCAGTGAGTAGAAACACTCCATAACCATTCCTATTTCTTTTTTGAAAGGAGACAAGCTTATTCCAGCAAATTGTTACTCAATCAACTTATTAAATATGATAAACAAATTATGTCAGGCATCTCTTTGTAATGGATTGGATGATTCAAGAAAAAAAATGTAGCCGTAGAATAAGCTGACTTTAGGTCAGGACTTTCCATTTCTGATTAAGGCATCACATCCCAAAATCTAGTTTTAAAAAATACTCTAGCCACCCCCATGGAATTCTGGATGCCCCGTGCTGCTTTTATTGATGTTTGGAAGAATTTATCAAAAGTCTTTATAAACAAGATAAAAGAAACTTGAGTTTTTGTATTTTTTAAAATATTGATCAGAAACTGAATGGAATAAAATTCAGTGGATTTTCCCATTGCTAGTAACATCCAGCTATCAAAGATTTCATGTTCAGGATTTGGTCTCAAACAATAAGCCATTAGTATTTGGTTGCTTAATCACAAACCAGTCATTCTGCAAGAAAAAAATGGGTTGCAAACTAAATCTTTCCAGATAAAGAAGTGTCCACTTCTTTTACATGACCATCTTTTTATCTAAAGTAATAAATAATTTTGATTGGATGATCTTAAGGCAGCACAAACAATCTGTTTATACAGAAAAAGACCAACACCTTTAGTTGTAGAAAGCCACAGAACACATCCAGGGAAAAAATGGTACTGTTTTTCATAAAACTGATCCTGATTACGGCTTGCATTTGTCCTAGAGCAGATACCTATGTCCATAATATCATGATGCAGCAACTGAATTCCATTTGAAGCACTATGTACATATGCCACTTAGGCGTCATCCCCATTTGTCCAAAAAGGCCCTTCCTTCACTTGCACCTAACCATGGTATTAAAATGAATTGGCAACATAATGTTGTCTTCATTTAATTCCCAACCTATAAGTGAAATTGCCTTAAGTTGACCTTAGCTTTAAAAGTGTGAAGTAACATTTTCTCCTTAAGCTAAAAGCAAAATCTGTTATGTTTTGCCCCTTATTATGTAGGAGGTAGAGCCTTGTGTGGCATAGAGTGGTAGGCGGTAGTACTGCAGTACTGCAACCGAAACTCTCCCCACGACCTGAGTTTGATCCCAGCAGAAGTTGGTTTCTCAGGTAGCCGTCTCAGGTCGACTCAGCATTCCATCCTTCTGAGGTCGGTAAAATGAGTACCCAGCTTGCTGGGGGAAAGGTAATAATGACTGGGGAAGGCAATGGCAAACCACCCCACTCTATAGTCTGCCAAGAAAACGTCAGTGAAAGCAGCATCCCTCCAAAGGGTCAGTAATGACTCGGTGCTTGCACAGAGGACCTTTCACTTTACACATGTAGGAGGTAAAGTCAAGTGATCAGAGTGGCATTTATACGTTCAGGCACACCACAGCTTGTCTACTGCCATTCTTCTGATCTCCTCCTAAAGAGCTGGAGACGGTGCGGTGGGGGGTGGCAGCAAAGAAAACTCTGCTCTAGCTTGAGATGATGTTCAGTGAAATGATGTAATGGTAAAATAGGGTAACTTTCAAATAATAAAATCAACTCTCCCCCAATTGTTTCTTGAACAGAGCATCCAAGAATCTGGAAATCAGCATTTGTTGTGGAAAGGAAAGGAAAGAAGGAAAGGAAAGGAAAGGAAAGGAAAGGAAAGGAAAGGAAAGGAAAGGAAAGGAAAGGAAAGGAAAGGAAAGGAAAGGAAAGGAAAGGAAATCTGAATTAAAATGGTCTTATAACTCATCTCTCTTCATGACTCCAATATAATTTTTCTTTACAGAATGGGCTGTAATGGGAAGGCATAGTGATGACCCTCAACATCATAGAAAGATACTGCAGCACGATGGTTGACATATGCTTTTTCCACTGGCTAGTGACATGCAGAACAGTACAGAAACCATTCAAATAAGTAAAGGCACAAAGTAAGGATGTCTACTCCCTCCCTTTTTATTCATCTTTGCTCTAGAAATATTGACAGAAAAAGTCTAAAACTCCATGGAGAGGAATATAAGCTTAAATGTTATGCAGATGATGTGGTATTAACTGTCACAGAACCACAAAGGGCAATAAAACAGTTGATGAAAACAATTCATAGCTTTGGAGAATTCTCTGGATACAAAATCAATTGTCCAAAACCCAAAAATAATTACAAGAAGCATAATTCAAGAAGAAGTTAATCTCTTGCAGAAAGAATCTAGTTGTCAGATAACCCACTCAGTGAAATACCTCATTCTGCATTTTACAGGTAACAATCAAGAAATATATCAAAATAACTATGCCAAATTATGGCAAGAAATCAAAAAAGATATTGAAAGGTGGAAAAATTTAAAGCCATCTTAGGATCAATTGCAAATATCAAAAGGAATGTACTACCCAAGATAAATTACTTGTTTCAAATGTAATGAAACAATTTCATTCCAATTCCAATTTCAGAGAAAACCTTATAAGAATGGCAAGAAATTGTTAGTAAATTTATATGGAGTGGGAAAAGACCAAGAATTAAATGAAACAGTTTACAAGATTCAAAAGATAGAGATGGTCTTGCTCTTACAAACTTTAAATGGTATCATAAAGGAAGTTGCTTTTCATGGTTAACAGAGTGGATACAATTCCCGAATAGTAGAATGTCAATACTGGAAGAAGCTGGCCTAGACAATGAACTCCACATATATTTATGGGGCAGAGACAAAAAAGAGGACAAAAACTTAAAAGGACATATTATCAGGTAAAGTTTGATAAAAGCATGGAATTCCATTAGAAAAATAATATGCTCAACAATCTCACACTTAGCCTCTCCTTCAAATGCTTTCCATGCTGAAGATAACTATAATAAGAAAAATATAATTACATATGCAGATATGGTTCATTCAGACTCCATGAATAGTTTAAAAACACAGCAAGAATTGTATTGTCGAAGGCTTTCACGGCCGGAGTTCAATGGCTGTTGTGGGTCTTCCGGGCTGTGTGGCCGTGTTCTGGAAGTTGTGGTTCCTAACGTTTCGCCAGCATCTGTGGCCAGCATCTTCAGAGGGCAGGAGCACAGATAGGAGACAGAGATTTTGCTTCTATCTGTGCTCCTGCCCTCTGAAGATGCTGGCCACAGATGCTGGCGAAACGTTAGGAACCACAACTTCCAGAACACGGCCACACAGCCCGGAAGACCCACAACAGCCACAGCAAGAATTACTCATTGACAGCTGGAATATACCATGGTTGATGTACCTACAAATAGTTGGAAGGATAAAATCTGATATCAAGAATGAGGGAGGGACACTAAGAAAAAAGGCAGAGTTTGAAATGCTTCTACAAAATCAACTCTATCTGTTAGGGTGCATAAATAAACTCCTACTCAGATATGACATGGAGACAGAACAAATTTTAAAAATGCATGATATAATGGATGCAAAACTAAAAAGAAACAGTTACAACACAACAATGGGAAGAACTATGGGTCAAATGTTCTGTATAAAATTCACTCCAAGTTACAATCTAAAAGAAAATTAGTATAAAATGTTGTACAGATGGTATGCAACTCTGTCAACAATTTCCAAGATAGAGAAATCATACAGTTACAAATTTTGGAAATGCCAGGAAACAGAAGGAACATTTTTCCACATTTTTCTGGTGGACATGTAAAAAAAGAAGTATTGGAAAAATATAGACAGTACCATGTAGAGAATTTTAGAAATTAAATTTGAAATGAAATCACAATTTTTAATTAGATATAAACTTTAATTAGGTATAAACTTGGAGAATATGCAGCAATGGCAAAACTAAGAGCTTATATCCACAACAGAAGTTTAACCAAATTCAAGCAAGAATGGTTCCCATATACACAATATATCATGCAGCAAGGCAAATACACTTACAGTATGGTTTCTAAGGGGGTCTGTTGGGGTTTATAAAATACCCAGAATTTACAAGTAGATTAATTATACAGGAGAGGCTAGAGGTATATAGGTGAGAGTTGATATTTTCTGCAAGTCATCCAATTAGCAGCCATTGTAGAAGGTATGATGTGACTCATATTACAGGTGCTATAGTTTAGTTGGGTGTGGCAGACAATTTGTTTGACCTATAACGTGATTGGTCAATATTTGTATAAAAGTAGTGAAGCTTTAGTGTTCACACTCTTCTCGTTATTTCGTCTCATCTGTATCTGTGTTGGACATTACTGGACTGTATTTTGGACTGCGTATGTATATAGAGTAAATAGACTATTTTATCTAATCTCTGCTTGAGTGTCTATTTACTGCCTAGAACGTATACCTTTGATGTCTTGGAGAAGCACTGGCCACCCCAGCGTTGTGTGCTCTGACAGGTTATGGGCCCAGCAGTGGAACGTGTGCAGTTGGGACTCTAACAGGTCACTGGCATGGCTGTGAGGACGTTGGAAGCCTATCCAGGAGTCGTGTGGATATCTGGGGTGAATTTGGAGCTTTTACAGGTTCCATGCCTGGCTGTGTGTTTTCCTAGGACTGGCTTGCAGCTGAAGGATGTTCTGATAAGTCTGTGCTGTTTATTCATCGGTGTCTGCCCAGGAGGGGCTGTGAGGAGCAATGAGCACAGCAAAAATGCAGTCAACTATCGGAGGAGGTTTCCCTCTGGAAAGGCTGAATGACTCCAATTATCTTTCGTGGGCGTATAAAATTGAAATGTTTTTATGATGTGAAGGAATTTGGAAAGCAGTGAGTAATCCACCGGTTAATTTGGATCAGGATGAGGATATTGTGAAGGATGAGAGAGCATTGTCAAGCATAATTTTATGTTTGGAAGACAGTCAATTGAATTATGTACGAGGAAAACAGTTAGCTAAGGAGTGCTGGGATTCTTTAAAAGATGTATATCTCAGAAGCACAGTAGCTAAGCTGAGGCAGAGAGGCTCTGTGGGGGCGGATTTTTCCTGTACTGATAAGAAGGTTTTGACTGTGAAATGGTGTTTTTGCTGTGGCTCAAAGTTGCATCTTCAATGGGACTGTGATAAAAGAAGTAAGTCAAAAGTCAAGCCGAAGATTGCTAAGCAACAGAGTGGTGTCCAGCTGTCGATGATAAATTCTACTGGAAGGAATTTAAAGGAGACGTGGCTTCTGGACAGTGGAGCAAGCGAACATATTGCCAATGACAGGAAGATGTTTAAAGGTTTTAAGCAGGCTGAACGGGATCATGTTAGCCTGGCAAATGGAAACTGTGCATCTGTTATTGGGCAGGGGGTTGTTTTTGTACCTAGTTTGAATGTTGAATTAACTACGTTATGTGTACCAGACCTGGAATATAATATCCTGAGTGTTTCTCAATTAGATAAGAAGGGATATGAAGTAAGGTTTGTTAAGGTTGAATGTATTATTATGCAAAATAATCATGTCTGTGGAAAGGGTGTATTGCAGAACAATTTATATGAGCTGAAACCCAAGACAGATGATGTAACTCATGATGAAGCAATTATCAACAAACTATACCATGATTCATGTGAATATTTGTGGCACAGAAGGTTGGGGCATCCAAGTTTCAAAGTGGTTGAAAAGATGTCTGAAGCAAGTACTGGAATGGAGTTGAAACCGTGCCAAGCTTATCTGGATTGCACGGCATGTAAGATGTCTAAGTCAAAGGTGTATCCTGTAAGCAAACTAAGTGATAGAAAATCAAATAAATGTTTTGAATTAGTACATGCTGACCTAACTGGCCCATTACCAGCCACATTAGGTAGTGCTAAATATGAATTAGTAATTGTTGATGATTTCACGCATTTTGGATTCTGTTATTTGTTGAAAGCTAAGAGCCAGACATTTGATAAGTTCAGGAATTGGGTGCAGTTTGTAGAACGTAGATATAACACAAAGGTGTGTAGTTTGCAGACTGACTGGGGTACTGAGTTTATGAATGGCAGTTTTCAGCAATGGCTTAGTAGGAGAGGCATTGCGCACAGAAGAACCAATCCACATAGTTCAGCAGAGAATGGCATGGCGGAACGACGGAATTTAGCATTACAGACAGTTAAGGATTCACTGCTAGCTGACTCAGGATTATCTAGAGGATTCTGGGGAGAAGCTATACTGACTGCTAATTATTTAATTAACAGGTTGTGGAGTGTGTCAGTGAATCAAACACCATATTATATTTTGTATGGCAAGAAGCCATCATTAGCTCATTTAAAAGTTTTTGGTTGCTCAGCCTGGGTTCATGTGCATAAGGAAGTACGTAGGAAGGGTCAGGCTAAAGCACAGAAAATGATTTTTGTGGGGTATGAGCCAGGAACCAAGGGATATAGGTTTACTGATGGCCATAGAAGACTTGTTATTTCACGATCAGCGAGTTTCAGTGAGCATAGTAATTGGCAGAAGTTACACGGAGGGAGTGAAATTTTTATTCCTAGTCAGGGACAGATCGAGCTATCAGAGCGGCGAGCTTCCAGAGATGTGATTAAGGATGAAGAAGAATTAACTCCTAGTGTGCCAATGAAACAGGAGACCACTGTATTGTGCAGATCTGAAAGAGTTAACAAGGGCATACCTCTGCAGCATTACAAACCAGGTGATGTTAAATTGTGTTTTGTTAATTATGAACTACATAGCTATTCAGAGGTATTGGAGTTGCCACCACGGGAGCAGAAAAAGTGGAAAGCTGCTATGGATGTGGAAATGAATGCCATAAATGCCCATAAGGTGTTTAAATCTACCAGGCTGCCTGAGGGACAAAGAGCAGTAGATTGTAGATGGGGGAGGAAATTTATATGGCAGAAGCTCCAGGTTATGAATCTAAAGAGGCAGGAAGAGTGTACAAATTGCAGCAGGCTTTGTATGGACTCAGACAATCAGTGCGTTGCTGGAACCAGCGTTTAGATGCAGCATTGCAAAGAATGGGTTTTAAGTGTAGTAAGGCTGACCCATGTCTATATATTAAGCAATGTAATGATGAACAGGTGTTGCTATTGATCTTTGTAGATGACTTATGTTTTATAGCAAAGGATCAAAGGAGGTTAAATGAATTTACTGAATAACTCAAGCAACAGTTTGATTTAAAAGATCTGGGAGAGATTAGGAATTACCTAGGTGTAGGTATTCAGAAGGTTGATGGGGGTTACGTTCTAGACCAGCGGAAGAAAATTGAACAGCTGCTAAGAGACAACAATATGGAACATTGCAAGGAGGTTCCTACCCCGATGACAACTGATTTTCTTAAGGCAGAAGCTGGAGACGAAGACCAAACATCATGTAATTAAGAACAATATCAATCTATAATTGGAAGTTTGTTATACTTAGCACAATGGTCACGTCCTGATATCGGGAATGCAGTGAATGTACTGAGTAGGTACGTTGTACAACCTACCCAGAGACATTGGAAAGGTATTAAACGTGTGTTTAGATATCTTAAAGGAACAATTAATAAATGTTTATTAATTAAACCATGTAAACCATTGGAAATTAAATGCTATGTAGATAGTGATTGGGGAAATGGTGTACATGATAGGAAATCAATATCAGGATTAATAATTATGTTTGGTGACACCTTGGTGGGGTGGAGATCTCGGAAACAGAGTTCTGTCACCATATCTACTGCAGAGGCAGAGTATGCTGCACTATCTGTCCTATGTTCAGAACCCATAGTATATGCAATTGTTAAGGGATGTTAATGTAACAACTGAGGAACCTATAATTGTATATGAAGACAGTGAAGCGTGTATACAGATGGCAAAGAATGATAAAATCAGAGGGAGAAGCAAACATGTAGATATTAAGTATCAAAATGTTAGGAATGCTGTAAAGGAACCTGATTGAATTAAAATATTGTCCATCTGAGAATAATGTTGCAGATATAATGACCAAGCCTCTGTGTATAGAGAGACATAGGATGTGTGTATCCAATATGCGTATGTCTTCTATATTGTGTAATTCAAATGTAATGTCTATTGTAAATTGGAGGGGTGTTGGGGTTTATAAAATACCCAGAATTTACAAGTAGATTAATTATACAGGAGAGGCTAGAGGTATATAGGTGAGAGTTGATATTTTCTGCAAGTCATCCAATTAGCAGCCATTGTAGAAGGTATGATGTGACTCATATTACAGGTGCTATAGTTTAGTTGGGTGTGGCAGACAATTTGTTTGACCTATAACGTGATTGGTCAATATTTGTATAAAAGTAGTGAAGCTTTAGTGTTCACTCTCTTCTCGTTACTTCATCTCATCTGTATCTGTGTTGGATGTTACTGGTCTGTATTTTGGACTGCGTATGTATATATAGTAAATAGACTATTTTATCTAATCTCTGCTTGAGTGTCTATTTACTGCCTAGAACGTATACCTTTGATGTCTTGGAGAAGCACTGGCCGCCCCAGCGTTGCGTGCTCTGACAGGGTCTAAATGTTTTTAAATACTACAAATTGGTTGGAGCATAAAGAAGGGGGGATTTAGAAATCAAATACTTACCTACTTTTCCAAGTGGATTTTTTTCTTTTTTCTTTTTTTCTTTTCTTTTTGTTTATCATTTATAAACATCAACAAACAATAATACAGTGGAGACTTTAGTACTAAGCATTAAGCTCTAGATAGAAACCTCTTTTTTATTATAAAATAATTCAATGCAATTTGCAATAGACTATCAATGCTATACTCAGTACAATTCAAGCAACCTTATGTTTATTAACATTTTAGAAATTATATTCAACATTCATATAAACTATTTTGTTCTTATCTTTAAAGGTTCAACTTACCTAAACTAACATACAGTAGTGTTAACAACATCTAGCTAATATTGTATAAATACTACTGTACCCAGAGAATATCCATATTTTATAATAAAGTATTCACATCTTATAATGAAATACTGTAAAACAATTACTTGGGGGGGGGGAAAAGAACAGGACAGAAAGCCAGAGGAATCAACCAACTGCTTTGCTTATTGTATGGTGCACATATTGGGATGGGGCGGGGGTGGTTAACATTTTAACTCAGTAATGGGAAAAAAGCCATAATAAAGTCATTGAAACAGCATTGTGACAATGTAACAGTAAGATTAATCAGTTTTTCTGTCACCTCAGCAAAGGTTGGATAATGCTAGAAGATGCTATAAGGGACTGGTTATATCCCTTATAGGAACCTTAGGTATGTTAGAGTAAGGAATTCTGCCATAAAGCATTAGGGCTGAAACATATTTTCTTTTGCTTCATACTTTACATTGGCTGATACTCAATTCCTGATGACAAAAAATGGAATAATAGCTAAGCAAATAAAGAAATGGCAACCAGTCACTTGAAAGGCTTAGCACGTTCATCATTATAAATGACTGCAGTTCTAGGCAATGGGACATGATCTATCTACTCATGTTCTTTTACAGACCCCTTACTCAGCTGATTTTCCATTTCTCATTATCAAAAGTTTTTTTAAGCATGTGAATGCTGGAATAAAAAGATCACAGTAAAGATCCTTTAAACAAAGAAATCCCTAAATAATTATTATCTGGTGCACTGTTCCAAATAAAAGCTGGTAGCAGTTTTACAAAAAAAGTTAAATGTTAACACATGAAATATGTGTAGAATTACTAGATCTGGGCTGAAAAAATCTGAATGACCACTGGATGGCAACAAGGGGTTAGTGTTTTCATGACCTCTTTGCTCCCATCTATTGGTTATTTGAATTTTGCAGTCTAGATATGATAGTACTAATAAGATAAAAATTGAAGGTAGTAAGATGTGGTATAGTAGTAATAGCTGAGTATGAATGTTTGGATGTCTATTTGTACTTCCACCTATCTGCAGAATATTTTACAGGGTAACAAAATAAGAAAGCTCCTGCCTCAAGGAGCTTAAAAATCTAGAATTTATTAGGAGAAAAAGCCAAAGAAAAAATAGGAGGAAGAAGTAAAGGAGTGAAAGAAACTAAGTTAAATTTATGAGGTAAAGATGAAGGATTCTACTCAGGAGAAACACTTAAGGAATTCTGAAACGGTGGGGGGGCTGTTTCAATAAGACTTTCTAGAACTAGTAAAACAGTATATTAAATTACTCTATTAAGACTATTGATTATTATAATTAATTATGCATGGCAAAGTGCTGCACATACCTTATTAAATTTTAGTGTAGAAGCTTTGACTTTGTCTTTTTAAATTTATATACTTATTACTAAAGAGCATTTATCAAAATTTCTGATTGCAGCAAGTGATTTTATTATTTGATATATTATTCCAAAATGGGGCAAGTACTGAAAAGGTCTTAGGCTTCTGAGAAAGGAATTTTTATACTACATAATTCAATGTGTGCACATAGTTGAATTATAGTATTAATCTCAGAGCAATTAATCTCAGGATGTGGAAAGGAGGTAGAGACTTTAAAAAGTAATAAATAATAGACAGTTCATTTTCTAATGAGGATAAACCAATTAATGCCATCATCACCATTTACCTTGAAGACAGAGTCATGAATGCATAAAATTTTATGAATCGATTCAAAATGTCTGGATCTTCCCTCCAGTTGCTCAGGCTTAAATGTCCTGAATACTTCAGGTGCTTATTGTCTCAAATTAAATGTAAGACCTTGAAATACTTTGAGTGGGACAATGTAATTGAGAAGGACTTCAATAAAAATTCAGCTGAACAATTCATTTTCAATGCTCTCAATAAGCCAACATATCCCACAGAGTCAGGGAATAATATGGAGATGGATGTCATGATGGTATCCATGCCACCCTGACATGATAAGTCACATAAGCATATCCCTCAACCAGGATGCCAAAATCTATTAATAGGAAGAATGTAACAGCAAACCGCCAGACAGGCAATCACTGCACAGTGTGGATTAGACAAAGGCATTCAGCACCTTCAACGGACAGCACCGAGCCATGAAAGAGAGGGTGCAAGAGAGAAACAGAACTGACAGACACATTCTATGGGAGGGAGGAGATTGGAACCTATTAAACTGTAAGGTCTTGTATCTATGCTTCACTTGGTTCATTGAAGTGGAACCAGATTGCTCGCTGTAAATAAAACTTTTACATATCCCACGGAATGTGTGTCAGATATTTGTTTACCAGTTGAAGGATCGAACCCTCACAGAATGAACCAAGTCAAAATGGATAACTTACCCATAAACCACCAGTTTAATGAGGAAGATCCATAACCAGGAACTTCGGACTCCGTGAATGGCCTTCCAACATTGGGAGGTGAGAGCAGAGAATCCAAAGGAAAGGGCCCAAGCTTGAGCAAACAGGAACATGCAAGGCAAAAAGCCAGCCAGTCAGTCGGTGGAGAATGCCAAGTCCCAATGAACTCAATCGAGCAAACATATCAGAAAAGACCAGAGGGATGAAGAACCCAGTTGAAAGTCCCAACCAACTATGAGAGTATGCACTGAACCAGCAACTCCAAAAGGAATAAGTATGAATGGGTGACCGAAATTGGGGAAGGCGTGGAATGGTACTTGGATAAGTGGGTAACCAAGGGAAGGGGTTCCCACTCCCACCAAATGATGGAGCAATGAATAGAGGCTCTGGAAGAAAAGGTGGACAGTATAGAAGATCGAATATCGCACCTACAAGGAGCAGTGGATCGGATCCTCTACCTGTTATAAAAGGAGATGGCAGCTCATGCAGAGGCGGTGGACAAAGAGACGTCCTCAGAAAGTGAAGGGGAAGATTCAGCCGTTGAAGAAAGCCAAGAATGGGATGAGCCAGTAAGAATGCTACCTACATCAAGAACGCATTTGCAACGCAACCGGCTTCAAAGCAGAGCGGTGAGACAACCGTTGAGTCCAGGAACGTCGTTTGGGGTGCGAGATTTGAAGGTAAAGTTCAATGGGGATCCAAACAACTTGCCTTGCTTCCTAAACCATGTAAAGGGGTTTATGGAAGAATGTGAGGAACTGTTCCCCACAGAAGGCTCTAAAGTGTGGTATGTTTCAGCCCACCTAGAGCAAGAAGCAGTGGAGTGGTTAATGGGTCTGCATGACTCAGAGGCGGCAGAACTAGAGAACTTTAGTGATTTCATGAGTGCTCTGAGAGAACGATTTGAAGACCCACTAGCAAAAATAAGAGCCAGAACTAGTTCACAAGGCATTAAACAAGGGAATTGATCAGTCTCTGAATATGCCACGGAATTCAGGAGACTGGCAGGAAAACTAACAAATTGGCCAGAGTCATTGAAAATTGAGTATTTCCAGGGGGGACTACAACCAGAAATCCTGGAGTGGTCTCTGGCCAGAGGAGATCCCGGAACATTGAAGGGGTGGATCTGTTTGGCTGGCGAAGTAGAGGATATGCATATCCGCTTCAGAAGACAGCAACAAGCCCAACCTTCAGAGAAACACCCACATAATGCAACTTCCACTCCCGAGAAGCAAACAAGCTGTAAGTCATGGGGGGAGGGAAAAGAATGGTGGTTAAAAAAGGGCCTTTGTTTCAGATGTGGAAAGGGGGGACATTGAATCACCAATTGTCCACAATCCACAATCCCAATGACTCCTAAAGCAGGAGAAAAAAGGTCCAAACAGCTTGGTCTAAAAAATAAAGGAACAGCAGCAGCTTCAAAAGAGAGGAAATTCTGCGAAGCTTCTCCAGAGACAGACAGCTCCATGGATGAGGAATTCCAGCTGGTGAGAAATGGACAGAGCCTGTCTTAAGCACCGAGAGACAGGCAACAAAAAAGAGGCATGAGGATTCCCTGGTGAGTGGACCCTGGTCATCAA
The DNA here is from genome assembly GCA_023362775.1 of Charina bottae. Taxonomy (NCBI): domain Eukaryota; kingdom Metazoa; phylum Chordata; class Lepidosauria; order Squamata; family Charinaidae; genus Charina; species Charina bottae. Next base: position 5,079,690 of record JALMGJ010000028.1, on the reverse strand, counting down.
TGTTAATACATGTCAAAATTGAGACATTAAAGGGCCAGGGAGGTGTAAACCTAGCAGGGTTGTTGGATTCGGGCTGTACACGATACCTAATCCACCCCACTTTAGTGACTGGATTAAGATTAAAAGTAAAACGATTACCTGAACCCATCAATTTCATTCAACTTGATGGGTCAGAGATGAAGGGGGCCCAGTGGAGTACTATACAGAAGTGGTCCGAATGAGGATAGGAACAGACGAAGAGACACTGAGATTTATCGTAGCCCCCACTGCAGATCATCCCATAGCATTGGGTTTGGCATGGTTGAAAGAACAAACCCCCAAGTGAATTGGTTAACCAGCCAGATGATTTTAAAAGACAGAAAGTATGAGGGAGTGGAACTCGATAAACTTGGGGGGGAAAAAGAAATAATAGGGGTAGCAATGGAACCAGGGGAGGATATACAACAGGAGGAGGTTGAATTCATTCCAACCCAGTTTCTCAACCTAAAGGAAGTGTTTGGAGAAAAGGAATCAAACCAACTACCCCCCCATAGAAAATCGGACTACACTATTGAATTGGAACCAGGGGTGGAATTACCAAAATCCAAACTCTATTCTATGACTCCTAAGGAACTAGAAGCACTCAGGGAGTTCATAGACATAAATTTAGAGTGTGGTTTCACCTAGCTGGCAACCTCACCCATGGCAGCACCAGTCATGTTCAGGAAAAAGAAAGACGGGCTGCTGCGTCTATGCACAGACTATCAAGGACTGAATGCCATCAGCACATCGAATAAGTGCCTCCTACCACTGATGACAGACATGTTAGCACACCTATCGAAAGGCAAAATATTCACCAAACTGGACCTAAGGGAAGCATATTTTTAAGTACGAATTCGGGAGGGGGATGAATGGAAAACAGCATTTAATTGTCAATTTGGTTAATTGTCAATATTTCGTAATGCCCTTTGGGTTAGAAGGCAGGCCCAAGGTCTTCATGAATTTAATTAATGAGGTGTTACATGAATTTTTATATTGGGGAGTATTAGTTTATTTTGATGACATTCTAATTTACACTGAAACATTAGAATAACATGTACGGTTGGTGCAGGAGGTTTTGAAACAATTGCTGGATAACCAATCGTATGTGAAACTGTCAAAATATGAATTTAAAAAGAACAACTAGATTATTTGGGGTATCGGGTATCTAGCAGAGGGATTGAAATGGATCCAGAGAAAGTATGGGCTGTAGTAGCTTGGGAACCCCCTAAAACCAAAAGACAATTACAGAGTTTCTTTGTTGTTGTTGTTCAGTCGTTTAGTCATGTCCAACTCTTCGTGACCTCATGGACCATAGCACGCCAGGCCTTCCTGTCCTCCACTGTCTCCTGGAGTTTACTCAAATTCATGTTCATTACATCGGTGATGCTATGTAACCATCTCATCCTCTGCCGTCCCCTTCTCCTTTTGCCTTCAGTCTTTCCCAGCATCAGTCTTTTCCAGTGAGTCCTCTCTTCGCATTAGGTGGCCAAAGTATTTGAGCTTCAGCTTCAGTATCTGTCCTTCCAATGAGCAGTCAGGGTTGATTTCCTTTAGGATTGACTGATTTGACCGCCTTGCAGTCCAAGGGACTCTTAAGAGTCTTCTCCAGCACCACAGTTCAAAAGCATCAATTCTTCGGCGCTCAGCCTTCCTTATGGTCCAACTCTCACAGCCATACATTACTACTGGAAAAACCATAGCTTTAACTATACGGACCTTTGTCGGCAAGGTGATGTCTCTGCTTTTTAATATGCTGTCTAGGTTTGCCATAGCTTTCCTCCCAAGGAGCAAGCGTCTTTTAATTTCATGGCTGCAGTCACTGTCTGCGGTGATCTTGGAGCCCAAGAAAATAAAATCTGTCACTGCTTCCATTTCTTCCCCTTCTATTTGCCAGGAAGTGATGGGACCAGATGCCATGATCTGGGTTTTTTTAATGTTGAGTTTCAAGCCAGCTTTTGCACTCACCTCTTTCACCCTCATCAAGAGACTCTTTAGTTCCTCTTCAATTTCTGCCATTAGGGTGCTATCATCTGCATATCTGAGGTTGATGATCTTGCTCCCGGCAATCTTAACTCCGGCTTGTGATTCATCCAGCCCGGCATCTCTCATGATGTACTCTGCATATAAGTTAAATAAGCAGGGTGATAATATACAGCCTTGTCATACTCCTTTCCCAATTTTGAACCAGTCGGTTGTTCCATGTCCAGTTCTAACTGTTGCTTCTTGACCCGCATACAGGTTTCTCAGGAGACAGGTAAGGTGGTCTGGTACTCCCATCTCTTTAAGACTTTGCCACAGTTTGTTGTGATCCACACAATCAAAGGCTTTAGCGTAGTCAATGAAGCAGAAGTAGATGTTTTTCTGGAACTCTCTTGCTTTTTCCATGATCCAGCGAATGTTGACAATCTGATCTCTAGTTCCTCTGCCTCTTTGAAACCCAGCTTGCACTTCTGGTAGTTCTCAGTTCACATACTGCTGAAGCCTAGCTTGTAGGATTTTGAGCATAACCTTGCTAGCATGTGAAATGAGCACAATTGTACGGTAGTTTGAGCATTCTTTGTCATTGCCCTTCTTTGGAATTGGAACATAAACTGACCTTTTCCAATCCTGTGGCCACTGTTGAGTTTTCCAAATTTGTTGGCATATTGAGTGCAGCACTTTAACAGCATCATCTTTTAGGATTTTAAATAGCTCAGCTGGGATACTGTCTTCTCTGCTAGCTTTGTTGTTAGTAATGCTTCCTAAGGCCCACTTGACTTCACTCTCTAGGATGTCTGGCTCAAGGTCAGTGACCACACCATCGTATTTATCAGGGACATTAAGATCTTTCTTGTATAGTTCTTCTGTGTATTCTTGCCACCTCTTCTTAATCTCTTCTGCTTCTGTTAGGTCCCTGAATTTTTGTCCTTTATCATGCCCATCTTTGCACAAAACGTTCCCTTGATATCTCCAATTTTCTTGAAGAGATCTCTTGTTTTCCTCGATTTCTTTGCATTGTTCATTTAAGAAGGCCTTCTTATCTCTCCTTGCTATTCTTTGGAAATCTGCATCCAGTTGGTTATATCTTTCCCTTTCTCCCTTGCCTTTCGCTTTCCTTCTTTCCTCAGCTATTTGTAAAGCCTCATCAGACAGCCACTTTGCTTTCTTGCATTTCTTTTTCTTCGGGATGGTTTTAGTTGCTGCCTCCTGTACAATGTTACGAACCTCCATCCATAGTTCTTCAGGCACTCTGTCTACCAGATCTAATCCTTTAAATCTATTCCTCACCTCCACTGTATATTCATAAGGGATATGATTTAGGTCATACCTGAGTGGTCTAGTGGTTTTCCCTACGTTCTTCAATTTAAGCCGAAATTTTGCGATAAGAAGCTCATGATCTGAGCCACAGTCAGCTCCAGGTCTTGTTTTTGCTGATTGTATAGAGCTTCTCCATCTTTGGCTGCAAAGTATATAATCAATCTGATTTCGGTATTGACCATCTGATGATGTCCATGTGTAGAGTCGTCTCTTTTGTTGTTGGAAGAGTGTTTGCTATGACCAGAGTGTTCTCTTGACAAAACTCTATTAGCCTTTGCCCTGCTTCATTTTGTACTCCGAGGCCGAACTTGCCTGTTATTCCGGTTATTTTTTGACTTCCTACTTTAGCATTCCAGTCCCCTATGATGAAAAGGACATCTTTTTTGGTGTTAGTTCTAGAAGGTGTTGTAGGTCTTCATAGAACTGGTCAACTTCAGCTTCTTCGGCATCAGTGGTTGGGGCATAGATTTGGATTACTGTGATGTTGAATGGTTTGCCTTGGATTCGAACTGAGATTATTCTGTCGTTTTTGAGGTTGTACCCCAGTACTGCCTTTCCCACTCTTTTATTGATTATGAGAGCTACTCCATTTCTTCTAAGGGATTCTTGCCCACAGTAGTATGTATAATGGTCTCTTGAATTAAATTCGCCCATTCCTGTCCATTTTAGTTTGCTGATTCCCAAGATGTCGATGTTCAATCTTGTCATCTCATGTTTGACCACATCCAGCTTACCTTGATTCATAGATCTTACATTCCAGGTTCCTATGCAATATTGTTCTTTACAGCATTGGACTTTCCTTCCACTTCCAGGCACATCCACAACTGAGCGTCCTTTCGGCTTTGGCCCAGCCGCTTCACTCTTTCTGGAGCTACTCAGAATTGCCCTCCGCTCTTCCCCAGTAGCATTTTGGACACCTTCCGACCTGAGGGGCTCATCTTCCGGTGTCATATCTTTTAGCCTTTTGATACTGTCCATGGGTTTTCTTGGCAAGGATACTGGAGTGGTTTGCCATTCCCTCCTCCAGTGGACCACATTTTGTCAGAACTCTCCGTCATGACCTGTCGTCTTGACCTGACTTCATTGAGTTACGCAAGCCCCTTCACCACGACAAGGCAGTGTTCCATGAATGGGACAGAGTTTCTTAGGATTCACGAATTTGTATAAGCAATTCATAACTTCGCGCAAGTGGCACTACCACTCACAGATCTACTCAAAACGAAAGGGAAGGGGGACTTGAAAACAAAAAACAAACCAGGGGGAAAAATAAAATGGTCAAGAGAATGCCAAGAAGCATTCGACTAGTTAAAGAAACTTTTCACATCAGAACCCATACTACAACACCCCGATCCCACAAAACCTCTAGTCATACAAGTGGATGCATCAGATACGGCTTTGGGTGGGATTTTATTACAGAGAGATGAGCAGGGGAAACTGAGGCCATGCGCTTACCTCTCCCACAAATTCAATGAAACGGAACGTTGTTGGCACGTTTGGGAGAAGGAAGCATATGCTGTAAAATGTGCATTAGCCACTTGGAGACACCTTTTAGAAGGAGCCCTCCACCAATTCAAAGTATGGACAGATCATAAAAACTTAGAAGCACTGAACACTCCATGAAATCTAAATCCCAAACATGTTAGGTGGGCACAGTTCTTTAGCAGATTCAATTTCACATTGAAGTACATAACCAGAAAAAAGAATTTTTTGGCTGATGCCTTATCCCGGTTGCCACAACACAACAGTCAGAGAGAGGAGATAGTAGATTCAATCATTCCTCATCCACAAACGGGGATGTTAGCAGTCACTAGGAGCCAGGGAAAACAATTAGAATTACCAGTAGAAGGGGAATTGTTCAATGAATTGCAGTCACAATTGGAAACTGACAAATGGTTGCAAGACAATAAAATTAAATTGACAGAAAAACAAGGGTTTTCGTGGCACAGGGAACAGTTATACATACTGGAACCCCAAAGAAAGAGAATATTGGAAAGAAGCCATAATGCAAAGTCAGCTGGTCATTTTGGATTTGGGAAAACTTTGCACCTACTGAGACAGCAATTCTGGTGGCCCTCCATTCACAAAGTTGTGGAAGAATACATAGCTAGTTGTCCCACGTGTGCAATGGCGAAAAGAGTAGGAGGCAAGCCCAGAGGATTATTACAAAACATAGCAAGTCCCACCCAGTCATGGAAACTAATTGCCATGGATTTCATAGTAGATTTACCTGAAAGCCATAACAAAACGGTTATCTGGGTAATAACAGATTTATTTTCCAAACAAGCTCATTTTATCCCTTGTGCAAGCATTCTGAATGCAGGGCAATTGGCAGAAATGTTTGTACAACACGTGTACAGAATATACGGATGTCCAGAAAGAATCTGTAGCTTGAATCATGTCAACTGGATTTCTATTTTCTCAGTGGAAACGTTTTTTTCTTTATTCTTTATTCCAGAAAGAATAATTAGTGATCGAGGCGTCCAATTCAGATCCAAATTTTGGAGGGCATTTTTAAAAATAATTGGAGTAGGACAAGGGCTAAGCTCTGGATTTGATCTGGAGACAGATGGTAGCTGTGAATGGGTTAACCAAATACTAGAACAATACCTTAGATGTTACGTTAGTTACCAACAAGACGATTGGGTCGACCTACTTCCACTCGCAGAAGTAACATACAACAATTCCATGCATTCCGAAAATGAAGCCAACGAAAGCTAACTACATTTCAGTCTCTCTGATGGCTGTGAATTATACAGTTGCTTAATTCATGCTGGAATTGATTAATTCAATCTTTGTAACTTCTTACATGAAAGGAACTGATTAGCACCCCTTAAACTAATGTAGTGATTGGAACTTAGCTATCTACACGATTTTACACTCCTCAGCATATTTAATCTACATTCTAAGCATATTAAAATGTAGATTAAATAAATATTCTGAGGAAAAACGCACTTTTAAATATATTGAAGCACATATTCAAACATACTTGGAAGAAAGGAATGGAACTGTGGGTAAAATATGTAAAAATTTATACAGACCAGAAATATTTTTTTCAATTCTAATTGGGAAAAAAGAACTTGCTTGGTAATATGTCATGTCTGGCTTCAAATAACACAGAGGAGGGAAATTGTTACTGAAATATTTGTTTCCAATATTTTTATTTCAGTTGAAAGAGAAAACAACCCTGGAATGATGAGATTTTTAATGCTATATGGAGAATTCTCTTAGCAAGAAAACAGAGCTCTGTTTTCCCAAATCACATTCTAGAAATGGGAACAAGCTGTAAGGAGCTATCCCCAGACCAATGTGCATAAGGAACACATTTGAAAGCCTCAGATTCAGCCCTCAAATTAATTGTGTTGCTCAGATGAAACAATAAGGGGCTAATTAATTTCTACATTAATGCTGATGACATCATCTGTTTCTAAAATGTTTGAAACTTTTTCATGGCAGACCATTCTATATGTGGTTATGGAGGAATGTTCTGGGGTGAGTCAACGGAAGAAGTCAATGGAAGGAGTGGAAGCACTTAGCTGACTTTTGCTGATCTCAAAAGTCCTTGGTGTTTAAAAGGGGCATCATTAGGAACCCTAATCCTAGGTTTGTAATCCAGAGTTGGAAGTCAAAAAGTATCAAGGAAGAAGACAGTGGAGAACCATTTCTATATTGCTATATGTCTGTTGGACACCACAGTTCATTCGAGGATGACTTGAAGGTTTTAGTCCAAAATAGAAAACAATTTTTGTATGATGGTCCTGATCCTTCAGCTATTAATTCAGAGACCCTTACGACAAGCCATCAAGGATATGAAAGAATTATTTATTAAAGCAAGTGATCCTTTCCAATGCAAAGACTAGAATGAGAAACCACTGCGCCAAATGGCATTTACCTCCTCCACCTTGTGCCAGCCCCCCCTTTGGGGAGTCACTCCATGACAGCCCCTGCCTATGCTCTCACCATTTCCATACCCCCCCCCTCCACAAATTCTTCTCTAACAAGCTGATAGCACTATCCGGGCTGACCTTGGCGCAAGCCCATCTGACTAAACAATTCTAATCAACATTCCTAATGACCCTGCAGATATGCCACACTACACCTGCCCCCCATAACTATGCTGGCAGGATGCCCCATCCTGACATACCACCCGCCTTTAAAACAAATCTCCCAAACCTAAAGATTTTACAGAGAGGAAACATACACCTTTGTGGCACACATAACATCTCACATTTTAGATATCCCCCGTCTTCCTTTCTTGTGTTTCTAGATCCCCCTACTTTGGTTTTGCTGGGAACTTATCATGAAATTGTTTTACTAATTGGGGTGCTTGTACATGGTGGCTTGTACATGGTGGCTTGTACATGGTGGCTTGTACATGGTGGGAAAGGCAGTACTGGGGTACAACCTCAAAAACGACAGAATGCTTTCAGTTCGAATCCAAGGCAAACCATTCAACATCACAGTGATCCAAGTCTATGCCCCAACCACTGATGCCAAAGAAGCTGACGTTGACTGGTTCTATGAAGATCTACAACACCTTCTAGAACTAACACCAAAAAAAGATGTCCTTTTCATCATAGGGGACTGGAATGCTAAGGTAGGAAGTCAAAAAATAACCATCATAGGGGACTGGAATGCTAAGGTAGGAAGTCAAAAAATAACCGGAATAACGGGCAAGTTCGGCCTCGGAGTACAAAATGAAGCAGGGCAAAGGCTAATAGAGTTTTGTCAAGAGAACACGCTGGTCATAGCAAACACTCTTTTCCAACAACACAAGAGACGACTCTACACATGGACATCACCAGATGGTCAATACCGAAATCAGATTGATTATATACTTTGCAGCCAAAGATGGAGAAGCTCTATACAATCAGCAAAAACAAGACCTGGAGCTGACTGTGGCTCAGATCATGAGCTTCTTATCGCAAAATTTAGGCTTAAATTGAAGAACGTAGAGAAAACCACTAGACCAATCAGGTATGACCTAAATCATATCCCTTATGAATATACAGTGGAGGTGAGGAATAGATTTAAAGGATTAGATCTGGTAGACAGAGTGCCTGAAGAACTATGGATGGAGGTTCGTAACATTGTACAGGAGGCAGCAACTAAAACCATCCCAAAGAAAAAGAAATGCAAGAAAGCAAAGTGGCTGTCTGATGAGGCTTTACAAATAGCTGAGGAAAGAAGGGAAGCAAAAGGCAAGGGAGAAAGGGAAAGATATAAACAACTGAATGCAGAATTCCAGAGAATAGCAAGGAGAGATAAGAAGGCCTTCTTAAATGAACAATGCAAAGAAATCGAGGAAAACAATAGAATGGGGAAGACTAGAGATCTCTTCAAGAAAATTGGAGATATCAAGGGAACGTCTTGTGCAAAGATGGGCATGATAAAGGACAAAAAAGGCAGGGACCTAACAAAAGCAGAAGAGATTAAGAAGAGGTGGCAAGAATACACAGAAGAACTATACAAGAAAGATCTTAATATCCCCGATAAATACGATGGTGTGGTCACTGAACTTGAGCCGGACATCCTAGAGAGTGAAGTCAAGTGGGCCTTAGGAAGCATTACTAACAACAAAGCTAGCGGAGAAGACAGTATCCCAGCTGAGCTATTTAAAATCCTAAAAGATGATGCTGTTAAAGTGCTGCACTCAATATGCCAACAAATTTGGAAAACTCAACAGTGGCCACAGGATTGGAAAAGGTCAGTTTACGTTCCAATTCCAAAGAAAGGCAATGCCAAAGAATGTTCAAACTACCGTACAATTGCGCTCATTTCACATGCCAGCAAGGTTATGCTCAAAATCCTACAAGCTAGGCTTCAGCAGCATGTGAACCGAGAACTACCAGAAGTGCAAGCTGGGTTTCGAAGAGGCAGAGGAACTAGAGATCAGATTGCCAACATTCGCTGGATCATGGAAAAAGCAAGAGAGTTCCAGAAAAACATCTACTTCTGCTTCATTGACTACGCTAAAGCCTTTGATTGTGTGGATCACAACAAACTGTGGCAAAGTCTTAAAGAGATGGGAGTACCAGACCACCTTACCTGTCTCCTGAGAAACCTGTATGTGGGTCAAGAAGCAACAGTTAGAACCGGACATGGAACAACCGACTGGTTCAAAATTGGGAAAGGAGTAAGACAAGGCTGTATATTATCACCGTGTTTATTTAACTTATATGCAGAGTACATCATGAGAAATGCCGGGCTGGATGAATCACAAGCCGGAGTTAAGATTGCCGGGAAAAATATCAACAACCTCAGATATGCAGACGATACCACCCTAATGGCAGAAAGTGAAGAGGAACTAAAGAGCCTCTTGATGAGGGTGAAAGAGGAGAGTGCAAAAGCTGGCTTGAAACTCAACATTAAAAAAACTCAGATCATGGCATCTGGTCCCATCACTTCCTGGCAAATAGAAGGGGAAGAAATGGAAGCAGTGACAGATTTTATTTTCTTGGGCTCCAAGATCACCGCAGACGGTGACTGCAGCCATGAAATTAAAAGACGCTTGCTCCTTGGAAGGAAAGCTATGGCAAACCTAGACAGCATATTAAAAAGCAGAGACATCACCATGCCGACAAAGGTCCGTATAGTTAAAGCTATGGTTTTTCCAGTAGCAATGTATGGCTGTGAGAGTTGGACCATAAGGAAGGCTGAGCGCCGAAGAATTGATGCTTTCGAACTGTGGTGCTGGAGAAGACTCTTGAGAGTCCCTTGGACTGCAAGGAGGTCAAACCAGTCAATCCTAAAGGAAATCAACCCTGACTGCTCATTGGAAGGACAGATGCTGAAGCTGAAGCTCAAATACTTTGGCCACCTAATGCGAAGAGAGGACTCACTGGAAAAGACCCTGATGCTGGGAAAGACTGAGGGCAAAAGGAGAAGGGGACAGCAGAGGATGAGATGGTTAGATAGCATCACCGATGTAATGAACATGAATTTGAGTAAACTCCGAGAGACAGTGGAGGACAGGAAGGCCTGGCGTACTATGGTCCATGAGGTCACAAAGAGTCGGACACGACTAAACGACTGAACAACAACAACAAACATGGTGGCTGTTTACCCATTCATTATGAGCTTTAGGGAAATGTTTCCACTGTATCAAATATAGCAGCATTCCATGATGATGTCTGGAATCCAATATGTCTTGCACCTCGAAATGCTGTTCAAAATTAATCATCACTGGGACTGGTGTAGGTTGTTCTGGATGCCAATGCTCTGAGTCCTTCATTGGCTTCAACAAGCTGCAATGAAAAACTGGATGGATTTTCCTCATATTTTTCAGTAACTTTAATTGCACCATTACATCATTGACTACTTTGGTGATAGGAAAAGGTCCCACATACTTTGGGCACAGCTTTTTTGAGGGCTGCCAAGTCCTTAGGAACTTGGTAGACAAATACACCTTTTCTCCCACTTTCAGTTTCCATTCTGGTGCCCTCCTTCAGTCAGCATATTTTTTGTAGGATTCCTTAGCCTCTGCTTTCCCTATCACTGGCCAACTATCAGTTATGTGCTTTATCCATTCATCCAAATGAACAATCCTAGTTTGGTCCTTGACTCATGGACTGTATTGATAACAAGCCTGGAGTCAATGGCTGTACAAGAGCTTACTATGTACTATTTGATTGGGCGTTTACTCGAAGAGGAGAAGAGATGTAAGGAGATTGCATAGGAGAGCAGCTCTACAACACCAGGAGACAAAGAGTTAAAGTCTTCAGTAGAAAATGTTTACGCAGCAAGGAGATGTTTTCATTGTGGTTCGGCGTCATATCTAAAGAAGGACTGCAAAGCAAAGTTGAAAACAAAGTCTCCGAAAGACAAGCCGCCCACGTGGAGAGATAAGCAGGAAAAAGCCTATGTTGCCAGTCCAGCTGCTGCACATAAACAAAACACTTGGTTGCTTGATAGCGGTGCAGGCCGGCATTTATCAAACAATAAGGACAACTTCATCAAGTTCAAGGCAGCATCCCAACAATATGTTAATTTAGCCGATGGTAAGGTTAAGGTGTGTGGATATGGACAGGTGTTTGTATCATGTTTGAACAAAACACTTGACAATGTATTATATGTACCTGTTTTAGAGTATAACCTCCTAAGTGTAGCTTGTTTAACCCAAGAAGGTTACTCAATTATATTTAAAGGTACAGGGTGCACAGTGGAAAAGAATGGTGAAACATGTGCACAGGGTGTGTTAAGAAATAAAATGTATGAGATGTGCCATATGATAAAAATCAGCCAGTTATGCAAACTATGGTTAATAATACACCATTACACGAGACTTCTGGTGAAGATGGACGGCGGCTGGAGTGATACAGAAGAAGCTCCGTAAAGAAATTAAAAAAAAAAACTTGCAGATTCGAGTTGTCTTTGGGAGACCAAAAGCTAAAAGCAACTCCAGAAAGAGCAGGAGCATTGGCTCTTTCGGAAAAGAAAGCTTTCGGCGGCTTTGGGGCTTGGAAGGGAGAGCGAGTCGAATGGTGTGTCTTTGGCGGCTCGCTGGAAGGAACAAGCTGGAAAAGCCATGAGTGAAAGTCGAAGCTGTGAGTGAAAGTCTCGGAAATAGACAAGCGCCGCTGTCTGCTTCACTAAAACAATTTAAAAAGCCAACAAATAAAAACGCAAGTGTTTCTGAAGGAAGAAACATAGCGAAGGATCTTGGTGAGAGCAGATATAATCTTCTTACAGAGAACGGATAAGAAGATTGAATTAATTATTTAATTAACAAATAAGAGAAGCCATTTTACGCTTGATAAACACTAACAGAACTTTTGTATAAACTTGCTGAAAAAGTATTATTTAATATACTATTGTTTGTAAAATAGATACTAATATATTTAGATAAGTATATTCTAAGTTCAGAAAACTGTAAGAACCTTTCTTTTTTGTTACAAGTTAAGTATAAGTTAAATATATAAGATTTAAAGTATATAAAAATGAATGTCAATACCAGAAGACAACTAACACAAAGCAGAAGAGGATCAGAGGCTGGAGAGGGTGAATGGTTAAAATCTCTGTTTGAAGATTTTACATTAAAAACTACCCAGACAATTACTGAAACAGTAACAAGAGTATTTGAGGAAAAATTAGAGGGTTTAGAAAAAAGGTTAGAACAAAAGCTGGGAAAGATAGAAAAAAAACTGAAAGAAGATATTCAGGAAGTTAAGAAACAGGTAGAGAATTGTGAAGTAAATATAGATAAAGAAGAAGAACGTATAACGTTATTGGAAATAAGAGAAAAAGAATATTGTATAAGATTGAGAGGGGTACCTGAGGAAAAGGAAAGTAATGTAAGAGAAATAATTATACCAATGTTAGCCAACCTGATTGAATAGGAAGAGGAAAGTTTAGAAGATGAAATTGAGAGATTGTTTAGAAAAAATTTAAAATATGCATAGCTGTATAACAAACCAAGAGATATTTTGATAGAGTTTTCAAAAAAAAAAAGATAAGAAATATAATAATACAAGCTTCCTATAGTAAAAAAATAGAAATAGAAGGGAAAAGTATTACTATTTTTAAAGAAATTCTGGCCAAAATTTTAAGGAAGAGAAAAGAATATAGATTTTTGACAGACTTATTAGCAAAGAACAATATTAATTTTAGGTGGGAAGTACCTGAAGGGTTGAGCTTGACACTCAAGGGTCAAAGATATAAATTAAACTCAATATTAAAAGCAAAGGATTTTGTGAAAAGATTTGAAAAAGAAATAACTCAGTCTAAGGAACAAAGACAAAGGGGAAAAGAAAAAAAATATTTAAAATTAATAAAAAGCTAGGACTAGAATTTATTGCAGCAAATGAAAAAAATGGTGGTAATATATATAAAATCTTATCTAAAACCTAAATTAATTCAAAAAGATGAAAAAGGGAGATATATTATTATTGAAATAGAAATTAAAATTTTTAAATTACTACTAATTGGTATATATGCTCCAAACAAAAATCAAAAAATGTTTTATAAAGAATTATTGAATATTAGTCTAGAGTATACACAAAATAATTGGATAGTGATGGGAGATCTGAACGTAGTTGAACCAAAACTAGATAAGAAGTCACAATGTCAAACAAGTAAAAGTAGAGGAAAACTGCCAAAAGAATTTTTTGATATGGTTAAAAAATTATCTTTAATAGATACATGGAGAAGCATAAATGGGAATACAAGAGAATATACGTTTTATTCAAATAGGCATAAATCATTTTCAAGAATTGACACAATATGGACATCAAAAAATTTGGAAAATAAAATTAAAGAAGCCATAATTTTACCAAAAATTCTTTCGGATCACAACCCAGTACAAATGACTTTAAAAATAAAACATAGAAATTTTAGATGGAGATTGAATGAAAATATTTTGAAAAATAAGCAAAACTTAGAGGATCTCAGAAAAAAATTGCAAGAATTTTTCCTTTGGAATTCGGACACAGAGGTTAAATTAGAAACAATATGGGATGCAAGTAAGGCATATATGAGAGGACATTTTATATCTACTAATAATTATCAAAAAAAAAATAGTACCAAAAATTACAGATAATTATGGATCAAATTAAAGAGAAAGAGAGGGAATTACAAAATAATAGTGATAAAGATGAAATTTTAAATCAGATTAAACTATTACAACTCCAAGTTCAAATTTTAATGACTGAAGATATGGATAAAAAATTAAAATATATTAGACAGAAAAATTTTGAATATGCAAATAAACCAGGCAGATGGCTGGCATATACATTAAGAAAAGAAAGAGAAAAACAAATAATTTCTAAAATCAGAGAGAAAGATGTAGATTTAATTCAAAATGATAAAATTATAAATGCTTTTCATGCCTATTATACAAAATTATATAAAAAACAGAAAATACCATTGGAAAAAATTGAACAATACTTACATGATTGTAATTTAGAAAAATTATCAAACGAACAAAGAGATATAAAAAATGATTTGATCACAACTCAAGAAATAATGGATGCAATTAATAAACTGAAAATAGGTAAAACACCAGGACTGGATGGACTCTCAGCAGGATATTACAAACATTTCAAGGAACAACTGATAGAACCACTCAAAGTATTATTTAATTATTTTTTAGAAGGAAATAGGATACCACAAACATGGACCGAAGCAAAGATTGCTCTAATTCCAAAGGAAAATCAAGACCTAACAAAATGCCAAAATTATAGACCGATTTCTTTATTAAATAACGACTATAAATTATTTACTATAATATTGGCTGAAAGATTAAAAAAATCCTTGCAAAATTTAATAAAATGTGACCAAAACGGATTTATGCCAAATAGACAAATTAAAGAAAATTTGAGGACAGTAATAAATTTAATAGAATATGCAAATGTGAATAACGATAAACCTATAATGTTATTATTTTTAGATGCGGAAAAAGCGTTTGATAACGTAAATTGGGATTGTATAATTAAAACTTTAGAATATAGAAATTTTGGAGAGAATTTTGTAAAAGCAGTTCAAGCCATTTATAAAGTTCAAAAAGCTAGCATTATAGTGAATGAAGAAGAAACACAGGAAATTAATATAGAAAAAGGTACCTGTCAAGGATGCCCATTATCTCCATTATTATTTATATTAGTATTGGAAAGTTTGTTGGAAAAAAATAGAGAAGATGATAACATTGTAGGAATAAAAATTAAAAAAGAAACATACAAATTAAAAGCATTTGCCGATGATTTAGTAATAACAATAGAAAATCCATTAGATTCAATAGAAAACTTAAACAAAAAGTTGCAAGAATTTGGAGAGATAACAGGATTTAAAATAAACAAACAAAAGACTAAAATGATAAATTTAAATATGTTAAAAGAAGAAAAAATGAAATTAGAGCAAAAAACAGGATTTCAGAATGTGAAACAAATCAAATATCTAGGTGTACAAATAACAGCTAAAAATATAGATTTATTTAAAAATAACTATATCACAATATGGAAAGAAATCAAGAAAGATCTAGAAAAATGGGGAAATCTACAATTATCATTATTAGGCAGAATCACAACAATAAAAATGAATGTACTACCTAGAATATTATATCTGTTCCAGACGATACCTATAGAAATAACGGACCAAACTTTTTCAAATTGGCAAAGAGATATAACAAAATTTGTATGGCAAGGGAAAAAACCCAGAATAAAATTAAAATACCTACAGGATATTAAAGAAAGAGGAGGATTGGGATTACCGAATTTGAAATTATATTACGAAACATGTGGTCTGGTATGGTTAAAAGAATGGATAAAATTAGAAAATACAAATATATTAAATTTAGAAGGACATAACAACAGATTTGGATGGCACGGGTATATGTGGTATAATAAAAGTAAAATAAACAAAGAATTTAATAATCACATAATTAGGAAACCGCTTCTAAAAATATGGAACAGATATAAAAATTCCCTACTACCTGCATTTCCTTTGTGGACATCTCCCCAGGAGGCAAATGCCAGAATAGAGAATCCAAAAGATAAAAAATGGCTAAGATACAAAACCTTATTAAAATTTAATGGAAACAATTATGAATTCAAAACAAGAGAGGAACTAGAAAATGAGGGTATTGAATGTCACTGGTTTAAATATTTACAATTAAAAGAACAGCTTAAATCAGATCAGAAAACATTTAAATTTGTAAATTTAACAGACAACTGGGATAATATATTATGGAATGAAAATTATCATTTGATATCCAAATTGTACAAAAAATTATTAGAACTAAAATTTAGGGATATAAAAATTAAAAATTATATGACAAAATGGGAAGAGAATTTGGATAGAGAAATTAGCTACGAGGATTGGCAAATTATTTGGATGAGAAATATTAAATTTACTTTAAGTAACAATTTAAGAGAAAATAGTTATAAAATGATCTTTAGGTGGTATTTGCCTCCAGAGAGACTATACAAAATGAAATGCATAAACTCAAATATGTGTTGGAAATGTAATATAAAGGTGGGTTCTTTTTATCATATGTGGTGGTCCTGTAAAAAAACTAAAAAATACTGGGGAAAAATTCATGATAATATTTGTAAAATAACAAAAATTAATATAGAAAAAAAACCAGAATTATATTTATTGGGCCTCATGAACATAAAGATAAAGAAGGATTATAAAAAATTAATACAACATCTGATGACGGCGGCATGGATAATATATGTGAAACATTGGAAAGAAGAAGATATTCCATCAACTGAAGAATGGATTATTAAAGTTATGGAAATAGCACAGATGGATAAATTAACAAACTTAGTAAAAGGCAAAGAAATGGAAGATTATGATCTTATATGGAATCCCTTTCTGCAATTTCTACAAGAGGACTATAATATAAAACTATCATTGTAAAACAAAGGAAAATGTAGAAGAAGAAAATATTAAAGGGACAGTGTAATATAATAGAAAAATAGTAAATATTAAATTGATATTAGAAAGTTTCTTCGTAAAAGAAACAGGAAGTCTTTTTAAATTAAGTGTTATATGTGTACCTTTTGATTGTTGTAAATATTGTTGTAAATAGTTGAATGTTGTAAATGTGTTGTAAGTCTTTGTGAATGTCTATCTTAGTGATGTCTAAATAAAGTTTATTTTAAAAATTAAAAAAAATAATACACCATTACACCATGATTGTGTTGACCTCCTCCATAGGAGACTTGGACATGCAAGCTTTAGAGTAATAAACAAAATGCCTGAATGCAGTGAAGGCATAAAATTAAAGCAATGCAACACATTTTTGGATTGCAGTGTTTGTAAATAGACCAAGTCTAAACGGTATCCAATCCACTAGGCAAACCACTAAAAGGTTTGAGCTTGTCCATATGTATCTCATAGGACCTTTCACACAGTCCTTGGGAGTGGCTAGGTATGTGTTGGTAATTGTTGATGATTATTCAAGGTATGGTTACTGCCATTTGTTAAAAGCAAAAAGTGAAACTTTTCAGTCTGTAGCTTGAATCATGTCAACTGGATTTCTATTTTCTTAATGGAAACGTTTCGCTCCTTATCCAAGGGGCTTCTTCAGTCTGAGCAAAGTTGGTAAGGGAATCCTAAATATGTTCCTAGGTAGCTGTGTGACCTTACACCTGGGGCTAGGTCATGGTTATATTGAGATGTAATTTTTAAGTCCTTTTATCATCTAATGGAGGGTCGTTAAAAACACCATGCTGCTGTTGAGCTTCTGAAATGGTCTTAATCTTCCTAGGCACAGAAGACAACACGGGGAGGAAGATGGGGGAGAGTTTGTGCCTGAGGCCCCCACCTCTATTCAAGGAAGGATTTTCCAAGTTGGCATAAATGGATTCCTTGACCCCTCTCTCAAACCACCTATCTTCTCTGTCTAAAATGTGAACATTAATGTCCTCAAATGAGTGTCCTTTTTCTTTTAGATGAAGATAAACTGCTGACTCTGGTCCTGTGGTGTTATTTCTCCTGTGTTGTGCCATCCTCCTGTACATAGGTTGTTTGGTTTCTCCAATGTAGAGTTCAGAGCACTCCTCACTGCACTGGATTGCATAAACTACATTGCTTTTCTTATGTTTTGGAGTTTGATCTTTGGGGTGTACAAGCCTCTGTCTCAGTGTGTTGGTGGGTTTGAAATATACAGGTATGTGGTGTTTGCCAAATATCCGTTTTATCTTTTCAGACACGCCAGCCATGTAGGGAATGACCAGGTTCTTTCGTTTACTCTGAGTCTCAGCCCTATCTGTCGCTGTTTTAGGTCTGGTAGATTTAGATTTGGTGAAGGCCCAATTTGGATATCCACAGGCCTTCAGGGCTGTTCTCAGGTGCTGATTTTCATTCTTTTTGGAATCCATGGAGGTGGGGATGGTTTCTGCTCTGTGTGACAATGTCCTGATGACTCCTAGTTTGTGCTGCAGTGGATGGTGGGAGTCAAACATCAGATATTGATCTGTGTGTGTGGGTTTCCTGTAGATCCCTATTTCTAGCTTGCCACCGGTCCCAATGAGGACTTCACAGTCTAGGAATGCCAGTCTGTTGTCCTTGGTGTCTTCTCTGGTGAAGCTAATGTTGGCATCTATAGTGTTTATATGGTCCGTGAAGGCCTGTACTTCCTGGGCCTTGGTGTGTCCTCCCTTTTCACCAGCATCCCCACCACTCATGCTCTATCCGCTGTCAGGAAGAGACTAGAAGAGGACAGCACCCTGGAAAGGAGAAGCCATCTCAACCCAAACCAGATCTGCCATCTTCTGGACCTGTGTCTTAACACCACTTATTTCACATACAGAGGTGACTTTTACAGACAAAAACACGGCTGTGCCATGGGTTCTCCTGTGTCACCCATTGTGGCCAATTTATACATGGAAGAAGTGGAGAAGAAAGCACTCAACACATTCCAGGGAACGGTGCCCACCCACTGGTTTAGGTATGTGGATGACACCTGGGTCAAAATCAAGGCCCAGGAAGTACAGGCCTTCACGGACCATATAAACACTATAGATGCCAACATTAGCTTCACCAGAGAAGACACCAAGGACAACAGACTGGCATTCCTAGACTGTGAAGTCCTCATTGGGACCGGTGGCAAGCTAGAAATAGGGATCTACAGGAAACCCACACACACAGATCAATATCTGATGTTTGACTCCCACCATCCACTGCAGCACAAACTAGGAGTCATCAGGACATTGTCACACAGAGCAGAAACCATCCCCACCTCCATGGATTCCAAAAAGAATGAAAATCAGCACCTGAGAACAGCCCTGAAGGCCTGTGGATATCCAAATTGGGCCTTCACCAAATCTAAATCTACCAGACCTAAAAAAACGACAGATAGGGCTGAGACTCAGAGTAAACGAAAGAACCTGGTCATTCCCTACATGGCTGGCGTGTCTGAAAAGATAAAACGGATATTTGGCAAACACCACATACCTGTATATTTCAAACCCACCAACACACTGAGACAGAGGCTTGTACACCCCAAAGATCAAACTCCAAAACATAAGAAAAGCAATGTAGTTTATGCAATCCAGTGCAGTGAGGAGTGCTCTGAACTCTACATTGGAGAAACCAAACAACCTATGTACAGGAGGATGGCACAACACAGGAGAAATAACACCACAGGACCAGAGTCAGCAGTTTATCTTCATCTAAAAGAAAAAGGACACTCATTTGAGGACATTAATGTTCACATTTTAGACAAAGAAGATAGGTGGTTTGAGAGAGGGGTCAAGGAATCCATTTATGCCAACTTGGAAAATCCTTCCTTGAATAGAGGTGGGGGCCTCAGGCACAAACTCTCCCCCATCTTCCTCCCCGTGTTGTCTTCTGTGCCTAGGAAGATTAAGACCATTTCAGAAGCTCAACAGCAGCATGGTGTTTTTAACGACCCTCCATTAGATGATAAAAGGACTTAAAAATTACATCTCAATATAACCATGACCTAGCCCCAGGTGTAAGGTCACACAGCTACCTAGGAACATATTTAGGATTCCCTTACCAACTTTGCTCAGACTGAAGAAGCCCCTTGGATAAGGAGCGAAACGTTTCCATTAAGAAAATAGAAATCCAGTTGACATGATTCAAGCTACAGACAATTCCACCTGGATGACTGAGAACCTTCATAGACATATTGCCATACATTTTGGGGATGAAACCCTGAAGTTGGTAAGGAAATTCGAGAAGACAGCAAGAAAGGTGGCAGACTATAGAAACCACCTACGTTTTAACCTCAGATGCAGACAACAGAGACTCATCCCGACAAGCCTACGCCTGCAATCTACAGTTAAGGGTCACAGAGCAGATCAGATCCTGCAGCAGGCACAAAGACATCTTCTAAATGAAAGAATAAGGCAAGTCCACTTCACCATTGATGCCCTGCAATACAATTTTGAAAACCTTCACCAGGAACTCACAGCCACCCTTCCTGACCCAATCCTGGATAGAGTTATTCAGCTTGGCAATAAAGTACAGCTGGCCCAGCATCACAAGACAAAGGAGAGGCAAACTAAGAAATTTGACATTCTTCTTTCTCGCAGCAAGCAGAAACAAGGAACTGGAGAAACCACTGGGAGGAACAACAACAACAGGACCACAGAGGACAAAAAGAACATGTGGGTGAAAAATCTCTCAGACAGAGAACTTACCCAACCAGAGAGAGATGTCCTAGCCAAAGGTCTTAATTTTGCCATCACTCCCAAGCAAGTTCCGGTTGTGGAGCTCATTACAGCCACAGAATCTGCCATCCACAACAACCACCTACCTTTTGAAGAAGCAGAACAACTCCGGCTTAAAATATCTGCAGCTCTGTCCAGTGCTCAACCTCCTCCCCCCAACCTTACCGTCCAAGAGAGGAGAGCCCTGACAGCCCTCAGCAAAGATGAAACCATCACCATTTTACCTGCTGACAAAGGAAGATGTACAGTGGTTCTAAACACTGCAGACTACCACAATAAAATTACCTCACTTTTGGAGGATCACCATACATATGAAAAACTGAAAAGAGACCCCACCAACAATTACAAGAAAAAGGCAATAGACAGTTTGAAACAATTGGAACATGATGGCTCCATCGATAGGATTACCTACCACCGTCTGTATCCTGGAGAAGCCATCCCCTGCATCTACGGACTTCCTAAGATCCACAAGGAAGGAACACCCCTCCGACCCATAGTCAGCAGCATCAATTCGGTAACATACAACATTGCCAAACACCTCTCTACCATACTAGCACCTCTAGTTGGACACTCTGAACACCACATCCATAATTCGGAAGAATTTGTTTCCAAAGCAAAGATCCTGAAACTGGATACAGATGAAACTATGGTCTCCTTTGATGTGTCCTCCCTTTTCACCAGCATCCCCACCACTCATGCTCTATCCGCTGTCAGGAAGAGACTAGAAGAGGACAGCACCCTGGAAAGGAGAAGCCATCTCAACCCAAACCAGATCTGCCATCTTCTGGACCTGTGTCTTAACACCACTTATTTCACATACAGAGGTGACTTTTACAGACAAAAGCACGGCTGTGCCATGGGTTCTCCTGTGTCACCCATTGTGGCCAATTTATACATGGAAGAAGTGGAGAAGAAAGCACTCAACACATTCCAGGGAACGGTGCCCACCCACTGGTTTAGGTATGTGGATGACACCTGGGTCAAAATCAAGGCCCAGGAAGTACAGGCCTTCACGGACCATATAAACACTATAGATGCCAACATTAGCTTCACCAGAGAAGACACCAAGGACAACAGACTGGCATTCCTAGACTGTGAAGTCCTCATTGGGACCGGTGGCAAGCTAGAAATAGGGATCTACAGGAAACCCACACACACAGATCAATATCTGATGTTTGACTCCCACCATCCACTGCAGCACAAACTAGGAGTCATCAGGACATTGTCACACAGAGCAGAAACCATCCCCACCTCCATGGATTCCAAAAAGAATGAAAATCAGCACCTGAGAACAGCCCTGAAGGCCTGTGGATATCCAAATTGGGCCTTCACCAAATCTAAATCTACCAGACCTAAAACAGCGACAGATAGGGCTGAGACTCAGAGTAAACGAAAGAACCTGGTCATTCCCTACATGGCTGGCGTGTCTGAAAAGATAAAACGGATATTTGGCAAACACCACATACCTGTATATTTCAAACCCACCAACACACTGAGACAGAGGCTTGTACACCCCAAAGATCAAACTCCAAAACATAAGAAAAGCAATGTAGTTTATGCAATCCAGTGCAGTGAGGAGTGCTCTGAACTCTACATTGGAGAAACCAAACAACCTATGTACAGGAGGATGGCACAACACAGGAGAAATAACACCACAGGACCAGAGTCAGCAGTTTATCTTCATCTAAAAGAAAAAGGACACTCATTTGAGGACATTAATGTTCACATTTTAGACAGAGAAGATAGGTGGTTTGAGAGAGGGGTCAAGGAATCCATTTATGCCAACTTGGAAAATCCTTCCTTGAATAGAGGTGGGGGCCTCAGGCACAAACTCTCCCCCATCTTCCTCCCCGTGTTGTCTTCTGTGCCTAGGAAGATTAAGACCATTTCAGAAGCTCAACAGCAGCATGGTGTTTTTAACGACCCTCCATTAGATGATAAAAGGACTTAAAAATTACATCTCAATATAACCATGACCTAGCCCCAGGTGTAAGGTCACACAGCTACCTAGGAACATATTTAGGATTCCCTTACCAACTTTGCTCAGACTGAAGAAGCCCCTTGGATAAGGAGCGAAACGTTTCCATTAAGAAAATAGAAATCCAGTTGACATGATTCAAGCTACAGACAATTCCACCTGGATGACTGAGAACCTTCATAGACATGAAACTTTTCAGGTAGTCAAGAACTGGATAGCCTATTTAGAAAGAAGGTTTGCTTGCAAAGTGCAACAGCTACAATCGGATCGAGGTGGTGAGTTTACTGTAAATAGTTTACAGGGCTGGTTAAAGAGACAAGGTATAAAACATAGGTTAACTAACCCACATTCGCCACATGAAAATGGGGTAGCTGAGAGAAGGAATGGGGTACTACAAACCATGATGGATTCTCTAATGCAGGATTCAGGTCTGCCAAAGAATTTATGGGGTGAGGCAATCATGACTGCCAATTATCTGATGAATAGGCTATGGAGTACTGTATTAAATAACACTCCATATTATGTGTTATATAGCAAGAAACCAGGTTTAACACATGTGAAAACATTTGGTTGTGGAGCATGGGTACACATCCCAAAGGCTCAGAGGAGAAAGGGCCAACTCAAAGCAACGAAGTTAACCTTTATTGGTTATCAACCAGGTTCAAAATCATATAGATTTTTAGGTAAACATGGTAGGATTGTCATATCCAGATCTGCTCAATTTGGGGAACAAGGGAATTGGCAACGTGTGCATGCCAATTCAGAGGTACTGTTGCCTACAATCAATAAGGAAGTAGATAGTGAGCCAAAAACAAAGAAACGTAGCTCAGAAGCCTCAGATGGGGAAACCAATCAGGTTACTCCAAAGGTAGAAGCAGAGGAGGGGCAATGTTCAGAAACATTCATTCCACAAAGGTCAGAGCAGACAACGAAGAACAAGCCACCAGAGAGATTTACCATATGGACGGTTAAGGTTAACCTAGTTTACAACGAACCACAATAATTTAAAGTGGTACTGCAGTTACCTAATAAGGAAAAAGATTTTCCTCCCCTTTGTGGGGGGAGATGGGCGGTGATAGAAGTTGGACAGATAAATAAATAAAAAGAAAAATGGTTGGAAGCTATGAACGTTGAGATGGCTGCTATGCAGCAACATCAGGTGTTTACCTCTACAACTTTGCCTAATGACCAGAAAGCTATAGGATGTAGATGGGTCTACAAACGTAAAGTGTTAATTTCTGGAAAACTCCAATATAAAGCAAGACTTGTAGCACGAGGGTTTACTCAGCAGAGGGCTAGAGATTACGATGAAACATATGCACCAACGGTAAAGGCAGAAAGCATATGGGTAGCATTGAAATTAGCTGCAATAAAAGGGTATGTGGTGACTCACTTTGATATAACCACAGCGTATCTCAATGCAAAGCTACAGCAGACTATATATATGGAAGAAGCTCCTGGATATGAAAGCGAACCAGGTAGAGTATACAGACTTAATAGAGCAATATACGGTTTGAAACAATCAGCTCGTAATTGGAATATGTGTTTAGATAATGTTGTGAAACAGATGGGATATAGAAGATGTATAGCAGACTCTTGTGTATATATGAAACAGATTGGACATGAACAGATAATATTGTTAACATTCGTAGATGATCTTTGTTTGATAGCACCATCTAGAGAACACATACAAGACTTCACAGCAGCTATGGATAAAAAATTCCAGCTGAAGAATCTTGGGGCACTAGCAATTATCTGGGTGTTGAGGTCAGTAAAACACAAAATGGGGATTTTGTACTCACACAAAAGACAAAAATCCAAAAGCTTCTAGATGACTATAACATGGTGGATTGTAAAACAGCACAAAAACCCAGGATGGAAAAATATTGATAAAAATATCAACTGTTGAAGGGGCAGAATTTGAGAGGCCAGAGGTTTACAAATCTGCCATAGGTAGTTTACTGTATATTGCAAATGTGTAAATGTGTTAAGTAGAGCAGTCACTCAGCCTATGCAGGGACACTGGCAGGCTGTGAAGCGAATATTAAGATATTTAAAAGGGACCATAAATGCGGGTGTTACATTAACAGCAACAGGGACATGGAACGAGATAACATGTTTTGTGGATAGTGACTGGGGAGGTGATGTCACTGACAGGAAATCCACATCTGGTATGGTTATAAAATATGCAGATTCCATGATACAGTGGAAAGTGAAAAAACAAACCACAGTATCAATGTTCACGGCAGAAGCCGAGTATGCTGCGTTGTCAAATGTATGTAGAGAACTTGTTTGGTATATGCAATTATTTGAGGACCTCGCTATTCCTATTGTAACACCTATAACTGTTTATGAGGACTCACAAACATGTATTGCCATGGCAATGACTGAAAGACTGCAAACGAGATGTAAGCATGTCAACATCCTGTATTGTAATGTGAGACAAGCTGTTAAACAGGGATTGATAACACTGTTATATTGTATGTCAGAAGGGGGACACATAATCATTGGAAGGTGGTACATTCACTGGGCATGATAGGATTCCATATTCAGACAGCAAATGTGGAGGGGTGTCAGGGATCTACCCTGGAGTAAATTTGGCTAGATGAATATGGGGACGTATGACTCATAGCAATTGGACCACGCCTGTAAGGTGTGGCAGCAGAGCAACTCCCTTTACACTGCATATAAGCAGAAGCAACTTGGACTGTGGTGTGGGCTGATGGTTGGAGTTGTGAGTAGAGTGGTTACTAGTGTTTCTTCTGTGTATATAGTGTACAGTAAAGTGTGTACAGTTTTGCTAAAAACTGTGGACTGTCTCTCTTTGCAACACTCACAGGGCGTGCAACTGCACAATATATGCTGCACCCTGACAGGGAGGAGCTTAACCCCTCTTCCATGCCAATCATCTTCAGGAACGCCTTCCAAAACTTGGATGTGAACTGGACACTTCTGTCACTTATAATGCACACAGGAACCCCATGTAGTCTATATATATGTTGTACAAACAATTTGGCCAATTGCCCAGCATTAGGTATACTGGCACAAGGAATGAAATGGGCTTGTTTTGAAAACATGTCAGTTACTTCCCAAATCACTGTTTTCTTATGACTCTCTGGTAAGTCCATGGCTATCTGTTTCCAACATTGGGTAGGGCTTGCCACATTCTGCAACAGTCCCCTGGGCTTGACCCCACTCTTTTTGCCATAGTAGGACAGCTAGCCACAAGTAGGGTAGCTAGCCACATCCTCCTCCACATCCTTGCACAAAGATGGCCACCAAACTTGCCGCCTCAATAGATGGAGAGTTTTCAGAAACCCAAGGTGGCTGGCAGACTTGGTATCATGACATCTCTCAAGTATTTTTCGTTGCAAGGGTTCTGGAACATACGGTCTATCCCCACTCCACCATAACCCCTGCTTCTCTCTCAGCTTTGTCTTGTTGTCCTGAAACCAAACATCATTCCTCACCTCAAAAAGTACTTCACTCTGTAAGCCCTCCTCCACTTTTAAAGCATGTGTGGTTTTTTGACTCCTCGTGACCGCTGCCATTCCCAAACGACTGGCCTGGGATGATTGAATCTACCACCTCTTCTCTCTGACTTGTGTTGGGGAAAATGGGACAAAGCATCAGCCAAAAAGTTCTTTCCTCCAGGCAAGTATTTGAGAGTAAAGTTAAACCTACTAAAGAATTGAGCCCATCTAACCTGTTTAGGATTCAGCTTTCTTGGGGTGCGTAAGGCCTCTAAATTCTTGTGGTCTGTCCATACTTTGAATGGCTGAGGTGCCCCCTCTAGCAAATGCCTCCATGTCACCAAAGCCCATCACACTGTGAAGGCTTCCTTCTCCTATACATGCCAGTGGTGTTCTGTGTCGTTGAATCTACAGGAAAGGTAAGCACAGGGCCTCAGTTTCCCTTCTTCATCTTTCTGTAATAAAATTGCCCCAATTGCAATGTCTGAAGCATCTACCTGCAGTATTAGTGGCTTCATGGGGTCGGGATGCTTTAATACAGGCTCTGAGGTAAACAACGCCTTTAGCTGTTCAAAAGCCTCTTGGCACTCCACAGTCCATTGTAGTTTTGTTCCCAGTCTTTTCACCTCTTTAGGATCCCCCTTACCCTTGGTTTTAAATAGGTCAGTGAGGGGTAAGACCACCTGTGCAAAGTTGGGTATGAACTGCCTGTAAACATTTGCAAATCCCAAAAAACTTTGTAATTGTGTCCTAGTTTTTGAGGGCTCTCAAGTTACCACATCCCGCACCTTCACTGGGTCCATTTCTACCCCCTTACTAGATAATCGATATCCAAGGTAGTCCAACTGCTCCTTATGAAATTCACATTTTGATAATTTGACATATAATTGATTTTGCAACAAACGTTTCAACACTTCCTTCACCAAGCGCACATGTTCTTCCATCATTTCAGTGTAAATCAAAATATCATTGAGGTAGACCAATACCCCCTGAATAAAATGTCATGTACTACTTCGTTTATCAAATGCATGAATATTCCAGGGGCCCCTTTTAACCCAAAAGGTATTACTAGATATTCAAAAGACCCCAACTGGCAATTAAACGCTGTCTTCCATTCATCTCCCTCCCGGATTCGAACCTACAAATATGCCTCACTTAAGTCCAGCTTAGTAAAAATTTTCCCCTTCAATAGGTGGGCCAGCATGTCCTTCATCAGCGGGAAGGGGTACTTGTTGGAAGTGCAAATGGCATTAAGCCCCCGATAGTCTGTGCACAGTCACAGAGACCCATCCTTCTTGGTTCGGAACAGAACAGGTGCAGCCATTGATGAGGTGGCAGGGTAAATGAAGCCTTGCTCAAAGTTCTTGTCAATAAACTCCCGCAAAGCCACCAATTCTTTAGGAGTCATAGAATACAACTTAGTCTTGGGCAACTCCACCCCTGGCTCCAGTTCTATAGCACAGTCCAACTTTCTATGAGGGGGGAGTTGGTGCGACTCCGCCTCTCCAAACAACTGTTTTAAATCTTGGTACTGTAGAGGAATGAGAGCATCATCTGCTGTCTCTCCTCCCAACATCTCAGTCACTGTGCCTATCAGCTCAGCTTCAGTTCCCAGTTCTTTTGGGATTAAGCCCGTATATGTACCATCAGCAAAAGTTAATTGCCCCATGGCCCAGTCCACTTGGGGATTGTGAGCCCATAGGCAAGCCAATCCCAATACTATGGGTTGGTTAGAAATTGGAGCCACCACAAACCTTAGGGTCTCTTGATTCCCTATTTGCATTTGTACTTTTTCTGTGTAATACTCTACTGCCCCCCCCCCCGCATCTCTGATCCATCAAGTTGGGTAAAAACGATTGGGTTCCTTAGCCTCACCACTTTCAGTCTCAGTCCAGTCACTATAGCAGTCTGCATGAGACATCTGGTGCAACCCAAATCTAGCATTGCTACCAAGCCCATGCTGCCCCAGCCTCCCAGAATCTCTAATTGCAATCCCATGAACATGGCTGGACAAGTTCCACTCACCATCAGATCCACGCACCCATTTGCTACAGCCTGTCCTTTGGCACCACTTAGAACAGGCTCTCGTTGTTTCCCGATGGGTCAGCTTCTTCCTCAGCAGCATCCCCCCCCGAAAGAGAGAGGGTAAACTCCTTCCTCCATGGCACTGGCTGCTGCTCCTTTGTTCTTCGGTCCCGGGGTCCTGGTGCTGCTGCTCCCAGACTTGCTTCTCACCGTGTTCGCTGATTGTGGACAATTAGTGATGCGGTAGCCCTCTCAACCACACTTGAAACTCAATCTTTGTTTCACCCAGCGCTCCTCTTCATCCCATGATTTACATGTTCCCCCTCTTGCTGGGGGAATGATCGGCACTGCTTGTCTCTTTCCTTCCTCTTGGTCCCTCTGCTTTCACTTAATGCAAATTATCATATCTTCCACTTCACCAGCCAGGCAAATCCACCCCATCAGGGTTCCAGGGTCCCCTCTAGCTAGAGACCACTCTAATATCTCTGGATGCATGCCCTCTTGGAAGTATTCAATCTTCAGTGACTCCAGCCAGTTTGTCAACTTCCCAGCCAGTCTCCTGAACTCCATGGCATATTCAGAGACCGACCTGCTTCCCTGCTTAATATGCTGCAAGCTCGTCTTTGCTCTCATTCTAGAGAGGGGGTCTTCAAACCTCATCCTCAAAGCTGTCATGAAACTTTCAAAGTCCTCTAACTCTGGTGACTTGTCGTCATGCAATTCTACAAGCCAATCTGCTGCCTCTCCCTCCAGCTGAGATGAAACATGTTGCACTTTAGCATCTTCTGTGGGGAAAACTGCCTCGAACTCATCCATGAAACCCCTCACATGAGTCAGGAAACAAGCTAGGTTCTTGTGTTCCCCACTGAACTTTACCTTCATGTCTCTTCCTCTGAAGGGCGTGTTCCATCCTGGGACTCCCTTTGGCAACCCTGCTGGGCTCCAGCCATAAGGGGGGTGAGCGGTCTCAGCCACCCTGCATCCTTCAATCCCCGCATCCATCTCCGTGTCACTGCCTCTCCCTTTGATGGGCTGCTGTGGTCAGCGTTTTTTCTCCTAGTCGCCATCTTGGATCTTGGATCCAAGCTTCCAATTATTTGGAAATTAGGTATCAGTTGATACAGTCTAAAATTTCATTTTCCTTTCTAGCAGCCACATTGTACAGTTGGCTGATATTTAGTTTGTAATCCATTACTTTCCAACACCTTTTCCACAGCTATTCTTATCAAGCCAGATATCCCCTGTCCTATATCTGTACATTTGGCATTCACTATATCTGAAGAATTTGGCATTCCATCCTGTAAAATGTCATTCTGCTATTATTTTTCAGCAGGAGACACTGACCAATGTACTGTTATTATAACAAAGAGGCTCTTTGCCTCTGGCCTTCCCTGATCTAGCTTTCACAAGACATTTTTTTTTTTTTGCATATCATTTGTCTTGACAGGAAATAGTCTTGAAAGTTGTTCTGTCTTTGCCATAATGAGAAATGATATACCTTGCATAATTCATGAGACGTGTTTCATGAACAACCAATCAGAGACTTAGTGGGATTATGAGATAAAGCTATGCCCTCTGGTGAGCAAATGGATATTGCAGGAATTAACAGTTCAGCATAGGTAGGGACCATGTTGCCTGTGAAATTCCTAGATATTGGTTTTAAAACTCTTGTTTTATATCTCTGTGTGTATGTGTGTGTGTTCCAGGTTCCCCCCGCACATTTGTGCAGTCGTGTCTAACTCTAGGGCCCAGTGATCATCTCCGTTTGTTAGCCGAAGAGCCAGCGTTGTCCAAAGACACTTCCGCAGTCATGTGGCTGGCATGGTGCGCATGGAACGCTGTTACCTTCCCACCGAAGTGGTACCTATTCATCTACTTGCATTTGCATGCTTTCAAATTGCTAGGTTGGCAAGAGCTGGGGCAAGTGCGGGAGCTCACTCCATCATGCGGGGCTAGGGATTCGAACCTCCA
This sequence comes from Charina bottae, assembly GCA_023362775.1. NCBI lineage: Eukaryota > Metazoa > Chordata > Lepidosauria > Squamata > Charinaidae > Charina > Charina bottae. Next base: position 5,049,787 of record JALMGJ010000028.1, on the reverse strand, counting down.
AACTTGCGATCTTCCGATCGACAAGCCTGGCATCTTACCCACTGAGCCCCCATGCCCCCATGTGTGTGTGTACATGTGTGTAAATGGTAGATCTTGCAAGATTGCCAAAATTTACATCAGTGTAGTTTTCTCATGCAAAATCTTGCAAGAACACGCAAATCTTGCAGGATTTCACAATCTTCCAAAACTTCAACTATGTTTATTCTTTGACATTCATGTCATCGTGGTAAATCATGTTAATGACAAGTGGCACTTGAAAAGATTGCCAGCTATGGTATATGCCATCAGGTCACCTTGTACAAATATATACAGGTAGTCCTCGTTTAGCAACTGCAATTGGGACCAGCAACTCAGTTGTTAAGGAAAGCGGTTGCTAAATGAAAATCACATGACCGTGACTGTGCTTATGATTTTACTTCACCTTTCCTTAGTTTTACAGCGTCAATAAAATTATATTTTAAAAAACCCAATAAACAAACTAGGGATGTTTGTTCTCAGTTACTGTAGCATTTGCTGTGTATGATGTTGAAATGATATCACTTCAGATACATACTCCTGGTACCCTGTAGGAACTGCCATCATATCCTACATGTACTCAGATTTAGAACCAGTAACTCTGAAAGTTCCATAAACATAACAGGCCTAACATCCAACACCTGTGAAAACACCGACAAAACTACTAATCAGGCACTGATAATACTACAGGTTTTTTTTTAATCCATTCATTCATGTCTGATTCTCAGAGACTGCCTGGACAAGTCCCTGCAATTTTCTTGGCAAGGTTTTTCAGAAGTGGTTTGCCTTTGCCTCCTTCCTAGGGCTGAGAGAAAGTGACCGGCCCAAGGTCACCCAGATGGCTTTGTGCCTAAGGCAGAACTAGAACTCACGGTCTCCCAGTTTCTAGCCTGATGCCTTAACCGCTACACCAAACTTGTTCTCAATAATACATTAGTTTTCATATAATGCCGCCTTGCTTGGGACAAAGGAAGTAATAGTTCCTCATGGGGGTGGTTAGCTTAGTAATAACCTCCTTTTAATATCTCACCATCCTCTGGATTTTTTCTATTTATTATGATATTGTATTTTAATGATTTATAGGTTTTTAATTTTAATATTTTATTGTAAACCGCCCAGAGCCTACTGCGGTAGAGATGGGCGGTGATAAATTTTATTAATAAATAATAATAAATAAATAATGCCACCATGTAGAGGTACCCAAAGAACTCATGAGAAGATATCACCCACAACAGAGCATCAGGATGCCAAACAACACTCAGCAACCAAAATCAATCAGCTCCAGTTAGCATAGCTAGCAATCAATTGCACTACTGTAAATTCCAAGCAACATACTAGCTGGAACTCGAATCCCCTTCTGTAGCGAATATAGATAGATTTGGAGCACATCACACAAAAGGAAGAAACAACAACCTCATGCCACATCTATTGATTCATATTTTCCCATTCAAATGCCTAAATATTCACAGTTGCTTAGAAAAAGCAAGAAACAAAAAACCACCTCCTACAAGGGATTAAAAATAGCTTTGAAAGGCATTAGGTCATGCTGGGAATCAATTTTATGGCCATCAAAATGCATTTTATGGGGCAACGTAGTCTGAACTGACAGACTCTAAAAAAGCAGCCAAGCTACTTGAAATAATTTGAGCAGCCAATGTTCTATCTCATGTGACCTTTGCCAGCTCACACTGTTAATTACTAATGTTTTGGATGCTTAAAGAAGGAATCAGGACTAAATGCTTTCAAATATCTGAAATCTGTTTTAATATGTTCCAATTTGGTAAATGCTTAATACATCTGAATTCTTCAATATTTCATTTTTACTTACTCTGTAATGGTGAATTGACAAGTGATCTGTTCATTACTATATGAATTATATTGCCTCTTCTCTTTTTTTTGAAATGAGGTTTAAATTTTAGATATTTTGTTAGTATATCTGATCTGTAATCCATGAAGTCTAATACCATCACAGAGTAGGTCTGCCTAATTTGTAAACTTTCAAATTTATTGTAACTCATGTACAGGGTAAGGAAGATGACCTTGATGGAGATATGCAAAAGCTGTTGCCTAGGGAAAAGGGGCTAAAGCGTTTTTTTTAAAGTCCAGAATGTTCAGATAACATTTGTAAGCAGCTCAGACAGGCACCTCCCTAATTCACTGAACCATAAGAGGCAGGAGGAAGTACAGCACAATCAGACTTGCAAGATTCTATTATTACACCCAATCTCAATAAAAGTAGTTTTAGCCTTCTGGTGGAGTTGATTTCATAGTCTGGCCTAGCTAGTGGGGCTGACAGCCCATCAGACATATATAGCAGCCATTAATAAACCCCTGGCTTTTACTAACTGGGAAAAATATTGTCAGGATGCCATCCTGCCAATAGATAGATAGGACATGAACGGAGCCTCCTTGGGCGCCCCTCCGGGCAACGGTGATGTCACCGGCAAATCCTTTCACTACAGAAGCGCTTTAGTGCTTCTGACACACACACAAAAGTAGATTGATGGGGTTTGTAGTTAGCAGATAGATGGGATTTGTAGTTATTAGGTAGATGGGGGTGTAGTTAGTAGATAGATGGGCAGAAATTAATTAGCATGCTTGCAGGATAGTAGCAGAGCTGTTAGCGATAGGCATGGTATGCAGGCATTGGAATGTAAAGGAGGGGAGATGGGAACCAGACACCAAGTTTGTTCAGCCGGAATCATCAAAGGACTGGCAGTTTAGAGCTATGGGAATTGACTCAGAAGGGGAGTGGGTTGGAGTAGATGAAACCTGGCAAGTTTAAATTTGTGATTGCGCTCACTTTTGCTCAATCTGCTCTTTGCATCGATTCTATTCACTTGTATTATTAAAAGAACTTTTTCATATCCTACCATGGCTTGTGCTAAGAGTTTCTAAATTAATATCAAAGGAGTGGATCATCACAGAAAGAGCAGATTGATGTTTGCTGTCTTATACAGCTACAATATCAGCAGGGAAATTCAGAACTGGGAGAGGCCTCTCTTGAAGCAGCAGAACTGGCGGAGGCAACAGCCATGCAGGTTGCTACAGGACACTTCAAAATTGGGAGGCCGGAGAGGATGACTCTTCCTGCCCCCGAGCCAGAGACGCTCTCCACTCAGCCAGTGGAGAAGCATGAACGATTGTGGGCCCAGGATGTAGGGCAGAGCATGGAGATGGACTCCGCTCGGTGGGTCACAAAGTGACGACGTGACTCCAACCCGAGTTTCTCAGCACCAGAAGGGTGAATAGTATAATGGAAGGGGAGATGGACTCCCTGAGGAGACAGTTGGCAGGATTTCAGAGAGCAGTAGAACAACTGCTTCAAAGTGAGAGCCAGGGAACGGCTGACAGTGTGGGAGCGGCGCCTCCCAGAGCAGACTCCCCAAAGATTATGAGGGGGAGAGGAATGCCGACTCTTTGGATGAAGAAGGAGGAAGCCGGCTGCAGGGGCAATTACTGCTCGCCCTCATGTTCACAGAGCCCCGCAACGGCAAAGCCGAAGGGCCTCAGGGTGGAGTGAGGCCTTTGGAGGAAGAGTTCTAAAAGTAAAATTTTCTGGTGAACCTAAGACTTTAGCTTGTTTCCTAACCCATGTAAGGGTTTTAATGGATGAGTTTGAGGACAATTTTCCAACGGAAGAATCAAAGGTGAGTCACGTTTCCAGTCAGCTCGTGGGAGAAGCTGCTGAATGGTTGGTGGAACTTTACCATAGTGACTCGCCAGAGTTGGCGAATTTCCAGAGATCTATGACTGCTTTGTGAAGGAGATTCGAGGACCCCCTGGGTAAAATGAAGGCCAAAACAAGTTTACAACATATCAAGCAAGGGGCTCAATCGTGTCTGAGTATGCTATGGAATTCAGGAGCTTGGCTGTAAAGTTAACAGACTGGCCAGAAGCTCTGAACTTTGAATACTTCCAAGAGGGGCTGCAGCAAGAGATTTTGGAATGGTCCCTGGCTAGAGGGAACCCACAGATGCTGATGGAGTGGATCTGTATTGCCAGTGAAGTGGAAGACACAAGATTACGCCTCAAGAGGAGGCATAAACCCAGGTTCAGGTGGCAGGAAAAGCAGCACCGATCACCATATCGAGAAGGAGAGTACATAAATCATGGGACGATGAAAAGCAAGGCTTGTGTTTTAAGTTTGGGAAGGACAGCTATCACATTGCCAGTTGCCCACAAGCAGCGACCATGGGGAGAAGCAAGGCTGGAGCTAGCAACATTAAGAACCCAGAGCCAAAAGTCAAAGGAGCAGCAGCTGCCACACTGGAGTGGGGGTATTGCAACATCCCTCCTGGTGAGGAGGACTCGGCTGAGGGGGGAGCTGAGCTGGTGGGAAACGATGAGAGACTGCCCTGAGTGGCACCAGAGGGCAGGCTACAGAGGATGGGTGCAAAGATCTGATGGTGAGTGGACCCTGCTCAGCAATACTCATGGATTTACAATTAGAGATGCTGGGAGGCCATAATAGTATGAATATCGTGGGACTGTTAGCCTCGGGATGCACTAGGTGTTTAATGCATCCTGCTATAGTAACTGGGCTGAGACTGAAAGTGGGAAAATTGAATACCCAATTCTTTTCACCCAGCTTGATGGGTCAGAGATGCACTGGGGGCCCAGTGGAGTATTACACCAAAGCAGTGCATATGAGGATTGGGGGCCATGAGACACTGAGGTTTGTGGTGGTCCCTATTTCCAATCAACCCATAGTGATTGTGAACCCATAACCGCCCAGAGTCTACCGTGGTAGAGATGGGCGGTGATAAATTTGATTAATAAATAAATAAATAATAAATAAAATAGTGTTGGGACTAACTTGGCTAAGGGCCCGTAACCCCCAAGTGAATTGGGCTACGGGCCAAGTGACATTTGCTGATGGGATACACAAGGGTCTCATGCCCTGAGAACCTGGGACTGAACTGGTAGGGGCAATGAATGAAGTATTGGGGGGGAGTTGGCAAAAGTGGTTTCTCCCATCCCTTTGCAGTACAGAGACTTAAAGGAGGCATTTGGAGAAGTGGAGTCGAACCAACTCCTGCCTCATAGAAAATCAGACTGTACCATAGAACTGGAACCCGGGGCAGAATAGCCCAAAACTAAAATGTATTCCATGACCCCAAAGAATTGGAGGCTTTGCAGGAGTTTATTTACAAGAATTTAGAGTGGGGTTATATTCAGCCTGCCTCTTCTTCAATGGCTGCACCTGTTTTATTCAGAACCAAGGATGGGTCTCTGAGGCTGTGCACAGACTATAGGGGACTGAATGCTATTTGTACCTCCAACAAGTACTACTTAGCACTGATGAAAGACATGCTGGCTCACCTGTCGAAGCGGAGAATATTTATCAAGCTGGATTTAAGGGAGGCATATTTCCGTGTTCGAATCCAGGAAGGAGATGAATGGAAAACAGTGTTCAATTGTCAATTGGGGTCTTTTGAATATCTGGTAATGCCCTTTGGGTTAAAGGGGGCCCTGGGGTCTTCATGCATTTGATAAATGAAGTGTTTTTTATTTATTTATCAAATTTTTCAGCTGCCCATCTCGTACAGAACGACTCTGGGCAGCTTAAAATAACAATTATTTAATAATAAAATAACAATAATAAAATAACAATTATTAAAACATGACAATAAAATCTATCTATCTATCTATCTATCTATCTATCTATCTATCTATCCATCCATCCATCCATCCATCCATCCATCCATCCATCCATCCACACACACACACACACACACACATAAAACAGATACTAATCTAAAAATACAAAAATATAAAATATAAAATTCAAGATGGGCATATGCTGTTATTTTGGCACAATCATGGCGCCAGCCAGGAGTATACCGCTCACTGACTTGTTAAAAACAAAGGGGAAGGGGGATCAAAAAGAAACAAAAAAGCCAGGGGCAATATTGTAGTGGACTACAGAGTGTCAATGGGTGTTTGAACAGTTAAAATCCCTATATACGTCAGAACCTGTGCTGAAGCACCCCAATCCTCTGAAGCCGTTCATAGTACAAGTAGATGCTTCAGATATCACAACTGGGGGGATTTTGCTACAGAAAGATGAAAGAGGGACCTTGAGACCCTGTGCTTATCTCTCCCATAAATTTAATGACACAGAATGATGCTGGCATGTATGGGAATAGGAAGCCTTTGCAGTGTGATGGGCATTGCTAACATGAAGGCATTTGCTAGAAGGGGCTTCTCAACCATTTGAAGTATGGACAGATCACAAGAATTTAGAGGATTTACGTACCCTAAGAAAGTTAAGCCCTAAACAAATTAGATGGGCTCAATTTTTAGCAGGTTTAATTTTACACTCAAGTATCTGCCTGGTGGAAAGAATTTCTTAGTTGATGCTCTATTCTGGTTGCCCCAACACAACAGCCAGAGAGAGGAGGTGGTAGACTCAGTTATTCCCACTCAGCAGTTGGGGATGGCTGCAGTTACGAGAAGTAAGAAATCCACACCAAATTTAAAAGTAGAGGAAGACTTATGGAATGAATTACTTTCTGAGTTAAAAAAGGATGTTTGGTTGCAAACCAATAAAGCAAACCTGACAGAAAAGCAGGGGTATTGGTGGAGTGGTGATAGACTATATGTTCCAGAACCTTTACGTCAAAAAATACTGGAGAGATGTCATGATGCCAAGTCAGCCGGCCACTTTGGGTTTCTGAAAACTTTCCATCTATTGAAGTGGCAATTTTGGTGGCCATCTTTATGCACAGATGTGGAGGAGTATGTGGCCAGCTCCCCTACTTGTGCTATGGCAAAAAGAGTGGGGGGCAAACTCAGAGGACTGCTGCAGAATGTGGCAAGCCCTACCCAGCCTTGGAAGCAGATATCTATGGATTTTATAGTGGATTTACCAGAGACTCAAAAGAAATGGTGGTTTGGGTGGTGACTGATTTGTTTTTGAAACAAGCCCATTTTATTCCCTGTAGTAGTATACCTAATGCTGGGCAGTTGGCGAAGATGTTTGTGCAACACATCTATAGACTACATGGGACCCCCAAATGGATTATAAGCAACAGGGGGTCCAATTCACCTCCAGGTTTTGGAGGGCGTTCCTGAACACAATTGGCGTGGAACAAGGCCTAAGCTCCTCCCATCATCCTGAAACTGATGGATCGACTGAATGTCTTAATGAGGTGTTGGAGCAATACCTTAGATGCTACATCAGTTATCAGCAGGACAATTGGGTGGACTTACTTCCTTTCACAGAAGTAGCCTATAATAATGTAGTACGTCAGAGTACAGGTTTCCCCCCATTTCAGGTGATGAATGGGCAAGAGTTTGTGGCCTTTCCCAAATTACCCAAGGATCAAACTAAAGTAGTTCCATTAGATGAGTGGATAAAACATATAACAGATAATTGGGCAGTGATAGAAAAAGCACTGGAAGATGCTAAGGAAACGTACAAGAAATATGCTGATTGCAAGAGGGTGCCAGAGTGGAACCTGAAAGTAGGGGAGAAGGTTTACTTGTCAACAAAAATCCTAAAGACTTCATAGCCTTCAAAAAAATGGGGGCCTAAATATGTAGGACCTTTTCCTATCACTAAAGTGATCAATGATGTAACAGTGCAGCTATAGCTACCAAAGAATCTGAGGAGAATCCATCCAGTCTTTCATTGCAGTTTGTTGAAGCCAGTAAAGAATTCGGAATGTTGGCATCCAGAACAACCTGCTCCAGTTCATGTGTTGGTTGATGGGGGAAAACATTTTGAAGTGCAAGACATACTAGATTCCAGGCATCACCATGGGAAATTACAGTATCTAATACAGTGGAAACACTTCCCCAAAGCGCATAGTGAATGGGTAAATAGCCAACATGTGCAGGCACCCCAATTAGTAAAGGAGTTTCACAAACAGTACCCAGATAAGCCAAATTAGAGTAAAGTCATTGCTTGTAACACATTGACTCTTTTCTGTATTCATGTATTCATGCATTTTTTTCTGTATGCATGTACTCATGTAATCATGTATTATTGTCTTCATGTTTTCATGTACTTGGATAAAGGTAGGGGTTTAGTTTTAAGGGGGGCGGTATGTCAGGATGGACATCCTGCCAGAGCAAGGGTCGGAAATGTATAAATGCGATTTGTAGTAATTGCAGTAGAAAGCAATAGGGTGGAGGAAGAAAGGAGCGGGGAGAGCTGAGCTGCAAGTCTACAAGGTTACCGTGGGCTCTCAGCATGCATAAGACTGGAATGTGAGACAGGGGAGGAGAGAGATATCAGAAGGTGGAATTGGAATGTAACCATTAGTCGGTTAAATAAAAGAGGGGGTTGTAAGTTTGATGTTATGGGAATGGTTGTAAAGGTTGGGAGGGGGGAGAGCTGCATGGTAGATTTAAGTTAGTGCTTTGCGTGTGATTATTCGATTGGTTTGATTACTTGTGCTAATAAAATAATTCTTTTATATCTTGCAATGGCTTGTATGAAGAGTTTCTGAATTAGTAACTAAGAATCAGATTCATTACAAATATGTTATGCAATTAATATTTGGATTCCTCTGCTCCCAAAAAACAATTTCATATTTCACTATTTATGAAAAGTGACTCTTTTATAATAAACTGAAGTATGTGTGAAAACAAAAGGATCTGTATTGCTGCTCTAAAATGAAAAATCTTAAAGGCAATTCTTTTGTGGCAAGGGGTATGATTTCAACAGACTGTGGCCTGAAAGGGCAAGCTTTGTCAGGAAATACTGCATTTCAAAGCATTTGTTTTTAACACTGTTCATGCTTGCCAAGTCAGGAAGCTAAATGTGGCACCAAAGCTAATAGGTAATTTTTCATTAAATTCACCAACATATTGACATGACAGCTATGTCAAAAGCATAGCATTAGATTTGTTAATAAGTCTGTTTCAATCCAGAAAGAGTACCCATAAAAAAGCACCTGCATGAGAAGCTTCCTTTAACTTGCTTAAGTGAAGAGATCCAGACTATGCAGCCAACATTAATGTAAAAATAAAGTAATCCAAAAGTGAAGAGGAAATAATATTTTGTCCATATATCCATCTCAAAGAAGCTCTTGGAAAATTATTAAGACTGATACAGTGTTGTGTAGTTAAAGAACTGATGAGTCACATTTTTAAAATATTTAATTATAAATATATAATTAAATATAGAATATATTCCCTAATTTTAAATACAACAGTTATTGCACTGTGGCTGCAAAGAACAGAAGAAAAACCAAACACCAAGTCCTTCTGGAAATCAGGCTTGCTCCTTCCTAGGCAGAATAAATTACAATAAAATCTGTTAACTAGAGAATGAGCAGGGTCAAGGAATATGCTTCATTTTTTTCTCTAAAAAAAAAATTGAAGTGCTTCAAACATCCTTTCAGACCTGGAAAGGAAAACATGAGGTGAAGGACCAGCTAATTTTTCAGTCAGGATTCATTCATCAACTACGACTAAAAGCTGTCAGCCACCTTCTTGTACTCTATCTTGAAGTTTTCTTTCTATGGAGAATTGGGGAAATGTATTCAGTTTTGCAGCCATGTTTCAATCTTTTTGAATTCTTAATCATTAAGGTCCAGGTGGAATTCAGATCCAGATATGGCTTTGTTCAAAGAATGTTTCATAAATCTTTCATTTTGAGAATTGCTGCTTATTTAATTATTATTAATTATTAATTATTTAACCAAAGCTGCCACAACACGGCCACACAGCCCAGAAAACCCACAACAACCAACTTGGATTTCTTTTATCAATTTTAATTACTCAGTTATTAAAATAATTGATCTGATTTCAGAGAATAGAACCTGAGTCAACATATCTTACCCATGCTTACCCATTGCATGAGAAATTGCACTTAGCAACATTTCCCCTTTTGAATGATCAAGGTATGTGTCTTCCATATCTAGTAATCTACCTTGCATGTTTAATAAGTGTGCATTGTCCAGTAGTTCTTATAAGAAGGAAACATTTTGTGGTGAGAAGCAGACTGCAAAGCCTAACATTTAGTATAAGCTCTAGATATGACCTAAAACAATGTTTTTTATGCTAGGTTCAAGAAATGTTTTGTGTTCCTTCGAAGTTTTCAGGATTTTTTTTTCTTTCAGAGGAAAGATGCAAAAATAGTGGACAAGCTTCCTTGTAAAACAGCTTGCCAATAAATTTTAATCTTCTCACATGCACACACCCAAGGGTATGCTGTGAGAGAGTTTAATTCATTAGGGGTAATTGTGAAACCCAACACACCTGACGAGGATTCCATGCGAGTTGAGTAGGTGAGCTGAATGATAATCACATTGATCTGACCAGATGGTTTCTTGAAGGTAGAAAGTTTGAGAGCCATTATTCTATAGCATTTAGCTACTTATACATGAACATTGATCCCACTAGAGGGAGTTAATGCACTAAGCTAATGGAAACTACTGTCAGAAGGATCACTTTCCAGATTTCATTGGGAGCTTCTTTTCCTGCCGACCAAAATCTGCAAGTGTGTTATGCTGAGGAAGATGTCTGCAAAATGATTAATCTTGCAGGTTATGAAAAATTCTCCTAATTTGGACTTTTTTTCCACTGTAATTCAGCATCTTTTTGACATGACTCCTTGAAATATTTATTTGGACTCTGTTGTTTTCAATCTCAGCTCATGATTTGATAATGCAGTCAGTAATGCGTAGGATGAAAATAAAATACAGATATTTGGTCTTTTGAAAACCGATTTATGAATAATGCCAATAGAGGTGACATTGTGATTTAGTTAAAGCTGAATATGTACAAGGTACATGTATTACACATATGTATATTATAACCAGTTAATTTTTTGAGGAGAAAAGCAAGTTCTAGTTCTGTCATTATTAGCCATAACTTCTTAATACAGAAGCAGAAACGCAGCAGATGTACAACATACATCTATTGACATACAGTCACACTTCACCTACAATACCCTGGCATGGCTAAATTAGCTTTACCATGGAGATATAATCCTTGCTTTCCAAGAGGCAGATACACTCCTGACATGTTTAATAGACTCAAGAAGCAGAACTGAAAGAGATTTCTGCTTCAGATCATGACAAGCTATTATTAACCAAAGGAGATACTAGAGGTGAGTTAAGTGGAGTGAAAATTTTCTGCATCAACAGAATGTACTGCCCTCAATTCACAAGGATCTGAAAAAGTCTAGGATATATGATGCCCCCTTGATTCTTTAATATGTGTGTGTTTGTGTGTCTGTGTGTGTATGGAATGCTTGTGGTGACATTAGTAGCATGATGGCTGGGAATGCAAATGTATATGCATGTTTGTATGCAGATGATATTGTATTATTGACTGAGAACCCAACTGATCTGCAATTTATGTTACATACATTGTATATGGTGTAGTGGTTAAGTCATCAGGCTAGAAACCAGGAGATCATGAGTTCTATATTGTAATTTTTAATTAAGATCAGAGTTGTAAAAGCATATTGAGAGATCAAAAAATAAACTGAGCTTTCTTACAGTAAAAATAAAGTTACTTTTATTTTAAACAGAAAAACCGGAAACTTAACTCTCAGCCGAGAGGCACATGGTAAATTTGAACAGTAAAAGAACAGGGTTGCAGCAGAAAACAAAAGAGAAATTTAACAACACAATGCCTTCACCTTTATACAAGAAACCTGGCATTTTCTCAGTGGAAAAAACTTAACATGTGACTACTAAAATTTCAATTTTAGATCAGCAGAAATACTTGGCATTTGTGTTATGTACTTAAAATTAGCATGAACAAACCTTCTATATATTAAATGAATACACTGATCATGTATGGGAGTATTTTCAAACACAGCCTTTGCTGTTTGATTCTCAAAAGCTTTCTGCACCATATAGAGAGAATCCTTTTGCATACACGTGGCACACAATTTACCATTCTTGTTTGGAGGTTATGTTTTTTCATTAGTTTTTCCATGCGGAATGGAAAAACTAATGAAAAAACAAAAAAACATAACCTCCAAACAATCTTCAAACCCACCAGAAAAATACAACAAATGTTAAAATTAGCAAAAGACAAAAGGGACCCCCACACCACTGCAGGGCTTTACTGCATACCCTGCAGCTGTGGACAAGTATACATTGAGACCACAAAACGCAGCATCCACACCAGGATAAAAGAACATGAAAGACATTGCAGACTACAGCAACCTGAAAAATCTGCAATAGCTGAACATGCTCTCAAACAAACTGGTCACCAAATCTTATTTGAAAACACAGAAATACTGGACAACACCAACAGCCACTATGTTAGACTATACAGAGAAGCCATTGAAATACATAAACACCAAAACAGTTTCAATAAAAAAGAAGAAAGCCTAAAGATCAGCAAAACCTGGCTGCCAGTCCTGAAAAACACAGCTTGCAAAAGGTCAATGAACTCTACTCAACCACAGAAATATACAAACAACTCACACAATAGATGTGCTAATACCACACACAACAGCACCACGCCCCCTAATCACCACTAAAAACCCTTTCCCAATCTTTTGTAAATGACCTCTCAGCAGCTATAAACACCAGCAGGAACACACACCCTCCACTTGGGCACAGAGAGAATCTTCTAGCTGTGCTCCTGTCCTCTGAAGATGCCAGCCACAGCTACTGGAGAAACGTTAGGAACCAAATCTGCCAGAACACAGCCACACAGCCCAGAAAACCCACAACAACCATCAGATTCCGGCCGTGAAAGCCTTCAACTATATACTTTATTATAAACTTAAGCAAACAAAGTTAAACAGAAACACAATTTAAACCAGAAACACAGTTTAGGCAGATTAAACAAAAGTATGAAAAGCATAGCATAAAGAAAGAGAAACCATACATACCAAGCAAGTTAACCCTATTCCCTTTAGCTGCTAGGAGCCTCCTGACCAAAGCAGTGAGAATACCCCTTAGGATGGCAATTTTCCACAGCATCCAGCACTGGATCTGTGCAGAAGCTCCCAAACTCAAAAGGCAATGCTAAGTTTTTTATCAAATTCTGGCCCTCAAACCTTGTGACCATGTTTCCATAGTACTGAGGCTGCATGACCTGACCTTGACTAGGATGGTTCTCAGAGTCTGTGCACCTGTTTATGACATAATCCAAGAACCTGGGAAGCTATACAGATAAGCTAGGGCCTTAACAACAACAATCTCTTATCTCCCCCCTGCATTCCAAGCTGCTGGAGGGGCTGTTGGAGGAGTGTGCTTATGCTTAAACTAACAAGCTGGCGATAAGTCTATGAAGGTTCTCAGTCATCCAGGTGGAATTGTCTGTAGCTTGAATCATGTCAACTAGATTTCTATTTTCTCAGTGGAAACGTTTCGCTCCTTATCCAAGGAGCTTCTTCAGTCTGAGCAAAGTTAGTAAGGGAATCCTAAATATGTTTCTAGGTAGCTGTGTGACCTTACACCTGGGGCTAGGTCATGGTTATATTGAGATGTTATTTTAAGTCCTTTTATCATCTAAAGGAGGATCGTTAAGATCACCATGCTGCTGTTGAGCTTGTGAAATGGTCTTAATCTTCCTAGGCACAGAAGACCATTTCACAAGCTCAACAGCAGCATGGTGATCTTAACGATCCTCCTTTAGATGATAAAAGGACTTAAAATAACATCTTAATATAACCATGACCTAGCCCCAGGTGTAAGGTCACACAGCTACCTAGAAACATATTTAGGATTCCCTTACTAACTTTGCTCAGACTGAAGAAGCTCCTTGGATAAGGAGCGAAACGTTTCCACTGAGAAAATAGAAATCCAGTTGACATGATTCAAGCTACAGATAACAAGCTGGCGGTTTCCCCTTATCTCCCCCTCCATTCCAAACAGAAATAAAAACAAGCCAGTTAAACATCAATATAACTCAAAATAAACTCTAATCTTCATGTGAGGGAGAAAATCAAAATATGTCACTTAACTCCTCGAAATAACAAAGGTCTTCTGCATTGCCACTACAATATTTAAGAAATACACTGAGTTGACATGGACATATACAGAGAATGAACGTGGATCAAATTGCAAAACAAATATATGAAATAAGAGTAAATGGGCAGGAAGAGGAAGACTTGAAAGTTGTGATTGGGTGGACTTGAGATCTTCAAAAATTGAGAAGTGAAAAGTTTATTATGAAGCAGTTAGTGGATGTGATAGAAGCAAATGTCATTTGCAAAGATAAAAAACTATGGAGGTATAGGGAGTGATGTTTGCTAAACTAGTTTTAATTTTGTTTATTTTCTTTTTTAAGCACATCCCTATAATTTCTTTGGCTATTTTTTACTTCTTTTCTGTGCTCTGCAAAACATATGCATAACATACCATGATCATAATGTTGTATGATGAGTGTGTATGTATGGAAATATATTTGTAAAAAGGAAGAAACAATCTCTACATGCAATGTGTAAACTACTATATTTCATTGAAAATGCTTTAGTTTAGACCTAGATTACAGCCTCAAGAAGAATTAATCTTATAGAGTGGGATCCTTGAATAAACAGTCCAAAGAGAGCTTTGAAGCCCAGTCATCTTTCTTTTCAAAGGAAATATCAGTAAAATTTAATTTTACTCTCTTCTCCAAGCAATACTATAATATCAAACATTTTAAGTATACACTTTATTATAATTTCTTACAGGTCTTTTTTTCTTAGCAATTTTTAAAAGCAGGCATTAAATATACTTCAATTGTTATTAAATGGAGAACATACCCAAAAATAAAAAAACACCATCCGACCCAAAAGAAGCCAATACTCTTTTTTTCATGTGCTCAACATTAGACAGTTGCTGTCATTTTCGTCCAAGAGTAGAAGGATGCTCAGAAGTGTCATTCATGTTTATTGCAGGACTGGGAGGCACTTCTAACATATGGTGCCAATGGCAGCGGTACTGGGGGCCATATGTTAACTAAATAGTGAGTCTGAATCACCTAATGGAATTGAGTTTGTAGGCACTTGTCTTGGGGTAATTTAATGGTTGTTGAGTTTTTAATATAAGGGAAAAAAGAAACACAGATACTTACTCTTCAGAAATTTTAATATATCTAAAACACATTTTCCTTATTTGTATTGAATCAATCTATGTTTCTAATAAAGGTTACATATTAAATGTAAAAGTGTAAGGTTCTTAACAAGCTAGAGTGGCTGCCAACCACCTAGTCAATTAACATCAGAAGAGACTGGTCTCCTACCATGAAGTCTGCTCCAGATATAACCAGAGTAACTTAGAAATCTTTAATTATCTGCTGCTGCATCACCTTGGGGTATTTGGCAAACTAACTGAGTTATATAATCATTTTATATTTGCTACTGTTAATAATATGAAATGTCTTATATGAAAATAAATTATGCTGAACCGGTCATGTTGCATTAAAACAACATGTTTTCCATAGAACAATTCCCATGTTCAGTCTTTATTATGTGTAGGTAGGACTAAGAAATATTTTCTATCTAAACCCCAGATGAGCAAAATCAGACAGTGTAGATAATACTAAATTAGAGATATAAGTAAAGGCATTTGTTATGTTATTGTGTGGAGTGCCATAATCAGCTTATAGAATTTTTCAATCGTCTTATTAATTACTATTGGAAATAAAATGCTGTAGTACATGGAATCTTGATTAGTTCTAGCTGAGGGTGCTCTTATTATGGTGATGAAAATGAGAATACCATTTTATCTGCTAAACATCTTTAGCTGAAGGATCCTATTCTCTCTAGTTCTAGTGGTTCATGCCAAAGATGGATTGCCAGCAAATAGCTATTACAATAGTTTTTAAAATATTTCCTCCACATTACAATTCCTCATTGTAATGCCAGAGCCTACAGATTAGTTGGCTCCATCATCTGCTTACCAATCTATGACAAAGGTTGCTTTCTGTTTCTTCCTAAGTTTTTCATTAAAAACTTTTATCTGTCAGAGACGGGCTGATCTGTGCTGTTCTTCCTCAATGAGTTTAACTAGAAGCAATGAGCCATTAGAAGTCATTAATAGTTTCCTTATTTTTTAACATTCTCTTTTCATTTGAAGTCTCTCATTCAGTGAGATGGTAAAGCATTTCTTTTAATCTCATCTAAACTAATCTAAGTTTTTTATAGTGCCTTTAACTTTACATATAGGAGGATGAACAACATCTGCTGATGCTCACACTGGTCTTTGTATGGCATGCTCTTAGCTCAATTTTTGAGACTTTTTTTAAGGAGTGCAATTAAGCCATTGCTAATCTGGAGGCATCTGTTTCGCTCCTTAAAACAAAAGCTCTACCTAACCCCATAAATGAAAAAATATTTCACACACATGGATGCATCAATCTATTTCATACATGTGTTCACTCATTAGTTTGTTTCATATTATTTCCATACAAATCTGCCATTAAAAAACTGTATGAAAATTTATATTTAAATGCATATTGATTTAAAGAAATACATTCAAAATGTTATCTTAAAGTGTGTACTATGAAATTAAGTTGAAAGATTTGTTTAGCTAAAACCTGCCTTCCAGTCCACACACAGACATAAGATCAGTTTGCATTTGGAATCCTCAAGCATCTTAAGGATCTCTGCTCTGTTCTCTATACAGCTATGGGGAGTTTTAAAATGGTGTGAGGATCCTAGTTCTAAACTTCACAAACAGCAACTTAAACACAAGCCATGTAGAATATGAATAAGTTCTTTTTAATGAATACTAGCATCTAGTTCCAAAGTGAAGACACAATTAAACTTTCTCCCTCTGGAGGAGGGAGATGGGCAGTGATAGAAATCTGATTAATAAATAAACTTTTGCGCGCAATTCATCAGCTTAAAGAATGCCAGCCATTTTTGCATGGGTTTCCTTTCAGCACCATCTCTCCCCCTCTCTGCTCACTGCCTGCGTTTCATGGCAAGATGGGAGACGTTTGGGTCCCATCATGATAAATGGCTTCTGAAATTATTTAATTACACAGTATTTACAAACTAAGTACTTGGAGAGGCAAGTCAACCTAAAACTCAAAATTCAATTTTGTTTTACCACTCTATGAGCTTCCTAAATTGGCACAAGAGCAAGGCCATAGTATTTTGTGTGCCAACAGCCTCCTGGCATGAGAATCCCTCACCTTTCATCCTTATTTTCTGAAATCAGATGTAGCCTTTCTAATTTGTCTGAACAGCTGGACAAAATAGGTTAGAATCTTTCCCTGTTTCATAAATCATTGGGTGATGCTTAATATAAAATTCAGTCAGGTAGAAATTTATCTCAGATGTAAAACAAAAGGTGACAATAGCTTATGGAGTGATTGTGCAAAGTTTACTTTTGAACAGATCAAGATAAACTGGAGCTAAGGGATTCAACCACTCTCCCAAAAGGTGGATTCAAAGTAGATATGAAAGTACTATAGGTGCTTTGTAGAAGCAAATAAATCCTCCCTTTGTTAGAAAAAGATGTATTTGTCCTAATCTTTTAAATTATATTAAATTTATCATAGCTTAAACATCTCCTGAAGGATGGTTCTCTTAGCCAAATATCAAATGAGAAGTGCAGCTAATATATTTTATCAGTTATCTGAGCCTTCACTTTTACATTCAGGACACTGTTCTCTTCAGCCACAAAAGCAAATTGCTTTTCCAGTGTGAGTTATCCGTAATCCACAAACAAAGTCTGTTGCAATTTAACATTGCAGTTGCTAAGTGGTGTATATGATGTTAAAACCTTATCCTTGCCTGTGTAGCTTCCTTCTAATTTTTTTAAACCCTTGTCCTCTGCTTTCTTCCTGGTCTATCCTTGGGACCCTGCCTCATTTTCAGATTAGCATCATGGCTGTGACTCTGTTCTTTTCCTTACCTCAATGTTATCCAACTATAGTTCATCCCTATAAGACAACAGGGCTATGCATTATGCTGCTTACCTGACAAATAATTTCTGAAGGCTCAGCCAATATTTTCTTGGGAAAGAAGGAGCTTTACTCAGGCATTATTTCTGGTGCCTTCTTCTGGCACATGGAGGAGCTACAAGACATAACAAGGAAAAAACTAAGCACAGCTGTCCAACAGCTCCTTCCTTCTAGCAGCGATGTACTTTGTTGAGGACAGAATATAAATAGCTCCCTTCTGAACATATCGGGCTGGTGAGAGAAAACTTTTGTATGATTACCTTTGTAAAAGAGATGCACCTCTAATGAATCCTACACCAAGCTCAAATGGTGGAGCACAGTAATCTGATATTATTTTCCCTCACCTGGAATGAAGTAGATAGGTTTGAACCTATTTTGTTCTGATCCTGAGCCCCTATGAAGCTCTTTTCCCAATCTGTTTTTCTAAAGCTTAAGCAGGCAGAAAGACATATGCTGGAGGAAAATACTGGCAGCATATAAAATGGTGTAATCGGGAGTGTTATGAGCTGTACTGTATTACTTGTGAGTAGAGTTTAATCTGTAGATAAAAAGAGCTAGCTATGAGTATGGGGGTAGTTCTTTACTCCTGGTACAATAAAACCTACCTGTGAATTGGTTTGTCTTTCTCTCATTTTTGATGTGTGTTCTGCTAACAAATGCAACATGGTTTCAAAAGTTGACTGAGAAGTTTTGGACAATGTCAGTATAGTAACAGATAAGTTGCAGCCTCCACATAAGTTAAGTTCTGTTGGAGACATCATGAAAACTTAGAGAAGATGGAAACAATCAAACCAAGGTTTGAGCTATATTAGGTGATGAATGGAGCCGATAAAAGAAAGGGAAGTTACAGGTAAATTGTTTCTGCATGTTGCTGGGGAGAAGGCAAGAGAAATATTTGATACATTTGAATTTGAAAAGGAGTTTGATAATCAGAGACTGCAGGTGCTGTTTGAGAAATGTGCAAATGACGGTGCACCAAGAAAGAATATTAAATATGAGAGGCATACGTTTTTTACTCCAGCAAAAAAGATTGTTACCTTGTCGTGATGCTGGAGCTTGAGCACCTCAATGATGCCATGAGCTAAACCATGAAGGGACACCCAAGACGGGAAGGTCACGGCAGAGAGGTCAGACTAAATATGATCCCTGGGGAAGGTAATGGCAACCCACCCCAGTATTCTTGCCGTGAAAACTAAATGGATCAGTACAACCAAAGATATGTCAGTATACCATCAGAAGATGGGACTCCCAGGTCGTAAGATGGTCAAAATGCTACTGGGGAGGAACAGAGGATAAGTTCAACTAGCCCCAGATGTGATGGCGCAGCTAGCTCAAAGCCGAAAGGACGGCTAGTGGCCGACAGTGCTGGTGGTGAATGACGAATCTGATGTTCTAGAGATCAACACACCATAGGAACCTGGAATTTAAGATCTATGAGCCAGGGCAAATTGGATGTAGTTATTGGTGAGATGGCAAGATTAAATATAGACATTTTGGGTGTCAGTGAACTGAAATGGACTGGAATGGGCCACTTCACATCAGATGACCACCAGATCTACTACTGTGGACAAGAGGACCACAGAAGAAATGGAGTAGCTAACATCACAGTGATCCAGGAAGGATAATAATATTGGGGATAGCTTTGATGGTGTGGTCAGTGAGTTAGAGCCAGACATCCTGAAGAGTGAGGTTGAATGGGCCTTAAGAAGCATTGCTAATAACAAGGCAGCAGGAGACGACAGTATCCCAGCTGAACTGTTTAAAATCTTGGAAGATGATGCTGTCAAGGTGATGCATGCCATATGCCAGCAAATTTGGAAAACATAAGAATGGCCATCAGATTGGAAAAAATCAACTTATATCCCCATACCAAAAAAGGGAAACACTAAAGAATGTTCAAACTATCGAACAGTGGCACTTATTTCACATGCCAGTAAGGTAATGCTCAAGATCCTGCAAGGTAGACTCCAGCAATTCATGGAGCGAGAATTGCCAGATGTACAAGCAGGATTTAGAAAAGGCAGAGGAACTAGAGACCAAATTGCCAATATCCGCTGGATAATGGAGAAAGCCAGGGAGTTTCAGAAAAACATCTATTTCTGTTTTATTGACTATTCTAAAGTCTTTGTGTGGATCATAACAAATTGTGGCAAGTTCTTGGTGGTATGGGGATACCAAGTCATCTTGTCTGCCTCCTGAGGAATCTGTATAATGACCAAGTAGCAATGGTAAGAACACACCATGGAACAACGGACTGGTTTAAGATTGGGAAAGGAGTATGGCAGGGTTGTATACTCTCACCCTACCTATTTAACTTGTATGCAGAACACATCATGTGATGTGCTGGGCTTGATGAATCCAAGGCTGGAGTTAAAATCGCTGGAAGAAACATTAACAATCTCAGATATGCAGATGATACCACTTTGATGGCTGAAAGCAAGGAGGAGCTGAGGAGCCTTATGACGAAGGTGAAAGAAGAAAGTGCAAAAGCTGGGCTGCAGTTAAACCTCAAAAAAACCAAGATTATGGCAACCAGCTTGATTGATAACTGGCAAATAGAGGGAGAAAAGTGGAGGCAGTGACAGACTTTGTATTTATAGGTGCAAAGATTACTGCAGACGCTGATTGCAGCCAGGAAATCAGAAGACGTTTACTTCTTGGGGGGAGAGCAATGACAAATCTTGATAAAATAGTTAAGGGCAGAGACATCACACTGACAACAAAGGTCTGCAAAGTTAAAGCAATGGTATTCCCCATAGTAACCTATGGCTGCGAGAGCTGGACCATAAGGAAGGCTGAGCGAAGGAAGATAGATGCTTTTGAACTGTGGTGTTGGAGGAAAATCCTGAGAGTGCCTTGGACTGCAAGAAGATCAAACCAGTCCATACTCCAGGAAATAAAGCCAGACTGCTCACTTGAGGGAATGATATTAAAAGCAAAACTGAAGTACTTTGGCCACATAACGAGAAGACAGGATACCCTGGAGAAGAAGCTGATGCTAGGGAAAATGGAAGGCAAAAGGAAGAAGGGCCAACCAAGGGCAAGATGGATGGATGATATTCTGGAGGTGATGGACTCGACCTTGGGGGATCTGGGGATGGCAACGGCCGACAGGAAGCTCTGGCGTGGGCTGGTCCATGAAGTCACGAAGAGTCAGAAGCGACTGAACGAATAAACAACAAAAATGTTTTTTTAAACAAAGAAACAAAGGGAAGGTGAAGGTATTGATACCAATATAATAGAGTTAAAACTTTTAGTGTATTCTTGTGAGTTTGGACAGTTATGTGACTCTTTAACTAAAGACTGTATAGTGTGTGGAATAAAATCTGAAAGAATGAAAATGAGACCCTTAAGGATAAAGGATTCAACACTGGAACACACCATCAATGTTTGTAGTGCTGAAGAGTTGGCTGTGGCTCAAAAGTCCTTGGGAGTACTGAAATGAAATGGATATTTTGAGAAAGAAAGACAGAGCCTCTACCAAAGTTAACTCCCAGCTATCAGCTGTAATGCTGAAGACCGGAGACTGGATGCAGCCATGTTTGAGGCAGGGAGCTTGTCATCTTCAAAGAGCGTGTGGGAAAAGAATGTAGAAAATGTGGAAGCCTGAATCACTGTAGGGAAAGAAATTTGAAATTAAATAAACCAAGTATAAATATAAGACATGTATTAACTTTTAGTGGTGAAACAAAATTGAAGCTATTGTTTACATGCCAATCCCAAAGAATAAGATGGAACTAAAGCAATTTTTTGGTATGGCCAATTATTTGGCAGAATTTGTTTCAGGAATGCCTACTGTAACAACTCCATTAAGGCAACTGTTCTTACAGGACATGGAATTTTGATGGATCCCAGTTCATAAAATGCTTTTAATAAATAGAAAGAGTTACTAATAACTGCATTTGTAATAAAATATTATGTGGCATATTGTATCTGGGGGTGCAGTGGCTCAGCGGTTAAGATGCCAGGCTTGTCGATTGGAAGGTTGCAGGTTCGGAGGTTCAAGACCCTAGCCCCGCGTGATGGAGTGAACTCCCGCACTCGCCCCAGCTCTTGCCAACCTAGTAATTTGAAAGCATGCAAATGCAAGTAGATAAATTGGTACCACTTCAGTGGGATGGTAACAGCGTTCCACGCATGTCATGCCGGCCACATGACCGCAGAAGCATCTTTGGACAACATTGGCTCTTCAGCTAACAACATTGTCCTTCTCTGCGATAGCACCCGCCCTGTGGAATATCTTGCCCCCAGAGGTGAGATGGGCGCCCTCGCTCCTGGCCTTCAGGAAGTCTTTAAAGTCCTGGTTCTGCCGCCTTGCTTAGAACGAAGGAAATAATAGTTCCTCCTGAGGATGGTTGGCTTAGTAATACCCTCCTTTTAAGAACTTACCATCTCTAGATTTTTCTATTTATTATTATAGTGGATTTTAGATGTATAGGTTTTAATTGTTTTTATAATATTATTGTAAACCACCCAGAGTCTACTGTTGTAGAGATGGGCGGTGATAAATTCGAATAATAAATAAATAAACAAAAAGAGATGAGCACCAGCCCCTAGAGTTGGACACGACTGTGTGGGGGAACCTTTACCTTTAGTGCATCTGGTTTAGGTGCAGTATTGCTCCAAGGTGGATCTAAAGCCATGACTAAAGCACAGCAAAAGTATTCTCATATAGAAAAGGAAATGGTAGCTATTGTTTTTGGATGTACAAGATTTTATCAGTTGATTTATGCAAAACAAGTTTTAGTAGACACTGATCATAAACCTTCTGTTTGTGGCTGAAATGAAAATAAATTTGAATCTGGGTGAGTACTTTGAGCTTAGCTCTTCCCTTAGCTGCAGTGTACCTGTTAGACACGATTGAAAATCTGAAGCACTAGCATCAAACAGCAATAAAACTGTGAATTCAAGAACTCTTTATTATTAACATTTTTACCGATTAAAGAGGTTTTTTTCTTCCTTTGTCAATTCTTTTCATTGAATTACCAACCTACCCTTTCTTATTTTAAGACAGTGAGCAAAGATAGTTCTTTGTTCCAAAGAAGTAGTTCTCTTCCTCCTGGGATCAAAGCATGGAATTGCTCCACTGAAGAACACTTTAAACAGCCACAGATATTATATGCTGTACAACCCTGAAAATGCCTGCATAAAAGTTGAAATGCTGTTATTACTTATTTTCTAGGATAAATTTCTCCATATCCTTTTATCACAGCTGAAATGAAAGGAGTGACCTCCAGGTCTACTCAATTCAGCTATTCAAACCTTTCCTTCTCAAAAAAAAAAAAGACTTTTCTTTGTAAGGATAGGAAACCTATGGTCCGCATTAAAGTCAATAGGTTCTGTATTCCTAGCACCAGTGCCAAATCCAGCATGTTATGGGGTGATTTGGATTGGTTTCAAAATCATCCCAACTGCCTCAAACTTGGAAATGTTTTGTTCTCCACTCAGAGAGGAGAAACCTGTCAAGGTCCTGAATAAAAAAAATTCAGTAGAGGAAGTATGATGTGGAGGTGCTTCAGGGAGTGGGTGGGTCTTCTACCCAAAGCCACAGACTTCTTCAGTCATATGTCTTGCCAGCTCTCTGGATGTTTCCAAGCCTTGTCCTTTGTTGCTCTTTATATCTGGAGCTCCATCCTAGAACATGCTATTTCCCAGACAGTTCTATGGAAGGCAGTGGGCTATATATACAATAACATAAGCAAACAAGTAGTTTTTACAATAAGTCCCTTTAATTTATTTTTAAATCATTCACTATGCATGAAGGGGGACTGACTCATGCTAACAGAACAGAGGGAGGGATGATGGCTGAATACTATTTCAGCTCAAGTGATTAAGCTGAGCTGATCATTCAGGTGATCATTGGCTGTGTTTCCCAATAATATGCATAACAGGACAGCAGTGTCCATAAGAAACATAATGACAAGCATGCAATATCACAAAGCTACATTATTTGCCCCTTGCAAATAATGCCATGAGTGTCTATGGGAAGGTGAATGGAGGCATGTGATGTAATGTACATTATAACATCTTAGGGTAAATGATGTGAATTATGTAGTTTATATCATTTGCATCATGGCATCATGCCATGACTGATAAAAATTTAATAATGCATATACAGTAATTTATACAATGACATCATGATGGATATAATATAATTGTGGATATAATATCATGGTGATTTCTACTGAATGCCTATGACTTTGAACTAAATGTCTGAGATGAGCAACATTCTTCTCGGCATGAGTCCTACAGGGAGAGCACAATTTGCATGTTGAAGATGGTACACAAGGGGAAGTAATAATCAGGGACAGTCAGCTGGAATAAGCAGCAGAATCTAGTAAAGCACTGTTTATCCAAAACTATTACCTGTCTGATATTTTTTAATCACTTTGCTGTTTCTCTACCAATAGCTAATTCATCCTTGCACTGCTTGAGAGTAGATGCCTTTTCACTAATCAATAGCATGGAAGCTACAACTTCACTTCTCGGCGTTTTGGCTAAGTTCAAGTGTAGTATCTGGACCATAATGTGCACAGTGTGCACAGTGTTGAGCGCCCCTAGGTTCACCCATGTTACACCCCTGTTGTGCAAGACACACTGGTTCCCAGTTTCCTTCTGGGTTCAATTTAAGGTGCTGTTTATTACCTTTAAAGACCTACATGACACAGCCAGATTATTTGCAGGACCATCTCTCCCTGAGGGTATCTGCCTCTCCCACTAGATCGGATAGGGTAGGCATGCTCCAGGTCCCTTCCCTGAAATATTGCCATCTATTGGGACCTAGGAAGTGTGCCTTTTCCATGGCTGTCCCTACCTTGTGGAACGCCCTCCCTCCTGGCAATCTGGCAGGCCCCCACCCTTTTTGCCTTCCAGAAGGCCATAAAGACCTGGCTCTTCACCCAGGCACTTGGGCTGGAGTGATGGGAGCTTGTGGATGGTTGCTGGGGCGTCCTAGGAGGATGACTGAGGCTCTAGGTTTTTAGTTTTAGTTTTATGGTTTTTATGGTTTTATGGCTTTGAATTTTAATTGTAGTTGTGAACCACCCAAAGTTGTGCTGTAAAATGGGCAGCCATACAAATCTTTTAAATAAAATAAATAAATGGGTTGTCCACTGGACTCATCAGAAAAAAAATATGGTTGGGTGCTGTATCAGCATGTACTTAAAGACATCTATTTTGAAAGAAAGTTGGTATCCTTGCTCTGTTGATTTGTACTAGGGGTACCTAGGGGTACCTAACATAGTATGGTTCTTCCCATTCAGGCTTAAAGTATTCCTATACAGTACTATTTTACTCTCAGGTAAGCAGCATGCCCTTTGCAGGGTTGGGTTGTCTGGGTCGTCAACAACGGCACTTGCAGACTAGGATTTAAGAAAGGGTACTTCTGCCTTCTCTTGGCACTATCGAAGTGGAATGGGGTGACTGGTTGAACAGGAAACATTACCAACTGCTCTGCTTGAAACAGGAAAGGGCCCCTTTCAGCATTGACCCCTGCCTCAGCCTGATGTAGTGGAGAAAATAAATCTAACAAACCAAATGGAGGTTGCACCCTTTTCCTCCCTGTCTTTTAGCTGTGATCAGGGTCAGACCCACTTTATCTCTTTCCTAATCCCATCAGACCCAAATTGACCCTCCCTGCCACCAGACAAATCCCCCTGCAATCCCATCTAAACCAAAGAATAAACCAAAGCCTCACTCATCAGCTCACAATACAGCCCAAGCACAGCCCTAATAAGGGAGCTGCAACATAGTAACAAGGTAAGAACCCCCTTGTTCCATTTTCAATCAGCCTGATTACCTCAAAATTCCATCTCCTTAACAATGGACTTCCCCAGCTTTGCCGCCCTCCTGAAAGGCCTGTTTTGCCTAACATTAAAAATAACCCCAGGTACTGGCCAGCAAATCTGACTCCTAGGATTTCCCACCTTTTAGCCTTCAATTTCTGTAAAAATCTCTTTTTCCCTATTGTTCAGGGTCTCTGTTTCTTCTAAAGCAGGCACCCAACAATCATTGCAATAAAGCTTGGTTCTTTGCCTCAGTGTTGTGCTCCCTCCTTAGACTCCACAACACTAACATGCCACAATGCCAGCTGGTGGACCAATGCAGAGCAGGACTGCATGAGAATTCAAGCTCCATGCACCTGTCAACCTCCCATTTTCCTGACCAGTGATTTTGCCCTGATCTTCATCTTCCCTCTGACCTCTGTGGCGGCAGCAGCAGCAGCAGCATTCCACACCTTCCCAATTGCAGTAACAACTAGATCTAAATTGTTCTTCATTGAGCCATGAGCTGGCTTGCCCCAGCACTCAGCCTAAACCAGTAGCAGCAACAATATAATCAGTCCTTGCTTTCTACTGACCAGGGTCTTATAATAATAATGAATTTTGTGTGGGCAGGAGAATTTTTGGAAACCATATTTGAGATTGATCTCTATTTAATTTCTTGTTAATTGCTAAACAATAAGAGAAAGAAAAGAATTAAATATATTTAAATATTTTATTAAAGGTAAAGGTCCCCCCACACATTTGTGCAGTCGTGTCCGACTCTAGGGGCCGGTGCTCATCTCCGTTTGTTAGCCGAAGAGCCAGTGTTGTCCAAAGACGCTTCCACGGTCATGTGGCTGGCATGACACACATGGAACGCTGTTACCTGCCCACCGAAGTGGTACCTATTAATCTACTTGCATTTGCATGCTTTCGAATTGCTAGGTTGGCAAGATCTGGGGCTGGCAAATTATTATTCCTTTTTCTTGCACACATTATATCTATCTTGTAAGCAAGTCTGGAGCTATAGATATGCTTGGATTAGAGAAGTAGAGGCACTGGATACAAGTCCACATCACAGTTGCAGGTGGATTTTAATTTTCTATTCCTCTAAGAGATGGAGGCTTTTATAAGTCTCTGCCTTGCTACCTTATAAAATCTTCCCAGTGAAGATTCTTTGTTTCAGATACATGCAATATTCACACATGCCTTTTTCTGACTGGTTCTCCTACTTAGGACCACTGCCCTTGCTGTTTTTATTGGTTTCTTTGACAATGTGACTTGATTAATGGACCAGGGGGATGCTGTGGATGTAGTGTACTTATACTTCACTAAGGCATTTGATAAACTAGACTATAACTTCCTTTTTCATAAACTGGAACAATGTTGGATGGATAGTGTAATGGGCAGTAGGAATAACTTTGAGAAACAGGAGGAAGAGCCACAACCAAGGCAAGGGTTAGATAAAAAAAATCTGAGTCCAGGGCAGAAATGTAATTTGAGTAAGCATCTCAGACATCATCCTCCCTAGTTCTCATGAAGAAGAAATAGGGAGGGGGGAAGCACATGCAGACTTGCAAGATTCTGTTACTGTAAATTTATAATGAAGTAGTATTAGCATTCATAACTCTCGTGTCCTAGCCTGGTCTACCTTAAGGGGCTGACATATCATCCCTCTACCAGATGGATTCATAGTTGTCTGAACAACCATAACCAAGGCATTGTCCTTATTGGGTCCATGTTTTTTTAAAAAATTATTTTCTATCCCGCCTTTATTATTTTTATGAATAACTCAAGGCGGGGAACATACCTATTACTCCTTCCTCCTCCTATTTTCCCCACAACAACAACCCTGTGAGGTGAGCTGGGCTGAGAGAGAGTGACTGGCCCAAGGTCACCCAGTCAGCTTTCATGCCTAAGGCAGGACTAGAACTCACAGTCTCCTGGTTTCCTGGTTTCACTTGGAGGGAGATATGTGGGTTACATCAGTATTCTGCCCTGGGTCCAGTACTCTTCAACATCTTCATAAATGACTTAGATGAGGGAATGGAAGGGATACTCATAAAATTTACAAATGACACAGAACTGTGGGAGGATTGCTAACACCTCAATAGCAATAGGTGTTAACAAAGATAGGGTCGATATGTCAGGATGCCATCCATGCCATCCTGCCATGGCACCAGGAAGGAACATCCCGCCACTCTGATTTAATAGTCAACGGATCGAGGGCATCACACAATGTTCAAAAGGAACTTGATAGATTTGATCATTGGGCCCTATGCAACAAAATGTGGTTCAGTGGTAAGAAATGTAAGATTCTGCACTTAGGCATGAAAAAAAAAATCAGATGCACAGGTTTACAAAATAGGCAGTACTTGGCTCAATGGTAGTACTTGTGAGAAGGATCTGGACCACAGATGTAAACCACAGAGTAAGCATGAACCAGCAGTATGCTGCAGCTGCCAAAAGAATCAGTGCATTCTTGGGCTGCTTCAATAGAGTTATAATACTGAGATTTCAGGAAGTGATATTTCTGCTCTATGTTGCACTGGTCAAACTGCACCTGAAATATTTTGTCCAGTTTTGGTCACCACTATACAAGAAGGATACTGAGGAACTGGAAAGAGTGCAAAGAAGAGCAACAAATATGGTGATGGGCTTAGAGGCTAAATCCTTTGAAGAACTGGGTATGTTTAACCTAAAGAAGAGAAGGCTAAGGGAAAACATTATAGTCGTCTAATACATGAAGGGATGTCACAGGGCAGATGGTGTGGATTTATTTTCCACACTGAGAGAAATACAAGAACCAATGGGTAGAAGCTTTACAGAGGAATATCCAAACTTAAAATAAGGAAGAATTTCCTAACTGTGAGACCTATTAAGCAGTGGAACAGCGTGCCTCCTCAGCTTGTGGGTGCTACATTACTGGAGGTTTTCAAGAAAAGATTGGGGAGCAAGTTAGTTGGGATGGTATGAAGAGGTATGAAGGGGGGTGGGCTAGACCTCCAAGGCCTCTTCCAACCATATGATTCTACGATTCTAAGAGTTACTCAGCTAATCAGAGCATGTCCAGGATCCTGGTATTCTCTCTGATTTATCCTACATAGGGAGTAATTATTTCCAGAGCTTATCTGCTACCTCTTACTCTTTGTATTTTCTAGCTTGAAGCAATTTTTCAAAATTCATAAATTACATTTACAGACATGGCTTGAAAGTAGTTACAGAAAACATAATATAAAATAGGATCAACAGAGCACAGAATTTACAAGTCTTTGTGAAATTTATTGAAGAAGACTCATATCACTTAATATAATCACACTCTTCTCCAACATTTTTTCCACAGTAACAACCTTGTGAGGTAGACTGAGTGAAGCAATCATTACTGGCCCAAGTTAGCCAATAAGCTTCCATAGCTGAGGATCAATTTAAATATGGGCCTTTCCAGTCCTAGTCCAACACTTTAACCAGCTCATCTAGTTAACCCTAACCTTATTTTTTTAAAAAAGTTTTATCTATAGATTTCAATAGTCTCTGTTTCACTGATGAAAGCCCACTTATCCATTGCTTGGTGTTATAAAACATAAGAAATCAAGACTACCCTGTTTGCCATCTTATGGTAGCTGGCTGGCCAACATTTCCTGTTTCTTTTGTTAAACAAAAATAAGCAGTCATTGATATCAAGTTGAAGTAGAAGCCATATAGTTAGTGCAGGAGAAATGTTTGTCCGCTTCCTCCTTTGAACCTCATTTCCCCTTATGTGCCCATCGTCAAGGACAAAAAAATGGAGAGAAACAGGCATTGCAACTAGAACATTCCAATTTTCACCTGCTTTAGCTTCTCATCTCTAGACAGAGACAAAAAGGAAGAGTTGACCACAGATAATCTCCCATTTGAGTCCAGACCACACAGTCCAAGTTGAGGGTAAACAGATAATAAACTTTAAGTAAAACTTGAGCAAGATGAGCTTTAACCATAATTTGGCCTATTTTCTGTGTCAAGACAATGCTAGGTGTAATAGCATGTTGTGCAAATACAGTCTCTGAAGAAAAAAAAGAATTTTTCAGCATACTTAACATAACTGTAAACATCCTGCATGTCTATTTGATGTTTGATGTCTATTTTGTCCTATTTCAATCTAATTACTGGATAAAGGACAGAATTACTTGCTATAGCCTCCTAGAATATTATATAATTTGTTGTTTTGGTTTATTCTGTTATTGCACTTTTAAATCTACAGTAAGTACTGGACTTGGAGTTTTATGCCACTCAGAGTAGTTTTTAAATGGAGTGACATATGAGCCTCAATAATAAAATAAAATAAATAAATGGGACTCCTGCTTGATATTTATTTTATTACTTTACTTTTATTTTATTTTATTACTTTACTTTTATTTTATTTTATTTTATTATTTTATTTTTATTTTATTTTATTATTTTATTATTTTATTTTATTTTATTTTATTTTATATTTTATTTTATTATTTATTTTATTTTATTATTTTATTATTTTATTATTTTTTATTTTATTTTATTTCATTTCATTTCATTTCATTTTAATTTTATTATTTTATTTTATTTTATTTTATTTTATTTTATTATTTTATTTTTTATTATTTTATTTTATTATTTATTTTATTATTATTATTTATTTTAATTATTTAATTTAATTTAATATTTAATTTAATTTAATTTAATTTAATTTAATTTTTTATTTATATAGCCACCCATCTACCAAAAGGAACTCTGGACAACGAACAAAATAAAAACACAATACAGTAAAACAACCATATAAAACAATAAACAATGCTGAGGTCCTACTAAAACTCACGTCCATCCGCCAGCTCTATCAACCTCCTGGCCCCAGGGCCTGGGGGAGAAGCCAGGTCTTCACCACTTCCTGAAGGCCAACAGCATCATGGCCATCTGTATCTCTGGGGGGAGGCTGTTCCATAAGGCAGGTGCCATGACAGATAAGGCTTTGAGAAATTAGTAAAATATTCTGGTTGAAATTTCAGAGTTGTATTCTATCTTGTGCACACTAACAAATTCTCAGATGCATTTTACTTCTTTATCTGGAAAGTTTAAAAATAACACAGACACGAGAGTGAGTTTCTTCCAATTATTCTTTTAGAGTTCAGAACAATTTAACTTATTCCATTGTCAATCACAGATTCCATTTAAGAACCTGCTGGTAGTATCTCTCTCATATTGCCCCTACTAATTAGTACTCCCTCTTAGAGAGAGACATTTCCACAGTGTTTACCAAAGCTTTATTATAATATGTGGTTATGAGATTAGGAAAGTACTACAGATGTTGTTATTTGGGGTTTTACAATCATAATTAAAATCAGCTTAGCACAGGTGCTTAAAAATATCCATTACACAGAATTATTGGACATCCATGATACAACTGTACTGTACTGCACTCACTGAATATCCTAGATAAATAAGTGCAGTTAGAAAGAGGGAGGTAAGAATCTATTCCAAGCAAACCTTTTAGCACTAATTTAAAATTCTCATTCTGATTAGGCTCTTAAGGTTCAGGCCCACTCACAAAACAGAGTGGGTGGGGGAAAGTTTTTAAAGGCTATTCAGCTGCCTAATCAGAATAGGATGAGAAAAGGTGAGGAAGGATGAACCAAACAATTGCAGCAAAATAGTCCTAATTCAGGGTGACTAATTCAAAGTATTTGAATCCCTTCATGGGTCACTGCCTTGTTGTGGTGAAGGGGCTTGCGTAACTCAATGAAGTCAGGTCAAGAAGAACAGGTCATGACGGAGAGTTCTGACAAAACGTGGTCCAAACCTGGAGGAGGGAATGGCAAACCACTCCAGTATCCTTGCCAAGAAAACCCATGGACAGTATCAAAAGGTTAAAAGATATGATGCCGGAAGATGAGCCCCTCAGGTCGGAAGGTGTCTAAAATGCTACTGGGGAAGAGCGGAGGGCAATTCCGAGTAGCTCCAGAAAGAGTGAAGCGGCTGGGCCAAAGCCGAAAGGACGCTCAGTTGTGGATGTGTCTGGAAGTGGAAGGAAAGTCCGATGCTGTAAAGAACAATATTGCATAGGAGCCTGGAATGTAAGATCTATGAATCAAGGTAAGCTGGATGTGGTCAAACATGAGATGACAAGATTGAACATCGACATATTGGGAATCAGCGAACTAAAATGGACAGGAATGGGCGAATGTAATTCAGGAGACCATTATATATACTACTGTGGGCAAGAATCCCTTAGAAGAAATGGAGTAGCTCTCATAGTCAATAAAAGAGTGGGAAAGGCAGTACTGGGGTACAACCTCAAAAATGACAGAATGCTTTCAGTTCGAATCCAAGGCAAACCATTCAACATCACAGTGATCCAAGTCTATGCCCCAACCACTGATGCCGAAGAAGCTGAAGTTGACTGGTTCAATGAAGACCTACAACACCTTCTAGAACTAAAACCAAAAAAAGATGTCCTTTTCATCATAGGGGACTGGAATGCTAAAGTAGGAAGTCAAAAAATAACCGGAATAACAGGCAAGTTCGGCCTCAGAGTACAAAATGAAGCAGGGCAAAGGCTAACAGAGTTTTGTCAAGAGAACACGCTGGTCATAGCAAACACTCTTTTCCAACAACACAAGAGACGACTCTACACATGGACATCACCAGATGGTCAATACCGAAATCAGATTGATTATATACTTTGCAGCCAAAGATGGAGAAGCTCTATACAATCAGCAAAAACAAGACCTGGAGCTGACTGTGGCTCAGATCATGAGCTTCTTATCGCAAAATTTAGGCTTAAATTGAAGAACGTAGAGAAAACCACTAGACCAATCAGGTATGACCTAAATCATATCCCTTATGAATATACAGTGGAGGTGAGGAATAGATTTAAAGGATTAGATCTGGTAGACAGAGTGCCTGAAGAACTATGGATGGAGGTTCGTAACGTTGTACAGGAGGCAGCAACTAAAACCATCCCAAAGAAAAAGAAATGTAAGAAAGCAAAGTGGCTGACTGATGAGGCTTTACAAATAGCTGAGGAAAGAAGGGAAGCAAAAGGCAAGAGAGAAAGGGAAAGATATAAACAACTGAATGCAGAATTCCAGAGAATAGCAAGGAGAGATAAGAAGGCCTTCTTAAATGAACAATGCACAGAAATCGAGGAAAACAATAGAATGGGGAAGACTAGAGATCTCTTCAAGAAAATTGGAGATATCAAGGGAACGTTTTGTGCAAAGATGGGCATGATAAAGGACAAAAAAGGCAGGGACCTAACAAAAGCAGAAGAGATTAAGAAGAGGTGGCAAGAATACACAGAAGAACTATACAAGAAAGATCTTAATATCCCTGATAAATACAATGGTATGGTCACTGACCATGAGCCGGACATCCTAGAGAGTGAAGTCAAGTGGGCCTTAGGAAGCATTACTAACAACAAAGCTAGCGGAGAAGACAGTATCCCAGCTGAGCTATTTAAAATCCTAAAAGATGATGCTGTTAAAGTGCTGCGCTCAATATGCCAACAAATTTGGAAAACTCAACAGTGGCCACAGGATTGGAAAAGGTCAGTTTACGTTCCAATTCCAAAGAAAGGCGATGCCAAAGAATGTTCAAACTACCGTACAATTGCGCTCATTTCACATGCTAGCAAGGTTATGCTCAAAATCCTACAAGCTAGGCTTCAGCAGTATGTGAACCGAGAACTACCAGAAGTGCAAGCTGGGTTTCGAAGAGGCAGAGGAACTAGAGATCAGATTGCCAACATTCGCTGGATCATGGAAAAAGCAAAAGAGTTCCAGAAAAACATCTACTTCTGCTTCATTGACTACGCTAAAGCCTTTGATTGTGTGGATCACAACAAACTGTGGCAAAGTCTTAAAGAGATGGGAGTACCAGACCACCTTACCTGTCTCCTGAGAAACCTGTATGCGGGTCAAGAAGCAACAGTTAGAACCGGACATGGAACAACCGACTGGTTCAAAATTGGGAAAGGAGTACAACAAGGCCGTATATTATCACCCTGCTTATTTAACTTATATGCAGAGTACATCATGAGAAATGCCAGGCTGGATGAATCACAAGCCGGAGTTAAGATTGCTGGGAGAACTATCAACAACCTCAGATATGCAGACGATACCACCCTAATGGCAGAAAGTGAAGAGGAACTAAAGAGCCTCTTGATGAGGGTGAAAGAGGAGAGTGCAAAAGCTGGCTTGAAACTCAACATTAAAAAAACCCAGATCATGGCATCTGGTCCCATCACTTCCTGGCAAATAGAAGGGGAAGAAATGGAAGCAGTGACAGATTTTATTTTCTTGGGCTCCAAGATCACCACAGACGGTGACTGCAGCCATGAAATTAAAAGACGCTTGCTCGTTGGGAGGAAAGCTATGGCAAACCTAGACAGCATATTCAAAAGCAGAGACATCACCTTGCCGACAAAGGTCCGTATAGTTAAAGCTATGTTTTTTCCAGTAGTAATGTATGGCTGTGAGAGTTGGACCATAAGAAAGGCTGAGCGCCGAAGAATTTATGCTTTCGAACTGTGGTGCTGGAGAAGACTCTTGAGAGTCCCTTGGACTGCAAGGAGGTCAAACCAGTCAATCCTAAAGGAAATCAACCCTGAGTCCTCATTGGAAAGACAGATACTGAAGCTGAAGCTCAAATACTTTGGCCACCTAATGCGAAGAGAGGACTCACTGGAAAAGACCCTGATGCTGGGAAAGACTGAAGGCAAAAGGAGAAGGGGATGGCAGAGGATGAGATGGTTAGATAGCATCACTGATGTAATGAACATGAATTTGAGTAAACTCCAGGAGACAGTGGAGGACAGGAAGGCCTGGCGTGCTATGGTCCATGAGGTCACGAAGAGTCAGACATGACTAAACGACTGAACAACAAAAACAACAATCCAAAGTATCCCCTGTAGTAACCTATGGCTTTGAGAGCTGGACCATAAGGAAGGCTGAGCGAAGGAAGATAGATGCTTTTGAACTGTGGTGTTGGAGGAAAATTCTGAGAGTGCCTTGGACTGCAAGAAGATCAAACCAGTCCATACTCCAGGAAATAAAGCCAGACTGCTCACTTGAGGGAATGATATTAAAGGCAAAACTGAAGTACTTTGGCCACATAATGAGAAGACAGGATACCCTGGAGAAGAAGCTGATGCTAGGGAAAGTGAAAGGCAAAAGGAAGAGGGGCCGACCAAGGGCAAGATGGATGGATGATATTGTGGAGGTGATGGACTCGACCTTGGGGGATCTGGGGATGGCAACGGCCGACAGGAAGCTCTGGCGTGGGCTGGTCCATGAAGTCACGAAGAGTCAGAAGCGACTGAACGAATAAACAACAATTCAAAATATCATAAATCTTTAATCAAATGAGATAATCATCTCATTTGGCTGGTTGGACCTGGTTAAGAGAGTTTAGTTTGAACAACACGTATCTGTTACCCAAACAAATTTGGGAAGCCTTTATAACCCTACCTGTCAGAATGGAGTCTGAGCTCTGCAACAATGGTGGGAAAATTGCAACAGAGCTCAATTTGGTAGGGAATCTAGAGCAGGAAAATCAGGAGCAGCTTATGAGCAGTGATCAAGGGGTACAGCCACCACCACCTATCAGCACTGCAGAATGAAGAACAGGAAAGTGCACCAAAAGGAAAGCAAGCCGATTGGCTGCTATTCCAAAACGGCAGGCAGAAATGAAAATAAAAAGACCGCTGAAGGAGGAACGGGTTGTCAGTGACAACCATTCACTCAGCTCTGTTTCCAAGTCTCCAGCCAAAGCCTTGGCAGAAACCGGACCTGAAGGAATCACCGAAGCCTTGCATTCCCAGCCCATCACAGAATCCTGCCTTCCTGTACCTTTCCCGCCTGTCACTGCTTCGTATCCTGCCATGCCTTTCCAGCCCACCACTGCATCCTGCCACCCAGCACCTTCTCCGCCTGCTGCCGCTTTGAATCCTCCCTTGCCCTTCCAGCCGCTGCTGAATCCTGCCGTCCTGCACCTTCTCCGCCTGCTGCTGCCTCCGATCCTGCCTTGCTCTCCCCACCACCACCGGATCTTACCTTCCTGTGCCCTCTCCGTCCATCGCCGCTTCCCTCCTGCCTCGTCCTTCCAGCTCACCACCGAACTCTAACTTGCTGCCTTTGAGAGATGTCGCTGGAACCTCCATCGCATTGCTGCAGCCTTACTGCATTGCAGCTGTTTCTGGACTCCATCCTGCCATGCCTTTACATTGTCAAGTGAGTCTTGCCTTGCCGTCTTCCCATCTTTGGAGCTGGTCCCTGTTGTGGCAATCTTCTCTCTGACACTCTAGGATGGTCTTGCCACACCTCCTACATTGCCAAGTGAGTCCTGCCTTGCTGTATTCTGCTCCTTCATCTGAGTCTTGTCTTGCTGTGTTCCTCCTTGCCTGCTGAGCTCCACTCCTCACTTCTTCAGTTTCCAGAGTGGTTCCTGCCTAGTCCTCTTTTGAGTCTGTGTTCATCCTGTCAGTTATTACGTATACCAGTCTTGCTTCACCACCAATCTGAGACTTAAGAACTAATCATTACCTTGCTGGGCTTGTCACCAAGGGCATTCAACAAATTTATTTATTTATTTATTATTTAAATTTATATCACCGCCCATCTCCCCCAAATGGGGGACTCTGGGCGGTTTATAATAAAATCAATAGTTAAAAACATATAAACATAAAATTACAATGAAGCTAATATAAATATAATAAATAAGTGACAAATCCAAGGGATGATAAAATCTCAAATAATAGGGATGGCACTACAGCGCCAACCACCCTCAAGAGGAGCTGTTACTTTTCCCATCCCAGGCAAGGTGGCAGAACTAGGTCTTCAAATTCTTCTGGAAGGCCGGAATAATTGTAATCTGTAAATAAAGCTGTTGAATCAATCCAGTGTGTCAAGCAATCTATCAGAACAGGACACTACCCAACCATAACCAAAATGAAGGACCAAGCAGTAAGTGAAATGAAACTATTTGGTTTACAGGTAGTCTGGGAACACATATGGGCAAGGAACACCACCTAAACAAGATTTTGTCCCACAACCCTCCCTACAATAGCTCCACAAATGGGACAAATTGTTGGGAAATTACTGTGGGTAATTTCCAGTTTAATTTTTACCCAGCCCACTCTCGGTCAATCCCTATACTGTATCCAGATCAGAAAAGCACACATGCCACTCAGTTCACCTAATATAGCTTGATGTTTATTAATTAAACTTCAGCAAACATCAGAAAAGTTAACTGGCAAAATGGGATAAAAGGCAGGCAAAAGTAGACACAGAGAAACAATAGACAACAATTTACATTATCTATATTTCTATCTATATCTGTCAAAAGGCACAGACCTTTACAGAGATACTAGAAACAATACTGTGCATAATTAGCATGGACAGTCCCAAAAGATGGAAATAGAGGTGGATTCAGAGCACAGCATGAATACTCTCTTGATCTCCAAAGACTAGAGTATCTTGAAAATGGTGGCAAATTTGTACTTGGATGCCTTCAATATGATTTTTAAAATGAGGCCAGAAGATGCCTGAAATTACCTTTAGAGTTACCTAGTGTATCAGGGTGTATCAGGGAGCTGGTCCCAATGAATCTCCAATGCATATCCAGAAGAAATGAAGTAATACTCATATTTATATCAAAGAAACACCATAATATAATATATATATATATATCACTGCATCCTTTTCATAATATCTCCCTCACACTATTATCATTCAAGGATATGTATAGCATAGTGACTGATATTAAGCAAAGAACTGTAAATTCCAGGTTTTAGTCTTAATTCTGCAATTTGTTTATTTGACTTCTCCCATTAATAAGATTTGATCAAAATTATCTTTGTCCAAAATGGAATTAAAACTTACTCTTGCCTGCTTCTCTTCCATCTGGATGATGTGAGGTTTATTCTGGAGTGTACAACCTGTGATTCCCAGATTTAGATAATTGCTCTATCCTGCCATTTGTTATTTTACATTAGAGTTTAAAAACCACACAACCACTGGTTGTAAATGGATGACAGCCCATGCAGTTAATGTGAAGCCACATTTGCAAGTCTAAATGCCATGTGAAAAATGTACTACATTAATTTAAAGAATTTCCATATATGAAGCAAAACTATATTTTATACAGGGTTTTAAATTTTATCCTATTTTTATGTACTGTATGTTTTTAGAATAAGCTCACATTGTACAAATGTGGCTAGAATGAGAGAACAACTAGCCCAAAGTCATTCAGTTAATTTCCACCCTGAGGGTGGATTTGAATCTGTGTCTCTCCAGTCCTTGTCCAGCACTATATGAGGCTTGTATGCATATTTTCATTATTATTATTATTATTATTATTATTATTATTATTTTCTACATAAGCATTAAACAGCTGTACATCTTCAATATCTTATGGATCCTGAGGGTTTCCTGAAGGCATTTGGGGAATTCCCCGGCAGCTCTGTCTCATACCTGGTCAATCTCTGGTGTAAGGAGATTACTAGAGCACTGGATGAAATTGCTCCTGCAATGTTTCTTTCCAGCCATCACTCCTGGGCAGTTCCTTGGTTCTCAGAGGACTTACAGAAAATGAAGGAAATGAAGATAGGATATATGATAGATGCTAAGAATATAGTGACTAAGCCAGCGTGCAAGTGGCAATAAAAACAATGAAACTTCTAAATTCCACCCTTATTGCATCCTCAGATCCCTGCCTCACAGGTTTGTTTGAGGTGACCCAGATCCTTTTGGGGAGGGAGATATCAAGCACCTACAGTCAGCTAAGATGTTTTGGCAGGGTTTTTTTCACAGAGAAATTCTGAGCATATTTGCTCAGATTTGTTTGCCAATTGGGCAGTTACGTGAGATAAGTGGTAACATCTTGCAATGTGAGCTTGGATTTTTTTTAGCTTGTAGAACCTGAAAAGGGTAAATAGGGTGCTCCATAGTGTGAGTTCTGGCACCTTCAGGTTGGATTTATTCCCAGCCTGGCTTATACAGCCAGGAGGTTGTATTTGTGGCTTGATTCAAGGGATGGCTACTGCTTCTCTAAGGGAGGGTGAGATGTCAATATCTTTTCTTGGCAGGGGTCCATACTCTCTTGAAAATGCCAGTCTTTTGATCCAGCCTTATTAGACAAATTCTGCCTAGTCCCCAACCTCCAGTTTTAGGGATGGAGTTGTCATTACTCAGTGGTTCTCCTACTTGATTGGGTGTTCCAGTCTATAATCATGTGAAAGGAGTAATCAAATCCATGGTTGCTCCAATCTTGAATACAGCAGGCTCAGTTCTCTCTCCTGTGCTTTTTAACATCAATTCTGGGTGAAGTCATATGTTGGTTCGTGATAAGCTATCATCAGTACACAGGTGATACTCAAGTACTTTGCCATCACAAGAAGCAATATCTAGATGGCATGAGAGACTAAATGGGGAGAAACAATCTCAGATTAATCTCTAGCAAAACAAAGGTAACATTTGTCTTGGGGTTAAGGAAACTAGTAGTAGTGTTGACTTTAGATGGAGTAATGTTCCCACTGAAAAAGCAGGTCCATCACCTGAAAACAATTCTGATTCATGTTAGAACAGCAGGTATAAGCCGGGGCCACAGAAGCCTTTGCCCAGCTTAAGCTGGTGAGCCAGTTATAGTCCTGTTTAGACCAGACTTTTGCAAAGGCAACTCTTGTCCTTATCATCATACATCCAGAATCCTACACTCAATGAGGAGTTATCTTTTAAGACATTTGGAAGCTTCAGCTGGTACAGAATGGAGCAGCCAAATTGCTAGCAGGTGAAACCTGCTATTGCAGGGTAACACCTATTTTATGATTGCTGCATTGCTTGCCAATAAACTTCTGGATCTAAATCAAAGTCTTTGTTTGTAAATACCTATATGGCATAGCATTAGGTTACATCATGCCTGCCTTACCAAAAATGATTCTGCC
Organism: Charina bottae; assembly: GCA_023362775.1. Taxonomy (NCBI): domain Eukaryota; kingdom Metazoa; phylum Chordata; class Lepidosauria; order Squamata; family Charinaidae; genus Charina; species Charina bottae. The sequence goes on along the minus strand of JALMGJ010000028.1, from coordinate 5,010,229 downwards.
CATCCTGTAAGAACATTGAGATAGGGCTTGCTGAAGATCACATCATTGCAAGAGGTGAGAGATACATGGGCCAGAAGTCAGTGCTTCCCTATAGTTGGCCTGACAGTGTGAAACAAGTTATCCAAAGGGATAAGACTGGTCCCATTGGTTTTGTCATTCCAGAAAGCTCTGGAGATTCTCATTGTAAAGTAAGCTTTTGAGCTGAGTTGATGGTAACAGGGCAGCCAATTTTATGATGGTATGAGGAGGCTGAGTTTTCATGTATAGATTGCTTATTTTATATGGTTGGGTTCTTTCGTTAACCACCGAGAATGAAAATGTGTTTAAAATAAATACATAAATAAATAAACAAACACATTTCCCAAGCCTTTCCTTCAAAAATTTCTTTCCCCCATATTCTGTCACTTTCATCTCAAAATGCAGGCAAAATGTTCTGCTGGCATTGTTTTGAAAAATCTTTGTTTCCTAGACTGATATGTAAGTTTTTCATTCAAGTGTGGCCTCTGATAGACAGAATTCTGACTAGTTAGTATAGCTACGTAATGCTCTGGGGAGGGAGCTCTGACCCTTGGAGAATTGCCTGCGTTGTTGAGGGAGACACTCAGAGCCATCACAAGTGTTTTGCTAGGCACAAGAACATTCAGTGCTGCAGCTGTTTTACAGAGAAAGATTTCCAATTAATAGGAAATAGCTCTGGGCTCTGTGCTTATTCTGGACTGCTCTTTGAAAGCTTATTTTATACACTACAATAGCAGTGAGAAAATTACAGCTGTTCTCTCACTTCCAGAATAGAAAAATAATGTAAGGGATTGTACACAGCAATGGTAAGATGACTGAAAAGCTGTATGGTGTAGTTGACAGCCTGAAGTGCCTTCCACATGCACAGGCTCTTCTGAGATCAGTTCTACCCTGTGTCCCCTCATTGCCATGGGATTTGTTGAGGTCTTAGGAAGCTACCCTGATAAATTTTCAGGTCAGCTGCTGCCCCAGAAGAAATGGTGAAGATGGTTTTCAAAAGTTTCCTTTATAGCTATAGGTCAGGCAATTTTGCATTGGGAAGAATGATCCCCTCCAGTGCCCTGGTTCCTCAGAGGGGTCCGTGTCACTGAAAACTCAGTGTTACAATGCCATACCATGCTACTGCTTCTATAGTTTCTGGCTGTTCTGAGGATTGGCTTTGTGGTTCCTTTGCACAGTGCCAAGTTTTTGTTTTATTTTGTTTTCCTGGTCACATAACCAACCACTGCAGAAACAAAAGATAATGGGACAGGGTGCCAGCTGACTGTTGTTTTTGCATTTCCCCATTAACTAGCTGGAGAGAGCATTAGTCAGGTTAAGGGGAGTCTGGAGTGCTGTGAAAAGGGCATATGCATGCTCTGTGAAAATGCTGGTGAGGGTTTGGGATCAATTCCGGTTGCTATGTGGAAAGGCCTTGAGAGTATTGTGAGTCGATTTAAAGCTCCAATCACCCATGGAGCCTCAATCTAACCTAAAAAGAGGCTAACTGTGTATGTATATCATTCTTGGATAATTGGAAGATGGGGCTAAAACAAGCTGAATAATGAACTTCATTAACAATGAAGAAAAACTGGAGTTAGATCTTCTGTTACTGTGTGTGATGATATAATCAGCAGTCAACAGATGATAAAAGAGGAAGAAAATTATAGGGCTGGATATTGTTAAGGTTTGGGAATTAAACCTAGAATTTACAGATAGAACAGAATGGAAATATATCCAATGTATCTAGGTGAAAGGGTATAGAAACTGCTATATCATTCTATCAGCAAGAAAGATGATGACACAAGGATGTAATAGGACTGATGCAACCTACTGGCAAGAGTATGCAAATGTGTCATGTGGCTGATGCAATGCTACTGTAATGTGAGCTCTGATTGGACAGATATATGTATAAAGGTACTGTGTAAGGTGCTATACTTTCTCTTTCTATTTGATGTGCTCTGGACAATGTATCTGTATTTCTTGGACTGCTGTGTATGAAGACTGTGTATGTATAATTGTAAATAGACTTTTTACCTAAACCTCTTTCGTGTGAGTCTGTTTACTCCTATCAGGACTGGAAGAACGTACTGCTCTAAAGGTTTTTGGATATTGGGCTGCCCCAGAACCGCTGACTCTGACAGATATGCTGGTGGGAGAAGTTTTAATAAGAGAGGATCTTATGGATGGGTTGAGTTTCATTATTGGGAAGTATTCTGTGGAAGCAGAGGGCTTCTTCTGGCATGAGTGTAGAGAGAAAAGGTAGACAGGCAACCAGATAATATATTCTATTTGATTATCTAGTTAAAAATGACATTACCCATTATAAGTCTTTGTATTGACTTCCATGATCCCAATTATTCTTGCTGTGACTTTCTAACCTATGCATCCACATTTATCAGCAATTATGCTACTTTCTTAAGTAGAACCATAATTTAAGTTAAATTTGTCACACTTGAGTTGACTAATTATTAACAAAGGTGAATGACCAAAGGTTATAATAACACTGGCAAAACTGTCAAATGTCCCAAGGTCCTTCTCCTGTATGCACCATTGGGACATCTTAAAATACAAATCACACAAATTGGCTCTACTGTGTCTTCACCTGGTTCATGTAATATGAAACATAAACATTTTAATCACTCAAATCAGCATCAAGATACTTTTTTCTAGCTGTTACAATATAGCTTATGCAAACAAAAGAGCTGATATACACAAAAGCTATGTATTTCAGAGCCAAATGATTTATGGTAGCAAAAAATGGGATTTTAAACCAATATTTATGAATATGTGCAGAAATTCAAACATTTAAGGGCAATACATTCTCATGTTATACACATGGAAGATTTGACCAAAAGCTACTGTAAATATAAAAAGACCTCATGGATCTATAAACAAACTTGTGGTTTACATGCCATCTGCATTAAAACCCACATCCTCACCAGAACTGGCACAGTTATTAAATTGAAATTTCCTACCCCATCAACAATCAAGATTTCCTGTGAGGAACGATTTGGCTATACTCCTTATGGAAATCCTCCATGACATAAATTGATATACCATAATACAATCCTAATTACAGTACCTCTACTCAGAAGAAAGTCCCATAGACATGACTTACTATCTCAGCACAGAGAGGATAAAAATTCGTAACTGAAACAGATTGTGTACTGGACAACTAGGATGATCAAGGAACTAGGAACTAGGATGATCAAGTAAGTTGTCAATGATGGAATTGCAATTCAATCTCCTGAACTTCTGGCTGCAGGACACAAGCTAGCTGTATGGATAACATCACTGAAAGAGTCATGGTCAATGTTCTGGCTCATGGGGGGAGGGGGAATTGGGGTTAAAGCTGCAGATTGGAGTGGAAGGCCTCCAGAAAGCAAACTACTCTAATTTCTATCCTTAAACAACCCCCAATCCTCTTAATAAACTCAAAATTGTGCTGTCAAATTTTGGTGACAAAATTGTCCCCCATAAGCCTCCTCTCCCATCCTACCCATATTTTTGAAAAAGAGAGTAATTTCCTCCATTAAGAAGAATTTTGGATGACCTTAAATACCCCAAGGGAGGGGGTGCGATGGCTCAGCGGTTAAGATGCCAGGCTTGTCTGGAAGGTAGCAAGTTTGGAGGTTCAAGACCCTAGCCCCGCATGACGGAATGAGCTCCCGCACTCATCCCAACTCTTGCCAACCTAGCAATTCAAAAGCATGCAAATGCAAGTAGATAAATAGGTACCACTTCGGTGGGTAGGTAACAGCGTTCCGCGTGTGTCATGCCGGCCACATGACCGCGGAAGCGTCTTCGGACAACGCTGGCTTTTCGGCTAAGAAACGGAGATGAGCGCCGGCCCCTAGAGTTGGACACGTCTGTGCAGGGGAACCTTTACCTTTTAAATACCCCAGTAAATAATAATAAAACCCATAAAACAATAATGGAAGCATCAAATAAATCACCAAGGTAATGCCCACCATCAAACACCAAATGCTTGCTGGAATAACTGTCTTGGCCAGCTTCTGGAACATAAAGTATTTATTTTGAAGGGCCATATATGAGTAAGATATTTGAGCTAGAGGTGGACAAGCACTTTTTTTTCCTCACAGGGCTACATTTATTTATTTTTTTAATTGACCACTGAGGATAGGAGAGGGGGGTAAGGGAAACAACTTTTGCCCCTTACATACTTGTCTGCAGTGTCACAATGCAAGTATGAAAGGGCAGAGTATGCCCTGTGGTGTCACAATATATGTTTGGAGATTTTGGCATCATCATGCCAATGCTTCTGAGGGCTGCAGTGGGCATGGCTGATCCTGCACTAATAGTACTGAATGATAGGGCCAAGAGTTTTAGCTCCCTCCCCGCTTTTTAAATAAAAAATAATAAAACTTAATGCACTTTTTAAAACTAATAAAGAACAAAACATGATGAAATATAATGCTGCTGAAAATCAACAATTTCTCAATCCAATTTTAGTGATGTAATCTCAGGGTTTCTCTGGGAGCCAAAAAATGGGGAGAGGGTCTGAGGGAGCTGTATGTAGGGCCCAGGTTGACCACCCGTTTCAATTTTTTCATTTTTTTTTTACTGAAGAAGCACAAAAGCTCAAACTTGATTCTGTATCTGCTTTGACATTTTTAAAAATACCCGAAGGCATTCATGCATATTTATCACCCAAAGACAGGAACCTGAATTGTGCATGTATGAATTGACAATCATAAGTACAACTGTCTCAGACATCAGTCAGAAGTGTATCGTAATCATATATGCTGAAGAATGCCCATATGTACATATGTACATAGTACAGTACAATAATACCTGATTTTTAAGTTCACCTGTTTTTCAAGGAGGAATGGCAGTTAGCTATCTAGCCATGGAATCATAATCTCAGTATGGAGAAACCTCAGATATTATTATAGAACTGCATTATGTCATTCTATAATATTTAATATTTAGCAGGCTATCAACTTTCACAAGTGCTTCACTGTTTCCAGGAGACATTTAACTGGCATTTGCTTAATTGAAAGACTGATCCCCAAAGACAGTTGTTGGCTCTAATAGTAAAAGAATGATGACAAGATAGAGTGAGCATTAAATCAGAAGTATTTTTTTCTCTGCTCACCAATGATGAATCTGTCAAGGTGTTGCTCTTTACTGAATCTCTTCAAGTTTTTAAACTGGAAGATTCTTTGATAATGGATGCCAAAGCCTGGATCCATGTTTCTATGTTACAAAGTGTTCCTTATTCATAGAGGCAAACTTAGAGATTTGCTGGAAATCTTCCTTGAAACTTGAAACTTCATCCTTACAGTAGCTATGTCCTTCCCCAGGATCATGTGGCTGCTCTCATGTTTTGGGAAACAAGCTAAACTGAACTCAAAGGGACTCCTTTCCAAAAGTTGTTCAGATCCACAATCTTCTTTTCTATTATGTGTATAGTTAAATTCATAAAGAGATTAAAGGAATTCACATATACTCTTCAGTGTCACTCTAAAATGCACAGATGGACTCAAATTAACCTAGGAAAACTATCTGAAGTTCAGCTTGGACTACTCCAGGACAATATCTTGCAATAATAAAGTACTACTGGCATCAGACTTTCTATGGTCCCCCCTCTACTTCTCAACTCATTCATTATCTATTTGCTTTTAAATATCAATGTCCAAGGAAGATGTGTGAGCCAAAAAGTGCTAATTCTTGGTGTGTTGTTACTATGCCTGTTCCATCCCTCAGAATTAAAATCTAGAAATGGATTATGCAGTGGACATGTCTCTAGTTTTCATTATAAAAATGTAATATTTTATTTATGTGTTTATTTATTAAACAAATTTATACAGCTACCCAACTCACACATAGTTAAAATATAAATGATGCGGTAAAAAGGCAGACAGCAGGCTAACTAGGCTGTCCACTGTTGAAGTGAAAAAGATCACACTTTATTACAAGCAATGATCAAGTTCCAGTTCATAGGAGAAAGAGGAACAAGAACAAAAGGACTTTTATAGGAGTTGTGACTTGGGGAAATTCTATGGGTCTGATTTGCTGGAGGGTTTCTATGGCCACAGGGGGTGGGTCAAATTATTTTTATTGCATGAGAGGAGGGAGGATCACACCTTTTCAAAGGAGAGAGCAATGTTGGGAAATGCATGGCTGTTGTGGGTCTTCCAGGCTGTGTGGCCGTGTTCTGGAAGTTGAGATCGCTTCTGTCTGTGCTCCTGCCCTCTGAAGATGCCGGCCACAGATGCTGGCGAAACGTTAGGAACCACAACTTCCAGAACACGGCCACACAGCCCGGAAGACCCACAACAGCCATCGAACTCCGGCCGTGAAAGCCTTTGACAATACATTGGGAAATGCACTTTGTTTCTCATGCTAATGAGTGGTGGGAGATTAGGTGCTAGTGTCCTTAATCTAGAACTGGAAAGCCTGTGATTTTCCTCCCAGCAACATTGCTGCAGTTTCCTTATTGGATCTGCTGCTGGGCGGCTGCAAAAGCTGAATCCTCCTCACTGTCTTTTGTTGGTTTTGTCCTGGTGAGTGATACTTCTTTTCTTCTGCCCCGGCAGGAATAAGGGGGCTTTGTTTTAGGGCAGGAACAGTCTCTTCAGATCTGATGGGATTATGTAAAGGAGGGAAGGTCTTGTCTCTGGGGTTTAGAGTTTGGCCCTGATCTTGTTTCTGCGGTCCTGGGAGGGATCCTCCTTTTCTGGCCACAACACTAATAAATAAAAAATGTTTCTGCAGAGTCTTCAGAGATGGTGCCTAAGATGAAACCATATGGATTATTTCTGTGCAGACTCTAGAAAAATTGCTTTTGCTTTCCTCTGTCACATTTCCATGTGGTTTTCACCTGTTCCTATTTTAAATATTATTTTAATTTTAGAGGTTTAGAAGCTTGCATAGAGAGATCAATAAACTAGACTTTTGCAGTAAAAAATAAAGTTGCATTTATTCAAAAAACAAGAACATATTTACAAATCTCTTTCACCTACAAGAGGTGCAGACAGGCAAAAACATCTGCATTAGAATAGAAACAGATAAGCAGATCCAGCAGGCAGAACAAAGGATCACCTTTATACACTTAACTTCTTGATCATAAACATACATTCACCATAGTAACCAATTAGCATGTGCCTACCCAAGAGTCTGCCTGGCCAAACCAGAATACCTTACATGGTAACAAACACCTTAAGAACACAAAGATAAACCTTATATGGTTAAAGGAATCTTAATGCCAGCAGACCTTTTGGCTCCAGTGAGTGAGAGAGAAAAAAATTACCTCAGCTTGTCTTTTTAAACTGAATCTTGTGACCCAGATTCTTTTTTAGATCACAAAATAAAAAATACAACACCTATGTGGGTTTAGAGCAGTGCTTTCCAAAGTGCCGCCGTTGGCGACACACCAACGGTGGCAGTGGCAGCAGCGGCGGCGCAGAGGTGAGCAGGGGGGGCGCATGTGCACGGCGGCGGCAGTGTGTACGGCAGCGGCAGCGGCGGCGGCCTCGCTAAAACGCGGAAGCGCTGATAGTGCGCCGCTGCCATCGTCGCTGCTGCCACCGCCATGCACACTGCTGCCACCACATACACCCCCGTGCCGCCGCCGCGCGACACACTAAACTGTGTCTTGCGACACACTAAAGTGTCACGACACACAGTTTGGAAAGCTATGCTTTAGAGACACTGCAGCTGTAATTTGTTCATGACTATTAGAATATTGTGTATGTTTGTAAGGTAAAGGTAAAGGTTTCCCCCGCACAGTTGTGCAGTCGTGTCTGACTCTAGGGGCTGGTGCTCATCTCCGTTTGTTAGCCGAGGAGCCAGCATTGACCGAAGACACTTCCACGGTCATGTGGCCGCATGACGCGTGCGGAACACTGTTACCTACCCAACGAAGTGGTACCTATTAATCTACTTGCATTTGCATGCTTTCGAATTGGTAGGTTGGCAAGAGCTGGAGCTAGTGCGGGAGTTCACTCCACACGCAGGGCTAGGGATTCGAACCTCCGAACTTGCGATCTTCCGATCAACAAGCCTGGCGTCTTACCCACTGAGCCACGATGCCCCTATGTATATGTTTGTAATAGTTCCCAAATGTTTTAAAATTGGAAAATGGGCATATAAATAACCAATTCCAGACAAGTTCTACACAAAGAACTCTTTCCAGGCTTAAAAGCCTATGCCTTTATGACAAGCTTGGGTTTTCTTTAACCAAAAGAACTTTGACTCTCAGCCATCTATATTACTGACAAAAGAAAGGAGAAAGCCATTACTATATTTTCTCAATAAATTTGTCTATAAACAAATTTACTTCTGTAAACCGCCCAGAGTCTCCTATTCGGGGAGATGGGCGGGGATAAATTAAATAAATAAATTAAATAAATAAATAAACATCATCTACTACTTGCTTGGAGCTACTAAATCTTTACTTCTACAGATTTTGTATATGCAAGAAATCATTTTAAGTAGCAGAAACGTCTCTGAAAAGGAGATCATTATGACTATAGTTAATACAGACATTTTCACCTAAAGTTGAAAGGGTGAACTTTGGCACTTTCTGATGAGTTTTGAAGGAAGCCAAAATAACTTATCAAAGGACTAATGGTATTTCTCAGAGGAGTTCCACATTCCAAATTAATTTTCAGTGTTGTGGGGTTTTCTCAGTATAATGGATTCTTGGCCTATTGGAATGGAACTTTAAAAGTTATTTGAGGAAACTTTAATCAGTCTGCTTCCTGAATCCTGGATTACATCCTTGAGACATTACCATCCTTAAAAGATCAGCTGCTTCATTAAAAATCATGCTGAGAAAACTTTATGATTAAACTGAAATTAAAATAAGGATGAAGAATTTTCCAATTCTATCAAAAACATTACCAGAATCAAAGACAGTTCTCTTATTAGTAGCTTCCTAGGAATCAATGCAAAAAAACTAAGAAATTCCTAGAGATTGGTTAGTGTCAGGATTTCTTAGGATTGATCAGGCCAATATACAGAACTCAAGATTTTTATTGTGAACCATTCCTGCTTTTTCTTCTCTATTGGCATAAAAAAGTTAAAAAGATAACAGTTTAATTAAACAAGAATTCAACTAATGCAGACAAATGGTTCTCCCCTCCCCCCTGTGTCTGTCTTCAAAGGAATGTAGTAAATTGCTTTATGATCTAACTGCACTACAATTCAGAGTTAACTATCTTTCTGCCAGCAACATTACTGCTTCCTGCCTAAATAGCACTGTGCTTATCCTAAAATGTAGTGGAACTAGAGATCAGATTGCCAACATTCGCTGGATCATGGAAAAAGCAAGAGAGTTCCAGAAAAACATCTACTTCTGCTTCATTGACTACGCTAAAGCCTCTGATTGTGTGGATCACAACAAACTGTGGCAAAGTCTTAAAGAGATGGGAGTACCAGACCACCTTACCTGTCTCCTGAGAAACCTGTATGTGGGTCAAGAAGCAACAGTTAGAACCGGACATGGAACAACCGACTGGTTAAAATTGGGAAAGGAGTATGACAAGGCTGTATATTATCACCCTGCTTATTTAACTTATATGCAGAGTACATCATGAGAAATGCCAGGCTGGATGAATCACAAGCCGGAGTTAAGATTGCCGGGAGAAATATCAACAACCTCAGATATGCAGACGATACCACCCTAATGGCAGAAAGTGAAGAGGAACTAAATAGCCTCTTGATGAGGGTGAAAGAGGAGAGTGCAAAAGCTGGCTTGAAACTCAACATTAAAAAAAACCCAGATCATGGCATCTGGTCCCATCACTTCCTGGCAAATAGAAGGGGAAGAAATGGAAGCAGTGACAGATTTTATTTTCTTGGGCTCCAAGATCACCACAGACGGTGACTGCAGCCATGAAATTAAAAGATGCTTGCTCCTTGGGAGGAAAGCTATGGCAAACCTAGACAGCGTATTCAAAAGCAGAGACATCACCTTGCCGACAAAGGTCCGTATAGTTAAAGCTATGGTTTTTCCAGTAGTAATGTATGGCTGTGAGAGTTGGACGAAGGCTGAGCGCCGAAGAATTGATGCTTTCGAACTGTGGTGCTGGAGAAGACTCTTGAGAGTCCCTTGAACTGCAAGGAGGTCAAACCAGTCAATCCTAAAGGAAATCAACCCTGACTGCTCATTGGAAGGACAGATACTGAAGCTGAAGCTCAAATACTTTGGCCACCTAATGTGAAGAGAGGACTCACTGGGAAAGACCCTGATGCTGGGAAAGACTGAAGGCAAAAGGAGAAGGGGACGGCAGAGGATGAGATGGTTAGATAGCATCACCGATGTAATGAACATGAATTTGAGTAAACTCCGAGAGACAGTGGAGGACAGGAAGGCCTGGTGTGCTATGGTCCATGAGGTCACGAAGAGTCGGACACGACTAAACGACTGAGCAACAAAATAAATTCCCCAAAGGCTCGAGGGTTAGCGTTAGGGTTAGGATCGAGGGCTTCAGCTAAACTTTAGCTGGCAACCTCTTGTGGATTGCAATAGTTGGCTCTTCTTTCTGGTGTCCTCAGTTCCTTTTCTTCCTCTGGATAACTGGGCCAGGTAAGCAGATCCCACATTTCACTGCCTTCCTTGCATTGTGACCACATACCAATTCCATGTGGGTGATATTCAGTCCCCAGGCACCAAAACTGCTTAATTCCATCTCTGCTTGCTAGCCATTTTTTCTTTTTCCCTCTCTCCAGCTGTAAGACTACTACCTTCCTGCCACTTTCTTAGCTAATTTCAACTCACTCCTTTCTATAAGAACCTTTCTCTCTGTGTGAAAAACTTAACTGTTCTTTCTCAGATATATTGAAGGCTCAGTCACAAAATAAAGACAGGATATCAACCCACTAAATAAATAAAATTTAAATGTCAGCTTATAATGACAGTTTTGGTGGTCACATGAGAGGATGGCAGATGATGTTTACTTTCGCCATTCTGTCACAGTTAGGATAACCCATATGATGTCAATATATTTGTAAAGAGCAATGACCTTGTTACAATAAGATACAATTGCCTTTGGTGTCGTTAACACATAGCTAAATTGGCTTGGCTATCTAGTGTGTCGGTGCTCTGACTCAGCATGATCCCAGAGAGTCACTTGAGATAGTTTAGCAATTCTAATTTCTCCTGTCTTTGATTCAAAATCTTCAATGAAGCTTCATCACTGATATATGGCATGGGAGTTCTGCTGCATGCAATATATATACATACATACATACAGTACACACACACACAATGCATATGCATATGCATATGCATATGCATATACATATACATATACATATACATATACATATACATATACATATACATATACATATACATATACATATACATATACATATATTCATAAAATGATGGTTTTAGTGAGATGAAGTTGACTAGGGATGGGTAGAAGGGGGTGCTCCTCTCCCTGTATCTCAATTCCCTTCTATATAAATAAATAGAAACTATTTCATGTACCTGTTTGGCTTAAGGGCTACATTTCATTTAAGGAAAAGCTGAGTCAGTTAATCCCTTATACCTCTCCCAGCCCCCAGTCTCTTACATTAAGCTCCAATGCTTTCTGCTCATTCCCTTTGCAGAAAAACCCCTCACCCTACCTGCCTAAAATTTGTATCTTATTACAGAAACTATTGTCTCAAAACAAAAAATAATAGTTTTATGAATTAAATTTTAAAGTGGATACTTTGAAAGACTTGAGTTTCTATGAATTTTAGCATTCCATATTACATCCCATAACAGTGATGTAGCAATGTAAACCCTGTTTTGCTATGGTGGAAAATAAAATTTGGATGAGCACTTTAAAAGGGACTTTAAAAGCATATTGTTCAAAAATCTCTCCATCAGTATCTGTGAATTTTGGCACAGTAGCCCTTCTTATCAAGGTCTACTTTTTGGCAAGTTTCATCTTATCCTGAAAAAACCAAAAATGTTATAGCTTATGTTATATAATGGGGTCAAAACTGAGTTTTTTCCTGATTCATGTTCCAGAATCTACATAATTTAGGACAGGCTATTTCAACTTTAGAACCAGATAAAGTAATTCAACTATTTTTAGAGCTGAGATTTCTGTCACAAGGTGGACTGTGCAATCATTGTACACTCTTATTATATATTTTGATATCTTAAAATGTAAACTATAAAGGCATTGGTTATTTGGATAACTTGATGAGAAATAAAATAGGCTGGGGATGTCTGAAAAAACAGTATGGTGGGAAATATTAAGAAAACAAGTGCCATATAAAAGTAAGCAAGTAAGCAATAAGTTGGAAGGTATCACAAAGATAATCTAATCCATCCCTCTGAAAAAGTGCAGGAAAACCAATTAAATCATCCTTGGGAGGTAGCTGTCCAGCTTCTTCTTTAAAAGCTCCATAGGTGGAGAATCCATAACCTCTGTAGGTTCTGCTACTGTAGCAGGAAGTTCTTATATTTAAACAAAACAAACAAACAAACCCCAAAACATTTAAAACAAAATTTAGGTAACTGCTACTAATCTGGCCCACGTTTTTATGGCAATAAAAAGGGTACCTGGCCATCTTTCCTATGATAAGTGCTCCCCTCAGTCTTCTTTTCTGCAAACTGAATATGCCAGTATTCTATCTGTGATTTCACTGGTTCAAAGTAGAGGGGAAAGAATATGTGTCTTTGATACAAACATTCTTCTAATAAAACTCAGAACTGTGTTAGCCCTTTTGGCAGCTGTCTCACAATGCTGGTTCACATTTAGATTGTTATCGATGACTATATCATAAGTCTTTGTCCAATGTAATACTTCCAAGCTATGAATCCCCCATCTAGTATATGTGTCCTAGATTTTTCCTCCCTAAATTTAATACATTCCACTTTCATTCTGTTTCCCTGAATATTGACCTGACCTTCCAATTTTGTGTCATCTGTTAATTTGTTAAGCAGCCCATCAATTGCTTTATCAACGTCATTAATAAAAATGTTGAATTATACTAGCCCCAGGACAGATTCCTGCAGGATCCCAGTAGTTACTGCTGTCCAATTTAAGGTAGAGGCACTAACGCTGGCTCTCTGAGAGTGGTTAGCAAGCCAATTGTACTGTTAGAAGGAATCTTACCAAGGTTCGTCCCAAGCCGGGAATGAATAGACACAGGCAGTTGCTGGAACAGAGGTTTGCTGGTTTATTCCCAAGAGCATATGCAGAGTACAAAGTACAGGGTATGCTGGTTGGAAGGTGGCCACACCTGTATTTCCCCCACAAGCCATTTATATAGGAGAGCTTGGTCATTGCTATGCAAAGGTGTTCCCGCCCCCTAGGAACTTGAGAGAAGTGTAATTTGCCGGATTTCAGAGAGGAGGCGCTCTGTGGTTGGGCCCCCTGCTGTTTGTGTTTCCTGTCTGTGTTCCCTGTGGGCTATGGCTTTGTCTACTACTTGGAATGTGCACCTTGGAAGGAAACTTTTGTTATTTGATTATGGAGATCTGTTTGGCTGGGGAAGAAGGTCTACCTGAATGGGCTGGCTAAGTTCTGTGAATGAGCTGACCTTTTGTGTTCCAAGCTTTCCAATTGAATCGGAAGGGAATCCTTTGTCTAAGCAGTTGGGCTTCCTTTTCCATCTTAAACTCTGGCATTATCAAACTAATTCTATTTTGTAACTTTTTTTAACAACTGGGGCTTCCTTTACATGTTCTGGAGGAAGACAACATAGAGGGCAGACAGTGTTCTGGGGGAAGATCCCAACAGTACACACAAACCCCTTACTATGATCCAAACCATGTTAACAGCTTGTTAGTAAGAATGTCACCAGGTTATGGTGATATGTGAGAGTTTGGGGGTATTTGTTGGTTTGATTTTTTTTCTCCTTCTTTGTACAACAATCAGTTGCATCATCTGAATTATGTGGCCATATAAATGCAATAAATAAATAAATAAATAAATAAGAATCATTTCAAAACCTTTGCTGAAATCAAGGTAGATTACACCCACATCCTTGTGTACTAAAGTCGTTACCTTATCAAAGAAGGACATGAGATTTGTCTACATGATCTATTTTTGACAAAGCCAGGATAATTCTTAACAACTGCACAATTGTCTTAAAAATGCTTAGAGATGGCCTGCTTTATTATCTATTGTATATGTTTTCAGGTATTAATGTTACACTCACTGGTTGATAATTACTGGGATCCTTTCTCTTTTCTTTCTTGAAGAGGGTGACACATTTGCTCTTCTTATGGTCTATGCCTCTGGAGTTTTCCAGGATTCTTTAAAGATAATTGAGGACCCAACAGCTCTCTTTCTTCAGTATTCTAGAGTGTCAGGGCCTGGGGCTTTCAAAATAGTCAGAAGCTCCTTTACTTCATCCTTACTGATCTGGATCCTCTTTGTTATGTTGGTTCTTAGTATATCTGAGGGACCGTCTCATCCCGATTACATCTACCCGCCCCACCGGGTCATGCAGGGAGGGCATGCTACGGACTCCGTCAATAAAAGAATTTCATCTAGCGGGGTCTAGGAGGCGTGCCTTCTCTGCGATAGCACCTGCCCTGTGGAATATCTTGCCCCCAGAGGTGAGGCGGGCACCCTCGCTCCTGGCCTTCCGGAGGTCTTTAAAGACCTGGTTCTGCCGCCTTGTTTGGGACAAAGGAAGTAATAGTTCCTCCTGGGGGTGGTTGGCTTAGTGCTGTCCTCCTTTTAAGATCTTACCATCATTTGGATTTTTACTATTTATTATTGGATTGTATTTTAAGATTTATAGGTTTTTAGTTTTAATATTTTATTGTAAACTGCCCAGAGTCTACTTTTGTAGAGAAGGGCGGTGATAAATTTGACAAATAAATAGGGGTTATTTTCTCTGCTTTTTGTCATCTGTTAAGATTTCTCAGTTTGAATAAACAGTGAGTCCACTGCCACCTTTGTCTTCCTTTTGCTCTAAATATGTTTAAATAAAACCTTTTGAGTTGGATCTTGCTTCTCTTGCTAGCCTTAGCTTACTTTTCAGCTTTACCTTCCTGACCTTAATCCTACATTTCTGATGTAAAGCAACTTCCTTACTCATTAGCACTTTCTTTATGACTTCCTTACTCATTAGCACTTTCTTTCATCTTTCATTCTAACAACTTCTAACTTTTCATCTAACGACTTCCTTAGTAGTTAGCAGTCTGTAGCTTGAATCATGTCAACTGGATTTCTATTTTCTCAGTGGAAACGTTTCGCTCCTTATCCAAGGAGCTTCTTCAGTCTGAGCAAAGTTGGTAAGGGAATCCTAAATGTTTCTAGGTAGCTGTGTGACCTTACACCTGGGGCTAGGTCATGGTTATATTGAGATGTTATTTTAAGTCCTTTTATCATCTAAAGGAGGATCATTAAGATTACCATGCTGCTGTTGAGCTTGTGAAATGGTCTTAATCTTCCTAGGCACAGAAGACAAAGCAGGGAGGAATATGGGGGAAAGATTATATTCCTCCCTGCTTTGTCTTCTGTGCCTAGGAAGATTAAGACCATTTCACAAGCTCAACAGCAGCATGGTGATCTTAACAATCCTCCTTTAGATGATAAAAGGACTTAAAATAACATCTCAATATAACCATGACCTAGCCCCAGGTGTAAGGTCACACAGCTACCTAGAAACATATTTAGGATTCCCTTACCAACTTTGCTCAGACTGAAGAAGCTCCTTGGATAAGGAGCGAAATGTTTCCACTGAGAAAATAGAAATCCAGTTGACATGATTCAAGCTACAGACAATTCCACCTGGATGACTGAGAACCTTCATAGACTTAGTAGATGTCGTGTGTAGATGCAGAAATAACACGCCGAGGCCAGGAATCTAGTCTCTAGTGTTTATTGCATACCTACAAGCAGAAATCCTGCTAAACTAACAGTGCCTGAAGATTCCCAAGTATATCAGCTCAACCTAGGGTGGAGCTTTCTTCTGACGCTTGGGGAAATAGGCCAGGCTCTCCGAGCTGCATGCTCGCTTCTTATCTAACGCCCAGCCCTCTTCCCTGCTCTCTTGAGTCTCCCTGACACCACCCCCTCCTCCATCCAAAAACTCCATAGTAACCCCCTCCCCTCCTTCGTCCTTGGTGTCGGGAAGTATCCCGTGTGAAACTGTGTCCATCTCCTCCTCCTCCTCCTGGGAGCTGGGCAGTGAAGGGAGGTCATCCACGAAAGGAATTTCAGGGGAGGGCTCGTGTCTCTCCGTTTGACCTGATAGCCCGGGTGCAGCTGGCCTCTCCTGAAAAACAGCTAATTCGTTAGAAAGGTTCTCCCACCCCCCTCCTGGGAGCTGGAAACCTGAGGTGGAGGGATGCGAATGCACCTCCCCCCCCTCGCTGGGTCTGGCGGAGGGAGCAGGAGTGGTTGCTGGCAACTTACGAAACCCTCAGGCTGGTCGGCTTCCTCGCCTTCCTCTGGTGGCTGCAGCTCTGGGAGTCGCGCTGGCCGTGGCTTGTGAGGGAAAATCTGATGAAACCTATGCACTAGCAAGGGTGCGTGAACGTCTTTGGCATTTTCCCAGGAGCGCTCTGTCTGAGAATACCCCTTCCAGTGTATTAAATACTGAATTCCCCTGCCCCTCCTCCTGGAGTCCAAAATTTCTTGCACTTCATACTCCGGTTCCTCTTCGATAAGTACTGGAGGTGGGGGGGGTGGTATGCGATCGCAAGGGACTTGGAGGGGAATCTTTGACTAACAAGGACTTGTGGAAAACTGGGTGAATCCTCATGGAGTGGGGAAGTTGCAAACGATAGGCGACAGGGTTTATTTGCTGTAGCACTGGGAAGGGGCCGATGAACTTAGAGTCCAGTTTCTTGCAAGGTCTGTTAGTGGGTAGAAACTTCGTGGAGAGCCAGACCTTGTCTCCCAGTGAGATGGGGGGTCCTTCCTGTCTGTGCTCATCTGCGTTCCATTTATAGGCTGCCTTTGCTAGATCCAGCTGCTCCACTAACAGCTGATGGGCTGCCTGTCTTTCTGCCAGGAAATCCGTGGCTGCAGGAACAGCTGTTTGTTGTGAGGAGAGAGGCAACACTCTCGGGTTTGTGCCATAGAGAGCCTGGAAAGGGGACATCTTGGTTGAGGCATGTACCGAATTGTTGTAAGCGAACTCTGCCATGGGGAGAAGTTCTTGCCAATTGTCCTGCCGGTAGTTAATGTAACATCTGAGATATTGCTGCAGTAACTGGTTAGTTTTCTCAGCTTCGCCATTACTGCAAGGATGATTCGCAGAGGACAAGTGTATTTTGACCCCAACGTCTGGAAGAGCGCCCCCCAGAACCTGGATGTAAATTGTGAACCGCGATCTGAGATCAAGTGGTTAACCATACCTCTATATCGGAAGACATTGTCCAAAAAGAGCTGTGCTGTGGTTTGTGCTGTTGGTAGGCCCTTACAGGGAATGAAATGCGCTATTTTTGTAAAGCAGTCTACCACCACCAGGATGGAAGTGAAACCCTGTGCCTGTGGCAAGTCAGTGATAAAATCCATGGAGACAGTGTCCCAAGGTTGGGGGTGTGTGGGTAGGGGTTGTAAAAGGCCTGCTGGTTTCCCTGGAACAGTTTTAGCATGTCTACATGTGTGGCAAGAGGCCACGTAAGTCTTAATGTGTGCTGCCATCATGGGCCACCAGAAATCTCTGAGTGTTCTGTGCAGCGTTTTGAACACCACCCCCCCCCTGTGTCCTGCCGTTGGGCTATCATGACAGAGTTGCAGGACTTCTTCCCTCAGGGTCTTGGGAACATAAAGCCGCCCACTATGCCAAAGGGTCCCTGCCTCCGCTGTGAAAGGGGATGGTGTTCTGCTCTGGGCCCCTGCTAGGTCCTCCAGCCTAGCCCGTGCGTAAGGGTCTAGTTGCTGCTGCGCCTTGATTCTTACAAGGAGGTCGTCTGCTAGTCGGACTGCTGCCAAGGCCTCTACTTGGTCCCCTACGGGAGGCTTCTCAAAATTTTGAGGGTGCAAGATCGTGGCTTGGGTGGCTTGGTCAGGTTCTGCTTTTTCTTGCGGCTGCCTAGACAATGCGTCAGCCAGCTTGTTTTGTTTGCCTGGCAAATACGAGATGACGAAATCGAAGCGTGAAAAAAATTGACTCCATCTGACCTGACGGGGGGTGAGGGATCCTGAGCTCTGCAAAAGCGCTAAGTTTTTATGGTCTGTGTAAACCTTGATTGGCAAGGCTGCTCCCTCTAACCAATGCCTCCATTCTTGAAAGGCTGATTTTATGGCAAGCAGTTCCTTGTTGAAGACATCGTAATTCCTCTCTGCTGGTGACAGCGTGCGAGAGAAATAGGCACAAGGTAATAAATCTTCCCCCCTTTCGTCCGCCGCTTGGAGCAAAATGGCGGCGACGGCAAAGTTAGATGCGTCACACTGGACGTGGAACTGTTTTAAAGGGTTCGGGTGCCTCAGGAGTGGTGGGGAGGTAAACAGCTGTTTAAATTCCTGAAAGGCCGCTTGCTGCTGTTCCCCCCAGCAAAAGCATCTGTTTTTCTTTAAAAGCTGAGTAAGGGGACGGGCTTTCTCCGCATACGAGGCAATGAACTTGTGAAGGAAATTCGCATACCCCAGAAATTGTTGAAGCTCCTTGATGTTACGGGGAGGCTTCCATGACATAATTGCTTGGACCTTCGCAGGATCCACGGCTACGCCCTCTGTGGAAATCCTGTATCCCAGATAATCTAATTGCATTAAGTCAAAAGCACACTTCTCTAATTTAGCAAACAGCTTGTTCTCCCTCAGCCTCTGCAGAACGTTTCGCACATGAGTTATGTGGGAGGTGGGGTCCTCAGAATAAATCAGAATGTCATCAAGATACACGATGACATATTTATCTAATAAGTCTGAGAAAATGTGGTTCATGAACCTGGAAAATACTGCCCCACAATTACTTAGTCCAAAAGGCATGACTAAATATTCAAACTTACCATATCTGGTGTTAAAAGCCGTTAAGTATTCATGGCCTGGCTTTATTCTGATCAAATTGTAGGCATTCCTGAGGTCTAGCTTGGTAAAAATACGGGCCCTTTGTAGGCGATCTAGCAATTCCGATATCACTGGAAGAGGGTAGTGGTCTCTAACGGTGACTGCGTTGAGTGCGCTGTAGTCATGCACCATGCGCATGGGGGGTCCCTTCTCGCCAGCTTGTGCCGCCGGGGCGAAAGGATCGGGCTTTTTTGGCACGAAGAAGGTAGGGGCAGATGCCGGTGATGTCGATGGCCAAATGAAACCCTTTTTTAGGTTGGTATCCAAATAAAGCCCCTAGAGTCGGACACGACTGCACAAATGTGCGGGGGGAACCTTAACCTTTACCTTTTATCCAAATATTCCTTCAGTATAGCTAGCTCCTTTGGGGACATTGTATAATGCCGTGCCGCTGGGATCTTGGCTCCAGGCTTCAAATCTATTGTACAGTCAAAAGACCTATTGGGGGGCAACACTGTGGCCTCTTGCTCTCCGAAGATGTCAGCATAATCTCCATACTTTGTTGGTAGGTGAGCCTTCCCTGCTTCCCGGCTTGCAGCTGCCGGTTGGGCTTGGGTAATGCCCTGCAATTTGTGGTGCCGACAGTCTTGAGAGGGAAAGGAAACTGCTCCGGTCGCCCAGTCCAAATTGGGGTTGTGAAGTCTCAACCAAGGTGCCCCAAGAATGACTGGGACTTGCAAGGAAGCAGTAACGTACAGTTGGATCCGCTCCGTGTGATCTGCGATGGTTAGCTGAATTGGCTGGGTGCAGTTTTTAATGTCTCCTGCCTTGAGAGGTTGCCCGTCGATGGTTTCAACCTGCATGGGGTTTGGTAGTGCAATTGTTGGAATTTGAAACCTTTCCACCGCTTCACTATCTATAAAATTGGTTGTCGCACCAGAATCTATCATTACGTTTACCGGTAATAGTTGCTTGGAATCCGTAGTCAGCGTGGCTGGAACAATATAAAAATCTTGGTTGTGATCTGCCGCCTGAGCCCTTCTTAATTGCTGGATGGCCTCCCTACGGGGCTCTGACAAGGGGGGCCGTTGGAGTTTAACTGCTGAGAAGAAGCGGCTGGTATGTGGGCCTGCTCTGTGCCTTGGGTTGTAAATCTTACCGGGGCTGCCTGGCGTCTGGTCGGGCACGCCCTTGCAATGTGCCCTGGCCCCCCGCAAAAAAACCAAAGTGCATTGTCCCTTCTCCTTTGCCTCTCGGCTTCAGAGAGCCCCCATCTTATGGCCCCTATCTGCATGGGTTCCTCTGTGCTCAGGGGAACAAACGTGTTAGAGGGGGTAGCAAAACCTGGAAAAGCCGGTCGGGTTCCTGCCCTGTTTCTCCCTGGTCGAAGCTGCCTTAACTCTTCCAATCGAGCATCTATGATGACTGTTAACTGGTATAGGTCTTCCAACATAGCTGGAGTGCCCTGCCGCACCAACTCCATCTTAATCTCTTCGTCCAGTCCTTGTTTAAACTGATCCTTCAATGCCACCTCATTCCAACCCAAATCTCCTGCCAGCAGTTTGAAATCTGCGATGTACGCTCCTACTCTCCTGTTCCCCTGTCGGAGCCGTCGGATCTCTCGTCTGGCAGTGACTTCTCTGATTGGATCATCAAAATGGGCTCTGAAACGGGCCATAAAATTCTGGTAGTTGTCCAGAATTGGGTCGTTAGCTTCCACCATGGGGATGGACCATCTTGCGGCTGAGCCTTTCAGCAAACTTAAAATGAATGTGACTCTGGACCTCTCTGTCGGGAACTCGGCAGGTCTGCTGTCGAAAAACATGGTGCACTGGGCGACGAAGGTCCTGAGCTGTGCCGTCTCTCCCCCAAATTTCTCTGGTAAACACCCTGGGGATCGCAGAACGACTGGTGGGGGTGGTGCCACTGGTGCTGGCTGCTGTGCTCCTGGAGCTGGTTGTTGCATCTGCTGAAGCATCGCCGCCTGTAAGTTGTTAATCTGGTCGTTGACTTGTTGCTGGTGTTGTGTCAAGGCCGCTGCTAGCTGGATTATGGCCTGCTGCAATTCCTGCGTCTGAGAAGCCATTCTTCTGGTTTATGTCTTCCTCCCTCTTTCGATGGGAGTTTCGGTTTAGCAGGATTGATGTCGTGTGTAGATGCAGAAATAACACGCCGAGGCCAGGAATCTAGTCTCTAGTGTTTATTGCATACCTACAAGCAGAAATCCTGCTAAACTAACAGTGCCTGAAGATTCCCAAGTATATCAGCTCAACCTAGGGCGGAGCTTTCTTCTGACGCTTGGGGAAATAGGCCAGGCTCTCCGAGCTGCGTGCTCGCTTCTTATCTAATGCCCAGCCCTCTTCCCTGCTCTCTTGAGTCTCCCTGACAGTAGTTAGCACTTTCTTTCATCTTTCTTTAGTAAGTTCTTTCACAATTTGCCTATTCAACCACACTGGCTCTTTTAGATGTCCCTTAGTTTTCTTTCTCAGTTGTATTGTTTGAGAGTATGCTATCCTAAATTCCATTTCATGAAGTCCCTGCCAGCTACAACAACTGTGCTTTGAAGATTTTCCTTCCATGGCATCTTCCTTACTATTTCTCTTTCTTTTTACAAGCTTTTTTGTTACAATCAAGAACTGTAACAATGCATGATCATTTGCATCCCCAACACCCACTACTTTAATATCTACAGTCAACTCCCTTATGTGAATGAAGACCAAATCTAAGCTGATTCTGTAATGCTCACCTCAACCCTTTGAAAGAGAAAATCAGAAGTCAGTAAGTTATCTGATATTTTTGTTGGCAGGGGACGGATATTAAATTCTCTAATATTTCTTCTTTTGGGGTGAAAATTATTCTTGCAGAACATTTGCATGATGAAATCTGTAAAATTAGCTAATATCAAGTCACTCTTGAAGGAGTATTCATCAGAGGATCAATCCAAACCCTCAGATATCCTAGAAGAGTGGCTAGTCAAGAAGCCAACTCCAATATTAAGATGATAGCATATCTGCCTCTAATCTCTCCACTTATGAAGAACATTTGGTACTTCTTTGGGATCAGGACATGCAAGAGATGGTAACATCCCTACTATCTGGGGAAGAGCCTGACATGATCACTTCTGTCAAAGAGGACATAGCTGAAGACAGTGATTATAATATACTATCATTAAGAAGTTATTATTCTCAAACACCCTTTCCTCCTTCTCTTAATTGTTCCTCAGTGTTACACCAATCTGCTAGAAGAACTACAGTAGTAGAATAGGGCAGCAGGCTTCTGTTATTAAGCCTAATGACAGCTTAGTATTGGTGCTACAGGTTTCTTTTTTGATACTAATTGTTCTGTCTTCAACAGAATGGCGTACAAAACTCTCTGCTTGTCTAGCTCTCCCAAGTTTCTTAGAATGTTCGTTAAAACTGACTTCATTTGTTTATATTAAGCTTAAACAATAGGGCTGCAAAAAACAAATCAGGAGCTAATCAGGATGTTGTTTTTTTCTAGTCACTCAAGGCAGAATGAACAGATATAACTTGCTATATTCCACGTCAGAAACCTCCACAAAACTCTACCCTGATTTATCATTTGAAACTCTACCATTCTGCAAATTGGTGGCACTGTGGCTACTACTCAAGAGAGAGATTTTAAAAGTTTGGCAGTTGCTTGTGGTAGTGAGGGGTGAGGGAGCAATTGGATTGGATTCAGCAATCAACAAGGCCGTCCTCAACTTGCAGTGACAGTTGTTATCAGATCATTATGAACCACCCCAGTTACAAATGTTTCAGGAATTGGTGAGAGCATGGGAACAGAGTTTCTTGAGCAGTGATTAGAAAACACAGGTGGTCATCTGGAAAGATCAGATATGGGTAGGGCAGGACACAAATGTGCTCAGCCAAATTGTCTTGGCAAAGGATTACAGTACTGGAAACTTTGTTATATTTTTTAAAGATATTTTTAACAAAGTAAAAGCCATTAGAGAAAGTAAAGAAAATAAAGAAAAATGGTGAGAGAGAGAGAAAGGGGGGGGGGGGGCTTCCAATCATTTTGACAGCAGTTATAGATACATTTATATTTTACCCTCTCTAAGGTTATATCATAATTTCCTTCTTTCCATAAGCTACTCTTACTAATCTTCAAACCCATAAATCACAAGTTAATTTTTCTCTTTTTTCAGCAAAAACTCCATAAGGGGTTTCCAGTCACTAATAAATGTAGCTGTTGATCTTTCTCTAATCAAACAATTTTGCCATCTCTGCTATGTTCACCTACCTGAAATGGGGGAGGAAGTGCAATAGAGTTTACACACAATGGCTTTGTGTCACTTTAAGAAGGAAGACCTGGTTGTTTTGCTGTATACAAAGTTACACATATGATCTCTAGAGTAGGAAAATCAGATTCTTTGTTACTGATTTTGCTCAATCTATCCTTCATACTGGATATCAAAAGTTACAGGTACAATCTTTGGACTAGGAAAATAAGTGTTAGCAAAAGATTCAGGGAATACAATATTATAAATCCCAAAATATCAGTGTACTGTGTGTTTAAATCTTGGGCTGGGAACATGATAAAATACACAATGATCAAGAAAGAATACTGAGGTTCCTATGGTTTTATTGTCCCAATATGAATGATATGAGATCAAAAGGCTGAGGAGAGTTAGCTTTGTTTCATCTACTTGGGGATGTGCAATATTACATTCCCTGCATCTTTTGCTAACAGTTATTTTCCTAGTCCAAAGATTGTACATGCAACTTACATGCAGACAGACTTCCGGTAAAGATGGATGACGGCTGGAGCTAAAACGAAGACGCTCCGTGAAGAAAAAAATCCGAGATCGCGCAGAACCAAGCCGTTTTAAAAAGAAATAGTGAAAAGCGGCTCCAGAAAGTGCGGGAGAATTGGCACTTTCGGAAGGAAAGGAGTCTTCGGCGGCTTCGGAAAGCTTGAGAAGAAAAACGAATCCAAAGCTGTCTTGTCTTGTCTTGTCAGCGTGCTGGTGTGGATTCGTGGATAAAGATCAAGCTGAGAAGCCTAAAGCGAAAGTTGGTTTCTGCGGGTGAGAGTCTTGAAATAGACAAGCGCCGTTGTCTACTTTACTAAACTACTTAAAAGAACCACAAAAAAGAAAAAGAAAAAGAAAATTGTTTCTGAACGAAGAAGCAAGTAAAAAGGAGGGTGAGCAAATATAAAATCACCAGAGTGTGAATAGACAGTGAATGTACATCTGGACTGGTATATTTAATTAATTAATTAGTTGAAGAAGACATTTTGCCTTAATAGAATTATAGAATATAATATCTGTGTTCAAACTCGTTAAGTATAAGTTAAGTATAAGATAGCAATATAACAACCTCATTTTCACTTTTTGTTAGATAATTTAAGAAATATATTTGTTTATATATATATAGTTACAGAGAAGTTAAATATAAGTCTATCACAAGTTAAAGATAACTATCTATATACTTATATCTTAAATTAAGAATTTGTTTAAAGGGTAAAGAGTGGATAAAGTGGCGAAAAAGAAAAATACCTTTCAAATTACTTCTTTACTTCTTTAAATATTTGGTATACTTTTTGGAAATGAGTATGACCACGAGAAGACAGGAACAACAAGGAAGAAAAAATTCAGACCCTGGGGGAGGAGAATGGCTGAAAGCAATAATGGAGGAATTTAAAGTTAAAACCACACAAACAATCACCCAAACCATAACAAAAGTTCTGGAAGAAAAAATAGAAGGGTTAGAAAACAGATTAGAATTGAAATTAGGACAAATAGAGGAAAAATTAAACGGAGATATAGGAGAAGTGAAAAAAAGAATAGAATGTTGTGAACAAAATTTGGACAAAGAAGAAGAGCGTATTACATTACTGGAACTAAAAGAAAAAGAATACTGTATAAGATTGAGAGGGATACCAGAAGAAAAAGAATATAATATAAGGGATACTGTTATTCCAATGTTGGCCAATCTAATAGAATGGGAAGAAGAAAAACTAGATGAGGAAATATAAAGAATATTTAGAATCAACTCAAAGTTTGCAGCTATGTACAACAAACCTAGGGACATCTTGGTAGAATTTGCAAGAAAAAAAACTAGAAATATTATAATAAGGGCTTCATATAATAAAAAAATTGAAATAAGAGGAAAAGATGTCCTTATCTTTAAAGAAATACCAGTGAAATTGCTAAAAAGAAGAAAGGAGTACAGATTTTTGACAGATCTTTTGGTGAAAAATAATATAAATTTTAGATGGGAAACTCCAGAAGGAGTGAGTTTAACATTTAAAGGTGAAAGATATAAGCTAAATTCAATTCTAAAAGCAAAAGATTTTCAGAAGAGACTTGAGAAAGATATATCACAACCAAAAGACCAGAGGCAGGAAGGAAAAAGTAAAACTCAGCATTCAAAAGAAAGAGAAACCACCAATACTAAAGAATTTACATCTCTTTTGACAAATGAGTGATCTAAGAATTATTACATGGAACATAAATGGACTTAATTCACCAGTGAAAAGAAAACGTACATTTCAAATATTAAATAGTTTAAAATTAGATATAATTTGTCTCCAAGAAACACATATTAGGAAAGCAGATCTAAAATATCTAAAAAATAGAAAATTAGGAACAGAATTTATTACAGCAAACAATAACAAAAAAAAATGGAATAGTAATATACATAAAACCATATTTGAAACCTAAATTACTTAAAGAAGACGAAAATGGAAGATATATAATTATTGAGACGGAAGTATATAATTCTAAAATGCTGTTAATGGGTATATATGCTCCCAATAAAAACCAAAATTTTTTTTATAAAGAATTACTAAATATTTCTTCAGAATATACACAAAATAATTGGTTATTGATGGGAGACTTAAATGGAGTTGTAGATCCAAAAATTGATAAGAAGACTCAAAGTCAAATAAACAAAAATCATGGTAAATTACCAAAAGAATTCTTTAATATAGTTAAAAATCTATCATTAATTGATGCATGGAGAACAGTAAATGAAAATGAAAGAGACTATACATTTTATTCAAACAGACACAAACATTCTCAAGATTGGATATGATATGGATGTCAAACAAGTTACAAAATAAAATTAAAGAGTCTACAATTCTGGCTAAAACATTATCTGACCACAACCCAGTACAAATTAACATAAAAACAGGGCCCAGAATTTTAGATGGAGACTTAATGAAAATATTTTGAAAAATGAACAAAATTTGTTGGATCTTAAAAAAAAAAATGCAAGAGTTTTTCCTTTGGAACATAGACACAGAAGTCAAAATAGAAACAATATGGGACGCAAGCAAGGCATACATGAGAGGCCATTTTATATCAATAAATAGTTACCAAAAAAAAAAAGAATATAAAAAAATTACAGATAATTATGGACCAAATTAAAGAAAAAGAAAAGGAACTACAAAATAACAACAATAAAGAAGATTTATTAAACCAAATCAAATTATTACAAATTCAAGTCCAAATTTTAATGACGGAGGATATGGAAAAAAAATTGAAATATAGTAAACAGAAAAATTTTGAAAATGCAAATAAGCCAGGCAGATGGCTGGCTTATAAATTAAGAAAAGAGAGGGAGAAAAAAATAATTTCTAAAATTAGAGAAAATGGCATGCATTTAATTCAAAATGACAAAATTAAAAATGCCTTTCATGTATACTATACAAATCTATATAAAAAACAGGAAGTATCACTAGAAAAAATGGAACAGTATATACAAAATTGCAACTTAAGGAAACTTACAAAAGAACAGAAAGAATTAACTAATAATACAATTACAACTCAAGAGATATCAGACGCAATTGACAAGCTAAAAACAGGAAAAACACCGGGACAAGACGGATTATCGGCAGGTTATTATAAACATTTTAAAGAACAATTGGTTGAACTGTTAAAAATATTGTTTAATTCGATTCTGGAAGGTAACAAAATACCAAAATCATGGACTCAGGCTAAAATAGTCTTAATTCCAAAGGAAAACCAAGATCCAACAAAATGCCAAAATTATAGACCAATTTCACTATTAAATAACGATTACAAATTGTTCACTATTGTATTGGCGGAAAGACTAAAAATTTTTTTACAAAATTTGATAAATGGAGACCAAAACGGATTTCTACCAAATAGACAAATTAAAGATAATATAAGAACAGTAATAAATTTAATAGAATATGCTAGTGTACATAATGAAAAACAGATAATGTTACTATTCTTGGACACAGAAAAAGCCTTTGATAACGTGAATTGGGATTTTATATTTAAAATTTTAGAATATAGAAATTTTGGAAAGAATTTTATAAATGCAATTAAAGAAATTTATAATGTACAAAAAGCCAATATAATAGTGAATGAAGAAGAAACAAAAGAAATAAATATAGAAAAGGGAACACGCCAGGGATGTCCAATGTCGCCACTGATATTCATATTGGTGTTAGAAACTATATTGGAAGAAATTAGAAAAGACGATAATATCGAAGGAATAAAAATTAAAGGAGAAATATACAAATTAAAAGCATTTGCGGACGACTTAGTGATAACAATTCAAAATCCATTGAACTCAATAGAAAATTTAAATGAAAAATTAAAGGAATTTGGAGAACTGGCAGGCTTTAAAATTAATAAGCAAAAGACAAAAATGATAAATTTAAATATGAAGAAAGGATAAGATGAAATTGGAAGAAAAAACTGGATTTCAAAATGTTAAACAAATCAAATATTTGGGAGTACAAATAACAGGTAAAAACATAGACTTATTTAAAAATAACTACAGTAAAGTATGGAACGATATTAAAAAAGATTTAGAAAAGTGGAAAAATTTACAACTATCATTGTTAGGGAAGATTGCCACAGTAAAAATGAATATATTGCCCAAAATTTTATACCTGTTCCAAATGATACCTATAGAAATTACAGATCAAACATTTTCAAAATGGCAAAAAGATATCACAAAATTTATATGGAACGGGAAAAAACCCAGAATAAAATTAAGATATCTACAAGATTTAAAGGAAAGAGGAGGATTGGGACTACCAAATTTAAAATTATACTATGAATCATCTGTTTTGGTCTGGCTAAAAGATTGGATAAAATTAGATAATTGGAATATATTAAATTTAGAGGGCCATGATAATAGATTCGGATGGCACAGATATATGTATTATAATAAAAGCAAAAGCAATAAGGCATTTACGAATCATAGAATTAGGAAATCAATTTTAAGAATTTGGAACAGATATAAAAAATATTTATTGCCGGTATTACCATTGTGGATATCTCCTCAGGAGGCAAACGCCAAAATAGAAATTCCAAAAGATAAAAAATGGATAAGGTATAAGAACTTATTGAAATTTAATGGGAATAATTATGAAATTAAAACGAGAGAGGAATTAGAAAGAGAAGGATTTGAGTGTTATTGGTTTAAATATTTACAACTAAAAGAACAATTTAAATTAGATCAAAAGATGTTCAAATTCACGGAAACAACAGAAAATTGGGACAGTATATTATGGAAAGAGAACGATCATTTAATATCCAAATTATATAAAAAAACTATTGGAATTGAAAAATAAAGATATAAAAATTAAAAAGTATATGACAAAGTGGGAAGGAAATTTGAATAGAGAAATTAAATATGAAGACTGGCAAAGAATTTGGACGAAAAATATTAAATTTTCTTTAAGTAACAGTCTAAGAGAAAACAACTATAAAATGATATTTAGATGGTATTTGCCTCCTGAGAGATTATATAACATGAAATGTTTAAGATCAAACATATGTTGGAAATGCAAAATAAATGTGGGAACTTTTTATCACATTTGGTGGACATGTCAAAAGACCAAAAAATACTGGGGCAAAATTCATGGTAATATATGTAAAATATTCAAAATGGATATGGAAAAAAAATCAGAAACTTATTTACTGGGAATTATCGACATGAAGATGAACAAGGAACAAAAAAAACTATTATACCATTTGACTACAGCGGCGAGGATTATTTTCGCAAAACACTGGAAAGAAGAAGCTACCCCCTCAATAGAAGAATGGATAATCAAAACGATGGAAATAGCACAGATGGACAGACTGACAATTTTAATAAAACAAAAAGATCTGGGAGATTATGAACTTATATGGAACCCATTTATAGAATTTCTGCAAAAAGAATATAAAATAAAACTATTGTAATGGAAAAATATTAGAAGAGATAATAAAAATAATATATTAGAATATATGCACAAAAGAACAAATGAAAGGTTTAAAATAAAATAAGAGTTAAGATATTTATATATTAAAGAAACATTAATAAAAAGAGGAATACAATAGAAATATAGCAAAAATTAAAACTAAAAGTAAGAAGCTATCTTCAAGAAAGAAACAGGAAGTCGTTTTAAATTAGTTGTTTCACGTGATGTGGTGTTATAAGGATTTTGTTATATAGGGTTATTTAGTTTTGAATGTATGTTTATTAAGTTTGTTATGTACTTTGTTATTCACTTTTATGTTGTTGATGTTGTTGATGTCTTTGTTTGTTTGTTTGTTTTTTCTTTTAATAATAAAATTACTTTTTATAAAAAAAAAAAAAAGGCTGAGGAGAGTTAGCTTTGTTTCATCTACTTGGGGATGTGCAATATTACATTCCCTGCATCTTTTGCTAACAGTTATTTTCCTAGTCCAAAGATTGTACATGCAACTTTTCACACCCAGTGTGAAGGCTGGATTGAGCAAAATCAGTAGCAAAGAATCTGTAATAAGTAACAATGAGACATACGATGTTACCTATAACAATGTCAACTGTTACCCCACCACCACCACCACCAAAAAAGTGAGAAGCTTTCTGCCTATTACATCATATGAGTGGGAGACAAAGATACTGTATAAGACTTGAGCTTTGCTTCTGATCTATAAGCATATATCTATATCCTGCTTCTTAAACAACTTTGCAATTGCTGGATTTCTTCATTAATGGATTTCAATTTTCTGTAATAAAGCCAGGTTGTTATAATAAAGCAGAAGCAGGAGCTCTGAATCTCTGCCTGTGAAACTTGCAGCTGCAGTACTGGTTTGGGAGAAATCTGACACCCTGCAAGCAGATTTTGCCCTGGCTCCCTTGATACAACTGCACCCCTAAGAGCGATATTGAGGGATTTACTGATATGAGAGAGAGCACAAGCAAGCTGCTTTATGCCCACTGCTCTTGGAGATGAGAAAGAGAGAGAGGAAGAAAAGCTTAGTTTTGATCTACATTGATGATTAAGGCTGTAATCCCATATCCAGTTACTTGGGAACAATCTCTGGGAGAGACCTGCTTCTGAATATCTATGCATAGGATTGCACAGTTAATCTGTAGTTGACATTCGTAGGAACAGCTAAATGAAAAGCAAAAGCAATATAGCAGTGTAAGTCACTGCTCCATAATGTCTTACAACTAATACATCTAGCTACTGCTGCTGTTACAACCATTATTTCAAAGAAATATATTTTGGGATTAAACAGTACACCTCAAACAAAGAAATCAAAATGAGAACAGATAATTCCTTGTACCAACAAAGAATTGCAACACCAAAAGAAAGATATATCACAACTGACCAGCCAAATGATGTGCAGGGAGTGAACCAATGAAAAGGGAGTCAGTTATGTTTAAGGGATAAGACTGGGTGTGATGTTTATTTTAAGTAACCATACTGTAATTCCAGAATTACAACTGATAATTGTGCCTATAAATTATGTTCAGAACAAATAACCAATGATTAATGAATGGGACTCTTCTAATTGCAAGTGGTATAAACATCCTTAAATAACATAATAATAAAGTATATTTATGTACTGATTACATTTATAATGTTATGAAAAGTTAGCAACTGATATTTTGCTTTGCTGATTAAGTGCCCTTTTGCATAGTCAGCCCAGTGAAAATTCCTTTTAAAAAGCACTACTTTATTATCTGTTTCAACACATGTGCTAAGATCTTCCATAGAGGGTTGAGAATAATTACAACCAATTCTTTTGTGACCAAATTGACCTTTCTTTCTTTTCCAAATCTTATAATTGAAATAAGATCTATTCCCAGAGAGTGTCTTTTTGGACAGAGATATTATAAGAAGTATCAATCAAAAGTGACCCTGTCTGACCCCAAGGATTCTTTCAGCATTGTGGTACAATTCAAGGGCAAGGAGACTGAGAAGCTGACAAGAAGCCATGAATCTACTAGCCATTTCTCAAAGGTCTCCATATAATTGAGAAATTACATATTGATGCAGCATTGAAAGAATTACAACTTTACTGAGCTAACTTTTTACCTAGAGAATTATATTACACAGATTAAAAACAATGACTAGTCTTTATTAGCAAGAAGACAAAAAAAGGTGAGTGGATGCCAAAAGCTGTAACATAGAAAATGACTATTTAGTAATTATTCTAATGCAAAAACCAATCTGATTGATCCAACTTACTTCCTAGGAAGACTGCAAATGTTCTTGTACAATACATCCACCATTAACTACAAGACAAACAGCAAATTACCTTTTATTTATATGAGAGATATAAAATCAACATAATAGTGGTGGCTAAGCTAAACAATACATTAAAGAGATGGTGTGCAGAGATCATTCTGTTTTTGGTCAGTTTGCAATATTGTAGGTATACATTTGCCTAACTGAGAACATTTCACACTGATGGGAGAAGCTGTTTTTTAAATAGATTTTTAAAACAGGTGCTTTTTGTTTGCTTGTTTTTGAGGGAATGTTTCTCACCAATTATGTTTATCCACCCCATTAGATCGGGCGGGACAGGCATGCTCCAGGCCCTGTCTATTAGGGAGTACCATCTGACAATTCCCCTGCAGATTAGACCTTGCAGAACTAGAATGATAGCTCAGGTTTTGCTTTCACAGCAATAGTGATACAATTGATACAAGTCTTTATGCTTCCTTATCATATTGGAAATAAGGCTAAACTTGGGGCAGTTCTAAATGGGGTTTTGGAGCTGCCCGTTAAAGTTTAGTTGCAAAAAAAATCTCAAATAGCAAAAATTCTGTTTTGTAATTGGAGACGCTTGAGTCTTATAGGGTTTGGGCTGGGAAGATTCCCATTAATGGCAATTTTTGCCGATACCTCTGTCAGCTCTTTAGCTCTCCTCACTGCCATCAGCTACAGTATTTCCAGAGCGTCATGTCCTTGCACTCTGGGAATTTTTTTTAGCTAGTACAGTTTCCTTCTGCAAACTTACAACCTGGTAAAGCAAGGATATAGGAGGAGGGAGAACAGAGTGCCCATTGGGAGATGGTACAGTTGAATGGAGCATAAGCTTCTAAGGGTGAAGATAGTTTATTGATTTAATGGGCCACCACAAGATTATTAAACAAACAAACAAACAAACAGCAATGCTGGCAGTACCTCACATAGTAGCTCAGCAGCCCATGATGAAACAGCTGCTGCTGGAGGGGAGGGGGTGTGCCAGGCATGACAGCCAATTGGTGCTGGGGCTGCTGCTAGGATGGATAGAAGGGCTGGAGACCATCTGCTCTGAAGGGTATAAGATGGCTCCAGTCAGAAAACAGCGGTTTTGAATTGAAGCTGGAAAACACAGGGGTACGTTTGTCATGGGTTGGGAGTCGGAGGAGAATTACATCATCCATTGTTGCACTCAAGAAGTGGTGAGTGGCCTGTATTGGCGATGGCTAAACAGAAAGTGCAGATTTGCCCTAAATTTAGCAAATGTGTGATTAAGGAAGGGAGTGATTTGAAAGAGTTTAAAAAACTTCAAAGAAGCTCTGTAAATAAATGTATATTGAAAGAAGATTGATTGATTGAATATGTGTCATCAAGTCAGTTTCGACTCTTAGCGACTGCTAGATAAATTTTCTCCATGATCTATCCGTAGCCTGGTCTTTCAGGGCTTTCAACAGTGTACCCATCATCACTGTAACTAAGTCCATCCACCTTGCTGCTGATCATCCTCTTCTTCTCTTTCCTTCCACCTTTCCAAGCATTAGAGCCTTCTCTACAGAGTTAGGTCTTTGCATAATGTGTCCAAAATAGGATTTGCACAAACTATTTATATTATTTGCACTATAACTGCATTACATCCCTTTAGTTGGAAAAATAATAATGCATGTGTGTCTGGATTAGCTCCTCTCCATTTCCCAGTTTCTGTCATGGCCATTCTCACAATAGTTGAGGTAAGGACAATCATGGGATGTAGTGAGAATGTCTCTGAGGATTTGGGGAAAGTTTGTGGGATGGCGAGAGTAGCTATAAGGCAGTTCTCTTTCTCCCTTTGCCTTTGATGATTCTAGTTATTAACCTCATCTTGAGTTCAATTTCTTGGTAATACCGCAGTGTGGAAATTAAGAGGTGTGTGTGTGTGTGTGTGTGTGTGTGTGTGTGAACACTTCAATTTCAATAGTGCTAATTTTTATCTGTAAAATGTAAAATATCTGATTTTACATTCTGACCCTAGACATGTCTAGTCCTCTTAAAATCCATGTAATTTTCTTTCTAGTAATTATGACAGTCTTTGGGGATTTAACTGCTTTATGAGTCATATGTTCCCTAATGAACCTTAAATTACATTTCAGGATAAAATGCGAAACACAATGTTCATTTTGTCATATCCTTGTAAGACTGTGTCTCAAAATGTAACTGAGAAAACACTCTGAAAATACCTAGGAAGCATACATTTTTCAGAGCATGTCAAGACACATCAAAATTGTTTAGGTTCTGTGTATGATATCTTGGGTTGATTACTAATATATTTGTTGTACATTCATCATAGATAGCCTAACATCTGGCAGAAAGCTACACCAGAAGGAGCACGATGTCTGGGACTGAATATCTTTTTGTTAGAAAGCACAACTTACATAGATTGTGGTATATAATAAAGACAAAGATTTGATCTAAGGAATTAACTTAAAAAGAGAAAGCAGTGCTATTAAATTAGAGATAAATTATGAGAGGGATGCTGGAATGAACAAGTTAGAAAAACTCACCAACGATTGGCATAAATAAGATACATATACAGTATATCTGAAGACGTTTTAAGCAAAAAAAGGAAGTTGCTTAGTAGGTTTCAAATTAGGCTCAAGCTAATTTCCACAAGTTTTTGTTACAGGATGAGGTATCCTTTTCAGAATGAACATTCAAGAAGCACTTCTAATCCAAAATCTAGTGTTGTGGCCTCAACTTTGACCTTCCCCTGTTAAGAACTGCAATGCTTTCTCTCAAAAAAAGCAATGCTTCCTTTATTTGGCCTCTTTAAGCCTTTATTAAAGGGTGAAGAGCACATGGAGCTTTCTCTGAGTTTGGGTGTTCTTAGTAGAAAAATCCAGTTTGGGCCTCTAATCAGTCTCAAGCAGTTTTCATAAGTATAATGACATATATTTTTTTGGAACAAGGTAATCTATAATCCTTCTCTCACCTCTCAGTAAAAAAAAAGTTAAAATTAAAGAAACATTCTTTAAAAACAAAAATAAAAAAACAAAAACAAATATTCTAATTTTTTATCATAAACTTCAGAGATGTTCAGTTAGTCATTCTAATGCTCTGAATATTATGTTTGATCTGTGTGGCGCTACTTCAATAGACTTAAGTTCTTTTCCTTCCATCCTTCTCAAAAAAACTCTGATTCTGCTGTTTGAACTTTCCGCTGATCTTTCATCATTTTCCTCTTCCGTCTCAGGACTAGCCAGTTTGGTCTAGTGGTTAAGGCAACGAGCTAGAAACCAGGAGTCTGTGAGTTCTAGTCCCGCCTTAGGCATGAAAGCCGGCTGGGTGACCTTGGGCCAGTCATTCTCTCTCAGCCCAACTAACCTCACAGGGTTGTTGTTGTTGTGGGGAAAATAGGAGGAGGAAGGCGTATTAGGTATGTTCACTGCCTTGAGTTATTTATAAAAATAATAAAGGCAGGACAGAAAATAAATTAAATAAATAAGTTGCCAATGACTATTGTTCCACTGTCAGTCCTTCATAAAATCATGAAGTCTCATATAAAACATACTGAGCCATGAAAAATATGAATATAGCTGAATTTCAATACTTGCAGTGTCCTTGTAATGAGCACCTCTAGCAATGTAAACTCTCAGGATTCCTGATGAATCAGCAGCAGATCCAGTTGGTTTGTGGACTAGTCTGTTCTACCTCTGGCAAAGTGATTATTTCCTCCTCGAGGTTAAACATGTTTGTGTTTTATTTGCTGTTGTCTGTTTTTAATAAACTGAATACAACTTTAAATGGATATCCGGTGTGCACTGTAATCTGGTAATATGCCTCAGGAGACATAGGCCTCTGCAAATTGATTATCATGGACTACCAGATACTGGTTTTAGTTGCTTGGGTATTTCTCAAGTGACAAAAAGAGAAGGCATGTTCCTTCTTTTGGCCATGTGCTAGATAACAAGTCTCTAGCACACTTGGGCATTTTACCTATTTAAGGGCTATATCCAATTATGTTTACTAATTTCACTGAGGGAGATTTATACTTTTGCCTAACTCTCACATTAAAATTGATGAAAGTTAAAATTTCTTACCTTGGGTTTGATGTTGCTCTGTGTTTTCAACATATAGGGACTTCTGACATACTTCTGAGAAAGATTTCCTAATACACACAGAGAATGGAGAGGAAAGAGTATCTGCCTTTTAGAATCTGGGACATCACCTTGTGGCAACTTATAATTAGCTTTGCATTATTTACAACATGTGATTAGACACTGAGAGATTTTTCAAAGGCAACATAAAAAGTTACATTGAAGGAGATGATAATTCATTTAGAATGATATTCCTTTGTTCAGTTTAGTATCTTCATAAATATTTAAAGAATATAAATTAGGCTTCTAAGCCAATTAATTTGTCTGTTTCTCATCTGCAGTGATATATTTTAATTATACTTCCAGGCCTTGGAGCTAGAAAAGGAAGATGATACATAATGACCAAGGTAACCAAAACCTGTAAGTATGAAAAAATGAATTCAAACACATTTCAATTCCCCATTTATCATTGTTTCATTGGAATAATAATAATAATAATAACAACAACAACAACAACAACAACAACAACAATAATGTATTGTCAAAGGCTTTCACGGCCGGAGTTCGATGGCTGTTGTGGGTCTTCTGGGCTGTGTGGCCGTGTTCTGGAAGTTGTGGTTCCTAACGTTTCGCCAGCATCTGTGGCCGGCATCTTCAGAGGGCAGGAGCACAGACAGACAGAGATTTCGCTTCTGTCTGTGCTCCTGCCCTCTGAAGATGCCGGCCACAGATACTGGCGAAACGTTAGGAACCACAACTTCCAGAACACAGCCACACAGCCCGGAAGACCCACAACAGCCAATAATAATAATAATAATAATAATAATAATAATAAGAAGAAGAAGAAGAAGAAGAAGAAGAAGAAGAAATTAAGATCTCTCCCTGCCCGCCATGTTGTCTTTCCCCAGAACACTGCCTTCCTGCAGTATTGCCTTCTCCTTGAGCAAGGTAAAAGGTTAAAAGTTACAAAATAGACTGGGTTCCAAAAGGGGATGCCAGAGATTAAAATGTAAAAGGAAGCCCAACTGTTTAAACAAAGGATTCCCTTCCGATTTAATCAGAGACCTTGTAAAACAAAAGGTTGCTCTTTCATACAACTTCAGCCTATTCAGGTAAACATTCTTCCCCAGCTAAACAGATTTCCATAATCCAATCACAAAAGATTCCTTCCAAAGTGAACATTCCAGGCTAGTAGACAAACCCACAGCCCCACAGGGAACCCAGATGATCAGGACAGGAAACACAAACAGCAGGGGGCCTGGCCACAGAGCGCCTCCTCTCTGAAATCCAGTAAACTGCACTTTTCTCAAGTTCCTAGGGGGCGGGAACACCTTTGCATAACAGCAGCCAAGCTCTCCTATATAAAGAGTTTATGCTAGTTGGAAGTGTGGCCACCTTCCAACTAGCATACTCTGTACATGCTCTTGGGAAATAAAGCGATCACCTCTGTTCCAGCAATTGCCTGTGCTTCTTCATTCCTGGCTCGGGATGAACCCTTGGTAAGATTTCCTTCCAACATAATAATAATCAGCCAGTGTAATTAGATGAAGGTTAGCAGGAGATTGCTGTCAATTCTAAACTAAGCTGCGTTTTATTTTTGGTATAATATTTAATAACGGTGACTGTTATATAATGCTTATACAATATTTACCATTTTTGAACTTTGGAAAAAGAGGGTATTTTAGATAAGGGGGCATGTATATAATGTACTATAAAAGGTAAATTCAATTCCCCATTTTTTTTACTACAATTCAATTGTGAATGGCTCATTAAATCATTCAATGTTTCAAAATCAGTAATCTCTGCCACTTCAATCATTATTTGTAGTATGAAATCACAAGTCTCTGCCACTTGAACTAGCATTTGTGTATGAAATCAAAACTCTTGTCACTTAAAGTAGAGTTTAAATGAACTCTCTTTTTCTCTGTCAATAATCTGTTTCTGAAGAAAAAAGAAAAAAAGGGGGAAAAACAGCCCTAAACTGTGCCAAACCCTAGATCAGTGTTTCTCAACCTTAGCAACTTTAGGATGTGTGGACTTCAACTCCCAGAATTCCCCAGCCAAACACTGCTATAGATTGTGTCTTCTGACCTCTGTGGCGTTTCTATTTTCATATTTGCTGGCCAGTCCTTCCCTCCTTTCCTACCACTGAGCAAGTATTATGAATGGCAAACAGACACAGCATAAGGTGTAAACCTTACATGTTACAAATCATCAAGGCAGAGACTGTATTTGCATTTTGTGCAAATATAACGTAGTCTGTTTAATTTTGAATGATGAATGTTAAATGTTATTACTGAATGATAAATCTTATTATTGCTGCAAGTGGAAGTATATAGGGAAAATATGTCTTTATCAGTGACTTCTTTGTGTTTGTTTGCTGACTGATGGCTGTAGGTCACTAACAATGGAACAAAAATCAGACAGAGTCTGGCACCATCTTTTCCAACTATTAAAAGGTAAAAACTTTCATGAGCTGCAGCTCACTTCATCAGATGCACAGAGTGGCTAGACTGATGCAGGGTTTAAACTGAGGTGAGGCAGGAGGGAAGGGAGGGGAAGACAGGTTGGTTATGCAGATGCAGGTTACATGTGAGACAGATTACAAGCACCTTATCAATTAACAATTGTAATGTGTTAAAAACCCATTGTGTTTGTTGAGACCTGCTGATAATACCTGAAACCTTTTGATGTGAGTTCAGCAATTCCTTGTTCAATGGGACTTTTAAATTCTTTCCCTTCCCCCAAAAAATAGTCACTTTGAGTGTAAGAGTATTCTGGGAGGTTGAAATGCTTTG
Organism: Charina bottae; assembly: GCA_023362775.1. NCBI lineage: Eukaryota > Metazoa > Chordata > Lepidosauria > Squamata > Charinaidae > Charina > Charina bottae. Next base: position 4,972,003 of record JALMGJ010000028.1, on the reverse strand, counting down.
CTAATGCTTTGTTCTTGTTTTGAGACCTGATGTCAAACTTGTGTTTAATTAATATTTTTGCACAAAGCTTAGCCTGTTCGTCCTATGTAGAATCCAGAGGGGCACTGCTGGCAGGTGATGGCATATCACATTAGAGGAAGAACGTGTGTGTGTAGTTGTTTGAGCCTGTGATGATGCTATTAGCATAGATATGGGGCAAAATAGACATCTGGCTTTGTTGCATGGTCTGGTTCCCATGCTAGCATCATTGTCCTGTTGTTTCTTGCTTCTTGTGCAAATCTGCTTCAGCTTAGGTGGTTGCCTGTATGCAAGTATGGACCTGCAAGACAGTGCCTAAGAAAAATGTAGTGACATTGACCACTATGGGCTGTAACTTACTAATGATGTGTTTGAGTAGTTTACCACTGCAGCATTCACTGGAAACAGAACTCTTCTAAGCCCCATTGGCTTCTCTGATGAAAACTGCTAGCCGCTTTCTTCCTCTTCTTCCTCTCCTCCTTTCTGAGCTGCCTTACAAATGGGATGCTCCCGCCTGAGGGTTCTGTCTTGAGCTGTGAGAGCTCTACTTATGAATCTGCTTACCATCATAGTTGCCATGCAGTGCTTGATTGCTGCTGGAGGTAGATCAGTATCATCCCCATGGATCCATTCATTGCTTGAACAAGTTGCCTGATGGTATCTACTCAGATAGCACAAGATAGATTTCTCAACCTGATGTTCTCCAGATGTATTAGGCCCACAACTTCCAGAATTCCCAGATAGTTGCTTATGGATATCTGGCTGGGAATTTGGAGAGAGGTAATTCCAACTACCTAGAAAGAGAAGGGTGAGGAAAGTTGGCAAAGCTGCTCCAAGCCACTTTTAACTACTTCACAATTCATTTTTATTAAAATGTCCTTTGTGAATGCATTCCTCAAATTTTCTTTAGAAAAACATGCCTGGCACTAAATGGTGCTCCAAACATAAATAAATGAATACCAATCATCTATTCTGACCCTAAGTATTTATTAGTGAAATCTTTTCCTTTTAATATAAAAAGCCTTTTGCATGTTAGTTGCTTTCTAAGGAAATCCCAAGAGAACAGCTATATACCACAGAGAAAGAAAATTAAATTTTAAAATTATGAATGGAGATAATAATTATTTAATGCTGTTGTCATTATTTCTAACTGGGCAATGAAATTCTGTGGAAGGCACAGATGAGACTCTTTTTCCTACTGGGTTGGTAAAGCTATGTCAGGAGCAATGCTACTGAACATTTTCAAATGCTGCCATGTACATTGATGTCACATGAATCAACATACTTCTGCTCTGGTGTTCTACTTCTCTCTGGAATTAGATTCCCAATTCCCACCCTCTTTCACACACCCGTTTTGAATCTTTGGAGGTAAGACACTTATTCCTCTATAATCTAAGTTTGAATATGCTTGACTGGAATCCATGCATTTTGCCTTCCGATGTTTTTCAGCTGACAGCACCACTGTCTGATTGATAGCTGAATTTATGAGTCAAATTTAGCCAGTGGTACTTTAGAAACATATCCAGGTGCTGAATTTTTTTCCTCTATGTATTGAGCTATAATAAAGAAGTGCATCTCATGAATGTTTTAATTCTCTATGAAAGGTACCTTCAGATGTGTGCAGAAATGTTTGCTGTTGCCAAGAGTCCTGATACAGTTATATAAATTGTGCAATATTGCTGTTGGAAGACAAGACATGAAATGAATGACTAGGAACTTCTCTTTAAACAGTGTTGATGGTGGCAGCTCAAGCAGCATTATTGTCAGTGTAACAATACAAATATTAAATACAAATATAAGATGCTGATAAACAAGAATTATTATGATAACTGTATGCAGTAAATGTCTAAAGTTACTATCCATTATGTGGGTAGTTCTGCCAGTTCAGATGATGTAAGCCCTTTGAGGTAGGCCAGGTCAAGAAACACACACATCACAGGGATTCCAGGGATGCTATTTTATTGTTGTAGGGTATAACAACAATCTTAAAAGCCTGCCAGTGATTCCCTCTGTCCCTTCTTATGCTAACAAAATCAAGGCAGGGTTATTCTGAGTTCTTTCTCCCACTTGCTTCAACCTCTGGACTATGTAATCACTTCTTCAAGTCCCTCAATGGTTCTTTCATACCAAGGTCACCTCTAAATTCCTTTACAAATGCATTCCAGCAGAGTTCCAAGAAGGCCACCGATAAAGTACCTTTATTCCAATCACTGAGCAAGAAGACAGGTAGAGCTAACAGGAGTTTAGCAATGGAGTCAGGTGGGAGGATTTCAAGGGGGAATTCCCTAGTAAAACTCTCAGTGAATAATGGAAAGAACAGAAAAGAAAATGGGTGGAAAAGTGACTGTGCAGTCATGACTTGCAATGTTTATTAAAATGTTTGCCCCTAGAACAGTGCTTTCCAAAGTGCCACTGTTGGCGACACACCAATGGCGGCAGCACAGGGGCGTGTGCGGGGGTGTACACGGCAGCGGCGCGGGGGGTGCGCAGTGTTGGCATGCATGGCGGCGGCGGCCTCCGCTAAAATGCGGAAGTGCTGATGGCGCGCCGCCGCCGCCGCTGCCACCGCCACCATGCACACCTCTGCTACCGCCGCACCACCATGCACGCCCCCACCGCCGCTTCCGCGTTGTGTTGCGGCACACCAAACTGTGTGTTGTGACACGCTAAAGTGTCGCGACACACAGTTTGGAAAGCTATGCCCTAGAAACAAGAAACTGTTCATATGTAGTAAATGCAAATTCAGTGCACTGCTCAGGGACCAGGCTCATAAAAGAGGATGCAGATGTCTTGGACCAAACAAAAGTAATACAAAGAGAGCTGACACAGGAACTGACTTTCCTGAAGGGAAAGGTATCAGTGGAAGTACCATCCTAAGTAGACAACGGTGACATCTAGAAGCCAGAAAGCAAGATAATAGTCTGTATCACTATAATTCAAGAACAGCTTTTAGGCTCTTACATAAAAAAGGCCATGAGCCTTCAGAGAGGAACAGATAAAGACTATGAGGATGGGCACTGACAAGCAGAGGGGATATAACTGCTAGCCGCAAGAGCTCAAAGAGGAGCGAGCTGTAGAAGTTAGTTATTTTCTATTATGAGGATGCCAGGCAGACTACTAAGTCAAATTCAAATTCTTTATTATATTTCAGTGACCCAGGCTAAATAAAACTTACTAAACAAAGCCTACAGAGCAAAGCTACAAAATAGAACACATAAAATAAAGTAAGGCATACAAGATAAAAAATGTACAATCATGCTTGCATTATTTTGCTATCAGCAATACTATACATAGACATATCCTAGGAGGAGAGCCATGTCAGTCTATGGTGGCAAGAAATCAGAGTGTGGTAGCACTTTTTCTGACTAACAGATTTAATTAAAAGGCGTAAGCTTTCATGAGTGGCAGCTTACTTGTTCAGATGCATAGAATGGCTAGGATTTAAATTGGGGAGAGGTGGGGAGAAAGGTGGGGGAAAGAATTTGCTTCAGGTTGGATGATTGTATGCAAGTCTGGGTGTACCACCCAGTGCCTGAGAAAGTGCAGTATCATTGTCCAATATAGCTCATTAATAATGTGTTTGAGTGGTTTGAGCTGTGAGCTGAGATATCCTGCTGTCATCCTGGATTTGTAGAGGTGGTATCTGGAAAACTAAAGCTCAGAATGAGCTGAATTAGTGAAAAATTCTAAGAGTAGAAAGGGCTACTATTAAAAAAAATAAGAAATAGTATGTTACTTCTTGAATGAAAATGGCAAAAGACTAACAGATAACAAAGAAAAAACAAAGGAAAGCTGTAACAAAAGATGAGAGCACAATAATTTAACCAGATGCTCACAAAAAATCAGAGATGGACTACTGCTGAATCTATGCAATCAATAATAAATTGTTTTGTTTGTTTTGGACTTGGGATAAAAAGGCTTGGTTAACACCCAGGAAATTCATGTTAAGATACTTTTCAGAAGCATTCTGTGATAAACTTTGGAGTCATCTTAGATTGGAAAAATAGACTTGAGAAAACTTTTTATTTTTTGCATTCTGGAGATTTATACTTTCCTGAAGGGATGCGATACTTGGCACTTGGGTGCAAACTATGTGTTGCTGTTATGGACATTGTCTAGTAAGTAACAAAACTTTCATTGTGACTCACTGCAAAGTCAACTCCAAATCTCTGTAACAGATGGACACTATGTGATATAAGGTTTAGGTCTTGCATATTGATCCTGGTAGACTTTCTTAATGATGTATTTCATCATTACATTTCTTACTTAATGAGCTATTCATTCAACACAATTCCACTTTTAATGAAGTACTTTATTTAAGTGCTTCACTTAATGAGATACATTTTGTTTTCCTTCCTGTTTTCCCTGTGTCATAGCTGAACAAGACTCCTTGTGTAAACTACCATGTTTTTGCCCTAATTGTATTCATTTCAATGAGGCTTGCACAAAACATCCTAAAGTTCCCATATATCAAGGCAGTATGTTTGGTTTTTCCTTTGTGTGTTTTATCCTCACAAGCATGTGAGATATGTTAGGCTGAGAGATACGAGTTGTATAGATACCAGCTTGATGAAGCATGCTGAAAAATGTTAGAGTGGTTTTATGTCCAGATGTTATTCTGGAGACAGAGCAATTCTGTCTAGAACATTTATGCATGTTAGAAGTAAATTGTAAAAACCAAAGTTCCCTTTACTACCCTCTGGGTGGTCCTGCAGGAAAATCACAACCCTCCGGGCAAGTGGCCCAGTGCCGGCAGGGCGTGTTATCCCCTCAGGACCCACTCCATTGGGTTAGCCCAGTGTCCCATCTGGGGTGCCAAAATGTTAGAAGTAAATTTTACCTTACCAGATTTGTTCCTGAGCCGGGAGTAAAGAAACTGACGAATTGAATTGCATGAAGTTAGGAGTTTATTCACCCAAGAGCAAAAGCAATGACAGCAAGCTGTTAGGTGGGTGGCCACACAGGACCTCCTTCCTACAGCACATTATATAGATTCCATTCAACTCCTCCTTTAGAAGACCACCCCTTACTCAGTTACCCATACTCCACCTTACCCTCATTCCATATTAGGAACTTCCTTCCATCCTTGCTAGGGCCCCTTGACCGTTATTAAACAATATCTTTCCTCTGGAGAAGTGCTCCTTGGAAAGTACACTTTATCTTTCTATGGGCACAGCTATCTATCAAGGCCTGTTAGAAAGGAAGGGTAAGAAAGTCAACAAAACTCTTCAAGGAAATACAACATGGTTTTAGAGCCATAATGCAAGTGCAAATGTTTCTAATATATGAATATGAAATATATTTGTATTTATATATACAGAAATGTAAGAATATGTTTACAATCCAACATGCATATGCTTACATACCAATTTATCCAGTTGTGCAAATTGAGCAAAAGTCTTTTTTGTTGTTGTTTCAAAGCTTAGTAGTTAAACTTCCTGGACAGATTGCAGGATTATGCAACAATATCCCACATTTCAGATAAATCCCAAGGCAATATGTACCTATGTATGATTCCTTTTGAAACTAGAGATGTAAAAATTCTTATGAAGACATTTGAATCTATTTACAAATATTAAAGTTTAGCATAGATGGAAGCACAGCTGAACATGCCACGCTAGATAATTCCATTGCCCTTCCCTCAGCCCTACGAAGGAGGCAATGGCAAACCACTTCTGAAATCTTGCCAAGAAAACTGCAGGGACTTGTCCAGGCAGTCACCGAGGATCAGACACGATTGAACAGCAAAAAAAAAAACAAAAAAAAAACAGTGGACAAAGTGCAACTAGGTAAAGGCCAAAAGTACACTCAAAAGCTGTAGCTTTTGATGTATACTGACTGGTTTTTCAAGTAACTGTAGTTGCCAGTATAGCTAGGTTCATACATTGTTCTATTATTGGGGCTACACAATGCAGTAAGCCAGTTTTGTCTTAACTATGATTTGTTGAATTGTTTTGCTGGAGACTTCAGTCTGAGGCCCACTTCACAGCCCAAAAGTATTCTTTCCAAAATTCAGTGCTTTCTCTCACCATTTGTTTCAATCTCACTGGCTCCAACCGTGGTGTTATGATTCTTGTATACACAGACAGATTTAGATTACTTTATCCAGTGGTAAAAACCTTTACCAAAGTGGTTTTTTTTTACTGCCTGGAGATACTTTAGCATTTCTTGGCCATTGCAGTCCATTTACATGCACTTCAGTAAGGAAAGGGTGTGTTTGTGAGACAAACTATGGAGTTAAATCATTTTCAGGGATTCCCTCCATAGTACAAATCAAAGTGTCCCAAGAATCATTCAGTGAGGATAAAATGATGTAGACTTTTGTGAGAGGACTAAACTCCAAGCCACGTTCCTGAAGCTCCACAAAATATTTCTGAAGCGTATGGAGATGCTCTGGTAAATTGGCATGCTCTGGTAAATGAGCTTGATAGAGCTTTTTGGTTAAAGTCACCTTGCTTCCAGCTGTATTTTTTACATATAAATTACGTAAAGAATCCCATAATTCTTTAGAAGTTTGCACACCCCAAACATGAAGGAGTTGATTATCTTCCACAGCTAAAATTAATGAAGCTTTACATTTCTCATCCTTCCTCAGCTAAGATTGATCAGGATTTTGAGGAATTTGGTCACCTATGGGAGACCATAAATCTTTTCGAAGAAAGCGCTCCATTTTCAAAGCCCAGTTCAAATAATTAGTGTCAGAAAGACGTTCTAAAGGCATACCTTGATAATTTGCAGCAGCCATTTCTTCTCCTTGCTTGAAAACCACAAGGCTTGTGATTCAAACAGAAATGACTTTGCAGCCTCCAGGAAGTTTCAAAATAAAAGTCTTCCCTGGCTTTTGCTCACTTGCCTTTCTTTCCAACGCAGATGAAATTTCTTCCTGCTCTCTCTTTCCTATTTACACAATTAAGTTTCCAGCTTCTCTCTGCTGGGCACAGGACCTATTATTAATATTTATTTTTAAATGCAAAGTTGCAGAAGCTTGAGAGAGAGAGCAATAAAAATATAGTTGCATTTATTCAAACAACAAAACATATTTACAGTCTTTCTCCTCCAGAGAGGAACAGAGTCAGGCTTGAAAAACTTACATTTGAATAGGTTGAGATAAGCATAGCCAGCTGGCTAAAACAAAAGATCTCTTTTCTATACAAACTAACTTGATAACAAGTAATCAGTTGCCATAGTAAATAATGTAACATGTGACTACCCCAGCTCAGCCTAGCTGAAGCAATTATCCCTTTTAAGGTAACAAAGCATTTGAGGAATTTGATACTAGCAGACCCTTTCAGGTAAGAGGGGAAAAAAACAGCTCAGCTTGTGCCTTTTAAAATGAGGCTTGTCTGAATCTTGTGACCCAGATCCTTTTTAGATCACAAAATAAAAAATATAACACACAATGCAGTAAGCCAGTTTTGTCTTAACTATGATTTGTTGAATTGTTTTGCTGGAGACTTCAGTCTGAGGCCCACTTCACAGCCCAAAAGTATTCTTTCCAAAATTCAGTGCTTCCTCTCACCATTTGTTTCAATCTCACTGGCTCCAACTGTGGTGTTATGATTCTTGTATACACAGACATAAACAACAACATACAGAATAAACAACAACAACATACACAGACAGATTTAGATTACTTTATCCAGTGGTAATAGGGAATATAAACCTTTACCAAAGTGTTTTTTTTACTGCCTGGAGATACTCTAGCCATTTCTTGGCCATTCCAGTCCATTTACATCAGGGGTGGGCAACGTCAGGCCCGCGGGCCATATAAGGCCTGCGAGGTTCCCGCCCGCAAACCCCGCCCCTTCCACACAATTGGCTCCTGCCCGCAAACCCCACTCCCCAGTGCTTGTGATTGGCTCCCGCCCGCAAACTCCGGCCCCCGGTCCGTGGAAATCCCAGAAACCCCGCCCCCCACCCCCCCAGTCCCCGGTTATAAATATCCAAATGGCCCTTGGCAGAAAAAAGGTTCACCACCCCTGATTTACATGTACTTCAGTAAGCAAAGGATGTGTTTAGTGTAATTTCCCTTCAACCCTTCAGGATATTCATTTTGATTCCCTTTATCCTCCCTTGGGTCCAAACCTACAGACTAACAAAAATACAGGTAGTCTTTTGTTAACGACCACTCATTCAGTGACTGTTTGATGTGTGACAACGCTGAACGAGTGGTACTTATGACTGGTCCTCGAAGTTCCAGCCGTTACAGTGCCCCCATGGTCATCCCCATTGACTTTATTTTGTTTTATAAGTTCTTTTGAAAAATTCTTGGAATAGGGGGAAGAAGGCTATATTTAATTCAGGTTAAAAGGTCCCATGTTTTCTTTTGTTTTCTTTTCTCTGCACAAATATGTTAATCATGTCAGTTTATCTTAATACTTCCTGGTGGTGTATTGTCTATACATATCTCTTACTGTGTTGGCAATTTTTCCTCCACTTGTCAAAGTCAAATGAGCTTTCTGGAGTGGTGGCTGCATTTCCCTGTGTTTAATGCTGTCAGCAGCAATAAACCTGCAGATTCCGTCTTAATGGAATACTGAACAGTAGGTGTTCTTCATACTCAAGAAGATATTGTTCTTCTGTCACTGCAGCTTTCATATGGAACACTGCTTGCACTGTACATTATCTAGAGAATGCATATTGCATTTACCAATATGCAATCACACTCCTAGTTAAGAGTCTATACAATAAGGAGGTAATAACAGCATGTTCCCACTGTGGAGAAAATTGAAAATGCAAGTAATCTGTTTAGCATGCAAATAACATGAGAACAGAAAATTCCAAGGCAGATTAAGAAAGGATTCTGTTACAATTCACCAATAGCAAAAGATACTTGAAAGCCACCTGGATTCCTCTGCTCTATTTAAAAGAAACATATGGCTTACACAAGTTTATTTTATTTCAGAACATTCGTATTTTGTTTTTCTTCTTGGGAACTCCTAATGCGATACAACAGAAATCATTAACGGTTTAATCAGTCTCACAGTTTAAAAGCAAATGCTTTTAACTTTTAAATGCAAAACCATCATCAGGTAATAAAAATGTAACAGCAATTAAAATATTAATTAAAATATGTAAGATACTAAAAAAAATTAAGACAAATTTTATCCTTTAAAGTTAGCTAGACAGAAGAATGACAGTGGTGATTTTCCTTTTAGGAGAAACTGGATAATATAATTTGGCAACTTTTTCAGCTTCTACAATCATTTATATCCTTTGTCATTGACTACACTCCCATTACAAGCAGTCCAACTTCACCCTGGGAGCGAATCATTCTAGAAGTAGATCTTCATATATCCAAAGGGAAATGGGATGAAGCAATAGTGAGAAGGTTTGGCAAGCTTTCAAGATTCTGTAACAATACCCAAACCATAGTAAAGTACTTTCCAAAACTCATAACGACTCCATTTTCTTGGCCTTGTCTACCTGGAAGGGGTTACAGATGGCCATCATTGAGCAGCTTTTTAATAAAATATTCTTCTTTCTTTCCTGAACAAATTATGCGTTGAAGGCATGCCATCTCTACTCTTTTTGGAATGATGGTTACCAAAAGGAAATCCTGGTGGGCTTTTGTTCCTACCTGTGACTTACTGCTTTAGTAGTGCACAAGGTTCATAATCAATATGATAGTGCAGGGACAAATCATTCAGATGTTTGGACTAGACACACATTCACATTCTGCTCTAATTTTTAGTCATTGCCAGCTAAATGAACACTTCATACACTGTATGTGATAGTATTTATAAGATCTTTTAACTGGAAGAACTAGAGATTAAATTGAGAATGTCTGTAGGAAAAGCATGTGTCTAAAGCAGGGGTGGGGAACATCTGGCCTGCAGGCCCTATAAGGCCCGTGAAATCATTTGGTCTTGCCCTGGTGTGCGATTGGCTCCCGCCCGCAAACCTCTCCCCCTTCCGCGCGATTGGCTCCTGCCTGCAAACCCCGCCCCCTTCTGCGTGATTGGCTCCTGCCCACAAACCCTGTCCCCTTTCACATGATTGGCTCCTGCCCGTGAACCCTGCCCCTTTCCGCACGATTGGCTCCTGCCCGCGTACCCTGCCCCCTTCCATGTGATTGGCTCCCGCCCGCAAACCCCACCCCCGGTCTGCAAATTATATATAAATATATAAATGGCCCTTGGCAGAAAAAAGGTTCCCCACCCCTGGTCTAAAGCATAACTCTTTAACTGAGTTATGGATGCTCTCCACATCTATATAGAAATGTTATGTTCTTTGGAGACATTATCATCCAGATTATTAAAATAAAGGTTTTACTGAGATTATATATGAAATGCTCTATAAATCTTTCTCTTTTAGTATTTCCAGACTTATGAAGTTGCTTCTTCTGAATCAGACCACTGATCCTTCTGACTAACAAGCAAAATATAATTTACTCCCAGGATTCCTACCAATGTTTCTTTTCACTGGCAGTTGAAACAGAGATCTATGATAGGTGTATCATGTACTGCAGAACTTTCCAAACTTTTCATATTGGTGACACACTTTTTAGACATACATCATTTCGCAACACAGCAATTCAGTTTTACTAGCAAACCGGAGGTTAAACTAACTTATAAGAGATATGGACATATACATAAATTGTAATAGCAATAGTATGGGGACACAACATATCTCATGAAAACAGAGTTCCCCTTTACAGCAGGGCAAGGCTTGGACAGAGCTCCCCTCTTACAGCAGGGCACAAGGCAGGCACTAGGACCTGCACGGAATCACAGGAGGTTTGGAGGCAGCAAGGCACAAGGCAGGCACTAGGACCTGCGTGGAATCCTGGCAGGGCTCAGATGCAGCAGCAGTGAGGTGCTTGAGGCTCTGAGCATCTGACTCAGAGGTTTCTCGTTAGGTTCGCGTGACACACCTACACACTGCAGCCGACACACTAACGTGTCGTGACACACAGTTTGGGAAGCTCTGATGTACTGTATCACTGAAGTGTGATCCTCTGTTTCTGCAGCCTTTAGCTCATCTATGTCTGGACTGCACTGGGTCTTTTTTGTTGTTTATTCATTCAGTCGCTTCCGACTCTTCGTGACTTCATGGACCAGCCCACGCCAGAGCTTCCTGTCAGCCGTCACCATCCGCAGCTCCCCCATGGTTGAGTCTGTCAGCTCCAGAATATCATCCATCCATCTTGCCCTTGGTCGGCCCCTCTTCCTTTTGCCTTCCACTTTCCCTAGCATCAGCTTCTTCTCCAGGGTACTGGATCTAAAAGACTGGGTCTTTTACCTGTGTAAAAAGTGAATTTTGAATAACTTACTTCAGACAGATATGTTCTCCTACAGTTGCATTTGAAATTATTCAACCCACATTGCAAATCAGGTTTATTGTCAAAATTTACAGACTTTCAACTGTTTGCAATGAACAAATCAAACAAACACAATTGAAATAGCTCAGCACAACAAATGCTTCAAGTTGTTTCCCCGAATTCAACTGAAAATGCAACGTATAATGACTTCTCCAGTCTCAAAATTATCCAACCCCCTGAATAGAATCCGTCACAACAGCACACATACTGTACAGTATGCAAAACAGGTGTTGTCTCAAGCACACCTGATGCAACTAATCAAGGGCTTCATTAGTTGCACCAGGTGTGCTTGAGCTGGAACACATGAAATAGCTGAACTGGCTAGGGGTTTGTTGAGTGTCACATTTGACTGCATGTTAGAAATATGGCTAAGTCAAAAGAATGGTCCAAAAAGGTAAGAGAAGAGATCATCGCCCTTCACAAACAAGGAGCAGGATACAAAAAGATAGCAAAGGCACTGAATGTTCCTAGAGACACCGTTGGAAGCATAGTTTGCAAGTTCAAAGTTAAAGGAACAGTGGTTACACTACCTGGACAGGGCAGAAAAAAGAATCTGTCAATGGCTGCAACCAGATTTCTGAGAAGGCAGGTTGAGAGAAACCCTTGAGTGACTGCAAAAGACCTGCAGCAAGACTTGGTGGCAATAGGCACCGAGGTTTCAGTGAGCACAATAAGGCACATACTAAACACAGAAGGTTTCCATGCCAGAACTCCAAGAAGTACACCACTACTGACCCAAAAGCACAAGAAAAGTCGGCTCCAATATGCTCAAAATCATATAAATAAGCCACAGAAGTTTTGGGATTCTGTTCTGTGGAGCGATGAAACAAAAATGGAACTTTTTGGCCCAATGGATCAGCGGTATGTCTGGAGGAATAAGAATGAAGCATACGCTGAAAAGCACACTCTGCCTACACACTCTGCATGGTGGTGGCTCAGTGATGCTCTCGGGCTGCCTTGCATCCTCTGGCACTGGAAACCTGCAGCATGTGGAAGGCAAGATGGAGTCATTAAAGTATCAGGAAATCCTAGGAGAAAATGTCATGCCGCCTGTAAGGAAGCTGAAGCTTGGGCATCACTGGACCTTCCAACAGGACAATGATCCCAAGCATACCTCAAATTCTACTAAGGCTTGGATGCAGAAGTCCTGGAAGATTCTACAGTGGCCATCACAGTCACCTGACTTGAACCCCATAGAAAATCTGTGGTGGGATTTGAAGAAGGAGGTTGCAGCAAGCAAACCCAAGAATATTACTGAACTGGAGGCCATTGCTCATGAGGAATGGGCTAAGATTCCTCAGGAATGCTGCCAGAAGCTGGTGTCTGGCTATGCATCTCGTTTGCAGCAGGTCATAACAGCAAAATACTTTATAGCCTTTATAGCCACTTACGGATCCACCGTTACAATTTTACCTTTGGAAGACAATCTTACTCGGCTACGAGTGATCGCCAATGGCTCTACTAAGTACTGAAGATGCTTGCCATGAAGGGGTTGAATAATTTTGAGACTGGATAAGTCATTATACGTTGCATTTTCAGTTGAATTTGGGGAAACCACTTGAAGCATTCATTGTGTTGACCTATTTCACCAGTATTCTTGCCGTGAAAACTAAATGGATCAGTACAACCAGAGATATGTCGGTATACCATCGGAAGATGGGACTCCCAGGTCAGAAGATGGTCAAAATGCTACTGGGGAGGAACAGAGGATAAGTTCAACTAGCCCCAGATGTGATGACGCAGCTAGCTCAAAGCCGAAAGGACGGCTAGCGGCCGACGGTGCTGGTGGTGAACGACGAATCCGATGTTCTAAAGATCAACACACCATAGGAACCTGGAATGTAAGATCTATGAGCCAGGCCAAATTGAATGTGGTTATTGGTGAGATGTCAAGATTAAATATAGACATTTTAGGTGTCAGTGAACTGAAATGGACTGGAATGGGCCACTTCACATCAGATGACCACCAGATCTACTACTGTGGACAAGAGGACCACAGAAGAAATGGAGTAGCCTTCATAATTAATAATAAAGTGGCTAAAGCAGTGCTTGGATACAATCCAAAAAACGATAGAATGATCTCAATTCGAATTCAGGGTAAGCCACTTAACATCACAGTGATCCAAATATACACCCCAACCACAGATGCTGAAGAAGCAGAAGTAGATCAGTTCTATGAGGATCTGCAGCACCTACTGGATAATACACCAAAAAGAGATGTTATTTTCATTACAGGAGACTGGAATGCTAAGGTGGGTAGTCAGACGACACCTGGAATTACAGGCAAGCATGGTCTGGGAGAACAAAATGAAGCAGGACATAGGCTGATAGAATTTTGCCAAGACAAATCACTGTGCATAACAAACACTCTCTTCCAACAACCTAAAAGACGACTTTATACATGGACTTCACCAGATGGTCGACACCGAAATCAGATTGACTACATCCTTTGCAGCCAAAGGTGGCGGACATCTATACAGTTGGTAAAAACAAGACCTGGAGCTGACTGTAGTTCAGATCACGAACTTCTTATTGCAAAATTTAGAATCAGACTAAAGAGAATAGGGAAGACCCACAGATCAGTTAGATATGAGCTCACTAATATTCCTAAGGAATATGCAGTGGAGGTGAAGAATAGTTTTAAGGGACTAGATTTAGTAGATAGGGTCCCAGAAGAACTATGGACAGAAGTTCGCAACATTGTTCAGGAGGCGGCAACAAAAAACGTCCCAAAGAAAAAGAAAACCAAGAAGGCAAGATGGCTGTCTGCTGAGACACTGGAAGTAGCTCAAGAAAGAAGGAAAGCAAAAGGCAACAGTGATAGGGGGAGTTATGCCCAATTAAATGCAAAATTCCAGAGGTTAGCCAGAAGAGATAAGGAATTATTTTTAAACAAGCAATGTGCGGAAGTGGAAGAAGACAATAGAATAGGAAGGACAAGAGACCTCTTCCAGAAAATTAGAAACATCGGAGGTAAATTCCAGGCAAAAATGGGTATGATCAAAAACAAAGATGGTAAGGACCTAACAGAAGCAGAAGAGATCAAGAAAAGGTGGCAAGAATATACGGAAGATCTGTATAGGAAGGATAATAATATTGGAGATAGCTTTGACGGTGTGGTCAGTGAGTTAGAGCCAGACATCCTGAAGAGTGAGGTTGAATGGGCCTTAAGAAGCATTGCTAATAACAAGGCAGCAGGAGACGACGGTATCCCAGCTGAACTGTTCAAAATCTTGCAAGATGATGCTGTCAAGGTGATGCATGCCATATGCCAGCAAATTTGGAAAACACAAGAATGGCCATCAGATTGGAAAAAATCAACTTATATCCCCATACCAAAAAAGGGAAGCACTAAAGAATGTTCAAACTATCGAACAGTGGCACTTATTTCACATGCCAGTAAGGTAATGCTCAAGATCTTGCAAGGTAGACTCCAGCAATTCATGGAGCGAGAATTGCCAGATGTACAAGCTGGGTTTAGAAAAGGCAGAGGAACTAGAGACCAAATTGCCATCCGCTGGATAATGGAGAAAGCCAGGGAATTTCAGAAAAACATCTATTTTTGTTTTATTGACTATTCTAAAGCCTTTGACTGTGTGGATCATAACAAATTGTGGCAAGTTCTTGGTGGTATGGGGATACCAAGTCATCTTGTCTGCCTCCTGAGGAATCTGTATAACGACCAAGTAGCAACGGTAAGAACAGAGCACGGAACAACGGACTGGTTTAAGATTGGGAAAGGAGTACGGCAGGGTTGTATACTCTCACCCTACCTATTCAACCTGTACGCAGAACACATCATGCGACGTGCTGGGCTTGAGGAATCCAAGGCTGGAGTTAAAATCGCTGGAAGAAACATTAACAATCTCAGATATGCAGATGATACCACTTTGATGGCTGAAAGCGAGGAGGAGTTGAAGAGCCTTATGACGAAGGTGAAAGTGCCTTGGACTGCAAGAAGATCAAACCAGTCCATACTCCAGGAAATAAAGCCAGACTGCTCATTTGAGGGAATGATATTAAAGGCAAAACTGAAGTACTTTGGCCACATAATGAGAAGACAGGATACCCTGGAGAAGAAGCTGATGCTAGGGAACAACAACAAAAATTTCAATTGCTTTTGATTTGTTCATTGCAAACAGCTGAAAGTCAGTAAATTTTGACAATAAACCTGATTTGCAATGGGGGTTGAATAATTTCGATTGCAACTGTATATAACATCAATATCAACTTTAATAAATTCCAAATTTAATCCCCCCAAAGCATTTCCATAATAGCCTTATTTTTGTTTCTGAGGTTAGCTATTTTCAAATGACCTAAAGCAGATGAAAGCTTCTGTATTACATTGTCATTCACTTGATTAAATACCATTGCAAAGGACCCAGTTAAGTAGAATTCTATCAGAAACCTTTCCCTGGCAGTCAATATTTGAATTCAAGCCAATAAAAGTAAAGTGAGATCAATTTGCAATTCTCTCAAGCAAGCTATGGCAAATAGTATTTTTCCTGCATTGCCTTAAAAATAGCAAAGTCTAGCTTAATTAAGATAGAAATACAGAAATATAATGTCATGTTTTTCCTATTCCACAACTTGGTTAAAATTATTTGCTGGCTTAATTCTAGATAGTATGGAGAAAAGAACATTTACAAAAGTGAAGGGTGGAAGTCATATTGATCATAACAAAAAAGAAAATCCGAATTAGAACAATACTGATAACTGGCCCAACTTAAGAACCAATTTAGCATCAGTGGACAATTCCACATTGCAATCTAAGCTTGTTACACACACGCTCCCAGGTTTGGCTTATGGGCAGTCACTCACACACTCACAGCCTGTTGAGGCACGTGGATCTTGTCACCCCCCCCCCCCCCCCGCTTTCTACCTCGGTTTTCCAGATAGCTGTGGCTTGAGCACACAGCCCTGGTCAACATCCGGGAAATAATTAGGGACACACACAAATGACTTCCAACCAAACACTGAGGCACAACAGGTTCTTTGTAATACATGGAGACCCAGTGAATTTAAAGTAACAGCAAAACTTTACTGGTTGCAAGGTACATTTGCTCTTTCTCACACACGTGCACGTGCACACACACACACGCTTATCCACACTTACCCACATCCTTCCAAACTAGGCTGCTAGGCACTAACTAGAGGGACGGAAACCACCAAGTCTGGATCCAAGGACAACTCGAGTGCATGGGCTTTGGGATCCCTTTTATCCCCAAAAGTCCTTGCTTTGTTGATTCACAAGACTGGCAGCTACTCTTGCCTTTTTAATTTACAAGTCTGGTAGCTCTTGATGGGATTGGGGGGTTTCCATGTGCTCAGGCCCAATTTCCTTTGTCTGGTTCAGGTGACATTTTTCCTTTGTTACCTTAATGACTTGTTTCCTTCTTATCTACCTCCCTGAAGGGGTCTTTTAGACAAGATTCCTGGCTTTTTGTCCTCTATGCTTACATGCCTGCTTCATTTTTAGGTTATGGCAAGTTCAGCCTAATCTCACAGCTGCTTGTCTCCCATCCTGTTCTTGAAGTTGACTTTAATCATTTCAGTCTGGACTGGAATGGGTTGGTGCTCAGTGGCCACCACAGGACCTGTGGACCTTTACCTTATCCATGCAGGTAAAGCAAGTCTTGCTGCCTGGCCCCTCTGGGTGCATCTACCAGTCCCAGGCTTCTCCTTTTAGAGATTGTTCCCTCCTCTCCAGTTCCCATGCCTTTCCTTTGTTTTCCCAGATGTTTGTACACATGAATATCTTTGTATCCCCTTCCCACATTCTCTCCTTTGACATTAAAGCTGATCAAAACAATGGGTGGCCTATATTGGTAATGGGGCAAGCAGAAAGTATAGATCTGTCCAGTAACAGCCTGATTTGAATGGATTTCTGCAGCTGGTATTTTCTGCCACCCAACGGCCAATTTGGTGCCAGTAAGTTGTTTTAGGATTCAATACAATAACCACACTTGTAGAGAAAAGCTTATTGAAGTGATATAACTTCCAAGAGAAGGTATAGCTGAATGTCCTTTCTAAAGACAGGAACTCTGCAGAAGCAATTAGGTCTATGCTGAAATTCCCATCCCACCCTGATTTCTCTCTGATTAAGTACTTTTCAGAAGTGAGGGAGATGATCTAATTGGCACCTGGAGATGTCTGCCCAGAACATTCCATGGAAGCTGTCTTGTGACCTTCTGGAAATCCCTTAAAATGTGGTTCTTTCAAAAGGCCTGGGGATCCCCCAGTTACATCATATGTAATATCTTGATGTATTCCCCTCTAGCAGTCTTGTTTTTATATATATTTAATTGTTTTAATCTGGTTTTGTAAAATGTTTTAATTGTTGGTTTTATTGTATGCCGCCCAGTTGCTTTATGCAAGATGGGTGGCCATATAGATTTGATTAAATAAATAAAGCAGCTGCTTCATAGGGAAATGAAACAGTTGCCAAGGCTTTCACAAATATTTGTTCACACATTTGTATGGACAAGTTTTTCTTTTACAAGTTGTTATAAATACAAAAGAACATTATTTTATTTAATCTTTTCTTCATATATGAACATATGAAGTATTAACAACCTTTCCATGAGCCAAAGCTCTCCTTGGTATACAAAATACTACATGAGGCATTTTGATATACTTTAGTTTTTTGCAACTTCCCATCTAATGTTACACAATGCTGTTTAACTAGTGCTATATCTGAAGGGACTATTAAAGACAAGACTGATAATAGAATTTTTTCACAAACCAGATGGTCTTTTTTTTTTTTGCTTCCTTTCACTTTAATCTGATTTTTAAAAAATCTCAGACCATGAATAACAGAAAATCAAATCCAAGTGTCTACAAATATGTCGATGAAGGTTCTCAGTCATCCAGGTGGAACAGTCTGTAGCTTGAATCATGTCAACTGGATTTCTATTTTCTCAGTGGAAACGTTTCGCTCCTTATCCAAGGAGCTTCTTCAGTCTGAGCAAAGTTAGTAAGGGAATCCTTAAATATGTTTCTAGGGTGGCTGTGTGACCTTGCACCTGGGGCTAAGTCATGGTTATTTTGAGATGTTTATTTCTAATTATTATTGGTAATCTTAACGATCCTCCTTTAGATGATAAAGGGACTTAGAAATAAACATCTCAAAATAACCATGACCTAGCCCCAGGTGCAAGGTGCAAGCATGTTTGACTGAAAAAGCCTCTTTTTCCCAAACATGCCAGTGTCTTTCAGTTTCAGTAAATTTCCTTGAAATATACGCACAGGGTCTTCATCTATTTTGTGATCTTCAGATTTTGCTCAAAGATGAGTGGATTACAGTCACAGCGCAGGTAGCAAGATTCTGCACAGCAGCACTAAAGAGCCGATGTAACTTAGTGAAAAACGTACTGTAAATATTTTACTTTCTTTTATAACTATACATTTAAAACTTTGATATTAACGGTTAATTTTAATAGTTAATAATTAATAACCTTAGGATGCCACAATATATGGAACTCAACAAAATGGAAAATAGGCTGTCTTCTTGATTTTATATACAGTACAAATGTTAAGTATCTTGCTAAACTAATTTTAGATTTGGATTTTACTTCTTTTATTATAGCTGAGAATTTTTATTGGATACATATGGCGTATTTTTATTTGTACTAGTCTATGACTGTAATAAATTGAATTGAATCTATTTTGTGAATCAGCTTGTAATAATATTGAACCAATTGCGATATCTGAAGGATCGGTGTGTATTATAAAAGGTTTCTCTGCATCTGAGTGTTTTAATATGGGCTCAGCTGTGAACAAAGCTTTAAGTTTGTCAAATGCCTCCTGACACTCAGGAGTCCATTTCAGCTTTGCCCCTGGACTCTTGGCTTTCACTGAATATCCCTGAGATTTGGTTTTCAATAGATCAGTTAGAAGTAAAGCAATTTGAGCATAATTGTGGATGATTTGGCAATAGAAATTTGAAAATCCAAGAAATGATTGCAACTGCCTCTGGGTTCGTGGAGGTTCCCAACCCAGAACGTCCCTCACTTTTGCTGGACACATCCCAATGCCAAGATTAGAAATTCTAAATTCCAAATAGTCCAGGTATTTTTTATGGAATTCACATTTAGATAGTTTCACATACAACTGAGCTTCTAACAATTTTTCTAACACAGCGTGCACTAATTTCACATGCTCTTCAAAATTTTCTGAATAGATTAAAGTATCATCCAAATATACTAAAACCCCTTTATACAAAAATTCATGTAAAACCTCATTGATTAAGTTTAAGAATATTCCGGGGCCTCCAGACAACCCGAATGGCATCACGCTGTACTGGAAAGACCCCAAGGGGCAATTAAAAGCAGTTTTCCATTCGTCTCCCTCCCGAATGCGGATGTGAAAATAAGCTTCCCTCAAATCCAGTTTGGTAAATATTTTCCCTTTGGAAAGTTGAGCTAACATATCCTTCATTAGTGTCAATGGATATTGATTAGAAATAGAGATTGCATTTAAAGCTCTATAATCAGTACACAATCTTAAAGACCCATCTTTTTTTTTCCTAAACAAAACTGGTGCTGTCATGGGGGAAGTAGAAGGTTCAATAAAACCCCTCTCTAAGTTCTTGTCAAAAAACTTCCTCAATTCCTTCAATTCTTTGTGAGTCATAGAGTACATTTTTGGCTTTGGAAGGGTCACCCCAGGAATTAGTTCAGTGGCACAGTCAGTTTTCCGATGGGGGGGGGGGTAACTGATTACACTCGGTCTCACCAAATACTTCAGCTACATTGTTATATTGTTCAGGGATTTCTACTGGTTCATTGTCACAATCCATTTGACCACACTCTATTCCTGCAGCCCCCATCTCCATTTCCCCAAACATTTCATCTGCATTTACACATTTTTAATTCCCATCAACAAACTCCATTTCCCCTGATACCCAGTCAATATGGGGGTTTCTCTCCCATAGCCATTTCAACCCCAAAACAATGGGTTGAGTAGAAATCGGGGCCATAATGAATCTTAAAGTCTCTTCATGAGTCCCAATTTGCATTTTCACTACCTCCGTGTAATATTCCACTGGACCCCCTTTCATGTCAGAACCATCCAGTTGGCAAAATATTATGGGCACTTTCAGTTTAAATAACTTCAACCCCAAACCAGTCACTATTGCTGGATGAATTAAGCATCTAGAGCACCCAGAGTCAAGCATGGCCAATAAACTGGCAGTATCCCTCCCATCCAAAGTCTCGATCTGTACCTTTACTTGCATATTTGGACAATCTCCACTTACCAGAGTGTCATCGCGCCTGTAGTTAAATGCCTGTCGTCTGGCGCATTTTAGGACAGGCAGTTGACGTTTCCCACCGGCATGAATTCTTCATCTGTAGAGTTGTTTGTGGTCATGGATGGGTCTCGAGACCTTAACCCCTCCATTGCCGCATTGGCCATTGTACGTTTGGATGGAACTTGTTTCATGGGCTTTTCTTCTACTTTCTTCCTCTCTCCTCCAGTGGCTTGAAGACAATTGCTAATACAATGACCCTCCTTTCCACATTTAAAACACAGTCCACTTTTGTCTCATCTCTTTTTCTTCTTCCCAAGATGTTTGTTGGGATTCTTTCTTAATTGGTTGATGGCTACTGTTGGATCGTCAGCCAGATGGTTTGAATTGCTGGTACGATCTAATCTGTAGCCTGGTACTTTCAGCTTTCCCAGCTAACTGAATCCATTCATCCAATGTTTCAGGGTCCTCTCTCCCTGCAGCCATTTCCAGCAGCTCTGGTTTTAGTCCCATTTGAAAATAATCCACTCTAAAAGACTCAGGCCAATCTGGTAATCGACTCATTAGTTTCTTAAATCCCATAGCGTACTCTGCTACAGTTCGGTTTCCTTGTCTCAGATTTTGTAATTCCACTTTCGCTGACATTCTTGACAAGGTATCCTCAAATCTTTTACGCAGAGCCATCATAAAGTCATCAAATGTGTTCAGTTCTTTGGCCTTTGCCTCATTCAACATAATTAACCAGTTCGCTGCCTCCCCATTAAGGAAGTTTGAAATGTATCTCACTTTCGCTTCCTTGCTAGTAAAAGACCCTTCTGACTCTTCCATAAACCCTTGTACGTGGTTTAGGAAACATGCCAATTTCTCTAGATCACCATCGAACCTCATCTTTAACTTGGTGTGATAACCCACAGTGTCAGAATTCCCAATCAAGAAATCCCTCAGGCAATACAAGAAAGATCTTAATATCCCTGATAAATACGATGGTGTGGTCACTGACCTTGAGCCGGACATCCTAGAGAGTGAAGTCAAGTGGGCCTTAGGAAGCATTACTAACAACAAAGCTAGCGGAGAAGACAGTATCCCAGCTGAGCTATTTAAAATCCTAAAAGATGATGCTGTTAAAGTGCTGCACTCAATATGCCAACAAATTTGGAAAACTCAACAGTGGCCACAGGATTGGAAAAGGTCAGTTTACGTTCCAATTCCAAAGAAAGGCAATGCCAAAGAATGTTCAAACTACCGTACAATTGCGCTCATTTCACATGCCAGCAAGGTTATGCTCAAAATCCTACAAGCTAGGCTTCAGCAGTATGTGAACCGAGAACTACCAGAAGTGCAAGCTGGGTTTCGAAGAGGCAGAGGAACTAGAGATCAGATTGCCAACATTCGCTGGATCATGGAAAAAGCAAGAGAGTTCCAGAAAAACATCTACTTCTGCTTCATTGACTACGCTAAAGCCTTTGATTGTGTGGATCACAACAAACTGTGGCAAATTCTTAAAGAGATGGGAGTACCAGACCACCTTACCTGTCTCCTGAGAAACCTGTATGTGGGTCAAGAAGCAACAGTTAGAACCGGACATGGAACAACCGACTGGTTCAAAATTGGGAAAGGAGTACGACAAGGCTGTATATTATCACCCTGCTTATTTAACTTATATGCAGAGTACATCATGAGAAATGCCGGGCTGGATGAATCACAAGCCGGTGTTAAGATTGCCGGGAAAAATATCAACAACCTCAGATATGCAGACGATACCACCCTAATGGCAGAAAGTGAAGAGGAACTAAAGAGCCTCTTGATGAGGGTGAAAGAGGAGAGTGCAAAAGCTGGCTTGAAACTCAACATTAAAAAAACCCAGATCATGGCATCTGGTCCCATCACTTCCTGGCAAATAGAAGGGGAAGAAATGGAAGCAGTGACAGATTTTATTTTCTTGGGCTCCAAGATCACCGCAGACGGTGACTGCAGCCATGAAATTAAAAGACGCTTGCTCCTTGGGAGGAAAGCTATGGCAAACCTAGACAGCATATTAAAAAGCAGAGACATCACCTTGCCGACAAAGGTCCGTATAGTTAAAGCTATGGTTTTTCCAGTAGCAATGTATGGCTGTGAGAGTTGGACCATAAGGAAGGCTGAGCGCCGAAGAATTGATGCTTTCGAGCTGTGGTGCTGGAGAAGACTCTTGAGAGTCCCTTGGACTGCAAGGAGGTCAAACCAGTCAATCCTAAAGGAAATCAACCCTGACTGCTCATTGGAAGGACAGATGCTGAAGCTGAAGCTCAAATACTTTGGCCACCTAATGAGAAGAGAGGACTCCCTGGAGAAGACCCTGATGCTGGGAAAGACTGAGGGCAAAAGGAGAAGGGGACGGCAGAGGATGAGATGGTTAGATAGCATCACCGATATAATGAACATGAATTTGAGTAAACTCCGAGAGACAGTGGAGGACAGGAAGGCCTGGCGTGCTATGGTCCATGAGGTCACGAAGAGTCGGACACGACTGAACGACTGAACAACAACAACAAAAATTACTCTAAAGGATTCATTTATTCAGGATTAGTACACTTCAGGCCAAGAGAAGCTTCAAATAATGGTTTTTGCGCCTAAGCAGTATTATCAAAAGAAACCTCTCTCTGACATCACTTAGAGTCCAGCCATAACAATCCAGTTCCCACTCCAAGAATCCCCCCTCCCTACAGAATGTCTGCTGGAAGAGCAGGTGCTTATCAGTTCTCGCCAAGCAATGCAAAAATGCAAAGAGGGAAACCTCTTGAAGCAAAATAGTGCAGACCAGCAACCTACACGTGTAGAACAGTCAGAAGCATGGCAGACGAACATGTGAGGCTGACATTCTGCCCTTCTAGAAAAAAGGCAAGTTAGGCTGGAAAAGAGATACAATAAAGTTATTTAGGTTTATCAGGATATTGGTTGTGAAAGGCATGAGTGAGAGCAGGGGCTTGAACATTTTTGCTGGAAACCCATTCAGCATCAGATTTGGGGAAGTGTTTCCATTGGGCCAGGTATTGGAGACATCCATGACATTTTCGAGAGTCAACTATAGAGTGAACCTCAAAATGTTGATCACTGTCAACAATGAGAGGTGGAGGGGTTGGTGGAGGTGAGGGATGCCAGGTAGAGGAAGGAGTATAAGGTTTAAGCAGGCTGCAATGAAACACAAGGTGAATGCATTGTAAATTATTTGGTAGTTGAAGTTTAACAGTAACAGGATTGATGACTTTGATGATTGGAAAGGGTCCAATGAATTTAGGAGCCAGTTTCTTTCATGGTTGGGTAGATTTAAGGTGTTTACTGGAAAGGTAAACTTTTTGTCCAACAACAAATTTCCCTTCAGGGGAGTGTTTGCAGTCAGCAAAGTGTTTATAGGCAGCTTGTGTCTCCTGCAATGTCTGTAAAATGACTGGCCAATTTTTTTGAATATTTGTAATCAGTTGAGAGAGGAGGATCAGAAGGTTGTGGCAGTTCAGGAAATGGCAGGAAATCATGGCCATAAACAATGTGGAAAGGCAAAAAGCCAGTGCTGTGGTGCACATAGTTATTGTAAGCAAGTTCAGCAAATGGGAGATCAACCCAGTCATCTTGTTGATAAGAGAGATAACAACGGAGATATTGCTCAAGGGTGGAGTTAAGTCATTCAGAAGATCCATCTGGGGATGGAAGGAGGAGCTTAATGCTTGCTCTGCCCCAATTACCTTGTGAAAAGCCCGCCACAATTGTGATGTAAATTGTGAACCTCGGTCTGAGATAACCTGAAGGGGGGTCCATGGTAGCGGTAAATATGTTGTATGAAGAGGCGGGCGAGCTGTGGAGCTGATGGTAAAGAGGTACATGGAATAATGAGCTTGTTTAGAAAAGAAGTCAGTAACAACCCAAATCACAGCTTTATTTTTATTGGAAGATAAATCCACAATAAAGTCCATGGCGATTTGTTCCCAAGGTTTGGTGGGAGTAGCAACTGTTTGTAAAAGTCCAGTAGGCTTACCAATTTTTCATTTAGCCATGGCACAAGTAGGGCATGAAGAGATGTAGTCATTGACATCTTTACGTAAGGAGGGCCACCAGAATTGGTGACGTATGAAATGTAAAGTCTTTATGAATCCAAAGTGGCCAGCTGACTTAGCATCGTGAGAACATTGTAAAACTGAAGAACGCAAAGGCTGAGGAATATAAATTTGCAAACCTCAATACCAAATGCCATTGTGTTCAGTCAGTGAGGCTTTCCAGGGATCATGTTGCTGAGAGACTAGAAGATCATGTTGCATATCTGAAGGCGGAGTTATTGGCGGAGTTGAAGTTGTGTGTCTAGTGGCAGCAATGCAAGCATCCGCGGGGCGGAGTGATGAAATGCTTGGCCCAACCTTGGAGGAGGCAGGATCAGATAAATAGGAACGATTGTTTTCTGAATAGTCCTGAACCAATGGCAGGGAAGGGGGGATGACAGAACTAACCACCTCCTCCCACTGGCTGTTGTGCTGAGGTTGGCAAGAAAGCACGTCTGACAGAAAGATTTTCCCTCCTTGAATGTACTTCAAAGTGAAATTAAAGCAAGTAAAAAATTGCGCCCACCTAATGTGTTTGGGATGTAGTTTGCAGGGTGATTGAAGGGCTTGCAGGTTTTTGTGATCGGTCCAAACCTCAAAGGGTTGGGACGAGCCCTCTAATAGGTGGCACCAAGTGATCAACGCATGGCGAACGGCAAAAGCTTCTTTTTCCCAAATGTGCCACCAATGTTCGGTATCAGTGAATTTACAGGAAATGTAAGCGCAAGGTTGCCACAGCCCCAGAGTACCTTTTTGGAGGAGTATACAGCCAATAGCCACATCAGAGTTGTCACATTGGACGAGGAACGGTTGAGATGGATCTGGGTGTTTTAAAATCGGTTCGGGCATGAACAATGTCTTTAACTGATCAAATGCCTCCTGGCATTCAGGTGTCCACAATAAGGGAGCGCCGGATCATGTAGCTTTCTTTGGGTTGGCTTTACTTTTGGTCTTTAACAAATCAGTGAGAGGTAAAGCAACCTGGGCGAAATTGCAATAGAAATTAGTGAACCCTAAAAATGACAGTTTTTACCAGGAGTTGGCAGCGGGTTCGAGGAGGTTCCCAATTGAGGACATCACGGACCTTGGCTGGGTCCATCTGGATGCCCTTATGAGAGATACAGTAGCCTAAGTAGTCTATTTGTTCTTTATGAAATTCACACTTTGACAATTTGGTATACAGCTGATTGTCTATGAGCCTTTGTAATACCTCATTGACAAGAGCAATGTGCTGGTCAAGAGTTTCTGTGTAAATTAAAATGTCATCCAGGTAGACGATTACACCCTTATATAATAAGTCATGGAAAATGTAATTGATTAATGCCATGAAGCAACCAGGAGCTCCTTTTAGACCAAATGGGAGCACTAGATATTCAAACGCTCCTAAATGGCAATTAAAGGCACTCTTCCATTCATCTCCTTCCCGTATGCGAATACGGAAACATGCTTCTCTTAAATCAAGTTTAGTAAAAAATTTCCCTGAAGACAAGTGAGTTAACATGTCTTGAATCAATGGGAGAGGATACTTGTTGGCAGTTGTAATAGCATTTAGACCCCTATAGTCTGTGCACAAACGTAGTGAGCCGTCCTTTTTTGGGCGGAACAGGATGGGGGCCCCTAAGGGAGAGTTAGCCGGACGAATGAAGCCTCGTTGGAGGTTTTTGTCAATGAACTCTCTAAGCACTTCCTTTTCTTGTGCAGACATTGGATACAATTTTGGCTTAGGAAGTGGAGCTGCAGGATCGAGTTCAATAGCACAGTCAGTCTTGCGACAGGCAGGGAGTTGATCTGGCTCTACTTCATCAAATGCTTGTGTATGTGTAGGATAGTATTGAGATAATACTTCATCTGTGCACTTGTTGGGAGGTGGCTCTGAAGCATTTGCTACCACTATGGTTAGGTTTTGCGGCACAGGAGTGAAATTGGCAGTTAAATCAGTTAGAGGGAGAAGAGGTTCAAGGTCTGGCAGGGGCTCTTGTTCCAGCCAGCCGCTGTAATTGCCATCAGTGAAATGGAAACTGCCAGTGAGCCAATCAACTGCTGGCTGTCTTGCTTTTAGCCACGCTAGTCCCAAAATCATGGAATATTGGGCTATGGGAGCTACTAAAAGTTTTAAAGTCTCTTTATGTGTTCCAATAATCATTTCTACTGTCTCAGTATAAAACTGGACAGGATCTAGTTCAGAGCCATTGAGTTGTGTAAAAGTGAATGCAGTTTTCAAGTGCCCAACCTGAAGTCTCCAGCCTTTTATTACGGCAGGGTGGATAAGTCAGCATATAAGGTATCATATTTTGAGATTCATTCTTTCATTCACATCTATTATATCCTGCCCCTTTCTCTTTCAGAGAGATCTATTTTTCTGTAATTCATTAATTCATACGCATTCTATGCCATTGTCTTTCATAAGCCATGGATGTCAACAAGTGAGTCCATGAATTTGACTCATGAAATTTAATTAGTGAATTTAAAAAAAATAAAATACAAATGTGAAAATGAATCCAAGGGATTTTAGTCTAATAATGATAATAATCTTATTGTGTTCATTGCATCAGCAAAAAGGAATTCATATCTTCGATACAGAGCACATTACCTATTCTGCCACATAAGCAAAAAACACACAAACAAACCTGGTGGAACATAACTATTGGATAGCAGCTGTTTTTTGGAGGAGATAGCTGCTGCTCTTACTTTTGCTGCTGTTAGCTTAAGTTGCTTCAGGATTATGGAAGGCTTGGGAAAGCACACAATTTTGTCTTTTTAAAAATTATTATTAGTGATAAGTTTGGTCTTGACCATGGCACCTTTTTCTCAGGTAACTATAAGAGTGTTTGGAAATCTATGATCAAGGGGTTGGACCCATTGTATGAATCCTTCCCATGTAACTACCTGTCTTGGAACAAGCAATCCAGTTATTATACTGTAAGGAAAAGCAACAAAGAATGAAGGGTCCTAAAAGCAGAAAGGTATCCCAATCTCTTTTTGCTAAATAGAAAGTAGACTCCACGATTCTTATTACCCTTTAACCATTAAATGTTCTAATCAGTGAAAGATTCCCCAGGAGGCAACATTAAAATTAGCATAACTCCATGGCAAAGGCTTAAATATTTATATCTGACTTTTTCTTTTATTATTCAGTATGGTGACATATGGTGGCTGCTGTTATGGGAAAGACATCTTGCTTACCTATCTTGCAGGTTTGCCTTATGGTAGACAGAGGAGACACTGGCTGAATTTGGAAGTTGTTGGAAAATCATGAGCATTTTACCTGTTCCCATTAGAGAAATGGGAATGCTCAATGAATTACTCTATTAAAGGAAAAGGTAAGACAAGGAAGAAAGAGTCACAATTAATAGGAAATTACCTGATGTATCAGACATGCATTGAGTTGTGTGGCTATTATTTCCCCAAGGTCAAAATGGACATATTATTTTTATAATATCAAAATTAGTTGGGTTACCAGAAATTAGTTATGTGGCACTGAGTTAGAGTTGAGTCTGCCAACTGTATGAACAAATATAGGAACAACAGTATCAGCTGTCCACATGGGGACAAGAGTGCATATATGTGAAAAACACAGCTTGCAAAAGGTCAACGAACTCTACTCAACCACAGAAATATACAAACAACTCACACAATAGATGTGCTAATCCCACACACAACAGCACCACACCCCCTAATCACCACAAAGAACCCTCTCCTAATCTCTTGTAAGTGACCCACAGAAGACACACACCCTCTCAGCAGCTATAAACACCAGCAGGAACACACACCCTCCACTTGGGCACAGAGAGAATCTTCTAACTGTGCTCCTGTCCTCTGAAGATGCCAGCCACAGCTACTGGTGAAACGTTAGGAACCAAAACTGCCAGAACACGGCCACATAGCCCGGAAAACCCACAACAATCAGTGCATATATTGGTTCTGTGATTCTGTACTTCGAGTGTTTTAAAGATATCCAGTCATTCCAGTTATAGCCCATGGTATCAAAAGCTACCCCTAAACCAAAAACAACTAACAAATTTGCATCCTCTATTACAAGAATTGTCTATGTGCTAAAGATAGGCCTGAAATTGGATTAAAATGCATCTAGACAATCCAGTACATCCAAAAATTCAGGAGTTGATCAACTATTGTCCTTTCAAACATGGTGATCAAGAAGAACATATTTCTCACATATTGATAGCCATTGATATTTTATTTATTTATTTATTTATTTATTTATTTATTTATTTATCCAACTTCTATCACCGCCCATCTCCCCCCGCAAAGGGGACTCTGGGCGGTTTACAATAAAGTTAGTAATTAAAAACATATAAAATATACTATACATATCAATCTAAACATAAATTAAATATAAATATATAAAATCCAAGAGGCTGTGATGTTATGTTTAAAAGAACTCTACGGCGCAAGCCACCTCCAAGAAGAGCTATTACCCTCCCCATCCCAAGCGAGGTGGCAGAGCCAGGTCTTCAATTGTTTTCAGAAGGTCAGAAGTGTGGGGGCTTGCCTCACCTCCAGGGGCAGAATGTTCCAGAGGGCGGGTGCCACTGCAGAGAAGGCCCGCCTCCTGGACCCCGCCAGATGGAATTCTCTTACAGACTGGGTCTGTAGCAAGCCCTCTTTGCATAACCGGGTGGGGCGGGTCGATGTTCTGGGAATGAGGTGGTCCCTTAGGTAACCTGGTCCCATGCCATGTAGCGCTTTAAAGGTGATAACCAACACCTTGAATTGGACCCGGAAGCAAACTGGTAACCAGTGCAGCTCACGCAGCAGAGGTGTCACATGTGCCGATCTTGCCGATATCTTCTCAGTTTAGAGAGTACTTTTTATACAGTAGTGATGCTATTATCTCCTTCAAGGCTTTTGGTTTTGTGGTCTCTCTCAAAGAAAGATGGATTGCTTCTTTGATTGAATTAGTCAATCATCCTCTGCCAAATGCAATTAGACCTGAACACATGTTAAACATACAAAAGGTTGGTCAATCTTCTATAATTTGTCATGCTCCAAAATTTATCAGAATGGTTTGCATTGTCTGAATTGGGAAATAACTAGCAGATCATTTCCCCCCACTAGAGTGAAAGTAGTAATTCCCAAAAGGGAAATAAATATAGCCTAAGAAAACAGGCCATTTTGCTGAATAATATACAAAAACAGCCAAATGGAATAAGGAAACATCGCCTTTTACTACTTCCCTTATGCTTGGCATATTAACCACAGTGAGAGTAGAATAAATTTGCTCATGATTTGCTCACCTTGCTCAAATATTTGTGTGGATATGATATTTGGAAGTTTCATCTTATTTTTTGCTGCATTCCTACCTTTCTTACAGTATCAATGGGACACAAATTACCAGCTCATTTTGTACCATTTCTTCAGACCCCAAACTTGATTTGATGGCTTTGTTTTTGACATTGCAGGCCATTATGAAGATGACAGATGGTTATGTACGTGTTAAGACAAGTGGAGGTGATTCTAATGGATGGCACATCTCCATACCTGCACTACTATTACATTTGATTTGTTCTCCAGAAAAGTACATAAGGCAGGCAGTGTATCAAAACACTTGTAGAAAATGAGAGATGAAAATATATCAAAAGTAATTAGGGATTTTGTAAATAAATGCCTCTAAGATGGTACTTATCAGCATTTTACAATGAACACAGGGATGTCAAAGTCCAGGTGGAACAAATGATCAGGATTTAAGCAAACTGCTTATCCCTGCTTTGAAAGAATAAGATGAAAGTGTATGACAAAAACATCTATATTATTTAATATTGACAATTGCTGAATGCTATTAAAAGATTCAAAACATATGGTATTCAGACAACATCCAAAGAGGGGAAAAATCAAATATTCATAATTTGATTACATATCCCAATTAAAGCAAACATTTTCAGAATTGTATTGTCGAAGGCTTTCACGGCCGGAGTTCGATGGCTGTTGTGGGTCTTCCGGGCTTCCAGAACACGGCCACACAGCCCGGAAGACCCACAACAGCCATTTTCAGAATTACTGAGAAGGATATTGGTGATCTGATTGAAAAGTGGGGTATGTGGAAACAAACTTCTTTAGTTCAGAATTACCTGGGCCTTTATAAGCCAAATTCACATCCTTTCCACTTTTGGGGTCCTGGCTCATAACAGACTTGCTGCTTCGCCTTGATGGCTGCCCTTTTTCAGGAGTGGCCTGTAGGCAGGAAAGCTGAATTACCTTCCAACCTGATGGAGCAGGGAAAGATAGGTTATTAGAGTTACCCCACATTCTTTATTTTACTCAGGGTGCTCTTCAAATTACAGTATATTACCTTGCATGCTTCATTTTGCAAATTTTGAGCAATAGGATACATTTATATTAATACTTTGGAATTCAAAGGATGATTTCGAGAGGTTTTCCGTTCATACAAACCTCCTGCTTTGTACTTGTGATCTTAAAGCTAACTTCCCTCAATATGCCTTTCCTGGGAGGGAAAAAGGGGTTTCTGCTTTGTAGAAAAGAAACATGGAGCCAAGGATGTCTTTGCTGAATTGAGATCAAATTCAGGCTGTCCTTGAAAAATGATCTCTGAGAAATGATTGGTCTGATTTCCTAATGGATTATCTAACGCAGCCTTTTAAAAAAAATAAACAAACCATTAATACACTTGCAGATTTAACAAGTGGTTGTAGAATAGAGTGCTTCTGCATATACTGTAGTTTTTATCTTTCTAACTTCTAATTTCTAAATGCTTTAGCTCTCTCTACAATGAACCAACCTGTCTTCCATCCCACCAGTCCAAGTCAGTACCAAATCATTTTTTTCCAAACAATTTTTCTTCCATTTCTACTATCTCTGTATATTTTAAAATCTATACTGTTCTGTTCTGAAATATACATTCCAAAGGAATATACACAATAAAGAGTATTTTGATTTGAACAGGGGTATACCCTAGTAGCAGCAGCAGCTTTTGGAATAGGGTGACCATACGTCCCGTTTTGAACGGGACAGTCCCGTTATTTTAGCATTTTTCAACCGTCCCGTCGTTTTGATCAAAATCTCAATTTTGTCCCTTTTTTAAACCCGGCGGGAAGGAGGACAGGAAGACAGGAAGGAGGACTGGAGCAGGACTTGCCGTTGGAGGCAGCCCGGAAGAGGCCCTATCAGCGTGGCAACTGGAAGCCCAGTTGCCATGTGCGAGCCCAGCAGCAGACACAGCACCACAGTCCAGGTTCCTGCCTCCTTACCTGATCCTGAGATTGTCTGCCCAGCAGTGGTGAGGCCAGGGAAAGCATGCAGGAAGGTTGTGGAAAGAGGGTGCGCGTGTGTGTGTGTGCGCATGCGCGCAGATTACTTGCTCAGAGTAATCGCACGTGCACACACACGCACCCCACACCCTCTTTCTCCAGCCTCCCCATGACCAAATGCACCCGCACCTGTTGCAGGGAGGCTGGAGAAAGAGGGTGTGGGGTGCGTGCGTGTGTGTGCGTGTGCATGCGCGTGGATTACTTGCTCAGCGTAATCGCGCGCACACACACACGCACCCCACACCCTCTTCTCCAGCCTCCCTGCAACAGGTGCGGGTGCATTTGGTCATGGGGAGGCTGGAGAAAGAGGGTGTGGGGGTGTGCGTGCATGCGTGTGTGTGTGTGTGCACGCGCATCTGATCGGGCTTGGCCAAGGGAGGAGAGTTGTCAGCTGCCGAGCAGGAGAAGCAGGAGCCGGCCACCCTGGGGAGCTTCTGCGGGCAGCAAGGGGCGGAGTGGTCGACAAATCTCCTCCCTTGGCCAAGCCCGATCAGATGCACACACACACACACTCACAGGACAGACTGCCCTGGCAGGAGCTGGCCATGCTGGGGGGCTTCAGCGGGTAGCGAGGGGTGGAGTGGTATGGCTGAAGCCTCCCAGCACGGCCGGCTCCTACCAAGGGCAGTCTGTCCTGTGAGTGTGTGAGTGTGTGTATGTGCATCTGATCAGGCTTGGTCAAGGGAGGAGAGTTGTCAGGCCGCCAAGCAGGAGAAGCAGGAGCCGGCCACCCTGGGGAGCTTCTGCGGGCAGCAAGGGGCGGAGTGGTTGACAACTCTCCTCCCTCAGCCAAGCCCGATCAGATGCACACACACACACACACACTCACAGGACAGACTGCCCTGGCAGGAGCTGGCCATGCTGGGGGGCTTCAGTGGGTGGCGAGGGGCGGAGTGGTGTGGCTGAAGCCTCCAGCACGGCCGGCTCCTGCCGAGGGCAGTCTGTCCTGTGAGTGTGTGAGTGTGTGTATGTGCATCTGATCGGGTTTGGCCAAGGGAGGAGAGTTGTTGGGCCGCCGAGCAGGAGAAGCAGGAGCCGGCCACCCTGGGGAGCTTCAGCGGGCAGCAAGGGGTGGAGTGGTGTGGCTGAAGTAGCCGAGCACAGCTGGCTCCTCCTGCTTCTCCTGCTCTGTGGCGGTGGCACCAGCAGCGACTCTCCTCCCTCCCTCGGCCAAGCCCGAGGGGGATGGGGCAGTGGTGGGCCTCCATCCCCTCCATCCTCGCCTCTTGTTCCCCGGCCGATGACGGTGCTGTGCGCACAGTGTGTGTACTCCGGCCTCCCCCAAACACACCAGCTCTGCTGCACCATTTACTGCTAGAAGAAATAAAAAAACCTTTAAAAATCGGGAAAAAAAATGAAAATCCGAGCCAATCACGCTGATGGGGGCGGTGTTTGCAGGTGGGAGCCAATCGTGTGGGGCGGGGGCGGTGTTTGCAGGTGGGAGTCAATTGCGTGGACTGGTGGGCAGGGTTTGGAGGCCGGCATGGTGGCATAAGACCCTGTCCCGTTTTGCCATCCCAAAAGTCCCGTTTTTGTCTGAAGGAAATATGGTCAGCCTATTTTGGAATGAATCAGTTTAGTCTATATTTATTAATATATATATACAGAATTGAGTTCAATGTTTTAAGTCAGAATATGGTGGGATTTTTTAGATTTTTATCCCACCTTTTTTATGTATAACTCAAGGCACCGAACGTATCTAATACTCCTGGCTCCTATTTTCCCCACAACAACCCTGTGAGGTGAGTTGGGCTGAGAAAGAGTGACTGGCCCAAAGTCACCCAGCCACTTTCATGCCTAAGGCAGGACTAGAACTCTCACTCTCCTGGTTTCTAGGCCAGCCCCTTAACCACTACACGAAACTGGCTCTCAAACTGGCTTAGTATGCTGCATGAATCTTGTAACTATGGTCTGCAAATCATGATTTATGGCTTAATTTATTTTACAAATCCAGTCAATGGTAAAGGTAAAGGTAAAGGTTCCCCCCCGCACATTTGTGTAGTCGTGTCCGACTCTAGGGGCTGGTGCTCATCTCCGTTTGTTAGCCGAAGAGTCAGCGTTGTCCGAAGATGCTTCCACGGTCATGTGGCCGCATGACACACGTGGAATGCTGTTACCTTCCCACCGAAGTGGTACCTATTAATCTACTTGCATTTGCATGCTTTCAAATTGCTAGGTTGGCAAGAGCTGGGGCAAGTGCGGGAGCTCACTCCGTCACGCGGGGCTAGGGATTCGAACCTCCGAACTTGTGATCTTCCGATCAACAAGCCTGGCATCTTACCCGCTCAGCCACCACGCCCCCCCCAATCAATTGTAGTTTAGTCTATTTATGGTTAGGAAAACCATGGTTTACCCATTATGAGAACATAGCCATAGGATATAAATCTAATAAATACATAAATAGCCTACAAAAAGTATTTTCTGGGGGAATATGACTACACTCCACTGCAAACTTTATTACAGAAGTTTAAACACATATAATAAAGGCAATACAAATTAAACATCAAATCCTACTAAATAGATTATTGACCACGTGACTATGTAAGCAGCTGTTTCCTTTGAAAATATTAGCAATCAGAGTACTACACTGAAGTCAAAACGAAATAGATGTATATCTCTCTAGGGTAGAAAAGGGTACTTTACCTAGTTCCCCCAGAGCAAGTACAGGGGGGAGATTTCTCATCAAGCCAATTTAGAGCCACCAAAGAGAGACATTTTCCAGGCAGGCCATAGCCAGCGTTCTCCAGGAAAGGTGGGGATTTACTGTGGAGCATGATGCAGCCTGTAGTGGGGAGCTGCTGGCTCTTTAAATGAAAAGCCAGCCTGATGAGCCCAGATAGTCACCTGACCCCCAGGGGCCAATAAAATAGAAGGGGAGGGTTCTGTCAGGTTTTTGGCTTTGGTGAGGGAGTTGGTTGGAGTAGTGGATGAAGGGACAACCTCAGGCAAGACTGAAAGTTTGTTTTATTAGAATTGTGTTAGGGTTTTCTGCATATTTAAACTGTGTGTTGTGTGCATGGACACGTTCTTTTGGTACCTTTAGTGAATTTTATTTTTTGTTTCAGTCCTGACCAGTGGCCTTCTAACATCTGCACCAGTGTGGCTGAGCGACAAACTCCTAAAGTTTTGTTTTAGTTTCCCTATGGTGTTTGGGCAGACCCAGGGTGGGGCGAGGATTTCCCTCCAATCTTTTCCTGCTTCCCTAGAGGGCTGGTGTGGAAGAAGAAACTGGTTTATAGTGAAGTGGTGGTGGTGGGGAGACAGCAAGGCATGGTTATGTGAGAACCGAGGCACCTCAGAGGGGCTGGTTCAACCCTGAGGGTGCCTTTTCTTCCATCATTACACAGCCTAAGAAGGCTTAGAACAGTGTTTTTCAGCCTGCTTACTGGGGAATTTTGGGAGTTGAAGTCCACACATCTTAAAGTTGCCAAGGTTGAAAAACACTGGCTTAAAAGATAAGACAATGTGGTTTAGATCTGACTCCAATTCTATCTCATTTGGGTAAATTAAGGTGTGAAAAATACATGGGATATAACTCTGTCCTTTTTAATTCAGTAGAACAATCACTTAAGGTGAAAATATTTATCTCACTAATACTTATTCTTATCCCTGGGCATTAAGCAGTGCAACCTTTAGATTAAGGAAACAGGCCAGATTCAGTTGCTTTATAAGGCAACATGTAACTGAAAAGACTCCTTATGTCACCTGATCTTCAGTATCCACCTTCTGTTTCTTTATAGTGACAGTCCTGCAATCAGGTCTGTTAAGCTGGCACACTAGCTTAACAGCCTTAAGGTAGGTTACCAGATGTGGGTTGCGAAGATCCAGATGACCACTAGATGGCAACAAAAGTTAGTTTTCTGTATCTCTGTATTGCCAAGTGTCCAAGCAGTGATCAGGTGCCCGGGTAATTGGTTCTTTTTAGATCCAGAGATAATAAGCACACCAGTGGATAAAGAAACTTTAGCTTTATTATAAACTTAGGCAAACAAAGTTAAACAGAACCACAGTTTAAACAGATTACACAAAGCATAACAAGCATAGCATACAGAAAGAAATCATACATACCAAGCAAGGTGATACCTTTATTCCCTTGTTGCTACCAGGAACTTGATTAAGATGGCAGGGAATAACCCCAAAAGGAATGGCTGTTGAGTCTCACAGCACCCAGCATCCTGAGCCTGTATCAAAGTTCCCAAACTCCAAATACAATCCTAAGGTTTTTATCAAAGCCTGGCTCCCAAACCCTGTGACCAAGCCCAGACTGACCTTGACTGGGATTCCTTCTGGGGCCCAGCACCTGTCCATGACATAATTCCCAGAGCCTGGGAAGCTGTCAGATAACCCAGTGCCTAAGCATAAACAATTTCTTATCCCCCCCCCCCATTCCAAGCTGCTAGAGTGGCAGCTGGAGAAGTGAACTTATGCTTAAACTTAACAAGCTAGGGGTTTTCTCTCCCCCCACTTCCAACAAAGATATGTTCTGTTGGAGGAGTGGGTATATTCTTCTTCTCTTCCCCCTCCCATGCCAAACAGAAATAAAAACAAGCCAGTTAAACATCAATATAACTTAAAATAAACTCTAATCTCCTAGGTGTGAGGGAGAAAATCAAAACATGCCACCTAACTCCTCGAGATACAAAGGTCTTCCGCAGGTTACCACTACAATATATTTTTGTATCTACTGGTTTTCTGGATTTTTTTTTTTGATATGGTAGTCCTATTTAAGTGCTGGACACTACCTTTCTTTGTAGGCAATGGGTTGGAGGGAAGCTCTTGTGAAACCTTTGTATGTGTGTGCATTTGTGTGCTTAAGCAAATGCCATCACTCTGAGGGCAATCAATTTACCTAATCTTGCTGCTTTTGTGAAATCTCAATTCCCCAGACTGCTCTTATGGGTAGTAGTCCTCTGAAGCTGCCTTGAAGGAAAATATTGCAATTACAAACCCCAATGTGCATCCTGCTCAGGGAACACTACAAAATGTTTAGTAGAGATTCAAAATCAAAGTTATTATCTCATCATTATCACTCTTTTAATATTCCCTAGCTGACAAAAACCTACGCCTTGAGAAGTATAAACAGGACAGATTTTATAGTTATGTACATATAAAATTCACAGAGAGAAATTAAAAGTCACAGTAAAATATGCTGGTATCAGATTATTTTTCATGAAGAACTTAATATATTGTACTCAATATATGTACATATTGTATATGTATATGTAATATATTGTACTCAAGAAAGGTTTATCGACTTTATAGTGAAAATAAGCATTCTTCATGGTATTTAATTTTCAGGTAGTCTTTCAGGATTTCCTAGTGTAATAGTGCAATTTATAAAATTATTTTGTGTTTGCCATCAATTTGATTTAGACCATCAGCCACCTAATCAATATTCCTGTAACGCCCTCAATCCGTTGACGATTAAATCAGAGTTCCTGACACAAGCCACTCAGGGATATGAAGGAATCTTTATTAAAGCCAATGATCCATTGCACGTTAAAGACTCAAGTGAGTCAAGCTCCCGCAACCAACAGTTTAAAAATCTCCAAGTTTACCCCCCCCCCAATTAGGATTCGTGGCTCGATTGCCCTTCCCTTCGTCTCTCAGTTTTCAGGTCTTTCTGGGTCTGAATCAACTAATGTGGTGATATCGCCCTTTGATCTATCCTGGGTGCTGAATTGCTCAGCGCAATACTTTGATTAACATAGTTTACAGTTCTGTGAATGCACCAAAATCCCATCGCCAGCATTCTCCCCTACTTTACACGTCTGGTAGTTTTACTGTCAAGTACCCCCAAATGACCCTGTGAGTTTAACAGACTGGCGGGATGTCCCTTCCTGGCACCATGGCAGGATGGCATGGATGACATCCTGACAATTCCTTTATTTCTCAGCTTACTGGGATGTGGGGTGGGAGAAGCAGAAGCTGGAATGTTTCCTGCCATACAAATCCAGGTCTGGGTTAAGGCTCCCACAGTATGTATAAAAGTAGCCTTGACTGCTGGAAGTTGTCAGGATGTGATATCCTGCCATGGAGACAGGTGACATCCTGCCAGTCTATCAATGGGCATACCTGCCGGGTCAGGGGGAGTGCTTTGTAGTGGAAACTTGCCAGACTTGTAGAATAGGTGAGAATAGGTTAGTCTTTCATACAATACACAATAACATTTCTTTGTCTAATACATTTTAATTTCTATATTCTAATCTTCTGATCTTCATATAAACTTCGCCCTTCTTACAGTTCTCCAATAGTCCATCTGTGGTTTCTACTCCTTGAAGTGATAACAATTTAAGTTCTCTTTTCATTTAAATATATCGTTTTGACATTTTTTGATCAGTCCTTCCATTTTTGCATTCATACCCATATCCTTGGTAAAGTCCAATCTTCTTGAGTTATACATAAAAGGAAAGTCTAAAATATATTTCTATTTATATATATTCACAAAGACAATTCTAGTTTAAACATAATTTATATTTGAACCACATTTATACTATATTCTACATCTTCATGCACATTTAATTAATTGACAGGTTTTTATAGCTTCCTGTTCCATTAATACATAACCTTATAGTAATTTTCATTGATATTCTTAATAATAATAATTTGAACTTAATCTTCATTTATTATATGTTTCACATCAACATCTACATTCAAAATGACAGTTCATCTTATAACAATTTTTTATTTTAATATTCTTAACAATAACAGTAACAATATTGATTCTAATTTGAACTCAGCCTACATTTATGTTTTATAATACACTTCACATTAAAGTATATATTTAAATCCCTATTTTCTTTACATCCTTATACATCCAATTCTAATAAAAAAATTTTCTAATTATATATCCCCTTAGAAATAATTCTAATTTAAATTTAATCTATAACATCAATGTGTATTTATATCTCTGATTTTAGAACTTTGTATCCTTCACTTAAAATATCAAATTTTTATACATATCTTCAATACATCATCTTATACCAATTTTTAATATTTAATATTCCCAACAATTATATTACTAGTTTAAACTTAATTTGCATTCATAAAGTAATCTATTTCCAGTTAGAATCCATGGTTTTCTTATGACCTTTTATCCCTTCATGTCTTTCCCTGAGATCTTCTGTTCATGTCACACCAAAATTATAATACTTAATCTGTTTTGTCATCTGTCCCATGCAAAATGCCAAGGCATTTCTCTGGACTTTTCCCTGTCTGACACCACACCTGCTCTGAACCTCTCCTTGTCTGGCACTAGGTAAATCAACTCCAAAATATTTATCAATCTCTAGACTCAAATCTCTCTCCCTTCCTCTCAGCTGAAACAAGGTACCCAAAATCTCTTTCTCCCTCTTCTCTACTTCTAGTTCAGATCCTATCCTTTGTATCTGACCCTGCATATCAAGCATAAGATTTTTCAGTGTTTCTTTAATTTCCTGAAATGCCTCTCTAATCTCTTGTTTAAAGTCTTGAATCAATTCTCCTATTATATTTGCCACCCCCCCCCCCTTTGTTCCCTCTACTGGCTCAATACTGTAAATTTCCGTGACGTCTCCTCCACACTCTAGCACACAGTAGCTTCTGCAGACACAAAAAAAAAAAATTTCCCAGAGGGAAGGTAAACAGCTACTCCACTCAAATGGAAAATTACCAACAGGATCTAATAGGTTCCAGATATAAAAAAATGGATTGTTGCCTAAATTCAAAAGGCTGTTAGAGGAAAAAAAACCCAGTATACAAAAATAGGAAAGAGAAAAGTACTTCAAACAGTTTATATTCAATACCAAAAAAAAAAATTCAGCCACTATAGAAAAAAGAAAAGGAAACAGGTTCACTAATAATTAATCCAATGAAATATATTCAATAAAAAACTCAACCACTGTATATAAAGATTTTCAAGTCACTAGTCATTAATCCAATAAAGGGTTTGAAGAAAGTTTCTACTTCCAAGTGGGAGGCAAACCACTCTAGTACAATAGAAAAATGAAGACGTTTCACTGTATTTCAAAATGCAAAATCCATCTCAATCTTCCACCACAAATATCACAGCAAAGAAAGCAAAAAAAAATTACCAACAGTTTGAGCATTGTCCAAGGATAGACTTTAGATAGTAATAAGGCAATGTAAACTAAAAAGAAAAGTAAAATAATAGTGATCTAAAAGTCGGTTTCTTGCGCTTGCGTCTCTATTAGGAGACTTACGGTTCCCTGCAGAGCTGGCTGGCTTCTCTTGCCGTTCTCTCTGCTTCCACCCCCCCACTCCTTCTGTGGTGGAAAACAGCTGAAAGAGCAGAGAGGAGCAGTTTCAATGGCTTGATGAATAATCTTCTGCCCCCCCCCCTCTCTGGGGAGAGACACTGGTGGTCTTTCACCTTCTGGGGACCACCACAAACAGGGAAAAGTTAGCCGGGTTCTCAGCACTCTGAGAAGTCCCGACTTGTCACGCTGCCAATCCGACCGGAAGTGTCCTAGGTGAGAATGCTTGTGATGGGGTCTTGGTATATTCACAAGACTGCAAGTTATGCTGATTCGAGTATGGTATCAAACAGTTCAGCACCAAAGACAGATCAAAGAACGCTATCATTGTGTTGGTTGATTCGAGATTGGGAAGACCTAAAAATTGTGAGAAGATGGGAGGCGCTGTCAAACCGCGGATCCCTGATGGGGGGGAACCCTGAAGATTTTTAACTGTTGGTTTGCGCTACTCCCTTCATTCGAGTCTTTAAAGTGTAATGGATCACTAGCTTTAATAAAGAACTCTTCATATCCTTAACGGCTTGTGTCAAGAGTTTCTGTTTTAATAGCTAAAGGATCATGAGCATGACAGAAAGACTCGAATCAAAAATAGCTACCTTACCCAGAGACCCCATATCTACTGAGGAAGGTCAGCAGATGGAATACACAGAACCTGAAGGAGTCTCTACCGCAAAGGGAGAGGAAGAGATTAAAGTCGAGATAGAAGAAGCCTCCGGCCGGAGCACAGTCAGACACTCAAAACAGGGAGATGTTTCCCTCAGCTGGGGAGAAGAGCTTAGCGGAGTTCGACCCGGGAAAGCCAAAGTGTGAGGAGAGATGCCGGGGACTAGACTGAAGGCTCCTCCTAACCCCGAAGATGAGTCCTGACTCCAGATGATGAAGGTAACCCTGGGTCCTAAAGGTGGGATACAACACGGAGGAGGTTCCTGATTGGTGGGTGACAACACAGAGGAGAAACTCTCGCCACCGCTCACTGGCACCCAACACACAAACAGAGAAAATGGAGAAATGAGTTCCATGAGTCAGATTTCGAATCTGCAGGGGGCAGTTGAGCAGCTGCTTCAGAAGTTGGACCTGGGGGCAGCAAACTCCGTTGCAGAAACGAGACCCAGGGCAGAGATCTGCCTGTCTACAGAAGGAGAACACAGTGATGGTTAGATGGAGAGAGAATGTGAAGTGGTCGCTTACCCCCCTTACGGTTGGTGGCCAGCAAGATTGCCAAGAGGTACTCCAGAAGGGAGTGGGATCTTCGGAGGAAGAGATT
The DNA here is from genome assembly GCA_023362775.1 of Charina bottae. Lineage (NCBI taxonomy): Eukaryota > Metazoa > Chordata > Lepidosauria > Squamata > Charinaidae > Charina > Charina bottae. The sequence continues at coordinate 4,930,546 of JALMGJ010000028.1, read as the reverse complement.
TAAAGGTAAAATTCACTGGGGACCCCAAGAACCTAGCTTGCTTCTTAACCCATGTGAGGGGGTTCATGGAGTAGTTTGAGACGGTGTTCCCCACAGAAGATGCCAAAGTTCGGCACATTTCGGCTCAACTCGATGGGGAAGTGGTGGACCGGCTTGTGGAATTGCACGATGCCAAGTCGCCAGCTGAGATGCTGGAGGAAGATTTGGATAGTGGAGTTGAAGAAATTAAAGGGAGAGACCGAGTTGCAAGCCATAAGTGAAATGGACTTTTTGACGGAGTGCCTTGGAAAAGAAGGGGTCAATATGTATGGGAGTTCTCTTGAAGAGAAGTCGGAGTTTTTGAGGGGGGCAGTCAGGCTGTCTGATTTCTGTAAGAAAAAAGTTCTGTGCATAATGTGGAGATATGTAAATGCTTTGGTTTATTTTGAAGTAGGATAAGGGTTTAAATATATATACTGTATATCTGGATTCCTTTAAGGGTTTGGCTGACTTCATTTACCTTTAACTATTTGAATTAAGATTACTAAGGTATTATTACAAAAAAAAGGAATGATGTTTGGTTTTGGGTCTGATATGATTAAGATTGTTAAAATTGCTGTATTACTAAGTATAATGGTAGACAATTTATATGTTTTTTAGTTTGATTTTTATTATAAGAGACAGGAATGTATAGAATAGTAGGAAGGAAATAAATAAATGTTATTTTTTGGGGGGAAGTTAATTAGGAGATGTATGTGTATGTATATATGTGTGTGTGTGTGTGTGTGTATGTATATGTATGTGTGTATGTATGTATATATATATACTTTTAATATAAAGGGAGGGAGCAACTGTACTTTGTGATTTTTATAATGTGTCAATGGTATATTATTATAGAAATAATGTGACGTTGGTTTAATATAGAGTAAGGGATTGATTATGGAAAATTGTTGTATATTCTTGCTGTTAAAAGTCAGAAGTCATCTTTTTCTGTAACTTTAAAAATGTTCTGTGTTTTCACATCTTTTTAGTTCTTTTTTTCCTTTGTAGTTTTTTATTTTTCTGTAGCTTTTATCTCTGTTTGAAATTTAATAAAATTCTCATTTTTAAAAAAAGTGCCTGACCACTCAACCCACTGCAGCACAACCAGCACAAGCTATGAAATGGTTAACACTGCCATACATCAGAAACATCTCAGAAACTACCAACAGCTAGAACCACACGGCATCACCATAGCACACAAACCAACTAAAGCCTTCCAAAACATCTTAAGTAAGCCAAAAGACCCACTAGTCCAAGAAGAAAAACAGGAGTCATCTACAACATACAGTGTAAGGACTGTAACAGCAACTATGTAGGACAGACAGGCAGAAGACTAGCAGAGTGCATCCATGAACACTAACTAGCAGTCAGAAGACACGATGAAAACTCCTTAATCTCACAACACATGGACAGACTCAACTATAGTTTCAACTGGGAAACTGAGCATTCTAGACCAAGCTTAATCCAAAAATGCTAGGGAATTCCTGGAAGCTTGGCACTCAGACAAATCAGCAATCAACAGACATATAGAGATAAACCACATTTACACACCATTCAAAAGAGACAATAAAAAAGCTTAGAAGGAAAGAAAGAACAGAACACATCCTTTCCAGCAGCCAACATAAAAAGGGATTAACACCAGACAAACAATCAAGCAGAAAACAATACCCCAATCAAGGAACTACTAAGGACACAAACAATCAAGCAGACAATCAAGCAGAAAACAATACCCTAATCCAGGAACTAACAAGGAGAAAACCACCACCCCACCAACACTGGTCGGGCAAGCTACTGTATTTAACTGGGAGCAAACCCCACACTCACTAGCACTGATTATGTTACCTAGTCAGATAATAAAACATCAAACAACCAAGCTCAGAGAGCACCAAGGACTCTACCAGTAGGAATGTCATGACATGTTTCAGAAACTCTGACAGCTCTGAGCATGTACAAGCTATGTATGCTAAATAGTTTTCCTTTTACGAAGAAACATGAAAGTGATAACTAGGAAAAGAAAACTCTACCATCTTTTTCATCATTAACATAGAAAAAGGTCAAACACATGGTCCTGCAGACTTTTTTTTAAAAAAGAGGAAATTGGAAATTCTGGCATTTAGTCAAGAAGATAACATTCAATCCTGACTAGTAAAATCAACTTGCATGTGACCTGCGCCCAGCTTTCTGCGACTCACGTGCAGCCTGTGCTGGCCCTCCCAGTGTCAGGATGTCATCCATGCCATCCTGCCATGATATCAGGAAGCATCCCACTAGTCTCTTAAAACTCACAGGGTCAGTCGGGGGGTGCTTTGCAGTAAAACCACCAGACATGTAAGCGGAGACTTGGTGTATTCACAGCAAACGATGTTAATCAAAGTATCGAGGTGAGAGATTTAGCACCCAGGACAGATCAAAGGGCGAAGGGAAGGGGGATCAAGCAGTGAACCCTGATGGGGGGAGAAAACCTGGAGATTATAAAACTGTTGATTGCAGGAGCTTGATTCACTCAAATCTTTAATGTGCAATGGATCACTGGCTTTAATAAAGATTCCTTTATATCCCTAAGTGGCTTGTGTCAGGAACTCTGATTTAATAGTCAACGGATCGAGGACATCACACCCAGGCCCTTCCCTGGCACTCCCACGCTCCTTACTTGGGACTCCTGCCTCTTCCTGCTTAATGACCCATGTGTCTTGGGGTTATGATGGCAACCTGAACTGCCCTGGATTGCTGTTGCTAAGCAATGCAGTCATGTGACTTTGCACTTTACAACCATATAGCTTAGCTATGGCAATTCCGGTTCCAATTGCCGTGGGAACCCAAGGACTACCTGTATTACTGGGTGATGTTTGCATTTTAGCTGTGGTTTGGTCTATATAGCAGACAGAAAAGATGCTGTGTTGTAAGATACCAGACCCCAAAAAATCTATTGTAGACCATAAGTGCTCTCCCCAAAAGATGTATGCTGCTGGGTGGTCTCCTTCCATAGCACCATTGAGCATGCAAAGATCCAACCAGTTAGCCATCAGCCTTACACAGAGTCCTGCAAAACTTCAAATTCTATCTGAAGTTAGCACCCTATCTTGGAACACCAGAGCCCTGATAACAAATGGCACATGGCAATCTGCAAGCTATTTATACACATTAACCTTCCCAAAGTTAAGGAACTTTTTTAGAGCTAGGCACAATGTGTTCCCACTGGCTTTATTACAGGGCAGATTTACCATAACTCCATAACAGAATGCACCTGCCCATGAGATTCTAGGGAAATAGAAATCATCTAACATCTATTGCTTCACTGTAAATTTTACAAGGATCTGTGTAAGGACTATATGCTACCCCTACTGCAACATCTTCCAGGAAGGACAGAAGTATATTACACTCATCTTCTTTCAGACTCCAACCATGCTACCACCAACAGTTTGGTCTAGTGGTTAAGGTGCTGGGCTAGAAACCAGGAGTCTGTGAGTTCTAGTCCCACCTTAGGCATGAAAGCCGGCTGGGTGACCTTGGGCCAGTCACACACACTCAGCCCAACTCACCTCACAGGGTGGTTGTTGTGGGGAAAATAGGAGGAAGAAGGAATATTAGGTATGTTCGCTGCCTTGAGTTATTTATAAAAATAATAAAGGCAGGATAAAAATTAAACACAGTAGCCAAATTTTGTATGGCTGCTGTGAAAACACAGCAACAACTGATGCAAATGTGGCAAGTCTGTCAGTTTGGATTTAGACCACTAATTCTATTTTATGTTTTGGATTTATTTAATTTTAATATTTTTCTTTCTTCTATCTTATTTTGGTCACAATAATAAATTTGATTTGTCAGCATTCTTGTGCCAATAGACACAAGCCTTAACCTTCACCATATATGAGGCAAAGAACTTGCAGGGTAATGTAGGGACAGGAGTATCAGGCAATCTAAACAGAAAGGCCAGCTTTTGTTGCATTTAACACTGGTGTGCAATATCCGCAAAGTAATTCAGGCATGTCTCCTTCAATTTCTATATTAAAGTTTTTGTACCTAATTTTGTTTAACATTTAAAACAAAAAAGGCTGACAAAACAACAACAGTCCATGAAAATTCAAGGCTTCCTCAATAGTTCCGTTATTATTATTATTATTATTATTATTATTATTATTATTATTATTATTTAGCTTTATAATTAAATTTAATTAATCCCTTTATTTTATAAAACTCAAGGCAGTGTACATAATGGTCCTACCTCCTATGTTCCCAACAACAACTCTGTGAGGTGGGCTGGGCTGAGAGAAAAGGCAAGAAATCCTGAGATACTCATTACAAGTACCACCAGCAAGTTTTTAATTTTTTCCCCCAATATTTGAAGATACAGTGAGCATGTACCATCCAAATGTCCTTACATTATTTTTGCCATTATTTTTTCCACATCTATTTTGTGATAAATTCTAGATGTCTGGTGGGTGGAATTTAGGAGTTGCTACTGTCTCACCCACTCCAGATATGAAGCTGGACAGAGAAAAGGACAGGCTATGTTGACCTTATGGTCCCTAGCAATGGCAGAAAGTGACATTTTTTAAAACAGATGTTTTGGAAGCTGAGAGACCAGAATGAGAATGACAAAAGTCATGGGAAGCAATATATTGAGAAATTAGGAGGAAACAGCTTTTCCCCAAGCCATTCATCTGACTTACCTGCTCAGAGAAAGATGTAAGAGCTAACTTTTCCTTCTGGGTTTTCCATGGCTTTTATTAATACTCTCTTCTTTATCTACGCTGCCTCGGAAAATGGAGGTGTACACATACTGTACATCCACATATACGCCCACCCAAAGATTTTGGAAAATAAGGCAAGTAAAATTTTAATTGGGAGGGGATTAGATTTAGTAGACAAATGGGCAACCATTTTGGGGAATATCTCCTTTTCTCCTTCTGTCTCCAGATATTCTCCATTTCCTCCTTCGTTAAGAATATGTTCTGTAAGAAAAGCTAAGAATTCCTTCAGGCCAGGGCATCAGACTGAGAACTTCAGCACATTTGGTCCATTGCCCAGTATCTAAATTTGATTACTCAAGCTGGGTGCAAAATGTCCTAATTAAAACTTTACTGAAAGTTTCACTTCAGTGCTTTAGCCCACAACAAATTAAAGCAGAAACCCTCTCAGAACACTGTTATATTCTCAAATTAATTCAGTGGTGAAATAATCCCTAAAGTGCAAAGCTTAAACAGGAGGTTGGAATAATGTAAATATGAAAAAAAGAGAAAGCTAAAGTCTTCTTTTTTCCTGACAATATTCAAGGTAAGGTTTAGCAGCTGGCCCACTGCAAAAACAATTTATTTTCCCCATTGCCATCCCAGAGCAGAACAGAGATGGGAGTAGAGAAAATGTCCTTGTCAGAAGAAGAAGGGGAAGAAACTTGCTCAGCCTTACATAATCCAGCCAAGTAACTAAGTTGGAAAACCTAAAAGCTACATTAATACAAATACAAACTGATACAACTAAATACTGTATACCAAAGCTGGGTTACCTCATACAATATTTTCAGTCAGAAAGTTATCAATATTGGATTCTACTAACAGTCCGGCACTTACACCTGTGGGAAAAACCAGTTTCCAATTCTTTATTTCACATTCTATTTTTTTTAATCCGTTCAATTGTGTCTGATTCTCGGAGACTGCCTGGACAAGTCCCTGCAGTTTTCTCGGCAAGGTTTTTCAGAAGTGGTTGCCATTTCCTTCTTCCTAGGGCTGAGAGAAAGTGACTGGCCCAAGGTCACCCAGCTGGCTTTGTGCCTAAGGCGGGACTAGAACTCACAGTCTCCCGGTTTCTAGCCTGATGCCTTAACCACTACACTAAACTGGCTCTCTTCACATTCTGTATATCTTGCTAAAGCTAACCTTCATCCAATGTTTTAATTCCACATATGGTTGGCTTCACTTCAAACACAGCATCGCTTAGAGAGCCTAGAGTTCCAAGTACATCTGAAGCTGCTAAAGCATCTGTGCCACATTGTTTTGACAGTACATATTCCAATTGTAACATTTTCCAGAGAGTTTCCAGAGAATTACCATCTTTGGTCTTGGATGGGGTTGTAGTGCCCCAGATAGACCCTGTGCATAACCTGGGGGTTCTCCTGGACTCACAACTCCTGCTCGAAGAGCAGGTGGCAGTCGTGGCCAGGAGAGCCTTTGCACAACTGTGTGTTCTGTGCCAGCTATGCCCATTCCTGGACCAACAGGCCCTTCTCACAGTCATCCACATCCTAGTCACCTCCCATTTGGACTATTGTAATGGGGATGCCCTAGAAAAGTATCCAGAAGCTTCAGTTGGTTCAAAATACAGCAGCCCGCATAGTTTTTGTTGGGGTTTGTATATACCCAGGAATTTACAGTTAGATAAATTATACTGCAGAGGCTTGATATCTAGGTGAGAGGGGAATTATTCTGCAAGTCACCCAATTAGCAGCCATTGTTGTAGGGATGATGTGTCAGTGTGTGACTCATACTACAGGTGCTAAGAGTTTAGTTGGGTGTGGTAGATAATGAGAATGACCTATAGTGTGATTGGTCAGTTTGTATATATAAGCAGAAGAATCCTGGTTTTCTTTCTTCTCGTCTGCTGTAACATCGCTGTATCATTTGTTACCCGTGTGGAAGTGATCTGTAAATATGTATGTATATAAAGTTAATAGGCTATTTTATATAATCTCTGTTTGAATCTCTATTTACTGCACAGTACGTGGATCACTGGTGTCTAGGAAGAAGGATCAGGCCGCTCCACGCACGCACTCTGACATTTTTGCACAAGCCTAGGCTTGCCCATGTGTCACCTCTTTTGCGGGAGCTGCATTGGTTGCCGATTTGCTTCTGGGTCCAAATCAAGGTGCTGGTTATCACCTTTAAAGCCCTACATGGCTTGGGGCCAGGCTATTTGCAGGACCACCTTTCCCCAGTCACATCTACCCCGCCCACCAGATCGGGAAGGCAGGGCATGTTGCGGGTCCCTTCAGTTTGGGAGGTACATCAAGTGGTACCAAGGAAAAGGGCCTTCTCCATAGTGGCTCCCTCCCTTTGGAACATCATCCCCCCCAGATATAAGATTGCCCCTCTCCTTGCTCCTGTTCTGGAAGGTCCTGAAGCCGTCATTCTGTCAACGGGCCTGGGGAACCCAAGCTGCTTCGGAGCCAATCAAGTGGCTGGTATGAATGTGTTTGCTGCCACTTTTGTACTTACTTTTTGTACCTGCAATGTCTAAGCATGTGTTTCTTTATGCTTGGGTGGGCTAAAAGTGTAAGAATATGAACCTGAATCTCTCTAACTTGCTCACAGGCCTTTTTTTAAACAATATTCCTTTTTCTGCACACAAGTTTTCACATTAAGCTCTGCTCCATTCACTGGTTCTAACAGGCCACTGAATGATCTTCACTGTCACCATGGCAGGATATAACATTTATAATGCTTTTTATAATGTTGTTAGATTACTATATTTAACTAATAGATTACTCTGTATAAATTTACTCAAAAAGATAAATCAGGTTTTAGGGTTAGAAACATTTAGGAACCTATTTAGAAAGTATTAAATATTATTTTGATTGTATCAAAGATAGATATCCTGATGATTTGGTAGTTTAAAAGAACTGATGGTTGAAATTAGCTCATCTTTGAGTACATAAAAATACCAATTCTCACATATGATGAACTCAGATAGATTTTAGATGACTCTGGAAATATTTCAGGTCTACAGGTTAATAATTATATGAATTATAAATTATAAATCTCCATAGCATAAGGATTAGATTTGAAGGAATGGGCAAATTTGACAGGTAGGATTCCTCTAAAGGGGCGTGGTGGCTCAGCAGGTAAGACGCCAGGCTTGTCGATCGGAAGATCACAAGTTCGGAGGTTCGAATCCCTAGTCCCGCATGACGGAGTGAGCTCCCACACTCGCCCCAGCTCTTGCCAACCTAGCAATTCGAAAGCATGCAAATGCAAGTAGATTAATAGGTACCACTTTGGTGGGTAGGTAACAGCATTCCGCATGCGTCATGCCGGCCACATGACCATGGAAGTGTCTTCGGACAATGCTGGCTCTTAGGCTAACAAACGGAGATGAGCACTGGCCCCTAGAGTTGGACATGACTGCACAAATGTGCTGGGGGAACTTTTACCTTTTTTATTGCTCTAATAAAAATGTAGTATATAAGGTTATAATTTATCTTGTTCCCCCCTTGCCTTTTTTAGTATCAATAGGAATACTGTAATATGAGGAATTCAATTATTTATGCAAATAAATTCTCAAGGAAAATTTGGTATCTATATCTATCCCTCTGATTATAAACATTGCTAAATATGGATGTAAAGATGACATGTAGAGTTTTATGGTGAAAATGTGGTACAACAAAGAAATATGACTGGAATCAGATATCTAAAGCATTTAGAATTATTTCTGATCAAAATAAAGAAATTAATAGATGGTACATAGTCCAATTCAGATCTCTCAAATTTATAAAAATACTAATACCCATTACTGGAGAAAGTGTACTCTATGATCATATATCCTTATGTGGTGTTTATACAAAACATAGCTCAATTTTAGAATGAAGTATTTATAGAAATAATTGTCATAATAGAACAAAAATATTCTTAAATCTCTTAACTGAAGCTCTTTTTAAGCACAGATTAATTATTAATACATAAAATGGTAATATATCTGGTATTTGCTGCTAAAGTTATTATTGCTAGATTTTAGAAGTCTTTAGATGGTATCTCAATAGAAAGTTGATACAATGAAATATGGAAATTACTTTGTTGGAAAAAATGAGTTATAAATTGCTTTGTAACCAAATAGAGGAGCCATCAAATGAATTTACACCACTTTGTGTTTTTTTTTATACAGCATATGAAGCATTATAACAAAAACAACAAAAATGACCACGGTGGAAATATATTTAAGTGTCCTGAGAATATTTGACCAAAATCCTCTCAAATGATATTAATAGTAATATTACTTAGTATTATTAATTAACATAATAAATCTTTCTCTTGATTAAAATAGACCTGCATCTTGATTTGAGTATATATTCTGCTCTTGTGTTGTATGTCTTAAATTATTGTGTTTAAATAAAATGAGGTTAAAGCTCAGAATGAGATGAGAATTTTAATAAAAGAAAAATCAAAGGGCTGTTGATCTATTGGAAAAGGAAAGTGGGAAAATATTAATAGGGAATGAATAGGGAAAATATGGCATTGCTGAATAACTACTTTGCATCTGTCTTCTCTCAGAAGAGGAAAAGATCCCTTCTTAACATAACTGAAGAATGTATGGAGGGGAATACAGTTTAAAATTGTTATCATATTAGTAAGAACCCACCTTATTACCTTAAACAAATTCAAGTCTCCATTGCCATATAAATTACTGTACATCGGGGAATTGAAGGGACTAGAGGAAATATTATTAGAACTGTTGAGTGTAATCTTTGAAAATTCCTGGAAAAGAACAAGCATATAGTCCCAATATTCCAAAAGGGGAAGGCAAAGGATATGTAAAAGTACAGATTGCTTAATTGAACATCTATAACTAATCAAAGTAGTAGAATAGATTCTAAAGAACTATGTCTCCAAATATATGAGCCAGAATGAGTTTCTAAAATCAGGCTAACATAGGCTGACCATATTTCCCTGAGACAATAATGGGACATTGGGATGGCAAAATGGGATGGGGTCTTATGTAATATTCCGTATTCATGAAAAAGATGGGGGTCCCCATCCCCCAGTCTGCGCAATTGGCTCCCACCTGCAAACCCTGCCCCCTGGTCCACGCAATTGGCTCCCGTCTGCAAACCCCGCCCCCCGGTCCATGTGATTGACTCCCGCCTGCAAACCCCACCCCTGGTCCATGTAATTGACTCCCGCCTGCAAACCCTGCCCTCCTTTGCTGCACGCTGATAGGCCAATCGGCAGCTCCAGCTCGGATCCTCCTTCCGCACCATTCCTGCCGGGTTTAAAAAACGGGACAAAATTGAGATTTTTATCAAAATGATGGGACGGTTAAAAAATGCTTAAAAAACAGGACTGTCCCATTCAAAACAGGACGTATGGTCAGCCTAGGCTAATATCATGTCTTTTTATGAGAGAGTAACTAGTTTCGTAGACAGTGTTGTGATACACTGTAGCTTGATGTTACTAAAATATTTCAAAAAGCCTATCATGATATCCTTGTGGACTATATAAAAGTGGGCTAGATAATATTGTGAACCAATGGATTTGCAACTGGTTGAATAACCATACCCAAAATATATTCATAAATAGGCCCGCATCATCCTAGAAGGAGATTTCAAGTTGCTTCTCCCAGTGCTCCATCCTTGGCCTAGCGCTATTCAAAATCTGTATAAATGACAAAAGTGATGGAATGGAAGGGATGCTTATCAGATTTGTAGATAACATCAAAATGGGAGTATGTCGATGAAGGTTCTCAGTCATCCAGGTGGAACAGTCTATGGCTTGAATCATGTCAACTGGATTTCTATTTTCTCAGTAGAAACGTTTCACTCCTTATCCAAGGAGCTTCTTCAGTCTGAGTAAAGTTAGTAAGGGAATCCTTAAATATGTTTCTAGGGTGGCTGTGTGACCTTGCACCTGGGGCTAGGTCATGGTTATTTTGAGATGTTTATTTCTAAGTCCCTTTATCATCTAAAGGAGGATCGTTAAGATTACCCTGCTGCTGTTGAGCTTGCGAAATGGTCTTAATCTTCCTGGGCACAGAAGACAAAGCAGGAAGGAAGATAGGGGAAAGGTTGTGCCTGAGGCCCCCACCTCTATTCAAGGAAGGATTTTCCAAGTTGGCATAAATGGATTCCTTGACCCCTCTCTCAAACCACCTATCTTCTCTGTCTAAAATGTGAACATTAATGTCCTCAAATGAGTGTCCTTTTTCCTTTAGATGAAGATAAACTGCTGACTCTGGTCCTGTGGTGTTACTTCTCCTGTGTTGGGCCATCCTCCTGTACAAAGGTTGTTTGGTTTCTCCAATGTAGAGTTCAGAGCACTCCTCACTGCACTGGATTGCATACACTACATTGCTTTCCTTGTGTTTTGGAGTTTGATCTTTGGGGTGTACAAGCCTCTGTCTCAGTGTGTTGGTGGGTTTGAAATATACAGGTATGTGGTGTTTGCCAAATATCCGTTTTATCTTTTCAGACACGCCAGCCATGTAAGGAATGACCAGGTTCTTCCGTTTACTCTGAGTCTCAGCCCTATCTGTCGCTGTTTTAGGTCTGGTAGACTTAGATTTAGTGAAGGCCCAATCTGGATATCCACAGGCCTTCAGAGCTGTTCTCAGGTGCTGTTTTTCATTCTTTTTGGAATCCATGGAGGTGGGGATGGTTTCTGCTCTGTGTGATAATGTCCTGATGACTCATAGTTTGTGCTGCAGTGGATGGTGGGAGTCAAACATCAGGTATTGATCTGTGTGTGTGGGTTACCTGTAGATCCCTATTTCTAGCTTGCCACCGGTCCCAATGAGGACTTCACAGTCTAGGAATGCCAGTCTGTTGTCCTTGGTGTCTTCTCTGGTGAACCTAATGTTGGCATCTATAGTGTTTATATGGTCCGTGAAGGCCTGTACTTCAAAATGGGAGATTGGTTATTGCCTTAGAAGAGAAAATTGAACTTGAAAATGGCATTGGCAGGCTTGAACATTAGGTCCTACCCAACAGGATTTTGATCACTGCTGACAGGTGTAAGGCCCTGCATATGGGTGGGGAAAATCAAATGTAGAAATATCATAGAAGACTTAGCTCCACAGCAGAGCATCTGAGAAGGATATAGGAATGCTAGTGGACCATCAGCTGAACATGAACAAGCAGTGTGATGCAGAAGACAAAGAGTCAATGCAGGTTTGGGCTGCATTAACAAAAGCATTGCCTTCAGAATATGAAGGTAATAATCCTATCATATTCTGATTTGGTTGATTTGGAGTATTGCTCAATAACGGTTACTGGACCGGAAGTAGAAAAACAGTAGCCAGTTGCCTTTTGCTAGTGCACATAGAAATCTGTTTCTGAAATAGACAGTGTCATCTTCTGTTAATCCTCCACTCAGTGTCCTCACTTTGTACCTCAGGATGCAGTCCTCTGTCTCATTCCTGAAGTCACTGGAAATACATTTTTGTTTTATCATATATCCAGAACCTGGCATAGAAGGGTTTCACTGTTATCTTTCAGATAGTCCATAAGTTATTTGGGAGCTGTGGGTGAAACCCGTTCACCTCAGGTGACTGAAAAAATGGTAAAACTGTAAGGTATTACATTTTTTTCAAAAAGAATCTCAGAGGAGTAGGAGGCTGGGAAAGAAAAAAATATGTTGCATGCTAGAAAAAGGATTTTTAAACCCACAGAAAAGCATACATGTCCAGGAAGACCCACCCATTGGCAATCTCTTTCCTGGAAGAGCACAGCAACAGGAGAATTGGCTAATGGGAGGACTGGATAATTTGATACTTTGCAAGTTGTTGCCAAAGTGGACAGGGCTTAAACCAGTTTAGAGAAGGCAGCATGAGCACAGGATAGGAGCAGCTTAAATGTTAAATGTAGGCTCTCAGGATATGTATGGGTCCTGATTTAGCCTAGAGTTCAGCCTAGGCCACAGACTGACACAATCATGGCTTCTAGAGAGCCAGTGAGTCTGTCTATCGATATCTGAAACCAGTTTATCACTTCCTCACTTACTGAGCCAGGGTTTGAGAGAAAAAACATGAGCATACTGCACCAGGCAGTTTAGAAAAAGTGCCTCCAAATATCAAGTTAGATTTAAACTTTGAAATATTAAATTTAAAATCCATTTGGAATTTAAGCTTTAGGTTAAACAGGTTAGGTTGAAACCCTAGTATCTGGCATGTTATTTCCATGCTCTCTAGTAGGGTGCAGCTTTATATCATACCTGAAACTGGCAAAAACTACAATATGCTATTTAGATCCTTTTGACTCTCCTTAAATGGAGACATAAAAGAAATGAAGCAACAGGTTTCCTAATTGCTATTGTAGTTCCATAAAAAGAAAATGCCCGCTTTTTTGTGTAATACTAAGGCATTTTAACAGAACATCAAAGAATGTTTAATAACTTGGAATCCTATAAAACAGCTGTTGATCTTAATGAAGAATAAAGAACCCTAGCTAACACTGCTCCATTGCAAATGGTCTGAGTGTTGAATGCAATACTGTCCTCCATATCTTGTCTCCTAGCTCTCTCTCTCTCCTGAAGAGATAGAGATATAGATATAGATATAGATATAGATATAGAAAGATATAGATGATATAGATTACGCACGCACATACACGCACATGCGCACACACACCCATTGTGAAATTGTAGATTAAAAAAATTCCCTTCTCACCCCTATGGGTGGTATGTGTCTTCCTCAACCTCTCGTCCTCTACCAGAGGCCTGGGAGTTTGAGGGTTCTATGCAGTATCTTAGCTGTTCCTAGCATTGCAGGCTTCTTGACAGTGTGTGTGTGTGTGTGTGTGTGTGTGTGTGTGTGTGTGTGTGTATAAGCACATAACTGAAATACACAATGCTTGTTTTTGGAAAAGCTGAAATAATTTCCAGAGAAAATTATGGAATGTTTTATACATCCATATGCAAGTCATGACTTGGTCTTTCAGCAGTTCCTAATGCCAAAGTAGTATGTAATTCATAACTAAATATAGCCTGTTAAATTTAAAAAAAAACTGGAAAAGAAATTGAAGGACTAAGAAATTACTGCTCAATTTTAGTTCTTTTGAATACACTACAAGATGCCTTCTTTAATTGTGCAGTCTGTATGTTCCATCATTTCTGTGCTAAGAGAAAAGCAGTGCCAGCTGAAACATTGCATTAATGCATGTTGGATTTGAATGAGTTGTAAATCGCTTTATTGAATAAATCATACATTTTCAAGCAAGAGCTTTTTAATTATTGTTTCTTTCCAAAGGAGTGGAGGACAGCTCCTGATAGGGCTTTGATTTCCAATGAAATATTAGCAGGCAGCTTTGTAGAAGGAATTCAGGGACAACTTGGGCACATTCCACATTGTAGTTGGAACAAATTGAAAAGGAGGAGACATGTGATATTAAGAAATGAATGACCTTCTTTCCAAGGATTGGCAGCCAAGGAAATAAATTCCTTTCCTCAGAGAACAGGTGCACTCCCACAAATAACTCTTTTTTTACTTGAGCTGAAGTGTTTTAAATAGCCAGAGAAGAGGAGTCATTAAGACATTGGACAAGGCCTGGGGAGACTTCATCCTTGGTCACTGAAATTCACAGGGTAACTCTGAGACAGTCACTCTTTCAGTCCAACCCTAGCCCAACAATGTTTGTTGTTGTTGGGGGAAAATGGAGGAGAGAGCTAAAGAAATTTAAGAAGTAATTAATAAATAATTCCACTAAGGATTATGAATTGTCTCCCCTATCCTACCCCCAACCCTGATACTTTCTCCTTATAAGTGCTATTAACATTCTGGTTGACTCTGGTTAAATAGGCTAATGGAGGTTTTATGCTACTAGGGCTAATTAAAACTACTGATTATTATTGGTACTAAAACTTATTGTATAGGTTACAAATTAGGGCTATTGTATCTAAGCTACAAAAGTCCAGAGGACCAGTAGATGTCAGCAAAGAGATATAGAAAACCCTAACTAGATTGCTGGACTTTTTCAGCCTAGATATGGTTGCCCTAATTAAGAATACTCTCCAATATGCACCTTGTCGTATCACAGTTTCTTATTCTCTCCCCTGCTTTTCTGATATTCTGCCTGTAAAAATAAGGTACAAGGGATTATCCAAGGGTAAATAATTTCCATGCTTCAGAACTTCCTGCCTATAAATACCTATCTTTCACTACCTATCACTCTTTTCTATTATTGGCTAAGATATTTCTGTTCCAGAAAACATTGTCCTCCTAGATACATTTCATTTCTATTGAAACATACAAACATTTATATTCTTCCTAACTGGTTTCTATTAACATGTCATATGGCTTTCTTCTGCAAAATACCTGTCCTGTGTTACAAATGTTCTTCAGTGTGCCATCTTCAAGTTCTTCATAGCGTTTTGAGAGTGCCCCGCGTAGCGCAAGCTTTATGGTGTTTTGGTTTTGACTAATTTTTAAAATTTTAATTTTGTTTGCATGTTTGAATAGTTGATTTTAATTGTTCTTATTGGCATACTCTGTAGCACCTTAACAGGTAGTCTTTGGGTTATGACAGCACTGGGGATTGGAATTTCTCTCGCTAAATAATGCAGTTGTAAAGCACAACATCACATGACCGCTTTGCTTAGCAACGGCAATCCTGGCAGTCCCGGTTGCCATTGTAACCCCAGGACCACACAGGTCATTAAAAGAGGACCTCACATGACCGTGATGTGGGAAGAGGTGGGAGTCCCAGGCAAGCAGGTTGGTGGGCAAGACCTGTGGGTGGGTGGTGCAGATGGGCGCTACAGAGCACAGGTGGGTACTATGGGAATTACAGAGCGTGGGTGGGCAGGTGCCACAGGCAGGCACTATGGAGTGCAGGCAGGCAGGCAAAAAAGTGGTAGGAGCGGGAATGACTCACCACCTCCTGCTGGCTTCCTCATTGACTTTGCTTGTGGGAAGCTGGCAGGGAAGGTCACAAATGGCGATCATGCAAGCGCAGGACACTGCAACCATAGTAATTGTGAGCCAGTTGCCAAGAGCCCAAATTGCAATCATGTGACCGCGGGGACAGTGTGATGGTCACAACTTCGAGGACCAGTTGTAAGTCCCCTCATTCAGCACCCTCATAACTTTGAACGGTCGCTGAATGGGTGGTCGTAACCCCAGGACTACCTGTAAATGTTTTGAGAAGTCCCTGAGTGACAAGCTAAAAGCTTCAAGAAACCCAGAGAAGAAATAGATTGCAAAATTAAGCCAATTATCTTAGTTCCCCCAAAGAATCCTGAGAACTATAGGTTTATGGCAGGGTTTTTCAAACTGTGTTCTACAAGAACTTGAGGCACTAAGAACAAAACAAAAAACCCTTCACTCTAACACAACCAACTTTCTGTCACTATAGTTTTACCTATTGGTCAGGGTTTATGGTTCATAGGATTCCTTGTTTCAAGAAATTAATGACAGCTGTTTAAGATTATGGTATATATGTCGTCAGTGTTTTTCAGTATCCAGACAACTCTTATTATATATTCATATGTGGAAGTTTATGTGAAAAAAAGTTTCACCTGGGTTTCAGTATTGTACATAAAGAAGTTAAAAATAACAAAATAAGTGCTGGGTCTGTTCATTTTCTTTCAGATACACAATCCCATTATGCAGCATTAGAAAGGATTCCCTGAGAGCATAATCATATGTTCAAAGGTAAATGTTTTTTGTTGGGACAGAAGAGGTAGAAATCAATGTAGATGTCTCTTAATAAAACACGCCTATGAAATGTGGTTTGCAAGAAATCAGCTTTTATAACTGGTTGGGAGCGGGGAAGGCACACTAAAAATATTTGTTACAGATTTTTTTTTATCAAAGTTTTTATTATTATTTTTTTACAACAAAGATAAAAAAACTACAAAAAACAAAAAACACTACAAACAAAAAACATTAAAAGTGTAAAAAACACACACACACACACACAAACTTTTAGAAAGTTACATACATACAGGTGACTTCCAGCTTTCAACAGCAAGAATATACAACAATTCCCATAAACCTTTCCTCTATATCAAACCATAATCACATTATTTCTATAAATCCTCCATTAACACATATACAAATCTCTAATACAATTGCTTGTTCCCCTTACATAAAATATATTTATACATATATTTAAATTTCTACTTCAAGCTTCCCTCCCTCTTAAAAAATAATCCATTTAATTTTTTTTCTTTCTACTACTATTCTATATACTTCTGTCTACAACATCAAATTATAGAAACAAATAAATTGTCTGCCTTTATAATAAACAATCTTAACCCTATTAGATCTCAAAAACAGTAGAAAACATTGTTATATCTTATCAATCCTTTAAGTTTTACAAATCTATAACCCTATAAATCCTAATCCAAACCATAAGAAAAGAAAAAAATCATATTAGTCTCATTATCAATCCAATTAAATATTCTTAATTTGTTATAAATTGTCTACCTTTATAATTAACAATCTTAACCCTAATTATGCTTAAAAACAATATAAAATATTACCAGAACTTGTCAATACCTTTTAAGTCTTAGAAATCAAAAATCCTGTAAATCATGTTAATCTCATTATCAGTCCAATTAAATATTCTTAATTTTTTACCCTTTTAATTTTTTTCATTCTTTTGGATCTTTATCCACTTTGGAGCAACAGACAATTTTAGAAAGATTAGAAATCGTAAAAAAGAGACTTCAAAGTATAAGAGATGATGAAGCTTCAATGAACAACAAAGAAACTATGATCTCCTCTCCATCAGGGCCTTATGAGAAGTTCTCCCTAATGGTTCCCAATAATTTAGAGAACTGTCAGACCACCTTTAATGCCCAGGAACTATTGACTGATTTGAATACTGCAAATATGGAAGCTGTACATCCTGCTCCAAAACTCACCCCCTTAAACGGTTGCATATTTGATGATCCTTTCAATTTCCTGAACCAGATAACTGAGTTGGACTGATTAAGATCTCATACCGCATCTGGATCTTTGAATCTGGTGTCCTGGAATATAGCGGGGTGGAGAAACAAAAAGCATGATTTGGATTTTATCAATTTTCTAACCTCTTTTGATTGTATTTTATTACAGGAAACTTGGTCAGTGGACCTTTTAAATTTAAAATTCTGCTGACTAATACAACTCTGATAGACAATGTAGAACTAATGGTAGCATCATGTAGACCAACTTTTAGCCATTTAAGTTAAATTAAAAATCTCATTCAAACATAAAAAGAAAATGTTGTGTTTCCTGGTCATTTTGATGCCAGGTGAGAAGTTGTAACTTTGAAGATGCTACAATATCAAGTAATATGCACATTTTTTTAACTTTATGGATATAATAAATGGCCCAATTCAAAGTAGTTACTGGAGGCTGTGGGAAATAACTGGAATGGTAGCCTTTTGGTGCTTGCACTTAACACGGCAGGAGAGTTTGTACCCTGAAAATCAAACTGGAAGCAACAGTTGTTGGGACTTCTAGTATCATGGACTGCTTTAATGAATTTCACATTTTGAAATTTACAGAGTACTGCTGTCCATGTTTACAAAACCCCCACTAATCCAACATTCCCTGTTGTCCTAATTGAATGATGATGACAGAAGTCAGGATGACCTCATCAGATTTCCTCTAAATATTCATGAACTTATGCAAATTTCAGAGTCCTGAGACTCTGTGTAAGGTTGTGCCATTTTTTTGTTGCAAAGGTACGGCTACAGAGTAGAAAGTGGGGGGAATGCAATTTAAAATATCCTTGTGGGTTTTAGGTACAGTATGTTAATTGTATTTTATATTTTTATATTTATGTAATTGTATTTTATATTTTTATAATTATATACAACTGAGAGAATATTAGTCATGATAATGTAAATGAATAAGACTGTTTTTAAATTTGATAAGGGGCTCATTTACATTGTGATCTAAATGCATTTTAATATTTAATTGGGACTTGTTAAATTAGATTTGGAACTGTTTCAAATCAGAGGGTTTATATTTTAAAGCCCAATGTGTTTACCTTGTAGAATTCCAACTTGTATTGGTCAGTGACCGTAATAAATTAAATTAAATACCCCTCCTCAAAATATACCAGGGCATTTAAATGTTTCACCATTACACCAACAGCATTTTTTTACAAAGATCTGACAGCCCAATAGCCCCCCAAAATACAAACTTTCCAGCGAAAGAGAAAAAAACTCCCACATAACATACTCTTCTTTCCCATAACATTGATTGAAATAGTCATAACATTTCCCCCACTTGGCAGTTCCTTGTGCAGTCCTAAGGTTAAACAATTGTTTTAATCCCATAAACACCAATCCAGAGTTTTCAGTTGAGAATATTTCATTCTCCCCCACAATTGTAAAAACGCCATCTTTGCCAACGTCGTCTTCTTCTATCATAGTATTTTCATATAGTTGTTTCATTTTAACTAGAATCTCATCTCGAATGTCCCAAACAGTCTGTATAATAATTTGACAACCCTTTGAAAAAAAATCTTCTTGCTAACAATGTAATTCTCTGAGATCTTCTTTAAAATCTTCCATTGTTCAAACAGTAAATTATAGCACACCCTAAAAAGTTAACTCACAGAAATAGAGGTTAATGAATTAATCCAAAATTAACCAAAGAAAATATACTAGCAGACAGCTTGGAAAAAAGTAAACAGAAAGCCTAAAGTTTAGAATAAGAAATATGTAGAAAGAACACTTCAACCTTGAAATTCAGCAACAAAGATAACAATGGAAAGGCAATGTTACAGCTCTCAATATAACCCAGATGGGGGGAAAAAAGCCAAAACTTTTTATTTATAGTTAAAAATCTCCAAAAATAACTATAATCACCAAGAGATTCTGCTTTCTCTTACTGTAAAAGGCTTCTCTTAAGATACAAAACTTAAAAAAACAAATTGGGTGTTTAAGATATGGAAAGGCATGACTTATTTCCCCTTTTATAGGGGGTGCATATAAGGCTTAGAAAAAGATTAAATCCCAGCCTCCCAGTGTAGTCTTACTGCTCGGTCGCAGATGCTGTCTACGATCTCCTGGCTACAACTCACCGTCTGGAGGACAAATGGGTCGATTCTCAGTGTTTTCCTTAATCTGGAAAAACACTTGGGGCTACAGAAAAACCTGTCTCTGCACACACACACAAAAAAACTACCACGCTGCCAGCTCTGCCCATGGAGCTCACAGGCAAAGTTGTTCAGTCAGACATTTCCCACAGGAAGCCCAAAATATTTGTTACAGATTGATGCTCTTTGGTCCAGAGATATTGGAGCAGGTCTTTTGGTGGCTGCACAAGAGACCTACTTTCTCTCCAGTGACCTCTGTTAGACCATTCAAGCCTCATGCAGCCCAGAGCAGTGTAATGAAGCCAAAGATTCAGGCTGCAGCAGTTAAGGACTGTGTCATTCAGCAGGGGCAACAATAGGGCCAGAGTATGGCCAAATTGGGCTGTGCAAACCCAGACAGTCCATGGGTGTCATCCTCTTATCTTGGATGAGATAAGAGGCATTTGCCTGGTGTTGGTCTTGAAAGAGTATTGAGCTTGAGAGAAGTACATCCAGCCTTTTGCTTTATCGGAGTGACATATTATAGCTTGTTTTTTTTTTTAATTTTTATTTTCAAGATATAATTAAAATAATTAAAAAAGAAAAAACTACAGAATAGATAGAAAAAAGAACTAAAGAAAAAAGAACAAACTATAAAGATGTGAATAGAAAGAGAAAAAAGAAAAGGCGACTTCCGACTTTTTCCGAAACAGATATAGGGTTAAATACAAATCTAATCTCTTACAATTAATTAACCTATCATAACATTATTATATTAAATAATAACATTATTTCTATTACAATAAACCATTCAATCTCTAAAACCCAAAATCAAAACATCATTTTTTTCTATTACAAGCAAATATTCCAAAAGTGGTTGCTAAATTGATATAAATGTAGAAATAGAATGCTCTTTTATTAAAGCTGTTAATTTAGCCATCTGAGCCAAATCCATTAATTTAACAGTCCAATCTTCAACTGTAGGTATTTGTGGATCTTTCCATCGTTGTGCATGTAATAATCTTGCAGCCGTGATCTTATATAGTAACAAAACTCCATGCTGTTTCTCTAATTGCTTTTCCATCAAACCCAAAAGAAAAAGTTCTGGCTTTCTTTGTATATTTACTTTAAGAATCTTCTGAATAATAATACATATTTAGTCCCAGAACTTTTTAGCCTTCTCACAAGTCCACCAAAGATGATTAAAGGTTCCTTCGTCCTGTGAACATTTCCAACAGACATTAGTTACATCACTATACATTTTTGACAACTTATCAGGAGTTAGATACCAACGATACATCATCTTATAAAAATTTTCTTTCAAATTATAATTCAGCGTAAATTTCAAACCTTTTGTCCGCATATTCTCCCATTGGTCAAGCATGATATTATATCCAAAATTCTTAGCCCATTTGATCATACAATCCTTAACATATTCATCTTCCATATTCATCTGTAACAAGATCTTATACATCTTAGTAATAACATGATCATCATTTATGCATAAATCCATTTCAAACTGTGTTATTTCATTGACAATTTATAGTTCTTTTTATCTAGTTTAAATCATTCACCAACTGTATATGGGTGAACCAATGACATGTAAATCCATCAGATTCTAATATTTCCCTTGTTTTAATTTTTGGTTCACCCTCTTCAAACTTTAACAGGTCTTTATATTTTAACCAGCTTATTCTTCCCACATTTTCTCTTCTGATCATTGCTTCCTGAGGAGACAACCATAATGGTACATTTGGAGACAATCTTACCTTATATTTATTCCAGATTCTCAATAAGGCATTTCTAATAAAATGATTTTTAAAATCCTTATTAACTTTAACTTTTTTTTTACACTCCAGGCTTGGCTGCCAGCTCGACCAGTCAGATTTCTCAGAGAAGCTGACTGAATTTCCCTTGCTTGCGTGGATTGCAGAAGTTGTGGTCCACTGAAGTTTTTTTTTCCCCTGGAGAAGGGGAGACCAGAAGATTACTCGTGGGGCCATTGGGATTGCCTACCCTTGTTTTTTCTGTAGTTTTCCACCGCGGAAGGAACAGGGTAAGTGCAAGGCAATGGCCGAGATATATCAGGCTCTCGCAGGGGAAACAAGTCTCTTTGAAGAGACACAAGAGCGCCCAGCCGCTTTTAGATCACTTTAGGAATGTTTTTTTTTAGATTAAAATATTTTTGAAATCTAAGATCGATTTTTTGGACTTTGTTGAAAATGTTGGCTAACTTTGTGCTTTCTTTGCTATAACTGATTCTGGTGGAAGTTTGATGGACTCTATATTTGCAACATAATGAAACGTCTGCATTTTTTTTTTTACTTCTCTTTTGTATTAGAGGGATTTAAGAGACTCTGTTTGTAATTCTTCGCTTGATAAACTAAATGACTATTCATTTTTTGAGAAACTCTTTGTTTGGATTAAGCAGCTTGCAGCTTGAAGAACGAAAGCTCGCAGTTTGAAGAATAAAAACACAGGGTAACGTGTTTTTTTCCTTGTCGTCTTTTTCTACATCCTCCCTGGTTGGATTTTGCTTCATTTGGAATATATTTTTTATTTCTCCTTCTATAAACTGTTTAAAATATTATTCTCTCCTGTATTTTGGATTATTGGAACTTTCTTTTTTCTTTTGACTTTAAAAAAAAACAACAACAACAACGACGTTCTGCTTAATAGATTCTGCTGGTAGTATTCCATGGACAGATTACATGATTATTGTTTTGACTAGAAGGGTTGTTGTTTTAATTTGAAGGACACAGGAAAGATGGCTTTCCAACTTGTACCTGAGGAGCTCAGAAGAGAGATTACTGAGGCTTTTTCAAATATTCAAAGGTCGTTGGAATTACTGTTCGTAACTCTGCAAAACAGAGAGAAAGAACAGAGAACAGAAACAGAAGTGAGACAGGAGACAGAAAGGAAAAATGTTTTTCAAGTGGAGGAGAAACAGAAGGAGGAAATTTTGAGTATATTAGTTCAGAAGAACATTCTGAAGGCTTTACACTACAATCTTGGTATAGATATGTTGTGGCAGTGGAGACAGAGTGAAAATATGGGTGCACAGTTGGATGGATGTTGTGAAATATGTGGAAAGGGAGAGAAGGTTGCTCTGATATTCTATATGAGATATAGAAAAGAGCAGGCTGTATATTGCGAATCTCCCACAGTGTATTGTGATTTTGGCATAACCTAAACAGAAGATATGAGAAACTATATGGATATAAAGGTTAATGAAAAAATATGGACTTGAATTGTTATGAGAAATTGTATGGATATATAAAAAGTGATATTCTAAATGTAAGATGCTAAATACAAACACAAGTTGATATTATAGAATATTGTTTTCCTTAGAGATATATTTATGAGAAGATAATGATATGATGGAATTAGAATGATGGTTACTACAGGATGATATATATCAATATGTATTGTATGAATATTATAAGAATTGATATATTAGCTATTAGGTTAAGTGATATGATAGATTATGCATTTAGTTTAAATGGACACTACTACAAGGAATGGAAATTACAGATGGATAATTGAGATTCAAGAATTCCTTTTTTATGGAGATATATATATATATTAGAATTAAATTATAGAAATATATATGTATGAACACTATAAGAATTGCTAAATTATGTATTAAGTTACATAACATGTTAGGTTATGAGTCATAATATGAATAGAATATATTGTAGTTTATTAGAAGTAAATAAGGCTTTTATTTGTTATACTAATTGGTCTTTATTGAAGATATAAATATGTAGTAATGAACATTCAACATTTAACTACTACTTCAAGGAGTGGAAGCCAAAGATGGATTATTGGGAGACAGTAAGATGAAGGTTAGAAGATTGGATTAAAGAAATCAAAAGGCATATGACAAAGAAAAGTTCCTGTATACTGTATGAAGGACTAACATTTAAAATCAATTGTTGTACTTTAAGTTCAAAGATAGATTGGAGGACATCTATTTTCTATATTTTCTTTGCTTATTATTTCTTGACTTCACTTTTTCTTTATCTTTTTCTTATTTTGTATTTCTGTTTCTATTTCTTTTTCTACTTTAAATTTTATTATGTATTGTAAAACTTAATAAAATTTAATAAAAAAAAAAACTTTAACTTTGTCATACCATAGATAAGCATGCCATCTGAATCTTAATTAGTGTCCTTCAAGTTGTAATAATTTCTTGTTATCCAGAATAATCCATTCCTTGATCCAAAACAAACAACAGGCATCAACATACAAATTTAAATTAGGTAGACCCAGACCTCCTCGTTCTTTGGCATCTTGTAACAATTCATTGGAAGGACAGATGCTGAAGCTGAAGCTCAAATACTTTGGCCACCTAATGCGAAGAGAGGACTCACTGGAAAAGACCCTGATGCTGGGAAAGACTGAAGGCAAAAGGAGAAGGGGACGGCAGAGGATGAGATGGATAGATAGCATCACCGATGTAATGAACATGAATTTGAGTAAACTCCGGGTGACAGTGGAGGACAGGAAGGCCTGGCGTGCTATGGTCCATGAGATCACGAAGAGTCGGACACGACTAAACGACTGAACAACAACAGTACGAACAACAAAACAATTTATATTTAATTCTTGGTTTCTTGCCTTGCCAAATAAATCTGGAAATATCTCTCTGCCATTCTTTAAATGGTAAATCTGTTGAGAGAATTGGTAAAGTCTGGAAAAGAAATAACACCCTAGGCAAAACATTATTCTTAATCACAGATATTCTTCCCAAAAGAGACAATTGTAATTTCTAAAAAAAAGTCCCAGAAAATAATGATAAATCCACCAAGAGAATATACTGTAGTATTTCTGTATCAGAAAGAGCCTCTTAAAGTCCAATAGATAAAGTAAAAAAGTGAGTTAAGAAGTGGGGTGGTCGGAATTGTGTCCCTTTAAGGGCTTCAAAGTGTGATTTGGACAAGGTTTTCCTCCCGCTTCTCAGCTGTTCCACTCACCGTTTGATCGTCGATCATCAAATCTACGACCCTCCGGCAAGGTGCAGCTGTTCAGAAGACCTGGGGAGCGATTCCAAGCTTCCCTCCTTCCCGGAGGCAGCTTTGGGGATCAGATTCTTGCCTGAGCCTCTAGTTATAGACCGCATTGTCGATTCTAGCCACAGAGGGCTAGAAGCGTACTTCCGCCATTTTCCCACTGGAAGCTGAAGTCCCACATATTGTAGCTTGTAAGGCAGCCAGTACCACACTGCAATACTCTGGAGAACCACTAGAAGACAGCAAAGAGAAAAAGAAAATTCTCTTTGCTGCCATCTCATGGTCATCCATAATTTTTTAGCCCATATCTGATAGCTGTACATGTTGAGTGCAATGGGGTGGCCCTTATCTGCCATTGATATAATTTACAGTGAGTAAATATCTGAGATTGCAGTGTTGGGATTTCAAGCTTATGAACTCACATTAATTAGAAGGCAGTAATATACTATGTGCAACAAATATGCTAGCTTCCTTTAACATCCAGTTAAATCAGCTCTGACACTGATTCCACCTATTTACAAAATTGTGTTTTTTGAAATGGTGGAAATTAACATGAGGTCATGTTGTAAGATTTATTTCCTGCCTTTCTTCCAGGAGTTCAGGCTGACTTTCAACATTTATACCTCCATTTTCTCCTTTAAAGTAGCCATCTTTAAAGGAAACATTTTACAAGCTTGCTCAAGAAATGCTTGGATTAGTTTGGTTCCAATATAGGGTTAAATAATCCAAGCATTTCTTGAGTTGTTATGGAAGAGAACCAAGTTCCTTCAAAGATAAACAAAATGGACTTAAAAATTATAACTTGTAAGAAAGAGATGGAAATATTGGATTTACAAAAGGTATTGGATGGATATTTAAAAATTAAAAAAGATATACAAATAATGTTCCAAAAGAGATATGTGGATTATTTGTTTAAAATGGAATATAAGGGACTTACAGGAGTGGATACACTGAAATTACATATGGACTATTGACAAAGATGACAAGGATTTCGAGAGAAGAGACAAGGAGAATAGAAGAAAGCAGATGTTAGAACTTTATTTATGGGAGGAAGAAGGAAAAATACAAAACTTGTTTATTTGATTATGGTTAAGTAAGGGGTTGTCGTTTTTGGTATTCTTTAATGGTTATTTTGACTGGATAGGGTTTTTTTGGGGGGGAATGTATAATTGGGTGTAATTGATTAGTTTGTAATATCTATGTTACTATATTTGATATATAAATAAGGGATTATTATGGATTATTATGGATTAGGGGGATTATGTTTAAATGGAAAGGGAGACTAAATGTTTATTTTGTTAGTTATGACTGTTAACTTTTACAAGAGAGCTGAAGATTTAGAGATGGGTTTATACAATATGGGGTGAAATATGGAATGAAGATGTATTTGGTAGTATTTTAAGAGACAGTGATAAGTTGTTAAGGTTGCATATACTTGCTGGGGATAAAGGGAGAAGTTTCTTCTTTTTTTCTCTTTTTGGGGGGACTTTTTTTTCCTTTTCCTTTTTTTGCTCCCTTTTAATTTTTTTAAATATTTTAATGTATTTTTGTATTAGTCTTATTTTTGTATTAATTTTATCTGTTCTATATGATCTTTAATAAAAATTATTGAAAGATACCTTCATTTTCTCTCCCACAGCTAGAATCCTGAGGGATAGATTAGACTGAGACAATAATAATAATAATAATAATAATAATAACAACAACAACAACAACAACAACAACAACAACAACAACTGAAACTTCTATGCCGCCTGACTCTCAACGACTCTGGGCAGCTCATAGTGACTGGCAGGTCACTCTATGATCCTATATGGCTGTGAATGGACTTGAACCTGAATCTTTTAATCCAACACTTTAGCTACTGTACCATACTGATATAGTCCTAATATGTAGCCCAGTCTAATATTTGGGGGTCTAGTTGCAGTTCACTACTTAGGCTTATTGAATTTCCAACCTAGAGTTGCTGGATAGGGAGACATGAAATGGTGTTAGCTGTTGCTCGTAATCAGGGAGAAGATGGGAGATAGTTTGTAATGATTTGGGCACTATAACCTGATAAAGGTACAAACAAGAGATAAGTTTTTATGGTTTTTAATTCTGTAAGCCGCCTGGAGTCAGCGTGTGTGAGTTGGGTGGCCGTATAAATTTGTTTAATAAATCATAAATAAAATAAATAAGTTCCAGAGCTGCCAAGCTAGGGGTCTGCAAAACATTTTGCATTCAAACTACTGCATTTAAAGTTCTGAAACACTCTTTAAATTTGAAGCATCCTGTCTGGAGTTCAAACCAGATATTTCAAGTGTAAAAATTGGCATTTTTAAAATGATTTTGGGACTGTTTCCATTTTGAAACAGTGCGCTGAGCTCAAAATACTTCCAAAATAGACAAGATGGCCTACTTTGGACTGAAAACAGTTTTTCCCACTAGAAATGAGACAGTTTGAATGTCTACCCTGGGAGTGCCAGCTACTCTCAATGTTTTTAACTGCCCCAAACAGACTTAATTAATTTATATTTATATAAATTATAATATACCCGATCATTCAGAGAGGGCCTGCTACGAACCCCATCAATAAGGGAATGTCATCTGGTGGGGTCCAGGAGGCGGGCCTTCTCTGTAGTGGCACCCGCCCTTTGGAACATCTTGCCCCCAGAGTTGAGGCAGACCCCCTCCCTCCCGACCTTTAGGAAAGAACTGAAAACCTGGTTCTGCCACCTAGCATGGGAAGGGGGAAGTAATAGTTCCTCATGGGGGTGGTTAATTTCATAATGTCCTTCCTTTGTGTTAAGCTAATTGGCCAAATTGGATTTTATAAATATTTAATTGTATTAATCAAAGTGTAATTTTAAATTTTATATTTTATATCTTTGTTTTAAATGTGATTTTATTGTAAACCGCCCAGAGTTCCCCGTTGGGGTAGATGGGCGGTCATATAAATTGAATAAATAAATAAATAAATAAATAAATAAATATTTAGATTTATATCTCACATTTCCACTCTGCGAAGTGCTACCACTATGTTCCTGATCCTTGGGAGAGGAAAGAGGGAGACAGAATACTTAGGACTAAGGTGAATGCAGACTTTACCCAGTATCCTGCTTGTCTCAATTCTTTCTGATGCTACCAGAGCCCCTTACGTATGCGAGCAAGACTTTAATATTCAAGTTATCCATAGCCATAACCCTTTAGCTTGCTCCAGGACTATTTCATCCAAAAGCTGCTGAATCAGTTCAGGGAGTACCTGGCTTGGCAATAGCAGATGTGAAACAGATCTTGGAACTGTAGTCAATCTCAAGCTGAATATGAATCTATAGTGTGATATGGTTGCAAAATATAAACACATCCACAGGCCACTGTAGAATTATAATTTCCAAATCAAGAGAAGTATTAGCTCCTTTCTATTCTGCACTTGTCAGGCTTCTGTCTCAAGCACCATGTGCAGTTCTGGGTACCATATGTTAATCAAGATTAAGGGGGAAATGAAGGGGTATGAAGAAAAGCAACAGGAATTGCATGGAAACTACTCTCCCCTTCTACTAACTGCAGGCATTTTAAATAAAGCAATCATTTGAGAGGACTTCCAAAGGAGTGGTGAAAAGGAATGGTATTCAATTGAATGGGTATTCAATTTAAATTAAATTAAAAGTATTTTGAATTACGCAAACAAATTTTTAGTTATCATTTAGAATCCACACTCTGAGCCTGCAAGAACTACAGAATAGAAAGTAATAAAATAGACTTCTCCAGTGTGGTGGTCTGCAGAATGATTGAGCTTCAAATACCTAGCAAGTATAGTGATGACTGACCATTAAATGTTTGAACACCATTGTAGCCTAACAATGGGAATAGAATAAGATTGGGTAACTGATGCTTCAGTGTTTTGTGAAAACCCAGCCATGGTTTTGCAAGTTATCTGAAGCAGGCTGTTAATTTAGCCATAATATAATTTTGTTGGTTATGCCCAGAAGTTATGTGAAGGCATACATTTTGTTTTCTTAACTGAAACTTAATAGTTTAATGTGCTAAGCACAACCAACCAAAGTCTTGTCAACAGGAATTTGGATTTTAGAGAACTTGAGGTGCTAAGTTGGAGCATAGGTGCCCTATGTAACGGGAGAAGCACATTCTGAAATGAAAAGAAGCCCAAAGAACCGCATTATGAAACAGGTACCATCATGGGACATAGCCAGAGACAAAATGCCTGCCATGGAAAATGGGCAGTTGCAAAATGGCTGGTGGTGATATTGGGACTTGTAGCCCAATCACTTTCAGACTGTTAATCTCCTGATGTAGTAATACTATTCCTTTTTTTTTTGCACCACCATGGATCTTGGGGGCATGTGTCTGAGTGTCCCTCTTAAAAAAAAATGAAATAATCTGGCAAAAAATATTTGGAAATCTAATCAGGTTAATTGCATTAACTTACCCTGGTAAGATGGAGTGGTTGTGGGTGTGGAGTTCCTCTGTATCTAGGAATCTACCATCATTAGTCCTTGATGGGGTTGCACGGCCCCAGACAGACCTGGTGCACAATTTGGGGGTCCTCCTGGACTCACGACTCCTGCTCGAGGAGCAGGTGGTACTCATAGCTAGGAGAGCCTTTGCTCAACTTCATGTTGTGCACTAGTTGCACCCTTTCCTGGATTAGGAAGCCCTTCTTTCAGTCACTCACGCCCTGGTCATCTCCCGTATGGACTTCTGCAATGCGCTCTATGTGGGGCTACCCTTGAAAAGTATCTGGAAGCTGCAGCTGGTGCAGAATGCGGCAGCGTGGGCAGTTATGGGCACCTCTAGGGCTGCACATATAATACCTCTGCTGCGCAAGCTGCATTGGGTGCCAGTGTGCTTCCGGGTCCAATTCAAGGTGTTGGTTATGACCTTAAAAGCCCTTCATGGCATGGGCCCAGGTTACCTGAGGAACTGTCTCATCCCAATTACATTGACCTGTCCCACCTGGTCCAGCAGGAAAGGCATGTTACAGACCCCATCAGTTAAAGAATTCTGACTGGCAGGGTCGAGGAGAGCCTTTTCTGCTATTGTCCCCACCCTGTGGAACATCTTGCCCCCAGAGGTGAGGTTGGTCTCCACTCTTCTGGCCTTCAGAAGAACTGGCTCTGCCAACTAGCTTGGGGATCCAAGAGTGATAGGGAGCCATGGGGGTGGTTGATGGCTTAAAGATGCTCTCTCCACCTTTTAGTTTCCCTCCTTTATCTTCTATGTCCTTTTTCTGTTTTTATAATGGTTTTATAACTTTTATTTGTAAGCCACCCAGAGTCACTTTTATAGTGAGAAGGGTGGTGTATAAATTTAGTAATAAATAAATAAATAAATAAATAAATAAATAAATAAATAAATACTAGACTTAACTGCAGCAACCGTTGAGTTGACTTGCACATGGCATCTCTCATTCTCTCTCTCATTTTTTTCATGCTGCTAGTCACCTTACACTTTACAACAGAATTCAGTTGTGAACAGCAGGGCTTTTTAATGAGCTACAAGCCCATGTGCTCTTCTGGTTTGAACACAATCACAAAGATAACGGACACATTCAAAATGGCAACAAGGGGAAAAAATGTATCAGGATTTAGCATCCTTCCAGTATATTGTTGGGGATTGTACTGTAGTAGATTGTAGTATTTGTATTAGCATGGGTAATGTAGTAATTGTATTAGCATGCTTGTAGTGGCAGTCTGGAATGTTAGAAGTAGATTGGCCTGAATGGCTCCAAGGTCAGCCTTGCCTGGTGTTATCAGTGCTCGTTAGCAGTAAGAGTTGCAGCTGGGAGTGAGAAACGGTTAGAAGTAGTTAGAAGGAATTCAGCATTTAGGAGGGGCTGGTATGAGGGGGATTTTTATCTTAGCAATTGCGCAGGCATTTTCTTCAGACTGATCTTTACCTTGGACTGATCACTTGTATTAATAAAGAACTCTTCCACATTCCTGATGGCTTGTGATTTGAGAGGCTCTGAATTAACAACTGAGGACCAGGACCATCACAAAAAGAATGTTGTGTACATCTCCACACTTGCAATTGCCAGAGGAGGTAAGCAAGGCAAGCAGAAGGAAGCAATGGCCCCTTTTACTTCTTTCTTAGGCTAGAGGAGGCTGAATTGCTTTTACAAAGATGTGGATAGTTTATCATTTTAAAAAGTTACTTTAGCTGAGTTACTTTAATCCCTGATTTTTCCAGTGCTGTGCATACAGTGTATGTAAAATAAATACATCCAATTAAAGAAATACCCCCACCACACTTAAATGTTACTTAATTTTCTTCCTTACACTAGAACCATAAAATTTCAATTATATATTTGTCAGATCAAATAAACCTATAGATGGACAGATAGATAGCAAGGTTTCTTTCATGTTGCACTCTTAAGGGGGAGGTACTTATTGAAGAGCAGGAGCAGCGTTTGTGGGCAAATTGTTCTCTGCCAACTGCTTAATTTATGCTGCACCTCAAATCCTGTGTTCCTGCTCTCTCATTTGCAGGGTGCATTGTGGGTGATCACACAACATACTAGCAAGCTCCACAGTAGAAAGAATTGGTTCTTCCTCATTTATTATCTGCAGAGCAGGGAATGACTCTGGAGGGAAACAATAGCAGAGAAAAATAGTAAAAAGAAAAGTACAAAGTATCTTAAGGAGGGGCCTTTGCACTTGCACTTTGTCATGGCAAAAACATGCCCCCACAACTTCTTTTTTTCTGTCCTCGATACTCCATACTTGATCTATATAGTCATCTTAGCTCTTTCAGTGTTAAAATAGTGCCTCCCCTTTTAAACAGGCAAGACGTTATGGCAATTTTGCCATAAGTACAATCTGAAGCACTTCATCAACAATTTGGCTGATGTTCCAGTCAGGTGACAATTAGGTAGCAGGACAAGCCCAGCACCTCTTGACCACTTTACACTGGTGCAGGCATGGCCTTTCCCCTTCCTTCTCTGGGCCCTGTCTTCCAGAGCCATTCTACCTAACTATCTACCAACCAAATACAGTATAGTGTCTCCTCTCCGATCCCAGCCAATATTAAAAGGGTGATTGGTGGATGTCTTCCGATGACTGATTGGAATTCCAATTGGCTGATGACATTTCATGTATGGAAACTAAAAAAAAGCCAGGGAAATCCATCAGTTTGGTCTTAACATGCCCTGCAGACAATAATAAGTACAATTTGCTAGCATTGAATTTGTGGTAGGATAAGGATGGGGGGGCAGCAAATTCTATGCTAATATGGTTTGGTGAGTAGCAATTTAACACAGGTATGAGAAAGAGCCTGAAGTAGGCTCTAGAAGAGACTACTCTTAGAATAAATATTCTAATATAAACTGGAATTTCAGTACTATCTTCTCTTCACTCTATACTTTCACTTTCTCTTATTTATTTATTTGTTTATTTTCTATCCCACTTTTATTATTTTTATAAATACTGTAACTCAAGGCGGCGAACATACCAAATACTCCTTCCTCCTCCTATTTTCCCCACAACAACAACCCTGTGAGGTGAGTTGGGCTGAGAGAGAGTGACAATATTTTAAGGGCCATGATGGATGTTTTCTTCATCTGAAATTCCAGCCCTGCTCAACATTATCCACCATGTGAAAAGCTTCCTCCTATTGGCATGTGTTACACTACTTTTTTTTCTTTTCCGTCATAGTGTCAACTGCTAACTGATTGATGTTACTGTTATGATTACTATTCCTTATAACTATGGGCAGAAAATCTGGGCTATTATTTAACTAATGTTAAAACCTCAAGAGATATAAAGGGAGATATATAGAGTTTTTTATATCTCTTGAGGTTTTAGCATTAGTTGATCACCAGGAGGCAGCAAACAACTGGTTTCATCCTTACTCGGACTCATCAGGTACCTGCAGCCATAACTCTTGAATTGAATTCCCAGGCTATTGTGCTTTATTCGGTGCACCTAGAATTATGAGCTAGAACAGCTCTGGTTGTCAAGGTTTGTATAAAGGAGGCTATATAGACAGTTTATGAGTACTGTAGTATACACCTTCCAATTCATAAATAAGCATGAAACCTCCTGGTACACTGCCTCCTGGTGGTCAAATAATATGTAAACCACAGGAATATATACTGACATAGTCCCTCTGAGGTGGTGGAGTAATGGAACCTCAAGCATGAGGGCATGATGTAAAATAACTGCAAGATATGTAATATGTATGTAATATATCTTGACTGTCATCTAATAATACCCCAGATTTGGCAGCCAAGATGGAGCCACCAGGTAAGTGTTATAGAGCTGGAGCTCAAGAAAGGGGTTTTGCTCTGAGGATATAGCACAGAAATATAAACTACGCTAAGTTGGGATCACATTTTTACAAAAAGTGCGCATCACCAAAACAAAACCATATTTATGTTAACATCATATAACAAAGAGTGATGGTTCAAAAAGAGCCACCCAATTTTCAAGCTGTATTCCTTCTGCCAAATGTGAACCAATGGTGCTCCATACAGGTGTGGAAAATTACGGTGCTTATCCATACAGGTGTGCCAAATTTCATGAACCTGAGATGAAAGCAACAGAATTCTGAGAACACAAAGATTTCAGAACAATTTTATAGGAAACCTCCTATAATTATTACTACTACTGTTGCTATTTCTACTCCTTGTAGTACATAGACTGATCTGAGTGCAACCATCCTGCACATGACATAAAATATGTAGGAAAGAGCATTCTGTCTCTACTGTTCAGGAGGCAATTTATCGGAATTACAGGTACAATCTGTTCATTCGTTTTACTGTTTGCAGAGTAGCCACTAATAGGAGTATGCAAATTAGCCAAGTTGTGATTTGATTGTGCAGTTTGATTTGAAGAGTCAGGCTGAGTCAATTCAAATTTGTGAGTCAAACAGCTGGATTTGATTATTTGTTCTGATTAGGTAGAGGGTATGTGCACATTCTTAAAAGTCCATCCAAATGATACAAAAGTTCAAAATATCAAACTGGTGTGACAATTTATTTATTTATTTATATTTTATTTATAATTCAAATTTATCACCGCCCATCTCCCCCAACGGGAGATACCATACAACAATACTATTTTGGTGGACTAATCTTTTTTGGCCTGTGTATATGCTACCATGGGATCTCAACACAGGAAATAGACCCACATGGGTGATAGTTTCTCCATATGGGAGGTATGGCCAACATAGTTCAACACAGCTCACATAATCATGTTGGTCATATCACCCATATGCAGAAAGGCTACTTTTAAAGGCAAAAACTTCAAAAATGGCTAATAAAACTAAAACAATCTGATACAAAGAACATTAAAAATTATATAGGTATTTAAAAATCCAACAGGTAGAACCACTGTAGAAAGCCCCTCTAAGACCTCCATTTATGGATGAAGGTGGTCCTTCTGATACCAGGTTGTGAACTGTTTTAAAAACCAGCATTTCAAATTGGGTTTGGTGACACAGAAGTAACTAATGCAGCTGTTACTGAGCAAGGGTAATATGTTCAGATCATCTTACATCCACCAACGCTCAGGAAGCTTGAACAAATGAGTAGTGACTTAGTAGAATTCAACATCTCTCAGTGGTGAGTGGGTGCCAAAATGAACTGGCAGAAGTAATTAATAGGTATAGCAGGGAGGAGGGGGCATGTTTTGTCTCTCGCAAACAGAAGCCTATCAAATTGTTCCATCCTCAATCAGGTGTCTGGGTTTTTCAAGATTCAAATACTGCAATAGGTAAATTCACCATCCCGTTTTTGAGTGGGAAGATCCCTCACTTGGAATCTCAATTCAGATTCCAGGTGAGGGGGGAAGAACAAGAAGTCACTCTTCTCCAGGAATAACCTTTTAAATAAATAGTGCCAATCCCCCTCCCCGTGCCCTTCTATCCAGTCACAAGTGGTTCTGCAGTGCATAGTGCTAAGGAGAAAACTCCACAATGGAGTAAAGAATATAGCATTATTTTAAGAAAGGTAACAAGGGAAAACTTAAGAAAATAGGAGAGCTGCTTTAAATTACAAGAGGCTGAGATTTGCATACAAAGCTAAGCAATCCTTAATCTGAACAAAGCAAAGACAGAAAAAGGGAACAAATGTACAATTAATCAAAGTACTGCAGCAAAACACCACTGAAGGAAAAAGGAAAGGATCCCTTATGCATCTACCTGTACATTCTCTGCCAATTTTATCTTTTTGGTTCCAATTCTGTAAGGGTTTTCTGGGCACTGGACCTAAATACTTAAGCCAGTCAGACAAAATCTATTTCTTATAGTGCTTGCTTTTTCTGAAGCTTCCCAAATTTTGTACTTCCCCTCCTCCTGAATCCCACCCCCTATATCCCTAATTGGAAGAAGAGTATAGTTGTGCTTAGAGCAGAGCTTTCCAAACTGTGTGTCGCGACACATTTCTGTGTCGCTGCAAGGGCCCAGGTATGTCGCGGGGGAACCCGGAAGAGGAGGCCATGCACCACGTGGAGCCCCGCCCATCCCTTGCCGCGCCGACAGGTCCCTGCCGGTAGGGCTGCAACTGTGGGGGAGGGTGCAGGGACGTCACTAGGCTGCCGCGCTGGGGGGGGTTGCAGATGAAGAAATCTTTCCACTTTCCTCTCCTGGTGCTGAAGTCCAGCTAAGTTTTTCCCGGGGCCCGAGTCCAAAAGAGAAGCCCAGAAGTAGGACAGTCCTATCCCCACATTCTTTCAGCGCAACTAGTCCCATGCTCACTTTCGGTTCCACCTAACCCCTGAAGATCCCCGCCCTCCCTCTCTCCTCTCCTCTCCTCTGAAGCCAGCTCTTCAGCTCTCGCCGCAGAAGCCAGGTAAGTTAGCAGCCCGGTACGGCTGTAACTGGGGGGGAGAGTGCAGAGACGCAAGTAGGCTGCCGTGCGTGGGGGTGGGGGGTGCAGGCACCGCAAAGCCTTGGCCTGGCAGCCAAGAAAGGGACGGGGAGGCGGCTCCGCTGCCTGCCTCGCATGGCCCCCGTGCCACCCACGTCTGCGGTTCCCCCTCCCCCTTGGCGGCGGCCCCATCCAGGCAGAGGCAGGACTGGGCGAGCGGACAGGCGGCGTTCTTGCCGCTTCCACCCATCGCCTACGAGAAGAAGATGGCGGCGGTCTGATGCACGGCCTGCGGCCCGCGAGAGCTGAGCTGGGACCGAGCCGAGGGAGCTTGCCGGTGGCTCCGGCGCAACTAGAGGGCTCCCGGTGCAGGGACGGGGCGGAAGGAGAGGAGCCGCTGGCAGGAGCGCGGCGGGAGCGCGGCAAGAGTAGCGCCTTACCGGCGCCTGCCCGGCTTCCAGCGTGCTTCATCGAAGAAGATAAGACGCCACGGGCGGGCAGCTGAGAGGCGGGCGGACAGCTGAGGGGCGGGCGGGCAGGCAGGGGGTCACCTGCAGCGGGCTCATCTGACCATCCTTCCCGGAGCTGCTGGGGCCAGATGGAGCGGTGGGGGACTCGGCATCGCTCCTCCCAGCGGGCACTCCAAGCCCAGCTGTTCAGGCATAGATCAAGGATCGATCAGGCCCGGGGGCAGGGCTGTCCGAGGGGCTGGGGGGGAAGACGGGTCCCTGTTGCCTGAGACATCCTCACGCATCCTCCCCCCTCCCCCCACAATATGGCAGCAATAACAGGCAGGGCCCGAAAGAGAAGGAAAGCCCCAAGAAAGAGCGGGGATCCTGCACTTTCCACTCTCCAGAAGAGCTTTCCGCACTTGGATCCATTTCTGCCACAGCCTTCACGGCAGGTGGTGGTCGCTGTGGTTGTTATTGCTGCCATATTGTGGGGGGAGGGGGGGAGGATGCATGAGGATGTCTCAGGCAACAGGGACCCGTCTTCCCTCTTCCCCCCAGCCCCCTGGCCAGCCCTGCCCCCGGGCCTGATCGATCCTTGATCGATGGCTCAACAGCTGGGCTTGGAGCGCCCGCTGGAAGGAGCGATGCCGGTCCCACACGGCTCTATCCGGCCCCAGCAGCTCCGGGAAGGATGGTTAGATGAGCCTGCTGCAGGCGACCCCCTGCCTGCCCACCCGCCTGCCTCTCAGCCGCCCGCCCACCAGCGCGGCGTCTTACCTTCTCCGACGAAGTGCGGTGGAAGCCGGGCAGGCGCCGGCGAGGCACTCCTCGTGCTGTGCTCCCGCCGGCGGCTCCTCTCCTGCTTCTGCCCCATCCCCGCCACCCGTGCTGGGTCTTCCCGGAGCACCGGGAGCCCTCTCGTTGGGCCGGAGCCGCTGGCAGGCTCCCTCGGCTCGGCCTCCGCTCTGCTCTTGCGAGCCGTGCGTCAGACCACCGCCATCTTCTGCTTGTAGGTGATGGGAGGAAGCGGCGAGCCAGGCCAGGCCACGGAGGCAGAGAGCACCGCCTGTCCGCCCGCCCAGTCCCGCCTCTGCCTAGCTGGGGCCGCCGCCAAGGGGAAAGGGGAGCCGCAGATGCAGACGGTGTGGGGGCCATGCGAGGCGGGCATCGGAGCCGCCTCCCCGTCCCTTTCTTGGCTTTCAGGCCGATGGCACTTCTCGGGAAGGAAATATATGTCTCTGGCTGCCGCACTTCGCGGTCCCTGCACCTCCACCCCCCCAGCGTGGTAGCCTAGTCGCGTCCCTGCACCCTCCCCCCCAGTTGCAGCCCTACCGGGCTGCTAACTTACCTGGCTTCTGTGGCAAGAGCTGGGTTCAGAGCAGGGACCTGTCGGCGCGGCAAGGGATGGGCGGGGCTGCCCGTGGTGCATGGCCTCCTCTTCCGGGTTCCCCTGCGACACACCTGGGCCCTTGCCGCGACACAGAAATGTGTCACGACACAGAGTTTGGACAGCTCTGATCTACAATTACATACAATACAATACATACAATACAAGACTGGGGGGCTAGGAGGCAGGATTTGGAGCCAGCAGCCAATCACGTGGGGTGGGGTTTGGAGCCAGGAGCCAATCACATGGGCCGGGGGCGGGGTTTGGAGCCGGAAGCCAATCACATGGGCCAGGGGCGGGGTTTGGAGCCAGCAGCCAATCACGTGGGCCGGGGGCGGGGTTTGGAGCCGGCAGCTAATCACATGGGTCGGGGGCGGGGTTTGGAGCCAGCAGCCAATCACATGGTCCGGGGGCGGGGTTTGGAGCCGGCAGCCAATCACGTGGGCCGGGGGCGGGGTTTGCAGCCGGCAGCCAATCACGTGGGCCGGGGGGCGGGGACTCCTCATTTGTGTGTCACGAAATTATGCATGGCTAAAAGGCGTGTCACCAACATGAAAAGTTTGGAAAGCCCTGGCTTAGAGATACTAGTCAGCAGGCCTCTCACTTAACAGCCAGCAAGCTAGTAAATCTACCACAATGATAATATATCCTCCATAGCAATCTTGGAAATCTTAATGCTGCTGCTTCTATTGCTGCTCCACAAAAAAAGTACAGAAAACCATACTTTGAAAATCTTGGAGCAATTTCTTAGAAGGTCTTTCTACATACAGTATCTCCCAAAGGTACTGTGACTGGAAGTAAACATCTTCTTATTGGAAGCTATAGTTCACATAGCTATAGCTGCTCCTTTCCTCTCCTTTTGGCATTCTTGAACTCTTCACTAGAATTCTATTATCCCATCTTAATAGAAATTGAACTGAACTGGACATCAACTGATGGAGGATAAACATCAGCAGAGCTACAATATCCATATCAGAAACAAAAACAATTAAGACCAGAGAATTAGGATGGCACATCTAATTTAACTCACAGGGTAGTATAGGTGATTTGTACTGTACTGTGCTGATGTATCTTTGTTATAAGAATCTATGAAGTATTCATAAGCCTATTTCATTAAATTAAATCAACTATTTGCTTGTAACACATATAGAAATGGTTGGATTTATACCTTTGGATAATCTTACATTTTCCACTGCAGGAAATTTAAAAAAGGCCACTCATAATTTGGAGAAGGACTAAGTAATTCCAAATTTAAATCCGTAACATCAGGCTTTCTCAGAAGTTACTATATTTTAGTAAGTCATTAAAGACAATTTTATGTTTAACCGTGTCTGCCATGATTAATGATAGCTATCTGAACTGAAAAAGGCCTTAGCATGTGTACTGAAAAACATGCTTATTATTAAAAAAAAGAAAAAGAAAATCCTGTACTAGGCTATATTATGTTCACATTGTGCTAAGAAGAAGAAATGAATTTCCTGCAAATCCTACTGCTACAGTATAAACACCTTTCAGTTTCCAGTTTCCAAATCTTACCTCTAGTAGATGCAGTAGTGCAGGAAATTATATTCCAGGAACTGATAGCATGCTCTAGTTAGAAATGAAGTGCAATATTAATCAGGGACCATTCTATTTTTACCAAAAGTTATGCCATGATTTTAAAAAAACCTCAAAGATGCTCAGAAAACTATTTTTAAATACAATATGCGCACTCATGTTTAACAGATTATTGTGTCTGTAGTCAAAGCAGATGAGGGTGGGTATGCATGCACATACATGCCGAAACTCAGAAAACATACATCTGGTGTGTAGATTCCTTTCCTTGAAACTACTTTGCAAATCATTGGGGTCCCCTTGCTTCTTTAAGGGAAGCCACCTTTCACCATACTGCTACAAAGCATACACTAGAGAAGAACGGTGAGAGGAGCCTTTTTCAGCAAGTACTGTGGGAGACATCTGACAGGACCATGCAAACTAAAGTCCCCCAATCCAGAGACCCCTGAAATGCAGATGTTACTCCCAGATGCCCTTTGAATCAAAAAGGCCTGATGAGTCAGAGAACAGGTCTATAAATTCTACTGCATCTGGTAATATAACAACCTGTGGAACAGATTGATAGGCCTGACCTTGAGAAATTAGTTTACTAGATTTTCCCTTTCTTATTCAGAAGACAAACATGGAATATTCAGTACAGTACCTTTCTAGCAATGTGCAAGATCCACAAGTGTTGAAAAACCAAAATAGTTATTCATGACTTAAAACAGTGAAAATAGTTGTGGACTGGATGACAAAAAACAAATTGATACTTACTACAGTTTAAACAGAGGTAACTCTGGCCAGTCAAAAAATTCCTAACCAACTTCAGAATCAATACACTGGTGTAGAGAACAGATTTCCTGAAGTTTCACCAGTAACTCTGGCTGGCATCTTCAGAGGCAAACTGGTCTGCTATGCAGACCACAGACAACTGAGCAGGGACTGACTGGGCTCCTGTTTTTATAGCCAAGCTGGTTTCTGATTGATGGAGGTTGGTGGGTGCTGGTCTCTGATTGGTTCTTTGTTTTTGCCCAACCCTGACTGGTCGTTTTGGTGGTGGTGGTTCCTGATTGGTCCTTTGTTCATGCCGGCTTCTGATTGGTCATTTTCAGAGTGCTGATTCCTGATTGGCTCTTGGTTTGTGCTGGGTTCTGGTTGGTTAGCTGAGTCCTGAAGTTAGCTTGTCCAGGCAAGTTTCTGATTTGCCCATTTTGGGGAGGTGATTCCTGGTAGGTCCT
This sequence comes from Charina bottae, assembly GCA_023362775.1. NCBI lineage: Eukaryota > Metazoa > Chordata > Lepidosauria > Squamata > Charinaidae > Charina > Charina bottae. The sequence goes on along the minus strand of JALMGJ010000028.1, from coordinate 4,890,373 downwards.
GCTTTTGAGCAGGTTCTTGATGTGGCGCAGAGTAGGTAACCAGGTTTTGTTAACATCACCACATTGCCTCTGAAGATGCCAGCCACAGTTGCCAGTAAAACATCAGAAAATGTGTTCTCTAGACCACTATCACTAATCCCTGAAGCCCAACACTGCCCAACAACTTCAGAATCATTTTGGAGAAAAAACAGAATACTAATCCAATCAATAAATGAATGCTTTCCCTGGCTTTCTTCAGTTCTGTAATGCTACTTGATCTAGCTTGCAACCAACTCTGTTCACAAAGTCAAACAAAATAAACCAAGGTATCTTTTCAATACAGTTCTCTATATTACATGAGACGGCAGTAATTTTGAAGCAGCTATATCCCAAATTGCCTCACATCAAGGCTGCTTGAAGAGAAAAGAAAGATCCTATCCAGGAGATTAGAGAAAGAAAAATTTGCAGCCTTCCTTACAACAGAATATGCATACACCAGAAACCCCTCAGGTTTTTCATCAAGTGCATTGCTTAGGGCTATCAGATCTGGGCTGCAGAAATCAGGTTAAGCACAAGGTGGTAGCAGAGAGACAAAAACTGTAACAATGCTGCCTATAGTGTTCATCTGGATCTGTAGCCCTATCATTGCTACTGTAATCAGTGTTAACAGAGAAAGAGAGAATACTTTACAATCAAATCAGACAAAATTACTAAAAACAAAACAAAGGAGAAGAAAATTAACAGGATAATCCACAAGTGTATTTTTAACAAGAAATACTAAATTAGTACCTCTAATGCATTTTAAGAACCCTGTGTCATATATGCATAGCAAATAGACAAAATTTAGCAATGCAATGAATAACTTCCACATATTGTAGTCTTATAGGATATAGGTAATTTGTGTTTCCTCTGTCCTTCCTTCTAAATTCTTTGTAAATGAAGCTTTATAAATTGGAATGGACATCAAATTAATGCATGATCCACTGATTCTACTTCTAATAAATGTAGGCAAGAATGCTGGATGATAAGTATTCCACTAAATATTCCCTTTAATAGCAGCCAAGGTTCTTTTGAGCTGCACTAAAGTGAATGCTTTTCTTTGATTTATACAAGCAAGTTTAAATTAATCGGTGACTGGTTCACATAAATAGTTGGCTTTCTTGTCCATACTATTCCTAAAAAGAGGAAAAGCCAAACTCATATCTTTCTGGAGCTCAGTATTAAATATCAGTTCCAAAATGACTACTGTAGCCCTATTCACTCCAGTGAGATAAAAAACTGAGGAAAGAACCCATGATTTTGTATTAACTGAGGAACTAGCTTTTCTTTCCAGAAAAAAATTGTAATCCTAATGAAATGCCAGAAATCTTTTTATTTAGGACAGTAATTTATATTATATAATTCTGTCCTCAATGGAGGACATCCCTGATTTAGTGTGCAAAACTAAAAACACAATGTGGTATCCTAAAAATTGCCTTTAAAAAATTGGACTGGACAATTTGCAGTCTTAAATAGAAATTTCTAAACTATAAAGAGAGAAACTATAGAGAGCCAGTTTGGTCTAGTGGTTAAGGCAACGGGCTAGAAACCAGGAGACTGAGAGTTCTAGTCCCGCCTTAGGCATGAAAGCTGGCTGGGTGACCTTGGGCCAGTCACTCTCTCAGCCCAACTCGCCTCACAGGGTTGTTGTGGGGAAAATAGGAGGAGGAAGGGGTATTGGTATGTTTGCCACCTTGAGTTATTTATAAAAATAATAAAGGCGGGATAGAAAATAAATAAATAAATAAATAAATAAATAAATAAATAAATAAATAAATATAAATAAACAAATAAATAAATCATTTGCGTGATTACCTCAGCTTTGAATACTTTGAGGACAAAGTGCAGTTGATACACTCCTAAAATAATCCTAGAGCTTCTCCATGCATTTTTTTGTGTCAGATTTAATTTGTGTATTCCAAGAGCCAGAAGAATGAAACACAATTTGAAAGTACTTAAAATTGTATTCCATGTATTTGCCACCTGTATATGTGCCTCCTAGATCTCTTTAGATAGCTTATAACTTTGTTTTTCTTTTGTTTTTGATGTTATTTTTTTTCCATAACAATAAGCAGGTCCTCCTAGGCCTGTCAGAATTATCAAGAGAATTACTGCATCAACTGCATACAAGAGTAGTTTATCAGATAATCTGGGGTGATAGAATTCCCTTCTGTTTAGAGACTGTATTGCAATATTTATACAGATTTTAAATAGAAGGAAAGCCAATATATTGTCTTGCTTAACCTCCTTTAAAGATAGAAACTGATTGGATAATGTACCAAAACTACATTTAAACCTACACTGAGGTATATTCATGTTATATGTCAGTCTTTCTCAACCTTTTGACCCTGGAGGAACCCTTGAAATATTTTTCAGGCCTTGTGGAACCCCTGCACTTTCAGGCTCAAATATAGGCCAGAAGTTACAAAATTATTATATCCGTTTCATGTGTAGGCCTGTATATATGCACTAATAGTGTTCTTAAACTAAAAATAAAGAATGAAACTTGCCTCTTTAATGTGAAGTTGTCCAAATTTGAAATATTTTTTTAAATAAATAGTTATCTCCCAGGGAACCCCTAGTGACCTCTCATGGAAACCTAGGGTTCCACAGAACCCTGGTTGTTCTGTTCCAACTAGGGCCCAACACAGGAAGCGGTGAATAAATGATCTTTATTAATAATAATTACACACAGTAAAGTTCAGAAAGCAATTGCTCACTAACACGTGGTTCAATTCTGGAGCCGGTTCCAAGCACGGTCAGTGTGGCATGGAAATGCAGCTCACGTGGGTTGGTTCAGCAGCAAGGCGAAGCTTGGTGCACGAGAGTTGGTGTGGCTGCAAGGCAAGGATCGGGCGCAGGGTTGGCATGGCAGCAAAGCAAGGCTTGGGCTCGAGGTTTGGCGCGGCGGCAAGGCAAGGCTCAGGAGCCAGGTTTGGCATAGCAGCAAGGCAAGGTTTCAATTCAAGACTTGGCGCGGTGGCAAGGCGAGGCCCAGGATCGAGGTCCGGTGCGGCGGCAAGGTGAGGCTTGAAATCAAGGTCCGGCATGGCGGCAAGGTGAGGCTTGAGATCGAGGTCCGGCGCGGCGGCAAGGCAAGGCTCAGGATCGAAGTCCAGTGTGGCGGCAAGGTGAGGCTCGAGATCGAGGTCCGGCATGGTGGCAGGATTGTGATTCATGGGAGGCGTCTGTATGCAGCATGAATGGTTGTCTCCAGCAACCTGCTCAAGAGTTTGGCGCCTTTTATGGGTGCGATTTTCCCGCCATTTGCGTGTGGGAGCCAATTGCGCCTCTCGTTGCTCGGCTCACCTCTCCAGTCTTCTTTCACGTGCACTGATAGGTGGCGGTGAGCCCGCCACCTGACTGTCTCTGATCGCCATCTTGAACTCCGGTTTGAATTTCGCGCCTAAACACTTTCCTGCCTTTTCTATTGTTGGCTCATCCTCCGCCTCGGACTCGACCTCCATCCTGACACTGGTTGAGGAACCCTGAATTAGATTATTGCTTGTCACCTAAAGGGTGTTCTTTCTTTTTTATATATAAAAAAGACATTTTAAAATAATTTACACCAGGATGTTTAGCTTTGCAGTAGGAAGCTAATATGTGGTCTGATAGCCATTGATGTCAGGGAGAGGATGCCTGTATTGTCTGCACCTAGTAAGATCTATCAACCAAGATGGGGTGAGGGGGGATGTGCTCGATCAGTAAGATATTAAAGCTGCCCAGAGTCATTTGGAGTCAGGCAACATCAAATTGAATAAATAAAATAATGAGTGAAAGTAAAAAATTGAAAGCACAGGTACAAAACTGAATCTTGTTTCACCCCTTCCTGTGAATTACCTCTGAAAGATGACTCTGAGGGTTGCACTTAACTCTTAAATAAGTACAGAGATACCTAATGAACAACAGTAGATGTCTTAATAGAAGATAGTTCAAGTTACTTTCATAAATTGTCTCTTTCAATCATGTGGAAAATTGCAAAGAGGGTCCCCCATGGAGCTGGGAGTGGAATTTTTCAGCAAGATAATATAAAATTAACCCTTGATCCAAGGTTGCTTGATAAGCCTGAAAACCTGCTTGCTTTCTTGCTAAAATGTTTTTACTATCTAGCCAGTTAAGTAGAGTCTAGTAAAGATGTCAGGCATAAAGCTTACTAATTGTATTTAGCAAACTGATTGATGTGTAATTTGCTAGATCATTTTTTTTAATGGAATAATTATTGCATAGCTCCAATCTTTGGGAATACTTGCTGTGTGATCTATGTGGGTACAAAGGGTCATTAAGAATGGGAACTCACCAAACAATATTAGTTATTAACAATTCATGGGGGCAAAAGTCTCCTCCAGGAGTTTTCCATGATTTATAAGCTTAGTTATTTCAGAAGCTGTAACTGCAGGCCAATCAACTCACTTAAACTCAGCACTGGCAGAAATGTGCAGTCAAAATTTAATGTAAAAGTAAAGCAGGAATGCATCTCTCACACATCTGCTGAAATGAGACACTCCAGCCTGGGCCCAGTGCTATTTAACTAACCACCAATTATGCAGTAGAAAATTGCTGAGTTCCTCAACCTGGCCATGGCAATTAACTGCTGCCAACCCTCACTTTAGACAATCTTTTTTTCCCCTAAAGCTTTATGTTGTTGTTTAATGTAAGAATTTTGGCAAAGTGGTTTAATTGCTTTCTCTATATACCATAAAGTCAGCTATTAAGGCATTTTTGTCCTTATGCATTCTTCACATCTGGACTTACAATTAAACTCCTGGTGTCTCTTAATATAATAATGGATAGAAAATCCCCAAAGAGTTGCTTTCAAGCCTGGTATTGGTCAGGCCTCTATTGGTCAAATGATAGAGCTGCAATTACTGTGAAGAAGACCCTCGATTCTATGTAATTCTGAAATTTTCATTTTCAATCCTTTAACACATTCCATCTCAGCTTAATTGACAGGACAATAATTCACATCTAAAGGTGTGTGTTGTTCTCAAAGGGTTAATTTCAATGTTAAAAACAGTGATCACTATCTGGCTGATTCTGTACTACAAAATGATCAATTAAAAGAAAGTGATAATCAAATACCAACATACAGTCAATAATGTTGGTCCCCTACCTGCCCAAAACAACAATCTTTAAGGTTAGGGCCAACTTGGTACATAGTTCTGAGCTACTAACAGAGCCTTACATTTAGAGGACATCAGAAGACCCAGGCACCAGATGGCCTGTATTTTCTTTTATTGGTATTGGCTTGAATAATTTTATTTAGTTTGATATTTCCTGGGTCCTAGGTCTGAAAAGTCATTTTGAAATGTAAGATCATCCAACAAGTAATTTTCCAAGACAATAAGGAGACAGTCCCTTGCCTTGAGAGTAGTCAATCAGTTAGCTGGTTTGTATTCACCTCCTTAGAGAGCCCCAGCAGAGATGTCCCAGACAGGGCAGGTGACACTTTTTGAGGGACGTTTATGAGCCTATCTGCTATAAACAGTAAGATCTCATTGTGTCATTTCTGACCTATTTAGCTCAGTCAGTATCACAGGATTCATCTTGGTCAGAAATGGGAAAAGGATTGAAGATCCTGGGTCAGCCTTCAGATTATGTCTAATGTCAGACTCATTAGCACACAGCTTTCCAAACTGTGTGTCACGACACTTTAGTGTGTCGCGACACACAGTTTGGTGTGTCGCCACACAACCCGGAAACGGTGGCGGGGGTGTGCATGGTGGGGGCGGCAGCGGCGCGCCATCAGCGCTTCTGCGTTTTAGCGGAGGCCGCCGCCACAGCCGCCGCCTCCGTGCACGCCCCTGCCCCCACGCACGCCCCCACGCCGCCGCCGTGCACGCCGCCCCGGCGTGTGCCACTGCGCCACCGCCGCTGCCACCGTTGGTGTGTCGCCAACAGCGGCAGATTGGAAAGCTCTGCATTAGCATCTGCGTCTAACTGAAAGAGATGCTTTGCTGAGCATGATTCTCACAGTGTCTCTTTAACAAGATTCATTGAGAAGAAATGGGTAGAATTAGAAGAATTCTGGCAACAGAACTATTTTACTTCTACAATCACTATATAACAAAGTATATTAGAGTGAAGACTTCTTTATTTTCTTTTTTACTGCCTTTCTGTGAACCAACAAAGTGGCAGATCTTTTTACTCATAACAAAGGAGCTTGCAGCTTGTTTGCATAAGCCTCTCCTGAATCTTTGTCATTCTGGGAACTCACCATTATGTTTTGTGTGAGTTTGACACCCGCCCCCCCCATGACTGAATTGATCTGGAACAGTATTTTTTATAAGTATTTTATTAAGTTTCAAATAAAGATAAAAGCTACAGAAAAAGAAAAAAAACTACAAAGAAAAAAAGAAAAAACTAAAAAACTAAAAAATTGTGGAAACACAAGAGAATTTTTAAAAAAATTACAAAAAGAGGTGACTTCCTACTACAGCAAGGATATACAACAATTTTCCATAACCAATCCCTTACTCTATATTAAACCAAAATCACATTATTTCTATAAATAATTCCATTGGCACATTATAAAAATCACTAAATACAGTTGCTCCCTCCCCTTATATTAAAAGAAAAAAAAAGATATATAAACCTCCTAATCAACTTCCCCCCCCCAAAGATTACATTTACATAATTATTTCCTTCCTACTACTATTCTATACATTCCTGTCTACTATAATAAAGAACAACTAGAAAACATATAAATTGTCTGCCATTATAAATAATGCAACAATTTTAATAATCTTAACCATATTAAACCCCAAACCAGACATTTATTATTTTTTATTATACCTTAATAATCTTAATCCAAATCATTAAAGATAAATGAAGTCAGCCAAACCCTAAAAGTAATCCAGATTATTAAACTCTTTCTTAAACCCTTATCCCTTTTCAAAATAAACCAGAGCATCTACATATCCCCACAATGCTCACAGAGCTTTTTTCTTTAAAAAAATCAAACAGCTCAACTGCCCCCCTCAAAATCTCTAACTTCTCTTCAGAAGACCTCCTGTACATAATAACCCCTTCTTTTCCATGGTGTTCCATCAGAAGATCAATTTTGCTTATGGCTTGGAACTCGGTCTCTCCCTTTAATTTCTTCAACTCGACTATCCAATCTTCATCCAGCATTTCAACAGAAGTCGAAGAGACATTTCTGTCACTGTTAAGTTCCTCAATTTCATCCACGACATCCCCAACCAGATGAAACATTTTAGACCTCATATTTTCCACAATATCCTGAATGCCTTGCATAAAAACTTGGTAGGAATCAGAAAGAATCTGTTTAAAATCTTGGTGGAAGTCAGAGAAAGTCTGTTTAAAATCCTCCATGTCTCATGCAGTAGATTATGGCGCCCTCTAGGAGCTTAACCAGTGAAAGTCAAAGATATGAAGGAATTGTGGAATGTGTTTACATAAGCAAAAGTGAGATATTCAGACAGTTCCCCAGGGAAAGTAGAAGCAGAAAACTAAAATTTCAGAACAGCTGATTCAACGTGTAGGAAAATGCTAATATCTTCAAGTTTAGTACAAAAATAATAACAGGGATACAATTATTTACTCTCAATCCTCCTTAATATTTGGATGGAAAACAAAGTCCAAAACTTTAAAAAAGAATTAAAAAAAAATGATCCCAAAAATAATGATAAGCACCAAGAGAACCCGCTTCTCCTTGCTGTAGAAAGGCTCTCTTAGGGTATGTGTACTTAAAAGAAATATAAATAAATCGAATAAATAAATAAATAATAAATAAATAAATAGGGTGATTTAGAAATGGGGTTGCCAGACTTTGTGTCCCTTTAAGGCTACAGCACGGCTTGGAAAATGGTGACGTCCCAGCCTCCCGGCTGCTCTTACCAGTCGAGCGCGAATGCTGTTTGCAATCGTCTGGCTGCAAGCAGCCATCCGGAAGACAGATGGGTTATTCCAGGTGTTTTTTTTTTCCTTTTTCAGGAAAAACACTCCTGGGCTTCGGGAAAAAACCTGCCTGAGCCTGAAAAAACTGCTGCGTTGTCAGTTCTGCCCACTGAGCCTGCAGGCACAGCTATTCAGTCCGCCATGTCCCCACCGGAAGTCCAATCTGGTACAGTTTATTAATGAAGCTGATGCTCTGCCAGTTATGACATAATTTGACTTGTAGTTTCCTCATCTAGGTGAGCTGATACTCTGCTTGGGCATCTGTCATTCCCATCTCCAGTCTGTGGCCAGTGTCAATCTGTTTCTGACAGCATGAGGGGCCTGACAGATTATAATGTGAAGACATTTATATTAGCATTTTGTTTGAGGAGCATACATTTTCTCTTCACTGAGAATGTTGGAAACAACTTGGTTTATGCTTGCTTTCAGTGGATATCCACTCAGCATCTGGTTTACTTGTTGCTTTCACCAGTATCAGTTTATGCGCACCTATCCAATTCACAGTCTACCTGGCCTGGCTAAGTTTGAGTTCCGGATGAATCAGTGTTCTGTGTGATGTCTCCAAAGCACTACAGTTCCCATATACTTTTATAACTTCCAGTCTTTCAAAGTTTTGCTATTCCCACTTTGGCACTTTTGTCACAACTTCTACTTTTCCAGTGTGGTTAAAATGTGTTAATAGTTTCAGGGTCCTCATGAATTACACTGTCAGCTGCTGAATTGTTCTTTGGCCCAACTAGTGGTCAACTTTTACTTTTACAAGGACACCCAATGTAGTGTAATTTCAAACAGGGAGAAAGTGGAAGGCATATGAGAAATGTAGAAAATGAATACAGTTCTCATTCTGGAGGTCCCATTTGGCATCCATTTGATGTATGCTCTCAGTCAACAGGTTGTTTCTGACTGAAGTGTTGGTTCTATTAGGGCAGGGGTCGGCAAACTTTTTTTGCCGGGAGCCATTTTGACATGCTCGTGCACATTTTGAACTGCTCGAGAGCCAGGGGGTGGGGTTTGCGGGCAGGGGCCAATCACGTGGAAGGGGGAGGGGTTTGGGGGCGGGATCCAATCGTGTGGAAGGGCTGCACTGCGCTTGGCTGGCCACCCCGGCCTTCACTCACCTTCCATGGCCGGTCCTTGCGGGCCGCTGGCAACGCTCGCGTCCCGCTGCACCCCAGCTCTCCAAGGTCAGGGCCACCCACACAATCCGCCGCCCGCAGGGAGGGAGGCGGGGGGACAGGGCTGGGCGCTGGGGTGGGGGCAGGGGCCGCGGACGGCAGGCCAAAGGGAGATGCCAGGGCGACTGTAGCGACCGGAGGCGGCCAAGGGGAGAGCAGGCGACTCTTCGCCACGGGCGCAGGAAGCAGCAGCCGCGAGGTGGGAGCAGAGAGCGGAAGAGGCGAGGCGGCCTCCGGCTGCTGCTTCCTGCGCCCGTGGCCTCTTTGCTGCCGCCGCCACCCACCTCTTCCGCTCCCCGCTTCTCCGCAAAGCTCCTGGTTCATCTTAATGTTTCCTTTTCCTCCCCTTCAATATGTTCCAGCAAGCGAGGTGGAAGTGGAGAGCGGCAGATGCGGGCGGCGGCGGCAGCGAAGAGGCCACGGGTGCAGGAAGCAGCAGCCGCGAGGTGGGAGCGGAGAGCGGAAGAGGCGAGGCGGCCTCTGGCGGCTGCTTCCTGCGCCCATGGCCTCTTCGCTGCTGCCACCGCCCGCCTCTGCCGCTCTCCGCTTCCACCTCGCTTGCTGGAAGATATTGAAGGGGAGGAAAAGGAAACATTAAGATGAACCAGGAGCTTTGCGGAGAAGCGGAGAGTGGAAGAGGCGGGCGGCGGCGGCAGCGAAGAGGCCACGGGCGCAGGAAGCAGCAGCCGGAGGCCGCCTCGCCTCTTCCGCTCTCCGCTCCCACTTCACGGCGGGAGAATGGGAGAACCAACTCCCATTCTCCCCAGCGTTTATTCATCCCCCCGTTTGCGATCCCTGTACAACTGAGGCAAGTGTTCGGCTCGGGGAGATGAGGATCATCTCAGCTCCAATTTTCTCGCCCCCGCCCCCCTTGAGTCGAGGCCAACATGGGCTTCAAGGACTTACCTGATTGGGCTCGTGCTTTTATGTGCGGAGTTGCATTTTCTTCCCGAGCAAGAGCTACTGGTCGGGGTCGCCTGCTTTCGGAAGGCAAAAAGCAAGGGTTCCGCGGCCATGCCACGCTTCGTGGGGAACAGAAAGGAAAAGGAAGCCTTCCTGGGCAAACCGGGGAGCTGGGGGTCTGCATTTCACCCCGGCTGCATCCCGCCGTGTTCGAAGAGAGGAGCTACCTCGGCATCCAACTCGCACGCACAGCACAGGGAGAGCGGGGGAAGGGGGCGGGCGGGGAGCCCTCGCAGGATCTCTTGGAACCCAGACAAAGTAACGTCCCTGTTGCAGCTGCGAACGCGCGGGGGAGGGGAGGAAATCCCAGCTCCTCCGCGTTCCAAACAAGAGGAGGAAACTGAGACTCGCAGTTCTTGGGCCACTTCCCCAAAGTGGGTGCGCGCGCGGGGCTTGCTCTGAGCCCGTCTCTAGTGCGCCTTCCAACGCAGAAGCCCTCCGGTTCGCAGTCCCGGCCGCAGGCTCCTCTCCATTGCATCGCTCTCTAGCCCGCAATGTAAACCACCTACGACAGCTGCGAGAGAGCGAGGGAGGGGGACACATGGGGAGGGAGAGGTACACTGTCCAGAGCTTTGCCATTTGCTTTCAACTTTTGTGTGTCTGTCCCCCCTCCCACCTCACCGTCCTTGTCTGGAACAAGTTTACAACTCCGCTGCTGTTCCCGCGCCTCAGACATAATAGCGAACGAGATGGATCTTCTCGCTGAGTTTGCATTTTTTTAAAGGAGCTCCCTGGTCTTCTCTCCCCTCCCCCTTCTTTCTGTTTAAGCCTGGAAGGTCACTGACCTCACATGGGAGGGGGGACAACCAGCAAGGGAGCGCATGTAGCACCACAGTCCTGGCCCCCATTAGATTTGCCTTTCATCTCCCTCATTCTCACCACACACACAAGCTGCACCCCAGCCGGAGCGCCCGAGTGCCAGACAGGCAGCTCCGCCCGCGCGCCTTCCACACGATCGGCCCGTGAGGACCGGCCAGGGAAGGCGCGCGGGCGGAGCTCCCGTCCCGCTGCACCCCAGCCGGAGCGCCCGAGTGCCAGACAGGCAGCTCCGCCCACGCGCCTTCCACACAATCGGCCCGTGAGGACCGGCCAGGGAAGGCGCGCGGGCGGAGCTCCCGTCCCGCTTCACCCCAGCCGGAGCGCCCGAGTGCCAGACAGGCAGCTCCGCCCGCGCGCCTTCCCTGGCCAGTCCTTGCGGGCCGCCGGCGATGCTCCCGTCCCACTGCACCTCTCCAGCTCATCGGCCACCCACCGCAGCGTCTCGGCCGTGCGGCTGGGGCGCAGTGCCGCGTCCCCCAGCCGGTGCTGCAGGTAGTCGCCCAGTAGCTGCACTGTCTCCTCTCGCAGCGCACCCAGCATGGCGACGCTCTCCTGCCTGCCTGGCGAGCGCTTCGGGGGGGGCGGCGGCGGCGGCCGTTGCAACGCGGGCGGAGGAAGAGGCGGCGGCGGCGACCAACCAACTTCCCCACCCGCTGACCTCGAAGAAGTGCTGCCCGATTCTGGAAGGCTCCCGAGGGCGGGAGGAGGAAGAATCAATCGCCCTCCTCCAGCGCCGGCCATTTGGGGGCGGGATCCAATTGCGTGGAAGGGGCGGGGGTGAGTTCAGCTGCGGAAGAGCCACACTCAAGGGGCCAAAGAGCCGCATCTGGCTCGCGAGCCGCCATTTCCGACCCTTGTATTAGGGTATAACAGCCTCTCTGGAGGACCATCAACCCTTGCTAACCCCTTTTGAGATTATAAAGTGAAACCTAAGGATCTGCAAAAGGAGCATTTGCTTAGGCAAATAATCATGTTTCCCTTCTCTTGGTTTGGAGAGGGAGAACCTTTTTTCATCTTTTGCTTTCCCTGGTTTCCTCCTCAGCCACTCTCTTGTGCTTTTCTCATCTTAATTGTGTTTGAGATAAAATGTCCAGATATCTTTGAGCAAAAAGATCAAAGGAGCTACTCCAATATCCACTTTGTTCTTAACTGTTAACAACTGCTGAAAAATAGCAATAACTGTCTTTGCTGTTAGAAGGAACTGGCTGACAACAAAGTCTATTGAAGAGCTCTGTGAAAATGAAAATACCAACTTTCAATATGTTTTCCAGAAATGCTTTGTTAAACTAGGAGAATGTGGTACTATCAGCACAGTCAGAAAAACCACCCTTTTTATTTTATCTTCTTTCATACTTGATATGGTCAAAAGACTAAATCAATAAAGTATCTATCTAAAAACCACCCTGAAGAGAGATTGAATATGAGTGGGAACTTCCTCCAACTTAAGATTTAATCCAGCATTGCAAATTTATTTGGGGAGGAGAAGTAGGTAGGTAGGTAGGTAGGTAGGTAGGTAGGTAGGTAGGTAGGTAGATGGAGACAGAACTTACTGCAATCTTAAACTGTACTAGGTCATCAATTTTAAGCTGTTTGGTGGCAGTTTTTAAGGATATAAGAGATCTGTAATGTCTTTTTGTTTATTTTCCGTTTTGTTCAGAAAAGGTGGCACTTCAGCCAACCATAAGTAGTTCAGACAAAACATCACAGATAAACTCCTCCTGACTAAGAAAGGACAGAATAAAAGAATCACAAAATCCTATGGAGCAGCTGACTAGGCCTGATAGTTTAATTTCAAGATTTTTGAATTGACGTATTAATGCTTGCCATTGTTTTCCATTCACCTGTTTTAGAATTTGCAGTCAATATGCACTGAGGCATGTTCACATTCTCTTGACAACCTAGCAATTCGAAAGCATGCAAATGCAAGTAGATTAATAGGTACCACTTCGGTGGGTAGGTAACAGCGTTCCGTGCGTGTCATGCGGCCACATGACCGTGGAAGCGTCTTCGGACAACGCTGGCTCTTTGGCTAACAAACGGAGATGAGCACCGGCCCCTAGAGTCGGACACGACTGCACAAATGTGCGGGGGGTACCTTTACCTTTATGTTCACATTGATTCAATCACAGATTAAAAAATGGAATCCTATGTGATCAAGACTTTTATATATGATGTATAAATCATTTAATCACTGCATATATGCCCTGCTGTGTATTGAATACCTGGAAGGGGTTAAAAAAACCCACAAAATTGGCAGATTATATATCATTCTATCATATATGCTACTTAGAAATAAAGTCATATAGTTCACATCCCTGTAATTGCCCTGGTTTCTCTTCTTCCAAACAAAATCCCAAGACTATACGTTGGACTTGAATCCTTTGCTACACAAATGTAAATGATTGTCATACAATTGCTGCTATAGGTCACCAAAAGTGAAGTTCAAGACAAATGTAAAGGTCTCTTTTTGATTAAAACAAAGAGTTTTGATAAGATTCATGGACTTTTTCAGGAATGCATGTTCAGGCAAATTAACAGCTCATCAGATAATTGCTCTTGCAGACCTTATGGTTAGGGCAGGTGGACCAGGAACTAAATGACTGGCATAAGCATGGCATAAGCAAAGCTGCACTGTTAGCCAACTGACTGTTAAACTCTAAGTCTCTAGAGAAAAATGAAGCAGCATAGTCTGCAAAAAAGGAATTACTTTTTAGTGCTGCTTCATGTCCCCCAAGGCAAAATTTCTCAAGAGGAACTGTGCATGACTTCGTTTTAGAAATACTGGCCAGCTACAATAATAATAATTTTCAGTAATGAATTTAAATAAAAGGGGCTGCTTTTTCTTTTAAACTGCAAAATAAAATAGAATTCACCAAACTTTTTTTGTCTCTCTCTCATCTACTTCTTGGAGGGTATTCCCATAAGTAGGTTTAAAGTCTAAGGGCTGATCTTCATGACCAGCTTGCGACAGTGTGAGTAAGGACCACTGGCCATTTCCTGAGGGCAGGAACACACAATGTCTTCCCCTACTTTCCCTCAGGCCCCTGGGAAGACAACTTCTACCTGAGTACTTCTGCTATGAGTCACAAGTAGTGTTTAGGACTTGTGCTTGCTCAGCTGGTGCTCTGGCCACTGGCTGCTGCCCTCCACAGCCATTTTTGGTTGTATAAGTCCATCAGTGGAATGGTGAAAAGTTGGACCTGTCTCTCTTTCTTTTACAAGTTCACTGACAGAACAGTGAAAGGATGGGCCTGCTCTGCTCTTTTTCTTTTTAACCAGATGAAAGCCACTTTTTCCTTTTAGTCCAAGTGACAGGAAAAACAGGAAAACAGTGGTGTTTCCTTCTACTTTCTCTTTTCTTTTTCAAGCAATCCAGAAAGGGTAAAGAAGAAGGGAAATCCACCAATCGGAGACCATGGTAAACAAAATTCTGGACAGAATATCAGGCCCAAATGGAGGCCCAAATGGAGAAATTGAAAACCAGAAAGGTGCTTCTTAAGTTGGCTCCATTTCCAGCTGGTTTACATTTGGGAGTCCAACAGCTTAAGGATGCAGTACAGAAAAGCCCTAAGTTTAGCTTTTGGCCTAGAAAAGTTGCAAAACCACCCCCTACACACACACACACATCATCTCATGATAGTTTCCTGTTTCTTAAGTGGCAGCGCAAGATGAAGAAAAATGTAACCTGCAGCTCTCAGTCTGTAGAGCGTTGCATCAGGATGGGAAATAGAGATAATGATGATGTATGAATGAGATTCTCTAGAGGAGCTATTTAGACACTTGGGAGAGCAGTGCTTTTAGAAGAGGAACAGCTATGCTGCCACACTGCTTCTCAGCCAGTTGTCCACTTACTTTTAAGTCTGTAGACAGATGGAGAGGCAGCGCAGCCTGAAAGAACATATTTCATTTCTAATTCCACTGATTAAAAAACAAAACAAAAGAAAAACATGACCAGGCTTCACACCTCACTCAGTTCAAGACTATCTAATGAAGAACATGATGTCACATTGTCTTGTAATGCTGCAGTTGAGACTATCACTTAAGCCTTGTGAGAAATTAGAGCAGGACATGGCCATACAATGGTTGGTTGATCTCCATCTCTATGCAGAATTTTTCTGATAGACCATACTGGCACAGAAGATGCTCCTGGAGTTGAATGTGGAGAGGAAAGTTATCCTATTGTCAGATGACCATTTATCTCTAAGTTGCTCTAGAGATAGAGCAGCAGGATCTGTGAGAGGGGGATAACATTTCATTTCTGCTTCATTTTCTCCATGCACAGTTTCTCTAGAACTTCAAACTATTGGCCAAGCTACAGTTATCTTTTATGTTATTAATTCAAATAAAAATAACCATATTATTATAAAGTAGAATTCACCCAGTTGGCTAAGTTGATATAGGAGTCTGCATACATGTGTGAGTGCACACACACACAAAGTTAAGTGAGAGAAAGAAAGAAAAAATCAAAACCTGGGATTGCAATGGGTCATGGCTAAGAGCCATGTTTTGGGAACAGAACACTATCCTACAGCAATATTTCTCTCTTCTCGTAGCCAGCTGTCTATTCACAGAGATGGAATGGCAACAGTATAGTCTGAGCAAATGATTGTAAAAAGTCAAGATCAAGCTGACTCTCACGGTTCCATGACCCTATCAGGTCAGGGGAATCTAATAGGCTGCCTCTAATAGGCTGTCTTTGGAGGATAGCAGAAAATCCTCATATTTTTGAAAGCTGTAATTTGGAGCTATAATGTACATCTAACAGATATGCGCTGCAAAAATCCCAGTAACCATTGTATAGTGGTTAGCAACAAAAGTTAGGGTTTTTTTTCCCCTGTATCTCTTTGCTGCCATCTAGTGGTCATCTGGATTTTTGGCAGTCCAGATCAGTGTCTCAACACAGTGAGTAGAAGGGTGCAAAATCCTGCTTTTTTAAATTAACAGACAAACCACTGAATATTAAATGGCATCAACAATGAAAACCTATCTGTATCAGTTTATGAAATAAAGGTGGCTTTTAAAATCCTTCGTGTAATTTGATTCAACAGATGTGAATAGGTTACTATTGCTAAGATTACTGGGTAACTTAATTTTACCTACAAAACCCCTGGCTTCCCTCATTTAATTAGAGTATATTACTCAGGAACACAAAGATATTCTTCCAAGCCATGCCCTTTTGTGCTTAGCAAGATTTTTTAATGGAAATTTGCATACCCTTTATGTGAAAAAAATTAACAAATCATTAGGAGTAAGGAATATAAAAGTGTCACAGCACTTAATATACTTGGATTTCCCCTGAGTGAACAGCTTGCTATGATCATCACCAGGTTTTGCATAGTGAAGTCACTTTACCATAGAAAAACCCACAAATACAACTTCAGACTTGGGTAGAGGAGAAAAGGATCCCAATGCCTGCTGGTTTCTATTAGAGCTTCAGTGGATATGACAAATAATTTAGTATTAATATTTTTTCTTGTATTTACCCCATATGAATTCTCCCCATCAATATTTCACAAATACAGCATATCACCTGAGAAAATGCCTCTGGATTTGCTCTGAATTTTGCTCTAGGACAGAGATGCAGGAAGTTCCAAAAGCCAGTGCAGCTCACACAACAGTGGTGTTACTCAAGTGAACCACAGGGCACCCAAAACTCTGTATACTGCTGCATTCTGAACCAGTTGCAACTTCCAGGTGGTCTTCAAGGGCAGCCCCATGTACAGCACATTGCAGTAATCCAAACAGGAGGTGACTAAGGCATGGGTGACTGTGAGTGAGGCCTCCCGGTCCAGAAATGGGCGCAATTGGCACACAAGATGAAGGCTGCCACCTACTCTTCTAGCAGGAACTGCGAGTCCAAGAGAATCCCCAAGTTGCGCACCAGATCTGTTCAAGGGACTGTTACCTCATCCGAAGTCAGAAATGTCAACTCTCCTGACCCCAGAAGGCAAAAAGCCCCACAACCACTCCATCTTGCTAGAGTTGACTCACAGCCGGTTTCTCCCCATCCAGGCCCTCACAGCCTCCAGGCACTGAGCCAGCACCTGAACAGCATCACTTGCCTGGTATGGGGTAGAGATGTTATCAGCATACTGATACCGACCCCCATCCTGGCAGATGACTTGTCCCAGTGGCTTCATATAGATGTTAAATAGGAGGGGAGCCTTGAGCCTTGAGGTACCCCGCATAATAGGGGCCTAGGGCTAGACCTCTCCTCCCCCACTAGCAGTGACTGGTACTGGCCACAGAGAAAAGAGGAGAACCACTGAAGCCCCACTCCCAACTCTGAGAGGCCAGGCCAGCAAGATACCATGATTGATGGTATCAAAAGCCACTGAAAGATCCAGAAGGGCCAGGATGGACACACCACCCCTATCCCGAACCCTCCAAAGGTCATCCACAAGTGCGACCAATGCTGCCTCAGTACTATAGCCCAGCATGAATCTTGACTGAAAAGGGTCTAGAGATAATTTAGACATATTAAGGTGAGAAGTTCCTAGGAAGTTTTTCCTTTACTAGAATCATGACTTGAGCATGATTCTAAAAATAATCAGATTCTTTCAGTGCAAAGCTTTCCCACAACATCTATAGGTTAAACTAATATGGGAAGGTCTTTACTGCCAAGCCAGCAATGCTTAGCAGCTATATTCTAACTATTGAAGGCTAAAGAAACACATTTGAAGGCATTGAAAGAGAAGAAAAAGAGATTCTCCAGTGAAAAGGGGGAGCAGTTTTAATAATCTCTCCAGAGCCCAGCTGAAGGAGCACTGGACTGGGAAAGAGGCAGCATTTCCAGTGGTAATTTTCAATAGGTTGGGGTGCATGCCTGCTTTCAACAAAAGAAACATTTCTTACTTTCCCTGTAGGTCTTTCAGTACCAAGGAGTTTACATGATCTCTGTATTCAAGGACGCTTTCAGTATCCTGTTTTCCTGCTCTTTGCATGAATCCCTAACCCACACCCTGAGATAAATCCAGCAAATTAAAATAGTAGGCTGCATGGATATTACTCCTTTTAGTTGGAGTTAGCTCCAAAAATCCTTAGGAGACAGGTGTGGTAATGTGTTCAGTACATTTTATCATTGTTGTTCTTACTGGAACAACAGTTTTTGAGTATCCTCAGAAATGCATGTGATGTATAAAATGGGATGGATAATGGTGGGACCATGGGAACTGCTGAGATGACAAGTTAGTATGACAATTACTTACCCCACGCTGCCCTGTGTGCCATTTGGTTGTGGCAGGTGATGGCAACTTTGTTCTTGATCATTCCAAGTCACAAGGAAAACAAAATTCTGCTTCTCCTACTCAGGAAAGCCATGAAGCCTCAAGACCACCCAGTCTACCTCCAGACCACCCCCCAGTGAAAGTGCTCATGATGGCTGTCACTTTCTCCACCACTTCCACTGCCACTATTCTCTTTTGGCTCTCAGCCCCTTCATCCCTCCCCATAACCACCACAGAAAGTGGGTCAGGAGGGAACTTTTCTTCAATCACCCCCACCTTCACAGTCACCTTCTTCTCCACAGCAGGCATGCACCTCCTGATCCTTTCTGGTTTGCTCAGGTGGAAAAATGTGAGAAAACATGGTGCACCTCTATGCAAGTGCAAGATGACAGTACCTCACATTTTCAAAGCATGCTTTAGCATCAGAATCAGTTTTCACTATGCATATGCAAGGTAGATGGAAACAGTGGACTGCTGCTTCCTCCTCCACCAGCAGTTCCTATCCTGGTACATTCACAATCATTCACATCTGAAAAAAGATGAAAGCAGCATCCCACTGCAGGCTCTGCCCCTCTAGGGCATGCATACAGTGTCACAATGTTTGTACAAAAGAGGCACGGCTTCTGTCATGGCACCACAACATACTTTCATTATTCTAAACCCCTTTCACATTCTGGCAGATGCTGCTGGACAAAATGCTGGCAAATAGTGCTATCTTATTTAGGATGTACAGGTCATGTTAATGAGAAGGACTGGTAGACTCTCTTAGCTTTGTTTGCCTCCTCTCCCACCAAAGTTCACCAGCTAGTGGGAAAAGATCTTGTTGTTGTATATATTTTTTTATGTCTGTAGAATATGTGGCTGAGTTTTTAAAAAGCCAGGCCTCAAAACTTTTTTCCTGTTTGGGCTCAGAGCACATGTTCACCCCCACTCAGGAATGTAATTTGCCTTCAGGTGCCGGCCAGTCTCTGAGTTCTGACCAATCAGAATTAGCTGTTTGAGCTTTGCCCATATTGGGAATCTGTTGCCTAGGTGTTTTGGTCACATGCTGGATCCTGTCCACTCAGATGCTGATCAAGGTAAAGGTTTAAAAATGTAAATGCCTTTTGTTCTTTTGTTCTCTCTCTCTGCACTCTGCTCTCTGCTATCTAAATGTAAATATGTTAATCATCCATGCCATGCTTTGGCTAAAGAAGAAGATTCAAGGTTTGTTCCTATGTTTTTGTTTTAAATAAAACAACGTTTTGCTACAAACTTATCTCTTGGTTTTTCCATAACTCTGATCACAAATTTTATAAAAATACAAAAGGTTCTGTGCCCAGGAATTGCTTCTGGATCAGAGACAAAACTTATGGAAAAATAAAAGAGAAGAGCTGAACTGATTCACTCTGCATCTGGAGAGGCTTCTTTTGTTCTTTGAAACTTGCCGGCAGTTACAGGAAGTTTCCATCGGAGGCGGAGTTTTGCCTCGTGTTTGCAAGCCTCGTGGTGTTTTTTGGATTACTACAACAGGGGAGAGAAGGAGCCATGGCTGCTGCTACAGCTTCTAATTTTCAAGGTATGCTCCTGGAAAGGCTTTCTAATTCTAATTATTTGAACTGGTCTTTGAAAATGGAAAGTTTCTTGAGGAGAGAAAATTTATGGTCTGCAATTTCTGAACAAATTCCTCAGAATCCAGATCAAGCCTGGTTGAGGAAAGATGAGAAATGCAAAGCCTCCATTATTTTGGCTGTTCAGGATGATCAGCTTATTCACGTGAGAGGTAGAGAAACTTCTAAAGACTTATGGGACTATTTGCGTGATTTATATGTGAAAACTAGTCCAGGCAGCAAGGTTATTTTAACAAAAAAACTGTACAAGGCTCACTTGCCTAAGAATGGAAATTTGCCAGATCATCTCCACAAGGTTCAGAATTATTTTGTGGAACTTCAAGAACGTGGGATGGTATTTACCCCCCTGATGAAAGCCTACATTATGCTTTCTTCGTTGAATGAGTCCTGGGACACTTTAATTTGCTCCATGGAGGGAATCCCTGAAGCTGATCTAAATCCATCGTTTGTGTCTACCCGGCTGCTTGCTGAGTGGGAGAAAAGACAAGAAAAAGCTGCCTCCATTTCTACAATAAAGTCTTCTCGTGGCCAGCAGAGGGAGCAGAAGAGCTCTGAATTTCAAGTTTCTGCATTATCCAGCAGGCGATGCTTTACCTGTGGATCCCCTGTTCATCTGCAAAAGGACTGTGTTCAAAAGAAGAAGACTTCTCGCAAGAAAGAAGAGACTTCTGGAAAGAAGATTCTTCATGCAAAAGTTGTTGAGAACTCTGATAATAAAGATTTGTGGGTTCTTGACAGCGGAGCCAATTCTCATATATGTCACAATAAAGATTCCTTTCTGTCTTTGTCTAAAACTAACAAACAAAAAGTTTCCTTAGCAGATGGATCTGTATCCAAGATCGTGGGTGAAGGTGAGATTAATCTTCCATGTTTGGGGGAAACTGTTAAAAATGTTTTGTTTGTGCCTAATTTTCAAAGCAATCTCTTGTCTGTGGGGCAGCTAGTAGCCTCAGGTTATGTAGTAACTTTTAAGAAAGAGGGTTGTGAAATTAGAAAGGCTGGCAGAGTAGTTGCAAAGTGTTTGCAGAAAGATTCTCTGTACATTGTGCAGAAGGCTGAAAAGCAGCAAATTGCTAAAGCCAAGGCTGTTTTTGAGAATAAGCCCATACACGACCAGTGCATCCATTTAATGCATAGGAGATTTGCTCATGCTAATTTTAAGTACATTTCTCAAATGCCTAGTTATTCTGCTGATTTAAAATTGAAGTCTTGTGATAAATATCTAGACTGTGCAGTTTGCAAGGAGAATAAGACTACTAGAGCTCCTGTGAAGAAGTTTTCTGATAGGTCCACCTCTAGGCCTCTAGAGATCATTCATTCTGATGTAATAGGCCCATTTTCTCCTAGTCTTGGGGGAGCAAGGTACATTTTGACCTTCATAGATGATTTTTCCAGGTACACATTCATTTATTTGCTGAAACACAAAGATGAGGTCTTTGATAAATTTAAGGCTTTTGTGGCTTGGGCGAATGGAAAATTCCCAAGGCCAGTGTCTGCTTTGCAATCAGATCGCGGTGGCGAGTATCTATCCTCAAAGTTTAAAAGCTTTTTGTTAGAAAAAGGGATAGAACACATTTTATCTAACCCTTACACTCCTGAACAGAATTCTGTTGCAGAGAGAAAAGGCAGAACACTGCAGGAAGCAATGATGTGTTTGCTGAAGGATGCTAGTTTGCCTTTTAGGTATTGGGGAGAAGCTGTTACTACAGCGTGTTATGTGCAGAACAGGCTGTTTAGCAGTGCAATTCAGGATGTGCCTTTTCATTTGTTCTATGGTGTGAAGCCTAAAGTAAGCCACCTCAGGGTGTTTGGAAGCACAGCTTGGGTCCACTTTCCAAAACAGCTGAGGCGCAAGGGGGCTTCCAGAACAAAGAAAGCAATCTTTGTAGGGTATGAACAAAGTCAGAGAAGCTACAGGTTCATACTGGATAATCAACTGATAATTAGTAAAAGTGCTTCTTTTGCTGAGCAGAATTGGGACAAAATAAACTCTAGTTCTTCAGTTGATTTATCCATGGGGGAACAGCAAAGTCTTGCTGATGGTGATTTGCAGGAATCACCTAGTGAAGTCAATGATCAGGAAGTTGAATTGTCTGGAAAGTCAGAGGTTTCTGAGGACAATGGTAGGATTCAGAGTGTAAGTCCTGTCCTACCTCGCAGGTCTGAAAGGATTAATAAGGGAGTTCCTCCTGATCGTTATCAAGTAGATGTTGTGAAGGCTTTTCACATTCACACAGAGCCTGAGTCTCTGGAAGAAATTAAAGAAATGCCAGCTGAAATAGCTAAGTGTTGGCATGAAGCCATGCAGCAAGAGTTGGATTCCTTAAAGGAAAATAAAACTTGGAAACTAGTAAATTTGCCTCCTAATCAGAAGGTTCTAGGTTGTAGGTGGGTGTTCAAACTGAAAAAAGATTCTGATGGCAAAATTCAGAAGTACAAAGCAAGGTTGGTAGCAAAAGGTTTTGCTCAAAGAAAAAATGTGGATTATGACAAAACTTTTGCTCCAGTGACAAAAGCTGAATCTATCAGGTTGCTTTTAAAGGTTGCTGCCATGAAGAAATTGTCTGTTTATTACTATGATATTCAAACTGCTTTTCTGTATGGTGACTTGGAGGAAAAATTGTTTATGCAACAGCCTCCTGGTTATGAAAAAGAAAAACATCTTGTGTGTGAATTGCAGAAATCCATCTATGGATTAAAGCAGGCCGCGCGTTGTTGGAATATTAAAATGGATAATATTTTGCAAAAATTTGGGTTTCAGAAGGGAATTGCTGATCCTTGTGTGTATGTAAAAAATGATAAGCAAGGTGTAATGTACTTGTGCTTGTATGTTGATGATTTGTTGCTGCTCACTTCATCTGATGAACAGAAGCATTCCTTTGAGGTTTGTATGAAAAACAATTTCACATTGAAATGTCTTGGAGCAGTCAACAATTACTTAGGATTAGAAATTCAGAGGGAAAAAGATGGCAGTTTTCTCATAAGCCAGAGTAGCAAAATTAAGAAGCTGCTGGAGGATTTTAAAATGCAGGACTGCAAGTCTGTCTCCTCCCCCATGCTTCCCGAGTTTCTAAAAGAGGAGGGGGAGAAGGGGGATGGTGAGTCATCTGAAGGAGATAGTTTCAGATCAGCCATTGGCAGTCTTCTTTACATTGCAAATAATAGCCGTCGGGACATTGCTAACAGTGTGTCCGTTTTGAGCAGGTTTGTGGAAAATCCCACATCTGCTGCAAAGTCTGGGTTAAAAAGGCTGTTTCGTTATTTGCAAGGCACCAAAGATTTTTGCTTAAGGTTGTCTGCTACAGACACAGAAGAAAAGTTAGAATGCTGGTGTGATTCAGATTGGGCTGGAGATCTCAGTGATAGAAAGTCTACTTCTGGAAGTGTAATTCAATTTGCAAAGTCCACTATTGCTTGGTTTTCCAGAAAGCAGACTGTAGTAGCCATCAGCACAGCTGAAGCCGAATTTTATGCTTTAGCACAACTGTGCAATGAAGTACTTTGGTTTACTCAATTGTTGCAAGACATTGGAGTCATTTTAAGCCAGCCTGTAACAATTCATGAAGACAACCAAGCTTGTATCCATTTGGCTTTATCTGAAAGTTCCAGAAATCGCACAAAGCACATTGATGTGCGTTTTCATCTTGTTAAAGATTTTCTA
Source organism: Charina bottae (assembly GCA_023362775.1). NCBI lineage: Eukaryota > Metazoa > Chordata > Lepidosauria > Squamata > Charinaidae > Charina > Charina bottae. The sequence continues at coordinate 4,866,984 of JALMGJ010000028.1, read as the reverse complement.
GCCAAGAAAAAGGTTATTTTGAAATACTGTGATACTAAATTAATGTTGGCTGATATCTTAACCAAGCCTCTAGTTGCCAGTAGGCACTGTGAGTTAATTACCAAGCTGGGTTTGTTTCCATATTCTTTCTAGTCATAAAAAAAGGGGAGTGTTGTATATATTTTTTTATGTCTGTAGAATATGTGGCTGAGTTTTTAAAAAGCCAGGCCTCAAAACTTTTTTCCTGTTTGGGCTCAGAGCACATGTTCACCCCCACTCAGGAATGTAATTTGCCTTCAGGTGCCGGCCAGTCTCTGAGTTCTGACCAATCAGAATTAGCTGTTTGAGCTTTGCCCATATTGGGAATCTGTTGCCTAGGTGTTTTGGTCACATGCTGGATCCTGTCCACTCAGATGCTGATCAAGGTAAAGGTTTAAAAATGTAAATGCCTTTTGTTCTTTTGTTCTCTCTCTCTGCACTCTGCTCTCTGCTATCTAAATGTAAATATGTTAATCATCCATGCCATGCTTTGGCTAAAGAAGAAGATTCAAGGTTTGTTCCTATGTTTTTGTTTTAAATAAAACAACGTTTTGCTACAAACTTATCTCTTGGTTTTTCCATAACGCTGATCACAAATTTTATAAAAATACAAAACTTCTTACCACTCTTCTTCCTGCCAACCTAGCAGTTCAAAAGCATGCAAATGCAAGTAGATACGTAAATAGGTACCAGTTCGGTGGGAAAAATCACAGGGACATGAAAGGAGCCTCCTCGGGCATCCCCCGGGCAATGGTGTGATGTCACCAGCAAACCCTTTCACTACAAAAGCACCTTGGTGCTTCTGACACACACACACACACAAACCCACTCTTCTTAATGGGGCTGGGGCTTGGGAAGAGCCAGTTTTGACAGATGGCAACAGGTATTTTTCATGGATCTATTCAAAACCCTTTTGGACACTGGTTCAGAGATCTTCCAGAATAGAGCTATTCTGGAATAGTGCTAAATCCATAACCAAAAGAAGCCTGTCAGCTGATAGTGGGACTCTTTTTTAAGACAGATTTAGCACTGTTCCAGAAAAGCACCAAAGCCTCATTCACAAGTAGTCCAAACAAGAGTTGACAGGCACAGGCTAGTTGACCTCTGAAACAGCTGAGAAAGTGCTCTCTCTCTTTCTCTCTCTGCCCATCCTCCACTGCCACTGCTCAGCCAGTAGGGTATGCAAGCCACTGATTGCCTTGGAGACTTGGGGGATACATGAGAGAGTCCATTTTGAAAGAAGTAAACTTTTCCATTGCCCAAAGTGGAAGGGCTCTGGAAGACACTGCCCAGGGCTGCAAAAGAGGAGGCTTGATGATGTCAGCCCAAAGTGGCCAATAGGTGCCAGGCTGATCTCACCCCCAGGGGTCACCTGACTGACTGCAAATAAATGGTTGGTGAAACAGAGCAGACTGCATCCATAGCCAAACTGCTACGGCATGTTGATTCCTTAAAGGGGAAAATACCATTTGAACACCAGAACAGCTGAACATCAATTTAGCCACCTCACATATGGTGATATGAAAGCAATTTTAGGCGGACATGGCAAAAAAAAAAAAGGATTTCATGCCATGATTAGTGCAAGTAGGGAAAGGCCCTGAGACAGTGACGCTTGATTCACTCTGAGCCTTTCCTCACTGCTGAGTTAAAGTGCTATTCACTCATCCTTAAATGATTAGAACACTATAAAATTCCCTGTCCCAACTGCCAATCCCTATCCTGCCTCTATTATTTTGTTTTGGCTTGCCAAATAATGGTGGTGTCCTGATTTATCATGTGCAGGTCATGTTAAGAAAGTGATCGGTGGAATCCTCTAAGTTTGTTTCCTACCCTTCCACTATGTTACCAGCCAATGGGAATACTGATGGAAGGATGAGATGGGATCTTACAGGCATGATTGGGGGTGGACAAGTCAACTCCAACTCGAGCAGTAAGAGCAGAGTTAGGTATACCCCCATACAAAGCCACTCGGTTACTAAAGTTTTTAATTACTGGCTGAAGATCCTATCCATGGACTCAGACAGATTACCCAAGCTTTGTCTTGAAGAGCAGATGCATAATATGCCTTCTCATGCTTGGGCAGCCCGACTTACCAATACCATCCACAATATGGATTTTCAACTCATTTTCCAGCCCAATTAGATTTGAAGGCTAAGAAAAGTTTCAAACAAAGGGTTTTGGATGTGGCTGCAAAAGAGGATATAGCATCCCTTAACAATGCTAAGTCCTTGAAGTGGCTGGCCCAACACAAATCAGTCTTTCAACTAGAAAAGTATTTAACAACTTTCTTGCCCCAATATCTCAGAAGAGCTTTTACTAGAGCTCGTTTTGATCAATTAGACTCTATGGTAAGATATGGGAGGTTCCAAGGAGTTCCATATGAAGATAGACTATGTATTTGTGGTGCCCCAGCTGTTGAAGATACTGCACGTATCTTATTTGATTGTAAATTACATTCTGTAGAAAGGACTGACCACTTAGATTTATATTTAAGAAACAAAAAATACTGGAGCAGCCAGCAGAAACTTTCTTATTTTTTACAGGGTAAGAACCAACTCATTACTAGCAAGACTGCACTCTTCATATCAAAGGCAATCCTAAAGAGGACAGATTACATAGACCAGATTGGAGTTGACTGTAGGGGTGATGGTTTGATATGAATTTGTATTATTGTTTTATTTGTATTTACTTGTATGTTTATAATAGCTTTTTATTTCATCTTCCTTCATACTTGATATGGTCAAAAGACTAAATCAATAAAGTATCTATCTATCTACAGGCATGATTTTGTAAACTCTGGATGTACTGGAACTTTAAGCATGTTTGTTGGGAACTCTGGAATATGGAGAGAGCAAATACGTGAATACTTGCCCTATAAAACCTGAAAAGTGGATGATACGTAGACTCTCCTTTTGGTATTTTAATAGCAGCACATCCCTCCACATTTGTATTCAGAAGCTGAGTTCAGTCAGACCTCACTTCTGTATCAAAGTGCATAGGATTGCAGCCTAATTTGGTTGGTTTTCCAATTCTGTTTCTTCAGAACCCATCTCTCAGGAGCTGTAACATTCACTCTGTGCTTTTGGGTGAGAGAGAGAGAAGCACCACATTCCCTAATGGTCAGCACACCAAAACCAAACAAAGTTGAGGACCTGGAACAAAGTTCTTCTTGTTTTATGTATAGTCGAAGGCTTTCACGGCCAGAATCCGATGGTTGTTGTGGGTTTTCCGGACTGTGTGGCCGTGTTCTGGCAGTTTTGGTTCCTAACGTTTCATCAGTAGCTGTGGCTGGCATCTTCAGAGGACAGGAGCACAGCTAGAAGATTCTGTCTGTGCCCAAGTGGAGGGTGTGTGTTGCTGCTGGTGTTTATAACTGCTGAGAGGGTGTGTGTCTTCTGTGGGTCATTTACAAGAGATTAGGAGAGGGTTTATTGTGGTGATTATGGGGTGTGGTGCTGTCGTGTGTGGGATTAGCACATCTATTGTGTGAGTTGTTTGTATATTTCTGTGGTTGAGTAGAGTTCATTGACCTTTTGCAAGCTGCGTTTTTCAGGACTGGCAGCCAGGTTTTGCTGATCTTCAAGCTTTCTTCTTTTTTTATTGAAACTGTGTTGGTGTTTATGTATTTCAATGGCTTCCCTGTATAGTGGCTGTTGGTGTTGTCCAGTATTTCTGTGTTTTCAAATAAGATTTGGTGACCAGTTTGTTTGAGAGCATGTTCAGCTATTGCAGATTTTTCAGGCTGCTGTAGTTTGCAGTGTCTTTCATGTTCTTTTATCCTGGTGTGGATGCTGCGTTTTGTGGTCCCAATGTATACTTGTCCACAGCTGCAGGGTATGTGGTAAACTCCTGCAGCGGTGAGGGGGTCCCTTTTGTCTTTTGCTGATTTTAACATTTGTTGTATTTTTCTGGTGGGTTTGAAGACTGTTTGGAGGTTATGTTTTTTCATTAGTTTTTCCATGTGGTCCGTGACTCCTTTAATGTAGGGCATTCTTCTTGTTTCTTTGGAAGTGCATTCTTTTTTGCTTCTCAGTGTCTTGCCACACCCTACCTCTCCGAAGTGCCATATGGAAAAGAGAATTGCATCCTTCTCTCTCCACCACCAATCTGCTCATCTAAGTGGAATCGATGATGCCTTCCTACCTCTGGTTTCTTCCACGCTGCTTCTGCCTGAGCAGAGCTGCTGGGTTTGGTGAGGCGGCCGGCTCTCCTGCTTTATTGCACAGGTCCTCCATCCTGCTGAATATCTGTTTGGTGGGCTTGTTTTGCACAAAGGTTTAGCAGACTTTCCAAATTTTTCTCACACATGGGCTTGTAGGGGTGTGATATTTTCAAAAAGCCCTAAACCATACTCAAAATCTCACAGTTCCCTGCAGTCTACTGAACAGCTGTTCAACTGGTATAGCTGTGCCCAACAATTTTCTCAGGGGAAAAAAAAAGAATGGCAGCAAGGGAATATGCCCAAGACTCGTGTGTGCGTGCATGCACAGGAACCATCCTGAAGTGGCCACAGACACTGAGCTAGTTCCACGACATATGGGTCATCTGACTTTTCTCCCAACACAATAGTTGGCAAAGCACAACAGATTTTGCACATCTTGGAACTGCCATAGTTTTCACGAGAGGGGAAAACCAATTTCAACACAGAAACAGCTAAGGATGACTTAAGCCTGTTTCATTCAACAGCAGCATGGAAATATGGCAAAAAAAAGGTTGCCAGGATATGTTTGTGCTGTTTATGTGCAACTGTAGGCAAGGCTTAGGATACTCTGTACTCTGTGTTTTATTATTTTTCCCTCTCTGTAGTTTTCCTGTTGTCAATCCCTGCTCTGCAAATATTCCACCCACCCACACCTTTTGTGCAAGCAATAAGAGAAGAATGCTCTTTGTGTTCCACTGCAGAGTGTGCCAGTATGTCTGTAGTATGTGCACTGCAGTAGAGAGGAAAGACAGACAAACAGGGTTTGAAATGCAGCACTGATTAAGCAGTCTAGAAATAACCATTCTTCAGCAAACTCTGTTCCTGCTCTTTTCTTACTTGCTACACACCAAATTGCAGTGGCAAGAAAACCAGGAATCCACAAAATCTAGTAGATGCTGTCCATTTTGCAAGAAAAGATGGTCCCAGTTTGCACTAGCTTCTCTTCCCAATTAGAATCAATCCTTTCTTTCATTTTCCATCCCCCCTTCTGCTCTTTGGCAGACATGTTGTAGAAAGACAGCAGCCTCCCTAGAAAGTGCAGCATTGCCACTCCAGGGTTGTACATCTAATACGATCCTTGCTCTGGGGCTCGAATGGCATGCTGAGTAACTCAGAGGGCACTTTTGCTGCTCTTTGGGACTGCAGGTGTAGCCAAGGCCTGTGTACTTCCACTTGCACCTCACTCACTGAGGAATAAGGACTCTTGGAAATAACTACTCTGTGTGTGTGTGTGTAGGGGAGCCTCAGATATTCACTTTGTCAAAGCTTTCCAGATGCCCAGTTGTGCCATGTTCTCGTTCCACTTTCCAAGCCATCCAGTTCTGATGCCCTTAATTTACTGATTGTGTGCCTGGAATTTCTGCTGCTGCTCATAGGACTGTCTCATTTCCTGTCTCTTCTTTCACATAGGTCTCCATCAGTCCTGACGCTTTGTTCTCCCTCCCCAGTTTGGCTAATTTCCACATAGAGAGGATGACAAGCAATTACAGCTTGCAACTATTGCAAGGTGGGGAATATTGAACAGGGGATGGACTAGGCTTCCCAGAATCCCAATTTGAAATCCATGCTAGGAAATCAGAGAACCATAAGGGAATTTGCTGGAGGGGAGTCTTTTTAATCAGGATGTACAAGTGTGCATGTGTGCGTGTATGAGAGAGAGAGAGAGAGAGAGAGAGAGAGAGAGAGAGAGAGAGAGATGGCATGTTTGCATAAGGATATTATATATATATATATATATATATATATATATATATATATACATATATACACACACACACACACACACACACACATATACACATATATACATATATACATACACACACACACACACACACACACACACACAGTATATATATACACATGCTTGATTGATTGAAAGATTGACTAACTATGTTTCTATAGTTTCCAACAAGGAAACTATAGCCTTGGGCAGCGTACAAACATCAGTAGTAATAACAGTAGCAGAATGGCTCATAAACATTCTAATAAAACCAGCAGCAAAACAATATTCCTAGGTACCTGAGAAAATATATCTTCACTTGGTGTTGAAAAAAAGAGTGTCATATGCCACCATATGTCCTTTTCTCTTATGGGCAAATATTGTGCTTTATTTGGGGGAGGCAGATGGAGAATGGATTCAGATGAAAACCTTAATATGCGGAGGAGGAAATGCTACTTCAGGTAACCTCGACCCGACTGGTTTAAGGCTTTATAGGTAATACCATTACTCTGAATTGAGCCTGGCAGCCAGGGCACTTGGCAAATCACTTGCATAATATGATCAGATTGGCTACTTCCAGGTAGCAGTTTAGCTGCTCTGTTCTGAACTAATTGACATTTCTGGGTTGTTTTCAAAAGCAGCCGCATTGCTGGGGTATCAACTTGATAAAAAGCAGTCTGAACCACTGAAGTCTCTTAAATTTCTAATGACAGTGATGGATCCAAGAGTACCTCCAGCCTATACCCCCATGCAGATCAAGTGTTATTTACTTTTATATTTGCTCTGACCCTGCCCATGTTTTTGAAGTGCAGCTTCTTCTTGTGAACCATACAAAAACTGTACATCCATACTCTAAAACAGAGCTTTCCAAACTGTGTGTCATGACACGTTAGTGTGTCGGCTGCAGTGTCTGGGTGTGTTGCGGCTGCTGCTGCTGCCTTGGAGCCCTGCCAGGATTCTGTGCAAGTCCTAGTGCCTGCCTTGTGCCTTGCTGCCTCCAAACCTGCTGTGATTCCGTGCAGGTCCTAGTGCCTGCCTTGTGCCCTGCTGTAAGAGTGTGTCGCGAAATGATGCATGTCTAAAAAGTGTGTCACCAACATGAAAAGTTTGGAATGCTCTGCTCTAAAACATCAATTCCCAAACTGCGGGGCATGGGCTTACTGCAGGAGATCTGCAATATGAATCAAACACGGAAAATAAAAATTGTCTACTCACACAGCTCTTTTTGGCACCGATGTTGACTAAAAGATATTTCACAAACTGGCTAGGATAGAAGGGAAATTGGGAGGGACAGTGCAAGCAAATTTGGGTTTGTTCATCATTTCTTCCACTATGTCTCTCCCTCCAAGCATTCATCATGTGTGCATAACTTTTCCCACTGCTGCCAAGCTCTCTGCATTATGCCTGAAATGCCATACAGATTCTCACTCCAGCACCAGCCCTTCAGCCCTGCTGTTCCCAAGGTGGCATTACTCTGCTCTCCCTGACCCCGTCCCTCCAAGCTACCCATGCCTTGCCAGGACTCCCTGTACATTCCACTTGCCCCAGCCACCTCTTATTTTGACATCCTCTCTGAGACTATGCAGATGGGTTTCTCCAGCCCTTTTCCTCACTTGTGTGACCAAAGGCAGTAGCTGTGCTGCACAAGAGGAGAAAGGATCCCCAGGTCTACCTGTGTGGTCCCCTTATCCATGCCACCATCATCCACACAGCGGAAGACACTTCCACAAGCCTATTGGCCACCACTGCTCACACACACTGGTACTTGCCTCAGTGGCCAAATGGAGGCCTCACTATATTGTTGTTAGTATTAGTCATCAGGACATTATCACACAGAGCAGAAACCATCCCCACCTCCATGGATTCCAAAAAGAATGAAAAGCAGCACCTGAGAACAGCTCTGAAGGCCTGTGGATATCCAAATTGGGCCTTCACTAAATCTAAGTCTACCAGACCTAAAACAGCGACAGATAGGGCTGAGACTCAGAGTAAACGGAAGAACCTGGTCATTCCTTACATGGCTGGCATGTCTGAAAAGATAAAACGGATATTTGGCAAACACCACATACCTGTATATTTCAAACCCACCAACACACTGAGACAGAGGCTTGTACACCCCAAAGATCAAACTCCAAAACACAAGGAAAGCAATGTAGTGTATGCAATCCAGTGCAGTGAGGAGTGCTCTGAACTCTGCATTGGAGAAACCAAACAACCTTTGTACAGGAGGATGGCCCAACACAGGAGAAGTAACACCACAGGACCAGAGTCAGCAGTTTATCTTCATCTAAAGGAAAAAGGACACTCATTTGAGGACATTAATGTTCACATTTTAGACAGAGAAGATAGGTGGTTTGAGAGAGGGGTCAAGGAATCCATTTATGCCAACTTGGAAAATCCTTCCTTGAATAGAGGTGGGGGCCTCAGGCACAACCTTTCCCCTATCTTCCTTCCTGCTTTGTCTTCTGTGCCTAGGAAGATTAAGACCATTTTGCAAGCTCAACAGCAGCAGGGTAATCTTAACGATCCTCCTTTAGATGATAATGGGACTTAGAAATAAACATCTCAAAATAACCATGACCTAGCCCCAGGTGCAAGGTCACACAGCCACCCTAGAAACATATTTAAGGATTCCCTTACTAACTTTACTCAGACTGAAGAAGCTCCTTGGATAAGGAGTGAAACGTTTCTACTGAGAAAATAGAAATCCAGTTGACATGATTCAAGCCACAGACTGTTCCACCTGGATGACTGAGAACCTTCATCGACATGTTGTTAGTATTGTTACTGTTGTTGTTGTTGTTGTTGTTGTTGTTGTTGTTGTTACCATTTAAACTGCCCAATAGCTGAAGCTTTCTAGGTATCTGGATTTTTGCTGGCTAGTTTCTAGTAGTGTGTGTGTGGGTGTGTGGGTGTGTGTGTTGTACTAAAAGGTTCTTTGTCACAATAGGCCGATGCATGTAAATCCTCTAAATAAATGTGTAAGAACTGCTGGTTTGAATCAAGGGCAGGATTCATTAAGGGACATATCCATTTAAAAGCATTATAGAATTTATAGTAGCTTTTGGTCAATATGTTTTATTTCAGTCAAGAGTTATTAAACGTATCTGTAAAAGCAATTACTGTCACAGGAATCTGCAAAATTGTGACATATTAAAAACGGGCCTCCATTCTTGAAGTTTGGAAATCACTGCCCTATAAGATTTGCATTTAAAGTCCTATGTATGTATGTATGTATGTATGTATCTATGTGTGCGTGTGTGTGTGTGTGTGTGTGTGTGTGTGTGTGTATATATATATATACACACACACACACACACACATACATACACACACACACACACATACTTTATTGCGGTCGTAGACCAGTACAATATTGGACTTACTTTGTGAGATAAACATACTCACAGCTAGAGCATTAACAACATACAATAAATATATATTAAAATCCAATTAAATCAATTAAAACACATTTACCATCTGTCCATCTCCATGCATAAAATCCAAGGTGTGGCCCATCTCGACCACCCAAGAATACAGAATTTTAAAAGTATATTAAACATAAGATAAAAGACATAAAAGACTACTTCACGGCCATATCGCAAACATAGATAAAACTATAAAATTTACAGCTGAATACAAGACATTACATAGATTGGCCTCTCTTGGTATGTTGGATCTTCATTGCTGCGGCACAAAACCTCACTACCTGTGCCGTAACTTCAGAAGTCTTGTCTATAAGCAGCGATTGCGTATACTCTGAATCTGTACGTCCAGGGTGTTTAATAATGAGGGGTGTAATGAATTTAATATGAATGTCTTTGTAAAAATCACAGTGTAAAAAGACACGGTCTATAGTTTCGACCTCTCCTGAGTCACATGGGCAAAGTCTTGCGGCCAATGGAATTTTTTTATATTTTCCCTCCAACACTGCAGAAGGGAGAGCATGGCAGCGAGCTAGTGAAAAGGCTTTCTGGTGGAAGGGAATTTCAAGTTGCTCAAGATAGCTGGCAGCAGAAACAATATATTTTTTATGAGCAGGAGACAGAAAAAGTGGCACCTTACCTATGTCTGTTTGTCTTTCTATATCCATTATCCTTTGTTTTAGCTCTAGCTTTGCTCGGTTATAATCCATGTCAAGGAGAGTGGCTGGTGAATATCCTAGCTTTAGAAGGTTTGCATTGATGGCCTTGATCCATGAAGATTGAAAATTGTCTTGAAAGATAAGAGGTACAAGGCCTTTAGGGTATAGTTTGAACTTTAGCCAAAGGATTAAAGAGGCTAAACACACTCTGGAAACAACCCTAACCATGCCAGTTTCAAGTCATAGATGTGCATTTGACACACATCTAGGCATCTGAAGTAGTGCTCTAATAAATTTAGCATGTATTCTTTCTAGTGATGTGAAGCATGAAAGTGAAGGGCCAACTAAAGTCCCATACAGGAGTTGGGCTAAAGACTTAGCCCGAAAGAGTTTCAGTGCTGCTGGGGCATACAATCCCCCCTTATATCAGAAGAATTTTAGAATAGCATTAGCCGATTGTTGACCATTGGCTGCAGCATACTCGCAGTGAGCTTTCCGTGAACCTGTATTATGAATAACTATGCCTAAGTACTTAAAACTGGTCACTTGCTCTATTTTGTGTTCGCGGATATTCCATGAGTTACATTTCGGCCTTTTTGTGAATGCCATTATCTTGGTTTTCTCATAGTTTAGTTCCAGCTTCTCGCTATTACAATAATGAGCCAAGGATTTCAGAGCTCTTTTGAGTCCTATAGGAGTTCTAGATAGGACTACAGCATCATCTGCATATAGTAGTGTAGCAATTCTGTAATCTCCTAATTTGGGAGGGTGAAATTCTGGCTTGTTTAAGCAGTTCACCAAATTATTGATATAAAAATTAAAAAGTAGGGGGGCCAAAATACATCCCTGTTTCACCCCCTTTTGGACTTTTATTGGCTTCGAGAGCGCCCCTCGCCTATTGCACCTAATCTTGAGGGTTGTATTTGTGTATAGGGCATGAATTAGATGGAGAAGCCTGCGATCAATTGATGTTGCTTCCAGCTTCTCCCAGAGTCTATTTCTAGACACCGAATCAAAAGCTGCCTTCAGATCTATGAAGGCAGCATAGAGTGCTGTTATTTTATTCGATGAGTATTTTTCAATTAAATGCTGTAGAATCACATATTGTTCAATAGTGCCTCGGCCTTCTCTAAACCCTGCCTGTTCATCAGCTATCAGGTTTCCCTGATCCAGCCAGATCTTTAATTTTTCATATAGGTGTTTGGCATAGAGCTTACTAATTGTATTTAGTAGGCTTATTAGCCTATAATTTGCAGGGTCATCTCTCTTACCCTTCTTGAAAATTGGAACTATGATAGCCACGCCCCAATCCTCAGGTATCTGTCCAGTGGAATCTATAAAAGTAAAGAGTGATGCTAAGATTGGAGTCCACCACTCCACGTTGTTCTTTAATAATTCTGGGGGTATAAGGTCAGCACCCGGGGCCTTCCTCTTTCTAAGTTGTCCTATAAGCAACTTGATTTCGTGCGCTGATACGGGGGGCCAGTCTGGTAGGTCTTCCTTCATTTTCAATGCTGTTTGGTTAGATGGCTCCTCATACATCATCTGGAAATGTAGTTCCCAGACTTCCGGGGGTATATGAGAGTCTGTTAAGGTAGAGGTTCTATACATCTTATTGGATATTATCTGCCAAAAAAGAGACGAATTCTTTAGCTTTGCTGCTTCAGTTAAACATTTCCAAGTAGCTATTATGTCCTTTTTTTTCTTTTCAGCCACTAAACGTTTGTACTGCTTTTTAAGAGTGAGTAGAAGTTTAAGGCTCTCCATACTTTTATTGTTGTCTCCTATCTGTAATTTATACTGATGGTAAACGGCAGTGAGGGCTTTCTTAGCATCCACACATTCTTTGTCAAACCATGGCTTTGATACATTTTTAGATCTTTTAGGAGAGGGCGTAGAGTCATAAGCTAATAAAGGTTGTAAATTTTGTATTAGCGTTTTATATAAATTCAAAGGATCTTGGATGAATTTGTTTGTTATGAAGGCCGATCGACATTCCTGCATGTTGTTCTCAGCAAACATCTTCTTCAGCTTTTGGTCAAGTTGTAAAGACCATTTGACCCGGCATCTTGCTTGGCCAGCTAGAGAAATATCAGGGGTAAACAGAGTTTCAATCTGTATCTGCCGTCTAGGAGGCTTCAGGTTCAAGGAGAGTGGAAGGTGGTCACTATCAAAGTGAGGTAATACATTAAAGTTCTCCACGTAAGGTAATACATTTTTAGTGACTAGCATATAGTCTATTGTACTTGTCTTTGTTCCTGCCATAAATGTAAATTCCCCAGGGTAGTCCCCTTTAATGGAGCCATTTAGTGTGTACAGGTTGAATTTATTCAGCATTTTTGCGAGACATAGTCCTGCATAGTTGGACTTATTATCTTTGGACAGTCGCATGGGAAGGGAGCAGATTGAATCATTCTCTTGAGTAGGAGGGTATTGATGGAATTTTGTATATAGTGTGGTGTCATCTGGACCCATCCTAGCATTAAAATCACCTCCCAATATTATCATGGCTTCAGGGTATCCTAGGAGGAGATCTTCAATATACTGTTCTAATTCTATCCAGACCGCACTGACCTCATCTCTTCTTTGTAATGGGAAAAGATAGATATTAATGAGTAGCAGAGAGATCGATCCTAAATCTAGCAAAATAGTCAGTCCTATGTAAAAAATTCCAATAATCATACTTGTTAAAGTATTTGGGAAATGTATTCTCTGCAGAATCAAACGCATGGCATTTTCTTCACTATGAAATCCTAGCGTGTAAAATGGAATTTTCCAAGTTCCTCCGCTGAAAAGCTGAAAAGCTGGTTCCCAAAACATTCTATTCGTAAACAACAGGTGTGACCTTCGTTAGTCTAGCCACCATTGTTTTCATTAAGATAAGCTGCTGTTCTTATGAGAATCTTTTCTTAGACACAGCCAATGCGCAACACTGCCATCGTGTGATGCTTTATAGTAAGTACAATTGTTACCAATATGCTAGGCTGAAAGAGGTGCCCAGCCCATATTAACCAATCAGAATTCTGAACCATGAGTATAACCCAGCTATGAACCATGGGTATTCATTCTCACTTATGTTCTTCCTATGCTTTCTTTATGTAGACTGCTACCTACATGTACTTTTGTATCTGAACTGTAACTATGCCTGGTCTTTGCACAGACCATGATGTTTTCTTTCCATTCTAGTGATGGAACTCTGCTTATGCTTTGTTTTTTTTCCTTTTTGCAATAATGCACCATACATCCATTATTGCCTTATGCTATCAATAAAGATATTGTTAGCCTTACAACACGTTGTTTGGATTACTTCAAGCCTGAAACCCCAAAGGCCACCATCATCTAACAGGTTGAATTTATTCAGCATTTTTGCGAGACATATTCCTGCATAGTTAGACTTATTATCTTTGGACAGTCGCATGGGAAGGGAGCAGATTGAATCATTCTCTTGAGTAGGAGGGTATTGATGGAATTTTGTATATAGTGTGGTGTCATCTGGACCCATCCTAGCATTAAAATCACCTCCCAATATTATCATGGCTTCAGGGTATCCTAGGAGGAGATCTTCAATATAGTGTTCTAATTCTATCCAGACCGCACTGACCTCATCTCTTCTTTGTAATGGGAAAAGATAGATATTAATGAGTAGCAGAGAGATCGATCCTAAATCTAGCAAAATAGTCAGTCCTATGTAAAAAATTCCAATAATCATACTCTCAGAAGGAATACTATAATTTGCTTCATATATTGCTATAGGTGAACTTATTTATTTAATGTAATTGTTTACACATGCCTATGTTTTAAAAAGTATCTCAAAGTGATGTGCACAATTAGAATAAAAAACAAGATACAAATAAATAAAATCTGTATAAAATAAAATAATTTAATATAAAGCATCAATATTAAGCCAGAGGAGGGGGGAAGATGGATTAAAAGAAAAAATTAGTAACTCTGTAAGTATGAATACCAAGTACAGTATCAGAGACCATTACTATTGAGCTGAGTGAGGCAATATCCTAAGCCTAAAACTTCAGACAGGCTGCAGGTATTTCTGTAGGGCAAGATGGAACAGAGAGCAGACCACATTGTCAGTTCTCGAGATATCAGGGACGCGATAGCTCAGGGGCGGTAGCTCAGCGGGTTAAACCGCTGAGCTGTTAGTCTGCCGACCATAAGGTCGGCAGTTCGGATCCGCGTGGCGAGATGAGCTCTCGTCACTAGCCCTAGCTTTCTGCCAACCCAGCGATTCGAAAGCTAAATAGCAAGTAGATAAATGGGTACCACTCACGTGGGGCAATATGCTGGCATCCTGTTGCGGAGTCGCCCTCGGAACCGAAGATGAAGATCTGGAGAAGCCCGTGGATGGCGGCTGAGGACGACGGCAGAGGACGACGGATCCCAATTAACAACTTCTGGGATGTCAGCAGCCGGCTCCGAAAGCAAGGCATTCTGGGGCTTGTAGTTCCGATGCCTGGAAAGAAGAGCCGGTTCCCTCACACCCTCCCTAATCACGCGGGCACTGTAATATATATGGATATATGGATGTATAATTAAATATGCAATGATGTTGTAAGCCGCCTAGAGTCCTCCATTAGGGAGGGGATAGGTGGGGGATAGATAGATAGATAGATAGATAGATAGATAGATAGATAGATAGATAGATAGATATCAGTAATGTGAATCAAGATAGTAGAGCAAAATTTGAGATCAGTAAAAATGCTCTGAGGTGGCAAGACCTAAGTATTGTACAAATCCAGTCCAGTTCCATTATTTCAGCTTTAGCAGCAATCTCTAACCAGGAATCTTCCAGATGTATGGATTTCATCTGTTTCCCAGCCAACATGGCTACTGCCAAGAATTCTGGTAATTAAAGTCCACATATCTAGAATGAATCCATATTTGGACAGACTCTCCTATAGTACCATTCATTCCTACCAGATGATAATAATTCTCCTTTCCCCTTGAAAAATATTATATTTACATAAATGAAGTCAAAAGACCATGCCCAGCTAATAGGGTCATCCTCTTCAATCAGCTTTTCCCAACTTGGTGCTATAGAGAGGTATTGGAACTTCAACTCCAAGAATTCATAGCCAGAATTCCATTGGCTACATTGGGATTGTAATTTCTATATACAATAGTTGTAGACTGCAGGATTGGGAAAGATGCATTTTATTTCTGCCAATAAATGTATCAGTTCAGTGTATAAAAGCAACACACTATAGCTAGTTAGTCCTGATGTTAAATGGATAGTTAATTTCATACACACCCCAGATATTTTAACTTGTGTAAATTTTGGAGCAAGGGGATTGCATCTCCAGTGGCAGGCCTCCTTAATCTGACTACCTGATGTAGTCTACTAATCTGATGTATGGATCTACTCCCAGAATTCTCCAGCCAGCAGGAAGACTGTTGAGAATTCAGTGAGTCTACAAATCTCAAAGGTGCCATGTTTGGAAAAGGCTTTCCAAGGATAGGCCTCCCCTTATGCTGGGCTATAGAGTAATTTAGTTTTATGATTGGAATACTCATTGGAACAGAAAGGCAGGGTACAAATCAATCAGTCAAACACACACACACACACACACACACAAACAAACAAATAAATAAATAAATAAATAAAATTTCCTTCCCTATCTATCTCTTGCCTTTTCCATAGCAAAAATACTGTCTCTCCTATATTTTCTTTCTTTATTAGTACTGTTTGTGGAAGATGCCATGGGACTGTCATGATGGCACCCATGCCACCCTGACATGGTAAAGTAGGCTGCCTAAGCATATCACCCAGCCAAGGGGCCAAAGCATTCAATGGGAGGGAACTCAGCAGCAAACCACCAGACAGACAAATCAACGAGAGGTGTGGATTAGCCGGAAGGCATTCAGCACCTCCAATGGACAGCACCGGCCAGTGCAGAGCAGGCGAGAGACAGAGAGGAATGTAATTGATTAACACATCCTAAGGGGAGGGAGGAAATTGGAAACCTATTAAACTGCAAGATCTTGTAACTACAATTCACTTGAATCTTTGAACTGAAATGGATTGCTCGCTGTAAATAAAGCTTTTACATATCCTACGTGGCGTGTGTTGGTGCTTTCATTTATTAGTAGAAGGATCAGAGCCTCACAGAAAGATTCAAGTCAAAAATGGATGCCTTACCCGTAAATGACCAGTTTAACAAGAAAGATCCACAACTAGAAAATTCAGACTCCGTGAATGCCATTCCTTTTTTTTATAGATTTTATTAAGATTTTAAATATACAAAGTTAAAAGTTGAAAATGAAACAGAAACAGAAATACAAATACAAATTAAAGAAATAGGAAAAGAAAAGTGTAGTAAAGCAAAAGAAAGAAAAAGAAAACAAACATAGAAATTGGATAACTTCCGATCTATCTATGGTCATAGGAGTAAAGAAAAGTAATTTGTTCTTACATGCTGGCTATTCATATAACATTCATATACATTTCTTGTCTAATATATTCTATTTATATATAATCTAATCATCAAAACCCCATGCAAGCTTTGCTCCTCCTGCTTTTTGCAAATAGTCCATCAAAGGCTTCCACTCTTTAAGAAAATAACAATTTGAATTTTCTTTTAATAAACATGTCAATTTGTCATTTTCTGCCATATCCAATAATTTCAACATCCATTCCTGTATCGTTGGTATAATTAGGTTTTTCCAGTTTTGTGCATATAAAAGTCTTGCTGCTGTAATCATATATTGTATTATTCTAAAAAAAAGGTTTTTCTATTTGTACATCCAAAATTCAGAGTAAAAAAAATTCTGGTTTAAATGGTATTCGTATTTGTAGTATACTTTGCATCCGTGAATGTATCTCAATCCAAAATTTCTTTGCCATTTTACATGTCCTCCACATACAGTATGGTAAAAAGACCCCTCTTGTTTTTTACATTT
This sequence comes from Charina bottae, assembly GCA_023362775.1. Classification (NCBI taxonomy): domain Eukaryota; kingdom Metazoa; phylum Chordata; class Lepidosauria; order Squamata; family Charinaidae; genus Charina; species Charina bottae. Next base: position 4,850,043 of record JALMGJ010000028.1, on the reverse strand, counting down.
CCAACATTGGTTGGAAATATTCCCATACATTTTTGCAAGTTTTTGTGGGGTCATATACCATCGGTACATCATCTTGTAAAAATTTTCTTTTAGATTATAACACAAAGTAAATTTTAATCCTTTAGTCCACATATCTTCCCATTGTTGCAATTGTATTGTGGCCAATATTTTTTGCCCATTGAATCATACAGTATTTAACTTGTTCCTCCACCATTTCTCCTTTTAACAATAATTTATACATTTTAGCAATTAAGTGTTCATCAGTTTCACATAATTGTATCTCAAATTCTGATTTGGTTTGTTCAAATTCCAATTTTTTTTAATCTAATTTAAATTTCTCTATAAGTTGCATATAGGAAAGCCATTGAAAAGTATACCCTTCTTGAGCAAGTTCTTCTTTTGATTTTGTTACATAATGCCCTTGTTCCTTTTTAAAAAAATCCTTATAAGTCAACCACTTGTCCTTATTTCTTATTTCTGTTCTATAAAATGCTTCTTGCGTGGAAATCCATAAGGGTCTCTTATAACATAAAGTTGATTTATATTTATTCCAAATTCTCAACAAAGATCTTCTAATATAGTGATTTTTAAAATCCACATTAACTGTAGCTTTGTCATACCATAAATATCCATGCCACCCAAATCTTAATTCATGACCCTCCAAATTCAATAATTTTTCATTTTTCAAGACAATCCATTCTTTAAGCCATACCAAACCACAGGCTGCATGATATAATTTCAAATCCAGGAGACCTAAACCTCCTCTTTCTTTTGAATCTTGCAAGACTTTGTATTTTATTCTTGGTTTTTTCCCTTGCCAAATAAACTTAGAAATATCCCTCTGCCACTGTTTAAATGGTTCCTCTGATGTCAATATAGGTAGTGTTTGAAAGAGGTATAAAATTTGTGGTAATATATTCATTTTGATCACTGATATTCTACCTAATAATGATAATTGCAACTTTCCCCATCGATCTAAATCTTTTTTAATGTCTGTCCAAAGTGGTTCATAGTTATTTTGAAATAATTTGACATTCTTCGATGTTAAATAAACTCCCAAATATTTTACTTTTTTCTCCATAGAGTATCCCGTCATTTCTCTCAATTTCTCTTGTTGATGGTAATCCATATTCTTAGTCAAAACTTTTGTTTTCTGTAAATTAACTTTGAACCCTGCTAACGACCCAAAGTCTTTCAGTTTCTGCATCAATAACTCAATCCCATCCAGTGGGTTCTCTAAGGTAATGACAAGATTGTCAGCAAAGGCTCTTAATTTATAAACTTCCTTTTTGACTCTAATGCCATGAATCATTGGCGATCACTCGTAGCCGAGTAAGATTGTCTTCCAAAGGTAAAATTTTAACAGTGGATCCGTAAGTGGCTATAAAGGCCAATTCTGGATCCACACAACCTCCCACAATGAGGGCATAGGTTTCCAGGTGGGAGACGGTCATGATGAGTGTTTGCCTTACGTGCCTTCCTTTTAGCTCTTTTCTTCCTTTCGCCCTGTACTCGTGCTTCTTCAAAGTCCATAGCGCCATTAATAAAGGCTGACCTCCAATTGAAACGCTCATGAGTTAGGGCTTACCAGTTCTCAATGCTGATATTACATTTTTTTAAATTAGCTTTGAGAGTATCTTTGAATCTCTTTTGCTGTCCACCAATATTCCATTTTCATTTTTAAGTTGGGAGTAAAGTAGCTGCTTTGGAAGACGATGGTCAGGCATTCAAACAACATGACCGGTCCAGCGAAGTTGATGTTGGATGATCATTGTTTCAATGCTGGTGGTTTTCGCTTCTTCTAATACGCTAACATTAGTCCGCCTATCTTCCCAAGTAATTTGCAGAATTTTTCGGAGGCAGCGTTGATGGAATCTTTCAAGAAGTTGGAGGTGGCATTTGTAGAGGGTCCATGTTTCACAGGCGTACAGAAGGGTTGGCAGTACAATGGCTTTGTAAACAAGCATTTTGGTCTCCCTGCAAATGTCCCGATCCTCAAACACTCTACGCTTCATTCGGGAGAAAGCTACACTCGCAGAGCTCAGGCGATGCTGAATTTCAGCGTCGATGTTGGCTTTTGTAGATAGATGGCTGCCGAGATAAGAAAAGTGGTCGACATTTTCTAGTGACACACCTTTAAGCTGGATTGATGGTGCTGCGGAGGGATTGGTTCAAACTTGCTGGTAAAGCACTTTGGTTTTTTTAATGTTAATCGAGAGGCCGAGCTTTTCATATGCTTCTGCAAAGATGTTTAGGATAGTTTGAAGATCTTCTTCGGAGTGTGCACAGACTATGTTATCATCAGCATATTGAAGTTCTATAACAGAAGTTGTAGTTACTTTATTTTTTGCTTTCAGCCTACTAAGATTAAAAAGCTGTTTGATATATAATTTCTACACCAGTAGGAAGTTTCTCTTCAACAAGGTGTATAATCATAGCGATGAAGATAGCAAATAAGGTTGGAGCAATAACACATCCCTGTTTAACGCCGGATTCCACTTTAAATGGATTGCTTTGAGAGCCATTGTTATTCAGGATTGTTGCCATCATGTCGTCATGGAGTAGCCGCAAGATGTTCACAAATTTATCAGGGCATCCGATTTTCAGAAGGATGGTCCAGAGAGCAGTACGATTTACAGTATCAAAAGCTTTAGTCAGATCAATAAACGCCATGTACAGAGGGCGGTTTTGCTCTTTGCATTTTTCTTGAAGCTGTCGTGCAGTGAAGATCATATCCACTGTTCCCCTGGAAGGGCGGAAGCCATTTTGTGTTTCAGGGAGGATGTCTTCTGATACATATAGGAGACGGTTTGCAATTATCTTTGCCAGGATTTTGCCTGCTGTGGCTAGAAGGGAGATGCCTCGATAGTTTCCACAGTCTGTTCTATCACCCTTTTTAAAGAGAGTGATAATTATGGCATCCCTAAAGTCTGCTGGAATCTCCTCCCTCATCCAGATTTTTTCGATGAGCTTATGAAGTTGTGTAAGTTCAGGCCCGCCTTCTTTAAAGACTTCAGCAGGAATCCCATCAGGTCCACTAGCTTTGTTATTTTTCATTTGTTTAGTGGCTTTACTGACTTCCTCCAAACTAGGGGGTACTGCAAGCTCATCTCTTATTTGTTTTTGCGGGATTTGCAAGAAGACTTCATCAGCCACAGTAGAGTGACGATTAAGGAGATTGTAGTAATGCTCTTTCCAGCACAGTGCAATAGACTCTTTGTCCTTTAGAAGTTTAGCACCATCTACTGAGCGTAAGGGATTTGTACCATGGTTTGTTGGTCCATAGATGGCCTTTATGGCATTAAAAAAGCCCCGTGCATCATGAGCATCTGCAAAATGTTGGGTTTCTTGGGCTTTTTTTATCCACCATATGTTCTTAAGTTCTCTAGTTCTTCTTTGGACTTCTGCCTTTGCACTGGCGTAGATTTTTTTCTTAACGGCACAGTTAATATCTTTTTGCCATATCTGGAAAGCTTTCCTTTTCTTGTCAATAATATGTTCAATCTCACTATCGTTCTCATCAAACCAGTCCTGATGTCTCTTAGTCTGGTATCCGATAGTTTGTTCACAGGCTGAAATAATAGAAGTCTTCAATTTAATCCAGTGTTCCTCAACATTTTCAGGAAGTTCCATAGGCAGATGTTCCTTGAGAGTTGATTGAAAGCAAGCTCGTTTAATAGGATCTTGAAGAGCCAGTGTATTCATTTTACGCCTTGGTTTTCTTCCTTGGAGCCTACGATGAGGGACAATCTTTATGGCCATTGTGGATCGAATTAATCGGTCTGTCCAGCAGTCATCGGTGCTTGTCATGGCTCTGGTGAGAAGTACATCATGGCGATCTCTAGCACGGACAATTACATAATCTAAAAGATGCCAGTGCTTCGACCGTGGGTTTCCACAGACGTTTCCACAGAGAAAATAGAAATCCAGTTGACATGATTCAAGCTACAGACTTCGACCGTGGGTGCTTCCAAGATGTTTTAAATTTATTTTTCTGGCAAAAGAGTGTGTTAGTAATGACAAGGTTATGCTCTGCACATTTAGTCAGAAGTAAGATTCCATTCATGTTGCTGTTGTCAACTCCTTCTTTCCCAATGATCCCTGGCCACAAATCAAATTCACGCCCAACTCTTGCATTGAAATCGCCCAGAAGGATAATTTTATCCTCCTTTGGTATCTCTGATAAGATGGTGTCCACCTGGGTATAAATTTTTTCCTTGATATCCTCATCTGCATCTAGTGTTGGTGTGTAACCACTTAGGATAGTTGCCTGTTGGTTTTTGGTGAGTTTTATTCGGAGAGTTGAGAGTCATTCGTTAATCCCAGTGGGAACTTCTGACAAGAGCTTCACAAGGTCGTTTTTGATAGCAAAGCCTACCCCATGTATTCGTCGTTCTTGTTCAGGCAGTCCTTTCCAAAAGAAGGTATAACCTCCTTTTTCTTCCTTCAACTGTCCTTCTCCTGCTCTTCGAGTTTCTTGGAGTGCTGCTATATCAATATTAAAACGTCTCAGCTCCCTTGCAATAATGGCAGTCCTACGTTCAGGTCGTTCACTATCCATATTGTCTTGCAGTGTCCGTATATTCCATGTTCCAAAATTCATGTGTTTTTTACGACCGCTAGATGGTGACCCCACTGGTCGCGGTAATCCAGTCAGGGAGAAAATGAGGCAGACTATGTTTAGGGCACCTTTTCTAGCCCCCTCCCCATATGGGGTGAGCAGAGTGGATCCTAAATAGGGCTGCTCAGTCGTGGATACAGCTGCCGAACTACTCAACTGCCTCGATCCTTGAGTCAAGGCGACTGAATCCGTATCCACCGCCCATGTGCTGATCCATGACTAGGAGCTTCCGGATTTCACAGTCCTGCCCCCGTTGCCATTTGTCAATCACCATGGGACTTTTGGTTGTTTTGGGTTTGGTGTGGTTGGAAGACGCCTGTGCGTGAATTTGTTTTATGTGTGGAGATCGGTGCACAACGATCAGCACACAACCTTCACAGAAAAAGGCTCTAATCCAATGGCATGGATACCATGACAATTGGTGACCTTTTGTCTGCTGCAGCCTTCATCCGCCTTCGCAGCCGTTGTAACAATACAACTTGTTATCTTCCGCCTGTTCTGCTGTTGAGGACTTTCTTGGATCGTTCTTTGTCTGGTTCCTCCCCCTGGACCTTACCGCCATGGGTGACCCTACCAGGAGTACATGACTCCCGATGGCTTCGCTCACAGGGTTCATTGAGAACACACAAGCCCACTCACCACAACAAGGTGACGATCCAGCGAGTGAGTGCTGAATAAAAAATGAAAAAAAATGCCATGAATACCATTATCTTGTCTAATATCTCTAAGCAAGACTTCTAAAACCAATATAAACAGAAGTGGAGATGAAGGACAACCTTGTCTTGTACCCTTTTGTATTTCACATGGTTTACTAAATTCTCCATTAACAATTATTTTTGCATGTTGTGGTGTATATATTGATTTAATCCACTTAATGAAATTTCCTCCAAAATTCATAGTCCCCAATACTTCAAACATAAAAGACCAATTTAAATTGTCAAATGCTTTTTCAGCATCTATAAATGAATACCAATTCATTCACGTGAATGCCATTCCGACATTGGGAGTCGAAAGTGGAGAGTCCAAAGGAAAGGGTCCTGGCTTGAGCAAACAGGAACATGCAAAGCTAAAAGCCAGCCAGTCGGCAGAGGGAGAACGCCAAATCCCAATGACCTCAACCAAGCAGACCTACCAGAAACAACCAGAGATGAAGAACCCCCAAAAAAATTTCTGACCGACTTCAAGAGTATGCCTTGACCCAGTACCTCCAAAAAGAATAAGTATGAGTGGGTGGCCGAAATTGGGGGAGGCATGGAGTGGTACATGGATCAGTGGGTAACCAAGGGAAGGGGTTCCCATTCCAACTGGGTGGTGGCAGGCCAGCAAATGGAGGCGCTGGAAGAAAAAGTGGACAGCATGGAGGATAAGATGTCACACCTACAAGGAGTAGTCAACCGGATCCTCTACCTGTTGGAGAAAGAGACGGCAGCTTGTGAGTGGGAAGACTCAGCAGCTGAAGAGAGCCAAGAATGGGATGACCCAGGGAGGGCGCTCCCCTCGCTGGGGACACATCCATGATGCAGCCAGCCCTGGAGCGAAGCAGTGAGGCGAACCTCGAGTCCAGGCACATCATTCGGAGTGAGGGACTTGAAGGCAAAATTCAATGGGGATCCAAAAAATTTGTCTTGCTTCCTAACCCATGTAAAAGGGTTTATGGAAGAGTGTGAGGAACTATTCCCCACTGAAGGCTCCAAGGTGTGGTACATTTCAGACCACCTTGAGCAAGAAGCAGTAGAATGGCTTACAGGATTTCACGACTCGGAGACTGCAGAGCTAGAGGACTTTAATGAATTCATGAGTGCCCTGAGAGAATGATTTGAAGACCCCCTCACAAAAATAAAAGCCAGAACTAGTTTTCAGGGCATCAAACAAGGGAGCCGGTCAGTTTTCAAATATGCCACGGAATTCGGGAGACTGGCGGGAAAACTAACAAATTGTCCAGAGTCATTGAAAATTGAGTATTTCCAAGGGGGGCTACATCCAGAAATTCTGGAGTGGTCCCTAGCCAAAGGGGATCCCGGAACCTTGAAGGGATGGATTTGCCTGGCTGGCGAGGTGGAGGATATGCGAATCCATTTCAGATGAGAGCAATGAACCCACACATCAGAAAGACAACTGCACACCACAACCCTTCCTCCCGAGAAGTGGACAAGCCGTAAATCATGGGGGGAGGAGAAGGAATGGTGGGCAAAAAAGGGTCTTTGCTTTAAATGCAGAAAAGAAGGACATTGCATAACCAATTGCCCGCAGTCCACAACCCCAACGACCCCTAAAGCCAGAGAGAAAAGCATCAAGATGCTTGGAACAAAGAATAAAGGGGCAGCAGCAGCTTCGAAGGAGAGGAGATTCCGCAAAGCCTCTCCAGAGGCTGAAAGCAAAACAGACGAGGAGTTTCAGCTGGCGGGAAATGGACAGAGCCTGTCCTGAGCACCGAGGGGCAGGTGACTAAGAAGAGGTGTGAGGATTCCATGGTGAGTGGAACCTGTTCAACGATGTTGATAAGTTTAAAAATAGAAACATTAAGGGGGTCAGGGTAGCATGAACGTAGCAGGATTATTGGATTCAGGCTGTACAAGACATCTAATCCATCCTGCTTTAGTGACTGGCCTAAGATTAAAAGTAAAGAGATTGCCTGAACCCATCAACTTCATTCAACTCGATGGGTCAGAGATGAAAGGGGGCCCGGTGGAGTATTGCACTGAAGTCGTCCAAATGAGAATAGGAAATCATGAAGAGACATTGAGATTTATTGTAGCTCCCACCTCAGATCAACCCATAGTATTGGGACTAGCTTGGTTGAAAGACCAAAATCCTCAAGTGAATTGGTCAACCGGGCAGATGATTTTCAAGGACGGAACGTATGAACCCGGTGAACATGAGAGTGAAATCGAACTGATAGGTGCAACTGAAATGGGGGTGGAAACACAAGGGGAGGAGGTTGATCTCATTCCTGCCCAGTCAAAAACTTAGAATGAGGCTTTATCCACCCAGCAACTTCACCAATCGTAGTACCAGTCATGTTTAGGAAAAAGAAATATGGGTCGCTGCACTTATGCACAGACTACCAGGGTTTGAATGCAATCTGTACATCAAATAAGTACCCTCTACCCTTGATGGACATGTTGGTGCACCTACCGAAAGGCAAAATTTTCACCAAACTGGACTTAAGAGAAGCGTATTTCCGAGTTCGAATTTGGTAGGGGGCTGAGTGGAAAACAGCATTTAATTATCAATTCGATTGTTTTCAGTATTTGGTAATGCCCTTTGGGCTTAAAGGCGGGACCTGGGTCTTCATGAATTTAATTAATGAAGTGTTGCACAAATTTTTATATAGGGGAGTATTAGTATATCTATTACTGGAAAACCAATTGTATGTGAAACTGTCTAAATGTGAATTTCACAAAGAACAACTAGACTATTTGGGGTATCAGGTATTGAGCAGAGGGATTGAAATGGATCTGGGGAAAATACAGGATATGGTGGCTTCAGAACCCCCCCAAAACAGGAGGCAATTGTAAAGTTTCCTAGGATTTGCAAATTTCTATAGGCAATTTATAAATAATTTCACACAAGTGGCATTGCCACTCACAGACTTACTAAAAACGAAAGGGAAGGGGGACTCCAAGACAAAGAACAAACCGGGGGCAAAGATACAATGGTCTGAGGAGTGCCAGGAGGCATTCGAGCAATTAAAAAAACTATTCACATCAGAACCAATATTACAACACCCCAACCCGACCCCACAAAGCCCCTAGTCATATAAGTGGATGCATCAGATGTTGCTTTGGGTGGCATTTTATTACAGAAAGATGACCAAAGGAAGCTGAACCCCAAACATGTTAGATGGGCACAGTTTTTCAGCAGGTTCAATTTCACCTTAAAGTACATACCCGGGGGAAAATACTTTCTGGCTGTTGCCTTATGTCATTTACCTCAGCACAACAGTCAGAGGGAAGAAATAATGGACTCAATAATTCCTTCACCACAGACAGGGATGGTAGCAGTCACTAGGAGCTAGGGACAACTAGAACTACCCATAAGAGGGGAGCTACAAAATAAACTACAGTCAAAATTGGAAACTGACAAATGGTTGCAAGACAATAAAATAAAATTGACAGAAAAACAAGGACTTTGGTGGTAGAGGAACCAATTGTGCATACCGGAGCCCCTAAGAAAGAAAATATTAGAAAGATGCCATGACGCAAAGTCAGCTGGCCATTTTGGGTTTGTGAAAACTTTGCACCTATTGAGGCAACAATTCTGGTGGCCTTCAATTCGCAAGGATGTGGAAGAGTACATAGCTAATTATCTCACTTGTGCCATGGTGAAAAGAGTAGGAGGGAAACCCAGAGGATTATTACAAAATGTAGCAAATCCCACCCAACCTTGGAAACAAATAGCCATGGATTTCATAGTAGATTTACCAGAAAGCCACAAAAAAATGGTGGCTAAAAAAATGGTAGTAACAGATTTATTCTCTAAACAAGCCCATTTCATCCCTTGCGCAAGCATACCAAATACAGGGGAACTGGCAAAAATGTTTGTACAACACATGTACATAATACATGGAACCCCAGAGCAAATGATCAGCGACCGCAGCATCCAATTCACTTCCAAAGTTTGGAGGGCATTTTTAAAAATAATTGGAGTGGGACAAAGTTTAAATTCTGGATTCCATGGATGGATGGAGGGTGTGAATGAATTAACCAAGTACTAGAACAATACCTTAGATGCTACGTCAGTTATCAGCAAGACAATTGGGTGGACCTACTTCCATTCGTGGAGGTAGCCTACAACAATTCCATATATCAGAGCATGGGTTTCCCACCCTTTCAAGTAGTAAACGGACAGGAGTTTTTAGCATTCCCAGAATTACCTAACAAGAAAACCGAAATTGCCCCTTTAGATGAGTGGATAAAGCACATAGCAGTAGGATGGCCAATAATAGAAAAAGCATTAACAGACACCAAGAAAATGGACAAAAAAATTGCTGACAGGAAAAGGGCACCAGAATGGCTGCTAAAAGTGGGGGACAAAGTGTACTTATCCACCAAATTTCTAAAGTTGGCACAACCCTCCAAAAAAACTGGGACCAAAATACATAGGTCCTTTTCCCATCACCAAAATCATAAACAAAGTTACGGTACAATTGCAACTCCCAAAAAACATGAGGAAGGTCCACCCCGTATTTCATTGTAGTCTATTAAAACCCATAAAAAACTCAGATCAGTGCCACCCAGACCAAGTTTCACCAGTACCGATAATGATAGATGGAGAACTGCACTTCAAAGTGCAAGCAATCTTAGATTCAAGATTACACTGGGGGAAATTGCAATACCTAATCCAATGGAAACACTTTAATAACTCACAAAGAGAGTGGGTGGATGTTCGGCATGTACACGCACCTAAACTGAAGAAAAAGTTCCACAACAAATTACCAAATAAACCAAACTAATAAAGGGGGGAAATTGTTGGGGTGGTGGGATGTCATGATGGCACCGGCTGGCTGGTGCAGAGCAGGCAAGAGACGGAGAGGAATGTAATTTATTAACACATTCTAAGGGGAGGGGGGAAATTGGGAACCTATTAAACTGCAAGATCTTGTAACTAATTCACTTGAATCTTTTAAGTGAAATGAATCGCTCGTTGTAAATAAAGTTTTTACATATCCTACATGGCATGTGTTGGAGCTTTCCTTTATTAGTAGAAGGATTGGAGTCTCACATGGAGAGGGTAGAAGGATGGTTAAGGAAAAATCAGGAGAGGATGTCAATTGCTTTTGTATTTCTGGACCATTAACATATCCTGCAAGTTCATTCTGTTGGGAGAGTGAACATGGACAGAAGCAGCAATAGAATCTCATTAACTCCTAAGAATTAATATAGCTTTTATTTTTAGATTTTCATCCTGCCTTTTTTTCATATACAACTCAAAGTGACAAACATACCAATACTCTTTCCTCCTCCTATTTTCCCCACAACAACCTTGTGAGGTGAGTTGGACTGAGAGAGAGTGACTGGCCCAAGGTCACCCAGCCGGTTTTTCATGCCTAAGGCGGGACTAGAACTCAGTCTCCTGGTTTCTAGGCCAACACATTTAACCACTACAGCAAACTGGCTTTCTATCACCCTATGCAAAAACTCTGGTAGACTTTTTCTAGAAAGCCCCGCTGGAATTATTCCTATGGGTTACCACTTCCATTTGGTCCTCATACTCCATCTTGTCTCTTTCAAGTTGCAAGGCCACGTAGCTGACTGCGACAAGCTAGACCAGAGCTTTCCAAACTTTTCATGTTGGTGACACACTTTTTAGACATGCATAATTCCATGACACACTCTTACAGCAGGGCACAAGGCAGGCACTAGGACCTGTGCAGAATCCTGGCAGGGCAGGTTTGCAGGCAGCAAGGCACAAGGCAGGCACTAGGACCTGCGCGGAACCCTGGCAGGGCTCAGAGGCAGCAGCAGTCGCGACACACCCAGACACTGCAGCCGACACACTAACGTGTCCCGACACACAGTTTGGAAAGCTGTGAGCTAGACAGTCCAGTTCAGCTTCCACCTTACCTTGAAATGGAAAAAGAAGGTTCCTGAGAGTACCACCTGATTGCCAGCCATGCACTTCTTCGATGAGTCAGGCTCCTACATTTAAAGGCAGTTAGGGCAGTACTTGCCACTCATTCCTCAACAATATTTTGGGATCTTCCCCCAGAACACTGTCTGCCCTCCATGTTGTCTTCCTCAAGAACATGTAAAGGAAGCCCCAATTGTTAAAAAGGTTACAAAATAGAATGAGTTTGATAATGCCAGAGATTAAGATGGAAAAGGAAGCCCAACTGCTTAGACAAAGGATTCCCTTCCGATTAATTGGAAAGCTTGGAACACAAAAGGTCAGCTCATTCACAGAACTTAGCCAGCCCATTCAGGTAGACATTCTTCCCTAGCCAAACAGATCTCCATAATCAAATAACAAAAGATTCCTTCCAAGGTGCACATTCCAAGTAAGTAGACAAAGCCACAGCCCGCAGGGAACACAGACAGGAAACACAAACAGCAGGGGCCCCAACCACAGAGCACCTCCTCTCTGAAATCCGGCAAATTACACTTCTCTCAAGTTCCTAGGGGGCGGGAACACCTTTGCATAGCAACAACCAAGCTCTCCTATATAAATGGCCTGTTGGGGAAATACAGGTGTGGCCACCTTCCAACCAGCATATTCTATACTTCTGTACTCTGCATGTGCTCTTGGAAATAAACCAGCAAACCTCTGTTCCAGAAACTGCCTGCGTCTATTCATTCCCGGCTTGGGATGAACCTTGGTAAGATTACCTTCTAACAAATACATACAATGTCCCATCTTCCACAGAGAACCACACCCCTCTACAGAAATCCTGGCATCACTTCTGTTTTGTTTTTGTGGGTACAAGTTTCCTAACCTTATAATGCTTTCAGACTCCTGAAGTCCTGTACTTTCTAAGAGTCCTTCTGACAGCAGCTATTCTGCCTGACTTTCTCTTGAAAGTACTCAGGAGATACTTGAGGTCCTTACAAATATCATTTCATATTTCTAGCTCTACTGTGGCTTGGCCCTCCCTTCCTTTTAGTGTTTGATCCACCACTGAGAATTCCTGCCCTTTCCTCTGTTTGTAACGGTGGATAAGAGCAAACAATTCTTTCTCTCCCATGGACTCACTGCCTTCAGTAAATAAGTAGGGACAGCACCATTCACTGGGCTCATTACTGTGGTACAAGAGGGATTGGCAGTGGGGGCAGTACAGTTTATGCTGGCATTTCCTTCCAGCTATGAACTGACTTATAACACTTTTAAACCTGGTGTCTAGAAGAGCCCAAGGCTGAAAGTGCTGTATGTTAGTGTTTTAAACGTTCCAGAAATGCTTTGCAATTGAGAGATCAAATAAAAACAAAAAACTTTTTCAGCAAACATTATATATATTAATATAAAACATAACTAAAAAATTTCTCTCCTTAAAAATACAGAGAGATAGCCTCAGCATAATTCACAGAGGCTAAAGAGCAGAACAGCAGAGAACAAAAGACAAAGCAAGGCAGGTTTTACAAAGCAAAGGTATGCTAATATATACCTTTTTAGGTATATATTATATATTGTCAGGACAATTAATCACCATGGTAACTACACCTATCAGTCTGAAAACAAAGGACTGACCTCTGAACCCGGCCAATACTTAAGAAAAACAAATAGAATGCCTTGGAAAACCAGACTTACTGGCACCACAATCTCTTGTGATCCAAATTCTTGTCTCCAGCTAGCAGAATATCTTCTGCTTCAAATTCTTTTAAATCATAAAAACACAGCACTGTGGAACTAGATCTATTTGTTTATCCAGGGTGCAGTCTATATTTAAATTATAAAATAGACACTAAAATTATATAAGTTAAATACCATCTAAAATTACAAAGAAATTATAATATCTAAAATTTAAATGAATTACAGTTACATAGAATGTGTTTGGCTAGTGAAAAATTGGCCCATCAGGGTCTGGTGGATCTTCTGTGCTGCTGCACAAAACCTAGCCACATGCACTATAACAAAAGGCAGTTCGTCTGTTAGCAGCATCTCAGCATAGGCTGAGTCTGAGCGACCAGGATGTCTACTAATTAGAGCAGTGCTTTCCAAACTGCCGCTGTTGGCAACACACCAACGGCGGCAGTGGTGGTGGCGTGGCGGCATGCATGAGGGCGTGCGTGTGCATGGCGGCAGTGGGAGGGCGCAGTGGGCCATGCGGCAGCATGCATGGTGGCGGCGGCAGCGGCGGTGGCCTCGCTAAAACGTGGAAGCACTGATGGCGTGCCGCTGCCGCTGCCACCATGCACACCGCCGCCGCTGCACGCACCCCCACGCCGCTGCTTTGCGACACACTAAACTGTGTGTTGCAACACACTAAAGTGTTGCGACACACAGTTTGGAAAGCTATGAATTAGAGGTAGGATAAATCTGGTTCGAATGTCTCCATAAAAAGGACAGCGAAAAGAACATGTTCTATAGTTTCCACCTCTCTGTAATCACAGGGGCAAAGCCTTTCAGCCAATGGTACTTCTTTATATTTCCCATCCAATACTGCAGAGGGGAGTGCATGGCATCAGGGAAGAGAGAAAGCTTTCCAATAGCTGGATGTTTCTAGCTGTGTAAGTAGCTGGCAGTTTTGACAATATATCTATTGTGTACTGGTGACAGGAAAGCCGAGGCCTTCCCTAGATCTGCTTGCCACTCCGTATCCTTTATCCTTTGCTTCAGAGTTTGTTTTGCCTGATCGTATTTCATCTTAAGAACCAAGGAGGACAGTAGCCTAAATTTGAAAGTTTAGATTCTACAGCCTTGATCCATGTGGATTGGAAATTGTTCTGGAGAATTAATGGTGCTAGGCCTTGAGGATAGAAGTTAACCTTTAACCAAAGGTTTATAGAAGCTAGACCAGCCTTTCCCAACCTTTTGACCCTGGAGTAACCCTTGAAATATTTTTCAGGCCTTGGGGCCTTGAAATAGTTCATGACTACCATGGCAGCCATGGGCCTGTCCCAGATTGTTCGGGACCCGACTCGAGACAGTGGACTCACTCCGGATTTGGTTTTCTTGTCAGAGCAATGGCAAAGTCACCTGAGGGGAAAGTTAGAACTATCCCCGTTGTCATGGTCAGATCACGTCCTGATATCCCTAAGATTCTCTTATGCCGCCCCGCTCCACAGGGAGGCAGGACCTATTCGATTGGTCTGCCCCCGGCGACTTATGGACCCAATGAGGTTTCAGAGGGAGCTGGGGGTAATACCTGAAGATCTGCTGCACGGTCCAGCGGAGGCATTGGCCGCAGCCTGGAACAGAGAGGCAGCCGGTGCCTTGGACAGGACCATGCCAATGCGACCTCTCCAGCCCCATTCGACCCGTCACTCCCCGTGGTTTACGGAGGAGTTGAGGGTCTTGAAGAGGGTGAAGAGACATCTAGAGCGCCGCTGGAGAAAAACGAAGGTGGAATCGGACCGAACACAATCTAGAGCCGCTATTAAGGCCTACCTTGTGGCGGTAAGAGTGGCGAAACGTGAATATTTCTCCGCACTTATTGCATCCGCAGAATGCCGTCCGACGGCCCTGTTCAAGATTACTCGATCTCTCTTGGGTAGGGTGGTATCAACCACCCACCTGCAGGGCTGTGCGGAAGAATTTGCTGAGCATCTGCAGGATAAAATCGCTCGGATTCGATCTATGTTGGACTCCATGCGTGAAATGCAGTCTGGGGAGATGCCGGGAGAATGGTCTTGCCCTATTATCTGGGAACGATTTGATCCTGTTGGACCTGAGGAAGTGGACAGGATCCTTCGAATTGTTAATTCCACCACATGTTATTTAGATCCCTGCCCTTCCTGGCTGGTAAAATCAGCCAGGGAGGTGACATGTGGATGGGTCTAGGCTATGATTAATACATCCTTGGCGGAGGGGGTGGTTCCAACTGCCTTTAAAGAGGCATTGGTACACCCCCTCCTCAAGAAGCCATCCCTGGACCCTACCATCCCGGACAATTTTCGTCCAGTCTCCCACCTTCCCTTTTTGGGAAAGGTGGTTGAGAAAGTGGTGGTGTTACAACTTCAAAGGACCCTGGATGAAGCGGATTATCTAGACCCTTTCCATTCAGGTTTCAGGCCGGAATATGGGACAGAGACTGCATTGGTCGCGCTTACGGATGATCTCTGGTGGGAGCAGGATGGTGATAGTGCATCCATCCTTGCTCTCTTGGATCTCTCAGCGGCATTCGATACCATCAACCATGGTATCCTGTTGGGGTGGCTGAGGGAGTTGGGGGTGGGCGGCGTAGTTTTGCGCTGGTTCACCTCCTTCCTCCGAGGCCACTTCCAGTCGGTGGTAATAGGAGAGGAGAGATCTGACCCTCGGCCCCTCTTGTGTGGGGTGCCGCAGGGCTCGGTTCTCTCTCCTCTCCTATTTAACATCTACATGAAACCGCTGGGCGAGGTCATCCGACACCATGGGATGAGGTATCATCAATATGCTGATGATACTCAATTGTACATCTCCATCCCTGGTGAAGTAAGTGATGCAGTGACCACCCTGTCCCAGTGCCTGGGGGCTGTGAGGGCCTGGATGGGGAACAACAGGCTTCAATTGAACCCTAGCAAGACCGAGTGGCTGTGGATTGATGGCCTAGCGTCTTCTGGGAAATTATCATCTTTGGTTCTTGATGGGGTAGCACTGCCCCATTCGGAACCGGTGCGGAACTTGGGGGTCCTTCTAGACTCACAACTCCTGCTCGAAGAGCAGGTGGCAGTCATGGCTAGGAGGGCTTTCGCACAACTTCCGTTGGTGCGCCAGTTATGCCCATTCCTGGATCGCGACGCCCTCTGAACAGTCACTCATGCTCTTGTCATCTCCCATGTAGATTATTGCAATGCGCTCTACATGGGGCTACCCTTGAAGACTATCCAGAAGCTTCAGCTGGTGCAGAATGCGGCCGCGTGAGCAATTTTGGGTGCACCAAAATCTGCACATATAACACCTTTCCTCCGCAAGCTGCATTGGGTGCCGGTTTGCTTCCGGGTACAATTCAAGGTGTTGGTTATTACCTTTAAAGCCCTACATGGCACGGGGCCAGAATACCTGAAGGACCATCTTATCCCCATTTTATCGACCCGCCCCACCAGGTCATTCAGAGAGGGCCTGCTACGAACCCCATCAATCAAAGAATGTCATCTGATGGGGTCTAGGAGACGGGCCTTCTCTGTGGTGGCACCCACACTGTGGAACATCTTGCCCCCAGATTTGAGACAGATCTCCTCCCTCCCGACCTTTAGGAAAGAGCTGAAGACCTGGTTTTGCCGCCTGGCATGGGAAGGAGGAAAGGATAGTTCCTCATGGGGGTGGCTAACTCCTTAATTCTATAATGTCCTTCGTTTTAATTCCATCGTCCATCTGGATTTATAATTATTTGTTATTTTTACATATTGTATATTGATGTTTTATATTTTATTTTAACTATTTTATTGTAAACCGCCCAGAGTTCCCCATTGGGGGAGATGGGCGGTTATATAAATTAAATAAATAAATAAATAAATAAATAAATAAATAAATAAATAATAATATTTGAACAATGATGTTGCTCTTTATTATATGCAACCCTACAAACCTTGAATGGATTTTATTATTCAGAGTCATGTCATTTATATTTTTGTAAGTTATAATTACTATTAAACACTTAAGATGTTTTAAATCAGGAATGTGTTCTGCTTTTCAAGGCACCAAGGCATTTTATTGACATATTTGTTTAAAGCTAGTTGCAAACAAATGCTGTTGAGATATTTTTATCAAGAATATCAAAGCTGAGATGGAAATTATTTACGGAACATAGCTGACATTAAGGTCATATGATCCACAAAGGAGATGGCATTTGCCTATTCAGCTCTTGCTGCAACAAGCTGTAAGATGACCAAGACAGCCAGATTGTGTTTTATAGATTTCATAACATTTTCTGTAGCAGCAGGAACACTTTATGTGCAGTATAGAATAAAAATGAATTCTAATGCATATCAAACCCTTTGGTGTTTGAGCTTTCTTAACATAAAATGAGATTTGGCAACTGTTTCTGCAGCTGTTGCAAACAAGCCCTTCCAATCACCAATACTTGTATGTTTCATTCATTCCTTAGAGAAGATAAAGAGAGGCATTAGACATGAGCCATTTGGAAACTCAATTTTAGCAAAGTGTATGATTTGCTTTGCAAATTCAAGCCTTTTCTTCAATTGCACTGCTGAGTAGAAACTGCTGTCTTACAGCATCACTGAGACCAGATTATTATCAATTTATAGAGAATGTCAATCTTTCAGAGATACCCTGTTCTAAAAGAAAAGCAGGATGAACAAGTGTTCAGGCATATGCACTCATATCAGCTATTTCCTCCCTTTATTTTATTTTTAAAGCATTTACTAAGAAAAACAAAACATGTACAATTTCTTCAATAGAACACATGCCCAAGATATTGAGGATTAAATATTTGAAAAACCAATGATTCATAAACATGAAAAGTAGCCTAATATAATAAGAAATAAGATGTGACTAAGACTCCTTCTCTTTTTCAGAGTGAAACCAAAGCTGCAGTCCTTTGACATCATTTTAACTGATCCGTGGGAGAAAAAAAATGATGGCTTTGGTTGTGGCCCTATCAAGTGGAGGTGAAAATCTCTTTTTTCTTTTTTCCCCTCAAGATTTAAGAAAGCTCTGCTTTGCAAGTAAGCCCTCATCTAAATGGTCCTACTTTGTAACCTCTGGCCAGGGTTGCAGAGGCATGTGAGAGGGCTGCCAAAAAGTCAAGATAGTGGCTTTGATCATACGTTTGAGGCTACCACCTTGACTCTGCCCCCCCCTCCCCCAGAATACTGCTACTTTATCTAAAACCCCATTCCAGGCTGTTTCATCTTTCTGCGAGAGAGAGGACAGATCTCTTCATATGCTTTCCAGTTGAACAAATATAACAAATGGCCAAATCCTAGAAAATCCTATAAACTTACCTCTAGAAAATCACACTGACATCTCATGCTTTTCCCATCAGCAGTAAGTCCCACTGAGTTTAATGGGATTCAGTATAAGATCAGGCTGAATAAGACTGCACCCAAAACCTGGTACTTGCAAATGTTGATCAATATTTCTGAAGGACAATTTCAAGGAAAAAGAAACAAATTTTTAACAACCTTCAGAAAGGAATGTTTCTCTTTATTCATGCTCTTTGGTTGCCATTAATTAATTGATTGAATGATTGACTGACTGACTGATTTTGGGGGCAGACACCACTTTCATCATTTGCTCCCCTGAAGTCTCTAGTAACACTCACAAAATATAGCAATCTGAAATTAAAATAAAAATAAAAATTGAATCCTAATTAAATGCAAAGATCAAAGCATTTTCAGAACTGCCCTGAAGTTAATTTATCCAAACAATCCATCCCTTATTTACTAAACTTGGGGTAAACTTATTTACTACGTTGGGGGAACTGCATTCATTAGAGGTTAAAAAAAAACAACCAACCTATTAGGGGTAACTTTCAGTACAAGTTTTGGTAGGTGCTTGAACTCATATTCTGGTATGTTGCCATGGTAGCAGATGGGATGTTTCATTTGCTAGTTGCCACTTGCTGGGCAATAGTTGATTAAAATGGCCATAATAGAAGAGGTCACTTGTAGAAGAAAAAGAAATAGGCATGATCACCTGCTGTATATAGGGAAGCTAATCTTCAGAAAGACCACAGTGGGCTTGGAATGATGACTATGAACAGGACATGCTGAGAGGACAAGCCATTCGGTATATTATAGGGTTAATGTTTGATATGGCCTTTCTTTTTTTCTTTTTCTTTTCAAAAAAGCCATTTGACTTTCACATTTCTTTTTTGTTTTGTCTTTAATTCAATTGCCATGGCATCCTTTGCCAGAGACATAAAGCAGGTCTAACTTTTCCATCCCCAGAAAATACCATTATGCTATGGATTGTGCTAAGCTTACCCTTGTCCTGATTGGTTAAGTTTTTTAAAGGATCCATGTTTCAGCTTACCAAATCATTAATAAGGTGAGTAATGCCTACCTGTATTCCTTGCTTTCTTCATCCTGGAGACTGCAGCCTGTAGCAAATTTTCATGTAGAAAAGATAATAAGCAGCTTTTAAACTATTGGCAAACTGTTTGCCTTTCAGAGGGATGAACAAATCTGACAGTTTCATTTTCTCCTACTTTCAGTTTAAAAAAAAACAAAATTCTAATTCCTTCCCTGATGATGATGATGATGATGATGATAAGGTTGAGAAGGAGGGGAGGGAGAATTCTAATTCACATGCACTAGTAATATTCAGTAAATTCAACTTTTTCTCAGTATAGAAAGTCCTAAGTTGTTCCCTGACAGGTTTCAGTAAATGGATGCAGATGGAAATCCTAATTCAGCACTGCAAATATGATTAAATACACACATGTTTAAATAGACATGTTTTTCTTGTATGATAAGAAGTTACTAAGATTTTGGCACAGTAATTAATCAATATGGAGTCAGTTCTAACTAGGATGAACATTTGTGTTTTACTTATTAGGCAATAATTAATTAAAAAAACAAGGCATTTTGGGATGTTAGCAAACTTCTGCGTAAGTGTATCCTCCCTTTAGCACAGAAAACAGATTTGATGGGAAATGGTTGGATTTACAGAACTGCTCCTTGAAGTTTTTATTGCTATGTCTCCTGCATTTCCCTGAAGTAGAGAAGCTGATAGTTTTTCTAAGTTGTGTTACCTAGGGGCTGTCCAGAAAGGATTGGTATGCTAATAAACTCTTTTAACAAAAGAATATTTAAATCAGTTCTGGCTGGGGAATTCTGGGAGTTGAAGTCCACACATCTTCAAGTGGCCAAGGTTGAGAAACACTGATTTAAACACTAAACATCCCAGGGTGAACATGGACCTCAAAAATGGTGGCCAAACATGCCTCAGAGAAAAGGCTTGGATTGTACTGAGGGACAACACACTGAGAACATGTCATTGGGGAATGCCAATAAGAAGAAAGTGACAGTCACTGGGAAAGTAGCATTCCATGTAGGAATAGCCTTGAAAACAATAAATAACGTTGGAGAGGTAATGAAAATATTTTTAAAAATCATAAAGCGCTCAGTGGAGGAAGTAACGGTCAATGGGAAATTGGGGAAATAAGCCTTCAGTACAGAAAATAGAATAACATTTCAACCATGAACAATCCCTAGGGGCTCATAGGGAAAGGACCACATGTATAGCACAGTTTTTAGGAAAGAGAACAAGTCATGTGCATACTCTATATAAGCTCTTTTCTTTGCCTTAGACCAGGGGTCGGCAACGTCTGGCCTGCGGGCCATATAAGGCCCGTGAAAGCAATTGGTCCAGCCAGCGATGGCGGGCGCGGCGGGTGTAGCAGTGACAGGTGTGGTGGCAGCAGGCGCAGCAGCAGGGGCGTGGTGGGGGTGGGGGCAGGAGCAGGCGTAGCAGGCGTGGCAGCGGGTGCAGCAGCATGGCCACGGTGGGTGTGGTGGGCGCGGCGGCAGCGGGTGCAGCAGTGGAGGCAGGTGTGGCCAGACATGGCGGGAGCTGGTGCAGCAGCGAGGGCACAGAAGAGGTGGGCGTGGCAGGCGTAGCAGCATCGGGCAGAGCTGTGGCGGGGGCAGGCGCAGCAGGCGTGGCGGCAGCGGGCACAGCAGCAGGGGTGTGGTGGGTGTGGTGGCAGCGGGCGCAGCCAGGCATGGTGGGAGCTGGTGCAGCAGTTAGGGCACAGCGGCGGTAGGCACGGCAGGCATGGTGGCAGAAGGCACAGCAGAGGGGGTGTGGCGGGTCTGGTGGCAGACGTGGTGGGGCAGGCATGGCGGTCAGTGTGGGCGTTGGAGTAGGCACGGTGGCAGGCATGGCAGGCATGGTGGCAGCAGTCGTGGCAGCAGGTATGGTGGGTGCAGCAGCAGCGGGTGCAGCAGCGGAGGTGTGGCGTGGCGGGTGTGGCAGGCATGGCAGCAGTGGGTGCAGCAGCGGGCGGAGGGGTGGCAGGCATGGCAGACGTGGCAGGGGGCGCAGCAGTGGGGGCATGGTGGGTGTGGCGGCAGACGTGGCAGCAGGTATGGTTGGCACATCAGCAGTGGGTGCAGTAGTCGAGGTGTGGCGGGTTGGGCAGGTGTGGTGGCAGGGGGCACAGCAGTGAGGGCGTGGTGGGTGCAGTGGTGGTAGGCATGGCAGTGGGCACAGCAGAGGGGGCATGGTGGGTGTGGCAGCAGATGGGGCAGGTATGGTGGCGGGTGTGGTGGGCATGGTGGTGGGCGTGGTAGCAGGAATGGCAGGCATGGTGGCATCAGGCATGGCATGGTGGCGGGCATGGCGGCCCCCCAGTTCGTGCAATTGGCTCCTGCCTGCAAACCCTCCCTCTTCCATGTGATTGGATCCCGCCCGCAAACCCCGCCTGCAAACCCCGCCCCCTTCCGTGCAATTGGATCCTGCCTGCAAACCCCGTCCCCTTCCATGCAATTGGCTCCCGCCTGCAGACCCTGCCCGCTGGCCCTCGAGTGATGTTAGAAATATCAAAATGGCCCTTGGCATAAAAAAGGTTCCCCACCCCTGCCTTAGAGATAGAGAATGTTTTAGATAGGTGGGGTGCTGCTGGTGGTATTGGGACATGTGCCTTAGCTTGGGGAATCTGGAGTTCAGTAGGAAAAGGAGTAAAAAAGAAAGAGGGGATTGTGCATACTGTATAGGATGGGAGAAAGTACAAGTAGAAAAAGAGAGGTTCAAAAAAAAAAGTTGATAGAACAGGACTGGTGGGAAGAGGAAGTAAAGCGCTCCTGTAGTTTCTGTCCATGGCTCTCATATATGGGTGATGGACAGAGCCTCCAATGCATGGAGGGGAAGGAAGGGAGGCAAAGGACTCAGTGTATGTCTGCTCACCACTCATTGGCATCCTGAAGCCATAGGTTTCCTCTAGCTGGGACACAGAGGATAGACATTGGTACAACACTTCTTTGTTTGGATCCAGGTGATTAAACAAAGCTGGCTGGATCTTCTAACTGCTTCCAAGACCCTGAAAGACTATGTTCCAGAGGCAACAAACAGGGAGCAGGAGGCTAAATTCAGCTCCTGTGAGGCCCAGCAGACTTCTTGGAGATGAAACTGCAAGTCCATTCCAGGAGAGGACTCAGAGAGACTTCTGTCTGCTTTGACATCACAGTGGCTGGGGTCAGGTCCAGTCCATTAAAGAAACATCAGCTCAGATGGCTGTTGTGGGTCTTCCGGGCTGTGTGGCCGTGTTCTGGAAGTTGTGGTTCCTAACGTGTCGCCAGCATCTGTGGCCAGCATCTTCAGAGGGCAGCACCTGCCCTCTGAAGATGCTGGCCACAGATGCTGGCGAAACTTTCGGAACCACAACTTCCAGAACACGGCCACACAGCCCGGAAGACCCACAACAGCCATTGAACTCCGGCCGTGAAAGCCTTCGACAATACATCAGCTCAGATGTTTCATAGGGTGTCTCTCAGGAGTAAGCAGAAACTTGTTGTGACAATCCATTCCTTTGATATTAATTTAGAAACTCTTAGCACAAGCCATGGTAGGATATGAAAAAGTTCTTTTATTAATACAAGTGAATAGAATCAGTGCAAAGAGCAGATTGAGCAAAAGTGCATGCAATTACAACTTTAAACACGCCAGTTCCCATTTACTCCTCACCAACCCCTCCCCTGCCGACTCAGTTCCCGTAACTCTAAACTGTTAGTCCTTTGATGATCCCAGCTGAATGGCCTTGGAGTCTGGTTCCTGTCTCTCTACCCCCACATTCCACTGCCTTGCATTCCTTGCCTATCTCTAACACCCTGCAAGCATGCTAACTAATTACTGCCCATCTACCTAATAACTACAAACCCCATCTATCTTTGGCAGGATGCCATTGCCATCCTGACATACTGCCCCCCTGAAAACAATTCCCCCAGTCTGGAGACGTTTAAACAGAAAGAACATACTACAAAACACTCTCATTAACTTTGATTCCACAGGCTTTTCACCCCTACTTAGGCTTTCCTGGGAATTGATCATGGAACTCTTTTGTTAACACAGGTGCCCTCACATGATGGCTATTCACCCACTCACTATAAGATTTAGGGAAATGTTTCCATTGGTCTAAATACTGCAACACTCCCCACTGACGTTGGGAGTCCAATATGCTTTGTACTTTGAAATGCTGCTCCCCATCAATCAGTACAGGGTCTGGTACAGGCTGTTCTGGATGCTGCTCTTCTGACTCTTTATATGGCTTCAACAAACTTCAGTGAGAAACTGGGTGAATTTTCCTCATATTTTTAGGCAATTGTAATTCCACTGTCACATCATTTATTGCTTTAACAATAGGGAAAGGACCTACATATTTTGGACCCAGTTTCTTTGATGGTTGCCAAGTTTTTAGATATTTTGTAGACAGATACACTTTGTCTTCTACTGGTAGCTTCCATTCTGGCACCCTCTTGTGATTAGCATATTTCTTGTAGGTTTCCTTAGCATGTTCCAGTGCTTTTTCTATTACTGGCCAACTATCACCGATGTATTTTATCCATTCATCCAATGAAACGATTTTAGTCTGATCCTTAGACAATTCTGGGAAGGCCACAAATTCTTGCCCATTCACCACCTGGAAAGGAGAAAATCCCATACTTTGATGCACTGAATTGTTATATGCCACTTCTGCAAACGGGAGTAAGTCCACCCAATCATCCTGCTTATAACTGATGTAACACCTGAGGTACTGTTACAACACCTGGTTAGTCCGTTCACAGCCTCTGTCAGTTTCAGGGTGGCGGGTGGAACTTAGCCCTTGCTCCACCCCAATTAGCTTCAAAAACGCCCTCCAAAATTTAGAGGTGAACTGCACCCCCCCGGTCACTTATAATCCATTTGGGGGTCGGATGTAGTCTGTAGATGTGTTGAACAAACATCTTGGCCAACTGTCCAGTATTAAGTGTACTAGTACAAGGAATGAAATGGGCTTGCTTTGAAAACAAATCAGTCATTACCCAAATCACTGTTTTCTTTTGACTCTCTGGTAAATCCACTATAAAATCCATAGCTATCTGCTTCCAGGTTTGGGTAGGGCTTGCCACATTCTGCAACAGTCCTCTAGGCTTCCCCCCCCCACACACACTCTTTGCCATAGCACAAGTGGGGCAGCTGGCCACATACTCCTCCATATCCTTGTGCAAAGATGGCCACCAGAACTGCCACTTCAATAGGTGCAATGTTTTTAGGAACCCAAAGTGGGCGGCTGACTTGTCATATGACCTCTCAAGTATAATTCGGCATAGAGGTTCTGTAACACACAATCTATCACCACTCCACCAATATCCCTGCTTTTCTGTTAAGTTTGCTTTATTTGGCTTGCAACCAAGTGTCATTTTTTAACTCAGAAAGTAATTTAGTCTGTAAGCCTTCGTCCACCTTTAAAGTTGGTGCAGCCTTCTGACTCCTTGTAACTGCAACCATTCCCAACTGCTGGGTTGGAAAAAATTTGTCTACCACCTCCTTTCTCTGACTGTTGTGTTGGGGCAACCGTGATAGAGCATCAGCCAAAAAATTCTTCCCTCCAGGCAAGTACTTTAGGGTAAAGTTAAACCTACAGAAAAATTGAGCCCATCTAACTTTTTTAGGGTTCAATTTCCTGGTGGCCTGCAATGCCTCTAAATTCTTGTGATCTGTCCATACTTCTGAAGTAGTTGCTCAATTGCCCCCTACAGACTGGAAACCCAGCCTCTCATGAAACTCATCTCTCGTTCCATTTGTGCCATCCATCACTCCAGGGTCTCCTGCACACTTGCAAGCTGATTTCTTAGCGAACTCACTCCTCCTTCCACTTGTGCTACTCGCCACTCTAAGATCCCCTGAATACTTGAAATTTGGTCTCTCAGGGAACTCTCTTCCCCTTCTACTTGTGCCACTCACTGTCCTGGTGTCAATAAGGGGGGAACAGATTCACTCCTTCATGCTCCTTCCCCCCATGCGGGGGTCTTTCCTCGCGTCGCGATCCACATTCACGGGCCAGGAGTACTTGAGCTTCCCTGTCCCTCCAGGTGCAGGCACGCCTGGCTCTGGGGGCTTCAGCCTGGCCACCAGCACATTTGCAATCCATTTGGATGATCTCCCTTACCTCACTCTCATCTCTCCTAACTTTGTGCATTCCTGCTGACCCTCACTGGCAGACATGGTGTTCTCCTGGTAAGACAGCTAATTTGAATCTGCTCTTTCTTTGACTATCCACTCCTTTGATATTAATTTAGAAACTCTTAGCACAAGCCATGCTAGGATATGAAAAAGTTCTTTTATTAATACAAGTGAATAGAATCGATGCAAAGAGCAGATTGAGCAAAAGCGCGCGCAATCACAACTTTAAACAGGCCAGTTCCCACTTACTCCTCACCAACCCCTCCCCTACCGACTCAGTTCCCATAACTCTAAACTGTTAGTCCTTCGATGATCCCAGCTAAACAGCCTTGGAGTCTGGTTCCTGTCTCTCTACCCCCACATTCCATCGCCTTGCATTCCTTGCCTATCTCTAATGCCCTGCAAGCATGCTAACTTATTACTGCCCATCACCCTACTAAATACAAACCCCATCTCCCTAATAACTACAAACCCCACCTATCTTTGGCAGGATGCCATTGCCATCCTGACACTTGTGGAGTGTGGAAGTGTCAGGGAGATAACAGGCGGCGAAGGAGGGGGCTCCCTCCAGGAAGGGAAACACATGTGTAGAACTGAGAATCTATCTTTCCCTCCCAAGAGACTCAAGAAAGCCCCGCCCTAGATTCTGGACCCTATCTCTGGGCTTCCTCAAGCCGATTTAGTTTAGCTGGATTTCTGTTAGGGTGGTAGGATAATAAATCACTAGAGTCTGATTCCAGCCTCAGCGTGTAATTTCTACGCCCGAAGTCAGGACAGGAGGACAGCAACAAGATGACCTACCCAATTCTAAGATCTCTTTGAGTAGGGAGAGATTTTCATAATTTTTATAAAAGGATTTTATACAGTAATAAAAACAAACATACAGATTTAAAAGGAAAGAAAAATACAGAGAAATACAGAGCAAGTGAATAAACAGACAAAGTAAATAGAAAAAAGAAAGAAAAGAAAGAAAAGAAAGAAAAAGCTTCTGATCTTCTTTACAGCAGTTACAAATAAATTTATCTTCTATCCTCCCTCTTTAAGCTTGCATCATAATTATCTTCTTCCCACATTTTATCCTTTCTAATCATCAAATACATAAACCACCAGTTCATTTTTTCCCATTTTCAGCAAAAAGTCCATAAGGGGTTTCCAGTCACTAATAAATGCATTTGTTATCTTCTTCCTAATCAAGCAAGTTAATTTTCCCATTTCTGCAAATTCTGTCATCTTCACCAACCATTCCTCCATTGTGGGTATTTCAGAATCTTTCCATTTGTGTGCAAATAGTAGTCTTGCTGCAGTTACCATGCACAAAAACAATATTCCATGAGTCTTTTCTAGTTGACTATCCCTAAGTCTCAGCAGGTAGGAAAATATTTTCAAAATGAGAATTGTTCTTTTCTTTCTGGCTGGCAAAAAGTCAAGGGTTTTTTACTGTGTTTTCCAAATGGGCAGTATTCAGACGGGCTCCTGAGTCATCCATCTCCTTAACCAGGGCAAGTTCACAAAACTGCCTTAAAATTATTTTTTAAAATATCCACTTTTTGTTCATCAACTTTGATGAAATTTGTAATCCATTTTGTTTTTAACAGGATGCTTAAAAACGTGTTTGCTTCATTTCCCCACAAAGGAAGTTTTATCCCTATAGGCAGCAATGACATTAAACCAGAAGATTTGATCCCATTTGAAATTAGATGGGAGATGAGAGAAAGGTTTCCTCATAAGCATTGCCCTGTAGTAACTATGTGTCTCCTTTAAGGCCTGTCATGTTGGAAGGATTTTCCTCCTATATAAGCTTAAAATGGTGTAGTTATTAGGATTTCAAGGTTAAGACTCTTCTCAGGACAAGCTTAAGGGAAGCGAGCTTCATTACAGATAAAGCTTCTTTTCCTCTCTCCTTCATTAGAGTTACATCTTATTTTCTTTCCTTCTGATATGTTTGGAACTTCTTACAAGAGCAGGCACACTGCAGCTTTATAGCTTCAGTGGTGCTGTTAAAAATATTATTATTTTGGTAATAAGTTTAACTTTATCTTTGTTGCATACTAGAATGAAGCTACTTTAAGCAGCTGATTTAAATACTATTTATTTCTTGTATTAATGAAATTATACTAATTGTTAATGAAATACATTTGGAGAAATATTTTCAAGAGTTAGTGATATTATCAGCCTGCCCTGTTTTAAAAACCAATATACAGTATTATAAAATCACCAAATCTCATGAGTTTTCAGTCATCTAACCTTTAGATTTTTGTTGTAGATGCATCTCCAAAAATCATAGATAATTTACACCTTTTATCCTATTGGCCACTGGGAGTTTTAGGAAACAATGGTCTTCCTCTTTGGTCCATTTGTGTCATCTGACTGGAAGATTAATTAATACTCTTCTCCTTCTTGTTTTCTACAAGAAGTGTAGAAACCTTAGGAGTTCAAGTATATGAACTTTAATTCCCAGATTTCTCAACAATATGAATTGCTGTGGGAATTGAAGTCCATATCTTTGGAATTTACGAAGGCTGAGAAATGCTGCTGGAGATACTTGTAATGGGCTCACATCCACAAGCTTTGGTAAATATGGAGAATTCCATTCAAGATTATCTCAAAGTTTTCATTACAATCTTATGTGGAATTCTTGAAAGATCTTGTTCAAGAACTCCCAAGTTTCACAAGATAAGGCTATATGGTAAGAGGTGATCCATTTTATAAAATTTAAAATATAATTTAATTTTTTTTTAAATGAAAGCTTTTGGGGTTTAGCAGAGTCCATGGCCCTTGCAAGTATAGATGCAGACCTGGCTCACATATGTCTGAAATATTAGTCTCTAGAACGGAGTGGGATACTGCTAAGTGCAGAATGTGCAAATATGCAATTATTCACAATGGGTCCCTGCCAGTACAGCTTAGATCATTTACTGTCCACAGTGGAGAGCAAGATTTACTTACACTACAATACGGTCCTTCAGTGCATTTACTGTATAGTGATAGCAGTGCTGCTTGCTGGATCCCCACACAGCTGTTCTACTCAGAATGGATGCATTTTGTTTTGCGCTTAAAACTAAACGTCTGAAACACATGTATTTGTGATTCTAAAATGGAACATTAAAAACAGCTGTTTCATGCTTGAGACAGATTGCAGATGAACCCTTTTGTACTCCCTTATCTTGAACTATTACTAGAATAATACTGACATGGATCACATAAAACCATAATGTTATTTGTCTGGCTATGGCTTAGCATATTGTGGCTTATAAACCAAAGTTTATCACTTTGTCAGTTATGTGAAGCCAGCCAGTTGTGATTTATTACATAAGCTACAATTAAGCAAACTATGGTTTAACACAATTAAGTTAAAGAACTAACAGTCATGGCATCTGACCTCAAAACAAATAAATACATGTATCAATCATTTCCAGGATTTCAAAAACATGCTCTGGTACAGCAAATAAAGAAAGGCTGTAGCTCCATTTCATCTGCACATGAAATTGCATCCTTTATGTACACTATTCCTTTTCATTAGGAAAACAAATAGAATTTTCACTAATGCCAGTTTCCTGTATCAAGTGATTAATTTTCTCTTCTCAGCTGCTGTGGGAGTATAATTATGTTTAAATGAGAAAACAAAATGATCTGATTAGCTTAAAGGATCATGGTTGCCAAGCTGATTATTGACTTTTCCTTAAGTTTGTATCCCATGGAGGACAGAAAATGAAGATGAATCAGATTTCTCATGGGCGACTTGTCTGTTTCCCAAAGGAAATTGTAGGGGGTTTCCACTTTAATTTTACATATCAGGTCCCTCGTGTATTCAGAACTCATTGTATGGTTCTTTGGATTCCAGCCAAAGGTAAATGCTTACAAAAGGTTTCTTCTGGTAAGATGATAAACTCTGGCTTTGTTCTCAGCAAGGTAATAAAGCTATGTCTGAACAGTACCATTTCAGCTGATAGGTTGAAGCTCACCTAATTGTTTTGTTTGTAGAAAAAACCAAGCAAACAAGCCAAATGCATAACTTCTAGAGCATTAGCATCCAAGAGCAAAAGGTGAGGGTTTGGGGTGGTGATTATACTAGAAAGAGTCATGGTTTGCTCCCGGGGTCCTTGCTTGCACAGCAACACAAAAGGTACCAGTTACAGTGAAGGACTAGGAAGACAGAGCAGCCTGCTTTGGAAGCTTTCTCATTTTGACTCCTTAAGGTGATTGGCGTAATCATCAAACTGCTGTTCCCACAGTTGTATCCAAATTCGTGGTCGGTAAACAAACTTTTTAAAAAATAAATATTATATAATCTGATAGCTATAAATGCAAATTTCTTCCTCCGTCAGTGCTTTTGAAAGATACAGCAATTGAAGATCTTACTGGAGTACATAATGAGCTGTCAAATGTTGATGGCAGTAAAACCATTTGTTATACATATCTTTTCAGGTATAGTTAGAAACAGTCTGTCTCAGGTAGTAATTTTTAACACTGATGAAAATTACAGTTTTGTTCTTTCCAATCCATCCCTTTTTCATGTGGCTGATCTCTGGAGCCATATGAGCTATTGTAGCTATTATTTATTAGCATAGAAATACATTAAAATGACATTTTTCATATTTTTCCCTTCCTAATGATATGCCATTTAAGTTTCTGAGAAATATCGCTACTGAAGTACTGCTTTATCCAGTAAAATAGCTTTTGGTGTATACAGAATCCTGGCTTTCATGATATAAATAGACTTTATATAGTAATGTGGCCTTTCTAGATTTTTTGCCTGCACTTTCTGGATTTTAATTTATAAGAATGGATTTCCTTTTTTTTAAATAAACTTTTTCTTCTAAATCCACATCTAAAACTGAGGGCTCTTCCTCACCGCCCTTTTAACATACATTTCTCCAGTTCGTGAGGGCCAAAACAATGCTGGCATTAGTTGCTCTGCCCTGCCTGCTGAGCCCTTTGCTGCTTAGTGACAAGGAGGACAATAGTTACCGTCCTTAGAGATTTAACCTGGGGCAAGTTAGGGAAAACAAATGGTGGCTTTGTTTCCCCTCCCACCCACCCAGCCTCCCCTCTTAGGGGAAAAACAAGTACCGATCATTCTCCCAAATATTGAGTTGGGTGTGGAAGAGGTGAGTTTCGACAGACACCCAGACCTATGGGTTTAGCCATCTATCAAACCGGATACCAAGGTGGCAGATGCATCTCTCTCCTTCTCGGGCTCCCTGCTCTTGCTCTCTTGCTTAGAGACCTTGTGAAAAAGTGTGAAATCTGTATCCAAAAATAATCCTGTTACAGGTCATAGGCACAGAAGATGGAGAGAGAGAATATTGAGGAAGGCAGCAAGCTATTCTAACCACCTTTTCAGTTTCATTCTGGGAACCTACTGCTGCCTGTTTACTCAGGAGGGCTGTGCTGACGACACATTGTTTTGGTTTACTTTGCTTTTCCTGAGTTTACTGCAAAAAACATTTTTCAGACCCAGGACGTGACCCCGACAGGTGCTGCCTATTGAGAAAGCCAGACCACCCACATGGAGAAGATGGTGGAACGCTTAATAGAACCAGGCCTGCAACTGTGGGCTTTTCAGCCCTCTGTAATATGCCTGCACCTTAGGAGGACTGCTTGGCATCTGGGAGTTTAGAGGTTTTCTTATACTTTCCATTCCTTTTTGATAAGGAATATTGTGACAAGGGGAGCTATGGATAAAGAGAAGCTAAAAGAATAGCAAGAAAGGAACAGAGGGAGAGGGTTCAAAATGATTTGCCCTGTGCCTCAATAGGAGCAGTGAATTGTAGTAATCAGTCCCACCAGGAACATATCCAATTTTTTCGAGGAGCCTAGTCTGAAAAATGACCTTTTGGAGAAGGGAAGTGAAGGGCCTTCAGAGAAGTGGCGTCCAGTTCAGTGATTTGGAAAACAGGGCTGGGGGAAGATCTGATTAAGGAAGGGGGAAAGATGGCTTTTGAGGAGGGTGCCTAGCCTCACTCCTGGCAGGTGTGGACTTGATGCTTGGAAGGATCACTATCCTGTTTTGTTTCCCACTTCGCTGTTCTCTCCCTCAGCAGCTGTCAGTTGTTTTGGGGCTCACTGACAGACATTGGCAGGGGGAACCAACTGTTTGCCTGGCAGATCTGGGATCCCAATGGATCCATGCAATCAGAGACCTTCATATTTTCAGCTGGCAATTTTATATTTCCAAAACATCAGCCAGAGTATCTTCTTTCCCAACACCTGTTTGGTTCTTTCAAGCAAAATAAAAGCAATGAAAAATTAAACAGCAAACATGCTATATGAATTTGTCCTGCAGCCCTTTCACAACAACATATTCCCTCTGGCATTTCTCTCATTCATACCATTGCCAGACAGAGCTGGGAGCCAGTTTAGACAGATAACTAAAGCCACATTATGGTTGATCGCACAGTCAGCCAGATGTTTAGACTTGGCATTTTTATCCACCTATTGAGTCCTTCCCAAAGACCTGGGATAGGTAGATGTTGTTGTTTAATAATATTAAAGGTATTGTCACAGGATGTAAGCTATTCCAAGTAAATCTGCCTTTTGCAATTGACTGGTGGTGAGTTTGTCAATACCGATGGTGTTCAAGTGGTGCTCCAGATGTTTTTGGATTGCATCCAAGGCACCTATTACTATCAGTACTATCTTTGCTTTCTTTTGCCACAGTCATTCTACTTCTATTTGCAGGTCTTTATATTTTGTGATTTTCTCCAGTTCTTTGTCTTCTATTCTGCTGTCTCCAGGTATTGCAATGTCCACTATCTGGACTAAAACCACATTATTGTCATTGTCATTGTCCATTGTCATTGTCATTGTCTCATCTTGCTCCTGCCACCACTCAGCTGGTGAGTTTCCAGGGCCCCCTGAAAGAACAGCAGGATGGCAGTGGAAGAGTGTGCCTATAGACCTGAATGGAAGAGGTGTCTATAGTAGCCTAAAGTGACCAGTAGTATCTGGCCAGATCCCAGCCCCTGAATGCATCAGCAGACACAGGAAAAGAGGGAAATGCAGCTTTAAACTTGAAAGAACTAAAATGATTAAGCTGCTTCCACTGTGGGCTGGAGATGAGACAAAGACAAGTTAACCAGGCCATTTTGTGCTGCAGTAAGAGGGATGTGAGGACAAACTCTTAGACTTTGCCAAACAGTTTTCTTTTATATAATGCTTTTTCCACTTTTTTTCTATGATATACAGTAAACTTCATGATATAAATGTTTTAGTTTTGTTCAGAAAACTGCATAATTCAGAAATACAAGGGTTGAAATATAACATTGTAATTTGGAAAGTGTTGTTTTGCTAAGGACAAAGTTACCTCCCATCCCTAATTTTACTTTTTTTCCAATTATGGCTTTTACTGTATTATAAAATGAAAGCTGTGAAGTAATTCCTTTACATTAATGAAGAACACATCTAATTTAGATATGCTACATCCCTGACTACAAGCCAGGTGATAGGAAAGTTCTGCCTGTTATAGTTCTCTCTCTTTCTGTTATATATGTCTGTGATATAAATATTACCCCCTACCTTGTTGCCCTTTAAAGCATTTGATAAATTAATGGAATAGATAAATAGATGGATTTCAAGTTTTGTTTCCCAAAAAAGCCTTTTTCATGTAATTCCATTTATATAAAGACATAACTGGTGAAAATCAGACTGTATCTTTATAATTCCATTAGTGATATGAGGAAGATGGGTCTGGTCCACAGATAATTTCTGATTTGCTGTCTGAATGCAGAATATCAGAGATGGAGCACTGTCCTGGATTGGGCAAAGCTGTAATCACTCTCCCTCCAAAGTCTGGCTTTCACTTATTTCTCACATTTTATAAAACGGGGGATATATGCTCAGGAGGAGGAGGAGGAGGATCAAGGAGGGCCTCCCTATAAACATTCAAACAGGAGGCTGAGAGGATCTCTCTCCAACCATCCATTCAACAATGATCATGTGCTAAACTTAAAACTCTTGAATTAACTCTTAAAAATAAGAGTTTATTCAAGAGGTAATATGTGACAAGTTCAGATATTTGACTTCAATGTTTTTATTAAACCAATTTCTCATAAAACCTTCCCCATGTGCAAAGCTGTATGGTTATGCACGTACTTCTTGTGTTTCAGGATTGGCACAAGCTTATTAAGCTCTGTATTTCTGAATTTTGGGCAGAAAAATCCAAAGCACCATCCTTTATAGCTTTCCTAGAGCTTGGCTAAAGGGAGAGTCCTGAATACGAAGACCGAGGAGACTGAGAGTTGGCTTGTCTACTAGCAGCCTGTCATAATTGCTATTGGGGCACCCTTGAAAGAAGTGCTCTGCCAAGGAGACTGTAAAGTATCACTCTGGGCTGTGCAAAATATTTGAAAGAAGTGCTTTGCAAAGCATGTTAGTACAAGTATAACTCCTTTTCTCGAAGCATTAAAGCAGCCACATTCATGTGGACATGATCATTTAGAGAAGAATGCCTTGCATGGCAGGAGCCAGCATATGTTTCTGAAGAGTAAGATATGCCAAACTCAATTACTTGTGCATTGGGGATATGGTGGATATAGTGTACAGCAGCTTGATTTCAACAAAGCATTCAACAAAGTCTCTCATAAGATTCTAGTGGGGAAGATGACAAAATATATGCTCAGCCCTAATACCATTAGAGTCATACAGAGCTATTTGAGCCCAGCAAATATATATCCATGGCTCTGCATCAGGTTTGAAGAAAATGTTGAGTGGCATACCACAGGGCTCTATTTAAGGTCCTGTACTCGTCAACATATTTATAAATGACTTGGATGAAGGATTACAAAATACGATTATTTGCAGATGACACAACGAGAGACAGTGTCACGCTTCAGGAAGATCTCAACAAGCCAGAATAATACTAGGCAGAAACAAGCAAAATGAGTTTCAACAAGAACAGAAAACAAAAACCTACATTTGTATAGGAAAAAAACAAAACCAAGGGATAAGTATACAGTGACCTTGCTGGGCAGCAGTACATGCAGAAAGGATCTGGGCATCTTTTTTTTTTTATCAATTTTATTAAAGTTTTAGATATACATAGTTAAAAGTTAGAAATGAAAAGGAAATAGAAATACAAATCAAAGAAAGAAGAAGAAAAAAGTGCAGTAAAGAAAAAAAAAGAAAAAGATAAGAAATAGAAATTGGTTAGCTTCCGATTTATCTCTGGTCATAGTAATTTAACAGATTTATCATACATGCTAGTTCTATATATAACATTCAAAAAACCTTTCCTGTCTAATATATCAATTTGTATATGTTTTAATCTTCAATACCCCATATAAGCTTCGCCCCCCCTACATGTTACAAACAGTCCATCAATGGTTTCCACTCCTTAATAAAATAATAACTTGAATTTTCTTTCAATAAACATATCAATTTATCATTTTCTGCCAATCCATCAATTTTAACATGCAATCTTGTGTCATTGGTAAAATCTAATTTTCCCAATTTTTAAGAAGTCCTTCTAAATCAGCCATTTATCTCTATTTCTTACTTCTATCTATGAAATGCTTCTTGCGTTCTCCTGGTGCATCCCTCATATCTGTCTTATATTTCTCTAAAAATGTTTTTACTTTTAAAGTAGAGGCTATCCTTAACTTTTCCCCTTTGAACACTTTCTTTTCTCTAGTATACCATGAATTAGCTCTGAAAGTTTTATCTATTTCGCCCCAGCTCTTGCCAACCTAGCAATTTGAAAGCATGCAAATGCAAGTAGATTAATAGGTACCACTTCGGTGGGTAGGTAACAGTGTTCTGCGTCATGCCGGCCACATGACCGTGGAAGTGTCTTTGGACAACGCTGGCTCGTTGGCTAACAAACGGAGATGAGCACCGGCCCCTAGAGTCGGACATGACTTCACAAATGTGCGGGGGGAACCTTTACCTTTTTAACTATCTGCACTTCTTTTTTAAATTCTTGTTTTATTTCCTGGATTGGTTCTTCTTTCGCCTCATCCATCTTCTTAACTACTTGTTGTCCCAATAAATCCATCTTTTTGTCCATCTTTTTTTCTAAAGTAAATAAATTTTCCAGATGCTTGTTGATTTGTTGACCCAAGTTTATAAATGCATCCATTTTTTTATTTGATAAAGTAATTGCATCCAGAATTGCATCCAGGATTTTTCTCTCTTCTGATGGTGGAGCTTCCATTAATACTGCAGTTATTGAAAGTTCTATAGATGCACTTCCAGTTTTTCTTTCTCTTTGTCTCTCCTCATCCTCAACGCCATATTCATCATAATGTAGATAATATTCCTGTAAAAGAAAAAAAGAAAGAGGAGAGAGGGAGAAATAAAAAAAAGGAGAGAGATAAATAATGATTGTTGCCATGGTTGTTTACAAAAAGGAGGGAGTAAAAAAATACAAAAAGTAAAAACAATCCTTTAAAAAATAGTTGTCATAGTAACAAGTTTATAGTCCATTAGATATATGAGTCCATATAAATGTAAAAACAAAAGATAAAAAGGAAGAAAGAAACTTCTTTGAACTGTAGACAAAATAATAGTAAAAACAATAAACAATTCCAAGATTTCTCATGCCAGCTTACATCCCTCCAATTCAACCATAAAAAAAGAAAAAGGTAGAAAGCAAAAAAGAATCTACAATAATCCAATTTATTTTTTCACCCAGAGTACACCTTAAACAATCAAATTTCAATAAAATGAAAGTCCAGTTAAAACATAAAATTTTTTAAAAGGCATCTTGTAATCCAAATGATATTCCAGAAGTTTAAAAGAAAATAAGGAAAGAAGGAAAGAAAAGTTCTTTCTTGGCAAGCATCACAAAAAGATAAAAGAAAGGATGTTAAATCACCAGTTCACTATTCCATAAAATCTTAAAATCCAGGCAGAATAACTCCCAAAAAAGAATACTTTTATTTATCCATAAGTGGTAAAGTAAATCAAGGTAAAATAAAAGGGAAAGTCACTCATTTCATTCCAGTCAAAGTCAATAGCTTTTTCACTCCCACCATTTAACAGTCTCTTGGCAAGAAAGAAGTAAAACACCAGCATTTATAAATCAAGTCCAGAGGTAAATCTTAGATCAATAAGGCAAATAATATTCAAAAAATAAAAAGTGAATCTAAAAGGTTGGGTGAGGTGCTACTTATCTTGGTCAGATTTCAGGGCTTCCGCAGAGCTTCTTGACGATTCCAGCCGCCTTTCTCCGCTTCAATCTCCCTTCCCCACATGGTGGAAATACAGGGGTCGGAAAAGATCAGAGAGTCCGGCGACCCTTTGTGGGTAATCTTCTGCTCACCCTCTCTTCAAGGGTGATTTAGGCGATTTCTTCTTCTTTTTAATCGCCGCAAATGGAAAGCCTTGGAGCCCCTTCCCCGCCGAACGTCCTGTCTCTCGTCCAGTTTTGCTCCCTTCGCCGCCGCCGGGCCTCTGCCATCCGGATGGAGAAAGGGCCGTCTGCTTCCCTCCCTCCCGGTCCGTCCCGTCGCCGATCCCCTTGGCGCCCCCCTTGGTTTGCTCCAGCCTCAGACTATCCCCAACCCTTCCTTTTTGTTCCCTGGCTCGAGAGTGTCCAACTCCGCAGGGACTTTGGAAAGCTCCCCCCCCATCACTTTTGCTGCACAACCAATGGCTGTAACCCTTTTCGATTTCCCAGGACGTTTTTGGCAGCTTGTTCCTGGGCTTGTTTAGCTTCCACTTCGGCTCCTGAAGTTCCTCAGGTTCCCTGACGCAAATCCTCCCGACCGCACAGCTCCCTAATCTGCTGCGGTGGTCTTCCCCTCCGCCCCCACCGTGGGCAGGAAGATCCCCACTCCTGAGCGCCTTTGCTAACTGGAAGGAATTGGGGCTCAGCAGTGGCTTATGGTTATGATCTCGCAACCCTCAAGTGAATTGGGCCACAGGGAAATTAGATTTTGGTGATGAAGTTTACAGGGGCCTCACCCCAGCCGAATTGAGGATTGAAGAGGAGTGGATAGGTGCAATAACTGAGATATTGGGAGAAGAGACAACAGAACCCAGAAATCTCATCCCTGTACAATAACAAGATTTAAGGGAGGTGTTTGGGGAGGTGGAATCAAACCAACTCCCACCCCACAGAAAATCAGACTGTGCAATCGAGCTAGAACCCGGAGCAGAGCTGCCAAAAATTAAATTGTATTCCATGACTCATAAAGAATTGGAGGCTCTGTGGGAATTTATTGATAAGAATAGAATGAATAAGAGGGTTTATTCATCCTGCCACCTCATTGATGGCTGCACCTGTCCTCTTTAGGACTAAGAAAGATGGGTCCCTGAGTTTATGTACAGACTATCAAGGACTTAATGCCATTTGACAAATACCCCATACCATTGATGAAGGACATGCTGGCTCACCTGTCAAAGGGAAAAAAATTCACCAAGCTGGACTTAAGGGAGGCATATTTCCGGGTTCGAATCCAGAAAGGAGATGAATGGAAGAATGCATTTAACTGCCAGCTGGGGTCTTTTGAGTACTTAGTGATGCCTTTTGGATTAAAAGGGGCTTCTAGGGTCTTCATGCATTTAATCAATGAAGTGTTACATGACTTACTGTATAGGGGGGTATTGGTGTACCTTGATGACATTTTAATTTATTCTAACACAATAGAGGAACATGTGGTGACAGAAGTACTGAAATTATTACTACAGAATCAGTTGTATGCAAAGTTATCCAAGTGTAAATTCCATAAGGAGCAGCTGGACTACCTAGGGTATCAAGTGTCAAGTAAGGGAATATAGATGGATCCGGCAAAAGTATGGGATGTGGTGGCTTGGGAGCCCCCCAAGAATAGAAGACAGCTACAAAGTTTCCTGGGGTTCATGAATTTTTACAGGCAGTTCATACCCAATTTTGCACAAGTAGCCTTACCCTTGAGTGATCTATTAAAAACCAAGGGTAAAGGGGACCCCAAAGAGGTGAAGAAGCCGGGAGCAAAATTACAATGGACAGTGGAGCGCCAGGAGGCTTTCAGACAGCTGAAGTCATTGTTTACTTCGGAACCTGTGCTAAAGCACCCTGATCCCACGAAACCCCTAATAGTACAAGCAGATGTGTTGGATGTAGCCATTGGGGAAGTTCTACTGCAGAGAGATGAAGAAGGGAGATTAAGGCCTTGTGCTTACACACCAGAAAAGAAAGAAGAAGCACTAGGAACAGGAACAGAACAGGCAGCTTCTTTGATACTTTATTTAACCTGGATCACCTGATGCCTGATCTTTTGAACTTTTAACCTTTTAACCTGAGAGCACATGATGCCTAATCATTCTTCCCTTTAACCTTTTAACCTGAGAGCATGTGATGCCTTGTGACTTCCCCTTTTTGAATAATACACCAACAGAAACTGTATGTTCCGGAATCCTTACAACAGAGAGTGCTGGAGAGGTGTCATGATGCTACGTCAGCTGGCCATTTTGGGTTCCTGAAAACCATGCACTTACTGAGGCAACAGTTTTGGTGGCCAACTGTACGTAAAGAGGTGGAAGAGTACGTGGCTAGTTGCTAAATGTGTGCTATGGCCAAAAGGGTGTGGGGTATGCCTAGGGGGTTGCTGCAGGATGCGGCAAACCCTAACCAACAGAATGGGTGGTGTTACCCAGATGTGGGTAATGATTGTATGTATATATGTAAAGACCCTACTAAACCTTTGGGGTGGGGAGAATTAGTTTTAAGGGGGGTGGTACGTCAGGATGGACATCATGCCATTGGGATTATTGTATTTAATAATCGGGTTTATTATTATTACAGTGAATTGCGCACCGGCAGGGTCAATGGAGAACTCTGAGGCGGCAACCTGATTTGAATGCAAAGCCGTTGAGAATGGTCCATTAATTTTCAGTTGGAATCTTAGGCCTGCTGGGTGGCACCACTCGAAATGGGGGAGGGGCTAGTATGTAGGGAAGGAATATAAATGTTGTTTTGCACAGGAATATTTAGTCTAGTCTTTACCTGGAGGAGATCACTTGCTTTAATAAAAGAACTCTTTCCTAACCGTTTGTAGCGTGTAGTGGGAGTTTCTGCATTAAAAGCTGAAGGATCAATTTGTCACATTTTTAGCTGGATATCAAGAAAAAATCTTTAATGGTAAGAGCTGTTCAACATGAAGCAAACTGGTCCAGAGGTGGGTATGCTCTCCCTCACCTGACATATTTAAACAGAAGCTGGATGGCCATCTGTCAGGAAAGCTGTGGTAGTAGAATTCTGCAAAGATGAAATGGTTGGAATAGATGATTCCAAGGTCATTTCTAACCATTACATTCTAGTATTCTGTTCTAAATCTGTCCCCAGTTGTCTATGTGTGCATGCACAGGCAACACTTTTGCTGGGAGTACCAGAAAAGCAGTTGAGCATGCACTTGATTAGATTAGTAGCATTAAGATTAAGATAACCAAATTCATGTTATGTGGGGATTCAGAAAGCATTAAATGAACACTGTTGATTGCCTCTGTTCCATACTAGAATAATGTAAGTTTCCAGAAACTGTCCACATAAAGGACAAAACTGATAATGGCTGTTGTGGGTCTTCCGGGCTGTGTGGCCGTGTTCTGGAAGTTGTGGTTCCTAACGTTTCGCCAGCATCTGTGGCCAGCATCTTCAGAGGGCAGGAGCACAGATAGAAGCAAAATCTCTAAGAAGCTCTAAGAAGAATCTCTAAGAAGCTTGAAAGCCTTCGACAATACATAAAACTGATAATATTTGACAAATAATATTTAAAGCCTCTTAACAACCTTGCAAAGGCATTATTAAAATTAATTTGGCTTTTGATCTGGAACTGCCTCCAACTACATCTAGAAAATAAATCTAATTCTATTTCAATTCTAATTCCTTTGTTCCAGAGTCCATCTCCAAATTACTATTCTAGTAATTCTGGTAAGAGTATGCCTTTAAGACTTAGCAATCATTACATTTATAAGATAAGTTCTGGATTTGTAGCTATTTCCCTCACCTAAACTTTAGGAATATTATTGGGTTTTATCTTTATAATCTCCCTTGGGCTTTTCCTGTGCTTTGTGTGAGCAATAAGTAGTGTTCCGAATTTACCTAAAAATAATTGAGTTTTTAAGTCAATTACGTTAACAGTGCTTCAAAGAAAATGTTTCTAGTAGATATTCCATTGCAGTATTTGGGTAGAACATCCTAAGTTATGTGAGTGATAGCCAATTTTATATCACCAATATGATGGCATGCTTTGCCTTAGGGTTTAGAAACCACATTTGCTCTTTTAGCTTTTATGATAAATTAACATAAAGACATTATTGCTGATGTTTTTTTTAATTATGGTATTTTAATCAAGACTAATTTTATGTAATGTAACAACAGAATGAACGTCAAGGTTTTGGCTATATGCAATACAGCCATACTTTGTATTACATGGCAATTAACACTGTTAATTAAATTAAATTAAAACCTTTGATGGGAAAATGAATGGTTTTCTCATATTAATTATCTAATGTTTTATGTTATTAGTAAATTGTTTCAAAATCCAATTGATGACAACTCACCTATTTCAAAATCATTGATGTGATTTTCTCATACATTTCAGAGCTCTGTGAAAGTCATCAAGACATCAGAAACAATTCTTAGTATGGCCAGTGGACGGATAGAATGGGAGTTGTATTCCAAATTAGAATAATTGTGGAGGGGACCAGTTCAGAGAAGGGTGAAATAGATATGTGCTCCTTTCCCCACCCTCATGCATTCTCATACACATATGACAATTAAATTTATCATTCATTGATGAAACTTGCTATTCCCACAGGACTTCACACATTTCTAATTTAAATAGATTTAGTAGTCATTTTCATTTCCAAGGAAATCCTAGCTACTGTAGCTTTTTGAATAAGATGTCTCAGCTGGAAATTATCACCAAACTACAAGCAAAGTGTCTAGAACATGTGAAGGAAGCCATGTACCTGGTTTAGACTTTGGGCCCAAATAATCTGGTGAGAGGGGCAATTCAAGCAGCTAGAGAATAGTTCTCCTTCACCTTGTGACCTCACTGTGTTTGTGCTACCTCTTGAGAACTTCAAAGTAAGCTCCAGGACGTTTAATTCTGAATAAGGTCTGTGTTTCAAGTTATACAAAAAAGTAAAAGATTCAGAGTAAGTAACACAAATAATGTATCTTTATTTTTTATTTGTTTTATTAATCATTTAAAAAAAGAGAACAGAAAAGTAATACAAAGATATGTCTATGAAGGTTCTCAGTCATCCAGGTGGAATTGTCTGTAGCTTGAATCATGTCAACTGGATTTCTATTTTCTCAGTGGAAACGTTTCGCTCCTTATCCAAGGAGCTTCTTCAGTCTGAGCAAAGTTGGTAAGGGAATCCTAAATTCCCTTACCAACTTTGGTAATTTTGGTAAACTTAAGGATTCCCTTACCAACTTTGCTCAGACTGAAGAAGCTCCTTGGATAAGGAGCGAAATGTTTCCACTGAGAAAATAGAAATCCAGTTGACATGATTCAAGCTACAGATAATACAAAGATAGAATATCAGTAAGTTGACAGAGAATTTGCAAAAGTTGTACAGCTTTTTGTACAGTTAGTGCTTAGTATGTCATTGATGAAGGATTAACTATAAAAACCAGAATAGATTAAGTTATTTTTAACAAAAAGGAAAAGGATTTTAAAGGTCTTTTTAAATGTCTGAGCTGAATGCCAATATCTCCACTATTTTATTATTTAAAGATAAATCACCTAACGGGGGAAAAAGTGAGAAAAAGAGAAAGAAAATTTATAAACAATTAAAATCCTCTGGAGTTGCAACACCACCACCTTCTCAACCACCTTTCCCAAAAAGGGAAGGTGGGAGACCAGACGAAAATTGCCCAAGATGGTGGGGTCCAGGGATGGTTTCTTGAGGAGTGGGTGCACCAGCGCCTCCTTAAAGGCAGCTGGGAACACCCCCTCACTCAAGGATGTATTAATCATCGCCTGGACCCAGCCACATGTCACCTCCCTAGCTGACTTAACCAGCCAGGAGGGACACGAGTCAAGCTGACATGTGGTGGCATTTACAATCTGGAGGATCCTGTCTACTTCATCAGGCCCAACAGGATCAAACCGTTCCCAGATAACAGGGTAAGTACGTTCCTCTGGCATCTCCCCAGATCATGTCTCACGCTTAGAGTCCAACTTGGAATGAATCTGAGCGATTTTATCCTGCAGATGCTCAGAAAACTCTTCCTATATATGGAATTGTGCCACATGTAAATTTGGGTTTTAGAGTTTATAACTTATCTTGACATATAATCTGCATATAATTTACAATATTGTCTTAATGAATTATTTATTTCTTATACTTTCTCTCCTTTTCTAATGATTTCATAGCTGGGATTTCCTACTTGAGCTGGAATGATCATCTTACGTACTGAGTTTCCTTTATGAGTTTCCTTAATACAAAATATTACCAGGGAAAGAGCCTCACTTGGGAAGCGTCACTAATTGCACTACTGCTGTCTATCCGTTCAGTCGTGTCCGACTCTTGGTCACTTTGTGGATCGATGCTTTCCATGCCTTTCTATCTCTTACAGCTTCCTTTAGTTCCATCAAAGTCATTCCAGTGTCCCTTCTGATTCAAGCCAGTGAATCCTAGGGCGGCCCCTTCTTCTTTTACCACTGATCAGTCCCAGCATAATTGTCTTTTCGAGTGAGTTGGCTCACATAACATGACTGAAGTATGACAGTTTTTCTTTGGTGATCTTGGCTTCCAGGGATATTTTTGGTTTGACTCTGTCTAGGACTTCCTTGTTGGTAATCTTTGCTGTCCATGAGATGCATAGTAGTCATCTCCAGCACCACAATTTGAATGCATCTATCTTTCTCCTATCTGCCTTCCTCAAAGTCCAAGTTTCACAACCATACATAGCTATTGGAAATTGCACCACATTACATTGCAAATTCCTTCCTTTTCCCAAGCCATGATAACAACAGCAAAGCAATTTGCCTTCTAAATTGCAAGGTGAGAGCATTTTTTTATACTTAACACTTCAGCCTGAAGCACTTCTAAGAATATAAGATATATATCTAGTATATAATATATTAATAATTATAAATAAAAATAATAAAATAAAAATAAAAAGGATAAATTAATAATAATATATATAATATGAGAATATAAGAGAGCCAATTTGGCCTAGTGGTTAAGGCTCTGGGCTAGAAACCAGGAGACTGAGAGTTCTAGTCCTGCCTTAGCCATGAAAGCTGGCTGGGTGACCTTGGGCCAATCTCTTTCTCTCAGCCCAACTCACCTCACAGGGTGGTTGTTGTGGGGAAAATAGGAAGAGGAAGGAGTATTTGGTATGTTCGCCACCTTGAGTTATTTATAAAATAAATAAATAAAGGCGGGATAGAAAATTAAATTAAAAGCAAGAGAGTTCCAGAAAAACATCTACTTCTGCTTCATTGACTACGCTAAAGCCTTTGATTGTGTGGATCACAACAAACTGTGGCAAATTCTTAAAGAGATGGGAGTACCAGACCACCTTACCTGTCTCCTGAGAAACCTGTATGTGGGTCAAGAAGCAACCGTTAGAACCGGACATGGAACAACCGACTGGTTCAAAATTGGGAAAGGAGTACGACAAGGCTGTATATTATCACCCTGCTTATTTAACTTATATGCAGAGTACATCATGAGAAATGCTGGGCGGGATGAATCACAAGCCGGAGTTAAGATTGCCGGGAAAAATATCAACAACCTCAGATATGCAGACGATACCACCCTAATGGCAGAAAGTGAAGAGGAACTAAAGAGCCTCTTGATGAGGGTGAAAGAGGAGAGTGCAAAAGCTGGCTTGAAACTCAACATTAAAAAAACCCGGATCATGGCATCTGGTCCCATCACTTCCTGGCAAATAGAAGGGGAAGAAATGGAAGCAGTGACAGATTTTATTTTCTTGGGCTCCAAGATCACCGCAGACGGTGACTGCAGCCATGAAATTAAAAGACGCTTGCTCCTTGGAAGGAAAGCTATGGCAAACCTAGACAGCATATTAAAAAGCAGAGACATCACCTTGCCGACAAAGGTCCGTATAGTTAAAGCTATGGTTTTTCCAGTAGCAATGTATGGCTGTGAGAGTTGGACCATAAGGAAGGCTGAGCGCCGAAGAATTGATGCTTTCGAGCTGTGGTGCTGGAGAAGACTCTTGAGAGTCCCTTGGACTGCAAGGAGGTCAAACCAGTC
The DNA here is from genome assembly GCA_023362775.1 of Charina bottae. Lineage (NCBI taxonomy): Eukaryota > Metazoa > Chordata > Lepidosauria > Squamata > Charinaidae > Charina > Charina bottae. Next base: position 4,805,552 of record JALMGJ010000028.1, on the reverse strand, counting down.
AATCCTAAAGGAAATCAACCCTGACTGCTCATTGGAAGGACAGATGCTGAAGCTGAAGCTCAAATACTTTGGCCACCTAATGAGAAGAGAGGACTCACTGGAAAAGACCCTGATGCTGGGAAAGACTGAGGGCAAAAGGAGAAGGGGACGGCAGAGGATGAGATGGTTAGATAGCATCACCGATGTAATGAACATGAATTTGAGTAAACTCTGAGAGACAGTGGAGGACAGGAAGGCCTGGCGTGCTATGGTCCATGAGGTCACGAAGAGTCGGACACGACTGAACGACTGAACAACAACAACAAGAAAATTAAATAATAAAATTAAATAATAAAATAATAAAATAAAATAAATAAAATAAATAAAATAAATAAAATAAATAAAATAAATAAAATAAATAAAATAAAATAAAATAAAATAAAATAAAATAAAATAAAATAAAATAATAAAATAATAAAATAAAATATAAAATAAAATAAAATAATAAAATAAAATAAAATAAAATAAAATAAAAATAAAATAATAAAATATGAAAATAAAATAAAATAAAATAAAATAAAATAAATAAAATAAAATAAAATAATAAAATAAAATAAAAATAAAAATAAAATAAAAATAAAAATAAAATAAAATAAAATAATAAAATAAAATAAAATAAAATAAAAATAAAAATAAAATAAAAATAAAAATAAAATAAAATAAAATAAAATAAAATAAAATAAAATAAAATAAAATAAAATAAAAAAATAAAATAAAAAAATAAAATAAAATAAAATAATAATAATAAAAATATATATGCAAGTTATGATGCGAGCCTAATAAATACTGTATGTCGATTGTTCTCTTCCTAATTCTACCTATTTCCTAACTGAGAGTTAAGGAAAGTCTTACAGAGATTAGTGCTGATGTTTTCTCTTGGAATTAGGCTGGGAGCTGGCTTTTCTCTTAATAGTAAAACATTGAACTTTCATTCTCTTTGCTTCCATCAGTGCAGGGTAGACCATATTCCACAATAAATCATCTTCTTTGGGTCTTCAGCATTCTTTTCTGGAACAAGCCCAACAACTCTCTGTGTCAAAGTTCTCCAGATTTGTCTTCAAATTAACAAACCTTCAGCAGTATAAACACTGCCCAGCCCAACTCGAGTTTAACAGCCTACATTGTTCTTTATTAACGCCATATATCTTTAACAGCTGAAGTTGTCTAAGTCTGTCTTAGTTGCCAGCCATTACCCTATTGCAGCTTACCTCCTTTCTTCCCAGCGTCCTCCCTGATGACTTTCTTGAGACCTCACCTCTAACACCAGCCCTTCCTTTCTCTCCTATGCCCCTTCCTTTCTTTTTCATAGGAAAGATACTCATCTTAGTTTTCTCATGAAAACTAAAGTAGCTCCTTATCAGCAAAGCTTGCACAAAATATTTGTTTGGATGACTGCATGAAATTATGGATACGTGACAACTCAACAACAACAAAAAAACAAAGCATGGTGAGTGAAGGCACATCACAGTCAGCTTATCTATTACTTAAGCTTTGAAAATGAGCAGTTTAATTCTGGCATGTTCATACTTTTGTGGTTCTGTGCCAGTATTTAAAACACAAGTTGCATTTGCTAGCATGGGATGGAGGGAATGTGAAGATCTTTGCTGACCATTAATGATGACTCTCCTTGCCATTTACTCACAGGACCCTCCCAACATTGCATTTGAGCAATTGAAAAAACTTCCTCTACTCAGAATAAAATAAGGTGTTTTACCCAACAATCAACTCAAAAAGCATAATAAATAGAAGGATATTAAGGAAGAAATAAGGTAACTGTTTGAAAATGTAGTCCCTTCTGAGAAGCTATTCCAAGAGGGAGGCTGGTGGAGTAGATTGTAAAAAGTATAAACACTAGCTCTTGGATGTGACAGTGACATCATCACATAATAATAACTCTGCATATAAAAATCCTTCGGAATGGCTGTGTGTTTACTGATAAGGCTTTAAATGTGTATAAAAAAGCCTTTTGGGGAGGCACTGAAAGAAAATCAGATGTAAATAAAGTATGAACAAAGGCTAGGACACAGTAGCTATATAGATGTGGAGAAAGATGCTAAACCTTGCGAGGGGGAGAGATTTATTACAGAAGCTGTAGTGACCCTTTTTGTAGTACTTTTATTAAAGATTATAATTACAACAGTAAAGACTAAAAGAATAAAAAGAAAGTAGAAGGTGCAGAAAAGAAAGAAAGGAATAAAAATAGAAATAGAAATAGAAATAGAAATAGAAATAGAAATAGAAATAGAAATAGAAATAGAAATAGAAATAGAAATAGAAATAGAAGTAAGAATATAGTAAAGAAAAAGAATATATATATATATATATATATGTGTGTGTGTGTGTGTGTGTGTGTGTGACTTCCCACCTTCATCACAAATATAAACAATTTTAGTAACTTATAACCTCGTCTTAAAGGTTGATGAACAAATGATCTCTTCTTCCCATATCCCATCTCTTATCCATAAAGCATCGTCATTTGAGTCTTGGTGTCAGCAAAAGTCCATTAAGGGTTACCAGAAATAACAACATATCTATTTTAATGTTGATCAAATAAACCAACTTTATATTCCTTCCTTTTATTTCTAACAATCTTAATCTTTAGTCAATTCAAATAATGTCTTAGAACTTGATTTATTTTCATTTTTTCGTTGTCCTTTCTCACAAGATCCTTCAAATTTTAATAGTGTCTCCGTTGACACTATTAAAATTAATTTCTGAGTCCATTTTTCAAAAATATCCTTCAATTTTTATTTATTTATTAATTTATTTATTAATTAAATTTCTATGACCGCCCATCTCTCCAGTTGAGCAAAGGCCCTCCTGGCCATGACTGCCACCTGCTATTTGAGCAGGAGTTGTGAGTCCAAGAGGACCCCCAAGTTACGCACCGGGTCTGTCTGGGGTAGTGCAACCCCATCCAGAACTAAAGATGACAAATTCCCAGAAACTGAGGGGCCATTAATCCACAGCCACTCCATCTTACCAGCATTCAGCTGAAGCCTGTTTTTCCCCATCCAGACCCCTACAACCCCCAGGCACTTGGACAGGGTGGTCACTGCATCACTTACTTCACCTGGGATGGAGATGTATAACTGGGTATCATCCACATATTGATGATACCTCAGCCCATGGTGACAGATGATCTCACCCAGCAGTTTCATGTAGATGTTAAAAAGGAGCGGTGAGAGTACCGAGCCCTGTGGGACCCTGCAAAGAAGGGCCCATGGGCTGGATCTCTCGCTCCCTATCAACACCTACATCCAATGTTACAATATTTTGCTTCATTCTGTAATTGTAAGTCAAGTTTATGTGTTCTTCTCCTTTAATTGTAATCTTTAGTTCCCTCTTTAGTTAACATAACCTTATCTTATGTTTTTTTTAAAAAAGTTCAAAAAAGCATTTTCCCATGGGAAGGATTTCTTTTAATAAATTCCAAAATGTTATTTCAAATTTATCTGGACCCTTAGTCTGTTTGTAACTTTCTAATATCAAAGTTTTAATCACCTTTTTGCTGCTTATTCTAAGTTCTTAAACTTGTAGTTAAAACTTTCTTTCACTATCAATTGAAGGAAACTCACCTGGTATTGTCAAACCTGTTGATCCAAAGGTTTCTAATAGCTGAAAAGCAGTTAATAAGTTATTTCTGAAAGTGATTAGAAAAGGGAGTATGTCCTTTCAAAGGGGACACTAAGTTTGAGCAAGATGGGTATTCTCTCATCTCCCAGAGATCTAAACGCACCAGAGACCGCTGTCTTGCAGTCTCCTCATGAGGAGCAACTGTATGGAGTACTTGTGGGCAATCTCAAGTCCTCTCCTTTTCCAGAGAGGTTTCAAAATGCTGAAGCTGAGGAGGGAAAGGTATGTCTATGGATGACAATAATATGGGGTAATTCTAAAGAAATATTAGTTTTTCCTTGTAAAGTTCATGAATAGAAAATATACATGTATGTACATCTTGATAATAATAATTTCCTCCTAGTGCTCATGATATTGGCACTCATTTCCAGCCCATAAGTGAAACAGGCTTACTAATTCCACCCATTCTTACTAACACATAGCATTCTATGGCTAAAAATGATTTATATTTACATAAACTAAGAGAAGCTCTGGGAATTATACCTTCCCCATAAGGACAGGAGATCCTTGCTCTTGAATTAACTGCATTCACAGAACATGCTTTCAGTGGAGCTGAAATTTTGACTCTTTTAAGAGGCTCTCAGAAATATGCTCTAGTGAGAGCCTTACCTCTGAATATCACCCTCACTAAAATGTCCTTTTTTAAGCAGCTGCTTTAAACTTTCAAGAGACATTCATAGTTTTAACATATATGTCTTTCTCTAGCTTTGGTGATCTGCAGGAGAGAGAACAATCACAGCTATTGGAATTAGTTGTCACTGCTCTTTTTTCAATAAATCAAATGGGCAGCAAACAGAGATAATTAGACAAAGCTCCTAATAAAATTAGGATTAAGATTCTACAATCTTAGAGCACACAGAGGATATTTATGCAGTTTTTATTGGTTCATCTAATCAGCCTGTCCAGTGGAGAAAGGAAGATTGCAGACCCAGATAAGCACAATAAGAAGAATAAGACCCAAGTCAGAAAGCAGAGTTATTCTAAAGCAGTCAGCCCTTCAACACCGACCAGATCAGGAAAGAGACTCCACAAGAAGACTAGAACTATACTTTATTGAAACAGGCTATTGTAACAAAATCTTGCAAGCATTTTCCTTTCCTCCCTCTTATAGCCCAGAAAAGAGCCAATCTGAGTCTGTTCCCAATACTTTCCCTGTTTTCTAGGCTCAAACTATGTTTTTGCGCATGGTCTCTGAATACCCTTTCTCCAAGGGTATCTCTATGGCTTCCTATAGAAGGTATGAGGTTTCTGGGTTGTTACTTTTATACCTTTTTTCAGGAGGGTGTGGTGGACCTGCCTTCTCACTTTTGATTGGTCTGGACTCGATATGCTGCACCTCTGATTGGTTAAGACCCTAAGGTTACACTGTCCATTATGATATTGGTCCATCCTGATAAGGTTCTTGGCTGCAATTCTCCAGCTTAATCCTTGCTGATAGAAAGGTCCAGAGTCTTCTTTTCCATATTGATAGGCTGACCATATTTCAGGATGGCAAAACAGGATGGGGTCTTATGTAATATTCCGTATTCATGAAAAAGACATGGGTCCCACCCCCCAGTCTGCGCAATTGGCTCCCACCTTCAAACCCCGCCCCCCGGTCTGCGCTGCAGCTCAGATCCTTCTTCCATGCCATTTCCGCCAGGTTTGAAAAATGGGACAAAATTGAGATTTTTATGAAAACGACGGGACGGTTGAAAAATGCTAAAAAAACGGGACTGTCCCATTGAAAACGGGACATATGGTCAGCCTACATATTGATTAATGCATCACCTCTGGCTCCTCTGCTGTGGGTCCTGATACACAGTTTACATCCTCTTTACCTCCTGAATTAGTATATTTTTCAAGATACTGAATAAACAAGTTATATAACTAAGGCCTATAAGTTTTTATATATCTATTGAAATATGAAGCAAAGTTCAAGTCTCCATCCTTGTTTGAAGTACTCAGTTTTTAATTCTACTTGTAAAGCCGAGCGGTAATTTGTGCTCAATAGCACCACTAAGCATTGTGGTATGAATGTATAGTAATGTGTGCATAACAGCAGCATGGCTCAACCTTGTTGCTGAGATGCATTAAAACTCTGCCATGAGGGCAGTGCGATTTATGTCAACATACTTTTCTGCCAAAGTAAGGGTGGGAAGAAAGCCTGTTAAACCTGTCTGAATGCACCCTCTGTCTCATCAAAATAGCCAGCATTCAGCTGGTGGAGTAAAGCAGTCATCTGGGAAGCCTCCAAATATGTAAATATGTATATAAGTATATACCACATGCAAAAACCAAATATGGGATGATGTAACATTAAAATATTCCAGCAAAGGAAATCGTTACCTTGTCGTGGTGCTGGAGCTTGAGCACCTCAATGAAACCATGAGCTAAACCGTGAAGGGACACCCAAGACGGGAAGGTCGTGGCAGAGAGGTCAGACTAAATACGATCCCTGGGGAAGGTAATGGCAACCCACCCCAGTATTCTTGGCGTGAAAACTAAATGGATCAGTACAACCAGAGATATGTCGGTATACCATCGGAAGATGGGACTCCCAGGTCGGAAGATGGTCAAAATGCTACTGGGGAGGAACAGAGGATACGTTCAACTAGCCCCAGGTGTGATGACGCAGCTAGCTCAAAGCCGAAAGGACGGCTAGCGGCCGACGGTGCTGGTGGTGAACGACGAATCCGATGTTCTAAAGATCAACACACCATAGGAACCTGGAATGTAAGATCTATGAGCCAGGGCAAGTTGGATGTGGTTATTGGTGAGATGTCAAGATTAAATATAGACATTTTAGGTGTCAGTGAACTGAAATGGACTGGAATGGGCCACTTCACATCAGATGTCCACCAGATCTACTACTGTGGACAAGAGGACCACAGAAGAAATGGAGTAGCCTTCATAATTAACTGCAGCCAGGAAATCAGAAGACGTCTACTTCTTGGGAGGAGAGTAATGGCAAATCTTGATAAAATAGTTAAGAGCAGAGACATCACACTGACAACAAAGGTCCGCATAGTTAAAGCAATGGTATTCCCTGTAGTAACCTATGGCTGTGAGAGCTGGACCATAAGGAAGGCTGAGCGAAGGAAGATAGATGGTTTTGAACTGTGGTGTTGGAGGAAAATTCTGAGAGTGCCTTGGACTGCAAGAAGATCAAACCAGTCCATACTCCAGGAAATAAAGCCAGACTGCTCACTTGAGGGAATGATATTAAAGGCAAAACTGAAGTACTTTGGCCACATAATGAGAAGACAGGATACCCTGGAGAAGAAGCTGATGCTAGGGAAAGTGGAAGGCAAAAGGAAGAGGGGCCGACCAAGGGCAAGATGGATGGATGGTATTCTGGAGGTGATGGACTCAACCATGGTGGAGCTGGGGATGGTGACGGCCGACAGGAAGCTCTGGCGTGGGCTGGTCCATGAAGTCACGAAGAGTCGGAAGCGACTGAACGAATAAACCACCACAACATTAAAATAACAACCAATTTTACATAATTTGAAAAAAATCTCCCCCTACCCACCACGCCACTGATGATTCAAACTTCACTGAGTCTAGGACTGACTGGCAAGGCCACTAGGAACCCCCCCCCCACCCTAAAAATGTTTCAGAATCAGGACTTGGTCTGAGTATAGCAAATTAGCTATCTTTATTTTACAGAATATTGTTTCCTTGAAGCCATAGAGTGAAATCTTCAGCTGCTTATACCTTGCCTCCAATGTTTGCTTAAAACCCTTTGAGATATCCCAGAATTATCTTTTCAGAAAGTCACCCACTAATTATATATTCAGAATTATGCTATATTTCAACTGTTGTCAGGAGGCTGCCTTGATGCTTTCTCAGCTGGCTTTGTTTTTATTATCCTTTATTCTTTACAGCCACACACTTTGCCACATAGACAGTGCATCTCTTTAAATGTCACATTCCTAGCAATTATGTTTCCATGTTATACATTCTCTTGAGATTGAAAAAGGAGGGCTTTTTTTAAGCAATCCAAAATTATATATTCTTGATGACTGATAGGTTGAGTGTTGCATCATGAAACAGTGTCCCAGACACTAAAATAAAACAAGTTTTTCCAATATTTCAAGACATTCTGAGCTGCCTTGCAAATCATGCTGAACTACATGCAGTTTTTGGGGAAAAAAAAGAAAAGGTATGCTTTGAACCATCAGAGTAGAATCACTCCTTATGTTTTCTGATTATGGGAAATCTTTGTTTTCATTTCTCTTGTCCAACAATCTGATATCTAAGAATACAAAACTACTGTTTTGGGGAGGACAAGTAAGAGTTTCTATATTTCTAAGCAAGTATGTTTTTAATTCTTTGGCAAGCAAATTGGTTCTCCACAATGATACAGCCCTAATTCTCATTGGGGTAATGAATCTCCATCTTTGAAATCTTCTGCATGTCTGGCTAACTACAGCTTGGAAATATCCCACAAACCATTTTTTGTGGACATGTCTTCTTGATGTTGCCTTTGTCTCATCTCCAGTCTACTGTGAAGGCAACCTAAATTCAACCTTAGCTGTCCCAGTTTTAAAATAATGTTTTCTGTCTTCTCCCCTTGGCATATAAATGATCTATGATGTCTCATTCATGAACTTGGAGAAGTTACCCCATATACATGCTAGCCTTGTGTTGATGTTGTCCCAAATGAGTAAATTAGATTTTTTATCACTTTGGCTGAAAAGAAGTTTCATGTGGTGGTGTTTTCTTTTTTCTTTTTACTTTAGTGTATGTGTATCATTTTGCCAATACCCAAGGAAGGCAGTGCCCAGCGACTGGATGGGAGGGGGCATGAATGCAGTGGTCAAAAGTGGCCAATAGAAACTGGGCAGATCGTAGCACTACCTTATTATCTCCTACATCACCCATGAGCACAGTAGATCATTCATAAGCTGAGACTTACTGTACATTGGGAGAAGAAGAAAATCAGTATTTTAAACCAGATCAGCTAAAGACAATTGTAAGCTGGTGGGAATGGAATGAGATAAAGAAGGCATGAGACCATGTTGACAGTCTTCATGCCATGGTAGTAGGACATGAGGACGAGCCCAAAGAGGAAGCATTAAGGGAATCAAAGATGAGAAATACCTACACCAACATTGACTTTATAATTGCCACTTCTGGCCAATAGGTTGAGAAGATTTAATGAGGCAATGCAGCAAAAAGTTGCATATTGACTGTTTGTAAGATGAGCACACTTTACACATATAATATTTGTACTATATTTAGCACACAGGCTCTGTTTCACAACACATCCCCATAGTTGCAAATATGCTACAAACCCTGTGTATATCCAGATGTTACAGCAGAATTTTCTTTTATGTAATGATTTTTAGAAATCTCAGTAGAGAAAACATGCAGCATATTATCATTCAGTCTTATTCCAGATCTCTTTATCTATTCAGTTCATTTTCAGCGGTTATAATAGTCCACTGCAATAAACCTACAACATCATTTCTATTGCCCTTTATAGGTATCCTCAGAAAAGAGCCAGTGTACTGCAGTGGTTAAGGTTTTGGACTAGGACTAGGACTAGGTCTAGGGAGACACAGATTCTAGTCCACCCTTAGCAATGGAAGCTGATTGGGTGACTTTCAGCCAGTCAGTCCCTCTCAGCTTAACACATTTCCCAGAATTATAGATGTCTGCATCCTTATGGTTTACTTGGAAATGTGTCCATCAGCCCTAGGGGAAAAAAGACAAAATTAATCAAAGCTTTATAGTGAGTGTCCCAGGACCTATAGAAGGTAGCAGGGATCAAGCTATCCAGTTTGCACTCAAAATGTAGAAGTGCCCACTGGAGCCAAGAGGTGGAGGAGTTCAACTATAGGTTCCACAGTCTCCTGGTTGAAAACCATTTAAAATAGTCAGTGTTGTCATGGAGAGAAGAAACTCCCACAGATTCTCAGCCTATATTATACAGAATGGTAAGCCATGCAAAAGGTATCAGGGAATTTTGTTTTGTTAATTAGTTGCAAGTGGCAACTATAAATCAAATATTGATTTCTGTAAGATCACTGCAAAGATAATCTTTGTAGGTCTGGTCTGCACCCCCTTCACAAATCATTATCTTCATGGCATGAAAAGACAAGGCTACTATGAAGCCATCCAGAAAGAACATTTCCTGAACAGATCCCTTTTAAGATGCAAATGTAAATAATTCACAAACAGCAGAATTTTGTGTTTTAAAATAACCTTTTCTCATAATTTCACAAAGGCTTGCATGAATGTAGCATGAATGTACGCAATTATAGCTAAGGAGAATAGAATAGAATAGAATAGAATAGAATAGAATAGAATAGAATAGAATTTATTTTATCATACTGCATTAATTAGGAGTTCAACAAATCAATAGCACAAGGGAAAAAACTGTTTTGATGTCTAAATGTTTTGACATACGGTACTCTATAACGCCATCCTGATGGAAGAAGTTGAAACAGTTTATATCCAGGGTGAGAAGGGTCGGCAAATATCTTCTCTGCCCTACTTTTGACCCTTGCAACATACAGGTCTTCTATTGAGGGCAGGCGGATTACAATAATTCTTCCTGCAGACTTGACTATCCGTTGGAGTCTATGTCTGACCTGCCTGGTTGCAGAGCCAAACCAGACAGTTATAGAAGAACAGATAACAGACTCAATAGTTCCTCTGTAAAACTGGACCAGAAGCTCCTGAGATAGTTTAAACTTCCTAAGTTGATGCAGGAAGAACATCTTTTGTTGCGCCTTTTTGATAATAATTCTGATGTTAAGCATCCATTTCAGATCATGAGAAATTATGGAGCCCAGAAACTTAAAGGACTCTACTACTGATACAGGGCCATCGAGTATAGTAAGGAAAGGGGGAATTAAAGGAGTTCTTTCTAAAATCCACAACCATCTCTACAGTTTTAAGTGTATTCAGTTTCAAATTGTTGTAACTGCACCACAGGACCAGTAGTTGTACCTCCCATCTATATGCTGTCTCATCACCATTCTGAATGAGACCAATGATGGTTGTATCATCTGCAAATTTCAAAACTGTAACAGAAGAATCTTTTGAAGTACAGTCATTGGTATAGAGGGAGAAAAGCAGCGGGGAGAGCACACATCCCTGAGGGGCACCTGTGCTGATTGACCGAATACTGCATATAGTTTTGCCTAACCTCACATGTTGTTTCCTATCTGTTAGAAAACTGATTATCCACCTACAGGTAAGGTCAGGCACAGTGAGCTGGATCAGTTTGTTGTAAAGAATTCCTGGAACAATGGTATTAAATGCTGAACTACAGTCCACAAATAGGATTCGTGCATAAGACTTCAGAGATTCAAGATGTTGCAAAATATATAGTAAAGCCATGTTGACAGCATCATCTGCTGACCTGTTTCCTAATTTAAAAAAATGTAATATCAGCATTGAGAACTGGGAAGCCCTAACTCATGAGCATTTCAATTGGAGGTCATCCTTTATTAATGACGCTATGGACTTTGAAGAAGCACGAGTACAGGGCGAAAAGGAGAAAAGAGCTAAAAGGAAGGCACGTCAGGCAAACCCTCATCATGACCGTCTCCCACCTGGAAACCTATGCCCTCATTGTGGGAGGTTGTGCGGATCCAGAATTGGCCTTTATAGCCACTTACGGATCCACCGTTAAAATTTTACCTTTGGAAGACAATCTTACTCGGCTACGAGTGATCGCCAATGAATGAATGAATGATAAGCAAACTGCAATCTAACAGGGCATCTGTGATAGCTTTCAAATGAGCCATATATACTTAATATAATAATATTAAGTAATATACCGCTATTACTATTATTAATATAGGTAAAGGTTCCCACCACACATTTGTGCAGTCGTGTCCGACTCTAGGGGCCGGTGCTCATCTCCGTTTGTTAGCCGAAGAGCCAGTGTTGTCCGAAGATGCTTCCACAGTCATGTGGCCTCATGACGTGCATGGAATGCTGTTACCTACCCACCTAAGTGGTACCTATTTATCTACTTGCATTTGCATGCTTTCGAATTGCTAGGTTAGCAAGAGCTGGAGCTAGTGCGGGAGCTCACTCCGCATGCAGGGCAAGGGATTTGAACCTCCGAACTTGCGATCTTCCAATCAACAAGCCTGGTGTCTTACCTGCTGAGCCACCATGCCCCATTATTAATATACTATTACCATAATATACTTGCAGAATGCCCAAACCTCAGCATCTCAGTTTCCAAGAGGTCATGTTGATTTTGAGGCACTTAGTAGGACTTCAGACTGGGCATATCAGTTGCCTGTTTAGTGGGTTGTACAGAACTCAACTATCTGGAGTATGAACACGAGAACATGCATTTGGCATGAGGAAGAGTGAAAATGTTGTACTGTTATGTGTTAACTTGGAAACCGTAGATGAAATATCAGTATTCACATGTAGGTAGAAGAACAAAGCCTGAGCTTTATGGAACAAAATGGGACAAAAGTAACCATCTTGAGTATCTTCTGGGCAGAAAGACAAGATACAAATCAGAATAAATAAACAAATAACTTTTCAGGGTTTATAATTAACAGAATTATAACACCATATAGCTGAAGATCTGCTGAGTATTCCTAGTGTCCTTCACTACTCCACTATTTCACTACTCCACTACTCCAGACTGATCCAGTCTGATCCTTCTAGTTCATACACCAGTTTGGCACAATGGTGAAGGGGCTGGCCTCGAAACCAGGAGACTGAGAGTTCTAGGCATGAAAGCAGATGGGTGACTTTGGGCCAGACACCTCCTCTCAGCCCAGCCCACCTCACAGGGTTGTTGTTGGGGGGAAATAGGTGGCAGGAGTATTAGGTATGTTCGCCACCTTGAGTTGAATCTCTCTACATATAGATATATCTATCCATCCATCTATCAGGATAAAATTATATCTATCTATATCTATATCTAACTATCAGGATATCATCATCACCATCATTTAGAGATAGAAGGGAATCATCCCTCTCCATCAGCCATATAATGACAATGGTTTTCAACATATAATGCATGATTTTTACAGGCACAGACCAGTCCTTATGGCACACTACTATGCCTCAGTACATCCTTTGCAGGTACTAATACTATTCACTCACATAAATAACTACAAATAAATAAAAAAGTTGACTCTTGATTATTTGCACAGCAACCAGATTTTGCTTTTGTTTCACTTCCTTTTAAACTTCGTATTTCCTTTTTAAAAAGAACGTTACTTTACTATTTAAATCTTTATGTCTCCTTAATATGTTCTGTTGATGTCGAAGTCATTTAGAAGTGAAAACATTAATCACTCTTAGTGTAATAAAGTATGTTCTAGTTTCACTAAAAACAAACAGAAGCCTTCTTTATGCAACTCACATGGAAACTGAAAACAGGTCTGCTAATGTGTTATTTTATATGTTCATATACTGTAAATGTGTGCATGTATTAGTTCAATAAAACTGCCCCAAATTACTCAAAATCATCGGTATTGACAACATTAGTTATCAGGCAAAGCTATTAGACATAGTCTTTAGAGTTTTCTGCCCAGAAAACAATCAAATGAGCAGTCCATTGTACCACTTTATATGGCATTTGGCTGGAAGGAAAATGTCTTGGGTTCTAAAGGCTGATGAAATTATAATGCATCAATGAAAAGACATGATTGTTTCTCAGAATAAGTAAGTGAACATTTCTACTCCCCATGAGTCCAGAGATGTGGATGAATTGACAGTAAGAATACTTTTCTGTCAGTCTATCCTTGCGTCTTGTTCACATTAGCATATGATATTCACTTATAAGCAACAACCATGTAACAAAATATATATAAGCAATTAAGTCCTATTTAGAGATAAACCTACCAGTGGGAAGCCATTCTTCATTTGACCTCTATTTCAAGGAAACATTAACTTTTTAGGGTTATGGTTAGGGTCAAAACAGAGTTAAGTCATTATTTCCTTAACCCATTACTGCCCAGCTTCTGCAGCAACAGAGAATCTGGAAGAATCATCCATTATTATGCAAACTCAACTACTTTGTAATCAGCAAATATTTTCTAAACCACACCTACCTAAAAAGTTGAACATGATAGAGAACTTCACAGGGCTCTCACCTTATACAGGATTCTCACAATTTCACTGTTCATGCTTATGAATGAGAGTCAGAGCATAGGTTGCTGTTCATGTTACAGGTAAGGAAGGAAGTTTAGGAATAATTTTCCTATACATTGGCATATACAAGACTTGAACCAGTTGCCAGAACTAAGGCTGCTGGCTCTTCAGTCCTTACTAAATTCAAAATATTAAATATTAATGACTAGCCAGGGTACTTTAACTACCCAATGTAACTCCTTCAGAAACTGCCATCAATCTCATGTTCCTTTCAATGCTATTTAGTCTAGCATTTTTCTTACCTCATTCAAATTAATGTTGCAAAATACATTTTCCTGGCACTTGCCATTTGCTTTCCATAAGGTTAAAACTTCTAGCATTATATGGTAATTGCCTACCCCAAGGCTCTCACTTCTCTAATTTCACTGACCAACTCTGATTTGGGATCAAATCAAGCACATTCATTCCCCTTGTTTCATCCTCACTATCAAAATGACAGCATTATTTTTTAAAATAGTTTTTATTAAAAGATTTTACATAGATAATAAGAAATACATTCAAAGAAAAGAAAAATATAGTAAAGTAAATGTGAAAAAGAAAAATAGAAAAGAAAAAAAGAGGAAAGAAGATAACTTTAAAAGTCTCTTGTTCTCAGCCACACCCATTCTTTCATACAAACCAAATAAGAAGTTGCAAAATACAGTTTCAAATCCAGTAATCCCATTCTTCCTCTTTCCTTTGCATCTTGTAACACTTTAACTTGTGCTTTTTCCTTTGCCATACAAATTTAGATGTATCTGTTTTGTTGTTGTTGTTGTTCAGTCGTTTAGTCGTGTCCGACTCTTCGTGACCTCATGGACCATAGCACGCCAGGCCTTCCTGTCCTCCACTGTCTCTCGGAGTTTACTCAAATTCATGTTCATTACATCGGTGATGCTATCTAACCATCTCATCCTCTGCCGTCCCCTTCTCCTTTTGCCTTCAGTCTTTCCCAGCATCAGGGTCTTTTCCAGTGAGTCCTCTCTTCGCATTAGGTGGCCAAAGTATTTGAGCTTCAGCTTCAGTATCTGTCCTTCCAATGAGCAGTCAGGGTTGATTTCCTTTAGGATTGACTGGTTTGGCCTCCTTGCAGTCCAAGGGACTCTCAAGAGTCTTCTCCAGCACCACAGTTCGAAAGCATCAATTCTTCGGCGCTCAGCCTTCCTTATGGTCCAACTTTCACAGCCATACATTACTACTGGAAAAACCATAGCTTTAACTATACGGACCTTTGTCGGCAAGGTGATGTCTCTGCTTTTTAATATGCTGTCTAGGTTTGCCATAGCTTTCCTCCCAAGGAGCAAGCGTCTTTTAATTTCATGGCTGCAGTCACTGTCTGCGGTGATCTTGGAGCCCAAGAAAATAAAATCTGTCACTGCTTCCATTTCTTCCCCTTCTATTTGCCAGGAAGTGATGGGACCAGATGCCATGATCTGTGTTTTTTTAATGTTGAGTTTCAAGCCAGCTTTTGCACTCTCCTCTTTCACCCTCATCAAGAGGCTCTTTAGTTCCTCTTCACTTTCTGCCATTAGGGTGGTATCGTCTGCATATCTGAGGTTGTTGATATTTCTCCCGGCAATCTTAACTCCGGCTTGTGATTCATCCAGCCCGGCATTTCTCATGATGTACTCTGCATATAAGTTAAATAAGCAGGGTGATAATATACAGCCTTGTCGTACTCCTTTCCCAATTTTGAACCAGTCGGTTGTTCCATGTCCGGTTCTAACTATTGCTTCTTGACCCGCATACAGGTTTCTCAGGAGACAGGTAAGGTGGTCTGGTACTCCCATCTCTTTAAGAATTTGCCACAGTTTGTTGTGGTCCACACAATCAAAGGCTTTAGCGTAGTCAATGAAGCAGAAGTAGATGTTTTTCTGGAACTCTCTTGCTTTTTCCATGATCCAGCGAATGTTGGCAATCTGATCTCTAGTTCCTCTGCCTCTTCGAAACCCAGCTTGCACTTCTGGTAGTTATCGGTTCACATACTGCTGAAGCCTAGCTTGTAGGATTTTGAGCATAACCTTGCTAGCATGTGAAATGAGAGCAATTGTACGGTAGTTTGAACATTCTTTGGCATTGCCCTTCTTTGGAATTGGAACATAAACGGACCTTTTCCAATCCTGTGGCCACTGTTGAGTTTTCCAAATTTGTTGGCATATTGAGTGCAGCACTTTAACAGCATCATCTTTTAGGATTTTAAATAGCTCAGCTGGGATACTGTCTTCTCCACTAGCTTTGTTGTTAGTAATGCTTCCTAAGGCCCACTTGACTTCACTCTGTAGGATGTCCGGCTCAAGGTCAGTGACCACACCATCGTATTGATCAGGGATATTAAGATCTTTCTTGTATAGTTCTTCTGTGTATTCTTGCCACCTCTTCTTAATCTCTTCTGCTTCTGTTAGGTCCCTGCCTTTTTTGTCCTTTATCATGCCCATCTTTGCACAAAACGTTCCCTTGATATCTCCGATTTTCTTGAAGAGATCTCTAGTCTTCCCCATTCTATTGTTTTCCTCGATTTCTTTGCATTGTTCATTTAAGAAGGCCTTCTTATCTCTCCTTGCTATTCTCTGGAATTCTGCATTCAATTGTTTATATCTTTCCCTTTCTCCCTTGCCTTTTGCTTCCCTTCTTTCCTCAGCTATTTGTAAAGCCTCATCAGTCAGCCACTTTGCTTTCTTGCATTTCTTTTTCTTTGGGATGGTTTTAGTTGCTGCCTCCTGGACAATGTTACGAACCTCCATCCATAGTTCTTCAGGCACTCGGTCTACCAGGTCTAATCCTTTAAATCTATTCCTCACCTCCACTGTATATTCATAAGGGATATGATTTAGGTCATACCTGAGTGGTCTAGTGGTTTTCTCTACGTTCTTCAATTTAAGCCTAAATTTTGTGATAAGAAGCTCATGATCTGAGCCACAGTCAGCTCCAGGTCTTGTTTTTGCTGATTGTATAGAGCTTCTCCATCTTTGGCTGCAAAGTATATAATCAATCTGATTTCGGTATTGACCATCTGGTGATGTCCATGTGTAGAGTCGTCTCTTGTGTTGTTGGAAAAGAGTGTTTGCTATGACCAGCTTGTTCTCTTGACAAAACTCTATTAGCCTTTGCCCTGCTTCATTTTGTACTCCGAGGCCGAACTTGCCTGTTATTCTGGTTATTTTTTGACTTCCTACTTTAGCATTCCAGTCCCCTATGATGAAAAGGACATCTTTTTTTGGTGTTAGTTCTAGAAGGTGTTGTAGGTCTTCATTGAACCGGTCAACTTCAGCTTCTTTGGCATCAGTGGTTGGGGCATAGACTTGGATCACTGTGATGTTGAATGGTTTGCCTTGGATTCGAACTGAAAGCATTCTGTCGTTTTTGAGGTTGTACCCCAGTACTGCCTTTCCCACTCTTTTATTGACTATGAGAGCTACTCCATTTCTTCTAAGGGATTCTTGCCCACAGTAGTATATATAATGGTCTCCTGAATTAAATTCGCCCATTCCTGTCCATTTTAGTTCGCTGATTCCCAAGATGTCGATGTTCAATCTTGTCATCTCATGTTTGACCACATCCAGCTTACCTTGATTCATAGATCTTACATTCCAGGCTCCTATGCAATATTGTTCTTTACAGCATCGGACTTTCCTTCCACTTCCAGACACATCCACAACTGAGCGTCCTTTCGGCTTTGGCCCAGCCACTTCACTCTTTCTGGAGCTACTCGGAATTGCCCTTCGCTCTTCCCCAGTAGCATTTT
This sequence comes from Charina bottae, assembly GCA_023362775.1. NCBI lineage: Eukaryota > Metazoa > Chordata > Lepidosauria > Squamata > Charinaidae > Charina > Charina bottae. Next base: position 4,788,022 of record JALMGJ010000028.1, on the reverse strand, counting down.
GGACACCTTCCGACCTGAGGGGCTCATCTTCCGGCGTCATATCTTTTAGCCTTTTGATACTGTCCATGGGTTTTCTTGGCAAGGATACTGGAGTGGTTTTCCATTCCCTCCTCCAGTTTTGGACCACGTTTTGTCAGAACTCTCCGTCATTACCTGTTCTTCTTGACCTGACTTCATTGAGTTATGCAAGCCCCTTCGCCACGACAAGGCAGTGATCCATGAAGGGGATCTGTATCTGTTTACCATTGCTTAAGTCAGAGCTTTCCAAACTTTTCATGCTGGTGACACACTTTTTAGACATGCATCATTTCGCGACACACTCTTACAGCAGGGCATCATTTCGCAACACACTCTTACAGCAGGGCACAAGGCAGGCACTAGGACCTGCGCGGAATCACAGCAGGTTTGGAGGCAGCAAGGCACAAGGCAGGCACCGGGACCTGCGCAGAATCCTGGCAGGACAGGTTTGGAGGCAGCAAGGCACAAGGCAGGCACTAGGACCTGGGCGGAATCCTGGCAGGGCTCGGAGGCAGCAGCAGCCGTGACACACCCAGACACTGCAGCCAACACACTAACGTGTCTTGACACACAGTTTGGAAACCTCTGGCTTAAATAGTACATCAGTTGTCAAAACAGGCATTGTCTGTTTCAACCTTAGCAACATTCTAGGGAAAACATTCATTTTTATCACAGAAATTCTCCCTGTGACAAATTTAATTTGTCCCATCTTAATATGTCCTTCTTAATTTCATTTCATATCTTAACATAATTATTTTTAAATAACACACAATTCATATTCATCATAATAATGCCTAAACATTTTACTTTTTTCTCAATCTTAAAACCAGTTTTCTCCATCAGTTCTATTTGACCTTCTACTTTCGTATTTTTTGTTAACATCTTCATGTTCTGATTATTAATCTTAAAACCTGCTAGCAAACCAAAGTCCTTTAATTTTCCCATTAATGGTTCTACTCCTTCTAACATATCCTCCAAAATTATCACCAGGTCATTCGCAGATGCCCTTACCTTATAATCTGTAGCTTGAATCATGTCAACTGGATTTCTATTTTCTCAGTGGAAACGTTTCGCTCCTTATCCAAGAAGCTTCTTCAGTCCTTACCTTATAAGTTTATTTTTTAATCTTAAGAATAGAGACAGTGGGCATCCTTGTCTTGTCCCTTTTTGAATCTCACAAGGTTTTGTTAGTTCTCCATTAACAATTATTTGCGCTTTCTGTGAAGTATAAATCGATCTTACCCATTTAATAAAATTATCTCCAAGGTTGATATGTTCCAAAACTCTAAATAAGAAATCCAGTTCAAATTATCAAAGGCCTTCTCTGTATCTAAGAAGATAAATGCTGCTTGTTTTTCATTATGTTGCTCCAAATACTCCAGAATATCCAACACATTTCTAATATCTTATAATTGTCTTTTAGATAAAAACCCACATTGATCTTCATGAATAAAGTGCTGTGAGATTATTTTCAATCTTTCAGCCAAAATCATGGTAAACAATTTATAGTCAATGAAGATATTTGTCAAAAATTTATAGACAATGGAGATATAGTATTTGTCAAAAATTTCTTGTTAAAGTCAGGTCCTGGGCCTCTTTAAGTATTAATGCTATATTAGCCTCTTTCCAGCTGTCAGAAATCTTTCTATTCTGTAAAATAATATTCATCGTTTGTTGTAAAGGTTGTAAAAGTTCATCCTCAAAACATTTATAGTAAGAGGCCGGCAAACCATCTGACCAGTTGCCTTTCCTGTTTTAGTCTTTTTAATACCTTCACAAACTTCCCTTATTGTTATAGATCCATTCAAAATTTGTCTCTGATTCTCAGTGATCTTCAGTAAATTCTGTTTATGTAAATATTCATCCACTTTTTGCAAGGAAATTTCTTGACTTTTACATAAAGTAGAATAAATATGTCAGGAATTACTTTGGGAATGCAAGTTTCATCTTATTCTTAATTATTACTAAAGTTTATTTCCTCAGTTCTAGGAATTACTCAAGGTGGAGAACTATTGAACTACTGAGGGTGCATGAATCAGTAGTTGGCCTATTTTTACAAAATTAAAAGCAAGAGAAAACACCTTTTAAAAAACCCCAATTCTTGGTTATCTTATTGACTGAAATTTCTACATGAAACTTCAAAATAATTATAACATTTTATTTCTGAGTTCAAGGAAATTACTTTCCCGTTGCTTTGAATATTATATTCTCATTGTGTGTCTCTTTCTGTCTTTTTCTGGGGGTTGCTAGATGATCCCCAGTTAGGTTTCCATAAACTTATGTTATCTATTTTACTGAAGTCTGAGTGCATGTAAATTGTATTTCAGGGAACTCTGGCAAGGTATAAATTAAATTAGCGTTGGTTCTGTTTTAATTTACATCTTTTACCTGAAAGCATATTAAATGGACCATAAGCTTTAGAAAGAGTGGATCCAAACTGTAAGTTCCTGTTGATTCTGACCTGAATTTCCATTTCACATGTTCATTTATTTCAGCATCTAAAGATTGATAGTACCAAACAGTCAATAATAACATGATAGTAACACATTAATACAAATATCTTTACAGCTTCATCTATGGAAAAGTCGAGGCAAGGACACTTATCTCTGACCAGGAAAACTGCTGTTTTGTAGAAATGGGTGTGTTTTTAAAAATATTTTCAGATGTAGACCTTCCCTTTTGAAGATGTATTCTATTGAATAAGATCAAGAAACACAGATAGAAATGGATGTGGTTCTGCCATTACTGGAATCCCTGCTGGCACAGATGCAGAATGCAGAATGCATTCCTACCATAGCCCCTTTGGAATGGGGTTTTCAAAGCCAACCGGTTCTGAATCTACTTCAGAAGTGAAGGAAATATTTCAGTGCAAAGGAGATAGAGATACTTTTCCTAATCCCTTTGCAACATGGGAGGTAGGGATCCAGTGCAATCTGTCTGGGTATCCTGCTCTTGGTAAAAAATTAAGTGGAGACGACATATTTACTGGTTCTTACTTTTTTTAAAAAAATCACCATATTTTGTCTTAAGTTAAAACTAGGAGCAGAAAAAGCTTTGTTGTGATCATAACCAGGGAACAGTTCCCTTCTTTAATAACACTGATACCTTTATGTTGTAGAAGGAGTCTGATAAACATGTTGGGGTAGCCAAGGATGCCAGCTTAATAATAATAATAATAAAAGCCAGCACCTTTCCATATTAAGATTCTTTCCCTCTTCCATCCAGAAAACCTCTCTCTTTTATTCTTCATTCCCAAGTGCAGCAATGCCTGTGCAAAAGGTGCTTTCAATTAGCTGGTGTGTGTGTGTAAATATTATATCTTGTAAATTACTTTCTGCTGCAGCAAGAAGCTACAACAATTCCCACTTTCTTTGTTATAGCAAGAGTCTCTATTTTTCTCTTTCTGTCCTTTTCTATAGCTGAATGCTGTGTAAAGTGAATCACTTCTTGACTGCCTCCCCATTTCTCCAGCTACTCTCTGAACACCTTCTTTATCTTTCTGTCATTGAACCAAATAATGTGCTAAGTGCTCATGGACTTTTATTTTATCTTTTTAAATTTTTTTATTGCTTTGTATACGTGGTGGCTCAGCGGGTAAGACGCCAGGCTTGGATCAGAAGATCGCAAGTTTGGAGGTTCGAATCCCTAGCCCCACGTGACGGAGTGAGCTCCCGCACTAGCTCCAGCTCTTGCCAACCTAGCAATTCGAAAGCATGCAAATGCAAGTAGATGAATAGGTACCACTTTGGTGGGATGGTAACAGCGTTCCACGCGCGTCATGCCAGCCACATGACCGTGGAAGCGTCTTCGGACAACGCTGGCTCTTCAACTAACAAACGGAGATGAGCACCGGCCCCTAGAGTGAGACACGACTGCACAAATGTGCGGGGGGAACCTTTACCTTATACCATTAGACTCAAATATTCTTTGAGCTAGATTCTCCATAGTTTGTCAACTGCTCATTATTTGCATGCCCTATATACCGTTAGCTTCAAATATTTAATAAATTGTATTTCTTTGGTTATTGATTTTAGTTTCATTTTTGAACTTCCAGAATGCATAACTTTGTTTAATAATCAATGAAGTTCAAGATCTAAATAAAACTGACATTGTCGGAGATCTCAGTTCATAGCTAGAGGCAAAGGGTCAAAGTATATTATTTTATGTATTGTCGAAGGCTTTCACGGCCGGAGTTCAATGGCTGTTGTGGGTCTTCCGGGCTGTGTGGCCGTGTTCTGGAAGTTGTGGTTCCTAACGTTTCGCCAGCATCTGTGGCCAGCATCTTCAGAGGGCAGGAGCACATCTCAGAGATTTTGCTTCTATCTGTGCTCCTGCCCTCTGAAGATGCTGGCCACAGATGCTGGCGAAACGTTAGGAACCACAACTTCCAGAACACGGCCACACAGCCCGGAAGACCCACAACAGCCATATATTATTTTAAATGATTTTTTTTTGCATTTAACATGTGAGATTTTTTAAAGTCCAATAGTATCAGCTGTGGAGAGGGAATCTTTACTTCTTAGCTGAGGTTATGAAGAAAATCCTCCCTCTGGAGGTGATCTGTGTTATGGTGGAGGATTGTTCTGCCCTAGTGTCCATGGGAAGCTTCCAACATAAAGATCAGCTTTAGAGGAGGTTTTCCACAGAACTGTAACTGCAGAAGAAAGAGCTCAGGTCTTATTCCAATATTCGATCTCCTCAACTGATGCTATTTGCATTTTTTAAAAAAACCTGCACATCAAATGCAAAGATGCATTTAGTAGAATATACAGTCTGTCTACCAGTTTTTCCTGGCAAGAAGCTGTTCTAAGGATCTGGTTTTATTTTCAAGGGATTGATATTGCTTTGGAATTAGACAGGCTTATGTGCTTCCACTTGCTTAAGCTGTACCTTTGTAAATAAGCAAAGGACATCCTGCATCAGCAGATCTCTTGTCTTTTGAGGGTACTTTCTACTGGCTTTGGGGAAATGCAAAAGAGAAAATATGCTAGGCCATCTGAATGCACCATTTTGTTTGCTGTGCCTTTTATTTTGTAAATGTGTTTGTACCTATTTCATTGAAGGAGGGAAAAAACACTTAACTATTTTCTTTTCAGTCTCCCGCATTCCACCTGCCATTAAGAACTGTTCTAGGAAAGAAAATGGAAATGGTGCCATTTCATTGATTTATTATGCAAAGGGTTCCAGTTTACAAAGGCAAAAGTGTTGCAATAATGTTACTTTTTTCATTAACAATGTGTTAATGTTCCAACCTGTATATTTAGCAATAAAAATGACAGCTGGTGATTGTTTTCAGAATAAAGGACAATATAAAAGGCAAAAGGAAGAGGGGCCGACCAAGAGCAAGATGGATGGATCTATGTCTATGAAGGTTCTCAGTCATCCAGGTGGAATTGTCTGTAGCTTGAATCATGTCAACTGGATTTCTATTTTCTCAGTGGAAACGTTTCGCTCCTTGGATAAGGAGCGAAACGTTTCCACTGAGAAAATAGAAATCCAGTTGACATGATTCAAGCTACAGACAAGATGGATGGATGATATTCTGGAGGTGACGGACTCGACCGTGGGGGAGCTGGGGATGGCAATGGCCAACCAGAAGCTCTGGCGCGGGCTGGTCCATGAAGTCACAAAGAGTCGGAAGCAACTGAACAAATAAACAAAATAATAAAAATAAAAAACTTGGGGTTTACTTTAAATTGCATTGATCTGCAGCCTTTTTGTGAAAGATAAAGGAGAGGTTGGCTGATTCTTTTTGGGGGGAGGGAGAGCAAGACGAACTACAGAATCATAATGTGAAAATCCTTAAGCATAAGCCTGTTAGCATATGCCATTTTATTGTATCACTTTTCAACCCCAACATATGTTCATATACAGTGGCACATTCATCATATCAAAAACAGTTTATTTTTAATACATTTTGAAATATGCAAGTAGTTGCCTAGATGTCTGATGTGTCCTTTGTAAGCTAAAGCAGCCTTTTACCAGGTTTTTTTGGTGAGAAAATCTTGCTTTGGTTTGAACTTCCAGATGTATTTTACTTCTGGAATGAGTATTCATTACAGTAATAACATACTTACCAAAAAGTGCATCTGGAGATGAACATGAAGGGATTTCCAAGCAGATACCAGATTTAGAGGTCAGTTCGTGGATGACTGAAAATCTCACTTTTACCAGGACAGTCCCAGTTTTGGGAATGGAATTCCAAGTGCTTGGATACACACCCCATATCCAGGAAAAATTCCAGGAACCTGTCCCAACCATCCACAAGCAACAGAAGGATCTTGCAAGCTGCAATATTCAAAAGAACTTCTGTGATTGCTACTTACTGCACCTGCACTGTCCTTGAGGTAGAATATGAAGTTTGAAAAGCAGCAGAAATGGCATTCAGGCTCTTCTGTTTACCATGCTTTTGGTGCCATGCAAGACAGGGCATCAGTTTTAATCCTGTTGACAGATTTGTACCACCTTTAAACTGTTGTAAACTTTCATTTTTTTTCTTTTTGGTCTATTGCTTAATTCTTTTCTTAAATTATTCCCAACATATGACCAGCAGATATTATAAATATATTTGAAATAAAGAAATAATCTTAGCCATATTTGGATACAGAGAAGAGCAGATATCTCAACTGGTTCAGGCAGAATGGACCTAACCTACTTAGGGCTTGAACAGTAATCACTAGCCCTGTGAAATAAGCTTGTAAATATATTTGTAATCAGTGCAGACCAGGAATAATATGTTTGTGAAATGCTTCCACATCCACTAAGGTCCTAAAGTTTGAGAAAGAAAGGGTTGGTTAAACCTCACTGATAAGAAAAGGGGGTTGTTGAGCATCTAAAAAACAAAACAAAACAAAACAAAAAACTTTAACAGAACCAAGACCTAAGTTTGCTGGATGGAGGTACAAACACTCTGATGTCTTCCACCAAGAAAAACAAAAATGAAGCACACGCTATCAAAGATCTTGTCCAAGTTCTCTGGTTATATTATTGAAATGTACCCACTGTAACTGCATAAGTACATGGGAGAGATAACATCCTTCAGAACTGTTACTACTATGGTATCCAAGTCATAGCAGTTGTGAAATGTAATTGTAACTTAGTAATTGGTGCATTGGGATAATTGATTCAGTTGTGCTACTGAAAAGAAAAGTTTTTGGGGCATAGCAGGAATACACAGAAGGTGACTGAGAGGGTTTTTTTTAAAAAAAAAGTTGGGGTGGGCATATTCATAGTGCTTTAGCACATTCTAGACAGTAAAGAAGATGACCTTGACAGAGATATGCAGGATATGTTGCCTGGGCAAAAGGGGCTGAAGTCTAGAACAAGATAACGTTCAGATGTGGTTCAGGCAGATGCCTCCCTAATTCACTAAAAGAGGAGGAGGAGGAGGAGGAGGAGGAGGAGGAGGAGGAGGAGGAGGAGGAGGAGGAGGAGGAGGAGGAGGAACAGTACAATTACTTACAAGACTCTGTTATAGCCAAATCTCAATAAAAACAGTTTTAGCCTTTCTGTGGAGTTGATTTTCTGGTCTGGTCTATGTAGTGGGACTGATACACATCATAGTAGGGTGACCATACATCCCGTTTTGAACGGGACAGTCCCGTTATTTTAGCATTTTTGAACCGTACCACCTTTTTGACAAAAATCTCAGTATTGTCCCGTTTTGGGAGACAGCTGTTAGGAAGGACTGGTCAAAAGGGGCCAAGTCTGGCAACAGGAAAAGGGAAAAGGTAAAACTGCGTTGCAATGATAAAAAAGTTGCAGCAGAGTTAAACTCAATTTCAAAAAAAAGAGCCAAGAACGCAATGCGCCTATTGGCTGCTGCATTCGAACGGCACGAGATACAAAGTTTAAAAGGAGGAAACAACGAAGAACGGGTTGTCAGGGACAACCGTTCTTCAGGAGTACCACATACCTTAAGCTCCAGACTTCTTCCACAGTTGCTCGCACCACAAAATCCCTGTTTAAACACTCTCTCTAGCCCCCTCCATTCTCAGACGAATGCCAGCCCTCAGATCCACCGATCAACCGGTTCTCCTTACCATTCAGAGCTGTCTTCCGTTGCCGTTTCTGAGGAGAGACCTCCTGCTATCATTTCCCTTGCTGCCTCAGTGTCCAAGCCGTGGCTTCCCTCCGTGCCTACCTTCGCTGACGGATCCGTCTCTGGACTGCCTTCCTTTGCTGCTGCTGCTGCCATGCCGGTGCCCTCCTGCTGTTCCAAGCCTCCCTCTGCTGTTAAAAACAAAGACCGCATATCACCTGTCAAACAGCATACTGTTGCTAGGCTGAAGTACTCTTGCCCTAAATTACCTCAGATCTCAACTACTGGGAAGTCTGTTACAGCAGAGGATCTTTTATCAAACTCCCAACTACCTGTCTTCAGAACAACCCAGTTAATTAACCCTTCCATTTCATTCCTATCCAAACCCAGCCACTTTTTATAACCACCCAGTCCTTTCCACCTTCCTCCTAATCCAGCCTTGCCTACCTTTGATAAAAAACCATAACTGTCTGTTTTGTTCTGGTTAAGCTATACTTTGCCTAAACTAATTCTTGATGCAATTATTACCTAATAGATCAGTAGTAGTGTAAGTTGTCTTGCTAGTTAATCCAGAACCAGTCTGGTAATTACTTTTGATTGTACTGATTGTCTTGCATGTGCTGTCTTGCCTTCTTCCTGTTCTATTGTATTGTTTTTCCAGATCCCAAAAAGCCATCAGGTTAAAGTAGAATACAGTACTGTGCCCTATAACAGAAGAAGATTATCTTGAAGACTGCCAACCAATTGATCTGATAGTACTTAATAAAACTGTTAAGCAATTCAAGTCTCTGTATTAAGTTGGAACAGGACAACAGCCTGGAAAATGAAGCCCTCCCGCCTATCAGCGTGCAGCAAAGGAGGGTGGAGAGGTGGGCCGAGCAGTGCGAGGCCCGATTGGCCAAGACGCACAAACGGCACGAAATGCGAATAATAAAAGGGGCAGCGCAGCCAATATGCGCTGCCGGAGACACCCGTCTACACTGGTCTTCTACGCTGCCCTGGAAGCCCGGTTGTTCAGAACTAGCACCACAGTCCACCCCATTCCTGCCTCCTTACCTGATCCTGTCAGTGCCGCATGCTCCGAAGCCCTGCAGTGGTGAGTCCTGACCCTGAGCCTTGCCTCCTGACCAAAGATCCGGTCCCTGAATCCCATCCCTGCCTCTCTGCCGGGAGTTCCGCTGCCAAGCCTTGCCTCGCTGCCAAGAAGCCGGCGTCCAAACGCCCACTCAGCCTTCCCCCCTGGAATCTGCTGGGCTCTCCGCCGCTTTTGCCCAATTTGTGCGCTCCAGTCTTGCCACCTCGCCTCGCCACCGCTCTTGCAGCCGAGCCAAGCCTCACAGCCCCCAGTCCCTCCGCCCCGGCAGCCAGCCTAGCTTACGTGCGCTCACACACCCTTTCCAAACTTCGGGCCAGGCGGAGAAATTCCTCTTTCAGCAGCACCGCTGAGCCGAGCTGTCCCGGGTCCCTGGGAGGACTGAGCGAGGCACGGCAGGAAGCCTCCCGGCGTGGCACTCTGAGCTCCTCCACCCTGGTAGCAGCAGCGGGCCCTGGTATGGGAGGAGAGCGCTCTCACCACCTGTCCACGCCAGGCAGGAGGAGTCGTCCCAGCTGGCGCAAGCCAGGGAACTGGTTGGCCGGGGCACCGCCGAGCTACATAGTGGGATGCAGCCCCTCCGGGTACGGACCTGCCTCCGCCTCCTGGAGCTGCTGCTGCTGCTGGTGATGCCAGCCCTCGCTGGAGGTACGCAGGATGGTGGTGGGACCGGCTACATCCTGTTCTGTCCCTTCGGAACAGGCGCGGGGGAGGTGATGTTCACGTCTGCGGTGCTGGAGCTGGTGCTGGCGGGAGAACCCCTCTGGACAGGCACAGTCTACCGTTGGGGCCACAGTGGGCTGGGCGCCCCTTCCCACCTGAATAGATGCAGCTGATGAGATCTGCAGTCCATAACATCTTAGGATATCAAACTCCACTGTGCCTTAGTTAGACCTTGTGCTATATTTCTAGTCTTGCCGTATTGTCAAACTTTGACAATATGGTAAGAGTAGAAATATAGGACCAATTGACAGCAGGGCAAGGTCTGGGTCAAGGTTCCCTTTGACAGTCAATATATAGATATCCAGTCTCACCCTATTGCAAAAGGGAACCTTGACCCAGACCTTGTGGGTGATCGCAAGTCTTTTTATATAAACAGTAATCTGTTTAAGCAGGGGTACCCAAACTTTTTGGCACGAGGGACCAGTTTCGTGGAAGACAATTTTTCCATGGACTGGGGGGGCGGGGTTTGCAGGCGGGAGCCAATTGCACATAACGGGGGTGGGGTTTGCAGGCGGGAGCCAATCATGTGGACCAGGGGGCGGGGTTTGCTGGCAGGAGCCAATCACATGGACCAGGGGGCAGGGTTTGTAGGCGGGAGCCAATTGGGTGGACCGGGGGCAGGGTTTGCTGGTGGGAGCCAATCGCATGGATGGGGCGGGATTTGCAGGCGGGAGCCAATCGCACGGAACAGGGGGCGGAGTTTGCAGGCAGGAGCCAATTGCGTGGACTAGGGGGCGGAGTTTGCAGGCGGGAGCCAATCACGCGGATCGGGGGTGGGTTTGCAGGCAGGAGCCAATCACGTGGACCTGGGGGGCAGGGACCCCTGTCCCGTTTTTTCCATCCCAATGTCCCGTTTTTGTCTCAAGGAAATATGGTCAGCCTACATCATAGCTATTAAAATTACAGTGATTTATGTTACCAGTGCTCTGTTTTTGTCTAACACTGCTCTTGTCCTGATGATTTGGGCCTTCTAGCTAGATTACTACTGATGGACTGTGTTTGTATTATTTGTTACACAAGTGAAATAAAGGATTTAAAAAAAAAAGAATATTACACATGATTGAAAGCAAGAAATAGTAAAACACAACCAAAGCTATGGTCTGAGGTTGTTGGAGCCAAGTGTCTAAAAAGATATGCAAAATAATATGCAAATTATGCAAATTTTATAGAAATTAACATGTACCTTTGTAAGCAATTGTGCCATCTTTGGGGGAGTATGAAATCTGGTAGCCCTTATTCATTATATATCAAATATGGATTCATTGCATGATCTCTCCTATAATTAGAATGGGGGTTATCTAAGGAAGCTGGAGGATGGGAGACTAAAAAATGTCCACACAGTGCATAGTTAACGAGGAAATTCACTACCACAAGATATATTGATGCCTACTAACTTGAATGGATTTATAATGGGATGAGATAGGAAAACATTCATATTTGTATTATCAGTGGTACTAATCATGATAATCTGATGTTATTTCCAGTATCAGAAGCAGTAAGTATATCAATATAATTTGTGAGGGAACATGAAAGGAAAGATATATTGCATTCATTATTCGCCTATGGGCTTTCCAAGGTCATGTGCATGATTCTTCTGGAAACAAAATGTTGGACCAAATAAGGTTTGGGCTCTTACGTTCTCATGAATGCCCCTCAGACATTCCATTCAAGCACTCAAACTCCTGCTCAGGTTTAGACCTGTAATTTAACATCTAAGAATATTTGCCTTATTAAGTGTACCTGGTTGAAAGCTTGTATATCTTTTAATCGGAATTCAATGAATGCAGCATTTCTCAGGCTCTATTGCAGGCTTCCTTTGTGCCAACCCACATGCCACCTTTCCTTTGAGTCAACCCACCTGTCACCAAAGTATGTGTACATAAATGTTTCCAGATGAATGTCATAGCAGGGATTAAGAACCTATGCGCATTTGCCATTGTATTCATAGAAGCTAAGAAATCTGGGAATCACATTTTTGCAATTTAAAAACCTCTGAGTGTGCTGCAAACAGTATTAATTCCAACTTTGGGACTACACCTAGTAAAGATGGGTGAGTAAAGATAGTGAGATGGGATGGGTGAGTTCGAAAAACCTTAAACCTTTAAAAAGGGAGCTAGGGTAATCAAAGAAAAAATAAATTAGGAACATAGATGTACAAGACTTGCTGCACAAAATCCTCAATGGATTCGGCAAAGATAAATCCTACCTTCACAACCTGTTAGAGGCTTTTGAAAGTGTCACCATGTTCATGGGTTGAGATGACATTGTGACTCATGCCATCATTACTTCTTGCCTGAACTACTGCAATGCGCGCTCCACAGGGCTGCTTTGAAAACCACCCAGAAGCTTCAATTAGTCCAGAATACAGTGGACCAGTTATTTACCAACACGAACATATAACACTTGTGCTTCAGGCCCTACACCGGCTTTCTATTGGTTTCTCACCGCAATTCAAAGTGCTGGTTTTGACTTTTAAAGTCCTAATGGCTTGCTTCTGAAATATCTCCAGCATCATCTTCTCCAACCAGTCTCGACCTACCTGACACACATATCCCAGGAGAACCTGCTAGTGGTCTCCTACTTCCATGAGATAATGGGGGTGGGGTGGGAGGGGTGAATGCTCATGCATGCTGCTTCTCCATCGCTGTGCTTGCCTTTGGAATATCCTTCTACCTGAGATTTGATCAGCTCCCACTTTATTAATATTTTCATAAATTGTTGAAAACAGAGCTAACTACAAACTACAGAGCTTTTCAGTTTGATATGTTGTCTTCTATTTATTGGTACTTATCTTTCACTTTGTTATGAATTTTTAAAATGTATTTTGTTGTATTTTTATTTTTCAATTTTAATTTTATTATTGTACTGTGGATGTTCTAATGTGTTATATGATATTGTAAAACACCAAGAGTCTTTTGACTGTGGCAGCAGACGACTATTACACACACAAACACACACACACACACTTGGAGACATTGTATAGTTGGATTTTCAAAATGACTGAACAACAGCAACAACAAATGTATGGCTTATGGAGCATTGTTGATCATGCTTATCCTAGAACATTCAACCCATAGAACTCTAATCAGGATGATCACTCACTATGCTCGTTGGGGGATTTGGGCTACTAAAATCCAACATATCCAGAAGGCATCAGTTGAGGAAAGCTGGCCTGTAGTTTCATATCAACATACAGATTATGCAGCTGAGTCTTGGGAGCTGGTGACACTGTTGCTTCTTGCTCCCATTCCAACTAACTGTGAGCTCTTATAGTGTTATATATGAACGTAATCTAGGCCTGAGAATAAAAGAAGCATTCATCAAAGGCTATGGATTGCTTGATTCACCCACTATCAGCACAAAATGAATGAAGTTGTAGGATACCTCAGCCAGAGTTTATATTTCATCTGACATTTTCTCAAATGCAGTGCATCCTATGACAGCTCAAACATTCAGCTGCCACTAATTTGGACCCATTTCACTATTATTTATTTATTTAATTAATTAATTAATTAATTAATTAAATTTATATAACCGCCCATCTCCCCCAACGGGGAACTCTTTTTATTATGTAGATTATGTAGATCAGAGCTTTCCAAACTGTGTGTCGCGACACAAAAGTGTGTCGCCTGCAGAGCCCAGATGTGTCGCGTCAAAACCCGGAAGCGCTGATGGCGTGCCATCAGCGCTTCCGGGTTTTCCCGCAGTGACACACCAACGGCGGTGCACGAAAATCCGAAAGCGCCGCAGCCACGGCGGTGCATAAAAACCGAAAGCAGCAGCAGCGCTTCTGGGTTTTTGCGCACTGCCGCAACGGCGGCACTTCCGGGTTTTCCCGCAGTGACACACCAACGGCGGTTGGTGTGTCACCGCGGGAAAACTTTGGAAAGCCATCTGATTTCTTTATCTTTGTCTGTGATCTGATTTTATTAAGGTCTATTCTCATCTTGATCAGCTAGGTCAGATTGACAAATGCATACATGGCCTGACTTTATTTTTATGAATTATATTACATGCTATACTGTATGTCATGGTATGAAATCCTTTCTGACTTATGGTGGGGGACATGGCTGACTGACCAGCTGTTTCTGCGAGCTCTGCAGGCAGATCTGACAATGCAGGACTTTTTGGGGAAGCAGGTAGGCTTTTCCTGCAGTCCCAGAGCATTTTCATGGTGAGAAAATGCTCGGAATTATCCCATTTGTGCTCCATAACGCCGTCTTGCAGCCAGAGAATCGCAAACAGCATTCGCGACAATCCTGTAAGAGACGACAGGAGATGGGGACTCCATCTTTTCCATGCCGCGTTGTAGCCTTAAGGGACATTAGGTCGAGCCCCCCATTTCTCAATCACCCAACTTATATTTTTAAGTTTTGTACCCTAAGAAAGGCTCTCAACAGTAAGAAGAATTCTCTTGGTGTTAATCGTTATTTTTGGATTAATTTTTAATTTTTACATTTTAAAAAAAGTTTTGGCTTGTTTTCCTGTTTAAATTTTAAGGAGAATTGAGAATAAATAATTGCCTCCCTGTTATTATTTTTGTACTGAATTTGAAGGATTTAATATTTTTCTGCACACTAAAATTGCTGGTTTGGATTTTTGGCTTTCTGCTCACTTTCTCTAGCTGCTTGGTAGCGTACTTTCTCTTGTCAATTTTATTCGGAAATTTTTAATTAACTTATTAACTCCTATCTGCGTGAGTCAAGTATTTAGGGAGCATTATAATTCACTGCCTGAAACATGGAGGATTGTTGCGAATCAGAGCAGACCTATAAAGAGATTCTTTCAGATTGGTATCAGAAGATTCTGCAGGACTTGTGGGACAATGGGGAAGAGATGATTTCTAAAATGATTTCTAAAATGTGTCATCTGGCTGAAGTTTATATGGAAGAAGATGGAGACCTTGATAAGGACGAAGATTTTTCTACTTACAATAAAATTGAAGTAATGTCAGATGAGGACTACATTTTGGTGTTGATGGGGTTAAAGAGGCAGTTTGAGCTGCAGATTGTTAGAAGAGCTGTTTGTTATTACTTTCTTAGGGATTGTTATGGGAGAGAAGAGAATCTGTCTTGTGGGAGTTTGTCTTTTGCTGAGAAGTCTGTGATTTTAAGGGGGGTAGTTGGGCTGTTTGATTTTTATAAGAAAAAATATCCTGTGTAATAAGGGGCATGGTGGCTCAGTGGGTAAGACGCCAGGCTTGTCGATCAGAAGATTGCAAGTTCGGAGGTTCAAATTCCTAGCCCTGCGTGCGGAGTGAGCTCCCGCACTAGCTCCAGCTCTTGCCAACCTAGCAATTTGAAAGCATGCAAGTAGATGAATAGGTACCACATCGGTGGGTAGGTAACAGCGTTCCGCGCGTGTCATGCGGCCACATGACCATGGAAGTGTCTTCGGACAACGCTGGCTCTTTGGCTAACAAACAGAGATGAGCACCGGCCCCTAGAGTCGGACACGACTGCACAAATGTGCGGGGGGTTTATGCAGATACAAGTTACATGTGAGAGAGCCAGTTTGGTCTAGTGGTTAAGGCTACAGTCTGGAAACCGGGAGGCCGTGAGTTCTAGTCCCACCTTAGGCATGAATACCAGCTGGGTGACTTTGGGCCAGTCACTCTCTCTCAGCCCACAGTGTCAGACTTGGGTGACAAGTCATTCAGTTAATTCCTATTGCAACCTATGGATCAACATTCAGTTGATCCTAAAAAAGCGGTCACCGCGCCTGCGGGAAAATGCTAGGAAGAAAAAAAACATTACATGTGAGACAGATTACAAAGATGCAGTACAAACAGAAATCAACTGACAGACTCAACGCCCCCCCAAAGAAGATATGTTTTGAATAACTGAGAAAAATGGTTGAAGAACTAGAATCCCTCACTACAGTCTAAACTATTATAAAGTACTTCTGAACCTTTCTAACTCAGCTAGCATGGACAAAACCTTAAATATATTCTCATACATTAGTAAATTCCAGAACAATCCAATGAACCATTTTCTATGCATAAGCCATATAACATATTGCTGCCTCCCTAATTAGAATGGTTGAATGCGATTCATCTGTACTTAATATAAAGCTGCAACATTAACCCTATAATTAAATACAAGTTTGAGATATTTCTTTTAGTATTCTGTGATATTTCCATAAATTATTATGGAAAGAGAATGGTAAAGTGACTTAGGCTGGAACCTGGAAATTGGCAAGGTCACTCATTCCTAATCAAAATTCACCAGAACTAAAAGGCCATCCTGCCTGGGAAGGGAAGAATGAAGTGACTGGACAAATGGGGCCAGTTGAGATCATGAGGATAGTTCAGCTATATTTCAAACCCTCTTCTAGGGTTCACCAGGAAGAGGCTGGTAAACATCAAAGGCTTCTTGCTCTAACCCCAGTGGCTCTTTTAAGCCAGAAGAACAAAAATCTAGAAGGGAACACACATCAAAATATCTAAGACATTACCTAAGACATTACCAAGAACTTAAATGCTGGAGCACCTTATTGCCCATTCTAGTCTATTCAATTTATAGGCTGAAGCACATTTGGGAGATCAATAAATATTTATCAGGCAGTGTTTTGTGCCGATTGGTAGACAGACAGACAGACTGGAAGATTTAGCCATGGGGCCACCTTCTGGATTAGAAAACAAAACACATAAATCCTTCTTTTATAGATCAGGACTCGTTCCCATGTACTGTAAAGGTGTGTCATTCATTTTTAAAAAAAACTAGGAATAAAGAATTATGGCTTCATTATAATGACAAGCTACAGTTAAAACAAGAAAGGGTTCTGAAACTAAGGGTATAAAATGGGAGGTTACTGCCAAAATTAAACCATGCGTTTTGCTCATGGAGGACGTTCAAACAAAACTTAGGCAAAATCAATTCTACTTTAACGTTGTGCACAAATCAAATGTTTTTTTTAATTGTAATTCATATTAATAATGCATTTTGTAGTCCGGTGTATACATTTTAAGAAAAAATACCTAGAATTATTGAGTTGTTCGATACCTGAAATAGTGTAATAAAAAGCATTTATGATAACAAACCAGAGATTTTATACCTCACTACTTCCTTTCTGTTGTGAGGGGGACATTGAGCATTAGGAGTCCTAGTAAGGGTCCTCTTTGGTCTGGAATATCACTTTGATGGTGTTTCGGGAATTCTTAGAAGGCAAAATTATCTGTTTCTGACCTCCAGACTGTTAGAGATATCGAGTTTCAACCAAGCACGTCTCACACAAGCTTGAAGGAGGGGGCAGCTCTGCTGCAACCTAATCTTACTGCTTTGTGTGGGAGGGGCTTGAATCCCTGTTTCCTGTTCCTCTCCTTCCTTTCCTTCCTTCCCCCTTTTCTGTTTGAATCTCAACCAGGAAGGATGTTCATCCATGACTGTCCTTGTGGCTCATACCTCCATTCAGCAAGTCCACATTGAGAAGACTGTGGGTTTGGTCAGAACCTATTGCTCGCATGCATGGACCGTTTCTACCATGAAACTGTAACAAGATCTTCAATGAAACTGATATGTATCCAGAACTACAATAAACTGTAAGCTATTTTTATGTTACTTTACATTAACGTGTGAAGTGTGTTTATTTTGTGTTTTTGAACTGATTAAGCCTTGTGCAAGTTACTGGCACACTTCTGCTCTGCTATAAACTAATTAAAAGCTGCGTGGATTTCTGTTATTAGCATTTCAGAATTCCTACACAGACATGGTTGCCCTCCCATTTTGGCAACAGGGCAACTGGGCAGTGTGGATTATTATTATTATTTATTAAATTTCTATGACCACCCATCTCCCCCTCAAGGAGGGACTCTGGGCGGTTTAAAACTACAACAAAAGATCATTAAAATACAATAAATATAACAATAACAATACAAATACAATAAAATCCAAGTGGCAGGTGGTTCTTACAGTGAGGATAAAAATATTTAAAATATTTGAGGCAGCTCTAGGAGATCAGCCATCCCCAAGCATGACCACTTTCCTTCTTGCCCCAGGTGATATCACAGAGCCAAGTTTTTAATTTTTTCCTGAAGTCCAGGAGTGAAGGGGCCTGTCTTATCTCTGGGGGAATGATGTTCCATAGGGCAGGTGCCGCTGCAGAGAAGGCTTGCCTCCGAGACCCCGCTAGATGGAATTCTTTCATAGAGGGGGTCCGCAGCATGCCCTCTCTGCATGTCCAGGTGGGATGGGATGATATAATGGGGATGAGGCGATCCCTCAGATAACCTGGGCCCATGCCATGTATGGCTTTAAAGGTAATAACCAACACCTTGAGCACCCGGAAGCAAACTGGCACCCAATGTAGCTCACAGAGCAGAGGTGTTATGTGTGTCAATCTTGGTGCATCTAAAACTGCCCGTGCAGCCACTTCCGGATATTCTTCAAGGGTAGCCCCATGTAGAGTGCATTACAGTAATCTATATGGGAGACAACCAGGGCATGAGTGACCGTTCAAAGGGACACTCGGTCTAGGAAAGGGCATAACTGGTGTACAGCACGAAGTTGAGCAAAGGCCCTCCTGGCCACAACTGCCACCTGCTTGTCGAGCAGGAGTCGTGGGTCCAAGAGGACCCCCAAGTTACGCACCAGGTCTGTCTGGGGTAGTGCAACCCCATCCAGAACTAATGATGACAAATTCCCAGAAACTGAGGGGTCATTAATCCACAGCCATTCTGTCTTACCAGGGAAGTTGAAGCCTGCTTTTCCCCATCCAGACCCCTACAGCCCCCAGGCACTTGGAAAGGGTGGTCACTGCATCACTTACTTCACCCGGGATGGATATGTATAACTCGGTATCATCCGCATATTGATGATACCTCAGCCCATGGTGATGGATGATCTCTCCCAGTGGTTTCATGTACATGTTAAAAAGGAGCGGCGAAAGTACTGAGCCCTGTGGGACCCCACAAAGAAGTGCCTGTGGGCTGGATCTCTTGCTCCCTATCAACACTGACTGGGACTGGCCCTGGAGGAAGGAGGTGAACCAGCGCAGAACCACGCCGCCCACCCCCAAATCCCTGAGCCATCCCAGAAGTATACCATGGTCGACGGTATCGAACGCTGCTGAGAGATCAAGAAGAGCGAGAATGGATGCACTGCCTCCATCTCACTTCTGCCAAAGATCATCCATAAGCACGACCAATGCAGTTTCTATCCCATG
The DNA here is from genome assembly GCA_023362775.1 of Charina bottae. Taxonomy (NCBI): domain Eukaryota; kingdom Metazoa; phylum Chordata; class Lepidosauria; order Squamata; family Charinaidae; genus Charina; species Charina bottae. Next base: position 4,768,985 of record JALMGJ010000028.1, on the reverse strand, counting down.
ACCTGGCCTGAAACCTGATTGAAAGGGGTCCAGATAATCCGTTTCATCCAGAATCCCCTGGAGCTGCAATGCTACCACCTTCTAAACCACCTTCCCCAAAAAGGGGAGGTGGGAGACTGGACAAAAATTATCCAGTATAGTGGGGTCCAGCAATGGCTTCTTGAGGAGGGGAAGCACCAGCACTTCCTTGAAAGCTGCCGGAAACACCCCCTCTCTCAAGGATGTATTTATCATTGCTTGGACCCAGCCACAAGTCACCTCCCGAGGTCCTTTCACCAGCCAGGAGGGACAAGGATCTAATTGGCAGGTGGTGGCATTTACAGTCCAGAGGACTCTGTCCACTTCCTCGGGACCAACAGGGTCAAACCGTTCCCAGATAACAAGGTGAGTATGTTCCCTGGGTGCCTCCCCAGACTCTGCCTCACACTCAGAGTCCAACCTTGAGTGGATCTGAGCGATGTTATCCTGCAGATGCCCAGAAAATTCCTTGGCCCGACCCTGTAGATGAATTTCTGACTTTCTAAACAGGGTTTCTGGGTGGCATTCCGCAGATGCAATAAGAGCAGAGGAATATTGACGTTTCGCTGCTCTTACTGCCACAAGGTAGGCCTTAACAGTGGCTCTAGCTTGTGTTCAGTTGGATTCAGTCTTTGTCTTCCTCCAGCAGTGCTCTAGACATTTCTTAATCCTCTTCAGAACCCTTAGCTCTCCTGTGAACCACGGGGAGTATTGGGTTCGCTGGGACAAGAGAGGCCACACAGGCACGATCTTGTCCAAGGCCCTGGTCGCCTCCCTATTCCAGGTAGCAGCTAAGGCCTCTGCTGGACCGTACAGCAAATCCTTGGGTATAACCCCCAGCTCCCTCTGGAACCCTTCTGGGTCCATCAGTCGCCGGGGGTGGACCAATTGAATAGGTCCCACCTCCCTGCGGAGGGGGGCAGCATAAGAGAATCTCAAAGTCACCAGGGCATGATCTGACCATGACAAAGGGGAGAGCTGTAATTCTCTCCAGATCACACTGCCATTGCTCCAACAAGAAAACTAAATCTGGTGTGAGGCCACTGTCTCGAGTCATGACCGGAATGATCTGGAACAGGCCCATGGTTGCCATGGTGACCATGAACTCCCGGGCCACTTCCGAGGCCTGTCCCAGGGACAGCAGATTTAAGTCCCCCAGAACCATAAGTCTGGGGAAATCCACCACCAATCCCGAGATTGCCTCCAGTAGCTCAGGCAGGGAGGATGCTATGCAGCAGGGAGGCTGGTACAGTAGCAACACTCCCAACTGTTCACAGGAACCCAACTTAAAGAACAGGGTCTCACATCCAGAAAATTGGGGAGCAAGGCCCCTGATGGCTACCATGGATTCTTGGATGACAACAGCAACCCCACCTCCCTGGCCCCAAAGTCTCAGCTGGTGCCATACTCGAAACCCGGGTGGGCACATCTCTGAAAGAAGTACTCCTCCTTCGCTGCCCAGCCAGGTTTCGGTAATGCATGCCTCTGCCCCCTCTTCTGTGATTAGATCACTTATGAGGGGGGCCTTGTTGTTAACTGACTTGGCATTGCAGAGCAGCAGCTGGAAGTTGGGATGCCCACGAGTATGCTGTCCAGGCTCTGGGTTTGAGCACGGAGGGCCGGAAGACATCACGGATAATAAACATCGGGGACGCCTTCCTCAATGATGACCTGCCCTCTGGCTCCTGCCATAACATCCCTGGCCCATCACAACTTCGATCACCTGCCCCGCCCTATATCCCCCAGACTCTCTAAGTTCAGTAGTCCCCACTCCCAAACTCCCAAGATCTCTGGATAAAGGTAAGGATCCCTCCATTGATCCACACAACCTCATACACTCTCAATCACAAGGTGGGGGGGCCTTCCAGTGCACCAGCTTACGCTCTCGGCACTGTTGGAGCCCCAACTCCACTTACACACATCCATTCAATATCATTCACTCAATACTATTCACTGTGCCCCCCCCCAGCCTCTCCCGCTGGTCAGTAGGAGGGGCACCCCATCCAAAACTCTTCCTTACCCCTTGCCTCTCACTCAAGGGGGTGAGTACTCTCTTACATTCCCACTCACATCCTACTCCCTCCTATGTTTCTCACACTAGCAAGGGAGTAGTACATTCACCTTGGAAGGATCCTGGTCGCCTCAATTAAGTTGATTGGATTTAGAGCAATTGGGAAGAGATGGTTAAATTCAGTCTTCAGCAGCCATTATCTGGATGCTCCAGGGTCTAATAAGGTTAGGCTCTAGTCCCTGTTCCAGTTCCGGCAAAATCCACTGCTGCTGGTAAGGGTTACTGGTGAAGGGCTATCGCCCAGCTCCCACCGGCCCCTCGAGTCATCCAGGGGGTGGCTCCAGGCCCGAAAACCCTGAGTCAGCAAGGGCTGTCGCCGCCGCCATCGCCACCACCATCGCCGGTAAAGGTCGCTGGTAAAGGCCCCAGTTAAGGGCTGCTGGATGGGCCACTGCTGCCGGCTGGGAAGAATCAATAAGGGCCACATCCCACCGCTGTCACCATCTCTGCCGCCAGTAAAAACTGGTGGCAGGGATCACCAAGGGCCGCCAGTAGAGGCCACTGCTGTCGGTTGATCAAGGCCACTGGCAAGGGCTGCCAGAAGGGCCGCCGCCACCAACTTTGGCTGCCCAAGGGCCTTTCGGGTCATCCGGGGGGCTGGGGGACCGGGCCGGCAAAAGCCAGCAAAAGCCGCCGCCAAGCTTGCCACTGATAAGGGCCGCCACCGTCACTACTGCCACCGACATCTCGCCTGGGTCAGCAGAGACCCCCTGGATCATCCAGGAGGGGAGCCAGGCCGACAAGAGCCGCTGCCATTGGTAAGGGCTGCTACCTCTGCCACCACTGCCGCCGCCGATACCACCGCCACCGCTCTGTCCAGGGGAGATTCCAGCAGGGAATTCTGTCTCAGTCCAGGACTTTTTCACTCCCCCCAAGTCTCAAGCCAAGTTGAAACAAAATAGGGGAGGAGGCTGAGACAATTTGGGACTTACCCCCTCAGAGCGGTGAACGGCGTCCGTCTGCGATTGCCATTTTGGCTTTTCTCATGAGCCATTATTCACCATATCTGCATACAGTATGTGTGCAGGCATACCTGTAGCTACTTAGAAGCTTTCATTATTAAACCCAACCTGGAAAAGAAATTGAGATCACAGATTTGATACCTCCAGCATTTCTCTTTCCCTTTCTTTTTTCTTTTCCAATCATGCATTACTTGAAACTGCACAGCAATAAAAATCTTTCTTTGATGTTAGGAGTAATTCTGAAGGGACACTTCAGTTCATATCTTTTGAATCAAATTTCCTTCTGTATCTTGTCTCTCTCCTGCCCTGCTTGCTTAGACAGCATTCTCCTTTCAAAGTTCATTTCAATTGACATTTGTCAACATATTATTCTGAGGGATATTGTTAGCAGGCCCAGGAACACAAACATACAACCAGCAGTCTAGCAATGGGCACAGTTTTATATATCTGAAACTAAATAAACTTCAACATGACATGAACTGGGGGGGGGGGGTTTCGAAGCTGTTAAAACGTCAGGCCTGTGATGGAATGTCTAACAGACTGGAAAAGCGGGGGAAGAAAAAGGGGCTGTTGCGAAAGAGACACCTCAGCCCAAGGGAGGGGGGATGCATAAGAAAGAGGCACTCAGAACATCTCCACCTTAATTATGCTAAGTATAAGTTGAGCAGGAAAATTGCTTTGACAAGCTTTCAAGATTAGGTGACATTATCCTTTCTAGCAACAAAGAAGTTTCCAGAAATCCAAATGGCGCTTGTTTCCTGAATTTGCCAGTCTTGTGGGGTTGACCAGACCATAGCCAGTGGCTTTTTCCTGACCTAATTTTCAGTATAAACTCTCTCTGGGAAAGTATGATGCAGGCACTTCTCACTGTGGACTCTCCACCAAAGCCAATTTAAATTCTGTTGGCATTAAAATCAAAGTTAAAGTGAGCCATTTCAAAATGACTTAGAGATGATGACCAAATGAGCTTGATTATTCATATAAACAAGCAACATAAAGACATTGCTACTGATACAGAGAACCCTTGATTTAACAGAGCCCGCTTTCACAGATTTTGGATGCAACAGCCAGCCAGTTTGGTCTAGTGGTTAAGGTGCTGGGCTAGAAACCAGGAGTCTGTGAGTTCTAGTCCCGCCTTAGGCATGAAAATCGGCTAGGTGACCTTGGGCCAGTCCCTCTCTCTCAGCCCTAGGAAGGAGCCAATGGCGAACCAGGAGACTGAGAATTCTAGTCCCGCCTTAGGCATGAAAACCGGCTAGGTGACCTTGGGCCAGTCCCTCTCTCTCAGCCCTAGGAAGGAGCCAATAGCGAACCAGGAGTCTGTGAGTTCTAGTCCCGCCTTAGGCATGAAAACCGGCTAGGTGACCTTGGGCCAGTCCCTCTCTCTCAGCCCAACTCACCTCACAGGGTTGTTGTTGTGGGGAAAATAGGAGGAGGAAGGAGTATTAGGTATGTTCACCACCTTGAGTTATTTATAATAATAATAAAGGTGGGATAAAAATTAAATAAATAAATTAAATAAATAAATTTTCAGTGGAACATTACTTCAAAATAATGGACAAGTCTTTTGCATCCAAAGTAATCTGGACAATTCACAGAAATTAATGTCATTTGCATTACTTTATATAGTTATGTAATTACACAAATGACAAATTGATGGAAATGATGTAAATTGATGCAAATGTATGCAAATTACTTCACTTATGTAATTACATTATTGCACAAATGAGGCATTTTCAGATTTAATGGATGGGATCTGCTCCACCCAATGGTCCATTAAACTGAGATTTCACTGTACTTGCTATGTATCTGACCACTACACACCTACAGAACAATTGCTGCTCTTCAGGCTTAAGAATCTCTTGTGGACCATTTTCTTTCCCAGGAAGCTTTCTGGCAAATAAGTACAAATCACACATGCAACATATGTTCCTCCCTTGCAGAATTGCCAATCCCTGCTCTGAAATGGAATACAAATGATCATTTATTCCAAAGCAAGTATGACCTATTAATTTGAGTGCCAGAAACAAGGTGATCTGTTTTAGAACCGAAGCCAGGTGTTAGAGATAATGTGTTCCATCTTGCAAAGGGTCAGGGTAGGGCTGATCCAGCTGTGCCGCTGCTTTGCTTTGAAGCAGCTGGCTTTTGCAAAAGTCTAGGCAGGATCTGGGAAGCAGCCAAAGCAAACTGGTGCAGCTGCTTGAATCCAGTGAGTGAAAGTGCTATGCCCTGAAGCATACCTGCCTCAGTGGCGTGATTTGACTGAAGCTTTGCAGAGGTCTAATATATTTTTTTATATTTTATGATTTCCCCTTTAAATTTATTGCAAACTATATTTGAATTTATTGCAAACTCTATCATACGCATTTAAATATTAATATCAAAATAGAAAAGTAGCACATTAAGCAGAAGCTGTACTAAAAACCTTCTTATTCCTGGCATAGTATTCTTATCAAGATAAATTGCTCAGTAGATCTGTCAAATCTGCTTAGATTCAGGTGTGTACATGAAGGTTTTTGAGTCCAAAACCTAATTTCATTAATTTTCCATGCTATGCTACCTGTAAATGGCTGAAATGAAATTCTTGTGTTTGATTAATTTTGTATATTTGTGAATCAAGCTTGGCTTCACAAGGCTGTCACCCTGCTTATTTAACTTATATGCAGAGTACATCATGAGAAATGCCGGGCTGGATGAATCACAAGCCGGAGTTAAGATTGCCGGGAGAAATATCAACAACCTCAGATATGCAGACGATATCACCCTAATGGCAGAAAGTGAAGAGGAACTAAAGAGCCTCTTGATGAGGGTGAAAGAGGAGAGTGCAAAAGCTGGCTTGAAACTCAACATTAAAAAAACCCAGATCATGGCATCTGGTCCCATCACTTCCTGGCAAATAGAAGGGGAAGAAATGGAAGCAGTGACAGATTTTATTTTCTTGGGCTCCAAGATCACCGCAGACGGTGACTGCAGCCATGAAATTAAAAGACGCTTGCTCCTTGGGAGGAAAGCTATGGCAAACCTAGACAGCATATTAAAAAGCAGAGACATCACCTTGCCGACAAAGATCCGTATAGTTAAAGCTATGGTTTTTCCAGTAGTAATGTATGGCTGTGAGAGTTGGACCATAAGGAAGGCTGAGCACCGAAGAATTGATGCTTTCGAACTGTGGTGCTGGAGAAGACTCTTGAGAGTCCCTTGGACTGCAAGGAGGTCAAACCAGTCAATCCTAAAGGAAATCAACCCTGACTGCTCATTGGAAAGACAGATGCTGAAGCTGAAGCTCAAATACTTTGGCCACCTAATGTGAAGAGAGGACTCACTGGAAAAGACCCTGATGCTGGGAAAGACTGAAGGCAAAAGGAGAAGGGGACGGTAGAGGATGAGATGGTTAGATAGCATCACCGATGTAATGAACATGAATTTGAGTAAACTCCGAGAGACAGTGGAGGACAGGAAGGCCTGGTGTGCTATGGTCCATGAGGTCATGAAGAGTTGGACATGACTAAACGACTGAACAACAACAACAAAAATATATTTGATAAATTAAACATTTCTAAATGTGATTTATTAATCAGCAAACAAAAAGAAAATATATATTTTCCTTTACAATTAAAAATAATCCATGCTGACAAATTTGAAGTTTGTGCATATATTCAGATAAGTTGATGAGGTGTTAGCAAGAACCAACAAATGGTTTACCTGTGAATCCAAATTGACATCTGGGTTTACTAGAAGCTGATTTTGTATGACTCTCCCATAAACTCACACTAATTTTATCAAAGTGTTCTTGAACAAGATGAGTTTGCAATTTCTGATTATGTTAGTACTTAAGAAGATCCAGGGTGAATTTAGGCTCATTCAAACCTTTCTTCTCCTTATAGTTATTGAGAGCATATATCTACTTCCCATTTAAGCAGTTCCTGTTCAGTGCTCATGGCTGCATGATTCTAAACTGGTTTAAGAAATTTCTGTTTGGACTGACACATTCTGGCAACAGTTTACAAAACAGTCAGTGCAATAAGTTGCCTGGTTCAGGGTTAATTTTCCTTGCAAGGTTTTTAAAGCTATATTTGATGATAATTTTAGTCTGTTAAACTGATTCCATGTCTTTCTAAGTGGATTAGCTCACCAGAAACTCTATTATTGTTTCACATAAAGAAACAAGACAAGAGCTGGGACTAGCAATGATACTTACATTTTCATTTCCTCGGTGTCTCTCAGATGGTTTTTGTGGTTTTCAGGCAGAAGGATTCCAGTTTTGGACTCTAGACCATTTTCTCTTTGCTCTGGGTTTTAGCTTTTTTTGGGGGGAAGCATTATTGGTTTTTTTGTGTGAAGGATATGACTGCCCATAGTAAAATATAGAAATCCTCAATGCATAATTATTATTATTAGTAATAATAGTAATAATATGAGCATAATTAATAATAATAATTAATAATAATTATTAATTATTAATAATGAGCATAATTAATAATAATAATATGAGCATTAGTTGTCAGCCAAAGTACACATATGAACATTTCATTGTATCTTTGGTAAATTCTTTGTTATTCTCTTCTTTAGGTAAGTCCTTTGATCAATTTTAATTAAACTTCTGATCTTTAGTTATCTCATCTTTGGTGAACATATCTGCAGGTTGCTCATTTGAGCATCAGAACACAATTTGGGAATAGCAGCCAGATTAGCTGTTTAACTTTAAATTTCACCCTAATCCCAATTCATGGGAGTACTTAGCAAGACTTCAGTGAACATGGTGCATTTATCTAACACATTCAGATAGTTCAAGGCTATCTGGAGTTCTAAAGAGCAGCAATTCAACTCTTATTGTAAGGACACCGCTACATATTGCTATAGACCCAACATTTTTTAAAGAGTTCCTATGTGTTCCAAGTAGAGTTTGCAGCCTGCGGGCCAAAAACAATCCCCCCGAGTTCCTGGTTTCAGAGTCTTCTCCCAACCTCCCTCCACCCCTGCCAATGGCCCTTGGAAAGAGAAATGAAATAAAAAAATTAAGCATGGCTCCCAACTGGAAAAAGGTGCCCATCTCTAACACAAAAGATCTATTTTCATTATCATAGCTAATTAATATTAACTTCTTCATGAATTTCTAAAGCTTTTAAAAATCCAGATAAATAAGTGGCAAGCCAGAAGCTATTAAGCTTCCTTCAGGAAACTGATTTCAAATTTGATCTTCTACCATTTAATTCTTTTAATTACAGGAAAATTACACTGCATATACTTCTCTTTAGGCAGCTTTCTCTTCTCCTAAAATGTTCTTCAGTGTCTAAATGAGAGACAAAAATCATCAGCTTTAGTAATTGTTTACTCAGGAGAATGAAGAAATCATTATCTGAGAAAATGATAATTTTAAATGATGGTTTCAAAATGCATTTAATTTACTTTTCATAAGAATGCTTTGCATGGCAAATTAATTCCAATTGATTGTTTAAAACATTCCTAAAGATTGGAAAATAGATACGAGTCCAGATTATTATATACATAAAGCAATTGTACTTGAAGTGTATTTACATGCAGAAATTAAATGTTATTTGTTTTTATTTGACATACTCCCATTGTTTCAGAAAAAACAAACAAAAAGTAGGCTTAACAAAGGTAATTATCAGAACTTGTAAAGATATACACTGTACTCACAAAACTTTAAAATTATTCATTTTCAACATTATTATATCTGTTTCACAATTAATAAACTATTTAGTCTTTATTTCATCCAGTCTTCAGCATAGTTGAATTATCTATTAGGATTAGAGCAGCATGCATGCCCAATAAATAAATACATTTTCCTATGTCTTGGGAAACTATTTGAAGTAGAGGTAGTATGAATACCCAGGCTGAAGATGTGCCTCCCAAGCAAATAAGTATGAATGAAGTCATAATCAAGCCAGCAGTTGTATCAACAGTTGTCACAATATACCAATAATTGGGAGCTGGTAGACATAGGCCAGATAGATCCATGGGCCCTCTCCAACTAGCTGATAGCTGAACTGGATTACACATTCAAAGGGGTGTGCAGTATTAAGGCTACTAGTGTTTTAATCTATATACTAGCCTAAAATTAGATTGATTTTTTATTTATTTATTTATTTATTTATTTATTTATACTTGTATTTATACCCCGCCCATTTCCTCCCTAATGGAGGACTCTGGGCGGCTTACATACATCGTTATACATTTCAAATTATACAATGTTTTTTCCTAATCCGCGCGCAAGGGGAGGGGGTAAGAGAACCGACTCTTCCTGGCTTCCGGACTACATGTCCTTGCATCGGAGCCAGCTGCTGACGTCCTGTAAATGTTGTTGCTTCCGGGATCTGCCGTAACCACCGCCATTCGAAGAGATCCGTCTTCCGTCTGGTGGATACCGACCCCCGACAGGATGCCAGCATATTTTCCCACTTAAGGTGGTACCCAATTTATCTACTCGTAAGCTTTCGAGCTGTTTGGGTCGACAGGAGCTGGGACTAGCAACGAGAGCTCACCTTGTTGTGCGGGGATTTGAACTGCCGACCTTCCGACCAGCAGCCCTACAGCTTCAGCGGTTTAACCCGCTGAGCCACCACGTCCCCTTAATTGATTTGCTTTAAACACAACCTTCCATTCCTTAATTATAAGAATATGTGTAGGAAATGTGTATGAATACATGTTTCTGCAGGCAAGAAAAACATATTTGGACCATATGTATTTCTTTCATTGGCCCTACATATACTGCATATTGTTTGTTTCATTGGTTGGTTAGTTTTTGGGAGTGTCCTTTGCTGGCATGTTACCTGGAAAATTAACTGCAAGAACATATGACCCTTAAGCTTACAAACAATATGTGGGATCGGTGAAATGGGAGATAATTTGGGTTTAGTCCACAAGATGTCCACATCTCTCTCTCTCTCTCTCTCTCTCTCTCTCTCTCTCTCTCTCTCTCTCTCTCTCTCTCATTCTCTCTCTGTGTGTATGTATGTATGTATGTGTGTGTGTATAGTTAGAGTTTTTCTTTTTTTTTAATATATTTTATTGAATTTTAAGTATACATAGATAAAAGTTTGAAAAGGAAAAAGAAATAGAAATACAAATCAAAGAAAGAAAAGAAAAAGTGTAGTAAAGTAAATAGAAAAAGAGAAAGATGAAACATAGAAATTAGTCAACTTCCGATTTATCTCTGGTCATAGTAATTTAAAAATTAATCTCTTTCATGCTAGGACTATATATAACATTGTAAAACATTTCCTGTCTAATATATCAATTTATGTACTGTATGTTTTAATCTTCAAAACCCCATATAAGCTTTGTCCCTCCTGCATTTTGCAAAAAGTCCGTTAATGGTTTCCACTCTTTAAGAAAGTAATAATTTGTATTTTCTTTTAATAAACATGTCAATTTATCATTTTCTGCCATGTCCATTACTTTTAACATCCAGTCCTGTATCGTAGGTATAATCTGATTTTTCCAATTTTGTGCATATACAAGTCTTGCTGCTGTAACCATATATTGCATAATTCTTGTAAATTTCTTCCCTATTTGTTCTTCTAATATTCCCAATAGAAATAGTTCAGGTTTAAATGGAATTCGAATTTGTAGAATATTTTGCATCAATGAGTGTATTTGAGTCCAAAACTTCTTTGCAATCTCACATGTCCACCACATATGGTAAAATGACCCCTCTTTTTTTTACATTTCCAACACAAGTTGGAAACATTTCCATACATTTTAACTAGCTTTTGTGGGATCATATACCATCTGTACATCACCTTATAGAAATTTTCCTTCAAATTATAACACAAAGTAAATTTTAATCCTTTAATCCACATATCTTCTCATTGTTGCATTTGAATATTATGACCAATATTTTTTGCCCATTTGATCATGCAGTCTTTAACTTGTTCCTCTACCATTTCACCTTTTAACAATAATTTATACATTTTAGCAATTAAATGGTCATCTGTCTCGCATAATTGTATCTCAAATTCCGATTTAGTTTGTTCAAATTCAAGTTCTTTTTTGTCTGATTTAACTTTTTCTACAAGTTGCATATATGAAAGCCATTGAAAAGTATATCCTTCTGAAGCCAGTTCTTCTTTTGATTTAGTTTTATATTGTCCTTGTTCTTTTTTAAAAAAGTCTTTGTAAGTCAGCCATTTATCTTTAACTCTTACTTCTGTTCTATGAAATGCTTCTTGTGTGGAAATCCATAAAGGTCTTTTATAGCATAAAGTTAGTTTATATTTATTCCAAATTCTTAGCAAAGATCTTCTGATATAATGATTTTTAAAGTCCACATTAACTTTCACTTTGTCATACCACAAATATCCATGCCATCCGTATCTTAATTCATGACCCTCCAAATTCAATAGTTTTTCTTTTTTCAAAACTATCCACTCTTTAATCCATACCAAACAACAAGCAGCATAATATAATTTCAGATCCGGTAGACCCAGTCTGCCTCTTTCCTTTGAATCTTGTAAAACTTTATATTTTATTCTTGGTTTTTTCCTTGCCAGATAAACTTAGAAATATCTCGCTGCCATTGTTTGAAAGGTTCTTCTGATGCCAATATAGGTAATGTTTGAAAAAGATATAAAATTCTTGGCAAAATGTTCATTTTAATTGCTGAAATTCTACCTAATAATGATAGTTGTAATTTTTCCCATTGATCCAAGTCTTTTTTGATATCTGTCCAAAGCGGGATATAATTATTCTTAAACAATTTAACATTTTTAGTTGTTAAATATACTCCCAAATATTTTACTTTTTCTTCCATTGAATATCCCATTATTTCTTTCAATTTCTCTTGTTGATGATAGTCCATGTTTTTAGTCAAAACGTTTGTTTTCTGTAAATTCACTTTAAACCCTGCTAACAATCCAAATTCTTTCAATTTCTGAATCAATAATTCAATTCCATCTAGTGGATTCTCCAAAGTAAAGACTAAGTCATCAGCAAAGGCTCTTAATTTAAAAATTTCTTTTTTAACCTTAATACCATGGATACCTTCATCTTGTCTAATATCTCTCAATAAAACCTCTAATACCAATATAAACAAAAGTGGAGATAATGGACAACCTTGTCTTGTACCTTTTTGGATTTCACATGGTTTGCTAAATTCTCCGTTGACAATTATTTTTGCAAATTGGGGAGTATATATTGATCTAATCCATTTAATAAAATTTCCTCCAAAATTCATATTTTCTAATACTTTAAACATAAAAGGCCAATTTAAATTATCAAAAGCTTTTTCAGCATCTACTGTATAAATTTCAAAGCAGCTTGTTTTTCATAATGTTGTTCCAGATATTCCAATATATCTAATATATTTCAGACATTGTCACGGATCTGTGTCTTAGGCAAAAATCCTGCTTGATCTTGATGGATAAAGTTTTTAAGAATGTTTTTCATTCTTTTTGCCAATATAGTTGTAAAAATCTTATAGTCATTATTCAGTAAAGATATTGGTCTATAATTCTTAGTTAAAGTCAAGTCTTGTTGTTCTTTAGGGATCAATGTTATATGTGCTTCTTTCCAAGTCTCTGGCATTGTTCCTGTTTCCAAAATCGAGTTCATAGTCTTCTGTAAAGGTGAACAAAATTCATGTTCGAAACATTTATAATAAGCTGATGACAGGCCATCCAGTCCTGGTGCTTTTCCACTACTAATTTTCTTGAAAGCCTTTACCATTTCCTATGTTGTTATAGGATTATTAAGCATTAATCTTTGTTGGTCATCAAGAACAGTTAATTTCTGTTTACTCAGATATTCATCAATGTCCATCAAGTTGACTTCTTGTTTTTTATATAGTTTTGAATAATAATAATAATAAAAAGCTTCTTGTATATCTGTATTATTCACCATAACTTTTCCTTCATGTTGTATTTTGGAAATTAATTTTTTTTGTCTTTGTTTCCGTAATTTATAAGCCAACCATCTACCTGGTTTATTAGCATGTTCAAAATATTTTTGCTTTGTAAATTTTATTTGAGTCTCTATCTCTTGTGTCAATATCATTGATATCTGTTTTTGTAAAAATTTAATTTGAGTAAGCAAAGTATCGTCCATTGGCTTATCTCTTAAACATATCTCTTTACTTTATATTTCATCTAAAATCAGTTGAATTCTCTCTTGTTTCTTTCTCCTCATTTGAGCATTATATTGAATAAAGTAACCCCTCATATATGCTTTACTGGCATCCCATACAATCTGAGTATTGGTGCCTTTGTTTAAATTCAGTTGGAAATATTCCCTTAACTTTTTTTTGCATGCCTCAACTATATCATTTTTCTGAAATATTGACTCATTTAATCTCCATCTAAATACATTCCTTTTTCCTTTAACAGTCAACATTACTGGATTATGATCTGAAAGAGTCTTAGGTAATATTTCAACTTTACTAATGTCCATCATTAGGCTTTTAGATATCAAAATCATATCTATTCTAGAATATGATTTAAATCTTTCTGAATAATAGGTATTATTATTCTCTAGAAGTCCCATTCATAAGTCTCCATATATCTTGTAAGTCCAACATCTCTTTTAAGTCAAAAAATGTTTGTGGCAATTTTCCCTGTGTACTCTTCACTTCTTTTTGTGATTGTTTATCCATCTTAGGGTAGATTACTCCATTCCAACCCATAAAACACCAATTTTCATAGGTTTGGTCCAAAAGTTTGTCCATCAAATTTTTATAAAATACTCCTTTATCCATATTCGGTGCATAAAGTCCAACAACCAATGTTTTAGTTCCTTGTATATTTATTTCAACTGCAGCATAACGTCCTTCGTCATCCGTTAATATCAATTTTGGATTTAACTTTGGTTGTATATACAAAACTACCCCCTTCGTTTTTTATTTCCAGCCGAAATAAATTCTTCTCCAAATTGTTTTTGAATCAGGTATTTAGTGTCTTTTTTTGCAAATATGAGTTTCTTGTAAGCAAATTATATCCAATTTCAGTTTTTTCAAAAAATGAAAGATCTTCCTTCTTTTCTGTGGGGAATTATCCCCATTAATATTCCATGTCAGATATTTATAATCCATAATTGTTTTGGTGATTAGAGTCCCTTTTTCAAGTCCAGACGTGCAACTCCCATCTCAGATAAATCTTCTTTCTTCTTGTTGTCTTTAGATGTCGCTCCTCCCGCTTCCAAGTCTTCAGTTGGCACACCCATTTCTGTCTTGTATTTTTCTAAAAATGCTTTTACTTTTAAAATGGAAGTTATTCTGAACCTCTGCCCTTTGAACACAAAAGATACACCTTCTAATTTCTCCCATCTAAATGCGATATTATGTTGTTTTAATTTGTCTGTAAGGAAGGAGTAATCTCTTCTTTTCCTTAATATTCTCAAAGGTATTTCTTTTAATATAATTATTTCTTTCCCTTCTATATTTAATCTATTATTGTAAAGTTTCTTCAAAATTTGTTCTTTTACCACTTTTCTCACAAAATATATTAATATATCTCTAGGTACTTTATTTTCTCTTGCATATCGTGAGTTCACTCTAAAATTTTTATCTATTTCCAAATCTAAATCTTGTTCTTTTATCTCTAAAAATTTAGCCAATTCAGTTATAATCCTTTCTCTTACATCTTCATTTGCTTGCTCAGGAACTGCTCTCAGTCTCAAAATATGTTCCTTCTCTCTCATTTCCGCTAATGCTGTGATGTCTAAATTGTGTTCAATTTCTTTGATAACATATTCTGATTTAATCTCTAATTTTTGCATCTGACCTTGCGTATCTTTAAGTTCTCCTGACAGAGAGTTCACAACTTCCTTAACAGTTTTTATTTCTCTTTTAAACTCATGCTTTATCTCCTGGGTAATTTCCTTTTTCATATCTTCCATCTTTTTGTCTATCTTCTTATCTAAGGATGCAATTTGTTCTTCCATCTGCTTATTTTGCTGGCCCAAATTGGCTGATGAATCTTCCACTTTCTTGTTTAATGCTGCAATTGCTTCAAGGATTTTTTTCATTTCCGATAGTGGAGTTTCCGTTGTTGGAGCAGATGTCGCAGGTTCAGTAGATGCTCTCCCAGCCTCTTTTTCCTTATCTCTATCTCTCCTCTTCAATACCACAGACACCATGGTGTAGATAGTTTTCCTGTAAAAGAAAAAAAAAGAGAGGAGAAGGGGGAAAAAAAGGGAGAGGGGAGAGAGAAAATAAAAAAAATACAAAAATAAAAAAGGCAATAGTTACAGCCAAAAAGGAACTTTTTTAAAAAAAAATCCAAAAAGTAAAAACAATCCTTTAAAAATAATTGTCTTCAAAGTTCATTTGTAATCCGTTAGGTAAATAAGTCTATATAATCTCAAAAGCAAAAAGTAAAGCAACAGATGGCAGCTTTCCCCCCCCCCCACTATAGTCTCAACAGTCCTAGATAAAGTAAACAGTTCCAAGGTTTCTCACGCCCACTAGTACTCTTCAATCCAGCCAAAAGTAACTGAAGTAAAAAAAAGTTATAGTAGAATTATTTGCAATATATAAAAAGAAAAAAGAAAGCAATAATAATCCAAATCACTTCTTCTCCCAAATTACCTATTAAAAAGTCCAGTTCTATATAATAAGTCCAAACAGAATATAAAAATTTAAAACAAGGCTTGTAAAAGGAAAAGATAATTTTTTTCCGCCAGCAATATTCACCAAAGAAAAATAGAAGGCAGAGTATTAATTATTCCATATAAAAACAAAGTCCAAATAAAATATTTCCAAAATAAAAATGTATATAATAGCCAATAAGTAGAAACTTTAAATCCAAGTAAAAGTAAAAGTAATAGGCAAATCACTTTCCTTCATGGCAAAGTCAATTAACTTTTCCTTCCCACCTTTTGACAGTCTTTGACAGGAAATAAAAAACCACTACTAGCAATTATTTAACAAGTCCAGAGATAAATCTTAGAGCTTAATAAGGCAATTAAAGTTTAAAAGAAAACTAAAAAGTGCATCTAAAAGGTCGAGTGGGGAGCTACTTAACTTATTCAGATTTGCGGCTTCCAGAGAGCTTTTTGACGATCCCAGCCACCTTTTGCCACTTCAATCTGCCTTCCCACATGGTGGATATACGGGGGTCTGCAGAGAGCGGCAAATCCGGCAGCCCTTGTGGTAAATCTTCTGCTCACCCTCTCTCCGAGGGTGATTTTTCAGCGATTTTCTTCTTTTTAATCGCCGCTATTTGGAAGCCGTGGAAACGAAGCTCGGAGCCTCACTTCGCCGCTCCGCTCAGCCTGACACCCGGAAGTGAAAGTGTAGAGTTAGAGTTAGTTAGTTAGAGTTTTTCGATATAGTAAAATTATAGAAAACAAACAAAAAAAGAGATAGAAAATCAGATAAAGACACAGAGAAAGGAAATAAGAAAAGAAAGGGGAAAAAAGAAAACATACAATTATGCCTTCCCCCCATCTTTCTATCGAGTAACTATCATCTTAATCTTTTCCCTATCCTCTTCATCCCTTCTTAATCCCCAAATCCCAAAATCATCAATTCAATCTTTTCTTCTTTCTACAAAAAGTCCATATAAGGTTTCCAGTCTTTCAAATAAAAATCTTCGTTGTTTTTTCTCTGACCAAACTGGTCAGCTTTGCCATTTCAATTAATTCAACAGCTTGGCAAGTTCAATTAATTTTGTAACCCAATCTTCCACGAAGGTATTTCATTGCTTTTCCAACTTTTTGCATACAATAATCTTGCCGCAGTTACCATATACAATATTAATTTCTCATATATCTTTTCTAATTCCTTGTACATAAAACCCAGTAGGAATAATTCTGGTTTCATCATGATGTTATTCCACCATATCTTTTGCCTCATTGTATGGATTTGTACACATTTCCCCCCTTTTTCACAAGTCCACCATGCATGATAAAAAGTCCCCTCTTCCTTTTCACACTTCCAATACTGGTTTGATGTTTCTTTATACATTTTATCTTTTCTGCATATTCAACACATTGAAAATTCTACATGGGAAACCAAATTTGAAAGATCCATACTGGTGGTTATTGGGCAGAACTGGAGAAGGATGATGAAAGATTTTTATCATCACAAAACAGCTATTTAGTTTGGCTATCTCAAATCCTAGAAAGTTTTTCACTGATATTTCAGTCATTTTGGAAAGTGTCTGATAAATGTCATCTGTGTTGTGAGACAAAGTACCTCCCAGATGATTTGTAGATTTCATTCTTATGCTATACAACTTCCATAAGTTCACTGTTCAATTGACAATCAGAAATGATATTTTCCCCAACTAAGCTCCAACAATATGGGGACAGGAAGCTACACAGTATACCTGAGCATGAAACTAGCATAGGAGATAAGCTTTTATTTTCTTCATTTGTAATCCTGTGTCCATTTTAACTTTATATATATATAAAAATTTTCCCTTCTCACCCATGTGGGTGGTATTTGTCTTCTTCAACCTCGGGTCCTCTACCAGAGGCCTGGGAGTTTGAGGGTTCTGCGCAGTATCTTAGCTGTTCCTAGCATTGCACTCTTCTGGACAGAGAGTTCTGATGTTGCTCCTGGGATCTGTTGGAGCCACTCTCCCAGCTTAGGAGCCACAGCCCCGAGTGCTCCTACTACCACTGGGACCACTTTGGCCTTCACTTTCCACATCCTCTCTAGTTCCTCCTTCAGGCCCTGGTACTTCTCCAGCTTCTCATACTCCTTCTTCCTGATGTTGCTGTCATTTGGCACTGCTACATCTATCACCACCGCCGTCTTCTGCTCCTTGTCTACTACCACAATGTCTGGTTGATTGGCCAGTACCTGCCTGTCCATATGGATCTGGAAGTCCCACAGGATTTTAGCCCTGTCATTCTCCATGACCTTCTGTGGAATCTCCCATCTGGACTTTGGAGGGTTTAGCCCATACTCTGTGCAGATGTTCCTGTACACAATGCCAGCTACTTGGTTGTGCCGTTCAGTGTATGCTGTTCCTGCCTGCATCTTACACCCTGCCACAATGTGTTGGACTGTCTCTGGGGCCTTTCTGCACAGTCTGCACCTTGAGTCCTGTCTAGTGTGGTAGACCCCTGCTTCTATGGATCGGGTGTTTAGTGCCTGTTCTTGTGCTGCTATGATCAGTGCCTCAGCGCTGTCTTTTAGTCCAGCCCTTTCTAGCCACTGGTAGGATTTCCCAAGGTCAGCCACCTCAACTATCTGTCAATGGTACATCCCATGCAGGGTGGGATGAGTGGCTCCAACAGATCCCAGGAGCAACATCAGAGTTCTCTGTCTAGAAGAGTACAATGCTAGGAACAGCTAAGATACTGCGCAGAACCCTCAAACTCCCAGGCCTCTGGTAGAGGACCCGAGCTTGAGGAAGACACATACCACCCATAGTGGTGAGAAGGGTGTGTGTTTGTGTGTGTGTGTGTGTGTGTGTGTGTGTGTATGTACATATATATAATGTTAATGAGACGAAAAAATAAACAGCAAATTTAACAAGAATTAAAATACCAAAAAAGTAGAAAAAGGAAAAGGAAAATTAAAAAAGAGAATGATTTGGTTTCTGCCTCCCCCCTTTTTATACATCTGCTGATTTGCAATAATTGTAGACATTTAGGCCCACTTAGAAGCCAAAGTGTAAGTGATTATATTTGCGTCATATCTTGCATGTATGGGAACCATTCTTGCTTAAATTTAATTAAAGTTCTACTGTGTATATGTACTGTTAGTTTTGCCATTGCTGCATATTCTCAAAGTTTAAGGTCCCAATCAGATATTGTTGGGATTGTACCTTTCTTCCAGTGTTGAACAAAATTTATTCTCGTTGCTGTAGGATATGTCTCATTAAATTATGATGTTTTTTTGTTGATTTTTTCTGAGATTATACCTAGTAGGAAAAGTTGTGGTTTCATTTCAAATTTAAATTCCAAGATTTTCTGCATTATACTGTGTATGTCTTACCAGTACTTTTGAAGTTTTTTTACATGTCCACCACATGTGATAAAATGTTCCTTCTATTTGATGACATTTCCAACATTTATTACTGTATGATTTATCTATCTTAGATATTATTGATGGAGTTGTATACCATCTATAAAACATTTTGTACCAATAATTCTTTAGATTACAACTTGGTGTAAAATTTATAGATTTAGTCCATAATTCTTCCCATTGGTGTGTTGTGACTGTTTCTTTAAAAAATTGCATCCATTTTATCATATAGTTTTTTGTTTGTTCTGTCTCTGTGTCATATCTAAGTAAAGGTTTATACAGGCACCCTAATAGGTGGTGTTGGTTTTGTATGAGCAATTTGTAAATGCAATTTGTAAATGCATCAACCATTTGTAAATGCATCAACCATGGTATATTCCAGCCTTCACTAAGTAGTTCTTGCTGTGTTTTTAATCTATTAAAAGTATCTGAGTGAACCATATCTGCATATGTAGTTACATTTTGCTTGCTGTAATTATCTCCATTATGAAAAGCATTTGAGGGAGAAGCTAGAGGGGAAATTGTTGGGCTTATTATGATGGGGTATATGCTGGCTTAAAGGGGAAAAACCCGAGGCTTGAGAATAAACAGACAAGAATGCAGCTTGTTAGGGCCAACAGTGTTTACTGTTTAGCATAAGGCAATAATGCAGATACAATCACATTATCGCAAAAATGAAAAAGATGAATATACAAGATACATCGTTGTAAAAGGAAAAACAAAACAAACTTATAAGCAGAGTTCTGTGTATTGATCCCAGAGCCAGAGTTCCTGCCATGGCCTATACCCAAAGCCAGGCATAGCTCACTCTGCCCAGTCCACGGGAAGTGAACACGTGAAGAACCACATGGCTAAAAGACACTAGAAATCAAGAAGACATAGAAAACCATTTTGCATGGTTGTATATTCAGTTCTTCTAGCATTCTGATTGGCTGGAAGTTAGCTGTTACACACACTAGGCCTCAAAGCATTAGGCCTCAAGCACATAGCATGACCTGCTATTGGTTCGCAGTGCTGCATCTACGCACTGAGTTCCCCCCTTCCCTTGCTCAGGGGGCCCTGAGCAAGGCTTCCCACGGAAGGATATCAGGAGACCTTGTTCCCATGCAATCTAGTCAAAACAATACACACGTGACCGTTGCTATCTTGCACCTGCACTTCACGTCACCATGAGAAGGCTGTGCTTTGTACAGGAATAATTCGCCAAGGCAACACAAGAACTCTAACACCCCTCCTGAACTATTTCTGTACAATGGGAGTAACAAACATTCTTACAGAAACAAGAAAAACAAAGGTTAATACATGTAATAATCACACTATTCAAGTTACAGTTTTTATAACCAATAGTCATCAACACTAGAAAATGGTTTAAAAACACTTGTTACACATATGTATAATGCACAATATACACTTCATGCAATGTTTTATTCAGATACATACAAATACATCAAATAATACAGATTATGTAGTAACAGAAACAGTACAGAGAAACAGAAAAACATTGCCCTCATTGCCCCCTCCTTTGCGAAAATTGCAGCTGGCATAGATAAGGAATTCCAATCCTGCTAGCTGCTCTGAAAATCGCAGGATTTTTTCAACCCTTTGCAAGCTCACATCGAGGGCTAAACCATTTTGCAAGCTTGGCACCCTACCTGGGCAAAACTAATTCAGGGCATGTCCACTGCGTTATTGCAGAGTGATATACTGTACAACAAATTAAGGATAAGCTTTCCTTTACACAAATGACACTCTGTAGGAAACCAAGAACCATCTCTGTTCTGGGCTCTTGTAACTTCATCACCAGGATAAATGTTTGAATTTGTGCTTAACTTCCTCAGCTGGCACTTACTACCTCAGCTGACTGACAAATTCTTATACAAGGTGGAAAACTTCAGTTTCTAAGCAGAAAACAACTCACTACATAAGTACGAAGTCCTACACAAACTTCTACACTTTCTTATGTACACATAGAAAACAGCACGTGACTGTTACACATCCCAGTTAGCATCTGCACCATGCTATCAATGACTGGCCTGCTTTAAAATCCATAAAGCACCCTGTTAAGTCAATGAATTGTTTGGGAACTGCCACACATGTAGAGCCAAAACGCTTGCCTTACACACACTGTTTCAGGGAGATCTACATTCAAATATGCTGTGCCAACATCACAATATGTAAATGGACACCTGTTTCATGCTACGCAACCAGAAAACGCACCACACGTCAACATTCTGGCCTAGCTGTGGGTGCATACACTAGATTCACAGTTCACAAACTCCTTTTTGTGAACAAATCCCTGGGCAACACTGGCTTTACACTGCAGAGTATTATCAGAAAGAAATGTCTTTCTGAACACTCCTTTGGAACCTACAACTTACTAAAACAAAGGATAGGTTGGTTACTCTTAACACTTCACCAAAACTCAAACTGACTATCCACAGCTGTGTTCCAATGTTCTTCTTGCCTCTCAAAGGCAGGAGCAACACATCTAGCAAAGACTGGGTTTTCTCAGGTAACTTGACACACTATCACCTGCTAAATTACAAATCTGTCAGGCTTCACACCCTGGAATAAGAGGACCCATGAGGAATGACCACTGTGCTTTCCCCATCACTGTCTTCTTTCCTAATACCTGACTCCCCCTCCAGGCCCTGCAACTGCTCAGGTGAAATTTCCACTCCTTCACCTGAGGGGCCCTTTTCACACTCGGAGACTGGGGAACAGAAGAAACCTGAACTGGTTTTTGCCCATCTACTGAACCATGGACAGTGGGTTTACACTAGCAATGCAGCAACACTTCTGCAACCTTAGCATACAACCTTTCCCAACCAGTAGGCTGCTTAAAAATTAAAGCACTTCTGGAGATTTGGATATGACCATGGCTTAATGAAACAACGATAAGCCTTGGATTTTAATCAACAACCAACAACCAACAACCTGAAGCACTCTGCTTCCTTGGTTCTTCCTTCTCTGTGACCTGGGGTTGTGAACACATGCAAATGTTTCACAGACATGCAGGTACTTCAGTGAAGGGCGCTTGCCATACCAAAGAAAAACAACTTCTTTTTATAGTTGAATTCTACAACCTGTTAGTTAGAAAACACACACTGCAATCAAGGCAGCCTCTCCCCAGACATTGGATGGCACCTGAGCAACTAACAGCAGGCTATTTTTTGGTATTCACAACACCAACACTCAGCTAGAATTCCAACATTGGCAAGTCTTTGGGAGAATACTTTCCTACAAAGCCAATTCTGGAACAAATGGCTCAGGAACACTCCACTACAATCTGACTGGAATTGACCTTATTTTCATCCTACCATTGCTACATACACTTCAAAGCGAGCACAGACCTTCGCTTTAGACTTCAACAAGTAGCAACAACACAAGCAGGTATGATCATCAACCAGAAGGAAAATGAAACTCGCACCCCACCATTACTTGGGACATGGGGGCTAACTAGGTCTCTATGAACCAACTGAAATGGTCTAGTTAACACTCTGTCACTTTGCCTAGCAACAGACACAGTTCTGATTTTTTAGATTGCTTACACACAGCACAATCAAGAAACTTTTGCACATTTCCTGGGTTCTAACTCAGAATGCATTTGGCTATCTGAGACACACTCTCCCATCCCGGGATACCCCAGTACTTTGTGAAAACTTTATGGATGCATTTATGATGTGGGGAACATTAAACACACAATGTCCTGTCCACACAATCTCCACAGCATCTCACACACTTGATGTTACAGGCTTGTCTCTAACACACTCAACCTCAACACAAGCAGTTTCATATCGCAATGAAACATTCAGCAACAAGTACACTCAGACTTGACCAGGGCTGGAACACTGAGGAGAGAAAAACAACAAGTGTACACATACACATTTCTTACACAGAAATATCAGCTAAAATGACGTGCTGAACTCAAGGCTGACATTTGTAACAATAACCGTCCATGTTTACAAACTTTACAGGGACCAATTCAAAAACAGAGTCTCTGGAAATGCTTACACAACAGCAGCCCGGCAGAGTAGAAAACTCGGATTCGTTGTTCAGCTGACTCCTGGCATCTGGCATCCCCTCCCTTCGTAAATCAGGCTTCTTGCACTGACAGTATCCGCTGGACATCGGGGCAGAGAACCGCTTTGTAGAATTACAGCAAACCACAGCAAATGTAAATTCCATCCCAGGTTTTACTTCAGCTGGAACACTCTGTTTGGAATTCCCAGGGACAGCAGCAGCAGGCTCCTGAAAGTGGCTTGACAAAATCACGCATGCTTTTTCATAGTGCCAGAAAAATATGCCTTCTTGTTCAAATGCAGCAAACAAAGTCTTGAACTCACCAAGGTGGGTCATCACAGTCTCACCGGTTGCAGCTTCAAACTATAAAGCTGTCTTAATAGACCACCAAGGGCAACAGAGTTCCACTGTGTTCCACTGTGTATTAAAGGCCCCAACAGCTTCTCAGCTCTCATTATGCAATTCTGGAGTAGCTGATATGCAGTAGCTGAGATAATTCCATCCAGAGGAGTTGAGTCCCAAAAGCAAAAATGCCATAAGCACAGTTCAAACATGCTTGCATTTCTTCAGAGAGAACCCTCTGAATCCTCCAGGGATCTCTGGAAGTGGATTTGCCACTTACTGCCACAAATCTTCTTCTTGCAAAAAGGATGATTCCATCTCCACACACCAGGTCAGATAGTTTGTGCCATCTAAAACCTCAAATGGCAGACTGACCAGACACTGTTCAGCCATTGCTGACCACTCAAAGAAAACATGTTTATTCTGAAACCAGCCTCTAAAAACAAACTCCCTTTTACAGCCAGGTCCAACGCAGCAAAGAAAACACAAATTTCTCTCTGGGCCTGTAACCTGATGGGGTATATGCTGCCTTAAAGGGGAAAAACCCGAGGCTTGAGAATAAACAGACAAGAATGCAGCTTGTTAGGGCCAACAGTGTTTACTGTTTAGCATAAGGCAATAATGCAGATACAATCACATTATCGCAAAAATGAAAAAGATGAATATACAAGATACATCGTTGTAAAAGGAAAAACAAAACAAACTTATAAGCAGAGTTCTGTGTATTGATCCCAGAGCCAGAGTTCCTGCCATGGCCTATACCCAAAGCCAGGCATAGCTCACTCTGCCCAGTCCACGGGAAGTGAACACGTGAAGAACCACATGGCTAAAAGACACTAGAAATCAAGAAGACATAGAAAACCATTTTGCATGGTTGTATATTCAGTTCTTCTAGCATTCTGATTGGCTGGAAGTTAGCTGTTACACACACTAGGCCTCAAAGCATTAGGCCTCAAGCACATAGCATGACCTGCTATTGGTTAGCAGTGCTGCATCTACACACTGAGTTCCCCCCCTCCTTGCTCAGGGGGGGGGGCTGAACACGGCTTCCCACAGAAGGATATCAGGAGACCTTGTTCCCATGCAATCTAGTCAAAACAATACACACGTGACCGTTGTTATCTTGCACCTGCACTTCACGTCACCATGAGAAGGCTGTGCTTTGTACAGGAATAATTTGCCAAGGCAACACAAGAACTCTAACATATTATTTCTTCTGTAAAATTCCATACTTTCATCAAACTTTGTCTGATAATATGTCCTTTTAAATTTTTATCCTCCTTTGTATCTCTGTACCATAGTATCTATGAAGTCCATTGGTTAAGCCAGCTCCCTCTAAAATTGCCATTCTGCTATTCAGGAATTTTATCCATTCTGTTATCCATGACAGGCACCTCACTTTATGATACAATTTAAAATTTGGAAGAGCGAGGACACCTCTCTCTTTGGAATCTTGTAGGATTTTTTGTTGGACTCTGGGTATTTTTGCACTCTGTATGAATTTACTGACAGTTTGTTGCCATTCTTGTAAATTCTCTCTTAAATTCTAATTGGTGCCATTTGAAATAAATAGTTTATCTTGGGTAATACAGTACATTAATTTTTTAATTGCAATAGATACTAACCAAGATAGCTTTAGGTTCCTCCACCTTTCAAGTTGTACTTTTTAAAAGGTCTCTGATGACCATTTCTTATAGTAGTTCTTGATGTTAGAGAGAGCAAATGAGTTCCTTTCCAGCGATTGGCACCAGAGTGACCATAGCATCAAAAACCACCAGCTTCCTTCACCAGCAGAACTGCCATCCATATTAGGATTTAAGAAATGAACTTCATGCTCTTGGGGAAAAGAATAATTAGTTCTCTATTGTTCCTGGTAATCAGCACTGGGCAGGTCAGCCCATACTTTTTTGTAATGAGGGAGGGTGAGAGACAAAGATACCCTCAAACTCTGGATTAATCTTCAATAATTTAGGAAATCATTTCTCCAAAATATTATACATACACACACACACACACCAAAATGCCAACAAAATATTGGAAAAGGGTGTCATAAAGAACAACAAAAACAAAACAAACAGAAACCCACACAAGAGCAAACATTAGAGAAAAAAATCATTATTTGAGAATATATGTACATTTGTAATCTTAAGGGGAGATACAAAATGTGGAATTCCATATTCTGAATTTCTTACTAAAAGTTATTTATATAAACAGAGGTAAAGTGTTAGGAATTACTTCTGAATAATTAATAAAGAAGAAAGTATGAAATAAGTGAGAGCCAGTTTGATCTAGTGGTTAAAGCACCAGGCTAGAAACCAGGAGACCATGGCACAAAGCCAGCCGGATGACCCTGGGCCAGTCACTTTCTCTCAGCCCTAGGAAGGAGGCAATGGCAAACCACTTCTGAAAAACCTTGCCAAGAAAACTGCAGGGTCTTGTCCAGGCAGTCTCTGAGAATTAATCATGATTGAACGGATTAAAATAATAATAATAATAATAATAATAATAATAATAATAATAATAATTGAAATAAGTAACAAGGGACCAGATTTTTTTTTAAAAAAACTTATGATTTGGGATGGGTTACTCTGTCTGCTTCAGATTTGCTGTGAATAAATTGCTGCATGAATAAGAAGTGGTGGGTCCAGTTGTTGGACTCACATGGCCCATTCTTGGAAAGGATGCACATAATCAATTTAGGACCAGATATCACCAGAGTAATTGGGGCTGAAATTTGTGCCTCCTTCTTGCATGGGGTGGAGATATTTCAGAGTATAAGGGACAAAATGAAATCCCCATCAACATTTTGAAAAATTAGTCTGAATTTGGCGGGGGAAGATGGCCTTAAGGTGTTACCAGATGTGGGTTCAGGTACACTCACTAGGTGAACTGAACCCTCCATAAGATTCAAGCACAAATGTTGTTGGATGGTTACTAATGTGCTTGATGCAATTTTCCTCATGCTGCAGTTTTGTGCAAATGCAAAAGTTCCATTTACAAGCAGCAAATATTGCAGAATAGAAGCAGATAACCAGCATCCTGTATAGTATACTTTGTATGGTCACTGGAGGGGATGCCTCTCCTATCCTATGTCCCAGCTCCAATTATCCCACTATGATGTATGGGGTGTCATGGCTAATAAAGACCACCATATTTGTGGCATAACATCATGGCCACAGACAGGATCTTTATTGTTTGGGAGGAGAAGGAGGAGGAGGAAGAAGAAGAGGAAAGGATTTGAACTTTTGGCAAGAAACTGAGGAGACAGGCAATACACCCAATTACTGGCCAATAGCTGGGGACTGCTTGGCAAGACACCTAAGAATCTTGCCAGTAACTGGGTAAGTATGAATGGTTGTTGGTGTCAGGATGGCAATGGCATCCTGCCAAGGATAGATAGGGTTTGTAGTTATTAGGTAGATGGGGTTTGTAGTGAGTAGGTAGATGGGCGGTAATTAGTTAGCATGCTTGCAGGGCATTAGAGATAGGCAAGGAATGCAGGGCGGTGAAATGTGGGGTAGAGAGACAGGAACCAGACTCCAAGGCCGTTCAGCTCAGAGAATCAAAGGACTAACAGTTTAGAGTTATGGGAACCGAGTCGGTAGGGGAGGGGTTGGTGAGGAGTGAGTGGGAACTGGCATGTTTAAAGTTGTGATTGCGCACGCTTTTGCTCAAACTGCTCTTTGCATCGATTCTATTCACTTGTATTAATAAAAGAACTTTTCCATATCCTACCATGGCTTGTGCTAAGAGTTTCTAAATTAATATCAAAGGAGTGGATTGTCACAGTTGGTTCTCTACTAGTGCTGTAGTTTAACAAAAAACTAAATGCACCTGCTCCTGGAGTTTACTTTTAATTTAGACAGTCAGAACAGCTAGGTCAAACACTGCTTCATTTCCCTTGCGAGACTACGAAACTTGCTTTAGGAAGACTAGTCTTAGAGAAAATAATAAAGGTTACTTTAAAGAAGAAGTAAGCAAAATTTTCTGCTTGTTGGGGGAAGCCTTCCCAGCAATTCAACTACTAAGTTCACTGCCCTCAACAACCTGGCAATGTTCCCTTTGCAATTTGGAAGAGAATGCCATGGGAGAGTGAATTTATGTTAAGATGTAGCATTGTTCCCAGGGGATATTCCTGGCCTTTCTTCTCTGAGGCCAGCAAAGCTACTGCTTTAATTGGAGCAATTGTAGAAATCTGTAGGGTGCTCAAATAAGGACTGAATGACCACCCAATCCAGGTATTAAATATTGAAAAGGTCAAAGAAGAAGAACTTAGTATAAATATTCACTGAATATAAATTAAGCATTAAACTCCTGATATCTCAGTCTCATGACTGAGTTGTAATGAGAATGGAAAATGGCAGAAAATTAATCCCTTCTCATTAAAGAGCTTGTAATGAGGATGTGAAAATCGGTACAAATGTAACCTATTCTCATTATCATCTTCATGAAGGGTCTTTGTGGTCTTCTTCAGAGGTCAGAATGATGAACGTTTCTGTAATAATAAAACATGACAATTCAGAAAATGTAGTTATACTGACTCAAATTTACTTGCTTATGTCATATGTTTACCAAGTAATTTGAAAGCTGTGACCATTTTAGCTTACTGCATACTGTAGTAAAGTTTTGATTATATTTGTATTTTTCTATTCATTGTAGCATTCATGTTTACGATGCTATTAGATTTTTTTCCCACCTATCCCTGCTCATAAGGCAGGGATTTGCAAAACTTATCTATGATTTGAAGCTTACCAAAAAATGACAATGTACATTTCCAATATATTCCAGAAGGATAGATTATATTAGTTGTTGCAGCAAAACAATGGAGTCTTGTGGCACCGTAAAAATAACAAATATATTATAGCGTAAGCATAAGCTTTTGTCCAAAAGTTAGATGGCTGCTTTTCATTATTGAAATATTTACAGGGTGGGTGATACTTGTTTGGTATCAAGTAGATGCTCATCATTGTTCCCCATTACAGTTCTGATTGCTTTACGGTATCATGTACTGCTGCACTGTAGCTTATTGTTCCCTTTCAAAAAGATGAATAGCTTACTATGGCTACTCTTGCTTCTTAGGCCTTTGTCCTCTTCTGACTACAGTATTATGTACTTATGTGCCATGTTGTGATGCAAGTACAAAAGAATGGAAAAGACATATTTTGTCATTTTGGTGTTATACTTCGGAACTGACACCTATTTTCAGGACAGCAGTTATTTAAAGGTTGTGTTTGCTTTTTACATTTCATCAGACTCATGGAGTCTTAAACAATACACACTCATGGGTCCGAGTGAGTGGAGAATAGTAGACAGGATTATGAAATGCAAAAGCTGACTCCAGGCTTGGCTGCCAGCTCGACCAGTCAGATTTCTCAGAGAAGCTGACTGAATTTCCCTTGCTTGCGTGGATTGCAGAAGTTGTGGTCCACTGAAGTTTTTTTTTCCCCTGGAGAAGGGGAGACCAGAAGATTACTCGTGGGGCCATTGGGATTGCCTACCCTTGTTTTTTCTGTAGTTTTCCACCGCGGAAGGAACAGGGTAAGTGCAAGGCAATGGCCGAGATATATCAGGCTCTCGCAGGGGAAACAAGTCTCTTTGAAGAGACACAAGAGCGCCCAGCCGCTTTTAGATCACTTTAGGAATGTTTTTTTTTAGATTAAAATATTTTTGAAATCTAAGATCCATTTTTTGGACTTTGTTGAAAATGTTGGCTAACTTTGTGCTTTCTTTGCTATAACTGATTCTGGTGGAAGTTTGATGGACTCTATATTTGCAACATAATGAAACGTCTGCATTTTTTTTTTTACTTCTCTTTTGTATTAGAGGGATTTAAGAGACTCTGTTTGTAATTCTTCGCTTGATAAACTAAATGACTATTCATTTTTTGAGAAACTCTTTGTTTGGATTAAGCAGCTTGCAGCTTGAAGAACGAAAGCTCGCAGTTTGAAGAATAAAAACACAGGGTAACGTGTTTTTTTCCTTGTCGTCTTTTTCTACATCCTCCCTGGTTGGATTTTGCTTCATTTGGAATATATTTTTTATTTCTCCTTCTATAAACTGTTTAAAATATTATTCTCTCCTGTATTTTGGATTATTGGAACTTTCTTTTTTCTTTTGACTTTAAAAAAACAACAACAACAACAACAACGACGTTCTGCTTAATAGATTCTGCTGGTAGTATTCCATGGACAGATTACATGATTATTGTTTTGACTAGAAGGGTTGTTGTTTTAATTTGAAGGACACAGGAAAGATGGCTTTCCAACTTGTACCTGAGGAGCTCAGAAGAGAGATTACTGAGGCTTTTTCAAATATTCAAAGGTCGTTGGAATTACTGTTCGTAACTCTGCAAAACAGAGAGAAAGAACAGAGACAGAAAGGAAAAATGTTTTTCAAGTGGAGGAGAAACAGAAGGAGGAAATTTTGAGTATATTAGTTCAGAAGAACATTCTGAAGGCTTTACACTACAATCTTGGTATAGATATGTTGTGGCAG
The DNA here is from genome assembly GCA_023362775.1 of Charina bottae. Lineage (NCBI taxonomy): Eukaryota > Metazoa > Chordata > Lepidosauria > Squamata > Charinaidae > Charina > Charina bottae. The sequence continues at coordinate 4,739,137 of JALMGJ010000028.1, read as the reverse complement.
TGGAGACAGAGTGAAAATATGGGTGCACAGTTGGATGGATGTTGTGAAATATGTGGAAAGGGAGAGAAGGTTGCTCTGATATTCTATATGAGATATAGAAAAGAGCAGGCTGTATATTGCGAATCTCCCACAGTGTATTGTGATTTTGGCATAACCTAAACAGAAGATATGAGAAACTGTATGGATATAAAGGTTAATGAAAAAATATGGACTTGAATTGTTATGAGAAATTGTATGGATATATAAAAAGTGATATTCTAAATGTAAGATGCTAAATACAAACACAAGTTGATATTATAGAATATTGTTTTCCTTAGAGATATATTTATGAGAAGATAATAATATGATGGAATTAGAATGATGGTTACTACAGGATGATATATATCAATATGTATTGTATGAATATTATAAGAATTGATATATTAGCTATTAGGTTAAGTGATATGATAGATTATGCATTTAGTTTAAATGGACACTACTACAAGGAATGGAAATTACAGATGGATAATTGAGATTCAAGAATTCCTTTTTTATGGAGATATATATATATATATTAGAATTAAATTATAGAAATATATATGTATGAACACTATAAGAATTGCTAAATTATGTATTAAGTTACATAACATGTTAGGTTATGAGTCATAATATGAATAGAATATATTGTAGTTTATTAGAAGTAAATAAGGCTTTTATTTGTTATACTAATTGGTCTTTATTGAAGATATAAATATGTAGTAATGAACATTCAACATTTAACTACTACTTCAAGGAGTGGAAGCCAAAGATGGATTATTGGGAGACAGTAAGATGAAGGTTAGAAGATTGGATTAAAGAAATCAAAAGGCATATGACAAAGAAAAGTTCCTGTATACTGTATGAAGGACTAACATTTAAAATCAATTGTTGTACTTTAAGTTCAAAGATAGATTGGAGGACATCTATTTTCTATATTTTCTTTGCTTATTATTTCTTGACTTCACTTTTTCTTTTTCTTTTTCTTATTTTGTATTTCTGTTTCTATTTCTTTTTCTACTTTAAATTTTATTATGTATTGTAAAACTTAATAAAATTTAATAAAAAAAAAAATGAAATGCAAAAGCTATCGAAGTGACACTTTTTTATAGTGGCCATGTACAAACCCCATGTTAGGGGGCGTGGTGGCTCAGTGGGTAAGACACCAGGCTTGTTGATCGGAAGATTGCAAGTTCGGAGGTTCGAATCCCTAGCCCCGCATGATGGAGTGAGCTCCCGCACTAGCTCCAGCTCTTGCCAACCTAGCAATTCGAAAGTATGCAAATGCAAGTAGATGAATAGGTACCACTTCGGTGGGTAGGTAACAGCGTTCCACACGCGTCATGTGGCCACATGACCATGGAAGCGTCTTTGGACAATGCTGGCTCTTCGGCTAACAAACAGAGATGAGCACCAGCCCCTAGAGTCGGACACGACTGCACAAATGTGCGGAGGGAAACTTTAGCTTTTTACAAAACTGTTGTTGGATGTAACACTAACATTCCCCCATTGGTGAATTAATTAATATTTATAGTACAATAACTTGCCTATGGTTATTTCAAGAAAAATACTGTTAAATCTCCTAATTAGCTTTAGCTCAGTTGTTTTGTAATATTAGTGTTTGTAAATCTTTTTCTCAAAAACAGGACACATGAGGTCAAGGACCAATTTTTTTTTACCTTCCCACTTCGGATGCCTTTTTTTTTTTTTTTTTTGGTGAGATTGTCCTCTGCAAAGTATGGTGGAATACTGCTGACACATGATATCATATTGAAATTATGAGAGACTGTGCAATCCTTTGTAGTTGAGGATGAGGTTATTAGAGTCTGTCATAAAATTACCATGGGAGATACAGGGCCAGAGTTGACATCTGAGTTCATCTTAGAGGATGGTCTGCTTTTCCTAACAAATTTTAATTTCTTGGATAGGTATTTTAATATATAAAAAGAATTTTATTTAAATTCCAGTTTTGTTTTGTTAAGCCTGAACAGATACAGTTGTAAGGTAGGCTTGGCTGTTCACAGTTTGGTAGGGTGAGGAGCATTATTCTAAATCGGCCATGAAGAAATTGGCATTTTGTGGAGGCATGGAAATACCCACAGATGTGCCATACATCTGGAGGTATATTTTCTGTTGAAAGCTGAAGGGAGTATAGAGTGGCAATATTTGATGGACCTAATCAGGGATGAAAGACTGTTGTTGTAAAAGGCCTCCAGATCATGGCCTCAATAGCTGTGGTTTTGGAAGGCATCAGCTTCTGCACATCTAAGCCTGGAAGGTAAATACATCATGTGATGAAACTTTCCTTTGTTGCCCATTCTAAATCTGGAAGATTCAACTGAGAACGATCTCTTTAACTTGCTACCTATTTGGCATCTTAGTAAACTTAGATATATTCTCAGGCAATTTTCTAAGGAAAGCTGTCAACAGCCATCATTTTCCATCTGCAGTGTAACAAAGAATGCAGCTATGATTTGTAAGGGCAGCAGAGATCACTAAACACTAGAGCAGCAATTTAATAGCACAAACTCCTGGCCATCATTCTTTTCTCTTCATTCCATATTTGAGTAGAAGAGGGCACTGGAATGGAGTCAAGGGAATATCCTGCTTCCATCCTTTCTTATGATCCATCTATCACTCCAATATGTGGCAATGGCAGCTAAGTGAGTGCAGCATCTGAAAACCTGACTCTACAGACTTTCCTGTTTTAATGCTACCCAGTGGACAAATGCTGGGTTTGCTCAATTTTAGCAACTGAGTCCTTAGCCCATTTCTGCCCTGATGGAGAAACATAATTCACAACCTTATCAATACTGTGAAGAAAACCTGTTTGGTGTAGTGTTTAAAGGCACTGGGACAGAAATTGGGAGACCTTGTGTTCCAGTCCCACCTTAGGCACAAAGCCAGACTTTGGGCCAGTCATTTGGGCAACCTACATTTGGGAAAGCCTAATCCAAGGATGTTCAGGACCAGGCAAAAGATTGATCAAGAAAATGGAACTAAATCTGTGTTGAACTGCCCTCCATGCTTTGCCTATCTATTCTCTGAGCATAGATTTATCCATTTAGAAACCAAGCATCTATATATTGTGCTAGACCTGAGGCCCAGGTTGCTCAGTAGGTAGTAAACTGTGGACTGCATTTATCTGACTGAGCTTCCTCCAAAACATGTCAGAACTAGTCATGGTTACATCCTATTCACTTACATCCCATTTGAATTACTATACGGAGCTGCCTTGGGCCTAAAGAGTTAGGAGACTTCAGCTGATCCACACTAGGAAATAGGCTAGTTATGTGGAATATGGACTCCCAACTCCACTCACTACTACTCAGTTTCTAGGCAAAGAGCCAGTTATTAACTGCAAAGCCTATATAACCTGGGACCAAGACTTTTTCAGATATAACTTTCTTCCTTATGAGCCTCCCTGGGCTTTAAGATCTTTGGGAGGGATCCCTTCTTTCAAACTTACCAGAGGGGCATCAGTGGATTGTGTTTTTCTGCTAAGGGAGTAGTTGGTTTGTTCCTTTCAGTAACCAGACAAAACAATCTTGTTCAGGCAGTTATATTTCAGGCTTCTTTTTAATATAATATAATGTAATTAATTGTTTTAATGATTGATATTTAACAATTATTCAGTTTTGTTCTTGTTATAACTAGTAATGACAAATGCCACTTTGGAGGAGAAAGCAGTATGCAAACCACATCAATAAATATATTCCTAGTCTTCCTTCATCTGTCTGATGCTATGTGCCCTCAGCTTGCAATATATATTGTTCTTACAATAAGCTCTACTCTCTAGATCAGTGTTTCTCAACCTTGGCAACTTGAAGATGGGTGAAATTCTTGGGAGTTAAAGTCCACTCATCTTCAAGTTGCCAAGGTTGAGAAACACTGATCTAGATAATACAGAAGAGGGAACTCTATGGATGCAACCTTGAATTCTTGTACAAAAGGCAGGATATCAATCTAACAAGCAAACATATAAATTAATCAATCCCTCCCCACTCACCAACCCATAAAAACTGTAAACAATGACACTAAGTTACATTTCAACTCATCACTCTCATTCCATCATATGGATAATAAAGAAGGTCATTGCATGCAGTGGCCGGATAATTTTTTAATGTGTGTAAAAATTCAGAAACATTGGGTGTCTTACTATTTCTTTTAGACTAGAGACAGTATTGCACAAACTCAGGGCTTATCCCCACTGCCCAGGTTGCCCCATTGCCAGTACAGGCCAGCAATCATTTTGGTGGACAGAAATAGACTTGCATTTTCTCCCTGCCCACCACATGTGCAAACTCCAGACATATTTTCCTGCTCCACTTTCAAAGCAGTGTTTTCAAAATAGTTTATAACAGTTAATAATCTAACTTCCTTTAAATTTCCCGGACATTCCTCACAATGGAGGGATGTAATTAGTGGATTCCCCCGGGGTTCTGTCCTAGGATGGGTGCTTTTTAATATATTTGTAAATGATCTGGAATCAGGCATGACTAGTGGAATAACCAGGTTTGCTGATGACACTAAATTGTTCAGAGTGGTAAAAACAAGTGACTGCAAGAACTCAAAAGGCATTTCTGCACATTAGAAGAATGGGTTCTAAAATGGCAGGTGTCATTCAATGTGAGCAAATGTAAAGTGATGCACATTGATGCCAAAAATCCTAACTACTTATACAAACTAATGGGATCAGAGCTAGCAGTAACTGATGAGAAAGAGATCTTGGAGCAATGGTAAAAAGTTCAATGAAGGTATGCATACACAGAATGCATCCACTGTAAAAAAAAGACCAACAGCATGTTAGGAATAATAAGAAATGGTATTGAAATTAGATGCCAATATCAAATCATGCCCTTATATCAGAGCTTTCCAAACTGTGTGTCGGGACACGTTAGTGTGTCGGCTGCAGTGTCTGGGTGTGTCGCGGCTGCTGCTGCCTCCGAGCCCTGCCAGGATTCCGTGCAGGTCCTAGTGCCTGCCTTGTGCCTTGCTGCCTCCAAACCTGCTGTGATTCCGCACGGGTCCTAGTGCCTGCCTTGTGCCCTGCTGTAAGAGTGTGTCGCGAAATGATGCCCTGCTGTAAGAGTGTGTCGCGAAATGATACATGTCTAAAAAGTGTGTCACCAACATGAAAAGTTTGGAAAGCTCTGCCTTATATAAATCAATGGTGCAACCACATCTGGAATATTGTGTGCAGTTCTGGTTGCCGCAGCTAAAAAAGAATATAGTGAAGCTAGAGAAGATCCAGAGGAGGGCAACTAAGGTGATCAAGGGGCTGGAGCAGCTTCCTTATGAGGAAAGGTTGTGATACTTTTTGTCAAGAAAGGAGGCAAATGAGGAGGGACATCACTTAGGGACAAATTTATGGTGTGGGTAAAGTGGACAAGGAGAAGCTATTTTCCCCTTCCCAAAATACTAGTACCAGATGTCACCCAATGAAATTGAATCTTGGAAGAATCAGGACAAACTAAAGAGAATATTTTTTTATACGACACATAATTCAACCTGAAATGTGGTGCTGGTTACCAGCTTGGCTAAATTCAAAAGAGATTGGATCAAGTTCCGGGGATCAATGGCTATTAGCCTTGATGGCAGCATGACTGCCTCTGAAGGCCATCTCTGGGAGGCTAGTGGGCTTCCTTGTGCAGTTGGTTGGCCACAGACCGCTGGACTCTGCTTATGTTTACGAAGAATTTCTCAATTCTCTTCAATTCTTTTCCAACATAATCTGGGATAGTGTAGGAATGTGAAAAATACCTCTACACCAGACTTGGAGCAATGGATTGTTGATTTGTTATCTCACCATTTGAAGGTTCTTTTTTTTTTAAATAGATGGGCAATGAAAAGAACTTTCAGGTAATATATTGTTAATTAATAGATATAGATACAGATACAGATACAGATACAGATACAGATACAGATACAGATACAGATACAGATACAGATACAGATACAGATACAGATACAGATATATATGGAAAGGGCTGGATTGAAAGACAGCACTGAGGCACTGATCATAGCAGCACAAGAACAGGCACTAAGCACCCGATCCATAGAAGCAGAGGTCTACCACACTAGACAGGACATGAGGTTCAGACTGTGCAGAGAGGCCTCAGAGACAGTCCAACACATAGTGGCATGGTGTAAGATGCAGGCAGGAACAGCATACAGTGAACTACACAAGCAAGTAGCTGGCATTGTGTACAGGAACATCTGCACAGAGTATGGGCTAGACCCACCAAAGTCCAGATGGGAGATTCCACAGAAGGTCATGGAGAATGACAGGGCTAAGATCCTGTGGGATTTCCAGATCCAGATGGACAGGCAGGTACTGGCCAATCAACCAGACATTGTGGTAGTAGACAAGGACCAGAAGATGGCGGTGGTGATAGATGCAGCGGTGCCAAGTGACAGCAACATCAGGATGAACGAGTATGAGAAGCTGGAGAAGTACCAGGGCCTGAAGGAGGAACTAGAGAGGATGTGGAAAGAGAAGGCCAAAGTGGTCCCAGTAGTGGTAGGAGCACTTGGGGCTCTGACTCCCAAGCTGGGAGAGTAGCTCCAACAGATCCCAGGAGCAACATCAGAGCTCTCTGTCCAGAAGAGTGCAATCTACGAACAGCTAAGATACTGCATAGAACCCTCAAACTCCCAGGCCTCTGGTAGAAGACCCACGGTTGTGGAAGACACATACCACCCATAGGGGTGAGAAGGGAATTTTTAAAAATAATACACACATATATTATTATATTATAATATATAATACTTACATTAATTTTTAGTATAGAAATTGTGTTTTTATGGTTTTTAATTCTGTAAGCTACCTGGAGTCACCACGTGTGAGTTGGGCAGCCTTATTTATTTATTTATTTATTTATTTATTTATTTACGTATTTATACCCCACCTATCCCCTCCCTAGACGGAGGGCTCTAGGCTGCTTACAATCATTGCAATTTCATATATTATACAACCATATATTAACAATGTTAACCGCGTGTTAGGGAGGGGGTGAGGGAATCGACTCTTCTTCCGCAGGTATCACACTACATGCCCCAGAATCCCTCACTTCCGAGACGGCTGCTGACGTCCTGGAAGTTGTCATTCGGGATCCGCCGTCCTCCACCGCAGTCCACGGGATTCACCAGGTCTTCTTCGGTCCGAGGGCAACCCTCCGAAAGGACGCCAGCAAATTTTCCCACGTAAGTGGTACCTATTTATCTACTTGCCTTAGCTTTCGAACTGTTGGGTTGACAGGAGCTGGGGCAAGTGGCGAGACCTCACCTCGCCACGCGGATTCGAACCACCGACCTTATGGTCAGCAGTCTAACAGCTCAGCAGTTTAACCCACTGAGCTACCGCGCCCCCTTATAAATCTGTTTAATAAATAATAAATAAATAAATAATAAATATATGTGTATATATACACATACATATATATTAAGAAATCCTGTTAATACTCAGAAACACTCAGTCATTCTGCTTCAAGAAGAACTCCAAAATTTGCTCCTTACTTCACTCTGGGCCAAATTTCAATGGCTTAGCTTCCTATCCCCTAACCATGATACGTTGGGATTTCTCTAGCTCCTGCTAGCCATTTTAGGCTGCTGCGGGCGTGTCCTTTCCCTCTGCTTGCTGCCCTCTTGGCTATTTCTGGCTTCAGCTGCAGGACGGGCCCGATTCCTGGCTCCCACAGAGGCATCTCCCTGTGGAACTTCCCAAAGTCTTACATTTGAAGTGGGATCCTTATACAGTGGAGGGTGGTGCTGTCTTGTTTTAGCAAAGTTTTAAAACACCAGGCCTGGTTTTAAAAACAAGACAAGCACTCTAGGCCTGTGTTTAAAGAGAGAGAGAATGCTAGTCTTGATGTTTCAAACTGAGAAAGCGAACCAGATTTGGCCAGCTGTGTTGCTAGTTTTGTCACCAGTAAGCATTACAGATTTTCCATTCCTTCTCCTCACACTGGCTGTTGCATGACCACTGTTTCTACTATTTTTATTACTGTGGTGGTGGGGCGGTGCCATTTTGCCTGTTCCTGCACCACATTGCCTACTCTGTGGGCCGCTGCCAGGTGCTGCTGGCCACAGCCGGTCACTGCCAGCATTGCCATTGCCCTGAAGCACTAGTTGTAGCTGGGCTATTAGGGGACTTTTTTTTTATTTTCAGAAGAATGTTAGATTCATATTAAGAAATAATCCAACTGACAAGTAGCAGGAGGGGAGTATCGCTGCACCTTCGTTCTCTAAGTAAGGTGACTGGTGGCTAAACCAACCATTCTAAGCACCTGTCTACACTCACCAATCCCGACCTCTGTTGGAGGTTCCAACAAATCAGCATGCCTCATTAGCATATGGGTGATTGCTCTAGGAGGCAAACTTGCTGTATGCTTCCAGAGGAAGCTGTTTGTTGCTCCTCCCACTTCCCCTCCCACCCTCTCTCTTTTGCTTTCTTCCACCAGAGAAGAAGGACCATGCGGCTGCTGGTCCTTCCATGGAGAGGCCATGTGCTAGGCCTCAACTCCAGAATTTTCCCCTTTTCTCCACGCAGCCCTGGCAGGAACATAAGGCTAGGGGTGAACAAAGTTTTAGGGAAACACAGAAGAAGAAGAAGAATCATTTCTAATAGAATGGATGTAACTGTAACTGGACCAAATAAACATAAGAACTCTTTTTTACTTACCTTTGAACCTACTTTGTCTAAGCATGTAATTCTTTATGCTTGGGTGGGCTAAGTGTGTTAAGATCAATAACCTATATTTCTCTAATGTGCTCATTAATGCTATTTTGATAAAACTCCTTTCTGTATGTGCTTATTGTTCCACTGCACTAAGCTCTGCTCCATTCAGTGGTCCTAGCAGTCCACTAATGGTCATCAACCTCAACACACAAGTGACTGGTGGTTGTTTTCCCTGCCACAGCTGACACTGAGTGGGAAGGGAAATGAAGTCAAAAGCAATGGCTTTCCTGAATCAGAATTGTCTCACATTGAAACGGTAAGGATAGGATTATTCCCTGACCTCATTATTGAGGCAAAATACATATTGGCAATGAAGGGAGCACAATGTATGCTAGGGTACTTTTCTGCCAGTTTATTGACCGGAGCATAGCCCTTTAATATGCAACTGTCTGCCCTCTGCTCCTAGTCCCTCCCATAATTTGTAGCAGGAGCCATGTTTTTAGACACCTCTCCATAAATGTTTGCACACATGGCTCTGCCTCAGCTGTCTCATATAGTAGAAGATGCAGTACAGCCAAGATAATTGAGAACATATTTCTAGGTGGACCAGCTGGAATGCCTGTAAGTGTGCCCCTGTGTTGCCCAATGTATGTATTCCTCAATGTGTGGTGGATGATATGCCATGTGCCAACAAGATGTCAACTGACAAGATGGTAAGAACCTGAACAATAATTGCTAATGCCACTGTGTTTTGTTTGTGCTGTACTTCCCTCATTTGGCAAATCACGAGGCAGCCAGCATAGAGCTCTGCAGGTTGGAGCAAACCAGCCAGAATTCATGCATATCTTTGGATATGGATCGGGTGCTTAGTGCCTGTTCTTGTGCTGCTATGATCAGTGCCTCAGTGCTGTCTTTAAAAACCTGGTTCTGCTGCCTGGCTTGGGACAAAGGAAGTGATAGTTCCTCCTGGGTGGGTGGTTAGCTTAGTAATAACCTCCTTTTATGATCTTACCATCCTCTGGATTTTTTATATTTCTATTTATTATGATATTGTATTTTAATGATTTATAGGTTTTTTAATTTTAATATTTATTGTAAACCGCCCAGAGTCTACTGCGGTAGAGATGGGCGGTGATAAATTTGATTAATAAATAAATAAAATAAATATAGTGTTTTCGTGCATAGAGGAGGAAGCTGCAAGCACCTTGCTTCACTTCTTTCTTCTTAAAAAATATAGATAGAGGACAGAGCTTGCTCCCCCAAACTCCTGCCCATCTGAATTCAGCCAACGTCTTAGATTAAATGAACCTTGCATTCAGAACGTTTCTCACCCTTGTACTCTGCTATGAATATGTGGGATTCAAGCATGCTCTTTGAGGCCTGTGTTTGAGCTTCCAAAGGCATCCAATGTACTTGATAAGCTTTAGAATTACCAGTGATACATTTCTCGTGTTATTGTTCAGCCTGTTCAGCTGCTGGCATAGCACAGTAGGCTGAAGTGGAGGGCAACATTATCTTCTTCCTCCATCTCAGCTATTGAATGAGACCCTATAATTTCCCAGGAAAGGGAAGCTGGCATCACCTGGCTTAACATTGGATTAGAAGAAAACCTTACACAGGAGAAAATATGTTGTTATAATAAGCCAAGAGTTGAAACAAAAAGCATAGGATTAATGCTAGTAGAAAGAGGAAGAGAATGGTTCTCAAGGTGTGCAGAGGATATTCCCTCACAATTAATTTCCCTTTAATAACCCTTTGCTTAAGACTTTCAAAGGGAAATTGGCTACAATTTCTGTCCTTTACACCAAATAATTCCTGTATTTAATGGTGAATATTGTTCATGCAATTCATCTCTCGATCAGCATGGAGAGCTGTATGAAACTGCTTTTCAGTTAAAATCTCAAACTGATCTTGTTATCAAAACATTACTTGCTGGCTTCATTGTAGCCCTCCCTTCTTCATTAAACTTGTTTTAGGACAACTGCTAAGACAGGTGCTTAGAATGGTTGGTTAGCCACCAGTCACCTTACTTACAGAATGTAGGGGCAGCGGTACTCCCCTCCTGTTACTTGTCAGGTGGATTATTTCTTAATGTGAATTAAGGTTTATGGCATTTCTCAGCTATTCTTCTAAAAATAAATAAAGCACTGGCTCCTGATACTTCTAATCAATAAGTCATCAATCAAACAGCAAACTGTGGAAGCAAATGCTCCCTCAAATGAAATTATGGGAACAAGTAGCACTAATAAAATATAATTAAACATAACATTAGCACACAGAGAACAAGGCACTCAAAGTTTGCAGGATCCCTCTCTGAGTCCTTCTTTCTCTCTTTTTATTTGAACCTTAAAGTCCCACAATCACCTGGTGAAAAATCTAGAATCTAGGTTAGAACCAATTCCTAAATATGCATGTATATCTGGGTTTATATAAATCAAGTGTTTCAAGGGTCTGCCTTAGATTAAAAAATATTAGTAAAAGTTAGATTTACATTTCTCACCATACATCCAGGAGCTCAATATAAGGGATGTCCCTTCATTGATTCCCAGATAAAGGATTAATTTATTTGTTATTTATTTCTGTTTATAATAGGCTATGAGAGCCAGTTTGGTGTAGTGGTTAAGGTACTGGGCTAGAAACTGGGAGACCGTGAGTTCTAGTCCCACCTTGGGCACAAAGCCAGCTGGGTGACCTTGGGCCAGTTGCTCTCTCAGCCCTGGGAAGGAGGCAATGGCAAACCACTTCCAAAAATCTTGCCAAGAAAACTGCAGGGAATTGTCCAGGCAGTCTCTGAGAATCGGACACAATTGAACAGATTAAAAAAAAAGTAGGCTAAGACTTTTTATGTAGTTCAACATTTTTATTATGTTAGAATTCAGATTCATAATTAATCCAATGGCATAGATACTTTTTACTCTAGAAAAAAAAGCAAATATACAACATGAAGCGTATTTTAGCAACAGTTAATGACTAAACCAAAGGAACTTTCACACTGCACAGTTTTTTTTCCATTTCCACACCAATCCTTCACTAACCCACTTGAAGTTGACCTTTGCTCATTTCCTCTTTTGCCAGTATCAACATACTAAGAAGGCAATTTTTTTTAATCCATTCAATCATGTCTGATTCTTGGAGACTGCCTAGACAAATCCCTGAAGTTTTCTTGGCAATGTTTTTCAGAAGTGGTTTGTCATCATTTCCTCATCACTTCCTATTTCTACAATATGTAGATAATACTAAAGCTGCCTTTCTTCACCAGGTTATTGTAAAAAGCATTTAAGTACTTTGGGTATGCTATATGCTGAGTATTCTGGTTTACCTGTCCTTTTTAAATTGTTTTTCAAGAAGAATAGTTGGGTAATTTGTGGCTTGATTCAGAGTAAAGAGAAATACACATATAAGGGGGAACATTTATTAATTTGTTGGGTTTCTATACCTCTGAATCATACGTTTACAGTACAATTTACAGTACTAAAGTAGAAAAATCCAGAATAATAAAATAAATAAAACTGTGATTACTCAGAAATTTAAAAAAAAATTAATAAGAAACAATATCATGCCTAACTTCATCAATTATGGGTCCCATTAACAAAGATAACTTAAGTATGCAAGGAACATCTCAGTCAGTTTTCACTGCTTTGCAAAATGGTGTAAGCGTCTGTGCCGGTCTGATCTCAGGAGTGAGGCTAGTCCATAAAGAGGGGGCCATAACTGAGAAACATGATCCTTTGTCCCCACTGAAATCATCTCACTTATGTTGCAGATAAACAGCCTCCCCTATTTGGATAAATGCACCAGATCGGATGGTTCTAGCTGATGGACATGAAGGAGCCAAGCCATGTAGGGTCAGAACTAACAGTTTGAATTATACTTGGAAAACTTTAGGCAAGCAGCACAGGGCCTGCAGTATCAGTGTAACATGATTGAAGAAGCTGACAAAATAAGACTAGAGAAGTGCAGGGGTTTTGCTGCTCTTACCACTACAGTGTAGGATTTAACATAAGCTCTTACCCATGCCCAATGAAGTTCACCTTTGTCTTTCTTCACTAGCACTCCTGAAGCTACTCAGTGAACCAAGGATCAACAAACATGAAGAGGCTGCTTTGGGGCAATCTCATCAGGCACCGTGGTCCCTTTTACTCCTTGAACAGTAGACATGGTGCCTGATGTAACTGCCTATCAGATTGCTGGGACAATCCTCAAGTGCACTTGGAAATCCTTTGAGATCCATAAGGCGTCTCGGATGATCCCTCCTAATAGGCCTTCCCATCTTGAAAGTTTGGTCTAGTGGTTAAGGTGCTGGGCTAGAAACCAGGAGTCCGTGAGTTCTAGTCCCGCCTTAGGCATGAGAGCCGGCTGGGTGACCTTGGGCCAGTCACTCTCTCTCAGCCCAACTCACCTCACAGGGTGGTTGTTGTGGGGAAAATAGGAGGAGGAAGGAGTATTATTATTTATTTATTTAATTAATTTTTATCCTGCTTTTATTATTTTTCTAAATAACTCAAGGTGGTGAATATACCCAATACTCCTTCCTCCTTCTATTTTCCCCACTACAACAACCCTGTGAGGTGAGCTGGGCTGAGAGAGAGTGACTGGCCCAAGGTCACCCAGCCGGCTTTCATGCCTAAGGTGGGACTAGAACTCATGGACTCCTGGTTTCTAGCCCAGCACCTTAACCACTAGACCAAACTTGAGTTATTTATAAAAAATAACAAAGGCGGGATAAAAATTAAATAAATAAATAAATTGTACTCTCTCCATTATCAATGTTATGATAGTTATGTGATCTTGTGTTTCTTTTCTGAAACTTGCCTGTTGTGTGAGCCTTTTTCTCTTTGTGTATAGCTTTATTTTTCTTTGTAAAACCTTAAACAAAACTTTGCATGTGTGAGGAATTAGTACAATGCTTGGCAATTTGTGCATTCTCTTGCATCTCCCTTCATCGTTATAGGTACAGTATATACACATTTTTTCCTAATACCTAGGCCTCATAGTCTTGTACCATATTTCTTGATATAGAACTGTGGTCAATTTCACTGTTTATTCTCCTAAAGGAATACTTCAAGGAATTCTTCATCTGTGCCTAGTGCTTTACTATTTGACAGCTGGTCAATTTCCTCTCCTGACTCACTTTCAGATGGGGTCAATTTCTGTACATATTTTCTCTCTACAAACCTGTCATTCTATAATCCCATCTGTGAAGGGTTTTAATATAATGATAATAGATTAAATATAAATATAATATAAATATAATTTAATCTTCCGACATTTGCTTTTATCAGATCTCTTTTGTGATTGCTCTTGGGTACTCCTAACCTAGCTGTAATTTTGCTGTAATTTCTCTAATTTTCTTAAAAAGATCTCTCATGTTTTGTTCCTTGTTACATTCCTTTATTGGTACACAAACTTGATTGAGATGCCTTCCTTGCTTGAAAGTGGACATTTCATCACACATCCTTTCTGTTACGCAAGGCTTTTATCCTCCATCTTTCCTTGGCTTTCATGACGGCATGTTCTGAAAACCATGCATAGATTTTTTAATATATTTTTGGTGATATTCTTTTCCACAGCTAATATGAGCCAATCTCTGACTAGCCTGAGACTATGCTGCTAGGCAGTGGCTTTTCTCCCTATAAATATAAAATACAGGAAAACTTTGATCTACCCTTATGCAAGAAATGCGGGCAATGGGTTTGTGGCATTCTGATTCTATTGGCCATTTGATATTGTCTTTCTGGGGGTACACCTAACAAAAGGGACTATTTATTCATATAAAATCTAGATTAATGAAAAGTTAACAAGCAAACAAAAAAAGACAAACTGCTTTTGTATAAAATTGCTAATGAATGAGAACATTCTATTTTGATTACATGTGTAAAACATAACAGATAGGGTAGGTATCTGCCAGAAAAAGTGGTTTGCTTTATGCAACCTGCTACACTTTTGCAGCTAAGAGAAATGTTGCAAGAATTCAAAGTAGGTTTTGAACAAAGCAAATATTTGCCCTTTATTCACTTAAGAGTGGAACAAAATCATTTTAGTTCTTACTGTTCACAGAAATATGCAGTCAAGACTTATCTGGGAATATGATTATCAGCTTCCAGAACAGAAATCCTAAATAACATCGTTGTTTTTTTTTTGTATGTCATAGCAAAAATCCCATACAAAGTCTAAACTAAATTTATGTCAGTCTTCTGATATAACGATATGTAGTGTTCAATTTAATTTTGCATCTGAAATTTCTACCAGTGCTGCAAAAAGCAAAGACTTTTCACCTGTGGTGCAAGATTGTGAGTTTGCGATTATATCAAATATCTCAAAGAAACAATATCATGGATGATGAGAATACAATAGATAATTAAAAATCAATTTAAATGTATTTAAGAAAATCAAAGTTTACATGGCATGATCTTTCTCTAGTTGCACCAACTCATAGCACATCTTGTGGGAACATTTTCTTTCCTATCATGCCTCATGACATTGCTTTTATCTTATTGCCAACTCCCTTAGCTGGACAGGTGTTGAAGTAACTTTTTCTTTCTTATTCTGACACTGTCCACTGCATAACATTTTTTAAGCTTTGTCATCAATTTTCTTGGAAGGAAGTGAGGTGACTGGCAATAATTGAAAATAGAGGCAATGTAGACAGCAATCCCATACTAGTATAGTTTTCTCCTGAATTAGGGATGAGTAGATAGCAGTATAATTTGATGGTAAGAAAAGATCATAATCCCTTAGGCTTATGTTGCTGAAAGAGTCATTCTGTGAAATGGAAAGGAAAACAGGGTAAACAGTAACTTTCACTGTTTCCATCCTTTCTAATGAACCCAAACTGGTTTCGTTAATGTCTTTTTTTCTTTCCATTCTAGTCTCAGTTCTGCTGGCCAGCAGCATAGGAATGTTCAGATAGATTCTGATTCCTAATAGAAGCAGAATGGGCAAACCATGGCTAATTCAAGTGATGCTCAAGGCAGGTAGTGGTAATAAAGGTGGAGAAATGGAAAATTTCTTTCTGTTCTTTCTCTAACTTTCCAAAATCTTCTTTCTCCAACTTTCAACCTAGATGCCATTTCTGCTGCTACTGTATCCACATCATCATCTAATAATTACAGTTCTAAAAGGAGGATATTATATGGAGAACACCCATACACACTTTTTGCTGACATTTCTGGCTTTGTGTCATTACAAGTTCTCTCTCACTCTCCCACCCCTTCAGTTGTATCATCAAACAGAAAATAGCTGGTGTTGCCCAACTCTCAAGTAAGCCAGGAAAGGATAGCCACTAAATGTCTGACCCACTAGGCTTTCCAGATATTCCTCCAGTCTCCTTCTACCCATGGAGGGGATGGAAGAAATAATATTGTGTTGATGTTGGCTAAATTGGCATGTTGGCACAAAATATTCACAGTCATTTCAATTAATGAAGAATAATGATAGCATAGTTGACATGTATAGTGTATAATGTAAGGGGAAAATATATCTTCCTGGGATTAAAATTATACAAAGGCAATAAAGGTTTGTGGATCAGCTCAGGATTAGAAGCAATCTGAGGAGGTAGGGAAATTTTGAGATGAAAAGCCCAGAACCAAGATGAAATGTGTGGAGTAGAAATGAAGCAATAATGGCTAGAAGCATTGAATATTATATTTTATATGAACCACCAAGTCAATTTGTAAGCTGCTGCTTTTACTTGAAATGTTACATTCAAACCAGATCAATTCAGAGAAACTAATATCTTAAATAACAGTGGTGGAAGCTTAAAATGTAAATGATGAATTAGATTTAAAGACCTATGAAAAAGGACTAGAGTGTGTCAGTTCAAGCAGTGTAACCAAATCAGAGATATTTATCTTTCATTGTTTAATATTCCTAACTGTATGGTAATAACATTTAGGATGATGGAAAGCAACACATGGCAGGGAATATAATGAAGCAAAGCTGATGGAATAATTATGCCAGCATGCCTAGGCATCATGAGGAGGTAGCATTCAGATTCTTCTAGCATGCTGCTCTAGGGGAAAAAAAACTAATAAAACTGGGCAGGGTGCCTATCCCGAATATCAAACATTGGCATTCAGTAAAATATTGAACTATGATGTGACTGAGAAGAATGGGAATTCTCTTAATATAGCAAAAATATTAGCTGCCTTTAGGTTGTGTTATGAGTATTTAGTTTGTTTTTTTCTGCACATGAATAGAGAAACAAATAGAACAAGTTATAGGACACAAGATTTCCAGAGTCTCTTTTAGGAACAAACAGGAAGAACTTGAAGTCTTAATGCAGGAAGCCAGATATGATTAAATAACGGCCTTTCTCCAGGGCCGTTCCCAGTCGGTGTTGATAGGGGAGGAGAGAGCTGACCCGCGACCCCTGACTTGTGGGGTGCCGCAGGGGTCGGTTCTCTCTCCTCTCCTATTCAACATCTACATGAAGCCGCTGGGCGAGATCATCCGTCACCACGGGATGAGGTATCACCAATATGCTGATGATACCCAGTTATACATCTCCGTCCCGGGTGAAGTAAGTGATGCGGTCAATGCCTTATCTCAGTGCCTGGAGGCTGTGGGGGTCTGGATGGGGAACAACAGGCTTCAACTGAACCCTGGTAAGACGGAGTGGCTGTGGATTGATGGCCCCCCTGGATCTGGGAAGTTGTCATCTTTGGTTCTGGGGGGGGGGTTGCACTATCCCAGTCGGATCCAGTGCGGAATCTGGGGGTCCTCCTGGACTCGCGACTCCTACTCGAAGAGCAGGTGGCAGTCGTGGCCAGGAGGTCCTTTGCACAGCTTTGAGTTGTGCGCCAGTTACGCCCTTTCCTGGATCGGGAGGCCCTCCAACCAGTCACTCACGCCCTTGTCATCTCCCGTATAGACTATTGTAATGCGCTCTACATGGGGCTACCCTTGAAGAGTATCTGGAAGCTTCAGCTGGTGCAGAATGCGGTGGCGCGAGCAGTTATGGGTGCCAGGAGATCGGCACATGTGACACCTCTGCTACGCGAGCTGCATTGGGTGCCAGTTTGCTTCCGGGTCCAATTCAAGGTGTTGGTGATTACCTTTAAAGCCCTACATGGCATAGGGCCAGGGTACCTGAGGGACCATCTCGTCCCGATAACCTCGTCCCGCCCCACCCGTGCATGCAGAGATGGCATGCTTCGGACCCCCTCAACAAGAGAATTCCATCTAGCGGGGTCCAGGAGGCGTGCCTTCTCTGCGATAGCGCCCGCCTTATGGAATATCTTGCCCCCGGAGGTGAGACTGGCCCCCTCCCTCCTGGCCTTTCGGAAGGCCCTTAAGACCTGGCTCTGCCACCTGGCCTGGGACGACGGAGGTGGTAGTGCCTCCTGGGGTTGGCTAGCCCCGTAGCCCCATGATCCATTCTGCGGGTCCTAATCCATCTTGGATTTTATTTTATTTTATTTATTTAGGCTTGTGAGATATTTTGTATAGTTTTTAAATTTTATTTACTGTAACCCACCCAGAGTCCCTTGCATGGGAGATGGGCGGGGAATAAATTTTAAAAATAAATAAATAAATAAATGGCTGCAAGGCCTGTTCGGAATATCTTGGGATGGAAATATAATTTTTGACTCTTATTCATATGATAAACTTTGGGATAATCTCAGTCAGAAAAGTGCACACAAATCTTTTATAATTCTTTTTTTAAAATCTATTTATGTTTATGGGTTAATGGATATTAATACTTTAGATCAGCTAATTTAAACCACTCAAGTTACTGCAAAAGGAATTGTGATTTTCTAAAACTGCAGAATAGCAGTACATTCAATTAAACATCTGTTGATTTCACAATTGGTCCAATTCCTGAGTTTCTGTCAGCTCTGAAATGTATTCTGGATGATTCCAAATCTGTGGTATTTTTTTTAATAGACCATGAAAAAAAATAGTGATTGTGGATATTAATTATTTGCAAGAACTTTGAAACAAAGACTTAGAAAGCTGCATATTAACAAATCAATGGAAGTTAAATTCACTAAATTCGTAGTGAATAGAATAGAATAGAAACTTTATTGATTTAGTCATTTGACCATATCAAAAGTATAAAACCAATACAAGTATACAAGTAAATAGAAAACAGTAGGACAAATTCATAATAAATCATCACCCCTACAGTTAATCCCAATCTTATCTAGATAGTCTGTCTTCTTCAAAATGGCCTTTGATATAAAGAGTGCAGTCTTACTAGTGATATGCAGGTTCCTTCCCTGCAGAAAGTAAGACAGTTTCTCCTGGGTGCCCCAGTATTTTTTAATTTTTAAATCAGAATCTAAGTAAACAGTCCTTTCTGCAGAATATAGTTTGCAATCAAAGAGAATATGTGCAATGTCTTCAACAGCTGGCACACCACAGATAAACAGTCTTTCCTCACATGGAACTCCATGAAACCTCACATATCTTACTCTTCGAAGAGCTTCTAAGCTCTTCTAAGATATTGGGGCATATACAGTAAGTTGTTAAATACTTTTCTAACTGGGAGGCTGATTTGTGTTGAGCCAGCCACTTCAAGGACTTAACATGTTTAAGGGATGCAATATCATCTTGGGCAGCCACATCCATGACTTTGTTTGAAACTTTTCTTGGCCTTCAGATCTGATTGGACTGGGAATTGGTTGGAGAATCCATATTGTGAGATGGCATTTGAAAGTTGGGCAGCCCAAGCACAAGGAGGCTTATTATGCAGCTGCTCTTCAAAACAAAGCTTGGGTGATCTATAGATAAGATCTTCAGCCAATAGTTGAATACTTTAATTACTAAATGGCTTTGTATAAGGGGTATACCCAACTCTGCCCTTACTGTTGGGGTTGCTGTAGACTTGTCCACCTCCAAGATGCATTTCAAGAAAGTGGACTGTATCTGTTCCAATAAGGGGGCATTTATATATCCCCACAGTTCTGTGCCATATGCAATCATTGGGACTATTTTGCTGTTATATACCATTATGATTGGACTTAGAGAACTTGGGTAGCTGTGGTTGGTGAATTGGTGAATTGCCTTATGGCATTGGCACAGGCTGTAGCCCTTAAAGAACTCTTAAAATGTGGGAGCCAGGAACCTGTTTCTGTAAAAACAAGTCCTAGGTGTAGATAGGACTTAACTTGATCTATCCAGGCTCCAGTTATACCTAGTCCGTCTCTTCCCAAAAACAACTACCTTGGTCTTGGACTTATTGATGTTCAGGTAGTTGAGTGCAAAGTATGTACTAAACCTGCACAACAGTCTTCTCATGCCTACCTGGGTGTATGTCATAAATACCATGTCATCTGTGTAAAGCAGAATATTTACATGTTTATTTTTAACTTTAGGCATATGCATATCAGTTGAATGAAGGGACTTTGGGATATAATTGATGTACAGATTAAACAAAATGGGAGCCAGTATACATCCTTGTCTGACCCTTTATTGGTACTAATTATCCCTGTTAGGGAACCATGTGCTCCTGTGCGTACCCTTAGGCATGAGTTTGAATATAATGCCTTGATTAAAGAGAGGAGTCTAGGCTCAATGCTCAGGTCTGTAAGTTTCTTCCAAAGAAGGTAACTATTTATTGAATCAAATGCTGCACTGAGATCTATAAAAGTTGTAAACAGTTGGCTCCCTTTAGCTGTATATTTTTATATTAGATGACATAAAATAAAACAGTTATCAATAGTGGAGCGACCAGACCTAAATCCAGTTTGCTCTTTGAGTAGCAAGCCCTTTTCAATTACCCAGTTCTCAATCTTGTGTAAAAGATATTTGGCATACAATTTTGCTACAATGTCAATTAGACTAATTGGTCTATAATTTGAGGGATCACCCTTATCACCCTTTTTGTAAATAGGATTCTCATGCTTAGTGGATGTTGCATATAATGTTTAAGAAGTGTTGGTTCTCAGCTTTGCTATGTTGGGAGTCTGAAATGATAGATGGGATGCATTTGATATGGTCTTGCCCCTACCATTGCCCCATTTTGGTTTAATTTCCATACGTTTGGAGCTTTAAATTGTGAATATGATTCTGAGTTGTGCACTAAAATGGTTATATCTATCATTATAATAAAGGACTATAGTTTTATTGAATATGGAGCATAGCAAAAAAGATCACCCTTTTACAATAGAAAGGCAGTGCCACCATGGATTTACGATCTTGGATTAATGGTATTTATTCACTTTCTCTTTTGAACTGGTTCTTTATTGATGTAAAGGAAATCTAATCAGTATTACTCTGTGTGGTCAAGGTTTAATGTTGTGTTTAAAAATGAAGTGACTTTCTCTATGTATTGTAGTGTGGTTTTATCCTTTTTCTTTTTCCCCTTTTTTGGAGGGGGTTATGTTTTTCTCCTTTCTTCATTTATGTATATTAAAGTAAGTAATAATAGTATAGTGTCGGCTTATGTGCTCTCTTAGATTTTAAAATAAATGTTATTTTATAATAAATGAACTATTTAGGTTCGATTGAACTGTGTGATTTTTTTAAAAAATTGACAAGTGTTTCTAATAATTATTGTGTTATGCTCCATCCCATATAT
The DNA here is from genome assembly GCA_023362775.1 of Charina bottae. NCBI lineage: Eukaryota > Metazoa > Chordata > Lepidosauria > Squamata > Charinaidae > Charina > Charina bottae. The sequence continues at coordinate 4,717,916 of JALMGJ010000028.1, read as the reverse complement.
TAAGCATCGAGTGCTTCATTCTTAACTCCTCTTCCCTTCATGTCATCACATGTTTTCAGTGGATCTGAGTGGCAATCTGCTCACTCATTGCTGAGTTCAGCTTGTTTAGGTGTGTACTAGAAAAAGCATGGGGTCTTTCCCCCTTCTTCTCTAGTTTCTGTCATTCCACAACTGCCTGCTCTTCCTGAAGTGACCATAACAGAATAAGGTCTTCTTTTACTGAGACCCCTCCATCTTTAAAAAGCAGAGTGGGAAAAAAGGGAGGAGGATTATTTATGCAGGCTTTTGTTATGCAGAAATTTTACTAATGTTAATGCACACTGAGACCTCTCATTTCTTTGTAATTAAGCAGGACTGGAGACACTTCAAGTGGGAGGGGCAGATAGGTGATGATACTCATGGAATTATAAATTCCGATCCTACTATGTCCCATGTATCAAGCACTGACATTATAAGTGATTGGTTATTCCAGCATCAGAGAGATGCAAAAATGAGAGCCAGTTTGGTGTACTGGTTAAGGCACCAGGCTAGAAATCAGGGGACTGTGAGTTCTAGTCATGCCTTAGGCATGAAAGCCAGCTGGGTGACTTTGGGCCAGTCACTCTCTCTCAGCCCAACTCACCTCACAGGGTGGTTGTTGTGGGGAAAAAAAGGAGGAGGAAGGAGTATTAGGTATGTTCCTCGCCTTGAGTTATTTAAAAAAATAATAAATGCAGGAAAAAAATCTTTTAAAAAATGAACAGAACATATCCCAATGCTGATTATTAGGCAAAGAAGACCATTTTTACTGGAAGGCTGTTATTAATAAGAATTGCATTGTTCCTGGCTAGTCAGTTAAAAAGTTGTTATACAGCATATATTCTCATAATGGCCATTCAGTCAATAAACTGCAAATCAAATCCAAAGCTTGAGAGTGCAACATGCATTGCATCTTTAGCTGATCACCCATGAGTTGATTCTCATGGTAGTTCTCTGGAAGAATCTATAATCTGTTTACACATGTTGATTGTCTACATGGACTCTCCTAATAAATAACTAACTTCATCCAGGATTTGTTGTAAGACTACAATAAAGAATGAGAAAGAAATTAACATCCATCAGAGAGACGCATGATTCAGTGAAAAGTTTAGTAAACAAATAGCATACATTTCAACCAAATGAGGCAAAATACTAGAATCATTCTTTTAAAAAAAGGCTTTGAAGCATTTCATGAATGCCCTTGGTGATTGTTACAAACCATAGAAGGGTGGCAGGTATTATTATCCTCAAAAGACTAAATGTAAATTGCGCTTCCTGTTTCACAACTTACAATAATTACTTAAATGCTTCTAAATTTCAGTGAATAGTGTACATTTGCTCACCCAATTTTTCTTACTACATGTCTGGATTGTTTGTTCAATCTGATATGAGGACATTTTAGTTTTGTTCTGGATTCCAAATAGAGCAGTCTGTTAAAATATAAGCAACAATCATCCAGCAGTTTGTAATTTTTTAAAAAAAGAAATTGTGGCTATGGCAGAAGGAATCAAATTAGTCTTATCTTTTCAGTCCTTTGTATATCCTAATTTAGGTTCACCGTTTGGGGAAAAGACCAAAGCACAACCATCCTGGCCATCCCCTTTCCAAAGGAAATTGAAGGGATACTTTCTGCTAGCTTTGGATGTGTGTGGCTTGTGCAGCTATTATCATTACTGGATAGTGGAATGGTACTCATCAATACTTGATTAATTAATCTCAACTAGGATTTTGTCCCCAAGACTTTCCCCTCCTCTAATATTGGTATATGAAAATGCAACTCGGGAAATCACAGTCAGAATTCAAAGTATTTTACACTGAGAAAATATGTTTGAAAAATATAAATATGTAAAATGAAATGAAGTTAATCACCCTTCTATAATTTTTAACCAACTTTTTATTCCGTAGGAATATTCAAAACAGGACACTGAAAATAATTCCTAGGGGGGGGAATCTGTTTTGGATCAGGATTCTAAGTTCACGAAGAAGGTTGCAAGATTCTTTTCTGTCACCATTGTGGTATGTCAGAGCTTACAATATGAAACATAAAATTAGCAAAAGAAAACACACTTGGTTGGCATTAATTATTTCCTCCCTAGAGTGTGTGCAGAAGAGAGTGAGAGAGATGGAGAGAGGAAGAGAAAGGAGACCCAGTCATCAATGAAACCGCCGCATTGACCTCTCAGTCTAGGGTGGGAGGGGTGCAGAAGATTCCCCCATCAGTGCAATCAACGCCGCTGCCCTCTGCAATGATCCCCATTATATGCTTCCTTCTCATGCATGTTTCAGCACCATAGACAGCGGGAGGGGGGAGAGAATGAGAGCGAGCGAGAGCGAGCGAGAGCGAGAAGCCAGCGTTGAAGGCGTCAGCGCAGCTGTTCCGAGGGAGAGAGGCAAGGAAGGGGAAAAGTTGAAGTGCGACGGGCAACGCCAGGCTCTCTGCTCCCTCCCTACTTTTCCAAGCTGGCACAGTGCTTAGAGAGGGCGCTCATCATGCAGTGTTTAGCAGCAGGGGCTGACAGAACTGCCAGGTAGCAGCAAAGAAAGGTGCTGCGAAGAACCCACTTTCCAAGTCCAAGGAAGACTGGATCTGGACACCTGGCATCTGAACAATTAGTCTCTCTCTGTCTCTCTCTCTGTTTCTCTTCCTCTCTCTCTCCTAACCAGCCCCCTCTGAAGCTGGTCTCCCCCTTTCCAGCTTTTCCAGGAGAATGCTGGCAGTGTTACAATTGGGGCTCTGGTGCCCAATCCCGTTGTAAAATTTATTTGCCCTTCCTTTCCTTGCGGGATTGTGTGGCTCTCCGGCATTACCCTGATGTGACTTTCCAACCCCCTCTCGCTCTGGAATCATGGGCATCTTTTGGGCTTATGTTGGATTCCTTTTCTTCACAGTATTGTACATCCAGCAAGGACTTTCTTCTCAAGGTAAGAGCCACCTTTTGCCAACACTGGAATAGAGGGAATCTGTAGTGGACAGGAAAGGCTATCACAGTGAGAGGAGGGGGCCTATCGAAGTAAGACGTCCTTGTATTTCCCTGTTTAAATCTTATTCTCCCCCCCCCATTAAAGGGGGGGATAAGTTCATCTGGAGTGAGTACGGTACAAATTTGTGCATTCGGTTTCCAGACACAAATGTAACATAGCTAGCTTATAGATGTATTGTTGTTTATGTCTGAGCAATGCTTTCATTTAAAAAGAGGTTGTTGTTGTTTTGTTTTTAAAACATAGGGGACTATATACGGTGTGTTTTCCGACCTTGTGTTCAGGATTCACAGAGTCATGGAGCCTGTGGGAAAGGGAATTTGCTTTTCTCCTTTAAATAGTGTAGTCTTTTTTAGAACGTCACTCTCTCCTCTCCTCTCCTCCCCTCCCTCTCTCCCGTTTTCCCCTATAATCCTATGTTCATGTTCTCAAACCTTGGTTTTTGTCTATATTTCTACAAAGACCACTCCGTTCGCTGGCCCCCACCGCCCTGACAAAGGCGCCTTCTGCATTCCAAGTAGCCCCTGCTCTGCAGAATCCATCCAGTTGTTTGAGACTTTGAAGGCTGCAGTGTTCATTTCAGCACCATGGAGAGATCATATCAGGGCGCTCCTCCAAATACTGCACTGGCAACCGGAAATGCTGTTAGCAATTTTTGGCTTGTTTGTTTGTTTAACTTTAGACAGAGGTGGGGCAGGAGTGGGGGAATAACAGCCAGCAGAAATATGGTCTCTTTTCCTACTGCCGATGAGTTTCTGTACTAGTGAATGATTGGGAGGGGGATAGTGCTGGAGACTTTCTCTTTAAATAGAAAACATAGAGAGACATCCCTGAGAAAGATACCTGTGGCTGTTTGCAATTTAACTATTTTAAAAGTGAAGACCGATCAAGCATTTTCTCCAATAGCCACAGCGATGAGCCACAGGACATAATCTAGCATATATGTGTGAGATATTATTGAAGCCTTTTCAACATGTCCACTCTCAATCTTTAATACCACAGAACAGAAGTGGCCAGACTGGTGCTTATTTCCATACTGTCTGAAAAGTGAAAGCAGGATGTGGTGGTGGCTTAATTGAATAGATCACTTTCCCAATGTCCCTGTGGGAATATAAAGGGCATTATGCTGATTTTTCTGTGAAACATGTTAAGAAACATGTTCTTTATTGTGTGTGCTTGGAAGAGGTAGCCATACTGGCATGCTAGGACTGAACCAAGGAAGCAAAGTATTTCCAGTGTTTGAATCTTCTGAATTAAAATATGATCTATTTTTTAATTTAGTGTGTCATTACAAACAAAATTGAGAATGTCATAAAGTAGGATCCAACCATAGGAATTACTTTATAACAAATAAATGCCCTAATACACTCTTTAAAATATTCAGATCTTCTTTTTAAAAACAGGAAAGAAAGAAGCATGCTATTCTGACAATATACTTAATAATTAATAGGGTTCATCTATCAAAAACAAACATCTGGATTGTTTGTTATATTTCACTAATCCCTACGAAAAAATACTGAAATACTGCCTTCCTTAGAATATCTGCACTTCATTATCTGTGATTGTGCAAACCCAAACAAAATATTTCTAAAGTATTTAGTTTTTCCATTAGCCAAATTTGGGGACAGTAGTGGTTTATTAGACAAATATGGAAAAATAAAAATAAAAGAAATGAACATTAATATTTTAAAGGAAGACATAGAACAGAAAAGACGTGAACATTAGTATAAGAAGGAAATGGAAGAAAATGGGGGAAAGAGAGTACTACAATCCTATGTATGCTTAGTTGGTCTAAGCCCTACTGAACTAACTAATCAGGTACATGTACAATCTTCTGCATCGTCACTTATAAATATGGTCTAGTGAATGCAGTAGAATTTATTCCCATACATGTACAGGACCATATTCTAAGGAAGGGAAATCAAGAAAATGAATGGGGGGGAGAAAGAGAAAAGGAATCCTAATGAGATCTGCTTTTCTTTTCCAGCCAAATTTACTGAATTCCCTCAGAATGTCACAGCTACTGAGGGGCAGAATGTGGAGATGTCTTGTGCATTCCAGAGTGGCTCTGCCTCAGTGTACCTGGAAATCCAATGGTGGTTTCTGCGGGCAGCTGAGGACCAAGAAGCTGCAGCTGAGGTGACGGACACTCAGGTACCAGCTCACAACCTAGGCATTCCCTACAGCAGCTAGAGAGTGAGATTCAGGGAAGAGATGTGGTTTGCCCCAGAAATGTAATAGCTCACTCACTAGGAGAAGTAAAACATTGCTGAGAAACAGATAACTCCAAGGAATAGAACCCTGGCTTTTCATTTCATTGCTAACAGGTTTTGAAAGACCTGTTATTCACAAGCGTGGGTAAAAGATATGGACTCTTAAAGAGTTGCATTTTGATCAATGCAAAGCTGCAGTGTACTTATAATTTTAGTGCTGGAATCAGTACTGAATTTTGCAACCTTGCCACTGGACAACAACATCTCCTAATAAGATTACATGTTGTAAGTGTTCTCTTCAGAAGATCAATAATCAATAAACACATAGCATGAAATTTGCCTTATTAATTCAATAACCAATTGTTATATCAAGTATTTCTTATTCTTTACTTGGGAAGAAAGAATCTAATAGGTTTCATATCATTTTTATTCCTTATGTTGAGACAGGGTGGGAAATATGTATTTGCATCATTCAGATTCCATATATCCACCTTCTCAATGCCTTTGATGCATCCAGGCAGTTTCAGAATTCATTAATATTATCAAAGCAAAAAGTATCTAATCAAATTATCCTGTTTAGTGTGGTGCCCCAGTCTTGTAAGTCAGTCTGTAGTTTGGGGCTTTAGATCAGGTAGAATTTGAATTTATCAGTTTCCACCCAAACTATGCTGCCCAGCTGGCCAACTATAGCAGTGAGGGATGGCTTTCACTATTGGCAGTGAGTTGAACATGGTTGCCTTCCTCACAAAAAAATCCATGATTTTTAAAACAGTTAAATTCTATGGGTTTCTGCATAAACTCTGCCTTACCTCTTGGTTATTTTATCAAGGATGTGTAGCTGTGTTTCTTTTTAGGTACTTGCATAAGCAATGGCTAGAGGTAATTTTAACGTTGAAAGAAGAATCTACCCAGAGGCAATTCATCAAAAATTCTTCTAGCACAAATAAAAAACTTCAGTAGTTCCTAGGAAAAAATAAAATTTGAGAAATCTAATATATTCAAAACTAACAACTCACCACAATCCTCAAAAATTAAAATTTTAATCTACAATTAATGATGGTCAGTGCCATTCAAACATGTTCTGATCTATTGCATAAAATCCATTTTATATCCAAGATATTATCTGGACTTTTAAAATATTCCTGTGGGTTCCAGATTGGATCCAGAGTAGATTAGAACCTTTAGCCTCAAGCTATTTCCAAAGGAATGTGTTCAGCCCTAGTATTCAAGATTTTATTTTAACTCCATATTGAAATACTTATACTTATTCATCAATCACCTATATGCAAAATCAGTTCAGTATCTCACATGCTCACTGATAAATATGCAACCATTACCATAAGCCTATTTTATCCTTCCCCCTGAGTTGTTCACACAAGTAATTTCAATGGAAGTAAACATAATGTGCTTGGCCTGTACCACTGTGCTAAAAGTTAGATCACTCTCTTGCCTAATATAGTAAATGAGAATTGGCTATAGTAAGTAATATACAACAGTGAAGCACGTGTTTAGGGACATTCAAATCATGGTTCCATACCTTCCTCCACTTGCCCAACAACCTCTTCTCTCTTCCCCTACTACTCTGAAGTTTGCACACAGACACACAAAGAGATCTGCATATTTGTGCATAGTATACTTTTACAAGAAAGATGTTTTTGGAATAAGATCCTTTCTCTTATACTCTACCTTGGTCAAAAACATAAAACAGTTTTTTCTTTTTTGCAATACTACAGATTTACTAAGAAACACTTCCCAAAAGAATGGAAAGTTTGGTGAAAGTCAAGATTGGTTTGAGTTGTTGTTGTTGAATCTTTCTCATATTTTATCACCTACTTACTAAAGTGTTTCTTAACTGGAATAATAATGAAAACAACAACAGTAATAACAACAATGACAATATCAGTAACAATTATGTTATAGCAAGCCAGTATCTCTGCTACTTGTCAGCCCTTAACTGAGTCTTTGGTGATAATTGTTCAGAGAAGAAAAATACTCAGATTCATGCCTAATTTTATATTTATGCCAGATTCTTTCCTTTCAGGATAGTTCTAGAAGTAATTCATCCTCCTGATTAATGCAGAAGTGTTTTGCTAGGGTGCCATTTTAGCTTCCTTGGAGCAGAGGCAAGAACATGTCATCCCATAGCATGCACATGATTATTATAGGCAGTGCTTGGCCCCAGCCAGATCATTCTTTGGATCTATCTCCCTAGACAGGGACAAATCTTCTCTTCTCTTCTCTTCTCTTCTCTTCTCTTCTCTTCTCTTCTCTTCTCTTCTCTTCTCTTCTCTTCTCTTCTTTTGAGTGAACTAATTGCCATGTATATCAGGGTTTTTGCTTTGCTAGTTTTGTTTATTGTCTAATCTGCGAGTCTAGTTTAACAGACATTGGTGTCTAGTTTAACAGACATTGGTGAACTAGACTGGTCACAATAATAGTGCTGAACAGAAAAAATGGAAGAACCTTTATAATCAAGCCACTGCAGGATGAAGGTCTCTTCACTGAAGGTTATGGACCATAATCTACTGTGATAGTCCAGTGTGGCTTGATAGTTATTTAAGAGAATATGGGGGTGAATATGTCTGAAATGAGAAATCAGCAAAGCAATGGAATTTAAATTTTACGTAAGAGGCTTCTTACCTTTAGTATGCAAAAAGAGTTATCCATTCCCCAACAGGTGGAGCTATTACCAGAGAGAGACTTGGACAACGATGGAACAAAGATAAGTGTAAGTGTATGACAAAATATAGATTGCTGCTTCATTTTAAATGACTTTCCACTTGCTTTATTCTCTCTAATTAACCATACCCAAACCCATTAGCCTTGGACTAATTAATGCCATTTACTTTCCATGTCTTTCCCATGCCTTTGGATAAAATAATACAGAGCTGTAGATAAATAATTTGCATTTCCCTGAAAGAGGCAATATGTCTCATAACTATCTCCTTCTGGGTTTAACACCTTCAAGTGGACATATTGCCAGTAAAATTGGCACTGCTATCCTCCTAAAGGGAAATTTTGAAGGTGCCTTCTTAGCTGAAGCATCCAAGGAATGCCAAGGAATACAACAGCAGTTTCCATAAGATCAAGTGTCTATAAAGTGATTGCAATATTTCAAGGAATTCTACATATTTCTGGATCCACAGGAAACACTGATACAGGTTCTTAGTCAATCTATGTTGAGCATGCTACATGCATTTCTATCAGCACTAAAGATTTTCCTGACAATCCAGCCTGGTGAAGGAACACTCCATGCAAATGCCACATCAGACATACACAAAGGATATTATTCATTCTACAGTGCAATGAAAGCTGATACATGCACAGCAAGAAATAATACAACTGTGGATATGCTTATATTTCTCTAGGCTTTGCAGCAGGTGCACATAACTGAAGTTCATTATATGTCTCTGATGATATTCATAAAAAGGGTTTTGTATTGTATGACTGCCAGTAAAGAGCTGTCTTCAGATTCTGTTTTTGAAGTATTATCCATATAGAACTAATACATTTTTTGATGGGAAGGAATTCATTCTATGAGCATTTATCTGAACGATGTTTGGAATAATACAGTATGTAAATGCTGCATAAATATCCAGTTGACAATCAACACAAAATAGTGTTTTCACCCAGAGTCATTTCAGAGTTGGGCAGCCTCTAAATCTCGTAAGTAAGTAAGTAAGTAAGTAAGTAAGTAAGTAAGTAAATGTGCATTGATACCCCAGACAAGTTTCTTAGAATAGTATTTTCTAAGCCAAGCCAAACCAATTTTTATTAAAATGTATTAATGTTTCTCAAGAGGTTCATATATTCTTAGTTGGAAAACATAAACTGCAAAAATTGTAATAAAGAGATAAGATTATTACATCTGAATTTGTTTCCAATGTTAGATAAAATTTTGCACAAGTATCTGCTGTACTCACATCATAAAAAAATCAACAGAAAATGGAATTGCATATGTTCACCTAATGAAAGTCATTAGATATCGGCATGTTTTTTGAGAAAAGTTTCATAAAACTTCAGTATAAAACAAAAATCTGTGTGTGTTGTAATGAACTTTAGCCATACACACATATAATCAATATCATAACATTCATGTCCACTGGACACCCTAAATTAGTCAGTTAATGTAAATCTAATGACTGATGAGATGTTCTCAGGCCGAAATTTATTTATTTATTTGTTTGTTTGTTTGTTTTCTATCCCGCCTTTATTATTTTTATAAATAACTCAAGGCAGTGAACATACCTGATTCTCCTTCCTCCTCCTATTTTCCCCACAACAACAACCCTGTGAAGTGAGTTGGGCTGAGAGCGAGTGACTGGCCCAAGGTCACCCAGCCAGCTTTCATGCCTCAGGCTTCCAAATGTGCTTCCAAATACACTGACATGAGCTGATCACTCCTACTTGACATGGAAAGCCTATGAAAAGCATGTATTAAAACTGTATAGTAAGAGATGGAAAATTGAAAAATTAGAGCACAATTGTATATTAGATGTGATCCACCAAAGTCACATGCCAAACATTCTGTGAACCTTTTCTTTTTTATTATAACAGCAAGGACCCTTTTAAAATACCCCATCTCTGAATTTGACTATGCCATTCTCCATTTATAAAATGAAGTGCATTTTGGTGCTTTGTGAGGAGAAAGGGAGTAAAATTATCTGGGAAGAGTTTGAGCTTGTTGGCCCCAAGGGAGTGAGCAGAGTCCTCAAAGTTGTTGGCATGGCCACTTGCTTATTAGATCCATGTCCTTCCTGGCTGGTCACACCCTCCTGGGGTGTGATTAGTCCATGGTGGTGAATTCATCCTTGAAGGAGAGTGTGATTCCATCTGCACTTAGGGAGGCAATGGTCCATCCCTTTCTCAAGAAGCCATCAGTGGACCTCACAGCCTCTCTAGCTAGACCAGGCTACAAAACTAACTCCACAGGAAGGCCAGAACTACGCTTTATTGAGATAGGCTATGATAACAGAATCTTGCAAGTCTGACTATGCTGAACCTCCCCTCCTTCTTATACTCCAGTGAATCAGGGAGGCATTTGCCTGAGCTATCTCTGAATATTACCTCATTTGCCAGGGCTTAAAGAATGCTTCAGCCTCCTTTGCCTAGATAATGGTTCTTGTATATTTCTGTCAAGGTCACCTCCTTTACTCTCTTCAGGATCCAACAGTGTTGGATAATTTCTGAGCCATCTTCACTCTTCCTTTTTGGGGAAAGTCGTTGACAAGGTAGTTGGACTGCAGCTTCAGAAGGATGAATGTGGATTATCCAGACCTTTTTCAGCTGGGTTTCAGGCCTGGGCACAGTACCCAAACAGTACCAATGGCACTTGTAGATGACCTGTGGTGTGATCAGGGTGAGGGTGGTATGTCCATCCTGGCCCTTCTTGATCCTTCAGCAGATTTTGATGTAATCAATCATTATTTCCTTCTGGTCTGGCTCGGGAGTTGGGAGTGGGAGGCACCATGGTTCTCCTCCTTCTTCCAGGGTCATTGCCAGTTGGTGATGATGGGAAGGGGGAGAGGTACAACTTTCAGCCCTTGCTTTGTGGAGCACCTCAGGGCTCACTTCTCTTCCCACTCTTGTTCAATATCTGCATGAGGCCACAAGGTGAGATCATCCATTGGTATGGGGTTAGGTATCATCAGTACCTTGATGATAGCCAATTATACATTAAAATATTTGAAGTCCTGTCTCAGTGTCTGGAGGCTGTGGGATTTTTGATGGGGAGAACAGGCTGAAACTTAACCCTAGCAAAACTGAATGGTTGTGGATTTAGGGGCCATCTGAATTCAGGGAATTTTCATATTTGGATATGAACAGGGTTGCTCTATCCCAGAAAGATCCGGTATGCAACTTGGGGGTCCTCATGGACTCATGGCTCCTGCTTGAAGAGCAAGTGGCAACCATGACTAGGAGGGCCTTTGCAAAAATCCATCTTGGGTGCCAACTGCATATATCCCTAGATCAGGAGGCCCAATTCACAGCCATTTTTGCCTTGGTCAATTCATCTAGTTTACTGCAATGCACTCTGCATGGGGCTGGCCTTGACCACTTAGAAGCTATGGCTGATCCAGAATGCAGCAGTTATGGGTACACTTCTGTACAGCTGTACAATACTGCTGCTTGCAAGTTGTACTGGTTACCAGTAGGCTTTTGGGTTCAATTCAAATTGCTGAGTGTGACCTATAAAGCCCTTCATGGCACAGGGCCTAGTTATTTGCAGGACTATCTGTCTCCAGTTCTTCTACCCATCCATTAGTTCTCTGACCCATCTGTCAGAGTAAGCATGCACTAGGTTCCATCACTTGAATAATGTTAGTTGCCACCTACCCTGTGGAACAAGATTCAGATGGCCCTGATCCTATCTTTGGGAAGACTCTTAAGTTCTTGCTTTTCCCCTAGGTGCTGAGTCAGGAGAATTTGTGATTTTTTTTATCTGGGGTTGGATGAAATTGCACATATGTGCACATATAATCTGGCACAATATATCTTATTTTATTTTAATTTTTTTTAATTATGTGTTGTTTTTATTTCTGTACACTGGGCACCTATGTAAATTGTTTAAATTCAAATCTAAATATAAAGTAGGCCTTATTGCCAGTGACAGCACTCCATTTAGGAACTGGCATTCACTTGCTGATGACAAGTATTTTTCCAAAGGGGATTAAACTGAAAAAGATATAAAACTAGTGTTGATAACAAAAGGTTCATCATCCTCTTTTTTTTCTTGTTTTCCCAATTCAAACTGAAGGTTCTCCATTAAGAACTTTTGATTCAGACAATTTTTTTTACTACTGTTGCTTACTTTAGGCAGTTATAATATTTAGATGTTTTCTGTCCAGTATAATTCATAGCAATCTAATTGAATTTACAATTCTGTAAGTTAAGTTAAAGGTTTAAAAAATGAGGACAACTGTGCACAACCCATCTCTTAAGAAAGTTCATTACTCCCTGTTGCTCCCTTCAAATTCCTTGCCTGCTTCAAGTGGTAAAAATTAAGAGCCAGTTTTTATTTCCAAGTAAAGACAGATAATTTTGATGTATAATTCACAGTAATGCCAGTGTTCTCCTTTCTGAGAGTGGGTATGTTGGTAGCTTTGCTGATTGGCTGACTTGAGTTATCTGGAGAAATTTTAATCCACAGCTCCTTTTTCCTAACCCACTCTCTGCTTGGTTATGGGATATATAATGGTTTTATAAAGTGCTCTGCCTTCAGAAAAGGAAACAGCCCAACAAACCTTTTCATACTTCGATTCCCAACCCTAGGATTTCATTTATGCAGTATTAACATAAGCTAAAACAAAAGAATGGGTCCTGTGTGCTACTCACTGATACATTTTTCCTCAAGTAGAATCATTAAAACTCTCTGCCCATGGGACATAGGAAAGACCATGTAAATGGTCTTCAAGTTCCATAATCTCTCTCCCTTCCTACAATTCTTTAACTTCAAACTTTCACCTGGACAGCCCTTCAAACAGAAGATATATTGACATGCAAGACTGTCCTTTAGTTACCCTTCAAATGGAGTTTTGTTCTGTGCACATCAGAACAAATGGGCACTGTAACTGGATTTCACCAGCAAATAAGTTGTGTTTCCCTTTTTGCATCATTGTTCTAAGGATGCTTGAACTGATATCCCCTTGGCAGCAGTGATGACAATTGAGTACCTGGATTTTTTTTAAAAATGTATTAACAGTAAATTTTCCCCTTCCTAATATCTGCTAATAATATTGAAGTTATTTTTGCTTCTCTTAATTTTTTTTATATACCAACTCAGCAGAAACATCCATGTTCAGTATCAACTCTACTAAATAAAAACAAATATATAAGATATACACAAATAAAATATCCACAAAAATAACTATACAGTTACATAACCCCAATTCTATTTGAAGGAATTCTGGAATAAAATTATGTTTCAGATCTTTCCAAAATTAGGCAGGAGCTAGCCTCACAGTCTCCCTATTTCATATTGGATTCCAAATACATTTCAATTTCATAATAGCTGTTTTTAAATTATTTTCAGAAATAAAAAAGGGTTCTTTACTGTAACCTATTTATTCCTCCAGATATTGCTGAAAAAGCAAAACAGAACAAAATGCTTTCCATTACAATTCTGAAAAACTGAAATGGATCAAACTTTGCATACTAGTGGTGTGTACAAAGCAGACAAAAACCTTTTGTTCCAAGCTGGAAAGAAAAACGGGTTGCATCAGAAGATCCAAACGGTACATTCCTGTGTACTTGAGTGTTCTGGCTTCAAAATGTTCTGTGCATGCCACCAAAGGGCAGGATAATTTGAAACAAGCCTTTCTTTGTCCCTCTAGGGTCACATAAGGCGATGGGGTGGCACTGCTACCTACCATTCAGACATTTTAAAATGAATTCTCACACCCCAAAATGAAAGCAATGGGTAAACCACATGTTTTTGGAGCCAGACTGCAGAAAAAGCTATAAAACCGCAGTAAAGAAGTGAGAGTAGGGATTCACATCAATATAGCCCCTAAATAATTTTAAAAGCAATATTTTTCTGCTCTGAGGTTCCCTTCTATGCCCAAACAGTGCACACTTTTACGTTTGACAACCTAACAGTAATGCTGCACAAACAAATAAATAAAGCAGCCTTTATATTTAGGATGCAGCCTGAAAACTTATCATCATCATCATCATCATCATCATCATTATCTATCTATCTATCTATCTATCTATCTATCTATCTATCTATCTATCTCAAGGTGGCAAACATACCTAATACTCTTCCCCATCTATTTTCCCCACAACAGCAACCCTGTGAGGTGAGTTGGGCTGAGAGAGAGTGACTGGCCCAAGCTCACCCAGCTGCTTTCATGCCTGAGCAGGCCCAGCACTCACAGTCTCCTGGTTTCTAGGCCAGCCACTTCACCACTACAAACTGGCTGATCAGAGTACATGCATACAGAATGATTACACACAGCATAACAAACAAAGCAACATTTTCATTTGTAAGTTAGAACCTAAAACCGCAACAGTAACGTATTTAGCAAACTTGCACAATGCCCATAATATACACAGTATGATGCACTCAGTAGACAAACCTGGCTGATGCTTCCTGCCTGCCAAGAAAGCACAACCTAGACCCCTGCCCCATCCAGTCTCCGCCAAGTCTCACAGGGATAAAAGTGCAGCCTGGTGGCTTATTTGCTAATTTTGGAGGAGGATTTTTTAAGCCAATTGCATTGTAGAAAACCAAGGCTAGGCCAAATGTAGCCCTCAGAATTCTTGAACTCAGTATGACTCAAACTGGTTCTGTTTTATTCTGAGCTTAGAGCACACCTTTTGTATGTTGGTCTGAGCTCAAGAAAAAACTTTGTTTGGTTCCAGTCTCAACAGGTCTTCCTTCCTTCCTTCCTTCCTTCCTTCCTTCCTTCCTTCCTTCCTTCCTTCCTTCCTTCCTTCCTTCCTTCCTTCCTTCCTTCCTTCGTTCTTTCCATAACCATTGTGGATATTTTGAACTTCAGGCTGTCTACTCCTCTCAAACTCTGATTTTCTTTATTTGTTAGATTTATATTCTGGCAGCTCAAGGCCATGTACCTGGTATTCTCTCTTCCAGTTTTCTCACAGCAAACTGTTGGGCAGGTTTCGCTGAGAGATAGTGACCAGCACTGGCCCAAAGTATCTCAATGACCTTCTATGACTAAGGGGCGACTGAGCTCCCTGTGTCCCAGTCAAATATATCAGAAGGTGAATCTGTAAAACTAAAGAGAAGTGCTTGGCAGATCAGGGGATGCTGCTACAAACTCATTATTTGGAATGTAGATATTCTAAGGCTATAATATAAATTGCAACTAATGATTTCTTTCAGGAACAAAAAAAAAACCCTACCCAAAAATCTACAACATAAAGATTTTTTTGCCTTTTAAAATGTTTTATTCCACCTTTTCATTGCACACTAATCTCTCCCTGTATTCCGTGCTGCTTTTTCTTCCTCCCAGAAAGACCACAGGATGGTTTCTCATAATTAGAAGACAGGGGAAGAGACTTACTGACCCTGCTGACTCAAGTTGCAGCCTAAGGCAAATGTATGTACAGATAGTCTTCATTTACCAACCATTTGTTTAGTGACAGTTCAGACTTACGACGGTGCTAAAAACCGATTTACAACCAGTACTCACACTTATGACCATTGCAGTTTCCCTGCGGTCACATGATCACAATTTGGGAGCTTGGCAACTGGTTCACATTTATGACCATTGCAGCGTCCTGTGGTCACGTGATCGCCATTTTCGACCTTCCTGGCTGGCTTCTGGCAAGCAAAATCAATGAGGAACCGTGAGATTCACTTAACGACCACATAGTTTGCTTAACGCCTGCAGTGACTCGCTTAATGACCACCGCAAAAAGGTCGTAACATTGGGTCGGATTCGCTTAATGACTGATTTGCTTAGCAACTGAAATTTTGGTCCCAATTATGGTTGTTAAGTGAGGACTACCTGTAATGGAGGAAGTGGAAGAGGAAGGCAAAAACCTCAAGCCATGCCCAGAATAGTATGTCCTGTTGGTTTTACTTCCTCATCTGAGATTCTCCTATTTTCTTTAGAAGCCCTGAAAAAGGAAGGAAGCCGAAATACAGAATATCATCCCTACTTGAAAGCATCAATTCCATACATACATTGGGATTTATAATGCATTGGGATTTATAATGTATTTTTTATTAAATATAGAGGCTGCCCAATGCCTGACAACTTTGGGTGGCTTAAACTTTAAAAATCTAAGAACCATAAAATAGAGAAAAATGCAGCTATATCCAGAAAAAAAGCCTACATACCGTACCAAAGAAGCAACCAACAAGGACTCTACATTCACCCTATACCACGGCCTTGGAGAACAGCCAGGTTGTCAAGTACTTTTGGAATATCATCAGGGTAAGATGATATTCAGTAGACCTCTGGGGTGACATTGCTTCAGAATATGTGCTTCCTAGGTCCCAATAGATGGCATGTTTAATCAAAGAGGCCTGGAGCATTCTACCTGATCTTGCTATATGGACAGAAACTATTGCAGATAGGTGGTCCCTCAAATAACAAGGCCCTATGCCATGAAGCAATTATAAGCAATAGCCAGCACCTTAAATTGTACCCAGAAGCCAACTGAGAACCAGTGAAGCTTGTGAAGCAGTGGTAATACATGAGCATACTGCAGCATGCCCATCATTGCCCTTGCTGTTACATTTTGGACCAACTGTATCTTCCAAGTGGTCTTCAAGTGCAGCCTCATGTACAGTAAATAGTCCATTTGTGAGGTAACTATGGCATTAATGACTATCTGAAGGGCCTCCCAATCTAGGAATGGGCACAACTCTTGCACCAGATGGATTAGTGCAAAGGTCCTCCTGGCCACAAGTAGAAGCTATGAGTCCAAGATGGCCACCAGTCTCAAATGTGGATGTGCTGCCCCATCCAAGACTCAAGATGGAAAATCCCCAGAGCTGGGCAGGGGCCAAAAATCCACAGCCACTTCATCTTGTCAGGATTGAGCCTAGGTCTATTCCTCTCCATCCAGACTCAAACTGCCTCCAGATGCAGGGACAGGACATTGACAGCAACTCCTGGACAAGGTCAAGATGTATAATTGGGTATCATCTGCATACTGATGGTGCATCACCCCAAACCAATGGATGACCTTACCCAGCAGTTGGATATATATGTTAAACAAAAAAGGAGAGAACTTTGAGCCCTGAGGTACCCCACAAATAAGGGTGTGTGGATGCCACCTCTCCCCCCCCCAGCACCAAGTGGAACCAACCATAGAAAAAGGAGGAGGAGGTAAAACTGTAAAATGGTGTTTCCCACCTTCAAACCCTGCAACTAATCCAGAATGATACTGTGATTGATGGTATCAAAAGCTGCTGAGAGATCAAGGAGCATGAGAGTGGATACACTATCCCCATCCTGGCTTCACCGAAGGTCATCAGCAAGCTCAACCAAAGCTGTATCTACAGTATATCTGATTGATATGGGTCCAGATAATCTGCTTTCTCCAAGATTCTTTGCAGCTGTTACTGACCACCTTCTCAAAAACCTTCCCTAAAAGGAAAGGTTGGAAACTGGATGATAGTCATCCAAGATATTGGGTCCAGTGATGGCTTCTTGAGGAGGGGATACACCACCTCTTTTCAAGGAGGCCAAAACCACCACATGGACCCAACTAGTGTTCACCCCCTGGGCTGCCTTAACAATCCAGGAGGGACTTGGATCAAATAAACAGGCATCTGAACTCAATCGGTAGGTCCTTGTTCACATCATCAGGAGTCACAGGTTCAAACTCACTCCAGATAACTTCACAAGACCATGCCCCAACTGGGCCTTTCCAGTTGGAGTCCAACTCTGAGTGGATCTGAGCAACTTTATCTACCAGATAGCTTGAAAATTCTGCACAGCAACCTTGCAGTTATTCCTGTGGTCTGTCCTGCCCCAGCAGGGCCATTAAATAGGGCCATTGGATGGCTATCAGCAGACACAAAAAGGGCAAAGAAATAGCAACATTTTGCTGCCCATTTTGCCATGATATAATTCCAAATACGGGCTTTTACTCATATTTGATTAGACTTGCTCTTCATCTTCCTCCAGTGATACTCCAGGTGTCTCTTATGACACTTTATCTCTTGGATATGTTATTGGGGATGGTCCAGATTTTTCCCCCCTTCATTCCTCTATCATTGCACCACCATTGTTCTGCTCACAAAAATTTCCTTTTACTGCCCCTGACATCTCTTCTTCCACTAATCCCTTTTTTTGTGCATAGTGGATTCTGTGTGGGAAATGAGGAGTTTTGAACATAAAAAGAAAAGTGGTTAAAAACCAAAATGATCCCTCATAGACATATTTATTTGACTGTAATCCTATCTGGGTTTAAGTACTACTGAAATGATTCTTAACCAAGTTCACAGAGCACCCAGATGATGTTGACTTCCTTTAGTAAACAGATCCTCTTTTATTACATTTTTGTCCATTTTTCTTCTGAAAGGCAGAATCAGAATCAGAGTCACATCATTTCCAAAGGCTGTTCAATAGCCCTTAATTCTCAGAGAAATTGTGGGGAAGACTAATTTGACATCAGCAACAACATTCACCATCCTTCCCCAAGCTCATTACTCCTCCATTTTGCAAGAGTAGATAGGAAAGAGACTGTTCAGCTAACAGTAGATCCTATTGTGATGTTATATCCAGCAGCAAACTGGCATTCTATGCTTCCTCAATTCAATTTCCTCAATTAAAAAAAACACACACACAACAAAAGGTGTTTGCAGTATATCACTATTTTTGAATTTTTTTGAAATCCAAGTTCAAAACAGATGAAGGTTGTGAGGGGTAACTGTGTAATAAAGCTGCACACAGGCAGGTTGAGAGAGTGGATTGCAGTGAGACTAAGGGGTGTCTGGGCAAGCATATATAGAACCCACATACTGTACATTCCAGCAATGATAGATCAATATCCTTGATTTATTACCACAGAGTTCTTGGTAATATAGCAGGAGTGACTGGCATAGACTCTATATTGCAGTTCAACAAGCTACCAAAAATAAAAGCCAGAAAAGCAATGACATAATGTAAAAAGAGATTCACCTCTCATGGAATAATTGGGATGTATTTTCCAATAAAAGGGCACTGTGTTGGCCTTTAGCTTCCATTGCAATCAATGTAAGTTGATAATCATGAGTAGCTTAAAGCTTATTGGATTAAATGGGTATTAAAACCACATTAGTTGTAATAGACACTGTATGTAGTTAGTAAAGTCTGTATTTAAAACAAAGATACAGCTAACTGGATTCAAATCAGAACTGGTTAAACTGAAGTGGGTCATGTTACACTTCAAGAGGGCTCAGGATATTTTGATTCTCAAAGAATGCACAGAAGTGATTTATCACATAAATGAATAGTGAATGAACATAATCAAGATATATTTATTTGTTATTAGTTTTGTTAGTTTTAAAGCTTCATGGAAGGTTACATACTCTATGCTTTTGTATATAAGAAAATACTATAAATGGCTGGCTTAAAACAGAGGATTTTAAGGGTGAATTAAGGGTGAATAAAGTCATCCTTCAAAGGAATGTTGTGCCTAGTAGCACATTAGAATGACCCTGACCCATCCATTCTTTCTCCCTCCCCTACCCCTAGGGGCTGTTGTGAGAATGTAAAGGAGAGGAAAAAAAATATTTGTGCTGCCTCAGCGGGTAAGACGCCAGGCTTGTCGATCAGAAGATCACAGGTTCGGAGGTTCGAATCCCTAGTCCCGCGTGACGGAGTGAGCTCCCGCACTAGCCCCAGCTCTTGCCAACCTAGCAATTCGAAAGCATGGAAATGCAAGTAGATTAATAGGTACCACTTCGGTGGGTAGGTAACAGCGTTCCGCAAGCATCATGCAGCCACATGACCATGGAAGCGTCTTTGGACAACGCTGGCTCTTAGACTAAGAAATGGAGATGAGCACCGGCCCCTAGAGTCGGACATGACTGCACAAATGTGCGGGGGGAACCTTTACCTTTTTAAGCTGCTTGGAGGAAAGGCATCTTAAGGATATACATTTAGTTTTTAAAATGTAAATGTTGGAGGAAAAGGCTTGTATGCTCCATTTTCCAAACTGCAGTAGCCATCAAAATGACATATATTATTGATTTCTTTAATAATATATTCATCAACAGTTTTTACTGGCTGTGTGTGATTGGCTTTAAGTCTGCAGCCAAAGTTAGCTATTGATAAACTGCAGTGGAGGTGCTGTGTCCACTCTGTGCTCTATTCAAAGCCTCTGAACAAACATAGCAGCTCCTGTTCTGGTAACATGCTTAATCCTTACAAGATGCCCAGTATGTACTTTTCCTGCCTTTCATGAGCATCATTTGCTTCAGAAACCCTCCAGATGGCCTTAGCTAAGTCACCATCTCTTAGAATCCTTCCCCTCTGCCCCACCCCTCTGCTTCTCCAATGTAGAGATAATAATGCTGCCCTAGCTTCAGGGCTGATACTAGAATTATAAACATATGTGAAATGTTTAAAATATTGGAAAAGACATATATCAATGGTAAGTATTATGTTACTGTCAGAATGGTTCATTTATTTGTTCTGTAATTATTTTTAATATTATATCTAGCTGTTTGGTGGAACCATCCTCAAGGCACTTTACAACAGGTGGCAAACAATATAGTATCATAAACACACATGCAAACACAATAACCTGCACATAATCTAGCAGCCATCAGTCAGAGAATGAGGATGCTTTTTTCTTGCTGGTTCTAGTTGACCCAGGACACTGTCAGCTGGCACCAGGTGCCTGAAAGGAAGGGAGGGAGGGATATCTGCTAATAGCAATAACATTTAGTGCAATATGTTGTTTCTGGAATTTTTGCAGACCGTGAAGGTACAGGGGAATGACATTTCCCACAAGCTGCAGATCTCCAAAGTCAGGAGAAAGGATGAAGGGTTGTATGAGTGCAGGGTGACGGATGCCAATTACGGAGACCTTCAGGAGTACAAAGCCCAAGCTTATCTCAAAGTCAGTGCAAACAGCCACTCCCGAAGAATGCAGGCTTTCGAAGCTTCCCCAATGTGGCTGCAGGATAAACCTCGCAAGAATATCTCAGCTGCCATCTCTAGCAGTATCCATAATTCTGCCAGTCAACGAATGCGTCCCACCTCCAGTCCTCCAGCAGATGCCAAAATCCCCAAGCAAAGCCTACAATCAGGTATGAACAACCATTTTGAACACTTTAAGGATATGGCTAGCATGTAATTGAAACTCAAAGCAATGCTGTTACTAGAGAAAAAAGGTGCTATCTGTTCTTTTATATCCAGTGTAGAGTTTGAAAACATTTTATACAAAAATCTTGATATGCTTAATCCTTATGACCATGCAAAACAAAAATAAAAGCCCCATTTGGCATGACAAAGTCATGTCCAAAGTGTCCTTCACATAATACAGGCACAACTGATCTGTTATCCAGCATGTCAAATGTAGCCCATGAGCCAGATATGGTAGGCCACCAGGAGTTCGATACAATTTGTTTTTTATACAGTGGCATCCTTGTGTGGGGGGAGGGGTGGGGGAATGACACCAGTGTGGTGTTGCAACGCAATCCCCACCCCTTTTATATATGCATCATGAAATTGCACCACACCACGATGCTACTTTGGTTCATTCTAACGAAAGTAGCAAACTTCTGCAGATACCCATGTTTCTATACCTTCTTAGGATTGCAAGAACAAAGCAAAGAGTAGGAGGTATACATCAAACAAATGACAATTAATATACCTGAAGGCCCTAAACAAAAGAAATCAAAATTGTGATAAGAAAATATCAAACCCCAAATTGAAACAAGGAATTACATGCAAAGGACCCTTAGAATGTTCCTGTTATTTCACTACTATTTTTAAGGAGAGAAGGAATGTTTTATTTCCATCATCCTACTATGTTTATATAGGCAATTATTCACTTTCAGCTTTGACAAGCTGAGTCCTCCTAGTGTTCTTGATTATCTTGCTTTAAAAGACTCAAGCAGGAAATAAATGAAAGTTTGGCAGCTGTATTTGGATTGGTGGGCCGCAAGTTCTGGCTTCTGCTTAAATACTTCTTTACTACCACTATCTTATTTAGATTTAGAATACCTCTAGGGATACAATAAAGAAATACAGTAGAGAGAAAATAGAGAATAAATAGCCCATAAAAGAATTTTACATTTTCAAATGTGCTTTTTATTTTTCAGAATGAGTTTCCTCTTTTAATATACTCCTTCCTCTTGTTCTGGCACTAGATTAGTACAGATGTCCTGTTCCCTAGCTGCATGTAATCACTTGGCAAGCTGATTTTTTGTGCCATCTTGCCAAATAGTAAGGAAAGTTTTATCACTCAAGGTTCTGCACACGTTTTCTGGTTATGGATAATGGAGGGTTGTTGTAGTAGCTGAGCTATGATTTAACAAACTCATGAGATGACTTCTTAGGAAGATCCTCAGCCTCCATCCTACCCCAGTAATATGGGACAATAATACTGATCCTGATTGTATAGGATTGCTGGAAAAATCCATAATAAAACAAGCACTTGAAATATTTAAAAGTGCTCTGTAAATACTTAGTATTGTTTATCATCTTCATTAAAATTATTTCCATCAATTGGAAAGATAATCAATATAACATGTGGTTAGACATTATACACACTGTGATAAGTTATTTTTTTGGACAAAGACCATCTGTGCTCTATTTTTGTGATACTCTCTGAATACTTGCTGATAAAAAAAATTTCAGGCTTGAATTTGACCTGGTTTGGAGACATATCAGAAATGTGAAATATTTCTAATAAATAGACTGCATTTGGAATTATCCCATAGTGCTGAATGAACAGCCAAGACTCAAATTATTTTCCTTTTTAAACTGCTGCACTTGCTATAGCAAACATTATGGAAGACATGCTTGTACCGAATGCCACATTCCACCATCTTTCAGTAGATAGAAAAGAATTTAAAGACAGCCTAGCAACAGAAGCAAAAATAGAAGAGTTCTTTGTTATGGATGGATGAGAACATATTTTTCCCAAAATGTTCATCATCCTGGCAGCAATACCTGTTCTGATAACTCAAGTGTTAATTTAAAAAGAAAAAAAAAACTTGGTTATTTTACAAAAGCTGGCCAAATTCACTACATGGTGCTGAAGACTGTGCTTTGGAGCACGACAGTTTATTTTAATTGTATTATTTGATGCTACAGGAAGGTTTTTCTATTACAAACAGAAAGATTAAGGCAAAGTTTGACGAGAGAACAAATAATTGAACTTGCTACTAGAATACACAGGGAAGAGAGGTTTTCTTGACAAAATATGTCCTTCCTTGAAACTAATGAGAGTTGTTTGCTATTGCTTTTTGCCATGTGGGGATGGGATTTTTTTCCGGATTGCATTGGGGAAGAAAAGGGTTAAATCTTCCCACTCTGCAACTGTTATGTGGAGGTAGCTTTAAAAATCCTGATGTTCCTTAAAGTGCTGTGTTTAAAGTAATATGTAGTATGCTTTCATGTTAAAGACATCTATGACTATTCGTGCCCATAGGGAGACTTAAAAGCTTTCTTTATTCAAAACTACACAGCAGATACCACAGCACGTTTATTTATTCATGTACTTTTATTATTAAGGACTCCTACCACCCACTTCTGACATTTCAAGGACTATGCTACTGTTTCCTTTCAATAATGGAGCACTGGAGGCTTATAGAATATTTGCAATACTGTTGTGATTATCAGTGTATGAGCAGTGTAGTGAGAGAGAATTGATTCCCATAAACATACTAATTTTGCATCTGGTCCCCAAAGGGAACAGCTGGCCCCCCCAAGAAGTTTATTCAACCAATTTACAGCCCTCCACATTCAAAATGCAAATTAATTACTTAAGAAAGAGTTCCAGAACACTAGTTCCAGATTCCATCCCTGCAGGTAAACTGCTCATTCAATAAAAACATTCATAGTCACTGAGAGCTATATCATTTTTTTTTAAAAAAAAGATTTTTAAAGACTGCCTAATATCCTAACACCTTTATTATATTTGGGTCCTGCTCTTTTTTAGAAAGTTCAAAAGTGCTTATATTGGTCTCTCTGTGATCTTCCATCTGCATTCCAGCAAGGACCACAATAGGCCTAATTTAATTCAACGTCCTTCACAGATGTTCCATCAGTTCTATTGCTGCTAAATCTACAACTTCAATAGTTCTCAATAACCAGAGACAGTGAGAGACCGAGAGCGAGTACAGATCTGTACATCACCATTTATTACTCTCCATAGGGATTCAGAGCATGGTGAGTGGGATTATATTATATATACCTTACCCACTACCTCATCCTGGCTCTCTGCCATCTGGATGGCTGCAGGTTGAGGAAGTGATTAAGAAACCTCAGGATTTCTTTCCTCCTCCTTATCCAGGGAAGCTCTGTTGGCTCAGGTGCAAATCCCAGCTGCCAGTAATTGCCTCAGCACTGTCTCTGCCATTTAGCAGAGGCATGTTCATCCGCCATTGTTCTACCCAGAAGTCCATCCCAGGATTCTTTGATGGTCTTCCACAATATACTAACCAAAGCTAACCCTGTTCAGCTTCTGAGACCAGACAAGGCTGGCCAGATGCAAGCATCACTCTGTAGACCGAAATGATAAAGTGGTTGCATTAAACCTCTCCACTAATAGCATTCTAGAAATTCTAGAAACAAATTTCAGACGTTAACATGGTTAAAATTAATTTTAAAAAGATCAATGTCTGTTATTTTGCAGTGTAAAACCTCAGGGATCACTGTGAAATGTGTATTAACAAAATAATTAGTAATAAGGGGATATCTCCTCTGCAGAAACATTAACATAGTTTTTAGATTAATTCTTCCTTCCAAACATTATTTTTCTTTACTTGCTATAATAGTTTGGTTTACACTGTAAACCAAAATAGTACAACTTCTATTAAATGTCATTAATTTTACAGTAATATTTAGAACTTTCCAGTTGTACAGTATATGCTTTTATTTAATTTTTTTTATCCGTTCAATCGTGTCCAATTCTCAGAGACTGCCTGGACAAGTCCCTGCAGTTTCCTTGGCAGGTTTTTCAGAAGCGGTTTGCCATTGCCTTCTTCCTAGGGCTGAGAGAGAGTGACTGGCCCAAGGTCACCCAGATAGCTTTGTGCCTCAGGCGGGACTAAAACTCACAGTCTCCCGGTTTCTAGCCTGATACCTCTCTCTTTAGAAAATTTAACTCAGTCTTAATAAAATATGCTTGTTTTTGAAGAAAATAATATATCACAACAATGTGAACATTAAATTTGAAAAACAGGTAAATTTGTAGCCCCAGATTTAAATAGCCAACAGGGTCATATATAATAAGCCATGATTTGTTTAAAACATGGTTTGTTGAATAAGCCATATTGACCTAGGTTCATACATATCATTAAGCTATCAATCATGGTTTATAAACTACAATAGCTATGTTCATGCAACATACTGAGATAAAAATAAACCACAGCCATAATTTAGTATGATTTGTGAATCCAATATACATACAAATTTTACTTTGTTTAGTTATACAGCATGGAACAAAATAATTGTTTGGATATCAGATATCCCCACTGTTTCTCAAGTAGTAAGGATACTATTGGTGGCATGGAGATTCCATCTCTCTATCAGAGCTAATAAATCATTTAAAGACTATCTATCATCTGTCTGTCTGTCTGTCTATCTATCTATCATCTATTTATCTACTCACACTCACATACTGTATACACAAATACAGTATACATAACAGCAAAAATGAAGGAGTATAAAGGTTAAGACTTTAAATTATTATTGAAGCCTCATTCTTGGATGTTTTGAATTATATCTGTTTTTACCTGCTAGGTTCCTTAATGATTTGCTGATTAAGAGGCAGGTTTTTGCCTAGAAGAGCATGGAATGTAGCCTTTGACACAGAGGATAGGAGAGAGGGAGGGAAAGGAAGACAGAGTTTGGTGAGAGTCATGGAATTTCAAGTGATTACCAATGGGCAAGGTAAATATTTTCCAGGACCCATAGGAAAAGCTTTATTTTCTAGAAGTACTGAAACAAAATTTAAACAGAAGGGAAAAATAAAGAAGCAGCATAAAGCCCAAGGGGGTTGAAAAGAGGACCAAATGATCAAGTATATCACAGTTGGCAGAAGGTTAAAGTGACTAAGGACTAAGTAGAACCATTTTGATATTACAATGAGGAGACTTCTGTTCACAGGTTATGCCTGACTGGGGTATCAGAGTAATCATTGCATGTCACAGGTTTTGTATTGCCACAGAGATGGCTGAGTGATATTATAAATTAGTTGCGCACAAATTCTAATGTATAAGAGGCATCAGAGCTGGGAACTCTGTGTGCCAGCCTTGCCCATTATACTTTTGATCTTTCTAGAGAATATCAGTTCATAACGTAGAATACTGTACATGTTTAATTTATTCTTCCTTGCCTCTTGGAGTGCCTTGTGACATACCACTTTAATAGGACTATTTTAAATATTATGATTTAATATTATTATGATTCAAAATTCATATGAAAATTAATACAATTAATAAAAACAATGAGGCATTGTGCTTCATCAAGGATCCTGATCCTGGAAGGGTACTTCTTGAGTTCAAGGGAGCACAAATGGAGAAGTCTCGCAGACTTCCCGGCTCACACAAGGAGGTTGGAAGCTGGGGCAGGGCTCTTGCACAAGTTTTTGTATCCTCTTCAGGCCCAATTCCTGAAGACGACTCACATGCTTAATCTTTTTTAAAGGCAATTTCAATGAGTACAGAGAACAAAAAGCAAAACTTGGAGGGGTTACAGAAGCAACAGCAGGAATATGTAGTATGATATTTTGGGTAGAAGAGGCACTATTGTGTCTGGATACAGTAAAGGTAGAGTCAGAGCAGAATCAAAGATAAAGATGAGGCACCCAGAATTCTTCAGCTGACTTGAAGGAAAAAGGTGCAGCTGCAAGTTAAGGTGAAGATCAGGAGGTTAAGATCAGGAGAGAGTCAGGAAAATGACAGGGAATAGCAACATGAAGATAAAAGGAGGACAGCTTCACAGAATGAGCTGTGGGAGGGACAGCAGTTAAATGAAAGGCACCAAGGGTGCGGAAGTGAGTAGATTTCTCATAAGAGCAAGGAATACAGGAGAAGGAAAGACCTCCAAAGGAAAAGGAAACAGTGATGGTGGGATTGAGGATGAATTGGGGGCTGGGGGAGGCAAGAGACTGGATCACAAATGGCATAGATCATCAGCCACATAAGGTGGACCAGGTCAGAAAACAGACACCGTGTAATGAACTAGCCCTTCTGTTATCAATCCAGAATCTCTCAATCACAAACCATTATAGGATGTGGAAGAAATCTTTTATTGATACAGGTTACTTGTCCAATGCAAAGATCAGTCTGAAAAAAAAATGCATGCGAAAGCTAGCTAAAACCCGCATACAGCATTCCCCTCTTCCAAGGCCTGCAATCCTTCCCATAACATCAAAAAGCTCACACCCCCATTTCTCACTGAACTAATGAACAGTAAAATTCCACTCTTCTTCCTTTGCCTCACATTCCAAACTAATGAGCATAGGTAACCCACACCATTGGCCTTGCAGATGCTTCACTCGGCTTCACCCCCCTTCACTCCCAGGCCTGGCACTTCTAACTACAAACTACAACTACTACAAATCCCATTTCTAAACAACTACTCTACGCTGGCAGGATGTCACATCCTGACATACCGCCCCCCTTAAACATAACCTTCCCCCTACAGACAAGCACATGAATACATAAGCAAAGTATAAAATAAAAGTACAGAAAGGAAGTAAATGGTTACAAGACAATGGCATTGATATCTAACTCCAGCTGGTTTGCTTTACTTTATTTTACTTAGGCTTATCTGGGTACCGGTTGTGGAACTCTTTCACTAATTGGGGTGCACACACATGGTGGTTGGTTACCCATTCACTGTGAGCTTTGGGAAAATGTTTCCATTGTATCAAATACTGCAGCACACCACAGTGCCTCCTAGAATCCAGTATGTCTTGCACTTCAAAATGCTGCTCCCCATCCACCATCACTGGAACAGGTGCAGGCTGTTCGGGATGCCAACGTTCTGAGTCCTTCACTGGCTTCAATAAACTGCAATGGAAAACAGGATGGATTTTTCTCAAATTTTTCGATAACTGTAGCTGTACTGTTACATCATTGATTACTTTGGTGATAGGGAAATGTCCCACATACTTTGGTCCCAGCTTTTTTGAGGGTTGTGAAGTCTTTAGAAACTTTGTAGACAAATAAACCTTCTCACTCACTTTCAGTTGCCACTCAGGCGCCCTCTTGCGATCAGCATATTTCTTGTAAGTTTCCTTAGCATGCTGCAGTGCTTTTTCTATCACTCGCCACCCATCACTTATGTGTTTTATCCATTCATCCAATCGAATGACTTCAGTTTGATCCTTGGGTAATTCTGGGAAAGTCACAAACTCTTGCCCATTCACCACCTGGAACAAAGAACCCAGTACTTTGATGCACTGAATTGTTATACGCCACTTCTGCAAACGGGAGTAAATCTACCCAATCATCCTGCTGATAGCTCATGTAACACCTGAGGTACTGCTCCAACACCTGGTTAGTCTGTTCACAACCTCCGTCAGTCTAAGGGTGGTGGGAGGAGCTTAAGCCTTGCTCCACCCCAATCAGCTTCAGAAATGCCCTCCAGAATTTGGAGGTGAACTGCACCCCCTAGTTGATTATAATCCATTCAGGGGTCCCATGTAACCTATAGATGTGTTGAACAAACAACCTGGCCAATTGTCCAGCATTAGGTATACTAGTATAAGGAATGAAATGGGCTTGCTTTGAAAACAAATCAGTCACTACCCAAATCACTGTTTTATTTTTACTCTCTGGTAAATCCACTATAAAATCTATAGCTATCTGTTTCCAAGGTTGAGTATGGCTCGCCACGTTCTGCAAAAGTCCTCTGGGGTTGCCCCCCACTCTTTTAGCCATCACACATGTTGGGCAGCTGGCCACATAGTCTTCTACATCCATGCGCAAAGATGGCCACCAAAATTGCCGCCTCGAAAGATGCAAAGTTTTCAAAAACCCAAAGTGGCCAGCTGACTTGGCATCATGACACCTCTCAAGTACTTTCATTTGCAAAAGTTCTGGAATATACAATCTATCTCCACTCCACCAAAACCCCTGCTTTTCTGTCAAGTTTGACTTATTGTTTGTAGCCAAGCATCCCTTTTTAACTCTGAGAGTAATTCAGTCTGTAAGCCTTCTTCCACTTTTAAAGTCAGTGCAGACTTCTGACTCCTCGTAACCGCAGCCATGCCCAACTGCTGTGTGGGAATAATTGAGTCTACTACCTCCTCCCTCTGACTGTTGTGTTGGGGCAAATTGTGATAGAGCATCAGCTAAATATTTCTTCCCTCCAGGCAAATACTTGAAGGTGAAGTTAAATCTACTAAAAAATTGAGCCCACCTGGCTTGCTTAGGGTTCAACTTCCTTGAGGCCCGCAACGCCTCCAAATTTTTGTGATCTGTCCATACTTCAAATGGCTGAGATACCCCTTCCAATAAATGCCTCCATGTCAAGAGAGCCCATCACACTGCAAAGGCTTCCTTTTCCTATACATGCCATCGTCGTCCTGTGTCAGTAAATTTATGGGAAAGGTAAGCACAGGGTCTCAAAGCCCCCCCCCTCATCTTTTTGCAGCAAAAACTCCCCAGTTGCAACATCTGAAGCATCTACTTGGACTACAAATTGCTCCATAGTATCGGGATGCTTTAAAACAGGCTCTGATGTAAATAAGGATTTTAACTGTTCGAACACCTCTTGACACCCTGCAGTCCATTGCAATTTTGCCCCTGGCCTTTTCACTTCTTTTGGGTCCCCTTTTCCCTTTGTTTTTAATAGATCAGTGGGGGGCAGCGCCACCTGCGCAAAATTGGGGATGAACTGTCTGTAGGAATTTGTGAACCCTAAGAAACTTTTCAAGTGCCTCCTAGTTCTCAGGGATTCCCAAGCTACCACATCTTACACCTTAGCTGGATCCATCTCTATCCCTTTACTTGACACTCGGAACCCCAAATAATCCAACTATTCCTTATGAAACTCACATTTTGACAATTTAGCATACAATTGATTCTTCAATAGGTGTCTCAATACTTCTCTCACCAATCTTACATGCTCTTCCATTGTTTCAGTATAGATCAAAATGTCTTCCAAATAAACCAATACCACTTTATACAACAAGTCATGTAACACTTCATTTATCAAATGCATGAAGACTCCAGGGGCCCTCTTTAGTCCAAAAGGCATCACAAGATATTCAAATGACCCCAACTGACAATTAAATGCTTTCTTCCATTCATCTCCTTTTCAGATTCGAACCCTGAAATATGCCTCCCTTAAGTCCAGCTTGGTAAAAATCCTCCCCTTTGACAGGTGAGCCAGCATGTCTTTCATCAGTGGTAAGGGGTACTTGTTGGAGGTACAAATAGCATTCAGCCCTCTATAGTCTGTGCACAACCTCAGAGACCCATCCTTCTTGGTTCTGAATAAAACAGGTGCAGCCATTGAAGAAGAGGTGGGCTGAATAAAACTCTGCTCTAAATTCTTGTCAATAAACTCCCGCAAGGCCCCCAATTCTTTGGGAGTCATGGAATACAGTTTAGTTTTGGGCAATTCTGCCCCGGGTTCCAGTTCTATGGCACAGTCTGATTTTCTATGAGGCGGGGGTTGGTTCAACTCCACTTCTCCAAATGCCTCTTTTAAGTCTCTGTACTGTGAAGGGATAGACGAAACCTCTTCTGCCAACTCCCCCCCCCTAATGCTTCACTCATTGCCCCTACCAGTTCAGCCCCAAGCTCTCGGGGCATCAGACCCTTATATGTCTCATCAGTAAATGTAATTTGGCCTGTAATCCAATCCACTTGTGGATTTCGAGCCCATAGCCATATTAGTCCTAACACTATGGCTTGATTGGAGATTGGAGCCACCACAAACCTCAAAGTTTCTTTATTGGCTCCTATTCTCATCCGCACTGCTTCGGTGTAATATTCTACTGGGCCCCCACACATCTCTGACCCATCAAACTGGGTGAATAGTATTGGGTTCTTCAGCTTCCCCACTTTCAACCTCAACCCAGCTACTATAGCAGGATGCATCAGGCGTCTAGTGCACCCCGAGTCTAACAGTCCCACAATATTACTATTGTATTATAATACATACTATTATGGCCTCCAAGCAATGTGATGCCCCCCTCACCCTCACCCCAGACACAGACCGTTTCATCCAAAATTCCTTCTCTTCCTCCCATGACTGACACCCTATCGTCTTTGCTGGGGTCTTTATCAGGGATTTGCTTGCTACCGTGGGTTTATTTTCCCCCACCTGTGGCAGTTGCTTCCGCTTGATACGAATTCTCATATCCTCTACTTAACCAGCTAAGCAAATCCACTCTAGCAGGGTACTTAGATTCCCTCTAGCCAGAGATCACTTCAGAGTCTTTGTGTGTAGGCCCTCTTGGAAGTATTCAACCTTTAAGGATTCTGGCCAGTCCCCTAGTTTCCCAGCCAGCCTTCTAAACTCTGTGGCATATTCAGAGACCAATCGGGCTCCTTGCTTAATGTGCTGCAAGCTGGTTTTTGTTTTCATTCTGGATAGAGGGTCTTCGAACCTCTTGCAGAGCACATTCATAAATCTATCAACATCCCCCAGTTCTGGCGCCTCACTGTCATGTAGTTCCATTAACCATTCAGCTGCTTTCCCTTCTATTTGGGCTGATACATGCCGAATCTTTGCACTTTCTGTGGGGAAATCTGCTTCAAATTCATCCATGAAACCTCCCACATGAGTTAGAAAACAGGCTAGGTTCTTAGCTTCCCTATTAAATTTTACCTTTAAATCTCTCCCTTCAAAAGATGGTTCTTTCAACCTCCTGGCCAGCTCCCTTTTACTACTGCAGCGGGTTGCTCTAGCTGCCCAGTGACCTCCAAATTCCGACTCCTCATCGTCGTCCCTCTCCTCTGAGAGTTGTGGGGAGTCTGCTCTGGAATCCACTGCTGCAGCGCTAGTTGGCCTCTCCAAATTCATTTGCTGAAACATCTGCTTCAGGGTTTGTTGCATGCTAGCAAATTCACCCCTGAGGGAATTCATTTTGCTCTGCATTTGCTCCACTTGTTCCCTCGATGCTGCTGAGATGGGGAGGGGGTCACATTTCTGCATCACCCCCCAGCACACCAGGTCCGTCTCTGAGCTGATCCACGAGCTCTTGGCTGCTCTCATCGCCCAGGATACCATAACTTTTGGCATTGGGACAGTTGGAGTTTTCCCTCTGGGGCCTCATGCTTCCCATTGCTTGCCATCCATCCTTTCGGGGGCTGGTATCTCACCTTCCTCCTCCTGAATTCTAAAGCCTCTCCACCGTTCCTTCACCACATGGCTGGAGATTCTCTCAGGTCGTGCCTTACTCTTTCCGAGTAGGACGTCTCTTTATTCTCGCCACTCTGTATCCGATCAGTCGCGAGCCTCCTTGAGCTCCAATTCCTCCTTCTGTTCCCCTGTGTTGGAGGGGACTTCTTCATGTTCTGACTGCTGTCCCTCTTTGGTAGATATTTTATCTCTGGGTAGGGCAGTTTTTTTCTTCTGTTATCCCTTCTGTTATCAATCCAGAATCTCTCAATCACAAGCCATTATAGGTTGTGGAAGAAATCTTTTATTGATACAGGTTACTTGTCCAATGCAAAGATCAGTCTGAAAAAAAATGCATGCGAAAGCTATCTAAAACCCCCATACAGCACTCCCCTCTTCCAAGGCCTGCAATCCTTCCCTTAACATCAAAAAGCTCACACCCAAATTTCTCACTGAACTAACAAACAGTAAAATTCCACTCTCCCTCCTTTGCCTCACATTGTAAACTAACGAGCACAGGTAACCCACACCGTTGGCCTTGCAGATGTTTTGCTTGGCTTCACCTCCCTTCATTCCCAGGCCTGGCGCTTCTAACTACAAACTACAACTACTACAAATCCCATTTCTAAACAACTACTCTATGCTGGCAGGATGTCACATCCTGACACACCGCAAGGAGTATTGGAAAACCACTTTATTCCTGTAGGTTATAATAACAGAATCTTGAAAGCCTACCAGAATTTCCTTTTTTCCTCTCTTATACCACGCAGAATCAAAACATTTACCATCTCTTTTATCTCTTAATGGCTTTTAAATCCCTTCTCTGTCTCGGCCTCCCTTTTAATAGATCATGGAGATGCCTTGGGGGTGGAGGAGCAGCAGTTCCAGAGGGAAGGAGAGAAAGGAAGTGTTGGAAGAAAGGAAAGTAAGGGACTCTGGACCGCCCAGAGTCCCCTCCGGAATGGGGGGAGATGGGCGGTGATATAAGTTAGAAATATAAATAAATAAATAAATAAATAAATAAATAAATAAATAAATAAATAAATAAAATGTGATTAGAACTGGAGCAATTCATGGCATGATGATGACAGCTAAGTACAGAAAGCTAAGGAGAGGCATTGGGCATTGCTGGCAAAGGGGAATGAAGCTGGCAGAAACAGGCAAAAGAAGGTGCAGCTTGAAAAACAGATGGGTAGATAATAGTCAATGCCCTTTGACAGCACCTTGTGGCTATTGCCCAAATTAATCATGCTGGTGGCCTAACCCTATATTTAAAGTGAGATTCAAGTTTGTCTTGATCCCAAGACTTTCAAGTGTAGGAACAGTCCTGGCAAATAGATATCATGACAATTGGACTAGATGGAGTTATTTTATATTGCATGGATTCACGTGTGAGTGATATCAATACATCTTTGGCTCTCTTACTGAGTAATTTTGCATTTCCTTCATTAGGATTGCTCCCAATCTAATCTTGGTTTGTTGGGTAAGTTTTATAGCCCTTCACACACACACCCCCCCCCTCCCCCAGTTGCTTAGATTGTTTTTAGGAAAATAAGTCAGAAAATAGCAAGGGAAGGTTACATATTAGCAAGGATTAGCTACATTGTCAAGTGGCTAGCAGGATTGGGCCCCTAATTCAGGTAAAAGTGTGAAATAATTAATAAAATTAAGTCAGAGCAGAGAGTTTGTTATTTTGTAGCTTGTGCAAAGCAAAGTAGCAAATTTATTCAGAAAGCAAATAGGAAGAGACTAGCTTGTTCAAGCAAGTCTGGGTGCTATTTAAAAGTACAGTTCAATCACGTGACAGAGAGCCTGCAGCCTTTTGAAGTATGTCAGTTTCAGCAGTCTCTTGCTCAAGGGTGCTGGTAAAGTTTCTTTCTTCAAAAATAATTTCTCTGAGATATGTAAGGTCTGGGAGATTTAAATTCTCTGATATAATTTTGTCCTTGTTTTGAATCCTGCTGTCAAACTTGCATCCATCAGTTCTTTTGTGCAAAGCCTGGCCTATTTGTCCAGCATAGAATCTACAGAGGCATTGCTGATAGACATCACATTAGAGGAAGAGGATGTGAAGGCACCGCTAATCATTTGTGTGAAGTTGTTGGGGGCTGCTGTTGGTGTAAATGTGGGTCAATGTAGACATCTGATTCTCTTGTTAACATGATAGTTCTGTTGTTTCTTGTTGTTTATGACAATCTGATTTAATTTGGGTGTATGGCTTGCCACCCAGGGCAATGTTATTGTCCGGTAGGGATTAAAGCTTATTAATAATGCATTTGACTGGCTGGAACTATAGGTGAGAACCAGTGTTCTGTTGTTCTGTTTTTGTAGACTCTTAATAGGTCCTCCCTGGGAATCTCATGGAGAAAATCTATCTATGTGGTCCCTGAGAGTCAACAGTGACTTGATGGCTCATCATCATCATGTTCATCATCATCATCACCATCCCTGGGAATAAATCTGGCTTGACTGATTTTTCTAAAGATCTCATTGTGGGGGTAATTCTTTCCTTTTCTTCAGTGGCAATTTTTCCCAAGTTCCACTCATATACATCACCGTGGTATTCTTCACTAATTCTCTTAGTCTTTCATCATAAATAATCAAATCAATCATGTTTTAGATTTATATTTATTCCTTTTCTATGTGTATGAATGAATACTTATACTTAAATGTTATCAAAACAAAGAAATCTTTTTCTAGACAGGTACTCATCAAACAAACATTATCATTCATTCATTCCTGAGTCTCCAAATGGCCCAGTCAGCCTTAATGTATTATCCTATCTTCTTCCCATCTATCCATTCATGTCACCTAACTCAGTAACTTTTCCCCCCTTAGATTAAATTAATTCAGAATGTTGTGTATTTTTCTCAAGAATCATCTGTTTCTTTCATCACTGATACAGTATGTACAATGTGTGTACACATCTTTAATATATATAAAATAAAGATGAGGTGTCTTAAAATGTTTTATTAGCTATGATAGAGAAATAGAAACTCCATGTCACCAGCATCATCCTTTTTACTGGAGAAACAATGAGGGGTATTTGTTACTATTCCTACTTTCATATGCATCTTCAACAATCTAGATTACACCAATTTATATTTATGACAAACATTTTACTTACTCATTTGTAATATTTATAAGCCATCCCAATTGACTAGAACTTTGGGCAGTGAAAATCACAACCAAATATATATAGTTAAAACCATATATATTAGCCATTTCATTTACATCCATGGATGCATTCATCAACTACATTCCACAAGATAAGACTACTTTGATTCAGATCTATTTTATCCTTCCCCTTTCTCTTAGTTTACAACATATATAATATTCTTTCTTTCATTTTATTTACTAATTTACCAGATGTTCCTCTTACATTCTTTGTACAGTAAATGATGGTTCCTAAAATATTGAACACCCACCACCATGGTCACCTGGAGCTTTCAATCTTCAAGCTCTTAAATTACACCAATCAATGTGACTTTTTTTTTTAGATTTTTTATCCCACCTTTATTATTTTTATAAATAACTCAAGGCAGGGAACATACCTAATACTCCTTCCTCCTCCTATTTTCCCCACAACAACAACCCTGTGAGGTGAGTTGGGCTGAGAAAGAGTGACTGGCCCAAAGTCACCCAGCCAGCTTTCATGCCTAAGGTGGGACTAGAACTCACTGTCTCCTGGTTTCTAGCCTGGTGCGTTAACCACTAGACCAAACTGGCTTTTACTGCATTCTAGCTGAGGGGTGGGAATCTTTTGACCGCCAGTGGCCACAAAATATTTTTAGGGAATTATAAGAGGGATTATGATTATGGCAGTGTTGTAAAGTGGGCAGCAAATATTATGCACATTGGTAGAGCAAGGATCCCCCCCGGCGTTTTAAAGGAGGGAAAATCTATTCACAATAAGACTTCTGTAGGCTAGTCGCAAAACACCCATTTTTTAATCGAAGGAATAAAATGCTACATACCATTTAGCTCATATTTGTCATCCACATGGATATCATGAGAAACATTGTACCGAGATCACAACATCCAGAACATTTCTTTGATTTCTCTTGCTGACAATTCCATTTTTAGAAGATGGAAGAAGACATAAGGGGTCATGACCAATAAAGAAAAATTGATTAATGTACTGATGGTATCAGGCATCCTGGGGGAAAGCCAACATTTTGTGCTGAAGTTAGATAACCAGGGGAGAAAAATCTGAGAGAAGGCATGGGGAATCCTGAAAAACAATATTCAGAAAACATAAACATAAATTATCCACACAAGAAGGAAACATAGGAAAAAACTTTAAGAGGCCTATCCAAATGAATACCAAGCTCATTGATGAGAAGCAATTAGTAGATGTACAGGAAATGGATACAAGGATTGATAACTACAAGGGAGTACAGATTGGTAGCTGAGGTCTGTAGGGATGAAGGCTGATGCTCAGAATGAAACAAGGTTGGTAAGGGATACTAAAAAATAAAAAGAAGGATCTGGGGGCATATCCAAAACAAACAATAAATCAAAGAGACTAATGGTTTGCTTTGTTGCAAAGTTGGAAATTGATAATAAGGAATAGGGAGAAGGTGGAACTCATTAACAATTTCTTTGTGCTTGTCTGCTCTCAGAGGAGGGAGAAAAGATAGCTGAGGAAAAAGAATTGGGGGAGTGCAGCTCAAAATTGATAAAGACAGAGCTGGAACCTTAACTAAATTTAAATTTATTAAATAAATCAAATTTAAATAAATTTAATTTAACCTTAAATAAACTACATTCCAAAGTATTAAAGGAGCCAGCAGAAATTACTACTGAATGTAATTTTTAAAAGCTCTTGGGAAGGTGGTGAGGTTCTAGAAGAGCAGAGAACAGCAAACTTTTTTCAAAACAAGAAGTAGGAGGATCCAGGAAAGTACAGGTAACTGTCTGTAGTGCGCAAGGTACTTGAACAGATTTCATGCAGTACTTCTATGAACACTTAGAAAAAATGTACCATTATCAGGTGCCAATATGGGTTTGTCAAGAACAAATTATGTCAGACTAATCTCAACTCTTTTTATTGCAAAATAACAGTCTGCCAGGAACAGTAGTGGGCTCTCCCTCAATTGAGATTTTTAAATGGGGATTGGTTGGTTTTTAAATGTTGGAGGTGGGTCAAACTCTTACTGGATTAGATGACCTATAAGGTCTCTTCCAATGTATATGTTTGATGACTCTATAATCTATGGACATATTGTTGACATATTGTACACCAGAGATAGCACAAGTGGACACCTAAAACTGACTCCTCAATAGTCCATTTGGAACTTATTTTCCATTTAATTGATTTCAAATGAAATTATGTTTATTTAAACATGGAAGTAAAATAATAAATAATTTTGAACCGCTAAAGCAGCTCTGTAATGGTTAGAGCATCAGGCTAGAAACCAGGAGACCATGACTTCTAGTCCCACCTTAGGCACAAAGCCAGCCGGGTGACCCTGGGCCAGTCAGTCACTCTCAGCCCTAGGAAGGAGGCAATGGCGAACCACTTCTAAAATCTTGCCAAGAAAACTGCAGGGACTTGTCCAGGCAGTCACTAGGAGTCAAAACTGACTCAAAGGCACACACAAAAAAGCAGCTTTGAGTATTGCACACTATTAAAATATAAGTATAAAATGAGGAGAAGTATAATATTACAGTTATTACACCAAAGAGTGAACAACATAAAAATAAGATTCCTATTGCAACTCTTCTGCCTTTACAAACAGAAAATTGAAAAGATGCCTAGAAAGTGCAGAGAGAGAGAGACGTTACCAGTTCGCACTAAATTTTTTTTACAGATTTCAGTGAAGCTGTGCAGCAAAGTTTTTTCTGTTATCTCTTTTTCCCCCAATGCTAGTTTTCTTGAAAACTATGACTAAATCTGTCATATTCTCAAAACAAACAAAAAAGGCAGTGGTTAGGTGGTTGTGGGCAGGGGTAGGGATCTGAGAAAAACGCCATGTTGAAAAATGCCTAGAAATGTTTATATGTATCTGGCAGCAGCTCTACTTCATTTTACATGCATCTTGATGGACAGCAATAGTTTCATATCCAATACTCTCCAGATTTCTGTGACTACCAACAAAGGATGAATGAATATGTCATTTTTCTTTCTCCTGTGCACATTTTTTTCAAATTACAGATTATTTCAATTGTGATCATGAGGATATTTGAACAATTTTGCAGCTTCATATTAAAAAATGAACCAATCAGAAT
This sequence comes from Charina bottae, assembly GCA_023362775.1. Taxonomy (NCBI): domain Eukaryota; kingdom Metazoa; phylum Chordata; class Lepidosauria; order Squamata; family Charinaidae; genus Charina; species Charina bottae. The sequence continues at coordinate 4,679,518 of JALMGJ010000028.1, read as the reverse complement.
TCTCACCCATCTGCCCCAACAATTTCAGTAGATACAGTTGTTCCCAGCCTGGAAATAGCCCTGTTATATCTGCCATGTTTCTGTTAAAGAGAAAGGAGCAAGTTAAAAAAAGAAAAAGTGAAAGAAGCAATCCTCATTCAAAACAGCAGGCAAATTAAATAAATAGAGTCCTCTGCCTGGGTCACCGTCTATTTTTAAAAAAATCCCACATTCATTCTTTTTACCTTCAGTTCTTTCTGTCCCACTTATGTGAACATGGTGATTTTAAAACCTTCTTATGATAAAAATGAAGCAAAATACTCACCTGTTGCCAAATATTGTCTTGTCCTATGTTTTTGATATAAATGGAAGTTAATCACTAAAGCACGACTTTATCTCTGATCCAGTACACCTCCATTACATACTGCACTGAAATAGTGTTTGGCAGTACTGCTAGCTAATACACATGGGCTGATTATAGCTAGTTTCAGAGTTTCTACCTCTACACAATATTTTTATCACATAAAAATATTTTTTTATGCTGAGGCATGCATGTAATTTGCATCAATTACAACAATGCAGTAATTTTAGGTTGCATCAATAAAAGAGTAGTTTCAAAATCATAGGAAGTAACAGTTTACACTGTGTCCAGTTCTGGGCACGCTTTAAGAAAGATTGAGAGAAACTGGAAAAGGTTCAGAGAAGGGCAATAAGGATATCTCTGTGGATATCTTATGAGATTACATACCTGAACCTTGCCATGATCACAACAACTATGAAATTGTGAAAACCTTTAAGCAGATTTTCAAATGCTCATCTTTGAAGGGAGAAAAAATAATCACACATTGTAGTGGAATGACAGGCTGGAGGATCTTGCCTCCTCTCACAGAAGTTCTCTCCATATACTGCCCCACACCCACTCCTGCTTAGGGTTCCTATGCTTGTAGTTCCTGCTACTACCACCACCAAACAGATATTCCTTCTATCTCTATCATTCTTGGACTTTCCACTTCTTTGGGATTCCAATTAGTTAATTCTGAGGTTGCTGGGGAAATGGATAGAACTCCAGTCCTTTTCCTAGTCTTGCTTCTTCCTCTGATACCTCCTCCAGTTCTGCCTTCAGAACTTTTTTATTTTTTTAAAAAGGACTCAAATTTTCTTCTTCTTCTTCTGAGAGAAGGACAGAGATATCTCCCTCTGTCTATGTAACCAACAGTATCTCTCTTGTGTGAAATGTTGATTCTATGTTTGCACCTGTCTAGCAAGTAAATTGGCGGCTGTGAATGTCAGATGTCAGCCTGTCAGTTACAACACATTTAAAATACCAATATAATTTTGTTGCTGAGGATTTGCTTGATAAAAGTAGAATTTTTCAAATATTTGCATAGTATTTTTTATTAATAAAAAACTTTTATTTTCAAAACAACTCTAATATTTTTTAACTGAAGGTGTTAGTTGTACAGCTAGTCCCAGGTATCCATATTTCAAAATATATTTAAGATGAGATTTTTTTATACACTGACGATTCTGTTCAGATGACAATATTCCACCTTTTGTTCAAAAATTAAAATTCATTTTTCCTTTAGTAACTTCTATTGTTCTCCATTTTCTTATTTGACTTCAAAAAAATGGAACAGGAAAACACAGCTGAGTAAGTCTATGAAGGTTCTCAGTCATCCAGGTGGAATTGTCTGTAGCTTGAATCATGTCAACTGGATTTCTATTTTCTCAGTGGAAACGTTTCGCTCCTTATCCAAGGAGCTTCTTCAGTCTGAGCAAAGTTAGTAAGGGAATCCTTAAATATGTTTCTAGGTGGCTGTGTGACCTTGCACCTGGGGCTAGGTCATGGTTATTTTGAGATGTTATTTCTAAGTCCCTTTATCATCTAAAGGAGGATAGTTAAGATTACCATGCTGCTGTTGAGCTTGGGAAATGGTCTTAATCTTCCTAGGCACTAACTTTGCTCAGACTGAAGAAGCTCCTTGGATAAGGAGCGAAACGTTTCCACTGAGAAAATAGAAATCCAGTTGACATGATTCAAGCTACAGACAGCTGAGTAAGCCTTATTATGATTGTTTTAGGGCATAAAAGGGTGGGGGCTGGGCTGGAGAATAGCTGGCAGTTGCTAACAAATACGTTAGAGTAATTTTTGATCCAGATTAGACTTAATTTTTATTACAACTATATAAGTGCAAGTTTGAGCTACATTAAATATATAGTGGTAATGCTTCCATTAGAAGCAAACTCAAGAGTTTTGGCATGACCATAGAAAAGGTTCAAGGAAATTTAAAGTAGAATGGAGTTTTAGTAGTAAAGGTAAAGGTTTCCCCTGCACAGTAGTGTCTGACTCTAGGGGCCGGTACTCATTTCCGTTTGTTAGCCAAAGAGCCAGTGTTGTCCAAAGATGCTTCCGCGGTCATGTGGCCTGCATGACACGGACGGAACGCTGTTACCATTCCACCGAAGTGATACCTATTAATCTACTTGCATCTGCATGCTTTCGAATTGCCAGGTTGGCAAGAGCTGGGGCCGAACCTGCTATCTTTCAATCGACAAGCCTGGCGTTTTACCTGCAGAGCCATCGCTCCCCATAGAATGGAGTTTTACCCAGATGAAATTATAGTGCTTTATCAATTAAAGGCTGAGAGTAATCCCCATTGAAATTAATGTTATTTACTTTTGAATAACAAGGGGGCATGGTGGCTCACAAGGGGGCACAGTGGCTCAGTGGTTAAGATGCCAGGCTTGTTGATCGGAAGGTCGCAAGTTCAGAGGTTTGAGACCCCAGTCCCATGTGACGGAGTGAGCTCCCGCACTAGCCCCAGCTCTTGCCAACCTAGCAATTCGAAAGCATGCAAATGCAAGTAGATAAATAGGTACCACTTCGGTGGGATGGTAACAGCTTTCTGTGCGTGTCATGCCAGCCACATGACCTTGGATGTGTCTTCGGACAACGTTGGCTCTTCGGCTAACAAACGGAGATGAGCATTGGCCCCTAGAGTCGGACACGACTGTGTGGGGGAACCTTTACCTTTACCTTTTACTTTTGAATAGACATGTATAGGATGCAGTGCTGGTGTCAGGGAGATAACTGGTGAAGAAGGAGGGGGCTCCCTCCAGGGGGAGAAATGCATGTGTAGTACTGAATTGCTTTGCTTTCCTCCCAAGAGGCTAAAGAAGGCCCCGCCCTGATTTCTTCGACCCTTTCTCTGAGCATTACTAGTTTATTTTAGTTTAGCTGGATTCTGTCTAGTAGAGTAGGACAATAAAGCACAAGAGGTTCAACTCCAAGTCTCAGCGTGTTTTCCTTCACTCGAAGTCAGGACAGCTAAAGGGATAACTATTATTTCAAATTGTTTCATTCTAACATGATTCTGAGCTACCTTCAAGGGTTTATTTATTTATTTATTTATTATTGTATTTATACCCCACCTATCCCCTCCCTAACGTAGGACTCTAGGCGGCTTACATACATAGTAAATTACATTTCATTATACAGTATACATTTTTAAACCACGTGCTTAAGGGAAGGGTTAAGGGAACCGACTCTTCCGTGGCTACTGGACTACATGTCCCACAATGCCTTGTGTCGGAGCCAGATGCTGACGTCCTGGATGTTGCTGCTTCGGGTTCTGTCGTCGCCGCCTCCATTCATGAGATCTTTTTCCGTTTGGTGGCCGACCCCCGACAGGACGCCAGCAAATTTACCCACTTAAGGTGGTACCCATTTATCTACTTGCTAAGCTTTCGAACTGTTGGGTTGACAGGAGCTAGGACTAACAACGAGAGCTCACATCGTTGCGCAGGGATTCAAACTGCTGACCTTCCAATCGGCAGTCTACAGCTCAGCAGTTTAACCCCCCCTTCCTTCATGTTTGTAGGATTCCTTCCTCCCCCCCCTTCCTTCATGTTTGTAGGATTCCTGTCAATAAGTACTGAAAATAAGTATCAAGGGATGCGGTGGCTCAGCGCCACCGCGTCCCTTGATACTTATTTTCAGTACTTATTGACAGGAATCCTACAAACATGAAGGAAGGGGGGGGAGGAGGAGGAGGAGGAGGGCTTCTCTTTCCCACATATCTGGGTAAAAATGTACAGAAGTCTGGGATGGACAATACTTCTAAGGAAGGCTTGAATTCCAGCAAGTCTTATTTTAGAAAGTAAAGATCCCCCAAGTGTGAATGAGGGTTCACAAGGGAGTAGCTGCAAGTAACCTCTGGGAATCAATATATATATATATATATATATATATATATATATATATATATATATATGACTTTATTATATGCACAAAAGTGGGACACAGTTAAGGCTGAAAATATATCCCATTTTCAATTTTTTTAAAATAACACGTTAAAAATATATTCTTGATAGTTCTTTTATTGCCCCTCTTCTTATTCTTCTTCAGAGATCTTGACTTCATTTTTTTTTACACTGGCCTTCAACTCTTTTGCTGTGATGCTTCACAAGATCTTCATGATGCTATAGGTAGGTAGGTAGGTACCCCCCGCACATTTGTGCAGTCGTGTCCGACTCTAGGGGCCGGTGCTCATCTCCGTTTGTTAGCCGAAGAGCCAGCGTTGTCCGAAGACACTTCCACGGTCATGTGGCCGCATGATGCCGCGGAACGCTGTTACCTTCCCACCGAAGTGGTACCTATTCATCTACTTGCATTTGCATGCTTTCGAATTGCTAGGTTGGCAAGAGCTGGAGCTAGTGCGGGAGCTCACTCCGCACGCAGGGCTAGGGATTCGAACCTCCGAACTTGCGATCTTCCGATCAACAAGCCTGGCGTCTTACCCGCTGAGCCATTGGACTTTAAAGAAAATAATATGTGCTATTACTGTGAATTATATTCAGCAGCAGTACGGAAAAAGTAAAACTGGAGACTTCACTGAAAATAGCACTGGAGAAATCCATCAACTGGGGGAGAAAAAAGTGCCTAAGCCATGAAACAACATGAATGCTAACTATTACTGGCAACTAATCAGGCTCTTTAAGATCTCATGCTGGTAAGGGCATTCCCCTCCTGCAATTAGAAAGGGAAGCAGTCAGGAATGTGGGAGAAGAGTGGATATAATTAAGCTATTAAAAGAAAGTCTCACATTTCTGCAAGTAACATGGAGATTATATAAAACCTGTATTTTAATTATTTCTGCTCCTCCTAAAATGGTACAATCATCTCTCAGACATGAATGCCAAGGTCACTTTTGGATCCCCAGCATAGCTATACTATACAGTCCTTTTCCAAAACAACTAATCTCTACTTGGATTAATATGACACTGGCTGCAGAGATCTCTTATGGCAAATATGTTCATCTTTCTCTTACATGTCCCTGTTTCCTTTGACAATGCTACTGCTGAGACCCATTTACTGTAGCAAGCCACCTAAATGGCTTTTAATGGGGCCAGGCCAGATATGGTATGATTATGTCCTAGGAAAATCTAGAAGGTTGAATTTTCAACTAAAAAATTCAAGAGCAATTTAAGAAAAAGAAGCCAAAGTCTATGAGAGGTAAAGTTGAAGGAAGACCAGCCCTGAGCAGAATAGCAGACAAGCAGTACAATGTGTTTCAGTGACTTTTGAATAATTATCAAAACTGCATTTTAACACTCATGAAAAAGAACTTTCAATGTGTCTTTGTTTTGTACACAAATCATAGCTGTGTCCATATATACATTAATGCATAGTATAGTATTAATGCATAATCCCGGTTCACTTAAAGATGAACATAGCATCATTATAATGAAGGATTCTTTGTAGAATCAATTTAAATCCATAGTGGCATTTCAAGCAATATCCATATCAAATTTCAACTGCAGCTTTGGAAACAGATCCAAATAATCTATCTTTGAAATTTTTCACATTTCCCTAACTATGTGTGGATGTGTGTGTGTATACATCCTCTAACCTCTCCCTTGTGGAAATCACAAATTTGTTCCAATATATAAAACCCCACATATAATTTATAAAAATCTATCTATGGCATGCAGATATTCTGATCGTACATGCTGTATTCTGAAATACATTTTTTAAAGCCAAGTGATGCATTAACTTTAATGAGTAGCTGTGGCCAATCACTGTTTCTTCTTGTGTCCTGCTTATCTATAGAAGATCCACAGTGGGTTTTTATTATTCTTAGCATTCCCCTTCAATTCTTTATTTGTTTTGCATCTAGGGGGTGGGAAATATTGTGAACATGTTGCTATTTTAAGTAACAGGATTAGAATATATGGGGCAGTTGCGGTCATGCATTTAAAGTCATATTGATGATGTTCAGACAAAATGGATTCTCCTGATAATAATATAAAAGCACGAAGAGAACTACAGATAGATAGCAAAATAGATAGTTTAATATGATTGAAAATCATAAAAGAGCTATAATCATGCATGACATACTACTTTTGCAAATCACATTTTATCAATAGATTTTTTTTCATGAAGATCAAGAATTCTTTAAAATAATAAGTGCAGTTAATTAAAACATATTCTTTGTTAGAAATACCCTTGGGAATTTTAGGGAGAAATTTTATTGAATTTTCTTTCAATCTTTATATATCATGATCAACTTTAATTTGTGTTTGAATGAAATGAAACTAAGAAGTCTACTGCAACCTAAAAAAATGTTTACATCTTAGTTCCAAACTACCTTCACAAGAAATGTGTGATCCCAGTTGGAGTTCAGTCACATAAATTGTTCTCAGCTTTCCAACAGTAGTTATCCAAGGGAAATGTCTTTTTTTTTTCTTTCATTCAGCAATATGCTTTAAGTGTTTTAAATTACTTGGTTTACACCATGGCCAATGGAATCCAAGCCCAGGAACATTTATTATGGAATATATATAGGTCATAATCCAAGAGTTTATGAGCACCTGAGGTTTTTATGGCTAATGATAAGAAAGTGTGATCTATAAGTACAGAAGGATGTGGGATCACGCTACTTATTGTGCAAGAGCAGCTGAACATGCATGGCTTGCACTTGGTTTTCCAGATCGTGCAGTGCTTGTGAGTGCTTGAAATATCTTCATATTTTCAATTCAGCTGAACTTGAGTGGGCATACTTGGCAGATTCTATTTCAGAGTATGGAGATGGGATACAATGCTAGGAGTATGCACAGTATTAAGGATGAGACAAGGGACATATTGCTACCTTTTGTCTCCATTTATAGATTGTTCATGTACAGTAATTAATATCTGTGAAGATATATGCACATTTTCTTAGTAATAATCAAAGCAAAAAAGATAACTCCATACACTTTAGGTGTATTATTCTCTGTAATTTACCTTTCATAACATGTTATACCATAAAACACAAAAATCTTCTGTAAATGTGTATGACTGAATAATACTGTACATATAATAATTTCAAAGCTTAAACAAGGACCCCCTCCAAAAACCATCCAAAAAACCAGGATGGGGTGTCACCTAACCTGCAATAGGCTTATGAATACATACATACAACAGAGATACCTTTAAACATACTCTTTAAAAACAACAACACACTACTCTTTTCTAAGAGTAGACATTTTAATTGTGGATTGCAGAACTGGTCTCCCGCCAAACCAAAGACAGCTGACTGCCCGTATATGTTGACTCATGAGGGTTTGAATTATCCTCTGTGTTTCCAGCCTGCTTTGCAGTATAAAGTTCATTGCAGGCCACCATTCTTCACTGCTGTTTTCTGTACAATGAGATGAGTCACAAGTTCCACAAACCAGTCTCAAGGACTGTCCTGGATCATTCCTTTCTAGTCATGAAGAGGTTGCTTTGTCAGGGACATCTTTGCTATCAGCCAAGTTGATCTTTACAAAGTTATTTTTGAAATTTGGGGATAAAGAATGGTTTTGAGGTGGAATGTGTTCAGAGTGCTCCACTTCCATATGATGACTGGATTATATTGTTAGAGGAAAATAGAAACATACAAAAGTACAAAGCAAAGCACCTCTGTGGGACTGAAATCCTTTGTATGTGTTGTTATTTGCAGTGCATGCCAAGAAAGTCATGGGCGCAAGAGCCAAGCTGGCGAGCTAATTAAATATATGAATGTATATGTTTAAACAGCCTTATAAAGGAGCATTGGAAATCTGCAAGATGAGCGAATATCTTATAACTTCTTCCGCAGGTGCGAGGATAGCTACAAGCCATGGACTTTCTGTCCTGCTTCTTGTTTGTGGCTTTGTGAAGGGTGCTTTGCTTTGATCTAAAAAGTGCTGACTTTTTCCAATATCACTTTCTCTTCTTAAAGCAAAGAGCAAATCGCCTGTAAAATCTACGGAGCGGACAGCAAAGTTGACCCTAACTTCCAACCACCACCCTGCACCCAATGTACTCTAACTCTCAACACAAAGGAGCACCTTCTTCAGGAAACACATACAAAAAATTAAAATTAAACTTATTTTTTAAAAAAAGAGAGAAGAGGCTAGCATCAAGTTTCTTCCTTTCTTTTGAATCTATCTTTTTTCTTTTTCTTTTTCTCTCTTTTTTCTTCTTCTTTTTTCCTTTTTGAGGGGAACTGGAGCAATGTAGCAGAATATTGTTCAATATGGCAACGTACCTTTTTCTTTTCTTTTCTTTTTCTTGATTCAAACAAACGAAAGTACTGAATTCCCTTGACTCTTCAGTTTTGTTTTGTTTTTTGTATTACCAAACTGGACATGGTTCTTATCCCTGGAAAGTCATAACTCTAAGCAGAAGGATAATGAACTCAACTTCCCCCATATAACCTCTCCAGCTTACAAGATGCAAACAACACTACCAGGACGGCAGCGGTGGGAAACGCCATTGTCCTTTGGAAGAACTGCTTTTCTAGATGGCTAATCTTTGCAAAAATCCAATGTGGCTAATAAGTACAAGACGTCTATAAGGATGGAAGACATGCAGGAAAGTGTTGGGGCCTCTGTTGGGCTTTCGTATTTCATTTCTTCCTCTCATTATTATTGATTGCTTTCTTTCCTGTTTGATGGTGGCAATTATTAGCCTGGCCAATCCCCATGGAGTCCTTGAAGGTTTCTATAAATACATATTTCATTTGTGTGTATTCTCTACTTTGGTGGGTTTTCTTTAATTTTGCAACTCCTGTATATGCAAACTTAACTTACAATCTGTAAACTGCTTACATGTGTGATACAACTTCAGAATAGATGTTCCTTGGTACATCTTACAAGCCAGTTTTGAATATTATCTCAGTGTGGTGCCACCAACTTGACATCTCTGTTTCCTTTCACCAAAGCATTCATTTTAAGTTGTAATTCAGTACTATGTGGGATTTTGTAATTCATGCAATCACTTTCCACTGGACTGAGTCCTTACTGATGGCAATGCAACCCTCTGTTTACTCTGTAAAAATGCACATTAAATTTGTTATGGTCTCCAGCAGAAAGTATTTGAGTTGCACAGACATGGTGGGATTATTTCTGGAATATCTTTCATCAGTTACATATAGCCCTAAAAAGAAGAGAAAAAAATATAGAAAGAAGGAAGAAGGAAGAAGGAGGAAGAGAAGAAGAGAGACAGAAAAAACACCCTGACCTCTGGTTGGGTGGGTTTTCTTTTAATTTTGATACTAATGAAAAAGAATTTGGTATACCGATAACTAAATTTACTCAGAAGATAGGAAGTTGTCTCCTTTATGAGGCTATTAACATAATTATTATATTCTAAATGACTTGTGTATTTGATGTGATAATGAGACAGCCTATAAGAGAATGAGAGTTGTCTGTGAAATCAGACTTTTTTAAATGTCCAAGCCTTCATATTTCCTAGCTAAATGAGCACCAACAGCCTAAGAATGTGCTAAGAACTGTATATTAAATGAACCCATGCTCCTGTTAATGCATACAATCTCAACAAATAAGCCTCAAGGGAAAATAACAATGATTTGTAATGAGCCATAATACAGAATGCAACTCACTCTACTGTAATGAGCAGGCATTTTTTTATCTGAATCTCTGATCCCATCCACATATATATATTTATTTCAGTTTTTAACTCACCCCAAAAATATTTGGCATGGTATAGTAGTGCTGAGGATTATTTGATAGTGATTCCTTGTTCTCCATGCAGAACTGTTTATACTGCCTTGGGACCTTTGGAAGAAATGTGGGATGTAAGTAATTTGCCAACAGCAACTTCTTCCTGCGCAGAGGAGCTGGAATGCCCATTAAAGCATTTTGTGGCACCAAAATGACACACACGCGGGATGGCCAGAGGCCAAGGAAGCTCAATCTCCCAAAATTAGGGCTTGAGAAAAGTTTCTTAATTTCCTGATTTTTCACATCCTCATGTGAGAGAAGCTGTTCCTTAACATGAAAACAAAGCACTAGGCATGAGTAGTGACAGAAAAAACATATACTCATAATACATATAAAACTTAATAAAGAAATCCATAATGCAAGGGTCTGGCAACAAAGTTATTATAAACAAGAACTCCATTCAGCAAGTCACTGAAATGTGAAATAGACTTGGGAACAAAGTATCAGGCTCAGGAGTAACTGGCTATTTTTCTTTTTGTAATTCTTGCTGCCAGTTGACTCCATCATCTAATTTCTTCCATCTGACACTCATTCCTGTAGGCTTAAACAAATAGAATTGGGGTTGTCCTGATGCTGCAGAGTTTAGGAGAAAGGGGTACCTTTCCCTTTTCTCTCCTCCCCCATCTTAAAACCGTCATTTCCCATACCTCTTAGAGCACATGTAAGATTCAATTCAGAGATTTTACTGCCAGACAGTGACAACAAGAGTCCCTTGCAAGGGAGATGGGCGGGGAATAAATTGAAATAATAATAATAATAATAATAATAAATAACATTCCAGGACAATTTTTTTTAAGTATTTCCTTTTCACCCCTCCAAAGGGCAGGTTTTAGTTTCACAATACACAGCTGCTACTCCTTGTCTACAATATATTATAAACTGTTGTGGCTCACATAGATTAGGTGCTCTCCTCCACCTCCAATTTCTTTTTTTTTAGCAGACACTTTCAGTAAGGGATTTTAAAGGATTGGATAGCAATAAGAGATTTGTTATGGGCCCACACATGGAGGGAGCCCCATCCAAAACGTAGCTCACTGTTTTAAGTGATCAAATGGAACAATGCTTTTTATTCAAGGTAACAAAATTAATCTGTTTAATATTTCAGTATTTCATATTTCCCGACATGCTCCTGATTATTGGATTACAGAGTTCAACAGACCTAAAACATTGGATTAAAAAAAGGCATTGATGTAGGATGCAGCAAGAAGAAAGTGGGGAATTCTCAAATGAGCATTCTGCTCATGGGCCAATCAGAGTCTTAAAACGGTTCTGTCTGTCTTCAGGTTTTGGATCTCACAATTATTGTGCAAAACGGTTTTGGTTTAGTTTTGTAAAATGGTATAGTTTACAACTGATATCCTTTTCCTTGAATTCCACCAAATATTTGGAAAGTACAACTCACCTTGGGGGGAAGGGTTCCATTTTATTTTTAAGGGTGATAGATATGGGTCTACCCAAGTTTGGTACTGGGAACAATGATGAAATTTAACAATCAATAATTTTTAAGAATAAAGATCCTCACATGGGAACAATATACCCAGTTCTTTCTTATTTAATATTCTTGCCTAGAACTGAAAAAGCCCAGGCATTGAGCAGTAGTGCAAATGTTACACTTGCCCGTTTGAAGCAATACCCTTCTAGTGATTAAGTTCAAATTTTTAGATGCTGTCTAGTAAATCACACTAAATAAGACCACTACCACTGAAAAAGGGATTTTTATTTCTATTTATTTGATTTGATTTTAGAAAATATGAATGTTTCTAATGGGGTGGAATTTCAAAAGGGCCTCTGAAGGAAATAAAAAGGATTTCAAATAGATTAGTGAAATTTCTTTCTGTGTATGTGTGGGCTTACATGCAGAGGACACTTAGTTTCACTGGAGACTTACACTGGTGCGAATAATTCATCTGCAGCCGTCTTTGGGCTGAGGTAGGTGATGTTATGAATGTCAACGTCTGTGTAATGATGCAAGGTTCAGAGTTGCTACAGGTTATGTCCAGCGAAACAGTAAAATTGTGGTTCATATTATGCCTCATGGAAAGACACTCCCCACTCCACCCACAGAGATTCCAACCAGAAGCAGCAGATAAATTAATGTAAGAGCTACACTAGAGGTGGCATTATTTGTATGAATCAACAAACTGATAACATGTATTGGCTACATGAATGCCTGAGCAACTATAGCAGGGTAGGAAGAGAATTCTGTCATAACCTGACAAAGGTCATCTCTCGGACTTAACTTGGGATGCAAAGAACAGCTCTAGGGCAATTCCACACTGTAGTCTAAGCTGCTTGTCTCTTAAGCCAGCTTCAGGAACTCCAGTTCAGATTGCAGTGGGCTGTGCTGTGCTGTGCTGGTGCTCAGTCCAGACTGTGGCCACCATGGATCAGACTGGTTGTTCCTCTGCTTCTGGCCCTTCCTATCCATGCAGGGAAGACAAGCCTCATTGGCTGGATCTTGTGTGGACCAGTCTACCACTGCTTGCCTTTACCTTTTAAGGACTGTTTCTTCCTCACTAGTCCTGTGATTTTCATTTGCTTTCCCAGATGTATGTACCTATGGATGCCTTTCCACCCCCTTCCCACATTACCTCCTTTCACACTAAAGCAGACCCGTTCCTGCCCCCTCCCCTTTTTATGGTACCATCATTGCTTTGATGCTACAGTAATCATAGCAACAGGGAACATGTTGTTGTTTTTTTTGTTCCTGCATTCGTTTGAGGGTCCAGGGAAACTTTGTAGCATGGAAGAACTGATAGGTCAGCTTCATTGAAACAAAGTAGGTATTTGATACTTTTTTTCCCCAAAAAGAGAAAGGGAAGGGAAGTAAAACTTTGCAGTGCAATGTCTGGAGGAGAGCCTTTTCTGCCATGGCACCTGCCCTCTGGAACATCATTCCCCTAGAAATCAGACTTGCCCTGACTCTGCTGGACTTTCACAGGCACTAAAAACCTAGATTTGCTGATCAAGCCTGGGGCCTGATAGTATGGGTGAGCTGATTTCATGGTTAATTTGAGTGGTCATGAATGTTCTCGGCTGCTGTTTGTATGCTATTTTATAGTTTTTACTCTGCTTTAATTGTTAGCCACCCAGTGATATATATGAGATGGGTGGCCTATAAATATGAATGAATGAATGAATGAATGAATGAATGAATGAATGAATGATATAGAGAACCTCGCAGGCTGGCAGCCCAGGATGAAATGGCTGCACAGAGCAATGACTACTATTAGAGGAGAAGGGACTGGCCAGGCACTGCAGCTAATTGGAGTTGGGGCTGCTGCTAGATTTGAACATCTGCTCTGAAGGACTTAAGACAGTTCTGGTCAGAAGGCATCAGTTTTGAATCAAAGTTGGGCAATGCAGATGTGAGGCATCTTTGCAATCTGCTGAGAGTGGGAGGAGGACACCATTATCCCTTCTTGCCCTTAGGAAGTGGTGAGTGGCCTGGGCCAAGCAAGAAATGGGGGCCCCTGGAGAGGTAAAATTAGCCTGGATTATGACAGAGAAAGAACACCCCCCTCCCCTATTCAAAATTCATCACAGATGGTATTTTGATATTTTTAAGTTCACAGCAATTGAATTCATATTCCTTTTCTAGGAAACAGGACATACAAAGCAATTTCATATGACAGAGATTAAAATATTTTCTGAGGAATTGCATGACTTTCTCATTCAAGTCTAAACTGGCTTGCCTTTCTGAACCCTGCAGAGGCAGTGTGCAGCTCCTTTGCATCTTTCCCCATGATCATCAAAATTCCATATATCTGCCTATTCTGCCAAGCTATAGTAGCAATTGGGGGGATTTAACTACAGTATAAAAGTAACAGGAGCTTGTCGGATAGCCTTGTTTCAAGGACATGAGGGAGTGAACAAAACATCTCAAACTCATTGATGGATATATATTTAAGAAGACATGTGAGTTAAGTATTTGCTCAAGTTTAATAAAATGTCAAGGAAGCCAGGGCAGTCAACCTCTTAACTCCGTTGAACAAAAACATTCACCAAGCAAGAATGACAGAAAGGGCTAAGCACATGTTATCTGTATGAATATCTGCCTACTGGATAGAAGTCTTGGAAATATGCTCACTGGTTCTCAGGAAGGCTGAAGTCCTTTATGGAAGACCTAAAAATAGGGTAGGTCAGAAGGCTCACCCTGACTTGGGGAATCCATGGGAATCTGTGGAAGAAGGGGTCTGCCTGTGGGGTTTTATTCCCCTCTTAGTTTCTAACAGTGTGACAAGAAATTACTTCATGGAATTGTTATGGGTGGCAGTGTGGCGCGCCCACATTTATGTAGCATTAGGAATATTATTATATGGTCTCCCAGCGAGTACTTGGGATGATCTTGAGATGGAGAATAAAATCAGAGGAGCGTTCTAAATAGGCTAGATAATTCCACACATACACAGATACTTTTCTAAATATCCTAAATGATTGTTCTAGAACCTTTTTTATGACAGTAAGCTCAATTTGACTTGGTTTGGAGCTGTGTAAAATAAGTTTCTGAGACAATTGAAAACACTGAACTACAGTGCTTCAGGTTAAATAGGTAATTAGCAAGAAAGGAAGGATTTTTATTAAAAAGAAGAGGGGGGAAGAGAAGAATAGAATGATAAAGCAGAAGTGAAAAGAATCAGTTATTTCCAGGACTCTTTGCAGTTATTCAAAATATAATAGAATATATACATTACCACATACTTTAAAAAGTCCTACAATGCCCCAGTGGATACAAGCATATTTAAATAGCAGCATCAAGGATGTTCTTAGAATTGAAAAAATGGAAGCCTTGCTCAGAATAGGATAATAAGGAGGAACATAACTGTTGGATAAAAAATGCAAGCAGATGATGATGATGATGATGATGATGATGATGATGATGATGATGATGATGATGATTTGAGGGACATATTATTGTCACATTTTAAAAAATGCAACAGCAACATGAAATCATCTAGAAAGAATGTGGACCCACTAGATAAAATGACATGCTGAAAGTAGATAGTGCTTTTTATGGAGAAGTATTTGGGTCCATCCTGACTGTGGAAAATAAAGGAATAGATACCTATCCCTGATTTTTTTTTAAATTTTCAGAGAGGGAACCTGAAGAACTGAAGCTAATAGTGAGAAGAAGAGAGTAAGCTCTGGATCGCATTCAATATCCTGCTCCCAATGTACTTAAATTATGCTTTATTGTTGACAATAATCTCCTCCTCCTCCTCCTTCCTTTTTCTTTCTTCTTCCTTCCTCCTCCTTTCTCTTTCTTTTTCTCTACTGCCTTCTCTACTTCTTTCTCCTTCTTTCACATGCACCTTTCTTCCTACATTTTATTTCCTCTTCCTCTCTCCTTTCACACACACACACACACACACACACACACATATATATATTCGTCTGCATGTGTTACTTGTAAAAATATGTATTTCATTTTGTTACCTTCCATTTTCTGAATGAAAACATTCATCGAAAGAGTTGGAGCATTCTTTAAAAATTAAAAACTTAGATGAAAACTCACAAGTCCCCCCAATCAACCTACTTGTGGAATACCTGTGGGAGAAAGTTACACTAAAGTCATTCCAGAAAGCAAAATATCCAAGTGGTATGCAAACATTTTTAACTTAAGCAAAAATTTTAATTTTTAAAAGTGTATAGTTCAATTATCAGCCTCCATAACTTCCTCTATAATACATACAGGATGATATCAATTAGGAAATAAACCTATGGGCATTCCAGGAACTATGCAAGCCTTTCTGAGAGCTGTGAGTTTTGTGTGTTTGTGCATGTGTGTATGGGGAAGGGGAGAGACAAAGAGAGTTTAAAGCAAATCTTTTGCCTTTAAATCATCACACACACACAGGTAGCCTGTCTAGCCATCTTCTTTCCTAAGATTGCCTGATAAACAGTCCTCCCTTTGATATTCCAAGAAGGGAGGGTAGCTGCAAGCCTATCACAGAAGGTCCCTTGCAACCACACCAGAACAAAGTTATGAATATTTCTCCCATCTGCACACTTTTATGTGGGAGGCAAAAAAAGATGCAAAATGCAGGACTGCAGTTCAACACAACAATAATGTGAGGTTCTTCTTTTTGAAAGCACAGGTCACTGTCAGATTGCTGCTGCCACCACCTTGGTTTTTAAAATGCAAAAGAAACAATATAAAATTATTTTCAAAGTCCTCAAAACAAAATTGTTTTTAAATCACTGAATATTAGGTCCAATTGGACCACATGTTTATCTAATCTAAAAGCTGATCAGCCCTATTAAAAACCAGACCTGACCTAGAGATGGGGCAAAATTTTGTTAATTAAATATGCATTTTTAGTGAATCAGAGTAATACGTTCTGAACTAATAAATGGAATGCAATGCAATTATCTTTGGTTTTCACTGAATTTTCTAATGCAGTTCTTGACTTTCTCTCTCTCTTTTCTCCCCATATATTAGGGAAGTGGCACACCAAACATGTATAATGTTATGGAAATTGCACATGAAATGTATTCTAGATAGTATTGTATATCAAGTGTGTATTTTATGGGGAAAAGTATGTGATTTAATTGTTAATTTCAGTACATTTTAAAAATGGATGGAAATAGAACAGAACAGAGTTCAGCTGACCCTTGCAAAAGTGACCCAAATCACAAATATACCATCTGCTATCCTGAAGAAGTGGAGAACTTGTGATGCTACAATGCATGGGCTGTAGGCACTTTGTGAAATGAATAAGCGTTAAGAGAAGTAGACACTTTGTGTGGACATGTGCTCGTGCACATACATGTATGCCTCTCTCTCCATGCCCACTTAGAATCTGAGGGAGTGAGATCCGGTTCATAAAAATTCTATGGACTATTCTTTAAGGGGCGTGGTGGCTCAGCGGGTAAGATGCCAGGCTTCTCGATTGGAAGATTGCAATTTCGGAGGTTTGAATCCCTAGCCCTGCGTGCGGAGTGAGCTCCCGCACTAGCCCCAGCTCTTGCCAACCTAGCAATTCGAAAGCATGCAAATGCAAGTAGATGAATAGGTACCACTTCGGTGGGTAGGTAACAGCGTTCCGCGTGTGTCATGCCAGCCACATGACCGTGGAAGCGTCTTTGGACAACGCTGGCTCTTCGGCTAACAAACGGAGATGAGCACCGGCCCCTAGAGTCAGACACGACTGCACAAATGTGCGGGGGGTACCTTTACCTTTTTTTTTTACTCTTTAAGAATTGCCATCAGAGGACTTTTTTTGGGTTTTGCTATGACAAACTCACCTAAGGTAAAGGTAAAGGTTCCCCCCGCACATTTGTGCAGTTGTGTCCGACTCTAGGGGCCGGTGCTCATCTCCGTTTGTTAGCCAAAGAGCCAGCGTTGTCCGAAGATGCTTCCATGGTCATGTGGCTGCATGACGTGTGCGGAACGCTGTTACCTACCCACTGAAGTGGTACCTATTAATCTACTTGCATTTGCATGCTTTCGAATTGCTAGGTTGGCAAGAGCTGGAGCTAGTGCGGGAGCTCACTCAGCATGCAGGGCTAGGGATTCGAACCTCCAAACTTGTGATCTTCCGATCGAAAAACCTGGCATCTTACCCGCTAAGCCACCACGCCCCTTCAAACTCACCTAATTAGATATAAATCATCATGGTAATCTAGCCAGCTACTCAGCTGTTTGAATTGAGCATGCATAATAAAAAGACTTCTTCCCAACCTTCCCTCCCCATCTGAAAATCTTTGTTATACTGTTATAGCTGGATGGAATATTTGTGCTTGGCTATGTTACAGTATGTGTGAATGTCAGCTGTTGTATATAGAGCTAAAAACATGATGGACAAATGGGATCAAATTACACATTTCAAAGGTTATTCCAGCACAATTACTTTAGCTGAACAATGCTAAGTACATAGTGCATTGTTTAACATGAGTCAATATAAATAGCTCAGCTATCTGGTCAGTATTTCTTGAATTGAATTTTATTTTTCCCTTTATCTGAATATTCAGCACTGCTTCTTTATGCATCATTTCTTGAACAGAAAGCATTATACAAATTGTTGTTATTTTTTAAATCAAGAACCATCTTGTTGATGTAATGAAGGTCTGCACCATTATGCCAAGCTATCAACCAAGTTGGATCACAACCCTTCAAGGGTTTGTTGAGTGTATTTTATTCTTAGCTCAGCCAACTTGGGAGGGATAACTTATTTGGGAAGTAAAGTCAGGTTTTGGATAGTAGCCCTGCACCAGCAAAGGCCCATCACCTAAGCTGTACCCGACAGTCTCCTTTTTCATAGAGGCAGCATGAGAGACTTCTCCTTTGTGCCATGCCTCTTGAAAATTGTACCGACAACTTCCCAAGGACCCCAAAAAACTAGTTTATGCAGCAGTCTGTGATGAACTGCTTCTAGACAACAGAGATTTTACCAGCCCACAAAGCTCTTTTGAGATAATACATTTCCTTCTCATCCCTATGCCCTTTCACTTTTTCTTAAGCCACACAGTATGTAAAAGATATATCATTGGGATATGTGTATCTTTTTATGCCTGTGTGCAAATGAAGTTTCATGAGAGTGAATTTGTGTATGATTTGTGTATTCCCCTCCCTTTACTGGCATCCAATCCCCAACAAACATGCTCAAAGCAAAGATGGCCTGGGAAACAAATGTTTGCCCATACCTGCTCCAGAAATAACATCACTTAAGTTTTGTGTTTGGTTTTAAGGTCACACATGATAGATATCTTATCTAACTTAGTGATCTCATTTTTAGTTGGAGAGGCTTGATTACCCTATAATTCCATGGGGACCAATGTACATTCTTCCTGCATTCAATTACTGGCATGTACAGAAAATAAAAGATCTCTAAGTAAAGCTTGTAAAGCTGATGCCTGTCTCAGAATAAGGCCAATTAATATATTTACCAAAGTACAACATTTTTCAATAGAAGCTTCATTCTTTTTTTTTCCTTCTAAAAGTTTACAACCACCATGGAATATTCAGCCACATGTTCTTTTTGTGGCATGCCAGTGGGTGGGTGGATGGATGTGTGGTGGATGGATGGATGGATTATAGAGATGATAGACAGACAGATAATCCTATATAGGTACCAAAAGGGGAAGGGAAATAAAATGGCAGGAGGGTTTGATTGGTTATAAGTTGTATGTAGGGATATGTAGTTCTCTTCACCTGGTCTGGCATTTGCTGAGAGTGAGATCCATTTTGACGTAATAGTAAAAGGCACTGGGCTAGAAACTGGCAGACCATGAGTTCTTGTCCTGCCTTAGACACAAAACCAGCTGGGTGACTTTGGGTCAGTCCCTCTATCTTAGCCCTGGGAAGAAGGCAAGTGTAAACCACTTCTGAAAATCTTACAGAGAAAAGTGCATGGATTTGTCCAGGAAGTCACTAGGAGTCAAGACTGACTTGAAGGCACCAAACCCCCCCCCCCGCCCCCAAAACACACCACCTTAAAGCAGATTAACAGCAGTTTTTTGCTTTCTTGTGCTTATCTTAAGTTGATACCTAAGATGTTTTTTTCTCTCTGAAAGACTCTTGTAAAACAGAAAGGGAATTAAGTATTTTTACATTGACTGACATCAAGATAGACAGATGGGTTACTATTATTATCTTTGTTTGTTTTGTTATATCATATCTTCTGTGGGATATATTCTGAGGTTTGCTTTCTAGTCACCTACCTTCAGACTCTTGACCAGGAATCAATGGAATCTTGGGGTGGGGGGATGGCTCCAGTTCTGCAAATAGAAAAGGATGGTGGCAAAGTCTAAGACTGAAGCCCCGGGACTTAGGAGTGCTGTCTAGGCCAGCCAACTAGCAGAGAAAGGCTAAGGGAGAGGCACTGAGGTGCTGGGGATAACATTGTGCAAATGTCATCTATATAAAGACAAGCAAGCATTTCTCACAGAGATTTTGCTTCTATCTGTGCTCCTGCCCTCTGAAGATGCTGGCCACAGATGCTGGCGAAATGTTAGGAACCACAACTTCCAGAACACGGCCACACAGCCCGGAAGACCCACAACAGCCATTGAACTCCGGCCGTGAAAGCCTTCGACAATACATCAAGCATTTGCTGTTGGTCATTAGCAAACACATAGCCCAGGAATAGGTATCACAAAAATAATCATACAGTGCAAGCAACCCCACCCCACCCCACCTCATCACCTGCCTGTTGAAAGCGTCTTCGGGCAGCGCTGGCTCTTCGGCTAAGAAACGGAGATGAGCACCACCCCCTTGAGTCGGACACAACTGTGCAGGGGAAAACCTTTACCTTTACTAACCCTCAATGCAGCCCTACCAAGAAGGCCAACTTAATGCATATATTTCTTTGAGTGGTGTTATTATTCCTCACAAGAAAAATGATACTAGCATGAGTTAAGAGGGGGATCTCTTATACAGTATATTCCATCTCTCCATTATATTCTCACACACACCAATTATCCATTCAGATGTAGAGATCATGTTTCAGCATGAATTGGAAGGATAATTTTCTTGGTATCTTCTACTGTATTCCATAGGTATAGGTTATAGGAATGCATGTATCTCCAGCCAATGCAGACCACATTTTCTATTTTGCCATGAGTTGTAGAAGTATCAGTGACACAGTTGCCTACTGTGGCAGTGCCCCCATCCCATCAAACCCATTCCATTTGCTTAAAATGTTATAATATGCATTGTTTTCTTTATATCAGCTAAACAAAGTACACAGGATTCTATCTTCCACCAAGGGCTTGTTAGCCATAGCTAAGCTTAATAGCAGATCCTGATGAGCAGCGGGGAAGCACCTGGAATTCACAAGCCACCACTCAGAAATACATTACTGTAATCTTCAAGACCATGCCATCCTGTGAATTACCAAAGTCTCTCTGCAATTTACTTTTCTTATAGATCAGTGGTCCTTCATGGAAAAAAATGTTCCCAAGCTTGTGCAATAGCTATAGAAAAACTTTGGAATGCTATTGGCACCTGCTTAGAAAAAGCATGCTGAAGGAAGTAAAACAGCACTAGCCAGCAGGTCCCAACAATCATGTTTATTAAGAGCTCACTGTATAGCAATGCCCTGGCTCATGCTCAACAGTATTTAAAGATGGAACAGTATTCCATCTTTAACTAGGGATGAGGAGGGAAGTTATACTCCAGAGTTGGTCCTGAATCTCCAACCACAATCTTGCAGTGCTTCAGAATGATGGAAAGACGTGAAAAATAGAACACAAGCAGTTATATCCTGCATTACCCCTAACCATAAAGTAAGTTGTAAAACACCATCAAGGGAAATTCCAAAGAAATTCTCAATCACCCTGAAAGTAAGGTAGAAAAATAGAAGCATTCTTTTCTAAGGGAAGAAATCTTTTGATACAACATTGTTATAAGCTTATTTACAAATCTGAAGCATATTTACTCGAGATCCTTAAAGAGAAATGTATTTTTCATACATAACAATTCTATCAGATAACTAGGTAACTAAGTTCTTCTTATGCAGTGCTCAGAATACATCTGTGTAAATTCAAGTAGAGGGTTTCTATTGAAAAGTATACAAGTGTTTGTAGTATTTTTTTTAATCTGTTCAATTGTGTCGGATTTTTGGAGACTGCTGGACAAGTCCCTGAAGTTTTCTTGGCAAGGTTCTTCAGAAGTGGTTTGCCATTGCCTCCTTCCTAGGGCTGAGAGAAAGTGACTGGCCCAACGTTACCCAGCTGGCTTTGTGCCTAAGGCGGGACTAGAACTCACGGTCTCCCAGTTTCTAGCCTGATGCCTGGCTCATTTGTAGTATACAAGGTATACATCTTTGCATCTCTGCACTAATCCACTCTACAATTTTTTCCATAAACTCTATTAACTTTGGGGTTTATAACCAAAATCAGATTAATTTTTCCTTTTGCGGCAAGAGTCCTTGGTAGCAAATTTGGCTCATACTCATCAACTCACAGGAGTCACAATAAACTCTTCAACGTACAGATTCACACATGTCCTGTGATTGACCCTCATGTTTTAAATTAACACTAGGAAGAGAAGCTGCCTAGACAATCTAGCTGTTTCTATTTACTTTACTGAGAGGTCTGCCTGGTTAAGCGTGAACTGTGAGATAACAGACTTCCCACTCTAACCCAGGTTGCATAATTATTTCCCACTTTTGTCTTACCTGCTAGACACTTAACAATGTAGCTAATTATTTTTTTTAATATTTATTAATATTTATTTATTTATTTATTCATTTATTTATTTATTTATTTATGCTTCAATTTGTATACCGCTCCATCTCCCCACAAGGGAACTCTGGGCGGTTTACAGGATACAACAATTAAAATTTAACAGTTAAAACAGCATAATAAAATACTCTCATATAATAAAATTAAATATAAAATCCAAGATGTGATGGTTTGATGTTTAGATGTTTAAAAGGGCCCTATGGCACCAGCCATCCCCAAGAGGAACTATCCCCCCCCCCCACGCAAGGCGGCAGAACCAGGTCTTTAAGTTCTTTCTGAAGGCCGGGAGCGATGGGGCCTGCCTCACCTCTGGGGGTAGCATATTCCAAAGGGTGGGCGCCGTTACCGAGAAGGCACGCCTCCTAGACCCCGTCAGGTGACATTCCTTTATGGATGGGATCCGCAGCATGCCCTCTCTGAATGACCGAGTGGGACGGTTCGACGTTATGGGGATGAGACGGTCCCTCAGGTAACCTGTCCCCATGCCATGTAGGGCTTTAAAGGTGATAACCAACACCTTGAATTGGACCCGGAAGCACACAGGCACCCAGTGCAGCTGTCGCAGCAGAGGTGTCACATGCGCTGATCTTGGCGCACCAATAACTGCACGAGCAGCCACATTCTGGACCAATTGAAGCTTCCGGATACTCTTCAAGGGTAGCCCCATGTAGAGCGCATTGCAATAGTCTATATGGGAGATGACCAGGGCATGAGTGACTGTACGGAGGGCTTCCCAATCCAGGAAAGGGCGTAACTGATGCACAACGCGAAGTTGTGCAAAAGCCCTTCTGGCCACGGCTACCACCTGCTGTTCGAGCAAGAGCCGTGAGTCCAGAAGAACCCCCAGATTACGCACTTGGTCTGAATGGGGTAGTGCAACCCCATCCAGAACTAAAGATGATAACTTCCTGGATCCACAGGAGCCATCTATCCACAGCCACTCCGTCTTACCAGGGTTCAGTTGAAGCCTGTTGTTCCCCATCCAGACCCCCACAGCCTCCAGGCACTGAGAAAGGGTAGCCACTGCATCACTTACCTCACCAGGGATGGAGATATATAATTGAGTATCGTCTGCATATTGATGGTACCTCATCCCATGGTGACGGATGATCTCACCCAGCGGTTTCATGTAGATGTTAAATAGGAGAGGGGAGAGAACCGAACCCTGCGGTACCCCACAGATGAGGGGGCGAGGGTCGGATCTCTCATCTCCTATTACCACCGATTGGGAACGGCCCCGGAGGAAGGAGGTGAACCAGTGCAGAACTACGCCTCCCACCCCCAACTCCCTGAGCCTTCCCAAAAGGATACCATGGTCGATGGTATCGAATGCCGCTGAGAGGTCAAGAAGAGCTAGGATGGATGCACTCCCTCCATCCCGCTCCCGCCAGAGATCATCTGTAAGCGCGACCAATGCAGTTTCCACCCCATATCCCGGCCTGAAACCTGACTGAAAGGGGTCCAGATAATCCGTATCATCCAGGATCCTCTGGAGTTGCAACGCCACCGCTTTCTCAACCACCTTCCCTAAAAAGGGGAGGTGGGAGACAGGACGAAAATTGTCCAATATGGTAGGGTCCAGTGATGGTTTCTTGAGGAGGGGGTGCACCAGAGCCTCTTTAAAAGCAGCTGGGAACACCCCCTCCCCCAGAGATGTATTAACCATCACCTGGACCCAACCACATGTCACCTCCCGGGGTGCCTGTACCAGCCAGGAAGGGCATGGGTCCAGATGACATGTGGTGGCCCTTACAACCCGAAGGATCCTGTCCACTTCCTTAGGTCCAACAGGATCGAACTGTTCCCAGATAACTGGGCAAAGACGTTCCCTCTGCATCTCCCCAGACTGTGCTACACGCTTAGAGTCCAACTTAGACCGAATCTGAGCGACTTTATCCTGCTGATGCTCAGAAAATTCTTCGCACGGCCCTGTAGGTGGGTCACGGACTCCACCTTACCCAAAAGAGATCTTGTTATCTTAAACAGGGCCGTCGGGCGGCATTCTGCGGACGCAATAAAAGCGGAGAAATATTGATGTTTCGCCGCTCTTACCGCCACAAGGTAGGTCTTAACAGCGACTCTAGCTTGTGTTCGGTCAGATTCAGTCTTTGTCTTTCTCCAGCAGCGCTCTAGGCATATCGTAACCCTCTTCAAGACCCTCAACTCCTCTGTATACCAAGGGGAGTATCGGGTCAAGTGTGGCAAGAGAGGCCGCATAGGCGCGATCCTGTCCAAGGCCCCGGCCGCCTCCCTATTCCAGGCTGCGGCCAGGACCTCTGCTGGAGCATGCAGTAGATCCTGAGGTACAACCCCCAGCTCCCTCTGAAACCCTATTGGGTCCATTAGTCGCCGGGGGCGGACCAATCGACTGGGTCCTGCCTCCCTGCGGAGTGGGGCGGCATAAGAGAATCTCAAGGTCACTTGAGATTAATTAAAATACAATTAAAATACATTAATATGTAATCTTCCCTTACTGCTGCCCAAACTAAGCAGCTCCATGGGAGGGTGGAAGAGAGAGGCTGAGGGGATATACAGTTTGCCCAATGAAAGCAAGATGCCAGGGCATTTCCTCCTCATTGCTATTTTGGCTCACCGCAGCAGGTCAAAGGGGGACTATCTCTGACAGAGTAAGCATTTGGACTTTCCTAATAAATCTTTATTAATTGTAATCATCCTGATGTCTTCCCCTGTGTAAGCCCTCTTGGTATCCGACTAGAAAATGCTAAAACAAGCCCCCTAATGCTTGTTTTTATAGTTGTTTTTAGAACATCTATAAAACTCTCCAGCATATTTATCCCCTTTAAAAATTATTCAGAAATAACATTAAAAAATAAATCGACTATTAGACAATACATTGATCACAGAGGGAAATACTTTTAGGTAATTAATAAATGGAATAAAAACATTAAATATTCAGTTTCAGTATAAATGTCTGTCAATTAATTTTGACTGAATTTTAGGCTTTGCAAAAGGAAAAAGTGTTGTGTTTAAATAAAGAATACAAACTTTAGCCACTTTTTACTCTGTGAAATAAAGACAAGGATTTTCCTCCACATAGGATTTATTTCTGTTGGTGATTGATAAATAATCCCGCTCCATGTCAGCACTGCAACAGATAGTTAATTGCACTCAGAGCACTGTGTAACATCGGCACTTCAGTTTAGTGATTTTTATTTCCTGAAAAGAGCACACAAGAGTATATATTTATAGAAGCTGATCCATAGTGGCACTCAGCGGAGTTGTTGGGCCAGGTCTTGTAGTAGTCCTTTTTCTTTATAGGTTTCTGTAGTTTGATCATATTGGTTATTGTAGGTAGATGTCATTACACGCTACATCCTTTGTACTTTTCAGTGTCAGTCATCAAATTTTGGGTGTCAGTCATAAAACTGCTGCAATTCTTTATGCACTTATTTGTGGAAAAAAACTGTATTAACAACTGCAGAGTTCTTAGTACAAGTTTCTGCTGTGAAACACTGCTTTTTAAAACTTATGCATTTGTTAAATGTATATCCTGCCTTTCCTCCATGTAAACTTTCCTGCAGACCTTTTAAAACAAGCTATTATTTCTCCTTCTTGTACCTCATCTCTTATATAGAGGAAAAGAAGAATATTTGGGGTTACCAGAAAGGGGAAAACTCTGGTTCAAAATCCATACAAAAAGATTTGGTTTCTATTTATAGAATATCGCTTGCTGAACTGATGCAGAAAACACACTTTGAAATCTGGCAGTTATTAAACATTTCTGCTTGAGGAAGAGCAGGTGTTGGACTGCAAGCTTTGTCTATCACACACAAACACTCATCTGGTGGAAATGCCCTTTAAGTGACTCCAAGATTAGATTTCATTTTCTTAATAAGAATTGTTGTAAATCTGTTAGTATTTGTTTTTTTAATCAGCTGCTAGTTTCAATGTGTCCTCCAATCTTTTTATCATAAATTAACAAGGGCATAAAATTTAAATAAGCCTCGTTTTCACTACTTAATAAATACTCATGGTTCCCACCCTCCACCCCCCAAGAATCTTACCCTCAACTTTGTGGGTGAAAACAAACAAAGGTCTGGTAAGCAGAGATTGGTGACACTTGGAACTCCTATGGACATCTTGTGGATTATTACTTTTTTTATAAGTATTGTCTCCAGCAAGTGGTTCCAGGCTTAGCATCCTGCCAGCTTTCCAGAACAGCTTTCCATGAATTAAACAATAGCAAACAGCAGGGCAAGTCTATTTTGCAAGAGGTCAAGCAAGTTCCAGTGGGGTTTCACTGGCCTGCCTGCCTGCCTCCCTTTTCTCTTTCTTATATTTTTGGGGAGTGGTAGAAGCAATGTAGCATAGACAACTTTATCAGATGGGTGAAGTGATGCATTATCAGGAAAAAGTACCTTGATTTGTAGACAAGAGAGGAGGAGTCCCATTAAGTTGGTTGGAACTGTCAGCTATTTATCTGGTCCCTCTAGTTTTTAAAGGCACTTTAATTCAAAACTATGTTTTGGTTATAATAGTACTGTCAAAGCATACTACTGCCCTAGTTCCCAGGGAGATACCACAGATGGCTTTCCTTTTTCTGATGGACAGAGAATCATCTGCATTCTATCTCTGCTGTACATGTCCTGGGAACCTAACGTAATAGTAGATTGGCATGTAAGAAAATAGGCACTGATTTGTTTATCACAGAGGCCAAGAAAATGACAAGATACTTCATCTGAATCCCAGGGTGAAAAGCTTGGATAGTTTATCAGCTGCTTGGCCTCAGGATCTCTTTCATGCTTCCATTGTTCATTGTTAAGGACCCTTTACATGATTCAACCCCTTCCCTCCAAAGTGACTCCCTGCTTTCAAAACATATGTATCAATCTTCCTTCTCAGAAGATTCCAAGTTATTCTAAAATGATCTTCCAGGCAAGGAAGCCCAATCAAACTGAGATTATTTCAAAATTATGAGATGTATGAGGTGATGCCACGGTGCAAATCCCATTCTTACATTTTTGCATCTCAGTGCCTGGTTCAAGTAAATTATTATTATTATTTCATCATGGTCTCATTTTGCATGTTAAATGAGTAGAAATGATCCTCTTACACAGGAGGTTTTCAAGATGATTGTCAGCAAAACATTCCAGATTTAGTAAAACACAAAACACAACAAAACGTTTTCCTTCTAGATCACTTGACTAATGATCAGGCTCTCAATTCCTTCCAAACCAAGCAACTCTTCACACCATTATTATTAAACTGCAGATAAATGCAACTTGGTGATCTCATCCTTTTTTAAAATTCTTTATTGAGGTGGTGAGTTACCATCCTAATTTTTATCAGTATAATATGTAGCCTTCTCTATAGATTGTATATTTAATTTGCTTTACTGAATTAATTTTCCACTATAATCATTACAGTTAAACTCAAGATTGATATTGATCTGGGGTCTGGGAACTGAACAAACTTTCCACCCAGATTGTGCTTTGTTCTCTGTCTCCTCATAATTGGGTGATATTCCAGGATCTTGGGCCATTTGTCATCACAAACAGGTGCTTTATCAGTAAAGTATCATTACAAGAACACTCTGACTTGTCTACTTTGCAGATTAAGAAAAGCTCTTATAAACTTTTGGGGCAATACTGAGGAATATGAATCAGAGCTGAAGTGGAACAACTATTTATTATAACTGCCAGCACTGATTATTGGAGTGGCACACATCAGATGATCAACATTTCTTCTAAAATTATCTCCAAGGATTGGAGATGTACTGTATGTATGTATGTGACTTGTTTTACTGCAAACCTACAGTCTGTAGAACAATGTTCCAGGGGTCATGTAATTTAGTTCATCTCCCCTGAGGCCAGAGATAAGGCACTGGTGTCGGAATGAAAAATGCAATGTTGGAATTTCCCTCCTAATTTTGTGCCAACCTATGACTCTTTCTGAAGTCAGGGATTTTTTACTTCAGAAAATCCTCAAAGGAGTCATGCTGGGGTAATTCCACACCCAGCCCTTTTCCTCACTACCAACTATGGAAATAATTTGAACTAGTCCTTTGTTTTTTGAACAGTTAAAAAAAACAACCATCAATGTTAAGATTGCTTTATGTTAATTCTTGCTTATATTTTTGGGGTATTGATTTATTTATTATTTAAACTTGTATTACCGCCCATCTCCCCCAATTGGGGGACCCTCGGCGGTTCATAATAAAAACAAGGTTAAAAATACAAATACAAAATCACAACATCAATAAATAAATATAAAATCCAAGGGCGATAGCTATTAATACTAGGGAGGGCTTCATGGGATCAGCCAGCCCCAGGAGGAACTGTTGGCATTCCCATCCCAGGCAAGGCGGCAGAACCAGGTCTTCAAGTTTTTCCGGAAGGTTGGGAGCGAGGAAACCCACCTCAGCTCCGGGGGCAAGATATTCCAAAGGGCAGGTGCTACTGCAGAGAAGGCTCGCCTCCTGGACCCTGCTAGATGGAATTATTCTTTGGTCGATGGGGTCCGTAGCATGCCCTCTCTACATGACCGGGTGGGGCAGGTCGATGTTCTGGGGATGAGACGGTCCCTCAGGTAACCTGGTCCCATGCCATGTAGGGCTTTAAAGGTCATAACCAACACCTTGAATTGAACCCGGAAGCAAACTGGTACCCAATGCAGCTCGCGCAGCAGAGGTGTCACATGTGCTGATTTTATGGCACCAATAACTGTCCGCGCGGCCACATTCTGGACCAGCTGAAGCTTCCGGATACTCTTCAAGGGTAGACCCATATAGAGTGCATTGTAATAGTCTATATGGGAGATGACAAGGGCATGAGTGACTGTTCGGAGGGCATCTCGGTCCAGGAATGGGCATAACTGTTGCACAACCTGAAGCTGTGCAAAGGCTCTCCTGGACACGGTTGCCACCTGCTCTTCAAGTAGGAGTCATGAGTCCAGGTGGACCCCCAAGTTCCGCACTGGGTCTGAATGGGCTAGTGCCACCCCATCCAGGGTCAAAGATGACCTGGTATGCTACTGTGAATGTTGATGTGGCAAAATTGCACAAAAAAGTGAATTATTTTAGTGAATAATATAGAAACATTGGTTAATAGATAAGGGAAAGTCCCTTAAGATAACTGAAAAACAACACCTGTAAATCTCTGCCCCCATCACCTTCTGAAAATGGGGAACCTCCAACAGTTCTCTCAGGACAAAACCAATTGGAGAAGGTCAAAAACAGTTCAAGAAGATTGTCCTGCAAGGACCTCAGTGCCAAGCCACATAGGTTAAAACCAGCACTTTGAACTATTTTTATTAGATTTATATCCCAACTTTATTTTCAACATAAATAAACATTGCTACATAATGCTCCCATCTCCTATTTAACCCACAATGAAGGGGTTGGGCTGAGAGAGAGTGATTGGCCCAAAGTCATCCAGCTGGCTTTCATGCCTAAGACAGGGTTAGGTTTAGGACCAAATAGTCTTAATTTCTAGTCCAGCATCATAAGCACTACACCAAACAGGCTCCCTTAAAACCTATGGGAAGACAGTACAGGGTCAAATGCTCACATTGACATATACTACCGAACATTTGGGTTGCTGTGTTCTAGACCAATTGTAGCTTCTGGGTGGTTTTCAAAGGCAGACTCATGTAGAGCACATTGATTGACTGATTATGTTCCATCAAGTCATTTTCAATTCCTAGTGACCACATAGACAGATTTTCTCTATGACGATCTATCCTTAACCTGATCTTTCAGGTCTTCCAATGGTGCCCTCATTGCCACTGTAACTGAGTCCATACACCTTATCATCCTCTCCTTCTCTTTCCTTCCACATTTCCCAGCATTAGAGCCTTTTCCAGAGAGCTGGGTCTTCACATAATATGTCCAAGGTAGGGCTGAGCACATTGCAATAGTCCTAATGAGTAGTGAAGAGGCCAGTAGTCACCATCATGAGGTATTTTCAGTCAGCTAGGCTGCAACTGACATATAGCTAAAGCTGGGCAAATAATCCCACCAATCATTGACTCCATCTGCCCATTTAGCAATAAACACGAGTTCAAGAGGTCTCCCCAAGTGCTGGATCTACTTTCTCAGATGTAGTGCCTCCCTGTCAAGGGATAACACTAGGATCAACAAAGTATTTCAATGAACCAATAGTAATTGTATCTTGCTTGGGTTCAATTTCAGATTGTTTCATTCCATCCAGTTCATAACAGCCTCCAGACATCGGTCAGACATTGATAGCATCTCCTTTATGACCTAGGATAGGAATGCACAGTTGAATGTCATCTACATACTGATGATACTGTACCCTACACTAATGTCTGTATCCTAAACTAATCCCACAACAGCTTCATGTAAACATTGAAAATCAAGGAAGAAAGGTCCAATCCTTGGGGCACTTTACCAGGAATTGCTTTTTGGTTGATCTCTCCTCCCCCACCATTACTGAGTAAAACCATCTATTAAGGAAGGAGTAGAACCACTCTAAAATTGTGAATGCTGTCCAGGATCATGGAAAGCTCCAAAAGGACCAGAAGAGGTATAATACCCGCATCCAGGCCCTGGCAAAGGTAATCTATCACAGCAACCAGTGCCATCTCTGTCCTGTGCCTATTGTCTTGCAATGGTTCTGGTTGTTCCTTGGTGGACAGTCTCTTATGGTGGGAGAATAAGAGGTTGGCCTGGTTGCCCTCGACTTACTTTTCCAGCAACTGGTGTTCATTAATCGAATGCTGTAGTCTAGAATTTACCTCAGTAGATACAATTCCCTGTCTTACTACTGGTCTCAAAAGAGTGTCTGATCTCTTTTGAACTCTGAAAGTATTTCTCCTTCTCATTGCCCTAAATAAAATATTTTCCCTTTATGTGGATCCAAAAATGTTCTTCAACACTTCTAAACATTTCTCAGCTGCTGCCTGGGATGACTTCCCTTTATCCAAAAATGTCTAAAGCAGGTCTCCATAAGCTCTACTCTGTATTTCCATTGTGCAGAAAAACTCCAAACCTTAATTATCTGCATAATTTGTTCTACCCAGTTCTCAGCCTCTTGGATACAGAGTCTTTGTAAGAGCCTTCCCCAGTATTAGAATAATAGTATGGAGGTTTACTATTGAATGTACTAATGCGGCAGGTAATTTCTTAGCACCTTAAGACGGCTGATTTTAAGAAAGACCACTTGGAAGCTTCAACTAATCCAGAATACGGTGATGTGGGTGTGCCTGCTTCACAAGCTGCACTGGTTTACATAGGAGCAACTCAAAATGTGGGTTATGATCTATAAAGCCCTACATGGCACAGAGCCTAGTTAGTTAAGGGACCACCTATCTCCTTTGTTTCCTTTGGCATGATAGGCATGTTCTGGGTTCCTTTGATTAAGCAGTGCCATCTATTGGGCCCCAGAAGTTTGCATTCTCTGTTGTGGCCCTAGCTCTCTGGAATGTGGTTCCCCATGACATCCGGGTGGCTCTCACCTTCACAGCTTTCCAGAGGGCCTTAAAGATCTGGCTCTTCTCCCAGGCTCCACCCTGGCTGATTGGAGCCCCTTGCTGGGTATGTGAAATATATTTTTGTGTTGCTGGACAGATTCACCATCATTTTAATGTTTATGTTTTCTGTTTCAGTTGTATATTTGTTTTTTTATATTGTGATTCACCCAGAGTCAGTCTGGAGTCAAGCAGCACCTAAATCAAATAAGTATACAGATAACCTCCATCTCTTCTGGGATGTAACTGAAGAATGGTGATCTTGTCCATATACAATTGTCAAAGGAGATGTCATTCTTTACTTGAATTTCTGCAGGTGTAAACTTAGGATCTCTTGTCATGTAAACAAAGAATTATTGCACATTTTCTAGCAGGATCATATATTCTGCCTGTAACTTCTACTTTTTCAGCTTCAATAACTGAGTCTAGTACATCTCAAATATTGTGGCTATTGATCCCAGAATCAATAGCCACAGAATTCTTGTTCAGAATCCTTGAACAAGAAATCACTGAGCTTGATCTAGTCTCTTACCTCTATACCCCCCTCTGTGGGGGGAGATGGGCGGTGATATAAGTATGATGAATGAATGAATGAATGAATGAATGAATGAATGAATGAATGAATGAATGAATAAATAAATACCAGCTAATCAAAATCTCCTCTGCCATTTCAGTGGGAAATCAGAATAAACAGCTAGAATAGATTCTCTCAACTGTGTTTTCAATTTGTACAGCCCTTATTCAGTCTGTCTTTCCCTTAATAGAAATCCTAAAGTTTTTCCTTCTTTTCATGGGGCAAGGTAGGCATGGACTAAACATTCACTATAAATATAAAAAAGAATGCAAACACTAGATTTATAGTGTACTCAATTAGTATATTCCAAGATGAAATGAAAATGTGAATGTCCAAAACAAGACACTAAATAGACATACAAGAGTTTGATTCACCTTGGTTTACTACAGTTATGACAACTAAGGAAAAAGTGGTTTTAAAATCCAAGGCCTATTTCTTCTCTCCAGATTCAGGTGAAAGTCTGAGTGGGATCTGTACTTATTTCACTTATCAGGAACTCAATAAAGTGAATATGGAAGCTGGAGAGAGGATGAATCTGGGCTGAATGCCAGTCCTCTCATGTATATAAAGAGTACTTATGCTTCCCCAGTTGTTACTAACTAGCCTGTTTGTGTTTCTTCAAGCTTGGGGAAAGATTAAAAATCCCATAGATGCTATTCATTGTACTAAAACATCAAGTAAAGAGAAACCTCCCAGGGATCATCATATAGACTCTCTACCAATAGCATACCATGGCAAAAGTTACAGTATGCTACCCCAGAGAATCTTGAAATCTGACTTCACATCTTCAAAATAAACAACAAATTGATCAATTGACATTTAATTGGATTTACTTAGTTGATTGGACAGCTAAAATCTATCTTGTCATTTAATCCACCAGTTTTTGTGTCCCACCTCAATATCCACTCTGCATCCTTCTCAATAATTGTCTTTTCTTGTGATTTGTAAATGTTACCTGCTCCACAGCTCAGCCCCAAATCTTCTGTTTTGTGTCTCTATCTTGGAAATTGTGTTTGACCAAATGATTTCTTTCTCTCTTACAGTTTATCTTACTGTAATTTTGTATTACTCCAAGCTTCAGTTGTCATGCCAACATGCACAAATACACAAGGCATTTTACAATAACATCTGAGGTGAAAGATACATTAAACCTCCATGGAATATATTTCCATGGATCATATTTAAAAATGATAGTTTTCACCATGTATGTACAACATATGCAGCTTATTCTACTGCTCCTGGCCAAAAAAAAAAAAACCCCTTACCATTTCCCCAAGATTCTATCACTGTGTAGAAAGATAAGTAAAGGTAAAGGTTCCCCCCGCACATTTGTGCAGTCGTGTCCGACTCTAGGGGCCGGTGCTCATCTCTGTTTGTTAGCCGAAGAGCCAGCGTTGTCCGAAGACGCTTCCGCGGTCACGTGGCCGGAATGACGCACAAGGAATGCTGTTACCTACCCACCGACGTGGTACCTATTCATCTACTTGCATTTGCATGCTTTCGAATTGGCAAGAGCTGGGGCTAATGCAGGATTTCACTCCGTCACGCGGGGCTAGGGATTCGAACCTCCGAACTTGCGACCTTCCGATCAACAAGCCTGGCGTCTTACCCGCTGAGCCACCACGCCCCTTGTGTAGAAATATACCTTTAATTTAATGTGTTATCTTATAAACAAAAGATGATGTTTTTTGAAAGATAGATATGTCCTGTAGAAAAGGTCCATTTTAAAATACGTTACCTAATATTCATGTTAGTTTATTGTATGTTAGGCTGAATATCTATTGTTTACCATGTTGGAAGCATGCCTTCTCTGCTGGAGCCCCTGCCCATGAAACATTATTCCCCCGGAGATAAGACAGTCCCCCTCGCTCCTGGACTTCCGGAAAAATTCAAAACCTGGTTGTGTCAATATGCTTGGGGCGGGAAGGAGAAAGTACACTCTTGGGGATGGATAGTGCCTTAGGGTGGCCCTGGAGTGCCCTTCCCCATGGACTTAAGAAGATTCTGCCATTTGGATTTTATTATATTTATTATATTTATAAATTGTCATTTAATGTGTATTTTAGTCTATTTATAATTGTATTTTAATGAATTATATTCTGTTGTAAACTGCCCAGAGTCCCCCTCGGGGGAGATGGGCAGTGATAAATCTGACAAATAAATAAAAATAAATAAATAAATAAATAAAATTGTATATTCTCTAATACAGGATGGAAAACTCCTGGCCTTCAGGCCATGTGTTGCCCCCAATCCATCTTTTGTGATCCTTCTGAAATTAGTTTGCCATAATTAAATGACAAATTACCACTATTTCCTATGACCTATGAGTTAATCACTATGGGCTACAAATAATGAAAACAAAGCAGGGAAAGCATGCAGGACATGATTTCTGGAATTGTCAACCCTTTTACCAGCAGTGGTCATATATGTGTGCATTGGAAGCAAAAGCCATTGGAAGCAAAGTGGGAGGAGGGGAGGCTTAGAAAGGAGGAAACAGCAATATTCTGAGCAGCTGCCCAACTGCTTTTCAAATAGGTTTGCAGAAGGGAATATTTTTCTCTGCAACTCCCACTCTCACCTGACCCATTGTTAAACGGTGATCTTTCACTTGCCAACTTCACTCCTCGTTCTTTTCCATTTTCAGTGGGTTATGCTGATGGAGAGATAGACTGAGCTCCAACCCCTTTTATATAATTTATTTACAACATTCCATTGAATTGGAAAGAGTAAAAGGTTTCTGGCCACACTCACTTTTGTGACATCATTATGGCATTATCCCATTTAATGTGGCCTTGTCTACCCAAAAGAATTAGAGAAAAGAATGTGCAGCTCCTCAAGAATGAGAGGAAAGTCAAAGACAAAAGTAGCATGTTATTATTGTAATTATACAGGAACTATAGGTTTCACAGAACTTCAAATTCAACATCATTATTATCACCATCACTATCATCATTATCATCATCAATTAATATTATTATGGCACTTCCTGACTTCAGAACAACTCTGCACAGTTCACAATTTAAAACAAACAATAATACAGAAAATACACAATACAGTGTAAGTAAACAAGATAGCACCTGTCCAAACAATACATTACATATACAAAAACATATCTAACAGGGGGCCACATCCACTGTACTCCAAAGCTTGGGAAAATGGCCACATTTTCAAGGCCTCTGGAAAGGGTGGGACACACAAATCTCTGGAGAGATCTCATTCCAGAGGGCAGGCACTGAGACACACTTCCTGAGTCCTGATAGATGGCATTGAGGAAACCCAGAGTGTGCCAACTTTGCTAGCTCTTACCAGCTTCAAGATGATTAGGGCATGAGTCTGAAGAGCTTCCTGATTCAGGAAGGGGCACAACTGGCACAAAGATAAAGCTGTCACCTGCTCTTCCAGATTGTACACCAGTCTTGAATGGGGAAGTGCAATCCCATCCAAGATTAAAGATGGAAAGTCCCTGGATATGGGTGAGCTCTAATATCTGTAGCCACTCAATTCTGGTAGGATTAAGTTGGAGCCGGTTTCTTCCCTTCCAGACCCTCAAATGAAAAATACCTGTCAATGATTTTGATGCAATTCGTAAGAAGGGCCTATTCTAGAGCAAGATTTGAGTTGTTGGATTCCATGGCCAAATATGGGCACTTCCATCACTTGCCATATCATGAGAGGACATGTATATGAGGTACCCTGGCCATCAAAGATATTGTTCATGTTTTGTTTAATTGTCAACTGTATGCCCCTTTTAGGCTTAGATATTTAAAATCCCTGCTTGAAAGAACAGCCCATTGGGACCTGAATTGCAGATTGTCCTATTTCCTCCTGGACTCTGTACATTGTTAGCAAAACTGCTAAGTTTATAGACAAGGTAGTTCATCTAAGAATCCATTATATTGAACAGATCAGGGTATCATGTAAAGGCAATGTATTTATATGAACGTTGGTTCTTCGTATTTAGCACATATGTATTTTATTATTATATTTTCTTTTACCTATTTTATCCTGGAAATAGACCTTGTAATATACCTTTATTTTATTTTCTTTGATATGTCATAAGACTAATCAATCAAATAATAATCTATCTATCATCTATCATCTATTTTTAAGTGAAATAGGAAGCTGGTATGCTGCTAAATAGACAGACAGACAAACAAACAAACAAATATTTATTACGGTCAAAGACCAGCGTGAGGAGGGTGGGGTACAGTCAGTTAAAAGCATAGAAGATACATTAAAATATAATATAAAAAGCTAAAACACAGAAGTAAAGAATACATTAAAATCTAAGTAGAACCCTAGCCTCCTGCACTATTTTTATTTACAAAAAATCCTCTGTGTCACATAGTCATTCTTGAAATAAATAAACAAATTTTAAAAGATGGGTTGCTAGAGCCACCTAGGCATCTATTTGGATTGCAATGCGATAGAAATAAAAAAATAAAGCTGAGTGCTTTTCTTGGCAGTCTGCCCACCTGCTTGGAAAAAAGACAAAGATAAACAGGAGTTTTAGAGAGTTTACTGGAAGCTAGAGAAACCATCAACTTAATTTTTGATAAAATAATGTGAACATGTCCTCTAAGGCAACCAGTTTGTAAAAGCATCTGCATTCTCAGGCCTGGTGGCCCAAAAGAATAACCCACTCCATATCTACATATAAACACTAGGGATGAAACAGGTTTGTCAATGCAAATCTCTCAGTGCTCCAAGGAGCAATGCAAAGTTATCAGAGCTGGACATGACCAAACATTTATTTTCGCCATCAAATGAAGCATACCTTTGCCACTGCAGGTGGGAACTATATGGGTGATTATGATAATGTTTATGAAAAGAAGTATCAGTTCCCATCCTCATCCCTTGCTAGCTGTCTGAAAAAAATGCAGGTTATTTATGATTTATGTCATGTTTATATCAGTTGCTCATTGAAAAGGGGAACAAATTCATTTATTATATTCCTCAAATGTAAAGATTGTTCTAGCAGTATCTTCTTCCATCCATCTGTCTAAAATACCGATCGAAAGGCGATGTTATACTTACATATTTCAATCAATTTGATCACAGTTCAAAATACCATAGTTGCTGACTAATTTTCCTCTCATCACCCTTGGATGATAGAAATTTTTGGATTTTCCGAAGTGTGTTTCTAATTCAGATTCCAGCATTAAACAAGATCTGATATGCATCTGGTCTGTAACATAAATCACTAACATATAAAACTTGCTTTATAGTTGTTCCAATTTTTTAGAATCCATCTCTACTGAGTTTAAAGAAATAAGGTATATATAAAGGTAAAGGTTCCCCCCGCACATTTGTGCAGTCGTGTCCGACTCTAGGGGCCGGTGCTCATCTCCGTTTGTTAGCCGAAGAGCCAGCGTTGTCCAAAGACGCTTCCACGGTCATGTGGCCGGCATGACGCGCGCGGAACGCTGTTACCTACCCACCGAAGTGGTACCTATTAATCTACTTGCATTTGCATGCTTTCGAATTGCTAGGTTGGCAAGAGCTGGAGCTTGTGTGGGAGCTCACTCCGCACGCAGGGCTAGGGATTCGAACCTCCGAACTTGCGATCTTCTGATCGACAAGACTGGCGTCTATAGAAGGCCCTAAAAACAATATTTTTAAGTCCTTAGCTGCTGATTTTAACTGTTTTTAATTTCTCTGTTTTTAATTCTGTTTTTGTATTTTATTGTAAAATACTGAGAAACTTTGGTAATTGGGAGCATAACTTGAATAAATAAATAAATTCAGAATTAGATAATGAGTGATTTGCCTAAATGAATTGCCTAAGTGGCAATGAATTGGATTCCTCCTAATGCTAAAAGACAACGAGGACGCCCTCGAATAACATGGCGAAGAACATTGATACAAGACCTGAAGACATTGCATATCACATGGAAAGACACTGAAACAATCGCCCAAGACCGGAAGAGCTGGAAAATCCTTACTGCCCGATATGCCCCATAGCATAGACCCAAGAGAGAGAGACAGAGAGACAGAGAGAGTTAGATAAGATCTTCATAGAGGGTTCATAATACTCCAAAAGTTCCTAAAGTTTTTCAAACACCCTTAATCCCCAACATTTTATTTAATTATTTATGCTTTTATTCCAAAATAGCATTTTTTCCAACACATATACAAGCATGAAAGATAGAGGTGGGATAGAAACTAAAATAAATAAAGTCATTATTCTTAGTATAGTTTCTATTTATTTACATTTATTATAGTCTCCCAACTCCAATGGACTCTGGGCGGTGTACAAAAGCAAATACATAAATAAATAAACAAACAACCCAATTGACTTTCAGTTTAGGGTTATATATTATTGCTCTGCTCCATCTCTGTAAAACGTTTGGCATGTACCATGAAGCTTAGTGCTAGGAAGCAACAGAATTCTAATTTACCAAATTATATGGAGTAATCCAATCTGAACAATGTGTCTTTTATTTATGCTTCATAAAACCCATAATTTAATTATTTATTTCAGATATTTAGTTTTTAAAAATTTAGACGAGTCCTTGTCACCACATTTGCCAATGTACCAATACTGTTATCAGTGTAACATTTCAATGAGACTGATGAGGCAAAAGAATAAAATGTAAATTTCAAATGTCCTCAGTGTTTGGCAGGAATCCCTAAATGAATGTATCATTTCCTCTCCATCTTACATTCAAATATCTTATTTGATGAAATACTCTGTTCATATCCAAGTTAATTACCAATTCCGCCATAAAATATTATGAATAAACATCTCATGTATAATGTCTATGATAATAAGCCAACATTTGCATTGGCTTCCTATTCCTATCCAGATGCAACCCAAAAGATACTTTTTATAGCAGATTTCCCCACCCTGTCATATTATTAATATGTTAGAATAATGCATTTCCGAATTCTTGGCCCATTTACTTTCTGAGAGTTTTTTTGAAAAAAACGTATAACATTACCACATTTGGGAGATCTCCCTGCCAGCCCAAGAAAAACAGCAGCAGAGACAAATGGTGATCAGTGGTGGAGGCTTGGTAAGTGTCATCCTGAAACCATGAGTGTATATACTGTATATAGGCCTTTGTTGATAGGACAAATACATAGGAATTATTTTCCTTAATGCCTGCTTACCTAATTGATTGAACTAAGAGGCAATGAGAATTCCTCTACCAAATGTACACCTGAACTTTGCTGTCACCATATAATCCACCCTGCCCTCAAGATGTGCACACAAAAACCTGCTTTCACAATAGCATGTTTGCTAAGTAAATAGAGAATAGCAGATGGGTATATGCTAGACACAATTTTGGGTGCATTTGTGAGTTAGGTAACAGTGGGTTTCTAAACAGGCTCGCCACAGGCCAAGTGTATGTATTTTTAAATCATCAAAAAAGGCACCTATTCAAGATGACCATTTGGCTTCAGGATTAATTTACAAAAGACATGGAGGAAGGGATTGGTGAAGACACACCTTTTGGCTAAGTATGTTGCTGGCTGTTTCCCTAGGCAACTCAGAGATCTTTTTAGGCAAGTCTTTGTGCAGAGGTGCAAATACAAGGGCTTTGACTGAGTGTTGACGTTCTCATTTTTACACTGATGCCCATTGACAAGTGTATGTAAAACATCACTAAAAATTCTGGAGGTTTTGATCAGTTTAACTAGGCTTACCACAATGACTTATGTCTAATTTACATACTAATTTTTGCCAGCTGTCTTTTCTTTATTGTTTAAAGTTTTATTTGTCCAGCTTTTAAAAATCTTTTCTGATTATTATTAGGCTTTTTAGATGAAATTTGAATTTTGTCTTATTGAATAACCAAGCTTTGCCTTTGATTTGACTTAAATGTGCAGGCTAATCAAAGCAGAACAAAACTGATGAGTTTGAATATCAAATATTGAAACCAAAGTTGGCACCAGTCTATTACATTCAAATTGGTAACAGATGTGATCCTTTAAAAAGCAATGTTGAGTTAGAACTTGAAAGTGTGTTACTAAGAGCACTTCTACACTTACCATTTAAGCTGCTCCTATCCTGTGCTTGTGCTGGCTTAACTCTAAGAAGGCTTAAGAACATCCTGTCTTGACTGAGAGATGGGTTGTTGGGGGACTGGGGGTGGAACCATTGTACCTCAGGTGGCTGGCAAAATGGTAAAAAGTTATACCTCTGGACTTATTTTTTTTTAAAAAAGAAGCCCAGGGAGAAAATTAGTTATCTTAGGAAAAATAAAAGATTTTTTAAAACAACCTGCAACCTAGACAAAGATCTATTGTGCTAATTTAACACTGCTGGCAAAAGGAGTTAGAGAAGTGATTATGCATTAATAAAAAGGAAGTTCAGTAATAGTCCCGAATAGACTATTGCAATGTGCTCTACATGGGGCTACCCTTGAAGAGCATCCAGAAGCTACAGCTGGTCCAGAATGCAGCCGTGCAAGCAGTTTTAAGAGCCCCAAAGACAGCCCATATAACACCTCTGCTGCGCGAGCTGCATTGGGTGCCAGTCTGCTTCCAGGTTCAATTCAAGGTGTTGGTTATCACCTTTAAAGCCCTACATGGCATGGGTCCAGATTACCTGAGGGACTGCCTCACCCCCATTACATTGACCCATCCCACCCGGTCAGGCAGAGAGGGCATGTTACGGACCCTGTCCATGAGAGATTATTGATGAGGAGGGCCTTCTCTGCCATAGCTCCCGCCCTTTGGAATAAGCTACCCCCAGAGATAAGGCAAGCCCCCACTCTCCCTGCCTTTTGGAAGGGGCTCAAGATGTGGCTGTGCCACCTTGCTTGGGATGGAAGGGGGGATAGTTCGTCATGGGGGTGGCTGGCACCGTGATGTGACCCCGGGCAATTTTAACAAGACTGTGATTCATCATCTTGGGTTTTAGATTTTATATCTTATATTTTAAAGCTTTTATTATATTGTATATTTATATTTTTAATGTATCTTTTTAATTGACGTTTAATTTTTATTGTTTTAATTTGTTGTAAACCACCAAGAGTCATTATGAGATGGGCGGTGGAAAAATATGATAAATAAATAAATCAATAAATATTCATACAGCAGCCTCAAGTGGCCAATAGGATCTCGGTAGATCCCAGACGGGACTGTATTATCAACAACATTGTCGGTGAGACATTGTAGAACATTTATTTGGCAAGGGTTGAGTCATGAGAACATGGAAAATTCTACTTTAAAACTGGAACAGCAAAAGATTGATTTAGGGTGCCTTCAAAATGGACTGAGAATGAGATGAAGGCAGCATCATGCGGATCTGTTCTTTAAAATTTGTCAGGTAAGTATCTTCATGACACACTTAGCAGGAATGGTGGATGAGCCCATAGTAACTGCTTTCTGTTTCTAACTGCAGTTGCTATCAGCTGTAAAGTATTTACCTTTATTTGAACTTCACTTCCTCAGCCATTGGCTCCTAGGATATTATCGAATGTTTATGAACTTT
Source organism: Charina bottae (assembly GCA_023362775.1). NCBI lineage: Eukaryota > Metazoa > Chordata > Lepidosauria > Squamata > Charinaidae > Charina > Charina bottae. The sequence continues at coordinate 4,637,849 of JALMGJ010000028.1, read as the reverse complement.
CCAAATGTTCAGATATTTTACAGAATACAAGGCTTTGGCCTGATATAGCTGCCCGTAGGACAGAAGCATTAGATAGTGTATGAGAGAGAAACACATTAATATGAACATGAAGTTAATGTGAAATTGACATCGAAAAACAAAGAATACATAGACATATTTTGCACTTTTACTTTTCTGCTATCAAAACAAATTAATATTTATTATGGTCATAAACCAGCATAAAGGGATGGGGTACGGTCATTAGGAAGAAGCATAAAAATAGGTGAAGTAAAAAACTAAAAATATAAAAGGTATTAGTATAAAAGGTATTGAAGATATAAAAAGCGAGAGTCTAAAATGGAGGGATGGGAGTATTAGAAGAGAAACAATATCCATATATCTAATATGGCAAACTAGATGCACATTGAATGAGTCACAAGCACAAGCCAGAAGTCATCATCTGACAAATTTTAAGCACTGCTGCACAGACAACACTTTATCTTGTGGCTGGAGAGGTACAGTATGTGCTGTTTCTCAGTGTCCAGAGCAGCAAGGGCGTTGTTGCTCCACATCGGGAGTCTTCCTCTACCAACCTTCAAGGATGGCTGAGGGCAGGGCATGACATCATGGTAAGAAGGATACCACGGTATCCTTTTGGGACGACTCAGGGAGTTGGGGGTGGGCAGCGTTGTTTTACACTGGTTCGCCTCCTTCCTCCGGGACCGTTCCCAATCGGTGGTAATAGGACAGGAGAGATCTGGCCCTCGACCCCTCTTGTGTGGGGTGCCGCAGGGTTCGGTTCTCTCTCCTCTCCTATTTAACATTTACATGCAGCCGCTGGGCAAGATCATCCGTCACCACGGGATGAGGTATCACCAGTATGCTGATGATACCCAGTTGTACATCTCCGTCCCGGGTGAAGTAAGTGTTGCAGTCGACACCCTTTCTCAGTGTCTGGAGGCTGTAGGGGCCTGGATGGGGAACAACAGGCTTCAGCTGAACCCTGGTAAGATGGAGTGGCTGTAGATTGATGGCCACTCGATTTCCAGGAAGTTGACATCTTTAACTCTGGAAGGGGTGGCACTGCCACGTTCAGACTCAGTGCGAAACTTGGAGGTCCTCCTGGACTCACGACTCCTGCTCGACAAGCAGGTGGCAGTCGTGGCCAGGAGGGCCTTTGCACAGCTTCGGGTTGTGCGCCAGTTGCGCCCCTTCCTGGATCAAGAGGCCCTCCGAACAGTCACTCATGCCCTTGTCATCTCTCATATAGATTACTGCAACACGCTCTACATGGGGCTACCCTTGAAGAGTATCCGGAAACTTCAGCTGGTCCAGAATGTGGCTGCATGGGTAGTTCTGGGTGCTATAAGATCAGCACATGTAACACCGCTACTCCATGAGCTGCATTGGGTACCATTTTGCTTCCGGGTCCAATTCAAGGTGTTGGTTATCACCTTTAAAGCCCTACATGGTATGGGACCAGGGTATCTGAGGGACCGTCTTATCCTGATTACATCCACCCACCCCACCCGATCTTGCAGGGAGGGCATGCTTCGGATCCCATCACTAAAAGAATTCCATTTAGCAGGGTCCAGGAGGCGTGCCTTCTCTGCGATAGCACCCGCCCTGTGGAATATCTTGCCCCCTGAGGTGAGACGGGCACCCTCGCTCCTGGCCTTCAGGAAATATTTAAAGACCTGGTTCTGCCACCTTGCCTGGAACGAAGGAAATAATAGTTCCTCCTGGGGGTGGTTAGCTTAGCAATATCCTCTTTTTAAGAACATACCATATCTTGGATTTTTATTTTTTATTTTTATAGTATATTTTACATGTATAGGTTTTTAACTTTTTATAATTGTGATTGTAAACCGCCCAGAGTCTGCCATGGTAGAGATGGGCGGTGATAAATCCAAATAATAAATAAAAATAAATAAATAATAAGAAGGTCACATGCTAGCTATATCCTAATCCAATACATGCAGCAATCTGCCAATGTTAAGTTATTATAATAATGCTTTTTTCAAAGGATAGAAGAATGCTTCCCTCTGCTTGTCTCTAGCTGCATCAATAAATCTTTTCTTCTGATACATGACTCATCTTGGAGAATGTATACCACACAGCTGATTCTCCAATTTCAGCAATCATTTTAAATTACTCCTATATTTAAATCTACATTTGACAGCAGTTTTCTCATGCAGTAACCTCAATTGCCAGATTACATTTCATTTGCAATCAGGTAATGGCCCATGTGAAAGTATTTCTTTCTTATAAAAGGACCACTAATTCAGTAGTAACACAGGACATACCTCTGAAACCCATGAATAAAATAAAGAGATTCTAGAATAAGGGAATGCATGGTTGCCCATATATCTTTCACAAACATCTTGTTTGCCAAGTTATCAATGTGCAGTTATTTATGTATTTTGATAGAACATAGATTTGATATGATCATGTATATCATTGCTTCAAGATATCTGTTTCCTCTTCTACTGTGTGTATCAGTAGCTTTGATGGAAAAAATAACAAATAGCAGAAGTGACTGTTTTCATTCCTCAAATGCTTTACAGATTTCCTGTTCCTAGCTTTTCACTTGTCCTTACAGTTTCCTCTTTAAAAAAAATTCCCAGAGCGAATGGCCTGCTTGAGTTAATGAATGGATTTGAAAGAAAGATTACAGCTTCTTAGGTAAATGAGAATATTTCTCATGTGAGGATTTTAAATTCACAGGACATTTTACAGAACTAGTGAAACATTAACATTATCCTTTGAACTACTAAAACAGGGCAGGGGTGCGACACACATCAACAACAGGTGGAAATAGTTTCTATTTTGTATTTTATCTATACTTTGAAAATCAATAAAGTTTAAATAATAATAAAAAAAAAACAGGCGGAGATTTGCTGCCCGTCCTGACATTTTTGATCACACCCTGAAAGAGGACAAAACCAATTCAGGACTAACCACTTGTCCAGCATTTGCACACAAATTTCTTGGCAGGTTCCTTCATGAACAAAGGGAAACAGTATGTAAAACCATTAAATAAAATGAACCTCACAAAAGCTTATCCTTTTTATAAAAGATGTTAGTCTGAAAAGCTGCTACCAGACCCCTTCTTATTTACAGAAGCAGACAGAATACATTATTTTTAAAAATTAAAGTTACACTAACTAGGACAAAATATCATATGCTCTTATATTCTGTGGAAAGTTCTTTCTTGAGTTACATGCACTACACACACTGAGCACAGACATAGATATGCATAGGAAAGAAGTATTTGCATATGCAGGACCCACTCAATGGACAGGATATTACCCCCCCCCCCTGCATCCAAAGAGCTGAACCCGTACTTCCTGTTATCTCAAGAGAGTCCTTGTATTCCTTGTGAGATTGTACATTACACACCTCCTCCTTAGGAATTACGTACCCATTTCTCCTAAATTCACCATGTTCTAAGGATCATCTGCCAGTGAAGATTCCTGAACCAGGATGTAGACCTTCTTCATGAGGGAACACCAGAAATATTCCTAGATTTTCCTCCGCTGCCCGCAGATGAAATCATTATAGTTTATTTCCATTGCTATTTTTTCTTACAGCAGTAAAAAGTAATTTCAGCATGAGCTTGGAGAAAGGGAATTACATCAAGTCCAAGAGCCTCCAGTCTAATTCCTCTTTCTGCAGACTGAGCTATAGGCAAAGGCAAAATGTATTCTGTCAGCAGCTTGTGACAGGAACACAGGCAAAACTCATTTAAGCAATGCAGATAATGGGCCTATTTATGCCAAGGCACGCAAAAGCCCAAAGGGCAAAGGCACCTGTTAAACTGCAATTTTGATAGTCCCAGAGTTGTTTACCTGACTGGGAATGATATTACAAGGGGATTCAACAGTAGCCAAGGGCTTGATGGCTAATTTATGCCCTGTTAGGCCCACAGGCCTGTTTCCACCAACAATTTCTCCTTCACTGGCTGTCCTCTCTTGAGATCTGATGGGAGCACAGCACTTCTACTGGAGTGTTTATGTTGTGCCTCCAACAGTGTTCAATACGCATGTTTGTAAAATAATGCAAATATGTCCTCTCTTGAATTTTTTCATCATTTGGAAAAGTCAAATAACTCTAATGTTATCTTTGTGCATGCATTTAAGATCCAGGAACCATACACTGTAATGTATTATGTCAGTGAAATGCAAATGGAATCAGAAGCCATACCGTGTTTATATTTGCCATGCTGCATAATACTGTATATTGTGTATATGGGAACCATTGTTGCTTGAATTTGGTTAAACTTCTGTTGTGAATATATGTTTTTAATTTTGCCATTGCTGCATATTCTTCAAGTATAAGTTCCCAATCAGATATTGTCGGAATTGTACCTTTCTTTCAGTGTTGGGCAAAATTTATTCTCGCTGCCATGAGCATGTATCTTTATAAATTGTGAAATTTCTTGTTGATATGTTCTGGGATTATACATAGTAAAAAGTTGCGATTTCATTTCGAATTTAATTTCCAAAATTTTCTGCATTGTACAACAGTTATGTACGTATATCTTTCCACTACTTTTGAGGTTTTTTTGCATGTCTACTACATGTGGTAAAATGTTCCTACTGTTTCATGGCATTTCCAGCATTTATTACTGTATGATTTATCTATCTTGGAGATTAATGATGGAGTTGTGTACCATTTGTAAAACATTTTGTACCAATTTTCTTTTAGATTATAGCTTGGAGTAAATTTTATGGATTTGGTCCATAATTCTTCCCATTGTGCTGTGACTGTTTCTTTAAAATTTTGCATCCATCATACTTTTTTATTTCTGATTATTTGCCATCAAGTCATTTTCGACTCCTAGATAGATAGATCTTCTCCATGATGATCTATCCTTAACCTCTTCTTTCAAGTCTCCCAATGGTGCACAATGTGTCTGAAGTAGGATAATTTGAGCCTGGACATTTGTGCCTCGAGTGAGAATTCTGGGTTGGTTCAATGATCCATTGGTTTGCTTTCTTGGCTGTCCATGGTATTCTCAGGAGTCTTCTTCAAGAACAAAGTTCAAAGGCAAAGAAAACACAAAATTAGCCAACATTTTAAACAAAGTCCAAAGATAAATTTTAGATAATAAAAATGTTCTAATCTAAAAAAGAAAACTAATGTAAAGTGATCTAAAAGCTGGCTGTCGCCCTTGTGTCTCCCGAGAGACTTACGTTCCCTGCAGAGCTAGGATCCTCCTTCGGCCATTCCACTGCATTCACCCCCGTTCTTCTCCGCGGTGGAAACAACAAAGAAAAACAGGAGTGGGCAATTCCAATGGCTCTGTGAGCAATCTTCTGGTTCCCCCCTCTCCAGGGGGAAGCTTCAGTGGTCTGTAGACCCCTGCAAACAAGATAGAAAGTCAGCCAGGTCTCAGAGCTCAGAGCTCTGAGAAACTCTGATTTGTCGAGCTGCCAGCCAGGCTTGGAGTGGAAGTTTGATAGATTTTATTTTGGCAACATAGTGAACAAGTTTGTATTTTTTTGCCTTTCTTTTGTATCAGAGAAATTGGGACTTAAGAGACTTTGTTGGCATTTTTCACTCGACAAACTAACTGACTTTTGAGAAATTGTTTGGGTTAAGCAGCTTGCAGCCTGAAGAATAAAGAAGAATAAAGAATAAAGAATAAAGTATAGAGAATGTGTGCCTCTTTTCCTTCTTATTTTTCTACTTTTTTTTAGAACGGACTTTCTCTCACTTGGAATATATTTTCATCTTTCCTTTTACAAACTGTTTGAAATACTGCTCTGTGGAATTTTTCATCTTTTATTTTAAAAGCTTTTCTCACTTAAAGAAATAGACATTACTGATAATAATAGAACAGCTGTTCCCTGCTCCCTTCCCTGCTCCCTGAGAAAATTCTTGTTTTGGCTACGGCAGTTGATTACGGTTTGAAAGGGGGGTGTAGGTGGAAACGGCATTTCTCACAGCACTTCAGGATTTTAAGAAAGAAACCAGCAAAGCTTTTTTGCAAATTAAGAAATCCATAGAACGTATATTAATAGTTTTGGTGGCTCAGGAACAGAAGATACAAGGGACAGATTTAGAAACAGAGGGAAGACCTTTCGAACCAGTAGAGAAACAGGGAAAGAGGATTTTGAATATATTGGTACAGAAGAAGACTATGATATTTTACAGGAAGTGGTCTATTAAACGTTTGGGCATAAACACATTGTGGCAGCTGAGACAGGAAGATTTTAACATGCAAATTGATAGATATGGTAAAATAAATATTTTGACATCCCACATGAGTTACAGAAATAAACAAGTTGCATATTGTGATATTGGCATAACCTAAACAGGAGATTTATTGATGTTGATCTGGAATGCAAGGTTAATGAAAATGCAGATCTGGATTGTACACAGAGTGAGAGCAGATATGAGAAACTGTATAGATGCATAAAAACATGATATTCTAAGTGTAAGATACAAGATTATAAATATAAATATAAGTTGATATTATAGATTACTCTTTCTGGAGATACATTTATGAGAAGACAATGAGATGATGAGATGGAATTAGAATGTAGGTTATTACAGGATGTTATGTATGAATATGTTGTATTATTCTTGCTATATTATGTATTATGTTATGTAATATGTTAGGTTATGTATTAATGGAATATATAGTCATAATATGAACAGAATATATTGTATTTTATTAGAAGTAGATAAGGCCTTTATTTGTTACACTAATTGGATTTTATTGAAGATATAAATATAGATGTTAAAATGGAAAGAGCAAATGGAAAACATTTAATTGATGCAACAATGAACATTTGATTACTATTCCAAGGAGTAGAAACCAGAGATGGATTGTTGGAAGATATCAAGAAAGGCGAAACCTATATGAAGAACAGAAGATTGGATTATAGAAATCATAGGGTATATGACAAAGAAAAGTTCCTGTGTATTGTATGAAGGACTAACATTTAAAGTTAATTGTTGTACTTAAAGTTCAAGGATAAATTGGAGGACATCTATTTCCTATATTTTCTTTGTTTGTTATTTTTTGACTTCACTTTTTCTTTTCTTTTTTCTTACTTTGTATTTCTATTTCTTTCTTTGTATTAACTTTTAATATGTATTTTAAAATTCAATAAAACTTATGAAAAAAAAAGAACAAAGTTCAAAGGCATCAATACTCTTCCTATCCTGCTTCTTTAAAGTCCAACTTTCGCTTCCATAGAGTGTCATAGGGAATACCATAACTTGCATGATTCTGATCTTTGTAGGCATAGACACATCACGGCATTTGAATATCTTTTCCAAGGCCTTCATGGCTGCTCTACCAAGTGCTAGACTGCAACATATTTCTTGACAGTTTGTTCCTTTACTGTTAATGGTTGGTCCTAAAAGGCAGAAGCTAACCACCACTTCAATTTCTTCATTATCAATTCTAAGGCTGGTTGTTCTACCTGTTATCATTAATTTGATCTTCTTTATATTTAATTTTAGTCCCATTCTTTCACTGGGCTCTTTGACTTTTAGTACTAGGGCTTGCATATCCTTTGCATTTTTGGCTATCAGGGTAGTGTCATCAACATAGTGCAGGTTATTGAAGTTTCTTCCTCCAATTTTAAAACCACACTCATCTTCTTCCAATCCAGCTTTCCTTAATATATATTCCACATACAGGTTGAATAACTAAGGGGAGCCTTGTCGCACTCCTTTGCCAACCTGAAGCCAGTCTGGTTTTTTTATTTACATTCATCATAAATATTTATTTATATTTAAATATTTCATTATATTACTTTCATTATTATATTTATATATTTCATTATATTACTTCTGCTTTGCACCTCTGTTAAGCATATTCTTGTATATGCCATGAGCTTTGGCCAACAATGTTCACTTTATGAGAAAGGGGTCATAAAGGATTCCTTCTCTTTAATGCAGCAGGTTGCTTTCTTAATGAACCAGATATTCAACGGAAACTCTAATTTGCAAGGAAGTCTGATTCCTGTGACTTTTTCTTCTTGCTGAGTGAGCGAACTGGCCTTCATTTGTTATTAACTACCAAAGAAAGGTTTACCAGCCACTCCACAAAAATTACTTAAAATGACATAGCTTTAGTTTATAGACAAGCCAACCTTACCTTGCTTAACATTATAAGAAACAATTCTCTGAGAGCAGTTCTTACACTGTTCCATGACTCCTGCAGGGGTGCAATTTGGTTTCAGCCATTAACTTTCGTTTGGCATTAGAGCATCAATACTAATACCACAGTAAAGACATGTGCTACTTCTAAGTAGGTCATTCTTTACTGTTGAATGACATGTCTGACCCACCTCCAGTGGGTACAGCTTTTAAATCACTCATATATGTGCTGCAAGACTATGATCAAGAACAAGTTGCTTACCTGTAAACATTTATTTATTTATTTATTTAATTTTTATCCCACCGTTATTATTTGTATAAATAACTCAAGGTGGCTAATATAACTAATTCTCCTTCCTCCTCCTATTTCCCCCACAACAGCAACCCTGTGAGGTGAGTTGGGCTGAGAGAGAGTGACTGGCCCAAGGTCACCCAGCCGGCTTTCATGCCTAAGGCGGGACTAGAATATTGTTCTTCAGGTGGTCTGTGCAATCACACAATCCTCTCTCATTTCTCTCAAAGGCATTCTTAAGACTTTTGATGAATACTGCAGGTGAATTACTGACTATAGATACCCCCTCACCTGGAATATAGATAGGGCAAAATAGGAGACTCCCATTTTCTCCAGGATTAAGCTTTTAAATAACTGACTCCAGAGTTCCCTTATGGTGAGGGTTATGAGACCCAAGCAGTTTTGAAGTACACAGTGCTGCTACAAACACTGCACAAAAATAACTGAGGGATTTATATTTTTTGCTCAGGAATTAAAGGGAATGAATTTTGTGGTACTGTTGAAATATCTGAGTTTGGGGGAAGAACCCTGTAACACATGCTTTTCTGAGCTCCTGCCCTTTCAATTTCATGTAACTTTACAATAGTATGTTTTAATTACTTTTGCTTCTTTTTAGCTAATTTTTAGTTAAAATAAGTATACTAGGTTACAGTAAAAAAAAGGTAAAGTTTCCCCCCGCACATTTGTGCAGTCGTGTCCGACTCTAGGGGCCGGTGCTCATCTCCGTTTGTTAGCCAAAGAGCCAGCGTTGTCCGAAGACACTTCCACGGTCATGTGGCCACATGACACGTGCGGAACGCTGTTACCTGCCCACCGAAGTGGTACCTATTCATCTACTTGCATTTGCATGCTTTCGAATTGCTAGGTTGGCAAGAGCTGGAGCTAGTGCGGGAGCTCACTCCGCACGCAGGGCTAGGGATTCGAACCTCCGAACTTGTGATCTTCCGATCGACAAGCCTGGCGTCTTACCCACTGAGCCACCACGCCCCTTTTACACCTTTTACTTTTACTGTAACCTTTAACCTTTTAGGTTACAGTAGGCTTATTAAATTTTTATTAGACTTATTAGATCTTTTTAAATTTAATCATAACTTCCTCGGGTGAGACAAACATGGAAGTAAAAGGTGCAGGCAAAAGATTCTGAGTGGATTTGAACAGCATGGGAGAAAGAAATGTCATGGCATCAGTCCAGGCTCCCTTTCTTCATCAAAGTTTGCTAAACAACCAAAGATAGAAGAATATTTTATACGAAAGGAATCTGTAAGTAAAACAAATTTCCCTCCCACCTCTAACAAATTTGCAGCCCCTGAATCATTTGAACGAGACCTTGAAACAGAACTGGAAAAACAACAGCTATTAGATCTTTCATTATCTGTCAGGGAAGAGCTAAATAAGAATTTGGATTCTCTCCTGGTCTCTCACTGTGTCTCCAGTACAACTTGCTAGCTCACCTGCTAACCTCAAGGGAAATAAAAATAAGTTAAAAATAAGAAGCAAAATCAGAATATGGAGAAGCTCCCATGGGAAAATTCAATGGAGTTTATGGCAAAGCAATGCTTTCTTATAGCACAAAGTGTTATCTCATTATTTGAGCAGCTGTCAGGTTGCAAAAGCGGCGTCTCCCCAGGGGTCACATGACTCGGTGCTTGTACAGGGAAACCTTTCCTTTTCAGCTATAAAATATGATCTGGAATTGCTGAAAAAAGATTTCGAGGCTTTTGTTCAGAAATACAAAGCTGGACCCACCACTTCCATTAAGGCTTATGCAGAAGCTCTGGCTAAGCCACACATTCCAGACATGCACTCTGATAAAGGGAAAGTCGTTAAAGTAAAAACAAACTGACAATATTGTGCAACAGTCAAATGATTGTATTAATTAATTAATTATATTAATAAGTCCTTACTCTCTGACAAGACAAAGAATGGTGGCTTCATACATACTAAAGCCTCTTTGGATACAAAAGAAGAAATTCCCTGCAAGTTAAACCGTTCACTTCAGACACAACAGATTACTCTCTGTATCTCCCTGAACAGTCTCAATATTGAATGCTGGGAGTTTAGGAGAGCAATTTTAACCTCCCTAGGACAATTTCTTCACTGTCAACACAGACAGATAGATTTATGTGCTGTTGAATGGCTTCCAAGTGCTCCAAACGGAAAACAGATTCTGTTGTCTTTTAATCAGTCTACTAATCCACTGATGACACGCAAAATGAGATTATACTTAGCATCATTTCAAATCTTTCCCACCAGAGTCTTTCACGAAGTAAAAGTTCGGTTCTGTCTCACATAGATTCCATAACTGTTTCAAAACTTTACCAGATGCCACCAAGTTTGCCTCTTCTCCCACACCTGACCTTGAAAAAGCAAGGCTGTGGGAGTCAGCTAGTCTCACTAAATGAAGAAGCTGAAGCTGGCCTTATCAGTGCTTTTGGTTTCCTGCCTAGGATTGAGCAAGATAATATAATAAGCTGGAAAACCTTAAGAAAACCTTACTGATTACAATTGCTACAGCTGTGCCACTTATTGACCTTGTGTCTCCAAACATAGACACTAATTGCCCGCCCTCAGCGGACAATGGAATGGCTGGATATCGCCCCCCAAATAACATTTATTCCAGCCCTTATGGGACAGCTGGGGAGCCTGTTGAAGAGTGCCAGGCCATGCTAACTATTGTGGAGGAGATATTCTCTATATTGAGATCCCCTTCAGGTCCATAACTGCAAATCATGGGGCAGGAGGAAGATCTTCTGCAGAATCACCCATGCAGATCAGCTTAAGTCCAGATGCCCTTGGTGATGAAGAAGAAAGCCACATGTCTACTCCTAAAAGCATTTCCATATCATACCACAACAAGACCCATATGGAAACTTACCAACATGTTCTTCAAATATTACAAATAATCTGTTAGAGTTCTTGTGTTGACTTGGTGAATTATTTCTGTATGGAGAACAGCGTTCTCATGATGACGTGAATGCCAGGTGGCTGGATAACAGAGAAGCCTTGGCTTTGTTTACATCCTCATGAGATAGGGAGTTAGAAGGTACCATGTTATGGCTAGCAATGGATCTTCCCATGGGAACAAATCCTCCTGATTTCCTTCTGTGGGAAGCCTTGCCCAGGCCCCCTGAGCAAGGAGGGGGGGAACTCAGTGCTTAGATGCAGCAGGTCATGCTATGTGCTTTAGGCCTAATGCTTTGGGCCTAGTGTGTGTCACAGCTAACATCCAGCCAATCAGAAAGCTAGAAGAACTGAATATACAACCATGCAAAATGGTGTTCTATGCTTCTTGATTTCTAGTGTCTTTTAGCCATGTAGTTCTTCACGTGTTCACTTCCCGTGGACTGGGCAGAGTGAGCTATGCCTGGCTTTGGGTATAGGCCATGGCAGGAACTCTGGCCCTGGGATCAATACACGGAACTCTGCTTATAAGTTTGTTTTGTTTTTCCTTTGACAATGATGTATCTTGTATATTCATCTTTTTCATTTTTGCGATAATGTACTGTATCTGCATTATTGCCTTATGCTACCAGTAAACACTGCTAGCCCTAACAAGCTGCATTCTTGTCTGTTTATTCTCAAGCCTCGGTTTTTCCCCTTTAAGCCAGCGTATATCCCATCAGGTTATGTTGCCCAGAGAGAGATTAGCGTTTTCTTTGCTGCGTTGGACCTGGCTGTGGAAGGTAAAGTAACCAACCTGTCCTTTGTTTTAGTAAGCTGTAGGTTCCAGATGAGTGTTCAGAAAGTAATTTCTTCCTGATAATTCTCTGCAGTGTAAAGCCAGTGTTGCCCAGGGATTTCACAAGAAGGAGTTTGTGAACTGTGGATCTAGCGTATGCACCCACAGCTAGGCCAGAATATTTACGTGTGGTGCGTTTTCTGGTTGCGTAGCGTGGAAACAGGTGTCCATTTACATATTGTGATGTTGGCACAGCATATTTGAATGTAGATCTCCCTGAAACAGTGTGTGTAAGGCAAGTGTTTGGCTGTACATGTGTGGCAGTTCCCAAACAATTCATTGACTTAACAGGGTGCTTTATGGATTTTAAAACAGGCCAGTCATTGATAACATAGTGCAGATGCTAACTGGGATGTGTAGAACAGTCACGTGCTGTTTTCTGTGTGTACATAAGAAAGTGTAGAAGTTTGTGTAGGACTTCGTACTTATGTGAGTTGTTTTCTGCTTAGAAACTGAATCTTACCACCTTGTATAAGAATTTGTCAGTCAGCTGAGGTAGTAATTCCAGCTGAAGGAGTAAGGCACAAATTCGAACATTTATCCTGGTGATGAAGTTACAAAAGCCCAGAACAGAGAATCCTATGGTTCTTGAGAGTGTCAAATGACAGAGTGTTACAGAGTGTCATTTGTGTAAAGGAAAGTTTATCCTTAATTTGTTGTACAGTATATCACTCTGCAGTAACGCAGTGGACATGCCCTGAATTAGTTTTGCCCAGGTAGGGTACCAAGCTTGCAAAATGGTTTAGCCCTCGATGTGAGCTTGCAAAGGGTTGAAACAGCCCTGCGATTTTCTTAAAATCAAAACGAGCCTTTGCTTCAAACAGAAAGCAGCTAGCAAGGTCGGTTTATCTATGCTGACTGCAGTTTTTGCAAAGGAGGGGGCAATGGGGGCAATGTCTTTCTGTTCCTATCTGACTGTGTTTTATATTACTGCATAAGTTGTATTTGATGTATTTGTATGTATCTGAATAAAACATTGCATGAAATGTATATTGTGCATTATACATATGTGTAACAAGTGTTTTTAAACCATTTTCTAGTGTTGATGACTATTGGTTGTAAAAACTGAAAAAATGAAGCTTGTAAATGAATACATGTACTAACCGTGTTTTTCTTGTTTCTGTAAAAATGTGTTACTCCCATTGTACAGAAAAATTCGGGAGGGGTGTTAGAGTTCTTGTGTTGACTTGGCGAATTATTTCTGTATGGAGAACAGCATTCTCATGATGACATGAATGCCAGGTGGCTGGATAACAGAGAAGCCTTGGCTTTGTTTACATCCTCATGAGATAGGGAGCGAGAAGGTACCATGTTATGGCCAGCAATGGATCTTCCCATGGGAACAAATCCTCCTGATTTCCTTCTGTGGGAAGCCTTGCCCAGGCCCGCTGAGCAAGGAGGGGGGGAACTCAGTGCTTAGATGCAACAGGTCATGCTATGTGCTTTAGGCCTAATGCTTTGGGCCTAGTGTGTGTCACAGCTAACATCCAGCCAATCAGAAAGCTAGAAGAACTGAATATACAACCATGCAAAATGGTGTTCTATGCTTCTTGATTTCTAGTGTCTTTTAGCCATGTAGTTCTTCACGTGTTCACTTCCCGTGGACTGGGCAGAGTGAGCTATGCCTGGCTTTGGGTATAGGCCATGGCAGGAACTCTGGCCCTGGGATCAATACACAGAACTCTGCTTATAAGTTTGGTTTGTTTTTCCTTTTACAATGATGTATCTTGTATATTCATCTTTTTCATTTTTGCGATAATGTACTGTATCTGCATTATTGCCTTATGCTACCAGTAAACACTGCTAGCCCTAACAAGCTGCATTCTTGTCTGTTTATTCTCAAGCCTCGGTTTTTCCCCTTTAAGCCAGCGTATATCCCATCAGGTTATGTTGCCCAGAGAGAGATTAGCGTTTTCTTTGCTGCGTTGGACCTGGCTGTGGAAGGTAAAGTAACCAACCTGTCCTTTGTTTTAGTAAGCTGTAGGTTCCAGATGAGTGTTCAGAAAGTAATTTCTTCCTGATAATTCTCTGCAGTGTAAAGCCAGTGTTGCCCAGGGATTTCACAAGAAGGAGTTTGTGAACTGTGGATCTAGCGTATGCACCCACAGCTAGGCCAGAATATTTACGTGTGGTGCGTTTTCTGGTTGCGTAGCGTGGAAACAGGTGTCCATTTACATATTGTGATGTTGGCACAGCATATTTGAATGTATGCCTTATGCTACCAGTAAACACTGTTAGCCCTAACAAGCTGCATTCTTGTCTGTTTATTCTCAAGCCTCGGTTTTTCCCCTTTAAGCCAGCATATATCCCATCATAATCCCCACCTTAGTAGATCCCATGCAGAATCATCGTTATCCATTAACCCCGCACCCAGTGACACCAAATAAAGCCATTAAATAATACCATTAAATGGTGCCAACCTTGTCACCAGAGAGTTGGATTCCCATGAGTAGCCACAGGATTTGCTTGAGGCAAACCAGCCCTTGACAAAGGCCCTGCTGCCCTCCTCTGGTTCACCATCCCAACATTATGATCTCACAACATTGGCTTGCCAAACCCAGCTCATATGACTCTTACCAGATGCTTATGTAATCTCCTTATTAACTTTGAATATTGCAGGCTGGTCAGGACCATCAAAAGACCAACCTTTCTTTCTTTCTGTGTGGCCGTGTTCTGGCAGTTTTGGTTCCTTTCTTTGATTACCTACCGCAATTTGATATTCTTTTTTACAGGAAACCTGGGCCAAATCAGAGGTGGAGTTAGACGGTTTCTGGGTCAATTCAATCTTGGCTACCCCAAGTAAGGTAGGAGGGAGACCCAAGGGAGGTATCACAACCCTAGTTAGATGTCAGGGCCAGCCCAAGAACAACAATGAGTCAGTGCATTCAAAACTCCAATTCTTTATTTGCTCTCACCATACAGACAGAATCTTGCCAGACTAAAGCTACTCTAACCTAAGGGGAAATAACCTGGGAGACTCTAGGGTGGGGCTTCTCTGAAACTCTTTGTTTTCCCACCAACGCTCTCTGGACTGTGAGTCCTCTTATCTCCTTGGAATGCACTCCCTACTTCCTGAGAACCAGCGGCAGCACCAAAATACACCACATCACCACCCCCTTCAGGGACACATTCCATCACATTAGTACAGATTTACAATCAAAATACATTCCTCTGCCTTCTTGGGTATCAGCTGCCGTACTGTCCCTCAAACAGGCTAAAATCACTGGCCCAAATCCTTTACGAGGCACAAGTAGGAATTTATGTGAAGAAGGATACACTGGAAACAGTGCAAACAAAATTTTTGAGATCAGTCCTTGCTGCACCCAATGGATAAGCAAACTCCCATTTAAGGCTTGAGACAGCAATGCCTGCAATCCAAGTAAGGGCTTGGAGGAGGATGATAAATTGCTGGCTGAAAATCCAATTCTTTCCAGTCGGACTGACCCCTTTAGTTTTAATAGACAACTTTCCTTCTCCCTGAAAACAGGCTGTAGAGCAGAAATTGGCATTTCTGTACCATTCCTAATTTCTTTAGGATATTTATTTTTTTATTTATTTGTCACATTTCTTTACCATCCCAGCTCGTGATATGATATGATATGATATGATATGACCAAGCCAAACAACTGCTCACTCAAAGAATAAGGGATATGGAATTTCAGACTGAAGTTAATAGGCTGCCCCAACATGGCAGAAATTGGATAAATAAGGGCACTTGGGAACCAGCAAGATATCTACAAAATCTAACTTTCCCTAAACTGAGAAGAGCATTTTTCAAAGCCAGGCATAACATCTTACCATCTGCACTGCTGCAAGGAAGTTACTCCAAAACCCCATTAACCGAGTGTACCTGCCCACGTGGCGACAAGGAGATCGAAACCATTTCAATTGTATTACTACATTGTAAACTCTACAGGGATACTAGGGATGCTTATATTCTGCCCCTAATATGTAAATTTCCAGGAAGACCAGACAATTTCTATGTGAACCATCTTGTAGAAGATTTGAAACCATTTATCACCTGTGCAGTAGCCAAATTCTGTGTTGCTGCAATGAAAATAAGGCATAACTGGTTACAGAAATAATCACTTCTGTTTTATTTATCACTTTAGATGTAACATATACTAGCTATCTTGTTTTTAGATTATATATATTTTACTTCATAGTCTGTAATATTTTAGATTTATACTTGCACAGGTAATTAATGCACCATTATAACAGTGCATGTCACATTTCAAGATAAAAACTATAGAAAAACAAAAAACTACAAAAAAAGAAAAGAAAAAACTAAACAAGTGTAGAAACACAAAAGAAAATTTTCAAAACTAAATAAAGAGGTGACTTTCGACTTTTAACAGCAAGAATATACAATTTTCCATAATCATAAAGAATATAGAGTAAGGATTCCATAAAGAATCCTTACTCTATATTAAACCAAAATCACATTATTTCTATAAATCATTCCATTGGCACATTATAAAAATCACTAAATACAGTTCCTCCCTCCCCTTATAATAATGTATGTATGTATGTATGTATGTATGTATGTATGTATGTATATGTATGTGTGTGTGTGTGTGTGTGTGTGTGTGTGTGTGTATATATATATATACACATACATACATACATACACACACACATACACATACACACACACAAACACACACACCATATATATACAAACATACATATATACATACATACAGTACATACTCTCTCTGTGTGTGTATGTGTATGCACACCTCCTAATCAACTTCCCCCTAAAGATAACATTTATTTAATTATTTCTTTCCTACTACTATTCTATATATTCCTGTCTACTATAATAAGGGGACATGGTAGCTCAGTGGTTAAGACGCCAGGCTTGTTGATCGGAAGATCAGAAGTTCAGATGTTCAAATCCCTAGCCCTGCATGACGGAGTGAGCTCCCGCACTCGCCCCAGCTCTTGCCAACCTAGCAATTCGAAAGAATGCAAATGCAAGTAGATAAATAGGTACCACTTTGGTGGGTAGGTAACAGCGTTCCGCGTGCGTCATGCCGGCCACATGACCGTGGAAGCATCTTCGGACAACACTGGCTCTTCGGCTAACAAACGGAGATGAGCACCGGCCCCTACAGTCAGACACAACTGCACAAATGTGTGGGGGGAACCTTTACCTTTACCTTTACTCTAATAAAGATCAAACTAAAAAACATATACATTGTATGCCATTATACTTGATAATACAACAATTTTAATAATCTTAATCATATTAAACCCAAACCCAAACATTTATTATTTTTTATTATACCTTAATAATCTTAATCCAAATCGTTAAAGATAAATGAAATCAGCCAAACCTTAAAAGCAATCCAGATAAATATTCTTAAACCCTTATCCCACTTCAAAATAAACCAAAGCATTTACATATCCCCACAATATGCACAGAGCATTTTTCTTAAAAAAATCAAACAGCCCAACTGCCCCCCTCATAAACTCCAACTTCTCTTCAAGAGACCTCCCATACATAATAACTCCTTCTTTTCCATGGTGTTCCATCAGAAAATGAATTTCACTTATGGCTTGCAACTTGATCTCTCCCTTTAGTATATGTCACATTTTTATGTATTATTTTATCTTTGTTATGCTAGTGTTTTATCTCATCTATTTGATTTTACTTTGATGTTGTTGGGGTTTTTTTTCCATTTTTGCTGGTCATTGAGTAAATAAATAAATAAATAAATAAATAAATAAATAAATAAATAAGAGTTTTTTTAAACATGGAAGAAGAAATGCAGGCAATATTGTCATTTGGGTTTGCCAACCCCTGTGAAAAGTATAATCTTAGAGAGTATTAAAATATTATTTTAAATACCCTTGTATCTGCTGGGAGTTAAATATTGCAAATACAATACCTCAGGACATTCCTGCCTTGCTGATAATTTTCTTCTTTGTGGGCATATGGGGGGAGGGGGGAATAGGAGAATGCACAAGAGGATCAGCTATCTTTGGATTGATCCTAACCAATAATGAAAGTTTAGCAGATTAACTGGAAGTAGCTGAATTTTTAAGATGTAATGCTGGTATTCTTAATTTTAAGGAAAAAAAATAAGTTATTCATATGCGTATTTCGGGTTTTAAAATGTTACATGGATTTTATGCAAAGTAAGAGCAGTCAGAGTTCCATGGGAGAAGAAGCTTAAAGGTGCTGAAGACAGGTGAGAGTTGGTAAAAAAGCAGATACTTACAGCGTAATCTTAAAACATTCCAACAAGAAAAAAATGAAAGATAGCAAAAGGAGATGTGGCTGCTTAAAAAGTTTACTGAGCATCTGAAAACCAAGAGGAAAGGCACACAAAGAGGGACAACTTACTAAAGAATAGTCTAAATGGATAGCCCAGAATTGTGTAGACCGTGTTATGAAGGCCAAAGCGCAGAAGGAAGGTTGTGAAGAATGTTCAGAGCAACAAATAGGTCTTGACCAAATATTTCAAAATAAAAGGAAGAGTGTTAGTTCATTAGCTAAGAAATAAAGTTAGCAAAATCCTGCCAAGAAAAAGGAACTGCCTAAAATGTTTGTGTTTGAATCCAAACTTTGGTTTCAATGAGCTTTATACCAACTTCCAAACAGCAATGGAATATTTTATACAATTTGGTACTTCAAAAACACTGTGTAAAACCAGTATGAAATGGTTATCTCAGTCCATATGAGAAAGGTGTATGATTATGATTGTCAACCTTTCATATCTTACATCTCATTATCAATTATATTATGGGTTCCATTTCTTTTCAAGAAAGACTGTTCTATTTTATAGGTATTCTGCTATTATACAGTAACATTTATTACTGTTACTTTTATTACTGTTACATGTATTACTCTATTTAGAACCAGGGACTCCAGAGGTCCATGATTGGAGGCTAATGGTTCGGGATTCTCTGGGGGTTGTAGGGCAGGTTCTATCATTGAGGTGGTGACGGGTAGGGGATGTTATGGTGGGAGCCGGAGGGCAGGCCATCTTCGAGGAAGATGCCCCCAGTGTTTGTTACCGGTGGCGTTTTCTGGCCCTCTGTGCTCAGACCCAGGCCCTGGTCAGCAGATTCATAGGGGCCCTGGTTTCCGGCTGTTGCTGCTTAATGCCAGGTCAGTCAACAACAAAGACCCCTCATATGTGATTTGATCACTGGGGGGGGGGCAGACCTGGCGTGTATTACCGAGACCTGGCTAGGCCCCGAAGGGGGGGGTGCCCCTTTTGGAAATGTGCCCGGCCGGGTTTATGGTATGACACCAGCCAAGACATCAGGGCAGGGGAGGTGGGGTGGCTGTTGTCATCCGAGAGTCTCTAGTGGACTTCAGGGGCACTGTTCCGCAAGTAGCTGGTTGTGAGACCCTGTTTCTGAAGTTGGGTTCCCAAGAACAGTTGGGAGTGTTGCTACTGTACCAGCCCCCCTGCTGCTTGGCAACATCCCTGCCTGAGCTGCTGGAGGCCATCTGGGGGTTGGTGGTGGAGTTCCCCATGCTTATGGTCTTGGGGGACTTCAGTCTTTCCTTTCACGTGTTGTCTCATTCAGCAGCAGCTATTCAGCAAAGGCTGACCGCATGAAAAGCAAGCCACCTTCTCCAGCAGCCATAGCTATGAAAGAGGGAAAGATGTCCTAAGTGCTCAACCAAGAGGAGTGTTTGATCTGCCAGTTGGGAAGTATGTCTGGACAAAGTGTTGCTTGCCTTTGTTCAGACAGCCAAATGGCATGAACAAGTCCTCAATGTCTTTGATCTCACAGCTGAGCAAAAACATGAAGAAGGTGGCCGAGCAACTGAGAGCAGGATGGGAAAGAGCAGGAAAAGGTTGATGCCTGCTAAGGTAGCTGCCAGTTGGCAGTGATACTGGCCACTCCATACAGTATACCTACTGTATAATCACAGGTAATCACAGAATGGCTGCCCTGACTAGAACGTCCCACCCCTTGGTTAAGAGAAAGCATTCTGTATGAGTGGTTTCCTCTGTTTGTCTTCATAGATTTATTGTAGTTCATGAAGAGCTTCATTTCTGCTCCATCATAAGGGAAAGCATTTTAGAACCTTTTTCTGCCCTCCAGACCAATGCACAGCAGTCTCTTCCTACCAGCTTAATATTCTGGCCACTCATCCTGCTTTAGCATAATTTAAAACCTGAGAGAATGCTGCAACAGCATTGATTTCTTCATAATGGTCATAGGTAATCATTAGGGTGTGTGTGATGGCTCAGCAGTTAAGACGCCAGGCTTGTTGATTGGAAGGTTGCAAGTTCGGAGGTTCGAGACCCTAGCCCCGCGTGATGGAGTGAGCTCCCGCACTCGCCCCAGCTCTTGCCAACCTAGCAATTCGAAAGCATGCAAATGCAAGTAGATTAATAGGTACCACTTTGGTGGGAAGGTAACAGCATTCCACGCCTGTCATGCTGGCCACATGACCGCGGAAGCGTCTTCGGACAACGCTGGCTCTTCGGCTAACAAACAGAGATGAGCACTGGCCCCTAGAGTTGGATTTGACTGTGCAGGGGAACCTTTACATTTTAATCATTAGGAGATGAAGTTTTCCCCACCTCTGAACAATCCTACTTCCATATCACTGAGTCTGTAGCATAGGAACTGTTAGAAAACTGATAAATATTCTATCAACAGTAGCCTACAGATGAATGGAAAGGATCCATCCTGGCTTGGCAAAGACACAAGAGAAGCCCCTTCATTACTGAAACTCAGGCAAGACATTAACAGACAGAAGGCTGGATGTTCCTGAGTTTCTACAAGCATTTTTGCTGGACTCTATTGCCTTCTCTTAAAATGACCTTCTCTCTGTGTTAATACTTGCAGACATTGCCTAATGGGAGAGCTGCAGAAGTAGTAACCAAGTACTGATATCTATGCCAATTTTAATCCACACACACATACTGTACATTGAAATAACTTGTATATCTATATACTACTAAAAGTCTTGTGTCTGTTTGTCTGCTTGTAACCTTCAATTGGGTGAAATGGTGCTTCATAGAGCAACAATTTTTCAACCAAGGTACCTCATATGGGCTAACTTGGAGGGAGGGAGGATTTCCTGAAAAAGGCAGAAAAAGGTTCTAAAATGCTTTCCCTTATGATGGAGCAGAAATGAAGCTCTTCATGAACTACAACAAATCTATGAAGACAAACAGAGAAAACCACTCATACAGAATGCTTTTTATTGTAACCCGCCCAGAGTCCCTTGCACGGGAGATGGGCAGGGAATAAATTTGAAAAATAAATAAATAAATAAATAAATAAATAAATAAATAAATAAATAAATAAATAAATAAATTTCCTATGCTCCCTGCCAGCTTCCCGCAAGGAAACTCAATGGGGAAGCTGGCAGGAAATCAGAAGCTGCTCCCGCTCCCACTGATTTTTGGCCCGCCCGTGGTCATTCTGTTTCTCTGTTTTGGTAAGGATAATATCTCTCAAACAATGACCCAACGGGTCACGGGTTGTCTTGTTGTTCTTATTTTTATGATGCTGAATTTAAAATAAATGATATAAATCTTGATGGACTGGGCTAATCTTTAATTATAAAACTCAAGTTCATCACATCTGGGTAATATTTTTAAATGTCATCCCCTCAGTAAAATTGTTTGGGGTGAGCATTAAAAGATCCTCTTTCTCACCAAGTAAAACAATTTATGATAAAGCAACCTAAGGGAGGAGAAGAAAAACAGGCTACTTTCTTTTCTGACAGACATCTTATCAATGATTTCCCAAATCCAGATGAGCCATTCTGAAGTTTAAAAATGGTTTATTTTCTTTCCATCTGCTATATTCCCCAGTCTTGAATTGTCCTAGGATTGTGGTGGTGGGGGGAATGAGGTTTCTAACTATCCAAAAGGGATCCTCACATTTCCTGCTCAGCTGAGCAATCCTGCCTTTCTCTTTCCCTAATTTCCAAAGCAACTAAAATGACTTCCATTACACCCTAGCCAGGGAACAAGTAGGGCGATCCCAGTGTGAGTATGGGCCACAGAGTATATATCAAGGGTAAAAATGCTCAAAGTCCTTCTCCACCCACCCACCCACGCCCACTGGGCAATCTGCATTCTTTTCTTGCTAAGCATCAAAAGTAGTGTTTACCGACTTGGCAAACAGTGCTGTTCAGTGCATATGCTGTGCTTCATTTCACTGTACACACTGTACACAGACCTCTCCATTCCATTTGGCTATTCTGTGCTCCAGTTCCCTCTGGTTACTGAACATTGCCCTCAACTGCGGTTTTTAAATAATTTCTCTGTAGGAACAATAGAACAGTGGAACTGTGGACCTTCTCTTTCTCTCTCTGTCTTAACCCGGTGAAATTGACAAAAAATCTTTCATTTGCCCTTCTAGTCTGAGTGACAGGAAAAAAATCATAAAAAGCAATCTAAATTTTGGTAGGGATTTTAGAGGACAGAGATAAATGCCTATAAATGCAATCTAAAAATTCTGTCCACAATATAACAGGTGCCCTTCTAAACAAATAAACCTGAACTTAAAGTAACCCAACCCTCATATCCTGGAATAGATTTCTTTGATATTTGGCAGTTTCATTCCTCAGAAGTGTCTAGTGAGCCCCAAAATTTCACCCCATTGTTTGTTTGTTTGCACTTTCTTTATTTTAATCATGCCAATTAATGATATTTATGAATCTTGGATTGGCTCCCAAGTCAATGACTACAGCTTCTGATTTATCCAAGGCAAAGAGTGCTCTGTTGCAATCCATCAGATTAGGTCATGATTTTAATTTATTTATTTATTTATTTATTTATTTATTTATTTATTTATTTCCAACTTATATCACCACCCATCTCCCCCCACAAGGGGACTCTGGGCGGTTTACAGTCAAGTTAGTAATTAAAAACATATAAAATACTTTATAAAATTTAAATATTAAAAATATAAAATCCAAGAGGCTGTTATGTAATGTTTGCGAGCCGAACTCTACGGCGCAAGCCATCCCCAAGAAGGGCTATTACTCTTCCCATCCCAGGTGAGGTGGCAGAGCCAGGTCTTTAATTGTTTTCGGAAGGTCAGGAGAGTGGGGGCTAGCCTCACCTCAAGGGGCAGAATGTTCCAAAGGGCGGGTGCTACTGCAGAGAAGGCACGCCTCCTGGATCCCACTAGATGAAATTCTTTTGCTGATGAGATCCGCAGCATGCCCTCTCTGCATAACCGGGTGGGGCGGGTCGATGCTCTGGGGATGAGGTGGTCCCTAAGGTAACCTGGTCCCATGCCATGTAGGGCTTTAAAGGTAACAACCAACACCTTGAATTGGACCCGGAAGCAAACCAGTGCAGCTCACGCAGCAGAGGTGTCACATGTGCCGATCTTGGGGCACTCATAACTGCGCGCGCAGCTGCATTCTGGACCAGTTGAAGCTTCCGTATACTCTTCAAGGGTAGCCCCATGTAGAGTGCATTGCAATAGTCTATATGGGAGATGACCAGGGCATGAGTGACTGTACAGAGGGCATCTCGGTCCAGGAAAGGGCGTAGCTGGCGTACAACTCGAAGTTGCACAAATGCCCTTCTGGCCACGACTGCCACCTGCTCTTCCAGCAGGAGTCGTGAGTCCAGAAGGACCCCCAGGTTCTGCACTGAGTCTGAGCGGGGTAGTGCCACCCCGTCCAGATCTAAAGATGACAACTTCTTGGATCCCGAGGCGCCATTAATCCACAGCCACTCCGTCTTACCAGGGTTCAGCTGAAGCCTGTTGTTCCCCATCCAGGCCCCCACAGCCTTCAGACACTGAGAAAGGGCAGCCACTGCATCACTTAACTCACCTGGGATGGAGATATATAATTGAGTATCATCAGCATACTGATGATACCTCATCCCGTGTTGGCGGATGATCTCACCCAGCAGTTTCATGTAGATATTAAATAGGAGAAGTGAGAGAACCGAGCCCTGCGCCACTCCACAAAGTAGGGGCCGAGGGTCGGACCTCTCATCTCCTATTACCACCGATTGGGACTGGTCTTGGAGGAAGGAGGCGAACCAGCGCAAGACTACGCTGCCCACCCCCAACTCTCCGAGCCGCCCCAAAATGATACCGTGGTCGATGGTATTGAAAGCCGCTGAGAGGTCAAGAAGAGCCAGGATGGATGCACTGCCTCCATCCCGCTCCTGCCAGAGATCATCTGTAAGTGCGACCAATGCAGTTTCCACCCCATATCCCAGCCTGAATCCTGACTGGAAGGGGTCTAGATAATCTGTATCATCCAGAATCCTCTGGAGCTGTAATGCCACCACTTTCTCAACCACCTTCCCTAAAAAGGAAAGGTGGGAGACGGGACGAAAATTGTCCAACACTGTAGGGTCCAGCGATGGCTTCTTGAGGAGGGGGTACACCAGCGCTTCCTTGAAAGCAGCCAGGAACACTCCCTCTCTCAAGGATGTAACAACCATCGCATGGACCCAACCACATGTCACTTCCCTGGCTGCTTTCACTAGCCAGGAAGGGCATGGGTCAAGATGACACGTAGTGGCCCTTACAGTCCGGAGGATCCTGTCCACTTCCTTAGGATCAACAGGATCAAACTGTTCCCAGATAACTGGGCACAGACGTTCCCTTGGCATCTCCCCAGACCATGCACCACGCTTGGAGTCCAGCTTAGAACGAATCCGAGCGATTTTATCCATCAGATGCTCCGAAAATTCCTCCGCATGGCCCTGAAGGTGGGTCACTGGGCCCACCTTACCTAGGAGAGATCGAGTAATCCTAAACAGGGCCGACGGGCGGCATTCTGCAGATGCAATAAGAGTGGAGAAATATTGACGTTTCGCCACTCTTACCGCCACAGGGTAGGCCTTAACCGCGGCTCTAGCTAGTGTTCGGTCAGATTCGGTCTTTGTCTTCCTCCAGCGGCACTCTAGACGTCTCTTAACCCTCTTCAAAACCCTCAATCCCTCCGTGAACCACGGGGAATATCGGGTCGGATGGGGCAAGAGAGGCCGCACAAGCGTGATCCTGTCCAAGGACCCGGCTGCTTCCTTATTCCAGGCTGCGGCCAGGACCTCCGCTGGACCGTGCAGTAGATCCTCGGGTATAATCCCCAGCTCCCTCTGAAACCCTATCGGGTCCATTAGTCGCCGGGGGCAGACCAATCGAATAGGTCCAGCCTCCCTGCGGAGTGGGGCAGCATATGAGAATCTCAGGGCCACCAGGGCATGATCTGACCATGACAATGGGGAGAGATGTAACTCTCCCCCCAGATCACCTTGCCACTGCTCCGACAAGAACACCAAGTCCGGAGTGAGGCCACTGTCTCGAGTCAGGTCCCAAATAATCTGTACCAGGCCCATGGCTGCCATGGTAGCCATGAACTCCCGAGCCGCCTCCGAGGCCCGTCCCAGAGATGGCAGATTGAAGTTCCCCAGAACCATAAGCCTGGGGAACTCCACCGCCAACCCCGAGACGGCCTCCAGCAGCTCAGGCAGGGAGGTTGCTACGCAGCAGGGAGGCTGGTACAGCAGCAACACTCCCAACTGCTCTCGGGAACCCAACTTGAAAAACAGGGTCTCACATCCGGCCACTTGTGGAGCAGCGCCCCTGAAGGCTACCATAGACTCTCTGATGACGACTGCCACCCCTCCTCCCCTACCCCGATGTCTCGGCTGGTGCCATACTTGAAAACCGGCCGGGCAGATCTCCGAGAGGGCGACCCCTCCCCCTGCGCCGATCTATAATCTATTAATCTTTAATCTATTCAATGCAATATTCAATATTCAAACCTCTGCCTCTTTCATCCCTAGGACAATTCATCTAGACCAGTGTTTGAGGCTTCATTTGTCTAATCAGTACTTTTCATGAGTTTATACTCATGACATTATACTCAAAATCTTCACTAATATGTGTAATTTCATGATTGAATTGGCTTTTTGGTATTAAGAGACCAGAAAATGATTCTCTACAACAAAATTTTCAAACCACTTCTATAGTGTTAAAATATAGATCATTGCCAGATATATGCAAAACTTTACTGTTTGGGTTCAAATACCTCAAAGAAGCATTCACTATTTAATGACACATTCAAGTAGCATGAAAACTATGCCAAGAATATGATAGATACTAGGTTATGGAGATATTATTCTTCTTGCATTTGGAAACCAAGACATCAATGGGAATTTCACATTATGTTTTGCTTATCTTGTAAAAAGAAGGAGGATTCATGTATTACTCAGTAGGACTGAAATGACTTTATGCCTTGAATCTCAAAATTTATATGCATTTTTAATGTCTCTTGGTTTTGGAATTGGGGGAGATTGAAGTTCATGTAACTAATAAATTCAGGTCCATTTGTCTTCTAAATAACCCTGGAAGTCAGAGGTACAATTTTATGTTTCATGTACATTATATGGGCATAAATACATGAATATCGATTATTTTCTGTGTCTAAATCCTTATATGTCAAAATCTACATAAAATAAAAGTGGTTTGTAACTCATTTGAGATAGTATAATGTGAATTAATTGAAACAGAGTAACATTACTGAAGTTCAGGCATACATTTGACATATTCTGGAAAGCCATATCCTGCATCTTAGTTTAAAGGCATTTTGGTGTCACTATTGTAATGTATTTGATTCTTTATTGATCCTTTTTCCGTTAGTCGCAGAAATATTTTGGGCCTGTCATAAAATCTGTTTTGCAAAATGTATTTTACTTTTAATTTGCCTTATTCAATATCTAATAACAATCTGAAAAAAAGACAGATTGTTCTGGTGGGGGGGGGGAGTGTTTGTGTGTGATGAGGATAGAAGCAAAATTTTTGTGCTATTTTTCACAGTAGAATCCAGAGTGCTGGAAGTTACCTTTAAAGCCCTAAATGGCTTAGCACACAGGATATGGGAAGAAACCCTGACTATTTCTATCTTAACTATTATGAAAAATCAGACCTGCAACTGCTTGAATAGGGGGGAAAAGTGCCTAATTTTTACAAACATAATAAATAATATAGGGGCGCGGTAGCTCAGCGGGTTAAACCGCTGAGCTGTTAGTCTGCCGACCATAAGGTCGGCAGTTCGAATCCGCGTGGCGAGGTGAGCTCTCATCACTAGCCCCAGCTTCTGCCAACCCAGCAATTCGAAAGCTAAGGCAAGTAGATAAATGGGTACCACTCACGTGGGGCAATATGCTGGCGTCCTGTCGGGGAGTCGCCCTCGGAACCGGAGACGAAGATCTGGAGAAGCCCGTGGATGGCGGCTGAACGGCGGCAGAGGACGACGGATCCCAAATTAACAACTTCCGGGATGTCAGCAGCCGGCTCCGAAAGCGAAGCATTCTGGGGCTTGTAGTTCCGATGCCTGAAAAAGAAGAGTCGATTCCCTCACCCCCTCCCTAATTGCGCGGTGCACTGTAATATATATATATGGATGTATCATTAAATATGTAATGATGTTGTAAGCCGCCTAGAGTCCTCCATTAGGGAGGGGATAGGCGGGGTATAAATAAGATAAATAAATAAATAAGATAAATAAAATAATGAGATAAATAAACAAATAATGCTGTAGTATATCATGGGTGAATTTGGTTTATAGTTTGAGTAAATGTCGGATCTCTGATCATTCCAGAATTGCTGTTGCTACAATTCTTACATACTGTAAAACAAGCCAATCATAGATTAGCCTTTAAAAAATCATACTTTAAAATAGTAAAGATTTAAATTATTTATAAACTCATGAAAAAAAATCCCACACTCATTCATTCCTGTATATTCCTTTGTTCCTGACTTTTACATTTTTAGCAGAAGCAACATTTTTGCTTTTCATTGTTTTATTAGTATTTCACCTTGTATGGATCATTATGTAGAAGGTGTAAGATCCAATAATTTCCTTCATTAATTCATCAACAGTAATTTTTCAGTACTGTTCTGGACTCCCTGATGGAGTACTATTTTTCACCTTTGGCTCACATTGTAGCATCTAAAATTTCAAATTAATCTCCTATTTATTACAACCACCTCATTTGGAATATGCATTCTTGCTGTGTGCCTGACACAAAGAAGAAATATGATTAAATTATTTAGTGACTAAAATTATTTAGAAAGCAATTGCAGCAGAAATGCAAAAAAGGGCAGTGACCTGTTTTTCTTTCTTTCCTATATGTTAATTAGTCACTTTTCATGCTCAATATGTTTTATTGATACATTGTAGCTTTACTAATGGTTTGCCATTAATTTTGCCCAATTTGAAATTTGAGACTCCTTTGGAGGCATCTGTCACATGAAATATCCAAGCAATTTTGCATGAACTAAAACTAATTTCATAAAAACTATTATTATCCCCCAGGAAGGCAATTAGTTGCTCAGAGTTGGTATTTAGGAAGACTGGGAAGGTCAGACTTCTGTTTTTAGATCATATACCATGGCTTCAAGCATTTTTGCTTTGGGGAATGGTAAGGTACAAAATGTAACCACATCAAATAGCATTAAAAATGTACTCTTTTATGTTATTTAATACCCAGTAATATCTAAGAGGAACAACTTGAACATGGTTATGAACCTTCCCCCATAAACACACAACTGAAACATCTCTTGCTAGGGTTGGATGTCCTGCTAAGCATCAGGACCTGACAATGAAACCAGTCTTCAGACTGTTGGTTGTTTATTCGTTCAGTCGCTTCCGACTCTTCGTGACTTCATGGACCAGCCCACGCCAGAGCTTCCTATTGGCCGTCACCACCCCCAGATCCCCCATGGTTGAGTCCGTCACCTCCAGAATATCATCCATCCATCTTGCCCTT
Organism: Charina bottae; assembly: GCA_023362775.1. NCBI lineage: Eukaryota > Metazoa > Chordata > Lepidosauria > Squamata > Charinaidae > Charina > Charina bottae. The sequence goes on along the minus strand of JALMGJ010000028.1, from coordinate 4,608,964 downwards.
GGTCGGCCCCTCTACCTTTTGCCTTCCACTTTCCCTAGCATCAGCTTCTTCTCCAGGGAGAAGAAGATAATGTCTTCTCATTATGTGGCCAAAGTACTTCAGTTTTGCCTTTAATATCATTCCCTCAAGTGAGCAGTCTGGCTTTATTTCCTGGAGTATGGACTGGTTTGATCTTCTTACAGTTCAAGGCACTCTCAGAATTTTCCTCCAACACCACAGTTCTAAAGCATCTATCTTCCTTCGCTCAGCTTTCCTTATGGTCCAGCTCTCATAGCCATAGGTTACTACAGGGAATACCATTGCTTTAACTATGCAGACTGTTAGATCAGCTAATATCTGTGACTCAAGATATTTCAAGATCAGCTAATATCTGTGACTCAATCCAATTTCAAATTTTCCTAAAACCAAAATGCAAATTAGGAGTGGACGTTTTCCTCAGAAGAAAATGATATTGAATAATATATGTAGTATGTGCATGTGCATGTTTACGAACACCTACCTACCTACCTACATACCTACATAAAACATTTGTATTCAAATGCAAAATTGGTATTATTACTTGTCAAATTTGAAAAGACAACATCTCAAAATGATGAAACCAGTTTGTAATGTGTAGAACAAACGAAGTCTTAATTTCTCCTGACCAGGAAGGGTGGTAGAAATTTGTGCACTTCCCGTTTCAGATGCTAATGAGAGAAATGTTTTTTTAAAAAATGAGGAAGAAGCAGAGGATTATTTTACAACCTTCTGTTTCCAAACAAAATTTATATTGTTATATGCATCAACTGAAGCAATATGTACAGTACAAGTCATTAAGAATACCATACAGAAAGCCTTCTGTGAGTTTCTGCAGAGTAAACTGGTTTCACCCAAAAAGCAAACAGAACCTGAAAAGAGAAGAGAGAAAGAGAGAAAGAGGCAGATTGTATTTAAACAAATAAGTGAGTGTTTTATCATTCTCTTCTCATCCTGTTCATAGATCATCCTAATTTTGGCATACCTGACAGACATATCATGTCTGGGAAACAAAAAATATTTACAGAATTAAGGAACTGTTTGAGAACAGGGAGTTATTCTTTTTTTTAAAATATATTTTATTGAGTTTTAAATATACATAGATAAAAGTTTGAAAAGAAAAAAGAAATAGAAATACAAATCAAAGAAAGAAGAGAAAAAGTGTAGTAAAGTAAAAGAAAAAAAGAGAAAGATGAAACATAGAAATTAGTCAACTTCCGATTTATCTCTGGTCAAGTTAATTTAAAACAGTTTATCTTACATGCTAGGTCTATATATAATATTGAAAAACATTTCTTGTCTAATATATCAATTTATATACTGTATATTTTAATCTTCAAATCCCCATATAAGCTTTGACCCTCCTGCATTTTGCAAATAGTCTGTTAATGGTTTCCACTCTTTAAGAAAGTAACAATTTAAATTTTCTTTTAATAAACATGTCAATTTATCATTTTCTGCCATGTCCATCACTTTTAACATCCAATCTTGTATCGTAGGTGTAATCTGATTTTTCCAATTTTCTGCATATAGAAGTCTTGCTGCTGTAATCATATATTGCATAATTCTTATAATTTTTTTTCCTATTTGTTCTTCTGTTATTCCAAATAAGAATAATTCTGGTTTAAATGGAATTCGAATTTGTAAAATATTTTGCATCAATGAATGTATCTGAGTCCAAAATTTCTTTGCTATTTCACATGTCCACCACATATGATAAAATGATCCCTCTTTTTTTTTTGCATTTCCAACACAAGTTGGAAACATTCCCATACATTTTAGCTAACTTTTGTGGGGTCATATACCATCTATACATCATCTTATAAAAGTTTTCCTTCAAATTATAACACAAAGTAAATTTTAATCCTTTGATCCACATATCTTCCCATTGTTGCATTTGAATATTATGACCAATATTTTTTGCCCATTTGATCATGCAATCTTTAACTTGTTCCTCTACCATTTCACCTTTTAACAATAATTTATACATCTTAGCTATTAAATGGTCATCTGTCTCACATAATTGTATCTCAAATTCCGATTTGGTTTGCTCAAATTCAAATTCTTTTTTATCTGATTTAAATTTTTCTACAAGTTGCATGTAAGAAAGCCATTGAAAGGTATATCCTTCTAAGGCCAGTTCTTCTTTTGATTTGATTTTATATTGTCCTTGTTCTTTTTTAAAAAAAGTCTTTATAAGTCAGCCATTTATCTTTAGCTCTTACTTCTCTTCTATGAAACACTTCTTGTGTGGAAATCCATAAAGGTATTTTATAGCATAAAGTTAGTTTATATTTATTCCAAATTCTTAACAAAGATCTTCTAATATAATGGTTTTTAAAGTCCACATTAACTTTCACTTTGTCATACCACAAATATCTATGCCATCCGTATCTTAATTCATGACCCTCCAAGTTCAATAATTTTTCATTTTTCAACACTATCCACTCTTTAATCCATACCAAACAGCAAGCAGCATAATATAATTTCAGATCCAGTAAACCCAGTCCGCCTCTTTCTTTTGAATCTTGTAAGACTTTATGTTTTATTCTTGGTTTTTTCCCTTGCCAAATAAACTTAGAAATATCTCGCTGTCATTGTTTGAAAGGTTCTTCTGATGCCAATATAGGTAATGTTTGAAAAAGATATAAAATTCTTGGTAAAACATTCATTTTAATTGCTGAAATTCTACCTAACAATGATAGTTGTAATTTTTCCCATTGATCCAAATCTTTTTTAATATCTGTCCAAAGCGGGATATAATTATTCTTAAACAACTTAACATTTTTAGTTGTTAAATATACTCCCAAGTATTTTACTTTTTCTTCCATTGAATATCCGGTTATTTCTTTCAATTTCTCTTGTTGATGGTCCATGTTTTTAGTCAAAACTTTTGTTTTCTGTAAATTCACTTTAAACCCTGCTACCAATCCAAAGTCTTTCAATTTCTGTATCAATAATTCAATTCCATCTAGTAGGTTCTCCAAAGTAAAGACTAAGTCATCAGCAAAGGCTCTTAATTTATAAACTTCTTTTTTAACCTTAATACCATGGATACCTTCATCTTGTCTAACATCTCTCAATAAGACCTCTAATACCAATATAAACAAAAGTGGGGATAATGGACAACCTTGTCCTGTACCTTTTTGAATTTCACATGGTTTGCTAAATTCTCCATTAACAATTATTTTTGCAAATTGGGGAATATATATTGATTTAATCCATTTAGTAAAGTTTCCTCCAAAATTCATATTTTCTAGTACTTTAAACATAAAAGGCCAATTTAAGTTGTCAAAGGCTTTTTCAGCATCTATAAATATCAAGGCAGCTTGTTTTTCGTAATGTTTTTCCAAGTATTCCAATACATCTAATATATTTCGGACATTGTCTCGTATTTGTCTCTTAGGTAGAAATCCAGCTTGATCTTGATGAATACAATTTTTAAGAATATTTTTCATTCTTTCTGCCAATATAGTTGTAAAAATCTTATAGTCATAATTCACCTCTGCTCCGTGAGCTGCATTGGGTGCCAGTTTGCTTCCGGGTCCAATTCAAGGTGTTGGTTATCACCTTTAAAGCCCTACATGACACGGGACCAGGTAATCTGAGGGACCGCCTCATCCCCATGACATCTTCCCGTCCCACCCGATCTTGTAGAGAGGGCATGCTGCGGACCCCGTCTATGAAATAATTCCACCTAACGGGGTCCCAGAGACGAGCCTTCTCTGCAGCGGCTCCTGCCCTATGGAACATCCTTCCACCAGGGATAAGACAGGCCCCCTCGCTCCTGGATTTTAGAAAAAAAATTAAAAACCTGGCTCTGCGACCTCACCTGGGGCAAAAAGAAAAGCAGTCAAACCTGGGGATGGCTGATTCCTTAGAGCCACCTTAGATATCTAATTTTAATCATAGTCAACGTCACTTTAGAACTATCTGCCTCTTGGATTTTATTTTATTTTATTGTATTTTATTGTAATTTATTGTAATTCTATTTTTATCATAGTTTTTATTATATTTTGTTGATATTGTGTTGTGAACCGCCCAGAGTCCCTCCTTGAGGGGGAGATGGGTGGTTATAGAAATTCAATAAATAATAATAATAATAATAATAATTCAGTAGAGATATTGGTCTATAATTTTTAGTTAAAGTCAAATCTTGTTGTTCTTTAGGAATCAATGTTATATGTGCTTCTTTCCAAGTCTCTGGTATTGTTCCTGTTTCCAAAATCGAATTCATAGTCTTCTGTAAAGGTAAACATAATTCATCCTCAAAACATTTAAAATAGGCTGCTGACAGGCCATCCAGTCCTGGTGCTTTTCCACTACTAATTTTCTTGAAAGCCTTTACCATTTCTTCTGTTGTTATAGGGTTATTAAGTATTAAACTTTGTTGGTCATCGGGAACAGTTAATTTCTGTTTACTCAGATAGTCGTCAATGTCACTTAAATTAACTTCTTGTTTTTTATATAATTTTGAATAATAGTCATGAAAAGCTTCTTGTATATCTATATTGTTCACCATAACTTTTCCATCATGTTGTATATTAGAAATCAAGTTTTTTTGTCTTTGTTTCCGTAATTTATAAGCCAACCATCTACCTGGTTTATTAGCATATTCAAAATATTTTTGCTTTGTAAATTTCATTTGAGTCTCTATCTCTTGTGTCAATATCATTGATATCTGTTTTTGTAAAAATTTAATTTGAGTAAGCAAAGTATCATCCATTGGCTTATCTCTTAAAAATGTCTCTTTACTTTTTATTTCATCTAAAATCAATTGAATTCTCTCTTGTTTCTTTCTCCTCATCTGAGCATTATATTGTATAAAATAACCCCTCATATATGCTTTGCTAGCATCCCATACAATCTGAGTATTGGTTCCTTTGTTTGAATTCAGTTGAAAATATTCCCTTAACTTTTTTTTGCATGCATCAACTATATCATTTTTCCTAAATATTGACTCATTTAATCTCCATCTAAATACATTCCGTTTTCCTTTAACAGTCAACATTACTGGATTATGATCTGAAAGAGTCTTGGGTAATATTTCAACTTTACTAACGTCCATCATTAGACTTTTAGATATCAAAATCATATCTATTCTGGAATGTGATTTAAATCTCTCTGAGTAATACGTATATTCTCTAGAAGTCCCATTCATAAATCTCCAAATATCTTGTAAATCCAACATCTCTTTTAAGTCAAAAAATGTTTGTGGCAATTTTCCCTGTGTTTGCTTCACTTCTTTTTGTGACTGTCTATCCATCCTGGGGTGAATTACCCAATTCCAATCACCCATAAAACACCAGTTATCATAGGTTAAATCCAAGAGTTTGTCCATCAAGTTTTTATTTTGTTGTTGTTCAGTCGTTTAGTCGTGTCCGACTCTTCGTGACCTCATGGACCATAGCACGCCAGGCCTTCCTGTCCTCCACTGTCTCTCAGAGTTTACTCAAATTCATGTTCATTACATCGGTGATGCTATCTAACCATCTCATCCTCTGCCGTCCCCTTCTCCTTTTGCCTTCAGTCTTTCCCAGCATCAGGGTCTTTCCCAGTGAGTCCTCTCTTCGCATTAGGTGGCCAAAGTATTTGAGCTTCAGCTTCAGCATCTGTCCTTCCAATGAGCAGTCAGGGTTGATTTCCTTTAGGATTCACTGGTTTGACCTCCTTGCAGTCCAAGGGACTGTCAAGAGTCTTCTCCAGCACCACAGTTCGAAAGCATCAATTCTTCGGCGCTCAGCCTTCCTTATGGTCCAACTCTCACAGCCATACATTACTGCTGGAAAAACCATAGCTTTAACTATATGGACCTTTGTCGGCAAGGTAATGTCTCTGCTTTTTAATATGCTGTCTAGGTTTGCCATAGCTTTCCTCCCAAGGAGCAAGCGTCTTTTAATTTCATGGCTGCAGTCACCGTCTGCAGTGATCTTGGAGCCCAAGAAAATAAAATCTGTCACTGCTTCCAGTTCTTCCCCTTCTATTTGCCAGGAAGTGATGGGACCAGATGCCATGATCTGGGTTCTTTTAATGTTGAGTTTCAAGCCAGCTTTTGCACTCTCCTCTTTCACCCTCATCAAGAGGCTCTTTAGTTCCTCTTCACTTTCTGCCATTAGGGTGGTATCGTCTGCATATCTGAGGTTGTTGATATTTCTGCCGGCAATCTTAACTCCGGCTTGTGATTCATCCAGCCCGGCATTTCTCATGATGTACTCTGCATATAAGTTAAATAAGCAGGGTGATAATATACAGCCTTGTCGTACTCCTTTCCCAATTTTGAACCAGTCGGTTGTTCCATGTCTGGTTCTAACTGTTGCTTGTTGACCCACATACAGGTTTCTCAGGAGACTGGTAAGGTGGTCTGGTACTCCCATCTCTTTAAGACTTTGCCACAGTTTGTTGTGATCCACACAATCAAAGGCTTTAGCGTAGTCAATGAAGCAGAAGTAGATGTTTTTCTGGAACTCTCTTGCTTTTTCCATGATCCAGCAAATGTTGGCAATCTGATCTCTAGTTCCTCTGCCTCTTCGAAACCCAGCTTGCACTTCTGGTAGTTCTCGGTTCACATACTGCTGAAGCCTAGCTTGTAGGATTTTGAGCATAACCTTGCTAGCATGTGAAATGAGCGCAATTGTACGGTAGTTTGAACATTCTTTGGCATTGCCTTTCTTTGGAATTGGAACGTAAACTGACCTTTTCCAATCCTGTGGCCACTGTTGAGTTTTCCAAATTTGTTGGCATATTGAGTGCAGCACTTTAACAGCATCATCTTTTAGGATTTTAAATAGCTCAGCTGGGATACTGCCTTCTCCGCTAGCTTTGTTGCTAGTAATGCTTCCTAAGGCCCACTTGACTTCACTCTCTAGGATGTCCGGCTCAAGGACAGTGACGACACCATCGTATTTATCAGGGATATTAAGATCTTTCTTGTATAGTTCTTCTGTGTATTCTTGCCACCTCTTCTTAATCTCTTCTGCTTCTGTTAGGTCCCTGCCTTTTTTGTCCTTCATCATGCCCATCTTTGCACAAAACGTTCCCTTGATATCTCCAATTTTCTTGAAGAGATCTCTAGTCTTCCCCATTCTATTGTTTTCCTCGATTTTTTTGCATTGTTCATTTAAGAAGGCCTTCTTATCTCTCCTTGCTATTCTCTGGAATTCTGCATTCAGTTGTTTATATCTTTCCCTTTCTCCCTTGCCTTTTGCTTCCCTTCTTTCCTCAGCTATTTGTAAAGCCTCATCAGTCAGCCACTTTGCTTTCTTGCATTTCTTTTTCTTTGGGATGGTTTTAGTTGCTGCCTCCTGTACAATGTTACGAACCTCCATCCATAGTTCTTCAGGCACTCTGTCTACCAGATCTAATCCTTTAAATCTATTCCTCACCTCCACTGTATATTCATAAGGGATATGATTTAGGTCATACCTGATTGGTCTAGTGGTTTTCTCTACGTTCTTCAATTTAAGCCTAAATTTTGCGATAAGAAGCTCATGATCTGAGCCACAGTCAGCTCCAGGTCTTGTTTTTGCTGATTATATAGAGCAGGGCTTTCCAAAGTGCCGCTGCTGGCAACACGCCAGTGGCGGCATGGCGGCGGCACGGTGGCGGCGTGGGGGCGTGCGCACGCGGGGGCGACACGGGAGGGCGTGCAGTGGCGCGCGTGCACGACGGCGGCACGGGGGGGCATGCAGAGGTGCGTGTGCACGGCGGCGGTGCGGGGGGCATGCGGCGACGTGGGGGGACGTGCGGCGGCGGCACAGGGGGCGTGCGGTGACGCGCGCACGGCGGCAGCGCGGGAGGGCGTGCGGCAGTGTGGGGGATGTGCAGCGGCACTCTCGTGTATGGTGGCGATGGCATCGGCTGCCGCTGCCACCGTGTACACGCGCGCCGCCGCTTCCGGGTGGTGTGGCGACACAACACGCTGTGTGTGGCGACAAACTTTTGTGTCACGACACACAGTTTGGAAAGCTCTGGTATAGAGCTTCTCCATCTTTGGCTGCAAAGTATATAATCAATCTGATTTTGGTATTGACCATCTGGTGATGTCCATGTGTAGAGTCATCTCTTGTGTTGTTGGAAAAGAGTGTTTGCTATGACCAGCGTGTTCTCTTGACAAAACTCTATTAGCCTTTGCCCTGCTTCATTTTGTACTCCGAGGCCGAACTTGCCTGTTATTCCGGTTATTTTTTGACTTCCTACTTTAGCATTCTAGTCCCCTATGATGAAAAGGACATCTTTTTTTGGTGTTAGTTCTAGAAGGTGTTGTAGGTCTTCATAGAACCGGTCAACTTCAGCTTCTTCGGCATCAGTGGTTGGGGCATAGACTTGGATCACTGTGATGTTGAATGGTTTGCCTTGGATTCGAACTGAAAGCATTCTGTCGTTTTTGAGGTTGTATCCCAGTACTGCCTTTCCCACTCTTTTATTGACTATGAGAGCTACTCCATTTCTTCTAAGGGATTCTTGCCCACAGTAGTATATATAATGGTCTCCTGAATTAAATTCGCCCATACCTGTCCATTTTAGTTCGCTGATTCCCAAGTTGTCGATGTTCAATCTTGTCATCTCATGTTTGACCACATCCAGCTTACCTTGATTCATAGATCTTACATTCCAGGTTCCTATGCAATATTGTTCTTTACAGCATCGGACTTTCCTTCCACTTCCAGACACATCCACAACTGAGCGTCCTTTCGGCTTTGGCCCAGCCGTTTCACTCTTTCTGGAGCTACTCGGAATTGCCCTCCGCTCTTCCCCAGTAGCATTTTGGACACCTTCCGACCTGAGGGGCTCATCTTCCGGCGTCATATCTTTTAGCCTTTTGATACTGTCCATGGGTCTTCTTGGCAAGGATACTGGAGTGGTTTGCCATTCCCTCCTCCAGTTTTGGACCACGTTTGGTCAGAACTCTCCGTCATGACCTGTTCTTGACCTGACTTCATTGAGTTACGCAAGCCCCTTCACCATGACAAGGCAGTGATCCATGAAGGGGTAAGTTTTTATAGAATACTCCTTTGTCCATATTCGGTGCATAAAGTCCAACTACCAATGTTTTAGTTCCTTGTATGTTAATTTTTACTGCAACGTAACGACCTTCATCATCAGTTAATATCAATTTTGGATTTAACTTTGGTTGTATATATAAAACTACCCCCTTGGTCTTTTTATGTCCAGCCGAAATAAATTCTTCTCCAAGTTGTTTTTGAATCAAATATTTAGTATCTTTTTTGCAAATATGAGTCTCTTGTAGGCAAATTATGTCCAATTTCAATTTTTCCAAAAAATGAAAAGTCTTTCTTCTTTTCTGTGGGGAATTAGCCCCATTAATATTCCATGTCAGATATTTAAATTCCCTAATTTTTTTAATTTAAAGTCCCTTTTTCAAGTCCACGCCTGTAGCTCCCTTCTTGGATAAGTCTTCAGTCATCTCTTTGTCGGTCGATGTCTCTCCTCCTTCTGCCAAATCTCCAGTTGGTATGCCCATTTCTTTCTTATATTTCTCTAAAAATGCTTTTGCTTTTAAAATGGAAGTTATTCTGAATCTCTGCCCTTTGAACATAAACGATACGCCTTCTAACTTCTCCCATCTAAATGTAATACTATGTTGCTTTAATTTATCTATGAGGAAGAAATAGTCTTTTCTTTTCCTTAGTATTCTCAAAGGGATTTCTTTTAACACAATTATATCTTTCCTATCTATATTTAATCTAGTATTGTAATGTTTTCTCAAAATTTGCTCTTTCATCACTTTTCTCACGAAATATATCAATATGTCTCTAGGAACTTTATTTTCTCTAGCATAACGTGAATTCACTCTAAATATCTTATCTATCTCCAAATCTAAATCTTGTTCTCTTATCTCTAATAATTTAGCCAGTTCAAAAATCATCCTTTCTCTTACATCTTCATCTACTTGTTCTGGAACTGCTCTAAATCTCAAAATATGCTCTTTCTCTCTCATTTCTGCTAAAGCTGTAGTGTCTAGATTATATTCAATTTCTTTAATAGCATGTTCTGATTTAATCTCTAATTTTTGTATCTGACCTTGTGTATCTTTAAGTTTTCCTGACAGAGAATTCACAACTTCCTTAACTGTCTGTATTTCCTTTTTAAATTCTTGTTTAATCTCTTGAGTTATTTCTTTTTTCATATCTTCCATCCTCTTATCCATCTTTTTATCTAAAGATACAATTTGTTCTTCGGTCTGCTTCGTAGAATCTTCCACTTTCTTTTTTAATGCTGCAATTGCTTCAAGTATTTTTTTCATTTCTGATAATGGAGTTTCCGATGCTGAGGCAGGTATAGCAGAGTCCATAGATGATCCTCCAGTCTCCTTCTTCTTCTCTCTCTCCGCCTTCCTCGTTCCCAAAGACGCCATGGTACAGGCAAATTTCCTGCAAAAGAGAAGAGAAAAGAGAAGAAAAGGAAAAAAAATAGAAAAGAAAGACAATAATTGTTAAAAAAAAGAGGGGGGGAAATAAAAATAAAAAAAATTAAAAAGGAAAAGGGAACAGGTAGCCAAAAAATTATAAAAAATTAAGAGGCTCCATTAAAAATAATTGTCTTCTTAATTCATTTATAATCCATTATATGTATAAATCCTTGTTGTTTCAAACACCCAAGATAAAGAAGCAAGTGGAAACTTTTTGTTCTACTGAAGTCAAAATAATAATAAGGATGATAGATATTCCCAAAGTTTCACACACCCACTTGTAGTTCTTCAGTCCGGCCACAAATCACTGAAGAAAAAAAAATTATGTAGAACATATAGAAAAGGCTACAATAATCCAAATATCCAAATAGTAATCCAAATAGTTTTTTCAACCAAAATAAACATTAAACAGTCTAATTTCTTCTAGGAAAAAAAAATCCAAACAGAACCCAAAATTCAAAAGGAAAAGGGGAACTTATATAAAGAGAAAAATAAAAAGGTTCTTTCTTTCTGGCAGTAATCCCCCAAAAAAAGTTCATAAAAAGCAAGGCATTAATCAATCCATATAAATCAAAACTCTAGTACTATAGTTCCAAAAAGAAAAAATAAAATGCTTACAATTGTCAACAGATAGGAAGATTAAACCAAAGTAAGAATAATAAAGCAAAACACTTTCACTTATGGCAAAGTCAATTAACTTTCTTTTCCCACCATTTAATCGTCCTTTGACAGGAAAGAAGTAAAACACCAGCAATTAAAAACCAAGTCCAGAGATAAATCTTAGAGCTTAATAGAACAATAATATTTAAAAATAAAAAGGTGTATCTAAAAGGTTGACTGAGGAGCTACTTATCTTATCCAGATTCATGGCTTCTGCAGAGCTTCATGTCAATTCCAGTCGCCTTTTGCTGCTTCAATCTCCCTTCCCCCGTGGTGGAAATATGGGGGTTGGAAGAGAGCAGCTACTCCAGCGACCCTTGTGATCAATCTTCTGCTCACCCTCTCTTCAAAGGTGATTTTTCAGCGATTTTCTCTTCTTCAATCGCTGCAAACAGCAAGCCGTGGAATCGAGGCTCAGAGCCTCGGTTCTTCGCTCTGCTCAGATCAACGCCTGGAAGTGAAAGTTGAGAACAGGGAGTTATTCTATGCAAAGATCTCAGAAACAATCAGATCCAAATGGGTTAAGGACCCCACAGAGTGAAGCTTCAAATGTCTGCCTTAGAGTTGTTGAAAAATTATGCACTAGTGATGGGGGAGAAACTCCTTCGGTTCACATATTAATGAAAATACAATTTAATTAAAATGCACTTTTTGGCCAATATATAAACCAAAAACAAATTATATTTCTTATTTATTTATTTAAGTTTTTTTATTTTTCAAAGTATAATTAAAATACAAAACATATAGAGTATAGAAACATATAGGGTATAGAAAAGGCAGAGTACAGAACTAAAGAAAAAAGAAAAACCATAAGAGTGCAAGATTAGACAGAAAGCAGAAAAAGGTGACTCCCACCCTTCTCCAATACAGATATAAACAAATAAATTATATTTCAAAATGTGTGCTTCTCCAAATTACTTTGTACACAGTTCTCCAGCCCCAAAAGCATGCAAAAATATGCATGCCTGTGCATAATAAATTTCTTGAATTCCCATGTGAGTTCCACATATCCCAAAAGAGAATATGTCAAAAATTCCAGCTTAATTTCCAGAGTTTAGCAACTGGAGGAGGACAGTGGGAGATCATGTGTGAGAGTGTTGAGAATGAAAAAACTAATTCCTGAATAATATACAAATTCATGGAGAAAATCTATCTATGTAGTTGCTAAGAGTCAACAACAATTTGAGGGCACATAATCAATATACAAATAACTGAAGCAATTGTTAATTAATATTTATCATTATAAGAATAAAATGGCATGGATGGCATGACAACAAAGTGGATATATAGCTGGCTCAAAATTCATTGTAAAATGTGTTTGTCAATATTTTCTCATCAAAATCAAATCAAAATATTGCATTGTTTTCTCATCAGTCATGACTGTGCCCTCTATTCTTCAACATTTTTATTTATAACTTGAAGGGGAAGAGGGAAAGCTTATCACATTTTCAGATCACATAAAATTTGGTGGGCTGTGACAATTGGGTTGCCCTTTTACAGACTTACAGTATATCTTAGATGGGGGAAATTCTAGAAACAGCCAGACATCTCTGTTTATGTTTGCATAACAGTTCACTGGCAAGAAAAGCTACATCTAAGCTTGACAATATTATATTTAGCTGTTGGAAAAATGATGTTTCCCCCTCTCCCCCTCCCCATTAAATAATTACCTGTGATGTATCAGCCCTTCAAGGTAGACCAGACAAGGAAAACAATGCCATGTAGGTCAGTACTACTTTTATTGTAAAGCTATAGTAACAGAATCTTGCAAGTCTGGAAGCACTTCACCCCTCCCCCTCCCCATCTTTGTGTGAACTAGGGAGGAGCTTGTCTGAGATGTTTACTCATGTTACTTTCTTGGCCCCGGTTCAGGCCCCTGTTATCTGACTGTTGCCATGGTTGCAGTTCTTCCTCCTGTCCTTCAAAGCCATTTCCTCTGTCCTTTATGGGAAGTCTTCTTTGTAATGAAATGGTAACTGAACTTATAAAATAGGCAGAGCAATAAGCATGGCAATTTGTTGATTTACCTCTAAACAGAAACAACTTATGTGTTATACTAATTCTTCATATACTGTTATTGTTAAATAAAATTTCAGTTTATTAGTTTATAATCAACTGATTATCTGATTAAATGAGAGGTAGAATGCAATAACTTCCCACCCATGCCAACTGAATGTCATCCATTCTTTTGTAAAGCCAAAAAAGGGATTAGATGTCTCTTGGAAAGGATTTTTATTTTCTAGGTAAAGATGATATATGAGTAAAAACTTTATATTAAAAAAAAACTCCAGTATTTCTGTAAGTCAAGGAAAGAAACAGATTTTCATCTGAGACAAAAAATCTGAATAACTTTGAGTAAAAAAGAAAGAAAAACATTTAAGACATTTTATATAAAATTAGAAATAATAAAGAATTTCAATAGAGAAAAAAGGGAGATCCTTATAAAGAAAAACAAAACAGAAAAAGGCTCAAACTATAGCAACATATGGAAGGGATGTACTGAAGATATGATACAAAAAACCCCAAGCCATGGTGGCCCCTCTCCCTAAAAATATTAGATATACAAACAAAAAAGACTGCTTCTTTGCTTCAGCTGATCACAGCTTGACAAAATTATCACACCCTCGGATTGAAAAACTTCCTCACCCCAGTATCTAAGGGTGAATAGAAAATGTTAAACATCCCCTTTTGTCTTGCTGTCAAATGAACTCCATTGAACAGCTTTATACAGTATATCTGTGGAGGCAAGTCTGGAAAAATCATGATCTTAGCATTCCATTCCAGATATCCCCTTGTTGAGATAAATGCAGGATATGCCCCTGTGTTGTGGATCTTTAAAATATAACTGTAACCGGACTAGATCTCTGTACTCAATAAAAGCAGAAATCCACATGGTGCCCATCTCCCATTTATATTCTAATGACAATGAGAAAAATTTCCTATATCATTTTCTCCTTATAAACTGCTATGGAATGATCTTGCTCAGGGTTGTAAGGAATGTTCAACATAACACATCTAAGTCTATGAAGGTTCTCAGTCATCCAGGTGGAATTTTCTGTAGCTTGAATCATGTCAACTGGATTTCTATTTTCTTAATGGAAACGTTTCGCTCCTTATCCAAGGGGCTTCTTCAGTCTGAGCAAAGTTGGTAAGGGAATCCTAAATATGTTCCTAGGTAGCTGTGTGACCTTACACCTGGGGCTAGATCATGGTTATATTGAGATGTAATTTTTAAGTCCTTTTATCATCTAATGGAGGGTCGTTAAAAACACCATGCTGCTGTTGAGCTTCTGAAATGGTCTTAATCTTCCTAGGCACAGAAGACAACACGGGGAGGAAGATGGGGGAGAGTTTGTGCCTGAGGCCCCCACCTCTATTCAAGGAAGGATTTTCCAAGTTGGCATAAATGGATTCCTTGACCCCTCTCTCAAACCACCTATCTTCTCTGTCTAAAATGTGAACATTAATGTCCTCAAATGAGTGTCCTTTTTCTTTTAGATGAAGATAAACTGCTGACTCTGGTCCTGTGGTGTTATTTCTCCTGTGTTGTGCCATCCTCCTGTACATAGGTTGTTTGGTTTCTCCAATGTAGAGTTCAGCTCTGAACTCTACATTGGAGAAACCAAACAACCTATGTACAGGAGGATGGCACAACACAGGAGAAATAACACCACAGGACCAGAGTCAGCAGTTTATCTTCATCTAAAAGAAAAAGGACACTCATTTGAGGACATTAATGTTCACATTTTAGACAGAGAAGATAGGTGGTTTGAGAGAGGGGTCAAGGAATCCATTTATGCCAACTTGGAAAATCCTTCCTTGAATAGAGGTGGGGGCCTCAGGCACAAACTCTCCCCCATCTTCCTCCCCGTGTTGTCTTCTGTGCCTAGGAAGATTAAGACCATTTCAGAAGCTCAACAGCAGCATGGTGTTTTTAACGACCCTCCATTAGATGATAAAAGGACTTAAAAATTACATCTCAATATAACCATGATCTAGCCCCAGGTGTAAGGTCACACAGCTACCTAGGAACATATTTAGGATTCCCTTACCAACTTTGCTCAGACTGAAGAAGCCCCTTGGATAAGGAGCGAAACGTTTCCATTAAGAAAATAGAAATCCAGTTGACATGATTCAAGCTACAGATAACACATCTAAATATTTTCATCTTGAACATCTTTATTTCCTTTCAACATTTTTTTCAGTATCTGTAACACATTGTATATCGGAAGTTTCTCTTTCAACTTCAACTTCAACTTCAACTTCAACTTCAACTTCAACTAGAACTTCAATTTCAGTTTCAGTTTCAGTTTCAGTTTTCTTTTTTCATGTGATTTGATAACTAAGACTTACATTCTGGTATGATCTTTTCCAGGGAATCCAATTTCTGTGTCATCTGCAAATTACTCTGTTTCAACTCATTCACTGAAGTTTTTATCTGCATAAATTCAGTTGTTCTAAAAGACAGCTAATCATGAGCAAGATCTTTTAAAGTCACAAGGATCCCCAGATAAGTTGCTTTCTCCATTACCAAACTCTCATGTAGGTCAGGAGTAAATTTAACTTGTTTTTTGTCAGCAGTTTCTTCCTGAGCTTCAGTTCCTACTCTTGTTCTGTCTCTAATGTTGAGGAGGGGGTGCTTGCTTTCTCTGTCTTCTCACCTATGGACCAATAACTAATTATCAAAGGACGGAAACAGAGAAGAGCAAAAGGAGTTTTCCAATTCTGTTAAGTAACAAAGTAAAATGTGGAGGATCTGGAATTGTGATTCAAAATATTATCATACCACTTGAAGTGGCCTGATCTTGTTTTTGAGCCTGCATTAGGATATAAGGTAAAGGTTCCCCCCGCACATTTGTGCAGTTGTGTCCGACTCTAGGGGCCGGTGCTCATCTCCGTTTGTTAGCCGAAGAGCCAGCATTGTCCAAAGACGCTTCCGCGGTCATGTGGCTGGCATGATGCACGCAAAGCGCACTCCGCACACAGGGCTAGGGATTCAAACCTCCGAACTTGCGATCTTCCGATCGACAAGCCTGGCGTCTTACCCGCTGAGCCACCATGCCCCGAATGCATTAGGATATACCCCCTCATTATATATAACAACTGTTCTACTGAGGTGTGCATCCATAGCTCCTAATAGAACACACAGTAAAGCTAATTTTATATCATTTCCCCACATATTCATGAATTAAAAGTATATGTAATTCACCTAACATATCTTGATCCCAATTCAGCCACTGGCAAATCAGTATTGGATATGATTATGCACCATAGCTATTTTTTGTAAGTAAGTAAGTAAGTAAGTAAGTAAGAAAGAAAGAAAGAAAGAAAGAAAGAAAATGTACAGAATCAATATAAGACAGAGGTCCTTAATTTTAGAAGTGAAAAAGTGTGTCAGGGAGCCTAACAAACACCCTTAGAGATGTTCGTGGGCACACTGGCATCTCTGGATGCCTTACTGAGGGTTCTAAACAAACTATCAGTATTTACTCATTTAATATAGCAGCTTATTTTACAATATGCATGTATAACTTTTGAACCAGAATTTTGCATTAAGAGGGATTTCTTAGATGAAACTTTAAGGCTCATGAGAGACTGGAGATTAAACTGTACATTTTTTAGAACAATAACATAGCTAGGTAAATCTCCAGGCAATAACTTCAAAATGGCTCACACACATAGTCTCATTACCTTATGTTTTATTTAATTTCATGGATCCTTAATTATCATTAGTGCATAATTTTACTGTCTTTTGAGTTTCAGTATACTCCTTGAACTCAACTGCATTTATCTTATAGTTCATACATTATAAATGGTTTAATAGCATTTATTTATTAGGTTTATTCATTTTCATCTTCATTATGAAAATGTTCACTCTTTTGGGTTGGATGAGCAGAGAAAAGAATTTGGAGTCACTCAGTCAGATAATTGGACCAATTAGAGTGATATTAGAATTTAGCATTCTATATTGATTGGTTAGTCAACATGTTAATGACCCCACCTGATCAGTCAACATTCAACTTTAGGTTTTGTAGTACTTTGCACCATCTTGGGCTAGGGAGAGAGGCCATTTAGTTTCACAAGCTTGAATGGAAGATGTCATCTTCATTTTTAAAAATTCCATCACAGTATTTTAATGTTGTAACTAAGAATATATTAATAGGGACAAATTTCCTAAAGCTCACCTAGGAGATCCAAACTCACATGACTTCTGATTAGTTGACCCCAAGCCAACCTGAAGTCCATATTTATAAGAGTGAATGGATCTGGAGATGCAGGTGAACATTATTAAGTAAAGGTAAAGGTTCCCCCCGCACATTTGTGCAGTCGTGTCTGACTCTAGGGGCCGGTGCTCATCTCCGTTTGTTAGCCGAAGAGCCAGCGTTGTCTGAAGATGCTTCCATGGTCATGTGGCCGCATGACACGTGCAGAACGCTGTTAACTACCCACCGAAGTGGTACCTATTCATCCACTTGCATTTGCATACTTCCGAATTGCTAGGTTGGCAAGAGCTGGAGCTAGTGCGGGAGCTCACTCCACACGCAGGGCTAGGGATTCGAACCTCCGAACTTGCGATCTTCCAATCGACAAGCCTGGCGTCTTACCCGCTGAGCCACCATGCCCCTTAACATTATTACATTGGGATTAATCCTTATGGAGAGAGGAATTATGCAGAATTGAAACAGAGAATGGATATTTGGGTAGAATGTGTTAGAATATCTAGGGATACATAGCACTGGGGGAAAATTTACTAGGTTCAGAAGGAAAACAATTCCAAATCAATAAAATAGTACTTCCAAAACAACAAAACAGCAGAAAAGCTCAAAAACAACACACAAGATATATAGCTGAACAGCATGCTATACACAGCAAAAAAGCCAGGTTATAAAAGCAGATTTATTTTATTTTACCAAACTTTTTTTACTGAGCAGCTAATTAGATCTGCATCCAAATGATCCTTTTTAGTACATGTTAAGACACTAAGGAAGAAATATAAATAGATATTTATGAACACATCCATTTACAAATCTGTTTTACTAAATATTTGTACTACTATGTGTACGTATTTTCAATATATTTTATTGAAGATAATCCATTTTAAATTCAGTTTCATATATATATATATATATATTAGTTGAAAATTATTTTCAATTCTTGAAGAAGACAAATGTTGACAGAAAATTATATTCTGATCCAGTGAAAAGTGTAACTCAAATCAATTTGCACTAGAGTTTAGGAGCACATTGCTTAAGTGTCCTACTGATATTCTTTCCAGAAGCATCCAGCTGGCCATTGTTGGATATAGCTCAGCAGCCTAAGCTTTATTGTTCTAGGTTGAAAGTCTTAATGGTACTAACCAGCTATTCAGAGAAAAGAAATGTCCTCCATCTACAAATAAAAATCTTCCCCCCCCCCGCAATTACGTACATGAAACTCTGGTGGATTGGGTATGGGATTCAGTCATACGGCAGTATCTGTACGTATGAATCAGACTAGCTAGTTACTGATATTTGGAGGGCTCCCTGCATTTTGATCTGTGTAGTGTCCAAATGGACTGCAACAATTATCTGTGAAAGTGCAATTGCATCCTCTGCTTCAGATCAGGGTGCTAATAACTATAAAATATACTCTGAGGCCAATGAGAAATCAGTATTTACCACATCCAATTCTGCATCCCACTATGATCTTACAGTAACTAAAATTTTCCTCCTAACAATACTAATATAGAGATTTATAAAATATTTACTTTTTTCCTGTAAAATGCTTTTTATTAGAGGAACATAATAAAAACTGATACATTCTGGGACTTTAATTTGATACTTAGACGAGTTGAATATCAGATTTTCTGATTTATTCTTTGTCTAAAAACAACAGAAAAATATTCAATTATTTTTTCATTCAAAAACAATTAGATTTTCATCAATAGAATTATTTTACTTTCCAGATCCAGTAAGAAAGCTTATTTATGGAGCAGATCACAATAACAGAAGTCAAGGACCAGCTATGATCACCGACACAAATTTGTTTTGTGCACTTTCTATGCTTAAGAAACACAATTTCCATTCATCTCAAAGGGAGTTATGCTTAATGTCATAGAATTGGATGCAGACTTAATCACATTTAGAGTAAAACTATTAGTTGCAATGGTTGAAGTCAGCAATTACTAGTTTAATGCTCACTAATTTGCATGGATCTACCTTAAACATAGCCAAGAGTATGAACATTTTTGGGCCCAACTGAACACAATGAAATATATTTCTTAGTGAAAAATTGGGAGGGGAATGAAAAATTGCAGAATACGTTTTTAATACATTTGTGTTATATTTAACTATTTTTCTATTTTCTCCTGAGTACTATTTTGGAATTGAAAAAATAAAATAAAATTATTATGAAATACCTTTCTTTGAAATGATGGAGGGGGAAGTAAGATTAAACTGATTCAAACAAGTTATACAACAATTAAATTATTTACTCTATCCAAATAATATCTAAAACTTATATTACAGGAAGAGTTTTCTGTACAGGTCATTGCCATTCCTATGCTGAAGACAAACAAGTTGTTTGACAAACAAGTTGCATTTGTCCAAGATCCACTGCCATTTTCATGAAAAAAGAAAGGACTCATTGCCTGCTTCTTTTGTGGATCCCTTTGTTTTCTTTTTTAGACATTGGTAAACCAGACCCCAAAGGGTTGGGAGTTCACTGGAGTGGGCAGCAGTCTGTTTACTTCTGGAGAAATGAGAGCTAAGGAACTAATTAACCTGCTTCCTCAAGAGAGCAAAGCAAATATAAAAATATTGGAACTGAAATGAACTCCTGTTTTATCCATCCCAACATGATTAACCTGCCTTATGAATCTGATCTTGAGATCCCCAAAAGAGCAGAGCAGCACAAAAATGATGAAAAAGTATTTAACCGAAACATAAGAATTCTGGTTTCTGAATACTGAAGTCCATTCTAGATGTTCGTAAGATGTTCATTATCTATACAAATTACTGTAGAAATGAATTCTCGCTAATATTTTTTTGTGGAAAAATAATCCACAGCATATTTAGCACTGAGTAGTGCTAAATACA
Organism: Charina bottae; assembly: GCA_023362775.1. Lineage (NCBI taxonomy): Eukaryota > Metazoa > Chordata > Lepidosauria > Squamata > Charinaidae > Charina > Charina bottae. Next base: position 4,588,783 of record JALMGJ010000028.1, on the reverse strand, counting down.
TTTTCCCAAAGTTCTGCTTTTTCTTGGTATTAAATCAGGAGGCAGATGGTAGGTAGGTAGGTAGGTAGAGATGATAGATAGATAGATAGATAGATAGATAGATAGATAGATAGATAGATAGATAGATAGATAGATATAGATAGATGATAGATAGATAGATAGATAGATAGATAATATATAGATTGTTTGTTTGGCTTCTGGAAGATATTAAAAGATCATGCTCTGTGGTTTCAATGTCCTCAGGACAGGGTCAAAATTGGCAGGATGGCAAATTTTGAGAGTTGTGATGCAAGCCAAGCCCCTTTTGATGTGCGTTAAAGTCACACTCACATTCAAAAGTGTGAGCAGGCCCGTAACTAGGATCTGTGTCACCCGGGGCAAACATGGATTCCATGCCCCCCTATGGATTCCATGCCCCCCCCAAAATGAGAAGTTCTGCCACACACCCCTACTCGCACTACGGCGTGTGTACAAACCTGCATAACATTTTCCCAAGCGCAAGAGACAGAAGAGCGAGCGAGTCCCCGCCCTCCCATTCTGGTGAGCGCTAGTTTGTCGGAGAAGCAGGGCGCACAAAAGCTGCTCCTGTTTTAGACCTGCTTGAGCAGTGGGCTCCACCCACAAGAACCTGTGCAAGCATGAGATTAAGTCCCAATTCACACTGCAGGCCTAACAAAAAGGACTCTCCCCCCCCAGCGTGGCGCCTGGGGAACATGCCCCGCTTGCCCCCCCCAGTTGCGGCCCTGAGTGTGGGCCTTGCATCACAATGCTCCATCTGTCATTTTCCTGATTTTGACACAAACACACAGAGTGGATGCCACTGGGTTCAAGCTAGAAATGTACCAAGACATTACAAGCATTCCAAAGACCAATATTGTTGATGGAATGTACGTCCATGTTGAGATGGATAAAACAGGGTTTATTTATTCAATTTATATAGCCACCCATCTCAGACCAGTGACTCTGGGCAGCTAACAATAATAAAAACAATCAAACAATAAAAACAATACAAAAATTAAATATAAATATAAATACAGCCGAGAGATCTTAAAAACCATTGGTGTTAGCACAGCCATAAAACAAAGCCAGGTCTTCAAGGCCTTCTGAAAAGCCAACACGGTTGGGGCCATCCTAATCTCAGGAGGAAGGATGTTCCAGAGGGCAGATGCCACAGCAGAAAAGGCACGTCTCCTGGACCCCACCAGCTGACATTCGTCGGCTGATGGGACCCGGAGCATGCCCATCCTGCCGGACCGGATTGGATGGGTAGAAACAACTGAGAAAAGATGGTCCCTAAGGTAACCTGGTCCCAAGACATGAAGGGCTTTAAAGGTGAAAACCAGCACCTTGAATTGCACCTGGAAACACACCAGCAACCAATGCAGCTCCCGAAGCCAGGCAGCAGCATTCTGTACCAGCTGAAGCTTCCAAATGCTCTTCAAGGGCAGCCCCATGTAGAGCGTGTTGCAATAGTCCAAACAGGAGGTCATGAGGGCATGAGTGACAGTGAGTAGTGCCTCCCAGTCCAGGAATAGCACAGTTGGTGCACAACCTGAAGGTGTGCAAAGGCTCTCTTAGCCACGGCTGCTACCTGCTCTTCCAGCAGAAGCCATGAGTCCAAGAGGACCCCCAAATTGCACACTGGGTTCATCTGGGGCAGTGCCACCCCATCCAGGACCAAAGATGGAAAAACCTTGGTACTGGGAGGCCCAAACACCCAAAGCCACTCAGTCTTTCTTGGGTTGAGCCAGAGCCCATTGCACCCCATCCAGGCCCCTACAGCCTCCAGGCACTGAGATAGGACATCCATGGCATCACTCAGCCCAGGAAGGAGATATAAAGCTGGGTATCATCAGTATACTGATGATGTTGTTGTTTATTCGGTCACTCACTTCTGACTCTTCGTGACTTCATGGACCAGCCCACGCCAGAGCTTCCTGTCGGCCGTCACCATCCCCAGCTCCCCCATGGTTGAGTCTGTCAACTCCAGAATATCATCCATCCATCTTGCCCTTGGTCGGCCCCTTTTCCTTTTGCCTTCCACTTTCCCTAGCATCAGCTTCTTCTCCAGGGTATCCTGTCTTCTCATTATGTGGCCAAAGTACTTCAGTTTTGCCTTTAATATCATTCCCTCAAGTGAGCAGTCTGGCTTTATTTCCTGGAGTATGGACTGGTTTGATCTTCTTGCAGTCCAAGGCACTCTCAGAATTTTCCTCCAACACCACAGTTCAAAAGCATCTATCTTCCTTCGCTCAGCCTTCCTTATGGTCCAGCTCTCACAGCCATAGGTTACTACGGGGAATACCATTGCTTTAACTATGTGGACCTTTGTTGTCAGTGTGATGTCTCTGCTCTTAACTATTTTATCAAGATTTGCCATTGCTCTCCTCCCAAGAAGTAGACGTCTTCTGATTTCCTGGCTGCAGTCAGCATCTGCAGTAATCTTTGCGCCTAGAAATACAAAGTCTGTCACTGCCTCCACTTTTTCTCCCTCTATTTGCCAGTTATCAATCAAGCTGGTTGCCATAATCTTGGTTTTTTTGAGGTTTAACTGCAACCCAGCTTTTGCACTTTCTTCTTTCACCTTTGTCATAAGGCTCCTCAACTCCTCCTCGCTTTCAGCCATCAAAGTGGTATCATCTGCATATCTAAGATTGTTAATGTTTCTTCCAGAGACTTTAACTCCAGCCTTGGATTCCTCAAGCCCAGCACGTCTCATGATGTGTTCTGCATACAGGTTGAATAGGTAGGGTGAGAGTATACAGCCCTGCCGTACTCCTTTCCCAATCTTAAACCAGTCTGTTGTTCCGTGCTCTGTTCTTACCGTTGCTACTTGGTTGTTATACAGATTCCTCAGGAGGCAGACAAGATGACTTGGTATCCCCATACCACCAAGAACTTGCCACAATTTGTTATGATCCACACAGTCAAAGGCTTTAGAATAGTCAATAAAACAAAAATAGATGTTTTTCTGAAACTCCCTGGCTTTCTCCATTATCCAGCGGATATTGGCAATTTGGTCTCTAGTTCCTCTGCCTTTTCTAAACCCAGCTTGTACATCTGGCAATTCTCGCTCCATGAATTGCTGGAGTCTACCTTGCAAGATCTTGAGCATTACCTTACTGGCATGTGAAATAAGTGCCACTGTTCAATAGTTTGAACATTCTTTAGTGCTTCCCTTTTTTGGTATGGGGATATAAGTTGATTTTTTCCAATCTGATGGCCATTCTTGTGTTTTCCAAATTTGCTGGCATATGGCATGCATCACCTTGACAGCATCATCTTGCAAGATTTTAAACAGTTCAGCTGGGATACCATCGTCTCCTGCTGCCTTGTTATTAGCAATGCTTCTTAAGGCCCATTCAACCTCACTCTTCAGGATGTCTGGCTCTAACTCACTGACCACACCGTCAAAGCTATCTCCAATATTATTATCCTTCCTATACAGATCTTCCGTATATTCTTGCCACCTTTTCTTGATCTCTTCTGCTTCTGTTAGGTCCTTACCATCTTTGTTTTTGATCATACCCATTTTTGCCTGGAATTTACCTCCGATGTTTCTAATTTTCTGGAAGAGGTCTCTTGTCCTTCCTATTCTATTGTCTTCTTCCACTTCCGCACATTGCTTGTTTAAAAATAATTCCTTATCTCTTCTGGCTAACCTCTGGAATTTTGCATTTAATTGGGCATATCTCCCCCTATCACTGTTGCCTTTTGCTTTCCTTCTTTCTTGGGCTATTTCCAGTGTCTCAGCAGACAGCCATCTTGCCTTCTTGGTTTTCTTTTTCTTTGGGACGTTTTTTGTTGCCGCCTCCTGAACAATGTTGCGAACTTCTGTCCATAGTTCTCCCGGGACCCTATGTACTAAATCTAGTCCCTTAAATCTATTCTTCACCTCCACTGCATATTCCTTAGGAATACTGCATACTGATGATACCTCACCCCAAACCGTTGGATCACTTCTCCCAGCAGACTCATGTAGATGTTAAATAAGAGGGGCAAGAAAACTGAGCCCTGTGGCACCCCACACAGTAGGGCCATGGACTGGACCTCTCCCCTCCTACCAACACTGACTGGAACCAACCCTGGAGGAAGAAGGAGAACCAGCACAACACAGTGCCACCTACCCCCAACTCCCGAAGCCAGTCCAGGATACCATGATCAAAGGCTGCCAAGAGGTCAAGAAGAGCAAGGATGTAAGCACTGCCCCCATCCCACTCCTGCCAGAGGTCATCCAAGAGTGCAATCAATGTTGTCTCAGTCCCATACCTGAATCCTGACTGAAAGGGGTCCAGATAATCCACTTCATCCAGAGTCCTTTGAAGCTGCTGTGTGACCACTTTCTCAACAAACTTCCCTAAAAAGGGGAGGTTGGAGACTGGACAAAACTATCCAGATTATTTGGGTTGAGCAATGGCCCCTTGAGGAGGGGGTACACCACCGCCTCCTCAAGAGCCAGCAGGACCACCCCCTCCCTCAAATAAGAATTAAACACTGCCCAGACCCAATCACGTGTCCTCTCCCGGACAGCCTTGACCAGCCAGGAGGGGCACAGATGTAACACAGAAGTGGCTAAACTAACAGCTATGAGAACCCTGTACACTTCCTCAGGTTCAACGGGCTCGAGCTCTTCCCAGATAACCATGCAAGATTCAGACCCTGTAGCCCCCACTGGCCTTGTATCAAGGCTGGAATTCAATGCAGAGCGGATGCGAGCAATTTTACCTGCCAGATGCTCAGCATATTAGCTTAGTAATATCCTCCTTTTAAGAACACACCATCTCTTGGATTTTTTATTTATTTTATAGTAGATTTTATTTTATTTTTTTTAAACAAATTTTATTGAATTTTAAAATACATATTAAAAGTTAATACAAAAGAAAGAAATACAAATACAAATACAAAGTAAGAAAAAAGTAAAGAAAAAGTGAAGTCAAAAAATAACAAACAAAGAAAATATAGAAAGTAGATGTCCTCCAATTTATCTTTGAACTTTAAGTAAAATAATTAACTTTAAATGTTAGTCCTTCATACAATACACAGGAACTTTTCTTTGTCATATACCCTATGCTTTCTATAATCAAATCTTCTGTTCTTCATATAGTTTTCACCTTTCTTGATATCTTCCAACAATCCATCTCTGGTTTCTACTCCTTGAAATAGTAATCCAATATTCATTGCTGCATCAGTTCGATGTTTTTCATTTGCTCTTTCCATTTTTACATCTACATTTATATCTTCAATAAAATCCAATTAATATAACAAATAAAGGCCTTATTTACTTCTAGTAAAATACAATATATTCTATTCATATTATGACTATATATTCCACTAATACATAACCTAACGTATTACATAACATAATACATAATATAGCAATTCTTATCATTCTTATAATATTCATACATACATATTCATACATAATATTGTAAAAAATATGTCATCCTATAATAACATTAATTCTAATTCTAATTCCACCTCATCTTCTCATTATCTTCTTATATATATATATCTCCATAAAGGAAAAATAAGCCATAATATCAACCTCCATTTATATTTATAATCCTATATCTCAACCATCCATCTGCAATTTCCACTCCTTGGGACAGTGTCCATCTAAACTGAATACAAAACCTAACATAACACATAACCTAATACATAATATGCCAATTCTTACAATATTCATACAACATATTCATACATAATATCATCCTGTAATAACCTTCATTCTAATTCTAATTCCATCTCATCATCTCATTATCTTCTCATAAATGTATCTCCAAAAAAAATAATCTATAATATCAACTTATATTTATATTTATAATCTTATATCTTACACTTAGAATATCACATTTTTATGCATCCATACAGTTTCTCATATCAGCTCTCACTCTGTGTACAATCCAGATCCGCGTTTTCATTAACCTTGTGTCCCATATCATCATAGTAAATCTCCTGTTTAGGTTATGCCAAAGTCACAATATGCAACTTGTTTTATTCTGTAACTCAAGTGGGATGTCAAAATGTTTATTTTACCATATCTATCAATTAGCATACTACTCACTGCCACAATGTGTTTATGCCCAAACGTTTAATAGACCACCTCCTGTAAAATATCATAATCTTCTTCTGAACCAATATATTCAAAATCCTCTTTCCCTGTTTCTCTACTGGCTCTGGAGATCTTCCCTCTGTTTTTAAATCTGTCCCTTGTGTCTTCTGTTCCTGAGCCATCAAAACTATAAAAATACATTCTACTAAGTTCTTAATTTCCAAAAGAGCTTCAGTAATTTCTTTCTTAAAATCCTGAAGTGCTGTAAAAAATGCCATTCTCAGCTACACCCCCTTTTTGGGCTGCCGTAATTAGCTGTTGTAGTCAAAACAAGAACACTTTTATTTTATTTTATAGTAGATTTTAGATGTATAGGTTTTTAACTTTTTATAATATGGTTGTAAACCGCCCAGAGTCTACCATGGTAGAGATGGGTGGTGATAAATCCAAATAATAAAAAATAATAAATATTCCTCACAATGGCCCTGAAGTTAGACCCCCGAATTACTCCCTCCAAGGAGAGTCTGGGTCACCCAAAACAGGGCCACTGGGCAGCTATCTGCACATGCAATAAGAGCATAGAAATAACCACGTTTTGCTGCCCTTACCACCACGAGGTAGGCTCTAATAGCGGCTCTAGCTTGGTTCAATCATCTTCGCTCACTGTCTTCTGCCAGCGGTGCTCTAGGTGTCTATTAGCCCTCTTAAGCTTCCTCAGCATTTCCGTATACCATGAGGAGCTATGGGAGCCATGGGCACGGAAAGGCCGCTCAGGCGTGATCCGATCCAAAGCCCTGGCCACTCTCTCGTTCCATGCGGCCACCAAGGCTCCCAACAACCCCAAGCTCCCTCTGAAACCCAACTGGGTCCATCAGTCGCCTGGGGTGGGCCAATCTAATAGGCCCAGCCTCCCTGTGGTGCCAGAGAACTGGAGGCTCACCAGGAAGTGATCTAACCATGACAGGGAAGAAACCAATACCTCCCCCAATTTCAGAACACTCTGCCACTGCTCTGACAGAAAAACCAGGTCAGGTGAATGATCACTATTATGCGTCGGGCCCTGGATGACTTGGGACAGGCCCATGGCTGTCATGGTGGTCATGAACTCCTCAGCTACCTCCGCCCCGGCCCCCAAGGAAGGCAGGTTGAAATCCCGCAAGACCATAAGCCTGGGGAACTCAGATCTTAACATATGTGTTGGTATTTTAGATTTTAAACACTTTAACTTTGTTCTGTCGATGCAAATATCATACACTCATCTTGCAAAGAAGGATGGGCTGTTTCTGAAAGAAGGAGGGAGGTGAACAATAGTCTTCCTATGGTGTAGTCCATTACTAGCATTGCAAGGTAGAGGTTGGGCTGAAACACTAAAACTTCCCAAAGAAAATGCCTCCTAGATTTTAACAGAAGTCAGTCTACCAAATTGCTAACTCAGAATACTTTCCAGCCTGAAATTAACTTTAAATCCTGCTGACTTGTCTTTGATACAACTTTGGAATGTTTTAAAATAAAGGATCTGAGTTAAACCAGTTATATTAGAGCATCCTCCATGTTTGCTACTATTACTTGATTTTGTGAAGATACAGGTCCATTGATTTTCCGTAAAAATCAATGAAGCCCTGCCTGTTCAAGAAATATTACTGACAACACTGAAATACTTTGAGGTAATTTATGTTAGATTGTTCTAATTTCTTTTTATTAATAGAAATACAAACCTAAGCAAAAGCAGTCTTTCCTTACTGGAAAAACAAGAATATATACTGTTGGCTGAGTTTCTATCCATGAATAAAATATATTAGGAATGTAAATGAATTCCACCATGAATTCTACAGCAATGGATTTATGAGCTCTGCCAAAATGGTTTGCGCTGTTGTACAATGGCCATTTCAAATGTGTTTAATAGTGTCCATCTTTGGTCAATAATCTGCATCAAACTTCTTACTTTTTGTGAGATATGCTTGTTAAAAACATGTATTTTAGTGAAAATTCTATTCAAAGCTGTACCTTGAAGAGAGTTTTAAATATATTAGTACAAGTTCCATCTAATGACAGAAAGTGAAGAGGAACTAAAGAGCCTCTTGATGAGGGTGAAAGAGGAGAGTGCAAAAGCTGGCTTGAAACTCAACATTAAAAAAACCCCAGATCATGGCATCTGGTCCCATCACTTCCTGGCAAATAGAAGGGGAAGAAATGGAAGCAGTGACAGATTTTATTTTCTTGGGCTCCAAGATCACCGCAGACGGTGACTGCAGCCATGAAATTAAAAGACGCTTGCTCCTTGGGAGGAAAGCTATGGCAAACCTAGACAGCATATTAAAAAGCAGAGACATCACCTTGCCGACAAAGGTCTGTATAATTAAAGCTATGGTTTTCCCAGTAGTAATGTATGGCTGTGACAGTTGGACCATAAGGAAGGCTGAGCACCGAAGAATTGATGCTTTTGAACTGTGGTGCTGGAGAAGACTCTTAAGAGTCCCTTGGACTGCAAGGAGGACAAATCAGTCAATCCTAAAGGAAATCAAACCTGACTGCTCCTTGGAAGGACAGATACTGAAGCTGAAGCTGAAGCACGTTGGCCACCTAATGCGAAGAGAAGACTCACTGGAAAAGACCCTGATGCTGGGAAAGACTGAAGGCAAAAGGAGAAGGGGATGGCAGAGGATGAGATGGTTAGATAGCATCACCGATGTAATGAACATGAATTTGAGTAAACTCTGGGAGACAGTGGAGGACAGGAAGGCCTGGCATGCTATGGTCCATGGGGTCATGAAGAGTTGGACATGACTTAATGACTAAACAACAACAAAAGAAGTTCCAGACAAAATACTGTATGTTGAAGAAAGCTGCAAATAAAAATGGATGGGATTTTTTAATGGACCTTATAAAAATATAAAAAATGGCTGATGGAACAGAATACTGCTCTACAAATGTAGAAAATAAAATGGACCAAATTTATACTGGTTTGCATATCCTTAGCACTCCTTTATTTAACAGCACATGGAAGACCACCACTGGCATACATCTCTAGGAATGCAGTCTTGTGTGCAGAGGTTAATTCCCTGTATGACTAGGGATAAATGAGACTCATAAAACAAAGCTGGAACTGAAACTTCATTTTTTTTCTCCTAGCAATTGTTCCAGAACAAATAACAATTAACACAATTTATTAAGATTATGTTAAAACTGTAAGGGAGAAAAACTTCTGTCCACATTATCCATGCCATGCAAGATTTTATATACCTCTTATTATTATTAGTGGGATGCGGTGGCTCAGCGGGTTAAACCGCTGAAGCTGTAGGGCTGCCGGTTGGAAGATCGGCAGTTCGAATCCCCGCGCAACGAGGTGAGCTCTTGTTGCTAGTCCCAGCTCCTGTTGACCCAACAGTTCGAAAGCTTGCAAGTAGATAAATTGGGTACCACCTTAAGTGGGAAAATATGCTAGCGTCCTGTCCTGTCGGGAGTCAGATTCCACTGGACTGAAGATCCTTGAATGGCGGCAGATCCCGGAAGTAACAAAACCCACAGGACGTCAGCAGCCGGCTCCGACACAAGGCATCGTGGGACATGTAGTCCAGAAAGCCAGGAAGAGTCGGTTCCCTTACCCCCTCCCCTTACGCGCGGATTGTATAATGGAAAAATGTATAATGTATAACAATGTATGTAAGCCGCTCAGAGTCCTCTGTTAGGGAGGGGATGGGCGGGGTATAAATATAAGTATAAATAAAAATAAATAAATGTCTCTCCTTACCTCCTTTTGTTAAAGAGCCTCAACTGATTTTATGTCTCCTCATATGGAAGCTGCTGCAGACCTCTAAACATTTTGGGTATCCTTTTCTCTGTCTATAGTATCCTTTTTATTCTGCATTGATGAGAACTGAACACAATATTCCAAGTGTAGTCCTACCATAGATTTGTTAAGGACGTTATTCAATGTTATGCCCTATTTTCATTACCCTTCCTATGGGATATGCCTTTTTTACAGCATCTGCACACTGGGTTGATACTTTCATTGATCTGTCCACTGCAACTCCAAGATCACTGCCAGCTCAGATCCCATTAACATATAGGTAAAGTTTGCATTTTCATCTGTGTGCCAAAACATATCCCTTTATAGCAGTGTTTCTCAACCTTGGCAGCTTTCAGATGTCTGGACTTCAACTCCCAGAATTCCCCAGCCAGGCACTCCTTTATAGTGTAGAATAAATTTCAACATGAATTAATTTCATTTGGGGCATTTATAGAAGGCTATGCCAGTCCTTTCTGATGTTGAAACAGATAGCCCTGTGATTCTACCCCCAATGAATGAGCAGTCTCCAGATAAAAATGAGAAACCCATTTGTCACATTCAGACCTTACCATTCTACTGTTTTATTTTGGAGTTGTTTCCCACCTGAGGTAGAAAGTTTTCTGCAGTATAATGAATAAGGACATTTTTTCTGCATAATAGGTTTTGTGTGTGTGCAGGTGTGCATGTGCCTTTGAGTCAGTTTTTGACACCTGGCGACTGCCTGAACTCATCCCTGCAGTTTTCTTGGCAATGCTTTTAGAAGTGCTTTGCCCTTGCCTCCTTCCTAGAGTTGAGAGAGAGTGACTGGCCCAAAGTCACCCAGCTGGCTTCGTGCCAAAAGCAGGACTAGGATTTAGTCTCCCAGTTTCTAGCCTGATGTTTTAACCACTGTACCAAACTGGATCTCGTATAATAAAAACAGTATGTGCTTAAAGATTTTAACACCAGTTGAAATAAAAGCAAGTAAGTTAGAAACAGAATGCTTAAAACATGAGCACATCAGTGATTTAAAACATAGCAGGGAACAAATCCCAGTTAGCCTTGTAAGTTAGTGACATAATCAATGATCACTAAAACTTGATTGACAGAGGCAAACTGTCAAAGCAAAATGGCTATGCTACCCATTTATATTAGCACAGAGGCATTAGGGAGCCTCTTGGATTTTTGAAAAAGACTGCAAGTTATCTAACCTGCCAGAACAGTGAGCCACCACTGATCCTCTTTTGAATGAATTGTATAATATATAATTTATTTCTACCTTCTTAACAGTTAAAGATCATTGCCTATTGTTAAACCAAAATTTTGGCAAGTTTGCTAAGAAATAACTTTGCTAGACTAATGATGAGCCCCAACGTGGGTTATATAGTCTATTTTTAAAGAAAATAGTTATATGATTGGCACTTTACCTTTCATTTTGTTTTTTGTCTTGCAGGGGATTTTAGTTATATAAATTTGTTCTATATAAATTTGTTCTGCATTTGTGTGCAAGTTTTATTTAAATAGGACTCATCTGAACAGGGAACAGAGCAAGAGCCTCAGAAGATTCCTAGCTATAGATAGAGGAAAACTGTTTGGCTCTCATGTTAATGTGAAAGTAACATACTGTAATTTACATTCCATGAATCAATATGCTAACTGAAATGTAGCTCTATTTCAGCATTTGTAGTCTTCTGAAGTTTGCAGTTTGGTCTAGTGGTTAAGGCAATGGGCTAGAAATCAGGAGTCTATGAGTTCTAGTCCTGCCTTAGGCATGAAAGCTGGCTGGGTGACCTTGGGCCAGTCAATCTCTCAGCCCAACTCACCTCACAGGGTTGTTGTTGTGGGGAAAATAGGAGGAGGAAGGTGTATTTGGTATGTTTGCTGCCTTGAGTTTTTTATAAAAATAATAAAGGCAGGATATAAAATAAATAAATAAATAAATAAATTTGCTTATTAAAAGAAATCTAAATACGAACAAATAGAAAAAATAGACAAAATGCCTATATTAATGAAAAAATGTAAACAATATTGCTTAAAAATGCATATATTAAGCAAAATTGTGTGAAAAACTTCGTTTCTGACCCAAGCTTGAAATTCTTCTCCAGGGTTCATTTTATTCAATACTGCTAGCATGAATTGCCACTGCAAATTGTCAAAGGCTTTTTCCACATCTAAGAAAATTAGTGCAGCTTTCTTCCTTTTTTAATTTATGTGTTCTATTGTGTTGATTAGGAACCTACTGTTGTCCTTTATATTTCTCTTTGGGATGAAACCAGTTTGGTCAATATGTATTATATCTGAAACACATTTCTTCAGTCTGTCAGCTAATATTGTAGTGAAAGTCTTATAATCTACATTCAGCAAGGAAATTGGTCTATATGATTGTGGTTTCTCTGGATCATTCCCTTCTTTATAAATCAAAGTGATATATGCCTCTTCCCATATTGATGGCATTGCCTTTTTTTTCTTTAATTTTATTCATCATATTTGCCTCCTACTTTTAGAGCTACTTTTACCACTGTAATAATACAATTGCCATAATTCTTGCTTTGTCAATAGAAAATGGTTGATTCAAAGCCAAACAGAATTGTTTAATTATTATTTTTCTTTATTCTGAGTTTCTTACTTTTCCTTGAGCTTTCATATTATTTATTCATTTATTTGTGGGGTGGGGGGGGGGAGGAATAAGTGCAGAGATGTACCATTTCATCATTTTTACCAGTCACCTGAATTAGGTTATTTAAGAGCTAAGAGTAAACCCTTCTTACCCTGCATAACTGGAAAAATGATGCACTGTTGGACTTACTTAAAAACAACAGGGGAAAGTAGGAAGCTCAAAGAAAGAAAATTAATAATAAAAGTCCCCATTTCTGTGGGTTTTTAATAAGCAACCTTATTTTTACAAAGCAAGGGTTATAGCCATTGTGCTATTTTACTACTCATGGTAAATATGGGTGTAAAAGATATTAAAAGGAGAAAAGTTGGTAAGAATTGTGTTTTTAAGCTGCTTGTTGTGCCTGCTTCTATGCATGTTTTGATGCTTTGACTTTATATGCATATATTTAATGTGTGTATGTATGTGTATGTATGTATGTATGTATGTATGTATGTATGTATGTATATATATATATATATATATATATATATACACACACACACACACACACACACACACACACACACACATAGACACACATACATACGAATTCCTGCCTGCATCTTACACCCTGCCACGATGTGTTGGACTGTCTCTGAGGCCCCTCTGCACAGTCGGCACCTCAGGTCCTGTCTAGTGTGGTAGACCCCTGCTTTTATGGATCGGGTCCTTAGTGCCTGTTCTTGTGCTGCTATGATCAGTGCCTCAGTGCTGTCTTTTAGTCCAGCCCTTTCTGGAGGGAGGGAGAGAGAGAGAGAGAGAGAATACACACAGATGCACGCACGCACACAAACACACACACACACACACACACACCTACCTCCAGAAAGACAGCAAGGAAAGAATTAGTAATTGCCTTCCTGTAACAGAAAAATGGGAGGGGACAGGATGAGGGAATTGTCTAGGAGGACATCATTGGCGATCACTCGTATTCGAGTGATCTCGTATTCTACCCCATGTATTCGTCGTTCTTGTTCAGGCAGTCCTTTCCAAAAGAAGGTATAACCTCCTTTTTCTTCCTTCAACTGTCCTTCTCCTGCTCTTCAAGTTTCTTGGAGTGCTGCTATATCAATATTAAAACGTCTCAGCTCCCTTGCAATAATGGCAGTTCTACGTTCAGGTCGTTCACTATCTATGTTGTCTTACAGTGTCCATATATTCCATGTTCCAAAATTCATGAGTCTTTTACGACCGCTAGATGGTGACCCCACTGGTCGCGGTAGTCCAGTCAGGGAGAAAATGAGGCAGACTATGTTTAGGGCACCTTTTCTAGCCCCCTCCCCATATGGGGTGAGCAGAGTGGATCCTAAATAGGGCTGCTCAGTCGTGGATACAGCTGCCGAACTACTCAACTGCCTCGAACCTTGAGTCAGGATGACTGAATCTGTATCCACCGCCCATGTGCTGGTCCATGACTAGGAGCTTCCGGATTTCACAGTCCTGCCCCCGTTGCCATTCGTCAATCGCCATGGGACTTTTGGTTGTTTTGGGTTTGGTGTGGTTGGAAGACACCTGTGTGTGAATTTGTTTTATGTGTGGAGATCGGTGCACAACGATCAGCAGACAACCTTCACAGAAAAAGGCTCTAATCCAATGGCATGGGTACCATGACGATTGGTGACCTTTTGTCTGCTGCAGCCTTCATCCGCCTTCGCAGCCGTTGTAACAATACACCTTGTTATCTTCCGCCTGTTCTGCCATTGAGGACTTTCTTGGATTGTTCTTTGTCTGGTTCCTCCCCCTGGACCTTACCGCCATGGGTGACCCTACCAGGAGTACATGACTCCCAACGGCTTCACTCACAGGGTTCATTGGGAACACACAAGCCCACTCACCACAACAAGGTGACGATCCAGCGAGGGGATTGAAGGACATAGTGACTTGCTGACCAGATTGGTAACCATTTTCAAGTGTCTCAGATAGAACAGGATTTCCTTAAACCAGTCTAAAGCAAGCCAAGTATGAGTGTAGGTTGGGAGTAGTTTAAATAGTAGGTCTGGATATGTCCTTTGTGAAACTGGAAAAGGATTGTACTTCGTTTAATTAAAAAGATGGGTGTGCCAAGTAAATTCAAATTCAAATTGCATACCTTATAATTACTAGAGAGATAAAGGAAGCAATATTTCTTTGAACAGCATGGAGCTGTTAGCAAAGTGAGCTTTTGAAAAGTTGAAAAAAAATTAAGAAATATGCAATCCCCCAAGCTCCTTTGCAGACTTTGCATGGAGGGAAGATCACGCACTAGCCAGGTTCAATTACAACTAAAACATTTGTGCCCCTGTAAAGCAAAAGTCCAAATAGGTGACAGAGAGTCTGTCCTAATTGCTCTTATGCTTCTCTAATTTAGGTATCAATTAATTATCTTGCATAGAAAAGCAGCATTTTCAAGTTTAGCTTTCCTTCTTATGTGCTATTTATAAATGTGCAGTTAGTTTTTATTTATGTGGTAATATTAAAAAATATTACAAACAATGTTATTTCTTGCACAATCTGCTCTTTCACTTTCACCAAGAGTTTTTTCCGCTTCCTCTTCCTCCTTCTCCCTCCCTCCCCATTTTCCCCAGGCACCAACAGAGTCCAACATTATTTGGCATGACATCCCCTGCTCCAAACCTTAAGGTATAGGATGCAAACACCCCCGTCATGTCAAGTAGGAATCAGCCCCATGTGAAATAGCTCTTGTTTATCTTCATGCCATGGGACAGATGCAGTTCTCCTAGTTGAAGATAAGAGAAAATACGATTTGCCTTCATAGGATACTTTCAATCAACTTGCAGCCTTGATCCACCATTCCAAGAGTCAGAAGAGGTAAAACAAAGTGAAGTTATGCATCTCTTAACTTTTTTAGAAGTGGAGGAAGGGTGTGCATCACTTCCTGTTTTTACTTAAGTGGGATGAGTTGAGATAAAATCAAATCATCCCACTGAAGTTTTTCATGATTGTTATTTTTTTCGCATACAGAGCTAACATGAGCAAACTCCCCTAAAATAATAATAATACCTTTCAAGCAAATACTATATTAGTAAATATTCTACAAAATATATGGAAATATTAAACTTGTTTGTTGCAAATTGATGACTATTGCAAGGAATGTCTGAAACAAAGGCAGAATTACTCTTTGAGTACAGGTAGTCCTCAGTTAACTACAGTAATTGGGACCAGAATTTCCATCACTGAGCAATGTGGTTGTAAAGCACAATGTCACGTGACCGCATCACTTAGCGATGGCAATCCTGGCAGTCCCCATTGCCATCATTAAGCCAGGTTCACAGGTTGTTAAGCGAGGAGCCCCTCACAACTTCCTCCTGGCTTCCAACAACCAAAGTCAGTGGGGAAGTCGGCAGGAAGTTGCAAATCCCAGGCGGCTCGTAAGCAGACCAGCAGGCAGGTAAGTGGCTGCTGCTGGGTGGGGGAGAGCGTGCGGGGCTGTGCAGGTGGCCGGTGTGGCATGGCTCCTGCTGGGTGTGGGGGGGCATGCAAGGGCCCGGCACGGCGTGAGCGTGGCAGGGTTTGGGGTGGCTTCTGCCAGGCACCGGAGAGTGCATGAGGGGCTGGTACAGCATGGCACAAATGCAGTGGGGCTTCGGGTGCCTGCTGCCGAGTGGGGGAAGGTGCAAGCAACTTACCTGAGCTATATGCAGCCTTCCCTGCTGGCTTCCCCATTGACTTTGCTTGTGGGAAGGTGGCAGGGAAGGTCACAAATGGCGATCTTGTGATCTTTGGACATGCAACTGTCATAACTGTCATAAGTGCGAGCTGGTTGCCAAGCACCCAGTTCATGATCATGTGACCACAGGGGTGCTGGGACATCCAGAACTTTGAGGACTGGTCTTAAGTACCACTCGTTCAGTGCCATTGTAACTTTGAATGGTCGCTGAATGAGTGGTCGTTAAATGAGGACTATCTGTATTGTTTGATTATCAAGCACAACCCCAACCCTCCTTCCCCAGTTTCTTAGGACTCTTGTTGAGAAGCAGGCTCAAACCAGAATATTTGATACCTTGCTTAGCAGTTAAAAGGAATAATACTTAAGTTTCCACTCTACCCCCATCCCCATGAAACATTTCTAACGAAATCTATCTATAGTCTGTGCACACTAAAATATTCATGTTTTTCTACTCTGCCACATTAGGAACAGATGAGCATACAAAGGAATAGAATAAATTACTTTTATTTGTACAAAGTGTGACAGCACTTAAACAAGACAAAGCAAAGTCTGTCCCCATATTATCTGGTTCATGCTAGATGTCTGGAATTTCATAACATATTGAAGTGTAACATCACTGTAGATATGAGGACTTTGCTCCAGAGTAGAGAACATGTTTTACATGCAGAAATAGTGTCACATAGAGAAAGGTTTGTTCTGAAACCTTCTTCAGATAGGGGATTCAAATAGTTTCAAACCTACATAGTGCTTTAGTTGATTCTGAGGTGAAACATCACTTGTTTATTCTTCATGTTGACTATAATGGGAAAATTCAACACATAGCTATGATTTGATTTATGTTTTCTCAGACATTGATGAAAATGTCCTACACAGTTATTTCTAATCCTTTGTTAGAATAATGGCTCCTTTTATGAGAAAAATTTTCAGTTAGTATCTCCTGATCTATACATTCTGAGGTCCAGACAATGCTCTTAATTTTATGTATTGTTGAAGGCTTTCATGGTTGGAGTTCGATGGCTGTTGTGGGTCTTCCAGGCTGTGTGGCCGTGTTTTGGAAGTTGTGGTTCCTAACGTTTCACCAGCATCTGTGGCCGGCATCTTCAGAGGGCAGGAGCACAGACAGAAGTGATCTCTCTGTGCCCAGGTACAGTGGCAATGTTAGTTTTCTATTTATAGAGCTAAGTTATAGAAGATTAGGTGGGGTTTTTTTTGTTGTGTTGAAATGTTAATGAGTGGCTGCTGAGCGTGATTAGCATGTTCATTGTGAGAAGTATTCCCATGTCCTCTTAATTTTACCTGATGTGAAAATTTAATCTAGTCCTAACCATTCTTGTACTGTAGTCTCTCTGGGCCTCTGGATAATTCAGTACATATTCTGAAGAAAAGAGTCACAGAAGATTATTTCAATATATGATTACTGCGGTGAGATTATTATATGCCGACCTGGCGTGTATTACCAAGACCTGGCTGGGCCCAGAGGGGGGAGTAGCCCTCTCGGAGATGTGCCCAGACAGGTTTCGGGTGTGGCATCAGCCGAGACACCGGGGCAGGGGAGGAGGGGTGGCAGTTGTCATCCAAGAGTCCCTTGTGGCCTTCAGGGGCGCTGCTCCACAAGTGACCGGGTGTGAGACCCTGTTTTTCAAGTTGGGTTCACGAGAACAGTTGGGAGTGTTGCTGCTGTACCAGCCTCCCTGCTGCGTAGCAACCTCCCTGCCTGAGCTGCTCGAGGCTGTCTCGGGGTTGGCGGTGGAGTTCCCCAGACTTATGGTTCTGGGGGACTTCAATCTGCCATCTCTGGGACGGTCCTCGGAGGCGGCCCGGGAGTTCATGGCTACCATGGCAGCTATGGGCCTGTCTCAGATTATTCGTGACCCGACTCGTGACAGTGGTCTCACCCCGGACTTAGTTTTCTTGTCTGAGCAGTGGCAATGTGATCTGAGGGGAGAGTTACATCTTTCCCCATTGTCATAGTCAGACCACGCCCTGGTGACCCTGAGACTCTCTTGTGCTGCCCCACTCCGCAGGGAGGCGGGACCCATTTGATTGGTCCACCCCCGGCGACTGATGGACCCAGTGAGGTTTCAGAAGGAGCTGGGGGTTATTCCCGAGGACTTGCTTCACGGTCCAGTGGAGGTCCTGGCCGCAGCCTGGAATAAGGCAGCGGCCAGAGCCCTGGACAAGATCACGCCTATGCGACCTCTCCGGCCCTGCTTGGCCCGCTGTTCTCCGTGGTTCATGGAAGAGTTAAGGGCTTTGAAGAGGGTTAAGAGACGTCTAGAGCGCCGCTGGAGAAAGACGAAGACTGAATCTGACCGAACACAATCTAGAGCCGCAGTCAAGGCCTACCTTGTGGCGGTAAGAGCGGCGAAACGTGAATATTTCTCCGCTCTTATTGCGTCCGCAGAATGCCACCCGACGGCCCTTTTCAAGATTACAAGATCACTTTTGGGTCGGGAGCAGGGGGAGACCCATTTACAGGGCCGTTCGGAAGAGTTTTCTGAGCATCTGCAGGACAAAATCGCTCAGATTCATTCCAAGTTGGACTCCAAGCGTGAGACAAGATCTGGGGAGATGCCAGAGGCTCGTACTTACCACATTATCTGCGAACAATTTGATCCTGTTGCGCCTGATGAAGTAGACAGGATCTTCCGGATTGTAAACGCCACCACATGCCAGCTTGACCCATGTCCCGCCTGGTTGGTGAAATCAGCTAGTGAGGTGACATGTGGCTGGGTCCAGGCGATGATTAATTCGTCCTTGAGTGAGGGGGTGTTCCCGGCTGCCTTTAAGGAGGCGCTGGTGTACCCCCTCCTCAAGAAACCTTCCCTGGACCCTACAATCCTGGGCAATTTTCACCCAGTCTCCCACCTTCCCTTTTTAGGAAAGGTGGTTGAGAAGGTGGTGGCGTTGCAACTCCAGAGGATTCTGGAGGAAACAGATTATCTGGACCCCTTCCAGTCAGGTTTCAGGCCGGGATATGGGACGGAGACCGCATTGGTCGCGCTTATGGATGATCTCTGGCGAGAGCGGGATGGAGGGAGTGCGTCCATCCTTGCTCTCTTAGATCTCTCAGCGGCTTTCGATACCGTCGACCACGGTATACTTTTGGGGCGGCTCGAGGAGTTGGGGGCGGGCGGCGTGGTTTTGCGCTGGTTCGCCTCCTTTCTCCAGGGCCATTCCCAGTCGGTGTTGATAGGGGAGGAGAGAGCTGACCCGCGACCCCTGACTTGTGCGGTGCCGCAGGGGTCGGTTCTCTCTCCTCTCCTATTCAACATCTACATGAAGCCACTGGGTGAGATCATCCGTCACCACGGGATGAGGTATCACCAATATGCTGATGATACCCAGTTACACATCTCCGTCCCGGGTGAAGTAAGTGATGCGGTCAATGCCTTATCTCAGTGCCTGGAGGCTGTGGGGGTCTGGATGGGGAACAACAGGCTTCAACTGAACCCTGGTAAGACGGAGTGGCTGTGGATTGATGGCCCCCCTGGATCCGGGAAGTTGTCATCTTTGGTTCTGGGGGGGGGTTGCACTACCCCACTCGGATCCAGTGCGGAATCTGGGGGTCCTCCTGGACTTGCTACTCCTGCTCGAAGAGCAGGTGGCAGTCGTGGCCAGGAGGGCCTTTGCACAGCTGTGAGTTGTGCGCCAGTTACGCCCTTTCCTGGATCGGGAGGCCCTCCGAACAGTCACTCACGCCCTTGTCATCTCCCGTATAGACTATTGTAATGCGCTCTACATGGGGCTACCCTTGAAGAGTATCCAGAAGCTTCAGCTGGTGCAGAATGCAGCGGCGCGAGCAGTTATGAGTGCCAGAAGATCGGCACATGTGACACCCCTGCTACGCGAGCCGCATTGGGTGCCAGTTTGCTTCCGGGTCCAATTCAAGGTGTTGGTGATTACCTTTAAAGCCCTACATGGCATAGGGCCAGGGTACCTGAGGGACCGTCTCGTCCCGATAACGTCGGCCCGCCCCACCCGTGCATGCAGAGAGGGCATGCTTCGGACCCCCTCAACAAGAGAATTCCATCTAGCGGGGTCCAGGAGGCGTGCCTTCTCTGCGATAGCGCCCGCCTTGTGGAATATCCTGCTCCCGGAGGTGAGACTGGCCCCCTCCCTCCTGGCCTTTCGGAAGGCCCTTAAGACCTGGCTCTGCCACCTGGCCTGGGACGACAGAGGTGGTAGTGCCTCCTGGGGTTGACTGGCCCCGTAGCTCCACGATCTCTTCTGCGGGTCCAAATCCATCTTGGATTTTATTTTATTATGTTATGCTTGTGTTTTTAGATATTTTGTATAGTTTTTAAATTTTTTATTTATTGTAACCCGCCCAGAGTCCCTTGCATCGAGATGGGCGGGGAATAAATTTGAAAAATAAAATAAATAAAATAAATATGCACAAACATGGAAAGATTTGGCATTACCTACCATGAAGGAATGGTTGGTGAAATTGACAACACTTCCTTAGATGGCCAAACTGACTTCTATTAGAGAAAGGCCATTATTGACATTCATCAATGACTAGAAACCCCTTATGGACTTTTTGCGTAAAAAAGAAAATGATTTTGTGACTAATAGTTTTGATGATTAGAAATAATAGGTTACAGAAAGAAGGGAATTATGATGTAATGTTAGAGAGAGAGGTTTGATTAGAATTGTATGTAAAACTGCCGAGAGGAAGATTGGAAGCCACTTCTTTATATTTGTTTTTATGTTTTTATGTTTTTATGTTTTTATGTTGTTTTTATGTTTTTATGTTGTTTTTATGTTTTTATGTTGTTTTATATTTTATATTTTTATATTTTCTGTTCTGTTCTTTTTTCTTTTTTTCTTTTTTCTTTGCCTCTTCTTTGCCTCTTCTTTCTTTTTTCTTTTTCACATTTATTATATTTTTTCTTTGAATGTATTTCTTATTATATATGTAAAATCATTTAATAAAAACTATTTTTAAAAAGGACATATTCTGAAAATGTGGGCCACATTTCTGGGGGTATGAAACCAACCAGGTGTGCTGGCCTTTGTCCTTCCAGGCTGATTAAGGTAGATAGAGAAAATTAAGTGATTATAGAAAGTGATAAATATTTTATTGGAGGAAGGAATTATGCCATTTAATCATAAAGTGACTGTTCTGAAAACTCTATTAAAGAAAACCTCTCTAATTCCCACAGTACTGGAAAATTTCCAAGCAGGTGAATTTGGGCCAAAGTACTTGAGTGTATAGTCATATGTCATTTCCAGAAGCTCCTGGATGAAAGAGATTATCTAGGCACATTACAGTTGTCTTCAGACTAAATCGGGGATTAGACAGATTTTATAATCTGAATAGATGATTCACATTAGGAGTGGACAGAGGAGAGTGGCCCTGGTGATTCTGTTTGATTCCTCAGCAATATTCAGTACCATAGACATGATGTCCTTCTGGAATGTCTGACAAGGATAAGCTTGGGAGATACTCTCTGTGAAAGCCCTCCTTAGGGGTTTCCTTAGGGGGTTCCTTAGCCTTCCTTAGGGGTTAATCTTGGAAGAGATGCTAGGAAATGTATGTATAGTATTCTTCAGGGTTTAATCTTATTTGTATCACCCCACCACCCCTTTTATTTTTAAGATTAAATGAAACCCTAGGAGAGATAATCTCAGGATGTGGCATAGGATGCTATCAATATGTTTTCTACATCTTACTTCATCAAACTATAGCAGATACTTCAGTGGTAGAGCTAAACATTCTATGCTGCCTTGAAATGATTTGGAGGGCAATGTTTTTAGACAGGACCAAATTTTTAGTTATAGTTACATTATATTACCAATGTTGAGTCCATTTACTTAATTACTTACTTACATCCCTTCTATTTTATGGCTCACTTTATACAAAAGGATTGCTGGGGGGAAAAAAGTTGAAACAGAATGTATATACAATATTTAAATTACCTCTTTTCTCAGCAAAATACACCTAAGCAACAAGTGGAAAATAACATTAAAAATCACATTTAAAACAATAAATAAAAGATATTAAGAAGTACAATCATTTTGCCAAGATAACTGACTGGATATATTGCCTTCTGAATAACTACAAAGCAGAAGGGTTTGGTAAAACTTTCATAAAAAGTAACTCATAGTTAACACAAGGTCAAATCTACTTTGAACATTTTGTTCAACAGAAGGCCTAGTATCAAAAGCAAAAAGTCTGTCAATTTTATTGCCCCATTTTAAATGTACTGTAAATGATTTACAGAAATGATTTGTAACCTCCCTTCCTTCATCTGTAGCTCTTTTCAGCTATCCATAAAACAATCGTTTATATTCTTTTTTTCCCCCTGCAAGGTTCCTATGGCAACCTCCAGGAAGTATTTCTTAGTAACCTTCAAATATATGTATACATTTACAAACAAACTTTTTGCTGTTACCTATAGAGCTGAAATAGCCAAAATAGCCAAAAGTAATATCTACTGAAATCTAGGGTGGAATACTAGAGAAGTTCTAATTAATAACAATGGGCCCAATGGACTTCATACCTAGGAGCAATGTGGCTTCCTGACATTACCATTCATAGGAGTGGCATTGCCATCTCTAATACAGCTACTAATCTTGGCATGGGAAAGAGGTGCAGTGATGTGAGGATTCAGTCAGTCAGCAACATAGCATCCAACTTTTTTTGGTGCAGTCACACTTGGATGAATAATGCATCTGAATAATGAAATAACATACTTTCACATCTTCATCCATTGTTACAGAAACCACTGCTGTAAGTTGCCAATGGCTCAATCAGACTCGAGACAAGTTTTACACAACCTGGGTTCTCTTCATCTCCTAGCTTGCTTCATTGCCTTTAACTTAAGTGTATACCAAAATACTGAACAGTGGCAGAAAATGCCCAGCGTAATTGTGTCAAATGCCCAAGATGTTTCTGTACTTGACAAGAACCAAGGCATCAATACTATATTAAATGAAAAACTTCCACAACCCATTGAAATTCCCAACCTTCAGAGAGGAATAGTTGTTCCAAGTCTAAATGTCAATAAGAAATGTTCCAACTACAACAATATAATAGAAATAAATTTGCCATCTTCAAATTACCATCTTCTTACCTTGTAGGAAAAACCAGATCCAAAGAGCATCCTGTCCCACATTTTGAACCAATAGTGAAATAGGGCAGATGCATGGTTGACATACAAGTAGTACTTGACCTACAACCATTAATTCAGCAACTGTTCCAAGTTACAATGGTGCTGAATCAATGGAGGTTATGACCGGTCCTCAGAGTTCTGGCAGTCACAGCACCCCTACAGTCACTTGATTACGATCTGGGCACTTGGCAACCGGTTCACACTTACAACGGGCTGCAGCGCTCCATGATCACATGATCACCATTTGCAACCTTCCCTGCCGGCTTCCCCAGAAAGTCAATGGGGGAGCCAGCAGGGAAGGTTGCAAGTTGCTGGGGTAAGTCTCCCCCATCCACACACCCTCCCCCAGCCCCTCTGCACTTGCACCCTCACGTACAACCCCTGACCCATGCCATGCCTCTCGCACACCCCCTCACACCCTCACATCCTCTTGTGCACCCTTCCCAACCCTCACTATGCCTCTTGCACAAACCCTCGCACCGTAGTGCACCCCCATGCACCCATGCCTCTCACACACCCACTCGCACCCTCAACACCCCTGTGCACCCCCTCGCTCCCTCCCCTACCCAGCAGCAGCCACTTACCTGCCTGCTGGTCTTGGACTTGCAACTTCTTGCCAGCTTCCCTACTGATTTTGGTTGTGGGAAGCTAAGTTGTCTCGCCTAACAACTGTGGGATTTGGTTAACAACAGCAACCGGGACTGTAGGGATTGCTGTCACTAAGCGATGAGGTCATGTTTTACGATGACATCGCTTCGCAATGGAAATTCTGGTCCCGATTGCCGTCGTAAGTCAAGGACTACCTGTATTTAATATAGAATCCTGAACTGCTCAGGTCATGGCAGCTCCAGAGCCATTATTTTGGGAGCATTGAATATCAGCTTCAAGGCCACCTTTTTCCAATCAGTTTTCCAGTGTGTATATGGAAACCCAGGGAACCATCATTCAGATATTTGACCCATACCTTGATTAAGAAATCCAGTCAGCCTTCTTATCTACCACCAAATCAAGAATGACTAGAGATCTTATTATTCATCAACCTGGTATCTAACAATAGCATTACCAGGCCAGAAGGTACACCAGTGTATGTGTGTGTGTGTGTGTGTGTGTGTGTGTGTGTGTGTGTGTATGTATGTATGTGTGTGTGTGTGTGTATATATATATATATATATATATATATATATATATATATATATATTCAACTTATATGACCGCCCATCTCCCCCCATGGGGAACTCTGGGCGGTTCACAACAATTTAGTTAAAATAAAATAAGTTAAAATAAATTCTAAAAATATATAAAACTACAATATATACAGTACAAAAATAATTATAAAATCCAGATGGACAAGGTATTCATTAAAAGAAGGACATTAAAATTAGGGGATTAGCCATCTCCATGAGGAACTATCCCTTCCTCCTTCCCATGCCAGGTGGCAGAACCAGGTCTTCAGCTCTTTCCTAAAGGTCGGGAGGGAGGAAATCTGTCTCAACTCCGGATCACCACAATAATCACCACAATTCATGCTTCTAAGGCCAGATGAGACCAGTGTCCATGGGGTGTGGGTCTCTTTGGAAGTTGCAGAACACTTTCTTCTTCATAAAGCTGATACTGCCAATTTGAGACCTTCCAAATCATTTCAAGGCAGCATAGAATGTTTAGCTCTACCACTGAAGTATCTGCTATAGTTTGATGAAGTAAGATGTAGAAAGAAGTAAGTTGAGAAAGTTTCTGAAAAAGTGGTTGTCAGTAAGTACTGCCAGGATGTGGGATTTTGAATCTCTTAAATGCAATCTGAATTGTTCAGTGTGCTAAACTCCATAGCAGAAAGTATACTACACAATTCCATGTTCTATTTTAGCACAGAGTACTAATTTTGATGTCTTCAATTAGTTTAAGTGAGTTTGGTAGAGATTTTAACTGTTTTTAATTAGATTGTGTTTATGTGCCTTTTCAATAGGATAGAAAGGTGAGATATAAAGGAGAGAGCCAGTTTGGTGTAGTGGTTAAGGTGCTGGCCTAGAAACCAGGAGACTGAGTTCTAGGCCTCCCTTAGGCATGAAAGCCAGCTGGGTGACTTTGGGCCAGTCACTCTTTCTCAGCCCAACCCACCTCACAGGGTTGTTGTGGGGAAAATAGGTGGCAGGAGCATTCAGTATGTTCACTGCCTTCTGTTGATCAAATACAAAGGGGATAAAAATCTAATAATAAATAAAGTAAATATTAATGATAAAAAATAAATAAGTGTATAAAAATATGAAGCTGTCCTAACTGTTGTCCTAATTGAGACACCACATGTGGAGAGTTGACTTTAAGCTCCATCCTACCCACTTATTTTACAAAATGCACCCAGTCTTATATGGAGTTTCAAAGAGAAAACAAGAAAAAAAAATTTTTTAAACCCATCCCTGGGAAGAGATTATACTTTGTGATGAAAACACCTGGGCAATGTTAAGTCCCCTTCCACGTGTGATTGTTTTGATCAGGATCAGGCTCTTGCATATTTACACTACTATAAATATAAATCAGAAGGACATTTTCCTGCTGCCTTCATGTAGTTTTGCCCTCAATGTATGTATTTCTTTTTATTTGTTCATGATAAAGTTAAGGAAACACTGTTCTTTATGAAAGTTTTTCTGGAATCAACCTTCCTTCCTTCCTTCCTTCCTTCCTTCCTTCCTTCCTTCCTTCCTTCCTTCCTTCCTTCCATCCATCCATCCATCCATCCATCCATCTATAGAGGCTATTCTAATAAAAACTGTGTAACCCATTAACCACACTCACAATAGTTCCCTATTATGTATGAGATAAATGCTTATTAAATAAAATTTATTAAAATTAAGTACTTACATTATATAAAGAATGTTGTTTAACAGAAGAAGAGATTAAATTAATGGGCTGTGACTAGCCTCAGATAAGTTGGTGACTATTACCACATGAATCTATCAACAGATAGGAAAATGATTCTGGATAAGGACCAATTGCCCAAAGTCTGTATACAATCTAATTTTAGGTCCTCTACTCCACCTGTTTTCTGCCCTCCTCCAGATAACACAAACAATATGATGGAGTCACTTCACTAGAAACAATTGAATAGAACTGACAACTTCATAAAGCTTCAGACCATGAAATCCCAATTGGTCCAATCACAGATCCATTTATCATGTCTGTAGAGATGTTATTAAACTATACATTACTGTCTTTCCTACTGTGATAACTGCTGCTTGGAAATGGGCCATTCTGCAGCAGAAAGAATCCTTTTCAATAAATTTCTTTAGAATTGTTTGCCCATTTTAAAGCAAGATCTTTTTTCTAAAATACTTAAAAAACAATAAGAATACAAGCTGAATTAAATAATTAGTTTACCCTGGTGCAAAGAACTTTCACTTACATAAAAATATCCAATTTGCTCCTAACCTGACCACTACAATCTTCTGGAGCAATATGGCATATAATGCAAAGCTCTGCAGTAGGCATGGGGGTCTAGTGAAAATTAGTCATTTCTACCAATACAAACCAGAGGCAACCTGGCAATCCATTCTAAGATACTGCCCTTCTTTCTTATGTTTACCATGTTTTTTGCATCTCAAACCCTTACCTTTTTAAAGGTATAGCTTTTAATAATGATAATAAAGTACTGTCAGTACTATATGCAATAAAACACCCCATATTATATTTAGACATAGTGCTAGAATTGATAACACCAATAATCACATTGCATTATAAGGTAATCCTCCAAAGTATTATCTTTACAATTACTAGAGTACTAGAAATGGAATATAATATAGGGTAAGAGGCCATGCCAGCAATAAATGACAATAATACAATAATGTAACATTCTGGATAGACCTGGCCTTTATTTATGGCAAGCATTTGGCAATTTTATATGCTGGAAGAGGAAGAGGAACATTGGAAGAGGATATCCTTAACACACTCAGTTTGTCCAGCTCTGCCAGGTACAGACCTTCCAAGGTACCATATCATTTTATATTTCCCTTCCAAAACAGCCAAGGAAAAAGCACTACAGGTAGTCTTCACTTAACAATGGTAATTGATGGCTGTTGTGGTCTTCCGGGCTGTGTGGCCGTGTTCTGGAAGTTGTGGTTCCTAGAAGACCCACAACAGCCATCGAACTCCGGCCGTGAAAGCCTTCGACAATACAATGGTAATTGAGCCCAGAATTTCTGTTGCTAAGCCATGCGGTTGTAAAGTGAGATGGCATCGCTTAGCGACAGCAATCCTAGCAATTCCCCTTGCCATCATTAAGTGAATTTTACCCGTCATTAGCCTGAGCACCCACCCCAATCCAAGCCATTCTGGGCTTGGTTCCTCCTAGCCCCGAACACTGCCTTCAACTCCCCTCTGCCTATCTCCCCCACACCTATCTCCCCCATCTCTGCCCTTTTGGAAGCCCTGCACCCTGCCTTGCGGGGTGGCAAGCCCAGCCGCACGGTGTGAGGCCACTCATCCCGTCCCACCCAAACAGCGCGAGGCCGCCAATAGCAACCTCCAGCCTCCCCAGCTGCCTCTTCTCCCAGTTCCCCGCACCTACCTTTTGCCTTTTTCACCCAGCAGAAGTTCCTGGCTGCTGTTGCTGAGTCCTTTTCGGACCCAGCTTCTCTGGCGAACATTTCTTCCACGTCGCTCCCTTCAGAATGCTATCTTCTCAGCTTATGCTATCTTCTCAGAGCCTTTGAAGAGCTCATAGCCAAGCCCTATGCCATGTAGAGCTTTATAGGTGATAATTAGCATGTTGAATTGTACCTGAAAATCTAATGGCATAATGAGAAATGCCAAAAACTGCCCACGCTGTTGTATTTTAGACCAGCTATAGTTTCTGAGGGCAGCCCTATGTAAAGTGCATTAGAGTAATCCAAGCAGGAGGTGAGTAAGGCATGAGTCACTATGAGCAAGGCCTCTCAGTCCAGGAATGCTCACAATTGGTGCACAAAATTAATCTGTGCAAAGCCCCCACCACCACCACCAGCCATGGCTGCTACTATGGAGGACCTCCAAATTGCATACCAACCCTGACTAAGGAAGTGCACTTCCATGCAGAATTAAAGATGGAAAATCTGCATAACAGGGTGCCTTAAAATGCACAGCCACTCGGTCTTGCCTGGGTTGAGCCAAAGCCTGTTCCCCCCATCCAGACTTCTACAGCCTCCAGGCACTGGGAAAGGACCTTGACAGCATTGCTTCATCAGCCTAAGGTGAAGCTGTACAAGTGGGTATCATCAGCATTCTGATGATACTGTACCCATGCCAGCAGATGACCTCACCCAGCACCTTCATATAGATATTAAATAGGAAGGTGGATCCCTGAGGCACCCCACAAAGCAGGGGCCTCGGGGTTGACCTTTCCCCCCATACAAACACTGACTGGAACCAGCTCTGGAAAAGGGAGGAGAACCACTGTAATATGGTGCCTCCCACTCCCAAAGCCCTAAGATGGCCCAGATGACCAGTGGTACTGAAAGCCACTGAGAGATCAAGGAGCTCCAGGATGGAGGCACTACCCCCATCCCAAGCCCACCAGAGACTGTGGCTTAGACAACTCCATAGGATCTGTACAGCTGGATTCCAACTCCAAGTGACTGACAGGTGCCTAGAATAGTCTTCACAGCAGCCCTGGAAGAGTTTCCACAGTGCCTCTTAACCCAGGAGGCCACAGGTTACCCTGAATAGAGGCAGCCATTGGCCCAAAATAGTTTTGTTGCCATTATCATTTTGCTGCCCTTATCACGACAAAGTAATCCTTAAGGAAGGCTCTTACCCATGCTTGGTCAAGAAAGAAAGAATTCCCGTTCTTTCAGTGGCATTCTGGCCACCTCTTATGCCATTTCATCACCCAGAAGTCTTCCACAAACCTGACATAGAGAGGCGATATAGGCCTGATCTGATCCAAGGCCAAAGTTGCCCTCTCATTCCAAGTGGTGACTAAGGCCTCAGACAAACCATCTACCAGGGCCCCAAGAACAACCCCAGGCTCCCTCTGGGATACAATCGGGTTTATTAGGTGCCTGGGGCAGACTGTTCAAATCGGTTCTCTCTTCCTGTGGGGCGTGGTGGCTCAGCGGGTAAGATGCCAGGCTTGTCGATTGGAAGATCGCAAGTTCAGAGGTTCGAATCCCTAGCCCCGTGTGACGGAGTAAGCTCCCACACTCGCCCCAGCTCTTGCCAACCTAGCAATTCGAAAGCATGCAAATGCAAGTAGATAAATAGGTGCCACTTCGGTGGGAAGGTAACAGCGTTCTGTGTACGTCATGCCGGCCACATGACCGTGGAAGCGTCTTCGGACAACGCTGGCTCTTCGGCTAACAAACGGAGATGAGCACCGGCCCCTAGAGTCGGACACAACTGCACAAATGTGCGGGGGGAACCTTTACCTTTACCTTCCTGTGGGGAGGTGCAACCCCAGAGAAGTCCAGAGCCAGTAGAAAGTGATCCATCCATGGCAAGTGACTGATAATAACATTGTCCAACTCCACATCATGTTGCCACTGCCCTGAGATAAAAGCCAAGTCTAATTGTGGCTGCAGTATGAGTGGGGCCAGAGATGACTTGGGTCAGGTCCATGGTGTCCATGAACTCCTGAGCTGTCTCTAAGTCTGTGCCCAAGAACAGCAAGTTGAAGTCCCCCAGTCTGGGGAATCCCACTGCCAATTTTGCAACAGACTCAAACAGCTCCAGCAGTGAGGTTTCTGTGCAGGAGGTAGCCTGGTACACAAGCTAGAGTCCCTTCTGGTCCCTACTGTCCTGTTCCAACTGAGGCACAACACAAGGAGCGGTGTTAGCAATACTTTATTAAATAGTAAACCAGTCCTTAGCGGTTAAGAACTGGTCCATTTATCAGAAACACCCAACAAGGCCCCTCACGAGGTAACCACGTGGTAAGGCGAGAGCACAATTCCATGTGGCAGTGAGGCAAGGCAGCAACGTGGTCCCAATGTGGTAACAGGGCGAGGTTCGGAGTCAAGTGCCGGCGCAGCAGCAACATGAGGCTTGGGGGCACAACCCGGTGTGTTTGCAAGGCGAGGCTTGAGTGGGGAGGTCTCCACGGCAACAGCACAAGGCTCGGGGGCAGGATCCGATGAGGTGGCAAGGCAAGGCTGGAGTACGGAGATCGGCACACAAAGGAGCAGGGCTTGGGAGCAGGATCTGACAAGGCGGCAAGGCAAGGCTGGAGTACGGAGATTGGCATAGCAAAGGTGCAGGGCTCGGGAGTAGGATCTGATGAGGCAGCAAGTCGAGGCTGGAGTATGGAGATCAGCACGGCAAAGGCGCAGGGCTCAGGAGCAGGATCCGATGCAGCAGCAAGGCAAGGCTGGAGCACGGAGATTGGCACGGCAACAGCACAAGGCTTGGAAGCAGGATCCGACACAGTGGCAAGGCAAGGCTGGAGCATGGAGATTGGCTCAGCAACAGCATGAGGCTTGGAAGCAGGATCCGACACAGTGGCAAGGCAAGGCTGGAGCATGGAGATTGGCTCAGCAACAGCACGAGGCTTGGAAGCAGGATCCGACACAGTGGCAAGGCAAGGCTGGAGCACGGAGATTGGCACGGCAACAGCACAAGGCTTGGAAGCAGGATCCAACACAGTGGCAAGGCAAGGCTGGAGCATGGAGATTGGCTCAGCAACAGCACGAGGCTCGGGAGCAGGGTCTGACATGGCAGCAAGGCAAGACTGGGGCATGGAGATCATCGCGACAGCAGCTTGGAGCTCAGGAGCAGGTTCAGACACGACAGCGACGTGGAGCTCAGAAGCAGGATCCGGTGTGGCAGCAAGGCAGGGTTTGGAAAAGGGGCTTGACTCATTCTCCAAGTGAGGCGCAAGGGCATATTCTGGCACGGTGACAAGGCGAGGCTCAGGAGCGGGATCTAACTCGGCAGCGGCATGAGGCAGGAGATTGTGACTCACCTCGGCAGGGCAGGACGTCTGCACAGGATGGAACAAATGATTGTCTCTGGCAACCTGCTCTGGTAACTGGCACCTTTTACCTTCTTGATTTTCCTGCTGTTTTCGGGTCTGGCCCAATCGCATCTCCCGTTGCTCGGCGCACCTCTCTGCCCTTCTCTCTTGCGTGCTGATAGGTAGTGGTGAGTCTGCTTCCTGGTTTCCACCAACCAGCGCCCTAAGGTTTTGCCGCCCAAAGCTTGAAACTGGCTCAACCCCTTGTTCAAATCTCACGCCTTTTTCACTGTTTCCCACCTCAACAACGGTCGGCTCCTCCTCTACCTTCGATT
The DNA here is from genome assembly GCA_023362775.1 of Charina bottae. Lineage (NCBI taxonomy): Eukaryota > Metazoa > Chordata > Lepidosauria > Squamata > Charinaidae > Charina > Charina bottae. The sequence continues at coordinate 4,557,274 of JALMGJ010000028.1, read as the reverse complement.
CAACCTCCATCATGACACCTACAGCCCAACTTCAAAAACAAGGCCTCACACTTGGCAATCTCTGAATCAGTGTCCCTGAAGGCCATTAGGGTTTCCCAGATGACAATTACCACATTTCTACCCTGGGTTCACAGCTGGTACCACATAGGAAACTCAGCTCTGAGAGGGGACCACCCCCTGGGTCCAGCGAGGTTTTGGTAATGCAAAGAGGGTCAGACCTCTCATCCACAATTAAATCATGGATGAAGCAAGCAGTATTATAGGCTAACTGTGCATTCAGAAGTATCAACCAGAAGCCAGGGTATGTTAATTTTGTCATCTATGCCCTATTCCATATAGGTTAGAAACTGTCCTCTAAAGTGAGAAGGAGTAAATCTACCTGAAAGTTGGATAAATTTAACTATGATGTGTACTTATCTATATTCTGCCTTCTATTTTTACCATACCAGTCTCAAGATTTTAGATGTTGGACCAATCACATATCATGTTAGGATCTGTGTCTCCAGTGAGCATACCTATCTCAGACATCAGAAGGATGTGGACAACAACTATTACATGGGTGCCTTTGAGAGTTTTGACTTCTTGCAATTGCCTATGCAGTTTTCTTGGCAGCATTTTTGGAAGTGGCTTGCCACTGCCTTCTTTTTTTGGGCTGACAGAAAGAGTGGCCCAGCTGGTTTCAACTGCTCAGAGATATCCATAACTGATCACAGTGTTTCTCATTGGAGTAAACAGGGAACATCTATCCTAATTGGGGCTACTAGGAATGTGTTTTATTATCCTTCTATAATGATGGTGCATGCTCAGGTTAATGCAGGAGAAGGTAAATATGGATGATCAACTCAGAATAACAAAGGGAACATAATTATTTAATGTTGTTCACAAATATTTGTCCATTAACACCTTCACTCCATATAGCATTCTTATTAGTCACCAGAAGAACAGGCCACCAGACAACTCCTGCCCTTGGATCTTTACATTGCAGAGTCAGGGCAGGCAAGGTATCACTGATGCCTGGCAAGCTGCAATAAAACCTTTGGCACTAAACATGTCCTTGCCCTATCCCAGCCCAGTTTATGGTGTCCAATCTGTGTGGAAATCTTACTGTCTGGGCTTATGTGTATCTGCAGCTCATCCACCCTTATTCAGACATCACCCAAACCTGCAAGACTATTAGGAACTAGAGCTTGCCCTAGTACTAATTCTGTTAAGATCTTTAGGTTATTAAACAAGATTATGCATTCTAGAACTCCCAAATGAGACTATAATTAATAACCAAACAATTTATAAAGTAATATTTGAAACTAAAGGCATAAAGACAATCAAATAATAAGCACTTGACAATGTGTGGGGAATATAGCACAAAGAATATTTGCATACAAAGCAATCAAATAAGAAGCAAGGATAACTATTAGAATTTACCACATTGTTGAATGAATGAATTTATTTATTTATTTATTTATTTATTTATTTGTCTCCCTAATAGTCAAACAACCCAAGGTATTGTACAGGACAAGATAAAAAACAGTATAACAGTAAAATAATGAGCTAATGGCAAGGAATTCAGAGTAGCATATTTGTCTCAACAAGAGAATGACAAGAGATTCAAAGGATAATGCACTTAATTCAATTGTGATGGTCCCAGTGCCAGTATCTTAACTTAAGAAATTCTCCAGACAATTCATCAGAATGCTAAAAGAATTCATTTATTAAAATACGACTACATGGAACGGCTGCAAAGCTCTGAATACTAGATTTGGCGCCAAGCATTCAAAGTTAAAAACATCCCTCTGACTTCATCCCTTGTTAGTTTCAAAACAACCGTTTTCCCACTCTTGATCCTCCCCCCTCCCAACTTGTTAAGTTTAATGAGAGTCCAGGTGTCTTATCTGTGTCCTTAGTTTTTCCCCAGTCAGCGAAGGAATGTGAGGCAGTTCTCTTCGGTGCAAAGTAGCTGGCTACAAAGCAGGCTGACACCAGTCGGCTTCTATACTGCTTGACACGTGTTGGCTCACGTACATAGCAGGCAAGCAAAGCGATTCAATGGAGAAAGGCATAGATTTGGGGTAATACACTGAATGCAAAGAGATAGAGGCACAGAGTTCAAAGTAGGAATGGAAATTAGGGAGGTTTAAGGATGCAATTCACTTTCATACACACATACATGCTAAGGGATAGCATGTTTTGTATAGGTATCACTTCACTTGTAAACAGAGAATAAAATAGAATGTTTCTGAATTAAATAAAAAAGGGGGGACAATAAAGAATTTCCTTTAATTCTTTTCATTTCAAATTCCTTTGCAGCTTGTGCATAGAGTTCTGGTTACTGAAGGTCAGTTGTAGAAGGATCTTCCAGCATTTGGAAGGAAAGAAAGATGGGGGTCCCTATTAATAATTGTGTTGCCAGTGTTCTTGCTTGGGCTTGTTCTGTGAGCTCCTTGGGTTCCTGAAAGCATGATGGTCTTGGAGCTGGGAAGTCAACTTGCTTTAATGGGTGTTCATTGGCACCCAACCCCCTTTGTCTGATTCTGGATCCAGCTAAAGCTGTTTCAAGGAAGATTAATTGAGTCATTGACAAGTTTATGCCTATTGCTCTATTTAACAAAAGGTATGACCCAGGAAGAGTTTATAGCTCTGACAACATTACTTTATGCAGATATCCTCTTGCTACATCTGCCACTGTTTTACCAAGGCCCAGCAATCAGTGATGCAAATGTGAAGAGAATTTCTTAGGTCCTCTTTAATATCTTTTTTATTCCCTGTTGCTACTATAATTGCTACGTATATACAAGTTGTGAAGGGACTATTGAAAGCACTCCACTTCCTTCAAATTTGGGTCCTCTTCCCAACTATATATAACCAACAGACTCCTAGGTATGCTTTACTGTAGCATGGAACAGTTCCCTGTGGTCAATGTTTTTTTTTAACTCCCTGGCTTGGTAGTTTCCACAAACTTTGAGCCAAATTGGGGTACAATTTAGAGGAAAGGGAGCAAGTCACATAACAAGACACAACACCTTTTAATAGTTATTTCCATTTACTTAGTGATTGTCCAGTTACAGGTTATACACATACAGAAAAATATTTATAGTCGACTCCAGGCTTGGCTGCCAGCTCGACCAGTCAGATTTCTCAGAACTGACTGAATTTCCCTTGCTTGCGTGGATTGCAGAAGTTGTGGTCCACTGAAGTTTTTTTTCCCCTGGAGAAGGGGAGACCAGAAGATTACTCGTGGGGCCATTGGGATTGCCTACCCTTGTTTTTTCTGTAGTTTTCCACCGCGGAAGGAACAGGGTAAGTGCAAGGCAATGGCCGAGATATATCAGGCTCTCGCAGGGGAAACAAGTCTCTTTGAAGAGACACAAGAGCGCCCAGCCGCTTTTAGATCACTTTAGGAATGTTTTTTTTAGATTAAAATATTTTTGAAATCTAAGATCTATTTTTTGGACTTTGTTGAAAATGTTGGCTAACTTTGTGCTTTCTTTGCTATAACTGATTCTGGTGGAAGTTTGATGGACTCTATATTTGCAACATAATGAAACGTCTGCATTTTTTTTTTTTTACTTCTCTTTTGTATTAGAGGGATTTAAGAGACTCTGTTTGTAATTCTTCGCTTGATAAACTAAATGACTATTCATTTTTTGAGAAACTCTTTGTTTGGATTAAGCAGCTTGCAGCTTGAAGAACGAAAGCTCGCAGTTTGAAGAATAAAAACACAGGGTAACGTGTTTTTTTCCTTGTCGTCTTTTTCTACATCCTCCCTGGTTGGATTTTGCTTCATTTGGAATATATTTTTTATTTCTCCTTCTATAAACTGTTTAAAATATTATTCTCTCCTGTATTTTGGATTATTGGAACTTTCTTTTTTCTTTTGACTTTAAAAAAAACACAACAACAACGACGTTCTGCTTAATAGATTCTGCTGGTAGTATTCCATGGACAGATTACATGATTATTGTTTTGACTAGAAGGGTTGTTGTTTTAATTTGAAGGACACAGGAAAGATGGCTTTCCAACTTGTACCTGAGGAGCTCAGAAGAGAGATTACTGAGGTTTTTTCAAATATTCAAAGGTCGTTGGAATTACTGTTCGTAACTCTGCAAAATAGAGAGAAAGAACAGAGAACAGAAACGGAGACAGAAAGGAAAAATGTTTTTCAAGTGGAGGAGAAACAGAAGGAGGAAATTTTGAGTATATTAGTTCAGAAGAACATTCTGAAGGCTTTACACTACAATCTTGGTATAGATATGTTGTGGCAGTGGAGACAGAGTGAAAATATGGGTGCACAGTTGGATGGATGTTGTGAAATATGTGGAAAGGGAGAGAAGGTTGCTCTGATATTCTATATGAGATATAGAAAAGAGCAGGCTGTATATTGCGAATCTCCCACAGTGTATTGTGATTTTGGCATAACCTAAACAGAAGATATGAGAAACTGTATGGATATAAAGGTTAATGAAAAAATATGGACTTGAATTGTTATGAGAAACTGTATGGATATATAAAAAGTGATATTCTAAATGTAAGATGCTAAATACAAACACAAGTTGATATTATAGAATATTGTTTTCCTTAGAGATATATTTATGAGAAGATAATGATATGATGGAATTAGAATGATGGTTACTACAGGATGATATATATCAATATGTATTGTATGAATATTATAAGAATTGATATATTAGCTATTACGTTAAGTGATATGATAGATTATGCATTTAGTTTAAATGGACACTACTACAAGGAATGGAAATTACAGATGGATAATTGAGATTCAAGAATTCCTTTTTTATGGAGATATATATATATTTTAGAATTAAATTATAGAAATATATATGTATGAACACTATAAGAATTGCTAAATTATGTATTAAGTTACATAACATGTTAGGTTATGAGTCATAATATGAATAGAATATATTGTAGTTTATTAGAAGTAAATAAGGCTTTTATTTGTTATACTAATTGGTCTTTATTGAAGATATAAATATGTAGTAATGAACATTCAACATTTAACTACTACTTCAAGGAGTGGAAGCCAAAGATGGATTATTGGGAGACAGTAAGATGAAGGTTAGAAGATTGGATTAAAGAAATCAAAAGGCATATGACAAAGAAAAGTTCCTGTATACTGTATGAAGGACTAACATTTAAAATCAATTGTTGTACTTTAAGTTCAAAGATAGATTGGAGGACATCTATTTTCTATATTTTCTTTGCTTATTATTTCTTGACTTCACTTTTTCTTTTTCTTTTTCTTATTTTGTATTTCTGTTTCTATTTCTTTTTCTACTTTAAATTTTATTATGTATTGTAAAACTTAATAAAATTTACTAGTTAAAAAAGAAAAATATTTATAGTCCTGAATTTTTGTTGTATATTGTTGTAAACCGCCCAGAGTCTACTGCTGTAGAGATGGGCAGTGATAAATTTGAATAAAAATAAATAAATAAATAAATAAATAAATAAATAAATAAATAAATTTCCTGCCTGGTTATTCATATACAAAATGATTAAAGTGACAGAGTCTGTGAAGTAATTTACCCAGGTGCAGGGGTAAGAATTGATGATGGCCAGTCAGGTTCCCCACCATTAAGGTTGATTGGAAGATTTTGGAGGCTGGGTTATGTTATTGGAGAGAAAGTTGAAGTCGAAAGGGCAAAGCACTTGTCAGTGTTCTTTCCCATTTGCTGGCAGATTTTCAGCACTTTCAAGAAAAAAAGACCTGGCTGTTTTTCAGCTATCCCTTCATTCCAAGTAACAGTATTGCAGACTGGGCCATCCAGACCTCTGGGCCCTCCAGTGCTTAGGGGGAATTTTCAACCAAAGTCAGGACAACCATGAAGTTCTAGCTCCACATTTTCTGCATTGAGTAGATTAGTTGAACTCAAGGACTTACAGTGGTGCCTTAAAGTTTGTGTGCCCTTTTGAATTTTAATATTTCTGCATAAATATGACCTAAAATGTGATCTGTTCTCCACACAAGTCCTAAAATTTGACAAAGAGAACCCAATTAAACAAATGAGTCAAAAGCATTATACTTGTTCATTCATATATTGAGGAAAATGATCCAAAGCTACATAGTTTTAGGACATGTGTGGAGAAGAGATCACGTTTTAGGTCATATTTATGCAGAAATATTGAAAATTCAAAAGGACTCAGAAACTTAAGCACCACTGTACAAGAGCTTTTTAACTCTATTTATTTATTTAATTTTTATCCCGCCTTTATTATTTTTTATAAATAACTCAAGGCAGCGAACATACCTAATACTCCTCCCTCCTCCTATTTTCCCCACAACAACCACCCTGTGAGGTGAGTTGGGCTGAGAGAGAGTGACTGGCCCAAGGTCACCCAGCCGGCTTTCATGCCTAAGGCGGGACTAGGACTCACAGTCTCCTGGTTTCTAGCCCAGCACCTTAACCACTAGACGAAACTGGAAGTCATGCATTTCTGTAGCTTTTAAGTTTTGTTTCATCAAAATTACTTGACCATTTTGCACAATATTGTAGACCAACGATACTATAGGTTGTGTTGTTGTTTTTTCCTCCACCACCACACAATCAAAACAATGATGAATATTGTAAGCTTAGACAGGTTAAGGTCCTATTACTAGTGAAGAAAAGAAGAGGAAAAATGCAAAACAAAAGGTTTGCTGCTTAATAATCTAATCAACAAAGCAGTGAACCAGAGATGCTATGACTTCATCTTAATTTATGTTCATTAAGAGTATTTTTTTTTCTCCCCATTTTTGTGATTCATTATCTCACAGGAAAACATTAGATCATCTGCTTTTTCCATGGTTGTCAGCAGCTAAACAAAAGGCTGAGAACACAGTCAACATATAAATCAATTTCCAATATACAATAAATCATGCAGGGCAGGCCAATTAAATGATGGATGTTGATTTTAAATATGAATGGCATACATTGGCTGGTGTAATATATGATAGCTCAACTCTGTGGGAAAGAAAGAGGACATGGAGGGCAAGGCTGCTGAGAGGAACATTTAAGATACAATTTTTAGAGCCATTTAAGAATACTCTTAACCAAGATAGTGCATTTGTACTCCCTCCCCATTCCATGTAGAAAGGGCAGCTGAACTGGCAGTAAAAACTTTCTTCAGCTCTGATGTTATAATAGTGCCTTGATCCCACTGGAAGCAACATGCTAGCTTATGGCACAAGGCAAGCTCTTTTCTTCAACATATGACTTGAATTCCTAGATTTTGTTGCCTGAATTGACTATCTTTCTTTCTGTAATAATGTGGCTGATCTGGTGCTTCACTATACTCTAAACATAAAAAAGGTTTTTGGCCAAACACAGTTCAATACCATCTCATAGATGATTATCCCCTGGGTGGATTATTTGGTGTGGCCCAAAGTGAATTGTGGGATGTTCAAATTAACTTTCCTTCAGTTTTGAGATGCAATACATTGCAGCACTAGTTATCCTATGATCATCATCTGACCCAATACATTTTTTTCTGTGGGGAAACCAAAGTCCATTTCCTCACTAGTTATTTATTATGTATTTGTTACTACATTTATAATCTGCCTTTCTGCCTATGTACAGTAAGCACTCAGGGTGGCTTACAGTAATTAAAACCTAATATTGAGAAAGGAACAAGAGTCCCCTTGGGGGAGATGGTGCGGTGATAGAAGTCGAAACATAAATAAATAAATAAAAATAAACAAGAAAGAATGTTCTAAAAAGAAAAAACTGAAGACATGAATAGAAATCTTCCATTATGGTACTGTAATTATATATGCAATGCTCATGTGCTGTGCTGTGAAATGTGCTTTCTGCCAGGGGCAATGATCAAGGGCAACCTCCAAGACTTATTAAGTCCACTGACAATCATCATTAACTGCTGATACATGTGGGGATAAATGATTCCATAAGCAACAGCTATAACTATATAACCATAGGGGCGTGGTGGCTCAGCGGGTAAGATGCCAGGCTTGTCGATCGGAAGATCGCAAGTTCGAATCCCTAGTTCCTTGTGACGGAGTGAGCTCCCACACTAGCTCCAGCTCTTGCCAACCTAGCAATTCGAAAGCATGCAAATGCAAGTAGATTAATAGGTACCACTTCGGTGGGTAGGTAACAGCATTCCGCGTGCGTCACGCCGGCCACATGACCATGGAAGCATCTTCGTACAACACTTGCTCTTCGGCTAACAAACGGAGATGAGCACTGGCCCCTAGAGTCGGACACGACTGCACAAATGTGCGGGGTGAACCTTTACCTTTACCTTTTATAACCATATCACCAGAGCCATCAAAAATCTTGAAAAGAAGCTCAAGAAACTGAGGTTCCAGTGGAATTTTCATCCATCTTTCCAGACCATGGAAGAAGATCAGAAAGGAAAAGAAGAATATTGCAAGGCTTTAATCTGAAACCTTTGAAAGGTAGAAATAAAAACTGAATAACAACTTCAAGAAAAGACTTGTGTACTATAGAAAGTGGGAGTGTTGCTTAAATAAGGTTCTTAAACTACTCAAAGAAAAATAAAAGAACATTAACTTACAGTATAAAGTTCATGGTCTTAATTGTCTATACAGAGTATCAGAAATAAACAAGATGAACTTGAGCTCCTAGTTCAGAAAAAAAAATCATTTAATTGATATAACAGAGACCTGCAGGGGTAACTCCCATGACTATGGAATATAGCAATTGAAAGTTATAATTTCTTCAAAAGGAACAAAAGAAACCTAAGGATCTCCATGCATATCTACATACTTCCAGCTTCCGCCCAGAACATACTACCAAATCTACTGTCTATACCAACAGTCTATTCTAAAACCGCATTTGTATTGACCCACTTGACAGAGATGCTCAACTGATGAAATTAAATCAGGCATTCAGGAGACTGGACCCCTTACCAACATCAACAGAGTGCCAGATAAATTCCCAGGGAGGACCTATTAAAAACAGAACACAAAATTAGAAGAACAGAACAACACCAATAGTCACCAATAGTTCACAGCTCAAACACATTATTAATAAGCTATAACCCATACTGGGCAATAAAACTGCACTTTCTCAGGCACAGGGTGGAAGACCCATACTTGCATGCAGACAGACAGCCAACCTGAAACAGATACTCACAAGCCATAAGAAACAACAGAACAATGCCAACATGGAAACCAGGTAAAGATAAAGGTCCCCCCCCCGCACATTTGTGCAGTCGTGTCTGACTCTAGGGGCCGGTGCTCATCTCCGTTTGTTAGCCGAAGAGCCAGCGCTGTCCAAAGACGCTTCCACGGTCATGTGTCCGGCATGACGCACACGGAATGCTGTTACCATCCCACCGAAGTGGTACCTATTAATCTACTTGCATTTGCATGCTTTCGAATTGCTAGGTTGGCAAGAGCGGGGCCTAGTGTGGGAGCTCACTCCGTCACGCGGGGCTAGGGATTTGAACTTCCGAACTTGCGATCCACAAGCCTGGCGTCTTACCCGCTGAGCCACCACGCCCTATGGAAACCAGACCATACAACAAATTTCTACTTTGCCCCCACATTTACACCGACATCACTATCACAGGCCCCAACAACTTCACACACAATATTAGAGGTGCATTCACATGTTCTTCCCCCAATGTGATATATGCCATCATTTTCTGCAATGTCCCTTTTGATTCTTTGTTGAATTAAAAGGTCAGACTTTGTGCAAAAGAATTAATGGGCACAAGTTTGACATCAGGTCCCAAAACAAAGACAAAAGGATCTCAGAGCATTTTGACTTTAGATCACTCCATTACAGATTTCAAGGTGGCTGTTTTAGAGTGATGAAACTATGTCAGCATTATAGAGTGAAACACTGCCAAACTCACATACATCAAATGGTTTGAGGCTATCTTAGAAGATCTTAACAAACTACAGTAGGTTTTTAACACATTACAGTTGCTAGTAGATGAAGTACTTACTATCGCACATGTAATCTGCATCTGCATAATCACTCTTTCTTCCCCTCCTCTTGCATCATCCACTTTCCCATTCTTGCATCAATTTAACCACTTCATGTTGGTGTATTATTCTTTTGAGGAGTAAGTCACAGCAATATAGCCTTATTAGGTAATCACCTACAAACTTTAAAAGGTCAAGCAACACATGATCCAGGCTGAAGAGCATAAAAGAACCTGCTTGCCCTTGCTTATATGCTACTCTCTCCTTGCTACTTACTGCTTAAACAAGGCAAGTGAAGTGTTTTTTTCTTTGAAGTTACCGGAGGCTTCTAGCAGCTATCTGTTTGCAGAAAAGCTAAGCTGAGGAATTTACGAGGTGCTTAGTGAAGATAGAGCCATGGCCACTTCTCAGTCAGTAGGAATGCCACTTGAAAGTTTATCAGATTCTAATTATATAAACTGGAGTTTAAAAATGGAAATGTATCTTTGGAGGGAAGATTATGGTCCCCCATTGCTGAACCTACTACAGCAAATCCCTCCAATGCATGGCTTAGGCTGGATGAATGTGCCAGAGTGTCCATTATTTTGGGAATTGAAGACAGTCAGCTAGTAAATGTATGTGGTTTACAGTCTGCAAAAGAAATGTGGGAGGCACTAATAAATTTGCATATCAAAGCAACAGCTGGAAGCAAGGTTTCTCTAACTAGAAAACTGTATGAGGCTTATCTGTCTGAAGAAGGGAGCCTGCATGAACATTTGCATTTCATTCAGCAGCTATTTGTAGAATTGCAAGAGAGGAATGGAATTTACACCTATAACAATAGCATACATTATTTTCTCCTCACTGAATGAAATGTGGGATATGTTAATTTGCAATCTAGAAGCAATGCCCGAGGCTGAACTTACTCTTTCGTATGTTTCGGGACGGCTACTTGCTGAGTGGGAGAAACAAAAGGAACGGCACTTGGCTCCACCCATTTCCTCTGATAAGCTATAGCGTGCAAAAGCCAGAGATGGGAAGAGCAATCAGGCTGAGGCCACAGCCCTAACCAGCTGCAGATGTTTCAATTGTGGCTCACCTGGACATTTACAGAAAAACTGTAATTTATTGCCCAAAGAGCGAAAGACAGGAAAAAAGAACAGAGAGGCAATGCAAAAGAAGACTCTTCAAACAACACATACTGCACATGTTCATGAAAAATATGATTCTGATTTCTGGGTGTTAGATTCTGGTGCTAATTGTCATTTGTCAAATTGTAAAAATTCCTTTGTTTCACTGTCTAAAACTAATAGACAAAGTGTTTCTATGGCTGATGGATCTACAATAGATATTATCGGTGAAGGTGACATGTATCTAACTTGTTTGGGGGAAACTGTTAAAAACGTGTTTGTTCCTAAATTGCAAACTAACCTTTTATCTGTATCCCAATTAGTAGCAGCTGGATATGTTATAATATTTAAGAAAGATGGCTGTGAGATATGTAAGAATGGTAAGTTGTGTGCAACTTGTGTACAAAAAGAGATTCATTGTACAGAATTCTAAAAGGCAAGCTGCAAAAGCTGTAATTGGCAACATTCCAATTCATGATCAGTGCATATACTTGATGCATAGGAGATTTGGTCATGCAAACTTCAGATACATAGCACAATTGCCTCAGTTATGTGCTGACCTGAAATTGAAACCTTGTGATAAATATCTAGACTGTGTAGTTTGCAAGGAATGCAAAACACAGAGGCTCCTGTGAGTAAGCACAGAGACAGAGTTACAACTAGACTTCTTGAAACAGTTCATTGTGACATAATAGGTCCCTTTGCTCCACGTTTGGGACAAGCAAGATTCATAATGACCATAATTGATGATTTTTCAAGATATACATGTATCTATCTGTTGAAACATAAAGATGAGGCATTTGATAAATTTTAAAGTTTTGTAACATGGGCAAATGGAAAATTTCCAAAACCTGTGTCTGTCCTACAATGTGATTGAGGAGGGGAATTTCTTTCTAATGCTTTTAGAATATTCCTAACACAAGGGTTAGAACAAATTCTTTCTAACCCTTACATGCCACAGCAAAATGGTGTTGCAGAACGGAAAGGTAGAACACTTCAAAAAGCTATGATGTGTTTCCTTAAAGATGCAAAATTACCTTTTAAATTTTGGGGTGAAGCAGTATCAACTGCCTGTTATGTTCAGAACAGACTGTTTAATTGTGTGATTGAGGACACTCCATTTCATTTGTTTTATGGTGTGAAACCAAAAGTGAACCATTGCTTACTTGCTACTCTCTCCTTCCTACTTACTGCTTACTGTTTCTTTCTGTTTGCTTGTTTCTACTATGTGGATTTGTAACACCTCCAGGGATCTGGAAGACAACTGTAAATATCTGTTTATATGAGTAACAAATATAACTGCAACTAAGTTACTGAAATGACTGGCATCATTAATTGGTCTCTTGTGCTGATTGCTTTTTGATACTCTGCAAGTGCAAGAAAACACACTCTCCAACACTTCATGCATCTGATAAAGTGAGATCACAAAAAACTTATGCCTTTTAATACAATGTGTTTGTCAGAAAAGTTGCTACCAGACTCCAGATTTTTATCTGCTCAGTGTATACCAGCTGCTCAATGAGGAGTGCAAACAGGTAACAGACAAAATGTGGAACTATTTAGTACCTATTTTGATCCATTCTCTTCCAGAAAGAAACATATATCTGTTCCATCAGGAAATTCATGAAGGGGCAGGATTGAAGTTTGAGATTACTAGAAACATGATCATGGAATACCTCTTTAGTTTTCATGGGTTTAAATATACAGGACAGATGAATTGCACCCTACAGTAAGCTTATTATCCAGCCAAACCCATATCTTAGAAAAATTATGGTGCCAGGTAACTGGAGGAAAGCATATATTGACTTTGTTTTCAAAAGATTGCAGGAGGAAGATCCACCAAACAAGAGACCAATCAGTTTGACATCAATGTATCTCTAAATTAAAAATATTTCTCATGAAAATAATGCAGAAATTATTAGACATTAGCATGGGTTTGTCATGAACATGTTGACATGATGTAGCTTGATTTCAGCAAAGAATTTGACAAAATATTCTACGCTGTGCTGATTAGCAGGCTAGTTAAGTGGGGCCAGATGAAATTACAATTAAATGAATACATAGCTAGCTCGAAAAATCTGATGCACAAATATAGGATGGGAGATATCTGGCTTAGTAATGGTACTTGTGAAAAAGATCTAGGAAGAGTAATTGATTGAAAATCAAATATAAGCCATTCGTGTAATGTGGCTGAAAAAAGAAAAAAAGAAAATGCAATTTTAGATGGCATCAGCAGAAGTACCATATTCATGTCATAGGAAGAAATAATTTCACTCTATCCTCCTTTAATCAAACCCAACTGCAAGTACTGTGTCTAGCCTCAAAATCCTTTAAGAAGGATTCAGAGAAGGGCAATATGGATGATCAAAGGATTAAAAACTAAGCCCTATGAAATGTATTGCCTTGAGAAAAGAGGACTGAGAAGGGAAATGATAGTACTCTTGAAGGGATATTACATAGAAGATAGCCAAGATCTGTTTTCTCTCAGTCCACAGTGTAAGATACAGAATAATTAATGTAAGGACAAGAAGGTAGGTTTCCATTGAATGTTGAGGAGGAGGAGGAGAGCTTGACAGCCACTCCCTACAAAAAGATATTAACCTGGTGATCTGCAACTATAGGCAGTATGTCCATTCCCAGAAGAATATTCCCCTAGATCTTTCCCAGAAGATGCAGCCTTAAATCTGAACCAAAAGTCTTCTGTTTACCAATATTAAGGAAGGAAGCATTTCCCCTATCATTTAATATCAACTGCCATCTGATTTCTTTCAAATTCTAACTTACTTGAAGCAGTTAAAAACAAAACATTCATCAAAAATACCATTTCAACTTTATAGGACAGTTCTTAGATTGTAAAAGTGAGCCAGCATTTTTTTATACAGACCAGGAGAAATTCTTATAGTTTACAGGCTTACCTTAACATGTTATGGCTGTGGAATATGTTCATTCTGTTATAAACTGGTTGCTGCTACTTGACACAAATTGGGCTCTTAGCAAACAGCCATATTCCCTCCTAATCCGTCAGTTTGGCCATCTGCGCTAGGTCCATCGCTTTTATTGTCCATTCTTCAATCGTAGGTATGTAATCCTCTTTCCAATGTTTAGCGAAGATGGTTCTAGCAGCAGTTATTAAGTAAAATAGCAATTTTCCATATTTCTTGTGTAAGTCTGATTTTATAAATCCCAGTAGATAGAATTCTGGCTCTTTGATAATGTCCTCTTCTAATATTTCACATACGGTTTCATGAATTTTATCCCAAAACTTTTTTGATTTTTGGCAAATCCACCATAGATGAAAAAAGGTGCCGACTTCTTTCTTACATTTCCAACATTTATTAGGTATAGCAATATTCATTTTGGACAATGTATTAGGAGTTATGTACCATCTGTACATCATTTTAAAGAAATTTTCTTTCATATTATAATTTAGAGTAAACTTTAGATCTTTTAACCACTTTTTCTCCCAATTTTCAATTTGAATTCTATGACCTATATTTTCTTCCCATTTGATTATACATTTCTTTTTTGGTAAATTAGACGTGTTAATTTGTATTAAAATTTTATAAATTTTTGCAATCAGATGATTATCTTCTTTCCATAATACATTGTCCCAATTTACTGATTTTTCTTTAAACTTAAATTTTTTAGTATCTATCTTAAATTGTTCATTAATTTGTAAATAAGTAAACCAATTGCAAGTAATTCCTTCCTTTGCTAAGTCTTCTCTAGTTTTGAGTTTAAAATTTGTACCCTCCAATATTAATAAATCTTTGTATTTTAACCAATTACACAAATGCCTCCTATGGGGAAGTCCACAGTGGTAAATTAGGTGATAACTGTGTTTTTATATTTATTCCAAGTTTTTAAAATGGATTTTCTGATTGGGTGGTGATTGAATGCCGTGTTTGCTTTTGTTTTGTTATACCAGAGATATCCATGCCACCCAAATCTGAGATCATGATCTATGTTTAGTAATTTTCTATTTTCTAATTTTATCCAATCTCTAAGCCAAATGAGAGCACAAGAATCATAATATAATTTTAAATTTGGCAATCCAAAACCTCCATTTTCTTTAATATCCTGTAAAAAATTGTATTTTATTCTTGGTTTTTTCCCTTGCCAAATAAATTTGGATACGTCACTTTGCCAATTTTGAAAGGTTTTGTCTATAATTATAATTGGTATCGTTTGGAATAGAACTAGGATTCTTGGCAGGATGTTCATTTTAATGGTTGATAATCTACCCAGGAAAGATAACTGTAATTTTGTCCAATTTTGTAAGTCATGTTTTATTTCATTCCATAGTTTTATATAGTTATTTTTAAATAAATCTGAATTTTTGACGTTATTTCCACTCCTAAATATCTTATTTTTTTAACATTTACAAAACCCGTAACCAATTCCATATTTTGTATGTTATTTTGAGTCATATTTAAATTTATCATCTTTTTTTTATTATTATTTATTTTAAAACCCGCCAATTCACCAAAATCTTGTATCTTTTTCTGCAAATGTCTAATTGAATTATTCGGATTTTGCAAAGTAATAACAACATTGTTGGCAAAAGCCCTTAGTTTATAATTTTCTTGTTTTATTTTTACCACTTCAATTTGATTATCCTTTCTGATGTTTTCTAGGAGAACTTCTAACACTAAGATAAACAGGAGTGGAGAGATTGGGCATCCTTGCTTGGTACCCTTTCCAGTGTTACAGTTCTGAGTTATGTCGTCATTTACCACTATTTTGGCTGTCTGGGTTGTGTATATAGCTTGAATTGCATTAATAAACCTATTGCCATAGTCCATAATTTTCAACGTTTTAATCATGAAATCTCAATTTAAATTATCAAAAGCTTTTTCCACATCTAAAAATAATAACAACATTTGTTTTTCATTATGATCTTTTGCATATTCAATTATATTTAAGATAGATCTAATATTATCCTTAATATGCCTTTTTGGTAAAAAGCCGGATTGATCCACATTAATAGTGTCCTGTAAAACAGTTTTCAATCTATTAGCCAAAATAGTGGTAAAGATTTTATAGTCGGTATTTAGCAGAGAGTCTATAGTTTTTGCATAGAGTCAGGTCTTGATCATCCTTGGGAATCAAAATAATGTTAGCTTCTGTCCAAGAATTTGGTATCGTATTTCCAGTCATTATAGAATTTAAGAGAATGTTAAACGAAGTTATAAGTTGCTCTTGGAATAATTTGTAGTATATTGCCGTAAATCCATCTGGGCCTGGGGTTTTACCTGGTTTTTGTTTTTGAATGGCATCTAATATTTCTTGCATAGTAATGGGTTCATTCATGTTATCTCTTTGTATTTGTGATATTTTTCCCAGATTACTTTCTAGTAAATAATATTCACTTCTATCCAATGGTATTTGTTGTTTTTGATATAGTTTAGTATAAAAAGCTTGAAATTCTTTTTTGATATTATGATTGTCTGTTAACTCTTCCCCATTTTCTCTTATTTTATTAATGATTTTCCCTTCTTTTCTTAATTTGAAAGCTAGCCATTTACCTGCTTTGTTAGCATGTTGAAAATGCCTTTGTTTAACATCTCAAGTTTTTTTCCATTTCGTCTGTTGTTAGTAATTCTAATTGTTTCTGTAATATTGTAATTTGATTTTTAGTATTTTTGTCTCTAGGATTACTTTGGAGTTCAATTTCTTTTGTTTTGATTAGATCACAAATTTTTAGAAATTTTTGTTGTTTTATTTTTCTTAGATGTTTACTTAGAGACATAAAATGACCCCTAATGAAGGCTTTACTTGCATCCCAAATTGTTGTTATATTTATATCGTCATTCATATTTAAGTAAAAAAATTCTTTTAATTTATTTTTACTAACTTCTAAATATTCCTTATTTCTTAAATTCTCAAATGAGTGTCCTTTTTCCTTTAGATGAAGATAAACTGCTGACTCTGGTCCTGTGGTGTTACTTCTCCTGTGTTGGGCCATCCGCCTGTACAAAAGTTGTTTGGTTTCTCCAATGTAGAGTTCAGAGCACTCCTCTGAACTGCAATATGCAATCCAGTGCAGTGAGGAGTGCTCTGAACTCTACATTGGAGAAACCAAACAACTTTTGTACAGGAGGATGGCCCAACACAGGAGAAGTAACACCACAGGACCAGAGTCAGCAGTTTATCTTCATCTAAAGTAAAAAGGACACTCATTTGAGAACATTAATGTTCACATTTTAGACAGAGAAGATAGGTGGTTTGAGAGAGGGGTCAAGGAATCCATTTATGCCAACTTGGAAAATCCTTCCTTGAATAGAGGTGGGGGCCTCAGGCACAATCTTTCCCCCATCTTCCTCCCTGCTTTGTCTTCTGTGCCTAGGAAGATTAAGACCATTTCACAAGCTCAACAGCAGCATGGTGATCTTAACGATCCTCCTTTAGATGATAAAAGGACTTAAAATAACATCTCAATATAACCATGACCTAGCCCCAGGTGTAAGGTCACAGAGCTACCTAGAAACATATTTAGGATTCCCTTACTAACTGCTCAGACTGAAGAAGCTCCTTGGATAAGGAGCGAAACGTTTCCACTGAGAAAATGGAAATCCAGTTGACATGATTCAAGCTACAGACAATACTCTTTTCCAATTTTCTGAGGAAATCCTCATCTTTGTCAATTGAGTTTAATTTAAATCTTTGGTCATTATATGTAATACTAACCCCTTCCAGAGTTTCCCATCTAAACATAATTTTATTCCTTTTCAAAACCTCAGTTAAGAAAAAATAATCCTTTCTTTTTTTTAGAATTGTATTTGGAATTTCTTTGAAAATTTTTATGTCTCTGCCTTCTATGTTTATTTTCTTATCAAAAGCAGTTTGTGTTATCAAGTCTCTGAGTTTTTTTCTACTGAATTCAATCACTAGGTCTCTTGGTAAATTATGGTCTTTAGCATATTTTGAATTTACTCTGTAGGTGGTTTCAATTTCCTCTTCTAACTGTTCTGCTTCCCAATCTATCAAGTTTGCCAACATCTGAGTAACTGTATTTTTGATCTCTAGTTCTTTACTTTCAATTAATCCTCTTATTCTTATGCATTTCTCTTTTTGTTTCTGTTCTAGTAAAGTAAGTTTATCTGTCTCCTCATCTTTTTGTTTTTCTATTTTTTTTAACTCTCTCTTTCATTCCCTTAATTTCTGTTTGAAATTTTTGTTCCATACTGTCTAATTTTTTATCTAGACTTTTTTCAAATCCTTGGATTTTTTCTTCTAGGAGGGTAGTCACATTTGAGGTTATGCTCTGGACTGCTTTTTTAATAAAGTCTTCAAACAGTGATTTCATCCATTCACCTCTATCTTCTCCAGAGTCTGATCCCCTTCTCTGTATATTTCTTGTATAAATCTTAAACTAAACCAGACAACAATATGTATAATTTCTTAATCTTATTTTTTTAAACTTAACAAAATTTTCTAAAAGTTATATAAGTAAAGTAAAGATATAAATATTAACAGTCAGCCAAGGTTACTAACGAACCTAATAGGATAAATATGGCATTACTAAATAATATATATTTTTGACTTATTTCTCTCTAATTTTCTATACAAACTTATATAATTCTGTACAGACATAAATATTACCAAGAATTAATTTATGTCTATGAAGGTTCTCAGTCATCCAGGTGGAATTGTCTGTAGCTTGAATCATGTCAACTGGATTTCTATTTTCTCAGTGGAAACGTTTCGCTCCTTATCCAAGGAGCTTCTTCAGTCTGAGCAAAGTTGGTAAGGGAATCCTAAATATGTTTCTAGGTAGCTGTGTGACCTAGAAACTGTGTGTGGGTCACACAGCTACCTAGAAACATATTTAGGATTCCCTTACCAACTTTGCTCAGACTGAAGAAGCTCCTTGGATAAGGAGCGAAACGTTTCCACTGAGAAAATAGAAATCCAGTTGACATGATTCAAGCTACAAAGAATTAATTTAGTACTTATAACTTAACAGACTAACATATACTTTAAAAATGGTGCTTTTAATTAATTTAATAAATAGTCCTTTTCCTCATAACTCAATTTCACGATAATAGTCTCACCCAACGTCTTTAACGACTTTAAATTTTAATTTTTTTCTTGATGTCAAGTACCAATTTCTTACATTCTAATTTGGATCTTTTCTTCAAAATAAATGAGGAGAAAAACGGCAGCAAAACCTAATTGAATTAGGTAACAAACGTGGTCTGAGGTATCTCAGGCTTCCCGGCTGCTTTCACTACAAGACGAAGTACAAGGTCCGCTCCTTTCTCCGCTTCCCTGTCGTACTCCGTTTGACTTATTTAGTTTCACGGCACCAGCTCAAAAACCACGTTGCAGATGAAGAAATTGACGAGCTACACTTTCACTTGTCCGCTCGCCATTTTCCCCTATCATAAATACTTCTTGGAGGATTCAGATCATTCAGGATGAATCCTATTGGGGGAATCTGTTTATGTTTAGAATTCAACACCTGAGGGGTAGGAGCAGCCCCTCCCTTCTCCCAATCTTTGTACTGAGATCAGTAAAAAGGGAGTCACCATAAAAAAAACTGAAGTACTTTGGCCACATAATCAGAAGACAGGATACCCTGGAGAAGATTCTGATGCTAGGGAAAGTGGAAGGCAAAAGGAAGAAGGGCCGACCAAGGGCAAGATGGATGGATGGATGGATGGATGGATGGATGGATGGATGGTATTCTGAAGGTGACGGACTCGACCGTGGGGGAGCTGGGGATAGCGATGGCCAACAGGAAGCTCTGGCGTGGGCTGGTCCATGAAGTCACGAAGAGTCGGAAGCGACTGAATGAATAAACAACAATAACTATTGTCTGATTGTCTGCAGAGGGAGTCTTTATATACATGTAAAGACTTCAACCTAAGCCAGCATCTGAAGCTTCCTTGCTGCAGACAATTGCTTTATCTCCCTGGGTAACTGGGTGTTCAATGACATCACAGCACATCTTAGAAAAAGCAGGGCTCACTCACCAATCCTTGCATATTGAATTCCACATATCGTAGTATTGCCTGAGCAGGGCTTCTGTTGCTGAACTCTCTGAAATACACATGGCTTGAACTTTCTAAGCAGAAATGTTCAGAACATTCACAGAGACTAGTTGATCCTCCAACACTCAGGAAGGATTTTTTAGAGAACCACCAAACAAAATCATAATCGAAATCCTCCATATCACACATCAGATGTGCAACCATTTGTTTTAGGAAGAAACCTAAACAAATAGTCAAAGAAGGGATTTTTTACCGTTACTGTATTATGTTGTTCGCGGACTGCACTGGAGCAAATCCCCTGGTTTTTTGTTGACTTCAGTCCTGTAAGGTGTTTAGGTAGGCAGGCAAGCTTAACAGATGTATCTATTTTTTGCTATGGAGATGCTTAAAATGTTCACAGTTTTAAAAAAAATAGTCTCCTTGGCCAGATTTATATTATATGAATAAAATAAGGTTGCTTTATTCTGAATGCAGAATAAACATTTCTGTTCATTTTGGGCATGGCCAGCAAGAGTTAGGCAGTAACTATTAATCTGGAAAGGAGGAGCAAAATAAGTCACTATGTATGTTTATGTAGTTACATTATGTTTTTAGCATTAATTGTTTGTGTGTTTTTGAGTGTAGCAATTGTGGTCAGGACAAGAAATGCAAGGTATCTTTATATGCTTTAAAAAAATAAAATCCAGCTATCTGGCTGTTTTATAAATGTATTTTAACTTTGTCTTAAATTTTCTTTCATTTATTATCTATTAAGTTAGATTTATAAATATTCACAAAGTACTGTACTTGTACTGGTCTACGACCGTAATAAATAAATTGAATTGAAAGCTATCTGGCTTTGTAAAAAAGCCTGCAAGAATGTATTATCTGAGATTAGTTAAGTTTAGTATAAATGCTTGCACACCAAATGCTATCATTGTACTGTATCACTCAACCATCCATCAGTCTCTGACAAAGACTCTGTATGCCAAAATGGTTGAGAGATGTATAGAATATGCTTCTTCATTTTCTAACTTTGTTTAAATTGCTGATAACAAATGGAAGTATATAAATTTTGGCAATAATTTTTCATATGGTTTTAAAGTCAACTGTAGCACTGAAAACAAATGTTAAAAGAATATTTAAAATGAAATGAAGTTCCTTTTTAGGGACACATTTAGGAATGTGTGAAGCACACAGAGGAATTCCCTCATGTAATCAAAATTCATTGCTTCCCTCAACATTCCTGAGAGATATCAGCCAAGCAGCACAAACTGCAAACAGGCTCAACCCAGGGAATTCAGCAAAGGGCATTTTACTCTCTGTCCATAATAAGAACTTGCAAAGTGCATGAAAGGGCAGTGGATTTTACTTATCTCTTGTGCAACCTAGATAAAATCTAGGGGGAAAAATAGCCATTTGTCTGGCCAGTGCAATATGTTGACTTAAAAAAAAAGGGGGGCGTATTGCAGGTGCAATCTGACCAGTGCATCATAGAGCAGAACCTCTAGTGATCCTAACAATATACCTCTGTTGATGCAACCTAAAATTGCATTGGCTCTTTTGGCAGCTGCAGCACATTGCTGGCTCATGCTTAATCTGTGGTTTACCAGGATCCCCAGATCCCTCTCACAAGTTTTTATTGTTTATTATTGTTAGCCGCCCAGAGCCACTGGTCTGAGATGGGCGGCCATATAAAATGAATGAATGAATGAATGAATGAATGAATGAATGAATGAATGAATGAATAAATAAATAAATAAATAAATAAATAAATAAATGCTATTGCCAAGCCAGGTACCACTATCTTAGACCTGTGCCTACCTAAGTTCAGAACCCTACATTTCTCACTGGTAAACTTTGCTTGGTAAGAGTCCAATGTTCAAGACTACTGTATCAGAATACTTTTGAATGTTGAGCCTGTCTTCTAAGGTGTTAGCAATCCCCCCTCCTCAAGCCTTGTGTTGTTGAAAATTTGATGAGCATCCCTTCTGTCCCCTTGACTAAGTCATTTATGAAACTATCAAAGAGCACTGTGCCCAGCAGAAAACCCTGAGGTACCTATTGAGATTAAGGAAGATGACCTTGATGGAAATCTGCAGGAACTGTTATCTAGGCAAAAGGGACTGAAACATTTTTTGAGTCCAGAACAACAAGATAACATTTGGAAGTGACCCAGCAGACACCTGCCTAATTCAATGGAGTATTAAAAGTAGAAGGAGGTACAGCACAATCAGACTTGCAAGATTCTGTTATTATAGCCAATCTCAATAAAAGTAGTTTTAGCCTTATGTGGAGTTGATTTCCTGGTCTGATCTACCCAGTGGGACTGACAGTAACCATGTTCCCTCCATATAGATATAGATCCGTTAAGGACACACATTGGGTAAGGTTGTTCAACCAACTATGAATCCAACTGGTAGCAGGACTATCCATCCCACATTATTCCATTTTATCAAGAAGGAGGCTCTGATCAATTTTATCAAATGCCTTGCTGAATACAGTACATCCATAGCATTCCCTTGGTCTATTAATCCAGTCACTTTGCCAAAAAAAAAAAAAAGCAGTAAGATTTGTCTGCACAACCTGTCTTTAACAAACCCATGCTGACTTCTGGTTTCTTGTTTCTTTTTCAGCGCTTTCAAACCCACTGCATGATGATTTTTTCTAGGATTTTCCCATGTTGATGTCTAGCCGATTAGTTTCTAGCATCCACGTTCCCCCCCCTTTTTTTTTAAGATGTTAATGACATTAGCTCTTCTGCAATCTTCTGGCACTTCCCTGTACTCCAGAAGTTCTCAAAAAATGCAGTCAGTACTTCTGAGATCACATCTGCCAGTTCCTTTACCACTCTGGGATGTAACCCATCTGTCCTCAGAGACTTAAATTCATTCAAATCAGCTAGGTGTTCCCTCACCAAATCCTTATCTATTTTTATCTGCATTTCTCTTCTGCCCACCATCCCTCCCACTCCCCACCTTCATGTGGCTTCTGGCAGGTTGGATCACTTTTTCCTTTTATGAAAAGGCAGGTCCAAATTGGAATTAAGCAGTTCAACCTTCTCTCTGTCGCTCATCACCACCTTGCCAACTTCTCCAGGCAGCAGACTGACCATCTCTTTGACTTACCTCTTTTTCCGCACATACCCAAAGAATCCTTTTTTGTTATTTTTGGCATTCATTGCAAGCCTTGCTCATTCTGAACCTTAGCCTTCCTAACCCCATCCTTACAGATTTAAGCTATTGCCTGATATTCTGCTTTTGCTATATATCCCTCTTTCCATTTTTCAATCTAGTTTTTGTTTCTCAGCTTATCAGAGATGTCTTTATGTAACCACATTGGCCTCATCAGCTCTCCCCCATTTTTCTTTTACTTTGGTATTGTTTGTGTTGAATTACCTCATTTTTCAGAACACTTTGGAACTGTTTTTCCCTTCAGGATTTCCATCCATTGAATTCTTCCTACTTTTCCCCTTAGCTAGAAGTCAGCTCTCTTGAGATCTAGCACACTAATCCGACTGCCTTCACTCCTCCCTGCCTGCAAAATGGTGAATTCCAGGATGACATGGTCACTCTCTCTCTCTCAAGGTTCCTACGGTCAGGTTCCAGGATCGACCCCCACCAAAGGTTAACTTTATAGTGTTCCCTTAAGGTGCATGATAGTCTGTGGATTAGTCTCACAGAAGGAGAGCTTGCTTCACTGAGAAGCTTACTATGGGAAGTAAGACAAGTTACTTCATATGAGAAGCTTACTAGCACAGCTGGGTCACTTCTGATTCCAGTATGGGGACTACTCACTACCCACACTAAAGAAAATTCAGGAAACAGTTCATTTGAAAGAAAAAGACAAGTTTTACTTCATCAGGGAGAATTTAACTAAAAGAATAAAAAATATGTATTGTCGAAGGATTTCACGGCCGGAGTTCGATGGTTGTTGTGGGTCTTCTGGGCTGTGTGGCCGTGTTCTGGAAGTTGTGGTTCCTAACGTTTCACCAGCATCTGTGGCCGGCATCTTCAGAGGGCAGGAGCACAGACAGAAGCGCTCTTTCTGTGCCCAGGTAGAGTGGCAATGTTTGTTTTCTATTTATAGAGCTAAGTTATAGGAGATTAGGTGGGGTTTTTTGTTGTGTTGAAATGTTAATGAGTGGCTGCTGAGCGTGATTAGCATGTTCATTGTGAGAAGTATTCCCATGTTTTAAAAACATGTTTTTAAAAACATGTTTTAAGCCTGCAAATTGAAGAAAACGTTAGAAAGAAACTCAAATCAACTCCCTTGGGTATAAGAGGGAGGGAAGGAAAAACACAATCAGGCTTTCAAGTTTCTGTTACTATAGCTTATAAAGCAGAATTCCAGCATTCTGGTGGAATCTGTTTCCTGACTTGGTCTACCTTGAACTTTCAGTCTTGCAAGGTAGCCTAGACAAGAAGCATGCCCAAATGAACTAATTCTACTTTATTGTAAGGTTACATTAACAGAATCTTGCAAGTCTGAAAGTACATCTCTCCCCTGTCGCCTTTACAGCCCAAGAAGCTAGGGAGGCATTCTTCTGAGACATTTGCTATGCCCACATTCCTGCTTTGGTCTAAGCTGCCTCTTATCCAACAGTTCCCCTGGCTGCAGCTCTTCCCCATGTCTCCCAAGGTCATTGCCACATATCATTACACATCAACCTCTTTAGAAAAAGTTATGGTTCCACCTGGTGATGGTAATTCATTTTAAAAATCTGTACCCTGTTTCAACCACAAAAAGTTTTGGAGTGGCTTACAAAAAAATCAAATAATAACATATATGTAATACTATGAAAGAGAGCCAGTTTGGTGTAGTGGTTAAGGCTCCAGGCTAGAAACTGGGAGACTGTGAGTTCTAGTCCCACCTTAGGCACAAATCCAGCTGGGTGACCTTGGGCCAGTCACTCTCTCTCAGCCCTAGGAAGGAGGCAATGGCAAACCACTTCTGAAATCTTGCCAATAAAACTGCAGGGACTAGTCCAGGCAGTTGCCAGGAGTCAACAATGACTTGAAGGCAGAAAAAAAAAGTACCCTATAAAAGCACCACAGATTAGCATTTAGGATTTAAGTGACCTATGATTTAAGTGACCTATGATAATTGGGTGAATAAAAATGTTTTCATCAAAGTAGATCAAATTCATGCCAGGTGAACATCTCTGAAGCAAGCATTCGGCTGCCATAACCAAGGCAGCCCACTACTTGTCAGTAACCTCACTGCTCAAGGCAAGGACTCCAAAAAAGAGTTCTAGCCTCTTCTCTGCCGTTGCAACTGTTCACTGAGCTTCAGCACCAAGCAGAGTCAATTTATTTTAATTTATGTTTTAATCATACTGCAAAGTCATCAAGACAAAGAAATATGCAAGATGATCAAAGGAAAAGCTAGGCTATTAAAGGAAATGGAAATAGCTGCTAATCAGACACATTCTTCTACCTTCAAATTAGTATACTATCATAATGCAGGTAGTAGCATTTTTCTAGCTGAAGAAAATATTGGGAATTTTGGTGGTTGATAGATAAAAAGAGTATGTACTCATGCCCATTGCTTCCTTGAACGGTACATATTTTAAACTCAATAAATCTGGCGAACAAGTTAGAATTCCTTTTGATCCCTGGAAAATATTATCATAACTCATTCAAGATGCAAGACATAAGCACTCAGGTTGTGTATGCCATGAAAGAATATGCTTCCACATAGATGCATTTCCAAGGCACTTCAAGCACATCCACCTACCCAAATAACTTTAGGCAGCTTTCAGAAAAATGTATCAGAAACCGCTTTAAGGGATTAGGGTTAGGGTTAATTTTTTACTTATGCATTTGTTGATGGCTGAACTGTATTAAAACACTCTGTTGCTCTCAGATAAAGAGTTTTAGAAACATAAAAACAATGGTAATTTAAGCTTGTTGATATTAATAGAATGAACAGATAAGATTTCCAAATATATTTTAGTCTTAACAAACATTGATTTTCAGAAATCATTCTGACATTTACATGGATTTCCCCTACCACCACCGAAAAACGGTATATGGGGGAAGGAAATATGGCTTGATACAGTCTGATTTCTGACAAACTGATTTATTTTTATTATTTTTAAAGTAAACATAAACATTTGCTTTGTAAGTATCAAGACATGCAATATAGCAACCCTATAGAATCTGGCATGTACAAATTAAATATATTTCTGATGAAATCAACAATAATGCTAAGCTTTCTTTCTTTCTTTCTTTCTTTCTTTCTTTCTTTCTTTCTTTCTTTCTTTCTTTCTTTCTTTCTTTCTTTCTTTCATCACAACTTGTAGAGGGGAAAGGGCCACATTGATAAACTAAAAATCCTCGCAGGCCTCAAAAGAAGACCTGGTGCGCTGATCGGCTGTTTAGCAGCTGGTGGAGGGATAGCAGGACTCAAGCTGGCAACAGTGGTGAGGCATGGAAGCATTCAACAGCATGTCTTTAGAGTTCTCTCTTTAGCCCATTTTAATGTCTTGCCCTCCACAATATTAGAGGGAAGGTATAAACATATCAATATAATTTGGACGAACCTGAGAGTTTAGCCCATGTGTTTCCTCAATGTCCTTTCTGTAGCAACTTGCATCCTACTCATAACTCAGGATGCTCACTGAAATTCCACTTATTTTGAGGATTTTATTTGCTTTATATTATTGGACATAAGGTCTTCAAGGCCTTATGGAATGCCAACAGAATGGGAGCCACACAGATTTCATGGGAGATCTCATTCCAGAGGGCAGGCACTATGACAGAGAAGGTGTGCTTCCTGGGTCCTGATAGATGGCATTGTTCAATAGAAGGAACCCAGAGTTCACCAACTATGCCAGCATACACCAGCCAGGCAGAAACCATGGGATATAGGTTAATAACCTGGCCCTATGCCATTTGGGCTTTATAGGTGATGGCCAGCACCTTGAACCACACCTGGAAGCATACTGGCAACCAGTGCAGCTTGTGAAGTAGTCATGTCATGTGGACATATTGAGGCATGTCCATCACTGCCACAGTAGATGCATTCTAGACCAGTTGAAGCTTCCAGATGGTCTTCAAGAGTAGTCTCATCTGAAGCACTTTGCAGTAGTTGAGCCATGAAGTGACTAGGGCATGAAGTGACTAGGGCATGAAGCCCAAGAGGACTTCTGGATAGGCTGACCATACGTCCCGTTTTGAACGGGACAGTCCCGTTATTTAAGCATTTTTCAACCGTCCCATCGTTTTGATCAAAATCTCAATTTTGTCCCTTTTTTAAACCCGGCAGGAAGGAGGACAGGAAGGAGGACTGGAGCTGGACTTGCCATTGGAGGCAGCCCGGAAGAGGCCCTATCAGCGTGGCAACTGGAAGCCCGGTTGCCACGTGCGAGCCCAGCAGCAGACACAGCACCACAGTCCACCTGGTTCCTGCCTCCTTACCTGATCCTACCGGTGCCGCTTGCTCCGAAGCCGAGATTGTCCGCCCAGCAGTGGTGAAGCCAGGGAAAGCAGGCACAGGAAGGATGTGGAAAGAGGGTGCGGGGTGCGTGTGTATGTGTGTCTGTTTTGGTGTAGGTGCATTTGGTCACAGGGAGGCTGGGGAAAGAGGGTGCAGGGTGCGTGTGTGTGTGTGTGTGATTACTTGCTCAGAGTAATTGCACACACACACACGCACCCTGCACCCTCTTTCCCCAGCCTCCCTGCGACCAAATGCACCCACACCTCCCTGTGTGGGTGCATTTGGTCGGTGCATTTGGTCGCAGGGAGGCTGGGGAAAGAGGGTGCAGGGTGCGTGTGTGTGTGTGCAATTACTCTGAGCAAGTAATCGCACACACACACCAAATGCACCCGCACTTCCCTGTGCGGGTGCATTTGGTAATCGCATACACACACACACATGCACCCCGCACCTCTTTCCCCAGCCTCCCTGCGACCAAATGCACCGACCAAATGCACCCGCACAGGGAGGTGCGGGTGCATTTGGTTGCAGGGAGGCTGGGGAAAGAGGGTGGTGTGTGTGTGTGTGTGTGTGTGTGTGTGTGTGTGTGCACGATTACTTGCTCAGAGAGTCCAGGCCCTGGACCCACATTTTAACATTTAACCCACATTTTGACATTTGTCTTCCATTGTGAACTGGGGGAGGAGGCGTGTTTTATGACAAGTCTATGGGTGATGATTACCTAATAATGATGCAGATAATTAAAGATGTAGGGTGATATATGATTTCACAGCACTTATAACTGCTTAATCTTAATCTTATTATGATTTTATTTACAAAATATAATATTTATACACTGGTTATTGAACTCCCACAAAGAATTTTTAAATACTTAATAGATGGCATTGTTATTCCTTTCCCCCCCCAATAATTTTAGAAAGGCAATTTGTTATTGGAATAATGAAATGTAGAGTGCTTAATCCTTCAGCAAGGCATTTTAATTAATTGTTTTAATTGATTCCATTTACTAGAGGGAAGAAAAGATATACAACTTGTCATACTTACTTGGCTGCAGTGTTTTGACCACTTTCTAAAATTCAGTTTCATTCGGGACAGAGGGAGCTTGCCACTAACTAAATAGAAAATTGAGTTGCACCCCCTGTATTAATTTCCAGGTGGGTCACCATGTGCATGATCAGGCTTGTGTATCATTACAATAAAGTGTCACTTGAAAGCTTGGGAGCCTGGGAGGCACACAGAAGTAAGCCTGTTACCTGCGTAGTCTATAAGTGAGCTTCTAGCTGTAGGAACATCTTTGGAAAAGGTCTCCCCTGCTGATCTAAGTAAACAAACCAGTTCATATTGGAAGAAGTGGTTGCTAAACCATTTAGGCAGGAGCCAATTGGGTGGACCGGGGGTGGGGTTTGCAGGTGGGAGCCAATCGCATGGACAGGGGGCAGGGTTTGCAGGCAGGAGCCAATTGGGTGGACCAGGGGCGGTGTTTGCAGGCAGGAGCCAATCACGTGGACCAGGGGCGGGGTTTGCAGGCGGGAGCCAATTGGGTGGACTGGGGGTGGGGTTTGCTGGTGGGAGCCAATCGCACGGATGCGGGTGGGGTTTGCAGCCAGGAGACAATCGCGTGGACCAGGGAGCGGGGTTTGCAGGTGGGAGCCAATCACACGGACCAGGGGGCGGAGTTTGCAGGTGGGAGCCAATCACGCAGATCAGGGATGGGTTTGCAGGCAGGAGCCAATCACATGGACCCAGGGGGCGGGGACCCCTGTCCCATTTTTTCCATTCCAATGTCCCGTTTTTGTCTCAAGGAAATATGGTCAGCCTACTTCTGGATTGTGTACCACTCTTGAATGCGAAAGTGCTACCCCACCCAAGAGTACAGATGAAAAATCCCTGAGTCCAGTGGAGCCTAATATCCACAGCCACTCAGTATTGGTTTTCAGTGCTGGCACTGCTGGCTGCCAGCCAACAAGATAGCAAGCTGGATGCCTGCCACAGTCTAGTGAAACGTAAGCTCAGGCAGAACTTTTAGAAGGAAAGAGTCCTTTTTACCAATATCTTAAGATGGCAACTGTAAGTGTAGTCACAGGTTTGGCTCAGGTAGAGACCAGGAATCTAATTAACAAGTGACAAATTCAAGGGAAAAGATGAGATGTGGCAAGGTGAAATTCAGAGTTCAAGGCACAGCACAACAAGGTAAACATAACAGAGCTGAGGCTTGAAAAGGTGTTCTTAGCACCTACTCCCAGGGAGTAAGACCAATAAATCAGCCATGCTGAGCGTATTCTCACAGCTGTGGCCGGTAACTCCTTAGCATTGGCTCTTTGTAGGCTTGTTTCTCGGCAAGTCTCTCAGCTCTACGAAGTTCTGCTCTCTGTTGTTAAAAATTTATCACATGCCTCTGCTTAGGACTGGGTGTCTGGACTTCAGAGTCTGAGAGGCTGTCAGTGGCTACAGGTTAGGCATCCTTGGGGCTTGCTGTTGGAGTCATTGGCTCCACCACTATTGGAATCACCCACACCAAGACTATTGTCCCTAGATGCCCCTGGCTCCACTTCCTTCCTATCCGAGGACATGTCCAGGAGGGCCATAACACCTAGTAGGATTGAGTTGGTTCCTCCCCATCCAGGCCTGCACAGCCTCCAGGCATTGGGATAGGACCTCAACAGTCTCATTTGGCTGGCCTTGGGTCAAAAGATATAATTGGGTATCATCAGCATATTGTAAATCATATTCTCTGCTTTAAATGTCCTATTAAACAACATGTTTGAGTTTTATTTTGAAAAACCGAATTGTCCCTTAGCAATGAACTTATGAGACAGTACTAAATGAGAGGGACTTACGATGGGTCCTCAGAGTTCTGGCCATCACAGCATTCCCGTGGTCACATGATTGCAATCCAGGCACTTGGTACCCAGATTGCAATTACAACATTGCAGCAAGCCATGGTCACATAATCACGATTTCTGATGTTCCCTGCCAGCTTCCCACAAGCAAAGTCAATGGGGAAGCCAGCAGGAGATTGCAAGTCACAGTCATGTGAGGTCCTCGCTTAATGACCTGCGTGATCCTTGCTTAACAACTTAGCAATGCAGTCACATGATGTAACACTTTACGGCCACGTCACTTAGTGACAGCAGTTCCGGTCCCAATTACCATCGTAACCCGAGGACTACCTAACATTTTTTTAGCAGTGGTGCCAAATTTTAAAACTTGCTAGGCCAGCAATCAGTCACTGTACCCATGCTTAGAAATGGACATGCTAAATTATATTCTGGTACAAAGTTAATTGGTCCACTAATCATTCTAGTCTTATTTATTTATTTATTTGTAATATTTATATCCCGCCCATCTCCCCCACAAGGAGGGACCCTTGTATTCATCACTAGCCTATAGCAGAGGAGGAAAAGAAATGGACCTTCTACCAACCCAGCTGAAAGACTATTTCCACCCCTCCCAATATCCAGTTTGATCATTAAATGCTGGGGTTTGAAGAAACGGACTTTGAAGGAAAGTTAGAATTGCTCTGTAAGGGTTTTTAATAATGAAAAGAAATACTGAGACATCTTTAGAGATTCCTTTTTAAAGCCATTTGATTTTAATGTTATTTAGCTTCACACCAATTTCATTTTTACATTTATCTTCATTTTCATGAAATGCAATTTCACTATGATTTGTTTCTTGCATTAATTACAGTTGAGATCAACACTGTTTTCTACTGGCTATAACTTTCCAATTTCCAGCCAAATCACATGAAATTTTCACACTACATACACATACATATCACTTTAATATCTGTATATCATCCTTCTCTCTGCCTGTCTCTATACCTACTGTATATCATTAAATATACCGTATTTCAGAAAGATTGGACAAGTCCTATTTTGTAAATTATTGTAAGTGGAGACATCCTGTATACTTCCCATTATTTTCAGTAGAAATCCTAATTCTACTGTGTGTATTCTCTGTCCAAATGGCATGAAACTTGCACAGATTCTATTAGCAATCCTGGCAAGAGAGCTGTCAAATTTCAGTTATGAACTCCCCATTTAGGGGCAATTTAGAAAAAAAAGTGCACACAATGCTAGAGCTGTAAATATCCCTGTGAAATAAAAGAGTAATGTTGCATGATAGAGGAAAAGTATGCAAATCAAAGGATCAATAAGCAAGCAAACCAGGAAAAGCAATACACAAGTAACCAGGCAGCAAACAAACCCTGGTTGCCTGGATTTAACATATAGTTAAATTGTGGAATGTATAGTCATCAGAACCGTGATAGCCACCAATTTTTGATCGATTGATTATATGCCATCAAATATTCCTAGTTTTGTATGAAACATTCTCAAACCTATACTTTTTAAATACTACTGCTGTATACTAAAAAAATAAAAAACCCTAATTACTTCTCACATAGAGTAGTGTTTTTCCCCACACACAGCTTTTTCAAATAAATATTTCTTTGTGCAAAGGTTTGAATTTAGAATGATGCTGCCTGCCTGCATGAATGAAGAGGCTGTTTTGGCATATCAGGCCATTTTGCTCACAGAGATATTTCTTATACCCATAGTGTTTACAAGACCTTAATTTTAAATATAAAAAGCAAAATGATTTTAATTCTAATCCCAAGGACCCAAACACAATCTGTCTCATCACTAATTACACAAAGCACACATTTAATTTTCTTACTTAAAAAAAGCTTCATATTACTAAATTTTGCATGTTCTTTTTGACCAGACATACTTGCCATTAATTTCAGATATATCTGAAACAAGAGATGGAATATAACATATTTGCAAAGGAAATAACTCTTGATGCATCTATAGGTAGTCCTTGACTTACGACCATTCATTCAGTGACTGTTCAAAGTTACGACGGTGCCAAACAAAGGGACTTACGACTTACATGGAAATTATGGCCATTGCGGCATCCCCACAGTCACGTGATCACGATCTGAGCACTTGGCAACCTGTTCGCATTTACGACCGGTTACCAAGCACCCCGCAATCACGTGATCGCCATTTGCAACCTTCTCTGCTGGCTTCCCCAGAAAGTCAATGGGGAAGCTGGCAGGGAAGGTTGCAAGTCACTGGGGTAAGTCTCCCACACCCACACACCCTCCCCAGCCCCTCTGCACTCATGCAGCACTGGCCACTCACCCACACCCGCACCCCCTTGCTAATCCATGCTATCCCCGTGTACCTTCCCCAACCTGTGCAGCACCTCTCGTGCACCCCCGCGAACCCCTGCACACCCTTCCCAACCCATGCTGCACCCTCAAGCGCAATCCCTGACCCGCATGGCACCTCTCATGCACCCCCATGCACCCTTCCTGACCTGCACAGTGTACCCCCACACACCCCCATGCACCCTTCCCAACCCAAGTGGCACCTCTCATGCACCCCCTTGCACTCTTGTGCACCCTTCCTGCACCCCCCCTACACACCCTCACTCCCTCCCCCACCTGGCAGCAGCCACTTACCTGCCTGCTGGCCTGCTGGCTTCCCCACAGACTTTAGCTGTGGGAAGCCGGCAGGAAGTTGCCTAACAACCATGGGATTCAGTTAACGATGGCAACCGGGACTGCAGGGATTGCTTCACTAAGCAATGCAGTCACGCTTTAGGACTGCATTGCTTAGCGATGGAAATTCCAGTCCCAATTGTCGTCGTAAGTCGAGGACTACCTGTGCTGTTATATATAATCATTTCTATAAAATATTATATCCACAAGCACAGAACAGCTATGTCTAAAATATACATAGCAACAGACATATATATTTTCTCCCCAATCAATATAATATTATCATTTTAATAATGGATAATTTAATTACCCCAATTCAATATAATATAATCCATAGGACATCTGGTATCCTTTTAATTTGGGAGCATAGCAGTTGAGAGGATGCCTGATCCTAAATGTACAATAGTCATGAACAAACCACAATATAATCCTCATATTACTGGAGATTTTCCTGTTATCAGATTTTACCTTAAATTCCTACACAGAAGTTGCAGGGATTTGTTAAAATGTTTTGTTGTTGCTGCTGAATGGCTATGTGGTAATAAACATACTTATTGAGGAGTAACTCAACTGAATGCAATGAGTCTTACTTCTACTATTTTCGACACATAGACTGTAGTTTGAATTAAATGACCCCTTGCCTGAAGTGTCAACATCAGAAATAGATGTGTGGTTTATGTGATCCCAGCTCATTTTTCAATAAAAGAATGCATTAATAACTGAGGTTACAATCATGTTTGGCATGATGTCAGTAGTCTTCCCTGAACCAAACCAGCATTCTTAAATTCATCTTCATTATCAGCTGGGAGGTGTATGTTAAATCTGTTCTGAAAGCTCCACTGAATAACTTAACAATCAATTAAAACTTGCAGTCATATAGATTACACCAAGAATATATTCACTTCTGCTCATTTATTATGAAATTAAATGCTATCCCAAATAACCACCAACTGCAGATTTACAAAAATAATAAGGAATGTGTATAATACAGTTGACTGCAGTAGCATAGTTTAATGACTTTTTTGGTATGGTTTTTATTGTTTTAGAAAAGAAACATTATGAATTGTGTAATGGAATTTAGAGGATCTGTTCTACAACAAATTTGTTCAGTTGCTGTTATCTGTTTGTGGCAAAAGACCTACTGTGCAATTCTGTGTATGCTTACTCAGAAGTGAGTCTTACTGTATTAACAAGATCTTACTGATTAACATTAGCAACTACACTTACAACTGTTGCTTTCTGCTGGTAACCTAAATAGACTTCAAGTAAGCAGCACAAAAGATGAAGTGAGAGGAAGCTGTCTTATTGTGCCATACCAGTGCCCTGCTACTTCACCCTCATAGCTACCCACCCATCCCACTGATTGATCGACTAGAATATCTGGGGTATATCCAGGTCCAGTTATCATGCTGGCAACCTGCCACTCTGGCAATTTGTAAGATGGCTAAAGTCTTTATCCTGGGCATCTGCCCTATTTACTCAGCCTCTCCTGCCACATATTAAGGAGAATTTTTCCTGGCAGCTGGAAAACACTTAACGCACATTAAGTTGGGAGGCAAAATGAAGTCTGAGAAATATACCAGTTGATGCTCTTAAATTGTCCTGCATTAAATCTTTAAGGATAGCATCAGTCTTCTGCATTGTTCCAAGGCAGAATAGGGTATAGCAGTTGAGACAGTGCAAATTATGCTGGCACAGGTTTCTGCTGGTTAAAGGACTGGAGGAATGGACTTTAACATGGTCACGAGAAAGAGCCCAAAGACAGCAGAAGAAATCTCAAGACTGTGCTCAGTATTCTAGACTTAATTTTCAGACTGACACAACATTTATAGCTTTGGGATTATAGAATTCTTTTTTTTTTTCCTTTCTCCCCTGGGGGAAAGCTGAGAATACATAAATGGGGAAAAAATGAAAAAGGTTAGAATTTTAAGTAACTGTGACTGGGGAAGCCAATAGCTTTTTCTCCACAGAAAAGATCATTCTAGATTCTTATAAATCAGTTTATGCACCAGAGCTGGATTTAGACATAAGCCTAGGCAAGGTACAGTTTAGGGCCTCACTGTCTGAAGGGGCTTCTCAAAATCTTGATTTTTTTCCCATTTGTTGCAATGTTATTATGTCTCCATAAATTAAGCCCTCCTGTATGGCTCACATTAATTGAGCCTCATTAATTGATTGAAATTTGCTTTCTTTCTGCATGTATTCACAGCTACTGTTCAAAGAGAGACATTCTCCACTCCATCACTCCATCATGAGTTTGTTATGCATCATGGTAGCATAACTGTCTTGTCAAGTTCAGTTGTTACATAGCTTTATTCTCACATAAGCATGAATGAACCAGTTAATCTGGTTCCCCGTTGGGGGAGATGGGCGGTCATATAAATTGAATAAAATAAATAAAAAATAAAATAAATAATCACATGAGGAAAGACATCAGGAACAATATAAACATGATTGAGATCTATGCTCAGGAGGAAGCCTCGCTCATTAGCTGGGGTCCAGATATGTATGCAGCTTCCAGGACCTTAGAAAGGTCCTAGGAAAATTGCTGATTGTCCAGTAATGATCAGCCTAAAAGGTCAGCAAATCAGATGTTTAGTTCTAAATTCCTGTTAAGATGATAGAGGTAAGTTAAGAGCTGTCAGGTATGGATTGCAGTTGGAGTTGTTTTCTCGTATTCTTGTTAATTCTGTACTGATTTATATGCAGAGCTATTGTTTGTATTACATTGTAAAACTGATCAACATGTGTATGTTTGTTGTATGTGGAAAAAATGCATACTGACTTCCAAAATATACCCTTTCTTAAATATCCATTCTTGGACTCTGTATATGAATCCCAGAAAAGTGTAATAGTGTAAAGTAGATTTAGTTATATTTTCTTTTTATTATCTTCTATCAACCTTTCATTTCTTTTACTCACCAATTCTTATTCCATAATTTTAACTACTTTTTTCTCACTTAAAAATATGCATTTCTGCCATACGGACTGATGGGACGAGGGTATGTCTTTTAATAGATTAACATAAATATTCCCATGAAAGGAAGGCAATTAAAAGTGAAAATTTACATAGTGAATTTTCTCCTCTATGGAGACTTGCAAGAGAACAGATGGTACCTGCTTTGTTCTTTCCCTCTGTAATTTAGAAATGCAAGATAAACAGCAAGAGCAAAAATTTTTTTTTTCAAATTAGAGGAATTTTAGTAAACCTAGTTTGGTATTGTGAGGGAACAAAGCAGGATATTTCCTATCATTTTCTAAAACCAAATAAAGAGAAACATGGAAAAAATGAGATCCTCTGCCAGAGCATATTCAATCCACCCATCATCTGTGTTGTATCTGTGATGATTTCCTAAAAAATTGATGCACTTATTAGTGATGGACATAACTGAAGAAGTATCACCCTATGTTATATGCTGAATATATACTGAAGAACACTGGATTAGAAGAATGATCTACAAGCTCTAGCAATAAGTCAAAAAAGTCAAGAAGCACAATGAAAAACAAATGGGGCTAAAATTGAATATAAAGGAGACCAAACTAATGACAACAGGTATAGCACCAGCCTTAGAACTGACAATGAAAATATTGAAGTGGTGGATAGCTTCTGCCTTTAAGATCAATTATCAACAGTAGAGGAACCAGCAGTCAAGGAATATGCTACAGACTAGCACCTGATAGAGTAGCAATGAAGGCCTTGGAAATATATATTCAGATGCTGTGATATGTCTATACCTACAAAAATCAGAATCATGCAGGCAATAGTTTTTCCTGTGACACTCTCCAGTCGCTAAGTCAACACTGACTTGATAGCACATAATCAAATCACTCTATATAGAAAATGAAGTACATTTTTTCAACTTGTTCTGTTTGAAGTTCCCATCCAGGGTTACATGCTTCATGTTTTACATTAAAAGATGCAGCCCTAGTGGTGAATTAACATAGACCTAACCACTAGTATTCCCTTCCATGCTAGCCAGTTGATTTATAGTCTTTCAGCTTCTTTTTAAAGACATTTACAACATTTAGTGCCTGCAACATCTTATGGAACTTTGATGCTGATCAGTCAGGCGCTCTCTTCAAGTTGTCATCGGGCAATACTCTGGCAAAACCTTTCCTCTAAATTGGGTTTCTGCTCTCCTGTTGGGGGGAAGGAACAGAGTTTGGGCATTGCAAATGCATTTAGAGTGGCTGAAGTGCAACGAGAAAAATGCTTCACACATCTGCTATTCTAAGGAATTGGATGGGGCATCACTATGTCCATTGCCCTGGGACATGGATGGGGGAGTAGGAAAATTGAATCTGCCTTTCCATGTATGAAGCCATTGCCTTGGTCACAGCCATAATTAACTAAATAATACAATACGATGGAATTTTAAAATTACAGGGCTATCTTTCAGGAAACAATATCAATAAAAGTGCCAAAAGTGCCTTGTAATAAATGCATATAGATAGAATAGATAGAATACTTTATTGGCCAAGTATGACTAAACATACAAGGAATTTGTCTTTGGTGCAAGAGCTCTCAATAATAAATTATACAATCAAGAAAAGAAAAATTAAGAAAAAATAATGCTACAGCTATTTAACTAACACATACTCATATTTAAGGGATGCAAATGCAAGTAGATTAATGGGTACCACTTCAGTGGGAAGGTAACAGCGTTCCGCATGCGTCATGCGGCCACATGACCGTGGAAGCATCTTCGGACAACGCTGGCTCTTCGGCTAACAAACGGAGATGAGCACCGGCCCCTAGAGTCGGACACGACTGCACAAATGTACGGGGGGAACCTTTACCTTTAAGGGACAATAGTACTGCATCTGTTATCTAGCATATGTTCACATATAACAGAGCATTACCGGTCACATCTTAGCAGTCATGTGTTATCATACAGCATCAATCATTTCCTCATGCTACATTAATTAAAAGTTCAACAGAGCAATGGCATACATTATCAATCATTATAACATGCTGCATTAATTAGGAGTTCAACAAATCAATAGCACAAGGGAAAAAACTGTTTCGATGTCTAAATGTTTTGACATACAGTACTCTATAACGCCGTCCTGATGGAAGAAGTTGAAACAGTTTATATCCAGGGTGAGAAGGGTCTGCAAATATCTTCTCCGCCCTACTTTTGACCCTTGCAACATACAGGTCTTCTATATAGGGCAGGCGGATTACAGTAATTCTTTCTGCAGACTTGACTATCCGTTGGAGTCTATGTCTGTCCTGCCTGGTTGCAGAGCCAAACCAGACAGTTATAGAAGAACAGGTAACAGACTCAATAGTTCCTCTGTAAAACTGTACCAGAAACTCCTGAGATAGTTTAAACTTCCTAAGTTGACACAGGAAGAACATCCTTTGTTTTGCCTTTTTGATAATAGTTCTGATGTTAAGCGTCCATTTCAGATCTTGAAAAATTATGGAGCCCATATAAAAAGAAAATCAGCATAACCCTACAGAAATTCATTATCCATTTTATAGAATAAATTAAAGACTAAGTTTGATCAATGAAAACCAGTATTTATTTACAGTTTTTAATATAATACTTACACAAAA
Organism: Charina bottae; assembly: GCA_023362775.1. Classification (NCBI taxonomy): domain Eukaryota; kingdom Metazoa; phylum Chordata; class Lepidosauria; order Squamata; family Charinaidae; genus Charina; species Charina bottae. Next base: position 4,518,753 of record JALMGJ010000028.1, on the reverse strand, counting down.
ATCAATTCTTAAACAAAGCAGTTATCTCCTAATTGTATTCTTTAATTGAATTTTAAGGGGAATTTATTCTCTTTTGACATTGATCCTTTTCTAATAATAATTATACAAAGATACAAAGATAAAAAGCTAATACAAACTAAGAAAAATATAAAGGAGTAAAAAGAAAAAAGAAAAACTTCAGAGAAAAAAATGAAAAAGAAATAAAAAATATAGTAAAGAAAAAAGAAAAGAGGTATATAAAGAAATGACTTCCCCCTTCATCACAACAAGTACAAACAATTTCAGTAACTTGCCACCTTCTCCCATAGAGCCAGTTTGGTCTAGTGGTTAAGGTGCTGGGCTAGAAACCAGGAGACTGAGAGTTCTAGTCCCGCCTTAGGCATGAAAGCTGGCTGGGTGACCTTGGGCCGGCCAGTCTCTCTCAGCCCAACTCACTTCACAGGGTGGTTGTTGTGGGGAAAATAGGAGGAGGAAGGAGTATTAGGTATGTTCGCCGCCTTGAGTTATTTATAAAAATAAAAAAGGCAGGATAAAAATTAAATATAAATATAAATAAATACTACAACAGATCTCTTCTGCACATATCTCATCTCCTATCTAAAACAAATTCTTAAAGCCTCGTCATTCAGTCCTAATCAGCAAAAATCCATTAAGAATTACCAGAAGAAACAACATATATATTTTAACCTTAATCAAATAAATCAACTTTATAATCCTTTCCTTTACAGGTAGTCCTCACTACCTGACCATTTGTTCAGCGACCATTCAAAATTACGACGGCGCTGAAAAGATGGACTTATGACCGGTGCCCAAAGATACAGCCATTGCAGCACCCCCACGGTCACGTGATCAAAATTTGGGCCCTTGGCAGCCCACCTGCACTTATAACTGCAAGGGCCCTACAACTCCCCCACCCGCCTATCTGCCCCCATCTATGCCTTTTTGGCCCGCTGCTGCCCTGCGCTCCACCACCCCAGCTGACCTTGCTGTCTTCTTGCTCCCACTGCTGACAAGGCATACCCAGCCTGGCTGATGGGCCAGGCTGGGATGGCTTGGCTGTGGGGAAAAAAATGCTAAAGGCAGCTGCTCAATGGCAGCATGCCAAAATGCCCCTTTTTGCTGTGCTCCTGGGTGGGGCTGAGCTAGCTTCGTGTCCCCCCCCCCCTCAAAAAAGCCTCAAAGCAGTCCCTTTGCAGAGCGGCTGAGCTACCCAGGGTCGGCCTTTTTTTTCCGCAGCCAAAGCCCGGTCTGGCCCAGGACCCAGGCTGGGCATGTCGTCAGCAGCAGGAGGAAGAAGCCAGCAAAGGTCAGATGGGGTGGCGGAGCGCAGGGTGACGAGGGCAACTGCAGCTGGGACCAGGCTGGGGCAGCTGCGGCTTCCTGGGGAGTGGCAAGCAGCCTTAGAACTGCATGATTCTGGGGCTGCTTGTTGCCCCACAAGGCAGGTTGCAGGGCAGCCAAAAGGGCAGAGATGGAGGGAGATAGGTGGTTAGGGGTGTTGGAGACAGTCCCTTACCTTACTGAGGCTAGGGCTGGGATGAACCAAGCCTGGAATGACTTGGATTGGAGTGGGTGCTCAGCTAATGACTGGTAAAATTTGCTTAACGATGGCAAGGGGAATTGCCAAGATTTCTGTCGCTAAGTGATGCAGTCATGTGACATCTCGTTTTATGACCACATCACTTAGCGACAGAAATTTCAGTCCCAATTATTGTTGTTAAGGGAGGATTACCTGTACTTTTAACCCACTACAATAAGCATTGATCTTGACACATACCTTATGAAATAAAACAAATGTTTTCATCCACAAATTGAATACAACAGACATTTTTACCAGTGGAGTCCTTGGTGCTCTCTGAGCCTTGTTGTTTTCTTGCAGACGTTTCATTGCCAGGCTAGGCAACATCTTCAGTGCGAAAAGGGAGTGGAACTTGCTCTCTGTTTATATACCCTGGCTTGTCCTGCCTGTGTTGGTGGGGGTGTTGTACTCTCCTTGGTAGTACTTTGATTGGGTTGTTGTTTGCTGCTTGGTTGATTGACTGAGTTAATAGTTCCTTGATTAGGGTCTATTGTGTTGTTTGATTGCTCCTCTGCTGCTAATCTTGCTGTTAATCTTTGCCTATCTATTTTTACCAGTGCTATCTGAATCAAAGTACAATTAAATATTTTTCTTCTTTCAAATTTAGAGGCATATGTATTAAAAGCACTGATATTTATTTAAAAATATAATAAAACAAATTCTACATTAAGCTGTGAGGATATATGATTATGACCTGCATAACATTTGAAATATTCAGTAGAAACATTGTCCATGTTTTGTTTAGAATTTATTTACAAATTATCCTAGTTTTACTTGTGCTTTAAATTTCTGCATTTATGGGTGATGGATCCACCATTAGTAAAGCTGCAAGGCTCCCAATTGGGAGGATTCAGACAATGGCATCATTATAACACATTATTAAAAAGGCCTTCCTAGAAAAACCTAGCAACTCTTGCAGAATTGTCCTATCCATATTGATTCATAATAGTCTGCAAGAGAAAAGAACCCAGACCTTCTGAAAAGAACAACAGCTTCAACACAGCAATAATACAAATCCATGCTCCCATTTCAACGTTTGTCAGTCCACCCTCTCTCCTTAATGCTACCTTAGGAGCACATGAGGCCACTTGAAATAAAACCCTTAGGAATTAGGATTGAACCCTCCATTAGAAAATGGAGCAAAAGAACTGTAAGGTCACAACTCAGCATGAAACAATAAACACTTTTGCTGAAACAAGCCTTAGTGGTGCTGGGATATGTTGTTCCCCCCTGTTAAAGTGGAAGGATATTAAAGCTGCCAAACTTTTAATCTGTGTTACTCTTTGTAATTCAAAGAGTAACACAGATTACAAAGAGTAACACAGATTAAAAATCTGGCAGCTTTAAAATCCTTCCACTTTAACAGGGGGGGGGGGGAAACATATCCCAGCACCACTAAAGAGGTTCAAATCCCTAGCCCTGCGTGCGGAGTGAGCTCCTGCACTAGCTCCAGCTCTTGCCAACCTAGCAATTTGAAAGCATGCAAATGCAAGTAGATGAATAGGTACCACTTCGGTGGGTAGGTAACAGCGTTCCGCGCGTGTCATGTGGCCACATGACCGTGGAAGTGTCTTCGGACAACGCTGGCTCTTCGACTAACAAACGGAGATGAGCACCGCCCCCTAGAGTCGGACACGACTGCACAAATGTGCGGGGGGAACCTTTACTTTTTTTTTGCTCTTTGTAATTCCCTATCTGATTTTGCTATGGCTGCCTTGAACTAGATGATTTCATATCTAATTTATTATTTTTTACAGTTTTATCTCACTCTTCACTCAGTTTAATTTCTGAACAGAACTCTGATATTGGTTAACATTTGCCTGAACATTTTGTAGAGAACTGCAGCTTCAGGCAGCACATCAGGAGATAAAGCAAAACAGTAATAGTAGTAGTCATAGTAGTACTAGTACTAGTTACTGAATTTTCTTAGCTGTTGCAATGCCTCTATTTGTAAAGGTTAATTTGAGAAAGAGGAGACAGGTATCAGGCTTCCCTAATAATGGGATAAAAGTTATGAATGATCCCTAATGGATTTGGTCTAATCTGGGGTGTAGCATATCAGAGATGAGTGATAAACAGCTATAACCTCAGAGCTAGGAATTCAGGAAGGACTATGGTCCTTTTCAGATGTATCTTAAGTACATAAAACAACACATGATTGAGGATGGAGCACGCAGAATAGTCATGTATTGTAACCTTGACATTGTCCTGGGATATCCTTCCTTTATGTTGTGCAGATTAATAGGCTTATAAGATGCCATGTGAGTAGGAACTTTTAATGTAACAATAATATACATATTGGTAATAATACCACCCTATGTTGGACGGATGGATGGATGGACGGATGGACAGATGGACGGACAGACAGACAGACATATGATAGAAAGTAATTATATGTAAAATGCTTGAAGCCAAAATATATAGTCCCATACTGCACATCCTCTCATCTGAGTTTAACAACAATTTATAAACACAGATAGGACAGATGAAAGTGGCAGTCAGTGCAATTTTCCCCTCACCATTGGTGGTCATCATAAGGCTGAACTGCCATAGGATGCCGATAAAGGGATACAAGAGTCATCAGTGATGGATATGCCATGATAACTCAAATTCCCAGCATACCTCTGGCTCTTTTCAAGATGTAAGGCAAAAATATGTAGTCACTACTCTGCCCATTCGGTAAGAAAGCCCTGTTTCTGATTTTCAGTGTTTTTAGACAATGAATGATGTCTGTTAGAAAGCCTTCGACTATACATCTGTTAGCAACGATTGACATATGTAGTTACATCTTACCCCTGCTGCATCATTACCCAGGAAAAATGGATAAATATTATGTGAATCTCCTCAGGTATGAAATTATTGATCACCTGTACAATAGCTAAAATTTGTGTTGCTGCAATGAAAATGAGGAAATACAGTAGTGATTACTGTCTCATGAAAGCAATTCAGAAACCCAAGCCATTGATAAAACTATGATTGCAAAGTAGTGTACCTACCCAAAAGAAGAATATTTCTAATTCAATTTTTTATGGTCTAAGTTTCTAAGTATGTAAACAACACTTTGGAAAGGTATCCTGCCACTGCAGGCAGGTAAGGTACCAACACACTTTTTAATGCAAAAAAGTCAGTTTTTGCTGAAGGAATTACTAATGATTACTTTATTTATTTATTTTTATTTATTTAATTTTTATCCCGCCTTTATTATTTTTATAAATAACTCAAGGTGGCGAACATGCCTAATACTCCTTCCCCCTCCTATTTTCCCCACAACAGCAACCCTGTGAGGTGAGATGGGCTGAGAGAGAGTGACTGGCCCAAGGTCACCCAGCCAGCTTTCATGCCTAAGGCGGGACTAGAATTCACAGACTCCTGGTTTCTAGCCCAGCACCTTAACCACTAGACCAAACTGGCTCTCATACAAACTATGTTTGTATTCATGCTTAAGATTTATCAAAGATGAATGTGCTCCCTAACTCAGACAGAATTTAGTGTTAAATCCTAGCTTCCAATAAATATGACAATATCATTTATCAAAGATCCTCACAACCTTGAAATATTTTTCCATTGGTCCTTATATAGTAAGAGAATAACACTATTCTCTGAAGACAAAGGAAGGAAACCATGTCTTTGAATGAAAACAGCATACATGGATTTTATTGCAATTTTTAAGAGAATTGTGTTAATCTAGCACCTTGGAGTAATTAAATAACATCATAACTCTATAAAGGGTTATATTGATTTTGCCATCAATAAAATTTCAGGCACTTCACTTCAGTAATATTGCAATTTCATTCAGAGTACAAAGGTTCATCTCACCAAGTCACTAAGAAATAGGACATATATAGAATTATTTTACTTTAATCTTTGCTATAGATCAGCTCTGTGAACATGCATACTAAAGGTCTGCGGTTGGGGGAAAAATGAAAATTATGTCATATTGAGACTCTAAGAAGAAGGAGGAAGTACTGGTAGAAAGCACAGAAATGAGTTTACAGCATCCTATTATTGGACCTGAACTGCATCTTACCCATTCTACTGTATGTATACAGACTCTGTTGCTTGTCCTGAACCAGCATTCCAACTTGTGACTCCTAAGGAGCATCAAGGCCATTAGTTGTTGAGTGCTAAACTGTGAGACTGGATTGTTTGAGAGTTGCCATGAACTTCAGTTGAGTCCAAGAGGGGCAGCAAAAAACATTGCTACAAACAATGTTTTTCACAGCCTGCCTTGTGTTCTGCACCTGGAACCATCAACTTTACTTTGCTTATTCATATATTTCCTTCAACAACATTGATTTCCCCCATCCCCTTGCCCTAAAACAGTGTTGTACTTTTCGCTTATGACTTTGTATTGGTTTGTGTCACTCTCATAGTCTGTAGGCCTTTTATCCTCAACTACTCAACTATGTTCTCTCTCACTCTCTCCAGTCAGTCTGCAGGATAAAACATGATGCCAAGAAATTCTGTAGTCAAAAGACATTTTAGTTCTTTCCTCCCTAACCTTGCAAAGGAATTCATTTTGTTTTGCTCTAAAGGTACTGTCTAATTGTACATGTCTTGTCCAAATTTGTAAATAACTGCTATGTGACATTCCTTTCAGAGTGCTGCAGTCTTCCTTCTATTCATACGGACATGGTGAGGCGGTTTAGAAGTAGAATTTTTATTTGACCTGCACTTATATCTAAGCCCATAAAATACCTGTTTTTCCCCACAAATACAACCCGGTCAGGTGGACTGGGCTAAGAGCAGTTAAGAAAAACTATAGCTGCTCTTTGCAAAACAATCAGGTTGTATTGGGTATTTGGCTGTGAGACCAAAGAAAGCCTTTTTCAAAATCATTTCTCAGTCTGCCTAGCTGCACTGGTTTGTGCTGGCTTTTACTGGTTTTGTACTGGACTGAGCTGGGCCCATAACCCTTTGTTGGAGTCTGGAAGGTTAGAAAAACACTCCAAGCAGCTAACGACAATCTTGCAGAGTAGAAGTATCCAGAAAAGACTTGCACATACAGCTTAATTAACGTTCAGAAATAAAAGAGTCTTCACACATTAGTTGAAGAAAAATAAAGATAGCTTACATTTTTATTCAGTAGATCTTGGTTACAAGCAGTTTCATGGTAGAAAAGCTTAATCATCTCTGGTCTCCGTGCAAGTCAGATATTTCGGATGAGACCCACATAGCCATGTGGCCCTCCTGTGTGCACACGAGCTTAGGAAGAAGGGAAGATGGAGAATGGCCCCAAAAGACCCAAGAAGGAGCAGGAAACAGGAAGTCAGGTGACCAAGGCACCTCCCACAAAGACAGTAGAGATATTGTATGCTTCAGTAGAATAGTCCTCCCCTATGTTTGTGAGACAGTGCTTAGTTTACTTCCGATAATCCTAACAATTGACACAATTAAATATGTTGTCACTTAATGATTTAGGGTCTGGATATCTGTTAGACTACCTTATCCCAGTAATCTCTGCCTACCCAGTAAGATCTAGTAGTTTGGGTTCCTTACATGTCCTTCAGTTAGAGATTGTCACCTACAGGGACTGTAGAAACATGTCTTTTCAGTCACTGCAGCTCTCCAGTTGCATAATACTCACAAAACCTTTAGATGCCCCCCTCCTTCTTGATCTTCAGAAAGTTGGTGAAGGCCCTTTTGGGTGGAGCTGCTTTGTCTCTCTGTCCAGATTAATTGTCCTTTTGTAATGATTGTAAATGTTTGATTCCAAGTGCTTGTGGTTGTTTTTTAATACATGATCTTGGTTTTAGTTTTTTGGTATTATGTTTCTATTTTAACGCAAATTATGAATTTGGGGAGTTGTACATCACTCGGAGTCATTTGATTAAATAATACATTTATTAGAGGATGCTTGGCTTCTAGAAGAGCAATCATGTATTCATTAAGACAACTTTTTCACTGTTCCAGCATATAGATCAGAATGATTGCTAGGTACAACAGGAAGATAATTTTGTTGACATTCAATCAATCCACAGTGCATCTAATGGTGTTAAAAATGAACACTTTTTAAAATACTTTTGAAATCCATTCACTGTATTTCATAATAGTTTGGCTAGACTACTACTTTTCTTGGAAGATAGTTGTAACAGCTAAATGTAACTCTAAGGAAGAAATTAACACCAATATTATTTTAAACCCATTGTTATCTGTGACCTTACAAAGCAAAACTTAGCTAAGCACTCTATATCAGCAGTTCAGGAGCAAAGACTTGATTTATTAGATGACATATTACTTAACTTCCTTGATATTTTTCTGAACAAAAAACAGTTAGAAATTTTATAAACGTTACAGGAGCTTTAACTCATATTAGTATCTATTACACAATCCAAACAGACCTTTTGTTCTCCTGGAAGAAAAGAGTTTGGACAACCCTGTTCTGAACAGATGCCCCTTTGAAGTGGGTGACGTATAAGAGAACTCACAGGGCAATATTTATTTGAGAGAGATAAAGCAACTTCCAACTATTTCACTTTACTAGCAATCTACATCCCACATAAGGGATAGCTCAGATTCATATCATGCATTGTCTAAACGTACACCTTTTTTAAAAAAGCAAGTTATAAGGGCAGTGAGCAAAATAATATGTTTTTCCTAATATGTGTAAAAACAAACTCTGAACTAAACCATAACCAGAAAAAGTATAATTATCAGCTAACTTAATAGATATTTGGAAAGAAATGAATCCCAATGTTACAAAGTATACACTCCCCCCTAAAGTAGACAAAAGTCTTATTCTAGGGTCTTCCATTTTTTTGTTTCTCAGTTCTCTGTAAAAAAGGTTGCTAATACTGGGAATGACATCGTTTAGGTATCTAATTTTTATTTACTTTTTTGTAAGTTCAGTTAGCTGCTGCTATGTGAAGTGGCTAAATAATTGTTCAATGGGACATAGATTTATGAAAGGATTAAAAAATGACATCCAACTGATTTATAAGATAAATTCTATCAATGACCATTCAGCAGTCTTATTATGACAACCACTTAAAGCTGTTTTAAAAGCTATAGATTCTAGAGGCAGCAAATATTAAACAAACTTGAAAGAAAATGAGAACTTCCTAAGGATATTGACCTTTATTTCACCTTTCATAAATATAACAGGAGTCAGAAAATCCGTGCTATACTTTATTATAAGAGCTTCAGGCTCTGGAGACTAACCACATTCAATAATGCACGATATCAGTTAATAGAATTTCACAAAGAGAAATTGCCAACACTTGCTCGAAGCAACATATATGCAGATTTAACATCTGGACATCACTGGATGGGCAAACTTGGGGTCAAATTGACTGAATACTAGGAAACAGAAGCTGGAGAAGTAGATTCCAGATGTCAATCAGGACACTCCCAGGTGCAGATTGTGGGACAGAACACGAATCATTTGTCCTCAAAATATGAAACTTAGAAAAGTAAATAAAGTAAACGTACCATCAAGTTTTGACTTGGAAGACAAAGAGTCAGAATAATGCATCAATATAAGGAACATATTTAGTATACTTAATGTATGTGAAGTAGAACCTGACAAGTTATGCGAAGAGATAAGAGACACTGAAAATCAAAGCAGAAAAAAAAATCCAGAAATTTCAAAGTGGAAAAAATCCATGTGACTTTCAGAACAAGCTATGGGCAACAAGAAGGATGTATGCTGAATGCAAATATTCAGGGTAAAGCAAAGAATGGACAAAGAAAGGTATCTGAATCAAGTCAACAAATAGAAGAAAATCAAAAGAAAGAGTTCTTTGAAATATAAAATTCACAGGAAATGCACAGCTAAGCAGGAATACACAGAAATAATCATGGAAGAGATATAATAGAGGCAAATGAGATAGAAGATTAAAAAACTATACTGAACCCTTTTACAAGTGGTACTCTAGGATAGCAGAAATATTGGGAGAGAGAATATATTCAGGAGATGACTCACTGAGAAAATGAGATACACAAGGCAATAGGTCAACTGTCAAATAGAAAAGCACTTCATACAGAAGAAATACTCATTGAATTGCTTAAAGTTGCAGGAGGAGAAGCAGTTAAAGTTTTAACAATTCTCTGTCACCAAATATGGAACAAAAGTTTGTGGCCTAGAGAATGGAAGAGATCAATCAATCAACAGAAAGTACAAGTTACCAAACCATTGTTTTGCTTTTTTCATGCAAGCAACGTTTAGTTTGAAATCTTACACAGAGAAATGGAGCCATAGATGGAAAGAGATGAGCTATGAATAGGCAGGTTTCAAAGAAGACCAGTGGACTGCTAAGATGGATAATGGGGACAAAGAAGTTCACTTATTGACTACCTCAAAGCCTTTGATTGTGAAGATAATGACAGAGTGTGGAATTCATTGAGACTGATTGACAGGGCAGAAATTGCTGTAAGAATTGAGTTGGGAAAAAGAGTAGCTTAGAATAGGGGAGGTAGTGCATTTTCATCTAAGTTGCTTATTGTCCTGATATCTGCTTCATACAGTAAATAAATGTTAGTGTTCCATTAGAAGCTAGAGAATTCCAGTATTGCAGAGAATGTGAACTGCTATTTATTAGTACAGGGCTTTCCAAAGTTTTCCCGCGGCGACACACCAACCGCCCTTGGTGTGTCGCCGCGGGGAAAACCAGGAAGTGCCGCCGCCGCGGCAGTGTGCAAAAACCCGGAAGCGCTGCTGCTGCTTTCAGTCTTTGCGTGCCGCTGCAGCTGCGGCGCCTTCGGATTTTCATGTGTCGCCACGGGAAAACCCGGTGCGGGCGGGGGCGTGCATGGTGGCGGCAGCGGCGGCAGCCTCCGCTAAAACGCAGAAGCACCAATGGCATGCCGGTGCCGCCGCCGCCGCCGTGCACGCCCCCGCTGCCACTTCCGGGTTGTGTGGCGACACAGCCGACTGTGTGTGGTGACACACTTTTGTGTCGCGACACACAGTTTGGAAAGCTCTGTATTAGTAAGTGTGAGAAAATAAAGGCTAGCTTGTTAGGAGTGAAATTGGCAAAACAGGGACTAGCATTCCCTAGTTCTATGTCAGCACACCCTTCCACAGACACAGACACACAGTAGGTTTGGACTGGTGTGAACTGCAGTAGGCAGCCCTTCGGTTGTATATGGCTTCACTCTAGTTTGCATTAAAATAACCAATCTAACCAACTTATGCCCTTGAGCCTTTGGCTGAAAAGCCAGACCCTTAATAAGGGGTCAGTGTTTGGAGACCCAAGATTTCCAGCCATGCTAAGGGGAAAGTATTATATAGCATACATTTACGCAGAAATACATGGAAAGAGAATACTATGTTTCTGTAGTGTTCTTAGTAACCTTTATATGCCTGAGACCCACCTCTGATCTCACCCAACTAGTCTCTCCAATGAAACTTCCTAATATTCATACACTTCTCAGTATGTCCAAACGGGATGGGAAAATTCTGCTTACAGCAACCAAAAACAGGAAGGCTACATGGACACATAATGATGTAATAGTTACACTTATTACCCAGTTAAAAATAGAAGCTAATGATAAGAATGCATAATTTGTTGAAGGGTAAATTAATGAGGGAGGAGGAGTAAGGTAAAGAAAATAATGTCTTTAAACAAAATAAAAGATTGAAAACCTAGCTGAGTTGGATGTAAAAAGGATAAAGAACTAAATGTTGATTGCTCACAAGAGGGTATTACCACATTCACAAAAATAAATCCTGGACGACAATAGAGTCTGATTGGTGAATCTCTGGATCACACCATCTGTCTGAAATGCTGCAATGGGAGCAATCAAATATGACTCTGATTTTACACTTCTGACATTCACTGAATTAAGTACTGTCCCTTTACATCAAGATATGACATGAGCACCACAAGGTTGTTGTTGTTGTTGTTGTTGTTGTTGTTGTTGTTGTTGTTGTTGTTGTTAACTCCTTTTTGGTACCTGGGGCAGTACCAAAATTTCCTGGAGGACCTTGAATTGGAAATAGGGTGAGTTAGACAACTGCAGCCTACCTGAAAGCTTCATGACATATTGGTTCAGTGTTTTCAACAAAATGGAGCACAGTCCTATAAAATATCACATTAAAAATATAAATTAACTTGAAGTTCTATATTCAAAATGTAGATGACAAACCTGTGTATATTAGTTTCTGGTGCCAGGTAAAAAAATAGCATATGAGCAGATGCATAGGAATTTCCTATTATACCACCTCCAAAAATTATTTCATTAAAGTTAAAATGTTTAGTAAGAGTTTTGTTATCCTTTTCCTGGTAATTCTTTTTTTCCCCAATATCAGCCTTCCTGTTACTTTACCACTGGCATTTACTAAAACAAGGTGTCAAAACATAGAGTTTATTAAGGCTTTAAATCTGACTTCCAGCTGGCAGAGTTTGAAGTTTACAGCTTCAACTAATACATTGTGACAATTTTTTAATTTAATATTGTACCTTGGTAAAACTCTTCACAGTTAAATCAGTTTTTCTCTATGTTTACAGCTTCACATTAGGAATCAATCTTTACTTATCTGGTGGGTGGGTGTGTTTTAAATATACATATTGAAAGCCTTACCTTTTTTGATGTCATAATACTGATAGCACATCTAATGATGGTGGTTTTACTGGAAGATTGGCAAGGAGGAATTGGATAGTGGTGTTGTCCCATGATTGACCCTCATTTTTCAATTAACACCTAGAAAAGAGGCTGCTTAGACAACTTAGCTCTTCCTATTTTCTTTTGCAAGCTGTGAGTAACAAACTTCCAGCTCTAACCCCAATTAGATAGTTAGTTCCCTCTTTTGTCTTAGCAGGAGCCCAATACCTACTAGACACTTAATCCTCAGTAATATGTAACCTTTCCTTGCTGATGCCTAAACTAAGTAACTTTTGCTGTCCACCAATATTCCGTTTTCCATTCTTAAGAGACACTCTCAAAGCTAATTTAAAAAAATGTAATATCAGCATTGAGAACTGGGAAGCCCTAACTCATGAGCGTTTCAATTGGAGGTCAGCCGTTATTAATGGCGCTATGGACTTTGAAGAAGCATGAGTACAGGGCGAAAAGGAGAAAAGAGCTAAAAGGAAGGCACGTCAGGCAAACCCTCTTCATGACCATCTCCCACCCGGAAACATATGCCCTCATTGTGGGAGGTTGTGCGGATCCAGAATTGGCCTTTATAGCCACTTACGGATCCACCGTTAAAATTTTACCTTTGGAAGACAATCTTACTCGGCTACGAGTGATCGCCAATGATGACTAAGTAACTCCGGGAATGGAGGAGGAAGAGAGAGGTTGCAGGGCTATAAAACTTGCCCAGTGAAAGCAACCCCTTTGTGAATCAAATTCCAGAGAACATCCCTGCCACATGGGCTCACCGTGGCAATTAAGGAAAGACCCCTGGTGCTGGCGTATGTAATTAATGTGGAAAGTAATCAATGGGGACAATTTAAATAAACATGATGCTGTTTGTTTTGGTCCTGGCACCTCCTTTAATTTCCTCCTGCTTTGGTATCTGTCCTGCAAATTCTAAATTAGCCAGCAACACAAGAATTTCTGAAAACAAGTGTGTACCTCTTTCCTTTAGGTGGATGATACTCAGAACTGTATAATTCCATGTAATGCTTGAGTATGTAATACAAAATTAAGCAAGCATTTATTTTAATGCTTTAAAAGGTTACTTGGCTTATACTTTGTTTTGCCCCGTCTTTGGTGGGACACCTGTGTAGAGTGGGATGATCATTCTCATCTTCAGTCTAAAACCTTAAGACAGTCTCATCATCATCTGCTATAAATGAATGCTCCTTAACTTTGGGACAGTCTCATCTTTGCAGGAGTTGGTGAAGTATTCCAAGGATAAAATACAATAAATGTGGGGTTTCTGGTGAAGAGAAAATGGGGACAGGTTGCATTCTGAGACAGCTCCGTGAACAGAATTCGCAGCACGGTATTGCTAAAAGTCCTGTAGAACTTACATGGATGAACGGCAGTTCCGGGGAAGGAGAAGCTGCCAACGAATTACTCCGTAGGCTTCTGGACAGTTGGCAGAATGGAAAAACAATGTGGTTTCCTTTTTTGGCTTAAAACATCACTACGATACCAGCTGAGAAGTGGGAGAAGCATTGCAGTAGGAGACGTGGCTCCAGCCTGAATAAAAGGCAACTGCTGCCCTCTTCATTTCAAAAGTTTGCTACCAAACTTTAAAAACAAGAAAGGAAAGAAAGAGACTATCCAAGCTTGTGAACGGACTTTATCTCTTGGTGAGCAATAACTATTTCGAGTCGTGCTCAAGAATCGGACTTATTTTCTTACTGGGAATAATTGATGGACAACCTGGGAAGCAATTTACAAGGATTATGCAATACATGATTACAGCAGCAAGACTTATTTTTGCACAAAATTGGAAAAACCAGATATCGCCTACGATACAAGATTGGATGTTAAAATTGATGGATATGGCAGAGAATGATAAACTGACATGTTTATTAAAAGAAAATCCAAATAATTATTTCCTTAAAGAGTGGAAACCATTAACTGACTATTTACAAGATGCGGGAGGGGCAAAGCTTATATGGGGATTTGAAGATTAAAATATATATATATTGATGTAATAGACAAGAAATATTCTTTAATATTATATATAGACCTAGCATGTAAGATAAAAATTTTAAAATACCATGACCAGATACAAATCGGAAGTTGACCAAATTCTATGTTTCAGCTTTATCTTTTTTTCTTTTTTCCTTTACTACACTTTTTTATCTTTTCTTTTTTCTTGATTTGTATTTCCATTTTCTTTTCTGTTTCAAACTTTTATCTATGTAAAATTAAAATCTAATAAAATTTGTTAAAAAAAAAAGAAAAAAAAAAGAATCGGACTTATTTAATTATTTTGAACGGCCATATTTCTTTAACTTTGTTTGAAATCTGTTTTGTCTTTACTCTGTCAAATTGTAATATAACATAAGATAACTTAAATAATTTAAGCCAATTAATATAAATATGAATACAAGAAAACAAATAAGAAGGGGGTCTGGGTCAGGTGAGGGGGAATGGCTAAAATACATGTTTGAAGAATTCACAGTAAAAACAACACAAAATATTACTCAGAATATAAATCAATTTCTGGAAAAAAATTAGATGGACTGGAAAAAAGACTAGATCAAAAATTAGAAAGAATGGATAAGAGATTAGAAGGGGAAATCAAAAAAGTAAATGATAGAGTAAATAGACTCGAAACTGAAAAAGACAATGAATTAGATAGATTAGCACTATTAGAATTGAAAGAAAAAGAATACTGTTTAAGACTCAGAGGAGTGCCAGAAAAGAAAGAAGATGAAATGGTGGAAACGATAATACAGATGTTAGCAAATTTGACTGGATGGGAAGAAGAGAGGATAGAAGGAGATATTGAAAAAATGTTTTGTGTTAACTCTAAATATGCTACCATCAACCATAAACCAAAGGACATTCTAATATAATTCTCAAGGAAAAAAACTAGGGACCAGATTTTGCAGTCCCACTATGACAAAAAAATTAATATTTATGGCCAACCTAGCAATTCGAAAGCATGCAAATGCAAGTAGATTAATAGGTACCACTTCGGTGGGTAGGTAACAGCGTTCTGCGCATGTCATGCGGCCACATGACTGTGGAAGCATCTTCGGACAACGCTGGCTCTTTGGCTAACAAACGGAGATGAGCACCGGCCCCTAGAGTCAGACATGACTGCACAAATGTGCGGGGGGTACCTTTACCTTTACTATTATGGTGTTAAAAGAAATACATTTAAGAATTCTAAGAAAAAGAAAAGAATACACCTTTCTAACAGATATACTAAAAAGAAACAAAATTCCCTTTAGGTGGGAAAGGCTAGAAGGAGTCAGTTTTACTTTCCAACAGGAGAGATAAAAACTTATCTCAATTATTAAAGTTAAATAATTCCTGAGGAAAAATAGAAAAGATTTAGAACAAAATAAAGGGACAAAGGAAAGAAAAGAACAGGAAACATCTAGAGAGGAAATAACATCAAACTCTAAAGAATTTGAGGAACTGTTGGCAAATGCATGATTTAAAATGTCTGACTTGGAACATTAATGGAGGAAATGCTCCAGCCAAAAGGAAAAAGATCTTTCACTATCTGTATAAATTAAAACAAGATATAATATGTTTACAAGAAACTCTTATCAGGAAAAAAGATATTAAATATTTGATGAATAAATATATGGGAGATGAATTTATCACGGCAAATGAGAAAAAAATTAATGGAGTGGTATGTAGCTTGAATCATGTCAACTGGATTTCTATTTTCTCAGTGGAAACGTTTCGCTCCTTATCCAAGGAGCTTCTTCAGTCTGAGCAAAGTTAGTAAGGGAATCCTTAAATATGTTTCTAGGTGGCTGTGTGACCTTGCACCTGGGGCTAGGTCATGGTTATTTTGAGATGTTATTTCTAAGTCCCTTTATCATCTAAAGGAGGATTGTTAAGATTACCATGCTGCTGTTGAGCTTGCGAAATGGTCTTAATCTTCCTAGGCACAGAAGACAAAGCAGGAAGGAAAATAGGGGAAAGGTTGTGCCTGAGGCCCCCACCTCTATTCAAGGAAGGATTTTCCAAGTTGGCATAAATGGATTCCTTGACCCCTCTCTCAAACCACCTATCTTCTCTGTCTAAAATGTGAACATTAATGTCCTCAAATGAGTGTCAGTTTTCCTTTAGATGAAGATAAACTGCTGACTCTGGTCCTGTGGTGTTACTTCTCCTGTGTTGGGCCATCCTCCTGTACAAAGGTTGTTTGGTTTCTCCAATGTAGAGTTCAGAGCACTCCTCACTGCACTGGATTGCATAAACTACATTGCTTTTCTTGTGTTTTGGAGTTTGATCTTTGGGGTGTACAAGCCTCTGTCTCAGTGTGTTGGTGGGTTTGAAATATACAGGTATGTGGTGTTTGCCAAATATCCGTTTTATCTTTTCAGACACGCCAGCCATGTAAGGAATGACCAGGTTCTTCCGTTTACTCTGAGTCTCAGCCCTATCTGTCGCTGTTTTAGGTCTGGTAGATTTAGATTTAGTGAAGGCCCAATTTGGATATCCACAGGCCTTCAGAGCTGTTCTCAGGTGCTGATTTTCATTCTTTTTGGAATCCATGGAGGTGGGGATGGTTTCTGCTCTGTGTGACAATGTCCTGATGACTCCTAGTTTGTGCTGCAGTGGATGGTGGGAGTCAAACATCAGATATTGATCTCTGTGTGTGGGTTTCCTGTAGATCCCTATTTCTAGCTTGCCACCGGTCCCAATGAGGACTTCACAGTCTAGGATTTATCCAGTTAGAATATTGTCCTTCTGAACTAAATGTGGCCGATATCTTCACGAAAGCTCTACCTCTTGATAAGCATGTTGCCATGGTTACCAAGTTGGGACTAGAACAAATGTGCTTGAAATAAAATCATTTGTGTCTCTGTGTGCTTGTGAAATGACAGTTTTCCCCCACAGCATTTCGAAAACCATTCGGAAGGGGTGTTAATGTTATTTGGTAAAGGTATTCTATGTAGCATCAAGCGAAAGGCATTTTCTACACTATGAATCTAGCCTGGAAAGTGGAAATTTCCAAGCTCCTATGTTGCAAGCACTTTCCCATAACAAAAAGTAGTAAATAACAGGTGTTGCTGTTCTTCTAGCCAAAACAATTGTACGTTATCAGTCTTTTTCCCATGAGAATAGAATCTGGCGGTTTATAGTAAGTACAACTGTTACCAAAATGTTAACCTGAAAAGTAACCTTAGCCCATTTTAGCCAATCAGAATTGTGTACCATGGGTATAATTCAGCTATGAACCATGGGTATTCATCTCACTTATGTTTTTCCTATGCTTCTTCTATGTAGACTGCTATCTACATGTACTTTGTATCTGAACTGTAACTATGCCTGGTCTTTGCACAGACCATGATGTTTTCTTTCCATTCTGGTGATGGACCTCTGCGTATGCTTTGTTTTTTCCTTTTTGCAATAATGCACCATACATCCATTATTGCCTTATGCTATCAATAAAGATATTGTTAGCCTTACAACACGTTGTTTGGATTACTTCAAGCCTGGAACCCCAATAGCCACCATCACCCCACAAGGATTCCCTTGCTAACTTTGCTCAGACTGAAGAAGCTCCTTGGATAAGGAGCGGAACGTTTCCACTGAGAAAATAGAAATCCAGTTGACATGATTCAAGCTACAGACAATTCCACCTGGATGACTGAGAACCTTCATAGACAATGGAGTGGTAATTTATCTAAAGCCTCATCTAAAAACTAAGATATTAGCATCTGATGTAAATGGCAGATACATTATGGTTGAAATAGAAATACAAGGAGCCAAAATGATAATTGTGGGCATATATGCACCAAATGACAATCAAAATAAATTTTATAAAGAACTATTAAATGAATTATCAGCCTTCCCATATAAAAGTTGGTGCATGATGGGAGACTGGAATGGGGTCACTGCACCAATGATAGACAGAAAATCTGAACAACTAATTAAAAGAAATCAAGGGAAGTTACCCCAATCCTTCTTTGATTTAATGGAAAATCTGACTCTAGTTGATTCATGGAGACATAAAAATAGTCATGCAAAAGATTATACTTTCTACTCAGATAGATTTAAATCATTCTCCAGGATATATATGATTTGGATATCTTTAAATCTGTCTAACAAAATTTCTAAAGTAAATATTTTGCCAAAATCTTTTTCAGATCATAACCCAGTCAATGTTATATTAAAATTAAGCCATAAAAGCTATAGATGGAGAATAAATAAAGACATTTTGAAAAAAGAAGAACTAGAAGAGGATTGTAAAAAAAAGCTAAGAGAATTTTTTGAGATTAATTTAAATAATGAAGTAAATGTCAGAACAGTGTGGGACATGAGTAAAGCTTATATGAGAGGTTATTTCATGTACTTAAACTCAATAAATAAAAAAACAGCCCAACTGAAATTACAGACAGTACTGGACCAAATTAAAATAAAAGAAAAAGAATTACAAGAAAAACCATCAGATGATAAAATTATTTATCAAATTAAATTACTACAACAAGAAGAAAAATGCTCACACTAAAAGAAATAGAGATAAAACTAAGGTATGCCAAACAAAGAAACTTTGAATTTGCAAATAAAACAGGAAGATGGTTGGCTTATAAACTAAGGAAAGATAAGGAGGAAAAAATGATTACCAAAATTTGAGAAAATAATGTAGATCTAGTTGATAATAAGAAAATCAAAAAAGCATTTTAAAATTTCTTTTCAAATTTATATGAAAAACAAGCAATATCATTAGGAAAAATAGATGAATATTGGATGGATCATAGGTTACCAAAATTAACACAAGACCAAAAATTAATAGTTAATAGTCCTTTTACAACTCAAGAAATAATAGATGCAATAAAAAAACCAAAAATCAGGGAAAGCACCAGGGCCAGATGGCTTTACAGCAGGTTACTATATATGTTTTATAGAACAAACCATTTCTCCGCTCAAAGAATTAATAAACTCGATTATGATGGGAAGTTTACTCCCTAAGTCATGGACAGAAGCAAATATTATATGAATTCCTAAAGAAGGACAAGATCTGACACTATGTAAAAATTATAGGCCTATATCTTTATTAAACAATGGCTACAAAATATTTTGTTGTTGTTGTTGTTCAGTCATTTAGTTGTGTCCGACTCTTCGTGACCTCATGGACCATAGCACGCCAGGCCTTCCTGTCCTCCACTGCCTCCCGGAGTTTACTCAAGTTCACTAATTTTAACTGAAAGACTGAAAAAAGTGCTTCAAAAAATTATTAATTATGACCAGAATGGATTTTTACCTAAAAGGCAAATAAAAGATAATATAAGGATTGTATTAGATGTAATAGAATATGCTCAATTCCATAATGAAAAACAAACTACTTTGATATTTCTAGATGCGGAAAAAGCATTTGACAATTTAAATTGGAGTTTCATGTTTAAAGTATTGAAAAGTATGGATTTTGGTGACTTATTTATAAAAGCAGTTAAATCAATTTATACAATCCAAAAAGCAAAAATTATAGTAAATGACAAAATTATGCAAGAATGCAACATTGAAAAAGGAACAAGACAAGGTTGCCCATTATCATCACTGCTATTTATTTTGGTTTTAGAAGTCCTTAATGAAGATATTAGAAAGGATAGAAAAATAGAAGGAATAAAGATTAAACAGGAAAGCTTTAAATTAAGGGCCTTTGCAGATGACCTAGCTATAATACTACAAAACCCTCTAGACTCAGTTGATTATCTGATGAAAAGGCTACAAGAATTTGGAAGATTAGCAGGTTTTAACATAAATAAACAAAAAACAAAAATGGCTGTTGTGGGTCTTCCGGGCTGTGTGGCCGTGTTCTGGAAGTTGTGGTTCCTAACGTTTCACCAGCATCTGTGGCCAGCATCTTCAGAGGGCAGGAGCACAGATAGAAACAAAATCTCTGTGCCCAGGTAGAGTGGCAATGTTCTATTTATAGAGCTAAATTATAGGAGATTAGGTGGGGTTTTTTGTTGTGTTGAAATGTTAACGAGTGGCTGATGAGCGTGATTAGCATGTTCATTGTGAGAAGTATTCCCATGTCCTGGTGGTTGGACTGAGTTTGTTGACCTTTTGCAGGCTGTGTTTTTCAGGACTGGTAGCCAGGTTTTGCTAATTTTTAAACTTTCTTCTTTTTTATTGTAACTGTGCTGGTGTTTGTGAATTTCAATGGCTTCTCTGTATAATCTGGTGTAGTGGCTTTTGGTGTTGTCCAGTATTTCTGTGTTTTCAAATAGGATTTTGTGTCCCGTTTGCTTGAGAGCATGTTCAGCTACTGAAGATTTTTCTGGTTGCTGTAGTCTGCAGTGTCTTTCATGTTCTTTTATCCTGGTGTGAATGCTTCATTTTGTGGTTCCGATGTATACTTGTCCACAGCTGCATGTTATGCGGTATACTCCTGCAG
Organism: Charina bottae; assembly: GCA_023362775.1. Lineage (NCBI taxonomy): Eukaryota > Metazoa > Chordata > Lepidosauria > Squamata > Charinaidae > Charina > Charina bottae. The sequence goes on along the minus strand of JALMGJ010000028.1, from coordinate 4,498,228 downwards.
CGGTGCGGGGGTCCCTTTTGTCTTTTGCTGATTTTAGCATTTGTTGTATTTTTCTGGTGGGTCTGAAGACTGTTTGAAAGTTGTGTTTTTCCATCAGTTTTCCCATGCGGTCAGTGACTCCTTTGATGTAGGGCAGGAATACTTTGTTTGTGGGGGGCTGTTTTTCTTCAGTTGGATGTTGTTTTCTTGGTTTGATGGCTCTTTTTATTTCATTCTTGGAATAGCCATTTGCCTGTAGGACCCAATTCAGATGGTTAAGTTCATTGTTGAGAAATTGGGTTTCACAGTTTCGATTAGCACGATCCACCAAGGTTTTGATCATGCCTCTCTTTTGTCGTGGGTGGTGATTGGAATTTTTGTGTAGATATCGGTCCGTATGGGTGGGTTTTCTGTATACTTTGTGTCCTAGTTTGAGGTCCAGATTGCATATGACCAGCGTATCTAAAAATGGAAGTTGGGAAAAATGGGACTAAATACTTAGAAGTAGTAGTAACAACAAAAAATAATGACTTGTTTCAAAATAATTATATGAAAATATGGACTGATATAAAACAAGACTTGACAAGATGGGAAAAATTACAACTATCTTTGATGGGAAGAATTTCCACAATAAAAATGAATGTACTACCTAGAATGCTATTCCTATTTCAAACAATACCAATATTTATTACAGAAAATACTTTTAAAGCGTGGCAAAAAGATTTATCAAAATTTATTTGGCAAGGAAAAAAACCAAGAATAAAATATAAATTATTACAAGATGCAAAAGAAAAAGGAGGGTTTGGGTTACCGGACTTAAAACTATACTGTGAGGCATGCTGCCTTACATGGCTAAAAGAATGGATTACATTAGAAAATCACAAATTGTTACATCTTGAAGGCCATGAACTAGAATTTGGTTGGCATGCTTTTTTATGGTATAATAAAATCAGAGCTAACAAATCATTTAACAATCATTGTATTAAAAGAGCAACAATAAAAATATGGGATAAATATAAAGCCAGATTAATGCCAAATATCCCACTTTGGCTATCTCCCCAAGAAGCTTTCACCAGAAGGGAAAGTCAAGAGAGACCTAGATGGTTAAGATATAAAGACTTATTAAAATATGAAGGTGATAAATTTGCAATGAAGACAAGAGAAGAACTAGAAATAGAAGGATATAGCTGTAACTGGTTTACTTACCTACAATTAAAGGAACAGTATAAATCTGATAAAAAGAACTACAAATTTATAAAGGAATCAACTTGGTTGGAAAACCAGTTATGTTTGAACAATGATCATATGATTACAAAACTATACAAAATGTTATTATAATTAAAATTGGAAGATGAACAAATTAAAGAGTGTATAATTAAATGGGCTAGAAATTTTGGGTATAATATTATGTATGACCAGAGGGAAAAAATGTGGTCTAGAGGTTTAAAATTTACACTGAATTATAATTTGAAAGAAAACTTCTATAAAATGATGTATTGCTGGTATATAACCCAAGAAAAATTGGCAAGAATGTATAAAAATATATGAAACATTTGTTGGAAATGCAGAAGTGAAACAGGAACATTTTACCATCTATGGTGGACCTGTAAAAAGACAAAAAAAATCTGGGAACTAATACATAAAGCTATCCAAAAAATCTTGAAAATGGACATAACCAGCAAACCAGAATTATATCTACTAGAATTAATGGACGAAGAACTAGAAAAAAAAACATGGAAAGCTTTTATTGCAATTGATTACAGATGCATGGATTATCTACGCCCAGCGATGGAAAGAAGAACACATTCCGACAATAGAAGAGTGGGTAATTAAGATAATGGACCTAGCCCAAATGGCAAAATTAACAGAACTGTTAAAAGACAAAAATATGGACAATTTCCAAAAAGAATGGCAACCTTTTCTTGACTTTATTGTGATAACACAAAAAAATAATATTACGAACATAGGATTTATTGAATGAATATATAAATATATATATACAAAGAGAAATAGAGGTATATACTGTAATCATACTATACAATCAAATAGAAATAGGGATAAGAAAGAGTTCTTGTAAATAAGATATCTTATTTACAAATCTATAGTCACAGCTAAGATAGTAGGAAACCACATTTTAATGTTACGATGTTATTTTTTTCCTTTTTTTAATGTTTGTTTAGTGTTAAATGCTATATATGTGTAAGTTTGTGGATGTTGTATTTGATGTATTGAATATGTTATATGTTCAATTTGTTTTAAATATGTCAAAATAAAGATTTTTTTTAAAAATACAATAAATGTATCCTCTTTGGCCTTTGAAAAATCAAGTGGGAGAAGGTAATTGGAAACAGGAATGATTAATTATACTTTGGAACTTCAAAGCAGATCTGACTGGCAGAAGATCTTTGCCAGCTTTGAATGAGTCTACCTGCCATCATCTCTTTGGGACTTTCTGCCTGGCAGAAGCAGTGCAAGGTCTTTCTGTGAGGGTTCGATCCTTCGACTGGCAAACAAAGCTCCAACACACACTCCATAGGGTATGTAAAAGCTTTATTTACAGCGAACGATCTGGTTCCACGTCAATGAACCAAGTAAAGCATAGATACAAGACATTACAGTTTATTTATTTTTATTTTATTTTATTAAATTTATATTACCGCCCATCTCCCCCAGCGGGGACCCTGGGCGGTGCACAATAAAATAGAATTAAAAGAAATATAAAATTACAACAATACATAATATGAATTCCAAGGGTAAAATGTTAAAATAAGATACTGGGAGGCTTCAAGGGACCAACCATCCCCAAGAGGAACTGTTGGCATTTCCCTCCCAGGCAAGACGGCAAAACCAGGTCTTTAAGCCTTTCCGGAAGGCTGGGAGCGAGGAAATCAGCCTCAGCTCCGGGGGTAAGATATTCCAAAGGGCGGGCGCAACTGCAGAGAAGGCCCGCTTCCTGGACCCCGCTAGGTGGAACTCTTTAATCGATGGGGTCCACAGCAAGCCCTCTCTGGCTGAATGGGTGGGACGGGTCGATGTTCTGGGGATGAGACGGTTTGTCAGGTAACCTGGTCCTATGCCATGTAGGGCTTTAAAGGTGATAACCAACACCTTGAATTGTACCCGGAAGCAAACCGGTACCCAATGCAGCTTGCGTAAGAACGGTGTCACATGGGCCAATCTTCTGGCCCCAATAATTGTCCGTGCAGCTGCATTCTGGACCAGTTGAAGCTTCCAGATACTCCTCAAGGGTAGCCCCATGTAGAGCGCATTACAATAGTCTATGTGGGAGATGACAAGGGCATGAGTGACTGTTCGGAGGGCAGTTTAATAGGTTCCAATCTGCCCCCTCCCATAGAATGTGTCTGTCAGTTCCGTTTCTCTCTGTCTCACACCCTCTCTTTCGTGGCTTGGCGCTGTCTGTTGAAGGTGCTGAATGCCTTCGTCTAATCCACACTGTGTGGTGATTGCTTGTCTAGCAGTTTGCTGTTATATCCTTCCTATTGATAGCTTTTGGCGTCCTGGCTGAGGGATATGCTTATGTGACTTATTTATCTTGTCAGGGTGGCATTGACACTTTCTTTTTGTTATTGTATTCTTGTATAGGTAGTCCTCGACTTACGATGGCAATTGGGACTGGAATTTCTGTCGCTAAGCAATTTTATTGTAATGCCCGACTGCATTGCTTAGCAACGGCAATCCCTGCAGTCCCAGTTGCCATCATTAACTGAATCCCACAATTGTAAAGCGAGGCAAGTTCCTGCCAGCTTCCCACAACCAAAGTCGGTGGGGAAGCTGGCATGAAGTTGCAAGTCCCAGGCCCACAGGCAGATAAGTAATTATAAATTTGACATTTATAGAAAAAGGGCATACAACTTTATATGAGTCACTAAGTGTTATCACATGTTCAATCAGCTGTTCATCTGCCTATATTCCACCATATCTGAAAATTATGTTCATGTGACAATCAATAAATGGTGTACTTTAAATGCATTTATGAAAAAAATGTTTTATGAGCCCTGTGTTGTATTATGCTTAGGAAAAATATTTAAATCAGCTGGGCATGCATACAGATGCGGGGAGATAGGCTGGTGGGTTTCTTGAAGTGCCCCTGCAGTCATATGTGTAAGGATGGAGAATCCAGCAGCAATGGGTAATTGCGGCTGGATGCTCCAACCTTACACAGTGTAAATAAAGACAGGAAATAAGGATAAAAGGAAGATGGGGGAGGGGGGAAACACAAGCCTCCGAGAAAGCAGCAGCATTGCCGAATCAGGAAAACTCAGAAACCAATGACAAAAGTACTACCAATGCTGGCGACCACGAGGCCGGAAGAGAGCAATCAATGTGAAGCAAAGAATGAAATCAACAAAGAAAGAACTGAGAGGGAGGGGCGGGACAAGTAAGAACCGAATGGTTAAAGGAGAGGTCTGGGGGGGAAGAAACCCACTTCTGGCTTTAACGGAGCACGATGCTGATTCAATAAACGAATTGCACATATCCCTCGTGGCTTGTGTTGTAGATTCTGATTTTGGATCATAAAGATCGTGAACCTCACAGAAAGCCAGAAGTCAACATGACAACTTTACCGGAGGACGCGGAGCAACCCAGAAGCAGCCCACACGTGGTGACTACACTGGGGGGCAACGTGAACCACCTGGAAAGCCAAGCAACAAACCCACCGGAAGAGCAGGACGTGCCAAGCCATGCACCCAGAGCCATTTCCCCACAGCAGACCCCAGGAGAGCAAAGGGAGCAATGGGGAGCTGCAGGAGGGACTCTAACATCCGTGGCAGCAGCGACCCAGCTCCAAGGGCAAATCGCACACACACACTCTACCCCACCGAGCAAACTGTGGATCCAGGATGACCTGCGGACCCCTGAGACTCCCTGGCAGACAGGCACAGACGGAGGAACAGCGGCAGAGCCCGGCCACAGCACGCTATACTCACCGGCAGCGCCAGACGAACGGGTAAGGAGGCTAGAACAAGATATGTGTGCCCTGCGAGAAGCCATGACAAGCCTACTGGGGAAGCTAGACCAAGAAGCCCAGATCCAGGCAGCAAAAAACAGAGCGACGGTGCCAACAGAAGCCAGGATCAAGGTGAGGGGGCCCACTGCCTGGGAGGGAATCACAGCGGCCCCCTGGAGCGCAGAGGCCATGTTCCCAGATCCAAATCCCGGCCCAGCCCCCTGCAGCATGGAAGCTCCAAGCCCCGGCTCAGCAATTGGAGCGTGGCAAAGGGAGGAGCTACCCAGAAGCGGGAGCTTTGAATCCCAGACCGGCACAACAGCAAACAATATAGCAGCCAGGGGGAGGGGAGCACAGCCCAAATGGGGAAATGCAGCAGCAGCAAGCCCTGCAGCACCAGCAAGTCTTGCAAAGGGAGCGTGGCGAAGGGAGGAGCTACCCAGAAGCGGGAACTCCGAATTCCTGGACGAGGGGAGGGGAGCATGGCTCCAATACGAACCCACGGCAAGACGGCCAATGACTGGGGGGGGAAACATGCCAGCCCCCTGGGGAGTGAAGATCCCAGCCCAGGCTGAACCGGCAGCAGCCAGTATAAGAGAGAGAGAGAGACAGCCTGCATACCAGATTGGAGGAAACATGCCAGCCCCCTGGGGAGTGAAGATCCCAGCCCAGGCTGAACCGGCAGCAGCCAGTATAAGAGAGAGAGAGAGACAGCCTGCATACCAGATTGGAGAAAACATGCCAGCCCCCTGGGGAGTGAAGATCCCAACCCAGGCTGAAACAGCAGAGGCCAGTATGAGAGAGAGAGAGAGACAGGCACCCCCTGCATGCCAGACTGCGATACTGCTGGACAAGACGAGAGAGCCCTCCACTGACTGGGGGAAAACAGGACAACCCCCCACCACCTGGGAGGAAAGTGCACTGCACCCCACCACAACCTGGGGGAAAGCCACACAACACCCTACAACCTGGGAGGAAAGTGCACTGCACCCCACAACTGGGGGGAAAGCCGCACGACACCCCACCACCTGGAGGGAAGCAGCACAACACCCCACCACCTGGGAGCACCACCTGGGTGCACTGCACCCCACCACAACTTGGGGGAAAGCGGCACAACACCCCACCACCCGGGAGGAAAGTGCACTGCACCCCACAACCTGGGGGAAAGCCGCACAACACCCCACCACTTGGAGGGAAGCGGCACAACACCCCACCACCTGGGAGGAAAGCGTACTGCACCTCACCACAACCGGGGAAGAAACCGCACAACACCCAACCACCTGGGGGAAAACTACACAACAGCCCACTGCCTGGGAGGATGTCGCACCGCAACCCTGGAACCTGCCAGCCCCAAGCAGCCTGTGGAATAGAAGAGAACTCACCAGGAACAGAGACCTGAGAGCCAAATTTAATGGAGACCCCAAACAACTAGCATGCTTCCTCACACATGTAAGGGGGTTCATGGAAGAATTTGAGGGAACCTTCCGGTCGGAGGGCGCCAAAGTAAGATATGTATCAGAACGCCTAAGGGCAGAAGCCGCACAATGGCTAGAGGAACTACATGACGTGGCAGCCCCAGAACTACAAAACCTCCACACCTTTATGCAAGCATTAAAGGAACGATTTGAGGACCCATTAGCGGCAATAAAAGCTCGAACAAGCTTACAGAACATAAGACAGGGAGGCAGGTCAGTCTCAGAGTATGCCATGGACTTTAAAGCTATAGCAGGGAAACTAACTGACTGGCCGGAGTCCCTAAAGATAGAATACTTTAGGGGGGGCCTGCGCCCTGAGATATTGGAATGGTCCTTAGCGCGAGGGAATCCCAAAACGCTGAGAGATTGGATATGCCTAGCAGGTGAAGTAGAGGAGGTACGGGCTCAAGTGAGGCGTCAACTAAGATCCTACACTACAGGGAGGCACCCAACAACCACAAAGAACCACAGCGACCGGAAGACAACAGACCGACTACGGGAAGAGAGAGAGCGACGGGCAAGACGGGGTTTGTGCTTCAAATGCGGGAAGGAAGGCCACCGAGCAGCCAACTGTGCACCCCCCACTGGACCAGCAAAAACCAAAACTGGTGAAAGCAGTGCAAAGGCCCTGACCCAAAAGGCTAAAGGAACAGCAGCGGCAGCCGTCGAAAAGAGACGGCACGAAACATTTGAGGACCCAGAGGACTCAACCGACGAAGAATTCCAGCCGTCGGGAAACGAAGGGAGCCTGCCCTAAACAGCGCCGAAGGGCAGGCATGGACAAACGGGCGCGAGGACCCTATGGTGAGTAGGAAATGCCCTGTAATGATGGTGCGGGCACAACTGAGGCCGCTGAGGGGCGGGGGGCACACAAGACTAGCAGGACTACTAGACTCTGGGTGCACACGCAACCTACTACACCCCGCAATAGTCACCAAACTGAAATTGAAAGTCGAAAAACTTAAAGACCCCATCGTATTCACCCAACTAGATGGGGGGGACATGAAAGGGGGCCCTGTAGAACATTACACCGAACCCGTCACCATGCAGGTAGGGACACATGAGGAGGTCCTGAGGTTCCTGGTAGCCCCAATCGCCAACCACTCCATGATCCTAGGGATAGCCTGGCTAAGAGAAAGAAACCCAAGGGTGGATTGGAAGTTGGGGCAAATAAACTTCCCCGATGGAAGCTACAACGAGGGAGGCCAGACAGAGAGGGACGCAGAAGAGCTAACAGGATCCCTAGAAGAAGGGAAGGGTGGGACAACAGAGGAAGGGAGCCCCTGCATACCCAGGCCATACAGACACTTGAAAAAGGTGTTTGGAGAAGCCGAGTCAAATCAACTCCCACCCCACCGGAAGTCTGACTGTGCCATAGAGTTGATCCCAGGGACAGAGCTCCCCAAGACAAAGTTGTACCCTATGACCCCTAAAGAACTTGAGGTGCTACGTGAATTCATAGATACAAACTTACAACGAGGGTTCATCCGACCTGCTACATCGTCTATGGCCGCACCTGTCCTCTTTAGAACAAAAAAAGATGGCTCCCTGAGGCTCTGCACAGACTATAGGGGCTTAAATGCAGTCTGCACCTCCAACAAATACCCCCTCCCCTTGACGAAAGACATGCTGACCCACCTGTCAAAAGGGAAAATCTTCACGAAACTAGACCTAAGGGAAGCGTATTTTAGAGTACGAATCAGGGAGGGAGATGAGTGGAAGACCGCCTTCAACTGTCAACTGGGATCATTTGAATATTTAGTAATGCCGTTCGGCCTAAAGGGGGCGCCAGGAGTCTTCATGCATCTAATTAACGAAATCCTCCATGACTTCCTCTACCGGGGAGTGCTAGTATATTTGGATGATATACTTATCTACTCCGAAACGATGGAAGAACATGTGACACTAGTAAGAGAAGTGCTGAAAAGACTACTAGAAAACCAGCTATACGCCAAACTATCAAAATGCGAATTCCACAAAAAGCAATTAGATTACTTAGGGTACAGGATTTCCTACAAAGGAGTGGGAATGGACCCAGGAAAAGTTAATGACGTGGTAGCCTGGGAACCACCCCGCTCCAGAAAACAACTACAAAGCTTCTTAGGGTTTGCAAACTTCTACAGACAGTTCATTCCCCAATTTGCACAAGTAGCCCTACCTCTCACGGACCTACTGAAGACGAAAGGAAAAGGAAACCCCAAAACAGCGATGAGACCAGGAACAGCGCTCAAATGGACTACAGAATGCCAAGAAGCGTTTGACCGCCTGAAAGCGCTGTTCACATCAGAACCGATACTGAGGCACCCTGACCCGGCACGACCGCTAATTGTCCAAGCGGACGCATCAGACGTGGCCATAGGGGCTATTCTGCTGCAGAAGGATGAGGAGGGGGAACTGAGACCATGCGCCTACCTATCACGCAAGTTCACAGACACGGAGAGGCGCTGGCACGTCTGGGAGAAGGAGGCGTTTGCAGTGAGATGGGCACTTGTCACCTGGCGACACTTACTCGAGGGGGCCCCCCACCCGTTCGAAGTCTGGACGGACCATAAGAACCTAGAAGCCCTGAAATCACCACGAAAACTAAACCCCAAGCAAATCAGATGGGCGCAGTTTTTCAGTAGGTTCAACTTCACGTTAAAGTACCTACCAGGGGGCAAGAACTTTCTAGCGGACGCGCTCTCCCGGCTACCCCAACACAACAGCCAAAGAGAAGAAATAGTGGACTCGGTCATCCCACCTGCTCACTTCGGACTCACTGCAACCACACGGGAGCGGAAAACTGCCCCAGCCATAAAAGTAGAACAGGATCTACAAGCTGAGTTGCAGACTGCATCGCAACAAGATGATTGGCTGCAAGGAAATAAGACCTTTCTAGTAGAACGACAAGGACTATGGTGGAAGGGAGAGAGAATATATATCCCAGAAACCCTAAAAAAGAAAATCCTACAAAGATGCCATGACGCCAAGGTGGCGGGACACTTTGGATTCGTGAAGACTCTACACTTAGTACGACGGCAATTTTGGTGGCCGGCCCTACGCAAAGACGTGGAAGAGTATGTCACAACATGCCCCATCTGCGCCACAGCAAAACGCGCCGGCGGCAAACCCAGGGGGCTACTACAGAACGTAGCGAGCCCTAACCGCCCCTGGAAACAAATCGCCATGGACTTCATAGTCGAATTGCCAGAAAGCAAAAAGAAGACGGTCATATGGGTCGTTACAGACTTATTCTCGAAACAGACCCACTTCATCCCGTGTGCAGGGCTACCCACGGCCAACCAACTAGCCAAGCTGTTCATACAACACATATACCGCCTACACGGAGCTCCCGAAAGAATAATAAGCGATCGCGGAGCCCAATTTACATCCAGATTCTGGAAACAGTTCTTGAAATTAATAGGGGTGGAGCAAGCATTAAGCTCCGCCCACCACCCAGAGACAGATGGGGCAAGTGAACGACGAAACCAAATACTAGAACAATACTTAAGGTGCTACGTCAGCTACCAACAAGATGATTGGACGGACTTACTCCCATTCGCAGAGGTAGCATATAACAACGCGATACACACCAGCACAGGATTTACCCCATTCCAAGCAGCGAATGGACAAGACTTTGTAGCCATTCCAGAACTACCAAGAGAACAGACAAAAATAATCTCCCTGGACGACTGGATCACCCAAATGAGAAACAGCTGGCCAGTGATCGAAAAAGCACTAGAAGACGCCAAAGCAGACTACAAAAAATATGCAGATCGCAAAAGAGCCCCAGAATGGCCCATGGAAGTAGGAGAAAAGGTCTATTTATCCACGAAATACCTGAAATCCACTCAACCATCGAAAAAACTAGGCCCCAAGTACGTAGGCCCATTCCCAATTGTGAAAATCATCAACGACGTAACAGTACAACTAGAACTACCTAAGAACCTGAACAAAATACACCCAGTCTTCCACTGTAGCCTACTCAAACCAGTGCGCTCTTCTGCTAGATGGCACCCAGAACCCCCCCCCGCCTGCCCCCACACTCATTGAGGGAGAACAACACTTCGAGGTCCAAACAATTTTAGACTCCAGAATGCGAAGAGGGGGGCTGCAGTACCTAATCCAATGGAAACACCTTCCAAAAGCAGATAACGAGTGGGTGGAGAGCCGACATGTCCGAGCACCCCAACTTGTAAGGGCATTCCACAAGAAATACCCAGAGAAGCCAAAATTAGCTGACAAGAAATAGACTACTACCTTCATACACTAACTGTCCCTTTTATCTTTCAGATGGCGCATCCTCACCAAGGGGCAGGGGGGAGGTTATCATTTCGAAGGGGGGCGGCATGTAAGGATGGAGAATCCAGCAGCAATGGGTAATTGCGGCTGGATGCTCCAACCTTACACAGTGTAAATAAAGACAGGAAATAAGGATAAAAGGAAGATGGGGGAGGGGGGAAACACAAGCCTCCGAGAAAGCAGCAGCATTGCCGAATCAGGAAAACTCAGAAACCAATGACAAAAGTACTACCAATGCTGGCGACCACGAGGCCGGAAGAGAGCAATCAATGTGAAGCAAAGAATGAAATCAACAAAGAAAGAACTGAGAGGGAGGGGCGGGACAAGTAAGAACCGAATGGTTAAAGGAGAGGTCTGGGGGGGAAGAAACCCACTTCTGGCTTTAACGGAGCACGATGCTGATTCAATAAACGAATTGCACATATCCCTCGTGGCTTGTGTTGTAGATTCTGATTTTGGATCATAAAGATCGTGAACCTCACAATATGTGTGAGTGGCTGCCAAGCACCTGAATTTTGATAACATGACCACAGGGGCACTGCAACAGCTGTAACTTCGGGGAACGGGAGTAAGTACCATTTGTTCAGCACCGCCATAACTTTGAACAGTTGCTAAACGAATGGTTGTAACTTGAGGACTACCTGTACAGAATCACATTCTTTCACCAATATTTCACATTTTCCTTTTAGGATACAGCTATTCTATCAGAAATCGTCAAATACTATCTACTCTTCCAATACAGTCATAGACTGTTGAAGTTTAAATAAAACTTCATTTTTGTAGAATAATCCATTTTCATAGATAATTTATTTTGATAGCTTTATTTTCATACAGAACTACTGAATAGTAACAACTACTAGAAGAACGTTTAGAATAATTCAAGAGACTCAGAATTTAGCAACCCAGTGGGCAGTACTGATTAAAAAGCTAGCTGATTAACATGAAGTTAGTAAATTTACACCATACACTCACACTCCTCCCTCTTCTGCTTTTTTTCTTGACAGCATTCTGACAAGACTTCAGTTTTTCTTCTTCAAATGTGAATGTACTGTTGACATTTCAACCATGTCAGCTGAAAAATATTCTTGGAACAGAGAAAGCCAGATACGAAACTATTCTTTAGGCTTTAATTTCCAGGGGAGAGGATGCCACTCCAGAATACTCAGAATCTCAGTTTCTTACTCCATTAAATGGAAATAATAATTAATAATGTGGGCTATGCTAAGGATAATCAAGAAGTCTGTAGCTTGAATCATGTCAACTAGATTTCTATTTTCTTAGTGGAAACGTTTTGCTCCTTATCCAAGAAGCTTCTTCAGTCTGAGCAAAGTTAGTAAGGGAATCCTTAAATATGTTTCTAGGGTGGCTGTGTGACCTTGCACCTGGGGCTAGGTCATGGTTATTTGAGATGTTTATTTCTAAGTCCCTTTATCACCCAAAGGAGGATCGTTAAGATTACCATGCTGCTGTTGAGCTTCTGAAATGGTCTTAATCTTCCTAGGCACAGAAGACAAAGCAGGAAGGAAAATAGGGGAAAGATTGTGCCTGAGGCCCCCACCAATCTTTCCCCTATTTTCCTTCCTGCTTTGTCTTCTGTGCCTAGGAAGATTAAGACCATTTCGCAAGCTCAACAGCAGCATGGTGATCTTAACGATCCTCCTTTAGATGATAAAAGGACTTAAAATAACATCTCAATATAACCATGACCTAGCCCAAGGTGTAAGGTCACACAGCCACCCTAGAAACATATTTAAGGATTCCCTTACTAACGTTGCTCAGACTGAAGAAGCTTCTTGGATAAGGAGCGAAACGTTTCCACTGAGAAAATAGAAATCCAGTTGACATGATTCAAGCTACAGACTGTTCCACCTGGATGACTGAGAACCTTCATTGACAGATAATCAAGAACCATTTGTAGATAGGCTGCTTGGAAATGGATATTCAGAAAATTTAACATGCATTGTTCATAGACATTTTCTTGTTGTTGTTGTTTATTCGTTCAGTCGTTTCCGACTCTTCGTGACTTCATGGACCAGTCCACGCCAGAGCTTTCTGTCGGCCGTCACCATCCCCAGCTCCCCAATGGTTGAGTCCGTCACCTCCAGAATACCATCCATCCATCTTGCCCTTGGTCGGCCCCTCTTCCTTTTGCCTTCCACTTTTCCTAGCATCAGCTTCTTCTCCAGGGTATCCTGTCTTCTCATTATGTGGCCAAAGTACTTCAGTTTTGCCTTTAATATCATTCCCTCAAGTGAGCAGTCTGGCTTGATTTCCTGGAGTAAGACATTTTCTTACTGAACAATAATTTAAATTCAAGAACTGGTACCAGAGTTTGCTTGCTCTCCTGATCCCTTCACACTAGTGTATTTGCTGAGTCCTTAAAACACTTGGGACATAATCCCAGACATAAATTTGTATAAAAGTTACTTATACTAACTATATGTATAAAGCAAAGGTATAAATATGTATAAATATGTATTCGAATTTAAATGTCACAGGACATTGCCAGGAAATGGAATGCTGCGGCATGGCAAAACTGGGCTTGGCTAGGAAGCACTGTGGGATGGCAAGGCAAGACTCGGCAGAATAACGCTGAGGGTCGGCAAGACAAGACTCGGCGGAAGAGCGCTGAGGAGTGGCAAGGCTCAGCATGAGAGCTCTGAGGAGCGACAAGGCAAGGCTTAGTCGTGTGGCCAGGAACAGCAGCAAGACAATGCGTGGTGTCAGAGCAAGGTGTCGCAGGAGCAAGTACCTCGGAAGCAGAAACTGGCTTGGAGTCCACGGGGTTCTCTGCTGAAGGCTCTGGTGCTGGGCGGGGCTTGATACCAGCTGGGCAAGGCTTCAATGAAGAGTCCAATGAACAGTTGTCTCTGGCAACCCGTTCCTCTCTCTGGCACCTTTTTATCCCATTCCCTTCCTACCATTTTCGAGCGGGGACCAATCAAGCTTCTTTTTGCTTGGCGCGCTTTTCCACCCTTTGATCTCTGGTGCTGATAGGCGGTGGCGAATCCACCCCCTGGCTTTCTCCAATCAGCAGCTCTGAATTTTCCCATTCCAGGTTTCCCGCCGAGTCAAGCTCTGCCTCAACTTTCCCGCCTTCTGTACTTTTCCACATGGCTAACTCCTCCTCCTCTGATTCAGAGTCAGACTCCATTCTGACACTGTCTGAGCTGCTTCCACATACTTTTGCTTGTTTTAGACTTAAGCCATGTTTTTTCCTCTCATCACTTTGTTAATGGATCATGCCTATCTCTGTCAATGTCATCTTCCAAACTCTCTATACTTCAGGAACAGCACTTAAAAAAAGATAAAAAAACCCCACCTAAGGTATGGCAGGCTCCAGGCCAACTTCCAAAGGGTGAACACAAATGGAAGACAATCTTCACAAAATGAACGAAAGCCAAAAAAAGAGAAGGTGAGTAGAAATCAAAGTATGTAGAATATAAGCAAAGTCATATGTAGATTCCTTATAGTCAACAACAGAGTTTTTTGGACCAGTGGTTTGGTCTAGTGGTTAAGGCTCCAGGCTAGAAACCAGGAGACCGTGAGTTCTAGTCCTGCCTTGGGCATGAAAGCCGGCTGGGTGAGTTTTCTCTGGTTGTGTCTTTACTGCTGATTCCTGATTTGGGAGGATATTGATTAGTTGTTTGGTCTCTTTCTGATCTTGTGTGATGATCTTGGGCCCAGAGGGGGGAGTAGCCCTCTCGGAGATATGCCCAGCCGGGTTTCGGGTGTGGCATCAGCCGAGACACCGGGGCAGGGGAGGAGGGGTGGCAGTGGTCATCCGAGAGTCCCTTGTGGCCTTCAGGGGCGCTGCTCCACAAGTGACCGGGTGTGAGACCCTGTTTTTCAAGTTGGGTTCACGAGAACAGTTGGGAGTGTTGCTGCTGTACCAGCCTCCCTGCTGCGTAGCAACCTCCCTGCCTGAGCTGCTCGAGGCTGTCTCGGGGTTGGCGGTGGAGTTCCCCAGACTTATGGTTCTGGGGGACTTCAATCTGCCGTCTCTGGGACGGTCCTCGGAGGCGGCCCGGGAGTTCATGGCTACCATGGCAGCTATGGGCCTGTCTCAGATTATTCGTGACCCGACTCGTGACAGTGGTCTCACCCCGGACTTAGTTTTCTTGTCTGAGCAGTGGCAATGTGATCTGAGGGGAGAGTTACATCTTTCTCCATTGTCATGGTCAGACCACGCCCTGGTGACCCTGAGACTCTCTTGTGCTACCCCACTCCGCAGGGAGGCGGGACCTATTCGATTGGTCCGCCCCCGGCGACTGATGGACCCAGTGAGGTTTCAGAAGGAGCTGGGGGTTATTCCCGAGGACTTGCTTCACGCTCCAGTGGAGGTCCTGGCCGCGGCCTGGAATAAAGCCGCGGCCGGAGCCCTGGACAAGATCGCGCCTATGCGACCTCTCCGGCCCTGTTCGACCCGCTGCTCTCCGTGGTTCACGGAAGAGTTAAGGGCTTTGAAGAGGGTTAAGAGACGTCTAGAGCGCCGCTGGAGAAAGACGAAGACTGAATCTGACCGAACACAAGCTAGAGCCGCAGTTAAGGCCTACCTTGTGGCGGTAAGAGCGGCGAAACGTGAATATTTCTCCGCTCTTATTGCGTCCGCAGAATGCCGCCCGACGGCCCTTTTCAAGATTACAAGATCACTTTTGGGTCGGGAGCAGGGTGAGACCCACTTACAGGGCCGTTCGGAAGAGTTTTCTGAGCATCTGCAGGACAAAATCGCTCAGATTCATTCTAAGTTGGACTCCAAGCGTGAGACAAGATCTGGGGAGATGCCAGGGGCTCGTACTTACCACGTTATCTGGGAACAGTTTGATCCTGTTGCGCCTGATGAAGTAGACAGGATCCTCCGGATTGTAAACGCCACCACATGCCAGCTTGACCCATGTCCCTCCTGGCTGGTGAAATCAGCTAGTGAGGTGACATGTGGCTGGGTCCAGGCGATGATTAATTCGTCCTTGAGTGAGGGGGTGTTCCCGGCGGCCTTTAAGGTGGCGCTGGTGCACCCCCTCCTCAAGAAACCTTCCCTGGACCCTACAATCCTGGGCAATTTTCGCCCAGTCTCCCACCTTCCCTTTTTAGGAAAGGTGGTTGAGAAGGTGGTGGCGTTGCAACTCCAGAGGATTCTGGATGAAACGGATTATCTGGACCCCTTCCAGTCAGGTTTCAGGCCGGGATATGGGACGGAGACCGCATTGGTCGCACTTATGGATGATCTCTGGCGAGAGCGGGATGGAGGGAGTGCGTCCATCCTTGCTCTCTTAGATCTCTCAGCGGCTTTCGATACCGTCGACCATGGTATACTTTTGGAGCGGCTCGAGGAGTTGGGAGCGGGCGGTGTGGTTTTGCGCTGGTTCGCCTCCTTTCTCCAGGGCCGCTCCCAGTCGGTGTTGATAGGGGAGGAGAGAGCTGACCCGCGACCCCTGACTTGTGGGGTGCCGCAGGGGTCGGTTCTCTCTCCACTCCTATTTAACATCTACATGAAGCCACTGGGCGAGATCATCCGTCACCACGGGATGAGGTATCACCAATATGCTGATGATACCCAGTTATACATCTCCGTCCCGGGTGAAGTAAGTGATGCGGTCAATGCCTTATCTCAGTGCCTGGAGGCTGTGGGGGTCTGGATGGGGAACAACAGGCTTCAACTGAACCCTGGTAAGACGGAGTGGCTGTGGATTGATGGCCCCCCTGGATCCGGGAAGTTGTCATCTTTGGTTCTGGGGGGGGTTGCACTACCCCACTCGGATCCAGTGCGGAATCTGGGGGTCCTCCTGGACTCGCGACTCCTGCTTGAAGAGCAGGTGGCAGTCGTGGCCAGGAGGGCCTTTGCACAGCTGCGAGTTGTGCACCAGTTACGCCCTTTCCTGGATCGGGAGGCCCTCCGAACAGTCACTCACGCCCTTGTCATCTCCCGTATAGACTATTGTAATGCGCTCTACATGGGGCTACCCTTGAAGAGTATCCGGAAGCTTCAGCTGGTGCAGAATGCAGCGGCGCGAGCAGTTATGAGTGCCAGAAGATCGGCACATGTAACACCTCTGCTTCGCGAGCTGCATTGGGTGCCAGTTTGCTTCCGGGTCCAATTCAAGGTGTTGGTGATTACCTTTAAAGCCCTACATGGCATAGGACCAGGGTACCTGAGGGACCGTCTCGTCCCGATAACGTCGACCCGCCCCACCCGTACATGCAGGGAGGGCATGCTTCGGACCCCCTCAACAAGACAATTCCATCTAGCGGGGTCCAGGAGGCGTGCCTTCTCTGCGATAGCGCCCGCCTTGTGGAATATTCTGCCCCCGGAGGTGAGACTGGCCCCCTCCCTCCTGGCCTTTCGGAAGGCCCTTAAGACCTGGCTTTGCCACCTGGCCTGGGACGACGGAGGTGGTAGTGCCTCCTGGGGTTGGCTTGCCCCATAGCTCTACTATCTATTCTGCGGGTCCAAGCCCATCCTGGATTTTATTTTATTATGTTTTGTTTGTGTTTTTAGATATTTTGTATAGTTTTAAATTTTTATTTATTGTAACCCGCCCAGAGTCCCTTGCATGGGAGATGGGCGGGGAATAAATTTGAATAATAAATAAATAAATAATAAATAAATAAATCTTGCCCTTTTGCTAAATAAAAGTACTTCTCATGCAGTTGTCATAGGAATACGAAGAAATCTTTATTATGCTAGTTGCTTGCAACACATTAAAGATTCGTGTGGGGTATGTCTCTGTATTCCACATTTTAATAGTCTCCAAGTTCCCCCCCCCCTTATCTTAGGATTTAGCTATTGAGTTTAATCCATTCTTGTTTGTCAGTTTCCTGCTGTTTCCGTTCAAATCCACTGATGCGATGTTTTCCTCTTTTGATCTATCCCGGGTGCTGAATTGCTTGTCTCGTTTCCCTTGATTTGCACCATTTACCTGTCTGGTGATTTTACTGCCAGGCACTCCCCACACACACACTGAGACCTATCACAGTTTGGCACCATGGCAGGATGGCATTGATGACATCATGACATCTTGATTCTTATTTTATCATTTAATCTTAACCTGTTCACTGAATCTAACTTCTGGCTTGCTGTATAACCCTGTCTCTTGGTCTACTTTTCAGGGTTGAATTGCTCTTCACTCCCACTTTCCGATTTATTCCTCCCTCCTTTCTTAATTTTAATTCCCAGCCACAACATCAAAGTTCCCATCAGCCAAATTTGTTTATGGCTTGGTCCTTGGTTTATGGCTTGGTCCATGCGTTGATAAAGATCAGACAGTTACAGAAAGTGTGGAGTCCTTGGTGTTCTCTGAGCTTGGTTGTTTGCTTGTGATGTTTCATTACCCAACTAGGTAACATCATCAGTGTGAGTGAGTGTGGGGTTTCCTCCCTATTTATATACAATAGCTTGCCATGCCAGTGTTGGTGGGTGTGTGGTTTTCTCCTTGGTAGCCACTTGATTGGGGTATTGTTTTCTGCTTGGTTGTTTGCCTGGTGTTAATCCCTCCTTATCTGGATGTTGGCTGTAGTAGAGGATGTGTTCTGGTCTTTTTGTTTCCTTCTTAGCTTTTTTATTGTCTCTTTTGAATGGTGTGTAAAGATGGTTTATTTTTCTGCATCTATTGATCGCTGATTTGTCTAAATGCCAAGCTTCCAGGAATTCCCTAGCGTTTTTGGATTTAGCTTGGTCTAGGATGCTTAGTTTCCCAGTTGAAACTATGGTTGATGCTGTCCATCTGTTGTGAGATTAAGGAATTTTCATCGTGTCTTGACTGCTAGTTGGTGTTCATGGATGCGCTCTGCTAGTCTTCTGCCTGTCTGTCCTATATATTGGCTGTTACAGTCTTTATACTGTATGTTGTAGATGACTCCTGTTTTTTCGTCTTGGGCTACTAGGACTTTTGATTTACTTAAGATGTTTTGGAGGGCTTTAGTTGGTTTTTGTACTATGGTGATTCCGTGTGGTTGTAGCTGTTGGTTGTTTCTGAGATGTTTCTGATGTATGGCAGTGTTATCCTTTTCATAGTTTGTGTTGGTTGTGCTATAGTGGGTTGAGTGGACAGGCACTTTTTGACAAAGTTGTGTGGGTATCCATTTTGTTGGAAGATGTTGTATAGGTGGTCTGTTTCCTTTTTCTGGTGCTCTGGGCTGCTGCAGTGTGTTTGTACTCGTCTGAAAATGTTCTTACACAGCTCCTCTTGTGGGACGTTGGGTTGTTATTAATTAAAACTCTTGTTTAGTTTTTTGCTGTTTATTTCATTTTTTTTAATTCTTAAACTTATGATTAAAATTTTCTTTCATTAAGGATTGAAGGAAAACTCACCCAGCATTTTCAGACTTGTCGATCCAAAGATCTCTAATAGCTTAAAAGTAGTTAACAAGCAATTTCCTAATGTGATTAGAAAAGGAAGTTTTAGTGTCCTTTAAAATGTGCCGACCACAGTTGCAAGCAAGATGGCTATTCCCATTGTCTCCCAGTGCTCAAAACCCTCTGGGGACCACTGTCTTGTGGTCTCTTCATGAGCAGCAACTGTTCAAAGCGCGTGTGGGTGATCTCCCATCCTCTCCTTGTCCAGAGAGGTTCCAAGAAGCCAGTCTACTCACCGGCTTTTTGCAGAGCAGTCTTCAGTCCACCATTTCTTCCTCTGGAACAGAGTTCAATTTGTGATGGAGCTCACTAGCATCAGCTCTTGCTTCCATTTTAAATTTTAGAATTGAACATTGGAAACATAAAGTAATAAAATATTAAATTGGGTTTGAATGTCCTCTATGTAATTAGGAACAGTATAACATTTGAATAATTTAGGAAGAGTGGGCTCCTTATTAAGGTAGGTGAAATTTCCAGACAGATTTAAACTCTTTCATTGAAATTTCTAAAAATAAAACTTTATGCGAAGTCCAGTTAAAGCTTTGTATAAATTCTCAAATATTTATTGACAAAAACCAGATTTAGGGTTCTATAATAAGGACTATCTAAAACTTCATTTTTTTTCACTTTCATTATAATGCCTATTCTGAGTAGCACTGGTTGTACCATTGGACAAAATACAGTCATTTAATATAAACTATTCAGCTAGTATTCCACCAGAAAAAGAAATTATTTGATTTTCTTCTTGAAACTGGATAATTGGATAAAATGTTATTTTTATTTATTTATTTATTTATTTATTTATTTATTTATTTATTTATTTATTTATTTATTTATAATTCAATTTATATCACCATTCCATCTCCCCCGAAGGGGACTCTGGGCGGTTAAAATGTTAAATGTTACAACGTTAGCTTGCATAAGGCATGCTAAAATATACACACAGCAAATTTCAACAGCATCTTCTTAATTTAACATTATGGACATTCTACTGAAACAAAAGTGGATTTTTGGACTGTATCCTATTTGTAAGAATGAAATTCTGAGCTATTTTAAAGTTTTGAATGGCATGTTCACAGATGTAAATTCTTCTTCTCTAATTAAAAAGGTCCCTGTTCCCAATAGCAGATTTGGGGGGCGGGGAGCTAAGCATGGCTTTCACAGCTTGCTGTTCATAGGTAAAACAAGCTGGAACTAAAATCCATTTCTTTCTTTGTGATTATGATGCCTGTTTGGTGTGGTAAGAAGTATATGCTTTGTGCTAAAAATGTATTATTTGGCTGTGTTCATCAATCCAAGCTATAGGTTTAGTAAGGAGAGAGGAGAAGAAAAAATAAGAAAATTGCTTGCTATTCTAAATACACGTGAAATAACATAAAAAGAAACAACCCTGTATTTAAGATAACCCCTCTACCCCAAAAGAAAATAGTGAAAATGACAATTATAAACATTTTTGTATGTTAACTATCTATAATCAGTATACAATGAAGATAAATGATAATGATTTGCCTAAAATTAACAATTTTTTCCTTTTATGTCTTATTATCATTGATTTAACTTTTACACCTCTGTATCAATTGTATCATTCCAATTCCATTAAACATCTAAATTCTCATTTTTGCTCTCTTCACAGTTCTCACCATTTTTATTATTAAAGCTTTATTAATATTTTTTCAAAGTATAATTAAAATACAAAATACAGAATATAAAACAGATAGAATACAGATCTAAAAAGAAACAAGTAAAACTAAAACAGTGCAAGAATAGATAGAAAGGTAAAAAAGACAGGTAACTTCTGACTTTCTTCATCACAGATATAAAAGCATATGCTCAAAGATGGAAGGACTTACAAATCCCTTCAGTGGAGGACTGAATGATTAAATTAATGGAACTGGCAGAAATGGCTAAACTCTCAGCATTGATAAGAGAAAATACTGTACCTGGATTTGTTTCTGCTTGGAAGCCACTTTTGGACTATCTGCTTGTAACAGAAAAAATGAAGATTTGATTTTGGGGTTTGATGATTAAATGGTTTGATTTTAGAGAAATAATGTCAGTAAAAGTTTAATTAAGAGTAAGAGATTAACTTTTACAATTCTCACTATTTTTGAACTACATCACAATCAATTCCATTCATGGACTTTGAAATGCAGTATTTCTTAAACTCTTTAACTACAATTTCTACCATTATTAGTTTAAAATTCTCATCAGAGGATTGGGTTCATTTTCTTTTACATTAATACTTCTCATTCACTCACAAATTCCACATGTATTACTTCACATGAAAGTGAAAGTACAGCTGTAATTCAATGTTTTCACCCTGGGCCAACACAAACTATGTGTCTACATATTGCAATGCCCGAATGCAATGCAATCCCATGAGGAAGTTCCATGAGCAGAGTAGAGTAGAGCAGAAGGTATAAGGAAGTGTACGAAGGTGATGTGACCAAGCGAGCTAAGCATCCTTCCCACTTTATCTGCCCAGCCAAGGCAGAGAGACCTCCATCAAGAGAATCAATGCAAGGTACAATCAGGGAGAGATGAAGATTTATCAGCTGGCTGGAGCCCAGAAATAGGAGCAGCAGGCTTTCTATGGAGTTAATAAAGTTCAAATATCAGATACCCCTAATTTTGTAGATAATTTTTTTTGGGAGAAACCTCTTTTATATTCAGAGAATGCTCATCCTGGATGGGATTATGACAAAACTTGCATCATGAGTTCTAGAGCTCGGTGACACCAAAATTGAAGTCAATAAATAATGAAATTGTGGATAGGATCACATGACATTTTTCTAGTCTCATGTGATTAATTATTTCAGTCATCCCTTAGTGTGGCTTAGGTGAAACTAGGGGCCCTGCAAACCCAGCTAAGTGGCAATACCTAGCTCATTTTGGCTAATCTTGCAAAGATGAGCAGAGCTGTACCTAGATAATAGCCAGAGACCATGAGGATATTCCAGAGTTCTAGGCTCTGCTGAGAAGGCAAAAAACATCTCAGAAGAAGGCAGGGACAAACCACTTCCATATTGGTGTCCATTCTGTATATGAAGTCATAAAATTTCAAGCTTGACTTCGCTTTTTGGAACATACCTCATGAAATATACTTGGGTCCCTGACACACATGAGCTCACAAAGCTTTAAAATCAAACCTCCCAAAATATGATTTATATTTATATTATTTATATTCCACTGTTTTCTCCATGGTCTCTGCCCCTCTACACACACACACACACACACACACACACACACACACACACACACACACACACATAGAGAGAGAGTGAGCAATTTTGCTTCTTTCCAGATTATTTTCAGCATGACAGCTGGCTGAAATTTTAATGCATTTTAGCAATGTGTAAATTGATTGCCTAGATTCCATGACAGAGATCCTTGCCTTTTTTTAGCAACTTAAAGTAAACCTGAGTTTTTGTTTCCTGTCATCATGTAATTCTCTTTAGGGTGGGTTATAATTATTATAGCAACTACAATTATTTATAAGGAATAAAAATAGAACCATTTGTCTCTCCTCTATGTGTACATTCCAGTAAAAATCCCATGATTAAGCTACAGACATGTACTGTATTATTCATATAGATGAAACAAAGGCCACATGAATTATGCTAAGGAACGTTGACATTAGAATTTTGTGATTCCATCTGTCCGCTGCTCTAATTCATGTCAAGGGAAGAAGCATATGATGGTGATGAGAGAACACCTCTGTCAAGTTTCCCTGGGAAGGGTCAACACAACTGAAAAAGATTCTTCCTTTGTCTCCTTGGCAAAGTCTCTGAATGGAGGAGGAGGAAGAGGAGGAGGAGGAAGGGGGGGGGAAATAATAATTTACTGATCCCAAATACCAATTTCATATATCCATAGCCTCACTCAAATCTAATGAAAAAGAAGAGAATCTGAGTGTCATCAGTATAGTGATAACATTTCAAACCCCAAATAAGCTCAGTTGAATGTGAATGTTAAAGAGCATTAGGAAATAAAATAGAGCCTTATGCAATATCATAACACAGTAAGTCAAAATAATATTTATATAGGTAGTCCTTGACTTATGACCATTTGCTCAGTGACCAAAGTTACAACGGCGCTGAACAAATGGTGGTTACGACCAGTCCTTGGAGTTCCAGCTGTCCCAGCACCCCCATGGTCACATGATTGCAATCTGGGTGCTTGGCAACTGGCTCGCACATATGACCTGTTGCAACGCCCTGCAATCATATGATTACCATTTGTGACTTTCGCTGCTGGCTTCCCCAGAAAGTCAATGGGGAAGCTGGCAGAGAAGGATGCAAGTTGCTGGGGTAAGTCTCTCCCACCCGTGCACTTTCCCCCAGTCCCTCTGTGCTCATGCTGTGCCAGCCACTTGCGCACCCCTTCACATCCTTCCCAAGTCTCCCCACTCCTCCCTCACACCCTCACACACCCTCCCTGACCCTCACTGTGCCACCTTTGTGCACCCCTTACACCCTACCCAAGCCTCACCATGACTCCCTTGCACCCCTTGCATCCTTTCCGAGCCTCCCTCACACCTTTGCACACCCCCTTACACCCTTGCACACCTTTTCTGAGCCTCACCTGCCTCCCTTGCATCCCCTTGCACCCTTGCGCACCCTCCCCAAGCCTTGCTGTGTCTCCCTCAAACCCCTTCACAGGGCCGCAACTAGGGGGCAAGCAGGGCATGTGTCCGGGGCGCTGCACTGGGGGGTGCAACAAAATGACACCCAGGGGGTGCCAAAATGACAAAATAACCCATGGGGGGGCGTGGAATCCATGTTTGCCCCAGGTGACACAGACCCTAGTTCCATCCCTGCCCCTTCAGATCCTCATGCACCCTCCACAAACCTCACTGCACCCCCTTGCACCATTGCACACCCTCCCAAGCCTCATTGCAGCTCTCTCGCACCTCCTCACACCCTTGAACACCACCCTGTCATGGCCTCAGATCCAGGCTCCAAGATGCAGGCGGATCAGGTCCCACCGGGCGGTGTGCCTAATAATTCAAGGGCTACTGAATCCAACATTGATACCCTCTCAGGTCCCTCCTCAGCCAGCACTGATTCTTATTTAGCCAACTTGGGTGCCAAAAAGCAGGGAACCCCCCCCCCCAGCTTGAGAATCTTCCCCATTAAAGTAAGCACCTTGCAAGCAAGCAGCAAGATGCTGACTCTGCAAGCAAGCTGGGCGCCTCATTATTGGCAGCCGCTGAGCAGGGAAAGCCTCAGCTGTGCACACTCGGCGCAGAGAGGATTTAAACTGCACAGAGACTGCCTTCCGTTGCTGGAAGCAACTTTGGCATCTGGTTTTGTGAAATCTTGCTCTTGACTCCTGCTTCATTTCAACCTCAGCATGTTCCTGACCAAGTCAAGCTCATCCCTTGGTACTTTTCAAGCTATTGTGTGGTATTTGATTACAGACTATCTGACTCTGATTACGCCTTCTCCTTAACCCCCCAGTAAGCTGTCATGCACACACTCACTCTTTCTCCTGCTTCTCCAGCTTCTCTTCCATTGCCTCCCCAGCCCATCTGCTGCCATCTCTCCAGACACGCCTTCCTGACATTTTTACAAGCCTCACTGCAAAATTGCTCCAAAATGCTCCACTCCTTCTTCAGTGTGTGTGTGTGTGTGTGTATTCCCACCCAGCACATCTGCAAGCTTTGCCCCCAAGCTGCCCGCACTTTGCCTGCCAATTGCATGGGCATTCTCTCCCTTTTGCGGAAGCCAGAACACAATACCCCCCAAGCCTTGCCGTGCCTCCCTTGCACCATCGTGCACCCTCCCCAAGCTTTGCTTAACAACCGCAACTGGAACTGCCATCACTAAGCAATGGAAATTCAGGTCCCAATTAGGTTCATAACCCAAGAACTACCTGTATTCTCTTTTTCCCCCCTTCTTCTCTTTTTAAAAATGTATTTAAATTTATTATTGTTATAATTTCAAGAAAATTATTATTGTTATAATTTCAAAAAAAAAATAAGAAATAACACACATTTTATTTATTTATTCCAATTTATATAGCTGCCCATCTCATATATATGACTTAGGGGGGCTTACAAACAATTAATACAATATAAAACAACCAAACGATACAAAAAACATATAAAGTTGTACCAGTTGAAGCTTCTGAATACTCTTCAATGGCAGCCCCATGTAAAGCACATTGCAGTAATCCATACAAGAGGTGACCAAAGTTTGAGTGACTCTGATCAGGGCCTCCCATTCCAAGAATGAGCACAACTGGCGCACAACTCATACCCTCTGGGCCACGGCTGCAACTTGTTCTTCAAATGGGAGCTGTGAGTCCAGAAGAACTCCCAAATTGTGCACAGGTTCTGTTTGGGGTAATGCTACCCCATCCAGAACAAGAGATGGAAAGTCCCCCCAAAGTCCCCAGAACTAGGGGGCCCCAACACCAACATCTACTCAGTCTTGCTTGGGTTGAGCTGAAGCTTGTTGTTCCCCATCCAAACTCCCATATTCTCCAGACACCCAGACAGGACCTCCACGGCATCACTTAGTTGGTCTGGGTTGGAGATATAAAGTTGGGTATCATCAGCATACTGATGATATCTCACCCCCTGCTGTCAGATAATCTTTCCCAGCAGCTTCATGTAGATGTTAAACTGGAGAGGAGAAAGTACCCCTGTGGCACCCCACAAAGTAGGGGCTGAGAGTAGGACCTGTCTCCCCAGATCAACACTGACTGGAACTTGCCCCCGAGGAAGGACGTGAACCAGCACAATACAGTGCGCAATGCAATGCCATCTGTTTTCCAAAACAGATAGATCACACATTTCCGACAACCATTTCTTGAGATCTGGAATAATATCACTTTTCCAATCTCATAATATAATTCTTTTTGCCACCCACGTGTTTGATACAACCACAATTCCTGATAAACAGTCAGATTCCAAAGCTTTGGTATATAAGTCAACATTATATTAGCATCTTTGATGTTCAAAGATTTTCCCATAAATCTATTAATATACATTAATACACTATCCCCAAAAGATACTAAAGATACATGACCATATCATGTGTGTCAGTGAGCCCTCAAATATTTTACACCTCCAGCATAAAAAATCTGATATCCATCTTTTCAAATACATTCTTTGTGGAGTCCAATACACCCTAAATACATTTTTTTAAATGAATCAACCTTAATTTCAAATCTATAGATACCATTTTAACATTTTTAAGGACATGAAGCTGTTAAGGTAGCTTTATCAGAAATTCTAGTTTTTTAGTCCATGTCTGAAATATCCCAGAAATATCCACTTTAAAAATATTCTTGAGCTTTTGATAGAGATATGTTATAGGTTTTATTTCTGTCATAGATTCCATCAAGTAAGAAAGTAACTCAGGTGCCTTTGAGGCAGCCAAAGCATCTGGTCCATATTGATCCATTAGGACATGCTTAAGTTGAAGATACCTCCACTGTTGAGAATTGGGAAGACCAAATTCAATTTGAAGTTGGAAAAAATCCATCTAGTGGGACTGAGAAGAAGGGCCTTGACTGTGGTGGCTTCCTCCCTGTGGAACATCATCCCCGTAGAGATAAGACTGGCCCCACCTTAATATTCTTCTGAAAGTCCCCGAAGACATGGTTTTGTCAGGAGGCCTGGGGATCCCAGGTTGATGCAAAACCCATCAAGTGGTTTGTTTGAATATATTGCTGCTGCTAGGGAGGTGGGGGTGGGTGGGTGTGTAGTGGGTTTTGTATTTGCGGTTTTATTTTTGTAAGCTGCCCAGAGTCACTGTGAGTGAGTTGAGCAGCCATATAAATCTCTTTAATAAATAATAAATAAATAAATAGTCATTACATAGTAGTTTATTTAAATTCATGATCCTAACTTCTGCTCAAGCTTTCCAATAAAATGATTTACACCAATTTTCAAAGTAGAATTTTTCCAAAGAGTTAGATATTTATGAGTCTTGTTATCAAAACGCATTTACATCCCAATATGGCCCAAAGATTTCTCATCTCTCGTACTCCTGGAAATAAAACACTTTTTATGCTATATATTGTTCCAAGCATAATCTCAAAGGATTCCTTTGCCATAATCTCAAAGGAAATAGATAATAACTTTACAACTTAGCCCATAAGGGATAATATTCAATTATATTTTTCATTCCACCAATAGGTGGCCGATAAAATATTGGCCCAATGGTATTTTTGCAAATCAGATAAATTAAAACCACCTTCCTCAAATGGAAAACTCAATTTAGATAAGGAAAACCATGGAGCTCCACTATCCCAAATAAATACCCTAAATAACTTATCAATCCAAATAAAACATTTATTTGATATTAACATAGGAATACCTCTAAGGAAATAAATCAAACAAGGGAAAATATTCATTTTAATAACATTAACTTTGCCCCACAAGCTTAAAGGAATTTTAAGCCATCTATTGACATCCAGTTCAACCCTTTCTAAAAGTTTCAACATATTTATTTCCACTTATTTAGAAATATTTTTGGATATATAAAGCCTCAAATATTTAATATAATCAGTAGAAATCACAGAACCCATAACTTTATATAACTGTATTGATACATTAGAAGGGGTGTGATGGCTCAGCAGGTAAGATGCCAGGCTTGTCGATCGGAAGATAGCAAGTTCGGAGGTTCGAATCCCTAGCCCTGCGTGACAGAGTGAGCTCCCGCACTTGCCCCAGCTCTTGCCAACCTAGCAATTAGAGAGCACGCAAATGCAAGTAGATGAATAGGTACCACTTCGGTGGGTAGGTAACAGCGTTCCACGCGCATCATGCCAGCCACATGACCACAGAAGCGTCTTCGGACAACGCTGGCTCTTCAGCTAACAAACGGAGATGAGCACCAGCCCCTAGAGTTGGACACGACTGTGCAGGGGAAACCTTTACCTTTTTTTATTGATACGTTAAGGCCCAGGGGAAGCAAAAAAGATTTGTCCTGATTTATCTTATAATCAGAATACTTTCCAAAATACTACACAACCTTTATAAAATTAGGCAACGAAGTAAATTTCTGATCCAAAATTGCCAAAATATCATCAGCATACAGAAATAATTTATACTGATTCCCTGCCAAAGTAATACCCTGAATATATCTAAATATTGCCTTACCATGGTGGCCAAAGTTTCAAGAATGAAATTAAATAGCAAGGGAGAAAGCGGGCGGCCCTGCCACGTGCCACAGTGTAACCAGAAAGAGTCTGAAATTATTCAATTTGTTATTACTCTGGCACCAGGTTGTTGATGATAAAGCTCAATCCACTAGACAAAATCCTGTGGAAAATCATATCTGATCACTTGCTTTAAAAATTTAATCTGAACCAAATCAAAGGCTTTTTCTGCATCTAAAGATACTAATACTGCAGAGTCCATTCTATCCTTGGCTATATCCATAATATCAATTAGTAACCATAAATCATCTGATGCCTGACAATTTTTGATAAACCTAGACTGGGAGGGATTAATTATATCTGGTAAGACCTTCTGCAAGCATCTAGCTGGTATGGTAGTTAAGATGTTGGTATCCACATTAATTAATGAAATAAGTCTAGAATTGGCACAACATTTAGGATCCTTACCTGGTTTTAAAACCAATCATATACAGTATATGCCTCATAGAATGATGTTGGCAATTTACCATCCTTAAAAGATTCCGCCAAAGGTATAGGAGTCAACACACCTATAAATGCCTTATACCATTCCACTGAAAAAAATCTGGGCCAGGAGCTTTCCCATTTTGCAACAATTGAATACAATCTAATAGTTCCTAGAGTGACAGAGGAGCTTTCAGCATGTCAATATTATCTAATGATAACAATTGAATATCAACCTGACTCAGCAATTGATCAGTCTCATGATGGTCCCTCTTCTCATCCAAACTATAAATTGACTTATAAAAAAGTAAAAACTGATTATTAATAGCAGAATCAAAAACAGTCTGGCCATCTTCAGTAACTATTTCAGAAATTAAGATCGGCTGATTTTGTTGCTTCAAAAGATGTGCAAGCAACTTACCAGGTCTTTCACCAGATTCCCAACACTTTAATTTTAATCTTTTTTTTTAATCCATTCAATCGTGTCCGATTCTCAGAGGCTGCCGGACAAGTCCCTGCAGTTTTTTTGGCAAGGTTTTTCAGAAGTGGTTTGCCATTGCCTCCTTCCTAGGGCTCAGAGAGACTGACTGGCCCAGGGTCAACCAGCTGGCTTCGTGCCTAAGGCAGGACTAGAACTCATGGTCTCCTGGTTTCTAGCCTGATGCCTTACCCACTACACCAAACTGGCTCTTTTAATCTACTCAATGAAAATTCTACCTTCTCAGGATAGAAATCCCCTAACTGTAACTTGGCTAACACAAATGCTTTATAAGTCTGCTCTGTGGGCTCTTTGGCATAATCTAGTAGTCTCTCTTTAACTAAAGTTTCTAGCTGTTGATGTATGTTTTTTTCCCCTCTTCCTTACTATGTTCTTTATACTGCATCAAAAGAATATAGAGAACGTAGTAAGGAAGAGGGGGGAAAACAGTATAAGCAATAGAATAGCCAACAAATTGCAAATAACCAGCAGATTGAAAATACCATATGGCTAATATATTCTAAGGGGCGTGGTGGCTCAGAGGGTAAGACGCCAGGCTTGTCGATCGGAAGATCGCAAATTCAGAGGTTCGAATCCCTAGCCCTGCATGACGCAGTGAGCTCCCGCACTAGCTCCAGCTCTTGCCAACCTAGCAATTCGAAAGCATGCAAATGCAAGTAGATGAATAGGTACCACTTCAGTGGGTAGGTAACAGCGTTCCGTGCGCTTCATGCCGGCCACATGACTGTGGAAGCATCTTCGAACAATGCTGGCTCTTCGGCTAACAAACGGAGATGAGCACCGGCCGCTAGAGCCGGACACGACTGCACAAATGTGCGGGGGGAACCTTTACCTTTACCTTTACCTTAATATATTCTAATACATCATTAAAACTTAGAGTACTATAAGACATTTCATATCCAATTCCTAGTCAAGAGTTGTCTCTATTGAATTGTAAAAATGTTTGGTTAACACTGTTGAACTCAATAGGAAGGGGGGGAAAGCTATAAATAGTAAAGAATACATTGAAAGAATATTGTATATAATGTTTAAAGTGTATGACAGATTAAATATACGTAAATTCTAGAAGCCAAATGTGGGGTGTGGCGCTATTCCATGTATAGAATTGTAGTCCAGAAACAGTCTCCAAATAAGGTTTCCAAATAAGGTTGAATTGTACATCGGATTTACTTTTTAGATATAAAGTTATTCTAGACTTCAAAGAATATTCCCACAGTTAAACCATTCTTCCACACAGGGGATCAGAGATCTTTTCCAATAAAAGGCAAATAAAATCCTTGCAGCTGTTATCATATTAAATTCCAGTTCAGTGTATTTTGAAGAAATATGTGGTTGAAATGGAATTATAACTTTCAAAATTCCATTTTTGTTGAGTTTTGCAACATTGCCACCACTTATAGAAGAAAGATCCAATCTGTTCATTGCATTTCCAGTATTTTGGTGGAAAGGAACTGCTTATTTTAGCAATCATGACTGGAGCAATGTACCAGTGATGAAATATCTTATACCAGTTCTAAGTCTAATGTTCAAGGTAAACTTAATATTCTTTTTCCATTGAAATTCCCACTCTTCCTTATTTATAACTGTATTTAAATTTTGGATCCATTTAATCATACAGTCTTCAACTTGTTCATGTTCTGAATCATAGAGATTAAAAATTCTGCCCAGCAAACATTCAGTATTATGGGTTGTAAGATTTTCAAATTCAGTCAAATTCCTCAGTATTTCTCCCTTGTTTCAGTAATTCTCTTGTGGTTGTGCTGATTATATAAGAGTATTGGAACCAATTGAATGTGGAAGAGCACTGTGTAACAAAAAACTTGAGAGATCTTAATATTGTCCTATTAATAATAAAATCTTGTGATCTAAACAGATTATTGTCTCTTTGTTGAGCAAATTACTTCATCATAAAGTCGACATTCAGTTTGGAAGCAAGAGGGAAGAAGTCTGGACTTACACTTTTCTTCTATTTATCCCAAATGTTCAATAAATTGTTTAACATTGAAAATTGTTTATCTCTGTGTATATCAACCCAAATAAATCTATGCAGTTCCTGGAGAATATCTGTCCCTATGGTGATGGAACCGTAAGAAAATATAATCCATTCTGAAATCCATGTTAGGGGAACTGGCATGATGGTGCAATCTGAAATTTGGAGCCATTAGACCATCTCGTTCTTTTGAATCTTGCAAGTTCTTGAATTTAATCCTTGGTCTTTTCTTAGATCATTACTTGTCTATGCCAGCCATTTCATATTAACACTCAGTAGGGAATGGAGTCATTTGAAATAGAAAATTTAGTCTTGATAAAATATTTATTTTGACTGCTGCAATTCCTCCCAGTCAAGACAAATTTAGTTTCTTCCATCTAGAAATAGCTGTCATTATATGTTTCCAAGATGGTAAATAATTTTTCTTGAATAGATCCTCATTGTTTTTTGTCAAAAAGATTCCTAAATACCATTTTAGCAGTAATGTTAAAGCCAGTTAGCCAATACACAAATTGCTTTTCATCTTCTGTCAAACTCCGTATCAACATCTGAGTTTTCTCTTTATTAATTTGATAACTGAATGATGAACCTTATTGTTGTATATGTTCTATCAGGGACTCTAGGTTAAGCAATTGTTAGTACAATATCATCAGAAAATAATTTCAATTTCTGCTCTTGTGCAGCTATTTTTAACTCCTAGGAATCTGTTTTCATGTCCTATCTGGATTGCCAGCTCACAAAAACTTGTACTTTTTAATAACATTTGTTAGTCAGAATAGGTGCTTCCAGACTCCTGATATTTTGCCCAAGAATAGGCATACTTTACCAGGAACAGTAAAAGATATCTAATGACAATTATTATTATTATTATTATTATTATTATTATTATTATTCTTTACCGCCCATCCTGTAGTGCAACAACTCTGGGTGGTTTACAGACAATTAAAGATAAAAGATTAAAATATAATTAAAACCATACAATATAAATATAAATACACATAAATATAAAAATGCAAAATGCAAAATATAAAATATAAAGTCCAAGATGGCGAATAACGATCTCATCATTGGCCCCATCAAGGTGCCAACCACGACCATGATTGGCTATCCCCCCCTCCAAAATACAGTTTTATAAGCATCCTCAGGCAATATAGCTATCCCCTCAGAGGGTGTGCAATTTCCCAGACTTGAGACACATTACCTATAGGACTTCAATCTCACAAGATTCTGGTATATTTATTGGCCTCATTCAAACCTCCACTATAATCAGATGCTGGCCCAGTTCTTCTGTACAGATAAAATGGAGAAATTGAACTACTGCATGTGCCATCACCATTAAATAGCATTGGGGGGAAATGGTATCTTGTACTTCCTAGCAAAAGATACCAGGTAATTGAAAGTTACTCATTCAGTGCTAACTGCTGCAATCAACTCTGCAAGTAGGAAAGTAACCATTACAACACAGTGCCATAATACCTCTAATTTGCAGATACAGCCATCATTGATCTACCTTTTCCTGTTCTTCTGCACACAAGCTAGACAGCCACATATTTCTGCTCCTGTCTACCAAATGTTTGAACACTGCTTTGTCAATCAGGAAACACTGTCTGGGTTTGAATTGGAACTATATGGGGGAGGGTGTACCTTTATAGCCACCTGCTGACTATCTTATTGGCTTTATCTTTCTGTTTCTGAGAAAAAGTTTATATCTCCCAGGAGGAGGAAGAAAATGAACATTTTCTCTCCTCCACGCCTCAGTCCATGGGGCAAAAGTGATTAGCTATATCTACAAGCAAACTACCTCACTGCCAATCACTTGAGGAGCACAGAGTGGGAGACAATGGAAAAGCACTATGGACCAAATCAACAAACTCAGGATGTCTGTGCTACCAGTGTTTGTGCCAGGGAGGATTCAATGTCTAAGTCAAGGGTAGTGTCAGGATGTCATCCATGCCATCCTGCCATGGCGCCAGGAAGGAACATCCCACCACTCCGTTAAACTCACAGGGTCATTTGGGGGTGCCTGACAGTAAAACTACCAGATGTGTAAAGTGGGGGTTTGGTTCACAGAACTGCAAACTATGTTGATCAAAGTCTCGCGCCGAGTGATTCAGCACCCAGGATAGATCAAAGGGCGATATCGCCGAGTTAGTTGATTCAGACCCAAAAAGATCTGAAAACTGAGAGACAAAAGGAAGGGCGATCGAGCCGTGAATCCTGATTGGGGGGGGGGGGGGACGACTTGAAGATTTTTAAACTGTTGGTTGCGGGAGCTTGATTCACTCAAGTCTTTAATGTGCAATGGATCACTGGCTTTAATAAAGATTCCTTCATATCCCTGAGTGGCTTGTGTCAGGAACTCTGATTTAATAGTCAACGGATTGAGGACATCACAGGTAGGGTAAAATATGTGACAACTTGGGCATCCCAAACAATAGGGCAATGACCCCTAGCTAATTAGCATCCTAAAGAACACCCCCGCCAAGGCGGAGATTTTGGAAAACATAGGACATGCTAAAGACTATTATGGGGTGGTATGTAGTCTGTAAAGGTACTGCGCAGGTGCTGCAAGAGTTAACCAATAAGAAGCTTTTGTTTATTGACAAACTGCTGTAGAACTGTATAAATCTGCCACGCGTTGTGTGTTTGGGGCATCTTTCCTTTGCACAGAAGCACCCTCTTTTCTCCCAGATGTCTGGAATAAACGAGTTTGATTCTCCTGCCCTGTGTGGTCATTGGCTATTGTACCGGGTGAATGAACAAACCACGATTTGCGGCCAACACACTAATGGTTGGAATGAATGTCATAATTGAGTCATAAGTGCTGCAGATTTTGGGAGACCACTGTAGAATACTAGTGAATGTGAGTAAGGGTTTCTTGCATATGTGTAATGGAAAAGTTAGATGCATATCCTGTCTGCGTTGTCAGCCAAGAAATCTCTACTTCAGATCAAGTCACAAGAGACTTCTGGCTTTGTACCTGGCATTGGGTCTACTACTGGCCATTGGTGTACATGTGCTGGCAAGAATGTCTGTACTGACAAAGCTGACAGGTAAGCAGCTCTTCAGTCATAGGGTTTCATGTAATCAAAATAATCATTGTCTTTCAACTGCATAGGGATGGATGGATGGATGGATGGATGGATGGATGGATGATAGATAAGCAGCTGCTCACTGCAGTGAATATATTCATGTTAGTGCTTGAATATCCAGGGTTGAAATCAATCCAGCTCTGTGACATTTGTGTGATATATGGTCACTATGTGTTCTTCATTAGATATTCACTCAAGGAATTTTATCAATGGATATTCAACATGATAACTATCATGAAGGACTGGTCATCAAATATATACCTTTTGTGATGAGCAATGTGGTCCTCTTTAATTTATTGTGCTATTTTTGGCTGCTGTCCTCTACAATAGAGATATATTATACATACCACAGACAGAGTTTCTGACTACCCAGAAATGCCAGCAATTTACAGCCCCTTCAAAATCCCGTGTCCCTTGTTTTATTGCCCACATTCAGGACCATTATTGTCAAAGCTGAAAGAAAAAATAGGTTTCCTCTTCAGAGCTCTGACTTTCGTAGCTGGGGGTTGAAAGTTG
Organism: Charina bottae; assembly: GCA_023362775.1. NCBI lineage: Eukaryota > Metazoa > Chordata > Lepidosauria > Squamata > Charinaidae > Charina > Charina bottae. The sequence goes on along the minus strand of JALMGJ010000028.1, from coordinate 4,463,474 downwards.
GGGGATCCAAGGAAACATTTTATGTATTTGAGAATTGCAATGGTTTTTTTTACCTTGTGTTCTCTTGAAAATTCTTTCTAGAAATCATAAATTTTATCAAGATAGTTAAAATGGTTCACGGACACAGAAGGTGAAGCCTTATTTTAGATTTTTGGGGAGAAGATTTGGATTGATCCTATGTGTATATAAATTACTTCCTGAGAAGCTTTTTAAATTACTTCCTGAGAAGCTTTTTAAGTGGCTCCTTGAGAAATAGATGCAGTTTTGATGACTTGCCTGGAGAAGGGCATGTAGATCCCACAAGAATTAGTGTTTGCTGATGATACAAGCTGTAAATGGAATATCAGTCATGCTACAGAAGTCAAATTGACTTTTTTACCATTTTCAGCAAACTAAAAATACCAGCAAAGGCGTAATTCCAAGAAAGGAATTATGTGAAGAGATAATTGCAAGAAAAAAAATATGACTCTTCCCCAACTTACATATTGATGGGTGTTTTTAAAGTGTTTAAGTAATTAGTGACTTCTATGCCTTCCTACTGGTATGTTATGCAGAAGTTGTGTCAATCTGCTGTCAGAGCTCCCTGACATTCTTGTAAAGTAACTTCCACAATGTTCCATGTGCCATAAAATTCAAGTACATGTAAGAAAATTAAGGTAGAGTTAAATATTTTTCTGTACCTTGAATAAGTACATATATGAACTCAGACTATAGTTAACTTATGCAGCTCACTACTACAAGAAATAGCTTAGGTGGCTTTTAAAGAGATTCATGATTTAGGTTTAGACTACTAAATCTGGGTGTTAGTCATGATGATTAAATGGAATGTTCAAGTTTAAAGCAGTATTTTTCTGAATTCCAACATGAAATCCCATATTAAATCTGAACTACTATAGTGGCAACACGGAAGACCATTGTTATTTCAAGGAGTTTAAGTGACATATTTTGATTTTTCTCCTTCACACGAAGAAGCTTAGAGTTTATTTTGAGTTATACTAATATTTAGCTGGCTTGTTTTTTATTTCTGTTTGAAATGGGGTGGGGGAGAAGAGAAAACCCCAATATTGTTTTTGTTAAGCACTAGCTTATCTGTATAGCTTTCCAGGCTCTTAGATTAAACAGGTGCTCCAGACCCTGAGAACTATCCAATCAAGGTCAGATCCTGCAGTCTTTGTACCATGGGACAGGGTCACAAGGTTTTAGGGCCAGACTTTGATATAAAAAAAAACCCTTAGGATTGCCTTTTGAGTTGGGGAGCTACTGCACAGACCTGAGCACTGGTTGCTGTGGAAATTGAGCCGCCCTGGGGTATCTCTGCTGTCTTTATTAAGGGGCTCCTGACAGCCTATAGGAATGACTGGGTATCATCTTGCTTGATATGTTATGATTTTTCTTTCTTTATGTTATGCTGTTTATGCTTCTGTTTATTCTGCCTAAACTATGTTTCTGCTTAAATTTATTTATTATTTATTTATTTATCTTTTATCCCGCCTTTATTATTTTTATAAATAACTCAAGGCAGCGAACATACCTAATACTCCTTCCGCCTATTTTCCCCACAACAACAACCCTGTGAGGTGAGTTGGGCTGAGAGAAAGAGTGACTGGCCCAAGGTCACCCAGCCGGCTTTCATGCCTAAGGCGGGACTAGAACTCACAGACTCCTGGTTTCTAGCCCAGCACCTTAACCACTAGACCAAACTGGCTCCCAGTTTGCTTAAGTTAATAATAAATTTTCTTAAGTTAATAATAAAGCTTAAATTCTCTTTATCCACTGGTGTGCTTATTGTCTCTGGATCTAAAAGAACCAATTGTCTGGGCACCTGATCACTGCTTGAACACTTGGCAGAACAACTACATCATCGAAACTCATGAAGAGCAGCTGGAGGTGGTGATGAATTGTCACCTATTTGTTCTTTTCTCCTGGAGCCATTTCAATCAGGGCTGTAGTGCAAGTAGAAAAGGTACAAATGATCCCTTCCTCTCCTGGCCCTATGTTATGGTTTCCATATTCCTCCCAGCATAATAATGGAATAAGAAAATTAAGAGTTCTGTAGCAGCAGGGCTGAGCCCATAGGGTGAAAAACGGGAGGTCTCAAACTCAATCTCCAGAAGCCCTCTTGGACTATATGCTCCAGCTCTCCTTCCTGCTTTGGTTTAGCTGCTTGGTAGTTACTGTTGCCACCACCTACCTTTTGGGGGATGCAATAAGTTCCATGTACACACACACCTCAGCACCTCAGGTTCTTGCATGTTCTCTGCCATCAAACTGCCCAGAGTTTTCAAAAGAACTAAAAGCTTTTCTGCCTGGAGATGGGAGGGTGATGGGGAAATCACTTCTGTTACCTACTGAAGTAAGTATCTCTTCCTAACAGATGTGTACTGCGAAAGTCTGCAGTCTGCCTGATATGTAGCTGACATTCTGTATTCAGTCAGGAGTAATATGGATCCAAGTTGGCTTTAACCACAACACTCAAGTGTAGTGTGTTATTTAATCAAGAGATAGTGAAGCAAATGATGCAGCAAACTTTCAGATGCTCTTGAGAAACAGACATTAAAAGTGGCAGTAGGTGTTCCAAAATAGATCAACTGCCAGCCTTGACATCTTTATCTATTTAGCTTTTTGCAATATTTATCCCACCGTTACATTCAGTGGATTAGTATAAATAATAGTAACAGTAATAATAACAGAATTAAGGCTAGAAATAATAAAATACCATGATTTGAAACATCCCCACATCATGAAGCAGAAATGTTAGTGATACTCCAGAGCAGGAAGCACCAGCAGACACTCGATGACAAGGCGGCAAGCCTTGAAAGCCAATTCTTTTCTCTCTTCAGCATTTTTTGTTGTTTATTCGTTCAGTCGTTTCCGACTCTTCGTGACTTCATGGACCAGTCCACGCCAGAGCTTTCTGTCGGCCGTCACCATCCCCAGCTCCCCAATGGTTGAGTCCGTCACCTCCAGAATACCATCCATCCATCTTGCCCTTGGTCGGCCCCTCTTCCTTTTGCCTTCCACTTTCCCTAGCATCAGCTTCTTCTCCAGGGTATCCTGTCTTCTCATTATGTGGCCAAAGTACTTCAGTTTTGCCTTTAATATCATTCCCTCAAGTGAGCAGTCTGGCTTGATTTCCTGGAGTATGGACTGGTTTGATCTTCTTGCAGTCCAAGGCACTCTCAGAATTTTCCTCCAACACCACAGTTCAAAAGCATCTATCTTCCTTCGCTCAGCCTTCCTTATGGTCCAGCTCTCGCAGCCATAGGTTACTACAGGGAATACCATTGCTTTAACTATGTGGACCTTTGTTGTCAGTGTGATGTCTCTGCTCTTAACTATTTTATCAAGATTTGCCATTGCTCTCCTCCCAAGAAGTAGACGTCTTCTGATTTCCTGGCTGCAGTCAGCATCTGCAGTAATCTTTGCGCCTAGAAATACAAAGTCTGTCACTGCCTCCACTTTTTCTCCCTCTATTTGCCAGTCATCAATCAAGCTCGTTGCCATAATCTTGGTTTTTTTGAGGTTTAGCTGCAACCCAGCTTTTGCACTTTCTTCTTTCACCTTCGTCATAAGGCTCCTCAACTCCTCCTCGCTTTCAGCCATCAAAGCGGTATCATCTGCGTATCTGAGATTGTTAATGTTTCTTCCAGCGATTTTAACTCCAGCCTTGGATTCCTCAAGCCCAGCATGTCGCATGATGTGTTCTGCGTACAGGTTGAATAGGTAGGGTGAGAGTATACAACCCTGCCGTACTCCTTTCCCAATTTTAAACCAGTCCGTTGTTCCGTGCTCTGTTCTTACCGTTGCTACTTGGTCGTTATACAGATTCCTCAGGAGGCAGACAAGATGACTTGGTATCCCCATACCACCAAGAACTTGCCACAATTTGTTATGATCCACACAGTCAAAGGCTTTAGAATAGTCAATAAAACAGAAATAGATGTTTTTCTGAAATTCCCTGGCTTTCTCCATTATCCAGCGGATATTGGCAATTTGGTCTCTAGTTCCTCTGCCTTTTCTAAACCCAGCTTGTACATCTGGCAATTCTCGCTCCATGAATTGCTGGAGTCTACCTTGCAAGATCTTGAGCATTACCTTACTGGCATGTGAAATAAGTGCCACTGTTCGATAATTTGAACATTCTTTAGTGCTTCCCTTTTTTGGTATGGGGATATAAGTTGATTTTTTCCAATCTGATGGCCATTCTTGTGTTTTCCAAATTTGCTGGCATATGGCATGCATCACCTTGACAGCATCATCTTGCAAGATTTTAAACAGTTCAGCTGGGATACCGTCGTCTCCTGCTGCCTTGTTATTAGCAATGCTTCTTAAGGCCCATTCAACCTCACTCTTCAGGATGTCTGGCTCTAACTCACTGACCACACCGTCAAAGCTATCTCCAATATTATTATCCTTCCTATACAGATCTTCCGTATATTCTTGCCACCTTTTCTTGATCTCTTCTGCTTCTGTTAGGTCCTTACCATCTTTGTTTTTGATCATACCCATTTTTGCCTGGAATTTACCTCCGATGTTTCTAATTTTCTGGAAGAGGTCTCTTGTCCTTCCTATTCTATTGTCTTCTTCCACTTCTGCACATTGCTTGTTTAAAAATAATTCCTTATCTCTTCTGGCTAACCTCTGGAATTTTGCATTTAATTGGGCATATCTCCCCCTATCACTGTTGCCTTTTGCTTTCCTTCTTTCTTGGGCTACTTCCAGTGTTTCAGCAGACAGCCATCTTGCCTTCTTGGTTTTCTTTTTCTTTGGGACGTTTTTTGTTGCCGCCTCCTGAACAATGTTGCGAACTTCTGTCCATAGTTCTTCTGGGACCCTATCTACTAAATCTAGTCCCTTAAATCTATTCTTCACCTCCACTGCATATTCCTTAGGAATATTAGTGAGCTCATATCTAACTGATCTGTGGGTCTTCCCTGTTCTCTTTAGTCTGATTCTAAATTTTGCAATAAGAAGTTCGTGATCTGAACTACAGTCAACTCCAGGTCTTGTTTTTACCGACTGTATAGATGTCCGCCACCTTTGGCTGCAAAGGATGTAGTCAATCTGATTTCGGTGTCGACCATCTGGTGAAGTCCATGTATAAAGTCGTCTTTTAGGTTGTTGGAAGAGAGTGTTTGTTATGCACAGTGAGTTGTCTTGGCAAAATTCTATCAGCCTATGTTCTGCTTCATTTTGTTCTCCCAGACCATGCTTGCCTGTAATTCCAGGTGTCGTCTGACTACCCACCTTAGCATTCCAGTCTCCTGTAATGAAAATAACATCTCTTTTTGGTGTATTATCTAGTAGGTGCTGCAGATCCTCATAGAACTGATCTACTTCTGCTTCTTCAGCATCTGTGGTTGGGGCGTATATTTGGATCACTGTGATGTTAAATGGCTTACCCTGAATTCGAATTGAGATCATTCTATCGTTTTTTGGATTGTAGCCAAGCACTGCTTTAGCCACTTTATTATTAATTATGAAGGCTACTCCATTTCTTCTGTGGTCCTCTTGTCCACAGTAGTAGATCTGGTGGTCATCTGATGTGAAGTGGCCCATCCCAGTCCATTTCAGTTCACTGACACCTAAAATGTCTATATTTAATCTTGACATCTCACCAATAACCACATCCAATTTGGCCTGGCTCATAGATCTTACATTCCAGGTTCCTATGGTGTGTTGATCTTTAGAACATCGGATTCGTCGTTCACCACCAGCACCGTCGGCCGCTAGCCGTCCTTTCGGCTTTGAGCTAGCTGTGTCATCACATCTGGGGCTAGTTGAACGTATCCTCTGTTCCTCCCCAGTATCATTTTGACCATCTTCTGACCTGGGAGTCCCATCTTCCGATGGTATACCGACATATCTTTGGTTGTACTGATCCATTTAGTTTTCATGGCAAGAATACTGGGGTGGGTTGCCATTACCTTCCCCAGGGATCGTATTTAGTCTGACCTCTCTGCCACGACCTTCCCGTCTTGGGTGTCCCTTCACGGTTTAGCTCATGGTTTCATTGAGGTGCTCAAGCTCCAGCACCACGACAAGGTAACGATCTCCTTTGCTGGAGAATTGCAGCATAGCATTCCTTTAAGAGACCTCCTGCCTATTCCCTCCCATCCACAATATGGATTATCTTGGCTAATTGGCAGTTATAGAGCTATGCAGATTTATCAATTTAGTAAGCTCTCAATTTGCACTAAACTACTTTATGTTATAACTCTTGGACTAGGGCAGTGTTTCTCAACCTTGGCAACTTTAAGATGTGTAGACTTCAACTTCAGGAAGTAAATGAAGTTTTTAGCCCTTCAAGGTAGGCCAGGTCAGGAAATAGACATCACAAGAACTACAGATAGTCCTCACTTAACGACCACAATTGGGACCAGAATTTCAGTTGCTAAGCGAAGCAGTCATTAAGCAAATCTAACCTGATTTTATTACCTTTTTTGCAGCAGTTGTGAAGCAAATCATCATGGGCATTAAGCAAACAGTGTGGTCGTTAAGAAAATCATGCAGTTCCCCATTGATTTTGCTTGCCAGAAGCCAGCCAGGAAGGTCAAAAATGGCGATCACATGACCACGGGACACTGCGATGGTCATAAATGCGAACCAGTTATCAAGCACCCAAATCATGAGCATGTGACTGCAGGGACAGAGCAATGGTCATAAGTGTGAGGACCAGGTGTAAGTCATTTTTTCCAGCATGGTTGTAAGTCCGAATCATCACTAAACGAATGGTTGTTAAGCGAGGACTACCTGTAGTGGAACTCTATTGTCTTTGGGTATAATAACAGTATTAAAAGCCTGCTAGCATATCAAATCAAGGTGTGGTTATTTTGAGTCTCTTCCTTATGCTTCCATATCTTACCCAGTTGTTAGATGTAGTATATACCACCACCAAAATTCCATTTAGTCCATAAGGCACCAAGTTTCCTTTTCAGAAGTTGGGGGTTCTGAAGCAGTTACATTCAGCATTTTTAGAGGGATATGCTGGACAGGTATGTCCCCAAAATTGCAGTAGGTAAGTATGTATTTATTTATAAGACTTATATGGCTACCTATCTTGTACAATAATCCTAGGCAGCTCATAACAAAATTAAAACAACATAAAAACAACTTCCCACCCTTCCCACCTTGGCATCATGATAACTCATATTCTATACTCATCCCCATCCTAGCCCAATCTTACCCAGTTGTTAAAGGGGCGTGGTGGCTCAGCGGGTAAGATGCCAGGCTTGTCGATCGGAAGATTGCAAGTTCGGAGGTTCGAATCCCTAGCCCTGCGTGACGGAGTGAGCTCCTGCACTAGCCCCAGCTCTTGCCAACCTAGCAATTCGAAAGCATGCAAATGCAAGTAGATGAATAGGTACCACTTTTTTGGGTAGGTAACAGCGTTCCACGCGTGTCATGCGGCCACAACCGTGGAAGTGTCTTCGGACAACGCTGGCTCTTCAGCTAACAAACGGAGATGAGCACCGGCCCCTAGAGTCGGACACGACTGCACAAATGTGCGGGGGGAACCTTTACCTTTACTTTTTACCCAGTTGTTATGGTCAATTTATCAATTAACCCAGAAAAAAGTCCAGTTTGAATGGAGGGAGCAACAGGAAAAAAGTTTTAACAGGTGCTAGGGCAGCTGTAGCAGCAATGGCTTTTGTAAAGGGTTTACCATTTGAACTGCAGCATCTGCAGATCAGGAGGTGGCCATGTGGAGCTTATGGCAGAAAACATCTGAAGGGAAACAGGTGTCATTAGGTGCCTGACTGCAAAAACTACCTGTAACAAATGACTCCCTTTTGAGTGCCAGCTGCTTGCATATTCTTGAGGAAGCTTGTTTTAATGATGAGCATGTGGAAATGTGCAATCTGTTTCTTGAGGGGAGGGTGTACTATTAGAATGCTTTAGTTATGGTTCTTTTTCTTTGTCTGGGCGATGGAATCCTCCAACCATAATTGCGCTACTGTATCAATTTGTTCCTATTCATGTTTTGTCTTGGACAGCTGCCAGAAATCTATCATGACAAAGCAAGAGCCACGTTCTTCATAACTCCAATATAACCAGACCACATTTCCCAGAAGACTATGCATCAGTAGCAGCACAAATTTCGAAATATTATCAGCCAAAAGCCATATCTTGAAAAAAATATGACTTCTCTTCCAAATTACTTTCCAAGAAAGCTAAAAAAGAAAGGCAGTGGGAGCTCAGCAAGCCATTCTCTCCAGTCACTTTCCTCTTTTCTCCAGTTCTGGAAGAAAGACAGGTTTCTGTTATTCAGATGGCCAGCTTTTCAACTGGCATTTGTGATTGCCATGTTTTCAAGAGCAGCTTTACTTATTTCTTTCCCTGTTGGTTAGTTTTCCTAAATGTTTGGGAAGAATAAGAGCGATTAAAATTAGTTGGAGAGAGATATATCAAGAAATATACTTTAGGGAAGGGAGATCTTAGCAAGAGATTTAGCAAAAATATCATCACAGAAATTTTCCAATAGCAAAGGGATTCTGTTTGTGGCAACATAGGCTTTGCATTTTGGAGCACTAAAGAATTACAGCATAATTGTGCACTGAGATGATTCTGGAATGTTCACCACTTAAGAAATGTTACCGTGTGGCAGCCTTTTTGTGGGAGTCTGTAAATTATCATGATTTCATGCTTTATGTTTTCCCCATTCATATTTACTCTGGATGGGTTTACTAACACTGACCGCACACAGCAGTTCCTAGATCCTGAAGGGCATTTGGGGATTGATTAACCATCTGTTCATTCTGACTCTCACAGCTGACTGATAACAACAGGAGGTGTTCTGGTGTTGTATCTTTGGAGCATTCCAGATAAGCTTTCTCCTACTCATCTTCACTCAAATGTCAGTGACTTCTATAGATCCCCACACCTTCAGCAACAAAGCTAGCACCCTGTTATTCCATGTAAGCTAGCACCCTGTTATTGCAAGGTCCTCACTCCTGTAGAAGCCAACAGGGAAGCAGATGTACTCAAGGAGGCTTCCCTGTTGTAGCATTACACACTCAACTTTGCCTCCAGCAGGTGATGTCATTGAAATGGTGGGGGATCACCTGTACTTACTGTTGGAAACTCTGGATAACAAATATCTGAGTGGGGCTACTGGCTTGGCACTTAAAAAAATAGTTTAGAAATGTGCATTCAAAGATATACTTAAAACAGTACATGCCATGTTAACTGAAGGAATTGGGATGACTGATAATCAGCAAAGAGTGATGCCATGCTTGATCTTCCATTCCAGCATAGTGGTGGAGAGACCAAGTGAAGCAATGATAGATGTTCATATCTTGTCTCTATATAGTCAGCTTGGTCCAGTTGACTGTGAAGGAATAATTTTCCTGGACAAAGAAATGGGTTTTCTGAGCTTTATGAAGGACTGTGGGGGGGAGGGGGCACACTGAATTAATTTTCATAATTGGAGGAAGCATTTGATACTTTTAAAAATGTTTATACAATGAAATACTTCACATACTTATTTTTGACAACACCTTTTCTTGGTTTATCTCAAAAAAAAGTATTTTTTCCACTTATCTGTTCAACGGCCAATGGTCTATGATGGAAGTGATTTTCCCGTTTTTCCTGTATGAAATATCTTGCAAGAAACACTACTATTTTTATATGAGTATGTGTGTGTGTGTGGGGTCTCTGTCTGTACACGCACAGACACACACATACATATGAAGCACTAAAATCACAGAAGGATATAAAATCCTCCTAGAATTATGCAATAATTCAGAAACCATCTATACACTACTAAACCTCTCCTGTTTGTCTGTGTGTAACCTTTAACTGGGTGAAATGGTGCATCATAGGGCAACAGTTTTTGAACCAAGGTACTTCAAATGGGCTAACGTACAGAATGCATTCAAAATCTGGGACCCATGACTCCAGTGGAATTTAAATTTGGCAAATTTTATAAAACATTTTATGACATAAAAATTATCATAAAACATTTTATGACATAATACAAAATGTCATAAAATATTTCCTGTGGTCAACTACTGATGTTTGACTGTGCTATACAGTTCAATATTAATGACATGGGCTATTTTCAAGGCAGGTACATCTCTGAATATCTCCCTGAATTTTAAAGAACTTTTCCAGTGAAGGCAGTACATTAGAAGCTCTGCCATTGTCGAAGGCATTGAGGAATCTAGTAAGGAAATCTCTCTGAAACAATGACCCAACAGGTCACAGGTTGTCTAGTTTCATCTATATCTATATCTCACTGCCATGGTGGTGGTTGTTGTATTTTTATTATCTGTTTGCAGTAGGATTGGACAAGATATAATTAATAAAGCCAATAGATCCTCTCTACATTTTTATTACAAATTCCTCAGTCAGAAGAGCCAGCAATTCTGCAAAAGTTCATGACCAATCTTCATTTAAAATGGGGCGGGAGGGGGGGCTAAAAGATTTTCCAGACTGTACTTCAATTTAAGTTGGATTGGTGTGAAATTTAACAGGTACAATCCCTGAGGTTTAAAACTAAGAAGGGGGGAAAAAGTGAAAATTGCTCGTTAGCTCCTGACATAGGCTTACTTTACATATTTAGGTATATAAACATTTTAAGTTTACAGATGAAATTTGAAGGTATGAATTTGACAAATGTTTGTTTGAAAATGCATGTATCACACAGGCACACTCCCAGGGACTTTGTGATGCCTGCAGATTCAGCTGAGCCTGCTGTCAGTGGCAATACAGATTTGTCTCTGTATACTATGCAAAATTGCATGGATTGCATATTTCTCTACACAATCTTTTTTCCAGATTAAAGTATTTTAGAACTACCTAGGAAATAGACCTAGATATGATATGCTAGATCAGATTAAAATGCCCAAACACAAAAATGTATCCAATTAGCTAGTTCACATAGTGATTGTAATGTTGTTGTAAAAATATACAGTAAAAATATGTCTTCTCAAGGATTATACACAACTCCCCCATTCCATTTCTATCATTAATCAAAAGTGTTCCCAGTTCATAAACAGACATTCTGTGACTTCCACCAAGATTTTAAACATATTCTTTCTGACTCATACCATGTTTTTATGCAAGACATTCAGGACATTGTGGAAAATATGAGGTCCAAAATCTGTCATCTGGTTGGGGATGTCGTGGATGAAATTGAGGAATTCAACAGTGACAGAAAAGTTTCTTCTAAGAGTGAGATAGGGATTTCTATTAAGATGCTGGATGAAGATCGGATAGTGGAGCTGGAGAAATTTAAGGGAGAGAGAGATTTGCAAGCCATGTGAAATTGATTTTCTGGAGGAATGCCATGAAAAAGAAGGGGTTATTATGTATGGGAGGTTTTCTGAAGAGAAGTCGGAGTTTTTGAGGGGGGCAGTTGGGCTGTTAGATCTTTTTAAGAAAAAAGCTCTGTGTACATTGTGGGGATATGTAAATGCTCTGGTTTATTTTGAAGTGGGATAAGGGTTAAAGAATATTTATCTGGATTGCTTTTAAGGTTTGGCTGATTTCATTTATCTTTAACGATTTGGATTAAGATTAATAAGGTAAAAGAAAAAAATGTCTACTTGGATGGTTTGGGGTTTATTAAGATTAAGATCATTAAAATTGTTGTATTATGAAGTATAATGGCAGACAATTTATGTGCTTTTTAGTTTGATTTTTATTATAGTAGACAGAAATGTATAGAATAGTAGTAAGTAAAGGTTTTCCCCTGAACAGTCGTGTCCGACTCTATGGGGTGGTGCTCATCTCTGTTTCTTAGCCGAAGAGCCAGCGCTGTCCAAAGATGCTTCTGGGAATAATTAAATAGATGTTATCTTTGGGGAGGGGGAAGTTGTTTAGGAGGTTTATATGCATTTTTCTTTTTTTTTTCTTTTAATATAAGGGGAGGGAGTAACTGTACTTAGTGATTTTTATAATGTGCCAATGTGGAATGATTTATAGAAATAATGTGGTTTTGGTTTAATATAGAGTAAGGGATTGATTATGGAAAATTTTTGTATATCCTTGCTGTTAAAAGTCAGAAGCCACATCTTTCTGTAACTTTGAAAAAATGTTCTCTTGTGTTTTCACACCTTTTTAGCTTTTTTCTCTTTTTTCTCTTTTTTTTTGTTTTTTTGTAGCTTTTATCTTTGCTTGAAACTTAATAAAATTCTTATATAAAGAAAGTGTTCCCAGTTCAGTTCAAAAGTATTCCCAACTAAGTTCATAAAATGTGTGAGTGCATGGAATACTTTACTTTTAATATGGCAGCCCACTAATCTTTTTTCCATTTTTTTAAAAAAAGAACATTAAGCAAGGACAACGGAGTATGAAAATCATCAAACTGATGATTAATGGATTCTGTCTCAATAAATAATTGTCTATCATTGGCCTGAATTCCAGATATAATATGTTGCTTTTGTTGTCTCAAATGATAAGCCAGTAACATTCCAGTTTTCTCTGTTTGTTGTTTAATATCTCATTTTATATGGCCACACATCTCAGATTGATGGCAGCTAACAACAATTAAAAACACCATAACAATAAAAAAAACTATACATATATAATCAGCAGCTCAGGTAAAAACAAAACCACCAACAGCAAATCAATGTAACCATTGCATTGGTTCTGTCATGCCCAAGCTCAGTGACAAAACCATGTCCTTAAGGCCTTGTGAAAGGCCAGCAGGGTCAGAGAAGTCTCTGGGCAAAGATGTTCCAAGTGTGGGTGCCATCACAGAAAAGGCTCTCTTCCTGGGCCCCACCAGAGTGCACTCCCAAATAGACAGGACCCGGTGCATGCCTCTCCTGCTGGACCTAATGTGATGGATAGACATAATCAGGGAGAGGCGGTCCCTCAAATAACCGAGCCACATGCCATGAAGGGCTTTATAGGTCATTACCAGCACCTTGAATTGAATGTGGAAGCATACTGGCAACCAATGATCAAGGAGTGCACATAACTGCCCACGCCGCTGAATTCTGTACCAGATGTAGCTTCCCAATGTTCTTCAAGGGCAGCTCCTTGTGAAGTACATTGCAGTAGTCCACTTGGAAGGTGACCAAGGCATGAGTGACAATGAGCAGAGCCTCCCAGTCCGGGAAGAGGCACAATTGGTACACTACACAAAGTTTGCAAAGACCTCCTGGTCAGAGCTGCCACCTGTTCCTGGAACAAAAGCGGCATATCCAGGAGGACCCCAAATTGAAGGGATCTAAAAGAGTAACGAGAGAGCCAGTTTGGTGTAGTGGTTAAAGCATCAGGCTAGAAATCAGAAGACCGTGAGTTCTAGTCCAGCCTTAGGCACAAAGCCAGCTGGGTGACCTCAGGCCAGCCACTCTCTCTCAGCCCTAGGAAGCAGGCAATGGCAAACCACTTCTGAAGTCTTGCCAAGAAAACTGCAGGGACTAGTCCAGGTAGTTGCAAGGGGTCAACACTGACTTAAAGGGGCAAAAAAAAAAGTAATGAAAGAGTTTAAATGCTTCCAAGTTGCTCTAGCCAATTTGTCCCACAAATTCTCCTGTCTCTGAAGTCTCTCTTTCTCCTATAGAGTCTTTCTGACTTTTTCTAGCTGTACTTGAAACTTCTTTATTTCTTGTCTTTGCTTACATTTCTGATTATAGTCTTTGATTTAAAAAATTTTAACAAAATTTTTTGTGGCTTGAATCATGTCAACTGGATTTCTATTTTCTCAGTAGAAACGTTTCACTCCTTATCCAAGGAGCTTCTTCAGTCTGAGAACATACTCAGACTGAAGAAGCTCCTTGGATAAGGAGTGAAACTTTTCTACTGAGAAAATAGAAATCCAGTTGACATGATTCAAGCCACAGACTGTTCCACCTGGATGACTGAGAACCTTCATCGACGAAACAAATTTTTTTTTTTGTTTATTTATTTATTTATTTTTCAATTTCTATTACTGCTCCATCTCCCCCAAAGGGGACTCTGGGCAGTTTTGCACAATTTGAAGCAAATTATCAGTTTCTTCATCACTATCAAATTTGCAAGCTATTATAAAGTTATCAGTACCTTTCTCCCAGTTCCCCAGGTGCATATAGGCCTTCCCTTGCCATTTATATGTCTGTGAAGACTCCTGATTGAGCTCAGAAGCCTTTTTGCAGTCTCTGATGGCAATATTAAGTTTCTTTAGTTTCACAGAAATGCTTTCTTGGTTCACATACAGTATATGACACAGGACTGGGGTTTAATCTGATTGCATCTGTGAACAATTCAATAAATCTGTAAAGGTTACCTTTTTCCACAGCTTTGAAAGCTTCTTCTTTCTTTTCATGAGCCTGACCCACCAGCTCATTGGTTAGGCTCATATCTTCATCTCCCATTTCTTGAAGAACATCTTGGTTTGATTCATTGACCTCATCATCCTCAAAATTTCAGAATCAGTTTCAACATTGCTGGTACATCCAACTTTGCTTCTCCCTCAAGTGCCTTCCTCTCTGTGGCATCTAAAAAATATGTATGTGAGCCTACAATAAGGTAATCTGCGTGACTCCCACAAGTCCAGGATCTTGGTTATAGAAACTCACTAGTGCCTGAAGATTTTTCACTCTCCTGAGATCCGTGACAGGACATGTCATGAGTAGCTCATCAGAAGGATAAAATTAGTAACATATAATAAAGCTTGCAAATCAGACCAGCCCTCTAATCTTTTACATAGCAACAACAAAAAGTACTTTTAAAAATACATCTTTCTGCTTCCTGTTGTCATAATTCATATGCATTCAGATGATGTCGTTAGGATTGATATAACATATTGATATAGCATATCATAAAATATGTTCTTTGTTCATGATGACAGTAGATGTACAGTAGAGCAATCTTCACAGAGAATGAATAAGGGAGTGTTTTTCTATGTACATTTTTTCTTGCTTGATATTTTCCCACCAACAGGCCCTGAAATAATTTACAGAATTAAAAAAAAGAACCCCAAACACAGGATAACTCTAAATCTTTTAAGCAAAGTATTAAAATCAAACTGTAAACCATTGTGGATTCTTAATGTGTGTATTCATATTGCTGCTGAAAATGGGGCTATTGAAATTCTAATGCCATTATTACTCTGTTTATATATATTTTCTAATAGAGATGTTTGCATTTATGGGTCATACACAGCTTGACCTAACAGAATAGTGTCAGTATTATGATTTGCTTGAACAATTTATTCTTTATTACAATGAGCAGTCCATAAAATGCATTACATACATGAAACTAATATTAGTTATAAAATTAATTAGGTAAGCATGTTAATCAAACTGATGTGCATCTTACATATTACATGACAAATTTTGGCCAGGGAATTTGCTTTGGTGTGAGGTTATCAGCTCAAGCTGGGTGTCAGCATAAAATGAACATATCTTACAGTTTCAAAGACTCCTTTTGCCAAATGGAAATAGAATCAGTGGAATGCCCTCTAAAACTACTACTGTCTCCTCTAATACTACTGATGAGAGCAAATTCAACCATGCCAGGGTTAGGGCCCTTTTAAATTTGGGGACAGTAATTTGACTTCTCTAGCAGGTCTGGAAGGTGTGCAAGGACTACTAAAAAGTACATCTTTAAGGAGGGACATCAGACCTGATTGAATATCTATTTATTTAATTTTTATCCCACCTTTATTATTTTTATAAATAACTCAAGGCAGCGAACATACCTAATACTCCTTCCGCCTATTTTCCCCACAACAACAACCCTGTGAGGTAAGTTGGGCTGAGAGAGAGTGACTGGCCCAAGGTCACCCAGCTGGCTTTCATCAATGTCCTCAAGATGTTGCTTGATTGCCTGTATTGCGTGTCCGGGCCCTAGCACAAACCCTCAAATTCAATCTAAGAGTTCCTGTTTCTTATGTATTAGATTCAATCTTACTGATGCCAGCCTTGTGACATCAGTAGAATCACATTTGAAATGCAACATGGAACTTGGAATATGGTCAAAAGGAGAAAAAGAGATATGGACCTAGCTGGGCGCCAAATAATAATTAGGTCCAAACTTCAGCTAGATGCACTGAAAGTACAGCAGGAGTATACAGTGCCCCTTTAGTGTAAAAAAAGGTTTGCAGAGGTATGGCAGATCTTTGAGCTTTTGGACCAGGTATTCTTATGCATCCAACCTGTGGTTGTGGTGTGGAATACAGTACCAAGATACTTAACCAACTTAAGTTGCTCAATAGAATAATGGTTTAATTTCCAGACAAACGTTGTAGGGTGTTCAGCCAACAGCAACACCTTGGTTTTATTATAATAAAAGGCCCCTCTCATTCGTATTTTATATTATGATTTCATACTCTAACCTTCCATATGGTATCTCTGCAAATGTGAAACAAAAGCCTAACCAGCTATTTTCCAGTAACCTCCAGGGAGAATATGGAGACATACAACAAATTAAATAATTTTAAGCCCAGTCATGTTAATGCTGACATCTTGAACTGAAACTGTTGATGTTCAGGATCAGTGCATGAATAGAGTAATGGATTAGATAATGGCTAATAAACTGAAATTTAATTTGTCCTTCTGGTTAAATTCTGTTTACCCTGTTCTGGAGGGAGTTGCACTCTCTGTGAAGAATCAGTTGGGTAGTTTGGGATTATTCTTAAATCATCATTATCATTAGAAACATTTTCAGTTCCCCAGAACTTGGGAGAAATAGATAAGGACCATGAAATGGGTTGGATTCAGAGCCATCCATTCTGAAGAAATGAAACCCCAGCAAATTACTTGCTTTGCCTTCGCTTATAAAATTTCCTGAAATATGATGCACATCTTTAGGACATAGTTAGGTCATGTACTGCATAAGGTCCTTAAGATAGAGCTCATTCGTGTGTGGAATGATTATAGTTTCACTCCAATGAAAACATATTGGCTATTTCCATGTTTAAAATCAGTATGTAAGACAAGCTCATGTTTGAAACTTGGTGGGGGATAATAATATTCTATCCTTATATACATTATCACTGTGAGGGATTGTGAATAGCACAGCAGAAGGAGCAGGCAAACTGAAACTGCCTGGAGTTCCCCTGGAGGGGATGGAGACAGAGAGCAGAAACAAGGTTCTTGTCCTTTCCTTGGTGTGAAAGGACTTTGTTTATGTTGGAAGGTGTTAGTAGAAAGGGTAGACTTGGAGCCTCCTTAGAAACAGAATTTAGAGGAGCTGTGTCAACCCATGTTCTTACCAGATGCTACAGTACATTCTGGCTCTAAAGGTTATGCTATAATTTACATTGCCTTTTTAAGCCTTTTGTAACGTTTAATAAGAGATTGATCTATAAGACTGAATAAATTGTAGGTGTTTTCTTGTTGTAAGAATATAATAGTTTCTAGATTTTTTCCATTTAACTGAAGAATGTTTTCAGATATAATAGTTGTATTGTCATTTTATTAATGCCCAAAACTTCTTGTTCTACTCAAACAATTTATATGGCTCTTTTTTGTTCCTGTTTTATTAAATGCAAAAATTTTCCATATCATACTCTAATTATTTTATTTCAATTTGTTTTAATTATACTGATATCACATATTATTACTGATTATTGAAATAGATGTTTTAACTTAGATGAACTAGATGTTTGAGGGGATTCTGTCCTGGGCCCAGCACTTTTCAACATTTACATTAAATGACTTAGACAAGGGGAAATTTGCAGACAATACAAAGCTGCTGGGGAGCGGGAGGCGGGGGAGGCCCACATGGTGGAGACAGGCTCAAGGTTTAAAAGGTTCTTGATACTTTTTTCAACTTATGTATTAAATCACATTGCATCGTATTGCATTATTTATTTCTTACATTTATTTACATATTTCTGCAAGAATGTTGCAGAATGTTTTCTTCGCTGGGTGAATAAACTTAAATGTTTAACAAACTTTGTAGAAATAAAAATATTCCCTCCTTTTCTTTTTGAATTTTTGTCAGTTTAAAATCAATACTTTTTATAAGAATAACAGCTCCCTTTGATTTGTTTGGTGCTGGAGCAAAATATTGTTGCTAAAATATGTGTGTTTCAACTTCAGCCCCATTCCATCTAATTTATACATTTCCCAAAGCATCACTTGTTTATTCGTTCAGTCGTTTCCGACTCTTCGTGACTTCATGGACCAGCCCACGCCAGAGCTTTCTGTCCGCCGTCACCATCCCCAGCTCCCCAATGGTTGAGTCCGTCGCCTCCAGAATACCATCCATCCATCTTGCCCTTGGTCGGCCCCTCTTCCTTTTGCCTTCCACTTTTCCTAGCATCAGCTTCTTCTCCAGGGTATCCTGTCTTCTCATTATGTGGCCAAAGTACTTCAGTTTTGCCTTTAATATCATTCCCTCAAGTGAGCAGTCTGGCTTGATTTCCTGGAGTATGGACTGGTTTGATCTTCTTGCAGTCCAAGGCACTCTCAGAATTTTCCTCCAACACCACAGTTCAAAAGCATCTATCTTCCTTCGCTCAGCCTTCCTTATGGTCCAGCTCTCGCAGCCATAGGTTACTACAGGGAATACCATTGCTTTAACTATGCGGACCTTTGTTGTTAGTGTGATGTCTCTGCTCTTAACTATTTTATCAAGATTTGCCATTGCTCTCCTCCCAAGAAGTAGACGTCTTCTGATTTCCTGGCTGCAGTCAGCATCTGCAGTAATCTTTGCGCCTAGAAATACAAAGTCTGTCACTGCCTCCACTTTTTCTCCCTCTATTTGCCAGTCATCAATCAAGCTCGTTGCCATAATCTTGGTTTTTTTGAGGTTTAACTGCAACCCAGCTTTTGCACTTTCTTCTTTCACCTTCGTCATAAGGCTCCTCAACTCCTCCTCGCTTTCAGCCATCAAAGTGGTATCATCTGCATATCTGAGATTGTTAATGTTTCTTCCAGCGATTTTAACTCCAGCCTTGGATTCCTCAAGCCCAGCATGTCGCATGATGTGTTCTGCGTACAGGTTGAATAGGTAGGGTGAGAGTATACAACCCTGCCGTACTCCTTTCCCAATCTTAAACCAGTCCGTTGTTCCGTGCTCTGTTCTTACCGTTGCTACTTGGTTGTTATACAGATTCCTCAGGAGGCAGACAAGATGACTTGGTATCCCCATACCACCAAGAACTTGCCACAATTTGTTATGATCCACACAGTCAAAGGCTTTAGAATAGTCAATAAAACAGAAATAGATGTTTTTCTGAAATTCCCTGGCTTTCTCCATTATCCAGCGGATATTGGCAATTTGGTCTCTAGTTCCTCTGCCTTTTCTAAACCCAGCTTGTACATCTGGCAATTCTCGCTCCATGAATTGCTGGAGTCTACCTTGCAAGATCTTGAGCATTACCTTACTGGCATGTGAAATAAGTGCCACTGTTTGATAGTTTGAACATTCTTTAGTGCTTCCCTTTTTTGGTATGGGGATATAAGTTGATTTTTTCCAATCTGATGGCCATTCTTGTGTTTTCCAAATTTGCTGGCATATGGCATGCATCACCTTGACAGCATCATCTTGCAAGATTTTAAACAGTTCAGCTGGGATACCATCGTCTCCTGCTGCCTTGTTATTAGCAATGCTTCTTAAGGCCCATTCAACCTCACTCTTCAGGATGTCTGGCTCTAACTCACTGACCACACCGTCAAAGCTATCTCCAATATTATTATCCTTCCTATACAGATCTTCCGTATATTCTTGCCACCTTTTCTTGATCTCTTCTGCTTCTGTTAGGTCCTTACCATCTTTGTTTTTGATCATACCCTGGAATTTACCTCCAATGTTTCTAATTTTCTGGAAGAGGTCTCTTGTCCTTCCTATTCTATTGTCTTCTTCCACTTCCGCACATTGCTTGTTTAAAAATAATTCCTTCTCTCTTCTGGCTAACCTCTGGAATTTTGCGTTTAATTGGGCATATCTCCCCCTATCACTGTTGCCTTTTGCTTTCCTTCTTTCTTGGGCTACTTCCAGTGTCTCAGCAGACAGCCATCTTGCCTTCTTGGTTTTCTTTTTCTTTGGGACGTTTTTTGTTGCCGCCTCCTGAACAATGTTGCGAACTTCTGTCCATAGTTCTTCTGGGACCCTATCTACTAAATCTAGTCCCTTAAATCTATTCTTCACCTCCACTGCATATTCCTTAGGAATATTAGTGAGCTCATATCTAACTGATCTGTGGGTCTTCCCTATTCTCTTTAGTCTGATTCTAAATTTTGCAATAAGAAGTTCGTGATCTGAACTACAGTCAGCTCCAGGTCTTGTTTTTACCGACTGTATAGAGGTCCGCCACCTTTGGCTGCAAAGGATGTAGTCAATCTGATTTCGGTGTCGACCATCTGGTGAAGTCCATGTATAAAGTCGTCTTTTAGGTTGTTGGAAGAGAGTGTTTGTTATGCACAGTGAGTTGTCTTGGCAAAATTCTATCAGCCTATGTCCTGCTTCATTTTGTTCTCCCAGACCATGCTTGCCTGTAATTCCAGGTGTCGTCTGACTACCCACCTTAGCATTCCAGTCTCCTGTAATGAAAATAACATCTCTTTTTGGTGTATTATCTAGTAGGTGCTGCAGATCCTCATAGAACTGATCTACTTCTGCTTCTTCAGCATCTGTGGTTGGGGCGTATATTTGGATCACTGTGATGTTAAATGGCTTACCCTGAATTCGAATTGAGATCATTCTATCGTTTTTTGGATTGTATCCAAGCACTGCTTTAGCTACTTTATTATTAATTATGAAGGCTACTCCATTTCTTCTGTGGTCCTCTTGTCCACAGTAGTAGATCTGGTGGTCATCTGATGTGAAGTGGCCCATTCCAGTCCATTTCAGTTCACTGACACCTAAAATGTCTATATTTAATCTTGACATCTCACCAATAACCACATCCAATTTGCCCTGGCTCATAGATCTTACATTCCAGGTTCCTATGGTGTGTTGATCTTTAGAACATCGGATTCGTCGTTCACCACCAGCACCGTCGGCCGCTAGCCGTCCTTTCGGCTTTGAGCTAGCTGTGTCATCACATCTGGGGCTAGTTGAACGTATCCTCTGTTCCTCCCCAGTAGCATTTTGACCATCTTCCGACCTGGGAGTCCCATCTTCCGATGGTATACCGACATATCTTTGGTTGTACTGATCCATTTAGTTTTCATGGCAAGAATACTGGGGTGGGTTGCCATTACCTTCCCCAGGGATCGTATTTAGTCTGACCTCTCTGCCACGACCTTCCCGTCTTGGGTGTCCCTTCACGGTTTAGCTCATGGTTTCATTGAGGTGCTCAAGCTCCAGCACCACGACAAGGTAACGATCTCCTTTGCTGGAGAAAGCATCACTAGAGAGGGCTTTATAGAAATTGAATAATTTGTACAGTGTAGATACTTTTCACTTTTCACTTTTTTCATCTTTTCACTTTTCACTGTATCTCTTAACCCTTGAACATTTAAACAAGTTATTCTAAGCATTTCTGCTATCATAATAACTATGTTTGCTGGGAAGCTCCATTTCTTTTTTAGCTTCTTCAAATGCCCTGCATTTCTGTCCTGTTGCAAAGCTGCTGATGAAAAGTCATGGAAAATTAGGATTTTCTTGCTTTTACAGACCATCTTTCCCAAAGGCTGTGTTTTTTATATCAGGTTGTTGTTGTTGTTGTTGTTGTTGTTATTTTGAAAGTGGGCAATGATATCCCAGGGATAATGATTTTGGACCAGTGATCTGGGTACATGTTTATTTATTTATTTAATTTATATTACCGCCCATCTTCCCCCAAAGGGGGAACTCTGGGCAGTTTACAATAAAAAATGTTCACCATATCCAACCACAAGATGAAATTCTAGAGTTAAATCATTAAGCCAATTCATTAATTTTTAAATGATATATTTTCCAGTCCTTCATAAAATTCACAAAAGCACAGATGTAATCTGGTTTTGCAAAGATTCTATAGCCAGCTGCTTTTTATTTTCCTTTCTTTTTAAATTACTAATTTCATTTTTAAAGAAAAAAACTCTGGCTTCTAAGGAAGTATATTCTGTACATAACATAATCTGGAACTAACCATCTGAACCTTTTCCTGTAAACTTTTTTTTTTCTTGGTGCCTCCGAATCACTGTTGACTCCCGGTGACTGCAGTTTTCACAGCAAGATTTCAGAAGTGGTTTGCCCTTGCCTTCTTCCTAGGGCTGAGAGAGGGTGACTGGCCCAAGGCCATCCAACTGGCTTCATGCCTAAGGCAGAACTAGAACTTATGGTCTCCCAGTTTCTAGCCTGGTGCTTGAACCACTACACCAAACTGGGTCTCAAAATATTTATAACTTTTTAAAAAATAATATAGGATTATTTTTAAGAACATTTGCTGGTCCAGTGACCAACACTTTCTGCTTCAGCTATGGAAGTATCCCTGATTTGAGAAGGCTATACAGTTTTCAAAGGTTTCAGAACCATTTTGTAAGCTGCTATAACTTCAGGTGGTTAGTGATTTAGGACCTTTCATTGATTAGTTTGTTATGCTCAACAGCACTGTGAATTATCCACTCTCTGGAAGCTTCTGGTTCAATCCTCCTTTCTATTTTGATAGTTTCAAAGTTTATTCCACCATCTTCATTGACATTTCCACCCCCCATCCCCATGCCCCCAAGGCTGCTTTATGAGGAAATAGAGGTCTCCTCACTTCTGTGACTAAACTGGAGCAACATAGTCACAGGGCTTTGGTCGTCTTCTGAGCCACCTTGAGCCTTCTTCTGCAGACTATGTGCTACAAAAGCAGGCTGAGAGGAACTTTCTTTAGAGAACTTTCAGGAGATGTTTGAAAGTATTCTAAAATGCTGCTGAAGCTATTTGGCTCCAGTACAGAGTGGTGAGAATCCCACAGTGGGATCTGGAGGCAGTCAGTCCAAAGCTCCATAAGACTCTCAGACTTTTGGTGGGCAGTTTTGGGGGAAGGCAACCATACTGTAAGTGCAAGTCTATCTATGTAATTGCTAAGAATCGACACCAACTTGATAGCACATAATCAACCAACTCTATGTGCAGAGGAGGTAAGAAAGGATTGGTAAAATGATGGGGCCTTATTTGCTGCTTGCTTGCTCCTCACCTGGTGGTGAATCCCCCAGTGAGTCCCAGGAGAGGTGAGGAAGTGGTGCTGGTCACACATCTGTTTCAGTTTTTTTCTTGTATGACTGTCCAAAATTCCTGGCCAGTGTGTCCCAAACCAGTTTCTGGCCAGCATATCCGAGAGGAACTTTGGTCAGTCAGTGTCGGTGGAACCAGGTGGGCAGTGTTATAGCTTTGGCCAAAACAACTTCATTTTATTGTTTTCTGAGCTTTGGGATACAGCAAACAACTTGGTACCAGTGATAGCTAATCTAACAGGCAGAGAGAAAGCAACATTACCTGGGGATGGAATATGGGGTCTGAATCTGGATACATGCCAAGGTCATGCACTGATGCATAGAATTGGAAAGCAATTCATCAACATCAAACAGAGACTGGAGAACATCAATTAGGGATAAAAATGTTAACTGCCATGCAGTAAGTCACATTAGACTCAGCAATCTAGTATGTAATTGAAAGGCTGAGGTGATGTGGAAAGGAATGTGTGAAGGATTCTGCTGGCAAAGGATAAACATCTATTAGCACAAGATGTTAACCCAATGTATGTGAAAGCAAGAGCCATCTCCTCGTAGCTAAATTCCCATGAAACCAGGCAGCACTGTGCACTCACCTTACCCAAGATTCACAGGCCATGGACTTTGGCTACCAGGTATGGAAAATCAGGCAGGCAGCAAGCCATCCCTTCCTGTGCAGTTCTCCACTGGTTCTTCCAGACAGGGCAGCTCCATTGGGTGCTACAAGATTATGTACTGAGACCACTATGGAAACCGGTCAGTCTGGAGCAGGATTTCTCAACCAGGGTTCCGTGAGAAGTCACTAGGGGTTCCCTGGGAGATCATGATTTATTTTAAAGATTATTTCAAATTCGGGTAATTTCACATTAAAGAGGTAAGCTTCATTATTTTCAGTTTAAGAACACTAATAATGCATATATACAGGCCTACACATGAAATGTATGTAATAATTTTGTAAATTCTGGCCTATATTTGAGCCTGAATGTGCAGGGGTTCCCTGAGGCCTGAAAAATATTTCAATGGTTCCTCCAGGGTCAAAAGGTTGAGAGAGGCTTGTCTGGAGCCTCTTCAGTGAGTGCTGAAATACTTACAGCTTGAGAATTTTTGGTGATGCTGTGTAGACAATCTTGCAGAAGCTGGCCAATTTGGAAGACTTATCCATCCATCCATCCATCCATCCATCCATCCATCCATCCATCCATCCCTCCTTCCATGACAGACCAGAGAATCGTTGCCAAATGATGCAGGGATTTCAGGCTCAGGAGCTGTGACAACTGCATGAGATAGTCAGCAGCTTGCATGTCAAAGCCACCCTGTCAGGGTTGCCACAGTGCAAGCCCTGCCATGCATGTTGAACTGTATTTGAGAATGGATTATTAACAATGTGTGTCAGTGCAAAGGATTTCAAGAGAAGGGAGGGGGAGAACACAGAGAGTGAAATTCCAACAAGACTGTGGAAGGATGTTTACAGCTGGTCAAGGCCGTCCACCTGTATTGCTTGGTACTGAAGAGAAATATGCTGATGGGAGGGGGAGCCTGGCTGGATGGGAAAAGTACTGGACAATGCATCATCAAGGGAGGAGTGACACGTAGGTGGGGGGAAGAGTGAGGTTTGACTGTTTGGCAGGAACAGAGTCATTCTGGTCTTTAGATATGTTCTGAATTGTAATACTTTCAATAAAGCTTTCGACTATACTCTAAATGGAGTGTACTGAAGAATGCTGAATTGGAGGATTAGATCCAGAGACATCACACACCCACTGTGGAGGCTCCTCCCAAGCCCCTTTTCATCCCTGCTGAAATCCTGGAGCCACCCATTCCTGAAGATATGCATTCCAGCACTGTGGGGGTGGGGTGGCTTAGAGGAACTTCTCCTGCAGCCCTTGCCTGAAAGAGTTTGACACCACCCGAACTGCACTGTTGAGGCAAATTAGGTGGTTTTGTCACTTTGGCAGAGCAAACCAGGTCACCTGCATGCATGGCCCAAATTGCTTTGTTAAACTGACTCTTACTTGCTTTACAGAAGCCCACTGCCCCAGATACTAATTTAGTTTAGACTCTTCCCACGCTAGCAAAGAGAATATAGTGGAAATAACACAAACATTTTTAAATATGAAAAAGTTTATAATGGCTATACATTAGCATTTTTGGAGAGCCGAATAAGCATTACATTGTAAGTATACAATATTTATTTTAATATAAACAATAAACAGTGGAGTATGTTTTCATACTGGGCAACATGATAGGGAATGACCATATACTTACTTAATTAAAGTAATGTAATTGCTTTATTCAATTTATTTGTTTGGCAAAGGGTATCCATGATGACTAAAATATTTTAAATCATATATGGAGGGGTTTATTATGTTTTTTTAAAAAAGTGTGAAAGATCTAAATAAAGAGGAGCAAAGTCTGCCCAAATGGAATTGGAAATAGAGTGTAAATATAAATCAAGCCCGAGCTCCAGCTTCTTATCTCTCACTTGGCTCTCTATAAATAATTTCTTCAAGGCAGCCTTCACACAAGAGAATATTTAGAGGGGCCCTTCCAGTGAAGTAAATGATGCTGTTGTGCTGCTTGCAATGGGAGGAGGGAGAGGAGCAATGCAAACCTCCCACCCGCCAGCCATTTTACTGCCAGAAAGGCATGCAGGGTTATAGAATCTCTCCAGATGCGGAACTTGACAAATAAATCTAGCTGGGTACAAAGGGTTGCTTGATGATTCTATTCTTTACTTGGGCTGGAAGATACATTTTATTAAAATATCTGTTTATGGATGGAGCTTTTTTAAGCTTTAGAAGGCATTAGAGACATGGGGAAAGCAACTAGGCCACCTCTGAAGCATTCTGTCGAGTCCCAAATTTATTTTTGAGTCCCTTAAAGTCAAATTTGATTCCTGGTGGCTCCTAGTTTTCTTGGCAATATTTTCGGAAATGGTTTGCCATTGCCTTCTTCATAGGGCTGAGAGAAAGTGACTGGCCCAAAGTCACCCAGCTTGCTTTGTGTCTAAGGCAGGACTAGAACTCACAGTCTCCCAGTTTCTAGCCTGTGCCTTTAACCACTACACCAGACTGGTTGTCAGTGGTTTTAATTATGAAAAAGAAAGGTTAACAATATTCTTTTTAAAATTAAAATTATTTAATTTATCTTCTCAGCAAGCTAAGTGAAACCGTATTTAACTTTTTAAACAATTATTGTTTTAGGGAGGGACGGAGGGTATAGGAGCACAACCTATCTTAAAAGTTTGTAAATATAAAAAAAAATGGAGAAATGTTCCATATTTCTAAATATAATATGGTGTTCAATGCCTCTTTGGATCTGTATTTTTTTTAAATGGAAATGAATTGTTAATCATGCTCTGTTTCACTTTTCATACTTTCTGAATACATATAATTATTAACTGTAGCTTGAATCATGTCAACTGGATTTCTATTTTCTCAGTGAAAACGTTTCACTCCTTATCCAAGGAGCTTCTTCAGTCTGAGCAAAGTTAGTAAGGGAATCCTAAATATGTTTCTAGGTAGCTGTGTGACCTTACACCTGGGGCTAGGATTTTCCAAGTTGGCATAATCAAGCATAATCAAGAAAATCCTTCCTTGAATAGAGGTGGGGGCCTCAGGCATAATCTTTCCCCCATCTTCCTCCCTGCTTTGTCTTCTGTGCCTAGGAAGATTAAGACCATTTCACAAGCTCAACAGCAGCATGGTGATCTTAACGATCCTCCTTTAGATGATAAAAGGACTCAAAATAACATCTCAATATAACCATGACCTAGCCCCAGGTGTAAGGTCACACAGCTACCTAGAAACATATTTAGGATTCCCTTACTAACTTTGCTCAGACTGAAGAAGCTCCTTGGATAATAATCTTAGTCCCATTTAATCTTAGTCCCATTTTTTTACTATGCTCCTTGACTCTTGCAGATTTTCAGCTATCAAAGTAGTGACTTCAGCATAGTGCAAGATTATTGACATTTCTTGCTCCAATTTTAAAACCATGCTCATCTTCTTCCAGTCCAGCTTCCCTCAATATTCAGGGTGTACCAAAAGTCAGGTCTTATAGAAGATATTATTGAATTTGTTTATGATTATTCTAATTCATATATTTTAGTTATAATAACAAATTTAAGTAAAATGGATACAATATCAGAATAAAAATATTCTGTACAATTAAGATTTCCAAAGATTTCCTACATAGAGCATATCATTGTAAACTAGGGATAAGCAATTTCCAAATTAGTCCACAAGCTTTATTCATGTTTTTCTATGGGGCCTGGGAAGAGGTTCACTCTTTAATTAATTTTATTCCCAAGCAAAAGCAGGGTCATCAAATATGCTCTGTGGGATTGATAAAATATCTTAAGGCAATCCAAATATCAGACCAACTTTATGCCAACTGTAATACAACACTGTGTTATTGTTGCAAGAGAAACACATAGAGAAAAATAAGTGGATCAGATGATACCAAATATGGAGCATACACAATGATCATGCATGCAATCATTTGTATGTACACTATCACACTTTTTCAGGGGTCCCCAACCTTTTTGGCACCAGGGACCGGTCGTGGAAGACAATTTTTCCACGGACTGGGGGGGCGGGGTTTGCAGGTGGGAGCCAATCATGTGGACCGGGGGTGGGGTTTGCAGGTGGGAGCCAATTGTGCGGACCGGGGGCAGGGTTTGCAGGTGGGAGCCAATCACGCAGATGGGGGCGGGGTTTGCAGGCAGGATCCAATCGCACAGACCACCACCGCTCACCTGCTGTGTGTCCCACTTCCTAAGAGGCCACTAGTGGGCCGTGGCCCACAGCTTGGGGACCCCTGCTTTAGATAACTATCCCAAAGTGCAGTGAGGCCAAATTATTGCAGATGAAGTGATCCTAAGTTGGTCAATCTACAATACGGAGGTTCCTATTTGTGCCTTTTTTATCTTGCAGCAGCTGACAAGAAAATCAGGCTGCATCCATACTGACTCTTTGACTTCTGACTAATTATCTTTACTGGTCCATGAACTGGTCAGCAGATTTCTAGGGATCTGATATAGATGGATCCTTGTTTTAAGAAACTGTCGTTTCTGTGTGAGACACAATCTATGTTATCTAAGACATGTCTGTTTCTATAAAAACCTGGGTGGCTTTCTTATAACACATTCTTGTCCATTCCAAATGGTACCAGTTTCTCACAACAGTCTGGGACAATATTTAGTTGTCATTCTGTTCAGTGTTCTGTGCTGTCAATTATACACAAAGACAGCTTCTTGTACAAGATATTTATTGCAGTTATAAATATTTAATACAAAGGCATATTGCAGACTTAAAACTTTCTGTTTTAAGTATAGTACAGAGAAAAATAGGCACAAGAATTTACTTTTCCAAATGAGTTTGTGGAGACAAATCATGGTTTCAGGGAGGATAGATAGTCAGTGTCTGGTCCACAGTTCAGCCTAGTAATCCAAAATAGGACATGAACCGAGTTTCAGGAAGGGAACTGGAATGCTATCTTCCACAAAGAGGTGGTAAAGCAGATATCCCTTTTTCATAGCCCTGACTACCAGCTTGACTAATAAGCTGAGTCACACTTTTTTCTTTCAGGTAGATGGCTTAACTTTAATTGCTCTACCCTTTGTAACTTGCAATGTGCAATAGGACTTTGTCTAATAGGCTCTGAGTCAGCTGACCAAGCTTGTACCTGGGTCTCCTCAATTGTCTTTTCCACCATGCACTCTCCTTTGTTAATTACTGAAGTTGAGGCTGAGACTCGGACTGGTCAACCTCTTCCAGCTCCTGAATCGGAGGAATGAGACTGAGCCCTAACATTTAGCTCCGTTCCTATCTTAGGAACATCCTATCCTTTTCTTTTTATTTTTTTCAAAAAAATGCTTTATTTGTTTAATAAAACAGAACAATATGAAAATAGAAAAAAGAAAAAATGCAACAACAACAGCAACACATATAAGGGTTTCTGTCATATGTGTATATGTGTGTATATATGTATCTGTATGAAAGTTAACCAAAAGCATGACCATATTTTATTATAATCATTCATACATAATACATCTTTTTAAGCAAGTTGCTCATAAATCACAAGTAACATCAGGTCTTCAGTCCCCTGAGTAATTGGGGCCATACTTTTATCTTTCCAGTGTTGGACTCCTAACAATAAGAAGGGCACAAAGAATATATTTCCATTGTCCAAGAATCAATTTTCATATGGAAAATATTAAATCTTGTTTCAAAGTCAATTTAGTATAGGCAATTACCTCTTCCCAGAACATAACTATTTTAGGACTTTACAAAAAAAAAATTTTTTTTCAATGCATCTAAAACAACAAAATGATTACTCATTCCTTTTCTATACAAACCCAATGGGGTCCAATAAATCCAAAATATTATTTTTATTGAATAAACCAAAATCTAAGCTGTACTGAAATATTTGATACTGAGATTAAAAATAGCTTCCAGTTGTTTAAACAAAATTGTGACCTTATTCCATTCAATCTCTAAATTTGTGTATCAAATTGATTTATCAATAGCAGGTATTTATGAAGACTAACTGTGAGCTTTTTCTGTCTTGTAGGATTTAGTGATCACTTCTAATAAGTTAGGTGTCTCTGAAGGTGAAAATGTCACTGGCCCAATTCAAGATGCCAGTATAGTTTCTCTGTATCACATCTTATGCCAACAAAATCAAGGCAGTGTTATTTTGACTGAGTAATCTTTTCTCCATTAATGTTTCCTTGCTCCCTTTCTGCTTCCTAAGGCCAGGCCTACATTCTTTCACAATGTTGTGGTTGAAAATTTGTCATTGGTGATGTTAATAAGATTAGCTGCACATGCAAACAGAAATGGCATGTTATTTTATGTCTCTGTTACCTTGTTACATCCCCACTTCTTTACAGAATTTTGATGCAAGCTTTGAAAACATTTCTTGTACATTTTTAAAAAATCTGTTTAATCGTGTCTGATTCTCAGAGACTGCCTGGACAAGTCCCTGCAGTTTTCTTGGCAGGGTTTTTCAGAAGTGGTTTGCCATTGCCTCCTTCCTAGGGCTGAGAGAGAGTGACTGGCCCAAGGTCACCCAGCTGGCTTTGTGCCTAAGGCAGGGCTAGAACTCACAGTCTCCCGGTTTCTAGCCTGATGCCTTAACCACTAAACCAAACTGGCTCTCTTCTTGTATATACATAAGCATAAAAATAGTAGAAAAATACCAACAGAGGAGAGGAACTTATAGAAACAATGGCAGATGGAACATG
This sequence comes from Charina bottae, assembly GCA_023362775.1. Classification (NCBI taxonomy): domain Eukaryota; kingdom Metazoa; phylum Chordata; class Lepidosauria; order Squamata; family Charinaidae; genus Charina; species Charina bottae. The sequence continues at coordinate 4,433,192 of JALMGJ010000028.1, read as the reverse complement.
TCGATGTGCTCTACTAGTCAGGAGATTGAGCTATTAAAAGCAATTAAGAATAGTGCTAGATGAAACAATTCACAGTACTTACTGAGATACAGGCATTTAACACAAGCCTTGAGAAATGTAAACGGGAAGAAATTCAAACAATGCATGTTTGTAGTCAGGTAAAGGTCAATCTTAAGTTTAGCTCCATTTTAGAGACTTAATATTTTCAGTGGCAGGGGAAAGACCCAGGAAGGTGAGGGTGAATTAGAGCAACAGTGAAAAAGACAAGGAGGGAAATTTAAAGTTGATGTGAGCAGTTGTCTCTCTCTTCTCTCTTGATTATTTCCTCCTTAAACTACAGGAAATCCTGCACTATATGAACATTTCATTAAGCTGGTAAATTAAGGATATTTCATTGTAATATCTCATTGTAGCTGATTATTTTGCTCTAAACATGTCTGCTAAAGCCAAGAATGGTCTTCTATAGCTCCAACATTAGCTGTATCACCCTCATCTGTAATACCAAAAACGTAGAAGACATGACAGCTAATTTGTTTTTAAAAATTGCCAATTAAAGGCTTTGAAGTCAATCCAAGAAGACATCTATTTGTTTTCTTATTATTAGTGACAGAGGCCAATAATACCCTTGAACAGAATCAAGTAACAGTTTCTAGTGTGGAAGATCACTTGACAGCCTGGGAAATAGCAATGCTTGCTAGTGACAGTGTCTGAATAATATTAGTTTTATAGGATCTCAATTATATAGAAAAAATGTGCATCTGATTCATATTGAAAATACTCCTAATCAAACTCATTTGATAGTATTTATGGATAAGTTTTTTAGGGACCTACTTTCATTGCCTGCTGATTTTTTAATTCAAATTGAACAAGCTAACAAAATTGCCATTATAAGAAGATCAGGGGCTGGGGCAGATGTAATCAGATGACTAATTACTTAATCTTTTGAGTGGGAAATGCATATAGCTTATATGCATGGTTATATTATTGCATGTGCATTGCATAATAAGAAATTTTAAAATATGCATGAGACCAATTTGAAGGATAAATTGAAAACTCAAATGGCCAAATGTGTTACCACCAGTCTGTACAGGGAAATGCAACAAAATAATCATGAACTTTCGAGCTTCTCCAGGTGCAGCACCTGCCCATGCTTCTCCAACAAGATACCACCTCTGCCTACCCATTCACCATCGGTTCAAACTTTCTGAGGCGCAGCTCCCAGCTTTCTCAGCTGTTTCTGTGTAAATACCACTTTCTTTCTCCACCAGCTGTCCTTTTTCCTGCTTCCATCTGCACCACAGTTCACCATGGTTCAACATATAAAAAAAAATCAATTCACCATTTGAAAAAATAGACAAGTACATAACCAGCACACTCCTGCAGAGCTAAGATGCACCAACCCCTCCAGTGCCATCTATAAGCACTTAAACAAGATACACAGCAAATATTTATTAAACACATTATAATCACAATGAAGTATCAATACAAATTCTTTATCCTGGGAATATATTAATTTCTAAACAGATGTTAACTTTTTATAAGCATCATATTTTAAAATATTGTGAAAATATAGATCCTTTTATATCTGGACTGCTGATATTTATCCAACTTTTTTCTGTTTGTTTGACATATTCAAAAGATGAAATGTATCACTCACATCTAGTAATACTGTGTTATACCCTTCACCATTTTAACTCAAAGCTCTGATGTATGTTTTGGGAGGTTTCTTTGTGCCTTTGAGTCAGTCTTACTTCCTGGCAATTGCCTGGAGAAGTCCCTGCATTTTGGAAATGATTCCCTAGTGCCTCCTTCCTAGGGCTGAGAGAAAGTGACCAATCCAAGGTCACCCAGCTGGCTTCATGCCTAAGGCGGGACTAGAACTCACTGCCTCCTGGTTCTAGCCTGGGTGCCTGAACCACTACACCAAACTAGTTTTCATGTATGTATCAAGTCTAAGCAAAACTTTGAAAGTGTCCTCACTTTGATTAAAGTGACAGCACCTTATCAAACCTGTTTCATGAAGCACTGAACTCTCATATATTTTTTTATAAAGTGTCCAGGATCCTTTAATCACTTCATATGATTGATCAGACCAGTCCTGCACAGCATACAGCTCATTAGCCACATGTAGCCCCCCAAGCAGTCTTGTGTGGCCCGCTGGCATTTTAAAAAAGTCACTGAATTCAGTGCCCTGAAAGGTGCACTGCCGAATGGCTCCAGCACCTCCAGGCTTCACCACGCCCACCAGCTCCAGTGCAGCCGCCACTCTGCAGTTGATTGGCACCTCAGGTGTTTCTTTACAGCCCACCATGATTTTTAATTTATCAGTGTGGCCCTTTCCCCTCTACAAGTAACATAGAGCTGGTTTAGACTATCCTTTCCATTGTTCAGCTGAGGAGAAATAAAAAATAAAATAAAATTAAGCTAAAAATTAAGCTTAAAAATAGAAGTTAAAAATTATGGCTATTCACATAAACACACTATGCATAGTTAGTTGAGACCTACTTCCTTCTGGAAAAATAGAAAACATAAGACTCATCTCATGGTTTGCAAATAAGCATTATGGATAAGAACTAGCCACATTTCAAGGTCGTTTCAAAGCTGAAACACGAACTTTCTAAATTAATTTCAGGATCTAAGCTCAAGCCACTAAAATTTTGCTGCTTCACTGTCCAACAGATAACATGTTTTCTTGTAATTTCCCTGAGGCATCTCAATTTGAATAAATGTGTCCTGTAGCCCAAAAAATTCTTTCCCAGGTATTGCAAGTTGGTTCTGTGAAGCATGTTAAAGCCTATCCTGTTATGCTTTCCTCTGTTGATTTTGGCTGCTTAAAATAGGCTTCTGGTTGTGTTAAACAAAGAGCCATTCCAAAGACTGAAATTATGGCATGAAATTATCAAAACAAATGAAGCAACTATGAAACATTTGGAGAATTCCAGGTAGGCTTGCTCTCAGAAGTTTATAGGTATTTAGGCAAAGATTTACTAGTTTTATTCACATTTTAAAAACACAGAGAGAAAGGACAGAAAACACTAGTACGCGCAATACAAACTGAGAGCCCTTTTTGGCTCTCTTTGGTTAGCATGAGTAGCAGCCCAGACAGTACCTCTGTTTTCCTTTACAAGCAGCAGTTATCACTGTCTGGGAGTCTTCCACCCCTTTCATTCAGTGAGATCCCATCCATTTCAGTTTCATTGTTGTTCTGGTATCAGCTTCTCATTTACTAATGCTTCTTCTAGTTGTGCTTCACCTGTTTTTTCTCATTTTATTTTTTTAGTCTTTCCCTTCAGCTGCCTTATCCCTGTCATTTATTCCTTCAGAACCACTGGTATACATAAAATATAAATTGCCATTTCTTTTCTATTCATTTTCCATGTTTTTTTCCATTCACTTCCTGGGACACATCAACTACAGTGCCATCCTCCTGAGCTATTATTTCTATAGTTTTGGTCAGAGGAATGGAAATGTTCCCTGCTATGGCTTCTAAAGCTTCCTTAGACATGGCATGCTCAATTCCTAAATTCATTACTATTTTGCAAAATTTCTCCTTGGCCACTAATGCTAACATCAACAAGTCCCTGCAGCCTTCAAATTGTTTGAGGCTAAAATGTTGACTCAAATTCTCTATGGGGCACAAGCAGGAATCTTCTTGAAGAAAGAGTCACTAGAAACAGTACAAACAAAATTCCTGTAATCAATTCTAGCGGCACCCAGCGGAACAGCAAATGCCCAGATGAGACTAGAAACAGGAATGCCGCAAATACTGGTTAGGGCCTGGAAGATGATGTTAACCTTTTGGTTGAAAATTCAATTCCTTCCAGTAGGTTTGACCCCTCTAGTCCTGATTGATAATTTTCTCTCTCCCTGGAAACAGGCGATAGAGTATAAGCTGGCTTTATATGGGCTGTCTCCATTATCTTTAAAATCACTAGGTTACGATCAAGCCAAGCAAATGGTTATTAACAGAATTAGAGATATGGAATTCCAGGTAGAAGTTAACAGGTTACCTCCACATAGCAGGAATCAGATAAGATGGGGTACATGGGAACTAGCAAGATATTTGAAAGACCTAACCTTTCCTAAGATTAGAATAGCATTTTTTTAGATCTAGATTTAATATCCTTCCATCAGCACTCCTGCAAGGCAGGTATAATAAAAAACCCTTAGCAGAAAGAATTTGTACATGCGGCACTAAGTAGGTTGAAAACATCACTCACGTTCTATTGCGATGTAAATATTATAGGGATATTAGATCAACATATATTTATCCCCTAATAGAAAGATGTCCAGGGAGACCTGATAGTTTTTATGAGAACCATCTTCTGCAGGATTCAAACCCAGTTATTACACGTGCAGTAGCAAAATTCTGTGCTGCCGCAATGATAATAAGGCAAAACCGGTTAAAGAAGTAGGGAATTGTGTATATTTTTCTATTGTTATTAATGCTTTGTTTAGCCATTTTTTAATAAATTTTTATGATATATATTTTATAACATACTATTAAAATGATAGATCTATTAATGTTTAGATAAATAAACATGTCATTATTGTAATAGGGTTTTATTGTAATAGGGTTTTACAGATTATATTATAATTGTCTAAATTTATAGTTTTATTCCATACAACAATAACCTATGTATAATTGTATTTAATTGATTAGTGTGATTTTAATTGTTATTTTAATTAATTTTAAGTTGCTGGTCATTGACCAAATAAACAAACATTCATTCATTCATAACATCAACAAGACACCAGAAAAAGATCACAGCCCAATTCTACCCTGAATTTCAAGATTCTACCCTGATGCTCTTTTCCCTTCAAATTAACAAGCCTTCTAATAGAGAATTCAGTAACAATAATAAATTCTACATCATCTGAACAAGTCTAACTACAATTTGTCATGAATGCTTTGATTTGAATTTCTGCAGAAAGCATCTGGGTATAATCAGCATAGATGTGATATTGAAAACCAAAGTAGCAATCAAGTCACCCAGAGGAAGGGTATAAAGAGTAAAGAGAACAGTTTCATGTCACCAAGTAAAGATCTATCTCAAGGTAGAAACTGCAAGTTGTTGCAGCCAGAAATTACTCTCTCTCCATCTACAAGTACTGAACTGAACATACATTCCTAAAATATCCACATTTTAAGATTATGAAAATGAATGGCCTCTAGATAACTGGGTGATGATCTATATGTCTCAGAAAAAAAGTACTAATGCTATATTTCATGCCACATTGTGGTTAGTATTTTAATAAGATCTAAATCTTTTATCACATTGAAATAGTGCTACTCCTTTCTCTCTTTCCCTCTCTCTCTTTTAGAAGAGTTCAGACTTACAAATGAATTATATGGTATTTCAACATGGGTATTTTGGCCAAATCTCAACATCAGTCATTCTGACAAATCTATGAAAGTCATTGCTTATATCCATGTGTTTTGTAAAGGGCAAATTTGCAATGAATGTTCCCTAGGTATATAACAATCATGCTCATGTATTTGCAAATTGTCTTTTGACCTTAGCTATTAATCCATAGCTACCAGGCCAGCTTTTCATTTTACACAATTCATTAATGTTTTCTCAGATATGTGATGTTCTACATCTCCAGATAAATATGGGAAGGAGTTTGCCTTTTCAGAAAAGCTTTGGCGAAACGTTTCCACTGAGAAAATAGAAATCCAGTTGACATGATTCAAGCTACAGACAATTCCACCTGGATGACTGAGAACCTTCATAGACATTTTGTTCCTTTCAACTGTTTATAGGTCTCATTTATTACCTTTCTGGAGTAATGTCATTACATTTTCAAAATATATTTGAATAAATCTAATGTAAAATCTCCCTCAAGCAGAGCTCAACTGATGACTACAGTTATCAGTTAAGGTACCTTAGCTATTAATCAATAGCTACCAGACCAGCTTTCCATTTTACACAATTCATTAATGTTTTCTCAGATATGTAGTTCTACATCTCCAAATAAATATGGGAAGGAGCTTGCTTTTTCAAAACAGCTATGTTCCCTTCAACTGGTTTATAGCTTTTATTTATTATCTTTCTGGAGTAATGGCATTACATTTTCAAAATATATTTGAATAAATCTAATGTAAAACTTCCCTCAAGCAGAGTTCAGCTGATGATTACAGGTATGTCCATATAGTTTTCTTGCCAGGAATACAGAAATGGTTTCCATTGGTTTCTTCTGAGACTTTTTTCAAAATTTTAGTCTAGCTTACAGATTTTCCTGGTGGTTTTTTACACACATACTAACCATGTGCAAACCTGCATAGCTTTTGGGAATTCAGACAATATTGTATACCTGCTGCTAACTGCTTGTGACATTTAAATAAATACTGACATTTATATTCTACCTATATGTGCCAGAGTTACCTGAGGATGGATGGATATATATACACACAGAAAGACATAGTCCCTCCCTACCTACCTCACACATGCACACTCAGACACGTTTTGTTATTCTTATCCCAAACTGTATGTAAATGCTATTTTTTTTATTTTTTTTATTTATTGTTTGATTTATATCACCACCCATCTCCCCCCACAAGGGGACTCTGGGCTATCATGTCGCTCTTTTCCTAATCCAAGTGCTGGGCTGCTTAAGGATAGTTAGCTTCTTTAATTTATCTTGATGCACTTTATCAGACAGCTGATCAACATGATTGACAGTTACTTTTGGATCAGACTACTTGATTGATAGTCTAGGTCCTGCAGAATATATTACGTCAATAACTCAGTTGTTCTACCAGGCACAATACTACCAATAATTGTATGATAGTGTTATAAAATCAGTGATAGTATTAGATTTGAGGAGACAGTGAGATAGATGCCTCCTAAAGCATCCTCCTCTATCATGTCATCATCTTGTCTTTCCCCTGCCTTTTTTTCTGTAACCCCAGTTTGCCACAATGCAGGAATTGAAAGAACTAGATTTTAGAAGTGAGGAAGTGTTTCCCTTCTCACCACCTGCTAAAGAGAGTGAGTTTTTCAGAGGGTACCAGACATCCAGGTTTCAATGTAGTAAGAACCCCTGAGGAAGGAAGGAAGGAAGGAAGGAAGGAAGGAAGGAAGGAAGGAAGGAAGGAAGGAAGGAAGGAAGGAAGGAAGGAAGGCTTTTTGTCCTTTTGCTGTTCCCAGTTTATCAGTGGAATCAGTGGAATTTCTCCCTCTCCCCAAAAGCATTCATACAGGAGAGAGTCAAAATCAAAAAGATGGTGGATGGAACATTGTAATGCAAGCTCTGAGCTTTTCCTACATGTATAAACATCATACCCCATTCAAAAAGATTGGGGCTTACATGGTGATACTCTGTCCACCATCTTGCTGATTTTTTTTATAAGAATTTTATTAAGTTTGAAACAAAGATAAAAACTACAAAAAAGTAAGTAAAAAAAACTACAAAAAGAAAAAAACAGAAAAGGTGTGAAACACAGGAAAAAAGAATTTTAAAGATTATATAAAGAAATGACTTCCAACTTTCCACAACAAGAATATACAGCATATTTCCATATTCAATCCCTTGTTGTTGTTGTTTATTCGTTCAGTCGCTTCTGACTCTTCGTGACTTCATGGACCAGCCCACACCAGAGCTTCCTGTCGGCAGTTGCCATCCCCAGCTCCCCCATGGTCGAGTTTGTCACCTCCAGAATATCACCCATCCATCTTGCCCTTGGTCGGCCCCTCTTCCTTTTGCCTTCCACTTTCCCTAGCATCAGCATCTTCTCCAGGGTATCCTGTCTTCTCATTATGTGGCCAAAGTACTTCAGTTTTTCCTTTAATATCATTCCCTCAAGTGAGCAGTCTGGCTTTATTTCCTGGAGTATGGACTAGTTTGATCTTCTTGCAGTCCAAGGCACTCTCAGAATTTTCCTCCAACACCAATTCAATCCCTTACTCTATATCAAACCAAAATCACATTATTTCTATAAATCCTTCCATTAACACATATACAAATCACTAATACAATTGCTCGTTCCCCTTATAAAAAAAAAAGAAAAATAAATCTCTAAATCAATTTCCCTCCCCCAAAAGACAACATTTATTCAATTTCCTTCCTACCACTATTCTATATACTTCTGTCCACTGTAATAAAAGTCAGATTATAAAAACATATAAATTGTCTACTTTTATAATTAATAATACTACAACAATCTTAACCCTATTAAACTTAAAAAGCCAGTTATTATTATACCTTATAGATACCTTATAAATCTTACAAATCAAACCAACCTTTAAAAAACCCAGTAAATCTTAATCCAAATCATTAAAGAAAAATGAAATATAATAGCCTCATTGTCAATTCAATTAAACATTCATAAATTTTATCTACTATAATAAAAATCCAATTATATAAAACATATAAATTGTCTACTTTTATAATTAATAATACTACAGCAATCTTAACCCTATTAAACCTAAAAACCAAGCAATTATTATTATACCTTATAGCAGGGCTTTCCAAAGTGCCGCTGCTGGCGACACACCCGGCGGCGGCGGCAGCGGTGGCGACACGCGCGCGCACGGCGATGGCGTGTGCGCGCACGGCGGCGGTGTGGGGGGGCGTGCGGCGGCGCGGGGGGCATGCGGCGGCGCACGCGCGCACGGCGGCGGTGCGGGGGGCATGCGGCGGCGCACGCGCGCACGGCGGCGGCGCGGGGGGTGTGCGGCGGCGTGCGCGTGCATGGCGGCCGCCGTGCACGCGCACCGCCGCTTCCGGGTGGTGTGGCGACACACCACGCTGTGTGTGGCGACACACTTTTGTGTCGCGACACACAGTTTGGAAAGCTCTGCCTTATAGATACCTTATAAATCTTAAAAATCAAACAAACCTTAAAAAGAATCCAATAAAACTTAATCGAAATCATTTGAGAAAAATGAAATCACAAAAGCCTCATTGTCAATCCAATTAAACATTCTTAATTTTTTACCCCACTTCAAAATAAACCAAAACATTTACATATCTCCCTATTACCCACAAGGCATTTTTCTTGCAAAAATCAAACAGCCCAACTGCCCCCCTTAAAAACTCAGACTTCTCAGCAAAAAAACTCCCACAAAGCAGATTCTCTTCTCTCCCAAAATATTCCCTCAGAAAGCCATAACATTCCCTCAGAGAAACAATTCTCCTTGTTATCTGCAGCTCAGACTGTCGCTTTAACCCCTTCAGCACCAAAATGTAATCATCGTCTGGCATTACTTCAGACTTGCTGTCAGTGGAAAGATCTCCATCCTTGTCAAAATCTTCATCTTTTTCCATAACATCTTCATCCAGATGACACACTTTAGAAACAATATCTTCTCCAATGTACCGAATATTCTGCAGAATAGCTTGATAGGTATCATAAAAGAACTGTCTAAAGATCTGTTTAAAGTCAGAGCAAAGGTCTGTCACCACGGAACTCTGAGAGAGTCTCCTTGAAATCTTCCATGCTTCAGGCAGTAGATTATGGCACCCCTACTCAGATAGGAGTTAATGTGTTAATAAAAAACTTCTGAGTTAAATTGAAGCAAGAGAAAGTACGCTAACAAGCAGCTCTCAGAGAAAGTGAACAGAGCTGGAAATTCAAAATAGCAATTTCAGCATGTAGGAAAATATTAAATCCTTCAAATTTGGTAAAAAAATTATATCAGGGAGGCAATTATTTATTCTCAATTCTCCTTAGTCTTTATTTTTATTTTTAATTTTTAAAAATAATTTTATTATTAAAAGAAAAAAACAAAGACATCAACAACATCAACAACATAAAAATGAATAACAAAGTACATAACAAACTTAATAAACATACATTTAAAACTAAATAACCCTACATAACAAAATCCTTATAACATCACATCACGTGAAACAATTAATTTAAAACGACTTCCTGTTTCTTTCTTGAAGATAGCTTCTTACTTTTAATTTTTACTATATTTCTATTGTATTCCTCTTTTTATTAATGTTTCTTTAATATATAAATATCTTAACTCTTATTTTATTTTAAACCTTTCATTTGTTCTTGTATTCTAGTACATATATTCTAATATATTATCTTATTTATCCCTTCCAATATTTTCCCATTACAATAGTTTTATTTTATATTCTTTTTGCAGAAATTCTATAAATGGGTTCCATATAAGTTCATAATCTCCCAGTTCTTTTTGTTTTATTAGAATTGTCAGTCTGTCCATCTGTGCTATTTCCATCGTTTTGATTATCCATTCTTCTATTGAGGGGGTAGCTTCTTTCCAGTGTTTTGCGAATATAATCCTCGCCGCTGTAGTCAAATGGTATAATAGTTTTTTTTGTTCCTTGTTAATTCTCCTTAGTCTTTAAACGGGAAAACAAGCCAAAACTTTAAAAGATTTTAAAATTTTAATCCAGAACTAACGATAAGCACCAAGAGAGTCCACTTCTTCTTACTGTAGAAAGCCTCTCTTAGGGTACAAAACTTTATATATATATATATATATTTAGAAATGGGGTGGCTTGACCTAATGTCCCTTTAAGGCTACAGCACGGCATAGAAATGGTGACTTCCGCACCTCCCATCGTCTGTTACCGGATCGTCGCGAACACTGTTTATGATTCTCTGGCTGCAAGATGGTGTTTTGGAGTACAAATGCAGTAATTCCAAGCATTTTATGACCATGAAAACACTCTAGGGCTGCAGGAAAAGCCTGCCTGCACCCCCCAAAAAATCTGCGTTGTCAGGTCTGCCCGCAGAGCTCGTGGACACAGCTGTTCAGTCAGCCATGTTCCCCACCGGAAGTCCCACCATCTTGCTGATTTTGACTCCCCCAGGGCAACATCCCCCCCCTTTTTTTTCTTGGCTGAATGAGATGTAGTACAAAGCTACATCTTTGTATACTGCAAAGCTAATCATTTGTATACTGCAATATCAGTACCCAGAATATCTGATGGAGCCCAGAAGCACAGCATTCTGTGAAATGAAGATGTCAATGACTTTCGATTTGACATCATAGAATTCACTTGAAGGAGGTTTAGTCCTAGAAGGGGCTAGATATAATGTACTAGTTTTTAGTAAGACTGGACAGTGTGGCAATATTGATGACAAAGCTTTATTCCTTTTGTTAAAGAAAGGGGTGAAGTGGGAAACATCTTTTCTACTTCATTTTTTAAAATAGCCAACCTCTCCAAGTAAAAGTAATAGAATTTGGACAAACAGTGAAGATCTTTTGAAAAAAACTTCAAAGACCATTAGCATCACCAAAATCTTTCAAAACCAATGGAAAAAATCAGGCTGACTATTGGAATATAGTGCAGAGTGGAAGTATCAGTTTGTAATTTTTACTCTTTAGTTTTCAATGTTCAATTTCATTTAGACTGCAAATAACCAAATAGACCCATGAGTTGGAGGGGATCTTGTAGAACGTCTAGTCTGCCATTGTGCTCAGTGCAAGAAATCCATACCTATAGCATCACCCAAAAAGAATTGTTAAACCTTGGTCAGAATCACTTGAATTTGTGTCATCTGAAAAGTTCCTAAGGCTTCTCTCCACCCTTTCATCCAACTCAGGGACTGGCAACTGGTCTACTGACTACTCCTGCTGAAAATTAGTAACATGTTTCCTAACATGAAGAAATAGTATGAGCCTTAGAATAAGCTTAATATTGTTTTATAAGAAACAAGGAAACCTCCCCAAACCCAGGGAAAAAAATCCCAGCATATTCGTGACATAGCTGTACCCACTTTGTATCATGGCCATACTCACAATGCTTATTCATCCCTCAAAAAATGCTTGACCTTTACTCACCAAATATTTACCTACTTGGATCTATCACATTAATATAAATATTGAAAAAGGCTAGGCCACGACACGCCTCTGTAGCATACCGCTCAAAAACACTGCAATTCAATAAAGAACCATTGATGAGTATAATCAGTCATTCATAGAAAATAGGTGGGTTGTAAACATGTCAAAGTTTGTCCAAGGATATGGGATTCAACAGACAGATATAGCTTCTTATTTCTTTCAATTAATGTATGGATTATAGCCATTCTCTCTTTTCTTTATAGAATCATAAAGTTGGAAGTGATCTTATCATAGAGTGGAAGTTATCTAATTGACCCCCTGCTCATGTTTTCTTCTCAGAACACATGTGATGTGATGCTGCAAGAGACCTCAGCTACTTGTATTATAACTTTAAGGAGTCACTAATCAACAGATACCTGTTAGACAGCAGCCCCTAATAAGTTTGTTATACTATATAATAACTGTGGAGTCCTTGGTGCTCTTTGAGCCTTGTTGTTTTCTTGAAGACATTTCATTGCCAGACTAGGCAACATCTTCAGTGTGAAAAGGGAGTGGGACTTGCTCTTTGTTTATATACCATGGCTTGTCCTGCTTGTGTTGGTGGAGGTGTTGTTCTCCCCTTAGGAGTTCCTTGATTGGGCTGTTGTTTGCTGCTTGGTTAATTGACTGAGTTAATAGTCAAAAATAGCCGTCTTTCAAAGTCAGAGATAAATCCTCAGCTCCTCCCAGTTCTGTTGCATACATAGTCTGGATTCCAAAGGACTTGACAATATATTAGGCATTGGATGCTCTCCTACCCAAAAGTCCAAATAAATAGTAGAGGGTGAGCTTCAATAGAATATGTTAATGATGTATAATTGTGTATAACCACATTAATCAATGAAACAGGTATATCAGTATATTAATGCCAGTATATTATCATTATCATGATACCCAGTTCTTACCCAGTCCCAGTTCTCCTTCCCCTGGGTGGCTTACAATCAAAACATTACCAAGGAAAAAAAAGAGTACAGTTGACCAGAAGTCAGTATCAAAACCAAAGGGGCTCAACCACCATCCTAACCCAAGGCCTGGGAGAACAACCAGGCCTTTAACAATTTAAAGGAAAATCAAAGGGTGTGAGCAGTATGGATTTTTGAATGATGAAGTCAAACATTTAAAGGAACCTGAAATGTGGCATCTACATAACTGGGCTGCTGGGTTTTCTTTAGCAGTTTCTGTACAGTCTTTCAAAGGATAAGGAAACAATGCATCCTTGCTACAATCCAGAATTTATAACAGGGCTGCAATATTTTGATGATGAATTAGTTAAATTATAGTTTTTTCTCAACTAAAAAAAGTTTATAAGATATTATATTTAACTAAAAACTCTGAGAAATTACTTAAAAAGTGGAAATAACTCTTCAAAGGTGGTGTGAATTTCATCATAAATATACATCACCTTAACCCATATTATTTCATTCCTAAGCAAAACTATGCAGATATCATCAAATTAATTAAAGCACCATCCTCCATTCCTTCCCTTGTATTGTTACTCTTTTCTCTTTCTTCTTTTATTTTTCCCAGTAATGTTAGAAGGTGTGCTTCTTTGTAGAACAACTAAAATTGCTGCTGACATTTGCCTGAGGTAAAATCTCAGGAGAAATGTAAATTAACAGAGCTATTAAAGTTATATAGCTAATTGGCTAAGATGTATTGAACTAATGACATTCCTTATTTGACTGCTTTCTTCTTTCAGACATCTTTCCCCTTCACAAATCACAATTATGAAAAACTAATGAATAATGTCTAGAGGTTTTATTTTTTATTTCTTCTTTAATATGCAAAAAGAGAAAAAACACAAAAAACTAGGGAAAATAACAAAAGCATGTGGAATGCAATACATAATTCAGGCTAGTTTTGTTAAACTTTTGTCACATAAAAAAATAGTCATCAGTTTTTCCATTATGTCAGTAAAGAGCCAACTCATAAACAGAAAGTCATCTGTAATCCAAAATTTTAAATCTGGAGTATCTAATAGAAGTAGTAAATCTGTCTTCCAATACTGAACAGTGATCTTTTTGCTGCCCACTATGGTTGATAAATCCATGATTCTTCATAAATCCCAAGTTTTTTGTATATAGTTCAAAAGTTTATTCACATAAACCAGCAACTGTATGTGGGAAAGATGATAGGCATAGGAACCAGTATCTTCCCACCAATCAAAAAAAGAATTACCACATCATTCCTGTATGAAAGGATGGCAAAAACAGAAAACAAATTCAGCCTTTCCAGAAAAGAAGACAAGAAAAAACTATTAAGAAGATGGCAATTCCGGAGTCTCTTCTGGAATGGCAAAATGTTTGATTTAGCCAGAAATTAAAAAGAAAAAAAATGCAGGAAACAAACAGAAGGACAAGAGATTTTTCTTTGGCTAAAATACATGCTGGATCAAACTCTTTTCTCAAAGATGCTAGAGAAGATGGTATACCTTGAAATATTTGAAAGCTGCAAACCTTAGATTTCATTGTTGAAAATTCCCATGGTTTTCTTAATTCCAAGTGCACTTCTTGGAATATTAGCTCTAGTGTGCATGCAATAAATGGCTTGGATCTCCAAAGCAAATCGGAAGAGAGTGAAAGAAACAGATAGGTATTGTTCCCAAAAACAAAAACTAACATAGGTATTGTTCCCAAAAAATCAGGAAATGGATATCTTCAATATCAGCCGATAAAGCAAATGCCTATAGGTTATAACTTTTTATTTTTGTAAGATTTGTTATAAAAGATTTCTTGAGGTTGCTTTGAGGGTGAATGGGACATTAATAGAGGTCATCTGTTTATGCCCTCCAGAAATGGTGGCCTGCCCATTCTGGCCAAAGAGAAACCAGGCAGTGAGGATAATCCCTACTCTTCATAATTTGAGGAAATTAATTTATCATTTTTTCACTAATTAATTAACTAATTCATAGAACCACTGTCAAATACCTGCAGCTCAACTATAGCCTTCTCACAGAACTGCAAGACTAGTTTCTACAAACCTACCCTGTATAGGATAATTTCTCTTAAGCTTTTTTATTTACATGAAGGATGATTTCCATGTTGTGTGCACAACATCCAATTCCATGGTACCCCCTCATAATATTTAAGGCATTCCCTACAAAAACCACATGGGCCACCAAAATATGAGCCTCACTGCTGGAGCACACTTTTGTTTTTTTCCAAAGGGTATGTTTCAATAGTCTTAATTATTTCACTTTAACAATCATAGTGTGCTTCCAAGTACATTTTACAAAGGGACAGTTGAAAAATTAAAGCAGTTAATATGTTTTGTTGGGCTTTATTAGCAGAGACAGGAGGGTCAAAATTGACCAGAGTGACTAGAGCAGAGTCCTTCACTCCCCAATAAAAATTGCTTGTAAAGCTATGACTCTCAATCCCATTACCATAACCAAATAATCAAAACTTCCTATGAGTCTCAAGTATTTACCTAAAAAAGAGTCTGTTTGCTGTAAAAAAGGTAAAGGTACCCCCCGCACATTTGTGCAGTCGTGTCCGACTCTAGGGGCCGGTGCTCATCTCCGTTTGTTAGCCGAAGAGCCAGCGTTGTCCGAAGACGCTTCCACGGTCATGTGGCCGCATGACGCCGCGGAACGCTGTTACCTTCCCACCGAAGTGGTACCTATTAATCTACTTGCATTTACATGCTTTCGAATTGCTAGGTTGGCAAGAGCTGGAGCTAGTGCAGGAGCTCACTCTGCACGCAGGGCTAGGGATTCGAACCTCCGAACTTGCGATCTTCCAATCGACAAGCCTGGCGTCTTACCTGCTGAGCATAATATACACCTCTTGTGAGAAGGAAGCTTGGGTCTGATAAGGGTAAACTAAGAATATTTGCATGTTCAATCATGAATATATTAAAAATGATTATACATTAAAAATGGGGGATATAATAAAATGTTTCTGTAACATGACTATTCCTACTTTCAATTCCTGTTGCTTATTAGAGATCCTCATGGCATTGATCTATGTCCCCTTAGGCTGACGAAGACTTAAAACCATGGTAAGGCAATACATTATTTTATATACAAGTACAAGCGTCATGCCGGCCACATGACTGTGGAAGCATCTTCAGACAACGCTGGCTCTTCGGCTAACAAACTGAGATGAGCACCGGCCCCTAGAGTCGGACACGACTGCACAACTGTGCGGGGGGAACCTTTACCTTTACCTTACAAGTGTTAAAAGCATAAGACAATATCTCTCTTCAACAAATGTTTAAATAATCTTTTTCATTCTAGATTCATTATAAACTAGTGTCCATCTGGATTGGTGAGACACAGGGCAATCCATCTGCATGTCCAGTCATGTGGAAGCAGAATCACATCTCCAGCCGTGACCAATATTAATAAAGATTAGGGATGGAAAAAGAGAAAAATCCTAAATTTGCAAAGTTAGAGTAAGTGGCAGGCTATCCTCTGGGGGAAGAAAGAGAAATGGATTCTACTGGCTGGTAACCACTCCCTACTTTTAGTAAGGAATTGTACCTGTCCCATTTGCCTATTTACAAAGCACAACTTCCTCTGATTGATGTACACGGGTGCTTCTTCTACATTTCCATTAAGATCCACACTATTTATTCTCTTCCTCCCAGATTTCCTATTTCAAGGTTATGCAGCTCTAATTCATTTATGTCCCTCTGCTCCACTTCACCTCCCTTTCCTTCTATGTTCTTAATGCTTCCATTGTAGGATTCTAAGCCAGGATAAAAACTTGGGGATCATAAAAGGCAACTACAAAAGAGAGGAGATACCAGTTGAAGATCTCCCCCCACCTGCACATCCCCAAAGTACCCATTCCCCTCCCTTCACTGTAAAGCTTCAGTTGTGGAGTAAAGGACAAGATCAGATGAACATCAGGGTGCAAAGCCTGGGATCTCATGGAAGATGCTGTTCTCCTGAGGGCTTGTGCAATTGCACTGGTCAGAATCTGACGTCTAACTTGCCATCTCAGAATTTCCCTCTGCCTTTTGAATCCTGGATAAATCAGGGCTTATCCATTTCACCCAGAAGTAATAACAATTCCTGTAAGATCTTGAAAATGAATGTCATGTCAAACTTAAGTCTGGAAGAAATCCTGCCCTACCTTTGCAATAAACAATGGTTGAGGCTGAAAAGAATAGCATGTAAACTGCAGAAGAGATTTGTTCTTATGGTAAAACTGAAGGGGATGCTCTTCTAATGATTCATTAGAAGTAGCAAATGGCTGAATTCCCCAAAGTCTCATTGCCAAAATGAGAGACTTGCAGTAAATTTGGCTAACATTTACTTCCTTAAAACAATTTAATATTGTATGAGTCTCTAATGAAACCCAATGTTCTGTTCGTGTCTCAAAGCATCTGTCCTCTATACTGGAAATAACTAAACATCTTTTATATATCTGTAAAGAATGAATTTTATCTGTCTGAATTGCCAGTCAATGTGTTGTGGCCAATAGGGAGAGTTAAACTTTGCCATTAATGGCTTTATGGCTCTTTTCTGAATTCTAAAGAAGCAAAGCAACCCCTCAGTTGTTTTTATGTTCGTGTTGCCCTTCACAAACAAAGTTTTCTGCAGACAATCTATGAGTATATCTCATTTTTGGTATGCTTATGTTTTACTTTGCCAACATATCAACAACTACAAAACTGGAAATAAATATTGTTTACTATTTATTTCTATAAATGTGTGATACCCATATCTTCATCATAGCCCTTGCTTTGTTCTTGGGTTTTAGTGATTAAATTGTTTGTTTTAATAGAAATAATGCTACTATGGTTTAACTAATGGTAAGAGATTATATTTGTAAATTTATCTATATCTGTATTGGAGAAAGTCGGAAGTCACTTTCCGTTTCTATTTTCTGTCTATTGACACTTTTATAGTTTTTTTCTTTTTTCTTTAGTTCTATTTCCTATTATTTCTATAGTTTTTATTTTTGTATTTTTGTATTTTAACTATACTTTGAAAAACAATAAAGTTTTTATTAACAATAAATAAATCATAGCCCTGGCTTTGTCTTGTTTTGACCTCTTTGTGTCTAACACTCTTTTTATTGTATAGTCGAAGGCTTTCACGGCTGGAATCCGATGGTTGTTGTGGGTTTTCCGGGCTGTGTGGCCATGTTCTGGCAGATTTGGTTCCTAACGTTTCGCCAGTAGCTGTGGCTGGCTACTCTGTATGGCATGTTGTAAGGCTTTCTGTATTGTTGGCCACCCCTCAGCTATATGTCGAGCCCATGCATCCAGCGGGACTGTTATCTCATCAGGCTTAGGTAATTCTGGGAATGCTACAAAATCCTGGCCATTTACCACCTTGAACGGTGTGAATCCTGTGCTTTGGTGTACTGCATTGTTAAATGCAACCTCTGCAAACGGGAGCAGTTCTACCCAGTTGTCCTGTTGATAATTTACATAACACCTAAGGTATTGTTCTATTACTTGGTTAGATCATTCACAGCCCCTGTTCATGGCAGGGTGGTGACTCGAACTCAGACCCTGTTCTACTCCCATTAAGTTCAAAAAGGCTGTCCAAAATTTGGATGTGAACTGGACTCCTCAATCACTAATTACCCACTCGGGGGTGCCGTGGAGCCTGTACACGTGTTGTACAAATAGTTTCAATAGCATTGAAACAATGATCATCCAACATCAACTTTGCTGGACCGGTCATGTTGTTCGAATGCCTGACCATCGTCTTCCAAAGCAGCTACTTTACTCCCAACTTAAGAATGGAAAACAGAATATTGGTGGACAGCAAAAGAGATTCAAAGATACTCTCAAAGCTAATTTAAAAGAATGTAATATCAGCATTGAGAACTGGGAAGCCCTAACTCATGAGCGTTTCAATTGGAGGTCAGCCTTTATTAATGGCGCTATGGACTTTGAAGAAGCACGAGTACAGGGCGAAAGGGAGAAAAGAGCTAAAAGGAAGGCACGTCAGGCAAACCCTCATCATGACCGTCTCCCACCCAGAAACCTATGCCCTCATTGTGGGAGGTTGTGCGGATCCAGAATTGGCCTTTATAGCCACTTACGGATCCACTGTTAAAATTTTACCTTTGGAAGAAAATCTTACTCGGCTACGAGTGATCGCCAATGATGATGATGACAAATAGTTTGGCAAGTTGCCCCGCTGTTGGAATGCTAGCACAGGGTACAAAGTGAACCTGCTTTGAAAATAAATCAGTTATCACCCAAATTATTGTCTTTTTTTGGCTTTCCAGTAAGTCTACGATAAAATCCATGGATATTTGTTTCCATGGTTGGGTAGGGTTGGCTACCCCTTGTAGTAACCCCCTGGGCTTTCCCCCTACGTGTTTCGCCATGGCACAAGTTTGGCAGCTGGCAACATAGTTTTCTACATCCTGTCTAAAGTTTGGTCACCAGAACTGCCTCCTTAAGAGGTAGCTGGTTTTTAGGAATCCAAAATGCCCAGCTGATTTGGCATCATGGCATCTGTCTAAGATTTTCCTTCTCATTGAATCTGGGATCCACCAAAAGCCTTGTTTTTCTAAGAAGTTTCTTTGTTTGCTTTTAGCCAATCATCTGCATTTAGTGCTTCCTTCAATTCTCCCTGCACCCCCTCTGTGCACTTCAATGCTCCAAGTGAATTGAGTTTTACAAAGGATTATTATATATATGCATTCTATTCTCCCCCTTCCCGCCTGACACTTTTGCGATGTGTTTGAAGGTCCAAGTTCCTGAATCCACATTTCCTTCTTTCTATCTGTCTGCTAGCTATTGCTTGCCATTGTTTGGTTGCTGAGTGTCTCTTGGCTGGCATCATGTCACAGATGATACCCAGTAGGGGTCATTCATGACAGTCACCTGGCTGGCTCTGTGCCTAAGGCAGGACTAGAACCTGCAGTCTCCTGCTTTCTAGCCTGGTGCCTTAAACCACTACATCAAGCTGGCTCTCTTCTTAAATCATTAATTAGGACAGATTACATTTGCTGAAGATAGAGTTGGGCAACAAGTAGCTGCGGGATGCCTTAAAGATTTGCCCTTGATTTGGAAGAGGTGGGGCTCAGCCCTACTGATGATGGATTTAAACCTGTTTTGTAACATCTAACAGGACTTCTCTTTCTCTCTCCATTCCTTTCCCTTCCCTTCCCTTCCCTTCCCTTCCCTTCCCTTCCCTTCCCTTCCCTTCCCTTCCCTTCCCTTCCCTGTCCAGTTCCCCTTCCCCTCCCATCATCTCCATTCAGTTTTGTCCCCCCCCTCCTTTGCTTCCTTTCCCAATGTAGTTGCCCCTTTCCCATGGCCTTTCTGTTTCCCTTGTCATCTTTGCTCTTGCTGCTGGAAAGAAAAAAGGGAATGTCTGTGTATGGTTTTTTTACATTTTTGTTTGTGAGAGAGAATGGTTGCTATATGCAGCAGAAGGTTCAGTTAATTGTATAAATGGAGTACTTTGTTTACAGGCAATTCATTTTAATCAGTAATTTCTAATTGCCTTGACCATGACCCATTTTGGAATATGGCTTCTGGGAGATGTACAGACACACACACACACACACACACACACACACACACACTTATTGCAGGGAGGCATCTCCAGGAGAAGCTTCATCTGGAATCAGCAGCCCTAGTTTCACAATCTGCAGAAATTGGGATTACAGAGGGATTTATCTGTATATATATACCTTTTTATTCTGTCTATCATCCCTTTGGGATCGTCTTTCTTTTCAGTAAATGAAATTCATATATCCACAGCTTCCTACCTATCCACAAACATGAATCTACAGTGCATGTCTGAATCATTGTTTATTTCATTTATTTACAATTGTGTATGCTGTCTATTCTCACAACTCTAGGTAGCTTACAGTAAACACAATAGAACTACCATAAGTAATGTCTTTATGTTTCACTTGAGATGGAATGTGGTGTTGAGTGTCAGTGATTATGATGAAAACATTTCTCTATCCTAAGAATCACAGAGTCATCAGATATTTATTCCAGCAATAAGTATTCTGATAGTTTAGCGGCATGTAAACAGATAAAGAAAATGTTTCAATTAGGATGAACTGTCTAAGCACCAAATGTTCCTCTTCAGGTGTTTCTCATCCCCACCGCAATACATATTATATATACTTAAAAATTCCTTTGGAGGTTCATAAGACCTTTTGAGCAAGATGGCCATTCCATGGGTTATGATATGTAAGTAATATTTTTTTTAAATTCTAATATTCTCCAATCCATGAACATTTCCCTATTTTTTTATGAACAGTACTCCTAATTATCTATATGGGTGGGAAGGAAGCTTTGTGTCCATCAGTCTTTTGCTAGGAGCTTAGAGTGATACTCATTAGCAATGTTTCTTAATGTTTCTGAAGTAGAGCAGGAAAGCCAGCCATGGGCATCTAGAAGAGAGAGCAAGGAGACAATTACACCTCCTGAAAAGTCCCCAGATTCCCAGCGAGGAGGAGGAGGAACTATTACTACTATCTCAGGCCCCTCTAGTCAGAGAAATATAAAGTACAATGTATATTCACTCTTCTACTCATTGTGTAAGAAAGGTGTTTCCTGCTTTTCAGTGTTCTTAGCTAATGAGCATGTAGACTTAAATGTTACTGAAATACTATCTGGAAAAATTCAGCAGTTTGTACTTTCTCACTCAGATTTTAAAAAGTGACAAGGCTGTTTGGACCTGCTGATCATAGATCCCTTCTGCTCATGCATGTGGGCACAAAAGACACTGCAAGGCATGACCTAGAGCAGAGCTTTCCAAACTGTGTGTCGTAACACAAAAGTATGTTGTGACACACAGCGTGGTGTGTCGCCACACCACCCGGAAGCGGTGGCGCGCGCGTGCATGGCGGCAGCGGCAGCGGCGCGGCATCAGTCCTTCCGCGTTTTAGCGGAGGCTGCAGCCGCTGCCGCCGCTGCCATACACACACGCGCCGCCACACACCCCCCGCGCGTGCCACCGTGCACGCGCCGCCGCCGTGCACGTGCGCCCCCTTGCACCGCCGCCGTGCGCGCGCGTGCCGCCGCTGCACTGCCGCCACCGCCACTAGTATGTCGCCAGCGGCGGCACTTTGGAAAGCCCTGACCTAGAGCATATCAAGAATGACTTCATGGCTTTGGGGAGGAGAGTAAAGGATCTTGGCACACATGTGATATTCTCATCAATACTTGCCATTGAAGGGAGAACTCTAGCAAGAGAAAAAATGTTTTTCAAGTGAATTCCTAGGTGCATTGTTGGTGCAAACAACTGAGGTTTGGGTTTTTCAACAATGGTATAAACTTCAGGGAGGAGATACTGTTTAGCAGAGATGGAATTCATCTCATCAAGGAAGAAAAGTATCTCTTTTGATGACAGCTAGTATATATTTATTTTAAGTATATATTTATTTTTAAGAATTTTTAAGTATATATTTATTTACTTATTCATTAAATGCAAATGACCACACTTTGCTGGAGTTCTTGATTCTGTTAAAAAGCTTGGTAAAAATTCAGTCAAACTTAAACTGTTTTTTAGAAAAACATTTTAATAAACTACGATAAATAGTAAGGCAAATGTTATGGAAGGAAAACCTTAAAAACAAAGCTGTTGTAGCTGGCAGGGACTTCTTGAAATGGAATTAAGGATAGCACAAACAATATAATTAAGGAAGAAAACTGGGAGACATCTAAAGGATCCAGTGTGGTTGAGAAGGCAGCTTGCAAAAGAGGTGAGATTAAAAAAGGATTCTGATTAGAAATGGAAGAAAGTGCTAATGACCAGGGAAGTATATAAAGGTTCAGCTCCGAAATGTAGGAATGAGGGCAGGGAGGCAAAGGCAGAAAATGAGCTAAAGCTAGCAAACAAATGAGGTGTTTACTCCAAATGGAGAAATCTTAACAACCAAGAGAAACCAACCCCAATTTTGCCTCTGTCTTCACATCTAAAGAAAATGGTGATTTCAGTAGCATAGAGTGAACAGGGGAGAATGCAGGTCAATAAGGATGTGGTAAAGGATTACTTCTAGCTAATTTGAATGCCTTCAACTCCCAAGCCTTGATGAAATACATCTGTAATACTGAAGGAACTGTCTGAAGAACTGTCAGGACTTTTGTCAAATATCCTTGAAGAATCAGGGAGAAGTGGGTGGTACTGGAGGACTGGAGCAAAGCAAATATGATACCCAGATTAAAGAAAGGAAAAAAGAGGCTCCCACTAATTATTAATCAGTGAGCCTAACATCAATACCTGGAAAGATAACCTTTATAATCTGAAAGCAGACAATAAAGCAGACCATTTATCAGCATCTTGAAGATATGCTAAGATCACTAAGAGTCAGCATGGCTTTCTTAAAAACAGGTCAAATAAGACAAACCCCATCTTCTCCTTTGACAAGGTAACTATTTAGTGGACAAAGGGAATGCTTTGGATATTATTTACCTTGATTTCACCACAGCTTTTGACAAGGTTCCATATGTCTGTTAACAATATGGAAATGGATATGGAATATGGGTTGGAAACTGCATTGGTCGCACTTACGGATGATCTCTGGCGGGAGTGGGATGGAAGGAGTGTGTCCGTCCTGGCTCTTCTCGACCTCTCAGTGGCTTTCGATACCATCGACCATGGTATCCTTTTGGGATGGCTCGGGGAGTTGGGGGTGGGCAGCGTAGTTCTGCACTGGTTCACCTCCTTCCTCCAGGGTCAGTCCCAATCAGTGGTAATAGGAGATGAGAGATCCGACTCTCGCCCCCTCGTCTGTGGGGTGCCACACGATTTGGTTCTCTCACCTCTCCTATTTAATATCTACATGAAACCACTGGGTGAGATCATCCATCACCACGGGATGAGGTATCATCAATACGCTGATGATACTCAATTGTATATCTCCATCCCAGGTGAGGTAAGTGATGCAGTGGCTGCCCTTTCTCAGTGCCTGGAGGCTGTGGGGGTCTGGATGGGGAACAACAGGCTTCGGCTGAACCCTGGTAAGACGGAGTGGCTGTGGATTGATGGCTCTTCCAGATCCGGGAAGTTATCATCTTTGGTTCTGAATGGGGTTGCACTACCCCATTTGGACTCAGTCCAGAACCTGGGGGTCCTTCTGGACTCACAACTCCTGCTCGAAGAGCAGGTGGCAGTCGTGGCCAGAAGGGCCTTTGCGCAACTTCATGTTGTGCACCAGTTATGCCTTTTCCTGGATCGGGATGCCCTCCATACAGTCACTCATGCCCTGGTCATCTCCCATATAAACTACTGCAATGCGCTCTACATGGGGCTACCCCTGAAGAGTATCCAGAAGCTTCAACTGATCCAGAATTATGGGGACTGTCTCATCCCCATAACTTCACACCGTCCCACTCAATCATGCAGAGAGGGCATGCTGCGGACCCCGTCGGTAAGGGAATTTCACTTGGCAGGGTCGAGAAGGCGGGCCTTCTCCGCAGTGGTGCCCGCCTTTTGGAACATTCTGCCCCTGGAGATGAGGCAGGCCCCATCACTCCTGGCCTTCCAGAAGAACTTAAAGACCTGGTTCTGCTGCCTCGCCTGGGATGGGAATGGGAACAGCTCCTCCTGGGGATGGCTGGTGCCATAGAGCCCTTTTAAATACCATCTTATCACCTCCTGGATTTTATATTTATTTTATTTATTTATATTTCCAACTTATATCACCGCCCATCTCCCCCCATTCTGGAGGGGACTCTGGGCCGTTTACACCAAGCCAGTAATTAAAACATATAAAAATTTATAAAATAGAATACATAATTTAATTAAATATATAAGATCCAAGAGGCTCTGGTGTTAGGCTTTAAAGAACCCTATGGAGCAAGCCAACCCCAAGAGGAGCTATTACTCCCCCCATCCCAAGCGAGGTGGCAGAGCCAGGTCTTCAGTTGTTTCCGGAAGGTCATAAGTGTGGGGGCTAGCCTCACCTCCAGGGGCAGAATA
Source organism: Charina bottae (assembly GCA_023362775.1). NCBI lineage: Eukaryota > Metazoa > Chordata > Lepidosauria > Squamata > Charinaidae > Charina > Charina bottae. The sequence goes on along the minus strand of JALMGJ010000028.1, from coordinate 4,408,511 downwards.
TTCCAGAGGGCGGGTGCCACTGCCGAGAAAGCCCACCTCCTGGACCCCGTCAGACGGGGTCCGAAGCAAGCCCTCTCTGCATAGCCGGGTGGAGCGGGTCGATGCTCTGGGGATGAGGCGGTCCTTTAGGTAACCTGGTCCCATGCCATGTAGGGCTTTAAAGGTGACAACCAACACCTTGAATTGGACCCAGAAGCAAACCGGTAACCAATGCAGCTCACGCAGCAGAGGTGTCACATGTGCCGACCTTGGGGCACCCATAACTGCGCGCGCAGCCGCATTCTGGACCAGTTGAAGCTTCCGGATACTCTTCAAGGGTAGCCCCATGTAGAGCGCATTGCAATAGTCTATGTGGGAGATGACCAGGGCATGAGTGACTGTACGGAGGGCGTCACTTTTATATTTAATTTATTAGTATTTTATGATGATTGTGTATTTGTATGGTTATTTATTTATTTATTTTAACTGTTATGTCTTGTAAACCACCCAGAGTCCCCTTCGGGGGAGATGGGGCAGTAATAGAAATTGAAAAATAAATAAATAAATAAATAATAAACAAGCTGTTAAAAGTCTGGTTTTGATAGCATTACAGTTAGGTGAATCCACAAGGAGCTGGCTCAATCAATCAATTTTTATTTCGGTCATAAACCAGCATACAACTAGTAACATAACAATTACGCTGAAGTAGAAATAAAATAAATATAAAAAGTCATATTGATAGCATAGAATAAGATAAAGATAAAATTATTAAGGTAATATTACAGGATACAGGTATTAAAAAGCAAAAAAAAACCTTTAAAATTACAATTAATTTTACAATTAATAATCTATAAACTATAAATAACTAGGGCAAATAGCTATAAATGGGCATAAATAATACTAGAATTTGTGTAACACTACGAGAATGTAAAGCTATGCTAAATTATATTATCAAATCAAATCAAATCAATTTAGACCAGCAAACAAAACTAAAAATTTACATCTGGTTAGAATAAAAGAGAAAAACACTTAAAATTCTACAAAATGTAAGAAAAATTAAAATTTGTGGCGTGCTGTACAGACTATTGAGCAATATTTAGCTATGGTCAATGAAGTAAAATCAGATTGGTCTGATAAAAACAGTTTGAGGTAAAAAGAATCCAAATGACCTGGATATTTGGTAAAAAATTGGGATAATAATTCCTGGCGAGCATCTTCATAGAGAGGACAATATAAAATGACATGATCCATTGTTTCAATTACTCCTCTGCCACATGGGCACAATCTTTGATCAAAAGGGATATTTCGATATCTCCCTTCAGTAACAGCTATTGGAAGGGCATTGAATCTAGCCAAGGATAAGGCCCTTCTAAATTTTGGAATTGTTATGCAGCTAAGATATCTAGCTGGTTGGAGAAGATGTGCAGAGTGGCCCAAGAAGATGTTTTTATGTAAAACTGATAAATCGGATTGTAGCTCTAAATCGATGGCCCGTTGTTTGAGATCAGCTAGTGCACGTTCATAGCCCAACAAGATGATGGCTGCCCCTGAAAATCCGTATAATTGCAGCTTGGCATGTATTGCCTGGCACCATGAAGATTGAAAACTATCGGTCATAATCAATGGGGCCAGGCCGACTGGGAAAAAAGAAAGCTTAAGCCAGTAAGTAAAAGTGTAAATCCAAGCAGAAGTTTCTATTTTTAATAGGCCAGCTTCACGGCGAAGCACCATGTTGGGGACGCAGCGAGGTACTTGAAAGGTACTTAAAAACTTGGATTGGACTCTTTCAAGATAAAGGAATGACCTGTAGGGGCCCAACTGAGCTCCAAAAAGGAGCTGAGCTCTGATCTTTGCTGAGAAAACTTTTATCGCTGCTGGTATATATTGAGCCCCTTTGGAGAAATAGAAAGATTGTAGTGCTGCCGCTGGTTTTTGTGCATTAAGGCTGACATAGTCGGCATGGAATTTGCAGTTACCCGTGGCATGAAAAACAATCCCCAAATATTTAAAGGTCTTAACTTACTCTATTAAATTATTGTTTAGCTGCCAGACATGTGCCTTAGGACGCTTGGCAAAAACCATAACCTTGGTTTTTGAGTAGTTTATTTCCAGCCATTCTTCTCGGCAGTGCTCAGCAAGCATACAGAGCGCCCGCTTCAAGCCAATTTGTGTCTGAGAAAGCAACACAGCATCACCTGCATATAAAAGAACAGAGATGTGTCTATTTCCCAGTTTTGGGGGATGAAGAGATGGGCTATTCAATTTGCCTATAAGAGAGTTAATATATAGATTGAAAAGAAGGGGAGCTAGAATACATCCTTGTCTCACTCCTCTCTTGACTGGGATTTCCTTGGTGCAATGTCCATACATATTACATCGCACCTTCATTCAGGAATTTTCATAAAGTTTATATATAAGAGCAAGTAATCTTCTATCAATTGAGGAGGAATTCAATTTCTTCCATAGTTTGGCTCTAGCAATGAAATCAAAAGCACATCTAAGGTCAATAAACGCTGCATAGAGTGTTGAGCAAGCTCCGGAGGAATATTTCTCGACTAGATGTTGAAGAGTTAAAGCATGGTCAAAGATTGAGCGGCCTTCTCTAAAGCCTGCCTGCTCATCAGCCAAGATATTCTCAGTTATAATCCAATCCAGGAGCTTATTGTATAGGTGTCTAGCATATAATTTGCTAACCACACTGAGAAGGCTGATGGGCCGATAATTGGCAGGTAAATCTCTGCCTCCTTTTTTATAAATTGGAATCACCAAAGCTAGACCCCAATCATCAGGGACCTTAGCATAGTTGTCAATATAGGTGAATAGGGAAGCCAAAACAGGTGCCCACCAATCTAAATTGTTGCGAATGACCTCTGCTGATATAAAATCATATCCTGGAGCTTTGTTCGATTTCAGCTGTTTAATCAGGTTTATAATTTCAGAGCCTGAGACAGGGGGCCACGGGGGGAGCAAGTGAGCTTCATAGTCTAATTCCCTCTTTGGGTGAAATGATTCCTCCTGTGTATACAATGATCTGAAATGATCTTCCCAGGCTGAAGCAGGAATAAGAGAAGAGATTCGTAAATTAGAAGAAGCAGATTGGAGAGTTACGCATTTCCAAAATAGAGCTGAATTCTTAGAGTGAGTAGCAGAAATTAGTTGATTCCAAGACTCTCTCAAAGCCTGTCTCTTCTTAGTCTGTAACAGCTGTTTGTATTTCCTCTTGAGGAGCAACAGATCCTGAGTTGAATATAAGAGAGGATCATTTTTATAGTCCTTAAAGCAGGAGATCAGTTGTTTCTTAGCTGCATGACATTCGCTATCAAACCAGGGTTGGTTGAAAGAGTGCTGATTCCTATTTACACCAGCTGGGCAAGTGGATAGGATTGGCTGAAGAAGCTGAACTAGTTGAGTATAAGATGGCAAAATTTGATTGGAGGACCTGTCATCTAGAATAGCTGTACGAAGTTGGAGTGCCTCATCAGTAGAGAGCATTTGGGTTATTTATCCTTCACGTGAGCTGTCCATTTCATTCATATTTGTCCCATGGGGGTATCTTCAGATGGAATAGGATATATTTCCAAAAAACAAACACCAAAGGGCTTCAAAGACAGCACGTTGGGACAGTGATCACTCTCAGGGCGGTTGTCAATCTGAAATCGAAGGACCGAAGAACATAGATGTCTTGATATGGCAGTATAATCAATCAAAGAGGGCCTTGTACCAGCCCAATGTGAAAACTCTGCAGGATAGTCAGTAATGATGGTGCCATTCATAATTTGGAGATCCAACTTGTACAATGTCTGCAACATATATAGGCCCCTAAAATCTCCAACGTGATCCTTAGATTCTCTGATTAAAAAGGGAGAGACAGTTTGTACATTAGGTGGAGTTTGAAGGAATTTGGCAAACAACTGATTATCATTTGGGCCTAGTCTAGCATTAAAGTCCCCTGCTATAACAATATGGGCAGTCGGAAAGCGTAGTTGAATATTATTAATGTAAATTTCTGCTTTTGCCCAAATTTCTGCAATGCAAGGTCGAGTAATGTTGGGTGGTATATAAAAATTAATGAGGAGCAATTTCTTAGCAGAAAAGTTAAGAATGACTGTGCAAAATTCTCAAATGAGTCAATTGACATAATTGCAGTGTTAAGAGCAGTTGAAATATGGATGCTCAAACCAGCACGATGCCTCCCTCGTCCGAAGGTGGGGGCTGCTGGGAGGGTTAAGGATTTATATCCCTCAATAAACATATCATTAATTGACCATGTCTCTTGGAACATGAGAATGTTGAATTGGGAAATGTAGCTTATGAAGGCAGGATCTCTATTTCTGACTTCCCATCCAGCAATGTTCCAAGAAAGCAGGGATAGTGATTCCTTTGAGAATTTAAGTCAACTGGATCTTCTAGGGGAGGACCTGGGGGAACAAGGAGCTGGCTAACAACACTCAGAGAGTTATTATTAACAGCTCTACAGTAACCACTGGTGTCCTGCAAGTATCTGTCTTGGAGCTAGTATTACTCAGCTTTTTTATTTATTTATTTATTTTATTTTTATCCCGCCTTTATTTTTTTATATATAAATTTTATTAAGAATTTTTATTATAATAATAACATCTAATACAAACTAAACTTAAAGAAATAAAACAGAATAGAGAGAAGGAGTAAAAAGTGCAAGGAAAAAGAAAGAAAAAAGAGAAGAAAAAGAAAAGTAACAGTAACAGTATAATAAAGAAAGACAAAATAAATATATATAAAGAAGTGACTTTCCACCTTCATCACAACAAGTATAAACAAATTTAGTAACTCTTCACCCTCTCTAAAGTTACATTTATCTCTTCATTCTATATTCCATCTCTTATCTATAAACAAATTCATAAAGGATCATCTTTTCAGTCCTGGTGTCAGCAAATTTCCTGTACATGTAGAATTATGAGTATCCATGATTATAAACTGGGGTATCAATTCTTGTATAAATTTTGAAGAAATCAAAATTAATGTTTGGCATTTGTCTGTACCTTACATCAATCTTATATTAAAATTTGTTTCATGGTATCAGAATAACTCATTTAAACTTGACTTTGTTCTCAAGTACAAGTAGAGCAAGAGGGCAACTTTAAAATCAAAACGTTGTATATATAAAGAAAATGTCTCTCAATTTTAGATATGAAAAGAAAGTGGCACTCCTTTCTTATTTGATGGATGCTTAAATACTATTTATTTATTTAGGAATAAGGCAGTGGCTTCTCCATATTTGGGGGACTTTTAAAAACTCAAATAATATCCAAATAGAGGTTTGTGAATTTCCAGGACCTACAAAGTATTGAGGATAGTTGAATTATGGAACATGGAGGCTGTTGGTTTTCTAAAACAAAAAACAAAAAACAAAACAAAACAAAAACAAAGCTGCTATTCAGAAAATGTAGAAAATCAACTGAACATTCGTGCTCTTAGGTGATGTTTTGACTGTGTGAATCCCAAAGTCAAAAGGAAATAAGATCATTCGGGATGGTTTTTAATTCACTCAAAGCACATCAGAGGTATAATTCACAACCCCTGATTCAAAATCCTCTGTTGAGTTCCAAATGTGATATTCTCAACATTCTAGAAAAGGCAGGGTACTACATCATGTGATAAAGGGTTTATTTTTTTAAAAGGTAGCTTTTGGCAGTTGTTCATCTGCCTAACACAGGCTTTGGAAGAGTGGCAAGACAGAGGGTAAGGTGGGGACAGAGATTGCAATACCACCCCTTTTATTTTAATATTGCAGTAGTTTGTAACACCTGTATTTTAGCTTTTAGTAGCTCAGTGCTTAGTAGTTTAGCAATTTAGAAATTCAATATTTTTTTCACGAAGTAGTTTTGCAATTTAGTAATTGCAAATTAATGTAGTATTTGTATTTACATGTATTTAAATATTTCCTCTGTTTTATTTCTCTCTGTTTATTTAGAAATTTGAATATATTGTTACCTGAGCAATGTAATTCCTGTCCCCAAATTGTATATAATTCTGGTCAGTGACAGTAAAAAAGCTGTTTGTTCCTTAAGATTGCAGCCATAGTTAACATACATGAGTCACCTATGATTTCTTTGTGAGTTGTTGCGTGTAACAATGTCCTCTTTTGGAAACATTTTTTTTCATCATCTACTCTATGTTCTCCTTATTTGATCTTCTATTTCTTTTCCTTTCTTATTTTGCAATATTGCAAACTTTTATTTAAATAAAATAATTTTTCACGTATATTAGCTGTTTTCATGCTGATGAAACTGATGATACTCAGTTGGGCCAGACCAGACCAGAGATTCTATGGAGGACTTGATCTAGTACTTTGTAGTTGTGGAGGGTTGGATGGGATGAAGCAGGCTGAAGTAATACCCTGGGATGACAGAGGTGCTTTCTGTCCAGAAACATCTGGCTCCCTCTCTGCTCTGGTCTTAACCCTGGATGGGGTTACTCCTCATGTGGGAGCAGATCCACACCCTTACTGGCTGATTTTAAGAATTAAAAAAAAACTATTTTTACAAACAAGCATTCCCTCTTTAACTGTAGCACTTTATCCCTATAACTGAAGTATGATTACAGTGTTAGGCTTTTATTTTTACTGTTACTAATTTTTTTTTAATCTGATATTATTTTATTTCAACTGATGGAGGTTGAGGCTGATTATTATTGTATTGTTAAATGCTGTGGGCTGGTATGCCAGAAGCATGCTGATACACATTTGACAATGCACAAATATGTCTGAAACACATTATAAAGACACTAAATTGAAATAATTTGAAGAGGCAATTCAGAAAGTATATATTAAATAGTTCTCAAACTTCTTTCAAGTTCATCATTTTTAAGACTATTAGGTTAGGAAGGATGGAAGGCTGGTCACATTCAGTGTGCAGGCTTGCACCTCCTCCTTCCCCAATTTTTAAATCTATCCATAACATTCTTAAATATAAATTGACCCTGATCAACCACAGGCAGCTGCACCGCAAACCAACATAAGCTGGTTGGTAAAAGTTCCTTTTTTTCCTGAAATCCACAGAATCCATGGCACTCGGATATCACAGAGGCTGAGGTTGGATGTCCATCTTTCCGTAAGAATGTAAGAAGAGTCCAGCTGGATCAGGTCCAGCATTCAGAAGCTCGTAAGCCTAGACTGGAGGGCAATAGCTGTTTCTACTGTGACTTCCCAGAAAGAAGCATTTAAGCCATTCTGCCTGTGATAGTAAACAGATATCAAACAGCGATTGATAGCCTGATTCCCCACTGGATCCTGTTCAGTCTACTTTAAAAACCATCCAAATTGGCTGCCATAACAACTGCTGGCAGAATGCTACAGTTTAACTATGCACTATGTAAAAAGGTATTTGATTTTGTTAGGCCTAATCTGCCTGCATTTGCTTGCAGTGTATAACCTTGAATTCTAAAATGCGGAGAGAGGGAGAAAACTTGTCTCCATCCATGTGACCTGCCTTCTGATATATCTTTATCATGTCTCCTCCTACCCTCTTTAGTCCAAGCTCAAGAGCCCAACTGCTGTAGTCACTCCTCATAGGAACACTGCTCCAACCTCCGAAACATTTGGTTGTCCTTCTTTGAATTTTGTCTGGTGTTATAATGTCCTTTTTAAAGTGGTTGCCAGAACTGTACACATAATTCTAACTGTGGTCTCACCCTAGATTTGTATAGATAGTGCTATTTTTGGTTCCTTTCCTAATAATTCCAAATGTGGAATTTACCATCTTTACAGCAGCTGAACACTGGGTTGACATTTTCATCAAACTAAGATTCCATTAATGTATAGTTGAAGGTCTTTTTGTGCCAACTATTTTTATTAATTTTATAGAAATCATAATGGAGACCTGAAATGTTTCATTTTATAGACAATACCACTCCACCCTTCAATTTTTTAAAAAAAATCAATTAAGAACACCAGATTCTATTGGCGATGCACAATTATACCTTTTCCCCAGCATTTATTGCAACCAAAATGTTGTCATTCTGCACAATAAAGAGATGGCCAACTTTTTATTTTCATTCTGCTGCTTGCTAAAATAATTTGAAGATCATTAGGCTCTTCAAGGATGCTTGCTCAGTTAATTTGCTCACTCAGTTTCTTAATTAGCAACTGATAGTGGGTATTAACAATTGATAGTAGGTGACTACTGGCACTATTAATTTCTGGAGAACAAATACTATTCACAGATCAGTATTAGTTACTGTGTATGGATGACCACATCTTCCATATATCCTGGTTAATAAATGAATATCACAAAAATTGACTAATTTTTTTTTGCGAGGGAGGGTTCTTTGTCATTCATATGAACATTCAAAGAAGCAGTATGAGAGAAGAAATCTCTATGCAAAGAGCCTCAGACTATTGTGACAATGCAGAACATTTTTGTGGTAAAAGAAAATAAATATTTAAGATCCTCAGTGGCTTTGTACCCTTTAAAAAAGTTTATTACTAAAATGGGAAGCTTCAACAATCTTATGTTGAATTCCATCATTGTGGAGTATACCCATTCTCAATTCTACACTGTCTTGAGAATCCATGAAGTAAATTTGAAGGAATTTGGTTTGCTGGTTGGAGTCTTGCATTAAATTTATTTTATTTTATTTTATTTTTCCAACTTATATCATCAACTTAAATGTCTGATGTAATGATGGATTTGCCCTTGAATAATAACAGAAGGATTCCATCCATTCCTCATTGGAAGGACTTCTTTGGCACCAAAGGATGTCATTTGGAAGAGGCAGTTGTATTGTCTGATGTTCTTCCTGAACTTGTTTGCAATAGGTTCAACATTGCTGTATAAATTGAGGAGTTCATTAGGGAGAGGTTGCAAATTGCCTATCCTGACCTTTCCCTTCATACATCAGAAATTGGTGGTTTCTCCAGGAAATAGGAAGGCATGACAGTGAGGGCAGACTTTGGCCATCACACCAACATCAGCAGAAATATTACACCATTCAAGTCATGCATTTTCCCTTGCTCTTTCTCTGTTGAGGTCTGGTCATCGAAGGTGGGTATTGTCATGTTGAGGAACTCACAGTAATTACTGTTTGCCACATATTCTCAAGTTGTTCCTCTCTTTCTTCCTCCATCTTTTCTTGTGTCCTCATTCTGTGCCTTTTGTTGTCATTCTGGAGATGTGTAGCCCTTTCATCCTCTGTTTGTTCATATCTTTTGCTATTTCTTCTTTATCTCTGATCCTGGAGATGTGCATTTCTCTGCTCCTTTGTCTCTTCCTCTCTTCTCCTTCTGTGCCTCTTGTTGTTGTTCTGGAGACGTGCATGACTCTCCTCCTCTGTCTCTCCTTCTCTCATGTTATTTTTCCTGACTGTTTGATCCTGGAATCGTGCAGCCCTGGCCGCATCCAATTCTTGTTTTCTCTTTCTCCTTGCCTCTTCCCAATGACATTTGGTGTCATCTGTTGACCATGATGTCCCCCCTCTCTTTCCACATGGCATAATTAGGTTAACAATTTATTTTATTTTATTTTATTTTATTTTATTTTATTTTATTATTTATTTTATTTTATTATTTATTTTATTTTATTTTATTTTTTATTTTATTTTATTATTTTATTTATTTTATTTTATTTTATTTTTATTTTATTATTTTATTCATTTTATTTTATTTTATTTTATTTTATTTTATTATTATTATTATTTTTATTTTATTTTATTTTATTTTATTTTATTTTATTTTATTTTATTTTATTTTATTTTATTTTATTTTATTTTATTATTTTATTTTATTTTATTTTATTTTATTTTATTTTATTTTATACCACAATGCTGTATGGTGCCATCATCACTTAAGAAGTGTTCACACTTCCTGCCGGCTTCCCCGTTGACTTGTAGAATGCTGGCAGGGAGCATTGGATAATGATCACGTGACCATGGCTGACCGTGGCAGCATGGCTGCACTGAAGCAGCCACAAGTTTTCCAAATTTCAATCCCACAGGAGTAACTGGTCCCAGATTTTGGACGCATTCTTTAAGTTAGCCCATTTGAGGTATGTTGATTCAAAAATGGTTGCCCTATAATGCATTGTTTTGTCCAATTGAAGGTTACATACAGAAAAACAGGAGAGTTTTAGTAGTATATAGATTGTTCTGATTGCAAAATTTAAAATGTATTTGACCTGTAACTGAGAAGTAATGATTTTGGCAACCATTTTGGATATTTAAAATTCCATTTCTTCAGCTTGCAGATAGTGTAACAGAAGACCAAGTTATGGCAAGCCACTTCTAAAATCATGCCAAGAAAACTTCAGGGACTTGTCCAGGCAGTCACTAGGAGTCAAGACTAATTTGAAGGTAACCCCCCAAAAAAAATCTAAAAGAAAAAGTGCAGCCTCTAGGTCCCATGTGGCCCAGCAAGCAGTTGGGTGGGGGCCCCAGAGCCTGCCCAGCCAGAATGGATGGGACTAATCTTTTTGGACCCTTTTTTTGCAGTTGGGAGGTGGGAAAGTTAAGGGGTTAAATGATATCTAAAGCATTTTGGACAATAAAGATAGCCATTGTACCTACTTTTTAACAAAACCAAACACCACTGCCCCCCCCAGAAAAAAAAAGGCTGAGGGAAGGAGAAAGTGGAACAAAATGGAATCTTATTGCACAAATGGAGATCTCTTCAAATAAAAGAGAAAATGGCCTTTAAAAGGTTGAATTGAAACTTATTATTGTTAACAATTTGTATTTGTTTTACTAACTATAAATTATTTTTAATTGTTCTCTCTTTGGAATTTTTATTCCAATTTTTATAATTCATTTTTAACAATGAATCTGTAAGTTAGAAATAGTATAAATCAGAAAAACAAACAAATAATAACAATGCATGTAGCCTATTAGGTTTTACCAGATTTGAGAATATAAAATGACACAAAAGTTTGAATGTACGTTTAGGATTATTTCATGATTTTATTTTCAACTTTGTTCTAAAATTTTAATACATTTTAAAATTCATTATTTTTCCCTCTTAAAAAAAAGCCAATACACAGAATGAATCATACAAGCCAGTATTCCAGCAGAAAGAGCAATTAACATCAAGAATTTGCATCGAGTCACACTGATTATTATAGTTCTGCTAGGTTAATTAGGCTGTAATTTTGTTTCTTTTATGCATTTGCTTCCAGCAGAATGTAATTGTTCAGGAGGTGTCAGCACGGCACAAACTTCAAAAACAGTGAAATTAAAATACATATTTGTTGCATAAAAATTAAGGATAGCCATGCTGGCCCATGATCGGAATAAAAGGACAATACCTTTATTAGGACCAATTAAAATGCCATAAAATATGTGCACAATTAGTCAAAGTGGTACAAAAAATTCCAGTTTGGGCAGATGTTGTAGCCATGATAGTTTCGATTCAGTCTTCAGTGACTAAATTAGCCATATCAGATATTCTAGGTATCATATTACTGTATATCTGACATCATGGGACAAAAAACTAGGTCTGATATATCAACACTCATTACTGATGAAGGCTGGCTGTGATTCAGATTTAATCTAATCCTTGCCTAGAGTGATGCATAAAACTCTTTATTAGCTTCTTATGTTTACTTGCTTTGGATTATGAGCTCCGTTTGACTTAGATTGCTGCCCCAACTACCTCAGTTATCAGGAGCCCTAATAGATGGGCTGTAGAGTACAACTACAGCCCTAAGCAGCAAGGGACAAGAATTGAAACATACCAAAAACAAATTCCAAAAGAGGAGGCATCAAAAAAAAAATAGCTTCATATCGCTCCTATTGATACATAAAGGGAGTCTGAGGGACCAAAGCAAAGTTTGCTGCTGTTCATAAACAAAGGCATCCAACATACAATGCCCAAGTGTGAAAAAGTAGTAATGGCCAAGATGTTGGACTAGAACTGGGACAGTTCATGGAAGTCACAGGGTGACTTGGCCTCTCATGCTCCCTCAGTCCAACCTACCACAAAGGGTTGTTTCTGTAGAGAATAATGTGAGGAAGGAGCACTATGTATGCTTCCTTTTGCTCCTGAAGGAAAAATTGGATATAACTCAAATAAATAATTAAATTAAATTAAATTAAATTAAATTAAATTAAATTAAATTAAATTAGATCTATTTGTGTTAGTAGTTCATAAAATAATCAGGGCCTGTTTGGGTCAATCCTGTGCTATACAAATCTAAAAAATTTTCACTCCCCTCATTACAGTGAAGTTCTCACCAGAGACATTCTAGAAGGACATCATGCCCCTTCAAAAGAAATTTCTGACAACCTTGATAAAAATATCAGTGATCCCTATCATCTGAAAAAGATTACAAAAGTTCTAGAGCTTCATTGATTCACAGAGACACAGTCTTGAAATGGAACGGATTTGGATGAAACTTCACAAGAGTGGTCACCCTACCAAAATCACTTCAAGAGCACAGCATAAAATCATCCTGGAAGTCACAAAGAATCCCAAAATAATATCTAGGTGTCTGTAGGCTGATCATCTTTAAATGACTGTGACTCCACCATCAGAACAGCAGTAAGTAAAAATGGAATTCATGGGATATTTGATTTGACTTGATTATGTGCCATCAAGTTGTTTTCAACTCCATCTCCTATTCGGGGAGATGGGCGGGGATAAATTTAAATAATAAATAAATAAAATAAACTCCTAGTGACCACACAGATAAATTTTCTCCATGACAATCTATCCCTAACCTGGTCTTTCAGGTGCACCCATTGCCATTGTAACTGAGTCCATCCTCTTCTCTTTACTTCTACCTTTCCCAGCATTAGAGTCTTTTCCAAAGACTTCGACTAATATGTCCGAAGTATGGTAATTTGAGCCTGGTCATTTGTGCCCTGAGTGAGAACCCTGGTTGATTTTTTCAATGATCCATTTGTTTGTCTTCTTGGCTGTCCATAGTATTCTCAGGAGTCTTCTCCAACACTAAAGTTCAAAAGTTTTAATACTTTTCCTATCCTAGCAAGATTACGGTAATGACTCCTATAAAAGGTAAAGGTTCCCCCGCACATTTGTGCAGTCGTGTCCGACTCTAGGGGCCAGTGCTCATCTCCATTTGTTAGCCGAAGAGCCAGCGTTGTCCGAAGACGCTTCCATGGTCATGTGGCCGGCATGACGCACGCGGAACGCTGTTACCTTCCCACCAAAGTGGTACCTATCAATCTACTTGCTTTCGAATTGCTAGGTTGGCAAGAGCTGGGACGAGTGCGGGAGCTCACTCCGTCATGCAGGGCTAGGGATTCAAACCTCCAAACTTGCAACCTTCCGAACGACAAGCCTGGTGTCTTACCCACTGAGCCACCACACCCCCAATGACTGCTATACTCAATTCCAATTAAAGCAAGCTCATGCAAAAGAATTACAGAAACTCATTTAATGGAAAGTAGTACACAGATCAACAAGAAAGTTGTGAATGAAAGTTCCTGCTTTTTCCCCCAATTAAACATTTCAAAAAGCCAAGCCTCTTCTCCCCCTATCACCCATAGTACCCCTTCATGCCAGCTCCGCGCTGCTTCATGCAGATGTCTCCAACGGCCTGACCTTGGATTCCAGAGATAGTCCAAACAACTTGCTTTCACACTCCCGACATGTCCCCTCCCAACTCCCATTCCAGACTCGCAGGTTTTATGCAGGTGAAAACGATGAAAGGTTCTGAGAACATGTGATTGGGGAGCCTGACAATTACTCATGGTCAAATCAATGGATAACTAGCTGCAGAGAAAATTTAAAAGAAACAAAAATGACTGATAAGTTATGACAACATGCAGTAAGAACTAATGCTTGAATTTATGATTTTAGTAAAAAGCACTTCTGGCCATTAGAGGTTGCTCTTCAAGATAGGAATGGTAAGTAATTTGTTTTGTTTTGTTTTTCCCTTTTGGTTTGCTCTTCAGTTGTTAGCTCTGTACTCCTGCAGTCTAAGGAAAGAGAAGATTTCATAAAACACAAAATTAAGCTATGTATAATTACAGTCTACAGCTTTGAATACCTGCTGCTTCAAGGTTCTATACATCTTTAAAGTAGTATTTAGAGAACCCAGACCAGCATTTTTATAATCTAAATGCAACAAAACAAACAATTACAGTTCCCTTTGTAGAATGTTGATGATGAGTACCTTCAAAAGTACAGTAAATGCAAGATTGATGTATGAAGTTCTCAGGGCAATGCATTATATGAGCAACAGCTCCCCTATATAAGTGGAATAGTTGTATATTTTCCTTATTTATTTTTTACTTACACTTGTTTTACTAGTTTACAGAAAATGTTATCAGCTCAGTTCATATACAGTATCAGTCTGGTAAAAAATAGAGATGCCTCCTTATCTTATCAAGAGCCAGCTTGGTGTAGTGGTTAAGGTGCCAGGCTAGAAACTGGGAGATTGTGAGTTCTAGTCCCACCTTGGGCACGAAGTCAACTGGGTGACCTTGGGCCAGTCACTCTCTCTCAGCTCTAGGAAGCATGCAATGGCAAACCACTTCCAAAATCTTGCCAAGGAAACAGCAGTCCAGGCAGTCACCAAGACTCAACAATGACTTGAAGGCACACACACACAAACACACACCTTATCTTGTAAGCAACAATTCTGTCAGCTATTACTAGTGCCCAGAAGTTTCTTCCTACCCACACCTCCATGCAAGAAAAAAATCTGCCTGATACATATTCATGTAGATTTTTCAAGCCTGGTGGAAAAAGGTGGACACTGCCTAACTAGTTTCCTTCTCTGTTTTCCCTGGTGTTCTCTGTTTAGCATCCTCTTTCCTAAGGGCAGTCACAGAGAAAGGAAAGCGCTGGCATGAGTGAAGTGAGCCATGGTCTTTAGCCTTTGTCAGAAGCAGGAATTCAAACTGCTTCCAAGCAGAGACCTCCGCTTTGGAGCTCGTCAGAAGCACTGCCTTCTGGCCCTGATGTGCCTGCCTCTTTCCCTCCAGTGTTCCCACCAGGCTGCCTCCAACAGGTAAGGGACTAGCCTTGGAAAATTATCCCACTCCTGTTTGAGTGAAAGGAGTACGACAAGGCTGTATATTATCACCCTGCTTATTTAACTTATATGCAGAGTACATCATGAGAAATGCCGGGCTGGATGAATCACAAGCCGGAGTTAAGATTGCCGGGAGAAATATCAACAACCTCAGATATGCAGACGATACCACCCTAATGGCAGAAAGTGAAGAGGAACTAAAGAGCCTCTTGATGAGGGTGAAAGAGGAGAGTGCAAAAGCTGGCTTGAAACTCAACATTAAAAAAACCCAGATCATGGCATCTGGTCCCATCACTTCCTGGCAAATAGAAGGGGAAGAAATGGAAGCAGTGACAGATTTTATTTTCTTGGGCTCCAAGATCACCGCAGACGATGACTGCAGCCATGAAATTAAAAGACGCTTGCTCTTTGGGAGGAAAGCTATGGCAAACCTAGACAACATATTAAAAAGCAGAGACATCACCTTGCCGACAAAGGTCCGTATAGTTAAAGCTATGGTTTTTCCAGTAGTAATGTATGGCTGTGAGAGTTGGACCATAAGGAAGGCTGAGCGCCGAAGAATTGATACTTTCGAGCTGTGGTGCTGGAGAAGACTCTTGAGAGTCCCTTGGACTGCAAGGAGGTCAAATCAGTCAATCCTAAAGGAAATCAACCCTGACTGCTCATTGGAAGGACAGATACTGAAGCTGAAGCTGAAGCACATTGGCCACCTAATGCGAAGAGAGGACTCACTGGAAAAGACCCTGATGCTGGGAAAGACTGAAGGCAAAAGGAGAAGGGGACGGCAGAGGATGAGATGGTTAGATAGCATCACCGATGTAACGAACATGAATTTGAGTAAACTCCGAGAAACAGTGGAGGACAGGAAGGCCTGGCGTGCTATGGTCCATGAGGTCACGAAGAGTCGGACACGACTAAACGACTGAACAACAACAACAACAACAATTGTATTAGACTGCTTCTTGGAAATCCTTGGCTGGCAGTATGTCCGCCCCTTCATCCATCCCCCCTCCCCCTCCCCCAACACCCACACACACCCACGCATAAAACAGATACTGCCAAGATTTCAGTATCTACCTTTAAAAAAAACTCTCTTTGCAGAAAATTGAGACTACAACAGTTTCCAATCTAGAGTGAAGCTGTTACGTAGAAGCTCCAAAATACTCCTCCTCTCTCTCCTTGATTGAGTGAGGCGAACTCAGGCATGACAAGTGAGAGTAGCAATTTTGTCTCTATCCTTTTTCTTTAACGGCACCATCAGTTTCACAGCAATATAGTTAATGTTAATAAACCAACTCACTACGAAGTCTGAGAAAGAACAGGAAAGTATATAGCTGTAAAAATAATTTAGAAGCACACTATTAAAAGAAAGCTGTATTAAATTTGAAAAAAAATTAATATTCAAAGAACAACTGAATCTCATAACTAATACCAAAATGTTTCTGGGTTGAGGAGGAGATAGTATTGCTTGTGCTACTTAATCCTAATCCAGCAACAGATTAACTAAGAAATAACAGTACAAGAACATACAGTGTCAAAGTATAATCTGGAAATGATAGTTTTAAAAAAATAAAAGCTAATTTGAGCATTTGCAGTTTACAAGTTTAGCAGTATTAGCAGTTGGACAGTTGGACAGCACTACAGACTTCAGCCATGCAATCTAATCTAAAGAAAATGGTTGTTCCATGCTGCTGTATTGGCTAGGCTGTGTTTTAAAAAATCACAAACCAAAAATTGCCACTTAATATAATTATGTTTTATTCCAATTTCAGATCAGAACAATCAAACCAGCTCTTTTAAGCATGAACCATTTAGAGTTTAGAATATTTTACATCCCTGTAATAAACAGCTATAAATTTTTGCTTCCATTGCATTGTAGTTTCCATTGTTTTCCAATTTAAAAATAAATTGAAAATCATATCCATTGTCAATCTTTATGTAGAGTGAGTGGCAATTAACAGTCAGCACCTACCACCTATTATTGTGTTACTTGGTATACAGCAAGAAAGGAAAGGGCTTATTCTGAATTCCCACTGTGTCATGCTTCAGCATGGCATGACTGTAAATCTAGGCTTTCCAGACTTTCAATCTCTTATTCTGAAATTGGTTTAATTGGTGATAATTCTCAGACATGACTCAGCTAGTATAGATACTTCATTGCAGACAAAAATGAAACTAATTACAACAGAAGATCTGCCTACTTCAGAATTCATGAGTCAGAACCTATGTAAATATATCTATACCTACCACAATAGTCCAAATTTAAATTCTAGGCTTTTTCCTCCCACCTTTTCAAGTTGATGGTTGTTCTCTTCAAGGTCATAGAAGGCAGATATGATTTGTTGGCATTATGGCTTTCATTAATCTGGGAAATGCTCGCTCTGCTAGCAGGTTCATTTTTAATTCACTGTTTTCAATGGCCAGAACACTTAAAATGTTTCAGCTACGTTCCCTTGGAACATTCAGAACATTTGAGTGTTGTTGTGCCCGAACACAGTCAACTCAGGACATTCCAGCAGAACATTTTAAGCAGGGTTGCTTTGTTCCAAGATCAAATAAAACACATAACCATTTAGTACATACCCCTATTCTGTATTACTCATGGAACTGATCATACAAAACTACAGTCAGGAAAACAGGACTGGACAATCATTGGCAACCATGTTTTTTGTTTGTTTTCTTTAAAATGGGCACTTTCTGTCTTATAAGTTTAACAATTACCAGCATTTTAAGAAACCTCTTACTGAAGAACAATGCTGGGAATATTATAAATAAAATGGGACATATATTGTATGCTGATAAGGAAATCCTCAATATATTTGTACCCATCTTCTCTTCCAGAAGCAACACATAGACACATCTTTCTCTCAGTGCTATAAAGGTAGTCCTCACTTACCGACCACTCATTCAGCAACCGTTTTCCCCCCTCCTTGCAGAGCAGAGAGATTGGAAAGAAAGTGATTGCAAGAGAGTAAGCTATTTGCTCTTCTACACATCGAAAGTAATGTGATTGTGCTGGCAGCCCAGGGCTGGGAGCCTCAGGCGCACTATGCAAACAGCTTATAGCTCTCTTGTAATCCCTTCCTCTCCAATGAATGAATTAAATACAAATATTAATTTCCTTCTTGCTAATCTCCCCAGCACCAGTGTGAGCATTTCAAAGGGGAAAAGAGCATTTCAGTGGGGAAAAGGGCTATAAGATTTGCCCTGAAAACCCAGCTTCCTCATGAGTTAAATTCTGAAGGCTGTCCTTGCCATTTTGGGACCACCCAGCAGATCAAGGAGGGGCCTCTGGTGCTGTGAGTATATTCTTAATAAACTTTCTTTAAAAGTTTGTTGCCATCCAGGCATCTCCCTTGGTGTTCTCATTCTTTGGACTTACAACTTCTGCTTGAAGAACAGGTAGCAGCCATGGCTGGGGGCAAGTGGGGGCTGAGCTTTGCACAGCTTTGTGACAGTTGCACCCATTCCTGGACCAGGAGGCCTTGCTCACAGTCACTCATACCCTGGTCACTGCATTGCACTCTACATGGAGCTTCCCTTGAAGACCCTCCAGAAATTACAACTGGTCCAGAATGCAGCAGCACACACAGTTTTGGTCACCATATAGTTTGCCCATGTTATATGCTGCTGTGTAAGCTGCACTGGCTTCCAGTTTCTTTCCAGGTGCAATTCAAGGTGCTGATTATCACCTTTAAAGCCCTGAATATCACAGGGCCAAGTCATTTACAGGACTGCTTCTACTGAGGCTATTTGCCTGTTCAACTAGGTTTGACAGAGTGGGCACGCTCCAGGTCCCTTTCCTTAAATGTTGCCATCTAGCAGGACCTAGGCAGCATGCCTTCTTGGTAGTAGCCCCTGCCCTTTAGAACACCCTTCCTTCTGAGATCTGGGAGGCCTCTACCCTCCTACCCTTCCAAAAAGCCTTGAAGACCTGGCTTTTCCCACAAGCATTGGGGCAGTGTGAGGCTGGAGTCCGGTAAAGTTTGTTTGTTTGTTTCTTTATTTCTTTATTTATTTATTATTTAAATTTGTATCACCGCCCATCTCTTCCACACCTGGGGACTCTGGGCGGTTCACAATAATAAGTTAAAAATATAAAATTACAGCAACAATAATTTACATATAAAATCCAAATAAAAAGATGTTAATAATAAGGCAGGTTTCATGGCACCAGCCACTCCCAAGAGGAACTATTGGCATTCCCATCCCAAGCCAGGCGGAAGAACCAGGTCTTCAAATCTTTCTGGAAGGTCGGGAGTGAAGAAACTCGCCTCAGCTCCAGGGGCAAGATATTCCAAAGGGCGGGTGCTACTGCAGAGAAGGCACGCCTCCTGGATCCCGCTAGATGGAACTCTTTTGCCGATGGGATCCTTAGCAAAGTTCTTTGTGGATGCATGGAAAAGTGCTGCATTTGGGGATGCTGGGAGTTTCTGTGTTGGTTTTCATGTTTTTTTACTGTTTTTATTATTTGTATGGTCATTTACGGGCCATGTTGCATAAGATGGGTGTAGTGGCAACCTGCGTAAGACCTTTGTATTTCTAGGAGTTAGGTGGCATGTTTTGATTTTTCTTCCCCCACACCTAGGAGAGTTTATTTTGAATTATATTGATGTTTAATTGGCTTGTCTTTGTTTCTGCTTGGCATGGGAAGTGGGGGGAGAGAAAACCCCCAGCTTGTTAAGTTTAAGCATAAGTTCACTCCTCCAGCCACCCCTCTAGCGGCTTGGAATGGGGGGGATGATAAGAAATTGTTTATGCTTAGGCACTGGCTTATCTGATGGTTTCCCAGGCTATTGGAATGATGTCATGGACAGGTGGCCCAGTCCCCAAAGGAATCCCAGTCAAGGTCAGTCTGGGCTTGGTCACAGGGTTTGGAAGCCAGGCTTTGATAAAAACCTTGGGATTGTCTTTGGAGTTTTGAGGGAACTTTGATGCAGGCTCAGGACGCTGGGTGCTGTGAGACTCAACAGCCATTCCTTTTGGGGTTATTCTCTGCTATCTTAGCCAAGTTCCTGGTAGCAACAAGAGAATAAAGGTATCACCTTGTTTGGTATGTATGTATTTCTTTCTGTATGCTATGCTTGTTATGCTTTGTGTAATTTGTGTAAACTGTGTTTAACTTTGTTTGCTGAAGTTTATAATAAAGCTTTAAGTTTCTTTATCCACTGGTGTGGTATTATCTCTGGATCAGAACCAATTGCCCTAGCCCCTGATCAAGGTGTGGACACTTGGCAACACAATGGGCAACTCTATAAATCTAATAAACAAACAAACTAACTAATAATTGCTATTGGTCCTGACATTAAGTCTTGCAACCACCTAAAATATTCAAAGTTACTTTATCGTATAAATCAGACAAAATTTAACAAGTTCTAGGAGCAAAATAGTACTTACAGATTTTGTGGTCTTATATGCTGTTTCTTTTCACTTTATTAAAAAAAACCCTATCATTTAAATATTTAAAAATGTAATCCATTCTACATTTATGGGGAAGTAAACTCACTAAATTCAATCTTACTTATTTCTGAGTAAATAGGTTTGCTGGGAATATTCCAAATAGCACCCCCCACACACACCAGAACTAACATACTTAGAAAAACAATATATTCCCTTGTGTCATTGGCTGTAAACCCAAAAGTGCATAAAAATGTGGAGGAACAATGGGCTTTTCTGCACTTCAGCCTTAAGCTGCTTGTCTCCCATGCATAAACTGGCTGGAAATCAAGCCAGTTTAAGCTTTTTTGCCCTTATTTTTTCCTTCTTTCTTCCCTTTCCATCCTTATGAGCAAATGGAGCAAAAGGTCTTTACTTATAAGAGTTCTGTTACAATTCTGTTACTTGCTGATTAAGAACTATAGCTACCATTTATTCTAAGGTAAACTGCTGTTAAAGACATTATCTGCCAATAATCAATAATATCAGTGAATGCTTCAGTCTCATTCAAGAAACACAGATCTTGGACCTCTCTGTAATTTTTAAAAGATCTTTCATTGAAGCAAGAAGGGAAAGGTATGCTTTCCTCAGAAATAAAGAGTAGTCAAGAGACATGATTTTTAAGCTCCCTGTCTCCTCCAAATCTGAAGGAGTCTGCAACAAATTTGAATCCATTCTTCTTTGTAAACCAAATTTCATAGACCTGGAATTTGTAGTCTAGATTTTATGAAAGAATTTTCAGAAAAATCACTAATGTGTTCAAAAGAATCACTGAAAAGCATGCACAAGCTTATTCATATTTTAGATACTCTATAACTGCACTACCAAACTTATTATTTAGATGCATATGCAATTTTCTATAATAAGAATGTTTTGCTTATTTGTCAAATCAGATGTCATCTTGCCAACCCAAAGTCAACTATCATTATCTGCAGGTAATTTCCTGAAGGTTTGGGTTTGCTGCTACAACAAGGCACAGGATCCCACTTAACTCTCTTCTGTAGGTGTAATTAAGTGCCTCCAAATGTTTTGCTTAATTGCATTCCTTAATGTTCTGAGTAATGACTTGCTCTTTTTCTTCAGCTACAAATTGCATTCATAGCTTCTAGTGATCCCATTTATCATTGCAATTTGCTTAGTTTGAAATGTTCTCCATTAATTAGTTCTTTTCAAGTCTTTTAAAAGAAATGTTGGAACATCATTAATTCTAGATAGGCAATCTATTATTGCTTAAGAGAATTACATATTGCAACCTGTTCTTTTTTGAAACCTCATCTATTTTGCCTTTGTAGAATTTATCTCATATGATCACCTTACTCAAGGCTGCCCTAGAGAGGGCCTTTCTAATTTTTAATCCTATATCTCCAAGCATTCTGGGACTGACCTCAACAAAATAGCATTTAAAGAGCAGGGTTTTATTTATAGACTTTTAAAACATTTCTGCTTTGAAAAGGCAACACAACTCACTTTCTACCTAAGCACAACTACATTAGGACTAGGAAATCTGGGCTGCCAAGATCCAGATAACCAGTAGATAGCAGCAAAGGGTTAGATTTTTCTGGATCTCTTTGTTACCATCTATGTTCATCTGAATTTTTGCAGTCCAGATGGGGTAGCCCTAAGTATCTAAAGCCTGGATTTCTGATTTTTTTTCTTTTAATCGGGCAGGAAACAATTCCCAATCTGGGGAAGATTTTTAAGAAAGAAGTTATAGGATCTTCCTGCTCCAATCAGTGTGTCTGCCAAATATTGCTAGGACTGTTTATTCATTGGCTAAAAACAGTGAAGAGAGGTTTTTCTTTTAAAATATAAGAAATAGAAGAGATGGACTACACATTTTGCCTCTTACCTCAACTTCTAAAAGAGTTATAGACTTTTTTAAAAAAAATTAAAAATGGAAACTAAAAATTTATTACTATGTCTCTTACAGGTTGGGGCCTCCACTTGACGAGGCCTATGTATATGTGTGAAGCAGTAGCTATTACTTGTATTGCCTTTTCAAAGCAGAAATGTTTTTAAAGTCTATAAATAAAACCCTGCTGTTAAAAGAGAAGCTGTCATGCCACATTCTAAAGCATTCCTATATTTTAAAAATTATTTGGTGGGATTCAATATTTCATCTACTGGTCTCACCCTGGCTACACCTGCTAGGGCCTTTCTCCACCCCCACTGTATAAAGATGCCCCTGC
Organism: Charina bottae; assembly: GCA_023362775.1. Lineage (NCBI taxonomy): Eukaryota > Metazoa > Chordata > Lepidosauria > Squamata > Charinaidae > Charina > Charina bottae. The sequence goes on along the minus strand of JALMGJ010000028.1, from coordinate 4,385,938 downwards.
CCAGGTTTTTTGTATGTCACACCACATGACATTTTCTTCCTTTCATCCCTAGTGCATGAATGAGGAAGGCTTTAGTTGTCCTTTACCGTTCCGGTGCTAAAGTACCATTTGCCCCCTTAAACCGACAGCAAGCAATGACAACAGCAAAGAAGGTACCATGTGTTTACACCCAGGACACCAGGGGACCGAACAGAGGAGGGATCACAGAGGCACTTACTGGCCATTTCAGGCTGAGGCAGGTCTATTTCCTTGCCTTCAGGCTCATCTGCTGCCATTCTGTTCTTGTCTTCTTAAAGAGCTAGAAAGAGTTGCATGTGAAAGTTGCTGGGGCTTGCAACAGCATAACTGTGAAATGGTGGAACAGGCTGGCATATTAGAACAAGCTGAAATAACGAAGCCCTGAAATGTTGAGACCAACTCCCCTAACACCCCTCCCCCACCTCTGAAACAGAACATGGAGGAATTAGGAAGTCAGTATTTATTGCCTATATAAAACAATGGGAGAGAAATCCTAACTAAAAATGCTGTGACTCCACATGTTGAATTTTATTTAATTTGGATTAAAATTAAATAGGGGTGTAGGAGGGAGGCTCAGGAAGGATCGTAGGGATGACTCGTTTTTGGCAATGAGTCAAATAAAGGAATGTGGGCGTGGTGGCTCAGCGGGTTAGATGCCAGGCTTGTTGATTGGAAGATTGCAAATTCAGAGGTTCAAATCCCTAGCCCCATGTGACGGAGTGAGCTCCCACACTCGCCGCAGCTCTTGCCAACCTAGCAATTCGAAAGCATGCAAATGCAACTTCGGTGGGTAGGTAACAGAGTTCCGCACGAGTCATGCGGCCACATGACCATGGAAGCGTCTTCGGACAACGCTGGCTCTTCGGCTAACAAACGGAGGTGAGCACCAGCCCCTAGAGTCGGACACGACTGCACAAATGTGCGGGGGGGAACCTTTACCTTTTACAAATAAAGGAAATAGAGGTAAGATAGTGATTGGCACTGGAAGCAGCAAATTTCATGCCAGTATGTTTTCTGCTGACTCCAGGGTGGACTGGACAGCACCTAACTTGGTAGTCAGGAAAGATCCTGGGAAAGATTTTTGAATGAATGAATGAATGAATGAATGAATGAATGAATGAATGAATGAATGAAGTTTCTATTCCCCCTGTTTCCAGCTAGTCTCCTGACTTTCCTACAAAGTAATGGGTGACTAACAAATTTCATATTCCTTAAGGTGCCCTTGGACAGTGTCAGGACAAGGGGAAAAGATAATTTTAACACTGGTAAAATCTGTGTTAGTCACGGGTGTGGATGAGATGAAGATAATATCATAGGAACACAGCAGAAAAAAGATATTGTAGGCTGCCCAGAATTGTGGCATATAGGTGGTCATATAAGACAAACAAACAAACAAATAAATGTTGCCAAGTCATGTTTGTTCCATGTTTACATGAAGTAGGCACATGGTCCTAGGCTGCATCTAGAAAAACTGGATTATAATCTAGCCTTGATATCAACATTCATAACTGTAGCAATAGATATCACTTCTAGGGTTCTATTTTTTCAGTGTAAGATGTAATTTTTTTTGTTGGATTAAATGAAACATTCATTTTAAGGAGGGTTACATGCAAGGCCACCTGCTTTTGTCTGTCTTCCATCCATTATTTATGATGATCAAATGGCTCCATTTAGTTTATAGCCCTTGATAAAGACATCCCCATGAATTGTTCTTGTCTTTTTAATGCCACATAAGCTAGTAAGCATTGTCAAACTTTCTGGCAGTGGAATCTTTAGGTGATTTATGTTTTATGTGAAGTTGCACACATTTCTCTCCTAAACTGCCTATAAGTTAAGAACTAGGCATTATGCCCTTGCATGTCTACCAGACTGTTTTAAAAACAGAATCTAACTTAGCTGGCAGGCAATTATTTTTCATTTTGAATGAGATCCTAATGACTGCTGATCTAACCATTACAGCACTACCATTTCTTTTAAGAAAGTGAAGGATTTAAATAATAAAATCATTTCACTACTCTTGATGGGAAAGCAGCTTGCATAGTTGTGCCTGAAAGTCTTTCAAAACATCTCATATATCTCTAGGAGAATAATAGGTTATCTGAACTGGAAGTAGTTTATACCTTCTTTGACTAGAGAGTAGTCATTAACATGTAAATTATAGGTTTCCTTTTCTTACATCTTAAAAGAATATTAGTCTCACTTACAAGGAGGAGCCAAAACAAAGCTGAACATTTAAAAAATTATTTCTGCACAGAAAGAGAGAGAGAGAGAGAGAGAGACAGACAGAAACACACACACACACACAGAGAGAGAGAGAGAGAGAGACAGACATCCTTTTAATATAAAAATATATCTAGCATAGACGGTGGAAACTGTAAGTTTATATTAAGAGAAGTCCACAAGACTTCTGTTTTGTTCAGCTCAAAGAAGAATGATCAAAACCAATTACATTTCTGAATGTATTATTACTGTGTATTTTATGTACTCTACTCTATGTATTTTTATAACCTGCTGTTACAATATAATACTGATTGTGTGGACAGAAAATGTAAGGCGATCCATCAATTAAAGCTTACCGTATAAAATAATTATGTAGCAGAGTTGAGTCTGTAGCATTTCCATTATTATTATTATTATTATTATTATTATTATTATTATTAATTATTATTATTAAATTTTTATTGATGATTTTTATACAATAGTAAAAATGATACAAATTTAAGAAAAAGAGAAAAGAGTAAAGAAAAGTACTGAATAGGTAAAGAAAAGAAAAAAAAAGTATAAAGAAGCGGCTTCCGATCATTATAGCATCTGTCCTCCCTCTTTAAGGTTACATCATTATTCCCTCCTTCCCATATTTTACCCTTTCTAATAATCAAATCCATAAATCACCAGTTCATTTTTTCCCATTTTCAGCAAAAAGTCCATAAAGTCAGGTTTCAGGCCGGGATATGGGACGGAGACCGCATTGGTCGCGCTTATGGATGATCTCTGGCGAGAGCGGGATGGAGGGAGTGCGTCCATCCTAGCTCTCTTAGATCTCTCAGCAGCTCTCAATACCGTCGACCACGGTATACTTTTGGGGCGGCTCAGGGAGTTGGGGGTGGGCGGCATGATTTTATGCTGGTTCACCTCCTTCCTCCAGGGCCATTCCCAGTCAGTGTTGATAGGGGAGGAGAGAGCTGACCCGCGACCCCTGACTTGTGGGGTGCCGCAGGGGTCGGTTCTCTCTTCTCTCCTGTTCAACATCTACATGAAACCGCTGGACGAGATCATCCGTCACCACGGGATGAGGTATCACCAATATGCTGATGATACCCAGTTATACATCTCCATCCCGGGTGAAGTAAGTGATGCGGTCGATGCCTTATCCCAGTGCCTGGAGGCTGTGGGGGTCTGGATGGGGAACAACAGGCTTCAACTGAACCCTGGTAAGACAGAGTGGCTGTGGATCGATGCCCCCCCTGTATCCGGGAAGTTATCATCTTTGGTTCTGGATGGGGTTGCACTACCCCACTCGGACCCAGTGCGGAATCTGGGGGTCCTCCTGGACTCTCGACTCCTGCTCGAAGAGCAGGTGGCAGTCGTGGCCAGCAGGGCCTTTGCACAGCTTCGGGTTGTGCACCAGCTACGCCCTTTCCTGGATCGGGATGCCCTCCGAACAGTCACTCACGCCCTTGTCATCTCCCATAAGATTATTGTAATGTGCTCTACATGGGGCTACCCTTGAAGAGTATCCGGAAGATTCAGCTGGTGCAGAATGCAGCAGAGCGGGCAGTTATGGGTGCTACGAGATCAGCACATGTGACACCTCTGCTGCGCGAGCTGCATTGGGTACCAGTTTGCTTCCGGATCCAATTCAAGGTGTTGGTGATTACCTTTAAAGCCCTACATGGCATAGGGCCAGGGTATCTGAGGGACCATCTCGTCCCAATAACATCGGCCTGCCCCACCTGTTCATGCAGAGAGGGCATGCTTCGGACCCCTTCAACAAGAGAATTCCATCTAGCGGGGTTCAGGAGGCGTGCCTTCTCTGCGATAGTGCCTGCTTTATGGAACATCTTGCCCCCGGAGGCGAGGCTGGCTCCCTCACTCCTGACCTTTCGGAAGGCTTTTAAGACCTGGCTCTGCCGCCTGGCATGGGACGACGGAGGTAGTAGTGCCTCTTGGGGTTGGTTGGCCCTGTAGTATTGTGATCTATACTATGGCTTTTAACCATCTTTGGATTTTATTTATTCTTATATTTGTTGTTTTTTAGAAATTCTGTATAGATTTTAAATTTTTATCTGTTGTAACCCACCCAGAGTCCCCTGTTCGGGGAGATGGGCAGGGATAAATTAAATAAATAAATAATAAATAAATAAATAAATAAATAAATAAACAAACAAATAAATAAAGGGTTTCCCATCACTAATAAATGTACTTGTTGACTTTTCCCTAATCAAACAAGTCAATTTTGCCATTTCTGCAAATTCTGTCATTGTGATGGTCCTCGGTTTGTGATCAGCACTCCGCACACAAAATGCGTTGGAATCGATAGGAATCTTTATTGCATTCAGTGACCCATGGCACTTTAAAGACTCAAGTGACTTCAGTTTCACAAATGTCAGTATAAATACATTCAGTTTCCCTCCCCTCTGCCAATTTCCTCTCATCCGTGATTTCAGCCATTTCAAACCTCTCTGCTAGTCCAAGGTGCTGGATCAACACTCCCTCTTCCTCCTGTGCCTAATCATTAGTCTTTTTATGGTTTTGTTTGTTGTATCTTCCTCCGGCTGGCACCATGTCAGAATGACACCCAAGGGGGGGTTGTTCATGACATTCTGCCCACCCTTGTTTCAGTTTTCCCGGGTATTTGTTGTGAAAGTACCTTACCAATCAGGGTGCTCTTACATTGCTGCTGTCCACCCACTCACTTTGTGATTTCGTAAAGGGTTTCCACTGGACTAGGTACTGCAACTTCCCCTTATGTACTCTAGAATCTAATATTTCCTACACTTCAAAATGACATCCCCCATCTACCATTATTGGTACTAGCACTTTTTGTTGTGGGTGCCTTCGTTCTGATTCCTTGGCTGGTTTCAATAGGCTACAGTGAAACACTGGATGAATTCTTTCGAAGTTTTTTTGAAGTTGCAATCGCATTGCCACCTCATTGATTACTTTGGTGATTGGGAAGGGTCCTATGAATTTTGGACCTAATATTTTGGAAGATTGTGAAGACTTTAGAAATTCTGTGGATAGGTATACCTTGTCCCCTGCCTTCAATTTCCATTCGGGAGACCTTTTGTGATCAGCATATTCCTTGTATGTTTCCTTAGAGTGTTTTAATGCTTTCTGTATTGCTGGCCACCCCTCTGCTATGTGTTATGCCCATCCATCCAGTGGTACCATTATAGCATCTGGCTTAGGTAATTCTGGGAATGCTACGAAGTCCTGGCTGTTTACCTCCCTAAATGGTGTTACTCCTGTACTTTGACGTACCGAATTGTTGAAAGTTACTTCTGCAAAAGGTAGGTGTTCTACCCAGTTGTCTTGTTGGTAATTTACACCTCAGGTAATGTTCTAGCACCTGGTTAGATCATTCACACCCACCGTTTGTAGATGGGTAGTGACTCAAACTCAGACCCTGCTCTACCCCCATTAATTTTAAGTATGCTCTCCAAAATTTTGAAGTGAACTGGACTCCGTGATCGGAAATTACTAATTCAGGAGCCCCGTGGAGTCTATATACATCAGGGGCGGGGAACCTTTTTTCTGCCAAGGGCCATTTGGATATTTATAACTGGGGACCGGGGGGTGGGGGCAGGGTTTCTGGGATTTCTGCAGACCAGGGGCCAGAGTTTGTGGACGGGAGCCAATCACAAGCACTGGGGGGCAGGGTTTGCGGGTGGGAACCTATTGCGTGGAAGGGGTGGGGGTTGTGGGCCTTAGGCGGGAGCCCCACAGGCCTTATATGGCCTGCGGGCCTGACATTGCCCACCTGATATACATGCTGAACAAACAGTTTTGCAAGCTGCCTTGCTGTTCGAATCCCAGCGCAGGGTACAAAGTGCGCCTGCTTTGAAAATAAATAAGTTATCACCCTGTCTTTTACTGTCTTTTAGTGACTCTCTGGTAAGTCTACAATAAAATAAAATTTGCTTCCAAGGTTGGGTAGTATTGGCTACTCCCTGCAGTAGTTGTCTGGGTTTTACCCCCACTCTCTTCGCCATGGCGCATGTTTGGCAGCTGGATATGTATTTTCCTACATCCTGTTTGAGGTTCAGCCACCAAAACTGCCTCCTTAAGAAGTGCATGGTTTTTAGAAATCCAAAATGTACTGCCAATTTATCATCATGGCATTTCTCTAGGATTTTCTTTCTTTCTTTCTCATTGAGTCTGGATATTCTATCTGCCTTCCACCACACCCCTTGTTTTTCTATTAGGCTGCCTGTGTTGGCTTCTATCCAGTCATCTGCTTTATACGCTTCGCTTAGTTCCTCCTGCACCCCCTCAGCTGCGCTCACTTTAAGCTTCTTTGTCTTGCTCTGGGTTACTGCCACCCCCCCCCCCCCCTTTGTCTGGTCGGGATGATGGAGTCATCCTTCCTTCTGGCTGTTGTGCTGCAGAAGCCATGACAACACATCTGCCAGAAAGTCCCCCCCCCCCGGTAAATACTTCAATGTGAAGTCGGACTGGCTGAAGAATTGAGCCCACCTGACATGTTTGGGGTTGAGTTTCCTCGAAGTTCATAGCGCTTCCAGATTTTTATGATCGGTCCATACTTCAAATGGGTGTTTTTCCCCTTCTAGTAGGTGCCTCCAATTTGCTAGTGCTGATTTAACTGCATACACTTCCTTCTCCCAAATGTGCCACCTGCACTCCGTGGTGTTAAACTTACACAACAGATAAGCACAGGGTCGTAGTTTTCCTTCTTTGTCCCTTTGCAGTAATAATCCCCCCATGGCCATTTCTGATGCATCCACTTGTATAATGTAAGGTTTATTTGGGTCTGGGTGTTTTAATATGGGTTCTGATGTGAACAATGTTTTTAATCACTCAAATGCCTCTTGGCACTCTGCTGTCCACTTTATGGGTGCGCTAGGCTTCACAGGATTCCCCGCTTCCCCCTTTTTCTTGGTCTTTAAAAGATCAGTGAGGGGCAATGATACTTGTGCAAAGTGGTCAATAAACTGGCAATAGAAGTTTGCAAAGCCTAGGAAACTTTGGAGTTGCTTTCTAGTCTTAGGTGGTTCCCACCTTACTATGTCCTGTACCTTTCCCTGATCCATTCCAATTCCCTCGCTTGAAATCCTGTATCCTAGATAGTCTAACTGTACCTTGTGAAATTAACACTTTGAAAGTTTGGCATACAATTGGTTACATGCTAGCCTTTTCAGTACCTCCCTCACCAGCCCCATATGTTCTTTCATTGTTTCTGTGAATATTGAAATATCATCCAGATACACCAGTACTCCTTTATATAATAGATCATGCATGATTTCATTGATTAATTCCATAAATACCCCTGGCCCCCCTTCTAGCCTTTTAGCCTGAATGGGAGCACCAAGAATTCAAAACTGCCTAATTGACAATTAAACAATGTTTTCCATTCATCCCCCTCCCAAATTCTCACCCTGAAATATGCTTCCCTTAGATCTAATTTGGTAAATATTTTCCCTTTTGATAGGTGAGACAACATGTCTTTGATTAATGGCAGTGGGTATTTGTTTGCCATACAAATTGCATTCAGTCCCCGATAGTCCATGCACATTCTTAAGGATCCATCTTTCTTTGTTCTGAATAAGACTGGTGCTGCCATTGGGGAGTTGGCTGGGCGAATGAATCCACGCTTTAAGTTTTTGTCCACAAACTCCCTTAGTGCCTCCAATTCTTTTGGAGTCAATGGGTACAGTCTCAGTTTAGGCAATGTCACCCCAGGTTCTAATTGTATGGCACAGTCAGTTTTCCAGTGGGGGGAAGCTTGTCAGGGTCGCTTTGCTTGCCTGCCATGTCTTTGAGCCAACACATGTCATGCCATATAGAAGCTGACTTGTGTCAGCCTGCTTTGTAGCTGCTACTTTGCACAGAAGAGAATTGCCTCCCTCGCATTCCTCACTGACTGAGACTAACTGTGAACACTGATAAGACACCTGGACTTTCATTAACAAGTTGGGAGGGGGGAAGATCTGGAGTGGGAAAACGGTTGTTTTGAGACTAACAATGGATGAAGTCAGAGGGATGTTTTTAAGTTTGAATGCTTTGTGCCAAAACTGGTATTCAGAGCTTCACAGCCATCCTATGTAGCTGTATTCTAATAAATGAATTATTTTAGCAGTCTGATAATTTGTCTGGAGAATTTCTTAAGTTAGATACTGGCACTGGGATCATCACAAAGCTGGTCTGCTTCTTCCTCCCCAAATACTACGCTCAAGTCCTTATATATATTGGGGATGTTCTCAATTTCTATCCCCTCCCCATTAGTCTCTTCTCTTAATTCTGCTGCTTCGCCTACTAGTTCATGCCTTGCTGATTGTCCCAGGAGTTGGGTTCCCTGGTCCTTCCCATTCCCAAACGTCAAGCTACTTTTTGTCCAATTTATTTGGGGATTCCAGGCTTGTAGCCATGATAATCCCAGCACCACCGGTGGGTCTGAGACAGGGGCCACTATAAATCTCAGAACCTTTTCTTGGTCCCCTATTTTCATGTGCACCGGCTCCATGCAATATTTTGTTGGTCCACCCCTCATCTCAGTCCCATCAAGTTGAACAAAGCCGATTGGTTCTTCTAATTTTTTCACTTTTAACCCCAGTTTTGTTACAATAGTGGGGTTCATGAGACTGCGAGTAGACCCCGAATCCAATAGTCCTGTAAGCCTTATGGTGCCCCTCCCCCGGATGCTTTTTAGTGTAATTTTTCCAGCATCACTGGGCAGTCCCCACTCAACACCCAATCTACGGGCCTCTGGTGCTCAGCCTGTTCGTTGGTGCTCAGAACAAGCTCCCGTCATTTCTCGTCTGGTGAAACTCCTCCTCAGATGAATTTCCCTCTTCTGATAACAATTTGTGGGGTCTTCCTCCCTTTGCTACTGCTGCTGCCCCTTGCTCCTTACCGCTGGGGTCTTTGTTGCCTCCTCCTTTGTTGCCTCCTCCTGGTGTTGTAGTTTGAGGGCATTTCGGCAATTCGGTGTCCTTTGCCACATCTGAAGCATAATCTCTTTCTTGTTGTCTGCTCCTTCTCCTCCTCCCACAACATGCGACACCCACGGTTCTTGGGTTGGGGGTTGTGCGCTGTTGAGTGTTTGCCCCTCACCTCATTTCATTGTTGCTCTTTGACTTGAGCTGGTAGACTCTCTATTTCTCCGGCTAGACAAATCTACTCTCTCACTGTCTTTGGGTTGCCGCGCATTAACGCCCATTGTAAAAGTTCTGCTTGCAGCCCCTTTTGAAAGTACTGTACTTTGAGGGACTCTGGCCAATCGGTGAGTCTTCCAGCCAGTTTCCTGAACTCCAGTGAGTATTCGGAAACAGACCTGTTTCCTTGTTTGAGGCATTGCAGGTTTGCCTCAGCTTTTAAATTCAGTAAAGGGACTTCAAATCTTTCCCTTAATGTGCCCATAAATTCATCGAAACTTCTTAGCTCTATGGATTGTGCATCATGGAGCACCACCAACCAATCGGCTGCCTCCCCCTCTAAACAGGTTGACACAGTTTATTTTCGCTTCTTTGGAGAAAAACGAGTCCCCATGCTCCCTCATAAAACCCCTCACCAGGGTCAAGAAGTATGCCAATGTTTTTGGGTCGCCCATGAATTTCATCTTCAGCTCCCTGGCTCCGGCATGTCTGTTGATACCATTGCTGTAGTGTGCTCCCCCTGCAGAGGCTCTCAGGGTAGGGTAGTTTTTGGAAGCTCTTCCCACCTCCTGCTGCCCCATTCCCATTTCTAAGCCTCCAGGGTCCTTGCCCCATGCCCTTTGTGCAGTTACCTCGGCTGTGTTTGATGTTGGTGGTTCTAGTCTCTGCAGCACCCTCCAACATCCCTTGTAGACGGTCCACTCATTCCTCCATCTGCTTAAATCTTGCGTCCATCTCACGGTTCTCCACTGCTCTCCCAAAGTCGAGGCTTCCTCCCAGGCTAGGTGTTGCAAAAGTCGATCCCCATTCTCAGTCTCCTCCAATGTGCTGAGCCCAATGGGGATCATACTCCGTCACCCATCACCCTTGTGGTGTGCCTCCCCAGGTGGTTGGTGTCGCCATGATACTGTGGGGTTGGGGGATCTGGGTACCTTTGTATGAATCGTGGAATTGTGGGAGACCGGGCTGTGCTTCCTCCCTCAACATTTTTTCCATATTTTAACTCTCGCTGGAATGCTTCCACCCAGGTAGAGTCTAGTTAGAGAGATGCAACCTAATGTAATGACTACAGAATCCTATTTGCAACAAAAGAGTCTCACAAGGTATTCTTGGAAAACTATTTACTGCTAGGTTACTGTATACAGAGAAAGTTGCATCTGAAGAAAGCGCGGGCTTTCTCCCCTTGATAATATCCCCCACAACCCCTCCCCCCTGTTCAGGCCACTTGAGATCTTGAGTGCTCTGCTCTTCTCACACCTCCTTGCGACCTTGGTCCACCGGCTGGCAGATCACTGCCGAGGAATGCGGGTCCGGCCTCTTCCCCTTTAACTCCTTCAATGCATGATCCCTGTTGCAAAGGTCTGCAGCTTTACAACAGGGATCATGACACTTGAGTCTTTCTGTGATGGTCCTAGGTTTGCAATCAGCACTCTGCACGCGAAATGCACTGGAATCAATAGGAATCTTTATTGCATTCAGTGACCCATGGCACTTTAAAGACTCAAATGACTTCAGTTTTACAAATGTCAGTATGAATACATTCAGTTTCCCTCCCCTCTGTCAATTTCCTCTCATCTGTGATTTCAGCAGTTTCGCAACTCTCTGCTAGTCCAAGGTGCTGAATCAACACTCCCTCTTCCTCCTGTGCCTAATCGTTAGTCCTTTTATGGTTTTGTTTGTTGTACCTTCCTCTGGCTGGCACCATGTCAGAATGACACCCAAGGGGGGTCGTTTGTGACAGTCATCTTCACCAACCATTCCTCTGTTGTAAGTATTGTTTACAAACCTTTCTTCCATTCTCCCTTCACATGCAGCCAAGTCTCTTTTGATAGGTTCAGAAACAGAAAGATAGTGCAACAAAGTAGGTGAAAAATGATACGGCTAATGATCATGGAGGCCCACCTCAGATTAAACAAATATGAACAAACAATAGACAGCCTCAAGGAACAACTAGAACAGACTATGACCCCTGAACAAATCAACATGCTGACTACTACCATCAGGACCACATCACTGAGACAAGCAGAAAAAAGGAAAGCTAAACTCCAAACTAAACTACTTAAATTAAACCCCAGAAACAAAAAAGTACCAGAACCGGAATGGGTTGTCAACATGTCCAGCCGCCCATTATCCACTACAGAACACAGTATCCTGCAGAGAGGCCTCAATTACAACATAGAGGATGTGAATAAATTAGAATTCTTTGAAGCTTTAGAAACAGCATTAAAAACTACAGGACTTACTACAGAAACCCAAGAGAATGTAAGACACATAATCATACCACAAAGCAGAAAGACATGGAAACAGAATCAACTGAAAGCAGAGGACAGAGCAGCCCTCAAAAACCTAAAGATGGACCAAACTATCATCATCCTCCCAGCAGACAAAGGCTGCACCACCGTCATTATGGACAGATCACAATATATACAAAAAGCCAAAGATTTACTTGAGAATAAAGAAACCTACACCCCAGTAAACTGTCAGATTTCTCATGGGAAAGTAGTTACAAATTGTGTTCTTCACAGGCTGATAAGATGTTATGGTTACCTCGGTGAGATGCCTGTTTTCAAACAAGTAAGGGGAGGTGAGACGCATGCTTGCTAGATGCAACACTGCCACCTACTGGCAGGTTATACTCTGTGCTTAGAGTCTCCAGATCTGTAACCTGACCAATCAGATCTGGTTCAGGGGAGTATAACTAGGTTTACTGCTAATGAGTTTCTTTTGCTCTTGACTCTGCTTGTCTGGTAGCCATTATCAAGTGTCTTTCTTTTGCTCTCGACAAAAGACTTTGAAGTGTAGCCAACTGGCTTAGTGTTTGCCAGGTTTGTGTTCCTTAAGTCCTGTATTCGATGGAAGCAAGAAATGAGAAGTATATCTGTGTCTTCTGCTTTTAAGCTGTTTCTTCTGCTTGTGCTGTACCGTATGTATACGAACTGCTTAATCTACAGTAAATATTTATAGCTTAGAAAGCTGTACTCTGCGTGTTTACTCTTGCCTCCTCCCAACTCATCAGGTCATGACATAAACACCAATCCCATACAGAAATTGGACAACCAGGTCAAAAGAATCCTCAACGACTTAACCAAGAAAGGTCAAATCACAAAAGAAGAACAGAGGCGGATGAAAAGCAGTGGACCCATCTTCCCACGCTTCTATTGATGCCCCAAAATACACAAGCCCAACATACCGCTCCGTCCAATTGTATCATTACCAGGGACCCCCACATACAACATAGCTAAAGAACTTACAAGAAAACTTGGGCATCTCACAGAGGAGCGCAAATACTCTATCAACTCCCCACTACAGTGCCTCCAGAAAATCAAAGACCTAAAAATAGATGAAGATGAAATTATAATGTCATTTGATGTCACTGCACTCTTTAGATCCATAGACCAAGCACTAGCAATTGAATCCATGGCAGCAGTTCTATGTAACACACCTGACCTAACTAGATACATCAAGATCAAAATACCCAGAATCATGGACCTCATCAACCTCTGCCTCACCACCTACTTTCAGTTCAAACCCAGTGTCCTTAAAGGCTCCGCTGCAGCTGTGAGCTCAATTACTTTTCCAAGGCTCCTGGTCACTCAAACTCATGAGTGGTCACAAATCCTGTGGTCTCCTCACAAGAAGCAGCCTTCCAGAGCACAAGTGGGTGATCTCTGGCCTCTCCTTATCCAGAGAGGCTCTGCTGGCCTGGGCTTGTCACCCAGCCATCGGTCTCTGCCACAATGTTGCCCCCGCTCCTTCAGAGACGTCTTAGTCTACCATTCTCCTCACTCAGAAGCCTACTCTGTAGCATTTCCAATTAGAGTGCAGAAAAAGCTAACTTCAGAAAAATTAACTTCAGAAAAAGCTACCAAATACTCCTTCCTCCTCCTATTTTCCCCACAACAACCCTGTGAGGTGAATTGGGCTGAGAGAGAGTGACTGGCCCAAGGTCACCCAGCCAGCTTTCATGCCTAAGGCAATCTCAGTGTCCTAGTTTCTAGCCTGTTGCCTTAACCACTACACCAAATTGGCTCTATAATAAAATCTCATGATAAAATTATCATGTTGGATAATTTCCAAGTTGACATTTTTCACCAAGGTGTGCATGATGGCATTTCAGTTCCAAATGTTCTTGGATAAGAAGAATATTTAGACTGACATCTGTTTGGATTCAGACCTGGTTTTGGAATGAGAATTTCCTCATCCTTGTAGATGCTTTGCACCAGGAATTAGACAGGGGCAGTATATCTCTGTGTCTCACCATTGTCCAGAAGGATTGACCATGGTACTGAATCCTTCTTGACTACCAAAAGAATAGGTATAGGCTGATGAAAGATTGCAATCTGGCAGTGTAATTTATTTTTACAATGTAATGCTGGGGAACACATGTTTACCCTTTTGACACAGATGAATAACGTTCTTCAGGGTTTGATTTTGTTCAATATTTTATTTATTACTGAATTTATATGCTACTTTTCTCTTTATTCCAATGCTCACAGCCACTTATAACAATAAAAATAGAAGGTATAAAACATAACAAAACTAATACAATTAAAACCAAAACCAAAACCAAATAAAACTAATACAATTAAAATCAAAATTAAAACCAAACAAAACTAATACAATTAAAATGAAAATAAAAATAAATTAACAGTTAAACATTTGGTGAAAGCAGTGTGTTTTTACCTTCTTCATAAATACTTTGAGAGTGGGGGGCAAATGAACCTCCTGAGGGTGTGCATTCCATAGGCTGGGAGTAACAGAAGAAGGCCCTTTACCATGTACTCAGTTATTGATCTTTTGGCATGAGGGTATCTTCAGAAGGGCTTTTGAAGATATTAATACAATGAAGCTGCTAGTAATGATAATCAGAGGATTCAGCTTGCATTGCCATGAGGATACAAGTAACATATAACTCAATTTTTCTGTTTAATCTACTATCAGGGAAACTGGAGAGGTTCTGGATCAGTATCTGGAATTCAAAATAGGCTGAAAGCTGGCTAACTGACCAAGTTATGTTAGGGGTGCTCCTGGTCAGGAATCAGATTCTGAAATAGGATTTCAACCTGTTTTGGATAGAGCAATACTCCCCATGAAGAATCAGGTCATTAGTCTGGGGATATAGTTCAATCTGATTCAGCTGTACACTTGGGCGTTCACTGAGCACATTCGGTCCAACAGTCCTAAAAAGGCCTCCATTTTAGGTTCCTACCCTTTATGTTTTCATCTTAATTATTTAATTATTAATAATTATTTAATTATTCCAAACCCTAGGATTTCCCCAGGTTGTTGAGAATTTATTTTGTACGTAGATGGGTCTATTTAAAGAGCCAGTTTGGTCTAGTGGTTAAGGCAACAGGCTAGAAACCAGGAGGCTGTGAGTTCTAGTCCCGCTTAGGCATGAAAGCCGGCTGGGTGACCTTGGGCCAGTCGCTCTCTCTCAGCCCAACTCACCTCACAGGGTTGTTGTGGGGAAAATAGGAGGAGGAAGGAGTATTAGGTATGTTCACCGCCTTGGGTTATTTATAAAAATAATAAAGGCGGGATAGAAAATAAATAAAATAAAATAAAATGAATATTTACATCTCATAAGCGATGGCATTTTGGGGTACCAAACAAAGACCTAAGGAAATTTGATTGGATGTTGTATTCGGGATGGTATGCTCATAATTTGGGAAGAAACCTTGGTGTTCTGACATAGTCCTTAGGTCATTTCCCCACAAGTGATTTACAGCGGTTTAAGAGCATCACCCAGCTACCATTGAAGCTATATAAACCTGCCCTTATTATTTGGATGATTCTAAAAGTTGCTGTAAATGTCTAGAGCAGAAATGCTGCCATTCTCAACAAACCTGAAAACCAATTTAGATCCTAACCAATTATCTTTATACAATGATGTCATTTGAATTAATTCACAAAGTTAGCCCATCTGCAGTTCAGGGCAAAGGTGTCAGGATGCCATTGCCATCCTGCCAGAGATAGATGGGGTTTGGAGTTAGTAGGGAGTTGGGAGTTGTAGTTAGTAGGTAGATGAGCAGTAATTAGTTAGCATGCTTGTAGGACATTAGAAGAAGCATTAGAGATAGGCAGGGAATGCAAGGCATTGGAATGTGGGGGGCGGAGAGACAGGAACCAGGCTCCAAGGTCATTCAGCTTGGATCATCAAAGGACTAACAGTTTCGAGTTATGGGAACTGAGTTGGTACGGGAGGGGTTGGTGAGGAGTGAGTGGGAACTGGCATGTTTAAAGTTGTGATTGCGCGTGCTTTTTGCTCAATCTGCTCTTTGCATCAATTCTATTCACTTGTATTAATTAAAGAACTTTCTTCATATCCTACCATGGCTTGTGCTGAGAGTTTCAAACTTAATATCAAAGGAGTGGATTGTCACAAACGGTTGACATACTGGATTCCACAGCCCCCACATTTTTTTTTAACCAGACCTGCTCTGCATTGTTTCATGGCATGAAATAAATAATATACTGTAGTTATGGGATGGGGGAATAGACAAGAATAGAAGCATTACCTGCATTTTTCTGTCTATGCTGTGCTTTTAGGTAATGCAGTACAATATGATTAAACCTTTAATTAGAAATATAATGATAGGAAACTTCTGCCTATTGAATAGCTGGCTGAGTTGTAACTGTAAAGGAGTTAAAATACTGTATGATTGCTTTTTTTGCAGGAAGGCCTTTAAAGTTTTAATAATTGTATTTTAAGATATATCCTACCAAGTACATGTTTCACTTTTGCATGTATACAATCATATATTTGTTTCATTCCATTTCTGGGTCAATCTGTACATTTTAAAACTCCTGAAAATTGCATTTATTTTCATAGACTTTTCTTTAATATATGTCAGATAATATATATGATAATAATATATATTATCTGATGATATGATAATATATGTCCAATAAAATATTGTATATGATAATATATATTATACGTCAGATAATCACTGGTGTTTATTACCGGTGGTGCGTTCTGGCCCTCCAAGCTCATACCCAGGCCCTGGTAAGCAGATCTTTGAGGGCCCTGATGTCCGGCTGCTGCTCCTTAATGCCAGGTCTGTGAATAATAAGGCTCCCCTCATCTGTGATTTACTCGCGGAGGAGGGGGCAGACCTGGCATGTATAACAGAGACCTGGCTGGGCCAGAAGGAGGGGTTGCCCTTTCAGAAATGTGTCCAGCCAGGTTTCGAGTGTGGCATCAGCCGAGACAATGGGGCAGGGGAGGAGGGGTGGCAGTTGTCATCTGAGAGTCTCTTCTGGCCTCCAGGGGCGCTGATCCACAAGTGACCGGTTGTGAGACCCTGTTTTTCAGGTTGGGCTCCCAAGGAAAGTTGGGAGTGTTGCTACTGTACCAGCCTCCCTGCTGCGTAGCAACCTCCCTGCCTGAGCTGCTAGAGCCCATCTCGGGGTTGGCAGTGGAGTTCCCCAGACTCATGGTTTTGGGGGATTTCAATCTGCCATCCCTGGGATGGGCCTCGGAGGCGGCTCGGGTGTTCATGACTACCATGGCAGCCATGGGCCTGTCTCAAGATTATTCGGGACCCGACTCAGGACAGTGGTCTCATGCTGGACTTAGTTTTCTTGTCAGAGCAGTGGCAATGTGATCTGAGGGGAGAGTTAGATCTGTCCCCATTGTCATGGTCACACCACGCCCTGAGGCTCTCTTGTGCTGCCCCACTGCACAGGGAGGCTGGACCTATTAGATTGGTCTGCCCCTGGCGACTTATGAACCCAATGAGGTTTCAGAGGGAACTGGGGGTTATACCTGAAGATCTCCAGCATGGTCCAGCAGAGGTCTTGGCCGCAGCCTGGAATAAAGAGGCGGCCAGGGCCTTGGACAGGATCGCGCCTATGCAACCTCTCTTGCCTCATTCGACCCGTCACTCCCCGTGGTTCATGGAGGAGTTGAGGGTTTTGAAGAGGGTTAAGAGACGTCTGGAGCACCGCTGGAGGAAGACGAAGACTGAATCTGACCAGACACAATCTAGAGCCGCTATTAGGGCCTACCTTGTGCCAGTAAGAGCGGCGAAACATGATTATTTCTCTGTTCTTATTGCGTCCGCAGAATGCCACACGATGGCCCTGTTTAAGATTACTAGATCCCTTTTGGGTCAGATGGACTTAGTGACCCATTTACAGGGCCGGTCGGAAGAGTTTGCTGAGCAGGACAAAATTGCTCAGATTCATTCCAAGTTAAACTCTAAGCATGAGGCACAATCTGGGGAGATGCCAGAGGTACGTACTTACCCTGTTATCTGGGAACAGTTTGATCCTGTTGGGCCTGATGAAGTAGACAGGATCTTCCGGATTGTAAATGCCACCACTTGTCATCTAGACCCGTGTCCCTCCTGGCTGGTAAAGTCAGACTGGGAGGTCACATGTGGTTGGGTCCAGGCGATGATTAATACATCTTTAAGGGAGGGGGTGTTTCTGGTGGTCTTTAAGAAGGTGCTGGTGTACCCCCGCCTCAAGAATCCTTCCCTGGACCCCACTGTTTTAAACAACTTTCGTCCTGTCTCCCACCTTCCCTTTTTGGGAAAGGTGGTTGAGAAGGTGGTGGCGCTGCAACTCCAGAGGATTCTGGATGAAACAGATTATCTAGACCCCTTTCAGTCAGGTTTCAGGCCGGGATATGGGACAGAAACTGCATTGGTCATGTGGCTGGATGATCTCTGGTGGGAGCGAGATGGAGGGAGTGCATCCATTCTCACTCTCTTGGATCTCTCAGCGGCTTTCGATACCGTCAACCACAGTATCCTTTTGGGACAGCTCAGGGAGTTGGGGATGGGCAGCGTTGTTTTATGCTGGTTTGCCTCCTTCCTCCAGGACTGTTTCCAATCAGTGGTAATAGGAGAGGAGAGATCTGACCCTCGACCCCTCTTATGTGGGGTGCCACATGGTTCGGTTCTCTCTCCTCTCCTATTTAACATCTACATGCAGCCGCTGGGTGAGATCATCCATCACCACGGGATGAGGTATCACCAGTATGCTGATGATACCCAGTTGAACATCTCCGTCCCGGGTGAAGTAAGTGTTGCAGTTGACACCCTATCTCAGTGTCTGGAGGCTGTAGGGGCCTGGATGGGGAACAACAGGCTTCAGCTGAACCCTGGTAAGATGGAGTGGCTGTGGATTGATGGCCTCTCGATTTTCAGGAATTTGTCATCCTTAACTCTGGATGGGGTGGCACTGCCCCATTCAGATTCAGTGCGAAACTTGGGGGTCCTCCTGGACTCACGACTCCTGCTTGAGGAGCAGGTGGCAGTCGTGGCCAGGAGGGCATTTGCACAGCTTCGGGTTGTGTGCCAGTTGTGCCCCTTCCTGGATCAGGAGGCCCTCCGAACAGTCACTCATGCCCTTGTCATCTCCCATATAGATTACAGCAATGTGCTCTACATGGGGCTACCCTTGAAGAGTATCCAGAAGCTTCAGCTGGTCCAGAATGCGGCTGCATGGGTAGTTCTGGGTGCTATAAGATCAGCACATGTAACACTGCTACTCCGTGAGCTGCATTGGGTACCAGTTTGCTTCCAGGTCCAATTCAAGGTGTTGGTTATCACCTTTAAAGCCCTACATGGCATGGGACAGGGTATCTGAGGGACCGTCTTATCCTGATTACATCCACCCGCCCCACCCGATCATGCAGGGAGGGCATGCTTCGGATCCCATCACTAAAAGAATTCCATCTAGCAGGGTCCAGGAGGCATGCCTTCTCTGCGATAGCACCCGTCCTGTGGAATATCTTGCCCCCTGAGGTGAGACGGGCGCCCTCGCTCCTGGCCTTCAGGAAGTCTTTAAAGACCTGGTTCTGCCGCCTTGCCGCCTTGCCTGGAACAAAGGAAATAATAGTTCCTCCTGGGGTTGGTTAGCTTAGTAATATCCTCCTTTTAAGAACACACCATCTCTTGGATTTTTTATTTATTTTATAGTAGATTTTAGATGTATAGGTTTTTAACTTTTTATAATATGATTGTAAACCGCCCAGAGTCTACCATGGTGGAGATGGGCGGTGATAAATCCAAATAATAAATAAATAATAAATAAATAATGATAATACATGTCAGATAATATAGAGTCAGATAATGTAGATTGGATAAAAATTTTTATTTTATTTTATTTTATTTTATTTTATTTTATTTTATTTTATTTTATTTTATTTTATTTTATTATTTTATTTTATTTTATTTTATTTTATTTTATTTTATTTTATTTTATTTTATTTATTTTATTTTATTTTATTTTATTTTATTTTATTTTATTATTTTATTATTTTATTTTATTTTATTTTATTTTATTTTATTTTATTTTATTTTATTTTATTTTATTTTATTTTATTTTATTTTATTATTTTATTTATTGTATATCCCGCCTTTATTATTTTTATAAATAACTCAAGGCGGTGAACATACCTAATACTCCTTCCTCCTCCTATTTTCCCCACAAAAACAACCCTGTGAGGTTTGTAGGGCTGAGAGAGAGTGACTGGTCCAAGGTCACCCACCGGCTTTCATGCCTAAGGCAGGACTAGAACTCTAGAAACGTTCCGACAGACACGGAGACTGGAAACACTCCGGAACAGAAAAGCACACCTACTCTGCTCCTTAACCTTCCTAATGTGATGCAGAGATACCAGGACCATTCCAGCCTTTCTCAGAACGAAAAGGACCTTCAAATCATCACAAGCCAGCCGCATTTACGACCGCCTTGAACAAGCCCTCCTGCGCGAGAGAATTCACACAACCCGCCGAAACCTTGCCATCACAGAAAAAGATCTATTCGACACACATATGAGCCTCAGTCACAAAATGAGAAGCCAGGATTGGGACAAGATTGATACCATATCCTACAGAAAAATGGAAAAGGACATCTTTGACTACACAAACAGACAAAAGCAAAAATTCAACAAATGCCAAAATAGTCAACCAAAACCGGCACTGGATACTTCACGCATTGTCATCAATTTGACAGAATGCCTACTCTCTCCTGAAGAAACCTCCATCCTAAGCAAAGGAGGAAACTTTGCAATTACACCCACCAGAATTCCGGTGGAAGATATCATTGCCAATGTGGAATCAGCCATTCACCAACGTCCAGAGGAAGAAGCAGAAGAAATAAGGGGTGAAGTGGCAAGAATCCTGAGGAAAGCAAAGCCACCCACCAGCAACATTACCAAGAAGGAGAAAAACGCCATAGAGACCCTCAATTCGGACCCAGACATCATCATCCTTCCAGCAGACAAAGGCAACGCCACGGTAATTATGAACATAGATGAATACAAAGACAAAATCAGAGAACTACTAGACCCCACCACATACAGAACAATAAGACGGGATCCGACCAACAAAATCATGAAGCAAACCAACACACTGATAAAGAGCTCCTCCCTGCATCCCAACGTACTACAACGTATTTGCAAGACAGAAGCTCTCTCACCTAGACTATACGGACTCCCCAAAATCCACAAAGACTCTATCCCACTCAGACCCATTGTAAGTGCCATTGGCTCCCCGACATATGAATTATCCAAACATTTGGCTACCCTTTTACAGACCCACATCGGACAGACTCCATCCCACATCAAAGACTCAGGACACTTCATCAACAAAATCAGCACCCTAAAACTCAACCACATGGACAAACTGGTCAGCTTTGACGTGGTCTCCCTGTTTACCAAGGTGCCAGTAAGGGACACCCTGGCACTCATCAAGCAAATCTTCCCAGAAGACATTACAGCTTTATTTCAACACTGCCTAACAACTAGTTACTTTCAATGGGAGAATGAGTTCTATGAACAGATGGATGGCATTGCCATGGGAAGCCCCCTGAGCCCAGTCATAGCAAACTTTTACATGGAACACTTTGAAAAACAGGCTTTGGAATCGGCACCCATTACACCAACAGTCTGGTTCCGGTTCGTGGATGACACCTTCGCAATTTGGAGTCATACTGAAGAACTGGAGAAATTTTTGGACCACCTAAACGGCATCCACCCCAATATACAATTCACTATGGAAAAAGAAACTGACGGCAAACTTCCATTTTTAGATACGCTGGTCATACGCAAACCGGACCTCAAACTAGGACACAAAGTATACAGAAAACCCACCCATACAGACCGGTATCTACACAAAAGTTCCAATCACCACCCACGACAAAAGAGAGGCATGATCAAAACCTTGGTGGATCGTGCTAATCGAAACTGTGAAACCCAATTTCTCAACAATGAACTTAACCACCTGAATTGGGTCCTACAGGCGAATGGCTATTCCAAGAATGAAATAAAAAGAGCCATCAAACCAAGAAAACAACATCCAACTGAAGAAAAACAGCCCCACACAAACAAAGTATTCCTGCCCTACATCAAAGGAGTCACTGACCGCATGGGAAAACTGATGGAAAAACACAACTTTCAAACAGTCTTCAGACCCACCAGAAAAATACAACAAATGCTAAAATCAGCTAAAGACAAAAGGGACCCCCGCACCGCTGCAGGAGTATACCGCATACCATGCAGCTGCGGACAAGTATACATCGGAACCACAAAACGAAGCATTCACACCAGGATAAAAGAACACGAAAGACACTGCAGACTACAGCAACCGGAAAAATCTTCAGTAGCTGAACATGCTCTCAAGCAAACAGGACACAAAATCCTATTTGAAAACACAGAAATACTGGACAACACCAAAAGCCACTACACCAGATTATACAGAGAAGCCATTGAAATTCACAAACACCAGCACAGTTACAATAAAAAAGAAGAAAGTTTAAAAATTAGCAAAACCTGGCTACCAGTCCTGAAAAACACAGCCTGCAAAAGGTCAACAAACTCAGTCCAACCATCAGGTCATGGGAATACTTCTCACAATGAACATGCTAATCACGCTCATCAGCCACTCGTTAACATTTCAACACAACAAAAAAACCCACCTAAACTCCTATAATTTAGCTCTATAAATAGAACATTGCCACTCTACCTGGGCACAGAGATTTTGCTTCTATCTGTGCTCCTGCCCTCTGAAGATGCTGGCCACAGATGCTGGCGAAACGTTGGGAACCACAACTTCCAGAACACGGCCACACAGCCCGGAAGACCCACAACAGCCAACAAAAGACATTATTTTTATATTTAAGTACAGCAGCAAGAGTAAAATATGCGCAATTATGGAAGGAAGAAAATGTACCAACAAAAGAAGATTGGATTATGAAATTAATGGAATTAATGCAAGCAGACAGATTAACTAACCTAATAAAAGGGAAAGAAATAGGGAAGCATAAAGAGATATGGGACCCTTTTACAGAGTATCTTAAAAAGGAATACAATATTAAATAGATATATATGTAATTATACAACTATAAATAAAAATATAGTAAGGGGGGGGGAAAATAAGGAAATATAGAAAGTAAGAGAGAAAATGTATACAAATCAGTTACATTTAATGTTCTGAGTTAAGAAAGCCGGAAGCAATTTTAAAGGTGTATGAATATGTAGTATGTATGTGTAGGTAGTATAGGTTAAGTCTTTAAAAATTAAGAAAGGAAAAATGCATAAGAGAATAATAGAATAAGTATATATATATAGAAACATAAAAATGAAAGAAAGGAATTAAAGAACTAAAAATAGATAAAAAAGATAAGGGAGGGATTTTGCGGATTAAGAGATATGTAGTAGTGGGAGAGGAGTATGGGAGGTAAGAAGGTAGGAAGGAAAAAGAAAGTAGAAAGGGATAAATAGAATTGAAAGATCGGATTATATAAAAGACTAGAAATAAAAATTTATAAGTTATAAGACTATGAAAATATGCAATTGATGGAATGCCTAAGTGTAAATGCGATATGTTTTATGTAAAATGTAAATGTCTGTGTTAAATGTTAAATGTAAATAAAGTTTATTTTTTAACTATATAAAAAAAAAAGAACACACCATCTCTTGGATTTTTTATTTATTTTATAGTAGATTTTAGATGTATAGGTTTTTAACTTTTAATAATATGATTGTAAACCGCCCAGAGTCTACCATGGTGGAGATGGGCGGTGATAAATCCAAATAATAAATAAATAATAAATAAATAATGATAATACATGTCAGATAATATAGAGTCAGATAATGTAGATTGGATAAATTTTTTTATTTTATTTTATTTTATTTTATTTTATTTTATTTTATTTTATTTTATTTTTTTATTTTATTTTATTATTTTATTTTATTTTATTTTATTTTATTTTATTTTATTTTATTTTATTTTATTTTATTTTATTTTATTTTATTTTATTTTATTTTATTTTATTTTATTTTATATCCCGCCTTTATTATTTTTATAAATAACTCAAGGCGGTGAACATACCTAATACTCCTTCCTCCTCCTATTTTCCCCACAACAACCCTGTGAGGTGAGTTGGGCTGAGAGAGAGTGACTGGTCCAAGGTCACCCACCGGCTTTCATGCCTAAGGCAGGACTAGAACTCTCAGTCTCCTGGTTTCTAGTCCGTTGCCTTAACCACTAAACCAAACTGGCTCCACCACTAGACCAAACTTATTATTAATATTTCTCATATACTTTGGGGTTCAAAGGTTCGGCTTAGCATTGAAAATAATTCCTCTTGTGAAGACAAGTATTTTGTATTGTTGTTTTTATCGTTGTTTTTCTGGTTGGTTGTGAGCTGCCTAGAATCATTATATGAGATAGGCAGCCATTTAAGTCCTGTAAATAAATAAATGAGCTTATGGTAGAAGTACCAGGCACTAAAAACAGAACAGTTCCATAACTCTTGAAATCTAATGTTTCCCAATATTTTTGAAAGGATATAAGGACAAAGTATAATGGTAATAAATATGGATAAACTTTTTAATGCAAATATTTTATGTAACTTTTAAAAATAATCATTTGTGCATGAGACTCATTACCCTGAAACATTATTATTCAATTAAGGGTTGCATATTTTTTTTTAAAATAAAGTTCAAATTGTCATTTTAAATACATTTATTTAAACAGGGATTGTCATAGAATCAATGTATGAAACAAAAAGCAGATTTAACATCCATTGGCCCTGTACACTGGATCTCTGTATGTACAGAAGATCTTCTGAATACAGGCTTCACACATCAGGCAGCAAGATGTACTGTGTGACAACTCTGGGTGGTCTGTATCCTGTATTAAAGTATACATTCGATGTAGACAGTGTATATGTCTATCACCATCTGAATAGGAATCTGGTTAAAGAGGAAGGAAGGAAAGATATTACTTGGTAACAAAGATTATTAGTTTTTTCTCTTGATAAAATACAAAATAAAAATGCTCAGCTGTGAATAAATGCCAAGTAGCCAATCAAAATAGAGATGGAAATACAGGTCATCCTCACTTACCAACTGCCTTGTTTAGTGACTGTTTGAAGTTACGATGGTGTAAAAAAATAGCTTTGCAACCAATCCTCATATTTATGACCATTGCATCATCCCATGGTCATGTGATCACCATTCAGGCACTTCGCAACTGGTGCACATTTATGAACGTTGCAGCATTGTACTACCAAATGTCCAAGCAGTGATCAGATGCTCAGGCAATTGGTTCTTTAAGATCCAGAGATAATAAGCACACCAGTGGAGATAATAAGCACACCAGTGGATAAAGAAACTTAAGCTTTATTATAAACTTAAGCAAACAAAGTTAAACAGAAACACAGTTTAAACAGATTACACAAAGCATAACAAGCATAGAAACTGTACTTTCCAGCATTTGACATCCAAGATGGCGACCGGGAGAAAACGCTGACCGCATCGCATTTCCAGGGGAGGATTTTGAGCCCCTGTGAGCCCCCCCCCCGTGAGCCCCGTGAGCCAAGACCCTTTTAGGGGTTGGGGAGAGAGAAGAAACCCCCAAACTTTGGCTGCCATCAGAACGCTCACCTGGAAGACCTATTTAGTGTGTAAGAAAGATCTGTGGGGTGGCAGCGCGGTAGCAATGAAAGGAAAAATGCTGATGGTGGTTTGTGTCTCCAGGGGAGGATTTTGAGCCCCTGGGAGCCCCCCGTTGCCCCAAGACTCTGTTTCAGGGTGTGGTTCAGAGGAGAGAGGAGAGGAGAAGGGTTTCCCTGGCTTTTGGCACCCCGACTTTTGGCACCATCAGACCCCTGGGATCGTAGCGGTCTTTGGAAACAGTGCGAGGGAAAGACGTAACCAGCACAAGAGAAAGATCTGTGTGGCGGTGGCAGTGCGATGGTGGCGGAGGTGCCTGTGCAGAGTGAGTGGCCCTCTGCATTCTTTGGCTGGACCCTGGCAGGCCCCTGTGGCACCGCCGGACCCCTGGGGGACTTTGGCGAGCGGGGTGAATTCAGTGAGGTAGTTGTCCTCGTGGGTGAAGACACCCTGGTGCTCAATAAGCAGTGGAACCTTTTGGTGGAGCACTGCAGTGCTCGATAGTGGTGGAGCTGAGCAGAGGAACACGGCAACCTTGTAGGCCCCTTTGAATACAAAGGCAAAGGCCCAGGAGATCTGAACAACTGTAACTGTGGGCCACTTTGAACACACCATAGTTGTGCGGTGATTTTGCACACTGGCTGACGGAAGAGGCTGCCTGGTGCCTGGGAGACCAATGGGATCTGGGCAAGCTCTAGAGCAGGGCTTTCCAAAGTTTTCCCACGGCAACACACCAACCGCTGTTGGTGTGTCACCACGGGAAAACCCGGAAGTGCCGCCATTGTGGCAGCGCACAAAAACCCAGAAGCGCTGCTGCCGCTTTTGAATTTCTGCATGCCGCCGTTGGTGTGTCGCCGTGGGAAAACCCGGAAGCGCTGATGATGATCAGCGCTTCCGGGTTGTGTGGCGACACACCAGACTGTGTGTGGCGACACACTTTTGTGTCACGACACACAGTTTGGAAAGCTCTGCTCTAGAAAAATGGACCGAATCAGCGCCTGGTAGATAGTTAAGATCTTTAAAAAATTTTAAGAACAAGATTGTAGGTGCAGCAACGCCATGACAATCTTTTGGCATTGCAATAGACTGAAAGGCCAGTGGTGTGAGATATGTGGGAGGGAGTACGGGGTTGGATGTAGAGTGTGAGAGCACTCACCCCCTGAGTGAGAGGCAGGAGGTGAGGGGTAGTGCATGGTGTGCCCCTCCTGTTGACCAGTGAGAGAAGTCGAGGGGGGGCACAGCGAGTGAGTGGGTGTATGAGTGTGAGTGGTGAGTGGGCTCCAGTGCTGAGAACATGAGCTGGCGCACTGGGTGGCCGTTCATCACTTGAGTTGTTTGTGAATGAGTGAGTTGGGTGATTGATGGAGGGATACCCACTTTTAGCCAGGGATCTCGAGAGTCCAGGAGTGGAGGCTACTGGACTTAGAGTCTCTGGGGGCTATAAGGTGGGGCAGGCCATTGAGGTGGTGACGGGCAAGGGATGTTATGGTGGGGGCCAGAGGGCGGGCCATCTGAGGGGAAGATGCCCCCAGTGTTTATTACCTGTGGTGTGTTCCAGCCCTCCGTGCTCAAACCTAGGTCCTGGACAGCAGACTCATGGGTGCCCTGATTTTTGGCTGTAGCTCTGTAATGCCAGGTCAATTAATAACAAGCCCTTCCTCATACACGATCTAATTTTAGAGGGGGCAGACCTGGTATGCATTACGGAAACCTGGCTGGGTCCGGAAGGAGGTGTTCCTCTTTCTGAGATTTGTCCAGCTGGGTTTCAGGTTTGGCACCAGCCGAGATTTCGGGGCAGGGGAGGAGGGGTGGCTGTTGTCGTCCGGGAGTCTCTAATGGCCGTCAGGGGCCCTGCTCCACAAGTGACCAGTTGTGAGACCTTGTTTTTCAAGTTGGTTTCTTGGGAACAGTTGGGAGTGTTGCTACCGTACCAGCCTCCCTGCTGCATAGCAACCTCCCTGCCTGAGCTGCTGGAGGCCGTCTTGGGATTGGCGGTTGAGTTCCCCAAGCTTATGGTTTTGGGGGACTTCAACCTGCCTTCCCTGGGGCGAACCTCGGAAGATCCCAAGGTTTTTATCAAAGCCTGGCTCCCAAAGCCCGTGACCAAGCCCAGCCTGACCTTGACTGGGATTCCTCCTGGGGCCTGGCACCTGTCCATGACATCATTCCCAGAGCCTGGGAAGCTATCAGATAAGCCAATGCTCAGTGATTTTTATTTTTATTTTTATTTTATTTATTTAATTTATTCCCCACCCATCTCCCATACAAGGGACTCTGGGCGGGTTACAATAATTAAGACTTAAAAATTTAAAATATTTAAAACCATACAAAGTAGAAGATGTATAAAAATAAATCCAGATGTAAAATAAAATAAAATAGAATCCAAGATGGATTGGGGACCATAGGTCTTATTGCTGATTTGGCTCAGATGGCTAAATTAACAGCTTTAATAAGAGAGCATTCTGTTTCTACATTTATATCAATTTGGCAACCACTTTAGGAATATTTGCTTGTAATCGAAAAAAATGATGTTTTGATTTTGGGTTTTAGAGATTGAATGATTTGTTGTAATAGAAATAATGTTATGATAGGTTAATTGTAAGAGATTAGATTTGCATATTTACCTATATCTGTATCAGAAAAAGTCGGAAGTCGCCTTTTGTTTTTTCTCTTTCTATTCACATCTTTATAGTTTGTTCTTTTTTCTTTAGTTCTGTTTTCTATCTATTCTATAGTTTTTTCTTTTTTCTATTTTAATTATATCTTGAAAATAAAAGGTAAAATGAAAAAAAAAAGATAAGCCAGTGCCCAAGCATAAACAATTTCTTATCATCCCCCCCTCATTCCAAGCCGCTAGAGGGGCGGCTGGAGGAGTGAACTTATGTTTAAACTTAATAAGCTGGGGGGTTTCTCTCCCCCCACTTTAAACAAAGTTATGTTCTGGAGGGCTGTTGGAGGAGTGGGCGTATGCTTCTTCTCTACCCCCCACTCTCGCCAAACAGCAATAAAAGCAAGCCAGTTAAACATCAGTATAACTCAAAATAAACTCTAATCTCCTAGGTGTGAGGGAGAAAACTAAAACATGCCACTTAACTCCTCAAGATACAATGGTCTTCTGCAGGTTGCCACTACAAGCATCCCGCAGCATGTGATCCCCATTTGTGTGCTTCACAACTGACTTGCGACAAGCAGAGTTAATAGAGAAGGCATAAGTAAAATTGTAAGTCATGGAAGTAAAATTGTAATCAACAACCAGTAGCATTTTATGATATATAAAATGCCAGGGTAAATAAAACAAAAACAAGAATCATGAATTAATTGTCTAGGTAGCCTTTAAGACATAAAGATTTGGGTGAGAATTCAGGGCCTCAAATGTAGGGAAGCAGGGAGGATTAATTTGACTGAGGATCATGCACTGAACTCTAAATTATTGAATTAATGGAAGAACATCTTCAATAGTTTTTGAGTTTTAAAACTTTATTTTACTTCCACTTATGGTGGCAAAACACCAGTCCAGCACCATTTTGAAGGGGGTGGCTTTCATTCTATTTTTTTCCAAGTGACCTGGGGGACCTGAGATATTTTGAAGAAATAAAATGCCCTCAGTCTTGCATTAAAATCAGCAGCTGTGACTATATAAGGAGTGTAAAGAAAGCAGTAAGTGTCCTAAATGTGTCCACATACTCTTTATCTGAGACCAGATAGGTTTAGGCAGAATATAGATGTTTACTAATAATAAAGAGGGAAAGCTGAATTTGAGCAGACCTGCCATTACATGGCATTACAAGAAATCTGAATAATCTTAAAGCCCAGCTTAGTTGATACCAGGAGGCTCAAGCCCTCCTCCCACCCCCTGCTTTAAACCCAGTAAGACATTAAGCTATTCTCACTATTAAACACTATGCCACTAGAAAGTAGACATGATATATCAGCCTTTTCAAAATCCAGGCCATTTTTCGTAGGTGCCAAGGCATGAAGTGCTTCAGTGGCAGAAGCAGCAGTTGCCAGTATTCCCAGCCTATGAAGTACTGTACACCCTTTTGCTCTGCTTAGGAGGGCGTGCTAAATGATTGTATCAACTCCTTCCCCAACTTCTTCCTCCGCAATATGCCCTGCACCTCCCTTTTGTGCTCAAGCATATTCTGTTTTCATCATTTGTCCTTGGAAAAGGCTGAGCTTGGCAGGCACTAATCTCGTCTTGCCCACAAACTCCCCCCCCCCCAGCTCTGCATTGCAGCTTTCTAACTTTCAGTAAGGGACAAATGTAATCACATTGAAAGTCCCAAACAGCGATGATTTGAAAACCTTCAAGAAATCTAATAATCATCAGAGGTAAAGTGAGAAAATTAAAGGTAAGAACAATTCTTTTGAAATCATAATAGATAAAGAGCCAGACAATATCTCTCAAATCTTTGTAATAAACTTGACAACACAAAGAGAAAGAGAATACACGATGGCTTGCCTGTTGTGCCGTTTTCCATCATTGCAAAGATCCCATGCAATCATTGCAATCTGCGGCATAACTCTATTCGGTTGAAAACCACAGAAGTTGCCATTAATCATCCCAGTGTGTCTGCTCAGACTTAAAGGCTGAAGTATTAACCCCTCTTCCATTGCAACTGTATTAACAGCTCTCCCCACACTAGCCATTTTGTATAATTCCCTTTACTTTCTGTTGCTGTGCAGGTTCAGCCTTTGAAGTTTCTTCAGATGATGTTTTGATACAATTACTGAGAGGATTTTTCAAGATTAAAAATAAAATATAATTTTAGGAGCACTCAAAAAATAGATGTTCAGTCATTGTCCTCTTAACTCCTCCCTCCTTTTGGCTTGAGGTAAATTGGCACCATTTTGGCTTAATAGGGTGTTGGGAAAAGAAATAAGAGTTAAAGATATAAATGGAATATTCTGAAACTTTGGAACCTGTTGAAATATGAAGAACTTTAGATTTATCATACATAGGCTGCAGATAAGAAACCTGTATTACTCAGCGGTAAGATTTTAATACACCTGATTTTTAAATTTGAATGGAATACATTTTCTATATATGAACTGGCTGATCAGTATTACTCCATATAATCAAAGTTTAATTTTAATTTGTTGTTTAAGTCTTTGAACTTTTGCTTTATGTACATTTACTTCAATATATATTACTCTTTTGTTTCTTTTTTATTTCATTTTCTTTCTTCTTGTTTTGTGTTTTGTGTCTTTTACAGGTAGCCCTTGCTTATTGACTACCCTGTTTAGTGACCATTCAAAGTTACAAAAGTGCTGAAAAAGTAACTTTACAACCAGTCCTTGCACTTATGACTGTCACAGCGTCTCCACAGTCATGTGATTGCATTTGCGCACTTCACCACCTACTTTCAACAAGTACAGTCAATGGAGACACCGGCAGTAAAATCACAAGGCGCAGTCACATGATGTCTCACTTAATGACTGAGGGTGATTTGCTTAATGACCATAGCAGAAGTGAGGTTCTAAGTCTGTCACAGTGATGTGCTGTCTCATCTAACGACCGTGTTGCTTAGCAACAGAGTTGCCGGTCCCGATTGTGGTAATTAAGTGAAGACTACCTGTACTTATTGCTTAAGTTGAAGTAATGTTGCATTTATCTGAAAAACTAATATTTCTCTCTCAAATAATTCATTTTTAAATGGGGGAGATGTCCTAGATTTTCAAAGAATGTGGTAATGAAGGTAGATTTCTTTTTCAGTGTATTTTTATGGAAGATTGAATATTTAATAAATCTTTAATAAAGATTGAATATGAAACTCTTCATCATAGATCCACATTGTACAGAGTTTTCTGAAAAGGAACCAATATGTTGCAAGCAAAAATATTATAGAGTTCAAAAGTCTTCAAGCATTTTTACTACTGTTTTCCTGGACTGGTACACTATTTAGTTTACAAACACAAAGAAGATGGTATAGTCATCCTGACAAATCATTTTAAACTAAACGAAGTAAATCAATGGAAAGCCTTTTTAAGCTAAATTTTATTTCCAATGTAAAGAGAAAAACAGGCTAAAATGCTGGTTTTTCCTTACTTTGAAGTACTAAACTGCCAACATTCATTTTCTCAATCCTTAATAAAAACATTTCAAAAATTTTCATTCCCAAAAGAATAGACTGCAAATGTTATCTTAATCAAAGTTATCAAGAACTGTTATGTTGTAGAAATGATTTCCTTAACCAGAGTTAGTTTCATATAGATTGAGTCAGCTGCATTCTGATCCAACACTCTTCTGCATTCTGCATTCTGATCTTCCTTCCTGTTGCTCATTGGCTGTGTACCTAATTAGGGTACACAGTGAAAATGTGTATTTACACTGCAGCTTCTCAGTGAAAGATCACAGGAATAACTTCATTTCTAGCACAAAAAATACTATTGTTATTATCCCGAAGTCCAACAAAAATCTGAAAATATTATCATCCAACAGAGAAAGAACTGGAAATTGATTGTAAAATCCATTGCACAATGAATGAAATCATCCAAAAACCTTCCTTGAGCTGTGCATTATGTGTCTGAGAAAAGTATATTTTTGAATGGGAATTAGAAGAAAAAATGTACGTTATAGATAACAGTCTTACTTATTGTAATTTAAATTTTGCATTTTAAATTTATTTAGTATTTATTTGACATGATTTAATTGTTTTATCTTGTTGTTATGGATTGTAACATACCACAACATCCTCTAGTGAGTAAATATTCATATAGTGTTCATAGAATTTAACTATGAAGGACATGAATGAAATAATCCCAACCTGTT
This sequence comes from Charina bottae, assembly GCA_023362775.1. NCBI lineage: Eukaryota > Metazoa > Chordata > Lepidosauria > Squamata > Charinaidae > Charina > Charina bottae. Next base: position 4,353,891 of record JALMGJ010000028.1, on the reverse strand, counting down.
TAGATTCCCCAGTTAATCAAGAGGCAGTCACTCCAGGGTGCTTTGATAAGTGCAAAACGAATGCTAGGGAGCTTCATAAAGCCCATTGGCTGCCGTTTGACCATCTCTGATCTACTTGCAATTGCCATATGTTGTATTATTGTTTTTATTGTATTGACTTTAGAGCTGTGTTTGATTTTTTTGTTTGTTTGTTTGTCTGAATTTACTGAATTTACTAAAATTCAGTAAAAAATCTTACAGTCACCAAACTGGCAGACAATAATTCAAAACAATGGAAAAGACTCATCCAGGAGAATTGTGCCACCTACTCATCTCAGTGAAAAGAATCAAATTAACACTGAGGTAAAACAAAACTGTTTCACACACTCTTAATAAATAGTCTCATGTGAATACTTAAGCACAAAGGGAAAGCAGTGTTTAGAGATAACAGCAGAATGCCTATTCATATTTAAGCTACTTAAATCCCACTGATTTCAATTATATTAAATAGCCTGCCTGCCTGTCCTGTGCACACTTGCTTGAGATTAAATCTCAGGAAACAAAGTAGGACTTGCTTGTCATTAAAGAAGCAGAGTATATGATAGTCACTTTAAAATTCTGCTAGTGATTGCAGAGCTTTTGTTGTTGTTCCACTAATAGCATGGTTAGATTGAATTAGATTTTTCTCTCAGATCCATAATCTTCAGAACAACAAAGTTTAACTAGTTTTGTTAAAAATAAAGGCAGCTGGTTTAAAATGAGGAATCTTGTCTTACGTACTAAGCTCAATGCAACGATACAGGCACAGCATTGAGAAAAGATAGCAACACAACAACCTAATTACAGAAGTTAAGGAAAAACTACACACTTATTATTATGGAAAATGGTTCCATATAAGAAATTTTTTTGAGAATCAACAAAATAAATGGTGACTTCAGTTGTTTCATAATTAAGCCAACTTAATTTTAAAAATTGAAATTGCCAACTGTTCATGTTTGTGCTTTTGAATGGAGAATAAGATGCAATTAAATTGGGAATGATGCACAATAAGCTTGATTTGCTGCTTGGGAACAGTTGAATGAACTGCACATGTGATACGAAATAACAATGAACCCTAATATTCAGATACTGGAAAAAACATATTAGTAAGAAAGTTGCTCATATTATTCAGTAAAGTTTCAAAATGTGCAAAGTAAATATATCTAGGATAATAAATGGAAACATTTAGCAGACATCCCTGCAATAAAACCCTAGTATTGCTGAGTAAAAGCAACAATGGCAGTTTTACCTAACCGAGATGATAGATGTTGTACATTTCTGAGATTCTGTAGTTATAAGATTCTCTAGTTTGAGAAAAACTAGATGGTTCATGTTACTTGAAAATGACTGTCAACATGATATAGGAATAGTGTACCTGGACCTCAGCAAACACTTTGACAGTGTCTCATAATATTCTCCTTAATGAAATGATAAAATATGGACTAGATGATACCATCTAGGATTCATAATTGGCTGAATGGTGACCCCTGTTTGGTACTGATTAATGACTCCATTTCACTTTGGAGGGAAATATCAAGTGAAGTGGCATTGGACTTTGTCCTGGGCTGTGTGCTGTTCAACATTTTTATCAATGTCTTTGATGAGAATAATGAGGAAATGCTTATCAGGTCTGCAAATGACACCAAGCTGGGAGGGGTAGTTAATACTTTAGAGAGGGAGAAAAGGTTTAAAAAGATCTGGAGAGCCTTGAGCAATAGATTGAATGGAATGGAATGGAATTTAACAGGGAGAAATGCAACTTTCTGCATCTGGGTAGGAAAAATGAAAGGCCCAAATATAAAATGGGGAACACCTGGTCTGGCAGTAGTATACATGCAGGGGTTCTGGGAGCCCTTGATGACACAAGTTAAATATAAAGCAGCATGATTCCTACTGCATTAACATGAGTATAAAGTCCAGATCACAGGAGGTAATTGTTCCACTCTACTCTGCTCTGGTCAGAACTAGAAATATCGTGTCCAGTTTCTGGGTACCTCAGGTTGGTTGGTTGGTTGGTTGATTTATTTATTTACAATGTCACCTGACTCCAACTGACTGTATTAAAAAGGACAGTGATAAATAAAAGTGAGTTCAAAGCTACCAAAATCGTGAAGGATCTGGAAGCCAAGCCCTATAAGAAAAAGTTAAAGGATCTGGGTTTGTTTAACCTACAGCAAAGACTTAGGGGAGGCACAATTGCAGTCTTCAAATATCTGGAAGGTTAGTAATAATAATAATTTATTAAATTTATATACTGCCTGACTTCCAGCAACTCTGGGTGGTTGTTAAACAGAACCATTGAGCAGGACCAGAACTAATGGATTAGAATTACAAGGGAGCAGGTTCTGGTTCAACAAGCTGTCATCCAGTGGACAGGCTACTATGTGAGGTGCTAAATTCTCCTTTGCTGGAGTTCTCCAAACAGAGATTGGGTCTGTCAGAGAACCTGTAGTGGATCCTGCCTTACAACTCTATGATTCTAAGGGTATTTGTCAGAGGACACCAAAGCAATAATTTGCCTCCCCAGTGAGTCAGAATTCCTAGATTTCCCATTTTCATTTTCAAAAAAGAGCTAATCTCTAGCCATTCCACAAATTAAGGTAATAATTTTTGTCTTTTTTGTTTTGTAAGAAAATTATAGTCCTGCTTTTCAAACTTTTATGTAATAAACGAACAGTCTGAGCAATGACTGATATAAACAGTGAGGAAGGAATTTCCTGGCAGATCCTTTAAAATATCTTCCTGGTTGAAGATGCTAAATAGCAGGTTGGAAATGGCAAATATCTAGTTCAGAGGTTTCCAAACTTTTCATGTTGGTGACACACTTTTTAGACATGCGTCATTTCACGACACACTCTTACAGCAGGGCATCATTTCGCGACACACTCTTATAGCAGGGCAGAAGGCAGGCACTAGGACCTGCGCGGAATCACAGCAGGTTTGGAGGCAGCAAAGCACAAGGCAGGCACTAGGACCTGCACGGAATCCTGACAAGGCTCGGAGGCAGAAGCAGCCACGACACACCCAGACACTGCAGCCGACACACTAACGTGTCCCGACACACAGTTTGGAAAGCTTTGATCTAGTTGATTAGCACAGATGCCTAATAAATATTTTCACATTCCATATGCATGTGCATTATATGTGACAGCATATTTTCTTTTCTGACAATGTGCTTAAAGTTAAAAAAAACAACAGATAACATCACCCTTTGTGACTTGGGTTCCCTTTCACTTCAAACTTACTTAAAATAAACAAAATATAGTAGGAAATTACTGTGATTAGGGAAATGGAAAGCACTATTCCAGGGAACTAGAACATTTTCGAAAGTTGTCTGTAGTTGCCTATGATGTTGTGGATTTCATTAATACATAAACAGGAGAATGAATAGCAACAAGAAATTTCAGCAGGTAATCAAAGATGAGAGAAGGGCATTGAAGATAAGATATCAGAAGGGTTATTGTCACTGTGGGATACAATTAAAACAACATAAAATACTATCATAGGGATTTAATTGAAGAATCAAAGTTCTCTTTCAAAGACTAGAACAATATTTTGTAACTACTGTAAAAAGTTTAGATTTCCACCTTGTTTTTTTAAAGAAATGACACATATTTATAATTCTGTTTAAAGACATACAGTATTGCAGTAAGATGTGATAGTCTAGGTACCATTTATCATATGCACTAGGCTGACCATATTTCCTTGAGACAAAAACGGGACATTGGGATGGAAAAAACGGGGCAGGGGTCCCCGCCCCCCGGGTCCACGTGATTGGCTCCTGCCTGCAAACCCACCCCCGATCCGTGTGATTGGCTCCCGCCTGCAAACTCCGCCCCCTAGTCCGTGCAATTGGCTCCCACCTGCAAACCCCGCCCCCTGGTCCACGCGATTGGCTCCTGCCTGCAAACCCACCCCCGATCCGTGTGATTGGCTCCCGCCTGCAAATTCCGCCCCCTGGTCCGTGCGATTGGCTCCCACCTGCAAACCCCGCCTCCTGGTCCACGCGATTGGCTCCTGCCTGCAAACCCCGCCCCCTTCCGTGCGATTGGCTCACGCCAGCAAACCCTGCCCCCCGTTATGCACGATTGGCTCCCACCTGCAAACCCTGCCCCCCGTTATGCGTGATTGGCTCCCCGCTCGCCAATAGAATGAAACCCCACCCCCCTAGTCCATGGAAAAATTGTCTTCCATGAAACTGGTCCCTCATGCCAAAAAGTTTGGGTACCCCTGCTTAAACAGATTACTGTTTATATAAAAAGACTTGCGATCCCCCACAAGGTCTGGGTCAAGGTTCCCTTTTGCAATAGGGTGAGACTGGAAATATATATATTGACTGTCAAAGGGAACCTTGACCCAGACCTTGCCCTGCTGCCAATTGGTCCTATATTTCTAGTCTTGCCATATTGTCAAAGTTTGACAATACGGCAAGACTAGAAATATAGGACAAGGTCTAACTAAGGCACACTGGAGTTTGATATCCTAAGATGTTATGGACTGCAGATCTCATCAGCTGCGTCTTTTCAGGCGGGAAGGGGCACCCAGCCCACTGTGGCCCCAATGGTAGACTGTGCCTGTCCAGAGGGGTTCTCCCACCAGCACCAGCTCCAGCACTGCAGATGTGAACATCGCCTCCCCCACGCCTGTTCCGAGGGGACAGAACAGGATGTAGCTGGCCCCACCGCCATCCTGCATACCTCCAGCGAGGGCTGGCATCACCAGCAGCAGCAGCAGCTCCAGGAGGCGGAGGCAGCTCTGTACCCGGAGGGGCTGCATCCCACCGCGTAGCTCGGCGGTGCCCCGGCCAACCGGTTCCCTGGCTTGCTCTGGCTGGGACGGCTCCTCCTGCCCGGCGTGGACAGGTGGTGAGAGCGCTCTCCTCCCATCCCAGGGCCCGCTGCTGCTACCAGGGTGGAGGAGCTCAGAGCGCCATGCTGGGAGGCTTCCTGCCGTGCCTCGCTCAGTCCTCCCAGGGACCCGGGACAGCTCGGCTCAGCAGTGCTGCTGAAAGAGGAACTTCTCCGCCTGGCCGGAAGTTTGGGTTAACCAGGAAGGGTGTGTGAGGGCACGCAAGCTAGGCTGGCTGCCGGGGCGGAGGGACTGGGGGCCGTGAGGCTCGGCTCGGCTGCAAGAGCGGTGGCGAGGCAAGGCGGCAAGACTGGAGTGCACGAATGGGGCAAAAGTGGCGGAGAGCCCAGCGGATTCCAGGGGGGAAGGCTGAGTGGGCGTTTGGATGCCGGCTTCTTGGCAGCGAGGCAAGGCTTGGCAGCGGAACTCCCGGCAGAGAGGCAGGGATGGGATTCAGGGACCAGATCTTTGGTCAGGAGGCAAGGCTCAGGGTCAGGACTCACCACTGCAGGGCTTCGGAGCATGCGGCACCGACAGGATCAGGTAAGGAGGCAGGAATGGGGTGGACTGTGGTGCTAGTTCTGGCGATGGGCTCACACATGGTGAAACAACCGGGCTTCCAGGGCAGCGTAGAAGACCGGTGTAGATGGGTGTCTCCGGCAGCGCATGTTGGCTGCGCTGCCCCTTTTATTATTCGCATTTCACGCCGTTTGTGCATCTTGGCCAATCAGGCCTCGCACTGCTCGGTCCGCCTCTCCACCCTCCTTTGCTGCGCGCTGATAGGCGGGAGGGCTTCATTTTCCAGGCTGTCTCCCAAAACGGGACAATACTGAGATTTTTGTCAAAAAGACGGTACGGTTCAAAAATGCTAAAATAACGGGACTGTCCCGTTCAAAACGGGACATATGGTCACCCTAATATGCACCCATGTGATGTTTTGTATTTTTGCAGTAGAGTTTTTCATGAAATATAAAAACCCAAAAGGAATAAGCATTTGACTGAATATTTGAACAACCCATACTGTATACTGAATAAATAATATCTTGTACTCTCACCTCTAAATCCATTTTTAATGAAGCTATTGAAATAATAATGAAATATATGCAAAAACTTCTTAATGAAAAGAATGAACAAGAGAGGAATCTAGCACATGGAGGTGGGAGGGAATACATAATTTGTCAGTAGATCCACATAACATTGTTCATAAATGCCTCCTTTATTTTACAGAGGAGTTTCTGCTTAAGCAAATGGAGCATATGAGAAAAACATAATTTCATTTACTCCTGTCCAACAGCATCTGCAGCAAATTTTAGTGACACCAAAGTGACAATACTTGCATAGTGATGTTATCTTGTAAATGCCACGATTATGGACTTGTTTTCCAATATCTGATGCAAATGAATTTGCACAATGGCATCATCACACACTATATTATTTTCCCCCTTCCACAGATGCCCATGCTTCCATTTATAGTTTTCATACTGACCATGGTCCAACCATTTTCTGTAGCAGATTTAGCATTATCAAGCATTATTCTTCGTTCTGATAAGTCCAGCAGTATGGCACGTGCTGCTTACGAACACTGTAATGGCCATTGCACCATCCAAATCTAGAGAATAGCCTGTTTTTCTGAGTGATGAATGACATCGTCATGTAATTTCTGTGCCTTACTCAGTAATGCAGCTACATAATTTAAGACCCTAAACTTAATTATCTTATAGATAACCAGTGTACATATTTTACTTGACAACATGCATCATTTTGCTTGGGAACAAGCTTAAATAACATAAATACGTAGAGTATACTTAGCCAGCCAACTGAAGACTGCAAAATGTTTTTAAGAATTAAGAAAAAAATGAATGCTGCAGAGAGCAGCATCAGCACAGGAGCTTAGAGTGGGCATAACTGCTATTGCTTCCTAATTTGAAAGCTGCATGCAGGTCCCTAGATTTTGAACCTGCACCATTTTTCAAAAACCTTGCTTATATCCAAGAGGAGAAAAAAAGTGACTCTGAGCAATAGAGAATTTTGTGCAGTACGTTTTCTAATGAAATAATGGTGACAGGATTACCATCACAGTCTGACTCATAACATGCCCACAGAGGATTTTTACATAAAATAATGAAAAGGATGTTGTTATTATTATTATTTCATAAACCCTACATTTAAATCTAGTTTGAAGCAGCCAATTCATTAAATGACTTAAAGCCCAGTAAGGAATTTATTAAATCAAAATACTTCTGGCAACTGTTATTTACACTATGGTTATTGGAAACAGGATCTATTTTTTCTAAGAACTTTAGTGTTGTTTTTAAAAGTTCAAGTAATTACTGAATAAAATTTGTTATATTGTACTATTCACAAATTTTCACTATTTTTTGTTTGTTTGCTTGATTGCTTAGCCACGTTTCATTTCCCATTATTGTTCTGGACCTGCTGAACTTTGAATCTCAGTTAACATTTTAGACAGACCTTGTCCTGCTTAATGAGTAATACAATTAAAAATTGTGAATGGGGCAACTTAGATTATATCACACTTGGGAGTGGGTTTCAAATGTAGCCTGTTATGGTCTTGAAAGTTCATAATAAAAGATGCTTTTCCAAGTTACAGTTACAGTTCATGGCATCTAGGTTCATCCCTGAAAGCTTATTTCCTTTGGCTAGTTTCTCTTTCTATTTCTCTCTCCCTCATTCATGCACACAAATACACTCAGAACTTATTTATTCATTTTATTTATTATTTATTTGCTAACTTTTCTATCCAATGTCCTAGTGAAAGGTTTATAAAACAAAAATCTAAATGCACCTGTTATTATCCTATTGGTTTCTTCATATGCCAAAAAAGTAGCATCTGTAGCAGAGTTAAAGGCAGGCAAGATGTCAGACACTGCATCATGATTAAAGGAACAATGTCCCTTTGTACATGTGTGCAACATCATGCACATATAAAAGTGTGCACACTTCAATTGTGATGTCATGACCATCATTTTGCCTGTTTTGATACTCTACCTGTTGATACTACTGTGCCCAAGGAAGCAGAACATTAACAGTCAGTTCTATAAATTCTATAGTTCCTATAACTATAATTCTATAGCTCCTATAGTCCTTTAATTAATTAATTAATTAATTTTTATCCCGCCTTTATTATTTTTATAAATAACTCAAGGCGGCAAACATACCAAATCTCCCTCCTCCTATTTTCCCCACAACAACAACCCTGTGAGGTGAGTTGGGCTGAGAGAGAGTGACTGGCCCAAGGTCACCCAGCCAGTTTTCATGCCTAAGGCGGGACTAGAACTCTCAGTCTCCTGTTTTCTAGCCCGTTGCCTTAACCACCAGACCAAACTGGCTATTCTACTGACATTAACTCTCCCAGAGGCTGGATTCAGAGTTTGGTGTGATTGTAATAGAATATCTAAGGGAAAAAAGTTCTTAAACAATGCAGAATGTACCAAAGGAAATGAGACTTTCCTCCAAATATTTTTGCAGGGGAACCCTGCAGCATGACAGTCCGAAGCCTTGAAGCATTAAGACCTGCTGGAGGGAACCACTTTGTAACATGTCCCATTTTAAGGAAACAGCCTAAAACAACCAAAGTTTAAAATGGCAGCCTGCATATAGTAAGAGAGCCAGTTGGCTTGAAACTGGGAGACTGTGATTTCTAGTCCTACCAGGCACAAAGCCAGCTGGGTGACCCTGGGCTAGTCACTCTCTAATAGCCCTAGGAAGGAGGCAATGGCAGACCACTTCTGAAATCTTGCCCAAAAAACTGCAGGGACCTGTCCAGGCAGTCACCAGGAGTGAACACTGACACGTGTGCGCGCACACACACACACACACACACACACTAAATGACTTAAAGATCTGGGTCCCTTCCCCACCCATTTCTTATAGGAAATTGGGAGAAAGAATTCTAGGGCTACAAAGAGACTCATCAGGCCATCAGAATCCTTATAAACCATTGGTAGACTATTTACAAAGAGCAGGAGGGGCAAAGCTTGCATGGGGGTTTGAAGATTAGATTATATATAAGTAGAATATATTAGACAAGAAATGTTTATGAATATTATATGAAAAGCTAGCATGTAAGATAAACCTTTTTTTTATTTCTATGACCAGAGATAGATTGGAAGTTAACTAATTTCTATATCTTTTTCTTTTTCTTTCTTTTACTTTTTTACACCTTTTTCTTTCTTTCCTTAATTTGTATTTCTATTTCTGTTTCATTTCTAACTTTTAACTTTGTATATTTTAAAACTTTAATAAAATTTAAATAAAAAAAAGAATCCTTATAAATGTTATGTCAATCAATCAATTCAGTTAGTTTCAATCAAAGATCAGAAACAAACAAAATTAAATGGCATTGATTGATTGATTGATTGATTGATTGACAGATATCATGTATGTCAGGCATAGGTAATCTTTTGGGAGTCAAAGCTGTAGTTAAAATGAAGCAATTATGCAAAGTGGGTGGGGCTGTTACATGCATGGAGAGGACTGGAATTTTCAGGAGAGGGGGTCCCTCCATTTGGGCAGTGAGCTTTGTTTGTATGTGTTTGATTCCTTTAACTGCGTTAAGCCAATTTCAGGATTTACACTGTTGTTTCTGTGCGTTTCCCACTCAGAATGATAGGAACTGCATTCTTAAATTTAGAAGTTGCCTTATTAAATTTCTGTGGCACAGTTGATAGGGGGTCTAGGATCCAAGTTTGGGAGGTGGGGTATGGATTGAAATAAAGGATACAATACTTGAACTATAGAACTGATTAGCCTTGCCACAAATTAGCTTTATTTAAACAGATCAGCTTATTCATGGGAAATGAAAACTGCTTTCTGATGTCTTTCATTTTATTGGCATTTAAAATGTGCTTATCATATTAAATGGGTACAAAAATGCTGCCTTCAATCAGCCCAGAATATCATAATTGCTTCTTGATTGAATAAGATGCTTGATTGCAATTTACGCTGTATCTTGTAATTATAGATGACCCTCTTAAATTGCTTTTACTTCTAAACTTGGAAACTTAAGTGACATTGACAAGTTTCTCTCCTGATTGTTTCCCTCCTGACTTTAATAACATATTTAAAAGTAGCTTCTACAATTAGCATTAACCATCTTGAAACTACATTTCACTGCCTAACTAATGCAACAACTATCATGTCCCTATTGTCCAGTATTTTAAATTACATTTGTTCCCTGTAAATTAGTCATACAGTATTGTCAAATTCTTTAAAACTACTGGAAGCATTTGAAAATTCCAGTAAATCTGGGCAAATGTCAAAGGTGAATTCTTCAATACATTTTGAGACAAACTGTAAAAATGAAGTGTTGGCATGCTTTTGTGTTAATATTTTCTTTTTGGACATGCAGTTCCAAAGGCACTTATGTTTTGCCTTTTATCCTACTGAACACTAGGGGCATTATGAATAGTGATAGCAAGCAAGGGGTTCTCTATTTTGGCTTGGCTTTCCCCTTACTAGAAGACAGATACTTATACCCACCCCCCACTTCAGTTTGCTTCTTAATGAAAGATAGAGCCATTCTTTCTCTTTCCCCCACTGTGAGTACAGAAAACTCACAAAAGCAGACTTTCTATTTCAGTGTGTAATTTCCTTAATAAACTGTATTTTTCCTGTCAGATCTTAAGCATCTCTTAACATCTGGTCACACTTTAGCAGTTAGTGCCATCCAGTAGGGTTTGACGCCTGGTGATTATATGGACAAATTCTCACCATCTTGATTGATCTTTAAAAGTAACTTGTAGCTCTTCCAAAGACATTCATCGCATCCATTCACCCCTTTCATTTATCCCTAAATCCTAACTCTTAACCTCTATTTCCATCAATCTTGCCAAACTTTCTTTTTCAATCTATCATATGCTCACATTACAGGCAAAAAAACATGCAAGTTTCTTCTTTCTATTCATTACCTTGTTCAATGTAGAGGTTTCTCAGAAGAATAATCAAGTGTTCTTGGATACTCATTACTCTTAATATGTTCCACATTCTGGCATGAAATACACCTTTAAAGGTCTTGCTGGCATTAAGTGAAAAAAAAGTAAACTTTTCCTTGCCTTTTCTTGGGCTCCTCATTATCCATCTCTATTAGCTTACAAATCTCATATTCTTCTGCATCTTCTTGCCTCTTCATTTGTCCCTTCTCTTTTCATGCAGGACTCTGTATTTCTTTGTGACTTCTCAAGTAAACCTTGTTCGTTGGAAGTTTATTTACAGTTCAACACCAATTATTAAAAATACATCAAATACAGCAGAATGTATCTGCATCTGCATCTGCATCTGCATCTGCATCTGCATCTGCATCTGCATCGTAAGCAGGGCCTGCTGTAGACATTTTAGCACCCTAGGCAAAGTCACTCTGATTTTCACCATATTTACTGTGAACCACAGTAAATAATTTTAATTACATCAGCACTCATTGTTGTCATATGGCAACAATTCTGTGAAATTATATTTAACCATTATATTATATTTAAATTAAATTATATTTAAGAGCCAGTTTGGTCTAGTGGTTAAGGTGCTGGGCTAGAAACCAGGAGACTGTGAGTTCTAGTCCTGCCTTAGGCATGAAAGCCGGCTGGGTGACCTTGGGCCAGTCTCTCTCTCAGCCCAACTCACCTCACAGGGTTGTTGTTGTGGGGAAAATAGGAGGAAGGAGTATTAGGTATGTTCGCCACCTTGAGTTATTTATAAAAATAATAAAAGTGGGATAAAAATAAATTAAATAAATAAATAAATAAACCCTCGAGTGGATGTGCCGTTACCACTTTTCTAGGTACAACTTTGATAAGCTGATACTCACACAACTTGCTCACTCAGTGCCATCCTATCAGACCTTTGTCTTGCTTTGGTAATATTATCAGCTTCCTGAAGTCCACAGCTGTAATAATACAGGTAGTCCTTGTTTAGCAACTGCCTCATTTAGTGACTGTTCACAGTTACAACACTGATGAAAAAGTAACTTATGACCAATCCTTCCATTTGTGACCTCCACAGTTCTGTAAAGCAAAGGAAAGCTGAAGTAAGATCATAAGCACAGTTATGGTTTCACTTAGCAACCACTTTTCTTAATGACCAAGTTGCCAGTCCCAATTGTGGATGCTAAACAAGGACTAGTTGTAGTTTCTTTTTTGTGACTTCACTACCATTCAACCAACTTTGTGGGTAAGTGCTTTAAAAAACTGTAGAAAGAAAAAGTTCTAAAGCAACAAGGAAAGGTTATCAGATTTTATACTGATATTGTGTATTTTGGAAGTCTTTTCAGTTTTGACACCCCCTAAAATTTGATGCCATAGCTCACTGCCTAGGTTGCTGAGGCCTAGAACTGGCCCTGCAGGCCTGAAACAATTATTAATATGAGGATGGCTTCAGATGGTTTCTATAAGCCGTAGCTATTGATAAAAAAATTTCAACCTTCTTGCAGGTATCTGAAAATTGCTTCATTTTCATGAAGGAAAATGGTTACTTCATGATTCAGCTTCTGGGTGTCGAGGTGACCAGTGCGCTGAGCCGAAAGCTCCGCGGTTCGTCCGTTTGTGGCGATTTAACCCAAAAAATATCGCTGAAAAATCGCCCTCGAAGAGAGGGCGAGCAGAAGATTATCCACGAAAGGGTCGTTGGATCGCCGCTCTCTCCTGACCCACCACGGGGAGAGGGAGATTGAAGCGGCGAAAGATGGCTGGAACTGACAACGACAGCTCTGCGGAAACCGCGAAACTAAATAAGTTAAGTAGCACGGCACCCGACCTTTTAGACACATATTTTTACTTTTTTAAAATAATACTTGCCTATTAATATCTAAGATTTATCTCTGGACTGTGATTTATAAATGCTGGTGTTTTATTTTTTTTCTTGTCAAAGGAGTGTTTAAACAGTGGGACTGGAAAGCTAATTGACTCTGCCTGAAATGGACTGAGTGACTTTCTCTTTTTATTCTTAATATTTCTATTTTTGGTTTGCTTTCATTCTTACTGCAATTATAAGTACTTTTCTTTTGGGACTAATCTGCCTGGATTTAAAGTTTTTATGGACAAATGAATTAATGATCTGACATCCTTTCTTTTACCTGTTTGGGATTTTTATTATGAAAGAATTCTTTTTGCTTTTTATTATAAGTGTTTGAATATTCTTTGGATTATATAAGTTACTTTATAGAATTTTTATGAATGCTTTAGATTCCTTTTGTACATAAATTAGATGATTTATTCATGGCTGGACTGTGTGGATATAAGCTGGCGTGAGAAACTCTGGGATTGTTTATCTTTTTTGTTATTATTTTGACTACAATAGAAGCCTCTCTGTTCTTTTTTATCTTTTACTCTTTTGCTCTTACGATTGGATATACAATTTTAATGGACTAGATTTTAGTTATTTTGATAACTAGATTTAAAGGATTATTTTTATTTTTTGAAGTTTTTACTCCCCTATTTTTTTTAAAAAAAATAGTAGCCCCTTTTTGTTTGATTTCTCCTCTCTCTTTTTTTTTTCTCTTACAGGGAAATTATCTACATTATGACAACCATGGCACTGAGGAAGAAGGAGAAGGAAAAGGAAAAAGAAATTGGAAGGACATCCACAGATCCTTTAACACCTGGAGCATCAATGGAGCCTCCTCAATCAGAAATGAAAAAACTCCTGGAAGCAATGGCATCACTTAACAAGAAAATGGAAGATTCAATGGCACAAAATAAACAAATGGAAGAACAAATTGCATCTTTAGATTAAAAAATTGATAAGAAGATGGAAGAAATGAAGAAAGAGATAACCCAAGAGATTACACAAGAATTAAAAAAAGAGGTTCAGACAGTAAAGGAAGTTGTGAATACTTAGTCAGGGGAATTTAAGGATATACAAGGCCAGATGCAAACATTAGAGAGTAAATCAGAAGATGTTACTAAGGAACTTGAATATAATTTAGATATTACTGCATTAGCAGAAATGAGAGAGAAAGAATATATTTTGAGATTGAGAGCAGTTCCAGAACAATTAAATGAAAATGTAAGAGAAAGGATTGTTTCTATATTAGCTAAATTCTTGGAGATGAAAGAACAAGATCTAGACTTGGAAATAGATAAAATTTTCAGAGTCAATTCACGCTATGCTAGAGATAAGAATGTACCTAGAGACATATTGATACATTTTGTGAGAAAAGTTACAAAAGAGCAAATTTTGAAGAAACATTATAACACTGGACTAAATATAGAAGGAAAAGAAATAATTGTACTAAAAGAAATACCGTTGAGGATACTGAGAAAAAGAAAAGAATACTCCTTCTTTATAGAAAAATTAAGGCGAAATAATATTTCATTTAGATGGGAGAGATTAGAAGGGGTATCTTTTATATTCAAAGGGCAAAGGTTTAGGATAACTTCCATTTTAAAAGCAAAAGCATTTTTAGAGAAATATAAGACAGATTTGAAAGATGCATCTGGAGATTTGGAAGGAAAAGTGGAGACATCAAAGGATAAAGAGATGAGTGAAGATTTATCTGTGTTGGGAGCTGTACCAAAAAATAAAGAGACGAGTGAAGATTTATCTGCGTTGGGAGCTGCAGGACTGGACTGGAAAAAAGGCTTTTAAACATCAAACTACTTATGGATTACAAATATTTGACATGGAATATAAATGGTGCCAATTCTCCACAAAAGAGGCGAAAAATGTTCCATTCTTTGAAAAAACTGAGATTGGATATAACTTGTCTACAAGAGATTCACATTTGTAAAAAAGACATTAAGTATTTGATTTGTAAACAACTTGGAGAAGAATTTATTTCGGCTGGACTTAAAAAAACTAAGGGAGTAGTTTTGTATATACAACCAAAGTTAAATCCAAAAAAGGTACTAGTTGATGATGAAGGAAGATATATTGCAGTTGAAATTAATATACAAGGAACTAAAACATTAATTGTTGGACCTTATGCACCAAATATGGACAAAGGAGTATTCTATAAAAATTTAATGGATAAACTTTTGGATTTACCCTATGAAAATTGGTGTTTTATGGGTGACTGGAATGGGGTTATCCACCCAATGATGGATAGACACTCACAAAAAGAAGTGAAACGTGCACAGGGAAAATTACCACAAACATTTTTTGATTTGAAAGAAATGTTGGATTTACAAGATATTTGGAGATTGATGAACGGGACTTCAAGAGAATATACATACTACTCAGAGAGATTTAAATCCTTCTCTAGAATAGATATGATTTTGATTTCTAAAAGTTTAATGATGGACATTGGTAAAGTTGAAATATTACCTAAGACCCTCTCAGATCACAATCCGGTAATGTTGACCTTTAAAGGAAAAAGGAATGTATTTAGATGGAGATTAAATGAGTCAATCTTTCAGAGAAATGATATAGTTGACGTTTGTAAAAAAAGGTTAAGAGAATATTTTCAATTGAATTTAAACAAAGGCACGAATATACAAACTGTATGGGATGCCAGTAAAGCATATATGAGGGGTTACTTTATCCAATATAATGCTCAAATGAGGAAAAAGAAACAAGGGAGAATACAATTGATTTTAGATGAAATTAAAAGCAAAGAGTTATGTTTAAGAGATAAACCAATGGATGATACTCTCCTTACTCAAATTAAATTTCTACAAAAACAAATATCAATGATATTGACACAAGAAATAGAAACCCAAATGAAATTTACAAGGCAAAAATATTTTGAGCATGCAAATAAACCAGGGAGATGGTTAGCTTATAAATTGAGGAAACAAAGACAAAAGAATTCAATCGTTAACATACAACATGAAGGAAAATTTTTGGTGAATAATATAGATATACAAGAAGCCTTTCATGATTACTATTCAAAACTTTACAAAAAACAAGATGTCAATCTAGTTGATATTGATGAATATCTATGTAAACAAAAGCTAACTGTTCTTAATGACCAACAAAGAGTAATACTAAATAACCCAATAACAAGAGAAGAAATGGTAAAGGCCTTCAAGAAAATCAGCAGTGGGAAAGCACCTGGACCTGATGGATTGTCAGCAGCTTATTATAAATGCTTCGAGGATGAACTATGTTTACCTTTACAGAATACTATGAATTCGATTTTGGAAACAGGAAAGAAACCAAGAATAAAATATAAAGTCTTGCAAGACTCAAAAGAAAGAGGTGGATTAGGTTTACCGGATTTGAAGCTATATTATGCTGCCTGTTGCTTGGTATGGATTAAAGAATGGATAACTTTGAAAGATGAAAAATTATTGAACTTGGAGGGTAATGAATATGGATGGCATGGATATATGTGGTACGATAAAGTAAAAGTTAATGTGGACTTTAAAAACCATTATATTAGAAGATCCTTGTTAAGAATTTGGAATAAATATAAACGAACTTTATGTTACAAAAGACCTTTATGGATTTCCACGCAAGAAGCATTTCACAGAACAGAAATAAGAAATAAAGAGAAATGGCTGACTTACAAAGACTTTCTAAAGAAAGAACAAGGACAATATATAATTAAAACAAAAGAAGAACTTGCCCTAGAAGGATATACATTCCAATGGCTTTCATATATGCAACTTGTAGAAAAATTTAAATTAGATTAAAAAAAAAATTGAATTTGAACAAACTAAATCGGAATTTGAGAAACAATTATGTGAGACAGATGACCATTTAATTGCAAAAATGTATAAATTATTGTTAAAAGGAGAAATGGTAGAGGAACAAGTCAAAGATTGCATGATAAAATGGGCAAAAAATATTGGACATAATATACAAATGCAGCAATGGGAAGATATGTGGAACAAAGGGTTAAAATTTACTTTGTGTTATAATTTGAAGGAAAACTTTTATAAGATGATGTATAGATGGTATATGACTCCACAAAAACTTGCAAAAATGTATGGAAATGTTTCCAAGTTGTGTTGGAAATGTAAAAAAAAAGAGGGGTCTTTTTATCATATGTGGTGGACTTGTGAAATTGCAAAGAAGTTTTGGACTCAGATACATTCACTAATGCAAAATATTTTACAAATTCGAGTCCCATTTAAACAGGAATTATTTTTATTAGGAATAGGGGAAGAACAAATGGGAAAACAATTTGTAAGAATTATGCAATATATGGTTACTGCAGCACGACTTGTATATGCGCAAAATTGGAAAAACCAGATTTTACCTACGATACAAGATTGGATGTTAAAATTGATGGATATGGCAGAAAATGACAAATTGACATGTTTATTAAAAGAAAACTCAAACTGTTACTATCTTAAAGAATGGAAACCATTAATGGATTATTTGCAACATGCAGGTGGAGCAAAGCTTATTTGGGGTTTTGAAGACTAAAATATATATGGATTGATATATTAGACAGGGAATGTTTTTGTATGTTATATATAGAACTAGCATGTAAGAAAACTTTTTTTTTGAATTACTAAGACCAGAGATAAATCGGAAGTTGACTATATCTGTCTTATCTTTTTTCTTTTTTTCTTTACTTTGCTATACACTTTTACTTCTTTCTTTGATTTGTATTTCTATTTCTTTTTCATTTTCACTCTTTTAACTATGTATATTTAAAACTCTAATAAAATTTGGGGGAAAAAAAGAAAATGGTTACTTCATGGTCATAAAAGGAACCAAATTTTCTAACAATAGATGATATAAGATCTGTTTGCCACTGTGTATAAAGTTAGCATTTTAGTACGTACATGTGATGCAGTTTTGACCTTCATGTCAACCTTGCTTTATATGAGGAATTAGTGTACTGGTTCAGTAATTTGTGCATTTTCTTCCATTCTCCTTTCTTTGGTATATACACTGATTTTTTCCAGTTGCCAGGTCACATTGTTTTGTTCCATATTTGTTGACATAAAGCTGTTCTCTTTTACCTGCCTCTTCTCATGAGGTTTTAAATAGTTGAGTGGGTATTTCATCTGGGCCTGGTGTTTTCCTATTTGACTGCTGGTCTATTGCTTGTCATACCTCATTTTCTAGTGGAATCGGTTCCTGAATATATTTTCTCTACAAATGTTTCTGTCATTTTATAATCCTGTGTATAAAAGGTTTGAGTATAATTTTTCTTTCTTCATTTAACCTCATTTGTTTCAACAGATCTCCCCCATGATTACTCTTTTGTGTTCCTGCTCAATTTTCTTGTGATTCTCTGATCTTCTTTAAAAGATTTCCTTTTCCCCCTTTCTTATTATATTCCTCTTTTTCATAACATTCTTGTTCTTTCTTGCTTATGTTAGAAGACTGTATCCAGTTGTTGTTCTTCTTTGTTGCCCAAGGTTTTCATCCTCTGTCTTTCCTTGTCTATCATGATAGCTTATTATGAAAACCTGTAGGATTTATTTATTCATTTATTTAATTCAATTTAGGAACCACCCAACTCCAAACCAACTCTGCAGATTTATTTTATTTTATTGTTTTATTTTTATACTGGCCATTCCCAATGACTCTGGAGAGATCCAGTGGCCCTGCAGATGATCCAGTGGCCCACCTCCCCAGAAGGGACTGGATCACTCTAAAAAGGGCTGCTGGATGGATATCAGATGATGCAATAAGTGTGGAGAAATATTGATGTTTCACCACCCTGATTGCCACAAGGTAATCCCAGATATGGGTACTTACCCACGTTCGGTCAGACTCTCTTCGGGTCTTCCTCCAATAGTGCTCCAGGGATATCTTCTAACCCTTCATCTCCCAGAGCTCCTCAGTAAACCCGTGTGCACCCGGGCATCAGCACACAGAGACCACATAAGGGCTGATAGGGTCCAAGGCCCCAGCCACCCACCAATTCCAGGCAGTGACTAAGGCCTCTGCCCATCAGATTCTCAGGGAAAACCCCAAGTTCCCTCTGGAATTCTATTAGGTCCATCAGTCGCCTGAAGCAGGCCACTTGAATGGGCCCTATCTCCCTGTAAGGTGTGGGAGGGTGACCTCAGTGAGCCAGAAGGCAATGAGAATGATCTATCCATGACAAGAGGCTGATGTAAATGTCCCAACAGATCATGTTGCAACTGTCTCAAGACAAAAAACAGATCCAACATGCAGCCACTGGTATGCATTGGGCCATCAATGACCTGGGACATGTCCAAGGTTGCCATGGAGGCCATGAATTCCTGAGCTACCTGATGGCAAATTGAAATCTCTAAGCATTAATAGCCATTAATAGTCATTAATAATGACACCATTGCCAGCCTAGGATGGAATCCAGCATCTCAGGCAGAGGGTAGTACATCAGCAGCAAACCCAAATGTTCCCTAGAACCCAACTTCAACCAGAGTGACTCACATCCAGTTATCTGCAGAGCAAATAACCTTCAAAGCCTTCAAAGACCCACAGATGACAACAGACACCCCTCCCCTGGGGCCTTGTCTGATGCCAAACACGAAACCCATGTGGGCACAACTCTGAGAGAGGTAAACCACCCTCCAGGCCTAGCCAGGTCTCAGTGATACACACCAGGTCAGCACCCACATCCATGATAAGAACATGAATAAGGGCAGCCTTGTTAAATGCTGACCTGGCATTTAACAGTAGGAGCTGGAGCCCAGGGCCACTGAGGATATGACAACCAGGCACAGAGGGCAGAAACCAATGGTCAGACATCAGGACAACTTTCAAACAGCAGACTCAGTATCCCTGAGTGTGGCCTGCCCCCAAATTCTCCCTATGCCTACCTCTGCCTGGCACCATCATGTTGGTCCTGCTGCCCGCTCAGCTCCTCAGGATCTTTTCTTATTTTTCATGTTTCACATTCCAACCACCCATTTAGAAACTTTTACAATTTACCAAAGAACACCTCAGTGTCTTCCACCATTGTGTCTATTAGGGCATATGTATGCATAATATTAATATGCACTGTTTTTGTTGTTTATTTGTTCAGTTGCTTCCGACTCTTCATGACTTCATGGACTAGCCCACGCCAGAGCTTCCTGTCAGCTGTCACCATCCCCAGCTCCCCCACGGTCGAGTCCGTCACCTCCAGAATATCATCCATCCATCTTGCCCTTGGTCGGCCCCTCTTCCTTTTGCCTTCCACTTTCCCTAGCATCAGCATCTTCTCCAGGGTATCCTGTCTTCTCATTATGTGGCCAAAGTACTTCAGTTTTGCCTTTAATATCATTCCCTCAAGTGAGCAGTCTGGCTTTATTTCCTGGAGTATGGACTGGTTCGATCTTCTTGCAGTCCAAGGCACTCTCAGAATTTTCCTCCAACACCACAGTTCAAAAGCATCTATCTTCCTTCACTCAGCCTTCCTTATGGTCCAGCTCTCACAGCCATAGGTTACTATGGGGAATACCATTGCTTTAACTATGCGGACCTTATATATTCTAATTCATAGCACTCATTAATTTAGCCAAGCATATACTTAACAATGTTTTTTTAAGTATCACTGCCTCTTCATTCCCTGATATGGTGTCATGTCCTGAATTATATAATCCTCTGATTTAATTGCCCAATTCCAGTCCATCTAAGTTCACTTTCAAATTTCAGTTATGCCTAATATTTAAAATGCTTCATTTCTGCTTTAACAATTTCACTTTTTCCTTGGTTCACGCTTGTTTCATTCCATCTCTAACTGTATGTGTCCTTTTAAAATAAGGCACTTCTCTTTCAAAACTGATAACATCAATGTTTGTGACTTTCATCTGGCTACATCGCCATCTCCAGATCTATTCATGAGATTGATGTTCTTCCTCAATAACCAGAAGAGTAGTTCGCAACATGGGCAGTCTCATTGTCTGTTTAAATGCTTTCGCCATTCCATACAGTTTTCTTAGCAACAGTACAGAAGAGGTTTGCCACTATTCTCTTCCAGGATTGATTTTGGAGTTCCTAATATGTCTATGTCTATGAAAAATCAAGAGATAATAGAAGCAAGGCACCCTGGACCTTTTCCCATATATACCTAACCACAGCCAACTAATCAGGAACCAACACCACCAAAACAACCAATCAGGATTGGACACAAAAAACCAATCAGAGACCAGCCCTCACCAACCTGCACCAATTGGAAACCAGCTTGGCCAAAGGCCAATCAGAAGTCAGGACATCTGGCAATAAAGACAGGAGCCCAGTGAGCCCCCTGCTCAGTTGCCTGTGGTCTGCATAGCTAACCACTTTGCCTCTAAAGATGCCAGCCACAGTTGCTGGCAAAGCATCAGGAAATTTGTTCTCTAGATCGCAATCACTAAACTCTGAAGCCCAACACTGCCCATCAGATACCAGCTGTGAAAGCTTACCCCAGTATATAATTCACACTTACATTAAAATGAGCCTTACATTCATCTCCCATGTGTGTTTTATGTTTCATTTCCTATGCCAAAATTATTAACTCCTTTATCATGGCTCTATTCTGCATTTCTCTTGTAAAGTAGGGTTATAAAAGTCAGGTTGTGGGATCACGGCAAAAGAACAGTGCCAGTCCCATCTTCATATAATTTCTATTGTTGGTATTTCCCTTTCCAAACAGTCATATACAGATGTATTCTCAGTCACTGAAGGAAGGGCAGCCATATTATTCTGAGGTTACTAATTGTGTACATATGTTATTACTGGTGCACATTAAAATGGTAAATCATTGTGCCAAGGAACACAATTATGATCTGAATGTTAGTCAACTGAGAACTACAAAATGGTATAAAGACTAATAACTTATTCCAATTGATGTTTAACAGTTATAAATACTGTTGTAACAAAAGATTGAAACCAAAAGAATTCATGAAGATAGTTTAAAAAAAAGAAAGAAAGAAATGGAAGGGAGAGGTAATAAAAGTAAAATAGGAAATAGGTCCAGACAAACAGGATAGTAAGAGAGAAAAGCCTGAAGCATAAGTAAGATTGGAGACATGAACATTATTGGATACATCCAGATGTGAAAAAGAAGAGTTAGGGAAGATTTTGAAAATAAGAACATGAAGTAAATCAGATGCAAAGGCAGTATTGTCTGCAGAGGATAAAAAAAGCCAAGATATTGGTCAGAACCATGCAATCAAAGCCCCACTTCTTTATACATACACATTATATCAACACATGTACAAAAGGGACAAGGCTTCAATCACCTAGTTGTGTCCACCATCTTGAGTTTTTTGACCACCTAAGAATGAAAAGAGAAAAAGACTTAAGAAAAATATCCTAGATCAATTAATTTTAGCACTTTGTCTAATAAATCTATGCCCTAAACATCACTGAGATTAGCAGTAAAATATCTATTTAAAAGGTAATGTTATGATAGGGGTTGAAGTGTTTTATGTATGCATGTGAGCATTCCTGAGAGTAGGTATCTGACCTGAGCAAGAAAGTAGATTTATTTCCAAGAAATATTGGGGTGCGCTAAACCTGGAATTGATTAGCTACATTCTACCAGGAGAAGAATCAGAAGAGCCTATGCTCTTGTGCATGTGTGCACAGAAAGAATAACTTTGCCTTGGCTGTGTTAGGTATTATTTGGAGTAGAAAGGGGCTGTGACAGCCTTTCAAGATTCTGTTAGAATATTCTAGCCGCATTTTCAGTGGCTCCTGTTTCCTGACCTTGTCTACCTCAAAGGGCTGAGAGGCAGAGCCATAGACATGAGGCCACAGAGACCACAGTTTAAATCCTTAATTCTCTGTCTACATCCAACTGCTCCCTTGTGGTCAGAAGGTATTGAAGAGCCATTGTCATTGGATCTGCGCTCCAACAGATGCAAGCCTACTTCATTTTGTCAGAGTCTATATACTACCACAAAGAACTAGATGAAGGATAGGCAACCTTGCACTATGAATAATTTATGAATTATAGTTCTGATGTTACTAAGAATTTTGTTGAGCCATGCTGGTAATGTGGTATTTCCTGGACACTGCCAACACCTGGTCAGTCTCCCTGCTGAGATCTTCTGGGTAATGTAGCAGACAAGGGAAAAGACCTAAAAACTTTTGACTTGTAATACATAATCAGTATTTCTGGTCAGCACAACTGAATACATGTTTTATAGAGGAACAAAATAAATACTAACTATACCAGAAAACATACCAGATATATACCATATATCATATACCAGAAATATACCAGAAAACATAATATACAATTATTATAAATAAAAAAATATACAATATATAAATATAAATATACAAATATATAAATATAAATATACAAATATATAAATATACAAATATATACAGAAAAAATATATACAGAAAAAGAAATATACCAGAAAACAGGGGCGTGGTGGCTCAGTGGGTAAGACGCCAGGCTTGTCGATCAAAGATCGCAAGTTTGGAGGTTCGAATTCCTAGCCCTGCATGCGGAGTGAGCTCCTGCACTAGCTCCAGCTCTTGCCAACCTAGCAATTTGAAAGCATGCAAATGCAAGTAGATTAATAGGTACCACCTCGGTGGGTAGGTAACAGCGTTCCGCACGCGTTATGCGGCCACATGACTGTGGAAGCGTCTTCGGACAACGCTGGCTCTTCGGCTAACAAACGGAGATGAGCACTGGCCCCTAGAGTCGGACACAACTGCACAAATGTGCGGGGGGAACCTTTACCTTTACCTATACCAGAAAACACCTTTTCACTTTAACGAGGAGGTTCATAGACTTTTAAGGTACTTCACATCTCTTTTTCCTTTCTCAAGGGAGTCTACGCTTTCCATGCCCATAATCTTCCACAGCCTGGCAGTGTGAAATAATTGCCATAGGCACTTTCCACTAATGTTAAACTACATTTCCTATAACTCCTAACTGTGGGGAGAATATTTTTTTCATTATCAAGTGGTAGTCAATCTAATATTAACATTACAATTACAGAAAATAAAAAAAAATTAATGACTTAACATATGCCCCTTATTGATATATTATTACTGAGTACCCTCTGTTTTTGCAATAATTAGGGCCATGGAATCATTTTTGTTTTGTTGGCTGGGTATTCCTTGTATTGCCTGTTTTGTTTCTTCAGCTGGATAAAGAATTTGCTCTAATTTTGCTTCAATTGTTTAGGAACACAGTTTCTGTTGAGGCTAAGAAGATGAAAGGGAGAGAGGGAGAGATATGGATTTAGTCACAAGACTAAAGTGGCCCCCCTCCAAAGTCCAACCATACCTCACCGTGGTGGAGAGGTGAACAGCATAAGTTATGCTGGCCAACATGGCTCTGGCCTGGAGAAAGACCTGGCGACCTACTCCAGTACTCTCCACCAAAAAAACTTTATGGATCAACCCAAAAATGCAACAGACATGGTACCAAGCAGTGAGACCCTCAGGATGGTAGGTATCAATAAAGCTACTGGGGAAGAGCAAAGAGATGATCTTAGTAGCTGGAGCAGTTATGACGTGGTCGGGGTAAAGCCAAATGGACCCCCAAATGGACCCCCAACAGCTGAGCTGGCCCCCTGCGAAAAGGTATCTCTATGCTGCACAAAAGTTTTTAAATTTGGGACATGGAATGTTAATGGACTACATCTAGGAAAGTTGAGTATTGTTAAAGAGGAAATGAATCGGCTTAACATCGATATACTGTACTAGGCATCAGCGAAGTTCATTGGACCGGAAGTGGCTTCTTCAACTCTGATGACCACACTGTATACTTCTCTGGCAATGATACCATCAGAAGAAGGGTTTCATACTACACAAAAGAGTTGGCAGGACCATAGAAAGTTACCAAATAGTTAGCGATAGGATTATGGTGATACGTATCAATGGGAAAACCTGCAACATTACCATTCTGCAAATTTATGCACCCACTGCAGCTTCAGCAGAAGAGGAAATCGAAGAATTCTATGCTGGCATTGAAGAAACCCTGAAACAAACACCAAAGAAAGATACTGTCTATATCATTGGTGACTTCAATGCAAAAGTAGGAGCAATGGAAGAATCAGGAATTGTAGGTAAGTTTGGCCTTGGAGAACGAAATGATTCAGGAGAAAGTCTGATTCAGCTATGCCAAGAACAGGAGTTAAGCATAATGAATACGTGGTTTCAGCAGCCCAAACAATGATTATACACTTGGATCTCACCAAGCAGAGAATATTGTAATCAAATAGACTACATTTTATGCCACAGAAGTGGAAAAGTTCCATCCTTGCTGTGAAAACGTTCCCTGGTGCATATTGTGGATCAGACCATGAACTGCTAGTGGCCAAGGTGAAGCTAAGGTTCTGCAGTGTCAAACGACCTCCTATAACTCAAAAATTTGATGTTGAGAGGATTTCTCCTACATATGCAATTGAAGTTAGGAACAGATTTGAATTGCTCAACACCACAGAAAGACAACCATACAAACTATGGGAGGAAATAAAAGCAACTGTCAATGAAGTAGCACATCAACATATTGCTTACAAGAAACCAACGAAATTGGCTAAGTGGATATCAGAAGCAACATTAGAAACTGCAGCAAAAAGAAGAAAGGCAAAAGCTATTGGTGATAGGGAAGAAGTACAAAGATTAAATGCAAAGTTTCAGAAAGAAGATAGGATAGACAAAGAAGAATTTTGGGCTGAGCAATGCAGGAAACTGGAGGAAGCAGTCCAGAAAGGACATACAAGAGAGTGTTTTGTCAGATTTCTCGTATGAAATTGGCAAATTATTTCCTGTATGGAGAAAGGCTTCTCATGATGACGTAACGCCAGGTGGCTAGATAACAAAAAGCCTTCCCATAACTTTGAATGGCTTTGCTTACATCTTCATTAGATATGAATTGTTTACGTCTAGTTTCTAAACCTTCCCATGAGAACAAGTCCTCCTGATTCCGTCTGTGGGACGCCTTGCTCTGTGTAGAGCAAGGGAGGGGGGGATCACGTGCTTGCTTAGATGCAGCACTGCCACCCAATAGCAGGTCATGCTATGTGCTTTAGGCCTATGCTTTAGGCCTGGTGTGTGTCACACCTAACTTCCAGCCAATCAGAAAGCTGGAAGAACTGAATATCTAACCATGCACAATGGTGTTCTATGCTTCTTGATTTTTTGTGTCTTTTTGGCCATGTTTGTGTGTGTATTCTACTTCTGAGGACTGGGAAGTGCGTAGCTATGCCTGGCTTTGGGTATAGGCCGAGGCATGAGCTCTGGCCCTGGAAACAATACACGAATCTCTGCTTATAGGTTTGTTTTTCCTTTTTTGCAATAATGTAACTATATATGCATTTATTGCCTTATGCTACAAGTAAACACTTTTAGCCCTAAATGCTGCACTCTTGTCTGTTTATTCTCCAGCCTTGATTTTTCCCTTTAAACCAGCATACATCCTATCAGGTTATGTTGCCCAGAGAGAAATTTGCATTTTCTTTGCTGCGTTCTTACCTGGTTGTAAAAGGGAGTTTGTCTTTAGAGGCTGATTTCAGAGTAAACGTGTTTTCTTTGAGTGGCCAGCAATGGCTGAACAGCGTCTGGTCAGTCTGCCATTTGAGCCTTTAGATGGCACAAACTATCTGACCTGGTGTGTGGAGATGAAATCATTCTTTTTGCAAGAAGATATGTGGCAGAGGATCCCTCTGAAGACGTGCAAGCGTGTTTGGACCGTGCTTATAGCTTTTTTGCTTTTGGGAATCAAATCCTCTGAACGGAATTATATCAGCCACTCAAGGACTGCGTAATGAGTGCTGGGAGGCAATACAAAGTAGATCTCTGTTGCCCTTGGTGGACTATTAAGACAGCTTTATAGTTTGAAGCCGCAACCAGGCTGAAAATGTGATGACCCACCTTGGTAAGCTCAAGACTTTGTTTGCTGCATTTGAACAAGAAGGCATGTTTTTCTGGGAATATGAAAAAGCGTGCATGATTTTAACAAGCTTGGACAGCAGGTCTGATCTACTGATCGAGAAAGCAAAGACGCTATCTTCCTGCGACCTTCCTGTGGATTATTTTACAAGCCACCTCCAGAAGCCATCTGTTATTGTTGTTCCTGATTCTTCCAAACAGAGCGTTTCAGCTGAAGTGAAACCTGGAATGGAATCTACATTTGCTGTGGTTCGGTGTGATTCTGGAAGGCTGTTCCCTGCCATTGTCCAACAGATGCTGTCAGTGCACAAGAGGCCTGATTTATGAAGGGAGGGGAAGCCAGAAGCCAGAAGTCAGCTAAACAACGAATCCAAGTTTTCTACTCTGCCGACTGCTGTATGTAAGCATTTCTCCAGAGACTTGGTTGTTGAATTCGGCTTGCAGCCTTGAGTTCAGCAAGTTATTTTAGCTGATATTTCTGTGATAAGTGTGTGAAATGTGTATGTTCATGTGTTCCTACACTTGTTTATAGAAAAACACTTGTTTTTCTCTCCTCAGTGACCCAGCCCTGGTCAAGTCTGAGTGTACTTGTTGTGTTCAAAGGTGCTGGATGTTTCATTAAGAAATGTGAAACTGAGTGTGTTAGAGGCTGAGTGTGTTAGAGAAAAACTGTAAAATCAAGTGTGTGCGATGCTTCCTAAGAAGGGGATTGTGTGGACAGGATATTGTGTGTTTAATGTTTCCCCACAAATGTTTCCCCACATCATAAATGCATCCATAAAGTTTTCACAAAGTACTGGGGTATCCCGGGATGGGAGAGTGTGTCTCAGATAGCCAAATGCATTCTGAGTTAGAACCCAGGAAATGTGCAAAAGTTCCTTGATTGTGTTGTGTGTAAACTGTGTGTAAACAATCTAATATCAGAACTGTATCTGTTGCTAGGCAAAGTGACAGTAAGTTAACTAGACCACTTCAGTTGGTTCATAGAGATCTAGTTAGCCCCCATGTCCCAAGTAATGGTGGGGTGCGAGTTTCATGTTCCTTCTGGTTGATGATCATACCTGTTTGTGTTGTTGCTACTTGTTGAAGTCTAAAGCGAAGGTCTGTGCTTGCTTTGAAGTGTATGTAGCAATAGTAGGAAGAAAATATGGTTATCTAGTAGGTCAGTTCCAGTCTGATTGTAGTGGAGAGTTCCTGAGCCATGTGTTCTAGAATTGGCTTTGTAGGAAAGTATTCTCCCAAAGACTTGCCAATGTTGGAATTCTAGCTGAGTGTTGGTGTTGTGAATACCATTAAAAATAGCCTGATGTTAGTTGCTCAGGTGCCATCCCATGTCTGGGAGAGGCTACCTTGATTGCAGTGTATTTTCTAACTAACAGGTTGTAGAATTCAACTGTAAAAAGAAGTTCATTATTTTTCTTTGGTTTGGCAAGCGCCCTTCACTGAAGTACCTGCATGTCTGTGGAACATTTGCATGTGTTCACATCCACAGGTCACAGAGAAGGAAGAACCAACCAAAAGCACAGTGCTTCAGGTTGTTGATTAAAATCCAAGGCTTATTGTTGTTTCATTAGGCCATGGTCAAATCCAAATCTCCAGAAGTGCTTTATTTTTAATCAGCCTACTGGCTGGGAAAGGTTGTATGCTAATGTTGCAGAAGTGTTGCTGCATTGCTAGTGTTAAAACCTACTGTCCATGCTTCAGTAGATGGGCAAACACCAGTTCAGGTTTCTTCTGTTCCCCAGTCTCCTAGTGTGTTAAAAGGGCCCCTCAGGTGAAGGAGTGGAAATCTCACCTGAGCAGGTGCAGGGCCTGGAGATGGAGTCAGGTAGTGGAAGGAAAGAAGACGGTGATGAGGAAGTACAGTGGTCATTCCTCATGGGTCCTCTTATTCCAGGGTATGAAGCCTGACAGATTTGTGATTTAGCAGGTGACAGTGTGTCAAATTACCTGAAAAAACCCAGTCTTTTCAAGACGTGTTGCTCCTGCCTTTTGAGAGGCAAGAACATTGGAACACAGCTGTGGATAGTCAGTTTGAGTTTTGGTGAAGTGTTAAAAGTAACCAACCTGTCCTTTGTTTTAGTAAGCTGTAGGTTCCAGATGAGTGTTCAGAAAGACATTTCTTCCTGATAATACTCTGCAGTGTAAAGCCAGCTTTGTTGCCCAGGGATTTGTTTCACAGAAGGAGTTTGTGAACTGTGATCTAATGTATGCACCCACAGCTAGGCCAGAATGTTTACGTGTGATACGTTTTCTGGTTGCGTAGCGTGAAACAGGTGTCCATTTACATATTGTTACGCCCATTCCTGGAACGCGATGCCCTCTGTACAGTCACTCATGCTCTCGTCATCTCCCACATAGATTATTGCAATGCGCTGTACATGGGGCTACCCTTGAAGACTATCCGGAAGCTTCAGCTGGTGCAGAATGCGGCCGCACGGGCAGTATTGGGTGCTCCAAGATCTGCACATGTAACACCGTTGCTCCGCGAGCTACATTGGGTGACGGTTTGCTTCCAGGTACAATTCAAGGTGTTGGTTATCACCTTTAAAGCCCTACATGGCATGGGACCAGAATACCTGAGGGACCGTCTTATCCCCATGTTATCGACCCGCCCCACCCGGTCATCCAGAGAGGCCATGCTACGTAACCCATCAATTAGAGAATGTCATCGGATGGGGTCTAGGAGGCGGGCCTTCTCTGTGACAGCGCCCACGCTATGGAACAGCTTGCCCCCAGAGTTGAGACAGATCTCCTCCCTCCCAACCTTTAGGAAAGAGCTGAAGACCTGGTTCTGCCGCCTGGCATGGGAGGGATGGAGGGATAGTTCCTCATGGAGATGGCTAACCCCTTGATTTTAATGTCCTTCTTTTAAGAATATCTTATCCATCTGGATTTATAATTATTTTTTACTGTTTGTAATTTTATCTATATATTTTAACTGTTGTTATCCTGTAACCGCCCAGAGTCCCTATTCGGGAGATGGGCGGGGATAAATTTTAAATAATAATAATAATAATAATAATAATAATAATAATAATAATAATGTGATGTTGACACAGCATATTAGAATATAGATCTCCCTGAAACAGTGTGTGTAAGGCAAGCTTTTGGCTATACATGTGTGACAATTCCCAGACAGTCCATTGACTTCACAGGGTGCTTTATGGATCTTAAAGCAGGCCAGTCATTGATGTGTAGAAAAACTGAGATGTGTAGAACAGTCACGTGCTGTTTTCTGTGTGTACATAAGAGAGTGTAGAAGTTTGTATAGGACTTCTTACTTATGTAGTTGTTTTCTGCTTAGAAACTGAATTTTTCCACCTTGTATAAGAATTTGTCAGTCAGCTGAGGTAGTATTTCCAGCTAAGGGAGTTAGGCACAAATTCAAGCATTTATCTTGGTGCTGAAGTTACAAAAGCCCAGAACAGAGAATCCTATGGTTCTTGAATTCCTACAGAGTGTCATTTGTGTAAAGGAAGCTTATCCTTAATTTGTTGTATATCACTCTGCAGTAACACAGTGGATACACCCTGATTTAGTTTACCTAGTTTGCCCAGGTAAAAATACCAAGCCTGCAAAATGGTTTAGCCATCTATGCGAGGCTTGACAAGGGTTAAAATCAGTCCTGCGGTTTTTCTTAAAAATCAAAACAAGGCTTTGCTTCAAACAGAATGCAGCTAGCAAGGTCGGCTTATCTATGCCAGCTGCATTTTTGCAAAGGAGGGGACAGAAAGTCTGAGGGCAATTCTTCTATTTACTGTTTTCTGTTACTGCATAAGTTGTACTATTTGATGTATTTGTATGTATCTGAATAAAACATTGCATAAAGTGTATATTGTGCATTACATATGTGTAGCAAGTGTTTTTAAACCATTTCTAGTTTCTAGATGACTATCGGTTGTAAAAACTGAAACTTGCGAATAATACATGTACTAACCATGTTTTTCTTGTTTCTGTAAAAATGTATTTTACAGCTTTGAAAATCCCATTGTTAGTCCGTACCGAGAAAAAATTTGGGAGGGGTGTCAGATTTCTCATATGAAATTGGCAAATCATTTCCTGTACGGAGAAAGGCTTCTCATGATGACGTAACGCCAGGTGGCTAGATAACAAAAAGCCTTCCCATAACTTTGAATGGCTTTGCTTACATCTTCATTAGATATGAATTGTTTACATCTAGTTTCTAAACCTTCCCATGAGAACAAGTCCTCCTGATTCCGTCTGTGGGACGCCTTGCACTGTGTAGAGCAAGGGAGGGGGGGGAAATCACGTGCTTGCTTAGATGCAGCACTGCCACCCAATAGCAGGTCATGCTATGTGCTTTAGGCCTATGCTTTAGGCCTGGTGTGTGTCACACCTAACTTCCAGCCAATCAGAAAGCTGGAAGAACTGAATATCTAACCATGCACAATGGTGTTCTATGCTTCTTGATTTTTTGTGTCTTTTTGGCCATGTTTGTGTGTGTATTCTACTTCTGAGGACTGGGAAGTGCGTAGCTATGCCTGGCTTTGGGTATAGGCCGAGGCATGAGCTCTGGCCCTGGAAACAATACACAAATCTCTGCTTATAGGTTTGTTTTTCCTTTTTTGCAGTAATGTAACTATATATGCATCTATTGCCTTATGCTACAAGTAAACACTTTTAGCCCTAAACGCTGCACTCTTGTCTGTTTATTCTCCAGCCTTGATTTTTCCCTTTAAACCAGTGTACATCCTATCATGTTTTGCTTATGTGAAGAAGGTCAGAGCTCCTTTTATGGCAAGAAAGGAAACAGTCAGTGGACATGATGGACAGGAATTACACCAACAAGCAATCAGAGAAAGGTGGCGGGAATATACAGAGCAACTTTACACAAACAAAAATCAAAACCAAGGCACAGAAGAAGAAGAACTGCTGGAGCTGGAACCTGATACAGTATAGCACTCAATCAGATGTCAAACTGCAAAGCCCCTGGTGGTGATGGAATACCAGCAGAGCTACTGAGACCACTGCCAACAAAAGCATTGACAGTATTATGTCAAAGTGTATGGAAGACTGGTCAATGGCCAAAAGAGTGGAAAAGGTCAGTATTTATTCCAATACTAAAGAAAGGTGACACAAAAGTCTGTTCAAACTATCGCACCATCGCCTTAATATCACATGCGAGTAAAATTCTCTTGAAGATCATCCAACAATGTATGAACTCAATCATTGAAAGAGAGTTACCAGATGTACAAGCTGGATTCTGAAAAGGAAGAGGAACATGTGATCACATCACCAACCTTCGATGGATGATGGAAAAGGCAAGGGAATTCCAAAAAGACCTCTACGTGTTCTTCATTGACTATACAAACGTTTTTGATTGTGTTGATCATGACAAGCTCTGGAACTGCTTGAAAGAAATGAGAATATCATCACACTTCATCCAATTGATACGATCTCTATACTTTGATCAAGAAGCAACTGTAAGGACAGCATATGGAGACACAGAATGGTTCAAAATTGGAAAAGTCACTTGTCAGGGTTGTATTCCATCACCTTCATTATTCAACATATATGCAGAAGTGGTTATGAGAAAGGCACATCTGAAAGAATCTACTATTAGGGTAAAAATTGGTGGTAGGAACATCAATAACCTTCGTTATGCAGATGATACAACACTGCTGGTGGAAAGTAAAGAAGATATAGAATGGCTAATCCTAATAGTCAAAGATGAAAGTGAAAAACTTGGATTGCGCCTTAACTCCAAAAAAACAAAGATAATGACAACAGCAGAGAATATGCAAGTCAGTGTTAAGATCAACAACGAGGTAATTGAAGCAGTAAAGGAGTTTAACTTCCTTGGCTCTAAAATTGATCAAAAGAGTGACTGCAGCCCAGAGATCAGAAGATGTATAGCGCTTGGAAGAAAAGCAATGACCAGCATAAATAACATCTGGAAGAATAGATATCAGCCTCCCAACCAAATGCAGACTAGTTAATACGATCATATTTCCAATAGCTACATATGGCTGTGAAACTTGGACTTTGAGGAAGGCAGTTAGGAGAAAGATAGATGCATTCGAATTGTGGTGCTGGAGACAACTACTACGCATCTGATGGACAACAAAGATTACCAGCAAGGAAGTCCTAGACAGAGTCAAACCAAAAATATCCCTGGAAGCCAAGATCACCAAAGAAAAACTGTCATACTTCAGTCATGTTATGTGAGCCAACTCACTCGAAAAGACAATTATGCTGGGACTGATCAGTGGTAAAAGAAGAAGGGGCCACCCTAGGACTCACTGGCTTGACACCATCAGAAGGGACACTGGAATGACTCTGATGGAATTAAAGGAAGCTGTAAGACATAGAAAGGCATGGAAAGCATTGATCCACAAAGTGACCGAGAGTCGGACACGACTGAACGGATAGACAGCTAAAGTGGCCAGGATTACCAGAATCAAGCATCAAGCATATCTTTCACCTCAATGATGCTCCTGAATCTACCCCTTTAATCTCTTTCATATATGGGAACACTGGTTCAATTATTTTTAACCAGAAAAGCCAATAGCCTAACTGGGAGACATTGTTACAAATGGTGAATGACCTGCTCATGGCCTCTAATACTGATTGACAGGGATCCCACTGGAAGGTGCCATGTGCACCTTACCCCCAATGCTTCCTTTAATGTTAAAAAATCTGTCTCTTTGCTAACCCATCATCATCTGCTCTTTTAATAATTTTGAGGCAAAGACTTTCTATCTGGAAGGTTTATTGCTGTGACATGTGAAAGAACCTGCAGCGGTTCAAGGAAATAGCAAGGTATTCTTGGAAGTATGTTTTACTTGTGAAATTTTCTAATGTAGTTGATTTAACACCATTTTTTACTGAAGGCTAACTTTTATTGCAAGTCATGATACATTTGTAACAGCTAATTGTTCTGTTCCAGCTTTTCAAGCAATTCGGTGTTACAAGCTAGACCTATTAACTGGTGGTGATGACCTGAAAAAATATTTTCTTTAATAATTTATAAGGAAGACCTTATGAAACATTGTAGGTAGACTTTCTAAAAAGCTCTTTTTTGTTGTTGTTGTTGTTGTTATTTGCCTTCTACTTTAGATATTCCCTAGAGTTACGGGTTACAAGATGCCCTTTAAATACTGGCGTGATAACAAAACCATCCAACTATAGTGTTTTGCCCAGAAATTCCTCCCTTGCTTTATAATGATTTTAAAACATTTTTCTTTAGATACATTAGTAAATCAAGAAATTATTATGTTCCTCCACAATCAAATATAATGATGCATTATTTCATACACCCCCAGGTTGTATGGGTAGTTGTACCTGAAAAGGAAGGAATATACCCATTGCTTTCTCATTCCTTGGGAATAGGTCTGGATAGGTTCTAAGCATCATGCAGAGTCTAGGAGAGCATCCCTTTTTAATTTTCAGTTTGCTCAAGGATACAATCCACTAAAGGACTGAGACCCTATTGATTGACCCTATCCCAACAAGTTGGTATTCAAGGAGGTGTAAAAAAGGTGAAGTCTACTGTATGTTAAAGATTCTCCCCATAAGGGAGTTTCATTTCTTCTCTTTTGAGAAGAAGTAGCTTGAATTTATTTTAATAAAAAAGTTGTATTATGTTGCTTTGGGCATCTCTGCTGAAAAACTAAAAAAAACTTACAAATTGTCTACTTTTATAATTAATAATTAATAATACTATAACCATCTTAACCCTATTAACGCTAAAACCAAACAATTATTATTATACCTTATAAATCTTAACAAATCATTAAGAAGAAATAAAAACAAGCAAACCTTAAAAAAATCCAATTAATCTTAACCCAAATTGTTATAAAAGAATAGAATCATACAAGCCCTAAAATCAGTCCAAATAAACATTCTTAAATCTTTGTTGTTGTTGTTCAGTCGTTTAGTCATGTCCGACTCTTTGTGACCTCATGGACCATAGCACGCCAGGGCTTCCTGTCCTCCACTGTCTCTCGGAGTTTACTCAAATTCATGTTCATTACATCGGTGATGCTATCTAACCATATCATCCTCTGCCGTCCCCTTCTCCTTTTGCCCTCAGTCTTTCCCAGCATCAGGGTCTTTTCCAGTGAGTCCTCTCTTTGCATTAGATGGCCAAAGTATTTGAGCTTCAGCTTCAGCATCTGTCCTTCCAATGAGCAGTCAGGGTTGATTTCCTATAGGATTGACTGATTTGACCTCCTTGCAGTCCAAGGGACTCTCAAGAGTCTTCTCCGGCACCACAGCTCAAAAGCATAAATTCTTCGGCGCTCAGCCTTCCTTATGGTCCAACTCTCACAGCCATACATTACTACTGGGAAAGCCATAGCTTTATTTATATGGACCTTTGTCGGCAAGGTGATGTCTCTGCTTTTTAATATGCTGTCTAGGTTTGCCATAGATTTCCTCCCAAGGAGCAAGAGTCTTTTAATTTCATGGCTGCAGTCACCGTCTGCAGTGATCTTGGAGCCCAAAAAAATAAAATCTGTCACTGCTTCCATTTCTTCCCCTTCTATTTGCCAGGAAGTGATGGGACCAGATTCCATGATCCGAATTTTTTTAATGTTGAGTTTCAAGCCAGCTTTTGCACTCTCCTCTTTCACCCTCATCAAGAGGCTCTTTAGTTCCTCTTCACTTTCTGCCATTAGGGTGGTATCATCTGCATATCTGAGGTTGCTGATATTTCTCCCGGCAATCTTAACTCCGGCTTGTGATTCATCCAGATTCTTAAATCTTTACCCCACTTCAAAATATACCAGAGCCTTTACATATCTCCATAATACACACAAGGCATTTTTCATAAAAAAGTCAAACAGCCCAACTGCCCCCCTTAAAAACTCAGACTTCTCAGCAGAAAACCTCCCACAGAGCAAAGTCTCTTCTTTCCCATAACATTCCATCAGGAAAAACAACTCCATTTGTGATTTGCAATTCGGTCTGTTTTAACACCTTCAGCACCAGAATCTGGTCATCATCATCCAGCACAACAAAAGCTGCAGTTTCGCTGTCGGTAGATCTCCATCTTCACTAAAATCAGCTTTTTCCACAACCTCCTCAGCCAGATGAAACATATTAAAGCTGATATTTTCTACAATGTCCCGAATATCTTGCATAATAGCTTGACAGGAATCTGAGAAAATCTGTTTGATCTCACAATGAAGCTCTGAGAATGTCTGCTTAAAATCCTCCATGTTACAGGCAGTAGATTATGACGCCCCCTAGATACTTAACTGGCAAAAGTAAGAGTTAATAGAAAATTTCCAGCAATGTTTACAAAAGTAAAAGTGATAAGGGGCAGAGAAAGTAGCAACAGAAAACTGATGATTCAAAACAGCAGATTCAACATCTAGGGAAAAATCAAGTTGTTCAAATTCAAGTACAGAAATAATAGCAGGGATGCACTTATTTATTCTCAGTCCTCCTTAATATTTAAACAGGGAAACAAGCCAAAACTTTGAAAGATTTTTAAAAATTAATCAAAAAAAAAATAACGATAAGCACCAAAAGAGATCGCATTTCCTTGCCGTAGAAAGCCTCTCTTGGGGTACATAAACTTAAAAAATAAAAGTTGGGTGATTTAGAAATGGGGTGGCTTAACTTAGTGTCCCTTTAAGGCAGGGGTGGGGAACCTTTTTTATGCCAAGGGCCATTTTGATATTTATAACATCACTCGAGGGCCGGGGGCGGGGTTTGCGGGTGGGATCCAATTGCACGGAAGGGGGCGGGGTTTGCGGGCGGGAGCCAATTGTGCAGAAGGGGGGGAGGTTTGCGGGTGGGAGCCAATCACACGGAAGGGGGGAGGTTTGCAGGCGGGAGCCAATCGCATGCACTGGGGGGCTGCCACGCCCGTCGCCGCCATGCCTGCTGCGCCTACCACCACACCCACTGCAGCGCCCACCGCCACCACACCCCCACCGCACCTGCCCCGCTGAGCCCACCACTGCACTTTCCTCTGCCACGTCTACCGCTGCGCCTGCTGCTGCTGCGCTCGCCACCACACCCACCATGCCTGCTGCCGCACCTGCCCCCACCACCACGCCCACCATGCCTGCTGCTGCCACGTCCACCACCATGCCCACCATGCCCACTGCCGCATCCGCTTCCACCATGCCCGCTGCCACCATGCCTGCTGCTGCACCTGCCCCCACTGCTGCGCCTGCCACTGCCACGCCCGCCATGCGTGCTGCTGTCACACCTACTACCATGCCCACCATACCCACTGCCACGCCTGCCCCCACCACATCCGCCGCTGCCACACCTGCTGCTGCGCCCGCTGCTGTGCCCGCTGCCGCAGGCCAGACCAATTGCTTTCGCGGGCCTTATATGGCCCACGGGCCGGACATTGCCCACCCTTGCTTTAAGGCTACAGCACAGTTTGGAAATGGTGACGTCCCAGCCTCCCGTCATTTCTTACCAGATTATTGCTAATGCTGTTCGCGATACTCTGCCTATGAGGCAACGTTCTGGAGTACAAATAGGATGATTCTGAGCATTTTCTGTCCATGAAAATGCTCTAGGGCTTCAGGAAAATCCTGCCTGAGCCCATAAAAAAGCTGCATTGTCAGATCTGCCCGCGGAACTCACAGGCACAGCTGTTCAGTTGGCCATGTCCCCACCAGATGCCCAAAATCTAGAGTCATTTTCTGACAATCAAATAATAATAAAAATAATTTGTTGCTCCTTCCAGCCAAGGGTGGTTATGTTTCCATCACAATAGACAGACAGGCAGACAGACAGACAGACAGACAGACAGACAGACAGACAGACAGACAGACAGGATAATTACAGTCATAGACTACCTCTTCAATCTAAATAAATCAAGTTAAAAGAAAAACATTTCATTCCTCTCCACAAATGGCTGATGGGTTGCTGAAATCATCCCATCACTGAATGTCATTGTGTGGTTAGTGTCTCCAATCCCTCCTTCAGTTATGTTCAAAGCTTCAGGATTTACAAGCCAAGATCATGAGTTACTTAAGGAAAGAGAAACTAATTAGAGCAAAATGTTGGTACTTTGACCTGCATAAATATCAGGATCTTTGCAGTCATGAATAGACATGTCTGCATACTTGAGCATCTCTGCTTGAATGCTTGCTCCATCTCTTTTTTGGATCAACTGAAATTTCTTTCCAAGGGCATTGCCACAGTGTTTGTTATAAAACTCTACTCTTAATGTTATTTCTTGTAACTATTGGGATTTCACTTCCTCTCATTCAGGATATAGCATATATACGCTGTCTGTCTTGAGCCTGAAATATTGTTGGTGACCCCTCTCACGCTCATCATGGCTTGTTCTCCTTGTTACCCTCTAGGAAAAGGTTCCGCTGCATTCGATGTAGAACAACTAGATTAGGTAACAGTTTTGTCCCCTGGGCTATTAGACTTCTAAATTCTCAATGAACCCCTTTTATTTCAGGGGTGTACATGCTTTATGTGGGACTGTGATATTTATTAGGGATAATGTTTAGGGGAGAGGAATGGGTAAAGAATTGTGAGCTAATTGCAATGAAATTTCATTTTAATGTGCACCTAGGTGTACAGTGGAATGACAATAAAATTCTATTCTATTCTATTCTATTCTATTCTATTCTATTCTATTCTATTCTATTCTATTCTATTCTATTCTATTCTAAATTAACCTAATATTTATTCCCATGCTACTGTTAGTAAAAAACTAGGAGAAGAGCAACTCATGCCTGACCACCTAATGAGTTGCTGGCTGAGATGACATTTAAAATATCAACCGTTAATTCATATGATATTGTGGTCAGATGGGAACAATTACAGGCCTTTACATAACCTATTTATCTCTCTCTATTTTTCAATTTAATCCAATTCAAGGAAACGTAAGACATGTTAAACTAACCTCTGCGATCAATAATGAACTATATGGGAACCAGAGAATTAAAACTAAATCCAAATAGAAACAGATGATTCATGTGAATCATCATCTGAATCATCATGTAGATGATTTATCTGAAATGAGGAGTTTCATATATACAGTAAAAAAAAATTCCCTTCTCACCCCTATCGGAGGTATGTGTCTTCCTCAACCTCGGGCCCTCTACCAGAGGCCTGGGACTTTGAGGATTCTGTGCAGTATCTTAGCTGTTCCTAGCATTACACTCTTACGGATCCACTGTTAAAATTTTACCCTTGGAAGACAATCTTACTCGGCTACGAGTGTTCGCCAATGAATGAATGAATGAACGACACTCTTCTGGACAGAGAGCTCTGATGTTGCTCCTGGGATCTGTTGGAGCCACTCTCCCAGCTTAGGAGTCACAGCCCTGAGTGCTCCTACCACCACTGGGACCACTTTGGCCTTCACTTTTCACATCCTCTCTAGTTCCTCCTTCAGGCTTTGGTATTTCTCCAGCTTTTCATACTCCTTCTTCCTGATGTTGCTGTCACTTGGCATTGCTACATCTATCACCACCGCCGTCTTCTGGTCCTTGTCTACTACCACAATGTCTGGTTGATTGGCCAGTACCTGCCTGTCTGTCTGGATCTGGAAGTCCCACAGGATCTTAGCCCTGTCATTCTCCATGACCTTCTGTGGAATCTCCCATCTGGACTTTGGAGGGTCTAGCCCATACGCTGTGCAGATGTTCCTGTACACAATGCCAGCTACTTGCTTGTGTCGTTCAGTGTATGCTGTTCCTGCCTGCATCTTACACCATGCCGCTATGTATTAGACTGTCTCTGAGGCCTCTCTGCACAGTCTGTACCTTGAGTCCTGTCTAGTGTGGTAGACCCCTGCTTCTATGGATTGGGTGCTTAGTGCCTGTTCTTGTGCTGCTATCATCAGTACCTCAGTGCTGTCTTTTAGCCCAGACATTTCCAGCCACTGGTAGGATTTCCCAGTGTCTGCTTGATCTTTCTTTCACGTCTGCTGCTGCTTCAGGCATTCTCTCAGCAGCTCATCTTTAGGTGCCATATTACTGATGTACTCCTGGATTCTCTGGGTCTCATCCAGGACAGTGGCTTTGACACTCACCAGACCCCACCCGCCCACTTTCCAGCTGGTGTACAGTCTCTGGGTGTTGGACTTGGGGTGAAAGTCTCTGTACATTGTGAGGAGTTTCCGGGTCTTCACATCAGCAGCCTATATATAATATTTTAATTACAATAGTAAAATCTAAGGCAAACTAAAAGAGAATAGAAAGAGTGAAAGGTGCGAAGGAGAAGAAAAAAAAACATAGAAAATAGAAAGAAAGGAAAAGTAAGAATGTAGTAACGAAAGGGAAAAGAAATATATAAAGAAGTGACTTCCAACCTTCATCAGAACAAGGATAAACATTTTTGTAACTCTTCACCCCCTCTTAATTTACAACCAATGATCTCTTCATCCCATATCCCATATCTTATCTATAGACAAATCCATAAAACATCATCTTTTCAGTCCTAGTCCTAGTCCATTAAGGATTACCATAAATAACAACATATCTTATTTAACATATCTTATTTTAACCTTGATCAAATAAACCAACTTTATATTCCTTCCTTTCATTTCTACCAGTCTTAATCTATTGTCCAAATAATATCATAGAATTTGATTTCTTTTCATCTCTTCTTTGTCCCTTCTCACAAGATTCTTCAAAGCTTTACAAGCCTGTTATTTAAATCCAATATAAAAACATTATCCAGGTCACTCTCTTGTAGGCTGACCATATTTCCTTGAGACAAAAACGGGACATTGGGATGGCAAAAATGGGACGGGGTTAAACTTATGTAATATTTCGTATTCATGAAAAAGTAAGACGATAAAAAAGGTTTTAAAGAGTTTTTAAGATCCATTTGCTGGTCCTTAAACAGATTACTGTATATATAAAAAGATTTTTGTTTTCATTAAAATGAAAAAGTTTTATTACATGAACATATTGAGCAGCGTGACATGGAGGGTTCCTGGTGGTTGGCTTGAAGGAATGGTGAGGTAGGATTCAGTTTGGCAAGGCAACAGATGGCGGAGGAAGTGCAGGATGATGGAGTTGGAGGGCAGGTGGAATCGGCAAGGCAGGGAAGGCACAGGAAGGTGGGGTGTGGCAGCAAGCTGGATCGGTGAGGCAGGATCGGTGGCAGCGGCAGGCAGGGAAGGCACAGGAAGGCAGTGTGGTGGCTGGCTGGATCGGTGAGGCTGGGTCAGGATCAGCGACAGGTAGAGAAGGCACAGGAAGGCTGCGCACAGCAGAGGAGGGAAGAGTTCTATGGCACTTTCAAGTTCAAGTTCTGCAGAGGCTTCGGCTGGAGGCAAGAGATGAGGCTTGAAGCAGGAGTCTAGTGAACGGTTGTCCCCAACAACCCATTCTTCCTTTGGATGTTCTTTTAAATTCTTTTCTTCCTGACATTTTTGGATAGGAACCAACCGGTTTGCTTTCCGTTTGGTGCCTCTTGTTGCCCTTTTTTCCCTGGTGCTGATAGGCGGTAGCGGCTCCACCTTTTGATCACCGCCAATCAGCTGCTCCTGGTTTTCCCACTGCATGTTTCCCGCCGAATTAAACTCTGTTGCAATTTTCCAACCATTGCTGCCAAGCTCCCCCTCCCTCAACTCTGAGTCAGGTTCCATTCTGACATCACCAGTGACACATTTTTTAAAAAAACGGGACAAAATTGACATTTATATTAAAACGACAGGACGGTCGGGAAATGTGAAAAAAATGTTACTGTCCCATTTAAAACAGTACGTATGGTCAGCCTACTCTCTTGGTTTATTATTTGTATTTCCCTTTTGATTTTTAAAACATTAACCGGTTTCTTTTGTATGTCCAGTGATTCTTTATAATTAATTCCAAAATCTTATTCCAAGTTTATCTGGACCCTTGATCTGTTTATAACTTTCTAAGATCAAAGTCTTATTTAGCTTTTTGCTGGTTATTTCATTTTTTAAAAATTCTTAAGCGTATGATTAATTTTTTCTTTTGTTAAGGATTGAAGGCAAACTTGCCCAGCATTTTCAGACTTGTCAATCCTGTCAGCCTTACCAGGTAGACCAGACAGGAACCACGGCCAGATAAGCTAATTCTACTTTACTGTAAAGCTACATTAACAGAATCTTGCAAGTCTGAAAGTACAATTCTCCCTCCATCACCTTTACAGCTCGATAACTTAGGAAGAGTCCCCCCCTGAGCCTTTTGCTCTGCCCACTATGCAGCTGTGGGCTATGCTCCCTCTTATCTGACCATTCCCTAGGCAGAATCTCTTTGCCCAGCTTCCCAAGGTCATTCCCACATACCATTACAGATCCAAAGGTCTCTAATAGCTTAAATGTACTTAGCAAGCAATTTCTGAACATGATTAGAAAAGGAATTTTGTGAAATTAGTGTCCTTTAAACAGTGTTGTCCATGCTTATGAGGAAGATGGTTATTCCTATCATCTCCCAGTGCTCAAAAGCTGCCGGGGACTTCTGTCTTGCAGTTTCCTTGCAAGGAGCAACTGTTTGGAGCACATGTGGGTGATCTCCCATTCTCTCCTTGTCCAGAGAAGTTCTGAAGAGCCAATCTACTCACCAGCTCTTCATTCTTTACTGTGGTCATTGGCTCCACTTTTCGTGGAGCCCTCTTCAGTCTGCCGTTTCTTCATCTGGAAGTCAAAATGAGTAGTTTTTATCTTTCCTGAACAGGAATACATTTCCCATAACAATCAGATTTTCTGCTTA
The DNA here is from genome assembly GCA_023362775.1 of Charina bottae. Taxonomy (NCBI): domain Eukaryota; kingdom Metazoa; phylum Chordata; class Lepidosauria; order Squamata; family Charinaidae; genus Charina; species Charina bottae. Next base: position 4,311,694 of record JALMGJ010000028.1, on the reverse strand, counting down.
GAAACACTTTTAATTCTTACCTTGTTTTTGATGTCTTAGTACATCAGTGTCATGTAGCAGTGTACCCATTTGGGATGAAATTTTACTGTTTACTGTTATCAGTGATCTATTCCATAAACTAGTTTACTGAAATGAATTGTACTTCAAGATGTCTTTGAAAATTACTCAGAATCTGGTTCAGAGTGCAGTTCCTAAACTGCTGATCAGGATGGAGCATTTCATGTGAGTTCTGAAACAGTGACCATGGCTACAGGTTTATTACTGAATGTAATTTAAAATCCTGCTCTTTAAAGCCCTACAGTTTGAGATCTAGGTTTCCCAAAGATTGCCACATTTTACCAGCATGGATTAGATCAAGATTTTCTTTAGAAGATTTTCTCTAGAACCATGTAGGAGCATGTAACTACTAAGAAAAGGGATTTTCAATCATGGTGCTCTTTTTTGGGGAACTTATTCCCCACAAATGTGCACCTGATGCACAGTCATTTAAAACACTCAGCAAACATCCCATGTTTTTAATTTGCTGTTAGAACATATTACATTACATCATTATTTTTCTCTTTTTATTTTAGAATTGTAACCTCTCCTGACAATTCTTGCTGAACTGAAGGTCTCCCCAAATTTAGGACTAGCCCTGGGCTGACATGAATTCTTGTCATCTCCTGATAGTATCTAAAGGCTGCACAACTATCAAATTTTGTAACTGGCTCTTGTAACTGATCAATTCTTACTTTAACTTTTAAACTAGCATTGAAATAAAGTAACTCCAAGTTATTCTCATTATTTATAGGCTCATTATCCATGGTTGGAAAATACGGACTGGACCTTGTTATCTGTGGTAAAGGCTTTCATGTACTCACAATTCTGGAATGCTTTTTGTGCATTTTATGCATGTGCAAAATGGTGGATGGACTTTTGTGTGTGCATAAATTCTTCTCTTTTCTGGTCTCATTATCCACAGTTGTTTGACTGGAATGGAATCCTGTGAATAATGAGGGCCACTTGTACTGAATATCAAAACCAATTAAACTTGCTGAATTGAAGAGGCAACCTGTGAAAGGCAGATTGGTTTTCTTCTTTTCTCACAAATTTAAGTAATTGAAAACGGGCAATCCAAACTGAATACATAAATGCAAGCACTTTAACACTTCCCTCAATCATGCCACAAAAGTGAGAAAGACACAGCAGAACCAGATGTCAATTCATGGGACATTCTAGTAGATATACCAGCCTTTTCCATAATGATATGCTCCAGAGATGAGAGAGAGAGAGAGAGAGAGAGAGAGAGAGAGAGAGAGAGAGAGAGAGAGAGAGAGAGAGAGAGAGGATGGATGGATGGATGGAGGATGGATGGATGGATGGATGGATGATAGATGGATGGATGGATTGATGGATGGATGGATGATGGATGGATGGATGGATGGATGGATAATAGAGATCCCTCCCTCCCTCCCATTTTTGTTGTTTATTCGTTCAGTCGCTTCTTGACTCTTTGTGACTTCATGGACCAGCCCACGCCAGAGCTTCCTGTCAGGCGTCACCACCCCCAGCTCCCCCAAGGTCGAGTCCGTCACCTCCAGAATATCATCCATCCATCTTGCCCTTGGTCGGCCCCTCTTCCTTTTGCCATATATCAGAAACATCTCAGAAACTACTAATAGACTGTTACAACCACATGGCATCACCATAGCACACAAACCAACCAAAACCCTTCAGAACATCATAAGTAAACCAAAAGACCCAGTAGCCCAAGAAGAAAAAACAGGAGTTATCTACAACATACAGTGTAAGGACTGTAACAGCCACTATGTAGGACAGACTGGCAGAAGACTAGCAGAACGCATCCATGAACACCAACTAGCAGTCAGAAGACATGATGAAAACTCCTTAATCTCACAACACATAGACAGACTTAACCATACTTTCAACTGGGAAACTGTGAGCATATTAAACCAAGCCAAATCCAAAAATGCTAGAGAATTCCTGGAAGCTTGGCACTCAGACAAAGCAGCCATCAATAGACACATAGAGGTAAACAACATTTACATACCATTCATAAGAGACAATAGAAAAGCCAGAAGACCAGAACACCTCTTGGCCAGCAATCAACTACAAGATATGCAAAGATTAACAGCAAGATTAGCAGCAGAGGAGCAATCAAACAACACAATAGACCCTAATCAAGGAACTATTAACTCAGTCAATCAACCAAGCAGTAAACAACAACTCAGTCAAAGTACTACCAAGGAGAGTACAACACCCCCACCAACACAGGCAGGACATGCCAGGGTATATAAACAGAGAGCAAGTTCCACTCCCTTTTCACACTGAAGATGTTGCCTAGCCTGGCAATGAAACGTCTGCAAGAAAACAACAAGGCTCAGAGAGCACCAAGGACTCCATGGTTCAACACTGAGCTACAAATATTCTCTTTGATTGGTACCTCTTCCTTTTGCCTTCCACTTTCCCTAACATGTATTGGAGGAATACAAAACCAGGAACAGGCTGCTGATTATACTGTACATCTAGTATACCTCTTGAGAGCCAAAGGTTTGAAATTATAGAAAGCAGCCCTCTGGATGTATGCCTGCCAGCGATGTGGCCAGCAGGGATATAAGTGCTGAGGAACAGAGCTTGAAGGAGCAAATGTGTGCTAGACTGAGGAGGGTCATATGAGTCGAGTTTTTCTAAAGTCAGGATAACTAATTCCTCACAAATTTCAGCTTAGTCAGTTACAGCACACTCTGTGAGATTATTTGCTTCATATTTATTATGAATAGGTATGACCAGCCCTGCTATAATTTTATCATTCTTGGAAGCAGTTGCTTTAAAAAAGAGCTTTTAATGTTCTCAGCTGTAGCAAATATAAATGTATTGCAGTTTCAAATGCAAGGCTCTACATTTCAAAAGCAAATCATGTGTTTCCTTAATGTAAATATGGGATTAAATAAGGGGAGGTACAGTAACCATTTATCATTATAAGAATATTTTAGGAAGTGATATATGGTGAAATATACATCATTTCAGTGGCTATTTCCCAGAATTAGTGGTTAATAAAACTTTCAAGACAGCTTATTTTTATTTCTTTGTTCTTATTTTCCTCTTGAAAGGCAATATGACCCTAAGTAAAGGAGCCAAGATTTGTCTCATTGTCCAGATGGATGTAGAGGTCAATGATGGCAGACCTGCTACACTCTGATGGTTGGTCTCCTCCTCCAGTAAGGGGTAAGACAGTAGTGCTGCTTGAGCTTGTTGTAGGTGGAAAATCCTAGAATCCCCTGCCCTAAAGAATGAGTTATTACTTTTTAAATTTGCACTTTTTGAGCACATCTGCATACTTTTTGACCAATGACATAACTCATGTATTAGACATGAATGACACCCCACTGTGAAAAATAAAAATGTCCTTGTCCTATTATGCTGACTCTCTGAGTATATAAGAATGGTGAGTGTCACATATATAGTTCAAGCAGTTTAGTTGTCTCAGACCTGCCTCAGCCAAAACTGCCATATAACTTTCCTTTAACAAATGAGAGGTGGATTTAGATATTTACACTCTGGGAAAACAACTGAGATATGCTGTATATGTTAAATGACTGTAATGAAAGTAGTGAGTCATTTTAGATTGCTATTGAATCTGCAGTATTCTGTTAGGTAAAACATCTCAGAAATTTGGGGGAACCACTAAATGGCCAAGCTACAGTAGATATTATATGACTTAATCACATAATTAGAAATTACACAAATAGCTTCTAAAAGGTCATTAGCTTTGAAGTAGGGAGAATGGCAATCTGGATAGTAATCACCAGAAAGAAAGGAAACTAGAACTCTTTGTCCCGATCCTTCACTGTCAATTAAAAAAAAAAGGTAAAGGTTCCCCCTGCACATTTGTGCAGTCGTGTCCGACTCTAGGGGCCGGTGCTCATCTCCGTTTGTTAGCTGAAGAGCCAGCGTTGTCCGAAGACGCTTCCATGGTCATGTGGCCAGCACGATGCGTGCAGAATGCTGTTAAGCACTGTCAATTAGAGTTGATCAATTGTCTTAATTGGTTGCTAATCTGTTCACAGTACAATTTAGTCCTAGGTTGTACCAGATTATTCTTTGGACTAGCAGACCTGACACCATCAGCCCAATCATTACTCATACTACTTGGGAATGTTGGAAGTCAAGAATATCTGGAAAGGTTCTTAGTCTTGCCATAGAGACTAATTAAAATTCAGTTCATCCCTGATTAATTTTTCATCTAACTAGGAAACTAGATTGATTATTCCATATAATTTCCAACAAGAAACAGAATGTGCCACTCATAATATTTTTCACAGAATGAGGATCCTCCACAAATGAAGAATACAGCCTAAATGTACATCTAAAGTTCAAAATTGTTCCCCCCTTTTTTTCACCTCACTGTTCAGCAAGGTTGCAGTGGCTGCCATATGTTTTTATTACAGTACATCCATAATGATAAATTCGGAAATAGGCAACATAGTGGCAGGTGTTTATATGAGATTGGACTTACTTTTCTTTCATTTCTAGCACGGTCAAACAATTCCTCAGGTTGTATACCAAGTATGATTAGAGATACTGTATACTTCAGGAGTGAAAGTTTCATGAACATCAAAGAATGAACAGCTCATGTTACTTCTGCAGTAGTGCATAATATATTATAAGAACAATTTCTACAGATGAAAAAGATTTCTCCATTCTACTGTGTCAAAGAGATGTTCTTACACGGCTTATTTTAGATACGTGCTAAAAAAAAAGTAGTGTTCACTGGGTTACCTATTTGTATAATATTCGGTCAAGCCTTTGTTGACAGTAATGCTAAACACGGTTTCAGCACTATGAATTTATTACTGTAGGGCTCCCCTTCCCAATGGAATATATAGTATAAGATACTCTCCAAATATTATTTTAAACAAAATTATATTTTACCCTTTTTATTTATTTATTATTTATTATTTAAATTTATATGACCGCCCATCTCCCCCAAACGGGGGACTCTGGGCGGCTTTTAATTTTTAATTTTTTAACATTGTTATTAATTGGTTGTTTTCAATCCTTTTTCTTTTCTTGCAATTAGCACATAGCTACAAATGTACTCCAACTAGGGCAACAAATATAAATTCTAAGTGATTTTTGGAATGGAATGTTATGAAATAAATTTTGGTTTTGTTGATTTTCAGGGATGTTGGCTAACATTCCTTCTTTTATTAACATTTTTGGATGCCCTAAGGTAAAGGTAAAGGTTTTCCCCTGTGCAGTCGTGTCCGACTCTACGGGCCGGTGCTCATCTCCGTTTCTTAGCCGAAGAGCCAGTGCTGTCCGAAGATGCTTCTGTGGTCATGTGGCCAGCATGACATGCGCAGAACGCTGTTACCATCCCACCAAAGTGGTACCTATTTATCTACTTGCATTTGCATGTTTTCGAATTGCTAGGTTGGCAAGAGCTGGGGCGAGTGTGGGAGCTCACTCCGTCACGCGGCACTCGGGTCTCGAACTGCCGACCTTCCGATCAACAAGCCTGGCATCTTAACCACTGGCAAAAACATTAAATTATATGTTATCAGCAAGATGTAGCAAAGGTGTTCATTCACTGCAAAATAATGATTTATCACTCAGTCATAATGCATGCAGTGTTTATGTTTATTTGTTATTGTTAGGCAAGATGAACACACCTTTTCCCCACAATGTAATCTTCAATGGGCATCCATAAAGGGGCCAAGGGAGACAAGTGATGAAATGTGCATCATGACTTGGTTACATAAACCCCATGACTTACATACTCATGTCTGGCAGAGGGGACCCGAGTACAAAAGGCCAGAATTTGTGTTGAGATGTCATAATGCATGTTTCGGACCAGATACCTATACCTGTCTTATTTTAAACAAAAAATAATCAGAGCAAAGTTCTGGAGAGAACAGCTTAAAATTTCTTTATTTGCAAGATAAGTTGAAAACTACATACTGATAGTGGTATTTGAAAGCAGTTTCAAAACCAGCTTACACTGGGAAATTTACATTTTAAAAGAATACATTTAAGAATTCTTAAATGTATTTAAGAGCCAGTTTGGTGTAGTGGTTAAGGCACTGGGCTAAAATCTGGGAGATGGTGAGTTGTAGTCCCACCTTAGGCACAAAGCCAGCTGGGTGACCTTGGGCCAGTCACTTTCTCTCATCCCTAGGAAGGAGGCAATGGCAACCACTTCTGGAAAACCTTTTTCCAAGTTTTCCAAGAAAACTGCAGGGACTTGTCTAGGCAGTCAGAATCAGACATGATTGAACGGAAAAAAAATATGTATTTAAGCTAAGAATTTTTTACATAAAGGATGTAAATCTCTTTATGTCAGGAATAATTATACAAATATGTCAGGATTAAAATATACAAATCTCTTTTCCTGTCTTTTGAAAAAAATAAGAAATAAAATGTCAGATCTGAATACTGAAGAAAGTGAAATAGACTAATTTATTTTGATCCGCCCATCCCTGTTTGTTTATTTTTGTGAATATATACAGTCCTTAACTAAAATACCAAATACATTTTAAAACATGATTTCTCTAGCCTTTCTTTCCAATTCCACCTTTTAAGTGCATCTGTACTGTTTCACTGTGTTTAAAGCTCATTTGTAGAAAATAAATATTCACATAGCTGAACTTAGCTCTGATTTGTAATTGGCTATACTTAGCTATAAGTTTATTTATTTATTATTTATTTATTATACAAATTTAACCCCGCCCATCTCCCCCAATGGGGGGACTCTGGGCGGTTTACAACAGTTGTAAGTTGTAGTTGGAATAAATGTTGTCATACAATAATGTATGACGTATGTAAATTTCTTGTATAATACTCATGAAAAAATACCATAATTCATTTCTTTGACAAAATTATGTGTCTTTATAATGATGCAAATGTGAAGTGCCACCATATACCTAAATGTTATACAAAAAAAATAAAATATGCAATCAATGTATAAGAACAAATTGACTGAATCAATTCTGTATCTGAAGTCTTCTGTCTACCATTTTAATATTCTCTCTACATGTCAGCAAAAGAATACAAATTCAACTTTCAGTTGTCCTAATATGCCTTCAAAGTGCCTGACCTCCATGCTTTTTATATTTATCACAGAGGATCCTTTCTGTCTCTTTTCATTCATGATAGCAGAAAAAGGACAGGCAACATATATATATATATATATATATATATATATATATATATATATATATATATTCTTTCAAGGGTTTTCCTGTTAGGATATTCTTCCTCAAAGTTTCACAAATGGATACTACTTATTTTGTTTCCTTATACCCTTTTCTCCCTTCTCACAGTACCTTTTCCTTCCTGGAAAGTTTATGACCAAGCTCTAAAAGCTAAGCCAAAGCTCCTACTGATTTGCTCTACTCTGCTCTGCTCTTATTAATGTGGCAGACTTGTGTGTCTTTGAGCCAGCTCAAAGGGATTCACAGCAGCCAGAAAGGGATAGAACCAGACAGTGCAGATGGAAGGAATTTAAACAGCTTGAGACTAATTCCTCAAGTACCCGGAACTGCCTCTTTGAAAGTGTTGTGAGGCATGAGAGAATAATATTGCTGGACAGAAAGGAGAGATAAGGTAGGCTAGAGTTAAAAGTTAAATGGAAGTTGGTAGCAGCTTACCAGAAGACATCTTATTATTAAGAAGAAAGGGGAATACTGTAACACCATTAGAGATGTTAGAGATCAGAGGAAGAGATGAGAGGCTTGTCAGAGAGAAAAGAATGGGGGAGGACTCAGAATTAGAGACTCAAGCAGTCAAAAAATACGCCACAGATTAGCATTTGGTAGAGCAGCCATGAAGGCCTTGGAAAAGATATTCAAATGCCATGATGTGTCAATACCTACAGAAGATCAGTACTGTACAAGCCATGGTATTCCCTGTGACACACAATAAAAGCAAAAGTTGGACTTTGAAGAAGTAAGATAGGAAGAGTATTAATGCTTTTGAACTTTAGTGTTGGAGAAGACCCCTGAGAATACCATGGGCAGCCAAGAAAACAAATGGATCATCAAACAAATAAACCCAGAGTTCTCACTCGAGGCACAAATGAGAGCCAGTTTGGTCTAGTGGTTAAGGTGCTGTGCTAGAGACCAGGAGACTGTGACTTCTAGTCCCGCCTTAGGCATGAAAGCCGGCTGGGTGACCTTGGGCCAGTCACTCTCGCTCAGCCCAACTCACCTCACAGGGTTGTTGTTGTGGGGGAAAAAGGAGAAGGAAGGAGTATTTGGTATTTTCGCCACCTTGAGTTATTTGTAAAAATAATAAAGGAGGGATAAAACTTAAATAAATAAACGACCAGGCTCAAATTATCCTACTTCAGACACAATATGCAAAGATCTACCTCTCTGGATAAGGTTCTATGCTGGGAAAGATGGAAGGAAAGAGAAGAAGAGGATGACAAGCAGCAAGGTGGATAGATTCAGTTACAGTAGTGATGAGTACACCATTGGAAGAGCCGAAGGACCAGGTTAGGGACAGATCATCATGGAGAAAATCTATGTGGTCGCTAAGAGTCAACAATGACTTGATGGCATGTAATCAATCAATCAAGATGGGTGGGGTTCACCCAAGGAATGAAGATGCTGAAATGAACCTTGAAACCTAGAAAAGATGTGAAAAGGAGAGAGTTGTGGGTGTGAAAGGAAGAGAGATGCTCAGGGAGGGGGACAGAGATGTGAGGTAGGAGTTGCCTCACAAGAGGCAAATGGTGTCATGGCAAGGAGAAAGAGGGAAAAGAAAAAAGTAGCTTAAGACAGACAGTTTAATGAGGTAAGAAAATAAGGAACAAACCTGGGAAGTCCATTCTCTCTTCAAAGCAGGAAGGAAAGAAAGGTAACTTGAATAAGTAAGGGAGAAAGAGGACAGCATTCTCCTCTGCAGGGCTGCCTGTCTCTGCAGGAAATAAGGAGGAGCAGCCTGGGATCAGAAAGAAATAAGAATCCTTTGTTGTCAACATTTTGGCCAGTGAAGGACAGAAGCTGTCTCCCCTGTGAGTAAAATCTCCAGAGGAAGGGCAGGGAACAGAGAAGTGAATGGCATCAGATTGCTAGGATGGAGGAGATCCAATCTGGGAGGAAGAGAATAAGCAGCCAGGAGGTGGAGAGTAAGGAAAACTGCTTTATTAGACTTTAGCAGACCTGATTGTTGAACTCAGCATTGTCTCCCAAGCATAGGGGAGGACTTTTCTACTGAAGCGTATTACTACTGTGCTTGTGAGGGGTGTCTGGGTCACCTGCTTCCTGTTTCCTGTTCCTTCTTGGGTCTCTCGAGGCCATTTTCTCCATCTTCCCTTCTTCCTAACCACATGTGCCACACAGAGGGCCACATGGCTATGTGGGTCTCATCCAAAACATCTTGCTTGCACGCAGACCGGAGATTATTAAGCCTTTCTACCATGAAACTGCTTGTAACCAAGATCTACTGAATAAAATGTAAGCTATCTTTATTTTTCTTCAACTAACTAAGGTGTGAAGACTGTTTTTATTTCTGAACATTAATTAAGCTGTATGTGCAAGTCTTTTTGGGGTGCTTCTACTCTGTAAGATTGTCATAAGCTGCTTGGAGTGTTTTTCTAAGCTTCCAGACTCCAACAAAGGGTTATGGGCCCAGCTCAGTCTGGTACAAAACCAGTACAAGCCAGTGCAAACCAGTGCAGCTCAGCAGACTGAGAACTGATTTTGAAAAAGGCTTTCTTTGGTCTCACAGCCAAAAAGCCGCTTGCACATTTTTAAAAGGCTAAGTTCAGAATGTTTTTTTCTTCTCTCTGAACAATGGAGAAGGAGGAGGGGGCTCCCCCCATATCAAGGCTGACTAAGGATAATTACTCATCATGGCTATTTAGATTAAGAATGCAGTTGGACTTTGAAGACTGTTTAAGTCCTTTGGATTTGCCTCAACCTATACCAGAGGATAATGAGGAAGCCAGTAGACAATGGATTAAAAAGGATAAAAGAGCCGAAATTCTCATTGTCAGATCACTACCAGATCATAGATTAGCAGAGATTAAAAATATTTCTACTGCTAAGGAAATGATTGAGAATTTGTGCACTCTATATTCAGAGGCTGATGATCAGAAAGTGAACTCTCTGTTAAGAGAACTGCATGCATGTCATTTGGAAGACAGTGGAGATATAAATGAACATCTAATAAGAATGCAGAATATTTTTGATAAACTGAGTACAGTTCAAAATCTTATGAGCAAAAAATTAAAAATGTCTTTTTTGCTAAGCACAATACCAGACAGATTTTTTTCTTTTGTTGCCACTCAAAATTTAGAAGGGAAGAATTTTTCACAATTGCTAGGGGCAATAAGGTCAGAATATCGCAGACAGCAAAATTTGCATTTCAATTAACAGCCCAGCAGAGATATGGGTTACCTGGCAATGAAGGTCAAGCGTGATCCAAAACCATTTGTGGCTTGTTACAAGAACAAAAAGCCCATTGTGTGCTATGTCTGCAACAAGCCAGGGCATGTTGCTAAGTTTTATAAGGACAGTGACAGAGACAAAAAGGAGTTTTCCAAGGGAAAAAGTTATAAAAATGAAATGGCCTTACACACTGTCTTTAAGGTTGATAATATCCCTGAAACTGATATTAATAAAAGCTCCAGAAGATGGGTAATTGACTCAGGAGCTAGTAAACATTTATGTGGAGATAAAAATGATTTTTGTGAGCTAGATGAAAAACCAGAAGGGAGCATAACCCCTGCAGATGGAAAATTGATTTTGATCCAAGGGAAAGGGACTGTACCATTAAGATGCTTCAATAATAATTATTACAAAGATCTTATGCTGACAGATGTTTTTTATGTCCCAGGCCTGGAGGCTAATTTGCTGAGTGTACCAACACTGAATAATAAAGGTTTCAATGTGACCTTTAATACTAATGGACAATACATTGTCCATTAGTATTAAAGGTCACATTGAAACCTTTATTATTCAGTCACAAGTGGAGGAGAAGTTTATGTTACAGGTTTCCAGAAAGATGGCGTCTAGTAGGTGAACTGCAAACAGCCACCAACAGATGTCAGCCTCGCCTGTCAGCAGCAAAAAGAGGACAACAGCGCCACCATCTTGCACAGGTGTTTTGCTCATGATGACTTTGATGCAATTTTGAGAATGAAAAATGAAGGCATGGTAAGAGATTTTGAACTAAGGAACCATGAAAGATGCCAATCAAAGTGTGAGATATCCATCAAAGGTAAAGCAACAAGACCAGCCATACCCAAACAAAGGGAAAGGTGGGTAACTAAGCCACTCAAACTTATCCACACTGATTTGTGTCAGCCTCTTCAAGAGTCAGCAGGGAAAAATAAATATGTTTTGTGCTTTATAGATGATTTTTCCAGGTAATGAGTGACCTACCTACTGAAGGAGAAATCTCAAACAGCGGATATGCTGAAAGGGTATGTAGCCATGGTGACCAACAAATTCAACAGAATCCCTCAAGCTCTCCAGAGCAATCAAGGAGGTGAGTTTGTTTCAGAAACCATGCAAACATACTTAACACAGTTAGGCATAAAACACAGACTGACCACTCCATACATGCCAGAGCAGAAAAAAACAGATCATTAGTGGACATGGTAAGATGTATGCTTCTAGAAGCAGATCTGCCTGACAAATACTGGGCAGATGCTGTTATGACAGCTATATACTTACAAAATTGACAGCCAACCAAAGCCAACAAGGTAACACCTTTCGAGCTATGGCGTGACCGCAAACCAAGCATGAAGCATCTGAGAGTGTTTTTGTATCCAAGGCTTATTAACACGTTCCAAAACAATGGAGATCCAAACTAGACCCCAGAGCTGAAGAAGGCATCATGATTAGATATCCTCCAGGAAGCAAGGGATACAGAATCCTGGACCCAAAGACAGGAAGAGTAAACACATGCAGAGTGGTATACTTCGATGAAAGGGAGAGAGGCTGCCAGAGGCATGCTGACGATGACTGTGCAGAAACCAGCAGCAGCAGTTACCAGCTCGAGATGTTCAGCCCAATACCTGAAGACACAATCACCACACCAACCCAGAGGGAGATAGAAGCTCAGGCAGAAACTCCACCAGAGTCAGATGATGGGGCCGTGAATGCAGTAGGAGATGAACCACCAAATGCCACTCCTGAACCTGCTCTAAGACGCTCATCACGACCCAACAGAGGAGTTCCAGCTGAGAGAGACACCTACCTTGCAAGGTCGTCGCTACCAAAAGAACCTGCATCGTGGAACAAAGTGCTACACAGTCCAGCAGATGAAGCAAGAAAGTGGAAGAAAGCAGCACAGGAGGAGCTAGAAGCTCTACACAAGAACAAAACATGGACTTTGACAAAACTACCAAAAGGCAAGAAAGCCATAGGATGCAAATGGGTTTTCAAAGCCAAGCAAGATGAGAATGGAGATGTACAAAGATATAAAGCCAGACTAGTTGCAAAAGGCTATTAACAGAAATATGGATTTGATTATGATTAATGTTTTGCTCCTGTTGTGAAGCACACCACAATTAGAATGCTCATAAGCCTAGCAGCTTCCAGGAACATGAATGTTGAGCACCTAGATGTGAAAACTGCATTTCTGCATGGGGAAATAGAGGAAGAACTATACAAGTTACAACCTCCAGGCTTCGCCAATCCCAATACACAGCATCTTGTTTGCAAACTTCAGAAGGGGATTTATGGCCTGAAGCAAGCAGCCAGAGTGTGGAACAAGAAGTTAAACCAAATACTTCTTGACCAGGGTTTTGTTCAAAGAAAGGCTCAACCCTGTCTATATACAAGACACAGAAATGGCAAAGAGGTGTACATTCTTTGTTATGTGGATGATTTAATTATCTGCCATAATAACAAAGGGGACTTTGACAAAATTGTAACCAATCTAAACAGAGAAGTAGAAGTCAAGCATCTGGGCAATGCCAGCTACTACTTAGGAATACAGATCAAGAAGGAAGAAGATGGAAGCTTTCTTCTAAGCCAGAAACAGAAGATCCTAGAACTGTTGGAGAACCTAGGACTGCAAAATGCAAATCCTATGCCAACACCAATGGAAACAGGTTTCCACAAGCATCAGGAACCTAGTGAACTCTTACCAGAGAACAACAACTATAGAAATGCCATAGGTAATCTACTGTGGTGGTGGTGTATCTAGCCACCACCACTAGGCCAGACATAGCAGCTGCAGAAGGCATTCTATGTAGAAAAACCAGCACACCCACACAGAGAGACTGGACTGGTATTAAGTGGGTGGGAAGGTACCTGAAAGGTACTACACACCTGAAACTAAAGCTGCCAGCCACTGAGAATCCAAAACTACTTGGGTTTACAGATGCAGATTGGGCAGAAAACATTTCTGACAGTAAATCCACTAGTGGGTATGTATTTTTCTATGGGGGTGGAGCAGTAAGCTAGGGAAGCCATAAGCAAGGCACAGTTGCACAGTCATCCACTGAGGCAGAATATGTGTCATCAGCAGAAACATGCAATGAGGTTGTATGGCTCAAGCTATCCCTATTCAGATCTTTGAAGACAACCAAAGTTGTATTAGACTCTCACAATCAGAAAAGATTAATGGGAGGACTAAACATATTGATGTCAAGCATCATGCAGTGAGAGGACTGTGAGAATGAGGGATAGTCAGACTGGACTATTGTCCCACAAGGAACATGACAGCGGACATTCTCACGAAGCTGTTGCCCAGAAGCAGTTACCAAGAACTGCAGGAGAAGTTGAACCTTGTGGACACTGAGACATGCTAAGTTGAAGAAGGGGTGTTAGGATTATTGGAAGTCATCTCAGCATTGTCTCCCAAGCATAGGGGAGGACTTTTCTACTGAAGCGTATTACTACTGTGCTTGTGAGGGGTGTCTGGGTCACCTGCTTCCTGTTTCCTGTTCCTTCTTGGGTCTCTCGAGGCCATTCTCCATCTTCCCTTCTTCCTAACCACATGTGCCACACAGGAGGGCCACATGGCTATGTGGGTCTCATCTGAAACATCTCGCTTGCACACAGACCGGAGATGATTAAGCCTTTCTACCATGAAACTTTTTGTAACCAAGATCTACTGAATAAAATGTAAGCTATCTTTATTTTTCTTCAGCTAACTAAGGTGTGAAGACTGTTTTTATTTCTGAACGTTAATTAAGCTGTATGTGCAAGTCTTTTCTGGGCGCTTCTGCTCTGCAAGATTGTCGTTAGCTGCTTGGAGTGTTTTTCTAAGCTTCCAGACTCCAACAGAACTTAGAGCATTTAAACTGTACTGGGCCTTTAAAATTGTTGCATCTGTAGAGCATACAGGAGTAAGAGAGACCCTCAGCTCATTGAGCTCAGTAGCATGGCGTTTTTTGAAGTTGTTTTCATATTTCTTCTTACCAATTTCTGTAACTATACTATGGGTTAATAAAGCAGTTACTGTTCACAACAGAGGTGTTTTGGTTTTTTGGTTTTGTTTTTAATTTTCCAGAGAGTGAGAGGAAAATTGATCAATTAGCACTGCCTGCTGGGTAGAGACCTACTGTCAGAGTTTGTTTAAAGTAAAGAGCAAAATTACTGGGCAGAATCCACTTAGGAAATTTGAGGGAGGTTTGTTCTTCAACTCAAAACAGCCTCTGCTTTAATACAGTGGCTACATGCCCATTATTCCTGGGTAACATTACTCTCTCTGAATGTGAATTTGAAATTAGAAATTGTTAGGTATTTCCCAAGTAAACATAGGAACATAAGACAAACAAGTAACTAAGAAGCTGACTCCAAATAGGAGAAAGGAAGGAGATACCACATATCTGGTGAGCTGCTGTATGTGTTGAGTATATAGGCAAAAATATATTGGGCTTTTTTTGCAGGGTGGGGGTGAGGGGAAGTGGGGGATTTATGAGCCAATAATACTGGCTATGGGCTTTTTATTTATATATTTATTGAATTTTAAATATAATTTTTATTAGAAATTTTAACAGAGATAAAAGATAAACATGAAATTATATAAAGTAAGATTAAAGAAAAAGAAAAAAGTGTGAGGTGAGAAATTAAGAAAAGTGATTAAGAAATACAAATATAAAAAAAGAAAAGAAAATATATACAAAGAAGCGACTTCCAATCTTCTTTACAGCAGGTACAAATGAACTTATTCTCTCTCCTCCCTTATTAAAATTACATCATAATTCACTTCTTCCCATATTCAATCCTTTTTAATCAGCAAATCCATAAATCACCAATTCATTTTTTTCCATTTTCAGCAAAAAGTCCATAAGAGGTTTCCACTCTTTAATAAAAGTACTTGTTTTCTTGTCCCTGATCAAACAGGCCAGTTTTGCCATTTCTGCAAATTCCATCATCTTCACAATGGATTCCTCCATTGTTGGTATTTCAGTATTTTTCCATCTTTGTGCATATAATAGTCTCAATCGAAGATAATATTTGTAGCTCAGGGTTGAACTGTGGAGTCCTTGGTGCTCTCTGAGCCTTGTTGTTTCCTTGCAGACATTTCATTGTCAGGCTAGGCAACATCTTCAGTGCGAAAAGGTAGTTCCTTGATTGGATTGTTGTTTGCTGCTTGGTTGATTGACTGAGTTAATAGTTACTTGATTAGGGTATATTGTGCTGTTTGATTGTTCCTCTGGTGCTAATCCTGGTGTTAATCTTTGCATATCTGGGTGTTGATTGCTGGCAAGGAGGTGTTCTGGTCTTCTGGTTTTTCTATTGTCTCTTATGAATGGTATGAATGAATATACACTAATCAAGGAACTATTAACTCAGTCAATCAACCAAGCAGCAAACAACAGCCCAATCAAGGAACTACCAAGGAGAGAACAACACCCTCACCAACACAAGCAGGACAAGCCATGTTATATAAGCAGAGAGCAAGTCCCACTCCCTTTTCGCACTGAAGATGTTGCCTAGCCTAGCAATGAAATGTCTGCAAGAAAACAACAAGGCTCAGAGAGCACCAAGGACTCCACAATATAATTGTCTCGCTGCAGTACAAAACCAATCTTCCATACATCTTTCCTATATATTTATTGGATTTTTAAGGCCACCCAACTCTGGGCATATTTGCCATAAAAGGTAAAGGGTTTGAAGTTGCAACGCCACCACTTTCTCAACCACTTTTCCCAAAAAGGGAAGGTGGGAGACTGGACGAAAGTTGTCCAGGATGGTAGGGTCCAGGGATGGCTTCTTGAGGAGGGGGTGCACCAACGCCTCCTTAAAGGCAGTTGGGACCACCCCCTCCAACAAGGATGTATTAATCATAGCCTGGACCCATCCACCTGTCACCTCCCTGGCCGATTTCACCAGCCAGGAAGGGCAGGGGTCTAAGTGACATGTGGTGGGATTAACAATTCGAAGGATCCTGTCCACTTCCTCAAGTCCAACAGGATCAAATCGTTCCCAGATAATAGGGCAAGATCGCTCTCCCGGCATCTCCCCAGACTGCAATCCACGCAAGGAGTCCAGCTTAGACTGAATCCGAGCGATTTTATCCTGCAGATGCTCAGAAAATTCTTCCGCACGGCCCTGAAGGTGGGTGGTCGATACCACCCTACCCAAGAGAGATCGTGTAATCTTAAACAGGGCCGTCGGGCAGCATTCTGCGGATGCAATAAGAGCGGAGAAATATTCATGTTTCGCTGCTCTTACCACCACAAGGTAGGCCTTAATAGCGGCTCTAGATTGTGTTCGGTCGAATTCTGTCTTCGTCTTTCTCCAGCGGCGCTCTAGACATCTCTTCACCCTCTTCAAGACCCTCAACTCCTCCGTAAACCACGGGGAGTGACGGGTCGAATGGGGCTTGAGAGGTCGCATCGGCGTGATCCTGTCCAAGGCACCGGCCGCCTCCCTATTCCAAGTTGCGGCCAGTGCCTCCGCTGGACCGTGCAGCAGATCCTCAGGTATTACCCCCAGCTCCCTCTGAAACCTCAAAGGGTCCATAAGTCGCCGGGGGCGGACCAATCGAATAGGTCCATCCTCCCTGCGGAGAGGGGTGGCATAAGAGAATCCCAGGGATACCAGGACGTGATCTGACCATGACAACGGGGATAGTTCTAACTTTCCCCTCAGGTCACTTTGCCATTTCTCTGACAAGAAAACCAAATTCGGAGTGAGTCCACTGTCTCGAGTCGGATCCCAAATAATCTGGGACAGGCCCATGGCTGCCATGGTAGACATGAACTCCCAAGCCGCTTCCGAGGCACGCCCCAAGGATGGAAAGTTAAAATCTCCCAGGACCATAAGCCTGGGGAACTCCACCGCCAACCCCGAGACGGCCTCCAGCAGCTCAGGCAAGGAGGTTGCTATGCAGCAGGGAGGCTGGTACAATAGCAACACTCCCAACTGTTCACGGGCACCCAACTTGAAAAACAGGGTCTCACATCCGGATACTTGTGGAGCAAGGCCCCTGAAAGCCACCAAGGATTCTCTAATGATAACTGCCACCCCTCCTCCCCTACCCCGGTCTCTTGGCTGGTGCCACACCCGAAATCCAGCTGGGCACATCTCTGAGAGGGCTACTCCTCCCTCTGGGCCCAGCCAGGTTTCGGTAATACACACCAGGTCCGCCCCCCTCTCTGTGATTAAATCACTTATGAGAGGGGCTTTATTATTTACTGACCTGGCGTTGAGTAGCAGCAGCCGGAAGCCGGGGCCCTCAAGGATCCGCTGACCAGAACCTGAGGTTGAACTTGGAGGACCAGAACGCGCCACCAGTACTAAACACCGGGGGCGCCTTCCCCAAAGATGGCCTGTCCTCCGGTTCCCGCCACAATATCTCCTGCCCGTCACCACCTCGATCGAAATGCCCACATTGTAGTCCCCAGAGTTTCCTGATCCGGTAACCTCCACTCCCGAATCCCTCAAAAACCTTGGTCTAGGCAGGGGTCTCTTCCATACACCCATCCTTTCACACTCCATCCTCCTGGGCAGTCGAAGGCTACCAGTGCAACCAACCGAAGCTCTCGGCACTGGTAAGCCCCAACCGCCCCTTACATTCATCCTCCAATCACTCATTATGCCCCCTGTGGCTTCTCTCACTGGTCACAGAGGGGCAAACAGTCACTCCTACCTGCCCTGTCTCTCACTCAGGGTCAGGTACTCTCACAAATACATACAATCTTGGCCCCCCCACTCATGACTCTCACTCACGGAAGGGAACCACACTCACACATCCAAGAGACCCCAGAGTTTCCGCCACCTTGACACGGGGTGGTTGTCCTTCAGGCCAACAAGCAGCAACTATTGAATGATGATCTTAATAAATTAATTGCTTTCAATAGTGGAGTCCAGTTAACACTTGAGTGAGATTGTCCTTTCCTGGGGACACCCCAGTTCCAGGGCCAGAGTCCGAGTCCAACAGTTCTAATTCCAGCTGGCCTCCGTTGTTCTCTGCAGGCTTTCACAAGCCTCCAATGGCCCCTGCAGGCCTCAGTTCCACAGTTCTCAAATTTGATCTAGCACTCTCCAACATCCTTCAAATAATACCCATTACAGTCCATCTTGAACCTGTCCTTGTTTTCCAACTACTCTCAAACTTGGAATACATGAATAGGGAAGAGGCATCTCCTAAAGCGTTAATATCCTCTGCTCCAGAATATCAACATAGACATTTGTTGGGCTTCCCAAACTATTCACTTCTGTTAAAGTCCCCATGGTTGCCATGTTGCTAACATCATCAAAAATAGGTAATATATTTTTGAGGACTTCCGGTGGAGGACAATGGCGAGCGTACGAGCAGAATGATAGCTCGTCAATTTTTCCATCAGCAAAGGGGGAAAGTGAACCGGTTCATGAAGCTAAATGACAAGTGGACCACGGCAGCGAAGCTGAGAAAAGAGCGGACCTGAAAGTGAGAATCCAGCAGCTTCTGGATGGCGGCAGGATAATTGGCTTTTACACTTTCATTTTCTGTCTTGTCTTTCTGTCTTGCAGTGAAAGCAGCTGGGAAGCCTGGTATACTTCTAACAACGTTTGCTACCTAAACAATTAGGTTTTGCTGCCGTTTTTCCTTCACTTACTTTGAAGAAAAGAACTTAACTTGAAGAAGAAAAAAACTGAGTACTTGCCATCCAAGAAAACTTAAAGACGTCGGGTGAGACTTTTGACTTAAAATTGATTTATGAGGAAAAGGACTCTTTATTTAATTAATTATAAGCACCATATTTAAACTATAAGACATTCTGTTAAACTGTAAGAACAAATTTTAATTTGTTGGTAATACTTAAGACTGTATAGAAAAGTATAGAAAAGTATAGAGAAATAAGATAAAAGTATATTGTAATCTGTTTAGTCTAAATATTTAGAGATGAATACTAGGAAAATACAAAGGAGGGGTTCTGACTCCGGAGAGGAAAGAGGAGAATGACTGAAACTACTTTTTGAAGATTTCACAAAAAAAGCGATTCAGAGTATAACATCAAATGTCACTACTCTTCTAAAGGAAAAAATTCAACGTTTTGAAAAAAGTCTGGACAAGAAACTAGATAGAATGGAACAGAAATTTCAAACAGAAATCATGGGAGTAAAAGAAAGAGTTCAAAAAATAGAAAAACAAAAAGAGGAAGAGGTAGATAAGCTCACTCTATTAGAGTATAAACAAAAAGAAATATGTATAAGATTAAGAGGGCTAATAGAAGGAAAAGAATTAGAGATTAAAAATATGGTAACACAGATGTTGGCAAATTTGATAGAATGGGAGGTAGATCAATTGGAAGAGGAAATTGAAGTCATTTATAGAGTGAACTGTAAATATGCTAGAGAACATAAGGTACCAAGGGATGTGGTAATTGAATTCAGCAGGAAAAAACTTAGAGATTTGATAACACAAGCTGCATTTGACAAAAAAATAAACATTGAAGGGAGAGATATAAAAAATTTTAAGGAGATACCAAGTACAATTCTAAAAAAAAGAAAAGATTACTTTTTCCTAACTGAGGTTCTGAAGAGAAATAAAATTTTGTTTAGATGGGAAACCTTAGAAGGTGTAAGTGTAATTTACAAGGACCAAATATATAAATTAAATTCAGTAGATAAAGCTAAGGATTTCCTTAGAAAATATGAAAAAGATAATATTCAAACAAAAGGAAATAATGGCAAAAAAGAAGGTAAAAAAGAGAATTTCAGGATCGAACCTCAAGCTTCTTGTTCCAAAGACATAGATAGCCAATTAGAAAATGAGTAATTTGAAATGTATTACATGGAACATCAATGGATTAAACGCTCCAGCAAAAAGGAAAAAAAAATTATACCTTTAACAAATTAAAATTAGACATAATATGTGTACAAGAAACACACATCAGACTTAGAGACATCAAATTACTGACAAATAAAAAATTAGGAATGGATTTTATAACTGCAAGTGAAAATAAAAAAAAAATGTTTGTTATATTAAATCATATTTAAAACCGAAATTTATAACAGCAGATACTAAGGGAAGATTTATTATTGTGGAAATAGAAATACAAAATTTAAAAGTTATACTTGTTGGAATATACGCTCCAAATGAAAAACAGAAAAATTTCTATAAAATTCTCCTGAATTGTTTATCAGACATACCTAATAAGAATTGGCTTATAATGGGAGATTGGAATGGAGTTGTAACACCTACTCTTGACAGAAAATCAGATAAACAAATGAAGCAAAATCAAGGTAAATTACCACAAGAATTTTTTGAGCTTACAAATAATTTAGAATTGGTGGATGCTTGGAGACATAAAATGGAAATACAAAAGAATATACTTTTTTTTCAGATAGGTATAAATCTTATTCAAGAATCGATATGATTTGGCTATCCAAAAATTTAGCAAATAAAATAAAAGATATGGCGATTTTACCTAAAACTTTTTCAGATCATAATGCAGTCCAATTATTATTAAAAATATTACCAAAGTTATATAGATGGAGGCTAAATGAAACTATATTAAGAAATAAGGTCTATTTAGAAGACAGTAAAAATAAATTAAAGGAATTCTTTGATTTGAATATGAATGAAGAAGTAAATATTGCAACAATATGGGACGCAAGCAAAGCTTTTATTGGGGGACATTTTATGTCTCTAAGCAAACACCAAAGAAAAGTTTTCTATAATTTGTGACCAAATTAAAGTGAAAGAAATTGAACTCCAAAGTAATCCTATTGATAAAAACATCAGAAATCAAATTACAATACTACAAAAACAATTAGAGATATTAACAACTGATGAAATGGAAAAGAATTTGAGATATGTAAAACAAAGACATTTTCAATATGCAAACAAAGCAGGAAAATGGCTTGCTTTTAAATTAAGAAAAGAGAATTAATAAAATAAGAGAAAATGGGGAGGATCTAACAGATAATGAAGGTATTAAAAAAGTGTTTTATGATTTTTATACCAAATTGTACCAAAAACAACAGATAACATCGGACAAAAGTGAAACATATTTATTAGAAAGTAATTTGAAAAAAAAATATCCCAAATGGAAAGAGACAATATTTTTATTTATTTATTTATTTCCAACTTATATCACTGCCCATCTCCCCCCACAAGAGGACTCTGGGCTGTATGAATGCGCCCATTACAAAATATGAATGTGTCCATTACAAAATACACAATATGAATGCGCCCATTACAAAACAATAAATAATAGATGCTATTCAAAAACAAAAATTAGGCAAAACCCCAGGTCCAGATGGCTTTACGGCAATATATTATAAATATTTTCAAGAACAACTCATAACTCCATTTAATATACTTTTAAATTCTATATTAGCCAGAAATATTACACCAAAATCTTGGACAGAAGCAAATATCATTTTGATTCCCAAAGAAGATCAAGACTTGACATTATGTAAAAATTATAGACCAATCTCTCTGTTAAACAACAATTATAAAATTTTTACCACTATTTTGGCTAACAGATTGAAAGGAGTTCTACAAGATACAATAAAATTAGATCAAGGCGGCTTTTTACCAAAAAGACATATAAAGGACAATATTAGATCCATCTTAAACATAATTGAATATGCACAAAACCACAATGAAAAACAAATTTTGTTATTATTTCTAGACGCCGAAAAAGCATTTGATAATTTAAATTGGGAGTTCATGATTAAAACGTTAAAAAGTATGGATTATGGAAAAAAGTTTATTAATGCAATTCAAGCAATATATACAAATCAGACAGCCAAAATAGTGATAAATGATGATATAACCCAAAATTGCTATATAGGATAACATACTAGGCAGGGATGTCCAATATCTCCACTTTTGTTCATTTTGGTGTTAGAAGTTCTATTGGAAAATATTAGAAATGATAATCAAATTGAAGGGGTAAGAATAAAACAAGAAAGATATAAATTAAGGGCTTTTGCAGATGATATTGTTATTACATTGCAAAATCCTCACAACTCAATTGAACACTTACAAAAAAAATACAAGATTATGGAGAATTGGCTGGATTTAAAATAAATAAACAAAAAACAAAGATGATAAATTTAAATATGTCTCAAAATAATATACAATTTATAGAACAAGCTACGGGCTTTAAAAATGTTAATAAAATAAGATATTTAGGAATAGAAATTACTTCAAAAAATTCAGAATTATTTAAAAATAATTATATAAAAATTTGGAATGAAATAAAACAAGATTTACAAAATTGGGTAAAACTCCAGATATCTTTTCTAGGAAGAATTTCTACAATTAAAATGAACATTCTCCCAAGAATTTTATTTTTATTTCAAACGATACCAATTATTATTACAAAACGTTTCAAAATTGGCAAAGAGATCTATCCAAATTTATTTAGCATGGGAAAAAACCCAGAATTAAATATAAATTTCTACAGGATATTAAAGAAAATGGAGGTTTTGGACTGCCAAATCTCAAATTATATTATGATTCATGTGTTCTTGTTTGGCTGAGAGATTGGATAAAATTGGAAAATAGAAAATTACTAAATTTAGAAGGTCATGATCTTAGATTTGGGTGGCATGGGTACCTTTGGTATAATAAAACTAAAGCAAACTCTGCATTTAACCATCATCCAATTAGAAAATCCATTTTAAAATTCTGGGATAAATACAAAAATACATTATTACCAAATTTATCATTGTGGACCTCACCCCAAGAGGCCTTTGCTCGGCAAGAAGATTGGATCCAAGATGGCGATCGGAAGCTGCTCCGGGGGGGGGGGGGGAGATTGTTTAGCTCCTTGAAAATCGTTGGAGACTTTTCTGAACCCCTGAATTGCACTTTCCATGGCTGGGGAATTGCTACTGGCGGGTTTTTACTTGTGTTGGGGGTTTAGCCCCCCCTGGACGGAGCGGTGGGACGCAATGGACTGCGAAGGACGATGCGAGGCTTGCAGTCAGTCTGAGCAGAGTTTAACAGTGTTTTTTGAACAAGGAGGGAAGCCTCTTGCTGTTGAGAAGCCGAATACGGGTGAGCCTGGAACCCGAATAGGACAGTGGTGCTGGCGGGGGTGACGACAACAAACCCCGACGAACTCAATTCGGTGAGCCCCGGGATTTGCCCTGATAGTGGGACAGATTCTGGGCGGGGCGTTCACCGTAGTAGAAGCGAATTTCACCTCTGCTGTAAAAGAACTCTACAGGGGGTGAACAGATTCCAGAGGTGTAAGAGACTGGCCTCAAAGTTGCTTGGACGCTGGCCCCTAATAGATCTGTTGGGTATAAGTTTTAACAACACAACGGACTTTGCCTTGCCTCCCAGAAGAGCGTTGTCTGGAGTTGTCGACCATTTCAGTAACGCAACGGCTTTACATATGGGCTGAAGACAGAGGGACATACCCTGAGGAACCAGTAGTCAATCCTAGCATCTGGCAGAGTTTAAAGAACTCTCTGCCTGTTCAGGAAACAAAACTGTGGGCGCAGCAACGCCTTCACGATCTACTGAGCATTGCTACAGACTGGCGGAAGCATAATAATGCTATCAGGGTTTAAGGACCACGGATTATTAAGATAAGCCCTATGAAAGTTGGTTAAGCATCTCTAATCATCCTAACCACCCTATATATAGCTAAGATCATCGGGATCCCTCAAGTGAATGACAGTCTCCCTCTCAGGAGTGAGAGGCGTGGGAGGGAGTATTGGGTTGGGTGTAGAATATGAGTGCACTCATCCCCCTGAGTGAGAGGCAGGGGGGAGGGGTAGTGTATGGAGTGCCCCCCTATGGACCAGTGAGAGAAGTCGATGAGGGGGGCACAGGAAGTGAGTGTTTAATTCTGTGAGTGGTGAGTGGGTCCAGCCATTGCCGAGAGCACGAGCTGGTGCACTGGTGGGGGGCCATCATCACTTGAATTGATTGTTGTAAGTCTGTTGGTTGAGTGATGGAGGGTTTACTGAGTTTATCCAGGAATCTCGGGAGTCCAGGAGTGGAGGCTAATGGACTTAGAGACTCTGGGGGTCATAGGGCTGGGCAGAATATTGAGGTGGTGATGGGTAGGGGATGGTATGGCGAGAGCTGGAGAGCAGGCCATTGTAGGGGAAGACGTGACCAGTGTTTATTACCGGTGACGTGTTCTGGCTCTCCGTGCTCAACCCAAAGGCCTGGTCAGCAGACTCGTGGTTGCCCTGACTTTCGGCTGCTGCTTTGCAATGCCAGGTCGGTTAATAACAAAGCCCCCCCTCATACATGATCTGATTATAGAGGAGGGGGCAGACCTGGTATGCATTACAGAAACCTGGCTGGGCCCGGGGGGGGTGTTGCTCTCTCTGAGATATGCCCAGTCGGGTTTCGGGTTTGGCACCAGCCGAGACTTCAGGGCAGGGGAGGAGGGGTGGCTGTTGTCATCTGGGAATCTCTAATGGCAGTCAGGGGCCCTGCTCCACAAGTGACCGGGTGTGAGACTCTGTTCTTTAAGTTGGGCTCTCGGGAACAGTTGGGAGTGTTGCTGCTGTACCAGCCTCCCTGCTGCGTAGCAACCTCCCTGCCTGAGCTGCTAGAGGCCGTCTCAGGGTTGGCAGTTGAGCTCCCTAGGCTTATGGTTCTGGGGGACTTTAACTTGCCTTCCCTGGGACGAACCTCTGAAGCGGCACGGGAGTTCATGACCACCATGATGACCATGGGCCTGTCCCAGATCATCCAGGACCCAACTCGAGACAGTGGCCTCACCCCGGATCTAGTTTTCTTGTCAGAACAGTGGCAATGTGATCTGAGGGGAGAACTACATCTTTCCCCTTTGTCATGGTCAGATCACGCCCTGGTGACCTTGAGATTCTCCTATGCTGCCCCCCTCCGCAGGGAGGCTGGACCTATTCGATTGGTCCGCCCCCGGCGACTGATGGACCCGTTAGGATTCCAGAGTGAGCTGGGGGTTATACCGGAAGATCTGCTGCACGGTCCAGCAGAGGCTCTGGCTGCTGCCTGGAATAGAGAGGCGGCTGGGGCCTTGGACAGGATCGCGCCTGTGCGGCCTCTCTTGTCCAGTCGAACCCGACACTCCCCCTGGTTTATGGAGGATTTGAGGGTTTTGAAGAGGATTAAGAGGCGCCTAGAGTGCCGCTGGAGGAAACCAAAGACTGAATCCGACCGAACACAATCTAGAGCCACTATTAAGGCCTACCTTGTGGCGGTCAGAGCAGCGAAACGTCAATATTTCTCCGCTCTTATTGCATCTGCAGAATGCTGTCCGATGGCCCTGTTTAAGATTACCCGATCCCTTTTGGGGAAAGGGGAGTTGGAAATCCATCTGCAGGGCCGTGCTGAGGAATTTTTGAAGCATCTGCAGGATAAAATTGCTCGGATTCGCTCCAAGTGGGACTCCGAGCGTGAGTCAGAGTCTGGAGAGATACCCAGGGAACGTACTTACTTTGTTATCTGGGAACAGTTTGATCCTGTTGGACCTGAGGAAGTGGACAGAGTTCTCCGGACTGTAAATGCCACCACCTGTCAATTAGATCCATGCCCCTCCTGGCTGGTGAAAGCAGCTCGGGAGGGGACTTGCAGTTGGGTCCAAGCGATGGTGAATGCATCCTTGGGAGAGGGGGTGTTCCTGGCGGCTTTTAAGGAGGCGCTGGTTCGCCCCTTCTCAAGAAGCCATTGCTGGACCCTACTATACTGGATAATTTTCATCCAGTCTCCCACCTTCCCTTTTTGGGAAAGGTGGTTGAGAAGGTGGTGGCGTTGCAGCTCCAGAGGAGTCTGGATGAAACGGATTATCTGGACCCCTTTCAGTCAGGTTTCAGGCCGGGTTACGGGACGGAAACTGCAGTGGTCGCGCTTATGGATGATCTCTGGCGGGAGCGAGATGGAGGTAGTGCATCCATTCTCGCTCTTCTTGACCTCTCAGCGGCATTCAATACCATCGACCACGGTATCCTTCTGGAACGGCTTAGGGAGTTGGGGGTGGGCGGCGTGGTTTTACGCTGGTTCGCCTCCTTCCTCCGAGGCCAGGCCCAGTCGGTGTTGATTGGGAGCGAGAGATCCAGCCCGCGGGCCCTTCTTTGTGGGGTCCCACAGGGCTCAGTACTCTCTCCGCTCCTTTTTAACATCTACATGAAACTGCTGGGAGAGATCATCCAACACCACGGGGTGAGGTATCATCAATATGCCGATGATACCCAGCTGTATATCTCCATCCCGGGTGAAGTAAGTGATGCAGTGACTGTCCTGTCCAAGTGCCTGGGGGCTGTAGGGGCCTGGATGGGGAAAAACAGGCTTCAGCTGAACCCTAGTAAGATGGAGTGGCTGTGGATTAATGGCTCCTTGTCTTCTGGGAAATTATCATCTTTAATTCTGGATGGGGTTGCACTACCCCAGACAGATCCGGTGCGTAACTTGGGAGTTCTCCTGGATTCACGACTCCTGCTTGAAGAGCAGGTGGCAGTCATGGCCAGGAGAGCTTTGGCACAACTTCGGGTTGTGCGCCAGTTACGCCCCTTCCTGGAACAAGAGGCCCTTCGAACAGTCACTCATGCCCTGGTTATCTCTCACATAGACTACTGTAATGCGCTCTACATGGGGCTACCCTTGAAGAATATCTGGAAGCTACAACTGATCCAGAATGCAGCTGCGCAGACTGTTTTGGGTGTCCCTAGGAGGACTCATGTAACACCTTTGCTGCGCGAGCTGCACTGGGTTCCAGTTTGCTTCCGGGTCCAATTCAAGGTGTTGGTTATCACCTTTAAAGCCCTACATGGCATGGGACCAGGATACCTAAGGGATCGTCTCATCCCCATCACTTCATCCCGTCCCACCCGGGCATGCAGAGAAGGCATGCTACGGACCCCATCGGTTAGGGAGTTCCACCTGGCGGGGTCTCGGAAGCATGCTTTTTCTGCTGTTGCCCCTGCCCTTTGGAACATTCTGCCCCCGGAGATCAGACAGTCCCCCTCACTCCTGGACTTCCGAAAAAGACTCAAAACCTGGTTTTGTCAATATGCTTGGGGTCAGAAGGAGATTGGAGATACCTGGAGATGGCTAGCACCTTAGATTTGCTCTGAGGAGCCCTTTTTATAACTTAAGAATACTCTGCCTTTGGATTCCATTTTACTCATTATATTTTAAATTATTGTTTATTATGTATGTTCTTTATTATAAATGTATATTAATGATTTTAATTCTGTTGTAAACCGCCCAGAGTCCCCCTTGGGGGAGTTGGGCGGTGATAAATCCAATAAATAAATTTAAAAAAAAGAAAAAAGAAAATGTGAGCTCGTATAAATGGTTAATATATAAAGATTTATTAATATTTGAAGGCACAAATTACAAACTTAAAACAAGAGAAGATTTAGAAAAGGAAGGACACATGTGTAATTGGTATACCTAATTACAAATAAAAGAACAATTTAAGATTGATTCTAAAAAAATTAATTTCAAAAGTCATTCAGTAAATTGGGACAATGTATTATGGATGGAGGATGAACATCTGATAGCAAAAATTTATAAAAACTTAATACAAAATAAAATGTCTAATTTAGCAAAAAAGAATTGTATAATTAAATGGGAAGAAAATTTGGGACATATTATTCAAATTGAAAAATGGGAGAAAATGTGGCTAAAAGATTTAAAATTTACTCTTAATTATAATATGAAAGAAATTTTTTTAAATGATGTATAGATGGTACATCACTCCAAATACATTGTTGAAAATGAATAACACCATATCAAATAGATGTTGGAAATGTAAAAGAGAAGTTGGTACCTTTTTCCATTTGTGGTGGACGTGTCAAAAATCAAAAAATTTCTGGGACAAAATACACGAAATTATATGTAAAATAATACAAGAAGATATCAATAAAGAGCCAGAATTTTATCTATTGGGATTTATGGGATCGGATCTACACAAGAAACATGGAAAATTACTACTATATTTAATTACTGCTGCTAGAACTATCTAAGCCAAACACTGGAAAGAAGACTACATACCCACTATGGAAGAATGGAATATAAAAGTGATGGACTTAGCGCAGATGGCAAAATTGACAGATCAACTAAATGATAAGAATATGGAAGAATTTGATTCCTGCTGGAGTCCTTTTTACAAATTTATAGAAAAGACACAAAAGATTCAGTTGGAAATTTAATGTAAATAAGATAGATATAATGTTTGTTTATAAGCATGTAATAGAAATGTTGGATGGGAAAGAAGAAAGTCACACTTTTTATTTTATTATTCGTTTTGGATTTTTTTTTTTGGCGGATAGGTGAGTTTGTGATGAAGAAGGTAGAGTAGGATGGGAAAGGAGGTTGAGTTAGAGAAGGTTAGAGGTTGAAGAGGAGGAAGAGGCAGAAGAGAAAGTTGGAGAGGAGAGAAGATGGAAGTGAAGTTGGAAGTGGACGAGGAGGTAAAGTTTGTTGAGTAGCAAGAGTTATAATTGCATTTGTTTTGTATGTGTTGTTATGTTCTGTTCTGTTCTGTTATGTTGTTATGTTAGGTCATGTTAGGTCATGTTAGGTCGCGTTAGGTCACATTATGTTATGTTATGTTATGTTATGTTATGTTATGTTATGTTATGTTATGTTATGTTAGGCTAGGCTAGGCTAGGCTAGGCTAGGCTAGGCTAGGCTAGGCTAGGCTAGGCTAGGCTATGTAATATTATGTAAAATAAAATTTAATATTTTGAAAAAAAAATAGGTAATATATTTTTAAGAGGTTTTTCTCACAGTACACAGTACAGGCAGTCCTCATTTAGCAACCACAATCGGGACCAGCAACTTTCACTAAGTGAAACTGTGACTGTGCTTATGATCTTACTTCAGCTTTCCTTTGCTTAACAGACCTGCAAAGGTCGTAAATGTGAGGATTGGTTGCAGAGTTACTTTTTCATCACTGTCGTAACTGTGAACAGTCACTAAACGAGGCAGTTGCTAAGCAAGGACTATCTGTACAAGCCAACCTTGGCATTATCTTTTTTTTTCTGATGTGTCCCCATAGTGTTGCCTTCATCTTTTCCTCAGCCCATGAGTAAGCAGGCTTAGGTCTTCCTTTCCTGTAGCAACTTTAAGGTAGTGTTTTTACCTTACCTTAAGCCAACAGCATTCAATGCAACACAGTATGTGTAAATTCTGGTAAGGTCGATGAAGGTTCTCAGTCATCCAGGTGGAACAGTCTGTGGCTTGAATCATGTCAACTGGATTTCTATTTTCTCAGTAGAAACGTTTCACTCCTTATCCAAGGAGCTTCTTCAGTCTGAGTAAAGTTAGTAAGGGAATCCTTAAATACGTTTCTAGGGTGGCTGTGTGACCTTGCACCTGGGGCTAGGTCATGGTTATTTTGAGATGTTTATTTCTAAGTCCCATTATCATCTAAAGGAGGATCGTTAAGATTACCCTGCTGCTGTTGAGCTTGCGAAATTGTCTTAATCTTCCTAGGCACAGAAGACAAAGCAGGAAGGAAGATAGGGGAAAGGTTGTGCCTGAGGCCCCCACCTCTATTCAAGGAAGGATTTTCCAAGTTTGCATAAATGGATTCCTTGACCCCTCTCTCAAACCACCTATCTTCTCTGTCTAAAATGTGAACATTAATGTCCTCAAATGAGTGTCCTTTTTCCTTTAGATGAAGATAAACTGCTGACTCTGGTCCTGTGGTGTTACTTCTCCTGTGTTGGGCCATCCTCCTGTACAAAGGTTGTTTGGTTTCTCCAATGCAGAGTTCAGAGCACTCCTCACTGCACTGGATTGCATACACTACATTGCTTTCCTTGTGTTTTGGAGTTTGATCTTTGGGGTGTACAAGCCTCTGTCTCAGTGTGTTGGTGGGTTTGAAATATACAGGTATGTGGTGTTTGCCAAATATCCGTTTTATCTTTTCAGACACGCCAGCCATGTAAGGAATGACCAGGTTCTTCCGGGCCTGGTAAAATCTGGTAAGCTTTGTCACCCATGATGTTGAAGGTGAATTGGATGACAAGTGGCAGGTAGGATCAGAGCAGGGCTTATTGGCTGTTTCAGGTGATTTCAGAACAGCCCCTTCCCTGAGGTCCCCAGTCAGCTTCGTACTGCCATTCTTCAGGTATTCTCCTAAAGGTCTGGAGAGAGTTTAAAACAATATATTCAGCAATTAAATGTATACTTCATTTAGATTGCAGCTCAGGTAAACTCACTAATTTTGTTCTTCTGTGCTTCATCAACCTTATTTGGATACAGCTGTTGAATGATAATGATGCTTTTCAATAAGGCAAGTAATAATCATTTTAAAGGTAATTAAAACATGCGAATGTCAAAGACAATCAGGAATTACAAATTTTTATATAATACAATTATAAAAGCTTAACAGTCTAATAAAAACTGCCACCAAAACAGCAAAGCCATTTAAGATGCCAGTCCATGCCATTCTAAATTTGCCAAAAAACAAGTATCAACTGATTAAAAAGCCATAATAGAATCAAATTTAGAAGTCTATTTAAAGAAATGCATACCAGAATAGAAACACATTTTTTGCACTGACTTCTTACTTCTCAATCTAGTCTAGAGGTGAGGGCTAAATAAAATTAGTCAGGAAATTGAGTATCTAAGCAAAACCAGAACTGATAATTTTACTTATTCCCTACTGAGTAAAATGGATGCAATAAAGGCGGAAATCTTGCTATCATACTCCTTTTGTACTTCCCAGAGAAATCTTCTTCACAGGACATTGGTCCAGATAGACCTTTGGAATGAATCATTATATGTTCTGATACTATGGGTACAAACAATTATGTTATTTTACAGCTACATTTGGAATAGCTATCCTTATACATATAATTTTTCTTTATTACATAAAGTATGGGTTGCACATTTTAATCAAAGGGATTTGATAGCTACTACTCTGAGAAATGGTTTCTTTATGCAGTACTTTAAATTTTAAAAATTCCATCAAAGGATGAAACAGGGCTTTTAGGTTTTAAATCTAGTCTTCCAATGTAGCGGGAAAACTCACCTTCCCAATAACAGGACGCGAGACCACCAAGGTTAGAGAACACAGGTTTATTGCTAGCAAGGTTCAGAGCGATAACTCAGCAAGTCTGAACACCAGGTCACACCCGGAGCCTATCTTTTATAGGGTTTGTAATCAATATAATCAGGATATGACAAGATCTTACGTGTCACAAGCTCAGTTTGTTCAGACAGATTGTTCAGACAATCAGGATATGACAGGATCAGCAGTTGTCATCTTACGTGTCACAAGCTCAGCAGTTTATAATTAGCACATCAAAACAGGATAACAAAAGGGGAACTTATCGTACACCATCTGTGAGTTTAGGGAAGTTTAGGGAACTTACAATGTCTGCACCTTTGTGTTACAAGGGTTAGTATGCGTGCAAGAACATTGAGCAAGACTTCTATCTCTGTCTTATGTTTGCAACAGAGAAATGTTAATTAAGCTTCTAATATCAAAAGGAGACATTTGGGCCTACCTGCTTCATTCCCCCCTTTGGAACTCCACCAAAATTCCCTAATTACTGTGGAGTTCCACTTATTTCAGCGTAGGGGTTGTCCTCTCGGGAGGTAGTGAGCATTTCATAGTCCCACAAGGCCATAGCTTTTACTGCGGCCTGTTTATCTACGAGGAGGGAGATTGAGCTAGAAATGGTTCGGGCAAAGATAGGCAGGACACAAGGGAGAATGACACAGCCTGCGGCGATGAGGCCCACAAGGCCAACAATTACCTTAAGCCCTGGCAGTTTGGGAAGGCCCCAGCCATCAAGCCAATCCTGAAAGTTGAACCCTTTCCACTCTTGTGGAGGGTTATAAGTGAGCTGTTGTAGCTCAGTGGTTAGCTGGTGGACGACCTGGCCAGTCTCCCCAATCTACAGGCAACAGTTGGTGAGGTTAAACTTACCACAGACTCCACCCTCCTTAGCAAGCAGGTAGTCTAGGGCCAGGCGGTTTTGATAGACTGCAGTGCGGATTTTGTCTGTGGTGTCCGCCAACAGGTTTAGAGCCTGACCAATGCGGCGGCCAGCTAGGTCTAGGACAGCTTGCAGCCGGATTATCCTATTATAAGTTGTCCACCCTGTGGATTCAATTCGCCCCTCATAGAGCTCCTCCACTGCAACTCGGGCGAATTGCCGGATTGTTCACTGGGCTGTGTTGAGGGGGTTATAGCACCCAGCATACCCTCCTCCCGTATGGTCACAAAGGGCTCCCCAGTGAACTACATTTGGATTGTAATTGTCCCACCACAGACAGGGCTGCAAAAATGGGTATCCAATGGGGGAGGGTAGCCTCCTGGTGCAGAGATACTTGTCGGTGTTGCAATAGGTATCCTGCCAAGCCTTGCTACCACAGTTCCTGAAAGCCACCTTGGTCATTGCCTGGCAGACGTTAAATTCCAGCACCCACCCAAACTTATTGAAGTCTCGAAAAGACCCGCACACATGGTAGCCCAGGCAAAAGAGCGGGGGTGGTCGGGGTGTGGCCACCAAACGCAAGGGTCATCAGGGGAGGGAGAGTCCGCTGGTCTGGGTGGGCTTCTGGCACATAAATACTTGCTGTTATGCTTATATGTGTCCCGCCAGGCCTGGCTTCCACAGGAGGTGTAAGCTATTTTATCCATGGCCTAACAAACGTCAAACTCCAAGTTCCAGCCAGCAGAGGTTTTAGGGCTTACTGTGTGGTTTAGGTAATACAAGGTCGGGCGGACCCCATTGGGGGACACCATTCCCAGGCCCGCCCACACAGAGACATTGTACCTAACCTCAGTCTGAGGGTTGTAGCAGGTTATGTCTCCTTTCTTGCCTTTACACAGTAAACACCTTTCCCTGTGTGGCACAGGACCCTTGAGGCTTGCAGTCCGGTGGGCGTTGGGTATGGTATAAGAAGGTGTGGCGCTTGACGTTTCCCACCTGGGCCCACGTAACGCACTGCGAACAATTAACTGGACTTTGTGTGGCAGCACGGGCGACTCGTCGCCTTCGGGGCGGAGCCAGGAGGGGGACTGGTGCAGGTGCCTGGGAGTCCCAGCACCCACCTGGGGAGCTATCTCCTGGAGGAGGAGTTTCAGGCTGGGCCTCGGGGGGCGGGGTTATAGTTACCCAATCGCAAGTTGTCTCTCCTGGCCCATCGCCACCCTCGACACCATTCCCCCCTTTCCCAAGCAAGACATGGTATAGGTAAAGGAAGTTAACGACAATACTAATTAGCAGGAGAATGACAACCACCCAGATAGAAGGCATGAGGCCCTGGCGGATGCAAGCGGTGGCCCTCAACCTTTGGTGTGCATCCAGCCCGTGGGCCCCCCTTTTTGCAACCAAATAAGAGAGGAGCCTCGTAGCCCATGCGATGGGTGTTGGCCTCTGGAGCAACACCTGCAAGGGGTGAGATGCCTTGTCTTCGTCTCCCGTTTGTAGAGGGACAGCTTCTGGAGTGTCACCAGAAGGGGAGACCTTTCATGTGGTTTTATGCAAGGGTAGCCTCAAGGGTGGGCGGGGTCCCTCTCCACTCGCCAGGCTGATGGAGTAGGCAATGCTAAGCTAATCCTTACATTTCTCCCTTTGTATAAACAAGCAAAATGCTATTCGCTAGAGGCCAGCCCACCAAAGGGGTGCACTCATAAGGAACACACCTGAGTAGTAACACTCAGTAATTACTATTACTTTGGAAGGCTGGGCTCAAGCAAATGTGTGGTAATAACAGTTATCCCATCAATGGAAGACATTTGGAAGCAAAGAGAAAAGAAGATTTCCCAGAGCAAGTAAAACCAGAAAAACAATGCATCTCTAATCAGTGAAAATATTACTGAACCAGTCCAAATAGCTTATAGTCAAATAATGCATTTAAGCGTGTTACAGAAGCAAAAACAAATAGCTCAGGGTATGCAAAATCCTTAATCTCCCAGTATATGATTCCTTTCCCCCACGCATGCACTCACCACATCAGCAACTTCTGATGTGTGAGATAGAACATGCATAAAAACAAAACAAAAAAATCCAAAAACATGCCTAGAAGGATGAATGAGAATGAGCATTGACATAATGTAATGTTAGGAGTAGACTGCATTTGCAGTAAAAATTTTCAAAAACGGGAAAAAAAAAAAACCTCCAGATAGACTATGCCTATCCATGGAGGCTCCATTATTGCCAAAATCTTCAGAAATAAAAAAACTCTTCTTTTTTGTTTGCTATTCACACACCACACAGTTCAACAAACTGAAAACATGAACACACACCCACACACTCATAAGTTAAGACTCAGATAAAATTCTAGTAAAGGGGTCCAAAGTTTAGCTGATTTATTATCAACCCCTTGTGCATCGGAAAATCCTCGCCTTGTCCTCTGTCTCCTCGCCCATCTTCCGGAAAATTCCCAGTTCTATCTACATGCTTCCACCCATATTCCTCCCAGGGCACCAGACAAGACAATGAGGGAGGGGGGTTGAGAGGAAGGTAAGGGGTCCTTCACTCTCGGGATAACACAGAGGGACTGGTCACGCTCTCAAGCCTGACCCAGGGAGCTGGACACTCACGGTCTCCACTGGGAACTGCAGACTTCACTCGCTTCTCACTGGCCCAAGGTGCCGGACACTCGACGGTCACCATAGGGAAAACGCAGTGAACATTCACACAACAATCACAACACGTAACCTCCCCTCCTTTTCCTTTTTACCCCTCGGTCCCGCCGATATTCCGGCTCACCGGCTTTTCCCGGCTCAATAGGGATTTTTTCGAGGAACCGCAGCCGGCCAACCCTGGCCCCTGTTCGCCTCGGGGGTGATCAACCCCTCCCGTCTTCTCGAGCCGTACTCCTCTGGAGCTCCCTTCCCCAATACTCGCCTGCAGGGCTTGTTTCCTCATCTTCCAGCGCTGGGGTTCTACCTGGTCTCAGTTCCTCGCAAGTGGTTCTTGAAGGTGTCAGCCGACGCTACAGGGAGCTGGCATCACTGGGAAGTCCCTCGGAACAAAAATGTCCGATGGCGCCTGGGAAATTCCCCTTGACTTACCGAATCCCTGTGAGCGTGGTGACCCTCCAGAGGGGCCTCAGGGCCCCGTCGTGTCCTGCCGCGGTCGCCAGAAATGTAGCGGGAAAACTC
Organism: Charina bottae; assembly: GCA_023362775.1. Lineage (NCBI taxonomy): Eukaryota > Metazoa > Chordata > Lepidosauria > Squamata > Charinaidae > Charina > Charina bottae. The sequence goes on along the minus strand of JALMGJ010000028.1, from coordinate 4,276,239 downwards.
ACCTTCCCAATAACAGGACGCGAGACCACCAAGGTTAGAGAACACAGGTTTATTGCTAGCAAGGTTCAGAGCGATAACTCAGCAAGTCTGAACACCGGGTCACACCCGGAGCCTATCTTTTATAGGGTTTGTAATCAATATAATCAGGATATGACAAGATCTTATGTGTCACAAGCTCAGTTTGTTCAGACAGATTGTTCAGACAATCAGGATATGACAGGATCAGCAGTTGTCATCTTACGTGTCACAAGCTCAGCAGTTTATAATTAGCACATCAAAACAGGATAACAAAAGGGGAACTTATCGTATACCATCTGTGAGTTTAGGGAAGTTTAGGGAACTTACAATGTCTGCACCTTTGTGTTACAAGGGTTAGTATGCGTGCAAGAACATTGAGCAAGACTTCTATCTCTGTCTTATGTTTGCAACAGAGAAATGTTAATTAAGCTTCTAATATCAAAAGGAGACTTTTGGGCCTACCTGCTTCACCAATATAACAAAGTTGTTGGAAGTTCTTAAAAGTGTTCTTCAGAGAACGTATATTTTTGAGTCATTCCCAAATCAGCATGCATTAAGAGTGGATTAGTGAATGCTCTTTTGTAGATAAAGTACTGAATACTGTACTGGGTTTTCCATTGCTCTTCCAGGGTGGATGAAAAACACTCTTTTCCACATTCTCTACATGCGTCTGTCATAAGTGTACACTAAAGATATTAGATAGTTAGTTGAATATCCTGTTATAAATTTATTTTGAAAGCTTAACATTGAAAGAAAAGGAGAGGGAGAGGGAGAGGGAGAGGGAGAGGGAGAGAAAGTAGTAGTAAATAAATGGTAAATAATTACAATTATATAGAGAGGACATATTGTTTAAAATATATTTATGGTACAAGTTTAAAAAGCAATTACTAGACCTCTTGTCTGATAAAGAAAAACCTGCATTGTTGTAAACCAAGAAGAGAAATCAACATCCTTTCTCTCTTACTCTCATGCCTCAGCCTCATACCTGATTGCCAGAGCAAAGGGAATGAGGAAGGGGAGGGATGAAATGATTGGAGTGGAATACAATCATCTCTTTAATCCATGTTCACTTTAGGATGATGGGAGCACATCCAATGAGAAGTCCTGCATAGATGGTCAGAAAGAGATCCCCATGCTGTATCATCCAGAGCAGAAACAGACAAATCATTGGCCCAGATTGAACTGGGAGAACAAAAAGCCTAGCAGAAGAGTGTGGAAAGAAAATAATAACTGAGCTACTGAAAAACTCCTACCAACAATGGGAAAGATTTAGATATGGAACCATTCTATGAATCTAAAAATGACTGATGAGACAGGTAAGACTGAAATCAGAGTGCTATACCACAACACAAAGGGATCTTTGACAGTAATATTTGGTGGTTTGGGAGTTAAATGTGACAGATCTATTAGCACTAAAACAATGATGGATTTGTTCACCTTGGCTACCACCAATAAGTTGTTATAGGTGCTTTCAATGAAATTAGTTGTTAGCTTCTTCCCAGAACTCTTTTAATTTCATTGGTCTGTAACCAAGTGCTGTTTCTTGAAGATATTCTATATTTTAATTAATATTCTGATCCACTTTAAATTATACAGATAGTGCTTCCTATATCACAACCTAAGCATACTAACCATGTCAAAAATAACCATCTGGGGAATATAGAATTTTCCTCCAGTTTCTCCTAGTATTCCATAAGCATGCAAGTATCACCTCTTACATCAAGCAAAGCTTCATAATATAAATACCCTCTTCCTATTGGACAGGGAGTCAGCAGTATTTGTGGCTTGGCCACTGAAGAATTTGGGAGGTATGTGCTGGTCGGTCAGGCTTTGGCAGTGAATTCTATAATGGTAAGATTTACTTGTTCAGCTCCTCTTGTCCTCTAGCGGAACCCTGGTTGAGAAACCCTGCCCTACATGCTTAGACATTGTCTTGAAATCCAGCTTCACTGTAACCAGAAAAGCTGGGAACAGAACCTGGAACTTTCTGTTAATAAAGCACTGAGCTACAGGTCCTCAGGTATATCTTTTTAAATAAAAAAAATTAGTTTACCGGAAGGATAAAGCCATGCCTTTCATTTTAATGAGACTATCGGTTTTGAGCACTGACACTTCCAGTTTGCAACAATTACGAGCGATACAAGATTAGAAAGTAAAAGCTATTATAGGAGTGTTACATGATGTCTTTAAGATGACCTCCTTTTCCAAACCTGAATATGGACAAATCACATTAAATTTGGTAAAATCTCTTTTTATGACTACAGTGTATAAATATACCATTCAGTGGTATAAGCATTGTTATGAACAAATATTGGAGCAGAATTAAAAGATTTCTATTTTTAGATATTTTATTTAATCCTGACATAGCTTTTCTATTTAAGCTTTCTATGTTGCACCTTAATGCAAAACAATCTGATAGAATTCTTTGAGCATTAGATGACTTGTATAGGGCTTAGAAAGCATAAAGAATACAACAGCTTATTATTATTTATCTAATGGATATCACAATCTGGATATTTTTTGATATTTCAGGTTCTAACCAAGAGCCTAGGAAACATGGAGACACTGTTGTAGCATATAAGAAGTTCCAAGCAAGGTGTGTTTTTTCTGACACCACCAAGTCAGTGGTGTCAAATCCAATAAATTTAAAACTTACAAATTATTTGGCAAATACCTTTGGTATGGCTCTAAGTGTTCAGATTACTAATACTATTGTTATGGCAAACCAGAAAAGGAGGATCCCTCCCAGGACCTCAAAATCCAATCTTCAGAGACAAGATCAGGGCCCAGCCCTAGTTGCCTTCCCTCCTTTACATAATCCCATCAGACCTGAAGAGACTGTTCCTGCCCTAAAACAAAGCCCCCTTATTCCTGCCGGGGCAGAAGAAAAGAAATATCATTCACCAGGACAAAACCAACAAAAGACAGTGAGGAGGATTCAGCCTTTGCAGCCGCCCAGCAGCAGATCCAATAAGGAAACTGCAGCAATGTCACTGGGAGGAAAATCACAGGCTTTCCAGTTCTAGATTAAGGACAGGCACCTAATCTCTCACCACTCATTAGCGTGGGAAACAAAGGGCATTTCCCAACAATACTCCCTCCTTTGAAAAGGTGTGATCCTCCCTCCTCTCATGAAATAAAAATAATTTGACTTACCCCCTGTGGCCATAGAAACCCTCCAGCGAATCAGACCCTTAGAATTTCCCCAAGTCACAACAAAAGTCCTTTTCTTCTTGTTCCTCTTTCTCCTATGAACTGGAACCTAGTGATCAATGCTTGCAATAAAATGTGATCTTTTTCCTTGGTGTTGTGCTCCATCTTTTGAATCTACAGTACAACAGTATTATACTTGACTTTTTCATCCAAAGTCTTTCAACTTGAATTTGCAAATCCAGATATTTTGTTACTTTTTCTATTTGTTATTCAACCAGCTCCTGGTATTGCTACATCTATGACCTACATGTCCTTCTTTTCAATAATAGCAATGTCTTCTGTGTTGTGTTTCAGTCTGTATTTTAAAATCTCACAATATCTTGACCACCTCATTCTCTAAGACTTTTTCAAGTGTGTAGCCATAGCAGTTTTTTGGTAATAGTAAGCCAAACTTTTAAATAAATTCCAATGCATAATTTTTGCAACTCTATCATGGTGTTGCTTACACTCAGTCTGATCAATGTTTCTATAGTCACTAATGAAGTGATCTACAGTTTCATCTTTGATCTAATATAACTGAGATTTGCAATCATTTGAGATATGTTCAGTTTTGTCTTTGATGATGTTTGTTTGCATAACCTGTTCTTCAACTGTCATGATTGTTTCTTCAGTTTCTTTTTTAAGAATTCTAGTTTTCAACCACTGCCAAGTCAAATTTTGATCTGATTTTCCTCCAGTATCATGTATATATTGACCATGAAGAGACTAGAATTCCAGACATTAATTTGGTTTTCAGTTGCTTCTTTGTTGTAATATTCTCTTGATTTTCAGTAATTTTTCTTTACAAATTTCTGCCAATAGTGGTTCCATACTTTTTTGTGTGTGGGCCTTCAAGCCAGTCTTGACTCTTGAAGACTGCCTAGGCAAGTCCCTGCAGTTTTCTTGGCACCATTTTTGGAAGTAGCTTGCCATTGCCCTCTTCCTAGGGCTGAGAGGAAGTGACTGACCCAAAGATACCCAGCTGGCTTCATGCCTGATTCCTTACTATGCCTGATATATTCATTTAAGTGATGTTTCTCTTCTTCCACTATTTGTTTTACCTGGAGTAGTTCCCTTCACCTTTACTTCTGGCAAAGTAGGACCCGTCAATATCGCTGGAAAGCTGGATTCATTATCATTAATTTTCTTGTTCTCCTATCAAGTCTGTCTAATTCAGATTGTGTGTAATCAATTAGACCTGCAGTATATTGAGTAATTGGAACCCTACTATTTATGGCTTTAATTATTTCCTTGCTTTTAATTTTGTTTTCATTTTTTTCAGATTTGTGTAACATAATTGCTAGCTTTCTTTTTAACTTGCTCATGTAATAAATCAAAAGCTTCCTAAGTATTTGTATTCTTCTTCTGGTGCCAATTGTCTTCTGACATTTCCATTCATTAGCTGTAATCCATCTTCAACAATTTTGCCTCTTTTAATTGCCAAAGTTGCACATTTGTCTACAGTGTATTGCATTGCTGTATCCTCACTGAATAGGACAGTCTTCACTGGAAAATTTAAATCTGATCTGAAAAACAGTAAGCCACTGATTTATGGATTGCCATTTCTACCCATATCACTTTCTGATATCCCATTTGACATCAGAACTAGTCCTGAGCCTTAAGATAGAATACACTCAGGTCAATATTCTACTAGCTACTTAAGTACTTTGCTGAACTTTTCTTATGTTTAACCTTTTTCATAAACTGAAAAGTAGTCTTACTGAAGCTCATTGGATGTTAAAAAGATTATTTATTTTATTTATTTATTAAATTTATATGACCGCCCAACTCCCCCAACGGGAGGAGTTATGGTAGGACTATTGAACTAAATGTAACTTTATAATCAGTGGCTGAGGACCTTTTGAAAATACTAGTTTGAACACTGTTTTGAACTGTAATATTTTCTTTTAACAGCACTTAGAAACAGAGAAGGGGTTAAAGATATCTATATAACACCAGGCTGCTGTTTAAAAATGGCATATCTCCAGAAGATTCTATTGTAAGAATTAAGGATAAGGAATTAAGAAAATGTGAGGAAAGAGCTTTTGCAAGATCAAAGCTATCAACAGAAACAGTTTTTAATTAGATCGAAGAAATATTGTACACTATAATGGCTCGTATTTGTAATGAAGAAAGATAATTACACAGAGTGCTTATTTCCTGTAGTAAAATCCCAGAAATCTGTTCTCTTCCTTTCAGTTCCTGTTTGAAAAATGGCCCTTTTTTGACAATTGGAAAGCATTGAAACAAATAATTGAATCCAAGGGCATATTATAATGGAAACTAGTTCCTAATATGTACACAATGCCAGATGCACTGCTGTTGAATAGACATTGTTCTTCCCACAGCTCTAAGTTTTGTATTCCCAAATTACTCTTCTAAATTTACCAAGAGCTCCCCCTACTCATTGACATGTACATCCTACACAGCCACCAGTTTGATCAAGTATATAATTACAGCAAATGCTTTCAAAACAATACTCTAATGTTTCAATGGGGAAAAAAGATAGATAACTAAAATGGATTATCAGTGTAACTTAATCACATTGGTAACAGATGCAATAGGAAGTATTACTCATTTTTCTTCTCTTCACTAAATTAGTAAACAAATTGACTTGTTAGGCTACCATTTTCAAGTGCAAAATATAATACATGGTATGTGCAGAAGCGGACAGTCAAGGAAGCCATGTTACCCATTGGAGAAGATGGCAAGATGGTGATGGACAAAAGGGAGAGAGCTGAGCTGCTTAATTCCTATTCTGGATCTGTCTTTTCGCAAAAGCAAAAAATGGTCCAAACTGTCAGAAGCTACACCACATGTGGCAGAACAGAATAGTGCAAAATAGTGGTGAGAGAACATTGAGCTGCTTTGAATAAATTCAAGTCTCTGGAGCTGGGTGAATAACAATCCAGGGTGCTAAAGGAACTGGAAGATGTGATCTCAGAACCACTGACTGAAACTTTTGAGAATTCCTGGAGTACAGGGGAACTGCTGGAAGATTGGACACGAGCTAAGTTGTTCCAATCTTTTAAAAAAGGGGAAAGGTGGACCCAGGAAAACACAGACCAATCAACCTGACTTCAGTGCAAAAAATATCCCAGGAAAGGTAATCAAGCAGTGGGTTTGCAAGTACTGAGAAAGGAACAAAGTGATTACTAGAAGCTAGCATGGGTTTCTTAAAAATAGGTCATGCCAGACAAATGTTTTTTTTAAAACAAAGTGACTAGATTAACAGACCAAGGGATGCAGTATAGTGTAGTGTATCTAGATTTCAGTAAGGCATTTCATAAAGTTGACCATAGACTCCTTCTTGATAAAATGGAACAATGTAGGACAGATGGTGCCACTACTAGATGGATTCACAGTTGATTGAACAACTGTACACAATGCATAGTCCTTAATTGAACTATGTCCACATATAGGGAATTATACAGTAGGGTACCTCAGGATTCTATGCAGGGCTCAGTGCTCTTTAACTTTTTGTAAATGACTTAGATGAGGGAATGGAAAGGATGCTCATCAAATGTGCAGATGACACAAAGCTGGGGTGGGGATGCTAACACCTCAGAAGAGAAACTGAAGGTTCAAATGATCTTGATAGATTTGAACATTGGGCACTATCCAACAAAATGCTGTTCAATGGCAAAAAATATATGGTTATACTTTTAGGTAGGAAAAACTAGAAGTGGTTTGCCCTTGCCTCCTTCCTAGGGCTGAGAGAAAGTGACTGGCCCAAGGTCACCCAGCTGGCTTTGTACCTAAGGCGGGACTCAAACTCCCGGTCTCCCGGTTTCTAGCCCGATGCCTTAACCAGTACACCAAACTGGCTCTCTTACCTGACACTACAGTCACTCAATTACCCGGGTTCCCAACATGCTGCTGGGGAGCCACCATTCCTGCAGACACCTTCCCTGACACTCCCCAGCTCACATGGAATGCCAGTCTTGAGAAGCATCATCATTTCCAAAAATTCCTTTGTGCTCCAAATGCTCCCAGCTATCTTTAAAAATGAACAGTGCTGGGTTTGGAACTGTTCCCGCTTGCTCAAGGAAAGGGGGCAAAGCTAAGCAGCCATAAGAGGGCTTCAGAACTCTTGTTCAGTGGCAAGTCCACCAGGGGGCATTCTTCCATGGTACCCAAAATGTACTTCCAAAATTCCGAATATGCCTGAGCCCCCAAAGTTTCAGAAATCCTGATCTAACATATTAGTGCCTTTCTAGAATGCATACAGTGATGCTCTTCAGTCATTGCTCTGTCTCTGCTTATATATACTGTAAAACACTTTGTTTTAATTTAAACAGAGCAAAGATGACTAGAAATATTGCAAAGCCAGTAAAAAAACTGAAAACCTGAAGTTTTATTATAGAAAACAGATTGCATTTACCCAAGAATTCTGAAAATATCTCAGGCAATAGCAAGGTCAAACCTTGTGCAGCTTCATAACTAGAAATGTATTGAAAAGGATAATTCTAGTTCTGAGTCTGCTCTCTATCCAATTCTCTATTATTGAAAAGTGCAGGAAATGGAATAATGGATTTCTGTTACACAAAGGCAGATTTCAATAAAATTTTAGGAAATGCTTCCTAATTGTAGGAACAATGTGAATGTGCTCTGCAGCTATCTACTCTTTCCTTGGCTATTCAGAGTTGCATACAAAGGCACTCAGAAAAAAAAAACTTTGCATCATAGAAATTCAGAAACAGCATAATTCATTTGGGAGGTTTTAGATAAGCTGTAAATGTCCTTTAATTTAATAAGTTAGTAAATTAATAGGCTTGAGATAAGTCATATGGGATTCCTTATCCTTCCAAGTATGTGCTTTCTAATTAATCATGGTATTTCTTTTCTTTTTCTTTTTTTCATTGAGTACTATCAAATTTTAAAATTTAAAATGTGTTTGCTTTGATGAGACACTGGATTTTATGTAATGACAATGACTAAAATTGCAAGGAGAATTTTCTCAGAGAAAAGAAGAAAAATTCAAAATTGATAAGGATTTTGTTATTCTAGCCTATGAGAAAATTATGAAACATGTTGCCCAGCCTGAATTTAGCCAACTGACTCTGAACTGTAGTCTTGCTAATGCTTTGGAACTGACTTGTTCTTTGCAATGCCAGAAAGGCAGGAGAAGCAGATTTAACTTCTGGCTGACTGTCAAACATAATGGACTTCTTCATTTTGTTGGTTTATAATTTATACTAGAACTGGGCTGAAGTCTTTTCCCCAGCTTTTTTGTTAAATCCTTGGTATATATGAGGGTGGAATAAAACTAATGCTTCCACTTCCATAACTTTAGTTTAAATAGAGATGTTTTAATAAGTGAAATCCTTGAAATGAGCTCTTTTGTTATCTGTATTTCCTTCTCCACATGATCACCACCATTTGCTTTAACAAGATTCTGACATCCTTTCCACTTCTTCATCTGAGTCAAACCAAAGCCCACAAAGATATTCCTTCAGTATGGGGAAAAAAGGGGAAAGTCTGGACTGGATGGTGTATTTTTTTATTTGTTAAAAAAATTATCCCGCCTGTACTATTTTTATAAATAACTCAAGGTGGTGAACACACCTAATACTCCTTCCTCCTCCTATTTTCCCCACAACAACAACCCTGTGAGGTGATTTGGGCTGAGAGAGAGTGACTGGCCCAAGGTCACCCAGCTGGCTTTCATGCATAAGGCAGGACTAGAACTCACAGACTCCTGGTTTCTGGCCCAGCACCTTAACCACTAGACCAAACTGGCTCATGAGTAAGACCATGAGATCCAACTTTGCAATTGCCTCATGGATCGCATTATCAAGTTGCAGCAAAAAAATTCTTGCACTTCCAAATTCTGCTTAATCATTGTTTTAAAGTTTTGATTGTGGCAGTGTAGCACTCTGAGTTGATAGTGGTGCCAGGCTGAAGGAAATCCATGTGAATAACACCATCTGCATTTCCCCCAAAACTGTAATCGTGGGTGTCTATGAAGGTTCTCAGTCATCCAGGTGGAATTGTCTGTAGCTTGAATCATGTCAACTGGATTTCTATTTTCTCAGTGGAAACGTTTCGCTCCTTATCCAAGGAGCTTCTTCAGTCTGAGCAAAGTTAGTAAGGGAATCCTTAAATATGTTTCTAGGTGGCTGTGTGACCTTGCACCTGGGGCTAGGTCATGGTTATTTTGAGATGTTATTTCTAAGTCCCTTTAGCATCTAAAGGAGGATCGTTAAGATTACCATGCTGCTGTTGAGCTTGCGAAATGGTCTTAATCTTCCTAGGCACAGAAGACAAAGCAGGAAGGAAAATAGGGGAAAGATTGTGCCTGAGGCCCCCACCACTACTCAAGGAAGGATTTTCCAAGTTGGCATAAATGGATTCCTTGACCCCTCTTTCAAACCACCTATCTTCTCTGTCTAAAATGTGAACATTAATGTCCTCAAATGAGTGTCCTTTTTCCTTTAGATGAAGATAAACTGCTGACTCTCATTTGAGGACACTCATTTGAGGACATTAATGTTAGAAAAAAAATTTCTATCATCTACTCATCATCATCATTGGCGATCACTCGTAGCCGAGTAAGATTGTATTCCAAAGGTAAAATTTTAACAGTGGATCCGTAAGTGGCTATAAAGGCCAATTCTGGATCCGCACAACCTCCCACAATAAGGGCATAGGTTTCCGGGTGGGAGACGGTCATGATGAGGGTTTGCCTGACGTGCCTTCCTTTTAGCTCTTTTCTCCCTTTCGCCCTGTACTCGTGGTTCTTCAAAGTACATAGCGCCATTAATAAAGGATGACCTCCAATTGAAACGCTCATGAGTTAGGGCTTCCCAGTTCTCAATGCTGATATTACATTTTTTTAAATTAGCTTTGAGAGTATCTTTGAATCTCTTTTGCTGTCCACCAATATTCCGTTTTCCATTCTTAAGTTGGGAGTAAAGTAGCTGCTTTGGAAGACGATGGTCAGGCATTCGAACAACATGACCGGTCCAGCGAAGTTGATGTTGGATGATCATTGTTTCAATGCTGGTGGTTTTCGCTTCTTCTAATATGCTAACATTAGTCCGCCTATCTTCCCAAGTAATTTGCAGAATTTTTCGGAGGCAGCGTTGATGGAATCTTTCAAGAAGTTGGAGGTGGCGTTTGTAGAGGGTCCATGTTTCAGAGGCGTACAGAAGGGTTGGTAGTACAATGGCTTTGTAAACAAGCATTTTGGTCTCCCTGCGAATGTCCCGATCCTCAAACACTCTACGCTTCATTCGGGAGAAAGCTACACTCGCAGAGCTCAGGCGATGCTGAATTTCAGCGTCGATGTTGGCTTTTGTAGATAGATGGCTGCCGAGATAAGAAAAGTGGTCGACATTTTCTAGTGACACACCTTTAAGCTGGATTGATGGTGCTGCGGAGGGATTGGTTCGAACTTGCTCGTAAAGCACTTTGGTTTTTTTTAATGTTAATCGAGAGGCCGAGCTTTTCATATGCTTCTGCAAAGATGTTTAGGATAGTTTGAAGATCTTCTTCGGAGTGTGCACAGACTACATTATCATCAGCATATTGAAGTTCTATAACAGAAGTTGTAGTTACCTTATTTTTTGCTTTCAGCCTACTAAGATTAAAAAGCTTTCCATCTGTTCGATATATAATTTCTACACCAGTAGGAAGTTTCTCTTCAACAAGGTGTATAATCATAGCAATGAAGATAGCAAATAACACATCCCTGTTTAATGCCAGATTCCACTTTAAATGGATCGCTTTGAGAGCCATTGTTATTCAGGATTGTTGCCATCATGTCGTCATGGAGTAGCCGCAAGATGTTCACAGATTTATCAGGGCATCCGATTTTCAGAAGGATGGTCCAGAGAGCAGTACGATTTACAGTATCAAAAGCTTTAGTCAGATCAATAAACGCCATGTACAGAGGGCGGTTTTGCTCCTTGCATTTTTCTTGAAGCTGTCGTGCAGTGAAGATCATATCCACTGTTCCCCTGGAAGGGCGGAAGCCATTTTGCGTTTCAGGGAGGATGTATTTCTCTTTAAATGATTTCTCTTTAAATGATACACTGATTGTTCTTATTCAGCACATTAAACTTCTCAGGTGAAACTCATTAGTTGCTGTCATAGAAATCAGCTCTTCCCAGTTTACCATCCTTTACATTTTTTGGCCAGTGATGCACAGTACTGATGTGAACACAGTCATCAACATAAACAGCCCACATTTGGCAGTGAATTTCAGTTGGAGAGATTCTTTTGGCAATCAAAAATCCACTCACAGTTCATTGCTTAAAACACACTGACAAGTACCCAGTGCAGGCTTTCATGAACAGTAGCAACAGCACCTTTTCTCATAACATCTTCCTGCCAACTGAAGTGAAAGAATAGATGCATGTGAGAGCTTCTACTGTGTCAGTACTGCCATCTGTTAGCAATGTATAACACTGGAGGCATTACTTTTCATTCAACGCTCATATAATGGCGGAGGGGGGGAGATGAACTATTAGGGAGGTATTCTTAGGTAAATTTCCCATAGTTTGGGGAGGAGTTAGAGATTGGCTTCCTTAATTACAGAAGAGGGCAACCAGTTATCTTTTAACTGGTAGGGGGAACCACACAATTGCCCAAAGCAACAAATGCTTTGCAGACTCCCAACATGCTACCATCTATACCATCAGTAATAATTACAGTAGGTCTATGTATAATAAGTCATCATAGCTGTATGACAAAATGGTCATGAGAATATGAAACAGCACCATGACCATAGAATTCTGATCTGTCTTCATCAGGAAACGTGACAGGGGCTTCAACACTTGTTGAAGAGCTTATAGGGGCTCAAATCATTATGGCTAAATTTTTGTTGTGATTGTGTTGTAATCTGTCACAATTTGAGTGTGTGTGGGGGCGGTTCCCCTTTATAGCATAGGTGGAAACCTGTTTGGTAATTTTCATTAAATATTGTTGGAGGGCAAAAAGGGCAACAGGACAGTGAAATGTTGATATCACCAGTGGATGAGCTAAAATTTTCAACCATTTGTGTGGAATTAAGAGGGTAAATAGGTGGACTGAGCCTAGCAAAAGTTTGATGCACCTCATTTGACCCTGATTTAAGTGCTTGCAAACATTTTAAAAATTATAACACTAAAAAAGGTGATTTTTCCACCACATTTCAGTAATGCAATCTGGAGGAGTGCTAGAGCTACATGTGGTCCATGGCCATGAATCATTCATTGGTGTTGTATAAAAACAGTTGAACTTTGGAATATAGAGTTTCTATGGTGATGGAGGTCACCTATAAGTTGATTAAATAAAAAATAAATAAAAGTATGCCATAAAACATGTTAAATTTTGCATCAACAATATATAATTATTTCAAAATTTTAAGGACCAAAATGTGGGATATGTTTCTGAGCAAATCCTATTGATTCATGTGATTTATACAAGATAACTTTCTTCTTCGCCATTGCTCTGTATGTGTGTATGTGTATGGAAGAGTATAAGACCTATTTTTATCTTGCCAATCTAAGAGCATAAATGCAATGTAAAATAAGATTATAATTTTTTAACAAGGTATTACTGTTAGGTCAGTAGAGAAACAAATTATTACAATGAAATAGATTATAAAACATTTGTTCATATCCTAGGCATTAAAACACAGATTAAATTGCAATAGTTCACTTGGCAAGTTTATTCCTTCAATTCTATTTATATCCTGTCTTTCATAGTACTTCAAATTCAGATGATTTTTTTGGAGTGAGGGTGAAATGGGAACAGGCTAATTTATGCTATTGTTTCTTTTATCTAAACATTCTATTTTTAATTCTTTAGATAAATTCTATTTTCTTAAAATCTGTCTTGGCAATTTAAATATCACTAATTGTTCCAGATCATGGTTGCCAATTGTTGAACTAATATATACTTCATTTTCAATTGATATCATATTTTGTAACTCCCAATTTTTATAATAATTTTCTTGACTCAATTATAAATAATTTCAATACCTATTTATTTAGCCAGTTTGGTCTAGTGGTTAAGGCAACGGGCTAGAAACCAGGAGACTGAGAATTCTAGTCCCACCTTAGGCATGAAAGCCAGCTGGGTGACCTTGGGCCAGTCACCCTCTCTCAGCCCAACTCACCTCACAGGGTTGCTGTTGTAGGGAAAATAGGAGGAGGGAGGAGTATTAGGTATGTTCACCGCCTTGAGTTATTTATAAAAAATTATAAAGGCAGGATAGAAATAAAATAAATAAATAAAATATTTAGAAACTGTAAGCAACCCTGAGATTAGATCTTTTCTACTCTAGTTTTATAGCATAGCAATCATTATTTTTAATTATTTATTTAATTTTCTACTTAAGAATGTGAACAACACAATTAAGTGGGAGCTGTACATGAGTAGAGACTTGCTACTGTACATTACTCAGTTTAGGAAAAGTTCACATTAAAACAACGTGAGATATACAGCAGAAGCAGGAATCTGTACTCATTTGAAAATGCTCATATTGGAGCAAGATCTATATACTGCGTAATACCACTAAATCTTTAGTAAGTATGAAAACCATCATAAACAATTCAAAAGGCTTTGTTGAAGAAGCCAACACCCTTTTCGAACATTCAGAGGATGGGAGTCAAAGGTAGGTAGTTTCTCAGTTTGGGAACAAAGTAGGAGAAAGCTCTTTCTTGTGGCTAAGTGTCCGAAAGTTATGGCATTCTAAAGAGAGCCACTCCTGTAGATTTTAGCATCAGGAGAGGTTCTTAGCAAGATAGCCAGGGCTTATATCATTAGAAGCTTAAAAGCAACACCTTGAAATGTGCCTGGAAAACAGCTGGCAATCCAGATCTTTCAACATCATTTTAAAAGAAACTTCCAAACATTGGTTGCTTTATATAGGGAACATTCAAGTAGAAATAGAACAAGGCATGACTTTGGCCTGATCTGTCCCTGAGCTGATCAGTTGCATCTGGAAACCTAGAAATAATTATGCAGACCTGCTTCCTACTACTGCCACCACTTAGAGATCTAAAGATAGCTGTGAATAAACACACACACATAGACACATACCCCAAAATAATGGGCCTGCTCTTTCAGAGGGAGTACAACCCTCTCTGTCTTCAGTATGATCTGCCCTAAGATTTTAGCAATTTGTTCAAGCCCTTACACTGATGTTTCATTGTTTTCAGTTCTTAATTAAATTAAGGGATTGACTTAACTATGCAAGAGTGAACTGAATGTTAAGGAACCATAGCCTCCTCTGCTTGGGACATTTTTGTATTACATATATTTGTTGTTATTGTTGTTGTGGTGTTAGATTTATATCCTGCTTTTTCTCCAGGAGTTAAAGTGGCTTATATAAGGACTTTTATTCATTTTATTCCTACAACAATAACCTAGTGGGGAAATTGAGGTTGACAGATTGTGATAATTCTAGTTTCATTTATCCAAACATTCCAAGAAATGCTCCTGGAGCACTGTTGCATGGCTTCTTGACTTTCAGTCTGTCAGATTTCCCACAGCTTTGCTTTGTACCTCATGCTTTTCATTATCTTCTAAGCAAGCCATTAGAGGAAGTCATCTGAAGATTGGCAGCTTTACGCTGATAATAATCAACTCTACTTCTTCTTTTCAAGATACTATAAAGGACAAAAAAGTCCTAAAATGTTGCCTAGAAAAAGTGAGGAAGTGACTGTAGATTAAAAGAGAGAATGATCTTTGATCCAAGAGTGCTTCTTGAAGGCCTGGTGGTAGTAATCCACAGAAGACTTTTTCATCAGTTTGACTGATATGCCAACTTTGCCCCTTCTTGTAGAACCAAGGTGGTTAACTTTTGGTGGCCAAAGACTACAGAGTAAATGGAGGTCCATCACATATAAGGGCAAACTGGAGTAGGAGGGATTCTTTGTTGTTTAATGGTTATATACCTATTTTAGTGCATTACATAATAGTTTATATGTGTTATCCACCTCAATGATGGGAAATGAACCCAAATAGAATATGCAGATTGTTATCAGAGAGGTTAGATTGGTCAGTACACAAAAGGCAAGCCTCTTTGCAGATGAGGAAGAAAAATGAGACTCAATAAGTTGGGTAAACTAACAGGAATCATATGATCAGGACTCTACTATTACTCAAAGGGCATTAGCGATAAAACCCTTTACTGACTAGCTTTATGGTTGATCGCACAGTCAGCCAAATGTTTAGACTGGATTTGGCATTTTTGTCCACCTATCGAGTCCTTCCCAAGGAGCTGGGATAGGTAGATGTTGTTGTTTAATAATATTAAAGGTATCATTGCAGGATGTAAGCTGTTCCAAGTAAAGCTGCCTTTTGCAATTGACTGATGGTGATTTTGTCAATGCTGATGGTGTTCAAGTGGTACTCCGGATGTTTTGGAAGCCGCCTATTACTATTGGTACTATCTTTGCTTTCTTCTGCCACAGTCATTCTGCCACAGTCATTCTACTTTTATTTTCAGGTCTTTATATTGCAGTATCCACTATCCAGACTTTTTTGTTTTTCTTATCAACAGTTGTTAGGTTTGGGGTGTTGTGTGGCAGGTGCTTGTCTGTTTGAATTCTAAAGTCCCAGACCACTTTAGATTCTTCATTTTCTATTACTTTGTCTATTTGTGGTCCCACCAGTTCTTGCTTGCAGGAAAGTGGTACTTCTTGCAGATATTCCAATGCACCAATGTTGCTACTTTGTCATGCCGTTGTTTGTAATCAGTATGTGCAATCTTCTTGCAGCAACTAACTAGATGGTCCACTGTTTCTTCAGCTGTCATATTATTATTACTATTATTATTATTATTATTATTATTATTATTATTATTATTACTATTATTATTTCCCACCTTTTTATGACATCAAAGCCAATCCCTTCCTTAGAAGATAAGATGAAAAATGTCCTTATCCCTGTGATATATCTCATGTATATGGGAGCATTCTTCAGTCTCCTCTTCCAATGCCTCACAACTCTGGGTAGAGTCTGTCTTTTGAGTGCTATATACACCTCCACCTTCCATTTCATAACAAGAAGTGACCAGTGGAATACCAGATGTATCTTCACTAAAGCAAGCAATGGCAGACAAAAGCCACCAGGTTAATTTGTGTAACTGGGAAGGAGCCAATAAACTTTGAGTCCAACTTTTTCGATGGATGGGCAGAAGGCAGTAACTTAGTGAAAAACCATACCAAATCTTCCACTGCAGTCTTGGCACCCTCTTGCTTAGAGTATATGGATCTGCAGCACACTTGTATGCAGCCTTGAGCAAATCTAACTATTCAAAGAGTTCTGGAAGGCAAGATGAATCAGAATGTCTAATAACTGGAGGATGTCCTTCCAAAACCTGGATGTAAATTGAGAGACAAGATCCAAGATCACATTCAAGATCACATGATTGACTAAGTCCCTTTACCTAAAAGCACAGAAAGAGTTGTGCAATCTCCAGAGCTGATGAGAGGCTCATGCAAGGAATAAAATAGCTATTATGGTAAATAAATCCACCTCCACAAAAATGGTCATGTAACCCTTTGTAGGTGGAAGATTCATAATAAAATCATGGAGGCTGTGTCCCATGGCCCAGAGGGGGAAGAGAGCAGCTGAAGTAAACTAGACAGTTTAGCAGGGTCAGCCTTGGTCTGGTGACAGACATGAGATGGTGACAGGTAGTCCATGATATCTGCTCTCACCCTTGACCTCAAGAACTGCCTGATGCAAAGTTTTAAACACTCTCCCTTATACATGAGTTCTATGGTTATGGCAAAGTTGCATTATTTCTTCCCTTATAGGAAGGGGACATTATAAACAGCCATTATAAAGTGATTCTGTCATTCTTAGTGAAGTGGAAGAATCAGTCTGTGGGGCTCCCTGGAAGTCATCCATCCTAGCCCTGACAAATGGATCTTGTTACTGTTGCATTCTAATCCAATCCAACAGATCTACTGGCTGACCCCCTGTCTCCAGTCTTTCCAAAGTGTCTACACCAGCCTTTCTCAACTTTTTGACCCTGGAGGAACCCTTGAAATATTTTTCAGGCCTCAGGGAACCCCTGAACATTCAGGCTCAAATATAGTCCAGAAGTTACAAAATGATTATATTTGTTTCATGTGTAGGCTTCTATAAATGCATTGACAGTGTTCTTAAACTAGAAATAAGAATCTGTAGCTTGAATCATGTCAACTGGATTTCTATTTTCTCAGTGGAAACGTTTCGCTCCTTATCCAAGAAGCTTCTTCAGTCTGAGCAAAGTTTGTAAGGGAATCCTTAAATATGTTTCTAGGGTGGCTGTGTGACCTTGCACCTGGGGCTAGGTCATGGTTATTTGAGATGTTTATTTCTAAGTCCCTTTATCATCCAAAGGAGGATCGTTAAGATTACCTTGCTGTTGTTGAGATTGCGAAATGGTCTTAATCTTCCTAGGCACAGAAGACAAAGCAGGAAGGAAAATAGGGGAAAGATTGTGCCTGAGGCGCCCACCTCTATTCAAAGAAGGATTTTCCAAGTTGGCATAAATGGATTCCTTGACCCCTCTTTCAAACCACTTATCTTCCCTGTCTAAAATGTGAACATTAATGGTTTGAAAGAGGGGTCAATTAAGTGGTTTGAAGATTCATCCCTAATTTTGCTAAGTGCACAAGACCATTCTCCCAGCTTCTATCCACAATCTCAACAACAGCAAGGTAATATTAACGATCCTCCTTTGGATGATAAAGGGATTTAGAAATAAACATCTCAAATAACCATGACCTAGCCCCAGGTGCAAGGTCACACAGCCACCCTAGAAACATATTTAAGGATTCCCTTACAAACTTTGCTCAGACTGAAGAAGCTTCTTAGATAAGGAGCGAAACGTTTCCACTGAGAAAATAGAAATCCAGTTGACATGATTCAAGCTACAGACAATTCCACCTGGATGACTGAGAACCTTCATCGACATAGAAATAAGAATGAAACTTACCCCTTTAATGTGAAGTTGCCTAAATTTGAAATATTTTTTTTAATAAATTGTGATCTCCCAGAGAACCCTAGGGTTCCATGGAACCCTGGTTGAGAAACCCTGGTCTATACTCAGGGGAGGTGCAAAGGGGTTCAGCTTCATGATTAGTGGGGGGAGGATGTCTACCATATTCAGGTTTACATGATAGTGCATTTGGTAGCTTGTCCTGTGAGATAAGAATATTGGTGACATAAAAATTGAAACAGGGGAAAAATTGTGCCCACCTTAGCTGGCATACCATGAGGGTTTGTGCTTTCTGCAAATGCTCCAAATTCTTGTGATCTGTGCAAACCTGTACAAGAAATGACTCAACTGTTGGAATTCTGCTTTTACGGCAAGCAATTCTTTATTGAAAATGTCATGGTTCCTTTCAGCTGGGAGAAGCAGTATGGAATAAAATGCACAAAGCAAAAAATCCTCTTCTTCCTCTTTCAAAGCTTGAAGAACAGTCCCTAAGCAGAGTGTGGAGCATTAGTTTACATAACAAAGAGAGGAGAGGAATCCAGCTGTCCAAGCAGCAGCTGGAAGGAGAAAATGATTTTTAAGTTCTGAAAAGCTGTTTGAATTTGAATTTATTTCCTTTTCTTAGAAGCTGGGAGAATGGTCTTGTGCACTTAGCAAAATTAGGGATGAACTTTCTATGAAAATTGCCACAGCTCAGAAAACACTAGACATCCTTCATGCTTCTAGATGCCTCTCATGTAAGCATGGATTGTACTTTTGCAGGATCCATTTGTTTTCTGTCTGTAGAGATCCAGTAACCCATATAGTCCAATTGGGGAAGATCAAACACACATCCTTCCAACTTAACGAACAGTTTGTGTTTGCAGCATTGCTTTAAGACATTTCTTATATGAGTCTCATGCAAAGATAGGTCTTCTTAAAAAATCAGGATGTCAATCAAGTACACCATTACATATTTCTCCAAAATAGCAGAAAATATTTAATTCATGAATCTGGAGATGATTGCAAGACAATTAATCAATCTGAACTGCATTCTTGTGTATCCACATTTGTCATACCTAATATCAAAAACCATTAAGCGTGCAAAGCCCTCTTTCATTCTGATCAGAACGTATGTGCCTCTCAAGACCAGTTCAGTGAAATGGCATGTGCTTGGAAGTAGCTAACCATTGAGTAGACATGGGGTATTGCCTTTTAGCTGGGATCTGGGCTTCCACCTTCGAGGTGATGCTACAGTCAGACACCTGCTTCCTCTTCCTCCCAGACATCAGCAAAATCCACATACCTTTTTGGGCAAGGAAGCGGGTTCATGCAGGAGAGGGAGAACAACAAAAGTGGGATGCCATGCCTGCAAACAGTGCTGTTGATGCTTTTGAGATGGAAAATAAATCATCCCTTGCTTCCAATGGACATCTGGATTATGGGTTTGCAGCCAATCTATGCCTAATACTATGGAAACATATAAGAAAGCTGTAATATAGAGTGCAAGAATTTGGTATGATCATTCATTTTCAGTTATAGAGGAGTTGTATATTGAACTAGGACCAGCCTGAAGCAATTACCTGTCAATCATTTTCACGATCATATGTTTTTCTAATAACTGTGTAGGAAATTCAAACTTATGCACTGTAGTCTCATCTATGAGTTTGGCTGTTGCGCTGGACAGCCAAATTTCTATGTCAGAAATTGATCTATGTCAGAGTGGACAGCCTATTTCTATGTCAGAGGGGTGCAAAGTGTAACAGGAAGGAATTGGAATTTATTATTTATCTACCGTAGCATTTTTATACCTTGAACAACATGCACTTTCCTGTTGTTGGCTGTTTGAGCTCTTCTTAATTGTCTGAGGGGACCCTGTTTTGCTCTTGGGAGGGGAGCCTGTGAAGTTTCCTGAAAACCAGGATCTGGAGCAATTTGGGCAAGTGCTTGCTAAGTGACAGGTCCTTGCAACTGACTACAGTGGGACAAGCTTTGCATAGATGTCCTGGTATTCCAGGTAAAACATAAACCAAGGTTTCGCCTCTGCTTTTCCGCTGAGGACAAGGATCTCTTTACTACATCCTATTTGCATGAATTTTCTGGTGCTGGTGCTCCAAGGAGGCCACAGGGAGAGGGGTTGGGTGGGTAGGGGCAGTGAAAGGTTGTAAAACCTCCTTCTCTTACTATTTCTTCCATGCCTCAATTCCTCCAATTGTCCATCAATTAACCCACTACATTACAAGTCCTTCTCAAAACTGATCAGTTGGAGCAAGATCATTCCACACATCTCTGGCATACAACTGAAAATCAACTCAGTACTTGCAAACTCAGTGATTTTCTTGCTTCAGCTTGTGAATCTCTCAATTTGCTGTTGCTCTCCTGGCTATATCATCAAAAGCAGCTCTAAAACTTTGAAGTTGGTTATCATCCAACAATGGATTATTGCCAATATTGCCAATTGGGCAGCCCCTTCTTTCAGCAGAATAAGAATAACAGCAACCATGGAATGATCTGTAGGAAATTCCACTGTCCAATCTACCATAAACAATTCACATTGGGCCCTGAAAATCAGAAATTGATCCTAAGCACTCTCCCTGCAAACTTCTCCAGTAGACTTCCAGGGGAATTAAATAATATTGGCTGGGCAGCTAGTTGTGGAGCCATTCCTGGTTGAGGCAAGCCTTGTCTGAATTGCTGTGTCGTATCATGGCATTACATAGGTTCATTATTTGTATATCCACATGCTATTAACAATGACTCAGTACAAGTAGTCTTCAGGTTACAATGGCAATTGGGAGCAAAATTTCCATCATTAAGTGATACGGTCGTAAAGCACAACATCATTGCTTACCAACGGCAATCCCGGCAGTCCCAGTTGCCACCATAACCCCAGGACCATGCCAGTCATTAAGTGAGGACCTCATGTGACCGTGACATGGGAAGAGACCAGGCAAGCAGGCCGGCAGGTGAGAGCTGCATGTGAGAGCAATGAGCAGGTGGCACTAGGGAGAAGAGGTGGGGGTGGGTGCAACAGGCAGGTGCTACAGAGCATGGGTGAGTGCCACAGGCAGGCGCTAGGGAGTGCAGGCAGTGGTGTGGGTGCCACAGGTGGGCACTAGGGAGTGTGGGCAGGTGGGCAGGTGCTGCTGTCCTGCCAGGAAAGGGAGAGGGCACAGTTGCGAGTCCTCAACGCCACACACCACTGCCAGCTGGGGCAATCATCCCACCAAGCAGTGAGGTGGGAACGTTTCTGTGGCGCCTCCGCCCCATGTGGCAAGGATGCCTGGCAGTGATTCCTGGCAGCTGCTTGGTCAAGGGCTTCCTGTGCAGCAAGGTGGCCGGAGGGGGAGGTGGGAGTGAGGGGCAGGGGCACCTCGCACAGCATGGCCAACAGAGCCCCTGCACCATAGGGCTTGAGGCCAGCTGGTGTCAGTGAAGTGGGGGCAGGCAAAGAAGATGATAAAAATCAGCTGGGGGTAGTGGCAGGGGGGCAGTCGTAAATGCAGGCCAGTCGCCAAGCACCCGAATTTTGATCACGTGACTACGGGGGCGCTGCAACAGCCGGAACTTCGAGGACCAGTCTTAAGTCCATTTCTTCAGTGCCGTTGTAACTTTGGTCGGTCACTGAACGAATGGATGTAACCTGAGGACTACCTATAATGTGCTCTGGGGATAGTGTTAGAGATATCAGGTTTCAACCAAGCATGTCTCACACAACCTTGAAGGAGGAGGCAGCCTCTGCTGTAACCTAATATTACTTGCTTTGTGTGGGAGGGGCTGAATCCCAGTTTACTGTTTCTTGTTCCCTTCTCTTTCCTCTTTCTGCTCAAATCTCCTACCAAGGAGGATGGGTCAGCTATGGCCCCCACGTTGCTCATAATTACATCCAGGTGGGCCACATTAAGGAAGCATGTGGGTCACATCAGAACCAATTGCTCGCATGCATGGACTGTTTCTACTAAGGAACTGTGAGTTACAATAAAACTGTAAACTCTTTTTTTAATGTTACTTTACATTAACGTGTGAAGTGTGTTTATTTTGTGCTTTGAACTGATTAAGCCTTGTGCAAGTTTATCGGAACGCTTCTACTCTGCTACATACTAATAACAAGCTGCGTGGAGTTCTGGTACTACCATCCCAGAATTCCTACAGATAGAAGACCTAAAAGCAGTAGTGAGGCTTTCAAGATTGTTGTTATCCCTTTCTCATACCTTCCCTAAAGTCAGCTCTCAATTTCTTTATATTTACAGACTAGGGAAAGAAAAAAGAAAAGATGGAGCTTCTCAGTTCTTATTTTGGCCCAGTTTTTCAAACCAGAAAGCAGTTCTGAAGACTAGAATGAAAACATAGGACTGAAACTTGAGACTGATAGAATATAGTGAGAGAATATCTATTTACTTCATATGAGTTTAAATCTCCAAGGCCAAATGAACTGCAACCTAGGACATTGAAGGAACTTGCTGAAGCTTTATGTGTTATTTCTGAGAAATCCTGGAAAATGGGTGAAGTACCAAATTACTACAGGATGAAAAAAATATTATCTCTAGCTTCAAAAAAAAGGAAGATGGAGGGAAATACCAACCAATCAATCTGGAATCAGTACCTGGAAAGATCATGTAGTGATTGGGCTGTAATTATTTTGAAAACAATGAGGCAATTAGCAGAACAAGTCTTGCCAGACTAATCTGTTTTCAGTGGGTAAATTCCTTCATAGATTGTGGGAATACTGCAGACAATGTACCTTCATTTCAATGAAATAGTCAACAAAAGTATAAAGACTGAAGTTGGGAAGGCAGTAACGCATGATTCTCCAGCCAGAGAGCATTATTAAGTAAGCAGCTGCAGCTGAGATCTATCTCCCATGGGCCTGAAGAGAGTACCACATATCTATTGACTCAGAAAGCCAAGAGGAAAAAGGACTCTACAATTTAAATCTTGGAACACAGACATATATAGGCTTTGCTTACTATGAACTGCAACAGACAGATCTTCTTTGTACAAAAGACTTCTTTCCTGTATGCCGTAAAGCAATTTCTCTAACTTGTGTTTTCAAACACAATTCTTTGTTGTGAGGTCAGCATCAGTATGATTGAAACAAATGCTTGATTACATATTTTTACATAATGGGCCAAAATATACCTTGCCCCTGTAGGCAAGACACCTTGGATTCATATTGACAATTTGGTTTCATTCTGGCCCAAAGAAATAAGCCAAAGTTTGGAGTTCCTTGGATTTTCATTAACCCAGCTCTGCACACACAGGTACATGTGTGCAATAGCAGTTTTGAGGCAACAGATTATCTAGTTAGATCTGACATCCCTCCAGACAAGCTTTTAGTATCCTTAGATCTGCTAAACATCCAAATCTAATCGCAATCCCTTAATATAGGAGGGCATTCTCCCTGGCTCAATTTGATGCCCTCTCTACTGCACTTCTAGAAGGGTACAAAGGATACAAAGGGTTTGAGTTAAGGTTTTGCTGTGGCAAAGAGGCTATTGAAACTGTAACACTTCTTATTATATTGCCTATTTTATGCAGGTAAACATTGAATAGATACTGTAACAGCAGTTTCTTGAGTTGCCATTCAGTAGACATAAGATAAAGGAGTCTAAAACAGACAATATTTCTCCATCTACAAAACAAGTTTGAATTTTTGACTGTCAACCTCTAATTCACAAAGTTTCAGACTACAGAGGTAGTCTTTATATTTTTCAACTAATTCCACCTCTCGTGAATCTTCAGGATTAGATCAAAGCAAGTGCATGTACTTCTAATAGCAAATTACTGACTAGAAGGTCCAGTGCCACATCTGGAACTAACCTAGTCTAGTCACCTGACATCTCAATAGGTGACTTATCAATTACTACGCTTTCAAGAATCTGTCAGTTCAGAACTCCTTTCTTCCAGGAGTCAAAATTCAAACTGAATTTATGAGAAAAAAAATTGAAAACTTTCTCCCTAGCGGTGCAGATAAAAGTATATGGTTTGCTTCTGCAGACATAACCCAAATTATTTCCTTCCTACAGGATGGATTAAACATGGGGCTTAGGCCTAGAATATTTTGTGGGCAAAAAATGTGATATTCTCAGGTGTAGCAACAATGTAAAAGAGTTCTACTTCATCTCACCCTCATCTTCACAGATTTCTTAGAAGAGCACCTCTGTTGAGTCCTTCTATCACTCACCATTTCCTTATTTGAAGATTGCAAGTAGTTTTCAAAGGCTTCATGGAACCTCCATTTGAACATTTACATTAAATTACCTGCAGATGCTATTATCTAAATTTATATTTGTGATGGCAATTACCTCTGCTGGATCAGAGATTATATATGTGTATCCAACAACAGATTGTAGTCTTGTGGCTAGATCCATTTTTCATTCCCAAAGTAAATTCACTATTTCCCAGAGGGCCGTTGATCATTTTTTCTGCCCAAAACCTTCCCTGGAAACTGCATGGCAGAAACTGCATATACACAAAGTATTTGGCTTGTACATACAGTAATCCTTACATACCAAAGGTTTCGGGAACTGAGATCACTTTTTGTCTCCTTTCATCCCACCTAAACAAGGTTCAAAGCATCCAGCCCTTAAACAAGCAGCCTGGCTTAAAGTCTCCATATTTTTGGTTTATGAACTTCAGAAGTTACCTAAACCAACAGGGATTGTGTCTCATTCCTTCAAGGCAGCCTCAATTTCCACAGCCTTTCCCTTAATTCTCCAAAATGTTTAAGGCAGCTCACAGAAGTAGCCATTTCCTTCCACTTTCATCAGGTATTACAAGACCGATGGATGCATGTGCCTCTTCTTTTTTTATATATATAAATTTTATTAAGATTTTCAAATATACAAAGTTAAAAGTTATAAATGAAACAGAAATAGAAATACAAATCAAAAAGAAAAGAAAAGAAAAGTGTAGTAAAGTAAAAGAAAGAAAAAAGAAACTAACATAGAAATTAGATAACTTCCGATCTCTCTATGGTCATAAGAATAAAAAAGATAGTTCATTCTTACGTGCTGGCTATTCATATAACATTCATATACATTTCTTGTCTAATATATACTATTTATATATAATCTAATCATCAAAACCCCATGCAAGCTTTACTCCTCCTGCTTTTTGCAAATAGTCCATCAAAGGCTTCCACTCTTTAAGAAAATAACGGTTTGAGTTTTCTTTTAATAAGCATGTCAATTTGTCATTTTCTGCCATGTCTAGTAATTTCAACATCCATTCCTGTATTGTTGGTACACTTTGGTTTTTCCAATTTTGTGCATATAAAAGTCTTGCTGCCGTAATCATGTATTGTATTATTCTAAAAAAATGTTTTTCTATTTGTACATCCCAAATTCCAAGTAAAAAAAATTCTGGTTTAAATGGTATTCGTATTTGTAAAATATTTTGCATCAGTGAATGTATCTCAAACCAAAATTTCTTTGCTATTTTACATGTCCACCACATACAGTATGATAGAAAGACCCCTCTTGTTTCCAACATAAGTTGGAAATATTCCCGTACATTTTTGAAAGTTTTTGTGGGGTCATATACCATCGGTACATCATCTTATAAAAGTTTTCTTTTAAGTTATAGCACAAAGTAAATTTTAATCCTTTAGTCCACATGTCTTCCCATTGTTGAAGTTGTATGTTGTGGCCAATATTTTTTGCCCATTGAATCATACAGTCTTTAACTTGTTCCTCCACCATTTCTCCTTTTAATAATAATTTGTACATTTTAGCAATTAAGTGTTCATCAGTTTCACATAATTGTATTTCAAATTCTGATTTAGTTTGTTCAAATTCCAATTTTTTTTTATCTAACTTAAATTTCTCTATAAGTTGCATTTATGAAAGCCATTGAAAAGTATATCCTTCTTGAGCAAGTTCATCTTTTGATTTTATTACATAATGTCCTTGTTCTTTTTTTAAAAAGTCCTTATATGTCAGCCACTTGTCCTTATTTCTTATTTCTGTTCTATAGAATGCTTCTTGCGTAGAAATCCATAAAGGTCTCTTATAACATAAAGTTGATTTATATTTATTCCAAATTCTCAACAAAGATCTTCTAATATAATGATTTTTAAAGTCCACATTAAATGTAGCCTTGTCGTACCACAAATATCCATGCCATCCAAATCTTAATTCATGTCCTTCCAAATTTAATAATTTTTCATTTTTTAAAACAATCCATTCCTTAAGCCATTCCAAACCACAGGCTGCATGGTATAATTTCAAATCCGGGAGTCCTAGACCTCCTCTTTCTTTTGAATCTTGCAAGACCTTGTATTTTATTCTTGGTTTTTTCCCTTGCCAAATAAATTTAGAAATATCTTTCTGCCACTGTTTAAATGGTTCCTCTGATGTCAATATAGGTAGTGTTTGAAAAAGGTATAGAATTTGTGGTAATATATTCATTTTAATCGCTGATATTCTGCCCAATAATGATAATTGTAACTTTCCCCATCAATCTAAATCTTTTTTTTATGTAAAAATACTTTATTATATAAAATTTACATATAACATATAACATACAACATATAACTTACATACACCTTGAAACAATTAAACAGGATGCGAGGAAAAGAAGGATAGGTGTGTAAAAGGGGAGACAAACAAGGAAACAGAAGAAAAAAAAAGGGGAAAAAAAGGGAAAAGGGAAAAAAGGTTTGGTTCTCGATTTCCTTAACTGTGGTTAATATATTTGTCTCATTACTTAATTGCTTGTTTAAATTACATTTGTTCCTTTTCTATTTCTTACCAACTTAATCATTAAATCCTATATATATTGTATTATTTTTTTGTACATTTATCATATAGTCCAGAAACGATTTCCAATCATTTTTAAATTTGTCCATGTTCTTATCTTTTAACATCTCTGTTAGTTTTGCCATCTGTGCTAGATCCATAATTTTTGTAATCCAGTCTTGGATTGTAGGGGTTTCTTCTTTCTTCCATTGTTGAGCATATGTTATTCTGGCAGCTGAAATCATATATAGTAACAAATTTCTGTGTTTTTTCTCCAGTTCATTGTCCATGAAGCCTAATAAGTATAATTCTGGTTTAATTTGTATGTCCATTGATGTAATTGTTTTTATGGTTTCATGTATTGAGTTCCAAAATTTTTTCGCTTTCTTGCACGTCCACCATAGATGGTAAAATGTTCCATTTTCCTTCTTACATTTCCAACATTTACTTGATACATTTTTATACATTTTTGATAATTTCTCTGGAGTTATATACCAACGGTACATCATTTTGTAAAAATTTTCTTTTAAGTTATAATTTAATGTAAATTTTAAACCTTTTGTCCACATTTTTTCCCATTGATCATACATGATGTTATATCCAAAATTTCTGGCCCAATTTATCATACATTCTTTGACTTGTTCGTCTTCTAATTTTATTTGTAGTAGCATTTTATAAAATTTAGTTATAGTATGATCAGTGTTTTCAAATAGTTGGTTTTCTAACCACGTTGGTTTTTTTTACAAATTTATAGTTCTTTTTATCTGATTTAAATTGTTGTTTTAATTATAGGTATATAAACCAGTTACATTGATATTCTTTTTTTTTTCCAATTCTTCCCTTGATTTCATTTCAATTTTGTCCCCTTCATAGTATATTAAATCTTTATACTTAAACCAATTACGGTTATTTGAGCTTTCTACTCTCGTGAAAGCTTCTTGTGGGGATAACCAGAATGGTATATTTGGCAATAGTCTTTTCTTATATTTATTCCAAACTTTAATTAATGCTCTTCGTATACAGTGATTATTAAACATTTTATTTGCTTTAATTTTGTCATACCAAAGGTATGCGTGCCAGCCAAATTTTAAATCATGGCTTTCCAAATATAATAATTTATAATTTTCTAATCTCACCCATTCTTTAATCCACATTAGGTTACAAGCTTCATAGTATAATTGTAAATCTGGGAGTCCTAATCCTCCTCTTTCTTTAGCATCTTGTAATAATTTATATTTTATTCGTGGTTTTTTCCCTTGCCATATGAATTTTGATAATTCTCTTTGCCATGATTTAAATGTATTGTCTGTAATCAGTATTGGTATTGCTTGGAATAAAAATAATATCCTGGGTAGTACATTCATTTTAATTGTTGAAATTCTTCCCATTAAAGATAGATGTAATTTTCCCCACTTTTCTAAATCTTGTTTAATTTCTTTCCATAGTTTTACGTAATTGTTTTGGAATAGGTCGTTATTTTTTCTTGATATTATTATTCCTAGATATTTGGTATTTTTTACATTTTTAAATCCTGTTTTATTTTCTAATATTTCTTGTGTTTTTCGATTCAAATTTATATTTATCATTTTTGTTTTAAGTTTGTTGATTTTAAGTCCTGCCAATTTTCCAAATTCTTGTATATTTCTCATTAAGCATTCTATAGATTCTACTGGGTTTTGTATTATTAATGCTATATCGTCCGCGAAGGCCCTTAATTTAAAACTTTCTTTTTTGATCTTAATCCCTTCTATTTTTTCGTCCTCTCTGATATCATTTAGTAAAATTTCCAGTACCAATATAAATAATAAGGGTGAGAGTGGACACCCTTGCCTTGTTCCTTTTTCGATTTTAAATGTTTTTGTATATTCATCATTAATTATAATTTTTGCTTTTCTGGGTTGTGTATATTGCTTTAATTGCTGTCTTAAAAGGGGTTCCAAAATCCATATGATCTAATGTCTTAAACATAAAGTCCCAGTTTAATCTATCGAATGCTTTTTCAGCATCTAGGAACAATAAAGTTATTTCTTTTTCATTATGTGTCTGTGCATATTCTATTACATCTAGAATTATTCTGATATTGTCTTTTATTTGTCTTTTTGGAAGAAAGCCACATTGTTCTTGCTTGATAATTTCTTGCATAACAATTTTTAATCTTTCTGTTAGGATTAGTGTAAATAATTTATAATTGTTATTGAGTAATGATATGGGTCTGTAATTTTGGCATAGAGTTTTATCTTGACCCTCTTTTGGAATTAAAGTGATATTGGCTTCTGTCCATGATGTTGGTATTGGATTTCCCTTCATTATCAAATTTGCCAATTCTTTAAATGGGGAGATAATTTGATCAATGAAACACTTATAATATCCAGCTGTAAATCCATCTGGTCCTGGCGCTTTTCCTGGTTTCATTTTTTTAATAGCATCTATAATTTTTTGTGTTGATATTGGTTCATTTAAAGTTAATTTCTGATTAGAAGTCATTTTAATGATTTTACGTTTCCTCAAGTAGTCATCAACTTTCTCTATTACAATATCTTGTTTTTCATATACTTTGGAAAAGTAGTTATGAAATGCCTTTTGAATTTTTGCATTCTCAGTGATTTCTATATTGTTTTCTCGTATTTTAGAAATAATTTTTTCTTCTCTATTCTTTCTTAATTTATAAGCCAGCCATCTGCCTGTTTTATCTGCATACTCGAAGTTGTTTTGTTTGATATATCTCAATTTTAACTCAATTTCTTTAAGTGTAATCATATTTACCTGTTGTTGTAAAATTTTGATTTGATTGTTTATTTTAGTGTCTGAAGGTTTTTGCTGTAATTCTTTCTCTTTTATTTTAATTTGCTCTAAGATTGTTTGCAATTTCTGCTATTTTGCTTTTTTGCTTTTCCTATTTAAATATATGAGATAACCTCTCATGTATGCTTTGCTGGTGTCCCAGACAGTGCTGGCATCTACTTCGTTATTTAAGTTTATTTTAAAGAATTCTTTTAGTTTTTCTTTGCAGTCCTCTACAAATTCTTCCTTCTTTAAGATATCTTCGTTTAATCTCCATTTGTAACTTTTTGGATTTAATTTTAATACCATATTGACTGGATTGTGGTCTGAGAATGTTTTAGGCAAAATATTAACATTTATTATATTATTAGCTAGATTTAATGAGATCCAGATCATATCTATTCTTGAGAGAGATTTGAATCTACTTGAGTAAAACGTAAAATCTATTGCTTTGCCATTTTTGAACCTCCACGCATCTACCAGTGACAGATTATCTATTAATTTAAAGAAGGATTGTGGTAATTTCCCTTGATTTTTTTTATAGGTTTGTCAGATTTTCTATCTATCTTTGGGTTAATCACCCCATTCCAATCTCCTAGTATAGCCCAGTGACTATACGAGAAGTCTAGTAATTCATTCATTAACTCTTTATAAAATTTATTTTGATTTTCATTTGGTGCATATATACCAACAATTAGTGTCTTAGTGCCTTGTAGTTCTATTTCTATTGCCAAATATCTACCATCCTAATCAGCTTTTATTAGTTTAGGGTTCAAATGTGATTTAACATATATTACTACTCCATTTATTTTTTTCTTATTTGCAGATATAAATTCAGTGCCCAGTTTCTTATTCACTAAATGTTTAATATCATTTTTCTTAATATGAGTTTCTTGAATACAAACTATATCTTGTTTTAATTTACACAAGTAGAGGAAAATTTGTTTTCTCTTTATAGGTGCGTTAACTCCATTAACATTCCATGTAATACATTTCAGTTCATGCATTCACTTCTTTTTCTGTAGGACTTGGTGATTCTTCTCTAGTGTACTCCTTATTATTCCCTACTGGGTTAGCTTTACTTTGCTCCATACCATTCCTGTACTTTCTAAGAAATTCTTTAGCTTTTGGGATAGAAGTTAGTTTAAATCTTTCATCTTTGTATGTAAAACTTATTCCCTCTATTCTTTCCCATCTGTATAGTATTTTGTTTTTCTTTAATATGTCAGTCAAGAAGGAGTATTCTTTTCTTTTCTTTAGTATTCTTAATGGTATTTCTTTTAGCATTAATATATCTCTGCCTTCTATATTAATACTTTTATCGTAATTTGCTTGTACAATTAACTCCCTAGTTCTTTTTCTGGAGAATTCAATAATTATATCTCTTGGTTTGTTGTAGGTTTTTGCATAATGTGAATTTACTCGGTACAGTTTCTCTATCTCATCCTCCAGTCTGTCTTCCTCCCAATTAATTAAGTCTGCAAGCATTTGAACAACTGTTTCTTCTATATCATTTTTTTCCTCTTTTTCTGGCACACCTCTAAACCTCAGACAAAATTCTTTTTCCTTCAGTTCTAATAAGGCAATTCTATTTGATTCAAAATTCTTATCACGTTCTATGTTGTCTATCCTTTCATTAGTTTTCTTGACTTCAGTTTCTATTTTCTTATCCATATGTTCCAACTTTTGTTCTATACTTTTTTCTAAGTTTTCTATTCTTTTGTCTAACTTTGTTATATTTTGGGTGATACTTTGTGTTATTTTTGTTGTATACTCTTCAAACATCCCCTTTAACCAATCTCCTTCTCCCCCCCCCCAAGCCCAGTTCCAGACCCTCTTCTCACTTGCTTACTTCGAGTATACATTTCTAAATTATTCCTAGATTTGTTAAACCTAAATATTTGGTGTTTTACAATACTTATACAATATATTTTTACAGTGTTTTGCTTGTGTTCAGTAGACAACACAGTTCTTTCTATATGAATAATCACAGAGTTTAGAGTAAGTTTGTAAGTTTGAAGATATGGCCGCTCGAAATAATTAAATAATAGGTCCATTTCGTGTCGGTTTCATGTGGTAGAAAAGAGCTCAGCAAGCAGACATACCATTACACAGTTTCAGATATCCCTTTCTTTTCTTTCTCTTGGAGTTAGTTCTTTTTTTTCCTTTTAGGAATGAAGGGGCTGCAGTTTTACCTCTGTTTTGGTTGCAGCTGTGGATCCTCGCTAGATTTCTCTCTCCCACTTCCCAGCTGAGTGGCGTACTGCCTTCCTCTGAAGAGTCAGCGTTATTTCACTTTCTCTTTCACTCAGCCATCCGGAAGCCTTTGGAGCTCAGCGTTTTGGTTTCTCCCTCTCCTGGAGAATTCCTCTTTTATCTCCGCATTGTTTGCAGAGCTTTTAGGAGCCGCGCTGCGAATTTTAGTGCGGAGCTGCACCAAAATTCATCCTGTCGCCATCTTCACCGGAACCGGAACCCCAATCAACAAACAAAAAAATGTTTTTCTATTTGTACATCCCAAATTCCAAGTAAAAAAAATTCTGGTTTAAATGGTATTCGTATTTGTAATATATTTTGCATCAGTGAATGTATCTCAAACCAAAATTTCTTTGCTATTTTACATGTCCACCACATACAGTATGATAGAAAGACCCCTCTTGTTTTTTACACTTCCAACATAAGTTGGAAATATTCCCGTACATTTTTGAAAGTTTTTGTGGGGTCATATACCATCGGTACATCATCTTATAAAAGTTTTCTTTTAAGTTATAGCACAAAGTAAATTTTAATCCTTTAGTCCACATGTCTTCCCATTGTTGAAGTTGTATGTTGTGGCCAATGTTTTTTGCCCATTGAATCATACAGTCTTTAACTTGTTCCTCCACCATTTCTCCTTTTAATAATAATTTGTACATTTTAGCAATTAAGTGTTCATCAGTTTCACATAATTGTATTTCAAATTCTGATTTAGTTTGTTCAAATTCCAATTTTTTTTATCTAACTTAAATTTCTCTATAAGTTGCATTTATGAAAGCCATTGAAAAGTATATCCTTCTTGAGCAAGTTCATCTTTTGATTTTATTACATAATGTCCTTGTTCTTTTTTTAAAAAGTCCTTATATGTCAGCCACTTGTCCTTATTTCTTATTTCTGTTCTATAGAATGCTTCTTGCGTAGAAATCCATAAAGGTCTCTTATAACATAAAGTTGATTTATATTTATTCCAAATTCTCAACAAAGATCTTCTAATATAATGATTTTTAAAGTCCACATTAAATGTAGCCTTGTCGTACCACAAATATCCATGCCATCCAAATCTTAATTCATGTCCTTCCAAATTTAATAATTTTTCATTTTTTAAAACAATCCATTCCTTAAGCCATTCCAAACCACAGGCTGCATGGTATAATTTCAAATCCGGGAGTCCTAGACCTCCTCTTTCTTTTGAATCTTGCAAGACCTTGTATTTTATTCTTGGTTTTTTCCCTTGCCAAATAAATTTAGAAATATCTTTCTGCCACTGTTTAAATGGTTCCTCTGATGTCAATATAGGTAGTGTTTGAAAAAGGTATAGAATTTGTGGTAATATATTCATTTTAATCGCTGATATTCTGCCCAATAATGATAATTGTAACTTTCCCCATCAATCTAAATCTTTTTTGATGTCTGTCCAAAGTGGAGTATAGTTATTTTGAAATAATTTAACATTCTTCAATGTTAAATAAACTCCCAAATATTTTACTTTTTTCTCCATAGAATATCCCATCATTTCTCTCAGTTTCTCTTGTTGATGGTAATTCATATTCTTAGTCAAAACTTTTGTTTTCTGTAAGTTAACTTTGAACCCTGCTAACAACCCAAAGTCTTTCAGTTTCTGCATCAGTAAATCAATTCCATCCAGTGGATTCTCTAAGGTAATGACTAGATCGTCAGCAAAGGCTCGTAACTTATAAACTTCCTTTTTAACTCTAATGCCGTGGATACCATTATCCTGTCTAATATCTCTAAGTAAAACTTCTAAAACCAATATAAACAAGAGTGGAGATAAAGGACACCCTTGTCTTGTACCTTTTTGTATTTCACATGGTTTACTAAATAATCTACAATTATTTTTGCATGTTGAGGTGTATATATTGATTTAATCCACTTAATAAAATTTCCTCCAAAATTCATATTCTCCAATACTTTAAACATAAAGGACCAGTTTAAATTGTCAAACGCTTTTTCCGCATCTATAAATATCAAAGCGGCTTGTTTTTCATTATGTTGTTCTAAATACTCCAGGACATCCAAAACATTTCTAATATTATCTCTAATTTGTCTTTTAGGTAAAAATCCTGCTTGATCTTGATGAATAAAATTTCCAAGAATATTTTAATATTGTTGTAAATATCTTGTAGTCATTATTCAAAAGTGATATTGGTCTATAATTCTTTGTTGAATTCAAATTTAGCTGTTCCTTCGGAATCAATGTAATATGGGCCTCTTTACATGTTTCCGGCATAATTCCTGTTTTCAAAATCGAATTCATGGTTTTCTGAAGAGGTATACATAGTTTATCTTCAAAGTATTTATAATAAGCTGCCGATAAGCCATCCGGTCCTGGCGCTTTTCCACTATTAAGTATTGTTGTCAGGACTCTGGCAGGCACTCAGAGCCCTGCCATTAAGGGACCATTAACATAAACAAAAAGGACAATAGAACCACGGCGCGGCCAGATGAGAAACATCAACCACACCTCCCAGTGGAGGGTACTCCAGGTCACTGACCAGAAGCGGACCAGAGGGAAGCCTTCAGCAGGGAGGGGGCGGGCACTCTGGCGGGAGGGTTTAAAAAGCCAAGACGGACACTCGGGAACCATTCGTGCCTTTACTTGCTTACCCATGACTAGCAATAAACCGTTTACTTACCCATATCTGAGCTGAAGTCCTTCTTGGTAGAGCTGAAGTCATTCTTGGGAGAAACGTGTGTGGCTTGCATGGGTGGCACCTCACAGAAAGGCACAAATCAGTACCAGTCGATTATCCCAGGAGCGACCCTGCAGGAAGCCCCACGGTCGATATCGGCTCCCATCGACAGCAGAGATCCAGCAATGGCTTGAGGCGGCAACAAGGTAGCAGCAACTGAAGAGACCGGCGATCCCCAAGCAAACTGCGGAGACAATGACCGTCCAGGGGCGAAGCGGCAGCGACCAAAGGGACCAGCGCTCCCCAGCAGCTCGCGGCGGCGGCAGGCTTTCGGCGGAGAAGGCAGCGGGGACCGGAGAAATCGGTGCTCCCCAGCAGCACGCAGCAGCTCGCGGCGGCGGCAGGCTTCGGCAGCTCTCGGCAGTGGCAGGCGTCCGGCGGCGAGGCGGTGGAGACCGGGCAAATCGGCGCTCCCCAGCAGCACGCAGCGGTGGCAGGTCCTGGCAACGAGGCGGCGGAGATCGGAGAGGTCAGCGCTCCCCAGCAGCTCACGGCGGCGGCAGGCATCTGGCGACGAGGCGGCGGAGACCGGAGCGATCGGCACTCCCCAGCAGCACGCAGCGGCGGCAGATTCCGGTGACGAGGTGGCAGAGATCGGAGAGGTCGGCACTCCCCAGCAGCTCGCGGCGGCGGCAGGCGTCTGGTGACGAGGCGGCAGAGACCAGAGCGATTGGCGCTCCCCAGCAGCGTGTGACAGCGGCAGCATTCCGGCGGCATCAGCAGCCTCCCAGCAGAAGTGACCAGAGACAACGCTCCCCAGCAGAACAGCAACGAAACTACAAACCAGCACCCCCTAGCAGCGGGTGGTGGTAGAGCAGCAGCCGGTGGGTAGACCGGTGCTCCCCAGCAACGCGAAACAGAGAAGAAGCCTCAACAAGCAAAGAGTGAACAAGTGCCCCCTAGCTGTTCCGAGCAGCAGGACAGCAGCAAGCAGGTAGACCAGGCGGTCCCAGCTAAGCACAGAGAAGAGGCTTTAACAACAAAGTTGACAAGACATAAAATGGAACACGACAAAGAACCCGTGAAGAGACTGCACCAGGTACGTCTCTTACGGTGGAGGCGGCCACACCATTGGCGGCAGAAGAACCCTACGAAATCACCAATTTGCAGGGGGCGAAGAAAAACAAAGAGCGGGAAAGGAACGAACCCTCCCACACCCCCACCACACGCACGCACAGCCAGGCGGCGGATTGGTCTCTGGGGGTGGGAGGAGGCATGGCTCTGCGACTGAAAAAACAGATGGCTAAAACCCGAATCTCAAACTCCCAAAGAATTGAGGCGTTGGAAGCGAGAGCAACTTGCATGGAAATGGGACTTGACAGTATGGACTTAAAATTGACAGCAATTCAAACGGCACTAGAAAAGTTACTACAACAACCACAGAATCGTGAAAGAAACACAGAAATAGCCAGAGACAACAACTCACCCACCATGATATCTGAACCTGGCAGCCCGAGAGAAAGTGACGAGGAAGAGGACGAGGAACAGGAGGAGACATACACGAGCTTCGTGAGTAATCCACCTATGTACCAACATCCCAAGCCCGTCATAATAACCAAATTGAAAACCAAATTTGATGGGGACCCAGAAAAACTGGCGTGCTTCTTGAACCACGTCAGAGGGTTCATGGAAGAATCCAAACGAAGCCAAAGTATGCTACATTTCCAACTTCTTAATTGGGGAGGCGGCGAAATGGCTGGCAGTGTTACACGAAACACGAGCCAAAGAACTCCACAACTTTGAACTATTCATGAGGGCGCTGTGGAAGAGATTCGAGGACACTCTGTCCCGCATGTCTGCCAAGGCGAAAATACAAAGACTGAGGCAAGGACATCGCACAGTGGCAGAATATGCCCTAGAATTTAAAAACTGGTCAGCCGCCTACCCAACTGGCCCAAGTCCTTCAAAGTAGAATATTTCCAGATGGGGCTGAGGCCAGAATTACTAGACATGGCAGCAGGAAGAGGGGACCCAGAAACCCTCGATGAATGGGTCCAACTGGTGGGTAAAGTAGAGAGCACAAAACTGCGAATACGCTCCTACCGCCAACTGCAATACGCAGGGAGAAATCAGCATACAAGCCCATACAACAAAAGGGACTATGACAAAAAACCATGGGCTGAGGAAAAAGAACGATGGGCGAAGCACAAACTGTGCTTCAAGTGTGGAAGAGAAGGACACAGGATACAGGACTGCAAACAGCCTGCAGAAAAAAAACAAGACAGGTGAAAGACACAACAAAGCGCCACCCTACAAGCAGACAATGGCAAAGGCAGCGACGGAAAGGTGCAAATACATAGAACCAGAGTCGACCATGGACGATTCAACGGATGAAGAATTCGTACCGGCGGGAAATGACAACGGCCTCCCCTAAAGTGCGCCGCAGGACAGGCCTTCAACAGGGGGCGCAATGACACCTTGACCACCGAACACTGCCCCACCATGGAAGTCAAGGTAAAATTAGAAACCTTAAATGGGAGAGAACAATTCGGGGGCAGCCATGTTAGACTCTGGGTGTTCGAGATGCCTAATGCACCCATCAATAGCAATCGAATTGGGACTTAAATTATTCAAACTAAAATCACCCATTACGTTCTGCCAACTAGATGGGTCAGAAATGAAAGGGGGCCGGTGGGACACTTCACAGAACCTGTAAAAATGTCAATCGGCAGACGTAGAGACCCTTTGATTAATCGTAGCCCCCATATCAACACAACTGGTCATGCTCGGACTCAAATGGCTGAGGGAAAGAAACCCTCAGATAGATTGGGTGTCGGGAGAAATGGAGTTTGTAATGGAGTTTGAAATGGAGTTTGAAATGGGAGCTACCACACTGAAACTAACTACACAACGGAAATTGGGGCAGCAGGGAATGTGCAGAGGGAGGAAACACAACAGGAAGGGACAACAGCATTCCCAAAACGCTTTAATCCAGTAAGAGAGATTTTCGACAAACAAGAATGCGACCAACTACCCCCCCACCGGCAAACAGACTGTGCCATAGAGCTCATACCGGGTGCCACATTCCCTAAACCAAAGTATGCGATGACCCAAAAGGAACTACAAGAACTACGCAAATTTATAGACAAAAATCTGGCGCGAGGGTTCATTGAACCTGCCAACTCCCCCCTAGCAGCCCCGGTCCTGTTTAGAAAGAAAAAAGATGGATCCCTATGCCTGTGCACCGACTACAGGGGACTTAATGCCATATCAGTAACAAACCAATACCCCTTACCACTGCTGAAAGACATGTTGGCACAATTAGCAAAAGGGAAAATCTTTACCAAATTGGACCTTAGGGAAGCATATTACAGGGTCAGAATAAGGGAGGGGGACGAATGGAAAACAGCGTTCAACTGCCCGCTGGGGTCATTCCAGTATCGCGTCCTCCCATTCGGCATTGCGGGAGGACCAGGCATTTTCATGAAATTAATCAACGAGGTCCTGTACGACTTCCTATACCAGGGTGTCATCGTCTACTTAGACGATATTCTTATATTCTCAGAAAACAAAGAGGAACACGAGCAATTAGTAACGGCGGTGCTCAAAAAACTATTAGAAGCTAAACTATACGTCAAACTGAGCAAATGTGAATTTAATAAAGACAAACTGGACTTCCTTGGCTTTCGCATATCACAAAAAGGTATTGAAATGGATCCTGCCAAGGTACAGGCAGTCCTAGGGTGGGAACCCCCGCGAACCAGAAGGCAACTGCAGGCCTTCATAGGGTTCGCCAATTTCTACAGAGAATTTATAAAAAATTTTGCGCAGATCGCTCTGCCATTAACAGACTTATTGAAAACAAAAACAAAAGGGACTAAACCAACTACGCGATAGGCAAGCGCTAAAATTAAGTGGACGCCCGAATGCCAGGAAGCCTTCGACAAACTTAAGGCCCTGTTCACAGCGGAGCCCGTATTAAAGCACCCCGAAGTCAACAAACCGTTTATAATACACACGGATGCCTCTGACTGCGCAGTAGGGTCAATCCTGCTGCAGGCAGACGAAGAGAACAAACTGAGACCCTGCGTTTACATATCCAAAAAGTTCAGCGACACGGAAAGACACTGGCATGTGTGGGAGAAGGAAGCGTTCACGGTACGCCATGCACTAGCCACATGGCGACACCTATTAGAGGGATCATCCGTACCGTTTGAGGTATGGACCGACCATAAAAACCTGGAGGCACTCAAAACGCCTAGAAAACTGGACCCCAAGCAACTGTGCTGGGCCGAGTTCTTCAGCAGATTCAACTTCTCACTGAAGTACTTCCCAGGGGGGAAAAACCACCTAGCGGATGCACTGTCATGACTACCGCAACACGAAGAGAAGGCTGAAGAAGTCACGGAAGTGCTCTTCCCTAGCAACCCGACACCCACAACAACCGAACAAATAACACAGAATGTGCAAGAGGGGAACATGGCAGTCACACGGAGGCAAGATGAGAGACAAACTGGAAAGTCCGTACTACAAAAAGACATACAAACAGCAATCCTAGATGACACGTGGTGGGGCAAAAACAAAGAAACGTTACAAGAACACGAGGGGGAGTGGTGGAAAGATGACAAATTATATGTACCCGACAAAGTCCAGAAACGAGTGCTCGAGAACTGCCATGACCACAAAGCAGCGGGGCACTTCAGGTTCGTCAAGACCATCCACCTCGTAAGATGCAAGTTTTGGTGGCCCACGTTATGTAGAGACGTAAAAGTCTATGTAAAATCCTGCCCGGTTTGTGCCACAGCTAAACGTACAATAGGAAAACCCACGGGATTGCTGCAAAATGTCGCGAGCC
The DNA here is from genome assembly GCA_023362775.1 of Charina bottae. Taxonomy (NCBI): domain Eukaryota; kingdom Metazoa; phylum Chordata; class Lepidosauria; order Squamata; family Charinaidae; genus Charina; species Charina bottae. Next base: position 4,236,834 of record JALMGJ010000028.1, on the reverse strand, counting down.
CCACCCAACCATGGAAACAGATTGCCATGGACTTTGTGGTGGACCTCCCTGCGAGCAAAAACAAAACAGCAATCTGGGTGATAACAGATCTCTTCTCTAAACAAGCCCACTTCATCGCATGTCATGGCATACCGACTGCACCAAAGATGGCCAAACTGTTCATATAAAATGTCTACCGAATACACGGTATACCCGAACGCATCATCAGCGATCATGGGAGCAGGTTTACATTAAAATTCTGGAAAGAATTCCTTAAGCTTATTGGATCAGAACAAGGGCTGAGCAGTGCATTCCACCCGTGCAGAGATGGGGCATCAGAACGATTGGTATCCATACTCGAACAATACCTCCGGTGCTATATAAGTTACCAGCAAGACGACTGGGTAGACTTGCTACCATTCGCAGAAGTGGCATACAATAACGCCATACACCAAAGCACCAGATTCACACCTTTTAAAATAGCCACCAGACAAGACTTTGCTACCATACCAGAGGTGGCCATGATCAACAGAGACAAAACGCAAGGTCCATTACAAGCAGAAGCGTGGATTAACAAAATAACCAGCAATTGGCCAGTAATGTTGCAAACACTACAAGAAGCAAAGGCCGCGTACAAAAGGTACGCAGACAAGAAAAGAACAATGGAATGGGAACTCAGAGAGGGAGACAAGGTCTATCTCTCAACAGAAAACCTCAGATCAACACAAGCATCACGAAAACTAGCCCCAAGGTTCATCGGACCGTTCCCCATAACGAAAGTAATTAACCCAGTAACGGCAAAACTCCAACTTTCGAAAACACTAAAGAAGGTCCATCCAGTATTCCACATTAGTTTACTGAAACAGTACCAACCGTCGGACCAATGGCACCCAGTAACCCCAGAACCAACAGCTACCATCATAAATGGAGAACCGCACTTCGAAATTGACGACATCTTCGACTCACGGTGGCACAGGGGAGAACTTCAATACTTGGTCAAATGGCAACACCTACCCGTCGGTTTCAAAGAATGGGTGGCGGCCCGACACATGCAAGCGCCTGACCTAATTAGACGCTTCCACCGCAAATTCCCCAAAAAACCCAATGAGACAATACACTAAAGTTTTCTTTGTATTTTTACAGATACCGTGACGAACACCAAGAAAAGTGACCATACGCACACAGGCGAAAGAAAGGAGTGGGGAGGAACATCTTGGGCTGGAGGCATGTCAGGACTCTGGCAGGCACTCAGAGCCCTGCCATTAAGGGACCATTAACATAAACAAAAAGGACAATAGAACCACGGCACGGCCAGATGAGAAACATCAACCACACCTCCCAGTGGAGGGTACTCCAGGTCACTGACCAGAAGCGGACCAGAGGGAAGCCTTCAGCAGGGAGGGGGCGGGCACTCTGGCGGGAGGGTTTAAAAAGCCAAGACGGACACTCGGGAACCATTCGTGCCTTTACTTGCTTACCCATGACTAGCAATAAACCGTTTACTTACCCATATCTGAGCTGAAGTCCTTCTTGGTAGAGCTGAAGTCATTCTTGGGAGAAACGTGTGTGGCTTGCATGGGTGGCACCTCACAGTTGTTCTTTGTTCATCATTTAAAGCAGTTAATCTTTGCTTACTCATATATTCATCAATTTCAGCTAGTTGAACATCCTGTTGTTTATACAATGCTGTGTAATAGGAATGAAAAGCTTCTTGTATATCCACATTATTCACTAGAGTTTTCCCTTCATGTTGTATATTAGAAATTATGTTTTTTTTGTCTTTGTTTTCTTAATTTATAGGCTAACCATCTTCCTGGTTTATTTGCAGATTCAAATTATTTCTGTTTCGTAAATCTCATTTGAGTCTCTATTTCCTGTACCAAGATCATCAATATTTGTTTTTGTAAAAATTTAATTTGAATTGTCAATGTATTATCCATTGGTTTATCCCTCAGACATTTCTCTTTACTTTTAATTTCATCCAAAATCAATTGAATTTTTTCTTGCTTCTTTCTCCTCATTTGAGCATTATATTGAATAAAGTAACCCATCATATAGGCTTTACTTGCATCCCAAACTATTTGAGTACTAGTGTCCTTGTTTAAGTTCAGTAAAAAAATATTCTCTTAGTCTTTTCTTACATATATCAACAACATCTTCTTTCCGAAAAATTGACTCATTTAACCTCCATCGGAATATATTCCTTTTCCCTTTAATAGTTAACAATACAGGGTTATGATCTGATAAAATTTTAGGTAATATTTCAACCTTATTAACATCCATCATTAAAGTTTTAGAAATCAAAAACATGTCTATTCTAGAAAATGATTTATATCTCTCCGAGTAGTATGTATATTCTTTAGAGATCCCATTCATAAGTCTCCAAATATCTTGTAAATCCAACAGGTCTTTCAAATCAAAAAAAGTTTGGGGTAGTTTTCCCTGAGTGGGTTTCACATTTTTTTGCGAATGTCTATCTTCCATTGGGAGAATCACCCCATTCCAATCACCCATAAAACACCAATTCTCATATGATAAGTCCAAAAGTTTATCCATCAAATTCTTGTAGAATAGTCCTTTATCAAAATTTGGAGCGTAAAGCCCTACCATCAATGTTTTAGTCCCTTGTATATTTACTTCCACTGCAATATATCTTCCTTCATCATCAGTCAGTATTAACTTTGGATTAAATTTTTGTTGTATATACAAAACTACCCCCTTAGTTTTTTTTGATCCAGCTGAAATAAATTCTTCTCCTAATCGTTTTTGAATCAAATACTTAATATCTTTTTTACAAATATGAGTCTCTTGTAAACAAATTATATCCAGTCTCAGTTTTTTCAGAAAATGGAAAATTTTCTTTCTTTTTTGGGGGGAATCTGCCCCATTGATATTCCATGTTAAGTATTTAAAGTCCATAGTGTTTGAATATTTAAAAATTCTTTCTTAAATCCACTCCAGAAGCTCCCATCTCCGATAAATCTTCACCCTTTTCCTTATCTTTAGATGTCTCTCTCTTTTCTTCCAAAACTTTGGATGGATCACTCATATCTGTCTTATATTTCTCTAAGAATGCTTTTGCTTTCAAGTTGGAAGTTATTTTAAATCTTTGCTCTTTAAAAGTGAAAGATACTCCCTCTACTCTTTCCCATCTAAATGGTATATTATTTTGCTTTAATTTATCTGTGAGGAAGGAGTGTTCTTTTCTTTTTCTTAATATTCTTAGTGGGACTTCTTTTAAGACAATTATATCCTTCCCTGCTATATTCAATCTGGTATTATAATGTTTCTTCAGGATTTGCTCTTTTGTAACTTTCCTCACAAAGTATATCAATATATCTCTTGGCACTTTCTTCTCTCTAGCATAACGTGAATTAACTCTAAAGATTTTATCTATTTCAGAGTCTAGATCTTCTTCTACTATCTCTAAAAATTGGGCTAAATCACCAACTATATATTCTCTCGTATTCTCATTTGATTTTTCTGGAACTCCTCTCAATCTCAAATTAAATTCTTTCTCTCTCATTTCTACTAGTGCGATAGCATCTAAATTATATTCCATATCTTTGGTAATAGATTCTGATTTAGTCTCTAGTTTTTGAACCTGTCCTTGTGTCTCTTTAAGTTCCCCTGATAGATTATTCACTACCTCCTTGACATTCTGTATTTCTTTTCTGAAGTCCAGTTTTAAGTCTTCTTTCATAGCTTCCATTTTTTTGTCTACTTGTTGGCCTAAATTGTCTATTTTTTTGTCCATTTTTTTATCTAGGGAATCAATTGAAACTTCCATCTTTTTCTCTAAGGTAACAATAGAGTCTTCCATCTTTTTCTCTAAAGTAGCAGTTGAGTCATCTATTTTTTTATTCAGTGCTGTAATCACATCCAATATTTTTTTCATATCTGATGTTGGTAGTTCTGAAGATGTTGCAGTGGAGTCTGTGGACATCCTTCCGGTCTCTTTCTCCTTTTCCTTATCTTTGTCTCTCTTCACCCTGGCAGCCACAGTAGCCATACTGTATGTAGTATTCCTGTAAATAAAAAAAAGACAGGAGGAAAAGGGAAACAACAGCAAACAACAAAAAAAGAAAAAAAGGGGAAAGGGGAAAGAGGAATAGGGATTATTCAAAAGAGGGGGAAAAAAGAGAAAAAAAATTATAATAGGTAAAAAATACAAAATGTAAAAATAAAACTGCCTTTTCTTAATAGTTGTCAAAAAAAAGGACAGAGTGTACTTTAGTTGACTCAAAAGTTCTCACATAGAGAAAATAAAAGATAAGAATACTGCAGATGTTTTCTTTGACTGTAGTCAAAATATCTTTGAAAACAGGAAACAATCCAGTTTCTCAAGGAACTTATGTTTACAAGTCCAAAAAAAGAAAAAAAGGAGGAAAGACTTCAGCTCTAACTGTCTTTATTCTCCAAAAAGCAATCAGTTAAAATCCCAAAGTAACAAGGAAAATCCAAAAAATATTCAAGACAGAGGCATTCAAAAGTATCCTTTATATTCCAAATAATATTTAAACAGCTTATAGGAAGGAAAAGAAAAAAGAAAAAAAAGTAGGCAGACCATCAATCCATTTAAATCCAAAGTCCAGAGAAGAAGACAAATTAATCCCAATTAAGCGATTGAACCATTCATCAGTAGTCAAAGTCAATTAGTCTTTAAGCTCCCACCGTTTTCCCAAATCTTCTTAGCAAGAAAGTTATACAAGCACCAGCAGTATTAATCATGTCCATAGAAAGATCTTAGCTAATAATAGGCAAATTTTTAAAAAACACAATCATAAATTAGTGACTAAAAGGCTGAATTTTGGTGCTACTTATCTTTAAAGAGTTCATGGCTTCCTGCAGAGCAACGATGTTTCTTCCAGTCGCTTTCGCCGCTTCAATTTCCTTCTCCCAGTGGTGGAAATACCAGGATTGGGAAAGAGCGGCGATTCCAGCGACCCTTCTTGGTTAATCTTCTGATCCCCTTTTCTTCAAGAGGGAAAATTCAGCGGTTTTATTTTTTAAAAAACCGCTGCAGGCAGAAAGACCACGGAGCCGAGACGGAGAGCTCGGTTCAGCGCACCGACATTTTCATCACCCGGAAGTGATCCATGCATGTGCCTCTTCTGAAGCTGCCTTTGGGAGAAGAGTTTTACAGCAAGTGTTTTCTCCTCATTAAATTCCATGCTGCTCAAAAACTGACAAAAAGCTTTGATTCTCAATTGGAATTAATTACACATGTCACAAACTTATTATATTGATAACTGTTGTTGATATAACCCATAGTGTAATTGCCTTTTTCTCATCAACTTGGGAACACTGTATATCATTGGCGATCACTCGTAGCCGAGTAAGATTGTCTTCCAAAGGTAAAATTTTAACGGTGGATCCGTAAGTGGCTGTAAAGGCCAATTCTGGATCCGCACAACCTCCCACAGTGGGGGCATAAGTTTCCGGGTGGGAGACGGTCATGATGAGGGTTTGCCTGACGTGCCTTCCTTTTAGCTCTTTTCTCCCTTTCGCCCTGTACTCGTGCTTCTTCAAAGTACATAGCGCCATTAATAAAGGATGACCTCCAATTGAAACGCTCATGAGTTAGGGCTTCCCAGTTCTCAATGCTGATATTACATTTTTTTAAATTAGCTTTGAGAGTATCTTTGAATCTCTTTTGCTGTCCACCAATATTCCGTTTTCCATTCTTAAGTTGGGAGTAAAGTAGCTGCTTTGGAAGACGATGGTCAGGCATTTGAACAACATGGCCGGTCCAGCGAAGTTGATGTTGGATGATCATTGTTTCAATGCTGGTGGTTTTCGCTTCTTCTAATACGCTAACATTAGTCCGCCTATCTTCCCAAGTAATTTGCAGAATTTTTCGGAGGCAGCGTTGATGGAATCTTTCAAGAAGTTGGAGGTGGCGTTTGTAGAGGGTCCATGTTTCAAAGGCGTACAGAAGGGTTGGTAGTACAATGGCTTTGTAAACAAGCATTTTGGTCTCCCTGCGAATGTCCCGATCCTCAAACACTCTACGCTTCATTCGGGAGAAAGCTACACTCGCAGAGCTCAGGCGATGCTGAATTTCAGCGTCGATGTCGGCTTTTGTAGATAGATGGCTGCCGAGATAAGAAAAGTGATCGACATTTTCTAGTGACACACCTTTAAGCTGGATTGATGGCGCTGCAGAGGGATTGGTTCGAACTTGCTGGTAAAGCACTTTGGTTTTTTTAATGTTAATCGAGAGGCCGAGTTTTTCATATGCTTCTGCAAAGATGTTTAGGATAGTTTGAAGATCTTCCTCCGAGTGTGCACAGACTACGTTATCATCAGCATATTGAAGTTATATAACAGAAGTTGCAATTACCTTATTTTTTGCTTTCAGCCTACTAAGATTAAAAAGCTTTCCATCTGTTTGATATATAATTTCTACACCAGTAGGAAGTTTCTCTTCAACAAGGTGCATAATCATAGCGATGAAGATAGCGAATAAGGTTGGAACAATAACACATCCCTGTTTAACGCCGGATTCCACTTTAAATGGATCGCTTTGAGAGCCACTGTTATTCAGGATTGTTGCCATCATGTCGTCATGGAGTAACCGCAAGATGTTCACAAATTTATCAGGGCATCCGATTTTCAGAAGGATGGTCCAGAGAGCAGTACGATTTACAGTATCAAAAGCTTTAGTCAGATCAATAAACGCCATGTACAGAGGGCGGTTTTGCTCCTTGCATTTTTCTTGAAGCTGTCGTGCTGTGAAGATCATATCCACTGTTCCCCTGGAAGGGCGGAAGCCATTTTGCGTTTCAGGGAGGATGTCTTCTGATACAGATAGGAGACGGTTTGCAATGATCTTTGCCAGGATTTTGCCTGCTGTGGCTAGAAGGGAGATGCCTCGATAGTTTCCACAGTCTGTTCTATCACCCTTTTTAAAGAGAGTGATAATTATGGCATCCCTAAAGTCTGCTGGAATCTCCTCCCTCATCCAGATTTTTTCGATGAGCTTATGAAGTTGTTGTGTAAGTTCAGGCCCGCCTTCTTTAAAGACTTCAGCAGGAATCCCATCAGGTCCATTAGCTTTGTTATTTTTTATTTGTTTAGTGGCTTTGCTGACTTCCTCCAAACTAGGGGGTACTGCAAGCTCATTTCTTATTTGTTCTTGTGGGATTTGCAAGAAGACTTCATCAGCCACAGTAGAGTGACGATTAAGGAGATTGTAGTAATGCTCTTGCCAGCGCAGTGCAATAGACTCTTTGTCCTTTAGAAGTTTAGCACCATCTACTGAGCCTAAGGGATTTGTACCATGGTTTGTTGGTCCATAGATGGCCTTTATGGCATTAAAAAAGCCCCGTGCATCATGAGCATCTGCAAAATGTTGGGTTTCTTGGGCTTTTTTTATCTACCATATGTTCTTAAGTTCTCTAGTTCTTCTTTGGACTTCTGCCTTTGCACTGGCATAGATTTTTTTCTTAACGGCACAGTTAATATCTTTTTGCCATATCTGGAAGGCTTTCCTTTTCTTGTCAATAATATGTTCAATCTCACTATCATTCTCATCAAACCAGTCCTGATGTCTCTTAGTCTGGTATCCGATAGTTTGTTCACAGGCTGAAATAATAGAAGTCTTCAATTTAGTCCAGTGTTCCTCAACATTTTCAGGAAGTTCCATAGGCAGTTGTTCCTTGAGAGTTGATTGAAAGCAAGCTCGTTTAATAGGATCTTGAAGGGCCAGGGTATTCATTTTACGCCTTGGTTTTCTTCCTTGGAGCCTACGATGAGGGACAATCTTTATGGCCATCGTGGATTGAATTAATCGATGGTCTGTCCAGCAGTCATCGGCGCTCGTCATGGCTCTGGTGAGAAGTACATCACGGCGATCTCTAGCATGGACAATTACATAATCTAAAAGATGCCAGTGCTTCGACCGTGGGTGCTTCCATGATGTTTTAAATTTATTTTTCTGGCGAAAGAGTGTGTTAGTAATGACAAGGATATGCTCTGCACATTTAGTCAGAAGTAAGATTCCATTCGTGTTGCTGTTGTCAACTCCTTCTTTCCCAATGATCCCTGGCCACAAATCAAAATCCCGCCCAACTCTTGCATTGAAATCGCCCAGGAGGATAATTTTATCCTCCTTTGGTATCTCTGATAAGATGGTGTCCAGCTGGGTATAAAATTTTTCCTTGATATCCTCATCTGCATCTAGTGTTGGTGCGTAAGCACTTAGGATAGTTGCCTGTTGGTTTTTGGCGAGTTTTATTCGCAGAGTTGAGAGTCGTTCGTTAATCCCAGTGGGAACTTCTGACAAGAGCTTCACAAGGTCGTTTTTGATAGCAAAGCCTACCCCATGTATTTGTCGTTCTTGTTCAGGCAGTCCTTTCCAAAAGAAGGTATAACCTCCTTTTTCTTCCTTCAACTGTCCTCCTGCTCTTCGAGTTTCTTGGAGTGCTGCTATATCAATATTAAAACGTCTCAGCTCCCTTGCAATAATGGCAGTCCTACGTTCAGGTCATTCACTATCCATATTGTCTTGCAGTGTCCGTATATTCCATGTTCCAAAATTCATGTGTTTTTTACGACCGCTAGATGGTGACCCCACTGGTCGCGGTAATCCAGTCAGGGAGAAAATGAGGCAGACTATGTTTAGGGCACCTTTTCTAGCCCCCTCCCCATATGGGGTGAGCAGAGTGGATCCTAAATAGGGCTGCTCAGTCGTGGATACAGCTGCCGAACTACTCAACTGCCTCGATCCTTGAGTCAGGGCGACTGAATCCGTATCCACCGCCCATGTGCTGGTCCATGACTAGGAGCTTCCGGATTTCACAGTCCTGCCCCCGTTGCCATTCGTCAGTCGCCATGGGACTTTTGGTTGTTTTGGGTTTGGTGTGGTTGGAAGACGCCTGTGCGTGAATTTGTTTTATGTGTGGAGATCGGTGCACAACGATCAGCACACAACCTTCACAGAAAAAGGCTCTAATCCAATGGCATGGATACCATGACGATTGGTGACCTTTTGTCTGCTGCAGCCTTCATCCGCCTTCACAGCCGTTGTAACAATACACCTTGTTATCTTCCACCTGTTCTGCCGTTGAGGACTTTCTTGGATCGTTCTTTGTCTGGTTCCTCCCCCTGGACCTTACCGCCATGGGTGACCCTGCCAGGAGTACATGACTCCCGACGGCTTCACTCACAGGGTTCATTGGGAACACACAAGCCCACTCACCACAACAAGGTGACGATCCAGCGAGTGATATATACTGTATATACAATATACATGAATGCTACTTCTTTGGTGTGGAGGAATTCCCCACTCCGGAAGTATTTGTATAACCCTTGTTGTATTCTTTACAGGTAGTCCTCATTTAGTGACTGCCTCATTTAGTGATCATTTGCAGTTACGACAGTGATTAAAAAGTGACATTACAACCAATCCTCACATTTATGACTTTTGCAGGTATGTAACACAAAGGAAAGCTGAAGTAAGATCATAAGCACAATCGTGGTTTCACTTAGCAACCTCTTCACTTAACAGCCAAGTTTCTGGTCCCAATTGTGGTTGCTAAATGAGGACTACCTGTACTTTGTGCCATGTTCTCATGGGTATTTTTTATGTATTTGTTTTTATTCATTTGTCAACTATTTTGTCATCCTTATGTTACTTACAGCTTTGCCATAGAAGGGTCTGGAAGAAATGAGGAGTCAGAATCAGGATAGCTTCCGGTGAGTGCCATGGCAAGCTAGATGTCCCTCCTGAAGTGGGATGGTGTTTACAGCAGAGATTGACAGCTGGATCCTGGATCCTTGCCTGCAAAATCTCTCTGGAGAAAGGAGAGATCATGAGATTGCCTTTTCTTGGTGACACAAACCAACAGCAGCGGCAGTGGCGGCAGCGCAGCAGATGTGGCGGCAGCGGCGGTGTGGCCTGCGGTGTCCTGGTGTGTCACGTGCAAACCCGGAAGTGCTGAGGGGGGGGGACTGGAAGAAGCAGCACCCCCACAAATCAGCACTGCTGCCACCACCACCTCAGCACTTCCGGGTTTGTGTGTGACACACCAGGACACCTCAGGCAACACAGTAGTGTGTCACGACACACACTTTGGAAAGCTATGCTCTAGGACATTATTCGAAGGAGATTTAAAACCAAGATGATTAAAAGTTCAGGGAAGTAATACAGAGTTGGCCTACTTGATCAAGGTTAAAATAGTACTAAAATTGTAGTTATTTCTGGTAACCCTTAATGGACTTTTGCTGATAAGGAATGAATGACAAGGCTTTTGGATTTTGTTTATAGTTAAGAGATGAGATATGGGAACAGTATTTGTCGTATTTTAAGATATGGTGATAAATTTCTAAAATTGTTTATACTTGCTGTGATGAAGGGAGAACCTACTTCTTTAAATACTTTTTTCCCTTTTCTTTTATTCTTTTTTCTTTTTTTCTTTTCTACACTTTTTCTTTTTTCTTTTTATTCTTATATTTTTTTTGTACTTTGTATTAGTTTTTATGTTTTCTAATTGTAATCTTTAATAAAAATTATTATATAAAAAGAATCAGGATAAAGGTCTAGGTGATAGGGAGCAGATTAATCAATTATTAATCTATTTTATTCCTTCTAGCTTCTGTGACTCTAAGATAAATTCAGAATATGGCTTCTCATAATTCTTGTAACAAAATTATATGAATTATTATTATCTTATTATCCTGATATTGTATAGGAAAGGTTCAGAACAAAAAATAGATTGCCAAAGGGTACCTAATGAGCTCATGGAAGAGGCTACATTCAAACAAATTGCTTCTTGATTCAAATTTCAGTCTCTTGGTCACTTTGTGGTCTATTCTGCACCACTCAGGATAATCAGTAGACTATTATAATATGAGTGATGGAAAATGTCCATCTTTTCCATTTCATTGCTTCTGTGCCCATAATATAATCAGAAATAACACTGACCTAAGACAATTACTCACTCCTTGACTACAAGAAGCAATACTCCCTCACAGCAAACATCAACATTTTGTTCAGAGTCCCAAACAAATAGCCAATAAAATTACTTTGACCTCTGCAAGTCTCTATAAAGAGTTTTACAGTGTTCAGTAAGAGCACTTTGATCTTCTCTCTGAAACTACAACTTCCTGATACAAATCAAAGCCTGTTAATATCAGGCAAGACATTTTGTAAAAGGATAAGAGGCAGACTGGAACAGCCATACAGTAGCTGTGTCCTATCTTTTATCACATGGGATTTGGACAGGAATTGATGTCATCCATCATACTCTTCCTTTAACCTCATCCTCCATATTGCCCTGAGCTAAAATAAGAAATGAGAACTTAGACCTTGGCCTTGGCTCATGAGGTTTGGCTAAGAATGGCATACAGCATTATACAAACAGATAACCTTGTACTTGTAGCATAGAGCCTACAATCGCATTTGTTTTGACCCACTTGACAGAGATGCCCAATTTATGGTATTAAACCAGGCATTCAGGAGATTGAACTGCCCACCCAATGAGTTCAATAGACAAAATAAAGCCAGATCAATTCCCAGGGAGAGCCTATTAAAAGACAGACCACAGAAACAGAACAACAGAACACCACTGTTTGTCACCTACAGGTCACAGCTCAAGCCACTCAAATGCATTATTTATAAGCTACACCCCATATTAGACAATGACACTGGGTGGCAGGCCCATACTTGCATACAGACAACCCTAAATTTATTTATTTATTTATTTATTTATTCATTCATTCATTCATTCATTCATTCATTCATTCATTCATTCATTCATTCAATTTATAAGGTATAAATATGTACCTTTGGATCATTTTCCTCAATAAATAAATGAACAAGTATAATGTTTTTGACTCATTTGTTTAATTGGGTTCTCTTTATCTAGTTTTAGGACTTATGTGGAGAACCTATCATGTTTTAGGTCATATTTATGCAGAAATATTGAAAATTCCAAAGGGTTCACAACTTTTAAGTACCACTGTATATCAGTTGGTCCTATCTGAATAACCTCTAATCATTATGTGAAGTTGTGGGAAAATTTCCATGCATTGCTTAATGTACCCATCTGCTTCCCTCTAAAGGTGGGAGCCAGTTAGGTCTAGTGGTTAAGGCAATGGGCTAGAAACCAGGAGACTGTGATTTCTAGTCCTGCCTTAAGCATGAAAGCCGGCTGGGTGACCTTGGGCCAGTCACTCTCTCTCAGCCCAACTCACCTCACAGGGTTGTTGTTGTGGGGAAAATAGGAGGAGGAAGGAGTATTTGGTATGTTCGCCGCCTTGAGTTCTTTATAAAAATAATAAAGGCGGGATATAAAATAAATAAAATAAATAAATAAATAAATAAAGGTGTTACATTTGTATGTAAAGATGCAAAGGTGGTAAAAATAGATTAATACATAAGAATGTATAATGCCTAAACAATAGGATCAGTGCCACAGCCCAATCAGCACAGAAGGGGAGTTCCATCACATTAGCCATCCATTTGACTGAGACAAACATAACCCTTCCCTTTGGTCCTTCCCCTCTCCAATTGGCCAAGGTCAGATGTATGTATGTATGTATGTATGTATGTATGTATGTATGTATGTATGGACTTGTGCTTAAACCACATATTTCAAATAAATGCATCTTTTTCTATGTGGGTAGTCACCAGTCACCAGTCACCATTATATAGTAAATAATTTTTAGATCTCTGAACAACCCAGTAATGTTGTCTGTACTCTCTCATCTCATTCCCAACCATACAGTATATTTATGTCATCTAACAGAATATTCCCCCCACACACACTTCCCACAAGTGAGGGGGGGAAATATTCTATTAGATGACATAAATACTGTATATGGTTGGGAATTATTTATTTATTCAACATTTATTCAAAATGTTGCCCAATTTCTTCCAGAACCTGTATCTGGTTTTCCATTATCACCATTCTATAGAGTGTAACAAACAACAATCACCAACCTATAAATTCCTTTGTTGTTGTTCAGTCGTTCAGTCGTGTCTGACTCTTCGTGACCTCATGGACCATAGCACGCCAGGCCTTCCTGTCCTCCACTGTCTCTCGGAGTTTACTCAAATTCATGTTCATTACATCGGTGATGCTATCTAACCATCTCATCCTCTGCCGTCCCCTTCTCCTTTTGCCTTCAGTATTTCCCAGCATCAGGGTCTTTTCCAGTGAGTCCTCTCTTCGCATTAGGTGGCCAAAGTATTTCAGCTTCAGCTTCAGCATCTGTCCTTCCAATGAGCAGTCAGGGTTGATTTCCTTTAGGATTGACTGGTTTGACCTCCTTGCAGTCCAAGGGACTCTCAAGAGCCTTCTCCAGCACCACAGTTCGAAAGCATCAATTCTTCGGCGCTCAGCCTTCCCTATGGTCCAACTCTCACAGCCATACATTACTACTGGAAAAACCATAGCTTTAACTATACGGATCTTTGTCGGCAAGGTGATGTCTCTGCTTTTTAATATGCTGTCTAGGTTTGCCATAGCTTTCCTTCCAAGGAGCAAGCGTCTTTTAATTTCATGGCTGCAGTCACCGTCTGCGGTGATCTTGGAGCCCAAGAAAATAAAATCTGTCACTGCTTCCATTTCTTCCCCTTCTATTTGCCAGGAAGTGATGGGACCAGATGCCATGATCTGGGTTTTTTTAATGTTGAGTTTCAAGCCAGCTTTTGCACTCTCCTCTTTCACCCTCATCAAGAGGCTCTTTAGTTCCTCTTCACTTTCTGCCATTAGGGTGGTATCGTCTGCATATCTGAGGTTGTTGATATTTCTCCCGGCAATCTTAACTCCGGCTTGTAATTCATCCATCCCGGCATTTCTCATGATGTACTCTGCATATAAGTTAAATAAGCAGGGTGATAATATACAGCCTTGTCGTACTCCTTTCCCAATTTTGAACCAGTCGGTTGTTCCATGTCCGGTTCTAACTGTTGCTTCTTGACCCGCATACAGGTTTCTCAGGAGACAGGTAAGGTGGTCTGGTACTCCCATCTCTTTAAGACTTTGCCACAGTTTGTTGTGATCCACACAATCAAAGGCTTTAGCGTAGTCAATGAAACAGAAGTAGATGTTTTTCTGGAACTCTCTTGCTTTTTCCATGATCCAGCGAATGTTGGCAATCTGATCTCTAGTTCCTCTGCCTCTTCGAAACCCAGCTTGCACTACTGGTAGTTCTCGGTTCACATACTGCTGAAGCCGAGCTTGTAGGATTTTGAGGATAACCTTGCTAGCATGTGAAATGAGCACAATTGTACGGTAGTTTGAACATTCTTTGGCATTGCCTTTCTTTGGAATTGGAATGTAAACTGACCTTTTCCAATCCTGTGGCCACTGTTGAGTTTTCCAAATTTGTTGGCATATTGAGTGCAGCACTTTAACAGCATCATCTTTTAGGATTTTAAATAGCTCAGCTGGGATACTGTCTTCTCCGCTAGCTTTGTTGCTAGTAATGCTTCCTAAGGCCCACTTGACTTCACTCTCTAGGTTGTCCGGCTCAAGGTCAGTGACCACACCATCGTATTTATCAGGGATATTAAGATCTTTCTTGTGTAGTTCTTCTGTGTATTCTTGCCACCTCTTCTTAATCTCTTCTGCTTCTGTTAGGTCCCTGCCTTTTTTGTCCTTTATCATGCCCATCTTTGCACAAAACGTTCCCTTGATATCTCCAATTTTCTTGAAGAGATCTCTAGTCTTCCCCATTCTATTGTTTTCCTCGATTTCTTTGCATTGTTCATTTAAGAACTTGCTATTCATTGAGTTATGCAAGCCCCTTCGCCACAACAAGGCAGTGATCCATGAAGGGGTTTCCTTCTCTCATATAAAAAGGTGAAGGTTCCCCCCACACATCTGTGCAGTCGTGTCCGACTCTAGGGGGCCAGTGCTCATCTCTGTTTGTTACTAATTCATACATTTTAGCCCTTTCATTCATATTTAAAGCTACCCCTTCCCTTTCCTGCACATATTCAATTTCACTATGTAGAATCAGACCACTTTTATTCAGATGTGTTAAATCTTTCCTCTTTCTCTTACTTTCACAGACACACAACATAACTATTTTTATTTTGTTCATTTAATTTGTGAAAACATATTATTTCATATGACATAGGTATTGACCTCCACCTCCCATCATGGCTTTGGTCATTCAAGTTTTAATTTAACATGTTTTAGTTATATGCAGAAAGTATACACTAGGTAAGCAGTTTTACTCATACTCATGCCCCATACAGAATTCTCTGCTAAGCGTTAGGACAGTACCAGTCAGTCTGGGTTTATTTTGGCCATTATACCAAAGTATTTCTTCTGTTACATCATAGCCGTAAAGTGATTGTTAAATGTTTACTTTCCTTTTCACCTAAAGCCAGCAGTTCATGTTTCAGTCCATAAATTTTAATGAGCTAATATAACAATGAATTACACTTATCTCATGGCAGGTACTGCAATCTAGGCAAGCTAAAAGGAATAACGTTTTGCCAACAGACAAAGAAATTAGAAGCTTTCAGATCCAGGATTCAAATAGGACAAAACAGCTTGTAAGACATTCTATGGATGCATTAATAAGAAGGTTCAATCTAGTACTTAACTTTGTAGCACTTCACAGGAGAAATACCAACTTTCGTCTCCTCAAACTGCTGTACTAGAGAGGAGAAACCTTCCAATAGAAGAGAATATCTGTAGCTCAGGGTTGAACTGTGGAGTCCTTGGTACTCTCTGAGCTTGGTTGTTTGCTTGCAGATGTTTCATTACCCGACTAGGTAACATCATCAGTGCTGGAACTCCAAGCAAACAACCAAGCTCAGAGAGCACCAAGGACTCCACTAATAACCTTAGCAAATAACATAAGAGCAATAGGGTCATTTATTTCCATGCAGTATACAATGCAGGTTTTGAGTGGATAACAGCATCCATAAGAGAAGTCATTGCCCTTGACTGCTGTACTTCTGCACAGGGTTGTATACCTCTTTCCCCACTGAATTCATCTTTGAATGCACCATTAGGGGCAAAGATGTAGAGATAGTTAACAGAGGGGCAGTGCACATTTTCCCCCTTTGCTTGTCCGTAAGACTTACTGTGCATGTCTTGATATAACATGCCTCGTATTGGTTTAAAGTGATATTCTCAGTGCTTTCACCACTTTCTTTCTTTCTTTCTTTCTTTCTTTCTTTCTTTCTTTCTTTCTTTCTTTCTTTCTTTCTTTCTTTCTTTCTCAATTCAATCTTCTTTCTCTTCTGTCTCTCACCTGACTCACTCACTCTTTCTATAGAGGTGGAAGCTTTTTTATCATCATGTTATTTCCTAAATACAATGAGTCCTCAACCTATGACCAGTGACCATTCGAAGTTACGATGCTGCTGAATGAATGGTGGCTACAACTGGTCCTTGGAGTTCCAGCTGTCCCAGCACCCCCACAGTTGCCTGATCGCAATCTGGGCGCTTGGCAACCAGTTCGCTCATATGACCGGTTACAGTGCCCCATGATCACATGATCGCCATTTGCAACCTTCCCTGCCGGCTTCGCCAGAAAGTCAATGGGGAGGCCGGCAGGGAAGGTCGCAAGTCATTGGGGTAAGTCTCCCCCACCTGGGCACCCTCTCCCAGCCCCTCTGCACTTGCACCATGCCGGCCACTCATGCACTTGCACCGCACCACCACACCCCCTCCCCGACCCGTGCCACACCCTCACACACTCTCCCTGACCCATACCATGTCTCTTGTGCACCCTTGCACCCTTGCATACCCTCCCTGACCAGCGCTGCACCCTCATGCACCCAACCCATGCCACACTCCCAGACAGACTCTCCAACCCATGCTGCACCCTTGTGCACCCTCCCTGATCCACACTGCACCTCTCACACCACCCTCACACCATCGTGCACCCTTCCCAACCTGCACTACACCCTCGCACACCCTCCCCAGCCCACACCGCACCTCTCGTGTGCCTCCTTACCCCCTCACACTCCCTCCCTGAACAGCACTGCATCATTGCGCATTGCCCCTGACCCTCGCCACACCCCCATGCATTTGACCCGTGCCATGCCCTCATGCACCCTCCCTCTCACATGCCACACCTCTCGCACACCTCACACCTTTGCGCTTCCTCCCCGACCCACGCTACACCTTCCCTGACCTGTGCCACACCTGCCCTGCACCACTGTGCACCCCCTCACTACCTCCCCCACCTGGCAGCAGCCATTTACCTGCCTTTTCATCTATCTATGCCTTTTCATCTATCTATTCTTTTCTATCTATCTTTTCATCTATCTACAAAAGCCGACATCAATGCTGAAATTCAGCATCGCCTGAGCTCTGCGAGTGTAGCTTTCTCCCGAATGAAGCGTAGAGTGTTTGAGGATCAGGACATTTGCAGGGAGACCAAAATGCTTGTTTACAAAGCCATTGTACTACCAACCCTTCTGTACGCCTGTGAAACATGGACCCTCTACAAACGCCACCTCCAACTTCTTGAAAGATTCCATCAATGCTGCCTCCGAAAAATTCTGCAGATTACTTGGGAAGATAGGCGGACTAATGTTAGCGTATTAGAAGAAGCGAAAACCACCAGCATTGAAACAATGATCATCCAACATCAACTTCGCTGGACCAGCCATGTTGTTCGAATGCCTGACCATCGTCTTCCAAAGCAGCTACTTTACTCCCAACTTAAGAATGGAAGACGGAATATTGGTGGACAGCAAAAGAGATTCAAAGATACTCTCAAAGCTAATTTAAAAAAATGTAATATCAGCATTGAGAACTGGGAAGCCCTAACTCATGAGCGTTTCAATTGGAGGTCATCCTGTATTAATGGCGCTATGTACTTTGAAGAAGCACGAGTACAGGGCGAAAAGGAGAAAAGAGCTAAAAGGAAGGCACATCAGGCAAACCCTCATCATGACCGTCTCCCACCCGGAAACCTATGCCCTCATTGTGGGAGGTTGTGCGGATCCAGAATTGGCCTTTATAGCCACTTACGGATCCACCGTTAAAATTTTACCTTTGGAAGACAATCTTACTCGGCTACGAGTGATCGCCAATGATTTACCTGCCTGCTGGCCTGGGACTAGCAACTTCCTGCCAGCTTCCCCGCTGATGTAACAACTACCTGTAAATCTTTATTTTTCTTTCATGCAAGCCCCAGCCTCAAGAATACTTTCTTAACGTAAGTTATGCTTCTAACTGTGGTGCTTCTGTCTCCATGCATTCTTTTCACAGTTTAAAGGTATCTGCTATTCAACACTCCACTGTTTCATAATGCCTTCTGTCAGTTGACTTAACACTAGCAGGTCATCACTGCTGCTAATTGTAAAGACGTTCAATAAAACCACCAAAATTGAACCACTGAAGATTGCAGAGATGAGATAGTACCAGACTGAGCCATTCTGAATCTTCTTTAGATTGTAGGCCAGAGATGGCCCACGAAGCCTCCATATCCATCCTGCAGAGATACTTCCCCATCTCTCCAATGTTGTCCTTCAGCTCAGTTCATTTTTCCACACAGTCCCTGAAACTGTTCTTCCAGAGAGAAATGTATCAATTCAAAAAGAAACAGAGAACAACATTGCCCTGCTGTTTCTGCTCAGAAAAAGAGACGTTATTCCTTCATGTATAAAGCAGAGGAAATTAATATTTTGAGTCTCTTTCCTCCTTTTTCAATACAAAGAAAGGCATGCACCTATCACTCATTACAGTTCTCTGCATGGATAATGTTCTCCTTGCAAAAAGAGGCAGGGAATGATTGCTTTACATGGAGAAAGTGTTCCCATGCAAACAAACTCCCTGAAAAGTAGGGCTTCTAGGGAGATGGATAGAACTTTGAGAAGCAAAGGGCTCTCTTTCATATCATCTGTTTCCATGAGATGTCCTGGGAATCAATCAGGCTAGACAGAGTTTCCAGCCCCTGCTATAGGACAATATTTTCTTGATATGTTTGTGAAATCAATTGATGCCTATACATTAATGCTACTTTGAGCTCAATTACTTTCAGGTTAGCTTGCAGATACTATACATTCTAGCAGGCATGTGATTACCACTGAATAGTAATTCATCTCTCATTTGCTATCAGCTGATGACTAGGACTATGCACTATGTTTCATCGTGCATGTCTTAGTTAAGTGGTACAAGCATAAGAAAAACAATAAAGCAATATAACATTCCATGTGCAAAAAACATAAGGAAGAGCAGATAAGCAGACATGGAGCTACTATTTTTACAAGTACAGTAGTCCCATATCAGCTTGACTGTCTAATACAATGGAGAGACAATGTTGAACCATAACAGCTTAACTCTTCCACCTACTCTGCTCAAATCCGGTATCCCTTTCTTTTGTGTTCTTTGAAGGAGCTCCTGTTGCTGGGGAAAAGCAATAGATTGAGTTATCAAGGTGAAGTTGTTGTTTTTTAAATCGTTTTCATGCCTCACCTCCAGTAGTTCTTTGTAAGAAGTGGGGAGGAGGTGAGGCATGAAAAGGATAAAAAATGTTCTTTGAAGAACATGCTGTTACTGTAATTTTGAAGGAACTATTTTTGCCTTCAGGAAGAAGAAGGATTATTTAGATTTAGTGTTCTTTGTTGAAACATTGTAATCTTCATTAGGGAGGTGCTGTATTTTGGATGCAAAACCGAAAAGGGGTTTCCTACTCCATGGTACACCTAAGTGCCAAAAATCTACCAAGATGACTCTCATTAAAAAGTTTGTCCACCAAAACTTTTGAGAAGGATATAAAAAGTAACTTTCTTAATGCATCTTTTCTCCATGCATCTTTGCATGGAGACTTTCCAAAATCTATAACTGAGATCATATTCAAACTTCGCATTTAAAGCAATTTTAAACATGTTGAATTGAGATAGTTCCCCATCTATAGAAGTTATGAATGGTAATACTAATAATAAAATCTAACAGCCTTTAAGAAAATGCCTGTAAAATCTCTAATTCCTAGAGTGTGTGGAGAATGATAGTCATTCCTGGTTAAATGACTAGTTAAACATAATTCTAGTTAATATGAGCCTAAATGTTCTTCTGGGGACTTTTTCAACATTTTTTGTTGATGAGCAACAAGATTAATTTAGGAAATACTCCCTCTGCATCTCTTCTGGTCTTTACACAGCTCTGTCTGATCTGAAGTACTACTAAGGGGAAAATGCAATCAGAAAAAAGAGAGATCTGCTCTTGAATAAGATTAGCTACAGAAGAGGGCTCTGAAAGTTAAGTTGTAAGTATGTGTGATGCCGTGCTGTATACATTTTTGTGCTAGATGAAATTGTGCAGAAAGATATTTAGATTTAAAGACTTGAATTTATAGTCTCAAAAAACCCTAACACCAATGTAAACAAAAGTCCTGTGGGACTGAAATATACTATAATGCTTAAAGCAAGAAAATATGTTGGTAGATACAGAAGGCCCTCTGGACCTATAAGAATAAACCAGTTGTCAACATTTTAATTTATATTTTAAAGGAATTACAGTGAATCAAGGATATATTTCAACAGCCATGGGAAAAAAGTCACTTGATACCATGCATGAATTAACTGTTTATCAATCAATCAATCAATCAATCAATCAATTTTTATTTCGGTCATAGACCAGTACATAACTAATAACATAACAATAATGCTAAAATAGAAATATAAATAAAAAGCCATATTGATAGAATAAAATAAGGTAAAGGTAAAATTATTAAGGTAAAATTACAAAATACAGGTATTAAAATGCAAAAGAATCCTATAAAATTACAATTAAATTTTACAATGAATAATCTAAATGCTATAAACTAAGACAAATAACTATAAAAGATAAGTAATACTAGAATTTATAAAACACTACAAGAATGTAAGGCTATGCTACTTATATTAAGTCTAATACTTGCTGAAGCCCTGCTAGGGTTTCTTGGAATTAAGACCATTATTTCCAGCCAGTTATAACTATTTATCTTTTCCCTTCTTTTGGTCAAGAATAATAGCTTAATCTCCAAACATCTGTTTTTGCCAACAAGAGTTGGATACCTCTATGGACTGAAAAAGGAACAATAAATTGAAGCTGAATCCAAATATACTGAAGACACTGTGGACTGGTGATTCATAGGTCCGGAATGGGTAAGTGTCTGATTCTAAATAAGAATGTGTTACCCCTGAATGAGTAGGAGTAGAGTCTTGGTATATTCCTGGATTCATTATTACTTGGGGTTCATATAGCATTGATGGTTCAGAGTGCATTCAGCCAGCTCTACTTGTTCTAGAAGCTGCATCTGGTCCTAGCTAGGACTAGAAGGCCTAGCTACCATAGTCTATGCTCTGGTAATCTTCTGTTTGGGTTACTGTAACATAATTTACCTAAGTCTGCCCTTGAGAACTCAGAAATTTCAGTTAATGCTTAATGCGGAAGCAAGACTGCTATACAGAATATTCTTCAGACCATGTAACACCAGTCCTTAAAATGGCTTTCTCAAGGCTTGCTTGCAGTCAACTACTGCTGTAGATCCTTTCCATGTATCCTGTTGCAGAATCAGGTCATCCTTTCCTATACTTGTTCCTTTAATCCTTGAATGTCTCTGTGTGCTCCAGTGTTCCAATTTGTCAAGAACTTTTTGATTCTGTCTTTCTTGGTTAGCATTATTTCCAACTTAGTATTATCTACAGATTTGATAATATCCATACTGTGCCTCCTTCTAATCATTTATACAATCTGTGACTTCTTTCATTCCTGAGCAGAGTCAAGAATGATTATTCTATGCAGTTGTTCATCTAGCCATAGATCCTCTCAGCAGTCTAGTTCTGTATGTTTGCATCATGTCAGCAAACATATCAAAGGTCTGACAAGAAGCCAGTGTGGCTGCACTGAAAGCTTAGTGAAGATCTGAAAATAAAAGGATAATGTCTATGAGAGACCGAAGAGAGGGATAGGTCACCAATGAAGAGTAAGTACAGGTAGCCTAGATTTGCAGATATCATGTCAGGCTAGTTAAAGCTTAGAATGAGTTAATATTACTGAATTAGTGAAATATACTAAGAATAACAAAAAGATCTTCTTCAGAAACAGTTGTTCGGTGAAGATGGCAAAAGACTAACCAAGGTAACAAAGGGAGGCAGAACACTCAATTCCTCAGTCTTCTTTAAGAAAGAGATTTGTGTTCCACTGGGTAACTGAATTATGTATAGAAACACAGTTAAGGAATTTTGTTGTTGTTGTTCAGTCGTTTAGTCGTGTCCGACTCTTCGTGACCTCATGGACCATAGCACGCCAGTTAAGGAATACCTGTTTTGAATGAGTTTATAAGGCCAGATAACTTACCTTACATAGGATTCAGAAACAGCTTGCTGATGATCTAACTGAACTCTCTTAATCATGCTTAAGAAATAACAGAGAATGGATGAAATATCTTATGCTTGTAGTAAAACAATGCTATCACTCTCTTCAAAAAGGAGAAGAACATAGATCTTGGGAACTCTATACCAGTCAGACTGACATCAATACCTGAGAATATTCTTGCGCAGATCACAAAGAGATTAACCTGTAAACACCTTTAAAAGAATGTGCTAATTACCAGCATAGATTGTCAGGAATAAGTTTTGTTAAACTAATTTTATTTCATTTTTTTGACCAAATCACTTCCTTCAGATATTGTGTGAATGCTGTAGACACAATATATATCAATTTCCTAATGATAACAGCTGTTCAATTCTGGCATCAATTGCTAAGGGAGATGGTGGAATACTTTGCTCTGTTGTATGTATGCAAGCTTACACTTGATAATCATCTGTCAGAAATACTTTAATTTTGATGGTCTAAATGGCTTCTTAAAATTCCACTATTCTGTCTTTTGCCTTTATTTGGGCTGACTCCTTAGTAATCATTATAATCTTTTGAAAGAACCACTCATAATCTCCTCTGGAATTTAGCCCATAATCAAGCAGCTCAGTCTGTAATGTTCCAGATTCACTCTTTCCACCTCTCTTTTGGAGTCAGGGACATCACTCATCTCTTTTATGATATAGCAGCCATTTTCCAAACATTTTCAAATATTCAAATAATAAATGTTATTATTATTGCAGTGTTTCTGAAATGACACCCACAAGTTTCTTCATCAATTTGGGATGTAATTCAATTGGAATCTTATTTAAAGTAGATGGGTACTGCCAAATCATCTCCTTATTTATATTGAGTTGAAGTCATTCCTTATACAAAGCAAAATAAGCACTGAGCAGGTCCAGCAGCAGCAGCTACATCATCTGTTAACATGTCATCATATTTCTATATTAGAGCTGGTATGAAAAAAATATCATTTATTGTGGTGTCATTTGTCAAGTAATAGCACAAAATGATAAAGGAATGATTATGTATGGCTTGCAGTCGGAATTCCAATTCAAATCCACAGCCAAGGGAAATGAAAGCAAGCTGATTTTCTCAGCCTATCTTCTCCTTTCCCACACTCTTGCTGTAAACAACATTGCAACAGCATTATGATAATACAGAACTGCGTGTTCAGATTATATTCACCTCATCATCTGACCATTCGGAGGATGATCTTACAGTGTGGACATGTTTTGTTTTTTCTGTGATTTTGTTTTTAAGAAAATGCTTCAGAAAATAAATGTTCATAAATGTCCATTTTCCCACTCCTCAATTTTGTTTTTGGAATTCACTGAGAAGAAAGATAATGCTACCTATTTTGAAGTGGGTAAAGAACATACACCCACCCATCCCCAGTCTTCTTTCTTGTTATTTTTTATTTATTTATTTATTTTTCAAATTTATTCCCCGCCCATCTCCCATGCAAGGGACTCTGGGCGGGTTACAATAAATAAAAAATTTAAAAACTATACAAAATATCTAAAAACACAAGCATAACATAATAAAATAAAATCCAAGATGGATTTGGACCCGCAGAATAGATCGTGGAGCTACGGGGCCAGCCAACCCCAGGAGGCACTACCACCTCCGACGTCCCAGGCCAGGTGGCAGAGCCAGGTCTTAAGGGCCTTCCAAAAGGCCAGGAGGGAGGGGGCCAGTCTCACCTCCGGGGGCAGGATATTCCACAAGGCAGGCGCTATCGCAGAGAAGGCATGCCTCCTGGACCCCGCTAGATGGAATTCTCTTGTTGAGGGGGTCCAAAGCATGCCCTCTCTGCATGCACGGGTGGGGCGGGCCGACGTTATCGGGACGAGACGGTCCCTCAGGTACCCTGGTCCTATGCCATGTAGGGCTTTAAAGGTAATCACCAACACCTTGACTTGGAACCGGAAGCAAACTGGCACCCAATGCAGCTCGCGTAGCAGGGGTGTCACATGCGCCAATCTTCTGGCACTCATAACTGCTCGCGCTGCTGCATTCTGCACCAGCTGAAGCTTCCAGATACTCTTCAAGGGTAGCCCCATGTAGAGCGCATTACAGTAGTCTATACGGGAGATGACAAGGGCGTGAGTGACTGTTCGGAGGGCCTCCCGATCCAGGAAAGGGCGTAACTGGCGCACAACTCGCAGCTGTGCAAAGGCCCTCCTGGCCATGACTGCCACCTGCTCTTCGAGCAGGAGTCGCGAGTCCAGGAGGACCACCAGATTCCGCACTGGATCCGAGTGGGGTAGTGCAACCCCCCCCCCCAGAACCAAAGATGACAACTTCCCGGATCCAGGGGGGCCATCAATCCACAGCCACTCCGTCTTACCAGGGTTCAGTTGAAGCCTGTTGTTCCCCATCCAGACCCCCACAGCCTCCAGGCACTGAGATAAGGCATTGACCGCATCACTTACTTCACCCGGGACGGAGATGTATAACTGGGTATCATCAGCATATTGGTGATACCTCATCCCATGGTGACGGATGATCTCGCCCAGTGGCTTCATGTAGATGTTGAATAGGAGAGGAAAAACTCAGAAAACTCTTCCGAACGGCCCTGTAAATGGGTCTCCCCCTGCTCCTGACCCAAAAGTGATATTGTAATCTTGAAAAGGGCCGTCGGGCGGCATTCTGCGGATGCAATAAGAGCGGAGAAATATTCACGTTTCACCACTCTTTCCGCCACAATGTAGGCCTTGACTGCGGCTCTAGATTGTGTTCGGTCAGATTCAGTCTTCGTCTTTCTCCAGCGGTGCTCTAGACGTCTCTTAACCCTCTTCAAAGCCCTTAACTCTTCCGTGAACCACGGAGAGCAGCGGGCCGAGCAGGGCCGGAGAGGTCGCATAGGCACGATCTTGTCCAGGGCTCCGGCCGCTGCCTTATTCCAGGCTGCGACCAGGACCTCCACTGGACCGTGAAGCAAGTCCTCGGGAATAACACCCAGCTCCTTCTGAAACCTCACTGGGTCCATCAGTCGCCGGGGGCGGACCAATCGAATGGGTCCTGCCTCCCTGCAGAGTGGGGCAGCACAAGAGAGTCTCAGGGTCACCAGGACGTGGTCTGACCATGACAATGGGAAAAGATGTAACTCTCCCCTCAGATCACATTGCCACTGCTCAGACAAGAAAACTAAGTCCGGGGTGAGACCACTGTCACGAGTCGGGTCACGAATAATCTGAGACAGGCCCATAGCTGCCATGGTAGCCATGAACGCCCGGGCCGCCTCCGAGGACCGTCCCAGAGACGGCAGATTGAAGTCCCCCAGAACCATAAGTCTGGGGAACTCCACCACCAACCCTGAGATAGCCTCGAGCAGCTCAGGCAGGGAAGTTGCTACACAGCAGGGAGGCTGGTACAGCAGCAACACTCCCAACTGTTCTTGTGAACCCAACTTGAAAAACAGGGTCTCACACCCGGTCACTTGTGGAGCAGCGCCCCTGAAGGCCACAAGGGACTCTTGGATGACAACTGCCACCCCTCCTCCCCTGCCCCGGTGTCTCGGCTGATGCCACACCCAGTAATACACGCCAGGTCAGCCCCCTCCTCTATGATTAGATCACCTATAAGGGGGGCCTTGTTGTTCACCGACCTGGCGTTCAGCAGCAGCAGTCGGAGACGGGAGCCCACGAGGATCTGCTTACCAGGGCCTGGGTATGAACACGGGGGGCCGGAATGCGCCACCGGTAGCAAACACCGGGGGCGCCTTCCCCGATGATGGCCTGCCCTCCGGTTCCCGTCATACCGTCCCTGCCCGTCACCACCTGAATCAAATAGCCCGCCATACAGCCCCCAGAGATTCCCGGCTCTGGCCTAGTAGCCTCCACTCCCAGGCCTCCGGAATTCTTGGGCTTAATCAAGGGTCCCTTATCCCATTCATCCATTGTCCAGTCCCACACAATGTCAGGCAGTGACAAGACCCCCCAGTGCACCAGCTCTCGCTCTCGGCACTGTTAGGGTCCAGCACCACCCCCACTCACACTCTGTACCTCTCCCTCAACTTCTCTCACTGGTCAGGGAGAGGTACCAACACCCACCAACAGTCACTCCTACCCCACCTGGCTCTCACCCAGGGGGTACTCTTACATACCCATACATTCTTGGCTCCCCCTCCTCGTCTCTCACCCGGGGGGGTCCACATTCACACCAAGGGACCCCTACGAACCCTCTGCCACCTTAGCTTAAATGGGACGACATCCAGAATTTTATGGGGGTTACTCCATGTTCTTTGTATGCCCTGGTCTCCTGGGGTATCCGTCCAGCCTCTGTGCCTTCCAGGGCCGCAGGGTTCTCCACCAACTCCAGTCCGCTCCAACATCGGAAGCCTCCGAACCCCCTCTAGGAGTCGGCCCAGGAAAAAAGTCCAGGAGTCCGCTGTCACAACCGGGCTCCCCTCTGTGCTGTGACGGCTCTGCTAGGCCCCCACCAACTCCACCGGCCTAGCTCAAATTCTGATGGTCTCCAGCCTCCAGCAATTGAAAACAGAGAGGCCTCTGGCAGCCTCCAGCAGCCCTCGATAGTCTACGGTTCCGCAGGCTCCGCCGGCCCCAGCTCGAAGACCAATAGCCAAAAACCTCCAGCCTCCAGCTGCCATTCGGCAGCCTCCCGCAGTCTCCAACCTTCGGTGGGCACCAGACACCAGGTCCTTGCCAGCTCCACCGGCCCAGCTCGAACCCCACAGTCTCTGCGGCCTCCGGCTTCCAACGGACCTCGGCAGCCTACGACGTCTCCGGCTGCTCACTGGGCTCGTTTCTTCGCGCCGTTCCACGGAGGCTCCGACTGGACACAAGGGCTCGCTGTAGCTGTGATGGAATGTGTCCCTGGAGGGGTGTGTGTGATGTGATGGAATTCGGAGTTGAGGAAGGAGGGAGCGCATTCCAAGGAGGCAAATGCTCCCACAGCCCTGAGAGCCTTGGCAGGCAAACAAAGAAAGTTAGATTAGCCCCACCCTAGAGTCCCTGGAGTATTTCCCCTTAGGTTAGTTAGGATAGGTTGAGTCTGGCAAGATTGATGTCAGGGGAACTAAGTCAAGAACCATGCTGAGCCGATGTCTTAGTTTCTTAGCCGAACTCTAGTTTCTTTATTGTTCCTAACTACAGACAAAATCTTGCCAGACTCAACCTATCCTAACCAACCTAAGGGGAAATACTCCAGGGACTCTAGAGCGGGTCTACCCTAACTTTATTTGTTTGCCTGCCAAGGCTCTCAGGGCTGTGGGAGCATTTGCCTCCTTGGAATGCGCTCCCTCCTTCCTCAACTCCGAATTCCATCACATCACCCCCCCACCTCCAGGGACACATTCCATCACAGTAGCATAGCATAAATCAAATGGGCCCTTAATGGAGAGTAAGTGTGTGCCCTGTAGGGAATAAAAATCCAAACCATAGTTTGATCATGAATGTATATATAGGCTGACCATACGTCCCGTTTTGAATGGGACAGTCCCGTTTTTTAAACAATTCCCAACCGTCCCGTCATTTTAAGAAAAATATCCATTTTGTCCCATTGTTTAAAGTTCCTGCGGCGAAGTGCGCATGCATGTGCACGCCCACTTTGTCCAGCAAGCTGTGGGTAGGTTAGGGTCCCGTTTTTCTCTCAAGGAAATATGGTCAGACTGCCTAGAGTCCCCTCTGGAAATGGGGGGAGATGGGCGGTGATATAAGTTAGAAATATAAATAAATAAATGGTCAGCAAAAAAAAGCCCTTCCCAATACAGGAGCAACCCCCATACTGAAAAGTCCCAAAATTTATTGACAGAAAAACATGGAAACTAATTCTAAGTAAAAAGAGGAAGTCATTATTAGAAAATTGGAAACAATTGTTTACAGCCATTAAAAATAATGAGTCCCATACTTTTTGATGCAAACTTGCATAGTCAGATGGGCAGTGTATAAATCTGACAAAATAAATAAATAAATAAATAAATAAATAAATAAATAAATAAATAAATAAATAAATAAATAAATGTATGCATGACCCATTGAGAATGGGTCACATATGATGAATGAATGAATGAATGAATGTCACATATCTGCAGCTGCTTAGGTAGCTTACTTTCAATTGTTATATGTGTGAGGGTGCAATGATCCCTCTATGCCCTTAGATTTAAACATAGATAAACTTCCAGGCTGGCAAAAGGGATCTGTAAGGCAGGTGAGACAATTAATAGACCAGCTGAAAAGCAATAAAGCCCTTGGTAATGACTTCATCCCCACTAAGGTACTAAAAAATAATAGTGATTGGTGGGCTCCAGTACTGACAACACTCTTTACTTGCATTGACAACTTGGCTAACATTCCAAAGGACTGGGCAATGGCAATTATTGTGCCAATCCATGAGGAAGGCCAGAAGAGACATGCTGAAAATTACTGCCCAGTCTCCTGAATATAGTCAGCAAAATGTAAACATTTAGACAAGACACTCTATGACTATATATAAGATTATATTTTAGAAGAGGAGCAAAGCAAGGAAGATCCACAGCTGACCAAGTGATACATTATATCATCTGGTTCAGAAATATGCATATGACTCTAGAATCCCATTGCATGTAGCCTTCATTGACCTGCAATCAGTCTTTGGCTGAATCTTCAGAGAGATTCTATGGAAGAAACTGCTGGATATTAATATAGATAAAAGACTTCTGCCATTGGTGCACAAATTATATAGTAATACTAGCATGAGGGTTAGATGCGGCTCCCTTGGCCAATTAATTGACTAAATTTTTATAACACAGGGAGTCATACAAGGGTATCTCGTTGCTCCACTATGATTCAACTTCTATATAAATTTGGTGGTACAGCATCTTAACTAGGAAGAGGTCCATCCTCCCAAGTTAGCAGAGTGGCACATCTCAGTACTCTTGTATGCCAGTGATATGGCCCTCCTCTTATAGGGCTGAGAAGAGCACTAAAAGCCCTTGCAAAGTATTGTGAGAACCAAAAATTGCAAACATACTATCAAAAAACAAAAGAGCAGAGCTGGACTATTAATGGTAATGAAATAAAGTATGTCAAATGTTTCAGTTATTTAGGAATAATGTTCCATTCATCCAGGTGGGGAAATGCCCATTTAGACCATGTAGCACATGTAGCACAGAGAAGCACCATGGCTATACCGACCTATTTTTATTCCAAGGGAGGGCAATATATTCCCACGGCACTAAAATTATTTGAAGCAAAAATAATGGCACAGCTACTATATGGCATGCATGTGGCTCCTTATTCTAACTTTGTCTCAGAGAGAGGGTGCAATCCAAATTCCTGAGACCAATTTTGCAAGTCCCTAAACGTGCTTCTAATGTGGCTCTAAGATTGGAATTGGGAGTCATAAGGGTAGAGGCTCAGAGTTAGACTGCTATTCATAGCTGTTGGCTGAAACTGATGTTTACCCGATTGGCTTGGTTACCCTGAAAATAAAAGGCAGGTTTTGCACTCCATGGAAGATAAAGTGGCTTTTTATGGCTTTACTTGGCAGGCTTTGCAACCATTGAGATATGAGGAAGCCAGAAAGCTAGTGAAACAAATGATATGGCAGCAGGCAATTAGTAAGGCACCTTAAAATATGGAGGTTTCCCTGTAGTACTAGCCCTGAGGACTATTGCCAGTCACTGAAAAATGCTAGACGTCACACAGCATTTGCTCTAGCTAGGCTAGATATATTACCCTCAGCTGTAATGGATGGTAGATACCATAAGATCCTTTTTTCTTATCAGTTCTGCCCCTGTAGATCTCAGGTGACTGAGGATGTACAGTATGCCACCTTCGATTACATTGTAATTTCTATAGTGAATGGCATGCCTCCTTAATCTCACCTCTGCTAAAAGAGCTACCCGGTAGAGAAGATGAGACATATATCTCTTTTCTCCTGGCACACTGTAGAAGCAACGTTACAAGGTCAGTAGCTAGATCCTGCCTATTAACTATGAGGGTTCGCACCAGGTCCTAGTGGACATAACAGGATATCTACCAAGTATTTAATATCATTTGGTTAAAAAACTACACCACTGCCACAGGGCTACGATAACAACATAAAATGTCTGGATTTAATGCTCAGAGTCCAGAAATCAAAATTTGTTCAACTGAAATGACAGCTGCTACAATGTAAGGGTAGGCCAGCACTATTTCTCTTTTGCTGCCTATTAGTTGTTTTATTGCTATGTTCATTTTACCTTTAATATTTCATATTGTTTTGCTCTATTTTGTGCTTCTGTATGTGGCTGGTCAATGACCATAAATAAATGTTCCTGATTTACTTGCATAAATCAAATAGAACAGAGAAACAGTGGAAAAGAAAATGCTCAATATGAATGAATTCTTTGGAAAATGAATGCTGATATTAGCAGTTCAGAAGCAAGAGTTTTGGCAGAGCTTATTTTAAGAGAAACCTGTAAGAGAAGAGTAAGAAATTACTTAAGTCTATAGTGCAAAAAGATGGGTTCTTAAAGAAGATAAAGGTCAATGAAAGAGAATGATTCAAGACATGATTGATAAAGCCATTAGATCTTTAAGCTTAGGTAATTTTCACACCATTGACCACAATGCTGTGATGTGGAATCTGCATGTAATTTTGCAGTGTGGGTCTATTCAAAAATAATATACAGCTATTATCTTTGAACCACTGACATTTGGTTACAATAGAGAAAATATCAAGTATCTCTTGTATTGTATAGTGAAGACTGAAATGCTAGTAGAGGACATGTTTCAAGTTTTCCAGGAGAACAATGATGCAACAATAGTTTCATACCATATTTTACAAGGCATTTTATTACCCACTGGTAACAAGTCTTAAAAAGGTACGGTGAAATCTACTTAGATTCATAGAATATTGATACATATGCTCAATATGTAATTCATGCAAACACATTTCAAAATGTATCCCTGCTTTATGCCATCTTATATACAGTAAGGAGGATTCAAACTGGATCCAAGAAGTTCCCCCTTTGCTATATACACATTAGATTTAAAAATTCTGATTTTTTACAAAGTTGGTATAAGAGGAATTGGAAACAATAAGATTGAAGCTGAGCTGAAGATCATTGTCAGAACTAAAAGATCATTGTCAGAACTAAAGATCATTGTCAGAACTAAAATCACCCAAGTGAATTACATAGATCAATGTAATTGTCAGAACTATCAAATCTATGTAATTCACTTTGGTAATTTTAGCTGCAGGATTTCCACAAAATCCTTAATAGTAATCTCATGGCATAAGATCAACATAAAATGTCTGGATTTAATGCTCAGAGCCCAGAAATCAAAATTCAGCTTTGCTTGTTCTTTGACTTAATGATTGCATTGTTAATAAAATTCTGCTTTATCCTTATGTCGCCCACTCAGAATCAACTTTTGCTCTAGTAGAAGCTCTCAAGCCAAATCTGTTTTTAATAATTAGATGTACAGTACATTTGTAGGTCAGTTGTCAAAAATTCACAGTATTTCTTCAAGATGCATGATTATGTTCCTGAGTTGCATTTTAACAACCTCTCAATGCAAAATTTCAGCAGCTTTTTTTTTTCCTTAGGGAGATCTGTTACTTGTGTATTCTATTTTTAATCACTAAGAGATGATTGCATGCTGGGATAATTTGGCAGTATCTTCTAGAAAAAATGAAATCAGAGTTAGAATAAGCAATTTGATACATGATTTAAAACACAGTGATAAAAGGTATTTATCTGAATAAATGTAATGGAGTTTTTCAAAATGTCTCCTAAATAATTAACATCAAGGTATCTATCTGTTTTCAGCATTACCTGAAATCTTATAAAATGCATTCCTTGCCTTATTTACAATATATTGATGTTGTTTAGAACTTGGGAGTTTTTAAAATATTGAAACAGGAGAAAAGAAAAGCAGGCATTGGGCTACAAGCTTCTGATGTCCCAGTGGCAGTTCACTCCATAATCAAAGAGTTTCTTCCTTGTGAGGGATTTGCTTCTAGTGATGTTTAGTGTTGTCAAGTTATCCTTTCCATCCTTTCACAAATAGTCATTTAATTCCCAAACTGCATGAACCTTCAAATTTTCTTACCCATACTCCATACCAGTTTATCTTCTCCTTATCCTGTAGCTGCTGTTCCTTTAGCAGTAACAAAATATACATTGTGACATAGCAACACAAACTCTAACATATTTGTGTTAGATGTCATGACACCAGTCCAAAAGTGCAAGGCTTGTTTTGTGACATCACAATGCAGATTTAGTCATTCTGGCCTGATTGTGGCTAGCTGTAGATGACTACACATGAGAAAAGCCTATCTTTGCCTCCTGTCAGGGCCTGGCCCTGAAAAGAGGCAGCCTGATGTCACTTGGCAGTTCCAAAGCCTAGTAGTAGCCCCTGAGAAGGCATTATCTTCTGTGCCCACTAAATCTTTGATGATGGGCAAGACTAGAACTTCTCCCAAAGATCTTAAATACAGTATAATCTTATATGGGTAAAACATTCTTCCAAATAGTTTTCTCCTATTTTGCCTAGAGATGTGCAGATATCAATAGAAAGAATGGTATCAAAGTACAATATCATGGTGTGATTTATTTACACATTATAGCAAGTCTGCTGCATCACTCAGACATCTAGTGGTTACGTTTATTTTTAGTTATTTGGCCTATTCCATTGCCTTTCAAAATCCAATTTAAAATTTAAAATTTAAAATTATTTTAAATAATAAATTTAAAATTATTTATAATAATTTAAAAATAATTTTAAATAATTTTAAATTATTTTAAATTATTTTAAAGTATTTTAAATAATAAATTTAAAATTATTTAAAATTATTAAAATTATTTAAAAAAATAAATAAATTTAAATAATTTTAAATAATTTTAAATAATTTTTAAATAAAATTATTTAAAATTACTTAAAATTACTTAAAATTACTTAAAATTATTTAAAATTTAAAATTATTTTAAATAATAAATAATTATTTTAAATAATAAATTTAAAATTATTTTAAATAATTTAAAATTTAAAATTTTAAAAAATTTTAAATAATTTTAAAAAATTTTAAATTTTAAATTTTAAATTTTAAATTTTAAATTTTAAATAATTTTAAATAATTTTAAACAATATAAATATAAAATAAATAAATTTAAATAATTTTAAATAATTTTAAATAATTTTAAATTTTAAATAATTTTAAATAAAAAATTAATAATAAATTAATAAAATAATTTTGCAAAATATTTTTTGATTGCAGTGTGTGTTTTCTAACTAACAGGTTGTAGAATTCAACTGTAAAAAAAAAAGTTATTTTTCTTTGGTATGGCAAGCGCCCTTCACTGAAGTACCTGCATGTCTGTGAAACATTTGCATGTGTTCACAACCCCAGGTCACAGAGAAGGAAGAACCAAGGAAGCAGAGGAAGAACCAAGGAAGCATAATTTTATAATAATAAATTAATAATTAATAAAAATAAATAATAAATTTAAAATTATTTAAAATTATAAAAATTATTTAAAATTATTTAAAATTTAAAATTCTTTTAAATAATAACTAATTATTTTAAATAATAAATTTAAAATTATTTAGAATTATTTAAAATTATTTAAAATTATTTAAAATTTAAAATTTAAAATTTAAAATTATTTTAAATAATAAGCTTAAAATTATTTAAAATTTAAAATTTAAAATCTAAAATTTTAAATTTAAAATAATTATAAATAATTTTAAATAATTTTAAATAATTTTAAATAATTTTAAATTTTAAATTTTAAATTTTAAATTTTAAATTTTAAATTTTAAATTTTAAATTTTAAATTTTAAATTTTAAATTTTAAATTTTAAATAATTTTAAACTTATTTAAAATAATTTTAAATTTTAAATTTTTGGTAATTTTAAATAATAATTTAATTTTAAATAAATAATTTATTAATAATTTTAAATAATTTTTAATTTATTTAAATTTATTTATTTAAACTTGCATTTGCATGCTTTAGAATTGCTAGGTTGGCAAGAGCTGGAGCTAGTTCAGGAGCTCACTTCGCATGCAGGGCTAGGGATTCGAACCTCCGAACTTGCAATCTTCCAATCAACAAGCCTGGCGTCTTACCCGCTGAGCCACCCTTTATTTATTTATTTATTTACTTTTATTTATTTATTTCATTTATTAACTCACAGTAGATTTTCAATTAAGATGGAGACTTACTAGCTACAGCTCTTAGACTCTTGCTAAGACTCCAGACTCTGGAGAAAATCTTTTGTCTTGGTCTATTTGCTGATTTAATTGGTAAATGGAAATTTTATCTAGATCTCTTTTAATGATGCCTTTAACTCCGAGGAAGGAATAACAGCTCGAAAAGCTTGTGATCAGAAATAAAAAAAATATCTATCATCTACTACCATGTTCTCTGAGGAGAAACTGACATCTGCAGAAAAGCTGGAAAGTGAAGGGAGCTGATGCAGTGAGTTACTTTGACTCCAAATCCAGTAAGCATTCCTGAAGCTCAAAAGGTTTCTAATTTGGAAGTCTTCGTGCTTTTGAAATTTGTCACACAACAGTTACAAACATATTGAGCTAAAGTTGAGATAACTAACCACAAAATGGATGACTTTCATAAAGAGATGAAAGAGCTAAGGAAGATAATTACAGTGTCTCCTGAGACAAGGATTGATCAACTTGAAAAATGCTCATAAGAAACATACCAAACATGGCAGGTGAAATAGTCCTGATATATTGTTCTTTACATAGAAATAATCTTAGGTTTCTGAATCTTTCTTTCAGTTTAGAGCAAGAGCAGCCTCTACTGGCCTTTAGGAATAAATTTCAACATGACCTTTTCTCATTGCAAGTTGAACATAATCTGAAAATTGTATCTGCCTACCGTGTGGGCAATCATTATATTCAAGATAATTCTAGTTGTAATCAAATTCCCTAAACCAACAACTCAGTATAAAATTTTGCAGCCTTCTAGACAAGCAACTTTTTTGAAATAGTCTGCAATGAAGATAATTATTGTTTCTGATTTGCCTCTTCAGATAATCAAGAACTGAAAGCAATTCAGTTAGGTTCATCTTGCAACAATTCTATTAAGTTTATTTTGCAGCTTTTTCTTTATCCAGCAATATTTTGCTTTTCCCAAGACTCTGGAATAAAACAATTCTCTGATCCAGATGCTGCCAGCATATACCTGAAGTGTGGTTTAGAAAAGGGAAAATAAATAGCAGATTGAATGTGTTTAATGTTAGTAATTTTATTGTGGATGGACTCAGATAAGGAGGAACATTCTGTATCGTAGCTTGATTTTTAAAAATTATTATTTTTCATATTTCATTTTGGGATTTTATTTGCATATTTTTAAACAATTACTTGTTTCCATGTTACTGATTCTGGGATTTTTATTTTTTATTTTTAAAAATCAAGTGCATTTATAAGTCTGAGATCACTGAAGAGGATAAGGATCCTTTCTAAACTGGTTAATTTAAAATCTAAAGTGGGCTTCTTGCTAGAAACTCCTATTCTTTCTGATTAGATGTACTGTAGTTGTTTTTGTTGTTATAGAGGCAATATAACTATTTATATCTATATAATTATTTGTTGTGGTAAAAAGTAGCTACAGGAATAATAATTTTGACTAAAATCTTCTGATTTGTTTATGAAACAATGAAGAGAAAGAGAGATTGTGCTTGGACATTCAGATAGCTTTTTGTAATTACTGTGGTCTTAAGACAGAGCTTTCCAAACTGTGTGTCGCGACACAAAAGTGTGTCGCCACACACAGCGTGGTGTGTCGTCACACCACCTGGAAGCGGCGGCGCGTGCGTGCATGGCGGCCACGGCAGCGGTGCGGCTTCCGCGTTTTAGCGGAGGCTGCCGCCGCTGCCGCCACCACCGTGCACGCACACGCCGCCGCACACACGCGCGCGCCGCCACCGTGCACGCGTGCACCACCGCATGCCCCCCGCACCACCGCCATGCACGTGCGCCCCCCCGCGCTGCCGCCATGCGCGCACACGCCGCCGCTGCTGGTGTGTCGCCAGTGGCGGCACTTTGGAAAGCCCTGTCTTAAGACAATCCAGTTGCCCAATCCAGACAATCCTAAAACAAGATTTACAGAGATACTTTGCTCATCTCTATTACTTTAAAGATGCATCAAAGATTATGACTGGTGATTTTAATTAAATATTGAAACTTTAGTTGATTGTAGCACTGTTTCAAATAGATTTGTCATATACATGGAAAGTGCTTTAACCCTGTTTACTGGAATTTAATTTTTTGGACATAAGGTAATATTTGAATCCATCTCAACAATGGATTGCTTTTTTTTCCCCAACTCATTTTCAATCTTTAGTCATCAGGTAGATTGATGTAACATGGATTCTATATTTGACAATGCCCCTGTTGTTTTTCGGGGGAAATTTTGTTTGAATTGTTTGTTTTGATATCTCAGTATGTCACAAAAGATTTACATTTTATTAACCAATTAGCACAATATTTTGAAGACTTCTTTATATCAATAGACAATCAATAAATTTATTGACCATTTGGGATACTTCTATGGTTTATATTCTGGGATGGCTTATTGTATATGTGGCATGATAGAAGAAACAGAAAGAATTTCATTGTAATAAAATATTGACAGACCACCTGTTCCTCTACTCTTATCTTTGAATTTCAAAGCAGGTGTTATACCCTGGTAATATCATCTCTGATTACAAGCCAAGTGTCTTGAAGAGGAACCATATCAAATTTGGAGGATTTAATCAAGTCCTTAGTACAGAGCTTTCCAAACAGTGTGTCGCGACACAAAAGTGTGTCGCCTGCGGGGCCCAGATGTGTTGCGTCAAAACCCGGAAGCGCTGATGGCACACCATCAGCGCTTCTGGGTTTCCCCGTGGTGACACACCAATGGCGGCACGCGAAAATCCGAAAGCGCCACAGCGGCGTGGAAAAACTGAAAGCGGCAGCAGCGCTTCTCTGTTTTTGCGTGCTGCCGCAACAGCCGCACTTCCTGGTTTTCCCGCAGCGACACACCAACGGCGGTTGGTGTGTCGCCGCGGGAAAACTTTGGAAAGCCCTGCCTTAGTACAAACCTCCCAACCAGTATATTCCAAGTGAGGATTTTAAATGGCAAAATTGTGAATTGGCAATTATGGCTAATAGAAGACAATAGGAGACAATTTTATATTCTCACTATACTTTATATGATGTAAGG
This sequence comes from Charina bottae, assembly GCA_023362775.1. Taxonomy (NCBI): domain Eukaryota; kingdom Metazoa; phylum Chordata; class Lepidosauria; order Squamata; family Charinaidae; genus Charina; species Charina bottae. The sequence continues at coordinate 4,199,399 of JALMGJ010000028.1, read as the reverse complement.
GGAAAAAGTTCATCCCTGGCCTTTTAAATGGAAGCAATGCAATCTGCTATGTTATTCCAAATTAGCTACCAATTAATCTGAACAGAGGGTTGTTCAACTCCAGAATCAAGAGATGCAAATTTATCTTTGCATGGACTCAGTACACTAACATTGGACCTCACTGGATAAACAATGTCTACTTGGTGAGACTTCAGCTGACTTTTTTCTTGGATCCCTTCCCATCTGTTCCTAATCCAAGTGCCTCACTTCAAGCCAGCTTGCAATATTTAAATTGAACCTCCTTTGTCTGTTTTTGAATTAAACAATACCTCAACTGGTCTAATTGGTTCAGTACCTCTTTCTGAACAATAGGGGGATAGGGCCAGAATATATTCAATATAGCTTTCTCTCCTGGGCTGAAAGATTCCATTCTTTCAATAGGTATTTGTTGGGACTGAGCATTTCCAATTAAACTCCTGAGGAGTTAACTGTCCATTAGGTGAGACAGAATTCCTGGACCAATCTAAATGAATAAGATTTGAGGGGGGTCTCTCTTCCAGGTAGTTATTATCTTTAGAGGCTGCAATTGAAATCTTCAGAGGAGATTGATTTTCAAAAATTTTTTGCAATAGTTAAAACGTATTCTAAAAATGTCTCTGGCTTTTTTAAAAATATGTTTAACATTCTAATGTCTGAATGTGATAACCCTCAGTGTCAGAATTCCCTATCAAGAAATCCCTCAGGCAATTTACCATAAAAGATTCATTTATTCAGGATCAGTACACTTCAGGTGAGGAGAAGCCTCAAATAAGGATTTTGGCGGGTAAAGCTGCATTAACAAAACGTCCCTCTGACATCAGCTACAGTTAAGACATAACAATTCATTACCCACTCCAGGCAACCCTCCTCCCGACAGAATGTGAGTTGAAAGAGCAGGTGGTTATCAGAGCTCCTAGCCAAAATGCCAAGAGGGAGGCTAGTGTCTAAAATTATGAAATGTATGGCCAGCAATCTACATGTGTACAGCATTCAGAGAGCATGGCAGATGAGCATGCGAGGCTGACAGAATGTTATCACAGCCTGAACTCTGATTCTGTCAAAATATAAATATTCTACAAAGACAATAACATTTTAGATTAATGCCCCAGGTATTAAACCATTTAAAATGAATGATGTGCTCACACTGAGCTAAAAAACCCAAAGACATGGGAAGAAGCATAGATAACTTTGATTTATAAAGAAGGAAATGATCTGAAGAAACCTCAATCATAGAGACCAATCTCTTTATTGAACGTCAGTTAGAAGATATTTACTACAATACCAGCTGAATATATAAGGAAGTATATTTCCAAAATTATACATACAGATGAAACAGTTTACATTCCCAAGAAGAAGGTGAAAGACAATAGCAGATTTATAATAAATGCATTAGAATATATTAACAATAAGAAAAATATTGCAGAAAAAGCTTTTGACAATTGGAGTGAATTTTCTTGTTAGAGGACCTAAATAAAATGAATCCAGGAAACAAATTTAAAACTTGGGTGAAGAGCATATATCAATGGCAGACAGCAAAGATTGCAGTGAATGGAATACTCTCTACAAGTTTTTCAATAAGTAAAGACACAAGGCAAGGTCCCTCCTTCTTTCTTTAAGTCTCTTTTTATTATTCCAATGATTTGTAAATTATTATTACTATTATTATTATTATTATTATTATTTATTAAATTTCTATTACCGTCCATCTTCCCCCAAAGTGGAACTCTGGGCAGTTTACAGTAAATACATTAACCATGGTAAATTCCTGCCTTTGATAAGCAACTCTTGCTGCTTCTTTAGTTTGTTTTTTGAAGCTGAATGTAGCATATAAGCATATGTAATTAAATCTTTCTTACTACAGTTATCCTTGAAATAAAAAGCATTTGATAGTGATGCTAATGGTGAAATCACCAGACTTATCCTTATTTTTAGAAGATTCTAAACTTTTATCCTGTCTTAACCTGTGTCCCTTCAAATTCTTTTCTTCTTTTGTTTCTTTGCACCATAAATACATGTGAAATCCATTGACCAATGGATTGGTCCTTTTTATTGGAGGTCCCAGCAAATCAGCATGCCTCATTAGTGTGTGGATGAGTTCGTTCTAGGATGCAATTCTCTATATGCTTCTGGAGGAAGCTGTTTGTTGTCCCTCCCACATTCCTCTGCTCTCTACCTCCTTCTACCATCTGAGAAGGTAGCATGCTGCTGATGCTCCTTCTATCTAGGAGCCAAGCCTGGGCCTATTGTCAGGAGGTTCCCCCTTTCTGCATGCAGCCTTTAGCAGCAATGAGGGCTGAGGGTCAATTCAGTTTAGGGAAAGAAAGAAGAACAAGAATCATATTTCCTGAATGAATGTAACTGGACCAAATAAACGAGTAATATTTTCTTTTGGGCTTATTTTTTAGCCCTCTTTGTCTAAGTGTGCAATTCTTTATGCTTGGGTGGGCTAAGAGTGTAAGATCAATAACCTATATTTCTCTAACGTGCTCATCAATGCTATTTTAGATAATATTCTTTTCTGTGCGCCTCGTTTTGCTGTATTAAGCTCTGCTCCATTCAGCGGTTTTAGCTGCCCACTAATGGTTTCACTTTTAAGATCTTGTTTGATTTATTTCAAAAATGTATTACAATTGTTTTGAAATATGGAGGGACCTTGAGAAAGATTATAGAAATTGAAATGCTTATACAGAACCAAGATCATATTTTGGAACACACTTGCAAATTGTTATTGAAATATGACAGGGAGATGGAGCAAATTAAAAATTGCATGACAAAGTGGATGCAAAATTTCAAAGCAGTAATTACAGTGGAACAATGGGTAGAGCTATGGAAGAAATTAATAAAATTCAGTCCAAGCTATAAGAAAAAATTGGTATAAAATGTTTTACAGATGGTCTATAACTCCATCAATTATTACCAAGATGGACAAAATATACAATACATGTTGAAAATGCCACAATAAAAAAGGGACATTGTATTATGATACAATGTTTAAATTGCATGGTGGCCATGCAAAAAATCTTAAAAGTATTGGAAAGAAATAGATCACAATATTCAGAAAATTTTTAAAATAAAGTATGAATTGTACTTTTCTCTTTGGGAGACTAAAATTGAAGTATATTTGGCAATGGCAAAATTGACTGTATATATTCACAAAAATAAAATTTGAACTGAAACCACAAATATTTTTATTGGGAATAATTCCAGAAAGCATAGATTAGAAGTATCACAGTTTATTAATATATATGCTGATGGCACCAAGAATGAACCTGGCACATTGGAAAAGTGAAACTATATCCATTATAAAAGATTGGGAGATCAAAATACTGACAGTATATATTCATAATAGAAATTTAACTAAATTTAAGCCAGAATGGATCTTCTATATACAACACATTACACAGCAAGGCAGATTTAAACATTTGGAATATGACCTTTAAAAAATAGTTAAGAGACTAATTAAAAACAGCAGATGAAATTCCTATATTGGATTTACAAAAGAGGCTTGTTGAAGCTTTGAAGAATTTTGTGAGAAAGGGCAATGAAAAAAGAAAATAAATCAAGTTCTAGAACATTATTTGAAGGGACTAAAGATCAAGATTGTTAAAAGTAAAAGGAAGGAATATAAAGTTGGTTTATTTGAACAAGGTTAAAATAAATATGTTGTTATCTCTGGTAACCCTTAATGGACTTTTGCTGATCAAGACTGAAACGATGAGGCTTTAAGGATTTGTTTATAAATAAGAGATGGGATATGGAAGAAGAGATCATTTGTTGTATTTTAAGAGAAGGTGATATGTTGCTAAAATTGTTTATACTTGTTTTGATGAAGGGGGAAGTCATTTCTTTATATTTTTCTTTTCTTTTTCTTTACTGTATTCTTATTTTTTCTTTCTTTTCAATTTTTCTTTCTATTTTTTCTTGTCTGCACCTTCTATTTTTTCTTTTTATTCTTTCATTTGTTTTTAGTTTGTATTCATTTTTATCTTTTTAATTGTAATTTTTAATAAAATTACTATAAAAAACAGATGAAATGACCCAAACAGACAAAAGCAAAAATGTCCAATGTTTCATATTAAATATTAAAAGCACAGTATAAATATTTTAAGTACTGGTTAGTGGTTGAGGGAAAGAATAAAAGGGAAGGGGAGAATGTATCCCCAGATTCTCCTTCACAATGTTTTTATTTATGCTGTATTTCTCATTCTGCCTTCATTCTTCACTTTTCCCTCTTTTGTACTCTTAAACATGGCAATATGTGTGTGTGTATGTATGTATACACACACACACATACAGTATATATGAATGATATATATACCTCATTCCTCTCCCACAGTTCCTGATACAATCCCTTTGAAGAGGGCATGGCTGTGGCCAGGGCTAGCTCAGAGGCCATGTCAGTGGTGTCTCTTAAAGATCTGGGCTCCCGCAGAGCCCTTTAAGGTCCACTGACAAATCCAGCATCAAATGCATGGAAGGTAAATCATCTTGCACCAACTTGCATCATCCAATTTTACTCTTCTTCTCTTCACCTTGCCTCAAATACTCAAATAAAAAGTAATTTTAACCTGTCTTTTCCAAGTTGCTGAAAAACTGTCCTATGATTTAGGAATAATGCCAAATTCTTTATTGGTTTTCCTAGTGAACACTGTATTATCAGCCACCACTTTTCTCCTTCCTATCTTCTAGACTGCCTCACTGGCAGCTACTTTTAAAGTGCTCTTTAACTTTCAGAGAGGACAAACATTTATGCAGTACCTGCCAAGCAAGTGTGCCGCTAAGACAGAGCAGTTAAAACAGTCTCAGCAGGCCAGATTTTTTTTTAAAAAAAAGACAAAATCTATAAATTGAGTTGAATTCACAACTGTCTCTTCAAAACAGAAGCTCACATCCATGTACAGCAAGGCAAATTGCAGAGGAAAGACCACCATAGACCGTTGCACCCTTTACAGTTTCCATAATCCCTTTTTAATTCAATATCCTGCAACTAAAAATAGCCACAAGACTCCTTACATTTTAAAACACACCTTTTATAAAACCAGCGCCCCTATCTCCACTCCGCAGGGCAGCATGCACCAGAGCAATGCTGATGTAGCACTGGTGTTTAAAAAGCTTACAGATAGCAATAATGATTGGCCAATGGCCTTGGAAAGGACTGAGAAGGAGATACTAAAAAGAAAGTTAAATGATAACGGAGCTCAAAGCAACCTGCTTGCTCTGGTTGCCCATAAATAAATAAATAATCAACCTTTTGTGAATAAAGGTTTCCCTTCCTGAGATAATAACAGTAACAATAATAAGTAAAGACTCAGTGGAGGGTTGAAGGTTTCTTTCTTTCTTTGATTTCTTTATGAAATGTTAGTGCTACATTTTTGACAGCAACCTTGGCATGAGTTTGCAAATTATATTGCCTTCAATAATTCATCCTGTACTATCTCACTATATAAAAGGGTGACAAGCTTGGCATAAAATTAGACTATTAATCAATATTTTAGAAACAGAGAAACTTGACTTGGCAGTTGTCTGTCCTATGGATCTGAAAAAAAAGTTTTTCATATGGTGGAATATTCCCTCAGGTTTTTATTAGATTAAACTGTGGAATCTAAATCCCTCAACCAGATTATTACAAATGGAATTATTTCTTCACCCATCAAGATGTCTTGCAACACTTGTTAATGATGATTTTTTTAAAAAAACCTTCTCTCATTTTTAATTTGGTTTTAGAACCATTGGCCTGTTTTACCAGACAGTCAAATAACATCTAGAGTATAAAGAAGTGTGAACACAAAGTCTTACTGCATGCAGGTGATATTATGGGAATTATCTGTAATTATCAAGTTTCTTTATCTATGTAGTGTTGGGATTATCAGGAGTCAACTCAGCATTGTCTCATAAGCATAATAGACGGGTCTTTCTAGTAACGCATCTCTACTGTGCTTGTGGGATGCTACCTGAGTCACCTGATTTCCTCCTTCTTCTTGGTTTGGGGGATTAACATTCTCCATTATGCTTTGAGCACACCTGCAAGCAGGAGGGCTGCACCATGCAGCTTTCGTCCATTCCATCTCGCTTGCACGCAGATCTACTATGAATCTACTCATATCCAGATCTACTGAATAAATGTAAGCTATCTCTATTTTTCTTCATCTAACTAATGTGTGAAGACTGAATTTATTTCTAAATGTAATTAAGCTTAAAGTGCAAGTTCCCTGATGGTTCATGCTTCTACTCTGCAAGATTGTTGTTAGCTGCTTGGAGATATTTTATTAATCTTCAAGACTCCATCAAGGGTAACAGGCCCAGTACAAGACCAGTACAAGACCAGTTGGCCTCACAGCCACAAAAAGGGAAGCTGCTTTGCACATTTAAAAAGCTAAATTCAGAATTTTTTTTCTTCTCTCTAAAAAATGGAGAAAGAGGAGGGGGCTCCCCCATCCCAAAATTGACTGGAGATAATTACTCAGCATGGCTATTCAGATTAAGGATGCAGCTAGATTTTGAAGATTGTTTGGATGCTCTGGATTCACCAGAACCAAAACCAGAGGATGGGGAGGAAGCCAATAAGCAATGGAAGAAAAAGGATAAGAGAGCTAAAATTCTCATTGCTAGATCTCCTCCAGATCACAGATTAGCAGAGATTAAAAATATTTCTACTGCTAAGAAATGATTGAGAATATATGCACCCTATATTCAGAAGCTGATGATCAGAAAGTGATCTCTTTGTTGCAAGAACTGCTTGCATGTAATTTGGAAGACAGTGGAAATGTAAATGACCACCTGATAAAAATACAGGCCGTCTTTGATCAGCTGAGCACAGTTGAGAATCTCATTAATGAAAAACTTAAGATGTCTTTTTTGCTAAGCACGTTACCAAATAGATTTTTTCCTTTAGTTACTGGTTTGAATTTTGAAGGTAAGAATTTTTCTCAGCTGCTAGGAGCAATTAGATCAGAATGTCGGAGGCAAGATAATTTGCATAACAATAGATTGTCTAGCAGAGACATTGGTTACCTAGCAATGAAGGGTGAATATGAGCTAGAGCCATTAGTGACTCATCAAAAGCCCAATAAGACTATTGTTTGTAATGCTTGCAAGAAACCAGGACATTTTGCCAAGTTTTGCAGAAGCAGGGACAAGAAGGATTTTTCCAAGGGAAAATCTTCTAAGTGAAAAAGCTTTACACACTGTTTATAAAGCTGATACTGTTCTTAAAGCTGATACCAATAAATGCCCCAGACGATGGGTAATCAATTCGGGGGCCAGCAGGCATCTATGTGGGAATAAAAGTGATTTTTGTGAGCTAAATGAAAAACCAGAAGGAAGTATAACATTAGGAGATGGCAATTCAATTTTGATTCAAGGAAAAGGAAGTGTGCCATTGCGATGCTTTGGAAGTGAACACAAAGTTCTTATGGCAACAGATGTCTTTTATGTACCAGACTTAGAAGCCAATTTACTGAGTGCCTCAACATTGAACAACAAAGGCTTTAATGTGATTTTTGATTCTAATGGACAATGTAAAGTGGAGAAAAGATTTATGTTACAGGTTTTCAAAAGGATGGCATTTACCAGGTGCACTGCGAACAACCGCCACCAGATGTCAGCCTTGCCTATTGGCAGCAAAAGAAGGACAACAGCACCACCACCTGGCACAGGCATTTTGCACACTGTGATTTTAACGCAATCTTATTTTTCCAGATATTGAGTGACCTATCTATTGAAGGAGAAATCCCAAACAGCAGACATTCTGAAAGTGTATGTAGCCATAAAAAGGTAAAGGTTCCCCCCACACATTTGTGCAGTCGTGTCCGACTCTAGGGGCCAGTTCTCATCTCCGTTTGTTAGCCGAAGAGCCAGCATTGTCCGAAGATGCTTCCACGGTCATGTGGCCGCATGACGCACACGGAACGCTGTTACCTACCCACCGAAGTGGTACCTATTCATCTACTTGCATTTGCATGCTTTCGAATTGCTAGGTTGGCAAGAGCTGGAGCTAGTGCGGGAGCTCACTCCGCACGCAGGGCTAGGGATTCAAACCTCCGAACTTGCGATCTTCCGATTGACAAGCCTGGTGTCTTACCCGCTGAGCCACCACGCCCCTTTTATTTAAGATGTTCCATCTATTCATCATAGTGAGACTTAGACAGTTTATACAATTGCAAGCAGGCACTTCACTACACTAGTTATTCTGGACAACACTGAATAAACCCAAAGGTGACAGAGAAGTAACATCTGTATTATCAGCACTGCGTCAGAATAAAAGCGATGGATGGATCCTAAACTGTGCCAACTGTGTCAGAATGCACTTGTTGCAAGTCTTCCTCCAATATACCAAAGAGACAGCTTGATCAACAACTGGATTGAGGGCTTTGGTCAGAGATTGCATTAAGATTGAGGGATTGAGGGCTTTGGTCAGAGATTGCATTATCCTCTCATTCCAAATGGAGACCAGAGCAGATAAAAGCCTGCTAATTCCTGCCCCCACCCCCATTTATGGTAAGTGAAAAGCAGGACTAAGAAAAAAGACACTGATCCTTGCATGCTTTCAGGGCCAAGATGTCTTTGAATGGCAGGATTTACTTCTGAGAAAATAGACTAAACTCTTGCTAAATTTCCTCTGTACTGAGTATAGAAATTATAATATGAAATGAGGATGATATACTGGTGTAGGCTTTAACAGCTGTCGTCAACAAAGCAGCCTGAAAGCTCAACACTGCTTCAAGAAATGAGGATGTTTTATCATTATTTTACATGCTATGTGAGGCTGTGCCTTCATACTGTTTGAGAGAAATAGTTTAACATATTACCTAATGTATGCAATTGTGCTGATGACTTATATGTGACTTCATTGGGAATTTTCATGCTGATGAGGAACAGATGGTCGTATACTTCCAAGGAATATTTTTGTTCATATTTTGCCCATGAAGTAAATAAAGCAGATGTTTAGAATTATAACCAACTGCCCCCCTCCAGAATATTATTTCAGCTTTCCTGACAGGAAATACAACAAACCTGTTCATGTTAGTGAATTAATTCTTGAGCTAGAACAATTATATGCTACCTGAAGTACTGATTCAAAGATAAATTGCTTTCTACATTGACTTGCATTAGAGATAGGGTAGTAATGAGAACAAAGAGAGATAAGATTTTATAAAGAAAAAAAGTTAGATTGGATGTTTACAAACAATTGTTTTCGAATTGCTAGGTTGGCAAGAGCTGGAGCTAGTGCGGGAGCTCACTCCGCACATAGGGCTAGGGATTCGAACCTCCGAACTTGCGATCTTCCGATCAACAAGCCTGGTGTCTTACCCGCTGAGCCACCACACCCCCTAGTATATGTATATGTATATGTATATGTATATGTATATGTATATGTATATGTATATGTATATGTATATGTATATGTATATGTATATGTATATGTATATGTATATGTATATGTATATGTATATGTATATGTATATGTATATGTATATGTATATGTATATGTATATGTATAGGGGCGTGGTGGATCAGTGGGTAAGACGCCAGGCTTGTCGATCGGAAGATTGCAAGTTCGGAGGTTCGAATCCCTAGCCCCGCATGCGGAGTGAGCTCCCACACTAGCTCCAGCTCTTGCCAACCTAGCAATTCGAAAGCATGCAAATGCAAGTAGATTAATAGGTACCACTTCGGTGGGTAGGTAACAGCGTTCCGCGCGTGTCATGCGGCCACATGACCGTGGAAGCGTCTTCGGACAACGCTGGCTCTTTGGCTAACAAACGGAGATGAGCACCGGCCCCTAGAGTCGGACACGACTGCACAAATGTGCGGGGGGAACCTTTACATTATATGTATATGTATATGTATATGTATATGTATATGTATATGTATATGTATATGTATATGTATATGTATATGTATATGTATATGTATATGTATATGTACAGTATATGTACAGTATATGTATATGTATATGTATATGTATATGTATATGTATATGTATATGTATATGTATATGTATATGTAGCCATGGTGACCAACAAATTCAACAGAACCCCTCAAGCCCTTCAAAGCAATCGAGGTAGTGAGTTCATTTCACAAACCATGGAAACATACCTAACACAGCTAGGCATAGAATACAGACTAACCACTCCATACACACCTGAACAAAATGGAGTTGCTGAAAGGAAAAATCGCTCACTAATGAACATGGTAAGATGTATGCTTTTAGAAGCAGATCTGCCTGACAAATACTGGGCAGATACTGTTTTAACAGCTACATACTTACAGAATAGACTGCCAACCAAAGCCAACAAGGTAACACCTTTTGAGCTATGGCGTGATCACAAACCAAGCATAAAAATCATCTGAGGGTGTTTGGATCCAAGGCTTATGCACACGTTCCAAAAGAAAGGAGATCCAAACTAGACCCCAGAGCTGAAGAAGGCATCATGATCAGGTATGCTCCAGGAAGCAAGGGATACAGAATCTTGAACCCGAAAACAGGAAAAGTAAGCACATGCAGAGTGGTGTACTTCAATGAACGAGAGAAAGGCTACCATAGTCATGCTGATGATGACTGTGCAGAAACCAACAGCAGCAGTTACCAGCTTGAGATGTTTAGCCCAACATCTGAGGACACAACCACCACAACAACCCAGAGGGAGATAGAAGCCCAGGCAGAGACTCCACCAGAGTGAGATGACGAGGCCAAGGATGCAGAAGGGGTTGAACCACCAAGTGCCACTCCTGAACCTGCTCCAAGATGCTCATCACAACCCAACAAAGGAGTTCCAGCCAAGAGACTCACCTACCTCGCAAGGTTGTTGTTACTGAAAGAACCTTCATCGTGGAACGAAGTGCAGCAAATGCCACCAGATAAAGCAAGCAAGTGGAAGAAAGCAGCACAAGAAGAGCTAGAAGCTCTACACAAGAACAAAACATGGACTTTGACAAAACTACCAAAAGGCAAGAAAGCAAACGGGTTTTCAAAGCCAAACAAGATAAAAATGGAGAAGTACAAAGATACAAAGCTAGACTAGTCACAAAAGGCTATTCACAAAAATATGGACTTGATTATGATGAATGTTTTGCTCCTGATGTAAAACATACCACAATCAGAATGCTCCTGAGTCTAGCAGCTTCCAGGAACATGAGTATTGAACACCTAGATGTAAAAACTGCATCTCTGCATGGAGAGATAGAGGAAGAACTGTACATGCTACAACCTCCAGACTTTGCCAATACCAAGACACAGCAACTCGTTTGCAAACTTCAGAAGGGGATTTATGGTCTGAAGCAAGCAGCAAGAGCATGGAATAAGAAGTTGAACCAAGTACTTCTTAACCAAGGTTTTGTTCAAGGCCAAGCAAAGCAGCCCGAAAGCTCAACACTGCTTCAAGAAATGAGGATGTTTTATCATTATTTTACATGCTATGTGAGGCTGTGCCTTCATACTGTTTGAGAGAAATAGTTTAACATATTAACAAAAGGCTACACAAGACGCAGAAATGGCAGAGAGGTGTACTTTCTTTGTTCTGTGGACGATGATATGCCATAATAACAAAGGAGACATTGATGAAATCGTGTCCAACCTGAACAAAGAAGTAGAAGTCAAGCATCTGGGCAATGCCAGCTACTACTTGGGGATACAGATTGAAAAGGAAGAAGATGGAAGCTTTCTTATAAGCCAGAAGCAAAAGTTCCTAGAACTGTTGGAAAGCTTAGGACTGCAAAATGCTAATCCTATGCCAACACCAATGTAAACAGGTTTCCACAAGCAACGGGAACCTAGTGAACTCTTACCAGAGAACAACAGCTATAAAAGTGCCATAGCTAAGCTATTGTATCTAGCCACTACCACTAGGCCAGACATAGCAGCTGCAGTAAACATTCTATGTAGAAAGACTAGCACACCCACACACAGAGACTGGACTGGTGTTAAGCAGGTGGGAAGGTACCTAAAGGGCACCATACACCTAAAACCAAAGCTACCAGCCACTGACAATCCAAAACTAGTGGGGTTTACAGATGCAGATTGGGCAGAAGACATTACTGACCATACATCCACTAGTGGGCATCCACTAGTGCCACACTGGCAAAAACCAATGACCACTACAATTAGGTTAGTAACCTTAAAGTAGAAGTATACAGATCACCATAGCCTTTTAATCTTCTTCCATTTCCCTTGGAATGGTGACCATATACATGAAGAAACACTTCTCTTTAAAGGATGAACATAACTCAACTTACAGATACAGTACAGCATCTCATCACTCTTGTCCCTTTGCCAGTTAATGGGTCACGTATTTCTGTATTATCTTACATTGTGCTAAAGGTTAGAAAAATCTAACTCTGCCATAATTACAAAAACTCTAGCAGTGAAAAGAACAAAGTCAAATAAAGGAGAGATTGCCTGATGCAAGTCAATAAAATGTCAGGTGGCAAGAAATTATTTATTTCCAGTGGGAAATTAATCTTCTCACCTCACAGGTAATGTCGTTTCTATCTACTGGATATGTACTGTAGAATATTAAGTCAGAAAATAGAAAGCATTCTGGTACTGTCATTCTGTACATCACTGCCTTGTACTTGTTTCAAAAGAAGTTTGAAGAAGCCTGCAGAACAGAGATATATAAAGCAAACTTGTTTTGTTGGTGTTTTTGTTGCTTGCATGCTTGATTTTGGCTAGATTCTGAATGTTGTGGCCAGATATTCTCTATGAATAATGATAATGAGACTTGGAGTCAAAAGGCAAGTATTAGGCAATGAATGGCATTTAGAGATGGCATTGCCATTCTGTCACATGTTTAGTATGTCAGTCAAGGTAAAATGATGAATGGCATGTTAAATCAGAATCCTGGCCTTGCAACAAGATTTCTTATGCTCAAATACTTTTCCTTTATTATATTTTCAGGCCATATATGTACTTTTCAAAACGTTTGTTTGCCAGCTAGGTACAGCCCTGCTTTGTGAAACCTTGCTGCCCCCCTAACCTCCCATTAAAAGGCGGCCTCCTTCTGTGTCCTTTGGGGAAGGCCATGCAAACCCAGGTAATGCTGTTCCCTTAATTAGCACAGCAGTCCTTGTTTTCTGCAAAGCCACCAGCAAAATCCCAGAATGCTTCTACCAGTAATTTCCAAACTATGTACTATGAGATAACTGTTTCAAGATGAAGACTCTGATCTTGAAATTGCATGTCTCTGTATGATTTATGGAGAAACCAAGGGACAGATTCCTCAGAAAGCTTAGGGGATATTCAACCCCAATTCTATAATCAATTCTAAAAAAAAATGCAAAACAATGTTTAAGTAAACATTTTAGATCTCATTCAACACCTTTATTTATATGCATGGGAGGGGGGTGTCCTCTGGCCTTTTAATGGTAAAATTGCAAGTAATCCTATGGTAAACAGGGATGCTTTTTGCAACTTTTACTTTTTTAATTTATATATGACTTTTTTCTTGTTTATTTTCCATAATTGTTTTACCCTCTGTTGGTTTTCCTAAAGTTTGGGGTTTATTATATGCTGGTGACACAATTCTTCTTTGGTTTTGGTGATACATTGTCTTGCTTTCTCCTGTAGATTATGTTAAAGTGGTGCTACCAAAAATAATTGGTAGGGATAATTGGTTAAGCCATTTTAAGAATGTATTAAAATAATAAAATAATTTAAATGTATTAAAATTCGTTCAACTAGCCCCAGATGTGATGACGCAGCTAGCTCAAAGCCGAAAGGACGGCTAGCGGCCGACGGTGCTGGTGGTGAACGACGAATCCGATGTTCTAAAGATCAACACACCATAGGAACCTGGAATGTAAGATCTATGAGCCAGGGCAAATTGGATGTGGTTATTGGTGAGATGTCAAGATTAAATATAGACATTTTAGGTGTCAGTGAACTGAAATGGACTGGGATGGGCCACTTCACATCAGATGACCACCAGATCTACTACTGTGGACAAGAGGACCACAGAAGAAATGGAGTAGCCTTCATAATTAATAATAAAGTGGCTAAAGCAGTGCTTGGATACAATCCAAAAAACGATAGAATGATCTCAATTCGAATTCAGGGTAAGCCATTTAACATCACAGTGATCCAAATATACGCCCCAACCACAGATGCTGAAGAAGCAGAAGTAGATCAGTTCTATGAGGATCTGCAGCACCTACTAGATAATACACCAAAAAGAGATGTTATTTTCATTACAGGAGACTGGAATGCTAAGGTGGGTAGTCAGACGACACCTGGAATTACAGGCAAGCATGGTCTGGGAGAACAAAATGAAGCAGGACATAGGCTGATAGAATTTTGCCAAGACAACTCACTGTGCATAACAAACACTCTCTTCCAACAACCTAAAAGACGACTTTATACATGGACTTCACCAGATGGTCGACACCGAAATCAGATTGACTACATCCTTTGCAGCCAAAGGTGGCGGACATCTATACAGTCGGTAAAAACAAGACCTGGAGCTGACTGTAGTTCAGATCACGAACTTCTTATTGCAAAATTTAGAATCAGACTAAAGAGAATAGGGAAGACCCACAGATCAGTTAGATATGAGCTCACTAATATTCCTAAGGAATATGCAGTGGAGGTGAAGAATAGATTTAAGGGACTAGATTTAGTAGATAGGGTCCCAGAAGAACTATGGACAGAAGTTCGCAACATTGTTCAGGAGGCGGCAACAAAAAACGTCCCAAAGAAAAAGAAAACCAAGAAGGCAAGATGGCTGTCTGCTGAAACACTGGAAGTAGCCCAAGAAAGAAGGAAAGCAAAAGGCAACAGTGATAGGGGGAGATATGCCCAATTAAATGCAAAATTCCAGAGGTTAGCCAGAAGAGATAAGGAATTATTTTTAAACAAGCAATGTGCGGAAGTGGAAGAAGACAATAGAATAGGAAGGACAAGAGACCTCTTCCAGAAAATTAGAAACATCGGAGGTAAATTCCAGGCAAAAATGGGTATGATCAAAAACAAAGATGGTAAGGACCTAACAGAAGCAGAAGAGATCAAGAAAAGGTGGCAAGAATATACGGAAGATCTGTATAGGAAGGATAATAATATTGGAGACAGCTTTGACGGTGTGGTCAGTGAGTTAGAGCCAGACATCCTGAAGAGTGAGGTTGAATGGGCCTTAAGAAGCATTGCTAATAACAAGGCAGCAGGAGACGACGGTATCCCAGCTGAACTGTTTAAAATCTTGCAAGATGATGCTGTCAAGGTGATGCATGCCATATGCCAGCAAATTTGGAAAACACAAGAATGGCCATCAGATTGGAAAAAATCAACTTATATCCCCATACCAAAAAAGGGAAGCACTAAAGAATGTTCAAACTATCGAACAGTGGCACTTATTTCACATGCCAGTAAGGTAATGCTCAAGATCTTGCAAGGTAGACTCCAGCAATTTATGGAGCGAGAATTGCCAGATGTACAAGCTGGGTTTAGAAAAGGCAGAGGAACTAGAGACCAAATTGCCAATATCCGCTGGATAATGGAGAAAGCCAGGGAATTTCAGAAAAACATCTATTTCTGTTTTATTGACTATTCTAAAGCCTTTGACTGTGTGGATCATAACAAATTGTGGCAAGTTCTTGGTGGTATGGGGATACCAAGTCATCTTGTCTGCCTCCTGAGGAATCTGTATAACGACCAAGTAGCAACGGTAAGAACAGAGCACGGAACAACGGACTGGTTTAAGATTGGGAAAGGAGTACGGCAGGGTTGTATACTCTCACCCTACCTATTGAACCTGTACGCAGAACACATCATGCGACATGCTGGGCTTGAGGAATCCAAGGCTGGAGTTAAAATCGCTGGAAGAAACATTAACAATCTCAGATATGCAGATGATACCACTTTGATGGCTGAAAGCGAGGAGGAGTTGAGGAGCCTTATGACGAAGGTGAAAGAAGAAAGTGCAAAAGCTGGGTTGCAGTTAAACCTCAAAAAAACCAAGATTATGGCAACGAGCTTGATTGATGACTGGCAAATAGAGGGAGAAAAAGTGGAGGCAGTGACAGACTTTGTATTTCTAGGCGCAAAGATTACTGCAGACGCTGACTGCAGCCAGGAAATCAGAAGACGTCTACTTCTTGGGAGGAGAGCAATGGCAAATCTTGATAAAATAGTTAAGAGCAGAGACATCACACTGACAACAAAGGTCCGCATAGTTAAAGCAATGGTATTCCCTGTAGTAACCTATGGCTGCGAGAGCTGGACCATAAGGAAGGCTGAGCGAAGGAAGATAGATGCTTTTGAACTGTGGTGTTGGAGGAAAATTCTGAGAGTGCCTTGGACTGCAAGAAGGTCAAACCAGTCCATACTCCAGGAAATCAAGACAGACTGCTCACTTGAGGGAATGATATTAAAGGCAAAACTGAAGTACTTTGGCCACATAATGAGAAGACAGGATACCCTGGAGAAGAAGCTGATGTTAGGGAAAGTGGAAGGCAAAAGGAAGAGGGGCCGACCAAGGGCAAGATGGATGGATGGTATTCTGGAGGTGACGGACTCAACCATTGGGGAGCTGGGGATGGTGACGGCCGACAGAGGGCTCTGGCGTGGACTGGTCCATGAAGTCACGAAGAGTCGGAAACGACTGAACGAATAAACAACAACAAATTAAAATAAGGATCCATCTTAGATACCGCATGATATTTAATTCTTGGGCACCAATGATCATTATATTCATAATGCCTTGGTAGAAAAGGAAAGTATTAACTCCATCCTCAAATGGAGGGGCTCTTCTAACCCATGGCCTTAGTTGCAGTCCTTTGCACAGAAAGAAGATTATGGAGTGTGGTAGAGAGAGAAATTAAGGCATGTCCACCCTCACTGCAGTCATATCTTATTGTTACTCAGATTTCTTTTTGCGTCATTGTATGTGTGTTGGCACTCTTGTATGCCAAACCGATTTGGTTTTTTTTCCTATATGGAAAAAAGCAAGGATATACAACAATTTCCCCAAATTAATCCCTTACTCCATATTAAACCAAAATCACATTATTTCTATTATTTATTTATTTATTTATTTATTTATTTATTTATTTATTTAAATTTAAATCACTCCATTGGCACATTATAAAAATCTCTAAATAAGTTGCTCCATCCCCTTATATGAAAAGAAAGAGAAGATGTATGTATGTATGTATGTATGTATGTATGTATGTATGTATGTATATCTCCTAATCAACTACCCCCTCCAGGAAAACATTTATTTAATTATTTCCTTCCTACTACTATTCTATACATTCCTGTCTACTATAATAAAGATCAAACTAGAAAACATATAGATTGTTTACCATTATACTTAATAATACAACAATTTTAATAATCTTAATCATATTGAACCCAAGACCAAATAATATATATTTTATATACCTTAGTAATCTTAATCCAAATCATTAAAGATAAATGAAATCAGCCAAACCCTAAAAACAATCCAGATAGATATTCTTAAAACCTTATCCCACTTCAAAATAAACCAAAGCATTTACAGGTCCCCACAATGCGCACAGAGCTTTTTCCTTACAGAAATCAAACAGCCCAAATGCCCCCCTCAAAAACTCTGACTTCTCTTCAGGAAACCTCCCATACATAATAACCCCTTCTTTTCCATGGCATTCCATCAGAAGATCAATTTCACTTATGGCTTGCAACTCGATCTCTCCCTTTAATTTCTTCAACTCTACTATCCAATCTTCATCCAGCATTTCAACAGAAGCCAAAGAGACATTTCTGTCGCTGTTAAATTCTTCAATTCCATCCATGACATACCCATCCAAGTAACACATTTTAAAGCTAATATTTTCCACAATGTCCTGAATGCCTTGCATACAAACTTGATAAGAATCTGTTTGAAATCTCGATGGAGGTCAGAGAAAGTTTGCTAAAGATCCTCCATGCCTCAAGCAGTAGATTATGGCGCCCCCTGGGAGCTTAACCAGCAAAAGTCAAGGATATGAAGGAGTTACAGAATATGTTTATACAAGTGAAAGTGAGAAGCAGACTATTCCGCAGGGAAAGTAGAAGCAGGAAACTGAAAGTTCAAAACAGCAGATTCAACGTGTAGGAAAATGCTAATAACTTCAAATTTAGTACAAATATAATTGCAGGGAGACAATTATTTACTCACAATCCTTCTTAATATTTGGATGGAAAACAAGCCAAAACTTAAAAAGAATTTTTAAAAAAAAAAAATAATCCCAAAAATAATGATAAGCACCAAGAGAACCTGCTTCTCTTTGCTGTAGAAAACCTCTCTTAGGGTACATATACTTTAAAAAGAATATAAATTGGGTGACTTAAAAATGGGGTGGCCAGTCTTAGTGTCCCTTTAAGGCTACAGCGTGGCTTGGAAAATGGTGGTGTCCGAGACTTCCAGTGGAGGAAAATGGTGAGCAGACAAGTGGATTTCTAGCTCGTTACATTTTCCAAAGGCAACGGGGAATTTGAACCGGTCCCACGAAGTCAAAAAGACAAGCAGTCTACGGCGGAGAAGCTGGAGAAGAGCGGATCTGAGAGAGCGATTCCAGCAGCTTCTGGACAGCAGCAAGACAATTGATTTTCACACTTTCGCTTTTAGCCTGTCTTTCAGTCTCGCGGAGAAAGCAGCCGGGAAGCCTGGAAAACTTCAAACCGCGTTTTGCTGCCTAACTAATTAGGCTTTGCTGCCGTTTCCTTCACTTAAATTGGATTATAAAGAACTTATCCTGAAGAAAGAAACTAAAAACTTTTCAACCAAAGATAAACTAAATGACTTTGGGTGAGCTTATCGTTACTAAATTGAGATAAGAGAAAAAGGACACAATTAATTAATTGTAAGCGCCATATTTAACTCAAAAAAAACTGTGAGAAGCTGTATTAACAAAACTTAATAGTTGGTGTGTATATCCTAGGAATTTTTTAGGAGGATTAATTATTGTATAGTTTAAATATGAATACCAGGAAAAAAGAAAGAAGGGGATCAGATTCTGGAGAGGTGAGAGGAGAGTGGTTAAAATAACTTTTTGAAGACTTTACTAAAAATGCTATACAAAGTATAACCACCAATGTTACAGCAATCCTAGAAGAAAAAAATCAGGGTTTCAAAAGAAGTCTAGATAAAAAACTAGACAAAATGGAACAGAAATTCCAAACAGAAATTATGGAAGTGAGAGAAAGAGTTGAAAAAATAAAAAAACAAAAGGATGAGGAGACAGATAAGCTAACTCTGTTAGAATATAAACAAAAAGAAAAATGTATAAGACTAAGAGGAGTAGTGGAAAGGAAAAATTTAGAAATAAAAGATACCGCCCAGGGTCCCTCCTTGTGGGGGAGATGGGTGGGATATAAATGTAATAAATAAATAAATAAATACTGTAATTCAGATGCTAGCAAATCTGATAGACTGGGAGCCGGAACAATTGGAAGAGGAAATAGAAGTTATATATAGAGTTAATTCAAAATTTGCCAGAGAAAATAATATACCAAGAGACATGGTAATTGAATTCAGTAGGAAAAATCTTAAAGATCTGATTATGCAAGCTGCATTTGACAAAAAAATAAATATTGAAGGGAAAGATATAAAAATGTTTAAAGAGATACCATTCAAAAAAATTTTAAAAAGAAAGGATTATATATTTCTAACTGAAGTTCTGAAAAGAAATAAAATTCCTTTCAGGTGGGAGACTCTAGAGGGAGTAAATGTATCATACAAGGAACAAAGATACAAGTTAAATTCAATAGAAAAAGCTAAAGACTTCCTCAGAAAGCTTGAAAAAGACAATATACAAACAAAAGGGGGAAATGATAAAAAAGAAGGTAAAAAAAATCTTTTTAGGATTGAACCGCAAAATTTAAATGGACAAGCTTCTAGTTCTAAAGATTTAGAAAGCCAGCTAATAGATGAGTGATTTAAACTGTATCTCATGGAATGTAAATGGATTAAATGTTCCAGCCAAAAGAAAAAAAATCTTTCATACCCTCTACAAATTAAAATTAGATATAATATGTATACAGGAAACACATATTAGGCATAGAGATATTAAATTACTGATAAATAATAAGCTAGGAATGGAATTTGTAGCTTTCAGCGAAAATTTAAAAAATGGTATAGTTTGTTATATTAAATCACATTTAAAACCTAAACTTATAACAGCAGACTCAAAAGGAAGATTTATCATCCTAGAAATAGAAGTACAAAATCTAACAGTAATACTTGTAGGAATATATGCCACAAATGAAAAACAGAATTTTTTTTATAAAAATCTCCTGAATTATTTATCAGATATCCCTAACAAAAATTGGTTAGTAATGGGAGATTGGAATGGAGTTACATCTCCAATATTAGACAGGAAATCAGATAAACAAATTAGGTACAATCAAGGTAAACTGCCCCAAGAATTTTTTGAGCTTACAAAAAATTTAGAATTGGTGGATGCCTGGAGATATAAAATGGGAAGCACTAAAGAATACACCTTTTTCTCAGATAGATATAAATCTAACTCAAGGATTGATATGATCTGGTTATCTAAAAATTTAGCAAATAAAATAAAGGAAATGACAATACTACCAAAAACATTCTCAGATCATAATGCAGTCCAACTAAAATTAAAAATATTGCCAAAGTCATATAGATGGAGGCTAAATGAAACTTTACTGAGAAATAAGGTTTATTTAGAGGATACTAAAAATAAATTAAAGGATTTTTTTTAATTGAATATGAATGAAGAAGTAAACATTGCAACGATCTGGGATGCAAATAAAGCTTTCATGAGGGGACATTTTTTATCTCTAAGTAAACACCAAAGAACAGTAAAATAACAAAAATTTTCTAAAATTTGTGACCAAATTAAAGCAAAAGAAATTGAACTTCAAAATAAACCTACAGATGTAAATATTAGAAACCAAATTATAATATTACAAAAACAATTAGAGGTTCTTACAACTGATGAAATTGAGAGAAATTTGAGATATACTAGACAAAGATATTTCCAATATGCAAATAAAGCTGGGAGATGGCTTGCTTTCAAACTAAGAAAAGAGAATAAGAAAAAAATCATTACCAAAATAAGAAAAAATGGAGATGAATTAACAAACAATGAAAGCATAAAAAAAAAGATTTCTATGAATTCTATACCATACTATATCAAAAGCAACAAGTAACATCTGAAAAAAGTGAAAAATATCTACTAGATAGTAATTTAGGAAAAATATCCCAAAAAGAAAGAGATAACATTAATGCACCTATTACAAAACAAGAAATAATAGACGCCATCCAAAAACAAAAATTAGGTAAAACCCCAGGGCCAGATGGTTTTTTTGCAATTTATTATAAATGTTTTCAAGAACAACTTATCAATCTATTTAACAATCTTCTAAATTCTATATTAACTGGATTTATTCTGACCAAAAACATGGTCAGAAGCAAATATTATTTTGATTCCTAAAGACGATCAAGATTTGATGCTATGCAAAAATTATAGACCAATCTCTTTGCTAAACATTGATTATAAAATTTTTACCACTATCTTGGCTGACAGACTTAAAGGAATATTACAAAATACGATTAAGAACAATCAAAGTGGCTTCCTACCTAAAAGACATATAAAAGACAATATTAGATCTATTTTAAATATAATTGAATATGCACGAATTCATAATGAAAAACAAATTTTGTTATTATTTTTAGACGCGGAAAAAGCTTTTGATAATTTGAATTGGGATTTTATGATCAAAACGTTAAAAATTATGGAATATGGGGAAAATTTTATAAATGCAATACAAGCAATTTATACAAATCAGACAGCCAAGATAGTGATAAATGACGAAATAACTCAAAATTGTTCCATAGAAAAAGGTACTAGACAGGGGTGTCCAATATCTCCACTTTTGTTTATTTTAGTGCTGGAAGTATTACTTGAAAATATTAGAAATGATAATCAAATTGAAGGAGTAAGAATAAAACAAGAAAGATACGAATTAAGGGCATTTGCCGACGATATTGTTATTACAACTCAAAATCCACAAAATTCAATTGAATATTTGCAAAAAAAAATACAAGATTATGGAGAATTGGCTGGATTTAAAATAAATAAACAAAAAACAAAGATGATTAATTTAAATATGACTCAAAATAATCTAGAATTTATTGAACAAACTACAGTTTTTAATAATGTTAAGAAAATAAGATATTTAGGGATTGAGATTACTTCCAAAAATTCAGAGCTATTTCATAACAATTATACAAAAATTTGGAATGAAATAAATCAAGACCTACAAAATTGGGCAAAACTCCAGATATCTTTTTTAGGGAGAATTTCTACAATTAAAATGAACATACAAATGAATATTATTTTTATTTCAAACATTACCAATTAATATTACAGAAAAAACCTTTCATAATTGGCAAAGAGATTTATCTAAATTTATTTGGCATGGGAAAAAACCCAGAATTAAATATAAATTTTTGCAGGACACTAAAGAAAATGGAGGTTTTGGACTACCGGATCTTAAACTATATTACGAAACATGTGTGCTTGTTTGGCTGAGGGATTGGATCAAATTGGAAAATCGTAAATTATTAAATTTAGAAGGCCATGATCTTAGATTTGGATGGCGTGGATACCTCTGGTATAATAAAAGTAAAGTAAATTCAGCATTTAATAATCACCCAACTAGAAAATCCATTTTAAAAACATGGGATAAATATAAAAACTCTTTAATACCAAATTTACCATTGTGGACCTCACCTCAAGAGGCCTTTGCCTGTCAAGAAAACGTGGGCCCATATAAATGGTTAAAATATAAAGATTTATTAACATTTGAAGGTACAAATTATAAACTGAAGACAAGAGAAGAATTAGAAAAGGAAGGGTATATTTGTAATTGGTATACTTTTTTACAAATAAAAGAACAATTTAAGATAGATTCTAAAAAAATTAATTTTAGAAAACATTTGGTAAATTGGGACAATGTATTATGGATGGAAAGTGACCATCTTATAACAAAAATTTACAAAAATTTAATACAAAATGAAATATCCAATTTACCAAAAAAAACTGTATAATTAGATGGGAAGAAAATTTGGGGCATGATATTCAAATTGAAACCTGGGAGAAAATGTCAAAGGATTTAAAATTCACTCTTAACTATAATATGAAAGAATTTTTTTTCAAAATGATGTATAGATGGTACATTATGCCAAATACATTGTCAAAAATGAAAAATACTATGTCAAATCGATGTTGGAAATGTAAAAGAGAAATTGGTACCTTTTTCCATTTGTGGTGGACTTGTCAAAAAACAAAAGGATTCTGGGATACAATACACCAAGTTATATGTAAAATAATACAAGAAGACATTAACAAGGAACCGGAATTTTATCTACTAGGAATCATTGGAAAAGATCTACACAAGAAATATGGAAAACTGTTATTATATTTAATTACTGCTGCAAGAACTATTTATGCCAGACACTGGAAAGAAGATTATATACCTACAACGGAAGAATGGATTATAAAAGTGATGGATTTAGCACAAATGGCTAGATTGACGAACCAATTCAATGATAAAAATATGGAAGATTTTGATCTTTGTTGGAGACCTTTTTATAAATTTATAGAACAGACACAAAAGATTCTTTTTTTTTTGTATGTATAGAAATATATATATATATAGTTGTTTTGTATGACCCCGAGGTGGAGATGGAGATGGTAGAGAAGGAGGAGGAAGGAGATAGAAATGGAGAAGGTTTTAGAGGCAGAAGAGGAGTTAGAGGTGGAGAAAAAGGAAGAACGGGAGGAGAGGGAAGATACTGAAGGTGGATGTAGAGGTGGAAGTAGAGTTTTGTTAATTGGCGGGGGCTATAATTATATAGATATTATACGTGTTATGTTATGTTATGTAATGTTATGGTATGTTTTGTACGATGTATGTAAATAAAGAAAAATTTAATACGAAAAAAAAAGAAAGAAAATGGTGATGTCCCAGCCTCCCGGCTAGTTCTTACCAGTTGAGCGTGAACGCTGCTTATGATCTTCTGGCTGCAAGCCACCATCTGGAGGACAGATGGGGTGATTCCAAGTGATTTTCCTTTTCAGGAAAAACACTCCTGGGCTTCAGAAAAAAACTGCCTGAGCCCCTCAAAAATGTTGTGTTATCAGTTCTGCCCGCTAAGCCTGCGGGCACAGCTGTTCACTCCGCCATGTCCCCACCGGAAGTCACTTCCTCCTCTTTTGATAGTTTGTTTATCCAATTTTTCATTCCTCTATTTTCTCATACCATTCCTTTCCTGTTTCTTTTACAACATATTCCAATGTTTTATTTTGTCTGAAATAATTTTAACAATATTTTAATTGTAATAATTTTTACCTTAGTGCTTCTCCCTTGTTCATTTATCTCATGTATCCCTTCCTCAAATCATTCATTGATAATTACTAGCTTTTTTTTAATTATATAAACAATTGTAATAATATATCATTTTGTCTGTCTGTTTGCCTTCTTCTTGAGTTTTATCCTTGAAAGCAGCATCCCCCCCGCCCACCCCCTTGCTCCTATTTTGGTCATGATGATGAGTGTTTTTTGTGCCAATGTGTTAAAATATTAGGCAGTGATTGAGGAAAGGCAGATGAATGGTCTCAGTCAGGTTTTGCTGATCAAGGATTATTGGGAATGTGGAATTGGTATGTGGAAATTGGGGGGAGCCATTTGGGGATGTGAAACATGACGGCAAAATTCATGCCTCTGATTATATAGTCTATGGGGGGTGTAGGTATTTATGAAGTGATTGGGGTTCTTGGGTGAAATTTAGGATCACCTTGAATAGCAGGTCCAAACCCAAAATGGCCTCCTGGTGCTTTGAGGTTGAACAGTGTGAAGTCATAGCCATGGTGAAGGCTTGATTGCCAATTGAGAAGATATACCCAGTCTGCTTGTTGGGCTGTAATCCATTAGGTGCTCTTCCCTTCACTTCATTTAAATATGGGGTCTGATTTGTCTTTTTAAATAAAGTAAGGCTCATTCATTATTTGACTGTGGGCAAGAAGGATTCCCATATAACTGAGACTTGGTTGGGTGAAATAAGTTTGTTGATTTCTGCCCAGCTTTGCCTGTGTATTTTACAGCAGCGGCTGCTTGAAGCAGTCCATTCCAGATCTTGTTTTCCTGATACTTTCTCAACTTGGCTTATAACTTCTAACCAAAATGTTAGCAGAGAAACTTTAATATCATAACTAACTCTCTCAGGGAGAACAGGATGCCTCCTTGTTTAAAGGTGGCTGACATTACAGCTCTTCTTAAGAAGCTCGCATTTGATCTTTCAGAGATGAACAATTACAGACTAATATCTAACCTTCCATGGCTGAGTAACCTGATCAAAGATATAATGGCTCCTCAACTGCAGTCTCCAATTTAATATGGTGTCACTTGTAAATAGTTGCTACTCAAAACTGGAATTATTATATTGTGTACTTCAAGGCTCCATTCAGCCTCCAGTGTTTTCAATCATTACTGATCTTCAGTAATGGAGAGATCTTCAAGAGTTTTGGAGCTGAGTGCTATCAGTCTGCTGATGGCACCCAAATCTATTTCTTAGTGTGTGTCTTTTTAAATCTTTTTAAAATTTTTCCAGAGACAGATTTTAAAGGTTATTTTTTATCACCAATATTTTACCCTTGCTCTGAATCCCATAAATATTTTAAAGCCTGAGTTTGTGTTCCAGAGACATTTAATAAACACTATAGATTTTTGACACTGCTCCTTTAGAAATTTTCTCTGCTTCAAGAATTATTGTTTCAAACTCACCGAGAAACCATAAGGCTCTTCCCTTTACATCTTCATCTTTAAGGAATGATAGAATTTGTGTGCGTTGTAGACAATTTTGATGTGTGAAATATCCTTGAGGGAGATTTGGACTCTGTGTTGTTCAATTTAAATCTGACACTTTTTTTTATCCATTCAATCGTGTCCAATTCTTGGCGACTGCCTGGACAAGTCCCTGCAGATTTCTTGGCAAGATTTTCGGAAGGGGTTTGCCACTGCCTTCTTCCTAGGGCTGAGAGAGAACGACAGGCCCAAGGTCACCCAGCTGGCTATGTGCCTAAGTCAGGATTAGAACTCACAGTCTTCTGGTTTCTAGCCTGGTGCCTTAACCACTACACCAAACTGGCTCTCATTTCTTGGTAACAACTTCCTATTATAATACATCCTTTCAATAATGAGTTATATGAGTTGAAGTGAAATTGAATTAAAACAAGATGGAGAAGCACTTTCTGAAAGGTCACAATTCCAGAGAAAAAATGGATCTCTCTATTCTGAATGGGGTTACGGTGTCCAAGAAAATGTAGGTTGCAGTCTGAGGTGCCTCTGATTTCCTAGACTGAAGCAAGTCCTGAAATTTCAGTTGGTACAGAATTCAGAAGCTAGGTTGTTCTCTGGAAGAATTCATTACATACTGCTGCCAATTTCTTTCTGAATTTCAAAATGCTAGTTGTTATCTTTTGTTGGGGTTTGTATAATACCCAGAATTTACAAGTAGATTAATTAGACAGGTGAGAGGCATTAAGTTCTGCAAGTCATTCTATTAGCAGCCATTGTTAAAGAATGATGAAAGAAGTGACTCATACTGCATCTGATATAGTTTAAGCTGGGTGTGGTAGATAATGAATGTGACCTATAATGTGATTGGTCAATTTAAGTATATAAGCAGAGGAGCTCTGGTGTTAATGCTTCTCATTACTATCTTCTCATCTGTATCTGTGTTGGACGTTATTGGACTGTATTGTACTTCGTATGTATATAGAGTAAATAGATTATTTTATCTAATCTCTTGTGAGTGTCTGCTTACTCAATAGAACATATTGCTCTGAGGTCTAGAAGGAACATTGGCAGCCCCAGCGTTGTGTACTCTGACATCTTTAAAGCCCTTTATGGCTTAGTCCCAAGTCACTTGAGAGAAAGCCTCTTCTGACCAAAGATGTGAAAAGATATACCTACTTCACCATCATCATCATCTACATTCAGACACGAGTCATGGCAATTTGGAATCAAGCACTGTCTGCAGCATCCATCTGCTATGGATGTTTTTAAAGCTGATTTTTAATTATTATTTTTTATTATTGATTTTAAAGTCTTTTATTTTAATTGGGTTTTATGTTCTACTGTAAATGGCAAATATTTTGATAGTTGGCAAACAAGGAAACACTTTGATAACTTGTTCAGCTGCATTGGCTGTGACTATCAAAATGTAGACAATATTCTATGCAAATATTCATATTAATATTTGTCTTTCCATTCCATGTTTAATGGGATAACCCAGTGGTCTGAGATCTTATTGTGAAGAGGCTTCTCTGACAATGGTGAGTGGGTGAAAGAAACCATTAACTAATATGGATTAGAGTTTTGACCAAGCATGTACAGAAAGTTAAAGTGTGTATGTGAGGATGGGGTTAGTGCAATCTATTATTTGTTGGAATCCAGCAAATCAATCATGCCTCATTAGCATATGGGTGATTGCTCTAGAAGGCGAACTCTGTGCTTCTAGAGGAAGCTGCTTGTTGCCCCTCCCAGTTCCTCTTCTCTCTCTCTGATTCTTCCACTGATGGGGTAGGACGCACGTGCCTTATTTCCTTCCATGGAGAGGCCATGTGCTAGGCCTCAACTCAAGAAGCTTTTCCCCCTTTCTCCACGCAGCATCTGGCAGCAAACAGGGCCAGAGGTATTCAGTTTAGGGAATAGAAAGAAGAACTGAAACCAATTTTCTACTGAAATGGCTGTACCTGGACTAAATAAATATAAGAACTCTTTTGTACTTACTTTTTGTACCTGCAATGTCTAAGTGTGTGTTTCTTTAGGCTTGGGTGGGCTAAAAGTGTAAGAATAAGAACCTGAATCTCTCTAACATGCTCACAGGCTGTGTTTTTAAACAATATTCCTTTTTCTGCCCACAAGTTTACACAACGTTAAGCTCTGCTCCATTCACTGGTTCTAACAGGCCACTGAATGATCTTCATTAAGTCATTGCTATGATTATGGTAGAGTGAGCAAAAGGTGTAAATAGAGCTAACTAATCCATTTTAAGTGAACTTGAGAGTTTGCCTTTTGGCATACATGCTTTCTAAAGATCACTGGAGCATAAATTTTAGCACTATAGACTTTTGCAGTGCTTTTAAAATATTTACCATATAACTCAGATAAACATGAAGTAAATGTTTAAGTCATCTTTAATACAATCACATTCTTTGAAAAATTTGCTAAAACCTGAGAGAACAGTAGCAAAACTGCATAATAAATCACTGTTTTTGAGAAAAACTAATTTACTTTAATTTATTACACCCAATTCTGCTATGTAAGGATGCGATGTGCAATCATTAAAAGAAAAATTACAGTCTTCAATCGCTTAGATGAAGTGCATTGCACAATAATATGCAAATGCAGAAGTAAAAAAAATGATACTTGTAAAATATATAATTTTTTATTTTATGAACATTATTTTAATTATTTTTGAAAATTAATCATTTTAATTTTAAAATCGTTTTATGAATATTATAATTATTCTAGATTTATTCACTTTGTGCCTTTGAGTCAGTGTTGACTCCTGGCAACTGCCTGAACTAGTCGCTGCAGTTTTCTTGGCAAGGTTTTTCAGAAGTGGTTTGCCATTGCCTGCTTCCCAGAGCTGAGAGAGAGTGACTGGCCCAAGGTCACCCAGCTGGCTTCATGCCTAAAGTGGGACTACAGCTCATAATCTCCTGGTTTCTAGCTTGGTGTCTTAACCACTACACCAAACTGGCTCTCTATTCAATATTTTATTTTTTATTTATTTATTAATCATATTTATACCCCGCCTATCCCCTCCCTATCGGAGGACTCTAGGCGGCTTAATATTTACTTAAATAAAATAAATATATGCTTTTGTTTTATACTAAGGGTATTTCCATGCATGGTGTCTGTACCTTTAAAAGTCAGTTTCACGCCAGTGTGATCCCACACCATCTTCTATGCTTGGTAGCTGAGCAAATGTATTTGCTATTCAGGTGTAGTGCATCCAAAATCTCACTGAAGCCAATTTCTTTTTGGAAATAATGAAACTGTAGTGTTTTCCCTTGCTGATGCTAGGGAAAGTGGAAGGCAAAAGGAAGAGGGGCCAACCAAGGGCAAGATGGATGGATGGATGATATTCTGGAGGTGACGGACTCGACCGTGGGGGAGCTGGGGGTGGCGACGGCCGACAGGAAGCTCTGGCGTGGTCCATGAAGTCACAGAGAGTCAGAAGCGACTGAACAAATCAACAACAACAAGTGTTTGAGGGTCAGCCATTTCCCTATTAGAAAAAGTTCTTGCTTCATCCCAGCAGATAATATTGGACACGAGGACCTTGCTGTCAGAGTTTCTACTTGCCAGTTCCTCAAATGCAGCCTGAAGCAGAGATGTATTGTGTTTTAAATATTCCAGAAACGCTTAGCAATTTGAGAGAGATGAAATAAAGACAAAACACTTTTTCAGTAAACAAAACCTCAGCATAATTTACACAGGGTTTTTTTTTATCCATCAACTCCCACAAAGATTGATCAGCTTTCAATTCTTCCTCTTCCTTGGTTGTTCTATTTGCTCTTTCACTCTCTCCAGCCAATTATATCCTTATAAGCCAAAGCAAGGATAGCTTTCCCAGTCAGACTCAGCTGGTCAAGTTCATCACAGTCCACGCCAGTCCAGTACACCTTTCAGCTTCTCCTGGCTTCCCTTTAAGACTTCCACCTCTTCCTTTACCTACAATATCAAGTATGCAGGAGTAATGGCATGAATGATTCCTGAGAGTAAATGCAAAAGCTTTTAAGCTTAGGTTTGACTTGGCTTGGCCAATCTGCCAATCACAGCAGAAAATTAAAATTCAACAAACTGAGAAGAAAGGTGCCTTTGTTCATTTAGAATAGTCAGGTTGGGGGGCCCACCCACCTATTCCACTAGATAGAATCCCACCAAACTTTCTTTACTATCATGCGTTCCCAGTCTTGTGCTGGTGCTTGAGAGGGAAGTGGGTGGCTAAGCACTGCAACCCTTTCCTTGGCTTTTACACTTTCAGTACCAAATTCTGAAGGAATGCTGGACCTCACCTTACCTGCAGAATGACTGCATGAGCCACACCATTCAACCACAGATCTCAGCACACTGTCAGTCATCCCTTCTGACAATAAACAAGGCAGTTCCATTCAGCTATTGACATGGAATATAGCCGGACGGAAGAACAGAATGTCAGATGGAGATCTGTTGGAGTTCCTCTCCAAGTTCAACATTATAGCACTCCAAGAGACATGGTTAACGACCAGTGATGAAGAAGCTAGCCTAACAGGCTTTAGATCCTGGTCTACACCAGCGTGTAAATTTAAGTTAAAAGGGTGGGCCTCAGGGGGATTATGCATACTTGCTAAGGCAGAGTTTGGCTGGCAAGGGCAGCAACTGGTCCTCAGAGAAGACCCTTTCTATCTTCTAGTCATCCAATTTAAATACAAATTATCTTAAATTAAAATTAAATAAAATTAAAATTAAAATTAAATAAATTTATTTTAATAAATTTAAATAAGTTTAAATACAAATTAAATACAAATTATCAAAAGTTGTGCTGCTAAACATGTATCTACCCCCATATTCCTCCCCCTGCTTTTCCCCTGACATCTGGGTGCAATTAGGGAAGACAGTCGTGGAGATAAATATAAAACATCCCAAAGTCATTGTGATCCTACTGGGATGTTTTAATGCTAGGGTGGAGGCTTCTTTGTATGATTATTTATTTATTTATTTATTTATTTATTTATTTATTTATTTATTTATTTAATTTATATGACCGCCCATCTCCCCTCATGGGGAACTCTGGGCGGTTCACAATAAATAAATTAAAATAGAATCTAAAAATATATAAAGACCACAATAGTTCAATACAATAAGTAATTATCAAATCCAGATGGACGAAGGCATTCATTTAAAGAAGGACATTAAAATTAGGGGATTAGCCACCCCCATGAGGAACTATCCCTTCCTCCTTCCCATGCCAGGCGGCAGAACCAGGTCTTCAGCTCTTTCCTAAAGGTCGGAAGGGAAGAAATCTGTCTTAACTCTGGGGGCAAGATGTTCCATAGAGTGGGTGTTGTCACAGAGAAGGCCCGCCTCCTAGACCCCATCAGATGGAATTCTCTAATTGATGGGGTTCGTAGCAGGCCCTCTCTGAATGACCGGGTGGGGCAGGTCGATAACATGGGGATAAGACGGTCCCTCAGGTATTCTGGTCCCACACACATTACTATGCACACTTGAGCATCATACCTGAGAACTATTTAACAAATGACCCACCCTGGCACCCCAGAGACTCTAAAAGGAACATGGCAGGCTCCAAATTGATATTCTTGACATACACATACAATCTTCACATCCTAGGAGGCAAAAGCAGTTGCTTCATATATTCCTTTACCTTCCATGCTGAGAATGCTAGCAGTGTCTATATATGTGTCTCAACAGACAAAACCAACTTATTCTCAGACATTCAAGTTTACGTGAGGGAGGACAGTGACCATCAACCGATTGCAGTTAATTTTTATGGCAACTCTGATTTAAGACCATCCACAGCACACAACAAGAGGCTACTCGCTAACCTTGAAGTGAGGCAAGACAGGAGGCTCAAATGGTCCAAGGTGGATACTAAGGCAATTTCTAGCTTTATGAACTCTGAGAGGGCCCAGTCCTGGATTAAAATGGTTGTTGCATCTACTCAAGACCCAAACAGAACTTTTACCGGGTATGCCAACCTGTGTAGTACATTAAGAAATTTTTTAATAGATAAATTGCCAGCTAGGAATTGACAGCCCTTAAGATCTAATTGGTTCAACCTTGATTGCTCCCGCTCAAGAAAGAACCTAAAAGCAGCCATGCATTTGGTTCAAAGAAATCCCACACCAAATAATCATGCTAAGATGCTAAAGCTCAGACGCAATTACAAGAAACTAACAGCCACTAAGAAGGCTCAGCACACAGCTACAGTTTGGTCTGAGCTAGGAAAGTCAGCAAAAGTGTCCAACTCAGTTATATTTTGGAACATAGTATCTGGCATGCTGAAGGAGCGTAAGCTCCTACTTGATATCCCCATTTCTGCTCCAGTTTGTGAGGATTTCTATACTATCTTATTGGCCAACTCCAAGCAGGATCATCCAGGAAAGTTGACTACTGAGCTTCTGACACTTGACAATCTTCCTCCCTGGCCACCAGTGTCAGTGACAGAAATTAAACACATTATTCAGTCACTGAAACCCAATAAGGCACCTGGTGAAGACTTCCTACCACCAGAATTTTTCGGGATACACATTGACTGGTGGGCTCCACTACTGGCAGGACTGTTTATATACATAGACAACACCAGCCATATTCCAGCAGGATGGGAACTCTCCATCATAGTTCCCATATACAAAAAAGGAGACAAGGAAGACCCTAAAAATTACAGACCCATAAGCCTTATTGACATAACAGCTAAGATGTATGCAAAACATCTCCTGAGAAAAATAGAGGATTGGGCAATTGAGAAAAATATATTAGTGGAAGAACAGGCCGGGTTCAGACATGAGTACTCCACGATAGATAACTGCTTCATTTTACACCATCTTATCACCAAATATACAACTGATGGTAAATATTTGTTTACATCTTTTATAGATCTTAGTGTGGCATTTGACTCCATAAACAGAGATATCCTATGGAAGAAGCTGGCCAAGTTAAACATGGAACCTAGACTTTTATACCTGATAATACAGGTATAAAAGGCCTTCTATACAAATACATGCCTGAAAGTCGGTACCGGAGTCAACGGTTCTCTTACACAGAGGTGTAAGACAAGGATGCATCTTGGCCCCGATGTTGTTTAATCTCTATGTCAATGACATCCCAGGATTCTTCTGTTCCACGGATGTTCATATGCCAAAGATCCTCAACAGACATATCAAAATCCTTTTGTATGCAGATTACATGGTCCTGATGGCGTACTCCCAAGTAGGCCTGAGAAGATTGATGGGGAAATTTGGTACTTACTGTGCCTCTAACTTTTTGAATATTAATAAGTCTAAATCCAAAGTGATGGTTTTCAGAAAAAGATGGGCCAAATACAACTGGCACTTGGATGGGGAGCCTATAAAACAAATAGATTGTTTCACATATTTAGGGATGGTTTTTACAGATACAGGGCTTGGGTCAATCACTTCAAACAAAGTTCCACAAAGACCATGGCAAGCTCTAAAATGTTAATCAAACTACTTAGTTACAACCACCCAAGTTCTCTGCTCTCCATTCTAAAGGTCCACAAGGCAAAAATCGTACCAGTGCTAACATATGGTGCCAAATTGTGGGGCCTATCAAAGGCCTCCATACTCGAACAAAATCAAGCACGCTTTCTAAGAACTATTCTGGGGACCAACAGGAATACACTGGCAGCAGCAGTAAGAGCTGAAACAGGCACCCATTCCATTTACAGTCGAGCAGTAATCAAAGTCTTCATCTACTGGTGGAGGATTCTCCCAATGGAACCTGATAGACTACCAAAAATGTGCCTTGAAGAACAGTTGGGCACACTCCAACCCACCACATGGATCAATCAACTTCCCCAAACTATCTCATATCTCGGCTTCTCAACACAATATCTACTTTCAGCCAGACACCAGGCCAAGGCAATATTTAAACAAAGAGTCTTGGATGTTAACGCCCAAACAGATATTGAGTCACTTGCAAACATTAGGTCACTGAAATGGCTGCCTAAGAATAAAACGTGTTTTCAAACAGAAAAATACCTGACAATGGGTTTGACTCAATACCATAGGATAGCTCTTACCAGAGCAAGATTCGAGCAGCTAGATTCTATGGTTAAATATGGACAATTCCACCAAGTGACATATTTCAAGAGAACATGTGTTTATGGAGCATCTGGAATAGAAGACATTGTGTATGTCCTATTTAACTGCCAATTATATGCCTCAGCAAGGGCTCAGTACCTACAGACATTACTTGACAGAACCATATACTGGGACTGCAATAAACAATTATGTTATTTCCTTCAGGGTACAAACACATATGTAGTCACTAGAACTGTTAAGTTTATAGTCAGGGCTGTCCAACTGAGAACACAATTTATAGAACAAATTGGGGTGGCATGCAAAGATGATGAATATACCTAAACACATATTGTTTTCGTATTTTATTATTCATTTTATTATAAGTCTTTGCATTATCTTATACTCTTTTATCTTACTCTTTTATCTTTATCTCATCTTACTGTATTTTATCTCATTTTATCTCTCTAGTCTATTTTACCTTATCTTATTTTATTTTACCTGTCTTATTTTACTGCATTGTACTGTGGCTGATGCCCATTTTTGATATGGTCAATTGACTAATCAATAAAGTTGATACTATAGTACCAAATTCAGTTTCAGTTTCAAGGTGAATTCTGCTGCCACCACCCTTTGTCTTAGGATGGGTTTGGGTGAAAAATTTGTCCAGGTTGTTTATTTATACTGTACATGCATATGTGCGTGTGCACGTGCATGCATGTAATACTGAACAAAACAGGTGAATTTCTTTATAAAGAGGATGGGAAAAGTGAGGGTATATTTTTAAAGGATTATGCAGAAAAATAGAGCTTGGTCCATTCAGAGGTACTATGTACTTAGCTATTCCAATCTCTGTTCGAATAGGAATGCTACCTTTATTTTTCCTCAGAGAGCCATCATCTTTATAATCTACATGGGAGGCAGATATACTATGGTCTGCTGGTAATGTTTGTGCTAATTTCATTTTGCTAGTGCAGATCAGTGAGAATTTCATGTGCTTCATTTTTTCCTCCTTAGTTTGTAATATTTCATTTTTCTTTATTGATTCAAGTTATATTTATATTTTAAATTAATATATATTTCTCTTCCCAAGAGGAACTTTTCTTGGTATAGGTCCCCTGTAGATGCTATTGAAATCATGGCTCTTATGCGACAAATTGTGCATTGTGAAGTTTTCTGTGCATGCAGTGTGATTAATTCCAGAGAAGTGGTGGTGGGAAGGTTTCTTTGCTTAGGTAGATGCAGGAACATTTTATATGCTATAAAAGTTAAGATTTGAGAATTGAGTAATGTGAATGCTTAAGTAGTTACATATTTTGTATCTTAAATTGCAGTAATTAAAATGGTCTCAGAAAGGCCTGCTGAGTGCCATTAATGTCATAGTGGGCATAAATGCTTACTTAGGCAATTTTCATTACAATTGTTTGTTCCCAGGTAATTCTCTCTCATGTAAGTCACCTTTTAGTACATCAAAAGACCATATAATCTTTCAAATTGCAACTGGGTAAAAGCTTTTTTATTTATTACATGAAATATGAACACTGTATATGGGAGATTTCAGAGCCATAATTATGAAAGTGTGTTATTCAGTAAGTTTGAAACATGTGAAAAACTAAGTTATGGGACCAAAGTCTATGTGGAAAATTTCTTAACAATGCAGTATAAGCTATTTTTATAGAAATGTATGAAAAACAGACTCCAGGTACCTTTCAGTCTAAAATGGTACAATACAGAATGCTACTATTTGATCAGAAACAAACAAACCCATTCTTTGAATTGTAGATCTTTCTCTACACCAGGGGTGGGCAATGTCTGGCCCGCGGGCTGTATAAGGCCCGCAAAATCAATTAGTCCGGCCCGCAGTGGCGGGCGCAGCGGCAGCGGGCGCAGCAGTGGGTGCGTGGCAGCAGTGGTTGCAGCAGGTGTGGCAGTGGGTGCAGCAGCGGAGGCGTGGTGGGGGCAGCAGATGTGGCAGCGGCAGGTGCAGCAGCAGGGCCACGGTGGGGGCAGGTGCGGCAGGTGTGGAGGCGGGGGCAGGCACGGCGGTGGCGGGCATGGCAGGTGTGGCAGCAGCAGGTGCGGCGGTGGGCGTGGCAGCCCCCCAGTGTGTGCAATTTGTTCCGCCCCCGCCCCCTGCAGCATGATTGGCTAACGCCCGCAAACCCTGCCCCTTTCCATGCGATTGGCTCCTGCCCGCAAACCCCACCCTCTTCCACGTGATTGGCTCCTGCCCGCAAACCCCACCCCCGGTCCTCGAATGATGTTATAAATGTCAAAATGGCCCTTGGCAGAAGAAAGGTTCCCCACCCCTGCTCTACACCATAGCACCATTTTCACATAGGAAGTTATATCTGGAGGCTAAGGCAATTCCAGAGACAAAATATTATATATACTATATATAATGTCCAATATTCCACCCTGGCACGGTATGTATGTATGTATGTATGTATGTATGTATATATGTATATATGTATATATGTATATATGTATATATGTCACATGCCAGGGTAGAATATTGGGCAATCCCAAATCTGAAGGGAAAATACTAAGCACGCTCATAGAATAGGAATGTTAGATGGGAAATAAAATGAAGTATACTGGAAAAGAGCATGTGTGCGAGCCTAACTGGAATTCAAGCAAGGTACTCTTGGCTGTAGAATTTTGTTTGATGTTCAGCTTGCTTGACAAAGAGTACTTTGGGCATTCAAAGGAGTCTGTGTGTATGGCAAGCCACCTCAATGACAACTGAGCATGACCAATGGCTCAGAATATGGGATGGGTGAAGAATAAACCTGGGAGAGGGGAATAAAAAGCATTTTTCAAAAGAAAGCTTGTTGGAACTGTTGAGAAGCTCAGCTAGCATATAGATCACACTTCTGGACAGGTACCTCAAAGTCAAAGAGCTCAAATGTAAGGTTAATGTCAAGAAAGCTGTCAGAGAAAAGAAGAGTACCTTCAGGAAATGGAAGATTGTCCAAGCAAGTAAAAATTGGAGCAAGAAAAGACAACATAACACATAAAGGACACAAAAATATTTTGAATAAAATTTCACTAACAAGATAAATACAAACACTATAAATTTCTTAAACACATCAGAAATATGGAAGTAGCAAGGAAGTTATAAGGATTATTGAATGAAAAGGCAAATAAAGGAATGTTTTTTTAAAAAATAAAGGGATTGTTGAGAAATTAAATGAATGTTCTGTCTGTCTGCATGAAGAAGACAAACAACAGATATTTCTATATTAAATGAAATTTTCATGATGGGAGTTTGAGGAGCTAAGCAAATAGTGGTGACACAAGATTGATAGAGCTACAGTATGCTAAGCTTTGAAGAGTTATTTTGATTTGATGTGATCTAATCACCCCATCTAAGATGATTCATGAAATGGAACAGAGACACATTGATATAGTCGATGGAATTAAGTTGCTACAAAGCATTTCGCAGCCTTTTGAAGCATTTCACAGATCTGATGGCTCTTTTCCTACTCCCAAGATAGCTATATACAATGTTACAGCTTCCATTCTATATATGGGGAATGCTAAGACTGAACTGATGAGTAACTGGCTAATGAGTTTTATCACCTTATTAAATTCTGTGCCATCTTTGGGGATGTCAAGGCTAACATTGATTAAGGCTTCCTTCACTTTCTCAGTTCTCAGCTTCTTTAATTTGGCCAGCAACAGTGCTTAACTTTGCTTTCTTTTGTGCTATGCTGGTCCTGCCAACATAACCCAGCTTTCAGTACTCTGCTCAGTGCTGATCCATTTAGTATGCACTCTTTGCTCAAACTGGTGTGTAGGATAAAATATACTTGCTCTGTGCCATCTTTTTCTTTGTGTCCTTTCTATCCCTATAGCATCATATCTTAAAGTGCCAACCTACTTCTACAGTCCTGGCTAACCAATTAACTAACATTTTATTTTTTAAAATTATTTATCAAATGTATATAGCTGCTCATCTCATGGATATAACTCTGGGCAGTGAACAATTGAAACAAAACAATTTTTAAAAGAGCCTTAAAAACCATTAAAACAATTAAAACATAAATATAAACAAAACCACAGGAGAGTATATTCAAGGACTCACATACAACATAAGATACAATAAGCTGTAGCCCTGATATAATTAAGTCCTGCCCAAACAGGCCAAGCTTTGCTCCTGTGTGTGAGATAGACATGGCACTCCACTGAAACCAGTGATGAACAGGTCCTTCTCAGCAGAGCTAAGCTTGCCAGTCAGCAGTGCCAACCTTCTTAATGCTCCAGCAAACTCAGGGATCTACAGTAAAGTTACACCAGCCCATAAAGACAATTCAATTTGTGTTCTGTTTACCCTTCCCAGAAAAGACTAAGCTTTGCCAATGGGCCCTGCCCAACCAGATACCCAAAGCTAGTGATGATGGCTCCTTTCTGAGAAGGACTTGGTTTGCTTAAAATATGTATTTTTATTTTAAAAAATAGCTCCGCATAATATGGTCACTTCCCCCCAATATCCCTGCTATATCCACTTTCTCAATCAAGTCGTCCCCATTAGTTGGTATCAAGTTACAGACAGCTGATACTCTTGAGCCTTCCTCCACCCTCTGAAAGAGAAATTTGTTAGCAAAACAGTGATTAATATTTATTTATGGACAAATACCAGAAAACATAGTCCACTCAAGATTTGAACAGTATGGTAACACAGATAGTAAGTTGTTGTTTGTTCAGTTGCTTCTGACTTTTCATCACCTGATGGTCATCATTGTACCAGGATTGTCATCAGTAACTGCTTCTTTGATTTCTTGTAAGCTTATCTTGTGTCATCAGTGAGTGTCTAGCCACCTAGTCTTCTGTCACCTTGTCTTATAATTGCCTTCAATTCTTCAAAATACCATAGTCTTCAATAACAACTGCCTTCATATTATGTGTCCCATATATTACTGCTACCAGTGAGCAGTCTGGTTTTACCACAACTAGTATTGTATATGTTATTCTTCTTGCAGTCCAAGGTATTCTCAATTATTTTCTCCAGCAGCACAGTTCAAAGGTATTAATTTTTCTTCATTCAGCCTTTCTTAAGATACAGCTTTCACAGCTATATGTTACAACTAGGAAAATCATAACCTCAACAATACGGTACCTACCTACCAGTGTGATGTTTCTGCCCTTTGATATGTTGTCTAGATGCGTCATAGTCTTTCTCCCAAGTAGCAGATGTCTCTTTCATTTCGTGGCTACAGTCACAATTTCTGTGAATTTTTGAGCTTTGCAATTTTGTAGCCTTTCCTACATTTGCTTTTAGCAGCACCGTTTTCTCAAACAGTCTCCCAATGGAGATCAAGCTGGCCCTGTTCCCTGATTGTATTCAGAAAGAAGCTGAAAATGGAACTATTCCAGAGGGCATTCTAGCCAGATTGGCCATTTCTCCTTCCTTGTTGTTATTTTATTGTTATTTAGCTTTTATGTCTACCATGGATATTTTGAATAGTTTTTCTTTGTCTAGTGTTAACTGCTTTGAGTCACTTGATTGTTGGGTGAGACATACATTTGATACATTTGATAATATAACAAATAAAGTCTGCTACTACTGGATGACTACCTGTATAGTGTGTAAAGACATTATTGGATAACAAAAGTATGATTAGATCCTCCCATCAGGTCATAGACAACAAAGAAGAACATACACGACTGATTCAACTTCCTCACTAGGCAGGAGCAAAGGCCCTCTCCTTTAAGGTAAAAAGGTTCCCCCCGCACATTTGTGCAGTCGTGTCCGACTCTAGGGGCCAGTGCTCATCTCTGTTTTTTTGTTAGCCGAAGAGCCAGCGTTGTCCGAAGATGCTTCCACGGTCATGTGGCTGCATGACGCGCGCGGGACGCTGTTACCTACCCACCGAAGTGGTACCTATTAATCTACTTGCATTTGCATGCTTTCGAATTGCTAGGTTGGCAAGAGCTGCAGCTAGTGTGGGAGCTCACTCCGCACGCAGGGCTAGGGATTTGAACCTCCGAACTTGCGACCTTCCAATCGACAAGCCTGGCATCTTACCCGCTGAGCCACCATGCCTCTCCTTTAAGGCAAAATATCAAATCTAGATAAAATAAGAGCAAAACTCTGCATTACAGAGTTTGCACTGTAAGAGATGCACTACCAGTTTAATGCATTGCCTGCCTCAACAATGTGAGAAACGGTGCAGCTTTTTTTCAGAAATAGCAGTAAAGGAAAGCTCCTGGAGTCATAAAGGAGCTGCTCGGGGGCTCCATGCAGTCCTGGGATTCCAAGTTGTGCATCACTACCATATGTGAACATTCCTTTTTTTTCCCCATAAATTTTATTAAATTTTAAAATACATATTAAAAGTTCAAAATAAAAAAAGAAATAGAAATACAAAGAAAAGGAAGAGGAAAAAGAAATAGAAAAAGTGAAATAAAGTAATAGACAAAAGGAAGTGTGGAAAATAGATGACTTCCAATCTATCTCTGGTCATTGAGTACAATATTCTGCTTTAAATGTCAGTCTTTTGTTCAATACACAAGAACATTTCTTTGTCTAATATATTTTAGTTTCTATATTTCAATCTTCTAATCTTCATATAGGCTTCGCTCTTCCTGCAATTCTCCAATAGTCCATCTGTGGTTTCCGCTCCTTGATGTGATAACAATTTAAGTTTTCTTTTCATTTAAACATATCAATTTGACATTTTTGATCAATCTTTCCATTTTTACATCTATATATCCTTGGTAAAGTCCAATTTTCTTGAATTATACATTAAAAAAAGGTCTTATTGCTATAACCATATGTTATTTATTTCTAATAATATATATTTCTATTTATATATATCCATAAAATAATTCTAGTTTAAACATAATCTATTATTTGAACTATATTTACTATATTCTACATCTTCAGCACATTTAACTAACTGTCAGGTTTTTATAAATTCTCATTCCATTAATACACAGTCAACATTTATATTTTATAATACATTTCACATTGAAATATATATTTAAATCCCTATTTTCTTTACATCCTTATACATCCAATTCTAATAAAATATTTTTCCATTTATATATCCCTATAGGAATAATTCTAGTTTAAATTTAATCTGTAACATCAACGTGTATATATATCTCTAATTTCATAACTTTATATCCTTCACTTAAAATATCAAATTTTTTTGATACTTTTTTTACATACCTTCAATACATGTTCTCATACCAATTTTTTAATATTTAATATTTCCAACAATTACATTACTAGTTTAAACTTAATTTACATTTATAAAGTAATCTATTTCCAGTTAGAAACCATGGTTTCATTAACCTTATATCCCTTCATATCTTCCTTTAAGATCTTCTATTTCAAGTTATACCAAAGTTATAATATATAATTTGTTTTGTTATCTATCTCATGTAAAATGTCAAAATATTTTTCTGGACTTTTATTTGTCTAACACTGCATTTGTTCTGGACATTTCTTTGTCTGATACTAGGTAGATCAATTCTAAAATATTTATCCATTTCTAAATTCAAATCTCTTTCTTTTTCTCTCAGCTGTAACAAAGTATTTAAAATCCCCCTCTCCCC
Organism: Charina bottae; assembly: GCA_023362775.1. NCBI lineage: Eukaryota > Metazoa > Chordata > Lepidosauria > Squamata > Charinaidae > Charina > Charina bottae. Next base: position 4,157,984 of record JALMGJ010000028.1, on the reverse strand, counting down.
TCTCTCTTCCACCATTTCAGTGGCATCTCCTCCTTGCTGAATACATATCACAACCTCTAACCCACCCCCTATCCCCTGTATCTGATCCTGTGTATCAAGCAAGAGACTTTTCATTATTTCCCTAATTTCTCGAAATGCTTCTCTCTTGTTTAAAATCTTGAATTAATTCTCCTATTGTATTTGCCATTTCCCCCCCCCCTTATTCCTTTTACTGGTTCAATATTGTAAATTTCCATGACATCTCCTCCACACTCCAGCACACACACATTAAACTCTGTAGACACAACAGAGGAATTTCCCAGAAAAAACAGTTGCTCCTCTCAGATGGAAAATTACCAACAGGATCTAATAGGTTCCAAAAAAAAAAAAAAAGGGGGGGTTATTGCCTAAATACAAAAGGCTATTAAAGAGAAAAAAAGAGAGCCCAATAACAAAAATAGAGAAAAGAGAGGTATTTCAAACAGTCTGTGTTCAATAAAAAAAAATTCAGTCACTATAGAAAAGAGAAAAAGAAACAGGTTCACTAATAATTAATCCAATGAGATATATTAATTAAAAACTGTATATAAAAAGGTTCCAAATCAATAGTCATTAATCCAAAGAAGATTTTGAAGAAAATTTAGACTTCCAAGTGGGAGACAAACCACTTTAGTAAAATAAAAAAAAAATAAAGATGTTTCACTGTATTTCAAATGCAAAATCCATCTCAATCTTCCACCACAAATATCACAGCAAAGAAAGCAAAAAAATAACCAACATTTTAAGCATTGTCCAAGGATAGACTTTAGATAATAATAAGGCAATATAAACTAAAAAGAAAATTAAAATAAAGGTGATCTAAGAGTCGGTTTCTTGCGCTTGCGTCTCTATTAGGTAGGCTGACCATATTTCCTTCAGATGAAAATGGGACTTTGGGGATGGCAAAACGGGACAGGGTCTTATGCCACCATGCCGGCCTCCAAACCCCGCCCCCCAGTCTATGCAATTGGCTCCCACCTCCAAACCCCACCCCCATCAGCGCGATTGGCTCGGATTTTAATATTTTTTTTCGATTTTAAAGGTTTTTTTTTCTTCTAGCAGTAAATGGTGAGGCAGAGCTGGTGTGTTTGGGGAAGGCCGGAGCACACACACTGTGCACACAGCACCATCATCAGCCGGGGGACAAGGGGCGGGGATGGAGGGGATGGAGGCCCACCACTGCCCCATCCCCCTCGGGCTTGGCCAAGGGAGGGAGGAGAGTCGCAGCTGCTGCTGCCGCCGCTGCCGCCACCGCACAATAGAAGCAGGAGCTGGCTGAGCTGGGGGACTTCAGCCACACCACTCCACCCCTTACCGCCTGCCAGGCTGCGGGAGCTCCCGCAGCACGGCGGGCGGCAAGGGGCGGAATGGTGTGGCTGAAGCCCCCCAGCGTGGCCGGATCCTGCCGAGGACGCAAGCCCACCACTGCCCCATCCCCCTCGGGCTTCGCCAAGGGAGGGAGGAGAGTCGCTGCTGCTGCTGCTGCTGCCACTGCAGCCGCCGCCGCACAGGAGAAGCAGGAGCTGGCCGAGCTGGGGGACTTCAGCCACACCACTCCGCCCCTTGCCCCCTGCCAGGCTGCGGGAGCTCCCGCAGCCTGGCAGGCAGCAAGGGGCGGAATGGTGCGGCTGAAGCCCCCCAGCGCAGCTGGCTCCTGCCGAGGACAGAGGCCCACCACTGCTCCAGCCTCCTCAGACTTGGCTGAGGGAGGGAGGAGAGTTGCTACTGCTGCCGCCACCGCACAGAAGAAGCAGGAGCTGGCCGAGCTGGGGGGCTTCAGCCACACCACTCCACCCGTTGCCGCCCCCCAGGAGCTCCTGCAGCCCGGCAGGTGGCAAGGGGTGGCATGGTGCGGCTGAAGCCCCACAGCGCGGCCGGCTCCTCAAGAGGATGGAGGCTCACCGCTGCCCCGACCCTCTCGGGCTTGGCCGAGGGTGGGAGGAGAGTCGCTGCCGATGAGCAGGAGGTGGGCGGCTGCACAGCGACGCCTCCTGGGAGAGTGGTGGCGGTGGTGGAGAGGGACGGTTCCAGGCAGAGGTGCTCACAGAGGGGTCGCTGCTGGGCAGGGGAGGCAGCTCCTCGGGCCCCTCATGAGGAAAGGCAGCGCCATGGCTCCACTGGGCCCTCCTCTCCCTCCTCCGCCACAGCGCCTGACTCACTCTCCTCCTCCAGACACGCTTCAGGCTGCAGCCCAGCAGGCGCACGCAGCCCAGCTCCGCGGACCCCGCAGCGGCCGGCGCAGTGTCTCTGCCCCACCTCTCATGCAGCGCTGCTGAGCCCCTTGCAGAACGCCACCCCACCACCTGGCTTGGCCGCCATCCCGCCTCCCCAGCACTGACATCTGCAAGGCGAGACCTAGAGCGTCTTGCGGGCAGGATTCTGAGGCAGGATCTCGGCCTTTTAATGTTGGAATCTCGCGCCGTTTGTGGCTGGGACCCAATTGGCCAAGCAGCGCACTGATCTTGTTCCAGGCTGCCTCCAATCGGCAGCTCTGGTTCGGACCATACCAGCTTCTTCCGGAGGTCGGCTCATCTTCCTCAGACTGAGTCTGAATCTGGCATGGTGGCGGGGGCTGACCCACTCCTCTCAGGCTTACTCCTGACTCAGATTTTTGAAAAACGGGACAATATCAAGATTTTGACTATAATGACGGGACGCTCCAGAAATGGTGAAATAATGGGACAGTCCCATTCAAAACGGGACGTATGGTCAGCCTACTATTAGGAGACTTACAGTTCCATGCAGAGCCAGCTGGCTTGTCCTGCTGTTTTCACTGCTTCCACCCCCACCCCACCCCGCTCCTTCCGTGGTGGAAAATAACCGAAAGAGCAGAGGGGAGCAATTTTAACAGCTTAGTGAGAAATCTTCTGGCCCCCTCCTCTTCAGGGGGAGACTCCGGTAGTTCTTTGCCTTCTAGGGACCACCGCAAACAGGGAAAAGTTAGCCAGGTTTTCAGCACTCTGAAAAATCTCGACTTGTTGCGCTGCCAATCCAACCGGAAGTCACCATATGTGACCATATTCCTGATGGTCTCTGAAGGAAAAGACTTTAGCCTCTGATGTGGCCATATGATGTGCAGGTCTATACAGTAGCTGATGCTTTCCTATCCAATGGCACAGCTCCCATAGAACCACAACCTCTTGAGGGATTCCACTTTTTCTGGCCCATGGGAAATGCCTTCTGTACCTCTCCACATTCAGGAGACTTCACCCACCCCTGTCACCATCATATCATGCAAAACAGGGGTCCCTTGTAAAATAGGTTAGAGATTGCCTTGTTTTGGGTTGGGGGTAGTAGCACCCAAAGCTGCATATATTGGAACAGCTACATAAAGGACCATGAATAACAGGAGTGGTTTCATACAGAACTGATTACGTTGGAATAAAATTTCATTTGTTTGTGTTTTTAATTGTAGAAAATGTGACCAAACAGAACAATAATGCACAGAAATATGTTTCAGTGATATAGATCAGTTTCAGACTGATTTACATATTTCTAACTTTCATGCACTGTCATGCTGTATTCAAGTAAAAGTACAAGGGACTGTCAGCAGAAAGGGATATCTTGAAAAACAGGTAAGTTTTTCCCCTTCTCCAGGACACTGACTGAGAAAACTAATGACATTTTGAGCATAAATATTGTGCCAAAAGAATTGCTCTGCACCTTCTTTTTTCTTTTCTTATTAGGAAACATTTACATCATTTTGAAACATTGCTCTCAAAGAAGAATCATTGCTTTTATGTGATTCTTACAGATGGGGTGTGGCTTCTTATGCTTACTCTATCTGCAAGATGGATTATTATTTTAGTTTGCCGTCTTCTGTGGTATAATTATCTCTTCATCATTCTGCAACCTCCCCTGTTGCTTCAGCTTTAATTAAAACCTGGAAAAGCTATGAAGAAATTCTTCCCAAGTTCCCATGTTTGCTTTTTTCATGTTAGGAAGCATGATCAGTTGGTGGGGCTTTGTTGTTTATTCGTTCAGTCGTTTCCGACTCTTCGTGACTTCATGGACCAGCCCACGCCAGAGCTTTCTGTCGGCCGTCACCATCCCCAGCTCCTCAATGGTTGAGTCCGTCGCCTCCAGAATACCATCCATCCATCTTGCCCTTGGTCGGCCCCTCTTCCTTTTGCCTTCCACTTTTCCTAGCATCAGCTTCTTCTCCAAGGTATCCTGTCTTCTCATTATGTGGCCAAAGTACTTCAGTTTTGCCTTTAATATCATTCCCTCAAGTGAGCAGTCTGGCTTGATTTCCTGGAGTATGGACTGGTTTGATCTTCTTGCAGTCCAAGGCACTCTCAGAATTTTCCTCCAACACCACAGTTCAAAAGCATCTATCTTCCTTCGCTCAGCCTTCCTTATGGTCCAGCTCTCGCAGCCATAGGTTACTACAGGAAATACCATTGCTTTAACTATGCGGACCTTTGTTATCAGTGTGATGTCTCTGCTCTTAACTATTTTATCCAGATTTGCCATTGCTCTCCTCCCAAGAAGTAGACGTCTTCTGATTTCCTGGCAGCAGTCAGCATCTGCAGTAATCTTTGCGCCTAGAAATACAAAGTCTGTCACTGCCTCCACTTTTTCTCCCTCTATTTGCCAGTCATCAATCAAGCTCGTTGCCATAATCTTGGTTTTTTTGAGGTTTAACTGCAACCCAGCTTTTGCACTTTCTTCTTTCACCTTCGTCATAAGGCTCCTCAACTCCTCCTCGCTTTCAGCCATCATTGGTGGGGCTACAGAGCGATATATGTGTCCTATAAATGTATATTCTAGCCCCCATCCCTAAACTACTGAAGTCCTACCCCCAAACGTTTTTTTTCTTCTTTTCATAGTATGATATACTGGGGCAGTGAACACAGTTGGAGGACATGCTGAGAACAATTATCCGGTCTTGGAAGCAGCAGTGCAGGTCAGCTTCAGGCACTAGAGTAGCATAGCGTAGAGTGGGAGGGCTGGCAATTGGACAGCATGGAAAGAAGTGATGCAGGTAGGCAGAAATAGTTGGTGTGGATATGGACCAAAGCCAAGGAAGCAGTGTGTGAAAGAATGTCTGGTGGAAGCAGGAAGTTAGGAAGTGACAGGCAAGGAAAGAAATGTTAGGCAAAGAGAAGGATGGGTGCATGTGGGGAGGGATTAGTTGTAGTGGGCGGCAAGATGGCCACATGGACCAATAGGCCACAAGTTTTGTTTCCATGTCTGAGGAGATGAGTATTCCCTTGCCTCTAGTGCCCAAGCCTGGGGGTCCTGGGTGTGTGATGGAGCCCATATCCTCGTTGTGTTAATGGCTGTCTTTATTATTTTCCCAGGTGCTCTGTGTTTTTATTTTTTGAATATGTATGTGTTTTTATTCATTTTAATATTGTTAGATCTCTCATAGTTCTGGAAATTTTCCCACCGCAAGAATAGAAAAAAAGAGAATGGTGATATTCTACCCTATTGTTTTAGCCTCTGCTTGCTGGATAAGGAGGCAGGGGAACAAATCAAGACCTCTCCCCCATTATGTGTGTATAATAGAATCTTAATGTGTTATTTTTGAAAGTACTGCATAAAAATATGTAATATCCAAACAATCAAAGCGCTAAATAAAAAATAAAATGATAATCATCATTATAATAATCTAGAACCATGTGCCTAAATTAATAAGTTGGTCAACATAATGCAGAGCTGACATTTAGAAAGGTTATGTTTGTTTGTAATAAAATAAATTGCAGATCTTTGTGTACACAGTTGTCAATTAAATTTGCATATACAGCTCTCTTTGGTACATTTATTTTTGTCTAATGACTACTGATTTTGGCTTGAAAAGCTTGTTATTTTGGATACCTCCTTCAAGTAATGAAAAACCATACATGCGTCTTCTGTAGTCTTGCAATAGTGGAAAGAAACATGAAGTAACAAGAGTTATTTTAAGGAGACCTTATCTGTGTTCATCTATATGGGCACAGTCCATAATTCTATTTTCATTCATCTCCATTTTTTCCCCATGGATTTTAATTGCGAACATCCGACATGTTAGAAAAGATGAACACCATACAGGTTTGACAGTCTGTTTTTGTTTCCATTAAAATCAAGAACTGCTGCAATATTATCTGGTCACTTTCCATGAATATTTCTGCTACTTTTACCTTGTCAGCTCTCTTCTCCATTGGCTAATAACAAGTCAAAGATAGCTCTTGTGTCTTCCTTCATCCCCTGAAGAAAAAAGCTGTCAGCAACACAAGTCAAACATTTTCTGGGCAGACCATTCTTGACAGAGGTTATCTCCCAACAGATGTTGGGATAATTGAAGTCCCTTTTTATTAGTACTTCATGGTGAAAGATCTGTAATTTGCTTTTGGGAGGCATCATCCCACATTTTCTCCTTGGTTGGGTGGGTAATGTGTGGGTAACAGTAGACTCCAACAATCATTTTAATTATTTAATTACTTATTTCCATGAATAATCTCTCTTACTTTAGAAATGCAAGGTTTTTTTTAATTCTTTATTTTAAAGTAAAACATAAATAACAAAATCTGACATAACATAAGATAACATAACATAAGATAACATAACAACATAACATAACATAACATAACATAACATAACATAACATAACATAACATAACATAACATAACATAACATAACATAACAACATAACATAAATAAAGGACATAAACATAAAGGACTTTCTCTCCATCCTTACCATCATATATTTATAAACAACTATAATCCGTAACTTATTTACATTATTTACATTAAGTTCCCAATTGAACTTTTTGAGTCTTTTCTATAAATTTATAGAAGGGACTCCAACATAAGTTGAATTCTTCTACGTTCTTATCATTCAACTGATCCATCAGTTTGGCCATCTGCGCTAGGTCCATCGCTTTTATTGTCCATTCTTCAATCGTAGGTATGTAATCCTCTTTCCAATGTTTAGCGAAGATGGTTCTAGCAGCAGTTAAGTAAAATAGCAATTTCCCATATTTCTTGTGTAAGTCTGATTTTATAAATCCCAGTAGATAGAATTCTGGCTCTTTGATAATGTCCTCTTCTAATATTTCACATATGGTTTCATGAATTTTATCCCAAAACTTTTTTGATTTTTGGCAAGTCCACCATAGATGAAAAAAGGCGCCGACTTCTTTCTTACATTTCCAACATTTATTAGGTATAGCAATATTCATTTTGGACAATGTATTAGGAGTTATGTACCATCTGTACATCATTTTAAAGAAATTTTCTTTCATATTATAATTTAGAGTAAACTTTAGATCTTTTAACCATATTTTCTCCCAATTTTCAATTTGAATTCTATGGCCTATATTTTCTTCCCATTTGGTTATACATTTCTTTTTTGGTAAATTAGACATGTTAATTTGTAATAAAATTTTATAAATTTTTGCAATCAGATGATTATCTTCTTTCCATAATACATTGTCCCAATTTACTGATTTTTCTATAAACTTAAATTTTTAGTATCTATCTTAAATTGTTCATTAATTTGTAAATAAGTAAACCAATTGCAAGTGATTCCTTCCTTTGCTAAGTCTTCTCTAGTTTTGAGTTTAAAATTTGTACCCTCAAATATTAATAAATCTTTGTATTTTAACCAATTACACGAATTCAGATTTCCTTGTAACGCAAATGCCTCCTGTGGGGAAGTCCACAGTGGTAAATTAGGTGATATTGTGTTTTTATACTTATTCCAAGTTTTTAAGATGGATTTTCTGATTGGGTGATGATTGAATGCCGTGTTTGCTTTTGTTTTGTTATGCCAGAGATACCCATGCCACCCAAATCTGAGATCATGACCTTCTATGTTTAGTAATTTTCTATTTTCTAATTTTATCCAGTCTCTAAGCCAAATGAGAGCACAAGAATCATAATATAATTTTAAATTTGGCAATCCAAAACCTCCATTTTCTTTAACATCCTGTAAAAAATTGTATTTTATTCTAGGTTTTTTCCCTTGCCAAATAAATTTGGATAAGTCTCTTTGCTAATTTTGAAAGGTTTTGTCTGTAACTATAATTGGTATCATTTGGAATAGAAATATGATTCTTGGCAGGATGTTCATTTTAATGGTTGATAATCTACCCAGGAAAGATAACTGTAATTTTGTCCAATTTTGTAAGTCATGTTTTATTTCATTCCATAGTTTTATATAGTTATTTTTAAATAAATCTGAATTTTTTGACATTATTTCCACTCCTAAATATCTTATTTTCTTAACATTTACAAAACCCGTAACCAATTCCATATTTTGTATGTTATTTTGAGTCATATTTAAATTTATCAACTTTGTTTTTTTATTATTTATTTTAAAACCCGCCAATTCACCAAAATCTTGTATCTTTTTCTGCAAATGTCTAATTGAATTATTCGGATTTTGCAAAGTAATAACAAAATCGTCGGCAAAAGCCCTTAGTTTATAATTTTCTTGTTTTATTTTTACCCCTTCAATTTGATTATCCTTTCTGATGTTTTCTAGGAGAACTTCTAACACTAAGATAAACAGGAGTGGAGAAGCTAAAACACAGGTCTAGAGGGGGAGAAAAAGGGGGGTGAAGGCATTAGGTAAATATAGAGGAGCATAGGATTAGTGTAACTGGAAATGCATTACTCTAGTAATTTAAAATTGAAGGCAAATTTGTGGAACTCGTCATCATCCAGCGAATTTTAAGTGCTGCCGCACAGAATCTGGCAACATTGTATGTTGTGGTAGGGTTGATGTCTGACAGCAGCAGGGAGGTATAAAATTGTCCTGAGCGCCCCGGATATTTGTACAACAATGGTGTAATGAGACTAGTTTGAATGTCTCTATAAAACAGGCACTGAAGGAGCACATGCTCAGTTGTTTCTACGTGGCCAGAGTCACAGGGGCACTGTCTCTCCTGATAAGGGATCTTTCGATATCGGCCTTCGAGGACAGCAGATGGGAGGGCATGACATCGTGCCAATGTAAAAGCTCTCCGATGGTTGGGTACCTCTAGTTTAGATAGGTATAGCATGGGGGAGGCACAATACCTACTGGATTCATTGGCAATAAAGGTTGGGGAGCTGGCTAGATCCAGTTGGCGTTCTGTGTCTATTTCCCGTTGTTTGATGAGTACTTTGGCCTGATCGTAACCCATGCTGAGTAGCAGCCCTGGAGAGAAGCCCAGGGATGAGATTTTGTTTGTCACTGCTTGTTTCCATTTGGATTGGAAGTCATCGCTCAAAGTTAATGGGACAAGGCCAAGGGGAAAAAGGGATAGTCTGAGCCAATAATTGAGTATGACCACCCACACCCTTGCCTCTATTTTCATGAATCCTGTCTGTAGTCTCAGTGTGGCATTAGAGACGCATTTTGGTACTTGGAGGGCCGATCTTAAGAATTTTGATTGCACAAGTTCTAATGGAGTAAAGTTGGAGAAAGGGCCTAGTTGGGCTCCATACAGGAGTTGTGCTACTGGATTGGCTTCAAATAGTTTGAGTGCTGCAGGTATGAAGTGGACACCCCTTGACTTGAGATATTTTAAAATGGCATTTGAGCTCCTTTGTGCAATCTCAGCTACGTAGTCCCCATGGGCTTTTCTGCTATTGTCAGAATGGAGGACTACTCCCATGTATTTGAAACATGGGACCTGCTCAATTTTATGGCCATCTATGCTCCAGGAGTGACTCTTGGGTCTTTTGGCAAATGCCATGATTTTGGTTTTCTGGTAGTTGAGTTGCAGCTGGTCTTCGTTGCAATAGTGTGTTAATGCTCTCAGTGCTCTTTTAAGGTGAATAGGTGTTCTTGACAATAGTGCTGCATCATCTGCATAGAGTAGAGTGAAAATATGTCTTCCCGCAAGTTTTGGGGGGTGAAAGTCCATGCTGTGAAGATGGTCCACCATGGAATTGATGTAAAAGTTAAATAAGAGTGGGGCCAGGATGCATCCTTGCTTGATGCCTTTCTCAGTTTCAACGGCATTGGTGAGGTGGCCCTGGGGGTTACATCTTATTTTAAGTGAGGTCCCTTCATGGAGCATGTGTATTAAGTAGAGTAGCCATCGGTCAATTGTAGAGGCCTCCAGTTTTCCCCATAACTTAACTCTGGAAATGGAGTCAAAGGCTGCTTTAAAGTCTATGAAGGCGGCATATAGGGAGGTTGTGTTATGGGAGGAATATTTTTCTATTAGGTGTTGTAATACTAGGCACTGATCTATGGTGGATCGGCCTTCCCTAAAGCCGGCTTGCTCTTCGGCAAGTATGTTTTCTTGTTCCAGCCAGATCTGGAGTTTCCATTGCAGATGTCTTGCATATAGTTTGCTGATTGCGTTAAGGAGGCTGATTGGACTGTAATTTGCAGGGTCATCCTTTTTCCCTTTCTTTTAGTAAATGGGGACAATGATTGCAAGCCCCCAATCCTTGGGAATTCGACCATAGTTGTCAATGCAGGTGAAAAGTGATGCTAGTGTGGGGGTCCAGAACTCCAAATTGTTTTTAATGACCTCTGATGGGATTAGATCTCCTGGGGCCTTTCCTAGTCTTAGTTGAGCAACAAGGTTCTTGATCTCCATTGCTGTCACAGGTGGCCACGTTGGTAAATTTTCTATATTTTGCATAGGGCATCCATTTCCGTCAGAGGCATCCATATAGAGATCTTGAAAGTATGCCTCCCAGGTCCCTGGAGGGATATGACAGTCTGCCATAGTTCGACCATTGCTTTGGGCACTTGATGTGATATGCCAGAAGGTGGCTTTCGATTTGACTGCTTGAATTATCCGTGTCCAATTGTTTTTCATGGCTTCCCTTTTCTTGCGTGCCAGCAGTTGCTTATATTGTCTCTTTTGAAGGAGAATGTCCTGTGCAGTTGTTGATGTAGTGTTGGATACATAAGCCTGATAGATGGAGGCGAGTGCTTTTTTGGCATTCACACAGTCCTTGTCAAACCAGGACTTGGAATGGTGTTGTATTTGTTTCCGGGATGCATTATTGCTGCGGTTTAGTTGCTTATGGAGCTCTTGAGTGATGGTATGGTAGTTCTCCAGGAGTACATTGGGTTTCGTTGCTGAGGTCATGGCAGTCTGTAGACTCAGTAGGTATTCTGTGGCCAGCAACTCAGTTATCCTTTGATTCAGACAGGGGGTCCATTTGGCTCGACAGTAGGTTCGTCCTACTGGTGTTAGGAGGGGTTGATAACAGTCCACTGTGTGTGTTTGTTAAGTAAAGGCGTTTACAGGTAGCTGGAGGAGGATTGGGAAGTGGTCACTGTCAAATTTAGGCATGACTTCTAGGGCTTTGGCATGCGAGAGAAGATCCCTAGAGACGATTATAAGCTGCTCAAAAAAATAAAGGGAACACTGAAATAAGACATCCTAGATCTGAATGAATGAAATATTCGTATTAATTACTTTGTTCATTACATAGTTGAATGTGCTAACAACAAAATCACACAAAAAGCAATGGAAATCAAATGTAAGCAACCCCTGGAGGTCTGGATGTGGAGTTACACTCAAAAATTAAAGTGGAAAAGAACACTACAGGCTGATCCAACGTTGATGTAATGTCCTTAAAACAAGTCAAAATGAGGCTCAGTAGTGTGTGTGGCCTCCACATGCCTGTATGACCTCCCTACAACGCCTGGGCATGCTCCTGATGAGGTGGCGGATGGTCTCCTGAGGGATCTCCTCCCACACCTGGACTAAAGCATCCCCCAACTCCTGGACAGTCTGTGGTGCAACGTGGCATTGGTGGAAGGAGCGAGACATGATGTCCCAGATGTGCTCAGTTGGATTCAGGTCTGGGGAACGGGCGGGCCAGTCCATAGCATCAATGCCTTCGTCTTGCAGGAACTGCTGGCACACTCCAGCCACATGAGGTCTAGCATTGTCTTGCATTAGGAGGAACCCAGGGCCAACCGCACCAGCATATGGTCTCACAAGGGGTCTGAGGATCTCATCTCGGTACCTAATGGCAGTCAGGCTACCTCTGGCGAGCACATGGAGGGCTGTGCAGCCCCCTAAAGAAATGCCACCCCACACCATTACTGACCCACTGCCAAACCGGTCATGCTGGAGGATGTTGCAGGCAGCAGAACGTTCTCCACGGCATCTCCAGACCCTGTCACATCTGTCACATGTGCTCAGTGTGAACCTGCTTTCATCTGTGAAGAGCACAGGGCGCCAGTGGCGAAGCTGCCAATCTTGGTGTTCTCTGGCAAATGCCAAACGTCCTGCACGGTGTTGGGCTGTAAGCACAACCCCCACCTGTGGACGTCGGGCCCTCATACCACCCTCATGGAGTCTGTTTCTGACCGTTTGAGCAGCCACACGCACATTTGTGGCCCACTGGAGGTCATTTTGCAGGGCTCTGGCAGTGCTCCTCCTGTCCCTCCTTGCACAAAGGCGGAGGTAGCGGTCTTGCTGCTGGGTTGTTGCCCTCCTACGGCCTCCTCCACGTCTCCTGATGTACTGACCTGTCTCCTGGTAGCGCCTCCATGCTCTGGACATGCTGACAGACACAGCAAACCTTCTTGCCACAGCTCGCATTGATGTGCCATCCTGGATGAGCTGCACTACCTGAGCCACTTGTGTGGGTTGTAGACTCCGTCTCATGCTACCACTAGAGTGGAAGCACCGCCAGCATTCAAACGTGACCAAACCATCAGCCAGAAAGCATAGGAACTGAGAAGTGGTCTGTGGTCACCACCTGCAGATCCACTCCTTTATTGGGGATGTCTTGCTAACTGCCTATGCTTTCCGCCTGTTGTCTATTCCATGTGCACAACAGCATGTGAAATTGATTGTCAATCAGTGTTGCTACCTAAGTAGACAGTTTGATTTCACAGAAGTGTGATTGACTTGGACTTACATTGTGTTGTTTCAGTGTTCCCTTTATTTTTTTGAGCAGTGTATAATCAATAGCACTCATTTTGGAGCCGGAGAGGTAGGTGAACTCAGCTACAAGGGCACCATTTAGAATATGGAGGTTTAGCCTGTAAGTTGTTTGAGCCAGGCAAAAGCCTGCAAAATTCAATTTCTGATCTTTAGAGCATCGTGGGAGGAGAGAACCATCATATTCAGGGTTGGGGAGGGGGCATTTGTAGCATTTGTACAGGATGTGGTCATTGGGGCCCATTCTTGCATTGAGGTCTCTTCCCAAGATTACAGATGCATCTGCATTATAAGGTCCGCAGCATAAGTTTCCAGTTCAGACCACATGGCCTTGGTCTGGGGTTTCCTCCTCATTGGGGGCATATAAGCATTTATTACCAGCAGTGCCTGATGGTTGAATTGGATTAGCACTGCCATGGCACTTGTCTTAAGTGGGGGAAGGAGCCTTGATATGGCTCGTAGTGTGGTGGAGACTAAGATCCCCAGGCCTCCTTTCGATCTTCCGTGCTTATCCCTGATTCTGCCCCAACTGTAAATGAGTGGAATCCATTTAGTGTTATTTCATCCAAAGACCACATTTCCTGGGTCAGTATGATTCATGGTGGGAGAGGAAGTCTGTGAAGCAAGGGTCTCTGGAGGATGCAGCCCATCCAGCCACATTCCATGTTAGGAGTGTGATCTTATACTGGTCACCTGGCTGTCATACATCAGGTTCCTGCTCTTCTTTATCCCTCATGCTCCTGTTCTTGTGGGGGGGGGGTGGAGGGGCTTGTGCTTCTGGCAAAGAAGCTGGCAGAATCAGTGCTGCATGTGCAGCGAAATGTGGGTTGCTGGCAAGCAGGGATTCCACTTCTTTGGTAGGGGGTACATCCTTGCTTTTGTCCAGTGAGGAGTGGGGTGAGGGAAGCTGTTTCTCCTGTGATTCAGGCTCCTTCTGTGACTGGAGAGGCTCCACATACCGGGGAGTAAATGGGGTTATGTATTGTCGAAGGCTTTCACGGCCGGAGTTCAATGGCTGTTGTGGGTCTTCCAGGCTGTGTGGCCGTGTTCTGGAAGTTGTGGTTCCTAACGTTTCGCCAGCATCTGTGGCCAGCATCTTCAGAGGGCAGGAGCACAGATAGAAGTCAGAGATTTTGCTTCTATCTACAGTCAGAGATTTTGCTTCTATCTGTGCTCCTGCCCTCTGAAGATGCTGGCCACAGATGCTGGCGAAACGTTAGGAACCACAACTTCCAGAACACGGCCACACAGCCCGGAAGACCCACAACAGCCATCAAATGGGGTTATATCTCCAGACTGAGGTTTGCTCTGTTCTTTAGTAGTTGCTGGTGTGTGGTCACTGTCAGAATCGCTTTCAGAAAAATCAGTGTAGTGTAGTGATAGTTTCCTGCGAGTCTTTGAGTTGGGGTATGGGCTTAGTGAAGCTGCTCTATTAGTCTGTAGCTGAAATTCCATGTCGCTTTCAGCACTGGGAGTGTGTGACAGAATTATACTTTTAAACTCTGATAATTTGAGCTTCAAATTGCTCAGATTACTCAGTTCTGTGGCTGTTTGTTTAGTTACTGTACCTTGTTATCGGCAGATTTATGATGTCTAATTGCAGGGTCATGCTCCTTTCCAGTGATAAGGTCACGAACTAATAAATCTTTAAATACCCTAGTGGCTTTGATGCCGTGTCTTTGTAAATATCTGTCCATTTGAGCCAGTTTATTGGGAATCAAAGGGTTGTGAAAAGTCAGAAGGATACGCATAGCGTATCCTTGTTTTGGCAAATAATAAAATTCTTTCAGATCAATTGATCTATTTTGGTAGCCTAATAATTGACTTAAAGATGTCAAAATATGGGTTCTGGTGTTCCATTTGTAAGGATTCTGGTGAATTTGAAGGAAAATTTGTGATTTTTGTAGTACACGCTGGTAGTTAGCAGCTGGTTCTCGCTGTTTTGCAGAAGTTGAATAGTTTGCTTCCGGATTGCCAGCGTGGCAAGCTGCCTTGTTAACCCCTTGGTTGCCCCGGGGGGAATTCTGTTCTAGGGATTTTTGCAAGTTGTCCACTTTGTTTTCAATATCATTTAGCCGTTGCAGAATGAGGATCATAGTTTCTGCTGACAGTAGACAGATCTCATGACAGGGTTGAGTGATATAATTGTGGAGGGGGGGGGAGCAGGGGAGATGTCCCAATACGTTATCTCCGTTGCCTCCCTGCTCTGGAGAGTGTTCTGGGCTGGACCCTTTGAGGGTCAGGGAGGAGGCCAGTGTTGTTATTGCTGCATTTGTTGGGGGAGATTGGGTTCCTGAAGCTGAAGCTCTGTTACTCACATTTTTTGTCATCTCTGCGGTGGGAAGGTAGGAGTCAATTCTTATCTATTTCTTTGTTTTGTTTGATTTGTGGATCCCGGTGTCATTACTAGGGCTGGTCCGGATTCTTTTCTTGCCTCTGGGTGGCATTTTGGGCTGCGGGAGCTAGGTCAGATGAGGTGAGTCCAGCCTCAGTTCAGGAGCTTAATACAGGGGAAGCTAGTTGGTCGCCATCTTGGCTCCAGCTCATGCTAACTCAAATCTTCTAAATTTTGTGCCATTTTAACGTATCTGAGCCTGGATCCTGCCCAGGAGAACTGTATCCATATAGCACTATATGGGATACTGATGCACAATCTGTATTTTTATCAGTGCTAAATGACTTATTTCATCCCATTGTGATTGTTTGGATATTGGTAAAGTTTCATTTTTTCATTTTTAATAAAATTGATTTTTAAATCGTAAGTTCAAAGCATTTCTTTTCATTCTCCTCAAAAGGAGACAGGGCTGCTGTACTCTAGTCACACTCTTCACAGATACTAAGACCAGGAGATTAAAGTTTAATTTTCTTGTGATTAATATGATTATTATGCCTAGTTTATAGTAAGTTGCTCAGGCTGCGAGAGCCTCATCTCTTTCACAAGCCATCGTTGAGGAGGAAGAGTCTAACCAAGACATTTTTTTCCTCCCAGAAGATAAGTGATGGCAGTAGGAAAGTACTGTGCAACCCGTAACCAGAAGCTGTGCTCTGCACCTGGGAAGAAGGAAGATAATGCTGAAGGGTTTAGATAGGCTCAGATAATGCTGAAGCTGGAAGGGTGAAGAAGCCATCACTTGCCAATATAGAGTATTCTCTGCAGTTATAGAGTATCTCACTCTCAGCAAATAGCATCTTTTTACAAAAAGAAGAGTTGCTGGGTTATTTCTTGAGACCTCCATTTTGTCCTGAAAACTTGCTGATAGCTTAGAATCAGCCAGGTCTGAAAAGCTATCAGTTATGCTTGATGATGAATAGCCTAATAAAATAATTATGAAATTCTACCATAATTCTTGCAAAGAATGAGAACTTTAAAATGTCTCTCTGATTGCTGAGACATTTTCTTCATCAACTACTGAAGGTAAATTCTGATCAGTCCAGAGCCTGGTGGAAAAAGACATTCTATCCAGCATGGATAGAGACTATGCTTAATATTCACACATACTTCTTGCAATCAGCTGCTTCTAACTCTATGCACTTGAGAATTCTCTATGCACCAATGGCAATAAAAATTGAAAAGATTTTTTAAAATCTTATTTTGTTGAGGTCTTGGATTGTGAACAAGATGCTTTACTTGTTGTGGAAACATCATCATATGTTGCTAAACAATCAAGGAGTTTGCTGGCATACAAGAACTTCCTGGTAGGAGTAGCTTGGCAGCTCTGCAAGGAATGTTTGGCTATACTATACAGTAGCTCTGTCAGGAGAGATAAGATGGATCTCTCTCATGTTCTGTCTGGAGCTCAATTTAACATTGATCTATTGGCTACCCTGTCAGGGTTCTAGTGTGAATCCTGCCATGTACTGTGAGATGCATGTCAGCCTGGAAAGCGATGGGAGGGGGAGCGCATTCCAAGAGCTGCGCCAGACTGCTGGAGACTGTTGTGCTAAGCGTCAAGGTCATCCACCTGCATAAGTGTGGTGGGGGCTTGTATTGGAGTGGGAAAGTAACAGACACTGACATCATGGTACGAAAAGGTTGGCACAAAGAGAGAGAGCTAAGTTTGACCGTTTGGCAGAAAACCGTCATTCGGATCTTTGAGAATGCTTTCATTTACATGTATCCTTAATAAAGCTTATTCTGCATTTCAATTGGATTGCATGGAGAAGTGTTTATTGGGGCATTGAAGTCAGAGACATCACAGAAATATCCAAATGTAAATGTATGTCGATTCTACACAAGGCTACTCCTGAACCTTCAGAGAGCCTTACGCTTTAGAATTGGCCCTGCAGCATACTTTTATTGACAATTTGTATGTCAGAGACCACGTCTATGGATATTTCCAGTGAACAACCTCAAGAGGTTGATAGTGAACAACTGAGCGCCTCCAGGGAGAGTATGGAGATCCCAAATGGGGAGAAATCAGTGAAATTCGAACCTACGGGTGGTCGAGAGAAACAACACCGGAAGGAGGACATCGAAGAGGGTGTGGAGCCCACTGAGATCCCCATGATGAGAACCCCAAAAACCAGAGCAGAATGGTTGCTGGGGATTGGAGGTGGAGTGAAACCTGAAGTTGGCAAACGAGCTACCAAGCAACGCATCATGCAAACAGAAAGAATGGCTTCATTAGAAGCTAAGACGTCCTGAATGGATTTTGAACTGGAGACTATAAGTCAACAGATGGCGGCGATGAACAGGACCTTACAAAAACTCCTGCAGAACCAAGAGGGGGAAAAACCTGCTTCCAGACCCACTAGCCCTCCAATTACGTCTGGCGAAGGCGAATCCACTGAGGACAGCAAAGAAGAGGAAGAGGCATCAGGTCCTAATGAATGCACATGCTCCCCTACCCAAGAAACACGTATGAAGTTTAGACCGCAGACTCTGTCAACTAAAACTATGACCGTTAGCAAATTAAAGATTAAATTTTATGGCGACCCAGCGAAACTGGCATGCTTCATTACTCATGTGAGGGGGTTCATGGAAGAATTTGAAGGGTCCTTTACCGCGCTTCCTGTGGAAAATGGCAGACTGAACAATTTTGCCTGTGAGCTCCATGGGCAGAGCTGGCAGCATGGTAGTTTTTTTTGGGCACAGACAGGTTTTTCTGTAGCCCCAAGTGTTTTTCCAGATTAAGGAAAACACTGAGAATTGACCCATTTGTCCTCCAGACGGTGAGTTGTAGCCAGGAGATCGTAGACAGCGTCTGCGACCGAGCGGTAAGACTACACTGGGAGGCTGGCATTTAATCTTTTCTAACCCATGTATGCATCCCCTTAAAAAGGGAAAATAAGTCGTGCCTTTCCATATTATAAAAACCCAATTTGTTTTTTTTTTAAGTTTTGTATTTTAAGAGAAGCTTTTTACAGTAAAAAGCTTATGGTTTGGATTAGGATTTATAGGGTTATAGATTTGTAAAACTAAAAGGATATTGATAAGATATAATAATGTTTTATACTGTTTTTTATATCTAATAGGGTTAAGATTGTTTATTATAAAGGCAGACAATTTATTTGTTTTTATAATTTGATGTTTATTGTGTAGACAGAAGTATATAGAATAGTAGTAGAAAAAAAATTAAATGGATTATTTTTTAAGAGGAAGGGAAGTTTGAAGTAGAAATTTAAATATATGTATGTATGTATGTCGACAGGAAGCTCTGGCATGGGCTGGTCCATGAAGTAACGAAGAGTCGGAAGCGACTGAACGAATAAACAACAACAAATGTATGTATGTATGTATGTGTGTGTGTGTGTGTGTGTATGTATGTATGTATGTGTGTGTGTATGTATGTATATATATATATATATATATATATATATATATATATATATATATATATAGTGTATATATACACTGCTCAAAAAAATAAAGGGAACACTGAAACAACACAATGTAAGTCCAAGTCAATCACACTTCTGTGAAATCAAACTGTCCACTTAGGTAGCAACACTGATTGACAATCAATTTCACATGGTGTTGTGCACATGGACAACAGGCGGAAAGCATAGGCAGTTAGCAAGACATCCCCAATAAAAGAGTGGATCTGCAGGTGGTGACCACAGACCACTTCTCAGTTCCTATGCTTTCTGGCTGATGGTTTGGTCACTTTTGAATGCTGGCGGTGCTTCCACTCTAGTGGTAGCATGAGACGGAGTCTACAACCCACACAAGTGGCTCAGGTAGTGCAGCTCATCCAGTATGGCACATCAATGCGAGCTATGGCAAGAAGGTTTGCTGTGTCTGTCAGCGTAGTGTCCAGAGCATGGAGGCGCTACCAGGAGACAGGTCAGTACATCAGGAGACGTGGAGGAGGCCGTAGGAGGGCAACAACCCATCAGCAGGACCGCTACCTCCGCCTTTGTGCAAGGAGGGACAGGAGGAGCACTGCCAGAGCCCTGCAAAATGACCTCCAGTGGGCCACAAATGTGCGTGTGGCTGCTCAAACGGTCAGAAACAGACTCCATGAGGGTGGTATGAGGGCCCGACGTCCACAGGTGGGGGTTGTGCTTACAGCCCAACACCGTGCAGGACGTTTGGCATTTGCCAGAGAACACAAGATTGGCAACTTCGCCACTGGCGCCCTGTGCTCTTCACAGATGAAAGCAGGTTCACACTGAGCACATGTGACAGACGTGACAGGGTCTGGAGACGCCGTGGAGAATGTTCTGCTGCCTGCAACATCCTCCAGCATGACCGGTTTGGCAGTGGGTCAGTAATGGTGTGGGGTGGCATTTCTTTAGGGGGCCGCACAGCCCTCCATGTGCTCGCCAGAGGTAGCCTGACTGCCATTAGGTACCGAGATGAGATCCTCAGACCCCTTGTGAGACCATATGCTGGTGCGGTTGGCCCTGGGTTCCTCCTAATGCAAGACAATGCTAGACCTTATGTGGCTGGAGTGTGCCAGCAGTTCCTGCAAGACAAAGGCATTGATGCTATGGACTGGCCCGCCCGTTCCCCAGACCTGAATCCAATTGAGCACATCTGGGACATCATGTCTCGCTCCATCCACCAACGCCACGTTGCACCACAGACTGTCCAGGAGTTGGGGGATGCTTTAGTCCAGGTGTGGGAGGAGATCCCTCAGGAGACCATCCGCCACCTCATCAGGAGCATGCCCAGGCATTGTAGGGAGGTCATACAGGCACATGGAGGCCACACACACTACTGAGCCTCATTTTGACTTGTTTTAAGGACATTACATCAACGTTGGATCAGCCTGTAGTGTTCGTTTCCACTTTAATTTTTGAGTATAACTCCACATCCAGACCTCCAGGGGTTGCTTACATTTGATTTCCATTGCTTTTTGTGTGATGTTGTTGTCAGCACATTCAACTATGTAATGAACAAAGTAATTAATACGAATATTTCATTCATTCAGATCTAGGATGTCTTATTTCAGTGTTCCCTTTATTTTTTTGAGCAGCTTATAATGTAAGGGGAAGGAGCAATTGTGTTAGAGATTTGTATATGTGTTAATGGAGGGATTTATAGAAATAATGTGATTATGGTTTGATATAGAGGAAGGGTTTGTTTATGGGAATTGTTGTATATTCTTGCTGTTGAAAGCTGGAAGTCACCTGTATGTATGTAACTTTCTAAAAGTCTTTTTGTGTGTGTTTTTTTACACTTTTAATGTTTTTCTTTGTTTGTAGTGTTTTTGTTTTTTGTAGTTTTTTATCTTTGTTGTAAAAAATAATAAGAAAAAATTTGAAGAAAAAAAAATGAAGGGTCCTTTACCAACGAAGAAGCCAAGGTGAGATATGTTTGCTATTTTCTTGAGGGAGAGGCAGCAAACTGGTTGATGGCTATGCATGAAGGAAAAGCTAAAGAACTGTCAAACTTTAGTGCTTTCATGATGGCATTATTTATTTATTTCTCCAACTTATATCACCGCCCATCTCCCCCCATAGAGGGGACTCTAGGCAGTTTACAACAAGTTAGCAATTAAAACATATAAAAACATATAAAATACAATAAGTCAGGGTGAGGGACAGAAAGCAGCAAAACCAGGGGCGGTGCTGAAATGGACTCCAGAGTGTCAAGCTGCTTTCGATAACTTAAAAGCACTTTTTACAGTGGAGCTGATTTTAAAACACCCTGATTCCGAGCAACCATTTATCATTCAAACTGATGCTTCAGATACTGCAGTGGGGTCTATGCTTTTAAAACGAGACTCCAATAATGTGTTAAGACCCTGCACTTACATATCTCGTAAATTCTCAGAAACTGAGAGATGCTGGCATGTTTGGGAGAAGGAGGCTTTTGCAGTACGCCATGCATTGGCTACTTGGAGGCACTTATTAGAGGATTCCCCTCATCCCTTTGAAATGTGGACTGATCACAAAAACCTAGAAGCACTAAAATCACCATGCAAATTGAATCCAAAGCAGGTGCGCTGGGCTGAATTCTTCAGACGATTCAATTTCACGTTAAACTGCCCAGAGTTCTCCTTGTGGAGAAGATGAGCAGTAATATAAATCCAACAAACAAACAAACAAACAAACAAATAAATAAATTACATCCCCACAGGGAAAAACTTTCTAGCAGATGCCCTTTCTAGATTACAACATGATAGCCAAAGAAAATAAGTAATTGACACTGTTATGTCTCCCCAACAACTTGGTATTGACCAAGATGAAGGAGAGAGAACAAAAGGTTAATTAGGGATTGGTCCAGATCCACAAGTGAGGAAAGCAGCAGTTACCCGCAGTAAAAAAAAAAACCCCGCCTGATATCCTTTAGAGACAACCTTAATGAGAGAATTACGAATGGAAATTCAGAAAGACACATGGTGGGAAGCTAATAAACAAACTCTTCAGGAAAATAATAGATTGTGGTGGAATGGGGAGAGACTGTACATTCCCAGTGTCTTAAGAAAGTGCATTTTTGAGTGGTATCATGATGATAAAGTAGCTGGGCATTTTGGTTTTGTAAAAACCTTGCATTTTATAAGAAGGCAATTTTGGTGGCCCACATTGAGAAAAGATGTAAAAGACTATGTAACTACTTGTCCTGTCTGTGCCACCACAAAGAAATCAAGTGGAAAGCCAGTGGGGCTATTGCAATCAGTTGCAAACCCTTCTCAACCCTGGAAGCAAATAGCTATGGACTTTATAGTAGATCTACTCAAAAGCAAAGGGAAGACTGTGATTTGGGTTGTCATGGATTTGTTTTCTAAGCAAGCGCACTTCATCCCATGCAAAGGCTTGCCTTCTGCTAATCAGCTTGCAAAACTCTTTATCCAACATGTCTATCACCCTTATGGTGTCCCCGAGAGGGTGATTAGTGATCGCGGAAGTCAATTTACTTCTAAATTTTGGAAAGCATTTTTAAAATTAATTGGAGCAGAACAGAGTTTGAGCTCATCATTCCATCCACAGATGGATGGAGCGACTGAATGTCTGAATGCTGTATTAGAACAATATTTGAGGTGCTGTATAAGTTATCAACAAAATGACTGTTTATTGCCGTTTGCTGAGGTTGCTTATAATAATGCAGTGCATCAAAGTACAGGTTTTTCTCCATTTAAGATTGCTACAGGGGAGGACTTTGTGCCTATACCTGATTTACCCTCTTCCCCTTCGGAAGATAGACCCAATCCTGTGTTGGCCGATGAGTGGATGGCTAAAGTAACAACTAATTGGCCAATTATGAAACAGACTTTGCAGGAAGCAAAGAACATGTATAAAAAGTTTGCTGATAAAAAGCGATCTCCTGAATGGCAGTTAAAAGTTGGAGAAAAGGATTACCTTTCAATGAAGCACCTCCGAACTAGCCAACCATCCAAGAAATAAGGGCTGAAATATGTTGGACCATTTGCAATTACTAAAGTAATAAATCCTGTGACTGCTCAATTAGCTTTGCCAAAGAATTTAAGAAAAATACATCCTGTGTTTCATATCAGCCTGTTGAAACCTGTAAAGGCATTTGAAAAATGGCATCCTGAACTGCCTGAGCCTCCCCCTGTCATGGTGGAGGGTGAACAACACTTTGAAGTCAAAGCTATCCTTGATTCCAGACTCCACAGAGGAAAACTTCAGTACCTCGTTCAGTGGTTCTGATCGACAAGCCTGGTGTCTTAACCACTGAGCCATCGTGCCCCTTTTAATACTGGGTGTACTCTATGTAAATTTTTTGGGAGTTGCAGCTGTACTGTCACTTTGTTTATAATTTTCATAATTGTAAAAGGCCCGATGTATTTTGGTCCTAATTTTTTGCATGGTTGCATTTTTAAAATTTGGTGGATAAGTAAACTTTATCTCCCACCTTGAATGGCCATTCTGGTGCCCTTTTTCTATCTGCAAATTTTTTGTATGTTTTCTTTGCTTTTGTTAAAGCTTTCTCAATTATTGGCCATGCATCTTTTATGTGTTGTATCCAATTGTCCAAAGGGACAATTTCAGTTTTGTAGCTTGGTAATTCCGGGAAAGCTGGCAGCTCCTGTCCATTTACAATTTGGAATGGAGAGAAGCCCGTGCTCTGATGCACTGAATTGTTGTATGCCACTTCTGCGAATGGAAGTAGGTCCACCCAATCATCCTGTTGATAATTCACATAATATCTAAGGTATTCTTCTAATAATTGGTTAATTTTTTCAGAGGCTCCATCCGTCTGGGAGTGGAACCCACTGCTCACCCCTTGTTCCACTCCCATTATTTTAAAAAATGCCTTCCAAAATTTGGAAGGAAATTGGACTCCTCAGTCGCTGATTATTCTGTCCAGATATCCATGTAACCTGTACAAACAGTTTTGCCAATTGCCCTGTGTTTGGAATGCTTGTACATGGGATAAACCTCAAAGGGTTGGGACAAGCCCTCTAAGAGGTGGTGCCAAGTGACCAATGCATGGCGAACAGCAAAAGCTTCTTTTCCCCAAACGTGCCAGTGATGTTCGGTATCAGTGAATTTATGTGAAATGTAAGCGCAAGGTTGCCAAAGACCCATAGTGCCTTTCTGGAGGAGTTTACATCCAACAGCCACATCAGACTAGGAAGAGCTGAGAGGGATCAGGGTGTTTTAGAATAGGTTCAGCCGTGAACAATGTCTTTAATTGGTCAAATGCTTGCTGGCATTCAGGCATCCATAATAAGGGAGCACCAGGCCATTTGGCTCTCTTTGGGTTGACTTTACTCTTGGTTTTTAAAAAATCAGTGAGAGGTAAAGCAACCTGGGCAAAATTGCGAATGAAATTGTGATAAAAATTTGAGAACCCTAAGAAGGACTGAAGTTGGTGGCGGGTTTGAGGAGGCTCCCAATTGAGGACATCATGGACCTTAGCTGGGTCCATATGGATGCCTTTATGAGAAATACGGTAGCCCAGGTAGTCAGTTCGTTCTTTATGAAATTCACACTTTGACAATTTGGCATACAGCTGATTGACTATGAGCCTTTGTAAGACCCCACACCGAACGTGTTTGGGATGTAGTTTGCGGGGCCATTGAAGGGCTTGCAAGGTTTTGTGATTGGTCTATGAGCCTTTGTAATACCTCATTGACAAGAGCAATGTGCTGGTCAAGAGTTTCTGTGTAGATTAAAATGTCATCAAGGTAGACGATTATGCCTTTATATAACAAATCATGAAAAATGTCATTGATTAATGCCATGAAGCAACCAGGAGCACCCTTTAGTCCGAACAGAAGCACTAGATATTCAAACGCTCCCAAATGGCAATTAAAAGCAGTCTTCCATTCATCTCCTTCCCGTATGCGAATATGGAAATATGCTTCTCTTAAATCAAGTTTGGTAAACATTTTCCCTGAAGACAAGTGAGTTAACATGTCTTGCACCAAACGGAGAGGATACTTATTGGCAGTTGTAATAGCATTGAGACCCCTATAGTCTGTGCACAAACGCAACGATCCATCCTTTTTTGGGCGGAACAGGATGGGGGCCCCTAAGGGAGAGTTAGCCGATCGAATGAACCCTTGTTGGAGGTTTTTGTCAATGAACTCTCTAAGCACTTCCTTTTCTTGAGCAGATATCGGATACAACTTTGGCTTAGGAAGAGGGGCTGAAGGATTGAGCTCAATAGCATAGTCAGTCTTACAGCTGTGAGAGTTGGGCCACGAGGTGGGCCACTTACCTGTCTGCCGCCCGATCCAGAAGAGTCCGATTCAGAAGAGGAGCCAGCCCCCGGAAGCAGCAGGCTTGGCGCGAACCCTGTGGAAGAAACGGAGACGCTGATTGGCAGAGGCTCAGAAGGAGGGATGCCTCCACCAATCAGCGCACGCCAAAGGAGAGCAGAGAGGCGGGCCGAACAACGCAAAGCCCGATTGGCCCCTGCTTTCCAAAGGTGCGAAAAACGAAATAAAAGACCGGCGTGACTTACCTCCATTGCCGGAGACAACCGTTCTAGCAGCTGTACTCCGAAGCCTCCAGACCCCGCGCCGGACCCTGCTCCCGAGCCACGCCTAGCTACCGCCACGAACCTCGCTCCAGAGCCCTGTCTTGCCGCCACCCCGGACGTCACCCATGAGCCCAGCCCTGCTGCCGCCCCGGATCCTGATTCCGCACCTTGCCCCACTGCCGCGCCAAGCCTCGGATTGCCATCTTACCTTGCTGCCGTGCCAAGCCTCGTGCCCGAACCTCCTCCAGTCATCGCGCCGCCGTCCTTGCTCCCTGCGGAAGAAGCCAGCATCGGGGTAAGCGCTGCTGCCTTGCCTGCTCCTCACCCGACTGCCCGAACCACCAATCCTCCGCTGCCCTCCACTCTGGAGCCTACAGACGCCAGCCACCGGTGGGCTGCCTTCGTCGGGCCCCGGTCTACTGAGACAGATCCCAGCCCGGATCAGCAGCCAAGCTCTGCCAACGCCAGTCACCAGTGGGTGGCTTTTCTTGGGCCCCGGTCTACCCAGGCCCCCACCAGCCCAGAGCAGCACCCAAGCCCCGCTGACGCCGGTCACCAGTGGGTGGCCTTTCACGGGCCCCGGACTACCTCCAGCCCCAACAGCCAAGCTAACTCCACGCCCGCAGTCACCGTGCCTGTTACCTCTGGTTCACTGCCAGTGGTTGCCACTTCCTCAGCGCCTGCACCCTCTCTGGCCCTTCCTGTTGGGCCAGGAGTACCCAAGGGACTTGTTTATATCCAGCCTGAGGAAGAAGAAGAGGACTGTGTAAACTGGGCGTTTTGCTTGTCCATGTAAATAAAGCTATTTCAGTAACGTTTCCGTGTCAGTCTTAGTCGGAACAGGACAACAGCGGGCAGGGAATTGATCTGGCTCTACCTCATCAAATGCTTGTGAGCGTGTAGAATAGTATCAAGGTAATACGTCATCTACGAGATCATTGGGAGGCGGCACTGAAGCATTTACCACCACTATGGTTAGGTGTTGTGGCACAGGAGTAAAGTTGGCAGTTAAATCAGTTAGAGGGAGAACAGGTTCAAGATCTGGCGGGGGCTCTTGTTCTGGCCAGCCACTGTAAATGCTATCCATGAAATGCAAACTGCCAGTGAGCCAATCAACTGCTGTCTGTCTTGCTTTTAACCAAGCTAATTCCAAGATCATGGAGTATTGAGCTATGGGAGCTACTAAAAATTTTAAAGTCTCTTTATGTGTTCCAATAATCATTTCTACCATCTCAGTATAAAACTGGACAGGATCTAGTTTGGAGCCATTGAGTTGGGTAAAAGTGTCCAGAGTTTTTAAATGCACAACCTGAAGTCTCAAACCTTTTACTATGGCAGGGTGGATGAGGCAGCATGTGATGTCCTTCTCTGCCACAACAGAAGCAAGTGGTGTCTTTTGGCTTCTGCTCACGGGGTGGTTTACATCTCAGGCGTTGGTCTCTGCATGGTTCTCTGCATTCCATTGGTGCAGCACCTGTGGGGCCATGGTGATCTGCTAGTTGATAGTGACTTTGCCATTTAACTTGTGTGTTGGCTTTTTCAATTTCTCCAGCCAGACAAATCCATCCATGTAGAGTAGGTGGTTTGTCTCGGGCCAAACACCATCGTAGGATTTCAGAGTTTAAACCCATGGTAAAACAGTCAATTTTCAGCTCTTCTGTCCAATTTGTCATTTGGCTGGCTAAACTTTGGAAATCAGCAGCATATTCTGACACTGAGCGGTTATTTTGTCTACAGGCTTGTAATTTAGTGCAAGCCCTCATCTCTGCTAATGGGTCTTCGAAGCAGCGACGGAGAGCACTCATAAACAAATCAAAGTCCTCTAACTCTTCAGCACCAGTATCAAACAAGCCCACCACCCAACGAGCTGCTGCATCTTCCAGATGTGCAGTTACTACTGAATCTTAGATTCCTCATCAGGGAACAACCCATCCCAAGTGTCCATAAAAAATCTCACTTGGCTCAAAAACCAAGCTAGCTTTTTTGGATCTCCTGTAAACTTTACTTTCAACTCTCATAAGCCGAACACCCCAGCACCCATGTACGGTGCTTGTCCAGATGGAGGGAAAGTGGGTTGACGTTGTGGTGCTGCTGTTGGTGGTAGAAATACTTGGGGGTCCGGACACGGTCTTTGCAACTGTGGTCTGGCCATCATGCATTGTGGTAAAGCGGGTCTGGGCTGTTGCGTAGCCATGGCGATTGGTTGCATTTGTGCAAATTGCTGCTTCATCTCAGCCATGACGGTGTGTAATTCTTTAACTTGTTCCCGAAGTTCAACCAGATTAGGGTCAGGAAGCTGTTTTCTATGAGGCCGAGACCCCTGCTCAATAGTAACTGTAGGTGGTATCTCTGGTTGCTGGATTCACCCTACAGCCATAGACCAGCTGTATTGTTGTTTCTTGACGGCAGGCTTCTCTCTCCGACCCACCTCCCCAATCTGGTTTTTGGGTCGTGCACCTGTCTGATGACATTCACGCTTGGATAGATATCCAGTTGCCAAATACTGTAAATCCATCACCTCACCTGATTCTCGGGGTGATAGTCCATATTTCCCGCTCAGTAAAGGTGGCTTTTCCGGCTCAGCTAACCGGGTTATACACACTCCTTCTATCAGGGATTGCAGTCTTTCCAATCCCCAAGGAGGGAACATAGAAAGTACTTCATCCCTCGGGAGGACACCTCCAGTCTCCTCTTCACGTCTAGGTGACTGGGAAAGTCTGAGGATACTGTTCTTTCAGAGACAGAATATCCTACTGCGGTTACAGAGAAGTCTGGTGAATAACAATACATTACCAAGGATGAATGACCAACAGGAGAATACTCTGCTGAGGCCCAATCTCTTTACCATGAGGGAGTAAGACTTTCCCAGTCACCTAGACGTGAAGAGGAGACTGGAGGTGTCCTCCCGAGGGATGAAGTACTTTCTACATTCCCGCCTTGGGGATTGGAAAGACTGCAATCCCTGATAGAAGGAGTGTGTATAACCCGGTTAGCTGAGCTGGAAAAGCAACCTTTACTGAGCGGGAACTTTACAAGCATTACAAGCATATATGAGAGGTTATTTCATGTATCTAAATAGAGTAACAAAAAAGGCATCCCAACATAAACTACAAACAGTATTAGATCAAATTAAAATAAAGGAAAAGGAATTACAAGAAAAACTTTCAGATGATAGAATAATTTATCAAATCCAAATATTACAACAACAAATGAAGATGCTAACATTAAAAGAAATTGAAACAAAATTGAGATATGCAAAACAAAGAAACTTTGAATTTGCAAATAAAACAGGAAAATGGTTGGCATACAAAATAAGGAAAGATAAGGAAAAAAAGTATTACCAAGATTCAGGAAAATAATGTGAATCAAGTAGATAATTGGAAAACCATTTATCGGTTTCTAATTGTGCTTGCAATTTGTTGAGCAAATCCCCTTCCACTGGCAATTCTATTTGTTTGCTCCTGCTCCTAGTGACTGCTACTTACGCTGTTTGAGTTTGGGGAATGATTGAGTCTACTATCTCCTCTCTCTGACTGTTGTGTTGTGGTAACCTAGACAAAGCATCTGCCAAAATGTTCTTTTCCCATTTATGTACCTCAGTGTGAAATTGAATGTTTGAAAAAATTGTGCCCATCTCACATTTTTGGGGTTTAATTTTCTGCCAAAATGTTCTTTTCCCATTTATGTACCTCAGTGTGAAATTGAATGTTTGAAAAAATTGTGCCCATCTCACATTTTTGGGGTTTAATTTTCATGGTGTGTTTAGTGATCCTAAATTTTTGTGATCTGTCCATACTTCAAATTTGTGAGGAACGCCTTCTAAAAGGTGTCTCCAGGTAGCTAACGCACATTTTACAGCGTATGCTTCCTTCTCCCAAACATGCCACCAGCGTTCTGTTTTGGTGAATTTGCGGGATTGGTACATACATGGCCTCAGTTTCCCCTGATTGTCTCTTTGAGGAGAATTCTGCCCAAGGCGGTATCTGATGCATCCACCTGTATAATCAGTCATTTTGTTTGATCAGGGTGTTGGAGTATGGGTTCTGAAATGAAAAGTTTCTTTAACTGGTCGAATGCTTCTTCGCATTCATTTGACCATTGTAGTTTTGCCCCTGGTTTGTGTGTTTTGGCATCAAGGAGGACGCCAAAACACACAAACCAGGGGCAAAACTACATTGTTCAAATGACCCTTTTGTTTTGAGAAGCTCTTTGAGTGGTAGTTACTTGTGCAAAGTTATCTATAAACTGTGTGTAGAAATTTGTGAATCCTAAGAAGCTCTGTAAATTCTTTCTGGTTTTTGGGGTTTCCCAAGCCGCTACTGCCTGTACTTTCTCTGGGTCCATTTCAATCCCCTTGCTAGATGCACGATACCCCAAATAGTCTAGCTGTTCCTTCATAAATTCACATTTGGACAATTTCACATATGAGTGGTTATCTAGTAAACGTTTCAACACCTCCCTCACTAACCGTATATTCTCCTCCAGCCTTTCCATGCAAATTAAAATGTCATAAAGATAAACCAGTACCCCCCGGTATAAAAAGTCATGTAATACCTCATTAATTAAATTAATGAAGACAACAGGCCTGCCCCTTAATCCGAATGGCATAGCGGCATATTGAAAGCAACCAAATTGACAATTGAATGCAGTTTTCCACTCATCCCCCTCCCTAATTTGTACCTGAAAGTATGCTTCCCTTAGGTCCAGTTTAGTGAATATTTTGCCTTTTGAGAGATGTGCTAGCATGTCCGTCATTAAATGCAGGGGATATTTATTTGATGTGCTAATGGCATTTAGTCCTCGATAGTCTGTACATAATCGTAGTGAGCCATCTTTCCTGTTTCTGAACATGACTGGTGCTGCCATAGGTGAGGTTGCTGGCTGGATGAAGCCTCATTTTAAATTTTTATCTATGAACTCCCTAAGTGGTTCTAGTTCCTTAGGGGTCATAGTAGTGCTTTCCAAACTGCCGCCATTGGCGACACACCAATGGTGGCAGCGGCGGCAGCGCGGGGGCATGCATGGCAGCGGGGGCGTGCACTGCGGTGGAGGCATGCACTGCGGCGGCGCGGGGGATGCGCAGCGGTGGCATGCATGGTGGCGGCAGAGGCAGAGGCCTCATGTTTTCTGCTAAAACGCGGAAGCACTGATGATGCACTGCTGCCATCATCGCTGCCACCGCCACCATGCATGCCCCCGCCGCCGCTTCCGGGTTGTGTTGCAAAACACTAAAGTGTCGCAACACACAGTTTGGAAAGCTATGGGACATAGGATATAACTTGGATTTTGGCAAAACCGCCCCCAGTTCCAACTCAATCACACAGTCAGATTTTCTGTGTGGGGGGGTAGTTGATCCGATTCGCTCTCCCCAAATACTTCTTTTAGGTCGTGGAACTGGGTTGGTATGACTTCAACCACCTCCCCCCGAGTGTCTTCCCCAGGTTCCATTGCTGCACCTATTTAGTTCCTCCCCGAAGTTCATTGGGTTCAAATCCCTCATATTTTCCATCTTTGAAAGTGATTTGGCAAGTTGACCAATTTACTTGTGGGTTTTGGTCTTTTAACCATGCCAGACCCAACACTATGGGGTGATCCGCTTTGGGTGCTATGATAAATCTCTGTGTCTCTTCATGAGTTCCTATCTGTATTCAGACTATTTCCGTGCAGTATTCTACCAGGCCCCCCTTCATTTCTGACACATCTAATTGGATGTAATTGATGGGTTCCGGTAAGCGTTTTACTTTTAACCTTAGTCCAGTCACCAACGTGGGGTGGATAAAGCATTGTGTGCAGCCTGAATCCAATAGCCCCGCTAGGGTCATCCCCCCCCCCAGCCCTTTAATGTCTCTATTTTAATCCCTATCAACATTGATGAGCAGGGTTCACTCACCAAAGAATCCTTGCGCCTCTGTTTGGTAGCCTGTCTCTCGGCGCTTAAGACAGCCTCTGTTCATTTCCTGCTGGTAAAAACTCTTCATCAGACGAGCTGTCTGGGTCTGTGTGCGCTTCGTGGAATTTCCTTTCTTTCGAAGCTGCAGCTATTCCTTTCTTTTTCTGCTCCGGTTGTTTGAAGCTTTTGTCTTCTGGTTTAGGAATTACTGGGTTTGTGTTTCGTGGGCAGTTGCTTATGCGGTGTCCTTCTTTTCCGCATTTGAAACACAAGCCCTTTCTTAATTGCCATTCTTTTTCCTCCCCCCATGATTTACAGTTCAGTCATCTCTCGTGGCTTGTGGCCATGTGGGAAGGTCTATTCTTTGATGGTTGCATGCCTTGCTGTCATTTAAAATGAATATGCATATCTTCTACTTCGTCAGCTAAGCAAATCCACCCTTTTAACGTTCCAGGATCCCCTCTGGCCATAGCCCACTTCAGAATTTCGGGTTGTAATCCCCCTTGAAAATACACAATTATCAATGACTCTGGCCAGTCTGTCAATTTCCCTGCTATCTTCTGAATTCTGTTGTGTATTCAGAGACCAAACGGTTTCCTTATTTGATGCCTTGCAAACTGGTTTTGGCTTTTATTTTGGCTAGTGGGTCTTCAAAGAGTTCTCTCAGGGCTCTCATGAAATCATCAAAAAAAATTAGCTCTATTGCCCTTGACTCATGCAGTCCTGTTAACCACTCCACTGCCTCTTGCTTGAGGTGGGCTGAGATATAGCATACCTTAGGCTTAGATATAGCACACCTTAGAGCCTTCTGTGGGGAATAGATCCTCACATTCTTTCTAAACCCCTTTACATGGGTTAGGAAGCAAGATAAGTTCTTTGGGTCCCCACTTGAACTTAACCTTCAGGTCCTGCACCCTGAGAAACATGCCTGGGCTCGACGTTCTTCTTGCCGCTCTGCTTTGAAGCTGATAGCGGTGTGCCGAGTTCCCAAGGGGAAGGGAGGGCATTCATACCAGTTCATCTTCCTCTTGACTGTCTTCCATGGTCGACTCTTCCTCTTCGTCTTCTGAAGACACCTCCTCATCCAATGCCTCTGCTCGTGCTGCCATCTCTTTTTCTAATAGATGGAGGATCCGGTCTACTGCTCCTTGCAGATGTGATATCTGATCCTCTAAACTGTCTACCTTCCCTTCTAAGTCTTCTACTCGCAGCTCCACCATCCTCCAACGTGGATGGACTTCTCCTCTGCTCACCCCCTGGTCTGAGTTCCGTTCCACACACACCCCAATTTTGGTCACCCAGTCATTGGGCGGGTATTCAAGGAGTTCGAAGTTTCTGGTTGTGGATCTTCCTCGATAAACTGATCATTTATGGGTAAGTTATCCATGTTGACTTGGTTCATTCTGTGATGCTCTGATCCTTCGACTGACAAATTAAGCTCTGACACACTTCCATAGACTATGTAAAAGCTTTTAATTATAGTGAGTGATCTGGTTCACATTAATGAACCAAGTAAAGCAGCGATTCAGGACCTTACAGTTAAATAGTTCCCCGTTTCCCCCTCCCCATGGAATGCAGTTGTTAGTGCCGGTTCACACCCTCTAGTTCTCACTTGGAGCTGTCCACATAAAAGTACTGGATGTCTGTATGTAATCCACAGTGCTTGTTGTTTGGCTGTCTCGTGGTTTGCTGCTATATTTCCTATCGATTGCATTTGGCGCCTGGCTGGGGGATGTGTTAAGTGGTGTCTGTTCATTATCAGGATGAACTAGCTAAGTCTAATCCTGCTTAGCTTTCTGAGATCAGACTGACCAGGTGGGGATATTTCCTATAAGTAATATTTTTGAATGGGCTCATCATTTTTTTTGGCCATTTTTAAGCACTGTAAGGAAAGATTTTGAAAGGTAATATTTTTATATACTCAGTGTTGAAATAACTATTATAAGAAAGGCACTTTGAAATATAGTGTTATTCTTCTACATCTTATCAGCAAAAATTGTCTGAAATTCTTAAATACTTTATACATGAAATATTCTTGAAAAAACAGTCTTCATTTGGGCTTGTTTAAATGAGGCACTTTGTATCGCAATGACTCAAATGCTCTATACTTGGAATCCATAATATGAGTTTTCGTAGGATCCCAGTTTATTCAAAAACGTCAAAGCATGTCTTTTAAATTAGTATCAAATAAATGAACTTGCTTTTATAAAATGGATACAATATACTAACTTGCTAGTTTCAGCATTTGTATCTTCAAGGAATCCTTCCAACATTAATCCATCTTCCAAGAAATCCATGCCCATCCTCTGCAGAAAGTACTGTATTTTCATATCAAGAAAGACAATTTAGTGAGATTGTAACAGGGCTAACATGTGCTGCTTGGGCTCCAGGGATTCCTGGGCAGGTGCTCTGAGGTTCCCTGTCTACAGCCTGCTTGCCTCCTCCCTGCCCTCCAGCCTCCGTATTCATTCTGCAAGTTACAAACATTTTTATAAAACCTCTGCTGACTTTATTACTGTGATGTCATAATCAGATGTATTCTGCAACCAAAAGTATTTTATGTATACTCCAAGAAGATTCTGATGCAATGCACATGGTTCCAAGCAGCAGGAGTTAAATATTTAGGACTTTATTGAAAGGTATCTGCAGGAAGAAATGGGACTCAAGAGACCAATGCTTAGTCAAAACTACCCATCCACCCATACCCCCACTTTAAATAAGCTTAGAATTCCCCTACCTCAGGAGGAAAGTTGCAGCAAGTTTTGCCATGGCCCAGAGAAGCTGGAGAAATCTAAGTATTTCCCTTCCTCCTAGCCCATTGGAAACCACTGAGGAGAAGAGGACAGAGTTATGCTCACTGGCACAGAGAAAGAACAGTTTGCATCTGGTTCAGAGGAGGGGATATAAACCTGGAAGGTTTTCCAGGTACCTTGTTAGTGTTCCTGCCTGACCCCATCCATTTCTTTGCTAAACTATATTTATTATCCAGTGTTATGCTAATGTCATGATTCCAGTGAATGTCCAGTGGATGGGATTTTGATGGAATTTTATTCAGCATCAGAGTCAGCTGTAGTAGCTTTTGTCCTTTCTTGAGGCAATCTTTTTTTTTTTTTTTTGGTATGCATAAAATGTTAAGAATTCTGCAAAGCTGCAGGATCCATACCTGGTAATTGTCCCTGATTGGGTGGAACAGTCCATCTCATTTGAAAAGCCTACTCCAGGCAATCCCATTTTTTCCTTTGTGAGGAGAATCCATCAGGGCAAAGGAAGAAAATTGTGTCTTTCCTAGTTTCTGCCTTCTCCCTTTTGGCTGGTCTGCCAAGTCTCTGATAGACAGCTGTCACTGGCTGGCTAAAGCAGGAAGCAAACTATGTGCATTCACTCATATCATCATTCCTTATCATACCTGAATACCCACCTCTCTGTTGGAAATTCAGCAAATCAACATGCCTCATTTGCATGTAGATGACTTCATCCCAGGATGCAATTCTCCATGTCTTTGAGGAAGTTGTTTTGTTGCCACTCCCACTTCCTCCTCCCTTTGTAGTCAGCTTTCTCTGCTGCTTCCACCGGAGAAGAAGGACCATGCGGCTGCTGGTCCTTCCATGGAGAAGCCATGTGCTAGGCCTCAACTCTCCATCTTAGGCCATGAATGGGCCTAGCAGATTTTTCCCCCTTTTCTCCACGCAGCCCTGGCAGCAACATAGGGCCAGGGGTCTAGGGAACCAAAGAAGAATCATTTCTCAACAAAATGTTTGTAACTGGACCAATAAACATAAGAACTCTTTTGTACTTACTTTTTGAACCTACTATGTCTAAGCATTTGTTTCTTTATGCTTGGGTGGGATAAAAGTGTAGGATTAAGAACCTGGATCTCTCTAACATGCTCACTGGCTCTGTTTTTATACAATATTCTTTTTCTGTACACGAGCTTATACTACGTTAAGCTCTGCTCCATTCACTGGTTCTAACAGGCCACTGAATGATCTTCACTCTCAAGGATGGTTTAATTGGTTTTCCTGCACATTGCAGAAGGTTGAATCAGAAAATCCTTATCGTTCCTTTATACTCCATAAACTTATGATTCTATTTTTATGGTTCCCAGATCTGGGCTGTAAAACTCTGGCCAATCACTAGATGGCAGCAGAAAGCTAGAGTGTTTGGTATCTCTTTGATTCCATCTAGTGACTGCCTCAATTTTTGCAATCCAAAACTGATAACCCTAACCCTAGGGACTTGCTATCTCCTGGCACTCTCTACTAACCTAGTGAGATATGTTGGAGAGTGTATTTTCTTGCACACACAGAGTATCAGAAAGCGATCAGCACCAGAGACCATAAATGACACCAGTCATTTTAGTAGCTTAGTTGCAGTTATATTTGTTACTCATACAAACAGATATTTACAGTCCTCTTCCAGATCCCTGGAAGTTTTACAATTCCACAGACCAGATAGTAGAAACAAACAAACAGGAGTAAACAGAAACAGAAACAGAGTAAGCAGGGTGGGGCGGACAGGCTCTTTTATACACTTCAGCCTGAATCACCTTTTAATTGCCTGACCTTTTAAAGTTTGCAGGTGTTTACCTAATAAGGTTATATTGCTGTGACTTACCCTCAAGGAATAATACACCAACAAGATCCTCCTTATCTATCGACATTGGGCTGATCAGTGTTGGGTGAGGCATGGCAAGAGAGATCAGCTGGGCTTGGTTATGGCTACCTGATAGAGATGCACAACTTTGTTTTTCTTTCACACTTGTAAAAGTCAAGAATCAAGGAAGCAAAGTGAGATAATGTTCTCTTATACTCCTTATGGTGAGTCTGTTCCTGCTACCTCTGATTTTAGCAGGAGTGCTGCACTGCTGAAATAACTGTTCACATCTTGGCATCACTATTTTTTCATCTTCCTCCAGCCAGATATGAAGTGCTGGGGAAAATTTTTTAAGGGAACAGGGTAAACTATATTAACCCAGTTTTTAGGCAAAATGTTTTAATGGATATCATTTCACCAGAACCATCAGTAACTGCTTCAATGAGTCAGCTCAAGTCATGATATTCGGTGAACTTGTCTCCTGTCAGATTCTGTTGTTGTTGTTGTTGTTGTTGTTGTTGTTCTTGTTCTTGTTGATGATGATGATGATGATGATGATGGTTTTTCCATCATCAACATCAACAACTTCTCCAGTGACTTTTATCTTCATGTTATTTGTCCAAAATCTCTAAATTTTAGTTTCATTATTAGTTCAACTGGGAATAGTCTGGATTTAATTTTAGCTAGTATTGTGTTATTCTTCTTGTGATCCAACATATTCTCAACCATTTTCTCCAGCACCACAGTTCAAAGGCCATTTTATTTCTTCACTCAGCTTTTAACAGCTATATGTTACAATTGGAAAATCATGGCCTCCACAATACCTATCTTCGTTGTCAGTGTGATGTTTTTGCACTTTGATAATTTGTCAAGACTTGTCATGCTCTTTCTCCCAAGTAGCAGATGTCTCTTTTATTTCATGGCTACAGCCACTATTCCTGTGAATTTTTGTGCCTAAAATGGTGGTCTGTTATTAGTTCAACTCCTTCTCTAACTGGTACATTGAGGTGGCATTGCCTGTTAACATAATTTTACTTGTTGTTGCTTTTTACTGAGAAACAGAACAGCTTTTGCACTCTTTTTCTTCTTTCACCTACAACAAGACATTCCTTAAGTCTTCCTCACTTCCAGCTATCAAAGTAGCATTATCTGTATATATGAGCAATTTTAACTCCAATTTCTGTTTCTTCTAATGCAGCATTTCTCATTCTATATTCTGCACATAGGTTAAATAAATAAGGTGGCAATATATAACCTTGGTGAACTCCTTTCCCAATATTTTAGTGATGCTCTGAGTCTAGGACTAATACATTTGGTTTACATAAGACTCTATGCTTTTCTTACCCACTCTGTTCCTGCTCTATAAATCAGCAGGAAAAAGAAAAAATGAGATTTCCCCCTAAAACTGAGCCACCACTGGGAAAATAATGCATGGGAGAAATGAAGTAAAAGCCCCTGTCAGTAACTCTTATATAACAGCAGCAGCAGCAGCAGACAAGCATCTGCCACATAATACCCAGACTTAACAATTGTTGATAAGAAAGACAAAAAAGCAGATATTGCAATACCTGGAGATGGAAAAATAGAAGAGAATGAACTGGAGAAAATCACAAAATACAAAGACCTGCAAATAGAAGTAGAACAACTGTGGCAAAAGAAAGCAAAGATAGTACCAATAGTAATAGGTGCCTTGGGTGCAATCCCAAAACATCTGGAGCACCACTTGAACACCATCAGCACTGACAAAATCACCACCAGTCAATTGCAAAAGGCAGCTTAACTTGGAACAGGTTACATCCTGTGACGATACCTTTAACACCATCAAACATTATTTGCCTATCCCAGGTCCTTGGGAAGAACTCGAAAGGTGGATAAAAATGCCAAATCCTGTCTAAACATCTGGCTAACTGTGCGGCCAACCATAATAACTACTACTACTACTACTAGTAATCCTCCTCATGGAGGAGTGGGTAGAAGGAAGGACTATCAATGCACAACCCAAAGGGGAACTGAAGCGAGGCATTGCTGTATTAAATTAAAGGAACAGGGAAAAGGAAAAAGACAGAAGACAAATATAGGCCCAGGATTGGTATTGAGACAGCCTTGGTCATCCTGATGGAAAGTCTTGCTGGGATCCTGACAGGAAGGTTATGTCCTTGTTGACTTTTTTGGATGTCTCTGTAGGTTTGGGTACCATGAGTCATGTTGTGGTGTTGCAGAGCTTCTGTGGTTTGGAAGTTGGGACCATGGTGAAGTAATAACTGCAGGTTCATTTCTAGAAAGTGATCCTGAGAGATGTTTGCTGACTCTGTGCAGGATTCTATTCTGTAACAAACAAGACTGCCAGGGTATTTGAGGGCAACACGCCACAGTATGCGATGCCTTTTCTTCCCTGCATCTGAGTCAGGTGCTGAATAAACATCCAGAGGAAGCAGTGGAGCAGGAAATTTAAATTGTATGTCCACAGGAGGGGTGCTTCTAGGTAGGGTGGGAATCTTTGGTAAGATAATTGAGTAAACACACATTATAGACAAAAATACAAAAAGTTCCACAATAAGAAATATCCACAAAAAATATTTGGAGAAAAATGCATGAAAATGGAGAAATTAACTTTAGAGAGATTACAGTCATTTCAGAGATGAGATGGCAGCACCAGAATTCACTCCTACTAGGGAAACAGAACATTCTGCACCAATACACCAGGGAAAGGGGCTGCCTTGAGTATTTAATTTATTAGAAATATGAGATATAAATTTAAATAAGTAAAATGTAACGTCTACATAGGTATGCAACGTGATTGGTTTTCTTGTCAGAGCAGTGGCAATGTGATCTGAGGGGAGAGTTACATCTGTCCCCATTGTCATGGTCAGACCACACCCTGGTGACCTTGAGGCTCTCGTGTGCTGCCCCACTCCGCAGGGAGGCGGGACCTATTAGATTCGTCCACCCCCGGTGACTTACGGACCCAGTGAGGTTTCAGAGGGAGATGGGGGTTATACCTGAAGATCTGCAACACGGTCTAGCGGAGGTCTTGGCTGCAGCCTGGAATAAGGAGGCGGCTGTGGCCTTGGACAAGATCGCGCCTATGCGACCTCTCTTGCCTTGTTCGACCCGTCACTCCCCGTGGTTCACGGAGGAGTTGAAGGTTTTGAAGAGGGTTAAGAGACGTCTGGAGCACCACTGGAGGAAGACGAAGACTGAATCTGACCGGACACCATCTAGAGCTGCTATTAGGGCCTACCTTGTGGAGGTAAGAGCGGCGAAACGTGAATATTTCTCCGCTCTTATTGCGTCCGCAGAATGCCACCCGACGGCCCTGTTTAAGATTACTAGATCTCTCTTTGGTCAGGAAGATATGGTGACCCATTTACAGGGCCGGTCGGAAGAGTTCGCTGAGCATCTGCAGGACAAAATCGCTCAGATTCATTCTAAGTTAAACTCTAAGCGTGAGGCACAATCTGGGGAGATGCCAGAGGTACGTACTTACCCTGTTATCTGGGAACAGTTTGACCCTGTTGGGCCTGATGAAGTAGACAGAATCCTCCGGATTGTAAACGCCACCACATGTCATCTAGACCCGTGTCCCACCTGGCTGGTTAAATCAGCCCGGGAGGTTACATGTGGTTGGGTCCAGGCGATGATTAATATATCTTTGGGGGAGGGGGTGTTTCCGACGGTCTTCAAGAAGGCGTTGGTGCACCCCCTCCTCAAGAAGCCTTCCCTGGACCCTACTGTTTTAAACAACTTTCATCCTGTCTCCTACCTTCCCTTTTTGGGAAAGGTGGTTGAGAAGGTGGTGGCGCTGCAGCTCCAGAGGATTCTGGATGAAACGGATTATCTAGACCCCTTTCAGTCAGGTTTCAGGCCAGGATATGGGACAGAGACTGCATTGGTCGCGCTTATGGATGATCTTTGGCGGGAGCGAGATGGAGGGAGTGCATCCATTCTCACTCTCTTGGACCTCTCAGCGGCTTTTGATACCGTCGACCACGGTATCCTTTTGGGACAGCTCAGGGAATTGGGGATGGGCGGCCTTGTTTTACGCTGGTTCGCCTCCTTTCTCCAGGACTGTTCCCAATCGGTGGTAATAGGAGAGGAGAGATCTGACCCTCGACCCCTCTTGTGTGGGGGGCCGCAGGGTTCGGTTCTCTCTCCTCTCCTATTTAACATCTATATGAAGCCACTGGGTAAGATCATCCGTCACCATGGGATGAGGTATCACCAGTATGTTGATGATACCCAGTTGTACATCTCCATCCCGGGTGAAGTAAGTGTTGCAGTCGACACCCTTTCCCAGTGTCTGGAGGCTGTAGGGGCCTGGATGGGGCACAACAAGCTTCAGCTGAACCCTGGTAAGACGGAGTGGCCGTGGATTGATGGCCTCTCGATTTCCAGGAAGTTGTCATCTTTAACTCTGGATGGGGTGGCACTACCCCGTTCAGATTCAGTGCGAAACTTGGGGGTCCTCCTGGACTCACGACTCCTGCTTGAGGAGCAGGTGGCAGTCGTGGCCAGGAGGGCCTTTGCACAGCTTCGGGTTGTGCGCCAGTTGCGCCCCTTCCTGGATCAGGAGGCCCTCCGAACAGTCACTCATGCCCTTGTCATCTCCCATATAGATTATTGCAACGCGCTCTACATGGGGCTACCCTTGAAGAGTATCCGGAAGCTTCAGCTGGTCCAGAATGTGGCTGCACGGGTAGTTTTGGGTGCTATGAGATCAGCACATGTAACACCGCTACTCCATGAGCTGCATTGGGTACCAGTTTGCTTCCGGATCCAATTCAAGGTGTTGGTTATCACCTTTAAAGCCCTACATGGCATGGGACGAGGGTATCTGAGGGACCGTCTTGTCCCGACCATATCCACCTGCCCCACCTGATCATGCAGGGAGGGCATGCTTAGGATCCCTTCATTAAAAGCATTCCATCTAGCGGGGTCCAGGAGGCATGCCTTCTCTGCAATAGCACCCACCCTGTGGGATAACTTGCCCCCTGAGGTGAGACTGGCACCCTTGCTCCTGGCCTTTAGGAAGTCCTTGAAGACCTGGCTCTGCCGCCGTGCCTGGAGTGAAGGAAATAATAGTTCCTCCTGGGGGTGGTTGGCTTAGTGGTTTCCCTCCTTTTAAGAACAGACCATCTTTTCGATTCTTATTTTTTATTTTTATAGTTCTTTTAAATGTATAGGTTTTATCTTTTATATCAGAGCTTTCCAAACTGTGTCGCGACACATTTCTGTGTCGCGGGGAGGGCCCAGGTGTGTCGCAGGGGAACCTGGAAGAGGAGGCCATGCACCACGTGCAGCCCCGCCCCGCCCATCCCTTGCCATGCCAAGAGGTCCCTCTCAACCCAGCTCTTCAGCTCTCCCCACAGAAGCCAAGTAAGTTACCAGCCCATTAAGGCTGCAACTGGGGGGAAGGCCGCTGGGGGTGCAGCGCTGGGGGGTGTGGGAGCTGCAGGGAGGCGAGTAGGCTGCCACGCCGGGGGCTGGGGGCTGCAGAGAGACGAGTGGGGCTGCAGGGAGGCGAGTAGGCTGCCACGCCGGGGCCTGGGGGCTGCAGGGAGGCCAGTAGGCTGCCGCACCGGGGGCCGGGGGCTGCAGGGAGGCGAGTGGGGCTGCAGGGAGGCAGGGAGGCTGCTGCACCGGGGGCTGGGGGCTTCAGGGAGGCGAGTGGGGCTGCAGGGAGGCAAGTGGGGCTGCAGGGAGGTGAGAAGGCTGCCGCACCAGGGGCTGGGGGCTGCAGGGAGGCGAGTGGGGCTGCAGGGAGGTGAGTGGGGCTGCAGGGAGGCGGGTAGGCTGCCGCGCCAGGGCCTGGGGGCTGCAGGGAGGCGAGTGGGGCTGCAGAGAGGCGAGTGGGGCTGCATGGAGGCGAGTAGGCTGCCGCATCGGGGGCTGGGGGCTTCAGGGAGGCCAGTAGGCTGCTGCGCCGGGGCCTTGGGGCTGCAGGGAGGTGAGTGGGGCTGCAGGGAGGCGAGTAGGCTGCCGCGCCGGGGCCTGGGGGCTGCAGGGAGGCGAGTGGGGCTGCAGGGAGGCGAGTGGGGCTGCAGGGAGGCAAATAGGCTGCCGCACCGGGGGCTGGGGGCTGGGGGCTGCAGGGAGGCCAGTAGGCTGCCGTGCCGGGGCCTGGGGGCTACAGGGAGGCGAGTGGGGCTGCAGGGAGGCAAGTGGGGCTGCAGGGAGGCGAGTAGGCTGCCACGCCAGGGCCTGGGGGCTGCAGGGAGGCGAGTGGGGCTGCAGGGAGGCCAGTAGGTTGCTGCACCGGGGGCTGGGGGCTGCAGGGAGGCGAGTAGGCTGCCGCGCCGGGGGCTGGGGGCTGCAGGGAGGTGAGTAGGCTGCTGGCGACTAGGCCGCCCGGGTGGGGGGTGCAGTGACGTAGCACATGTTATGTGGGGCAAATGTTAGTGTCCACAACAGTGCAAGGAAGGGTGTACAAAACATTTCAAATGCAAAACCTTGTGTTTCAATCCTGCCTTGGTCACACCAGGCAGTGTTTTGGGGCTGGCAAGCCTGCTTTGAGGGTGAAGCGCCCAGCTCTTGGGTATGGGCTACGTCCAAAAATGCCAGCCCGCCAACCCCATTTGTGTGCAGGATGACCGATTGGCACTTCAGATGGTGCCTTTTGAAGTGGGCACGGTCAGGAATGGAAACATTTTGCACATCTCCGATTCCAAGTACAGTATCTGGAGAAAATCAAGTTGAAGAACCCAAGCTTACTACGTGGCCTGGACCTAGCGAGCCAGTGAGGTTTGGAAACGGTGGCACCGCAAAATCTTGTGTGCCCACCCCTCCAAGTTACCAAAGTCTTTTCATGCTTAATGGGATGGAAAGGAAAAGGTTAAATTCATGGGGATTAATCCAACCAAGTATATGTCACTGCCTTAACTCCTGACACAAGGGAAGAACGTAGAGCAGTGTTTTTCAAACTTGGCAACTTTAAGATGAGTGGACTTCAACTCTCAGAATTCCCCAGCCAGCATGCAAACCTCACTCGCCCGCTACGTCCAGGCCATCGGAGATGTGCAAAATGTTTCCATTCCTGACCATGCCCACTTCAAAAGGCAACATCTGAAGTGCCAATCGGTTGTCCTGCACACAAATGGGGTTGGCGGGCTGGCATTTTGGATGTGGCCCATACCCAACAGCTGGGCGCTTCACCCTCAAAGCAGGCTTGCCAGCCCTGAAACACTGCCTGGCGTGACCAGGGCAAGGTTGAAACACAATGTTTTGCATTCAAAATGTTTTGCACATCCTTCCTTGGGCTGTTGTGGCCACTAACATTTGCCCCACATCACATGTGCTTTTTAGTTAGCTTTCAGTCCCTTCCTGGGACTGGCACCCAGAGGACATATGGAGGACTTTAGGTTCCCCATTCCTGGCTTATGTACATGAACAGTGACACCCCTCTTATAGACTGGCAGTCTTTTGTAATTTGTAAATAGATTTAAATAACGCTTCTGGTGTCGGTCTGTCTTGGAACAGGACTTTGCAGAGCTCACGGTCCACCTCGCATCCGCCTTCTGCCACCTGAAGGGGGACTGCTTTCAGCCCTGCCCTGCTATCGTGCCAGTCCTTGCCTCCCTGCGCCTTCTCTCTCCAAGACCACCTTGCCGCCCAGCCCACTGTGCAACCAGTGAAATGGATAAGTTTGTAATTAAGAAGAAAAAAGCTGGTGAAGATGATGTTTCTGATGAACAAAATGTAGCAGATATACATAGAAGAAACAACGCAAAAATCCACTGTTGAACCATCTGTATCAGTTCGGAGGAAGTGTAAAGGAAAAACCGCCAAGCCTCTCTTATACAGTAAAGACAATATGAAACTGGGGTTCACATTTTCTGGCACTGAAGACAATCCTTCTCCCGAGTGTTTAGTTTGTGGGGAAATACTTGCAAATGAAAGTATGGTACCAAACAAATTACAGCGCCATTTCAACACAAAACACAGTCATTTGTCAGGAAAACCAGTAGAATACTTTATTGAGCTTTCAAAATCTATGAAGAAGCAGTCTGCAGCATTCACAAGCAGAATGAAGACATCTGAGAAAGCTCAAAAGGCAAGTTACTTGGTTGCTCAAATAATTGCCAAAAACAAGGACCCACACAGACTTGCCGAAACCAGCATAAAGGAATCTTGCTGTGCTATTG
This sequence comes from Charina bottae, assembly GCA_023362775.1. Taxonomy (NCBI): domain Eukaryota; kingdom Metazoa; phylum Chordata; class Lepidosauria; order Squamata; family Charinaidae; genus Charina; species Charina bottae. The sequence goes on along the minus strand of JALMGJ010000028.1, from coordinate 4,114,150 downwards.
TTCGAACAATGTTTGGGCCCGAATTAGAGAGAGAAGTCAATAAAATCCCTTTGGCAGATAACACGATTGGAAGACGTATTCAGGACATGTCTGATGACATTAAGCTGCAAATGAAGGACATTTTTAAAGACGGTAATATGGTTTTTACATTGCAATTAGATGAAACAGCAGATGTCAGAGGGTTTGCACAATTAATGGTTTTTATACGTTTCATTCATACTGACAGAATAATTGATCAATTCTTGTGTTGTCTTGAACTTCCAGTGAGAACTAGAAGCGAAGATATATTTACAACTTTGGATTGCTTCATGAAGGAAAATAATTTGTGTAGGAATATGCACAGATGGCGCACCCTCAATGGTTGGTTCAACAAAAGGTTTTATAGCTTCAGCAAAGAAAGAGAATGAAAATATAATAACCACTCATTGCTTTTTACACCGCGAAGCACTAGTCGCGCACACCATCGGAAAAGACTTAAGGAAGGTTATGGATCAAGTGGTTCAAATGGTCAATTACATTAAAAGAAGACCTGTTCAATCAAGAGTACTTGCTCATATTTGTGAAGAAATGGGGGCCAGGTTTAACAAGGTTCTACTACACACAGAGGTTTGTTGGCTCTCAAGAGGTCGAGTGCTTTGTCGTGTATACGAATTGAGGGAAATGATGCTTAAACTTTTTGAGGAAAATGAGAAAACTGAATTCTGCCAGCTACTTCAAAACAAACTTTGGTGCACAAAATTGGCATATCTTGCTGACATATTTGAACATTTGAACAAAATAAACACCGGTATGCAAGGGAAAGGAGAGAATTTGTTAACAGCGGTAGATAAAATTTGTGCTATGAGAGACAAAATAGCAATTTGGAAAAGGAAAGTGAATGAAGGAAATTTTGCGATGTTTTCCAAAACTGCTGAGTGTGACCAAAAATGTGAAATCAGCTCGCTAATTGTTGAGCATTTAATATTGCTCGGAGAAAAATTTCATCATTACTTTCCAAATGTTGAAGTCCGAGACTATGATTGGATCAGAAATCCATTTCTTTCAACTGCAACGAGGAACTTTTCACTTATTGAAGAAGAAGAATTGGCTGAAATAAAAAATGATCGAAGTCTGCTAATGATGCATGGAGAGGGTGACTTGGACAGATTTTGGATTCGCGTTTCAAAAATGCATCCAAACATAGGTAAAAACGTGTTAAAAATTCTTCTGCAGTTTTCTACTACATACATATGTGAAACACCCTTTTCAGTAATAGCACAGTTAAAGACAGAGAGATGTGGAAGCTTAAAAATGCTTGATGACGAGCCTGTAGTCAAATCATTGTCAACAATGAACAGTTGTTGTTATCAAAAAGCAAGCCTAAAGTCCAACAGGTTGCTCTGGCTGATGGATCTATGGCTGATGTGTCCTTTCAGGGTGAAGTATACATTCCTTGTTTGGGGATAAATATGCAAAATGTGTTGTGTGTACCTACACTTGACTTTTCCCTCCTTAGCGTTCCAGCCCTGGTAAAGTCTGGTTATACTGTTGTGTTCAAGGGTACTGGATGTTCTATTGAAAAAGATGGGATAGAATGTGCTAGGGGGAAGTTAGTGAATCAATTGTATGCAATGCTTCCTAAGCAGGGGATTGTGTCAGGAAATTGTATTTCCAATGTTCCCCCACATACCAAATGCATTCCCTATTATCACAGAGTTCTGGGACATCCCGGGTGGGGAAGCTTGTCCCAACTGGCCAAGGTGTATCCTGAGTTAGGATCCAAAAAGTGTGATGACTTTCTTGATTGTACTGTGTGCAAACAATCTAAAACTAAGGCTGCTCCTATTGCTAGAAAAAGTGACAGAGTGTCAACTAGGCCTTTTCAGTTGGTTCATGGAGACTTAGCCGGCCCCAATGCTCCTAGTGAGGGGGGGGGCGCGTTTCATGTTCCTTTTGGTGGATGACCATACTCGCTATACGTTTTGTTATTTGCTCAAATCTAAAGCGGAGGCTTTTGCTCGCTTTAAGGAGTTTGTTGCAATGGTGGAAAGAAATTATGGCTATCAAGTAGGTCAATTTCAATCGGATTGTGGAGGAGAGTTTCTAGGCCATGAGTTTCAGAATTGGCTTCGTAGAAAAGGAATCTCCCATAGACTTGCCAATGTTGGTGTTCCTGCTGAGAATGGAATAGCTGAAAGGAAGATTGGTGTTGTTAATACCATTAGAAATAGCCTGATGTTAGATGCCCAGGTGCCAGCCCGTTTTTGGGGTGAGGCTACCATGACTGCAGTGTATCTGACTAACAGGGTGTGGAATTCAGCTGTAAATGAAGTTCCTTATTTCCTTTTGTTTGGCAAGCGCCCTTCGCTGAAGCATCTGCGTGTTTTTGGAACATTTGCATATGTGCATATTCCTAAGTCTCAGCGAAGGAAGAACCAGCCAAAAGCACAACGCTTAAGGTTTGTTGGTTATTCATCTAGATCTAAGGGTTACCGTTTTTCTGCAGGCTATGGTCGTGTAGTAATCTCTAGAAGTGCTAATTTTGAGCACCCTACTGGTTGGGATAGGTTGAATGCTAGTTCAGAGGTATTGTTGCAATCTAGTGTACAGCCAACTGTCCATGCTCCTGTGGCTGGACAACAACCAGTTCAGCTGCCTTCTGGTTCCCAGTCTCCTAGTGTGGTGAGAAGATCCCCTCAGGTGAAGGAAGAGGAAATTTCACCTGAGCAGGTTCAGGATCTGAAGGGGGATTCAGGTAGTGAAAAGGCAGAGGACAGTGATGAGGAAGAGGCAGTGGTAATTCCTCGTAGGTCTGCACGCTCCACAAAGGGTGTGAAGCCTGACAGATTTGTGATTCAGCAGGTGAGAGTGTGTCAGATTACCTGTGAACCTCAGTCTTTCCAGGAGATGTTGCATCTGCCTGTTGAAGAGCAAGAGAAGTGGAACACAGCGATGGATAAGGAGTTTGAGGCATTAGTGAGTCAAAAGGTGTTTGAGGTCACTGATTTGCCCCCTTCCCAGAAAGCTGTTGGTTCCAGATGGGTTTTCAGAAAGAAGCTTCTTCCTGATAATACAGTGCAGTACAAAGCCAGGCTTGTTGCTCAGGGATTTGCACAGGAGAGGTTTTTGAACTATGATCTCACATATGCACCCACAGCTAGACCAGAGTCTTTACGTATGGTACTTTCTCTGGCTGCACAGCGTGGACTTGTTGTCCATCATTTTGATGTTGACACAGCATATTTGAATGCAGAGCTCCCTGAAACTGTGTACATGAAGCAGGCTCCTGGCTATGCTTGTGACAATTCTCAGAAGGTGTACAGACTGCGCAAGGCGCTGTACGGTTTGAAGCAGGCCGGACGTTGTTAGCATCAATGTTTAGATAAGGCTTTGTTAGAGCTAAAGTTTAAGAAGTCTGTTGCTGATCCTTGTGTGTATGTAAAAGGTTCTGGAAGTGATTACACAGTGTTGCTAACGTATGTTGATGATTTTTGCCTAGCAACTGGTTCTTTGCACCTTGTACAAGAGTTTGCAACACAATTGAGACAGTACTTTCAATTGAAAGACCTAGGTGAGCTGAAATACTATCTAGGTGTTGAAGTCACTAGAGCTCAGAGTGGTGAGTTCTATCTGAGTCAGAAAAGAAAAATTGACCAATTGTTGAGTCAACTTGAAATGTCAAATGCAAAACCAACCAAAACACCAATGACTCTTGACTTCCTAAAGGGTGATGCATGTGAGGAACCTTGTCCTCAACCTGCATTGTATCACTCAGCTGTAGGAAGTTTGCTACACTTAACACAATGGACACGCCCTGACTTAGCTTACTCAGTTGGAGTGCTTAGTCGTAAGGTTGCCAAACCATCCATGCGGGATTGGACAGGTTTAAAGAGGGTCCTACGCTATCTAAAAGGCACAGCTGATCTTTGTCTCAAAATATCAGCCACCAAGGCTGAAATGCCTGTGATTTATGCTGACAGCTCTTTTGCAGAAGAGAGAGACAGAAAGTCTGTGAGTGGTTTTGTTTGTTTGTTTGCAAATACACCCATTGCCTGGAGAGCAAGAAAACAAACATTAATTGCCGTTTCTACCTGCGAAGCCGAATTTGTGGCCCTCAGTGAGGCAATCAATGAAACGTATTGGTTAAAACAATTGTTTACAGATTTATCTGTAAATATAAATACACCAATAACAATGTATGAAGATTCCCAATCCTGTCTATCTCTAGCTGCTTCGGAAAATGTCAATAATCGCACGAAATACATCCATGTAAAATACCAAAATGTAAGGCATGCAATTCAGGAAAAATTTATACAATTAGAGTATTGTCCATCTGAGCTAAATATCGCAGACGTTCTCACGAAAGCACTTTCTCCTACAAAGCATACAACCATGGTAACCAGATTGGGGTTGGAGCAAACGTGTCTAAAATAAAATCATTTGTGTCTCTGTGTGCTTTTGAAATAACAGTTTTCCCCCACAGTGTTTCAAAAAATCCATGCGGAAGGGGTGTTAAGGTTATTTGGTTAAAGCATTCTATGCAGAATTAAACGCATGGCATTTTCTTCCACTGTGTCTGGCCAGAGAGTGGAAAAATACAAGTGAAAACAATCTACATTGTTTTCCGCATTGTAAGTTTGGTTCTCAAAACATCTGAGACGTAGATGGCAGATGGTGAGTTGTAGATCTCTTTAGCTAGACAAAATAAACCCGTAATCAGGATTGTTCTCAAAACAAAGAAAGGCCAATACACAACACTGCCATCGTGTGACGCTTTATAGTAAGTACAATTACTACCAGAAATGCTATGCCGAAAGAGATGCTCATGTTTGAACCAATCAGATGTGAGCTATGAACCATGGGTATTCCTTTATACTTATGTTCTCACTTATGTTCTTTACACATATGTCTTCTGTTCTTTATGTAGGCTGCTATCTGCATGTACTTGTATCTGAACTGTAACCATGCCTGGTCTTTGCACAGACCATGATGTTTTTCTTTCCTCACTTCTGGTGATGGAACTCTGCTTATGCTTTGATTTTACCTTTTTGCAATAATGCACTATACATCCATTATTGCCTTATGCTATCAATAAAGATATTGTTAGCCTTACAACACGTTGTTTGGATTACTTCAAGCCTGGAACCCCGCATAGTTAACCATCACCTAACAAACCGAACCCTGCGGCATCCCACACAAGAGGGGCCGAGGGTCAGATCTCTCCTATTACCACTGAATGGGATTGGCCTCGGAGGAAGGAGGTGAACCAGCACAATACTACGCCGCCCACCCCCAACTCCCTAAGCCGCCCCAACAGGATACCATGGTCGATGGTATTGAATGCCGCTGAGAGATCCAAGAGAGCAAGGATGGATGCACTACCACCATCCCGCTCCCACCAGAGATCATCCGTAAGCGCAACCAATGCAGTCTCCATCCCAAATCCCGGCCTGAAACCTGACTGGAAAGAGTCTAGATAATCCGCTTCATCCAGGGTCCTTTGAAGTTGCAACGCCACCACTTTCTCAACCACCTTTCCCAAAAAGGGGAGGTGGGAGACTGGACGAAAATTGTCCAGGATGGTAGGGTCCAGGGCTGGCTTCTTGAGGAGGGGGTGCACCAGCGCCTCTTTAAAGGCAGTTGGAACCACCCCCTCCACCAAGGATGTATTAATCATGGCCTGGACCCATCCACATGTCACCTCCCTGGCTGATTTCACCAGCCAGGAAGGGCAGGGATCTAAATCACATGTGGTGGAATTAACAATTTGAAGGATCCTGTCCACTTCCTCAGGTTCAACAGGATCAAATCGTTCCCAGATAACAGGGCAAGACCATTCTCCCGGCATCTCCCCAGACTGCATTTCACGCATGGAGTCCAACTTAGACCGAATCCGAGCGATTTTATCCTGCAGATGCTCAGCAAATTCTTCCGCACGGCCCTGAAGGTGGGTGGTCGATACCACCCTACCCAAGAGAGATCGAGTAATCTTGAACAGGGCCGTCGGACGGCATTCTGAGGATGCAATAAGGGTGGAGAAATATTCACGTTTTGCTGCTCTTACCGCCACAAGGTAGGCCTTAATAGCGGCTCTAGATTGTGTTCGGTCTGATTCCGCCTTCGTTTTTCTCCAGCGGCGCTCTAGACGTCTCTTCACCCTCTTCAAGGCCCTCAACTCCTCCGTAAACCACAGGGAGTGATGGGTCGAATGGGGTTGGAGAGGTCGCATCGGCATGGTCCTGTCCAAGGCACCGGCCGCCTCCCTGTTCCAGGCTGCAGCCAATGCCTCCACTGGACCGTGCAGCAGATCTTCAGATATTACCCCCAGCTCCCTCTGAAACCTCATTGGGTCCATAAGTCGCCGGGGGCAGACCAATCGAATAGGTCCTGCCTCCCTGCGGAGTGGGGCGGCATAAGAGAATCTTAAGGAAATCAGGACATGATCTGACCATGACAACGGGGATAGTTCTAACTTTCCCCTCAGGTCACTTTGCCATTGCTCTGACAAGAAAACCAAATCCGGGGTGAGTCCACTGTCTCGAGTCAGGTCCCGAATAATCTGGGACAGGCCCATGGCTGCCATGGTAGCCATGAACTCCCGAGCCGCTTCCGAGACACGTCCCAGGGACGGCAGGTTAAAATCCCCCAAGACCATAAGCCTGGGGAACTCCACCGCCAACCCCGAGACGGCCTCCAGCAGCTCAGGCAGGGAGGTTGCTACGCAGCAGGGAGGCTGGTACAATAGCAACACTCCCAACTGTTCTCGGGCACCCAACTTGAAAAACAGGGTCTCACATCCGGATACTTGTGGAGCAAGGCCCCTGAAAGCCATCAAAGACTCTCTGATGATAACTGCCACCCCTCCTCCCCTGCCCCGGTCTCTCGGCTGGTGCCACACCTGAAATCCGGCTGGGCACATTTCTGAGAGGGCTACCCCTCCCTCTGGGCCCAGCCAGATCTCAGTAATACACGCCAGGTCGGCCCCTCTCTCCACGATTAATTCACTTATGAGAAGGGCTTTGTTGTTTACTGACCTGGCGTTGAGTAGCAGCAGCCGAAAACTGGAGCCCTCGAGGATCTGCTGTCCAGAGCCTGGGGTTGAACTCAGAGGACCGGAACGCGCCACTGATACTAAACATCGGGGGCGCCTTCCCCGAAGATGGCCTGTCCTCCGGTTCCTGTCACAATATCTCCTGCATATCTTGCAAATGTTTGTCAATTTCCCAATATCATCTGCACCTGGGATTTCCTGGTGGTCTCCCATCCCAGTACTTAACCAAGACTGAATCTGCTTAGATTTTTCAAGATCAGCCAAAGTTAGCTAGTTGCTAATACTCAAACTTTTAGTCAGTTTAAAAATATTAGTTTTGGTATCTGGAATACAAGGGAAAGGGAAAAAACTTTTGTTCGGTTTTGTGATTTAAGGGAACTGATGATGGATGTTTTGCTGATACATGTATTCAGATGCAACCTACTGCTGACTTCTAATCATAGGAGAGACAGGAGGCTGAAGTTATTGAAAGTTGAATAAAAGGCATTTTGACATGCTCAGAAGCATTTCCATTTCAGGACACAGTTCCACTGCTAAAAACAGCAGAGAAGACTATGAAAAAATAGGGAGAGAAGGGGAGTAGATTATTGCACTGATAAAAGAGAATGTAAATGGTATTTGATTGCAATCCGCTTGCAATGGGTGGTGGTGGTAGTGGTAGGGCAACTAATGCCTTTCTTTTAAAAAATTGCACAATCAAAGGAAAAAATCAAATGCCCATGACAATGCATTGCTTTGTTCTAGGTGGCCACAGAAAATCAATGAAAAGCTGTAGAGGTTGTCTACAAATCAAAATATTTGCCTTGGTGAAAATTAGCTGTTCTGTTACAATTGTAGAGTTGAAAGGAGCCTTTTAAACAACTTTGTCAGGGTGTGGAACCTGTTAGGTTGTTTTTGTTTTTTTAAAAAATCCCAGTACTCCTCCTTGAGAAGCAAAGCTCTAGGGAGACAAAACTGGCTGTGTTCAAGTGAATTCTTCATTGCCTCAGAATTATTCCTAAAAAATATCATTATGTGTCAGGGAGCATGGGAGAACTGGTCAAACCCAAATTGATTGCAATAAAAGTGTTCCTTTCTTACTCAGAAATCTTACCCACCCCCACCCCCACCCCACCCCCTAATAAAACCAAAGACAACCAAAATCTGAGTGAATTTGCTCACAGGCAGATTTGTTCACAACTATATACATGGGAAGAAAAAAAATTAAAAATTGTTTACAAAGAACTAAGACTTCACATACAAGAATGAGATAAGGAGAAAGAAATAACCCCAAGAAGAACGAGCATGCCTATGTTTTTCTGGGTAATTCAATATTCTACGGTATCATGCTTTTTTGATCACAAAAGCTGGCCTGGATCTTGTAGTGAAACACAGTAATTTAAATCTATCAGAATGGTATTTATGGACTATCTTCCTTAAGCTCTTGGAGACAGACAGACAGACAGATCCTAGATTATGTCCTGCCTCCATGTACAGGGTTTTACATGACTTCCACCTTCATACACAGGGGCATGACATAATCTAACACCTCTCTCTTTCTCTGAGAACTTAGGGGAAGAAGGACTTATATTCTGATAGATTCTATATATGCCTTCCTGCAACATTGCTGACTGCCAAGAGCTGGATAGCCCTAAACCTAATGCACTATATATAGTTATTTAAAGTACAAAGGTTGGTGAAAACTGATTATACCCAGTTTTCTGGTATGTGTATATGAACAGTGCTTGAGGAGTTGGAGGGGTTTTTTTTTGTCATTATTTGCTTCAAATGGCTTTTCCTTCAAGTTGCCAGTCTCCTGTCCTGAGTAGTGGTATATTTCCTTTGAGCTGTAGGTGTTAGCTGATATGGCCTAGTGATGATTTATTTTTATTCTTTATTGTGAGATGTTTAATTCAGAAACTTGGGGCATATATATAATGGGTGGATACCATCAATCATTTTCATGTCCAATAGGAGTAGATAACAAAAAAGAACAAAACCAGTGAGTTAATTCTGTCTGTTTTCATGAAACCCTCCAAAACTCCAGCTGCAGTAAATTAGGAAGCAGTCTCATTAATCTTTACTCCTTCCCTTTGCACAAAAACCTCTTTCTAGTCATCTGAAATTTGTTCTGGATATTCTTCATGGGTGCATAAGGGGCTACTGATTGCTGAAGATTTCATCACATTCTGTCCAAAATGCCATCGTTACAGGCACCTATTAATATATAAAAATAGATTTTAGGAGATTATATATTGAAGATTGGCATGCTTAATGTCTTCCCTGAAATTAATCCTAGGTTTATGCTTTTTATGCTTTTTTCAGCACAAGGTTAGGCAGAATGGAACAGTTTTCCTGAATCTGTTGGCCAAGATATTAAGGGAGACTGGAGAATACTGTATTTAAAGCAATATATACTTGCCCAGCCTGATTCCTGGACTATGGATCCAAACTGGGTTAGATAATCTTTGCATATTCCTCAGATCATGTTTTGCCATCAGATAAATGGGATAATCAAGTGATTTAGAAGGAATTTTGAACTGTGGAACCCTCATTGTATTCTGTAGTGGGTGAGAGACTCTCTTCCTTATGTGTTCTTTATGTGGGTACATCCTGTATGACATATGTCATATTGCTCCTCTTTAAGTCTCTCTCCTCCAAAAGAAAATTAACAGTTAATATTTTTTAGGGCAGGGCATGACAATTGTTTATTGTTAAGTAGCTCAGCAAAAAGTAATTTACCTGACAGGCTTAATCAAGTGTCACTTTAAAATGTCCATCTTTCAGCATTCCAATGCCAGAATTTAAAAAAAAGGTATACTTCAAAAACAGTTTTAAAACATTCCATTTTCTTCTGACAGTGATAATCTTCTGTTCAGCATTGAGACATATTATTTTGCATGGCTATAGTAACTAAAAGGAGAGAAAATTCTCATCAATATCATAATGACTTGGTACAGTCCTATAGCATAACCTTGGAATTCTGTTGTAGATGTAGTATTAAAATGCAAGTGGATTCATGTTATTTAAATTTGATTGTTTTATAATAACTATTTCAGTTTCTACAACTTATTTTCATTAATGTATTCATATTGACATCCCTGGGACAGGATCAGCAAGATCCCTGGTGTCTATGAGAGTGGAAGGTGAACTAAAATATATTTAATACACAGTAATGAATAAACTGAAGGGGCGTGGTGGCTCAGTGGGTAAGATGCCAGGCTTGTTGATCGGAAGATTGCAAGTTCGGAGGTTCGAATCCCTAGCCCTGCGTGCGGAGTGAGCTCCCGCACTAGCTCCAGCTCTTGCCAACCTAGCAATTCGAAAGCATGCAAATGCAAGTAGATTAATAGGTACCACTTCGGTGGGTAGGTAACAGCATTCTGCGTGTGTCATGCAGCCACATGACCGTGGAAGCGTCTTCGGACAACGCTGGCTCTTTGGCTAACAAACGGAGATGAGCACCGGCCCCTAGAGTCGGACACGACTGCACAAATGTGTGGGGGGTACCTTTACCTTTTACCTTTTAATGAATAAACTATTACAAAAAAGTAAACAATATTCTGAATCACATCTCTCTCTGCTACACAGCCAAGAAGCTAGATTTCCTCCATTTTTGGTGCTTAGGCATCAAGGTTGAGTCTGTGGGGCATGTATTATGTGATTCCCTCTTAAATCATATCTAGCATCTTGAACTCACTGAACCACTTATTAGTAAGCTTTCCCATCTACCACAATCAGTGATTACAGATCAGCTGTTGCAAGATCAATGTACTGAAATATCTAAGAAGGTCACAAAATTTTTAGCTGCACCAATGGATATCATAAACTGGTAGGTTTTCTCTATAACCAGCTAAGTCTGGATTTTGTTTTTCTATCCATTCACTTTTTACATTTAATGAGTACTCTGTTCCTGGCTCCTCCCTTAATCTGTGTATAGAAGCTTGTTACCCACCATGATATTCTTTAGTTTCTGTTAAGTTTAATTTACTTACATCCTACTGGCCTTTGCTATGCATTGTACAGTTCCATTTCTTTGTATTCTTTTGGTCTATGGCTTTTCAGTAAATAAATAAGATAAGTTCGTTTTCTCTAACCTAGTGCCCTGGAAATGTGTTGGGACTCCATCTAAAGTTCCCAATTATTTTGAGCAATGGCCATAGTGATTGTGAATTTTGAGAGCTGCAATCCCAATACTTGGTTGATTGATATAGCAGCAAAAGTTACACTGGGGAGCTTATAATTGGACAGAAGTATTTAATAACAGAAAGAACATTAAACATCCAGAACCAAAAATCAGAATAACAAAATAAAAGGATAACAGAACAATTGAGGCCAACCACTGTAAATGCCATTCAGAAACTTTGCATTCTGCAGAGGTTCATCTCATACTCTGAAAGCCTTCGACAATACAACATTCATCTCATACTCTGGACTAGTCCCTGAGGGAACAACCACATTTTCAGAGCGTTATGAAAGGCCATCCAAATATTATGTGGAATGGTGTTCCATAAGGCAGGCACTGTGACAGAGAAGGCACACCCCCTGGGTTCTACCTGGTGACATTATTTTGTAGAAAGTGCCAGTGCAGCTTGCAAAGTAGTGGTGTTACATGGATGCACGCAGGTGCACCCTTAACTACTCATGCCACTTCATTCTGGACCAGTTGCAGCTTCTGAGTGGTTTCAATGGCAGCCCCATGTAGAAGGCAAGAGTCCAAACATTCCCATTCCCTTCTTTCCAGAGCTGAAAGAGAGTGAATGCCTAAGGTCACCCAGTTGGCTGGCTTTCATGCCTGAGGCAGGACTAGAACCCAGGCTTCCCCACTCCTAGTATATGTATATATCTCCTCTATCTATCTCTATCATCTATCTATCTATCTATCTATCTATCTATCTATCTATCTATCTATCTATCTATCTATCATCTATCTATCTATCTATCTATCATCATCTATCTATCATCTATCAATCTATCTTAGAGCAAGAAAGAAAGATGCAGCCCCAAGGAACATAGATTTTAAGAATTTATACCAACAATTTTAACAAGTATCAGAAACCAAACCAAAGGACATTACAGATACCAAATTAGTTGCAGTGCCAGTAGGTAAAGGTTTTCCCCTGCACAGTTGTGTCCGACTCTAGGGGGCGGTGCTCATCTCCGTTTCTTAGCCGAACAGCCAGCGCTGTCTGAAGACGCTTCTGCGGTCATGTGGCTGGCATGACACATGCGGAACGCTGTTACAATCCCACAGAAGTGGTACCTATTTATCTACTTGCATTTGCATGCTTTCGAATTGCTAGGTTGGCAAGAGTGCGGGAGCTCACTCCGTCACGCAGTGCTCGGGTCTCAAACCACCAACCTTCTGATTGACAATCCTGGCGTCTTAACCATTGAGCCATCGCACCCCTATAGCAGTACCAGTAGGAGAAGTCAAATTCACCCCAAAATTTCATTTTTACAGGAATTTATTGCAAACTCAGGATTATAAGAAAGTCAGTTTGAAACAAGTGGAGGTATAGGAGAATTAAGCAAACTTATTTAGTATAGGACTGTAATATCTTTTTTAAAAAACAAGGGCTGCATTGTGGGGGGGGGGAGAATTATGGTGAGGTTGAGGTAAGGAGTGAGTGGGCCTGTGCCAAAAGTAGATGGGAAAACATATCCTCTCTCTTTGATACTCCCTTTTTTCTCTTTCTGAAACATTTCTCTCCTCTTACCCAAGCATATGGTTATAGAGAAGAAACAAGCTGTCTTGCTGAGGGCTTTTGAAATTAAGCTGGGGCCATCTGGTAGCTGACCCCTGATATAGGGTAAGTAATAAACTAAGACCCTCTTAAGAAGTGCAAAAAGTGCAAAAACTGGTCCTAACTGGACAAAAATTATCTCATGAATACAAAATCTATTTCCTTGGAGAAAGACAGTTAATTAAACATCAGAAAGGTAAATTTTAATAACATTGAGAGGAAAAGCATGTAAGAGGGATTTGATTACAAAGTGTGTTGAGATGGCAGATCTAAAGAGGGAGAAGCTGTTTGAGAATGAAAGAAAGGATGGGGGTGGAAGCAAGTTCATAACATGGCTACTGTGCAGATAATTGAGAGCAACAATTAAAGTCACTCTATCACCTTAAAAAGACATAAAGCACCAGTTTAACTGATCCAAGGGGCTTCTTTAATATTTCAGTTAAGGCTATTAATCAGAACTTTGCTTCACAGTCAAGATGTTCACTGTAAAGATCCCAAGGTTTTTTTTTTTGTTTTTTTTTTAAATACATTCTACAGCATCTTAAATCCACAAATTATACGGATCCTGGAAAAGATGGTAGAAGGAAAAGATGTAGAGTTGGTAAATTCCAGGGAAGAAAATTTATGACTGCATAGGAGTGTTTGTTTTAATCCCCCCTTTATTTTTAAACATAACATACTGTAATTATACAGAAATTAGGGAAATGTGGAGGTTAACTGATGTTAATTGAAGGCCAGATCCAAATGACCAGATCTGCCTTGTGTTATTCAGTCACTCAGGGTAAGAATTTTGAACAACAAAAATTACATTCTGCTATATCTAGCATGGATGTAACTTTAAAAAAACACCAGAATAAAGTATAATATAATTTGCAGGAAAGCTATAACACAAACAATTTCCTAGTAACTGGTGTGTGTTTTTTTAAGTACCCATAATTATTTTACATTATTAGTTTTGGACAAAATATTTTGAAAATTGAAATCAGAGCCTATGGTGAGTATCTGTAGCAACATGAGATAAAGCAAATGATAAAACTATTGATTCTTTTCTAAATATCCATCTACTTTCCTGGAGAGGAGAGGATGTGGCTGGAACAATCAATGGTAGTCTTTTTTCCTGAAGTCCAGGAGTGAAGGGGCCTGTCTTATCTCTGGGGGAAGGATGTTCCATAGGGCAGGTGCCGCTGCAGAGAAGCCTTGCCTCCAAGACCCCGCTAGATGGAATTCTTTCATAGAGGGGGTCTGCAGTATGCCCTCTCTGCAAGATCGGGTGGGACGGGATGATGTAATGGGGGTGAGGCACTCCCTCAGGTAACCTGGACCCATGCCATGAAGGGCTTTAAAGGTGATAACCAATACTTTGAATTGGACCTGGAAGCAAACTGGCACCCAATTGGGACTGGCCCTGGAGGAAGGAGGTGAACCAGCGCAAAACCACACCACCCACCCCCAACTTCCTGAGTCAACTCAAAAGGATACCATGGTCAATGGTATCCTTTTGAGTTGGCTCAGGGAGTTGGGGGTAGGTAAGAGTGGGGGCCTGCCTTACCTCCAAGTTGTTCCAAAGGGAGGGTGCCACGGCAGAGAAGGTATCTTTTGATACCATGGTCAATGGTATCAAAAACCACTGAGAGGTCAAGAGCAAGGATGGATGCACTGCCCCCATACCGCTCCCACCAGAGATCATCCATAAGTGTGACCAAAGCCGTTTCTGTCCCATATCTGGGCCTGACTGAAAAGGGTCCAGATAATCCATTTCATCCAGGATCCTCTGGAGCTGCAACACCACCACTTTCTCAACCACCTTCCCTAAAAAGGGGAGGTGGGAGACTGGACGAAAATTGTTGAGGATGGTGGGATCCAGTGATGGTTTCTTTTCTTTCTTTCTTTTGATAAAGTTTTTCATTATATTTGAAACAAAGACAAAAACTACAGAAAAACAAAAAACTACAAACAAAAAAAGAAAAAGAAACTAAAAAATGTGAAATACAAAAAACAGTTAACATAATCAAACCCTTTTTCTATATCAAACCAAGATCACATCATTTCTAAAAATCCTTCCCTTAACACAGATACAAATCATAAATACAAATGCTCCTTCCCCTTATATAAAAAAGAAAGTATATACTGTATATACAAATTTCTAATTCAGCTTCCCTCCTTCATAAAACACCATCCATTTAATTGGATGCTCCACCTGCTGTACGGTCCAGTGGAGGTCCTGGACACAGCCTGGAATAGGGAGGCAGCCAGGGCCTTGGACAGGATCGCACCTGTGCAACCTCTCTTGTCACGTTCAACCCATCACTCCCCGTGGTATACGGAGGAGTTGAGGGTTTTGAAGAGGTTTAAGAGACATCTGGAGCACCACTGGAGAAAGACGAAGACTGAATCTGACCAAACACAATCTAGAGCCACTATTAAGGCCTGCCTTGTGGTGGTAAGAGCGGCGAAATGTGAATATTTCTCCACTCTTATTGCATCTGCAGAATGCCACCCGACAGCCCTGTTTAAGATTACTAGATCTCTTTTGGGTCAGGTACACTCAGTGACCCATTTACAGGGCCATTTGGAAGAGTTTTCATAGCATCTGCAGGATAAAATCGCTCAGAACCATTCTAAGTTGGACTCTAAGCATGGGGCACAGTCTGGGGAGATGCCGGGGGAATGTACTTACCCTGCTATATGGGAACAGTTTGATCCTGTTGGGCCTGAGGAAGTGGACAGGATCCTCTGGACTGTAAGGGCCACCAGATGCCATCTAGACCCTTGCCCTTCCTGGCTGGTAAAATAGGCCCGGGAGTTGACTTGTGGTTGGGTCCAGGTGATGATCAATACATCCTTGGGGGAGGGGGTGTTCCTGGCTGCCTTTAAGGAGGCGCTGGTACACCGCCTCCTCACCATCCATGGACCCTACTATTTTGGACTATTTTCATCCTGTCTCCCACCTTCCCTTTTTGGGAAAGGTGGTTGAGAAAGTGTTGGCGTTGCAACTCCAGAGGATTCTGGAGGAAACGGATTATCTAGACCCCTTTCAGTCAGGTTTCAGGATGGGTTATGGGACATAGACTGCATTGGTTGCACTTATTGATGATGTATGGCGGGAGTGGGATGGAGGGAGTGCATCCATCCTGGCTCTCTTGGATCTCTCAGCGGCTTTCGATACCATCAACCATGGTATCCTTTTGGAGAGAGGGGTCAAGGAATCCATTTATGCCAACTTGGAAAATCCTTCCTTGAATAGAGGTGGGGGCCTCAGGCACAATCTTTCCCCCATCTTCCTCCCTGCTTTGTCTTCTGTGCCTAGGAAGATTAAGACCATTTCACAAGCTCAACAGCAGCATGGTGATCTTAACGATCCTCCTTTAGATGATAAAAGGACTTAAAATAACATCTCAATATAACCATGACCTAGCCCCAGGTGTAAGGTCACACAGCTACCTAGAAACATATTTAGGATTCCCTTACTAACTTTGCTCAGACTGAAGAAGCTCCTTGGATAAGGAGCAAAACGTTTCCACTGAGAAAATAGAAATCCAGTTGACATGATTCAAGCTACAGACAAGTCTGCTGTGAGGCCACTGTCTCGAGTCAAGTCACGAATAATCTGGGACAGGCCCATGGCCACCATGGTGGCTATGAACTCCCAAGCCACTTCCGAGGTAAACCCCAGGGATGGCAGGTTGAAGTCCCCCAGAACCATAAGTCTGGGAAACTCCACTGCCAACCCTGAGACGGCCTCCAGCAGCTCAGGCAGGGAGGTTGCTATGCAGCAGGGAGGCTGGTACAGTAGCAACACTCCCAACTGTTCTCGGGAACCCAACTTGAAAAACAGGGTCTCACAACCAGCCACTTGTGGAGCAGTGCCCCTGACAGCCACCAGAGACTCCCAGATGACCACAGCCACCCCTCCTCCCTTGCCCTGGAGTCTCAGCTGGTGGCATACCATAAACCCAGCTGGGCACATTTCCGAAAGGGGCAGCCCCCGTTCAGGGCCCAGCCAGGTCTCGGTAATACAAGCCAGGTCTGCCCCGCTCTTGATGATCAACTCACATATAAGGGGGGCCTTGTTGTTGACTGACCTGGCATTCAAAAGCAGCAGCCGAAAGCCAGGGCCTTGATGGATCTGCTGTTCAGTTCCAAGATATTACCTTGAAATCTCTTAAAATACAAGAGGTGCCTAAATTCAGTGATGTTTGGGATTGCACTTTCCATTCAGCAAAATAAAGCTCTTATTGAGGAGTAGGAATAGGCCCATGCATGCATGCACATGGATGACACAGTAGTAACCCTACTGGGCTAGGTCTGACATTTCATCCTGTTCTATCTAGTAGAGTTTCCTTCTGAATCCACCCTTTTCTGTAGCTGAAGAGCTCCTGTTCTCGCATGTATTTTTTACCCCTGATTTACCTGAGAGATGCAGGAGGGCATTGTTTGGCTCAGGGGGGAGTTCTTATTTTTCATTCTATTAGTACTATTCCAGAATAGCATTCTTCTGGAATAGTGCAAAACCCCTGTCCAACAATTGCACAAAACATTCCCAGGCAAAACCCTTCTACAAAACTAAATGTGAACATACAGTCTTCTCCCTAATTCCCGAAACAAAGTAAGGCTTGGCTGTTGGGACGCTGCATTTTATATCAGCATACTTTTCTACCAATTCAGGGCCTGGAGGAATGCACATTAAGACCCCTGTTTTTTCCAAATTACAGAAAGGAGTAATTTTCCTTTATTCTGCATTAGTCAGGTCACACTTCAAGTACTGTATGCTTTTATAATTCCCCTGCAACCAAGCTTTTTTTAAAATTAATAGTCCTGTGTGAGGCAACTGTGCTTTACCTTATCAAAGTTCTTCTCATGCATCAGGGTGATACCATTTGCCATGTTTAGTCACCTCACTGAGATATTTTGTGACTTTCAGGAGCCTTCTCTGGCACAATGAAATAGAAGAAGAAAGTAAAGAGACACTCATAAATAAAATATTATATATGCAGAGTTTTTAAATGTTAGACTCCTTCCAAATTATTTAACAGCCTATTTCTACAACTTTACTTGAGATTTTAATTACAGGTAGTCCTCGCATAACAGCCATTCATTTAGTGATGGTTTGGACTTAACGGCGATGCTGAAAAAATGACTTGCGACTTGTCCTCACACTTACGAACCTCACAGTGTCCCCATGGTCACGAGATCATGATATCACGATTTGGGCGCTTGGTAACCAGTTCACATTTATGACTATTGCAGCGTCCCGTAGTCATGTGATCGCCATTTTTTACCTTCCCGGCTGGCTTCTGGCAAACAAAATCAATGGGGAACTGCATGATTCACTTAACGACCACATGGTTCACTTAACACCTATGGTGATTCGCTTAACGACAGCCACAAAACAGGTCATAAAATTGGGTCAGGTTTGCTTAATGACCGCTTTGCGTAGCAACTGAAATTCTGGTCCCAATTGTGGTCATTAAGCAAGGACTACCTGTATACCTTGTTTCCATAGGTAATAAAACAAAACTAAGTTATTCTCATCTTTAATTTCTCTTTCTGCCTCAGGGGCAAATGTTTCAGCTGATGCACTTGTCCATATGCTGCAATGCTGCTGGTTCATAGATGAAGTTGATCTTCCAAACAAAATCCTTAAGACTTTGTTATGCAGAATTCCTTACTGAGGCCTATTTTTTAAAAGAAATAATTGTAGATGTTCCTTATATACTAATATTGTTAGGTGTTTCATGGTATTGATGTTTAAGAAAAAAGCATTTAAAAAGTATATTCAAATGAAAAGTTTAAATAAAACATAAATAGTGAAATAATTATGTATGTTGACAGGACAAACTTTTTTTTAAGTTTGCACTGAAACTCATAATTAGGACACATTCCTCAGTAAACCAGCATATCCCACAGACCTCAAAAAGCCAACAATATCACTTCTATCTTAACAGGAAAAAAGAATAATAGTATAACAGAATTATTTTTATACCTTCAAAAATACAACATGGAAATGAAGCTGGATCACAACACAGTATCATTCTCATGGATATTCGTGGAGAAGGGGATGGAGGAGATTGTATGTATTTCCAGGGCAAAGCAGAAATTATCCTTGCAGCAGCTACCATGTAAAAGGCTAATTCAGTATACTTTATGAGGGTGTAAAGTTGAGTGCTATTTAATAGAAAGATGGCAGGTTGGTTGAAATGTTTTTCAAATACATTTTTCAAAAATATTACTTGAAAATAAAAGATATTTTGTAAAAAAAATTAAAATTCAAGGAGATAAAATATAATTGAGTGCAAATGGTGTTGACTCCTGGCGACTGCCTGGACTAGTCCCTGCAGTTTTCTTGGCAAAGTTTTTCAGAAGTGGTTTGCCATTGCCTCCTTCCTAGGGCTGAGAGAAAGTGACTAGCCCAAGGTCACCCGGCTGGCTTTGTACCTAAGGCGGGACTAGAACTCAGGGTCTCCTGGTTTCTAGCCTGATGCCTTAACCACTACACCAAACTGGTTCTCTAACACAGACACCTTAAAATACAAAACATACACACATAGAACCAACTGGAAGACTACCTCAGACTACTGCTTCTGTCCACCATGTACAAACATTTTTATTTCTCTTTTTATGTACATTTTATATATTATTCTTATTGATGCATGGATCATCCAGGTAGATGAATGAGAGATACTACTGAATGTAAACAGGAAAATCCAAACATCATTTATCTCTCAGAAATAGTTTGTTCTTCTAAAAGTAATTATTTATTTAAAGGTTCCTGGATCAGTAACCACTTCGTAAGTGCAAGCACTTCTAAATCTAGAGGTGCAACAATTGTAATATCACAAAATTATCAGGGTTGTATGGGTGAAACAATTGATTCCATGGGATCATTATAGTCATCAAAGCCACTTTAGAAGATAGATATTTTACCTTGAAATTAGTTTATATTTATTTAGAAAATACCAAAAAAAAGACATGTTCCAAACAGATCCAAGGATGTTGCTAGTCAGTGGAATTGCACAAGCAGAATCTCAAAAAAAAACACCAAAAGATGCTGCAGGGAGTTCAACTTTTTACAGCTCATAAGAAAATTACAAAATATAAATAATATTCTCAGGTGTATAGTCGAAGGCTTTCACAGCCGGAATCCGATGGTTGTTGTGGGTTTTCTGGGCTGTGTGGCTGTGTTCTGGCAGTTTTTGTTCCTAACGTAAACACCAGCAGGAACACACACCCTCCACTTGGGCACAGAGAGAATCTTCTAGCTGTGCTCCTGTCCTCTGAAGATGCCAGCCACAGCTACTGGCGAAACGTTAGGAACAAAAAGTGCCAGAACACGGCCACACAGCCCGGAAAGCCCACAGCAACCATCAATATTCTCAGGCTCAGTTTGAAGAATGGATAAAGACGGAAATTAAACAACATTCATTAGCTTGAACAGAGAAATACTTTTTAAAAATTAGGTTAGATTTAGCACCCCACAAAATGAAAAGTAATAATCTAACACAAACCTTAGCTAGAACAGATACGTCCTTCTATAGAAACAGCAACTTTTTTGGAAACAAAGACTCCCTCCCTTCCTCCACTTCCTTTTACCTGGACTTCCCTTTTTCCTGAAAATTCCTATTTTAATCTGAGGCTCCAGAGAATGATATTTACTTCCCCTTTTCTCAGTCTTGGTCCACTGATTCTCCTTGAATTCCTTTCTCCAGCTCTCATCTTCTGCCTTGTTTTTTTTACAAGGACTCAAATTTTCCGTCTCCAAAGAGGAAGGTCTGGGATCTGACTGTGCACAGGAGCAAAAGGCATTCTTCATGTGCAATATATATTTTGTCAGAGACAAGGAAACATACATTGGGTCTGAGACACAACAGTATTGAAAATTACTGTGATAGATGAAGTAATCTGTGATGCATGAACTAGAGCAAGGGTCGGAAATGGCGGCTCGCGAGCCAGATGCGGCTCTTTGGCCCCTTGAATGTGGCTCTTCCGCAGCTGAACTCAACCCCGCCCCTTCCACGTGATTGGCCCCTGCCCGCAAACCCTGCCCCCTGGCTCTCGCACTGAGAGAGGCCCGGCGCGGCAGGGAGGCGCTGCTGGCGGGGTGGAGGGATTGATGGGGTTGGAGGGTGCACCCGGAGGGCCTCCCGCAGCCACTTCTCCAAGGCGGGTTGCAGAGCGCACGCTGCGCCCACGGGAACGCCTGGTCCCTCTGCTGCCTCCAGCTCCGCCGCCCACCCCGTCCTGCCGCCCGGCAAACCTCCGCCGTCCCCCGCCGCCACCGCCCCGGCCAGGCCCCCTGCGCTGCCCTGCCACTCGCGTCCCTGGCCCACGCCCTCGCCCAGCACCTGGATGCCGCAGAGCAGCGCCATCTCCAGCCGCAGCAGCCCCTGCAGCCGCTCCTGCGCCGCCTCCGACGGCGCCGCGTCCCGGGCCAGCAGCGCCTCCCTGCCGTGGCTTATTGGGGCGGGTGGGAGGGCGCGGGGGAGCCGCACAGGCGCCAAGGGGGGCGGGCCAGGCGCCCGCCTGCCTGCTTGCCGCCCTCCACGAGGCCCTCCGCGAGGCCCCCCGCTGCCTTCCCGGGATCCGGGCACGCTGGAGAGATCCGCGGGGCAGCGTCAGGGCTTTCTCGCCCTCTCGAGGCTCGGCTGCTGCTCGGCTGGGGTGCAGCAGGACGGGAGCTCCGCCCGCGTGCCTTCCCTGGCCGGTCATCACGGGCTGATCGCGTGGAAGGCGCGCGGGCGGAGCTGCCTGTCTGGCACTTGGGCGCTCTGGTAGCGCAGCCCCGCCGCCGCCCTTTCTCTCTGGCTTGGATCCCGGGAAGGCAGCGGGGGGCCTTGCGGAGGGAGGCAAGCAGGCAGGTAAGCGGGCGAGTGGGCGGGTGGGGCGAGTGGGCCTCATTTCCCGCCCCCCATCATTTTCTTGCCTCGACGCGGGCAGGCGGAAGCGGCCGAGGGGGGCGGGCCCGGCAGCGGAGGCCCGCTTGCCGCCCACCTGCTTGCCTCCCTCCGCGAGGCCCCCGATCCGGCTTGGATCCCAGGAAGCCAGCGGAGGGAGGCAAGCAGGCAGGTAAGCGAGCGGGCCGGCCTCGTTTCCCGCCCCCATCATTTTCTTGCCTCGACGCGGGCAGGCGGAAGCAGCCGAGGGGGGCGGGCCCGCCGGCGGCAGCCCGCTTGCCTCCCTCCGCGAGGCCCCCGATCCGGCTTGGATCCCGGGAAGCCAGCGGAGGGAGGCAAGCAGGCAGGTAAGCGAGCGGGCCGGCCTCGTTTCCTGCCCCCCATCATTTTCTTGCCTCGACGCGGGCGGGCGGAAGTGGCCGAGGGGGGCGGGCCCGGCGGCGGAGGCCCGCTTGCCGCCCGCCCGCTTGCCTCCCTCCGCGAGGCCCCTGATCCGGCTTGGATCCCGGGAAGCCAGCGGAGGGAGGCAAGCAGGCAGGTAAGCGAGCGAGTGAGCGGGCGGGGCGGGCGGGCCTCGTTTCCCTGCTCTGGAGGCCGGGCTCGCCGAGGAGGACCCCCAACCCTCCCAAACAGATTCGCCCTGCCACCCGCCCCAATAAGCCATGTGATTGGCTCCCGCCCGCAAACCCCGCCCCCTTCCATGTGATTGGCCCCCGCCCGCAAACCCTGCCCCCTGGCTCTCGAGCATTTCAAAATGTGCACGAGCATATCAAAATGGCTCCTGGCATAAAAAGTTTGCTGACCCCTGAACTAGAGCATGCCCTCTTGCTTTTGAGCATAAGAAGAGTCTTCCTGAGTTAGATAACAGTCTCCCTAATCAAACAATTTTTGTAAAAAGGCAATGGAAATTTGCCCACTGCCAGCAGTTCTATCTCACAACTACCAGTCAGTGCATTTATTCATTGTAGTCTTCTGTTGCTATGGCTACTTTTATTAACATTCAGTAAATCAGGAGGCAACATAAAACTGTTTCTTCTTGGGTGAACTGGAACTTGATTATTTTCACACAAGAAACAAGACACTGCCAGTTCTTGTTGGGTTTCCATAACCACAATCACTACTAGTGTACTGGAAATGCTGTTTATCACCTCTCTTGAGGATGCCTGACATTCACAGCTTTATGAGCAAAATATATTTATGGCATGGTACACAGAAGAGAATGAGCAATCACAGCAAATGCAGAATGTCTTTCTCTGTTGCAAAGGTCAGCACATCTCTTAGTTTAAACTGTTTGTTAGAAATGTAAAGTTTCATGAGTTTGTTTTCTCATAGCTTTATGTGCAGTACTTAAATGAAATCAAAAACAAATTCACTGGGGTTGGTGTGGTTTGCTTGGCATTTAGCAAGGGCTATTTGACCTAAACATTATGTAAAAACAAAGTATCAACAATATCTATATCAGGAATTGCTTTAGCAGCCACAACTATATATAACTGAGAGCCAGTTCAGTCTAGTGGTTAAGGCAACAGGCTAGAAACCAGGAGTCTGTGAGTTCTAGTCCCGCCTTAGGCATTAAAGCCAGCTGGGTGACCTTGGGCCAGTCACTCTCTCACAGTCCAACTCACCTCACAGGGTTGTTGTTGTGGGGAAAATAGGAGGAGGAAGGAGTAATATGTTCACCGCCTTGAGTTATTTATAAAAATAATAAAGGCAGGATAGAAAATAAAATAAATAATAAATAAATAACTGGAGTATAGGACAGTTACCTTTAAGAGAGAGAGAGGGAGAGACTGCTATTGTGTTTTTAACAGCAATTAACACAGAAGAAAAACATGACTTATTAAATTTCTAATACCCCTGCAGATTTTTTGCTCATGAAGGGCTAGAAATGCAGCATACTGCTCTTGTCCAGCTGCAGTTATCACTGCTTTAGTCTGACATGAAAAGATTTATTCTTGAAATACAAGGAGTATTTCTATGAAAATGTTCATTTCATTCTTCAATGTGATGCCATAACAAAAAAAAGGACAATTAATCACTAGCAGAAACACCATCAATCGTAACATTGCTTGGTTTTTCAAATTACAATAGAAGCCTGTGCATTGACAACAACAATTTATCTAAAAAGTCTTCAACCTTGTTGGTATTATGCTTAGAAAAGCAAGTCCTCTTCAATATCCACACTTGGTGAAAAGTAACGATCTATAATGTATTCATTATGTCAGTTGTCTCATCAATAGCCAGAGAGAAAAAATCAGCTGCAGCATCTCTCAGAGACATTTCAGTATCCTAATCCATATCATTAATTTGTGTGACACTGATAAACTCACATTCTCTGCAGAGACAATTGCAGAGTCTTTTAGTAGCTTTTCTTCTAAATGAGGCTGAAACTAGGTGAGGTAAATCCATTCACTGCATAGCAGACACGCATTACACTATCCAATTCCTTTTTTGTCTTGTGAAGATTCCTTGCTTGCACATTCAATTTCTTTTCAATTTCTTTAATTTTTCTATACTTAAGCTGTTCTTGAAATTCTTAATCTGTGATGTGTTTCAAATTGTAATAATGGCTTTTTTCTCTCATGACAGCAATTACTACACCACATAACAGGAAAAGGCTGTCTCTTATCTTCTATTACTGCAGATTGCATTTACAGATTATCTCCAAATAGCAAGAAACTTTTCCTCTTTTTCTTCTATTTATAGGAGTAGCCATTTCATAAGCCAGTCCAACCAAATGAATGCTTCCTCTCCAGACTCTGTCAATCCATACAAGTTCAGCAAGAAAAATACCTTCTGCACATCTGCAGAATTCATTTATTTCAAGATAAGGTGGCCAGTTAACACAGATTAGCCCCACCTTGATGCCTTGAATGGAAACTCCTAGGAAGAGCATACCCATTTCACAGAGTCACACTTATACACACACATATCCAAAACATGTGGCATGATTGCAGTTCTCTCCATTGGTATCTATGAAATTGTCCACTGAACTCAGGGTTGATTACTTCCAATTGCATAGGTTCAGTTTGTAAAACATATATTTACAAACATGCATTTAACAGCTGAAATGCAATCTTTAGTTTTTAATTTTAAAATATGCAAGCAATATTTCATTCAAAGTAGTGTTAGTGAAGAAGAGGAATGATAAATGTAGCCTCTACTTGCTTATTTTCCTTATCCTCTAATTTCCTATAAGAAAAATCTGCAAAAAATAGTAGTGAGAGTTGATGGTCTTATTACTTAATTACTTATTACTTATTACTTATTACTCAAAAAAGTGTCTTAAATCTGTGCTTGCCCTACCTTCCCTCCATTAAACCATTGTTGTGGGTTCCTTAAAATACCCATACAGCTTAGAAATCCATATAGAAGAAGGTATAACACATACTATATGGAGAAGCCTATCATGAGAGAAGCCTACAAGGAGAGTAGCGAGCTTTAACTTAGATGGAAGTTATATTCAAGCTTTTGCTTTAAGAAATAAAAAAGTGTGTTAAAGTAAGTTGAGAAGGAAATAGACTGCTGCTCTTACTTCAATAAATCACAGAAAGAGATAAAGATATTTCAGTTGATAAATCCATATCCACACACACACACAAACAGACTTGAGGGGGGAGAGAGAGAAAGGAAAGAAGCATTAGCTTGAGGGGAATAACTATGGAAAATTAGAGGTGGGGGGAATGGTTAGGCTAGAGCAGTGTTTCTCAACCTCAGCAACTTCAAGATGTGCGGACTTCAACTCCCACAATTCCCCAGCCAACACTGGCCTAGAGTTAAAGGCAGTTTAAGGAGATAAAGGGAATGAGAAGCAAAGCTTAAAGGAAGAGGGAAAGACTACTTGTGAGGGAGTGGTACAAAGGAGAAAGCAGGAGGTTTTTTTTCTAGCAGCACCATGTCCTGTTGGTACACTTCCCTGTAGCTACAAGGAGAGGGGGCCACAGGTACGCAAAAGCATTTGCATCAGTTGATACACTTGAGTAGCATGGATAAAAAAGCTGAAAGTTTTTATCTGTGAGCGATGTGAAATATATGCTTTTGTATTCTCTATGTAATTAACATCTTTACTCTTTGCACTTTCCTATATATCCTTGTATAGGCATCCTTCTCTTATATTCTC
The DNA here is from genome assembly GCA_023362775.1 of Charina bottae. Lineage (NCBI taxonomy): Eukaryota > Metazoa > Chordata > Lepidosauria > Squamata > Charinaidae > Charina > Charina bottae. The sequence goes on along the minus strand of JALMGJ010000028.1, from coordinate 4,088,383 downwards.
TGAGACTGGCTCCATGAAGGAGCAAAAGGAAAGATAAAAGAGCTAAAGAATGCAGACTGTAACCATCATTTTGGCACCGTTTAGAGGTGATGAATGGAAACAAAAGAAAACATCTATTTATCATGATTTTATGGCTAGTACTAACAAACAAGGGCATTTAATGCTTTATTTCCTTGCAAAATGAACTGAAAACATCAGGCAGAGGAAATGAAAGACTAAGGAATGAAATGTGAGAACCAGCCCAGTTATCATGAAGTACAGTACAATCTGAAATAAGTGTAAAAGATGCACCTGAGGTCTTGGAAGGCTCGGCAATTCATCTCCTGTACAAAGAGCTCGGTGGAATTCCCAATGCCCCCTTTTGTCTACCTGGCCAAAGGATAAGAAGAGCTGGCTGGCTGGTCCTTTCTCTCTGTTTCTGCTCATTCCTTCCTTCCTGGTAGGTATTGTAGGAATTCTGAAACGTTAATAACAGAAACCCATGCAGTTTTAATTAGTTATAGCAGAGCAGAAGTGCCCAGAAACTTGCACAAAGGCTTATTTTATAGTTCAGAGAAATAAAGAAACTTAACACATTAGTTAGTGTTAAAGAAAAATAAAGGTAGCTTACAGTTTATTGCAGTTCTCAATACAAATCAGTTTCATGGTAGAAACGGTCCATGCATGCAAACAATAGGTTCTGACCAAACCCACAGTCTTCTCAATGTGGCCTTGCTGAATGGAGGTATGAGCCACGAGGACAGTGTCATAAAATCCACTTTAATGAGTACAACTTACTCTATGTAAAGTTCAATAATAGTTCATTTATTCTTGTGGTATTCGGACAGAAAGCAAAGCAAGTATTTACAATTAGGAAATAATAAATGGATATAATTACAAGATCTTCTAAAACTTATTATAATAATACATTAGGTTAACCATCAACTTAATATAAATAATTATGCCTCACTAGGCTATCCAAGTTGCTGTTCACATTCACCTCATCAGGCTTTCTTATCAGTATCTCGTTACAGGACCAAAGTTTTCTTAAACGTATCTCATCGATACCAGCAACAGTTACAGAACTAGTATCTTAACGATACTTACATCCACTCCTAACAGTTGGCCAGACAATGTTAGAGTAGGTTGGGAGTCAGACATTCAGGGCGTCCCCTGCTCCCTGTGGAGAGTCTCGCACCTCCAGAGTTTCAATTGCAGGTCATCCATTTTATAGCTGAATATGTTCACGTCAAAGCCAGTGTCAAAACTGTATACGTCACAGCCAGTGTCAAAACTCTATACATCACAGCCAGTGTCAAAACTGTATACGTCACAGCCAGTTGAGCGTTAGTTCTGACCTTGCATCCCTTGTTCAGTACGTTCTTCCTTGTTCCACTATCTGTGCCAACTGATATCTGTTGTTGATAACACACATTCCTCATTTCATGCATAGCAGCAGCGTGAACACCCCAGCAAGTTCATAAACAGTTTATGGTTCTATTAAAATTATGATTTTATATATATTTATATTCATATAATCTGAACAATAAAACTTAATATATAATCAATATATAATTTCATTACAGTCATGGATGACCATCCTTCCCGGCTGAGATTCAAACATAAAAGGAGGAAGGAAAGGAAGGAGAGGAACAGGAAACCAGGATTCAAGCCGCTCCCACACAAAGCAGTAAGATTAGGTTGCAGCAGAGCTGCCCCTCCTTCAAGCTTGTGTGGGTCATGCTTGGTTGTAACCCGATATCTCTAACAAGTATATTGTCGGTATGTGTTTGGGGCCTGTGGGTGTTGAATATATCTAATAAAGTCAGAAGAAAATGCTGGATGAGGTTCCTGGCTTCTTATGTGGGGCCTTCACTCTGATACTGCATTCAAGATTCTTAGAAGTTCTGTAACATGAGGAGTGCCAGAGTGGGTTGTGGATATGAGAGGCCAAGAGGAAGAACAGCATACTGGAGTCAGACAGGCCCAAATGGAGGAGATCAAGGACAGAGAGAAACTGTTATGTGTAACTTTTTGCAGAGTTTTGTGAGCATCTTTATCAAGGTAAGGGAGAGGGTTGGTTTGTGTTCAAATGGCTTGTGCTTTAGAAATGCACTGCATCTTTGAAGAGACTACTATTGCTAACCAAGCCTCCCAGATTCATTGTCATAGAGTTCATTAGCTTCTGTTTAAAGTTATCCTTTTATTTATGTATTTGTGTAATATTGTCTGTGTATCTCAGTGGTTCTTGTCTTGTCTACCTCCTGAGGAATCTGTATAATGACCAAGTCGCAATAGTAAGAACAGACCATGGAACAACAGACTGGTTTAAGATTGGGAAAGGAGTATGGCAGGGTTGTATACTCTCACCCTACCTATTCAACCTGTACGCAGAACACATCATGCGATGTGCTGGGTTTGATGAATCCAAGGCTGGAGTTAAAATCACTGGAAGAAACATTAACAATCTCAGATATGCAGATGATACCACTTCGATGGCTGAAAGTGAGGAGGAGCTGAGGAGCCTTATGACGAAGGTGAAAGAAGAAAGTGCAAAAGCTGGGTTGCAGTTAAACCTCAAAAAAACCAAGATTATGGCAATCAGCTTGATTAATAACTGGCAAATAGAGAGAGAAAAGTGGAGGCAGTGACAGACTTTGTATTTCTAGGCGCAAAGATTACTGCAGATGCTGACTACAGCCAGGAAATCAGAAGGTGTCTACTTCTTCGGAGGAAAGCAATGACAAATCTTGATAAAATAGTTAAGAGCAGAGACATCACACTGACAACAAAGGTCCGCCTAGTTAAAGCAATGGTATTCCCCATAGTAACCTATGGCTGTGAGAGCTGGACCATAAGGAAGGCTGAGTGAAGGAAGATAGATGCTTTTGAACTGTGGTGTTGGAGGAAAATTCTGAGAGTGCCTTAGACTGCAAGAAGATCAAACCAGTCCATACTCCAGGAAATAAAGCCAGACTGCTCACTTGAGGGAATAATATTAAAGGCAAAACTGAAGTACTTTGGCCACATAATGAGACGACAGGATACCCTGGAGAAGATGCTGATGCTAGGGAAAGTGGAAGGCAAAAGGAAAAGGGGCCGACCAAGGGCAAGATGGATGGATGATATTCTGGAGGTGACGGACTTGACCTTGGGGGAGCTGGGGGTGGCGATGGCCGACAGGAAGCTCTGGCATGGGCTGGTCCATGAAGTCACGAAGAGTCAGAAGCGACTGAACAAATAAATAACAACAATCTCAGTGGTTATGGTTTTCATAAGGCAAGTGTTAAACCTGTTGGAATTCAGCAAATCAAGCATGCCTCATTAGCAAAGGCATGATTGCTCTAGGAGGCAAACTCTGTGTTAGAGGAAGCTGTTTGTTGCCCCTCCCACTTCTTCTCTCTCTCTGATTATTCCACTGATGAGATAGGATGCATGTGCCTTAGCTCGTTCCATGGAGAGGCCATGTGCTAGGCCTCAACTCCAGAGGCTTTTCCCCCTTTTCCCCACGCAGCCTCTGGCAGCAAACAGGGCCAGAGGTATACAGTTTAGGGAACAGAAAGATGAACTGAAACCAATTTTCTACTGAAATGGCTGTACCTGGACAAAATAAATGTAAGAACTCTTTTGTACTTACTTTTTGTATCTGCAATGTCTAAGCGTGTGTTTCTTTATGCTTGGGTGGGCTAAAAGGGTAAGAATAAGAACCTGAATCTCTCTAATTAGCTCACAGGCTGTGTTTTTAAATAACATTCTTTTTCTGCACATGAGTTTACACAATGTTAAGCTCTGCTCCATTCACTGTTTCTAACAGGCCACTGAATGATCTTCAAAACCAAAGTGCTAGTTGTTGTTGTTGTTGTTTTGTTGTTGTTTTGTTGTTGTTGTTATTAGTCTGCCTCATTTTCTCCCTGACTGGATTACCGCAACCGGTGGGGTCACCATCTAGCGGTCGTAAAAAACACATGAATTTTGGAAGATGGAATATACGGACACTGCAAGACAATATGGATAGTGAACGACCTGAACGTAGGACTGCCATTATTGCAAGGGAGCTGAGACGTTTTAATATTGATATAGCAGCACTCCAAGAAACTCGAAGAGCAGGAGAAGGACAGTTGAAGGAAGAAAAAGGAGGTTATACCTTCTTTTGGAAAGGACTGCCTGAACAAGAACGACGAATACATGGGGTAGGCTTTGCTATCAAAAACGACCTTGTGAAGCTCTTGTCAGAAGTTCCCACTGGGATTAACGAACGACTCTCAACTCTGTGAATAAAACTCACCAAAAACCAACAGGCAACTATCCTAAGTGCTTACGCACCAACACTAGATGCAGATGAGGATATCAAGGAAAAATTGTATACCCAGCTGGACACCATCTTATCAGAGATACCAAAGGAGGATAAAATTATCCTCCTGGGCGATTTCAATGCAAGAGTTGGGCGTGATATTGATTTGTGGCCAGGGATCATTGGGAAAGAAGGAGTTGACAACAGCAACATGAATGGAATCTTACTTCTGACTAAATGTGCAGAGCATAACCTTGTCATTACTAACACACTCTTTCGCCAGAAAAATAAATTTAAAACATCATGGAAGCACCCACGGTCAAAGCACTGGCATCTTTTAGATTATGTAATTGTCCGTGCTAGAGATCGCCGTGATGTACTTCTCACCAGAGCCATGACGAGCGCCGATAACTGCTGGACAGACCATCGATTAATTCAATCCACGATGGCCATAAAGATTGTCCCTCATCGTAGGCTCCAAGGAAGAAAACCAAGGTGTAAAATGAATACACTGGCCCTTCAAGATCCTATTAAACGAGCTTGCTTTCAATCAACTCTCAAGGAACATCTGCCTATGGAACTTCCTGAAAATGTTGAGGAACACTGGACTAAATTGAAGACTTCTATTATTTCAGCCTGTGAACAAACTATCGGATACCAGACTAAGAGACATCAGGACTGGTTTGATGAGAACGATAGTGAGATTGAACATATTATTGACAAGAAAAGGAAAGCCTTCCAGATATGGCAAAAAGATATTAACTGTGCCGTTAAGAAAAAAATCTACGCCAGTGCAAAGGCAGAAGTCCAAAGAAGAACTAGAGAACTTAAGAACATATGGTGGATAAAAAAAGCCCAAGAAACCCAACATTTTGCAGATGCTCATGATGCACGGGGCTTTTTTAATGCCATAAAGGCCATCTATGGACCAACAAACCATGGTACAAATCCCTTATGCTCAGTAGATGGTGCTAAACTTCTAAAGGACAAAGAGTCTATTGCACTGCGCTGGAAAGAGCATTACTACAATCTCCTTAATCATCACTCTACTGTGGCTGATGAAGTCTTCTTGCAAATCCCGCAAAAACAAATAAGAAATGAGCTTGCATTACCCCCTAGTTTGGAGGAAGTCAGTAAAGCCACTAAACAAATGAAAAATAACAAAGCTAGTGGACCTGATGGGATTCCTGCTGAAGTCTTTAAAGAAGGCGGGCCTGAACTAACACAACAACTTCATAAGCTCATCGAAAAAATCTGGATGAGGGAGGAGATTCCAGCAGACTTTAGGGATGCCATAATTATCACTCTCTTTAAAAAGGGTGACAGAACAGACTGTGGAAACTATCGAGGCATCTCCCTTCTAGCCACAGCAGGCAAAATCCTGGCAAAGATCTGTTAAAGTTATTCTATGTAGAATTCATGCGAATGGATTCCTTCACTGTGAATTACTAGCTTGTAAAATGGGATTTTTCCATTCTCTCTGTTGTAAGCAGTTTCCCATAACATTCTACCAGTAAATACCAGGTGCGACCTTGCCCATAGTCAAAACAACGTAATATCAGCCTTGTCCCATGAGAACCGTTCCCGGAAGGGAAGCCAATGCGCAACACCGCCATCTCATGGCGATTTGTAGTAAGTACAACTGTTACTACATTGTTAAGCTGAAAAATGGCCTAGCCCACATTTAAGCCAATCAGAATGCTGAAACATGTGTATAATTCAGCTATGAACTATGGGTACTCACTCACTCATTCTATGCTTCTTTTTGACTGCTATCTACATGTTGCCATGTACTTTGTTTCTGAACTGTAACTACGCCTGGTCTTTGCATAGACCATGATTTTTCTTTCCTCACATCTGATGGAACTCTGCGTATGCTTTCTTTTTTTCTTTTTGCAATAATGCACTATACATCCATTATTGCCTTATGCTACCAATAAAGATATTGTTAGCCTTAAAACACGTTGTTTGAATTAATCTGGGCCTGGAACCCCAAAAGCCAGCAACATCCCAAAGGTTATGGATTGCCCAGTCTGGATGGTCTGCTGTTCGCTGCACTGGATCTGGCTGTAACAAGGGGGTTTGTTTTTGAGGCTGCATTTTGGAGTAAACGTGTTTTTCTTTGAGTGGTCAGCATGGCTGCTGCAGGGCTAACTAGTCTGCTTTTTGAGCGCTTGAATGGCACAAACTATCGGACCTGGTGTGTGAAGATCAAGTCTTTCTTCCTAAAAGAAGGTTTGTGGAAGTATGTGAAAGACGCACCTCCAACTGGTCCCGTTACTGAAGAAGTGCAGTTGTGTTTGGATCGTGCTTATGGCAATTTGATTCTGGGACTGGAATCATCGCAGCTACTGCATATCAGCAATCTAGACACTGCACATGCATGTTGGGAGGCTCTCAAAGCCCTTTATTCCAAGCAAACCTCTGCTGCCATTGTTGGTCTATCACGTCAGCTTTACAACCTGAAGCTGCAGCCCGGTGGAAACGTGATGACCCACCTCCATAAACTCAAGACTTTGTTTCTTGAACTTGAGGAGCGGGATGTTGTGGTCCCTGATACCCAGAGAGCTTGTGTCATCCTGTCAAGCTTGGACAAGAGCTTTGACATGCTCATCGAGGCAACTCAGACGTTGAGGCCCCAAGACCTTACTGTGGATTATCTTACAAATCGGCTGCAAGAAATCCAGCAAGCTCGTGACCTGGAGAAGATGCAGGGTAAGCCATCTGTTGCTGTTCCTGAGGCTTCTGCACAGCATTTTCCAGCTGGAACAGAGGCTGCGTGTGCTGTAAGGAGATGCTACCGGTGCAACTCGAGTCAACACTTTATGAAAGATTGTCCCCAGCCACCTCGCCCAGCTGGTAGTGCCAGTGGAAAGAGGTTCATGCGAAAGAAGGGGAAACAACCACCTAGACAACGTACCCAAGTGTCTGCTTTGCTCACGGCTGTGAGTAAACGATCTACAGAGACTTGGCTCTTGGACTCGGCTTGTAGCCAAATCATTGTAAACAATGAACAGTTGCTGTTAACAAAAAGCAAGCCTAAAATCCAACAAGTTGCTCTAGTTGATGGATCCATGGCTGATGTGTCTTTTCAGGGTGAAGTATACATTCCTTGTTTGGGGATAAGTGTACAAAATGTGTTGTGTGTTCCTACACTTGACTTTTCCCTCCTTAGCATTCCAGCCCTGGTGAAGTCTGGATATACTGTTGTGTTCAAGGGTACTGGATGTTCTATTGAAAAAGATGGAATTGAATGTGCTAGGGGGAGGTTAGTGAATCAATTGTATGAAATGCTTCCTAAACAGGGGATTGTGTCAGGAAATTGTATTTCCAATGTTCCCCCAAATGCATAACAAATGCATTCACTATTATCACAGAGTTCTGGGACATCCCGGGTGGGGAAGTTTGTCCTGAATGGCCAAGGTGTATCCTGAACTAGAATCTAAAAAGTGTGATGACTTTCTTGATTGTACTGTGTGCAAACAATCTAAAATCAAGGCTGCGCCTGTTGCTAAGCAAAGTGACAGGGTGTCAACTAGGCCTTTTCAGTTGGTTCATGGAGACCTAGCCGGCCCCAATGCTCCTAGTGAAGGAGGGGCACGTTTCATGTTTCTTCTGGTGGATGACCATACTCGCTTTACATTTTGTTATTTGCTCAAATCTAAAGCGGAAGCCTTTGCTCGCTTTAAGGAGTTTGTTGCAATGGTGGAGAGAAACTATGGTTATCAAGTATGTCAGTTTCAATCGGATTGTGGAGGAGAGTTCCTAAGTCATGAGTTCCAGAATTGGCTTCGTAGGAAAGGAATCTCCCATAGACTTGCCAATGTTGGTGTTCCTGCTGAGAATGGAATAGCTGAGAGGAAGATTGGTGTTGTTAATACCATTAGAAATAGCCTGATGTTAGATACTCAGGTGCCAGCCCGTTTCTGGGGTGAGGCTACCATGACTGCAGTGTATCTAACCAACAGGGTGTGGAATTCAGCTGTAAATGAAGTTCCTTACTTCCTTTTGTTTGGCAAGCGCCCTTCGCTGAAGCACCTGCGTGTTTTTGGAACATTTGCGTATGTTCACATCCCTAAGTCTCAGCGAAGGAAGAACCAGCCAAAAGCACAACGCTTAAGGTTTGTTGGTTATTCCTCAAGATCTAAGGGTTACCGTTTTTCTGCAGGCTATGGTCGTGTGGTAGTCTCCAGAAGTGCTAATTTTGAGCACCCTACTGGTTGGGATAGGTTGAATGCTAGTTCAGAGGTATTGTTGCAATCTAGTGTACAGCCAACTGTCCATGCTCCTGTGGCTGGACAACAACCAGTTCAGCTGCCTTCTGGTTCCCAATCTCCTAGTGTGGTGAGAAGGTCCTCTCAGGTGAAGGAAGAGGAAATTTCACCTGAGCAGGTTCAGGACCTGAAGGGGGAATCAGGTAGTGAAAAGACAGAGGACAGTGATGAGGAAGAGGCAGTGGTCATTCCTCGTAGGTCTGCACGTTCCACAAAGGGTGTGAAGCCTGACAGGTTTGTGATTCAGCAGGTGAGAGTGTGTCAGATTACCTGTGAACCTCAGTCTTTCCAGGAGGTGTTGCTTCTGCCTGTTGAAGAGCAGGAGAAATGGAACACAGCGATGGATAAGGAGTTTGAGGCATTAGTGAGTCAAAAGGTGTTTGAAGTCACTGACTTGCCCCCATCCCAGAAAGCTGTCGGTTCCAGATGGGTATTCATGAAGAAGCTTCTTCCTGATAACACAGTGCAGTACAAAGCCAGGCTTGTTGCTCAGGGATTTTCACAAGAGAGGTTTTTGAACTATGATCTCACATATGCACCCACAGCTAGACCAGAGTCTTTACGTATGGTACTTTCTCTGGCTGCACAGCGTGAACTGGTTGTCCATCATTTTGATGTTGACACAGCATGTTTGAATGCAGAGCTCCCTGAGACAGTGTACATGAAGCAGGCTCCTGGCTATGCTTGTGACAATTCCCAGAAAGTGTACAGACTGCGCAAGGCGCTTTATGGATTAAAGCAGGCCGGTCGTTGTTGGCATCAGTGCTTAGATTCAGCTTTGACGGAGCTAAGGTTTAAGAAGTCAGTTGCTGATCCTTGTGTGTACATAAGAGGTTCTGGAAGTAGCTACACAGTGTTGCTAACGTATGTTGATGATTTTTGCCTAGCAACTGGTTCTTTGCACCTTGTACAAGAGTTTGCCACACAGCTAAGACAGTATTTTCAGTTAAAAGACCTAGGTGAACTGAAATACTATCTAGGTGTTGAAGTCACTAGAGCTCAGAGTGGTGAATTCTATCTGAGTCAGAAGAGGAAAATTGATCAATTGTTGAGTCAACTTGAGATGTCAAATGCAAAACCTACCAGAACACCAATGACTCTTGATTTCCTAAAGGGTGACACATGTGAGGAACCTTGTCCTCAACCTGAATTGTATCATTCTGCTGTAGGAGGCTTGCTACACTTAACACAATGGACACGCCCTGACTTAGCTTACTCAGTTGGAGTACTCAGTCGTAAAGTTGCCAAACCGTCTATGCGAGATTGGCAAGGGTTAAAAAGGGTCCTGCGTTACCTTAAAGGCACAGCTGATTTTTGTCTTAAAGTATCAGCTACTAAAGCTGAAATGCCTGTGATCTATGTTGACAGCTCTTTTGCAGAAGAGGGAGACAGGAAATCTGTGAGCGGTTTTCTTTGCTTGTTTGCCAATACAGCCGTTGCTTGGCGGGCGAGAAAGCAAAATGCAATTGCCGTGTCAACTTGTGAGGCAGAATATAGCGCCCTCAGTGAGACAGTAAATGAGCTACACTGGTGTAAACAACTATTTCAAGATCTTACCGTAAATATAACCTCACCATTTACAGTGTATGAAGACTCACAATCATGCATTGTGCTTGCTCTCTCTGAGAATGTAAGAGGCCAGACAAAATATGTCGATGTGAAGTTCAAAAATGTAAGACACGCAATTCAGGAAGGATTTATCCAGTTAGAATATTGTCCTTCTGAACTGAATGTGGCAGATATATTCACGAAAGCTCTACCTTTTGAAAAACATGCTGCCATGGTTACAAGTTTGGGACTAGAGCGAATGTGTTTGAAATAAAATCATTTGTGTCTCTGTGTGCTTGTAAAATGACAGTTTTCACTCCCCAAAACCGTTCCGGAAACCATTCGGAAGGGGTGTTAAAGTTATTCTATGTAGAATTCATGCGAATGGATTCCTTCACTGTGAATTACTAGCTTGTAAAATGGGATTTTTCCATTCTCTCTGCTGTAAGCAGTTTCCCATAACATTCTACCAGTAAATACCAGGTGCGACCTTGCCCATAGTCAAAACAACGTAATATCAGCCTTGTCCCATGAGAACCGTTCCCGGAAGGGAAGCCAATGCGCAACACCGCCATCTCATGGCGATTTGTAGTAAGTACAACTGTTACTACATTGTTAAGCTGAAAAATGGCCTAGCCCACATTTAAGCCAATCAGAATGCTGAAACATGTGTATAATTCAGCTATGAACTATGGGTACTCACTCACTCATTCTATGCTTCTTTTTGACTGCTATCTACATGTTGCCATGTACTTTGTTTCTGAACTGTAACTACGCCTGGTCTTTGCATAGACCATGATTTTTCTTTCCTCACATCTGATGGAACTCTGCGTATGCTTTCTTTTTTTCTTTTTGCAATAATGCACTATACATCCATTATTGCCTTATGCTACCAATAAAGATATTGTTAGCCTTAAAACACGTTGTTTGAATTAATCTGGGCCTGGAACCCCAAAAGCCAGCAACATCCCACAAGATCATCGCAAACCGTCTCCTATCTGTATCAGAAGACATCCTCCCTGAAAAGCAAAATGGCTTCCGCCCTTCCAGGGGAACAGTGGATATGATCTTCACTGCACGACAGCTTCAAGAAAAATGCAAGGAGCAAAACCGCCCTCTGTACATGGCATTTATTGATCTGACTAAAGCTTTTGATACTGTAAATCGTACTGCTCTCTGGACCATCCTTCTGAAAATCGGATGCCCTGATAAATTTGTGAACATCTTGCGGTTACTCCATGACGACATGATGGCAACAATCCTGAATAACAATGGCTCTCAAAGCGATCCATTTAAAGTGGAATCCGGCGTTAAACAGGGATGTGTTATTGCTCCAACCTTATTCGCTATCTTCATCGCTATGATTATGCACCTTGTTGAAGAGAAACTTCCTACTGGTGTAGAAATTATATATCGAACAGATGGAAAGCTTTTTAATCTTAGTAGGCTGAAAGCAAAAAATAAGGTAATTGCAACTTCTGTTATAGAACTTCAATATGCTGATGATAACGTAGTCTGTGCACACTCCGAGGAAGATCTTCAAACTATCCTAAACATCTTTGCAGAAGCATATGAAAAACTCGGCCTCTCGATTAACATTAAAAAAACCAAAGTGCTTTACCAGCAAGTTCGAACCAATCCCTCTGCAGCACCATCAATCCAGCTTAAAGGTGTGTCACTAGAAAATGTCGACCACTTTTCTTATCTCGGCAGCCATCTATCTACAAAAGCCGACATCGACGCTAAAATTCAGCATCACCTGAGCTCTGCGAGTGTAGCTTTCTCCCGAATGAAGCGTAGTGTGTTTGAGGATCGGGACATTCGTAGGGAGACCAAAATGCTTGTTTACAAAGCCATTGTACTACCAACCCTTCTGTACGCCTGTGAAACATGGACCCTCTACAAACGCCACCTCCAACTTCTTGAAAGATTCCATCAACGCTGCCTCCGAAAAATTCTGCAAATTACTTGGGAAGATAGGCGGACTAATGTTAGCGTATTAGAAGAAGCGAAAACCACCAGCATTGAAACAATGATCATCCAACATCAACTTCGCTGGACCGGTCATGTTGTTCGAATGACTGACCATCATCTTCCAAAGCAGCTACTTTACTCCCAACTTAAGAATGGAAAATGGAATATTGGTAGACAGCAAAAGAGATTCAAAGACACTCTCAAAGCTAATTTTAAAAAATGTAATATCAGCATTGAGAACTGGGAAGCCCTAACTCATGAGTGTTTCAATTGGAGGTCATCCTTTATTAATGGCGCTATGGACTTTGAAGAAGCACGAGTACAGGGCGAAAGGGAGAAAAGAGCTAAAAGGAAGGCACGTCAGGCAAACCCTCATCATGACCGTCTCCCACCCGGAAACCTATGCCCTCATTGTGGGAGGTTGTGTGGATCCAGAATTGGCCTTTATAGCCACTTATGGATCCACCGTTAAAATTTTACCTTTGGAAGACAATCTTACTCGGCTACGAGTGATCACCAATGAATGAATATTAGGTTTTTATCCAGCCTATATATGTGTGTATATATTTCTCCTAATATTATATATAATAGTGTGTGTGTGTGTGTTGTGTGTGTATGTACTGTATGTGTGTGTATATATATATCCTGCCTCATTTTCCCCACAACAACAACCCTATGAGATGGGTTGGGCAGAGAGAGAGTGACTGGCCCAAAGTCACTCAGCCAGTTTTTCATGCCTCAAGTGGGCCTAGAACCCAGAGTCTCCTGGTTTCGAGGGCAGCCCCTTCATCACTACACCAAATTGGTTCTCACAACTATAGCTTTATATTTTTCTTATTGGCTCTGTGAAGGGATGGGGAAAACTGCCTCTTAGAGTTTCCTCTGCTGGTTGAAGAATTGGCATCAAGCTTTTTAAAGTGAATTGGATAGAACCTGAAGGAATCTGGAAAATTGGGGAATAGCTTTTTGAATCCAGGACCATCTTCTTTGTTACAGCAGAAGCTACACATGATAATCATTTCAGCAACACAAAATGGTCTCATAATCAATAATTATCTTCACAATGTTTTCTCTCTATACCTCCTATGTTTAATTTCTCTGTGATTTCTCCTTTTATTGTTCTATTCCAGTGTTTGTTCTAAGCACAAAAAGATACCTGCATCATGTCAGGAACAGAAATAAAGTAAGTTTATTCAATACAAAATTATGTATTTAAGTTACTCTCAGTAGCACACATTCTGTCTCTCAACTCCTTATAGGATAAATCCAGTAGAATATTAGTAACTGGGGCTGAAGCAGAGCTTACCACTGTGGAAGCAGTTTCCTCTAAGGCCATTTTTTTTAAAAAATCAAAATAACTAGTGAGAGCTAACTACCTTCCAATGTCCTAAATTGTCATTTTATTGTAAATAATAATTTTTGCTACAGTTACAAACTCTGAAAAAGGTAGCTCAGTTTTTACTGCTTTGTCAGTCAATGTGTTTTATGGATAGGATCAAGACCTCATCATTACATCAGAAAATTTTAAACTTCTCTGGCTCTCTGTTTTTGTTCCATGCTTATGTGCAACTTATATATTGTTTTACAACATTAATCCTGATTGTAGAGAAACCACAACACATGCTTCACTAAATATGTTTCCTGTTCTGCATGGCTCTTTATCTCCAGAATATGAGAAACTAAAAGTATTTTTATGATGCTTTTGCTTTTATCTCTGTTTAAGCATACTGCAACAATGAGATTTTGCATCAAAAAGGTTCTGGACTGGAATAATAAGCAGTTTTTAAAAAACAAACTTAGTTCCTGTACCACTAACCACCATGTAATCACTAGATTGCAACATATTTTGTGGCAACTCACAGCCAGCTCCTCTATCCTATTGGCCATTCCTACACACACACACCCTGTTTTTGTTGGTTTCTATGGTTTGGTACCAGCAGCACAGTAAATAGTGAGGACCACACCAGGGCAGCTGGGTGTAAACATCCATACTGCTCCTTAAAGAAGTGGTAATTACAGCAGGAAAATGTTGTCCCAATTCCTCCTGCCAGGCAGGATGGACAGGCAAGCCTACGCTTATTCCGAGGGACCTTTATCAAGCAGGATTGCTTGCCAAAAATTGTGACTCTATCAGGGAAGGGGAAATTTGAATAAAGAGAAAAAGAGAAAGTTAGGCAGATACTAGGTATGGAAAATTATGGTGGGGGAGGAATTGCTGACAGAAGGCATGAAAAATGGAGGTGTATTGCCAAAAAATGTAGACCAAAGTAGGGCTTCCAGATCTGGACTACAAAAATTTGGGTGATTATTAGATGTGAAGCTGAGCATCTCTCTTCTCAAGCCACAAATATACTTCTGATAAGCAGTCTTTTGAATCTAGTCACCATAACAATCACAACATTAGTTATTGTTATTTAAAAATATTATGGAAGTTGCATTATTTTTATTGTTATGGTATATTAGAAGAATAAATGGAAACTCCTCAGGAGGTGCTGCTCAGCTGTTCAAAAATCCATATGCTGTATGCCATTATCTGGATTAAGAACCACGACACTAACTTAATCATGTCCTTATATTAATTACTTTTTTTTCAATTTGCCTGCAGGCCTTGTGCCATCTTCCTACCCAAAATCTGTGAAGTCGTGTTCCCTGTTGAACCTGATAGAGGCAGCCTTGGTTTCAAGAATCTGTCTCAGAGTTTGCCGCTGCAAGTGCCTGAATTAAAATGCTGCAAAAAAAGTGAAGGAAAAAACCGATAGCGATAAACAAAAGCAATGTCCCAAGGATCTTGGCTTAAAAAAGAATGATAATCAGAAGCTGTTTTTTTCTTTATAGAATGGCCTGATTTTCATGTGACTGAGGGTTCTTTTATTGCTGGCTGGGTGGGTGTTGTTAAGTAGGACAATTGTATCACAGAGACAGAAACGGTGGAGGCATTTTTGCTTCTTTTACTATGTAGAAGTCTATTTACAGGAATTAGTGAGAAAAGTATTTACAGCAGAGTTTCCAAACTTTCCAGTTCATAGTTTTCTCTACCTCTCTCTCCCAGACCTCTTTACTAGCAGTCACCCACACCTTTGCTTAGCTACCAACTCCCCCCCTTGCTCCTCCTCTATCACCCTCAGCATTTCACTAAGAGAGATAGGAATGGAATTAGCTAGAATTTGGAGTGCCTGAAAGCCTTTCCTCATGCTTTTTGGACCTCATCAGCCATCCCTCTGTGAAAACTTTGCATGATATACCTCCTCTGGTTCTTATGCCCAGCCCTTCCCAGTCTGGGGCTTCCCTGAAGGCTCCAGGTGTCTGTCTCCAGGCAGCCGCCTCTCTCTGTCCCCTGGGTTTGGGTTGAAGCACATGCTTCTGCCTGGGTCTTCACCTCCCTTCTCTCAGGGAAGCCTCCAGCCGACGTCTTCACCCTCTTCTCCCTCTGGGGCCAGGAACCGGCCGCTGCACACTCCAACTGCCCAGCATACTCACAGCGATGTCTCTCTCCAGCCACCAACTTCCTGCACAGTCTCTGCCTTGATGCCTCAAAGCAGCACAGGCTCAAATGTGGCAACATGTCCCCCATTGTCTTTCCTTTCTCTCTTTTTCTCTCCTTTTACAGCTCAAACTGGCAGCATGTCCCCCAGCAAGTGAGGAGGTGGGTTTGCCCCCCAGGGCTTTAGTGCCCAACACCTACACACAAGGCATGAGCAATGGGAATGCTGCCTCCGTCTGCCCCACAACAGTCCTGGCTAGCAGCTGGGACAGCTCATCTGCTCTTGTGATAGCACAGCTGCACTCCAAAGCCATACCTGAGCCTCTTCTCCCCATTTCTTCTCTCTCCTTCTGCTGACTCACACCAGCACAACAGCAGCCAGCCTGGCCACAAAACCCATATAGCACACCACTTGAATTATTATTGCTCAGTTATTGCACACTGAAGAAATAGATATGTTTGTTAACCCATGGCAACTATCTGCACTAACTATTTGGGGTTGCTTAGTGCCTCATTACCCAGGGGGACATGGGGGGGATTATTCCTATTGCTTTGAAAGAGGTGATGGTAACCTCTCCTTGAACATGTGGCAGGCTTTCTGTATGTGGCATACAGAATATACATACAGTATGGCATACAGTATGTGGCATACATATGGCAGGCTTTCTGTACGTCTGAAGTAGCACTTGCCCTGAAGCTGGCTGTAAACCAGAAGTGACCTATTGCAAACTTTTGAACAATTATGCTTCCTCACCACCCTTGCAAAATTAGGGCCTTTTTACCTCTCCCTCACCTCAGCAAATTCATATACAGTAACAGCAACCCTAAAACATGTCAACTGGATTTCTATTTTTCTCAGTGGAAACGTTTTAGCCACCTAGAAACATATTTAAGGATTCCCTTACTAACTTTGCTCAGACTGAAGAAGCTCCTTGGATAAGGAGCAAAACGTTTCCACTGAGAAAATAGAAATCCAGTTGACATGATTCAAGCTACAGACAATTCCACCTGGATGACTGAGAACCTTCATAGACAGCAACCCTAAATGCACTGTACTCTGGCTGTGACCTACCAGGCTACAAGTCTCTGTGGATCTAAGCTAGGGTTTCCTATCTCTCAGGGGGAGGAATTACTGAGTTACAAAATCAGCTCTTTGCTCTCCTCATTTCTTTGTGAACAAGAAGACTTTACAGAAAATAAATTTATTGATTTTCAGATTTTAGTTCCATTTCCACATACTGCAAAAGAGAGAGTAGGGGTGGATGAGGGGCTTATGCATCTAACATTATGATCATCTAAACAAATGGAAGAGCTTTCTTGGTCTTCCAGGAAAATTTGAATATTTAAACAAAGTACTTCATATGGATGCAAAAACATCACAGCAGGAATTATGACTTGTTTAGTGGAGTAACACCACTAAATGTAGTATGTGAGATTATTGCTTATACTGATATGTTATCAGTATCAGGTGTACTTTTAAAATAGTCTCTATATATTGTGTACCTATAGATAGTCTACCTGTGGAGTCCTTGGTGCTCTCTGAGCCTTGTTGTTTTCTTGCAGACGTTTCATTGCCAGGCTAGGCAACATCTTCAGTGCTAAAAGGGAGTGGAACTTGCTCTCTGTTTATATACCCTTATATAGTCTACCTACAGTATCTTTCTCTGGTACAGCCAGAAGGGGGAACTGATCAAAAGGGTTCCACCACAAAAGCTATTCTACATTACCACTAGGGAGCAAATGGAAGAACTCCCCACAGGAAAGAACATTAAAGGATGACAGCTACTGAAGAAGACAAATGGGGAAAGGATGCAAAAGAGACGTAAGCATCTGGACCATGTGTATCACTATATGCAAGAAGAGGAACTCATTGAACTGAAGTAATGCCCGTCAGAAGGTGCACAAGCAAAGAGCACATGCTCTGAGACTCCCCTACTGGTGGGATGTAGCTACCTAGATGCTAGGCTTTGCCTATCCCTATAAGGTAGTCCTGTAAATAAATCTCCTTACTGTTATAGTAATAAAATCTACTGCAGTTACTCTTGCATTGGTTGGATTCCCACTCTCAGGAATGCCTACATGCAAACACAGAATACTTCCACTTCTGATCTCTTGGAAGAGAATATAGAGGGAAGAATAGTAATGGAACACCTAATTCATAGATTTGAAAAATATGAAAGGACTGTCACATCACATCCTAGGGAACTAAACAACTTCATAAACTTGCAGCCTCTGTCTATTAAGTTTTGCAATTTTTTGGGGACAGGTTATGTATTGCAAGACTGGGAATGGGGAAATATCCCCATCTTCTAAAAGGAGAAAATAAAGAATCCAAACTATTAACACCAGCCAGCTTGACACTGATAACTAGAAAAATAATGAAAAACCAGCATTTCAATATAAAAGAATCATTACAGCAGAGCTTTCCAAACTGTGTGTGGCGACACAAAAGTGTGTCGCCACACACAGTCTGGTGTGTCGCCACACAACACGGAAGTGCTGATCATCAGCGCTTCCAGGTTTTCCTGCGGCGACACACCAACTGCAGCGCGCAAAACCCGAAAGCAGCAGCAGCGCTTCCGGGTTTTTGCGCGCTGCCGCATTTCCGGGTTTTCCCGCGGTGACACACCAACACCGGTTGGTGTGTCGCCGCGGGAAAAACTTTGGAAAGCCCTGCATTACAGTAATGAGGATGACAATATACCTGCATTTCATAAAGGCTTTTAAGAAGGTAATGTATGATATTATTTTTAGCAAAATAATAAAATACATCACAGAATTCTGGTGTGAAGTTCTCTAAAGAATTTTATATAATCA
Source organism: Charina bottae (assembly GCA_023362775.1). Lineage (NCBI taxonomy): Eukaryota > Metazoa > Chordata > Lepidosauria > Squamata > Charinaidae > Charina > Charina bottae. The sequence goes on along the minus strand of JALMGJ010000028.1, from coordinate 4,070,019 downwards.
TTATCCTGCTGTACTCCAGGACCCTTATCTGCTGAAAAATTAGAAAGAAATTCAACCTCCATTTTAGAATTCCTTGATACCAATTTTATTTATTTTACAGTATTCAATCTGTTTTAAAGTTTGCCTAAAAAAGTATTCTGGTCAATCCTGGGAAGTGAGAACAGGCATTCTGGACATACACGGGAACAATCAACATGTAATCTCTCATATAATGTATGGATTAATGTTATTTATAATCTATAAATTTAAAATTCCTGAATTCAAATAAATAATACTCTCTGTTCTAGTACTATGTCATTATTTTCAGGCTATTCAAACACTATTATATTTGAATCAATTATCTTTTTTCAAAAATGTATCTTCACAAAGATAACTATATATTTATATATTTTATTTATATTTATTTATATATTTTATCTCCTGGAACTTTTAAAACTATATTAGATTCCTAGAAATGCAGCACAAATAAAATCTACCAAGGATTGTCCTCTTTCTTTACTGATCTAGAACTGAACAGTTAAATCTAAAAGTGATTCCTTTTTTTTCTTTTTTGACAGTCTGGAAAATTCTCCAGTAGCTCTCTTACACCTCACAACCAATTGCAAGGGCTGCAGGATGCTGAAGGTGCTGTAGAACATGAGAACATGAAAGCTGTCCTGAAGACATCATCTCCACCTGGAGAGAACACTGTGTTAGGAATACGCACTCGATGCAGGGCCAATCGAGGTAAATAATTTGGATTTACATGAGGGGTGGTGATTCACTCTGATGATGATGATGATGATTACACATATATTGAGTGATGAATGTAGTTGGGATGCAGATTTATATAAGGCCACTGCTAGTTCCAGTAATTCTGGCTAAATTAAGACACAATGCATATGAGTACAACATACATAATCAGATTTTTCTGCAGAGTATGGGGATGTGGTGTATTTAATATATTATGAGCAGATGTTCTTAACCTGGGGTCCACAGATTTCAGGTTTTCCATGAACTTGGATGGGGACAAAAACTAGAACTAGAACTAGAACAAAAACTAGAACTGAACTAGAGGCCTGTGTGTGTCTGTGGACAAAGTTAGTCATGCACGCAGACAGTTTGAAGTATGACAAGAGAACACAACCTTTGATTTCCCCATTTCTAGGATAGGGCAAAATTCTTTTGTCAAGGTATCTGTTTGGTAGTGGTGTTTCTGGCAAACCCACAAGTAGTCTATCTTATTCATTGATTTTTATAGGGCTTTGTAAATACTTAAAATGCACAGAATATGACTTATGCCCCCCATGGGGTGACAGTCTAATATACTCAACCATGTTGAATATAAATTCATTAAATATTTTGGTTTCCATTTTCCAGGCCATGTTGGTTCATGGAACCCTGGCAATGATGACTTGTCTAATGCTACAGAAGATGCAGCAGATGAGATAATGGATCGTATTGTCAAGTCTGCCATGCAAGTGCCAAGTCAGCGTGTAGTGCCCAAAGAAAGAAAGCGATCAAGAGCAAACAGGAAGTCAAGTAAGTTCAACAGATGAACTAGGGATCATGGCCTATAAACAAAACAAAAGAAAATAACAGACTTCAGGAATGGTGAACTGACTCCTTTTGGATTCTCCCCCCATCCACACCATGCACACAGAGGCAATTTGGTTGAGTAGAGGAAGCCTTGCATCCTATGTCAGAACTCTCCCTCCTAACATTTCTCTCTCAGTCAGTGGCTGAGAGAAGTCACTCTCATTTGTTTGTTAGATTTATATCCCCTCCAAAAGCCCAGATGGCTTACATAAGGAGCTCCTTTTGTTTTCTCCCCATAACAACTCTGCAAGGGAGGTTGGGTTAAGGAAGAGTGACTGGCTCCAAGTTTCAATGAGAAAGGATAAACTTTCAATGCAAGTCCGAAACCTTAACCACCACATTTTGCTGGATCTCTCAGCCTTTTGAACAAAGAAATGCATCAACAGAACAATCACTGTTAATTACCTCTTGTATATGGAAAATGCACTTCCCCTCTGGGTTTTCTGCCCAGCGCCTCCCAGACTGGGATTTCCCCAAAGGTTCCAGGTGTCTGTCTCCAGGCAGCCGCTTCTCTCTGTCCCCTGGGTTTGGGTTGAAGCACATGCTTCTGCCTGGGTCTTCACCTCCCTTCTCTCAGGGAAGCCTCCAGCCGACGTCTTCACCCTCTTCTCCCTCTGGGGCCAGGAACCGGCCGCTGCACACTCCAACTGCCCAGCATACTCACAGCGATGTCTCTCTCCAGCCACCAACTTCCTGCACAGTCTCTGCCTTGATGCCTCAAAGCAGCACAGGCTCAAATGTGGCAACATGTCCCCCATTGTCTTTCCTTTCTCTCTTTTTCTCTCCTTTTACAGCTCAAACTGGCAGCATGTCCCCCAGCAAGTGAGGAGGTGGGTTTGCCCCCCAGGGCTTTAGTGCCCAACACCTACACACAAGGCATGAGCAATGGGAATGCTGCCTCCATCTGCCTCACAACAGTCCTGGCTAGCAGCCAGGGCAGCTCATCTGCCCTCATGACAGCACTGCTGCACTCCAAGGCCATGCCTGAGCCTCTTCTCCCCATTTCTCCTCTCTCCTTCTGCTGACTCACACCAGCACAACAGCAGCCAGCCTGGCCACAAAACCCATATGCCACACTAAGGCAAATAAGTCCTTTCCCCCTCTGGGTTATATCCCACAACAACTAAAATTCAGCTCACCCCCTGCATTCTCTGAGAGAGGGCAGGCTGAGAGTTTGCACTCAGCATGAAGGGAGAAAGAGGGAAACCCATCAGTGCTCCTTCTAGGTGGCTGCCTCCAGTCTTTAGAACAACTTGGCTCCTGAAATAGAGAATGTTCCCCACCTTGTGGCCTCTAAAAAGGCACTAAAGACTTTATTTTTCTGCAGGTTGTTTGGTGTACATGATGTCTTGGGTTGGTTGGTTGGGTGATACTGTCATTTTCATTGTTTCTTGTTTGTTTGATTGTAAACCAACCTGTAAACTAGTGTTCTATGCAACTTTGGGCATTTCATCTGTTGTGGAATGATTTGTTGAAGCTTGTTAATGCATGGAAACAATCACTTGGCATTGCAGTTATTTATAGATCTGTAAAGAACACGGTGAAAAAAGGAATTTAAACTTTTTCAATAATAATTAAAAATTAAAATAATTAAAATTAAAATTTTAAGCACTTTCTGATCTCCTTTTATCACCCTATGTTTTATGAGTGGCTTGTTACTGAAGTGTCTCGTAATTGACGAGTTTGATCTTAAAAGATCCATAAAATGTAAGGGCAATTATACCTTCAGGTACTATTTTCTCACCATCCAAAATGTGACATAATTCCTATCAGACCAGGTTTTAATTATTCTGCCATTATTAAACAAACATCTGTGTTTGAAAGACTTTTCAATAAATTTTACAGTTATTGCTCAGGGGGTACGGAATAATTTTACAGAGAATATACAGTATTCTAATAGAGTTATTAAGATATAAAGAGATCCCAGAATTAATAAGGCCATGTTAAAAATATATAGTATACTGAATGATTACATTAATATTCTGTCTAAAATAATACAATAGATTATTTGCCTATGATCATTTTACATGCATGTTTAGGTCACCATTCAAGCATGTGCTCAGATTCCCTGAGTAACTGGGATATGCAAAATGTTTGAAAGAGGCTGTTAGAGCAAGCAGACTCATAGACACATCCTTGGAGCTTCTTCCTGGCCGTCTGCACAACTGTGTGCATGCACAGCTGCTTCACAGATAGTCAGGGACAAGGAAAACAATTTAAGCATAACATTGCATTAAAAAGCTATATGGCTGCTCAAAATCTTCAACCCCCTGAAGAAGAATCATCCTTAAACTGGGTCTTCCAAAGTATCAGAAGGGTAGAGGCCACATGTTCTTCTCTACTATAAAAAAGGGTCTGCCTTCTGCTCCATATCTCACTTACTTCCCATGAGGATGGAACATTCAGCAAGCCCTCACTAGATGGACAGAATCACATTTAGGAAGTTTCTGATATTGCCACACCTTATAGGATTTTATAGGTAATAACCAGGACTTTGAATTGGGCCTAGAAGCAATAACCAAAAGTTGGGCATGATTCTATATGAGGTTTCCCTGCTGAGGAAACTGGTTGCTGCATTCTGCACCAGTTGCAGTTTCTGAGTCATCTTTAAAGTAATCCCATATAATATATTGCAGTAGCCCTATCATGTGGTGGTGTCAGTCCCTTGAGGTCAGCCAAATCAGAAATCAGACACCACTAGGATTATAGGAATGCTACTTTATTAGTGCAGGATATAATAACAGCATTTTGAAAACCTGCCAGAGTTTCCCCTTGCCCCCTCTTATATCAAACAGAATCAAGGCAGGGTTATTTAGAATTTATTTCTCACGTTTTCACCTTTTCCAGAATTAAGTTGTTGTTTCTCTTGCTTTGATGACCTCCACATTCCTCCACAGGTGATTTGAGCATGGGTTACAGTCTCCAAGGCTTCCTTGTCCAGGTAGGGCTATAACCGGTGCATTAGCTAGCTGGACGAAGCCCTCATAGTCATGGCCTTCACCTGCTAACCCAACAGGAGCTGTGAGTCCAAGGGGACCCCTAATATATGAATCAGCCCCTTCAGGGGAACACAAGACCATCTACAGCAATATTTCTGGAGAGCCCAGATGCTGTGGACAAACAGCACTTCTATCTTGCTGGTCTGTGCTTGTTTCTCCCTGAGTACAAACAAAGGAAGACCTAAAGGAGATGTTGCTATTGAAGGGTCTAATTATAAAAATGACCTTGTAGAGGGCCAACTATTTGATTGTATCTGTACACATGAATGCATAAATTGTTCTTGTCAAGATACAGGGAAGTATCTTGTCTAAAACAGCATATGGAAAATATTCCTGATAGGATAAGGGGAAGAAGTCCAGGTTAAGATAAGTTTAAGATAGATAACAAGTAATGATTAATGTACAGCAAAGAGGATGTTCAAAAGGACACAGGAAGCAGGATGTTGTGAAGGACACAGAAACCCATTCTTGGTTGAAGTCACAGTGACCTGGTGAAATAGATAACTTTGCAAGAAACACCTGCAGATGTTTGTAAGAAATTAACCAGTTGCTTTGTTCAAAATGCCACGTGGATCCTATAAAGGAAAGTATATAAGCTGTGTAAAATCTGTAATCAGGACTCCCTCCTTTAGCTGGGAGTCTCCAGGTATTCTGAGCTCTGAAATAAATGGAATAAAACTTAGTTTCCATCTTGGTGTTTCATTGGGATTTTGCACCAAGTCCAAACGAACCTAAGGGGGCAATTTTCTGCCCAACACTATCATCATTTCTGCTATTAACAGTTTATATATTCAACTATACAAAGCACATGAAAAATGATCATGAGTCAATTTGGAATTCATCTGGAAAAATATAAATCACCTGCGCATTATTTAATAGGACAGTAGACAGAAGAGAGTATGCTTAGTTATACATGCAGCATAAACTTTATATAGAGCTTCAAATGAACATATGTAGATTAAGTGTTTTCATTAAAGATTGAAAAAATCTCATTTAATAATGAAACTTCCATTCATTGCAACAGTATATGTTTGTAATATATTCATGGATGATTACAACAACAAATATTTTACACAGAAACATAAAGAGAGAAAGATAATGTTACTGTGGCAGAACAGGGTGGAAGCTGGAGGCCTCAAACTCCTAGAAGCCCTTGGGTATTTGCAGTCATGTCCCATATTATGTTTTTGTTAGCAGCTTTGTAGTTCTCAAGGGGAAGGTGGGCAAAACCAGGGGATGTCCCCAGTGCATCATAGAGTTAGAATTCTCAAAACATGTGCTGCCTTCCTGGTAATTAAAAGGTTAAAAAAATGGAAATGATTTCAGTAATTACTACCTCCTGGCTAAGTAGTGCAGAGGCATGTAACTAGAGGTTTCACTCCTTCCTCCTCTCCTTTATTTAAATATTTAAAATATACAGGAGCCCTGAAAATTACAAAAGTATAAAAGCAAAAGCCATGTTTCAGGCAGATAACAAGATGGTGATGGCCTGCCATAAATAAACACTGTAAGAAAGATGATGCAACTTGATATATAGACTACCAGAAGTCTATAAATAAAATTAGTATCTTCCTGCCCAGACTTGACTTACCTCCACACAGAAAAAAAGAAAACAAAAAACTAACAGAGATGCCTGCTAGACATTTTTCCCCTATTTCTTCAGAAATAACTCACCTTTGAAGTATCAGTTCCTCTGCTTCAATTTTCCTGGACTTCCTGTTTCCTTTGGATTCTAATATGTTAATTCTGAAGCTTCTGTGGAGATAGTAAACCCCACTCTTCCAGCCTTGGTCCAGCCATTTCTCCTGCCATTCTCTTCTCTAGTTCTGCCGTTTCCTTTTTTAAATAACTCAAATTTTCTATTCTCAGAGCTTCTTTTTTTTGGCACATGGAGATATGAAACTATTCACAAACCCATATAAACTGCTGATTAATATTTATTCTTTCTCCTATTCTTAAATATAATAATATAATATAATATAATTAATATAATAATATAATATAATATAATATAATATAATATAATATAATATAATATAATATAATAATATTATAATAATATTATAATATAATATAATATAATATAATATAATATAATATAATATAATATAATATAATATAATATAATATAATAATATAATAATATAATATAATAACATATAATAATATAATATAATAACATATAGTTCTACTGATTTTATGTAGCAACATTTACATGTTAGCATGAGAACTCTTGCAGTAATCTCTTTTTCATGGTGGTTATTAGTACTGTACATCAGACTTTGACAAAGCCTTCATTTGGAGGCAGATTGGAATAAATGGGAGGCAGAATCCACCATATTATCTAGTACCAATTTGTCATTCCAGACCCTGCACACCATGGTGGGAAGAGGAGAAAGGAGGAGGATTTAATGGCTGTCAGGTCTGTCTTATTGATGGATCATTGTGTTCAGACCACCATCACTTACCCCAATCACCACATCTGGCACTGTCAGGGGAATAGGGGAAGAAACAACGCTGAGTCAAAGTTCAACTCTAATATCTTGATTGTTTCTACCATACACAAAATCTTGCCAGACTAAAGGTTCCTAAATTGAGCTAAGGGGAAAATTCTTGAAACAGAAAAAACATACAGAATTTATTTCCTCCCCTCTCAGGATCTTTTGTCCCCAGTGGACACAATCACAACAGAAGGCAACAGTATACAGTTTGTCAATTGCGTAGGCTTATTGACTCAAAGTCTAAATAAAGTTGTCCCTTTAATATATTTTCAGTCTCACACAACTAGAGGTACACACTGCAGATGAACAGACTTTTACCAACTAATGTAAGTATAGAGGTTATCTAAATTTGTAATCAGATAGTTACCAACATTTGTCATGTAGTTCCTTGATTCCAGAATGATTTCCCAGTGTAGAAAACTAATGAGAGGAATAGCAGACAAAAAGCAGTAAACAAAATAGCAAGCTATAGGATGGAGAAGCACTTACATACTGAAAACACACACACTCCCAAATCTTATACATCTTTCAGGGCACAACTCTTCCTATCCCTATCCCTATCCCTATCCCTATCCCTATCCCTATCCCTATCCCTATCCCTATCCCTATCCCTATCCCTATCCCTATCCCTATCCCTATCCCTATCCCTATCCCTATCCCTATCCCTATCCTAAACATGTTAGACTTTTGACTAACTGTTTTTCATCATTTTTGTCTTAGATTATTGCTGTAGTTTAGAAGAAAGTTGAGGGAGGACTTTAGCTGTTTGGGGGCATTTCTTGATCATAGAAGTTAATTCCTGAGTCTTGGTACTTTGATCCATAAGTAAAACTTTCATGTTCTCTTCCTTGTACCAACCTTTGGCACTTCATTGTTTTAGTACACCCTAGCATGTTGCACTTAGACCTTGTTTATCCATACTTATGTGTTTGGATGGGCTGTATGTATTTCATTAGACTGAGTATTTATCATATAGTTCATTAAGCTCATTATCCATCATGATCACTAAAAGAAGCCAAGCCTATAAAGCAGAGCTTTCCAAACTGTGTGTCGCGACACAAAAGTGTGCCACTGCACGCCGCCCTGCGCTGCCGCCCTGCATGCGCACCGCCGCCGCACGCCACCCCGCGCCGCCGCCGTGCACCGCACGCCCCCCCGTGGTGCCGCCGTGCGCGCGTGCACCGCCGCCGCACTGCCACCGCCGCCGCCACCGGTGTGTCGCCGGCGGCAGCACTTTGGAAAGCCCTGCTATAAAGAAATTCTCTTCTGTTTGAACATGGAGCCATGTTATGTTGACCTTTGAGTTCTGTATGTCCAAAGTACCAGTACCTTGTATCATATCTTTTTGCTGCAAATTAGTCACTTTCTGTTTCAAAAGAAAACACCAAATAATTACACACACTTAAAGCCAGATTTTAAAGAAGAGCATCTTGAACATTCCTGCAGTGGACTTTTCTTCTACAGAGGCCTAGCTTTCTTGTAAATTTCATCAAGTACTGTGGAAAAGCAGAAAAGCTATGAGCACCTTAAAATCTAGATTTTAAAGGAGCATGTGTACTATGAAAACCCATGCACTGATTTGTATGAAATTCATTGTGTTTCTTTCCCTGAAAATGATCTAACACTTCTGAAAATGTATCCCATTATGATAAAAAAAAATAGAGACATACAGTACTGTAGCTGTGTAGGTCCTTACATTTTTCCTATATTAGATTAAAAAAAATGTGTTCAGTCATGCTCCAGATCTGGGAACAAATTGGAACAAACTAGTTTTGAACTAATTGTATTTCCTAGAAAACCAGAAAAGCTCCTGGCCCTGATAACTTTCCAATTGAATGGTATAAGATACACATTATTTTTTTTTATTTTTATTTTATTTCTGGCTCTGTGTTACTGGAGATCTATAACAATGCTTTTTTGAATAAAGATCTTCCAACTTTCTATAATGAGGCCTATATGGTGGGGATTTTAAAGGTTGGTAAAAATTTCTTTCATAAATTATTCATCCTGCATATTCTAGTTTCATAAAAGGGAGACAAGCCTCAGACAATATTAGACTATTGACTGATATATTTTCAAAAGAGGTATCTTTTGACAAAACTGGAATTAGCAGTTGTGGTTTCATTGGATGCAGAAAAGGCTTTTGATAGGTTGCAGCTGAAATTTATGAAACAGGTTAGGGTCAAATATGGCTTTCCCTTTTTTATTAATTGTATTAAAAGGTGGTACTATAATCCTTTGGTGAGGACTTTTAAAATGGAATTATTTTTTCATCTATAAAGACATTTTGGGAAACTCCTCAACAATGTCCTTTATATCTCCTCTTATACTTAGTTTATATTTGCCTGTTTTGGCAGGCAGTGCTCTCTGTGGATGATACATTACATTTGATAATTATTAATGTTATTTACCAAAATTTATTGATACGGTACAGAAGTTTGGTAAATCTCATATAATCTCAACAGCATCCATCCGAATATACAATTCACCATGGAAAAAGAAATGGAAGGCGAACTACCATTTTTAGATGTCATGGTCATACACAAACCGGACCTGCAATTAGGACACAAAATCTACAGAAAACCCACCCACACAGACTGGTAACTACACAAAAATTCCAATCACCACCCACGACAAAAAAGAGGCATCATCAAAACACTAGTGGATCGCGCAAATCAGAACTGTGAAGCTCAATTTCTCAATTCTGAACTCAACCATTTGGATTGGTCCCTACAGGCAAATGGCCACTCCAAGAATGAAATCAGGAGAGCTATCAAACTGAAAAAACAGCACTCAACTGAAGAAAAACAGCCCCCCACAAGCAACATATTTCTGCCCTACATTAAAGGAGTCACAGACCGCATGGAAAAACTAATGAAATAACATAACCTCCAAACAGTCTTCAAACCCACCAGAAAAATACAACAAATGTTAAAATCAGCAAAAGACAAAAGGGACCCCCTCACCGCTGCAGGAGTTTACCACATACCCTGCAGCTGTGGACAAGTATACATTAGGACCACAAAATGGAGCATCCACACCAGGTTAAAAGAACATGAAAGACACTGCAGACTACAGCAACCTGAAAAATCTGCAATAGCTGAACATGCTCTCAAACATACTGGTCACCAAATCTTATTTGAAAACACAGAAATACTGGACAACACCAACAGCCACTATGCTAGACTATACAGGGAAGCCATTGAAATATATAAACACCAACACAGTTTCAATAAAAAAGAAGAAAGCTTAAAGATCAGCAAAACCTGGCTGCCAGTCCTGAAAAACACAGCTTGCAAAAGGTCAACGAACTCTACTCAACCACAGAAATATACAAACAACTCACACAGTAGATGTGCTAATCCCACACATGACAGCACCACAACCCCTAATCACCACAAAAAAACCCTCTCCTAATCTCTTGTAACTGACCCACAGAAGACACACACTCTCAGCAACTATAAACACCAGCAGGAACACACACCCTCCACTTGGGCACAGAGAGAATCTTCTAGCTGTGCTCCTGTCCTCTGAAGATGCCAGCCACAGCTACTGGCAAAACGTTAGGAACCAAAACTGCCATAACACGGCCACACAGCCCGGAAAACCCACAACAACCATCAAATCTCATATACTGTCGTGTGTAGGTGCAGAATAACACGCCGAGGCAAGGAATCTAGTCTCTAGTGTTTATTGCATATCCTACAACCAGAAATCCTGCTAAACTAAGAGTACCCGAAGAAAACCAAGGATACGAGTCCAGTCTAGGGTGGAGCATTCCTGATGCGTTTGGGAGAGAAGGCGAGGCTTTCTGAGCTACGTACCCGTTTGACTGACAAGGGCAAGCTTCCCCCCCCCTCCCTCCTGTGTCTCCCTGACATATACTTCCTGTTGATTTTATTGTGTCTTTATTGTGTCTCTAGAAACCTGGATAAATAGGGGATTTATCTGGAGCCTGAATTCCTTTAAGAAACTTAGAATAATTATTCCAAGAAAATATCTCTTTGCAAATGCAAATATTTCAGATTGTTTCTCTCTGATTAATTTTGATGTCAATAGATGGTCCAGAATCACTATGAATTTAAGGGGACAGATAAATGTAAAAATGAATATTCAAGACTGATATACTGTATTTGGATTGGTTATGTTAATACCAATAACATTTTTAAACAGATGAATAAGTTAAGAACACTTTTGTTAGAAAGATAAACCCATATATTCTGTTTGTCCAAATTATGGCTACTTTAATGAGGGTTTAATTTTGTTGATTTTCAGTTTTATGCCAGGCATATTGATTTTAACCCCTATTTTTATGGAGTTCAAATGATCAAGCTCAAAAAACTCAATGGGCTCAATTAGAAAACTTTTATATGACCCCTCTGACAACATGGGGTTCCTCTTCTAGTAAAAGTTCTACTGTATATCCAGCATTAAAGGTTGAAAGGCATATTTACAAAATGCTGGGGCATAAACATAATTTTGATCTTTATTCACATGATGAACCTACAATTTTGGAATAATCCCAATTTGAAAATTGCAGGTAAACACATGGGGGAATAGTGGGAACCAAAGCTGCTATCAAAATTTTAAAGCATTTGATTTACTTCAAAAGGAATTTGGATTGTATAAAAATGCAGAATGGCACTATATTCAATTAAAATATTTTGATTTCACAATTTGGTTCAAACTCATTGGCAGCATCTATTACATGAGAAATATTACCAGTCCTGCAATATGCTTTAGATGATTCTAAACCTAAAAGTATCACCCACTTATAAATATTTGTATAAGAAATTAAAGAATATTTTCAAAATAAATAGTATTTTTGCAAGATCTTTGGAATAAAGGTTTGGACTACCCCATACTAACAAACCAATGGCTGAAGTCTCAAAGAGCATTAAGTATGTTTCTTATAATATTGAAATGAGATTGATTCATCAAAATATTTTTTTTAGGTGTACTGCAGAAACTTTAAAAAGGGTTGGTTGTCAGCTTCACTATGATGGAAATGTAAAATGATGGAAAGAATGCTTATATTTACACATGATATAGGCTTGCTGTATTATTGTTCCATTTTGGTTTAATATTCATATGTTTGTTAATGCGATGTAACATATTAAATGTGATCTTAGGTAAAGTAATAGATTTAATGATGTGGATGTGATTTTGAACTATATGCCAAAAATTTGGAATGTATCAATATATAAAGAATTCTGGATTTATTGAGCACTGAGCATTACAAAAATGATTATTTTGTTATGATTGAAAGATTATACCACTTCAGTTTATTTATTTATTTATTTATCAAATTTATCACCACCCATCTCCCCTGGGAGAGGGACTGTGGACAGTTTACAATAAAAACACAATTAATTAAAATACAATTATAAATACAGCAAGATGGATATAAAACTAATAAAATTATAAAATGTAATAAAATCCAGATGGCAGAGGTTCTTCTTCAGTCCATGATTAAAAGGGCCACTCTGGGGCCATTCTAGGGAGCTAGCCTAGAATAATCTTATAATCTTGAATTGTCAGTACAGTATGTGATAGCTCCCTACCTTTGAACTGAGTTATATAGTTGTATTTTTCTTGGTCCTTATTTTTTTCCTTTTTTGCATGTTTGAGTTTTTCTTTCCTTTTTATTTTTCTGCAGTAAAGCAATATTTTTTTAAAAAAAATAGATGGCTGAGGATTTGCTTTTGCTTTGCTTTTTATTTCTTTATGCTAGGGGTTTTGCATCATTCATAACAGCACAACTTTCTCTCTGCCAGTTTCCAACAATATACTTCCTGGAATGTCTTGCGAGCCCTGCAGTCAAAGTTAAGGCCTTTTACAAAGTCGACCAGTAGTAAGCAGAAGAAAACAACTTAGGAGTAAATATCCTAGCAATAGTGCATTGGTGTAAAAATGCAACATACCTTCTTAATGAAAGTTATTCTGTACCAAATTATTCAGTTTGGTACTGAATAACTGAATCTTCCAGGGTAATCCAAAAAGATGCACAGCTTGGGGGAGGAATGTCTTGTTTTCCCTACCTCTCTCCCGCTACTGTAGTGAGCTCTGTCCTGCAGACCCTTTCCCTGATGGTAGCAGCAATACTGCCTTTCCCCCATATAGTGTTACTGACTAGAGTTTAATATACTGTACCAGTTGGTTTTACCATAAATGTCATTTGGATGCTTCCTCACTGCAATCCACTGGCAGGTGGTCAAACCAGCTGCCTGTCTGCAGAGCCATTGCAGCCTCTCCACAGGACATTGTTCTGAGGACCTACACAGAGTGATAACTGTAGAACAGTGGGTAGGACAGGAAGTTGCTCCAAAGCACTAGATGTCTTAGGTGCAATAAAAGGCCACTGTGGGCAGGTGAGGGCTTGGTCCCAGGCGATTGCCTCAAAAGGCTGCTTCAGTAGGGCCGGGCCTGAAGTCTGTGTCAGGGTATACTCAGAAAATGTATAGATAATTTTACTGTGTGAATAAGGGAATGACAAGGCAAAAGTAAACAGCTGAGAATAATGAGTAATTAGTTCAGAAGGACCATGGGAGCTAATTGCTTACACCTGTACTGTTACTAGGAAGTTTCTGTAAATGACTCAGCACATATCAATGTATATAAGCAGTGGGAGATGAACATATTCTTGCTGGGTGTTGCTGAGTGTTGTTAAGTATTTCTAGAGAGTATTACTGTGTATTGTTGGTTATGTATGGTAAAGGATTTGTTTGTATATAGATCTGCATAGTAAAGTCTGTAAATATTGAAGCCACAGACTCCAAGCAGATTTCTTTCGAGATCATTCAGTGGATGGCACAACGTTCGCTATTCTGACAGGTTATGGGCCCAGTTGTTGGTGTTTGAACCCTGATTTCATGCTGGATGGTTTGCTGCTGAGGGCATACAGTGCAGTTCTCAGCAGAAGTCATGAATGCCAAGGCTGTGTATACAGTGAGTGGTGGAATGCCTTTAACCCGAGTAAATGACCACAACTACTTATCATGGAGCATGAAGATGGAGATGTACCTCCAGAGGGAAGGTCTCTGGGATGCTGTGAGTAATCCTCCTGCACAGCCCGATAATAGGCAGCTGAGAGCTGAGGAGAAGGCCCATTCGTGTATAATACTGGGTCTGGACAATAGCCAGTTGCTTCATGTTCATGGTTTACATACTGCCACTGAATGTTGGACTGTGTTGAGGCAAATTTATATTCATGAGACTGCAAGCAGTAAAATAGCACTGACACGCCAACTTTACAGAAAGCATTTGCAGCCAGGGAAGAGCTTATCAGAACATTTATAAAACATGAGTCGTTTGTTTGCTGAGTTACAGGAGAGAGGGATGGACTTTACGGAGGCAAACAAAGTGTATATTATATTAAGCTCTCTAAATGAGTCCTGGAATATTCTAATAGCAAGCTTGGGATCTATGCCGGAATGAGAGCTGACCTTGCATTATTTAACCGGGCATCTTATGGAAGAAGAGCAAAGGAGAGTGGAGAAATCCCAAGAATGTGGCCATACAGAAGCAAGCAGGAAAAGTTCACATGAGACAGCATGCAGCGAGGGAACAGAAAGAGCCTTTGCTGTGAGATGGTGTTTTAAATGTGGTTCTACAAAACATCTATGCAGAAATTGTACTGCACAGCTGCAGGGGAGGACAGAGAAATCACAAACCCAGACATCAAGAGCCAGATGACAGAATATTTCCATGGTGAGAACAGCTGATGAACTTAAACAAGGCACTTGGCTCTTAGATAGTGGTGCATGCCGGCATCTTTCAAATGGGAAAGAAGATTTTGTCTCCCTATACCCAGCGACTCAGGACCATGTCATCTTAGCGGATGGAAAGAAATCACCTGTACATGGTCAAGGGCAGGTATTTGTGCCCAGTTTGAACAGGACAATAGAGGGGGTGTTGTTTGTGCCAACTCTAGAATATAACTTGCTTAGTGTTTCTTGATTAACGCAGGAGGGATACTCTGTGTTATTTAAAGGTACAACATGCACAGTTAAAAAGAATGGGGTTATATGTGCAAAAGGCATATTGGAGGATAGGATGTATATTATGTTACCCTATGACAACACATGTGTAAATGTACAAATCACTTTATATAACAAGCCTGCACACAATAGTTGCATCCATTTGTTACATAGAAGGCTGGGGCATGCAAATTTTAAAGCACTAGCAAAAATGCCTGAAGTAAGTAAGGGGTTACAAATAAAACAGTGCAGAAAGTACCTGGATTGTGCCATTTGTAAAATGTCCAAGTCTAAAACGTACCCAGTAAAGAAATATAGTAATAGGGTCACAAAGAGGAGCTTTGAGCTAGTTCATGCTGATCTTATAGGGCCTCTGACACAAACCTTAGGAGGGGCTAAATATGTGCTTGTTGTTGTAGATGATTATACCAGATATGGGTTCTGTTATCTACTGAAATCAAAGAGTGAAACATTTAAAACATTTGCTAACTGGGTTGCTTATATTGAGAGGAGATTTTCCTGTAAAGTGGGACGATTACAGTCAGATGGAGGAGGCGAATTTGTTGCAGGGAGTTTTCAAACTTGGTTAAAGTGACAGGGTATTCATCATCGTAAATCAAACCCATATTCACCTAATGAGAACGGGGTGGCTGAATGTAGAAATGGGGTATTACAGACCATGAAAGATTCTTTGTTACAGGATTCAGGTATACCTAAACATTTCTGGGGTGAAGCTATACTGACTGCTAATTATATCCTTAATAGATTGTGGAGTTCAGTGATAAATACCACTCCCTATTACTTACTATTTCAGAAACAACCTGTTTTCTCTCATTTGCAAGTATTTGGTTGTTATGCATGGGTGCATATCCCTAAAAGTCAAAGGAGGAAGGAACAGCCTAAGGCAATGAAACTTAGATTTGTTGGCTACCAACCAGGGTCCAAAGCATATCGGTTTCCAATTGGCAATAGAAAAGTAATCATATCGAGATCAGCAGAGTTTGCTGAGCATGATCATTGGCAACGCATACATGCTAACACAGAGATAATGTTGCCAACAGCAGGAAATGCTGAGTGTTCTAAGCAAAACATACAGTTCTCATTAGAAAGCCCTGAAACGACTGATAAAGGAACAGCTGTTATTACTCCAAAGGTTGAGAGAGAGGAGGGGCAGATAGAAATATGTGTTCCCAGGCGTTCTGAGAGAACAACGAAAAATAAACCCCCTGATCATTTTACCGTGGGAGAAGTAAGGGTGAATTTAGTTTATAGTGAACCTCAAGGTTTTGAGGAGGTACAATTACCTAAGGCAGAATCAGATAAATGGTTCGAAGCTGAAAGAACAGGTGATTATTTTAACCTTCATTGATGATATATGTGTGGTAGCACAAACAAGAGAGCAGATACAGGAATTTGCAAGAAAATTGGGTAATGAATTTCAACTGAAGGATCTAGGAAAAATAAAAAATTATCTGGGAGTTGATATAAAAAAGACAGAGGATGGCAGTTTTATGTTAAGCCAAAAGCAGAAAATTGTAAAATTGTTAAGGGAATATAACATGGAAAATTGCAATCCTGTTCAGACTCCTATGGTGGTGGATTTTCAAAAGACAATAGGATTTCCAGGATCCTGAACTATGTTGTTTTTTATTTGTTCAGTCGCTTCCAACTCTTCGTGACTTCATGGAGCAGCCCACGCCAGAGCTTCCTGTCGGCCGTCACCATCCCCAGCTCCCCCATGGTTGAGTCTGTCACCTCCAGAATATTATCCATCCATCTTGCCCTTGGTCGGCCCCTCTTCCTTTTGCCTTCCACTTTCCCTAGCATCAGCTTCTTCTCCAGGGTATCCTGTCTTCTCATTATGTGGCCAAAGTACTTCAGTTTTGCCTTTAATATCATTCCCTCAAGTGAGCAGTCTGGCTTTATTTCCTGGAGTATGGACTGGTTTGATCTTCTTGCAGTCCAAGGCACTCTCAGAATTTTCCTCCAACACCACAGTTCAAAAGCATCTATCTTCCTTCTCTCAGCCTTCCTTATGGTCCAGCTCTCACAGCCATAGGTTACTACTTACTATAGTTCCTGAACTATATCATTCTGCAATTGGCAGTTCATTATATATAGCACAATGGTCTAGACCAGATATAGCTAACGCTGTGGGGATTTTAAGCAGGTTAGTGTCAAAACCCACAGAGAATGCATGTCAAGCTATGAAAAGAGTATTATGATATTTAAAAGGGATCATTGATACATGTTTTAGGTTAAGTTCAAAAGGGCAAAGAACTTAGAATGTTCTGTGGATAGTGATTGGGCTGGAGACATAAGCGATAGAAAGTCCACTTCTAGAATAGTCATAACATATGCTAATTCAGTGATACACTGGAAAGTAAGGAAACAAAATGCTATATCTGTTTCCACTGCAGAAGCGGACTTTGCTGCATTATCTGAATTGTGTAACGATATTGTTTGGTACAAACAATTGTTTGATGATTTGAATATATCAATTGTAACTCCTGCCATTGTATATGATGTTTCTCAAACCTGTATAAACATGGCTGTATCAGATAGAATGCATACAAGGAGTAAACATGTGGATATTAAATATTGTAATGTTAGACAAGCTGTAAGCGAAGGTCTAATCACACTTGTATACTGTGAATCTAATCATAATGTGGCTGATATCATGACAAAGACATTATGTACACAAAAGCATCAAAACATGTTAACACAAATGGGAATGTTAAACCAGGAAAATGTAAGTGATTATTCAGACTCAGTAAAATTGGAGGGGTGTCAGGGTATACTCAGAAAATGTATAGATAATTTTACTGTGTGAATAAGGAAATGACAAGGTAAAAGTACACAGCTGAGAATAATGAGTAATTAGCTCAGAAGGACCATGGGAGCTAATTGCTTACACCTGTACTGTTACTAGGAAGTTTCTGTAAATGACTCAGCACATATCAATGTATATAAGCAGTGGGAGATGAACGTATTCTTGCTGGGTATTGCTGAGTGTCGTTAAGTATTTCTAGAGAGTATTACTGTGTATTATTGGTTATGTATGGTAAAGGATTTGCTTGTATATAGATCTGTATAGTAAAGTCTGTAAATATTGAAGCCACAGACTCCAAGCAGATTTCTTTTGAGACCATTCAGTGGATGGCACAACGTGCACTACTCTGACAGTCTGTACATAAAATATGAAAGTATGCGCACATGACTCTTGGATTTACTCGGACTTAAGGTGGGACTTGTAACAATATGTTACAATGTAGAGTGTTCGGGCAGCCATTCCCTCTACAGTAAGAGTCCACTGTATTCCTCTCTCGTTTTTTCAGTCTTCTCCTATACAACAGTTAGTTAGAATGCAATGTCTATTAAACATGGACAATCAATATTAGGGTTATCCTTTTCTCATTTTAAAACTTTTTTTCTAAAGATTTTGAGACAGAAATTTGTCATTCTAGTACTAGAGATTAGTACTAGACACAACCGTGAGTACATTAAGGAGGTAGCCTGGCACCAGAGTACTGAACAGTGAAGCAGCTCAGCTGTGTGTGGGGGCCAGGAGTGCATGACTGACACTCTCTATATACTAAGACACACATCCTATCAGAGCCAATATCAGATGGGACGCACTGCAGTTCATGAGAAAGAAAGAAAGAAAGAAAGAAAGGAAGGAAGGAAGGAAGGAAGGAAGGAAGGAAGGAAGGAAGGAAGGAAGGAAGGAAGGAAGGAAGGAAGGAACAGAAAGAAAGAAAGAAAGAAAGAAAGAAAGAAAGAAAGAAAGAAAGAAAGAAAGAAAGAAAGAAAGAAAGAAAGAGGGAGGGAGGGAGGGAGGGAGGGAGGGAGGGATTCATAGAAGCTAATATTATGATACAATATGTGACAAAGGACAGAATTTACTTTGGGAAGACTGAGTAAATTAAACTAACAATCAAGAAATCATATTGTTTTCTGTATTGTGTGTTCTCACAAGTCCAATATTCTGAATTCAGAACAAAACAACCTGTGTCCTTGCATTTTGGCCCACATTATTTTGTCTATTCCACAATCTCTACACATTTTAGGAATAATGGAAACTCATATTAAGCCATCTCTCTTTCATTCCTTATTCTACAGCCACAAAAATAGGTGTGGTGGTAATATCTATCTATCTATCTATCTATCTATCTATCTATCTATCTATCTATCTATCATTATCTATCTATCTATCTATCATCTATCTATCTATCTATCCCACCTTTCAGGATAACAATCCCCCCAAATTGATTTGAAAACAATATAAACAATTCAAAATAAACAAACAAGTGACATCTAGAATGACTGAATACTAACTTTTAAAAAAATAATTTAATTTTAATTTAATTTAGCACCTACATTAAAAAAAAGCCTAAGAGGATTATCACAAAATAACATTTAAAATATTCCTGTTAAACATGCTCTCTTCCTACTCTAATACCTCACACCAACTTTAGAAAGACATTATTCTATGAAATAATGATTGTTAAGGAGCTGCACTAGATATATTTATGTTTCTAAGCTCACAGCAAATAGACCTACCATATCTAGACTGCAAGAATCCAGATGACCTTTAGATAGCAACAAAGAGATACAGACAATTCTTAACTCTTTGCTTCCATCTACTGGTAGCCCAGCTTTTTGCAGCCCAGTAAATTGTGCTTAAACCCTTAGCAACTTGTGCCTAGGGCACAGGTAGAAGGAAGAGGTTACAAAGTGAGATTTATGTAATTTATGTAAGAAGTTGAATAATTTTTCATTATGATCTTATTTTAAAGACTTTTTAAATACTTTAAAAAGTTGAAAAGAAAAATTGAGATTCTTCCATACTATGCAATAACTGTAAGTAAATTATAGTCTCAGAAAAAGAAAAAGAAAAGAGCTAAACAATTTCATAGAAAGGGATTAGCTACATAGAACACAACAAGAAAAAGTTTAGTAACAAAAGTTGTTACTAAACTGCAGGCTATACCAATTTTGATACTGTTTAAAAAATATTGAGGTCCCAAGAGGCTGCATTTGACCTGTTTCGATCAGTAGCTTGATTCAGAAATTTCTGCAAGTCTTAGAGCCTCAGAGGAATATAATGAATCCAGCAAATCCACAGAACAACAAAGCATCAATTGGAACATAATCTTAGCTAACAGAGCCATCTCACGCCTAGCCATTTGGCATTTGCTTTCCTTACAATTAATATGGGTATTAAACTACTGTACTTGGGAAAGCAAATTACATGCAAGTAACAACACACATCTGCTCACCATCTGATCTTTAAGTCCTGTTTCTCCTTCAGCACATCAATCAACCAGCACACCTAAAATAACAATGAACACCCCCCCCAAGAAAGATAAACTTAATATCTCTATAATATCTATAGATATATAGGTAGTCCTCAACTTACGACTATTCATTTAGCGACCATTTGTAGTTACTACAGTGCTGAAAAAAAGTGATTTACGACCAATCCTCACACTTACAACTGTTGCAGCATCCCCGTGGTCACATGATCAAAATTCAGGTGCTTGGCAACTGGCATGTATTTACAATGGTTGCAGCATCCCAGGGTCATGTGATCCCCGTTTGCGACCTTCCAAGCTGGCTTCCAACAAGCAAAATCAATGGAGGAAGTCAGATCCACTTAATTACCATACAATTCACTTAACGACCATGTGATTTGCTTAACAACTATGGCAAAAAAGGTTGTAAAATTGGGCGTGGTCATGTGATGCCTCACTTAACAACCGCATTGCTTAGCAACCAAAGTTCTGGTCCCAATTGTGGTAGTAAGTCAATGACTACCTGTATCTATAAATCTATATCTATCTATCTATCTATCTATCTCTCTATCTATCTATCTATCTATCTATCTATCTATCATCTATCTATCATCTATCTATCATCGTAAGCATTGTAAGAACAGATGATTCTCCTTAAAAACAAAATATCCTTGTGCCACAATACCCAATTCTTTCCCCATATTCAATGAGCATAGGAGGGTGTAAATAAGAGTTGTTTAAGTTATTTAAGCCTAGAAGGACAGAGATAAACTTTTTGCAGACCTTCATAAAGTTAGTAAGGGCTTGGTGTGTGAAATTAGTGGTGGGTGGTGCTATTCTGAATAGTTCTATGACGCCTCACAAATCTCTCTTGTATTTTGCATAGTTGCTATTCCCTGAACAAATTCTCTCTATGATCCATCTTCCTTCCTATCCAGTTGCCAGTCTACAGTGCTTCTAAAAATAATACCGCTTTTACAAAAAGCTTGGATCAGGGAGATCTATGTAAGTGGAAACTCTGAATGAGAAAGGGGTGTAGCGTTAGTAGATTTTCTAAGGTAATGGATGAAAAAGTGTTCAAAATCTAACACTCTTGGAGTTGAATGGCCCAACTACAGATTCTAGTATATAATTGTTTCAATTTCTGTATACTAAGTCAGTCGGCCAGTTGATTTGAATCAAATGTTGGACCCCTTTTAAATTGTAATACCCTACGTTTCAAATTATATTTTGCAAAATTACTTATCTAACTTTAATTTAGAGGATATTTGGTAATTAATCCTTCCCAACAAGAATATACTTTCCTTTCTTCCATACATATGTTAATCTAGATCAGGGCTTTCCGAAGTTTTCCCGTGGCGACACACCAACCGCTGTTGGTGTGTCGCCGCGGGAAAACCCGGAAGTGCCGCCGTTTTTCCGAAAACCCGGTAGCGCTGCTGCCGCTTTTGGTTTTTTGCGTGCCGCCGTTGGTGTGTCGCCGCGGGAAAACCCAGAAGTGCTGATGATGATCAGCGCTTCCGGGTTGTGTGGTGACACACCAGACTGTGTGTGGCGACACACTTTTGTGTCGCCACACACAGTTTGGAAAGCTCTGATCTAGATTATTTCCTGATATCTCATTCTTTGGTTTCTAAAATCAAAGAATGTGACATAAATACTATTACAATTTCACTTTATTTGACAAAAATGTAAATAAAAATTTAAGTAGTCCTTTAATATACTGTATGTTTGCTGAAAGATAAAGATTTTATTAACCAGACAGAAACATAAATGGTAGCAAAATGTTTTTCCCTTGTTTAATTAATAGGAACTTCACCTCAGCAATGTCTTTGGTATGGGACACTGGCAAAGTGTCTAGTTGAAACTGAATTATCACACGCATCCACAGGAGGGGGAAAGGCAGCAGGTGATGAAATATATGGCATAACATCGCAGCGCAAATCCTATGACTGATGTACTTGTATTACATCTGAAATTGGGACACAAATATGTAGGGGCAGGGGGTGACATCTCCACATGTGTATTGTCATTTTTGCATCATTGTGGAGATGTCACTATGGAGACTATGATCACATTTGCTTCTTATAAAAAGGATTTAAATTTTTAGAGGAGGGAATTAAATAATGGTTAACTATAGAGTTAGAGAGCCAGTCTGGTGTAGTGGTTAAGGCATCAGGCTAGAAACCAGGAGGCCATGGGTTCTAGTCCTGCCTTAGGCACAAAGCCAGCTGGGTGATCTTGGGCCAGTCACTTTCTCTCAAGCCCTAGGAAGGAGGCAATGGCAAACCACTTCTGAAAAACCTTGCCAAGAAAACTGGAGGGATTTGTCCAGGCAGTCTCCGAGAATCGGACACGATTGAATGGATAAAAACAACAACTATAGACTTAATAATGATATACAGTAGATCTTTAACCACTAATAAATACAAACTTAACAAGCTTTATACTTAAGACATATTTTTATTACATTTCACTAGGCAACGATACTGAGAAAAGAGAATGAAGTCTAGTAAGTTATTGTCTTTCAGACTGTATAGCACCCAGGTGGCCAGCCAGGAGCCAATGGGTTCTTTAGGATTTGAAGGCAATAGACTCAAAGCACGGTGAAATGCCAAAGAGGATTTTACTGAATAAATATTAAGAGAGTGAATTCAGACCAATTAACATCCCTTCAGCATGGCAGGAACCCTAAGAATGGCAGCAGATGGACCCCCTGAAGCCGGCAGCTGTGCAGCACACTCCTGGGACTTTGGGTCCCAGGAGACTACAATCTACACCAAGGTTCAAAGACTTGGGGGGGGGGTTGCCACCTTTTTATACTTTTCTTAAGAGACAGGGAGTATAAATAGTAGTACTTGGAAATGGCTTGGTAGCTTATCAAGGACTTTAGAGAGTGGAACCTCTGCCATGAATATTTGTAGGGAAGACTGGGTGTCTAGCAGACAGCACTTGCAGATTGTCTGATGATGTATCTGGTCAATATCTTAGGAACCCAGACAAGTGACCCTTTGTTTATGAGGACATTGTTCTTAGGCAGCAATTGTTCTCCTTCCCCTTGGCAGGTGTTAGGTTAGGGAGTTGTCCTCTTTATCATAATGGATACAAGTAGGAATACAGATAAGAAGCAAGCCAGAGTGATTAATAATAACAATGATGCAATCCACAAAGGTTGGAAGTAATTTATTTTAAAAGCATATATGGAGGAATTTGTAATACACAAATTGCCTCAGGTGACTAAATAATCCTTTCTGCACTGTATTTTTTGTATGTGTAAAAGGAAAAAGGGTCGATACCGCTAACACCTCACCTATCTTCCGTGATGCCAATAAACTGATTCAAACAAATTAAGCAATGTAATATTATACCATCTATTTGGGGTACAAATGAGAAATTGAGTAAGGATACCATAAATGCCATAGATCAGAGGTACCATAAATACCATAAATCAGAGGCTCTTAAAATGGGGGTAATTACCCTCAAGTGGGTAATTTGGGCATATTCTGGGAGTAATGAAGCAATTGTTAATTGCTTGTTTGTGTTTGGGAGTGCTGCTGATGAGACGTTTCTATAAAACAGAGTCTGGGTTTTTTGTGGGAGTAATGAAATTATTTGAGACTGGGAATTGGATCAAACAGTTTAAGAACCAGTGCCATAAATAAGAGGGTTTTTTATAGGTAAACCAGAAATTTCTATCACTTATTTCATTAATACATGAGATTCTTATCCTGCTTGACTGTTCTAATAATTTAAACAAATTAAGCTTTGACATTAATGGTTCATATCAATAACTGTGATAAGTTTTTGTTGTTTTCTGATGCCTTTGTTATATTAGCATAAAAATTTTCTGTAAACTATCTTAACTAGTAAATTTGAACTTATTCACTGTTTTGGTACAAATGAAAGAAGATTTAGGCAGAAGTTATAATATTCCTTTGAGTATTTCAGGTAAGATAGATGCAGTTAAGATGAGTTTTAAATCCAAGGTTGATTTACATTTTGAGAGGACTTATGTTTACTCCATTTCACCATTTTAAACAAATTTATATGATACTGAATATACTTTTTGTCAGGGGTATCCTGGGAGACTTTCATTGTGGAAATTCCATTATCTGTTGCATTTCATTATCTATTGGGAAATATGGATTTAAGTTTCAGTCGTTTCAGGTTTAGCATTTATATTATAAAGAACTTCAGAATTCAGGCCCCCTTTTGGCTCAATTGGAAGTAAATGAAATTTAGGAAAATATTGGGATCTTGTTTATTTGGGGGTCAGTTTTAATACCTACATTTAATGCTGCAAATTATATATGAAAATTAGTTTGTTGTAGATAAAATTTTGATTTTTTTTTATTAAGGAAAAGCTTACATTATGATAAACCTTGGTTTCAAAATAATGGGGAAATCTATTGTTTGGCTAAATA
The DNA here is from genome assembly GCA_023362775.1 of Charina bottae. Lineage (NCBI taxonomy): Eukaryota > Metazoa > Chordata > Lepidosauria > Squamata > Charinaidae > Charina > Charina bottae. The sequence continues at coordinate 4,045,241 of JALMGJ010000028.1, read as the reverse complement.
TGTCACAGTATTATTTGGGATCAAATAAATTCTGAGGAAATTTCTATAGAATTAAAATTCAGGCTTGGGTTACTTTACAATGCTTGCCTCTTGGCAGTTTATTCAATTCAGAGATTTTTGTTTTGGTCAATTTGATTTGGATACTGCTGGACAAATTAATCATGGCTCCTAAGACATAGTTTTATATAAAATTTCTATAGAAATTTCTACAAAAAATTGAAGTTTTTTGTAGAAAGGTTTTATAAACTTTTGTAAAAAAAAAGTTTATAAAAAGTTGTAGGAAATTTATGGAATTGACATTAGTTATTTGTGCAACCTCTGGAATAATGGACTTAAATGTTCTTTCCTACTAAACCAACAAATATTTGCTTTAAATAAAGTATTATAATAATGTATTAAACATGCATGCCGCCCAGTTCTCAATGACCCTTTGATAAATCATTAATTTCCAATGAACTTAAAATGAGACTGACTAATGCAACCAAAATTGTTTCATGTGTATTAGAATCACAAATATTTAATAAGGGTTTTTGCTGCCTCGAGTACCTTGATACTGGAGAATCACAAATATTTAATAAGGGTTTTTGCTGCCTTGAATACCTTGATACTGGAGATGCCATTCAGAATTTGGAACAATAACATATAGTCTGGACTTGTCTCAAAATTGTCATATTTTGGGCTGAAATCAACAGGACTATTAAAGATGTCTATCATCTTGGCTAAACCCCCTGCATTTGGGATCTATCAAAAGGAAGGCTTAAAGTTGGCAGGAAACAAACCAGCAATTATCATACCAGAGAGAACCATTATGTAAACACTGAGCAGAAGACTCAGACTCTAAAGGCCAGGAAGAAAACAGCCAAATGTATATTGACTCAAAAAGACGGACCTCATGATATCAAGAATATTAATTTTTTTTCAGCACAGGGAATGGCAAAATGTAATATTATATAAAACTGCAATGAAACTACATCTGATCTGCAGGCATAGAATACATATGTTCTTTCTCAACATTTGAAAATTATAGCAGTAGTATTTGATAAAGGAGATTTTTGAAGCAGTGTAGTTAATTTTTTTGGAGTTCTGTTTATAATATAATTTTAAAAACCTCTTTTTATTTTTTATTTTTTCATTATGATGGTCATTAATTTCAATGTTTCATTATATAGCTGCCCAGAGTCACTGGTTTGAGATAGGCGGCTATATAAATTGAATAAATAAATAAATATTTTCAATACCATTGTACATATACTTTTCCTGTTAATTAGTTTGATCTAATAAAATAAAATATATAAAAATGCTACTGCTCCAAGCATTGTTGCAATAGGGGTTTCATTTGCTGCTGCCTAAACTACTCTTTTGTTACAATGAGTTTTGTATTTTTATCTTGGTTTGCTGCAGCTGCAGGCATGATATAACAATACCTTATTTTTCCAGCTGTTTGTTCAAGAAGAACCCACAACAGCTATAATAGCTACATAAAACAAGATACTGATTGCTAAATTACAACATCGAAGCAAAATAGAAACATCTGGCATTCTCTCAAAAGTTTCTGTCACCGTGTTAGATTGAAATATGAATAAGATTTGATACTGGGAAATCAATCATAAACAGCAAAGACAGCAGGTGCAAGTCAGCAAGAAGTACCAGAATCAACTGAAAAGTTCCTAACTTTAATTAATAAATAAACAAACAAATAAAAGGATGCTGTTGAATCTTCAGGTATTGCCTTGTGAATTTACAATGACAACAGACTTGGACAAACAGCTCAGTTGTCCCTGATTAGTTGAGGAGAAGCGGAGTGATCATATTTAATTAGGGTAAATGTTATGTAGTTATCATTCTACTAATCTGAGGGGGAAAAACAGTTTTGATTAAACCTCTTCACACATCAGGCAGGAGCTCCATGATTGAATGCCTACAATATAATGCAATATAATATAATAAAATACAGGGTATACAGTACATAGAAAACAAACTTTATAGTTCATTAAAATCATTATCTTTGAGTTTTAACATTAAATATTTTACTATGCTTTTAATAAATCGTTCTTCTTTTAAAGATATTGGTAATTATATTTAAATTTATTTCCAGATAGACCCTCTCTGTTATATTTTATAACTAAAAGAGCAATTCAAAATGGTCAAACCCTCCAAAATAATTCCAATAATTAATATATCTTAATATATCTTAAGTGTAATAACCCAAGGGCACCTACATCTCCTATACAGTGGGATAAGACAGGCTGCCCTTTATTATACATACATACATACATACATACATACATACATACATACATACATACATATATATATATATCACCATTCCTATGATTCACAATTATTAAACCTTAGAACACACATGAGATTGTATTTTTGGAGAAGAACAGGCTCCTTTTCAAGAGCTTTCCTTTTCTCTTCTTAAGCATCCAGCAATCTAATCAGCTTCAGTTCCCAACCCAACCATTAAAGAATTCAGAAGAAAAAAAATAGAAATATCTGTTACAATTCAAATTAAAACAAAAAACATATACTGTACCAGGTGTCTGTACAAATCCTTTGTTTAAGTATGGTATAGCAGGTGGGGAAAGGAATACGGGATCTCTCACAAGGAGATATAACTTTAGAAGAATGTTTGTCATTGTAGGAGTTAGGAGAGGAAAGGCATGGATCCTCATACCTACTTATTGAACAGAGTCTGACTTTTGTACAGAGGGGGGCTTTCAGTACTTCATGTCCTGAAAAGAGTCAAATACAGAGGATGAGGAGCAATTGGGAATCCAGGGTTGGATTCTGCCTCCAAGAGTAGAATCCGGTCATTTGCCTTGGAGTTGGAATTTATGGCCTACAGATAGTTATCACAGAGACCATAGGATTGTAGTCTTATATAGTATTATAAAGCACTAAAAATCTATGATACTTAGTGGCCTAAGTAATCTTCAAAATGATAAGCTAAATAGTGCCTCCTTTCTACTGTATTTAAAATAACATTTTTTCCCTTGCCTTATTTTTATTTTATTTTATTTTATTCTTATTTTATCTTATTTATACCCCGCCTATCCCCTCCCTAATGGAGGGCTCTAGGCGGCTTACAACATCAGTACATATTAATTATACATCATATATCATACAATTATTACCGCACGATAGGGAGGAGGACAGGGAACCGGCTCTTCAGCTGCAGGCATCAGACTACATGCCCCAGCATGCCTCGCTTCCGCGCCGGCTGCTGACGTCCAGGAAGCTGTTGTTTCCGGATCCGTCGTCCTCCGCCGTCATCACCGGGATTCTCCAGATCTTCTTTGGATCGAGGACGACCCTCCGCTGGACGCCGCAAATTGCCCCACGTGAGTGGTACCCATTCATCTACTTGCTATATTAGCTTTCGAATCGCTGGGTTGGCAGAGAGCTAGGGCTAGTGACGAGAGCTCACCTCGCCACGCGGTTTCGAACTGCCAACCTTGTGGTCGGCAGTCTAACGGCTCAGTGGTTTAACCCGCTGAGCCACCGCGCCCCTTATGCAAGGGAAACAGGGGTGGGGAACCTTTTTTCTGCGAAGGGCCATTTGGATATTTATAACCGGGGACCGGGGAGGTGGGGGTGGGTTCTCTGGGATTTCTGCAGACCGGGGGCCGGAGTTTGCAGGCGGGAGCCAATCACAAGCACTGGGGGGTGGGGTTTGAGGGCCAGAGCCAATCACGTGGAAGGGGCGGGGTTTGCGGGCCGGAGCCCTGCGGGCCTCAGGCAGGAGCCCTGCGGGCCGTATACGGCCCGCAGGCCTGACGTTGCCCACCCCTGCTATATAACCTTACTGGGAACAGTATGCAGCCTACCAGAGGGTCAGACACCAGATTCTGTTCCCACCTATAATAAAGTCATACCTCAACTTGCTGCTTCCTCCATACGGGGTAGCGGTTAAGGTCTCAGACATGGACAGGAAAGACCCACTTTCAAGTTCCCACTCAACCACAGAGCTCCCTGTGATGAAATTAGGGGAGACAACTAGTATAGAATAGAATAGAACAGCAGCCTCCAAATTGTCCAGTGAAGAGCCTAAGTTGGCCTGAACCAATGCAGAAAGTGTCATAGTCCAGTTTAAAAAAAAATAAAAAACATTTAAAAAGTAAGCTCTTATTTTGGATGGAAAGGCAGTCCCAAACCCTGGAGAATCACCATAATGACTTTGTGGGATGGTTTTTGAGGTTGGCATAGCCAGTTGGCAATAATAGGCCCTCTTCGGAAGAAATCCCCTGGTTTTGATGGGTTGTCATACTGGCCAAGGCACACTGGCAGTGCTTGGCATCTTCTGATCAGGAATGAGAAGAACAATTGACATACCCTTATTGGATAGTGTATTGTATTGAAACTCGGGTTTCCATTGTATTGTATTGAAACAATGGGAACCCATTGTTCAATTGTATTGAACAATGGGTTCCCACCCCCCTTTCATCTAGTCGTCCATACAAACATATGGAGCAGCATCCTAGAGCACTTCATGCTTTTAACTCAGCTTCATCAGGGAAAAAGTCATTCAGCAGCCTGGCTCTGATAAAGAATAAATAGAGAACAGTATATTCCTTCTCACCTTCTATGCTGTTGGAGGTCCCAGCAAATCAGCATGCCTCATTAGCATGTGGATGAGTTCATTCTAGGATGCTCTATATGCTTCTGGAGGAAGCTGTTTGTTGTCCCTCCCACATTCCTCTTCTCCCTACCTCCTTCTACCATCTGAGAAGGTAGCATGCTGCTGCTCCTTCCATCTAAGAGCCATGCCTAAGAAGAACAAGAATCATATTTCCTGGATGGATGTAACTGGACCAAATAAACAAGTAAGATTTATTTTGTGCTTATTTTTTAACCTACTTTGTCTAAGTGTGCAATTCTTTATGCTTGGGTGGGCTAAGTGTGTAAGATCAATAACCTATATTTCTCTAATGTGCTCATCAACGCTATTTTAGATAATACTCTTTTCTGTGTGCATCTTTTTTCTGTATTAAGCTCTGCTCCATTCAGTGGTTCTAAAAGGTAAAGGTTACCCCCGCACATTTGTGCAGTCGTGTCCGACTCTAGGGGCCAGTGTTCATCTCTGTTTGTTAGCCGAAGAGCCAGCGTTGTCCAAAGATGCTTCCACGGTCATGTGGCCGCATGACGCACACGGAACGCTGTTACCTACCCACCGAAGTGGTACCTATTAATCTACTTGCATTTGCATGCTTTCGAATTGCTAGATTGGCAAGAGCTCACTCCGCACGCAGGGCTAGGGATTCGAACCTCCGAACTTGCAATCTTCCGATCGACAAGCCTAGCGCCTTACCCACTGAGCCACCACGCCCCTCTTGTGGTTCTAGCTGTCCACTAATGGTTTCATATGCAACTTACTATATTCTCATCCCTTCTCTCCTTATCTTGTAGAGTCATAGAAGGAAGGGAAATTTAAGATACTGCAATCTTGCCCAGTTCTACTGAATCCTTGAGTGACAGCTGCCAGCCAGTTTAAACATCTCAAGCTGAGGAGAATTCACCAGCTTCCAAGCAGTCTGTTCCATTGTTGAACAACATAGGGTTTGTTTTTTCTGTTGCCCACTCAAAAACTACTTCTTTATAATTTAAACCCATTGGGTTTTTGTTGTTGTTGTTGTTGTTGTTGTTGTTGTTGTTGTTGGTTTTTTTCTGTCTTCTGGAACAAAGAATTCTGCCCTGCCTTCTGAATGACAGCCCTTCAGATCCCTGAAGACAGCTTAGTAGGGGGGGCTCTGGTTAAGGTTAGCTTAACTTCCTTTGAGGCATCAGCTTAGAAAGCAATTCAGCCAGACTTGTGCGGTTTAAGAGAAAGCTTCTTCCGATTTTTCTCAATGTTGCACATTACTTGAGAAGCCAGGAGCTCTCCCATTCATTTCAAAAGCAGATCTTAGATGTGTTTTTCTCTCCTCCCTCGACATAGGAAGTAGTAGAGCTCAGCTGCTGTCAGGTGGCCTGGCCCTTGACTGCAGATGAGCTGCTGTCAGCCAAACAATTGTTTAGCATTTCATCAGAGCAGAGGGGCACAACTTCCAGCAGCAAGGACAATTCAATTCTTTATTACGGTCACAGACCAGAATTATAAATGCAATACATTAAAATGGGGCGTGGTGGCTCAGCAGGTAAGACGCCAGGCTTGTTGATCAGAAGATTGCAGGTTCAGAGGTTCGAATCCCTAGTCCCGCGTGACGGAGTGAGCTCCCGCACTACCCCAGCTCTTGCCAAACTAGCAATTCGAAAGCATGCAAATGCAAGTAGATGAATAGGTACCACGTTGGTGGGAAGGTAACAGCGTTCCATGGGTGTCATGCCGGCCACATGACTGTGGAAGCGTCTTCGGACAACGCTGGCTCTTCGGCTAAGAAACGGAGATGAGCACCGGCCCCTAGAGTCGGACACGACTGCACAACTGTGCGGGGGGAACCTTTACCTTTACCTTACATTAAAATACATTAAAATACAAAATACATTAAATGAAATGAGCGAAGCTTAATAATATATTTGCAATTGGTAGAGTCGTCAATGGGCAGTCCAAGTCTGCCTTATTTTGCAGACTGTATAGCAAAATTTAGCTACATTCAGGGAGACTAAATCATTCTGATCAGTTAGCAACAGTTGGACATAAAAGGGATCAGGATTTCCTGGATATTTTATCAAATGAGGAGTTATTAAGTGGGTTTCGTGAGTCCTTATGATATATACAGTATAACAGGACATGTGATATAGTTTCAATAGCCCCTTGTCCACAGGGGCACAGTCTCAGCTCGTACGGAACTTTTTTGTATCGGCCCTCCAAAACTGCTGTAGGGAGAGCATTACAGCATGCCAAAGTTAATGCTCTCCGAAATTTGGAGACAGTTATGAGAGTTAGGTATCTCGCTGGCTTATAAAAACTTGATTGCCCAGAAAAATGTTTTTAGGCAAAGCAGACTGATCCTGCTGAATTTCCAGGTCTTTGATATGCTGCTTGAATTCACTAAGTGCACGCTCATAACCCATCATTAAGAAAGCCTCACTAGAGAAGCCAAGATGTTGTATTTTTTGTAGGATAGACCCGAGCCATACTGATTTGTAATTGTCCTTGATAAGGAAAGAACCCAAACCTATAGGAAAAAACAGTAGTAGTAGTAGTTTATTGATTAGTCCTGTGACCTTATCAATACAATACAGTACAGTACAGTACCGTACCGTACCATACCATACCATACCATACCATACCATACCATACCATACCATACCATACCATACCATACCATACCATACCATACCATACCATAATAAAATACAATAATAAAATACATATGTGATAATACATAGGGTCATAAATCAGATATATAAATCTCCCTTACAGGATACCCCAATTTGTTCAATGTATTGAGTTCTAATGACTGTTGCCTTAGTTATAAACTTAGCAGTCCTATGTACAATATGCACATTTGAACCTAGGAGGAAATAAGACAGTCTGTGGTTTGGATCCCAGTATGCTGTTCTTTCTAATAAAGTTGATAAATATTTATGCCTAATGGATGCATATAATTGGCAGTTGAACAAAACATGAAAAATATTTTCAATGGTTGGAGAACCGCATATGCAGGTTCTCTCATGATACGGCAAGTGGTGGAAACGCCCATATTTGTCCATGGAATCCAGCAATTCAAATCTAGCTCTAGTATAGGCCCTTCTTAAAGTTTGTGGAATACTCATTGCTAGATACTTTTCAGGTTGAAATATAGTTTTATTCTTAACCAACCAATTTAAAGATCTATTTTTAGTTAATAATTCCATGTCAGTTTGTGCACTAATATCCAGGACTTTCTGTTTAAACATTTCCCTTGCCTGTGAGACCGTTGAAAGCAAATACTGAATAGAAAACCCATGTCTTAAAATAACTTCATAAAGTTGGCTGATCCAGGAATTGGGCTGTGCCATATTTATCTGTTCCATTAAGCATATTTTGGGAAGTCTATCTGAATCCATTTGTTGGATCTTCAGCCAATAAGTAAAAACTTTAATAATTGAGTGACTATGTAAGGAATGGATACCTAATTCTGCTCTGACTGCAGGGGCAGATGTATTTTTATCAGTTCCCAATATGGATCTTAAAAAGCGAGTTTGAATTTGTTCGAGAGGGGTAGCTTTTTTTAAACCCCATAATTCTGCACCATAGGTCAGCATTGGAACTATTTTGGCCCTAAACACTTTCAATATAGGAGTCAGAGTGCCTGGATAATTGTAGTTAAATAATTTATATAATCTTTTATTACTTGCCGCTGCCCTTTCTGAGCTTCTTTTAAAGTGATTTAACCATAAGCCTGAACTGGTACCACTCCTAGATAGTTAAAACAATTAACTTGTTCAATTGACTCTCCATTAAGCTGCCAATTATATTTCACACTTTTTCTGCTGAAAACCATCACTTTGGATTTACGTTTATTAATGTTTAAACAATTGAGAGCACAGTAAGTGTTCAGTTTTTTCAGCAGTCTTCTCAGGCCTATTTGGGAATGTGCCATTAGAACCAGCATATAGTAAAATATTAATAAATTTATCAAGGATCTTTGGCATATGAGTGTCTACATCAAACAGGAATCCTGGTAGATCATTTACATACAGGTTAAAAAGCATTGGGGCTAATATACAACCCTGTCTAACGCCACTGAAGGTGGGTATACTCTTAGTTAGAGAGCCATTTAAACCTGTACGGACTTTCAGATAAGTGTTTGAATAAAGGGCCTTAACCAAAAATAAGAGTCTGGGTTCCATATTTAAACTGGCCAATTTCATCCACAGAATATTTCTATTTATTGAATCAAAAGCCGCACTAAGATCTATAAATGCGGTATACAGTTTCTTGCCATTAGTTAATTGTTTTGAAAGAAGATGATATAGAGTAAAACAATTGTCTGCAGTGGAGTGCTCTGGTCTAAAACCAGCTTGTTCTTCCACTAAAAGATTATTTTCCATAACCCAATCTTCTACCTTGCTCAACAGAAGTTTAGCATACATTTTAGCCACAATTCCAATAAGGCTTATTGGTCTATAATTTTTTGGATCCTTTTTATCTCCTTTTTTATATAGGGGAACAATAATGGCAACTTCCCATCCAACTGGGATACAACCTGTATTATTTATATAAGTAAACAGCCCTGCTAATAGTGGGGCCCACCAATCAATATGAGTCTTAAAAAGTTCCGGAGGTAAAAAATCTTCTCCAGGAGCCTTATTAGATTTTAAAGATCGAATAATAGTTTTGATTTCTGATACAGATACTGGAGGCCGGGGGGGAAGGTTTACAAAAGGTAAAAAATCTGTACTTTGTTTATGCAAAAGGCCCTGATTAGTATTAGAAAATAATTTGGCATAATATTCTTCCCAAGCCGAAGCTGGGATAGGAATATCGAAATGAAATTTACGTTCCTTCAGCAAACCCGATACAGTATTCCAAAAGAAGACTGAATTTGTCCCTTTTGCCCAGATGTCCAAATCAGACCATAATTTTGCTCTAAAAGAGGCTTTCTTAATGGATTATCAATTTCTTATAGTCATGCCTAATTTTTAACATTTTAGCATGATTTTTTGTGGTAGGATGTCCCAAGGCCTGACGCATAGCTGCCCTCAAAAGTTTTCTACTATGTAAACAGTCAGAATTGAACCAATTGGTGCAAATTCGCTGACGGTTTCTAATAGGAAAATTGTTAGTTAAAAAATTTCTTAGTGAATGACACAAGTCACCATATTGAGTGAGGATTTTGTCTGAACCTAAAGTAGAAAAAGAAATTGAATTTCTCCAAATCAGGGCCTGTTCAGAATTCAAAAAAATCGATAATGCCTTGGTATCAACCTTAGCCCATTTAAGTCTTCTCTCCTGCCTCACTTCAAGGTTAGCTAGTATCATCTTGTCATGGGGCGTAAATATCCTTGTATCTGATCTGCTTTGGAAAGAGACTGTAATAGGTTGATGATCGCTATCTTCCCTCACAAGGGCTTGGATGTCTGAAAATAACTCAAACTTATCTCGAGAAACACATATGTAATCTAAAACACTGCTGGAGTTTCCTGCATGATATGTAAAAGGATATATAAAATCAGTTGCTTTACCACCTAAAATAAAAAGGTTACATTTATAAATCAGGGAGACGAGTTGAGAACCTGCAGTATTTCTTTTAGGGTCACTAGAAAGCCAGGGTGGATCATTTATTAAATAATCCTCAGGTATAATACCCAAGTGAACAAAATTTTGTAAAGAGGCCCCCACCCTAGCATTGAAATCTCCTGCTAGAATTACAGTGGCTTTAGAATGATTTTTGTTTATCTTTAACACTGTCTCTTCTAGAGTTGCCCATATATTAGGAGAAAAATAAGAAGAAGTATGTGGTGGGAGATAAATGTTCAGTAACACCAATTCAGAAGATTTATAAGAAAATTTAACAGCTAAATAATGGGGAGAATCATCTCCTAGAATCAACTTCTGTCCTTGCCATCCTAACTGAGCCTTAGCAAGAATAATCAATCCTCCAGATGCCCGCCCTTTAGTCTTATATTGTTTTGCAGGAATGGACCAGGAACTAAAGCCTGGTAGTTGGATCTCTTCATCAGGGTCAGCCAGGTCTCCTGGAGTGCTATAAGGTCAAAGTTTGAGAGAAACTCCACTAAATCCCCTTCTATTTCTTTGGGCTTCCAGCCAGCAATATTCCAAGTTAGTAGCTGAATAGTATCTTTATGCTGTAAATTTGTGGGGATAGCTGTGAAGGTATTGGAATTTTGGGTTTAAAACACAGGAGTTTTTCAGTCATTCTACAGAAGTGATATTATCCAAAATTCCTTCGGTGTCAAAAAAAACACACTGATTTGGCATTTGCCTACATTCTCCTCTATCTATCTGTTGAGTAGGCTCCAGGAAGTTTTGAGGGAGGTGGTCGTTTGGATGAAGGACCAGCAACTTTGGGCTGTTGATTACTTTACAGTCTCTGGGTGTGGCTGGCTTTGCAAGAGGAAGATCTTGATTAGAGTGTACTCTTGATACAACAACTTCCTTTTGTCCTATTATCTGATCAGGGCCCTCAGATAGTGCAGAATGAAGCAAATTGTCATTATCAAGATGGAGTCAATTTGGGCTGTTTTGGAATAGAAGGACATGTGGGCTTGCTGAGATGTAGGTTATTTTCCTTCTTTAACTGAGTTGTTTGATTGCAAGGTTTAGAGAGTTTATAAAAATTTTCTGCAGAGTTGCTGTCAGATGAAAAGTCCAAAGATATCAAGTCAATTAAAGGTTTAGCTGCTTCTCGGGTTAGCAGCAGTGTTTGTTTTAATTCATCCAATCGTCTCAGTATTTCTTCTTGTTCACAGTTTGGTAAGGCTTCAAAAGAGTTAATTAGTCCTGTTTCTAGAGCTTCATCAGTGCCAATTTTTTCTTCTATCATTTCAATATGATTTTGTGGGCAGTGTCTTGTCAAGGACGCTAGAGTTGCTGAGTTGCTGTGGTTTTTATCATTTGGCACGCTGCCCGTAACATGAGGCAGGGGAGTATCTGCTTGAGATGTTAAACCAAAAAGTGCAGACCTTTTTTCATCTCAGAAAACACGAATTGGGTATATTTGAAAAGTTGAAAGAAAAGATTTCATTTTGAACAGCATACAGGGAATGGTGGAATGGTTAAAAGTCAATAAAATTCGTTTATGACCTGTCATACTAGGAAGCCATTCAACAGCACTCAGGTCAATCATATGATGCTGGCATCGAAGAAGTGAGCTAAGTGATAGAATAATAGCTCTTCTAGTGGACCAGCGTCCAATGTTAAATCTGTTGAGGTTAATCCCCAGAGCAACCTGGTTTGTTTGGAGTATGCGGTTGTGCCTGTTTGGGCTTATCTCTTTAGTAGAAGGTAAGGCTGTAAACTCTGCCTGGTTTTGGTTGGCTTTGCTAATCTTAATTTGTTCTTCTGAACAATTTTGTTTCTTTTGGTTGTCCATAAACAATTCAGAATTGGTGCCGATGTTTTGAGTTACTTTAAATGCTGCCAGCTTATCTCCATAACTTTGCACAAAACTTTCAAAGGCTGTTTTTAAGGAGTCCACCTTTGTGTTTATGGAAGTTAAATATTCAAAAGTTGAAATTACAGTTTGTGCAGTTAATAAGCATTGTCTAGCAGCAAAGCCTGTTGTAAATTCCTTTGGAGATTGCTTAACTTGCTCTTCCCCCATCAGAGATGTATTAACAAAGGGAGAAGGTAGTAAAGACAAGGGTTCAATCTGTTGGTTTGATTCCTCATGCAAAGTAGAGGACAGCTCTAATAATTGTTGTTTTTCAATTTCTGTTTCCAAATCCCAGTTCAGCATGTCATAACTGTTGGAGGTAGGGATGGAATAGAGAGGATCTATTTTGTTATTATTTTTACTCACAGTTTTCTTGTCCATCATATAATCTTCAATTTTTGGCTGCTTTGTAGGTTTGGGTAGAGTCTGAGTGCCTGGGCTAGTCCTGTTGCGTTTCTTGTTCTTCCCCATTGCTTCAGTGTCATTGCGTTGTAACTGAAGCCTGTACGATGTTTTAGGAACTTGATGTTCAGTTTTAAAATATCTCTTGCGGAGAATGTGTTTATAAAATAAAGCTAGATAAAAATTAAAACGTGTGGCTAGGCTGTTTATAAAAATGAATAAAACATATAAAAATATCAGAAGGAGCTCAGCAGAGAAGCTGCTGCTCCGTCACCATCTTAGCTCCGCCCCTCGCATCTCGGAAAAAACAGTAGTTTCAACCAATGTGCTATAATGCAAGTCCATGCACCTGTTTCAACTTTAGACAACCCTGCTTCCCTTCTTAATACTACATTTGGGATACAAGGGGCTACCTGAAATATGGCCCTTAAGAATTTGGATTGAACCCTTTCCAGGGGTGTAAAAGAAGGACATGGTTCTAACTGGGCACCAAAGAGTAATTGTACTGTATGCAAGCTTTGGCTGAATATAACTTCAGTGCTGCTGGAATAAACTGTGCTCCCCTGGAAAAACGGAAAGATTGGATTGCAGCTACTGTTTTTTGAGCATTTTGTATAACATAGCTTTGGTGCGCACTGCATTTTGTGGAGCTATGGAAAACCATACCCAAATATTTAAAGGATTTAACTTGTTCAATCAAGCAGCAAGGACATTATACAGCTTATTTCAGCTTTTACCTTTTTTTAAAGCTAATTAATTTAAAAAGTATCATTAAAAAAGAATCTGCAGCTTTTTTTTCTCAGTAGATGGCACTATGAGACTGAATTGCTTCTTCCATTTGTTCCAGAAATAAAAAAAGCCTGCAATGTTTGATTTAAAAAATAATGGAGGGGGCTTAGCATTCAAATAGGCACTGAATAAATTTATTTATTTATTAGTCAAATTTATCACCGCCCATCTCTACAGCAGTAGACTCTGGGCGGTTTACAATAATAATATTAAAATTAAAAACCTATAAATCTTAAAATACAATATAATAATAAATAGAAAAAATCCAAAGGATGGTGAGATCTTAAAAGGAGGATATTACTAAGCTAACCACCCCCAGGAGGAACTATTACTTCCTTCGTCCCAAGCAAGGCGGCAGAAACCTCCTTTATTTATAGATAATTTAACAGTCTCTCACCAAATAATATGTCTACAACTGTTATTTATAGGTGATTGTTAAATTATTGTTCAAATACATTCAAGAGTGTAGGTAGGCATGGGATGGAGAATGATTAATACATTTACAACAATGGAAAACTATGCAGCATCTATAAGTCATATTTCTATAGATTTTAAATTATAATTAATTCAACAAAATAAAAAAAAAAGAAATTGGGCATTCAGCTTAGTGCTGGAAATGTGATACCCAAAATGCTACACAATTTATGCAACAGAACAGGGGTTTGTTTTGGCCAGCAGTTAGTTCACATATTAATTTTATTTTGGAACACCTATTGGTTGGGACAGATGATCATTCTCTTTGAAATTATACATCAGTGATGGAGGAACTGATAATGTAGTCATAATATAAATAATGTAACATATAGTGCAGTGTATAAATCCAGTGACATTGGTTTGTAAACCATGTTTTATGGTTTAGTGTGCTGTGATCTGGACTATTGACTTATTTAACAAACCATGATTAAGACAAGACATGGCTTAGCATATTATATGAACCTAGCTTCTGACTTCTCAGTATTCAGCTTTCTATGTTCATCCCCATCTTTATAATGCAATAGAAGTATCTATTTCAATTTCTTTGTATTACAGTATTAATTAGAAACTTCGATATCACTACATCTAGATTTGCCATTCACACATTTCACAAAAGCGAAAGTTCAGACAATGGTTCACCATTTATGCCTCAAATCAACCTATAATGTTGCTTTATAAATACTTTGGCGAAACTGAGGTGATCAGTGCCTGTCGCACAGGCTGTACAAAGAGCTGCTCTAACAGGAAATAAAAAGAAACAAAATGGTCCAGAGTTGTGCTAAAGAAAGTAACAAATGGAAGAGCACATAGCATTATAATCAGTACATAAAATAAATGTAGCTTTAAACTGTCATTTTTTTCACAATTGTACAAGTCAGTTCTCATACAATAGGTGCTTATACTGTACATCAGGAATTCACTCATACACCCTTGATAAATAGAGGAATGATGTCTTTCTTGCATGAAGCATGTTTGCTTATGCATGATTTTCCTGAATTTCGATTTTGTGTTAACAAGAAATGGCAGGTGAAGGCGGTGAACACTACCAGTTGAATGCAATGGCTTCCTGAGTCAGTTGCTACAGGCACACTATTGTGATTCTTTCCTTTTGGGGGTGGGGTGTTATTACTGCTTAAGTATGCTTTTCTAGGAACACAACTATCATCCTATATCAGAATTTTTTTTTCATAAATTTTATTGAGTTTTAAAATACATATTAAGAGTTAAAGCAGAAAAAAGAAATAGAAATACAAAGTAAGAAAAGGATAAAGAAAAAGTGAAGTCAAAAAGAAAAAATAAACAAAAGAAATATAGAAAGTAGATGCCTCCAATCTATCTTTGGTCTTTAAATACAATAATTTGCTTTAAATGTTAGTCTTTCATACAATACACAGGAACTTTTCTTTGTCATATACACTTCAATTTCTATAATCCAATCTTCTGGTCTTCATGCAGATTTCACCTTTCTTACAATTCTCCAATTATCCATCTGTGGTTTCCACTCCTTGGGATAATGTCCATTTAAGTATTCTTAACTGTTCCAGTTTAATATTTTTTATTCACTCTTTTCATTTTTACATCTATATTTATATTTATATTTATATCCTTAATAAAATCCACTTGGTCTTAAATCATTTATATAACAAATCAAGACCTTATTTTAATTCTAATAAAATACAATATATTCTATTAATATATATCCATAAAAATAACATTAATTTAATCATAATCTATATTTAAACTATAATTATACCGTATTCTACTTCTTCCAACAAATTTACCTAATTAACAAATTTTTTTAACTATATATTCCACTAATACAAAACCTAACATAATACATAACATAATACATAATATACCAATTCTTATAATATTCATACATACATATTCATACATATAATTATAGAAATATGTCATCCTATAATAACATTAGTTCTAATTCCACCTCATCATCTCATTGTCTTCTCATATATGTATCTCCAAGAAAAAAGTAATCTATAATATCAACTTATATTTATATTTATAATCTTATATCTTACACTTAAAATATCACATTTTTATGTATCCATACAGTTTCTCATATCAACTTTTGTTGTTGTTTATTCCTTCAGTCGCTTCCGACTCTTCGTGACTTCATGGATCAGCCCACGCCAGAGCTTCCTGTCGGCCGTCGCCATTCCCAGCTCCCCCATGGTTGAGTCCGTCACCTCCAGAATATCATCCATCCATCTTGCCCTTGGTCGGCCCCTCTTCCTTTTGCCTTCCACTTTCCCTAGCATCAGCTTCTTCTCCAGGATATCCTGTCTTCTCATTATGTGGCCAAAGTACTTCAGTTTTGCCTTTAATATCATTCCCTCAAGTGAGCAGTCTGGCTTTATTTCCTGGAGTATGGACTGGTTTGATCTTCTTGCAGTCCAAGGCACTCTCAGAATTTTCCTCCAACACCACAGTTCAAAAGCATCTATCTTCCTTCGCTCAGCCTTCCTTATGGTCCAGCTCTCACAGCCATAGGTTACTACAGGGAATACCATAGCTTTAACTATGCGGATCTTTGTTGTCAGTGTGATGTCTCTGCTCTTAACTATTTTATCCAGATTTGCCATTGCTCTCCTCCCAAGAAGTAGACGTCTTCTGATTTCCTGGCTGCAGTCAGCGTCTGCAGTAATCTTTGCGCCTAGAAATACAAAGTCTGTCACTGCCTCCACTTTTTCTCCCTCTATTTGCCAGTCATCAATCAAGCTGGTTGCCATAATCTTAGTTTTTTTGAGCTTTAACTGCAACCCAGCTTTTGCACTTTCTTCTTTCACCTTCGTCATAAGGCTCCTCAACTCCTCCTTGCTTTCAGCCATCAAAGTGGTATCATCTGCATATCTGAGATTGTTAATGTTTCTTCCAGCAATTTTAACTCCAGCCTTGGATTCCTCAAGCCCAGTACGCCGCATGATGTGTTCTGCATACAGGTTGAATAGGTAGGGTGAGAGTATACAACCCTGCCGTACTCCTTTCCCAATCTTAAACCAGTCCGTTGTTCCATGCTCTGTTCTTACCGTTGCTACTTGGTCGTTATACAGATTCCTCAGGAGGCAGACAAGATGACTTGGTATCCCCATACCACCAAGAACTTGCCACAATTTGTTATCATCCACACAGTCAAAGGCTTTAGAATAGTCAATAAAACAGAAATAGATGCTTTTCTGAAACTCCCTGGCTTTCTCCATTATCCAGCGCATATTGGCAATTTGGTCTCTAGTTCCTCTGCCTTTTCTAAAACCAGCTTGTACATCTGGCAATTCTCGCTCCATGAATTGCTGGAGTCTACCTTGCAAGATCTTGAGCATTACCTTACTGGCATGTGAAATAAGTGCCACTGTTCGATAGTTTGAACATTCTTTAGTGCTTCCCTTTTTTGGTATGGGGATATAAGTTGATTTTTTCCAATCTGATGGCCATTCTTGTGTTTTCCAAATTTGCTGGCATATGGCATGCATCACCTTGACAGCATCATCTTGCAAGATTTTAAACAGTTCAGCTGGGATACCGTCATCAACTTTTACTCTATGTCTATTCCAAATCCGTGTTTTCATTAACCTTGTGTCCCATATCATCATACTAAATCTCCTGTTTAGGTTATGCCAAGATCATAATATACAACTTGTTTTGTTCTGTAGCTCATGTAGGATGTCAAAATATTTATTTCACCATAACTATCAATTTGCATGTTAAAATCTTCCTGTCTCAACTTCCACAATGTGTTTGTGCCCAGACTATAATGTGTAGCCTGTTTAGTTGTCCGCCTGTAAAATATCAAAGTCTTCTTCTGTACCAATGTATTTAAAATCCTCTTTTTGTTTCTCTGCTGTCTCGAAAAAAATTTCTTCCGTTTCTGAATCTATCTCTTGTGTCTTTTGTTCCTGAGCCACCAAATCTATCAGTATAAGTTCTATTGATTTCTTAATTTCTAAAAGAGTTTCACTAAATTATTTTTTAAAATCTTGAAGTGCTGTTAAAAAAGCCATTTTCATCTACCCCCTCCTTTTCAGGCTGCTGTAGCTAGATGTTCTAGTCAAAACAAAACAGGGAGTGTGTGGTCAGCTGATCTATTTGAATGGAAAGTTACCAGTAATATCTGTTTATTAAGTAAGAAAAACTTTTAAAGTAAAAGATGAAAGATTCCATAGAACAATATTTCAAACAGTTTATAAAAGGAAAAATAAAGAATGAATTCCAAGTGAGACAAAAATCCACTCTAAAAAAAGGTAGAAAGATAAGAAGGAAAAAATTCAAACGTTTCACTGTACTTTTGTTCTTCAGGCTACAAGCTGCTTAACCCAAACAAACAGTTTCTCAGAAAGTAAATAGTCAATTGGTTTGTCGGGTGAAAAATTACCAGCAAAATCTCTTAAGTCCCAACTTAATGCAAACGTTTCCCTATGTTGCAAAAATAAAATCTATCAAATCATGTCAACTGGATTTCTATTTTCTCAGTGGAAACGTTTCGCTCCTTATCCAAGGAGCTTCTTCAGTCTGAGCAAAGTTAGTAAGGGAATCCTTAAATATGTTTCTAGGTGGCTGTGTGTCCTTGCACCTGGGGCTAGGTCATGGTTATTTTGAGATGTTATTTCTAAGTCCCTTTATCATCTAAAGGAGGATCGTTAAGATTACCAATTCTGCTGTTGAGCTTGCAAAATGGTCTTAATCTTCCTAGGCACAGAAGACAAAGCAGGAAGGAAAATAGGGGAAAGATTGTGCCTGAGGCCCCCACCTCTATTCAACGAAGGATTTTCCAAGTTGGCATAAATGGATTCCTTGACCCCTCTCTCAAACCACCTATCTTCTCTGTCTAAAATGTGAATCTTTCCCCTATTTTCCTTCCTGCTTTGTCTTCTGTGCCTAGGAAGATTAAGACCATTTCGCAAGCTCAACAGCAGCATGGTAATCTTAACAATCCTCCTTTAGATGATAAAGGGACTTAGAAATAACATCTCAAAATAACCATGACCTAGCCCCAGGTGCAAGGTCACACAGCCACCTAGAAACATATTTAAGGATTCCCTTACTAACTTTGCTCAGACTGAAGAAGCTCCTTGGATAAGGAGCGAAACGTTTCCACTGAGAAAATAGAAATCCAGTTGACATGATTCAAGCTACAGACAATTCCACCTGGATGACTGAGAACCTTCATAGACAAAATCTATCAAACTTCCACCAAAATCAATTATAGCAAAGAAAGCACAAAATTAGCCAACATTTTAAGCAAAGTCCAAAGATAAATCTTAGATGATAAAAACGTTCTAATCTGAGAAAAAAAATAATATAAAGTGGTCTAAAAGCTGACTGCACACTCTTATGTCTCTCAGGAGACTTATGTTCCTTGCAGAGCTAGATACTCCTCCGGCCATTTCACTGCATTCACCCCCATTCTCTCTGTGGTGGAAACTGCAAAGAAAAACAGGAGTGGGCAATTCCAACGGCCCTGTGAGTAATCTTCTGGTCCCCCCTTCTTCAGGGGGAAGCTTCAGTGGTCTTACAATTTCTGTAGACCCCTGCAAACAAAGAAAAGTCAGCCAGGTCTTCAGCCCTCTGAAAAATTCTGACTTGTTGAGCTGCCAGCCAAGCTTGGAGTCATCCTATATCAGAATTGACTGTACAATGTCCTTACTGTAGCCACTCAATTTCTTGTAGAACAATATTTTCAAGCTAGTTTTAACTTAAAATAAATGTGCTTTCTTCAAATAGCTCGCATTCTTAATAAAATGACATGTCACAGATTAAAGCCTATCTTGATTTTATTAGGATCATTCAGATCTTTGTTAATAAGGTGGAAAGATAAATAAACTGGATTTAATTTTTCCTGAACATGTCTGTTCATATTTATTTATTGTATGGCACATTCACATCGTGTTACAATAAAAAACATAGAGCATAATAAATACGAAATATAAAATATAGACAGGAAAATTACAAACATGTGTCTAGGTTACAAATACAGTTTTTTGCTTCAGTTCTCACAGCCAGGAAATCAGCAAAGTCTCCATTGTAGGCTCAGTTTTGACACTGTCACTATATATAAGAGGCGTGGTGGCTCAGCGGGTAAAATGCCAGGCTTGTTGATCAGAAGATCGCAAGTTCGGAGATTCGAATCCCTAGCCCTGCGTGCAGAGTGAGCTCCTGCACTAGCTCCAGCTCTTGCCAACCTAGCAATTCGAAAGCATGCAAATGCAAGTAGATTAATAGGTACCACTTCGGTGGGTAGGTAACAGCGTTCCGCGCGCGTCATGCAGCCACATGACCGTGGAAGCATCTTCGGACAACACTGGTTCTTCGGCTAACAAACGGAGATGAGCACCGGCCCCCTGGACACGACTGCACAAATGTGCGGGGGGAACCCTTACCTTTTATACTATATAGTGTAAACTATATAACTATATAACTATAGGATAGTTTGTTTTTCGGCCCCACAGTCACAATTCGATGATGTTGTTTTGCCCCATTTATAAAGGGCATCTGCACATCTACCATGACCCATGCGAATTCGGTTCAAGGTTGTCCATATCACATGGAGCTGGTCAAATCCAAGTGGTTTTTCCAAGATGCAGGGCAAGTTTGGGCATTGTGGAGGGCAATTTCCTAGCCAATGTTGTTTCCACATGTTGTGGATATTGAAATCATTTTCTAGAATTGCTTTAGCAGTAGAAATGGCTGGATGTCTCAATGTCAGCCTGTTTCGCTCCAAGCAGGCCACATCATTTAGTATTGGTAGCTGGGGATTACCAATAATCTTCCGATATTCTTGAAGAAGGGCACTCTTTCATCTTGCATCCGGAGGTGGTATATGGCTCAAAACAGGCAGCCAGTCTGTTCATAATGTAATATTGACACCAGAAGCTTCCACAGGTCAAAATGGCAGCCCGCATATAAAAAGAGTAGAGCTTCAATTGCACAGTTGTGGTCAAGATCTTGACTTTTGTGACCACCCCTATGGACAGCCCTAACTGATACTGCTATAATCCACTTACATACACCTAAAGGTAAAGGTTCCCCCCGCACATTTGTGCAGTCGTGTCCGACTCTAGGGGCCAGTGCTCATCTCCGTTTGTTAGCTGAAGAGCCAGCGTTGTCCAAAGACACTTCTGCGGTCATGTGGCCAGCATGATGAACGCAGAACGCTGTTACCATCCCACCGAAGTGGTACCTATTTATCTACTTGCATTTGCATGCTTTCGAATTGCTAGGTTGGCAAGAGCTGGGGCGAGTGCGGGAGCTCACTCCACACGCAGGGCTAGGGATTCGAACCTCCAAACTTGCGATCTTCCGATCGACAAGCCTGGCGTCTTACCCGCTGAGCCACCACGCCCCTTTTTACATACACCTAGGCAGAAGTAAAAAACAAAAACAAAAATGTGTAACTTGACAGAAGAACAAAAACACTCTTTGTTTCTACATATTTAGAGCCTGGAAGAAATGGCTAAGAAAAAAAAAGAAGGAAGTGATTTGCATAGAAAAACAACCTGATGAGATAAAAAGGGATATGATATTGAAAATGCTGACAGGTTGTTTGACATTAAGAGAGGAAAGAGGTGAAGTTTAAAGGGACAGAACAATTACTCACCAGTAGGAGGTAAAGGGTTCCATCCCAGGTTCCACCAGGGAAGGGAATGAGAGAAAGGGCTCAGGACAGAGAGTGAGCAACACCCAGGGTGGAACAGCCGGAGCAGCAGAGGCGCCAGCAGAGCCACAGGCTGACCAGGAGGGGGCTGGGTCTGCTGGAGCTCTCAGGGCGTGCCCAAGAGCTCCACTCACCAGAAGCAAGGAGAACTTTGGGCAAGACAACTGCAGCTGAGCATCTTTGCCAAGGGGAGAGCTGTTTACACACGATATGTTTGTGTATGTAGTAGGGGGTTGAAAATGCATTGCCTTGTTAAGGAAACTGTCCAGCCAACTGTTGTGTAAAGTTATTCTTGTTATCTATGTTCTAAAGCCTTTGACTGTGTGGATTATAACAAATTGTGGCAAGTCCTTGGTGGTATGGGGATACCAAGTTATCTTGTCTGCCTCCTGAGGAATCTGTATAACGACCAAGTAGCAACGGTAAGAACAGAGCACGGAACAACAGACTGGTTTAAGATTGGGAAAGGAGTACGGCAGGGTTGTATACTCTCACCCTACCTATTCAACCTGTATGCAGAATACATCATGCGACGTGCTGGGCTTGAGGAATCCAAGGCTGGAGTTAAAATCTCTGGAAGAAATTTTAATTATCTCAGATATGCAGATGATACCACTTTGATGGCTGAAAGCGAGGAGGACCTGAGGAGCCTTATGACGAAGGTGAAAAAAGAAAGTGCAAAAGCTGGGTTGCAGTCAAACCTCAAAAAAACCAAGATTATGGCAACCAGCTTGATTAATAACTGGCAAATAGAGGGAGAAAATGTGGAGGCAGTGACATTGTATTTCTAGGCACAAAGATTACTGCAGACGCTGACTGCAGCCCGGAAATCAGAAGACGTCTACTTCTTGGGAGGAGAGCAATGACAAATCTTGATAAAATAATTAAGAGCAGAGACATCACACTGACAACAAAGGTCCGCATAGTTAAAGCAATGGTATTCCCCGTAGTAAACTATGGCTGCGAGAGCTGGACCATAAGGAAGGCTGAGCGAAGAAAGATACAGTAGATCCTTTTGAACTGTGGTGTTGGAGGAAAATTCTGAGAGTGCCTTGGACTGCAAGAAGATCAAACCAGTCCATACTCCAGGAAATAAAGCCAGACTGCTCACTTGAGGGAATGATATTAAAGGCAAAACTGAAGTACTTTGGCCACATAATGAGAAGACAGGATACCCTGGAGAAGATGCTGATGCTAGGGAAAGTCGAAGGCAAAAGGAAGAGCGTCCGACCAAGGGCAAGATGGATGGATGATATTCTGGAGGTGACGGACTCGACCGCGGGGGAGCTGGGTATGGTGACGGCTGACGGGAAGCTCTGGCGTGGGCTGGTCCATGAAGTCATGAAGAGTCGGAAGCGACTGAATGAATAAACAACAAATGTACATCTGCTTATAGATCTGTAAGGTTATTGTTTTAATGCAGTAGTCAAGTAGAGCTGTTCTCAAAATTTGGATCTGAATGCAGGAAAGGTGTGTTGTCTGTTATAACTAGCCTTGGGTGTTATTGAGCATGTGGAGGGAAAGGGGGAATGCCCCTTAGGACCCCCTCACTGGTTGGAGAGGTAGCAGTAGGCTTGGTTCAAAGGTTTTGGAAAGGAAGTAGGTAAGAAACTGACAGTGACCCAATGGCCGGGCATTTCCCCTGGAGACAGTTTCTCAAACTCAGGACCAGTAACTAGGAAAAAACAGGACTATTCAGAAAGGGCTACAGCATCCAGTTGAGATATTTCTTCATGTGACATGTGCTCTCAAAAACAAATAGTTCCTTAATAACTGAGCCTTACCATAACATGTGCAGGTTCTATAAAAAAGGAGACTCCAGAAGACCACATTTGTCTTAAATCATTATTTATGTAACCCTTATTAGTTGCCAAATACTAACAGAAAAAAAAGCAATATCAAATGTATTTAAGGATATTAGCAACTGCTTAGTCTTTCCCTTGAATGTACATGTTCCTCAGCCAATAGGTAAAATATTACTTCCTTTAGTTCCTTTGCTACTTTCCATATTGGTTGAGTCCATGGCATCAGTCCTTGTCCAGGACTTCCATGTTTTGTCTGACTGTTGGGGTTCCTGCCAGATGCTTATCAAGCTTGCTCACCCAAACAGCAGAAGAACTGCTGCAGTTCATGACTTTCCAAACGCCTTTTGTGAAATGCCTCCTGTTCTGCATGGTCTTCATACCAATACTTCCTTTTTCTCACAGCTCTGGGGCCCTCCTTCTTTAAAACAGAATATCCACACTAATTTGCCATAATGTTAACTAACTTCAAGAAGAGTCACAGCATAAAAGCTTTGTCACAGTATCTTCATCCTAAATTCATTTTAGATACCGGGCATATTTGCTATTCATGACAAGAGTTGGTTGGAGGACATGGCTCCATAACAATCCAAGAAATTAATCTCACGGACAGGGAGCCAGTAGTCTGAAAACGAGTTCAGCATAGAGACTATGCCATGACAACTGATGATTAAACCAAAAAAAATAGTTGCCGTATGTTTCAGTCTAATGCTTTGCTGGTAGTATCATTACCATGATTAATTCATGTTTTCGTAATGAAGCTTTAAAGTGAATTAGCTATTTATAAAACAGCTGTATCTGTGATTGTCTTTCATATTTTTTAAAAAATAAAATACTGGAGGATAATGTCTGTCTTAGGATAAACTGTATGTTACAAAATAATGAGCAATTCTGAAGAACTCCTCTTCAAGGAAGAATGTTCAAAGGAAAAAAGGGTTAGATACAAAGGCCTCAGGAAGGTTTGGATCCAAGCTCAGAAACAGAAATTCCAGAATAAACAGCCGCCTTCTACCTTCATCCTAGCTGCCTACCCAATTTGTTTACTTCTCCATCTCATCAGAAAACTCCAGTTCCTCCAGCTGGGGGGGAAATAGCTTGGGAGTGATTGGGTCAGCAGCTTACGCCATTCACCATTTTCAATACTCTCTTATTTCTCTTACTCTAAAATTAACAATTGTACACAATATTTATATAATCATAAACAATTCTAATCATCAAATCCCAAAATTAAAGTTTCATTTTTTTCAGTTTCAAGCAAAAAGTCAAAAAGTCCAAGTAGAAACATAGCTAGACAAAGTCTTTTCTTTAATCAAAGTAGTCAATTTTGCCATCTTGGCCAGTTCCATTAACTTCACCATCCATTCTTCCATAAATCTTCCTTACTTTTGGAACTGTTTAAACAACTGTAATTTTGCAGTTTTTTATTTGAATTTATTTTGAACCTTAGGCAATAATTTTACAGATAGGTCACTTCCCTTACGGACCATCCACAACACCCTTACCCCATTCATTAGGTGCAAAATCTTAAACACATACTGTAGTTTGCTATTTAAGTCTATGACTGAGCTGTGCAGATGGAAATAGAGGAAAATACTGTAGTTCAGATTCTATCATATTCCTAAGGATGTCATTGGGAAAGAAGCAGAGTCTAAACTGGAACTGGAATTAGTTCTATTTAGTGGAGGAGATCATTCTCCTTGCTGAACTCAATTCAAATGTCACTCAGTGTGGTTTGGAGTTTTGCCTACCACATGTATTAATCAATTAGCTAACTTTAGCATATACTGTATTTTTCAAGAAAAGAAAGATTCCCAAGGGGAAATAGGATTTCCTCCCTACAGCTCACTGTCTTCAAAACATGTGCATAGGAAGCTTCAACTGTTCTGGGATTTATGATGGATGGAGTGTCTTGCATTCACTGCTAACTAAAACCCATATACTGTATATACTGTATTTCACCAAAAGGGGACAGGTTTGGCAATAGACCTTTTTTACAGTTACCATAACAACAAATTCTCATTCTACACTGGATGAATTAGATACAAGGATGTAGCTCCCAGAGCAATTGTGCAGGAGTTGACATTCAGATCTTAGTATGAAATTCTTTATGTTCAGAACACTGTTCTACATTACAGATTAATCAGGCATGGGAAAAGAAAAAAAAGTATCATCTTTATGGGCACTTTGCAATATATGGTTTATCCCATGATATATCAAATATTAAGTTAATATCAAATTAATGAAAGTAGTAGAAGTAGAAGCATATCAAATTAATAGAAATAATGTGCAAGGCAAACTGATTTTGAAAGTAAGGGAACTTAAAGTAATGGAAAGTAAGTTCTGCTGTTTGAAGCAAAAAGTCCAGAGGGCATGGCCAAACCCATTGGATTGCATGTCCACCAAAATAAATGTGGCACTCTATATGGCTACAACAATGTTCTTGTTATTTCATATAATATAATAATTTGGTTGTTTTTTATTTTTGATTTCAGTAAAGCTTCAGTTCTCGTGTTGCTGTACATTAAATAGGAAAGAAGAGCTCTCAGGATCATAGAAACTGAATGGGGAGAAACTCTATTCTAAATTACACTTTCATCTTCATCATTTTAAGCATGAAATGAATTCCAGAGTTTGATTAGTTTAATTAACATCTTGTAATGAGATGCAACTGATAATTTAGTCAACTACTCTTATAGTTAATTTTCTGGTGTGATCTTGGCTATCTTTAGCTATGAAACATTAAGATATGCGAAGTTCCAGAAATGTCATTTTGTATAGCACACAAAGGAATATCTAAAGTATATGACTTTTATATATTTATTCAACTCAAAGAAGCTTTGTAAACTAAACTAAATTGAGCTTCCACTCAGACTACCATTAGCTGTCCTTCATGAATTGTTACTTGCAGTGGTGAAGGTCATGATTGGTCATGATTCCCTGAAGAAAGAATAGCAATCCACTTCAATATTTTACCAAGAAAATCAAATGGATATTCTCAGCTGGGACAATAACAACATGATACTAGAAGATGACTCTCCACCACAGTCCTGACTGTAAACAGAAAAGGGTGACATTCTTAGTTGGGGTCTGAGGTATTAGCCAAACAAAGAGGGCAATATGAGACATCCCTTTTTAGCCTATCTATTTGAGGAATTGGAAAAGTTATCTAGCAACTTCCTGGGATGCAGAGCAACCTAAAGTCAAATGTGACAGGATCTAGCCACTGATGCCTGCCAACAGCTGTTTTGACTGTCAATCAGTGTTCCAAGTAAGCAAGCAGATTAGCAGATTTGGAATCTGAGTTAGTGATGCTGCTGTTCCTGAAAGCAATCTGCCAGTTCTGAGTTAGCTAAAGCTGGATCTATCAAGTGTGCAACCACATCAACAGCATACCCTACTGTTTGTTTTGATGTGTGTGTGTGTTTGTGTGTTGTGTTAAGTTGGACTTTGAGCAATGTGTCTCTTCAGGACATGTCTTGTAATTCTGTGTAGGCTGTTCTCTGATTTTTGGTAGACTTCAACACTCTCATGTTTATTAATTTCAGCACAAAGCTTAACTTAAGCAACAATCCTTCAGTTCAAGACTGACAATTTAGTATACACTCCTGAGTCAAACCTTTAGACCACTGAGTGAATGGGACCCAAAGCTAACCCAGCAAACATCTTCCCCAAAGTATATTGCTTTACATTTGGCCTGTGGACAAGCATTATCTGCAAAAAGCTGTTGCTTTCTTTGTTTTAATTTTGTTTTATGGTTATAGTCTTTCTGACTGTGTAAGGGAGGGGGAGAAAAAACAAATGTTGCTTTGAGCTTCATTAATTTTATTTACTGTTAACTTCTTTGTGCCAAAGGAATAGTACATTTTTGTGCCAACATAACTGGGAATTCAACTCAGCTTTCAGCATTCTGAATATGGGCTCAAGGCAGATCCAGAAGACACCCTTCGCCAACTCTTACTTTTAAATTTGTTTGCCTGGCCTGGGGTGGTTTCAGTTTCACAACAATGAAAACAAAGCATTCAGCCGTCTCTAGTTCTGGTTTCCCAACAGTTCACTGCTTCCTCATCTAGCTAGCCATTGGGGTTACTATTAGGCCGGGCTCACCTCCCACCTCAGTCCGCCTCTGCTTGCCTGTTGCATTTGGCATAGCCTCTCAAATCAGATCATTTGGACATTCTGTTTCTATGCCAGCTGCCCACCAATGCCAATTCCAACATCTTCCTTCTTTTTTGGTGGGGGGAGGTATCTTTTTTATTTGGGGGGGGGTATCTTTCTTTTTTTGTACTGGCAGATTTATTTTAAAGTTTAAAACACAGGCATGAATTAACAAGTTAGGTGCCAAATTTTTCTTTTTAAAAATTTTAATTTGTTTTATTATACTGTTAGAAGACATACATAATATATTATTTCAGTACACTGGTCTTTATACAGTATTGACTAGAAATTATTAACACTCTAATGTTTAGATAACTTAGACCATTAAAGCTAAAAAAGAAATGTATTGTATCAGTATTAACTATATTTAAAAAGTTGATGTTAATAAGCATAAGATTATTTATGCAAGTAGATAAATGGGTACTACCTTACGTGGGAGAATGTGCTGGCGTCCTGTCGAGGGAGCCGGTTCCACCAGAGAAAAGATCAGAGGAAGACTGAATGCTGCCGGTGAGGACAGACAGACCCGGAAGTGACATCAACAGGACGTCAGCAGCCGGCTCAAGGCATCCTGGGAATTGTAGTCCAGAGCCTTAGAAGAGCCTGTTCCCTTACCCCCTCTCCTGGTGCGCGGGTTAATTACACTTGGTGATATTGTATAATGACAAAAAATGTATATAGATATGTATGTAAGCCGCCTAGAGTCCTCCGTTAGGGAGGGGATAGGCGGGGTATAAATACCACTATAAATAAAATTAATAAAATATTTAGCTTTTACATGCAGAGCTGAATATATCATTAAGAAGCAGCTGCAAATTACATCAAAATATTTGTTGTACAATAAAGGTCTCAATCTTATGCTGATGACTTAATACAGGTAGTCCTCATTTGTTCAGCAACTATTCAAAGTTATGAAAGTGTTGAAAAAATGGACTTGTGACTGGTTCTTGAACATACGACCATCACAGCACCCCCACAGTCATGTGATAAAAATTCGAGCCAGCCCGCATTTACTCCCTGCCCCCCCAGCTGCCCCCCAGCTGCCCCCCAGCTGCCCCCCAGCTGCCCTTTGTTGTCTTCGCCTGGCCTCCCCACCAGTGTGCTCACCATCCTGGCCATGCACAGGAAGGCACCGTGGCTCTAGGGCTCCTTGCCACGCCACAGCTCTGGGGCTGCTTGCACCCTCACACATCCTCCCCCGGCCCTGCTGCACTTGCATTCTGCCTCGCCAGCCACCCACACACCCTTGCACACCTTCCCTCAGCCCTGCTGTGCTCGCCCCGGGATTTGGAACTTCCTGCTGGCTTCCCCAATGACTTTGTTTGTTGGAAGCTGGCAGGAAGTTACAAGGAAGTCCTTGCTTAACGACCCGCGATCCTTGCTTAACCATGGCAATGGGGACTGCAGGGATTGCCATGACTAAGTGATGCTGTCACCTGACATTATGCTTTACAACCGCATTGCTTAGCAACAGAAATTCTGGTCCCATTACCATTGTTAACTGAGGACTACCTGTACTCTCCACTGTATTGTTACTTATTATTGTTTGTGCATGTTAAGAAAATAATATATAGACGAAAGCAAAATAGGCAACAACTATAAAGAAAAAAAGGCTCTTTAGTTTCCAACATCTTCCTCTGCTGTATGTATCTGTCTGCCTGCCCACCTGCTTTGCCTAGCACAGTCTCCCTATGCTGATAAACTGGCCCTTTTGCCCTACCAGCCTCTCAGGCAATTAGACACATGTTTTTTCCAAACGCTGCCATCAAATCTGGCACCTGTCAGGAATGGGATAAAGTCACCTCTGAAGGGTGATCCTTCACTAACATAAAGTACTCAACCTTAATGCAGCTGTGCCCTATCTGGCCCAACAGCCTTACTCTTCCCAGTAGGACCCAGGCTTGCCAATCAGCTAAGCCAACCTGTCTGGCACCCCACAGATGCTAATGATCAGAGGCAGCAAAACTACATTATTCTGCAAGTCAACAGGCATTCTCCATTATCAAGTTGAGCTTGGCAGCCCAGAAAAACAAGCCAAAAAAGAAATAGTTTGAAATAGTTTTTGAAGTTAGATTAAGATACTTTCTGCCTTAGTGCACTATCAGCTTAATTTGGGCTGTATCCTGGACAATTTTCAAGGCAGCTGCTGTGGAGTTCCTTATCCGTTCTATACCACTTGTCTTAATAGAGGTAAAAGAAGAACGTTGCATACATTTATTAAAGATGAACTTCTGAAGCTGAAACTTGGCAGGATTAATGTCCTCTAAAGAACATTGCTACTATTTCCATCCTCTTTTGTCAAAAATAAAAGAGTAGCAGGTATTTTGGCCCTTGTGCATTATAGCCTATTGCTGTTTTTTTAAAAGAAAAAACTTTGAATCAGTTTGAATCAGATATCTTTCCCTCTGAATCCTGAACTCAAATTTTAATTGAATCATATAAGGACTGATCCATCAATGTACCCCCTACTCTGACATTCCAGTCCATTCATAAAGAGACGACACAATTAGCCCTTTCTGTTGCACAAAACAGCCCCAGCTTATCTGTTTGAAGTTTGGCAGAGATATTCCTCACCATGAGATTATTCTTTTCTACAAATGTCATTACATTTTGTCTCAAAGCAAAAAAAATGTATAGGCCTTAAAAAAAATAGAAAACATTTAGCCTAAAAGCCCCTGGTTGTTGTTTTTTAATCTGTTTGGGGTTTTTTTTATCTGTTTGGGGTTGCTTTCTCCATTTATGTTCTAAATATTCTACACATTTTATCCCATTCTGATGTTTTAAGTTATAACCACTGGTTGTTGTTGTTGTTGTTTTTCTCAGGCTGAATAACAAACAATATTCATGATGTTCTCAATATTCCAAAAGAATCCATTGAACTAAAACAGTTATAAACTGCTGCAATAGTTTTCCTTGTCTGCAAACTCTGCGTAAAGTAATTCTGCACTTACAAATAGGATTTTATTCATAAACTAATGAAGATTTAATAGAAAATTCATTTTTCTTCCCTGAAATTTCCAGCTGTTCTGTTAGCCTGCTCTCTACTTCTATGAAGCAGGCTTTCTCCATGCTCACAAGTAATGCTTCATTAAGTTTAATGTTACCTAGGAATTGATTTTACAAATACTCCTCTAGCAATAGTCTTGAATTCTTATGCTAGAAACAAGATTAAATAGCATCTATAAATCCCTCCTGCCATAAGGATTATAAATTTGTTTCCCCATTACTAATCACATTATGCATTATGAACAGGCAATGTGCAGAGAAGAAAGGACATGCAAAGGCACAAGGAGATATTTCAGTATATTCAATCATTTTCTGTGTTCACAAGGAACAAATTTCAGTGTACCGTTGTTTGAAAATCAAACACACTTTCTCAGCCCAACTCACCTCACAGGGTTGTTGTTGTGAGGAAAATACGAGGAGGAAGGACTATTAGGTATGTTCGCCGCCTTGAGTTATTTATAAAAATAATAAAGGTTGGATAAAAATTAAATAAATAAAATCATGCTATGCTGAAATATATCCCACATGCGCAGAAATAGCTCCACACATAACCAAAACGATACAAGGCAGTATATAAAATTATACTTTCTTGAATGTGAACTTTTGTAAATTATTTCAGCATCTTTTAGGAATGATGAGTTAAATTATTAAAGTTAAAATTCCAATCAAGATAGGTAAAGATCTTATGTGAATTTATCTGAGAGGAAAATTTCATTCTGCAAGTGAGTTTTAGTTCCAATATGTTAGTTCTAATATTTCAAAATATTGCTCAAATCTTAATCAGCATACATACATGTTTCTTATTCCTTAATATTTGGCTCTGTAGATGTGGTAATGTTATATGGATCTATGTATGCATTCAGATATCTTGCATATGCATACGTGTGTGTGTGTGTGTGTGTGTATACATACATATATACATACAGTATATATAATATTCAGTTAGTCTGGAGATTCAATAAGGTTGAGTATAGAATCTATATGAGACAGCTGTTTTGGGTAACCCTAACCCCTATCCCAAGCCACCAGATAGCACCAACAAGTGTTATCAACACCATCTCAGTATTATGAGCAGGTCTGAATCCTGAGTAAAAAGGGTCCAGACAATCTGCTTCTTCCAGGCCCTCAGGAGCTGTAAGCCCACCACTTTCTCAAAAACGTTCCCTAAAATGGGAGACTGGACTGCACCATACACAACTATTTTGGATTTTTTTACTGAAAGTTGAACAAAGTCAGGTTGTTTTTATTTATTGCTTTTCCACCCAGACAATATCCAGTGTACCATAAAGGAAAATAACAAATAGAGAAATAATATGGATTAAAAACTCAAATAATTAAAACAGCAATTGGCTGTAGTGCCATCATGTATTCTATTTGTCCCATGGTCTCCATACTGATATTCTTGTGCACTTAATGAATGCATTACCTTCAAAATTCAGCAGGTCATACTTCTTATTCCAATATTTATTTGGAAGTGGTACATTTTCAGATGACTCAGCTGGTTCTATAAAAATTGGAATAAATCATTAAGTCAACTAGGGCTGAACACTTTCTTCTGTCCAATGCTAATATGCAGCTTATGTTGGCAGCCATCTATCCTTTGGGAGTTCTGCAGAGATCAAAATAGTCATTTCCTAGTATTTGGGAGCTAAATGACATTTCAGAAAAATATTTCTCATTAATTGCATTATTATTATTAATTGCCATCTTATTCTACCCATAAACTTGAAGAGATTGCTGACATGTAGGATAGCTTCCTTTGCTTTTTAAATTCAGTCTTTCCTTTCATACTGTATGTATGGATTGTGTCAGATTTAAATCAAACTCAGAGCCGCTCATCAAAACTAGAAAAAAATTGAATGAATGCAGAGAATACTTCTGGTACCCCCTTCTACTATTTATTCCAATTTCATTACTTTGATACACAACCTGAATGCATAATTTCTCCCTAATATAGCATATTTTTGCATACATATATCTGATCACAGCCTTACCCTCATACTCTCTGATGAATTTCCATGCTCGAGTTCAAATTACTGTCAGCTGGCCACCCAAACCAATGTTCACAGAACTATTCCCAACATCTGACTCCAAAATTTTGTAGTGCATGTTTCACCTATTGAGAGGCTCTGTCTATGAAAGATGTTTCTAGGCTTTTCCCCAAGTCTAGTCAGGACCTAAAGAAGCCCTTTTTATTATTTTAGCAGCTTTTGCTAACCTCAGGTCATTCTGCATTTTCACTTTCCTGACACCAGCTTTACCATTCTAGGCTATCTGCCTGTACTGTGTGACCTGGCCTTCTGCCCATTTTCTGTTTGTTGTTTATTCGTTCAGTCACTTCCGACTCTTCGTGACTTCATAATAGCCTGTTGATACTGTAGGAATTCTGGGATGGTAGTACCAGAACTCCACGCAGCTTCTTATTAGTATATAGCAGAGTAGAAGCGTTCCAATAAACTTGCACAAGGCTTAATCAGTTCAAAACACAAAATAAACACACTTCACACGTTAATGTAAAGTTACATAATTTTTTTTTATTGTAACTCACAGTTCCTTAGTAGAAACGGTCCATGCGTGCGAGCAAGTGGTTCTGATGTGACCCACATGCTTCTATAATGTGGCCCACCTGGATGGAAGTATGAGCAATGTGGCAGCAGCCATAGCTGGCCCAACCTCCTTGGTAGGAGATTCAAGCAGAAAAAGAAAAGAGAAGGGAACAGGAAACAGGAAACAGGAAACTGGGATTCAGCCCCTCCCACACAAAACAAGTAAGATTAGGTTACAGCAGAGGCTGCCTCCTCCTTCAAGCTTGTATGAGACGTGCTTGGTTGAAACCCGATCTCTAACATAATACACCAAAACAAACAACCTGTGATGTCACAGAGATCACCCAGAAAACCTACAAGAATCAACTTAACTCTTTTGACTAGGTCATACATTTAATATTTCAAAATTGCCCTTTAAAACAGTAATCTGACTTAGTGAATAACCATTCATTCTTATATAAATGATGCCAGGACTGACACTAGCTATTATGGAAATCTGGAAAAGTTTTAACTGTATTTAAGTGTTCTGCTGTGAGTTAGCTAACAAGCTAAAAACTTTACAATGCTGGAAGGCTGTCCCATGTATGATATAAAGTTTTTTGCCAGGTAATCCAGTTTTAACTTCAGGGTTAAGGTTAGGGAATTCAGAATGTTGTGTTTTGCATTTGCTAATTGCAACAAAGATTTTCAGCCAAAAGTCAACTGATTTGTGCTACATCCTAATTCTCCCTAGCTAGAAGAATTTGATTATACTAAGATTTTATATAAAAGCAGAAATTTCAGAAGATTTCTGTCCCACCTTTCCAATCAACATATCATAGTTGGTCAAAATGCTCATAGAAGGTCAAAATCAACTGTTTAAATTGAATCTGTACGTGGAAAACTAGTATACTTGATGAAGCATTGGTATAATATGAGTGTAATGTAATGAAATTATATATTGATTATATATTAAGTTTTATTGTTTAGTTTATATGAATATAAATATATATAAAATCATAGTTTTAATAGAACCATAAACTGTTTATGAACTCACTGGGGTGTTCAAATTGCTGGTATGCATGAAGTGAGGAGTGTGTGTTATCAACAACAGATAGCAGTTGGAACAAGAGAGAACGTAACAGATAGTGGGTGTAAGGAGAATGTACTGAACAAGATGCAAGGTCAGAACTAACGCTCAACTGGCTGTGACGTATACAGTTTTGACACTGGCTGTGACGTATACAGTTTTGACACTGGCTGTGACATATACAGTTTTGACACTGGCTGTGACGTATACAGTTTTGACACTGTGACGTGAATTTGGATTTAACATATTCAGCTATAAAAGAAGGATGACCTGCAATTGAAACCTTGGAGGTGCGAGACTCCCCACAGGGGGCAGGGGACACCCTGATGTCTGACTCCCAGCCCACTCTAATACGTCTGGCCAACTGTTAGGAGTGGGATGTAAGTATTGTTTAGATACTAAGTCCGGTAACTGTTGCTGGTATCAACGAGATACGTTTGAGAAACGTTGGTCCTGTAACTAGATACTGATTAAGAAAACTTTGGTCCTGTAACTAGATACTGATTAAGAAAATTTGATAAGGTGAATGTTAACAGCAACTTGAATAACCTAGTGAGGTATGGTTATTAATGTTTATTTGATGGTTAACCTAATATAGTATTGTAATAAGCTTTAGAAGATCTTATAATTTTATCCATTTATTATTTCCTAATTGTAAATACTTGCTTTGCTTTGCTTTTTGTCCGAATAACACAAGAATAAAAGAACTATTATTGAACTTTACATGGAGTAAGTTGTACTCATTAAAGTGGATTTTATGACATAATTGGCGCAGCGAGCAGGGTTCTTGGTTTGCATTCATACAGAATACAATGGCAAGTTAGGATAGGGATCTGACTCTTTAATCTGTGCTGCTTTGACAGGCAAGGCTGCATGCACTGATCTTAAGATCAGAGTCTTGGCTTCTGTAAAAGCAGAAACAGGTTGGAGACGCAGTAGAACACTTTTTTTATTTGTGTTTATTTGTGTTCTGTACTTGTCTGTGTGTCTTCTATGTTTTAAACCGTGCCACAGTGTGAAAGGTGAGAGTGAATAGAACTTACTTTTACCTCATCCCAAATGTGTAAGTTTTGTGATTGTAAATGTATTACTGAATGTTGTTGTTGTGCTCACTGTGTGGATTGTTGTGTAATACACACGGATTGTAAGAGGGAGTGTGAAGATTGTGATTGTGAGAGGAAGTGTGAAGAGAAAGAAAAATAGTTATGTGAACCCTTTTTAGTGAGAAAGATTAATTAAAGAGTTGTGTGTGTTTGTAAAAGTAGGCTTGGTTGAAAGAGCATGAGTGATTTCCTTATATAAAACCCCCTTGACTACCCGGACTGGGCGTAAATACTATTCTCGTGTCCTGCCAAGAGAGTGAAATAAAGTGTGTTTGCCTATGAACTAAGCCTTCTTAAATATATGAGGGTTGTGATTATTTTTTTTGTGATATAATGCCCTGGTGGTGGGGAAAGAAATCTGCTAAGCAAGTTGATAATGGCAAGATTGGGGCCAGGAGTTGAAATGTTGAACCAGTTATCCCCACCGGTGTCACGGGGTTCTGAGATGAAAGCTTTAGACTCCACTGGCCAGTCCACTCCATTGGGAGTGGGTCGGAAAAGAGGGCAATGTGTGGAAACAATTAGAAATCACTCAGAGGAAGGTGCAACAGGAGGTTGAAGAAGTGACTGCTTTTAAAAATCAGCAGGCTTTTCTGGAAAAAGTGGATGGGGCTCAGGGAGACATCCTGGGTTGGCTATTCACATTATATTGGAGTTCAATTGTGTACTGGCTTGACCAGTTAGAGACCTCGAGGGATTGGGGGGACAGTTCCAATTTCCTGGTGGAGATTGGGCAGTGCCTTGAAATTTTTGCATCAGTAAAAGCTGACAGGCAATAGTAAACTTCAGGAAGAATTGGAGCAGGAGGAGATTTAACTGTTAAGTTTAAATGGTTTGAAATCAGTGAGTAAAAATCTGGTTAATTATTGTTGTCTTTGTTTTGTTCTTAATAATGCATTTGAAGGTATTTTAGCAAAGGAACAAAAGAGATGAAGTTTGATATGCTTTTGTTTTGTAAAGTTAATAATTTAATGTGTGCATTTGGAATTCCTTGCCATTGCAAAGGGAATGGCAGGTTGTTGTCAAATGTGAGTATTTTGTCCTTCTTTCCTTTCTTTTGAAGTCAGGGAAGGGAAGGGCTGATAGTGAAGATTGACTTCAGAAAGCAAGAGAGGAAAGAAAATTATTACCCCAGGTCAAGGGTCGGAAATGGCGGCTCGCGAGCCAGATGTGGCTCTTTGGCCCCTTGAGTGTGGCTCTTCCACAGCTGAACTCACCCCCGCCCCTTCCACGTGATTGGATCCCGCCCCCAAACTCTTACGCTCTTACGTGCTCTCGCTCTCCAAGGCCGGGGCCACCTGCAGCCGCCCACACCTCGCGCACAGCCCGCGGGGTTTGGAAGAAGGAGAAGGGAAAGAGAGGCTCGACTGCTCCAGTCGCTTCTCTTCCGGATTCCCCCCATAAATGGCTCCTGGTTATAAAGGGTGCTTGGAAACCGGGAAACGCCAAATTAGGCCTGGAGGAGCTCAGCGAACTGGGTTCTCCTTTCCTCGCCTCCTCCAAAACCTGAACCCTCTTGCTTTCACCGCCTCTCCTGCGCATCCACCCCTCCTTTTGCTGTTCCTAGAGAAGCGGCCCTGGTGGTCAAAGCGGGATTGTGCAGCATTGTGAAGTCACTCGGGGGAGAGAGGGTGGCGGGGAACTTGTCTGCACGCTGTACCTGGGGGAAGCGACCCGAGCTCGGGGCTGATTCCTGGCTACCTTCCTGCAGGAATGTAGGATTGATATAGGAGCCGGGGGATCAAGCTTTGTGCATGGGGACTCGCTTCCCCCAAGGAGCTTCCCACTGGGGCTACAGGAAGACCCCCCTCTTCCTCCTCCGAGAGGGAAAAATGCCGCGGCCGGGCCCTGCTGCTCCCGGGCTCCGCCACTCGGGACCCCTGCCTCTCCTGGCCAAGCGCAGCCGCTCACTGGAACGCAGCCCCCAGGGAAGAGCAGGAGGACGAGCGCAGGGCGGCGTACTGCATTGGGTCCCGTCGCTCCACAGAGAAACGCGGGGAGGGGGGAGCGAGCTCCGTTCCCTCGGAGCAGCCTTGGGAAGGGAGGGGGCAAAACACAGTGGCTCCACGACGGGCTCCAAAGTTGCCCACAACACTCAACGGGCGCCTTGCTTCGCCTCGCCTCGCCTCGCCTTCCCTTCCCCTCCCAGCCGCGCTTTCAATGGAGCGGGGCCCCAGAATTGGCCGCGTTTCCTACCAGGCTTCCCTTTCCCCAACCGCTGCTCTTGCTGCCGCTGCTTTTAGCGTCGCTGGTGCCGCTTAGCGAACTACCTTTTTCTGCACCCCAGCTCTCACAGCCATAGGTTACTACAGGGAATACCATTGCTTTAACTATGCAGACCTTTGTTGTCAGTGTGATGTCTCTGCTCCTAACTATTTTATCAAGATTTGCCATTGCTCTCCTCCCAAGAAGTAGACGTCTTCTGATTTCCGGGCTGCAGTCAGCGTCTGCAGTAATCTTTGCACCTAGAAATACAAAGTCTGTCACTGCCTCCACTTTTTCTCCCTCTATTTGCCAGTTATCAATCAAGCTGGTTGCCATAATCTTGGTTTTTTTGAGGTTTAACTGCAACCCAGCTTTTGCACTTTCTTCTTTCACCTTCGTCATAAGGCTCCTCAACTCCTCCTTGCTTTCAGCCATCAAAGTGGTATCATCTGCATATCTGAGATTGTTAATGTTTCTTCCAGCGATTTTAACTCCAGCCTTGGATTCATCAAGACCAGCACGTTGCATGATGTGTTCTGCATACAGGTTGAATAGGTAGGGTGAAAGTATACAACCCTGCCTTACTCCTTTCCCAATCTTAAACCAGTCTGTTGTTCCATGCTCTGTTCTTACCGTTGCTACTTGGTCATTATACAGATTCCTCAGGAGGCAGACAAGATGACTTGGTATCCCCATACCACCAAGAACTTGCCAAAATTTGTTATGATCCACACAGTCAAAGGCTTTAGAATAGTCAATAAAACAGAAATAGATGTTTTTCTGAAACTCCCTGGCTTTCTCCATTATCCAGCACATATTGGCAATTTGGTCTCTGGTTCCTCTGCCTTTTCTAAACCAGCTTGTACATCTGGCAATTCTCACTCCATGAATTGCTGGAGTCTACCTTGCAAGATCTTGAGCATTACCTTACTGGCATGTGAAATAAGTGCCACTGTTCAATAGTTTGAACATTCTTTAGTGCTTCCCTTTTTTGGTATGGGGTTATAAGTTGATTTTTTCCAATCTGATGGCCATTCTTGTGTTTTCCAAATTTGCTGGCATATGGCATGCATCACCTTGACAGCATCATCTTGCAAGATTTTAAACAGTTCAGCTGGGATACCATCGTCTCCTGCTGCCTTGTTATTAGCAATGCTTCTTAAGGCCCATTCAACCTCACTCTTCAGGATGTCTGGCTCTAACTCACTGACCACACAGTCAAAGCTATCTCCAATATTATTATCCTTCCTATACAGATCTTCCGTATATTCTTGCCACCTTTTCTTGATCTCTTCTGCTTCTGTTAGGTCCTTACCATCTTTGTTTTTGATCATACCCATTTTTGCCTGGAATTTACCTCCGATGTTTCTAATTTTCTGGAAGAGGTCTCTTGTCCTTCCTATTCTATTGTCTTCTTCCACTTCCGCACATTGCTTGTTTAAAAATAATTCCTTATCTCTTCTGGCTAACCTCTGGAATTTTGCATTTAATTGGGCATATCTCCCCCTATCACTGTTGCCTTTTGCTTTCCTTCTTTCTTGGGCTACTTCCAGTGTCTCAGCAGACAGACATCTTGCCTTCTTGGTTTTCTTTTTCTTTGGGACGTTTTTTGTTGCCGCTTCCTGAACAATGTTGTGAACTTCTGTCCATAGTTCTTCTGGGACCCTATCTACTAAATCTAGTCCCTTAAATCTATTCTTCACCTCCACTGCATATTCCTTAGGAATATTAGTGAGCTCATGTCTAACTGATCTGTGGGTCTTCCCTATTCTCTTTAGTCTGATTCTAAATTGTGCAATAAGAAGTTCGTGATCTGAACTACAGTCAGCTCCAGGTCTTGTTTTTACCGACTGTATAGATGTCCTCCACCTTTGGCTGCAAAGGATGTAGTCAATCTGATTTCGGTGTCGACCATCTTGTGAAGTCCATGTATAAAGTCGTCTTTTAGGTTGTTGGAAGAAAGTGTTTGTTATGCACATTGAGTTGTCTTGGCAAAATTCTATCAGCCTATTCCTGCTTCATTTTGTTCTCCCAGACCATGTCTATGGAGGTTCTCAGTCATCCAGGTGGAATTGTCTGTAGCTTGAATCATGTCAACTGCATTTTTATAAAATAGAAATCCAGTTGACATGATTCAAGCTACAGACGATCTCCCAGACCATGCTTGCCTGTAATTCCAGGTGTCGTTTGACTACCCACCTTAGCATTCCAGTCTCCTGTAATGAAAATAACATCTCTTTTTGGTGTATTATCCAGTAGGTGCTGCAGATCCTCATAGAACTGATCTACTTCTGCTTCTTCAGCATCTGTGGTTGGGGCATATATTTGGATGACTGTGATGTTAAATGGCTTACCCTGAATTCAAATTGAGATCATTCTATCGTTTTTTGGATTGTATCCAAGCACTGCTTTAGCCACTTTATTATTAATTATGAAGGCTACTCCATTTCTTCTGTGGTCCTCTTGTCCACAGTAGTAGATCTGGTGGTCATCTGATGTGAAGTGGCCCATCCCAGTCCATTTCAGTTCACTGACACCTAAAATGTCTATATTTAATCTTGACATCTCACCAATAACCACATCCAATTTGCCCTGGCTCATAGATCTTACATTCCATGTTCCTATGGTGTGTTGATCTTTAGAACATCGGATTCGTCGTTCACCACCAGCACCGTCGGCCGCTAGCCGTCCTTTTGGCTTTGAGCTAGCTGCGTCATCACACCTGGGGCTAGTTGAACGTATCCTCTGTTCCTCCCCAGTAGCATTTTGACCATCTTCCGACCTGGGAGTCCCATCTTCTGATGGTATACCGACATATCTCTGGTTGTACTGATCCATTTAGTTTTCACGCCAAGAATACTGGGGTGGGTTGCCATTACCTTCCACAGGGATCGTATTTAGTCTGACCTCTGTGCCACGACCTTCCCGTCTTGGGTGTCCCTTCACGGTTTAGCTCATGGTTTCATTGAGGTGCTCAAGCTCCAGCACCACGACAAGGTAACAATATCCTTTGCTGGAGGATGCCGCAATACCACAATTTTAATTTAAACATGCACACAGCAACAAATAAGAAAACGGTGCATCCAGACAACTAATCCAAAAAGATACAGCATTCAATAGTATTTGTTTATTTTTTATTTATTATTAAATTTCTATGACCACCCATCTCCCCCTCAAGGAGATGAGGATAATTCCTTGTCTTATGGAATTATCACCTCTCTTTCTGCTTACAAATGATGCTGAAGATGGCTATCAAATTAGGGAAGATCAACAAGATCACACTTCCCTATCTCTCTCTCAGTATAGATAATCAAAAATACCTAAACCGAAATCCCAGATCTGTAGGCAGCCCCTAGAGCCTATCCAAAAGTTACTACTGATGACAGAAAGGGGATTATTAAATACATGAGCAATAGTCATATGCATTTAATTAATTGTCCTCATAATGTCTATTAGAAATATTCATTATTATTCTTATGATGCTGTATATGTCTTTACAGAATTCAGCTAACTGTTAATTGGCCAATATTATTTTATAGAACTAAATTCAACTGTTAATCTACAACCCTGAAATTTTACAATATACACACTTTTTGCTTTGAATGTTACTATAAATCATGATAAAACAGAAGTGGGAAAGGTTTTAGAAATTGAGATGCTAAGCTACTTAGGATAGGTTAAAATATTTAAATCAATGTTAATCAATATTTTCTACATTGACTTGACTATAAAGGTATTGCTATATGATTGCTACAGAATTTCTGTTTTTTTTTAAATACTACTGAACATCTTCAGATGCAGATCATTTTTTCTGAATACATTTACACGAGATTACATAGACATTTTACAGTAAAAGGTAATTTTTCAAACTGAGGATCATACTTGAACTTTTAGTGAGATATGAGGGCCATACTGAGAAAAAGTAAGAAGGGTGATGGAAAGAAGTAGGTAAGAATAATTATTAAAATGCAGTACTTCTTTCAATGGCAATGAAGTGGTGGTGATAGTGTTGAAACACAAATGCATGGAAGGTGTTGCAAACTGTGCAAGCACTAAGTCTGACATAAATGTTTAAAAATTATCTTGGTTAGAAAGGAATTCAAGAGAGCAAATTCACTGTAGATCAGGAAATCTACAATGAAAGATCAGGAAAGATCAGGAAAATCAATTCAGTCTAAAACCTCGCCTTGACTTGGAGAGTTCATCTACTGCATTTTCTGTATGTCTCACCCACAGCATCTTGCAGTACTTTTTAATTTGTTATTTTATTTATTTATTTATATTTCGAATTTCGTCACCATCTATCTCACTCAAAGAGCGACTCTGGGCGGTTTACAATTTATAGTTTTTTTATTTTATTTTTTCCATTTTTCAAGTCTTTTATTATTTTTAATTCACTTTTTCAATGTTTCAGTTTTTCTCCTTCTCTCTTTGTAATTCTTCATGCTTTATTGTTTAGTTCCTAAAAATGTCTTCAGTTAATTAGTTCTTTAAAAATGTCTTCAGTTAAATTATTTTTAAATTTTTTCTCCTTTGACTTATAGCAGTGTATTTTAATGTAATTTTTTCCCTTTATGTCATCTTCATCTTATGGAAAGGCCTTGGATGTCCTTCTGAGCAGAGAGAGATTGTTATTAAATTGAGCAATTTAAAACCTAAAAGCATTTTTAACAAGAAACTCATATTCTTCCACACATCAAGGATCTTTTATCTAGACGACGGGCTGATCAAGCATATATTAGTGGAAATGGAACATCTTCTAGGGGTGTAACAAACTCAATTACTATGTCTTCAAAATTTATAACGGAACAAGAAATGTGATTCAGGTGGATATTTTTAACAGTGAGAATTAACTGTTTTAAGAATTGTATTGTATTTATTAATTATTATGGTCTTAATAAAGATCGATGTATTGTCGAACGCTTTCACGGCCGGAGTTTGATGGCTGTTGTGGGTCTTCCGGGCTGTGTGGCCGTGTTCTGGAAGTTGTGGTTCCTAACTAAGGAACCACAACTTCCAGAACACAGCCACACAGCCTGGAAGACCCACAACAGCCATTAATAAATATCATTCAAATGTTTTATGACCTTCAACTTTATAATTGGTTATATTTTATATATTTTTAAATTTCTTTTTCTCAATAGACTCCACATCATCAAATCCAAAATAAAACTGCAGGCATAATTAGAAAGCTCCCATGTGATCCCTCTGATATCCTGGCAGGGACTCGATTCCTTTTAAAATCAAAATTTAGTAACATTTTCAGCATTTAAAACGACAAGATATATCTGAAAGATGTTAGTATAGAAGAGTAATTTTGAACTTTATTTACATGATAAACCTACCCTTAAGTTCAAAAGTGCAGGTAATTAATTGGCTAATAGTGCAATAATATTTTAGATCATATTGTTGATAATCAGATTTTTAAACAAAGTGTAACGATCTCCTCCTTTGATATCAGCTCAGTAATTATTAGCACAAGCCATAGAAGGATATGAAAGAATACTGTTTATTGATACATATGAGCAAGATCCATATAAAGAACAGATTCACTGGAAAAGGCGCCAATATACCCTTTTACACCCTCTCCTTCCCACACACCTCCTTAACCCCCCTCCCTGTTTCACTCAGCTCCCATAACATTAAACTGTCAGTTCTCTGAAGGCCCCAGATGTATGGCCTTGGGACCTAGCACTGCCGTCTTCCCGCCTAGGCGCTGCATTCCATCCCTATCTCTACCAAGCCTCGAACTGCCTGCTGAGCAGTCTAACACTACAGGCCTGTAGCCCTCTAACAACTACATATCCCATCTAGCTCTACCCCATTGTTACCCACCCTAACCTACCCTAGCTAAATAACATAGAGCCCTCTGAACTAACCCCTCCCAGTCTATTCTAGCAGCATGACAGGATAACTTCCTGACACAAAGTGAGTTATTGCAAAGGAATTTGGATTGTCTAAAACTGTGGAATGGTCCATATGCTTTATCAGCATCAAAAACTCTTGAACTGCTATCAGTCAAATCGAATTATCCATTCAGTCGTATCCGACCCTTGGTGATTCCAAAAGCCAGCTCTCTGCATGATTTCCGATCTTGTACAGCTTCTTTCAGTTGCTTTAAATTTTGGCCTGTGTCTGCTTTGATTACATCCAACCAGCACGTTCTTTGGCATCCTCACTGTCTTTTTCCACTGACCGATCCAAGCATAACGTCTTTCTCCAACGATATTGATCTCATGACATGACCGAAGTAACTTAGTCTAAGTTTTGTTATTTTTCCTTCTAGTGACATGTCCGGCATTATGCGCTTCAACACTTCTTTATTCGTTATCTTTGCAGTCCAAGGGATTCATAAGAGCCTCCTCCAACACCATAGTTCAAAAGAATCAATTTTCCTTCTATCCAACTTTTTCATCATCCAACTTTCACAGCCATAAGTAGTTATGGGGAACACGATAGTGCGGACTAGTCTACACTTAGTCATCAAGCTGACATCCTTGCTTTTCCAAATTTGATTCATACTCATCATTACGAATACGAATGAATTTAACTCATGTTGGGATCCATTCTATAGATATATAGAAAAAACTCAAAAAATACAAATAGAAAATTAATGTAAACAAGATTTCCGAATGTAAAAAATTAACTATATATACTATATTAAAACTATATAGATATAGTTCTAGAGAATAATGGTGAGAAAGTAGGAAGTCCACTTTGTTGTTGTTGTTGTTGTTGTTTGGTAAAGAGAGGTAATGGGATTATAGCTTGGGAGTTGGGATGGGGGGAGTAATAGCTCCTCTTGGGGTTGGCTTGCTCCATAGAGTTCTTTAAAACCTAACATCAGAGCCTCTTGGATCTTATATATTTAATTAAATTATGTATTCTCTTTTATAAATTTTTATATGTTTTAATTGCTGGCTTGGTGTAAACCGCCCAGAGTCCCCTCCGGAATGGGGGGAGATGGGCGGTGATATAAGTTGGAAATATATATAAATAAATAAATAAATAAATAAATAAATAAATAAATAAATAGAAAGTAGAGAAGGCTAGAGTAGGTAGAGGAGGGGAAGAAAGAAGTGGTTAGCGAGTTTTAAAAAAGGTGTAAGAAAGAAAAGAGTAGAAGGATAAGTGAGTTAGGGGTAGTGGGTAAAAGTGTATTTTAATGTA
Organism: Charina bottae; assembly: GCA_023362775.1. Taxonomy (NCBI): domain Eukaryota; kingdom Metazoa; phylum Chordata; class Lepidosauria; order Squamata; family Charinaidae; genus Charina; species Charina bottae. The sequence continues at coordinate 4,000,804 of JALMGJ010000028.1, read as the reverse complement.
AAAAGAAGTTTGAAGGTTATACACAATATTGTTTTTTTTTGTTTTTTTGTTTTGTTTTTTGTAAAGATGGAAATCTAGAAAGTAGAGAAGGCTAGAATAGGTAGAGGAGGGAAAGAAGGAAGTGGTTAGAGAACTTTAAGAAGGTGTTAGAAAGAAGAGAGAAGAAGGATAAATGAGTTAGGGGTAGAGGATAAAAGTGTAAATTTGAAGGTTATGTATTATATTGTGTTTGTTTTATGTCTATGATTTTTTTTTCTTGTGTTTTCTTTGTTATGTATGTGTATGTTATGGGTGTTAAAGAAATAAATATTGTTTTTTTTTTAAAAAAAGCTGACATCCTTGCTTTTCCAAATTTGATTCATACTCATCATTGCTGTATGACCCAGCATGATTTGGCATGTAATTTCTTGGCTACATTTGCCATTTTGATTGACCACTGATCCTAAAAAGGTGAATTCTTCCACTCATTCCACCTCATCTCCATCAATTACTATTTTGATGTTTCCATTCTTTGCTATCAGTACTGAAATATACAGTATTTTGGATGATTCCAAATCTACAATATTTTTTAATACATCCCATTTATTAACAAAAAAAGTGATGTCATGCCAACTGTAGTTGTATTCTTAACATTAGGCTAATACATTTTTTTTCATACCCCAAGTGTTGGCAGTCAACCTCATTATGCTGGAAGTATAAAAATACAAAGAGGGAAGTTATGCAAACTTGCCCGACTATTGTCCCATTCTGGTTTAATATTCCTTTGTATTAATAATAATTTTATTAAAAATTACAATTACAAAGATTGAAAACTAATACAAACTAAAAAATAAAAGAATAAAAAGAAAAATAGGAAGTGCAGAAAAGAAAAAATAGAAAGAAAAATAGAAAAGAAAAATAAGAATGTAGTAAAGAAAAAGAAAAGAAATATATAAAGAAATGACTTCCCCCTTCATTACAAGTATAAATAATTTTAGTAACTTACCTTCTCTTAAAATACAACAAAAGATCTCTTCTTTCCATATCCCATCTTTTATCTATAAACAAATCCTTAAAGCCCCATCATTTCAGTCCTGAGCAGCAAAAGTCAATTATGGGTTACCAGAGATAACCTTGATCAAATAAACCACCTTTATATTCCTTCCTTTTACTTTTAACAATCTTGATCTTTAGTCCCTTCAAATAATGTCCTAGAATAGGGGTCGGCAAACTTTTTATGCCAGGAGCCATTTTGACATGCTCGAGGACGTTTTGAAAAGCTCGAGAGCCAGGGGGCTGGGTTTGCGGGCGGGGGCCAATCGCGTGGAAGGGGGCAGGGTTTGCGGGCGGGAGCCAATCGCGTGGAAGGGGGTGGGGTTTGCGGGCGGGAGCCAATCACGTGGAAGGGGGCGGGGGGCTCACGGAGGGAGGGGGCGCAGCCAGCGGCTCTGCGAACCCGGCCCGGCCGCCTAACCGGGAGTGGCGGAGAAAGAGCTGCCACCCTCCGGCCAGCAGGACGGGCGCGGGAGAGCAGAAGGCTGCGCCCTCTCCACCAGGCGGGACCCACGCCTCCTTCCCCACCGGCGCCCGAGCACAGACACCAGCCGGGACCCCGCGCGGAAGACGCCGCGCGCCGCCAGCGCCTGATGTCAAGGCGGCTGCGCTTCTGCGCCCGGCGGGCGGGCGAGGCAGGGAGAGAAGGGGAGACGGAGGGACTCCCTCTCCGGCCTCTGCGCCCTTTCAGGCCCGTCTCTGTGAGGCCCAGCACAGCAGGGAGGCGCTGCTGGCCTACCCGGAGGGCCTCCCGTGGCCGCTTCTCCAAGGCGGGTTGCAGAGCGCGCGCTGCGCCCACGGGAACACCTGGTCCCTCCGCTCCCTCCAGCTCCGCCAGCAGCGCCGCCTGCCCTGTCCTGCCGCCTGGCAAACCTCCACCAGCTCCGTCCCCCCGCCGCCACCGCCCCAGCCAGGCCCCCTGCGCCGCCCTGCCACTCGCGTCCCGGGACACGGCGCTGTCGGAGGCGGCACAGTAGCGGCTGCAGGGGCTGCTGCGGCTGGAGAAGGCGCTGCTCCACGGCATCCAGGTGCTGGGCAAGGGCGCGGGCCCGGGACGTGAGCGGCAGGGCGCTCCCTCCTTAGCCCCCCTTTGATGGGCCAGAAAACTTTGGTCTCCCTCATCCCGGGAAGCCCTGAAAGCGAAAAGGGGTGCAGGATCCTGCCTTCTGGCCAATTCTCCTGCTCAGCTTGATTTCGGGAGGTGGAAACGGGCGAGAGGGCGGCCCGCCTCCCCGCTCCAGAGAGCCGGGGCTGGAAAAGTTCCGAAGCGCACTGAAGACGGTCTAAGAAAAACATTTTGACAACCACTTGCCCCGAGTGAAGCCGGGGGCGAGGAGGGAGGAAGCCATGAGGGGGGCGGAGAGGGAGCGCAGGAAACCCAGGCCCCGCCGCCACTTCCAAGAACAGGTGAGCTTGTTCTGGCCTGCGCGCCTCGGCCCGGCAGGAAAGCCGAAACCCTCACAAAGCCTTGGCAGTGCTCTTCAAAGGCTGCGCTGGGCCCAGCACATGCAGCTCGCCAGCCGGGGAGGGAGAGGCCGAGAAAGAAAGGCCAGGCCGGCCAAGGGGAGGGGAACGGCCCCGGGGAAGTGGTGAGGCGGGACGGCTGGCGGGATGCTATTGGGCTTGCCCGCTGCGAGGGCGGCTGCCGCTGCACCTGCAATCCCGCCCGGCCCGGCAGGAGCCGCTGAAGGGTGGTAACGCACAGTGCAGGGCCGCCTCCCCCTTCCGCAGACCCTGCTCTGGAGCGGCCTCTCACCCCCAAAGTTCCTGGCTTGGGGCGGGTAGAGGGAGGGAGGCCGGCCGGCCGGCGGCCCCTGTGGACATCCCCTCCTCGGGGCTATCCAGGTTGCCACGCTGCCCCACCCGCCGCTCAGCAGGGCTGGTCGCCAGGAAGTCAGGCGGAGATCGCTGGGGCCGGCTAGGCTGGCGACAGTTCTGTGGTCCTCGAGGGTCCCGAACGGTCCGTGGTGCCGCAGGGTTATGCGCCTCGTCGCACGCATCCTTGGGGGCAAGTCCTGTTGCGTGCTCAAGATAGGCAGGCAGGGCCGCAGCCTTACAAGCCCTTGGTTGGGACTATGAAGCCCCCTGGGGTTGGAAAGGTCTACTCATAGCAAAGTCCACCCCGGATTTTAATTACAACCTAGAACTGGAGGGAGCGGAGGGACCAGGCGTTCCCGTGGGCGCAGCGCGCGCTCTGCAACCCGCCTTGGAGAAGCGGCCGCGGGAGGCCCTCCGGGTGCACCCTCCCGCCCCATCAATCCCCCCACCCTGCCGTTTGGCGTCCTCTCCCCCCGCTAACCCGAGCCCTGCTGCAGCTGGGGGAGCCGAGCCAGGCTTGGACCAGAGGCGGCCAAGGGGAGAGCAGGCGGCTCTTCGCCCTGCGCCGCCCTGCCGCTCGTGTCCCGGGCCCACGCCCTCGCCCAGCACCTGGATGCCTCAGAGCAGTGCCGTCTCCAGCCGCAGCAGCCCCTGCAGCCGCTCCTGCGCCGCCTCCGACAGCGCCGCGTCCCGGGCCAGCAGCGCCTCCCTGCCACGCCGGGCCTCGCTCAGTGCGAGAGCCAGGGGGCGGGGTTTGCGGGCAGGGGCCAATCGCGTGGAAGGGGCGGGGGTGAGTTCAGCTGCGGAAGAGCCACACTCAAGGGGCCAAAGAGCCTCATCTGGCTCGCGAGCCGCCATTTCCGACCCTTGTCCTAGAACTTGATTTCTTTTCATTTTTTCTTTGTCCCTTCTCACCGAATTCTTCAAACCTTTAAGAAGCCTCTTTTGTAAATCCAATATAGGAAAATTATCCAGGTCACTCTCTTGGTTTGTTATTTGTATATCCCTTTTAATTATTCATGTTGGGATTATCAGGAGTCAACTCAACATTGTCTCATAAGCATAAGGGGGTCTTTTCTAGTAAACGTATCTCTATTGTGCTTGTGGGAAGTTACATGGGTCACCTGATTTCCTTTTCCTCCTTCTTCTTGGGTTTGGGGGATTAACAACCTCCATTACTCCTTGGGCACACATGCAAGCAGGAGGGCTGCAGGGATGCAGCTCTCGTCCTTTCCATCTCGCTTGCACACCGATCTACAATGAATCTACTTGTATCCAGATCTACTGAATAAATGTAAGCTAACTCTATTTTTCTTCATCTAACTAATGTGTGAAGACTGAATTTAGTTCTGAATGTAATTAAGTTTAAAGTGCATGTTCCCTGCTGGTCCACACTTCTACTCTGCAATATTGTTGTTAGCTGCTTGGAGTTCTTTTATTAACCTTCAAGACTCCATCAGTTAAGACATCAGCCAGTTTCATCTGTATGTCCAATGTAGCATTTTTTTACATATCATTCTTGCAGTCTGTCATTTTTAAATCCACTTTCAGATCAGTCTCAGTCTCATCCGGTAAAACTTGTTCCTCTTCCATAACATCTTTTAAACACAGTCTGTCTATAGAGGCAGACACAGTTAAAATTAACTTCTGGGTCCATTGTTCAAAAATATCCTTCAATATGTCCAATGTTAAAATATTTTGCTCCATTCTGTATTAGTAAGTCAAATTTAAGTGTTCTTCTCCTTTAATTGTAATCATTAGTTCTTTCTGGTTCCCTCTAGTGTCCAATCTTCAAAGTCCCATCCTATCATGCTTTTTAAAAGGAATTCAAAACAAAAATATTTTCCCATGGGAAGGATTCTTATAATTAATTCCAAAATCTTATTTCAAATCCATCTGGATCATTAATCTGTTTGTAACTTTCCAAAATAAAAGTTCTAATCACCCTTTTGCTCTTTATTGCAAAAAAAAAAAGTTAAGTCCTTAATCTTGTATTTAAAACTTTTTTCAATAAGGATTGAAGGAAACTGACCCAGTGCTAGAAAACATGTCTATCCAGAGGCTCCTAATAGTTGAAAAGCAGTTAACAAGCAATTTCCAAAAGTGATTAGAAAAGAAAGTATGTGAACCCAGTGTCCTTTTGAAGGCGCCGACCATGGTTTGAGCAAGATGGCTATTCCCTTGTCTCCCAGAGCTCTAAATCCATGGAAGACTGCTGTCTTGCAGTCTCCTCATGAGGAGCAACTGTATGGAGTACTTGTGGGCGATCTCAAGTCCTCTCCTTGTCCGTAGAGGAATTACAAAGAGCTGGTCTACTCACCAGCTCTTAATTCTGCCATGGTCATTGACTCCACTTTCCATTTCTTCCCTGGAAGTCCCCATTCTGGTTTAATATTCCTAATTTTGTTAATATGATTTTGGGGTGAGTAATATAGTTTAAAGATATGAGTGTGATTTTGAATTATATAATAAATTTTGTAATCTGTCATTATAGCAAAAAGGTAGCCAAAAAAATTACTCGTTTAGGATGAAAATACAATCCAACCCAGTCTTGGGCTGATTATATGTTTGCTCAGTTTTTTAAAAATCAGCTTTTTAAAAATATGTGTTACAATATATTACTGTTTTGCTTTGTTCTCTATTCATACATTTTTGTATCCTTTTTTCCCTGTTTTATATTACAGCAGTTACAAACATTAAAAAGTAGTTTATTAGCAGTTCCTGGTGCTGATTGTTTATTTGCTCAGTTAGGCAACTCTTCTTTAATGTAATTTTAATATATTGTTTTATATCTTTCATTAGACAACTCTGAGAGCAAAATTATAGCTAGCAGAAGTAGTATGGAACAGTGAGTGCTTTTCAATTACAGCATCATTTAGATGCTTTAAAGAGAAGAAAAGTGATTGCTTCATCATCTCTTGAGGAGAGCTCCAGTTGTTTCCAAAGATTAGGAGATGAGACTGAAAGACCAAGAGCAGCCTAGAAGAGAAAAGCAAGAATGAGTAAAATGTGATACACAGAGCTACGTTCTTCTGCTTTATGATAGTGGCAATGTGAGAAAAATAAATTACAGATACATGTTTAGTTCATTTATACAGAAGAGAAGAATTATATGGAGCTTGAAAAGAGATCTTTATACTTGCCACATGTAGAAAATAGTTCCCTCAATTATCCAGATAATCATTCCAGCTTCTGATTCACACTGCTGACTCTTTTCATGAGGTTGTGATTCTGACGCAAGCATGTAGGTTGGAACTTCCTTTGCAATTTCCTTAGCTTTGCTTTTTCCTCAAACTCTTTCCAAAAGAGATGACAATAAGTTACGATTGGTCACTATGTAGGTGCACAAAAAATGTAGTGAAAATCTGAAAAGAAAAAAAATGGCATCAATAGGAGGTAGAAGGAAAAACAAATCACCAAATAAGAGTGCACAGATGTTCCCCAGAACTGTAGCAATGATGTCAGAAAAGCTCAGAATGGGCTGAATTTTGTGAAGGCTGCCAAGAATAACTTTAGTATGCTTAGGCCTTCCTCAGCTATCTTCAAAATAAAAGGAAGAGAAAAGAACCTGTACACCAGTGGCTCAATGAATGCAGAAAAATATGAACAGCTAATAGTAACAGATAACCAAGGAAAGATATGTTTTTCTAAAGTATATTTGCATTTGGGGAAGATTAACACAGTTTGTGGAAAGACATGGAATGTTGACTAGAATAGCTGACATAAGACATTGTGATTTGAACCGTGGATTCTCTCCTAGCTAAATCTCTGCCTGAGTACTTGATTGCCCTGCAGAAACAACTGCCCTCTCAGCAACCAACTGGACTACTTGCATGCGATGGAAAAAAATGAAGCTTTAATTGGGGGTTTTAGTGACTAAATGGTTTGCTTTGAAAGAAACAATGTTAATATGGTTTAATTACAGGTAAGAGATTATATCTCAAATTGCACTGCTATATTTACTTGCCTTCCTATACATTTTTTATATTGTATTTTAACTATATACAGTATGTTGAAATTGAATAAAGTTCTTATTAGATTAAAAAAATAAAAATAATAAAAAATAATTAGTTGTCTATTACCTTCTAGACAGATCATGACCCAAGTCTCCAAGCTCTCAATCCACCCTGGCTTTCCCAAATACAAATACTTCCATGTAAACCGCCCAGAGTTCCCTTGTGGGGAGATGGAGCGGTATATAAATTGAAACATAAATAAAAAAAATAAACATTCCTTGTATTTCCCTGATATGCATCTCCTCTAAGTGAATGAGCATCGGACAAAGGTGGCAGCTATTCATCTTCTAAAAAGCAACCATTTTTGTTTAGAGATTTCAGAATGCTGTAAAATACCAACAAATACAGTAGATGTATTTATCTTCAAGTCACATCAAGGCAATATAATGCTTTCGGTGCAACAGATTAACATTTTTTATTATATTATTTCTCTATAGAGCCATAATGCCTACATTCCCATCTTTAAAAACAAAATTTCTAGCCTTCTAAAAGCTAAGATATGTGTCAAAACACATAGTCACATTCTGCCCATTTTGTAACAGCCAGTCCCTGTTTTCTAGTTTTTAGTTGATGAATAAATAGTGCTAGCAATGATTGATATATACATTGTGCAGAGAAGGCCAACTTTTAAAAATAATAATCTTACATGTTTTATTGTTGCTTCATAAAAAAATAAATTCAGAATGTGGGCAGAGCTGCAATTTGGCACAAGTATGTCTATCCTGAAACCAAAGGTAAGAGCGAAGTCAGGAGATTTTCTAAGATCTTTAAACATTATTGTTTTTTTCCTAAGTTTTTAAATTCAGCAGGTTGCAGAAACTAGCTGACCTTATCTGACTCAGAAGCTGAACAGAATCAAGGCTAGTTAGATTTGGAAAACCACCAGGAAATACCAGCTGGGAGTAGAAAAATACTCTGAAAGAAGGGAATGGCAAACAATTTCTAAACTGTTGCCAAGAAAACTGCATGAATGTCTCCATTAAGTCACCAGAATTTGAGCTCTTTACCTAAAGAGAAACTTCACCTAAACGTTTAAAATGTATTATCTTTCTAAGGCATACAAATAAAGTGCATTTTTTTTCTCTAAGTAAAGGAGGATTTCCCCACAAAATTCTGAGAAGTATACCCAGATGGGCTTTGATCACGTCCATCTTGACTTTTTTTGATCCACTGCTCCCTTGCCCAATGCCCTTGATCATACATATCTGTCAGAGGGAGCGTGCGGAGATGGAGCGGCCTGCCTCTCTCCTGGGCACCAGTGATCCAAGTACTATGCAGTAAATAGACTCCAAACAGAAGTTATATCAAATATCCTATTTACTTTATATACATACGTATTTACAGATCACTTCCACAAGTAACAAATGATACACCATCAACGATACAGCTTTCACGAGGTAAAATGGGAATAATGGGAACTGAGAATGTCCCTGTATATATAGTGAACCTGACCAATCACATTATAGGTCACTCTCGTTATTCACCACACCCAACCTAACTCTAAGCACCTGTTGAATGAGTCACACATGACACATCATTCCTACAACAATGGCTGCTAATTGGGTGACTGTGCAGAATATTTCACCTTTTACCTAGAAATCAAGCCTCTCTGTATAATTTATATCTAGAAGTAAATTCCTGGGTTTATCAAACCCCAACACCCCTTCAATTTACAATAGATATTACATTCAATTGTACAGAATAGAAGACATACACATTTGAGATATACACATCCTATGTCTCTCTAAGCTTAGAGGCTTTGTCATCACATCTGCTACATTACACTCAGATGGACAATATTGCAAATCAATACAATACAATACAATAAACTTCCAATTATTGACTGATCACATATTCTTGATCACATGAAGTTTGTTCATCGTCTCCAGTCTCTGATTTAACAAAATATGTTGTCATCGGGGTTGAAACTTCTTTACACTGTTCCATATTGTTCTCTCTTAGCAGTGCTTCAATCTTCTTCCGCTCCTCTAGACCATAACCCCCATCAACCTTCTGAATACCCATTCCTAGGTAATTCTTAATTTCTCCCAGATCTTTGACATCCAAGTGCTGTTTCAGATTTTCAGTAAATTCAATTACCCTGCTTTGATCTTTCGCTATAAGACACAAATCGTCTACAAAAATCAAAAGCAAAATCTGTTCATCGTTTTCACATTGCTTTACATACAGACATGGGTCAGCTATACTACACTTGAATCCCATTCTTTGTAATTCCTTATCTAACCTAAGATTCCAGCAACGTGCCGACTGCTTGAGTCCATACAATGCTTTCTGCAACTTGTATACCCTTCCTGCAATCTTTGATTCATACCCTGGGGCTTCAATCATATAGATCTCTTCATTCAAATCAGCATGCAAATATGCTGTTGTGATATCATAATGCTGTACTACACAATTCCCAGCTGCTGCCATTGCTAAGCCAAACCTAAATGTCTCCCCTCTTAGCGTTGGTGCAAAAACTTCATCATAAGTCTGATTCTTTATCTGGGAAAATCCTTGTGCTACCAACCTAGCCTTATACTGAATATCACCATTCACTAAGGTTTTCTTCTTATACACCCATCTACAGCCTACTGCTCTATGCCCCTCAGGCAGCCTAGTAGATTTGAAAACCTTATGAGAATTAATGGCTTTCATTTCCACATCCATAGCAGCTTTCCATTTACTCTGCTCGTGTTTTGGCAACTTCAATACGTCCTTGTAATTACGAGGTTCATAATCAATGAAACACACTTTTACATCACCTGGTGAATAACGTTGAGGTGGTATGCCCTTGTTAACTCTCTCAGATCTACGCAACACTGTAGCATCCTGCATCATTGGCACACTAGGAGTTAATTCCTCTCCCTTCTTAATCACATCAGTGGCCTCTATCCGCTCTGAAAACTCAAAACATCCCTGACTAGGAAGATAAACCTCACTACTCCTGTGTAATCTCTGCCAATTGCTGTGCTCACAAAAACTTGCTGATCTAGAAATAACAACTTTCCTGCCATCAGTGAACCTATATCCCTTGGTCCCTGGCTCATACCCCACAAACGTCATCTTCTGTGCTTTTGCCTGTCCCTTCCTACGTACTTCCTTATGCACGTGAACATAGGCAGTGCACCCAAACACCTTCAAATGAGCTAATGGTGGCTTCTTGCCATATAACATATAATATGGAGTTTGGTTTACAGATACACTCCATAACCTGTTAATTAAATAATTAGCAGTTAATATTGCCTCTCCCCAGTATCCTCTTGATAACCCTGAGTCAGCAATGAGTGAATCCTTCACTGTCTGCAATGCCAAATTCCTACGTTCAGCCACGCCATCTCAGTTGAACTATGTGGGTTAGTTCTCCTATGCACAATGCCCCTTCTACGGAGCCATTGCTGAAAACTCCCACTAAGAAACTCAGTACCCCGGTCAGTTTGTAAACTACACACCTTTGTGCTATACCTACATTCCACAAACTGCACCCAGTTTCTAAACTTTTCAAATGTTTGACTTTTAGCTTTCAATAGGTAACAGAACCCAAATCTAGTGTAATAATCTACAATGACTAAAACATATTTAGCACCCCCTATTGAAGCTGGTAGTGGACCAATTAAGTCAGCGTGAACTAATTCAAAACATTTATGTGACTTCCGACTTTCACTTCCGGGTACTGGTCGGAGCAGAGCGAAGAACCGGGGCTCCTTAGCCTCGATTCCACGGCTAAGCAGTTTGCAGCGATTTGGGAGAAGAAAATCGCTGGAAAAATCACACTCGAAGAGAGTGTGATCAGAAGATTAACCACAAAGGGTCTCTGAAGTAAATGCCCTCCCCCGACTCCTGTAATTTCCACTGCGGGAGGAGGGAGATGGAGCAATGAAAGGAGACTGGGAAAAAAAACGGGGCTCTGCAGCAGCCGTGATTCTAACAGATAAGTAGCTGGCCCGACCAGGCTTTTAGTCACTTTTTTTTACTTTTAAACATTATTATTTTTTTATTAAGTGCTAAGATTTTTATCTGGACTTGATTTATATTTGCTGGTGCTATATTTTTTTCTTGTTAATGGAAGAATAAACGGTGGGAAGAGAAGCTAAGTGGCTTTGCTAGAAGTGAAAGTGACTTTTACTATTATTTCAGTTTGGTTTGAGTTTTTTACTTATGGACAACTATTGGTATTTCTATTTTTGTTCTCTGGATTACTATATTAAAGCTTGGATTTAAATGGAGTGATTAATACTTTATTTTTTAAGATTTTGATGTTGGGATTACTGAACCCTATTAAAAACTCTTTTATATATACAAGTTCCTCTTTTTCTTTTTGAACTTTGAACTCTGTTTGGATTTATTTTTCTGAAAAAGTCAAGTTTTTTAACGTTTAATTTGGATTATTGGATTATTATATGGAAAGTAGAGGCTTTTTTACATGTCTCTAGCAACATTTTTTCTTTTTGACTTGTGGTTGGATTGAAGAATTACAAGTGGGAAGGGCTATGGCGTCTTTGGGAATGAGACGGGCGGAGAAGGAGAAGAAGAAGGAGACTGGAGGATCATCTATTGATTCTGCTACACCTGCTACATCTGCCTCAGAAGCTTTATTACCAGAAATGAAAAAGATATTAGAAGCTGTTGCAACACTAAATAAGAAAATGGATGATCAGAATACAGCAATAAATAAGAAAATGGATGATCAGAATACAGCAATAAATAAGAAAATGGACGACCAGAATACAGCAATAAATAAGAAAATGGATGACTCCACGAAGCAGATGGAAGATCAGATTACAGCATTAGACAAAAAAATGGACGATATGAAGAAAGAAATAACCCGAGAGATTAAGCAAGATTTTAAAAAAGAAATTCAAACAGTTAAGGAAGTGGTCAATTCTCTGTCAGGAGAACTTAAAGATACGCAAAGCCAGATGCAAAAATTAGAAGATAAATCAGAATATGCTATTAAAGAGATTGAACATAATCTAGATATCACAGCTTTAGCAGAAATGAGAGAGAAGGAGCACATCTTGAGATTTAGAGCAATTCCAGAACAAGTAGATGAAAATGTGAGAGAAAGGATGACTTTTGAATTAGCTAAATTTTTGGAGACAAGAGAACAAGATTTAGATTTGGAGATAGACAAGATATTCAGAGTAAACTCACGTTATGCTAAGGAAAGAAAAGTCCCTAGAGACATATTGATATATTTCGTAAGAAAAGTGACAAAAGAACAAATCTTAAGGAAGCATTATAATACTAGATTAAATATAGAAGGGAAGGAAATAATTGTATTAAAAGAAATTCCCTTGAGAATAATTAGGAAAAGAAAAGACTATTCTTTCCTTACAGACAAATTAAGGCAACATAGTATTTCATTCAGATGGGAAAAATTGGAAGGCGTATCGTTTGAGTTTAAAGGACAGAGATTCAAAATAACTTCCATTTTAAAAGCAAAAGCTTTTTTAGAGAAATACAAGAAAGAAATGGGTTTACCAGAAGGAGAATTGACAAAAGGAGGAGAAACATCGAAAGACAAAGAGAAGACTGAAGATCTATCTGAGAAAGGAGCTACAGGTGTGGACTTAACAAAGGGATTTTAAAGAATAAAACACCAATGGAACTTAAATATCTGACATGGAATATTAATGGAGCCAATGCTCCACAAAAAAGAAGAAAGATATTTCATTTTTTGAAAAAACAGAAATTGGACATAAGTTGTTTACAAGAGACTCATATTTGTAAAAAAGATACTAAATATTTGATTCAAAAACAGCTTGGAGAAGAATTTATTTCGGCTGGATATAAAAAAACTAAAGGGGTAGTCTTATATGTACAACCAAAGTTAAACCCAAAATTGATATTAGCTGATGAAGAGGGTCGATACATTGTAGTAGAAATTAACATACAAGGAACTAAAACACTGATAGTTGGACTTTATGCACCGAATATGGATAAAGGAGTATTTTATAAAAACCTGATGGATAAACTTTTGGACTTAACTTATGACAATTGGTGTTTCATGGGGGATTGGAATGGGGTAATTTACCCCAGATTGGATAGACAGTCACAAAAAGAAGTGAAGCAAACACAGGGAAAATTGCCACAAACATTTTTCGACTTGAAAGAGATGTTGGATTTACAAGACATTTGGAGATGTATGAATGGGACTTCCAGAGAATTTACATATTATTCAGAGAGATTTAAATCACATTCTAGAATAGATATGATTTTGATATCTAAAAATTTGATGATGGATATTAACAAAGTTGATATATTACCTAAGACTTTATCAGATCATAATCCAGTAATGTTGACTCTTAAAGGGAAACGGAATGTATTTAGATGGAGATTGAATGAGTCACTACTACGGAATAATGATGTAGTTGATGTATGCAAAAAAAAATTAAGAGAATATTTTCAATTTAATTTGAACAAAGGGACTAATATTCAAACTGTATGGGAAGCCAGTAAAGCATATATGAGGGGTTATTTTATTCAATACAATGCTCAAATGAGGAAGAAAAAACAAAAAAGAATTCAATTGATTTTAGATGAAATTAAAAGTAAAGAGTTAGATTTGAGAGATAAACCAATGGATGATACTTTGCTCACTCAAATTAAATTTCTACAAAAGCAAATATCAATGATATTAACTCAAGAGATAGAGACTCAAATGAAATTTACAAAACAAAAATATTTTGAATATGCAAATAAACCAGGTAGATGGCTGGCTTATAAATTGAGGAAACAAAGACAAAAGAATTTGATTACTAATATTCAACATGAAGGAAAAACTCTGGTGAATAATATGGACATTCAAAAAACCTTTCATGACTATTATTCTAAATTATATAAAAAACAAGATGTCAACTTGGATGAGATTGAAGAATATTTGAATAAACAAAAACTAACTGTTCTTAATGACCAACAAAGATTGATATTAAATAATGTTATAACAAAAGAAGAATTGATAAAAGCTTTTAAGAAAATTAGTAGTGGAAAAGCTCCTGGACCGGATGGATTGTCAGCAGCCTACTATAAATGTTTTGAAGAGGATTTATGTCTACCTTTGCAGAAGACTATGAATTCTATTTTGGAAACAGGAATTATGCCTGAAACTTGGAAAGAAGCACATATAACATTGATACCCAAAGAACAACAGGATTTAACATTAACTAAAAATTACAGACCAATATCTTTATTGAATAATGACTATAAGATATTTACAACGATATTAGCAGAAAGAATGAAGAATATACTTAAGGATTTTATTCATCAAGACCAAACTGGTTTTCTACCCAAAAGACAAATTCATGACAATGTCCGAAACATAGTAGACGTAATTGAATATTTGGATCAACACTATGATAAACAAGCTGCCTTGATATTTATTGATGCTGAAAAAGCCTTTGACAACTTAAATTGGCCTTTTATGTTCAAAGTTTTGGAAAATATGAATTTTGGAGGAAATTTTATAAAATGGATTAAATCAATATATACTCCACAATTTGCCAAAATAATTGTTAATGGAGAATTTAGTAAGCCATGTGAAATACAAAAAGGTACTAGACAAGGTTGTCCATTATCTCCACTTTTGTTTATATTGGTATTAGAGGTTTTACTTAGAGATATTAGACAAGATGATGGTATCCATGGTATTAAAGTTAAAAAAGAAGTTTATAAACTAAGAGCATTTGCTGACGACCTAGTCATTACTTTGGAGAATCCACTAGAAGGAATTGAAATATTAATACAGAAACTAAAAGACTTTGGGTCGCTAGCAGGGTTCAAAGTGAATTTACAGAAGACAAAAGTTTTGACCAAAAATATGGATTACCACCAACAAGAGAAATTGAAAGAAATAACAGGATATTCAATGGAAGAAAAAGTAAAATATTTGGGAGTATATTTAACAACTAAAAATGTTAAGTTGTTTAAGAATAATTATATTCCACTTTGGATGGATATTAAAAAAGATTTGGAACATTGGGAAAAACTGCAATTATCATTATTAGGTAGAATTTCAGCAATTAAAATGAATGTTTTGCCAAGAATTTTATATCTTTTTCAAACACTACCTATATTGGCATCAGAAGAACCTTTTAAACAATGGCAGCGAGATATTTCTAAGTTTATTTGGCAAGGGAAAAAACCAAGAGTAAAATATAAAGTCTTGCAAGACTCTAAAGAAAGAGGAGGACTAGGTCTACCGGATTTGAAATTATATTATGCTGCTTGTTGCTTGGTTTGGATTAAAGAATGGATAGTTTTGAAAAATGAAAAATTATTGAATTTGGAAGGACATGAATTAAGATATGGATGGCATGGATATTTGTGGTACGATAAAGTTAAAGTTAATGTGGACTTTAAAAACCATTATATTAGAAGATCCTTGTTAAGAATCTGGAATAAATATAAATTAATCTTATGTTATAAAAGACCCTTATGGATTTCTACACAAGAAGCATTTTACAGAACAGAAGTAAGAAATAAAGATAAATGGTTAACCTACAAAGACTTTTTAAAGAAAGAACAAGGACAATATATAATTAAATCAATAGAAGAATTGGTATCAGAGGGATACAGTTTTCAATGGCTTTCATATATGCAGCTCGTAGAGAAATTTAAATTAGATAAGAAAGACCTTGAATTTGAACAAACCAAATCGGAATTTGAGATACAACTATGTGAGACAGATGATCATCTAATTGCAAAAATGTATAAATTATTGTTAAAAGGTGAAATGGTAGAGGAACAAGTTAAAGACTGTATGATTAAATGGGCTAAAAATATTGGCCATAATATTCAAATGCAACAATGGGAAGATATGTGGACCAAAGGGTTAAAATTTACTTTGTGTTATAATTTAAAAGAAAACTTTTATAAGATGATGTACAGATGGTATATGACCCCACAAAAACTTTCTAAAATGTATGGAAATGTCTCCAACTTATGTTGGAAATGTAAAAAAAAAGAGGGGTCTTTTTACCATATGTGGTGGACATGTGAGACTGCAAAGAAATTTTGGACTCAAATACATGCATTGATGCAAAATATATTACAAATTCGAGTTCCATTTAAACCGGAATTTTTCTTACTGGGAATAATTGATGGACAACCTGGGAAGCAATTTACAAGGATTATGCAATACATGATTACAGCAGCAAGACTTATTTTTGCACAAAATTGGAAAAACCAGATATCGCCTACAATACAAGATTGGATGTTAAAATTGATGGATATGGCAGAGAATGATAAACTGACATGTTTATTAAAAGAAAATCCAAATAATTATTTCCTTAAAGAGTGGAAACCATTAACTGACTATTTACAAGATGCGGGAGGGGCAAAGCTTATATGGGGATTTGAAGATTAAAATATATATATATTGATGTAATAGACAAGAAATACTCTTTAATATTATATATAGACCTAGCATGTAAGATAAAATTTTTAAAATACCATGACCAGATACAAATCGGAAGTTGACCAAATTCTGTTTCAGCTTTATCTTTTTTTCTTTTTTCCTTTACTACACTTTTTTATCTTTTCTTTTTTCTTGATTTGTATTTCCATTTTCTTTTCTGTTTCAAACTTTTATCTATGTAAAATTAAAATCTAATAAAATTTGTTAAAAAAAAAATTTATGTGACTTCCTATCACTGAATTTGCTCACAGGAAACACCTTTGACTTTGCAACCTTACAAGCTGTGCAATCCAAATACACTTGGCACTTTTTCGATTCCATTCCAGAACTTGCTTTCTGACATCTTTTCAATCACTTTGAAACTCGGATGCCCAAGCCTTCTGTGCCACAGGTGCGCACATGAATCATGTGTTGGCTTATTAATCGTAGCTAAACCATGATGGCTGCTGCTTGTCCTGGCTTGTACAATTTCATATAAATTGTTCCGCAAAATACCTTTGCCACCAACATTGTTATCTTTCATAACAATACATTCATTATTTCCAAACTGTACAGTATAACCCTGTTTATCCAATTGTGACACACTAATTATATTGTACTCCAGTTCAGGTACACACAACATTGATAATTCAATATTTAACCCTGGTACATATACTAATCCCTTACCAGTCACAGATGCAATGCTTCCATTAGCTAAAATAACATGATCTCTATCAGCCTGCTTAAAACTCTTAAACATCTGTCTGTTACTTCCTATATGCTGACAAGCCCCACTGTCAATTAAAAATGGTCCCTTTAAATCTTGTTCTACACTTGAACTAATTAAAGACAGCTGTGCAGCGTCTCCCGGCTTGGAAATTTTCAGCTTAGCCTTCGGCTTCCGTTTCTTATCACAATCCCGCAACAAATGCTTTTGTGACCCACAGCAGAAACATTTTCTTTTCACAAATAATACATTGTTTTGGTTATCAGAACATTCCTTAACACAAACACTGTTTTGCTTAGAACTAATTACATTAGAACACTGCTGCCTTCTTTGCTCTTCTTCTAAAAGCCTGCTAGATAAGTATCTTATGGTTAAATCTTCCTCAGATAACGAACCAAAGCTAATTGCCAAAGTATCCCACGTTTCATTTAAAGAACTGAGAATTATATACACTTTGTTAGCTTCTGTAAATTGGATATCTCTCTGAGCCAACTCCTGGAACAACCCTGTAATATAATGCAGGTGATCCCTTATGTTATCAGATACCCCTAATCTAGCGTGATAAAGTTTTCTTGTTAGTAAAACCTTACATAACGGCGAGCTTCTTAGATAAACATTCTTTAAAGTTTCCCAACACTTATAGGCTAACTGACAGTCTCTAACATAACACAATTGGCTATCTTCCAGACATAAAATTATGCTTGCCAATGCTCTATCGTCCTTTAGAGCAACTTCTTCATGTTCCAGGTCTGGTTCAGGGCAAAGTACACTCCTCCAAAGCCCTTCATGCCGAAGATACATTTCCATTTTATATGCCCATGATGAATAATTAGTGTCATTCAGTCTTTCCAGAGGAAATCCTCCCCCAACTGCCGGCAACATCTTCGCTGTGCTCATCTGTCTTCAGCCCCTTCTGGGAAGACACCGATGATTAAAGACACAGACCTTATCAGAAAGTCCTCCAGCTGCAAAACAAGCGTAGGAGAGAAAAAAAAACACACACACAGGCACGGAACCTGTTAAAGCTCCAAATCACTCCAAATAGCCACACGACTCCTGGATAGGCTTCCAGAGCTTCCAGCTCACAGACTGCACACGATCCACCGATCCACAGCCAGTGCAAAGCCTTCCATCGTCTATGGCGTCTTTGCCGCCTCTGGGCCCATAACCCTGTCAGAGGGAGCGCGCGGAGATGGAGCGGCCTGCCTCTCTCCTAGGCACCAGTGATCCACGTACTATGCACTAAATAGACTCCAAACAGAAGTTATATCAAATATCCTATTTACTTTATATACATACGTATTTACAGATCACTTCCACAAGTAACAAATGACACACCATCAACGATACAGCTTTCACGAGGTAAAATGAGGAAATGAGTGTGGAGGAATTTTCGGAGCATCTGATGGATAAAATCGCTCGGATTCGTTCTAAGTTGGACTCCAAGCGTGATGCATGGTCTGGGGAGATGCCAAGGGAACGTCTTTGCCCAGTTATCTGGGAACGGTTTGATCCTGTTGGGCCTGAGGAAGTGGACAGGATCCTCCAGACTGTAAGAGCCACTACTTGTCATCTTGATCCATGCCCCTCCTGGCTGGTGAAAGCAGCCAGGGAGGTGACGTGTGCTTGGGTCCATGCGATGGTGACTACATCCTTGGGTGAGGGAGTGTTTCCGGCTGCTTTTAAGGAGGCGCTGGTGCACCCCCTCCTCAAGAAGCCATCGCTGGACCCTACAGTGTTGGACAATTTTCATCCCGTCTCCCACCTCCCCTTTTTGGGGAAGGTGGTTGAGAAAGTGGTGGCATTACAGCTCCAGAGGATTCTGGATGATACGGATTATCTATTACAGCTCCGGGAGTTGGGGGTGGGCGGCGTGGTCTTGCGCTTGTTCACCTCCTTCCTCCGAGACCGATCCCAATCGGTGGTAATAGGAGATGAGAGGTCCGACCCTCGGCCCCTACTTTGTGAGGTGCCGCAGGGTTCGGTTCTCTCCCCATTCTTATTTAATATCTACATGAAACCGCTGGGTGAGATCATCCGCCAACATGGGATGAGGTATCATCAGTATGCTGATGATACTCAACTATATATCTCCATCCCTGGTGAGGTAAGTGATGCAGTGGCTGCCCTCTCTCAGTGTCTGAAGGCTGTGGGGGCCTGGATGGGGAACAACAGGCTTCAGCTGAACCCTGGTAAGATGGAGTGGCTGTGGATTGATGGTGCCTCGAGATCCAGAGAGTTGTCATCTCTAGATCTGGATGGGGTGGCACTACCCCGTTCAGATACAGTGCAGAACCTGGGGGTCCTTCTCGACTCACAACTCCTGCTGGAAGAGCAGGTGGCAATCGTGGCCAGAAGGGCCTTTGTGCAACTTCGAGTTGTACGCCAGCTACGCCCTTTCCTGGACCGAGATGCCCTCCGTACAGTCACTCATGCCCTGGTCATCTCCCATATAGACTACTGCAATGCACTCTACATGGGGCTACCCTTGAAGAGTATCCGGAAGCTTCAACTGGTCCAGAATGCGGCTGCGCGCGCAGTTATGGGTGCCCCAAGATCGGCACATGTGACACCTCTGCTGCGCGAGCTGCATTGGTTACCAGTTTGTTTCCGGGTCCAATTCAAGGTGTTGGTTGTCACCTTTAAAGCCCTACATGGCATGGGACCAGGTTACCTAAGGGACCGCCTCATCCCCAGAGTATCGACCCGCCCCACCCGGTTATGCAGAGAGGGCTTGCTACGGACCCCGTCTACAAGAGAATTCCATCTGACGGGGTCCAGGAGGCGGGCCTTCTCGGCAGTGGCACCCGCCCTCTGGAATATTCTGCCCCTAGAGGTGAGGCAAGCCCCCACACTTATGATCTTCCGAAAGCAGCTGAAGACCTGGCTCTGCCACCTCACTTGGGATGGGAAGAGTGACAGCTCCTCATGGGGATGGCTTGCGCCATAGAGTTCTTTTAAATATGACATCAGAGCCTCTTGGGTTCTATATATTTTTAATTAACTTAACTTATGGTTGGTTATATATATTGTTTATTGTATTTTATATGTTTTTATATCTTTTAATTGCTAACTTGTTGTAAACCGCCTAGAGTCCCCTCTGTGGGGGGAGGTGGGCGTTGATATAAGTTGGAGAAATAAATAAATAAATAAATAAATAAATAAATAAATAAATAAATAAAATGGGAATAATGGGAACTGAGAATGTCCCTGTATATATAGTGAACCTGACCAATCACATTATAGGTCACTCTCGTTATTCACCACACCCAACCTAACTCTAAGCACCTGTTGAATGAGTCACACATGACACATCATTCCTACAACAATGGCTGCTAATTGGGTGACTGTGCAGAATATTTCACCTTTTACCTAGAAATCAAGCCTCTCTGTATAATTTATATCTAGAAGTAAATTCCTGGGTTTATCAAACCCCAACAATATCACTCTTGCTTTCAATACAATGGGTAGCTATTCTACTATACCTGCTGGAGTAAGGGGTTAGTACCAAAATAAAACAACAGACCTATTGGAGGTCTCTTTTGTAGTATTAAAAATGATACAGTGCAATCCTTTCTTCTTTTTTTTGCAACAGTTGTACTATTTACGATCTGCCTTGTAAACTAAAAGTACTTTCTCCTCCAATTTCCAGCTATGCACACATCTGTAGGAATATCGTATTAATTTCATATTGTGGATTCTACTTTAAATGTTTGAGGACATTTTCAGTCTTTACTAAAGTAGACATATTTAACATATTATGTATTAAAGCCACATATTTGCTGTTCAGATAAAAGATTCTGTTAACATCTGCATCTTCTGCATAATTGCTTTATGGAGGACATTAATTCAATGTCAATGTTATAATACAAACACATTAATAAATCCAATACACCCTGAGTTCTACCATGCACATCATCTACGTTGCTCTCATTGCATCCACAAATTAAGAAGCAGAGGATGTGAAGAGACTCAGCTTCCCCAGTTAGAAAAAGGAGACACGCACACTAGTTCAATCTCCACCCAAAGGAGAAATGCAGAAACAAAATTATTATTATTATTATTTAACAAGTTCATTGAAGAAGTAACACTTTTAATAACTGATCAGGCATCACCACTGTTTTACTATCTATGACATGTGCAGCAAGGGTTGTGATCAAGAAGGGTGCAGGATTCAAGCTGTATTCCTATAACCCAGGGGTCCCCAACCTGTGGGCCACAGCCCACTAGTGGGCTGCGGCCTGTTAGGAAGTAGGCCGTGGGGCTCCTGCCTGCAAACCCTGCACCCCAGTGTGCGTGATTGGCTCCTGCCTGCAAACCCCGGCCCCCGGTGCACGTGATTGGCTCCCACCTGCAAACCCCGCCCCCTGGTGCATGTGACTCGCTCCCACCTGCAAACCCCGCCCCCAGTGCGCACAATTGGCTCCCGCCTGCAAACTGTCCATAATGAGACAAAATAAAAGCAGTGTGAATTATTTTTTGTCTATGCTGTTGTATAAAACAATTCTTTGTTAACTGAACCTGGCATTTCTAAACAGAAACAAACATTTCTAGAGTGATAAAGCCTCAAGGGTCCTGTGCCACACAGGGAAAGGTGTTTACTGTGTAAAGGCAAGAAAGGAGACATAACCTGCTACAACCCTCAGAATGAGGTTAGGTACAACGTCTCCGTGTGGGTGGGCCTGGGAATGGTGTCCTCCAGTGGGGTCCGCCCGACCTTGTATTACCTAAACCACACAGTAAGCCCTAAAACCTCTGCTGGCTGGAACTTGGAGTTTGACATTTGTGAGGCCATGGATAAAGTAGCTTACACCTCCTGTGGAAGCCAGGCCTGGCGGGACACATATAAGCGTAACAGCAAGTATTTATGTGCCAGAAGCCCGTCCAGACCAGCGGACTCTCCCTCCCTTGACGACCCTTGTGGTTGGTGGCCACACCCCGACCACCCCCGCTCTTTTGCCTGGGCTACCATGTGTGCGGGTCTTTTCGAGGCTTTAATAAGTTTGGGTGGGTGCTGGAATTTGACGTCTGCCAGGCAATGGCCAAGGTGGCTTTCAGGAACTGTGGTAGCAAGGCTTGGCAGGATACCTATTGCAACACCGACAGGTATCTCTGCACCAGGAGGCTACCCTCCCCCATTGGACACCTGTTTTTGCAGCCCTGTCTGTGGTGGGACAATTATGATCCAAAAGTAGTTCACTGGGGAGCCCTTTGTGACCATACGGGAGGAGGGTATGCTGGGTGCTATAACCCCCTCAACACAACCCAGTGAACAATCCGGCAATTCGCCCGAGTTGCAGTGGAGGAGCTCTATGAGGGGCGAATTGGGTGGACAACTTATAATAAGATAATCCGGCTAGCACACAACGGGAGGGGGCTTGAAGTGTCCAAAAGAGCGGAGTCCCGGTGTGTACCACTGATAAGGTCTGCACAGCCGTGTATCAGAACCGCCTCACCCTAGACTTCTTGCTTGCTAAGAAGGGTGGAGTCTGTGGTAAGTTTAACCTCACCAACTGTTGTCTGCAGATTGGGGAGACTGGCCAGGTCGTCCACCAGCTAACCACTGAGCTGCAACAGCTCACTTATAACCCTCCACAGGAGTGGAAAGGGTTTAATCTTCAAGATTGGCTGGATGGCTGGGGCCTTCCCAAACTGCCAGGGCTTAAGGTGATTGTTGGCCTTGTGGGCCTCATCGCCGCAGGCTGTGTCATTCTTCCTTGTGTCCTTCCTATCTTTGCCCGAACCATTTCTAGCTCAATCTCCCTCCTCATAGGCCGCAGTGAAAGCTATGGCCTTGTGAGATTACGAAATGCTCACTACCTCCCGAGAGGATAACCCCTATGCTGAAATAAGTGGAACTCCACAGTAATTAGGGAATTTTGGTGGAGTTCCAAAGGGGGGAATGAAGCAGGTAGGCCCAAAAGTCTCCTTTTGATATTAGAAGCTTAATTAACATTTCTCTGTTGCAAACATAAGACAGAGATAGAAGTCTTGCTCAATGTTCTTGCACGGATACTAACCCTTGTAACACAAAGGTGCAGACATTGTAAGTTCCCTATACTTCCCTAAACTCACAGATGGTGTACGATAAGTTCCCCTTTTGTTATCCTGTTTTGATGTGCTAATTATAAACTGGTGAGTTTGTGACACGTAAGATGATTCTATGTCTGAACAATCTGTCTGGAACAAGATGAGTTACGATATTTTAGATACCACCTGCTGATCCTGTCATATCCTGATTGTCTGGATTACAAACCCTATAAAAGATAAGCCCCGGGTGTGACCCAGTGTTCAGAATTTGCCAAGTTATTACTCTGAACCTTGCTAGCAATAAACCTGTGTTCTCTAACTTCGCTTGGTCTCGTGTCCTGTCATTGGGAAGGTGAGTTTTTCCCGCTACAATATGAGCATACCACAAAATTGGGAAGATAGAAAGCCCAGTAAGAAAATATTTTTCCTTCAACCATAATCCCTACATATTTTCTCTGGGGAAACTAAGCATGCAAATTTACTTCTAAGATATCTTAGAAGAAAGCTCTTTGTGTTTATGTTTTTTTTTTATTTCAAATTCATTTCAAATTTTGATGACAATGTATTAAATATTCTACTTAAACATTTATTTCCCTAAATTACACTTTCACATTTACATGCAAAAGTCTTCTATATACTGTAGATTTAAATTCTTGGCTGCCTTCATGCTTGTTCATTTTCTTTTCTTGTGGATGGAGTTAATTTTGGAAAGAGATTTGGAAGCCTCTAACATTACCATACTGAAGAGGTGGTGGCCTGGTCATTGCCACAAAGCCCTGTACTGACACTTCCAAACTTTCCAATGGCCACACATGAATGATCGAAAACTTTACCTTAGAAGACTAATTGGACAATTTCTCATCATTTGGCAAAAACTTTCTTTTTATTCGATGCTTTTGCTTTATTATATTGTAATTATTTTAGTTTATATCATGGGTGGGATATAAATGTTTGTATAAACAAACATAAACAGTATATTAATGCTGTTGTATGATGTTGTAGGTCATTAGAAACATCAGATGGAAGCATTGTTAATTCTTCTATTCTTTATATATTTTGAAAGAAGATGTCCTACATATTAACATATCTTCTCAAAACATAAAACTAGTAACATTTTATCCTGAAAATGATGCTTGACAACATAAAATACTGCCCTTTGCCTGCATAACAGAAATCTGTGGAGTTGTAAGCTGAATAGCTATCCAACTCTCTCTACTGTATTTTCTGAATATTTTTTTTTAAATTTACTGTTGACAGCATCTCTCTTGGATGTGCTTATTTGAACTGCATAGTTCCAATGTCAAATAATATGCTGCTTTTAGAACCTGGTTCTTAGTACAGTCCCCATTGGATTGTTTTCCCCATGCTTGCAATTTATGCTGCCAAAATAATCCTATTCTTTTCCACGGAATCTTTTTTATTTATTCATTTATTTTGGCAATGTGGTTTGCAAGGAGACAGGATCCCAGTCTAGTTTGAAACTTAGATGTGGAGAACAATCCTGCATGCAAGGCCAGGGACTTCCTGAGTAAGATCAACTGTGATTTGGCCCTTAATATCAAGTGCCCCTGTTCAGACTTCTAGTCAGCCATTTTGTCCATAGCAGGCAATTGGCAATCCAGTAGCATTGTTTTTTCCAACTGGCACTCAATAGGCTATGGCAGAGATCCTCACATTGAGCCTTTGGGTTCTTTGACAATGCTTTTTATAGTTCTCCAGATTTCCCTCAATATGACGATACTTCCCTAAATAGGGCTCTGAAGAGGGTAAAATGAGAAGTGGGAGATCTTTTCCAGAGTTGTGTGCCTGAGGGTTATTGCTTTGCTCAGTATACATTTGTAAAGAAGCAAATCCTACATACTTTCAAAACCCCATGTTTCCTCCTCTATCACATAAATAGATTCTACAGCATAATGGTGCTTAAGGAAATGGGAAAAACTTACAAAATATTTTTTCAAGAAAAGAGGAAACAACTTCTTCCTACCAGGTTCAGCAGCAAAGGCTTTTGGCAGAAGACATGTGACAGCTGTCTATTTATATGTGTGGCTTTTCTCCAGCAGGGAAATGAGTGGCTGAGGTGCACAGAAGGAGATCTTTGCTGCTGTTTACATGGGAAGAAATGAGATGAAGACCTCACTGCATGCGTCTCAACTTACCTGGGTATAAATCAGTGGGAGAAATTAATGCCTTTTAAGCCTTGTTCAAAATGAAATATGTCCCTTGTTAACAATAAATAGTTACTGACCAAAGGCATAAACAACTTAAATGCTAATTATGTAATTTCCAATATATATTGGTTGCAACAGGTAATCAAAATAAGACTCTTCCTCATGTACAAGAAAGTTAAACAAAACAATAAAAGGATTGCTTTAATACAAACATCTTGGCAATATTTTGCATTCTCTAATTTGAAACTCATAGTTCTTCGGTAGTCTAGAAAATTAAAAGCAAAGAACATGGAGAAGTAATAGAAGTGATAATGTACTGTTTATGAGCATCTTAACTACTATTCATTGGAGGAAATGTTACAGATAAAGTAAAGACTTATGACTGCTGTCTTCCCACAATGTGATGGCAATAGCAGTATATTTGCCTTTTTAATAAAGAGAATCAGATCCCTTGTATTACCTGAGATCAAGGGGGAAAAAGTCTCCATTTACTTGTGATAGCTTAAATACTCTCCAAACGTTATTTTTAACTGAATAGCACAAGAGAGCCACTTGGATGATTGAGGCAGCTTATCAAACATCCAATGCATAAATAAAGATATCTGAGCAAAATTTTAGTCAAACAAGATACTACAAAGTCACCCAGCTCCTTAGAGGAGATGTTATGACATTCAGGGCATATCTACACTTACGTACCTTGTAAACGGCTCCTGTCCTGTGCTCATGCTGGCTGGACTCTTTCAGGACTGAGACACTTGAGGAGAAGTCCGCAAGTCCTTCAGTCTGGACTGCAGGCAGGCTACTCCACTCTCCCATTAGCCAGTTCCCCTGCTGCTGCTGTGCCCTCCCACCTTTCTGTTCCAGGAAGCCTTGGCCTATTGCTTCCCTTCCAGTGGGTGGGTCTTCCTGGGCATACAGCCTTTACAGGTGTGGGTGTATATATTACATCACATTAAGGTAAATGGGTACTGTATTTACAAAGTTAAAGCATCAAAATGCAGGCACATGCAGGCACCACCACCAGCTAAAAAAAAACATCCTTCTTTCCAGCATGCAGTCTAGTAGATTAATTAATCCTAAGGAATAAGTGTAGTGGTTAAGCAGAGAGAAGGTTGACAGTTCAAAACCTGGGAGGGCTTTTTTTTAATTATAACCTTTCAGGAGTAAGTAGATGCCATCTCTGTTTCTTTCTCTCTCTTTTTAAAGTGTTTTACCATTTTTCCAGTCACGTGAGGTAGAAGAGTTTCATCTCCAGCTCCCAGGTAGCCTATAGGCAAGTTTTCCCTCTAAGTCAACGGAGAGTACTTGGCTAACTTGAGAGCCTCTGAAAGCTAAAAACAAGAAGAAATAAAACCCTAGGAATTCCTTAAAAAATATAAGTGAAGAAGGATGGACTTTGTGATTGTAATGTGCAGTGCTTGTAGAATTATTATTATCATTATTAGATTGTTATCCTACTTTTTTTAATATATTTCGGTCAACTCAAGGTGGTGAACATACCTAATACTCCTGCCTCCTATTTTCCCCACAACAACAACCCTGTGAGGTGGGTTGGGCTGAGAGAGAGTGACTGACCCAAATGCAGGGTATAAATTCCATAATAAATAAACCTTAGTAGATTGGGAAAATTTCAGCATGCTGGAGAAACAATATATCTTGATTTTGACAAAGTGCCCTTTGTCAAATAGCAAGTTAGTTAACCGTGGGTTCGATGGCACAATTCAGGTACGGTAATTCTAAAATTGTGCTCAAAAAGTGCTTATCAACAGTTCTTCATCAAACTAGAGTGAGGTACTGAATGAGATGCCAGAAGTGTCATTACTGTACCCTGTACTTGTATGAATAGAAGGAACATGCATGTCGAATCTGCAGATGGTAGGAAATAGCACACCAGCTCAGTCTGGGGAAGCACAACCCCATCCAGAGTCAAAGATGACAAATCACCAGACCCTCGGGGGGGGGGGGCAAAAACCCAAAGCCACTCTGTCTTGCCAGGGTTGAGTCGAAGTCAGTTTCTCCCCATCCAGACTTCACAGCCTCCAGGCACTTGGTCAGCACCGCAACTGCATCACCTGCCCGACCAGGGGTGGAGATGTATAGCTGTGCTGGCTAGCCTCTGGATCAGGTTACAAAGAGTCTTGGCAGTCAGCCAGAGGTGAGGAATGCAGCCCAGAGTCACTTTGCAAGAATAGCCGAGAGAGAGACAAACCAGTAATCCGTGTGCCAATGGTCAAAGGGTGAAGCCAAGAGGTAGTCGTAAATCCAAAACCGGGTCAAGGAGTCCAGAAGTCAGGGTAACGATAGTCCAAACAGGGTCAGGAACACAGGAAACAAGACAGGATACCAGAGTGGTCGCGAAGCCAAAATGCAATGTTACTCCCTCATCGCTCTGCTGGTAATTTATCAGGAGCTCAGGAGCTGTCATCTGGGTCCTGCAAAGACTCTCCCTGACCTCTGCATAAATCTCTAGCAGCAAGCCGAGCACTCCTCCTTCTAGCCTTTAAGGCGAGACGCACACACCTCCGCCTCTGCCCTTTGGGAGATTCAGGTGAGCTGGGAGGCTGATGGGCTCCAGCTGGCTGCTGGCTAGAGGGTGGGGACAAACCACCATCCCTGGCTTGCTCCCCTGTAGCCTCCGGTATTTCCAACACCTGCGGTGCTGGATCTCCGTCTGGGGCCTCGCCTGGCTCAGTCCCCTGGAGGTTTGCCAGGGGCAGCTCGTCTTCTGACTCCTCTGACTCCTCACTGGAGCCTTGAGGCAGAGGCTGAACCAGGACACTAGCTGGGTATCATCAGTGTACTGATGATACTGCACCCCGTGCCATTGGATGACCTCGCCCAGCAGTTTCATGTAGCTGTTAAAGAGGACAGGGGAGAGACTCAAGCCCTGAGACCCCCCACACTGCAGGGGCCTAGGGCTCAATTTCTCCTCGCCCACCAACACTGACTGGAAACAGCCATGGAGAAAGGAGGCGAACCACCGCAAAACAGTGCCTCCCACTTCCAACCCCTGGAGCCAGTCAAGAAGGATACTATGGTCAATGGTATCGAAAGTTGCTGAGAGATCCAAGAGAGCCAAGACAGTTGCACCACCCCCATCCCGAACCCTTCAAAGGTCATCAGCAAGTGTGTCCAATGCCATCTCAGTGTTGTATCCTGTCCTGAACCCAGGCTGAAAAGGGTCCAGATAATCCACTTCATCCAGGGCCCACTGAAGCTAAGCACCAACCACCCTCTCAACAACCTTCCCCAAACAGGGAAGGTTGGAGACTGGACAAAAGTTTTCCAGGCCAAGGATGGCCTCTTGAGAAGGGGGTGCACCACCATCTCCTTCAAGGCAGGCAGTACCACCCCCTCCTGCAGCCATAATCTGAGAGAAACTGCAATGTAGATCAAAATATTAAATTACTGGTTAAAATTATCCTTTTTCCCTATCTTAGTTTTAATCAATAATTTTATTTCTGGTTGGAAAGGTTCTGTCCTGCAAAAGCTGAATCAATAAGAATAATCACAAGAAGCTGTATTAGCTCTGGGCTATGACCAAGCCAAGGCAGAGCTAAGACAGAGAGCCTTAGATTCAGAGCGGCAAGAAAGAGGGATGTATCTGGGCAGTTAATCCATTAGTTCCAGTGCAGCTAGATATTTAGATAAAATTGAAATATCAAAATACAGGGCAGCTATGATGCTAGCATGTGTATTACCCACAGACGTACTGGAAGAAAGATATAAGAAAATCCCATATGAAGATTGGCTTTGTCCATGCAGGATGGGCCTTGTGGAAACTACTGTATATCTCATTTTTTCTTTCTTTTATAAGGACATCCATGCATGATATATATCCCCACTAAGTGTTAAGTTTCCAGGGCATTCAGGTTTGTTCTGTGTCCAGCATCTACTGTCAGATAATAATGGTTTAATCTCAATAAATGACTATAAATAATATGTCCTGTAGAATCTGTACTGAGATTTCTGCTTAATATCAATATAAGCTTTGGTTGCCCTTGTGGCTTATGGTTTAAAATGTGCCAAACTGACTAGTACTTCCTTACCTTTAGCAGACACAGCTGCCACAGGTACAAGTAAGGCTAGTAAAGTAATTTATTTTTTCCTTCTCTTACTATATAGTTTTGTCTGAAAGCCTTGCTTGACCAAAGCCATGATGGGCAGTGGAAGTCAATATCTATAGGACTATCTTGTGATGGTCATGACGTAAGGACCCTCATTAGCCTTGAAGAGCTGGCTTTTCCTTCAGATTTTGGGATAGTATGTCTGTTAATATACTGTATAAGGTTGGTTTAGTTTCTTTTCAGATACACTACTGTATTGTTTATGTATGTTTAATTTTTTGTATAGATATTTAAAATTACTTTTTTTCTTTGTTTTTATCTTGTATTTTGTTATATTTTTATGCATTGTTATCCACCCAATGTCAGTATGTTGAGATGGGCAGCCATAAATAAATGAATGAATGAATGAATGAATGAATGAATGAATGAATGAATGAATGAAAGGAATAATGGTAAAAAGCATGAATTAAACTAAGAGAAAGGAAGGATTTAATAGTTCTAAATGAAGGTGGTCTGATCTTCTAGTCCTCGTTGATGAATACATGAATGGCAGTGAATGTCTAAATTTATGTATGAATGAAAGAAAGTGTTAAATGTAAGTAAATCTGATGAACAATTCACTCTTATTTGGAAACCATTTCTGGAATATAATTCTATACATGGAATTGTGAAACATCCCAAATTTGGTTTCCAGACTTTGTATTTGAATCTGGCATATACTCTAGATATTACTTAGAGTATTCTTTCAATGTAGTGTTCATTACTTAGAGCTTTTCCTTTTCTTCTTATTGACTTCATTTATGCTAACCAAATATTTTATAATTTGAAAGAGACATATATTTTGACTAGAAATTGAGTATGAAATAGTTCATAGTTCTGTAATTTGGTAATGGTGTATTCCAATATATTAGTAAAGGTTAAGGTTTTCCCCTGCACAGTCATGTCCGACTCTAGGGGGTGGTGCTCATCTCCATTTCTTAGCCAAAGAGCCAGCGCTGTCCGAAGACACTTCCGCGGTCATGTGGCCAGCATGATGCACGTGGAATGCTGTTACCATCCCACCGAAGTGGTACCTATTAATCTACTTGCATTTGCATGCTTTCGAATTGCTAGGTTGGCAAGAGCTGGGGCGAGTGCGGGAGCTCACTCCGTCACACAGCGCTCGGGTCTCGAACCGCCGACCTTCTGATCGACAAGCCTGGCATCTTAACCACTGAGCCATTGTGCCCCTATTCCAATATATTAGCCAAATAATATTTTAGATCTGTTATTCAAGATTTCTTGGTTATCCACCTGCCATATTTTATTGGGTTTTTTCATCCTTACTATATTTTCTATATTCTTTTAAATGTGTATTTGTATCAGCATTCTTTCTTTTCCTTTTTAAAAAATCATAATCATAATAAATAAAAAATAAATTTGGAAAGAAAAAAGAAAAAATATCATATGCTAGTAACCCATATGATACTAGTGTCTGTTCTGCTCGAGATTTCCATTTTGAATGATAATTGTCTACAAAAATGAGAAACAATAAACCTATTAATTAAAAGTGGATATTGAGGAGTAGTTAATCATTGACATCCAAGCCCACACCTCAGTTTTGGCCATCCTCATCTCTAAAATGAGCAGGACATTTAGGGCAGCTAGTGTGAACTCCAAAAATTTGTTTCCTTAAGCCAGGGCTTTCCAAAGTGCCGCTGCTGGTGACACAGCAGCAGTGGCGGCGGCAGCGCGGCAGCGGCGCACGCGCGCACGGCAGCGGCGCGGGGGGGCACACGTGCACGGCGGCGGCGCAGGGGGCGTGCGGCAGCGCACGTGTGCACGGTGACGGTGCGGGGGGCGTGCGGCGGCTCGGGGGTGTACAGCAGTGGCGGCAGCCTCCGCTAAAACGCGAAAGCACTGATGCTGCGCAGCTGCCGCTGCTGCCGTGCACGCACGTGCCGCCGCTTCCAGGTGGTGTGGCGAAACACCACACTGTGTGTGGCGACACACTTTTGTGTCACAACACACAGTTTGGAAAGCTCTGCCTTATGCAGTGCAGATCAGGCAGCAATCTTAGCACTGATATTAGCACTGAAGGGTAATCGTTTTAAACTTCCAAAATCCTTTGTTTCAGATATGGAGGGTCCTATATTATGCCTGAATGCTGGTGTGGGTCTACATGTTGAGTATTTAAAGGTAATCCTTAGGAGTGCAGACCAGAACTCTGAAAGGAAGAGGCCCGTCTCATATTAAAAATGAAGAGGGACTTTTTAAACTTTCAGAAATCTCTATTTCAGGCAGGGATGTAGGTTTCTTGAGATCCTGAGGGTTTTTAGTCTGGGTTTCAAACAAAAGTTCTTCAAGAGATTAGCAAAACCATATCTGTAATGAAATTTTATATTGATTATATATATTAAGTTTATATGAATATATATATAAAATCATAGTTTTGATAGAACCAGGTAGTGAGCCATGCTTGTCCTGTTCATGAACTCACTAGGGTATTCACGTTGCTGGTATGCATGAAATGAGGAGTGTGTGTTATCAACAACAGATAACAGTTGGAACACATAGTGGGTGTAAGGAGGATACAGAACAAGAGAACGTACTGAACAAGAGATGCAAGGTCAGAACAAATGCTCAACTGGCTGTGACGTATACAGTTTTGACACTGACTGTGATGTGAATTTGGATTTAACATATTCAGCTATAAAAGAAGGATGACCTGCAAATGAGACCCTTGAGGTGCGAGACTCTCCAACAGGAGCAGGGGACGCCCTGAATGTCTGACTCCCAGCCCACTCTAACATGTCTGGCCAACTGTTGGGAGTGGATGTAAGTATCGATGAGATACTAGTCCTGTAACTGTTGTTAGTATCGATGAGATACTGTTAAGAAAGCCCGATAAGGTAAATGTGAACAGAAACTTGGGCAGCCTAGTGAGGCATAGTTAACCTAGTTGTCTATTGATATTAAGTTGATGATTAACCTAATATATTATTGTAATAAGTTTTAGAAGATCTTGTAATTTTATCCATTTATTATTTCCTAATTGTAAAAACTTGCTTTGCCTTCTGTCTGAATAACACAAGAATAAAAGAACTATTATTAAACTTTAAATGGAGTAAGTTGTACTCATTAAAGTGGATTTTATGACATATGTAACGCAAACAAACACGCAAATTTTAAATATTGTCCCATTAGATTGTCTTTTACAGAGGAATGCTCATTGTTTGACATTTGAAATAAATGTTGTAGAAATCCTGATGTCTTACAGCTGCCACACTAATTCCATTCATTTGTTAAAACCATTCTGTGAGGATCCTAGTTCTAATCTTCACAAACAATAACTTAAACACAAGTCATGTAGAATATGAATAAGTTCTTTTTAATGAATAATAGCATCTACTTCCAAAGCGAAGACACATTAAACTTTTCGCACCCAATTCAGCAGCTTAAAGCATTTTCCCCCTTCCAGACCCCCTTCCTCCTACAGACAGCAATTGCTGATAACTTTCTTTTTCATCTCCTGGGTGCACCCCCACTGCCCGCGCCCTCCCCGCTCTCTCCAGATGGTATTTGTCCTTGACTTTCCCTCTTTCGCCCAAACACCTCTCCAGCAGCCTGAGAAAGAATGCCGCCTGGTTTTTTTGCGCGCACAGTTTCCATTCAGCACCAGATCTCCCCCTCTCTGCCTCTCTGCTCACTGTCTGCATTTCATGTCAAGATGGGAGAAGATTGGCTCCCATCGTGACACATTCCCTATGAAAGAACTCATGTTTCTTTTTTAAAAAAAATACATTCTCTTTTTTTATTATTAATTGTATTACAATTTTAAAATACAAAGATAAAACACTAATACAAACTACAAGAAATATAAAAAATAAAAAATAAAAAAGAGATAGAAGAAAGTGAGAAAAAAAGTCAGATATATAAAAGGTGACTCCCCCCTCCCTCCAGACAAGTATAGACAATCACTGTAACGTAACAAATTCTTTAGTAATTCAATAAAAAAAACAAAGAAAAGACTCTTCTTCCCATATCTCATCCCTTAACATTAATCAAATTACAAAAACTCGTATTTCGATCTTAATCAGCAAAAGTCCATTAAGAGCTACCAGAGATAGTAATATACGTATTTTAAGCTTTATTTTAAAAAATCCATTTGTATAAACCAACTTATCCCTTACTCCAAAAAGTAAAACAAAAGAAATTTCTCTTCAATATTCAAATCCTTAGGATCTCATCATTCAAACCTGGTCAAAGAAAGTCCCATTAATGACTACCAGAAACCACAACATATATATTTTAACCCTGGTCAAGTAAGTTCACTTTATAAAACTTCTGTTTACTTTTAAAAAGCTTATTCTTTAATCCAATCAGGGAAGGACCCACAGACTGATTTCTTGTCATTTTCTCTTTATCTGCATTCCAAAACAGAAATTTTATTACATTGCACTGAGCAAAAATAAAAGGATAATATAAAAGAAAAAAAGAAAAGGAAAAGGAAGAGCATGCTAGTATGTTACAAATTGATCAATGCAAACTGTACTATCTATTCAGGATATAAATGCAAAAATGTGTATCGTTTCCGGATTTATTAATCAACCAACCATTTTTTTTAAATTTTACAGAAAATATCACATTTACCACAGGATTGGGTTACTAATCTTATTTTATCCCTTTCACTTCAATTATTGCTACAATTAAATTGATTAAATCAGGAAAGGCTTTCCAGTGAATTGCTATATTTTTTGTTCATTGCTATTTTACTGAAGGTCTATCACGAAGCTTCTTCAAATCAATCTCTGCCTTTTAGTTTTAATGAAGCAAATATAATTATTCCAAAACAAGGCAAGCTTCTTACTATGTGTTCTAATTACAGGACTATTTCCTTCATAAATATGGATGCCAAGATTTTATAGCAAAATTTACTTGAAGATTGCAGATCCTGATTATCGGGCACCCAGCTGAGGCTGGATTTATAAAAGACCATCAGGCTTTTGAAAATACCAGATTTTTTATTGGAGTTCTTGCTATAACTCAAAATAGATATGACACAGCCACTATAATTTATTTGGGGACTGATAAAGCCTTTTATATTTATCAGACGTTTTGAGGTAATTTTTTAGTTAATACTGATTTCTGCTATTTATATTTTGGATTGATAAGATTTATTCAACCCTTATGATTACTGATGACATGCCCTCTCCTTGGTTAAATTATTGCAAAGTACATGGCATGCTGTCTTCTTTCTCCTTTCTTTTTCATTTACCTTTAGAAGCTCTTGCCTTTGTTAAGTAGAAAATGGGGAAATGTTAAGGAATTAAGGGAGAGAGCAGAGTTATAAGTTTTACTATGTGCAAAAGATCTCTCATGTTTTGTAGACAGACCAGAAATCTATTCCTAATCTCATTTCATTAAAACATGAACTTGATGTCATTGGGTTATTATATTAATTTAGACAAGTATAAAGATAGGTGCTTTAAAATTATGTTCTCACTCTTTTTATTTTGCTTGAAGAATTCCCAGGAAGCAAATTTGAACATCTAGATAAGTCTAGAATTCTTTTAAATGTTTAATATAAAATACATGTGATTTAGCTCCAAGTTTGATTTATATTCTGAGAAGTTTATTCTATTCTCTAATGCATATTTAAATTCTTCCTCTTATCTTACCTTCTTGTTCAGTCACATGATTTTAACTGAATGTACAGACATTGAATAATTTCCTTGGCAAGGACACGTGGTAAGATTTTCATTATGCAAATTATCACCTGTTTGAGAAAAGTAGATTTAACTTTCCAAACTTTAAATATATCACTGGAGATTTATTTATTTATTTATTTATTTATTTATTTATTTATTTATTTATAATTTGATTTATAATTTGATTTATATCACTGCCCCATCTCCCCCAAAGGGGACTCTGGGTGGTTTACAAAAAACAAACAATTAAAATAACATATCATAAATATAAGTAATTAAACTAGATATAAAATAAGTATAAAATCCAAGAAGTGGTGAACTTGTGTTTAAAAGGGCTCTATGGCACCAGCCATCCCCAAGAGGAGCTGTTACCCCTCCCTTCCCAGGCAAGGCGGCAGAACCAGGTCTTTAAGTTCTTCCTGAAGGCCAGGAGCAATGGGGCCTGCCTTACTTCTGGGGGTAGAATGTTCCAAAGGGTGGGCGCCACTGCAGAGAAGGCCCGCCTTCTAGACCCCACCAGGTGAAATTCCCTTGCCAACAGGGTCCGCAACATGCCCTCTCTGCATAAACGAGTGGGACGGTTCAATGTTCTGGGGATGAGACAGTCCCTCAGGTAACCTGGTCCCATGCCATGTAGGGCTTTAAAGGTGATAACCAACACCTTGAATTGGACCTGGAAGCACACTGGTACCCAGTGCAGCTGGCACAGGAGAGGTGTCACATGTGCTGATCTTAACCTATTTAAATCTTACCGATTTAAATCTTACCAATTTAACTTAAATTTAATTTAATTTAATAAATTTAATTTAATAAATAAATTTAATTGATTAATTAATTAATTTAATAAATAAAGATTTAATTTAAATCTTACCGATTTAACCTATCTTTGCCTGGAATAAGGAACTTCAGAATGAGGTTCTTATTTGGGCTCAGCTTGAGAGTTACTATTTTACCTCAGGATGCTATGAAAAGGGCAAGTTTTTCTCCTTTTCTCAAAGCACTAAAATTCAGGCTCATCTAGTGAAGCTTTAGATAGACAAAACAAAGCATTATTTTATGTATTGCAAAATTAACCTGAGGAATTCACTACCACAAGATATGGTGGGGGCCACTACCTTAGATGTCTTTAAAATCCGGATTGGATTAATTAATGGAGAACATGTTTATCAAGGACTATTAGTTTTGAGACACAATTTTACATCTGGTTTAAGGGGCAGCATATCTTCAAATATCAGTTGCAGGGGAACCATATCAGGAATGAGGCATGTCTCCACTTCCTGCTTGTCAAAAACCTAAGGTATCTGTTGAGAACTGTGAGAAACAAAATTCTGGATTAAGACGGGCCTTAACATGTTCCAGAAGAGCTGTTCTTCTATTGTTTTAGATGAAGGAAGATTCATGGGTTGGCTGGTGACTGAGCGAGGCTATTCTTATGTTCTTATGTTTTCATGTTATTTAGAAGGGTTATTTTCTGTACCTTCTAACAGAGAAAATAGGCAGCTTTATTAACATACTTTTGGAAGATTTTTTAGTACAGCCTGAAGCATTTATGTTTTTCAATCTTCTAAAAATGCTAGTCAGGTACATATACTTATCTCTTTAGATCCTTCTCCTGATTCAGAAGTGGGATGTGCCGTCTTGTCATTTAACTCGGGCAGCAAAATGCTCGTTTAAAAGGTAAAAGTGCTATTTTACCTTTCAAAATTGGAGTAGAGAATTGTTGTCAGTTCTCAGATGTGTCATTTGACAAGAGAACACCAGACGTTTAAGTGAAATATTAGCAAAATTCCAATGAAGATAAAGCATTGTTTAGTAGCATGGCTGTTTTTATGCTTTTATCAGAACTAAAGAAATCCTATTTTTAAATGGCATCTTGTTTTGTAAAGCTTGTTTTTCATCCTACGCTACTGATTACTTACAAGGATGCAGTGTATGCCATTACCGTATTTTCCGGCGTATAAGACGACTGGGCGTATAAGACGACCCCCAACTTTTCCAGTTAAAATATAGAGTTTGGGATATACTCGCCGTATAAGACTACCCCTCTTCCAACGCACTGGGGGAAAAAAGCTTTCCCAATGCATTGGGAAGCGGAGTAGAAGGTAAAAAACTGCAGGGAGAAAACAGGGAAGCGGAGTAGAAAGCGAATAGTAATGCGAAGCGCGGCAGCGCGGGGTGTGTGTGTGAAGGAGAATATTGGGGGGAGGGGTGAGAAAGCTTTAATTACCTGGGCAAGGCAGAGGGGTGAAGAATACATTTCCAAGCTTTAGCGGAACAAACCATGAAGGAGGAGGAGGAGGAGGGTGATGGGGGGAAGTTTGAAAAAGCAGATCCAAGCGCAAAAGTTACTGAGTCATTTTCAGTGGTGGCTGGAACAGTTTTCTTGACTCCGGCCTCCCTCCCTCCCTCTCGCTCTCTTTCCCTGGTGAGGGATCAGTGCGGGGGGGGGGGTCGGGAGAGAAGGGAGGAAATGGCAAGGGAGGGAGGGAGCGGAGAGTGGGACCAGAGGGGGGAGCATTCAAGAGGAGTGGATTTAAAAGAGCGGGGTGGTGGCTTTAAAAATAAATCAATTAGGGGCGTGAATCACATCACCGCCGGAAGAATTAACATGCAGGCATCTGTATACAAAGCCCCCCCCCCGCTCTTTTAAATCCACTTCTCTTGAATGCTCCCTCCCTTGCCTTCTCCTCCCTTCCCTCCCCCCGTACTGATCCATTGCCAGGGAAAGAGAGTGAGAGAGGGAGGGAGGCCGGAGTCAAGAAAACTGTTCTAGCTGCCACCGAAATGACTCACTAACTTTTGTGCTTGGATCTGCTTTTTCAAACCTCCCCCCATCATCACCACCACCCTCTTCCTCCTCCTCCTTCACGGTTTGTTCTGCTAAAGCTTGGAGATGTATTCTGGGGGGGGAGGGCCCGGGTGGAAAATCTCCGCGCCGATCAGCTGTGCGGCGAGGATCAGCTGTGCGGCGGGGAAGTGGAGTTGCACCCCTGTGGTGCGCCATCAGCGCTTCCGGTTTCAGCACCTGCCCTATAAGACGACACCCGGCGTATAAGATGACCCCCGACTTTGAGAAGATTTTCCTGGGTTAAAAAGTCGTCTTATACGCCGGAAAATACGGTACTTGCAATTCCTGCCATGGCTCAGCATAATTCTTTCACAAAGGTATCCATGCTACAGGAGAATTACTCAGGCTTATCCTAAAATGCACCTAGTCCAACGATACTCTTGGACATCTGTAACTGCAGTAAATAAATGCCTCCAATCAATCATTTCTGAACTAGCTGTTTCTTCTCTTTCTCTCTCTCTTTTTTAGATACATAAAAGAAGGTTGTATGTTGCAAGATTAAACTCCTTATGGAGACACCAATAAAAGGAAGCTTATTAAAATAAAGACAAAGGGATGTAAATATCTCAATGTCTACTAGGGGGCAGCAAAGAGTTAGTGTGTCTCTGTACAGTACAGTTTTGCTGAAGTCTGATTGCCATCCAGATTTCTGTAGCTTAGATCTAGCAGTTTACTACATCCATATTTAGAACCAGAGATAGGACCTGGAATTGTGAAGTTATTCAGATAATTCAGTTATTCCGAGGAATGGTAAATGAGTTCATGTTCATCTGAGAGGTGTTTCAAGAACCAGACAATTATCCTTAAATTGGCAATTTAGTTTATGTACAGCCAACAGGTGGTGTTCTCAGGGAGGTCAAAATCTGCAAGATGGCAGGTGCAGCATCACAGTCCAAGCCCTGCCTCTTTTGTACATGTGTTAACATCAGAAGCAGGTATGAAAGGGCAGGGATTGAATTGCAGTGCTGCACCTGTCAACTTGCATATTTGACACTCCCAGAGGATACCACTGCTGCCAACAATCCATGTAATTAAATAATTTAAAATAAAAGGTTAACGTTATGCAATTTAACCTATTAGCTAGTCAAACAAGGAATAATATATTAATTTATGCAGTCATACGAAGTTTTTCTTAGGTAAAGTAATATAGCTGTCCACTTAGAAATGATAAACAATGTTTTAATTTGCTTTGTTGTATTCTTGCCAAATTAAAATAGTTTAAACTTCTGAATTAAAATTAAGCACAAATCTCATTTAATGTGTTTAATTCAATTTAATTTATATGTGTTGTTTTTTAGCTTCATCTTGCTTAATCTATTTTCTTTTGTTTTATTTACAGTAATTATCTTAGTTTACTTTTGAAAAATCTATTCATTTCTGCAAGTTGCAATATTTGTAATCATTTCGGTGTAAGAATGAAGCCTAAGAATCATTTGTTTTATATATTCCCTCTCTTTTTTTTTTCT
Organism: Charina bottae; assembly: GCA_023362775.1. Lineage (NCBI taxonomy): Eukaryota > Metazoa > Chordata > Lepidosauria > Squamata > Charinaidae > Charina > Charina bottae. The sequence goes on along the minus strand of JALMGJ010000028.1, from coordinate 3,961,545 downwards.
ACAGTGTGAATCTTGAAAGTTTCTTAGGGTAATAAAATTACACGAAACAACAATCTTAGGGAGAATTGGTACAAAAAAGAAGCACACCCAGAAGTACTAGCTCTAACTTTATTGTTAAGGCTACATTAACAGAATCTTGCAAGTCTGAAAGTTCATCTCTCCCCCCTCACCTTTACAGTCCAAAAAAACTAGGGAGGGTCTCTTCTTACCCTCTAGGTAAGGGCCTGAACAATATCATTGATGTAAAAATTGAATAACAGAAGGGCCAGGATACATCCCTGCTTAACTCCCTTAGAAGTTGGAATAGGATGTCAGTTCTTCCCTATCTGAGCATTGGACCTGCATTGTAGTCCTTTCATGCAACATCATAATTAGTTGCAGAAGCTGACAATCGATGGAGGAAGCTGCTAGTATGATGCAGCTTGAATTTTGAATTTCAAAGTATAACAAATTGAATATTGAATTGTAAACTTGAATCAAATTGTGTTGTTTCATGTGCTTTCTAGTACAAACCTCTCTGTCAGAGAATAGAACAGATGATGTACACTATCTTTCTTCCGCTAGGAAAATGTCTTGACTATCAAATCACTACTCAGAATATTGTTTATTCTGCCGCAAGACTGCTTGTGATTGGCTCCAGGAAAACTCAAGTAATTTAACATAGAAAATGTACATAGAAAATGGAATAAGTTTTATAGACTTTCTCAAGAATCAGTTTAGCCTCTTTTTTTTCATAAAATGATGGCTTTTCAAGACCCTATAGAATTCCAGTTCCCATCAACCCATACCCATTTCCAACTCTCTGTGTGTGTTGAAACGTCTTTAGTATGTTCCTGCTTTTTACTAGTGCTAACTAGGATACTCTGGAAATCAAATTAATATCTGCATTGTTTAAATAGGACAGTCTTAACTCATCAAATAGAGACCGCATTGACCTGTTAGAGAGCTAACAACTGTTTAGTATCATTTTATGTGCATGTACAATATGTCCAAAGTATCTATCTTTATATAATTAGAAGCATGAGAGAGTGGGCCAAAGGGGGGGAAATATGTGGTAGAAGTCTTCAAAAGGTTAAAAATAAATTGTTTCAAAGGAACTATATTGGAGATAAATAATCTATCTCCTTGAAGACATCTAAGTTCACTGCTCAGGGCAAAGGTGAAAAATCTCTTAGACTAGGCTGAACGTGAGTGTATTGCAATAGCAAAAATGAATAGCTCTGATCAAATGCTGACCAGGATGCTTATGTGTTGCTGACACTTATTAAATTTTTTTAATTAACTGCTGAATTAATTTAACTGCAGGACAACCAGCTCTTTGTTCCAAAATTCTAATTCTGTATGCATTTATAAACACTAGTAGCTGGACTGGTTCAAAGAAAAACAAAGAAATATGAAGATGTTTATATATAAGTTATAAGAATAAGTTATGATTCTAATCAATTTTCACCTTTTGTCACACATTGGGTAGGATCATTTTTTATTCCAGAGTTGAGTTTACTTAAATTATAGAAACATTACTATGAAATCCAGAATCTTAAAACAATGCAGATTTTCTGGACATTGCTTTATATTTTAGGCAGGTGTAAGTGTGAATGCTTCTACAATTACAAAGACAGATTTGTGTATTTATGAGATCACCCCACTCCATCACTACTTTGGGCAGCTTACAAAATAAAAACAATTTTAAAAAATGTGATATACATAGCAACCAAAGGCCATTTCTCCCTCACCCCTAATACTGCTGCCAGTACATATGGATTGGCAATGCAGAACAACACTATTATACAGTCATAAATAAAATTGGAAGCAGGAGCGAAAACATTTTAACACTAGGATTAATAGTTTATTTTATTTTATTTATTTATGTACTATATTTATATTTTATATTTTCTCTAAGGGCTCAAGGCAACTTACATGGAGTCTTGCCTCATTTTATCTCCAGTCTGGCGTAAAGTCACTCAGTGAACTTAACAGTCAGTTGGTGACTTAAACCTCAGTCTCTCCAATCAAAGACCATATGCACAAACACACTCATTTATGGTCCTCCTGAACATTCCTCCACTTTGTTCCCCATCTCCTGTACTAATAGAAATGATAATATTGACATTGGAGGACACCCATATGCTAGACTCTGCAATAGGAAAAAGGGAAAGTGAGTTGCATAAAACCCCATGGTTCACTAGCATGTACATGGAACATAAATACCAGAGATAGTAATCACCGGACCATAAAGTTGACTTACAGTTGTTGTTGTTGTTCAGTCGTTTAGTCATGTCCGACTTTTCGTGACCTCATGGACCATAGCACGCCAGGCCTTCCTGTCCTCCACTGCCTCCCGGAGTTTACTCAAGTTCATGTTCATCACATCGGTGATGCTATCCAACCATCTCATCCTCTGCCGTCCCCTTCTCCTTTTGCCTTCAGTCTTTCCCAGCATCAGGGTCTTTTCCAGTGAGTCCTCTCTTCGCATTTGGTGGCCAAAGTATTTGAGCTTCAGCTTCAGGATCTGTCCTTCCAATGAGCAGTCAGGGTTGATTTCCTTTAGGATTGACTGATTTGACCTCCTTGCAGTCCAAGGGACTCTCAAGAGTCTTCTCCAGCACCACAGTTCAAAAGCATCAATTCTTCGGCGCTCAGCCTTCCTTATGGTCCAACTCTCACCGCCATACATTACTACTGGAAAAACCATAGCTTTAATTATACGAACCTTTGTCGGCAAGGTGATGTCTCTGCTTTTTAATAATTTAATAATAATTTAATAATTTTTAATAATTTTTTGACTTACAGTACACAGAGAAAAAAAGAAACTAAATTTAGCACAGCTACCTTTTTCTTATTCCTTGAGAAAACAGGTCAGATCACCTTGGAACAGAAATTTCAAAAAAACAGTGCCAGCTGAAACCCAAGGCTGGGGTGAGATAGTAAATTCCAGCTTCCAGCCTCTCATCCAGCTACTTACACTTGATTTTAAAAAGAAAAAAACTTTTTTTTCTAAGTAGCCAAAAGGCAGGAGTTTGGGGGGAATCCCCCTGTTGTGTCCATGCCAAAGCCCATGTGCTTTTACTTGAGATTGAGAGATGTTGATTCCTTGTCTGAAAGTAGCTATCAATGTTATAAATACCAGATGCCCTCTTAAAAAGAATGCATGTTTGTAAAATGGTCTGGCATGTAGATGTGATGATCACCACTACCTTTAGGTGACTACCTACCTACTTACCTTCCCCTGCTTCCTATGTGCCTATGCCATTACCTTGTACATTCACTTCATTGGTGTATAGCATATCAGTCAGTTGGAGAGACAGGAGTGAAAGGTGTTCAGGGGTGCAATGTATATACATGGTCAACATTGTTGCCCATGATATATCTGACACCTTGCCCCACCCACTCTTTTCATCTTCACTGTTTCCTCTTTGCGTGTGCATTTAGCACAACTCATCTGTACCTGGTTTCATATAACCATCGCAAGCAGTGCATGCAGAAGTAAGACTGTTTCTGTCCCAGAGTAACACCAGGAAGGGAAGTTCTTTGGACCTCCTCTGTTTGTGCTCCATAGGTCTTGCCTGAGGACAAGCTGCCAGCCCAGGTGGTAGGTTTCAAGGAAAGGCTGATGGTAGTGGTGATAGTGGGGGGAAATACTTTGATAGCCATGGCCACATTTTCTTCAATCATCTGATGGTAGCTCTGGTGATCTGCCACTACCGTCACACACTTATTCAGAAGAACATTCAGAGCAGCAGGTATGAGATAAAATACTGCAAATGCTGTTCAGCTTCCTTCCCTCAGCAACCTGCAGGGATGGTGGGTGGCATCATAGGTGTATCTCGCATGACTGCAGTTGGATAAATGTTCTGACATGTAGCCTTGGGGGGTTGCCACAACCTTCACATAAGCAGGATGCATCATGCCAGCCACATGACCGTGGAAGCGTCTTCGGACAACGCTGGCTCTTTGGCTAACAAACGGAGATGAGCACCGGCCCCTAGAGTCGGACACGACTGCACAAATGTGCGGGGGGAACCTTTACCTTTTTTAGGTGTGAGGTTAAGTAATATAAATGGTGTTCAGCAACCTTCCCTCTGTGGCCTGGGGGCTACAATTTGACCTGAAACTATAACGGGGATTCTCTTCTTGTCTTGCTTGTGTCAGAAGGCTCCTTTCCCCTTGGTACTACTGCTCAACACATGACTCATGAGGCCCAACTCCAGGATCACATGACTGCCTTGGGGGTAAGCAGAATCCTAGTGCAGCCTGTGAACCTATGGTGTTTCTTGCCTTTTCACTTTGCCGTTCCTACACTATTAGTGTAAAGCAAACCAGCAGTCAGGAAGGATGGGTGAGTCAAAGTGGCTCATGGGTGCAATGTGTGTAAAGTGCTCCAGGAACCCTTCAACAATCAGTCCAACCAGTTCTGTCCCTGACTATCCCCTCAGTAAAACTCACACTTGAAAGCATTTCCCTTATTTTGCTCTTGCTCTCATAATCCAGGTAGAGGGGAAGAAAAGAAAGTGATGGCAATGAAGACCAGTTAAAGTCAATAACTGCCTCATCTCTCTTGGCTTGCCTAGATAGGACAAACCCCGTGTGAGGGAGACACTTATAGCATCTCTGTCAAAGTTTGAAAAAATCCTCTGCACATATACATACATGCAAAAGCATGCTTTCTGCATGAATGACAACCTACTTGTTCTCACCTATACTTTCACCTTACTTGTAATATCTCTAAGGGCTGAACTTTACACATGAGAGTTATGCTTCAAAACCTTCATGATAACTAAAGAGGATTTGAAATTCAATTCTCAAAAAGATCAAGTAAAGCAAAACATATTAATGCAAATGATTGCAACTTTCTTTCTATTGCATATTTACATCCATCATAAATTTAACAGTCTTCCATCCCAGTTGGAATAATTTTCTTTTGGAGTGGGGGAGAGTTGTGTCAGTGTTTTATTATACAAAAAACATATGAAAAGATGACTGTCAGAAATCTGAAAATAATGCTGTATGAGAAATCACATGTTCAGTTTGGGATTATTCATCCAATTGTATTTTTTTATAATTACTATTAACAGATTCAAAGCAAACAATTAGTTTTATTTACATTTACAGAAAAATCAATTTCCTCAATAAATTCTTTTCCTTAATTCAGAAACCTTATTGTGAAATTTTAATCCTGTATCCTTAAATGAGGTAAAGATTCGCATACACATGGCTTGCTGCCTTTTTTCCCCTGACTCTTTTGCTAAGCAACCTGATTTTGCTAAGAGACAAAACCCCACAAATACAGGCCACAGGCTTGCATTCAGTTTATCTAAAGTGTTAAAATTTCTTTGCTTGGGAAAATTTACAAATTCATTTTTAGCCCCATGGTCTATATACATTTTGATCTCAAGTTGGTTAGTTAGCTAGATGCTACAGAGTCATGTTTGACTCCTGGTGATTGTGTGGATAAATGCTTGATCTGTCTCCTTTACTAACATGTAGCTCTTCTAAGGACATTCCACTACCTATTTGAAGGTAAATGAAGTAAATACACCCACCTCATCCATTATTCAAAGAAGAATTATCAATTATTCTGACAACTGATTGGCCCTAATATGTTCCACATTTTGGTGGGATCTACAAAGTCAAAGGCATTGTCTATGAAGTAAATGAAGTAAATACACCCACCTCATCCATTATTCTCCCCTCAGTCTGGTCAAGTATATTCCATTCTCTACTAATGTCATATGCCCAAAGTGTGAGTTTCTGTTCATGATCCATTGCCTCGAAGGAATCTGCAGACTTTATTTGATCCAGGAGTGATCAATTGTGTATTTGTGTGCTGTGTGGTATTCTTAGTAATCATGTGAAAATCTGTAATTTCTATTGTCTGTAGCTTGAATCATGTCAACTGGATTTCTAAGAAGCCCCTTGGATAAGGAGCGAAACGTTTCCATTAAGAAAATAGAAATCCAGTTGACATGATTCAAGCTACAGACAATTCCACCTGGATGACTGAGAACCTTCATAGACATATTGTAATTTCTATTGCTCTTTCTCAATGTCCAGCTTCCACAGCTGTACACTATCACTAGGAAGGCCGCTACTTTTTTTTCTTTTTTAATATTTCGTAAGTTTTGAAATTGAAATATCTGGATGGTTACAAGCAAGTAACCAAGAGTGAGTAATAAAGAGCAAAGCTAAGCAAAATCTATATATAATAAGAAAGCTAAATAAAGAAATATTTTTCTGAATGTTATTATCATTGCTTTAACTATTTTGTGAAGATGTGAGTGTAGACAGATATGTTTTCTCTGGCTTGGAATAGATAAAGAGGGACACTGTGCTGGAGCAGTAAGAATGTAGTTACAAACTTAGACAAGCTCTTGAAAGAAATGGTGATCTACCTCAATAAAGATCACCATTTCTTTCAAGAGCTTGTCTAAGTTTGTAACTACTGTACATCTTACTGCTCCAGCACAGTGTCCCTCTTTATCTATTCCAAGCCAGAGAAAACATATCTGTCTACACTCACATCTTCACAGTTAACTTTAAGTTCACTAAACATGCAGGTTGACATTAATTTGGTCTATTCAATATTTAACGTTAACCTGGATTTTTCATTTTTCATTTTTATTTTCATAATTACCTCTTTGGCTAACAAAGTATTATATCTGCATACCACAAATGTTTTACCTCCAATTTGATTTTATCTCCTCTTTGAATATATTCTAATTATAAATTAAATATGTCTTGCTTCACTTTTCCTATATTAGAAGACTGTTTCTCCAAACTCAGTACTTACAATATTTTTTTCTTCACTGTAAAGTTTCCTGAGAAGAATTATCAATTATTCTGACAACTGATTGGCCCTAATATGTTCCACATTTTGGTGGGATCTACAAAGTCAAAGGCATTGTCTATGAAGTAAATGAAGTAAAGCTGATCTCAAAGTGTATCTGTAAGATGTTTCTTTAATAATAAAGAGGGCTGTTTTCATGTTTTAAAAATGCCATATTTTCAGGTAATTTTTTTTAGCCAAATAAGCTAAAAAATTACTCAATTACATTAATGATTGCAAGGTAGAATATGTATAGGATCTATTATAGGAAATACTTCTATCACATGCATAAGTTTCAGCTATGAAACTGGAAGTCTGCTTTAAATGTCACTCTTTGGATAAGGCCTAATTCCAGAAATTTGTGAATATAGTTAGAATATGCAGATAAATGAATAATTATAGAGAGAATGTACAAAAAATATATTGCGCCCCTATTCCAATATATTAGCCAAATGATATTTTAGATCTGTTATTCAAGATTTCTTGGTTATCCACCAGCCATATTTTATTGGGTTTTTTCATCCTTACTATATTTTCTATATTCTTTTAAATGTGTATTTGTATCAGCATTCTTTCTTTTCCTTTTTAAAAAATCATAATCATAATAAATAAAAAATAAATTTGGAAAGGAAAAAGAAAAAAAATATCATATGCTAGTAACCCATATGATACTAGTGTCTGTTCTGCTCGAGATTTCCATTTTGAATGATAATTGTCTACAAAAATGAGAAACAATAAACCTATTAATTAAAAGTGGATATTGAGGAGTAGTTAATCATTGACTTCCAAGCCCACACCTCAGTTTTGGCCATCCTCATCTCTAAAATGAGCAGGACATTTAGGGCAGCTAGTGTGAACTCCAAAAATTTGTTTCCTTAAGCCAGGGCTTTCCAAAGTGCCGCTGCTGGTGACACAGCAGCAGCGGCGGCGGCAGCGCGGCAGCGGCGCACGCGCGCACGGCAGCGGCGCGGGGGGACGCACGTGCACGGCGGCGGTGCGGGGGGCGTGCGGCAGCGCGCGTGTGCACGGTGACGGTGCGGGGGGCGTGCGGCGGCTCGGGGGTGTACAGCAGTGGCGGCAGCCTCCGCTAAAACGCGGAAGCACTGATGCTGCGCAGCTGCTGCTGCTGCCGTGCACGCGCGTGCCGCCGCTTCCAGGTGGTGTGGCGAAACACCACGCTGTGTGTGGCGACACACTTTTGTGTCACAACACACAGTTTGGAAAGCTCTGCCTTATGCAGTGCAGATCAGGCAGCAATCTTAGCACTGATATTAGCACTGAAGGGTAATCGTTTTAAACTTCCAAAATCCTTTGTTTCAGATATGGAGGGTCCTATATTATGCCTGAATGCTGGTGTGGGTCTATATGTTGAGTATTTAAAGGTAATCCTTAGGAGTGCAGACCAGAACTCTGAAAGGAAGAGGCCTGTCTCATATTAAAAATGAAGAGGGACTTTTTAAACTTTCAGAACTCTCTATTTCAGGCAAGGATGTAGGTTTCTTATGATCCTGAGGGTTTTTAGTCTGGGTTTCAAACAAAAGTTCTTCAAGAGATTAGCAAAAGTTAGCATATCTAACGCAAACAAACACCCAAAGTTTAAATATTGTCCCATTAGATTGTCTTTTACAGAGGAATGCTCATTGTTTGACATTTGAAATAAATGTTGTAGAAATCCTGATGTCTTACAGCTGCCACACTAATTCCATTCATTTGTTAAAACCATTCTGTGAGGATCCTAGTTCTAATCTTCACAAACAATAACTTAAACACAAGTCATGTAGAATATGAATAAGTTCTTTTTAATGAATAATAGCATCTACTTCCAAAGCGAAGACACATTAAACTTTTCGCGCCCAATTCAGCAGCTTAAAGCATTTTCCCCCTTCCAGACCCCCTTCCTCCTACAGACAGCAATTGCTGGTAACTTTCCTTTTCGTCTCCTGGGTGCACCCCCACTGCCCGCGCCCTCCCCGCTCTCTCCAGATGGTATTTGTCCTTGACTTTCCCTCTTTCGCCCAAACACCTCTCCAGCAGCCTGAGAAAGAATGCCGCCTGGTTTTTTTGCGCGCACAGTTTCCATTCAGCACCAGATCTCCCCCTCTCTGCCTCTCTGCTCACTGTCTGCATTTCATGTCAAGATGGGAGAAGATTGGCTCCCATCGTGACACATTCCCTATGAAAGAACTCATGTTTCTTTTTTAAAAAAAATACATTCTCTTTTTTTATTATTAATTGTATTACAATTTTAAAATACAAAGATAAAACACTAATACAAACTACAAGAAATATAAAAAAGAAAAAAGAGATAGAAGAAAGTGAGAAAAAAAGTCGGATATATAAAAGATGACTCCCCCTCCCTCCAGACAAGTATAGACAATCACCGTAACGTAACAAATATATATATATATATATGTTTAATTGTATAGAGTCCTTTAGAAGTGGGATTGATTGTTTTTTTCATTCCCTAGTAAGACTATAGTAAAGAAATTTAATGATCAGCCCCTGCAGTAAGGGATAAAGGTTGCCATTTCCCTACTGCTGGTGTCATAAAAGGGGGAAAATATTGAGCATGATTCCTGAGAGACACAGTTAAACTCCCCCTTTCTTCCCCAACAATCCCTAAAGCAATGATTTGCATGCATGTGTGTGTGTGTAGATTTAGATGTTGATGTGTGTAAAGCTTTTGTGAGTGGTGGATTATGAAATGTCATCACCCAGTCACCTTCCCCTTTTTCCATGCATGCAGCAGTTCCATTTTTGTTCAACCTTATAAAATAATATATTGGCACCTGAGACTTAAACTGGTCAGGAATTTTGTATCACTTTAATATTATTTTTCATAGAATCCATTTTCTTTTTTTGCCTGTACTCTCCTGCTTTAACGTCTTAACTTCTCATGGAACAAGTGGAACAAAACAACATATAGCTGTGGTACTTTTTGCTGTCAAAGACCAGCCACTTTTCGTTACATCCATACTTTTCTTATAAAAATTGCAAGACTATTTGATTTTTTTCATGCACAATATCAGTTGCAAAACCACAACATTCCCAGTATTTACTTATCCAGAGTTATCTTCTCTCAAAACTAATTCATAGGGAGAATCTTTCCTTGGAGAGGTAAAATAGAAGGAGCAAAAAGTGGGAATGTTATAATCATTAACATTGTGTACTGCTTCGATTTTGACCTCCAAAAAGTTATTCAGGGCAAATGTAATATCTGTTTCCAACACCGTAGACCATTCATACCTTTAAGGCATTGCAGACAGATGCTAAAATCTTATTCCTGCACTCTTTGAAGCACTTTTGGAAATCCACTCCAAAGTATATAGTGTGTGCAAGTATTGTTCAATCTATCTCAAGGTTTAAAAAATCCTTAGCTCAAAAAAATAATACAATTCATTTTGTGCTGCCCAGGGGCAAACTCATTTCAGCTTATCTGAAGTCTGGAGTGTTAATTAGAAACCTGGAACCTGTCCTCCCATTATCTAGCATGGAAAAACTTAAATAAATAGATATTACTTTTTTGTTTGTTTTTTATTGGAATGGGAGAAATGAGAACATTATAAGTGGAGCACTATGCCAAATTTTATATAAATCTGTGCAGAGGCTTTTGAGCTATGTGGCTGTAAATCTGTTTAAGTGCCCATAGCTCTTTTGTTTTAAGACAGAAAGTAATGAAATTTGCCGTGAAAATTGACCCCATTGTGAAGAATATCTGTGGCAGATTTAAAGACGGTATTGAGGGAATTTTGTGTGATGGGAAGGGGTGGTGTGCAAGGAATAATGATTGCCTTTCATGACTTAAGCCAGTCTATCTATCTGACTGGCTTAAAGAGGGGTAGACTATGGGAAGGAATATAAGAGTACAGTATTCATTTTATATGTCCTAACTAGGAAACAATGGAACATGAAAATGATGAGCGTTTTTGAGGGACTCTCCATTCACAAGAATCTTGATCAGTCAAAATATAATAGTCTGATCAGTCACAAGGGTCACTTTGTTGCCCTCTCCACCAAGGCATTTCTGATGCTAGAGCTGTTACTGAAAGTAATGAATAAATGGGAAGAGCCAAAAGGTAGTATTTAAAAAAAAATATTTTTCACCCTTTTTGGTGACTGGTGCCATCAAGGACACTGAACTCTCAAACTACACAAAGTGGAGCTTTATGAAGGATAGGTGGCAGGCCACAATAAAGGTAAGGACGATGGACCCTCCACTGCTCCAGAGAATCCGGGCTGAGCCAGAGGGCAATATGAAATAGGATGGTAACTCAAAATCGACGGTGGTATATCTCCAACATGTTTAAGTAAAGTAGATGGGAAAGAATTGTATCCATGCTCCCAAAAATGATACCGCAAAAAATTCCTGCTTGGCTTCTATAACCGGTGATCAGCTAATCTCACATTGTACCAAAGTAGAGAGAGTGGGTAGGTTACCATGCTGAAAGCAGAAAGTATGCAATCTTATAAAGGCTCAATTTCTCATGAGGTGCCTGGGATCTCCCTTGTATTTCTCCCTTATCTCTTTGCTTAGTTTAGAAAAGCCCAACAAAATGATTCCTCTTCCAATGTCTATGTCCAACCCATGTCCAAAAAGAGCCTATCGGGTGATATCAGAATTCACTGCAAAAAATCTGGAATAAAATATCTGAAGGAGCACAAGAAAAGCAAAAAGGATGTTATTAACTTCAGCATTTTATTTTTATTGCATTTTCAAACAGCGTTCAGGTTGCAATTTTGGAGTTTCTTCCTCAAACAAAATAGTATAAAAACTGAAGGGATCAATAGCTATTAATTTCTATATTTAGTTGATGGGGAGGAAGCTTTCACACATTCTGCTTATATATAAGTAAAAGCAAAAATTCAGCGTAAATTTGAACATTCAAGTTGTAAATGATAACTTAATGATTTTTTATATAACAAAGCATGGCTTTCAGAATTCTTTCCAACCTTTTACCTGCAGTGGCCATAGGAGGCATCTATATTTTCTTATGCATAAGGAAGTAACAGGGTTGCATCTTTGGCACTTTTTCTTCAGGGACTAATCAGGGTGAATACATACATGTTGCTGGGGCGGGTGGAGGGAGGCAGAGAGCACTGAAAAGCACAGAGTGGGCTGCATACATTGCAATCTGGGTCCTGTGGCCAGTTGAGCCTAGAGCAGTTGGCAGCATTCTAAGACACTGACTAATTGGTTCTCCTATAGGGTTGAACTAGGGATTTTTTTTTCTGAAGCCCCTGGATGGACCCTGACCATTTCTGAGTTTCCTTGGCCATCTGATGTCTATTTCCTTGGCATTTCCCACTTCACTGAGTTTTATTTTATTTATTTATTCCAGTCTGTTTTCAGAGAGTTATCCTAGTGAGGGAGAGAGAATCCTGAGTCCCTGTACATAATTTCTAACATTTTACTGGGTTGGGAAGAATAACAAAAGACAATGCAAAATAGGGCCTCTGAAATTCTTGCAACCTCTTTACCAGCAGTGGCCATAGGAGCTATCTGTATTTTCTTCTATGTAAAAAGGTAACATCTCTCTCTCTCTCTGAACTGCAAAACATAGGGTGGGATACATACACTCTGCTCTGGATCACATGTCCAGAACGGAAGGGAGGGGCCGAGAATGGAGCACTGAGCAGCATTCCAAGCTTTCTAGCCTGATCCAGCCTATTTTGAAACCCAATCTTTCTTTCTACTCCCACATAATAAATTCAAAGCCACAAAGCCGTATGGAAGCTTTTGAGCTCTTCGGGATACATTATGATAAACAGCAAAGCAGGATTTGTGGCTGATGTCTTAATATATATTTAGGTAGCTCTCTGTATGACTGGATTCCCTTTCTTTTTGCTGTTTTTGTAACATTTGCATCAGTTATTCACAGCTTTGAAGTGCCAAATAAATAAATATATAGATAACAGTAGTTTCCCCAATTATACTACCTGAGTCACATTTATTTTCTATGTTAAACACAAGGGCATATCTCACTATTATACACACATTTGTTTTTATGTTTTATCTTACCAGGACTTTAATCATGATAAGTGACACATAAAGTTGTAAAGCAAAGTCAGTTTTAATGCAAAGTCGTCCTCTTTAACAATTTGATAAATTAGCTTATAAGCCTGAAACAGGGGAAGAGGAGTCCTTGAACAGACACTGTTTATTGAGAGTGACACCAAAGCATCAATAATGCAGCTCATTGAGGCTATCTGATATCCTTCTAAAGGGTAGCATTTATCAGGATTAATACCAATAGATTAAAAAAAACTGTTAATTTAAAGTATTGCTGTTCCCATTCCTCTTGACAGCCTGGATAGAAATCCAGAGCTCTGTCTTCAGTGTTTTTAAAAGAATGTTGGGGCTGTGCATTTCTTCCTTTTCTCTATTCCATAGCTTTCCAAACTGTGTGTCACGACACTTTAGTGTGTCGCAACACACAGTTTAGTGTGTCGCGAAACAACCCGGAAGCGGCGGCAGGGGCGTGCACGGCAGTGGTGCGGGGGTGCGTGCGGCAGCGGCGGTGTGTATGGCGGCGGCGGCAGCGACGACGGCAGCGGCGTGCCATCAGCGCTTCTGCGTTTTAGCGAGGCCACCTTATTATTTCTTTTATTTAGCCCTCACTACCAACCTGACTCATTTGCTGAGTCATGCTTCTTTCTTTCAAGTAGACACTTGACTTCCTTTGCTCTTCTCTTTTTAATTAATAATCTGTTGCTGGGCTGGTCCTTGCCTAGCTTAGACCCTGGGTCAGCTGACTCAGCATGGCCCGTGCCTCCTCAGGTGCACTCTCTTCAGATGGTTCTTGTGGTGCAGGCTGAGACTCAGTCTGGTCAAACCCTTCACATTCTGAATATGAAGACTCAGGCTGATCCCTAAACAACTGCTCTCCCAGACCCCAACCATCTCCACTGAAGAGTCTTGCACTATCAGCACCTTATTTCTGTGATTACTTTTTTCCCTCTTGTAATTGTATGTGCATGTGTGTCAGGATGGACATCATGTCATTGGGGAAAAGGGGGCTGTTGTATGTCAGGATAGACATCCTGCCAGTGGGGGAAAGGGGCTGTAGTAATTAATGACCAAACCAGAATGCTTTGTAGTAGAATGTTTACTAGGACTGCTCTGAAGTAGGAGTTAGACATGCCTGCAGGGCAGTTAGGAATGCTGATTAGAATTGTTGAGAAGAGCAACCTAACACCAAGGCCAGGCCAAATGGCATTATCACCTTGTTAGTGAAGTATTGTGACTAAGAGGTATGGGAACTGAGAGAGAGAAGGGAGGGCCCCTTAGCGGGGGGAGACTGGTACGCAGGGGAGGATTCTAACTGCTGTTTTGCGCGGGCTTTCTTCATTCAAGTCTTTGATTTGGAACTGATCACTTGTATTAATAAATAATTCTTTCATATCCTTGATGGCTTATCGTAAGAGTTTCTGATTTAATAGCTAAAGGATCAAGACCATCGCAATGTGCATGCAAACTCATATACATATCTTATTCGAATTTAACCAGCTGTTTTGCTCTCCATTGAAAATAGGGGAATGTGAAGGAGCAATTATTTCCATTCCCCATCCTTATTTTGACATGCTGATCTTCGATTGTAATAATTTGAATTTGATTCTCCATCCTGTTTCAACCCTTTAGACATGTAGGGCACATCCTGACCAAAGATAACTTCCTTTCATCCAGTCAGTGAGGCAGCACAAAGTATGCCAGTATAGATTTGCTTTGTCTGTCTTATCAAACTGGCTAATGTGCTACCCTGTTTTCTGCAGACCAAGTTAAAGTGCAGCAGTTGCTAGTTGTGCTTTCCTAATGAGCACTGACCACTCTCCCTCACATGGGAAGAGGCAAGTTTGATGGTCTGACCCTGTTATGTGGGGTGAATGGAGCCTCTTCACCTCTCTTGCTTTTCTGGGAAGCTCCACACCATCCCTCAGAAGATATGTGGATTCTCTCTCTTGCTTGACTGGCTTTTCTCTGTCTCTCTTGCTCTCTCACTCATTTGTCTTTCTCCTGCTTTCTCTCTCCCTTGGGCTCTCACTCGCTCTCTCACTTGCTCATTTCCACTCCACTACTCTTGCTCTCTATCTCAGCTGCTCAATCTGCGTCTTTCACAGTTTCTGTTTCACTCTCTCACTATGTGTCTAGCCTGCTCTCACTCTCTGGTCCAGCTCTTATGCTTGTCTATCTACTCTCTCATTTTTCTTTTTTTCTCCCTCACTAAACCTTCTCTTGTTTTTCTCTTTCACACTCTCTTTTACTCTAGCACTTGCTTTATCACTCTTTCCCTTGCTTATTTTCATGAGATCTGCCTTTGACAAGAACTACTGCAACACCATGCCTCCACTCCCAATCCCCAGGGCTGAAAGTCCAAAACAGCAGATTCAATGTGTAGAAAAATGCTAAAATTTTCAAATTTAGTATGAAAATAATAGCAGGGAGACAATTATGTACTTTCAACCTTCCTTAATATTTGGATGGGAAGCAAAATCCAAAACTTAAAAAAAAAATTTTTTTTAAGAAATTAATCACAAAAATAACGATAAGCATCAAGGGAACGTGTTTCTCCTTGCGGTAGAAAGCCTCTCTTAGGGTACACATACTTAAAATAAAAATAAATTGGGTGATTTAGAAATGGGGTGGCCGATCTTAGTGTCCCTTTAAGGCTACAGTGTGGCTTAGAAATTGTGACACCCCAGCCTCCCGGCTGCTCTTACCAGTCAATCGCGAATGCTGTTTGCGATTTTCTGGCTGCAAGCAGCCTTCCCGAGGACAGATGGGGTAATTCCGAGTGTTTTCCTTTCTCCAGAAAAACACTCCTGGGCTTCAGGAAAAACCTGCCTGAGCCCGAAAATTGCTGCATTGTCAGTTCTGCTGGAGGAGCCCGCGAGCACAGCTGTTCAGACCACCATGTTCCCACCAGAAGCCCTCAGATGTGATATTTTACAATAATATATTGTATTGATTATATTATAGTAGTGTATTTATTGGTAAACCAGTGAGTATTGATAGGTATAAAATATAAGGTACATTTTTTCTCTTTTTATTTTCTTTCTTAGTTTGTATTTTTAGTTTGTTTGGAGTTGTCTCTTTTCTAATTTTTTTTTTAAAAATTAAGTTTAAATATTGTTTTGTCAATTGTGTATGGATAAAAATTTTAGAAAAATAGAGTGCACTACAGCTATCCATGTGAATGGTGTGTAGTAAGGTACTCTTTATTTTCTCCCATTTAGATTCTAACAGCCTCCAGATACTCAGTTTGGCCAGTATGGCTGTTCTTGAGAAATTCTACCTAGACGAAAATGAAGCATGTAATTTCCCTCATGTAGAACATTTGCTTTGTTCCATTTTTGTCTAGACAGTGAGCTAGCAAAAAAGATAAGATTACACATGCAGGGCATTCATCTTCCTGCATAATTACCTATAAAGGCAGAGATCTTGAAGAAAACTGACCACCCATAGCACAACTGCTTGCCACTCCATTTCTTCAGAGACCTAGAGACAGTCTCAGCTGCAGCATTAATGAAATTTGTGAGATCACATTCTTTCTCATCTATTTACAATTGAGATTAATGGAGTCTGGTAGCTAAATGTACTGCCACACTCCTTTTCCATCTTAGCCAAGTTGTCCACAGCTTTCTCAAAATTACTCTCAAAATTATTACACTGCCAAAAAAGAAAATATGTAGTCCATCCTTTTTGACACATTATTTGAGGAGTCCAATAAAATCAGAATAAAACCTTTTGATGAATTAATTCCAATCTCAAGTCCAAAGAGACAAATGTAACATTCTTCTAAATATTTGCACCCATTAATTCCTATTTTTAGGTATTCCAACTCTTTATCCATAAATCATGAATGCCATTAAATTTGATAATAGCTCAAGAAGTAAGTCAAAAAACAAAGCAGAAAGTAGACAACCCTGATGTGTGCCACACTATAACTCAATTGGTCCAGAAATCAGTTGATTTATTACTGCTCTTCAGCCAGTTTAGTGTAGTGGTTAAGGCTAGAAACCAGGAGACTGTGAGTTCTAGTTCCATGTTAGGTACAAAGCCAACTGGGTGACCTTGGGCCAGTCACTCTCTCTCAGTCCTAGGAAACTGGCAATAGCCAACCACTTCCGAAATCTTGCCAAGAAAACTTCATGGACTTGTCCAGTCAGTTGCCAGGAGTCAACACTGATTTGAAGGGACAAAAAAAAATTACTCTTGCTATTGGTTGCAAATCATAAATTGCAATCCATTCAATAAAAGAAGATAAGAAACCAGATTTGGACATTACTTGTTTTAAAAAATTAATCTGAATAATGACAAAAGTTTTTATCCTTCTAGAAATATTAACACAGCAAAATCCAATCTATCTTGAGCTATATCCAAAATATCTGTTAAGAAGTGTAAATTGTCCGATGCTTGCCTATTTTTAAAAAATCCAAACTAAGCTGAATTATGTATGATAACATAATTCATAATTCTCAGTAATCACCTAGCCAGCAAAGCAGTTAATAGTGTACAACTTGCACAAAATTTAGAATCTTAACCTGTTTTTAAAATAAATATTATATAGGCCTCATAAAAAGAAAAAGGCAATTTACAAAATTTAAATGATTCATTATAGACCTTTAACAGCAATAGACCCAATAAAAGATTTTTACCATTCAACAGGAAGACAGAGGTAACACCAAAGACATATTTGAATCAGTTTCCACTATCAGCTATGAGATTAGTCTGTGACACAAGATTTATTTATTTATTATTTATTTATTTAACTTATATGACCTGAGATTCAGATTCTGAGTATTTGTGGCTGTTGTGGGTCTTCCAGGCTGTGTGGCCGTGTTCTGGAAGTTGTGGTTCCTAACGTTTCGCCAGCATCTGTGGCCAGCATCTTCAGAGGGCAGGAGCACAGATAGAAGCAAAATCTCTGTGCCCAGGTAGAGTGGCAATGTTCTATTTATAGAGCTAAATTATAGGAGATTAGGTGGGGTTTTTTGTTGTGTTGAAATGTTAACGAGTGGCTGATGAGCGTGATTAGCATGTTCATTGTGAGAAGTATTCCCATGTCCTGGTGGTTGGACTGAGTTCGTTGACCTTTTGCAGGCTGTGTTTTTCACAAACTTCCTGGAACCACAACTTCCAGAACACGGCCACACATCCCGGAAGACCCACAACAGCCATTGAACTCCGGCCGTGAAAGCCTTCGACAATACTCTGAGTATTTGATTGAAACTTCGTACAGAACAGTATTCTCTCTTTTTTAGGTTTTATTAACTATAGCATTCTACTTTCAATTTCTGTCAAACACATTTCTTCTGTTTGATAAAGCCTTTGATCTACCTTTTTTCCATCATGGCACCCCACCATGCTCTTTGAGTTACTTAATCTTTGGTACTCTTCATCTTCTCTTCTGGTCTTTGGCATACTTCTTTGGATTGTGCCACAGAAGTGCATACACAGCCCAATCCAACTCAGGTTTACCAGTCTACATAGTTATTTTTAAAATCAACAATCAATATTTAATAGCCATTTGCTGTCTAAATCCATCTTAGTTGCCAGCCATTTCCCATTTCCCATTTCCCATTTCCCATTTTCCATTTTCCATTCCGGTTCTCCTTTATTCTCCTTCCCAGAATCCTCCTTGTTCCCCACTCAACCTCTTTAGCCCCCTCCTCCAGTTTCCTATAAGAAGCTTTTCTATGAAAACCAAACCATCTCTACTCTTTTTACACACAGCATTTTTGATGGTTCGGCATAGAAAACTAGATATATGACAAGCGAGCAGGGAGACATCAATTGGCTGGTTCCTCATTGGTGAAAAATAGTAATATTCGAAACACAGAGTATTTTTCATCCTCAGGAATATGAATGGAATAATGGGTGGCTTAAAAGTTCACAGAACTTTCTTTCTATAAGCAAAGTTGGGCAACTACTCAACAGCCTTGAGGTCCATACATTGATATTGACAGCAGGAAAACTGGTGTAATGAGTAAATAGTCCTCTAGAAGAGCTATTGTGTTATATCATTTATTATTTATTACTTCCATTTTTATGTCATTCCATTCCCAAAGACTCTGAGTAGAATCTTTTATTAAAGCCAGTTAAAATTAAGTAGACAAAGCCTGGTTTGCTTTATTTCCTTTACAGATTTTCCTCTAACTAGACAGGTAGGATTTTTGTATGTCTTATTTGGCTAGCATTCTACAGATTTCACCTCTTGCTCTTTTTTGTTTTTGTTTTGTAATACCGCCCAGAGTCCCCTTGTGGGGGGAGATGGACGGTGATATAAATCAAACAATAAATAAAAAAATAAAAAAATATTTTTGAGCAAAAAAGTTTGAAGGAGTTTTTGAGTTCATTATTTCTAATACAATCAACTGTTACAACTGGCTAGTCTGTTACAAGATGCAGATGAAGGCCCTCACACAGGAGACTTTTCCAAACCCAGTTGTAGCACCATAAATTTGTTACAGTTAGAAAAGAGCCTCAAATCGTTTACTGGATCCTTTGGTTGCAGGAAGTCATATATTTTAAGCTGCTTAGCATATTTCAAGGATATTAAAGTTGGAAACAATCTACAGTGCATTTTCCTTTATAGACACTTCTAACACCCACACATAGTGTAATGTAAGAAGCCCCTGATAGTATGACAAAAAATAACTTCCACTTCAAACTTCAGGAAAGGCAAAATCAATTTTCTCAGCACAATACAATAACATTCACTCAGCAGAAACTTATTAACGCAGTTGGGACAGGTTAGTAAAACATACTCAGTAAAAATGAACAAATATCTAGACCTGTTAGCATGATATTTTCTTCCCCTGTCCAGAAACTAAACAGGGCTGAAAGAAACCTGACATGATTCAGGACTACCAACACTGAGCAAGATGGTCCATTTATGTGCAAAGTAGGCATAACATAACATTCTTTTGCAATCCTAATGTGCGGATATTTCCAATAAAGTTGAATCCAAAAAGAAATCAGATTAAGAACTCAGGAGGATTCATCAAAAGTTGTAACAGTATTCATGAAGTACAAGTGTTGTTTGCTTCATCTTCAGTCACTGAATGAACTGATCTTATCGAATAAAACTGCAGTATTTATTTTGCTGACACCAGAGGATACTTGGGAAATGTTAACAAATAGATAAAGCTAGATAAAACACAGTGAAATCTTTGCACAGTAATCCCAAATGTATGTCCATTATAAAAAGAATAAAAGTTCATGCGGTTGTGAATTATAAGCATCTTTCCTTGCAAACAAAGTTATGGAATCATACATAACACTGAAGATCCTCTGCAACACTGAACAGCATCTGCATTTGCATTCTAGTTATAAAAACTCTTAAATGTATTTTTAGATGAGCTAAACTATGGAACTATATATACTCCCAAGTATTCTTCAGAGCTGAAGTATGTGAAATTCCATCCAACCATACTGGTTCTATTACAATGAATATTTAGGTATGGGAATGCAGCTGTTTTGAACAGATATTAAATGGTTGCTTTGCTTTCTATTTAGATATCAGGATTTGTTTGTTTTTTTAATTTAGAATCTGATCTTACCAGAAGTGTTCAAAATGTTATAAAAAACACAATTTATCAACCCAACAAATTGAAATTTAGGAGAGAGGAGGAAATTTAGTTATCTTTGTGAACCACAAATAAAACAATTTCTATTAGCTGAGATGTTGGGGATGGGAAGAACAATTATATACTGTATATAATTGAAAGTACATACATTCAAGAGAAAGAAACTAAAGCAGGCAGTGCAGAGAATGCAGATTCCAGAGACTAATTAATCAATATCTAAATTGAAAGTGTCACCTTTCTTATTCAACTTGTACGATGAAGTGATCATCAGGAAACTGGAGCTAGACGAATCAGAAATTGGGGTAAAAATTTGAGGAAGAAACATCAATAACTTTAGATACACAGATGATACAACCCTCATCTCAGAAACCCAGGAAGTCCTAAAGCACCTAATCATGAGACTCAAAGAAGAAAGTGAGAAGTTTGGCCTCTTCTGAATATCAAAAAGACCAAACTCATAACAACTGCAAAGAATGGAAACATTAAAATAGTAATTGATGGGGATGAGGTGGAATGCATGGAAGAATTCACCTTTTTAGTATCAGTGGTCAATCAAAATGGCAAATGTAGCCAAGAAATTAAATGCCGAATCATGCTGGGTCGTACAGCAATGAATCAAATTTGGAAAAGCAAGGATGTCAGCTTGACGACTAAATGTAGACTAGTCTGCACTATCGTGTTCCCCATAACTACCTATGGCTGTGAAAGTTGGACAATGAAAAAGTTGGATAGAAGTAAAATTGATTCTTTTGAACTATGGTGTTGGAGGAGGCTCTTGTGAATCCCTTGGACTGCAAAGATAATGAATAAAGAAGTGTTGAAGCGCATAAAACCGGACATGTCACTAGAAGGAAAAATAACAAAACTTAGACTTAGTTACTTTGGTCATTTCATGAGATCAACATTGTTGGAGAAAGACGTTATGCTTTGAACAGTCAGTGGCAAAAGACGACAAGGACGCCAAAGAACGTGCTGGTTGGATGTAATCAAAGGAGACACAGCCCAAAATTTAAAGCAACTGAAAGAAGCTGTACAAGATCGGAAATCATGGAGAGAGCTGGCTTATGGAATCGCCAAGGGTCGGATACGACTGAATGGATAATTCAATTCAATTTGAAATTGAAAGTGAGAAGACTGGAAGCTGCACTGACAAAGAACTAGAAGACCTGAAATTGATTCTTTTATTGAGTTAAGAAGCATTCTTAAATAAAGTTTAAGTCAGGATCACATACCAGCAGGTCATAGGCTGCATGCATTCCTTCCCAAGCTTCACAGTGGTTTCCAGAATCCCAACCACTGTCTTGTACATTAGAAACAATGGTAGAAAAGCTGCTCCTGTGCAAGCTTCAATCATTTCTACAGCCCTTTCTACAAATTTTCCATTTAATAACAGTAGTTTTCTGACAAATTTAGCAGTCAGCTACTGGTGGCTAAGCCAACAGTTTTAGTAATTTAATTCTGAATTAAAATCCACACTAAATCCATATCGGCTGCCGATGTTGATGTATCCCCTTAGCTATGAGTGGTCTTCTTCCTGCCTAAATTAATACTTCTTCCTTTCATCCTCCCCTATTTGATTTCAGAGTTTCTACCTTGGGGATACTTTACCATATACAGCTCCAGAGAGCTTCAGTTTACAGAAAGAATAACAGATGCTGTTGAGGGAGAGAGATACAAAGACGTGTTCAGGATCTATATGTGTTCAAAAAACAAAAAACATGAAAAAAGAAAAAGGAGGAAAGGGAAAGTAAGGACATGTAATTTAAGGGAAATGTAGGGAAAAGGTGATTAAGAAAGTAGGCTATTTTATTCTTAATGCATTCAATATTGATCCTTTATGAGGAATAACTGAAACGATGGAGGACTTAAGGAACTCGATAGAGTGATCATTCTTAACAGTGGGAAAATATGTGGTTAAAAGGATTTAAATTTACATTATGTTATAACTTAAAAGACAATTTTTTTAATAAGATGGTGTACCATTGGTATATGACTCCAGAAAAATAATCTAGTATGTATAAAGGTACTTCCCCTTCATGGATCACTGCCTTGTCATGGTGAAGGGGCTTGCGTAACTCAATGAAGTCAGGTCAAGAAGGACAGGTCATGACGGAGAGTTCTGACAAAACGTGGTCCACTGGAGGAGCGAATGGCAAACCACTCCAGTATCCTTGCCAAGAAAACCCATGGACAGTATCAAAAGGCTAAAAGATATGACGCCGGAAGATGAGCCCCTCAGGTCAGAAGGTGTCCAATATGCTACTGGGGAAGAGCGGAGGGCAATTCTGAGTAGCTCCAGAAAGAGTGAAGTGGCTGGGCCAAAGCCGAAAGGACGCTCAGTTGTGGATGTGTCTGGAAGTGGAAGGAAAGTCCAATGCTGTAAAGAACAATATTGCATAGGAACCTGGAATGTAAGATCAATGAATCAAGGTAAGCTGGATGTGGTCAAGCATGAGATGACAAGATTGAACATCGACATCTTGGGAATCAGCGAACTAAAATGGACAGGAATGGGCGAATGTAATTCAGGAGACCATTATATATACTACTGTGGGCAAGAATCCCTTAGAAGAAATGGAGTAGCTCTCATAGTCAATAAAAGAGTGGGAAAGGCAGTACTGGGGTACAACCTCAAAAACAACAGAATGCTTTCAGTTCGAATCCAAGGCAAACCATTCAACATCACAGTGATCCAAGTCTATGCCCCAACCACTGATGCCGAAGAAGCTGAAGTTGACCGGTTCTATGAAGACCTACAACGCCTTCTAGAACTAACACCAAAAAAAGATGTCCTTTTCATCATAGGGGACTGGAATGCTAAAGTAGGAAGTCAAAAAATAACCGGAATAACAGGCAAGTTTGGCCTCGGAGTACAAAATGAAGCAGGGCAAAGGCTAATAGAGTTTTGTCAAGAGAACACGCTGGTCATAGCAAACACTCTTTTCCAACAACACAAGAGACGACTCTACACATGGACATCACCAGATGGTCAATACTGAAATCAGATTGATTATATACTTTGCAGCCAAAGATGGAGAAACTCTATACAATCAGCAAAAACAAAACCTGGAGCTGACTGTGGCTCAGATCATGAGCTTCTTATCACAAAATTTAGGCTTAAATTGAAGAACGTAGAGAAAACCACTAGACCACTCAGGCATGACCTAAATCATATCCCTTATGAATATACAGTGGAGGTGAGGAATAGATTTAAAGGATTAGATCTGGTAGACAGAGTGCCTGAAGAACTATGGATGGAGGTTCGTAACATTGTCCAGGAGGCAGCAACTAAAACCATCCCAAAGAAAAAGAAATGCAAGAAGGCAAAGTGGCTGACTGATGAGGCTTTACAAATAGCTGAGGAAAGAAGGGAAGCAAAAGGCAAGGGAGAAAGGGAAAGATATAAACAACTAAATGCAGAATTCCAGAGAATAGCAAGGAGAGATAAGAAGGCCTTCTTAAAAGAACAATGCAAAGAAATCGAGGAAAACAATAGAATGGGGAAGACTAGAGATCTCTTCAAGAAAATCGGAGATATCAAGGGAACGTTTTGTGCAAAGATGGGCATGATAAAGGACAAAAAAGGCAGGGACCTAACAGAAGCAGAAGAGATTAAGAAGAGGTGGCAAGAATACACAGAAGAACTATACAAAAAAGATCTTAATATCCCTGATAAATATGATGGTGTGGTCACTGACCTTGAGCCGTACATCCTAGAGTGTGAAGTCAAGTGGGCCTTAGGAAGCATTACTAACAACAAAGCTAGTGGAGAAGACAGTATCCCAGCTGAGCTATTTAAAATCCTAAAAGATGATGCTGTTAAAGTGCTGCACTCAATATACCAACAAATTTGGAAAACTCAACAGTGGCCACAGGATTGGAAAAGGTCAGTTTACGTTCCAATTCCAAAGAAAGGCAATGCCAAAGAATGTTCAAACTACCATACAATTGCGCTCATTTCACATGCTAGCAAGGTTATGCTCAAAATCCTACAAGCTAGGCTTCAGCAGTATGTGAACCGAGAACTACCAGAAGTGCAGGCTGGGTTTCGAAGAGGCAGAGGAACTAGGGATCAGATTGCCAACATTCACTGGATCATGGAAAAAGCAAGAGAGTTCCAGAAAAACATCTACTTCTGCTTCATTGACTACGCTAAAGCCTTTGATTGTGTGGATCACAACAAACTGTGGCAAAGTCATAAAGAGATGGGAGTACCAGACCACCTTACCTGTCTCCTGAGAAACCTGTATGCGGGTCAAGAAGCAACAGTTAGAACCGGACATGGAAAAACCGACTGGTTCAAAATTGGGAAAGGAGTACGACAAGGCTGTATATTATCACCCTGCTTATTTAACTTATATGCAGAGTACATCATGAGAAATGCCAGGCTGGATGAATCACAAGCCGGAGTTAAGATTGCCGGGAGAAATATCAACAACCTCAGATATGCAGACGATACCACCCTAATGGCAGAAAGTGAAGAGGAACTAAAGAGCCTCTTGATGAGGGTGAAAGAGGAGAGTGCAAAAGCTGGCTTGAAATTTAACATTAAAAAAAAAACTCAGATCATGGCATCTGGTCCCATCACTTCCTGGCAAATAGAAGGGGAAGAAATGGAAGCAGTGACAGATTTTATTTTCTTGGGCTCCAAGACCACCGCAGATGGTGACTGCAGCCATGAAATTAAAAGACGCTTGCTCCTTGGGAGGAAAGCTATGGCAAACCTAGACAGCATATTAAAAAGCAGAGACATCACCTTGCCGAAAAAGGTCCGTATAGTTAAAGCTATGGTTTTCCCAGTAGTAATGTATGGCTGTGAGAGTTGGACCATAAGGAAGGCTGAGCGCCGAAGAATTGATGCTTTTGAACTGTGGTGCTGGAGAAGACTCTTGAGAGTCCCTTGGACTGCAAGGAGGTCAAACCAGTCAATCCTAAAGGAAATCAACCCTGAATGCTCATTGGAAGGGCAGATGCTGAAGCTGAAGCTCAAATACTTTGGCCACCTAATGCGAAGAGGGGACTCACTGGAAAAGACCTTGATGCTGGGAAAGACTGAAGGCAAAAGGAGAAGGGGACGGCAGAGGATGAGATGGTTAGATAGCATCACCGATGTAATGAACATGAATTTGAGTAAACTCCGAGAGACAGTGGAGGACAGGAAGGCCTGGCGTGCTATGGTCCATGAGGTCACGAAGAGTCGGACACGACTAAACGACTGAACAACAACAAAAAAAACCCCAAGAATTAAATACAAATTGTTACAGGATGCAAAAGAACGAGGAGGTTTGTGATTGCCGAATTTAAAATTGTATTATGAGGCATGTTGCTTCCTCTGGATGAAAGATTGGATAGTTTTAGAGAATAAAAAATTGCTACAACTTGAAGGTCATGAGTTAAGATTTGGATGGCATGTGTATCTGTGTTACGATAAAGTTAAAGTCAATAAAGAGTTTAAAAATCATTATATTAGGAATGCTTTATTATGGGTTTGGAATAAATATAAGGCCAGACTGTCACCTAACATTCCTTTGTGGTTATCACCCCAGGAAGCGTTTGCCAGAAGAGAGAATATGGGGGAGATAGAGTGGTTAAAGTATAAAGACTTACTAAATTTTGAAGAAGATGAGCCAACTTTTAAGACAAGAGAAAAATTAGAAATAGAAGGATTTATATGTCATTGGTTTATTCATATGCAACTATTTGAACATTTTAAGTTAGACAAAAAGTACTATAGATTTATAAATGAAATAACCTGTCTTGAAGCTCAACTCTGTAGGAATGAAGAACATGTTATTACTAAGTCGATGAAGGTTCTCAGTCATCCAGGTGGAACAGTCTGTAGCTTGAATCATGTCAACTGGATTTCTATTTTCTCAGTGGAAACGTTTCGCTCCTTATACAAGAAGCTTCTTCAGTCTGAGCAAAGTTAGTAAGGGAATCCTTAAATATGTTTCTAGTGTGGCTAGAAACCACTAGCCACCCTAGAAACATATTTAAGGATTCCCTTACTAACTTTGCTCAGACTGAAGAAGCTTCTTGGATAAGGAGCGAAACGTTTCCACTGAGAAAATAGAAATCCAGTTGACATGATTCAAGCTACAGAATGTTATTACTAAGTTGTATAAGATGCTATTACAAATGAATTTGGAAGACGAACAAGTTAAGGATTGTATGGTTAAATGGGCTAGAAATTTGGGATATAACATATTGATGGAACAATGGGAAAAATGTGGACAAAAGGTTTAAAATTTACTCTGAATTATAATTTAAAGGAAAATTTCTACAAAATGATGTACCATTGGTACTTAACCCTTGATAAGTTATCGAAAATGTTTAAGGATGTAAAGAATACTTGCTGGAAATGCTCAAAGGGGGAAGGAACTTTTTACCACCTTTGGTGGATGTGTGAAAAAGCAAAGAAATTCTGGGATCAGATATATAATGCTATTCAAAATATTCTTAAGGTAAATATAAAAAAAAGACCAGAATTGTTTTTATTAGGTTTAATGGAAAAAGAACTGGAGAAAAAACACGGAATTTTGCTCCTGTATATGATTACTGCGGCAAGAATACTCTATGCTCAATGATGGAAAGAACCACAAATACCAACAATAGATAGATAGATAGATAGATACTTTATTGATTTAGTCTTTTGACCATATCAAGTAAAAAAAAAAAGTTAAAATAAAAAGCCATTTTAAACATACAAGTGAATATGAGTAAATACAAATAAAACTATAATACAGATTCATATCAAACCATCTCCCCTACAGTCAACTCCAATCTGGTCTATGTAATCTGTCCTCTTTAGGATTGCCTTTGATATGAAGAGTGCAGTCTTGCTAGTAATGAGCTGGTTCTTACCCTGTAAAAAATAAGAAAGTTTCTGCTGGCTGCTCCAGTATTTTTTATTTTTTAAATATAAATCTAAGTGGACAGTCCTTTCTACAGAATATAATTTGCAATCAAATAAGATATGTGCAGTATCTTCAACAGCTGGGGCACCACAAATACATAATCTGTCTTCATAAGGAACTCCTTGGAACCTCCCATATCTTACCATGGAGTCTAATTGATCGAAATGAGCTCTAGTAAAAGCTCTTCTGAGATGTTGGGGGAAGGAAGTTGTTAAATACTTTTCTAGTTGAAAGACTGATTTGTGTTGGGCCAGCCACTTCAGGGACTTAGCATGTTTAAGGGCTGCTATATCCTCTTGTGCAGCCACATCCAAAACCCTTTGTTTGAAATTTTTCTTAGCCTTCAAATCTAATTGGGCTGGAAAATGAACTGAAAATCCATATTGTGAGATGGTATTGGTAAGTCGGGCCGCCCAAGCACGAGGAGGCATATTCTGCATCTGCTCTTCAAGACAAAGCTTGGGTAATCTGTCTGAGTCCATGAATAGGATCTTCAGCCAGTAATTAAATACTTTAGTTACCGAGTGGCTTTGTATGGGGGGTATACCTAACTCTGCTCTTACTGCTCGAGTTGGAGTTGACTTGTCCACCCCCAAGATGCATTTCAGAAAAGAGGACTGTATCTGTTCAAACAAAGGGACATTTACGTGACCCCACAATTCTGCACCATATGTGATCATTGGGACTATTTTACAGTTATATACCTTTATTATTGGGGTTAACGATCCTGGGTAGCTATGGTTGATAAGCTGCTTTATGGCATTGGCACAGGCTGTAGCCTTTAGGGAACTCCTCTTGAAATGAGGGAGCCATGATCCTGTTTCGGTAAAAACAATCCCTAGATATAAATAGGACTTAACCTGGTCTATATGTTCCCTGTCCAGAGTCCAGTTATACCTGATCCTCCTCTTCCCAAAAACAACTACCTTAGTCTTGGATTTGTTGATGGACAGGTAGTTACATGTACAATACATACTAATCCTGCGTAGCAGTCTTCTCATTCCTACTTGGGTATGTGACATCAATACCATGTCATCAGCGTAAAGCAGTATGTTTACGTGTTTGTTTTTAATTTTAGGCATGTGTGTGTCAACTGAATATAAAAAATTTGGGATGTCACTTATATATAAATTAAACAAAATAGGGGCCAGTATGCATCCTTGTCTGACCCCTTTGTGGGTATTAATAGTCCCTGTTAAGGATCTATTTGCTCCAGTACGTACCCTTAAGCAGGAATTTGAATACAATGCCTTGATTAAAGAGAGGAGTCTGGGTTCCATATTCATATCTGTTAGTTTCTTCCAAAGGAGTTCCCTATTTATTGAATCAAATGCTGCACTAAGGTCAATGAAAGTTGTATACAGTTGGTTCCCATTGGCTGTGTATTTGTCTATTAAGTGGCATAAGATAAAACTATTATCAATGGTACAGCGTCCAGGTCTGAAACCAGATTGCTCTTCAGGTAGCAGGTCCTTTTCGTACACCCAATCCTCAATCTTATATAAAAGATATTTAGCATACAGTTTAGCTACAATATCAATTAGACTGATTGGTCGATAATTAGAGGGGTCGCCCTTATCCCCCTTTTTATAAATGGGAATCACAATAGAGAGCTCCCAACCAGCTGGAATTTGGCACGAGTTATTTATGTGGGTAAATAAGCCTGCAAGTAGGGGAGCCCACCAGTTAATGTGTCCTTTAAATAATTCAGGGGGAAGAAGATCTTCGCCGGGAGCCTTGTTAGGCTTCAGAGTCTGTATGAGACCTCTAATCTCCCGTTCGGTCACTGGGGGCCAGTATGGAAAAGGGCTGCAAGCCTTCTCTGATACATTTTGTAGATCCGCCATTCCGTTACCACTTGGGGCTGTGAAAAGTTGGCTATAATAATCCTCCCAGGTGGAGGCGGGTATTGGAATATCCAAGGAATACCTACGTTCCTTCAGTATTCCTGCAACCGAATGCCAGAAAAAGACTGGATTTGTATTTTTGGCAGCTAGCTCTAGGTTTAGCCAGAGTGAGGATAAATAAAGAGATTTCTTGCTCTTAATGGTTTTCTTGTACTTTTGTCTGAGTGCTAGCATGGCAGTATGATTATTATTTGAAGGCTGAGTCCGTGCTACCCGCATAGCTAGCCTTAATCTTTTTCTCTGTATGTAACACTCAGAGTCAAACCAATGAGGGCCTTTTCTTGGGGGCCTTTCGGGGTGGGCCTTATCAGTCAAGAATGTTCTTAAACCTTCACTTAGATTTTGGTAGGCTGTAAAAATGGATATTGCCTCAGAATCAGATGCAACAACTGTGTCTACTAAAGACCGAGCTTGGATAGAATTCATATAGTCAGTCAGGGCCTTTGCATCCACTCGGGCCCATTTTATTCTTCTGTCCTGATGAACCTCTAGATGGTGTAAAACCCAGCTGTCTTTTGCAGTGTGGGGTCTAAGGTCTGAATGCCCATAGAATTTTACAGCAAACGGTTGATGATCACTATCCTCTCTTTCATATACGTACCTGTATTTCTGAGAAAAGGGGCACTTAACTATTTGAGACACATATATAGTCTAATGTGCTGCTTGATTTCACTCGATGGTAAGTATAGGGGTAAACAAAGCTTTGGTCCTTACCCCCTAAAACTTGCAAGTTGCCTTTAAACAGCAGGTTTAACAACTGTATGCCTGCAACATTGCTTTTCTGGTCCCTAAAGGACCATGAAGGAAATAACGGGAGTAATTCTTTGGGAATATTCATATTGCTAATATGCTCTTGTATGTTGGGCCCAAGCCTTGCATTAAAATCACCCAAGACAATTATAACTGATTTGGGAGATTTTGAGGTTAACTCTGTCAGGGATTGCTCAAGGTTCACCCATATATCTGAGGGGTGATATATAGATGATTGTGGGGGTATATAAATATTTAACATCATGATCACAAGGGCATTGTATTGAAATTTAACGGCTAGGCAATAAGGAGAAGAGGCATCCAAGAGAGTTTCTGTGCCCTTCCAACCCAGGTCTTCCTTAATCAAAATGGCCAATCCCCCTATCGCCCGGTCTTTCTCTTTTAATTTCCGTGCCGGGGTGGACCAGGATTTGAAGCCAGGAATCGAAATCTGCTCATCAACAATAGAAGAATGGACAAACTAATGGACTTAGCGCAAATGGCAAAGTTAACTGCTTTATGGTTGTTGTGGGTTTTCCGGGCTGTGTGGCCATATTCTGGCAGTTTTGGTTCCTAACGTTTCGCCAGTCGCTGTGGCTGGCATCTTCAGCCTTCGACTATACATTAACTGCTTTAATAAGAGAAAACACTAATTCTAGATTTGTATCTTCATGGAAACCATTTTTAGATTATCTGCTTGTGACAGAAAAAAATAAAATTATGATTGTGGGTTTCATTGATTAATAGGTTTGAGTGAATAGAAATAATGTTAATATAAATAAACTAGGAGAAAGAGATTAGTATATTTCAATTATATTTATATCTGTAGTCAAGATAACTGGAAGTCATTATTTTGTTTCTATTTTTGTTTTATTTTCACATTTATAGTTTGTATCTTTTTTCTTTCTTTTTTTTAAATTTTAAAATAATCTTTATTCTTTACACCATTAAAATACACATACAAAAAAAAGAACACAGAAAAAAAAAGAAAAAATTCCACAAACATAAAACAGAACACAATACATTACATAACACAATACATTGCATAATTACATTTCTTGTTTCATTAAAATACATCTTTACCCTCTTTCCCTAACTTCCTTATCCTTCTTCCCTCTTCTTCCCTCTTCTTTTCGGCACCTTCTTAAACTCTCTAACCACGTCCTTCTTTCCTTCCTCTACCTACTCTTACCTTCTCTACTTTCTAACTTCCCATTACCTCTCTTTACAAAAAAAGAAAAAGAAAAAAAAAACACCTAACAAGACAAACAAAATGGACTTCCTACTTTCTCACCACTATTCTCTAGAACTTTTTCTATATAGATTTAGTATATATAATTAATTTTTAACATTCACAAATCTTATATACACTAATTTACAATTTATATTTTTTGAGTTTTTTCTATAAATCTGTAAAATGGATCCCAACATAAATTAAATTCTTCCATATTCTTATCATTTAATAAATCCGTTAACTTAGCCATCTGTGCTAAATCCATCGTTTTTAACAACCATTCATCTATTGCAGGTGAACATTCCTCTTTCCAATGTCTTGCCCATATAATTCTGGCCGCAATTATTAAATAGAATAATAATTTTCCATATTTCGTATGTATCTCTGGTTTTATAAATCCCAATAAGTACATCTCAGGTTCTTTACTTAAATCTTCTTCCAATATTTCACATATTGTCCGATGTATTGTATTCCAATATTTTTTGGTTTTATGACATGACCACCAAAGGTGAAAAAAAGTACCCACTTCTTTTTTACATTTCCAACATCTATTAGATAATCTGTTATTCATTTTAGATAATGTGTTAGGAGTTAAGTACCACCTATACATCATTTTATAGAAATTTTCTTTCATATTGTAATTCAATGTAAATTTTAAGTCTTTTAACCACATATTTTCCCAAATATCAATTTGAATGTTATGACCTAAATTCTCTTCCCAAATACTCATGCATTTCTTTTTAGGCAGATTTATCGAGTTGTTTTGACTTAATATTTTATATATTTTTTGCAATTAGGTGATCTTTATCTTTCCATAATACACTGTCCCAATTGGTCACATTTTCTTTCAATTTAAAGTTTTTATTATCCACTTTAAACTGTTCTTTAATCTGGGCATAAGAAAACCAATTACAATTAAACCCTTCATTTAGTAAATCTTCTCTTGATTTTAATTTATAGTTTGATCCCTCAAATATTAATAAATCTTTATACGTTAACCAATTCCCTTTATTTAAATTACCATGCCATGTAAAAGCTTCTTGTGGCGAAATCCACAGAGGTAAATTTGGTAAAATTGTATTTTTATATTTAAGCCAAATTTTTAATATTGATTTCCTAATGGGATGATATTTAAATGCCAAATTTGCTTTAATCTTGTTATACCAGAGGTAACCATGCCAACCAAATTTGAGATCATATCCTTCTAAGTTAAGTAATTTTCTATTATCTAGTTTTATCCAATCTCTAAGCCAGCAAAGAACACTTGCATCATAATATAATTTTAAATTCGGTAGATCAAAACCCCCATTCTCTTTAATATCTTGTAAAAATTTGTATTTTATTCTTGGCTTTTTCCCTTGCCAAATAAATTTGGCCAAATCTCGCTGCCAATCTTGAAATGTTTTATCCGTTATGACAATTGGTATTGTTTGAAATAAAAAAATAATTTTTGGGAGAATATTCATTTTTATTGTAGATATTCTACCCAAAAAAGATATTTGTAATTTCGTCCAAAGTTGTAAATCGTTTTTTATTTTGTTCCATAATTTAGTATAATTATTCTTAAATAAGTCCGAATTATTTGATGTTATGTCCACTCCCAAATATCTTAGTTTTTTAACATTTGCAAATCCCGTAAGCAGTTCCATATTCTGTAAACTTTTTTGATTCATATTTAAGTTTATCATCTTTGTTTTTTGATTATTTATTTTGAACCCTGCCAATTCACCAAAGTCATGTATCTTCTTTAACAATTGTTTAATCGAATTTTCTGGATTTTGTAACGTTATAACCACATCATCGGCAAAAGCTCTTAATTTATAATTTTCTTGTTTTATTTTTATCCCTTCAATTAGGTTATCTTTTCTTATATTTTCTAATAAAATTTCTAATACCAAGATAAATAGGAGAGGTGAAATTGGGCAACCTTGTCTAGTGCCCCTACCTATAAAACAATTTTGTGTTGTATCACCATTTACTACTATCTTGGCAGTTTGCCGTGTATATATAGCCTGAATAGCTTTTATAATTTTTTCACCATACTCCAAACTTTTCAACGTTTTAATCAGAAAATCCCAATTTAAATTATCAAAGGCTTTGTCGGCATCCAGGAATAATAATAAAATTTGTTTTTCTTTATGATCTTTAGCATACTCAATTAAATTTATAATGGTTCTAATATTATCTTTAATATGTCTTTTTGGCAGAAAACCAGATTGATCAACATTTATTGTATCCTGTAAAACCATTTTTAATCTATTTGCCAAGATAGTGGTAAAAATTTTATAATCTGTATTTAATAGCGAGATTGGTCTAAAATTTTTACAAAGGGTTTGATCTTGATCTGCCTTAGGGATCAAAATTATATTGGCGTCGGTCCATGATTCAGGTATTACATTGCCAGTCATTATTGAATTTAATAATAAGTTAAATGCTGATAATAATTGATCTTGGAATAATTTATAGTAAATAGCTGTAAACCCATCTGGACCTGGCGCTTTACCTAATTTTTGTCTTTGGATGGCATTTGAGATTTCTTGATTGGTAATAGGTTCATTTATCCTTTCCTGATGTAATTTAGATATTTTCTGCAAATTACTTTCAATTAAATATCTGTCCGCCTTTTCTGAATCAAGTTGTTTCTTTTGATATAATGTTGTGTAAAACTCATGGAATGCTTTTTTAATACTTTGATTATCACTTAACTCTAACCCTTTATCATTTATTTTATTTATAATTTTTTTATCCCCTTCTTTTCTTAACTTAAAAGCTAACCATTTACCAGCTTTATTTGCATGTTGGAAATATCTTTGTTTAACATACCTCAGATTTTTTTCCATTTCTTCAGTTGTTAATAATTCTAATTGCTTCTGTAATATGATAATTTGGTTTTTAATATCTTTATCTCCTGGATTACATTGCAGCACAGTTTCTTTTGATTTAATTTGTTCACATAATTTCATAAATTTTTGTAATTTCATTTTGTTTGGTGTTTGCCTAGAGACATAAAATGGCCTCTCATGTACGCTTTACTTGCGTCCCAAACTGTAGATATATTCATATTATCTTTCAAATTTAGATCGAAAAACTCTTTTAATTTAATTTTACTCTCTTCTAAATAACCTTTATTTTTTAATATGGATTCATTAAGTCTCCACCTATATGGCGATGATGAAATTTTTAAGTCTAATTGAATTGCATTATGATCTGATAATGTTTTAGCCAAAAACTTCATGTCTCTGATCTTATTTGCTAATTTTTTTGAAATCCATATCATGTCTATTCTAGAGAAAGATTGAATTCTATTTGAGAAAAAAGTATATTCTTTAGCATTACCCATTTTGTGTCGCCAGGCATCAATTGTTTCTAAATTATTCACAAGTTCAAAAAAAAAACCTGAGGTAATTTGCCTTGGTGTAATTTAATGGACTTATCTGATTTTCTGTCTATAGACGGATTTACAACACCATTCCAATCCCCCATAATGATCCAATTTTTATTAGGCAGATCTGATAAACATTTCATCGGGGTTTTAAAAAATTTATTCTGTTTTTCATTTGGGGCATAGACACCTACTAGTATTACTTTTGTATTTTGAATTTCTATTTCTATAATAATAAATCTGCCTTTATCATCCACTTTTATCAAATGTGGTTTTAAATTTGGTTTAACATAGCAAACTATTCCATTTTTCTTATTTTCATTTGTCGTTACAAATTCTAATCCTAATTTCTTGTTCAATAACAATTTTCCATCTTTACCTCTAATATGGGTTTCCTGCAAACAAATTATATCCAAATTATATTTATTGAGAATATGAAAAGTTTTATTTCTTTTAATTGGAGAGTTCAAGCCATTTATGTTCCAAGAAAGACATTTTAAATTACTCATTATCAGATTGGCTACTTAATTCTTGGGAGCCTACTGCTTGAGCAAAAATTTTAAATTTTTCTGTTATTTTCTGTTTTGGAGCATTATTCTCTGGTGAGTACTTAGTTTCTTTTTCTAATTTTCTAAGAAAATCTTTCGCTTTTTCAACTGAATTTAATTTAAACCTTTGCTCCTTGTACAGGACATTCACCCCTTCTAGAGTCTCCCATCTATACATAATCTTCTCTCTTTTCAAAACCTCTGTCAGAAAATAATATTCTTTTCTTTTTTTCAGAATTGCAGCTGGTATTTCTTTAAAAATTTTAATATCTTTCCCTTCTATATTAATTCTTTTATCAAACCCAGTTTGCAAAACCAAGTCTCTTAATTTTTTCCTACTAAATTCAATAACTAAGTCTCTTGATATATTATGTTCTCTAGCATACTTTGAATTAACACGATACATCGTTTCTATTTCCTCCTCTAACTGTTCTTTTTCCCAATCAATCATGTCTGCCAAAGCCTGAGTAATGGTGTTTTTAATCTCTGCTTCTTTGCCTTCCTTTAACCCTCTTATTCTTAAACATTTCTCTTTTTGTTTTTGTTCAAGTAAAGTTAATTTATCAAATTCCTCTTCTTTTTGCTTTTCCATTTTTTTCATTCTTTCTTTCATTCCTTTAATTTCTGCTTGAAATCTTTCTTCCATGCTGTCTAGCTTTGTAAGCAAAGTCTTTTCAAAATCTTGTATTTTTTCCTCTAGTAGGGTGGTCACATTTGTTGAAATACTCTGAATGGCTTTCTTAGTAAAGTCATCAAAGAGTGGTTTTAACCATTCACCTTTGTCTTCTCCTGAATCTGAGCCTCTTCTAAGTGTTTTCTTAGATGTCATCATTCAAAGAGTTCTTATCCACCAAGTAGAAGACAATGAGTTTGTTTAAACTTATTTCCTCTAAAGCAGTCAAAATGGCGATTTTAAGTAATTAATTAATTAATTAGTCAGTTCCACCTATTGTAACACAAAGTGTCGAAGTCTCAGCCACCTTCTTTGAAACTTTAACAAAGTTTTCTTGATGAGAAAGTCTGTAAATATTTCTTTTAACAAGTTAAGTCTTTGATTTATAACAAAGTGTAGGAGAAATGGCAGCAATCCCTGTAGTGGGAAAATAAACGAAGATAAGCGCTCACCCGGCTTCCCGGCTTACTTTCACTGTAGCCTGTCAGCTGGCTGAGATAGTGAAAGTACTCAGATGCAGACTGCTTTCATGCCGCTGCCGCACAGAAGCTGCAGGTTTTTCTTTCTTTTCTTTGGGTTCACCCTTACTTTCGCTTCCCTGTCGTTAATCGTTCCATTAGAAAACTAACGATATCGACCCAATATCTTTGTTTTGATTCAAATGAATGACGAGCTGTTCATTTCGCGTCCGCTCGCCATTTCTCTACACCGGAAGTCCATTCAGTTTGTATCTTTTTTTCTTTTAGCTTTATCTTCTATCTCTATTCTATCTACTGTTTTGTATTTTAACTGTACTCTGATAAAATAATAATAAAGTTATAATAAAAAAAAGAAATGCTGGGTGAAGATTGCAATGTCGAGGTGAAGAAATTTAAAGGAGAGATTGAGCTGCAAGTCACGAGAGGAACTGATCTTCGGATGGAATGTTATGGGAAAGAAAGTTACTTATGGTTATTAAGTATGGGAGGTTTTTTGAAGAGAAGTCTGTGTTCTTGAAGCGAGTAGTTGGGGTGTTTGATTTTTTTCAAGAAAAATGCTCTGTGTTTGTTATGGAGATATGTAAATCCTTTGGTCTATTTTGAAATGGGATAAGGGGTTAAGAATATATATCTGGTTGGTCTTTAGGTTCTGGATGATTTTATTTACCTTTAATGATTGGGATTAAGTATTAGGTATAAAGAAAAATAATAATTACAATAATTGGTTTTGGGTTTAGGTTGGCTTATTATAATTTTTGTATTATTAACTATAATAGTAGACAGTTCAATGGTTTTTTTTTACTTTGATTTTTATTATAGTAGACAGGAATGTGTTGAATAGTAGTGGGAAGGAAATAATTAAGTAGTTGTTATCTTTGGGGGGAGTTAATTAGGAGCTTTGTATTTTTTTTCTTTTAATATAAGGTGAGGGAGCAATTGTATTTAGTGATTTTTATAATGTGCTTATGGAATGATTTATAGAAATAATGTGATCTTGGTTTAATATAGAGTAAGGGATTGATTATGGAAAACTGTTGTATATCCTTGCTGTTTAAAGTCAGAAGTCACCTCTTTTTGAAATTTCTAAAAAAAATTCTTTTGTTTTCACACTTTTTTAGGTTTTTTCTTTCTTTGTAGTTGTTTTTCTGTAACTTTTATCTTTTCCTGAAATTTAATAAAATTCTTATTAAAAAAAGAAATCCAATTTTGAGTTTTTTTATTAAATAATCTTCCAATCAAATGTGTAAACTTAATATTCACATAGTTCTAATATTGTCCATTCATTTGTTTGTTTGTTTGTTTATTTATTTGAGTTTCAGGAGCTCAAGATACAGTGCTTCCTCCTATTATTTTTCTTTACAACAAATCTGAGGTAGATCAGGCTTAGAGAGAGTACCTGGCCTAAAGTCACCAGTGAGCCTCCATGGCTGAGGGTAGATCAGAATCTGAGGCCCTGGTGCAGTCTGATATCTCAACCATTACTGCACACTGGCTCTCAATGAAAACTTCATAAAAACTACATGAGATACATATATGGAACGGACTATAAACATTATGATTAGATACAATAGCAGCATTTCAGCATGTCACTATTACCAAACTTACCATTTTTGTTTTAAACGTTGGTTTAAACTCACGGTTATTCATGTTTTAGTCACTTCTCAGTTGGGCTATTTCATGCTGTATGTGAGGCTGCCCTTGAAAAGTATTGGGAAGCTGCAGCTGTTCCAGAATGTGGCGGTACATGCAGTTTTTGCATACCATGTCACACCACTGCTACATGAACTACACTAACTTTCAGCTGGCTTCTGGGTGCAATTCAGTGTGCTGGTTGTCATATTTAAAGTTCTGCATGGCATAGGATCAGGTTATTTGTGGTGCTACCTGTCTGTGCTGGTTTTGGCCCATCACACCAGATCTGTCATTGTCTGTGTCCCTTCTATGAAACACGACCTGGGAGGTGTGCCTTATCTATTGAGGCACCTGCCCTATTGAACAGCCTGCCCCCTAAGATTTAGATGGCCCTGACCCTGCTAGCCTTCTGAAAGGCCTTGAAGACCTGACTTCTCTTTTTTTTTGTATAGTTTGTATTAGTTTTCAAAGTATAGCTAAAATACAAAATAGAGAATATAGAAAAGTTAGAATATAGAACTGAAGACAAAAGAAAAAACTAAAAAGGTGCAAATAGACAAAAACCAGAAACAGAAAATGACTTCCGACTTTCTCCAATACAGATATAGATAATGTATTGTCGAATACATAGATACAGATAAGTTTACAAATATAATCTCTTACCATTAGTTAAACTTTAGTAACATTATTTCTATCAAAACAAACCATTAATCATTAAAACCCAAAATCAAAGCTTCATTTTTTTCTAACACAAGCAAGTAATATAAAAGTGGTTGCCAAGCAGAGATAAATCCAGAAACAGTATTTTCTCTTATTAACGCTGTTAACTTAGCCATTTGGGCCAACTCCATTAGTTTAATAATCCAATCTTCCACTGTAGGTATTTGTGAATCTTTCCATTGTTGTGCATATAAAAGTCTTACTGCTGTAATCATATATAAAAGCAAAGTCCCATATTATTTCTCAAGCTCCTTCTCCATCAAACCCAAAAGGAACAGCTCTGATTTTTTTTGTAAATCCTCTTTGAGGATCTTTTGAATAATAGTACATAATTGGTCCCAAAACTTTTTAGCCTTCTCACAAGTCCACCAAAGATGATAAAAAGTTCCTTCACCCTGTAAACATTTCCAACAAACATTCGTTACACCATTATACATTTTTGACAACTTATAAGGGGTTAAATACCAATTATACATCATTTTATAAAAATTCTCTTTTAAGTTGTAATTCAAAGTAAATTTCAAACCTTTGTTCCATATATTTTCCCGTTGCTCCAACATAATATTATATCCAAAGTTCTTAGCCCATTTAATCATACATTCTTTAACATGTTCATCTTCCAAATTCATCTGTAACAACAGTTTATACATCTTTGTAATAACATGTTCATCGTTTGTACAAAGTTCCATTTCAAATTGTGTTTCATTAACAAATTTAAAATTCTTTTTGTCCACTTTAAAACATTCTGACAACTGCGCATAAGTAAACCAATGACATGTGAAACCCTCCAACTCTAACATTTCCCTTGATATATGTTTCGGTTCACCCTCTTCAAAATTTACCAAATCCTTGTACTTTAACCAATTTGTTCCTCTCACATTTTCTCTTCTAACAAATGCTTCTTGAAGTGACAACCATAATGGTACATTAGGAGACAATCTTACCTTACATTTATTCCAAAACTTCAGTATGGCACTCCTAACAAAATGATTTTTAAAGTCCTTATTAACTTTAACTTTATCATACCACAAGTAGGCGTGCCACCCGAATCTCAGTTCATGTCCTTCAAACTGTAATAATTTCTTGTTCTTCAAAGTTATCCATTCCTTCATCCAAAGCAAGCAACAGGCATCAAAATACAATTTTAAATTAGGCAACCCCAAACCTCCTTTTGCATCTTGTAACAATTTATATTTAATTCTTGGTTTCTTGCCTTGCCAAATTAATTTCAAAATATCTCTCTGCCATTGTTTAAATGGTAAATCTGTTGACAAAATCGGTATGGTCTGAAAAAGAAAACATCCTAGGCAAAACATTCATCTTAATCACAAATATTCTCCCCATGAGAGACAATTGTAATTTTTCCCATCTTAACAGATCTTTTTTCACATCATTCCAAATTTTAACATAGTTATTCTGAAACAATGTACTATTCTTAGTTGACAAAATCACCCCCAAATATCTAACCTTTTTTTCAATCTTAAAACCCTACCCATCCGCAATTCTTGATTGGATGAAGTCATATTTTAGTTAACATTTTTGTTTTTTGTTTATTTACTTTAAGACCCACCATTAGACACCAACTTTGATATGAAAAAGCTGACAAATCATTCAAAGACCTGACTTCTCCATGAGGCATTGTTAATGGAGCCTGGTATGTGTGTTTTGTTTTATGTTGTCAGACAATCTGTAAAGAGCCTTGGTTATTTCTTTTTAAACTGGTTGTTTGCCCATGGTTCTTTGTATCACATTTTTATCTATATTTTGTTAGCCTCCAAGAGTTATTCATTTAAGATGGACATCCATATAAATTAGCTGGAGAGAGAGAGGCTGCTCATGGGTGATTTTGTCAAGGGCCCAGGTCACTTCACAATTTAAGCCAGATTGCCAGGAAACCCCTAAAGCAGCTGCTGGGAACCATGGCACATACATTGGATTCCTGGGGCAGACCTTTCAAATAGGTCGAGCCCTATGGAGGTCCTGAATGGCAGTCACATCTGGACCAGGAAGAGATCATCCACATACAGATCACATAGCAGCTGCTCTGAAACAAAAACAAAATCTAAAGTATGTCTGTCCGTATGTGTTGGGCTTCAGATCACTAAAAACAAGCCTATGGTTGCCATAGAGGCCATAAACTCCTGGATCTGACTAAACCTAGCACCATCAGATGGATGTTGAAGTCCCCCAACACTAATAGGCCTAACAACCAGGTCCAGAAGCCCAAGGAGGGATCCTGTTGGGCAGCATGGTAGCCAGTACACCAACAGGACTCCCAGCTTTCCCCTATGGCCCTAATTAGTACATAGGCACTCATACCTGCCATTGCCAGAACAGCAACCCTAGTCACATATAAGGTCTCCTGATGGAATAAAACCACCCCACTTCTTGAGCCCTAGCCTTGAGATTGATGCAGAATCTGAAACATCGCCTGGCAGATTTCAAGGAGAGCAACATCACTGCTCTCACACAGCTAGGTATCAGCAATTCATACCAGGTCCACTTCCACATCCATCACCAAATCATGAATGGACATAGTTTTATTGCAAAGACAACCCTAAAGCCAGGTGCACCAACAGTCTGGCCACTAGGTCCCCTCGGGTAGGGTTGCTGAGCGAGAAAAGGACTTTGTCACCAAGTCAGAGATTGCCCTTTCCTGGAATAGCGTACCTGGCACTCCCCATATCTCCCATGGTGGACACTTCTGGGTTACTACAGCCATGTTCCCCACCTCGTTTCCCAGTATCCACACTTTCCCAACATGGGTATCAGTTAACCACTCAACCTAATTCTGTCTAACAAAGACACTAGGGCTGGGAGGTTGACAATCTGGCAAGCCACTCACATAAACCACCCATACAATCACAACAGCACATTACATCCTCACCATTATTCCCCCACTATGGTGCATGACCCTCATACCCTAATTATTGGGATTAATTATAGGGAGGGAGAATAAGAGCCCAGAACCATAGTTAGATGAATTTCATTGATTCTACCTGATCAAACCTACTTCTCTTCAATCCTTCAGCTGTAGGGGGCATGGTGGCTCAGCAGGTAAGACGCCAGGCTTGTTGATCAGAAGATCGCAAGTTCAGAGGTTCGAATCCCTAGCCCCACCTGACGGAGTGAGCCCCCGCACTCTCCCCAGCTCTTGCCAACCTAGAAATTCGAAAGCATGCAAATGAAAGTAGATTAATAGGTACCACTTTGGTGGGAAGGTAACAGCGTTCCGTATGCATCATGCTGGCCACATGACCGTGGAAGCGTCTTCGGATAATGCTGGCTCTTCGGCTAACAAACAGAGATGAGCACTGGCCCCTAGAGACGGACATGACTGCACAACTGTGTGGGGGGAACCTTTTCCTTTACCTTTTTACCTGATCAAACCTACTTCTCTTCAATCCTTCAGCTGTTATTTCAGAAACTCTTACGACAAGCCATCAAGGATATGAAAGAGTTCTTTATTAAAGCAAGTGATCTGTTCCAATGCAAAGACTAGAATGAGGGACAGTCATGCTAAATGGCCTTTACATTCTTTTTCTTGTGCCAGCCCCCCCATTGGGGGAGTCACTCCATGAAAGCCCCTCCCCACGCTGTCCCCGGTTCCATACTACTTAGCCCCAATCCTTCGCTAACAAGCTGGCAGCCCATCCGGGCCGATCTTGGCACCAGCCCGTTCGACTAAACAATACTAATCAACATTCCTGAATAACATGAACAACTTGAAACTCCCTTTATCAATTCCTATGGCATTTGGCACCCTTTTTCTTCTTACCATGCTCCAAAGCTCTTGTAAATTTCACCCAGTTCCAATTAAGAAAAAAAAACGTGAGTGGGCTGCTATAACAATGTGTTTTCCTATTGCTGAATAGTGGAGCCAAAGCTTCTGATCAACTAAATTGGACTGGAATTTTCCCAGTGACTGAAAGCAGATTGGGCCATTTACACATAGCTCAGTTCCAGCTGTCAAAAGGGATTGACTAATCTCTGCACAGGCCTAGCTCAAATCCTTTTCCTCATAGTTCTGCTGAAACTTTTGATGCATTTTCAAACCCATTTCCCTTTTAATAATTCTTAGCATCTCTCTTTGTCTTTATGTTCTGCAAGAACACTGTGAGTGAAATAGCATACGATTCTGACAAGATGCATTCAGCAAATTTGATATTTTAGCAGATTTTCCATATTAATATTCTTGACAGATCTGCTTGAGAATGAGTATGTTTCTTCGTGAAAGTATAAGAATGCTTTTCATCCAGGAAAAATTGGTTTCTGCAGGTATTAGCACCATAAAGTAGACAAATATTGATAGTATGGTATGGGGAACCAGAAATGGCTTTTTCTATATTGTAGACTGGGTTGTTGATTTTAATAATTGAATGTACATTCCTTTTATGAACAACATTAAATTAATCATCCACATTTCTTTTGGTGTTTCTCAAACCTAAACCTACATTTTACTTATTTTATTGTTTTTTAACATTTTAGTTTCAGATTTCATTACTGATATATTTTTAAAAATTAGCCATCAATACAATACAGAGTAGAATGACAGATTTACCAATAGAATAAAATGGTTGACTGCTTTGGAATCTCATTGATTTAGTAGCAGCAGTTTAAAGATATAATTACTTTTCAATTGAATTAATGGGACTTGGGGATAAAAATAGATACAATATTCCAAGAGTGGTGGGTAAGTTTAAAAGCATCCATAATCACTAATATATACCATACAGTATATCTGTGGTAAGCTCTGAAAAATCATTGAATCATAAAATCATAGAATGTAAGCATTGGAAGGGACTTTAGAGACCATCTAGTTCAATCCCCTGTCCAGTATAGGAATCCAGTACTACAGCATCCCCAAGAAATGGTCATCTAATATCTGTTTAAACATCTCCCACACAGGAGAACATACCACCCCATGAAGCAATTGGTTTCATTGTTGAACATCTCTTACAGTTAGGAATGTTTTCCGGTTTGCCAAACAAAATCTACTTCAATTGTAATTTAAAGCCATTGTTTCTTGTCCTGTTTTCCAGTCCAGTTGAAGTTGAATTGCAAAGTAAATCAAAGAGACTCAGAATTGTCATTTAGCAACATCACATGGAGAATCATAAAGAAATGTCTTTACAACACTTCCAGTTTTATTTATTCTTATTTATCCCCAGATTCAGGACACTTCAAAACTAAGGCAGATTTACAGTTGTTACCACTTGCTTTTTAAACTGAAAATTTCACT
This sequence comes from Charina bottae, assembly GCA_023362775.1. Classification (NCBI taxonomy): domain Eukaryota; kingdom Metazoa; phylum Chordata; class Lepidosauria; order Squamata; family Charinaidae; genus Charina; species Charina bottae. Next base: position 3,917,651 of record JALMGJ010000028.1, on the reverse strand, counting down.
CATTCATACATACACACCAAACTCTAATTCTAGCTAAAAAGTCTAGATTTGAGTTCCAGAAGAATCAAGCCAGGGTGTCAAAATCTGCAAGATGATAGTATAGCATCACAATTGAAGCCCTGCCCCTTCTGTATGTAGCTGCAATGTGAACATATGTACAAAAGGGGAGGGGCTTTGGTCATGACACTGAACCCACTATCCTGCAGATGTTGACACCCATCATAGACATTATTGGTGCCCACCATGCATGGTATCTCAATCTATGTGATTGCTCCAAAGCTCCCTGCTTCCCTTCCTGCCACCACCTCTAATGTCCCATGATGACATATCCCACTAGACTGCCTACCTGTGATATTCCCGGAGCCTTCCCTGCCTCCTCTAGGCTGCTACTGCCATTGATATTCCAATATGGCATATCCCACCAGCCCACCTGCACTCCCAATCTTCTCTTCTTTCCACTCAGCTACTGATACCAGTGTGCTGGCCAGCACACCTCTTCCCTCTGCTATGGTTGCAGCAGTAAGGGACAGCCCCCCAACATGGCATACCTCTTAAGCCTGTTCAAACCCTGATCTTCCTAGCACCTTCACTTTTGTCCGTCGTCCTTCCTCTGACTCCCCTCAGTTGTCAGTAATGATGTCTTTGACTTTTTCCCACTATTATTCTCAGAACCACTTCTGCCAGACCAAATCTAGACTTGCAGGTGTTGCTGAAAGAGAGAAAATATCAATCAAAAACAAATCTAGGGGTATACACATTCTTCCATGAATACATAATACATAATCACCTTTTCTGCCACAGGCCAAGCACAATATGTACAAAGTTTGTTTGTTTACTTACTTAGTAGATTTATAAGGCTGCCCAGCTCAAATAATGTGGCTGGGCAGTGTACAAAAGAAAAACAAATAATAAACCAAAAAAACCACCATAAAACAAGCACATTACATAAATATAACATACAAAATATAGAGTTGGTATCAGGGAAGCAAAAACTCAGAAGGAGCTGAGGTTAGCAAAGACTGCAAAAGATAGCAAAAAATACTGCTTTAGATAATGAATGAATGAATGAATGATAATGAATGAATGAATGAATGAATGAATGAATGAATGAATGAATGAATGAGTATATTAGCTGCTCAATGAGGAAGCCAAAGTACTAATAGGTAACAAAGAAAAGGTAGAGTTACTCAACTTCCATTTTGAGTTACTGCCCCTCCCAAAAGCAGGAGCCCCACTGAAACTTGAAATTGATAGAAATGTAGAATACATCTTTACTTTGAATGATGTTAATCTCCAGGACCAGAAGAAGTGCATTGTAGAGTATTGAGGCAACTAGGTGATGGTTTGGCCAAACCCTTACATATTATCTTTGAGAAATCCTGGAGAAGAGACTGGAATAAAACAAACATTGCAATTATCTTCAAGAATGAGAAAAAGAAAGATACAGCAAACTATAGGCCAGTCCAAGCACATAAATGCTCAGAAATATTCTAGGACAGACAATAATCAGATCCATCCAGAAGTACTTTCTAAACAATGTGATAATTATAAGAAATCAGCATGGATTTATCAATAACAAATCTTGCCAGACTATCTCATTTTTGATCCAGTTACTTCCCAAACAGCTGGTGGCAATACTGTAAATATAATATAACTTGACTACCACAAAACATTTGACAAAATCCTCCATGATACACTGATTAACAAGGTGCTTAAGTGAGGGCTGGATGGTATAACAATCAAGTGAGTACTTATCTAGCTTAGAAACTGTACTTCAAAAGGTACTCTTTGATGGCTGTTCATCAAATTGGAAAGAGAAAAGAAGAGACTGGAGAGGAAAAGATTACAAGAGAGTAAGCAGGAACACAATAGGGAACACATATCAAAAGGAATGTGTGTTCTGCCAAGTGTCCAAGTGTCCAAGCAGTGATCAGGTGCTCAGACAATTGGTTCTTTTAGATCCAGAGACAATAAGCACCCCAGTGGATAAAAATGGTGTGAAAGCACCAGAGTGCCTTCTCTGTGGTAGCCCCCGCCCTTTGGAACACTCTACCTCCTGAAATAAGATCGGCCCCCTCTCTCCTGGACTTTAGAAAAAATCTAAAAACCTGGTTATGTCATCATGCTTGGGGAGGGGAGGGGAACAGCCAGTCTTGGGGTTGGCTGGCCCCTTAGATCTGCCGTATCCAGCCTTACCGACCGATACGATGAAACCTACCATTCTGGATCAAATTCTGTAATATATATATATATATATATGTACATTTTGTTTTTTACTGATATTTATAGTTTTTATTGATTTTAAATTTTTGCTGTTAACCGCCCAGGGTCCCTCCTTGTGGGGGAGATGGGCAGGATATAAATGTGATAGATAGATAGATAGATAGATAGATAGATAGATAGATAGATAGATAGATAGATAGAGTTTAAGCTTTATTAAAAACTTAAACAAACAAATTTAAACAGAAACACAGTTTAGGCAGATTAAACAAAAGCGTAAAAAGCATAGCATAAAGGAAGATAAATCATACTTACTTACATACCTATTCGGGGAGATGGGCGGGGATAAATTGAATGAATAAATAAATAAATAAATAAATAAATAAATAAATAATTACCAAGCAAGTTAAACCCTATCCCCTTAAGCTGTCAGGAGCCTCTTGACCAAGAGAGCGGAGATACCCCAGGACGGCTTAATTTCCACAGCACCCAGCGCTAAGGTCTGTGCAGAAGCTCCCAAACTCAAAAAACAATTCTAAGGGTTTTATCAGAGTCTATTAATTATTGTGATACTAGTCCCTCTGAAAACACGTTTCTTCCTTAGACATAAATTCAGAGATTTATGTCAGCTCTGAAACCCACATAGATTATTACTGTAAGTAATAAATGGGCTTTTATGGTAGCATGTTGGAGCCTTTCTTTGGAGAATACTTGCGGTTAAATAACTTCTCTTTGGAGAATATATAAGGGTGAATAGATTATTCAAAGCTATTAACTTTTCATAAGAATAAAACAGTTTTTATTTTTTTATTTCAGACATTTATTACAAGTTCTTAAAATGCTACTCATTATTCTTCTTGGTAGTATGTCTTGCTTGTTACAGAGACGAAGAAATTTGCCAAAATGTCTTGCTTGTGGACAGTGACAGGGTGTCCAAAACTCAAACACATATTTTCCTGGGAAGGCATGCCTACTGTAGAAAACCAGGAAAATCACACCATTTCTTTAAGGAAGAGCCAACAGATAAGGTAGGTTTAATCTACCTATTTATTTGTTATTTTCTCAGAAAAAGACAACCACCAGAAACTGGGTTTTGTTGCAACCCTTCCTCAGTTGTTGCAATGGGAGGCAGAAAGAATACTGACATAACAAATCAATAATCCTTGTATTATACCATTCAGGCAGCCACCAAATGTATTCAGTATATTTGTGGCAACCATACTCAAACTAGCCATCAATTATCCTGGATAACATCCTTGTGTACCTCAGCACTACATAACCTATCAGGAAGACAGTCACCTTAAAGCATCATAGTTAATATACAGCATGAGGGATGGAACTGGCAAGATGAGAAACATTGCATGTGCTTCAGGGAGATTGTTTTCCAGAATGTAGGCACAACCACAGAAAATGCACCCCTCTCAAATAGGACTCTGTGGTTCTTACGAAAACTTCCCCTGATCATTTAAGCAATTACAGGTCTGCAAAGGTGAAGGTGGTCCATCAGGTATCCCGATCCCAGTATAAATTATAAGTAAAAATGGTAATTTTTGTAATTTGGTAGCTAATTGGCATGGTGGCTCAGTGGGTAAGACGCCAGGCTTGTCGATCGGAAGATCACAAGTTCAGAGGTTCAAATCCCTAGTCCCGCCTGACGGAGTGAGCTCCCGCACTAGCTCCAGCTCTTGCCAACCTAGCAATTTGAAAGCATCCAAATGCAAGTAGATTAATAGGTACCACTTCGGTGGGTAGGTAACAGCGTTTCGCGTGTGTCATGCCGGCCACATGACCGTGGAAGCGTCTTCGGACAACGCTGGCTCTTCAGCTAACAAACGGAGATGAGCACCAGCCCCTAGAGTTGGACACGACTGCACAAATGTGCGGGTGGAACCTTTACCTTTTTTTTTAGCTAATTGGCAGAAAGTATAGTTGCTTCAAAAGTCTGATAATAAAGCCAGGCACCCCATTTAACAATCTGGCCATGACATTCTGCATCAGCTACAGCTCCCAGACCACAGGCAAGGTTTGCCTCACATAGAACGCTTTACAGCAATCTAAGTGTGATGGTTACCAGTGCTTGGACAACAGAAGCAGGGTTCGCACTGTCCACAACTGTACAGATACCACACTTTCAAGCACCTTGCCCCTACATCAAAAAGGAAAGAAAATCAGTTGGGTAATAGTTGACAAAATCTTTTCAATCTGTGGAAAATATCTTCAGGAATAGATAGACCACTGCAAGCAATGTAGAGCACTATACAAAAATGACAGGTGCAAAATGTCATAGAAACCAGTGCTGGATTTTCCAACCTTAGCTCCTATAACATCGAAATCATACCATTCTGTAAGGTTGTGTTTTGTGTTTTGTGTTTTGTGTTTTGTGTTTTGTGTTTTGTGTTTTGTGTTTTGTGTTTTGTGTTTTGTGTTTTGTGTTTTGTGTTTTGTGTTTTGTGTTTTGTGTTTTGTTTTGTTGTTCAGAAAGACATTTGCAGCAAAAATTGAGAAAATGCAGCAATGGAAAAAATGCAACAACAGTGAAGAATATCTGTGGCAAATTTCAGGCAGGTATGTCAATAGGATTTTGTGTAAACAGAAAATGGTGGGGGCAAAAATAATAATAAGGATTTGAGTAGAACATCATGAGCAAAAGCTAGAGAGAAATGTAAGATATTTATCAGTTCAATTTTTCCTTAAAGGAAAATGCAGTGATCAGATTTATTTATTTATTTATTTATTTATTTATTTATTTATTTATTTATAAAATTTATATCACCGCCCATCTCCCCCCACAGGAGGGACTCTGGGAGGTTTACAGCAGATTAATAAAAACAGAAAACATAAAATATGTATAAAATATAAAGTACAGAATTCAAACAAGCTTAAAATCAAGAGGCATAGATGGTAAAACGATCTTACTTGATCCAATGTAGGAGAGGAGCTCTCTAAGGTATTAGCCATCCCCAAGAGTGACTATTCTTTCCTTGGTCCCACGTAAGGTGGGTCTTGGTTTAGTGGACTTTGTATTTTATGAACACCATCTGCTGAACAGGGACATCAACAGGTGGTGACTGAGGCAAAAAAGGGAGTGGGGAGGTGCTAGAGATAAATGGGGAGATACTTAGCCCAACAGGGTATGCTGCATTGGGATATCACCCACTGAGGCTAGGAAGGGATGTCTCTGAGAAAAGTAGAGGTGAGTAGGCCAGTGGGATGCTGCTAAAGGGAGGAGGGGAAACAGGGAGTGACACACGCCTACATTGTTATGGTTATGTTAAACTCTCTATTTAGCGGGCATTCAGCTTTGATGGACACGTCTTCCCTTCATTAATCCAATAAATCAAGGGAATACTGTACAGATCTTAAGTCAATCAAGTAGATAATTATAAAACATCCTCTTTTTATCTCTGTAGATGGGAGACAGGAAATTGTAAGGGTTAAAGGATGATTTCTCTCTCATTTTCTCTCCATGCCCACCCCACAAAGGTGCTGTGCTTCAACTACTATGAGAACCAGATCAGAAGAATCACCCTGATTTGAGAGCAGGTGCCCTTTCCTTGGTTTCTCTTTTAAATTGCCCTTCAATGTTTCCTTTCTGGCATCTGGCTGAGTTCCCAATTACATATTGAAGGTAAAGCTTCATGGAGGATTTTGAACTGTGGGCTGACAATTATTATTAAAAAAATAAAGTACAATTATTTGTTCTGCTCCAAGTGAGTTTAAAACTACCCTGAATTGCTTTGATTTATTCTGGGTCCTGAGTTCATGCTGAGCTGATGCGTAGCCCTACTGTTCATTGCACAGTGGAGTTAGAAATCCTATCTGCATGTGCATCCTTCAGAGCCAGGATGGGATTCTGTTGCACAGCCAGAATAAAAAAGATGGACAGCTCCTGCACATGTTTTATTACAAAATAAAAATTTGCAACTTTGTATCTGAGAAGTCAAACATTCACAATATATCAATCATTTAAAAAGATAATGCCCTCTCTATCTTCTAAGATAGGTTTTAAAACTTTAGAAACAACATGATTTTGTAAGTATAAAAATACTATCTGTTCTCATTATTTCTCATAATGTAAGTATTCTGTTATAAAAATTTTAAGGAGCTTTTCTATTGAAATTTTATTATTCTGATATTGCCTTCAGAACACAGTTCTTTCCTACAGGTCTCTTTACCTTATGGCAAAAAATAAATTTGGAGCTCCATCTACAGGAATAAAAAATATTTCTTCTTTCAAAAGAGTCTAAGACTATCTGTTTCAGACAACACAATGTCAGATTTTTATTCCTTAGGTACTACTACCAGGTGAACCACCCATACCTGTAAAACTTGTACTAATCTGATACCTGGATCAAACAGATCTCAAATAGGGTGCATCCCTTCCACACTTATCTGTGTTTAAGTTCCACATAACTGCAGATAGCAGTCCTGAGTAGAGTGTAACATTGCAACAACATGGATTTGTCAGGGACAAATTTTGCCAGAATAATCTGATCTCATTATCTGATAGACTAACCACTTTAATAAAGTGTGAGAATGCTGCAGACATAATATGACTTGATTTCAGCACAGCATTTGGCAAAGTTTCTCGTGTTGTCCTATTTAGCAAACCAGTTGAGTGTGGGCTGGATGACACATGACAATTAAGAGGATACATAGCTGACTCAAAAATCATGCCCAGAGAATTCTCATCAATGGTTCCTCATCAAAGTGGAGAGGGGTTTCAAGTGGATTGCCACAAGGATCAGTTCTAAGTTTTCTACTCATCAATGTTTTTGTTAATGACTTAGATGAAGAGATGGAGGGAATGCTTATAAAATTTGCAGATAATACAAAATTGGGTGGAATAGCTAATATTCTAGAAGATATAAATAATATTCAAAATTATTTTGATAGGTTAGAAAAATGGGCAGAAAATAAGAGGACCTTTAACAGAGATGAGTGCGAAGTTCTTTACTTAGAAAACAAAAGGTTAATGCACAGGTATAAGATAGGGTATACCTGGTTTGGTAATTGTACTTGTGAAAAAGATCTTGATTGCTTGATTGATTATATGCCGTCAAGTTGTTTTCAACTGCTAGTGACCACATAGATAGATTTTCTCCATGACAATCTATCCCTAACCTGTTCTTTCAAGTCTCCCAACAGTGCACTCATTGCCACCATAACTGAGTCCATCCAGCTTGCCATCCTCTTCTTCTCTTTCCTTCTACCTTTCCCAGCATTAGAGCCTTTTCCAGAGAGCTAGGTCTCCACATAATGTGTCCGAAGTAGGATAATTTAAGCCTGGTCATTTGTGCTTCGAATGAGAATTCTGGGTTGATTTGTTTGATGATCCATTGGTTTGTTTTCTTGGCTGTCCATGGTATTCTCAGGAGTCTTCTCCAACACCAAAGTTCAAAGGTGTCAATGCTCTTCCTATCCTGCTTCTTTAAAATCCAACTTTTGCTTCCATAGAGTGTCACAGGGAATACCATGGCTTGCACGATTCTGATCTAGATTCTTGTAATCTTAGAATACTGAATATGAGCCTATAATATAATGTGCCTACAAAAAAAAGGCAAATGTAATTTTAGGCTGGATCAACAGTTAATTTCATTGCACTGCAATCAACATACCACTTTTTCTGCTTTGGTGAGCCTCCACCTTGAGTACCATGTCCGGTTACATACATCGCACAGAAGGAGTCAGGGAAAATAGATTAGATTCAGAGAACAGCAACAAAGATGTTCAGAGGACTAGAAATTAAATCTTATGAAGAAAGAGGGGAGGAGCTGGATGTGCTTAGCCTTGAGAAAAGATGATGGAGGGGGTTATTACAGCACTCTTTAAAGGATGTCACATAGAAAGACAAGATTTGTCCTCTCTTGCTCCAATGCAGGGTTTAAATTATAACAAAGCAGATTTTTTTACTGGATATCAGGAAGAGTTTCCTCATGGTAAGAGCTGTGCAACCTTCGAACAGATTGCCTTAGGAGGTGGAGGGCTTTCCTGTACTGAGGCTAGATGGCCATCTGTCAGGGATGCTGTTCTAAGGGAATTGTTGCAGTGAGCAGGGGACTGGACAATACGATCACCAGGGCCACTTCTGATTCTGTGATTCCGTAACATGGAATGGTGGATTGAAGTCACATAAAAACAATTCCCAATTAAACATTAGGGGGAAAAACAACAGTTCAATAGCGGAACCGATTACTCAGAGAAAATGTGGGTATGTTCAACTGGAAGCTAGAGAGCTCTCTGTCTGGAGATGCTTTAATTTGGATTACTGCATGAGGGTGGACTTGGTGGCCTAAATAGCCCCTTCCAATGTTATGATTCTTTGACTGTAAATTATAATTTTAAAAAATGATTATGTAACTAATGTCCACATCAAATGTAAATATGACATTGTATCATTACAAATACAGTAGAGGAGGTGAGTGAGGTTGGTGTGTGATCCCACTACTCACCAGCAATGGTATAGTACATCTGATTTTGTTTCCTCCCAGCATGGTTGTTTTTAATGATTGGGTTTTCATTGTTTTTTAAAAAATAATGTTTATTTCTTTAAAAAATTATAATAACTGTAAAAAGTGCATTAAAAGGGGAAAACAATTCATAAAACCACATATTAATAATCCCTTAATATTCCTCCCACTGTCATGATGGCACCCATGCCATCATGACATTTACCTGACATGGTAAAGCAAGTTGCCTAAGCATATCACCCAGCCAAGGCGCCGAAGCTTTTAATGGGAAGGAACTCAGCAGCAAACCGCCAGACAGACAAATCACCGAGAGGTGTGGATTAGCCGGAAGGCATTCAGTACCTCCAATGGAAAGCGCCAGCCGGCACGGAGCAGGCGAGAGACAGAGAGGAATGTAATTGATTAACACATTCTAAGGGGAGTGGGGAAATTGGGAACCTATTAAACTGCACGATCGTGTAACTATAATTCACTTGAATCTTTAAAGTGAAATGGATCGCTCGCTGTAAATAAAGCTTTTACATATCCTACGTGGCATGTGTTGGAGCTTTCATTTATTAGTAGAAGGATCGGAGTCTCACACCCACACATTTAATGTATTCATCCAGCATAAAATAATTATGGATTCCCTGGTTAGCCTACAATATAAAATCAGACCATATATTTGAGAACGCTTTAACTTTAGCTTGACCAGAACGCAGGTGTGTAAACTATTTGGAGGGCTCCTAGATTCAGGAACTGGCCCTCTCCAGCTCCTATTAATTGCTCTACATAAACATAGTGTCATGGATACCTCATGTCCTAATATATTTTCTATCTATCTATCTATCTATCTATCTATCTATCTATCTATCTATCTATCTATCTATCTATCTATCCCGCCTTTTTTATTTTTATAAATAACTCAAGGTGGCGAACATACCTAATTCCTAATTCCTCCTCCTATTTTCCCCACAACAACAACCCTGTGAGGTGAGTTGGGCTGAGAGTTGGGCTGGCCCAAGGTCACCCATCCGGCTTTCAAGCCTAAGGCAGGACTAGAACTCAAAGACTCCTGGTTTCTAGCCCAGCACCTTATCCACTAGACCAAACTGGCTTCAGTTTTCTGTACTAGGTGATAAACCTTTAACTGAGTGACAATCTGAATTCTATGTCCATTATCTTTTTTCTGGCCAGGATTCAAAAAACCCCCAACAAAGTAGCTAAATTTTTCATTACAGCTTATAGAATTTGCCTGCAATTAATAGCTAATTAATTTCACCTTGATTACCTTAGCTGGTATGCTTAATATTTCACTATAATAGAGCATATACGGGCGTGGTGGCTCAGTGGGTAAGACGCCAGGCTTGTCAATCGGAAGATCGCAAGTTCGGAGGCTCGAATCCCTAGCCCTGCATGTGAAGTGAGCTCCCGCACTAGCTCCAGCTCTTGACAACCTAGCAATTTAAAAGCATGCAAATGCAAGTAGATTAATAGGTACCACTTTGGTGGGTAGGTAACAGTGTTCCGCGTGCGTCATGAGGCCACATGACAGTGGAAGCGTCTTCGGACAATGCTGGCTCTTCGGCTAACAAACGGAAATGAGCACCGGCCCCTAGAGTCGGACACGATTGCACAAATGTGCAGGGGGAACCTTTACCTTTTTATAATAGAGCATTATAAGTATTAAATATCAATGGGTGATGTATATTGGAGGGTGTGTCCCACTCTCTGTGTGTATGCTGTTGCACTTAATTAGCTATCAATATTTCATTATGGGGTAGGCTAGGTCAGGCCTCACTAAGCTTGGTTTGGATATAAAATGCTATAGGCCTACCTTCTGACATGGTATTATAGACCACACACCACTCACTTCCTTTCTACCAGCATTTGCAGTTCTTAAAATTTCTCCATCCTTTTACCCATCTTTAGTAAACATTATTCTACCTGTTCTAATGTTTTGTCTTTTATGGGAGTTTTTTGCCATCATTTACTCCGTTTCCCTTGGCAAACAGAATACCTTGGTCTTTAATACATTAACTTGCAGATGTATATTTCTCATTGCATCAGACAATCTATTCAAACCATTCAAGATTTTAGCCAACACAGCATCATCTGCAAACAAAATATACATACTCTCAATCAACGTACCTCTAATATCACAGTATCCCTTATACATTCATTTATAAATGTATTAAACTAAGTGAGCATCACACATTCTTGTCTTATTCCTTGCTCAATGCTGAATCATTCACTAAAGTAGATATAGTACATACCGTTTTTTAATGGAGCTTATCAGCACTTTTGATCAGTGACGTCATCAAAGTAACAAACCCACGTGGTGCTGACGTCACCAGGTCATGCCCCCAAGGGGAAGTGACGTACCCAGCCCCCACCCTCCAGATATGACGTGCATAGCCCTCCTCCCCGGTTTTGATGTGCATAATCCTCCCCCACACGTGGTGAAGGGGTCACAAGGTCGTAACCCTAGCCGGATATGACGTGAGGGCCTAATCCCATCAAGAAAAGCATGAGTAACCCTAATCAGATAAGGCATGTCGAACCTAGCCCCCATCAAGAAAGTGATTAGATTAACCCCTAGCCTAATTCTATGGGACATCCAAAATAAAAAATAAATACATTTAAAACACCTAAGTAATGTGAGTCATTAACAGAGGCCTAGGCTGAGCTTTATTTTTGAGAAACATATCCTACTTTGTGAAATGAAAAATAATAGCCTGATGATGCTTTTAATTTTTTGTGATGTTTTAAAAATCAGCGCCTCGAATGCTGGAAAAAGGAGCCCCTAAAAGGCAGCCACAGCCTGCATTTGACCTAGCCCCCAGCTTTTACCTTTGTAAAAATCTAAAGACACATATTTTGCCAGAGGTACCCTCAAAGCCACACGTACGCGTAAGCGTTTCAAGAAAGGCCTTAATAAAATTTATTCTGCCCCTACAGCAAAAGACAAGGAATATTAACAGGAATTTAAGTACTCGCAAGCGGCAAGCGGGCAGGTGGCAAGTATCCGATCGTGGCATGCCCGGTCATGTCAAGGCCCGGCGATTAGGGGTGTGCATGTTTGTGTCTGCTAGTAAAAAGGGGGTTAGGCCTTGTTCAGAACATGCCCGGGCATGTCAAGGCCCAGCGATTCAGGGCACGTGCAAGGCTCGATGACGTGTCTTCGCAGGGGGCAGGCGAGCTTGTGCACACAGACCTGAACAGCTACCAGATTAAATCCAGCAGTCTTTTGAAAAATAAAAGACCCGTATTTTGAAGATGGCAAATATTGTTACAGATTTGTTTGATGTAAATTTGACCCCCAAAGCTCCCAAGCGTGGACGTAGAATAAGAAAAAAACCTGACTTACATGGGCTCATTGAGAAGAATGAACTTATAAAACCTTGTTATTGCAGGTTCTGCAAAACATCAAATGGTAAGTAAATATAAAAATTAAGAAAACAGTATTTTGAGTAGTTGAAACAGCTAGGCTAATTCTACCTTATTTCCTGTTTTAGAAACGGTGGAGTCTCGAAATGTTAGCATGCCTCAGATTCTGAAAGCGTGTATTAAAATATTACATCATTGTTTAATGGGATGTCTACAATCAGACGAAGACCATGTGGATGGCACCAGTGAAACAGAGCTTATTAACAGCTTATGCTTTAGACTTTCTATTCCTCATGTTCTCTGGATTGTCATCAGTATTTCTGACAAAGTGAATAAATTATATTTCACCCGGGACACCCTTGGTGAGCTCAATACATTCATACAACATATCGAGAAGAGCAGTAAACCACTTTCATTAATGTCAAATATTGAAGATGAATTGCCATTGTCTCTGAAGCGGTTAATATGTCAGAATGTAACAGAAATTAATTATAAGAAACTGTTAGCAGTCACCCTATGAATTTTATAATAAAATGTGTTTTTCAAATCACATGAAAGATGTATTATGTTTTTTCTTTTTTGGACCTTGTCACCTGGTAAACACAGAATTTAATCATAGCTCGTGTGATATTATTCAATCAGAGTTTCCTGATGCAGGGTGGGGACTGTCTGGTTTTGCAAAAAGATGTTAAGAATACAACCTGGCATGGATGGTATTATTCAAATGTATTTTCCTGGCAAGGTGGGGATAGCCAGTTTTACAAAAGGCGTGAAGAACTCACCAACTCTGATGTGATTAGATTGTAACATCATCAACTATTCAAATGGGGATGCCTGGTCAGGCGGGGATGGCCAGTTTTGCAAAAGGTGTGAAGAATTCACAGCCTCTGACGTGATTAGTTTGTGACATCAGCAGTGTGTATAAAAGTAGGCCCCCATAATGGGGCAGTTACGTTTGATGGTTGCTGGCATAACTGCACCTCTGGAGCCATTTGAGCCACTAAGAAGACACTTTTTCAGGGCTGGCTAAGAAGACCCTTTTCAGAATGGCAGCTAGTATTGTAAGTAGTTTTATTACTAATTTTTGAGACACAGGGCCTTAGATTCAAAATGGGTTTATAACACTCTTGTTTATAACCTCTTGTTTGAGGTTCTTTGTCACAGGCAGCCCACAGCAAGAAAAAATTGTGTTTATATTGTTACATGACAAGCATTACTACGGCATCAAAAATATCAAAGGCTTCCTGGGTGAACGCTATTTCTGCAATTTCTGCCACACACCCTACCACCACAAATTTAGCCACGGCTGCCTATACATCTGCAGAGCATGATTAAAGCAAGAGTGTCAGGAGGTGGCGGTGGAGAAGACACGCTGCTGTAGGTGCAAAGTGTTTTGCCGGTCTAAGGCTTGTCTTGAAAGACACACACACCTGGCTATGGAAGGAAAAGTTGACTGTAAGGATAAAGTATATTGTGAAAAGTGTGAGATTTATGTCTTTACTCCCCACAAAAAGTGCAAGGAAACCATGTGTGGACAGTGTTCTGAGAAGACTGAAAGCTTGGAAGGTCATTTATGTTTTCTGAAATCGTTGGTCCGACCACAAATTGGTGAAAGATACATAATTTATGATTTTGAATGCTGTCAAGAGACAGGGGTACATATACCAAATTATGTCTATGCCATGGATATGCTGAAGGATGGCAATGATAAAGATGTTGTGAGGTGGGATTGTTATGGTGTTAGATGCCTGGATCAGTTTGTAAAGAAATTTATAAATCATAAGTTTAAAAAATGTACTTTTATCGCTCACAATGCCAAAGGTTATGACGGGTACCTAGTGCTGAGGCAGCTGATCCGTGAAAAGGTCAAGGTTGAACTTATAAATCAGGGGGGGAAGCTGCTGTGTATTATCCTTCCGGATTATAAGATTCAGTTTATTGATAGCCTCTCATTTTTGCCCCTTAAATTAAGCAAATTACCCAAAGCTATGGGGTTTTAAGGCTGCAAGGGGTATTTTCCCCACTTGTTCAATACAATGGCCAATCAAGACTACGTGGGACCACTCCCCGAAGCCAAGTATTACAGCCCTGAAACCATGATCTATTTGGGGTCTATTTTTATTAATTTTTAAGATCATACTAATACAGCTATCGAAATCTGAATTTAACGACTTTTTAACATCTTTTCCCGACTGCTCGAAATCTCTGTCAACCTGTCTGAGGTGTTTAAGATCCCTCTAGAGTGAATCTACTACCCCCTTACTATTGTGAGAGAATGGGAGGGAGTAAGGTATGAATGGGATGTAAGAAATTGAGTATGGAAGAGCACCCCCTGAGTGAGAGGCAGGTGGGACAGGAGTGATTGTGGTGAATGTTGGTACCTCTCCCTGACCAGTGAGAGAAGTTGGGGGAGAGGTACAGGGTGTGAGTCGGGTGGTGCTAGACCCTACCAGTGCCGAGAGCAGAAGCTGGTGCACTGGGGGGTCTTACCACCGCCCAAGAGTGTATGGGAATGTGTGTTGGATAGTTTGGAGAAGGGATTCTTGATTAACCCTGAGAATTCCGGAGGCCTGGGAGTGGAGGCTACTGGGCCAGAACTGGGAATCTCCGGGGGCTATATGGCGGGCCATCTGATTCGGGTGGTGACGGGCAGGGGACGGTATGACGGGAACCAGAGGGCATGCCATCTCTGGGGAAGGCACCCCCGGTGTTTGTTACCGGTGGTGCATTCCGGCCCCCCGTGTTCATACCCAGGCCCTGGTAGGCAGATCCTCGGGGGCTCCAGTCTCCGGCTGCTGCTATTGAATGCCAGGTCGGTGAACAACAAAGCCCCCCTTATAAGTGACTTGATCACGGATGAGGGGGCCGACCTGGTATGTATTACCGAGACCTGGCTGGCACCAGAGGGGGGAGTGGCCCTCTCGGAAATGTGTCCAGCCGGGTTTCAGGTCTGGCATCAGCCGAGACACCGGGGCAGGGGAGGAGGGGTGGCAGTGGTCATTCGAGAGTCTCTTGTGGCCTTCAGGGGCGCTGCTCCACAAGTGGCCGGGTGTGAGACCCTGTTTTTCAAGTTGGGTTCACGAGAACAGTTGGGAGTGTTGCTGCTGTACCAGCCTCCCTGCTGCGTAGCAACCTCCCTGCCTGAGCTGCTCGAGGCTGTCTCGGGGCTGGCAGTGGAGTTCCCCAGACTTATGGTTCTGGGGGACTTTAATCTGCCATCTCTGGGACGGGACTCGGAGGCAGCTCGGGAGTTCATGGCTACCATGGCAGCTATGGGCCTGTCTCAGATTATTCGTGACCCGACTCGGGACAGTGGTCTCACCCCGGACTTAGTTTTCTTGTCTGAGCAGTGGCAATGTGATCTGAGGGGAGAGTTACATCTTTCCCCATTGTCATGGTCGGACCACGCCCTGGTGACCCTTAGACTCTCTTGTGCTGCCCCACTCCGCAGGGAGGCGGGACCTATTCGATTGGTCCGCTCCCGGCGACTGATGGACCCAGTGAGGTTTCAGAAGGAGCTGGGAGTTGTTCCCGAGGACTTGCTTCACGGTCCAGTGGAGCTCCTGGCCGCGGCCTGGAACAGGGCCGCGGCTGGAGCCCTGGACAAGATCGCGCCTATGCGACCTCTCCGGCCCTACTTGGCCCGCCGCTCTCCGTGGTTTACCGAAGAGTTAAGGGCCTTGAAAAGGGTTAAGAGACGTCTAGAGCGCCGCTGGAGAAAGACGAAGAATGAATCTGACCGAACACAATCTAGAGCCGCAGTTAAGGCCTACCTTGTGGTGGTAAGAGCGGCGAAACGTGAATATTTCTCCGTTCTTATTGCGTCCGCAGAATGCCGCCCGACGGCCCTTTTTAAAATTACAAGATCATTGTTGGGTCGGGAGCAGGGGGAGACCCACTTACAGGGCCGATCGGAGGAGTTTGCTGAGCATCTGCAGGATAAAATCGCCCAGATTCATTCCAAGTTGGACTCCAAGCATGAGACAGGATCTGTGGAGATGCCAGGGGCTCGTACTTACCATGTTATCTGGGAACAGTTTGATCCTGTTGCGCCTGAGGAAGTGGACAGGATCCTCCGGACTGTGAACGCCACCACATGCCAGCTTGACCCTTGTCCCTCCTGGCTGGTGAAATCGGCCAGTGAGGTGACATGTGGATGGGTCCAGGCGATGATTAATCTGTCCTTGAGTGAGGGGGTGTTCCCAGAGGTCTTTAAGGAGGCGCTGGTGCACCCCCTCCTCAAGAAGCCGTCCCTGGACCCTACCATTCTGGGAAATTTTCGCCCAGTCTCCCACCTTCCCTTCTTGGGAAAGGTGGTTGAGAAGGTGGTGGCTTGGCAACTCCAGAGGATTCTGGAGGAAACGGATTATCTAGACCCCTTCCAGTCAGGTTTCAGGCCGGGATATGGGACGGAGACCGCATTGGTCGCGCTTATGGATGATCTTTGGCGAGAGCGGGACGGAGGGAGTGCGTCCATCCTAGCTCTCTTAGATCTCTCAGCGGCTTTCGATACCGTCGACCACGGTATACTTTTGGGATGGCTCAGGGAGTTGGGGGTGGGTGGCGTAGTTTTGCGCTGGTTCACCTCCTTCCTCCGGGGCCGTTCCCAGTCGGTGTTGATAGGGGAGGAGAGGGCTGACCCTCGCCCCCTGACTTGTGGGGTGCCGCAGGGGTCGGTTCTCTCTCCTCTCCTGTTCAACATCTACATGAAACCGCTGGGCGAGATCATCCGTCACCATGGGATGAGGTATCACCAATATGCTGATGATACCCAGGTGTACATCTCCATCCCAGGTGAAGTAAGTGATGCGGTCGATGCCTTATCTCAGTGTCTGGAGGCTGTGGGGGCCTGGATGGGGAACAACAGGCTTCAGCTGAACCCGGGTAAGATGGAGTGGCTGTGGATTGATGGCCCCCCTAGATCCGGGAAGTTGTCATCTTTGGTTCTGGGTGAGGTGGCACTACCTCGCTCGGATCCGGTGCGGAATCTGGGGGTCCTCCTGGACTCGCGACTCTTGCTCGAAGAGCAGGTGGCAGTCACGGCCAGGGGGGCCTTTGCACAACTTCGTGTTGTGCGCCAGTTACGCCCTTTCCTGGATCGGGAGGCCCTCCGAACAGTCACTCACGCCCTTGTCATCTCCCGTATAGATTACTGTAATGCGCTCTACATGGGGCTACCCCTGAAGAGTATCCGGAAGCTTCAGCTGGTTCAGAATGCTGCGGCGCGAGCAGTTATGGGTGCCATGAGATCGGCACATGTAACACCTCTGCTACGCGAGCTGCATTGGCTACCAGTTTGCTTCCGGGTCCAATTCAAGGTGTTGGTGATTACCTTTAAAGCCCTATATGGCATAGGGCCAGGGTACCTGAGGGACCGTCTCGTCCCGATAACGTCGGCCCGCCCCACCCGTGCATGCAGGGAGGGCATGCTTCGGACCCCCTCAACAAGAGAATTCCACCTGGCGGGGTCCAGGAGACGTGCCTTCTCTGCGATAGTGCCCGCCTTATGGAACATCTTGCCCCCGGAGGTGAGACTCGCCCCCTCGCTCCTGGCCTTCCGGAAGGCCCTCAAGACCTGGCTCTGCCATCGAGCCTGGGATGACAGAGGTGGCAGTGCCTCCTGGGGTTGGCTGGCCCCGTAGGAATACGATCTACACTACGGTCTCCAATCCATCTTGGATTTAGATAATTTATTACTGTATATTATTATTTTATTATTATTGTATTTTTAGATGATATTTTATAGTTTTTAACTTTCAATTGTTGTAACCCGCCCAGAGTCCCTTGCAAGGGAGATGGGCGGGGAATAAATTGAAATAATAATAAAAAAAAAAATGATGCCCGGTGAGAGAGAAGAATTCCTGAAATGGCACGCTGCTAATACAGGTACTGTGTTTAAACTAAAGAAGGCTCTGGCCTACTACTGCAGACAAGATGTAGAGATATTAAGAGAGGCCTGTATTCGATTTAGGCAACAGGTTATGAAAATGACAGAGCGTGAGTGTCTCAGTGGGGTCGGGGGGGATATTGTTGAGGAGATAGAGATTCGGTGCATTGACCCCTTCCAATATATCACATTGGCCTCTGTCTGCATGGCCCAGTACCTGTTCATGTATTTGAAGAGCAATACCATTGCATTAGCTCCTTTGGACAATTATCACAAGACACAGAAAAGGTATTCGGCTCCGGCAATTCAATGGTTGCTGCATATAGAACACACTGAGAATATCAATATTCAGCATGCTCTGAAGTGGGGTGAAAAGCAAGTAGGCAAGTATTTTTTGGATGGCTTTGCTGTCATAAAGGGGACCCCCACGGCTTTTGAATTTTACGGTTGTTTTTTTCATGGGTGCCCTGTCTGCTACTCTGAAAAAGACTTCAACAAATTACTCGATTCAACATATGGTAGCCTGCACTTCCGTACTAGGATTAAAGAAGAGTACCTCAGGGCCCAGGGTTATGCAGTGCGCTGCATCTGGGAACATGAATGGAGGGCCATGGTGGAGGATGACACCTCTTTGAAGCAGTTTCTAGTTGTGAATAAGCTCCCAACTCCTTTGAATCCTCGAGATGCTTTTTTTGGTGGGAGAACCAATGCAACATGCCTGTATTACCGTCCAAAAACTGATGAACAGATTTTATACTTTGATTTCACCAGCTTGTACCCCTTTGTGAACAAGACCAAGGAGTACCCAATTGGACATCCTCAAATCATCTATCAAAACTTTGGGGACATAAAGCAATATTTTGGGATAGCCAAAGTCAAAGTGTACCCACCAAGGAACCTCTATTTCCCAGTCCTGCCCCACAAATCAGGGGGCAAATTAATGTTTAGTTTGTGTGCAACCTGCACAGAAAAGCAGCAAACCACCCCCTGTAAACACAGTGATGAGGAAAGAGCTCTGACTGGGACATGGTGCACTGTTGAATTGAACGTTGCTTTAGAAAAAGGTTACAGAATTGTTGAAATCTATGAGATCTGGCATTTTGAAAGAACATCAAATGAGCTATTTTCAGGTTATATGAACACGCATCTCAGACAAAAGCAGGAAGCCAGTGGTTACCCTGACTGGTGCAAAACAGAACAGGATAAAGAACAATATATTTGAGATTATGAAAAGATGGAAGGTGTCCGCTTACGACGTGAGCATATTGAAGTAAATCCTGCTAAAAGGCAGATTGCCAAACTCTTTTTAAACTCGCTGTGGGGAAAGTTTGGCCAGAGCACCAATCACCTGACCACATCCGTGGTGACAAATCCTGAGGACTTGTTCAAATATCTCTTTGTGCCCTATTACGATGTTTCCTCGTGTGAGTTTGTAGATACAGAGACAGCCGTTGTGACGTGGAAAACAGCCAAGAACCACCCCACCAAATCCACATGCACTAATGTATTCATTGCCAGTTTTACAACAGCTTATGCACGGCTAGAATTATACAAGCTACTGGATGGGCTGGGCGATAGGTGCCTGTACCATGACACCGATTCGGTCATTTTTGTAAGTAGAGAAGGGGCGTGGACACCTCCTTTGTGTGATTATTTAGGACAGCTGACAAGTGAGATTCCACCAAACACCACGATAACAGAGTTTGTTGCGGCCGGTCCCAAAACGTATGCTTATGCCTTGTCCAACGGTGAAGCGGTGCTAAAGGTGAAGGGAATCACGCTAAAATGTGCTAATTGCAATAAGGTTAATTTTGACAGCTTGTAAGATTTGGTAGATGATTATTGCCTGTCTGGTGCAGAGAGAAAAAAAGAGATCAGGGTAGAACAGTTGGGGATTGTTAGGGTTAAGAAACAGTGGACCCTGGAAACGCGGGTCCTCCAAAAAACTCTAAAAGTAGTGTATAATAAAAGGTTATTAAAGAGTGAGGATTACTGTACGCTGCCTTACGGGTATTAAAGATGATGGAAAATATTGTACAGTTTGTACACCCTTTCTCCTGTATTATAAGTGGACCGTCCAATTCTGGCAAATCTTTTTTTATCAAACAAATGTTAGAACATGGCAATGTTGTGTTGTCTCAAATGCCTCAAAATATTGTATGGTTTTATAGCTGCTGGCAACCTCTATACAAAGAACTGCTTAATAAATTCCCTTATATTAAGTTTATGGAGGGGCTTCCGTCTTCTTTTGAAGATGCTGATTTGTTTCCGCCAAACCAAATCAATTTAGCCTTGGTAGATGATCTCATGGGTTCGGCCGGTGACAGTGATCAAATAGAGAAGGCTTTTACACAGTACGTTCACCACAGAAACCTCAGCATTATTCTCATACTTCAAAACCTGTTTTTTCAAGGTAAGAAAATGAGAACAATAGCTCTGAATTCCAAATATTTGGTTTTATTCCGCAGCCCCCGTGATCAGATGCAAATTGTCACACTGGCCAGGCAGATGTACCCCACTAACACACAGTATTTTTTAGAAGTATTCCAAGATGCCACTCGCAAACCACACGGGTACCTTTTGGTAGATTTGGCAGCCTCCACTCCAGAATCCTACAGGTTGAGAACAGGCCTCTTCCCGCCTGATTGGCCTGCTGTTTATACAATGAAAAAGAAGTGTAAAAAGCAGTAGCCCTGTTACCTTAGCCCTAGTTCATTCAAGATGTCAGAGAGGTTACGCAGAAATTGGGGTCTTTTAAAAATCTTAGTGAAGGCCAGACCAAGACAGAGAAAAGCCATCTTATGCAGCGCTAATAATGACCTGGTGGGGGCAATAGCAGAAATAGCTCTAAACACACTAAAAGGAAACCTTCCTCTGAAACCTTCACAATTCCGGACTCTAAAGAGAAAGAAAGGCGTCATTAAAAAGTTGAGTGATAGAAAGGTCTCCCTCAAAAAGAAGAAGCAGATCATACTTCAGTCAGGTGGTTTTATCGGCCCCTTACTATGGGTAGCTATTCCACTGTTGACTAGCCTGTTAGCAGGATAAACCATGGACCATGCCGAGAAAATGTATCTGGTGTCGCGTCATCAGATGGAGCAACTGCAGGGCAGGCCGCCTACTATGGGGACTACAGCCACTAACCGGTTGGATGATGAGATGCGTACCATTCTTCAGAGAGCTGATTTGTGTGAGGATGACAAGATTAAGCTCTACAATTCCACACTGCAGAGGTTTCTAAGGTTGACCAGGCAAAATGAGTCTGAAAAGGACAGACTGAATCTCATTTACCCTTCGGAAGAGCCTCGGACACTTCCAGCATTGCCGGAACAGTCGTCACAGCCATCTCTGCAGGACACAGTAATGGATGAGATCCTAAGGGGCGTGAGCTCCCGTTACAGGAAAAATGCTGAACTTTTGCTGAACAAAATGAAACAGCATCAGGATGTCTCAACCTGGGATGCTCGCGGTACCTTTTTATACAAAGGTGTCCCTGTTCCTGGTACTAATATTTTAGACTTGGTGAAAGGTGCCTCGCAATACTGGGCACTTACTGAGAAGCGGAAACCTAAAGGCTGGGATGAATTTATGAATGCTATGGCTGAGGTGAATGTCCCTACCTCCGTGATGGGGTCTACAGCCGTTAAGGACCAGCTAGAAAAGCTGAAAGAGTCTGTGGCTCTTAAGGATGAAATTGCTACCAGTCCTGACTCTGTTATGGCCGTCCCTTTTGGGGTTCAGAAGCCTCAGTTTACCGGCACCTCCTCTAGCCCTTGGACATTAAATCCTAGAAGTAGGCTCGGGCTTGGTGACCTGCTCAATTTGTAAAATGAATAAAAACACAGTGAAACAAAGTAAAAACGTTTTAAGTCTTTTTCTTTATTTTACAGTAAGGTAGACATCCCCTTCATGGATCACTGCCTTGTCGTGGCGAAGGGGCTTGCGTAACTCAATGAAGTCAGGTCAAGAAGAACAGGTCATGATGGAGAGTTCTGACAAAACGTGGTCCACTGGAGGAGGAAATGGCAAACCACTCCAGTATCCTTGCCAAGAAAACCCATGGACAGTATCAAAAGGCTAAAAGATATGACGCCGGAAGATGAGCCCCTCAGGTCGGAAGGTGTCCAAAATGCTACTGGGGAAGAGCGGAGGGCAATTCCGAGTAGCTCCAGAAAGTGTGAAACGGCTGGGCCAAAGCCGAAAGGACGCTCAGTTGTGGATGTGTCTGGAAGTGGAAGGAAAGTCCGATGCTGTAAAGAACAATATTGCATAGGAACCTGGAATGTAAGAACTATGAATCAAGGTAAGCTGGATGTGGTCAAACATGAGATGACAAGATTGAACATCAACATATTGGGAATCAGCGAACTAAAATGGACAGGAATGGGCGAATTTAATTCAGGAAACCATTATATATACTACTGTGGGCAAGAATCCCTTAGAAGAAATGGAGTAGCTCTCATAGTCAATAAAAGAGTGGGAAAGGCAGTACTGGGGTACAACCTCAAAAACGACAGAATGCTTTCAGTTCGAATCCAAGGCAAACCATTCAACATCACAGTGATCCAAGTCTATGCCCCAACCACTGATGCCAAAGAAGCTGAAGTTGACCGGTTCTATGAAGACCTACAACACCTTCTAGAACTAACACCAAAAAAAGATGTCCTTTTCATCATAGGGGACTGGAATGCTAAGGTAGGAAGTCAAAAAATAACCGGAATAACAGGCAAGTTCGGCCTCGGAGTACAAAATGAAGCAGGGCAAAGGCTAATAGAGTTTTGTCAAGAGAACACGCTGGTCATAGCAAACACTCTTTTCCAACAACACAAGAGACGACTCTACACATGGACATCACCAGATGGTCAATACCGAAATCAGATTGATTATATACTTTGCAGCCAAAGATGGAGAAGCTCTATACAATCAGCAAAAACAAGACCTGGAGCTGACTGTGGCTCAGATCATGAGCTTCTTATTGCAAAATTTAGGCTTAAATTGAAGAATGTAGAGAAAACCACTAGACCAATCAGGTATGACCTAAATCATATCCCTTATGAATATACAGTGGAAGTGAGGAATAGATTTAAAGGATTAGATCTGGTAGACAGAGTGCCTGAAGAACTATGGATGGAGGTTCGTAACATTGTACAGGAGGCAGCAACTAAAACCATCCCAAAGAAAAAGAAATGCAAGAAAGCAAAGTGGCTGACTGATGAGGCTTTACAAATAGCTGAGGAAAGAAGGGAAGCAAAAGGCAAGGGAGAAAGGGAAAGATATAAACAACTGAATGCAGAATTCCAGAGAATAGCAAGGAGAGATAAGAAGGCCTTCTTAAATGAACAATGCAAAGAAATTGAGGAAAACAATAGAATGGGGAAGACTAGAGATCTCTTCAAGAAAATCGGAGATATCAAGGGAACGTTTTGTGCAAAGATGGGCATGATAAAGGACAAAAAAGGCAGGGACCTAACAGAAGCAGAAGAGATTAAGAAGAGGTGGCAAGAATACACAGAAGAACTATACAAGAAAGATCTTAATATCCCTGATAAATACGATGGTGTGGTCACTGACCTTGAGCCGGACATCCTAGAGAGTGAAGTCAAGTGGGCCTTAGGAAGCATTACTAACAACAAAGCTAGCGGAGAAGACAGTATCCCAGCTGAGCTATTTAAAATCCTAAAAGATGATGCTGTTAAAGTGCTGCACTCAATATGCCAACAAATTTGGAAAACTCAACAGTGGCCACAGGATTGGAAAAGGTCAGTTTACGTTCCAAATCCAAAGAAAGGCAATGCCAAAGAATGTTCAAACTACCGTACAATTGCGCTCATTTCACATGCCAGCAAGGTTATGCTCAAAATCCTACAAGCTAGGCTTCAGCAGCATGTGAACCGAGAACTACCAGAAGTGCAAGCTGGGTTTCGAAGAGGCAGAGGAACTAGAGATCAGATTGCCAACATTCGCTGGATCATGGAAAAAGCAAGAGAGTTCCAGAAAAACATCTACTTCTGCTTCATTGACTACGCTAAAGCCTTTGATTGTGTGGATCACAACAAACTCTGGCAAATTCTTAAAGAGATGGGAGTACCAGACCACCTTACCTGTCTCCTGAGAAACCTGTATGTGGGTCAAGAAGCAACAGTTAGAACCGGACATGGAACAACCGACTGGTTCAAAATTGGGAAAGGAGTACGACAAGGCTGTATATTATCACCCTGCTTATTTAACTTATATGCAGAGTACATCATGAGAAATGCCGGGCTGGATGAATCACAAGCCGGAGTTAAGATTGCCGGGAGAAATATCAACAACCTGAGATATGCAGACGATACCACCCTAATGGCAGAAAGTGAAGAGGAACTAAAGAGCCTCTTGATGAGGGTGAAAGAGGAGAGTGCAAAAGCTGGCTTGAAACTCAACATGAAAAAAACACAGATCATGGCATCTGGTCCCATCACTTCCTGGCAAATAGAAGGGGAAGAAATGGAAGCAGTGACAGATTTCATTTTCTTGGGCTCCAAGATCACCGCAGACGGTGACTGCAGCCATGAAATTAAAAGACGCTTGCTCCTTGGGAGGAAAGCTATGGCAAACCTAGACAGCATATTAAAAAGCAGAGACATCACCTTGCCGACAAAGGTCCGTATAGTTAAAGCTATGGTTTTTCCAGTAGCAATGTATGGCTGTGAGAGTTGGACCATAAGGAAGGCTGAGCGCCGAAGAATTGATGCTTTCGAGCTGTGGTGCTGGAGAAGACTCTTGAGAGTCCCTTGGACTGCAAGGAGGTCAAACCAGTCAATCCTGAAGGAAATCAACCCTGACTGCTCATTGGAAGGACAGATGCTGAAGCTGAAGCTCAAATACTTTGGCCACCTAATGAGAAGAGAGGACTCACTGGAAAAGACCCTGATGCTGGGAAAGACTGAGGGCAAAAGGAGAAGGGGACGGCAGAGGATGAGATGGTTAGATAGCATCACCGATGTAATGAACATGAATTTGAGTAAACTCCGAGAGACAGTGGAGGACAGGAAGGCCTGGCGTGCTATGGTCCATGAGGTCACGAAGAGTCGGACACGACTGAACGACTGAACAACAACAACAAGGTAGACATGTCTGCATGCACTGGTGACAGTTACAGGTTCCAAGCCCCCTCCCCACCTTTATAGTTTTTACAAACAGCTTTACCAATTTGATCATTTTTAACATTGTAATCAGAGTACATCTTTAAAATATTTTCATAGCCCACGCCTTTAGTCCTGTTCAGTAGAAAAAACACACAGTGTTGCCCACAGGTCACAGCGCTGGGGTATTGCAATTGACGTTGGTGAAATGTGTACTTCTCAGCTTGCCGCTCTAAAAACTTCACTATGGATCCAGGAAAGTCAGGGCTATCTGGCGGTCTTCCATAAGAATCAAAAAATTCGCCATATCCGGGAGATGGGAAGTAGAGAGCCAGCCAGTGTTCACCAGGCAGAGTTTGAGGGTGGGTGTTTACAATTAATCCAAAAGGTCTTTTGGTGATTTGTCTCCGGGGTAGCAGATCACAAGGGTAGACCCCTAGAAAACCAGTATTTCCAGAGAACAAACGAAGGAGCTGTAGTGTGTCCATGTTCACATATAATCATAAAGCACGTTCCTTGTATGACTTATTTCAGTAAGGTTTTCAAAGATTGCATAGAGAATCATGTTGACGGTGTTGGGGAGGGGTTGAGCAAATCTAATTTCGGCTCTGAGGTTACCGTTCCTGATCAAAGAATAGTGCTCAGAGCACCCCTGATCAGGACTCAAGTCAAAACAATACAAAGTATACCCTTGTTTAAACTCTTTCCAGCAGATTAACAGAGGCCTGTCTTTCATGCCTTTCCCTGTTGCTTGTACCATCTGCATGTACTCTCTCACAAAAAGATCATGCTCATAATCAGATCTGTAGAGGCTTTGCAGGGATCTGCTCGCCATCACAATGCAGGGCGCAAAAATTGACATTGCAGTGCTGAAAATTGAACGGGTTTCTTTCATAATCCCCGCTAAAAGATGCATTGTCCACAAACCCTATCACTAATTGTTTAGGTAGCTGTCCCAGAAATAGGTTTTCCTGATTACACACAAGGCTGCCTGCAGGAATGCTGTAAACCTTCATCCCACACGATCAATGGGGTATTTCGCATTGGAGGTTAGCAAGGCTTCTGCATGACCCAGGAGCACTGCTGCTGATACTTTTACATGTTTTACAAAGAGAGATGCCGACAGGAGCTGTACTTTGTAATTCTCATTGCATTCATTCATTCATTCATCAGACAAAATTCATTTCTGCTTCTTGTGAGTTTGACTTTCACATCGACCCCGTTAATTCGCAGCTTGTCTTGAAAAAACAGATCGCTATGCAGAGGCCCAAGCAGGTCCCATTTACGACTACCGGCCGTGTGTCTTGCTCTTGTTCTGAAACCGGAGTTGCCTGCAGCTGTCAGCAGGGTACTCTCCATGAGCTCCGAATCATCTTTGTAAAACCCGCCAGCTGTAAATTGGGTTCCCAACGCATCACCACCAAAGTTCAGAATCAGTTCAATCATGGCACAATAATAGCAATGATGGCTCTGTGTAATGAGCCGATCTCCCAAGGTAACATCCAGCTGGTTAAACAACAATGCTATGGGGTAGTTGGTCAGGGCCACCCTTGTGCCATCATCGATATCCGTGCCATCGGATTTCACAATCTTGCAACTCACATACAACAGGGTGTTGTTTAAATCCGTGTAATGCTCACCGTGCCCCGTGATAAAAAATTCCAAGGGCGCGTTGGGTGATAGAGCGGATAAAGGAGGGATCTCGACATATGTGCTGTTTTCAATACTGGTCTGTGTAGGAGCCAGTTGAAAAAGATCCAGTTCTGATTTAACACATTCCTCTGAAGCAGAATGAATAAATGACATATTGTATTAGAATATGTCTTGCTTGTCACAGGGCTTCCTCTTCTGTGCACGTCTCCTCTTGGTATGACGGGGCTTTTTCACAAGTCTTCTCTTTTTAAACGGTATAGGCGGTCCCAATGCGTGATTCTTCCTGGCTATGAACATCCCCGATCCCTCCTGCCCCCTCTCAACAATACAGGATACAAGATGCCCCGCAACATCTCTGGCAATATTTTTGGCAGCAGATTTCACATGCGGCTTAATTATTTCTAATCCTCGCCTCAAAAAAGGCATTGCTTTTCGAAAAAGCCCACGGAACAGCCCCCCTAGCCCTGTCCCGTACATAATGGGAGCTCCTCGGAAGCCTGTAAGGCCACCACCGGCTTGGGCCCTGTAGTAAGCCACGTAGTCATGAGGGCTCCCGTGCTCCTTGATTACAACCATCCTTCACTTTTCTGAGGCCTAAAATGAAGCTTGACAATCACATTCCCGTGATAAAAACGCACATTTTCGTCCTGGTCTGTTTTGATTTCTATGGTAATGGTATCGATGTGATGCTTGCTGACCAGTATATAACGTGGGCGGTCATAGGTCCTGGTGATGAAATCATTGTCTTGCCCCCGCGCCGGCACACAGCGCAATAAAGGCACATAGAAGTCACCCACTATCTGGGGCTCTACAATATCTGTGTAAACATATAAGGTGCTGAATACCGGGAACATGCCTAACAGTTGTCCAAGTTCTCCGTTAACTAGAATGGTATGTGGTTCATCTCCTCTAAGATTAATTTTTCGAGCCACCGAATCATACTGCAGGGTTGTCTTAGGTCCATCCTTGGCATTTGATATAAGCCTATTCATATTATCTAACAGTTGTCGGATGCCGGTATAGTACCCACTTCTCAAAGAAAATTGCCATCTCTTTCTCTCGTTAGCAATTTCAAAATTTCCAGGAGAAGTTAATGTGTGCCAACTATGCGGGTACTGTATCTCTGCTAGCCCTACTTCCCATGACCCTGGAAGATCCAACGATCTCGCTAATTGAATAGTAAAATTAGAATTTCTGTTTTGCGGGAAAATTGCTGCTGATGCATTGCTGGGGAGGGTGATGTAAAATCCTGCCATATCAAAGATGTTGTACTTCAGTCTCCTTAACCCAACTGTTGAACTTCTCTGGCCACCCTGTCCATTTGACTAGAAACTCTCTGTGTCTCCCCCGCCCTCTTTTTCGGATAACTTTCTCTATTCTGTATACACGCTGTTGGTCAGCAGGAACCTTTTGGACCTCCTCAGAGTAAAAAGACCCCTTTACAGGGTCACCCGTGTAATCATTTAATCTATACACCACTCTTTCCCCCCTTGTCCCCAGTTCTTTGATGATGAATATTTCATCCGTATAGGTTTGCTGATAGCCCTTTTCAAACTTACCCTTCAGTCTGGATACCCTAACATGATCTCCCACCTTAAGACATTTTTCCTTTCTTTTACTTTTTAAAGCTTTCCCATACAGCCTCATCCACACCTCCCTTTCGTTAGACAAATTTACGGTGTTAGGAGCAGTCCCGATGCTACGGTGATAAGTGCTATTGTACCCCTGAAGAATATCTTGCAAAATGTCTACATACCGATGGGTATTTCTGGCTGTGAAATATCTCCAGAGGTTTTTTTTTTAGGGTTCTATTAAACCTCTCTATAACGGCTGTTTTAGTTTCACTATGAGTGACAAAATGATGAATGCCATAACGTGCTAAAAGTTTCTTCAGTGGAATATTCAAGAACTCTTTACCGGCATCTGTCTGTATTTTTCGGGGTGCGCGCCCTGCTTCAAAGATATTCTGGAAGGTGGTTGTGACTTCCCTCCCCGATTTATCAGATAAAGGGGAGGCCCAGGCATATTTAGATAACACATCGATAACTGTTAAGATGTACTTTTTTCCATGGTTCTCCTTAGAAAATTTGGAGACATCGATGAGGTCGGCCTGCCATTGATGATCTAAGCCGGACACCACTGTTTTATTTCTAGGAAAATTAATTCTTGCAGGCTTATGAAGCGTATAAGTATCTTGCTCTGACAGCCATGTCTTGACTTGCTTCATGGACAGGTTTTTATCATGTTTTCTACCCTCCTGAAATAGGGTATTCACACCTCCATAACTCCCTACACAGCCAGGTGTATAATAAATGCGCCTTAGAAGCTTTTCATGCGTCATTATACTGAAATACCGTTGACAAATGTTCGTGTGTTGTCTTTAACACATGCTTTTATTGGTAATACAGAGTTCAGAGGAGCACGGCTCCGCCATCAGAAAAATACCCCCTCATCATCACTTTCAGCATCAGAAGATAAAGTGTCATAACACGCTATTTTACAATATGATGCCCTTTCTGACCCGTCTGTACCCCACAAATCATGTCCCCAGTCGCAAGCAAGCCAGTCTTTACATATATTGCAGCTCTTTAACTCACAGGACAGATAGCTTGGTCTCTGGGATAGATTGGAATCCTGGTTATATTCTAGATCAGAAAAATCTTCAGAAGCTTTGTGACCGCAGCGATTAACACTGGAATATAAAATTGGGGTATCTTGAAGTGCTTGCTGGCTAGGTGGCGTTAATTCGGAGACTGCAAAATATAAAACATATCCTGTTAGTGTGCTACCGGCTCCAGCAGCATTTACATAATGATAAATAAAAATAGTTACTTACCCTCTCCGTGTCCTTTGAGAGGGTCTAAAGATGATCTGTTCACCGTTTCACAAACCGCTTCGTAAGTATTACAGGATGTGCCCACTGTTTTCCCCTGTTCCTCATCACTAAATTTACAGCACTGCTTACTACACCCGTACAACACCGGTCTGAAGAATGCATTTTCTTTATCAAATCCCCGACAGCAGCTTCTGCTGCATTGTGCCAGCAGCGGTCTTGAGTTGCTCCTTGTGTTGGTAGGGGTGTCCAACGAGGTAAATAGGCTTGCGGAACCTTCATTAAACACTTCTTTGGAATCTGAAGCAGCCATATTATTTTCAACCCCGGCTAGGTTTAAACCGATAGCTGTTCAGGTCTGTGTGCACAAGCTCGCCTGCCCCCTGCGAAGACACGTCATCGAACCTTGAGCGTGCCCTGAATCGCTGGGCCTTGACATGCCCGGGCATGTTCTGAACAAGGCCTAACCCCCTTTTTACTAGCAAACACAAACATGCACACCCCTAATTGCCGGGCGTTGACATGACCGGGCATGCCACGACCGGATACTTGCCGCCTGCCCGCTTGCCGCTTGTGAGTACTTAAATTCCTGTTAATATTCCTTGTCTTTTGCTGTAGGGGTGGAATAAATTTTATTAAGGCCTTTCTTGAAACGCTTACGCGTATGTGTGGCTTTGAGGCTCTGGCAAAATATGTGTCTTTAGATTTTTACAAAGGTAAAAGCTGGGGGCTAGGTCAAATGCAGGCTGTGGCTGCCTTTTAGGGGCTCCTTTTTCCAGCATTCGAGGCGCTGATTTTTAAAACATCACAAAAAATTAAAAGCATCATCAGGCTATTATTTTTTATTTCACAAAGTAGGATATGTTTCCCAAAAATAAAGCTCAGCCTAGACCTCTGTTAATGACTCACATTACTTAGGTGTTTTAAATGTATTTATTTTTTATTTTGGATGTCCCATAGAATTAGGCTAGGGGTTAATCTAATCACTTTCTTGATGGGGGCTAGGTTCGACATGCCTTATCTGATTAGGGTTACTCATGCTTTTCTTGATGGGATTAGGCCCTCACGTCATATCTGGCTAGGGTTACGACCTTGTGACCCCTTCACCACGTGTGGGGGAGGATTATGCACATCACATCCGGGGAGGAGGGCTATGCACGTCATATCTGGAGGGTGGGGGCTGGGTACGTCACTTCCCCTTGGGGGCATGACCTGGTGACGTCAGCACCACGTGGGTTTGTTTACTTTGATGACGTCACTGATCAAAAGTGATGATAAGCTCCATTAAAAACCGGTATGTACTATATCTACTCACTAAGCATTTCATTTATTCGTACCCATACTTTAATTCCATCATGTACTGCTCTTATATTATTCAACCAACTTTCAATTCCATATTCATGCAAAACATTCCATAATTGAAATCTGTACACTTTATCATATACTTTCTCTAAATCATTAATCATGCAATAAACTTTCCTTCTCACATTCATCATGAAGAATATGTCTTCCTCTGCTATAGTCAGACTAACTGTTAGTCTGCAGTAACTGGATCTAGGATCCTCCCATATGCTACATCATCATGTGTTTCACTTCTTTATGGCATGACATGTTCTGTGAGGATATAGCCAAGCATATTGCACATCTGCCTGAAATTTCATTGAAAGTTACCACCAGAGCACATAACCACAGCA
The DNA here is from genome assembly GCA_023362775.1 of Charina bottae. Taxonomy (NCBI): domain Eukaryota; kingdom Metazoa; phylum Chordata; class Lepidosauria; order Squamata; family Charinaidae; genus Charina; species Charina bottae. Next base: position 3,886,404 of record JALMGJ010000028.1, on the reverse strand, counting down.
AGCTACTGGGATCAGAGGAGTTAATTGGGCTCAGCAGCCATATAAAAGGATGAACAGCTTCAGGCAGAAGGACTACAGTGCAAATTAGTGAGAGAAACAAAATAGGCACACTAGTGAGGGGTGAAGCATGACTGGTGTGGAATTCTGCTTGTCCCACTAAATATTCTTATAATATGGTCTGTATACAATATGGTCTGTCTTCTCTCTCCTCCTCCCCCTATGGGTTCCATGGCATAACAGTCTTGTCAACGGAGGTAGGTTTAAGCGGAAGGGCACAGCCCAGAAGGCAATCTCAGAAGTTGAAAAGAGTGGAAGGAAAATGGAAGGAAAGATCAAGAAAGTGATGGGAAGGTGCTGGGATGATGCACATACAGAAACAGATGAAGAAAACAGAAGAGAGGAAGTTGAGGAGAGAACCTGTGATCGCCATCAGCAGCAACTGTCAAGGAACCATGGACTTTGTGTGGAGAGGTCCTAAGTCCTGAAACTTCAAGCTGACTTCTCATACATGGACAATGAAACTTAAACCTTCTTCTCCTCTTGCATTAAACACTGAAACCACTGACACTGTGCTAGCAACATTTATGGAAAGTGTTTAGCCTTGAAAATTTATAGCCGAGTGAATTTTTTCAAAGCTCTGTTATGTTTCAGAAAACAAGAACAACAATGCTTTTCACAGCAAACTGTATCATTTATCTTGCTTCATTTTATTTCACTTCTATTAACTATGGATTCTAGGATATCCCTTAGCAAATACCACAGAATATCACAAGATTTGATTTACAGCCATATATGTCTGTTGGCCATAAAAAACTGTTTTTGATTATTATTTTACATGGGAGTGCTGCTTTTCATCATGACTTTGAGCTTTACATTACTTTTCTTCCGATAGGGAACAGTCCCCACAAGACCTCAGATAAGTCTGATTCATGCAGCAGATTGAAAATCAGCTGCAAATGTTCAGAGTCTCCATGTGAATATAATAGTATCATTAGAATTGATGGCTATAGGTCTCCACGGAGGTCCCTTCCAAGTCATCGGCAAAGATGTCAGGGTTATGGTCTCCAGGATATAGGATAGTTCCTGGGGAGTAGAATATTACCCAAAGATGAGCTTGAGTTCATAAAGCAAGTTTTATTATTACCCTGCCCCTGAAATTTGTGCTTTAAAGAAACAGCTAAACAGTCTGGTACCTTCAGGCAGAAATTAGAAATGCTGTTCTTTCTCTGTGTCTCTGAGTAGCAAGAAGGATGGATTAATTCAGCACAAGCCCCACTGCCATGCCACTCAGAGGGAGGTGATTATGTCAAAAGGGAAGTGACTGTTCCTCTTAGAGATGAAAGCTCTATGCCGTAAGATAAAGGGTCGAGACTGGTTCTTCTGTTCTGTCTAGGAAGCATTGCAGAACCTTTCCTCCATCTTGGTGTGGTGCCCAAACAAGATAAGAAAAAGTAGGAGCAACTGCTGCCCTCTCTTCTATGCACACACTCTGCTTACTCCACGCAGTGAACACTTTCAATGAAGAAGGTTCCATGAGGGAGAGTGCTGGAGACCTTCCCTCCTGGGTGGTTGTTTTTTTTCCCTAGCCTAGGGTTCTGCTTACTTCTATTTATTGTTTTCTTTTGTTTATTCTTCAATTACCTCTTCTTTCAATATACAGGTAGTCCTCGCTTAACAACCACAATTGGGACCGGCAAATCCATCGCTATGTGTCAGGGAAATGGGCGAAGGAACAACGCTGAGCCGAAATTCAACTCTAGTTCTTTATTGTTTCTACCTCATACAGAATCTTGTTAGACTAAAGGTTCCTTTACTGAGCTAAGGGGGAAAATACCCTTGGGAATTTAGGGAGGTGCCAGCTTGCTCCTTTCCCTCGCCCCGCCCCCCACTCTCCAAGCTGTGTGATCTCTTATCAGCCTGGAATGCGCTCTCAGCTCCCAGCTCCATAACATCACCCACTCCTTCAGGGGCACATTCCATCACACTAAACAACACAGTCATTAAGCAAGACATCACGTGATCATGACTTGTGATTTTACTGCCGGCTTCTCCATTAACTCTGCTTATAGGAACCTGGCTGTGAAGCATGCAAATGGTGATCACATGACCGTGGGATGCAGCAACAGTCATAAGCGCCTGCCAGTTACAAAGCACCCAAATCTAGATCACATGACCACAGGGACACTGCAACGGTCATGTGAGGACTGATCATAAAGTTGCTTTTTCAGTACTGTTGTAACTTTGAATGATCACTAAACACGGCAGTCATTCAGCGAGGTCTGCTTGTACAGTGATTCCTTTAAAATAAAAGTGGCAGTATTAATCACTGCCACTTTTATCATGTAAGTTAGGTCTTGACATTATGTTGGTTTATAAATATAAAAAAGAGTACATTTTACAGCATTTAAAAGTACACACTGCATATCCTCAATAATAACAAATGTGATCATCTGTCATGATAGCATCCTGACATGAACAGACACCACTTAACACATTCCCCAGCCAGGCGCCAAATGCATTCAATAGGAACATAGCAGCAACCCGCCAGACAGTCAAACAACCAGCACTGTGGATTGGAGAGATATCCAGTACTTTTATGTGGACAGCTCCAAGTGAGAATGAGAGGGTGAGAGATTGCTCACTACAGTTAAAAGCTTTTACATAGCCTATGGAGTGTGTTGGATCTTAATTTGTCAGTCGAAGGATCAGAGCATCACATCATCATCAGTTGATTTATATGCTAGTTTTCCATGGTAACCATACACAACATCAGAAGGCTTTACATAATATCATATTGCAAGAGAATTAACTTGCTAAACAAGAACAAGAGCAATGATGATAATGATGATGATGATGATGATGATGATGATGATAGTAATTGCTATACATTCAGATTAAGCAATCTGCTAATTTGTAACAGAATAGATGAAATAATTTTATCTAAGGTCAATATTGCCCAGAAAAGCAACTATTTCATTGCAACCTCTGCCATTCAGATGAATTCGGTTTTTTTAGAAAACTTTATTAAAGCAATATATTTATTGCTACATAAATTTTTAATACATAAAAATTAAAAAGATTGAAACAAAGAAGCCTACAAAGAAAAAGAAACAACTAAAAAGGTGTGAAAAAAGACAAAACTACTACAGAGTGACTTCTGACTTTCTATAACCAAGATATACATAGATCAATATCAATCTCTTACTCCAATTTATATTATTATTATTATTATTTATTTAATTTATTCCCCGCCCATTATAGTAAACATTATTTCTATAAAGCATTTAAATTCTCATTATTACATTCCCTTCTAAAACAAAATTACCCTCCCAATTAAGAAAAACATATAAAACCTTTCAAACATAATTTGGAACCTAATATAGTAACAAACACTACCCTTCTTCACTATAATTTGCTCCTATCTGCCAACTAAACTCTTCTTCTTGGCGATCACTCGTAGCCGAGTAAGATTGTCTTCCAAGGGTAAAATCTTAACAGTGGATCCGTAAGTGGCTGTAAAGGCCAATTCTGGATCTGCACAACCTCCCACAATGAGGGCATAGGTTTTCGGGTGGAAGACGGTCATGATGAGGGTTTGCTTGACGTGCCTTCCTCTTAGCTCATTTCTCCCTTTCGCCCTGTACTCGTGCTTCTTCAAAGTCTGTAGCGCCTTTAATAAAGGCTGACCTCCAATTGAAACACTCATGAGTTAGGGCTTCCCAGTTCTCAGTGCTGATTTTTTAAAATTAGCTTTGAGAGTATCTTTGAATCTCTTTTGCTGTCCACCAATATTCCATTTTCCATTCTTAAGTTGGGAGTAAAGTAGCTGCTTTGGAAGACGATGGTCAGGAATTCTAACAACATGGCCGGTCCAGCGAAGTTGATGTTGGATGATCATTGTTTCAATGCTGGTGATTTTTGCTTCTTCTAATACGTTAACATTAGTCCGCCTATCTTCCCAAGTAATTTTCAGAATTTTTCAGAGGCAGCGTTGATGTAATCTTTCAAGAAGTTGGAGGTGGCGTTTGTAGAGGGTCCATGTTTCACAGGCATACAAAAGGGTTGGTAGTACAATGGCTTTGTAAACAAGCATTTTGGTCTCCCTGCGAATGTCTCGATCCTCACTCTACGCTTCATTCGGGAGAAAGCTACACTTGCAGAGCTCAGACGATGCTGAATTTCAGCGTCGATGTCAGCTTTTGTAGATAGATGGCTGCCAAGATAAGTGGTCGACAAATTAACCAAAAATATAAAAATTATCCAAACAGCATAAACATTTATCTAAACCCTTAAAAAAACATCCTAATAACCACATTTAAATAGTAACCTAGGCATTTACCAAAAATGTAAGAATTTTCAAAACAGCATAACCATTTATCCAAACCTTTAAGAAACCATCCTGATAAACACATTTAGACAATTATCCCACTTCAAAGTAAACCAAGACATTTACACATCTCAGTATTATGTACAGAGCTTTCTTCTTGTCAATTTCAAATTCTACAACCTTCTTTAAAAAGCCCAAATATTTGTCCAAAATCTTCCAGCCTCTAGAGTTTAATTCTCTTTCTTGATCATGGTGTGGTGGCAACACTGTCTTCTTATCTTCAACTTTTGACAACTCAATTTTCCTCTGACTATTTAAACATAAGTCACCAACTCTCATCTTTTTCTTTGGAGAAACCACTTTACTCTTAAGGTAGTTTTCAGCCTTATCAGTTTCTCTCGATTCTTGTGACAATTTGGACTCCACAAATTCTGAGAAATGCTCCAAGACTTGAATAACAGCATTGTATAGATCTTTAAATATCAAATTAATTTCCTCCATATTTCTTAACAATAAGATAGATTATGGCGCCCTCTAGTGCCTCAGGAAGGTAAAGTCATTAACATTGTAACTGAACACTCTCTCCAGCCATTTGATCTCCGGTGTGGCCAATCAGGAAAATGAAAAGTAATAACAAACAGCATTCCCATGGGAAAGTGAAAGCAAATAGATCAGAACTCCAATCCGCAGATTCAGCGAAGGAGAGAAAGTTTTATATTCCTCAAAAATCACTTTAATAAAAAAGAAATAAAAAAACAAAATTCTTTAAATCTCAATTTAACAAATTATATATAAAAAGCCAAATTACCAAGTTAATAATTTTCAAAAATAATGAGAGTCACCAAGAGATTCCGCATTTCTTTGTTGTAGAAAGCCTCTCTTTGGTAAAATTCAAACAAAAAAACCTTAGTGCTGTAGAAATGGGGTGGGCATCTTTAAGGTCTGTTATGGCTTTAGAGCAGCCATAACATGGGAAGAAGATGACGGCCCTGCCTCCCAGCTGATCGCTTACCAGTCAATCGCAAAACGCAATTTTGCGGTCTTCTGGCTGTGACCAGCAGTCTGGAGAACACATGGGGTGATTCCTGGGGTTCTACTTAATCCGGAGAATGCTTCTGGGCTCCAAGGAAGCCTGCCTGAGCCCAAGAAAAAAAGGCACTCTGACTGGTCAGTCCGCAGACAGCGAAAAAAAACATCTCAATCCGCCATTGTCCCTACCGGAAGTCCCATTCAGATGAATTCAGAGCATCTTTAGCAACAAAGCAACTTTTGGGTTTGGAGTCAGAGCCTCATCATCCCAAATTAGGTGGACATAAACTGGGAAGAGGAATAGGCAGATTTAGTTTAGACTATGCAAAACCAGTTCTGTCCTATCAAACTGAAGGTCTATAAGATCTTTCCTTACATAGTTCTAAACTTAGTGAGATAAAACAGAGCCGATTACCTCTCTTTTCTATTCTTTAAAAAACTATCAGACTCTATATCAAAACTGAGAGAGGTCCAATTTGCTTAATAAAACAGAATGGTTCACAATTTTCTATATCAGGATATAAATAGAAGATTTTCAAGAAAACATATGCCATTTTATTAACAGCATATAGCTTTGAGTTATTTGTTAGGGTTAAATAGGATTGTATAAACCAAATAAATATTTTCCTATTCCAATATACTTTTCTGCAAAGTAGTATCCCATTAATTTAGTTTAATTAATTAATTTAATTAATGTATTCATTACCCTGAGGCTTTCCAGCCCACCAAACTGTCCATTTCCCAAGCTTTTACAATGCATGTTCAAGAAACATTGGAATATTACTGAGATGTTTCTGATTTTTCACATCTATGCAGATACTAAGTGCAACAGATATGGGCATGTCTATATTTTTGTTAGTCTCAAGCTCGCAGAGAACATTGCCCAATCATTGTTTGCAGTAGCTGTATCCAAACAGGTTAATACCCAAGTGTCCTTTGAATTCAGCTACAAATCCTGTCTCTCCAATGCAAACCTGCCTATGAGGAAAAAAGCCTTCATTTCTTCTCCTATGAAGATAGGGTAAAAAGGCATACTAGAGCATTCCCCTGGCTACCAATCCAGGTATTTGTCTGCATGTCTTTGCCTACATTTGTCTGATGGTTTGCTAAAACAACAACAACCCTTCTGAGAACTCACTGGAAATCTCTTGGTAAAAAGTATGTAAATGAATGTCTGTAGGCACAATACAGTAGCACCATGGCTACAGCAATAGCAACAAATCTGCACTGAGAAGCCATTCTGAGTTGCTGCAGTCATGACGGCACGGAAGTACAGCAACAAATCTTCATCGGGAAGACCCTCTGAGCGGCTGTAATCTTGGCATTATGATGCTAAGCCTCATTAGAGAAGCCCTTCTGTGCAAAGGATAGGATGGGGAAATGAAAGTTATAAACGATGCATACTAAGACAGTGGAAGTTCCATGAACAAGATGATAAAAGTCTTTGGGAGGGAAATGATGACTAACTGAAGGTTCTGCATCTCCCCCGGTATACATAGAAATGGAAGGGTAAGCTGTTAACAGAAGTCAGGTGGCAGGGGCATAATTCCTTCCAATGGAAAAATGACATACTTGCCTGTTTTTATTCTTTTCAACCCAAATGTTGGACAGAATGTTGGAAAGAAAGTACGTAAATGGGGTTGGTACTGTGTCTTTCTGTCTGTCAGCATGGCAAATCAGACCGAAAGAAAATTTGGTGTGGGGGTGAAGCCAGGAAAAGAAAGATCAAATTTGAAAGTGAGCTGGATCCAGACAGATCCGGGGGGGGGGGGTGTTAGAAAAAAATTGCTCCCATGCATCTCCATGGGAGAGGCAGCTGGACAACAGCTCAAAATGCCACCGAATGCTCCATTCTAAGCCTCCCTCCCAGTGCACACAAACACACACAGATGCAACATGAAACAACAGTAGAAAACATACAGATGCAACATTACTTAATTACACAGAAGAAAAAATACAAATGTCTGCTATGGCCACTGGCAAAGGAATAGGAAAGAATTCCAGAAGGCATGTTACTTTGCTTTATTTTGCTTGCAACATCCAACATGAGATAATGTCTTTCAAACCACTTTCTACCTTTAAACTTAGGGATGACTTACAAAACCTTCCTCTTTTTTTAATGCTTCGACCTAAATCTGGGTCACAACCCTCCAAATACAAGGGCCAAACTATACTTTACATTTTATTTGAAAAATGTAGTTCTCCTTCTGTTTTAGTTGTTAATTACAAGAGTGGAAAAGATTCCTATGGAGAGGATTAGCATTTCACTTTGTAGCCAAGTGTCCAGACAGTGATCAGGTGCCCAGACAATTGGTTCCTTTAGATCCAGAGACAATAAGCACATCAGTGAGTAAAAAGATTTTAAGCTTTATTATTATTTATTTATTTATCTATCGTATTTATACCCCGCCTATCCCCTCCCTAACGGAGGACTCTAGGCAGCTTAAGCAAACAGATTTAAACAGAAACACAGTTTAGGCAGATTAAACAGAAGCATAAAAAGCATAGCATAAAGAAAGAAAAATCATAACATACCAAGCAAGATGATACCCAATCTCCCATAGGCTGTCAGGAGCCCCTTAAAAAAGACAGCAGAGATACCCCAGGGCAGCTCAATTTCCACAGCACCCAGCACTCAGATCTGTGCAGAAGCTCCCAGCAAATATACCCCAGGACGGCTCCATTTCCAGATTTCTCAGCCCTAAGTCTAAGGGGAAGCTTCCCAAGCCAATTTTGCACATAGCACCCAGTACCAGGATCTGTGGCCAAGCTCCCCACTCAAGAGGCAATCCTAAGTTTTTTAATTAAAGTCTGGCCTTAAAGCCTCGTGACCCTGTCCCATGGTACAGAGACTGCAGGATCTGACCTTGACTGGATAGTTCCCAGGGTCTGGAGCACCTGTTTATGACATGATCCAAGAGCCTGGGAAGCTATACAGATAAGCTAGTGCTAACATAAACAATCCTTCGGTTTTCTCTTCTCTCCGCTTCTCAAGCAAGAGTGAAAAACAAGCAGGTTAAATGTAACTCAGAATGAACTCTAAATTTCTATGATTTTCTTGTATAAGAATTTTATTAAGTTTAAAGCAAAGATAAAAACTACAAAAAGAAAAAACTAAAAAAAAGTGTGAAACACAAGAAGAAAATAAAGATTACATAAAGAAATGACCTCTGACTTTCAACACCAAGAATATACAGCAATTTCCATAATCAATCCCTTGCTCTATATGAAACCAACATCACATTATTTCTATAAATCATTCTATTAGCACATTATAAAAATCACTAAATACAATTGCTCCTTCCCCTTTTATTTCATTTATTTCATTTTTCATTTTATTTATCCCCTTTCAATATTTATATTGAAAGAAAAGGAAATATATAAACCTCCAAATCAACTCCCCCCCAAAAAAAAAACATTTATTTACTTATTTCCTTCCTACCATTATTCTATATATTTCTGTCCACTATAATAAAAATCAGACTATAAAAACATATAAATTGGGGAGTTCCTGTGGGAAATGGCAGACTGAACAACTTTGCCTATGAGCTCCAAGGGCAGAGCTGGTAGCATGGAAGTTTTTTCTGGGCACAGGCAGGATTTTCTGTAGCCCCAAGTGTTTTTCCGGATTAAGGAAAACGCTGAGAATCGACCCATCTGTCCTCCAGACAGTGAGTTGTAGCCAGGAGATCGTAGACAGCATCTGCGACCGAGCGGTAAGACTACACTGGGAGGCTGGGTTTCCATCTCTTTCTGACCCACGTATGCACCCTCTTAAAGAGGAAATAAGTCTTGCCTTCCCATTTCTTAAGCACCCAATTTGTTTTGTTAAGTTTTGTACCTTAAGAGAAGCTTTTTATAGTAAGAAAAAGTGGAATCTCTTGGTGAATATAGTTATTTTTGGAGATTTTTAACTATATAAAAAAAAAGTTTTGGCTTTTTTTCCCATCTGGGTTATACTGAGAACTGTAACATTGCCTTTCTGTTATTATCTTTGTTGCTGAATTTGAAGGTTGGAGTGTTTTTTCTACATGTTGTTTTCAATTTCTCATTCTAAACTTTTGGCTTTCTGTTTACTTTTTTCGAGCTGTCTGCTAGTATATTTTCTTTGGTTAATTTTGGATTAATTCATTAACCTCTATTTTTGTGAGTTAACTCTTTAGGGTGTGCTATAATTTACTGTTTGAACAATGGAAGATTTTAAAGAAGATTTCAGAGAATTACATTGTCAGCAAGAAGATATTTTTTCAAAGGGTTGTCAAGTTATTATACAGACTGTTTGGGACATTCGAGATGAGATTCTAGCTAAAATGAAACAACTATATGAAAATACTATGATGGAAGAAGAAAAAGACATTGAAAAAAGGCGATTATACTGCTGTGAGGGAGATTGAAATATTCTCAGCTGAAAACTCTGGATTGGTGTTTATGGGGTTAAAATGATTGTTTAACCTTAAGTCTGCACAAGGAACTGCCAAGCTGGGGAAATGTTATGATTATTTCAATCAATGTCATGGGAAAGAAGAATATGTTATGTGGGAGTTTTTTTTTCTCTTTCCCTGGAAAATTTGTATCTTTGGGAGTTGTTGGGCTGTTGGATCTTTGTAAAAAAAATGCTTTTGGTGTAATGGTGAAATATTATGGTATATTTTGAGGAGGGGTAAAAAATTAAGAATATTTAATTGGACTGATAATGAGGTTAACATGATTTACAGGGTTTTTGATTTATAAGATTTAAAAGGTATTGACAAGTTCTGGTAATAGTTTATATTGTTTTTAAGCATAATTACGGTTAAGATTGTATAAAGGCATACAATTTATAAAAATTAAGAATATTTAATTGGATTGATAATGAGACTAATATGATTTTTTTTTCTTATGGTTTGGATTAGGATTTATAGGGTTATAGATCTGTAAAACTTAAAGGATATTGACAAGATATAATAATGTTTTATACTGTTTTTTAGATTTAATAGGGTTAAGATTGTTTGTTATAAAGGCAGACAATTTATTTGTTTCTATAATTTGATGCCTATTGTGTAGACAGAAGTATATAGAATAGTAGTAGAAAGAAAAAAAATTAAATGGATTATTTTTAAGAGGGAGGGAAGCTTGAAGTAGAAATTTAAATATGTGTGTATATATATATTATGTAGAGGGGCGTGGTGGCTCAGCGGGTAAGATGCCAGGCTTGTCGTTCGGAAGGCCGCAAGTTCGGAGGTTCGAATCCCTAGCCCTGCGTGACGGAGTGAGCTCCTGCACTAGCCCCAGATCTTGCCAACCTAGCAATTCGAAAGCATGCAAATGCAACTAGATGAATAGGTACCACTTCGGTGGGTAGGTAACAGCGTTCCGCGCGCATCATGCGGCCACATGACCGTGGAAGCGTCTTTGGACAACGCTGGCTCTTCGGCTAACAAACGGAGATGAGCACCGGCCCCTAGAGTCAGACACGAATGCACAAATGTGCGGGGGGAACCTTTACCTATATATTATGTAAGGGGAAGGAGCAATTGTATTAGAGATTTGTATATGTGTTAATGGAGGGATTTATAGAAATAATGTGATTAGGGTTTGATATAGAGGAGGGGTTTGTTGATGGGAATTGCTGTATATTCTTGCTGTTGAAAACTGGAAGTCACTTGTATGTATGTAACTTTTGTGTTTTTACACTTTTAGTGTTTTTTTTTGTTTGTTTGTAGTGGGTTTTTTGTTTTTTGTTTTTTGTAGCTTTTTATCTGTGTTTTAAAAAAAATAATAATAAAAATTTTGACCAGGAAAGCCTCAATTGTGCACACTTGGCGGGGAGAGGATTTAAACTGTTCAGGGACTGTCTTCCATTGCAGGAAGCAACTTCGGCATCTGGCTTTGTCTATTCTTGCTCTTGACTCCTGCTACATCTTTGACCTTGGCACATTCCTGTCCAACTTTCTGGCTCTTCCCTCAGTACTTTTCAAGACATTGTGAGTTTCTGATTACGGATTGTCTGGCTCAGATTACGTCTTCTAGTAAGCTGCTGTGCACCTGCATGCTCTTCCTCCTGCTTCCCAACTCCTCTTCTATTACCTCCACCTGTCCTGTCTGCTGCCATCTCTCCTGATGCCTTCACAAGCCTTGCTGCAAACACTCTGCTCCAATCGCTCCACTCTTGTCATGCTTCCCATTGTTTTCCCCTCCTTGCTCCATTTTAACCAAGCTCCCTCCACAGTGTGTGTTCTCCGCCTAGCACCTCTGCAAGGCTTGCCCCCAAGCACCCGCATCACACCCGCATTTTGCCTGCCAGTTGCGGAGGCATTTTCTCTTTGCTGAAGCCAGGACACAAAACTCTCCCAATTCTTCAAAAATCCTTTGAAATGTCTCAAGCATCATACCTTTGTCATTTTATAAATTTCACTGCTCTTCTTTTGGTTCAAAAATAGAAGACAGGTTTCCCCCCCACTTTTTTCTTTTTCTTTTCCTGCCTGGAACTTTAGTCTCCTCTAGTGTCCCATTTCTATAATAACAAAGTCTCGGGTTTCTTTTCTTTTTTTTCAACTAATCATCTCTTTCCTGATAGACGAAACAATTTATGTTCCCATAGAGGTAATTTGTTTACTTAATTATTTCAAAAGTCTTAGCAAAAGTCATAATATTCCAAATTCATCCAATCCCTTAATTTGTTTATAACTTTCTTGAATTAAATTCTTATTTAGCTTTTTGCCATTTATTTTATATTCTTTAAATTCATTAAGCTGGTAGTTAGTTTTTCCTCTAGTTTTGGATGAAGTTTTACTCACCAGGTAGTTTTTCAAACTTGTTGCTTGGAAGACCTCTCTTAACTTGAAAATAATTATAAATCCAAAAGTGGTTAGAAAGTGAGGTTGTACAAACCCAATGTCCTTAAAGGCTTCACCGCAGTTGAGAGCTTGATGGCTTCCCTCATCTCCTGGCACTAAGACCCGCGGGTTGACTGCTGTCTTTTGGTCTCCTCATCAGGAGCAGCCGTCTGGAGCACAAGTGGGCAATCTCTTGTCCTGTCCTTATCTGGAGAGGCTCCATTGGACCAAGCTTGCCGCCAGTCCATCAGTCTTGGCCACATTGTTGTCTCCAGAGATGTCGAGTTTGCCATTCCCTCACCTAGTATTCCACTAAAATGCTCTTTCTACAGTATGTTGCAGCTGCCCACTATAGGTGCCTGTTTGCTTTGAGGATGACCTTCATGCCTTGGGTGACTCTGCTGGGATTGTATACTTTGGGCATACCATTCCAGTGTTCTTCCCTCATCCTTCCAAGGAACACCACCCACTCACCCCCATGATGAGGCAGTACAGCAGGACTGGGGGGTGTTAAATGCAGTCCCTTAAATGAGCACAGCAATATACCCTATTCTGAGTGCTTTTGAAATAAATAAAACCCTAGCTTTTAAAAGATGTATAAAAATTGCCATGTGCCTTATGAAAACTAAATACCTTTTTTTTTTGGGGGGGGGAGGGGGCAAGGTTTAATTTTTCACCAAAGAGAATGCTGCAACTTTAGTGGAAACAGCAACAAAACATAGTGGCTGCAAAACTGCAACTGAACTGGGTGTGGTGAAACTCTAGGCTTGGGCAAAGCATATTCTGCAAGAGAAGTGTTGATCAGAAAGTAAAGTGAGAAAATACTGATTACATGTCTACATTTCATATAGGTCATAAACTACAGGAAGGGTGATATTAACAGCAAGGCATTAGCTCTGCTTGGCAATCCAGTTTTAGAATATGTCATAAGCAGTCAGTTTCACACTTTGGGGAGTTCTTGGCCTTGTTTCCACTTCTTAATTGGTGGCAGTTGCTTTTTTCTTGCCAGAATCCTCAATCACATCTTGGCAACTGGTGAGTGCAGCCATGTAATTGTCATTCATGGTTTGCATTTCTACTCATAGTATGGATTTGCCTGCAAAAGGAAGGCAACAGAGCAGAGAACACAAGAGCAACGAGTTACTGATTCTGCATAGTAGTTCAAATGTGTGAGGGAGAAAAGGCAAGAATTTAAGATTAAAAGAAGTCAATATTTTTCCTTGAAATTTTCATTTGGATCCCAGAACTCCTGTCATTTATAAAATGTTCTATTCAACTCTCTGAATAGCATAATGAATCTGGTGTTTGCATCTCTTACTTGTCTGATAATCCAACCACAACCACCCCTCCCAATTGCATGGAATAAATAAATCTCTAATTCTAATTTTCAAATTAACTTTTTATCCTAATAATATAAGCACTAAAGAAATTAATGTTGACGTTACTTAATAGGATCAATCAGCTGCTGCGAATCATTTGAAAGATATCTGTTCTTAGGAGAACAGCATGTCTTATTGATTCCATATAATGTAATAAGAAATCATTAACTACAGTAGAAAATGATTAGAATGAAATTGCTGTGATAAGAAAGTGCATCTGCAAAAGTGTGCACGCTGAATAAGGGGGTTATGTAACGTCCTTAATATACCTTTATACTTATATATAGTGTTGTTCCTTTTTTTTGCTTGTATTAATTGAATAGAAAAGCCCAAACAGAAATAAAATTTAACTATATAGGTAGTTATAAAGACATTTTAAAAAACTAAACAAATGACAAATACATGGTATATATGTATTAAATATACTTGAATATGTATACATATGTTAAAAGTTCTACATAAAGTTCTACAGAATCACTTCAATTAATGATAGCCATATTTTATTATAATCAGCCATAGCTAATCTACATTGATAAGAGATTCAGTCATGAGTTGGTACAAACATCAGTTCCACAGACCACTAAGTACTAGGGCCATCTATTTTCCTTTTTAGTGCTGAAGAATAAATACATTCCTTTGAAATTGGGGAACTTCAAACAAGGTGTCTTATTTTATAGATAATTAATTACTTTTAATGAATGGTTGTAATTCAGTTCATCTCAATATATTTGTCATGATCTGACCCATTTAGGGGTATGGCTTCTGACCAAAGTGTATATACATATCTATTCAAGAGTGTAACTCCAAAATCTATTTTGGGTGGGGGGGAGTGGGAGGAATCGCCAGGATTGATTTCAGCTAGAGCTGGCCACCCTATGTTGATAAAACAAGGAATATGGCCATTGCACAACAGTTTTATGTCTTATTTTCATCTGTTCTTCTTTAGGGGGTCATCTTAAATTCAAGGTTATTTTCCTTTTTGGTAAATAATAGCAGAAAGCTCTTCACTCAGGGTGGATCTAAGTTAATTCATATGGGCATAACATCTGTGCCAAGCAGACACAACTCATCATAAACTAATCTATCTATGCCTCTAATGACTGAGTCACTAAGAGACTCTTGTCCTTAATATAAAAGGTATGTGCTTATGGTCCAAGGAGTAGTTCCCTTTCTCAGGACACTTTTCTTCTAACTCCGAATAATAGCTCTCCTTCCTGAAACCCCCACTCTCTGTAACTATAGATGACCCTTCACCTTGGAGTGGGGTGCCACTTCCCTTTCTTTTAGGCCTTCATTACTTCAGAGTAATTCTCCAATTGTTAGGAGCGTGATGGCTCAGCGGGTAAGATGCCAGGCTTGTCGATCGGAAGATCGCAAGTTTGGAGGTTCGAATCCCTAGCCCCGCGTGATGGAGTGAGCTCCCGCACTAGCTCCAGCTCTTGCCAACCTATCAATTCGAAAGCATGCAAATGTAGGTAGATTAATAGGTACCACTTCGGTGGGAAGGTAACAGCGTTCCACGCATGTCATGCCGGCCACATGACTGCGGAAGCGTCTTCGGACAATGCTGGCTCTTCGGCTAGCAAACGGAGATGAGCACCGGCCCCTAGAGTCGGACACGACTGGCGGGGGAACCTTTACCTTTAATTCTCCAATTACTCTGTCTTTCATGGATTTATAGGTCACATACTGGCCTCAGATTAATGAGTTTGTTCTTGGGGGTCAGAACTCACAGTATCAAGCACGTATGTATAACTTCTACCCAGGCACTCATAATATTTGGCACAAAATGATGGATATTCTATGAATTTCTCTTGGTTATCCACCTGCATAAATGTTTCTGATTGTTTTGAGGTATTTATTTATTTATTTATTTTTCTATCCCACCTTTATTATTTTTATAAATAACTCAAGGCGGCGAACATACAAAATACCCCTTCCTCCTCCTATTTTCCCCACAACAACAACCCTGTGAGGTGAGTTTGGCTGAGAGAGAGTGACTGGCCCAAGGTCACCCAGCCGGCTTTCACGCCTAAGGTGGGACTAGAACTCACAGTCTCCTGATTTCTAGCCCGTTGCCTTAACCACTAGACAAAACTGGCTCTCTTCAAATATCTCTCTACATATTTAACTTATGTAGAGATTACTGGGATCATTTAGCTGAGAGGCAGAAGAGTTAGCAATCCTGGCATTCTCACCCCATGCCAAATTCTCATGTTTGTAAATATGCTTAACTTGACAATTTGTCACTGCAGCTCCCTTGCGATCAGGTTGCAATTTCTTTTCTGTCAAACTGAATGACAAGGGGAAAGTGCAGAAGGTTTCAACCCAGCATTATCACAAAGTTGGGTTGCATTCTGTTATTTAAATTCAAATTACCTTGATTGGTAACAGAAATAACAGAATGATATGTAACAGGAACAGGTGCACAATTCTTTACTCAGCAAGCAACACATGTACAGGTATAAGGTGGGAAATGCCAACTACATTAAACATGCACAGCTGTTGGTGGCTCTAGTGAAAATAAGCTGTCGTCTGTACATGTATACATCTGCACAGACAGACAGGAACAATCTTCAAAGGAATTAAATGAGTCTTCCAAAGGAGATGGCTGGTTTAATGCTTCAAGGAGGGCTGCTTTGCTCATGCTGCCATGCTCTCTGAAGCACATTTTTGTGCTCTGCACAGCCCTAGTTAAAAATAGCTGCTGCAACAATTTTATAACATAGTGTAAGAACATAGCAGAGGAATAAATTCTAGTTTATTTGGGACAGTTTAAACTCACATTGAACACATATGTAATTAATTGACCAATATATCTAATTGATGAATACTTAAAACTTCAGAAAACTGAGAATGCTGTTTGTGTACAAAGATGTGTGTGCCATGATTTCAAAAGGCAGAAAAGCATTCTGTGGTATTGCATGCAGAATTCAACTTCTTTAAAGCATTGCCTTCAAGAAAGGAGCTTTTAAGTGCAATGCTTGTACTTATGCTTGAACATATTGGAGCAATAAAAATCATAAAAACTTGGGCAGGGAGTAACATTTCCTGTATAAGGTGTGGCACATTAGTGGTCGACCCTAGACCCTCATGACTCAACCACTAAGAATTCTGTAAAAAGTCAATTCAAAAGCCAATTACTATATTACACAAAATAGGAGAAATTACAGGAAAGAGCCCAATGTTTATACTGTATGTACATCATAATTCCCAGCTTTTCATTTTGAAGAACTGGACTTGCTGGTGCACTCAAATGTTCTCCCATCAGGTAGAGCAGCCATGAAGAATAGCCTTTTCCTGGGCAAGAAAACATCTTCCCCTGCTACTGATAATGCCTAGACAAGGTGCAAATTTTTACAGGCATGGCTTGAGCAATCTGGCAAGGGCCACAGGGCAAAGACGAAGAAATGAGTTGGAATCAATTAAATTTCTATGTAGCCATGGGGATTCAAGCTGTGCAATTCTATAGCTACACAACAGAGGAACACAAACATTATGACTAAGCAGTAGCAGCCATTTATCTTTCCTTCAGTCTCCTTCTCCATCCAATTGGAGACTTGTCTAGCAGTTTCATCAATGACCCTAATGCAGAGCTTTCCAAACTGTGTGTCGGGACACGTTAGTGTGTCGGCTGCAGTGTCTGGGTGTGTCGCGGCTGCTGCTGCTGCCTCCGAGCCCTGCCAGGATTCCACACAGGTCCTAGTGCCTGCCTTGTGCCTTGCTGCCTCCAAACCTGCTATGATTCCGTGCAGGTCCTAGTGCCTGCCTTGGGCCCTGCTGCCTCCAAACCTGCTGTGATTCCATGCAGGTCCTAGTGCCTGCCTTGGGCCCTGCTGCCTCCAAACCTGCTGTGATTCCACGCAGGTCCTAGTGCCTGCCTTGGGCCCTGCTGCCTCCAAACCTGCTGTGATTCCATGCAGGTCCTAGTGCCTGCCTTGTGCCTTGCTGCCTCCAAACCTGCTGTGATTCCGCACAGGTCCTAGTGCCTGCCTTGTGCCTTGCTGCCTCCCAACCTGCTGTGATTCTGCACAGGTCCCAGTGCCTGCCTTGTGCCTTGCTGCCTCCAAACCTGCTGTGATTCCGTGTAGGTCCTAGTGCCTGCCTTGTGCCCTGCTGTAAGAGTGTGTCACGAAATGATGCCCTGCTGTAAGATTTCACGACACCCTGCTGTGTGTCGTGAAATGATGCATGTCTAAAAAGTGTGTCACTAACATGAAAAGTTTGGAAAGCTCTGCCCTAATGAATCATTAAAAACTAAACTCTGAGGCAGTTCAAAGTTTTTCTAGGAGAAATGAATTATTCAAAAACTTCTAAGCTTCAGAGTCACCATTTATTGTAATGTCACACTGACTTCAAAGGTGGTTCCTGATATGTTCATTGTTGTTTTGCCTAAAGAAAACAGTGCACAATATAATGGGCTCTTAGCCATTCAAAACTAATCAAAACAGCATTAGTAATAGCATACATTCCATACAAGTAAAAAATAAAGCATCCAGTTTTTTTATTAAAATGGCACGAAGAAGCCAACTTTTGCCCTCCTCTCCTTCTGTCTTGGCTGTGTAGTCTGTTAGCCAGAACGTCCATGTGGCATGAGTTGCACAAAGGGATTTGGGAAAACAATGCCTTCATCAGCATTGAACAGAGATGATTAGTTCATCATAGATTGAACTGAGATGACATACATATGGAGAGTGAATACCATCTCTGATACTCTGCAAAGTAACTGTAAAGACATTCTACCACTCCAAAGAAGTTTTTTTTTACTTCTAGAACAGCCAACATAGATTCAGGACTCAAGTGAGGACAACACAGTGGATATACAGTATGTAGCTCTTGGTTCTTGTGTTATGATTCTAGTGTGGACACCATCACCACCTATGCTGTGTAATTGATTGTACCATTAAGAACCTCCTTGAATGTAGTTAATCATCATTCATTCACATCACTGTGCAGACACATTGGTCCATTCTTCCATGGCAAACTGCTTCTTCAACTCAGTAACATTCCCAAGTTTTCTAACATGGACTGATGAATTTGCAGGGTTTTTTAGCAACTATAACAACAAGCTTATAAATATACTTTAGCAACAGGCTAAAATCAAATACACTTTAGTGTCAACAAATGCATATAAATTCTTCACTAGCTTTCCCCATACTAAAACCTTATATCTGCTCATTTATCTTAATTTCAGTTAGTATTTCACTAAATGAAACAGTTGCAAATAAGCTAAAGAAACTTGTGTATAAATCTGTATAATTCTATATAATCTTTAATGATCTCTGAAAAATACAGTGACTGAATTAACCCAAAAACTGGGAAAACATCTGCTCATTGCAAGGTCTTTTTCGTTAGTCAAAATACTTTATCTTTTATTTGTGAGGACAGCTCTCTTTGTTGTTGAGTTCCTATGAGAAGAAGCAGATGGCTGTCTAAATTTCAGAACTCCTAGTAGGAAGTGTGAGCAGATGTCTCTAATCATGAATAGAACAGCACTTTTCTATAGGATTAACCTGGGAATAAAATCTTTCAGGAGATTTATTCTTGTACTTTTCAAAAACTACTTGAATCAGGAAACCACTGAATAAATAGCAATATTGTCTTATTTTCTCATCTTATTTAACGTGAAAAAAAGAAAAACTAAACATCCGAAACATTGCTAAAGTTGTTGTAAAGAACTGAACTAGATCACACCAGCATTAGTCTCTGTTGATGGATTTGCATGAGAGCCTCTTTCAAGAAACTCAGGAAACAACCAATAAAGCTTCCAGTTTTTTAAATCAAAATAATGGTTAGGTGTGCTTCTAAATACACTTCAACAGCATTTTTGATCATTCCTTCAGAGGTTAAATTTGCCATGGGTTTGAGTTCATCAAATTCGACATAATTTTTGTGTGCTATTTGCTCAGTTGACTCCTGTTCTGTATCTGAGAAAAACTCTACAGGAAACCCACACACACAGATCAATATCTGATGTTTGACTCCCACCATCCACTGCAGCACAAACTATGAGTCATCAGGACATTGTCACACAGAGCAGAAACCATCCCCACCTCCATGGATTCCAAAAAGAATGAAAAACAGCACCTGAGAACAGCTCTGAAGGCCTGTGGATATCCAAATTGGGCCTTAACTAAATCTAAATCTACCAGACCTAAAACAGCGACAGATAGGGCTGAGACTCAGAGTAAACGGAAGAACCTGGTCATTCCTTACATGGCTGGCGTGTCTGAAAAGATAAAACGGATATTTGGCAACCACCACATACCTGTATATTTCAAACCCACCAACACACTGAGACAGAGGCTTGTACACCCCAAAGATCAAACTCCAAAACACAAGAAAAGCAATGTAGTTTGTGCAATCCAGTGCAGTGAGGAGTGCTCTGAACTCTACATTGGAGAAACCAAACAACCTTTGTACAGGAGGATGGCCCAACACAGGAGAAGTAACACCACAGGACCAGAGTCAGCAGTTTATCTTCATCTAAAGGAAAAAGGACACTCATTTGAGGACATTAATGGTCACATTTTAGACAGAGAAGATAGGTGGTTTGAGAGAGGGGTCAAGGAATCCATTTATGCCAACTTGGAAAATCCTTCGTTGAATAGAGGTGGGGGCCTCAGGCACAATCTTTCCCCTATTTTCCTTCCTGCTTTGTCTTCTGTGCCTAGGAAGATTAAGACCATTTCGCAAGCTCAACAGCAGCATGGTAATCTTAACGATCCTCCTTTAGATGATAAAGGGACTTAGAAATAACATCTCAAAATAACCATGACCTAGCCCCAGGTGCAAGGTCACACAGCCACCTAGAAACATATTTAAGGATTCCCTTACTAACTTTGTTCAGACTGAAGAAGCTCCTTGGATAAGGAGCGAAACGTTTCCACTGAGAAAATAGAAATCCAGTTGACATGATTCAAGCTACAGACAGCCTTCACTGAAGTTCACAATATCCCCACCAGGAGAAAATAACCTCCATGGGGGGCATTATTGTTATTGTTATGGTATTGTACAGAATTTAGACCAGACTCTGAACTGAAAGATACTAGGGGAAATGAATCTTTGATAGGTTTCTCTTTTCCCAACCCAAAATCACCTTTGATGGAACCTGGCACAAGAACCCCACTATTTAAACTTCTGCCATATTTCTTCATGCACTCCTCAGAAGTCAAACCTGACTTAATGGCACCTAATTAATTTGATATGCTTTTGTCTAAGGACAGCCAGGGATGCAACTGGGGGGGGGGGGGCAAGTGGGGCATATGCCCCAGGTGCCGCACTGGGGGGGGCGCCAAAATGACAACACCTCCCTCACTAACCCATGGGAGGGCACAGAATCCATGTTTGCCTTGGGTGACACAGACCCTAGTTGCGGTCCTGAGGACATCTCTACAACGTCTGCTGAGATGTCTTGAGGATTTAGTGCATAGGAGAATTGTGGTGGCCCTTTTGGGATAATGGTCCTTCTGCCAAATGGGTTATGGGGAGAGAAATTGTATGCTAAGATCTTTATAATCTTAGAAACTTGCAAGCACATTTTAGGATTGCAGTTTTAACAAACATTTTTCCTATTGGAAACCAACAAGCATGTAGAGAAGCTTTGCCACTAACAAAAACATTATTCTCCTCCTTTTTTATCCCATAAAACCTGAAAGTCAAATGTAGGAGAAAATCAAAGCTTTAATCTCATATACAGAGAAGAATTAAGTGTAGCTGTTTACACATTCAGTAGTCTCCTAGGGGTACCTCACCAGATGTCCAATTGTTTTTCCTTTTTTTAATATGATAAACTTATAGATCTGTGACACTGAACAGTAACTATGACAGTTGTAGATCTTCCTCTACAGATTCATGCATTAAATTTTATGTATTGTTATAAGAGAAATGAAGTCATTAAATCTGCTTTCTTCCTTTCAGTGAATTACATATGCAGTACACTGACAAAAAGAAAGCATTGGAAACACCCTAAAGAACCCAAGATGACAGTAATAAAATGTTGTATTAACAAAACATAGTTATAGTGAAAGTATATGTACTTTCAAAAAGCAAGTGATAGTGACAATGGGAGATTTCATCTACATCTGCCAGAAATCTAACTCTGCCAGGAGTCAAAAAGATAATCAAAATCTGTCCTTTCTTACTAACTTAATTTGCCAAGAGATGGAAAAAGGAACAAGGGAAGCTGCTATCCTAAACTTAAACTTTACCAACGAAGAAGTATTAGCCCAATTAGAATGGATACACCCAGAGCTTTCTAAAATGTTGAAAAGAAAAAAAGGATATGAATGGGAAATGGAAGGAATATGACAAAAGCTTAGGGATTGTGTCAGGAAGCCTAATGCTCAAAATGAGCTGATGCCTGTGAGAAATTCTTCATACAACAAAAAAGGCTTTTTGAGGTATCATCAGCCCTTGAAGCACATGCCACAAGAACTCCTGGACCTCTACTGTTGAAGGGTATATAACCAAATCTTGAAAAGCTGACAAAGATTCTCTCCCCCTCTCTTAAAGAAAATCAATCTTGAGTTTCTTTCTCACTCCCACCTCCCTTTCAGGGCTACACTGATGTTTATGTAATGGCCGTTAATGGCCCTCCCATGTCCAAATAAGACACTAGGTGGTGCTATGGGAACCAGCTATAGATTCACTCCCCCCACCTTTGCTTGGCAGCTCCCCAAGATCACCAGACAAGTCTTACTACAGAGCAGCCTTTCTCAACCTTTTGACCCTGGAGGACCCCTTGAAATATTTTTCAGGCCCCGGGGCACCCCTGCACATTCAGGCTCAAATATAGGCCAGAAGTTACAAAATTATTATATTCGTCTCACGTGTAGGCCTGTATATACTGTATGCATTAACAGTGTTCTTAAACTAAAAATAAAGAGTGAAACTTACGTCTTTAATGTGAAGTTGCCCGAATTTGAAATATTTTTTTAAATAAATCGTGATCTCCCAGGGAACCCCTAGTGACCTCTCACAGAACCCTAGGGTTCCACAGAACCCTGGTTGTGAAACCCTGCTACACAGAGTCAGATGGAGTTGGAGAGTCCCCCCTCTCTTCCTGTTGTATGGTGGCCTGTACTGGACAGTCTATTCTGGTGGGAAGCAGAAACCCCTTTTCATTCTGGGGTTCACTGTCTATTGATAGTGGCAGCATATCACAAGGACAGAGCTTGTGTGGGAATTTCAGATGGAACTGGTGTGACAAGGCATGAGGCAGAGACATCTGTATTATGGGTTTGCAGCCAGTCAATACCCAGCACAATGGAAGTATGTCAGAAAGCTATGACACTGAGTGGTAAAAATTCTGTATGATCATTTATTGTCAGTTACAAAGGTATTCTACACTACAAAACAGGACCAGCTCCAAGGGCTTGCATGTCAAATTGTTTCTGCAAGCATAGGTTTATTTAATAACTGTGTATGCTGCACTGTAGTCTCATCTATGAAATTGGCTCTGGCATCTGAATCTGTAACAGCTGAGAGTTGTATTTCTAAACCTGAAGTTGAACAAAAAACAACAGGGAAAATAAAATGCACTTGCTTGTTGTGGGTTGTCTGAGCTCTTCTTAATTGGGTCATTGGGAGTCAGGCTGTATTCAAATGTAATATATTATTATTATTATTATTATTATTATTATTATTATTATTATTATTATTATTTGAAGGGCCCCTTGCTAAGGTCTTGAGAGGGGTGCCTGCAAAGTTTCTTGAAGATGAGACTTTGGAGACATTTAGTGGTACATGGCCTGCAGCTCCACAGGTGTGGCATTTTGCAGAGGGTGCAAATGCAAGTCTTGGCAAGATGTCCAAGGGCTCCTCAGCAGAAATATAAACTGCTTTTCTTCTGAGGACAGGGATTTTTTTTTTACTGCATGGGTTCTTCAGCACTGGTATCCAAGGAGGCCACAGGGAGGAAGGGAGAGTAGGGATGAAGAAAGGCTGTAAAATCATCTCTATTATTTCCTCCATGTCTCAGCTCCACCAAGCACCCACTGATTAACAAAGAACATTGGAACAGTTCTTCCAAATTTTCTGGGTTGCCTCTCCTCACTAATTCCTCTCTCAGTTCTTCAGCAAGCCTTTTTTGAAATTGGTCAGTCAAAGCCAGAGCATTTCACCCCATATCTCTGCAAATAACTGAAAATCTGATATATAATCACAAACTCTATAGCTGTCAGTTGTTTCAGCTTTCAAATCTCTCAATTTGCTGTAGTATTGAATGGAGTACCCCAGGGCTGTGCCAATACTGTTTGAGCCTGTAATTTAAATGAGTAAGTAGTTGTTCCTACTTAGAAAGTAGTGATTAGCATTGCTTGATTAGTATCAATAATGCAGGACTCTTTCCTTGAGAGCTTGTAATTGGAATAATAGTAAATGTTAACTAGGATCACTTGGGGTGCTATCTGAGCGACATTTCTGAAGCTACAATAATTAAATTTAGTGTGGATACAATTAGCATGTTGTACAAATATAGCTACTAGGTTTATACATGACCTTCATCAAGAATGTTGTGTGAACTCAGCCATTGTAAAATATTTTTTTTCAATTATTTCAAACACTTTCAACGAAATCTATTGATTAATTGTAGATGTGAGCTGCAGAAAATGTGGCCACTAGATGACAGCAGAGGTTTTTGTTGTCATTATTTTCCTATACCTTTTCGTTGCATATTGTGATAGTCTAGATTTTTGAAGCTTAGATCTTATTGCTTACAACTCCACAATACAAAATTCAGAAGTTACAATACATACAATGTAATTTTAGTGGAATAGATAACATTGTACTTGTATATCAGTTAATTCTTTAA
The DNA here is from genome assembly GCA_023362775.1 of Charina bottae. Taxonomy (NCBI): domain Eukaryota; kingdom Metazoa; phylum Chordata; class Lepidosauria; order Squamata; family Charinaidae; genus Charina; species Charina bottae. Next base: position 3,862,041 of record JALMGJ010000028.1, on the reverse strand, counting down.
CTGTCTCTTAGTCCTCTTATCTGTCTGCTACTCAATATATAATTTCCAAATGTTTCTGAGTTCACCAAATCATGATTAACATAATTAGCTGAACAACAATGAAAACTACTCTCTGAGCAGTAAGGAGGCAGTGCTTTGCAAAACAAAATCTGTTTTTCAAACAAACTGGGGGACTGAATAACTGATCTTGTCCTGGAGTAGTGCAGAATCATTACAGGAACAATTTTTGCCCTCTTTCTTCTTCTTTGATAGTAGAGGATGAGATGGTTAGATAGCACCACCGATGTAATGAACGTGAATTTGAGTAAACTCCAAGAGACAGTGGAGGACAGGAAGGCCTGGCGTGCTATGGTCCATGAGGTCACGAAGAGTCAGACACGACTAAACGACTGAACAACAACTGGATTTTCTTCATCTTCATTTTCTCATTCTACATCATTTCCAAGTTGGGCAATATCACTATATTAGGTTTAAATAGTGGCATAACTCATTTGTCACTTCCTCAGAGTTCAGTAGTTTATAAATCATTAATTGTTTAGATAATCTGGACATGATGTGAAATCCTGAGCTCAATCTAAGATGCTTCTTCATAATAATAAAAGGTAAAGGTTCCTCCCGCACATTTGTGCAGTTGTGTCCGACTCTAGGGGCCGGTGCTCATCTCCGTTTGTTAGCCGAAGAGCCAGCATTGTCCAAAGACACTTCCACAGTCATGTGGCTGCATGACGCGCGCGGAACGCTGTTACCTACCCACCGAAGTGGTACCTATTAATCTACTTGCATTTGCATGCTTTCGAATTGCTAGGTTGGCCAGAGCTAAAGCTAGTGCGGGAGCTCACTCCACACGCAGGGCTAGGGATTCGAACCTCTGAACTTGTGATCTTCCGATTGACAAGCCTGGCGTCTTACCCGCTGAGCCACCACGCCCCATCTTCATAATAATGCCATCCCTAAAATAGCATTCTATTTTTAGTGTGAATACTTGTGGGTATGGTGTTTTGTCTTTTGTGGAAACCACCGGCTCAGATTTCTACAAAATTCACAAAGCTCCTTATGATATTCTGTGAGTGAAATTGGAGAAAGATCACATTATCTATTAGTGAATGTTACATTTTTAAAAGGGTTTTTTTTGGGGGGGTGTAGTTGCCCCAGCACCAGCTTAACTGACAACCTGAAACCAAAGTTATGCAGAGATTTTGGAACTAGAGCAAAACAGTTTGAAGCCACCTGTCGTGCCTCATGTAATCTGCCCCAAATTTAATCTACTCAGCCCTGATATTGGTTTGCCATGATACAGCCCTAGTGTTCATGCCACAAAAATGGTGCCACTAACAGTTTAACATAGTTAACCAACTAATTCTTATTCCTAAGTAATTGTTAATAAGAAGCTTCTCCATTTATTTTCTCAATCTCCATCTACTATTCAATCTGTCATTGTGTGGAACACCAGGCTGCTTGACAAAATTGCAGGCGCCTGTGCTGCCTTCTTTCCCTCCCACATGAGCCTTTCCCCCAGGGTCAACATGGCAGAGGTGCCAATAAAGCAGCAATCTTGACATAGTGTGGGAGAAATAGGGAGGAGACACTTGGTTTTGGAGCTCGGCAGCCACCAGCAAACCAGAATATAAGATAAAGGTAATTGGAAGCACATATAGATTTGTAAGTTTCATACATCACTTTTATACCTTTGTCTTGCAAAATAAAAAGTCTCCCCATCCCTTATAGCAGCAGTAACAGGCCATGGACCGGGACCAGTCCATGGCCCAGGGGTTGGGGACCCCTACCTTATAGGGAGATATAAGGAGACCACCTGGTCCAGGGTCCAGTGCTTTTGTGTTTCTCTTGAGTCTGGGTCAGTCTAATTGTGCATGGTTTAAAAAAAGAACCCATGACAATTGGTGGTAGTGGTGGGATTGGCTCCATTATCTAACTCCTCTTATTATTAGGACGTTTTTGTTAACGTTCAGTTGGAATCTTTCTTTTTGTAGTTTAAATACATTATTCCATGTCCACCACTTTAGAGCAATGAAAAACAGATCTTAGTCTTCTTCCTTGTGATATCCTTTCAGGTATTTGAAGAATGCAATCACATCACAATTATTCTGCTCTTCTCAAGACTAAGCACTTTCATTTGCTCTTAATATAATGTTGTTTATAGTTTCTGAATCACCTTCATTATCCTTTTCTGAACATTTTCCTCTTTTCTCAATTGTTGTTAAAGTGTGGTGCCCAGAATTGGACATAGTACTAGAGATGGTGTCTGACCAAAGCACAAAAGTAGAAAATTACTTTCCCAATACCTCTATTTATGCAGCCCATACTACAGCCTGTAACTTTGTTGATGCACCTTATAATTACATTTGGAAAACAGGCCTCTGTTGATACAACCACATCATACTGCTGTCTGATACTCTACTTGCAGTCAATTTTTTCACAAGTATTATTATCAAGTCAGGTATTTTCCATCTCTTTTCAGATACAGTCAGACTATTGCTCTAGGCTCTTCACTGGACTAAATTTAAGGGCTGGATTGGATGCCAGTTTTCCAAGTCTAGTCATGACTTTCCATCCACTGCAGTATACTGATTGACTTTTGTAAAAGCCAATATCTGATATCAATGAAACAAGAGATTGGTGACCCATGGGTTGATCCTCTTGAATACTTAACTTTAAATAAAAATTGGAGCCCTATTTTAAATTCACACTGTGTGCCTTTGCCTAAATGATGGGACTTGTGCTCTTAGCCACTGAGGACTGAAAAGTGTAGAGACTGTGACCCTGCTTTAGCTTCTGGGACCCATCAGCCAATTCAAGCAGAGTTGATATTACAGAAATGACTTAGATAAACTTTCAGGTTTATAGTGGGTGTCATAGTCAGATAAATAATAAAAAGTCAGCCTCCTGATCTTAGTAATCATATCTCAATATTTCTTTTAAATCCTGAATATACTCACAGTACAACTTGGCATTTCAAAAACAGATATCCACACAGTCAAATTTGCTTTCTAGCTAAGGAATTTCTCTGAACTAATAATTAAGGTTGGCATCATCTGGAAACAAGTATATCATATCCCTACTGTAATTTTAACAGACATGCAATACTTCTACATCTGGCTTAATGTTTCTGTAAAATAGGTTGGCCTCAGGGGAAAGGAAGGGCAATATTCAGATTTTAAATTATCATTTATAACTCTCCACAAATGGCATCTTTAATGCAACTTCCACACTTCATTATTTCCTAACTGGCATCCCACAAACAGTCAATAGATCATACTTTTTTTCTCCCAAGGTGAAAATATTTTACAACGCATACTGTTAGATATGTGCAAAAGTCACCGAATATTCCAAAGAACTTTGGAACATACTCATCCTTCCTCTGGACTACACCAAACCTTTCTCATGGAAATGGCTTTTTTTTTAATAAGAATCTTATTAGTTTTGAAACAAAGATAAAAACTACAAAAAAGAAAAAAACTACAAAAAGAAAAAAGAAAAAAACTAAAAAAGTGTGAAACACAAGAAAAAAGAATTTTGAAGATTACATAAAGAGGTGACTTCCGACTTTCAACAAGAACATACAGCAAATTCCATAATCAATCCCTTTCTCTATATCAAACCAAGATCACATTATTTCTATAAATTATTCCATTAGCACATTATAAAAATCACTAAACACAATTGCTCCTTCCTCTTATATTAAAAGAAAAAAGAAATATATATATATAAACCTCCAAATCAACTTCACTCTCAAAAACAACATTTATTTATTTCCTTCCTACCACTATTCGATATATTTCTGTCCACTATAATAGAAATTAAATTATAAGAACATTTAAATAGTTTACTTTTATAATAAATAATACTATAACAATCTTAACCCAATTAAACCTAAAACCTAGCAATGATTATTATATTTTATAAATCTTAAAAATCAAACAAACCTTAAAAGTAGTCCAGTAAATCTTAATCCAAATCATTAAAGAAAGATGAAATCATACAAGCCTTAATATCAATCCAAATAGACATTGGCTGTTGTGGGTCTTCCGGGCTGTGTGGCCGTGTTCTGGAAGTTGTGGTTCCTAACGTTTCGCCAGCATCTGTGGCCAGCATCTTCAGAGGGCAGGAGCACAGATAGAAGCAAAATCTCTGTGCCCAGGTAGAGTGGCAATGTTCTATTTATAGAGCTAAATTATAGGAGATTAGGTGGGGTTTTTTGTTGTGTTGAAATGTTAACGAGTGGCTGATGAGCGTGATTAGCATGTTCATTGTGAGAAGTATTCCCATGTCCTGGTGGTTGGACTGAGTTCGTTGACCTTTTGCAGGCTGTGCTTGTCAGGACTGGTAGCCAGGTTTTGCTAATTTTTAAACTTTCTTCTTTTTTATTGTAACTGTGCTGGTGTTTGTGAATTTCAATGGCTTCTCTGTATAATCTGGTGTAGTGGCTTTTGGTGTTGTCCAGTATTTCTGTGTTTTCAAATAGGATTTTGTGTCCCGTTTGCTTGAGAGCATGTTCAGCTACTGAAGATTTTTCCGGTTGCTGTAGTCTGCAGTGTCTTTCATGTTCTTTTATCCTGGTGTGAATACTTCGTTTTGTGGTTCCGATGTATACTTGTCCACAGCTGCATGGTATGCGGTATACTCCTGCAGCGGTGCGGGGGTCCCTTTTGTCTTTTGCTGATTTTAGCATTTGTTGTATTTTTCTGGTGGGTCTGAAGACTGTTTGAAAGTTGTGTTTTTCCATCAGTTTTCCCATGCGGTCAGTGACTCCTTTGATGTAGGGCAGGAATACTTTGTTTGTGGGGGGCTGTTTTTCTTCAGTTGGATGTTGTTTTCTTGGTTTGATGGCTCTTTTTATTTCATTCTTGGAATAGCCATTTGCCTGTAGGACCCAATTCAGATGGTTAAGTTCATTGTTGAGAAATTGGGTTTCACAGTTTCGATTAGCACGATCCACCAAGGTTTTGATCATGCCTCTCTTTTGTTGTGGGTGGTGATTGGAATTTTTGTGTAGATATCGGTCCGTATGGGTGGGTTTTCTGTATACTTTGTGTCCTAGTTTGAGGTCCGGATTGCGTATGACCAGCGTATCTAAAAATGGAAGTTTGCCATCAGTTTCTTTTTCCATGGTGAATTGTATATTGGGGTGGATGCCGTTTAAGTGCCATTGGCTCCCCGACATATGAATTATCCAAACATTTGGCAACCCTTTTACAGACCCACATCGGACAGACTCCATCCCACATCAAAGACTCAGGACACTTCATCAACAAAATTAGCACCCTAAAACCCAACCACACGGACAAACTGGTCAGCTTTGACGTGGTCTCCCTGTTTACCAAGGTGCCAGTAAGGGACACCCTGGCACTCATCAAGCAAATCTTCCCAGAAGACATTACAGCTTTATTTCAACACTGCCTAACAACTAGTTACTTTCAATGGGAGAATGAGTTCTACGAACAGATGGATGGCGTTGCCATGGGAAGCCCCCTGAGCCCAGTCATAGCAAACTTTTACATGGAACACTTTGAAAAACAGGCTTTGGAATCGGCACCCATTATACCAACAGTCTGGTTCCGGTTCGTGGATGACATCTTCGCAATTTGGAGTCATACTGAAGAAGAACTGGAGAAATTTCTGGACCACCTAAACGGCATCCACCCCAATATACAATTCACCATGGAAAAAGAAACTGATGGCAAACTTCCATTTTTAGATACGCTGGTCATACGCAATCCGGACCTCAAACTAGGACACAAAGTATACAGAAAACCCACCCATACGGACCGATATCTACACAAAAATTCCAATCACCACCCATGACAAAAGAGAGGCATGATCAAAACCTTGGTGGATCGTGCTAATCGAAACTGTGAAACCCAATTTCTCAACAATGAACTTAACCATCTGAATTGGGTCCTACAGGCAAATGGCTATTCCAAGAATGAAATAAAAAGAGCCATCAAACCAAGAAAACAACATCCAACTGAAGAAAAACAGCCCCCCACAAACAAAGTATTCCTGCCCTACATCAAAGGAGTCACTGACCGCATGGGAAAACTGATGGAAAAACACAACTTTCAAACAGTCTTCAGACCCACCAGAAAAATACAACAAATGCTAAAATCAGCAAAAGACAAAAGGGACCCCCGCACCGCTGCAGGAGTATACCGCATACCATGCAGCTGTGGACAAGTATACATCGGAACCACAAAACGAAGTATTCACACCAGGATAAAAGAACATGAAAGACACTGCAGACTACAGCAACCGGAAAAATCTTCAGTAGCTGAACATGCTCTCAAGCAAACGGGACACAAAATCCTATTTGAAAACACAGAAATACTGGACAACACCAAAAGCCACTACACCAGATTATACAGAGAAGCCATTGAAATTCACAAACACCAGCACAGTTACAATAAAAAAGAAGAAAGTTTAAAAATTAGCAAAACCTGGCTACCAGTCCTGACAAGCACAGCCTGCAAAAGGTCAACGAACTCAGTCCAACCACCAGGACATGGGAATACTTCTCACAATGAACATGCTAATCACGCTCATCAGCCACTCGTTAACATTTCAACACAACAAAAAACCCCACCTAATCTCCTATAATTTAGCTCTATAAATAGAACATTGCCACTCTACCTGGGCACAGAGATTTTGCTTCTATCTGTGCTCCTGCCCTCTGAAGATGCTGGCCACAGATGCTGGCGAAACGTTAGGAACCACAACTTCCAGAACACGGCCACACAGCCTGGAAGACCCACAACAGCCATTGAACTCCGGCCGTGAAAGCCTTCGACAATACATCAAATAGACATTCTTAATTCTCTTTGTTGTTGTTGTTCAGTCGCTTAGTCGTGTCTGACTCTTCGTGACCTCATGGATCATAGCCACGCCAGGCCTTCCTGACCTCCACTGTCACCCGGAGTTTACTCAAATTCATGTTCATTACATCGGTGATGCTTTCTAACCATCTCATCCTCTGCCGTCCCCTTCTCCTTTTGCCTTCAGTCTTTCCCAGCATCAGGGTCTTTTCCAGTGAGTCCTCTCTTCGCATTAGGTGGCCAAAGTATTTGAGCTTCAGCTTCAGCATCTGTCCTTCCAATGAGCAGTCAGGGTTGATTTCCTTTAGGATTGACTGATTTGACCTCCTTGCAGTCCAAGGGACTCTTAAGAGTCTTCTCCAGCACCACAGTTCAAAAGCATCAATTCTTCGGTGCTCAGCCTTCCTTATGGTCCAACTCTCACAGCCATACATTACTACTGGAAAAACCATAGCTTTAACTATACGGACCTTTGTCGGCAAGGTGATCTCTCTCCTTTTGAATATGTTGTCTAGGTTTGCCATAGCTTTCCTCACAAGGAGCAAGCGTCTTTCAATTTCATGGCTGCAGTCACCGTCTGTGGTGATCTTGGAGCCCAAGAAAATAAAATCTGTCACTGCTTCCATTTCTTCCCCTTCTATTTGCCAGGAAGTGATGGGACCAGATGCCATGATCTGAGTTTTTTTAATGTTGAGTTTCAAGCCAGCTTTTGCACTCTCCTCTTTCACCCTCATCAAGAGGCTCTTTAGTTCCTCTTCACTTTCTGCCATTAGGGTGGTATCGTCTGCATATCTGAGGTTGTTGATATTTCTCCCGGCAATCTTAACTCCGGCTTGTGATTCATCCAGCCCGGCATTTCTCATGATGTACTCTGCATATAAGTTAAATAAGCAGGGTGATAATATACAGCCTTGTCATACTCCTTTCCCAATTTTGAACCAGTCGGTTGTTCCATGTCCGGTTCTAACTGTTGCTTCTTGACCCGCATACAGGTTTCTCAGGAGACAGGTAAGGTGGTCTGGTACTCCCATCTCTTTAAGACTTTGCCACAGTTTGTTGTGATCCACACAATCAAAGGCTTTAGCGTAGTCAATGAAGCAGAAGTAGATGTTTTTCTGGAACTCTCTTGCTTTTTCCATGATCCAGTGAATGTTGGCAATCTGATCTCTAGTTCCTCTGCCTCTTCGAAACCCAGCTTGCACTTCTGGTAGTTCTCGGTTCACATACTGCTGAAGCCTAGCTTGTAGGATTTTGAGCATAACCTTGCTAGCATGTGAAATGAGCGCAATTGTACGGTAGTTTGAACATTCTTTCACATTGCCCTTCTTTGGAATTGGAACGTAAACTGACCTTTTCCAATCCTGTGGCCACTGTTGAGTTTTCCAAATTTGTTGGCATATTGAGTGCAGCACTTTAACAGCATCATTTTTTAGGATTTTAAATAGCTCAGCTGGGATACTGTCTTCTCCACTAGCTTTGTTATTAGTAATGCTTCCTAAGGCCCACTTGACTTCACACTCTAGGATGTCCGGCTCAAGGTCAGTGACCACACCATCGTATTTATCAGGGACATTAAGATCTTTCTTGTATAGTTCTTCTGTGTATTCTTGCCACCTGTTCTTAATCTCTTCTGCTTCTGTTAGGTCCCTGCCTTTTTTGTCCTTTATCATGCCCATCTTTGCACAAAACGTTCCCTTGATATCTCCGTTTTCTTGAAGACATCTCTAGTCTTCCCCATTCTATTGTTTTCCTCGATTTCTTTGCATTGTTCATTTAAGAAGGCCTTCTTCTCTCTCCTTGCTATTCTCTGTAAATCTGTATTCAGATTTCCGTATTCAGATGTATATCTTTCCCTTTCTCCCTTGCCTTTTGCTTCCCTTCTTTCCTCGGCTATTTGTAAAGCCTCATCAGTCAGCCACTTTGCTTTCTTGCATTTCTTTTTCTTTGGGATGGTTTTAGTTGCTGCCTCCTGTACAGTGTTACGAACCTCCATCCATAGTTCTTCAGGCACTCTGTCTACCAGATCTAATCCTTTAAATCTATTCCTCACCTCCACTGTATATTCATAAGGGATGTGATTTAGGTCATACCTGAGTGGTCTAGTGGTTTTCTCTACGTTCTTCAATTTAAGCCTAAATTTTGCGATAAGAAGCTCATGATCTGAGCCACAGTTAGCTCCAGGTTTTGTTTTTGCTGATTGTATAGAGTTTCTCCATCTTTGGCTGCAAAGTATATAATCAATCTGATTTTGGTATTGACCATCTGGTGATGTCCATGTGTAGAGTCGTCTCTTGTGTTGTTGGAAAAGAGTGTTTGCTATGACCAGCATGTTCTCCTGACAAAACTCTATTAGCCTTTGCCCTGATTCATTTTGTACTCCGAGGCCGAACTTGCCTGTTATTCCGGTTATTTTTTGACTTCCTACTTTAGCATTCCAGTCCCCTATGATGAAAAGGACATCTTTTTTTGGTGTTAGTTCTAGAAGGTGTTGTAGGTCTTCATAGAACCGGTCAACTTCAGCTTCTTCGGCATCAGTGGTTGGGGCATAGACTTGGATTACTGTGATGTTGAATGGTTTGCCTTGTATTTGAACTGAAAGCATTCTGTCATTTTTGAGGTTGTACCCCAGTACTGCCTTTCCCACTCTTTTATTGACTATGAGAGCTACTCCATTTCTTCTAAGGGATTCTTGCCCACAGTAGTATATATAATGGTCTCCTGAATTACATTCGCCCATTCCTGTCCATTTTAGTTCGCTGATTCCCAAGATGTCAATGTTCAATCTTGTCATCTCATGTTTGACCACATCCAGCTTACCTTGATTCATAGATCTTACATTCCAGGATCCTATGCAATATTGTTCTTTACAGCATCGGACTTTCCTTCCACTTCCAGACACATCCACAACTGAGCATCCTTTCGGCTTTGGCCCAGCCGCTTCACTCTTGCTGGAGCTACTCGGAATTCCCTCTGCTCTTCCCCAGTAGCATTTTGGACACCTTCCAACCTGAGGGGCTCATCTTCCGGCGTCATATCTTTTAACCTTTTGATACTGTCCATGGGTTTTCTTGGCAAGGATACTGGAGTGGTTTGCCATTCCCTCCTCCAGTGGACCACGTTTTGTCAGAACTCTCCGTCATGACCTGTCCGTCTTGACCTGACTTCATTGAGTTACGCAAGCCCCTTCGCCACGACAAGGCAGTGATCCATGAAGGGGTCTTAATTCTCTACCCCACCTCAAAATAAACCAAAATATTTACATATCTCCATATTACACACAAGGCATTTTTCATACAGACATCAAACAGACCAACTGCCCCCCTTGAAAACTCAGACTTCTCAATAGAAAACCTCCCACAGTACAGATCCTCTTCTTTCCTATAACATTCCATCAAAAAAAAACTGCATTTGTGATTTGCAATTCAGTCTGTTCTTTTAACTCCTTCAACACCAAAATCTGGTCATCTGGCACAACAAGAGCTTCAATTTCACTGTCGGTACAAACATCTCCATCTTCACTAGAATCAACTTCTTCCACAACCTCCTCAGCCAGATGAAACATTTTAAAGCTGATATTTTCTACAATGTCCCAAATATCTTGCAAATAGCTTGACAGGTATCATGAAAGATCTGTTTAAATTCACAGCGAAGCTCACAATGGAACTCTGAAATCCTCCAAGTTTCAGGCAGTAGATTATGGCACCCCCTAGATACTTGACTGGCGAACGTAGGAGTTAATGAGTTAATGGAAGATCTCCAAAAGTTGTTGACACAAGAGAAAGTATGCTAACAAATAACCATATGTATGTATGTATGTGTGTGTGTGTGTGTGTGTGTGTGTATACACACACACACACACACACACATACATACATGTCCATGAAATCGCTCTTGGGCTTCAGGAAAAAGCCTGCCCAAGCCCAAAAACAAACCACTGCTATCAGTTCTGTCCATGGAGCTCGCGGACACTGCTGTTCAGTCGGCCATGTCCCCACCAGAAGTCTCATGGAGATGGTTTAATGAAAGTTCAAGGTGTTTTAGATAAAACAGCCCTGTTTTGGGTCTGGCCCACTCCAGAATATTTGTCATTTGATATTATATCTGGATGGCATCCAAAATACCATGCCAAAGTCCAAAAGAGTGAGAAAAATAAGATTATATAAATAACTGTCAGGCTCCCTGGTTTGATCGCATCAGAAACTAAACAAATACTCAACACGCCATGGCTAGATAAGAATCTTAATTGCACACTGGAATGAAGAGGCTTTCAGCAGTGAATGTCCTCTGTCAATATGGGAGTGCAGTTACCTCATACCCACTGCAGTTCACATCCAGATCCAGTACTTCATTTTTCTGCCTTTCTTAATGGACACCTAGCTTTGAGGTTTCTTGGCTTGGTGCTACATGGTAGCTAGTTGTTGACATAACCGGCATTCCTGCTATGAGAAACTCTAATTCCCTACACCAGTGCTTTCCAAACTGCCGCCGTTGGCGACACACCAACGGTGGCAGTGGCGGCGGCACAGGGGGGCACGTGGCGGCATGCATGGCAGCAGCAGCAGTGGCCTTGTGTTTTCTGCTAAAACACGGAAGCGCTGATGGTGCACAGCTGCCATCGTCGCTGCCACCACCACCATGCACACCACCACCACCACGCACGCCCCCACCGCCGCTTCCGGGTTGTTACGTGACACACTAAACTGTGTTGCGACACACTAAAGTCATCTCTCATATAGATTATTGCAACGCACTCTACATGGGGCTACCCTTGAAGAGTATCCGGAAGCTTCAGCTGGTCCAGAATGAGGCCACACGAGCAGTTATTATTGGGTACCAGTTTGCTTCCGGGTCCAATTCAATTCAATTGTTGGTTATCACCTTTAAAACAAGATTACACTAAAACTCTTGGAGAACTAAATGAATTTACTACTGCCTAAAGACAAGAGACTAAAGACAGTGTTCCGCGCGTGTCATGCGGCCAAATGACCGTGGAAGCGTCTTCGGACAATGCTGGCTCTTTGGCTAACAAACGGAGATGAGCACCGGCCCCTAGAGTCGGACACGACTGCACAAATGTGCGGGGGGTACCTTTACCTTTAAAGACAAGAGAGAAGAGTTCAAACCACTTAAAGACTTTATCAGCCATAATGAATAGTTTGGAAATGAATTAAAAGCCAGTGCAATGGGAGTGTGATTGATACAATATAAGCAGAAAAGCAGGCATCAGAATTTATTTTGGCGATAGGGTTCCATGCCAATTGTCCACTTTTCAGGAGCAGTTCTATACAGAATTCAGTGCAGTCAGTGTAACAACAACAACAACAGGTCTAACTGTAGAAATATCTGTTTTCTTGAGAAAGAGAACACGTTCGTGCATCAGCCAAAGCTAAGGAAAACCATTCCAAGCACTACAACTACATTTTCAAACTAGGAAAGGAAAAGAAAATGAAAACACTTTTTTCTTAGCAGTTATTTTCGCTCTTTATACTGTTTTTTCTTCATTTATCACTCAGTTTCTAATGAACTATACACTACTATTAAAAGTTAACTTCAAATACAAAGCTACAAATATTGCAAACAAGTTCATGGTATGATAAGAATAAGAAAGATAAGAAGAAAATTAACCTCAATTAAATCTTTTGGCAGCCCTTGACTTCTGGCTCCTGCTCTAGATCTTTTTTTAAAAAAATCTATTTCATTTAATAGAGGTATCTATAAAGCAATGGCACCATCTACAGTTTAACTGAGGAAAGGAATTGGGTTATAAATTAAAATATTTTTTCATTTAATCATATTACATAAGATAGTGACTTGAAATATTGTCCATGGTTCTGAATTCAGGAGATACAAGCATAAGCAGCATTCTGACAAACTGCACAGAATACCTTTAGCTTACTTTCATGCAATAAAGAACAGTACAGAAATATTCAATTTAATATGGCACAAAATATTGATCCAGTAACCAAATACACCCCAAACCCTAATTAATTCCTATGTTTTTATGTGAATAACATTCGCTGAGATTTTTTAAATGAGAAGTTTAAAGCAAACTGGGGATAGAAATAAAAGATGGGGCAACCTTGGGATTTAATGTCATTAAGGAGGAATCTTTAAAAAAGATTCTTCTTTAAAAAAAAGAAAGAAAAGAAAGAAAGAAAAAAGGAACCAGCGCCCCCTAGCTGCTCCTGGCAGCAAGACAGCAACAAACAGGTAGACCGGCACCCCCTCAGCAAAGCACAGTGGGAAAAGACATGGGCCCGCAATTGACAGAACTAGTGGCTAAGACCCGAACATCTACTTCCCAAAGGACTACTGCATTGGAAACGAGACTGGACAGCATGAACCTAAAACTGACTGCGATTCAAACGGCATTAGAGAAATTACTGCAGCAGCCACAGACTCATGAATGGTACGCCGAGGTCGCTAGAGAAAACATCTCACCTACGGTAGTATCGGAACACGGCAGTCCAAAGGAAAGTGACAGGGAGGAGGAGCTGTCAAAGCACAGAAGAGAAGAGGCTTTGACAGCAAAGTTGCCAAGAAACAGAATGGAACAAGGCGAAGAACCCCGTGAGGAGAACGCACCAGGTACGTCTCTCACTGTAGAAGCGGAAGATGCCTATATAAGCACGGGAGTGCAGAGAGCGAAAAAACACAAAGAGTGGGAACAGAACCAGTCATACCACACCCCCACCACACAAGCGCAAACGCACAAGGCGGATTGGTCGCTGGGAGTGGGAGAAGGCATGGACCCGCAACGGAAGAAACTAGTCAGCCGCCTGCCAAATTGGCCCGAGTCCTTTGAGGTGGAATACTTTCAGATGGGACTACGGCCAGGACTATTGGACATGGCAGCGGGAAGAGGGGACCCAGAGACCCTCGGTGAATGGATTCGACTGGCAGGCACCGTAGAGAGCACAAAACTGCGAAGCCGCTCCTACCGCCAAATGCAATATGCAGAAAGAAGTAAGTACGCAAGCCCATACAACAACAAAAGAGACTATGTTGAGAAACCATGGGCTGAAGAGAGAGACCGACGAATAAGGCACAAACTGTGCTTCCAGTGTGGACGAGAGGGCCACAGAATACAGGATTGTAAACAGCCTCCGGAAAAGAACAAGGCAAGTGAAAAGCAGAATAAAACTCCACCCTACCGGCATGCAACGGCAAAAGTAGCAACAGAACGGCGTGCATACGTACGACCAGAGTCAACTTCGGACGATTCAACAGACGAAGAATTCATACCGGCGGGAGATGACAACGGCCTGGCCTGAAGTGCGCCGCAGGACAGGCCTTCAACAGGGGGCACAACGACACCTTGACCACCAACGAATGCCCCACAATACGAGTCAAGAGGTCGTGATGAACCCAAACTGACGCAACCATACAGAAGAGAGGGGGAGGGAGGACTATTTTGGGCCGGAGGCATGTCAGGTCTCTGGCAGGCACACAGAGCCCTGCCATTAAGAGGCCATTGGCTTAATCAAAGACCACAGAAAGAACAATCAAATCACACCTCCCAGAGGGTACTCCAGGTCACCAGCAGCGGACCAGAGGGAAGCCTTCAGCAGGGAGGGGGCAGGCGCTCTGACGGGAGGGGGCGGGCGCTCTGGCGGGAGGATATATAAAGCCAAGACAACACCTCGAGAACCATCCGTGCCTTTAACGAAGTCACCCATGTAAACCAATAAACCGTTTACTTATCCATGTTAAGAGCTGAAGTCGTTCTTGGGAAGAAACGCGTGCGGCTTGCATGAGCGGACCCTCACACTTAGGGAAAAATAATGGTTGCAACTGTCACTAGGGTCATCCTATAGGAATGTGTACAACATTTGGTGCAAAATGAAATGCCAAATATTGACCAGTGCAGGGCAGAGGAGAACAAATAATTATACATTTTTTAAAAAATCAGACTTCTGGGTGAGGCAATGGCAAGCTAAGACATCTCTGGAGGAGCAGAGATGATGACATGGCTAAGACCAACAGATCAGCAACGAGACTGGTCCAACAGAACCTCTCCAGATGAGAGATCACACAATTGTGCTCCAGATGGCTGCTCCTCACAAGGAGACCACAGGACAATGGTCGACCCGTGGGTTTGAGTGGCAGGAGACGAGGGAAGCTATCAAGCTCTCAACCACAGCAGAGCTTTTAAGGACACTGGGTTTGTCCAACCTCAGTTTCTAACCACTTTTGGATTTATAATTATTTTCAAGTTAAGAGAGGTCTTCCAAGCAACAAGTTTGAAAAACTTCCTGGTGAGTAAAACTTCATCCAAACATAGAGGAAAAACTAATTACCAGCTTAAAGAATAAAAATGTCAGGATGGAGCATCCTGCCAGCATAGTTTTTTGGGTGGTGGTGGTAGCAGTCTGGCATTCCTGCAGGGTCATTAGGAATGTTTTGCAGTAGTAGTCTGGCATAACTACAGAGCTGCCAGGAATGTGGATTAGAATTGTTTAGTCAAACGGGCTGGCGGCAAGGTCAGCCCAGATGGGCTATCAGCTCATTAGCAAAAGGTTGTGGCTGGGAAGTATGGAACTGGGGAGAGTGTAGGGAGGGGCTCCCATGGAGTGACTCACCCAATTGGGGGAGGCTGACACAAGGTGGAGAATGTAAATGCCATTTCACGTGGGCTGTTTCTCATTCTAGTCTTTGCATTGGAATGGATCACTTGCTTTAATTAAGAACTCTTTCATATCCTTGATGGCTTGTTGTAAGAGTCTCTGAATTAATAGCTGAAGGATAAGGACCCTCACAGAAAGCCTAGAATCAATAATAGCTACCTTACATGGAGACATCATGTCTACCGAAGATCAGCAGCTGGAATACCCAGAGACTGAAGAACTCCACAAGATTTAATTTCCCTCTCAGTTCTTGGTAACTGATTCTAGATAACTAGAATCTTTGTGACGATGTCCGCTATCATATTCCCTGTGGGACAGTAGTCTAGTTTGACTAACCCTTGGTGTTGCAGCTCCCTCACCACATGATGCTTTACATCAATGTGCTTTGTTCTCCCACCAATCTTCTCTGTGAGAGACTAATGCAACTTTGATTATCCTCAAGAATTTGGATAGGGACTGGTTCCTCTATCCCCATGTCTGCAAGCAGAAGCTTGAGCCATTTTACCTCGTTGCATGTTTCAGCGGCTGCAACATATTCTGCCTCAGTGGATGACTGAGCAACTGTGCCTTGTTTGTGGCTACCCCAGCTTACTGCACCACCCCCATAGAAAAACACATATCCACTGGTGGACTTCCGATCAACAATATCTTCTGCCCAGTCTGCATCTGTGAATCCCACTAGTCTAGGATTCTCAGTGGCTGGCAGTTTTAGTTTTAGGTGCATGGTCCCCTTGAGGTACCTTCCCACCCGCTTGACACCAGTCCAGTCTCTTTGTGTGGGTGTGCTGGTTTTCCTACACAGAATGCCCACTGCAGCAGCTATGTCTGGCCTAGCGTTGGTAGCTAGATACAACAGCTTGCCTATGGCACTCCTATAGTCATTGTTCTCTGGCAGTAGATCGCTGGGTTCATGTTGTTTGTGGAAAGCCGTTTCCATTGGTGTAGGCATAGGATTAGCATTTTGCAGTCCTAGGCTTTCCAACAGTTCTAATATCTTTTGCTTTTGACTTTTTTGCCTTTTGGTAGCTTTGACAAAGTTTGTGTTTTGTTCTTGTGTAGAGCATCTAGCTCCTCCTCTGCTGCTTTCTTCCACTTACTTCCTTCATCTGCAGGCATGTGCAGCACCTCGTTCCACAATGCAGGTTCTTGTGGTTGCGACAACCTTGCGAGGTAGGACAGTCTTTGGGCTGGAACTCCCCTGTTGGGTCGTGATGAGCGTCTCAGAGCAGGTCCAGGAGTGGCATTTGGTGGTTCACCCCCTTCTGCACCCTCGGCATCATCATCTGACTCTGGTGGAGCCTCCGTCTGGTCCTCCATCTCCCTCTGGGTCAGTGTGGCAATGATGTCATCTGGCAGCAGGCTGAACATCTCAGGCTGGTAACTGCTACTGGTGCTTGGTACGCAGTCATCATCCACTTGAGTGTGGTAGCCTCTCTCTCTCTCATCAAAGTACACCACCCTCAATACTTTTACTATTCCTGTCTTTCGATTCAGGACTCTGTATCCCTTGCTCCGTGGAGCATAGCCAATCATGACCCCTTCTTCAGCTCTGGGTTCTAATTTGGATCTTTTCTTTTTTGGTATGTGGGCATAAGCCTTTGATCCAAACACTCTTAAATGTTTGACGCCTGGTTTGCGCCCATGCCATAGCTCAAAAGGTGTTATCTTATTGGCTCTGGTTGGCAGTTTGTTTTGCAAATAGGTAGCTGTCATCAAAGCATCTGCCCAATATTTCTCAGGTATATCTGCCTCTAACAGCATACACCTTACCATGTCCATCAATGATCTGTTATTTGTCTCAGCAACTCCATTACTCTCTGGTGTGTAAGGAGTGGTCAGCACGTGTTCTATTTATGGTTCGATTTGTATTTACCGCTCCATCTCCCCACAAGGGGACTCTGGGCGGTTTACAAGAATGCCTAATTGTGTCAGGTATGTTTTGTCAGAGTACACAGCGCTGGGGCTGCCAATGTTCCTTCTAGACCTCAGAGCAATATGTTCTATTGAGTAAGCAGACACTCACAAGAGATTAGATAAAATAATCTATTTACTCTATATACATACATATCACAATACAGTCCAATAACGTCCAACACAGATACCAATGAGAAGATAGTAACGAGAGAAGAATTAACACCAGAGCTCCTCTGCTTATATACTTAAATTGTCCAATCACATTATAGGTCACATTCATTATCTACCACACCCAGCTTAAACTATATCAGCTGCAGTATGAGTCACTTCTTTCATCATTCTTTAACAATGGCTGCTAATAGAATGACTTGCAGAACTTAATGCCTCTCACCTGTCTAATTAATCTACTTGTAAATTCTGGGTATTATACAAACCCCAACACCCCTCCAATTTACAATAGACATTTCAATTACAGAATATAGAAGACATACACATATTGGATACACACATCCTATGTCTCTCTATACATAGAGGCTTGGTCATTACATCTGCTACGTTATTTTCAGATGGACAATACTTTAATTCAATCAGAGTTTCTTTCACAGCATTTCTAACATTTTGATACTTAATATCCACACGTTTGCTCCTCCCTCTGATTTTATAATTTACATAACACAGTTTAACATCACCTGGTTTGTAACGCTGCAGAGGTATGCCTTTATTTCCATTTTCAGATCTGCGTAATATAGTGGGCTCCTGTTTCACTGACACACTAGGAGTTAATTTTTCCTCTTCCTTAATTACATCTTTGGAATCTCGCCGCTTTGATAGCTCGATCTGTCCATGAATAAAATTTTCACTTCCCCCATGTAACCTCTGCCAATTACTATGCTCACTAAAACTCGCTGATCTAGAAATAACAAGTCTTTTCTGGCCATCCGTAAACCTATATCCCTTGGTTCCTGGCTCATACCCTACAAAAATCATTTTCTATGCCTTAGCCTGACCTTTCCTACGTACTGCCTTATGCACATGTACCCAGGCTGAGCAACCAAAAACTTGCAAATGAGCTAATGATGGTTTCTTGCCATACAAAATATAATATGGTGTTTGATTCACTGACACACTCCACAACCTGTTAATTAAATAATTAGCAGTCAGTATAGCCTCTCCCCAGTACCCACTGGATAACCCTGAGTCAGCTAACAGTGAATCCTTAACTGTTTGTAATGCTAAATTCCTTCGTTCCACCACTCCATTCTCCGCTGAAGTATGTGGATTGGTTCTTCTGTGCGCAATGCCCCTCCTACTGAGCCATTGCTGAAAACTGTTAGCCATAAATTCAGTATCCCGGTCAGTCTTCAAACTACACACCTTTGTGTTGTACCTACGCTCTACAAACTGCACCCAATTCCTGAACTTATCAAATGTCTGGCTCTTTGCTTTCAATAAGTAACAGAAACCAAAACGAGTATAATCATCAACAATTACAAACACGTATTTAGCACCACCTAATGTGGCTGGCAATGGGCCAATTAGGTCAGCGTGTACAAGCTCAAAACATTTATGTGACACTGTGTTTGCTTATTGGATAAACCTTTGACTTAGACATCTTGCATGCCGTTCAATCCAGATAAGCTTGGCAAGGTTTCAAATCCATTCCAGTACTGGCATCTGACATCTTTTGAAACTTGGATGCCCCAACCTTCTGTGCCACAAATGTTCACATGAATTATGGTATGGTTTGTTGATAAATGCTGCATGGGCTACATCATCTGTCTTGGGTTCCATTTCATATAAATTGTTCTGCAATAAACCCTTCCCACAGACACTATTATTCTTCATAATAATACATTCACCCTTAATAAACCTTACTTCATATCCTTTTTTATCTAATTGAGAAACACTAAGGATATTATATTCCAGGTCTGGTACACATAACATATCTAAATTAACATTTAAAAAGGTACAAATACAGACCCCTGCCCAGTCACCAATGCACAGTTCCCATTAGCCAAGCTAACATGATCCTGTTCAGCTTGCTTAAAACCTGTAAACATCTTATAATCGTTGGCAACATGTTCACGGGCGCCGCTGTCTAAAAGCCATGTCTGTTTCAGATTCCTTCCAGCCAACTTTATAACAGACAGCTGGGCTTCACTCTGTTGCCTAGCAATCTTCGGCTTGCCCTTTGTCCTACGTTTATCACAGTCTCTTTGAAGATGTGACGTAGATCCACAGTGAAAACATTTCTTTACAGCCAACACCTTATCTGTACAGGAAAAATACTCCCCCACAGACCCTCTTTGCCGTGGCTTAACTACTGTGTTGGTAGATTCTTTCCTCCTCTGCTCTTCTTCCAGAAGCTGACCGGTTAGATAATTAACAGTCAAATCTCCTTCAGATAATGACCCAAAACTGGTCGCTAGATTATCCCACGTCTCATTAAGTGAACTAAGAATAACATACACTTTGTGCTTCTGTAAACTGCATATTACGCTGAGCCAATTCTAAGAAGAGCTCTGTCATGTGCTGTAAATGTGCTGAGACGCTGTCTCCTTCACTGAAATGTGCACGATACAGCCTTCTGGTTAACATGACTTTACATAGAGGTGTGGGTCTGAGATACACATCCTTTAAAGAATCCCAGCACTCCTTAGCTAACACTTTGCCACGCACATAATTCAATTGACTGTCCTCCACACATAAAACTATGCTGGACAATGCTTTCTCGTTTCTTAACATATCCTCCTCCTTATCCAAATCAACTGGTGGATTACTCACGGCTCCCCAAAGACCTTCAGGTCGCAAAAACATTTCCATCTTATACGCCCACGAAAGATAATTGGATTCATTCAGCCATGTTAGAGGGAAACCTCCTCTGATAATTGACTGCATCTTTGCTGTGCTCATCGCTCACGGCCCCTCCTGGGCAAGATAATGATGAATAAACTGCACAGACTTCTCAGAACGTCCCACAGCTCCAAGTCCATCTTAGGAAACACACAGCCAGGCACGGAACCAGTAAAAGCTCCAAATTCACCCCAGATATCCACACGACTCCTGGATAGGCTTCAACATCCTCACAGCCATGCCAGTGACTTGTTAAAGTCCCAACTGCACACGTTCCACTTCTGGGCCCATAACCTGTCAGAGTACACAGCGCTGGGGCTGCCAATGTTCCTTCTAGACCTCAGAGCAATACGTTCTATTGAGTAAGCAGACATTCACAAGAGATTAGATAAAATAATCTATTTACTCTATATACATACGTATCACAATACAGTCCAATAACGTCCAACACAGATACCAATGAGAAGATAGTAACGAGAGAAGAATTAACACCAGAACTCCTCTGCTTATATACTTAAATTGACCAATCACATTATAGGTCACATTCATTATCTACCACACCCATCTTAAACTATATCAGCTGCAGTATGAGTCACTTCTTTCATCATTCTTTAACAATGGCTGCTAATAGAATGACTTGCAGAACTTAATGCCTCTCACCTGTCTAATTAATCTACTTGTAAATTCTGGGTATTATACAAACCCCAACATGTTTGCATGGTGTTAAATAGGAACTCACCTCCTCGATCACTCTGGAGAGCCTGAGGGGTCTTGTTGAACTTGTTCCTCACCATGGCTACATACGCCTTCAACATGTCAGGTGCCTGGGACTTCTTCTTCAGAAGGTATGTAACACAGTATCTAGAAAAATCATCTACAAAACACATTATGTATTTACTTCCACAAGCTGATGCTTTAAGAGGTTCACACAAATCAGTGTGGATAAGCTCAAGTGGCTTGGTTGTCCGTCTTTCCCTTTGCTTGGGTATGGCTGGTCTGGTGGCTTTGCCTTTGATGCATATACACACCTTGGTTGGCACCTTTCCCGATTGCTTAGTTCAAAGTCCCTTACCATATCCTCATTCTTCATCTTGTAAATTGTTATTTCACATGTGCCATTTGCTTTAAATATTACATTGTATCCTTTGTTGGTCAGTGTTGAGACACTCATTAAGTTAGTAGATAACTGAGGCACATAATATGCTTCTGTAATCATGAGGTCTTTGTATCTACCTCTATTAAAACACCTTATAGGTATTTTGCCCTTTCCCTGAATTGAGATGGAATTTCCATCAGCTAGAGAAATATTTCTTTGTGGTTCTTCAATTAATTCACTGAAATGTTCTCTGTTTTTGCAAAGATGTCTGCTTGCCCCTGAATCCAGAATCCATCGTTCATTGCTTTCATTAAAATTAGCCTCAAGAACACTTTCTGCCCTAAAAACTGTATGCAGACCTAAATTTTTCTTGGAATTCTGGTTTCCAGAAAGACCCTTTTCCTCCTTGCCCTTAGAAAATCTTGCAATGTGCCCAGGCCTCTTGCAATTGTGGCAGACTATGGGCCTTTTGTTATGTTGAGTAGGTTGCTCACCTCTGCCCCTTGCTGCCAGGCCTTGGAGATGATCAGGTAATGGTTTCTGATCACACCTCCCCCTTGCTGCAAGATACCCATTGTATTTTGCTGGGCTACTTTTCAAATGTAAATTTTTCTGCCTTCGGGCCTCTGCTCGAATCTTCCCAAACAGCTGGGAAAGATTAGTCCCATTTAGATTTTGGCTTGCTACAAAATGGAAAAATTTTATCAGGCAGGGAACTTAGTAAAACTACCTGACATACCTTAGACATACCTTAGAGCAGGGCCCGATTAAGGCCAACAGTGGTGTCCCTCAACAGAAGCAAAACTCTCATTCCATGAGACAGAAACAAATGTAATACCTGATGACACCTTCAAATCAAACTTTTAAACTTTATTCACTCACCATGCCAAAGAAAACATTTTTTAACAATGCAGATTAAAGTTTAACATGGCAGATAAGGACAATTACAAAAAAAGTGACTGAAGTGCAGCAGTGAAAGAGTTAAGGGCATGATAGCTAGAGGAAAAACTCTGTGGTGCCCCCCTTCCCTTGGTGCCCTAAGCACCTGTGCTTATTTTACTTAACAGTTAATCCAGGGCTGCCTTGGAGAGACAGATTTTTCTAGCTATCAAAATTGCATAGGAACTGTGTGATGTCTCTGGATCTAATCCTCCAATTCAGCATTCCTCAGTACACTCCATTTAGAGTATAGTAGAAAGTTTATTGAAAGTATTACAATTCAGAACATATCTAAAGACCAGAATGACTCAATTCCCATTCTCAATTGCCATTGAGCCGATTCTTATCCCCCAGCAAGCTGGTTTTTGGCCTGGAAAGTCCTGCACAGGCCAGATACTTAATCTCATCCAGCATATAGAGGATGGCTTTCAATCAGGTTTAATCACAGGAGCTGCTTTCGTCAATTTATCTGCTGCTGATGACACAGTTAATCATAGGAAGCTTCTTGTGAAATTATATAATATTACACACGATTTTGCTCTGACTAAATGCATTGAGGCAATACTCGAGAATCTATGATTCTTTGTTGAATTCCAGGGAAAAAAGAGTTGGTGGAGTGTTCAGCGGCGGAGAGTTCAGCGGCATGGTCTCCCACAGGGGAGTGTCAGGGGAGACACCTGTTATTCAATATATATACTAATGATCAACCTGTCAGTCCTGATACATTGTCTTTCATTTATGCCGACAATTTGGCACTTACCACTCAGGGAATTAGCTTTGAGGAAGTGGAAGACAAACTCACTTTGGCTCTTAAGAATATGTCTGAATATTATAATGAGAATGGACTAAAATCTAACCCATCAAAAACTAATCTCTGCACATTTCATCTCAAAAATAGGCAGGCCAGATGCAGGCTTGCTGTTACCTAGGATGGAGTGAGTCTTGTACATTGTGAGACACCATACTACCTCGGAGTAACATTGGACCGAAAATTAACCTTTAAAAGACATTGTTGCAACTTAAAACAAAAATTTCCACCGGTAATAATCTCCTCAGAAAGTTGGCTGGTACTACTTGGGGTGCCCATCCTACTACTCTATGCACGGCTGTCCTTGCATTGTGCTACTCAGCGGGAGAGTATGCCTGCCCTGTTTGGGGCCGCTCGGCGCACTCTACGCAGGTGGATAGGGCACTTAGTGATACATACCACATCGTTACCCTACTCCAGGTTCTTATCTATAAACTTGACCCTGAGACTCTCCTCTGCTGCCCCACTCCGCAGGGAGGCGGGACCTACTCGATTGGTCCGCCCTCGGCGACTGATGGACCCAGTGAGGTTTCAGAAGGAGCTGGGGGTTATTCCCGAGGACTTACTTCACGGTCCAGTGGAGGTCCTGGCCGCAGCCTGGAATAGGGAAGCGGCCAGGGCTCTGGACAAGATCGCGCCTGTGTGACCTCTCCAGCCCTGTTCGGCCCGTCACTCGCCATGGTTTACGGATGAGCTGAGGGCTTTGAAAAGGGTTAAGAGACGTCTAGAGCGCCGCTGGAGAAAGACGAAGACGGAATCTGACCGAACACAATCTAGAGCCGCAGTTAAGGCCTACCTTGTGGCGGTAAGAGTGGCGAAACGTGAATATTTCTCTGCTCTTATTGCGTCTGCAGAATGCCGCCTGACAGCCCTGTTTAAGATTACAAGATCGCTTTTGGGTCAGGAGCAAGGGGAGACCCATTTACAGGGCCGATCGGAAGAGTTTTCTGAGCATCTGCAGGACAAAATTGCTCAGATTCATTCCAAGTTGGACTCCAAGCGTGGGATAAGATCTGGGGAGATGCCAGAGGCCCGTACTTGCCATGTTATCTGGGAGCAGTTTGATCCTGTTGGGCCTGATGAAGTAGACAGGATCCTCCGGATTGTAAACACCACCACATGCCAACTTGACCCATGTCCCTCCTGGATGGTCAAATCAGCTAGTGAGGTGACATGTGGCTGGGTCCAGGCGATTATAAATTCATCCTTGAGTGAGGGGGTGTTCCCGGCTGCCTTTAAGGAGGCACTGATGCACCCCCTCCTCAAGAAACCATCCTGGACCCTACCATCCTGGGCAATTTTCGCCCAGTCTCCCACCTTCCCTTTTTGGGAAAGGTGGTTGAGAAGGTGGTGGCATTGCAACTCCAGAGGATTCTGGAGGAAACGGATTATCTGGACCCCTTTCAGTCAGGTTTCAGGCCGGGATATGGGACAGAGACCGCATTGGTCGCACTTATGGATGATCTCTGGCGAGAGCGGGATGGAGGGAGTGCGTCCATCCTTGCTCTCTTAGAACTCTCAGCGGCTTTTGATACCGTCGACCACGGTATACTTTTGGGACGGCTCGAGGAGTTGGGGGCGGGCAGCGTGGTTTTGCACTGGTTTGCCTCCTTCCTCCAGGGCCGTTCCCAGTCGGTGTTGATAGGGGAAGAGAGAGCTGACCCGAGACCCCTGACTTGTGGGGTGCCTCAGGGGTCGGTTCTCTCTCCTCTCCTATTCAACATCTACATCAAGCCGCTGGGCGAGATCATCCGTCACCACGGGATGAGGTATCACCAATATGCCGATGATACCCAGTTATACATCTCCATCCCGGGTGAAGTAAGTGATGCGGTCAATGCCTTATCTCAGTGCCTGGAGGCTGTGGGGGCCTGGATGGGGAACAACAGGCTTCAACTGAACCCTGGTAAGACGGAGTGGCTGTGGATTGACGGCCCCCCTGGATCCGGGAAGTTGTCATCTTTGGTTCTGGGTGGAGTTGCACTACCCCACTCGGATCCAGTGCGGAATCTGGGGGTCCTCCTGGACTCGCGACTCCTGCTCGAAGAGCAGGTGGCAGTCGTGGCCAGGAGGGCCTTTTCACAGCTCCGAGTTGTGCGCCAGTTGCGCCCTTTCCTGGATCAGGAGGCCCTCCGAACAGTCACTCACGCCCTTGTCATCTCCCGTATAGACTATTGTAATGCGCTCTACATGGGGCTACCCTTGAAGAGTATCCGGAAGCTTCAGCTGGTGCAGAATGCGGCGGCGCAAGCAGTTACGGGGGCCAGGAGATCGGCCCATGTAACACCTCTGCTTCGCGAGCTGCATTGGCTGCCAGTTTGCTTCTGGGTCCAATTCAAGGTGTTGGTGATCACCTTTAAAGCCCTACATGGCATAGGACCAGGGTACCTGAGGGACCGTCTCGTTCCGATAACATCGGCCCGCCCCACCCGTGCATGCAGAGAGGGCATGCTTCGGACCCCCTCAACAAGAGAGTTCCATCTAGCGGGGTCCAGGAGGCGTGCCTTCTCTGTGATAGTGCCCGCCCTATGGAATATCTTGCCCCCGGAGGTGAGACTGGCCCCCTCCCTCCTGACCTTTCAGAAGGCCCTTAAGATCTGGCTCTGCCACCTGGCCTGGGACAACAGAGGCGGTAGTGCCTCCTGGGGTTGGCTAGCCCCGTAGCAACACTATCTATGCTACGTTCCCTATGTCCCTCATCTTGTATTTTATCTATTTATATTGTATTTTTTAGACTTTTATTGTATCGTTTTTAACTTTGATTGTTGTAACCCGCCCAGAGTCCCTTGTATGGGAGATGGGCGGGGAATAAATTGAATAAATAAAATAAAATAAAATAAACTTCCTTAATTCCTCTGTTTCTTTGTAAGTTAGGGAATACATCTTGGGTTTTAGCAGAACTGCTCCTGGGTCAATTTCAATGGCGCAGTTTGACTTTCTATGGGGCAGAAGCTAATTTGACTCAGCTTCTCCAAAGACTTCCTTTAAGTCTCGATATTGGGCAGGTATGATTTTTTCTTCTTCCTGTGTGATAACCTTAAATGTCAGCATTCCCAACAAAGAAATCCCCCAGGCAGTTACTCTAAAGGATCCATTTATTCAGGATTAGTACACTTCAGGGCAGCAGAAGCCTCGAATAACTTCTATTTATTAGCATTTAGACCTCTATAATCTGTGCGCAAATGGAGTGAGCCGTCTTTTTTCGGGCGGAACAGGATGGTGGCCCCTAAGGGGGAGTTAGCCGGTCGAATGAACCCTCGTTGGAGGTTTTTGTCAAAGAACTCTCTCAGCACCTCCTTTTCTCACGCAGACATTGGATACAATTTTGGCTTATGAAGTGGAGCTGCAGGATCGAGTTCAATAGCATAGTCAGTTTTGCGATGGGCAGGGAGTTGATCTGGCTCTACCTCATCGAATCCTTGTGTACGTGTAGAATAGTATTGTGATAATACTTCTTCTGTGCCCTCGTTGGTAGGCAGCTCTGAAGCATTTGCCTCCGCCATGGTTAGGGTTTTCGGCACAGGAGTGAAATTGGCAGTTAAATCAGTTAGAGGGAGAACAGGTTCAAGGTCTGGCGGGGGCTCTTGTTCCAGCCAGCCGCTGTAATTGCCAACAGTGAAATGGAAACTGCCAGTGAGCCAATCAATTGCTGGCTGTCTTGATTTTAGCCACGCTAGTCCCAAAATCATGGAATATTGGGCTATGGGCGCTACTAACAATTTTAAAGTCTCTATGTGTTCCAATATTCATTTCTACTCTCTCAGTATAAAACTGGACAGGATCTAGTTCAGAGCCATTGAGTTGGGTGAAAGTGACTGGAGTTTTCAAGCACCCAACCTGAAGTCTCAAGCCTTTTACTACTGCAGGGTGGATAAGGCAGCATGTGCAGCCGCTATCTACTAAAGCTACTAAGTCTGCACTTCTGCCAGTTCGTAAAGAAGTTATTTTTGTACCCACCAATAAACTGGGGCACGAGCCACTCACCACTGATTCCAGATGCCCATTTTGTGGAGTTGTTTTTGCCTGCCCTTGGGTGCCATCATTTAGGACAGGCAGTTCCAGTTTTCCTATAACTGGAAATCTTCATCTGCAGAGTCATCTACTGGAGTTGTTGAACCCCCTGGGGCAAGATGAATATTGGTGTCAGATGATACCAGCTCCGTGCCGATAGATGCACCACTGGTAGTCTTCTTAGGAGTCAGCCTGGGTTTGGTAGTGGGAATCTTGCTTCTGGGTTCTGTGGCTGGTTGAGTGTGAGGGCAAGCTGAAGCGCAATGTCCTTCTCTGCCACAGTGGAAGCAAGTAGTGTCTCTTGGCTTCTGCTCGCGGGGTGGTCTCCATCTTGGGTGTTGGTCTCTGCATGGTTCTCTGCGTTCCATGGGTGCAGGCTTCATGGGACCACGGCAATCTGTTAGCTGATAGCGACTTTGCCATTTAACCTGTTCGTTGGCTTCTTCAATTTCTCCAGCCAGGCAAATCCATCCACGTAAAGTAGGTGGTTTGTCCCAAGCCAAATACCACCTTAGGATTTAAGACTTTAAACCCATGTTGAAATGCTCAGTTTTCAGCTCCTCTGTCCAATTCATCATCTGGCCAGCCAAGTTTTGGAATTCAGCAGCATATTCTGACACTGAGCAGTTACTTTGTCTACAGGCTTGCAATTTAGCATGTGCCCTCATTTCTGCTAATGGGTCTTCGAAGCGGCGATGGAGGGCAATCATAAATAAATCAAAGTCCTTTAATTCCTCTGCATCAGTATAAGCCCACCGCCCAATCAGCTGCTGTATCCTCCAGATGTGCAGTTATATACTGAACTTTGGACTCCTCATCAGGAAACCATCCCTCCCAAGTGTCCATAAAGATTTGCACTTGGCTCAAAAACCAAGCTAGCTTCTTGGGATCACCTGAAAACTTTACTTTTAGCTCTTGTAGACCGAACACCCCAGCACCCATGTAGGGTGCTGGTCCAGGTGGTGGGAGAGCGGGTTGACATTGCGGGGCTGCTAGTGGTGGTGGAAATGTCTGAGGAGCCGGACTCGGTCTCGGCAACTGGGGTCTGGCCATTGTGTGTTGTGGAGAAGCAGGTTTAGGCTGTTGCATAGCCAGGGCGGTTGGTTGCATTTATGCAAATTGCTGCCTCATCTCGGTTATCACGATGTGCAATCCCTTAACTTGCTCTTGAAGTTCAACCACATTAGCGTCTGGAAGTTGTTTTCTATGGGGCCGAGACCCCCGCTGGATAGTCACCATAGGTGGTATCTGGTTGCTGGATTCACCCTACAGCCATAGACCAGCTGTCTCATTGTTTCTTGACAGCAGGCTTCTCTTTCCAAGCCTCCTCCCCGATCTGGTTTTTGGGTCGTGCACCCGTCTGATGTTTCAGAAAAACATCTATTTTTGTTTTATTGACTATTCTAAAGCCTTTGACTGTGTGGATCATAACAAATTGTGGCAAGTTCTTGGTGGTATGGGGATACCAAGTCATCTTGTCTGCCTCCTGAGGAATCTGTATAACGACCAAGTAGCAACGGTAAGAACAGAGCATGGAACAACGGACTGGTTTAAGATTGGGAAAGGAGTACGGCAGGGCTGTATACTCTCACCCTACCTATTCAACCTGTATGCAGAACACATCATGCGACGTGCTGGGCTTGAGGAATCCAAGGCTGGAGTTAAAATCGCTGGAAGAAACATTAACAATCTTAGATATGCAGATGATACCACTTTGATGGCTGAAAGCGAGGAGGAGTTGAGGAGCCTTATGACGAAGGTGAAAGAAGAAAGTGCAAAAGCTGGGTTGCAGTTAATCCTCAAAAAAACCAAGATTATGGCAACCAGCTTGAT
Source organism: Charina bottae (assembly GCA_023362775.1). Lineage (NCBI taxonomy): Eukaryota > Metazoa > Chordata > Lepidosauria > Squamata > Charinaidae > Charina > Charina bottae. The sequence goes on along the minus strand of JALMGJ010000028.1, from coordinate 3,833,133 downwards.
TGATAACTGGCAAATAGAGGGAGAAAAAGTGGAGGCAGTGACAGACTTTGTATTTATAGGTGCAAAGATTACTGCAGACGCTGACTGCAGCCAGGAAATCAGAAGACGTCTACTTCTTGGGAGGAGAGCAATGGCAAGTCTTGATAAAATAGTTAAGAGCAGAGACATCACACTGACAACAAAGGTCCACATAGTTAAAGCAATGGTATTCCCTGTAGTAACCTATGGCTGTGAGAGCTGGACCATAAGGAAGGCTGAGCGAAGGAAGATAGATGCTTTTGAACTGTGGTGTTGGAGGAAAATTCTGAGAGTGCCTTGGACTGCAAGAAGATCAAACCAGTCCATACTCCAGGAAATAAAGCCAGACTGCTCACTTGAGGGAATGATATTAAAGGCAAAACTGAAGTACTTTGGCCACATAATGAGAAGACAGGATACCCTGGAGAAGAAGCTGATGCTAGGGAAAGTGGAAGGCAAAAGGAAGAGGGGCCGACCAAGGGCAAGATGGATGGGTGATATTCTGGAGGTGACAGACTTAACCATGGGGGAGCTGGGGATGGTGACGGCCGACAGGAAGCTCTGGCGTGGGCTGGTCCGTGAAGTCACGAAGAGTCGGAAGCGACTGAATGAATAAACAACAACAACAACCCGTCTGATGCCATCCACACTCGGCTAGATACCCAGCCGCCAAATACTGTAAGTTCATTATCTCACCCAATTCTCGTGGTGATAGTCTGGATTCCCTGCTCAGTAAGGTTGGCTTTTCCGGTTCGATTAACCGGGTCATACGGGCTTCCTCTATCAGAGATTGCAATCTCTCCCATCTCCACGGCGGAAACGTAGAGAGTATTTCACCCCTTGGGAGGACACCTCCAGTCTCCTCTTCACATGTAAGTGACTGGGCAAGTCTTACTCCCTCCTAGTAAAGGGATTGGGCTTCCACAGAATATTGCTCTGTTGGCCCTTCATCTCTGGTGATGTATTGTTGTTCACTAGACTTCTCTGTAACCGCAGCAGGATGTTCTGTCTCGGAAAGAACAGTATCCTCAGGGCAGGTAGCCATGGTGAAACAGGATGATTCGAGGCTTACTGTGATAACCCTCAATGTCAGAATTCCCAACAAAGAAATCTCCCAGGCAGTTACTCTACAGCAGGGCTTTCCAAACTGTGTGTCGCAACACAATACTGTGTCGTCTGGGGGCCCCAAGTGTGTCGCGTGACAACCCGGAAGCACCGGTGCTTCCGTGACAACCCGGAAGCCTCGCCATGCACGCACACACGTGCTGCCGGGTTCCAGTGCTCATCTGATAGGCGTGGAGAATTTCCACCCCAGCCCCGGATCAGCTGTGATGGGAATCCCGGCAGCGTGCGTGTGCGGCGAGGCTTTTCGCCTCCCTTCCCGTCACAGCTTATCCGGGGCTGGGGTGGAAATTCTCCCCGCCTATCAGCTGAGCGCCAGAACCCGGCAGCGCGCGTGTGCATGCATGGCGAGGCTTTTCGCCTCCCTGCCGGAACCGAGGGCATTTTCGGGGTTCCCAGAGCCTGCCCTTTCGAAGGGGCAACCGCTGCTGCCGCAGCAGCAACCCGGAAGCACCGCCACCGGCACTTCCGGTTTTTGCGTGGCGGTGCTTCCGGGTTTTTGTGGGCCGGCTGTTGGTGTGTCACCAACGGCAAAAGTTTGGAAAGCCCTGCTCTACAGGATCCATTTATTCAGGATTAGTACACTTCAGGGCAGCAGAAGCCTCAAATAACAGTTTTCACGCTGAAAAGAGCCTCATCGAAGAAACGGCAAAGACACCCATGAGAGTCCAGCCATAACAAACTAATTCCCACTCCAAGTATCCCTCCCCCCTACGGAATGTTCTTTAGAGAGCAGGCATTTATCAGTTCCCTCAAAACGATGCAGAAAGGTGAAGTCTCTGAAGCCAAGTATAGCAGACCAGCGACCTACACGTGTATAAAGGTCAGACGAATATGAGAGGCTGACATCCTGTGGCTTTTCTCCCCAGTTCTCAGTTTCAGCTGCTGCTGATTCTAAGTTAGAGACTAGCGGTTGTCAGTTCCCACCCTCATAACTCCCAGCACTGTGGCAACCCTGACAAACTGAATCACATCACTACTGAAGGAATGGGTGATTACTGGTCATTTGCAAAGAAGTTCCTGCTCTTGTGTCCAACTTCTTCAATGCTATCTAGATTGTAGTTCAGAATTTATTTGGTGCTGTTTTTTACTATTCCCTCTACATAATTTTTTTTAACATCCACAATATCTGTCCATTTAGCATAACCTTCCAGGGTTTCGGTAAGCCTGGAAGAGTTCAGATTCTGATTGGTAATTTTAAGCATACTACTATTTTATTCTGTCTACTTTATTTATATATTTATTTATTTTCTATCCTGCCTTTATTATTTTTATAAATAACTCAAGGCGGCGAACATACCTAATACTCCTTCCTCCTCCTATTTTCCCCACAACAACCCTGTGAGGTGAGTTGGGCTGAGAGAGAGTGACTGGCCCAAGGTCACCCAGCCGGCTTTATCATAGCTTTCATTTTATTCCATTGGGTTTTCATTTTATAATCTTAATTAAAATATGGGATAACCATTTGCCAGTCTATGCTATTGAATGTCTCCTGGGAATATGAGTCTTTTCCATTAAGTGTACCAAGGGTTTGATGGAAAAAAATGAAAGGTTCAGCTGACATTCTAACTTGCAGAAGTCTTTGTTTGTTCTAATTTACATACAATAATCTGTTCATTCTGTGGTAGGATGATAAAAGAGCTAATACATTTCTGTTCAAATATATCATCTAAATCCTCAGACTGCATATCGAGTTTACTGCACTGTCTTATCAAAGATGAATCTATTAGAGACAGTACAAATGGTTACTGTCTTGGTTAACTGCTCTTTCATTTTTGTTAGTCCTAGGTTTTAATGAAACATGGTTGTTTTCTTCTAATTTCATGCAGATCAAAGCATTAACATGCTGCTTATGTGATTTTTTTTATCCGTTCAATCCACTGTATGTTAAAAGAAATCAATCGGGCTGAAGTGCACTTTTTTCTAACCAAGGAATTTGGACAGCAGATGGCACGGTTTCTCCAATAATAGCTGTAATGTGTTCACTTAAAAATTATGCTCACAGTAATCTTCCCACTACAGTAATGTAAATTTGAAAAATAAACTTTGGAAGGTACGGGAAAGTCATTGTAAATTAAATTTAATTTGAAAAAAAATTAAGTGTTATTTATGTTTCTGAAATCATGTCCCATAAAGTATCAACAAATCCTGTCAGCTAATCCTTTCATATAGCTAACAATTGTAAATCTGCTGGGAAAGAAGTTTCATTGAACTAAACTGGTGTTGGGCAATTCAGTTCCTTTTGTTCCTGGCCTAAGGTGCTATAGCATCTCAACCTTCAATAGGTTGCAGGTATGCAGGTATGACTACATAACCTGAAGGAGGCAGAACTGAGATCCATCAAGTAAGAGCCTCAAATAAGGACCTCCGCATTATAGAAAGTAGGAATGTTATTGAAATGGGGCATTTTAAATACTTCAGTAAGGATAAAACAGGAACACTGCTTCATAAAGACCATAGTGTTCATTTTCTGTACAATAATGTTCAAATATTGGAAATAAACAATACAAGCTTGGGCTCATAGTACCCAGAAGGGCAAGTACAACAGGCATCTGATTGGATGACTCCCATGGTGAATGACTTCAATATAGCAACTGAATTATGTTATATAATTATGTTATATAATATAGCAAGTAGAATTATGCTGTGATAAAGTTATTGCACTTTACCACACTGATTTAATAATACAGCAGCACCCCCTCCCTTTTTTTAAAAAATACACTCTGATTTTCTCATGCCTCTGGCTACTGAATTCTCAGGTTGCCATTCCATCCTTATCTGTGAAAGGCTATCAGGATACTATCCATTTCTTAGTCATGTGTTTACAGCATTGCAGGGAAGAACAGAGATTGGCTGCTGCTAGCAAAATGGAGCTTTCCCCATATCTAAAAAGCAAGCAAACATTGCAAAGTACATATGGCCTTAAAGACTTTCAGGTAACACCTCTACCCTGCCCCTCATAAAGATGACAATAGCCTTTCACAGTATTTCTATTTTACTACATTCATTTTTATTTACAATCCAGTGTTAGGCTGGTTCTGCTGTTCCGGGTTCTTTTCAGCTTGTAGATATTGAAAACATGGACAAAAAGTCTGGAGAGAAGAATGTAACCACCTGTTTTTTCAACCCATGCCCTTCCATGTTCACTAAACCCACCAAGGAGCACTGATTTAAGCTAAGGAAGGGGTTACCATCTCCTTGCAGAAGGGGCATGTTATATCATACACAAAGGAGATCTGTGGAGTCCTTGGTGCTCTCTGAGCCTGGTTGTTTTCTTGCAGATGTTTCATTGCCTGAATAGACAACATCTTCAATGCAAGAAGGGAGTGGGGTTTGCTCTCTGTTTACATACAGAAGAGTCAGCCATCAACAGGCACATAGAGGTAAACAACATTTACATGCCATTCAAAAGAGATAATAAAAAGCTAAAAGATCAGAATACCTCCTTGCCAGCAATCAACAATCAATATGCAAAGATTAACAACAGGATTAACACCAGACGAACTATCAAGCAGTATACAATATCCTAATAAAGGAACTATTAACTCAGTCAATCAACCAAGCAGCAAACAACAGCCTAATCAAGGAACTACCAAGGAGAGAACAACACAGAATATGTCCTTAAAGAATTGCAAAATATCCTCACCTTCCTTTTGAACTTGATGTTGCATTTCTTCAGGTAGTCAAGTTCAAACACTTTGTTTGCCAAGACATTATGGCAAGTGATTTCTAGCTTTAAGTGTGGGAACTGTAAGGCCATAGGGTGGCCAGGGAAGTTGTCAAGCAGAGGAAAATTCTGAAAGCCAGATTTGTGGAGGCAAAAACCATCAATAACCTGCACTATACTGGTGACACTACTCTCATAACTGAAAATGCAAATGATTTGCAGGGTCTAGTAATGAAAGTCAAGGAGTACAGTGAAAAAATGAGACTAAGAAATCTAAAAACCAAATTAATGAGACAGGCATAGCAACTAGACATCACAACACAACCCCTGCTCAAATTCAGATTGAAAATGAAGACATTACTCTTGTGTCTCCCAAGAGACTTACGTTCTCTGCAGAGCTAAGATCCTCCTTCGGCCATTTCACTGCATTCACCCCCGTTCTTCTCCGCGGTGGAAACAACAAAGAAAAACACAAGTGGGCAATTACAATGGCTCTGTGAGCAATCTTCTGGTTCCCCCTTCTCCAGGGGGAAACTTCAGTGGTCTGTAGACCCCTGCAAACAAGATAGAAAGTTAGCCAGGTCTCAGAGCTCAGAGCTCTGAGAAACTCTGACTTGTCGAGCTGCCAGCCAGGCTTGGAGTCTTATTAGTTTTCTTTTTTAGATTAGTACATTTTTATTATCTAAAATTTATCTTTGGACTTCGTTCAAAATGTTGGCTAATTTTGTGTTTTCTTTGCTATAATTAATTTTGGTGGAAGTTTGATAGATTTTATTTTGGCAACATAGTGAACAAGTTTGTATTTTTCTGCCTTTCTTTTGTATCAGAGAAATTGGGACTTAAGAGACTTTGTTGGTATTTCTCACTCGACAAACTAACTGACATTTGAGAAATTGTTTGTTTGGGTTAAGCAGCTTGCAGCCTGAAGAATAAAGAAGAATAAAGAATAAAGTATAGAGAATGTGTGCCTCTTTACCTTTTTTTTTTTCTACTTTTTTTTAGAAAGGACTATCTTTCATTTGGAATATATTTTCATCTTTCCTTTTACAAACTGTTTGAAATACTGCTCTGTGGAATTTTTTCATCTTTTACTTTAAAAGCTTTTCTCACTTAAAGAAATAGACATTATTGATAAATAATAGAACAGATATTTTACAGATATGGTAAAATAAACATTTTGACATCCCACATGAGTTACAGAAATAAACAAGTTGCATATTGTGATATTGGCATAACCTAAACAGGAGATTTATTGATATTGATCTGGAATGCAAGGTTAATGAAAATGCGGATTTGGTATTGTACACAGAGTAAGCACAGATATGAGAAACTGTACAGATGCATAAAAACATGATATTTTAAGTGTAAGATACAAGATTATAAATAAATATGTTGATATTATATATTACTCTTTCTGGAGACACATTTATGAGAAGACAATGAGATGATGAGATGGAATTAGAATGTAGGTTATTACAAGAATATGTTGTATGTATTAGGTTATATGTTATGTTAGGTTTTGTATTTTTGCTATATTATGTATTATGTTATGTAATATGTTAGATTATGTATTAATGGAATATATAGTCATAACATGAACAGAATATACTGTATTTTATTAGACGTAGATAAGGCCTTTATTTGTTATACTAATTGGACTTTATTGAAGATATAAATATAGATGTAAAAATGGAAAGAGCAAATGGAAAACATTTAATTGATGCAACAATGAACATTTGATTACTATTCTAAGGAGTAGAAACCAGAGATGGATTGTTGGAAGATATCAAGAAAGGCGAAACCTATATGAAGAACAGAAGATTGGATTATAGAAATCATAGGGTATATGACAAAGAAAAGTTTCTGTGTATTGTATGAAGGACTAACATTTAAAGTTAATTGTTGTACTTAAAGTTCAAGGATAAATTGGAGGACATCTATTTTCTATATTTTCTTTGTTTGTTATTTTTTGACTTCACTTTTTCTTTTCCTTTTTCTTACTTTGTATTTCTATTTCTTTTCTTTTGTATTAGCTCTTAATATGTATTTTAAAATTTAATAAAACTTATGGAAGAAAATGAAGACATTAAAGTGGTAGTTAATCTTTTAGGATCAACTATCAACCAATCAAACAAACCAGCAGTCAAGAAGTATGCCACAGACTAGCACTTGGTAGAGTGGCAATGAAGGCCTTGAATATTGCCATGATGTGTCTATACCTACAAAGATCCAAACTGTGCAGGTAATGGTTTTCCCTGTGACATTCAATGGATGTGAAAGTTTGACTTTGAAGAAGCAGGATAGAAAAAGTACTGACGCTTTTGAACTTTGGTGTTGGAGAAGACCCTTGAGAATATCATGGATATTCTCCAGGCCAATCCAGAGTTCTCTTTCAAGGCATGAATGACCAGTCCAAGTTATTATATTTTGGACACATTATGCACATTATGCAAGGACCCAACTCGCTTGAGAAGTCTATAATGCTGGGAAAGGTGGAAGGAAAGATGAGGAGAGGTCAACCAGTAGCAAGCTAGCTGGACTTGATTGGAAGACCTGAAAGGCTAGGTTGGGAACAGATCATCCTGGAGGAGGTCACTTTGATTTCTGTGTACTCCATCTGGTGATGTCTATGTATATAGGCATTGTTCTGGTTAACTGAATAATCTGTTAGTAATGAAGAAAACATTGGATTGACATAAATTGATAAACTATTCTCCAGCTTCATTTCTGCATCCTGAGTATATAGTCCAACTACATTTCCATCTTTACTAATTCCAACTTTGGTGTTCCTGTCTCCAGCCACAGCAGTATATCTTGATTGCATGTGATGTTAATTTCAGTTTGAACTTGACCATAAAACTCATAAAACTTTCTTCTGCATCAGTGGTTGGCACGAGGAGACACCAGCTCAGCAGCAGCTTGTATGCATCTGAAGAAAAGTAAACAAGGCAAGTGAAGTGATTTTCTCTTTGAAGTTACCGGGAGGCTTCTAGCAGCTATCTGTTTGCAGAAATGCTTTGCTGAGGATTTTATGAGGTGCTTAGTGAAGATAGAAGCCATGGCTGCCTATCAATCCTTAGGAATGCCGTTAGAGTGTTTATCAGATACTAACTACATAAACTGGAGTTTAAAAATGGAAATGTACCTTCGGAGGGAATATTTATGGTCTCCGATAGCTGAGCCAACTCCAGCAAATCCCTCCAATGCATGCCTTAGGCTGGATGAACGTGCCAGAGCGTCCATTATTTTGGGAGTTGAAGACAATCAGCTAGTAAATGTATGTGGTTTACAGTATGCAAAACAACTGTGGGAGGCACTAAGAGATTTGCATATAAAAGCAACAGCTGGAAGTAAGGTTTCTCTAACTAGAAAACTTTATAAAGCTTATCTGTCAGAGGAAGGGAACCTGCCTGAACATTTACATTCAATACAGCAGCTGTTTGTAGAATTGCAAGAGAGAGGAATGGAGTTTACACCTCTAACAAAAGCATACATTATTTTATCCTCACTGAATGAAATGTGGGATACGTTAATTTGCACCCTAGAAGCAATGCCCAAGGCTGAACTTACTCCTTTGTATGTTTCTGGATGGCTGCTTGCTGAATGGGAGAAGCAACAGGAATGGCACTCAGCTCCACTCACTTCGTCTGATAAGCTAAAGTGTGGAAAAGCAAAGAGCAATCAAGCTGAAGCAACAGCCCTAGCCAGACGCCGGTGTTTCAATTGTGGCTCACCTGCACATTTACAAAAAAACTGTAATTTATTGCCCAAAGAGCAAAAGACAGGAAAAAAGATCAGAGAGGCAACGTGAAAGAAGGCTCTTCAAACAATACATATTGCACAAGTTCATGAAAAATATGATTCTGATTTCTGGGTGTTGGATTCTGGTGCTAATTGCCATTTATCAAATTGTAAAAGTTCCTTTCTTTCACTGTCTAAAACTAATAGACAAAATAGACAAAATGGCTGATGGGTCTACAATAGAAATCATGGGTCAAGGTGACATGTATCTACCTTGTTTGGGAGAAACTGTTAAAAATGTGCTGTTGGTCCCTAAATTGCAGACTAACCTTTTATCTGTAGCCCAATTAGTAGCAGCTGGATATATCATAACATTTAAGAAAGATGGCTGTGAGATACGTAAGAATGGTAAGTTGTGTGCAAATTGTGTACAAAGAGATTCATTATACATAGTACACAATGCTAAAAGCCAAGCTGCAAAAGCTATAATTGGCAATATTCCAATTCATGATCAGTGCATACACTTGATGCACAGGAGATTTGGTCATGCAAATTATAGGTACAAATGCCACAGCAATGTGCTAACCCTAAGTAGAAACCTTGTGATAAATATCTGGACTGTGTAGTTTGCAAGGAATGCAAAACACAGAAGGCTCCTGTGAGTAAGCACAGAGACAGAGTTACAACCAGACCTCTTGAAACAGTTCATTGTGACATTATTGGCCCTTTTGCTCCAAGTTTGGGACAAGCAAGATTTATAATGACCGTAATGTATGACTTTTCAAGATTTATCTATTTGTTGAAACATGAAGATGAGGCATTTAATAAATTTAAAAGTTTTGTAACATGGGAAAATGGAAAATTCCCAAAAGCTGTGTCTGCCCTACAATGTGACCATGGAGGGGAATTTCTTTCCAATGCGTTTAGAAAATTCCTAACAGAGAAGGGGATAGAACAAATTCTTTCTAAACCTTACACTCCGCAGCAAAATGGAGTTGCTGAAAGGAAAGGTAGAATGCTTCAAGAAGCTTATGATGTGCTTGCTTAAAGATGCAAAATTACCTTTCAAGTTTTGGGGTGAAGCAATATCAACTGCCTGTTATGTTCAGAATATACAGTACTGTGTGATTGAGGACACTCCATTTCATTTGTTTTATGGTGTAAAACCAAAAGTGAACCATCTCAGAGTTTTTGGCAGAGCAGCATAGGTTCACATACCAAAACAACAAAGGAAAAAAGGAGGTTCCAAAACAAAGAAAGCAATTTTTGTTGGGTATGAACAAAGCCAAAGAAGCTACAGGTTCATATTAGGCGATAAATTAATTATAAGCAAGAGTGCTTCATTTGCAGAACAAAACTGGGGAAAAATAAATTCCAGTTTGCAAGTTGATTTGAAACCAGGGCAAAGGCAAGAACTTGCTGAGAACATTTCGCAAGATTCTTCACCGAGTTCATTAAACAAGAGGAGCAAGCTGAAAATCTGTCTGATGAGACAGATGCTACTGAGGAAAGTGATGGAAGACAGAATATTAAGCCCTGTCGCAGGTTGCAGAGGAGTAATAAAAGAATTCCTCCTCAACGTTTTGAGGTGGATATAGTTAAAGCTTTCCATGTTTACTCTGAACCAGAGTCTTTACAGCAATAAATGATATGCTACCTGAGATTGCAAAATGCTGGTATGATGCAATGCAACAGGAATTAGATTCCTTGAAAGAAAATAAAACTTGGAGGTAGTTAATCTACCTCCCAATGAACGTTGTCTGGGTTGTAGATTGGTCTTCAAACTAAAAAAGGATGCTAGTGGGAAAATTCAAAAATACAAAGCAAGGTTAGTTGCTAAAGGATTTTCTCAAAGAAAACATTTAGACTTTGACAAAACCTTTGCACCTGTTACAAAGGGTGAATCAATCAGATTGTTGCTGAAAGTTGCTGCACTAAAAGGGATGTCAGTTTATCATTACGATATTCAAACTGCATTTTTGTATGGTGAACTAGACCAGAAATTGTACATGCAACAACCACCTGGTTTTGAACAAGATAAAAATTTAGTGTGTGAACTACAAAAATCAGTCTATGGTTTGATACAAGCAGCTCACTGCTGGAACCTAAAATTAGATGAAACACTGCAAAGTTTTGGTTTTGAAAAAGGAAAAACAGATCCACGTGTTTATGTTACGAAAGACAATGTTGTATGTATTTGTGTTTGTATGTTGATGATTTACTGTTACTTACTTCATCAGACAAACAGCGACATGATTTTGAAACGTACATGAAGAACAATTTTACGTTAAAGAATCTTGGCATAGTGACAAATTACTTAGGCTTGGAAATATACAGAGAAAAAGATGGTAGTTTCCTGGTGAGCCAAAGTAATAAGATCAAGAGACTCCTAGAGGAGTTTAACATGCAGGAATGTAAATCAGTCTTAACCCCTATGCTTCCTGAATTCCAGAAGGAGGTGGGAGAACCTGAGTTATCTGAGGCAGATGGGTTTAGATCTGCAATTGGAAGTTTATTGTACATTACAAATAATTCTCACACAGATATTTCTAATGCTGTTTCAATTTTAAGTAGACAAGTAGAAAAACCCACTTCTACTGGGAAAGCAGCATTGAAAAGAATATTTAGATATTTAAAGGCACAAAGAATTACTGTCTGAGGCTTTCTGCTTCTGGGACAGGAGAATTACAGGCATATGCTGATTCAGACTGGGGAGCAGATCGAAATGATTGTAAGTCAACTTCTGGAGCAATAATACAATATGCTGGCTCAACAATTGCCTGGCATTCTAAGAAACAGACACTTGTTGCTTTTTCTACAGCAGAAGCAGAATTTAATAGCCTAGCACAAATCTGTAACGAGTTGATACGGTTTAAACAATTGTTAAAAGATATAGGCATGGAATTGCACCAGCCTGTAACTGTTTTTGAAGATAATCAGGCTTGTATTCATATGGCTCAGTCTGAGGGTTGTAGGAACAGAACTAAGCATATTGATATACGATGCTATCATGTCAAGGATTTAATAGCCAAAGGTGAAATCGTGTTAAAGTATTGTGACTCAAAAGACATGATTGCTGATTTTCTAACAAAGCCCCTTGCTGCAGTAAAACACAAGGATTTAACTGAAAAAAATGGTTTGGAACTTACACCTCTAGTATAATAAGAGGAGTGTTGGTGTATTATTCTTTTGAGGAGTAAGTCTCAGCAATAAAGCCTTATTAGGTAAACACCTGCAAACTTTAAAAGGTCAGGCAGCACATGATCCAGGCTGAAGAGTATAAAAGAACCTGCCTGCCCCACCCTGCCTTTTGCTCACTCCTTACTGCTTACTGCTTCTGCTCACTACTTTCTGTTTGTTTCTACTACTTGGTATGTGATTCTGTAACATTTCCAGGGATCTGGAAGAAAACTGTAAATAGTATCTGTTTGAATAAGTAACTAATAAAACTGCAACTAAGTTATGTCTATGAAGGTTCTCAGTCATCCAGGTGGAATTGTCTGTAGCTTGAATCATGTCAACTGGATTTCTATTTTCTCAGTGGAAACGTTTCGCTCCTTATCCAAGGAGCTTCTTCAGTCTGAAGACTGAAGAAGCTCCTTGGATAAGGAGCGAAACGTTTCCACTGAGAAAATAGAAATCCAGTTGACATGATTCAAGCTACATGCAACTAAGTTACTACAATGACTGGTGTCATTTATTGGTCTCTGAAGCTAAAAGCTTTCTGATACTCTGCATGTGCAAGAAAACACACACTCCAACATTCACACCTTAGGTGACCTGCTGGGAGTATTGTATATACTCCTGGCGAACACTCCCACATTCTTCATCATCCCTCCCAGAACACCCGCGCCATCACAATGAGGCAGCACAGCAGGAATTGAGGAGGACAACTGCATACATACCTTTTCCTATTTTAAAGCCTTAGCATTATTTGTTAACTGGTTTACAATCAAGTTAATGAAACTGTTGGAATCATGTTAATTGCCTCCTGCTTGTGACCTCTCAACACAGTGCAGAACATTTGCTGATGGAGTTGATGAAAGACTGAGATGGCATCTGCTTCCAGATAGAGCTCTCCTATGTGTGCTTGCTCATTTTTCACTACTGATGACGTAACATGCAGAAAGATGACCATACAAGGTAAGCATGCTGTAGACTGCTAAGGGTTTTGTATTGTTCTGCAAGTGTGCAAAATGGCACACTATGCCAAAAACTGAAGATGCCCAAAACCACTGCCCTGAGTAATGAGTCTACTACAGTATATATTTAACAGCCATGGATATATGATTGAGGAAATAACAAAATCACTGATAATAAAGTCCACCTGTATTAATGCTACTAATTTTTTTTCCCGTAAGTTTTATTGAATTTTAAAATACATATTAAAGTTAATACAAAGAAAAAAATAGAAATACAAAGTAAGAAAAAAGGAAAGAAAAAGTGAAGTCAAAAAATAACAAACAAAGAAAATATAGAAAATAGATGTCCTCCAATTTATCCTTGAACTTTAAGTACAATAATTAACTTTAAATGTTAGTCCTTCATACAACACACAGGAACTTTTCTTTGTCATATACCCTATGATTTCTATAATCCAATCTTCTGTTCTTCATATAGGTTTCACCTTTCTTGATATCTTCCAACAATCCATCTCTGGTTTCTACTCCTTGGAATAGTAATCAAATGTTCATTGCTGCATCAATTAAATGTTTTCCATTTGCTCTTTCCATTTTTACATCTATATTTATATCTTCAATAAAATCCAATTAGTGTAACAAATAAAGGCCTTATCTACTTCTAATAAAATACAATATATTCTGTTCATATTATGACTATATATTCCATTAATACATAACCTAACATATTACATAACATAATACATAATATAGCAAGAATACAAAACTTAACATAACATATAACCTAATACATATTATACCAATTCTTATAATAATCATACAGCATATTCATACATAATATCATCCTGTAGTAACCTTCATTCCAATTCCATCTCATCATCTCATTATCTTCTCATTCTTATAATTCTTATAATATTCATACGTACATATTCATACATAATATTGTAAGAATATGTCATCTTATAATAACATTAATTCTAATTCTAATTCTAATTCCACCTCATCATCCCATTATCTTCTTATATATATATATATCTCCAAAAAGGAAAAATAAGCCATAACGTCAACCTCCATTTATATTTATAATCCTATATCTCCACCATCCATCTTCAATTTCCACTCCTAGGGACAATGTCCATCTGAACTGAATACAAAGCCTAACATAATATATAACCTAATACATAATATACCAATTCTTATAATAATCATATAACATATTCATACATAATATCATCCTGTAATAACCTTCATTCTAATTCCATCTCATCATCTCATTGTCTTCTCATAAATGTATCTCTAGAAAGAGTAACCTATAATATCAACTTATATTTATATTTATAATCTTGTATCTTACACTTAGAGTATCATATTTTTATGCATCCATACAGTTTCTCATATCTGCTCTCACTCTGTGTACAATCCAGATCCGCGTTTTCATTAACCTTGTGTCCCAGATCAACATCAATAAATCTCCTGTTTAGCACTCCAAGCCTGGCTGGCAACTCGACAAGTCAGAGTTTCTCAGAGCTCTGAGACCTGGCTAACTTTCTATCTTGTTTGCAGGGGTCTACAGACCACTGAAGTTTCCCCCTGGAGAAGGGGGAACCAGAAGATTGCTCACAGAGCCATTGTAATTGCCCACTCCTGTTTTTCTTTGTTGTTTCCACCGCGGAGAAGAACGGGGTGAATGCAATGAAATGGCCGAAGGAGGATCCTAGCTCTGCAGAGAACGTAAGTCTCTTGGGAGACACAAGAGTGACAGCCAGCTTTTAGACCACTTTATATTAGTTTTCTTTTTTAGATTAGTACATTTTTATTATCTAAAATTTATCTTTGGACTTCGTTCAAAATGTTGGCTAATTTTGTGTTTTCTTTGCTATAATTAATTTTGGTGGAAGTTTGATAGATTTTATTTTGGCAACATAGTGAACAAGTTTTGTATTTTTCTGCCTTTCTTTTGTATCAGAGAAATTGGCACTTAAGAGACTTTGTTGGTATTTCTCACTTGACAAACTAACTGACTTTTGAGAAATTGTTTGTTTGGGTTAAGCAGCTTGCAGCCTGAAGAATAAAGAAGAATAAAGAATAAAGTATAGAGAATGTGTGCTTCTTTACCTTTTTTTTTTCTACTTTTTTTTAGAAAGGACTATCTTTTATTTGGAATATATCTTCATCTTTCCTTTTACAAACTGTTTGAAATACTGCTCTGTGGAATTTTTTCATCTCTTACTTTAAAAGCTTTTCTTACTTAAAGAAATAGACATTATTGATAAATAATAGAACAGCTGTTCCCTGCTCCCTGAGAAAAATTTTTGTTTTGGCTACGGCAGCTGATTACGATTTGAACATGGCATTTCTCACAGCACTTCAGGATTTTAAGGAAGAAACCAGCAAAAAATTTTTGCAAATTAAGAAATCCATAGAACGTATATTAATAGTTTTGATGGCTCAGGAACAGAAGATACAAGGGACAGATTTAGAAACAGAGGAAAGACCTTTCGAACCAGTAGAGAAACAGGGAAAGAGGACTTTGAATGTATTGGTACAGAAGAAGATTATGATATTTTACAGGAAGTGGTCTATTAAATGTTTGGGCATAAATACATTGTGGCAGCTGAGACAGGAAGATTTTAATATGCAAATTGATAGATATGGCAAAATAAACATTTTGATATCCCACATGAGTTACAGAAATAAACAAGTTGCATATTGTGATATTGGCATAACCTAAACAGGAGATTTATTGATATTGATTTGGAATGCAAGGTGAATGAAAATGCGGATTTGGTATTGTACACAGAGTAAGCACAGATATGAGAAACTTACAGATGCATAAAAACATGATATTTTAAGTGTAAGATACAAGATTATAAATAAATATGTTGATATTATAATTACTCTTTCTCGAGACACATTTATGAGAAGACAATGAGATGATGAGATGGAATTAGAATGTAGGTTATTACAAGAATATGTTGTATGTATTAGGTTATATGTTATGTTAGGTTTTGTATTTTTGCTATATTATGTATTATGTTATGTAATATGTTAGATTATGTATTAATGGAATATATAGTCATAACATGAACAGAATATACTGTATTTTATTAGACGTAGATAAGGCCTTTATTTGTTATACTAATTGGACTTTATTGAAGATATAAATATAGATGTAAAAATGGAAAGAGCAAATGGAAAACATTTAATTGATGCAACAATGAACATTTGATTACTATTCTAAGGAGTAGAAACCAGAGATGGATTGTTGGAAGATATCAAGAAAGGCGAAACCTATATGAAGAACAGAAGATTGGATTATAGAAATCAAAGGGTATATGACAAAGAAAAGTTTCTGTGTATTGTATAAAGGACTAACATTTAAAGTTAATTGTTGCACTTAAAGTTCAAGGATAAATTGGAGGACATCTATTTTCTATATTTTCTTTGTTTGTTATTTTTTGACTTCACTTTTTCTTTTTCTTTTTCTTACTTTGTATTTCTATTTCTTTTCTTTTGTATTAGCTCTTAATATGTATTTTAAAATTTAATAAAACTTATGGATAAAATAAATCTCCTGTTTAGGTTATGCCAAGATCACAATATGCAACTTGTTTTATTCTGTAACTCATGTGGGATGTCAAAATGTTTATTTTACCATTTCTATCAATTTGCATATTAAAATCTTCCTGTCTCAGCTGCCACAATGTGTTTATGCCCAAACGTTTAATAGACCACTTCCTGTAAAATATCATAATCTTCTTCTGTACCAATACATTCAAAATCCTCTTTCCCTGTTTCTCTACTGGTTCGAGAGATCTTCCCTCTGTTTCTAAATCTGTCCCTTGTATCTTCTGTTCCTGAGCCACCAAAACTATAAATATACGTTCTATGGATTTCTTAATTTGCAAAAAAGCTTCGCTGATTTCTTTCTTAAAACCCTGAAGTGCTGTAAGAAATGCCATTCTCACCTACCCCCCCCTTTTCAGGCCGTAGTTAGCTGTTGTAGTCAAAACAAGAATTTTCCCAGGGAGCAGGGAACAGCTGTTCTATTCTTATCAGTGATGTCTGTTTCTTTAAGTGAAGAAAACTTTTAAAATAAAAGATGAAAAATTCCACAGAGCAGTATTTCAAACAGTTTGTAAAAGGAAAAATAAAGATAAATTCCAAGTGAGACGAAGTCAGTTCTAAAAAAAAAGTAGAAAAATAAGAAGGAAAAGAGGCACACATTCTCTATACTTTATTCTTTATTCTTCTTTATTCTTCAGGCTGCAAGCTGCTTAACCCAAACAAACAATTTCTCAAAAGTCAATTAGTTTGTCGAGTGAAAAATACCAACAAAGTCTCTTAAGTCCCAATTTCTCTGATACAAAAGAAAGGCAAAAAAAATACAAACTTGTTCATTATGTTGCCAAAATAAAATCTATCAAACTTCCACCAAAATTAATTATAGCAAAGAAAACACAAAATTAGCCAACATTTTAAGCAAAGTCCAAAGATAAATTTTAGATAATAAAAATGTTCTAATCTAAAAAAGAAAATTAATATAAAGTGATCTAAAAGCTGGCTGTCGCTCTTGTGTCTCCCAAAGAGACTTACATTCCCTGCAGAGCTAGGATCCTCCTTCGGCCATTCCACTGCATTCACCCCCGTTCTTCTCCGCGGTGGAAACTACAAAGAAAAACAGGAGTGGGCAATTCCAATGGCTCTGTGAGCAATCTTCTGGTTCCCCCCTCTTCAGGGGGAAGCTTCAGTGGTCTTACAAATTCTGTAGACCCCTGCAAACAAGGTAGAAAGTCAGCCAGGTCTCAGAGCTCTGAGAAACTCTGACTTGTCGAGCTGCCAGCCAGGCTTGGAGTGAATGCTACTAATTTTTAATAACTGAAAGTTATGGAGAATTCTTCTGAAGATGCCCATTTGAGAAGATCCAGATAGCTAAACATGTACACCTCCTATTAGAAATAATTGTGACTAGGAGATTGCCCTCAGTTCTAGAGTTTGGGTGATCATTGGAGATTGCATAACCCTCCTACAAAATCACTCAGAATTTCTGGTAGTTTGTGGACCTCTGCCATGCACCTGGAGTTAAGAAAGAACACTTATGGACATCTTCAGGAGATATAAGAATGCCCCTTCCATCCTAGGTCTCTAGGGCATATGTGTAAAGGCAGTGGATGCTCTTGGTTTTAGATATCTTTCCTGCAGCCAATCAGAGAAAGGGCCATCTGGATAATAAGCAATCCGTTGGCACACCAGGGCATCTTTTGACCATGGAGATAAAGTAGAAATTTTGAAACCCAGTGGCACAGAAAAAATACAGAACTGAGGGACACATAATTTTTTCCCCAGCAAGATAAGATCCTGAACCTGAAAATGCACATATGACAAATTGGAGGGAAGATTATACAGATGAATGGCATGACGAAATGCTAATAGCTATTATTTCTAGATGATAATGATGGTGGAATGCTGTGAAATTGACACTTGAAGGAAAAAACAGGAAATTTTAAAGGAAAGCACAGAGGTAAGCATTTACCTGTATGGGCTTGCACCATGACTATATGACATGATCCATTTAAGTAATTAAATGCTTGTTTTACTTATTTATTTATTTTTATTTATTCAATTTATCCCTGCCCATCTCCCCGAATAGGGGACTCTGGGCGGTTTATACATTTTATGGGCTGACTGTTTATGAAACTGAGGATCATATTTAGGAAATTGAGGACACATAAAGAACACATTGTGAAAAGGGACTGAATAATAGACCTTTACACAACTTTGGTTAGTTATGGTGTGGATATGGTGTGGATCCAGAAAATGAGGTAATTCAGTAATCTGATTATGTATGTGGGGTAGCTATTCTGTACATGTTGCTAAAGAGGTTAGCAGCTCTAGGTGGGATGTCAAGCAAAGGTCAGCTGTTCTGGCCATCCACAGCATATATAAGGAGGAGCCTGTA
This sequence comes from Charina bottae, assembly GCA_023362775.1. Taxonomy (NCBI): domain Eukaryota; kingdom Metazoa; phylum Chordata; class Lepidosauria; order Squamata; family Charinaidae; genus Charina; species Charina bottae. The sequence continues at coordinate 3,814,487 of JALMGJ010000028.1, read as the reverse complement.
CTGGAGAGGGAGAGAGAGGTTGGGCTAGCAATCAGGCATGAAGTAGTCAGAAGAGCTGGAATCCAAACAGGATTGGAATATAGTGTTCTTTAAATGTCCTACCACTACCTTAGAGCGATGCAGAGAATGACCTTTTTAGCTTCTGCAGCATGTTTTGTGGAATGGAGGACAAACTTTTCCTGAGCAAACTCACAATCATACAATTATACAACATGCTTAACCAGATTACTAAATAAACCCATTTTCTAAGTTGGCATAGTGCACTGTACCATAAACTAACTAACACGTAACAAATCACATAACACACTAACATGCACACAAAGCAATGTAAGCACATTGACTGAATGCAGCTACTAGCTTGTAATTCACCAGGTTAAATGTATTATGTGTACACAACAACATAGTTGGAAGGGGGCATTTAGGCCATTGACTCCAACCCCACAATCCACATTAAAGTACTGTATTCCAAACAGCAGCTGTCTAGTCTTTGCTTGAAGAAATCCATAGAGGGGAGCCCATCACATTTCCTGGCAAATCAGTCCACTGTCAAACTATTCTAGTTACGATGTTACGATGGTGCTGAATGAAGAGACTTACGACCGGTCCCTGAAGTTACTTCCATTGCAGCGCCCCTGCAGTCACGTGATCAAAATTTAACAATTTAGGTGCTTGGTAGCCCACCCACCCTTATGACCAAGGGGCACTTCAACCCCACACCCATCTATCTCTCCCCATCTATGCCTTTTTGGCCCCCTAAACTCCGCGGCCCCTGCCGCCCTAGCTGACCTTCACCGTCTTCTTGCTCCTGCTGCTGACCAAGCACGCCCAGCCTGACCCTTTGAGAGGCAGCTTCTGGCTGCACAAGGCTTTCTTCCCAAGATTGCACACTGCAGTTTCCTCGCGAGATCTGGGGAAGCGCAAACCTCAGCAGCAGCAGGAGCAAGAAGACGGCAAAGGTCAGCTGGGGCGGCAAAGTGCAGGGTGGTGAAGGCGATTGTGGCTGGGACTGGGCTGGGGCGGCTGAGGCTTCCCAGGGTGCGGCGTCTTTGCGCTGTGCTGCTGGGTGGGGCTGGGGCTGGGATTTGCATGGCGCAAAGGGGCTTCCTGGTATGCCGCGGCTCTGGGACTGCAAAAAGCCCAAGAGCTGCGGTGCGCAAGGAAGCCCTTTTGCACCATGCTGCTAGGCTGGGGCTGGGCTTTGCACAGCGCAAAGGGGCTGTGCGCTGTGGCTCCAGGGCTGCAAAAAGCTTGCAGCCCCAGAGCTGCAGCATATTATTTCCCTGGCCTTCCACACCGCAGCACCCCCCTCTCCCAACTCGTGCATGGCCTGTACCGGCCCTCCCAGGCCTCCCCCACCCCCTGCGGTACCCCCTTGCTCCTTACCTGGGACTCCTACCTCTTCCCACTTAACGACCCATGCGTCTTGGGTTATGACAACAACCGGGACTGTTGGGATTGCCGTCGCTAAGCGATGCAGTCACATAACATCACGCTTTACGACCGCATCTCTTAGCAATGGAAATTCCAGTCCCAATTGTGATCATAAGTTGAGGACTACCTGTAAGTTTCATCATGTTCACTGCATTGTACATCAGGAAGTATTGTGCTCAAAAGAAGTGAAACTGGAATGTGTGCTGAAGTTTGTTAAGAAAACAGTGACTTTTATATATTCTCAAGGATTGAATCAATGGCAGTTTTCTTCATTACTCCTGGAAACTGAAAATGAGCAGGATTTACTTTATTATACAGAAGTTCGCTGGCTTTCCTGTTATACGGTTTTGAAGGGATTTTGGCAACTTTGCCATGAAATTGAAATGTTTTTAAAATGAAAGGAGACTCCCCAAACAACTTCATAATAAGAACTGGTTTCAGGATTTGGCTTTTATTATAGATATTATGGGGCATTTAAATGAGAGGAATTTAAAATGTCAAGGTCAAAAATCAGGTTGTAACATTTATGTACAACTGCGTTAAAGCATTTAAGATAACACTTTGTCTTTGGGAAACTAAAAGAAATCACAACTAAAAAATTGTGATTTCACTCATTTTCCTATATGTAAAACTGATCAAGAGTCATTTGGTTCTTGTAATTTCAGCAACTATACCTCAAATATTGAGGAGTTACTATTTTAATTTGAAAGATGATTTGAAGGGTTCAAAATATGTGAAAACAATTTTTTACTATTCAGTGCTCCATTTTCCTTTGATGTTGAAAGAGCAAAAAGTACCATTCAAATGGAACTTGTTGAAATTCAGTGTAACACAGTGCTAAAAGAAAAGTATAACGAAGTTATTGTTCTAGACTTTTATTCTTATTTGCCAGGACATTTTGTTGAAAAATGCACATTTGCTGCAAGAATCTTAGCAAAGTTTGGTAGTACATATCTATGTGAGCAGTTCTTTTCACTCCTGAAGATTATTAAAACTTCACACAGGGTAAGATTAACAAGTGAGTATTTATTATCCATACTGAAAACTACATTATCACAAAAGCTATACCCGATATACATAAAATAGTTTCTGGCAAAAGAATATTAATTTTGAATCTTCTTATAGTGATATATTTTGTAATGATTTTGAATCTATTTGAAATTAAAACATAAAATTTTATGCTTCTTTTTATCTATAATTAGTTCCTACCTGATTTGTATGCATGTATTTACTAATTTATTTAAAAATCTATTTAATTTCAAATAGATTCAAAATCATTACAAATATATACAATATACATAAATACACATACATTGTCATATTTGTAATAATAATAAGTTTCTTTTTTATGTATTAGTTCCATCTAGTTCCTATCTGATTTTAATATGATCTTTTAATAAAAAAAAGAAATATATAAAGATCTGTGATTTTCTAAGTCAATATGCAGCACACAGGGATCCTTATGTACAGTTTAGTGGCTCCTGTTTCTATTTGAGTTTGACACCACTGTGCCAAGCCCAACCTTTCTGCTGTATCACCAAAGAGGGAAGATATGTGAACAGGCCAAGCATTTCCAGGGGAGAAGGCAGGCGAGTAATTATTCACAATCATTTGTACAGTCCAAGAGAAAGAAACTGAAAAAAAGCCGACACTTTTTCCATGCATAGGGTGAGGATTTGGATGACTGGGCAAATCCATGTTACTTTTTCCAGAATGATTATTTAAAGAAGCAAGTGAGAATCTAGATGAGAATCTAGATGGTCTTCTATAATCTTATCTGCCTGGGGTTTTCAATTTTTTTCAGGCTGCGGAACCTATTAGTTAAAAACAAACTTGGAACCCTTACTTAAAATTCTAGTGACAGAAAATTGGCTGTGTTTAGTGAACTTTTTTCCCCCTTAGTCTCTCATCAAATCTTATCAAGTTCTCACTGAACCCTCTGGATCCACAAAACAGTTTAGAAAACCCCATGGTATGCCCCCAGCCCACTTTGGTGTAGTGGTTAAAGGCACCAGGCTAGAAACCAGGAGACATGAGTTCTAGTCCCACCATAGGCACAAAGTTCTCAGACCTGAGGAAGAAGGAAATGGCAAACCACTTCTGAAAACCTTGCCAAGAAAACTGCAGGGGTTTGTCCAGGCAGTTGCCAGGAGTCAAGACTGCCTTGAAGGCACCAAAAAAAAAAAAATGCTCCCACCCCCAGAGAGAGAGAGAGAGAGAGGAAGAAGGAACAGACAGACAGCTGCTGATGCTTGCTCTCCCAAAGATGCCATAACCAAATGATGCCCAGAAAAAGGAAGGTAGAGCAAAGGTGCAAAGCAGTTTGCTTGCAAGAGTTTTCCATAAGATGCCAGGAAGAGGAAGCATGGCTAGGCTTACCAGATGTCCAGCAAAAGGAGGACATGCCCTCCTTTTTATCCTCATGTCCTCTGCTTGGCAGGCATAGCTTTAAAATCAAATGTTGTCTGGCTTTGTGAGTGTCTTGGTTTTTTGGGGGGACTGTTTTCACAACTGTAGTCATTCCAACTTTTGTGTATTTACAATTTACGTTGTAAATTCTCTGCTTCTTTCTTCCCCTCATCCACCGACAGACTTGACATGTTAGATCTACATTATTTATTTCCTGATTCCAGCAATCAGCTTCTATCCAGCCCTTCAAATCTATGATCACTGTAGTCTGTAGATCACATGACTTGCCATACATTTCTGTGGTGAAATGTGAAAAGGATGACACTGATTCTATATTATCGCTGGCATGTGTTTTTGAAAATAAAGATTTCTTGGAAAAATATTGCGATTGAAGAACCAGTCTTTCTGATGCTGGAAAAAGTAATTTCATATATATGAAGTACTTTTTTTTTTGCAGTTTTTTGCTGTAATTTTTGTCGTGGATGGCAAGAAAGCCAAACAGTTAGTGTGTCCTCCTTTTCCCCCATTGTCCTCCTTTCCAATTGACCATGTCCTCCTTTGTCTGTGCAGATATCTGGTAACCCTAAGCAGGGCCTTGTCTTGACTTTGTTTTTCTCCACCAATTGGCTGCTTTTCCTTAAATACATCCATCCAAATCGCATTACTCCTTTTGGGGTAAGTGACTTTATGCAAAGGGCAGAAAGAGTAAGAAATAGTAAGCCCAGGCCATTAGAGGCCCGAGTTAAGAAAAAGAAAGGAAATATAGCTCTAATGTATCCCAACACTATTCATTGTATCTTTCCATCCTTGTAAACCAGCCTTGCTTCCCCCGTGATCATACACTGCTTCAGACAATGCACTCATGAATTACATTGCTAAAGCCAATCTATCAGAGGGTTCTTTAAAATAAAACCCTGTCTTTTCAAAATAGAGGTTCAACCGCCATATGAAGTTAGGCCCTCATTGGCAGAGACAGGAGTGGAAAGCCGGCGTTGTTGCTAGACCCATTCATTTGAGCCCACTGGGAGGCGCAGCCGGCAATTGCTTCACGCACGCAACTGCGAAGAGGGGAGGAGAGGGGAGCAACTTTCCCAGCAGCAGCCGCTTCCCTCATTTGCCTTTGCTTCCCACTTTGGTAGGGTGAGCGGCCGGCTGAGAATGGGGGAGGCACCGCCACCGCCCCCGCCACCATCGGTCGCCGCGGGGAACTTGCTTCTCGTTCCGGCAGCCACCTCTTCTTTCTGCTGTGACTTTGTCTGGAAGGTGCGCCAGCTCTAATCCCGCTCTCCTTGATGCGTGCCTAAAGCTTTCGTGGGCTCTTCCCGATTCTACCAGCCCGAGTTCTGCTCGGGAGATGATTGCTTTCTGCAAGACTCCTGGATTGCGTGCATATTGTACGTTCTTTCTCTCTCTCTCTCCCTCCGCGCGACTGACTCCAGATCTTCTTCGCAGCGGGAAAAGAGACACGCAAAGCTTTCTGCCGACCGCCCGATCATTTGGATATAACTTTGTTTGTGTGTTTTCCGGGAGGAGCGGGTCGTTTTCGTTTGCTTGGTGGTGAAGAAAGAAGTCGAAGCTCTCTCGACCTTGCGTTTCGGTGCCGCTGTTTCCACGGCTGTATGTCTGTGTTGTTTTTTTGAATGGCTGCACCATGGCTACCGCAACGCTGGTTTGCAGGGTGCAGTTTCTGGACGACACCGATCCTTTCAATAGTACCAATTTTCCCGAGCCCACCCGGCCGCCCCTCTACTCTTTCAGGGAGGACATCCCCCTGGCCACCCAGCTGGCCGGGGTCCACCGCCTGCTCAAAGCCCCGCAAAAGGTATGGAAGTTCCTGGGAACATTTAGCTGGCTGGAGTGGCCGTATTGGGTGAGGAGGGGGGCAGAAACGTCGGAGCGGGATGCACTCCGTTTGCGTAGCTCGTTCAGTTCTTGGGTTCATATGATACCATTTGGTGTTTTTCACCAGAACAAAAAAAATAAGCCCGTAGCCAACTTTTTTTTTTTTGTGCTGGAGAACATGTTGGATTTACTTCTTAAAAACTGTGCGTGGTGTGACTGAAGAGCACTTTTTCTTTCATAATATTGGATGTCTGAGTGAAATGGATCAGCAGTAGTTTGATGGCAGTATATGCCTCGCACCGTGCATAATGAGGGTACGGAATTCATTGCTCCAAGAACAGTGATGGCCACAACTCTAGGGGGAAAAAAAAGTTCAGCAGTTGGAGTCAGGCTAAGTTAATTATGCTTTACTTCCACTAAAATAATTAAAATAAAAACTAGTAGGAATTAGATTACCTATGACTGGCTCGCCCCATTGATTTCAGTGGGGCTAAAACGTGACTAAGTGGATCAAATGACCTCTGGAGCTTAAGTCTGTCAACAGCTATTTTGACTGCTATATAAAATCTTCAGATTCGCAGCTTCCCTGTGAATGTTGGCTTATGGGCAATTGGGGTAACTGTAGGCAGGGTGACTGGATTCCTGTTCTTTCTGTGATCTTTGCAGAGGTATCTAGCTTATTGCTCTGTTGGAAAAGGAGAGCTGCTTTCATGTTTGTATCAATAACTGAATCTACCTCACACCAGCTGTTATCTACTTTGATTAATTGTTGTGTGACTTGAGAAGTACAGTAGATTTTGATTTCTTGTATTACGTTTTTGAAATAACCAAACATCCTGAAGTCAAACAGATAGGAGCAATCAAAACAATTGAAGTTATAATTCCCAGAATACAAAATGTAAGATGCATTGGAGGTTGCACTTAATTTTCCAGAATATTCCTAAGTGGGATATACAGGGAAAGTCCCACACTGTGCCATGTTGGGCCAATAGACTTTTTATAATGTTATTCTGTGATGTTCAGCCAATAAGTTATGAGTTACTGAAGTTGCAACAGATCTGGAAGATGTTAGGTTGGGAAAGTGTCAATATGATCGATATATAAAAGGATGGGTGCAAATTGGCTGTATTTGTACTGTCTGGGCTTGGCCTTTGGAATTTATTAATTGCATTTATAGTCCCCAAAATATGAAGGAAATAAGGTTATATACAATGCCCTTCATTTACTCGTAGGTATTTAAATATTTGTATCTAAAACATGTAAGAAATGTGTTTCTATTATTGTGCATTACAGTAGTTGTTATATGTTGCAAGGTACATGTATTTATTTAATGATAATGAGCCTAAAAGTATTACTCTATTCAGACTGTTTTATCTCATGGTGTTCTTCTATCTTCTATGCAGTTTCATAAGCATTTTTGTTTCTAAAGCAGGGTTCATAGTTTAATAAGGTCATGGTTTGATTCTAATATATTGTTCACTACATACAATAATTGTAAGGGGCGTGGTGGCTCAGCGGGTAAGACGCCAGGCTTGCCGATCAGAAGATCGCAAGTTCGGAGGTTCGAATCCCTAGCCCCACGTGACAGAATGAGCTCCCGCACTTGCCCCATCTCTTGCCAACCTAGCAATTTGAAAGCATGCAAATGCAAGTAGATAAATAGGTACCACTTCAGTAGATAGGTAACAGCGTTCCACATGCGTCATGCGGCCACATGACCGTGGAAGCGTCTTCGGACAAAGCTGGCTTTTCGGCTAACAAACGGAGATGAGCACCGGCCCCTAGAGTCAGACACGACTGCACAAATGTGCGGGGGGAACCTTTAAGTTTACATACAATAATTACCTATTTCCTGTATCAGATGATGGAATACATGTGAAAAATAATAGCTGGAGATAGTTGCATCACCAGTAATGCGAAAGGAGAAAGGGTATACAGGTAGTCCTCGCTTAACAACCATTCGTTTAGTGATGGTTCGGACTTAAGACAGTGCTGAAAAAACGCTTACAACCAGTCCTCACACTTACGACCAGCTTCCCCCACAGTCATGTGATCGTGATTTGGGCGCTTGCAACTGGTTCGCATTTATGACCGTTGCAGCATCCCATGGTCACCTGATCGCCATTATCGACCTTTCCGGCTGGCTTCTGGCAAGCAAAATCAATGGGGAACTGCACGATTTGCTTAACGCCCACAGTGATTCGCTTAATGACTGCCGCAAAAAGGTCATAAAATTGGGTCAGATTCACTTAATGACTGCTTTGTTTAGCAACCAAAATTCCAATCCCAATTGTGGTTGTTAAGCAAGGACTACCCATACTATTTGTTACAATGATATACAAAACACCAATGACTTGAGTAACATACATATTTCTTGATGTTGCTAATTAGGACACTGCTGAGAAGTCAGGAGCAGGACAGTCTTATTTGGTACATATTTACCAAATTGCCAGAAATTACCATATTTACCAGAATTAAGTCCTGCTAAATTAAGTGGAACTTATCCTCAGGCAGCCATGCTTGGTGATAATAGATAATGTTTTCTTTCTTTTTTGCTTGTGGAAGAAGGGAAGATGTAACTTTAAATTTTTCTCTTCCTACATAGAGTAGACTGTGGGATAATTGTAAAAATAGTTCTCAACTTGAATTTATTTGGGATGGAAAGATTGTACTTCAGGTTTCAGTACAGGTACAGAACCTAGTATAAAAATAGTCCAATAGTATGCTGATACCAAATAGGGTGCAGAGGGAAAAACAACAGTGATAAGTTAATAACAGCAACCACAACTTGAGGTACTTTTGGTGGTGCCTGAAGATGTTAATGGGTATTTATAGCCTTCCCAAAAATGCCTCTTCTCATAGCAAACCATCACACTACACATTGACCCTGTCTAAGAAACATACTCTCAACTTTTTTTTTCTTGAACAGACAGAATATTCCATATATATTTTTTTGGACATCCTAACTTAAACCAAATGTTTATAAATCTAGATGCTTAGAAACCTGGGCTACTGACTTTTTTCTAGTAGATTTTGAGTTCTTAATAAATTACTCCTGCAGGGAATGAGTTCCTCTGAATCTTATCAAATAGCTGTTTCTAGCAACTGTAGGTTTGGCATCCCTGTAAATGAATACATATAAGTGTTTCTATTAATCATTAATTTGCCCTGTTTTCTTAGGTCTCTTAGAGATTGCTTTTCACTTCCACAACAGCTTAACAGGACAAACAATTCTACTTAGCTAGGATTTCTGAAATGGTTGAAGCCTTAAAAAGAAACTTAGCTATAAAGTCATCGTTATACACAAATTTGTAATAGCAACCTGTTCAAAAAGTGAAGTAATTGTAGGAAGATATATATAGTTCAGGACTGATGGAGAAGTTGGGGAGGAGGGAAATATGTACAAGCAAAAAAGGTATTTTTAAGCTGTTGCATGTCTTAAGAGCTGACACTTGTGCTAAGGCTTTGGTAAAAATAGACGTTGAGTCTCCTGTCCTTGGAATAGGGATATATATAGTTCAGGACTGATGGAGAAGTTGGGGAGGTTATAACACATCATGTAAAAAGAAGCCATCTATAACCTTAGTAGAAGCTGCCCCCCTCCAACTCCTCAAGTCCCACTCTTGTTGTTGTTCAGTCGTTTAGTCATGTCCGACTCTCCGTGACCTCATGGACCATACCACGCCAGGCCTTCCTGTCCTCCACTGTCTCCCAGAGTTTACTCAAATTCATGTTGTTTGTTTGTTTGTTTGTTTATTTATTTATTTTTCAAATTTATATGACCGCCCATCTCCCCCAACGGGGGACTCTGGGCGGCTTACAATAAAAACAAGATTAAAATACAATACAATATGACATAAACATATAAATATAAAATCCAATCTGGCGAATTAGGGAGGCTATTATATTAACCACCCCCAGGAGGAACTATTACCTTTTCCTTCCCATGCTAGGTGGCAGAACCAGGTTTTCAGATTTTTCCTGAAGGCCGGGTGGGAGGAAACCTGCCTCAACTCTGGGAGTAAGATATTCCAGAGGGCGGGCGCCGCTGCAGAGAAGGCCCGTCTCCTGGACCCCATTAGATGGAATTCTTTTTTTGATGGGGTCCGTAGCAAGCCTTCTCTGCATGATTGGGTGGGGCAGGTCGATGTTATGGGGATAAGACGGTCCCTCAGGTATCCTGGTCCCATGCCATGTAGGGCTTTAAAGGTAATAACCAACACCTTGAATTGGACCCGGAAGCAAACCGGCACCCAGTGCAGCTCGCGGAGCAAAGGTGTTATGTGTGCTGATCTTGATGCACCTAAAATTGCCCGTGTGGCTGCATTCTGTACCAGCTGTAGCTTCCGGATATTCTTCAAGGGTAGCCCCATGTAGAGCGCATTGCAGTAGTCTATGTGGGAGATGACAAGGGCATGAGTGACCCTTCAGAGGGCATCACAGTCCAGGAATGGGCGTAACTCATTACATCCCTTCGCCACGACAAGGCAGTGATCCATGAAGGGGAGTCCCACTCTACGCCTTCCCATTTTGTTATCTCTGTGACACTTCTAACCCTTTTTTCCAGCTGTTAACTAAGAGTACTCAGGGATACCTTTCTGGTTCAGTAATATCTTTCCTTATGGGAAGGCTGCCCCTTCCTGTTTTTGCTAAGGGGTCCTTCCTCTGTTTGTAAATCAAAATCCCCTTATATTTTCCTCTCTGTTTGGGACTATGATGGCAAATATTGAAGGATTGGGCCTAGAGGTTGCATGTAACAAATGCTGTTTTCTAGGGATATGCAAAATATTCAGTGTATAACCCATTTTATGCATGGAAAAGCTGGTTTGTGGGGTGGGGAGAGGTTCATACCTCAAAACATGGGTATTTCAGATATTTTGGCCCACACATGGAACAAAACAGGGCTGGTTGTTTTGAATACAGGCCAAAATACAGTTGTTATGGACTGTTCAAGTTCTGGAATATATCAGACAATGTCATTATTTGGGCCTTAACCATTGACCTATGCTTAAGATTAAGAGTGCTACCTAGAGTACCCTATTTTCTCTCATGAAGCTACACTTTGAATGCAAACGTAGTTTGTGTTAGATAAAATTGATTTTTAGGAGAGAGTATATCGCAAAATATGTATATTTGCATTAATTTATATGATTTAGAGCCTGCAGAGAAATAAATCTAGCCATATTCTACCCTTTGTATTATAGTCTATAAATACATAACTCTTAGATAGGGATGGAAAAGAAAATAAGGTAACTGAGGTGCTAATTCTTACTGTTTTGAGGTCAGGAAAAATGAAGACGATGAAATATCAGATTCAAACTGCTTTGTGAGGTATTGGGAGAGTAGAAATCCTTAATCTCCTATTAAAGAGTAAAACTCAGTCTCCTATTAAGGAGTAAAACTCCTTAATCTCACAACACATGGACAGGCTTAACCATACTTTCAACTGGGAAACTGTGACCATCTTAAACCAAGCCAAATCCAAAAATGCTAGAGAATTCCTGGAAGCTTGGCACTCAGACAAAGCAGCCATCAACAGACACATAGAGGTAAACAACATTTACATACCATTCATAAGAGACAATAGAAAAGCCAGAAGACCAGAACACCTCCTTGCCAGCAATCATCACGCAGATATGCAAAGATTAACACCAGAATTAGCACCAAAGGAACAATCAAACAGCACAATATACCCTAATCAAGGAACTATTAACTCAGTTAATCAACCAAGTAGCAAACAACAGCCCAATCAAGAAACTACCAAGGAGAGAACACCACCCCCACCAACACAAGCAGGACAAGCCATGGTATATAAACAGAGAGCAAGTCCCACTCCCTTTTCGCACTGAAGATGTTGCCTAGCCTGGCAATGAAACGTCTGCAAGAAAACAAGGCTCAGAGAGCACCAAGGACTCCACAGTAGAAATCTTTATGATGTGGAAGTATCCTTGAATTTTTACTAGAGTAAAATCATTGAGTAAGTCAGGGACATTAAGAACAGTGTTTTACCTTCATCATATGCTCTGCTAATTCTGTATTTTTTATAGAAAACAATAATCTTGATTATCTTCTGATTATTTTTAGTAAACAATATGAGTTCATTGCTAGGCTATTCAATCTCTGGTTAGATTATCTGTCTTTGATAAAGAAATGGGAAGTTGACTGAAAGGATCTTTTCTGTGCTACCAGATGTGCCATTAGATACATTGAAAGGGAGTGAAAATGTACATTTTAGTGAACCATTTCAACAATTTTTACAAATTTAAGGTAGGCTTTTTTACTTGTCTACTTGTTAGTCAAACGTATAGGCCACTTCAGCCACAATTTGCAACTCTAGGAGGCTTGCCAGAATTATAAGAAGGTATCAAAACAATATCTTCAGTACTGTATTCCTGGAAAACATAAGGTTAAGGAAAGAGAATAATATTTTTTTGGAAAGCTCATTGATCTAAGTACATCTGATTCTCTCCAACAGCCACTTACACTTATATAAGGGAATTTATGGTGAGAACAGTACTAATTATAGAAACATTTTTCCTTTTTATTTTTATTTGTCACATTTATATCCCGCCCATCTCCCCCACAAGGAGGGACCCTGGGTGGTTTTTCTTTTGACAGTTTTGGAAGAAAAGGAAATGATAATAGTGAACTATAGGGTTCTCACTCCATCTTTGGAATGACATATTGTTGAAGCTTTTTACTTATAAGAAGCTTTTATGTATTGTCATCAACAGTGTGAGTTCTACTAACCTAATATCTCCTTAAGAACTATTTCCACAAGTTCCAAAAAATATGGGTTTGTTTGCCAACTAAAAATTTACATGTAAGTATGGCAGTGCCAGTGATAATATTCTAAGGATCCTTCAGACAGAGATAGAAACCAGTCATTTACACCAGAAGAGACAAGACTTTGTGTAACAAGTGATATTAGAAAAGAGAATGATATAATGCAGGCATGCCTAGTGGAGCAAGGATGATAAGCTATGAGATACCTGAATATGAAGAAATTTAAACATATGAAAATCTTCTAATTACATTTTTTGGCTTCTCTCAAATAAGCAAAAAGTAGTCAGGATATACCACTGAGTAGGATAGAACTCCGTTATGATACTAATAATAGTGATGTACTGTTCTGGAAACATCTATATAAAGAACTTTGCTGAATTTGAAAATCTTATAACTCATAATATTGAACATTTACTGAGTGTGATTTATAATTTATTACTGAAATATGATTCAGAACTTGAACAGGTCAAGATTGTATGTTTAAATGGATGCAAAATTTTAATACAGATGGAACAGTAAAAAGTTCAGTAGAAAAAGAATATTAAGTTCACCTCAAACATATTTAGAGAGTACTGGTATAAGATGTTTTATTGCTGGTATATTACTCCAGTCACGATTGCTAAAATGAGTCGCTCCTTTTCCCTGAAATGCTGGAAATGCAATGAACAGATTGGATCTTTCTTCCAATGGTAGTGACAAAGTTACAAAGCTCAACTGGAAATTAATTCATCATAGAATGGAACAAATTTTGAAAGTTGTAATTCCATTTCAACCCAAGATATTTCTATTAAACTTCAACAAACCACACATTTCTTCAAAATATACTGAACTGGCATTGTATATAATAACAGCTAAAAAAATTGTTGTATGTTTTTTAATGGAAATGATCACAGAACCCCTCTATGGAAGAATGATTAAACAAATTGTGGGAATATGCTTCGATGTCTAGAATAACTTCATATCTAAAATATAAATCTGATGTACAGTTCAGTTGTATTTGGTAACCATTTTTGGACTACATGGAATTGTGCCACATCCCAAATTTGGATTCTAGAGTTTATATTTCAATCTGATATATAGCCTATATGTTACTTACAGTATTCTTTTAATTAATTAATGTAATTTATAGGAGTGCCCATCTCACAGCAGTGACTCTGGATAGTGTACAAAAATTAAATAAATTGTTTATTTATTTATATTTTTTTCTTCCACACTTATCAATTTCAATTGTGTCAATTGAATATTTTGACAGTTCAATAGGGACATGTTTTGACTAAAAGTTGGATGAGAAATGTCTTACAGTGCTCCAAAATGTTAATGGTGTATTAAAATATATCGGCCATATGCTATTTATTTAGGTCAAGTGGTTATTTGAGATTTGTTAGTCGTCCGCCCATATGTATTTCCTATACACTTTTAAATATGTACTTGTATCAACATTATTTATTATCATTTTTTCTTGAAATTACAATTATAATAAAATAAAAGTTAAGGAATTTTGCAACAGGTCATCAGCCACTGAGTTTGAGCTTTTTAACATGTAACTAGAATGTCTGCATATATAGAATTGATTAATATTGAGTTGCCCTCCCAGAGCAAAATGAGATGATGCCATTGTTGCCAAATTAATTACGTTATTTTATCAGAATATGTCATATTGACATCATTGTATGTCAGTTTGATACCAATGATACTAGAAGTGACCCAGCAAATAATGGAAGAACTAGAGCCATGTCTTCTAACAGCTAATGAGCTCTCCCCAATATCCTGCTGACTGGTTTGATAAGCTAAGATGATGATGGAGCAGCAGCTTCCCTAATGAGCTTCTTATGACTGGTTTGATATGGATTTCAAAATAACTTGTGCCAATTTAAGAAGAGATATCAGGAAAGTTAGAGTTGAACATTCATCATAGACGTTTAAGGCATTAATAAATTAGAAACAAATGAACGTAAGTTTCTTAAGGAAGAAGATACTGTTGATGCATGTTCTTTGGTAACTGATCTCAAAAATTCCTTTACTACTACTTATCCCTGTGTGATCACCTTTTTTGAAAGGTTGCTGCTGCTTTTTTATTTTGAAATTGGGTCCTTAACCAAGCTCTAGATGTAAAGAGAATTAATAGGATGCATTTACTCTTGTATTTTGGGTTCACCATGCCTGGCCACGCCCTTTCTCCCATGTAAAATCTGTACCTCTCTATTATGGTATTTAAAATCGGCTGTTAAAGTATTACCTGTTTTTTCATTTTTTTCTTTTCTAAATATATATAAATATATGTATTTATAAACTGCATCTTAGATTGAGGTTCTTAAGATTGTAGGTGAGCTATAAATAAATAAATACATACATACATACATACATACATACATACATACATACATACAATATTGTTCTTTGAAAATACTGCTATAACCTTTCATGAGATCATGAGGTACACTGAGGGGTGTGTGTGTGTGTGTATAGAAAGAGAGAGTTGAGCAGCACCTCTAGGTACTCCACAATTTAAATGCTCCAGCACTGTTTTAGCTCTTTTCTGCTTGTTCTTGTGGAAAGTCAGACTGGGCATGACGCTGAAGAATGACCATTAACTTGACTTCTTCTTGTGGGTGGAATCAGAATCCAAATTTTGCATACCTCTCATTGACATGCTTATATAGTTTGTTGCTGTTGAGCTTTTAAATGTGACACTAACACATGAAGATTCATCATTTTTAAATGTACACTTAAGTTCAACATCAACTAGAACAGGGCTTTCCAAAGTTTTTCCCACGGCGACACACCAACCAGCGTTGGTGTGTCGCCTCGGGAAAACTCAGAAGTGCGGCAGCGCGCAAAAACCCAGAAGCGCTGCTGCCGCTTTTGGTTTTACGCTCTGCAATTGGTGTGTCGCCGTGGGAAAACCCGGAAGCGCTGATGATGATCAGCGCTTCCGGGTTGTGTGGCGACACACCAGACTGTGTGTGGCAACACACTTTTGTGTCATGACACACAGTTTGGAAAGCTCTGAACTAGAAACTAAAATTTCACAGATGGCACATTAAAAGATTTAAGTACTTTATAGTGATAGAGATTAATTACCAATTGCCAAAGAAGGTAGTAGACCAATAACTTTTCAAAATGCAGAGGTTGGACTTCTTGTTTTTTTAAAAATGTTTTAAAAGGTTTTACATATCCAATTTTATTGCAAGTTGGTAGCAATCATAGACTGCTACTCCACCTACACATGTAGTTTTAGAGTGAAAAATAGGAAACACAAAACGTGAAGCAATCGTTTTGGCACATTTTTTTTTGCATCCTGCCATCCAGCCAGCAAAATGTGACTGTTTTGTGGCTCTTTGTTGGAAAATTGTGTAAAAAAAATGCTTCTGCTGCTTAATTCTTGCATCAGTAACATTAACAACAAAAGCAAAAGACCCTCCCCAACACCCACTATTACTGCATTTGCAATTGCCAGGCTTGTCAAACCAGCAAAACCTGCATTGAAATATACTTCAAAAGTTCAACTTCAACAAGGCACAAAAGCATGCCCAGACTGCACACACCCACACCTAAGCTCAGCAAACCAACCAAAGCATCATAGATGTCTTTTAGAAAGGCTCTCTTCATTTGTTGAGGTTTTGTGTATGTGCATGCCTTTGTATGTTCAGGTGCTTTTGTGCTTTGTCTTGATCTTGAGCTTTTAAGGTATATTTTAAAATGCAAAGAATCAATTTTTTTAAAATGCACCTTGACATTCAACCTCAGGACAGAAGAGCATGCATAGTTGCATACCTACCAAACCTCAATAAATCTATCAAATCATTGAAAGATAGATAACATTAGGATCTCTGCATTTACAGATTGCACTCTAATGTAAATGCACGGACATAGTTTTGCATTTGGGTGCCTTTAACTGCCTTTACCCCCCTTTTTTTGCAGCTACCTGTCTGCACAAGAAAACACAAGGCAAGAACTCACATCCAACCCATCCACATCAACTTTTAACTGCCTGATAGGAAATATTTTTAAAAAAAAGTAAATTACTCATCAGGTAGGCAAGAAGGTAGGCGTGCAGCCATAAGCAGTCTTCCGACTGGGCTACAATATGCTTCATAGTACTACCTTCATGCAGATTGGTGACAGGCTCAACAACATTATGCTGGCCATGCATGAAAGAGATGGACCATGGGAACAAGACTGAGGGAAGCAGGGGGGAGGGGGTCTGAATCTCTCTGCAACTCAGATTGTGCAATTACTATGGTACAATCCCAGTGTGTACCACAGAAGGTCATTACTTCAGTGTGCACCACTCAAGTAATACAGTGACTAGGGTTGCAGTGTTAATACTCAGGTTTAGGCATAAGCAGTGGTATGTCACCACATCACTGTTTTGCAGAACATAATCTCATTTGGTAGAGATTGGTGGGAAAGGACATAAGTAATTCTAGAATTTATAAAATACTATGAGAACGTAAAGCTATGCTAACTTATATTAAGTCTAATACTTGCTGAAGCCCTGTTACGGTTTGTTGGGATATGGCCCAACCAATTATAACTAAAGAAATACTAAAATAAAACATAGAATGGTATGTATATATTTAAAAGGAGAAGAAAAATGGGGGGAGAAGGAAGGGGGGGGAAAGGAAGAGAAAATATATTGAGTTGTGGAAGCTTAGTTAAGGCTCAGCATCACCTCACTTGGAGGAGTTGTTTACGTTTAATCATAGCTCTGACACAGAACTGGGCTACATTGTCTGAAATCCCTGCCACCTGGTCAGCCAGCAAGAGACTAAGATAGTCAGCCTCTGGCCTGCCCAGGTATTGTGTTATACAAAGGGAAATATACAATGTCCTTTTATAGTTATCTATCGTAGTTATTTACAGCATTTAGATTATTCATAGTAAAATTAATTTTATAGGATTCTTTTGCACTTTAATTCCTGTACTCTGTAATTTTATGTTAATAATTTTATCTTCCCTTCATTTTATTCTATCAATATGACTTTTTATTTCTATTTTAGTGTAATTGTTATATTATTAGTTCTATGCTGATCTATGACTGAAATAAAATTGATTGATTGATTGATTGATTGATTGATTGATTGGAAATAGATGTATCATCAGACATCCATCTAACCAGGCCTGAGCTTTGACTGCTCAGAATAGGAGCAGGTCCATCTTCCTACTCCTATATCTGTGTATTTGAAATTTCTTCCCTAACTGAAACATTTTGCTCTTTTCTGTTAAATTTCATTCTAGTACTTTCAGTCTATTTCTCCACCTTACCAAGACTGTTTTGAATTCTGTTTCTTTAGCTATCCCACCAAATTTTACATCTATACATCTTTACAAGCATTCCCTCTATTTCTTAATCCAAGTTAGTACAAATTTTGAAGAATAGAGGGACCACGAAGGCTGATCCTACTTGAAATCTCTCTCCAATTTGATAAGCATTCTTTATGGTTTTCAAACCAGTTACATCTCTACTTCATTGCCATGTCATACAACGCTAATCAGAATGTCAGAAGGTATTAGGTAAGCTTAATCTGATAAGATTTATTCTTGGCAAATTCAAGCTGACTTCTGATAGTTGCCACAGTGTTTCCAAGGTACTTGCATATCAATCACTTTATGGCCTGCTCTAGAATTTCCCCAGCTGTAAATGTCAGACTGATGGAGATATAATTCCCCAGATTCAACTTTCTTCCTTTTTGAAAATAGTATTTGATACCTGACCCTTCACCATGTCTCCCAGATTTCTAAACAAGGGTTCAGCCAGACCATCAGCTACTTACTTTTGTATCCTGTGATGCAGTTTATCTGGTTTTGGATATTTAACCTTATTCAAAATAAAGAGGCATTTATTGACCACTTTTCTGTCCACCTCAAGCAACAACCCTTCATCCTATTTTTCATAAGTTTCTGATACGAGACACAATTTTTCATTAGAGAATACTACAGTTGACTAAAGAAGACTGAATTTGGAGTTACATAACCTTGCAATTTTGTTACCTGTTAGCATTTTGCCAAGCATTTTGAGCACTTGGTGTGCTGATTTTTTTCTTTTAGTTTAAACATACTTAAAGAAGCCCTTTTATATTATAGGTAGTCGTCGTTTAGCGACCACAATCGGGACTGGCAACTCAGTCATTAAGCGAAGCAGTTGCTAAGTGAAACCACGGCTGTGTTTATGATCTTAACTTCAGCTTTCCTTTGCTTTACAGACCTGCGAAGGTCATTAATGCAAGGATTGGTTGTAAAGTTACTTTTTCATCACCGTCATAACTGAACTGTTGCTAAACGAGGCAGTTGCTAAACAAGGAATACTTGTATTCTTAACATGTTTTGTTTACCTCAGCTCATTTTGGGAACTTTTGCTTTCCTGACACCAGCTCTATAGCTCCTTGTCCTCTTCCTTTCTTACCTGCCCTTTTTTCAATTTTCTGTATGTGTCCTTTTTATTTTCAGTTCTTCATTAAACATTTTATGTAGCCTCACTTGTTCCTTCTCTTGTCCTCCATTGTTTTTCCTCATTTGAATTGTTTGCAATTATTGTAGGTCATGCATTACCTTTTTCTGCCATAGGATCCTTGTTATCATTGCTCAGAGTTTATTAAGATCTTCTGTTTTAAATTTCTAAAATATGTACAGTATTTGACTACTGTCAGGTTTAGTTTTCCTTAAAATCAAGAACGCTAGCTTTAAATGATCACTTTATCCCATTGTTCCTGTTACTTCAACTTCCTCAGCAAAGCCTTATCTGTTCATCAGTATCACTGAAGCTAGGTGATCCTTTTGTGTCTTTGTCCAGTCTCTGAAGAAGAAAGTTGATGGGGTAGTTAACGGTTACAGGCTTTTTTCAAAGATCTGTACTTCGCTTTTGGAAGGCTTTATCCTTGGTCAGACAGGTGATACAATATTGCTTTTATTTGTTCCTCAACTTATTTTTACCCCTAATATTCTCTACAAAGTTTGCACATTTATTCATTTGGATTTCTGAGCAAGAATGGATATGTTTACCATACTCTGCAACTCTTCCTTTTCTATTTGCTTCTACTAATTTTGAACTCATTCTGTAGTACAGCTTCTTTTCATTCTACTCTTTTAATCGCTATATTCCATTCATGAGAGTCATACCACCAGATCTCCTTTATATCAGTTAAACCATATTTGCTTTCCTGTGTTAAGAAGTCAAATTCATTTTGATTTAATTCCCATAGTGTGTGTACAGTATACATGATGAAGATATGAACTATGAGTCAGTGTTCTTTTAGATTTTCCCTTTTCAGAAATTCAATTTCAGGAACACTCCCATTTTCTACAGTGCACAAATCTTTATCTGAGCTTCTTACTTCAGAATTGTATGTTTCCACTCCCTACAGGAGCTAGTTTTTAAAGACCTGCTAATCAGATTCACACAGTTTTGGTGAAACACATTTTTACCAGTCCTTGTGAGATGGAACCCCTCTTCTATCAGCAGTCCATTATCCAGCTAACTTAGACCACGGCCCCAGAAGTTCATTCTGTCCCATCAACACTATTTGAATCATTGAGTCATTGATCTGTAAAATCTGTCTTTCAGCTTCTGGTTCTCTTCCATGGCCTGGAACAATAGATGAGGTTGGCACCTGAGCTCCAGGTGTGTTGCGCTTCATTTCAAGATTTTTCATGTCTGCGATGGTAGCTGTAGTTGTCGCTGTTTTTTGCAGAATCATTTGTCTTCACGTGAGACTTCAGTAGACGGCAGTATATTAAGTAAACAAATAAGTCTTGGAATTTGTTTTGTCATTTCTCTGATCCTTGATTGACAAGCCGATTGATCCAACTGGGATAGTTTCTTTTAATTCCTGTGGTAGTGATGATGGCAGCTAGGCCTTTATTACAGAAGGGGCTTTTTTATACGAATATATACAAAATATTTTATGTTCACTTGCTAAAAACTTAGATTTCTTGTTTTTTGTCTGTTTTAACCTTATCCCTTTGCATTTTGAGGATTTGGGGTTTTTTTTACCTATATTCATTCATTCTAATTAGATTTCAGTTTTTAACCTTTTTTATTATTAATTTGTTATTGCTTTTTTAGATAATAACAAAACAAAACAAAAACAAAAACCAATATACACAGATACATACATTATAAAAAAAACAGGTGCTTAAAAATGAGAAAAGTATAACAGAAAACGTAAAATAAAAATATGAAAGATTTCAGTTTTTAAACTTGATACTTTTGTGTACTAACAACATCTTTCACCCAAACACAAACTTACTGATTTCATTTGTCTTCTTCTCACTCTTCTCTGATTACAAATCTCTGTTAACACTTTCTTTAATCTTTTACTCTTAGACCTTTATGGCTTTTCCTACCTTTCTTTTTCTTCCCCCAAAGTCACTTCTTCTAGCTTCTTCCTTCAAGCATTTGGGTTTAAGGTTGATTCTCACAACAGAACACATCTTCCTCTGATGATGCCATACCATTCCTCTTTCTCTCAGCCTTCACCCTTTATGGGAACTCTCAGCTGGTTGAAGGCAGAATCTCTATTGTGCTGGCTGTCACCTTCTTCCTGCCCAGCCCCTCAGGAGTCCACAAAGCTACTTTGTGGCTCCTCCTTTCTCTGTCCCCAGGAACTGTTCACTTCTTTTAATATATGCTGCATAACAATGATCCCTCAGTCTTCTCTCCCAGCTAAGTTTTTATCTAGAACTCCTGAAGCTGGATTGTGAATACAGTTTCTCAGCACCAATCATCCCCCTCCCACCCCACCCCCTTCCATATGCATTCTCCCTTCTTCAGTTCACCACTTTGCCCTTTTTCTCCTGGGACTTCTTCTTAGTCTTGAGTTGCTTATTTTCTATAGGTTTTGTCATTTCTGGTCTTCATACTTTCTTACTTTTCTTTGTTTTTTCTTTGCTACTATCTTCAGATTGCCATTGTAATGACCAGCAGCCCCTTCTCTACCAATAGCTAGGCTGACCATATTTCCTTGAGACAAAAACGGGACATTGGGATGGCAAAATGGGACGGGGTCTTATGTAATATTCCGTATTAATGAAAAAGACAAGGGTTCCCGCCCCCGGTCTGCGCGATTGGCTCCCGCCTGCAAACCCCGCCCCCGGTCCATGCAATTGGCTCCCGCCTGCAAACCCCACCCCAGTCCACGTGATTGGCTCCCGTCTGCAAACCCCGTGCCCAGTACTCACAATTGGCTCCCGCCTGCAATCCCCACCCCCGTTCCGTGGAAATGGTCCCTAATCCATTATGGAATTACTGAGGCTGGTATTATTAATCTCTTGCAAATGACAACCACAATTTCAAACAGGGATCTTCAAACCATTTTTGCAACATAACAGGGCATTTTTTCTTGAGAAAGAAAATCAGAAGTAAGCCCATCAAACATGCTTAACATTCTGTCAATTGATGGACCCAAGGACAAAAATCTTGTATTTCCATGCTCTAACAATTTAGCGTAATTGTTTCCTGCAAAGTCACAAAAGTTTTTCAGTTCTTCAACTCTGTGTATATATGGAAGTATTTGTATACTTTCACTGCAAAACATTCAATATCAATTGGTAAACAGTTGACAGCACACTTGATGGCACATAATCAGGTGATTGGATTCCAGTAATAACCAATTCAATAAACCCAACTACTGTAGTAAGATAGCATCTTTTATAAATCAATTGGATTCAATGGAAAAGAAAAAATATTTTTGTTTCATGCTCAGATGGTAGTATAGATTGGCTTAGCATGATACTAACTCATGGTTCATCTCTTAATGCAGGGCTTTCCAAAGTTTTCCCGTGGCGACACACCAACCGCCGTTGGTGTGTCGCCACGGGAAAACCCGGAAGTGCCGTCGTTGCAGCAGCACGCAAAAACCCTGAAGGCTGGTGCTACCTTTCTTTTCTTCATTATCGCTAATCTAGGTTCTTCGCCCCACCAATCCTAGGTTCACTTCTCAACTCTCTTCAAACTAAATAAGCCAAGTTCCTCCCTTCAACCCCCCCTCCCTTTCTTACAACCCCTTTTTTTCTGGCTTCTTTTCCTTCCAACCTCTCATCTTCATTTCCCGGTTCCCTCAGGCTTTGCTTTTTCCTCAATAAACATCCCCCTTGAAGCTTCCCAGTTCCCCATCGGCTGCTCACATTCATCCCCCTGCCGATTCAATCCACCCTCCTTTCTCTTTCCTTCTCCTGCCTTTGGGATTCATTAATTTACCAGCTCCACTCGAAGGAAATTTGGCTGACTTGTTTTTAAAGAACCACCTCGGGCACCTAATTTTCTCTCGCCTCTCCCTCCCTTCTGAGTCATATCTACAATCTCCGTAGCAGTCAGGTTCTTTCTCCCTATTATTTTGGCACACACATTTTCACAGTTGATGGGCATTGTAAAACAACCATCCCCGCAGCCAGGGAGGATATCCGTTGGAGCGGCGAGCGCGCAGGAGGGATGCTGCTGCTCAGCTTCAGGACGGGGAAGCCGCCAGTAACTTTGGGCTCACGTTCGCGCCTGCGCCCCTTCTCTCTCTTCAGCCTCGCACCTCATCAGTCTCGCAGTTCTCCTTCCAGTAGGCTGACCATATTTCCTTGAGGGAAAAAACGTCGCTGGACAAAGTGGGCACGCACGTGAGGGGGGGCATGCGTGCACACGTGTGAGCTTCACTGGGGAACTTTCAAAAACGGGACAAAATTGAGAATTTTACTATAATGACGGGACGCTCCAGAAATGGTGAAATAACAAGACAGTCCCGTTCAAAACGGGACGTATGGTCAGCCTACCAATAGCTCTCCTCCTTTGCTAAGTCTCAGTTGTCCCTATGTAGTAATTCTCAGCTCTGTCTTTTCATTTCAAGAAAGGTGTGCCATATGACATGCATGCCTGGTGGGAGATGCTAATAGGTGGCTAATGACCTTGGTGAGAGGAGTCACCGAATACTATGATTATTTTCTTTATCATCTCACAGGGCATAATGCATCCTCTCTGTTATTTAACCATCTAATGTTCTTCAATTTCTTTTTTTTTTCACTCAGAGCTTGTATTATCTACAGTCTGAAAATGGTTGCTATGTTCCAGTGGTCAAAATGTCTTATGCATGTCTTGCTTCTGACTGTTACTGTTGGTCTTGGTCTTCTGTTTAACTGCTTTGTTGATGAAAAGTATCTGTCACTTTCTAATTATATTGTAGCTGTCTCCTTTCTTTGAAAGGATAAATCTTTGCCCTTTCTGATCAGGTAAAGTGTGGCCATTTGCTACAAGCTTGCCTCTACTGCAAATGCATGCCAAGTTGTTTTCGGGCAAGAAGGGAAATGTGCCACAAACATTGCAAGTCACATACTTCTGGCCTGTCATCTTCCCTTTTGCTTCTTAAGTCACCACTGGTAGAAAGACTTACATTTTTTTCTTGGTCCAGTCTCAGGCTCTCATGTTACCAAAGTACAAAGTCTTGACTTAGAAAGAAAATTTGTTAGGGATCCACTCTTAAACTCTCCCACTAAACTCCCCTGGCAAATTCTTAATAGTTCTCCCTTTATGTTTAAGTCCTTTAATTCCCTTTACGTTTAAGTCCTCAGTTGACGATTGCCCTGTTTAGGCACCATTCAAACTTACAATGGCGTTGAAAAAGTAGTTTTACAATCAGTCTTCGAGCTTATGACAGTCGCAGCATCCCTGCAGTCACGTGATCGCCATTTGCGAGCTTCACAGCCAGCTTCCAACAAGCAAGTCAATGGAGAAGCCGGCAGTAAGTCGCAAGTTGCAGTCATGTGATATCGTGCTTAACAACTGTGGGTGATTTCGCTTAATGACTGCAGCAGAACTGATGTAAGTCCGGTGTGGTTACATGATGTTTCACAACAACTGTGTCACTTAGTGACAGTTGCCAGGCCCAATTGTGGTCATTAAATGAGGACTACCTGTACTCACTGCATAACTGCAATATACATAGTTACCTAGATTCATCATTTTTTGAAGTCAGTGGTCCTTTCTTCTGACTGAACAAAGTTGTTTTCACATTAATTTTTAAATTGTGTATTTTCCCCAGTACGGAACAGAACACTTTCAGGGTCATTTAGAATAGGAAAGGAGTGTGATAGAAAATATTACACCAAACACTAAATGATTTGAATATCATCAGAAGATAAGAATCTCTTCTGAACGTGCTTGGGCTTTGTTGAAGAATGTCTCCTTTCTGCTTCTAGATAATTGGTTCTTCCATTCATAGAACAAAAAACATGTGGAGGGGTAGATATGAATCAGCTATGCAGCTATAGGGAGACTGTATCACTTCTCCACCTTCTAGTAATACTAAGTTCAGTACCTATCTTAGAATCTATATACTGTAGTCTGTGGGGAAATTTTAGGAAAACCATTTCAGTTGACCCCTGCAGTTGCTTAGAAAGAAAACAGTGGGGTACTCAAATGTGAATAATGTGAGTTAATTTAAATATGCCCAGAAAACTTTCCCCTTCCCCTATCTGAATACTAGTTCCTCATGTTATATCAGAAGTATATCTAACCCCCCCACCCCATTTTAGAAATAGTTTGTCCAAAATCCCTTCGATGCATAGAAAATCATTTATTAAGATTACTAGTTCAAAGGAATATTTTCATTTGGCAGATGAATAAACTGGAATAGTGAATCTCTATGTTCTGTGTTTTTCCTCCAAATAAATGTTTGTTGAATATGTTCTAGTATTTTGACTTACACAGTGACTTGGCTGCCTGGCAGCAGTAGAATCTCAGTCATTGCAAGAATGCTGTTGACTGAATCACTGTATAAAAATAGTTTTTTACTCAGGCAGTATATTTTACTGCTTATTCTCTGCTTTGGGTAACTGTTGATAGCTTCTGTGTAATTAAGACTGGTTGGGAAATCTTGGATGCTCTCTTTTGATTGCATTGATTCATTGGGAAAATAAGTCACATGATATACAGTATAGACCATAGCTTTCCAAACTGTGTGTCGCGACACTTTAGTGTGTCGAAACACACAGTTTAGTGTGTCGTGAAGTGGTGGGGCACGGGCGGCAGTGGCGTGGGGGTGCGCGGGCAGCGGCATGGGGGCATGCATGGCGGCGGTGTGCACGGTGGCGGCAGCAGTGCACCATCAGTACTTCTGTGTTTTAGCGAGGCCGCTGCCGCCGCCGCCACACACACCCCCACGCTGCCGCTGTGCGCGCCCCCACTGCTGCCGTTGGTGTGTTACCAATGGCGGCAGTTTGGAAAGCACTAGTATAGACCTTTACTCAGTGAATACATTATATCATGTGAAATAGAATTTTTATACAGGATTCATAAGACACACAGACCAGAAAGAAATACAATGGATGTTCATTCAAACCATTAGAACTTAGAAGCTTAATTCCTATTAATCTTTAGCTGCTTTATAAATAATAAATCATGAAAGCCATCATTTCAGTGAGAGTTGGACATTGACACCAGTTTGATTTGTTCACATACTGTATCACATTGAACCACAATATAGTTTTTAAATTTTGACTTACTGTATTGTATGAATCCAGCATAGTGGTTTGTAAACCATGGTTTATGGCTCAGTATAATGTGTGCATTCAGGCAGAGCTTTAAACCTCAGTTAAAATAGATTATGGCTTTCTGTGAACTATTGCAATTATTGCAGTCTGCTATTGTGTGTGTTCCTTTGGGAGGTATTTGAAGAGTAGAGAGCTGTGTCGTTAGTTGCTGAGAGTTCTTGGTTCTGGGCCACAGCAGTGGTGAAGGAACGGAATGATAGTTGGAAGTCACAAGGGACACCAGACACCAGATCTGCAGGCCTCTCTCATCTTGGGTAAAGTCAGTGTTCAGGACTCTACCATCAGTGCAAGGTGGAAGCCGCTGCTCATTAAAAAGAACATTGATGCTTATCTCCAGTTTTTCAACTTCAGACTTCTGGAAGAAGGTTCTATGTGCAAATAAGTTAAAAGTGGAACTTTGCAGACTACATGGGTATCATTACCCCTGGCAAAACTTGCAGCATTCCATAATAAGAACCTCATGGCAGTTGTCATGCATGGAGGTGGTAGCCTCATGTTTTGGGATGGTTTGGGGCACCTTTGGACTTGGAAGATATCAGGTCATCAGTTGAAGCTGAAGTGTAAGGACCCCAAATTTACAAGGCAGTCTACAAGAGAATGAATGAAAATGAATTCAGTGTTTAGAAGTAACCAAATCAAACTCTAGACATAAACTCATTGAAAAGGTTTTTAAATTATTTTATGTTTAAACATGCCAAAAAAGAATTTTTTAAAAAGGGGGGGGAAAGACAGCAAAAAAGGACAGGAAAAACTTGTTACATATAGGAAATCACTCAAATCATTTCAAAACCCTAATTTTGAAATGCATCATTAAACCTTCATCATAATAAACAGAGCCCCAGTTTGGTGTAGTGGTGAAGGGGCTGGCCTCAAATCCAGAACACAGAGAGTTCTGGGCCTGCCTTAGGCATGAAAGCAGCTGGGTGAATTTGGGCCAGTCACTCTCTCAGCCTAACCCACCTCACAGGGTTGTTGTGGGAAAAATGGATGGGCAGGAGTATTAGGTATGTTCACTGCCTTGAGATAGATAGACAGACAGACAGACACAGACAGAGACACAGACACAGACACAGACACAGACAGACACACAGACACACAGACATACAAATGCACACGTGCGCATACATACATACATACATACATAGGTGGGATAAACATATTATTATTAATATTAATGATTTCAACATCATTAAATCATAATTCTTAAGCTGAATCCAAAGGGGAGCTCGATTCTGAAGTGATTCTATCATGTAATTGAGGATAAAAATGCCTCCCCCCCAATTTAAAAGGAATTATACGTTCATTTATAATTCCATAAAAATGATGGGATAAAAATAAGGTGATAGTATAAAATAGAAATCAATTGATATTAAAATAATGGTTTAGCCTATTTTTTGAAGAGATTCCAGACTCTACCTATTTTGGTTGGGAAAATTTGTGCCTGAAGCAGAGATAAATTAACTAATTGAGAAAGTTTCTAGAATGTCAGCAATAGCATTACCATAACAACCCAATGACATCAACATTTATCTATCTTTATAGAATAACCATTTAGGATACAGATATTACTATTATAGTTGCTGCTGCTGCTGCTTTTGAAATAAAACTAGAAGTAGAGCCTTTATTGTAAAACTGGGGTGGGGATTCTTTTTTATGCCAAGGGCCATTTTGACATTTATAACATCACTCAAGGGCCGGGGGTGGGGTTTGCGGGCAGGAGCCAATCGCGCAGAAGGGGGTGGGGCTTGCGGGCAGGAGCCAATCACACGCAGTGGGGGGCTGCCATGCCCGGTGCAATGGGGGCCGCTGCCGCTGCGCCCGCCATGCCCCAGTCACGCCCGCTGCAGTGCCTGTGCCCACCGCCACGCCCACCATGCCCGCTGCTGTGCCTGCTGCCGCTATGCCCACCATGCCTGCCGCCACGCCCGCCACCACACCCACCATGCCTGCTGCCGTCACGCCCGCCATGCCTGCTGCCGGCTGGGCTCCTAACAGGCGCTTCTCTGAGACTTGCCATACAGTAGCTCTGGGGCTTTTTGCTGCACCATGACTCTGGGGCTTCTTGCTGCGCTCTGGCTCTGGGGCTGCTTCCCCCGCTGTGGCTCTGGGACTGCTTGCACCCTCCCCCACCTGGCAGCAGCCAACCCTGCCGTACCTCACCTGTCCATCCGCACACCCCCACCTGGCAGCAGACACTTGCCTGCCTCCCAGCCTGCTTGCAAGCTGCCTGGGACTTGCAACTTCCTGCCAGCTTCCCCACTGACTTTCCTTGTTGGAAGCCGCAGGAAGTTGCAAAGAGATTCTCGCTTAACAACCCACGATCCTCACTTATCAATGGCAATGGGGACTGCAGGCATTGCTGTCACTAAGCGATGTGGTCACGTGACATAGTGCTTTACGACAGCATCGGTTAGTGACAGAAATTCTGGCCCCGATTACTGTTGTTAACTGAGAACTAGTACCAGCCGAGACACCAGAGTATGGGAGGAGGGGAGGCGGTTGTCATCCAAGAGTCTCTACTGGCCTTCAGGGGCACTGCTCCACAAGTGGCCGGTTGTGAGACCCTGTTTTTCAAATTGGGTTCCCGAGAGCAGTTGGGAATGCTGCTGCTGTACCAGCCTCCCTGCTGCATAGCAACCTCCCTGCCTGAGTTGCTGGAGGCCATCTCGGGGCTGGCGGTGGAGTTCCCCAGGCTTATGGTTCTCAGGGACTTCAACCTGCCGTCCCTGGGACGTACCTTAGAGGCGGCTTAGGAGTACATGGCTACCATGGCAGCCATGGGCCTGTTCCAGATTATTCGGGACCCGATTTGAGACAGTGGCCTCACCCCAGACTTGGTTTTCTTGTCGGAGCAGTGGCAATGAGACTTTATATTGAGACTTACCTCTGTACCCATGCCAGAACTAGTTGTTGCTCTCCAAATTTGATGAGGTTGTTGAGCTATGCAGCACTCTTATGATGTTGGATCCCACTTTGCAATGTAAGTGAATCCATACTTGATACTTTTCTTTTTTATTTGCCACCATATTAAGTACCCTGATGTAATTGTATGTGGGAATGACCTTGGGAGACTGGGCAACGAGATGCAGCCAAGTGAACGGTGAGATAAAAGGCAGCATAGCCCACAGCAGAAATGTGGGCAGGGCAAGAGGCTCAGAAGAGCCCTTCCCTAGTTTATTGGGCTGTAAAGGGGACGGGCAGGGGCAGTGTTGCCAGTTGGGTGGTTTTCCCGCCCAATTGGGCTAGTTTCGGAGATCAGTTGCAGGAAATTTTTGGTGTTTGTGGGTTGCATGTTTTTTTGGCTATTTTGGGCTACTTTTAAGGGGTATAGTTTTGGGGCGATAGCCTCGAGGGTGGGGTGGGGTGGTCATGGTGGCAGCATTTAAAGAGCCTCTCTTTTCACTCTTACATGCACTTGGGAGGGCCTTCAGAGTAAGTAGGGAGCTGCTTCCCTTTCTCTCCCCCTCCTGCGAGTGTTATTTTATGCCGATGGGGAGGGGCTACTGAGGGGGCATTGTATCCCAGCCAGTTGCTGAAGGGCAGCCCCCAAGCCACCTTCCCTCGTAGCTCCGGCTCTCTCGTGAGTTATAGACACACGTATAGAGCACACGCAGCCCCCCCTCCTGTGGCTGTGGCTGAGCAGCACAGCACCCCCTTCTGCTCTGCCTTGCATTTCCAAACCCCCGTCCTCGGCTCGCACTTTGCACGCCTCCCCGCTTGCAGATGCGTGCACAATCCCCATCCCTGCCCAGGGTCCGTTTGTGCTCCTCCGGTGTTGGAGGTAGGAAGCTTAGGAGGTTTGGAGATCAGTTGCAGGAAATTTTTGGCGTTTGCAGGTTGTGGTTTTTGGGGGCAACTTTTGGGCTACTTTTAATGGCGTGTTGGGCTATAAACATTTCGGGCATCTGGCAACACTGGGCAGGGGGGAGAAAAGTACTTTCAGACTTGCAAGTTTCTATTAATGTAACCTTACAATAAAGTAGAATTAGCTCATCTGGTCCTGTTTCCTGTCTGGTCTACCTCATAAGACTGACACCTGAAGAGGAAAAATCAAGTAAAATGAAAAAGAAAACTTCATTTATTGAAAAATGTTCATGTGTTCACATTTGATTCCAGACTCCTTTTTTTCTGTGTGCTACACATACAATAAGATCTATTTTTGTACTAAAATACAAAATTGCATTTTGAAATAAAAATAGTAGAAAGAGAGAGAAAACCTATTGCAGTACCAGGCTACTGTTCATACCCAGTGTGGTGCTCTCCAAGCCAGCAGTTACTTCTCTTTTAGGAGTAGTTGCTGGTAAGTTCTGGAGAGAATTAGAGGCCTAAGATCAAAGATGGAAAGAGCTCCTTTATCTGGTAGTGAACACCTTCCTTCTGTCTTCTTTTCTGACTGCTACCTTTATTCAAACAAACCAATTATACTACCAATGTAGTCAAATAAGTACAGTAAAATGGTTGCCTAACCTAGACTCCTAGTTTAACCTAGAGTGTGAATGGAAGTGGTACTTGCTTCTGATTGGCTGGTTCTGATGGGCAGTTTTGCACCTAATTGGAAGTAGCAACTGTCCTTCAAAAGTATTTCCTGGTGGTCTGAAGGGGAAGCTGCCCATTAACTCTTTTTCAACCCTAGCTATCAGCTTTAGCTTGTTTATTCCCCCCCCCCAACTTTCCCCTACACCCATCTCCCTGCTTCTGGAAGGGAAGGGAGGAATTACAGTATTTCAGCTGCATTCTTGTGAGATCCTAATACGTCCCAGGGAAAGCAAAGCATTCTTACTTTTTAGTTAAGATTCCTTACTTATACAGTATAGGCTAGAAAAGAAATACAATCTCTCCTACTTTTCAGTTCTCAAATTATTTCTCAGTTAAGAATGATTATTTCAATTAATTATAACTAGTTCTGTGCATAATTGTTTTGGATATAATCATTTAGATCATGGGTGTCCAACCTTTTGGCTTCCCTGGGCCACATTGAGTGAAGAGGAATTGTCTTGGGTCACACATAAAATATATAATATAATTAATGTATATAAGTAATAAAACTTCATTTATTTTTTTATATTTTTATTATAAAATTTTAAAAAAGAGGGCAACATAAAACTAGTGGGATATTTGACCTTGTTTTTGTGAAACTAACGCATCAATGTCTGGTTCGATGAGAATGGTTGCAATTCTCAGAGTTCTCAAGGTGCTTGTCAGAAATTTTAATTCTAATTTTACTCTTTGTGTGCTTCATCCTTGAAAATAGTTGCTCACAAATGTACGTGCTGCCAAAAAGCGATGTCATGAATAAGGCGTGATTGTGAAGCGAGGGATATTTTTTTCTGGGAAGATAGGTCTTATAAAAGTCCAGTAGAGAGACATGATCAATTTTTTCTTTGAGTTGAATGTCTGATTGCAACTCTATGCATTCCATTTGGAAATTCGGAGGTAATGTAGTTATGTCGACTAAAAATGGAGTCTAAAATATACCAAAATATTGATGATTTTTCCGGAAATCTTGAAACCTGTTCTCAAACTCCTGTATCAAACTGAAAAGCAAGGCTGCATATTTCTCGCTGTTCACTGGACTGTGTTTAGCCAATGTATTAAAATGTATAAAATTATTTTCTATAACTTGAGCTTGCCATACTTTTAAGTTTCATTTCAAACGCTGTTATGGTTTGAAACATTGCAGTGATAAGTTGGTTTTCACCTTGAAGACGCATGTTTAACTAATTTAAATGAGCGGTCAAATCCACCAAAAATGCTAAATCTGTGAGCCATTTTTCATCTTCAAGTTCTGGTACAAAGTTTCTTTTTGATTCCATAAATGACTTGATTTCATTTCGCAAATCATAAAATATTTTCAGCATTTTACCCCGACTTAGCCACCTTACCTTAGAAAAGTAAATGATATCCCCATAATCAGCATCCATAGTTTTAAGGAACTCCTGGAATTGGCGATGATTCAATCCCTTGGCCCTTATGAAATTCACTGCTTTGATGACATGCATGACATCCATTTTTAAAGCTTTCGCGCATAAATTTTCTTGATGTAGAATGCAGTGATACTTCATCAAACGTGAGTTGCTGGCAGCACTTGCATAGTTTTCTATCAATTTTGTAAGTCCCTCACTTTTACCAACCATTGCCGGGGCGCCATCAGTAGATATACCAGATATGTTGACGATGATTAAAGAAAATCGCTTTAATGTCATTTTTACTGCTTCGTACAAATCAAGAGTTTTAGTTGTGTCTTTTAATGGTACCAAAGAAGCCATTTCTTCAGTGACATTACATTCGTTATCAATACCTCTAATAAAAATGGCAAGTTGAGCCGCATCAGTAATTTCACCCATTGCCAAAGCATAAAATTTGAAATTAGCAGCTTTACTCTTCATACCTCTTTCAATAGATTTTCCTATTTTTTCAATTCACCTGGCTATAGTCTGGGGGGACAAACTGATTTTAGAAAAATCGCTTTTTTTATCAGGACAAATTATATCTGCCACGCTTTCCATGCATTGCTTAATAAACTCACCATTGGTAAATGGTTTTGATTTTTTTGCAATCAGATTTGCTACCAAATAACTAGCTTTTATAATAGAGTCCTTTTGAATTGTGACTTTTTAAAAAAAAATTGTTGAGACGAGACTTTTTTTCAGTTCCGCTAATTTGTCTTTACGACAAATTCCTTGATACGCTTCGAATTTGCCAGCATGTTTTTCCGTATAATGCCTTTTCAAATTGTGGTCTTTGAAAACTGACACATTTTCCCTACAAATTAAGCATAGTGCCTTAGTATTTGTCTTGACACAAAAGGACTCATCTGTCCATTTTTTGTTGAATACTCTGCGATTTTTCTTTCTTTTCTTTTCTTTTCTTTTCTTTTCTTTTCTTTTCTTTTCTTTTCTTTTCTTTTCTTTTCTTTTCTTTTCTTTTCTTTTCTTTTCTTTTTTGGGTTCTGTTTTCTGTTGAAACGATGTTGAAGCCATGCTGGAATAAATTTATTTAGGAATAATTTTTTTTTAAGAAATAACACAACAAGCCCATCGTAAATTGTTCGGTAGGTAAATAAACAAAGCAAAGTTTAATAATCAAATAAGAAAACTTACATGTCTACTTAATAATAATAGCAATGCCTGTCTTCACAGAACACGTGTAGGTAGGTTGAAATATATATAACGCCAAGTTGCCACAAGCTGATGTGTGTAGCGGGCAGCGGTGGCATTAGCACTGCACTGCCCCCTCCCCTACACAGCGTTCCATTGTTTCTAGCTACGCAGTCCACGCTCGAGCACTGCATGATTGAGTCACGCAAAATAATGGTTAAAGTTTACGATTTTTTGGGGCCGCATTACTAGTTGTTCAGGGCCATATGTGGGCCACGGGCCACGGGTTGGACATGCCTGATTTAGATTATCTATTATTAACATTATCCACAAATGTTAACTGTCTCTCTCTGATCAGAATATTCATCTATCATCCCCTCTGCCCCAGCAACCATTGCATTTTCTGGGTTGGTTGATTCTTGTCACACCAAGCCACTGAATCCTTAACACATCTTTCCTTGTTCTTCCTTTACGGCAAGTATTCATGGATGGCATCCAAATGCAGTGTTCTTGATGCTTCTTGGGAAATCATATTGCTGGACTGGTCTTGTCCACAAAAAAAGCAAGAGAGACATTAATTGTAATTAGGCCCCAGGCACAGAGCAGCATTCCTCAGCAGCTAGCCATCCTGCAGCTGGCAGTGGTAAAGCGAAGTGGCAGGAAGCTAGTTTTAGTTTACAGTGCTTATGTAAAGGCACTGGGTTTTCCTTTTAAAAAAGGAGAGCTATAAATAAAATGTGAATAAAATGTTCCTCAATCCTTTATTACATTTGGTCTCACATTCACATGACTCAAAAACGGGGGATTGTGCAAGACTCAAAGAGCTTGTCAGGATTGCTTCTCTCATGCTAAGAAACCACTTTCCATATATGGGCTTGGCAACTGTATAATTTGCAAATATTCTGTTTCACTTGAATCATGATTACTTTCAGTGGCTCTAAGAATGACTCAGGGTCATAGAGGTCATTCTTTGAAAAGCTTCATGGTTTCTGTCTGTTGCCACGGGAATTATTATCTGTGCATCTACTAGAAAATAAAATACTGTAGTCAAAAGAAACTGAGACAGAAGCTAAGCCTATTAGCATATAAATAGCTATGTGGCCACACAAGAGTAAAAAAGAAATGGATTGGAACATGTTTTAACTCAAACCTGTTAGTCAAATGGTTCTCCAGGAAAAGCAGCTCTTCCAATCCTTTATATGTTTGCTCTGAACTAAATTCATTGAGTTCAGTGAAACATCCCAGTAAAATTTGGTTTAGGGTTGCAGGGCAAATCAATTCTAAAAATATTAAATTAGACTGCACATACACTATGTATAATTATGAGAATAGCTTGCTAAAATTAATCAAATCCTAGGGAGACAAAATATTTCGTGCTGCAAAATAGTGTTCTCCTTTTATATTTTTATGCCCTCTAATACTACACCTTGAAAATGGTGAATGTGTTTAAAATGGAAATGATTCAGCCAACAATAATCCAAGTAGTCCTTTGCTAAAGCTAATTACAGCTGTTCATACCATTTTCAGCCTGTGTTTCAACAGAGCCCTTGTGTTCCCTTGAGAGCTGATCAGAGATTCCTTAATTAGAAGACCCAGAATGGGGCACAGGCTTCTCAGGAAGGTAGTTTGCCAGATGCTATTGGTGAGCTCATAGAATAGGCTTAGCCAAGGCTTCCAGGCAAATTGAAAGGGCTCTCTAGAAGATGACCTGGAATCCTCTGAACTGGGGTTGCCATGGCTGTGCTTGAATAAAAAGGGTCTGTGACTGAAAAAGAGTAGACAACACTGGCACAAAACTAGTGTTCTATTTAAAATAGTCTAGGAAACTTTTGAAGTCAGAGGAATTTACAAAATTAAGTATTTCAAACTTCATAAATGGGGCAACTAGCCCCAAAGCTTACATCAGAGCTTTCCAAACTGTGTGTGGCGACACAAAAGTGTGTCGCCACACACAGCGTGGTGTGTCGCCACACCACCCGGAAGCGGCGGTGCGCGCGTGCACGGCGGCCACCATGCACGCGCTGCCGCATGCCCCCCGCGCCGCCCCACGCCCCCCGCGCCGCCACCGTGCGCGCGCCCCGCCACACGCCCTCCCGCGCCGCCACACGCCCCCCGCACCGCCGCCGTGCGTGCGCCACCGCTGCTGCTGCTGGTGTGTCGCCAGCAACAGCACTTTGGAAAGCCCTGGCTTAAATAATAAAAATTAAAAATACTGTTGGCAGAAAACAATTTTGCCTTTTCTGCTAAGCCATTCAATAACATCTCCGTATAGAATTTAAAGAAAGACATGGCAATGCGTTTATTACTTTTCTGTTGACTTACTTGCCTGTTCCACTAGCATGGAGGCTCTGAATGGTTGGAGAAGATAGGCCTGAACTTTCATGGTTTTTAAAGACGTGTGACTATAATGTGCTGGTGGCAAATAATCCCTCCCTTTCCTTCTGGGTCAGTCTAAAGCTTAAGTCAGTTAAAAGCACAGATAGTAGAACAGAGTCAGTTTTATTTAAAGACAATGTGGAATTTCTATTGTTAATTCTGAATAGGGCATAACAGATTTAATTCTCTTCAGATAACTTGTTGGAAAACAGCTACTGCTTTCTTTTGTTTCCTCTGCTCCTGGGTCCTTTAAGGAGCAATAGAGTTTAAGGAAGCTAGATTTCAGTTGCTCAGCAACAAGAGTTACATTTGTGAGGAAAATGGGCATAGCACTTTCTTTTCCTACTGACTGATTATTAAGTAATTAAAGTTTTGTTGATGAATTCTAGTTAGAAACTCCCAGGATAGAACAACAAAGTCTGGGTTCATCAAAACCAATTATTGAAAGTGGCAGTGTAAATCCAGATATTTTATCACTGGCTCCCTTAAAATTGCTTTCATTCACCACATTTTCTGTGTTTAAAACAGGGTTAGTGTGTTCTTGCCCAAGAATCTAACTATATGAAAAAGGGTATTTAATATTGGTACTTCAATTTTAAATGGAAATGTAGAAGCAGTTCCATAATAAGTAGTTATCTCTTTGACTGTAGGAGAATGGGGGGGGGGGGGAGGTTTAAAGCACCTTTGGAAATCAACCCATCCCTTTGAACTATTCTTAGAGCTATTATATTTATTATATTATTATGTTATGTATGTTATGTTATGTTATGTTATGTTATGTTATGTTATGTTATGTTATGTTATGTTATGTTATGTTACGTTACGTTACGTTACGTTACGTTACGTTACGTTACGTTATATTCTGGCTTGTTCTTATTGGACTTTGTTAAAGGGAAGGGTTAGGCCAGAAGAGTTAGGCTAGAAAAGTTTAAAGGAAGGCAAAATAAGATTCATCTATGGAGTCCTTGGTGCTCTCTGAGCTTGGTTGTTTATTTGCAGACATTTCATTACCCAACTAGGTAACATCATCAGTGTGAGTAAGTGTGGGGTTTTCTCCCTGTTTATATTCAGTAGCTTGCCCTTCCAGTTTTGGTGGGGGTGTGGTTTTCTCCTTGGTAGAAACAGGGAGCAAACCCCACACCTATTTGCATTGATGATGTTACCTAGTTGGGTAATGAAACGTCTGCAAGCAAACAACCAAGCTCAGAAAGCACAAAGGACTCCACAGTTCAACCCTGATCTACATATACAGTATTCTTTTCTATTGGAGATCCATCTATGCATGAGTTGTTATTAATGTTTGGGGAAGATTTGGTTTCAGAAATGGAAATGCTAATACTAGGAACATAGGAGAAAGTAATTATGTAATGCTGAACTTGATTTTAAATCAAGCTAAAGATTTGTATAGTCAGACACATATTTTGGTATTAAAAAAAATTAGATTTTATTAATTCAGAGCAATAATATTTAGTACCCCAAGGAAAAGAAACTCAAGATGCTTTGGAGTTCCTAAAAAAGAAAAATACTAAAAGGACAACTGCAAATAATTCCAGTGGGGTGAGGGGAGGGAAGGATGACAGCAGAAAAAGCTAATGTGACTACAAAATGCTTAGTGAAATTCTGAAAACAAAAAGGGACACATATAGAAAATAACATAGGACCAGAGTATGAACTGGAATTGTAACCTCAGAATCAGATTAAAAATCTTCCGGTAAAGATGGACGGCGGCTGGAGTGAAATGGAAGAGGCTCCGTGAAAAAGGATCAGAGAACGCGCAGTTCCGAGCCGCATTTTAAAAAGTAATAGCGAGAAGCGGCTGTAGAAAGTGCGGGAGAGTTGGCACTTTCGAAGAGAGAAGCTTTCGGTGGCTTCGGAAGGCTTGGGAAAAGAGAAGCGAATTGAACGTTGTCTTGTCTTGTCGGAGTGTTTGTGTGGATTCGCTGAAAAGAACAAGCTGGGAAGCCGAAAACGAAGGTTGGTTCTGCGGAGGGAAAGTCTTGAAATAGACTAACGTCATTGTCCACTTTGCTAAACTGATTGAAAGAAATATACAAGAAGGAAAAAAATTGTTTCTGAAAGAAGAAGCAAAGCTAACAGGACGGTGAGCATATGTATAATCTCCAGAGTGTGAACATACAGTGAATGGACATCTGGACTGATTTAATTAATTAATTAATAAGTAAGAGAAGCCATTTTCTATTAATAGAACTTTACAATATTTTTGTTTAAACTTGTTGTATAAGAGTTATTAAGTATAAGATTTATCAACAACTATAGAATTGTTTGTAGAAAAAAAATATTAGTATATCAGTTTCATTTTTTTTTAGAAAAATATGATACATACTTGTAGATTTAGATAAGTATATTATAAGTTTAAGATACGTGTGTGTGTGTGTGTGTGTGTGTGTGTATATATATATATATATATATATATATATATATATATATAAGTAAACACATAAAATTAAGAAATTTAACAATTGGTAAAGAGTTGTTAAAGAAAATACTGGTTTTTTTTCTTTTTTTCTATTTCCTCGAAAATGACTGTGAGTACCAGGAGACAGGCATTACAGGGTAGAAGAAGCTCAGAGACTGGGGATGGAGAATGGTTGAAAGCTTTATTTGAAGACTTTACAGTCAAAACTACGCAAACAATTACTCAAACTGTAACAAAAATATTGGAAGAGAAATTAGAAGGTTTAGAAAGAAGATTAGAACAGAAATTATGTAAAATAGAGAAAAAATTAAAAGAAGATATATATGAAGTGAAAAAAACAAATAGAAAACTGTGAAGAAACTTTATATAAAGAGGAAGAACGCATTACATTATTGGAATTAAAAGAGAAAGAACATTGTATAAGATTAAGAGGGATCCCGGAAGAAAAAGAAAATAATATGAGAGATACTGTCATTCCAATGCTGGCTAATTTAATAGAATGGGAGGAAGAAAACTTAGAAGAGGAAATTGAAAGAATGTTTAGAATTAATTCTAAATTTGCACCTATGTACAATAAGCCTAGGGATATTTTGATAGAATTTAAAAAAAAAAAAGATTAGGAATATCATAATACAGGCATCGTACAATAAAAAAATTGAAATAGGAGGAAAAGATATCAGTATCTTTAAAGAAATTCCGGTGAAAATTCTAAAAAAGAGAAAAGAATATAGGTTTTTGACAGATCTTTTGGGGAAAAACAATATCAATTTTAGGTGGGAAATTCCGGAGGGGTTGAGCGTGACATTTAAAGGTCAAAGATATAAGCTAAACTCAATAATAAAAGCAAAAGATTTTTTGAAGAGGTTTGAAAAAGATATAGCTCAATCAAAAGATCAGAGACAAGAGGGAGAAAGTAAAATTCAACACCAAAAGGAAAGAGGAGCTTCTAACACCAAGGAGTTTACTTCACTTTTGATAAATGAGTGAATTAAGAATTATTACCTGGAACATAAACGGAGCTAATTCACCAGTTAAGAGAAAACGTATATTTCAAATACTAAACAATTTAAAATTAGATATAGTTTGTCTTCAAGAAACACATATTAAAAAAACAGATGAAAAATATTTAATAAATAAAAAATTAGGATTAGAATTTATGGCAGCAAATGAAAAAAATGGAGTAGTAATATATACAAAATCATATTTAAAACCTAAATTACTTCAAAAAGATTAAAATGGAAGATATATTATTACTGAAATTGAAATATATAATTCCAAAATGTTATTAGTTGGTATATATGCTCCTAACAAAAATCAATTTTTTTTTTATAAAGAACTATTAAATATCTGTACAGAGTACACACAAAATAATTGGATATTGATGGGTGACTTAAATGGAGTAGTTGATTTAAAAATGGACAAGAAAATACAAAGTCAAACGAATAAATATCAAGGTAAATTACCAAAAGAATTTTTTGATATGGCCAAAAATTTATCATTAGTTGATGTATGGAGAAATGTAAATGATAACGAAAGAGATTATACATTCTATTCAAATAGGCATAAATCATTTTCAAGATTAGATATGATATGGATATCAAAAAAGTTACAAAATAAAATTAAAGAATCTACAATTTTGGCAAAAACACTATCAGATCATAACCCAGTACAAACTATTATGAAAATAGAACCCAGAAACTTTAGATGGAGACTTAATGAAAATATTTTGAAAAATCAGCAAAATTTGGTGGAATCTAAAAAAAAATGCAAGAATTTTTCCTTTGGAATATAGACACAGAAGTAAAAATAGAAACAGTATGGGATGCGAGTAAGGCATACATGAGAGGGCATTTTATATCAGTTAATAGTTATCAAAAAAAGAATATTAAAAAATTACAGACAATTATGGATCAAATTAAAGAAAAAGAAAAAGAGCTACAAAACAATAACAATAAGGAAGAACTATCAAATCAGATTAAATTAATGCAACTTCAAGTCCAAAACTTGACGACAGAAGAAATTGAAAAAAAATTAAAATATAGTAAACAAAAAAAAATTGAAAATGCAAACAAGCCAGGTATATGGCTGGCATATAAATTAAGAAAAGAAAGGGAAAAAAATAATTTCTAAAATTAGAGAAAACAATGTGGACTTAATTCAAAATGACAAAATTAAAAATGCCTTTCATGTCTATTACACAGATTTATATAAAAAACAGGAAATATCTTTAGAAAAATAGAACAGTATATACAGAAATGTAACTTAAGAAAATTAACTAACGAACAGAAAGATCTAACGAATAATATTATTACAACTCAAGAAATATTAGATGCAATTGATAAATTGTTGTTGTTTATTCGTTCAGTCGTTTCTGACTCTTCGTGACTTCATGGACCAGTCCACGCCAGAGCTTTCTGTCGGCCGTCACCATCCCCAGCTCCCCAATGGTTGAGTCCATCACCTCCAGAATACCATCCATCCATCTTGCCCTTGGTCGGCCCCTCTTCCTTTGGCCTTCCACTTTTCCTAGCATCAGCTTCTTCTCCAGGGTATCCTGTCTTCTCATTATGTGGCCAAAGTACTTCAGTTTTGCCTTTAATATCATTCCCTCAAGTGAGCAGTCTGGCTTTATTTCCTGGAGTATGGACTGGTTTGATCTTCTTGCAGTCCAAGGCACTCTCAGAATTTTCCTCCAACACCACAGTTCAAAAGCATCGATCTTCCTTCGCTCAGCCTTCCTTATGGTCCAGCTCTCGCAGCCATAGGTTACTACAGGGAATACCATTGCTTTAACTATGCGGACCTTTGTTGTCAGTGTGATGTCTCTGCTCTTAACTATTTTATCAAGATTTGCCATTGCTCTCCTCCCAAGAAGTAGATGTCTTCTGATTTCCTGGCTGCAGTCAGCGTCTGCAGTAATCTTTGCGCCTAGAAATACAAAGTCTGTCACTGCCTCCACTTTTTCTCCCTCTATTTGCCAGTTATCAATCAAGCTGGTTGCCATAATCTTGGGTTTTTTTTGAGGTTTAACTGCAACCCAGCTTTTGCACTTTCTTCTTTCACCTTCGTCATAAGGCTCCTCAACTCCTCCTCGCTTTCAGCCATCAAAGTGTTATCATCTGCATATCTGAGATTGTTAATGTTTCTTCCAGCGATTTTAACTCCAGCCTTGGATTCCTCAAGCCCAGCATGTCGCATGATGTGTTCTGCGTACAGGTTGAATAGGTAGGGTGAGAGTATACAACCCTGCCGTACTCCTTTCCCAATCTTAAACCAGTCCGTTGTTCCGTGCTCTGTTCTTACCGTTGCTACTTGGTCGTTATACAGATTCCTCAGGAGGCAGACAAGATGACTTGGTATCCCCATACCACCAAGAACTTGCCACAATTTGTTATGATCCACACAGTCAAAGGCTTTAGAATAGTCAATAAAACAGAAATAGATGTTTTTCTGAAACTCCCTGGCTTTCTCCATTATCCAGCGGATATTGGCAATTTGGTCTCTAGTTCCTCTGCCTTTTCTAAACCCAGCTTGTACATCTGGCAATTCTCGTTCCATGAATTGCTGGAGTCTACCTTGCAGGATCTTGAGCATTACCTTACTGGCATGTGAAATAAGTGCCACTGTTCGATAGTTTGAACATTCTTTAGTGCTTCCCTTTTTTGGTATGGGGATATAAGTTGATTTTTTCCAATCTGATGGCCATTCTTGTGTTTTCCAAATTTGCTGGCATATGGCATGCATCACCTTGACAGCATCATCTTGCAAGATTTTAAACAGTTCAGCTGGGATACCGTCGTCTCCTGCTGCCTTGTTATTAGCAATGCTTCTTAAGGCCCATTCAACCTCACTCTTCAGGATGTCTGGCTCTAACTCACTGACCACACTGTCAAAGCTATCTCCAGTATTATTATCCTTCCTATACAGATCTTCCGTATATTCTTGCCACCTTTTCTTGATCTCTTCTGCTTCTGTTAGGTCCTTACCATCTTTGTTTTTGATCATACCCATTTTTGCCTGGAATTTACCTCCGATGTTTCTAATTTTCTGGAACAGGTCTCTTGTCCTTCCTATTCTATTGTCTTCTTCCACTTCCGCACATTGCTTGTTTAAAAATAATTCCTTATCTCTTCTGGCTAACCTCTGGAATTTTGCATTTAATTGGGCATATCTCCCCCTATCACTGTTGCCTTTTGCTTTCCTTCTTTCTTGGGCTACTTCCAGTGTCTCAGCAGACAGCCATCTTGCCTTCTTGGTTTTCTTTTTCTTTGGGACGTTTTTTGTTGCCGCCTCCTGAACAATGTTGCGAACTTCTGTCCATAGTTCTTCTGGGACCCTATCTACTAAATCTAGTCCCTTAAATCTATTCTTCACCTCCACTGCATATTCCTTAGGAATATTAGTGAGCTCATATCTAACTGATCTGTGGGTCTTCCCTATTCTCTTTAGTCTGATTCTAAATTGTGCAATAAGAAGTTCGTGATCTGAACTACAGTCAGCTCCAGGTCTTGTTTTTACTGACTGTATAGATGTCCGCCACCTTTGGCTGCAAAGGATGTAGTCAATCTGATTTCGGTGTCGACCATCTGGTGAAGTCCATGTATAAAGTCGTCTTTTAGGTTGTTGGAAGAGAGTGTTTGTTATGCACAGTGAGTTGTCTTGGCAAAATTCTATCAGCCTATGTCCTGCTTCATTTTGTTCTCCCAGACCATGCTTGCCTGTAATTCCAGGTGTCGTTTGACTACCCACCTTAGCATTCCAGTCTCCTGTAATGAAAATAACATCTCTTTTTGGTGTATTATCTAGTAGGTGCTGCAGATCCTCATAGAACTGATCTACTTCTGCTTCTTCAGCATCTGTGGTTGGGGCGTATATTTGGATCACTGTGATGTTAAATGGCTTACCCTGAATTCGAATTGAGATCATTCTATCGTTTTTTGGATTGTATCCAAGCACTGCTTTAGCCACTTTATTATTAATTATGAAGGCTACTCCATTTCTTCTGTGGTCCTCTTGTCCACAGTAGTAGATCTGGTGGTCATCTGATGTGAAGTGGCCCATCCCAGTCCATTTCAGTTCACTGACACCTAAAATGTCTATATTTAATCTTGACATCTCACCAATAACCACATCCAATTTGCCCTGGCTCATAGATCTTACATTCCAGGTTCCTATGGTGTGTTGATCTTTAGAACATCGGATTCGTCATTCACCACCAGCACCGTCGGCCGCTAGCCGTCCTTTCGGCTTTGAGCTAGCTGCGTCATCACATCTGGGGCTAGTTGAACGTATCCTCTGTTCCTCCCCAGTAGCATTTTGACCATCTTCCGACCTGGGAGTCCCATCTTCCGATGGTATATCGACATATCTTTGGTTGTACTGATCCATTTAGGTTTCATGGCAAGAATACTGGGGTGGGTTGCCATTACCTTCCCCAGGGATCGTATTTAGTCTGACCTCTCTGCCACAACCTTCCCGTCTTGGGTGTCCCTTCACGGTTTAGCTCATGGTTTCATTGAGGTGCTCAAGCTCCAGCACCACAACAAGGTAACGATCTCCTTTGCTGGAGAATTGATAAATTAAAAATAGGTAAAACACCTGGACCAGACGGACTATCGGCAGGTTATTATAAATATTTCAAAGAACAATTGGCTGAACCACTAAAAATAGTGTTTAATTCGATTTTGGAGGGAAATAAAATACCAAAATCATGGACAGAGGCCAAAATAGTCTTAATTCCAAAGGAAAACCAAGATCTAAGAAAATGTCAAAATTATAGGCCGATTTGTTTACTAAATAATGATTATAAATTGTTCACTATAATACTGGCGGAAAGATTAAAAAATTTTTTACAAAATTTGATAAATGGCGACCAAAATGGATTTTTGCCAAACAGACAAATTAAAGATAATTTAAGAACGGTAATAAATTTAATAGAATATGCTAATATACATAATGAGAAACAGATAATGTTGTTATTTTTGGATGCGGAAAAAGCATTTGATAACGTAAATTGGGACTTTATATTCAAAATTTCAGAATATAGGAATTTTGGAAATAATTTTATAAAAGCAATTAAAGAGATTTATAATGTACAAAAAGCCAATATAATAGTGAATGAAGAAGAAACGAAAGAAATAAATATAGAAAAAGGAACACGTCAGGGATGTCCAATGTCTCCATTAATATTTATATTAGTGTTGGAAAGTATATTGGAAAAAATTAGAAAGGATGATAATATTGAAGGAATAAAAATCAAAGGAGAAATATATAAACTCATAGCATTTGCGGATGATTTGGTAATAATAATACAAAATCCATTGGAATCAATAGAAAACTTAAACGAAAAGTTAAAAGAATTTGGAGAATTGGCAGGCTTTAAAATAAATAAACAAAAGACCAAAATGATAAATTTAAATATGATGAAAGAAGAAAAGATGAAATTGGAAGATAAAACAGGATTTCAAAACGTAAAACAAATTAAATATCTGGGAGTGCAAATAACTGCTAAAAATATAGATCTATTTAAAAACAATTATATCAAAGTATGGAAAGATATTAAAAGAGATTTAGAAAAGTGGGAAACTTTACAATTATCATTATTAGGGAAGATTGTCACAATAAAAATGAATGTATTACCCAGAATTTTATATCTGTTCCAGACGATACCCATAGAAATTACGGACCAAACATTTTCAAAATGGCAAAAAGATATAACAAAATTTATATGGAATGGGAAAAAACCCAGAATAAAATTAAGATATTTACAAGACATAAAGGAAAGAGGAGGATTGGCATTACCAAATTTAAAATTATATTATGAAACATGTGGTTTGGTCTGGCTGAAGGAATGGATAAAGTTAGATAATTTGAATATATTAAATTTAGAAGGTCATGATAATAGATTCGGAT
Source organism: Charina bottae (assembly GCA_023362775.1). Lineage (NCBI taxonomy): Eukaryota > Metazoa > Chordata > Lepidosauria > Squamata > Charinaidae > Charina > Charina bottae. Next base: position 3,769,667 of record JALMGJ010000028.1, on the reverse strand, counting down.
GGCATGGGTATATGTGGTACAATAAAAGTAAAAATAATAAGGCATTTAGTAATCACAGAATTAGGAAATCAATTTTAAAAATATGGAACAGATATAAAAAATTTTTACTACCTGTACTTCCATTGTGGACATCTCCTCAGGAGGTAAATGCCAAAATAGAAGTTCCAAAAGATAAAAAATGGATAAGGTATAAGAATTTACTTAAATTTAATGGGAGTAATTATGAATTTAAAACGAGAGAGGAATTAGAAAGAAGGGTTTGAATGCCATTGGTTTAAATATTTACAAATAAAAGAGCAATTTAAATTAGACCAAAAGATGTTTAAATTCATGGAACCAACAGAAAATTGGGACAATATATTATGGAAAGAAAATGATCGTTTAATATCTAAATTATATAAAAGATTATTGGATTTAAAAAGCAAAGATATAAAAATTAAAAATTATATGATAAAATGGGAAGAAAATTTGAATAGAGAAATTAGTTACGAAGATTGGCAAAGGATTTGGGTGAAAAATATTAAATTCTCTTTAAGTAATAGTTTAAGACAAAATAATTATAAAATGATGTTTAGATGGTACTTGCCTCCAGAGAGATTGTACAAAATGAAATGTTTAAGAGTAAATACATGTTGGAAATGTAAAACAAATGTGGGAACTTTCTACCATTTATGGTGGACATGTCAAAAAACAAAAAAATACTGGGGGAAAATTCATGGCAATATATGTAAAATAGTCAAAATTGATATGGAAAAAAAACAGAACTTTATTGGGATTAATGGACATGAAGATGAACAAAGAACATAAAAAACTATTATATCATCTTACTACAGCAGCAAGGATTATATTTGCAAAACATTGGAAAGAAGATGGCATCCCTTCAATAGAAGAATGGACAATTAAAACAATGGAAATAGCACAGATGGACAGATTAACAACTTTAATAAAACAAAAAGAGCTGGGAGATTATGAACTTATATGGAACCCGTTTATAGAAATTTTGCAAAAGGAATATAATATAAAATTATTATAGTGAAAAAAATATAAAAGGGACAATAGTTCAAAGAAAACAAAGGTGAAATAAGTTTGGGGAAAAAATGAAAAGGAATATTAGAATATATTAGAATATTAGAATATTTGAAAGGTTTAAGAAAAGTTAAGAATTGAGTAATTTGTAAAGAGATAACATATAAGTATATAAAAGGAATATTAATGGGAAGAGAAATATAAAAGAAATATAGTAAATATCAAATAAAGATAAGAAGCTTTCTTCAAAGAAGAAACAGGAAGTCTTTTTAAGTTAGTTGTTTAATGTTAAATGATGTTAATGGCTGATTGTAATATGTAAATGATGGTGTCTTGTCTTGTATGTTTATATGTATATGTATATGTTTTTATTTTTATTTTTTCTCTTTGTATGTTATGTATTTTAAACAATAAATTTTTTTCAAAAAAAAGATTAAAAATCAAAATCAAGTTAAGAAAAACAAAAAAGATTATGTTCAAAATTAAAAGAAAGAATCAGTGTACCGTCTGGTCAAGGAGTACAACAAAATGTTAGCAGTAGCAAAGAAAAGACAGAACTATTCGACTCCTCTTTTGGCTCCTCTTCACTGGTATGAGGGTAAGTGTTCCACCATGCAACTTGTGAAAAGCAGGTAGAATGGTAGGATTGAAGTGTCAGATTGATGGAAATATGATCAGGGAATATTGTACGGGGCCCTCTACTCTTCAACATTTTCATTAATGATTTGGATGAAGAAGTGGAAGGAATGTTTATTAGTACTCTCAGAGACAGAAAGGACATTCAAAATAGTATTGATGGGTTAAAGAAATGGGCTGAAATAACAGAAACAATTGCAAGTGCTTCATTCAGAAGAGCACAGGTATACGATGGGAGATACCTGGCTTGTTAATAGTATTTTTGAAAGTATCTTGAAATAGTAGTTGATTGCAAACTGAATATGAGTTAGCAGTATGACATTATTAGAAAGGAGTTAATTGCAATTTTAGATTGCATTATCAGCGGTATAGTTTCTAAATTACAGGGAAGTAATAATTATACTTTACCTGCATTAGTCAGACCCTATCTTGAGTATTGTGTCCAATTCTGGGTACTGCACTTTAAGAAGGACCAGACACACTGGAACAGGTTCAGAGAAGGTTGAGCATGGTCAGGAGCTAGTAACTAAGTCCCATGAAGAGAGATTGAAGGACCTGGGAATGTTTAGCCTTGAGAAGACTGAGAGAGGAAATTATAGAAATCTTCATATAGCAGAAGGTCAAAACATGTTCTCCATTGTTTCAGAGTTCAGAACACAAATTTATGGATTTAAATTACAGGAAGGCACATTCTGATAGAGCATTAGAAAAAAAACAGTAAGAACAGTACTGGAACAAATGAACCAGAGTAGTGGTGGGTACTTTTCACTGGACATGTTCAGTCTAGACAGCCATTTGTTGGGGATGCTTAATTGGCCACAGCAGAGAATTGGACTCAGTGGCATGAATGGCTCCTCTCCAACTCCATGATTCTATCATGTTTAAAGGAAGCCTGCTTCCTTAATGAACCATAAATTAGCCAACTTAGTGAACCCTGCCCATGTAGTTGATTTATAGCCAGTTAAATGTGACATACAGAGCCACAGAATCATGCAACAGCTCTACCTAAAGTAAGTGAATCATCTATACCAGGGCTTGTTAGTTGGTGTCCTTTTTTACACATGGACCATAAGTTTGCATATCTATAGCCAGTTGATGGAATTAGAATTTTTTTAAAATGTCAAGTATAAGATTTGAGACAAGTTATTTTGGACTCACAAAATTGGATTTTTAGCCCCAAATTTTTAGTCAAATACATATAGTGGAGAATAGTAGCTTAATCAAGCATTTGTTGTTGTTGTTTATTCGTTCAGTCGCTTCCGACTCTTCGTGACTTCATGGACCAGCCCACGCCAGAGCTTCCTGTCGGCCGTCACCATCCCCAGCTCCCCCATGGTTGAGTCTGTCACCTCCAGAATATCATCCACCCATCTTGCCCTTGGTCGGCCCCTCTTCCTTTTGCCTTCCACTTTCCCTAGCATCAGCTTCTTCTCCAGGGTATCCTGTCTTCTCATTATGTGGCCAAAGTGCTTCAGTTTTGCCTTTAATATCAAGCATTTGTAGTTAGGGAAAAAATATTAACAAGTTGCTTAGACAAGCATTAAATGTGAAAAGACTTATATTTTATTTTACATGTATATAGATATTAGGTACTCTTAATTGTTTTAATCTAATTAATGGAGAAGGCAGAACCCTTTCTCAACTCGGCTGCTGAAATACATGAACAAGATGAATTACAGCTTTTTGTTCCTAATAGTTTCAGAAGCTTATCTTGGCTGTCTTTTGTACTGGAAACTGAGCCAATTACTATAATTTACGGGATTTATAACCCACTTTTCTACGCCCCCCATTCAAGGCAGCTAACAACTATTTTTTTAAAAACAACATTAATTAAAACATTAAAAACAGGATTGTTAAGTTCTGATAATAGGGCTGAGCAATGCTTTGGCATTGATCTCCAAAAATAAATTAAATTTATTTTAAGGGAAAATTATTTCTCTCCTTAGATAATTATTTTAAAAATGCAGTGAGGTTACCCAGATACATGGCTAACTGTAGTGTATAGGAAACATGAGGCAGCTTTAGATTCAGCCAGTCTGTTTTAGATCACAGCATGGATTTATAATATTTAGCTAAAGTATTAAATTTTTATATTCCTATTATGTATTTAATTTATTTAAATCTCTCTTATTTATATTTCTATTATTATGGAATAGTTTAAAATGTTCTGTAGATACTGGAGATGTGACATAAAGCTGTGTATAACATTTCAGTGAAGAAAAAAATTAAAGCAATTCCCTTTTTTCTAACATAGCCAACATGAAAATGCCATTATAATTATTTGCTAATACTGTTTTATTTTACATTCTAGGCATAGATTATATAGCTTGTTGAAAAGTTTTGTTTATTTTTGTAAATTCATTTAGTTCATTTTAAGAAAATTGAGATCTTTTTCTTTTCCAAATCTTGGAATGTGTATGAAAGATCTTACTGGATATCATAGTAAAACATATACTGTTATAGTGGTGTTTATTTTAATAATACTTGATAGTGGAGCTTTCTGCTATTTTGTAGAAATTCAGTTTAAGAAATTTCTTAAAGGGTCAATTTCAGTGAATATAGCAGAGCAGATATTCTGAACAAAGATACTTTCAGATCTTGTTACCATTATCCACATTTGCTGTCTGTCTGTCTATCTGTCTGTCTGTCTGTCTTACCTATCAATGGCTATGTTAGGTTTTTGCAGAAAGACTAAGGAAGACACTAGCAGATATAAAAATTGATGTGTATTTTGAAATAAACTTTCACGACAAGTCTTTAGTAGCAGATACATGAGGTACTACACATTGGTATTCTATGCTTATTGATGTGGGGAACAAATGAAATACAATCTGGGACCAGCATAAACAAACTGAACACAGCAGTAATATCCTAGCATTTCTAGCTTAATTAGTACCTGTAGCAGGATAGGAATGGTTGTGATTCAGCGTAGAGGTAAAGGGATTAAATTTCTTGGTAAATCCCTTTGAAGTTTCTTGCATAAAAATGAACGGTTTCAGGTCACCAGCTTTGTGGGTAGCAAAAGAGAATGAATCTTCTGAGAGCTTAACATGTGAGTTCATAAATTGTAGCATTTGTATTTGGGTCCTTAAAAAACAGGGTTAGACAGGCTTTTGCTAAACATTTTGATGTCCAGTTAGCTGGATCACAGATGGTTATATTGTGCAGCTTACCTCAGAAGAAGCATTAGAAACATGTAAAAAGCTTTAAAGCCCTTCATGGTTTAGGACTGGGTTACTTGAGGGACCATCCCTCCCCAGTTGTTTCTACCTCTCCGATCTGGTCAGGCAGGATGGGTATGCCTTGGGTCCCATCGGCCAAATAATGTCAGGTGACAGCACCTAGAAGACATGACTTTTCTGCTGTAGCGCCCACCTTATGGAACATTCTTCCTCCGGAGATCAGGATGGCCCCATCCCTGCTGTTCTTCCATAAGGCCCTAAAGACCTGGTTCTGGGGCTTCCAGTGGGAATATGGTGGACTAAGCAGCTGTACCCGTGAGCTCAGCGGGCAGATCTGGCATCGTGGCAGTTGTTCCGGGCTCAGGCTGGTCTCTCCTGCAGCCCAGAGCTTTTTTCCGGATCAAGGAAAAAGCTTGGAATTGACCCATTCGTCCTCCGGATGGCGAGTTGCAGCCAGGAGATTCTGGACAGTGTGCGCAATCGACGGGTAAAGACTTCACTAGGAGGCTGGGATTTCACCATTTCCGAGCCACACTGCAGCCCTTAAAGGGACAGTAAGTCCTTCCACCCCATTTCTAAACCACCCAATTTATTTTTCTTTTTAAGTTTTGTACCCTAAGAGAGGCTTTCTACAGTAAGAAGAAGCGGATTCTCTTGGTGCTTATTGTTATTTCTGGAGTAAATTTTCATATTTTTTTTTTTAAAGTTTTGGCTTGTTTCCCATTTAAACATTAAGGAGGACTGAGAATAAATAATCATCTCCCCACTGCTACTTTTGTATTTAATTTGAAGGATTTAACATTTTCCTACACATTGAATCTGACGTTTTGAGTTTTTAGCTTTCTGTTCACTTTCCTTAGGAGCTGCAACTGTTGGTAAGCATTTTATTTATTTTTTTATTTATAGTGCTATTTATACCCCGCCTATACCCTCCCTAACGGAGGACTCTAGGCAGCTTACATACATATATATACATTTTTACCATTATACAATGTCACCAACAATAGAGTGTAATTTAACCCGTGCACCAGGAGAGGGGGTAAGGGAACTGGCTCTTCTAAGGCTCTGGACTACAATTCCCAGGATGCCTTGAGCCGGCTGCTGACGTCCTAGTGGACCTGATGGGATTCCTGCTGAAGTCTTTAAAGAAGGCGGGCCTGAACTTACACAACAACTTCATAAGCTCATCAAAAAAATCTGGATGAGGGAGGAGATTCCAGCAGACTTTAGGGATGCCATAATTATCACTCTCTTTAAAAAGGGTGATAGAACAGACTGTGGAAACTATCGAGGCATCTCCCTTCTAGCCACAGCAGGCAAAATCCTGGCAAAGATCATCGCAAACCATCTCCTATCTGTATCAGAAGACATCCTCCCTGAAACGCAAAATGGCTTCCGCCCTTCCAGGGGAACAGTGGATATGATCTTCACTGCACGACAGCTTCAAGAAAAATGCAAGGAGCAAAACCGCCCTCTGTACATGGCGTTTATTGATCTGACTAAAGCTTTTGATACTGTAAATCGTACTGCTCTCTGGACCATCCTTCTGAAAATTGGATGCCCTGATAAATTTGTGAACATCTTGCGGTTACTCCATGACGACATGATGGCAACAATCCTGAATAACAATGGCTCTCAAAGCGATCCATTTAAAGTGGAATCCGGCGTTAAACAGGGATGTGTTGCTCCAACCTTATTCGCTATCTTCATCGCTATGATTATGCACCTTGTTGAAGAGAAACTTCCTACTGGTGTAGAAATTATATATCGAACAGATGGAAAGCTTTTTAATCTTAGTAGGCTGAAAGCAAAAAATAAGGTAATTTCAACTTCTATTATAGAACTTCAATATGCTGATGATAACGTAGTCTGTGCACACTCCGAGGAAGATCTTCAAACTATCCTAAACATCTTTGCAGAAGCATATGAAAAGCTCGGCCTCTCGATTAACATTAAAAAAACCAAAGTGCTTTACCAGCAAGTTCAAACCAATCCCTCTGCAGCGCCATCAATCCAGCTTAAAGGTGTGTCACTAGAAAATGTCGATCACTTTTCTTATCTCGGCAGCCATCTATCTACAAAAGCCGACATCGACGCTGAAATTCAGCATCACCTGAGCTCTGCGAGTGTAGCTTTCTCCCGAATGAAGCGTAGAGTGTTTGAGGATCGGGACATTCGCAGGGAGACCAAAATGCTTGTTTACAAAGCCATTGTACTACCAACCCTTCTGTACGCCTGTGAAACATGGACCCTCTACAAACGCCACCTCCAACTTCTTGAAAGATTCCATCAACGCTGCCTCCGAAAAATTCTGCAAATTACTTGGGAAGATAGGCGGACTAATGTTAGCGTATTAGAAGAAGCGAAAACCACCAGCATTGAAACAATGATCATCCAACATCAACTTCGCTGGACCGGTCATGTTGTTCGAATGCCTGACCATCGTCTTCCAAAGCAGCTACTTTACTCCCAACTTAAGAATGGAAAACGGAATATTGGTGGACAGCAAAAGAGATTCAAAGATACTCTCAAAGCTAATTTAAAAAAATGTAATATCAGCATTGAGAACTGGGAAGCCCTAACTCATGAGCGTTTCAATTGGAGGTCATCCTTTATTAATGGCGCTATGGACTTTGAAGAAGCACGAGTACAGGGCGAAAAGGAGAAAAGAGCTAAAAGGAAGGCACGTCAGGCAAACCCTCATCATGACCGTCTCCCACCCGGAAACCTATGCCCTCATTGTGGGAGGTTGTGCGGATCCAGAATTGGCCTTTATAGCCACTTACGGATCCACCGTTAAAATTTTACCTTTGGAAGACAATCTTACTCAGCTACGAGTGATCGCCAATGATTATATCTTTATATAATCTGAGTCAGAAGAGGCTGTGAAAGCTTTGGACTGGGACATGGTGCTGGGGTATATGCACGTCATCAGTAAGTTGAAACTAAATCTCAACAATATGAAGGCATTATGAATCAGTGGTTTCCTTTTCTGGGAATTAGAGAGATTGCCTGAGATGGATGGGATTGCACAGGTTAGTACCCTAAGATGCTCACCACGCAAGGGGGGCAAGTGAAGAAACATATGTCTGTGGTGCAAACTCCACTCATATTTGTGTGCAATGACATGGCACACATACAGAAGTGTGGAGTTTGCATCATGATGCCTGAATGAAAATTTTGTCACTTTGTTATCAGTATGGCCAGCAGTGGATGCTTACGGTTATCAGTATCAGTGAAGGCACAAGGAGCCACTGGCAAGGAATGCATTTTTCCAGCTAGTTTAGTAGTAGAAATAAATTTATTTATCATGCACCTGTAATTAAACACTGTACATAGGATGAAATGAGCAATTAATACTATTAAGTTTCTAGAAACAGTTGTAAAAACACAAAATAAAATAAGGAGCCTTTAGCCTTTAGACTAAAAGGCCTATGACATACAGTATAATCAACATGTGTACATTCAGATATTTTAAAATGTTATCAGCTTCATTAAGGGCCAGTGTACTTTTTACATATTTAGTAGACCTGCTTTGAAACTTAATTTTAGTGGGAGTCAATTCCAGGGAACTGGAGCAAGGTGAGAAAGACTTACAACCACAACATGGCTATACTAGTACATGGGGGAACCAGACAACTCTTGCCTGGTCATCAGATAAAATGCACAAGCTCATGAGCTACCAGCAGATTTTTCAAATAGCTGGATTGCCTATGCTCAGAGCACAATGGGATAATACCAGCAATTTATAATATACCCGCTCCTTGGTTAGCGACCATTCACTAATATGACAGTAATAACAAATTCATTTTCTGACCAATGTGCGCATTTACAACCAAATTTCATGCACCTGACAACAATGCATGCTGGAGTGAGAGTAATGCTGGCGTAGCTGTACAAGAGAACTTTATCTGAATGAGATGGCAGCAACCAATGATCTTCGTAGCCCCCCCCTCTCTCTCTTTGAGTGTATGTGTCACATGTTCGCTTAGGGACCATTTCGCTTAAAGACCTGGTCATTGGAATGGAACTCAGTCACTAAATGAGTGGGTATAGTATATTTCATGAATACCTAACTAGTATAATGGGTGGAAATAAAAAGAGGTAGAAGTGAAAAAGGAAGATCCAGAATAGTACGAAGAGCAGTATTCTGGACACAAAAAAAAGGCAGAATGAGGTAATCTGGTTAAAAGGCTGCCACAGTAATCCCAGTGAGACAGAACCAGGGCATGAACCAGTTCCTTAGTTGTCTCAGTACTGAGGAACTAACAAATCTTACAAATACTCATGAAATGGAAATTACAGATTTGAGCAATATTTCAGTTTAAGTCATAAGTCTGTCATTGATTTGGACTTTCGGTTCTTCACAATCAAGGAGATCCACAACTAGCAGCATTAAAAATCAAAGAGCACAAACAGGAAGGGGAGGGATGAGATGATCAGGATAGAATACAATCATATGTGCCTTTATCCGTGTCAGTTTAATTTGTCGGGAGCACATCCACTCAGAAATCCTACCAAAATAGTTGGAAAGAGATGTCCACATTGCATCATCCAGAACACACAGAGATGAATAAACCTGAAAGTCATTGTGTAATAATTGGACTGGGAAGACAAAAACGGGGGCCTAGGGGAAGAGTGCATAAAAGAAATAATAAAGGACCCAAAACCGAACCTGATGAATTCCCACTGATAATGGAAGATGGAGCCATTCCATAAAACCAAGAACATCTGGTGAGATAGATGAGATTGAAATCAGTGAGGCTGTTTCTGCAGAAGGAAAACTTGGTAAATTCAAGATTGGATTATTATGCTACTCTTTCAGATTGACTGAGAAGGTGCAGGTAGTGCAAAATAACTCAGGTAACTTGCCTATTGTGAATATATTACAGATCTTCTGAAACAGCTGCTCTAGCTGACAGTTTACTGCTGAGTCAAATTCAAGATACTTATTACGGTATATAAAGTCTGATACGGCTTAGAATTTGGACACTTAAAGGAGTGCCTGCTCCCTTATGTGCTCTTCTGTCAACCAACATCTAATGGAGATGCCCTCTTGAGGGTGATTCATCTGCTAGCAAATTGCTGTGTGCAATTTAAGAGAGGATATTCTGGATACAAGCACATCATTGTGGACTCCTTCACCACTCAGGTAGCAGTTGGCACCAAGCCTTTTAAAGCTTTCAACACTAGCCTAAGACATTCACCCAGGCATTTGCTTAAATTAGTGCTGATGTATATTCTGATTTATATCTGTATTGTCCTGTATCTTAGTTGTTAAAGCTCTTTTATAATTTTTAGCATATTATTTTAGAGTGCTTTGCTGAATTATTTATGCTTTAATTATTTTTACTATATTGTAAATTGCTTTTAAATATTCCCTTCTTTGATATTTATTTTTCACACTTAAAACAGATTTAAAAATTAATACAGTATAATTAAAGGTAAAGGTAAAGGTTTCCCCTGCACAGTCGTGTCCGACTCTAGGGGCCGGTGCTCATCTCCGTTTGCTAGCCGAAGAGCCAGCATTGTCCGAAGACGCTTCCGCAGTCATGTGGCCGGCATGATGCGCAAAATCTTAGGTTGACACCTAAATACGCAGTGTGTAAAGTGACCGGTCAAAGGTTATTGAAACCCATTAGTTTCCATTAGAGATATTTCAGATATTTCATGTTCACTCTTTTTGTTTTTAAGCTAAAAATTGCCCTGCTGAGGTTTTAGTATTTTGCTACCCAGTTAAAATTTGTGCAATCTTGGGGTGATTCCAGGATTACAAATGGGTTGCTAGGTGGTTGCATTTGGCCCCTAGGCTACAGGTTGTCTTCTGTCATTTGGATACTTGCATTAATTATCTCACAAGAGAATATGAGGGGGGAATTTTTTGCCTATTTACTTCACTCTTGGGGGGTGGGTTTATGTCAGAGCAGGCAACGCTGGGGCGGCCAGTGCTTCTCCATGACTTCAGAGTAATACGTTCTAAGCAGTAAATAGACACTCAAACAGAGATTAGATAAAATAGTCTATTTACTTTATATACATACACAGTCCAAAATAGTCCAGTAACATCCAACACAGATACAGATGGGATGAAGTAACGAGAAGAGAAAGAACACCAGATCTCCTCTGCTTATATACATAAACTGACCAGTCACATTATAGGTCAAACAAATTATCTGCCACACCCAGCTAACCTACAGCACCTGTAATATGAGTCACATCATACCTTCTACAATGGCTGCTAATTGGATGACTTGCAGAAAATATCAACTCTCACCTATATACCTCTAGCCTCTCCTGTATAATTAATCTACTTGTAAATTCTGGGTATTTTATAAATCCCAACAGTTTACACTTTAAAGTGTTAAGATAATTGGAGGGTTAATAAACAATATTCAGGATTTTCTCACAAAATGTAAAAGAAAAATATTATGCATTTCAATTGGGTGACATTACCCCACTGCTTCAGTAGCTGCAGTGGCTAGCAGTGTGTTTCAGGATGCTGGTTCAAGTTGCTGGTCACCAAAGTCCTGTGTGGTTCAGGGACTGGTTATCTAAGAGACCAGCTTTCCTAAATAGATTGTGGCAGCCCAATTTGGCAGCCAGAGGGTTGCTGCTAAGCATCCCAGCCTACATGGATACGCAGGGAGGGAGTCCAGTGCAAGCTCCCCTCATGGAACAGCCTGTCCCCAGGCAAAAAGCCCCCCTCCCCTTCATGGCTTCCCAGAAGCTAGTAAAAATCCAGCTCTTACTGGCCTTTGAGGATTTGCTAGGTAGTCATTGATATCAGTATTAATTTTAATTAATTAATGTAATATTTTGTATTATTTGTTACTGATTTATTTTACCATTAGTATTTGTAAAACATATAAAATATTGAGACTGCAGCAGTACGTAAACTATATAAATACATCTTGGGGAGCAGAGCTTACCCTCCATTGATTTATGGCTTTTTAATTTTTTTTAAAAAAAAACTTGTTGAAGTGCTGAAATGCAAAAGAAAACATGTATTTTAAACAGTGATAATAACCATATATGTACTTATATATGATAAGTGTGTGTGTGTGTGTATGTATGTGTGTGTATGTATGTGTGTGTGTGTGTGTGTGTGTGTATATATATATATATATATATATATACACATACATACATACATACACACACACACACGCAATTCAGTTGTTAAACTTATCATTAAATCTGAATGATATAGCAATTTACCGTGTCATCTTCTCATTTTTAGAGTATAGAGACCTTTCAAAAACAGATAACAAACTCATATCCAGGATCTATTCCTTACAATTAGGAGACTGTATTTCTTTCCAGTTACATAAAATTATCTTATTTGCTATAGCCCAAGCTTGATAAGGCCAAAGCTATTTATAAAATGACAAATTCCATATTTTAAGATCCTTAAATAAATTTTAAGATTGTTTCTTTGACTGATTTATGGCTTTACATTATGTGAAGACCCAACCATTAGCTAAAACTGAGGTATGTACTTTTTTCAGGACAGGGGCCATACTTGATCCTTTGGTGGTATGACAGAGATCATAAAAGGGGGTGGGGTTTGGACCAAAATAAAAAATTCATTGAATCTTTGATTTATGGTAAAAAAAGCACATAGAAGTTTGCAGAGAAGAGGTTTTATAACATCCCAGTAGTATTTGTTTTTATTAATCCAGCAAATTAAAACAAAACAAAATAGGTTTACAACTTTTATTGTTAACTTTCTGGACTAAAAACCTCACTCACACACAAACTCACGCAAACCTACCCATTTCAAATTCTAGCTGGATAGGCTAAGTTTGAGTTCCAGAAGAATCGAGACAGGATGCCATACCTCAGTCAGTGTGACAGCTTTTACAACATCCAACTAGGCTAGGCCAATGCCAGCTTGGTACTTTTCTCACACCTCATAGTATTCTTACACTTGAGTGCCATTGCCTCATGTAGCTAACATGAGAGCTATTCCTTGTTTTGAGAACTGCTTTGTGATTTGAGAATTGTCTCTTGTTGTGGCTTCTTAGAAATCTTCATTTGGATCTTTTTTTACGCACTGCAGAAACTGATATTTTCCATAATGGACCATTCTGCTTCTCTGGCATGCTTTGAGAGGGTCCCAGGTACTCCATCTTTATACATGGCCATTCATGCCTTTATACAAACATGTGGGACAAAGTATATATATAGGAATTAAACAGCTACAAATCAATGTACATGATAATTACAGGCCATCACTGGTAATAATGTGGTGACGGTATATATACAGTGGTGCTTAAAAGTTGTGAACCCTTTTGAATTTTCAATATTTATGCATAAATATGTCCCAAAACTTGATCTGTTCTCCACACAAGTCCTAAAACTCGATAAAGACAACCCAATTAAACAAATGAGTTAAAAATATTATACTTGTTCATTTATTCATTGAGGAATAAATGCGGAAATATTGAAAATTCAAAAGGGTTCACAAACTTTTAAGCACCACTAATATGTTGGTGAACATGCTAGCATATCTTATTTGAATAAGAGTGGTTGTTATTAAAAAATAATCCTGAGAAGTAGCCTTTGAATTGCAGTTAAACAAGCAGTCCTACAGTAGGAACCATAATTACCCTGATCTTTCTGATTTAGTATTTTTTAATTATTTGCTGAGAGGAGTGGGTAGTGTGGAATACAAAGTAAAAATGGTAACGATTTGATTTTTCCTTGCTTTGTATTGTTAATGTAAGATGGTTTGCTGGATAGAAGTCTTATCATTGCAACAATGAATTCTAAATTGTCAAATTGTTTTTCAGCTTGATGACTGTGCACTGCAGCTGTCTCACAACGGCACCTACTTGGATTTAGAGTCTACCCTAGCTGAGCAAAAGGATGACTTGGAAGGTTTCCAGGGGGAATCTGCGTAAGGAATTAATTATTTTTATCTACCTAGGGTTAGGGTTGGTAGAGCACTTGTACAACATCACATGCTTTGATACAAGCTTTATAAACAGTTTTATTGTAATCTTACCAGAGAATTGCACAAAATTGATGATATTGCAATGCAATGTATTATTTCATGTATGTTGCAGAAAACAGCGGATAGTTAAAACATCTGTTTTTGATATAGAACGATATACATATTCAATAGCAACAACATTTGGGGAATGTATTCTCTAAATTATTGGTTAAGAACTATTGGTTATAAATCTTTTTTGAGGGAAGGAGGGCTAATATTTATTGAAAACATTAAGCTGAAACAGAGGTTTTTTTACACTGGCAAAGGTTTTTTATATGATGTATTAGACATTAGTGATGTTGCAAAACCAATCTGCTTTCATGGTATTCCAGACTGTCAACTGTCATGTAGACTACAGAATTTCCCAATTAATATCACTTTGTTTCAAACCTTGCCGTAGCATGTAGCGGGAGATTCCCCCCAGCATCTTCCCCTTTGTAGAGGAAAAGGAGCTAAGGAACATTATTCTTGAGCATCTGATTAAAGATTGGAATCAATTGGAAACTGGAAATTCCAGAGAAGCAAGCAGGAAAATGTTTGCCACAGTTTGTGCCTAAGGAATAGTAACAAGTTTGAGCTAAAACTATTGCATAATATTACCTTTATTTTGGAATGTGTGTAGCTATTTAAACTTTATGGCCTTTGACATCTATTGTCTCTGATATGTATTTTCTCTACATCAGTGGTTTCCAAAGTGCCGCTGTTGGCGACACATCAACAGCGGCAGCCGTGGGCGGGGGTGTGCATGGCGGTGGTGCGGGGGGCGCGCGGCGGCGGTGTGTATGGTGGTGGTGGCAGCGGTGGTGGCCTCCGCTAAAACGCGGAAGCACTGATTGGCACGCCGCTGCTGTCGTCGCTGCCACCGCCGCCATACACACTGCCGCGCCACCACCGTGCACGCCCCTGCCGCCGCTTCTGGGTTGTGATGCGACAAACCAAACTGTGTATTGCGACACACTAAAGTGTCACGACACACAGTTTGGAAAGCTATGCTCTACGTATATAATACACACACACACACACACAGAGAGAGAGAGAGAGATGGCTTAGTGGTAGCATACAATAACATCTTATAGTCCGCGAGAGTATTAATTTTTCTTGTGTATATTTTCCATTAGAGATTTTCTTGAGATGCTGTGAGTTTCACAACTTTGTTTTTTCCTCCTTCATTGATTTTTTTTTGCAGAATTTTTTACCTTTTCTCTTTTTTATTGTAAAGTTGTTTTTGTATATATTTTATGAAATTGATTTATTTCCAAAGACAGAAGATCTGATTCCCTAGTCACACATTTCACACTATGAGGCCAAGAGGTGGTACTATAGAATTTATTTCATTTTTATCAGCTTCTTTTTCTTGCCAGTAAGGTGCATAGGCTATGGGGTTCTACCTCTGTCATATGCCAAAGTTGGAAGGAGGATGCTATGAAAAGGCACTGCTCTGGTAGATAGGTGGTGGCAGAAGTAACTACAAAGCATATCACCAAAGGTGGAACAATTATGTGTAGATCCTGAGTGCTTCTGGGAGAAGAGACCTCCAACCTTTTACTCTACAGTATAAAATATTTGATGATATCAACATCCAGTTATCTGAAAGAACAAGCTAGTGGCTCGTGTCCCTATGTGCTTAACTGGATTATTAGTCCAGGGACATTTGTTTTGACCACATAGATGAATAGCCACATCATGGTTAAGTGTTTTTCTCACTTGATTCCAGTTCTTTGGAATAGATTAACACCAAGATTATTTCTCTTCAAGAAAATTGGAGATATCAAGGGAACCTTTTGTGCAAAGATGGGCATGATAAAGGACAAAAAAGGCAGGGACCTAACAGAAGCAGAAGAGATTAAGAAGAGGTGGCAAGAATACACAGAAGAACTATACAAGAAAGATCTTAATGTCCCTGATATCCACGATGGTGTGATCACTGACCTTGGGCCGGACATCCTAGATAGTGAAGTCAAGTGGGCCTTAGGAAGCATTACTAACAACAAAGCTAGTGGAGAAGACAGTATCCCAGCTGAGCTATTTAAAATCCTAAAAGATGATGCTGTTAAAGTGCTGCACTCAATATGCCAACAAATTTGGAAAACTCAACAGTGGCCACAGGATTGGAAAAGGTCAGTTTACGTTCCAATTCCAAAGAAGGGCAATGCCAAAGATTGTTCAAACTACCATACAATTGCGCTCATTTCACATGCTAGCAAGGTTATGCTGAAAATCCTACAAGCTAGGCTTCAGCAGTATGTGAACCGAGAACTACCAGAAGTGCAAGCTGGGTTTCGAAGAGGGAGAGGAACTAGAGATCAGATTGCCAACATTCGCTGGATCATGGAAAAAGCAAGAGAGTTCCAGAAAAACATTTACTTCTGCTTCATTGACTACGCTAAAGCCTTTGATTGTGTTGATCACAACAAACTGTGGCAAATTCTTAAAGAGATGGGAGTACCAGACCACCTTACCTGTCTCCTGAGAAACCTGTATGCGGGTCAAGAAGCAACAGTTACAGTAGAACCAGACATGGAACAACCGATTGGTTCAAAATTGGGAAAGGAGTACGACAAGGCTGTATATCACATATACAACAAGGCTGTATATGTCACCCTGCTTATTTAACTTATATGCAGAATACATCATGAGAAATGCTGGGCTGGATGAATCACAAGCCAGAGTTAAGATTGCCGGGAGAAATATCAACAACCTCAGATATGCAGATGATACCACCCTAATGGCAGAAAGTGAAGAGGAACTAAAGAGCCTCTTGATGAGGGTGAAAGAGGAGAGTGCAAAAGCTGGCTTGAAATTTAACATTAAAAAAAAAACTCAGATCATGGCATCTGGTCCCATCACTTCCTGGCAAATAGAAGGGGAAGAATGGAGTCAGTGACAGATTTTATTTTCTTGGGCTGACTGCAGCCATGAAATTAAAAGACGCTTGCTCCTTGGGAGGAAAGCTATGGCAAACCTAGACAGCACATTAAAAAGCAGAGACATCACCTTGCTGACAAAGGTCCATATAATAAAAGCTATGGTTTTCTGTACAGATCTGTACAGGAAGGATAATAATATCAGGGATAGCTTTGAAAGTGTGGTCAGTGAGTTAGAGCCAGACATCCTGAAGAGTGAGGTTGAATGGGCCTTAAGAAGCATTGCTATTAACAAGGCAGCAGGAGACGACGGTATCCCAGCTGAACTGTTTAAAATCTTGCAAGATGATGCTGTCAAGGTGATGCATGCCATATGCCAGCAAATTTGGAAAACACAAGAATGGCCATCAGATTGGAAAAAATCAACTTATATCCCCGTACCAAAAAAGGGAAGCACTAAAGAATGTTCAAACTATCAAACAGTGGCACTTATTTCACATGCCAGTAAGGTAATGCTCAAGATCTTGCAAGGTAGACTCCAGCAATTCATGGAGCGAGAATTTCCAGAAGTACAAGCTGGTTTTAGAAAAGGCAGAGGAACTAGAGACCAAATTGCCAATATCCGCTGGATAATGGAGAAAGCCAGGGAGCTTCAGAAAAACATCTATTTCTGTTTTATTGACTATTCTAAAGCCTTTGACTGTGTGGATCATAACAATTAGAAAAGGCAGAGGAACTAGAGACCAAATTGCCAATATCCACTGGATAATGGAGAAAGCCAGGGAGTTTCAGAAAAACATCTATTTCTGTTTTATTGACTATTCTAAAGCCTTTGACTGTGTGGATCATAACGAATCATGGCAAGTTCTTGGTGGTATGGGGATACCAAGTCATCTTGTCTGCCTCCTGAGGAATCTGTATAACGACCAAGTAGCAACGGTAAGAACAGATCATGGAACAACGGACTGGTATGAGATTGGGAAAGGAGTACGGCAGGGTTGTATACTCTCACCCTACCTATTCAACCTGTATGCAGAACACATCATGCGACGTGCTGGACTTGATGAATCCAAGGCTGGAGTTAAAATAGCTGGAAGAAACATTAACAATCTCAGATATGCAGATGATACCACTTTGATGGCTGAAAGCGAGGAGGAGCTGAGGAACCTTATGATGAAGGTGAAAGAAGAAAGTGCAAGAGCTGGGTTGCAGTTAAACCTCAAAAAAACCAAGATTATGGCAACCAGCTTGATTGATGACTGGCAAATAGAGGGAGAAAACGTGGAGGCAGTGACAGACTTTGTATTTATAGGTGCAAAGATTACTGCAGACGCTGACTGCAGCCAGGAAATCAGAAGACGTCTACTTCTTGGGAGGAGAGCAATGACAAATCTTGATAAAATAGTTAAGAGCAGAGACATCACACTGACAACAAAGATCCGCATAGTCAAAGCAATGGTATTCCCCGTAGTAACCTATGGCTGCGAGAGCTGGACCATAAGAAAGGCTGAGGGAAGGAAGATAGATGCTTTTGAACTGTAGTGTTGGAGGAAAATTCTGAGAGTGCCTTGGACTGCAAGAAGATCAAACCAGTCCATACTCCAGGAAATAAAGCCAGACTGCTCACTTGAGGGAATGATATTAAAAGCAAAACTGAAGTACTTTGGCCACATAATGAGAAGACAGGATACCCTGGAGAAGATGCTGATGTTAGGGAAAGTGGAAGGCCAAAGGAAGAGGGGCCGACCAAGGGCAAGATGGATGTATGATATTCTGGAGGTGACGGACTCGACCTTGGGGGAGCTGGGGATGGTGACGGCTGACAGGAAGCTCTGGCGTGGGCTGGTCCATGAAGTCATGAAGAGTCGGAAGCGACTGAACGAAAAACAAATGGTTTTCCCAGTAGTAATGTATGGCTAAGGGGGCGTGGTGGCTCAGCGGGTAAGACGCCAGGCTTGTTGATCAAAGGATCGCAAGTTCAGAGGTTCGAATCCCTAGCCCCGTGTGACGGAGTGAGCTCCCGCACTCGCCCCAGCTCTTGCCAACCTAGCAATTTGAAAGCATGCAAATGTAAGTAGATGAATAGGTACCATTTCGGTGGGTAGGTAACAACGTTCTGTGGAAGCGTCTTCGGACAACAAACGGAGATGAGCACCGGCCCGTAGAGTCAGACACGACTGCACAAATGTGCGGAGGGAACCTTTACCTTTACCTACCTACTTACCTACTAATTTATGGCTATGGAAGTTGGACCATAAGGAAGGCTGAGCACCGAAGAATTGATGCTTTCGAACTGTGGTGCTAGAGAAGACTCTTAAGAGTCCCTTGGACTGCAAGGAGGTCAAATCAGTCAATCCTAAAGGAAATCAACCCTGACTGCTCATTGGAAGGACAGATATTGAAGCTGAAGCTCAAATACTTTGGCCACCTAATGCGAAGAGAGGACTCACTGGAAAAGACCCTGATGCTGGGAAAGACTGAAGTCAAAAGGAGAAGGGGACGGCAGAGGATGAGATGGTTAGATAGCATTGATGGGATATATGCTGGCTTAAAGGGGAAAAACCGAGGCTTGAGAATAAACAGACAAGAATGCAGCTTGTTAGGGCCAACAGTGTTTACTGTTTAGCATAGGGCAATAATGCAGATACAGTACATTATCGCAACAATGAAAAAGATGAATATACAGGATACATCATTGTAAAAGGAAAAACAAAACAAACTTATAAGCAGAGTTCCGTGTATCGATCCCAGGGCCAGAGTTCCTGCCATGGCCTATACCCAAAGCCAGGCATAGCTCACTCTGCCCAGTCCACGGGAAGTGAACACGTGAAGAACTACATGGCTAAGAGACACTAGAAATCAAGAAGACATAGAACACCATTTTGCATGGTTGTATATTCAGACCTTCTAGCTTTCTGATTGGCTGGAAGTTAGCTGTTACACACACTAGGCCTCAAAGCACACAGCATGTGCTGCATCTACGCACTGAGTTCCCCCCCTCCTTGCTCAGGGGGGGCTTGAGCAAGGCTTCCCACAGAAGGATATCAGGAGGCTTCACTTTCATGGGAAGATCCATTGCTAGCCATAACAATGGTACCTTCTAGCTTCATATCTAATGAAGATGTAAACAAAGCCAAGGCTTCTCTGTTATCCAGCCACCTGGCATTCACGTCACCATGAGAATGCTTTTGCTTTGTACAGGAATAATTCGCCAAGGCAACACAAGAACTCCAACAAGCATCACCGATGTAATGAACATGAATTTGAGTAAACTCCAGGAGACAGTGGAGGACAGGAAGGCCTGGCGTGCTATGGTCCATGGGGTTACGACTTAACGACTGAACAACAACAATAACAACAAGATTATATCTAAAATTGGATCACTTAAAAGTTTTTAAAAAGCACTAAAACACTTATTTTTCATGGACCCTGTGAAGTTTCTTTAAAAGAAATACATTCTTAACTGTCCCTTTTAATCTATAGAAATTAATGTATGTCATGGATCTTTTAGAGAGCCTTTATTTTATATTATGACATTATGATTAATTGTAATATATTATAATATATTTTATTTGGTGTTTTTACTATGCTTTGTGGTGAGAGCATAATAAATAAAACTACTGCTATCACTATTGCTGCCCCACAGGCTCAGCCATGCTACTACAATAGGATATACATAATGTGCTGTTGTAGCTAATTAATCTGAGCTAAACTTCAGCTGACTAATTGCTCCATCATATTTGTGGTTGATTATCCTTATTATCTTTATTAGGGGATATTTGGAGAGAATTTAAAATGATCTTAAAGCAATCTGAAAAAGATAAGGAAATTTATACTTACAGTGTTTGTTTATTTAGCAAATGTATACAGTATGCTGCTCATCTCCAGTGGTTCTGGGCACTTTCTTCCCAGTGAAGTGAAATAGCTATGCATGAACAGGCCTACTGAAGCACCTAAGAATAATTTCTGAAATAGCCATGTGAACCTTGCAAATGATGTGGATGCTCTAATGATTTGAAAAAAGGTGTTTTATCCCTGCTCTTCTGTGCTACATAGCGCCTGTTTCAAAGATGTTACTCAGCCCTGCGTTAAGCCCCATCCTAAAATGTAACTTTAGGTATCCAGGAACTTACCACCTCTGGCTCTGGATGGGGTTGCACTGCCCCAGACAGATCTGGTATGGAACCTGGGGGTTCTCCTGGACTCACGACTCCTGCTCGAAGAGCAGGTGGCAGCCGTAGCCAGGAGGGCCTTCACAGAACTTCGTGTTGTGCACCAGCTACGCCCCTTCCTGGATCGGGAGTCCCTCCGGTCAGTCACTCATGCCCTAGTCATCTCCCGTATAGACTATTGCAATGCGCTTTGCATTGGGCTACCCTTGAAGTGTATCCGGAAGCTACAGCTGGTGCAGAATGCAGCTGTGCAAGCAGCCCCAAAGAGGGCACACATAACACCTTTGCTGTGCGAGCTGCACTGGGTGCCAGTTTGCTTCTGGGTCCAATTCAAGGTGTTGGTTATCACCTTTAAAGCTACATGGCATGGGTCCAGGTTACCTGAGGGACTGCCTCACCTCCATTACATCGACCCGTTCCACCTGGTCAGGAAGAGAGGGCATGCTACGGACCCTGTCCATGAGAGATTGTCGATTGGCAGGGTCCAGGAGGAAGGCCTTCTCTGTCGTGGCCCCCACCCTCTGGAATAAACTACCCCCAGAGGTGAGACAGGCCCCCACTCTCCTGGCCTTCCGAAAGGGGGTTAAGACTTGGTTGTGCCACCTCGCTTGGGGTGGGAGGGGGGATAGTCAATCATGGGGGTGGCTGGCACCTTGAGGGGGCCAATGATGACACTGCTATCCACCACCTTGGACTTTATATTTTATATCTTGCATTTTTATATTTATGTATTTATATTGTATTTATTTATATTTTAATTCTTTTATTTTTAACTGCTTGTAAACTGCCCAGAGTCATTCTCATATGAGATAGGCGGGGAAGAAATAGGATAAATAAATTAAATAAATAAACTTACCTTCACTCTAGCAGCAGTTTTTTCCATAATAGAGATACCCATCAAAGAAAAAAAATCAAAATTGTTGATGTTAAAGATTTATTTATTTATTTATTTATTTTTCCAACTTATATCACCGCCCATATCCCCCCACAAAGGGGACTCTTGGTGGTTTACAATCAAGTTGTAAGATAACCATGGTAGAATATTCAAAAGCTGGCACTTATATTAATAATATAATATTAATAAGTGCCATTATGATATGATGATATGATATGATATGATATGATATGATGATATGATATTATTTTTTAAAAAACAAACTTTATTATATTTTCAGAATAAAGATAAAACATGGAACGATAAACAAAGATTGAAAGAAAACTAAAGAAAAAAGAAAAAACTAAAAGTGCAGAAACAAATAGAAAAAGATACAAAAAGAATGACTTCTGTCTTTATAGTGAAGATATACATAAAAATACATCAATCTCTTATTCCAATTTTAACTATAATAAACTATAATAAACATTATATCTATAATCCATTTCAACTTAATAATCAAAATTCAAAATTATAACTTTACTTTTTTTTCAATTACAAACAAAAAAAGCCAAAAGCAATTCTCTACCAAAGGAAAATTTTATGCTAAATATTATCATACATATCTATAATCAGCCTTCTCTGCCAAATCTATTAAATTTATCTTATTGTTCCCCTAATACTACCTTCCACCACTATAGATAAAATATCCACCACTATACATAAAATATCTAACTTTTAATATATAAAAAATACAAATCAAACTATTATTTCAAACTAAATATTCAACAAACGTACAAGGGATAAATTCTGTTATACAGAATGTTTTTAACATTCTTAAGAAAACAAGAAATACCTCACTTTATAAGCTTAAAAAAAAGAATTTTCTTTTTTAATACAACCCAAATAGTGTTTCCATTTCCACTGTCAATATTAATATTATTTTGAATAAAAAGAACATCCTGGGTATTCATCTTAATCACCAAAAGCCATACCAACTATAATCATAAAAATTTATTTCACCTCAAAGAAAAAACAAAATAATCTAAAACATCTCTTATTTACATATCTAATCCCAGTACTTCTTAACATTCTTATATAATCATCCTAAATACAAAAAATATCTTCATCTCATATATCAAACATAAAAAATATCTGATTACTAATATTTAAAAAATGTTACCATTATTGATATCAATATAACCTAAGTGAGAATTACATCCTGGACAAAGCAATATCTTAACCATCAGAAATCCATCCAAACAAGCATAATTAGAATTTTTTCCACCTCAAAATAAACCAAAAATCATTTAGTCTCTTATTCATTATTACATATCTTAACATTATACAGAGAACTACTATGAGTTTATGTGTGCTTCTTTTCCTCCTCTCATCTTTTCTTTTACAGACAGGACTGAATTGCCCATACCTGTAATCATAATCTGTTTTAGCTAATAATAATTAATTAATAAAATGTACTTTTATTAAACATTAAAGTATATTAAATTTTATCATGATACCAATCATATTAATATTTTTTTTGGCTTGATACAGTAAGAAGAAGTAATAACCTTAGTTAAAGCTGGAATGTTCAAATAAAGCATTAACAAAAATCAGGGCACTTCCTTTCAACAAAATACTTATTAAGAACTGAAACATGTTCACAATACATTCCTTCTAAATATGTTCGACATTTGGAGAAAATGGGCCCTTAAATTATCTCTACACCCACCACATTTTCAACCTCTTATGTTTCATCATTCTTTTTATGATGAAGATAAAATTAAGCAGTATTAGAGTAGAGAAATTCAAGAACTTTATTATTTTAAAGATATATATGTTGGAGATATTCCTAAAACTGGAGAACAAGTGCAGAAAAATTAGGAAATTTGGCTTTTTCATGGTTTTAGATACATCAAATTCTGCATTTCACTGCAACCCAGCAGTTCGAATACAAGCAACGCGATATGTCTTGAAATTAGGTTAAATTTACCACCTGATAGGGGGATAGAGAGAATCTCAAATATTTTTATTACATTCTCTTAGAAAAGAAGGCAAAACTTTTTGAATGGGTTTAAAGCATATGGGAATCAGATATATAAGCCTCTTTACCTCTGACTTTATAGTTATCCAGTTGGCACAGAGAACCACTGATATTGAATTCAGCCAAAATTAGAGAAAAGTCTATG
Organism: Charina bottae; assembly: GCA_023362775.1. Lineage (NCBI taxonomy): Eukaryota > Metazoa > Chordata > Lepidosauria > Squamata > Charinaidae > Charina > Charina bottae. Next base: position 3,745,726 of record JALMGJ010000028.1, on the reverse strand, counting down.
AAAGTATTTCATAGATTGCATTTATAATCAAGGAAACTTAACATGATAAATTATGTTATCAGTCCCATGTGTTTGAGAAAATGTAAAGAAAAAGGTACATATTAACATAGGTGGTGATTTGGTAAAATTGTTCAATTATTTTGGACTGACCTTTTTATAAAAATAGGACAAATCACAACTCAGAACTATTGTACACCCTAAGCTGGCCTTATTAAAGGTTTTTTCGTTTGTTTGACAAGCCAAATCATACTATGAGCATAAAGAATTTGGGGGGGGGGGGGTGCTGGTTGCAGCCAGAAGGGTGGTGGAAAACAGAACAGATATCTATCGTTGGTATTACCATAATGCAGATGCTGAGTTTTATTCTACCTGGTTTAAATATCAGTTATGTGCAACAAAGGCATAATGATTGTTTAATACCCAGTTCTAGGTTCTTAGAAATTTAATTAAGGCTACATGCATTTTGCTTTTATATTATTATTTTATATCATTGTACTGTAAATAAAAGGGGGCATGGTGGCTCAGCGGGTAAGATGCCAGGCTTGTCGATTGGAAGATCACTAGTTGGGAGGTTTGAATCCCTAGCCTTGCATGCAGAGTGAGCTCCCGCACTCGCCCCAGCTCTTGCCAACCTAGCAATTTGAAAGCATGCAAATGCAAGGAGATGAATAGGTACCACTTCGGTGGGTAGGTAACAGCGTTCCGCGCGTGTCATGCGGCCACATGACCGTGGAAGTGTCTTCAGACAATGCTGGCTCTTCGGCTAACAAACGGAGATGAGCTCTGTTGAGTTGGACTCTATTAAACCCCCCTTCTTATGAAATGTGTGTGTGTTCAGCAGAATGTATGAACTGTGGATGCCATGGAAAATCTTAATTAGGGACAAATAGTTAATCTCTTCACAAGAAGGAAGTCTCGATTGCATCCACCACTGTTTATCTCTTCACACGAAGGAAATCTTGATTACATCCACCTTTGTCTGTTTCACAAATCCCTGTGAGATAACCACCTAACACCAGACCTCTCCCCTCCTCTTACGTAAATTCCGGGATATTCATAATAAACTTGTGACATCTGTAAATTAAATTGTGATATCTGTAGAATCTTGACCTTTACACTATTGTTAAGTCCTAAAAGACCTTACTGTATATCCTGTGTGATGTATGTGTTAAAGATCAGAAATGTATAAATGTGGATGTCTCCTTTTGTTCGGGGCTCTCCTTTTCAGAGGAGGTTGCCCCCTATTACTTGAGCTCAATTAAAAGGGTTATCCTATTTCTCGTCTTGGTGTGAATTTATTTTGGGTTCTTCGTACCAAGTTAAACGTTCTTAGACACGGGACCAACTTTGGGTCCAACAGCACCGGCCCCTAGAGTCGGACACGACTGCACAAATGTGCGGGGGGAACCTTTACCTTTTTACTGTAAATAAAATTAAACAGTATGTAATTATAGTTAAATGTGAGTATACTTTTAAAGTGAAAATTATAGTACTGATACTGTGCTGAGTACTGTCATTGATACTCATATATTAATTTGATTTTAACAATGATCTCTAGTTTTAAAAGAACGTAAGATATATAATTTAAATAAAGGAGGGGAGCAATACCTGGAGAGGCATGTCTGTCCTTTGAGGAAAAGTTGAAAATGCTACAGATTTTAGTATAGGAAAGGGAAAATTAAAGCAAGAGAGGATAAGAAGGGTGATATGGAAGAATGAACGTAATTCTGCTTTATCAGAAAGTTGTAGAAGTTGTACAAAATATTATTTTGGGTAAATATTAGGTAAGATGCTTTAACAGTGTGGTCTATAGAATCAGGAAGGCAGGGAAGGAGTGTCCAGTTATCTTCCCTCCCTCCTCAGAAATCCATTCTGAGGATGCAGGCTGGAGAGGAGGGACAAGGTTTATTTAAAAAGTCAACTCCCACACAATCTTGAAGTCCCAGATTAGGACTTAGGATCCAAGGAGGCTGTAAATAACTCAGGCAGATGGCAAAGCCAAACTTAGGTTTGTGTGGTTGCAGCAAGTGGAATTGGCAAAGAAGACAGGATGCATACATTTTGTTTGCTGCTTCCTGAGTATACTGTATCAGTGGCAGAGTATGCTTCTCAGTGACACAGGTATCGCACTTTGACCCTCCTACACTTGGAATCCAAACTGCATTCCATATCAAACTCTTCCTATTCTCCAGCTGAAGCTGAAGGAGGAGGTGGATCAGATGAAAGTAAAGGGCATAAAAGGCATTCAAGGACCAAAAGATAATGGTGGAAAACAGGATGTATGTTTATAGTAGGTAAAAACTGCAGGCAAAAGACCTCTCTGAGCTGCTACATAGCTGGACTATTAAACTTAGAATTCAAATTTTGGAGGGTGGTCTTGGCAGTGAGGATCAGCTGCATGTTTGTAATAAACCTTGAACTGGCTCAGCTGTTCCTTGAGATGTCATGATGCCTAAATTTCCTGCGGAAAGCTTGAGGCCTCAGGAATGGGGGGAAGGAAGGGAGGGAGGGAGGGAGGGAGGGAGGGAGGGAGGGAGGAAGGAAGGAAGGAAGGAAGGAAGGAAGGAAGGAAGGAAGGAGGACTGTGGCAGAAGTCCTGGGCGGTAGCCTGAACAGGTGATGTGGGAGTGTAAGTATGAATACACAAACAAAGCCATAGGCAGAAGTTCAGGCAGTTGGGCCCATTGTTCATAAATGTATTTTCTTTGTTTTCAGATGTATATATACCACCTGAATATTTCTAATATTTAGTTCAATATGGGATTTGGCAAAATATTAATAAAAAAATAACACTTGTTTTCTCCAGTTAACTCATAGTTCAAATCAATCCTGACCAAATCTGTGATGAAAAAAATGCTTAAAATTGTTATTAGAATTGTTCTCTTTTAAAATTAAATTTAAAATAGAGCTGCAGATGTCATAATACATATTCATGTATGGTTTTTAATGGAAAAAATGATATGTGATTGTCTTTAAATTCATTAGATATCATGAGATTAGGTAAATCTAAGTTTTTCTGTAATTACTCTCTACTATGCTTATCACATTTTTTCTCTGTTCTCCTCAGTAGGGGCAAAAAACACAGTATAATTCTGAGAACCCAACTTTCAGTCCGAGTCCATGCCTGCATTGGTAAGTGTGCATAGCAAGTTTTAAATAGAAAAATGTATGAAATGTAGTGGAAATAATATTATTCATCTGTTTAACGTGTACATACAAGGAAAATAATTGTAACAAAATATAGCTATTTATGGACTTCCTGTGTCATTCCACAACTGTTGAACTCTAAATTTTACATACACATTGCTTTCAGGATGCAGTGAAGTTTCATTTTTGTGAATGAGAATATTCTTTAGCTTAATCATACCAATCCTTTATGAAGCTGTCTTCACTATTAGACATCACCATAGTTTATGGACACAATACATGTTGAAAGAAATCCCTCTAGGACTATAAACTCTAAGGATAATGGAATTTGTAGTTTTCAGTATTTTAGATCAAATAAGTCTGAATGTGCTGCTTTATCATTTTTCATTCAGATTTGCTCAATCTTTTGCTCATGAATTAGGAATTGATATTATTTTATTTGTAGTGAAAAGAAAACACATTTCTCTTTTTTAAGATTATGTATACTTTATACATATACATGAATAGTTATAATTTTTTCTTCAGGTCATTTGATCTGAATATTTGTAGTGCTTCATTAGATTAGGCGTGCTGTTATGATATGGGGAACTACAGAACTGCTAGCAGGCAGCAAGCTATTGTATTTTAAGAACAATACTTTTAGTCTTAAATCATATCATTATTAGCCAGCCAAACTTTTATTAGAGTAGAGGCAGCAATAGAAAATATTCAGTGTACAGTATTGTAATCAGAAAGGAAGCCAAGTAAAACCAGTAGTGTAGAAGGCAGCTCATGTGTATAAAATCTTATTAATTTAGCCCAAATCAGCCTTCCTTGGTTTCAGTGCAATGGAAGTTGCTGCATTGGATGTTGTTTAATAAGGTCTTCCCACCCTTCTTGAAATCCTTGGACCTGCTCATGTTGTAAGAATAATTTTGGACAAGCACATGCAAAGCAGTTGAGATATGTCCCCCATTCTCCTCCCCCCCCCCATACTACTGTAAGTTAAATTGCAGCAAACAGCAGAGTCCTATAACACCTTAAAGGCTAATGTATGTATTGTATTACATCAACACTTGGAAAGCAGATTATGCCTCGTAGCATACACTATCTGATTCCCAAACCCACAGGAATTTGGAGACATAATCCAAGCATGTAAAATGAGCACTAGTATTATTCCTACCATGTAGCCTGTAGCCTTTACTTGACACCTCCTTCAAATTTGTTGGCATTGATTTGGGATGAGGCTGAAGATCTGCCAAGTGAAGTTGCAGTGAAGTGAACGAGTTACTATCCAGATGTTCCCTTTGAGCAGTAGGTCAGGGAGTGTATAAGAAAACACCATTGTTTTCTCTCTCTTCATGTTTCATTCATAGTTCCATCTCTTGTCCTTTGTTTCTCACTCCTTGTTTGCTGTTTACACTTTTAATATGGGAGTTCTCTGCATTTGTGAACTCTCTGAAGAGTGAATAGATCTCCTCAGACGCATCTATTGAAATTAGTTTGCTGCCAATTAATATGCTGGACTCTAAACTGGCTAGTCTTTATTGCTCACTGAACTCATTTATCTGTAAAATAAGAACAGTCATTGGTGGTAAAAATATAGGGAAAGAATAAACTTTGCATGGAAAATGGTATTCAAATTTATTAATGGCATATCTGGATTTATATACTAAAAAAAGTTTTGTTTTGTTTTGTTTTGTTTCTGAAATGGTTCTATTTCTTGAATTGTGGACTTGCTGAATTCCTGGTATGCTTCAGATAAGGAAGAGGGAAGTTGGAAAATTCTCTGGCCCCAGCAGCATGATGCTAGAAACCATATATCTTTTTTCTTTTGCAGGCTCTCTTAATATGATAGTACAGGTGGTCCTTGAGTTATGTCAGTAATTGGGACCAGAATTTCTGTCGCTAAGCAATGTGATGGTAAAGCGCGACATCATGTGACCGCATTGCTTAGTGATGGCAATCCCGGCAGTCCCAATTGCTGTTGTTACCCAAATCCCACCAGTCGTTAGATGAGGACCCACCTGATCCAAGCCATTCCTGCCTCAGTAAGCTAAAGGACTGCCTCCTCTTCAACTCCCCCCACCCGCCTATTTCCCCCCCATCTCTGCCCTTTTTGCTGCCCTGCATAGCAGGACTCTGTGGTGTCACTGGAGCTGAAGTAGAGGCCCGGAGCCTTCAGCAGTCTCAGCTGGCTGCCACCGCCCCCGGGCCTCTATTTCAGCCCCAGCACTGCAATCACCGCTGCCAAGGAGTGCCACCTCAAGTCCCACCCTGTGGCCAGCCACCCCAGCGCTCCAGCACAAAGCTCCAGCCACCCCCACCATGCCCAGCTGACCTTCACCATCTTCCTCCCGCTGCTGATGAAGCGTGCCTGGCCTGGACCTATGCGAGGCAGCTGCTGGCCATGTCAGGCATTCTTCCCAAAGCCTCTTGTGCCGTTCTTCAAATAGTGCGCGCCATTCTTGTGATGCTTCGGAAAGCCTTTGGAAAGCTTTTGAGCATTCGTGAGAACAGCACACGCAATTTGGAGAACAACGTGAGCGGCCTCAGGATCTCATACTCCATATCAGGGTTTCTTGGGAGAAAAAGCAGTGGGAGTGGCAGCGACTTATAGAAGCGACTTGCGACCTTCCCTGCCGGCTTCCCCATTGACTTTGCTTGTGGGAAGCTGGCAGGGAAGGTTGCAAATGGAGATCATATGACCATGGGACACTGCAACCGTCGTAAGTGCGAGCCAGTTGCCAAGTGCCCATATTGCAACTGCAGGGGCACTATGACGGCTGGAACTTTGAGGACCGGTCATAAGTACCATTCGTTCAGCACTGTCATAACTTACAAGACTACCTGTATTATGCTGATTGAATGGATGAGGGACACTGCTCAAACATATATTTTTAGGTAGGACTTATTAATCCATCTTAAGCTCCAAATCCAGAATGAGCTGTTTGAAAGTGATAGGTAGCCCATTGAAAACATAACTATCAATGAGAGATCTAAAGATTTTAGTTTCTTGTGAAGTAACTGGTTCCAAAAGGGTGTGAAGTTCTTTGTTAAAGTTAGCGGAACCCACCAATCAGGAAAAATTACAGTTTGAGCCAATAGGAAAGAATATAGGACCTGACAGATGTTTCTATTTTGAATAGACCAGCTTCTTGGCCTCAGACCGCGTTGAGGACACAGTGGGGGATCCAGCAAATAATTCTCAGAAATTGGGACTGAACTCTTTCTAGTGGAATAAATGGCCTATATGGGTCCAACTGAGCTCTAAAAACCTTAACTTGAATCTTAACTGAAAAAAACTGAGCTCTTTTTGTGAAATAGAAAGACCGAAGAGCTGAAGCAGATTTTCAGCATTAAACAAAATGTAGTCGGCATGTGTTTCGCATTTGCCAATGGTGTGTAAGAACAATGCCTAAATATTTGAAGGACCAAACTTATTCTGTCAGCTGGTTGTTAGCCCCACATAGATCACAGGATGCTTGGCAAACACTGTAAACTTAGTTTTAGAATAATTGATTACAAGCATTTCTTCCTGGCAGTATTCAATAAGCACAAACAGCACCTGCCTCAAGCCAAAATGTGTCTCTGAGAGAAACACTGCATCATCAACATAGAAAAGGACTGAAACATGTCTACTAACCAGTTTGGGAGGCTGAATGGCTGAATGGCTGGATTATTCAATTTTGCTCCAAGAGGGTTAATGAACAAATTAAATAATAGACTGCCAAAATGCACCTTTGTCTGAAATCTCTTCAAACTGGAATTTCTGTTGTATAGTGTCCATGCGCATTACATCACACCTTCAGCCAGGAGTTTCCGTAAAGTTTGTAGGTTAGTAAAAAATAGTTTTGTACCTATGGAAGTTATATATCTATAGAAGAGTTGTCCTATAGTTTGTGTCTGGATACTAGGTCAAAGGCACATCTGAGGTCAATAAACTGCTGAATGTGCTCTAACAGTGTATTGCTCTACTAAATATTGTAAAGTTAAAGCATGGTGCAAAACAGTGGCCTTCCTAAAAGCCATTTTTCTACATAGGAATCGCCTGAATAAGATGGAATTTTAACTCTGCGTCCAATAAAGATTAAAAGGGAGGACAAGGCAGGCACCCACCAGTCCAAATTATTAAGAAGGACCTCCACAGTGATGAAATTACTGCCTGGTGCTTTAGCTAGTTCTAGTTGTTTGGCTGGTCTAGTGACCATGGGATGTCATGTGGGGAATGAAGTTTATTCAAAATCCAGTCTTATATCAGGAAAGACTCCTCAGAAGAATATGGCATCCTGAAGTGATCCTCCCAAATAGTAGGTTTTTGCCTTAGTAGGAGAAGTATATATGCATTGATATGTTTTATCGTTTTATCGTGACTGTATTTTTCTAAGAGCATTAGGGGCCGGAAGGGAATCTTAACAGATGGGAGCAGGAGGAAAATGTGTCAGCAGATGTATCTCTTTAAAAACTGTTAGTAGTAACTTTAATGGTTTATTTTAAATATTTAATGATAAAAATTGTAGCTTGATGAAGAGAGATTCAAAATACAGTAAAAATACATGTTATTTCAATTTTTAAAAATAGTTCCCGACACACACAGAAAAATACCTCTCATAATCAAACATCTACTTGGTAGAATACAAATGGCATACCATTACCTGAAGTATTGTGAATTTTTATAGCAAAATACTGTTTCAAAACATTTCTAAGTCTTTAGAAAAATATGGCATGTAAGTAGAAAGTTTTATGGAACTATTGTGAGAAAATGCCATACCATAATTTTCCATTCTCCTCTTTTTCTTTTCTAAATCCATCCTTCCTTCCTTCCTTCCTTCCTTCCTTCCTTCCTTCCTTCCTTCCTTCCTTCCTTCCTTCCTTCCTTCCTTCCATCCATCCATCCATCCATCCATCCATCCATCCATCCATCCATCCAAAACCTTCAGGATGTTTTGTATAGTTGAGATTCTCAGCATACTAAAGAGATTAGTATCCCCCCCCCACCAAACAATTCCTCCTCCTTATTTATTCCCCCTCTTTGAGGTGGGATTGAAAGATCTTTGATGCCTTTTACATGTAAAAGAAGGGGTCAGTTCAGAAGCTGTAGTGTGAAAGGCCTTTGTCATCCCTGTCAAATTAGGTTGTGGGAAAACAGCAAAAGCTGGGGGTGGCTTTTTATGGGTGCCTCTGATGGCAGTGGAAACTGTACAAAACATGAAAATATATTACACCAGGTACAATATACTGAAAGAGGCTTGTAGGATGATTCTTTGTATCTGTTGTTAAAAATTAAAATTAACGTCAGAGTCATTAGAGAAGTTAAATATTTATATACCTACCCCTATATTTATCAGGTATTTATCATATCAGGTCTTTTTCTGTTAAAAAGGAGGTAATACTGAATGTAATAACATACAAACAATACTTTTGTCTTTGATATCTGATTTAGCAAGCAGAATAAAAGCTTTGCATATATCTTTTAATTTTCAGAATTTTCATGGCAACAGGGTTGGATTTTGGTGCTTGTTTGTTTTTGTTTTTGTTTGTTTTGCTCCTTAACAGGCATCTGAGGAAGACAGAATGAAAACAACAATTCATAAGATTATCCATAATTATCAGTAATTGGTCTTTAGGGTACCATTTCTGATGCAGTGAATGTGGTTGCTCTCAGACAAAGTAATGTGCTTGTTGCTGCATCATCAGAATAAGAAATGTGAAAGAATGTAACGTTTTCTAAAGCTCCAGATTCAGTTTGATTAAATAAAAACAGGTGGATTTTATAAGTAAATGTGTAATTCAGCTAAAAGCTGGTGCAATAGAGATATAATGCTGGATCCAACCCTATCCATAATTAAGAAATCTCAAGCCAGTTACCGGTTCCCTCTCCCACTACATCAAGAGTGTATTTCCCTCCTATTGTATCTGCAGTTAAAGGAATTATTATTTGACCTTATGCATGGTTATTAGTAATGAAAGCTCATGTTTAGTGAGGATCATAAACATGGGGAAACAACATAGGTTAACTTGCCTAAACATTACAGGGACCTGAAAATATTCAACCTGAAAATGGGATTTTCATTCTAAACAGCAGCTGAAATGTTGTTTTCCCATTTGGATCACTTGGATCTTAAAATGTGTGCCCTAAATGCTGTTCAGATATCATGCCTGATATGGTTTGTTCTAACGGGAGCCCAAATCACGGTTTAAATCTGAAAATGTATAGTACAGTTGTAAGGTACTCCATCCGATATCTGTAATCTCCCTACTCTAGAGTAACTCACAGACGCCGGAGTTCTTAGAAGTAGGAGAGTTTATTACAGGATACAGAAGCTAGCACGAACAAAGACTTGAATGAGTGAAACAGGTACAGTAGTTACATTTAAGCATTCCCTCCCCCCAAGGTTCTTTGTTTGGAGACACGTGTAATCGTGTCTTCCGAGACGCGTCGTCATCCGTTGGCGAGGATGTGTATTTGCGGTCATCAGCCATGTGCGAACTGGTCTACTCGGCCGGCGTCAGTGACATGTCAGTTTCAGCTCCCCGGAGTGCGCATATCCGTCTAGCGCTTTGGCAGAGATCTGCCGATCTCTGACATGCTCCTGGCCCAAGATGCTCCCCCCCCCTCCTGTGGTACGAGTTTCGGTACTCCCCTTATTACTAAACATTTTCAAAACAGTTCCTGTAAGGAGAGAGCAGACATTAATTTAGTATCTTGTCTAGTCCAAGTGTTTGCGTCAATGCGGTTTGTCCGGGAATTCCCTGTGAAAAGCTTTCACGAGTTTGGGAGCCCGTGTGTGTTTTGCACTGACCCATTCCTTGTCTCCGATTGGTAGGTGTTGCCACTTCACTAGGTACTGTAACTGCCCCTTATGTCTTCTGGAATCCAGAATTCTATCAATCTCGAAATGTGGTTCACCCTCCACCAACAGTGGGGGGGGTTCCACTGGTTCAGGGTGCCAGTGTTGTGAGCTGTGGTATTGTTTCAACAAACTGATGTGAAACACAGGATGCACGTTTCTTAGCGCTTTTGGCAATTGTAATTTTGCCGCTACTGGGTTGATGACCTCAATGATTGGGAATGGGCCTATGAATTTTGGTGCCAATTTCCGTGATGGTTGTGTTGCCCGCAGATTTTTCGTTGACAAGTACACCTTGTCTCCTACTCTTAAGTCCCATTCTTCCCCCCTCTTGCGATCGGCATATTTTTTGTAACTAGCTTTGGCTTCCTGCAATGTTTGTACCATGACTGGCCAATTGCTGCTTACTTTTCCTATCCATTCGTCCGCTTTTAGAGGTTGTGGCAGTTCTGTGTTGTGTGACATGGCCAATTCGGGGATAGTTATAAAGTCCTGCCCTGTAGCGACTTTGAATGGAGAAAACCCCGTGCTTTGGTGTACCGTGTTATTATAAGCAACCTCTGCGAACGGCAACAGTTCCGCCCAATCGTTCTGTTGGTAGTTAGTGTAACATCTAAGGTACTGCTCCAGTGTAGCATTCAAACGTTCGCTCGCACCATCCGTGCAAGGATGGAATGCACTACTGAGCCCCTGTGCCGCTCCAATTAACTTCAAAAAAGCCCGCCAAAAGTTGGAAGTAAACGTGCTGCCGCGATCGCTGATTATGCGTTCCGGCGTTCCGTGAGCTCTATAGATGTGTTGTATGAACAGTCTAGCTAGTTTTTGGGCATTCGGTATTCCTTTGCATGCAATGAAGTGTGCCTGCTTGGAGAATAAATCCGTGACTACCCAAATTGCCGTGTTCTTTTTACTCACCGGCAAATCTATGAAGTCCATGGCGATTTGCTTCCATGGTTGTGAGGGGTTTGCTACTTCCTGCAGCTTCCCTGTGGGTTTCCCTATTTTCCTTTTGGCCATTGCGCACACTGGGCATGAACGCACATAGTCTTTAACGTCAGTGCGCAAGGATGGCCACCAGAATTTGCGTCGGATTAAGTGTAGTGTTTTTACAAAACCAAAATGCCCTGCCGTTTTGTGATCATGATGCATGGTCAAGACCTTTTGCCTTAAGGGCTCGGGGACGTAGGCTTTGTTGTCCTTCCACCCCACTCCATCCTTCTCCACTAGGTTCTGTTTGTTCTCCCCCCACCAGGTGTCCGTTACTGTTGCCGCCCGCAGTTCGGCTGTCCACGGGTCGCTTTCAGCCGCGCGCTTCGCACTGCTGCTGGTGATTGCCATGTTGCCTTCCCCCCTCCCTTCTGTTATTGTTGAGCTCTGTGCCTCTACTGGTTGGGAGGGGATGAGGGATTCAATGACCTCCTCCATTTTGCTCTCATGTTGCGGCAAGCGTGACAATGCGTCTGCCAAGTAGTTTTTCCCCCCAGGAAAATATTTCAACGTGAAGTTGAATCTGCTAAAGAATTCTGCCCACCTGAGGTGCTTAGGGTTCAACTTCCTGGGTGATTTGAGAGCTTCCAAATTTTTATGGTCCGTCCACACTTGGAACGGCTCTGCTGTGCCTTCTAAGAGATGTCGCCACGTGCTTAAGGCATGTTTGACAGCGAAAGCCTCTTTTTCCCAAATATGCCATCTTTTCTCCGTCAGGTTAAATTTTCGGGAAATGTAAGCGCATGGTCTTAGTTTCCCCGTGTCATCTGCCTGCAAGAGTATGGCCCCCCCCACTGCGCTAATTGATGCATCTGTGTGTATCACAAATGGTTTATCAGCTTCTGGGTGCTTGAGTATGGGTTCTCTTGTGAACATTTCTTTTAGGCTATCAAACGCTGCCTGGCATTCCTGTGTCCATACGAGTTTCGTGCTCGGTGATGGGGGTTTCGCGTTTGCTCCCTTGCCTTTTGTCTTTAATAGGTTAGTCAGGGGCAGTGCGATTTGCGCGAAATTCTGAATAAATTGCCTATAGAACCCCGCAAAACCGAGGAACGCTTGCAGCTGTCTGCGCGTACGGGGGGGCTGCCAGTCTAGAACCGCTTTGACTTTTTCGGGGTCCATCTCGATGCCCTCATGTGAAATGCGATACCCCAAGAAGTCTAACTGTTCCCTGTGAAATTCACATTTCTCGAGTTTTACATAAAGCTTTGCCTCTAGTAGCTTCTCAAGTACCCTCTTAACTAAATCCATGTGTTCTTCCAAATTCTCAGAAAATATTAATATATCGTCCAAATATACAATTACCCCTTTATACAGAAATTCATACAATACTTCATTAATAAACCTCATGAAAATTCCCGGTCCCCCTGCAATCCCAAACGGGAGCACCCTATATTGGAACGATCCTAATGGGCAATTGAATGCTGTTTTCCATTCGTCCCCCTCCCTTATTCGAACCCGATAGTAGGCTTCTCTGACATCTAGTTTTGTAAAGATTTTCCCTTTTGATAACTGGGCTAACATGTCTTTTAACAACGGTAGGGGGTATTGTCTGGTAACCGAAATTGCATTGAGCCCCCTGTAGTCCGTGCAGAGCCGGAGTGATCCGTCCTTTTTCTTTCTGAACAGGACAGGGGCTGCGAGGGGGGAGTTGGCTGGCTCAATGAACCCCCTTGCCAAGTTCTTATCTATGAAATTACGCAGCTCTTGTAATTCTTTTTGCGTCATAGCATACATCTTGGGCTTGGGGAAAGGTGCCCCAGGGATGAGGTCAATGGTTGCGTCTGACTGCCTATGGGGGGGTTCCTGCTCACATTCTCTTTTGTCAAATACCTCTGCTACTGAAAGGTATTTCTCCGGGATTGCGTTGGAGAGTGTGCTATCACCTTTATTCCGCTCCCCCTCATCCAATTCCAACCCTGTTGCCCCCAATTCAACGCAGTCCGGTGGGCCGCCCTTGTCCAAGTCCTGATACTTCCCATCCGTAAATTCCAACTCCCCCGAAACCCAATCTACCTTGGGGTTCCTTGCCCTCAACCATTTTAATCCTAACACAATGGGACGTGTTGCGATGGGAGCCACTAAGAATCGTAATGTCTCCACATGCGTTCCCAACGTCATTTGGAGTCCTTCAGTGTAAAATTCCACTGGCCCCCCTTTCAGTTCAGACCCGTCTAATTGGCAAAATGTGATGGGGGTTTTAAGTTTACACAGGTCCAGACCCATCTTTTTGGCTACGTTCGGGTGCATCAAATTCCTCGAACATCCCGAATCTAACATGGCAACTCCCGCATACTGTTTCCGTCCCCTCAGCGTTTTTAACTGTACCTTCAGGTGCATTGTCGGGTTGTTGCGACTACTTCCTTTGCGCCCCTTTGTGGAGGTCTGTCCTGTGGCGCTCATTAGAACAGACCCGGCTCGTTTCCCGCCGTCTGGATTTCGAAATCAGAGTCCTCGCTATCTTCTTCTAGGTCCGGGTTCTGCCAATGGTGCACTGTTGCCGCCGCTGCTCCTTTTCCTTTAGTGTGTGTTGTCTTTGGGTTACTTTTGTCTGTTGCCTTTTTCCCCGGAGGTTGTTCCTTAGCGTTCATTCTCCCCTGGGGGCAAGCGCTAATTCGATGTCCCTCCTTCCCGCAGCGAAAGCATAGTCTCTCTTTAGTCCGGCGATCCTTCTCCTCCTCCCAACTCCGCTGTTTCGCATGCGTACGGGTTTGATTTGTGAAATTACCCTCGTTCCTCTGTCTAAATTGCAGTTTTTTGATGCTTTGCAACTGTAACCTGTTGCTCTCGATTTTCCCGGCTAATTGGATCCATCCCTCTAGAGTTCCAGGGTCATCTCTGTCCAATGCCTTTTCCAATAGGTCCTGTTTTAGGCCATATTGAAAGTGTTCTAACTTTATTGATTCCGGCCATTCCGGCAGATAGGATAATAATCTTTTAAAGTCCATAGCATATTCAGCTACTGTCCTAGTTCCCTGCCTTAAGTTCCGGAGACGCGCCCTGGCTGAGACTTTGGTCAGCGTGTCTTCAAACCGTTTCCGGAGGGCATACATGAACTCTTGGAAGTCCAGTAGTTCCCTAGCCCTCCTGTCGTGAAGTGTTACTAGCCAGTCCCCTGCCTCACCTTCCAGAAAACTGGAGATGTATCTGATTTTGCTCTCTTCCGTTCGGAAGGTGTATTCGTATTCACTCATGAACCCTTTAACGTGAGTCAAGAAGCATGCTAAATTCTTGGGATTGCCGTTGAATTTCATTTTTAATTCACCTATTCCAAATGGTGTATGTGCCCCCCCTGGGGTCATGAACTGGTAGTATGGCGGGGTCCTGGGTGCTCTGTTGCAGGGGTGAAATTCTTCCTCCTCCTCCTCCTCACTTTCGATGTCTGCCTCACCTTCAGGTAGCCCCAGTCTCTGTTCCCGCCCTCTGGGTTTATCTAAATTGTCCATTAATTTCTCAAAGGCAGCGCCCAATGAGTCCATTTTATTCATCAGCATTCCTATATTTAACTGCACATTGGACATCTGTTCCTCCAACCTTACGATGCGCTGGGTTGGGGTGACCTTCTTCTGGTTTCCTTTTGTCCCTTTCTGCGCTAGCCCTTCGCCTACAGCTATGGACCATCCCGCTAGCCTTGGTTCGGTGCTGCTTAGAGGAATGGGGGTTTTCGTTACCTCTATGTGGTTTTGCTTCTTCTGAGCTTTCTTGCCCTCCCGCTCACTGGCAACTCCCTCCATCGTCTGGGTGCTTGTTGAGCTGGGTCCGGCTTCTTCGCTCACTCCTGCCGCCTCTACCGAATCCATTTCTTGGTCTCTGCTGACCGCTTGCTGCTTGGGAGCGCTGGTCGCCGCCGTCGCTTTGCCTCCACGTGGTCTCCGCCGCCTCTTAGATGCTGGGGATCGCCGCCTCTCAGCTGTTAAAACCGCCTTTGTGCTGCTGCTGCTGCGCCGCCAGCGGCCGGCTGTTAAGGCTCACCGCCTCTCCGCTGCTTGGGGCCGCCGGTTTCCACTGCTGCTCCGCTATTAGGGCGCCGGTTTCTCCTGCTACGCCGCCCCCGCCGGTTTTTGCTGCCGCTCTTCCGCCGCCGGTCAGCTGCTTGAGAACGCCGGTTTTTTCTGCCGCTCTGCCGCCGCCGGTCAGCTGCTTGGGAACGCCGGTTTTTGCTGCCGCTCTACCGCCGCCGGTCAGCTGCTTGAGAACGCCGGTTTTTGCTGCCGCTCTACCGCCGCCGGTCAGCTGCTTGAGAACGCCGGGTTTGCTGCCGCTCTACTGCCGCCGGTCAGCTGCTTGAGAACGCCGGGTTTGCTGCCGCTCTACCGCCGCCGGTCAGCTGCTTGGGAACGCCGGGTTTGCTGCTGCTCTACCGCCGCCGGTCAGCTGCTTGGGAACGCCGGGTTTGCTGCTGCTCTACCGCCGCCGGTCAGCTGCTTGGGAACGCCGGGTTTGCTGCTGCTCTACCGCCGCCGGTCAGCTGCTTGGGAACGCTGGGTTTGCTGCTGCTCTACCGCCGCCGGTCAGCTGCTTGCTGCTCCGCTGCTGGGGAAAGCCGTTTCTCTGAAACTTTCCCCCCCCCCTCGGGTCTCTGCCTAGTGTACATAAAAGCCAGTCTCTACCGTGAAGCTTCCCGGGAAAACCGGTTTGTTTTGCATTCAAGTCTTTATGTAAGGTACTCCATCCGATATCTGTAATCTCCCTACTCTAGAGTAACTTACAGACGCCGGAGTTCTTAGAAGTAGGAGAGTTTATTACAGGATACAGAAGCTAGCACGAACAAAGACTTGAATGAGTGAAACAGGTACAGTAGTTACATTTAAGCATTCCCTCCCCCCAAGGTTCTTTGTTTGGAGACACGTGTAATCGTGTCTTCCGAGACGCGTCGTCATCCGTTGGCGAGGATGTGTATTTGCGGTCATCAGCCATGTGCGAACTGGTCTACTCGGCCGGCGTCAGTGACATGTCAGTTTCAGCTCCCCGGAGTGCGCATATCCGTCTAGCGCTTTGGCAGAGATCTGCCGATCTCTGACAACAGTATGCTTTCAAAATCTCAACTATTTATTTATTTATTTATTATTACATTTATATCCCACCCATCTCCCCCACAAGGAGGGACCCTGGGCGGTCCCTTATATTATTATATAATATTATATTATTATAACTCACTGGGAAAACTGAGAATAGAAGCATGCAGATTGGAAGAAAAAAACCCAGTACAATTTATCTGAGACTTGACCTCAGATATTAGTCTGTCTATACTCAGGATTGTTCTGTATCTTAAGAAGATTATATTAAATCCAAACACTCATTTAGGCTTCTGCAAAATTAAACTGTTGCTTTCTATTCATTCATATGCACCTACTCAGTTTAGACTGCCTGGCTTATCTGTTAAAGAGATAATAAAATATACAACAATTAATCTAATACCTCTTCAAAATCACCGTGTCATTTTATCAAGTTCCTGTCCAAAAATCGATTTATATGACACTATTTTTTTCCAGCTAAAATTAGGTCAGGTAACCTGACACGTAAAGATATCTTGGTGTGAGACGCTGAGGGAGCCAGGCAGGGGAGGAGAATATGTCGATGAAGGTTCTCAGTCATCCAGGTGGAATTGTCTGTAGCTTGAATCATGTCAACTGGATTTCTATTTTCTCAGTGGAAACGGTGGAAACAGTGGAAAGGGGGAAACGTGAAAACGGTGGAAACAGTGGAGGAGAAAGAGTTCAGTGGGTGTGAGAATAGGCAGCACAGCTCAGAGGTGGGAACTCTGGTAAGGAACTCCACTTTAATTGGCTTACTCTGAGAACTTCCTTTTGCAGTTTTCAACACTGTATTTTTATCCTGACAAGCATTAAAGATCCCTTTCTGAGATCCACATTGTTTTCACTTCTTAAATTTGCCATCTAGATGGGGCTTGACACTTTAGAAAAGACTACCCCTCCTTACCTTATAGAGTCTTCAGGCATACGACAAAGCATCTCTTTCTGATCCAAATATTTTTGCATTCATATTAAATTATAAAAGTATTAGAAGTTATTCATTAGTCTATGACATTCAGAAATAACAAGGCTTCCACACAGAATAAAATAAATGCTTCATATGAACAATATCAACACATGTATAATAGTAGCTCTTACCTACTTCTATATACAAAGTTGGAGTTATTTTCTAATTAGAAACCTGAGTTCC
This sequence comes from Charina bottae, assembly GCA_023362775.1. NCBI lineage: Eukaryota > Metazoa > Chordata > Lepidosauria > Squamata > Charinaidae > Charina > Charina bottae. The sequence continues at coordinate 3,728,579 of JALMGJ010000028.1, read as the reverse complement.
CTATAAAGGTAAAGGTTTCCCCCCACATTTGTGCACTCGTGTCCGACTCTAGGGGCCGGTGCTCATCTCCGTTGGTTAGCCGAAGAGCCAGCATTGTCCGAAGACGCTTCCACGGTCATGTGGCCGCATGACGTGTGCGGAACGCTGTTACCTACCCACCAAAGTGGTACCTATTCATCTACTTGCATTTGCATGCTTTCAAATTGCTAGTTTGGCAAGAGCTGGAGCTAGTGCGGGAGCTCACTCCGTCACGCAGGGCTAGGGATTCGAACCTCCGAACTTGCAATCTTTCCGATCGACAAGCCTGGCGTCTTACCCACTGAGCCAGCACGCCCCGATGAGTTCCCTATGCATTTATATAAATAATTAATAACACTATTTTAAATTAATTATATTAACTAATATATATAAATAATTCCTTTATATAAATATATATATAAATAACTCCTCCATGAAATCAATTACAATGCTGGATATCTAATCTTCTAAAATAACTTAGTAATATTAATGTCCAAATATGAATGTTCAGACTCACCACCATTCTCTGGTTCTAAGGCACTCCAAGCCTGATATAGTTTGTTTTGCTTGGGGGTAATAAAGTTCATTAGGCTATTTATAAATCTCTAAGCCATGGGACAACAATGCATTACACATGCACACATCTCAGTGTGTTGGTGGCCTGTTGAAGGCCTGTGGATATCCAAATTGGGCCTTCACCAAATCTAAATCTACCAGACCTAAAACAGCGACAGATAGGGCTGAGACTCAGAGTAAACGAAAGAACCTGGTCATTCCCTACATGGCTGAAAAGATAAAACGGATATTTGGCAAACACCACATACCTGTATATTTCAAACCCACCAACACACTGAGACAGAGGCTTGTACACCCCAAAGATCAAACTCCAAAACACAAGAAAAGCAATGTAGTTTATGCAATCCAGTGCAGTGAGGAGTGCTCTGAACTCTACATTGGAGAAACCAAACAACTTTTGTACAGGAGGATGGCCCAACACAGGAGAAGTAACACCACAGGACCAGAGTCAGCAGTTTATCTTCATTTAAAGGAAAAAGGACACTCATTTGAGGACATTAATGTTCACATTTTAGACAGAGAAGATAGGTGGTTTGAGAGAGGGGTCAAGGAATCCATTTATGCCAACTTGGAAAATCCTTCCTTGAATAGAGGTGGGGGACTCAGGCACAATCTTTCTCCCATCTTTCTCCCGGCTCTGTCTTCTGTGCCTAGGAAGATTAAGACCATTTCACAAGCTCAACAGCAGCATGGTGATCTTAACGATCCTCCTTTAGATAATAAAAGGACTTAAAATACATCTCAATATAGCCATGACCCCAGGTGTAAGGTCACACAGCTACCTAGAAACATATTTAGGATTCCCTTACCAACTTTGCTCAGACTGAAGAAGCTCCTTGGATAAGGAGCGAAACGTTTCCACTGAGAAAATAGAAATCCAGTTGACATGATTCAAGCTACAGACAACTCTGAACAAATTTGGCCTGCTCTCTGACAGCCCTTCAGATACTTGAAGACAACTAACATGTTTTCCTGGAGTCTCCTCTTCTCCAGGCTAAACATACCCAACATCTCCAACTGTTCTTCCTTATAGACATCTTATCATCTTGGTAGGTCTCCTCTGGACCACTCCACTTTTGTTAATGACTTTCCTAAAATATGATACCCAGAACTGAATACAATATTCTAGATGTGATTTGACCAATGCAGAATAGAGAGGAATGATTACTTATCTTGATCCTGACACTACTGTTGATACAGCCTAACACTGCATTTTCTTTTCTTTTTTTACAACAGCATCTGTGTTCAGCTTGTAATCAACTAAGATACCTAGATCCTCTTTGCATGTATGGTCTCCTGTCCTATACTCAGGACTTTGAATTTTGCCCTCCAGATGTATTTAAAATAATCTTTCAGCACATATATTAAGGATTGAAAGAATGTGTGGAGAAGGCAATGGATTCTTTCCCATATAGTCTTCACCATTGTCTATGTAGTTTGTAGACATCAGAAAGAATTCTAGTCATGTACAGAAAGGGTTAAGTTATATATATAGAATTCCATAACAGAAGGGACTTGGATTTGAGGTCAATTCTCTTCATTGCATTTCCAAGCATCATAGTGACTATTATGATTATAGAAGCAGGACACAAGGTGGAACATTTTATATTAAACTTAATATTGTCTGAAAATGTTGCAATTGTTTATTTTGGCCTAAAGTTGCAGCAGTTTGTTTAGTTAAATCACAGTGGGGCCTCTATTTCAGAGCATTATTTTTTTTTAGTTGTCATTAGAGTAAAACTCATTTAGCGGAAAAAAAACAAAGTAAGCCAGCCTCTCTATCTAATTGCTCAGAAAGAGGTAGCGAGAAATTGAGATTGCCTTTCTGATTCAAAAGTCCGAGAGCTGTATAAATGGCCTGATATACTGTGTTTTTTTCTGGATATAGTTTGATCAGATTTAATGATCAGAACTGTATTTTCCCATAGTTTAGAATGAAAAAAATCAAAACAGTTCTAACTTTTTCTTTTATTTTCAGCAGAATGGGATAACAAAGTCAAGCAACCTAGAGCTTTAAGAGAAGAGAACATGTGCCAAATTTAATAAAACCTGTTATATGTTCCTTCAAAATCATTTTTTAAAAAAATGCATGTAGCCAAATACTGTTTTGTTTTCTGTAGTATTCAGTGTAACATATCAAAGAAATATAAAAGACAGCTTTTTGCCCAAACAGGCTGATTGCTCATTTTTAGTTTTATGTTGTATTATTTTCAATTAGTCAACCATATATAGGTTTCACAGTTCTGTATACTATTGTTCAAATAAAATCTTTATTACGGTCAAAGACCAGCATAAGGAGGATGGGGTACAGTCAGTTAAAAGCATAGAAAATACATTAAAATCTAAAAAATAATATAAAAGCTAATATATATAAAAGTCTAAAAGAAAAGGAAAAAATAATCTAAAAAGAGGGGTAGGAGCATTAGATGGATGTAGGGGAGCATAAAGGTTAGTATGTCTATCAGTACAGAACACTCTAGTTTAATGAATTAGATGCTCATTTAAAACTAGTTTATGGCACCAATAATTATCTGATTAATTTTAAGCGCTACTGCGCAGAACCTGGCAACATTGTATGTTGTAGCAGGGTTAGAATCTGACAGCAGCAGGGAGGTGTAAAATTGTTCTGAGTGCCCTGGGTATTTATACAATAATGGTAAGATGAGGCTAGTACAAATGTATCTATAATACAAATACTGGAGAAGCAAATGCTCTGTTGTTTCTATGTGTCCAGAGTCACAGGACATTGTCTCTCCTGGTAAAGAATCTTCCTGTATCAGCCTTCAAGGATAGCTAAGGGGAGGGCGTGACATCGTGCCAGGGTAAAGGCCCTCCGATGGTTGGGTACCTCAAGTTTAGTTAAGTATGTCATAGGGGAAGCAGAATACCTGCTGGATTCACTGGCAATAAAGGTTGGGGACCTGGCTAAATCTTGGTGCTCTGTGTCTGCTACACACTGTTTAATGAGTGCTTTGGCCTGGTCATATCCCGTGCTGAGTAGAAGACCTGGAGAGAAGCCCAAGGATGAGATTTTAGTTGCCACTGCCTGTTTCCATGTGGACTGAAAGTCATCCCTCATAGTTAATGGGGCAAGGGCAAGGGGAAAAAGGGATAATCTGAGCCAATAGTTGGGTATGACCACCCACACCCTAGCCTCTACTTTCATGAGGCCTGTCTCTAGTCTCAGGGTGGCATTAGACACACATTTTGGGACTTGAAGGGCCAATCTTAGAAATTTGGATTGCACAAGTTTCAATGGTGCAAAATTGGAGAAGGGGCCAAGCTGGGCACCATAGAGGAGTTATGCTATTGGCTTGGCTTCAAATAGTTTGAGTGCTGCAGGTATATAGTGGCCACCTCTTGACTTGAGGTATTTAAGAATGGCAGATGAGCTCCTCTGTGCAATTTCAGCAACGTAGTCCCCATGGGCTTTTCTACTGCTGGCAGAATGAAGGACTACTCTCAGGTATTTGAAACATGAGACCTGCTCAATTTTGTGGCCATCTATGCTCCAGGAGTGGCTCTTGGGCCTTTCGGCAAATGCCATGATTTTAGTTTTCTGATAATTGAGTTCTAGCTGGTCTTCCTTGCAATTCTGTGTTAGTGCTCTCAGTGCTCTTTTAAGGCCAGTAGGTGTTCTTGAAAGTATTGCTGCATTGTCTGCAGAGAGTAGAACAGAGATGTGTCTTCCAACAAGTTTTGGGGAGTTAAAGTTTGTGTTGTGGAGATGGTCCACCATGGAGTTGATACAGAAATTGAATAGGAGAGGGGCCAGTATTCAGCCTTGCTTGACACCTTTTTCAGTTCCCGTGGCACTGGTGAGATGGCCCTGGGGGTGTATACTATTGTTCATTTTCACTACTCACTATTTGGAGATTGTATATTTTAATTTTGAATTTATTTTGAATTGGTATATGAGTGTAATACTGTAAAATAAACTGAACTGCCAGGCACTTCTATAATAAACTGTTAATCTGGATGCAGCAGGACAGTATATGGAGGAGCTGGCTAGTCTTAGGGTAGTATGGTACACACTGGATCACTGATTAATCCTGCAATGTCTGGTTGAGAAGGGTATGAATAGTGCTAAATTGTCTCTTGTACTTTTGCTGACTAAATCAGCTTTTGACTTCATATCTAGGGACAGACTTTGTTCACTTTTCTTGCTCATCCATAAACTACAGGATAATATCTCTGCTGGATAAGGTGCAGTTTATTATCTTATTTTGGCGCAGAGAATGCATGGAACAGAGATAAATTATTGTTTCCCTTTTATTCAATTAATATGAAATTTATTGATAAAATCTTTCATTGGTGTTTATTTCCTTTCCCCTATACGGCAAAAAAAAAAAAAAGCAATATTGCTACATGTGGATAACACATTCATTCAATCATTCATTGGCGATCACTCGTAGCCGAGTAAGATTGACTTCCAAAGGTAAAATTTTAACAGTGGATCCGTAAGTGGCTATAAAGGCCAATTCTGGATCCGCACAACCTCCCACAGTGAGGGCATAGGTTTCCGGGTGGGAGACGGTCATGATGAGGGTTTGCCTGATGTGCCTTCCTTTTAGCTCTTTTCTCCCTTTCGCCCTGTACTCGTGCTTCTTCAAAGTCCATAGCGCCATTAATAAAGGATGACCTCCAATTGAAACGCTCATGAGTTAGGGCTTCCCAGTTCTCAATGCTGATATTACATTTTTTAAAATTAGCTTTGAGAGTGTCTTTGAATCTCTTTTGCTGTCCACCAATATTCCGTCTTCCATTCTTAAGTTGGGAGTAAAGTAGCTGCTTTGGAAGACGATGGTCAGGCATTCGAACAACATGGCCGGTCCAGCGAAGTTGATGTTGGATGATCATTGTTTCAATGCTGGTGGTTTTTGCTTCTTCTAATACGCTAACATTAGTCCGCCTATCTTCCCAAGTAATTCGCAGAATTTTTCGGAGGCAGCATTGATGGAATCTTTCAAGAAGTTGGAGGTGGCGTTTGTAGAGGGTCCATGTTTCACAGGCGTACAGAAGGGTTGGTAGTACAATGGCTTTGTAAACAAGCATTTTGGTCTCCCTGCAAATGTCCCGATCCTCAAACACTCTACGCTTCATTCGGGAGAAAGCTACACTCGCAGAGCTCAGGCAATGCTGAATTTTAGCGTCGATGTCGGCTTTTGTAGATAGATGGCTGCCGAGATAAGAAAAGTGGTCGACATTTTCTAGTGACACACCTTTAAGCTGGATTGATGGCGCTGCAGAAGGATTGGTTCGAACTTGCTGGTAAAGCACTTTGGTTTTTTTAATGTTAATCGAGAGGCCGAGCTTTTCATATGCTTCTGCAAAGATGTTTAGGATAGTTTGAAGATCTTCCTCGGAGTGTGCACAGACTACGTTATCATCAGCATATTGAAGTTCTATAACAGAAGTTGTAATACCTTATTTTTTGCTTTCAGCCTACTAAGATTAATAACACAGTTCTATTCTCAAAGAGATGAGTAGAGCTTCTTGGGCGTTAGTCTACCTTGGCACTCAAAAACATCTAAGAAATAAATTTAGCAAAACCAGAGTCATGATATTTTCCAAAATGCCAGTCTCTCATAAGTGGAAGGTCTGTAGAAATAAAATCAAGCAAGTAAACAATTACAAGTATCTGTGGATCATTTTTTGGGCTACAAGCCCCTGAAAGGCTCAAGCTCAGATTGCTGCAATTTAACACTCAAAGAAGGGTCCCAGCTATCCTCAAAGGGTCCCTGTGCTCCCTATCCTTTCATTCTAGAAGAGGACATAACATATCTACATCCATTAAGGTAATTGAGGCTAAGACTTTGGCACAGTTACTGTTATGACTCAGAGATCTGCCCATATCACAGTTTTTCACAGTTAGAAAGGGTGCAATCTGAATTTCTTCTAATTGTTCTTCCCCTGGCTATTTATGTGTCTCATGCAGCACTTTGCCTGGAGACATAATTATGGTTGAAGCCATAATTTTAAAAGCCTTTGGCTTTTTAAACTTTTTTTCTCCCCAGAAGGAATGGCCTGCCTTACCCTGCTTGACAACTGTAAGTTTAACTGGCCAAGTACCTAGAGAGGAAATTAGGCTTGTATGGTTTTTCCCCTAATTTTCTAACACCCCAAGGACATGAGATTGTTAAATGATTCTTGGATAGCAAATATTTGACCATGAATGGCAACTGATTTGGAGAGTGGTGAAAGGGTTTTTGAATCACCAAATACTTGCATAATCTTGTTCCTTTGAAACAATATAGAGCATACACCTCGGTTCATCTCAGTGCTGTTGCACAGAAGATTTCACAACATTCCCCAGGGAACTCTTGAGTCAGTATTTTCTTCCATTATTCATTTTTTGTCCTACTACCAGTTATGCTGTCATTGCCCCTTTTGTAATGAATACTAGAAAAACCTGTGACCCGTTGGGTCATCCTTTGAGAGAAAGGTAGTGCAGTCTGATGTGACCAGAATGAACATGAAATTTTAGGCTGACCATATTTTTTTTACCCCAGTGCTGGATGGTCCCATGATCCTCTAAGAAGAGTGTATGTATGTATGTATGTGTGTATGTGTGTATGTGTATGTGTATGTGTATGTATGTATATGTATATGTACTGTATATATCATAAATAGAAAAATAATTATAGTGGCAAATGAACTTCAATAACAAGTCAATATTTACTTATCTAAACAGATAAACAGAATGACCACAGGTTGGCAAAAAAGCAGTAGGAGTGGGAGTGACTTCCGACTTCCTACCAGCTTCCCCATTGACTTTGCTTGTGGGAAGCTGGCAGGGAGCATCGGAAATCACAATCATGTGACCATGGGGATGCTGCAATGGCCGCAACTTTGAGAATAAAACTGGTCTGAACATTGTGGGAATTTCAATTCCACGGAAGTAATGGTTCCCGGATTTTTTACACATTCTTTAAGTTAGCGGATTTTAGGTACCTTGATTCAAAAATTGTTGCAGTATAGTGCACTGTTTGGGCTAACTTGGGGGGACAAACAGACAAACAGATAAACACAATGAGAATTTTAGTAATATAGAGATGCCTTGTAGATTTGATACATTTTATACCTATTTGTTTGTGATGGATCTGAATCCATCAATTACTTTCAATGTGGCAAAATTCTGTTTGTATTGTATACTTGTACTCTTTCTTTCAATTCCCCAAGACATTTCATTTGATCATCATTTTAAATACACAATTAAATACATTTTCTTTAAGTTTTTGACTATAGTTGCTTTGCAGCAACTCAGAGTTCTGAAGCTGCAGATGGACTAGAGCTATATCAATGGATTCAAACTCATTATGCCCTCTTATCATAAGATTTCAGACCTGAACAAATGTGTAGAATATATTTCCATATCTTAACCACTTTCCCAGCAACACTTTGCGCTTCTGATACTGAGTATTGAGACTACATTATATTCTAGCTTTTGCTAAAGTATCAAGTTTTCCATGCAGAATCTTCTACATACTGACCCTGGTTTGAAGTGATCAGGGAACCACTCCAAAAATATATGCATTCTGCATTTAATTTTAGCATTCTGATTCAGTTGTGCCAAACATGGTCCTAGAGATCTTATTATCTTTGGAAACTATTGTCATAAAGGCTGTATTGGCTATTCTGCTAATGGAAGCTAGAGGCACTTTTCCCAAACAAAATAAACAAAAATCCTTTTCTTTCTGAAAGAATTGCTCCACTGTTGGATTTATTTGTAGGAAATATTCTCTCTCTCTCTCTCTCTCTCTCTCTCTCTCTCTCTCTCTCTCTCTCTCACACACACACACACACACACTCACACACACACACACACACACACACACACGGGTAGTCCTCAGAATTGGACCGGAATTGGACCAGAATTGCTGTCACTAAACAACGTGGTCATAAAGTGCGATGTCACGTGACCATGCTACTTAGTGACGGGAATTCCAGCAGTCCTGGTTGCTGTTGTTAAGCAAGAACCTCATGTGACCTCAACTTCTGACTTCCTGCCAGCTTGCCCCTTGACTTTGCTTGTGGGAAGCCGGCAGGGAAGGTCGCAAATCGCAATTATGTGACTGCGGGACACTGTGATGGCCACAACTCTGAGGACCAGTCATAAGTACCATTTGTTCAGCGCCATTGCAAGTTGGAATGGTTGTTGAACAAGTCATTAAAAGAGGACCACCTGTACATACTGTACATATACATATACATATACATATACATATACATATACATATACACACTGAACAGGGCTTTTTAGAATCTATTTCAAAATCCAGGAGTAGCAAAGTTTTCTCTTTATCAATAAACCTGAAAAGCTAAAAAGAAAAGGGGGACAGGAATTCTTTTTCTTTCCTCCCCAATCTCTTCGTATTTCAAACAAGGCTGTGTTCAGAAAGGGTAAAGAATGTAGGTAATCCTTATGATGAAAGAAGAAAGTATTATTAGTATTCTGATAACAAGTAGATTTGCCAGAAACTAAACTTAGTTATTTAATTGGAAAGGATCTCTGATCTTGAGGGAACAAAGAAGAAGGGATCCTTTTTACATAAAGCTCAACACACTAAAAATATTTCTACTTGAGAAATCTACTTTCTCAAGTCAGATTTGTAGATAGTAAATCTTGCTTGGGAACATTGTGGACATAATTTATATAATTATATTTCTTCAGGAATTTGTGGAATGTTTGTTCCCATTAAGATAGAGTTAAGATGTATATTCATTTAAGTATTCTGTAATTATTATAGCTATAAAAATTCTTCGTTGGTAAAGGTTTAATATTATCAATTGTTTATCTTAGATTAATACAAATATAAATAGTTAAGAGCCAGTTTGGTATAGTGGTTAAGGCACTAAGTTAGAAACCAGAAGACTGAGTTCTAGTCCCATCTTAAGTATGAAACTAGCTGGTTGACTTTTTGCCAGTCACTTTTCCTCAGCCCTAGGAAGAAGGCAATGGCAAACCACTTCCAAAAATATTTTCAAGAAAATTGTGAGGATAGACCAGGCAGTGGCCAGGAGTCAAGACTGACTCAAAGGGTTGGTGGAGGCTCCACCAACACAAGCAGGACAAGCCATGGTATATAAACAGAGAGCAAGTCCCACTTCCTTTTTGCACTAGATGTTGCCTAGTCTGGCAATGAAACGTCTGCAAGAAAACAACAAGGCTCAGAGAGCACCAAGGACTCCACGGAATATTGTATGGCAGTTTACCAATAATTCTTATGCATTCACATAAGAACATTCCACACACATAGTGATATACTGGAATTGTAGTGAATGCTATATATTTTAGTGTCTAAGAAAAGAACTTAATTTAAAAAGTCATCAAAGTTGTGAGAATGTTGAAAAATGGTAAGGCTGCAGGTGTTTGATAGTGTATCTGGAGAGATGTAAAATGTGGATCAGCTTTCCTTATGGAGTGGCTGTGCAACTTCCTTAACATGTATGTGAAGCCTGTATCTGTGCCTTATGATTGGAAGAAAGCCTTTATTGTTCCTTTATAGAAAGGGAAAGGTAGCTAAATGCAAAAACTACAGCAGTTTGTGAAGTGTGGCTGAGAAGGTGTTTGGAATGAAGCTATATAAGGTTGTGATAGAACTAAGGATGGTTTGTAAGGATAGAAAGTATAGAAATACATAGTGAATGTGTTGATAAATTCGTTTTAGCTGTGTTCCCTCTCTCCTCCCCCCTCCCCTTTTCTCAGGGCCTTAATGTCTTTGGATGGAAGGGGCCATTGAGGCCCAGCATCAGGTCAGTGCAGCAATCCCAGATTAAGCAATCCCAGACAGATGGCTTTTGAACCTTTATTTGAACATATCCACTCAAGGGGAACCTAACACTTCTCTAGTAGTTGGTTCACTGTGGAATTGGACTTACTGGTAGCAAGTTTCTGCCTTCCTGTAACTTAACTCTATTATTTCATGCCCTGTACCCTAGAATGGGAGAGAACAAGTCCTATCCTTCTGAGTGAAAATTCTCCAGTATTTGATGAGTGCTATCATACCCACTCACCCCATTTATCTTTTCGCAAGGCTGAATGTACCTTTCTTATAGGGGCCACAGGACACCGTACTTAAAGTACCAAAACAGAATAGAGTGCAATGATAGCTTCCTTTGATTAAAAATGTTATTTACGTTTACAAATGAAAAGTTTATTTATATATACTGTACATACAAGTTTTTAATTTTTAAATGCCCCGTGATTTAAATAAATTGCATTAATTTATTAAATCTTCATAGCATCACATATGAAGAATAGCAGTTAAGAATTTTTTGTGTGTATGTTTAGATTTTGCATGTTTATATGCATTTTGTTAAGAGACATTCGGTCTTCCATGGCATTGAAGAGGAACGCCTTTCTAAAATACAGTAGTTTTTGCCAGCTCTAGATTTTTAAAAAGTATTACTGCTGGAATCCTCTGTAGGGCCACCCAGAAGTAGGTATCATTGAATTAACTGGAATGCATCCTAGTTAATATTTTTAAATGTAGAAATTAGTACGTAATTAATTCATTTACTATTGCAATCAGTTTATCCAAGGTGTTAAAAGTAAATACAAATGCAAATCAAATTCTTCTTTATTACAGTCAATGACTCGGACTCAGTTAAAATACTGATTTTTTGATACAGGTAGAATTTGGTCTTCTAGTTTCATGTAGAAAGCAATATTTAGAGCATATTTGTAAAGCTGAAACCAAATCCTGGATTGATAAGGTATAAAGAAATGTGTTATTTCTTTATAAAGATATAAAGAAATTTATTACTGTTTTTATGAAACTGTCCTCTTGTTTGTCCCTTTCCCAATGTATGTTGCATACATCATGTGGCCCAGAGTCACTGAGAATTTGAGCATCTTTCAAAATGTGAAAAATAAATAGATAAATAACCCTTCCTGGTAATATTTCAGGGACAGACAGATAAGGCAAAAGTTGATTTTTCAGGGAGAATAGCTACCCAGCTCTCCCAGTCTGGCTCTGCTGACTGAGCCAACAGGCTCTGAGTTTCATAGTGTAGGGTTTTTTTCCCCCTTTCTATTTCTCTCTCCCATTTTCTCTCTTCCATCTTATTTGTGGAAATTTCTTCTTTATTGATAGAGGAGGAATAGAAAGGTCTTGCCTAGACAGGACAAAGAGATCGTGATGCTGTAGGATATTGTCTTCTGTCTTTTCCTTCGGAGCAGGGGAATACGTGGCCCTTCCAACATTTTTCACAGTACCTGTCAGCATTAATGGGAAATAGCTGATCTATAGTCACTGGTGACAGTTGGTCTGAAAATTTACTTACAAGGGGAACAGTGAGCTCAAGATGCCAGGCGTAATGTAAAGGGAAGTTTAATAGCACATGACTCAGGGTCGGGGTCTTGTAAGGGATATTATAGTATCTTCCTGTGATCACCATTGAAGGCAAGGCATTGATTTGTGCTAATGTAAATGCACTTCTAGGGGCGTGGTGGCTCAGCGGGTAAGACGCCAGGCTTGTCGATCGGAAGATCGCAAGTTCGGAGGTTCGAATCCCTAGCCCTGCGTGCAGAGTGAGCTCCCGCACTAGCTCCAGCTCTGGCCAACCTAGCAATTCGAACGCATGCAAATGCAAGTAGATGAATAGGTACCACTTCGGTGGGTAGGTAACAGCGTTCCGCGTGTGTCATGCCGGCCACATGACCGTGGAAGTGTCTTCGGACAATGCTGGCTCTTCGGCTAACAAACGGAGATGAGCACCGGCCCCTAGAGTCAGACACGAGTGCACAAATGTGCGGGGGGAACCTTTACCTTTTTACCTTAAATGCACTTCTGTGCTAAATGTGGAGAATATAATAAAAATATCCAGGGATGACAAAAGGGACATTTACGAGAATTTCATAGCAGATGTGTGACGTTTGGGGTCTGTTTTCTTGGATAGCTTTCCCTGAGCACCTTCAAGGTTTATTTGTTTTTTCATGAAGAGATGCAATTGTCAGAAAAAATGAGCTGGATCAAAGACTCAGCCCCCAATATTTGCTTTCAACAGTGTTTAAGTCACCAGAGTCTCAGGTCTCAGTAGAGACACAACCATGCTCCAACCAGATAATTGCATTTGCTATTGACTGAGTTGTGGAAGATGGCTCTCAGAAATTTAATCAGAATGGGTTGCAAGTTAGATGTATATAGTCTTTATATATACAGGTTTGAGTACTGTACAGCAGTGAACTTAAAAATTTAGCTTTAAATAGTTTGACAGCTGAAGGAACGTAACTCTTCCCCTTATGGCTCAGAATGAAGTTCATTGAAGTTTGTTTGTCTGTTTGTTTATTTCGCATCTGTTGTGAGTTTGCTAAGTTGATGAATCCAAGAGGTAGATACACAGGTCAGAACATGGTGAAACTGACTGGCTCCAGGTTGGCAAAAGAATGAGACAAAGTGAATACTCTTCCCTTACTTATTCTGCTTATACACTGAATATAAGGGAAGCTGGATTGGAAGAAGATGAGTGTGGCTTTAAAACTGGAGAAAGGAACCTCAGTAACTTCTGCTATGCTATGACACTACTCTGGTAGCCGAAAATGCAAGAGATCACGCTGTAGTCAAGGAGCATAGCAAAAAAATGGGACTAAAATTAAATATAAAGAAGACCAAACTAATGACAACAGATAGAACAACCAGCCTTAGAATTGACAATGAAGATAGCTTTTGCTTTCAGGATCAGTCATCAACAGTAAAGGAACAAGCAGTCAAGAAATACACTGTAGACTAGCACTTCATAGAGTAGCCATGAAGTCCTTGGAAAAGATATTCAAATGCTATGATGTGTCTACACCTACAAAGATCAGAATTGTGCAAGCCATGGTATTCCGTGTGACACTCTATGGAAGCGAAAGTTGGACTTAGAAGAAGCAGGACAGGAAAAGTATTGATGCTTTTGAACTTTGGTGTTGGAGAAGATTCCTGAGAATACATGGACAGCCAAGAAAACAAATGGATCATAAAACAAATCAATTCAGAGTTCTCATTCAAGGCACAAATGGCCAGGCTCAAATTATCCTACTTCAGCCACATGTGAAAATCTAGCTCTCTGGAGAAGGCTCTAATACTAGGAAGGAGAAAAGGAAAGAGAAGACGACGACGATCAGCAGCAAGGTGGATGGACTCAGTTATAGTGGCAATGAGGGCACCATTGGAAGACTTGAAGGACCAGGTTAGGGACAGATCGTCATTGGAGAAAAATCTATCTGTGTGGTCACAAATAGTCAACACCAGCTTGATGGCACAATGTTTATCTTTGCTGGTAGAAAGAACTGTTGCTTCTACCTTGGAAGCTCACTCTCAGACCAATCTACTTCACAGGGTTGTTGTGAGGAAAGTGAGATGAGGAAGCACTGTGTACACTACCTTGAACTCCTGAATAAAAGATGGAATATTAGCCCAACAAATAGATAAAGAATGCATAACCATTTTCCTAATTCTGCTTATCCAAATTAGCCATGCAGTTGTACCTCCTACATTGTTTTCTCACACACACACACTACAGAGAAATTAATGCTGCTACAATTATCACTTTCCAGTATTACGTGGCTTCCTCCATGCTTGACTCTAAAACAGAGATAAAATAAATGGGTGGCAATGGAGTCCTATCTCTCCTTGGGTAAGGAGAAAGGCCCAAAGATAGAGAAGGCCAGTGGATTGCCAGATTGGAGGTTATGGGTACTAGGCCTGGGCTCCTCTAAGTCTGTAACTACTGTATATGTCACTGGTTTCAATGTAAATCTGATCATTCTTCCTACTCCCATATATAGTACTCACTGCATCTTAAGACAGCATAATTTTTTTCTCTGTTGTTTTTTGTCCATTGAGGTCAGTAGGCCAGTAATTGAGAATGAGTGGGGAAACCTGACATACTGAAATAACTCTTAGTTATATTTTAGCTGATTTGTTCTGCTGTCTTGAATTAAAAGTATTGATCTGGATGATCATTTCAAATACAAAATTAGTTCTTGGATGGTGCCCCTTCCATGTATGTGGCCTGGGACAATTGGCCTGATTTCAGACAGACTCTGCTTTGAAAGAAACCAAAATATAAAATACCATGTTTTATTTATTTTTCCCCCAAACAACAATCCTTTTTGGAGTGCTAATTTTAAAATCTGGGCAAAATGACTAAAGACTTTAGCTCCCCCTTGTTCTCCTATTTCCATTTTTAAGCCATCCTGAATTCCCTGTATCTGTTATATACATTTTATAAACCAAATCAGAAATTATACATACTGAAGGATTTCCAGCAATCCTATTAATTTTGAGTTGATAATAAGTTAACTTCTTCAAAATGTGCTTGGCTATTTCAATTACAGTTTAGATCCAGACCCTTGACAAACTTGAAGCAGTGATACTGAATATTTTAGGTTCATCAAAAGGACTTATCTCTAAATTATGTAATATTATAACAGAACAAACATAACAGCTTCTAATTGGTTTGAAAATGGCTTGGAAAAAGGGTTTCAAACAAGAAATTAAGAATCAGGAGTGGAATAAAATATGGAAATGGAAACCAGTGTCATCATCCTCAGCCCAAATTAAAGAAAGTTTTCTTAAACTATTCCGTAGATGGTGTATGACTCCTTATAAACTAGCTTGCATGATCAAAAAAAGCTTTCCTTTTTGTTGGAATGGTTGTGAAGAAAAGGGAACTTATTTCCACTTGTGGTGGTCATGTCCCCATGTCTTTTCCTTCTGGTCTGAGGTGTTTTTGGAAATTGGTAAAGTTATAATGAAAATAATTAATATGGGTACACGACTTGCTTTGCTGAATAAATTTTTAGAGTCTACCTCAAATATCTGCTCTAAAGAATTAGTGGTATTTTTGTTGATTGCTGCCAGAACATCCATAGCTAAACATTGGAAAGATAAAACTATGACAGAGCTTTGTGCATATCGCCATAGCTGAAAAACTGACCAACACAATTCACCTGCATCCTGGTCAAGCTAAAGTTAAAGCCTACTCATATAGGTCTGATTTTATATTGTAGGCTAACCAGGGAAACCATAATTGTTTTATGCCGGATGAATACATTAAATGTGTGGGAGGAGTATTACAGAATTATTTTTATTTATTTATCAGATTTCTATAACCGCCCATCTCCCCCTCAAGGAGGGACTCTGGGTGGTTCACAACATAATATCAATAAAATACAATAAAAACAACAATAAAAATATAAATTCAATAAAAATACAATAAAATCCAAGTGGTAGGTGGTTCTTACAGTTCTTACATTATTAATATGTGGGGTTTTATGAATTGTTTTTCTTGTCTCCCTTTTCAACCCTTATATGTACTGTATGTGCTGAATTTGATTGCATTGTATATAGTTACTGTAATTTTTTTTAGAAATAAAAATGAAAGAAAAAGACCATGTTTTAAAGATATTTTTGAAAATATATTTCCCTTCTTTCAGGGCATCTTGTGAGACAAAAAGAAGCAGGGTTAGAACATGCTAAATAGACTGCATTGTGATGTTATTGCTGCAGGCACAAGCTCTAGGAGCTGCTTTTTGTCCTGGAAACCTGCTTGTATTCTCTTGCTTGGAATGCCCTCAGAGACTTTGCTCTAGATTCCCTCCTGACTAGTTGCTGCTAATCACATTCAGTTAGTTTTAACCCCTTCTCTGTTTCTGTCTTTGTTCCTTACTCTTGCTCACACACACACACACATACACAAAAATCATGCCCCCCAGAAGGAAAGATTAGGGTTAATTGAAAGTCTCCCTGTTCTTTGTTTTTCATTCTTTTCAAATTAAGCACTTTTTCTAGTTGTTTACTGTTCACAGTTAAAAATAGGTAGGACTCTAAAACAAAAACAAATACTGTAAAAAAAAAAATCTTCCACCAGTATTCACAGCTTTTCTTTTACATCAGAAAATTAACGAGGAACTTCATTTTTCCTCCTGGAGGCATCACTGAACTGGTTAATAAAATAAAAGAGGCCTGTACTGCTTTTTTCATGTTCCACACTGTAGCAGAAATGGGACTCTTCAAAACAGAAGGAATCTGCTTCTCCTACAGAAATCAACATCAAAACAGCAACAGCAGCACTATAGCAGATAGCCCAAGCTAAAGGCTACCCACCCAGCCAACCCAGGCATTGGCATAATAGTTAATTAGCACAGGGCAGAAGCTGTAACAGCCTTGACTGATCAGTGAATTTAATAACAATCTTTTGGCCAAGTCTCTGAATCTTTTTTTCTTTCCCTTTCCCCACTGTTCCTCCTATTCCATTGCTTCTTTGTGGGCACAGATGAACTCTTCCCCTCCTCGTTCTCTTAAGAAAAGACAAACCCTGTGTGCTTGGGAGACTTTGTGGGAAGAACGTTGTTTGCTAAATTCCATAAAGACAAAATTCAGAGACTGATTATAGATGAGGCTGGCAAAAGGGTGGCATCACATGGATTAGCCAAAAGTAAGGAGGATTGCTGGGGACAGCCCTCACTGTGGACTTGATAAACAGGAGTGATCAAGAATGCCATCCCTGCTGTATCACCACACATATATGAGAAAACTGTTTTTCAATATTTTTTATTTTGTTGCTAAGTTTGATTTAGGATGGTAAACAGCACGTGGGGTGACAAGTCCCATGATAGGGCAGTTGATTGGCAACTTGGTGGTAATTCCCCATCCAAGCTGCCTTCTTAGGGATCTAGGCCTATGCAGCTTTCCCCCTTTGCCCGGGTTTACTGTAAGTCCCTCTATGAATCACCAGGGTTTTCCTGTAAGCTGGCATAAAGCCTACTGAGGCCAGCTAGATCTATAAGACTAGTGTGGACTTCACCCTGAGGTTTCTCCCACTGGGGCTTGTTGCTTTGCATTGCCTTCTCCAGAAAGCCTTCCCAACCAGTCTTATCCTGTTTAACAGCTTGCAGCCACTGCTGAATCTCTTTTATGGGTCACCCACTCTGGTGGCTTCTTCACCAGGGTTGCTTGAACATATGCTCCCCACATCATCTGGGAATTATTGAACCAAAAATAGCTTAATTACAAGTTATATTATAATATATAAGTTGTATATTAAAGCCCCTGGGGTGCCTAAAAATTACAAAAGGTATAAAGGTGAAGGTTCCCCCCGCACATTTGTGCAATCGTGTCCGACTCTAGGGGCCGGTGCTCATCTCCGTTGGTTAGCCGAAGAGCCAGCGTTGTCCGAAGACGCTTCCACGGTCATGTGGCCACATGAGGCACATGGAACGCTGTTACCTACCCACCGAAGTGGTACCTATTCATCTACTTGCATTTGCATGCTTTCGAATTGCTAGATTGGCAAGAGCTGAAGCTAGTGCGGGAGCTCACTCCGCACGCAGGGCTAGGGATTCGAACTTCCGAACTTGCAATCTTCTGATCGGCAAGCCTGGCGTCTTACCCGCTGAGCCACCACGCCCCTTACAAAAGGTATATCTAAGCCTTAACCTGCAGTTAATTTGAACAAGCTACTTGTATAAAATGGTTAGCTATTCAGATGCCCCTGTGGTTCTCACATAATTGAGGCCACATCTTATTATATTGCAACTTTTATATGGACCTATGTGCCACCTTAATGTCTCCTTTCCTAAATATGTACCAGGCACAGAAGTTAAAGTATAAATATGTATGTCAAACCTTCAGCCCAATGCTACCCAATGAATAGATACATTTTGTTCTATAGCTGTGAAAATTCACTGTTAGCTGACATCTGGCACACGGGTGCACTCATCAGATCCAAAGCATTTTCTGCACTAGTGTTTCTCAACCTTGGCAACTTTAAGATCTGTGGAATTCAATTCCCAGAAGCCCCCAGCCAGCATGGGAGTTGAAGTCCACACATCTTAAAGTTGCTAAGGTTGAGAAACACTGCTCTACACTACCAGTTCTCCCATTTTGTTCCTTTTGTAACTTTCAAAGATAAATTTATTCATTTTTTTGGTTACATAAGTATGCCAAAATGTGTTCCCAGAAGGTATAGTCCAGTTTCCTAGAAAGATGTCTCCGAGACAAGGAAATAATAGAAAAAATATTTTAAATTTACCATTGTTAACTTGTTGTGGTTTCCCAGCCACCAGTATGCTTAGGCTATGGAATTAAACCTTGGTTTTAAGTTTTTACAGTTAGCAACCAGATACAGAGACACCAAGTTAAGGCTGCATCAGTATGCCTGCAGTGTAAAACAGATATTACAAGGACATTTTCCATGCTTCTGCTCTTAGGATCTTACATTTTCTACAATGTTTTCAGGCTAATTTGGAAATATTTGGTGAAGTGTTGTTCTGTTAACATTTGCTAGCTTTGATGGTTTTGTTGTTATGGATGCCACTTGTTTTTGTAGTTGTTTCTGGTTGTCTGCGCATATTTTAAAGTACAAAATTTATGTTACCCAATTACATTTCCAAAGAAATTACTCAACTCTGAAGATTTTAGAATATTGAAACTTAGTATTTCAATAAACTCAGTTTCTGGATTCTTGAAGTGAATACTGAATTGTTGTAAAATTGAATATTCTTTATTACAGTGTTTGACCAGCATTACAAATAAAATAAAGATTGCTACAACAAACCTATTACCAGGAGGAGGAGGAGGAGGAGGAGGAGGAGGAGGAGGAGGAGGAGGAGGAGGAGGAGATGATGGTGATGATGATGATGATGATGATGATGATAATGATTTTGGGTGTAAATACCCAAAATAGAAGGCTTGTGGTAGTTTAACATTTGTCAATAAAATTCAGGAACAGTGGTGAGATCATTCTGACAATCATTGTCCCTAATTCACTTTACCATTGGTCTGGCCTCCATAAAGATTAATTGGACTATATACTGTACTAGATGAGTGAACAGCTGAAAAGACATTTTGATATCAATTGATATAACGGCTAGCTTACACATATATCTGCTGTCTTGTCTAGTTTTGAGTGATACTGCAAATAGTGGCATGTAGAAAAGACAAAAACATTCAGACAAACCTCAGATTTTATAGCTTAATTAGAAGGTTATGGAAATGAGCATTCTTTTTAGCAGTTAAAATTCTCAAGCAGTCTTATCTGGCTGAATCAGTTAAATATGTAAGCTATTTTAAAAATCCTGTATATATGTGACAGAGCCAGAATGATACAAACAGAACGAATGTGTACAAGACTGCAATTCTGTAAACAAATATTAGAATTCCTCAGAGGACATTTTTAAAAAAGTAAGTAAGTTTTATTTTCCCATACATTGACTCGCAGAGCCAAATTTTTGGCATCCTTTGCTTCCCCACATCCTTTTTGGTTTTCTAGTTGAATAAACCTTTATGCTTCCTATCCCAGTAAATTCTTATGAAGCTTCGTTTATGAAGGTTGTGAAGTGCCACATTATGGGAGAGGTCTGACTCCAATTGTAGTCACAATGAGCTGAAGGATGAGTGCCCAAGTCGGATGAAGTGCGTCCAGTTTAATAGCTGGACATGCATGTACGGTAGGAAAAGTGATATTTGATTAAACAGAATTCAGCGGTCCTTGGGAAAAGGATGGAAGCCACTCAAGGCCAATGAGGAATTTATATGAAGATACTATGGAGTTTAAATGCAGGCAAGGTGTCAGGTCTCTGGCAGGCACACAGAGCCCTGCCATTAAGAGGCTATCAAAGACCACAGAAAGAACAATCAAATCACACCTCCCAGAGGGTACTCCAGGTCACCAGCAGCGGACCAGAGGGAAGCCTTCAGCAGGGAGGGGGCGGGCGCTCTGACGGGAGGGGGCGGGCGCTCTGGCGGGAGGATATATAAAGCCAAGACAACACCTCAAGAACCATCCGTGCCTTTAACGAAGTCACCCATGTAAACCAATAAACCGTTTACTTATCCATGTTAAGAGCTGAAGTTGTTCTTGGGAAGAAACGCGTGCGGCTTACATGAGCGGACCCTCACAGAAAGGCACGGATCAACTAGTCGATTTTCCCGGGAACGAACCTGAGACCCGTCAGGACAACCCCGGTTGAGATCGGCTCCAGCCCACAGTGGCAAAGGATCCAGCTAAGATTCCAGGGCGGAGAATTAGCTTGCGGTAGGAATTGCGGAGGGAAAAAAAAATTTTTTTTTACCTCAGGCAGAAGTAGCAGCCCCAAGGCGGGAAAGGTAAAAGGCGGGAAGCGGCGGTGCGGCAGCAGAGATCGAAGCGATCGGCGCTCCCCAGCAGCTGAGAGGCGGCGGCGCGGCAGCAGAGACCGGCCCCAACAGCTGAGAGGCGGCGGCGGCGCGGCAGCAGAGAGACCGAGCGGCAATCCCCAGCGGCGGAGAGGCGGAGGCAGCGTAGCAACAGCGACCAACGCTCCCCAGCAGCTCGCGGCGGCGGCGGACTTCGGCGACTTCCGGCAGCAGCAGGCGCCCGGCGTCGAAGCGGCGGAGACCGGCTAAATGGCACCCCCTCAGAAAAGCACAGTGGGAAAAGACATGGGCCCGCAACTGACAGAACTAGTGGCTAAGACCCGAACATCTACTTCCCAAAGGACTACTGCATTGGAAACGAGACTGGACAGCATGAACCTAAAACTGACTGCGATTCAAACGGCATTAGAGAAATTACTGCAGCAGCCACAGACTCATGAACGGTACGCCGAGGTCGCTAGAGAAAACATCTCACCTACGGTAGTATCGGAACACGGCAGTCCAAGGGAAAGTGACGGGGAGGAGGAGCTGTCAAAGCACAGAAGAGAAGAGGCTTTGACAGCAAAGTTGCCAAGAAACAGAATGGAACAAGGCGAAGAACCCCGTGAGGAGAACGCACCAGGTACGTCTCTCACTGTAGAAGCGGAAGATGCCTATGTAAGCACTGGAGTGCAGAGAGCGAAAAACCACAAAGAGTGGGAAAAGAACCAGTCATACACACCCCCACCACACAAGCGCAAACGCACAAGGCGGATTGGTCGCTGGGAGTGGGAGGAGGCATGGACCCGCAACGGAAGAAACTAGTCAGCCGCCTGCCAAACTGGCCCGAGTCCTTCAAGGTGGAATACTTTCAGATGGGACTAAGGCCAGAACTATTGGACATGGCAGCGGGAAGAGGGGACCCAGAGACCCTCGGTGAATGGATCCGTCCGGCAGGCACTGTAGAGAGCACAAAACTGCGAAGCCGCTCCTACCGCCAAATGCAATATGCAGAAAGAAGTAAGTACGCGAGCCCATACAACAACAAAAGAGACTATGATGAAAAGCCATGGGCTGAAGAGAGAGACCGACGAATAAAGCACAAACAAGGTGACAACGGCCTGCCCTGAAGTGCGCCGCAGGACAGGCCGTCAACAGGGGGCGCAACGACACCTTGACCACCAACGAATGCCCCACAATAAAAGTCAAGAGGTCGTGATGAACCCAAACAGACGCAATCATACAGAAGAGGTGGGGGGAGGACTATTTTGGGCCGGAGGCATGTCAGGTCTCTGGCAGGCACACAGAGCCCTGCCATTAAGAGGCTATCAAAGACCACAGAAAGAACAATCAAATCACACCTCCCAGAGGGTACTCCAGGTCACCAGCAGCGGACCAGAGGGAAGCCTTCAGCAGGGAGGGGGCGGGCGCTCTGGCAGGAGGATATATAAAGCCAAGACAACACCTCAAGAACCATCCGTGCCTTTAACGAAGTCACCCATGTAAACCAATAAACCGTTTACTTATCCATGTTAAGAGCTGAAGTCGTTCTTGGGAAGAAACGCGTGTGGCTTACATGAGCGGACCCTCACACAAGGTAGGAAAGGAACTGAAATGTGGGAACTGAGGGAATCAGGAGCCTGTCATGGGATGTTTTAAAGAATTTGAATGACCTGGATGGTGAATGTTCATTTGTACCCCTATTTTTTTTTCACTGCGTCTCTTGTCTGACTGACTGTCCATCTCATCCTTTAAAGCCAGGGGCCAGTAAGCACAAGTTTGTGGAAAGTTATTTGTTACTGATAGGTAAGAAGTTCCAGAGTCATTTAGCTTCAATTTGATGTTATAGATGGATTTATTATGTCCAGTCACATTTGATATTATTTCTGTAAAGTTAAAAGTTAGGGATTAATTTTAAATCTACCAGGATACATATATAACTTTGTCACTGAATTATATCATCATAGGCTTTTAGCATGTACTTGTCAATAATGTACTAGAAACTGATGGCATCTTTTCTGATTAGGATTATAGCTCAATGATAAAACAGCCCGGCCTCTTGAATTTCATGATTTAACTTCAAAGTGCAATAAATATACTACACTTTTTTTAAATGTTAGGTTTGTCTCTCAAAAGTGAATACTGGAAACTGCTATCATGAGGTTTCTATGCAGGATATGTTTTGCATTTTACAAACCACAATCTCTTTCTGCAACTGAACTTTATCTTATTTTCCGTAGTGATTCCTTTTTCTCCCATGTTTATTCTGCAGTAATAATAATGTTGGATATGTAGGAAAGCTATGTATTCTTAAGGAAACATGTTTTGCAATGCAGTAATTACAAGTTGTATGGGAGCCTCCTGGAATTACTGGCTTTCTGAATATCTTGGTTGCTGTGATTCTCAATTAAAAAAAGAAAGATGACCCCAATTGCTCTATTTTTGCCCATATTGTTTTAAACTGATCTGTAATTTTCAGTTAAGTGGACTGCAGCCCAGCAGAATTTGCCCTGAGAGGTTTTCTTTTAATTCTGTCCTCTTTCATAAAATATCTCTTATACCTTACTACTATAAGTCCTTTTGTTAACTCTTTCTTCAACTGTTGTTTTATAAAGAACTTCTATGTTCAGATAAATAACATTAGCATGCATTCAGTATCTTTTGCATAGTTCTTACTTAACCCCTCTAGTTTATAATCAGTAAAATTATAAACATTATTTAGTTTTGAAATTGGAAGTTGCTTTGGAGAAAAAAGTACATTTAAAAGCTTTAGATGAGTAGATTTTATGCCTTTAATTTATCTATTATTTTATGCATTATATTTTTCTTGATCTGATTTCTTGATATTTTTCAGCAACACAGCAGAGATTCAGGTTCTGTCACATTGCCCTGGCCTTTATGCTTTCTATTTAGTTACTTTTGTTGCCCTCTGAATCTTACCGTGATATATACAGTTCCATGGTTTTAAGAGCTGCTTCAGCCTAAAATATTTATCCTTTGCTATCTCTTAGGAATAATCAGGATTTGATAACTTTCCTTCAGATGGGTTAATGGTTTTCTTCAAAAGTTGTTACTGAATTGGCAATGGAAGTTTAGAATTTTTTGTTAATTAAACAGCAGTGGCTCATTTGTACACAGTTGTCATTATTTGTTGGAACAGCCACTGAGTGTGTGTATTGAACCTTGTGAACTAGGATAGATGTAGATGTAGCATTTGGGGAATCATTATAACCTAATCACCGGATTCATTCATTGCATATAAAGTGGTCAACAAGTCATGCTTAATACATGAAATGGCATGATGTATGAATTCAGTTAATATATCCCTGATATGACCAGTACATGCTAAGATATGGAAGGAAAAAAACTCTTAAATTCTGTGCAGTACCTGGTTGTGGATACTATGTCAGCTGCAAATCATTGCCTCCTCCTCACCCATCCCAGGGGAAAAAAGAACTAATATTCCCTTTTCTTTTTAAAACCCGCAATCCAAGGATAATCTTTTTAAAAGATGCAACTTTCTATTAGAGAGAGGACATTTGGTTGTCTGAACTTTGAACTATACCATTTTGCATATATTGGTTAATGTCAAATTTTGGACCACTTCCCTTAGTGATAATTTCTCCTCCTGGGTTCCTCTGATTATTAGAAAATGATTTTTAAAAAATACAATAAAATGAATTATTATTATTTTTATTATTAAAGAGACATAAAATTACATTTCAATAAATATAATCAGAACAAACAACATAGGGGGAAAACCACAAAAATGGTACACATTCTCAAAATTCATCTTCAACCCTTTATCAGTAGTCAGTTCCAACTATTTATCCTGTAAAGTTAGTTAAATTCAATTCAGGGTGCTGGTAATGACCTATAAAGTCCTTCATGGCATGTGGCTGGATTATTTGAGGGATTCCTCTCCCCAGTTATGTCTACCCATTCCATTAAGGCTGGCAGGAAAGGCATGCTTCAGGTCCTGTCTATTAGGGAGTACACTTTGGTGGGGCCAGGAAGAGAGCCTTTTCTATTGTGGTGCCCATCCTTTGGAATATCATCCTCAAAGATTAGATTTGCTTTGACCCTGATGGCCTTTCGCAAGGCCTTAAAGCAGGGCTTTCCAAAGTGCCACCGCTGGCGACACACCCGGCGGTGGCGGCAACACGCGCGCGCACAGCGGGGGGGTGTGCGGCTGCGCGCGCGCGCACGGTGGCGACGTGGGAGGGTCGTGCGGCGGCGGGGGCGTGCGGCGGCGCATGCATGGCGGCCGCCGTGCACGCACGCGCCGCTGCTTCCGGGTGGTGTGGCGACACACCACACTGTGTGTGGCGACACACTTTTGTGTCGCGACACACAGTTTGGAAAGCTCTGCCTTAAAGAAATGATTTTGTCACTGGGCTTGGGGATCCAGATGTGTGGCAGAGCCCATGCAGTGGTTATGTTGATTTGTTATTGATGAAATTGTTTTTACCCCAGCTGCTGTGTGTCATCATTGTCTGTTTTTTATTATGCCGTTTTTAAAAAATATTGTTAGCTACCCTGAGTCATGAATTTGAAATGGGCAGCCATGTAAATTGAAATAATAAATGAATTGAATTGAATTATTTTGCAATGAAAGAAATGGATTCCAAATCTTATGGTGGATCTTCTTTTAATGGAAAATATTTTTTTAATTTTTATTTATTTTATTTTATTTTTATTAAATTTGTAAGGTGATAACTTTTCACAGATGTCCAATATGGAGATCATCACCATAGAGAGTAAGGGAGATGACCTTGACAGAAATACACTAGAACTGTTATCTAGGCCAGAGGTCAGCAAACCGCGGATCGCGAGCCACATGCAGCTCTTTGGCCCCTTGAGTGTGGCTCTTGTGCAGGTTCTCTTGGGAACATCAAAGGTCTGCAGAAGGGCAGGGCGCTGCCCACAGGCGGTCTTGGTCTTCCCGTACCGGATCAGGTCCTGAAAGAGCCCGGCGAGGTTGAGCGAGAGAGCCACGGGCGTAGCTTTCAGCGGCGGCGCGCGCAGAGCCAGCAGCACGGCGAAGAAACAAGTGGACAAAGCCAGCCACACCTCGGCCAACATTTCCCCCACTGCGCAGACGCCGAGCCCACCAATCGTTCCCCTCCTCTCCCCGCTCAACTAAGTCAGAGCCATCTGCGGGAGCAGCCCCGGGAGAGGGTTCCACTCCGCCATCCAATGGAAGGGCGGAGGAGGAGCTGCGGGGCCCATCAGGGCGGCAGAACTGTCCAATCCATTGAAAGCACGATGGGCCCACCTCTAACTCGTCCTATCTCTGCCGGCATCACCTCGCGGCTCAAAGCGTCGCGGCTGCAATGGCAAGGTGAGGCTTTGGTGCCCGGGTGCACATTTTTGCAAGTGACAATTGTGTTGTTCTCTTCTGTTTTTTGGGTCGTTTTGAGCCATTTTTCGGGTTGGTTGGATTCTTGTGGCTTCGGAGATGGGCGAAAAGCACGGGGCGTTGATGATACAAGAGCTTTACAACCTCCCCTCCCGGACTTCTGGAGTTCTGATTCGTTTTGAAACATTTGCTATTTAAAAAGTGCGCACACACAAAAAGAGCACCGTCATCCGGTTTGGTGCAAATTTGTGTGTGTGCTGTCAGTCCTGGAACGGCACTGCTAGTTTTTAAATATTCATACATTTATTTATTTAAATTTATTGGCCACTAGTATGTAAGTAATTAATTGGCTGCCCAACTCCAGTGGAGTCTGGGTGGAGCACAAAACAAAAACATAGTTGCCTGTTCAGGAGAAAAAAATTTGAGGACAATTTTGTCCAATCTAGTTATTATTTCCAGACCTGCTAATCTGAAGTGAACCCCTTGGCTCCCGCCCGCAAACCCCGCCTCCTTCCACGCGATTGGCCCCCGCCCACAAACCCCGCCCCCTTCCACGCGATTGGCCCCCGCCCGCAAACCCCACCCCCTTCCACGCGATTGGCTCCCGCCCACAAACCCCGCCCCCTGGCCCTCGAGTGATATTATAAATTTTATAAATGTCAAAATGGCTCCTGGCATAAAAAAGTTTGCCGACCCCTGATCTAGGCATAGGGAGCAGAATTAGTCCTTAAGCCAGAGCTTTCCAAACTTTTCATGTTGGTGACACACTTTTTAGACATGCATCATTTCACGACACACTCTTACAGCAGGGGACAAGGCAGGCACTAGGACCTGCACGGAATCACAGCAGGTTTGGAGGCAGCAAGGCACAAGGCAGGCACTAGGACCTGTGTGGAAGCCAGGAGGCAGCAGCAGCCGCTACACACCCAGACACTGCAGCCGACACACTAACGTGTCCCGACACAGAGTTTGGAAAGCTCTGCCTTAAGCCCTGGGAAACAAGATAATATTAAAAAACGGATCAGGCAGAGGCCTCCCTGATTCACCGGGGTATAAGAAGTGGGGAAGTTACAGCACAGTCAGACTTGCAAGTTTCTGTTTTTATAGCCAATCTCAGTAAAGATAGTTCTAGAATTTCTGTGGCACTGATATCCTGGTCTGGTCTACCTAGTGGGGCTGACAATCACCTACTTCACGGAAAATTGTTGTTAAATTGTGGAACACGTCATAACAATCTGTAGAAACTCTTCTTCCAAGCTTCTACTTTTACTTTTGTCCTTCAATCTTACCTGCTATTGAAAAATATGTTACTTTTCTTCCTTTCATGGAAATTATTAAGATCATTAAAAAAAAATACCAAATACATCAGACAAATAAGTCTGTAATATATCTTTAAAAAGTTGGGACCAAACTGGTTTCTTATCTTGCAGAAACACTGAGAGTTTGATCCATAGTTCAAACATTCTTGATAGAACTTTTCCCCTCAATAATTATTGTACCTCAGCATGCAATAATAGTTGTTTATGATAGATAGATACTTTATTGATTTAGTCTTTTGACCATATCAAGTATAAAAGAAGTTAAAATAAAAAGCCATTATAAACATACAAGTAAATATGAGTAAATACAAATAAAACTATAATACAAATTCATATCAAACCATCACCCCTACAGTCAACTCCAATCTGGTCTATGTAATCTGTCCTCTTTAGGATTGCCTTTGATATGAAGAGTGCAGTCTTGCTAGTAATGAGCTGGTTCTTACCCTGTAAAAAATAAGAAAGTTTCTGCTGGCTGCTCCAGTATTTTTTGTTTTTTAAATATAAATCTAAGTGGACAGTCCTTTCTACAGAATATAATTTGCAATCAAATAAGATATGTGCAGTAACTTCAACAGCTGGGGCACCACAAATACATAATCTGTCTTCATAAGGAACTCCTTGGAACCTCCCATATCTTACCATAGAGTCTAATTGATCAAAACGAGCTCTAGTAAAAGCTCTTCTGAGATGTTGGGGCAAGAAAGTTGTTAAATACTTTTCTAGTTGAAAGACTGATTTGTGTTGGGCCAGCCACTTCAAGGACTTAGCATGTTTAAGGGATGCTATATCCTCTTGTGCAGGTGTAGTTGTTTATGATCAGCTTCCATATTATCACATAATAGAGAATAATCTCAAATTTAACACATTAGCCTTTATATAATTCACAATTTTTACTACGTCACTAAGCACATTTTTTTCATGACAACATTTTCTTGATGAAAAAGCAGTGTGTGTTGATTTACATTCTGGCATTAGCTTAATCTGGGTACCTACTCCAGAATGTTTTCCTATCTGCAGCTGTGCCATCAGAAAATGCTCCTATGCAAAACTGACACTCCAGACCACATTTGCTGACAATGAAATCCTTCATAGTTGTATACAGGTCACCCCTGGACTCCTTACCTGGGACTCCCTCCGCTTCCTGCTTAACGAACTGCACGTCTTGGGTTACGATGTCAACCAGCACTGACTGGATTGCCATCACTAAGCGATGTGGTCACTTTATGCAGTATGAAAACATTACTATACATTACATTTTGAATTCCCTCCCCCACTCTGTTAGCACTTCATTGACAGGTCAAACCAGTTGACAGTTTAGTGACTAAACAAACCAGTTTATTTAGCATGATGTTAAGATTTCACTCAATCAAAATGTATTTATGATCCAAGGCCAAACACAAGAAAAAGGACCAACAATACAGTAACTATAAAAAAGGAATAAAAATTATGAGAAAATCCTGGAACAATTGACAGCTAACAATTAATAACATAAGGGAGGAACCAGACACCTTCTAACAGCTATAGCTATTGATAAAAATTTTACAACCTTCTTAGAGATTTCTGACGAGAGGTCACCCAAGGGAAGGATAATGGCCTCCTGGTCACAATAGCAATTAGAGTTGTTAACAGTTGGAAGTATAAAGTTTGATCGCCATTGGGTATACAATGTAAATTTTAATAGTGCATGTCAGACAGATTCCAAACAAAAATCTTTCATATGGGAGACTTATATATCTACCAGTTGTTGCCATACTCATTCATTCATTCTGGTTTATTACAGTCACTGACCAGTACAAGATTCTACAAGGTATACTCATTGAACCTTACAATATGCACCATCTGATTTAGAATAGTTTTAAAATTATAAGTTAAATTACATTGTTCCAATTAAAAATTAAAATACATTCAGACCACAATGTGGATGAGCCCCTTAATCAAATTTAAATATGCTCTTAATATTAGTCATAACTAATATTCTATCAGATGTAAATGCTTATAAAAAGTAAAATATCATATATAAAATATGGTGTGATATATATATATATATATATATATATATATATATATATATATATATACCTTTTAAAATAATTAAAAAGTTGTTGCCATAATTAGATAGCACTCTAATTCAGGCCAGGATAAATAGTCACCTATGAGGAGCAAAGAGAACCAGTTTGGTGTAGTGGTTAAGGCATCAGGCTACAAACTGGGACACTGTGAATTCTAGTTCCGCCTTAGGCACAAAGCCAGCTGGGTGACCTTGGGCCAGTCACTTTCTCCCAGCCCTAGGAAGGAGGCAATGGCAAACCACTTCTGATAAACCTTAACCTTGCCAAGAAAACTGCAGGGACTTGTCCAGGCAGTCTCCAAGAATAGGACAAAATTGAACGAATTAAAAAAAATGAGTGTATAAAATGTTAAAGAAATATCTATCAATATCAACAGTTCAGGGAGGGAGACCAATTGTGCCATGAAAGGGATCGGGAATATTGGCTTTATCATTGTGAATATCTAAATCTCAAATGCTCTGCTTCAGTTCAGTCAGGGTTTTATCATGTCCAAAGCAGGTAGTGCTGACAAAGCAAGACCGCAATATGCAAAATCATCATTAATTTGTCTTCTTAGGGTGGAAGAGAACCTATCAAGCAAGGTGAGTAGACTAAGGAAATTTCTCAATAGTTTTCTTTCATCCAAAATCTAAAGAATCAAGGACTGTTGTGCTTCACTATGTATTCAATGTCACTCTGTATCCTACACATTATATTCCATTGTGTGACAGGCAAAAAGAATAATACTTCGAATTCACAATCTCAACCTAGCAAGTTATCTGTGGGGTTAAAAAAAATGGTTGGTGTTCTGAGTATGTCAGATAGAAATCAGTTGAGCAATGGCATTCTGAACCTTTCTTATTAAGAACACTTGCAGTTATGTTAAGATTTACTGTATGTGTGCTAAATAGACAGTTTTTAATTCCTTCCTCTGTGTGTTGCATAATAAATCAGACTACTATTTTCACAACTATCAGTGAATTCTCACCACATCCTAACACTGAATAGTCTTTAACACAGCAATAAAATGACATAATGAGAAACAGTAATTTGCCATATACTTTTCATATAATTAGGGGGCGTGGTGGCTCAGCGGGTAAGACGCCAGGCTTGTCGATCGGAAGTTCGGAGGTTGGAATCCCTAGCCCCACGTGACGGAGTGAGCTCCCGCACTAGCCCCAGCTCTTGCCAACCTAGCAATTTGAAAGCATGCAAATGCAACTAGATTAATAGGTACCACTTCGGTGGGTAGGTAACAGCGTTCCGCGCGCGTCATGCGGCCACATGACCGTGGAAGCGTCTTTGGACAACGCTGGCTCTTCGGCTAACAAACGGAGATGAGCACCAGCCCCTAGAGTCGGACACGACTGCACAAATGTGCGGTGGGAACCTTTACCTTTCATATAATTGTTTCTAATTGTAAACATTAGAAAATCAAAATGGAAACAATTATGACTTGCAACAATATGCTGCCTATTTAGGATACTAGATACTGAGTTCTTTCTCCTATAATAATCCATCAACATGTAATGCTTGCTGATAATGTTCAGGCTTCAGTCAAAGGGGTTTTTGGTGAGTGGTGGAGTTCCTCCTACAAGAGTTTTATTGAAGTATTTCTGTACTTCTGCAAACATTCAGATGATTACAGGTTTGTTGATACCATCTCTTTATAGGCTGTTGTACAATTAGGTACATTAAGTATTGGTATCCTTCCACTGTAGAATAGATGTAGAATATTAACTGTCTAGGATAAGGGGGGGAGTGGAGTACATGTCATAAGGAGTATATCTTTTTTTTTTCAATACACATAATCCTGCAAATAAATGCATCTTCCAGATACCTATGTTCATACTTTACAGGCAGACTAAACCTATGAGACCTAAGCCAGAGCTGGCAGTTGCAGAGCAGAGATGTTAGTCATATCAATAACTTAACAAACACTATGAAGCCATGAAGCATGGGACAAAGTTTGTTGAAATATAAGAAAAGCAGAATAAACAAGCAACAGGCTTAAACTACTTCAGTATAAAAGATCTTTCCAGGTCTTAATTGTGATATCAAATTCTTAACCTCAACTGCATTCACCAGTAGTTTAAATCCAGCCCAAGGCTTCCACAAGACAATACTG
The DNA here is from genome assembly GCA_023362775.1 of Charina bottae. NCBI lineage: Eukaryota > Metazoa > Chordata > Lepidosauria > Squamata > Charinaidae > Charina > Charina bottae. Next base: position 3,697,017 of record JALMGJ010000028.1, on the reverse strand, counting down.
CATCCCTATAGAAAGCCTGCAAGCATTTGCCAGAAGAACATTGTATCTGGATTCTTTTTGTTTATTATTCAATTTTTATCCTGCCTTAGTCTTGCAACTCTCAGCAGTTACAATGTCACAATAAAATTATCTTCCATGGTTTCTCTTTCTTAACTATTTTATTTATTTATTTGATTTTTAAACTTTTGCCATGATGTTACTCTCAGTGGTTTACAAGAAAAAAAAATCTTTAGGTTGAAGTAACCGTTTATATTGCCTTATGTGGAATATGTCTTTGGAAGTCATTTCTCTTGCATTCATTATATATGCACTGTAATCTGCAATCCGGATTTTTTTCTTCATCATCTTCATTATTGTTGCTACTATATTGCTGCAGTTTGCAACACTTTATATCCAGGGCAGAAAGCAGCTAGCTCTTAATGCATACTCTTCTGAGCTTCTATACATGAGAGTATAATAAAGAGTTGTCTCTATTTATTTATCTGTTTTTGTACACTACCCCATCACTAGGACTCTGGGCAATGTAGAATAAGCAAAAAAAGAACATAAAATAAAATAAAATAAAATAAAATAAAATAAAATAATCTTTAGCTTAATAGACAATAGTTGTCAAGCAATAATATTATGGTGAGAGCCAATTTGGTGTAGTAGTTAAAAGCACTGGGCTAAAAATTCTGAGTTCTAGTGCTGCCTTAGGCATGAAGCCAGCTAGGTGACTTTGGGCCAGTCACTTGCTCTGAGCCCTAGGAAGAAGGCAGTGGAAAACCACTTCTGAAAATGTTGCCAAGAGAACTGCAAGGATTTGACCATGTAGTTGCCAAGTCAAAATTAAATTGAAGGCAATATATAATAAATCATGTTATAGGCCAAAGGCCCATTAGCATAAAAGAGTATTTGGAGCCTTTCTAAATGAAAACATCATATAAATATTAAATAACATGGGAGACAAGATGGAACCTTGCGGGTCTCCTCCAAGACAATTTCCTAAGAGTCAATGTCTTCTAATCCTACTTCTCTTTGAACCCATGGGGATAACAGCAAAACTACTGTAGAGCTCCAAAAGGAAGGATGGTGGTATCACCATGGAGTATCAGGATCACTCTCCTTTATTTTTATTCTGGTGCCAAGGTGATCAAGATCATCTTAATGACAAATCTGAGTCTACACCCAGCCTAGAAAAGTTCTAGATACTCAATTTCTTTAAGAGCTAAGATTTGAGGGAGACTGGTACCAAACACAGAGCACTTATCACACAACCACAAAACATTCTGATCCAATTTGGAAAGACAGATTATAGATATAGATATAGATATAGATATAGATATTGTCCTGTCCCAGCCCAATCACACACAATACACCAGGGAGGCAGTTGTAAAACTTTACTGAGAAACTTGTGAGGTAAACTTGTGAGGTAGCGAACAGGCGGCAAGGGAGTGCGAGCGCAAATGCACACACTCTACGGAAACAAGCCCCAAAAGTCCCACGAACTTGCCTTAAGGGAGTTTCATGTTCAAAACACCATTAGTCAAGGGAGTCCAAGAGTCAGGTCACGAGGTTTTCCGATCAGGAGTCCAGGCACAGTCGGACGCCATGGAAACAGGTGCAGCAGAACTCTTCCAAGAACGACTCAGCTGTGCAGGAGAATCCTGGTGCATTGATTGGTCAAGAACCAGGAACTAGCTTAGAAGTACCATTCAGTGTGAGACAGAGGCGGGCTGAAAAGCACGCCAAGCAGAGGGAGAGCCGATTGGCTCTCAAAGAGAAAAAACGCAGAGGGAAAGTTAGGAGCTCAGAGCCGGCAAGAGGCTGCCGGCGACAACTGACCTTCAGGACTTCCTGACAGCAGCCGATCTTCGGAACCTTGTCCCTGCAGAGAGCAGCTTATCTCGTACAGCAAGTCTCAGCCTGAGTTTTGTGGTGAAGTTTTTCCTGAAGCCTCAACGGAGGCAGCAGCTTTCTCCATCTCAGAATTTACCCCAGCTGCAACAGAAGCTCAGATCTCTTCAGCAATAAGGGGGAACGGAACCTCCGCTCGTCGCCACCTAGCAAGCTTGGTCAGTTGCACTTCTGCCAGATCAGAGCTTCGTCCATTCAGGTCACAGCGTTCAGCAGCTTTGGATCAGCAGCGTTTCCAAGCCTCAGCTAAGTACCTTGCCTTTCCCCATGTTTCATGTCGCGTTAAAACCCCGCAGCCTTATTCCTTTCCCCGGGGGGTTTCTCCAGAAGTGCGCTAGCCTTACCTTACTTTAGGCAAGTTACCTAGTGGTGCCAACTTAGTCTGCCTTGGCAGTCCTAGGTGCCAACCCAGTCTGCTTCCAGCAGTTCCAGTTATTCCAGGGATCCAACCCAGTCTGCTTCCAGCAGTTCCAGTTACTCCAGAGTATCCTGCCGAGTGAATCCAGTTCCAGAGTATCCTGCCTAGTGAATCCAGTTCCAGAGTATCCTGCTTAGTGAACCCAGTTCCAGAGTATCTTGCCCAGTGAATCCAGCTCCAGAGTATCTTGTCTAGTGAATCCAGTTCCTGAGAATCCTGCCAAGTGAATCCAGTCCCACAGAATCCTGCCATTGGGAATCCAGTCCCAGAGAAGCTTGTTTAAGGAGGACTCTAGTCAACTGAGCCAACTGCTTCTACTGTCTACCTCAGTGCACAAGTCTTGCTAAATGCCCAGCAAGCTGATGGACTAATTCTTGTAAATAATTGTGTTTAATAAAGAAGTTATTCTTTAGAACCTGAATAGGCTTTGTAGTCCAAGTAGGACCAGCCGAACAGGACAGACTCTGACTCCAAGCCCAACCCCCCATGGACTCTGAGCCCAAGCCCCCATGACAGATACGATACACACGGACAAACAAAAGCACTGAAAATCAGGGAATATATATTTTGGGGAGGTAACCAGTATATTTCCCTTATTTGTTCTTTGTACCTGCTTCACAGTGACTGAGATTCCACAGCCATTGCATAAATGAACACCTATTGAGGAGAACTAGCCAACATCAAATGAGTAATAGTATGTGCTGGTTAATGACCTCAATAAAGACTGTTGATTTATAGTATCTCTCAGTGAAGGTGTAGATCAAATGATGCCTCTTGACAGTGTAGCAATGCCCATTTTATAACAATTCACATAAAAAGGGGACAGTTCTCTAAACTTGCCTGATGAGTCTAAATGACAGAAAAAGAACAAAAGGAGAGGAATCCCAGGTATATCTCCCCAGTTAGAGATCAAAGTGGGGGGAGGGACTTTCTGAGAACAGTGATGGAAGAAAACAGGAAGGGATAGGGGCCAGCAGATAATCCAAAACACACAGGTAAATATCAAACATAACAGGATAACCAGAGGAAAATGGTCAACAAGGAAAGCAGTAGTATTTTTGCTAAACCAGTCTCTCCTCCCATCAGATCTGTTATGTTGACCTGGATAAGACTGAGTAGCCTGGAAGGTTATTTTAAAAATCCCTTTTGTAACCTTTAAACTATCTATAATAGATGCTGTTTTGACACTGTCTAAAAACAGTTTTTTTCTTTCCTGTTAATTATAATTATTACTGCTTTTTATATAACTACAAATGAACATTAAAAACATACAAATACAGTTCAAACAAAATATAAAAACCTTGATGAAACAAATTAATGTTTCAAATGGGAAAACATTTCAAGTATTCTACTTTATTACAATATATATAAGAATAACATCTATATAAAACTTACAACAACTCATATTTTAAACAAGTTAAGCCCTGACCACATAGAATTGTATTGTTCAGTCTTTCCTTTTCACTGATAAAAGAGCAGAGAGTTGACACATTTTGTTGACCAAACCTTTTGTATATGGTATGCAAGTGTTCTTCCAAGAACACATAATAATCTTTTTAGCAACAGTCCAAACATCCAAAGTTATTCATAAATGGATAAAATCCAGAATTTTGGAATATAATTTAAAGCACAATGACATCTTTAAAACTTAACTTCTTCCCAAGAATCTGGTTAAGATTAGTAAGAATATCCAACCAATAAAGAGCTACCTTTATCATATCAATATATTAGAAATATATATGCATCTGAATAATATTTGCATTAGATAAATATATATAGGTTTGTAATTGTTTACTGTTATAATGATATACTATGCCGTTTTTTCCCCTTTGTTGTATTTTTTCACATTTTTGTAATAGCCCTTTTTTTTTTCTTTGATAGTGTATGTATATTATTATTATTGGGTTTTGGTTTTGTTTTTTTGCTATTAAATAAAAAGCAATAAAATGTATTTTAAAAAGATCTGGAAGGGGACCATGCATATAGGATCAGGAGGAACTAATATCATTGATTGCATTGACTTGAGGAAGACTTGATTTTGAACTTTGCTGTGATAACTCAACACAGTAATAGTTAATTACACATGCAGTTAATAAAAGAGATACTGATTCCACAGTGAGAGAATACTAATCACCCTCTAGAAAATGTTCAGTCATGTTATTATCATGTTATGTTATGATCAGATAGTCATGGAAATTAGAGTGATGTCTGAGACACTCATATTTGGGAGTATCACCTTGGTATGTTAGTCCTTGCTTAAACATATTCTGAAGCTACTTGGGATTTCTATCAAAAAATAATTCCACATATGCAAGCAATATTCATAGAAATAACAGCCAGATAACAATTACATCTAAACATTGGTGTGACTGGGAATATCTTGAAGCCAAGATTAAATTAACTAAGAACTACATGGCATATAAAGAACAGATGGTCCTTCTGCAGATGTATTGCATTTCAGATCTCCAAGATAACTGTCCTCTGGAACTTAACTTGGCATAATGGAATGGTGTGATTTCTTTTTCTTGAGGGATTAGAGACCCACTAGGCCCAGACTCTGGGCCTGTCACATTCAGGCTAGAATTAGGCTAGCATTGCTAGGTCTGTTCTATATTGATATATCACAGAAGTGTAGAAACAATTAAACAATTCAGCTAGGTTTTCATCCAGAAAGCAAGATCTGTATCTTTTCCAGCTCTAAACAGAAACATATACAATCCCTGAACTATCCATTTAGAATTGTGAAAGCTGAGCTGTTGTTGCTATTTTCAAGAAAAATGTATAAGGGACACCCAGCCAAAACTAGCATCCTGTCTCTAAATGGCAACACAGACTAAAAGCATGAAATGGAGGTCTAAGAGGATCTCAGCAAGATATTGCTCATCTGCTTTTCTCACACACTACTTTTGAACTGTCAACAGCTCAGAGCTTCCTGGACAACAGGTGCACAAAAATCATGGGTTGGATTTTAATGTATCATCAGTTGGCAATTCTAGACATTGTACCACAATTTTTAATTATATTTTTAATATATAGTTTAAGAACTAGAAGAGTATCTGTCTTCTAATCTACTGTTTCAACAGCACTTTTACAATCTAGTTCAGAGCTTTCCAAACTGTGTGTCGCGACACAAAACTGTGTCGCCACACACAGTCTGGTGTGTCGCCACACAACCCGGAAGCGCTGATCATCATCAGCGCTTCTGGGTTTTCCCGCGGTGACACACCAACTGCAACGCGCAAAACCCGAAAGCAGCAGCAGCGCTTCCGGGTTTTTGCACGCTGCCGCACTTTCGGGTTTTCCCGCGGCGACACACCAATGCTGGTTGGTGTGTCGCCGCGGGAAAAACCTTGGAAAGCCCTGATCTAGTTGTTGCTGAATTCAAAGTACAATCACAGGTCAGAGCCAAATAATTCAATTTTCTTCCTCATTAGGAATACCACAGCTGGGCTGCCAAAATCCAGACAACCACTAGATGGCAGAAAAGAAAGACAGACATTTTGACTCCTGATTGTCTTGATCTCTGCAGCCCAGATCTGATAGCACTACTCCACATACCAAAACATGGTCACCATTATCATCATTCATGTACTTAGAAAGTATAGTTGTCAAAAGGAAAGGTTTTAAGAATGGGATTGTATTGCTCAAAACCTTTAGTTTGTGTCCCAAATCACTGATAAATATTTAAAAAGTATTCCATTCTGATTCATAATTATGGTTTAATAAAACAAACAATTTTTTAGGGAATAACAGTTTACTCTTAAACTAGGGGGCGTGGTGGCTCAGCGGGTGAGACGCCAGGCTTGTCAATCGGAAGATCGCTAGTTCGGAGGTTCGAATCCCTAGCCCTACGTGCGGAGTGAGCTCCCGCACTAGCTCCAGCTCTTGCCAACCTAGCAATTCGAAAGCATGCAAATGCAAGTAGATTAATAGGTACCACTTCGGTGGGTAGGTAACAGCGTTCTGCACACGTCATGCGGCCACATGACCGTGGAAGCGTCTTCGGACAACGCTGGCTCTTCGGCTAACAAACGGAGATGAGCACCGGCCCCTAGAGTCGGACACGACTGCACAAATGTGCGGGGGGGGGGGCTTTACCTTTACCTTAAACTGAGGTAATTATATCATATAATTTTCAGTTAAATGCATATGTTACAGTAAAACTAGTGTGACCATACATCCCGTTTTGAACGGGACAGTCCCGTTATTTTAGCATTTTTCAACCGTCCCGTCGTTTTGATCAAAATCTCAATTTTGTCCCTTTTTTAAACCCGGAGGGAAGGAGGACAGGAAGACAGGAAGGAGGACTGGAGCCAGACTTGCCATTGGAGGCAGCCCGGAAGAGGCCCTATCAGCGCGGCAACTGGAAGCCCAGTTGCCACGTGCGATCCCAGCAGCAGAAGCAGCACCACAGTCCAGGTTCCTGCCTCCTTACCTGATCCTGAGATTGTCTGCCCAGCAGTGGTGAGGCCAGGGAAAGCAGGCACGGGAAGGTTGTGGGAAGAGGGTGTGTGTGTGTGTGTGTGTGTGTGTGTATGCACGCAGATTACTTGCTCAGCGTAATCGCGCGCGCGCGCACACACACACACACACACACACACACGGCTGACCATACGTCCCGTTTTGAACGGGACAGTCCCATTTTTTAAACAATTCTGGAGCTTCCCGTCATTTTAATAAAAATACCCATTTTGTCCCATTATTGAAAGTTCCTGTGGCGAAGTGTGTGCGAATGCGCACCCACTTTCTCCAGGGTCGTTTTTTACCTCAAAGAAATATGGTCAGCCTATCCAAGCGGGGCTTTTCATGCCGGTGCCGTCCGGGTTTTGCATCCGACCACGTGACTGGGAAAGTTGTATAGGAGCCGAGATTAACTGCGGGAGTACAAACGTCGCTTTTATCCCCCACTTATTCTCACTGCTGCTCGGGCTGCCTTCTGCTTCCCTGTCTTTAATCCCTTGCAGAAATGTCAGGCGAGGAGAAAGAATTGGCTTTAACTCCCAAGGAGGGAGGCTTGGGAAGCCGCTATAGATCAGGAACAGTGTGCTGTAGATACAGGGAGGGAGGGAGGGAGGAAGGAAGGAAGGGGGGAGGGGGGAGGGGAGGAGGAAGAGAAGGAAGGGAGGGAGGGAGGGAGGGAGGGAGGGAGGGAGGGAGGGAAGGAAGGAAGGAAGGAAGGAAGGAAGGAAGGAAGGAAGGGGAGAGAAGGTAGGAAGAAGAGGGGGAGGAGGGATGGAGGAAGAGGAGAAGGAAGGACGGAAGGAAGGAAGGGGGAGGAAACGGGAGGAAGGAAGGAAGAAGGGGAGAGAAGGAAGGAAGGAAGAAGGAGAAGGGAAGGAGGAAGAGGGGAAAGAAGGAAGGGAGGAAAGGAGGGAGGGAGGAAGGAAGGATATGAGAGCAGTACACTATGGCTGTGCAGCTCTTTGGATCACGAGGTACGAGGAAGCTTCTAAACCTGCTCTTAGAAGTATCTTTTTGCCTTTAAATCCAAAGAGCAACTGATCCATGGTTTATAACATGCAACCTCCTTGGTGGTCCCCTGCAAAGACCTCCAGAAAGGGTTAGCCAATTATCCTTTTCAACATGACGGAAGGGGGAAATCATTATCTTCAGGACTGGGCAGTAATATTATCTATGGCACCCATTAAATGTACATCAAAGCAATCTGAGCTTTCCACAAGGCCCCATCCCCTCCTTTTGGAGCGTGTCCCTCCCAGCGCACCGTTCGAGGGTCAGTGCAATCCTTCAGTTGCAATCCTTGGTGGGACACCAAGTGCAAAAGATTAGGAGAAACGCTAGTGCCCCGTCGAATGATCTGGGTAGGAAGTGTGCCAGCCTCACAAAACAAAACAAAAGCTGAGCAAACTTCCCGCTTGTCTCTAGCAATCGTTCCATATTCCTCTTGTCCTAATAAGGGAGGGGGAAAAACTATTTTAACCCTAGAGTGGGAAATAAACATCCCTCTTTTTCATTAATTCCTTCTCGCAAAGCTAGACAATCTCTTTGCTGCTATGGTTTTAATTCTATTTTTTTCCAGTTTCCAGGGGATATAAGGTCTCTTAATGCACCTATTCCACTTTGAGGAAGGGCATTGAAAACAAGCATACACCTGCACAAATGTGCCCCTGAATTTCTTTCGTTTGCTGTGCAATTTTGGCCATGGGACCTTGGTGGGGCTTGAAAAAAGGGCCTGCGATTTACAGAAGGCCATAAACCCTGGTTGGCTTATCCTGTTTTAGCTAGTGGTGTCCCTTTCTCTATAAAGATATAGATATAACTATAGATTAGTTATACAGTGTGTGGGATATTGAGAGCCAGTTTGGTGTAGTGGTTAAAGCAACGGGCTAGAAATCGTGAGGCCGTCAGTTCTAGTCCTGCCTTAGGCACAAAGTAGGCTGACCATATGTCCCATTTTGAACGGGACAGTCGCTTTTTTTAGCATTTTTCAACTGTCCCGTCGTTTTGATAAAAATCTCAATTTTGTCCCATTTTTTAAACCCGGCGGGAATGGCACGGAAGGAGGATCCGAGCCGGAGCTGCCGATTGGAGGCAGCCCGGAAGAGGAAGCCCTCCTGCCTGTCAGCACGCAGCAAAGGAGGGCGGAGAGGTGGAGAGGAGGGTGATTGGCTAGGCGGGAGCCAATCGTGTGGACCAGGGGGTGGGGTTTGCAGGCGGGAGCCAATCGTGTGGAATGGGGGGCGGGGTTTGCAGGCGGGAGCCAATTGCACAGACTGGGGGCGGGGTTTGCGATTGGGAGCCAATCAGGCGGAATGGGGGGCGGGATTTGCAGGTGGGAGCCAATCACGTGGACCAAGGGGCGGGGTTTGCAGGCGGGAGCCAATCGCGCGGGGCGGGGGGAATATTACATAAGACCCTGTCCCGTTTTTGCCATCCCAATGTCCCGTTTTTGCCTCAAGGAAATATGGTCAGCCTAAGTAAAACGCTTATAATAAATGGAAATGAAAAATCAAGAATAATACGTTATCCCAAAGGTAATATGTAGTCTCCATATGGGTCTAAGAAAAGCTTGGTTAAGCTTTTTTAAATGATTGGAGTATTTTTTTTTTAATCGTACTTCAAATTTTGTTCAGAATCTCATTTTTCTTTATTAAACTTTTTAAAAAGTGGGAAAACAGTAGTACTATATTGGCATGAACTTGAATACAAGTTCAGTACAACAAAAGTAAGTTTTACATTCACAAAATAATAACTACAAACCACTATATAATATGTAAATGAAAATTTTCAATTTTTTTAATAGATCTCTAGAAAAGAGACTGGACAGTGGCCTCTCAAGAATGGTTTAACTGACTGCAGGGAATTGTGATTGCTTCCAACTCTATGAATCTATGTGTGTCTTTTTTTTATCCATTCAATCGTGTCCGATTCTCGGAGACTGCCTGGACAAGTCCCTGCAGTTTTCTTGGCAAGGTTTTTCAGAAGTGGTTTGCCATTGCCTCCTTCCTAGAGCTGAGAGAAAATGACTGGCCCAAGGTCACCCAGCTGGCTTTGTGCCTAAGGCGGGACTAGAACTCATGGTCTCCCAGTTTCCAGCCTGATGCCTTAACCACTGCACCAAACTGGCTCTCTTATGAATCTATGTTACTATGATTTAAAAAGAGAGAATTATGTCCTTGAAAATATATAGTCATAGACAAAACAGCTGAAAGAAACTTGACCAAATCTGAAAACATTGTTCCTTGCAACTCTATTGAATAAGAACCTGTTCTGGTATCAAAAGAAAATTCATATTCATTCTGACCATATTCTGACCATTACTGTACCAGGCTTTATGATTTTCTCTCTCTAACCCCCTTTTCCCCAGTTTTCCAGCACCTGAACCACCTGATATTTGCTTTGCTACCATCTACAGTCCAGGGCTGTTTTCTTCTTTCTGCTCTTGGTAGATTTCTTCTTGGTCTTCAGCTGGTACAGGCCTTTTCCCTTTTTTTTAATAGTAATGTTATTAAAAATTACAATTAAAAAGATAAAACCTAATACAAACTAAAAAAAAGAAAAGAAAAAATAGAAAAGTAGAAAAGAAAGAAAAAATAAGAATATAGTAGAGAGAGAAAAAGAAATATATAAATAAATGACTTCCCACCTTCCTCACAAGTGCAAACAATTTTAGTAACTTACCACCTTCTCTTAAAATACAGCAAACAATATCTTCTTCCCATCTCCCATCTCCCATTTAAAAACAAATCCCTAAAGCCTCGTCATTCAGTCCTAATGTCAGCAAAAGTCCATTAAGGGTTACCAGAGATAACAACATATCTATTTTAATCTTGATCAAATAAACCAACCTTATATTCCTTCCCTTTACTTCTAACAATCTTAATCTTTAGTCCCTTCAAATAATGTCCCAGAACCTGACCTCTCTTCATTCTTTCTCTATCCCCTCCCACAAAAAAGAAGAGACTTAACAAGTCTCTTCTGCAAATCCAATGTAGGAAAGTTATCCAGGTCATTCTTTTTGTTTTTCATTTGTATAACCTTTCGGTCATTAAGACATCAGCCGGTTTTATTTATTTATTTATTTATTTATTTATTTCTATTACCGCCCCATGTCCCCCGAAGGGGACTCTGGGAGGTTTCATCTGTATGTCCAGTGCAGCAGCATCTTCCATAGTATTCTTGTAACCCATCACTTCCAAATCCACTCCCAGATCAGTCTCAGTCATACCCGGTAAAACTTGTTTCTCTTCCATAACATATTTTAAACACATTCTATCTATAGAGGCAGACACTCTTAAAATTAACTTCTGTGTCCATTGTTCAAAAATATCCTTCAATATGTTAAAATATTTTGCTCCATTCTGTATTAGTAAGTGAAATTTAAGTGTTGATTTAGTTTCTTCTGGTTCCCTCTAGTGTCCAACCTTCAAAGTCTCATCCTATCATGTTTTCTTTAAGAGAATTCAAAACAAAAGCATTTTCCCACAGGAAGGATTCTTATAATTAATTCCAAAATCTTATTTCAACCCTCCAGCAAAGGAGATCGTTACCTTGTCGGGGTGCTGGAGCTTGAGCACCTCAATGAAACCATGAGCTAAACCGTGAAGGGACACCCAAGACGGGAAGGTCGTGGCAGAGAGGTCAGACTAAATACGATCCCTGGGGAAGGTAATGGCAACCCACCCCAGTATTCTTGCCATGAAAACTAAATGGATCAGTACAACCAAAGATATGTCGGTATACCATCGGAAGATGGGACTCCCAGGTCGGAAGATGGTCAAAATGCTACTGGGGAGGAACAGAGGATACGTTCAACTAGCCCCAGATGTGATGACGCAGCTAGCTCAAAGCCGAAAGGACGGCTAGCGGCCGACGGTGCTGGTGGTGAACGACGAATCCGATGTTCTAAAGATCAACACACCATAGGAACCTGGAATGTAAGATCTATGAGCCAGGGCAAATTGGATGTGGTTATTGGTGAGATGTCAAGATTAAATATAGACATTTTAGGTGTCAGTGAACTGAAATGGACTGGGATGGGCCACTTCACATCAGATGACCACCAGATCTACTACTGTGGACAAGAGGACCACAGAAGAAATGGAGTAGCCTTCATAATTAATAATAAAGTGGCTAAAGCAGTGCTTGGATACAATCCAAAAAACGATAGAATGATCTCAATTCGAATTCAGGGTAAGCCATTTAACATCACAGTGATCCAAATATACGCCCCAACCACAGATGCTGAAGAAGCAGAAGTAGATCAGTTCTATGAGGATCTGCAGCACCTACTAGATAATACACCAAAAAGAGATGTTATTTTCATTACAGGAGACTGGAATGCTAAGGTGGGTAGTCAGACGACACCTGGAATTACAGGCAAGCATGGTCTGGGAGAACAAAATGAAGCAGGACATAGGCTGATAGAATTTTGCCAAGACAACTCACTGTGCATAACAAACACTCTCTTCCAACAACCTAAAAGACGACTTTATACATGGACTTCACCAGATGGTCGACACCGAAATCAGATTGACTACATCCTTTGCAGCCAAAGGTGGCGGACATCTATACAGTCGGTAAAAACAAGACCTGGAGCTGACTGTAGTTCAGATCACGAACTTCTTATTGCAAAATTTAGAATCAGACTAAAGAGAATAGGGAAGACCCACAGATCAGTTAGATATGAGCTCACTAATATTCCTAAGGAATATGCAGTGGAGGTGAAGAATAGATTTAAGGGACTAGATTTAGTAGACAGGGTCCCGGAAGAGCTATGGACAGAAGTTCGCAACATTGTTCAGGAGGCGGCAACAAAAAACGTCCCAAAGAAAAAGAAAACCAAGAAGGCAAGATGGCTGTCTGCTGAAACACTGGAAGTAGCCCAAGAAAGAAGGAAAGCAAAAGGCAACAGTGATAGGGGGAGATATGCCCAATTAAATGCAAAATTCCAGAGGTTAGCCAGAAGAGATAAGGAATTATTTTTAAACAAGCAATGTGCGGAAGTGGAAGAAGACAATAGAATAGGAAGGACAAGAGACCTCTTCCAGAAAATTAGAAACATCGGAGGTAAATTCCAGGCAAAAATGGGTATGATCAAAAACAAAGATGGTAAGGATCTAACAGAAGCAGAAGAGATCAAGAAAAGGTGGCAAGAATATACAGAAGATCTGTATAGGAAGGATAATAATATTGGAGATAGCTTTGATGGTGTGGTCAGTGAGTTAGAGCCAGACATCCTGAAGAGTGAGGTTGAATGGGCCTTAAGAAGCATTGCTAATAACAAGGCAGCAGGAGACGACGGTATCCCAGCTGAACTGTTTAAAATCTTGCAAGATGATGCTGTCAAGGTGATGCATGCCATATGCCAGCAAATTTGGAAAACACAAGAATGGCCATCAGATTGGAAAAAATCAACTTATATCCCCATACCAAAAAAGGGAAGCACTAAAGAATGTTCAAACTATCGAACAGTGGCACTTATTTCACATGCCAGTAAGGTAATGCTCAAGATCTTGCAAGGTAGACTCCAGCAATTCATGGAGCGAGAATTGCCAGATGTACAAGCTGGGTTTAGAAAAGGCAGAGGAACTAGAGACCAAATTGCCAATATCCGCTGGATAATGGAGAAAGCCAGGGAATTTCAGAAAAACATCTATTTCTGTTTTATTGACTATTCTAAAGCCTTTGACTGTGTGGATCATAACAAATTGTGGCAAGTTCTTGGTGGTATGGGGATACCAAGTCATCTTGTCTGCCTCCTGAGGAATCTGTATAACGACCAAGTAGCAACGGTAAGAACAGAGCACGGAACAACGGACTGGTTTAAGATTGGGAAAGGAGTACGGCAGGGTTGTATACTCTCACCCTACCTATTCAACCTGTATGCAGAACACATCATGCAACGTGCTGGGCTTGAGAATCCAAGGCTGGAGTTAAAATCGCTGGAAGAAACATTAACAATCTCAGATATGCAGATGATACCACTTTGATGGCTGAAAGCGAGGAGAAGTTGAGGAGCCTTATGACGAAGGTGAAAGAAGAAAGTGCAAAAGCTGGGTTGCAGTTAAACCTCAAAAAAACCAAGATTATGGCAACGAGCTTGATTGATGACTGGCAAATAGAGGGAGAAAAAGTGGAGGCAGTGACAGACTTTGTATTTCTAGGCGCAAAGATTACTGCAGACGCTGACTGCAGCCAGGAAATCAGAAGACGTCTACTTCTTGGGAGGAGAGCAATGACAAATCTTGATGAAATAGTTAAGAGCAGAGACATCACACTGACAACAAAGGTCCGCATAGTTAAAGCAATGGTATTCCCTATAGTAACCTATGGCTGCGAGAGCTGGACCATAAGGAAGGCTGAGCGAAGGAAGATCGATGCTTTTGAACTGTGGTGTTGGAGGAAAATTCTGAGAGTGCCTTGGACTGCAAGAAGATCAAACCAGCCCATACTCCAGGAAATCAAGCCAGACTGCTCACTTGAGGGAATGATATTAAAGGCAAAACTGAAGTACTTTGGCCACATAATGAGAAGACAGGATACCCTGGAGAAGAAGCTGATGCTAGGGAAAGTGGAAGGCAAAAGGAAGAGGGGCCGACCAAGGGCAAGATGGATGGATGGTATTCTGGAGGTGACAGACTCAACCATTGGGGAGCTGGGGGTGGTGACGGCCGACAGAAAGCTCTGGCGTGGACTGGTCCATGAAGTCACGAAGAGTCGGAAACGACTGAACGAATAAACAACAACAAATTTCAACCATTTGTAACTTTCCAAAATCAAAGTTCTAATCCCCTTTTGCTGTTTATTCCAAAATAATATTTTTTAAAAAATCCTTAAGCTTGTATTTAGAACTTATTTTGCTAAGGATTGAAGGAAACTCACCCAGTGCTATAAAACTTGTTGATCCAAAGGTTCCTAATAGCTGACAAGTTAACAAGCAATTTCCAAAAGTGATTAGAAAAGGAAGTATGCGAACCCAGTGTCCTGTTTGAAGGCACTGACCATGGTTTGAGCAAAAAGATGTCTATTCCTTTGTCTCCCAGAGCACAAAACCTGCCAGAGACTGCTGTCATGCAGTCTCCTCAAGAGAAGCAACTGTATGGAGTGCTTGTGAGCAATCTCAAGTCCTCTCCTTGTCCGTAGAGGAATTACGAAGAGCTGGTCTATTTGCTCTTTTAGCGGAGCCCTCTTCACTTCACCACCATTTCTTCCCTGGAAGTCTGCTGCAGGCTTTTTCCTGATTTCTCCCATTCCCAGATCATGAATTGTCTGGTTCCTGGCTCTCTCAGGTGCTTCTTCCTTTGGTCCACATCTTGTCCAGTTGCCTCTCATTCCAACAGCATATCTTGCTGAACCTGGAAGACCCCTCCCCACTTTTGCCTAGCTGCTCTGGCTTCTTTTCACACACACACACACACACACACACACACACACACTGCTTGTATAGTACATAACAATGCATCTTATTGTTGCTTTGTCCAGGAAGCATACACCAAAATTCAGAGGTGCAAAATCCAGGGAAATATGTCCTAATATGGAAAGGGTTGATCAATTCCCTCTGATTTCTCATTCTGTATCCTCCTTCAGTCGAATTATAATGAGGGTGGGAAATATTTTCAGGCACGAGTGCCAAATTATTGTATATGCATGTACAACCACATTCATAACAGTGAAGTTTGTCACCCTCCCTCCCTCCCAAAATCCTCCTCAACATTGCTTCTTTTCCATAGCTAATAATAGCACAAAAGTGCAGGGTCACTGTGAGAGAGGAGACTGCCGTGTCTTTGCTTGTATCAGCAAAAGAAAAAAAGCAGCCTGCTAGATGAGGGAAGCTTGATTTCCCTCCTAGTATATCTGAGTCCTGGTTTCTGCAAAGCACTTCTGTTGAAGAAATGTTGACAAAACATGCAAAATGTCCTGCTGTAACCACTTGCATTAATTTTGCATTTTCTGACTAATCAGTTACTTACATTACAGTTTCACCGTTCCAAACAATATATTAATATTAGCAGTAGGCTGAATGTCCTCCACTATTTTTATAAAATTAGAAGGAATGTTAGCTTAGAATAAAAAAAAAACAGAAATAAGTTAAAATTGTACTACTATACAAGCTGGTGTAGAAAGAATATTTGGGGACTTAAATTCATTATGTCCAATCAGCTACCGTATCAGGAGTGAGTGAGTGAGTGTATGTATTTGTGTGTGTGTGTGTGTGTGTGTATACATACATACATACATACATACATACACATATACATACACATACATGCATACATACATATAATTTATTTTTATCCCACCTTTATTATTTTTATAAATAACTCAAGGTGAGGAGCATACCCAATACTCCTTCCTCCTTCTGTTTTCCCCACAACAACAACCCTGTGAGGTGAGTTGGGCTGAGAGAGAGTGACTGGCCCAAGGTCACCCAGCCGGCTATATATATGCACTGGAACAGACAATACAACTTTTCCTCAAATTCAACATATGTGTAAAACATTCATTCTGGTTTATTACGGTCACTGACCATAATGTTTTTTAACAATAACATATGTGAACTTAATGGGGTATACATTGGAGTTTTCTATTCTCTTTTTATAAAATTACAAAACTGCTGAGTCAGTTACCAAGCTGCCTTTAAAAATAGTGTTTGAACCTCCCCACATTGATTAAGTGTTTAATATTTACATTAATGAACTTGAATCAGAACTGAAATTTATTTATTATTACATTTATATCCCGCCCATCTCCCCCACAAGGAGGGACCCTGGGCGGTTCACAACAGATTTAAAATCATTTAAAACAACAAATATCAAGAATAAGCAATGTAAAAAAAACACATATATACATATATACACACATACACACATACACACACACACACACATATATATATACATATGTATATATGTATATATATATATATACACACACACATACACACATACACACACACATACATACACTATACAATTTGATCCAAGATGGTACAAGTTGTTCCGCTGGTCGATAAGGAGGTCAGGAACGATCTAAGGGGCAAGCCAACCCCAAGACTGGCTATTCCCCTCCCCTCCCCAAGCCTGATGACATAGCCAGGTCTTCAAGTTTTTCCTAAAGACCAAGAGAGAGGGGGACGATCTTATTTCCGGGGGAAGAATATTCCAAAGGGCGGGGGCTACTGCAGAGAAGGCATGCCTCCTAGACCCCGTCAGGTGGAACTCTCTTGCAGACGGGGTTCGTAACGTGCCCCCCCCTGCAGGACCGGGTGGGACGGGTTGATTGAACGGGGATGAGCCGGTCCTTCAGGTAACCTGGACCCATGCCATGTAGGGCTTTAAAGGTGATAACCAACACCTTGAATTGAATCCGGAAGCAAACTGGGACCCAATGCAGCTCACGGAGCAAAGGTGTTATGTGTGCCGATCTTGAGGCGCCTAAAATGGCCCGCGCGGCTGCATTTTGAACCAGCTGAAGCTTCCGGACGCTCCTCAAGGGTAGCCCCATGCACAGCGCATTGCAATAGTCTATCTGGGAGATGACCAGGGCATGAGTGACTGTTCCAAGGGCCTCTTGCTCCAGGAAAGGGCGTAATTGGCGCACAACACGAAGTTGTGCCAGGCCCTTCTGGCCATGACTGCCACCTGCTCTTCGAGCAGGAGTCGTGAGTCCAGGAGGACCCCAAAATTACGCACCGGGTCTGTCTGAGGTAGTGCAACCCCATCCAGAACTAAAGATGATAAATTCCTAGATACCGATGGGCCATTAATCCACAGCCACTCCGTCTTACCAGGGTTCAGCTGAAGCCTGTTGTTCCCCATCCAGACCCCTACAGACCCCAAGCACTTGGACAGGGTAGTCACAGCATCACTTACAGTGGGGCAAAAAAGTATTTAGTCAGCCACCAATTGTGCAAGTTCTCCCACTTAAAAAGATGAGAGAGGCCTGTAATTGACATCATAGGTAGACCTCAACTATGAGAGACAAAATGAGAAAACAAATCCAGACAATCACATTGTCTGAGTAGGAAAGAATTTATTTGCAAATTATGGTGGAAAATAAGTATTTGGTCACCTACAAACAAGCAAGATTTCTGGCTCTCACAGACCCGTAACTTCTTCTTTAAGAGGCTCCTCTGTCCTCCACTCATTACCTGTAGTAATGGCACCTGTTTGAACTTGTTATCAGTATAAAAGACACCTGTCCACAACCTCAAACAGTCACACTCCAAACTCCACTATGGTGAAGACCAAAGAGCTGTCAAAGGACACCAGAAACAAAATTGTAGACCTGCACCAGGCTGGGAAGACTGAATCTGTAATAGGCAAGCAGCTTGGTGTGAAGAAATCAACTGTGGGAGCAATAATTAGAAAATGGAAGACATACAAGACCACTGATAATCTCCCTTGATCTGGGGCTCCACACAAGATCTCACCCCATGGGGTCAAAATGATCACAAGAACGGTGAACAAAAATCGCAGAACCACACGGGGGGACCTAGTGAATGACCTGCAGAGAGCTGGGACCAACGTAACAAAGGCTACCATCAGTAACACACTATGCCGCCAGGGACTCAGATCCTGCAGTGCCAGTCGTGTCCCCCTGCTTAAGCCAGTACATGTCCGGGCCGGTCTGATGTTTGCTAGAGAGCATTTGGATGATCCAGGAGAGGATTGGGAGAATGTCATATGGTCAGATGAAACCAAAGTAGAACTGTTTGGTAGAAACACAACTCGTCGTGTTTGGAGGAGAGAGAATGCTGAGTTGCATCCAAAGAACACCATACCTACTGTGAAGCATGGGGGTGGCAACATCATGCTTTGGGGCTGTTTCTCTGCAAAGGGACCAGGACGACTGATCCGTGTACAGGAAAGAATGAATGGGGCCATGTATCGTGAGATTTTGAGTGCAAACCTCCTTCCATCAGCAAGGGCATTGAAGATGAAACGTGGCTGGGTCTTTCAGCATGACAATGATCCCAAACACACCGCCCGGGCAACGAAGGAGTGGCTTCGTAAGAAGCATTTGAAGGTCCTGGAGTGGCCTAGCCAGTCTCCAGATCTCAACCCCATAGAAAACCTTTGGAGGGAGTTGAAAGTCCGTGTTGCCCAGCGACAGCCCCAAAACATCACTGCTCTAGAGGAGATCTGCATGGAGGAATGGGCCAACATACCAGCAACAGTGTGTGCCAACCTTGTGAAGACTTACAGAAAACGTTTGACCTCTGTCATTGCCAACAAAGGATATATAACAAAGTATTGAGATGAACTTTTGATATTGACCAAATACTTATTTTCCACCATAATTTGCAAATAAATTCTTTAATACTCAGACAATGTGATTGTCTGGATTTGTTTTCTCATTTTGTCTCTCATAGTTGAGGTCTACCTATGATGTCAATTACAGGCCTCTCTCATCTTTTTAAGTGGGAGAACTTGCACAATTGGTGGCTGACTAAATACTTTTTTGCCCCACTGTACTTCCCCCGGGATGGAGATGTATAACTGTGTATCATCAGCATACTGATGATATCTCATCCCGTGGAGATGGATGATCTCGCCCAGTGGTTTCATGTAGATGTTAAATAGGAGAGGAGAGAGCACTGAGCCCTGCGGCACCCCACAAAGGAGGGGCCGTGGACCTGATCTCTTCTCCCCTTTCAACACCGATTGGGACCGGCCCTGGAGGAAGGAGGCGAACCAGCGCAAAACCACGCTGCCACCCCCAACTCCCTGAGCCGCTCCAAAAGGATACCATGGTCGATGGTATCGAAAGCCGCTGAGAGGTCAAGGAGAGCCAGGATGGATGCACTACCTCCATCCCGCTCCCGCCAAAGATCATCCATAAGCGCGACCAATGCTGTTTCCGTCCCATATCCTGGCCTGAAACCTGACTGAAAGGGGTCTAGATAATCCGTTTCATCAAGAATCCTCTGGAGCTGCAACACCACCACTTTCTCAACCACCTTCCCCATAAAGGGAAGGTGGGAGACTGGACGAAAATTGTCCAGTACAACAGGGTCCAGTGATGGTTTCTTGAGGAGGGGGCGCACCAACGCCTCCTTGAAGGCCATCGGAAACACCCCCTCCTGCAAGGATGCATTTACCATCGACTGGACCCAGCCACACGTCACCTCCCTAGTCGATTGCACCAGCCAGGAGGGACATGGATCTAATTCGCACATGGTGGCATTTACAGTCCGGAGGATCCAATCATTTTGATAATATTTGAATTCTGTTTCTAGAGTGTAATAAAATGTGACCTGTTTTTTTGATGAGTGTATTAATACTTTCATTTCTTTTTTAATGGAGTGATGGAAAATACGGATTAATATTTATTGAAGAAGAAACCAATGCTACAGATGTTAAATTGTTGGAATAAACGGATACAGTAGACAGGCTGTGAAATAATTACATATGTAATTTGCAGCTAAAACCAGAAGCCAAAGAATGGAGGGATCACACCACCAGAGGTTGCCAGACTTCCTTTTATGGAATGTTGATGAACATGTGTGTGATGCTTTGTTCTGTGAGCTGTGGAGAGGACAAAAATAGCATGTAATTGAGAACCTAAAAAAAAAAAGATCTTCAGACTGGAATTAGTTTCCTTCCACTATCATTTATAGCTGAGTAATTTTCAAAACTCTGGCAGCTTCCTAACTATCCATCATAATTATACACTTTATAGGGCTTCTTTTTTTGAAAATGCCACAAAACAGATTTAAGAATTGTTAGAAGAATCCAAAATGGTTTTACATTCCCTGTCAGACTTCCCCTAGAGACAAGGATTACTTGGCAAGAAATTATTGTAAATAGGATTCAGTAACCATATCAAACAGGTGATAGACTCTGAGCAGGTGGGAGAGATGATACAGTATGTCTATATTTCTTTTGCAGTGGTCCAGACAGGAGGTCATGAGGGCATGAGTGACAGTGAGCAGGGCCTCCCTTTATAAGTTTTGTTGTTGCTGCATGGCTTTATTTTTTCCTTTTATTTTTTCTCTCTTTGTTCAGTTTTATTAAATATTTTTTTTAAAAAAAATTACATGCAAAATCTATTAGTTTTAATTACTTCACATGCTTTATTCCTCTTCTTCCCCACAAATGAATTTTAATATACCAGTCAATAATTGTGGAAGGAAATCCTAACTGTTCAAATACATATGTGATGGTATTAAGAAATTATTACAAGATGATTATTTATTTCTCCCCCCCTTCTTTTAACTAATCGAGGGTATATTTTTATGTTGATATCCTACATTCATATCTTTAAAGAATAATTGTGTACAAATATGACAGTACACTTATTGAAGTTGATAGGACTGCATTTTCTATTACTGTAATGCTTTATCTGGTGGCATTCATAAAGCTATGTAACATGATAATGCTATTTCTGTTTCAGGCTGTGTAAAGTGCAAGGTTATTTTTGTTCCATTAGCAGCTGTTTAATAGAACTAAATATGAGAGACTGTCTTCGTGTAGGAAATAATATTG
Source organism: Charina bottae (assembly GCA_023362775.1). Lineage (NCBI taxonomy): Eukaryota > Metazoa > Chordata > Lepidosauria > Squamata > Charinaidae > Charina > Charina bottae. The sequence continues at coordinate 3,675,753 of JALMGJ010000028.1, read as the reverse complement.
ATTTACCCTTTTTCAGTTCTGTATCTTAAGTTGGTTGCTTCTGTCATATTGTGATAATAATGTGATTATTGGCCAAACATATGAATCAGTTGAACAGTGGTTTTCTGTTATAAAATAGATTTTTTTTTAGAATTCAGTACACAGGGCTGTCAAGCCAATTGATACTTGAACATAGCATAATCCTTGTGGAAATTAGACATCTAACCATGGCTAAGAGTTCAGGAACAGGTTGTTCCTTCCTTCACTCCTCTTTTCTCCTCTTTGGAGTAGAGATGTATAAAATATGCTTGATGAATGTAATTACCAGTTTCTTTTCATTTCATCCTAATAACCAACTAAAATAAATAAATGAATGAATGAATGAATGAATGAATGAATGAATGAATGAATGAATGAATGTATGTTCCAAGATAAAATTTTATTTTACATATGCACTAGTCTGCCGGATTTAAAGAATATTCTTTGAATTAATTAAATAATTAATTATTCTTTGGCAAGGTGATTCTGAACACACATGTAGATTTTTTTATTTTCTTGTAATTTTAGCACTAATATAATTGATAGTGTAATGATTAAGATACTGGACTAGGCCTTACACTGGGAAATTTACAATTTAAAAGAATTCTTAAATGTACAGTATTTAAGAGCCAGTTTGTTGTAGTGGTTAAGGCATCAGGCTAGAAACTGGGAGACCATGAGTTCTAGTCCTGTCTTAGGCACAAAGTCAGTTGGGTGACCTTGGACCAATCACTTTCTCTCAGCCCTAGGAAGAAGGCAATGGCAAACCACTTTTGAAAAACCTTGCCAAGAAAGCTGCAGGGACTTGTCTAGGCAGTCTCTGAGAATCGGACAAAACTGAATGGATTAAAAAAAAAAAGGTCACCATAAGAGGTGGGGAAAGGTGAGAGCAGAACACTTCTAACATGGCATAAATCAAAAAAGCTGAAGACTTCTTTAACAGCAGAATGTCAATTGCAGTTCCACTTGTTTCTTAACAGCAAGCAAGCAGTGATCTGAAAGCATATTTAGTGGATTGGAGAGAGATTCAGAATACGTTCTAGAGGTTAAAATTGGAACCCTATCATTTCCTGTGATTTAAAAGCTGTACACACAGTAGAAATTCAGCTAATACTTTTAAGCTTTCCCTCTAGGAAAAAAATTGTCTGATTGATGTTCCCATAAACCATTGTACAGAGAGCAGTATTTGCCCTGTATAATAAATATATGTTTTTTTCTAATAAGTGATTGATAAGTATCTATAAATGTTCACCCTGAGGAAGTTCATTAGATTTAAAAATGGTTCAGTTGAAGGGGAACTTCCAATCTTCTTTAGTTGCATTTGAAATTGTATATTCATTCCTATCATGTTTTCTTAGTTGCCATTCCTCCTGACCCTTTATGAGATTTAACCGTTATATATTAAGCATGATTAATATTAATAAGGGGCTTATTTTTAATCATTATTTTAATCAAACATCAAACTCTCTTTTCAAAAGGGGCTTATGGGGAAACCTGGTTGTTGTATTTGTTCTTATTGTCAGCCTATGCAAACAATTTGGAGGGAAAATTGGTTTTGTTGCTGGTCCTGCCAGAAATGTGTTCTGTGTATATTCTATATGTGTATATGTATGTATGTATGTTCTACATACAAACGTAGAAGATCTCAGAAGTACAACTCCCTACTCAGTGCAAGAATCCAGTGCTGTCATATCCTGCATTCTTTTCTGAAGACTAAACTTGCCCAGCTTCTGCAATCAGTCTTCATACAATTTAGTTTTAATCACTTGATCATCAACCTCATCATCTCTGCTTTAAATCACCCAATCCCCGCACCTACCTTTTGACTTCTTTGCCCAGCCGCCGGGGCAAAGCAGAAGCACCTTGCTGCCTTTGCTGAATCCTTTTCAGACCCAGCTTCTCTGGCGAACGTTTCCTCCACGTGGCTCCCTTTGGAATGCTGTCTTCAGAAGCTTACGCTATCTTCTCAGAGGTTCCAGAGATATTGTAAGCTTCTCTGTCAGCCAAAATTGAAGTAAAAATTATGTAATCATTGTTCAGCAGTGAAATTGGTCTGTAATTCTTAGTTGAAGTAATATCCTGTCCCTCCTTTGGTAATAGTACAATATTGGCCTCTTTCCAAGATTCTGGCATTGCAGATTTATGTGTTTATTTATTTAATCAAATTTATCACTGCCCAACTCCCCCAAAGGGGACTCTGGGCGGTTTACAACAAAATACAATCAACAATGTACAATTATAAATAGAATAAAATACAAATTAAATAACAATTTAAAATGTAAAAAATATAATAAAATCCAATGATGGGATCTTCTAAGTTCTTCTTAAGTAAAAAGATCCCTGCAATATAGAATTCATCACCTTTTGGAGAGGTTGCAGAAGTTGGTCTTCAAAACATTCATAGTACAAACTTGATAATCCATCTGATCCTGGTGCTTTCCCTGCTTTAATCTTTTTTATGGCTTCAACTATTTCAAAAGTTGTTATAGGGCTATTCATACTTTGTCTCTGTGATTGGGAGAGTTTTGGGAACTTCTGTTTTTTCAAGTATTCATCCATCTTTTCCAGAAAGACCTCCTGTTTTTTATACAGATTTGAATAAAAGTCATGGAAGGATTTCTGAATTCTCTCATTATCTATTAAAACAGTATCACTTTCTTGAATATTTAATATCATTTTCTTTTCTCTCTCTTTCCTCAATTTAGAAGCTAACCATCTCCCTGGTTTAGTTGCAAATTTGAAATTTCTCTGCTTTACATACTAGTTCAATTTAGTCTCTATTTCACTCACAGCATAGATAATTGTTGATATAAAAGTTTAATTTGATATAAAATATTTGAATCCACTGGCATTTTCTGTAACTCAGTCTCTTTTATTTTAATTTGTTTCAATATAGTCTGTATTTTTTCTTGAGATTTCTTTTTAAAATCATGATTATATTGAATAAAATACACTGCTCAAAAAAATAAAGGGAACACTGAAACAACACAATGTAAGTCCAAGTCAATCACACTTCTGTGAAATCAAACTGTCCACTTAGGTAGCAACACTGATTGACAATCAATTTCACATGCTGTTGTGCACATGGAATAGACAACAGGCGTAAAGCATAGGCAGTTAGCAAGACATCCCCAATAAAGGAGTGGATCTGCAGGTGGTGACCACAGACCACTTCTCAGTTCCTATGCTTTCTGGCTGATGGTTTGGTCACTTTTGAATGCTGGCGGTGCTTCCACTCTCGTGGTAGCATGAGACGGAGTCTACAACCCACACAAGTGGCTCAGGTAGTGCAGCTCATCCAGGATGGCACATCAATGTGAGCTGTGGCAAGAAGGTTTGCTGTGTCTGTCAGTGTAGTGTCCAGAGCATGGAGGCGCTACCAGGAGACAGGTCAGTACATCAGGAGACGTGGAGGCGGCCGTAGGAGGGCAACAACCCAGCAGCAGGACCGCTACCTCCGCCTTTGTGCAAGGAGGGACAGGAGGAGCACTGCCAGAGCCCTGCAAAATGACCTCCAGTGGGCCACAAATGTGCGTGTGGCTGCTCAAACGGTCAGAAACAGACTCCATGAGGGTGGTATGAGGGCCCAACGTCCACAGGTGGGGGTTGTGCGTACAGCCCAACACCGTGCAGGACGTTTGGCATTTGCCAGAGAACACCAAGATTGGCAACTTCGCCACTGGCGCCCTGTGCTCTTCACAGATGAAAGCAGGTTCACACTGAGCACATGTGACAGACGTGACAGGGTCTGGAGACGCCGTGGAGAACGTTCTGCTGCCTGCAACATCCTCCAGCATGACCGGTTTGGCAGTGGGTCAGTAATGGTGTGGGGTGGCATTTCTTTAGGGGGCCGCACAGCCCTCCATGTGCTCGCCAGAGGTAGCCTGACTGCCATTAGGTACCGAGATGAGATCCTCAGACCCCTTGTGAGACCATATGCTGGTGCGGTTGGCCCTGGGTTCCTCCTAATGCAAGACAATGCTAGATCTCATGTGGCTGGAGTGTGCCAGCAGTTCCTGCAAGACGAAGGCATTGATGCTATGGACTGGCCCGCCTGTTCCCCAGACCTGGATCCAATTGAGCACATCTGGGACATCATGTCTCGCTCCATCCACCAACGCCACGTTGCACCACAGACTGTCCAGGAGTTGGGGGATGCTTTAGTCCAGGTGTGGGAGGAGATCCCTCAGGAGACCATCCGCCACCTCATCAGGAGCATGCCCAGGCGTTGTAGGGAGGTCATACAGGCACGTGGAGGCCACACACACTACTGAGCCTCATTTTGACTTGTTTTAAGGACATTACATCAACGTTGGATCAGCCTGTAGTGTTCTTTTCCACTTTAATTTTTGAGTGTAACTCCACATCCAGACCTCCAGGGGTTGCTTACATTTGATTTCCATTGCTTTTTGTGTGATTTTGTTGTCAGCACATTCAACTATGTAATGAACAAAGTAATTAATACGAATATTTCATTCATTCAGAACTAGGATGTCTTATTTCAGTGTTCCCTTTATTTTTTTGAGCAGCTTAGTTTCTCATAACAGCTTTACTAGTGTCCCAAACAATTTTTAGTCAGTACCTTTATCCAAATTGTTATCAAAAAAACTTTAATCTCCTTTTACAGTCTTCCACATTCTTTTTGTAATATTGCTTCATTTAACCTCCATCTAAAGGTGGTAGGATTTCTTTTAATTACTAAACAAACTGGATTATGGTCATAAAAAGTCTTAGGTAGAATATCCACTTTAAGAATTTTATTAGCCAAGCTCTTTGAAATCCATATCATTTCAATCCTTGAAAAAGATTTGTGTCTTTCAGAAAAGAAAGTATATTCTCTCTCCATTCCATTCTTCTATCTCCAAGAGTCTACCAAAGCCAAATTATCAATCAAGTAAAAAAAAAGACTTTGGTAGTTTCCCTTGTTTGAGTTTAATTCATTTACTTGAAGTTCTATCCATAAGTGGAGAAATTACCCCATTCCAGTCTGTTATGAAGTTTTTTCTAACATTCAAACCCATATATACCTGTACTCTGGAACAGAAGTGTCCACAGAAATGGTCACGGGCTTCAAAATGGCAGGTGCATCTGGGCAATCAAAGTTCCACCTCTTTTTACATAACTGCAGTGCACGCAAAGCATGATAAAAGGGGCATGGCTTTGATCAACCAGTTGTACCTGCCATTTTGAAGCCAGTGATCATCACTGAAGATACGCCTGCTTTGGAATGAAAGAGTAAAGGGAACTACAGTATATGGTTATGATGGGACAAATGATGGGACAAAATACACATACAGAGAGTGGTTTAGAGAATGTTTCTATGTTCCCCAAGAAGGAGTTAGGGAGTTGTGTACTCGCTTGACAGACCCAAGAAGGAAGCGATTGCAACCAGATACAAAAATCCCAAAGGAAATAGTGGAAGAAGTAATCCTGGAATAATTCCTACAAGTTATTACTGGTCCAGTGAGGTTTTGGGTTTGAGAACATCACCCAGAAACTGGAAAAAGAGTTGCCTAGTCTTGCTTTAGTCAATATATTAATCTGATGATTACAAATAAAACTTGGTAGAGGGATTGTCAGGAAAGTTAAATAGTTTCTGGTTTTGGGAAATGTTGTGGAAAACACACAGTCTACAGTTTCAAGTCATGTACCATAGATTCATAGCACAGGATTTAAACTTAGGTATTTTTCATATTTTAAAATACATTTAATTGTTTTAATGTATTAAAAGTAGGTGTGAAAATGCTCAAATCAGTATTGAGGGAGGGAGGTTTCTTCTAATTTAAATGATAACCTTGAAATGGCTATTAGACCTATAGAAGAAAATAAAGAAAAACAATGGGTTGAAAGTATTTGAAAAAAAATTCCCTAGAGTTGATGTCTAAATATAGTCTTGCTGTCTAACCATCTCCCTATAATTAATTTGAAATCTTTGAAAGATATACTTAATAATCAATCTCCCATTTAATGTGTGCCTTTAATGCAAGTGCTTCATGCTAAACAATAATCACAGAATATCCTTAGAAAAACTAATACTTGGAAATAACCCACATTTTATATAACATTGTCAGCCTCACATATTCGTCTGCCATGCTTTTGCCTTTTATACACGTGTAGGTTGCTGGTCTGCTCTACTTGGCTTCAGAGACTTCGCCTTCTGCATTGCTTGGAGAGAACTGATAACCGCATGCTCCGTAGGGAGGGGGGATTCTTGGAGTGGGAATTGGTTTGTTATGGCTGGGCTTTTATGGGTGTCTTTGCCATTGCTTTGATAAGACTCTTTTCAGCGCGAAAACCGTTATTCGAGGCTTCTGCTGCCCTGAAGTGTACTAATGCTGAATAAATGGATCCTTTAGAGTAACTGCCTAAAGGTTTTCTTTGTTGGGAATTCCGACACAGGGGTTATCACAAACATAAAGATAAGAATTTTTTAAACACTGGAAAAATACTTACCAGTTTGTCAACTTTTCAGTATAAAAGATAGGGCTTTGTATATATCAATTGAGATGATGTACCTATTCTTTCCAAGCTGTGTCAACTACTCAGTTATTTTAGATCTAGGGATATCTGGGCTCACATCTGAAGCTGCAGGGTTTTTTAGCTTCTGGTCAAATCCCCAGGATTAAAAACTCAAGGTAGGGACAACAGATTTACATTCATACCTATTACTAATCCATGCTATGGTTTGTTTGGGGCTTAACATAATGTATCATCCTACTTTCCAAAGAATGAAAGTAATGAAAGATTACAAATTACAAAGGATGAATTTGCACATTAAACTAGGGCAAAAACAAAGGACATTGTGGCTTAATGTTAAGGATGAACAATGTTTTCATCTTGATTTCTTCAGATCAGCTAAGTTCTGTGACACAACTCTAACACCAATATTACATAAGATTACATAAGACTTCAAGCACAGAAATAGATGGGTTATATATATATATTATTCTTAACTGTGGGGCCGTCCTTAATACATCCTAGAAGTAGGATAAATTCATGTAGATCATTCCCTTGTAGGATTCTCCACCTTATGATCCTTGAGCTTGAAGGCCTACAGTGGAACATAGCCTAATGTTTTTTCAAGACATTGATCCAAAAATGTTAAATAGAATTCTGTCTTACAGAGAATTCCAAGTCACACCTATCAAAATGCATATTGAAAGAATGTATTTTTACACTACAAACTGAGGATAGATTGAATGTCAACTGACAGTTGGCTGGTTATATTTATGTTACTCATTTTCACAGCATCACAACACTTTGCCAGCTATCTGAAGACAGCAACTATAAGCTGGATAATTACCAGTCATATGAATACATGACCTATTGCAGCACTTTCCAAGAATATAATTATATGCAATTAGCACTGTTTATGAACAAATAATATTGGGGTGGGGTATTTTGCATAGGTTTTTTTAGGCAGACTCAGGAAACTTTGTGGTATACTTCTCAGCTGTTTCTTTTTACAGTATTATGTTTCAGGTCTTTGGGAATCCAGACAATCTGAACAAAAGAAATTACTCCATTTCTAGCAATAAGTTATTGCAACCTAATGGGAAATGAATTAAGGAGATTTATGCATTTTTCTTCTTATGGTATATGTAAGGTTTGTCTCATAGATATAATTCAAGCCTCCTTAGAACTTCTTAGAAGCAGGAATAGGGCAGCAGAGAGTTTCACAGAGGTCCCATAACACCTTGGATGTGGTTATACCATGGCCCACATGTTGTTTTTAAATAAATTTGTCTAGTCTTTTCAACCTGTTAGTTATTGGTTTTCTTTTAAAAATAAATTAATTGAGGTTTTATCTGTGCATTTCTAGGGAAATGTTGCTTAACAACATATTTTCTCTGCTGAATAACACATTTGAATTCCCAATTTAGTTGTATATATGAAGATATTCATGTGAGTGCTCTTAATGTTATGACACCTGAACAGGGCTATACAAGAGAAATAAACATTGTAGGAGGAGAGCTATGTTAGTCTATGGTGGCTAAGGTGCTGGCCTAGAAACCAGAGACTGAGTTCTAGGCTTGCCTCAGGCATGAAAGTAGCTGGGTGACTTTGGGCCAATCACTCTCTCTCAACCCAACCCACCGCACAGGGTTGTTGTTGTGGGGAAAATAGATGGGCAGGAGGATTAGGTATGTTCACCACCTTCAGTTGACTTTCTCTATATATACTGTATATATAGTATATCAGGAAATAATAACAACAATAATAATAATAAGGCATACACTTTCATGAGGTGCAGTTCATTTCATCAGATACAGTATATAAATCAGCTAGACTAATGTAAGATTTAAATTGGGGTAGGGGCAGTGAGGGGGAAGATAGGTTGGTAATGCAGATGCTGGTAACATGTGAGGCAGACTACCAGTACCTTATCAATAACAATTATAATGTGTTAAAAACTCATTGTGTTTGTTAAGACCATCTGAGATTGCCATAAACCTTTTCATGTATGTGACTTCAACAATTTCTCCCTCAATGATGCTGTTAAAATCCTGCTTTTCCAAAACAGCTGCTTTGAGATCTGTCATGGAATATCCTGGGAGGTTGAAATGCTCCAATGTTACTTTGTCCTTGTTTTGAGTCCTGATGTCAGTCTTGTGTCTGTTAATTCTTTTGTGCAAAGTTTATCCATTTGTATAGTCAAAGGCTTTGATGTATAGTTGAAGGCTTTCACGGCCGGAATCCGATGGTTGTTGTGGGTTTTCCAGGCTTTGTGGCCGTGTTATGGCAGTTCTGGTTCCTAACGTTTCGCTGTCGCTGGCATCGTCAGAGGACAGGAGCACAGCTAGAAGATTCTGTCTGTGCCCAAGTGGAGGGGGTGTGTGTTCCTGCTGGTGTGTATAGCTGCTGAGAGGGTGTTTGTCTTCTGTGGGTCATTTACAAGAGATTAGAAGAGGGTCTATTGTGGTGATTAGGGGGTGTGGTGCTGTGAGTCGTTTGTATATTTCTGTGGTTGAGTAGAGTTCATTGACCTTTTGCAAGCTGTGTTTTTCAGGACTGGCAGCCAGGTTTTGCTGATCTTTAAGCTTTCTTCTTTTTTATTTAAACTGTGTTGGTGTTTATGTATTTCAATGGCTTCCCTGTATAGTCTAACATAGTGGCTGTTGGTGTTGTCCAGTGTTTCTGTGTTTTCAAATAAGATTTGGTGACTAGTTTGTTTGAGAGCATGTTCAGCTATTGCAGATTTTTCAGGTTGCTGTAGTCTGCAGTGTCTTTCATGTTCTTTTATCCTGGTGTGGATGCTGCGTTTTTTGGTCCCAATGTATACTTGTCCACAGCTGCAGGGTATGCGGTAAACTCCTGCAGCGGTGAGGGGGTCCCTTTTGTCTTTTGCTGAGTTTAACATTTGTCCTATGCTGGCAGATGATGACGAGAAGTAGTGACTCAAAATGATACTGAGGAAGGTTTTTTTACTTAAAAGATAAAACAAAAGTACTAAAAGAACAGCTATATGCACATGAATGAATCAGGTATATTAGAAATAATCATCAACATGAGCAAATATAATATTTCAAATTCAGATCCAGCAAGAGAAATATTCTGCCCGTGGATTTAAAAAAAAATAATCCAGATTGCTTCCTGTCTTTTACTTTTCTTTTACTTGGCTTTTAAACAATAACAAAAAAATGTTTTTTTATTTTTTATTTTGTTTTTTCTTTCTGTATTTTGGTATATGACCATAAATTGAATGAATTAATGAATTAATATTCCAAGATAAAATCTTATTTTACTTATGCACTAGTCTGCTGGATTTAAAGAATATTATTTTAATTGATTAATTAATTATTGTTTGGCAAGGTGATTCTAAACACACATGTAGATTTTTCTATTTTCTTTTAATTTTAGCACTAATATAATTGATGGTGTAATGATTAAGATAATGGACTAGGCCTGGGGTGACCCTGGTTCAAGTCCAAGCTTAGCTGTGGAAGTCACTGCATGATTTTGGGCCAGTCACATATTCCCAACCCTAGATACCTCACAGAATTGTTGCTGTGGGGAGATTTCTGGTTAAGGTAGAGGCTTGCTAGCTAAAGCTCTTGGACTCTCCTATTAGCTTCAGAGAAAATCCCTTATCTTAGACTGCTTGCTTAATTAACTGGTAAGTGGAAACCTTATCTAATTTTCTTTTCATTAAGATTTGAATTCCATGTCCTCTCTCATCTACCAATGGAAAAATGCTACCTGTGGAACAGCTGGTAACTAAAGGTTTTGAAGGAGCTGATATACCTGACATTGCTGATAACCATGTCTGATTAATTAAAAAGAGTTATTTTAACTTCAGACACAATGGATATTCTTGAGATACATTTTTTTCTAATTTGTAACAGTGTTTTTGAAATCTCTCACTTGGCAGTTACAGAAGCATGCAGCTAAGGTTGAGACAAGCTGAAAATGAATATCTTTTATAAAGACATGAAAGACATAAATAATTACTGTTTTGAAAGTACTGATAGGTATTACATGAAAAAAATGGTGGACCTGTAAGATGAATGTTTCTCCAAGATGAAATTTTTATTATGTGGAAATAACTTAAGATTTCTTTTTTTTATAAGAATTTTATTAAGTTTAAGCAAAAATAAAAAACTACAAAAAGAAACTACCCCAAAAAAAGGGGGAAAAAAAGAAAAAGTGAAATTTAAATATAATTTGATATATATAGAGGGGGGGAGGTTAGAAAAATATAGAATAGTGGTAGGAAGGAAATATTAAAAAATGAGTTTTGTTTTTGGGGGGAAGTGGATTTGGAGGTTTATATATCTGTTTATTTCTTTATATAAGGGGAAAGAGCAATTGCTTTTATAGTTTTATAATGTGCTAATGGATTGATTTATAGAAATAACGTGATTTTGGTTAGATATAGAGTAAGGGATTAATTATGGAATTTGCTGTATATTCTTGTTGAAAGTTGGTAGTCATCTTGTAATCTTAAAAAATAACTTGATTTCTGAGTATCCTTTAATGCAGAGCAAGACCAGCCCCTAGTGGCCTTTATGGAAAATATTTTACAAAAGTTTTTTTCTGAATATAATCTGGAAATTGAATCTCACTGTTATCTGGGATTTATTTTCATTCAGAACTGAGGCCCAGCCCAGTTATAGTGAACCTCTTCAGATGAATGACCTGAGATAATATTTTGTAGCTTTCCCATCAAGCATTTTTTTTTTTTTTGGAATATGATGCAGAGAAAATAATGTTTTTTCTTCACCTGTCTCCTATATTATAAGTGTGAGAACTAGTTGTTATACAGTCAAAAATAAACAGCCTGATACTCGGTTTATTGAATATTGTTTCTTCTTTCTTCTGTTTCCTTGACCCATAGAAACACTAGCAATTCGAAAGCATGCAAATGCAAGTAGATAAATAGGTACCACTTTGGTGGGATGGTAACAGCGTTCCACGCGCGTCATGTGGCCACATGACCTCAGAAGTGTCTTCAGACAGCGCTGGCTCTTCGGCTAAGAAACGGAGATGAGCACCGCTCCCTAGAGTCGGACATGACTGTGCAGGGGAAAACCTTTACCTTTTACTACTGCTTTTATATTCATGTTACGTATATTGTGGAATGTTAGATATCTCAGATATCCATCCAGAAGGAGGAAGAGGACTTAGTTACTGTATTGATGTATTTGCATTTTTATGCTGTCTGACTCCCACTCTTTCTAATGGGGTAAACTAGAACCTGAATTTGTTTTTCGCAAGAAAGTCATATTCTTTCTGATATGAAGGATTTCTTATCAAGGAAATGGATTGGTGAGGGGTAGTAATTTAATTGCTAGGATAGTTTTCTAATTTTGTGGTGGGACAAGAAATATCTGATATTTATTGATTGATTGATTTTAATTTTGGTGATTAGAAAATTCAATTATTATGGTACAAATAAGGAAAAACCAGAAATTTTGCATCATGTTTTTATGTCAAAGGTGAAATATATAAATATGGCTTATGATCAGATTTTCTTTTGGTTCATCACAATAATATTTAATGTAAATTTCAAGCACATAAGAACATGTTTCAAGCCTATTTATTTCTGTGTTCCTTTTTCTCTTCTCAAGATAATATTCAGACTATTAAAAGGCCCTGAATTGAAAAATTAATTAAAATTAATTCTAGATATCAGTAAGTCCATTAAAGGACTAATATCTAAACATTATACTATTTTGTTGGAGTATATCTTGCCACTAAGCACAACCACAGGTTTTATTAAAATTGCATTAAAATCAGTTTGAGTAAATTACCTACAACAACCTAGAAAGGAGATTGGGAAAAGTACAGGTTAGGGTTAGTACGGAGACGGCTTTGGTCATGCTTTCCAGGGACCTGTGGCGAGCTTGGGATGGGGGTGGTGTAGCCATCCTGGCTCTCCTTGATCTCTTGGCAGCCTTCAGTATCATCAACCATGGTATCCTTATGGACTGGGTAAAAGGGTTGGGAGTGGGAGGCACCAGTTTGCGGTGCAGTTTGCCTTCCTCCAATGCTAGTTCCAGTCAATGTTGGTGGGAGGAGAGCGGAGGAGCCCTAGGCCCCTGCTTTGCAGGGCTCTCCCCTCTCTCCCCTCCTTTTTAATATCTACATGAAGCCACTGGGGGAGGTCATCTGTCAGTTCAGGGTGATACCCAAAGTTATACATCTCTGTCCCCAGCCATCCAAGTGATGCTGCTAAGTTTTTCCCCAGTGTCTGGAGGCTGAGAGGGTCTGCCAAGACTGAGTGGCTATGGCATAGCTTTCCAAACTGTATCGCAACACTTTAGTGTGTCGCAACACACAGTTTAGTGTGTCGCGAAGCGGCAGCGTGGGGATGCGCGCGGTGGGGGCGGTGTGCATGGCGGCAGCGGCGCGCCATCATCGCTTCCGCGTTTTAGCGAGGCTGCCGCCGTGCACGCTGCCACTGCTGTGCACCCCCGCGCCACCGCCATGCACGCGTGCGCCGCCACCGCTGCCGCCGTTGGTGTGTCGCCAATGGCGGCAGTTTGGAAAGCACTGGGCTATAGGTTTTGGGTTCTCAGATCTGGGATATGCAGCATTTCCATCTTTGGTTTTGGATGAGGTGGCATTCCCCCATTCAGACCTGGTGTGCAATCTGGAGTTTTTCCTAGATAGGCCTCCATGTGCGATTCACGGTGCTGGTTATCACCTTTAAAGCCCTACATGGCATAGGACTAGGTTATTTGAGGGAGGACCTTAACCTGCGAACATCTGTCCCCTGGCCAAGTGAGGCTATTGAGTTTCTGTACCAGTGCCTGGAGGCTATGTGGGTTTGGATGGGGAGGAACTGTCTCCAATTTAATCTTACCAAGACTGAGATCCCTATTCAAGGGCAATGCGCACTCGGGGGGTATTCCTGGACTCACAACTCCTGCTGTGTGAGTTATACATATAAGAATGATGAAATATGCTGTTATAGCCTTCCCAAAGATGCTTATACACTGTGACTCATCAAGCCCAAGAATCATTAGTTATGGCTTGCCATGTATGTGGTAACCTTTTGTTGCTAGTCTTACCAGTAACAAAAACAACAGATTTACTGAGCTCTTTGTAACCTTGCATTTGTGGCGGAAAAGTTGTATTTGGACTGGTGAATCATGGATTATATAGGTTTAACCAAAAAAAGCTGTTCCCAGATAAAACAGTTTATTGCTGAAGGTAAATCCATAACAATACTGTTCCCTGGAAATAAAGATCCTGTGTTTTTCTTTAATATTCTACAGAAATCACATGATATATCATGAATTATTTTTCTCACTTATTTGTTTTTATTAGTGCTAGAGGATGTAAATTTATAAAATAATTTCATTCTTTCAGTGCCATTTTTGATGTCACAAACAATGAATTGTGCATCTGTTAAAATTCTCTTTGCAGTTACTATAGTTCAGTGCTTTCCAAACTGCCGCTGTTGGCGACACACTAGCAGCGGTGGGGGCACGCGCGGCGGCGGTGGCGTGCACGGTGGCGCAGAGGGGCATGCACGGCGGCAGCGGCGGCCTCATGTTTTCCACTAAAATGCGGAAGCACTGATGGCGCACCGCTGCCGTGCAGGCCACCACGTGCGCCATCGCTGTGTGCGCCCCCGCCACTGCTTCTGGGTTGTTTCGCGACACACTAAATTGTGTGTTGCAACACACTAAAGTGTCGCGACACACAGTTTGGAAAGCTATGCTATAGTTGATGGAATTTGGGGAATGTGTTGTCCATCGTACAAATGTATCAGGCATAAATTTATTGGGGCATGTCTGGGGCGAGTGCGGGAGCTCACTCCGTCACGCGCCACTCGGGTCTCGAACCGCCAACCTTCCGATCGACAAGCCTGGCGTCTTAACCACTGAGCCATCGCGCCCCTGTTCAATGTCTATTTGGACACTTTTCTCCCCAATCCAATGTTGCTCTGAAAGAGAAAACATTATAGCTTATGAGACCTTGCATCTTATATGGCATGGATTATAGTCTTATATTGTAATGTTCTGTGTATTTTGAAGTATAAAGAGATATTGCAATCATCTTATTGTCTAATCTTACATAGAAGATGCTATACTGTTGAACTTACATGTTTAAATAACAGCAGTAACATATTAGTTCAAGGTGAATAAGTTTGTACAATTTCATATAGAGTTCATAGCAAATTTTTATATAAGGATGCTGTCGTGTGTGGGATTAGCACATCTATTGTGTGAGTTGTTTGTGTATTTCTGTGGTTGAGTAGAGTTCGTTGACCTTTTGCAAGCTGTGTTTTTTAGGACTGGCAGCCAGGTTTTGCTGATCTTTAGGCTTTCTTCTTTTTTATTGAAACTGTGTTGGTGTTTATGTATTTCAATGGCTTCTCTGTATAGTCTAACATAGTGGCTGTTGGTGTTGTCCAGTATTTCTGTGTTTTCAAATAAGATTTAGTGACCAGTTTGTTTGAGAGCATGTTCAGCTATTGCAGATTTTTCAGGCTGCTGTAGTCTGCAATGTCTTTCATGTTCTTTTATCCTGCTGTGGATGCTGGACAGCACCACACCCCCTAATCACCACAAAAAACCCTCTCCCAATCTCTTGCAAATGACCTCTCAGCAGCTATAAACACCAGCAGGAACACACACCCTCCACTTGGGCACAGAGAGAATCTTCTAGCTGTGCTCCTGTCCTCTGACGATGCCAGCGACAGCGAAACGTTAGGAACCAGAACTGCCATAACACGGCCACAAAGCCTGGAAAACCCAAAACAACCATTAGATTCCGGCTGTGAAAGCCTTCGACTATACATTCATTGAAAACATTATTTTTTAAAAATTGGATTACTCCCAAGTGAATTGATACCCTAAGTATCTTACTTTGGGTAGAAGTAGAAAAATGGTTGTGTGCAAAAGTATGCATTTCATTGTCAAATCAAATCTTTATTACGGTCATAGACCAGCATAAGCATTTCATTGTTCTTTTAAGACATCTGCTGTATTAATAGCACTGCAGTTCCAGAGGCTGCAAAATTGTGAAATATTTCAAATAATATTTTTACCATTTTCTGTTTATTCCACAAAATAATCTTTTCCCTTCTTGCTTCCTCTTTCATATCCTTACAACGGGCTTCTTTCTTGAATTAAAAATAAAGAGCTGCTGCATTTTGTAATTGCCCAGAGAGCTCCAGAAAATTTGTGTTATGGTATAAAAGTGCAGCCAATTAAATGAAATTATTACCAGTCTCCTGCCAGTCCATTCCAGATGAAAGCTTCCATTTTCCAGTTTGCTTCCCTGAGAGCCTTTCATATCAATGGGTATCCATGGAACACTTTTCCATAGGGATCCCTCTTTTCTTCAAAGAGCTACAGAATATGGCCAGAGTCTCTAATTCTGTCAAAATGATAGAATCTAAATTGGCATGGATGTGAGTGATTTTATTTGGAAGGTAAAGGTAAAGGTTCCCCCTGCACATTTGTGCAGTTGTGTCCAACTCTAGGGGCCGGTGCTCATCTCCGTTTGTTAGCCGAAGAGCCAGCGTTGTCCGAAGACGCTTCCACGGTCATGTGGCCGCATGACGCTCGCGGAACGCTGTTACCTACCCACCGAAGTGGTACCTTTTAATCTACTTGCATTTGCATGCTTTCAAATTGCTAGGTTGGCAAGAGCTGGAGCTAGTGCGGGAGCTCACTCTGCACGCAGGGCTAGAGATTCAAACCTCCGAACTTGCGATCTTCCGATTGACAAGCCTGGTGTCTTACCCGCTGAGCCACCACGCCCCTTTTATTTAAGATGTTCCATCTATTCATCATAGTGAGACTTAGACAGTTTATACAATTGCAAGCAGGCACTTCACTACACTAGTTATTCTGGACAACACTGAATAAACCCAAAGGTGACAGAGAAGTAACATCTGTATTATCAGCACTGCGTCAGAATAAAAGTGATGGATGGATCCTAAACTGTGCCAACTGTGTCAGAATGCACTTGTTGCAAGTCTTCCTCCAATATACCAAAGACACAGCTTGATCAACAACTGGATTGAGGGCTTTGGTCAGAGATTGCATTAAGATTGAGGGATTGAGGGCCTTGGTCAGAGATTGCATTATCCTCTCATTCCAAATGGAGACCAGAGCAGATAAAAGCCTGCTAATTCCTGCCCCCACCCCCATTTATGGTAAGTGAAAAGCAGGACTAAGAAAAAAGACACTGATCCTTGCATGCTTTCAGGGCCAAGATGTCTTTGAATGGCAGGATTTACTTCTGAGAAAATAGACTAAACTCTTGCTAAATTTCCTCTGTACTGAGTATAGAAATTATAATATGAAATGAGGATGATATACTGGTGTAGGCTTTAACAGCTGTCGTCAACAAAGCAGCCCGAAAGCTCAACACTGCTTCAAGAAATGAGGATGTTTTATCATTATTTTACATGCTATGTGAGGCTGTGCCTTCATACTGTTTGAGAGAAATAGTTTAACATATTACCTAATGTATGCAATTGTGCTGATGACTTATATGTGACTTCATTGGGAATTTTCATGCTGATGAGGAACAGATGATCGTATACTTCCAAGGAATATTTTTGTTCATATTTTGCCCATGAAGTAAATAAAGCAGATGTTTAGAATTATAGCCAACTGCCCCCCTCCAGAATATTATTTCAGCTTTCCTGACAGGAAATACAACAAACCTGTTCATGTTAGTGAATTAATTCTTGAGCTAGAACAATTATATGCTACCTGAAGTACTGATTCAAAGATAAATTGCTTTCTACATTGACTTGCATTAGAGATAGGGTAGTAATGAGAACAAAGAGAGATAAGATTTTATAAAGAAAAAAAGTTAGATTGGATGTTTACAAACAATTGCTGAGTTGTCTTTTTGTTAATTGGCTGCACTGTTAGGATTATGAAATATCTGTGGTGTTGTTCCTTCAGAGAAAATATATATTTTCTGCCTATGCAGAACACATGGGAAATAACAGTGGGAAGATCCTCCAGAAGTACAGGTAGTCCTTGATTAACTACCACAATTGGGACCAGAATCTTGGTCATTGAGCGAAGTGGTTGTTAAGTGAGATGCACATGTGACTCTAGGTTGCGGTTGTTAAGCAATCTCCCGGGTCATGAAGCAGATAAAGCGAAAGAGCTGCCTGCCAAAGGATTTCAGCTCCCCTCTGTGCATTGAGGGGAAATCCTTCGTGAGGCTGCAGGAACGGAGCTCAAATCCTGAAGATTTCAGCTCTGTTCCTGCAGCCCCAACAAAGGATTTCAGCTCCCCTCCATCCCCTCCGCTTGCAACCTTCCCTGCCGGCTTCCCCATCAACTTTCTGGGGAAGCCGGCAGAGAAGATTGCAAATGATGATCACATGATCTCAGGGTGCTTGGCAAGTGGTCTTAAATGGGAGCTGGTTGTCAAGTGCCTGAAATGCGGTCACATGACTGCAGGGGGGTAGCACAACATTTAACGACAGTTGGAAGGCTGTCATAACTTTAAACAGTCATTAAGTGACCGGTCATTAAGCGAGGACTACCTGTAAAAGAATACTGGACTCTGGAATTTTTTCTGTTGGTTTATATCCTCAGTGCCTTCACTGATATTTACTGCCTTCTACTCTATCAGCCTTTTATTTATTTGCTCTGTTTGAAAGAACATATAGCATAATAGACTTATTATTCAAAAGGGTGGATATTTCTAGAACTGTGGTAGTCTAATATATTAGCTCTTTGATGTAAAACATCAAATCTCAGTCCAGAAATCTGTGCTGTGCCAATTACATTCCCAAATCAACCTGCTTCACAGACTTATTATAAAGATAAAATTATATGGTGAGGGAAAATCCTTATATGGTATTTTGAATTAACTGAAAGAAAGTAGTAAAATATAAATATAGCAAAATTCTAGAATGCAAATAAATTATTTAACATAGTTAATCAGTCATGGCTTCAACAAATCTTTTTTTTCCTCCTTATAACTCCAGCAAAGTGTTCCAGAACCAGGATTACTATAATTTTACATGTAGAAAAGATGCTGTATTGTTCCATTCCAATGCCAGTTAAAAAGAGGCTTAAAAATATCTATCTCTACCAAAGTATACCCTAAACCAGAGCTTTCCAAACTGTGTGTCGCGACGCGCCATCGGTGCTTCCGCGTTTTAGCAGAGGCTGCTGCTGCTGCCACCGCCATGCACGCCCCCGCCCGCACTGGGTTTTCCCGCGGCGACACATGAAAATATGGAAATTGAATAGTCTTTTTAAAATAAATCTACTTATACTGTTTGATTTTAGATATTTTTATTAGAATGTGCATTTTTGTAAAGTTTTTCTTGGTTTTGCTCTTGAATTTTCCTTTGTAAAGCAAAGTTATAAACGTAAACAATTATAATTCTTTATCCTTATGAACCTGTTTCAGATTTGCCCCTTTTTCAGGTTTGTCCTTTATTTTTTTCCAAGAAAATATGGTTACCATAGCTATGCAATACAGTTCCTTTTTTTAAAATACATTTTATTAAAAGTTTTACAAAGAACATAAAAACTAACACAAACTAATAAAAAGTAAAAGGAGGGAAGGAAGGAAGGAAGGAAGGAAGGAAGGAAGGAAGGAAGGAAGGAAAGAAAGAGAGAGAGAGAGAGAGAGAGAGAGAGAGAGAGAGAGAGAGAGAAAGAAAGAAAGAAAGAAAGAAAGAAAGAAAGAAAGAAAGAAAGAAAGAAAGAAAGAAAGAAAGAAAGAAAGAAAGAAAAATAAAAAGTACAGAGAGAACAAAAAGAAATAGAATGAAGAAGCTTCCAATTTCTTCTGGAGCAAATATAAGTACAATTACAAAATTAACTCTTACTCTATGATTACCAAAAATACTCACTTTTTTCTATTATCCAATTTTTTTTTCTAATCATCAAAACCACAAATCATAAGTGCATTTTTTCCGTTTCATGCAAAAAGTCTATAAGGCAGAGCTTTCCAAACTGTGTGTAGCGACACAAAAGTATGTCGCCACACCACCCGGAAGCAGCGGCGCACGCGTGCACGGCAGCAGCGTCACGGGATCAGTGCTTCCGCGTTTTAGCGGAGGCTGCCACCGCTGCTGCCGCCGCCATACACACACGTGCTGCCGCATGCCCCCCCGCGCCACCGCCGTGCACGCGCATGCCGCCACATGCCCCCCGTGCCGCCGCCGTGCACACGCGTACCGCCGCATGCCCCCCTGTGCCGCCGCCGTGCGCGCACGCGCCGCCATTGCCGCCGCCACCGGTGTGTCACCAGCTGCGGCACTTTGGAAAGCCCTGCTATGAGGAGTTTCCAGTCAGCCATAAATGTATCTTTAAATGCAACATCCCAGATAGTATAGCAGAATTTTGGGAAATATTTTCACTTTGAAAACTGTATTGGCTTAATAGCATAAAATGCTACTCTTCTGTTGGGTGGGTGGGTGAGTTACCTATTCATATTGTCAGGATTTGTAAATCCTAACAAGCTTTCAAAACTTGATTAATACTCTTGGATTAGGAACAGTATTTAAATTATACATTAATTATCAATGCATTGGTTGTGAGGTATCCTGCTACCATTCCCAAGTTACTCTGTCAGATTAGAGGTGAGGCATTGAATTTCCCAGTTTCTCAATTTGGCTCCAAATTGTTGACATTGTTTATTGTTTCATTATTATGATTACAGCTTTTTTACATATACAGTACATGGTATTTCATACTAAAACCTTTGCCATGGGGAAGGGGGAAGATGTCACATTCTTTCTCTAGAGAACAGACTCCACAACTGAATATGATAATCAGATAATTATTTTTAATGTTTTGTCCTTTCAGAAAAACTGTACAACTCAAATGGACGGGAGTTGAGGCGGGCCCTCTTCTCCTTAAAACAGATATTTCAAGTAAGTGAACCTCACCTCTTTATATATGTTTTGTTTCTGCAGGAACTACTGTATCTCATTATTATTGCTGTTTTTGTTGTTGTTGTTGTTATTACTATTTTGCCACAATAGGCAGTTAGACTACACTTCTAGGCCTAATATCTTTTTAACTTTCAATTATTTATTACTTTTTATGTCTTTTTCCACTCACACTTAGGATAATTCACAGAAAGTTCCTGTTAATGGAGATCGCGGGGGAAGGAGGAGGGGGAGCTTTCCAGGGTGAGAAGTGTGTTCACAGCCTCAAAGACCTTGGGCGCCTGTCCAAGAAGGTCAGGCTGGACCCGCCTTAGAGTACCTGGGGTTTTTCCCCGGAGAACTGCTTAGTGTTGCTTAGTTTGGCAAGATTCTGTGTAAGGTAGAACAATAAAGATCCAGAGCTTGATTCCAAGGCTCAGCGTTGTTATTTGCCTAACCACAACAGTTCCAAAGCATACCTTTAAAGGAGCATCAAAATAAGTCCTGAGGATGCAGGTGCATCTCCAGAGGGGGGAGATGAGCAGTCAATATGGCAGCCATGACTGGGCAGTTGAAACCTGCCCCTTTTTACATGTGTCACATGCAAGAAAGGGGTACAACTTTCATCATGTGGTCACAGCCGCCATCTTAACTTTTTTATCCCTGCCCTAATAAGGAAAATAAATTCAGGGAAACCCCCCTCCCATATTTTCTCAACATAAATAGAAAATTTGTTAATGTTAATTAGTAAGTAGTGTGGGAATATAGGAAAAGTGTGAAAAGACTAATGAGAAGGGATTTGCAAATTGTGAAATTCTTTACTGTGCCACAGTATAAAAATAGGAATCATTTGGATTTTTACATGGGGTCTCCAGGAAGAAACTATGAAATCCTAGACTATATGGTAGGCATAGACTGAGCCATAAAGATCCCAAACGTCATATACTACTCTGCCATAAAATATGTGCTTGAAAACCAGATCTTTTTGACTCTGGTGGACTACATAATGGCTCTGTCATAAAATTACCAGGAAGTTACAGATCTATGCCCATGTGTATAAAATGATATGACTCTCATGTGCAGAAGCTGATGGATCCTTCAGACTTTATTATGGATTCCTATGCCATACTGTTGAATCCTAAGGTCTTGATTATGTCATGACAAGTTGTGCCATAAAACTCACATATGACTGATTTGCGATATATGTATGATAAACACACACACAGATGCATACATACATATGTTCAAAATATGTTTTTGATTTTTAGAGGTAATATGAGCAAAACCACAGTTACAGAATTACAGAATTATACAGCTGAAAGGGCTCCATTGGGCCATTGAATCCAAGCTCCTGTTCAGTGCAGGAATGCCAGCCAAAACATCCCAGATAGATGGCTGAAGTACATATCTCTGGCTAATTAGCTCCAGAATCACTTCTTACAGGTAGAGAAGGTTTTCTTTTATTGTTTCCTAACATTCGATTGGATTCTGTCTTGCTCTAAGTTATTTCCATTATTCTGGATCCTGCACTCTGGAACAATAGAGAAAGGGTCTTGACTTTCTTGGGGTACTAGAAAATGTTATTTCTCCCCTCAATCATCTCTTCAAGGCTCCACTTTTTCAATCTCTCTCCATAACATTTTATTTCCTTAGTCATCCTGATAATCTTCACTGCCCTTTTTTATGAATTTCTCTTAAAATGTAACAATCATGGCAGAATGGTATGCTTTTGTATGCTTGAATGCATTCAAAGAACGGGAGACCACTATTTCTCTGGGTATTTGTTCCCATGGTTGAATTGCTCATACTAGTTGGAAGTTGTTTTCTAATATTCCATCAGATCCCTTCCTGTTATTTAAATACATTATTCTGTGTACTGCACTGAGGGGCAACAAGTCTTGGCCTTTTTTTATGTGACATCTTTTCAGATAATTGAAAAGTGCTATCATATTCCCCCTCACTCTTTTTTTTCTAAAGACTAAATATACTCAGCTCCTTCAGTCTTCTTCATAGGACTTGGTTTAAATCATCCTCATTTATCTTTTCTGAAATAGGTTGTGTTTCATTGAGTCCCCCTTAAAATGTGGTGCCTAAAACTGGCACAATACCCACATTGGGCTTGGACCAAGGAATAACAAACAAAAACTATTTCTTTCAGTTATTTACAAAATATACTTCTGTTGGTGCAGCCTATAATTGCATTTGATTTCTTTTGCAGCCACAGCACATTATTGATTCATATATGTAAGTCATCAACTACTATTCCAAATTCTTTTCCACACCATTACTAAGACAGGTATCCCAACCTGTTAATTTTCAGCCCATTTCTTTAATCTACCTAGAGCATTTTCTGTTTTATTTCTGTCATTCAAATCATTAGCTATCCCATCTAATGTTGTGTCTTCTGAAAAGTTGATCAACGTTCTTATCACCTCTTCATCTTAGTCATGAAAACGATTTATATAAATGTAGAGTCCTATAATGGGATTTTGTGATATCCCATCTAATTTGTCTTTCCAGTTTGATGATATATAACTGATGGTCACTCTTTAAGCATAGTTTTAAAGCTAGTTAGGTATCCCCCTAATTGTTATATGCCATCCAGCCCACACTTAACTCGCTTGCTAATCAGAATGTTGTGGATTACTTTGTCAAATGCTTTGCTGAACTCAAGAGTCACACATTCCCAAAAAACTGAGATAAAGTTAATTGACAAGAATTCTTCCTGACAGATCCATGCTGACCTGGTAATAACTACATTGTTTTCAAGTTGCTTACAGATCAATCTCTTTATGATCTGCTCTAGAATCTTCCCAGGTATCGATGCCAGCCTGACTGTTCTGTGGTTCTTCAGATCTTCCTCTTTCCCTTGTTTGAAAAAAGAGACATTTGCTCTACAGTCATCTGGCACTTCAGTTCTCCAAGATTTCTGAAAGGTAATATATAAAGGCTCACCCAGACAATGAGCTGGATCCTTCAATGTTCTGAGATGCAATTCAGTTGACCCTGGAAATGTGAACTCATTTCAAGTAAGACGTTCTGTCTAACCATGCTTCTATCAAGCTCCACTCCCATGTCTTCATCCTGCTAATCACAGTTTCTTACTGGACATTAATGAGAAAAAAATATAGGAGGATTGCTTGTTTTTTGTTGGAGAACACTAAATCCAAGTAGGAGTTTAGCAGCTCTGCCGTTGCTTTATTACCTATTAGCATTTTGTCATCTTCATTAAGTAGGTGATCTACTGATTATTGAAGTCATTTTGTTGTTGTTGTTTTTATTTTGATTTATTATCACAAGACCAGCAACACCAGGACAATACATGTTTATTCCTTAAGGTTTTTTTTTAAATTAAGATTAGGATAAAAATTAAGGAGTAAAAACTATTTTTACATAACGGTAACATTCAACATTAACTAGTAATTAACCTTTGGAGATATCTCATGTGTCTGTCTCACCTGCATCTGCAGAACTACCTCCACCCTTTCTCCCCTCTGCCTCATGCCAATTTAAATACTACATCTGATTACATGAGCTGCAGATCATGAAAGCTTATGCCTTTTAATAACATGTGTACATCTGAAAAGTACTACCAGTCTCATTCTGATTTCAGGCTTAAGGACACTTTATTTGTATCCAGCTCCAAGTCTTAATGGCCTTCCTGAATTCCAAAAGTGTTTGAGTACTCTTATTTCCAGTGGGAATGCTATCCATAGGAGAGGGGCAGCACCAAAAGACCCAGTTCCAAGGTGTTTTTCCTCCCCAGATGCAGGGCGTTAATCCCCTGATGTATGATTAAAATACATAAGGAGAGGATGGGGGAGGGAAGAGGAACTCAGGATACTAATGCAGATGAAACCTCCAGGGGAGTTACAAGCACCTTATCAATTAATAATTGCAGTGTATTTTTAAAAAGAACATTGTGTTTGTTCAGGCCTCCTGAGATAGCTCAAAACCTCTTTATGTATATCAGTTTAGCTGTCTCATGCTCAATTGTGCTGGCAAAGTTTCTTTGTTCCAGAATTGCTACTCTGAGTTCTGTAATGAAATGTCCTAGGCCATAGCTTTCCAAACTCTGTGTCGCGATACTTTAGTGTGTTGCAACACACAGTTTAGTGTGTTGCGAAGCGGCGGCGGTGGGCGTGGCGGTGGTGGTGTGTGCGGCAGCGATGACGGCAGCGGCGCACCATCAGCGCTTCCGCGTTTTAGCGAGGCCGCCGTGCACACCGCCGCTGCGCGCACCCCCGAGCGCGCACCCCCACTGCGCGTGCCCCCGCACCACCGCCACTGCCAGCGTTGGTGTGTCGCCAATGGCGGCAGTTTGGAAAGCACTGTCCTAGGTGGTTAAAATGCTCTGCTATTTCTTTGTCCTTGTTGCGAGTCCTGATGCTAAACTTGTATCCATTAATTATTTTGTGAAAAGTCTGGCCTGTTTGTCCTATGTAGAATCCAGAGAGGCATTGCTGGCAGAAGATGGCATATATCACATTAGAGGAAGAGCATGTGAAGTTGTTGGGGCCCATGATTTACACCATGATATTTGTCTAAATGGGGGGGGGGTATAATAGACAATTGGGATTATTCCAGGGTCTGGTTCCCATATTAGTGTCATTGTCTTGTTGTTGCTTGTGAGAATCTGCTTCAAGTTGGGTGGTTGTCTACACTTCCTTAGGCAAGTATGGGCTTGCCACCCAGCACTTCAGAAAGTGCAGAGTCATTGTCCTACCAGGTGCTACCGGACTGTTTCTGGATTTTTGGCTACCTTAGACTGACATGGCTCTCTTCCTACAAAATACAATCAAGTCCTTTAATACAGGGTTCTTAATCTTCTGGTGAGTTAATAATGACTTAATTTGTGTGAAATACCTCCCTGCTCGCAATGAATAAAACTTAGAAGGAAAGAGAGACAGGTTAGGAAGGAAGAGCTCTTAGAGATAGCCAGGAACTGTGGTGGTGGTATTAGAAAAACTAAAGCTCAGTATATGCTGAGGTTGGCAGAGGATGCTAAGAACAATAAAAATCAGCATATCAGGTGCTCAATGAAAACAGCAGAATGTTAGCAAGTAATCAAAAAAAGGCAAGACTTCTCAAAGAGAACATGTATTACACCAGGCAATTACAAACAACAGCATAAATAGTAAGATTGAAATTTAAGATTGATAGAAACACAACCAAGAAATACTTTGATTTCTAGAGCTAGGTGAATTGTGCTTAAGGAACTTGCTAATGGTCTGGATGAACTTTTATACAGTATATTATCTTTGAAAGCTCCTAGAAAACTGATGACAAGAGGTGGACAATTGTTCCTATCTTCAAAAGGAGGAACAAGGCTTTCCCAGGAATTTTAGATCAGCCAAACTGATATTGAAGTATGGGAAAAGTGCTGCCTGAAAAGAAGACAATGATTACCAGAAGTCAGCCTGGATTTGTCACAACTGTCAGATTAAACATATTTCATTTTTTAATCAGGAAACATCTTAATAGATTATGGCAGAGCTTTCCAAACTTTTCATGTTGGTGACACACTTTTTAGACATGCATCATTTTGCGACACACTCTTACAGCAGGGCACAAGGCAGGCACTAGGACCTGCGCGGAATCACAGTAGGTTTGGAGGCAGGAAAGCACAAGGCAGGCACTAGGACCTGCGTGGAATCCTGGCAGGGCTCGGAGGCAGCAGCAGCTGCTGTGACACACCCAGACACTGCAGCTGACACACTAACGTGTCGCGACACACAGTTTGGAAAGCTCTGGATTATGGGAATGCTTTTATCTCATCAAAGCAACTGACATATTCTCCCTAGCAAGCCAGTTAAATGTGGGCTGGGTGTCATGACAATTTATTGGATACATAGTTGGTTCTAAAAATCGTACTTTGGCACACTTCCACACTAACAATTTATAGAGTCTTCTGTTGCCATTACTGTGCTGATCTGAACAGTCATGAAGACAGGGTTTTTATTTGTCACTGCCATGGCTATGTGACAATTTAAGAATCTTAAATTACACATGAGGAAAGATCCCAAGAATGCTTATCAAAGATTCCTCATCAAATTGGAAAGTTGTATTGAGTAGAGTGCCATGAAGATCATTCTTGTGGTCTCTGTTCTTCAGTATTTTTATTAATGAGTTGGATGAAGAGATAGAGAATGCTTATCACATTTACAAATGCTACAAAATTGAGCAGGATAGGTAACACCATGGAAGACAGAACCAAAATTGAAATCATCTAGATAGATTATTGAGGAGTTCTTGGTGGTCTCCGAGCTTGGTTATTTGCTTGCAGTCATTTCATTACTGGACTAGGTAACATCATCAGTGCTAGTGAGCGTGGGGTTTGCTCCCTGTTTATATACAATAGCTTTCCCTGCAGTGTTGGTGGGGGTGTAGATTATTGAAGTCAGCTGAAATTTGACAACCAAATGGAACCTAATATATGACAAGAGACACATAGCTTGGTAATGTGAAAATGACCTTCGAATGGTAGTTAATGACATACTGAATATGAATTAGCAGTGTGCTATAACTGCAAAAAAAATGTAATTTCAAGACTGCATTTATTCCTTTTTATTCTGCTTTGGTTAATACCATATTAATTTCTGAACACCACACTTCAGAGAAAGTCAGCAAAGATGACCGAGGGATTAGAAGAAGAGAGATTGACAGAAATGGGAATGTTTAATGTTGAGAAAACTAAGGGGGAAATATGATCGCACTATTGAAATTCCTGAAAGTATGTCACCCAGAAGAACAAGATGTGTTCCTGTCATTTCAGAGGGCAGAATACTGAATAATGGATTTAATTAATGGATTTAAGTTACAGTAAGCTAAATGTTCAAAAATGTTTCTTAACAGTAAAAACAGTTTCACAGTGGAGCCAGATACTGGGAGAACCTGATAGGCATTCTTTCACTGGATATGTTCAGAGATGGAAATAATCTGCCATGAATACTCTAATTTCTGCTCTTCCATGGCATAGAGGGTTGGATTCATTGGCCTACAGTGTCCCCTTCCAACATTGTGATTCTGTGAAGTATCCCCATAAATATGCAATTTTCAACCATTATGTAATTGCTTTAGTTAAAAAATGTTATTAACATTTGAGGATTCAGATACATATTCCATGAAATAATATATCCATCATACATATGCATTTTGTTTGTAAAGGGAATTCAGTTGAGGGATTTGTTTGACCCACTCCTGAGTGTACATAATGATTTGCATATGTAGCTAATATTTTGTATAATATGCAAGCTTAGAGCATATGGAATGTTCGGGACTTTGAAAAAAAAATCTGTCAAGATTTTCTGCCAGGCACAGCTATAAAACTCTCTCTCAGCTCCACATTCCCAAGCAGACCCAAGAAGATTAAATAAGTAGCTTTGATAGCTGTGCTAATTCTGCAGAGAATTAGGAAAATTAAGAAGCTATAAAAAGAAGTTATGTGTATAACAGTAGACAGGAAACTGCCATATTCAGTGTATATGTGTACATATTCATATATGTGCATGTATGTGTGTCACTCCCAAGGTTCAAATCCTGGACCTCTTCTTCCCACCTTTTTGAATCAGTGGGCTTTAGTTTGTCCTTTTTTCAACCGTGAAGCTCTCTGCCATCTGTCTCTTGTTTATCAACTACTTTATGTAGCATGGGAATTGGGGGCTCATACCGCAGTAATTTCCATCCTTACACCACCTTATGTTGATCCCCATTTGTACCTGGAAATAACAGAAATATCTCTCTTCCTCTCCCTCAAGTCTTAGTTCCTTCTTCTCCAGTTCTGTTCCTTCACAACTCCCATGTCCAAAAGTAATTCCGACAATAAGGGCAACATTAGAAGATGTTTCCTTCAGATTGTTATAGCAAGAAAGGTACATAACCAGAGAGGTGGATCTTTAGTTCCTAAGCCATTTAGGGCTTTAAAGGCCAGTATGTCTTAAATTGCCAATTAGCAGTAGAAAATTCATATTCATTACAAAGACATGTATGTTGTTTATTCGTTCAGTCGCTTCCGACTCTTCGTGACTTCATGGACCAGCCCACGCCAGAGCTTCCTGTCGGCCGTCACCATCCCCAGCTCCCCCATGGTTGAGTCTGTCACCTCCAGAATATCATCCATCCATCTTGCCCTTGGTCGGCCCCTCTTCCTTTTGCCTTCCACTTTCCCTAGCATCAGCTTCTTCTCCAGGGTATCCTGTCTTCTCATAAGACATGTATAACTGTTTCCAAATCTAATAGGTTCAGGAAGGGTCTTAGCTGGCACACTAGGCATAAGAATGCAAATGAACTCGCCATCACCGCTAGCAACTGAGAATCCAGTGACAGATGAGGATCAGTCTGTAAACCTGCCTTTTCAAGGAGTGCAACCCTATCCAAACAGGATGGATGTGAAACTTCAGAGTCCAGTTTCCTATTTAGCAGCAGCAGCACCTTGATTTAATGTTAGCCTGTTTTCCTTCATCCAACCCATTATTGGATTTAGGCAAAGTTCAAGGGCTGGAGAACACTTGGAGATATATAGTAAGGAACATAACTCCAGATGACTTCCCCCTAGTGATTTAATGTGAAATAATGGTCTTTTTCCACATAAATTATTTTGAGGTGCTTCTGATACTTATTCTTCATGATTTTTTTCTTTCTGGATGGGTGGATTGTTCAGTACTTATTTTGAATTCTGTTACACATAAAACCCATGAAAAGCTGTTAGGATGGACTTGGGCATCAGGTGGCTGCTGTGCTGTCTTGTCAGCTAGTTCTGCAGACACAGTCAAGACAGACATACAGTTACTTACCCACTCTCATGCTCAAACTACTTCCCCTTTCTTGTTACTTTACTGTGTTTCAGGTTAACTGCAGAGACAAACAATAGTTGTTACTAACGCTGCTGCTGCTCTGCATCAATTAAGAAAACCAATATATACTTTTCTTCTGTGCAGGCACAGAACATTGTGATTGGCTATGGGCACTTAATGCATTAATACCCATTTCCTCTATTATCTACCTACAATCAAATCAGACCTGATTAACAGAAGAGACCAGTTATCCAAAAATAGCATCCCTACATATCACTCAGGCAATTTAGATATTCCTGAAATTGTCTTATTTGTTTGTTTATTTATTTTATTAGATTTGTCACCGCCCATCTCCTCCCACCAGAGGGACTCTTAATTAGAGAAGGAACAAGTAAGGCATTTATTCCTTACAGGTGGCTGGTTAATTGAAAGTAGGGTAATGTGCACCAAGTCAGCAACTCCCCAAAAGCAGGAGACTCACAAAACAATTAACATACAGTAAATATAGATATAGATATACAGTAGATAGGTATAGATACATACACACATAAAAACAAATGCAGTCACTACATATACATCCCTCAGTCCAACATTATAATGAGGAATTGTCAAGAACATTTTGTTCCTTAACAGTCACCAAATGGACTTCGTGTATTCCTTGAAGTGGCAACCAAGCTATCACTTTAGATATCAGTTCCCAGTGCTCCACCTTTCACCAGGAAGCCAGGTGGGACAACCCCTCCCCACAGCTGTTTCTGCTCTGATACAAGAGCAGCCCCAGTCACTCCACATACTTACCCCTTTTCAGTAACACTACCAAGGGATATGATCCTTGCTCTTCCATTGCACCCAAAGGGGCCCCTTCAAGGACACTGCCACCAGGTGAATCACTACTCACGCCAACCAGATTTAAATTAAATTAAGTATACTGGAAAAGCTGTACAACAGAGATGTCAACTGTCAGAGATAATCCGATCTCTGCCAAAAGGGCAGGCAGACAAAGGGCCCCTCAGAAGACTGGAAGTGGTGCTAAGCTGACATCCACCCGACGCACGGGAATACACATCTGGGAGGCGGTTGCCGGAGCAACCAGGTAGACCTGACCACACGTGCCAGCAGCAAAGGACCCTGGGGGAGGGAAAGGTTTAAATATGCTGTTTGTTCCCAGAATCGCCATTCCAGTCTTTGTTCGTGCTAGCTTCTGTATCCTGTAATAAACTATCCTACTTCTAAGAACTCATGCGTCTGTGAGTTACTCTAGAGTAGGGAGATTACAGATATCGGATGGAGTGCCTTACATAAAGACTGGAATGAAAAAACCAACCGGTTTTCCCGGGAGCGAAACCAACAGCTCACGGTCGAGACCGGCTTCTACACCCACTGGGCAGAGACCTGGGGAAAAAATTCTTCGGAAGGAGACCAGGTGAGACGAGCGAGGAACCGGCTTCCCCGGCAGCGCAAACAGCTAAGAGGCGGGGATCCCTGGCAGCAGCGAAGAAGCAGGAGGCGGCTTTCCCCAGCAGCGGCAGAAACCGGCACGCTAATCGGCTGGGACCAGGTGAGCGAGGAACCGGTTTTCCCAGCAGCAGCAGAGGCCGGCGCGCTAATCAGCTGAGAGGCGGTGATCCGGAACAGCTGAGTGGCGGCAGGAGCGCAGCGGCGGACACCGGCGGCCCAAGCAGCTCGCGCCAAACAGCTGAGAGGCGGCGATCCCTCAGCTGAGCGGCGGGAGCGACGGCAGAGGCAGGAAACGAAATTCCCCGGCGGAGCAGCAGCAGCAGCGCGCCAAACAGCTGAGAGGCGGCGATCCCTCAGCTGAGCGGCGGAAGTAGCGGCAGAAGCAGGAGCCGGATTTCCCAGCAGAAGAGCAGCGGCAGCAGCGCCAGACAGCGAGAGGCGGCGGTCCCTTGGCTGAGCGGTGGGAGCGGCGGCAGAGGCGGAGTCCGGCTTCCCCGGCTTTCCCAGGCAGCTGAGCGGCGGCGGAGGAGCGGCAGCGGAACCCGACGACGGCAGCGGAGGCCGGCGGGCACAAGCAGCGGAGAGGCGGCGAGCTCAGCGGCGGGCAAGCGGGCAGCGCATCCCACGCGGCGGCAGACGAGGCGGAGACCACGTGGCGGAAAAGCGGCGGCAGCGACCAGCGCCCCCAAGCTGCAAGTGGGCAGAGGATACCGGCAAGCAATGGAACCGGCAGAGGTGGCAGGAACCTACGAAGAAGAAGCGGGACCCAGCTCCGCAGGCAACCAGAGGATGGAGAGCAGAAAAGCGCAGAGCAAAGAAAAGCATATCGAGGTAACCAATACCCCTATTCAGAAAAGCAGCACCGAACCAGAGCTAGAGGGATGGTCCATAGCTGTAGGCAAAGGGCTAGCGGAGAAAGGGGCAAAAGGAAACCAGAAGAAGGTCACCCCAACCCAGCGCATCGTAAGGTTGGAGGAACAGATGTCCAATGTGCAGTTAAATATAGGAATGTTGATGAATAAAATGGACTCATTGGGCGCGGCCTTTAGGAAAGTAATGGACAATGTAGATAAACCCAAAGGGCGGGAATTGAACCTGGGGCCACCCGAGGGAGAGGGAGACATCGAAAGTGAAGAGGAGGAATTTTACCCCTACAACAGAGCACCCAGGACCCCGTTATACAACCAGTTCGTGACCCCAGGGGGGGCACATACACCATTTGGAATGGGTGAACTAAAAACGAAATTCAACGGCAACCCCAAGAATTTAGCATGCTTCTTGACTCACATACAAGGGTTCATGAGCGAATTCGAATACACCTTCCGAACGGAAGAGAGCAAAATTAGATATGTCTCCAGTTTTCTGGAAGGTGAGGCAGGGGACTGGCTGGTAACACTTCATGACAGGAGGGCTAGGGAACTAAGGGACTTCCAAGAGTTCATGTATGCCCTCCGGAAACGGTTCGAAGATACGCTGACCAAAGTCTCAGCTAGGGCCCGACTCCGGAACTTAAGGCAGGGAACTAGGACAGTAGCTGAATATGCTATGGACTTTAAAAGATTATTATCCTATCTGCCGGACTGGCCAGAATCGATAAAGATAGAACACTTTCAATATGGCCTAAAACAGGACTTACTGGAAAAGGCTTTAGATAGAGATGACCCTGAAACTTTAGAGGGGTGGATCCAATTAGCTGGGAAAATTGAGAGTAACAGACTACAGTTACAAAGTATCAGAAACGTACAATCCAGGCAGAGGAACGAGGGGACTTTCATTAACCAGCCCCGCTCGAACGTGAAACAGCGGAATTGGGAAGAGGAGAAGGACTGTCGGGCAAGAGAGGGACTGTGCTTCCGCTGCGGGAAGGAGGGACACCGAATTAGCGCTTGCCCTCAGGGGAAAACAAGCGTTAAGGAAAAACCTCCGGCGAAAAAGGCAGCTGACAGATGTACCCTCAAAACAACACACATCAAGGGAAAAGGAGCGGCTGCGACAACCGTGAACCCATGGCAGAATCCGGGCCTAGAAGAAGACAGCGATGACTCTGACTTTGAAATCCAGACGGCGGGAAACGAGCCAGGTCTGTTCTGATGAGCGCCACAGGACAGACCTCCACAAAGGGGCGCAAAGGAAGTAGTCGCAACACCCCAACAATGCACCTAAAGGTACAGTTGAGGACTTTGGGTGGGAGGAAAAAGTATGTGGGGGTTGCAATGCTAGACTCAGGTTGCTCTAGAAACTTAATGCACCCAAACGTAGCTGAAAAGATGGGACTGGACCTGTTTAAGCTCAAAACGCCCATCACATTTTGCCAATTGGACGGGTCGGAACTGAAGGGGGGGCCAGTGGAGTTCTACACTGAAGGACTGCAAATGACTTTGGGGACTCATGTAGAGACTTTGCGGTTCCTAGTGGCTCCCATTGCAACACGACCCATTGTGTTAGGACTGAAATGGTTGAGGGCAAGAAACCCCAAGGTGGATTGGGTCTCAGGAGATTTGGACTTTACGGATGGGACTTATCACGAGATGGACAATGAGAGCACACCCAGCGGCATTGAGCTGGGGGCAACGGGGATGGAAATTGAGGAGGGGGAGCAGGACCAAGGGGGTGGCACACTCACAAGCACAATTCCGGAGAAATATCTCCCGGTAGCAGAGATATTCGATAAGAAGGAATGTGAGCAAGAACCCCCCCATAGGCAGTCAGACGCAACCATTGACCTCATCCCAGGGGCACCGTTTCCCAAGCCCAAGATGTATGCCATGACGCAAAAAGAACTGCAAGAATTGCGCAAATTCATAGATAAAAATTTGGCACGGGGGTTCATTGAGCCAGCCAACTCCCCCCTTGCAGCCCCGGTATTGTTCAGGAAGAAAAAAGACGGGTCTCTCCGGCTTTGCACTGACTACAGGGGTCTTAATGCAATTTCGGTTACGAGACAGTACCCTCTCCCGTTGCTGAAAGACATGTTAGCTCAGCTATCTAAGGGGAAAATTTTCACAAAACTAGATGTTAGGGAAGCTTACTATCGTGTTCGCATAAGGGAGGGGGACGAATGGAAAACTGCATTCAATTGCCCATTGGGTTCCTTCCAATACAGGGTGCTCCCGTTTGGGATTGCGGGGGGCCCGGGAATCTTCATGAGGTTCATAAACGAAGTATTGTATGAATTTCTGTACAAAGGGGTAATTGTATATTTGGATGACATACTGATTTTTTCTGAAAATCTGGAGGAACACATGGAGTTGGTTAAGAGGGTGCTTGAGAAATTACTCGAGGCTAAGCTTTATGTAAAACTTGAGAAATGTGAATTTCACAGGGAACAACTAGACTTCTTGGGGTATCGCATTTCGCATGAGGGCATCGAGATGGATCCTGAGAAAGTCAAAGCGGTCTTGGGCTGGCAGCCCCCCCGCACTCGCAGACAGCTGCAAGCGTTCCTCGGTTTTGCGGGGTTCTATAGGCAATTTATTCAGAATTTCGCGCAAATCGCACTGCCCCTGACTGACCTATTAAAGACAAAAGGCAAGGGAGCAAACGCGAAAGCCCCATCACCGAGCACGAAACTGGTGTGGACGCAGGAATGCCAGGCTGCGTTTGATAGCCTAAAAGAAATGTTCACAAAAGAACCCATACTCAAGCACCCAGAAGCTGACAAACCATTTGTGATACACACAGATGCATCTATTAGTGCAGTGGGGGCCATACTCTTGCAGGAGGATGACACGGGGAAATTAAGGCCATGCGCGTACATTTCCCGAAAGTTTAACCTAACGGAGAAAAGATGGCATATTTGGGAAAAAGAGGCTTTCGCTGTCAAACATGCCCTAAGCACGTGGCGACATCTCTTAGAAGGCACAGCAGAGCCGTTCCAAGTGTGGACGGACCATAAAAATTTGGAAGCTCTCAAATCACCCAGGAAGTTGAACCCTAAGCACCTCAGGTGGGCAGAATTTTTTAGCAGATTCAACTTCACGTTGAAGTATTTTCCTGGGGGAAAAAACTATTTGGCAGACGCGTTATCACGCTTGCCGCAACATGAGAGCAAAATGGAAGAGGTCATCGAATCCCTCATCCCCTCCCAGCCAGTGGAGGCACAAAACTCAGCAATAACAGACGGGAGGGGGGAGGGCAACATGGCAATCACCCGCAGCACCGCGAAGCGTGCGGCTGAAAGCGACCCATGGACAGCCGAGCTGCGGGCGGCAACAGTAACGGACACCTGGTGGGGAGAGAACAAACAGAACCTAGTGGAGAAGGATGGAGTGGGGTGGAAGGACAACAAAGCCTATGTCCCTGAGCCCTTAAGGCAAAAGGTCTTAACCATGCATCATGATCACAAAACGGCAGGGCATTTTGGCTTCGTAAAAACGCTACATTTAATCCGACGCAAATTTTGGTGGCCATCCTTGCGCACTGATGTTAAAGACTATGTGCGCTCATGCCCAGTGTGCGCAATGGCCAAAAGGAAAATTGGGAAACCTACAGGGAAGCTGCAGGAAGTAGCAAACCCCTCACAGCCATGGAAGCAAATTGCCATGGACTTCATAGTAGATTTGCCGGTGAGCAAAAAGAACACGGCAATTTGGGTAGTCACTGATCTATTCTCCAAGCAGGCACACTTCATTGCATGCAAAGGAATACCGAATGCTCAAAAACTAGCTAGACTGTTCGTACAACACATCTATAGAGCCCACGGAACGCCGGAACGCATAATCAGCGATCGTGGCAGCACTTTTACTTCCAAATTTTGGCGGGCTTTTTTGACTTTAATTGGAGCGGCACAGGGGCTCAGCAGTGCGTTCCATCCTTGCACAGATGGTGCGAGCGAACGCCTGAACGCTACATTGGAGCAATACCTTAGATGTTACACTAACTACCAACAGAATGATTGGGCGGAACTGTTGCCGTTCGCAGAGGTTGCTTACAATAACGCGGTACATCAAAGCACGGGGTTTTCACCATTCAAAGTCGCCACAGGGCAGGACTTTGTAACTATCCCCGAACTGGCCATGTCACACAACACGGAATTGCCACAACCCCTAAAAGCGGATGAGTGGATAGAGAAACTAAAGAGCAATTGGCCAGTCATGGTGCAAACATTGAAGGAAGCCAAAGCTAGTTACAAAAAATATGCGGACCGTAAGAGGGGGGAAGAATGGGAATTAAGAGTAGGAGACAAGGTGTATTTGTCAACAAAAAATCTGCGGACAACACAACCAGCACGGAAATTGGCACCAAGATTCATAGGTCCATTCCCAATCATTGAGGTCATCAACCCAGTAGCGGCAAAATTACAATTGCCAAAAGCGCTAAGAAAGGTGCATCCTGTGTTCCACATCAGTTTGTTGAAACAACACCACAGTTCACAACACTGGCACCCTGAACCAGAGGAACCCCCCCCCATTGTTGGTGGAGGGCGAACCACACTTCGAGATTGATAGAATTCTGGACTCCAGATGACACAAGGGGCAGCTACAGTACCTAGTGAAGTGGCAACACCTACCAATTGGAGACAAGGAATGGGTCAGCGCCAAACACACACGCGCCCCTAAATTAGTCAAGAAGTTCCATAAAGAATTCCCAGACAAACCCCACTGAACCGGGGGGGTGAGTTTTGGGGCGGGAGCATGTCAGAGATAATCCGATCTCTGCCAAAAGGGCAGGCAGACAAAGGGCCCCTCAGAAGACTGGAAGTGGTGCTAAGCTGACATCCACCCGACGCACGGGAATACACATCTGGGAGGCGGTTGCCGGAGCAACCAGGTAGACCTGACCACACGTGCCAGCAGCAAAGGACCCTGGGGGAGGGAAAGGTTTAAATATGCTGTTTGTTCCCAGAATCGCCATTCCAGTCTTTGTTCGTGCTAGCTTCTGTATCCTGTAATAAACTATCCTACTTCTAAGAACTCATGCGTCTGTGAGTTACTCTAGAGTAGGGAGATTACAGATATCGGATGGAGTGCCTTACATCAACATCCAATATATCTTAGAAGATATTCCCTATTTACAAGAACCTCTAGAACTAAAAGTTGAAGTTAGATCAACATTCCAGTCATTACCAAGTTGGAAGACTATGGGAACTGATGGAATACCCACAGAAATATGGCAAGCAACAGAAGAAGAATAAATAAATGATTCTAACTAAGCTAATGCAGCAAATCTGGAGAATGACACAGTGGCCAACAAATTAGAAGAGGTCAATCTACATTCCAATACCAAAAAAAGGAGAGTTAACAGAGTGTGCAAACTATCATACAATATCCTTAATTTCACATGCTATCAAAATAATACTTAGGATCATCCAATGCAGATTAGAGTCCAACATGGAAAAAGATATGTCATATGTTCGAGCTGGCTTTAGAAAAGGCCAAGGAACACAAGACATTATTGCTGATGCATGCTGGATAATTGAGAAAGCCAAAGAATACTGAAAAGAAGTAAGTATGTGCTTCATTGAGTACAGAAAGGTATTTGATTGTGTTAATCATGCCAAGTTGTGAAATCTGCTTAGAAAAATGGGAATTCCAGAACATCTCATTCTCTTCATGAAAAACTTATACACAGTCAGAAAGCCACAGTATGACAGAACGTGATGAAACAGATTGGCTCCAAATTGGCAAAGGAATGTGACAAGGATGAATATTCTTCCCTAATTTATTCAACCTATATGCTAAATATATATTAAGGGAAGCTGGATTGGAAGAAGGTGAGCGTGGTTTTAAAATTAGAGGAAGAAACATCAATAACCTGCGCTATGCTGATGACACTACTCTGATAGCTGAAAATACAAAGTATCTGTAACGTCTAGTGATGAAAGTCAAGGAGCACAGTGAAAAGATGGCACTAAAATTAAATATAAAGAAGACCAAACTAGTGACAACAGGTAGAACAACCAGCCTTAGAATTGACAAGATAACTTTTGCTTTCACGATCAATCATCAACAGTAAAGGAACGAGCACTCAAGAAATACACTGTAGACTAGCACTTAGTAGAGCAGCATGAAGTCCTTGGAAAAGATATTCAAATACCATGATGTGTCTATATCTACAAAGATCAGAATCGTGCAAGCCATGATATTCCCCATGACACTCTATGGAAGCGAAAGTTGGACTTTGAAGAAGCAGGATAGGAAGAGTATTGATGCTTTTGAACTTTGGGTTGGAGAAGACTCCAGATAATACCATGGAAAGCCAAGAAAACAAATGGATCATAAAACAAATCAATTCAGAGTTCTCATTCAAGATACAAATGACCAGGCTCAAATTATCCTACTTCAGACACATTATGCGAAGACCTACCTCTCTGGAGAAGGCTCTAATGCTGGGAAAGGTGGAAGAAAAAAGAGGACAGCCAGCAGCAAGGTGGATCGACTCAGTTACAGTCAAGGCCGCAACTAGGGGGGGCAAGCGGGGCATGTGCCCCGGGCGCCATGCTGGGGGGGTGCCAAAATGATGCCTGGGGGGCACCAGAATGACAAAATAACCCATGGGGGGTGCGGAATCCATGTTTGCCCCATGTGACACAGACCCTAGTTCCATCCCTGGTTACAGTGGCAATGGATCCACCATTGAATGACGAGGTTAGGGACAGATCATCATGGTCTGTGTGGTCGCTAAGAACCAGCAACAACTTGATGGCACATAATTCTTAAATGCCCTGAGAAGCCATCTTGTGACTGCCTTATTTGCATTACTGGATTCAATCTATCTATCTATCTATCTATCTATCTATCTATCTATCTATCTATCTATCTATCAAATTTATATAGCCCCCCCATTTCACGACAAGTGATTGAGAGGTGTACAACAAAGCTAAAAACAGGTAATTCAGGAAAAGCAGGAAAGCAGTCAAGCCTGGGGATGGCTGATCCCTTAGAGCCACCTTAGATATTTAAAATATTTTAATCATAGTCAACGTCACTTTAGAACTATCTGCCTCTTGGGTTTTATTATATTTTTATTGTAATTTATTGTATTTCTATTTTCATCACAGTTTTTATTGTATTTTGTTGATATTGTGTTGTGAACCACCCAGAGTCCCTCCTTGAAGGGGAGATGGACGGTTATAGAAATTCAACAAACAAACAAACAAACAAACAAATAATACTAAACAATCATTATTATAATTGTTAAAAACATTAAAAGTTATAAAAAACAAAACTAAAAATAAGAAATATTAGGCAGAGAGATGTAGTAGTGTAAAAGTGTAGCCATCTTGGTAATTCACCAGTCCCTTGGGGTCCCCAAGCCTGATGGCACAACCAAGTCTTGAGGGACCTTCAGAAAGTCAAAAGTGATGAAGCCAGCCTCACTTTGCTGGGGAGGATATTCGATAGAGCATGTGGCACAGCAGAGAAGGCTTGCCGCCTAGGGCCTGTCAATTGTAGGTCCCTAGCTGATGAGACCCATAGCATGCCCTCTCTGCTAGATCTGGTGGGACAGGTAGATGTAATCAGAGAGAGGCAATCCCTCAGATAATCTAGTCCCATGCCATGTAAGGCTTTAAAGGTCGAAACTAGCACCTTGAATTGGATCTGGAAACAAACTGGTAACCAATGCAGCTCGCGAAACAGAAGTGTAACATCTGTTTTACTAGGAACACACATACTGTAGCTGCCCACGCCACTGCATTTTGCACCAATTGAAGCTTCCGGATACTCTTCAAGGGCAGCCCCATGTAGAGCACATTACAATAGTCCAACCAGGAGGTGACTAGGGCATTATATTTTCTTATATGAAAAAGATAAGTGATTTTACCTTGTATCCTTCTCCCCTGCTTCTAACCCCAGCAGTCAATTCCAATTCATTCTCTGCAAATTTTGTTCTTTTCTCTCTCTGAAAAAAAAAAAGTTATAGGTACTTAAAAAGAACAGTTCCCTATACTAGTTGCTATGAAATTTACAAAGTTTACAATATTCTTAATGCCCTTCAAATTTCATCCCATTTTGATCAATAAACAGCTATGGTTTTTTTGTGCTAGATAATAGGAGGGTGAAGCTCCCCTTTTTTCCAGTTAATACACCAAAATTCAGATAAACTTGTATCTAATACCTAGAACACCACAAGATGGTTCATATCATTTTCGAAGGTGAGGGTGCGGCCTTGAGGCAAGTGAAGGAGTGGTTGCCCATGCTTAAATATAATAACAGTGCATTTGTGTTTTGTGTCGAAATGACAGCTCATCCCTTCAATAGAATTTAAAAGGGTTAATAGCCCTACGTGGCATGGGACCAGGTTATTTGAGGGACTACCTCTCCCTGGTTACATCTACCCACCCCATCTGGTCTGGCAGGAGGGGCATGTTACGGGTCCCATCTGC
Source organism: Charina bottae (assembly GCA_023362775.1). Taxonomy (NCBI): domain Eukaryota; kingdom Metazoa; phylum Chordata; class Lepidosauria; order Squamata; family Charinaidae; genus Charina; species Charina bottae. The sequence goes on along the minus strand of JALMGJ010000028.1, from coordinate 3,635,831 downwards.
TAAAGAGTTCCATCTGACAGGACCCAGGAGGCAGGCACCCATCCTCTGGAACATCATTCGCCCTGAGGTGAGATTAGCCCTGACCCTAATGGCATTTAGGAAATCCCTCAAAACCTGGTTCTTTCAATAGACTTGGGGATCCCAGAGAAATAGGGAGCCCGTAAGGTGGCTACACTGTATGTAGGATGCTAGTCCATTCTCCTGCGGTCCTATTTTTATCTGGGTTTAAATTGTTTTAAGTTTTTTAATTGTTGTATTATACCGCTGTTTTATAATTGTTTTACCGCCTAGAGTCACATATGTGAGATGGGTGGCTATATAAATGTAATAAAGAAAGAGAAGAGACAGTGTGAAACTTGCAAAATGTAGCAGAGTAAACAAGCTTGTTTCTTGTTTTCATAATGCATAATATACTGTGTCTCTTCATAATGCAGCTGTTACTTTCCACATTTTAATCAACCTACAATTGAGAAAATAAAGTATCTTGTTTTATTTTTTATGGTATGAAAAGGAGAGGTAAGAAAGAAAATGTTTGTTTGTTTGTTTATTTATTTATTTATTTATTTATCTATCTATCACATTTCGCCACCAACCATCTCCCCCTGAAAGAGGGACTCTGGGCAGTTTACAATTGAGCTAAAAAATTAAAATACAATAAAACCACAATTAATACATAAAATATAAATATAGTTGTAAATTCGAAAGAAAGTTACTGTGGGAAATAGAAAGGAGATTTGCAGTTGCTCTTTGCCAGTCCCTCAGTCTACAGAATCTATTTAAATTACTGTTATTCATAATCAAAAAGTTATCTATTTAAATTATCTATTTAAATTATTTTTTAATATACAGTATGTGAGGTTGGCATGAAACAAGACAAGGGGTTGTAAGATTTTCAAAGAATATAATCTCAGTCTAAGACAGGGGTGGGCAACGTCAGGCCCGCGGGGCTCCCGCCTACAAACCCTGCCCCTTCCACACGATTGGCTCCCGCCCGCAAACCCCGCCCCCAGTGCTTGTGATTGGCTCCCGCCCGCAAACTCCGGCCCCCGGTCCACGGAAATCCCAGAAACCCCGCCGTCCCCGGTTATAAATATCCAAATGGCCCTTGGCAGAAAAAAGGTTCCCCACCCCTGGTCTAAGCGATGTAGAGTGATAGTGGTTTAGTTGCTACCAAATTCTAGGAGAAAGATAGTATCATGGAGGGGAGCAAAAGACACTACATGAATAAAAAGCTTTGCACATGGAGACAAGGAGAGAAATGATACAGCTTTTTCATTTTGTCTAAGACATCTGTAGTTAAGGGAAAGGGGGATAAAGGGACAAATTGCTTATTGATGCCATTCAGATTATGAAACATCTTCCTCTTAAACATTAAAGAGCTTTTTTATCCTAGTTTGTAGGTGAATGGGTTTATTGAAGAGTGATCATATCAATACAGAACACTAATTTTCATCCGAAACAATATAAAAGGTCTATGAAGCAATGAGACATTTGCAATACAGGTAGTCCTTGTTTAGCAACTATAATTGTGACTGGTAACTTAGTCATTAAGCGAAGTGGTTGCTAAGTGAAACTGCAACTGTTCTTATGATCTTAATTCAGCTTTCCTCTGCTTTATGGACCTGCAAAGATCATAAATGTGAGGATTAGTCGTAAAGTTACTTTTTTATCACTGTCGTAACTGCAAATGCTTGCTAAACAAGGCAGTCGCTAAACGAGGACTACCTGTACGTGCTTATGTAGGTTTCTTATGTTTTCAGTATGTTACACAACATACCATTTTTCTTTTTCCCCTGTCCTGTCCCTCACAGGATGACAAGGATTTGGTTCATGAATTTGTTATAGCGGAAGGCCTGGCTTGTTTAATAAAAGTGGGAGCTGAGGCAGACCAGAACTACCAGAATTACATCTTGAGAGGTACGGAAGCTTAATTTCACTAGCTGTGTATGTTTCACTTACAAGTCATATTCTATTGCTCTAGCTGATTACATTCAACAATGTAAACTATAATTATGGCCAGTCAATATGTCCTTTCTGCCATTTTTATAATAATAATAATAATACTTCCTATTCTATATATTTTTCTCTTGTCTCTTCCTAACACTTTATTCTGATAACATAAACATCCAAAGTTTTCATACTTTTTCAAATGCTTTGCTTGAAAAAAAATAAAGGCTTCATCTTTGGTTTCTCAGAATGGCTTTTACCCTTCTTCCCTTTAATTTTCCTCTTATTTTTCTTATATACAGTATATGTATATATATATATGTGTTTATGTTGTAATACGTTACCTATATAAAGTTTTTTCACAGTGCTCAGTATACATAATTTTGTGTGTGTGTGTGCGTGCATAAGAAATATTAAGCCAGAGAAATTAAAGACATGAGAAATACAGCAAATCCAGACTTCTGGGGGAGGTATGGCAAATTGCTTGCAACTGCAATGATAGCCTCACTTTCTAATCACTTTCAGAAATTGCCCATTAACCATCTAAAAGCTATTAGAGATCTTTGGAACAACAAGTTTGAAAAGTCATCTGGTGAATTTATCTTCAGCTCTGATCAAAAGAAAAATTAATTATAAGCTTAAGGACTTAAAGAATTTGAAATAAACAGCAAAAAGCTAAATAAGATATTTATCTAAGAAAGTTATAAATGGATTAAGGGTCCAGATAAATTTGGAATATTGACTTTTACATAAGATTTTGGAATTAACTATAAAAAATAGTTTCTCATGGGAAACAGACTTATATTGGCTATCCAAGCTATTGTAAGTCATAACAAAGATAAGTCATTTTATGATTTTAGAAACTGGACACTAGAGAGGACTAAAGATTCCAAGGAGAAGGGGGAAAAAAATACAAGCCTGCTCTTGATGTGATTTAATATTGGGACTTACAGAATGACACAAAACGTTATAACATTGGAGACATTAAAAGAGATCTCTGAAGAATGGAGCCAGAAATTAGTAACTACAATATCAACACTGTCTGTAATGATGTCTGTTTCTATGGATAGACTATGGCTAAAATATGTTAATGAAGGAATGACAGATGTGGAACAAATTTTATCCGACAAGACAGAGAAAGTACCGAAAGTAGAACTACAAATAACAGGCCAAGAGAATGTTTTGGAAAATGTTTTCTTATTGGATTATAAAGAGGCTTTATTGGATATACAAAAGAAACTGGCTGAAGTTTTAAAAATTAAAAGGGAAATACAAATGATAAACCAAGAGAATGACCTGGAAAATGTTTTCTTATTGGATCTACAAAAGAGGCTTGTTAAAGCCTTGAAGAAATCTGTGCAATGAGATAAAGAAGAATTGAAGAGAAATCAAATCCTACAACAATATTTGATTGACTTAAAGATTAAGTCTTAGAAGTAAAAGGAAGAAATATAAAGTTGGTTTATTTGATCAAGGTTAAAATAAGACTTTTTTCTTTTTTGCAAAGTTCTGGCAACCCTTTATGGACTTTTTGCTGATACCAGGATTGAAAAGTTGATGTTTTATGGATTTGCTTCTAGATAAGGGATGGGATATGGGATGAAGAGATATCTGTTTGTAGTGGTTGGTGAAGAGTTATTAAATTTGTTTATACTTGTGATGATGAAGGTTGGAAGTCACTTCTTTATATATTTCTTTTCTTTTTCTTTATTATATTCTTTCTTTTCTTTTTCTTCTTTCTTCCTCTTTTCCTGCACTTTTTACTATTTTTTCTATTATCTTCTGTTTCTCTAGTTTGTATTAGTTTTTATTATTTTAATCAAAATTCTAAATAAAAATTATATTTTAAAAAAAGAAATACAGCCAATCTAGTTTACAGCAACTTCATTCATTATTTATCTCTATACTTTTCTGTCCTTGCAAACCATCTTTTGCTTCCATCATGTCCTTACACTGCCTAATGTATTCTTTAAATGTCTCGCCTCTCACTTTTTGAGGATCTCATCAACTCCATCCAGCCCTCACTGTCTTAGTCTTCCCCTTCCTTTTAGCCCATTAGGCTCTTCCTTCGCAATTAAAACCTCTATATGACTATATACATTTCCTCTATATGACTAAACAAGCTTTACCTGGCTGCCAGTCCTGAAAAACACAGCTTGCAAAAGGTCAATGAACTCTACTCAACCACAGAAATATACAAACAACTCACACAATAGATGTGCTAATCCCACACACGACAGCACCACACCCCCTAACCACCACAATAAACCCTCTCCTAATCTCTTGTAAATGACCCACAGAAGACACACACCCTCTCAGCAGCTATAAACATCAGCAGTAACACACACCCTCCACTTGGGCACAGAGAGGACCTTCTAGCTGTGCTCCTGTCCTCTGAAGATGCCAGCCACAGTGACTGGCGAAACGTTAGGAACCAAAACTGCCAGAACACGGCCACACAGCCTGGAAAACCCACAACAACCATCGGATTCCGGCCGTGAAAGCCTTTGACTATACAAAGCTTTACATACTTCTTCCGTATTAATCATTCACTTTTATATTCCGTCTATATAATTCAGCATCCATTCATCCCCAACCGTGTCTCTCCTAGTTTTAGCACATACACTTCAGTATCCCATTCTCACTGCATTCAAGTTAACTTTTTTCATTCTGATATACAGTATAACTCCTTTTTTTAACATACATATAATACAAACTGGCAAAAGCAAGCTCTTGTACACAATCATTTTCAATTATTTTGACAAATGTGGATTTCTTGCAACAGAACACATACAACCTACTACATTTCTATCAGCATTTGTACATCTTAAAATTTCTATGCCCATGTTTCCATCTTTAATAAACATTATACAAGAACACATACAAGATTTACCTATTTGCTCTACTTTTTCAATACATGTATAAAACTTAAAATCTTCTCCATATTCCATATCAAACCCAACTACTTAATTTTCAGATTCATACTTTTTGCAAATCAACCATAAACCTCACATTTCTACATTTCTTAATGCCCATCAATTGCAGTTAATTTAAATTAAGAACAGCAACAATGAGTGGTCCTGCTTATATTGCCCCATCCTGTTATTTTGTTGTATTTCTTTATTCACTGAATTCAGTTAGTGCCTAAATTTATCTAGGTGCTGTACAAAAATACTGATTAAAAGACAAAAAAGGGATCTTTATGAGGAGGACAGAAAACAAACAAGCAAAACTAATAAATTATGATATCAAACTTTCCATTAATATAATAATTTATAAGGGTGCCCCCAGAAGAAACTATGCAGAGAAAGGAAGAGATAATTGCCAGTCACTTCCAGTTGACAGTATTGATTGCCTCTTTAATATTGTCATATGAAATAGCTGTTAATGAAAGGCACTTCTGAGAGCGATTGATTCAAATAGCACAGTTGTGTTAAACTCAAAGCTAACAGGCTACATATGGATCTCCCACCCTTTTGTTGCTCCCTGAAACTGTTTCTCTGGAAATCAGCAGCAAAAGGAACACACTCCCTTTTTTAAAAAATTTGGCCCTTTGGGAGATTTGTTTTAAGTGTGTGAATGGGAACAGTTTGTCCCTTGCTCCCATCCCCACTTTTAAAGTCTCCAAAGGCAAAATCCATCAAAAAGTTGGGAAGCTGAGTTCTAGCTCTCAGCCCCTCAAACATTGGCCACTCCTGAAATAGCAGTTGATTTTACTCAAGTCACTGGAATAGCTATGTCATCTTTCTCTCTAGAGCGGCCTGGCTCTTGGCTGCTAATGTATTAATCTAGGGATGTTGAACTTCTGGCACGCCAGACCTCCCTGTTTTGTTCCCTATCAAGCGAAAGCCTTCCTTCTTAAATTCCTGTACTGCACTTGACACCTTTACCAGCTGGCCCTTTAGGGCTGCATGATATGAAATGTGTGAGGATCTGGAGAAAAGAGGGTTCTTGTCTCCACTATTAACATCATCTGCCCCTAAGGAGAGAAAATTAGGAACAATAAGTTGCACTACCACTCACAGATCTACTCAAAATGAAAGGGAAGGGGGACTCCAAAACAAAAAACAAACCAGGGGCAAAAATACAATGGTTGAGAGAATGCCAAGAAGCATTCAACCAAATAAAGAAACTTTTCACATCAGAACCCATACTACAACACCCCAATTCCACAAAACCTCTAGTCATACAAGTGGTCGCATCAGATACGGCGTTGGGTGGGTTTTTATTACAGAGAGATGACCAGGGGAAACTGAGGCCATGCGCGTATCTCTCCCTCAAATTCAACGAAACAGAACATCGTCACGTTTGGGAGAAAGAAGCATATTCTGTAAAATGTGCATTAGCCACTTGGAATCACCTTTAAGAAGGTGCCCCCCACCAATTCGAAGTATGGACAGATCATAAAAACTTAGAAGTACTGAACACTCCACGAAAACTAAATCCCAAACACATTAGGTGGGCACAGTTCTTTAGCAGATTCAATTTCACATTGAAGTACATAACCGGAAAAAAGAATTTTTTGGCTGATGCCTTATCCCGGTTGCCACAACACAACAGTCAGGGAGAGGAGATAGTAGATTCTTTTATCCATAAGTTTTATTAAATTTTAAAATACATATTAAGAAATAATACAAAAGAAAAGAAATAGAAATACAAAGTAAGAAAAAGGAAAAGAAAAAGTGAAGTCAAAAAATAACAAACAAAGAAAATATAGAAAATAGATGTCCTCCAATTTATCCTTGAACTTTAAGTACAACAATTAACTTTAAATGTTAGTCCTTTATACAATACACAGAAACTTTTCTTTGTCATATACCCTTTGATTTCTATAATCCAATCTTCTGTTCTTCATATAGGTTTCGCCTTTCTTGATATCTTCCAACAATCCATCTCTGGTTTCTACTCCTTAGAATAGTAATCAAATGTTCATTGTTGCATCAATTAAATGTTTTCCATTTACTCTTTCCACTTTTACATCTATATTTATATCTTCAATAAAGTCCAATTAGTATAACAAAAAAAGGCCTTATCTACGTCTAATAAAATACAGTATATTCTGTTCATGTTATGACTATATATTCCATTAATACATAATCTAACATATTACATAACATAATACATAATATAGCAAAAATACAAAACCTAACATAACATATAACGTAATACATACAACATATTCTTGTAATAACCTACATTCTAATTCCATCTCATCATCTCATTGTCTTCTCATAAATATGTCTCCAGAAAGAGTAATATATAATATCAACATATTTATTTATAATCTTGTATCTTACACTTAAAATATCATGTTTTTATGCATCTGTAAGTTTCTCATATCTGTGCTTACTCTGTATACAATACCAAATCCGCATTTTCATTCACCTTGCATTCCAAATCAATATCAATAAATCTCCTGTTTAGGTTATGCCAATATCACAATATGCAACTTGTTTATTTCTGTAACTCATGTGGGATATCAAAATGTTTATTTTGCCATATCTATCAATTTGCATATTAAAATCTTCCTGTCTCAGCTGCCACAATGTATTTATGCCCAAACATTTAATAGACCACTTCCTGTAAAATATCATAATCTTCTTCTGTACCAATACATTCAAAGTCCTCTTTCCCTGTTTCTCTACTGGTTCGAAAGGTCTTTCCTCTGTTTCTAAATCTGTCCCTTGTATCTTCTGTTCCTGAGCCATCAAAACTATTAATATACGTTCTATGGATTTCTTAATTTGCAAAAAATTTTTGCTGGTTTCTTCCTTAAAATCCTGAAGTGCTGTGAGAAATGCCATGTTCAAATCGTAATCAGCTGCCGTAGCCAAAACAAAAAATTTTCTCAGGGGAGCAGGGAACAGCTGTTCTATTATTTATCAATAATGTCTATTTCTTTAAGTAAGAAAAGCTTTTAAAGTAAGAGATGAAAAAATTCCACAGAGCAGTATTTCAAACAGTTTGTAAAAGGAAAGATGAAGATATATTCCAAATGAAAGATAGTCCTTTCTAAAAAAAAGTAGAAAAAAAAGAAGGTAGAGAGGCACACATTCTCTATACTTTATTCTTTATTCTTCTTTATTCTTCAGGCTGCAAGCTGCTTAACCCAAACAAACAATTTCTCAAAAGTCAGTTAGTTTGTCGAGTAAGAAATACCAACAAAGTCTCTTAAATCCCAATTTCTCTGATACAAAAGAAAGGCAGAAAAATACAAAACTTGTTCACTATGTTGCCAAAATAAAATCTATCAAACTTCCACCAAAATTAATTATAGCAAAGAAAACACAAAATTAGCCAACATTTTGAACGAAGTCCAAAGATAAATTTTAGATAATAAAAAATGTGCTAATCTAAAAAAGAAAACTAATATAAAGTGATCTAAAAGCTGGCTGTCACTCTTGTGTCTCCCAAGAGACTTACGTTCTCTGCAGAGCTAGAATCCTCCTTCGGCCATTTCATTGCATTCACCCCGTTCTTCTCCGCGGTGGAAACAACAAAGAAAAACAGGAGTGGGCAATTACAATGGCTCTGTGAGCAATCTTCTGGTTCCCCCTTCTCCAGGGGAAAACTTCAGTGGTCTATAGACCCCTGCAAACAAGATAGAAAGTTAGCCAGGTCTCAGAGCTCAGAGCTCTGAGAAACTCTGACTTGTCGAGTTGCCAGCCAGGCTTGGAGTGAGGAGATAGTAGATTCAATCATTCCTCATCCACAAACGGGGATGGTAGCAGTCACTAGGAGCCAGGGAAAACAATTAGCATTACTAGTAGAAGGGGAATTGCTCAACGAATTGCAGTCACAATTGGAAACTGACAAATGGTTGCAAGACAATAAAATTAAATTGACAGAAAAATAAGGGCTTTGGTGGCATGGGGAACGGTTATACATACCGGAACCCCTAAGAAAGAGCATACTAGAAAGAAGCCACAACACAAAGTGAGCTGGCCATTTCAGATTTGTGAAAACTTTGCACCTACTGAGACGGCAATTCTGGTGGCCCTCCATTTGCAAAGACGTGGAAGAATACATAGCCAGTTGTCCCACGTGTGCAATGGCGAAAAGAGTAGGAGGCAACCCCAGAGGATTATTACAAAACGTAGCAAATCCCACCCAGCCATGGAAACAAATTGCCATGGATTTCATAGTAGGTTTACCAGAAAGCCATAAAAAAATGGTTATCTGGGTAGTAACAGATTTATTTTCCAAACAAGCTCATTTTATCCCTTGTGCAAGCATTCTGAATGCAGAGCAATTGGCAAATATGTTTGTACAGCACGTGTACAGAATACACAGATGTCCGGAAAAAATAATCAGTGATCGAGGCATCCAATTCACATCCAAATTTTGGAGGGCATTTTTAAAAATAATTGGAGTAGGACAAGGGCTGAGCTCTGGATTTCACCTGGAGACAGATGGTGGCTGTGAACAGGTTAACCAAATACTAGAACAAGACCTTAGATCTTCCCAATAAACGTGTTTCATAACAACTGTATCCAGCCTTTGCTAAATTTTGGGAGGAGAGCCAAGCCTGAGAGGGAGGATAACATAAACCGCGAAGCAGCTAATCATAACCGGCCCTTATCTGCAAAACGGAGAACTCCTTCTTCAGCAAGGTCAGAATATAACAAGCGCAGGGAAGGAGATAAACCAGTTTTATTTAAAGAAAAGTCCTGGGTGTCAGATGTTTTAATAAAGGATGAGGAGGAGCTGATCCAACAGTTTGCCACCCTCACCCCTGAGGAACAGGATTTGATTTTGAACAAGTTCGAAACAGTTAAATCAATGCTGCAGTCGGTCACAGAGGCAACTGAGACTCTAGGCATTTTACTCCCTTCTAGCAGTTCCTCTGCGAAAATGCTGTCAAGCCCTACGCCTGAGACCATAAGATCTCCTACAAAGAAAAAAAGAAGACGTAATAGCCCAGGGCAGAGCTTTATAAAAGAAAAGGACAACCAGTTGGCTAATGAAACACAATATCCAAATAACCATCCTGGGGATGAGTTCTTAGTGGACAATTTAAATTTGCTGCCCACCAAGAATCAGCCTAAACAATTTCCAGAAATGTCCCTGCAAGTGCATCATAGCATGGATTCCAACATTGATTTTATCTTGCAAGAAGTTACTCCACCTACGGTTTGTCATTCACCATAGCAAAAAAACATCATTAGTAGGAGTTTTGGTTTAGAGCGGTGCTCGACTACTGACTATCAACTCGACTCTGACGATACACAAGTCCAACACTCAGAAAATGGGAGGGAAGGTTGGAATCTATTTCCACCAATAGCACCTGTTGAACCCATAGATGTAGAGGCGTTAGAACTAGATCAGAGTCTCTTGAATATAGACAGCCATGGCAATAAAGAACAATACCTACAACCGAGGGAGAAGAGAATTGATCCACATAATAATTGTATTTTTCTGGGAAGTATTGATAACATTGCACCAATCCCAGAAATGAAATGACTATCAAAATCCACGCCCTATAATCAATCGCACCATATAGTTCATCTTGGACCGGAGAGATCAAAACCAGTGGCAATCCGGAACCATGTGGTCCAATGTGAGATAAATTATATAAAAATTCTATCCTGGAATATAGCCGGCTGGCATCGTAACAGAGAACTCAGTATATCCAGCCCCCTGTATGGTAAAGACATAGTGATGCTGCAAGAAACGTGGACAGCAGAAGATCTCTTACTGGATGGGTATTATTCCTTTAAATTGGGAGCAACCCTGGGAAGAGGTCCAGGAAGATTAAAGGGAGGACTAGGCACCCTCATCTCTACCTCCTTAAGAGTAGAACCTAAACTTATATCCTCATTAAGACAAATGGCCCTGACTATTTTGCTAGATTTAGGATCGATCTCTCTGCTACTCATTAATATCTATCTTTCCCCATTACAAAGAAGAGATGAGGTCAGTGCGGTCTGGATAGAATTAGAACAGTATATTGAAGATCTCCTCCTAGGATACCCTGAAGCCATGATAATATTAGGAGGTGATTTTAATGCTAGGATGGGTCCAGATGACACCACACTATATACAAAATTCCATCAATACCCTCCTACTTAAGAGAATGATTCAATCTGCTCCCTTCCCATGCGACTGTCCAAAGATAACAACTCCAACTATGCAGGACTATGTCTCGCAAAAATGCTGAATAAATTCAACCTGTACACACTAAATGGCTCCATTAAAGGGGACTACCCTGGGGAATTTACATTTATAGCAGGAACAAAGACAAGTACAATAGACTATATGCTAGTCACTAAAAATGTATTACCTTACGTGGGGAACTTTAATGTATTACCTCACTTTGATAGTGACCACCTTCCACTCTCCTTGAACCTGAAGCCTCCTAGACGGCAGATACAGATTGAAACTCTGTTTACCCCTGATATTTCTCTAGCTGGCCAAGCAAGATGCCAGGTCAAATGGTCTTTACAACTTGACCAAAAGCTGAAGAAGATGTTTGCTGAGAACAACATGCAGGAATGTCGATCGGCCTTCATAACAACCAAATTCATCCAAGATCCTTTGAATTTATACAAAACGCTAATACAAAATTTACAACCTTTATTAGCTTATGACTCTACGTCCTCTCCTAAAAGATCTAAAAATGTATCAAAGCCATGGTTTGACAAAGAATGTGTGGATGCTAAGAAAGCCCTCACTGCCGTTTACCATCAGTATAAATCACAGATAGGAGACAACAATAAAAGTATGGAGAGCCTTAAACTTCTACTCACTCTTAAAAAGCAGTACAAACGTTTAGTGGCTGAAAAGAAAAAAAAGGACATAATAGCTACTTGGAAATGTTTAACTGAAGCAGCAAAGCTAAAGAATTCATCTCTTTTTTGGCAGATAATATCCAATAAGATGTATAGAACCTCTACCTTAACAGACTCTCATATACCCCCGGAAGTCTGGGAACTACATTTCCAGATGATGTATGAGGAGCCATCTAACCAAACAGCATTGAAAATGAAGGAAGACCTACCAGACTGGCCCCCCGTATCAGCGCACGAAATCAAGTTGCTTATAGGACAACTTAGAAAGAGGAAGGCCCCGGGTGCTGACCTTATACCCCCAGAATTATTAAAGAACAACGTGGAGTGGTGGACTCCAATCTTAGCATCACTCTTTACTTTTATAGATTCCACTGGACAGATACCTGAGGATTGGGGCATGGCTATCATAGTTCCAATTTTCAAGAAGGGTAAGAGAGATGACCCTGCAAATTATAGGCCAATAAGCCTACTAAATATAATTAGTAAGCTCTATGCCAAACACCTATATGAAAAATTAAAGATCTGGCTGGATCAGGGAAACCTGATAGCTGATGAACAGGGAGGGTTTAGAGAAGGCCGAGGCACTATTGAACAATATGTGATTCTGCAGCATTTAATTGAAAAATACTCATCGAATAAAATAACAGCACTCTATGCTGCCTTCATAGATCTGAAGGCAGCTTTTGATTCGGTGTCTAGAAATAGACTCTGGGAGAAGCTGGAAGCAACATCAATTGATTGTAGGCTTCTCCATCTAATTCGTGCCCTATACACAAATACAACCCTCAAGATTAGGTGCAATAGGCAAGGGGCGCTCTCGAAGCCAATAAAAGTCCAAAAGGGGGTGAAACAGGGATGTATTTTGGCCCCCCTACTTTTTAATTTTTATATCAATAATTTGGTGAACTGCTTAAACAAGCCAGAATTTCACCCTCCCAAATTAGGAGATTACAGAATTGCTACACTACTATATGCAGATGATGCTGTAGTCCTATCTAGAACTCCTATAGGACTCAAAAGAGCTCTGAAATCCTTGGCTCATTATTGTAATAGCGAGAAGCTGGAAATAAACTATGAGAAAACCAAGATAATGGCATTCACAAAAAGACCGAAATGTAACTCATGGAATATCCGCGAACACAAAATAGAGCAAGTGACCAGTTTTAAGTACTTAGGCATAGTTATTCATAATACAGGTTCGCGGAAAGCTCACTGCGAGTATGCTGCAGCCAATGGTCAACAATCGGCTAATGGTATTCTAAAATTCTTCCGATATAAGGGGGGATCGTATGCCCCAGCAGCACTGAAACTCTTTCGGGCTAAGTCTTTAGCCCAACTCCTGTACGGGACTTTAGTCGGCCCTTCTCTTTCATGGTTCACATCACTGGAAAGAGTACAAGCTAAATTTATTAGAGCGCTACTTCAGATGCCTAGATGTGTGTCAAATGCACATCTACGACTTGAAACTGGCATGGTTAGGGTTGTTTCTAGAGTGTGTTTAGCCTCTTTAATCCTTTGGCTAAAGTTCAAACTATACCCTAAGGGCCTTGTACCTCTTATCTTTCAAGACAATTTTCAATCTTCATGGATCAAGGCCATCAATGCAAACCTTCTAAAGCTAGGATATTCACCAGCCACTCTCCTTGAGATGGATTATAACCGAGCAAAGCTAGAGCTAAAACAAAGGATAATGGATATAGACTGAGACAAACAGACATAGGGAAGGCGCCACTTTTTCTGTCTCCTGCATATAAAAAATATATTGTTTCTGCCGCCAGCTATCTTGAGAAACTTGAAATTCCCTTCCACCAGAAAGCCTTTTCACTAGCTCGCTGCCATGCTCTCCCTTCTGCAGTGTTGGAGGGAAAATATAAAAAAATTCCATTGGCCGCAAGACTTTGCCCATGTGACTCAGGAGAGGTCGAAACTATAGACCATGTCTTTTTACACTGTGATTTTTACAAAGACATTCGTAATAAATTCATTACACCCCTCATTATTAAACACCCTGGACGTACAGATTCAGAGTATACGCAATCGCTGCTTATAGACGAGACTTCTGCAGTTACGGCACAGGTAGCGAGGTTTTGTGCCGCAGCAATGAAGATCCGATATACCAAGAGAGGCCAATCTATGTAATGTCTTGTATTCAGCTGTAAATTTTATAGTTTTATCTATGTTTGCAATATGGCCGTGAAGTAGTCTTTTATATCTTTTCTCTTATGTTTAATATACTTTTAAAATTCTGTATTCTTGGGTGGTCGAGACGGGCCACACCTTGGATTTTATGCATGGAGATGGACAGATGGTAAATGTGTTTTAACTGATTTAATTGGATTTTAATATATATTTATTGTATGTTGTTAATGCTCTAGCTGTGAGTATGTTTATCTCACAAAATAAGTCCAATATTGTACTGGTCTACGACCGCAATAAAGTGTATTAATAATTAATTAATTACCTTAGATGTTTCGTTAGTTACCAACAAGACGACTGGGTGGACCTACTTCCATTTGCAGAAGTAGGATACAACAATTCCATGCATCAGAGCACGGGCTTTTCTCCATTTCAAGTCATAAACGGACAGGAGTTTCTAGCCTTCCCAGATTTACCCAGTAATAAAATTGAAATTGTCCCTTTAGATAACTAGATAAAACACACAGCGGAGGGATGGCCAATAATAGAGAAAGCTTTAACAAACGCCAAAGAAACGTACAAAAAATTTGCTGACCGGAAAAGGGCTCCAGAATGGCCGTTTAAAGTGGGAGACAAAGTATACTTGTCCACCAAATTTCTAAAGTCGGTGCAACGTTGCAAAAAACTGGGACCGAAATACATAGGTCCTTTTCTAATTACTAAAATAATAAACAAAGTTACGGTACAACTGCAACTTCCTAAAAACATGAGGAGGGTCCACCCCGTTTTTCATTGTAGCCTATTAAAACCTACAAAAAATTCAAATCGGTGGCACCCAGATGAAGTTGCACCAATACCAATGATAATAGATGGATAACAGCATTTCGAAGTGCAAGAAATTTTAGATTCCAGATTACACCGAGGAAAAATACAATACCTAATCCAATGGAAACACTTTAATAATTCACATAGAGAGTGGGTGGAAGATCGACATGTACACAGACCCAAAATAAAGAAAAAGTTCCATAACAATTTCCCGAATAAACCACAATAAGGAAGGAGGAATGATCTTGGGGAGGCGGAATGTCATGATGGCATCCATGCCACCCTGTCAATGGACAGCACCGAGCCACAAAAGAGAGGGTGCGAGACAGAGAGAAACGGAACTGACAGACTCATTCTATGGGAGGGGGGAGATTGGAACCTATTAAACTGTAAGGTTTAATTTATCTATGCTTTACTTGGTTCATTGAAGTGGAACAGATCGCTCGCTTTAAATAAAGCTTTTACATATCCTATGGAGTGTGTGTCAGAGCTTCGTTTGCCAGTCGAAGGATCGTACCTTCACACCAACCATCTAAGCCTCCTTTGTGTAGTGAGTATTACGCTTGAATGGGATAAACATGTGTTTCTATTTGGAACCCATGAAGTACATTTGATACCTCACAGCAGTACTTCCTCAGAAATAAATAGGACATAATTTGATTCTTAATTTCTTAGTCAAGAAACAATTGGTGATTATGATTATGTGTCATCAAGTCATTGTTAAAACCCTGAAATTTTACAGGAAGGAACCCACCTGCCTTCTAGACTGGATCTGCCAAGTCCAGTCAAGCAGAGTGTCTGGGTTGGTTTGCAGCTCAGTCCAAGCCATTTTTCCCAAAAAACACGGAATGAGCAGGAAAGGTTTCTTGGGAGTAATGTGCCTTAATTTTCAGTAGCATTCCCTGCTGTTTTTTCTTCCACCAATGAGCGGGCTGTTCTCCATGGCAACAGCACCACATGGCTGACCACATGGCTTCTGGGACAACATCTGGATCACAGCACCTTTTTCCAAGTCAGGGACAAGATTGGAGCAGCATGTGCTCCTGGCCTGGACTGAAGACTATGGAGAAGTATGCCTCCAGTGACACAAAGAATGGTGCAGGTGACATCTTAGTTATGTCTCCAGATCCTGTTTGGGATAAGTAAGGGCTGTCACAGCTCAGGTCTTGGGCTCCAGTTTCTAAACTGGGTAAATGGGCTGGTACCAAAGAGCTTTAATCCTGAAAGGAGGAAAGTCTTTTTTTAATGCTTCCATACCCCCTCTCTTCACAACTAACACAAGGTTGTAAACTGCTTTGGGGGGGTTGTTAGGAGAAATGGTATACAAATGTTGTGAAGAAATAAGGAAGAAGGCTAAATCCAGGAGCAAATCTAAGCACAACCACAGAAGGAATCACTTCCAAACTTGCAGTGGTTCAGCCTTGAACCATTTATCGCATGCCTAGTTCCCACAAGCAAGCAATTATTTTTGTAGCCTTCAATATGATACAACTAATACTCAGATTTCTTTTTCTACGATGATAGATAGTCATTAGTCTCCTGTACTGGCTAAGAAAAGTGAAGCCCAAATGTCCATGAGTGGAGAATTTATAGAATATATTTATTAGAAGACTCACGGCCCTTCTTCCAGAAGTTCCAGTAGCTTTTTTTCCCGACAAATAGTTATTCAAGTATTGAAACTTCAAAAGCCAGGAGTTTGTTTAGTGATATTATGCTATCAGAAATCACTGAGATCCAGAGACCAGATTTTTAGAAGTGTACTGCAGACATTTGTATCTCTTAAGGGTTGGTGAATCATCTTTCACAGGGTGATAGAAGCTTGAACCTGTGCTTTCTAACCTCAGCCTCCATTCTAAATCAAGCAGTACATTATTTTTTCAACTGTCATGAGAAAAAAGTTCAAGCAATTTCTGGGCTCATGGATTACATATAAAGATTGTATTTGGCATATGTTTAGTAATTAAATACTTTATATTATAATCCAAGGTAGCTCTCTCAACTGATAATGAATTTAGCCTCTCACTTCTCATAAAGCATTCCTTACTTCCAAAAAAGATCTGTAGCAAATTGCATTTATATTCTTATTTCAGGCATTTTTAAAAGAATAACTTACTTACAAATTCTCCGTATGTTATCCAACAGATATAACTATTTATGAAACAAAGACATATGATGTCACCTGGACACCAGTTTTAAAACAAACATTTGTGCTTGTTTGTTCTGGGAAATCAGATTCCTGAAAGTATTCTAGGCTTTGGATATGCAGTAAAATGACATCTGGTTTATGTTTGTCATGCCTCAGAAAAATCAAGGGCTAAAGTTAGAAGAATAATCTAAAGGAGGAACTTGTAAGAATAATCAGAAGTTATTTTAGCCATCAATTTGGAATTATGGCTGGGGCCCTGTTATACTCTACTGCTGCTCTTGCTTATTGCTTGGCTGAGCGACAGTCTCCACTCAAGCCCCAATAGATCCCATTTAGTGGGTGGCTAGAGAGTTATGAGAAACTGAGGAGGGAAAAGAAAGATGAATAAGAGAGGGCAGAAAAAGGAAGTCTAAATAGTTGTTATATCAGATTAAAATTTATCTGTTC
This sequence comes from Charina bottae, assembly GCA_023362775.1. Classification (NCBI taxonomy): domain Eukaryota; kingdom Metazoa; phylum Chordata; class Lepidosauria; order Squamata; family Charinaidae; genus Charina; species Charina bottae. The sequence continues at coordinate 3,618,539 of JALMGJ010000028.1, read as the reverse complement.
CAGCTCACATTCCTATCTTTTTTTTCTTGGTTACCTGGCATTAATACCAACTTTTCTCAGGCTAGGGGTCAACCAGGAATAGCCAGAGATACTTTCATGGTTCAGACCTTTGCAGTTAGGTTCCATCACCTGTTTTAGTATGGAAGCTTCCTCCTCCTCCTTGGGTAAAACAGGAAAGTTATTTACATTTTCAATCTCAGATTTGGGATTATAATGGAAACCTGGATGGCAAAATATATAAGGGACTAATATTCAATGAACAATTCAGAGTTTATTAATATAATTTTAATTTGCAAAGAAGGATGAGTATCACCCAAGAGTAAAATTTTGGGAAAGTGATTATACAACACGTTACTACAGAAGAAACTAAATGCCTAATGAATGAAAGAAAATGTCCTAGTGAATCTTTCTTTGAGTGACCCATTCATTAACCATGAGCTGATTTTGCTCTTCTTTCTCCTCCCTCCCTCCCTCCCTCAACCTCTAAGATCCCCCCCCTTCCTAGTGACCAGCACCCCCTTACTTTGAACCTTTTACCTCTTCCTTTCTGGTAAGGAAGAATGAATTACCTCTTTAATGATAATCAGATAATCAGCCAGTACCTTTGCAATGTATCAGAATACATGTAAGTAGTTGGAGCAATGATGTGAATGCCAGCCTCCTCCTCCCCTCCTTTTTCCCCCGAAAACACCCTTCCAGTTTTGTTGTACTATAATATCCCAACATACTTAGGATCAGGCAAAAATACCACATTTAATGGCTGAGATGAAAAATAAACATTACACAAAGATTAATAAACTCTTAACTCTAATATTTCTGCATTTAAATTTTTCTCTGTTAGCCATTCTGCACTGAAAGAGTTGAGGGGAGACTAACTCTGCCTGCCTGTTTGACTCATTAAAGCTTTTTCTGTTTGTCTTATCTAAACACCTGTCACAGTCAACAAGGGCCTTGACAAATGAGACTTATCATGTAAGCTGTAATGATTTGTCTTGTAAATCCACTGAGATAACCCTTCTCTTGATTAAAGAGCAGATCTCGTGACCTTTAAAACTCTCTACGTAAATTTCATATCCTGATGAGCAGTATATCAGCTTTAGCAACCTAGAGGGTTTTATTTCTATCACCTTTTATATTTGTTATATTTTTATACAAGTACCTTGTTAGTCGCCAAGAGTATTGTGATTGCAGCAGCGTTCAAATTTGATAAATAGCTCTTACATTGTCTTCGTTTCTCCATGAAATACAAGAGAAATATAATCATAAATATCGAGTTTTCCAGTCACTTTGCTTTAGAAAAGTACTTTATCTAGAGCAAAAGAGGACCTACTAAAAAGAATAGAATCCAATTGCAATGTGTTCATTCATTCTGAAAGGTCATAAGAAATCACAGGAATTAAAAAAATGTTTAAGCAGTGGTCATATCAGGCAACTACATGGGCTCCACCTGTATTTTTCTGAGTTGTGGTTCTTGGGTAGGGTGTCTTTTTTTTTTCTGCATGAGATTAAGGTGTCTTGTATCATACATACAAATTTTCTCTACTGGTAGGGAACACTTTTACATCTTTTTTACATCTTTTTTTCCAAGACATTTTAGATTAGCTTTCTCTACATATTTCTTTTAATTGTTTATCTGCAGGACTGTATCTCTGCACTAGAGGCACTCCATTCATGCCAGGAGAAGTGGCTTATTGTCCCCCATATTCAGGAGCTGGGGGAGGCTGAAACCTGGAAGTGCTGTTTTTCAGTGGTGGGTCCAGCCCTCTGGAATGACCTCCCATTGGAGATCCGTTTGTCTCTGACATTGTCTGCCTTCTAAAAGCTAAAGATGGAGCTTTTCCAGAGGGCTTTTGGGGCCTAATACCACAGATTTTGTTTGGGTTTTATTTCTCTCACCTTTTATATTTATTGTATTTTTATACCTTGTTAGTCGCCAAGAGTATTGTGATTGCAGCAGCGTACAAATTTGATAAACAAGCAGGGAAGATTGTGCCTGAGGCCCCCACCTCTATTCAAGGAAGGATTTTCCAAGTTGGCATAAATGGATTCTTTGACCCCTCTCTCAAACCACCTATCTTCTCTGTCTAGATTGTTCACAATCTTTCCCCCATCTTCCTCCCTGCTTTTTCTTCTGTGCCTAGGAAGATTAAGACCATTTCACAAGCTCAACAGCAGCATGGTGATCTTAACGATCCTCCTTTAGATGATAAAAGGACTTAAAATAACATCTCAATATAACCATGACCTAGCCCCAGGTGTAAGGTCACACAGCTACCTAGAAACATATTTAGGATTCCCTTACCAACTTTGCTCAGACTGAAGAAGCTCCTTGGATAAGGAGCGAAACGTTTCCACTGAGAAAATAGAAATCCAGTTGACATGATTCAAGCTACAGACGTATCATATTGTATTTTACCTGTCTTATATTATTGTATTTTATTGTGGCGGGTGCCCATTTTTTGATATGGTCATTTGACTAATCAATAAAGCTATACTACTACTCTAATCAGAGGGGTCTCTTCAGGCTCCATTTCAAATTTTGTCATTAAATTTCTTGCCAGAATTTTCCTATTGACTTCTCCCAAATTCTTTTGCTTAAGAGACTCTTTTTATAAATATCCAGGTTACGCTTTTGTTTGTCATTATTTTTCTCCTGGTAGATGAAGACAATATGGCTGTTACTACCTATATTCTTCTAATTCCATGGCCTTGACAGCTATGGTTCACAACACAGTTGCAGTCGGCAAGTCCTGCTGATTCTTTTCAGACTGGCCAGAGTTTCACAGAAACAAAACCCAAATAATATGCTTTTTACAGGTTTCAGTGTTAATGAAACCCAAAACAGTTTCAGGTTTAGTTCTTTATCAACTTAGTGACCCCTTTTAATTTTAGATTTGATGGTTGTATTATTCTTGCTTGTAATAGCAAAAATCTGTTAATCTGTGTTAATCTAGCATTTAATCTGTGTTAAATCTAGCATTTTTTTAAAATCTTCTTTATTTCCTTAGCACTGGGACAAATTATGCTGTATGTAGATGGGATGAATGGAGTAATAAATCACAATGAAACCATCCAGTGGCTGTATATACTCATTGGGTCTAAGGTAAGAAAAGTTATTGGAGATTTTACCATAGGTTTTCTTTTAAAAATAATTCTGGGCCATGTCAATAACTTTTAAGGATTTCAACTAGACCAATGTTTCCCAGCTGGAAGAAACATGCAATGGGTATGCTGCTTTAGGAATTTCCCAATTTCTTAGCTACTGGAAACCACCTATGACACACTACATATCTTTATGTTGCTAACATGATTTGGGACTTGGTACTTAAACTCACTTTCATACACTTATGTATGTTCAAAGACCTTTTTCCAATAAATGATAACTAGGGAAGTGGCCTGCTTGGTTGTTTATGGAATGCCATCTGCAGAGATATTTACTACTCATACATAACATACCACTTTATATTTGTTTAAATTCCTTTTTATTTTTGCTGCTTTAAAAATAATCATGTGTTGAGTTAATTTTTAATGAACGTTAGTTCTATCCTGCTCTTTTATGTATTCTTTGTTTATGACTACTATTGTTTAATAGTCTTATCTATCTTCAAGCTATCTGGGAATTATTTTATATTTAAGGGGATGATGTAAGGAGAGGAAACAAAATTAGATTTCTTTCCATGAACAAGGCATGGAGAAAGTAACAACATGGACTATATTTGGATTTTCCATAAAGGTAGCATTTTCTCATTCCCCTCCTTAGCCTGAGTAATTTATATTTCCTACACTTCAACTTGCTTCTTCCTTTACATATTTTATGCTTTTAAAAATTACGTATCCGTCAAAATACTGTCCTTATGAAAATACATCATTTTAAATCTATCTATCGTATCTATCTATTTCAGAGGGAATTGTTGGTACATATGGCATATTCCATTATAGAAAATACTCTATTTCTGTGAATGAATTGGCAATCAATCTCTTTTTCTTTATAAAGATCAACCTTAAAAATAAAACCACATTTATAGAGAAAAAAGGCAAAAAAAGTAATTTAAAAGAAAAAAAAATAAATACAAAAAATAAATAATACAAGGTAGGATTTTTCAGAGTTTTTCAACAATTCTTCTTGTATGTTAATGACAACTGAGCATTTTTAAAAACTTTTTTGATACATATAGAAACTGGCCACCAGTAATAAATTCACATATTCTGCTTTTTCCTACCTGGATATGGGTATATTAAATCATTTGGAAGCTCTGTATAGAATGGACAAGGAAGTAAATGGTCTCCTGTTCCTATTTCCTGTAATCTACATGGATATGTTTACTCTGCTCTTGGGATTTTATTTATTTGTTTTTGTGGGTGGGTTGTCCAATTTTATTCCAAGACTTGAGGCAGTTCACTAAAAATAGGGGAAAAATCATTGCATAAAATCAAAAGCCATTGGTAATTTAATGCCTAATAGACAGCCCACACCTATTAGGCCTGAAAAGCTTGATAGAACAGCCATGTTTTTAGAAGTATCTGAAAAACTAGGTGGTTCTATACCTTGAGAGGCAAGATGATCCTCAACGTGGGAGACAGCCACAAAGAAGGCACATTGCTGGGCCTTTACTCCCTTTACTTCATGTGAGGTGTGAACCCTCAATAAACTCTTCATGCAAGAACATATGAGGTGGGACAAATCCTTCTTGGAGAGGTGATCCTATGGGTACCAAGAGCTAAGCCACATAGGGTTCTAAAGGTGATAATCAGCACTTTGCTTAAGTAGTAACTCAGCATTGGTGTTACATGATTCAATATGCTACCACTGGTTAGCAGACAAGCCACTACACTTTGGACTAATTGAAGTTTATAAGTCATCTTGAGAGGCAACCCTATATACAGCATATTGCAATACTCAAACAATGACAATGAGCCATAGTTGTCAGGGCTTTTCAATCTGTGTAGGTCCTCTGTTGCTCAACCAGAGGAAGCTTGCCAGGCAATAGCTTCCACCTTAAAGCTCTTAAGTTAATATTTTCAAGTTTTCAAACCAAAGCCAGCAAAAATTGTGCCAATGAAAATCAGAAAATTCAGCAAATTTTGCTGTTCAGTTTCAGCAGTGTGATCAGGTATCCTTGAGAGGGCACAAAATGGGGTCTGCTTTGTCAGTGTGTTCACAGAAAAATATATTATCCTGTGACTTTTACTGGCCTGAATATAATAAATACTGAAAGGACAAGGTAAAGCTGGGAACAATTAACTCAGGAGATAGCAGGAGTTAGTCACTCCAACCTTGAGTGCTAATTGACAGCACCTGTTTTGAGAAGACTCTGTGTATGAGTCAGCAAAGTATTTTGTATATAAACTATGAACGGTGAACATTTGGTTGTTGGGTAGTTTGATAGAGGTGGTTAAGGTGCTTGTAAATATTGTCTGTACTGTATAGTAAATATAGTCTGTGTATAATTGAAGCAGCAGACTCCATGCTTTATTTCAACCTGGAAGATAGAGGTTGCTTACAGCAGCAGACAGGCAGATTTATTTCTGGACCAAGCAGCGGACAGCGCAACACTCTCACTCTGACAGGTTATGGGTCCAGAACCCTGGGGCCGTCAGTGCTAGAACCCTGACTTCATGTTGGAAGGTTTGCTGGTGAAGGCATACGTTGGTGTTGGCAGCAGAAGTCATGGATACTGAGGCAGCATTTGCAGTGAGTGGTGGAATACCTTTCAACCAACTGAATGATCATAGTTACCTGCCATGGAGCATGAAAACGGAGATGTTTCTCTGGAGGGAAGGACTTTGGGATGCTGTGAGTAATCTCCCCGCACAGCCTGATAATAGGCAGCTTAGAGCAGAGGAAAAGGCTCCGTCATGTATAATATTGAGTCTTGAGGATAGCCAGTTGGTCCATGTCCGTAGCTTGGCTACAGCTAATGATTGCTGGACTGTGCTGAGACAGATTTATGTTCGTGATACTGCAAGCAGCAAGATAGCACTAACACAAAAACTCTATAGAGCGCATTTGCAGCCAGGGGAAAGTTTATCAGAACATTTACAAAATATGAGACTTTTGTTTGCTGAACTTCAAGAGAGAGGGATGCACTTCACTGAGGCAAACAAAGTCTATATTATTCTAAGCTCTCTGGATGAGTCCTGGAATATGATAATAGCCAGTTTAGAATCCATGCCAGAAAGAGAGCTGACTCTTCACTATTTAACTGGGTGTCTTCTTGAAGGAGAGCAACGGAGAATAGAAAAATCCCAGGAATGCAGCCGTATAAAAGCAAACAGGAACATTCCACGTGAGACAGCGTTCAGTGAAGGTACAGAGAGAGCCCTTGCTGTAAAGCCATGTTTCAGATGTGGATCCACAAAACATCTAAGAAGGAATTGTACAGCCCAGCTGCAGGGGAGTACAGAGAAATCTCAGAACCAGAAATCATTAAGAGCCAGACAGCAGCATATTTCAGTAGTGAGAACTGCTGAAGAGCTCAGACAAGGAACTTGGCTCTTGGATAGCGGCGCAAGCCGACACCTTTCAAACACAAAAGATGATTTTGTATCCTTAAACCCAGCATCTCAGGAACATGTCAGCCTGGCAGATGGGAAGAAATCGCCAGTGCGTGTTCAAGGGCAAGTGTTTGTGCCCAGTATGAACAGAACTCTAGAAGGGGTGTTATTTGTACCAACTCTCGAATATAACCTGCTAAGTGTGTCCTGTTTAACACAGCATACTCTGTGTTAACTCTGTGTAATTCACAAGGAAAACTTGCACAGTTAAGAAGAATGGGGTTTTGTGTGCACAGGGTATATTAAGAAATAGGCTGTATGTCATGTTGCCATATGAAAGTGCACATGTAACTGTACAAACCACTTTGTATAATAGGCCTGTCCATGATAATTGTGTTCATTTGTTGCACAGAAGGCTGGGACATGCTAACTTCAGAGCTCTAGCTAAAATGCCTGAGGTAAGTGAGGGATTAACAGTAAAGCAGTGCAGCAAATACTTGGATTGTGCAGTTTGTAAAATGTCCAAGTCAAAGGTCTTTCCTGTGAGAAAGTACAGTGATAGAGTTACGAGAAGTTTTGAGTTAGTACATGTTGATTTAATTGGACCTCTGACTCAGACCCTAGGTGGGGCTAAATATGTACTTGTAATAGTAGATGATTTCACTAGATATGGATTTGCTGAAATCCAAGAGAGAAACATTCCAAATGTTTTCAAATTGGGTTGCCTATATAGAGAGGAGATTTTCGTGCAAAGTAGCACAGATTCAAACAGATGGAGGAGAATTTGTTGCTGGGAGTTTCCAAAATTGGCTGAAGCAACAAGGCATTTGGCACTGGAAAACAAACCCGTACTCCCCAAATGAGAACGGTGTGGCAGAATGCAGGAATGATGTTTTACAGACAATGAAATATTCTTTGCTGCAAGACTTAGGACTGCCTAGACATTTCTGGGGAGAGGCTATCTTGACAGCAAATTATATAACAAATAGATTATGGAGTTCTGTAACAAATACAACTCCATACTATTTACTGTTTAAAAAAAGGCCTGTATTGTCCCATCTAAGAGTGTTTGGATGTCACACGTGGGTGCACACACCAAAGGGAGGAGGAGGAGGAGGAGGAGGAGGAGAAAGGGACAACCCAAAGCAATGAAGCTCAGGTTTGTTGGCTACCAACCTGGTTCCAAGGCATATAGATTTGCACTTGGGAATGGGAGAGTGGTAATTTCTAGATGAGCGGAGTTCGCTAAACACGATGGTTGGCAGAGGGTACATGCTAATACAGAGGTGATGTTGCCAGAAGATAATGAGCATACAAATCAAAGTGTGTAGCCCTCACTAGAAAGCCCTGATAGTCCTGATAAGAGAGTAGATGTTGTTTCTCCGAAGGTTGAGAGAGAGGAGGGGCAAATAGAAACTTTCGTTCCAAGACATTCTGAATGGATAACAAAGGGTATACCTCCCAAACGTTTTACCATGGGGGAAGTAAAGGTGTGTTTTATATATTGTGAACCTCAAGGTTTCGAGGAAGTATTGCACTTACCAAAGGCAGAGGCAGATAAATGGTTTGAGGCCATGGATGATGAGATGCAATCCATGGCAGCTAACAAGGTTTTTACAACCACACAATTGCCAGAAGATCAGAAAGCAGTTGGTTGTAGGTGGGTATACAAAAGAAAAGTTCTGTTATCTGGGAATGTAAAGTACAAGGCTCATCTGGTAGCTCAAGGCTTTACACAGAAAAATGAACTTAGATTATGATGAAACGTATGCTGCCATGGTTAAATCTGAGAGTGTAAGGCTGGCATTAAAACTGGCAGCGACAAAGAAATTTGAGGTATATCATTTTGATATATCAGCAGCATATTTAAATGCAGAGCTTAAAGAAAATATTTACATGGTTGAAGCTCCAGGATATGAAAGTAATAAGCCAGGAATGGTATACAAGTTAAATAAAGCCATATATGGGTTAAAACAATCAGCTAGAAACTGGAACCTGTGTTTAGATGCTGCATTGCAATCCATAGGGTTCAAAAGAAGCATTGCAGACCCATGTGTATATACAGTGGGGCGAAAAAGTATTTAGTCAGCCACCAATTGTGCAAGTTCTCCCACTTAAAAAGATGAGAAAGGCCTGTAATTGACATCATAGGTAGACCTCAACTATGAGAGACAAAATGAGAGAACAAATCCAGACAATCACATTGTCTGATTCGGAAAGAATTTATTTGCAAATTATGGTGGAAAATAAGTATTTGGTCACCTACAAACAAGCAAGATTTCTGGCTCTCACAGACCTGTAACTTCTTCTTTAAGAGGCTCCTCTGTCCTCCACTCATTACCTGTATGAATGGCACCTGTTTGAACTTGTTATCAGTATAAAAGACACCTGTCCACAACCTCAAACAGTCACACTCCAAACTCCACTATGGTGAAGACCAAAGAGCTGTCGAAGGACGCCAGAAACAAAATTGTAGACCTGCACCAGGCTGGGAAGACTGAATGTGCAATAGGCAAGCAGCTTGGTGTGAAGAAATCAACTGTGGGAGCAATAATTAGAAAATGGAAGACATACAAGACCCACTTAAAAAGATGAGAGAGGCCTGTAATTGACATCATAGGTAGACCTCAACTATGAGAGACAAGTTCAAACAGGTGCCATTATTACAGGTAATGAGTGGAGGACAGAGGAGCCTCTTAAAGAAGAAGTTACAGGTCTGTGAGAGCCAGAAATCTTGCTTGTTTGTAGGTGACCAAATACTTATTTTCCACCATAATTTGCAAATAAATTCTTTCCGAATCAGACAATGTGATTGTCTGGCTTTGTTTTCTCATTTTGTCTCTCATAGTTGAGGTCTACCTATGATGTCAATTACAGGCCTCTCTCATCTTTTTAAGTGGGAGAACTTGCACAATTGGTGGCTGACTAAATACTTTTTCGCCCCACTGTATACTGCAGGTAGTACTGTACTTTCCCAAGAAGCATCAAAAGGATTGAGGACAGATAAGCAGCAAATGTAGAATAAAAGGCAATAGCAATTAAGCTGAGATTGTCAATTGATATCACCATTAAATCACTAGACAGAGACACTACCTTAGATTTCTCAGCCTAGAAAACAATATACAGTCTTTTGAGAAGATGAATTATAACAAGGTGAATCATCTTTTCTTTTGATTGCATGGGATGTGAATGGTACTACCTAGCTGTTTCTGAGAGTCCTCTTGCTGGTACTTTTTTTTGTTGTTTATTCGTTCAATCACTTCCGACTCTTCATGACTTCATGGACCAGCCCACGCCAGAGCTTCCTGTTGGCCGTCACCATCCCCAGCTCCCCCATGGTTGAGTCTGTCACCTCCAGAATATCATCCATCCATCTTGCCCTTGGTCGGCCCCTCTTCCTTTTGCCTTCCACTTTCCCTAGCATCAGCTTCTTCTCCAGGGTATCCTGTCTTCTCATTATGTGGCTAAAGTACTTCAGTTTTGCCTTTAATATCATTCCCTCAAGTGAGCAGTCTGGCTTTATTTCCTGGAGTATGGACTGGTTTGATCTTCTTGCAGTCCAAGGCACTCTCAGAATTTTCCTCCAACACCACAGTTCAAAAGCATCTATCTTCCTTCGCTCAGCTTTCCTTATGGTCCAGCTCTCACAGCCATAGGTTACTACAGGGAATACCATTGCTTTAACTATGCGGACCTTTGTTGTCAGTGTGATGTCTCTGCTCTTAGCTATTTTATCAAGATTTGCCATTGCTCTCCTCCCAAGAAGTAGACGTCTTCTGATTTCCTAGCTGCAGTCAGCATCTGCAGTAATCTTTGCGCCTAGAAATACAAAGTCTGTCACTGCCTCCACTTTTTCTCCCTCTATTTGCCAGTTATCAATCACGCTGGTTGCCATAATCTTGGTTTTTTTGAGGTTTAACTGCAACTCAGCTTTTGCACTTTCTTCTTTCACCTTCGTCATAAGGCTCCTCAACTCCTCCTCGCTTTCAGCCATCAAAGTGGTATCATCTGCATATCTAAGATTGTTAATGTTTCTTCCAGCGATTTTAACTCCAGCCTTGGATTCCTCAAGCCCAGCACGTCGCATGATGTGTTCTGCGTACAGGTTGAATAGGTAGGGTGAGAGTATACAGCCCTGCCGTACTCCTTTCCCAATCTTAAACCAGTCCGTTGTTCCGTGCTCTGTTCTTACCGTTGCTACTTGGTCGTTATACAGATTCCTCAGGAGGCAGACAAGATGACTTGGTATCCCCATACCACCAAGAACTTGCCACAATTTGTTATGATCCACACAGTCAAAGGCTTTAGAATAGTCAATAAAACAAAAATAGATGTTTTTCTGAAACTCCCTGGCTTTCTCCATTATCCAGCGGATATTGGCAATTTGGTCTCTAGTTCCTCTGCCTTTTCTAAACCCAGCTTGTACATCTGGCAATTCTCGCTCCATGAATTGCTGGAGTCTACCTTGCAAGATCTTGAGCATGACCTTACTGGCATGTGAAATGAGTGCCACTGTTCGATAGTTTGAACATTCTTTAGTGCTTCCCTTTTTTGGTATGGGGATATAAGTTGATTTTTTCCAATCTGATGGCCATTCTTGTGTTTTCCAAATTTGCTGGCATATGGTATGCATCACCTTGACAGCATCATCTTGCAAGATTTTAAACAGTTCAGCTTGGATACCGTTGTCTCCTGCTGCCTTGTTATTAGCAATGCTTCTTAAGGCCCTTTCAACCTCACTCTTCAGGATGTCTGGCTCTAACTCACTGACAAAGCTATCTCCAATATTATTATCTTTCCTGTACAGACCTTCCGTATATTCTTGCCACGTTTTCTTGATCTCTTCTGCTTCTGTTAGGTCCTTACCATCTTTGTTTTTGATCATACCCATTTTTGCCTGGAATTTACCTCCGATGTTTCTAAGTTTCTGGAAGAGGTCTCTTGTCCTTCCTATTCTATTGTCTTCTTCCACTTCCGCACATTGCTTGTTTAAAAATAATTCCTTATCTCTTCTGGCTAACCTCTGGAATTTTGCATTTAATTGGGCATATCTCCCCCTATCACTGTTGCCTTTTGCTTTCTTTCTTTCTTGGGCTACTTCCAGTGTCTCAGCAGACAGCCATCTTGCCTTCTTGGTTTTATTTTTCTTTGGGACGTTTTTTGTTGCCGCCTCCTGAACAATGTTGCGAACTTCTGTCCATAGTTCTTCCGGGACCCTATCTACTAAATCTAGTCCCTTAAATCTATTCTTCACCTCCACTGCATATTCCTTAGGAATATTAGTCAGCTCGTATCTAACTGATCTGTGGGTCTTCCCTATTCTCTTTAGACTGATTCTAAATTTTGCAATAAGAAGTTCGTGATCTGAACTACAGTCAGCTCCAGGTCTTGTTTTTACCGACTGTATAGATGTCCGCCACCTTTGGCTGCAAAGGATGTAGTCAATCTGATTTCGATGTCGACCATCTGGTGAAGTCCATGTATAAAGTCGTCTTTTAGGTTGTTGGAAGAGAGTGTTTGTTATGCACAAATGTTATGTATGCTAGTACTTTTATCCAACCAGTTATCATAAATAGTATTTTTTTTCTTCCTGAAATCAGTATCATTGTTGATTTCAATAGCAAAAACAAAAGGAATCTGCCAGTTTTGATTTCTTCAGCTTTTTAGGGAGAAAAAAAGGTTTTATAATGTATGTGGTATGCTGAAAATTCAACGTAACAAATAATTGCTATTAAGCAAAAATACTATTTAGAAGTGACTTTGCTCAATTTTTGTTATGGTTTGTTGGAAATTGTAGTGAAGGGACATTGCAGATGCTTTCTGTATCCCTTTTAATTCTCATAATATAATAATATAATAATTTGTGGTTTTATTTGAGAACTTGGGAAGCTGCAAGATTATATTCCCCTTTAGAAAGAGGAATGATTGAATAACTGTTCATTAGTTTAACACTTCACTGCAGTCAGGCTCTAGATTGCAATGACACTCTGCACTCTTGGACAAGGAGGGTAGAAAATTAGGTAGTCTCAAATACAAGTTATCCTGTACAGAGGCTCACTCCCTCTGTATTGATAACTATCAAGCATGTATGGTAAAATACTATTATTCCTATCCTGTTTGCCAGAGGATATGAGGTAAATATTGGTTTTTCAAACACAAACAACAAAATACAGCATGTCCTGCAAGTGACTCAGTAGCGAAAGTTGTGGTATCTTCCATTATCCTGTGCCATCATGGCCTTGCTCCACTCCACTAGACTGACACTGGAGGCTAGTGCTAGAATTGGGAAATCTTTTGTACTGGGATCTCTGTTTCTTTATAGAGAGAGTGTGTTTCAGGATCACAAGACCATGTGACTCATCCATTTCTGGATGAATTTCGATTGCCCAGAGTCAGTTTGATTCTTGAGCCCAAACAAATTGCTTGCCATGGATTACTTAAATTAATGGTTCTGACTCAGGATAAGGAAGTTTCATATGTTTTGGGAGGGTGGAAGGAGAGTTAGCTTTACAGCACATGCTTTAACAGTTTCAGGTCTAAATTATGGTATTGGTAATTAAAGGTGCTTAGATAGCATGATTAAAAAGAGCTATGGACAAGGCTAGACTAACCAGTTCCATCTGTACATGTTTTAGGGATATACTTTTTGCTTTATTTTGGCATTTAATTTTGAAGATGAGGCATACTTTGGATCGATCAGTGACTTACGAGATAGCAATGTTGCTTTTGCCCACTGATTTATTTCCACATAGGATCAGCCTGCATTCCAGTAAAAGAAGACAACCATACCTGCAAATTTTACAACCTGATTTATGACTAGCTCTCTCTTCCCTTGCAGTTTCGCCTGGTTGTAAAGACAGCACTGAAATTGCTCCTTGTTTTCGTGGAGTATACTGAATCCAATTCATCACTTCTTATTGAAGCAGTGGCTATTGTAGATGAAAAGAGGGGTGAGTCACTATTATGCTTCTAGAAAGGAGGGAACTAATTGGATTATTCCATTTGCTAAAAGAAACTTATACTACAAAAAATAATATGGGGGTCATTTGATACTTCCCTTGGGTTATACTTGGGAACAGAAGCCCAAAAATGAAACAAACACTTAAAATCCTTTCATAAATTGTACATTAGCATTCAGTCCCAAACCCAAATGTTTATAGGGACGGTTGACCATTGCCATTTGGGTTGTTGAAATAGGTGTTCAAAATGGAGGATAGATTGTGAGGAATTCTGGTTTTACTTCCAGAAACCTTGTATACTATTGGACTGTTTTAAGTGTTAATCCATTATATGCTTTATGTACTAAGTTTTAAAAAAACAATAACTAATAGTGGTAAACTCATTTAATGCATCTTTGTAACACTAATATTTCTTTCTTCAGGTCTCAAGCCATGGTCCAATGTCATGGAGATTTTGGAGGAAAAGGATGGAGTTGATACAGAATTACTAGTTTATGCAATGACGTTAATAAACAAGGTTTGTTTTAATTTGACATGCATGTGTTTAAATACACTCAGAGTTTTCTGTGAATTAAATTTCTAATTAGAAAGCTAGCTTAAAGTAAATAGATATATTAATATCTCAGTGGGTTTTTTTAATGCTTGCTTCCTTTAGTAATCCATCAAGGCTCCATATTATACACTGTTATCTCCCATGATGCACTGAAAGTCAGTTAATAAACAGTGGCAACTCAGCAGAATTCCCACCACATGGTTTTAGTTAAGCTTAAATGTACTTCTGACTGCACTGATGGACAAGTCTGCTGATTTTTGACCTCTATTATTTTCACGTGTTTTGTCACCGTTTTTATTAAATATAGTAAAGAATATCCCCCTTTTAAAGTTAATATATGTACATGTGCAGAAATGATGGAATGGGAGGCTTGGATTTTTAAAAGGGGGGGGGGGGGAACCCACCATCCTGAGTTTGAAAAAAAAGTCAGCCAAAAGGTAAAAGGTCATGCTGCAGGAGTTGGGAGGTGAGAATTATTTAAAGAGCCTCCCTTTCTAATTCAATTCTTAGAAATATGCTAAAATATTGATGAAATGACTTTTAGGCAATACCATGTGAGTCTGTCCATCCATTTCACTAGCCATACTGCTAGCTTCTTTGGTGGTAATCTGAAACAGAACTTGGCAACAAATGTCATATTATTATATACTGCTTGCATAATAGTGCAGAGAGCCAGTTTGGTGTAGTGGTTAAGGTACCAGGCTAGAACCCAGGAGATTGTGAGTTCTAGTTCTTCCTTAGGCATGAAGTCAGCTGGGTGACTTTGGGCAGTCTCTCTCTCACAACCCTAGGAAGAAGGCAAGCCACTTCCGAAATCTTGCCAAGGAAACTGCAGGGACTTGTCCAGGCAGTAGCCAGGAGTCAACATTGACTCAAAAGCACCCCCCCAAAAAAAATCAGTAATGCAGCACACTCACAACCAATGAAGCAAAGATAAGCTTTTGGGTTGAATGGCCATGATCTAGCTTTCTTTTGTCTTGACATTTCACCAGCAGCTGTGGCTGGTATCATCAGAGGCAAAGTGAACTGCTTGGGGAGTACTTCTCGGCAGCTCACAGCTTTTGTTCCAAACCCCTTTTAGGATTCCTTTCCCTACTTTATCTCAGTTCCTAAATTTTCCATGTCCCTATTTGCCTAAACCCTGCTCTCCATTCTTGATGATCCCACAAAAGTAACTGAGAACCTAAGTCATCTTTAAGCCCTCTTCTCACTCTAGTTAAGTCTCAATTCTAAAACACTAGTTTTCTAACTGTACTCTGCATTGCTCTGCTTTATATAATTTTCATCTTACTCTTTATTTGTTTTTTAATTTTGATCTTAATTTCAAATCATTAAAATTTGCTGAATTTTTGCTATTCCCCAAATAAATCACTTGAATATTTTGATTGGTATTCTTTATATGTATTCATCAGTAACATTTAATTGGAAAAGACTGCTGTTAGTATGGGGAACTAGACTTAATGAAACAAGATGCTCTTCCAGCCATTGTATAAAGATCCCATAGTGGTTCTCAATCTTTCACATCTTACAACCCATCTACGCTGTTATCAAAGAACTTGGTTCTACCTGAATAGAAAGAAAAAATCCACTTTTTCTGAGAATCTTTATTATTATTATTTTTGTAAGCATTATGTTACAAATATTTAAATAAATAATAATAATAATAATTATTATTATCATTATTATTATTATTATTGTACTGCACAGTAAACTGATAGCATGTAAGTAGAGGTGTAAGTCCTACTGAATGAGTTTATTTCTAAGCAAGACTGAACTGAAACCTGGCTGGTTTCTAAAGTACCCCAAGACTCTCCCCACTCCACATATGTTTGTCAGAGAAGTTGCTAAAAAGGTAAAGGAGAAAGCTCCTTAAAACATATATTGTCCGTTTGTTTGTTTGTTTATTCAATTTATATGGCCACACATCTCAACAAGTGACTCTGGGGAGTGAACTGAATTTAAAATAAAATAAAAACAATTACAAAAATTACAAAAAATAAAATACATGGCAGCCGAGAAACATAACTCAAATCACTAATATAACCAAGAAATGGGTCCCTGCACACACTCGGGGCCCCAGGCCAGGATACAAAACCAGGGCTTTAGGGCTTTATGAAAGGCCAGAAGGTTGGGGCCAACCTGATCTCCGGAGGGAGGATGTTCCATAAGGCGGGCCCTACAACAGAAAAGGCACGTCTTCTAGGCCCCGCCAAACCAGCATTGTTTAGCCGATGAGACCCAAAGCATGCCCATCCTGCCTGACCAGATTGGATGGCTAGAAACAACTGGGGAGAGATGGTACCTCAAGTAACCTGGTCCCAAGCCATGAAGGGCTTTAAAGGTGTCAACCAGCACCTTGAATTGCACCTGGGAGTACACTGGCAATTTTCAATAGCACCATGTCAAACTAGCCATTGGACTGCAAGTTTGAAAAACAAAGCTAACCCTTGATGTATGAGGGTTCCACTGTTTCCTTTTCTTCTCTCCCCTCTGGTTGGGCACTTCCTCGTTTGACCCAGTGTGAATGATATTACTAACTTGCCATGGAACCTCAGTTGCCATATCCAGTTCCCATGGTAGGATGCAGAAAAGCCCAGAAAGAGGGCAGCCAGTAAATCAGCTGAATGCACAAAGGAGGTGAGGTAGAACCAAAACAGAGACATGGTACAGTAGCTCCCCAACCTGATATAGCCATGGTATTTTGGAAAGGCCATATGAGACTTGGGGTGTGCATGCATGCACATGTAGGGGTAATGCAGCAAGTTTTAAGGACTTGCCTTGTATCCCAGCTAGACTGCTTCTGCATATCACCAATGGTACTGTATGTACTATATACCACTATATACCATACTTTGCTCCAGCAAAGGAGATCGTTACCTTGTCGTGGTGCTGGAGCTTGAGCACCTCAATGACACCATGAGCTAAACCGTGAAGGGACACCCAAGACAGGAAGGTCGTGGCAGAGAGGTCAGACTAAATACGATCCCTGGGGAAGGTAATGGCAACCCACCCCAGTATTCTTGCCGTGAAAACTAAATGGATCAGTACAACCAGAGATATGTCGGTATACCATTGGAAGATGGGACTCCCAGGTCGGAAGATGGTCAAAATGTGTCAGAGTATACAGCGCTGGGGCTGCCAATGTTCCTTCTAGACCTCAGAGTAATATGTTCTATTGAGTAAGCAGACACTCACAAAAGATTAGATAAAATAGTCTATTTACTCTATGTACATACACAGTCAATACATAGTCCAATAATGTCCACAGATACAGATGATAATGAAGATAGTAACGAGAAGAGAATGAACACCAGTGCTCCTCTGCTTATATACTTAAATTGACCAATCACATTATAGGTCAAATACATTATCTACCACACCCAGCTTAAACTATATCAGTTGTGGTATGAGTCACTTCTTTCATCATTCTTCAACAATGGCTGCTGATAGAATGACTTGCAGAACTTAATGCCTCTCACCTGTCTAATTAATCTACTTGTAAATTCTGGGTATTATACAAACCCCAACACCCCTCCAATTTACAATAGACATTACATTTCAATTAAACATTATAGAAGACATACACATATTGGATACACACATCCTATGTCTCTCTATACATAAAGGCTTGGTCATTATATCTGCTACGTTATTTTCAGATGGACAATACTTTAATTCAGTCAGAGATTCCTTCACAGCATTTCTAACATTTTGATACTTAATATCCACATGTTTGCTTCTCCCTCTGATTTTATCATTCTTTGCCATCTGGATACACGCCTCACTATCTTCATATACAATTATAGGTTTCACAATTGTTACATTAACATCCCTTAACAATTGCCTATACCATATGACTTCTGAACATAGGTCAGATAGTGCAGCGTACTCTGCCTCTGCAGTAGATACAGCGACAGAACTCTGTTTCCAAGACCTCCACCCCACCAAGGTGTCACCAAACATGATTATCAATCCAGATATTGATTTCCTATCATGTACATCATTGCCCCAGTCACTATCTACATAGCACTTAATTTCTAATGGTCTACATGGTTTAATTAACAAACATTTATTAATTGTCCCTTTGAGATACCTAAACAAACGTTTAATTCCCATCCAATGCCTCTGGGTAGGTTGTACAATGTACCTACTCAGTACATTCACCGCATTTCCGATGTCGGGACACGACCATTGTGCTAGGTATAACTAACTCCCTATGATTGATTGATAGCGTTCCTGATTACATGATGGTTTGATCTTCGTCTCCAGCCTCTGTCTTAAGAAAATCAGTTGTCATCGGGGTAGGAACCTCCTTGCAATGTTCCATATCGCTGTTTCAGCAGCTGTTCAATTTTCTTTTGCTGCTCTAGAACGTAACCCGCATCAACCTTCTGAATACCTACGCCTAGATAATTCCTAATCTCTCCCAAATCTTTTAAATCAAACTGTTGCTTGAGTTGTTCAGTAAATTCATTTACCCTCCTTTGATTCTTTGCTATAAAACTTAAGTTATCTACAAAGATCAATAGCAACACCTGTTCATCATTACATTGCTTAATATATAGACATGGGTCTGCCTTACTACACTTAAAACCCATTCTTTGCAATGCTGCATCTAAACGCAGGTTCCAGCAACGCGCTGATTGTTTGAGTCCATACAAAGCTTTCTGCAATTTGTACACTCTTCCTGCCTCTTTAGATTCGTAGCCTGGAGCTTCTGCCATATAAATTTCTTCCTTTAATTCAGCATGCAGATATACTGTGGTGATATAATGATTAACAATACAATTCCCAGATGCTGCCAGCACTAAAGCAAACCTCAATGTCTCACCTCTTAGCGTTGAGGCAAAAACTTCATCATACGTCTGATGCTTTACCTGGGAAAACCCCTGAGCTACAAGTCTAGCTTTGTATTGGATATCACCATTTACTAAGGTCTTCTTTTTATAAACCCACCTACAACCTACTGCTTTCTGTCCCTCAGGCAGCCTGGTAGATGTGAAAACCTTATGGGCATTAATGGCATTCATTTCTATATCCATAGCAGCTTTCCACTTTTTCTGCTCCCGTGGTGGCAACACTAATACCTCTGAATAGCTATGTGGTTCATAATTTACATAACACAGTTTAACATCACCTGGTTTGTAACGCTGCGGAGGTATGCCCTTATTTTGTCTTTCAGATCTGCATAATATAGTGGGCTCCTGTTTCACTGGCACACTAGGAGTTAATTTTTCTTCTTCCTTAATTTCCTCTCTGGCAGCTTGCCGCTGCGAGAGCTCGGTCTGTCTTTGATTGGGAATAAAAACTTCACTCCCCCCGTGTAACCTCTGCCAATTACTATGCTCACTAAAACTTGCTGATCTTGATATAACAATCCGTTTCTGGCCATCCGTAAACCTATGTCCTTTGGTTCCTGGCTCATAGCCCACAAAAATCATTTTCTGTGCCTTAGCCTTCAACAGATAACAAAAACCAAAATGAGTATAGTCATCAACAATTACAAAAACATACTTAGCACCACCTAATGTGGCTGGCAATGGGTCAATTAGGTCAGCATTAACAAGTTCAAAGCATTTATGTGACACTATCACTATGTTTGCTTACTGGATAAACCTTTGACTTAGATATCTTACATGCCGTGCAATCCAGATAAGCTTGGCACTGTTTCAAATCCATTCCAGTACCTCCTTCAGACATCTTTTCAACCACTTTGAAACTGCATGTCCTAGCCTTCTGTGCCACAAATGTTCACACGAATTATAATATGGTTTGTTGATAAATGCTGCATGGGCTACATCATCTGTCTTGGGTTCCAATTTGTATAAATTGTTCTGTAATAAACCATTTCCACAGACAAGATTATTTTTCATAATAATACATTCACCCCCAACAAACCGTACTTCATATCCTTTCTTATCCAATTGAGAAACACTAAGGATATTATATTCCAGGTCTGGTACACATAACATATTTAAATCAACATTTAAACAAGGTACAAATACAGACCCCTGCCCAGTTACAGATGCACAGTTACCATTAGCCAAGCTAACATGATCCTGTTCAGCTTGCTTGAAATCTGTAAACATCTTCTGGTTGTTGGCAATAAGTTTGCTTGCTCCGCTGTCCAAAAGCCACTTTTGCTTAAAATTTGACTTGATAACAGACAGCTGTGCTCCGCTCCGTTGCTGAGCTGTCTTCGGCTTGCCCTTTGCCCTACTTTTCTTATCATAGTCTTTCTGGAAATGCAGCGTCGAGCCACAGCGAAAACATCACTTCACAGCCAACACTTTTTCATTATCTGTGCAGGAAAAATCCTCCCTCACAGATTCCTTTCTACGTGGCATAGTTACTTTCCTTTGAGATTCAGTTCTCCTTTGCTCTTCCTCAAGAAGCCGACCGGTTAAATAATTAACAGTCAAATCCCTTTCAGATATTGACCCAAAACCGGTCGCTAAGTTATCCCACATCTCATTTAGTGAACTAAGAATAACAAACACTTTATGCGCTTCTGTAAATTGCATCTCACACTGTGCCAATTCTAAGAAGAGCCCCGTCATGTACTGTAAATGTGCTGAGACGCTGTCTCCTTCACTCAAATGTGCACGATACAGCTTTCTGGTTAACATGACTTTACAAAGAGGTGTGCTTTGGAGATACACATCCTTTAAGGAATCCCAGCACTCTTTAGCTAACAGTTTGCCATGCACATAATTTATCTGACTGTCCTCCATGCACAAAACTATGCTGGACAATGCTCTCTTGTCTCTTAATATATCCTCCTCATCTAAGACATCAGGTGGACTACTCACGGCTCCCCAAAGTCCTTCACGACGCAAAAACATTTCCATCTTATACGCCCACGAAAGATAATTGGATTCATTCAGCCGTGTTAGAGGGAAACCACCTCCGATAGTAGACTGCATCTTTGCTGTAGACTGCATCTTTGCTGTGCTCACCGCTCACGGCCCCTCCTGGGCAAGATAACGATGAATAAATGGCACAGAGTTCACAGAACGTCCCACAGCTCCAAGCCTGTCTTAGGAAACACACAGCCAGGCACGGAACCGGTAAAAGCTCCAAATCCGCCCCAGATAGCCACACGACTCCTGGATAGGCTTCAACGTCCACACAGCTGTGCCAGTGACCTGTTAGAGTCCCAACTGGACACGTTCCACTGCTGGGCCCATAACCTGTCAGAGTATACAGCGCTGGGGCTGCCAATGTTCCTTTTAGACCTCAGAGTAATACGTTCTATTGAGTAAGCAGACACTCACAAGAGATTAGATAAAATAGTCTATTTACTCTATATACATATGCAGTCAATACACAGTCCAATAACGTCCACAGATACAGATGATAATGAAGATAGTAACAAGAAGAGAATGAACACCAGTGCTCCTCTGCTTATATACTTAAATAAACCAATCACATTATAGGTCAAATCCATTATCTACCACACACAGCTTAAACTATATCAGCTGTGGTGTGAGTCACTTCTTTCATCATTCTTCAACAATGGCTGCTGATAGAATGACTTGCAGAACTTAATGCCTCTCACCTGTCTAATTAATCTACTTGTAAATTCTGGGTATTATACAAACCCCAACAAAATGCTACTGGGGAGGAACAGAGGATAAGTTCAACTAGCCCCAGATGCGATGACGCAGCTAGCTCAAAGCCGAAAGGACGGCTAGCAGCCGACGGTGCTGGTGGTGAACGACGAATCCGATGTTCTAAAGATCAACACACCATAGGAACCTGGAATGTAAGATCTATGAGCCAGGCCAAATTGGATGTGGTTATTGGTGAGATGTCAAGATTAAATATAGACATTTTAGGTGTCAGTGAACTGAAATGGACTGGAATGGGCCACTTCACATCAGATGACCACCAGATCTACTACTG
Organism: Charina bottae; assembly: GCA_023362775.1. NCBI lineage: Eukaryota > Metazoa > Chordata > Lepidosauria > Squamata > Charinaidae > Charina > Charina bottae. The sequence goes on along the minus strand of JALMGJ010000028.1, from coordinate 3,596,624 downwards.
TGGACAAGAGGACCACAGAAGAAATGGAGTAGCCTTCATAATTAATAATAAAGTGGCTAAAGCAGTGCTTGGATACAATCCAAAAAAAAGATAGAATGATCTCAATTCGAATTCAGGGTAAGCCATTTAACATCACAGTGATCCAAATATATGCCCCAACCACAGATGCTGAAGAAGCAGATCAGTTCTATGAGGATCTGCAGCACCTACTGGATAATACACCAAAAAGAGATGTTATTTTCATTACAGGAGACTGGAATGCTAAGGTGGGTAGTCAAATGACACCTGGAATTACAGGCAAGCATGGTCTGAGAGAACAAAATGAAGCGGGACATAGGCTGATAGAATTTTGCCAAGACAACTCACTGTGCATAACAAATACTCTCTTCCAACAACCTAAAAGACGACTTTATACATGGACTTCACCAGATGGTCGACACCGAAATCAGATTGACTACATCCTTTGCAGCCAAAGGTGGCGGACATCTATACAGTCGGTAAAAACAAGACCTGGAGCTGACTGTAGTTCAGATCACGAACTTCTTATTGCACAATTTAGAATCAGACTAAAGAGAATAGGGAAGACCCACAGATCAGTTAGATATGAGCTCACTGATATTCCTAAGGAATATGCAGTGGAGGTGAAGAATAGATTTAAGGTACACAGAACACATCATGCGACGTGCTGGGCTTGATGAATCCAAGGCTGGAGTTAAAATCGCTGGAAGAAACATTAACAATCTCAGATATGCAGATGATACCACTTTGATGGCTGAAAGCGAGGAGGAGCTGAGGAGCCTTATGACAAAGGTGAAAGAAGAAAGTGCAAAAGCTGGGTTGCAGTTAAACCTCAAAAAAACCAAGATTATGGCAACCAGCTTGATTGATAACTGGCAAATAGAGGGAGAAAAAGAGGAGGCAGTGACAGACTTTGTATTTCTAGGCACAAAGATTACTGCAGACGCTGACTGCAGCCAGGAAATCAGAAGACGTCTACTTGGGAGGAGAGCAATGGCAAATCTTGATAGTTAAGAGCAGAGACATCACACTGACAACAAAGATCCGCATAGTCAAAGCAATGGTATTCCCTGTAGTAACCTATGGCTGCGAGAGCTGGACCATAAGGAAGGCTGAGCGAAGGAAGATAGATGCTTTTGAACTGTGGTGTTGGAGGAAAATTCTGAGAGTGCCTTGGACTGCAAGAAGATCAAACCAGTCCATACTCTAAGAAATAAAGCCAGACTGCTCACTTGAGGGAATGATATTAAAGGCAAAACTGAAGTACTTTGGCCACATAATGAGAAGACAGGATACCCTGGAGAAGAAGCTGATGCTAGGGAAAGTGGAAGGCAAAAGGAAGAGGGGCCGACCAAGGGCAAGATGGATGGATGATATTCTGGAGGTGATGGACTCAACCGTGGGGATGGTGACGGCCGACAGGAAGCTCTGGTGTGGGCTGGTCCATGAAGTCACGAAGAGTCAGAAGCGACTGAACGAATAAACAACAACATGTACTATATACCAGCATTTGAAAAAAATTCCTCAGTATAGTAGATCTCATTATAGCAACAGCAAAGTTTATAGAGCAAGGGTCGGAAATGGCGGCTCTTGAGCCAGATCTGGCTCTTTGGCCCCTCAGCTCTGGCTCTCTGTCTGCCGCCTGATCCGTAGCTGGGCGGCGAGGAAGAGGACGCTGCCGCCACCTCCTCCTCCTCTGCCGGCAGGAGAGGAGGAGCGGCTGCCCGCCTGCCTCCGCCCGCCCTGAGGGGACCCACCCGGCGGCGGCGGTGGCTCCCCTGAAGCGCGCCGCTTGTCGCCGCCCGCCTCGTTTCCCGCCCCATCACTTCCTTGGCCCGACGCGGGTGGCCGGAAGCGGCAGCCCCGCCCGCGCTGAGTGGCGGTAGCACGGCCCCGCCGCCGCCACCCTTTCTCTCCGGCTCGGATCCCGGGAAGGCAGCGGGGGGCCTTGCGGAGGGAGGCAGGCAGGCAAGCAGGTGGGGCGGGTGGGCGGCCCGGGCCTCCACCTCCGGGCCCGCCACCCTTGGCGCCTGTGCGGCTCCCCCGCGCCCACTCCGCCCGGCCAGACATGCCCCGCTCTGGAGGCCGGGCTCGCCGAGGAGGACCATGACTGCGGCAGCGGCGGTGGCTCCCCTGAAGCGCGCCACTTGTCGCCGCCCGCCTCGTTTCCGCCCCCCTTCATTTCCTTGGCCCGATGCGGGCGGGCGGAAGCGGCAGCTCCTAGCGCGGAGCAACCCTTATCCTCCCTTATCCCTTCACCTAGCAACGGGCAGCGATGCTGCCGCCGCAACTGCTTCGTGGGGGCGGGAGGGGCTTCGTCTCCTCGTCTCCCCACCCCATTTCCCGGGCTGTGAGAACAACGGCCTGAGCCGGCGACTTAGCACTGGCCCCCTCCTCCTTGCGCAGCTGTGCCCCATCTAGGTTCGTCAGGTCTGCGCGTAACAGCGGTCTTGGTTCGGGGAAGCCGTGGCTTCTCCGGGAAGAGGGGAGGGGGTCGCCCGCCCTTCCCCCTCCTCCCCCTCCCGCCTGTTAGACCAGAGCCGGGGCAGCAGCAGCAGCTTCCCCTGGAACCCAAGCTGGGCGTGGGGGTGGCTGGTGGGCTTTGCGCTTCCGCCTCGGTGCTTGCTCCGTGGCCTCCTTGGGTGCCCCCCGGACGATCAACCCGGACAGGTTGCTGCAGTGCCAGATGGTCCAGGCCCCCGCGCACCCTTGGCAAAAACGTGCTCCAGAAGTTTTCACGGGAAGGGCCTGATTTGGGGAAGAAGGCGATGCTGGAGCGTCGCTTTCCATGCCCGACTCGCCAGCAGCAGCAGCAGCTGAAAAGGCTGCAAAAGTCACGGGCTCGCCGAGGAGGACCATGACTGCAGTGGCGAACGGGGCGAGCCTGGAGGACTGTCACTCCAACCCTGCTGGCTGCGCCCCCTCCCTCCGTGAGCCCCTCGACTCTTCCATGCGATTGGCCCAGCTCCCATCCGCGGGGCTGCTCCGCCTTCGCCCCGAGGTCTCCTGGGAAGCCCGTCCTGCTGCACTAAGGGGGCTTGGACCCAGGACCCCGGGCGCAGGACTGCACCTCTTCACCCGACCTGTTAGCAAGGGCCCCGGGAAGCACAGCCCTCCACAACGAGCTGCACAGCCCACTTCGCCTCCCTACCTTGAGAGACCAGGCAGGTCCCGTTCCCCCCCGACCCTCCCAAAATCCAGATTCGGCTTCCCACCCGCCCCAATAAGCCACATGATTGGCCCCCGCCCGCAAACCCCACCCCCTTCCACGCGATTGGCCCCCGCCCGCAAACCCCGCCCCTGACTCTCGAGCATTTCAAAATGTGCACGAGCATGTCAAAATGGCTCCCGGCATAAAAAGTTTGCCGACCCCTGTATAGAGGATAATACTAGTTACATTTTGGTCACCTACTGAGGGCCACATCTGCCATTGATTACTGTATTACATCTTCACTCATTTTGAATATGAATATGAATACTTTTTATTACGGTTACTGACCAGAATTGCAAACAAAAACACATTAAAAATAAAAGTAAAGTAAAAACGAAACAAGATAAAATATTTCAGTTGGTGGTAGGTTCGTCAGTGGATAATAAAAGTCTGCCTAATTTTACAGGCAGTATAACAAAATTCAGCTACATTCAAGGAGAATGAATCATACTCATCTGATAACAATAACTGTACATACAAAAGATCAGAATTTCCCAGGTGTTTTACCAGGTAAGGAGTTATAAGGTTGGTCGTTGAGTGCTTATAGAAGGTACAGTATAACAGGACATGAGCTGTAGTTTCAACAGCCCCTTGTCCACAGGGACACAGTCTCAGCTCATAGGGGATTTTTTTGTATCAGCCCTCCAAAACTGCTTTGGGGAGAGTGTTGAAGCATGCTAAAGTTAGTGTAGTGCTCTTCGGAATTTGGAAACAGTTATGTGGTGTAAGTATCTCACAGGTTTATAAAAAGGGGCTTGACTGCTCAGAAAAAAATGTTCTTAGGTAGAGCAGACTGGTCCTGTTGGGCTTCCAGGTCTTTGATAGGTTGTTTAAATGCACTGAGTCAAGAATGCCTCCCTAGAAAAGCCAAGATGTTGAAGTTTTTGTGAGATTATGTTGAACCATATTGATTTCCATATTGATGTCCTCAATAAGGAAATTACTCAAACCTGTGGGAAAGAACAGTAACTTCAACCAATGTGCTATGATACAGGTCCATGCACCTGTTTTGACCTTAGATCGCCCTGCCTCCCTCCTTAATATTACATTTGGAACGCAAGGGGCTGCCTGGAATATAGCCGTTAGGAATTTAGATTGGACCCTTTCAAGAGGAGTAAAGGAAATATAAGGTCCTAGCTGGGCACTGAAAAGTAGTTGTGCATGAGCCTTATTAATTTATTTTATTTATTTATTTTATTTTTATCCCGCCTTTATTATCTTTATAAATAACTCAAGGTGGCGAACATACCTACTACTCCTTCCTCCTCCTATTTTCCCCACAACAACAACCCTGTGAGGTGAGTTGGGCTGAGAGAGAGTGACTGGCCCAAGGTCACCTAGCTGGCTTTCATGCCTAAGGCAGGACTAGAACTCACAGTCTCCTGGTTTCTAGGCCAGCACCTTAACCATTAGCTGAATATAGTTTCAGTGCTGCTGGGATATGCTGTGGTCCTCTGGTAAAATGAAAAGATTGAATTGTGGCCGTGTTTTTTGAGCATTTTGTATGACATAATTTTGGTGTGCACTGTTTGGTAGAACTATGGAAAACCATGCCCAAATATTTAAAAGATTTAAATCGTTCAATCCTCTGGCCAATTATCCTACAAGTGTGCAGTTTAGGTCTCTTTGCAAAGATCAGGATCGTAGTTCTACTATAGTTGATTTCAAGTGCTTGCTCAGAGCAGTAATTGGCCAGAGCATTCAGAGCTTGTTTAAGTCCAATTAATGTTTGTGATAGAAGTACTATGTCATCTGCATACAACAAAGTTGCAGTATGTCTGTTTGCTAGTTTGGGGGGGTGATGTTCTAATTGATTTATTTTGGCCACAAGTGGATTTATGTACAGATTGAACAGCAGGAGAGCTAAAATACATCCCTGCCTCACTCCTCTGTAAGTTGGAATCTCTATGCTATTTGATTCATCCTTCCATCTTCATTAGACCAGAGCTTTCCAAACTGTGTGTCGTGACACAAAAGGGTGTCGCCACACACAGTCTGGTGTGTCAGCACACAACCCGGATGCGCTGATCATCATCAGCGCTTCCGGGTTTTCTCACGGCGACACACCAACTGCAGCGTGCAAAACCCGAAAGCGGCAGCAGCACTTCTGGGTTTTTGCGCGCTGCCGCAAGGACGGCACTTCCGGGTTTTCCCGTGGCGACGGAAAGCCCTGCATTAGACAATACTGGAATTGTTTTCCCATCAGGATCTTTCTTTCACCAGAGTAGAGTTATATTCAGCTTCAGATCCATTACCTTCTCATAGGTACCAAGATATTCCCTTGCATTCAAGGATATCGGACCAGTCTAACAAACTAAAATGAAATGGCAGGAGCTTTACCCTGGAGGGCTCCAAACAGAAGGAGAATGGAGCTCAGAATAAAAAATCACTTAGACACAGAAGACATACCAATCGAAGAGACATATTTATCAATGAGAGTGAAAGAACTACAGTTATGAGGAAATAATCAGTTCTTCCCACTTCCTAATCACTTTATATTTTGGTACCCCACTCTAAAAGCAATCAGTGATGATCCAGCAAGAACATCAAACCACACATAATCCTACCCCAAAGGTATTTTTGAATATATACTAGCAGAGCACCTCCAGAGGATCTAATACAGATGAAGATCATTCCCCTAGCATTGTCCTTCCCCCTCACATTGCAACGAACATTAATTCCATTTTTTCCTATTATAGTTAGCCATATATGATAGCCCCTGACCTTTTAAGAAGGGTGGACTGATGAAAGAATGGGCTCCCCACACTGCATATTGCAACACCTACCTCAAAAACCTCACCTTGTTTCAGTAATTACTTCCAGACAATTTAAATAAAAGTGAAACTGTGTATTACACATTAAATATAATTTGACCATCAATTTACCTTTTTCCCTCTTTCTTTCATATGTCAGTCCTTCAAGTCCAAACCAGGAAACCAAAACCAAGAATACTAACACTACCTTTATTGTAAGGTTACAGTAACAGAATCTTGCAAATCTGAAAGCACTTCCCCCTCCTCTGCCTTTATGTTCCAGAGAACTAAAAGAAAAAAGGTAGATAAATAGGTACCACTTTGGTGGGATGGTAACAGCGTTCCGCATGCGTCATGCTGGCCACATGACCGCAGAAGCGTCTTTGGACAGCGCTGGCTCTTCGGCTAAGAAACAGAGATGAGCACCGCCCCCTAGAGTCGGACACGACTGCAGGGGAAAACCTAGGGAGGGTCAATTCTGAGACACTTTCTCCACTCCGTTCCCGCTTTGGATCCAGATTTCGTTTATGAGACTGTTGTCTAGGTTGCGGCTCTTCCTCCTCTCTCTCAAGGTTATTCTCACAACCTGTTATACATAGCCCTTTTTCCATTTTGTGTCATGTCGGTTTGTACTGTAATAATATTGCAGAAAGAAAAAGGCTACTCTGGAGCCTTTTTGCTTGAGGAATGAAGTACAGGTAGTCCTCAACTTATGACCATTCATTCAGCAACCATTCAGAGTTATGATGCTGAACAAGAGGGACTTACAACAGGTCCTCTGAGTTCCGGCCATTGCAGTATCCCCACAGGAATTCTGGTCCCAATTGCCATCGTAAGCTGACTACCTGTAAAATTATTTTAGATCAGAGCTTTCCAAACTTTTCATGTTGGTGACACAGTTTTTAGACATGCATCATTTTGCGACACACTCTTACAGCAGGGCACAAGGCAGGCACTAGGACCTGTGCAGAATCACAGCAGGTTTGGAGGCAGCAAGACACAAGGCAGGCACTAGGACCTGCGCGGAATCTTGGCAGGGATCGGAGGCAGCAGCAGCCGCAACACACCCAGACACTGCAGCCGACACACTAACGTGTCCCGACACACAGTTTGGAAAGCTCTGTTTTAGATAAATAATTTTTAAATGACATGTTTCCTGCCTGTTCACAGATCTGATCATAGATACCTTATTTTTCAGAGGCATTCACATACCCATTCCCACTGTAAAAATGGCACTTATAGAATTGATCAAATAAATGCAGCACATGATAAGAAAAAAGTCCTATAGTTGAAATCCAGGATTTATAACTAGAGGCAGGGAACCATCACATATATTTGGTCTCAGCAGGGGTGGGGGGTCATAGAAAGCTCAATCTGCTATAATATTGTGCAGTGTTTCCCCCAAAGTCAGAGAGGCATACCCAAACTTTTTTTAGATCATTTAATTTTTGAAGGGCAGAGGCCTGCTCAAGAAAGTTGCAAGGTCAAAGCAAAAATATAATGGACCAACTAGGAAAAGAACTTGATTTGATTTGATTTTAAATATAGTTAATAGGACTGCATTTAATAATTTTCTCTTTCTGTGATCCTAAAAATTACAATTCAGGAGCTCTGGGAACTGCACCAAACCCTTGGAGAAAGGGGGAGCTACATATGGAGGTTATGCATTCCTTCTCTAAGGATTCCTCCCCACAGCATCTGAAATAACCTTTCTTTGGAAGCTTTTGTTCCCACAGTTTATATCAATCCATTATCTTTCCATTCTCCAAACTTGCTCAAAAAGACATCAGTGGCCTATGACAACATCAAGACATCAAGCAATGCATAGGATTGAAGCCTAAATCACACTTGATACTTTTTTTCAAAACAAAGATTGAAATGGTTCCTTTTTCACTTTCAGACATTATCTGGCTTGCCAGATCAAGATTCTTTCTATGATGCTGTTGACTGTCTAGAAGAGCTGGGGATGGAAATTATTTCACGGAAACATCTGAACAAGAAAGGATCAGATTTGGACTTAGTAGAGCAATTCAACATTTATGAGGTAACATAATATACCCTTCTCCTTTACAGCTTGAGAATATTTCATAGCTGAGTTTGCAAGGAAAGTAAATCTATAGTAATATTGGCCTATTTATTGCCAACAGCTGAAGATCTGTTTATGCACTACAGATGCAGGTACATGGTATAGTTTATTGTAAAATGCACTTTTTTACTAGACAGGGATAATACCATAAAACATTTTTACTGAACTGTGTGACTACAATTGAATTGTGTTAATATTGATAGTTGTAATACTGATACAGTGCAGCAGTTTTATACTAATAGGGAATAAAAACATCCAACATTAAGAAAAGGCTCTACTTGGAAGTGCTCCACATGCATAATTATTATCCAGAATGATGCAATAATTGTGCAGTAAGTTTTCTTTTACCACTTTATATTAATACTATTTCCCACCAGACTTCCAGCTTTGTTCCCCCACCCTCCCCACCATAAGCAGCATATTCATAGCACTCTTCAAGGTTTCTGCCACTCCTTCCCTGAACCAGCCATCACTTCTTTGAGCTGGCCCATGTGAGAGTGCTCAAGGAGCAGCTATCCAGTGCCATGCCACCTTCCTTTTCTTCCCTCATCCCAGCACTGGGCACTCAAGTAGCAACTGGCAAGGTGGGAGCACCGCTGTGGAGCTTAATGTTGCCCCATTATTTAACAGGAGGCGGAAACTACAGGATCCAAGAAGTGGGGTTAAATGGGACTTCCCATATTCCCTGTCCCACAACTCCAGAGGAGAGAGCAAAAGTCTTTGCATAGCTTTTCTCTTGGAGTAAGAGCCAAGTCAACATTTTATTGGCTTCACTTCTTAAACTGTACAAAAGCTCATGCAACATCATGAGGGCATGGGGCATGTTGGTTTCTTTGGTGATCCCCCCCCCCCCCCACAATGTATGAAAAAGGTCCAAACCAGTCCTTATGCATTTCCAGGAGTCAAGTAAAGAAGAACCCAGTGTAAAACAATAAATGGTAAACTATTTAAGGAAGGACCAAATATGGTTTCTTAGTACTACAAGCTTATTTTCAGGTTACATAAACTAAATGCCATATTAGGTGGAAGAATGGATAAATAAACAAATTTGGATTAATTCATTTTCTACAGTAATACATTTCACTTTGAATGCTGCTTCTGTGGGATTATGCTGTGTATGGGGTTAAGGCGCAGAGTAATCAGACAGAGTGCAGCTTTTATGGCTAAAATGTTTACTTGTAATAAAAGGCAATAAATGTATATACAGTTACATTATTGCAGAAAGAAAAAACATACATACAAGCAGAGTTTCGTGTTTATTTCCAGTGACAGACATGAAGGCCCATGCCATGGCCCACATACACAGCCACGCATAGCTACGCCTTTCCTAGTCTTGAGAGGTAGAACATACACACGAACATGGCTAAAAGACCAGACAGAAGTCGAGAAGCATAGACCCATAGTTCACAGCTGAGATATACACTTGTTTCAGCTTTCGGATTGGAGGAATCTTAGAGCCATGGGTCATAAAGTTTTTCAGATTAACAAAGCCTAAAGCGTTCAGGATTGCACATAGTATAAACTGCCATGAGATGGCAGTGTTGCACGTTGTCTCACCCCCTCGAGAGTGTGGGCTTTGGTTCCCATGAGATAGTTATTTCGGACTGAGAAAATAACATCACATGATACCTTGGCTGGCCAAGGCTACCCACCTGTGCCTTCCTTATCAGTTCCTTTGTTTTGGGAACCAGACAGTAAAGAAAGCGATTTGCTTTTCACAGAAAAACCCTGACAGCTTCTCCAAGTTTCCACAGTAGTTTAACTTCATCCTTTTAACTCATAGCTTTCCAAACTGTGTGTCGCGACACAATACTGTGTCGCTTGTGGGGCCCAGGTGTGTCACGCGAAAACCTGGAAAGGCTGATGGTGCACCGCCGTCCACGGCGGCGGGCCATCAGCGCTTCCCAGTTTTCGCATAGCACACCAGGACGCCGATGCCGCAGTGGGCAAAAACCCGAAAGCGCCACGGTGGCAGCGCACGAAAACCTGAAAGCGCCGCGGCAGCAGCGCTTCCAGGATTTCGCGCGCCACCGTTGGTGTGTCGCCAGCGAGAAAAGTTTGGAAAGCCCTGTTTTAGCTGATGGAGGCTATAGCTGTCTAAACTGTGTTGATAGCAAAAAGTTTTCAGACCCTGTAGCTTTTTTAGTTCCCTGGGGTTCAAAACTAACCAATTATTGTTTCTGGGTACAGTTTAGCCTGTCTGTGTCACTATGGGAGCCAAACCTCTCCCATCTTGCCATGAAACGCAGGCAGCGAGCAGAGAGGGGGGGAAATTGTGCTGAAAGGAAACCCACGTGAAAACGGCCGGCATTCTTTCTCAGGCCGTTAGAGGGTTGTTTGAGCGCAGGAGGAAAAGTCAAGGACAAATACCATCTGGAGAGAGCGGAGATGGCGCGGGTGGTGGGGTTGCACCCAGAAGACGAAAAGGAAAGTTACCAGTGATTGCTGTCGGGAGGAGAAGGGGGTTTGTCAAGAAGAAAGGGGGGAAATGCTTTAAGCTGATGAATTGCACACGGAAGTTTAATTGTGTCTTCGCTTTGGAACTAGATGCTAGTATTCATTAAAAGAACTTATTCATATTCTACATAGCTTGTGTTTAAGTTGCTGTTTGTGAAGTTTAGAACTAGGGCCCTCACAGTCTGCTATGAAAGGGCCATGCCTAGATTCATAGGAGGGAGAGAACTATTCCAGTAATGACATGAGGAGGTGACTGGTAGGGAATATGAACAGCAGAAGGCTCCCTCTCACACTGCCTTTTCAACCTTCCACAAATACACATCTCCCCATCCTTCTTAGAAATTCCAGCATCTGTCTCTATTTTTCATGCCAAGGGTACATAACAAGGGACAGGCAATGTTTTGGGTGGGAGCTGCACTTAAGATTTCATTATTACCTTTACTTTTAGTCTCCCAGGGCTCAGGCAGCATTCTTATACAGGAACAGAAGAGGGAGCATATGTTCTATTTGGAATTTTTGCATAGACAAATTGATTCTTAAACATGTATAAAAAACATCACAAGTCTCCTGTTGTCCTGCATAATCCAGATTAATGAATCCTTGATAAATAACAGTCATGAAAAGACATTTCCAGATGTCTCTGTGAGACAAAACAAACATATAAATCAGTGTAGGAATGTATTGTATGCATTATCCCCCAAACTTTCCATTTCATTCTTTTCAGATGACATTGAGACATGAAGATGGTGATGACAATGGAAAACCTCTTCCTACTGGCTGCAAAGACAGAAGAAGGGCCAGTCTTGGTTCCAGTGAACGAAGAGGGCTAGAACGTAGGAGGAGCAGGAGGCATTCCATCCAGAGTGTCAAGAGCACTTTATCAGCCCCTACCAGCCCCTGCACTCATTCAAGCCCTAATTTCATGTGTGGCCATAGACAGAACACTGAAGAATATAGTGAGAAGTAAGTATAGGAGATAAGAAGTGTTCCTGGTCTCTTTTTGCCTTCCACATTTTCAATTTACTGTGGCTCTTAATTGGTTGATATAACTCCACCCCCACAGTTCTGCTTAATTTTGCTTAAAATAACATATACGCGTGTAATGTTTTTTGCAACATGCTACTTGCTCAGTTACTGATTCCTGAAAATGAAACTAATTCCTAAGGAAATAGTCAACCTGTTGATACTTAAATAATTTTCCAAGTAAATTGAAAATGGAAAGGAATGAATGCAAACCAGTTCTGTCTTTTTTGATAAAGTATATGGGGGAAATGAAAATATTGTGGTTTGATGTAACCACAATCATATAAGAGCTCAAAAGAGGACAAGAAGCTATTACTGATATAAATATGATGAATAAATAAATAAATTACAAAATAGGAGTTATTTAATGAATATGTTCATCGAAATATGTCATTCCAGTGCTGGCTTAACACCTACTTAGCTTTTAATTAAAGAAATTAGTAACTTCTTTCCATTTATGTAACATCCATATTATGGCAATACTGCTTTCATGCTTTCTAGAAACCCTTGATCATTTATGCTTGCAGACATATCAAGTAATCCTTGTCATTTCCAATTATTGTGAAGAAGTGCACATAATCTGGTATATCCTTCAATTTACAAGCATGCATTTTTAGATCAATAATTTTATTTCACTGATATACATTCATTTTTAATCTAAAAGTTTGGTTTGTGGTGTGTGGGGGGGGAAGGTTTTGCCATAAATATCAATGTTTATGGTAAAATAGTTTTCAGATTTGAAAACCAAAACAGAGTATTTTATAGTACCAGTCTAGACAGCTGAGGACTGCTATTTTATCTGGAACAGTGAACAGACCAAACTGTTAATTCAAATGTGTCTCAGTTTGGTGAAGGTTCCATAGTTATAAATACCAATGCATCCTTTTAGGCTGGGAAGGATATGAAGACTAGGGAAGGTGGGGAAATCTGGGGGAAACAGGCAGTACAATCTGAGGTACAAATTACAGGGATTTTTTTTTTAGATGATACATTTTGCTATCCCAAATCAATTTATAGATTGCAATATTATTGTGTATTCTAGTTTTGTAGCTATTTTTATTATGTGTTTCACTTGGAAAAGGGGGAAATATCAGCTGCGCTACCTTCTTCTTTGAGTTGGGAAGTCTGCTTTTTATAAGATTGCTACTCTCTAACTGGGTCTGAGTACTTGTTGAATCAGCTTCCTTACAAGTCCTGGACTTTTCCTTAAACATTCTAATGAAGCTTGTATGTAAAACTGTATGTTAACAACCTTGTTCACTCAGTTTGAATCATGAGCTCTCTGAAAAGGGAAGCCTGCTTGTGAGCGGCTCCACTGCCAGTGAGGTCAGTAACTCGTTCCAAGCAGTATCAAACCCATTCCCTGTGACCTCTGCACTGTTGTACATGATGGCAGTAACCTTCTGCGTGCCCATTTCAGGAGAGAACCTAGGAGGAAAAGAATCAAAAGCCAAGAATGAAAAAGAAAGAACCATAAATTCACTCCCATCTATCTTCCCTCCATTACACCTCCCCCTCCCTCCCCCCAAAAAACTGGTTGTTGGTCTCATTCTCTCACTCTTGACAGCTTAATAAAACTATAAAATATATATCAATCACAATTTTTATTATTTTATTTATTTATAATTCAAATTTTGCCACCGCCCATCTCCCCCAGAAAGGAAATTTCCATATTCCATCCTGTAGATTGCTTTCTGTATATGATATACTCACATATTAAACATTCTTGCTAATTCTGATAACTTTTTTATCATTTGAAATAACCTTTTAAAAGGATTCACACATTTATATAGTGAACAACATGTGTATGGAATGAAAAATCTTTTTTCCATATATGATGATGCGTTAGCACATTGATCATCATATATTGTTTTCTACCTAGAATTTGATTCATGTACGTATTATATGCTGTAAACCATTATTGTCAGCTTCTGTAGCATTTGTGCTTGACAGTCTTTCTATCTTAAAAATTAAGACATTGCTTTGAGGACGAGCATAAAACATTGTGAAGTTGCAATATATTGAAAAGCATATGCCACATATGGCTAGTTGTTATATCTAAAGCAGGAATTTGGCTGAAGCTCATGTAAGTCATGTGATATTTGTTATGTTGGTTTACTGCTAAAGCCTATGACTTGGGTCACAGATAAAATGACAGCATCATCAGCATGTAAAAGAATGAAAATTGATTTGTGAGCTAGAGTTGAAGGATGGAATTCACATTTGGCAAGGGTCTATATAATGTCATTAATATAAAAGTTGAATAATAAAAGGGCCAGGTTACATTCCTGTTTAATCCTCTTTTGAGTACTGATGGGAGCCATCAGGTTGCCACTATTCTGCATGAAGCATCATTATTAGCTAAAGGAGGTGATGATGACTGTGTGTGCGCGTGTGCATCCATGTGTGTTTGTGACTGTGTGTGTAGACTGTTCTGTCAACCCCCATCTTATCTACCACAGAATTGTTGTATTCAGATGATATTCAATGCACAAAGATCAGTCAAGATGGATCAGTACATATTCACCAACAGCAGAGGGAGTAGAATCAGAATCACAATCTATCACATTGAATAAACTTATAGAGAATTGAACTCACAGTGTAAGAGTGATGACTTAAGGACTGAAATTTAGCAAGAGTTATCCAAAGGTAGGAACATTGCTGCAATAATATTATGGTATACAGAAAAAGGAGTAATGGATATGTGTTTCACCACACACTCAGAAACACAGACACAAAGAGTATTCCTAAAATACAGAAAAGAACTGAATATGAAATAACTTAATAGAGACAGCAGAGAAAGGATGATGCACTTAGAGCAGGGGTGGGGAATCTTTTTTATGCCAAGGGCCATTTTGACACTTATAACATCACTCGAGGGCCAGGGGCGGGGTTTGCGGCGGGACTCAATCACGCAGAAGGGGGCGGGGTTTGTGGGCAGGAGCCAATCGCGTGTACTGGGGGGCCGCCACGCCCAGCGCCGTGCCTGCCGTGCCCACTACAGTGCTCGCACCCACCGCCACGCCCACCATGCCCACCGCCACGCCTGCCCCTGCCATGCCTGCCATGCCCGCCGCCGCCACACCCACCATGCCCACCGCCGCGCCTGCCCCCGCCACATCCGCCGCTGCGCCCACCGCTGCCCCACCTGCTGCCACGCCCACCAATGCCCGCTGCCGCGCCCGCTGCCACCACGCCCGCCATGCCTGCCGCCGCGCCCAGCATGCCCACTGCCACACCCGCCGCCACACCCAGCATGCCCACTGCCGCGCCCAGCATGCCCACTGCCACGCCTGCCTCCACCACGTCCGCCGCTGCACCTGCCGCGCCCACCGCCATGCCCACTGCCTCACCCGCTGCCGCCATGCCTGCCGCCTTTGCTGCCACCATGTCTGCCGCCGCCACACCCGCCACAGCCCTGCCGCACCCGCTGCCACGGGCCAGACCAATTGCTTTCGCGAGCCTTATACGGCCCGTGGGCCAGACGTTGCCCACCCCTGACTTAGAGAGATGAAATAACATGTCAGGATGCCATCCTGCCAGAGATAAATGGGGTTTGTACTTATTAGATACAGGGGCTATAGATGCGGTTTGTAGTTATTAGGTACATGGGGCTTGTAGTAATTAATTAGCATGCTTGCAAGACAGTAGGAGAGCTGTTAGAGATAGGTATGGCATGCAAGGCGTTGGAATGTGGAAGGAGGAGAGACGGGAACCAGACACCAAGGTCGTTCAGCTGGGTTCATCAAAAGGCTGGCAGTTTAGAGTTATGGGAGCTGAGTCAATAAGGGAGGGGTTGGTAGGAGTATGGGGGAACTGGCATGTTTAAATTGGTGTTTGTGCACGCTTTTGCTCAATCTGCTCTTTGCATCAATTCTATTCACTTGTATTAATAAAATAACTCTTTCATATCCTATAATGGCTTGTGCTGAGGGTTTCTAAATTAATATCAAAGGAATGGATCATCACATAATAAGACAAAGATTTAAAGCATGGACTCTGAAGTATCTTAATAAGAGGGCCAACACTGAGTTAGGGAGATGACACTACCTATAGAAGTAATAAGAGGACACCAAACTACACACAGATTATACACAAAATAGAAAATTACAATAAAACAAAATGAACCAAATACCTGGATGAAGTATAGGGCCAATATAACAGGAAAGGTAATGTTTTTTTTAAAAAAAAATAACACTATGTCTTTGAAAAAAAGGATTGGAGAAGAGAATCCATAGGAGGAAAGAGGAAGAACAAAACAGAAGAGTAGAGTGACTGATGAACAAATGAAAGAAAGCTAGCTAATAACAATTAAAAATACGCTATCCCATAATAACATATGACTGACAATAATAAAGCAGAGACACTTGAAACAAATATTAAAAATAATAAAGATCTCCTTAGTTCTCTTCAGTTCTCAGAGCTCAGTGGTGGTCTGATTGCTAAAATCACACCAACCTGACAACAGATGCGTTAATCACTTGACAGATAATTCATTACTTCCCTTGTCTCTCCATCCCATTTTACATACACGAATGTTCTTTTTCTTGTTGTCCGGTGTCACTGTGTAGCAGCAAAGCACCCCAGAAACTGACTGAGACTGGAATGTCCTTTGAGGCCCCAAATCTGCTTCAGACCAGTCTCCCACAAGTCATTGAAAAGCTGATCTGAATTACTTTGCACCTTGTTTTATTAGCAGATATAATCCACACTTTGGCATTTTAATTGTTTCTATCCTTTTTTCCTTTCTCTCATTTCTACTTTTATTTTGTTTTGCTGATAATATCTCCTTATATCTCTCATGTGTCTGGTATTGCTGTCCAACTTGCATGCCTCTTTACCTTGTTTTGTCCTAGAGAGGAGGCATATGACGAGGAGGAAGAGGAACAGCCAATCACAGAGCCCAGTACAAAGGATGAGGGGGAGGAAGAGGCTACTAGGCAGGTCAAAGCCAGGTACTAGGATCATGACCTCAGTAACATCTTCAAGACTTTGAAATAAACATCTCATTAAACTAACAACAAACCTTTGCAATATTTCAGTATATTGTTACAGTGTATATTTTACTAAAATTAAACCCACACGTAATGTCTCCTTGTATATATATTGGATTGCATCCAGACTTAATCATGGTTAGAGTATACCCATATAAATTAGTCATGACTGTCTTGTCCCACTGATTTCAGTGGTTTTACTTTACCATAATTAAGTTGGAATAAACCTATTATTTTTTTTAATTGTGTATTCTTTTTTAAAAAACAAAAGCAGTGGAAGAATTACATTTCCTGAACTCTTCTCAGCATAGCCAGAACAGAAGCTCACCAGAGTCAGGGTGTTTTCCCTCATCCCTTTTTCATTGGATTTTGTTTTTTGTTTTTTTGTTTTTTAATTCCTCATCTCCAATAGACCTCCCTCAGGAGGGCAACTACAGTGCTGCGAAACTCCAACTTTGCCTAGATTGCTTCTGTGGTGGGCTTATCCCTCTGATAGCAGAGGGAGAACTGCAGAATATTCTGTAGCATATGAGATGCCTCATCAGGAATCATATGATTGCACCCTTTTTAGTACAAGCCACTATTTTTAATAGGAAAAAAAGTTCTTTCATGGACATTTCCATTCTGAATTATATTCAGAAATTCTCACTCTTAATGTGAGCAGAGAAAAAGACCTAGTTGACCAAATATATTTCTCCCAAATATGTCAGAGGATACCATATGAGTGTCAGGAGCTATTTTCTGAATTTCTCAACAATGTATGGGTGGGAAAGGCAAACTTATAGATAAATACTACAGTGGACTCATTTGGGGAAGCTTTCTCCAAGGGCATGAGTAGATATTCATTGTTTTGATAAGCACCAGTGTGCCCATGCAACTTTCTACCTGTCTTTTATATTTAATTTTTGAAAATGCCTTTTTAAACAAAATCTAAATGAGAAGCTGGTATTTGACAAAACAAAGTACCAGCCTTTATAAGGATTAAAATAAAAGATAGTTACAACCTTCAGAAGGGTAAGGTGTGATGCTAGGAATCATTTTTGGAGCACTAGTACTTAGAGCCATTGGATGCAGTGATTAAGGCACCAGGCTGAAAGCAGGAGTCTGTGAGTTCTAGTCCTTCCTTGCTGGGTGACTTTCACCCAGTCATTCTCTCTCAGGTCTGGGAAGAGGGTAATGGCAAACCACTTAAGAAAATGTTGCCAAGAAAACTGCATTACTTTTCTAGGCATTACCAGGAGTTGAGACTGACTTGAAGAAACCTTCCTCCAAAAATTTTACCAGTTTCCCTTCTGGAAAGTACTTTGCCATACATATCACAAGATACATTTTGCCATACATACTTTGCCATACATATCACAAGATACATTTTGTGAACTGGCAATCCACAATACATAGAAGTTGTTCTATGGGAGTGACCATAACATGGTTTCAAACTTCAAAATTTGCCAATTCTGACAAGAGTTCTCCCTGTCTTCCTGACAGATAAGTGTATAACTAAATTTCTACTGTAGTTATTTCTCTTTGCTTTCAGCATAACCTGTTTATTGAGATACTTATTGAGATACTTGCATTTTCTCTCCTGTCTTTTTCTACCTTTCCTTACTTGTCTTCTCATCTGCCTTTTCTATCCAGTGGGTTCTCAGAAATACAGAAGGTTAAACATGCTTCACAGAATTCTGATACTTCAACCATCTCAAGTGTTATTTCTCAGGATGAAAGGCTTCCCAGAAGCTGTAGAACAAATGTTTCCAGGAGCTCATCACCCCTTGTGACTGATTCAGTTGCTTCGCACCCTTTTTCTCATCATTCATCACTCTCCTCATCTGTCTTCAACAGCTCTTCCCAAAATTCATCATGTGTTACTCCAAAGGCATCTCCAAATGTTGAGAAATTACCTTATGTACCATATAGCCCCTTTCACCTCTTCTCGTATGATGTTGAAGAGCCTCAAACACCAATGAAAGAAAAGGAAGCAGACGAGTTCAGGGAAAACAGGTAGCACTTCTCAAAGGTTTCAAGGATGTTTTTTAACAAGATTGCCACAGTTAAAAAATATGATAGCCAACTCGTCATTTTGGGGGTCAGTCTTTGGAATTCTTTCATTACTTTGCAGAGTTTATCTCCAAGCTATAAACAGAATTCATTGTGAAAAAAAAATGTGTGACAAAATCCAAATTAAATCATTCCATAATGCAGTTATCTTATTTGAAGTTCACATTTTGAATTTCACTGTTGTACACAGTAGTACAGAGCTGTACAGTCCAACACATGTAGGCCCTATCCTAGTTGTTAGTAACTTAGTCACACGCTGGGCATCATTGTGAAAGTTTGCCTAAAATCATGCAAGCTCACCAACTCTTAAGAGATTTAAATTATCTTCCCTGAAATTTATACCTTGCATGATTCTGGCATATATTATATTCAATGTGCTGCCAAGCATTCTCTTATTTATATACCAGGGAACTATGGTATTAGATGGTATTCAAAGACGACTTATGTAGATTTTAGGCCAGCTCACAAATATAAGTCAAAGTGATGCATATTTACTAGTAGCAGACAGGTAAGTATGATCAGAACCATCATAATCTCATGGTAAGATTCATTTCTAAATTTGAAAATCATATTCATGGCCTCCTATGAGATTGATAGCATAAGGATAATAATGCCTGAAATTTAACAAGAATTTTCCAAATGTTCTTGCAATAGTAGTACAGTGTGGCTTGTCCAGTCACATAGGATTTTCTTTTTTTCTTTTTTCTTTTTTTAAGTGTAAACGACCCAGAGTCATTCTGGAGTTGGGCAGCTTCTAAATCTAAATAATAATAATAATAATAATAATAATAATAATAATAATAATATAGTGTTGTCCATTATTCACCAAAAGGAAAAAATGTGCTTTGTTACATGCAGATGATGCTGTTCCTTCACATACTAGATTGAATTTGAAACACCATCTTCTAAAATGCCAACTTGAGGCACTAGTCAAGTATTGCCAAGATAATCAATTACAAATTAACTATGATAAAATATGTCTATGAAGGTTCTCAGTCATCCAGGTGGAATTGTCTGTAGCTTGAATCATGTCAACTGGATTTCTATTTTCTCAGTGGAAACGTTTCGCTCCTTATCCAAGGAGCTTCTTCAGTCTGAGCAAAGTTAGTAAGGGAATCCTAAATATGTTTCTAGGTAGCTGTGTGACCTTACACCTGGGGCTAGGTCATGGTTATATTGAGATGTTATTTTAAGTCCTTTTATCATCTTAACGATCCTCCTTTAGATGATAAAAGGACTTAAAAATTACATCTCAATATAACCATGACCTAGCCCCAGGTGTAAGGTCACACAGCTACCTAGAAACATATTTAGGATTCCCTTACCAACTTTGCTCAGACTGAAGAAGCTCCTTGGATAAGGAGCGAAATGTTTCCACTGAGAAAATAGAAATCCAGTTGACATGATTCAAGCTACAGATAACTATGATAAAATTAAAATGTTGGTTTCTGAGAAAAAATTCAAAAAGTATAGCTGGAAAATTCAAGATCATATGATAAAACAAGTTGAGAATTTTAGTTATCTGGGCATTTTATTTAGCCATGCCAGGACAGCAATTTTTTTCCTGTAATTATATCTTCAGATAGGCCTCTCTCTTGGCAACTTACCCAGAACTTGATGGACTCTTTTAAAAGTCAGTGTCTAAATTAAATTAGAGTCACTGTAGGTGAGATGGGTGGCTATATAAATTTGATCAATAAATAAAAATTAGTTTAGCCAAAGAAATTCCATTCTCACCTTGAACTTTTGGAAATTTTCTTAAATGATTTTTTAAATCTGTTCTGTTCATAGCTTCAGGTTGGGTGTAGGTTTTTGTTAATGCCCTGTTGAGAACAGAACCTCTTTACTGATTTTTTCTATACTATAAAGCCTCTTTATATTTTGTGAGTAAGGACATCCATCTTATTTTTCTATCTCTTTCTTTTGTAGTGGCTTTAAAGCTTCAATGATAGCAGCAGCAATTGTAATTTCTGATTGGTCAAGCTTCAGTTCAGAAGCTATAAGGGTTCCTTTTCTTTGTCTCTGCTGCTTTCACCATATTTTGGAGATCACCTTCACTATTTAAGTTTGAAATTTGCACAGTTTCTTCTGCTTCTCTAAAGATGTTGTTTTCACTTTGGAAAACATCCCTTAAAAATTAGTTATAAGCATGTCATCTTATTTTGTTTTCCTAGGGGTATTGTGCACTTAAGCCCTTAAAGATAATGGGCATCCACTTCATTTCATTTAGTTGCCAAGACACACCCCATCAGGTTTATTTTTGTTGGCTAGAGGACACATTTTATTTTGCTTTGATTGAACAGTATATCCAATAGAATTGTTGCAGATGCCTAACATTTTTTCAACTAATTATATGGACTGGAAGCTGATAAATCACAAAACTTCATCCCAAGACAAACATACATTTCTTAGTAAAAGAGAAAATCTTTCCTAATATGGGAAGACTGCTGTAATCTAAACAGACTATGGGTAGTCCTCAGATTATGACAGCAATTGGGACCAGGATTGCCGTCGCTAAGCAATGCAGCCATAAAGTGCATCGTCACATGACCACATCACTTAGCAATGACAATCCCGGCAGTCTGGTTGCCATCGTAACCCCAAGACGCGTGGGTCGTTAAACAGGAAGCGGTGGGAATCCCAAGTAAGGAGTGCGGTGGTGCCGCAGGAGGGAGGCAGGGGGAGGTCTTAGGAGGCATTGTGCAGTGAGCACAGGAAGGCCGGGAGGTGGATGGCACGAGTGCAGGAAGGCCAGGGGGACTTAACAAAGCAACTTGCAACCTTCCCTGCCAGCTTCCCCATTGACTTTGGTTGTGAGAAGCCAGCAGGGAAGGTCACAAATGGCAATCCCGTGACTGTGGGATGCTGCAACCGTCATAAGTGTGAGCAAAGATTACTGGTTGCTGCCATCTCATTTAGATAAAAGTTCTCTTGTGCAGCAATGTCAGCATTACTCTCACTCCAGCATGCGTTGTTGTCAGGTGCAAAAATGTGGTCATAAGTGCATGCATTGGTTGGAAAATTATTTTTTTACTACCATTTACTACTGTTCATTACCATAATTTGTGAACAGTCACTAACTGAGGTAGTTACTAAACAAGGACTGGCTGTATATTCTAAGATATACAAACAACAGTTTAGGGGAATTGAAAGCATTAAGAAGTACAGGACCCATTCTGTCTGCTACACCTGAGAGGAAGAATACATTTTCAGTTATAAGTGCAGAAACAATGGACACACATTCCTCAGTTGCTAACAAAAATGAGAGTTCACCACCAAGCAGAAAGAAACAGCCCTCTCATTCTTTAGTAGTAGTAGTAAAGTTTATTGTTGTAACCACAGGTCATAACATAAGAATGCAATAAAATTAAATGGATTTTCTCCATTACTATCTAGCCCTGTTCCTTCAGGTCTTCCAACAGTACACCCATCGCCACTGTAACTGAGTCCATCCGCTTTGCTGCTGGTCATCCTCTTCTTTTTTGTTCCATCTTTCCCAGCATCAGAACCTTCTCCAGAATGCTAGGTCTTCATATAATGCATTCAAAGTAAATTTCTATTAGTGTTTGTTTTTTAATTTAATTTAATTTAATTTAAATGACTGCCCATCTCCCCCAATGGGGGACTCTGGGCAGTTTACAATAAAATCAAGTTTAAAATAAGAATATAAAATTACAATTTAATTAGCACAATCTAAATAAATATAAAATCCAAATTTGGTGAATTAATTTCAACTAAAAGGAAGGACATTATGGAATTAGCCACACCATGAGGAGCTGTTACTTTCCCCCTCCCATGCTAGGCGGCAGAACCAGGTTTTCAGCTCTTTCCTAAAGGTCAGGAGGGAGGAAACCTGCCTCAACTCTGGGGACAAGATATTCCAAAGGGCGGGTGCCACTACAGAGAAAGCCCGTCTCCTGGACCCCACTAGATGAAATTTATTTATTTATTTATTTATTTATTTATTTGTCATATTTATATCCCGCCCATCTCCCCGACAAGGAGGGACAAATTCCCTTATTGATGGGGTCTGTAGATTCATTGGCGATCACTCGTAGCCGAGTAAGATTGTCTTCCAAAGGTAAAATTTTAACGGTGGATCCGTAAGTGGCTATAAAGGCCAATTCTGGATCCGCACAACCTCCCACAATGAGGGCATAGGTTTCCAGGTGGGAGACGGTCATGATGAGGGTTTGCCTGACGTGCCTTCCTTTTAGCTCTTTTCTCCTTTTCGCCCTGTCATGTGTTTTTTACGACCGCTAGATGGTGACCCCACTGGTCGCGGTAATCCAGTCAGGGAGAAAATGAGGCAGACTATGTTTAGGGCACCTTTTCTAGCCCCCTCCCCATATGGGGTGAGCAGAGTGGATCCTAAATAGGGCTGCTCAGTCGTGGATACAGCTGCCGAACTACTCAACTGCCTCGATCCTTGAGTCAGGGCAACTGAATCCGTATCCACCGCCCATGTGCTGGTCCATGACTAGGAGCTTCCGGATTTCACAGTCCTGCCCCCGTTGCCATTCGTCAATCACCATGGGACTTTTGGTTGTTTTGGGTTTGGTGTGGTTGGAAGACGCCTGTGCGTGAATTTGTTTTATGTGTGGAGATTGGTGCACAACGATCAGCACACAACCTTCACAGAAAAAGGCTCTAATCCAATGGCATGGATACCATGACGATTGGTGACCTTTTGTCTGACCTGTGACCTGTGAGTGAAGCCGTCGGGAGTCATGTACTCCTGATAGGGTCACCCATGGCGGTAAGGTCCAGGGGGAGGAACCAGACAAAGAACGATCCAAGAAAGTCTTCAATGGCAGAACAGGCGAAAGATAACAAGGTGTATTGTTACAACGGCTGCGAAGGCGGATGGTCCGTAGAAGGCCCTCCCTGAATGATTGGGTGGGGTGAGTCGATGATATGGGGATAAGATGGTCCCACAGGTATCCTGGACCCATGCCATGTAGGGCTTTAAAGGTGATAACCAACACCTTGAATGGGACCCGGAAGCAAACCGGCACCCAGTGCAGCTCACGGAGCAAAGGTGTTATATGTGCTGATCTTGGTGCACCCAAAATTGCCTGCGCGGCCGCATTCTGTACCAGCTGTAGCTTCCAGATAGTCTTCAAGGGTAGTCCCATGTAGAGTGCATTGCAATAGTCTATGTGGGAGATGACGAGCATGAGTGACCGGAGGGCATCGCGATCCAGGAATGGGTGTAACTGGCGCACAAGCTGAAGTTGTGCAAAGGCCCTCATAGCCACGACTGCCACCTGCTCTTCAAGCAGGAGTCGTGAGTCTAGTTCCGCACCGGCTCCAAATGGGGCAGTGCTACCCCATCCAGGACCAAAGATGACAACTTCCCAGATAGCGCTAGGCCAAGGGTCGGAAATGGCGGCTCGCGAGCCAGATGCGGCTCTTTGGCCCCTTGAGTGTGGCTCTTCCGCAGCTGAACTCACCCCCGCCCCTTCCACGCGATTGGCCCCCGCCCGCAAACCCCGCCGCCCTGCGCCGCCCTGCCGCTCGCGTCCCGGGCCCGCGCCCTCGCCCAGCACCTGGATGCCGCGGAGCAGCGCCATCTCCAGCCGCAGCAGCCCCTGCAGCCGCTCCTGCGCCGCCTCCGACAGCGCCGCGTCCTGGGCCGCGTTTCAAAAAAAAAAAAAGCGTTTTGGCTTTGATCAGGCCCACATGCAAGGCCGTTTGCAACCCAAAGGGGGGAAACACAGCCTCCCCCTCCCCGCAACCCCCGGAGCTGACTCTCACACACACACGTTGCCCCTGCAGCCGCTCCTGCGCCGCCTCCGACAGCGCTGCGTCCCGGGACGCGAGCGGCAGGGCGGCGCAGGGTGAAGAGCCTGGGACACCGAACGGCGGGGTGGGGGGATTGATGGGGTGGGAGGGTGCCGCGCCGCACGCCGCCTTTGACGTCAGGCCCTGGCGAAGGCCTTTCCCCTTCTCACCTTCTTGGCCGCGGCGGTGGCGGAGGATGTGCGGCCTGGGGATCCTGCCGCAGATGGGAAACCCAGCCTGCTCTCCCCACCCGCTTCCCACGCTCTCCGCTCCCCAGAATATTGTGGGGTATTCTGGGGAGCGGAGAGCGTGGGAAACGGGTGGGGAGAGCAGGCTGGGTTTCCCATCTGCGGCAGGATCCCCGGGCCGCATTCGCCTGGGACTTTCGCAATGGTGAGGGGAGGGTGCCGAAGCTGCAGGCTGGGCTGGGCTGGGGCCGGATCCTGTGCTCCTGATGACCCCTCCGGGCAGGTTTCCCTTTGCCCCACGATATTCTGGGGAGCAGAGGGTGGCAGCTGTTTCTCCACCACTCCCGGTGGGGCGGCCGGGGCGGGTTCGCGGAGCCGCTGGCTGCGCGGAGCCGCTGGCTGCACCCCCTCCCTCCGTGAGCCCCCCGCCCCCTTCCACGCGATTGGCTCCCACCCGCAAAACCCACCCCCTTCCACGCGATTGGCTCCCGCCCGCAAACCCCGCCCCCTTCCACGCGATTGGCCCCCGCCCGCAAACCCCGCCCCCTGGCTCTTGAGCACTTCAAAATGTGCACGAGCATGTCAAAATGGCTCCCGGCAAAAAAAGTTTGCCGACCCCTGCGCTAGGCCATCAATCCACAGCCACTCGGTCTTGCCAGGGTTCAGTTGAAGCCTGTTGTTCCCCATCCAGGCCCCCACAGCCCCCAGGCACTGAGACAGGGCGGCTACCGCATCACTTACTTCACCTGGGATGGAGATATACAATTGAGTATCATCAGCATATTGATGATACCTCATCCTGTCGTGTCGGATGATCTCACCCAGCGGTTTCATGTAGATGTTGAATAGGAGAAGAGAGAGAACCCAACCCTGTGGCACCCCACATAAGAGCGGTCGCGGCCCGGATCTCTCCTCCCCTATCACCACCGACTGGGAACGGCCCTGGAGGAAGGAGGTGAACCAGCATAAGACTACGCCGCCCACCCCCAACTCTCTAAGCCGACCCAGAAGGATACCATGGTCGATGGTATCGAAAGCCGCTGAGAGGTCCAAGAGAGCCAGGATGGATGCACTGCCTCCATCCCGCTCCCGCCAGAGATCATCCATAAGTGCGACCAATGCAGTCTCCGTCCCATATCCCGGCCTGAAACCTGACTGGAAGGGGTCTAGATAATCCGCTTCATCCAGAATCCTCTGAAGTTGTAACGCCACCACTTTCTCAACCACCTTTCCCAGGAAGGGAAGGTGGGAGACTGGATGAAAATTGTCCAAGATGGTAGGGTCCAGGGATGGCTTCTTGAGGAGGGGGTGCACCAATGCCTCCTTAAAGGCAGTTGGGAACACCCCCTCCATCAAGGATGTATTAACCATCGCCTGGACCCACCCGCAAGTCACCTCCCTGGCAGATTTTACCAGCCAGGAAGGGCACGGGTCTAGATGGCATGTGGTGGGATTTACAGTTCGGAGGATCCTGTCCACTTCCTCAGGCCCAACAGGATCAAACCGTTCCCAGATAACAAGACAAGGCCGCTCTCCTGGCATCTCCCCAGACTACATTTCACGCCTGGAGTCCAACTTAGACCGAATCCGAGCGATTTTATCCTGCAGATGCTCAGAAAACTCTTCCGCACGGCCCTGCAGGTGGGTCACTGACTCCACCTTGCCCAAGAGTGATCAAGTAATGTTGATTTATTTCTAGTTGTTTAGCCTTACAGTTGCATTTGTAATCCTAAATTTTAATCATTCTTCCACAGCAGGGCAGACTGTTCTAAGGACAGCACTAGCTAAGCCAGATAATGAATACAGGTGTGGGCAATTCAGGCCTGTCTGTAAAAGTAAAGGGGGAAGAGGAAAAGAAGCACACAGAAACTCTAGATACAGGGATAGTAAACCCCTAGAAACTTACAGGAATATCCTTAGTTTAAAATGTATAGTAAAGAGCTTAAGGCAGCACACCCAAACACACACACAAACAGGAATATATACATGGAGATACATCTTACAGGAAAGATCTAGTATTAAGTTAAAAACAGTTTTCTTTTGAAATTGGTCTGTGAAGATGGGAAGAATTTTTATAAGATTTTACGAGATACTCTAGATATAGTACTTTTTGTAGAAATATACAACTATGGAACCACTGATTAACCTAAAAAGGCAATGCCAGTTCATAACATGGCACTCCAAAAAGAAAGAGGAAGAGAGTTTCAAGTAGACTGCTGGAAACTCCAAGGATACTTTTCAATCTGTTTTCTGCCTGAACTATGTTGGCCTTTTTCCCAACAAACAGAAGGGATTTTTAAAAAAAGATCCAGAGAGGCACATTTCATGGGGACAAAAATGTTTATAAAACACACTCCCCTTCTTTCATCTCAGCATTTCTCTAGTCTTTTTACTTTAGATAAGATAGAACTAAAAGTGCACTCACTACTTATTCTACTCAGTTGTTTGCTAGAACATCAGTGTCCAACTATGGTAGCCATTGAGCTCAAAGACACTAGGATTGCTGGTAAGCATTTGACACTTGTTTTTAATATTTTATAACATTCAATTATTTAAATGTTTGACTACATTATTTAAGCTTGTGCTGTTTTTTTATGTTTACTATGAATTTCCAAGTTAAAGTCTTCACATACCTCTTGATAACAGTATCTCTTATCTGATCAAGTTCATTGTTTTGAAGGTAGTGATTATGCATAAGAGCTTTCTATAAATTTGATGTGCTGTCTTGCTTCTGCCACCCCCATACATCCATTCTGGAGCAGAACATCTAAAATGGATTCATATGTTCAGTATAAAATGTATATGTCAACTAGATGTCTTCCCTGTTGCTCCATAGAGGCAGATGGGAACTAATGGTTGAAACTGCAGAGAAGTAGATTTGGGTTGAGTATTAGGTGGACTTCTCTGATGGTAAGACCTAGCAACCCAGGGAGTGGGTTGTATTATAAAGTAGTGTTTTCTTCTTACTGGAGGTCTTCAATCAGGCTGGATAGCCATCTATCCAAAATGCTTTAGCAGATCCTGCACTGAGCAAGAGGCAGAATTACATAGGTCTGAGGTCTCTTCCAACTCTATGGTTGTATGATTCTGGAACAGTCTAGTAATTGACTATACATTGAATGGGTTTGATAATAAAGCTGTATTCAGATAATATACTGTGGTGCTTAAAAGTTTGTGACCCTTTTGAATTTTCAGTATTTCTGCATAAATATGACCTAAAATGTGATATAAGTCCTAAAATTAGATAAAGAAAACCCAATTAAACGAGTCAAAAACATTATACTTGTTCATTTATTTATTGAGGAAAATTATCCAGGTCATATTTATGCAGAAATATTGAAAATTCAAAAGGAGTCACAAATTTTTAAACACCGCTGTAGATGGACAGCATATACAAGACAAAGTGACAGCTGAACATGTCCATTCTCACCTCTTCCGGGACTTGGCCAAGGCCAATATCATCCTATTGAGTCCCTAGTGGATAATGATTGAACGAATACTTTAGAACTCAAAAAATCCCACTTTTAACTATCCTTTATAGTATAATATCTTTACAAATGTTTGTTATAAGTTATCATGGTGTCTTGTTCTGCATGATGATATTTGATTCATGGTGCAAAGTACTGATCTTTTCTCTCAATATCATCACTGCTTGTAAGTGACTTAAAACAATAATGATATAGATGTCCGAAGATATGCTTTTAAGTTTCGTGCACCAGATAATTAGTAACTTCTGTCAAATTGCTGGCCCACAACTATAGAGGAGTTAATTACATTTGGAAATATAATGAAAGATTACATTGTTCACACATTGGAGGGAATATTAAAGGAATGGGAATGTTAATTTTCTTCTAAATTAGTGAAGTAATGTGTAATGACTTACCATAGAGTATTGAATAAATTACTTTTCTTAATTTACTTAAGTCAGTTTTCTTACTTAAAATCTAAAGTCCAATTAAAGGATATGCAATTGCTCATTCATCTTTTAATAAGAGCTAGGAAAGCATTAATGTATTTTATAAATAAGAAAGGACATTATACTATTTAGGGATACAATAGCTGTTGAAAGAATAGTTTACAGTATACATGGTTTAATTAACAAAATTTCTTTAAGAAAAAATAAATAGGGTAATGGTTTATTTTAACACAGTGAATATTTCTTTTCATGTATAGGACATCTTTAGGTGGTCTCCTTACATCATCATATAGGCAACACCAAGAGTCCTTGGCAGCAGAAAGAGAAAGGAGACGTCAGGAGAGAGAGGAGAGGCTGCAAAGAATAGAACGTGAAGAGAGAAACAAATTCAAGTAAGCAAGAATTCTTTAATGGTTTGTTACCTTAATGAATATGGTAGATTTAAAAAATATTTATCAGGGGTGCGATGGCTCAGCGGTTAAGACGCCAGGCTTGTCGATCGGAAGGTCGCAAGTTCGAGACTCTAGCCCCACGTGACAGAGTGAGCTCCCGCACTCGCCCCAGCTCTTGCCAACCTAGCAATTTGAAAGCATGCAAATGCAAGTAGATTAATAGGTACCACTTCGGTGGGATGGTAACAGCGTTCCCTGCACATCATGCCAGCCACATGACCACGGAAGCGTCTTCGGACAACGCTGGCTCTTCGGCTAACAAACGGAGATGAGCACCGGCCCCTAGAGTCGGACACGACTATGCAGGGGAACCTTTACCTTTTAAAAAATATTTGCTGCTGCTGCTGCTAACATCTCCACATTAATTTGTATTTTTCCATCTAAGAAAACTGGGAACTGTGACATAGAGACTCAATATTAGATTTTATAGCCAGACAGGGCAGCCTGATGTATGTTTGTGTGAGAGAACTAGACATTTACTCATGTATTTTAACTTGTAAATCCTTTGTTCTGAAGTTCAGTATCCCTGATTATTGTGGTGCTTAGTTGTTTTGCCCAGGAGACAGCATGTCATGTAGGAGAGCACAAATGTATCTTCTAAACTACAAATCGTTCTGTTTATAGAGGACTTGAGGCAGCAAGTCACTGCTTGGAATGTTGCTTATTTTGCTGTAGAACTGTGACTGATTGATTCCAGCAGTTTCAAAAGACGGGGGGTTCCCACATACAGAGAGACATCCTCAGTTGTGAAATACCATTTAATCTTATTCCTTACTCAGGAAAACAGTATGATAGCCCCATCCAAGCTCCCAAGGTTGAGAGATCCAGAATGGTATAGTCTCTACCCATCTACCCTTGGTACCTGAAATAATTTTGGGGGAAAAAATAATGATTATATATTCTGGCATACTTTCCTTGCTTAGCTGACTTCCGTAAGGGGAGAGAGCCTGGGATGGTGCCATGCCGTTTCTTTCTTTTTCCCATGTCGTTCAAATCCACACAGAGTCCTTTATCTGTGTTTTTGCCTTCACATTCATCTCACCCAAAACAGTGTAAGTTGAATTCAAGAAAAAAATCTGATAAAAATTGCTAAAAATCTATTAATATAATTAGACAAGCAGGAACTACTTGCTTAAGAAATGCATCCAAACTTTGTCCTCCTCAGTGTGGAAGAAAACCTAATTCTCTGGGTAGAAGAATTTTTCTGTTTGGAGAGACAGTCAATACAGTTTGAAGATACATAGGAACAAGGCTTTAGCATGAGTGGTTTCATTTGACTCCCCCCTCCCCAACAAGGATTTCAGATATATTTGATATAATGTCATGTAATCACAAAATTGAATATTAATAACTACAGACAGCTTTTACCTTTCATAAGAAAAGCTGTGGGTACTCCACTCTCAGGGTCAAATTCATTGTGATTTTAAACACAATTTTGAATTGCATATTTGTAGCGGGCTCTTAAACCCTTTCTCCACACTTACCTTCATACTAAAAAGGGATGCTCTCTTCAAAACAACTATTTATTCAAATTTTAAGCAAGAATATGAAACAACTCCCTCTTCCCCACCACCACCACCCAACCTAGAAGACTTTGATGTGCACTAAGGGAACTCCAGGCTGGTCACCTTTGGTTCACAGCGCTGTGCAGCTTAAGTCGTCTTCAGGAGCAGACTGAGAAGGGCTCTAAAGCAGAGTGAAATGAAGCAACGTGGTCACTTTGCTTCTCTTTTAGAATCAAGGGAATCATGTCATTCCACAAAGCAGTTCCCAGGGATGCTTCATTCAAATCTTCACCAAAGCAAAGCACTCCTTCAAGGCACAGCATGGCTACCTGATTTCATATTTGATTGTACTGTATAACTGGGAACTGTAATACTTTTTTCTGTCTTCACACATATCTAAACTAAAACAGGAACAACATTGGGGGTGGCAGATATTATATTACAAAAGAGTAAAGAGATTTTAGTTTCTACTTCAGAAATTTGAAAATACTTCATTTTTATCAGTCAGATATGCTAAAAGAATATGGCAAATGTTAAAGACTTCAGTTAACTCATTTATACAGCCCCCCTCGTTTAGCGACTACCTCAGTTAGCAACCATTTGCAAATACAACAGTAATAAAGAGTAAAAAAAAATTCATTTTCCGACCAATGCACACATTTAAGACAACAAAAACATTCAGTGTGAAACTGATTAAGGTGTGGTCAGTTTCAGGCAGCAGCTGGATCAGGCCAGAGGGTTCTGATCAACTAATTAAGGTCACAGGGCTGAGCTTGTTAACTTGTGGTTAGCACTTTTTAGGGATGCACTGTGCTGTGGATATAGCAGCTCAGGAAGAGAGAGCTTGTTTAAGCAATCTCTCTGCCCAGTGAGGAGGCAAAAAAAGGAAAAAAACAGGTCAGGCACAGGACACTGTAGGAGAGAATTTGAGCTAAATGAGACAGCAGCAACCAATGATCTTATCAGCATCTCTCACTCGCTCTCTATCAGTCACATGTTCACTTAGCGACCATTTCACTTAATGACCAAGCCATTGGATCAGAACACGGTCGCTAAACAAGGAGAGGGTGTACTCAAATCATGCTATATTTTCTTATAGAAATTTATCAAAGCTTACCCATTAACTATTTTTGCTTCATTTGCTGTTCCTTTTTTTCTGGTTTCTGTTTCTTTTGTTGCTTAATTTACTCTTCTTTCCTATTTTTATTTTACCTGTAACTTTGTGCATATCTCTTTTTTAGTCGAAATTATCTAGATAAAAGAGAAGAGCTAAGACAAGCAAGAGAAGAGAGGTTTGTACTTAGCCCCTACTTTTGGCTGCTTTTGCATTTCTTATATCCACTATTAAGAAGTACATGATTCTGTAAACACACTTCTAACTACAGTAAACTTGCAAAGGACATAATGCAGACATGCATACAAAACTGTTACATACGGAAGAGTCAGAAAAAGGAATTGGTAATTACTGAAAACTTCACAAAAATAATATTTGAACTAGTAGGGTCTTTAGTATCTGTTTACCCTCACTGCCATATTTCGTTATACAAGTGAGGGATGCAGTGTTGCCCCTAAAAATGTCTATTCATTTATCTTCTCAACCATGGGTGTGCAACTTCCATCAGCTCAAGGGCCATTGCATACCATGTTGAAGGCCATATTCCAGAAGTAGGCACAGCCAACTTCCAAAGTGTATTGGATCACTTTTATTTTTTTTAATTCTATTATCGTCGTCGTCATCATCATCATCTTACTTTCCTCATAAAACTGCATATCTTCTCTCTGTATAGTTATGCTTTCTATGATTCTTTATTTTTTCAAAATAAAAGGAAAAATAGCTGACCATCACTAGCTAGTTCACAAGTTCATTGGATACAGTGCCAGGTGGCATATTTTGTGCTCCTGTTTTAAGCAGAGAGTTGGCTTGCAGTCTGAAAGGAGTTAAGAGACAGAGTATATTTCTAAGGGCAAACCAGATTCAAAATATTTGAGGAACATTTTCATGATAGAAAATGAATCCAATTTATTTGCCCAAATAAACTAAAATAATAAACCAAATAAACTATTCTACAGTATAATATGATGCAATATAATGTCTTTAAGAATAATTTAAATAAAGTTGTTCTAATAATTAAAGAAGAGTATTCAGTTTTGAAGATTAGCCATTCTGCCAGTATGTCTCTAAGGCTCTTTTCAGTAGAAGTATAGATTTCTGGAAGACCAGTAGACCTGCTTTTATACCTCTGAAACATCACTTTAAACTTTTGAAACATCAGTGTTTCAAAAGACTGCTGATTTATCTGTACAAAAAAGGGGATTGCTGGTTGATTTAAGTAGAAAGAGACAGCTGGTTGTGCCTCAAGTGAGTATATTCCAAATATTTTGCTGGTCCCGATGAGAACGGGTTTCACATGGCTTTATTACTTCTTGGTAGAGGGGGTGGCTAACAGTTCAGTGTAGCACAGGAGGCCTGCAGGATGAAGTGGGTGTGGCTTCTGTCACTGTATCTCTAAGCTCCCTCCCACTCCACCCTGCATTCTCCTCTGCCCCATCACGCTGCATGCCGTGTTGTTTGTTTGTTTTCACATGGGAATGCCTGTCTTCCAGAAAACTTTCAGAAAACATAACCTGGCTGACAGGTCAGTGGGAGGGTCAGAAAATGATATGGAGGCAACTCTTTCAATATGCCTGCAAGCTTGCTCTCATTCCACTCATTCCCAGAATATTTTTTTAATTGTCAGCAGACAATTAACTGACAGGATATTGTTTTAATTGACAGCAGAGTGCTGCATTTACTGAGGCAATTTACCCTAGGTGACTCAACACTCAGTTTCAAGCATATGCTCAAAGTCCCCAACCCCACCCTGCCACATGTCATGAAAGCAGTTGGTGGTAACACTAGGTGGAAAGGGAAAGAAGTTGGGAAATCTACCAGTCCCTGCCCTGAAACTATAAGGACAGGACCACTTTAATCTTAAAGAACAACACCACATTGTTGCTGAGACACCGTAAAGTTCAGCAATAGGGACAACACAAATTTATATCAACATCCTTTTCTGCTGACTCAAGGACAGGAGGAATGCACATTAACATGGACATGAGGAAGAGGCCTAAATAGAACTTTTTTTTCCCCAGGTAATTTGTCCTATGCATGGAATCAGCTGGTTCTCTCTCTCTCTCTCTCTCTCTCTCTCTCTCTCTCTCTCTCTCTCTACACACACACACACACACACACACAAAGAGTTGAAAGAGTAGATTCATATACTAATAATGACTTGCATTTTTGTTTTATAAGTATGCCATCAGTAGAATAAATAAGATATTAAAGCAAACAAAAAACTAGTTAATTTGTACTATAACTAGGAAAAGAAAAAATAATGGCCCATCGTGGATGATTCAGTGACTGCTTCCTCCTAGATAAGCAGAGACTATAAGAGGAATGCAAGGCAGTCAGATTCCAAGGAACAAACTCATGAAGTGAATGAATAGGGACAGCAAACAGAAGTTTACTGGGGGAGCTTGTTTGTTTGTTTGTTTGTTTGTTTGTTTGTTTATCAATCAGATTTATCACTGCCCATCTCCCCCCAGGGGGACTCGCGTGTTACAGGAGTGTTTAAGGGGCAGTCCCTAACCATTTTGTTCTTAAAGACAACAGCATGTACCTTGCTACCATGATAAGTATTCACTGTACCACTTCAAGTTAATACTAAAAATATTGAAATACAGAGCCCAGAACTGAGTCTTGCAGCATGCCATTCAATAATCTCTCCATTTTGATGAGGACACATTCATGAGCATTCTTTGAGTATGATTATTGAGCCAGCTATATATCCATTTAATTGTCATGCCATCCATGATTTTAAAAAATGAGGTAACATTAGCCTAACAAGATTTGTTTTAAGAAATCAATACACATTTCTAGTATTTATCAAATTATTTTTAAAGTGCCTATGGATTAATCTCTTCATGATCTGTTGTTAAATATACATAGGCATGATATGAGGTTGATCCAGTTCCCTGGATCATTTTTCTCTTCCTCTTTACAGATAGTGAAATTGAAAAACCTTAGCTTCTAGCTCTGGTAAAGCACAGATACTCTAGGTCAGGGGTCGGCAAACTTTTTTTGCCGGGAGCCATTTTGACATGCTCGTGCACATTTTGAAGTGCTCGAGAGCCAGGGGGCGGGGTTTGCAGGCGGGGGCCAATCGCGTGGAAGGGGGCGGGGTTTGCGGGCGGGAGCCAATCGCGTGGAAGGGGGCAGGTTTTGCGGGCGGGAGCCAATCGCGTGGAAGAGGGCGGGGGAGGTTTGGAAGAAGAAGGGAAAGAGAGGCTCGACTGCTTCGGCAGCGGTGCTTCCACGTTGTCGCTGCGGCGGCAACGGCTGCCCCTTCGAAAGGGCAGGCTCCGGGGACCCCGAAAATGCCTTCAGTTTAGGCAGGGAGGCTGCGCGCAAGCTGCCTCAGTTGTTCTGCGGGGAGAATTTCCACCCCAGGGCAGCGTGTGCATGTGGAGAGGGGAGGTTTCTGCCTCTCTGCCGGAACCGAGGGCATTTTCGGGGTCCCCGGAGCCTGCCCTTTCGAAGGGGCAGCGGCAGCAGCAGCTGCAGTGCTGCCCCTTCGAAAGGGCAGGCTCCGGGGACCCCGAAAATGCCCTCAGTTTAGGCAGGGAGGCTGCGCGCAAGCTGCCTCAGCTGTTCTGCGGGGAGAATTTCCACCCCAGGGCAGCGTGTGCGTGTGGAGAGGGGAGGTTTCTGCCTCCCTGCCGGAACCGAGGGCATTTTCGGGGTCCCCGGAGCCTGCCCTTTCGAAGGGGCAGCGGCAGCAGCAGCTGCAGTGCTGCCCCTTCGAAAGGGCAGGCTCCGGGGACCCCGAAAATGCCCTCAGTTTAGGCAGGGAGGCTGCGCGCAAGCTGCCTCAGCTGTTCTGCGGGGAGAATTTCCACCCCAGGGCAGCGTGTGCATGTGGAGATGGGAGGTTTCTGCCTCCCTGCCGGAACAGAGGGCATTTTCGGGGTCCCCGGAGCCTGCCCTTTCGAAGGGGCAGCGGCAGCAGCAGCTGCAGTTCTGCCCCTTCGAAAGGGCAGGCTCCGGGGACCCCGAAAATGCCCTCGGTTCCGGCAGGGAGGCAGAAACCTCCCATCTCCACATGCACACGCTGCCCTGGGGTGGAAATTCTCCCCGCAGAACAGCTGAGGCAGCTTGTGCGCAGCCTCCCTGCCTAAACTGAGGGCATTTTCGGGGTCCCCGGAGCCTGCCCTTTCGAAGGGGCAGCGGCAGCAGCAGCTGCAGTTCTGCCCCTTCGAAAGGGCAGGCTCCGGGGACCCCGAAAATGCCCTCAGTTTAGAAAGGGAGGCAGAAACCTCCCCTCTCCACACGCACACGCTGCCCTGGGGTGGAAATTCTCCCCGCAGAACAGCTGAGGCAGCTTGCGCGCAGCCTCCCTGCCTAAACTGAGGGCATTTTCGGGGTCCCCGGAGCCTGCCCTTTCGAAGGGGCAGCACTGCAGCTGCTGCTGCCGCTGCCCCTTCGAAAGGCAGGCTCCAGGGACCCCGAAAATGCCCTCGGTTCCGGCAGGGAGGCAGAAACCTCCCCTCTCCACACGCACACGCTGCCCTGGGGTGGAAATTCTCCCCGCAGAACAGCTGAGGCAGCTTGCGCGAAGCCTCCCTGCCTAAACTGAGGGCATTTTCGGGGTCCCCGGAGCCTGCCCTTTCGAAGGGGCAGCACTGCAGCTGCTGCTGCCGCTGCCCCTTCGAAAGGCAGGCTCCAGGGACCCCGAAAATGCCCTCGGTTCCGGCAGGGAGGCAGAAACCTCCCCTCTCCACACGCACACGCTGCCCTGGGGTGGAAATTCTCCCCGCAGAACAGCTGAGGCAGCTTGCGCGAAGCCTCCCTGCCTAAACTGAGGGCATTTTCGGGGTCCCCGGTCCCTGCCCTTTCGAAGGGGCAGCACTGCAGCTGCTGCTGCCGCTGCCCCTTCGAAAGGCAGGCTCCAGGGACCCCGAAAATGCCCTCGGTTCCGGCAGGGAGGCAGAAACCTCCCCTCTCCACACGCACACGCTGCCCTGGGGTGGAAATTCTCCCCGCAGAACAGCTGAGGCAGCTTGCGCGAAGCCTCCCTGCCTAAACTGAGGGCATTTTCGGGGTCCCCGGTCCCCGGAGCCTGCCCTTTCGAAGGGGCAGCACTGCAGCTGCTGCTGCCGCTGCCCCTTCGAAAGGGCAGGCTCCGGGGACCCCGACAATGCCCTCAGTTCCGGCAGGGAGGCAAAAATCGCGCGTGCAGGCTGCCGGGCTTCCCGAGGCACAGCTGATTGGCGCGGAGAATTTCCACTCCCTTCAGCGCTTCCGGCTTGTCACGTGACACACAGTTTGGAAAGCCCTGCCCGTTGTCAAGATGGCTGCCGGAGACGGCTGCCAGGTTGCCAGGGGTATGCCCACAGCAACGCACACCATGCCCGCTGCCGCACCTGCCCCGCCACACTCGCTGCTGCGCCACGCCCGCCACGCCTGCCTGCGGAAGAGCCACACTCAAGGGGCCAAAGAGCCGCATTTGGCTCGCGAGCCGCCATTTCCGACCCTTGCTCTAGGTGGAGCAATGCACCCATTGTCCACATCCTTGATCTAGGGAAAACATGCAGGCCATGCTCCTACACTGCTCTAAACTAGGGAGAGGAAAACAGGATTGATTTTAGAAGAAAATTGCTGTAAGTATCCAATCACAGATTTCCCATATGATAACTAATTAGGTGCTAAAATGAACATTGTTCCACTGAAATCTTTTTTCTGCAGTCAGTCATGTTTTCAGCAAGTACATCTGCAGCAAAGAAGTTTTTGCCTGTTTTGGGTTCCATACTGAAAGCATTAATGTCTTTAGGAAAAAGTTTGTGTCAGTGAAGCAACATTGTCAGAAAGAAGAAATTATGTGCAGTGCTCATGTGTTGAGCCCTCTCCATTTAAAATGCATGAAGAGACTAATGAGTTGTGTTTATAGTGAAGAGATTAGCTTGAATCCAATTCCTGATATAGGGATATTAACATACAGGTAGGCCTCGGGTTACAACGACCATTGAAAGTTACGAGGGCGCTGAATGAGGGGGACTTACGGCCAGTCCGTGAAGTTGCAGCCATCGCAGCATCTCCACGGTCACGTGATTGCAATTCAGGTACTTGGCAACCAGCTCACAATTACAACAGTTGCAGCATCCTGCGGTCACGTGATCATCATTTGCAACCTTCCCTGCCAGCTTCCCACAAGCAAAGTCAATGGGGGAGCTGGCAGGAGGTCAGAAGTTGCTCCCGCTCCTGCCACTTATTTCACCCACCCACCCACGGCATCCACCCATATTCCATAGCAGACTTGATTCAAATTCTTATAGTTTTAAATGGGAAGCTGGTGTGCTACAAGATAAATTCCCAGCTTCCAGGATGGATGGATGGATGGATGGATGGAGTTTCCCTTCTCACCCCTATGGGGGGTATGTGTCCACCTCAACCTCAGGTCCTGTACCAGAGGCCTGGGAGTTTGAAGGTTCTGCGCAGTATCTTAGCTGTCCCTAGCATTGCACTCTTCTGGACAGAGAGCTCTGATGTTGCTCCTGGGATCTGTTGGAGCCACTCTCCCAGCTTAGGAGTCACAGCCCTGAGTGCTCCTACTACCTCTACATCCTCTCTAGTTCCTCTCTCAGGCCCTGGTACTTCTCCAGCTTCTCATACTCCTCTTTCCTGATGTTGCTGTACTTGGCACCATCTACATCTATCACCACCACTGTCTTCTGGACCTTGTCTACTACCACAATGTCTGGTTGATTGGCCAGTACCTGCCTGTCCGTCTGGATCTGTAAGTCCCGCAGGATCTTAGCCCTGTTATTCTCCATGACCTTCTGTGGAATCTCCCATCTGGACTTGGGAGGGTCTAGCCTATACACTGTGCAGATGTTCCTGTACACAATACCAGCTACTTGCTTTTCCTGTTCAGTGTATGCTGTTCCTATAATACATAACATACATACATACACACACACACACACACACACACACACACACACACAAATATATATTCCATCTTTCCTTTGAGAGCACTGGTTAGATTGTATTTGGAGTACTGTTTCCATTTCTGGGCACAAGAGTAAGGACATGGAGAACTTGGAGTGAGAGAGGGATCAAAGAAATGCTGAAACCAAGCCCTATGGTTAAGAGAGCTAGGCATGGGTAGTTTGTAAAAGAGAAGATTAACATAGTATCTAAAAGGATGTCATGAGCATGAAAAAGCTGTTCTCTGTTGAAATCAGGAGCAGGAGAAGGACCAACAGATTAAAATTAAAAGAATACTGATTCAAGCTAAAACTTAGGAGAAGGCTTCTGATGGTAAGAGTGGTTAAGCAATGGAACAGAGTTGCCTAGAACAGTGGTGCACACTTCCTAGCTGGAGGTTTTCAAATGGGATTGGTAGTCCTGCTCTGAGCAGGCAACTGGACCAGATGACGTATAAGGCCCCTTCCAGCTCACACATTCTTGTGATTCACTGTGATGGTAGCACATGTAGGGTTTTGTCTCATTTTTATACTCACAAAATTAAACCAAGGTGGTTATTGTTTTTCAAGGACAGACTTCCCCATTTTGCAGTTGAATCCTAATTTTGTGTATGCTGTCTTTCACAGAGAGCCCTTTTTTCACCTCCAAAAGCTACTGCAGATCTGTTGTGTGTCCTTGTTACTTAAGATTGAGGCATACTTCTTCTGTGTACTGGTTGTGTGCATGAAAGTATAAGCACTATAATTTCCTGAGTTTAGTTTCATTTTTACATAATTCCTGAACTTAAAGAATGCTTAATGTGCAAAGCACCATCTGACAGATTTGCATGATATGTGTATGTAGGATTCACTAATTTGTCTTCAGTCTCTGCCAAGGATAGATGTACTAGTGCAAGTACGTTGGATATCACTTCTTATTCTCTCACTTCTCACATCTCAGTCCCAGAAGAACCTTCCCATTGCATCTTTGCATGATTTGCTTATAATGATTTGGAAAGTGGTATGTTGTGATACAAAAACAGGGCATAGGTTCTTCTGAGAAGAGTACAGTTCACATTTTAAAGTTAAACTCTTTGAGAGTTAAAAGTAGGTATCTAATCTTAGAGGCTTCTAATTTTAATTTGGAAGGAAAATGTCCATTAGTTATCAGAGTTTTAGAAAACAATTTACTGTTGCATAGAAATATGTCTTTATTTTGCCATACTGCATGTTAGTTTGACAAGTTTATAGCAATGAGACATTGGAAGTAGTACACATTGCCTGGGATGTGGGAAATTAGTTTTGATTTGGCTTTTTTAGAAGTTCATAACTGAATAAGGCAGAATCAGGAGTCTACTTTCACATCTGTATTCATGTATGTACTCCATGCTCAAATAATGGTGGATAAATTAGTGGACATCTGGAAGAGGCACATTTTTCAAGTTATTTTGGTCACAACATATAAGGAATTGTATAGAGAATACGATTGGTAGCTGGTCTTAATAAACAGTTAGAGAATCTTGCCTGCCTAAAATGCAAAACAGATGTATCTTTGTTCTTTTCAATTGACTTTGATGAATAAACTATATGTGACGTCATATCCAAGCTATTGGATATCTCGAGTCCGGCAGAGAAATCTTTTAACGTTTTTTAAAAGTTTCCATTGTAGGCACTGAAGAGAACAAAGTGATTCCAGTGCACTGTGCTTAGAACAAATAGTAGCAGGTTCAGAGACCCAGACTGTTTTTAGTCCAAACATTTATAAGTTATATTATTTAGAGCTTTCTTCTCTAAGCAGTAAGCTTTTCCCCCTTCAGTAAGACTGGGACTAGAAATTTGGAAGGCATTTTTCTGAGCGAAGAGAAAGATTTTTTTCTTCATTTAAATTGTTTTGAGAAGCAATATAAACAAATCTGAGCAACATTCTATTATTGGTTTTTTAAAAACATTTTTAGTTTGTACATCTCCCCCATCCCTACCCAACCCCTGGAAGATTAACCCAGCAGCCCATTTTGCTGTGTATTTCATGTGTCAAGAAGTCATACATTTCCTTATGGCTGTTTCATTTATAAACAAGTATCAGCTGCATTTTTTTCTTCTTTATGGAATCCCTTTGGAATTTAACTTTCAGATATAAATACTTGGAAAAATTGGCAGCTGAAGAATATGAAAAGGAGCTGAGAAGTCGAAATTTATGTAGGG
Organism: Charina bottae; assembly: GCA_023362775.1. Classification (NCBI taxonomy): domain Eukaryota; kingdom Metazoa; phylum Chordata; class Lepidosauria; order Squamata; family Charinaidae; genus Charina; species Charina bottae. The sequence goes on along the minus strand of JALMGJ010000028.1, from coordinate 3,555,973 downwards.
ACAGGAGTGACTTATCCTTGAATTTGGGTGATTCTCCAGTCCCAACTGCTACCATTCCCAAGTGTGCCAGCCCAGGGTTAACAGATTCTCATGAGAAATCATCAGCTTGTGTGACTTCTTGCAAAACATCCCAAACTCCAGAAGGTAAGTGCTTGTAAATAATTATTGTAGTTATAGTAGATAAAATTTTACAGACTATATGATGCTCCATTTTATGAAAGTGTGATAATTGTTGTTGAAACATATGCTTAGAAGTTAGAAATCTAATATCTTAGAAATTAGATTAAATGTAGAATCATGGAGAATAAGGCTATAAATGGGTACTCCAGTATTAGAAGCAGTATTCCTTTGAATGGCATTTGCTTGGAAACATGAAAAAGGTGTGATATTATGTTAATCTTGGCCATAAAGGAACTGAATGCTAGACTAAATAGGCCTTTGATTTGATTCAGTTTTGGTACGACTCTTGCATATTATGTTTAACAATTTTAAAACCCTAAAGACATGCAGTCTAGCTGAGATTAAACAGTTTAACATTCCACTGGCTTCTAATTTTTCTACTACCGCTCTCCCAATTTGAAAGATCTCTCCACGTTAAAATCCAATGTGGAATTTCAAAAGCAGCTTGTCAACACATAGCTCCTAGCAGGATGGATTGTTGCTTAAAAATCCTCCAGGTTTTCTGGCCTTATGGCTGTAATAAAGTGATTTGATTTGACTTAATTTGATTTGATAAATCCTCCAGGCCCACATAGAGTCTGCTGGCTCAGAGGATTGTGCTAATTCAGAAATTAAAAATAATTAATTTTGCCCAGGTTGTACTCAGAAAAGCAATATCTTCTGTAGGTCTTGATGCAGAGGATGAATCAATAATCCTTGTATATTCCTAGAAGACTTGTGAGGGACTCTCTATACTCACAGGAGCCATGCACATTGAATAACAAGCTGCTTTTGAAACTCTGGGAAATTGCAAAATTGCTTTTGGAAATGGAAAGCTCTTTCAGAATTGAGTGGGGTGGCATGAAGGTGAGAAACCTGGGTGTATACATTCCAATGTTCACTTGCCTGAATTTTAATTTGTGTTAAATTTAAATTATTGTTAGGTACCATGTAGATGTTAACAGGAAAAAAATGTTAGTTTGTAAATATGTATAGAAAATAGATTGGTTTTTGTTTCAAGAATCTCTGAAAGAAATGTAGCTGTCATATTCCAAGACTGGCTGTTCAGCTTAATGGAGAGAAAATAAAACAGAAAAGAACTACTTTTGGTAAAAGAGCATAACTTTAGTTAAATGTTAAAGACTGAGTTAATTGGCTAGGGAAAAAAGAAAGAGGGTGACCTATAGGCCTAGTTATATCCTTGTTGTATGCTTAGCTGATACCATTGACTGGTTTTGCATCTGCTTAAATGTTTCCTCTTTGGGAGTGCTGAATTTTGTTTGATTAGTGTCTTCTGGAGCTTAATTAAAATATGTTCATGCACTGTTATATCTATACTACATCTATACTCTTTTCAATAAATTTTATTAAAAGTTTTAAAACATAAAAACTAACACCAACTAATAGAAAATAGAGAGAACAAAGAAAGAAAAAGAAGAAGAAAAAGGAAAATACGAAAGTACAGTGAGAGAATAAAAAGAAATAGGAAGAAGAAATTTCCGATTTTCTCTGCAGCAAATATAAGTATGATGACAAAATTATCTCTTACTCGGTGACTACAAAAAAAGCTCACTTTTTTCTATCATCCATTTTTTTTCTAATCATCAAAACCACAAATCACAAGTGGATTTTTTTTCTGTTTCATACAAAAAGTCTATAAGGGGTTTCCAGTCAGCCATAAATATAGCTGTTGTCTTTATGCTACTGTCAGGATGTCATCCATGCCATCCTGCCATGGCGCCAGGAAGCATCCCACCAGTCTGTTAAAACTCACAGGGTCGGTTGGGGGGTGCTTTGCAGTAAAACTGCCAGACATGTAAGCGGAGACTTGGTGTATTCACAGAACTGCAAACTATGTTAATCAAAGTATTGATGTGAGCGATTCAGCACCCAGGACAGATCAAAAGGGGATATTGCCTCGTTAGTTGATTCGAACCTAGAAAGAGAAAACTGAGAGAAGGGCGATGGAGCAGTGAATCCCGATGGGGGGGCGGAACTTGGAGATTATTAAACTGTTGGTTGCAGGAGCTTGGTTCACTCAAATCTTTAATGTGCAATGGATCACTGGCTTTAATAAAGATTCCTTCATATTTATTGATTTATTGACTATTGATTTAATAGTCAACAGATCGGGGACATCACAGCTACATCTATACTCAATGTCTTCCTTGGGGAGAGAAAATTCTTAAAACATGCTGTTACAGCTGATAAATATTTTTAAGTATTGTATATACTCAACACCAGTTTTCACTCGTCTGTACTATGGCTTGATGGTATATGACTTGATGTTTGATATGACTTTTTTACTGGCTATTATTGCTTCAAGCATGCTTTTAACTCAACTGTCAGTTGAAGGAAGAATGGAAATATGCTTTCTTTGCATATGCCAATGTCGAACTTTATTTTAGTTTGCAAAGATTTCCAACAAAGACTGTATCTGTATATTCACTTCTGGTTAGAAATATTTGGAATGGCAGTCATTCAAATTCAATTTTAGGCATTACAATTCATTTTCCCTAAAATTAGAATTTTTCAAAACTCTTGTGTGGAAAATAGCTATCTCTTTTATAATTGGTTTAGCATATGTCTCTTGGAATTATTCCAAACATTACCTTATAAAATGGAGCACTTATTAAGTATTGCAATAGATTTGTAACAGGTACAGGTACAGACTCTGACTCTCTTTTTTTTTTATAAAATATAATTTTATTATTAAAAAAAACAAACAAACAAACAAAGACATCAACAACATCAACAACATAAAAATGAATAACAAAGTACATAACAAACTTAATAAACTTACATTCAAAACTAAATAACCCTACATATCAAAATCCTTATGACATTACATCACGTAAAACAATTAGTTTAAAACGACTTCCTGTTTCTTTCTTGAAGATAGCTTCTTACTTTTAATTTTTACTATATTTCTATTGTATTCCTCTTTTTATTAATATTTCTTTAATATATAGATATCTTAATTCTTATTATATTTTAAACCTTTCATTTGTTCTTATATTCTAATACATATATTCTAATATATTATCTTATTTATCTCTTCTAATATTTTTCCATTACAATAGTTTTACTTTATATTCTTTTTGCAAAAATTCTATAAATGGATTCCAAGTACGTTCATAATCTCCCAGTTCTTTATGTTTTATTAGAATTGTCAATCTGTCCATCTGAGCTATTTCCATTGTTTTGATTATCCAATCTTCTATTGAAGGGGTGGCTTCTTCTTTCCAGTGTTTTGCAAAAATAATCCTCGCCGCTGTAGTCAAATGGTATAATAGGTTTTTTTGTTCCTTGTTCATCTTCATGTCGATAATTCCCAGTAAATAGGTTTCTGATTTTTTTTTCCATATCAATTTTGAATATTTTACATATATTACCATGAATTTTGCCCCAATATTTTTTAGTCTTTTGACATGTCCACCAGATATGATAAAAAGTTCCCACATTTATTTTGCATTTCCAACATATGTTTGATCTTGAACATTTCATTTTATATAATCTCTCAGGAGGCAAATACCATCTAAATATCATTTTATAATTGTTTTCTCTTAGACTGTTACTTAAAGAAAATTTAATATTTTTCGTCCAAATTCTTTGCCAGTCTTCGTATTTAATTTCTCTATTCAAATTTTCTTCCCACTTTGTCATATACTTTTTAATTTTTATATCTTTATTTTTCAATTCCAATAATTTTTTATATAATTTAGATATTAAATGATCATTCTCTTTCCATAATATACTATCCCAATTTTCTGTTGTTTCCGTGAATTTGAACATCTTTTGGTCTAATTTGAATTGTTCTTTTAATTGTAAATATTTAAACCAATAGCACTCAAATCCTTCTCTTTCTAATTCCTCTCTCGTTTTAATTTCATAATTATTCCCATTAAATTTCAATAGGTTCTTATACCTTATCCATTTTTTATCTTTTGGAATTTCTATTTTGGCATTTGCCTCCTGAGGAGATATCCACAATGGTAATACCGGCAATAAATATTTTTTATATCTGTTCCAAATTCTTAAAATTGATTTTCTAATTTTATGATTCGTAGATGCCTTATTGCTTTTGCTTTTATTATAATACATATATCCGTGCCATCCGAATCTGTTATCATGGCCCTCTAAATTTAATATATTCCAATTATCTAATTTTATCCAATCTTTTAACCAGACCAAAACAGATGATTCATAATATAATTTTAAATTTGGTAGTCCCAATCCTCCTCTTTCCTTTAAATCTTGTAGATATCTTAATTTTATTCTGGGTTTTTTTCCATTCCATATAAATTTTGTAATATCTTTTTGCCATTTTGAAAATGTTTGATTTGTAATTTCTATAGGTATCGTTTGGAACAGGTATAAGATTTTGGGCAATACATTCATTTTTACCGTGGCAATCTTCCCTAATAATGATAGTTGTAAATTTTTCCACTTTTCTAAATCTTTTTTAATATCGTTCCATACTTTACTGTAGTTGTTTTTAAATAGGTCTATGTTTTTACCTGTTATTTGTATTCCCAAGTATTTAATTTGTTTAACGTTTTGAAATCCAGTTTTTTCTTCCAATTTCATCTTATCCTCTTTCTTCATATTTAAATTTATCATTTTTGTCTTTTGCTTATTAATTTTAAAGCCTGCCAGTTCTCCAAATTCCTTTAATTTTTCATTTAGATTTTCTATTGAATTCAATGGATTTTGAATTGTTATCACTAAGTCGTCCGCAAATGCTTTTAATTTATATATTTCTCCTTTAATTTTTATTCCTTCAATATTGTCGTCTTTTCTAATTTCTTCCAATATAGTTTCTAATACCAATATGAATATCAGTGGTGACATTGGACATCCCTGGCGTGTTCCCTTTTCTATATTTATTTCTTTTGTTTCTTCTTCATTCACTATTATATTGGCATCAACTATGGTCTCCTTTGATGTGTCCTCCCTTTTCACCAGCATCCCCACCACTCACGCTCTATCCGCTGTCAGGAAGAGACTAGAAGAGGACAGCACCCTTGAAAGGAGAAGCCATCTCAACCCAAACCAGATCTGCCATCTTCTGGACCTGTGTCTTAACACCACTTATTTCACATACAGAGGTGACTTTTACAGACAAAAACACGGCTGTGCCATGGGTTCTCCTGTGTCACCCATTGTGGCCAATTTATACATGGAAGAAGTGGAGAAGAAAGCACTCAACACATTCCAGGGAACGGTGCCCACCCACTGGTTTAGGTATGTGGATGACACCTGGGTCAAAATCAAGACCCAGGAAGTACAGGCCTTCACGGACCATATAAACACTATAGATGCCAACATTAGCTTCACCAGAGAAGACACCAAGGACAACAGACTGGCATTCCTAGACTGTGAAGTCCTCATTGGGACCGGTGGCAAGCTAGAAATAGGGATCTACAGGAAACCCACACACACAGATCAATATCTGATGTTTGACTCCCACCATCCACTGCAGCACAAACTAGGAGTCATCAGGACATTGTCACACAGAGCAGAAACCATCCCCACCTCCATGGATTCCAAAAAGAATGAAAATCAGCACCTGAGAACAGCTCTGAAGGCCTGTGGATATCCAAATTGGGCCTTCACCAAATCTAAATCTACCAGACCTAAAACAGCGACAGATAGAGCTGAGACTCAGAGTAAACGAAAGAACCTGGTCATTCCCTACATGGCTGGTGTGTCTGAAAAGATAAAACGGATATTTGGCAAACACCACATACCTGTATATTTCAAACCCACCAACACACTGAGACAGAGGCTTGTACACCCCAAAGATCAAACTCCAAAACACAAGAAAAGCAATGTAGTTTATGCAATCCAGTGCAGTGAGGAGTGCTCTGAACTCTACATTGGAGAAACCAAACAACCTTTGTACAGGAGGATGGCCCAACACAGGAGAAGTAACACCACAGGACCAGAGTCAGCAGTTTATCTTCATTTAAAGGAAAAAGGACACTCATTTGAGGACATTAATGTTCACATTTTAGACAGAGAAGATAGGTGGTTTGAGAGAGGGGTCAAGGAATCCATTTATGCCAACTTGGAAAATCCTTCCTTGAATAGAGGTGGGGGCCTCAGGCACAATCTTTCTCCCATCTTTCTCCCGGCTCTGTCTTCTGTGCCTAGGAAGATTAAGACCATTTCACAAGCTCAACAGCAGCATGGTGATCTTAACGATCCTCCTTTAGATAATAAAAGGACTTAAAATAACATCTCAATATAACCATGACCCCAGGTGTAAGGTCACACAGCTACCTAGAAACATATTTAGGATTCCCTTACCAACTTTGCTCAGACTGAAGAAGCTCCTTGGATAAGGAGCGAAACGTTTCCACTGAGAAAATAGAAATCCAGTTGACATGATTCAAGCTACAGACAATTCCACCTGGATGACTGAGAACCTTCATAGACATCTTGCTAATGCTTTTTTGAAAACAGGATACACTATATTTATGGAATTTTTAATCAATATCTGAAAAGATAGACTATTTGTCTGGCATGACTTATTCCTAATATTATGTGTTCTCCTTCAAATCAGTGCAACTCTTAAATCTGTTTTAGAATTTTGGCCAATAGAAATAGTAGTTTATTTGGTCTGTAATTTGCTGAATCTTCTTTTCTGTGAGGTTCCTGATTCTTGTTTGGATATTTGTAATGGAACTTTTCTACTAACTGGGGTGCATTGACATGATGGCCATTTACCCACTCACTGTGAGCCTTGGGAAAATGTTTCCCCTGAATTAAGTATTGTAACACTCCATGGTGGCACCTGAAGCCCAAAATGTCTTGCACTTCAAAATGTTGCTCCCCTTCAACCATCACTGGAACAGGGTTAGGCTGTTTGGGATGCCAACGCTCTGAATCCCTTACTGGCTTTAATAGACCGCAATGGAAGACTGGATGGACTCAAATTGGTTTCTCAAATTCTTTGGTAGTTGCAGTTGTACTGTTACATCATTAATTATTTTAGTTATGGGGAAGGGTCCCATGAATTTTGGGCCCAGCTTTTTTGATGGCTGCCACGTTTTTAAATATTTTGTAGACAAATACACCTTCTCCCCCACTTTCAGTGGCTGTTCAGGTGCTCTCTTACGATCTGCAAACTTCTTGTAATCTTCTTTGGCCTCTACCAGAGCTTGTTCTATCACTGGCCAACCATTTCTTATATGCTGTATCCAGTCATCCAGAGGGACGATTTTTGTTTGATCCCTTGTCCTGGAGTGGGGAATATAGCCATTCCAGCCCCTCCTTGTGAAAATAAAAAAAATAAAACAAATAAACAATAAAAACATTATGAAAATAAACATAAAATTTGTACTTCCTTTAATAAGTCAGACTCATTGCAAGTATCCTTGACACTTCCTATACAGATGATGATGACGATGATGATGATTTATTACACAAACCAACAAGGGGCAAAAGGATGACTGGATTTGTTTTTGGGTTATTTTTTGATATATTGAAATATATCTTCTTAAATTTAGATCCAAAAAACAAGTGTAAGTTTTGGAATGAACCATAGTTATTTAAAAAAAACTGCAGTTTTTAATCTTTTCCTTGTAGTTCCAAGGACAACTACATAGAACAAACAACTGCCTATTTAGGAGCTACAGAAAAAAATGTTGGCACTCTGGAGTTGAAAGGGGCACAACAACAAAACATGGGAAACATTCGACCCACCAAAGAGATTTCAGCCAGAACTTAAAGCACTAAGGAGTATTTTTGCCTCCATTATGAAAGGATGTCTGGACATTATCCAGTACTTCAAAAACAAGGATGACTAAACTCCTGATAAAATATTGAAAATTCTTCTCACAAGCCATGAGTTTCACAGTAACAACCACCTTTTTACATTGTTGGAACTTCTTACTGTGATCTGGGAAAAAATCTGAGAAACTTCAAAATAAATAGCCAAAGCTTATGACAATATGAAAAAAAGAAGCACTCTCTCAATATCTAGCTGACAATCTTCTAGCAGAGCTAATATTTCACATATTATGACTTCCATAAAAGAATAGGCTGATTCTTTTCCACTTGTTCAGGAATTCCTTGTATTTGCAAATTGAACCAAGTAGGCTGAAGTTCTTAGATGTTACTTAGTTGTGAATGAACTTATTCACTTTCAGTAAATCAGTTTATAGAATTATCAATAGACTTCTTACAGTCTTCCAAGTGCAGTATTCTAATCCTTAACCACATTAAATCTTGTATTTGCAGTGTTACCCATTTTAATAACTATTATGACCTCCTGCATCTCCATAAGAACAAACATAACATCCTTCTCATTAATTGTGTGTCATGATGGCATCCATGCCACCCTGACATGGTAAGTAGGTCACATAAGCATATCACTCAGCCAAAAGTGCCAAAGCTATCAATAGGAGGAACTCAGCAGCAAACCGCCAGGCAGACAATCATTGTGCGGTGTGGATTAAATGAAGGCATTCAGCACCTTCAAAGGACAGCGCCAAGCGGTGTAGAGAAGGTGCGAGACAGAAAGGAATGAAACTGATAAACACATTCTATGGAAAGGGGGGAAGTTGGAAATCTATTAAATTGTAAGATTGTGTAACTACGCTTCACTTCGTTCATTGAATCAGAACCAGATTGCTCGCTGTAAATAAAGCTTTTACATATCCTATGTGGTGTGTGTCGGAGCTTTCGTTTATTAGTCGCAGGATCGGAACCTCACATTGTGTCATTATGGAAGGAAAGGAACTTTGTTAGATAACATCCAAGGATTTAACAAGTAGATTTTTTGTCAGCAAAATGATTATCAGTGGTTTCTGATTTCAACAGTGTCAATTAAGAGTAGCAGATAAACAGTTATTAGGATAGTATTTCAGGGGAGTAAACTACACCAATCCCATTTGAATATAGTGCCATCTTGATTCGAAGTCACTGGTACTGTTGGGGGAGCAAGTTCTTTGTGTCTGACCTAGTGATGAGGAATCTCAGAATATGCTGTTTCAGTTATGAGCATCTTTGTATTAAAAAACGGGTGAGAGATCATTCTTTCAGAGCATGTTGCTTTGATAAAAATATATGAAACCTTTCCAAAATCAAATACAATTTAAACTTCTGTTCATTCTACATTATAACTTCATTTCTTGTCTGGATATGAACCAGTCCAAAAAGAAGCAGCAATTTACCTGGACTCTACCATAAGTCTGAAGGACTACACATAGAGCATAATCGCAGAACAAACCAAGGTCCAATAATCCAGGTGCATGAGCTGAGACAAAGTTCTGGGCACAAATATAAGGAGACGTTTAAATAGACATTGCTCCACATTTGATTACCTGCTGCCCAGGGCTTTAATGGAGTTGAGAAGGAGGAGGAGGCCAGTGATGATGCCAATGATGCTATTTTCACTGGCTTGGGGCATGTGGAATTGTTGTAAGAGGTTAAAGAAATTGATTCTGTACCTGATTCCCTGACTCAGTCTGAAATTTGTGACATGAGAACCCTTGGTTTCAGGCTGAGAGATAAGGGGAGACACAGCTGGATGTTGCAACTTTATTGTATTCCAGGAAATTGTACCCATAATAAGACAATTAAGAGTGAGCAGAAATAGACTGAATAAAATTTATACAGTCACATCTCAAATCTTTCATCCAGACCACCTTTTTTGAGGAGACTTGGATTTATTTTTCTCTCCAACCTTTATACTATTTCATTGATTATGGATACTTGTTTTCATTCCCTAAATTCCTATCTGCCATTCAGATAAATCACCAAGTTAGGATGGAGCACTAAAACCATCTCCCATTCATATCCCTTTCCCCTTCAACCTTCAATGAAGCCCCTAGAACCACCTCCTCCATCTCCAACTATAGTCTTGAACCAGCTGTTTTCCATGACAGAGATGGCAAATTTCACAGTGCTTTAGGAAATGCCCCTATTGAATACATAGAGCTTCTTTTAAAATAGATACACTTAGATTGGGTTGCCTCTATATTGACATGGCAGTCAAATGTTGAGGAATACAGTTAATAGAATAGTCCACTTCACATTTATTAGATGCAGACAGGGGAAGAATGTTTCAGAATGCCTCTCCACTGTAGATCTCTCTCTAAAGACACACTTACACAATAATTGAGGCATACATACATATGCATACTTACAAGAATATCCACTCAACACACACACTCACACTCACAAAGAATTGAATACTGTGCAGCTAATTCTGCCATTCCTCTTCAATTGTTCCCTCATCTCATTCATCAACTGGCAAAAATGTTGCTGGGTAAAGTTTCGTGTTCTTTAGTTTTGCTTATCAATAGGAATGTGTGTTGTATGCCGCCCAGAGTCACTTTTATGTGAGATGGGTGGCTATATAAATATGATTGATAAAGAAATAAATAAGTAAAAAAAATAAATAAATATCAACCTCCTGGTAGACCTGTGTTTGGTATTTCTAAGGTTAATATTCCCATATCCAAAAAACAAAAATTAGAAGAAGCATCCTGTGCCAGTAAAGTGTCTGGTCCTTCTGGCAGCTGCAGCAAAAGTAGCCACAAAGGCACACAACCTCTGGCTGGACAGGAGGGGGAAGCCCTGCAGCAAGCCAATGGGAACCCAACAGATAGCTGGCCTGCAAAGGTTCCTTCTCCATGACACCTAGAATGTCTGCATGGAAGATCTTCTGGTATAGAATGGAGAACATTTCTCTCATACCAGAACACCTTAGTTCAACTTCAGCTGCCAGAGGAGCAGGCTGGCAACACCAATGTACTAATTAGGTACGTAGTAGCTAAATGGTGGAGGTGAAATATGTATAAATATAAACTTGGGTATATGGCTAGATTTGATTCAAGTAAGGAATGGCGGAGTCCCAAATTGTTCTTCGTGAACAGAAAGCCCTAGCTTTAAATGTTGTGCTCTGAATCCCACACACAGTTATTTCTTAGCAAGACCTTTTTCTTTTTACTCCCTTGGAGAAGTAAAAACGGATGAAATTCACTTGCTTGCTGTTAAGGGAATCTTTCTCCATTATTCTTTTCACCAGTGAATGCCAGTCAACCTGAGGCAGAGGGAGAAACAAAAACAGAGCAGGAAGATGAGGCCAAGTTCAAGCAGGGAACAGAAGCACCCCAAGAAGTAGAGGTTGCAGAGGTGGAGCTGGGTCCAGGGCAAGAGAGAGAAGAAGGTGCAATAAGTGAAAAAGAGAAGCAAAATGAAGATGTGAATGAAAAAGACAACTGCTCTGCATCCAGCCTCTCTTCGGCAAGCAGCACTTTAGAGAGGGAGGAACGGGAGCAAAAATTAAGCAATAATAATGAAGCGGGTAAATTGAAGCCTTTTTTCTGTAATAGTGTGTAGTTTTGTAATTTTTTACATGTATTATTACATGATTTGTTTATAAATGTAATTTTTACATTTATTATTACATGATTTATTATTATAAATAAATTTTACATTTATTTATAATAATAAACCATTATTCCTATGATTTTGATCACTGGAGGATTTCAGTATACATTCAAAGAAGAATCTGCAACTTAAATAACATTATTCCTGTAGGCAAGCATTATTTTTGTTTACAATTCTTAGTCCAAATTGTATTACTAGAACTATTATCAGAAGCTTCTTTTATAAAATGCAAAATGGAAATGTAGGAATCTGTAAAATATTTCAGTTATTTTCACCTTGCTGTTTGTCTGTAAGAATTAGCCAGATAAGGTGATGTGCACTTTTCAAGGGTCGTATTTTTTTTCACATACGCACTGTGCTCCATGAAAAACTCAGCTTAACTGCATGTGATTCCTGACAGAAAGGCAAAGAAACTGGCTACTTTTTGTATGTGTCTATGCCATTATATTTTTTACTCAGCAACCTGCTGCTTGCTATTGAACATCCTTCCTGATAACAGAGCATAAGCCATGCTTCCATCTAACCATAGGCTTATGTGCAAGAGCAGAACTATTTCTGCATGAAGAGCTGGATTCATGCCCTCACCAAGCTTCTCCTCACTTGTGACCTAAAGGAAGGAAAATTTACCTCCGTTTTGGTTTTCCATGTTTTCATTAAGTGTGAACCAGAAATAGAATTTATTTTAAACTTCAATTTTGCCATCCAAAATTGGAAGTTGATTTGTAATTGGAGAACTACTTTGAAAACCCAGGGCTGTCAGCTAGGCTGGGAAGCCAAAACATTTCCCAGTAGAACACAGTGACAAGCTACTATAAAATCATGTCAAGAAACTGCATGGATGTATCCATATAAGTTACAAGAAGTCAGGCTCAACTTTATTAATTTCTTACCTTACTAATTTATGGTCTGCACATAATGCCAATCCAGAAATATGTTAATGTGAAACTAAACTCTGATTTATTCTTTTCCTAGATGCACGGCATAGGCAAATGTTTAACCCCAGCACTTCATACAGCATATTTCTGCTCATATGCATACCTTTATGTGTGAAAGCACACATCTTACATAATAAATTGTCACATTTCTTTGTTCTAAAAAAGGTGTGTGGGGGGCTCTATAATAATAGTTTGATCATCTATTGCTGTATGCAACATTTATTCACAGTAATATTCTTAGTGTTTTTTTAAATAAAAATACCACATATTCATTTTGCCCCAATGACTGCTTTCAACAGGTCTATTCTAAATCCACCATGTAAGACATTATTGAAAGAAAATAGGGTATCACTGAGTTTGCCCAGGGATTCCAAAATTTTGCATGCACCTATATGTACTTTAGACTATCCAGTGACGGGGACGTTTGGATCCCTGATTTTTATTATTTTGGCACCATATACCAGTTGTATGCAATTTGGGATGCATATTTGATTAAGCTGGAAATTCTCAAGCAAGCTTTACTGTATGTTGCCAGTTCTCAATGGCTGCTGCACTGTAATGACATACAGTATGTAGAGAGTATAAAAGAGAGCCTGAATGAGTTTCAGCTGATTTGGTGCAGAGATGTTGCTTAAACTTGGATTTCACTGAGCTGTGCTTTGTGCTGATAACTCCATACTCCACAATCCCTGTCAGCATCTGGGAGCTGTATTTGAGTTATGCTTACTGTTCAGGATATTGAACAGAAAATGCTGAGATTTGGTTGAAAACTCATTAAAAATAGAGGATTTTTTTAACAATAATATAGTGAAGCAAAAACTACAAGCAACAAAATAACTCTTCACAAGCTGGCTAGTTTTTTCAACCTTCTCATAAGTAATTAGCAAGCTACTTCTGAGTGAAGCCAAAGAGAATTTTCTCTTCATTAACGGAAGGTCTATGTAATTTCTAAAAATAGATGAGGTTCATAGAAAAACAAGATACAGCCATTTTTAAAGTTATATTTAAATGTATTTTTATATGATATGGACATTTGAATGGTATCTGAGAATAGAATTCCATCTGCACTGATGAATTTGGAACATAATACCTATTATATGAGCAAGATAACACTTAAAGATTTTTTCTCAGTTTTTAATTAAATTATAAATGGCAGCTCCATACAGACTGATTCATTCTTTATACATTATTTCTTTTTGTGCCCTAAGCATAACTGTTCTCATCATCTTTACTAAGATTTTTCTGAATATGGTGAACAAATGCAGAGGCCTATTGCCTCTGATTTAATGTAGATAGATGGCATCCTTTCCATCAGCAAGAATTTTGTTCTGACAAACTATAGTTGCCTGGGTGATTAAACAAACCAACCAAAAATTTGACTCAACTGCTTAGAGCCCTGAATGTTTCCTTGTGATTTATTGAATATGGCATGAAACTACTAGTGTTACCACCAGATTTTCTAATTTTTGTTTTTATTTTATCTCTTACTATTCTTAGACTTACAATAAATTTCTAATATGAACTTAAATGTAATTGTTAACAAGGGACCCTACACTATATAATAAAAAGTTCTTCAAAGTTTTTTTAATGTGAGAAAATATTTGAGTTTAATACTATTTTCTTTTCTGATAATGGGTTATTAATGCCTGATAGCTGGCAAAAATGTATAGAGGAATTATTCTTCCTATTATATACAAAAAAACATGTAAAATATTCTGTGGGAGGAAAGGGAATTTTTCTGTGAACCTGACTGTTAGGTAGAACTCTACCTAATGGGAAAGCACCCTAGCTCAGAAATAGAACCCAAGCTTTCAGCATAAATGGCCTGTTTCTTTAGGTGGAGCTCGAAAAGATCCCTGCCTAAAACCCCTGAAAAGCCACTGCAAATCACTGCACACATTGTATATAAGGCAGCATCCTATATAACTGATACTTTGCTAAGAAGAGTTCATCATCATATAGAAAGTTAGGTCAACTAATGTTAGAATATTGTGCTGACTATCCAATTAAAGTATCCAATAAAAATCATGAGCACTGATATTAGAAATAATAAAAGTGATGTAAGGTACATAGTGTTATCTGACTCATTCTATAAAGAAACTTTCACCCAAAATATTTTGAAAGCCCCCTTACATACCTCCCTCCCCCAATAGTATATAGGGTCTACAATTCTGTTATGTCACTTCTGACTATCAAGTTTATTCCAGGTTGTTTGTTATAGATTCTCAGCAAACGTGACTCATTACTATTCAATGTTTCATGTGTGTGGTTTCAGGCCCGTGGTTACAGCCCATACAAGATGATGATGTGAACGACCAATACAACAACATCCTCAACAATAAACGGTTCATGCTGGATATGTTGTATGCCCATAATAACTTGCCTTCTCCCAAGGATGAAAGGGTTAAAGAACTGGACGTGAAGATAGATATAAAGAAGGTGTTGGGTGCAAGTGAAGATACTGTTACCAGCCTGGCCAGCAGGATTTCAGTCCTACCAACTACCAAGCAGGCCAGAGATGAATGTGTAAAAAAAATGGAGATTGGAAGTTTGGAAAATCAGGGCAGTGTGAAGATCTTTGCCGAAAGATTCAACAGTGGTGAGGTGGCCAAAAATTCTAACTTACCTGAAAGTGATTTTAATGAAAAGACTTCTGAAAAAACACCAGTGCAGGTTAAGACAGAATCTGACTATATTTGGGATCAACTCTTGGCTAGTCCAAGAAAACTGAAAATCAAAGATATGGATTTTACAGATTTAGGAGATGAGGATGATATTGACATATTGGACATGGAAATTAGTCCTAGTGATGCCCTAGTTCCCCCTCCCCCACCCGTACCTTCCTTTTTAGGTTTTCCTCCACCACCCCCTCCATTGCTTTATGGGTGTCCTCTTCCACCCCCACCTTCTGCTAATTTATTGGCTCCCCCTCTATCAAGCACTCCTCAAGGTTTAGGGTCATCCCCACTTCCTAGAGATCAACCAACCTTTATAAAGAAGAAGAAAACCATTCGCCTCTTTTGGAATGAGGTGAGGCCATTTGAATGGCAGTGCAAGCACAACAGACACTGCAAAGGATTCCTGTGGTCAAAACTGGAGCCTATTAAAGTAGACACTGCCAAACTAGAACATCTGTTTGAGACTAAATCCAAGGATCTTCCTATCACGAAGGTACTGTTCTTTATATGTCTTAATTTTGTTCATATTTTGTGTCTCTAAGCCAAATCTTTATAATAAATAATTCAAAAACTGCTGGGGCCAGATTTCCACATATAATTATTAATGTTTTACAAGGTGCTGGGAATCAAGAAAAGTGTGTAATATGTTTAAATCCTTAAATGAAGTTCAATACCCGGTGTAGTACCCAGATAAGAATTTTAAATTCAGACAAAGAGTTAACATTCTTTCTCATTTTCTTTTTATCACTAACAATCTCTATGACAGAAAAATTTAAGATTACCTAAATATCAAGTCTTTTTTGTTTGTTTTCTTCTGAGATTGCTAACATAAAGAAGAGTCTCTAGTATTGTTGGGGAGTGTGGGGACAGCATATGAAGATTAGATTTTGGTCCTATTGTAGGAATTACTCAGAACAAATGCTTTGCTGTTTAACCACTATCAAGGTAAAAGAGTTAAGTATGTAGCTGAATATGCATAAACATACCATATTTTTGGTCTTGTTTGAAACATGTAGCAGTGGTTAGTCCAGTGCTTTCCAAACTGCCACTGTTGGCAACACACCAGCGGCGGGGGCGTGCACCGTCGTGGCAGTGCAGGGGGGTGCGTGGCAGCGGCCTCTGCTAAAACACGGAAGCGCTGATGGCGCGCCGCTGCTGTCATCACTGCCGCCGCCATGCAGAACAACACCACACACACCCCCGCACCGCCACCACGCGCGCCCCCGCCACCGCTTCCGGGTTGTGTTGCGACACACTAAAGTGTCGTGACACACAGTTTGGAAAGCTATGGGTTAGTCAGTGGAATTACAGTCCTTTTGAGATGCTCTCACCAGTTGTACATACAAAGAGAGGAGTGGGTCTTTACCTCCTTCTGACATGAATGACATTCTGATATTCTAACTGAAATTCTGTATAGTTAGAGCCTACGTGTAGACTCTAGGGGGCTCTCTGATACTGACAGTCATCCTCCTATACATGAAAATGAAGAAAACAATGACAGAAAGAGACAAAGTTATCCCCACATCTTTTCCTTATATGTATATCCTTCTCAGAACTTCAGATTAATTTAATTGTTGGGTAGATTGGTCTACACAAGTTGAGGTCCCCTTACAAAAAATATCTCCGATATATATTTGTATTTATAATAACTCTCTCTTGTCTGTTTGCCATTCATACACCCAATTCACATGCTCAGTGTTCACGCACTGTTCTCACACATTCATCTAAAATACTCATCTGATGTCTGTATTGGCAACACAGGATTATTTCTTTATAGAAAGGTTTTGTTAATAACTCTCATGAATACCAGATCTGTGAGTATTTCAGCTATTTTGGACATAATAGATCTCAGAGTGGGCATTCTGAAGAAAAAAAACAGTTCCAGTGAATACATATAGCATGTGGCAGGACAGAAATTCATACAAACATTTGACAGTGGATATTAGGCTGTGAAAAGGAATTATGAGGCATCCTCTAATTATAAAACAATGAATTGCTTTAATAATTCAACAAAAGTTCAGAGTGACTTTGTTCTTTGTTTGGATGATAAGACTAATCCCCATGAAACCATTCCCCCACCCTTTTTTTCATAAAGACCGAGGTCCCTTTAAAATTCAGAATGTTAAAAATGATTCTTAAAGTCTTTGCACTACTTGCTGCTGATTATTTGCTATTATTTATTAATGAGATTTGTCCACTGTCTGAAACCTAGGCAGCTTACAGTACTTACAAAATAAAACACAGGAAAAAATCAAATAAATTAAAATCCAAAATCTAATCCCCCAAATTAGGTACTAAAATGAATGAGCTAAAATTTGTTTGGGACAATGCCACTGGATACAGTTAATCCCCAAAGGTCAGGTTTTCATTGGCTTCCAGGAGGCCATGAGGGTGGGGTCTATCCTTGCTTCAGGTGGTTAGCTATTCCAAAGGAGGGGGTCTGTTACAGAGAATGCCTGTCATTAGGCTCCTCCCACCACACTTCCTGGTAGGTGGAGAGCCCTACTTGTTTGAAAGTAGAAACTATCAGAGAAAGGTGGTCTCTAAGATACTCAGGTTAGTTATTCTATTTTTATGTCTGAAGAACTATAGTATGTTATAATGCACAACAGGTTATGCTACAATATGATAAAAATTAGGCTGATAATATATTTTTATTTTGTTTTATTGCCACAGTATTGGTGGGAAAACTGGAGTATGATGTCGACAGTCAATACATAGCAAGTTGGTTTTAATACCAACTCCTCTAGTATATCCATGACTTTATAAAACATATGGGAAGAACTCAGTTTTACCATTTCTTTCAGTGCTGTAGATCTGTCTGAAATGCAGACTAAGAGGAGAGTTTGAAAAGTCTGGAAATAAATATAATAATTGCACCAGATAGAAATATTACTAAAAAAAACAATAAAGGCAACATAAATTGAATGAATGAAGCCACGAGAATGGTTAATTTGGTGACTCTCACACAGATAGTTGAAGAGCTGAAATTCTGTTTTTCTTTAAACTATTGCATTTCCTTTAAGTGCAGTCAAATATTCTCAAATTTCACATGCTGTGCCAGTGCTCTATTGTGGTTGTTTATGCTTTTATCATTTACAGATCTTTAAAATACATTTTAGTCCACATTGTGAGTTTTCTAGAAAAAAATCAGACCAACATTCAAATAAAATGAATTGCCCACTATATCCTTCAGTGGCAATGGTTGGTAAAGTTCCAGATCTAGCTACTTTTAATTCAGCAGTAAGCTCTGCCCTGAATTCAGCTGTTTCAGAGCTGTCTTACTATTCAAGCTGAAGATGATACTGTATATGTGACTTTCAAATTAGTTCATAAAGTCATTCTGTTAGATTATATGACGTTATGTCCATAATACTTAAATGTGTTTTGATTTTTTTCTGTCATCAGGTCTTCATAAACATTTGAAAAATGAATTGACTTGAAACAAATATGTGGTAGTAGCCTACTGACCAGGCATCCTCTTCAATATAAAAAGCCTGCTGACTAGGCAATACTCATTCAAATGCAGTATTCATTCCACATCAGTCTTTCCCTGGCTTTTCAAGCTAGGTTCTGCCATCTGCACACCCCACCTCCAGCTGTGCTACCCTCTGCCTGTCAACTAGCCTCTCTAGCAGTCTCTGTGTTAGAATGCCTAACAAACCATGGGAACACAGAGGGGGCAGCAAGACAGTTTAGAGAGGAAACAAGGCCATTATAGAAAAGGTTCTTGAGTCCAGGGGAGGGATGAACTGTGAGAAAGAGATTCAGAGAAATTCCCCTTAATTATACCAGGTATATGTGGAATAATTACTTTGGTAGCATTTCAAAATTTTGTTACATTACTCTATTAGCAATAAAGATCTTTCCAGAAATCCAGTTGGTTCTTATTTCCTGAGTCTGCCTGCCATGAAGGGCTTAACACTCTACCACAAAACCTCTCTGAATATTATGAAAATGATCCAAACTCAATGAGTCATGTTAAAACTGATAATGAAGACTAAAATCCCTCTCTTCATCATCATGCAAAGAGGATATGTGATGGTCCCAGTGCCAGTATCTTAACTTAGAAAATTCTCCAGACAATTCATCAGAATGCTAAAAGAATTCATTTATTAAAATACCACTACATGGAACGGCTGCAAAGCTCTGAATACCAGATTTGGCGCCAAGCATTCAAAGTTAAAAACATCCCTCTGACTTCATCCCTTGTTAGTTTCAAAACAACCGTTTTCCCACTCTTGAACTTCCCCCCTCCCAACTTGTGAAGTTTAATGAGAGTCCAGGTGTCTTATCTGTGTCCTTAGTTTTTCCCCAGTCAGCGAAGGAATGTGAGGGAGGCAGTTCTCTTCGGTGCAAAGTAGCTGGCTACAAAGCAGGCTGACACCAGTCGGCTTCTATACACGTGTTGTCTCAAATACAGTTAATCCCCAAAGGTCAGGTTTTCATTGGCTTCCAGGAGGCCATGAGGGTGGGGTCTATCCTTGCTTCAGGTGGTTAGCTATTCCAAAGGAGGGGGTCTGTTACAGAGAATGCCTGTCATTAGGCTCCTCCCACCACACTTCCTGGTAGGTGGAGAGCCCTACTTGTTTGAAAGTAGAAACTATCAGAGAAAGGTGGTCTCTAAGATACTCAGGTTAGTTATTCTATTTTTATGTCTGAAGAACTATAGTATGTTATAATGCACAACAGGTTATGCTACAATATGATAAAAATTAGGCTGATAATATATTTTTATTTTGTTTTATTGCCACAGTATTGGTGGGAAAACTGGAGTATGATGTCGACAGTCAATACATAGCAAGTTGGTTTTAATACCAACTCCTCTAGTATATCCATGACTTTATAAAACATATGGGAAGAACTCAGTTTTACCATTTCTTTCAGTGCTGTAGATCTGTCTGAAATGCAGACTAAGAGGAGAGTTTGAAAAGTCTGGAAATAAATATAATAATTGCACCAGATATAAATATTACTAAAAAAAACAATAAAGGCAACATAAATTGAATGAATGAAGCCACGAGAATGGTTAATTTGGTGACTCTCACACAGATAGTTGAAGAGCTGAAATTCTGTTTTTCTTTAAACTATTGCATTTCCTTTAAGTGCAGTCAAATATTCTCAAATTTCACATGCTGTGCCAGTGCTCTATTGTGGTTGTTTATGCTTTTATCATTTACAGATCTTTAAAATACATTTTAGTCCACATTGTGAGTTTTCTAGAAAAAAATCAGACCAACATTCAAATAAAATGAATTGCCCACTATATCCTTCAGTGGCAATGGTTGGTAAAGTTCCAGATCTAGCTACTTTTAATTCAGCAGTAAGCTCTGCCCTGAATTCAGCTGTTTCAGAGCTGTCTTACTATTCAAGCTGAAGATGATACTGTATATGTGACTTTCAAATTAGTTCATAAAGTCATTCTGTTAGATTATATGACGTTATGTCCATAATACTTAAATGTGTTTTGATTTTTTTCTGTCATCAGGTCTTCATAAACATTTGAAAAATGAATTGACTTGAAACAAATATGTGGTAGTAGCCTACTGACCAGGCATCCTCTTCAATATAAAAAGCCTGCTGACTAGGCAATACTCATTCAAATGCAGTATTCATTCCACATCAGTCTTTCCCTGGCTTTTCAAGCTAGGTTCTGCCATCTGCACACCCCACCTCCAGCTGTGCTACCCTCTGCCTGTCAACTAGCCTCTCTAGCAGTCTCTGTGTTAGAATGCCTAACAAACCATGGGAACACAGAGGGGGCAGCAAGACAGTTTAGAGAGGAAACAAGGCCATTATAGAAAAGGTTCTTGAGTCCAGGGGAGGGATGAACTGTGAGAAAGAGATTCAGAGAAATTCCCCTTAATTATACCAGGTATATGTGGAATAATTACTTTGGTAGCATTTCAAAATTTTGTTACATTACTCTATTAGCAATAAAGATCTTTCCAGAAATCCAGTTGGTTCTTATTTCCTGAGTCTGCCTGCCATGAAGGGCTTAACACTCTACCACAAAACCTCTCTGAATATTATGAAAATGATCCAAACTCAATGAGTCATGTTAAAACTGATAATGAAGACTAAAATCCCTCTCTTCATCATCATGCAAAGAGGATATGTGATGGTCCCAGTGCCAGTATCTTAACTTAGAAAATTCTCCAGACAATTCATCAGAATGCTAAAAGAATTCATTTATTAAAATACCACTACATGGAACGGCTGCAAAGCTCTGAATACCAGATTTGGCGCCAAGCATTCAAAGTTAAAAACATCCCTCTGACTTCATCCCTTGTTAGTTTCAAAACAACCGTTTTCCCACTCTTGAACTTCCCCCCTCCCAACTTGTGAAGTTTAATGAGAGTCCAGGTGTCTTATCTGTGTCCTTAGTTTTTCCCCAGTCAGCGAAGGAATGTGAGGGAGGCAGTTCTCTTCGGTGCAAAGTAGCTGGCTACAAAGCAGGCTGACACCAGTCGGCTTCTATACACGTGTTGTCTCAAATACACAGCAGGCAAGCAAAGTGAGTCTGACAGGGTGAGACATTGGAAGCTTCCTTCAGTCCCCCATCAGCAAACTTCCAGAAGCACCCTAGGATACAGATGTCTTCAGCAAGTGCAGGATTGTTCTTACTGCAGCAAAGCCTGAGTGCTGGCCCTTGGAGCACAAAGCCAAGGCAGATTCCTTCAATAATCCTCCAGCTTCTCCTGCAGATGTATTGTTGGGCCCATCAACATCTTATTGACTGCAAAGAGACCACCAGGAAATCTTGCTGATTTCCTGAAATATCACTACTGGTGTTCAAAAATAAATGGCCCCTTTTTCCTTAAGAAAACCTAACCCTCAGGAAAATAAGTATATTCAATATTATTATTCTTCAAGAGGCCTAGGAGTGTTGGAGCGTAATAGTTATAAGTCCTTTACGTTGGGGGCAATTTCAAATACTAAAGATGGGAGATCCTCAGGCAGCCTTAGCATATTCATTTCAGAGAAATTACATCTAATCAATCTTGTATTACATCCATGCAGTACCGCACCCACTAATGATTTGAGTTTCTCAAGCTCTGATTACATTTTTTTTATTCAGTATCTATATTTCTCTCCAGTACCTATTGTCCCAAACTAATGAAGTGTGGGACCCTTTCAAGGAATATATTTCCAATCTACTTGAGTTGTGATCAGATGCTACCAACATACTGGTATTTGTCTGCTACATTTTAAACAATATTTACTATAGAACAGACTTCATCCACTAGGTTTCTGATCCCATTGTTGCGCAGTGAAACAGGAGAGATCCTGCTTCACTACAGAGCCCCCCACAGTGACTGTCAGCTGTTTTTCAGGCTACTTTTAAACAGGTTTACGACTCTTCTGAAAGTAAACCATGGCCAGGCTGCTTCTGAACATGGGTTTATCACTCTTTCAGAAGAGTGCTGACCATATTAAAAAGTAGCCCAGCTAACAGCTGACAACAGAGCAGGCAGTTGCTGGATGCATTAAAGAGAACTCCCTCTCACTTCAGCTCATAACCACTACCCCTGTGCCTGTCAGCTTTGGTGGAGGCAGGCTATTTTTAAACAAAAGCTTAACACCCTGCTGACCGTAGTAAAGGTATGTTCAAAAGCAGCCCAAGCAGCAGCATAGTGAGGTATTGCACCCAGAAACAGCAGAGAGAGAGAGAGAGATTCTTTTCTGCTTCTCTCTACAGGTTCTCTTCCACCTCCACTCTCAGCTGCTGTTTGGGCTGATCCAGGCCAGGGATTGATTCAGAGACCAAGCAGGGACAGAAAGAGATGGTACTTCTGGGGCTCAAGTTGACAGCAGTAGTGCTGACTGTCTTTAGAAGTGCTTAATATCCTTTCTCCCAATCCACAGTAATTTTCTTGCTAGTCGCTCACTGCTGCCCTACAATATTAGTAAATCTCTTCCAATCCCACTCAGCCCTAGAATACTGTAGCAATCATCAATCCATCTTGTTATGTTGTGCTACTAAACTTTGTGCTACATGCTGGGAACACGGGACACAGAATAATGATTCTAAGTTAGAGGAAGACCTGATTCCAGTTAAATGTTAAGAAAAATCTTCCTAAAAATAAGAGCAGTTTGAGTGTACAATTATCTAGAGAAATAGATTGGATTTATTGGAAGTGGCTGAACATCCATGTGCTGGGCATGCTTCTACTGAGTTCCTGCTTGAACCCAGTGGCTTAATGGTCCAACCTGAAGCTATTGTTCTGTGATTTTGATTTCTTGCCTTTTTCCTATTATAGAATAAACCATTATTTAATTGGAGGGATATGCATATAATTGATAGTAATTTGAACATAACCATACTCATCTGAAAATCTCTCTTCTTTATCAATTTTACCTTTTACTGTTAGGACTTCCAGCCAGTAGAAGTAATAAAGTGAGGAGTTGCGGATGTTTGTTGTTCACATCACCTGACCCAAAATAGCATCAAGAGTCATATATTGCTAATTATTTAAATAATGTTAAAATATGTACTGCTTTTAGTGTACAATGGGTTATCATTCAAGATGGTACAGTAAAGAGAAAGACACTTGCTTAGAAGTTTAAAAGCCACAAATCACATACAGTATATTCATGTTATCCTGTTAAAAGGTAATGGTTCCCCACACACATTTGTGCAGTCGTGTACGACTCTAGGGGCCGGTGCTCATCTCCGTTTGTTAGCCGAAGAGCCAGCGTTGTCCGAAGATGCTGCCATGGTCATGTGGCCGGCATGACGCATGCGGAACGCTGTTACCTACCCACCGAAGTGGAACCTATTCATCTACTTGCATTTGCATGCTTTCGAATTGCTAGGTTGGCAAGAGCTGGGGCTAGTGCGGGAGCTCACTCCGTCACGCAGGGCTAGGGATTCGAACCTCCGAACATGCGATCTTCCGATCGACAACCCTGGTCTTACCTGCTGAGCCACCACGCTGCAGCCTAAAACAGTAATTCACATTTCATTAAAGTTGATCTGGGAAAATCAGAGAGATGTTACACTGAATAGCGACAAATAATATTTTTTTCTGCAGAACACATTTTGAGCAAGCAGAGTCTAAATAGCAAGAATTACGGATTTCAGCCGTGGCACTAGTGCACCACAATTCCTTTCTAGAAGGGAATTAAAATTGACAATAAGATCCAACTTTAAGTTATGTAGAACTGTTCCTAACTCAAACTTTTTCTTCTTCATTTCCAAAATAGGTGCTTCTGCCACTTTTGTCAACATGAACGTAATACAGAATACAGTGGTTAAGATATTGGACTAGACCAGGGTGACCCAGGTTTAAATCCACCCTCAGCTGCAGCGGCTTACTGAATTACTTTAAGCTACTCTTCCTCTCTCAGTCCAATCTACTTAATACGGATTATTGTTGTGGAGGAGGGAATTGGAGGATTGTGGTTGTGGAGGAGGGAGTTAGAGGAGGGAGTGCTATATAAATTGCCTTGAGTTCCTGAAGGAAAGGTGGGATATAGTCTAACAGACCAGTAAATATCTCATAAATCTAAGAAAAGTCCAAAGAATCTATCACAAAGAAGTTCTGTTTTTACTGTAGAAATCAGTATCATTTGAATTATCATGTTATCAATATGCTATACTAACTAAGAAATTATAGTTAAGATTAGATTATTTATGGAGTAGGTACTGTATATGACTAAAGAAACATAACAGTTTACAGTCCCTCCTCCTCCTCCTCAGAAAACTGCTGCAGATGGCAAGAGGCAAGAAATCATCGTGCTGGATTCCAAGCGGAGCAATGCTATTAATATTGGGCTGACTGTATTACCACATCCAAGGACAATCAAGATTGCCATTTTGAACTTCGATGAATATGCCTTAAATAAGGAAGGAATAGAGGTACTGAGAAAACCATGCAGAGCATTAAGTTAAACAGTATATTGTTACTTCCAGGTACTAGTGGTTGAAAATGTATTGATGTATGAATTCTTGTAATGGACTAATCTGATTAGTATTATGTAACATTTTCTCCCTCTGCAGACATATGATCTTTTTAAAATCAATCAGCAATATAGGGCACAATTTTAATTTTTGAACAAAACATGTACATATTCATATTCATATTCATTGCAGTGTCACAATAAAAGACCCAATTTTCCTCTATTTTCCAATTAACCAGTACAGAGTCAGAAAAAAGCAAACATCATGGGAATAGAAGTAAAAATCATACAGCTCCATAAAAGCTTAGTTTAGGTATGTGTTTGGGACCCAGCTATATATAGCCTGAATTCCAGGGTGAACCTGGGTAACTCAGAATACTAAATAGTAACTTTAATTGATTTGAAGTGCAACAGATATGTGTAACCCATGTAATTTTTGTCCAAGTGGTGCAAAATCTTATGTGAGAACACTGAGATCTCATGAGATTTCAGCATTTTTGTTTATGAGATTGGACTGTGTACAAGTCTCTTCTGTCCTTGTCTCACCAAACATATTACAATAGTTTGTAGCCTATACACATGGTGTCCTGGTATTGCATGTTTTTGAATCCTTGAGTCAGTACATATCTCTTCAATTAGCAGTGGATATGTAGGTATAAGACTCTTTATCCAGCAAAATACCATTTTTTAAATTATGTTTGCACAGAATTGAAAAGATAAAAATGATTTTATAAATGGTTAATTGTAATATTTTAAACAATTGTTAAAATCAGTTAAATGTAAATATTTTGCATAATTTTGATGTGGATAATTCTTAATCATTCCCAGATTTTTAACAAGAAAAGTTCTGTCAAGAAAATTTACAAAACTAAGTTCAGCTTTAATACATTCAGTTTAGATGAGCAGTCTGTATAGTTTGCCTTTGATGGTTTGTCTTTTTTTTTTTTTTTTTGGTCTTTCTAGAAAATTCTCACAATGATTCCCACAGAAGAGGAGAAGCAGAAAATTCAAGAAGCTCAGTTAGCCAACCCTGATATCCCTCTGGGTACTGCTGAACAGTTCCTATTGACTCTGTCTTCCATTACTGAACTCACTCCTAGACTTCAGCTCTGGGCATTTAAAATGGATTATGAGCTTGTGGAAAAGGTAATTTCTTATTGCTGAATAAATATAATTGGTTCTGGATTTTAATTTAACCTATTTACTCTCACTGTAGTGACTATCTCTCTGCTGAGCCCTTCATTAATAACATTTTGAATAACCAGTGGAACAATTAAGAGGGTACTCAGTCAGTCTCTTCCTTAAAAAGTAAGGGTCGTGTTTCCTAATTTCCATATTTGAAGCACAGTGAGAATGAGAATTATATCACGAAATAACCTCTCGCCCAAATACTTCTCAACATCCATAGTACTTTGGTAGAAAAACTAGGGGTGGGGGGAAGTCTTGCAGGTAGAACTATAAAATCATAGAGTTGGAAAAGGCCATTTAAGGAAGTGAATCCAGTCCCCTGTTCAATATAGAAATCCATATTACAGCATCCAAGACAAATGGCTACTAGCTTCCACTATCACATCCAGTGAAGGTGAGCTCAAAACCTTTCCAAGTTGTTGGTTCCACTGTCATAGTATTCTTATTATTGGGAAGTTTTTTCTAACATTCAATCTGTAACTTAAATCCATTACTCCATATTCTGTACTCTGGAATGAGAAACAACAGGTCTTGACCTTCTTCTGTGTGACATCCTTCCATGTATTTGAAGAGCTGTTACATCCCCTTCATGTTTTCTCAACCCTAAAAATATATAGCTCTTTCAATCTGTCTTCATAGGGCTTGGTTTCTAGTCCCCTGATCATCTCTGTTGCCCTTCTCTGAACCTGTTCCAGTTTCTCTAAATCCATTTTAAGTATGGTGCCCAGAACTGGACACAAACTTGAGATGAATCTCACCAAGTCAGAATAAAGGAGGACAATTATTTTCCCATGATTTGGAATGGCTGTTGATGCATCCTAAATTTGCTTTTGCTTTCTTTGCAGCTATATATCATGCTTCTGGCTCATTTTCAGTTGGCAGTCAGCTATTATTCCAAGATCCCTTCTGAAAGTACTGTTATCAAGCCAGTTACCACTTGTTTCTGTTAAATTTATGTTAGTTTCAATCCACTTCTCCAACACGTCAAAATCATTTTGAATTTTATTTTTATCTTTTAAGATACTAGCTGTCTCACCTAATGTTGTATCATTTGAAAATAATAAGCATTCTTTCTACCTTTTCATCTTTATCAATAATGAAAATATTGAAGAGGAACCAATACTGATACATGTAGTATCCCATTTGTTATTTCTCTCCAATTTGATGGATAACCATGATGTCCTCTCTTTGAGTAGTATGTATCATTCATTAATGTATATCCCATCTTTCATCCAAAAGCACAAGGCAGCACATAGCCAGTTTGGTCTAGTGCAGAGCTTTCCAAACTTTTCATGTTGTTGACATACTTTTTAGACATGCATCATTTCGCGACACACTCTTACAGCAGGGCATCACTTCCCGACACACTCTTACAGCAGGGCACAAGGCAGGCAATAGGACCTGCGCGGAATCACACCAGGTTTGGAGGCAGCAAGGCACAAGGCAGGCACTAGGACTTGCATGGAATCCTGGCAGGGCTTGGAGGCAGCAGCAGCCGCGACACACCCAGACATTGCAGCCGACACACTAATGTGTCCTGACACACAGTTTGGAAAGCTCTGGTCTAGTGGTTAAGGTGCTGGGCTAGAAACCAGGAGTCTGTGAGTTCTAGTCCCGCCTTAGGCATGAAAGCCGGCTGGGTGACCTTGAGCCAGTCACTCTCTCTCAGCCGAACTCACTTCACAGGGTTGCTGTTGTGGGGAAAATAGGAGGGGGAAGGAGTATTAGGCATGTTCGCCGCCTTGAGTTATTTATAAAAATAATAAAGGGATAAAAATTTAAAAAACTAAAAATATACATGTATACCAGAACTCCTATTTTTCCCCACACCAACTGTTCTGTGACCTAGATTGGGCTGAGAGAGGGTGACTGGGCTAAAGTCACTCAGTGTGCTTCTGTGGCTGAGGGTAGACTAGAACCTGGGTCTCCCTGCTCCTAATCAAGTATCTTAACTACTACATCACAAGGCAGTTATGCTCGGTCAGCGGTAAAAGGAAACGAGGCCGCCAAAAAACACCGTGGATAGACACCATCAAAGCCGACACCAGCCAGAGCATAAAACAACTAAAAGAAGCCATACAAGATCGGAAAATGTGGAGAGAGCTGGTCCATAGAATCACCGAGAATCGGACACGATTGAACAGATAGCAGATAGCATCATCATCATCAATTGTCATGCCATCCAGCTAGCTTACTAATTAGCATGTCTTGGAGTACTGTGTCAAATGCTTTGCCGAAGGCAAGGTATATTATGGTTAGAGCATTCTAAAATCTGTTAAGGAAGTTACCCAGTCAAAGAATTAGATAAGATTAGTCTGCAAGATTCAATCAATCAGTTTATTACAGCCCTAAGGCCATATACAATAAAATATCTAATAGTAGAACTGTTACATACTTCTGTTTTACAAAATAAAACAGGATAAAAATAGTATCATTTCCAAACTTAATTAATGGTGCGGCATATTGTACAGATGGTGGTACAAAACAGGAGACTTGGGAAGATATTTTTGAGTCTTTGTCTGAAAGAAGTAACATTAAGTAGAAATCACACTCCCTACCCAGAAATTTCTTCAAAATCAGATAAATGAAGATCTGTCCAGAGTCCTTATATAGGGAGCAGCATAGTAGCATGTGGCTTAGAGTTTCTGTTAAGCCATCACCACGTGGACATAACCGAAAATACAAAGGAAAACCCTTAAAACGTCCAAAAAGGACTGCTGAGGGCAATGCATCCAGCCTGGCTAAAGTGAAGGCCTTATGAAATTTCAGAATCATAATGGATGATAAATAGGAGGCTGGCACAAACCCTTTTGGAAGAATATGATAAATATTGGGGTGTGACACCTTGCTTAAATTTGTTTGGAGATCTATATCCCAAATTCGTTGTTTGAGGGCAGTTCTAGCATTATCAAAACGTAATGAGCACAAACTTTCCATAGAGAAGCCCAGTAACTGAATTTTATGTAGAGCTTTTTTAAACATGATGATTTAAAACGATCTCTAATACTAATGAGGCCAAACCTATAGGAAGTAGGCTTAACTTTAGCCAAAAGGTAATAAGAAGAAACCATGCTCTAGCGTCCAGCGAGACTGTACCTGTCTCTACATGTAAGATGGCTTTTATTCAGTATGGCTTGAATAAACTTACTTTGAATAGTTTCAAGAATGTTAAGTTTTGCAAAAGAGCAAATTTGGGAGCCATAAAGAAGCTGAGGGACTACCTTAGCTTGGCTCACTTGCTAACCTCAAGGAAAATAAAAATAAGTTTAAAAATAAGATGCAAAATCAGAATATGGAGAGGCTCCCATGGGAAAATTCATTGGGGTTTATGGCAAAACGCCTTCTTACAGCACAAACTCTTATCTCATTATTTGAGCAGGTGTCAGCTATAAAATATGATCTGGAATCACTGAAAAAGGATTTTGTGGCTTTTGTTCAAAAATACGAAGCCGGACCCACTTCCATTAAGGCTTATGCAGAAACTCTGCTAAGCCACACATTCCAGACATGCGCTCTGATAAAGGGAAAGTCGTTAAAGTAAAACAAGCTGACAAAATTGTGAAACAGTCAAATGGTTGTATTAATAAATCCTTACTCTCTGACAAGACAAAGAGTGGTGGCTTAATACATACTAAAGCCTCTTTGGATACAAAAGAGGAAATTCCCTGCAAGTTAAATCGTTCACTTTGGACACAACAGATTGCTCTCTCTATCTCCCTGAACAGTCTCAATACTGGACGCTGGGATTCCAGGAGAGCAATAGTAACCTCCCTAGGACAATTTCTTCACTGTCAGTACAGACAGTCTGGCAGGATTTGTACTTGACAATCCATGCTGACTTCTGGTGATGACCGCATTGTTTTCAGGATACTTACAGATTAATCTCTTTATCATGTGCTCTAGTGTCAGACTGCTTGGTCTGTATTATGTTAGATCTGATTATTTTTTTGTCTGACAGTTATTTGGCACTTCACCAATTTTCTAGGATTTCTGAAAGATACATAGAAGTTCAATCAAGGCATCAGTGAGTTCTTTCATCTTGTCCTGGAGATTGGAACTCATTCCAAGTACAGTGTTCTATCACAGTGTTTCTACCAATCTCAGGCTTTTGCCCTACACAATTTTCTGATGGAACACATACTTTCTATTGGAAAAGACTTAACCAAAATAGAAATTTACTCAATCTGCCTTTTCTTTGTTACCTGTTAGTATTTTGCCTTCTTCCCTGAACAGATAGCATACGTGTCCTGTCCTGTCCTGTCCTGTCCTTTCCAAGGAAGCCTTTTTTTATATATTGTTAGAATCCTTTGCTAACATCTAAGCCTTTACTTTTCTAAAGCCAACTCTATAGTTCCAGGCTGACTTTGTTCTTCCTTTGTTCTTCCCAGCCCTCTTTCTATTTCCTGTATGTGTCCTTCTTTGTTTTCAAGTCTTCACTAAACTTTTGTGTAGCCATATTGGCTTCTTTTGCTATCTCCCACTATTTCTCCTAATTATAATAGTTTCCAGTTGTGATTTTAATATCTCCTCTTTAGGAATTCCCATTTTGAGTTCCTTCTTCCATTACTTCCTCCTGCTCTGCTTTTTTGAAGTCTCAAGATAATGTGTTGGATCAAGCTGTGTTTTAGTTTATTTAATATCAAGAATTCCAGTTATACATGGTCATTTTCTTCCACTTTCTTAAATAAGTCAACCTTATTTAACCTTATCCTTATTCAAGGATAGCTGAACTTCTTGTGTCTCATTGACTGTCTGAAGGAAAAAGTTGTCAGCAAGGCATGTCAGGACTTCCCTGGAAGGACCATGCTTGGCAGAGTTTGTCTCCCACCAGATGTTGGAGTAATCTCCTATTGCTATGACTTCATACCTCCTTGAAAGATCCAGTTTGCTTTTAGCCTCCAAAATCTTCTCCTTGGTTGGGTGGGCAATAGTAGACATCAGCAATAGTATTGCTTTTATTTGTTCTTTCAATTATTTTAACCCAGATGCTCTCTACAGAGTTGCCAAGTTCATTCACATAATAGAAAATGAATTTTTAAAATCCTACGTTCCTGAACAGTAGGTTTCAGAAAAGTCATAGGGACACAAGATCAAATAGCTAATTT
This sequence comes from Charina bottae, assembly GCA_023362775.1. Lineage (NCBI taxonomy): Eukaryota > Metazoa > Chordata > Lepidosauria > Squamata > Charinaidae > Charina > Charina bottae. The sequence continues at coordinate 3,524,593 of JALMGJ010000028.1, read as the reverse complement.
AAGATGGATAATGGAAAGAGCAAGAGAATATAAAAAGCAGTTTATCTTTGCTTTATAGACTACATCAAAGCCTTTGATTATGTAGATCATATCAGAATGTGGAATGAATTAAAGCTAATGGATGGGCCAAAATACATGATTCTTGACAGAATAATAAGCTACTAAAAGAACTAAATTTGAAGAACTAGAATAGGGAAGGAAATAAGACTAATATATATATTATCACCATGTGTACTGAAGATATACATGTCAGATTTCTCATATGAGATTATCAAATTGGGTTTCTCTACAAAGCAAAAGTGTTTTGGCAAATTGCATCCTCTACAAAGCAAAGGCTTCTCATGGTGACGTGAAGTGCAGGTGCAAGATAACAACGGTCACGTGTGTATTGTTATGACTAGTGCCCACACAAGCAATGGGACCTTCCCATGAGAACAATCTCTCCTGAATCCTTCTGTGGGAAGCCTGCTCCAGAGAGGGAGCAAGGGAGGGGGGAAATCACGTGCTCACTTAGATGCAGCACTGCCACCCAATGCTATGTGCTTTGGGCCTGGTGTGTGTCACAGCTAACTTCCAGCCAATCAGAAAGCTAGAAGAACTGAATATACAACCATGCAAAATGGTGTTCTATGCTTCTTGATTTCTAGTGTCTTTTAGCCATGTAGTTCTTCACGTGTATTCAACTTCTGGGGACTGGGCAGTGTGAGCTATGCCTGGCTTTGGGTATAGGCCATGGCATGAGCTCTGGCCCTGGGATCAATACACGGAACTCTGCTTATAAGTTTGTTTTTGTTTTTCCTTTGCATTGCTGTACCATGTATATTCAACTTTCCTTTTTGCGATAATGTGATTGTATATACATTATTGCCTTATGCTACCAGTAAACACTGTTAGCCCTACAAGCTGCATTCTTGTCTGTTTATTCTCAAGCCTCGAGTGAGTTTGTTTTTAAGCCAGCGTATATCCCATCAATACAGTGTATATAGTAAGAATGGCAAGATTGGAAGAGGTGACAGCCAGTATCAAAAATAAGAGGCCCGGACACTTGTGTTTTATGCATATCTTGAGCCATAAGTTTTGAAAGTAAGGAAGACTTTGAAGACCATATTATGAAAATAAAAATGAACAGTTTTAGAAAAATATGGGTTAATGTTACTTATTAAGATGATAAAGCTAATGTCAAGCAGCATGATTAGTAAGCTTAACAGCTCACAACAAAGAAATGAAGTTGGCAAATTCTTTGTTTCCTTGGATGAAGAATAGATAAAGTGCAACAGCGTGATAGAGAAGTAAATAGGAAAGGAAGAAGGCAATAGCATCACATTGTATTTCAGTGACAACAAAGAGGCCAGCATAAGAACAAAATTTGATATAAATTAAATCTATTAATTAAAAATACATTCCATGTACTTTCCATATTTAAGTATTTTTAAATATATACTGTATTTGTTTCAAAAAAATAAAGAATATCTGGCAGAAGTTTTTAAAAATTAGCAATGAATAAAGGCCAAAAAGCATCAATAAGTATAGTGTGGTTTCATTTGTCACATAAGAACTTAAGTAGCAGTCAATTTTTTGATACTATAAGAGATGGTTTCCAGATAGATTCAAGAGACTATCAAATAAGCAGCCAGCTGTAAGCTTCCCTGTATCAAGAAAGAGACTCACCAGATTATAAAAAGGCTGTTAGAAAGAAAATCAGAAAGGCTTTAAAAATACATGGCATATATAGATTCCAAACTAAAAATAGTTTGGTTACTGGAATTCTTCTGATACCATCCGATTCATCTCAGTAAATCTTGCTAAGCAGAACTCTGAGAGTTGTGCTTGGAAAAAAATCACTTTCAGTTTTAGGCACCCACAAAGAGAGCCTGACAGGTATGCTAGATCTCTTTTTTTCCGCAGCCATATGTGGGATCCCAGTTAGGTCTTTATGCTAAAATGCCCTGGGATTACAAGTTCTAGTAGTGTTGTAGTGTTGATAATGTTCCTGGGTAGGAAGGAGTAATGTAAATGGTTACAAATTATTGAGGATAGAGGTACTTAACGCTGAATAGACAGGTCAGTCAAATGGCAGAGCAAATTAAAAGTCATATTATAAAGTAATTGATAGAAACATCCTTGACCAGAAAAGAATTATTCACTATTAAGGATGAAAGTGACTGTTCATAAGATTTAATTGATATAGAAGAACATTTTCCATGGTTGTTTTTTTCTGTTAATGACAGGAGATTGCAGAACCACTTTTGGACCTGAAGGAAGGAATGGACCAGCTAGAGAACAATGTAACCTTTGGATTTATTCTTTCTACTCTATTAGCTATTGGAAATTTTCTCAATGGAACCAATGTAAGTAAATTTGACTATTAACTGATTCTTACTGACCAATATTTTCTTATTCCTATAATGGTAAGCGAGAACAAGTGCAAACATTTGGGAGGGGAACCCAAAAAGGGAAAAAAAACTATTTTTGCTTTTTTTTACCTCTGCCTTGGGCTTTTGTTCAGCTGCCTTGAGATTGTTGGATGAAAGGTAGGAAGATACTAGTCCCTTTCACTCTGAAGTCAGTACAGACCCTTTGCTTCAGCTACGCAGTCTTTCAGTCTAAACCAGGAGTCATGTAGCTTAGGCCATTAATTGGCACAGAGCAATTGGTAGCTGCCACCACAATATTGTTCCCAAATGAAGCACTTTTCCACTTAGGAGTGATGAGAAAACATCTACTTGTGTGGAAACCGGGAGTAATACAGCAAAAGACATATCTATACATGGCTGGGGTAAAATGAAGAATGAATGTGTTCAAACATGGGTAAGAGCTCAGGTTCACCATGGTGGCACAAATGGTGAAGCATGTTTACTTCTCCACTCCTACTGCATGCGCAGATAGCCACCCAGCAGCATTATTTAAAGTGATCTGGTTTCTAATAAGGAAAACTGGGCCAGAAGATTGTCTACTCAGTTTTTGTGATGAATTCACACAACATCTGAGTAGAGTTCCCAATTGGTGAGCTATAATATATTTTAGTCTTGGTTGTCTTTCAATGGTTTAAGTTTGTTTTAGTGGTATGTGCTACTCTGCTTTTGTATTTTTGTTTAATGATTTTGTAATCATGTTTGAGTTGGGTGGCAATATAAATTTTCTAAGTAATTTAATATTTATTTAAGTAATTAAATAAATAAACCGGAAGGATTATACTCACTTGGAGTTGGCTCAGCAACTCCAGTGAGATGATAGAGGACTCTTCCTGTGAAGTTTTTTTTGGGATCAGTTTGTGCCTGTGGACCTTGAGGAAGTGGGTAATCCACTACTTGTCGATTAGGTCCCTGCCCTAATTGGTTTGTAAAAGCTGTAGAAGGGTGACAGGAAGCTGGATGAAGGTGGAGGTGAAAGCCTCCTAAGGGGTTTGTTCCTCCCTCCTTGAAAAAGATAGACAAGACAACATCCTAGCTGATTTGGATGGTTACCAGCCAATCTCCAATTTTTCCTTTTTTAGAGAAAAATTCAGAAGATTATAGGTTTGCAGCTAATGCAAACCCCTGAATGAAACAAATTATGTGGTCCATTTTCAGTCAGGATTCAGGCTTGGATATGGGACTGAACTGCAAGGTCAACGTGTTGATAACCTTTGGTGGGACTGCAATAGATGAATTGCAGATTTCCTGGTCTTGCTGGATTTTGGCTGCCTTCAGTACCACTGACTGTGGGCCAGCTAAGAAATACAGATAGACGGACCACTCTGTTACATTTATTTCAATGTTTTTTTAAACTTGAAGAATTATTCATCTTTAAGCCACAATGATTATAACAGGTTTATGAGGTGATTCTAGACTGCAATTTATTACTCTTTTTACTTTCTATTAATATGTAAATGGAAGATACAGTCCTTACCATGTGGGTTAAATTAACAAGACATTCCTTGTTTGTTGATGTTCTATAACCTTTGAAAATCATTATACTTGATGGCCAAAATTTATTAAACTTTTGATATTACCATTTACCCTCTTTCCCCCCATTTTCTAAAAAATATAAACAGTATTCCATTCAGTGTTACAAGATTTACTTTTCCCTTAATTAGGGCTGGGGGCTGGATGACTGGAAAGGGCCAATAATGCATTAAATAATTTTTTGGAACAACAGTGAAAAGATGCATAAGAAACAATGCAAAACCACACATGGAAAAAAAAACCTATTTTTCAAACAGCATTATGGATAATATTCACAGAAACTATGTACAGTTTTCTTCTAGACCACATCTTTTCTCATTTAGCTTGCTTTTTTACTATAATTAGTGGTCAACAATTGAGATGATATTGCTTGTTTAAAGTCACTCCTGGTTAAAATTGAATGCCATTATTTAAATATACTTAATATGATTATTTGCTAATATGATTATTTGATTCTTTTTTCCTTTTCTCTTCTCTTCAGACAAAAGCCTTTGAACTAAGCTACCTTGAGAAGGTTCCTGAAGTCAAAGACACAGTCCATAAACAGTCCCTTCTTCATCATGTATGTACAATTGTGGTGGAAAAATTCCCAGATAGCTCAGATCTTTATTCTGAGATTGGAGCCATCACTAGATCAGCCAAGGTATGTCAGTTATGCAGGGAAATCCTCTCATAGCAGGGTACACTGTCATAAGGAACAGAAAATGCTTTACATGCAACATTTAAATTTTGCTCTTTTATCAGCTTTCTCAAATCATCCTTGTAAACTTAGAAATATGGTTGTTTTACATCATTCACCTGTAATTTTTAGATTATAACCATTTTCCTTTCCTTTTTCTCTTTAATAGATTCCTCATAAAGTTTTTTTAATACAGTATATATGGTATATTCTTTTAATCTCAAACTATTACAGTGTTTTGAAATTTAATAAATTGTCAATGTGATCTAAACTCAATCAATAATCTATATTGGATATGTTCAAGATAACATGAAAAGAGGAAAAACAAAAAGAAAAAGAGTTTATGAGTTTATGAAGATAGCAAAATGGCAAAAAGAAAAAAAGAAAACTACTCAATTATGCTCAGTCTTCTTGAGAAAAGTATATGTGCTCCTCTATGCAACTGTGGTGACCTGGTTAAAGAAGCAAAACCCCAGCTTGAGCTTGAGAGATACATGTTCAGGCAATATCAATGATTTTAAGTGATTTAAAATAGCACCCAGAATTTTGGGGAAATTCGTTGATAGTCTGGACAATCTTCTATCTATTATCTTTGAGAAATCCTGGAAAATGGGTGAATTATGAACTTACAGTACATGAGAAAGGCAAATGTCCCTACCTCCAAAAGAGGAGAAAAAGAGATCCCATAAATTACAGACCAATCCATCTGACATCAAAATCCTGGGAGATTATATAAAGGTAAAGGTTCCCCCCGCACATTTGTGCAGTCGTGTCTGACTCTAGGGGCTGGTGCTCATCTCCGTTTGTTAGCCGAAGAGCCAGCGTTGTCCAAAGACGCTTCCACGGTCATGTGGCCGCATGACGCACACGGAACGCTGTTACCATCCCACCGAAGTAGTACCTATTAATCTACTTGCATTTGCATGCTTTCAAATTGCTAGATTGGCAAGAGCTGGGGCGAGTGCGGGAGCTCACTCCGTCACGCGGGACTAGGGATTCGAACCTCCGAACTTGCGATCTTCCGATCGACAAGCCTGGCGTCTTACCCGCTGAGCCACCACGCCCCCTTATATAGCCCCCTTATATCCCTTATATAGGGAGATTATATAGCAGATCATAAAGCAATCTATGTGTAAGCACCTTGAAAACAATGCAAAAATTATTAGAAGTCAGCATTAGTTTAAGAAGAACAAGCCTTCTCAGATTAGTCATACAATATTTATTCTTTGGGTAAGTTTCTTAATGCATTGCAGGACAGGATTTCTCAACCAGGGTTCTGTGAGAGGTCACTATTGGTTCCAAGGGAGATCATGATTTATTTAAAAAAATATTTCAAATTCAGGCAACGCCCTTTCGCAGTGTTGAGCAGAGACCAATAAAAAATCTAGTTATAACTCTTTCTCTGAGCATTGCCAGTTCGTTTTAGTTTAGCTGGATTCTGTCAAGGAGAGTAGGACAATAAACATTAGAACTTTACTCCAAGCCTCAGCGTGTTTTTCCTTCACTCAAAGTCAGGACATCATTCCAGCTAAACTAAAACGAACTGGCAATGCTCAGAGAAAGAGTCCAAGAAATCAGGGCGGCACCTTCTTTATCCTCTTGGGAGGAAAGCAAAGTGATTCAGTACTACGCATGCGTTTCTCCCCCTGGAGGGAGCCCCTTCCTTCTCCGCCAGTTATCTCCCTGACAGGGAGGGATATATTGCAGGAAGGGAGGGATATATTGCAGGAAGGGAGGGATATACTGAAGGAAGGGGGAGGGAGAAGTGCATTTTTCAAGAAATTAATGGACTCATCTGTGATGACCCTGATTTCAGATCCCCAAAACAGTCTCAATGCAGTTCATTTGAATTGCAGAAGAAGCTTTATTAGAGATACATGCAAATCAAAGCACTTCTAAAGACCCAAATGAGGATTCCCGCTAAAAGGTTGAAATTCCACTTCCCTGTACCAGCCCACTCCATTCCATTGAAGTCAATGTCCATCTTTCCCACTCCATGCTAGCCCCCTCCTTTCGCCTGCAGGTGCTCGACCTTGACGATTGCCTAAGCAGTCTCTAACGCCTCTGGCACTCCGATGGAATGTGCTTCCCCCACTCCCTGTGCTCTCTTGCTGACACGTATCTTCTGAGCTCTTTTGCCCCTCATGGCAGGATTCGCACTGGGGCGAACCTGACATCATCCAACTTAGTCTGTGACATCAGTCTCTCCCTCCCACATCTTTTCCCTGCAGTTTTCCTGCAGTTATTTTATCCCATTATTTTAAATAAATTTTGTACACATTTATTCAGTCATGTCTGAGGGTCCAATGTGGCAATTTTTGAAGAGGAGGTGTGTGAGAGAAGAGGAGGATTCTAGAATGGACAATACCAATAAGATTAATGATGATAATGAAGAATTTAAATCTTCTCAGGCATTTCCCTGCACTGGTACATCAACGGACTCAAAAAAAGTCCGTCTTTATAATGAAAGCTTTTATCAATGGGTTTTACATCGACTGATGATCCAAGTTGTCCTATTCCATTGTGCCTCATCTGTGGCAAACAACTTACAAATGTAGCAATGGCTCCAGCAAAATTAAAAAGACACTTAACTACAAATCACAGCTGTATGGCAAGTAAAAGTTCTGATTATTTTAAACAGCCATTGGAATCACAGAACAAACATAGTAAAGCTTTTGTTAATAAAATGACAGTCAGTAAAAAAGCCCAAGAAATTGAGCCCAAGTTATTTAGTAGCAGTACTTAATTTAATTTAATTTAATTTAACTTAATTTTCACATTTGTATGGCCGCTCATCTCACAAAAAGTGACTCTGGGCAGCAAAGGAAAAGTCATGCTTTGGGTGAAAAAGTAATCATGTAAAATAATACTGGGGAAAATGCTAGGACCAGATGCAGTACAAGAAATTGAAAAGTTGCACTGTCAAACAGTACAATAAGTCAATGTATTGATTATGTCACATGATGCTGAAGAGGTTTTGTGTGATAAACTAAAGAACAACAGTTTTCTATTCAAATTGAAGAGTCAACAGATTTCACCAATAAAAACCATGTTATGGCATTTGTAAATGATGGTGAAATTCAAGAAAACTTTTTCTGCTGCAAAGAACTACATGAGTCTGTGAGGGTTCGATCCTTCAACTGGCAAACGAAGCTCCAACACACACTTCACAGGATATGTAAAAGCTTTATTTACAGCGAGCGATCTGGTTCCACGTCAATGAACCAAGTGAAGCATAGATACAAGACCTTACAGTTTAATAGGTTTCAGTTTCCCCCCTCCCATAGAATGCGTTTATCAGTTTTGTTCCCTCTGTCTCACACCCTCTCTTCCGCAACTCGTCGCTGTCTGGCGAAGGTGCTAAATGCCATCCCTTTGGGGAGGTAGATAAGAAGGAAGCAAGTCGTTAAGGAAAAATGTGTCACCTGAACCAGACAAAGGAAGTTGGGCCTGAGCACATGGGAAACCCCTCCCATCCCATCAACAGTTACCAGACTTGTGAATTAACAAGGCAAAAGTAACTGCCAGTCTTGTGAATCAACAAAGCAAGAACTTTTGGGGATAAAAGGGGTCTCAAAGCCCACCCACTCCTTGAGTCGTTCTTGGATCCAGACTTGGCGGCTTCTGTCCCTTTAGCTAGTGCCTGGCAGCCTAGTTGGAAGGACGTGGGTAAGTGTGTGTGTGTGTGTGTGTGAGAGAGAGAGAGAGAGAGAGAGAGAGAGCGCACGCGCAAATGTACCTTGCAACCAGTAAAGTTTTGCTGTTACTTTAAATTCACTGGGTCTCCGTGTATTACAAAGAACCTGTTGTGCCTCAGTGTTCGGTTGGAAGTTATTTGTGTGTGTAATCCTAATTATTTCCCCGGCTGTTGACCAGCCCTGGTGTGTCTTGTCTGCTCAAGCCGCACCTATCTGGAAAACCCAGGTAGAAAGCAAGAGGGGCAGACAGATCCGCGTGCCTCAACAGTCTGTGAGTGTATGAGTGATTGACCATAATTGACCATAAGCCGAACCTGGGAGCAGCGTTGTGTAACACTACTATGAAATCCATGGCTATTTGTTGGGTGGGGCTTGCTACGTTTTGTAATAATTGTCTGGGCTTGCCTACTCTTTTCACCATTGTACACGTGGGGCAACTAGCTATGTATTCTTCCACGTCTTTGTGAATGGAGGGCCACCAGAATTGCCGCCTTAGTAGGTGCAAAGTTTTCACAAATCCAAAATGACTTTGCGTCATGGTTTCTTTTCAATATTGTCTCTCTTAGGGGTTCCGATATGTAGAACCATTCCCCGTGCCACCAAAGTCCTTGTTTTTCTGTTAATTTAATTTTGTTATCCTGCAACCATTTGTCAGTTTCCAATCGTGACTGCAGTTCTGTTACCAATTCCCCTTCTACTGGTAATTCTAATTGTTTTCCCCAGCTTCTAGTGACTGCTACCATCCTCGTTTGTGCCTGTGGGATGATTGAATCTACTATCTCCTCTCTCTGACTGTTGTGTGGTAACCGGGACAAGGCGTCAGCCAAAAAGTTCTTTTTCCCCGTTATGTACTTCAATGTGAAATTGAATCTGCTAAAGAACTGTGCCCAATCCCAACATGTTTGGGATTTAGTTTTTGTGGGGTGTTCAGTGCTTCTAAGTTTTTGTGATCTGTCCAGACTTCGAATTGGTGGGGGGCACCTTTTAAAAGGTGTCTCCAGGTGGCTAATGTGCATTTTACCAAATATACTTCCTTCTCCCAAATGTGCCAACAACGTTGTTTTGTTAAATTTGCGGGAGAGGTACACGCATGGCCTCAGTTTTTCCTGGTCATCTCTCTGTAAAAGAATTCCACCCAAAGCGGTATCTGATGCGTCTACTTGTATGACTAGAGGTTTCGTGGGATCAGGGTGTTGTAGTATGGGTTCTGATGTGAAAAGTTTCTTTCATTGGTTGAACACTTCTTGGCATTCTCTCTACCATTGTATTTTTGCCCTGGTTTGTTGGTTTTGGAGTCCCCCATGGCTTTTGTTTTGAGTAGGTCTGTAAGTGGTAGCACCACTTGCGCGAAGTTATTTATGAATTGCCTATAGAAATTCGCGAATCCTAATAAACTCTGTAATTATTTTCTGGTTTTAGGGGGTTCCCAAGCCACTACAGCCCGTACTTGACATTCTCCACTGGCCGACTGGCTGGCTTTTTGCCTTGAGCGTTCCTATTTGCTTAAGCCCGGGCCCTTTGGATTCTCCGCTCTCACCTCCTGATGTTGGAAGGGCATTCACAGAGTCCGAAGTTCCTGGTTGTGGATCTTCCTCATTTAACGGGTTGTTTACGGTCAAGTTATCCATGTTGACTTGGTTCATTCTGTGAGGGTTCGATCCTTCGACTGACAAACGAAGCTCTGACACACACTCCGTAGGATATGTAACAGCTTTATTTTCAGTGAGCGATCTGGTTCCACGTCAATGAACCAAGTGAAGCATAGATACAAGACCTTACAGTTTAATAGGTTTCAGTCTCCCCCCTCCCATAGAATGCGTTTATCAGTTTTGTTCCCTCTGTCTCACACCCTCTGTTCCGTGACTCGTCGCTGTCTGGCGAAGGTGCTGAATGCCTTCGCCTAATCCACACTGTGCGATGATTGCCTGTCTGGTGGCTTGCTGTTACATTCTTTCTATTGATAGCTTTTGGCGTCCTGGCTGAGGGATATGTTTATGTGATTTAACTATCATGTCAGGGTGGCATGGATGCCATCATGACAGAAACATGCAAAGGCCAAGATGTATTTTATGTTTTGTCTTCATATCTGGAAACAAATATGTCTTGGAGGAACTGCATTGACATCTGTAGTGATGGTACTCGATCAATGGTTGGCTTCATTTCTCTTGTAAGAAAAGAAAATCCTGATATTGTCACAACATGTCTATGAAGGTTCTCAGTCATCCAGGTGGAATTGTCTGTAGCTTGAATCATGTCAACTGGATTTCTATTTTCTTAGTAGAAACGTTTCGCTCCTTATCCAAGGAGCTTCTTCAGTCTGAGCAAAGTTGGTAAGGGAATCCTAAATATGTTTCTAGGTAGCTGTGTGACCTTACACCTGGGGTCATGGTTATATTGAGATGTTATTTTAAGTCCTTTTATTATCTAAAGGAGGATCGTTAAGATCACCATGCTGCTGTTGAGCTTGTGAAATGGTCTTAATCTTCCTAGGCACAGAAGACAGAGCCGGGAGAAAGATGGGAGAAAGATTGTGCCTGAGGCCCCCACCTCTATTCAAGGAAGGATTTTCCAAGTTGGCATAAATGGATTCCTTGACCCCTCTCTCAAACCACCTATCTTCTCTGTCTAAAATGTGAACATTAATGTCCTCAAATGAGTGTCCTTTTTCCTTTAAATGAAGATAAACTGCTGACTCTGGTCCTGTGGTGTTACTTCTCCTGTGTTGGGCCATCCTCCTGTACAAAGGTTGTTTGGTTTCTCCAATGTAGAGTTCAGAGCACTCCTCACTGCACTGGATTGCATAAACTACATTGCTTTTCTTGTGTTTTGGAGTTTGATCTTTGGGGTGTACAAGCCTCTGTCTCAGTGTGTTGGTGGGTTTGAAATATACAGGTATGTGGTGTTTGCCAAATATCCGTTTTATCTTTTCAGACACGCCAGCCATGTAGGGAATGACCAGGTTCTTTCGTTTACTCTGAGTCTCAGCCCTATCTGTCGCTGTTTTAGGTCTGGTAGATTTAGATTTGGTGAAGGCCCAATTTGGATATCCACAGGCCTTCAGGGCTGTTCTCAGGTGCTGATTTTCATTCTTTTTGGAATCCATGGAGGTGGGGATGGTTTCTGCTCTGTGTGACAATGTCCTGATGACTCCTAGTTTGTGCTGCAGTGGATGGTGGGAGTCAAACATCAGATATTGATCTGTGTGTGTGGGTTTCCTGTAGATCCCTATTTCTAGCTTGCCACCGGTCCCAATGAGGACTTCACAGTCTAGGAATGCCAGTCTGTTGTCCTTGGTGTCTTCTCTGGTGAAGCTAATGTTGGCATCTATAGTGTTTATATGGTCCGTGAAGGCCTGTACTTCCTGGGCCTTGATTTTGACCCAGGTGTCATCCACATACCTAAACCAGTGGGTGGGCACCGTTCCCTGGAATGTGTTGAGTGCTTTCTTCTCCACTTCTTCCATGTATAAATTGGCCACAATGGGTGACACAGGAGAACCCATGGCACAGCAGTGTTTTTGTCTGTAAAAGTCACCTCTGTATGTGAAATAAGTGGTGTTAAGACACAGGTCCAGAAGATGGCAGATCTGGTTTGGGTTGAGATGGCTTCTCCTTTCCAGGGTGCTGTCCTCTTCTAGTCTCTTCCTGACAGCGGATAGAGCATGAGTGGTGGGGATGCTGGTGGAAAGGGAGGACACATCAAAGGAGACCATAGTTTCATCTGTATCCAGTTTCAGGATCTTTGCTTTGGAAACAAATTCTTCCGAATTATGGATGTGGTGTTCAGAGTGTCCAACTAGAGGTGCTAGTATGGTAGAGAGGTGTTTGGCAATGTTGTATGTTACCGAATTGATGCTGCTGACTATGGGTCGGAGGGGTGTTCCTTCCTTGTGGATCTTAGGAAGTCCGTAGATGCAGGGGATGGCTTCTCCAGGATACAGACGGTGGTAGGTAATCCTATCGATGGAGCCATCATGTTCCAATTGTTTCAAACTGTCTATTGCCTTTTTCTTGTAATTGTTGGTGGGGTCTCTTTTCAGTTTTTCATATGTATGGTGATCCTCCAAATTGTCACAACATGCTGCTTTCTTCACAGAGAGGTGTTGGTGTCAAAAACTCTTGGAGATGAAATGAAAATGTTCTGGATGATGCTACAAAAATAGTTAACTTTATTAAACAAAGACAAGTTCACTCCAGAATGTTTAAAAAACTGTGTGAAAACCTGGACAAATAGCACATAAGTCTCCTGTTACACACAGGAAAAGAGTGGCTCAGCAGAGGAAGAGTTCTCAACAGGGTGTTTGAGCTGAAGGCAGAACTGCAAGAGTATTTTCGAGAAAATAGTATTCCACATTTTGCTGAGCGCTTTGAAGATGGAGAATGGTTGCAAAAACTAGCATACTTAGCAGACATCTTTCATCACATGAACCAGCTGAACAAATCTTTGCAAGGCACTGGAGAAAATGTTTTGACTTCAAGTGACAAGATTCTTGGATTTAAAAGAAAACTGAATGTTTGGAAAAATCATGTTGCAAAAGGAAATATTGAAATATTTCCACGGCTGCTTGGGCTTGAGAGTGAGGAAGGATACCAGAAAGTCTCAAATCTAATTGAAAACCACTTGGTAGTACTGCAGAACAAATTTGATCAATACTCCCTTTCAAGGCAAATGTATGACTGGGTGAGGGATCCTTTCTCTGCATCTTCTGCTCAGCCTGAGAACTTCACTTTGAAGGAAGAGGAAGAACTTTGTAAGCTGCAGTCTGATCGTACACTCAAGATGAGATTCACTGATCTGCCCATGGACAAGTTCTGGATTTCTGTGAAAGAAGAGTATCCTGCCATTCATAACAAGGCAGTGAACATTTTGCTGCAGTTTTCAACTTCTTACATGTGTCAGCAAGCTTTTTCTTCTTTAACAAGCATCAAATGCAAAGACAGAAATCATCTTATTTCAGTTGAAGATGAAATCCATACGTGCTTATCTCATGTTTGGCCCAGAATTGAGTATTTGTGCAGCAAAAAACAAGCACAGATTTCACATTAAAGAGGTACATTTCATTCTTTATTTTTATTTTAATAACACTGTTAATGCATATATACAGGCCTACACATGAAACAAATATAATAATTTTGTAACATATGGCCTATATTTGAGCCAGAATGTGCAGGGGTTCCCCGAGGCCTAAAAAATATTTCAAGGGTTCCTCCAGGATCAAAAGGTTGAGAAAGGCTGCTATAGGCATATTGTGTCTTGACTTCAGCAAAGCATATGACATTATATTCTGATTACCCAGTTAAGTAAATAAGGGCTCATTGGCATATCTAAAAGGTAGAGCCACAACAGACTTAAAAACCATGTTGAAAGAGGGTTTATTAATGGGTGGATAGCTAATACTCTTGGGAAAAAAATTAAAATTCCAAATGATCTTGATAATTAAAGAAGTGAGCTTAAAATAATAGAATTAAATGTAATACTATAGAATGAAACAAATACAACATTCTTCACACAGAAAAAAAGAATCAAATGCACAGTTATAGAATGACAGTATGTGTAACAAGGATTTTAAAATTGTAGCTGATCACTGGCTGAATTATGAGTCTACAGTACAATGTGATTGTTTAAAACAGGGCTTTCCAAAGTTTTCCCCTTAGCGACACACCAACCGCCGTTAGTGTGTCGCTGTGGGAAAACCCGGAAGTGCTGCCGTTGCGGCAGCGCGCAAAAACCCGGAAGCGCTGCTGCCACTTTCGGTTTTTGCGCATCGCCGTGGCTGTGGCGCTTTCAGATTTTTGTGTGTCGCCATGGGAAAACCCGGAAGCGCCGCCGTGACTGTGGCGCTTTCGGATTTTCGCGCGCCACCGTTGGTGTGTCGCCGCGGGAAAACCCAGAAGCGCTGATGGCCCGGTGGCACGCCATCAGCGCTTCCGGGTTTTGACGCGACATATCTGGGCCCCACAGGTGACACACTTTTGTGTCGCGACACACAGTTTGGAAAGCTCTGGTTTAAAAGGCCGTTGCAGTTTACAGCTGCATCACTAGAAGTATAGATTCAATATCATAAAATGTAACAATTCCACTCTATTCTGCATTGGACAGACCGCACATGACCAATTCTGGGTATCTCATGTTTAGGATTCAGAGAAATTGGAATAGGAATAGGAATCCACTAAATCATTCCTGATAGGTACCATCCTGCCCCCTTTTCAAACTTCCAGTGAGGTGAAGTTCATCACTGTTCTAGGCAGACTGTTCTACCGCTTAATAGTTTTTTACATCTTGAAATTCTTCCAAATACAGGCATACCTTGTTTTATTGCACTTCACTTTATTGCGCTTTGCAGATATTGCAGGTTTTTTACAAATTGAAGTTTTGTGGCAACCCTGCATAGAGCAAGTCTGTCGGTGCCATTTTTCCAACAGATTACCATTGTTTAGCAATAAAGTATTTTTTTTAATTAAGGTACAGTATGTACATTGTTTTTTTAGACATAATGCTGTTGCACACTTAATAGACTACAGTCTAGTGCAAATATAACTTATACAGTATATGCACTGGGAAACCAAAAAATTTGTGTGACTCACTTTATTGTGATATTTGCTTTATTGCGGTGGTCTGGAACCAAACCCGCAATATCTCCAAGGTATGCCTGTATTTCACTTGAATTTCCTTTGTTTTAATTTCAACCCACTGGTCCTTGTCCTGCTCTGAGTTTCACAGAAAATAGATCTACACCAGGGCTTTCCAAAGTTTTCCCGCGGCGACACACCAACCACCGTTGGTGTGTCGCCACGGGAAAACCCGGAAGTGCCGCCGTTGCAGCAGCGCGCAAAAACCCGGAAGCGCTGCTGCAGCTTTCAGTTTTTGCGCGCCGCCGTTGGTGTGTCACCGCAGGGAAACCCAGAAGCGCTGATGATGATCAGCACTTCCAGGTTGTGTGGCGACACACCAGACTGTGTGGCGACACACTTTTGTGTCGCGACACACAGTTTGGAAAGCTCTGATCTACACCTTCATAAACATTTTCAGACTTTTAGATATTTGTAGACACCTCCTATTGCATATCACCTTTAGTCATTTCTCATAGGGCTTGGTTACCAGACCACTTGTTAACCTGGTAGCTCTCCTCTGAATCTACTTCAGTGTCTTCACATCTGTTTTAAAGTGCAGTATCTAAAACTGCATACTGTACTAGAAGTGTGGCTTAACCAGGATGGAATACAATGGAACAATTACCTTCCATAATCTGTTAAAGTAACTGAAGATTGCATTGGTCTTTTAGGTGCTGCCTGACACAGTATAGAGCAGAGCTTTCCAAACTGTGTGTCGCGACACAAAAGTGTGTCGCCACACACAGTCTGATGTGTCGCCACACAACCCGGAAGCGCTGATCATCATCGGGTTTTCCCACGGCGACACACTAACGGCGGTGCGCAAAAACCCGAAAGTGGCAGCAGCGCTTCCAGGTTTTTGCGTGCTGCCTCAATGGCAGCACTTCCGGGTTTTCCCGCGGCGACACACCAACGGCAGTTGGTGTGTCGCCACGGGAAAACTTTGGAAAGCCCTGGTATAGAGAATCAGGGAAATGATCTTGCAGGAAATAGACAAGAACCATTATATAAGCCAGAGCTTTCCAAACTGTGTGTCGCGACACATTTCTGTGTCGCAGTGAGGGCCCAGGTGTGCCGCAGGGGAACCCGGAAGAGGAGGCCATGCACCACGTGGAGCCCCACCCATCCCTTGCCGCGCCGACAGGTCCCTGCCGGTAGGGCTGCAACTATGGGGAAGGGTGCAGGGACGTCACTAGGCTGCCGCGCTGGGGGGGGTTGCGGAGGAAGAAATCTTTCCACTTTCCTCTCCAGGTGCTGAAGTCCAGCTAAGTTTTTCCCGGGGCCCGAGTCCAAGAGAGGAGCCCAGAAGTAGGACAGTCCTATCCCCACATTCCCCTCCCCCGCTCCCCTCTTTCTCTTTCAGCGCAACTAGTCCCACGCTCACTTTCGGTTCCACCTAACCCCTGAAGATCCCCGCCCTTCCTCTCTCCTCTCCTCTCCCGCCTTGCCTTGCCTTCTTTGGCCACAGCTTTTCCCCGCAAAGCTTTTCCCAGCTGCGAGCAGCTTTAATCGGCCGGCCGGCTCAGCCTTCCCTCCCTCCCACCACCCTCGACTGCTTGCAGTCTTTCGACGGAGAAAATAGAACCCTGGCGGTTTTTCCTCTCTCCCGCGGGGTTTCCAAACTGCCCCAAGTCTATCTTCTGAAGCCTCGTCGCTTTCTTTCCACTGGCAAAATCCCTTCTCTACCCACCATCCACCCCCGGTTTAATTCCCAGGTCTGCTCTTCTGAAGTCCCTCCACTGTTGACACCCCATTTCCTTTGCTCTTCCTCCACGTGTTCCCTCTCCTGATGCTTTCCTTTGAGAAATCAGATTCCATCCTGCTCCTTTCCCTACTTGCCTTGGAGAAGACTCCCCTTCCATAGACCCATTCCCCCACTTTCTCTTGCCCCCTCCAAAGTTCATCATAGACACGATGAAAGAAGTTGATGATCAAGTCAACTCTAGCCGCAACTCCACTAACATTGATGTTCTGTGCCCAGTTAATACAGATTTCACCCAATGGTCAGATTGGCACTCAGTGAGATTTGCAAACGGTGGCACCGCAAAATCTTGTGTGCCCACCCCTCCAAGTTACCAAAGTCTTTTCATGCTTAATGGGATGGAAAGGAAAGGGTTAAATTCATGGGGATTAATCCAACCAAGTATATGTCACTGCCTTAACCCCTGACACAAGGGAAGAACGTAGAGCAGTGTTTTTCAAACTTGGCAACTTTAAGGTCTCCAGCAAAGGAGATCGTTACCTTGTCGTGGTGCTGGAGCTTGAGCACCTCAATGAAACCATGAGCTAAACCGTGAAGGGACACCCAAGACGGGAAGGTCGTGGCAGAGAGGTCAGACTAAATACGATCCCTGGGGAAGGTAATGGCAACCCACCCCAGTATTCTTGCCATGAAAACTAAATGGATCAGTACAACCAAAGATATGTCGGTATACCATCGGAAGATGGGACTCCCAGGTCGGAAGATGGTCAAAATGCTACTGGGGAGGAACAGAGGATACGTTCAACTAGCCCCAGATGTGATGACGCAGCTAGCTCAAAGCCGAAAGGACGGCTAGCGGCCGACGGTGCTGGTGGTGAACGACGAATCCGATGTTCTAAAGATCAACACACCATAGGAACCTGGAATGTAAGATCTATGAGCCAGGGCAAATTGGATGTGGTTATTGGTGAGATGTCAAGATTAAATATAGACATTTTAGGTGTCAGTGAACTGAAATGGACTGGGATGGGCCACTTCACATCAGATGACCACCAGATCTACTACTGTGGACAAGAGGACCACAGAAGAAATGGAGTAGCCTTCATAATTAATAATAAAGTGGCTAAAGCAGTGCTTGGATACAATCCAAAAAAACGATAGA
The DNA here is from genome assembly GCA_023362775.1 of Charina bottae. Taxonomy (NCBI): domain Eukaryota; kingdom Metazoa; phylum Chordata; class Lepidosauria; order Squamata; family Charinaidae; genus Charina; species Charina bottae. The sequence goes on along the minus strand of JALMGJ010000028.1, from coordinate 3,506,797 downwards.
ATGATCTCAATTCGAATTCAGGGTAAGCCATTTAACATCACAGTGATCCAAATATACGCCCCAACCACAGATGCTGAAGAAGCAGAAGTAGATCAGTTCTATGAGGATCTGCAGCACCTACTAGATAATACACCAGAAAGAGATGTTATTTTCATTACAGGAGACTGGAATGCTAAGGTGGGTAGTCAGATGACACCTGGAATTACAGGCAAGCATGGTCTGGGAGAACAAAATGAAGCAGGACATAGGCTGATAGAATTTTGCCAAGACAACTCACTGTGCATAACAAACACTCTCTTCCAACAACCTAAAAGACGACTTTATACATGGACTTCACCAGATGGTCGACACCGAAATCAGATTGACTACATCCTTTGCAGCCAAAGGTGGCGGACATCTATACAGTCGGTAAAAACAAGACCTGGAGCTGACTGTAGTTCAGATCACGAACTTCTTATTGCAAAATTTAGAATCAGACTAAAGAGAATAGGGAAGACCCACAGATCAGTTAGATATGAGCTCACTAATATTCCTAAGGAATATGCAGTGGAGGTGAAGAATAGATTTAAGGGACTAGATTTAGTAGATAGGGTCCCAGAAGAACTATGGACAGAAGTTCGCAACATTGTTCAGGAGGCGGCAACAAAAAACGTCCCAAAGAAAAAGAAAACCAAGAAGGCAAGATGGCTGTCTGCTGAGACACTGGAAGTAGCCCAAGAAAGAAGGAAAGCAAAAGGCAACAGTGATAGGGGGAGATATGCCCAATTAAATGCAAAATTCCAGAGGTTAGCCAGAAGAGATAAGGAATTATTTTTAAACAAGCAATGTGCAGAAGTGGAAGAAGACAATAGAATAGGAAGGACAAGAGACCTCTTCCAGAAAATTAGAAACATTGGAGGTAAATTCCAGGCAAAAATGGGTATGATCAAAAACAAAGATGGTAAGGACCTAACAGAAGCAGAAGAGGTCAAGAAAAGGTGGCAAGAATATACGGAAGATCTGTATAGGAAGGATAATAATATTGGAGATAGCTTTGACGGTGTGGTCAGTGAGTTAGAGCCAGACATCCTGAAGAGTGAGGTTGAATGGGCCTTAAGAAGCATTGCTAATAACAAGGCAGCAGGAGACGATGGTATCCCAGCTGAACTGTTTAAAATCTTGCAAGATGATGCTGTCAAGGTGATGCATGCCATATGCCAGCAAATTTGGAAAACACAAGAATGGCCATCAGATTGGAAAAAATCAACTTATATCCCCATACCAAAAAAGGGAAGCACTAAAGAATGTTCAAACTATCGAACAGTGGCACTTATTTCACATGCCAGTAAGGTCATGCTCAAGATCTTGCAAGGTAGACTCCAGCAATTCATGGAGCGAGAATTGTCAGATGTACAAGCTGGGTTTAGAAAAGGCAGAGGAACTAGAGACCAAATTGCCAATATCCGCTGGATAATGGAGAAAGCCAGGGAATTTCAGAAAAACATCTATTTCTGTTTTATTGACTATTCTAAAGCCTTTGACTGTGTGGATCATAACAAATTGTGGCAAGTTCTTGGTGGTATGGGGATACCAAGTCATCTTGTCTGCCTCCTGAGGAATCTGTATAACGACCAAGTAGCAACGGTAAGAACAGAGCACGGAACAACGGACTGGTTTAAGATTGGGAAAGGAGTACGGCAGGGCTGTATACTCTCACCCTACCTATTCAACCTGTACACAGAACACATCATGCGACATGCTGGGCTTGTCCGCATAATTAAAGCAATGGTATTCCCTGTAGTAACCTATGGCTGCGAGAGCTGGACCATAAGGAAGGCTGAGCGAAGGAAGATAGATGCTTTTGAACTGTGGTGTTGGAGGAAAATTCTGAGAGTGCCTTGGACTGCAAGAAGATCAAACCAGTCCATACTCCAGGAAATCAAGCCAGACTACTCACTTGAGGGAATGATATTAAAGGCAAAACTGAAGTACTTTGGCCACATAATGAGAAGACAGGATACCCTGGAGAAGAAGCTGATGCTAGGGAAAGTGGAAGGCAAAAGGAAGAGGGGCCGACCAAGGGCAAGATGGATGGATGGTATTCTGGAGATGATGGACTCAAGCATTGGGGAGCTGGGGATGGTGACGGCCGACAGAAAGCTCTGGTGTGGACTGGTCCATGAAGTCACGAAGAGTCGGAAACGACTGAACGAATAAACAACAACCTTAAGATGAGTGGACTTCAACTCTTAGAATTCCCCAGCCAGCATGCAAACCTCACTCGCCCGCCCGCTACGTCCAGGCCATCGGAGATGTGCAAAATGTTTCCATTCCTAACCGTGCCCACTTCAAAAGGCAACATCTGAAGTGCCAATTGGTCGTCCTGCACACAAATGGGGTTGGCGGGCTGGCATTTTGGACGTGGCCCATACCCAAGAGCTGGGCACTTCACCCTCAAAGCAGGCTTGCCAGCCCCGAAACACTGCCTGGCGCGACCAGGGCAAGGTTGAAACACAAGGTTTTGCATTCAAAATGTTTTGCACATCCTTCCTTGGGCTGTTGTGGCCACTAACATTTGCCCCACATCACATGTGCTTTTTAGTTAGCTTTCAGTCCCTTCCTGGGACTGGCGCCCAGAGAACATATGGAGGACTTTAGGTTCCCCATTCCTGGCTTATGTACATGAACAATGACACCCCTCTTATAGACTGGCAGTCTTGTAATGTCATGTAATTTTTGTAAATGACTCTTGCATGTCAAGACCTCGTGGGGAGCGGCTCTTCTGTGACCTGGTAGAAGGGTGTTGTGTCAGTATGGCTCTTGCGTGTCAGGACCCTGTGGGATGCAGGGAGGGGTGAGGAAAGCGCTCTTCCCTTTGGTGGCCTTACAGACGGGTTACCTATGCGCCAAGGAGAGCGCCCTTCCCCTTCCAAAGTGCCAGCCCAGAGCCTTACCAATGGACGCCGTTTTCCCATCATCTGGCAGTGTTTCTCAACCTAGGTGACCTGGTTAAGCATGCTGTGTGGATGCTGCCTGTATTACGATTCCATGGGAATATAAAAATGGGACTGTGGGTATTGAGTTCAACTTCCTAAGAATTTCTGGTTGCTTTGTGGTGGGGAGGGTTGTTAAATGCAGGCTTTTAATTTATACCAGTGTAGAGCAGTGTTTCTCAACCTTGGCAGCTTGAAGATGTGTGGACTTCAAATCCCAGAATTCCCCAGCCAGCCTTGCTTGGTAGGGAATTCTGGGAGTTGAAGTCCTCATATCTGAAAGTGGCCAAGACTGAAAAACACTGTTCATGGTCTTGGGTCCATGACCTCCACATCAAGCACACCTGGAGGGCATTTTTGTATTTTACCTACAAGAACATACAATACAATACATACAGTACAAGACTGGGGGGGGGGGGTGGAGCCGGGAGCCAATCACGTGGGCCGGGGGCGGGGTTTGGAGCCGGGAGCCAATCACGTGGGCCGGGGGTGGGGACTCCTCATTACTGTGTCACGAAATTATGCATGGCTAAAAGGCGTGTCACCAACATGAAAAGTTTGGAAAGCCCTGATATAAGCAAAGAGGGTTGAAACATTCTGTTAGACCTGGGAAATGAGAGAATTCAGAAGAGACTCAGGCAGGCTCTTCCTTGATTCAGTGGGATATAACAAGGAAAGGAGGTAAAGCACAATCAGGCTTGCAAGATTCTGTTATTACAGCCTATCTCAATAAAGTACAGTTCTCAACTTCCTGTGGAGTCTGTTTCCTGATCTGGTCTACCCCAAAGGGCTGACATGTTACTTACCTTTTTTCAGCTGCTGATCCACTAGTACTCCTAGATCCTTTTTACACACACTCGGGAGCATTTTCAGGGAGGTAAAAAAAGTCAAAATGGTGAGTGCAACTGGTCACTAAAGCATAGTATGCACATTAAAAAAAAGGTTGAGTTTCAATCACATGATTGTGCCCATCGTCTTGACTGTTTTGACCCCACCCTCTGCAGACACCCCTGCACACACTGCCAGCAAGCCAGGTCTCTCTAATCATGTACATATGCATTTGAGTTTTCATACCCAGACACAGGATATTACACCTGACACAATTGAACAAGCTGCTGGATTTGGCCCAATATTCAAGCCTATCAAGGTAACTTTAAATTTGAATTTGTCATCTAAAGTACTAGCCTAACTTTGTATCATCTACAAATTTGATAAGCATCCTTTTCATTACATTCTCTAAATCATACTTCCTTCCAGATTGATGCAAGAGACCCTTTGGATGTGTTTTTTTTGACCAGGGCATATCCATCAGACCACAATAAGCTCTAGACTAGCTCACATTTATCAGTCTTGTCCACAAGAATGTCATGAGAAGTGTCAAATGCTTTTATCCAGAAACATTATACAGTATCTACAGAATTCCCTTGGTTTAGCGAGCTAATCAATACATTGTAAAAATAATGAAGATTAGTCAGACACTTGTTCTTTACAAATGTATGCTGGCTCCTGGTAATGGTAGCATATCTTTTCTAAATGCTCATAGATTGCTACTTTACATTCTGTTCTAGTACATTGCCCAGTATAACTGGTTTGTAATTTCTGTGTTTGTTTGAATATTGGGACTTCTTGGTGTGATCTTGGTTGAGCATCCACTCCTGGGGAGGATAACAGTGGTGTTGAATTGCCTGTACATGACCTGCCTGACAATAGACTGGCGGAGTCCAGTCTATTGGAAATAATGTTGTAACCTTTTCCAGCCTGGTGAGCATCAACAGCTGTTTTTTTGATGTCCTCAGAAATCTCCTTTGTTCGAGCCATGAGATACTTCCACATACCTATGTTGTAAAGATCAGACTTTGATAGTGAATACCCAGAATTCTGATCTTTGAATAAGGCAGGATCTCCCACACTCACACCTGATTATCATCCCATTGATTGAAACACCTGACTCTAATTTCCCCTTCAAACAAACTGATAATCCTAGAGGTTCACATACTTTTGCCACACACAAATAGGTAGCTTTGGACCATTTCCCTCAATAAATAAATGAACAAGTATAATGTTTTTGATTCATTTGCTTAATTGGGGTCTCTTTCTAGTTTTAGGACTTGTGTGGAGAACAAATCACATTTTAAGTCATATTTATGCAGAAATATTGAAAATTCAAGAGTTCATAAACTTTTAAACACCACTGTATGTAAACATATGTGTGATGTTTATTTCTTGTATCAGAACAGAGGAAAAAAAGAGAAAACTCACTAGCCAAACTCTCTTTCAGGAAGGAGTTCCATATATGGATTGTCACAGCAGAAGATGGTGGATTGAAAGCAAAGCTCAAAATGACAGATACATTGGCCAGACAAATTTGTGTGGAAGGAGATCTCTGAGTTAGATAATCTAATTTGAAGCCATTTACATTTTTGTATGTAACTGTCAGCACTTTATGCCTTTCCTCACAGCTGAGTTATCCACCCAACAAATAGCATTGTTTCATATCCTGCATAGATGGTTCACTAAAATAATCAAAGTTGCCTGAATCTTGAAATCAGACCAGATTAGAAATCTTACAAATAATAAATTTCATCTATGAAGGCCTGGAGTCAACCTCTCAACCTGATTTAAGGATGGTATATTAGAGATAGGAAAATATCTATAAAGATTTCAGGAGTAACCTCACCAATGTTTTACTTTCTCAAGAGAAGCATTCACCAAGCAATGAGCATACTTGGATGGGTGAGTTCTATCTGTATAAGGTGGTCCTGCAGGTGCCGGGGACATTATAAATTGTGCCCAAAAACATATTAGAAGCCACTGCAGCCCTCACAATATAGGTGTTGCATGACTGTAGCAGCACTCGCTCACCAGCACATATGCTGATGTATTCTATAACAGTTACACTTTCAAGATAGTTTTCAAAGATAACAAGGGATTGCCCATAAGATCACTTCGTCTCTACCCACCACTAGAATCACCCCCTTATGGAAGGAGGGAAACCCCCTTGCAGGTGATCCAGAAGAATACCATGATGGTGAGGTGCCAAATACCTCTGAGAGTTTGGGAATAGTACCAAATACTACTGAAAATTCAGGAAGAAGCGGAAGTGTGCACTTCCCCCATCTGGGTTTCAAAAAAAGCAGATGTATTTTTGTGTGAAGCTGGAAACTTCAAACAAAAGGCTACCAGATTCATATATGTGATTATGGAAAATTATGCAAAAAACTTGGCATCCAGTTTTTTAGGAAATCTTATGGAGGAGAAAAATTGTTGAAAATCAGTTGTAGTCTCCAGCAGAAGTGAAGGAGTCTTCCTGCTGATGATCATCAGCAGAGTCCTTGTATGATGTTTTGACGTGATCCAGTTGATCTTTCAGAAGGTACTAAGCAGTTTGCAGGTCCTGGAGAAAATGGGAGGTATCATGAACAGGAGAGAGCCAAGATTCATATAGCTGCAGGCATGGTAACCATAGGTGGCCTGAAATGTTGACATCTGAGTAGAAGTGTGAACTGAGTATAAACTGAGCTATAACTCAGCATTGGGTAAAAGATCAGGCCAATTGTCTTACTGGTGCTTTACACATCAACAAAGGTGTTACTCTAAGGTGGCATTTATTCTCGTTTCTCCAACTCTGAGTGGAAGAGGAGCTCTACATCCAACAATGGAAAAGTGTTTCCCAAAAATGCACTATGAATTGTGTGCTTTTCTTTTTTTTTTCATAAGTTTTATTGAATTTTAAAATACATATTAAAAGTTAATACAAAGAAAGAAATAGAAATACAAAGTAAGAAAAAAGAAAAGAAAAAGTGAAGTCAAAAAATAACAAACAAAGAAAATATAGGAAATAGATGTCCTCCAATTTATCCTTGAACTTTAAGTACAACAATTAACTTTAAATGTTAGTCCTTCATACAATACACAGGAACTTTTCTTTGTCATATACCCTATGATTTCTATAATCCAATCTTCTGTTCTTCATATAGGTTTCGCCTTTCTTGATATCTTCCAACAATCCATCTCTGGTTTCTACTCCTTGGAATAGTAATCAAATGTTCATTGTTGCATCAATTAAATGTTTTCCATTTGCTCTTTCCATTTTTACATCTATATTTATATCTTCAATAAAGTCCAATTAGTGTAACAAATAAAGGCCTTATCTACTTCTAATAAAATACAAGACGTAAGACGTAAGTCTCTCGGGAGACACAAGAGCGACAGCCAGCTTTTAGATCACTTTATATTAGTTTTCTTTTTTAGATTAGAACATTTTTATTATCTAAAATTTATCTTTGGACTTCGTTCAAAATGTTGGCTAATTTTGTGTTTTCTTTGCTATAATTAATTTTGGTGGAAGTTTGATAGATTTTATTTTGGCAACATAGTGAATAAGTTTGTATTTTTCTGCCTTTCTTTTGTATCAGAGAAATTGGGACTTAAGAGACTTTGTTGGTATTTCTCACTCGACAAACTAACTGACTTTTGAGAAATTGTTTGTTTGGGTTAAGCAGCTTGCAGCCTGAAGAATAAAGAAGAATAAAGAATAAAGTATAGAGAATGTGTGCCTCTTTTCCTTTTTATTTTTCTACTTTTCTACTTTTTTTTTAGAACGGACTTTCTCTCATTTGGAGTATATTTTCATCTTTCCTTTTACAAACTGTTTGAAATACTGCTCTGTGGAATTTTTCATCTTTTATTTTAAAAGCTTTTCTCACTTAAAGAAATAGACATTACTGATAATAATAGAACAGCTGTTCCCTGCTCCCTTCCCTGCTCCCTGAGAAAATTCTTTGTTTTGGCTACGGCAGCTGATTACGGTTTGAACAACGAACACAATCAGGGGGGTGCAGGTGGAAATGGCATTTCTTACAGCACTTCAGGATTTTAAGGAAGAAACCAGCAAAGCTTTTTTGCAAATTAAGAAATCCATAGAACGTATATTAATAGTTTTGGTGGCTCAGGAACAGAAGATACAAGGGACAGATTTAGAAACAGAGGGAAGACCTTTCGAACCAGTAGAGAAACAGGGAAAGAGGATTTTGAATGTATTGGTACAGAAGAAGATTATGATATTTTACAGGAAGTGGTCTATTAAACGTTTGGGCATAAACACATTGTGGCAGCTGAGACAGGAAGATTTTAACATGCAAATTGATAGATATGGTAAAATAAACATTTTGACATCCCACATGAGTTACAGAAATAAACAAGTTGCATATTGTGATATTGGCATAACCTAAACAGGAGATTTATTGATATTGATCTGGAATGCAAGGTTAATGAAAATGCGGATCTGGATTGTACACAGAGTGAGAGCAGATATGAGAAACTGTATAGATGCATAAAAACATGATATTCTAAGTGTAAGATACAAGATTATAAATATAAATATAAGTTGATATTATAGATTACTCTTTCTGGAGATACATTTATGAGAAGACAATGAGATGATGAGATGGAATTAGAATGTAGGTTATTACAGGAATATGTTGTATGATTATTATAATATGTATTAGGTTATATGTTATGTTAGGTTTTGTATTCTTGCTATATTATGTATTATGTTATGTAATTGTGTGCTTTTCATAAATGACATGGCGAGGCAAACTGTGGTTTCAGAAATGGAGGAGAGGCCATGACAGGGAATGAAATGAGGCTTCTTAGGAAAAAAGTCAACAACCACCAGAATGGCATCTATACTTTTTCCATGTAGTGTCCGACTCTAGGGGCCAGTGCTCATCTCCATTTCTTAGCCAAAGGGCCAGCGCTGTCCGAAGACACTTCCGTGATCATGTGGCCGGCATGACAAGCATGGAACGCTGTTACCGTCCCACTGAAGTGGTACCTATTTATCTACTTGCATTTGCATGCTTTCAAATTGCTAGGTTGGCAAGAGCTGGGGCGAGTGCGGGAGCTCACTCCATCACGCGGGGCTAGGGTCTTGAACCTACAAACTTGCGACCTTCCGATCGACAAGCCTGGCATCTTAACCACTGAGCCATCGCGCCCCTTCATCTTCCATGTAGTAGGACTTTAATAAAGTCTTCTCTTAAGGAAGGAGGAATATATTGTGATGTAGTTCTCCCTATAACTACGAAAGGGGTGAGTGAAAAGACAAATGGATTTCCTGAGGGTTATGTCTACAAGACTGAACATACATCTTGCTCAGTACGTGTCAGGATGCCATCCTGCCAGAGATAAATAGGGTTTTTAGGTAGTTATTAGATGGGGTTTGTAGTTATTAGGTAGATGGGGGTTGTGGTTAGGTTTGTAGTTATTAGGTAGATGGGGGTTGTAGTTAGGGCAGCAATTAGTTAGCACGCTTGCAGGACGTTAGAGATAGGCATGGAATGCGAGGCGTTGGAATGTGGAAGGGGAGAGACGGGAACCACGCACCAAGGCCGTTCAGTTGGGAACATCAAAGGACTAACAGTTTAGAGGTATGGGAATGGAGATCATAGGGGAGGGTTGGTGAGGAGTAAGTGGGAATTGGCATGTTTAAAGTGTAACTGTGCGCGCTTTTGCTCAATCTGCTCTTCGCATCGATTCTATTCACTTGTATTAATAAAATAACTTTTTCATATCCTACCATGGCTTGTGCTAAGAGTTTCTAAATTAATATCAAAGGAGTGGATCGTCACAGTACGGATTCAGTCAGATAGGGAAGAAGTTTCCCTTCTATCTCCAAGAGTCTCAACAGGGGGAGCCAGGTGCTGTGGGGCAAAGTTTTCTTTATACAAAATAAAGGTGATAGGAGGGTTATAAGGTAAGAAAAGTTCTGCCTCATGCAATAATGCATCCACCTCTTGTTCTATGAGCTAAGAACATCAAAGATATGAAAAGCTGAAAGTTAGTGCAAGAAAAAAAAATGTCCATCTGACCTGGCATTGTGTGAGCCATGGTAATATGAGTAATATGAGAAGTTTCTAAATATTCCAAATTCCTGAGGTGAAGTTGGACCTTGATAAAGTGTTCCACCCTTTCAGGAGATAGCACCAATGCTAAAAGGCTTCTTTGATAGCCAAAAACTTTTTGTTAAAAATAATCATGGTTCCTTTAGCCTTGAAGGAGTTAACGGAAAAGGAATGCATAACACTTTATATGTTAAAAATATTATGAAATTTTAATTTTATAATGTTTTAATTTTAAATCTTTAAATTTAAATTTTAAATCTTCTTCACTCAGTATATCCTATTTGTATTTCTTAGCAAAATGCACTGCTTTGAAAAGTGAAAACTAACAGAACTAAATGGTGCAAAATAAAACTATGAATAAGCTTATTATCTCTATATTTCACTTGAGGCTTTCCTAGTGCAAAGTTTAAAGTATTATTTATAAATAATGACTTTCTATATCTCAATGTAGAAACTAAATTTCTACACTAAATTAACTATTAACTGGGATAACATAGTCATTTAAGTCTGTAGCTTGAATCATGTCAACTGGATTTCTGTTTTCTCAGTGGAAACGTTTCGCTCCTTATCCAAGGAGCTTCTTCAGTCTGAGCAAAGTTGGTAAGGGAATCCTAAATATGTTTCTAGGTAGCTGTGTGACCTTACACCTGGGGCTAGGTCATGGTTATATTGAGATGTAAATAACATCTCAATATAACCATGACCTAGCCCCAGGTGTAAGGTCACACAGCTACCTAGAAACATATTTAGGATTCCCTTACCAACTTTGCTCAGACTGAAGAAGCTCCTTGGATAAGGAGCGAAACGTTTCCACTGAGAAAACAGAAATCCAGTTGACATGATTCAAGCTATAGACAATTCCACCTGGATGACTGAGAACCTTCATAGACATATAGTCATTTAAGATGGTAGGTTTTAAAGATTATTTGTAGTGGAAAGCCACTTCAGGTGGCCACCAGTCTGAGTGGAAGAGAGGTGCTGGATACTACTATTATATTCTTTTCTCTGCTACCTACGGTTCATTGAAAATCCTCCAACCAGCTGTTTGTAGAATCCTATGAAGTAGCTTGAGATGGGATATACAATTTTTAAGCTGGGCAACTCTACAGCTAATCAAAGATAATATTTATAGCTCAGGATTGAACTGTGGAGTCCTTGGTGCAACTGGGAAACTGTGAGCATCTTAAACCAAGCCAAATCCAAAAACGCTAGAGCAGAGCTTTCCAAACTATGTGTCGGGACACGTTAGTGTGTTGGTTGCAGTGTCTGTGTGTCGTGGCTGCTGCTGCCTCCGAGCCCTGCCAGGATTCCACGCAGGTCCTAGTGCCTGCCTTGTGCCTGGCTGCCTCCAAACCTGCTGTGATTCCGCGCAGGTTCTAGTGCCTGCCTGGTGCCCTGCTGTAAGAGTGTGTTGCGAAATGATGCCCTGCTGTAAGAGTGTGTCGCAAAATGATTTATGTCTAAAAAGTGTGTCACCAACATGAAAAGTTTGGAAAGCTCTACGCTAGAGAATTCCTGGAAGCTTGGCACTCAGACAAAGCAGCCATCAACAGACACATAGAGGTAAACAACATTTACATACCATTCATAAGAGACAATAGAAAAGTCAGAAGACCAGAACACCTCCTTGCCAACAATAAATACCCAGATATGCAAAGATTAACACCAAGATTAGCACCAGAGGAACAATCAAACAGCACAATATACCCTAATCAAGGAACTATTAACTCAGTCAGTCAACCAAGCAGCAAACAACAGCCCAATCAAGGAACTCCTAAGGGGAGAACAACACCTCCACCAACACAAGCGGGACAAGCCACTGTATATAAACAGAGAGCAAGTCCCACTCCCTTTTCGCACTGAAGATGTTGCCTAGTCTGGCAATGAAACGTCTGCAAGAAGAAAACAAGGCTCAGAGAGCACCAAGGACTCCACAACCCTACAACTCTTCTTGCAATTAATTATTGTGGCATCTAAAACTGCTTATTTTAAAAATTCTCAAGAGACCATGTATCTCTATTATCCATATTGGTTTTGACTCAGCAGAAACCATATTCTCACAATTAGACATTTCTTGAAAAATATATGTGAAGCTCTGACAGCCACTTGTTGTCAGGTGGCAAATATGTTTTCATTTTCTATATGAGTTAGGAATTGAAAGAACTTTAAATGTACACGTTAACAATTTCCTTTCAGGGCACAGAATGAATTATATTTTGAAATGAGGTAGGAAAAAGATCCATTGTCAAGTGTAGTAGAATTTAAAAAGAAAGAAAAGGTGGTGGTAGATTTGTTAGATGGCTACTGTTTAGTGTGCATTTAGGCATAATTAGATGCATTTAAGGCAACACATAGTGCAAGCTTGTATATATCTAATCAGAAGTAAGTCCCATTGAGTACAATAGGTTTACTACTATTTCAGTTGATACAAAATTGCAGTGTTAACTGGAGACATATTCACTCCATTATCACAAGAAATTATCTTAGCCACTTGAGAATTTGAGTGTTATCTTTGGAAAATTTCAGACTTCACAAAATGTTTACTCGGTTATGTATGCATGTGTGCCTGAGAAACATAAATATAAGGAGGAACGTATGTAAGTCAAGAGAAAAGTCAGCACATGATGCTAAAGTCCATTTTCAAACTTATACTGTAGCTAGGGGTCAGGATGTTTACATCTAGTGGCTACTGTTATTGAAGTAATGTGTCATTTTCATTAAAAGTGTGCCTTGAAAGAACAGGTTAGGGATAGATCATCATGGAGAAAATCTGTGTGGTTGTTAGGAGTCAAAAATGACTTTATGATACATAATCGAGTATTAATAACACTGGTACAGATACAATAAAATAAGGCCATTTCCTTATGGAATCTGTGCCACTGCAAAAGTAGCTCCATGCTTGTGTAAACTCATGCCACCACCTGTATTTAGCAATTAGCTGATATATTTCTGATTCAGCTGTGATGTACCTAGTCTCAGAAGAGGCTGTATGTTCTGCAGACCTTGTGAATGATCTGTTTTCCTATTGACAAAAAGTTGCTTCACCCTGATTCATAGCTCTTGGGAACAAGCCAGTTTCTCCCTCTTACCCATAGAAGTTCAGCTATTGTGGCATAATGCTGAAACCCTATCATTTAATTGGTCTAAATGCAACAGAGGAATAATAATTTGATGCATTAGCATCTCCCTCATATAATCATTTTATTTTGGAAAATCACCAAGAAAACTCACACAATAAGAAGTAAAAAAAATAGGGGGTAGGTCACTGACTAAAAAACATGTAGTCTGAACAGAGTGGAAGAAATTACTGGAAGGATGAATAGATTGGTTCAGACTAGTCTCAGTCTTTCAAAATCAACAGCACCTAAATCTCAACCAATCTTTTCAAAATTGTTGTTGTTTTCAAAATATTCCTGAGTTTATTGAAAAGGGGATTTGAATCTTCCTGCATCTCATCCTCCCTACATTGAATTGTCTCCCACCCCCCAAGTCTAGGTCATATGTCAAATATAAAAGTTTAGTAAATTTAGGGGCGGGTGTTCTAGTATAATGACAAAAAATAATTGCAATTTATGGTACAGTATATCCACAATTGTTACTGCGTGTGTATCTTTATGTAGTGAAATCTCACTGGGCTTTCCTGTTTTAGCAATATAAGCCAGACTGTGGAGTACTACCATCTAAACACCTTTTATGGTTAATGATCTTAAAAGCATTTGTCTTGTTTATTTTATTAAGGAATTTATTGGCTTCCTCCACATTAAACTTTATTTATAGCAATAAAATTTGTTGGCACAAAACAATCAAAATTATAATGTGTCTTGCTTAACACAAATACAGTTTACTTGAGGTGCAATGATCAAGTATGAAAAATAAAAGTTAAGAAAATATTTATGATACTTTAGTTAGTGATGTTGCTTAAGTTCTCTGTCAGCTTGATTAAAGTATAAAATTTCCTCCAATTTATAATGTTGGCCAAAACCAAGCACTTTTTAAAAATCTCAGATTGTAATTTGTGCCTTCTTTATTTGAAGAAACTGCCAGAAAAATCTTGCTCGGGCTTATGATCCTGGCAGAATAACCAGCTTCATTTATACCAAGCACTCTTTGTGTAACTCTCTGTTCCCTGATGTTGGGATATCTTATTTCTTGTGAATTACCTTCCACAACCAGAGAGAAATATTGATTCTTGTGTCACAAAATTTGGAAATCGATGAAAGACAAGGCATTTTTGTATGCTGCGCAGGCAAAGTACTAGAATACATACCAGTTTTATATTGTTTTTCTTCTTTTCAGGTTGACTTTGAACAGCTTCAGGATAACTTATGTCAAATGGAAAAAAGATGCAAAGCATCATGGGATCATTTGAAGGCCATTGCAAAGCATGAAATGAAATCAACATTAAAGCAAAAAATGTCGGAGTTCCTTAAAGACTGTGCAGAAAGAATAATAATTTTAAAGATTGTCCACAGAAGAATAATTAACAGGTAGAGCATCAAGGCACAGTGTGATTAATATATGCAAATGTTGTGATAGAATTATGCTTTTTTCAAAATACCTGGAGGCTATTGTCAAGATATAATTGATTTAAATTAATTTCTGAAGGTGGTTTTAGTAATTGGCATGAAGCCCACCTGACTGACCCTCCCACAGAAAGTCTCCAGATTGCATCAGGGTAGCATTCATTAAGACAGACTCCCTGCTCACCAATTCCATGAGCCAAACTGCTTGGGGCAGTACTACAAGTATTCATTATATATGTATATATATGGATATGTGTACCAGTGTCTTTGTTTATTAGATTTATATCACCTTTCATTTAGGAGCTTCATTTAGCATACAGAGCACATCTTCCCTCAACACTGTGAGAGCTAGGTTGGGAGAGTGACCAGCCCAAAATCACTTTGTGAGCTTCCATAGCTAAAGATGGATTTGAACCTGGGACTTCCTGATGCCACTCCAACAGCTTAACCATTATGCCACACTTAGGGAGTGGGATTCTTTAACACAGTGGTTTTGTTCCCCTGAAGCCCAAGTGTGAAAGGGAGGAAAACCAAAGTGCAGCACTCTTTGCTCTTCCTCCTGGCATTTCTTTGCTAAGGAGGTGGCGGTGGAGGACCCTAAGAAAGGTACACAGCCTGGGTGCTTGGAATGTGCATGGGAATGTGCTGCTGCCAGACAGGTCTGAGGTGATATTCCTGCCTCATCATGACTTCATCTCACTCCTCCCCATGGTGAGCAGGGAAGCTGGTGGCATAGCTTCTGCCTTTCCCATTCAAGCTGCTGGCATCCACCACAGCTCTCGCAAGCAGAAGGAACAGAAGGCAGTGGCAGCAACCATTTTTTCTCTCTCTTCCCTGCCCTGCCCAGACCCTCCCCAATCCAGTGGCTGAGCACACAAGCAGAGTCCCCAGGTGCCAATGCTGGGCAGTCCAGCATGACTTCCAGATGCCTCTCATGCCTGCGCTGCCCCAGGGACTTCTAGCCAGGTTGGAGGAAGGCAGACTCAGGAAGAAGGGGGAACTCCTACTGCCATGACGTTTGTGACCAGCTGACTGCCCCCTCCCACAGAAAACCTCCACATTTTCATGGAGGGAAGAGTTGGTAATGAGACATTAAGGATAAGTGAACAAATGGACATTGGCTGTTGAGGTGGGGGTGTGCGCGGATCAGTCAGAGCAATCAAATGTCATTGGAGCCTCATTAGACCATATTGCTTCTCTGTCTGGACAAATATGTGCAAGCCTTAAAAATGTGTGACACCCCCCACCTTAAGTTTGCTTTTGATCCCAGAAGGGGTCATGACCCACACATTGAGACCCCTGGTTGAGAGGGAAAAAACTTTCCCCTAAAACTCAGAAAATAGCTTGATTTATTCCAGGACCAAGTATTTTAGATTCATTTTTATTTTTTTTAATTAAGCCATCTTTATGACAAAATCTACAATATGCTATTCATAAAAAATGCAGAAATACAGCATATACAATAGAAAATCAAAAAACATAAAATGGCATTTAGTAATACTCCATTTCTATAACACTTTTTCTGTTTGCAACTTGCACGTGTTCTGCATTATCACTTATATTTACAGATCATTTAATGTGCATTTTATTCTTTATTTTCTATTTTAAGTTTGATTGCTAATCTTTCCAACTATTGTAGTATATTTTTGCCATTCTTCAAAGAAATGTCTTGAATACCTTGATTCTATATGTTTTTATGTGTATAGACAACATCTCTTTTAATTGGAGAAATTATTTTATTATGGTGAGAGCCAGTTTGGTGCAGTGGTTAAACTGGGGGACCATGAGTTCTAGTCCTGCCTTAGACACAAAGCCAGCTGGATGACCTTGGGCCAGTCACTCCCTCTCAGCCCTTGGAAGTAGGCAATGGCAAACCACTTCTGAAAAACCTTGCCAAGAAAACTGCAGGGACTAGTCCAGGTAGTCACCAGGAGTCAAAAACTGACTCAAAGGCACAATAAATTAAACACAATTATTATGGTAACTGGATTTAATTCACTAAGAATTAAAAAATCCATTTTGTTTCCAAGAAAACTGTATTGACAGGGTGTAGCATTTACAGTAGATATGTCTGGGTGCTGCGTAGATGATGAGACACACACTCCAGGTTGAAAGGCATTCCTTTAGCTTCTATTATTCTATGTTATAATTTCACTATTTTATTGTTTTATTGTTATTATATTTTTTTGTATTTTATTGCATTCCTATGTTATGACCTGTGGTTACAACAATAAACTTTACTTACTTACTTAATAGTAGGGTAAGCTCCAGAATGTCCACAAGGAGATTTAAAGGTGATGATGTGGCCAGATTGAAGCTGCAGGGTGCTTCACACTGCTGGTGCCTGTATTGAGGTTCTTCCCTTTGCAAGGATACCCACAGAACATGGAATAGGAAAAATGTGAACCAAGGAAAAACTGAAAATGGCCAAGAGAAAAGGAAGCACAATAAAGTGGATGTTTTAGGAATAAGTGAAGAAGTGAACTAGAATCAGTCACTTTAACTTAGATTATTGCATGGACGTTCCTTCATACAAAGGAATGAAATACCACTGATACCCAAAAATATGCACTCTGCTATAATCCAATAAACAATATAACTGTTAGAATTAGTGGATATCCTGTACATCAGTGTTTTATATATAAACGTGCACTTACTGATGCAATCAGGGAAGACCACCGAGGAATACTATAGCAGACTGCATGATATGACATAAAGAAAGGTATTAGTATTACTAATAGGTGATTAGAATAATAAAAATTGGATTAGAATAATAAAAATTGGAGAATAGAGAACCTGGAACTGGGAAAGATCTGGAATAAATAAATGCAATAATGCAGGAAAAGGGTTAAGAGAAATCTTAGTTTATCACCAATACCTGCTTCTAACAACATAATTGTAGACTCTGCACATGAACTTTATTGAATGCACAACACTTGAAAGAGATAGGCTGCATAAAAGGAGACAGAAGATAAAAGTTGTGTAATCCTGTCAGCACTTCTGGATATAAACTGTGGAACAGACCATAAATAGACTGCAAGGAAATTGAAGGGAGATGTGTTAAATATATGAGTTAAACATAGAAAATGAAAGAGGGTAAGTGTGCCAGCAAGATATGACCTGGAGAATATACAGTCAGAATGCATAAGTTTCTAAGGCGTGGATTCAGTATACTTAACATATGTGAAAGAGCTATGGAAAGAAATGAGTGACAGTGTGAAAGCTGAAGCAAAAAAAATTATTCCCAAAATTCAGAGAACAAAAGATTTGCATGGTTTTCAGAGCAATCTAACATTACAGCCAAAGAAAGTTGGATAAAAGCTGTGGGCAATAAGGACATAAAATGAATGCAGACTTTCAACATAAAAAAAGGATACAGAAATCTTGATCAAGAATGTCATGAAGTGGAAAAATAAAGCAAGTAAATTAAAGTGAGCAGTTTTTCAAAAAGTTCAGAGAAATCATAGAAAAGTATACATCTAAGATAGGAATACTCAAAAGTAATCATGGAGGAGATCTAATGGGGCAAATGAGTTTAAAGGAAAGTAGAAATCTTTTTACAGATGGAATTTTAGGATGACAAGCACATTTGAGGGGAGAAAAAATCAGAGCAGCAGGAACAGATGAGAAACTGACTGAACTGGTTGAAGCTGCAGAGAAAGGGCAATTAAAATGCAGTCAGCTCTATGTCAATGAATAAGGAACAAGACTTTGTGGTCTAGAGATTAGAAAGGATTGGATTATATATTGTACCAAAGAAGGGAGATGGAAAATACCAAACCATTGCACAAGTTCCTCAGGCAAGCAGAGTTTTTCTTACAAAGCTTGCAAAGAAGAATAGAAATATCCACAGAGAGAGAAATGCCACAGTAACAAGCAAGTTTCAGAATAGGCAGGGAGACACAAGATCAGTTAGCTACAGTAAGATGGACAATGGAGAGAACGAGAGAATTTAAGAAGCGGGTTTACCTTTGCATTATTTATAGCAAGGTATTTGATTGGGTAGAACATGCCAGAATGTGGACTATATTAAAGCTAATAGATGTACCAAAGTACATTATTTATTTTTCTTAGGAACAAGAAGTGAAAACTGAATTTAGAGAAACAAGGTGGTTCAGAATAGGAAAGGGAGTGAGACAAAGATGTATATCATAACCATATCTATTGAACTTATAAAATAAATACATATCTAGGGATGGCACAAGTTGAAAATATAACAACTGTAATTAAAAGGGAAGCAAACAAAAATTGAAATTGGACAACATTGGTACACTCCCTATTTTCTTCACTAATGGTATCTTTAGCTGCCGGTGGATACGAGCAACTCAGAAAAATTTTGCAAAGCTTTCACATTTTGATGCTGAGGACAGAAGAAGGCTTTCCACTACCCAAGAGGACTGACAAGCTCCCATGCCACGCAGAACAGCTCCCTCAGGTGGTTTTCTGAAGATACAAGGATGGAAGAGAAAAACCTCTTTTTCTCTAGCCTCAAAGCCACAGTGCAGGCATTCCAATTGTGCTCTAAGTTGAGTTATTAATTTTTTAATTTCTGCCATCTGCATTCTAGATCTGCCTAACCACACATAAACTCAGTTAGCAGAGAGAGATTGCTTTGAAGCCAAATGGCCTATGGCCTGAAATAACTCAACATTCCATGCCCACAAATTGAGGGGGGTTGTCTCACAGTTGCCCTGATCCCCAGTAGGAGATTGGCACACCCTAACCAAGTAGTGATGTATCCATGACCTTTGCCTCCTCTACCTAACATTCACCTCAGTGAAAACAAAAACAAATATTGTTACTTGTTTTGGGAGTGGGGAACAATAGCAATTGTAACAAACCCAGGGAAATAATCCAGGGCATGAATTCCGGAACAAATCCTGAAAGACTGGGCTCAGCACTGATGCTGAAGTCCGAGAGAGAGAGAGAGAGAGAGAGAGAGAGAGAGAGAGAGAGAGAGATGCAGTAGGGTACCTCAGGGTTCTGTCCTGGGCCTAGTGCTCTTCAATATTTTTATAGTAAATTTTATTAAGTTTCAAAAAAAGAATAAAAACTACAATAAAAAGAAAAAAGAAAAAAACTTAAAAAGTGCAGAAACACAAGAGAAGGAAAAAAAATTAAATTTACAGGAAGATGTGGCTTCTGACTTTTAACAGCAAGGATATACAAAATTTCCATAATCTTTCTCTTACTCTATATTAAACCAAAACACCACATTATTTCTATAAAACATTCCCCTTTAACACATAATAAAAATTACTAAGTACAATTACTCCTCCCCCTTATATTAAAACGAAGAGAAAAAAAACATATAAACCTCCTAAATATCTTTCTCCCCTCCAAAAGATAAAACATATTTAATTATTCCCTTCCTACCACTATTCTATACAAGGCAAATAACATCAGTCAAATCCTTAAAGCAAACCAAATAAATGTTCTTCAACCCTTAGATTTCTCCAACTCCATTATCCAATCTTCATCCAGCATCTTGACAGAAATCCCAACCTCAGTCTTAAAAGAAACCTTTCTATCACTCTTAGATTCCTCAATTTCATCCACCACATCCCCAACCTGATGGCACATTTTAGCTCTCATATTTTCCACAATGTCCTGGATATCTTGCATAAAGGTTTGATAAAAGTCAAAAGATATTTGTTTGAAGTCCTGGTGAAGGTCAGAAAGAATCTGTTTGAAATCCTCCATGTCTCACGCAGTAAATTATGGTGCCCCCTAGGAACTTAATCAGCGAAAGTTGAAGATATGGGAAAGTTCAAAAGTTGTTTACACAAAGTGAGAGTGAATAGCAGACTGTTCTCAAGGGAGAGTGAAGACAGAAAGCTGAAGGTTCAAATCAGCCTATTCAACATATAGGAAAATGCTAATATCTACAAATTTAATACAAAAAGAATAACAGGAAGACAATTATTTACTCAATCTTTAAAATTTCCTTTGGAAGGAAAACAAAATCCAAAACAAAACAAAAAAAATTTAAAAGGTAATCCCAAAAATAATGTTCAGCACCAAGAGAACCAGCTTCTCCTCGCTGTAGAAAGCCTCTCTTGGAGTACATATACTTGAAAAAGAACAAATTGGTGATTTAGAAATGGGGTGGCCGGTCTTAGTGTCCCTTTAAGGCTACAGCACGGCTTGGAAATGGTGACGTCCCCACCTCCCAGGTGCTCTTACCGTCGACCGCGAAACACTGTTTGCAATCTCCTGGCTGCAAGCCACCGTTCCAGAGGACAAATGGGATAATTCCAAGTATTCTCCTTGATCCGGAGAACGTTTCTGGGCTTCAGGAAATCCTGCCTGAGCCCGAAAAAAAGCCGCTGCGCTGTCCGCTCCGCCTGCCGAAACAGCGGGCACAGCCGTTCAGTCCACCATTCCCACCGGAAGCCGCTCTTCAATATTTTTATGAAGAGATAAAATACTCAGCAAATTGGCAATGACACAAAGCTGGGGGAGAGGAATTGCTAACAGCTCAGAAAGCAGGCTCAAGGTTCAAAATGATCTTGAAAGACTTGAAACATTGGGCCTTTTCTGTTAAAATGCAGTTATGTGGTAAGAAATTTAGAGTTCTACACTTAAGAAAAAGTAAGTGAACAGGGACAGGATAGATGGTACCTGGCTCAACGGTAATACATATGAAAAGGATTTTGGATGTCCCGGTAGACCACAGTATAACATGAGCCAGCAGTGTGCTGCAGCTGCCAAAAGAACAAATGCTCTGCTGTACGCTGCACGGTCAGACCACACCTGAAATACTGTGTCCAGTTTTGGTCACCACTATACAAGAAGGATACTGAGGAACTGGAAAGAGTGCAGAGAAGAGCAACAAAGATGGTGAGGGGCTTGGAGGCTAAATCCTATGAAGAACTGGGTATGTTTAGCCTAAAGAAGAGAAGGCTAAGGGGAGACATGATAGCAGTCTTCCAATACTTGAAGGGGAATCATGTGGAAGAAGGTGTGGATTTATTCCCCATAGAGCCCAAGGGTAGGACAAGAACGAGTGAGTGAAAGCTTTACAGAGAGATATTGAAACTAGAAACAAGAAGGAATTTCCTGACCAAAAACTATTCAACAGTGAAGCAGTCTATCTCCCTTTCAAACAACGGTTGGACAGCCATTTTTCTGGGATGGTCCAAGGATTCCACTAAAGCAGCAGTTTGTGGCTTTTCTTTCTACAATTACATTCTATCTCTTTTTCTGAAAAGATTAGGGGAAAGACATTTGGGACGCAACTTTTATTTGGCTAGGATAATGAGATTGTCCAGACATAGTGGGCAAATGAAAATTGCTGGTCTTGGAAGGCTGGAGTTATAGAACTAGCAACAAAATAAATGCAAGCTTATTTTGATTGGCTATAAAGCCAATGACTCCCTTAAATCAAGCTTGACTCCTGATATTTACATGTTTATGTAGTTTTATTGGCAACAGTATAGCCATAGTTCCCCATTGCCTTTTTCTAGGATATTTTTAGCCCACTGAAACAAAGAGGAATCCTGGAGAAGAACAGTATCAATGTGTGGTAAGCAGAAGAACAAAAATAAGTAATATTCAGATGGTACTTGACTTTAGATCAATTGACTCATTGGCTAGGAAAGCAGCTTCTAAGTTAGCACATGGGGGGGGGGGGAGTGGTATTAATAAGGCTGATTAGCCAGATCTCCCTAGTGACACATTTGTCACAGGTTCATTCTTTTTTCAAAAAGAACATTTTAATATCTGCTTAGAAATTAAGATTAGTTGTTGAGACTCTTTACACAAAGCACAACTGTTGACCCATAGCATTCAAATCAGAGTAACCATTTCATCATTTTACTGCCCTTTCCAGAGTCAGGATGGGGGGAAATATTTCTTAAAATCCAAGCTTCACACTAAAGTCGGGGATTTTGTTTACACACATAATATACCTATCAAAAAGGGGATATTCTGCAAGAGGGAGAACAATCAGTCACTAATTCTTAGGATAACATAAGTTTCTTGAAGTGAATGAGTCCTATGCAGAACTTTTATATGCTTTTCTCATTCACAGAAACTGAATATTTTTTCGGTTGCAGTTATAACAATTTATTGTTAGCAAGAATTAAAAATAATGATCTTGTGTGTATGCTGTGGTTCATAATTTTTAAATACATTTTAGTGATTTTTTTTTTAAAATAGTGAAGTACAGTGTAGTTCATATGAATAAATCGAATTGAATTATCCATTCAGTCGTATCTGACCCTTGGCGATTCCATAAGCAGAAAAGAAGGAAGTAAGAAGCCATCTTTAATAATAGATGGGTACTATTAAATATGAACCTTAAGTTTATCAAGATGAGAAATATGGCCGGTTGGCATGCATATATTTTTTTCTTTATTAGAATGTTTAAGTAAGGTAAAGGTTCCCCCCGCACATTTGTTCAGTCGTGTCCAACTCTAGGGGCCAGTGCTCATCTCTGTTTGTTAGCCGAAGAGCCAGCGTTGTCCGAAGACACTTCCACGGTCATGTGGCCGCATGACGCGCGCGGAACGCTGTTACCTACCCACCGAAGTGGTACCTATTCATCTACTTGCATTTGCATGCTTTCGAATTGCTAGGTTGGCAAGAGCTGGAGCTAGTGCGGGAGCTCACTCCGCACGTAGGGCTAGGGATTCGAACCTCCGAACTTGCGATGACAAGCCTGGCGTCTTACCCGCTGAGCCACCACGCCCCCCTATTTGAATGTTTACAAGCATCCTATTAGAATGTTTACAAGCATCCTAATCTTGCTGACATTGGATTAACAAATATGAATGTGAAAATCAAATAAAATCAATATATTATTCAGTTCCTCCATTCCCAAAAATTTCTTTTATGTATCATCACATGAAAGTAAATTAGGAAGAAATTATCACAAAGTATTCCTTTATTGTCACTCTGTTTTTATTTATAAGTACTTGGAATGAAGGCAAAGGGATTCAAAGGCATGAAAAAACAAACACCTGGGAAACATAGAATAATTATTTATTTATTTATTTATTTATTTATTATTTAAATTTATATGACCGCCCATCTCCCCCAATGGGAGATGAATATAAGTTCATAATTCAAAAGCAACCATTCCTTTGATTTACTCTGTTCTGCTGAAAATGTGTTAAAATGTATACTTTTCCCAGAGTCAGTTTTAAAAATCCTTTTTTTTCCTACATTACATAATTCCCCCCTAAAATGCCAAACTTGCATTTTGTGCAAGAGTGCCAGAATGGTTGTGGGGATTCTGTTACTAATTATAGAAAAACTCTAAAAGGTAACTTGTTCTGGTTGTCTAGGTTCCACTCCTTCTTGTTATTTATGGGCTATCCTCTTTATGCAATCCGTGAAGTCAACATCAATAAATTCTGCAAGATTATTAGTGAATTTGCACTGGAGTATCGTACCACCAGGGAACGGGTTTTGCAACAGAAACAGAAGCGAGCCAACCACAGAGAAAGGAACAAAACCAGAGGGAAAATGATCACAGATGTAAGTTGAAAATAAATCACATGCCGTAATATATATATATAAAGTCTGGGGGTTAGCAGCTGACAAACTCTTCTGCTGTTATTCTGATATTACCAAAATTAACTGTACTTAACTATAACCAGTGTTTGTCAACCAGACTGAAATTAGATTGAAAATTCTGATTAAGATAGAATCATTTTTGCTACTGAAGAATTGTTGATGCTGAAGTAACCTCTGAGAAGAGCAGCAATGACAAGGAGAATTTCAGCACGAGAAAGTCAGAGAGATGTTAAGAGTGCAGTGTGCAGTCTTACATATGGGTTCTTCACATTTATTTTTTTCAAACAGAACAGCCATTAGAAGTGACAAGTGCATTCTGCCTTTCTTTCTGTACATTCTCAATTTCTCTTTTCATTTTCTCATGTTATATTTTTCTTTCATTCTTTCCCACTGGTTTCATGTGCCATGTTTTCTCATACCCATGTTCACCTTTACCCTGGTCTCTCATACAGGAAAGCACAATTACCAGGTTGTTCTGCTTGCATAAACGAGTTATTACTCACAAATGATCATTGCCAGCATGAAAGGCAGATTATTGATCCATATTCACTTTATTACAGTATATTAGAGAGGGACAACATAATCATTCATCCTGATAGTGAACTGCGTTGTGGTGCAGCAAGTGGCAGAAATTAAAGTTACATTTCACAGACTTTGCATTTCTGCTCTGTACCAGATGATCTACCTCATTATGGATAGCTAAATGTACTTCAGTCTAAGTACTTGCTAACAGTATAGTACTCTTCTCTTGCATAGTTGAGATAGCAAGTTTCCATGGGAGCTGTTTACTAGGTCCAGTACTGAATGTGTCCATTTATGCTTCAGCCCCAACAGTTAACGTCTGTCTTCTACTCATAGGTTCCTTTTACCATTCTTTCAATACTGAGAAAGAATGTAAACTTAGAATAACATCATAAAAGGTTCACCTAGAAGAACTGAAAATCTTGCATAGATATTATCACACAATTCCCTTCATAATGAACAAAATTACGTAAAGTATGGGAAAAGACTAAATAATCCATATACTGAATCATATATTGATTTTTCTTCTTTAAACTTTTCATCATTCTCTTTTTGAGGATTTCATCAAATCCGTGCAACCATTACTTTTTCAGTCTTACCCTTCCTCTCCACTCACTCATTCACTCGCTCATTCATTTATTCTTTCTTCCTATATTTGTTTTGAAATTCAAAGGAGGAGAGCTGGTGGAAGGAATAGAAGGAACAATATTTGCCACTTTATCAGAGAAAAGTTCTCCCAAGCTCTCAGCTGAAAGAGAGGAGCCAGGAGACCACAGTTCAGTGGTAGATGGTGCAGAATGAAAAATGGAGAAAGGCCAATTAGACTGTACAAGAGCCAGAAAGAAAGCCTGGTTGGGCAGGTATTTGTTGGGCATGTCTACAGCCTGGGAAAGAGAGTCCTGTCCAGGCATCTTTCTAACCATCTAACCAGGATCCTCTACCTTCTCAGAGCTCCATGGTTTCAGGGGTCTGGCTCTCAGAGCACATTCACAGTAGGAGCCACCCAATCCAGAGCAACCAAGGTAGTATTAAAACACTGTAACAGAGGAGGGCAGGAACTGAAGAAACAAAAGACACAGAGAGAGAAAGGATTTCCACATGCTAGTAAAGAAGTTTTTATTTAGGCCCACTGCATTTCAGATTTTTTTTTCTTTTTCAAGAGCTCTATGAAAACAGAAACAATACAAAAAGGACATTAGAATGACTTGGAACATACGCATAACAGTATTTCTAAAAATGGCCAATTTTCCTTGAGTATATTCAAGTAATTCAGTAAAAGTCTAAAATAGAATTACGAATTATATTCAAGTTACAAATTATTTATGGAAAGCATTCTTGTACAAGCCATAGAGTGTCCTGTCCTAAACTTTACGTGGGCAAAATTATTAGAGCTCTCAAGACCAGAACTGATAAGACGCCAGGCTTGTCGATCGGAAGGTCGTGAGTTCGGAGGTTCAAGACCCTAGCCCTGTATGACGGAGTGAGCTCCCGCACTAATCCCAGCTGTTGCCAACCTAGCAATTTGAAAGCATGCAAATGCAAGTAGATAAATATTTACCACTTCGGTGGGAAGGTAACAGCATTCTGCACGCGTCATGCCGGCCACATGACCGCGGAAGCGTCTTCAGACGAAGCTGGCTCTTCGGCTAACAAACAGAGATGAGCACCGGCCCCTAGAGTCGGACACGACTGTGTGGGGGAACCTTTACCTTTACTACCTAGGCAACATTTAAAAAACACTGAATCAGAGCACCTTTAGTAGAACGTTCTATTTCAGATTTGTGCCTTTGAGCCAGTTTACATATGTGTGCAATATCACACTGCTCATACAAAAGAGCCCAAGCTTGCTTCATGATAATATGATATTGCTTTTATAATTTCTCCCTTAGACTCTCTAGCACAGACTTCTAATGGGGTATTTTTTTTAATTATGTTGCTGAAATAAAAATATATTAAATCTACTGCTTGCCTACAATTTATTCTCAAAAGGTGAGATAAAAGTCTGGCAAGACTTGCTCTTTAAAAATGTATCCTAACCTTTGGGTAATCAATGCATTGTTTTTGACATACTTATAGATCAATTTCTTTATGATCTGCTCTAAAATACTCCAAGGTATCAGTGTTCAACTCAGTTGTCTATATTCCCTAAGATTAAGTAGTCTATAGTTCCCTAAATCAATATTTCTTTTTTGAAGCTAGAGACTACATTTGCTCTACTCTCAAAATGAACAGGCATTTTACCTGTTCAACAGGATTTTTCAGAAATAATACATAAAGTTTTGACCGTACCATCAGCTAGTTTCTTCAGCACTAAGGTACAGTTCATCTGAATCTGAAGATTAAAACTCTTTAAAAGTAAAACTCTTAGATGTGTAAATCTTTAGTTAAGACGGTCTTACTCAGTCCATATGTCAGAACCGGAGTGTTCCAGAGGCTATAGTTAATGGCATCTGGTTCATCCGCCTGACAGATTTAGTTAGTTAGTTAGTTAGTTAGTTAGTTAGTTAGTAGAGAGCAGTAGAAACATAGCTGCAAGGGAGTGGGGGAAGAGCTGCATTCCACCAGTTGTTTACAGAGACTTAATCACAGCCTGGCTGTTTTTTCCAACTGTTTGAACGCTAGGCTAGCATTCCTGCCTTTGGCTGGATTGCAGGCCATTTCTCCTTCGTTACAGAATCTATGTATATCCGAATGGTGTGTACTGGGGATTACTGAGAATAAGGTTGCAGCGGCTGCGATCCTCACACCAAATACTTAAAGGACTGCCAGTACTTAATAAAAGTTTCCAGCTTTGGCATCAAATCTCTCAGATACTGGAAATTTGATTAATATTGAAGAACTTTCAGACTGTGTTTACATTTCTTCAAGTCTAGGTTCTCATAAAGAAACTGAATTTTCTGTATGCCTCATTCATATATGTGGGCATAAACATTCACCATACATATGGAGAGAGAGCGAGAGGGAGGGGGAGAGAGAGAGAGAGCATGCGCTTAGGTTCGCAAAAAGTGAAGGCTTATGCCTCATTGAATGGCATGGAAAATCCACAAATCATTGTATTTTTAAATTTTCAGTAAAATGGAATGCACTTTGCAGACAGAGAAAACCAGAGGGAATTAATCTGCCATATTGCAAAGAAATAAATATCGGGATTTTTGGAACTAGGCTGCCTCAAATTCTGATCTTTGTAAAAAGTAGAAGTGCCTGTAATTTTCAATTTTTTTTCAATAGAGTTAAATGATGTTTGCAGACATTGACTTTTCTGTGAAAATCAATAAGCTAAATAAGTAAACCAGTAAGCCAATATATGCAGAGATTTTTGTCCAAGGAAACATTTCTAATATATGGTGGTAAAAACAAAAAATTCTAGTTCTCCCACCCGAATTGTTTAACAAGCAGTATCTATAAAAATAGTAGATATTCTTGAATTCTTTTGTTGTTTATTCGTTCAGTCGCTTCTGACTCTTCATGACTTCATGGACCAGCCCACACCAGAGCTTCCTGTCAGCCGTTGCCACCCCCAGCTCCCCCACAGTTGAGTCCGTCACCACCAGAATATCATCCATCCATCTTGCCCTTGGTCGGCCATTCTTCCTTTTGCTTTCCACTTTCCCTAGAATCAGCATCTTCTCCAGGATATCCTGTCTTCTCATTATGTGGCCAAAGTATTTAAGTTTTGCCTTTAATATCATTCCCTCAAGTGAGCAGTCTGGCTTTATTTCCTGGAGTATGGACTGGTTTGATCTTCTTGCAGTCCAAGGCACTCTCAGAATTTTCCTCCAACACCACAGTTCAAAAGCATCTATCTTCCTTCGCTCAGCCTTCCTTATGGTCCAGCTCTCACAGCCATAGGTTACTACGGGGAATACCATTCCTTTAATTATGCAGACCTTTGTTGTCAGTGTGATGTCTCTGCTCTTAACTATTTTATCGAGATTTCTCATTGCTCTCCTCCCAAGAAGTAAGCATCTTCTGATTTCCTGGCTGCAGTCAACATCTGTAGTAATCTTTGTGCCTAGAAATACGATGTCACTGTCTCCACGTTTTCTCCCTCTATTTGCCAGTTATCAATCAAGCTGGTTGCCATAATCTTGTTTTTTGTTTTTTTTTGAGGTTTAACTGCAATCCAGCTTTTGCACTTTCTTCTTTCACCTTTGTCATAAGGCTCCTCAGCTCCTCCTCGCTTTCAGCCATCAAAGTGGTATCATCTGCATATCTGAGATTGTTAATGTTTCTTCCAGCGATTTTAACTCCAGCCTTGGATTCATCAAGCCCAGCACGTCACATGATGTGTTCTGTGTACAAGTTGAATAGGTAGGGTGAGAGTATACAACCCTGCCGTACTCCTTTCCCAATCTTAAACCACTCCGTTGTTCCGTGGTCTGTTCTTACAGTTGCTACTTGGTTGTTATACAGATGCCTCAGGAAGCAGACAAGATGACTTGGTATCCCCATCTCTAGTTCCTCTGCCTTTTCTAAACCCAGCTTGTACATCTGGCAATTCTCACTCCATGAATTGCTAGAGTCTACCTTGCAGGATCTTGAGCATTACCTTACTGGCATGTGAAATAAGTGACACTGTTCGATAGTTTGAACATTCTTTAGTGTTTCCCTTTTTTGGTATGGGGATATAAGTTGATTTTTTCCAATCTGATGGCCATTCTTGTGTTTTCCAAATTTGAATTCTAGCTGGTAAGAAATATGACAAATTACAATTGGACAGATACTGGTTTTGAAGCTAGGTTTGCATTCTGTAAAATGCCTGGACTACTATAATATTAATGTTATCCATTGAAATCCAATTAATCTGGCATGGTTGATCTACATCAGGGGTGTCCAACCTTTTGGCTTCCCTGGGCCACATTGAGTGAAGAGGAATTGTCTTGGGCCACACATAAAATATATAATATAGTTAATGTATATAAGTAATAACAATTTATATATATATAGTAATTTATATTTCACTGCTGCCATGGTAGATCTCAAAAAAACCCATATCACAGGGGTCGGCAACCTTTTTGGCACCAGGGACCACTTCCGTGGGAAAAAATTTTCCAAGGACCGGCAGGCGGGGTTTGCAGGCGGCAGCCAATCACATGGGTCGGTGGGCTGGGTTTGCAGGCAGGAGCATTACATTAATTGTGCATTTTATTTCTAGGGGTCCCCGCCCCCCAGCCCACGTGATTGGCTCCCACCTTCAAACCCTGCCCCCCGGCAGGCGCTGCCAACGAGGCTTTTCGCCTCCCTGCCACTCCATGCAGCGTTTTTTCATGGAACCGAGGGCATTTTCAGGGTACCCGGAGCCTGCCCTTTCAAAGGGGCACCCCGGCTGGGCGCAGGGCGGACTTCCCCCCCACACACACTTTTGCTCCCTGCGGTTTTTTCGGCCCCTACCAGGGTAGCTCGGGCGCGCCTGAATATGCTGGATATGTATTAAGGGAAACTGGATTGGAGGAAGATGAACATGGTTTTAAAACTGGAGGAAGAAACATCAATAACCTGCGCTAGGCTGATGACACTACTCTGATAGTTGAAAGTACAAAGGAACTGCAAGCTGTAGTAATAAAAGTCAAGGAGCATAGTGAAAAAATTGGATTAAATTAAATGTAAAGAAGAGCGAACTAACGTCAACATGTACAACAGTCAGCCTTAGAACTGCCTGTGAAGATATCAAACTAGTAGACAGTTTCTGCCTTTTAGGATCAACTATCAACAGTAAAGGAACAAGCAGTCAAGAAATACGTCACAGACTAGCACTTGGTTGTTGGCTTTTTGGTAGAGCAGCCATGAGGACCTTGGAAAAGGTATTCAAATGCTGTGATGTGACTATACTTTACCTACAAAGATCGGAATCATGCAAGCCGTAGTATTCCCTGTGACACTCTATGGAAGCAAAAGTTGGACTTTGAAGAAACAGGGTAGGAAGAGTATTGATGCTTTTGAATTTTGGTGCTGGAGAATACTCCTGAAAATACCATGGACAGCCAAGAAAACAAATGGATCATCAAAGAAATCAATCCTGAGTACTCACTCAAGGCACAAATGACCAGGCTCAAATTATCCTACTTTGGACACACTATGCAAAGACCTAGCTCTCTGGAGAAGGCTCTAATGCTGGGAAAAGTGGAAGGAGAGAGAAGGACAACCAGTAGCAAGGTGGATGGACTCAGTTACAATGACAATGAGTGCACCATTGACAGACCTGAAAGACCAGGTTAGGGACAGATCGTCATGGAGAAAATCTATCTACGAGGTGGCTACAAGTTGACAATGAGTTGATGGATCATCATCATCATCGTCATCATCATCATATTCTCATGGGGAAAATATGTATCCATAAAATCAGTGCTTAACATGCCATTGTGGAGCTAAACCTTTTTATTAGTCTGCAGAAAGACCTGGAAGACAAATCAGATTAGGTTTAATTTGTCATGGCAAGTGTTTCTAAAATATAATTGGAGAAATGACAAGAAATATTATTTAAATAAAAGTTTGTTAAATCTTAGATTCAAAGTAACAAAAGTTAAGTGTACGGTGATGATAAAACTAAATGTTCCAATAGAAGAGAATATATGTAGCTCAGGGTTGAACTATGGAGTCCTTGGTGCTCTCTGAGCTTGGTTGTTTGCTTGCAGACATTTCATTACCCAACTAGGTAACATCATCAGTGTTAGTGAGTGTGGGGTTTGCTCCTTGTTTATATACACTAACTTGCCCTGCCAGTGTTGGTGGGGGTGTGGTTTTCTCCTTGGTAGTTCCTTGATTGGTGTATTGTTTTCTGCTTGATTGTTTGTCTGGTGTTAGAGAGCCAGTTTGGTGTAGTGGTTAAGGCATCAGGCTAGAAACCAGGAGACCGTAAGTTCTAGTCCCACCTTTGGCACAAAGCCAGCTGGTTGATCTTTGGCCAGTCATTTTCTCTCAGCCCTAGGAAGGAGGCAATGGCAAACCACTTCTGAAAAACCTTGCCAAGAAAACTGCAGGGACTTGACCACACAGTCTCCAAGAATTGGACATAATTGAACAGATTTGCTAGTCTTCTGCCTGTCTGCCCTACATAGTGGCTGTTACAGTCCTTACACTGGTATATTCTGCCAACCCAGCAGTTCGAAAGCTAATTGCAAGTAGATAAATGGGTACCACTCCACGTGGGTCAATTTGCTGGCGTCCTGGCGGGGGTCGCCTCCGGAGCGAAGAAGACCTCGCAAATGGCGGCGGAAACGGAGAGCGGAGAACGGAGCCGACGGATCCCGTTTCAACATCCAGGATGTCAGCAGCCGACTCTGAAGCAAGGTATGCTGGGACATGTAGTCCAATACTTCAAGAGTCGGTTCCCTTACCCCTTTCCTAAAAAAGCGTGCGGTTGTAACATTCTTAAAAAATAAAAATATATGAATTGTTAGTAATTGGATGTGTGATATCGTAAGCCGCCTAGAGTCCTCCGATAGGGAGGGGATAGGCGGGGTATAAATATGAATAATAAATATTGATTGATTGATTGATTGATTGATTGATTGTAAATGACTCCTGTTTTTCCTTCTTGGCCAATTGTCTTTTGCTTTACTTTACATGTTTTGGAGGGCTTTAGTTGGTTTGTGTGCTACGGTGATGCCGTGTGGTTGTAATAGTCTGTTGGTTGTTTCTGAGATGTTTTTGTAACATTCTTAAAAAATAAAAATATATGAATTGTTAGTAATTGGATGTGTGATATCGTAAGCCGCCTAGAGTCCTCCGATAGGGAGGGGATAGGCGGGGTATAAATATGAATAATAAATATTGATTGATTGATTGATTGATTGATTGATTGTAAATGACTCCTGTTTTCATAGTTTGCGTTGGTTGTGCTGTAGTGGGTTGAGTGGTCAGGCACTTTTTGATAAAGTTGTGTGGGTATCCATTTTATTGGAAGATGTGGTATAGGTGGTCTGTTTCCTTTTTCTGGTGTTCTGGGTTGCTGCAGTGCATTTGTACTCATCTGAATAATGTTCTTACACAGCTCCTCTTGTGGGAGGTTGGGTTATTGCTTTGGTAGTGGAGCACTTAGTTAGTGTGGGTTATTTTTCAATAGACCTGTGTTTTTAATTTGCCATTGTTTCCTCTGCTGATGAGGATAACCAGGAAGGGTTATTTTGTTGTTGTTTTCTTCTTCCCGTTAATTTTATTCCTTTGAAGATGTTGTTGATTGTTTCATATGTCTTCTCTAGTTGTTCCTTTTTTATTATGACGAAGGTGTCATCTGCATACTGGATCCATACTTTTGGTTGTATGCGTGGGAGTGCTATAGTTTCTAGATGCTGCATTACGGTCTCTGCTATAAATCCTGAGAGTGGTGATCCCATGGGTGTTCCTCTGATTTGTTGGTATATTTGCCCATCAAACTGAAAGTAGGTAGTAAGGCAGAGATTGATGAGGTCCATGATTCTGGGTATTTCAATCTTAGTGTATTTGGCTAGGTCAGGTGTGTTGTGTAGTACTGCTATGGATTCTTTCGCTAGTTCTGGATCTATGGACATAAAGAGTGCTGTGACATTGAATTAAACCATAATTTCATCTTCTTCTATTTTTAAGTATTTTATTTTCTGGAGGAACTGTAGTGGGGAGCTGATAGAATGTTCGCTCCCCTCTGTGAGATGTCTAACCTTTTTTGTAAGTTATTTGGCTATGCACTGATGATGTTACCTATTCACTAGCACTGATGATGTTACCTAGCCGGGTTATGAGACATCTGCAAGCAAACAACCAAGCTCAGAGAGCACCAAGGACTCCACAAAATTAAATGTTTTCCTTTTTTGCCTTACTGCAATGCAAGGCAATTAATGCCTCAATATTTTCCTTTGGCTAATTTTATGAACAAACATCTTCCATCTCCTTTCCTGTTCTAGAGAAAGGTACCAGATCTATGTGCCTTTTCTTTAATGGAGAAAGATAGCTGGAATGAGAAATGCAAGCAACTTAAAAGCAAGAGATGTCCAACGAAAACTGAATAGTGTTGTCCCCAGGAGCAATGAGATGTTGTGTGTCCAGTACAAAACAAGAACAAAACATGGGGGGGGGGAGAGAAAATTGACCTGCTTGAGTTTCTTATAATATTCTGAGGAAGCCAGAACTGAATAACTAAATATTTGAATAATTACACATCTGTTAGAGTTAAAAATGTACTTCAAGATTTTGGTTCCACTTGTTCCTTCCTATATTAAACTCAGATGAGAAAATGCTATTAAGGAAGGGGGCTAAAACAACTAAAAAACAAGAACATTCCAAAAACATCTGCCTGCCCCACACACTCCCACAGGGAGAGCATCCTTTTAAATCTTTTCACCTTATAGGACCTAGGAAGCTTGCCTTTTCTGTGACTGCCCCTGTTCTCTAGAACAAGGGTCAGAAATGGCGGCTCGCGAGCCAGATGCGGCTCTTTGGCCCCTTGAGTGTGGCTCTTCCGCAGGCAGGCGTGGCAGAGTGTGGCGGGGCAGGCGCGGCAGCGGGCATGGTGTGCGTTGCTGTGGGCATACCCCTGGCAACCTGGCAGCCGTCTCCGGCAGCCATCTTGACGACGGGCAGGGCTTTCCAAACTGTGTGTCGCGTGACAAGCCGGAAGCGCTGAAGGGAGTGGAAATTCTCCGCACCAATCAGCTGTGCGTCGGGAAGCCCGGCAGCCTGCACGCGCGATTTTTGCCTCCCTGCCGGAACCGAGGGCATTTTCGGGGTCCCCGGAGCCTGCCCTTTCGAAGGGGCAGCGGCAGCAGCAGCAGCAGTGCTGCCCCTTCGAAAGGGCAGGCTCCGGGGACCCCAAAAATGCCCTCAGTTTAGGCAGGGAGGCTGCGCGCAAGCTGCCTCAGCTGTTCTGCGGGGATAATTTCCACCCCAGGGCAGCGTGTGCATGTGGGGAGGGGAGGTTTCTGCCTCCCTGCCGGAACCGAGGGCATTTTCGGGGTCCCCGGAGCCTGCCCTTTCGAAGGGGCAGCAGGGCAGCGTGTGCATGTGGAGAAGGGAGGTTTCTGCCTCCCTGCCGGAACCGAGGGCATTTTCGGGGTCCCCGGAGCCTGCCCTTTCGAAGGGGCAGCGGCAGCAGCAGCTGCAGTGCTGCCCCTTCGAAAGGGGAGGCTCCGGGGACCCCGAAAATGCCCTCAGTTTAGGCAGGGAGGCTGCGCGCAAGCTGCCTCAGCTGTTCTGTGGGGAGAATTTCCACCCCAGGGCTCTTCTGCAGCTGAACTCACCCCCGCCCCTTCCACGCGATTGGATCCCGCCCCCAAACTCTTACACTCTTACGCGCTCTCGCTCTCCAAGGCCGGGGCCACCCGCAGCCGCCCACGCCTCGCGCATGGGGTTCTGCTGAGTTGCATTCTCCCCCACGTAGAAGTGGTGCCCGGGCCGCCTCTCGGGATGGGGCGCCCAGCCCGGCTGCGCTCTCTTGGCATCTCGGGCGACTGTAGCGACCGGAGGCGGCCAAGGGGAGAGCAGGCGGCACTTCGCCCTCGGCGCACAGTGGGGCCAGACGAGCCTCCGACTGCTGCTTCCTGCGCCCGTGGCCTCTTCGCTGCCGCCGCCGCCCGCCTCGACTCTGCCGCTCTCCGCTTCTCCGCAAAGCTCCCGGTTGATCTTAATGTTTCTTTTTCCTCCCCTTCAATATGTTCCAGCAAGCGAGGGGGAAGCGGAGAGCGGCAGAGGGGAGGTGGGCAGCGGTGGCAGCGAAGAGGCCACGGGCGCAGGAAGCAGCAGCCGGAGGCTCGTCTGGCCCCGCAGCGCGCCGAGGGCGAAGAGCCACCTGCTCTCCCCTTGGCCGCCTCCGGTCGTAGCCGCTTCCCAAACGAGCAGCGCCGCGATCCCCGACCCGGCTACGCGTGCCTGCCCGGGAATAGCACGGCGCCCAGCGGAGCCCTCTGCACATTCTCCGCGACGCTCCCTCCTTCCCGCCGCCTCTCCTGAGCTGAGCTCCGCAGCTGACCCTGGGCGTGCGGGAGGGACGGAAGCCGCCATCGCCGGCTTCCTCGCTGAGTTTGTCCGCCGCCTGCAGGGAGGGAGGCGGGGGGACAGGGCTGGGCGCTGGGGCAGGGGCAGGGGCCGCGGACGGCAGGCCAAAGGGAGATGCCAGGGCGACTGTAGCGACCGGAGGCGGCCAAGGGGACAGCCCGCGAAGGCCTTTCCCCTTCTCGCCAAAGAGCCCGCGCCTGCTTGGCCGCCGCGGCGGCGGAGGATGCGCGGCCTGGGGATCCTGCCGCAGATGGGAAACCCAGCCTGCTCTCCCCACCCGCTTCCCACGCTCTCCGCTCCCCAGAATATCGTGGGGCAAAGGGAAACCTGCCCGGAGGGGTCATCAGGAGCACAGGATCCGGCCCCAGCCCAGCCCGGCCCGCAGCTTCGGCGCCCTCCCCTCGCCATCGCGAAAGTCCCAGGCGATGGCGGGGACATGTTCGACCTGCTTGTGCAGCACCCGGGCGGCCTGGGCGAGCCGTGGGCCCGGACGGGGGGGCTGGACGGGGCGGCCGCCCCCGGAGACTCCGTGGCCCCCCGGCTGCCAGAGAGGAGGAGAGGCGGTGGAAGAGCTGCAGCCGGAGGGGGGGGTGGCCCGTGAGGGCTCCAGGGGGGCGGCAAGGCATCTCCTGCTCGGGTTGCTCGGGTGCCTTCTGCTCTCCCGCACCCGTCCTGCCGGCCGGAGGGTGGCAGCTGTTTCTCCGCCACTCCCGGTGGGGCGGCCGGGGCGGGTTCGCGGAGCCGCTGGCTGCGCGGAGCCGCTGGCTGCGCCCCCTCCCTCCGTGAGCCCCCCGCCCCCTTCCACGCAATTGGCTCCCGCCCGCAAACCCCGCCCCCTTCCACGTGATTGGCTCCCGCCCGCAAACCCCGCCCCCTGGCTCTCGAGCATTTCAAAATGTGCACGAGCATGTCAAAATGGCTCCCGGCATAAAAAGTTTGCCGACCCCTGCTCTAGAACAAATTATCTCCCCCTTCCCCCCAGGCCCCAATTCTGCTTGCCTTTAGGAATGCTGTTAAGACCTGGCTTTTCCCCCAAGCATTTTGGGCCAGTTGAGTGGAATCCCCTTTTTTGCTGTTTTTATTATGGTGCTTGATCATCATTTTATATTCTGTATTTCATATTCATATTTATGTATTGTGTATTTTTGTATGTTATGTTATTCTTTTTTAGTTTATCAGAGTTGGGCATCCTTATAAATCTAGTAAATAAATAAATAAAAATAAAATAGAGACTCATAGTCTCAAGTGACCGTTGAAGCTTACAGAAAGCCAAAATACTTTATAAAAGTGACAACATTAGTGCAGTAATTAAAATCCTGGGTTTAGACTGGGAAATCTCTATTTCATGTCCATCATCAATCAAGGATGTGCTTTCTTGGTGATTTCAGGACAATTATTTGTTTTACTCACAGTTTAACTCACGGGCTTGTTGTGGGAAAAACTGGAGGAGGAAATGCTATGTTTGCCACTTTGAATTTCCAGAATAAAGGGTTGATGGAATGCACAAAGTTCCAGGAGAACTTAGAATGGTTGTTGGTCTCAGTTATAATGAAGATTGAGGGAAAGAAAATGACAAGTAGAATGGAGGGAAAGAATTAACTGGCCTTCTTGAGCCTTTTTGCATTTATGAAATTTGCTGGAGGATGTGATGATAAACTGCAGGACAAGGCTCCAGTGTAATTTATTATTGAAATGACAAAAAGTCTGTTTTTTTGTTCTGTGACATCGTGAAAGATGCACAGTAATCATTGATTTTTATACCACATGTTTTATTCTGTACTTTAATGCTGAAGCAACATCAAAGCTACTTTTGATGGCTGATGTGTTGACATTATTACTTACCTAATGTTGCTTTCTATCCTTTTCTGTCCTATTCCTTGTCCCACTGGTAGACAGATGAAGAAGATAACATTGAGGTATGATTCTGGGGAAAAAGAGCATGTTCTGTTCAAATCTTCTGTATGCTGTGAGATCTACTGATAACAAAGGCAGTTCAGTAGGAATGCTTTATTACCATGCTTTGTGGCTGGAATCCTTATATCTGCGATTCCGTATTTGCTTAAATGGGAGTAAGTCCTTTTGAACTTAATGAGACTTATTTCTGAGTAGGAATGCATAGGATTGCACTAATAGACAACAGTGTGCTTAATGTCTAATATGGCTCTTTTTCTTTCAACTTTTTGACTGTAATTGCTTATCTGAAAAAGCATGGCAAGCCTAAGCATTATAGGAGATAGATTTCTGCCCATTTGCCACAAAGATTGCTAAACCTAACATTTCACCTTATTATAATTGCATTAGTTATAGAGATTGTGACCATCATCAAATACAGGCAGTCCTCATTTAGCCACTGCAATCCGTTCCAGTCACATGCATGCTAAGCAGCATGGCTGCTAAGTGAACCACGGGACTGAGAAAGAGAGAGAGAGAGAGAGAGAGAGAGAGAGAGAGAGAGAGAGAGAGAGAGAGAGAGAGAGAGAGAGAGAGAGAGAGAGAGAGAGAGACTGCAAAGATCACCAGTTGCTGCCATCTCATTTATATAAAATTCTCTCGTGCAGCAACGCCAGCATTACTCTCATTCTGGCATGCGTTGTCAGGCACCAAAATTTGGGCATAAGTGCATGCATTGGTCAGAAAATGATTTACTACCATTTATTACCATTGTATTTGCAAACGGTCATTAACTGAGGCAATCACTAAACAAGGACTGGCTGTACTACTGGAACAGAAGGGATTGTTATGGCAATTCTACAGGGTGAATTGAAGTGGAAAAAACAAGTGATGCCAAATATCAGTTATCTTTCCCCCTATTCATATTATCTTCATGATGGGGGGGTGGGGGGGACATCCAGTAAGGAATACAACAAAATAAGCAACTTTATGCAGTCTAAGCACAAACACCAGAAGAAAGTAATGGATTGCAAAAATGTATCCTACTGCAGATTGCTAACACTGTGAGGGAATTCACACTAGAGGTTGTACGTCTTATCTTTCCATTATTTAGTGCTCCATCCTTGCTTTCTTTCACTTAGCTTCTGCTAGATGTAGGTAATTCTGCCAGATCTCTGCATCATATGGAAATGCATCATTTAATCATTGCCACTTTAATAAGGCAACAGAAGTGCCATCAGATGACTTTGCCCATTGTAGCTCTGCGTGAGTCATTTTTCTGGCCTTGTGTCCTGCCAGTTAAGGGTTAGAAAAATGAGGTAGGCTTTTCCAAAGATGAGCAATTCTTAATTTCACACTCTGTAGAAAAGCTAGTAGTCCATTATTCTTTAATACACAGTGCAATGTGAAAACTCGCCTTTGTAATTAATGAATGTTTTCTAACATTGCTATGTAACACAGTACTGATTGTTTTTTTAAAAAAAACAGCTAACTACACTTATTGCCTATAAAATGTTAATTTAAATGTGATATTGGAAAGATTTTTTGAAGATCTTTATAAACAGTTGGACAAATGTTAGCTTTTTTCCTTAGTCATATTTCAGGTTAGCAATTATCTCTCCATATGTTATAGGAATTTTTTAAATTTGCAATTAATATTGCAAATAACCTCTGAATAATGTTTATATTAATACTTTATATTTTATTATATAAATATATATAAATATATATATATATTATATATAATTTATATTAATACTTTGCTTGGATCACTACATTGTTTCAAAATTGAATATGGTTTTATCTTTTTAGGGGGGAAAACTTGCCTGCCATAATACCATTAAAATATATTACAATAATCACCAATATTTATTAGATATATATTCTGACTTTCATTTATAGTTTGCATACAATTCCAAGGTATTTTCTCATTCAGATCAGCCTTAATCAGATTAACCTTAACAAGTTTCAGGCATCCTGTACCTTCAGAGGCTCTATACACTGCTGATAGACAAGATATACTGTACAACTTACAACCAGAATCTAAAATGTAGGAACCAGTAACAACTGATACATTTTGAATGTCTATCAATGACATTGGTAAACCTATTTAGGTTAGAGACTAAGAGCCAATAATAGAAAAGCTCTGATCTAAATCTGTGGTTTTCAATATTGTAGAATAAATGCTCTTAGAGCAAAGCGTCCCTAGTAAGTGAAAAGTGTAAAGGTCCAAGCTAGAGCTGTATATTTGGCTGGAAATAAACAATAGAACATGTTTCATGTGCTTGTCTGCCATAGTCAGGATGCAGACAAGGAAAACTGTAAAAAACTGAAGCTTCAGACCCATCTTTAAGGGACATCTTGTGTAAAACTTATTACAATGAATACTTTCCTAGCTGAAAAAAAAGTAAATCAGGAAGAAACTATAGGTAACTCTAGTGCTGCCCATTTGAAAAATATTTTTTTCTTGAGTTATGGCCTCTAATAATAACATAGTTTTTTTGTATGGATAAGAAGATATGTGACTTAAGAAGAGACAAGATGGTAGAAATGATACCCAGTAAAGGAATTAAAATAGCAGGAAAACCAGGGAATATAACACCCATGGCTTCTGTTCTATGTACTAAAACAAATAATAAGGGAAACAAGCAAAGTGAATTTGAGATCAGTTTAAGGGAAGGTTTGATAGTTATCATAGAGTGAGACTCATGAACAGCAAATACAGTAGCAGTTAAAGAGTATACCGTGTTCAAAGTAATGCAGTCATAAAAAGAGAGAAAGTAGCATTCACTATTGCTTTTACAAAGACATCTGGTTATGCAATTATGACAGCTTGGGCTTTTGCATGACATGAAATAGATATTAAATATGTAATATATTTTATTTCATAAGTAGTCTCTTGCACTTTTCTTGCACACTTGTTTAAAAAATATGAAGCAGTAGAAGTAAAAATGGAAGGTCCACTCCTGAGTGGCAGTTCCTGTATCTGGATAATATATACTTTGGAAGCAGTATATTACAGATCACTGAGACAAATAATAATGGAAGACTTTAGTTGCAGTGTATTGGTTGGAAACTAGGAAGGAAATGTTTATTAATTTCATGCCTAAGTTTTATGCCTTCCAGAAAATGAAAGCCAAAAAAAAAGGGGGGGGGCTGCTAATAGACTAGGCACTTGCAAATAGGGAAGAGCTGACTGGTGAAATTATGAAAGCAATGGAATAATGGGTGAAAGTAGAATTCCATTATCTTGGAATAATGAAAAAGATAAAAAAGATGATCAAGAAAGGGGTAGTAAAAATGCCAAAAATGGTTTTGGAGTGTTGTTTATTCGGAGCAAGTAGAACTATAATGGTAGATACATTGTGTTGGAGGTCCAAATCCAGCAGCACTGACTCTTCAGCACCTCAGGACCACTTCATCAGATCACTTCCTTGTGCCTTTCTTCCCAGGCACATTAGCACAGAGCACATGATCCTGGACTATCTTCCTGTAGAATGAAGATGCTAGATGCTAAGTTTTGCTTCTCCCTACAAATGTTGTTCTTATAAATCTTCTTTCTCTGATAAAACCGGTTTCACTAATCCTTGCTTGAGTTAATTTCTATTCTCAGGAATGCTCACAAGCATACACAGATCACTTTAGCTCCAACAGTATTATGTCTCCACTGATTTCAGTAAATGCACAAGGAGATTCCATAAAGAGAAAGGGTAAAAGTCTCCTGAACAGCTAAAGAAAACATT
This sequence comes from Charina bottae, assembly GCA_023362775.1. Classification (NCBI taxonomy): domain Eukaryota; kingdom Metazoa; phylum Chordata; class Lepidosauria; order Squamata; family Charinaidae; genus Charina; species Charina bottae. Next base: position 3,465,755 of record JALMGJ010000028.1, on the reverse strand, counting down.
AGAGGAAAAAAGCAGATTTTTTTCACAATTGGAAACAAGAAAGTTGTTTCCAATCCTTGTTGTTCCAATCCAGTTGTTCTCCAATCCTTGGAGAAACTGGAAGGACCAGAATTCTCTCTTGGTTCTTCAGGATGAAAATGCTTCTGAAGTCTCAAGGAACTGCCTTTCTTTTGGAAAAAAAAGAGACCCGCAAAACCAGGACAGGAGCAAGCAGCCTAGAATGCTGCAAGTGACAGAGCATTTGGGATAATCAGCCTGATGGTGAGTGACTCCCTTATTGTGCATTTAAGGGATTTAGATCAAAAGAAAGACATCTGGAAAATCTTACATAAGAAAAGATCCAGTCTCTAAAATGCAATTTTTCAGAAAGCTGTGCAACATGCATCTGGAGGAGGATGGAAATCTAAATCCACATATAAATAAAATAAAAGATGTTGCAAGTCAATTTGAGTGGCTAAACTTGCCTTTACTGGAAGAAACACTACTTGCCTTCATTCTTTGCCTAGAAGTTACCAAGCTGTGGTATGCACCATAGAAATTAAAGAGGAAGCAGATATACGTTTTGTGCTAAATTACTTGCAAGGCTATAATCTGCCTAACTTTAAAAAGAAAGATGCAGTTGTTAAAAAACTCTTTGAATGACCAGGAGAAAAGAAAGGAAATGTTTGTACAGATCATTACAAAGAAATTGTCCTAGGAAAGAGAAACAAGACAAACCTTTTAGACTGCATTTCATGGGGGGTGATTCACCAGGCAAGGATAAGAAAAGGCCATAAAGGAAATAGAGCAATGAATGTGAGAACAAATGAGCCACCAAATGGCATGTATTTTGATTCTGGCACAACTTCTAATCTTATCAAAGAGGATGGTTTGTTGAATTAAATGAATATAAATTTACCATTTACTTGGCAAATGGGTGAAAAAATCACCTCAGCCAGAAGAGATTCTGTTCTGCATTAGGCAAAGGCTAATTTGATTGCTCAACAATCAGAGCTGCCTTATAAGTTCCAGATCTGGAATCAAGTCTACTCTCAGTAAAATATATCACAGAGAAGGGATGTGTTGCAAGATTTAAAGGCATTCATTCTTAAAGATACCCTCCAGAAGAATGGACTATTTGAATTAAACTGTGCAGAAGATAAAGCAGTAGCAGGAAGGAATTGCAACCACAAAATTGTAACCAAATGTCACAGGAGAATAGGGCAAGAGACCAGATGCTATTGGTAAATTAGAAAGCTTAGCCAAAGGTGTAAAGTTGCAGCCATGTGTGAATCCAGGTGTGCAGACCAAATGCACTAATCCAATATATGTGAAGAAAAAAGAAAAAGAGACATTAGAATTTGTTCACAACTTTTGTAAGCCAGTGAATATCACCAAATTGTGTGGAAACAAATATTTCCTAACTTTCGTTTTACACAAGATTTACATTTTCCTACTTGCTCAGTGAAAAAAGTCAAGTGTTGAAGACATTTAAAGATGGAGGTTAGTAAGCAATAAATTTGAGAGAAAGCCTTGGCTACTGTGCATAGACAATGGGGTTTTAAAGTATATGCATATATGCCAAGAGAAGAGAGAAGCAAGCTGAACTGCAGGTGTGAGGAAGAAGTGAAGGTTGCATACACACACACTCCAAGGGATCCTGCAACAAAAACCATTAAAGTACGCAACATTGCTTATTTTGATGAGAGGAGGAAAGAGGATAATAATAAGGTGTCAGATTTTGTTCCCCATGTCCAGGCAGAGACCAAGTCCTTACTGCATGCCCCAGACTCAGCTGGTACAGCCAGAAGGGGGAACTGATCAAAAGGGTTCCACCACAAAAGCTATTCTACATTACCACTAGGGAGCAAATGGAAGAACTCCCCACAGGAAAGAACATTAAAGGATGACAGCTACTGAAGAAGACAAATGGGGAAAGGATGCAAAAGAGACGTAAGCATCTGGACCATGGGTATCACTATATGCAAGAAGAGGAACTCATTGAACTGAAGTAATGCCCGTCAGAAGGCGCACAAGCAAAGAGCACATGCTCTGAGACTCCCCTACTGGTGGGATGTAGCTACCTAGATGCTAGGCTTTGCCTATCCCTATAAGGTAGTCCTGTAAATAAATCTCCTTACTGTTACAGTAATAAAATCTACTGCAGTTACTCTTGCATTGGTTGGATTCCCACTCTCAGGAATGCCTACATGCAAACACAGAATACTTCCACTTCTGATCTCTTGGAGGAGAATATAGAGGGAAGAATAGTAATGGAACACCTAATTCATAGATTTGAAAAATATAAAAGGACTGTCACATCACATCCTAGGGAACTAAACAACTTCATAAACTTGCAGCCTCTGTCTATTAAGTTTTGCAATTTTTTGGGGACAGGTTATGTATTGCAAGACTGGGAATGGGGAAATATCCCCATCTTCTAAAAGGAGAAAATAAAGAATCCAAACTATTAACACCAGCCAGCTTGACACTGATAACTAGAAAAATAATGAAAAACCAGCATTTCAATATAAAAGAATCATTACAGCAGAGCTTTCCAAACTGTGTGTGGCGACACAAAAGTGTGTCGCCGCACACAGTCTGGTGTGTCGCCACACAACACGGAAGTGCTGATCATCATCAGCGCTTCCGGGTTTTCCCGCGACGACACACCAACTGCAGCGCGCAAAACCCGAAAGCAGCAGCAGCGCTTCCGGGTTTTTGCGCGCTGCCGCACTTCCGGGTTTTCCTGCGGCGACACACCAACACCGGTTGGTGTGTCGCCGCGGGAAAAACTTTGGAAAGCCCTGCATTACAGTAATGAGGATGACAATATATCTGCATTTCATAAAGGCTTTTAAGAAGGTAATGTATGATATTATTTTTAGCAAAATAATAAAATACATCACAGAATTCTGGTGTGAAGTTCTCTAAAGAATTTTATAAAATCATTATCCTGCTGTACTCCAGGACCCTTATCTACTGAAAAATTAGAAAGAAATTCAACCTCCATTTTAGAATTCCTTGATACCAATTTTATTTATTTTACAGTATTCAATCTGTTTTAAAGTTTGCCTAAAAAAGTATTCTGGTCAATCCTTGGAAGTGAGAACAGGCATTCTGGACATACACGGGAACAATCAACATGTAATCTCTCATATAATGTATGGATTAATGTTATTTATAATCTATAAATTTAAAATTCCTGAATTCAAATAAATAATACTCTCTGTTCTAGTACTATGTCATTATTTTCAGGCTATTCAAACACTATTATATTTGAATCAATTATCTTTTTTCAAAAATGTATCTTCACAATGATAACTATATATTTATATATTTTATTTATATTTATTTATATATTTTATCTCCTGGAACTTTTAAAACTATATTAGATTCCTAGAAATGCAGCACAAATAAAATCTACCAAGGATTGTCCTCTTTCTTTACTGATCTAGAACTGAACAGTTAAATCTAAAAGTGATTCCTTTTTTTTCTTTTTTGACAGTCTGGAAAATTCTCCAGTAGCTCTCTTACACCTCACAACCAATTGCAAGGGCTGCAGGATGCTGAAGGTGCTGTAGAACATGAGAACATGAAAGCTGTCCTGAAGACATCATCTCCACCTGGAGAGAACACTGTGTTAGGAATACGCACTCGATGCAGGGCCAATCGAGGTAAATAATTTGGATTTACATGAGGGGTGGTGATTCACTCTGATGATGATGATGATGATTACACATATATTGAGTGATGAATGTAGTTGGGATGCAGATTTATATAAGGCCACTGCTAGTTCCAGTAATTCTGGCTAAATTAAGACACAATGCATATGAGTACAACATACATAATCAGATTTTTCTGCAGAGTATGGGGATGTGGTGTATTTAATATATTATGAGCAGATGTTATTAACCTGGGGTCCACAGATTTCAGGTTTTCCATGAACTTGGATGGGGACAAAATTACAACTTTATTTTTACTATGTTATTTTATGCATTTAAATACATTTTTCTGTAAAGGAGTCCATAGGTTTCTCCAAGAGGTCCATGACACAAAAAGGTTAAAAAACCCAGATTATGAGAGACATTTTCAATACTACATATCAAATGATGACTTATAAGCAAAATTTCTCTGGAATATTTTATATGGGGCAGGTGTACCAGTATAACTGATGCTTCTGAAGTTAGGAACATGGTATAGTGGTATATCAGTAGGAATAAAGCTCTGTAGGAATCATTGTTGTTTCTCCTTTAAGCTGAACTAGAGGCCTGTATGTGTCTGTGGACAAAGTTAGTCATGCACGCAGACAGTTTGAAGTATGACAAGAGAACCCAACCTTTGATTTCCCCATTTCTAGGATAGGGCAAAATTCTTTTGTCAAGGTATCTGTTTGGTAGTGGTGTTTCTGGCAAACCCAGAAGTAGTCTATCTTATTCATTGATTTTTATAGGGCTTTGTAAATACTTAAAATGCACAGAATATGACTTATGCCTCCCATGGGGTGACAGTCTAATATACTCAACCATGTTGAATATAAATTCATTAAATATTTTGGTTTCCATTTTCCAGGCCATGTTGGTTCATGGAACCCTGGCAATGATGACTTGTCTAATGCTACAGAAGATGCAGCAGATGAGATAATGGATCGTATTGTCAAGTCTGCCATGCAAGTGCCAAGTCAGCGTGTAGTGCCCAAAGAAAGAAAGCGATCAAGAGCAAACAGGAAGTCAAGTAAGTTCAACAGATGAACTAGGGATCATGGCCTATAAACAAAACAAAAGAAAATAACAGACTTCAGGAATGGTGAACTGACTCCTTTTGGATTCTCCCCCCATCCACACCATGCACACAGAGGCAATTTGATTGAGTAGAGGAAGCCTTGCATCCTATGTCAGAACTCTCCCTCCTAACATTTCTCTCTCAGTCAGTGGCTGAGAGAAGTCACTCTCATTTGTTTGTTAGATTTATATCCCCTCCAAAATCCCAGATGGCTTACATAAGGAGCTCCTTTTGTTTTCTCCCCATAACAACTCTGCAAGGGAGGTTGGGTTAAGGAAGAGTGACTGGCTCCAAGTTTCAATGAGAAAGGATAAACTTTCAGTGCAAGTCCGAAACCTTAACCACCACATTTTGCTGGATCTCTCAGCCTTTTGAACAAAGAAATGCATCAACAGAGCAATCACTGTTAATTACCTCTTGTATATGGAAAATGCACTTCCCCTCTGGGTTTTCTGCCCAGCGCCTCCCAGACTGGGATTTCCCCAAAGGTTCCAGGTGTCTGTCTCCAGGCAGCCGCTTCTCTCTGTCCCCTGGGTTTGGGTTGAAGCACATGCTTCTGCCTGGGTCTTCACCTCCCTTCTCTCAGGGAAGCCTCCAGCCGACGTCTTCACCCTCTTCTCCCTCTGGGGCCAGGAACCGGCCGCTGCACACTCCAACTGCCCAGCATACTCACAGCGATGTCTCTCTCCAGCCACCAACTTCCTGCACAGTCTCTGCCTTGATGCCTCAAAGCAGCACAGGCTCAAATGTGGCAACATGTCCCCCATTGTCTTTCCTTTCTCTCTTTTTCTCTCCTTTTACAGCTCAAACTGGCAGCATGTCCCCCAGCAAGTGAGGAGGTGGGTTTTCCCCCCAGGGCTTTAGTGCCCAACACCTACACACAAGGCATGAGCAATGGGAATGCTGCCTCCATCTGCCTCACAACAGTCCTGGCTAGCAGCCAGGGCAGCTCATCTGCCCTCATGACAGCACTGCTGCACTCCAAAGCCATACCTGAGCCTCTTCTCCCCATTTCTCCTCTCTCCTTCTGCTGACTCACACCAGCACAACAGCAGCCAGCCTGGCCACAAAACCCATATAGCACACCACTTGAATTATTATTGCTCAGTTATTGCACACTGAAGAAATAGATATGTTTGTTAACCCATGGCAACTATCTGCACTAACTATTTGGGGTTGCTTAGTGCCTCATTACCCAGGGGGACATGGGGGGGATTATTCCTATTGCTTTGAAAGAGGTGATGGTAACCTCTCCTTGAACATGTGGCAGGCTTTCTGTATGTGGCATACAGAATATACATACAGTATGTGGCATACATGTGGCAGGCTTTCTGTACGTCTGAAGTAGCACTTGCCCTGAAGCTGGCTGTAAACCAGAAGTGACCTATTGCAAACTTTTGAACAATTATGCTTCCTCACCACCCTTGCAAAATTAGGGCCTTTTTACCTCTCCCTCACCTCAGCAAATTCATATACAGTAACAGCAACCCTAAAACATGTCAAATGGATTTCTATTTTTTTCAGTGGAAACGTTTCGCTCCTTATCCAAGGAGCTTCTTCAGTCTGAGCAAAGTTAGTAAGGAAATCCTTAAATATGTTTCTTAGCCACCTAGAAACATATTTAAGGATTCCCTTACTAACTTTGCTCAGACTGAAGAAGCTCCTTGGATAAGGAGCGAAACGTTTCCACTGAGAAAAATAGAAATCCAGTTGACATGATTCAAGCTACAGACAATTCCACCTGGATGACTGAGAACCTTCATAGACAGCAACCCTAAAAGCACTGTACTCTGGCTGTGTCAGGGGAAGCAGAGAAGAGGGCGGAGCACTGGATAAGAAGCGGGCACGCAGCTCAGAGAGCCTAGCCTATTTCCCCAAACGTCAGAAGAAAGCTCCGCCCTAGGTTGAGCTGATATACTTGGGAATCTTCAGGCACTGTTAGTTTAGCAGGATTTCTGCTTGTAGGTATGCAATAAACACTAGAGACTAGATTCCAGGCCTCGGCGTGTTATTTCTGCATCTACACATGACAGGCTGTGACCTACCAGGCTACAAGTCTCTGTGGATCTAAGCTAGGGTTTCCTATCTCTCAGGGGGAGGAATTACTGAGTTACAAAATCAGCTCTTTGCTCTCCTCATTTCTTTGTGAACAAGAAGACTTTACAGAAAATAAATTTATTGATTTTCAGATTTTAGTTCCATTTCCACATACTGCAAAAGAGAGAGTAGGGGTGGATGAGGGGCTTATGCATCTAACTTATGATCATCTAAACAAATGGAAGAGCTTTCTTGGTCTTCCAGGAAAATTTGAATATTTAAACAAAGTACTTCATATGGATGCAAAAACATCACAGCAGGAATTATGACTTGTTTAGTGGAGTAACACCACTAAATGTAGTATGTGAGATTATTGCTTATACTGATATGTTATCAGTATCAGGTGTACTTTTAAAATAGTCTCTATATATTGTGTACCTATAGATAGTCTACCTGTGGAGTCCTTGGTGCTCTCTGAGCCTTGTTGTTTTCTTGCAGACGTTTCATTGCCAGGCTAGGCAACATCTTCAGTGCTAAAAGGGAGTGGAACTTGCTCTCTGTTTATATACCCTTATATAGTCTACCTACAGTATCTTTCTCTGGATTATATCCCTATCATTCTGGGAGACATAAAAAGTGGCCTTCTTGTTGTTCTTTTTATCCAAAGACTCAGGACACACAGAAATAAATGCAGGTTTACAACTTTCAGTGCTCCCTTTCTGAAACCAAAGTTTCCTTCACTCATTGATCCAGCAATGTGTACCTGCCCACTCAGAGTCTACCTGGCTAGACTAGGTTTGAATTCTGCAAGGATCAAGGCAAAATGCCAACTGTGCACATAACTTCTTTTATGTGGTAACCTCAAAGAACTACATTTCCCGTACCCTTTTATAACTTCCAACCTTGGCACTTTTCTCACACCTCCTGGTACTCTTCCACCAGTGTCATTGCCTTAGCCAGTTCACCATTTTCCATGAGAGCATTATATCTTTTTGCCTCTTCTTCAAAATTATATTCTCTAGATACTGCACAGTCTGAAATATTCCAGAACAAACCTTTCTACTTCTCGGGCTCCTTCATGCAACTTCATTCATATGTTCACACAATACAGACCACAAGGGTGTGTGTGTGTGTGTGTGTGTGTGTGTGTGTGTGTGTGTGTGTGTGTACAAGGTGTATGTGTGTCTATCCATCTCACCCACACACATCATCATCATAATCATCACATAGGACTCCTGAGGAGTCCCATCTTTAGTCTTGGATAGGGCTGCACTTCCCCATTCAAGGCTGGTATGCAAATTGGAGGGTCATCTTGGACTCACAGCTCCTGCTTGAAGACCAGGTGGCAGCTGTGGCCAAGAGGCCTTTTACAAGATCCATCTAGGGCACCAATTGTACCCGTTCCTCGGTCAGGAAGCCCTTCAGACAGTTGCTCGTTCCTTGTCACCTCAAGAATGAACTATTGCAATGCACTGTGCATAGGACTGTCCTTGAAGACCACCTGAAGCTACAGCTAGTCCAGAATTGGTGGTGAGGACACTAATGGGCATGCCATGGTATGCCCATGTGATGACACTGGTGTGTGAGCTGCACTGGTTGCCAATAGGCTTTTAGATGCAATTCAAGGTGCACATGTAAAGCCCTTCATGCCATTGGTCCTGGCTATCTGAGGGACAGTCTTTCTCTGATAATTAATTACAACCTCAGTAAATCCATTTATCTTATTTTAGTTACTATGCTTAGTATTAGGACTGAAAACTAAGTTCCACTGGGAACTAAGAAGTAATCTGTTAATAAGCTGTGAAACTATCATAAATAGTATTCTGTCTGCTGTGCAACAGCTTGATTCCACACTCAGATATTTATGTGTACAATACACCAATTGTTCTGTTCAGGAAAGTAATGCTTTGCCTTTACATTTGTACTTGCTTTTCAGTTTGTGATATTACCTCGGTCATATATGCACATCAGAGAGAGAGAGAGAGAATAATACTTCTGAGTGCTCCCATATAGGATTGTGTCTTAGTACATTCATTCTATCTTTTTCTTTCTGTTTTTCTTTCTGTTTCTGATTGCACAGTAAGGAGGACACTTAAGAGTGGGTTGACTCCAGAAGAAGCCAAAGCTTTGGGTCTGATGGGCACTTCAGAGATGCAAGTGTGATGACAGCAATCAAGTCTGCTAGAAGAAAAAGCATCTTCCTCTTTCTTTCATGCACGCATGCCATCAACAGTCTTTTAGTTCAGCACCCCTCTGCCAGTTTCAGCTGCTATTTGTTTTACCCCATTGCTGCATAACACTGAAGCAAATAATAAACTCAGAGGGCTAATTTTTTAAAAGTATGTAACTGACCACTACAAAAATAAGTTATGGTAGCAGAAGATCAATTGAACATTGTGTCCCACTCATTCTGTCATGCTGCATTGATATAGCCTTGGAGAGAGTTGTCCTTGGGCCATCTTGTATTGTGTGAAAGGTGTTAATGCTCATTTTCCTTGCAACATATTGTAGTAATTGTAAAGCATTATGTTTTATCAATTCTTTAAAGAATTTTTCTTGAAGTTACTACTATCTTTCTAAAGGCAGAGAAATGTACTTCATTATTTTTACCTTTTCACCAAGAATGTAAAATGTATGTCAATTTGTGCATACACACATGTACACCTATAGAATCCAGATGCCTATAATGTTCCTTTTTATAAAAATTCATTGATTTGGAATTCTGCTAGGATAGCACATAAATATCTCCTGTCACTCAAGCATAAAAATAAAAGACAAGTTAAATTATACCAGAATAGTTTGAGACAAAATACTATTTCCTATAAAGGTTTAAATAGGAAAGGAGTGCTCACATTGAGGCCCATCAAGCTGCTTTCCTCATTCAATTTCAGTTTCAGTAAGGAAAACAATTGCTTTAAATACCAAACTTGTTCCACACCACATAACCAATGGCATTCTTTTAACGTCAGTAGAGTTTAATGGTGATGACCTTCCAGGTTTTTGAACAGCTGCACTTGGCAGCTCACAGACAAGCTGTGAGACCATATTCACCTCTGAAGATACCAACCCCAAATAATTAGACCATGGCCTATTAGCTCAGAAGCTCAGCACCATTGGATTGACACTGACCATGAAAGTCTGCATCAATATATTCTGTAAAGTTTGCTTCTAGAAGTAAATAATCATATCATTTAAAGAATATGCTTGAAGTTTCATTACACATACTAATCGAAGAGAATATTTGTAGCTCAGGGTTGAACTGTGGAGTCCATGGTGCTCTCTGAGCCTAAGGCTCAGAGAACACCATGGACTCCACATTACACATACTTCCATGAGTTGCATTAGTTTCCAAGAGATACATAACCAGATTGGACAATTAGAAGAATTGAGGGTTTTTACTGGGTTGATGTAGGTTTTATGAGTATGGCAATGTGAAGGAACTTTTTACATTGAAACGTGATTTTAAGCAAGTAGCATTGGTCTAGCATTGGTCAGATGTGGGTTGGGGTTGATAAGCCTTGTGATATTGTACATTATTCTGGAGGATTCTACCAACAACCTTTATACAGAAAGTACTGAATATACAGATATTAAAGGCAAAACTGAAGTACTTTGGCCACATAATGAGAAGACGGGATACCCTGGAGAAGATGCTGATGCTAGGGAAAGTGGAAGGCAAAAGGAAGAGGGGCCGACCAAGGGCAAGATGGATGGATGATATTCTGGAGGTGACAGACTCGGTCGTGGGGGAGTTGGGGGTGGCGACGGCCGACAGGAAGTTCTGGCGTGGGCTGGTCCATGAAGTCACGAAGAGTCGGAAGCAACTGAATGAATAAACAACAAAACTGAATATTCAGTCTTTAAAAAAATAACATATACTTCTTTATGAATGAGAGCCAGCACAGTATAATGGTTAAGGTGCTGGACTAGGAGTGGGGAAATGCAGATCCTAGTCCTTCCTTAGGCACTGAAGCCAGGTGGTGACCTTTATTCCAGTCACTCCCTCGTAGACCTGATCAGCATCAAGTGCTGCAACAAGCTAGTTAAGGAAACAAAAAACGTTGTCAAGTCATGCACTGATACCTTTGCTATATGAACTAGGTAAGCACAGGACAAAACAAGTGGACCCCACAATAAGCAAGATAAGCAGAAGGAAGAACCATCTGTACCTCTTTGTCTCTAATAATGTATCTCACTTGACTGACTGATTTTGTTCTGCAATTTACTTGGACCTATAGGGATGTTATATGGATCTGTAAAAGGTTCCACTGGGCTGCAGAATTACACATTTTCCTCCTGATGCACTACTTTTTATTGATTCTACAGTGACCTGTAAGTACTTTGGTAATAAACCTAGTTGTTGTGTTTTCAACTAGAAAGAAGGCATGATTAGTACAATGAATGATATCGATCTTTTTTCTTTTTATTTGTTTCAAAAGGACTAAATTAATTTTGGGTATTGGTTTTCTAAATTCTGGCCATCAGAAACATTTTTTGTTGCTCATATCAGGGCTATCAGGGCTTTGCAGTGCTTCACATAATTCAGGAAAGGTACTTCAGAGCATGAGTGTACCATTTGTCAGCAATTCTTTAAAGCTGGGCAATCTGGTGGCTGCTTTAAAGAGTTGCAGAGAGGTGCTATGATCACATCTTCCACATACTCTGAGCACATTTTTGGAATTAAATCCAAAGCACTGCATAGTTCAAATAGCAATAAATATTTCTAAATTTTCAAAATGATATCAATAAGGGAAAAGACCCATAAAACAATGTTTAAATTTATTAAAATGCTGTCAGTGGGATCATATGACTCTAAGTGCAACAATAGAGCTTTCAGGAATTTCAGTGCTCTCCTGATGGCAGACCAACAGAAATGTTTGTGTCTCTTCATCCCCTTCCTGGTGAGACTTTTTGTGTTTTCATCTTATTGCCAAGCCTGCCTGCCTCACCTTCTTTTCTGATACTTGAATTTCTGTATTTTGGAAAGAGCCAGCTTGACTTGGAAAGGGGAGCAGGTGGCTTTGTCTCCAAGATTGGAGCCATATTTCTCACTTTTGCAGAAAAAGATCCAAGGAATCCAATTTCTTTTTTTTAATAAGAATTTTATTAAGTTTCAAGCAAAGATAAAAGCTACAGAAAAACAAAAAACTACAAAGAAAAAAAAAACTAAAGAAGTATAGAAACAAGAGAAATTTTTTTCAAAATTACAAAAAGAGGTGACTTCTGACTTTTAACAGCAAGGATATACAGAAATTTCCATAATCAATCCCTATATTAAACCAAAATCACATTATTTCTATAAATCATTCCATTGGCACATTGTAAAAATCACTAAATACAGTTACTCCCTCCCCTTATATTAAAAGAAAAAAAGAAAAAAAATTATATAAACCTCCTAATCAACTTCCCCCGATAACATTTATTTAATTATTTCCTTCCCAATACTATACATTTCTGTCTACTATAATAAAGATCAAACTAAAAAACATAAATTGTCTGCCATTGTACTTGATAATACAACAATTTTAATAATCTTAATCATATTAAACCCAATACCATCCAAATAGACATTTTTTATTATACATTAATAATCTTAATCCAAATCATTAAAGATAAATGAAATCAGACAAACCCTAAAAGCAATCCAGATAAATATTCTTAAACCCTTATCCCACTTCAAAATAAACCAGAGCATTTACATATCCCCACAATGCACACAGAGCTTTTTTCTTTAAAAAATCGAACAGCCCAACTGCCCCCCTCAAAAACTCCGACTTCTCTTCAGGAGACCTCCCATACATAATAAGCCTTTCTTTTCCATGGCGTTCCATCAGAAGATCAATTTCACTTGTGGCTTGCAACTCGCTCTCTCCCTTAAATTTCTCCAGCTCGACTATCCGATCTTCATCCAGCATTTCAACAGAAATCCCGATCTCACTCTTAGAAGAAACATTTCTGTCACTGTTAAATTCCTCAGTTTCATCCTCGACATCCCCAACCAGATGACACATTTTAGACATCATATTTTCAATGTCGTGAATGCCTTGCATAAAATCTTGGTAGGAATCAGAAAGTATCTGTTTAATATCTTGCTGGAAGTCAGAGAAAGTCTGTTTAAATCCTCCACGTCTCATGCAGTAGATTATGGCACCCCTAGGAGCTTAACCAGTGAAAGTCGAAGATATGAAAGAATTCTGGAATGTGTTTACACAAGTGAAAGTGAGTCTGTAGCTTGAATCATGTCAACTGGATTTCTATTTTCTCAGTGGAAACGTTTCACTCCTTATCCAAGGAGCTTCTTCAGTCTGAGCAAGACTGCTCAGACTGAAGAAGCTCCTTGGATAAGGAGTGAAACGTTTCCACTGAGAAAATAGAAATCCAGTTGACATGATTCAAGCTACAGACAATTCCACCTGGATGACTGAGAACCTTCATAGACATAAGTGAAAGTGAGATAGCAGACAGTTCCCCAGGGAAAGTAGAAGCAGAAAACTGAAAGTTCAAAACAGCCAATTCAACGTGTAGGAAAATGCTAATATCTTCAAATTTAGTACAAAAGTAATAACAGGGAGACAATTATTTACTCTCAATCCTCCTTAATATTTGGAGGGAAAACGAAGTCCAACTTAAAACGATTTTTTTAAAAAAATTAATCCCAAAAATAACAATAAGCACCAAGGGAGCCCACTTCTCCTTGCTGTAGAAAGCCGCTCTTAGGGTACGCATACTTAAAAGAAATATAAATTGGGTGATTTCGAAATGGGGTGGCCGGTCTTAGTGTCCCTTTAAGGCTGCAGCACGGCTTGGAAAATGGTGATGTCCCAGCCTCCCGGCTAGCTCTTACCAGTCGAACGCAAACACTGTTTGCAATCTTCTGGCTGCAAACAGCCGTCCGGAGGACAGATGGTGTGATTCCAGGTGTTTTCCTTTTTCTGGAAAAACACTTCTGGGCTTCAGGAAAAACCTGCCTGAGCCCGAAAAAACTGCCGCGGTCAGTTCTGCCTGCTGAGCCCGTGGGCACAGCTGTTCAGTCCACCAAGTCCCCACCAGAAGTCCCAAGGAATCCTATTTCTTATGGATTGCTGGCTACCAAAAAACATCACAATTATATTTGTCTACAATTTCTCCAAATAAACATAAAGGGTTAATTTAAAAAAATTAAAGTGCTAATCACAGTATAGAGAAGGTTTCTAGAAGTAAGCAAATTGCCATCCTAAATTGTTGCATTGATCTATTTTACCATTTTATTTTTTATATTACAATATATTTTGTGTATCATTTTTCAATCTTATTCCAAATGCATCTTGTAAAAATTTGTTTCAGTAAGAAACACTCCTAAGGACTGACTTATTGAAATCATGATTAGGATTGTGTTTTGATATACAAAGGACATTTTTCTGTTTCCTAAAAACATTAAGTTTCTAAATAGGTTTCCTTTTTTAACATTTACTATGGTGTGGCACTGAATAATTTCTGTAGATTACTTTAATTACTTTAATGTTCCAGAGGAAATATTTTCTAATGTTGAGATAATGGGCACTGATTCAAACAGCTGTTCAGTGCTAGGGCTGCTAAAATCCAGAAAACACTAGATGACATCGAAGAATTACAGAGAATCTTTGTATCTCTTTGCTGCTGTCTAGAGGCTATCTGGATTTTCACAGCTCAGATATGGTGGCTCTTTCTAGTAGAATACTGTATGTGAGTTCTTTGTCTTTGAATATCTTATTAGCCAACTCACTCACAGCCTGCTTTTGAAGCTTGCTATGCAGGAATGGGGAAGATCTGAGAAAACCAAATATGCCTCTGTATTGTAGGACTTACAGAATTAGCTTCATTGGAACCTGGTCATGATCTCCCATGTGGTTTGCCTGTTGGATTATTCCTTTGCTTCTTGTGACTGACAAGACTTTGAATGTATTCCTAATGAAAAGTGGTCACGGTTTTTCTGTTACCCCCCAGAAATCGGGACACCAACTGAAATTCCTATATCAGTAAAATGTTCTCCAAGATGCAATGAGCATCTGTTGGTGAGTGAAGGCCAAACAACCCCATTTAAAAGACTGCAGGTGGAGAAAAAAAGAGAAAGGAAGATCTCTGAAAATTAAGAGTGGAAATTCTGTTTCCAGGTAGCTGAGGACTGATTTTCTAAATTACAAAAAATAAAGATAACATACTAATCTTGCCACTTCCAAATGACAATCTTTCCTTCAGAACCTCGCCTTTCACCACACTGTGCCCATAGGATTGTGAAAGAGAAACTGGTGAGATGTGGCATGAGACACTCTGCACAAATTGCTGCTCACCACTCTTCCTAAAATCCCAGGGGAAGTGGCATCATCTTACCCTGCTTCCAAGGCATTTTTGGAAGTGCAGCTGTTGAAGCTGCAGAGTCAGCCTGGCGTTTCAATGAAAGATGCAAGGCATTTTTTAATGAAAACAAAAAATGGAAAACTTCAGCCATTTCATAAGATAAAATAAACAACAGCACTCTCATCTCACTAGAAAATTAGCCCAATATTGCAAGAGGAGAATGTTTTGGGGAAATGGGTGGAATTTTTTTTCCAGTCTTAGTTTGTCTTTAATAAACAAACTCCAGTGTTCCTGTCCTGCTCATTTTAGAATGTTTCTCTCAAGCAACTATTCATAAATGTGTCCAGCATTGTTATTTCTTTGATGAAGAGACAGATTAGCATTTATTAACTGTTACTAAAAAAAAAGGCAAAAAATGTATCCAGGCTTTGAATGTAAACTGTGTCCAAGTAACTTCTATTTTCTATTTACCCATATTGAAGGGTAATTGTCAGTGTACTGTGTAGCTACTAAGGCTACTAAGCTATGCTCAGAAATGCCCAAGGAAATTCCACATTATAAAATGTTAAGTCCATGATGATACATACATGCTTTTACTTGTTGCTGCTTTGTAGGTTTTTTTAAGTCACCAAAAACTTTAATTAATCCATTTTCAAACAGACATACATAAAAATGGAGAATTCACCATACACAAAAACAAAAGGGGAAAATGTTACATAAGTAAATACATAAACAAAATAAAACAAAAACTATAATTACAACTATATCCCAAGTTCACCTGTCTTACAATTTTGACCAAGCCTATCCAAAGGTTTAAACATAAAAGATTCTCGATGTTTATATAACGAGAGAATAGTTTTGTCCATTGAACTCAAACACTCACTTTCTTGCAAGCCTGGCAGTGCAATCCTAAAGACTAAACTCAAAAGTTCAGTCATCTTATTTCCAGGAACATGTGTATAGGGCTAAAGCCTTAATGAGATTTTCTGAATTCAAATAAAAGGATATTGTATTAAAATTGAATCTGTAAACTGTATGGATAGTTTAACAAAAAATGAATTTAAAAGATTCACTGAATGTATCCAAGAGGTTTATGTTTTGTTTAGAAGTGCTAAATATTTTGGCCCTTAAAAAAAAAAAAGATCACAAACCTTTGCTTGTGTGCTGAGCCTGGACATGAGCAAACACTCATTTTTTTCACACATGGTTCAGTCTCCCTTTTATCTGGAAAATCTGCTGTTAATGGTTATACATTGCTGCTTCAAGCAATGGCGTTTAGGATACAGTGGATAGCAAACAAATCCAGGTTGAAGGCACTGTGTTGTTCATAGTTGTCCATAATTTTTTACTGGTGCAGCACTTTGTATTGTTAAGGCTTTAAAAATTATAATCCACTAAAATATTTTATACTAGCCTTTATTAACTTCAGTTAACTCTTAAATCAATCCACTTTTTTTATTAAATCTTGATTCAGAAGGGCATAATGTGATTTTAAAATTATTTATTTTTAAACTCTATGTTTTCTGACTGAATACTGAAGGGTTACCATTGTTTCATATCTTCCCACCCTCTCCCAATCTTTGTTTTGCACAATAAACCCATCCTTAACCACTGATAGCCAAGAATTCAAATGCCATTTTAAGGATGTAATTGAGACTGTCCTGGAGTTATTGAAAAAGGACATGAGAAATACAAACACTGCAATCCTTACATGAACTAAGCGTCACTGAGTTAACTGAGGCATGTTCTTAGTTAAAATTAAAGAGAAATGTTTTAGCTTTCTTAGTAGTTTACATTAGTAAATGTAGGGAAAAATAGGAATTTATGAAACTTTCACTGAGTAGTTCTATAGAAGAAGACCATAGAATCTGAGTTCCATTTATTTCTATGGTTCTTACACACCAGTGAATTTCAATAAATTTGTTATTATGCCTTGCCTTCATTTTTCAGAGAGTTCAGAACTGAGATTCATTGTTTAATTATTTAGGAAAATTCTGATCTATCCAGTTTATGAAGGCAAAGATTAAGCAATGAAACCTGTAAACAGTATAAAAAGTTATTTCCACAGCATATTTACTGTACTTTGGATGTGGTTCCCTTTAAATGGTTTTAAATGTGATATGATGTGGAATTACATTTAGTAAGCTAGCAATTTATTACACTGATTTATACAAACATTGTGTAAATGCAATAATAAATACAACTTTCATACATACTAGAAGAAATTTTTAAATTATTTTTGAAATGCTTTGTTGCATTACAACAATCCATCACTAAGTTTTAATAACAGAAATATATGGCTGTTTTATAAAATAAAGCACTGTGATGTTGGATTATATTTCTCTTTGTAAGGATTGTTTTTTGATTTCTCATGTCTTATTTGTGATCTGTGTATTTTTTTATAAAAAGTTTGTAAAGTAGAAAATGACAGTATTTAGAGAAAAGATAGCTACTGTAAAATGTGTAAATGTTAATAGTCTTTTTTCTTTGTGTAGTATTGTATAAAATAAGCATTTTACCCAGCAGTATTATTCTGTGAATTTAAAGACCCAACCATGCATGGTCAAAATATATATTTTAAAAAACACACAAAAATACACAATGACACAAATTCATATACATGTATATAGATAGGAATGATTTATTGTTATTTTGATTATATGCACAATCTTGTAAACTGATTAATTCAATTAACTTGGAATTTAGTACATCCCCAGAGTTTTACTTAGTTCTGAAGTACAGTTCTAAATTCATTTATTTGGAAATAAGCCTCATTCAGCTGAATGGGGTTTTCTTCTGAGAAGAGTAATAGAGGATATGAAGAACTGAACTAATTTTTTCTGAATTTATTGCATACAAGAACACATTTAAAACATGTAGCCATCTTCATTCAGTTTGGGCACTACTCTAATTCAAGAGTTTTTACAGCACTTGTCATTGATCTCTGCTCTCAAACTTCTTATAACTTTTAGATTAATTTTTTTCCTCCTGGGCCATTCAGTGTTGGAATATTAATTATTGCCCAGAGCCCATTATATCTGGTGTAATTGAAAATTCACTTATATTATGTACATGCAATAGTTTTATGGTGCAGGGTTTTTTTTCTTTCTGGTCAGAAAGGGGCATATCTGTTTCGGTTTCAATCCTTAACCAGACTAAAAATGGCTGGATATCTGACTTTTTTTTTTTACAATTCATTTCAATGTTACAAAAAAACCTCTTGGTTTCATTGGCTGTAACATCACTGCCTGAAAGAAATCATCACCACCACAGAATGACTGGGAATGTTGATGGAAAGTCAGAGCAGAAATAATAGCATTGAACATAGAGAACAAAATGCAATAAGTTGCTGGCAATGGGGAGAATGGAAATAGAGGGCTGGAAGTAAACAGATCAGTGAAAGGAAATTAAGATTCACTAGACAGTCATAGAAAATCAATTTATAGCTTGCAGCAAGTGAGCAAAATGTGTTCCTGTTAAACATCTGGCCCGAATCTTGAAATGTAGTCTACATCTAACCTTATGAAGGTATCTTGCTGAGACATCTTGAATTCTAAATATTGAAAAGTGTGGATAAATGTTAACTGGGAAATACCAGAGCATTAAAGTTATAGAACACACACACAAATACAGTTGTCATATCTTGTTTCTTTGTAACATACAATTTTATCATAATGCAAAAACAATTAACAAAGACCATGTTCTGATTTAGAAAATCTGCATGAATTCAAGTGAGTGATGCAACACATTTATAGAAACATTCAGTACCCCATATTTATACACCTGTAGTTCTTTTCCAAATATATAAATAATTTTGCAACTTTTAGTAAAACACAGCAATGGCAGCATTGAAAACCCTTTGTAATTGTGAGTCACCAAATTAGGATGAATTTAATTAACAAATTTGTCTCTATGAGGGAAATTATTTTTCAGTGGATATGATTGCCTATGATTGCTCAGAGTCCCCTTGGACATACTTGAAATCTAGTAATTTTCCATAAGTAAGTTTTCAAACTCAATTCCTGGTGACATCATAATCACTTCCATGTAATTTTCTTTGAAATAATACTGAACTATTTTCCCATTTCCCTCTGCCAGATTATATTTTTATGCTTTTCAATCTAACCTACCCTCTTGGAATTTCTTGTTGGACTCCCGTCTCAAGTACTAACCAGGTCCCACCCTGCTCAGCTTTTTGGAATCAAATTTAGATAAGAGTCAATGCATTCCCATGACCATGTGATGGCATTTGGGGTAATTAAGAAGGTGAGTTCAGCTATTAGATAGTTTTCTGATTTGCTGGCTGGCCCCAGAACACCAGAGATGGAGTGTTTTGCTGGATTGGACAATGCAATAATTAAGACTTCTCAAAGAGGCTAGCTTTCACTTGTCTTCACATCAAAAGTAAGGAACATTGGCAGCAAAGGTCTGTCAAACAATATTTACACATAAAGCCCAGATGACCTGACTGTAACCAATCTCTGTAGTGGATCCTGAAACTTTTAAGATCTTATTCAGGGAGTTACTATTGGTATTTTAGCTATGGTGACATTGACTTTATTTTTTATTGTGTGTGTGTGATCTCACCTTGTTTTCCTTTTCCCAATGAAGTCGCTTTTTATATTTAGAGCTTTGACTTTATTTGTTTAATAAGGGAATTTCATATTAAAACCTTCCTGATTGTGCATGGGTGCACAGTTACCTCTTATGATTCAGGATTGGACAAGGTTTTGTAAAATCTGTATTGCTGGCTTGGGACATAAGTATTCAAAACATCCTTCTCAAATAGAAGCACCAATATTTGAATTTGTGGATGTTCTATGATGCTTAATTTCATTAAAAAAAATTGAAGATGCCTGTTACATCTGCATTAACATTCATCTTTTCTCCTTGATTCTTTTCTATCACCTAATAAGATAGGAGCATACCTGCAGGTATCATTGCAAATCCATTCACCCTTCTTAGCTTTCTTTGTTTCCCTCCTATGGAATTTCTGAATCCTAGGAAGAACAAATCTATTTGTGTTTTTTCCCCCTCTTCATCCAATTAAGAACACATCTGAAGTAGTGCTGTTTTGTTTTGTTTACATGTAAAGTGCTACAGCTCTTTTCTTTTAAAAAACCTAGTTTGTTTTTACTATTTTCTCTTGCTGCTTAAATCCTATGCTGACATATGTATTCATGCAATGGGGTTATAGGTTTTCTTTTCTTTTTTGCAAATATAAAGAAGACATTAGAAGAAAAAAACCCTGTGCATAGTCCTCCCACATACTGTACAGGTAGTTCTCGCTTAACGACCATTCATTCAGCAACCATTCAAAGTTAAAGTGGTGCTGAACAAAGGGACTTACAACTGGTCCCCAAAGTTACAGCCATTGCAGCATCACATGATCAAAATTTGGGTGCTTGGCAGCCCACCCGCACTTACGACTGCAGGGGTGCCTCAACTCCCCCCCCCGCCTATTTCCCCCCATCTATGCCCTTTTGGCCCACTGCACTCCACAGCCCCTGCCGCCCCAGCTGACCTTTGCCATCTTCTTGCTCCTGCTGCTGACCAAGCATGCCTGGCCTGGCCCTTCACGAGGCAGCTGCTGGCCACACAAGGCTTTCTTCCCCAGGTCACATATGGCGTTTTCCTCACGAGAACTGGGGAAGATGACCTCACTTGGCCAGCAGCTGCCTCGTGAAGGGCAAGGGTGGGCACACCTTGTCAGCGGGAGGAAGAAGATGGCAAAGGTCAGCTGGGGTGGCGGAGCACAGGGCAGCAGGGGCCTCGGAGTGCAGGGTGGTGAGGGTGACTGCAGCTGGGCCTGGGCCCAGCTGGGGTGACTGTGGCTTCCCAGGCTGGCTGTGGCTTTGTGCCGCACTGCTGGGCTCAGCTGGGGCTTCCCAGGGCACCTGTGGATTCACACTATGCCATGCTGCTGGGCCAGGCTGGGGCAGCTGAGGCTTCCAGGGGTGGATGTGGCTTTGCGCTGCACTGAGACTCAGGGGCTTCTTGCAGCCCCAGAGCCACGCAGTTCTGGGGCTGCTTGCAGTCCTGCAAGGCAGAGTTCAGGGTGGCCAAAAAGGCAGAGATGCAGGGGGAATAGGCAGTTGGGGGGAGTTGAGGGGGAGGCAGTCCTTTACCTTGGAAGAGCTAAGGCTCAGGGCTGGGAGGGGCCAAGCCCGAAATGGCTTGGATTGGGGTGGGTCCTTGGCTAACGACTGGTGGAATTCGGTTAATGACAGCAACAGGGACTGCCAGGATTGCCATCGCTAAGCGATATGGTCACGTGATGTCGCACTTTATGACCGCATCGCTTAGCGATGGAAATTCTGGTCCTGTAAGAGTGGAACCTGACTCAGGCAGAGGAGGAGGAGGAAATGACAGTTGGAGAGATCAAAGGTGAGACAATTGAAACGGGCTCAGATCCAGCAAGGCAGGAGGATTTAGAGTCAGCGATTGGTCAGAGACAAGAGACAAGTTCACCACCACCAATGAGTGCGAGAGAGAGGAGGG
Organism: Charina bottae; assembly: GCA_023362775.1. Taxonomy (NCBI): domain Eukaryota; kingdom Metazoa; phylum Chordata; class Lepidosauria; order Squamata; family Charinaidae; genus Charina; species Charina bottae. The sequence goes on along the minus strand of JALMGJ010000028.1, from coordinate 3,444,143 downwards.
CCGAAAAGCACACTCAGCAGAAGAGAACCCGATTGGTTCAGAGAGAGACAAGGCAGGAAGGATAGGGTATAAATAAAAGCCAGCGGGAGAGGGCGGTTGCCGGAGACAACCGTTCGTCAGGAGCATTGTTAAAATCGGAAGCCTTCTCAGATCTGTGTCATGCCTTGCCGAGTTCACCTCTAAAGTCCTGTCTCAAATCACAAAATACTTTGGAAGAGAGTTGTCCCACCTCGCTGTTGCCAGCCACACTGCAGTCCGCTTCACCAGGTTCGTCAACAGAGGTCTGCTCCACTTCGCCGCTTCCTTCAGCCAATCCCTGCCCTAACTCAATACTTACCTCAACTGAGCCTTTTCCTACCTCCACAATTACCTCAGCCTAATCTGGTTCTGCCTTGTCACTTACCTCAGCCAAGCCCTGTTCTGTCTCGCTAATTTTCCTCAGCCAAGCCTCACTCAGCTTCGCAGCTAATCCTTTCCGCAATCGGCCCTACCTTGCCACAGCTGTCAACGGAGTTCTGCCTTATATCCTGAACTCACCAATCTAGTCCCGACTCGTCATGTTTGTCCAACCAAGACTGAAATTGCCGAGTCCTGCAACTGTTCTTCCAACCACTATATAACTTCAGTAAAGAGTTCCTGTAACGTTTGTTTGCTTTCCAGTATCTAATTCTCTTATTACAAGTACTAATTTGTTTCTGTTAGGTTGCATTGCGTCATTGAATGCATGATATTTATTACCATTCAGATGTCTACTGTGTATAGTTAATTCTTGTAAATAAAGTGTTATGTTCCACTCTCCCTGGTCTATCCTGATCCAGAACAGAACAGGTCCCAATTACCATCATAACTCAAGGACCATGCCTTTTATGTTAACACAGGTAACACCATATTCTGGAATACAGTTCATAAAAGAAAAAATAACTGGGCAAAGTTTCAATTTTAAAATAGAAGATTCTGGAATGCAGGTAAATAGTAATAAAATTTATACTTTTCTAGTTCCACACTTCTGACATACAGATATAATGGGGGACAAGTTTATGCACAGACTTTCCACAAATATTTCTTATATTCCAGACCTCCAGAATTTCAGTTATAAAATAAAAAGCATTGGGTGAAAAGGCAGGCCAAACACTGGCATGGATGCTCAGACGTTACTGCCAGTGGTGAAAGGAAATAGGAGAGACAAGATTTGAGATGGGCAAGCAAACATGATGCAGATAAAGACCCTATCATTAATACTGCCCAATAAGTACTGTGAATATCATGGAGTTTTTTCTCAACAATAAACTATAAAACCATGGCAAAATGTATGAGTGCTATACTGCAGCTCCCAAAATATGTGAGTTCGTGAAAAATAGCTGGTATCTATTCTTATATAGCCTCTGCAAGTCTCAATACATTCTGTAAATTTTGTATGCATTATTTAAAACAAATAACAAAAAAGGCTACAATTCTTCCCTAATATATATAATATTTTCTTGTGCATAACTTTCTCAAAAGTAAATATTTTTATATGCAGTTTTCTAAGCCAAAAATATTTTGAACTAGATACTAGTGAATTATGTGCCCTTTCAAAATGGCAACAAAAGTTTTGGTGCACTGATTTCCTGTGGCTGATACCATGATTTGCATACATTTCTCTTGCTTTTGGTTGGCAACTTCATGGTTCAGGTTTGCAGGTTTGACCCAGGAGCTACCAGTTGCAGACCTCAACATATATCTTCACTATATGGAATATGTTAATACCCTAGAATAAACACTAAGTTGGCAGATGGATTGTTTTTCAGAATAAGAAGCCAGTAGCTTGATTTTTATGTTTTTAAGGGATTAGTCTACACCTCACTAGACCCAATGGGATATACACCAAGCTCCTAGCTGAATGCTTAGTATTCCAATTTTAGTGGTACAAAGTTAAGAGAAGAAAGGGCTTCCTGCCAGCAGAGCTATAATGTTTTTTAACATATGACTCAAGTTGGCTAGACACTTCATCATTCTCTTCTTTCACAGCAGATCCATTAGCAGTTCTAAATTCCAGATGTGCACTGACAAAGCATAGGGCTTTTTTTTAATTTTAAAATTGAGACAGAGCTAGTTTTTACACAAAAAAGAAAAAGCTTATAGAATCAAGTCAGGGAGTAATGAAGGTTACAGATTAATGTGCTAAACAGCTGGTGATCCCTTCCATGATACATATTTTGAGAAAGCAGTTGAAAATATGCAAATATTTCTTTTTTTATTTTTGTCTTATCCTGTTCACTTTTCCTCAGTATTTAACATTAACTGTACTTTGAAAGACAGGTTATTATTGCCTAGCCATGGATACATATTTAAGGGTCAACAATTTTAGGATGTTATGTGGATTTCCTCTTAAGGAATTGAAAGTGAGAGAACCAATATAATTTTTAGCATAACCAAACTGATGAATTCTGAAAGTGAGCCAGCAGTGCATTGAAAAAGGACCCCTTACATAATTAACTAAACATTAGGATCACAGTCAGAAGGAGCCCTTTTGGTTATCAAGTTCAACCACCGGCTCGTTTAGCCTCTGCTTAGGAACATCCAATGAAGGAGAATTCACCACCAGTCTAGGTAATTGGTTCCAAGTCAAACTGCTATTATTGTCAGGTGGTTTTTTTTAACATTCATTTGGAATCTGCCTTCCTGTAATTTATATCCATTATTCCATATCCTGCGCTCTGGTATGAGACAGAACTAATTGTAACCTTTTGCTCTATGAGATCTTTCCGGTATTTGAAGTGTGATATCATATCCCTCTCCCCCGTTTTCTTTTCTTATGGCTAAATAAAATTGTTCACTAAACAATCAAACAAGGAGAGAGAAAGAAGGGGGGTGGGCTGCTGATTGTTTGCTGCTGCTGCTGCTGATTGACAGCTAAATGCAGCTGATACTTAGGAAACAGAGAAAGTAAGGCAAGGGAGGTCAAGGGGGAGGCACTTTTTGCCACTTTCTTTTTCTTTTCTCCCTCCCCCCTCCCACTTTTTCTTCCAGTCTAAGCTATTTCTTACCCAGAGAGGCAGCTTCTGAGATCTCGCAAGCAGACAGGTTTCCAAACTGATAGATGACATCTCCCAGCACTTTCATATAGATGTTAAATAACATCGAGAGGACCGAGGCCAATGGGACCCCATATTGAAGTAATCAAGGTCAGTTATCCCTCATGATTACTGACTGGAACCTTTCATTCAGGTACAAGCAGAACCACAGTATTGTGCCTCCAAGTCACACCTTCCAGGTGTCCAGAAGGATACCATGGTCAATGGTACTGAATGGAGCAGAGAAGTCCAAAAGGACCAGGATGAAGGTACTCTGTTAGGAATACCAATGCTACTTCTGTCGTATGTCTAACTGGAAAATGTATTAAGAGACATTTCTGATTTTTTTTTATCATTGAGACCATCAACTATTTATTGGACTATTTGTAAGATATCTCCAAAATTATAATACTCTGTCAGTCTTTGAAGTGCAGCACTGAAAATGTGACTGTTTCTTCCTCCTATAAATTCCAGTAATGAAATCTGAATCATTTGACAGTCTCCAATGGTTGGGCAAAAAACTGTTCCACTGTTATTTCAGCAAAAAAAAATTGTGCATAGCTTATCTGCATAGGAAAGATTTTAAATCTCAGCAGGTCTTTGTGATTTAGTAATACTGTATAGGCCTTTTGTTTTCATATGGTGCATTGTGAAGTACAAAGTTTTATTCTAAACATTTAATATATGTGGGCCAATGTTCTATAATGCTATCAAATGAGTCTGTATGTACTCTCTGAGTTCCCATCTACCAGGATTTGTGCAAGTGTTATGGTACCTCATACATTCTAACCCAACTGAGATTTAACAGTACTTGAGACCTTTACTTTAGGCTTAACTGACAGTTGCTACCTGTTGTAGATTCTACACAGCCAGCCTTTGAGTTTCATTTACCAGTCCAGTTAGGGTTAGGGTTGTCTTGTCTTCAATTAATATTCTAAATGTTTTTTTTAATCCATTCAATCATGCCCGATTCTTAGAGTCTGCCTGGACAGGTCCCTGCAGTTTTCTTGGCAAGGTTTTTCAGAAGTGGTTTGCCATTGCCTCCTTCCTAGGGCTGAGAGTATGTGACTGGCCCAGGGTCACCCATCTAGCTTCATGCCTAAGGCGGGACTAGAACTCAGTCTCCAGGTGTCTAGCCTGATGCCTTAACCACTACACCAAACTAGCTCTCAAAATAAAGTTTACTGTGGATCTAAACAGTGGGTCTATTTTGATTTCCTAATTGATTATTTAACCCAATTCCATAAATATTAACCCTAGTACTTTCTCATCCTTGGCATATCTACCACAAATGAAAACCTGTGCCTTTCTCATTGCAGTGTGTATTTTGGCATTAATAGAGGCAAGATTTAAGTAGATCTGTGACAGATCTAAGCAAGCAATGGTTTGACAGCCAATCAGATTGGGAGCAAGTTGCTATGGAACTCCTGTGTGCCTTGTCCATGCCTGGGCTTCTAGACTGATTATTAGGAAAAGAGACCACATTCAGAGAGGGAGGACTCATTGCATTATTTCTTGCTATGGCTTCTGTTTCAGTTTTTCATTCTTGAATCTTGACTTAAGTTCCTTGCTGCCTTGAGATCAGTTCAAACATAATCCTGCCAGGAACTTCATTTGGCTTAACATCAGATAGTGTCATAAAGATGTCTAAGCCATTTCCCCTTTTTTTGGTCCTGCAAGCATTCTTGGGAACTGTTGAGTAAATTTTGCACTCTGGATCATGCTAACCTTTTTTGTATTTTTTTCTGGCTTTTGTTCATCCAATGCAGGGAAGTGCTCCATGTCTCTCTCTGCTAATTTGGACTGCCACAAAACCAGCGCTTCTTAAAATCATTTGCATGAGTACTGCAGGCTGCTACAAAGTTGATTTTATGCTTTAGTTTTGTTAGGAATTCTGAATAACAACCAGAAACGCAAGTCACAAATCCATTTATAGCATGGGTGTCCAACCTTTTGGCTTCCCTAGGCCACATTGAGTGAAGAGGAATTGTCTTGGGCCACACATAAAATATATAATATAGTTAATGTATTAAGTAATAAAACTTCATTTATTTTTTTATATTTTTTATTATAAAGTTTTAAAAAAGAGGGCAACATAAAACTAGTGGCATATTTGACCTTGTTTTTGTGAAACTAATGCATTAATGTCTGGTTCGATGAAAGTGGTTGCAATTCTCAGTGAGTTCTCAAGGTGCTCATCAGCTTTTACCTAGGAGAACCATCACCCATTGGCAACTGCCGCTAATGGCACATTTTTCTGCTGGAGCCGCTGGTGGCCTCCCCTTCCCGCTCAGCATCTCAGCTCTGCTCCGAGTGGCAGCCTCCGCCAATCTTCGCCTACTAACTACAGACGCATTAATGGTAGAGCGGTGGACTCCGCTTGGCTTGCGAGTCAAGTTGAAAAACTGACTTCGGCAGCTGCTCGCAAACCGGCGGAAGGCCGCTGCCTGCCTGCATAGGAAGCCAAGAGGAGTAGCGGATGCTCTACGCAGGTGATGTAACTACCCTGAGCTTTGTTACTGTCTCAAATGTACCAGGATTGTCTATTTTTGGTGTGGGCCTAGCTGCAAAACAGAAGAAAGAGAGAACAGCAACCAAAAAATCACAAAATAATGTTAAAAGTTAACGATTTTTGGGGCCGCATTACTAGCTGTTCAGGGCCGCGGGTTGGACACGCCTGATTTATAGCATTTCAATTGGCTTTTCTCACCCTTAGTCCAAAGAAGCACTGCAACACCATTTATCACCGAGGTCTCACAATATTAGCCTAAATCCCAAAGTCTTTCTCAAGTATTGCAAGTACCTGCTTCCACTGCTGGCTATGAAGTGCTTTACTTTTAATGTAGCTCTTAGTATTGTAAACATCATTCCCAAAATATTCCATTTCCAGTCCTCTACTATTCTTATTTTTTTTCATAAGTACTATTACCAAGCCAGGTATCCAACAAGTGTGGCATCCATTCTTCATCCATTCTTCAGGATTTCTCATGGTAGTACATAAGGTTTTGGACAAATCATCAGCAAATTCATTTTGTACTCAGTAATGCAATTAATCCAGTCCTGGAAATTTACAGTATATCAAAGTAAATTGGTATTTCCTTTATCATGTTCCTATCAATCTTAAGCTTCAGACTTGCCCCTTCTTCCTGCTCCTCATAGTTGAAAAAGATGGAGCCCTAATCACAGTTGAGTAACTACAGCAGTGCTTTCCAAACTGCTGCCGTTGGCGACACACCAACGGCGGCAGCGGCGGCGGCGCGGGGGCATGCGTGGCAGCAGGGGCGTGCACAGTGCCGGCACGGGGGGCGTGCGGCGGCGGCATGCGTGGCGGCGTGCGCAGCGGCGGCGTGCGCGGCAGCATGCGCGGCGGCGGTGGCAGCAGCCTTGTGTTTTCCACTGAAACGCAGAAGTGCTGATGGTGCACCGCTGCCGTCACTGCCGACACTGCCGTGCACCGCGCCGCCCCCGTGTGTGCCCCCGCGCCGCCGCCATGCACATCCACTTCTGGGTTGTGTCATGACACACTAAAGTGTCGCAACACACAGTTTGGAAAGCTATGAACTACAGTATGCCTTTTGTTTGTTATTTCATGGTGTTGTGCCCTCTTTATTGAGCATTTGGAATACTGATTCTGTTTTCTTCCATTTGTTGTCATTCTTGGAATCCTTCACTAATCCTTCATGCTGAGCTTTAGTGTTTTAGGTTGTTTTTTTTACACCAACTCTACAGTTCCAGATTACCTACATGTATTCTTCTTCAATTATCTCTTTCTTTTTAGTTCCTATGTTTGTATTTTCTCTTTTTTCCAGCTATTTTTGCAATCTCTTTCACTCTCCCTCTCTCACCCATACACACTGCACTAATAAATGCAAGTAAAAAGTCAATTGAACACTTCCTTATGAGGAAGTCAAGCAGAAAGCTGAGAGAACCTGGGGAAAGAGGAGATGTAATTCAGTTACACAGATGTAAACGGAAAAAGAAACAATCAGGATTCTATTCCATTCAGAATTGGTGAATAGAAAAAATGCCTGTAAGAGATAGGCAGTAATAGAAAGACCAGGAAGCCAAGACCCTTTAAAATTACCACTGTCAAAAATGGAATGAAGAGCATTGTCTGAAGTAAATATAATGGACCATCAATTCATATCATTTATCAAAAGAAGGGATGAAAAGAAAGGATTAGAACCATGGGTCCTAATATACATGATATTTCCTTATCAGGAGATAAAGACAATAACAAATGAGCTTGGGAAACTGTACTGTTGATAATTATATCCCTGTTGCTCAGGCAAAGCAAGGGCTATAGTGGTAAAAAGGTTTATTATAGAGAAGAGACAACTGTAGAAGAAAATCAATGGTAACAGAAGCTGAGTCAGAAATTGCTGTTAAGAAGGGTTGCCGGATCCGTGCTGCAGATCTCTTTGCTGCCATCTAGTGGTCATCTAGTCTTTTGCTGCTCACATATGGTAAGTAAAGGTAAAGGTTCCCCCTGCACATTTGTGCAGTCGTGTCAGACTCTAGGGGCCGGTGCTCATCTACGTTTGTTAGCCGAAGAGCCAGTGTTGTCCGAAGACGCTTCCACGGTCATGTGGCCGCATGACGCATGCGGAACGCTGTTACCTACCCACCAAAGTGGTACCTATTTATCTACTTGCATTTGCATGCTTTCGAATTGCTAGGTTGGCAAGAGCTGGAGCTAGTGCGGAAGCTCACTCCACACGCAGGCTAGGGATTCGAACCTCCGAACTTGCGATCTTCTGATCAACAAGCCTGGTGTCTTACCCGCTGAGCCACCATGCCCCTTCACATATGGTAACCCTAGCTAAAACAAAGATGTACCTGGGAAGCATGCTGAATAGCAGCAAAGGTTGCAGAAGCAGAAGAGAAGGAGACAATTTAGAATAATGAATACAAATACATAATTTCACTAACATGTATACTTCACAGATATTTCAGAGGCCACAGATATGCTGCTACAAATCATGCTGGAAGTTGCCAACCAGCAAGAAACCATCTGTTTTGAAATTGGTAGATGGTACTGAAAAAAGCGAGACCCTTCAGTATGGCCATTTTGCAAAGCTCTCCATGCCTTGGTCTCCAGTTTGCCTGCACAAGCTTGCTATGGGCTTGCCCAGGTGAAGAGAAAGTAAGTTTTTACAGTGCTCCAGATTGCCATCAGGTTTGCACAGGGAGCCCTCCCATGACTCACCTTGGTGCACTCTGTGTCCCTTCAATCAGATAATGTCATCTATCATGGCCTCTACCCTTAGGAATGAGATCCCCATTGAAATCCATGTGCCTCTCACCCTGTTGGCATTCCGTAAAAGCCTTGAAGACCTGGTTCTTCTCCCAGACCTTGGGGTGAAATGGATGAAGCCCCTTTTTGAGTGTGTCTGTTATTTTTGCTTTTGTTTGCATAGTGTACCCAGATCCCATCTTGTTTTTGGTTTGTATGTTATTATTTGTGAACCACCCAGAGTCAGAGTCAGGCAATATCAAAATTGACTTAAAGTAGATACATTAAATAAGAAAGGGAAAGGATATAATACATCTGAATGAATGGTCTGATTTTATGATGCAGATTTGATGAATACAGGCTTGGAAATGAAGGTGAACGTTTAGTTATGAATGGAGGGTCTAATATGTATGTCAGAAAATATGTGTCATCTAAATTACAGAATCACAGAATGGAAGGGTTAGAAAGGACATTGGAGATAATTTAGTCCAATACCCTGCCCAGTGCAGGAATCCACTACTGGAACAACCCTGACATAAGGTCATCCATAAATCCATCAAAGGAAGTCCATCATTTCCCAGGAAAGTCTATTATATTGCAGAACAGTTAACACTAACCCTGACCCTAATATCCAATCAAAATCAGCTTTCTTGTAATATAAACTTATTTTTCTTGTCTTCCTCTTATGTCTTTGTATAAAAGTAGGAATTCACAAGTTGGTAATAGTTTGTTGTTGTTGTTGTTACATTTCAATGAATGTTTATAATTGTGGAGTCCTTGGTGCTCTCTGAGCCTTGTTGTTTTCTTGCAGATGTTTCATTGCCAGGCTAGGCAACATCTTCAGTGCGAAAAGGGAGTGGAACTTGCTGTTTATATACCCTGGCTTGTCCTGCCTGTGTTGGCGGGCGTGTTGTACTCTCCTTGGTAGTACCTTGATTGGGTTGTTGTGTGCTGCTTGGTTGATTGACTGAGTTAATAGTTCCTTGATTAGGGTCTATTGTGTTGTTTGATTGCTCCTCTGCTGCTAATCTTGCTGTTAATCTTTGCATATCTTGTTGTTGATTGCTGGCCAAGAGGTGTTCTGGTCTTCTGGCTTTTCTATTGTCTCTTATGAATGGTAAACATAAACAACATTTACCTCTATGTGTCTGTTGATGGCTGCTTTGTCTGAGTGCCAAGCTTCCAGGAATTCTCTAGCATTTTTGGATTTGGCTTGGTTTAATATGCTCACAGTTTCCCAGTTGAAAGTATGGTTAAGTCTGTCCATGTGTTGTGAGATTAAGGAGTTTTCATCATGTCTTCTGACTGCTAGTTGGTGTTCATGGATGCGTTCTGCTAGTCTTCTGCCAGTCTGTCCTACATAGTGGCTGTTACAGTCCTTACACTGTATGTTGTAGATAACTCCTGTTTTTTCTTCTTGGGCTACTGGGTCTTTTGGTTTACTTACGATGTTCTGAAGGGTTTTGGTTGGTTTGTGTGCTACAGTGATGCCGTGTGGTTGTAACAGTCTATTAGTAGTTTCTGAGATGTTTCTGATGTATGGCAATTTGATCTTGGTGTATCTAGTTAGATCAGGTGTGTTATGTAGAACTGCTGCCATGGATTCAATCGCTAGTGCTTGGTCTATGGATGTAAAGAGTGCAGTGACATCAAATGACACCATAATTTCATCTTCATCTATTTTTAGCTCTTTGATTTTCTGGAGGCATTGTAGTGGGGAGTTGATAGAGTATTCACTCTCCTCTGTGATTTTATAATTAAAATTAAATTTAATTTTTAATGGAGGTGACGGACTCAACCATTGGGGAGCTGGGGATGGTGACGGCCGACAGGAAGCTCTGGCGTGGGCTGGTCCACGAAGTCACGAAGAGTCGGAAGCGACTGAATGAATAAACAACAAACAAAAATGATGCAACAAGGAGTATAGCTCTGCAAATTAATGTATCAAACACCATGATATCTTTCACAGGGAAAATGAATTGAACAGGTGCAAGTAACAAATTAAAAAAAACTAGAGATAGAGTGTATCTTGGTAGAATATTTACTATAGATGATCAGGCCACTTTCGGACACAGATTTAGGGCATCTCTGTATGTTTGGGGGGGGAGTGACATTACAAAATGGAAGTCAAAAGAGTTGTTGTTGTTGTTTATTCGTTCAGTCGTTTCCGACTCTTCGTGACTTCATGGACCAGTCCACGCCAGAGCTTTCTGTCGGCCGTCACCATCCCCAGCTCCCCAATGGTTGAGTCCGTCACCTCCAGAATACCATCCATCCATCTTGCCCTTGGTCGGCCCCTCTTCCTTTTGCCTTCCACTTTTCCTAGCATCAGCTTCTTCTCCAGGGTATCCTGTCTTCTCATTATGTGGCCAAAGTACTTCAGTTTTGCCTTTAATATCATTCCCTCAAGTGAGCAGTCTGGCTTGATTTCCTGGAGTATGGACTGGTTTGATCTTCTTGCAGTCCAAGGCACTCTCAGAATTTTCCTCCAACACCACAGTTCAAAAGCATCTATCTTCCTTCGCTCAGCCTTCCTTATGGTCCAGCTCTCGCAGCCATAGGTTACTACAGGAAATACCATTGCTTTAACTATGCGGACCTTTGTTGTCAGTGTGATGTCTCTGCTCTTAACTATTTTATCAAGATTTGCCATTGCTCTCCTCCCAAGAAGTAGACGTCTTCTGATTTCCTGGCTGCAGTCAGCGTCTGCAGTAAGCTTTGCGCCTAGAAATACAAAGTCTGTCACTGCCTCCACTTTTTCTCCCTCTATTTGCCAGTCATCAATCAAGCTCGTTGCCATAATCTTGGTTTTTTTGAGGTTTAACTGCAACCCAGCTTTTGCACTTTCTTCTTTCACCTTCGTCATAAGGCTCCTCAACTCCTCCTCGCTTTCAGCCATCAAAGTGGTATCATCTGCATATCTGAGATTGTTAATGTTTCTTCCAGCGATTTTAACTCCAGCCTTGGATTCCTCAAGCCCAGCATGTCGCATGATGTGTTCTGCGTACAGGTTGAATAGGTAGGGTGAGAGTATACAACCCTGCCGTACTCCTTTCCCAATCTTAAACCAGTCCGTTGTTCCGTGCTCTGTTCTTACCGTTGCTACTTGGTCGTTATACAGATTCCTCAGGAGGCAGACAAGATGACTCGGTATCCCCATACCACCAAGAACTTGCCACAATTTGTTATGATCCACACAGTCAAAGGCTTTAGAATAGTCAATAAAACAGAAATAGATGTTTTTCTGAAATTCCCTGGCTTTCTCCATTATCCAGCGGATATTGGCAATTTGGTCTCTAGTTCCTCTGCCTTTTCTAAACCCAGCTTGTACATCTGGCAATTCTCGCTCCATGAATTGCTGGAGTCTACCTTGCAAGATCTTGAGCATTACCTTACTGGCATGTGAAATAAGTGCCACTGTTCGATAGTTTGAACATTCTTTAGTGCTTCCCTTTTTTGGTATGGGGATATAAGTTGATTTTTTCCAATCTGATGGCCATTCTTGTGTTTTCCAAATTTGCTGGCATATGGCATGCATCACCTTGACAGCATCATCTTGCAAGATTTTGAACAGTTCAGCTGGGATACCGTCGTCTCCTGCTGCCTTGTTATTAGCAATGCTTCTTAAGGCCCATTCAACCTCACTCTTCAGGTTGTCTGGCTCTAACTCACTGACCACACCATCAAAGCTATCTCCAATATTATTATCCTTCCTATACAGATCTTCCGTATATTCTTGCCACCTTTTCTTGATCTCTTCTGCTTCTGTTAGGTCCTTGCCATCTTTGTTTTTGATCATACCCATTTTTGCCTGGAATTTACCTCCGATGTTTCTAATTTTCTGGAAGAGGTCTCTTGTCCTTCCTATTCTATTGTCTTCTTCCACTTCCGCACATTGCTTCTTTAAAAATAATTCCTTATCTCTTCTGGCTAACCTCTGGAATTTTGCATTTAATTGGGCATATCTCCCCCTATCACTGTTGCCTTTTGCTTTCCTTCTTTCTTGGGCTACTTCCAGTGTTTCAGCAGACAGCCATCTTGCCTTCTTGGTTTTCTTTTTCTTTGGGACGTTTTTTGTTGCCGCCTCCTGAACAATGTTGCGAACTTCTGTCCATAGTTCTTCTGGGACCCTATCTACTAAATCTAGTCCCTTAAATCTATTCTTCACCTCCACTGCATATTCCTTAGGAATATTAGTGAGCTCATATCTAACTGATCTGTGGGTCTTCCCTATTCTCTTTAGTCTGATTCTAAATTTTGCAATAAGAAGTTCGTGATCTGAACTACAGTCAGCTCCACGCCTTGTTTTTACCGACTGTATAGATGTCCGCCACCTTTGGCTGCAAAGGATGTAGTCAATCTGATTTCGGTGTCGACCATCTGGTGAAGTCCATGTATAAAGTCGTCTTTTAGGTTGTTGGAAGAGAGTGTTTGTTATGCACAGTGAGTTGTCTTGGCAAAATTCTATCAGCCTATGTCCTGCTTCATTTTGTTCTCCCAGACCATGCTTGCCTGTAATTCCAGGTGTCGTCTGACTACCCACCTTAGCATTCCAGTCTCCTGTAATGAAAATAACATCTCTTTTTGGTGTATTATCTAGTAGGTGCTGCAGATCCTCATAGAACTGATCTACTTCTGCTTCTTCAGCATCTGTGGTTGGGGCGTATATTTGGATCACTGTGATGTTAAATGGCTTACCCTGAATTCGAATTGAGATCATTCTATCGTTTTTTGGATTGTATCCAAGCACTGCTTTAGCCACTTTATTATTAATTATGAAGGCTACTCCATTTCTTCTGTGGTCCTCTTGTCCACAGTAGTAGATCTGGTGGTCATCTGATGTGAAGTGGCCCATCCCAGTCCATTTCAGTTCACTGACACCTAAAATGTCTATATTTAATCTTGACATCTCACCAATAACCACATCCAATTTGCCCTGGCTCATAGATCTTACGTTCCAGGTTCCTATGGTGTGTTGATCTTTAGAACATCGGATTCGTCGTTCACCACCAGCACCGTCGGCCGCTAGCCGTCCTTTCAGCTTTGAGCTAGCTGCGTCATCACATCTGGGGCTAGTTGAACGTATCCTCTGTTCCTCCCCAGTAGCATTTTGACCATCTTCCGACCTGGGAGTCCCATCTTCCGATGGTATACCGACATATCTTTGGTTGTACTGATCCATTTAGTTTTCATGGCAAGAATACTGGGGTGGGTTGCCATTACCTTCCCCAGGGATCGTATTTAGTCTGACCTCTCTGCCACGACCTTCCCGTCTTGGGTGTCCCTTCACGGTTTAGCTCATGGTTTCATTGAGGTGCTCAAGCTCCAGCACCACGACAAGGTAACGATCTCCTTTGCTGGAGGTCAAAAGAGTAGATCCCTAAAAGTCAGAAAGAGTGCAATTCTGTAGTGTAATTAGACAAAGAGAAGAGTTATGATAGTGTCTTACTACTATGCCAAAATGAAAGAAACTTGCCAGTCAGGTCTTCCAGGAGCAAAAATTAGTTTTGTGTCAGAATAATTTTCAATTTTTTTCAAATCCACTGATAATTATCCCTTCATGGTAATACATACAGGAATAAATGATTCTGCAAAGACAGTTACAACTTTATCATTGCACACTTTGAAAAACGTAAAGGAAGTTCAGAACCCTGGCAGTTTTCTCATCCATCCTTCCAGTCCATGGAGGAGGACTGAAAAGAGAAAGAAGAATACTGAAGTCAATGACTGGCTACACAAATTATGTTGATGGGAGAGAGTTGGTTCCTGGGACCATGGTTTGGATTATCTAGATGGATTGATGACATGAGATAGCAAAAGAGCTTGATTAGGAGGGCCTTAAATTGAATCCTCATAAGGAAAGGTGGTGGAAATGAAAACCCTTAGGATTTCAGGAAAAGACGTGTGTTGTAAACAGTGGGAATGTTTCTGTAATGGGAACTTTTAAATTATTTAAAGAAAAAAATAGAAACAACTTTGGCTCATAAAATCATGGCCTTTTTTATCTGTACACTAATGCCCAAAGTATAGGAATTAAGCAAAGATGGCTTGAGCTTTTAATAGAGAAAAGCAAATATAATTTAATATGTATAACAGAGACCTGATGGATGACTCTCATAATTGGATTATAGCAAATTAAGGAGGCAATTAATTTAAAAAGAACAGAAACCATAGAAAGGGGGAAGTGGAGCACTGTATGTTAAAAATATTCATTTCTGCCTAAAAATCTAAACGTATTAACTTGGCAATGCCGTAGAGAACATCTGGATAAAATAAATGGAGGAACAAATAAAAACAATACTCTTCCTTGTGGCTACTATTGCCTACTCAATCAAGGAGGCAATGTTGATGAAGCATTCCAAAAGCAAGCTGCAGGTCTTTCAAAGAAGCATGAAGTCATCGGGATAGGAGATTTTAAGTACACTGACGTCTGTTGGGACACAACCTTCGCCAAGCATGGTCCTTCCAGGAAATTTCTGATGTCTTCCTGGCAACCTTCTCATTCAGACTGTGGAAAAAGGCACTAGTGCATCACCTATACTTAATAGTAATTAATTTGGAATATTTCATTGAGGAAATAAAGTAGCAGGAACTTTAGCAGCAACGTAAAATCAAGAACTCGAGAGGAAAATTCATCTGGAGTTCTTGATTTAAGGGAAGCTAGAACTAAGAGTAATTAAACAAGTCTCAGATTTGAAAGAAGAGGAGGAACTGAGTTTATTAATCTCAGAGCAATGCTTTTAATGGGCTTAACATCCAGGACTGAATTGCATGAGAAGATAAAGGGGGATATAATAAGCTTAAATACCTGAAAGGAATAAGACAGAATAAGTTTGTGTGTTTGTTTGTTAGATTTATATGCTGATTTTGGAACAGCTTTGGTGGCTGAGGTGGATTAGAACCTCGGTCTTCTCAGGATCCTCCTGCTCCTAGTCTTAACCACACTGGCTTTCCTTAAAGGCTCCATATTGTTTCAGAGTACAAACAGAGAATTAATAAATTAAGTTACAGGATGGTAAGTTCCGACTGAATCTTGAAGTGGGGGAGCTTCATATCAGGAAGAGCAGTTTGACAGTGCAACCAATTTTACATGATGTGCTGTCTGTTGGGGATGCTTTAATGTGCACTGACCAAGGGCTTGGACTCAGTAGCCTTAATGCACTCTTCTAACTCCATGATTCAATGAGGAAGAGTGCCACATTAAAATAGAAGTATGCAAATCTGGATCATATTAACCTGTCTAGACACTTCAAATTGGCCATTACACTTATTTTTTAAAGCTCTTGAGTGCCATCTAGTGGTTTCGTAGCCACTAAGATACAAATAGGTGCTGCATTGCTATAACAGTATATTCTAAGAAAGATTTTCATTCTTTGAGGATTATTATTATACAGAGATAACAACATAGTTCACACACCACAGGGAGGTATTGGTGATTCTAAGACTTTCAGAAATATAACAAATATATGGTGTGGAGTTGAGGGGCAAGCCCTCTCCCTCAAGAAATAGTTCAATAAGCATGCTGAACAAAATAGCAAACGAGATGGGCAAAGAATAGACTGCAATACAAAACAAAACAAATTAATGGCACTCAAGTGTACATATGTATATTCAGACTCAAATCTCATTGCAAAATATTAAAATTGCAACATTAATACATATAAAACCAGGTAATCCTCACATAGATATTTCGCATTATTTATTTTAATGAAATATTCAGTGTATAGACTTCACTGAAGTATAAAATGGATAAAGTTAATGCAAGCATGTGATCCATCTATAACTGGGAGTTTTGCACCAACATATATAAAAAAAGAAAAATCAAAGCTATTAAATTATAGATTCTTATGGAAACTATAATTCTCTCTAGCCTTGCTATTGCCCCTTTCAGTAGGTCACTAGCTGGCAGGGAACTGTAACAGGGACAAAGGGATCTGATTTTAGAGCTGGCTTTTCTTGGCAATCTCTCTTTCCACCTAATTTGGGTATCTCTCACATTAAAATAATGTGAATGCATACCCTGCCACAATTGTATAAGTAGCTAGGTCAGGGTTTCAAACAGAGGGCATGTGGCCCTCTGCTACTGGCAATGGGGCTTTGGAGTGGGCCAGAGAGGTGGAGAGCAGCTGTCGGGAGTGGGGTTTCAGCTTGCCAATCTCAGCCAAGCAATGTGGGTCCACCTTGGGCCAGGAGAAGAATGTGCTTCCATGTCTGGGTGGGGTAGGCTAGGAGACAACTTTGCTCCTGACCCACATTGGTGTGTCATCATGGGTACAACCAGAGCTTACTTCTTCCTTTGCTGCCTCTCCTACTTGCTGCAGTTTGGAGGTTGTAAAGGAATGGCCTACCTTGAATGGGATGATGGCCCTGTGTTGGGCTGCCATCATGGCTAGGACTGGGGGTTGTCAGCTTACTACCGATAGTGGTGGTGGGAAGGTTACAGTAGCGGGAAGGTTCTCAAAATCAAATACATTAAAGACTTGAGTGCTTCTCAAGGTATAGGCTTGCTGGTGAAGTGGGGAATTGCCTGTTGCACTGTTTCACAGTGGAGGTTCTTTCTTTTGAGAAATATATCTTTGGTGCCATGCTATTTTGCTCTTCGTTTTCAACTCACTGGAAACTTTTATAATGGGGGTGAGGGCCAGTGGGCTGGTCCCTATGCAGCAATTTGAGCTTGACAGCCCTGGGCTAAGACCTGTCAAACTGGAGAACTGAATCTGATTAGCTCCTGAAGGTAAAAAGGTAGAGTAAGGGAGCAGGACATCAGTGAGTTTCTCAGAGCTATTAATGTAACAAAGGTTCAAAGTATGTAAAAGCCTCTACCATCAGCTGTTCTTCCTTCTTCAATAAGTTACCACTTGCACCTGGATTTTAACCCTCTGCTTGAGTAGACTCTTCATTATAAGTGGGGGGAGATGTGGGGTGATATAAGTATGATAAATAAATAAATAAATAAATAAATAAATAAATAAATAAATAGATGTTTCCTTCTGCAAAAACCTCTGATAATATTTTCTGGCAGCTTTGCCACCTTTGTTCTTGGGAAGTGAAGGAAAAGAATTGTTCACTAAGCTAGAGCTTGAGATGAGGCAAAGGAGAAACATCACTGTAATGGAATTCTTCAGGCTGTCTTAGAGCTATTGAGGATTATTTATTTATTTATTTATTTATATTGATATTTATACCCCGCCTATCCCCTCCCTAACGGAGGACTCTAGGCAGCTTACATACACATATACATTTCATGTTATACATTTCATATTATACATTTTCAATTTAACCGCGCACTAAGGGAAGGGGTAAGGGAACCGACTCTTCCGAGGCTACTTGGACTACAAGCCCCACAATGCCTTGTGTCGGAGCCGGCTGCCAACGTCCTGTAGATGAAGCTGCTTTTTCCGGGATCCATCGTAGCCACCGCCGTTCCAAAGATCTTCCGTTTGTTGGGCGACCCCCGACATGACGCCAGCAATTTTACCCACTTAAGGTGGTACCCATTTATCTACTCGCAAAGCTTTCAAACTGTTGGGTTGACAGGAGCTGGGACGAGCAACGAGAGCTGGCAGTCTACAGCTCAGCGGTTTAACCCGCTGAGCCACCGCGTCCCTTTTTTATTATCCCCCACTGAAGAGAAAAGTGTAGGGATGGGGTCAGTTCGCATCCCTGGGCACTATTTCTTCTCTTCCACGAATGCCAAAACAGCTGGACTGGGTTTGTGGAGTAGCTGTAGTGGAACAGGCAGAGCAGACAGGGACATGATCACTGCCTCATTTCCAAGTTCATTCTTCCTTACTCTAACCACCTAAAGCAGTGCTTTCCAAACTGCCGCCGTTGGTGACACACCAACAGCGGCATGCACAGGGGCGTGCATGGGGGCGGGGCGGGGGGTGCGCGGTGGCAGCAGTGTGCACGGCGGCGACGGCAGCAGTGGTGGTGGCCTTGCTAAAACGCGGAAGCACTGATGGCGCGCCACTGCCGCCACCACCGCGCACGCCGCCATGCACGCCCCTGCCGCCGCCGCTTCGCAACACACTAAGCTGTGTGTTGCCACACACAGTTTGGAAAGCTATGACCTAAAGGAATATTGGAGTAGTCCATGATGGATGCAAAAATGAAGACTATTGGTCACTTCATACATCTTCAATCTACTGGCACTGACAGGGGGCTCCATCAGAACAGAAAAAATGAGGTTAGTTCAGAATCCAAGACGATTTGGTCGTGTACAGAAGAAAGGGCCAAGGCAGCAAGCAGCTGCAATGAGAAAATCGCTGCTTCATGTGTGCGTTCTGATTCCGTTTTGAAAGCTGCGTCGTTTCTGTGCAAACCTGTTTACTACGCTAAGAAAACTCTGACAGACCACACCCCCTTCTTCGGAACTGGGAGTTTTAAATCGGGCTATCTCTTTTCAGCGTTTTCGTAATTCTCTCTCTAGAACAGGTCTCGCTTAGTGACGTTGCGCAAAAGGCGTGCCTCTGCGGCTCTACAGGCAGCGTAGCCGCCATTTTGCTTGATGTACGTTAGTTTACGCGATCTGCTTACCGCAACGTTCGTTCACCTTAGAGGGTCCGAAGCTGGGAAAAGAAATAGAACGGTAATGTCGGCTTTCTCAGAGTCGGCACTGGAGCGAAAATTGTCGGAGCTAAGCAATTCTCAGCAAAGTGTCCAGACGCTGAGTCTGTGGCTCATCCACCACCGAAAACACTCGCCGCTCATTGTCACCGTCTGGGAGCGCGAACTGCGCAAAGGTGAGGGACGGATGATCCAAGGGGAGTCGGCTACCCGAGCGCAGCCCGCGCTCCCTCCTGCTTCTTCAGGGCGGGCCTGGGTTTTCTCCCTGCGGGTGAGGGGAGTCTTGGTAGCGTGCTTGTTTGGTGGATGAGCCCTCGAGGGCTGCCCGCCGCGGCCTAGTGGTGTCGCGGAGCGAGCACCTCGGGAGGGACCAGAGAAGACGCGGGAGGATGGACAGACGGAAGGAGGTCGGCGCGCCTGTGGCTCTGGGTCTTTTTTTTTTCCGTGGGGGGTGTCACAAGGCGACGAGGTAGAGGAGACATGCTAGAGAAAGATCTTTCCTGACCAAGCCGAGAATGTCTTAGCCTTATTAACAGTGGGATTTCCTTCCTTAGTCTCCGCTGCGTTAATGTGATAATGGAGGGGCTTGTTTACGTACGCTGAAATTAAAACAGCAAAGTGTCTTGTTGCAGTTTATAGAATTTCAGAATGTGTACACGCGTCCTGGAACCTGAGGCCATTTTATCGCTCCATTAAACTCAGGGGAAATTAAGTTTATATTGCATAGGCTTGGGCAGGAAAAGGTACAACCTGTTTGGGGAAGAAAGGTATTGGAACTTGTGAGCAAACATTTACATTCTGATGGGCTAAAGTTTATATTGTATTTGATTCTGTTATATGTTTGCCGAAAATAAGCTCCTACTATGTATACAACTGTTACACTGTTATGGAATAGGCTTGAAGGCTTCTTCCATGTGATGGGACTGAGAAAATGTTGGAGGAGTGTTACCTGGTAGCTGTTACTAAGAAGTGTAAGTAGAACATTACAGTATAGATAAAGATGAATGTTACCAATTGAAGAGAATGTTTTCAGGTAAGAGTGGAGGCAGTGTCTGCTGGTGGTTGTTGATTCTTGCTTGTCTTAATGGAATCAATTGTGTATTTCATTGAATATCTTATATCTTATAAGAGAAGACTGGCAAGAATTTGATAAAATTCAGTACATACATAGCAGGTTGAAACGTATAAATGATGCTTTTTACAAAATGTGATACAGCAATAGTAATACAGATATTCTGTTGGGAAAAAAATTATACAGCACCTGTTCAGAGTGTTTCACATTATACTGCCTTAATTATTACTGTAGCCAAAGAAAACGGCATAATACTATCCTCATGTTGTAGATTGAGAAATTGAAATGAGAATGGTAGCTCACCTAAAATTATTAAGTGAAAGGATGGCCTTGATCACCAAGCCAAATCAGCCATGGCCCCATTGATCTCTTAGGTATCAGAAGAGGCAGTTAATAGCATCTTATTCTCAGGAAGTGAACATTATACCATCACATATTTAATGATTAGCAAATTGACCTTATTAGGGAAACAAAAATCCTACTACACTAGTGCTAACAATTTCTATTCTAAGCTTTTTTATTTTGTCTATTTACTAGGCCTGTATTCCACTTGAAACCAGCAGGACTTTGATAGCTAAAACACATTTTAAAAATTGAATATCGCAGTTTACATTATCTGATAGCAGATAATAAAGACTCACTTGGGGTAACAGAATTTTTCTCATAAGTTGTAAAACTGAAGGCATTGTATGCCAAAGTATACCTGAAACATTCTGATCAACTGGATAATTTTAAATTGATCCACTATAAAAGTAGAAATTGGAATGTTAAATTTTAATAAGCATTCCTATAGATGAGTACTATAAGAAAACCTGTGAATGTAGAATTCTGGTAATTCAGAAGGTAGAATCTGCAATATCTAGACAACTGTGTAATTAGCAGATAAAATACCAGAAGTATAAAATAGCTTCTTCCATAAAATACCAGAAGTATAAAATAGCTATCTATATACTTGAGTGTATATAGATTCAAAATCTCATTCAGTTCAGAAACAACTCATCTGGTGATGTCACTGATATAATTGGTAAGAACCAAACATATTCTTGCTAGAATATGTCCAGCTCAGCACACATGTTTATCAGAGAATGGGAAGACAATATCAACATTTGCCTCAAAGAACAACTCCAGATATTTTCTAGCTTATTCCCTAGTGATTGAATGAACCTGAAAAGCTTTTATACAACAAAGAAGAGGTAACCTTTGCTTATGTATTTTAACACCAGAGATTTGGTTAAGTGACCAATGTTTCCATAAAGAAAATAATTTAGTTCCTGTAGTTCTTTACTTAGTAACATTGATCTCCTGCTCTACACGCTGGGATAAACTTGGAAAATGTATATTGAAATAATCAAATACCATAATACATTCAACTAAATTATTAAAAATTAACTAGTTTGGGAGAAACTAATACTTTTGTGTACCATATTCATTTTGACAATAAGGACTAATTCAGAGATAAAACTGAGTGCATACATTGTATAAGCCATAATACAAATAGGATGAATTACCAGTTTGTCAGGTAGTTTAAGGGGGAGTCCTATGTTTATATTCAGCCAACCTGAGAGGCTGAGAACGAAACATGAAATGCTTTTTAACTTGTACTGCCTTAAAAAGAAGAAGTGAGGATAAAAGCACTGGAGTTGGAAATTGTGACTTGCAATACTAGTGACATGTTAGTCTTCCTGCCTGAAAATTACCTGGCATATATTTGTAACAATTATAAGCATGTAAGCACTTCTTGAAGAACCAGTCAAAAGGCTGAGCAGCAAATGGCCATTCTTCAGCTGATGTACCATGATTTATCAGTTCAAAGAAGAAAAGATGCTGCAGGAGAACTTGGCAATAGAAGCAACTCTCCATAAGGAATGAATAGTGTAACAATGGAAGCAAGAAACATAGATACTCTTCATTGCTGGAAGTTAGGCTCTTGCAGAAGAAAAGGCTCTCAGAATTCAGGAGAGGGACAAAAACATTATGGAACAGGAGATAGAATGGTGGATCCTTGAAGGGCAGCAGGATGGCACTCTGCCCTAGAATAAAACAAAAAAGCAATCGTGCTAACTTGGGACTCACTATTAGAAGAAATTGAAACAGATGTATGTTCACTGGAGTCACTGGCTCATGAAGCATGTTGTTTTGTTAGGCATAAGTATAATCAACTACAAGACATTTCAGGTCTATTCACGATTATCCCTTCGTACTAATATCTGCATGGACAAATTGTTTTATAAGAACAGCTACAACTATATTACCATGGGCTTTGTAATCTAAGAGGGCAGCTTAGGAGCTGTGGGCTCAGTTATCATCCACCCTTCCAATTTGTGGAAGAGAAAGGGAAAGATGAATACAGTAAGTAAATGGTTGATTTTACAAGTGGTGTCAGTTGGAGAGACCCATGGCATGGCTTATCTAGATAATTAACTGATGTCATGAGATTGATTATACTTCACAAGGACTGGTTAAAAAAAGTGTTCAGCCAGTGCCTGACATGATTTATCAGGAAGGCTTTACATTAAATTCTTGGGAACCTAGAAACAAAAGCACTAAATAAGAATCTCATATTAAGAGCTATGGACTTAGAAAAACTGGGTGTGTTGCTGCATTGGAGCCTCAGTGAGAAATTAGAAAAAGATACTCTTACAGTTCATGACCATCATTGTTTATGCAATAATGCTCAGAGAATAAGAAATAAGATAAACGAACTCTTACCACAGAACAGCAAATATGATGATCTGGTGGGATGAGTGCTATGACTGGAATAAAGCACTTGAAGGATACAACTTGTTTAAAAGAAACAGAAGCAATGGAAGGCGGAAAGGAATTGCACATACATACATATCTTTATTATGGTTACTGACCAGAATACAATCAACAGCAGATGGAACAAAATAAAACAGTTCATGACTAGTGCATTTATATAATCAAAGTATACCTAGTTTTGCAGACAGTATAAATAAATTTGACCACATTAATAGAAACAGAATCATACTTGTCTGATAACAACTGTACACAGAATAAATCAGAGTTGCCTGGGTACTTTATTGGGGAGTGGTAAAATGGGTTCTTGCATCCTTATAAAAAATACAATATAGCAGGACATGGACTATGATATCAATAGACCCTTCTCCGCCCTTTGGCATCATATGCCCAAAGTATCAGAAATCTAAGTGAATGAGCTACACTTTTTACAAAAGCTTATCCCTTTTAATAAAGTTTGTTAATCTCAAAAGGTGCTACCAGATCCCTTCAGATTTTATACATATTGTACAAGTCTTTTTTCCCCCCACTCATGGTAGTTAATAAAATATGCAGAGCTGATAAATAAAATGACTCAATATATTGGGAGGAATGAATGAGCAGCCTTTTGGTGGTTATAGGCACATTTAACATTTCAGAGGATGGCAAGGGCTATAGTGGTTTGGGAAATAATGCAAACTGGGCAGGGCTCCATATACAATTTCTTCTTTCTTTCTTTTTGGTTGGGATTTTTATTTGGGTTTTTTCCCCCATTCATATCTAGATATTCATCATGTTTCCTTTTGGGGTAAGTGACATTGTAACAAAGCAAAGAAAAAGAATGAAGCAGTGAGCAAAAGAAATTAAAGGCAGAAGAGAAAAGGAAATCAATCAAGTTTATACCAACTCTGTTAATTATACCTTTCTATTTTACTGCATCCATATAATGATTCATATATTGTTTGCTTGCTTCTTTCTCTCCTCTTCAGCCCATTCATTCTTCCTTCATATATTTGTTTTGTGATTTGGTGCTAATTCATTCTCTGTAAATGACCCAACAGTTTTTTATACTGGGGTTTGTTTTTTTTTGGTAATATGAGCCCAAATGTTTTTGTACCGATCACTCACTTTTGCATTCAGCCCACATTCATTCAGTATCCATTTTTACCCTCACTCTTCCTATTTTATCACACATACTTCTTAAGTATCTCATACCTATTGCAGTCAACCTTCATGCTTTTCCTGACTGACTTTTATATGCCACAGTAGGCAAAAGCAAACCCTTACACTGTATACAGTCATTTTTGCTGTTTAAAACAATTTTCAACAGAGCATCCTACTACTTTTCAACCAGCATTTGCAAGTTTCAAAATGTCTCCATCCATTTTCCAATCTTCAGGAAACATTCTACCAAGATACACAAATTAATCTGCTTGCTCTAATTTTGTACTACTATATAACTTGCAATCATTCCCTCCATTTTCCCTGTCAAAGACAACTATCTAGGTCTTTGATACATTAATTTGCAGAGCCATATTCCTCACTGCATCTTGCAGTCTTAACATTTAGTGTAAACTATTTAGGTTTTTAACAACATGGCATCCTGTGCTTAGAAAAGTACATGTACATTCATATCCCCAAGTAAAGTAACTCCATCTCCTTATACATTCATTCATGAACACATTAAATAACCAAGGGGACGTCACAGATCCTTGTCTTACACAGTGCTCAGTGTTGAACCTAAGCATATGATGTTATACACACTTCCATCTGTCTATGAAGGTTCTCAGTCATCCAGGTGGAATTGTCTGTAGCTTGAATCATGTCAACTGGATTTCTGTTTTCTCAGTGGAAACGTTTCGCTCCTTATCCAAGGAGCTTCTTCAGTCTGAGCAAAGTTAGTAAGGGAATCCTTAAATATGTTTCTAGGTGGCTGTGTGACCTTGCACCTGGGGCTAGGTCATGGTTATTTTGAGATGTTATTTCTAAGTCCCTTTATCATCTAAAGGAGGATCGTTAAGATTACCATGCTGCTGTTGAGCTTGCGAAATGGTCTTAATCTTCCTAGGCACAGAAGACAAAGCAGGAAGGAAAATAGGGGAAAGATTGTGCCTGAGGCCCCCACCAGGACCACAGTCAGCAGTTTATCTTCATCTAAAGGAAAAAGGACACTCATTTGAGGACATTAATGTTCACATTTTAGACAGAGAAGATAGGTGGTTTGAGAGAGGGGTCAAGGAATCCATTTATGCCAACTTGGAAAATCCTTCCTTGAATAGAGGTGGGGGCCTCAGGCATAATCTTTCCCCCATCTTCCTCCTTGCTTTGTCTTCTGTGCCTAGGAAGATTAAGACCATTTCACAAGATCAACAGCAGCATGGTGATCTTAACGATCCTCCTTTAGATGATAAAAGGACTTAAAATAACATCTCAAAATAACCATGACCTAGCCCCAGGTGCAAGGTCACAGAGCCACCTAGAAACATATTTAAGGATTCCCTTACTAACTTTGCTCAGACTGAAGAAGCTCCTTGGATAAGGAGCGAAACGTTTCCACTGAGAAAATAGAAATCCAGTTGACATGATTCAAGCTACAAACACGCTTCCATCCTATATCTTTCTTATTGCGCTCAGCAACAACTCTGTACTCATGAAAAAAAAATATCTAAATTAACAAATGTACAATAAACCTCACATTATAGGTTCCTTAGAGATTTGGTCTGTATTCCTGATTGAGATAAAGTTGTAGAATTCTAAAAAATATCTCCTTTAGCACACTTAATACATTGAGTTCTTGGTGCTCTCTGAGCTTGGTGGTTTGTTTGCAGACCAACATCAGCAAATGTTTTCTGCCTCCTGCCTCTTTGTTTGTCTGGTGTTAATCCCTGCTTATCTGAATGTTGGCTGCTGGAGGGAATGTGTTCTAGTCTGTTTCCTTCCTTCCTAGGTTTGAATGAAATATAAGCAAAGCCAAGTTATACACAATGTATTTTAGAAACTGATTTTATATTTGTAAAGGGTGCCAAAAATATTTCATGTATTTTGATTTCCCCCAAATTTCAGTTTCATTTTCCAAAAATTCTTGGAGGGAGTTACTTGCTTTAAAATTTCTGAAAATTTTACATCTGTAATATTTTATCACTGATAATAATTATTATATAAAAATACAACAATTATATTTATATGTATAAATTACTTGATAATTAGTTTAACTTTTTGTGGCTCTTCCTCTGTGGAAATCTGAATAGGAGAGAGGTTTTTGAAAGGAAGAGAAAAATATATTTTGATTCTTGATAGAATAAAAACTTTGGATAGTCTCAGCCCAGAAAACTCAGGGAGTTTATGGCAGCAGAATATTCTTGAATGGGTTGTGGGGGATTGGGACTGCTGGCTGCAGAGTAACACTTTCAAAGCGGTCACAGAATGAGGGAGTGAATATAGTAGGAAGGAGACTGAGCCAGTCATCCTCCCTAAGTCGTGTAGTGGGTGGGGAGGGTGGAAGTGGCTCAAAGAAGGGGATGGCATTGAGGAGGAGATGGGCAGTGGGAGATATGACAGGAGGTAGAAAGCAAGCCACCTTTGAGAGAAGGGGATTAAAAATCTCAAGTAGGTCCCCTTTTTTAGACCTGCAGCTTCTTGTGTACCAGGTAGCAGAGCTTCCACATGACTTGCTATTAAATGCCAGATTTCTCTGTAATAAATTAGCCCTCAACTATGATTAGATTCGAAAGCATGCAAATGCAAGTAGATTAATAGGTACCACTTCAGTGGGTAGGTAACAGCGGTCCGCGCACGTCATGCGGCCACATGACCATGGAAGCGTCTTCGGACAACGCTTCGGCTAACAAACGGAGATGAGCACTGGCCCCTAGAGTCGGACACGACTGCACAAATGTGTGGGGGGAACCTTTACCTTTTTATGATTAGATTATGAATGATAGAGAAGACCTGGCATGTGTTACTGAGACCTAAATGGAGGAGGGGAGAGTGCCTGTCTCAGAGATGTGCCTGAACTTTAGGTTTTGCATCAGACACAACTCCAAGGTAGGGGAGGGAATGATTGTCACTTGGGGGAGACTGCAGGTGGCCAGAGGCACCTTATTTGTGAGGTATGAGGCCTTATTGTGAGGTAAGGCTATTTGTAAGGTT
The DNA here is from genome assembly GCA_023362775.1 of Charina bottae. Classification (NCBI taxonomy): domain Eukaryota; kingdom Metazoa; phylum Chordata; class Lepidosauria; order Squamata; family Charinaidae; genus Charina; species Charina bottae. Next base: position 3,417,328 of record JALMGJ010000028.1, on the reverse strand, counting down.
GGGCTCAAGGGACAAGTTTGGGATTACTGTTGTACTGGCCTCTGCTACACATTGTCATCCCTACCGAAGCTGCTGAATCTCAATGAAGGGTAGGTATTGGAATGCTCCAGACTTTTCCTCTTGGGGGACTTCAGTTTTCCTTCCCTGCAAACTGTCTTGTGAGTTACTTACCACTATGACAACCATGGCCTTGTCCAGGTGATTGCAGCCCCAACCCTCATAGGAGATCACACAGTTCTGGTTTTTGTTTCAGGCCAGCTAAGATGTGGTTTGAGGATGAAGGGCATTTCCATCATACCTTTGTCATAATCTGGCTGCTGTTTCCTTGGAGTGATTCAGTACCATGAAACTCTGCAGGGAGGAGGGACCCTATTTATTTAGTCTGCCCTGAGCACCATATGGGTCCTGTGGGTTTCCAAACAGGGTTTGGGGAATTTTCTGAAGCTCGGGCAGGCATTTCTGAGGAGAGCTTGGTTGACCACTGCAATAAGCAGGTGATGTGAGCATTTGACAGAATTCCTCCTTAGTGGCCTTTCCCTGTCCACTACTCTGGGAGAGCATCTCCACTACCAAGGAGATGAAGTGGCAGAAAAGAGTGATGGGGAGCAAAACAGAAAATGAATGTTTCCAGATGCTAGTAAGAGTTCAAATTCAAACCTATACCACGGCATCAAGAGGAGCAAAGTGGGCTTGCTTCTCCACTCTTATTCCAGTCATGGATAGCTACTAGGCAGCATTGTTTAAAATTACAACACCCCTGTTGGGGAAACCTTGAGCCAAATGATCTGCTGGACTGTTGCAAGGAATTCACTCAGCATCTGGAAGATGCAATCACTCATATTCACTCAGAATTGGAGGCCAGCTGGACAAGTCCAATTGAGATGACAGAGGATGTGTCTAACCTAGTTATCTGGGATAGATTTGAACCTGTGGATCCTTAGGAAGTGGACAGGGCTTTCTGTGCTGCCATATCCAGCCACCTGTAGATTGGATCCCTCACCTACCTGGCTAGTGAAAGCTGCCAGGCAAGTTGGTGGGAATCTGGGTTCAAGTCATGGTGGATACATCCTTGGGGGAGATATTCCCATCTTGAAAGAGACAGTGATAGTAATCTCAAGAACCATCACTGAACATGGCTGTTTTAGACAGCTGTCATCTGGTTTCCAAAAGCCTCATTTTATGGAAGATTATTGAGAAGATGGTGAACTTGCAGCTACAAAAAATCCTTGATGAAATGCATTATCTGGACCTTTGTGAGTCAGGATTCAGGCCTATGTATTGAATGGAAACTGCACTGGTGGGTCTTTTAATTCCCTTTGGCAGGCCAGTGTAAGGGGGTATGTGATCTTCCTGCTCCTGCTGGATCTCTTAGTTACTTGCAGTACCACTGATCATACACTTTTGTAGTGGTTCTTCTTCCTCATTGGCCAGCTTCAGTTGGTAGGAAAGGAGAGGTTACTCCAGTGTTAGGTACCACAGGGCTCAGCCCCTCCCCCACCCTAGTTTATCATCTACATGAAGCTCCTAGGAGACAGCATCCATTAGCATGGGGTGAGAGATCATTAATATGCAGATGATATCCAATTATACATTTTCATTCCAGGGGACAGGAGAAACAGTGGAGGTCCTGACCTGGTATTTGAAGGCTATTAGGGTCTGGATGGGAAAAACAGTCTCAGACGGAATGTTAGCAAGATGAAATGGCTGTGGATTCAAAGGCCTACTGAATCTGAAGACCTCTGTCTTAAGCTGTAAATGGGGTTCTGCTCCCCCACATGGAACTGGCTTACAACCTGGAGGTCCTCCTGGACTTATGGCTCCAGCTTGAGCAGCAGGTGGAGACTTTGCACAATTCTATCTTGTGTGCCAGTTAAAAGCCATGGTCACTCTTGTCCTTATCGTTTTGTGTCTGGACAGTTACAACTCACCCTACATGGGGGTGTTCTGAAGACCCATTGGAAGCTGCAACTGACCCATATGTGGCAGCTTGGGTCTTATACACACTTATTAATATTTGCCCATGTAACACTGCTGTTGGAGCAGCACTGGCTATTATTTATCTTCTGGATTCAAGTCAAAGTGGTGGTTGTCACCTTTAAAGTTCTACATGGTTCAGAAGCTTGGTTATTTTCATGATCACCTTCTCTCGGTTTAATCTGCCTGGCACTGAGATCTGGGAAAGGAGTGTTGTTAAGGGTCATGACATCTACTAAGGACCTTATTGTTGAGCCTTGACAGAGAATGACATCTACTAAGGACCTTATTGTTGAGCCTTCTTGATGATAGTCCTCTTTCTGTGGCAGTTTACCCCCAGATATCCAGACCACCCCTTCCCTATTGGGCTTCCAAACGGTTGTGAAGAGATGATACTTTGGGACAAAGCTTGGGGACATTGAGGATTAGCCCACCCCCATAAAAATAAACTTAAAAATAATTCTGTACTAAAGATTGCCAAGAGAGTTTCAGCATTTTTTTTAATCAGATTTCTGTATAAAAAGAATTTCTTTATCATTATTCATAATCTGGCTCTTACAGTATTAGAATCTGGCCCACGCCATTTATTAATTAATTTAAAAGGTTTATAAACTGCCTTTTGGAGCAAGCTTTCCCCTGTGGGTGTGGTGGCTCAGCAGGTAAGACACCAGGCTTATCGATTGGAAGATCGCAAGTTTGGAGGTTCGAATCCCTAGCCCTACGTGCGGAGTGAGCTCCCGCACTAGCTCCAGCTCTGGCCAACCTAGCAATTCGAACGCATGCAAATGCAAGTAGATGAATACCACTTTGGTGGGTAGGTAACAGCGTTCCGCGTGTGTCATGTGGCCACATGACCGTGGAAGTGTCTTCGGACAACGCTGGCTCTTCGGCTAACAAACAGATGAGCACCGGCCCCTAGAGTCAGACACGACTGCACAAATGTGCGGGGGGAACCTTTACCTTTACTTCCCCTGTCCCATCCGCCTTACCCTCTTTCCTTCCCAAGGCTGCCACACCCCAGTACTCTACCATTCTGTATGTGTGCATTCAGTTTTTTTTTTAAATAACGGCCCACTTGGGGCTTTGGCTGTCCTGCCAAACCCAGACAGCTGTTCATTGAGGTAATCTCAGAAAGTAAACATTTTTTAGAGGTAGCATTATCTCTATTGGATGCAATCAGGATAAGAATAAGGCTAGTCAGAAAGAAGTTAGCATACCTAAGCAAAGGTTTGTGAAAGCACTTTTGGCCATAGCCATGATTCAACATCCAGAAGCAGGATCTCAGAAGAGTTTCTGGTTCAGAACAGGACATACCCACTCCTAAATGGTGTGGAGTTTCAACTGTACAAATTGTCAACTTCATTTCAGTCTTGTCTGGTTTATCGATTGCTGTCTCATATGCAAATATGAATTTGTCAAAAAGAAATAAATGTGATTACTTTAGATTGCTCTAATCACTTTTTCTTTCTTTCCTTTCTTTTAGCCAAACCAAACAGGAAGCTAACTTTTTTGTATCTGGCTAATGATGTTATTCAAAATAGCAAAAGAAAAGGGCCGGAGTTTACAAAAGATTTTGCACCTGTCATAGTGGAGGCTTTTAAACATGTATCCAGGTACAGTACATTCATTTCAGTATATTAATCTGAGGAACTACTAGTTTTTCTGAGGGAAAATCACCATCCTAGAGTAATGAAAGTGTATGTATGTGTGTGTATCTGTTTGATTTGCATTTAGAAAATGGAACTAAAGTGAATGCATAAGTATGGATGTATGTGTGTGACTGAGTGTAGTGGAGGATGTGTGTATCACAACTCACAACTCATTCTGACATGCAGGATAAAAAGTACATAATTATGCAGAATTGGACTTGTAATTGGCACAGGTGAAGGATGACTGTTGTAAGGCAAAATCTATAGTAATGGGTGATTTTAATTGAGCCCAGTCTGCAGAAGTTTGTAAGCAACATCATTTAATCCAACAATATGAGCATCAAGATTCAGAGATTTGAAACTATCAGACTGATGAACTCCTGGTAGAAAATCCTGATATAGCCAAAAGACCATACTGTACTATATGGTCACCAACAATTGAAAAGAGTTAACCCCTACACAGATGGGAGCTATTCAGACATGCAGAAACTTTAGTTTTCCTGATTGCAAATACAAATAACAATCTGTTAGCATGCGGTGACTTGAAATAAGTTAATATAAAACAAATAAGATATATAGAAGTTTGTTGAGATAAGCTTCTGTTTCCTTGTTTTACTTCCATTTCTATTGGTGATTTTTTTCCCCCACCATAGTGAAACTGATGATAGTTGCAAGAAGCACCTAGGCCGTGTGCTCTCTATTTGGGAAGAAAGGTCTGTTTATGAAAACGATGTATTGGAACAACTTAGGCAAGCTTTGTGTAAGTAAATTTCATATGCATCCTTTTATTTTATGGTTCAAATAATTTCCTACTTGACTTTTAAATCTTTAATTACTAATTTCTAGATGGTAACCCAAGGAAACGCACATATGAACAGATAAAGATTGAAGATAACTGCTCAACACAAAGCTCTCCATGTGATCCTCCCCAGGTATTAATAATGTATTTTAAATAACAACTGCTAATGTCTTGCTTCTGAATGTTCTGTTGATACAGTATTGCAGTTTGAGTTTTCTTTCTAAAGAGATCAAGTATGATGCTTTTCCAGCAACAGTAAGCTCTTTGTCTCTTTATACAGTGTTTTCCCAATATCCTTGTTTTGATGGGTTCTAATAAATAACTGAGCCTGCTGTGAGTTTGCCCATCTGAATGATTTGTGCATAGAGAAATCAACCTCAGTAGTGGAGGCAAGGAGATCAACAGATTGCTTTCAATTCATCAAGACTGATAGGCATCAGTTTCTGTTTTCATTTAATAGCCAAGCATTTAAACATAAATGTACAGGAGAAATGCTTTTCATCAGTAGGCGAAAAGTCAAATAAATAAATTGTTTGCTTGTTTGTTTGCAGTATCTTAGGCATATTCTTGTGTATATATTCAACTGCTTACAAATTATTCAAGGAGACAAAAATTGGCAAGTCGCTTTGGCCTAAAATTCTGGACAGACTATACGTTAAGAAAAATCTGTGAGATTTACTTTCAAATCAGTGTCCTGGTTTCCAGTAATAGTAAAAATAGAGCGTAACTTTAGATACGTTTTTTAATGATTTCCATATAGTATACAAAGCATAATAATATCTCAGGGATTTAGAGTATATATCTTTTGAAGTAATGTAATGAAATAATGTTACAATATCTTACAATTCTAATTTATGTCCTGGGGAAATCACTGTTGCAATAATGCAGTATTTTTTAAAGATTTCCAGCTCTCTTTAATTCAGTTCCTGTTTGGTACTGGTTTTTTAAAATTTAACTGCTAATGTAAATTCTGAAGTAAATGCTGTTCATTGTCAGTATAAAAGTTGGAAGAGCTATGGTTGAGAGAGAGTGGTTTAGGATGACCTTCACACGATTGATACTGAATGTGCAAATCAGGCTTTTCAAGTTTGAGCGCTATGCTGAGAGAATAGTTTACAGTAACTCTGGAATGTAGTCTATTATTACTATTGCAGGTATTCAGAGCACTTTTTCAGACTGCGTTCCACCCATATCAAGAACTTAGTTGTCTCCAGAATCTTTTAAACTGCATATGAAATAAAAATCAAGTTAGAGCAGAGGCTTTTGTCTTTGATGTCAGCTTCTCTTTTTTCCCAAATCATGGGACTCAGATAATAAATTAATTCCAGAGATTCACTATGATATTTTAATGTGGGCTGCATAACGATAAAACGTGTAGTAGAAGATACAATGATCTACATTCTCTAGAGTTCTGTTTCCAAAACTGCATCACACATTGAGAGAAAGGGAGAGAGCAACAGATCTGGAAGGCTCCCAAGCTTTGTAGAGGTACAGAAAGATTGAGAAAATCCCCTTGGAAATTCTGACCCCGGACAGTCTAATTAACTGAAAAGTCAGCTTTTATGTAGTTAAAAAAATAGCACCATGCATGCAGAAGCAAAGGTATCAGTGGATTGGGGGAAATCCCAGATGGGGAAGAGAAACTGGGATAGAGAGTGAGAATGTAATGGAATGTCCTGGAAAAGGGCATGATCAGCTGGTATCCTGAAGAGGAACCCTCTGTTTCTGCTCTCAGTTGAATTAATAATAAAATTGCTGCAATTTTTCTCAGCTCTGGTATCATTTTGTAATAGAGTAATACATGACTGTTTCCAAATTTACACATTTTTTCTAGACGGTGGATCTTATAAGAGCATTACAAGAATTAGAAAATGCAGCTTCTGGAGATGCAGCAGTTCATCAGAGGATAGCCTCAATACCTCTAGAGGTTCAAGATGCAACTTTGCTTAACAGAATCACAGGTTAGGCAAATTATGTTGTAACTGTAGTGTCAGAATATTAGACTTGATTGGATAATTTATAATGTGGTAAATTATGAATACATTTTTGTTTACTTTCCAGATAAAGAATCAGGAGAACAGCTTTCCAAGATGGTAGATGATGCATGTATGTTGCTGGCGGATTACAATGGCAGGTTGGCAGCTGAAATAGATGATAGAAAACAACTAAATCGGATGTTGTCGGATTTCTTACGATGCCAAAAAGAAGTCTTGTCAGAGAAAGAACAAACATTGGAAGTGCGTGATTTGTTGTGGTAGTTCTATTCTCCAGCTTTTCTTTCCTAATTAAAATGCTTTACTGTGTTTACCTTTTTTTTCCACAGGGTGTGTGTTAGATCACAAGTTACTTCAGCTTTCTCATAATAGGTGGATTTAACTCTTCTGAAGTATTAAACAGTGAAGTGCATACATTTACAGTGGGGAAAATGTTGTGGGGGTGTTTGTTTTATTTTGTTCTTATATTTTATAATATCAAATGTCCTTTGGGACTTAATATAAAGTTTGACATTAACATCTCTTTGGGCAAATTGCACCCACAGTTTTCTTAACAGTGATGCAATTTTTGAATCTGATAGAAAATCTCTGTGCAATTTGTATATGACCACTCAGAACTGTCCTAGTGAATTCAGTGAGATTAAGCCCGAGGCTTTGCCAGCTTCCCCCAGAATGGGGAAAAGGCTTTCAAACTCCTATCCCTGCTGCTTCTAGTGATAATTGTTTTATTATTATGTTTCCTGTGGCCCTCTGTAGCTGTTTTCTTTTTCTTTCTTTTTTAAGCACAGAAATACTTTTTTCTCCAGCCTTTGTGAGGTGGAATTTAATGCTAGATTATCTGCATGCTTCTTTGTAGAAGTCTAAATAAGTTGAACTTTGATTTGATTTATTTAAACAAAAGTCTTACTTATTAACCTCAAAATACTAGCTAGAAAAAATAATAGAGCATCAGATGATAGGCTATTTAGCAAGCATCATCTATGGTAAATACTTCTGGTAGTTGTAAGTTTGAATAAATGTTTGTTGAATGCCATAAACTTGTTCACTTTTCCCCCTCAGATAAGCGGAACACTGATGATTCTGATAGAGTGCTATTTATCAACTTTTTGACAACTTTTAACCTGATTTAAGAACTTTAAATTCAGAATATGTATCAACACTTCTTCATGTTTGTGCCTTATTATATATAATTATATTAGTTATATAATTAATTTCTTACTTAGTAGCTTATAACAAAAGCCTAATATTATAATCCTATCCTCCATGAGGGCGGGTAATATCTTATAGTTTTGGTAGTGGCACTTCTTTAATATCTATCTAGCTTTTATTTCAGGTGAGGAGCATGGATATTATCTTCTAATGGTGACATCTTCCATTAGTAATGCATCCTGCTAAAAATAAAATTCAGAATCAAAATCCTGTTTTGTCTCCTCTTTCTAAGCAAAGAAACTTTCTTGTACCTATTCCATATGTTTTAATTGTATTTGTCATACATTTCAAACATCACCTAAACAAAGTTAAATGCCTGAGGCAAACAAAATATCTACCAACTTAATATGAATTTGTGCTATTTACTGTTTTGGATATTTGACAAATCAGTTATAAATTTGCTTAAATTTAATTAAGCCGTTTACCAAGCATTCGCAGCAAGCTGAATGTGTTTAATGAAATTCATTAAAAATGAATTTCTATACAGTTGAGTTCACCAATTTAATATTGTCTATTGAGGTTATTTGATGATCACTTAGTAAACATGTCTCTGGTAACAAGTATTATGTTACATGAGTAATAGCAGAACTATGTTGAGATACAGGTGAAGAGCTCTCTGTGTGTATATATGTATGTGCATGAATATATGAGAGATGGGGACTTGTCAGCCTCCCTCTGCTAATAGGGTTGATTGCTTTTTTCATCCTCTTTTTCCCCTCTCTGCCCACTGGGTTGCAGAGAATTGTGGAGGGCTGTTGAAATCTTAAGAATGAAAGGACAGCCTTAATATTACTCTGTTTTTCTGGGGAGCTAACAGGTGTGACATGAAGGTGAAAGCTTCCCCCTGTTGTTAGTTTCCAACATCTGTTATTTAGAGCAAGATTGTACAATCAAGTCCTAAGAGCCATATATGGCCCTTGAAAACCTGGATGAAGTCCCCCACAGATCCTCTAAAGGTTGCCCCCAAACTATCATTTTTAATGTGACAGCAGGGAAAAACTATTAAATGTATGGGGATTTTTCAATTAAATAATGTTTTTGTCTTGGTCCTGCTTACTTTTTGGAATGTAATCTCGGCGTGCTACTTAAAGACCAAGTGCTGCTGTTGACCTGAAAAAGAAATTTTACATTCCCGATTTAGCAGAATCAAAAAATGGTGGAACCTAAGCATTGTGTGAAGAAGTAAACGATGTGAGATCCTTGACTAAAACATCTCTTCTTGCTAAAAAAAATGTGCTTAAAAGTTTGTGAACCCTTTTGAATTTTCAATATTTCTGCACAAATATGTCCGCATGTTGTGGACCCCGTCAGCTAAAGAATTCCGACTGGTGGGGTCTAGGAGGAGAGCCTTTTCTGATGTTGCCCCCACCCTGTGGAACATCTTGCCCCCTGAGGTGAGGTTGGCCCCCACTCTTCTGGCCTTCAGGAATAGCATCAAGACCTGTTCTACCAACTAGCTTGGAGATCCAAGAGTGATAGGCAGCCCTGGGGGTGGTTGGTGGGTTAAGGATGGTCTCTCCGCCTTTTAGTTTCCCTCTTTTTTCTTCTATTTTTTTGTATTTTTATAATGGTTTTTATAACTTTTATTTGTAAGCCACCAGAGTCACTTTTATAGTGAGATGGGCGGTGTATACATTAAATAAATAAGTAAATGTGATCTGTTCTCCACACAAGTCCTTAAACTACATAAAGAAAACCCAGTTAAGCAAATGAATCAAAAACATTATACTTGTTCATTTATTTATTGAGGAAAATGATACAGAGCTATATATTAGTTTGTGGCAAAAGTATATGAACCTTTGCTTTTGGGCAGCAATAACTACAACTAAACATTTCTGATAACTTGATCAGTCCTGAACATGGACTTGGAGGGATTTTAGCCCATTCCTCCTTACAGAACAGCTACAACTGAGGCATGTTTATGGGCTTCCTCAAATGAACTGCCTGCTTCAGGTGTTTCCACAATATTTCTATAGGATTAAGGTCAGGACTTTGACTTGGCCATTCCAAAACATTAACTTTCTTTTGCTTTAACCATTCTTTGGTCATATGACTTGTGTGTTTTGGGTTGTTGTCTTGCTGCATGACCCATTTTCTCTTGAGATTCAGTTCATGGACAGATACCCTGCCATTTTCCTGTAGAATTTGCTAGTACAATTCAGAATTCATAGTTTCATCAATGATGGCAAGCAGTTTTGGTCCAAAGGCAGCGAAGAAGGCCCAAACCATGATACTGCAACCACTATGTTTCACAGATGGAGTAAGGTTCTTATGCTGGAATGCAGTGTTTGCCTTTCACCAAACATAACACTTTTCATTCAAGCCAAAAAGTTCTCTTGGCTTCATCCACAGAACATACTTCCAATAGCCTTCTGGCTTATCCACGTGGTTTTTCACAAACTAGCTGGGCAGCAATATTCTTTTTTGTAGAGTAGTGGCTTTCTCCTTGCAACTCTGCCATTCACAACATTGTTATTCAGTGTTCTCGTGGTCTCACGAACTCTGACATTGGCCAATGCAAGAGAGGCCTTTAGTTCCTTAGTCATTACCCTGGGATTCTTTGAGACCTCCCAGAGTATTGCACGCCTTGCTCTTGGTGTGACCTTGGTTGGTCGGCCACTCCTGTGGAGGGTAACAATGGTGTTGAATTGCTTCCATTTGTACACAATCTGCCTGACAGTGGACTGGTGAAGTCCAAACTCTTTGGAAATAGTTTTGTAACCTTTTCCAGCCAGGTGAGCATCAACAACCATTTTTCAGAGGTCCTCAGAAATCTCCTTTGTTCCAACCATGACACCCTTACACATATCTCTGTTGTGAAAATCAGACTTTGATAGTGAATACCCAAAATTCTGATCTTTGAATAAGGCAGGATCTCCCACAATCACACCTGATTATCATCCCATAGATTGAATCGGCTGACATTGAATTTCCCCTTCAAATGAACTGATAATCCTAGAGGTTCGCATACTTTTGCTTCACACAAATAGGTAGCTTTGGATAATTTTCCTCAATAAATAAATGAACAAGTATAATATTTTTGACTCATTTGTTTAATTGGGTTCTTTTTATCTAGTTGTGTGGACTTGTATGGAGAACAGATCACATTTTAGGTCATATTTATGCAGACACATTGAAAAAATGGGTTCAGAAATTTTTAAGCACAACTGTTTGTGTGTATGTGTGTGTGTGTATTGATTGAACTGGTTGCTGTTATCTAAATATACAGTTGTATTTATTGGTCATCAGTCAAACAAATTGTAATTGATTATTCTAAACTTGGTTCTAATATTTATATATATATATATATATATATATATATATATACACACACACACACACACACACACACACACACACTGCTATAAGAGTATTCTAAACATTTGGCAATGTTGAGATTTCTTTGCACACTCAAACGTAAAATTACATGTTTATGGGTACATGAGTCCATTTAAAACAACTGTGAATAACAGTAAACCTTTTCTTATGCCACTTCAGTCTTTGGAAATAGAATACAATGCCTGTTATAGAGGTGACTGCCTAATGCAGGAACCTCGGAGAGAATCAAACTGTGGAGAGCACTTTGGACATTGCAGTATCAGTGTCAGAATGGTAGGCCCTATTTAGGCCCAAGCATGCTACTGTGTTATTGGGATGGGAACAAACTGTTGCTTGTTACAGGTAGTCCTCACTTAACTACCACAATTGGGACCGGTGACTCTGTCCCCAAGCGACATGGTCATTAAGAAAGGCATCAAGTGACTGCAACTTACAAATTTACTGCCAGCTTCTACATTGACTCTGATTGTTGGAAGTCGGCTGTGAAGCACGCAAATGGTGATCACGTGACCACAGGGACACTGCAACAGTCATAAGTGTGAGGACTGGTTGTAAAGTTACTTTTTCAGTGCTGTCGTAACTTCGAACAGTCACTAAACGGCAGACGTTAAGCGAGGACTACCTGTACTTTGGTATGTTCTGGAGAGGCTTTGTTTTTGCTTGCTGATTTTTTCATGTTTACTCTGTGCCATAAAACTTTAAAAAGTATCTCGAGATTCTTGATTATGAGGTTGAATTTCTTTTTGGATAGGAATCGGGATTCTCCTACCAGATTGAAGCTTGATACGTCTTGATTGTTGTAGAACATATTCGGGTCCATTTAGAACTTGAACCAGCTTTATAATTCTTATCTTCTGGGGTTCAGTTAGAGGGATAGAGTATTCAGCTCTGCTGCCTACCCACTTCAGTTACCACTTTCAAAGAAAAGAAACAATCCTTGTGTTGGCCCAGTGACATTCCAGCTAAACATAAATCCTGCTTTTATTGGAATATTAATCTTTTTTTTCTCCCTAGATTTTGTTAGTTAGAATATCATGTGAATTGGTGAACACTCAATGAGAACTGTATGAACAGCTGTGTACATAGTGCTGTTGCGGTAAATTTTTGCTTCCTATGTCTTAGTCAAATAGAAATTTGATTTTCCATCCACAGGGAGATTGTAAAATTTCACTTCAATTTTTATATAGCTACAGTTCCATACAAGTTCTAAATTGTGCATCTTAACATGAATTATTGAAACAAACCAATTTTATAAAACACTTTGAATTCAGCTTGCTTATTAAATCACAGTTAAAAGTTTGATTGGGTTCTAATACACCCCTACACTGAATTGCATCCACAGTGTTACTGTATTATATTAAGATACAATAGCAAATTGCATTAAATTGAGGGAGTTTTATTTTGGGGTGTAAAGAGTACAAAAATGTTCATTGAGTTTTCAAAGTATCATAGTCAGTGGCTTAACATATTGTGCTAAGCTACAGTTTATTAAATAAGTCATAGTGGTTTGGTTTATATAATGCATAGTAGTGTTTGCAAACCATTATAGATTTACACATGCTAAGCCAAAGTGAGATACCTCATTAAGTTGTGGCATAATTTGACTTAGTATGATGTTCAGATCTGTACTTTAGATTAAATTCTGGTTAAGATGCTTTAAGTTCTGGTTAGGGTAAGTTTTAAATTAACCTAATGTCAGCTTCCCACGCTGTCTCCCAGATAATAGAGATAGGGAGCAGGTACACCAACAAAAGGCAAGTACTCCAGCTATGGTGTGTCTGCTGCTCTTGGCTCTATTTCACCCCTCATAGGTATGTGTGGTGCAGATGGGGAAACCAAGGGAATGGGAGGAGGTTCTGACCCCAGTCAAGTCCCTGCAGTTTCATTATATCACCTGGCCAACCATTGGAGAGGCCCGGTACCTATATTTTACACTAATCCAGGCTTATGTCACATGATTAAACTCAGGGATGTTACGTCCATATTCCATTCTTCCTATACCATGCATAATTTAATACGTTATTCTCTTCTGTATTGCTTCACAAAGCTATACATCATAGCCTTGCTTCCTTGTCATGACTACCATAGATTCCACCAGCATATATGTGAAGATAAGAATTTGGGCCAATGGTTTTTCTTTTTACTTACTTATATGGAGCCATGTTTATTATTTTAATACCCCCCCCCCTTTTAGGTTGAGATCCTGTTGGACTTCTTTCTTGACATTTCTTGTAAGCAACTTAAATAGTTTGTTGTCATTCAAAAACTTTTTGCTGTTCATCCATAACTTCAAATTATGAGCAAGTTTAAAAGCTGACTTTTTATTTTATTTATTTATTGGATTTATTTATTTATTTTGAGGCCATGCAAATCCAAAAAGCCTCTGGGTGGCTTACAGTATTTAAAAATATGTAATTTAAAGAAGCATGACTGCCCAGATAAAACCACATAAATAACATTTTTTAAAATTCGGCAGGGGCTCCACAAACACCCTAACCACAGGCCTGGAGACAGAGACAGATCTTAAGGGACTTCCAGGACACCTGAAGAATGATGCTTTACATCAGTCCAGACTTCTGTTATTGAGGTTTGGGGAAAGCTTTAAGCATACTGAAGAAATTTGGCCCTCGAGTTTCTTTTTCAATTTTCTTTTCTTGAAATGAACATTGGACCTCCTTGGCAATATTTAATTTACAGTGAATGGGCCTTTTTTGTCTGCTGCTATTGTTTTTCTCTGCTTCATTATTGAAGAAAATTATCAAGAAAACTAAACAGAATTAAATGGCAAACACATTTGTGTGTGATGCATGTTTGTGTGTTATGTGACTTTCAGGAGAAATACAAACATTTAAGCAGTCTGTATTCAATACTTCTAACCAGAATGACATTTCTACAGGTGAAGGTAATTTATTAAGTAAAGAATTGTTAATGTTAACTAAGAAACAGTGGCCAATTTTAAATAAATTCTTAACTGTAGAGTTTTTCAAAGCTCTTTGTTGTGTGAATTTCCCAGCCAAAGCAATGTTCCATACTTTTAAATATGACTGAAAGACTTTTTTTTTTGTTTTCCAGTGTTTTGCTATAACAAACTGTAAGTTAGCCACAGGAAATATGTACAATAAATAAATAGGATAATTCTTTGTTGTGGGTGATTTTCCCAATTACTCCAATTATGTTTGAGCAAGGAGTAATTAATTTGGCCTTACCACCAAAAATCACAGTACACTTACAGTTCTTCCAGCACAATCTAGAAAATTACAATTTGTGTAATATAATTGTAGCAGAGCATAGTGGTGTATATAGATTATCTTCACGGTCCATTTGTGATTATCTGGATTTAAAGGAAATTCAGTGGCCTTAAATAGATTCATGAAGTTCAAATCCCAAATCAGCCTCCTGAAGGTTGAGACTTTCAAGAGAACCTGTTGTACTTATATAAAGCTATATAATATTGAAAAATTCTCTTAATTTTTAAATAAAATAGATATACAATTATTATGTTAATGGTTATAATTTAACAGATTTAGTAAGATAATGAAAGAAGGATTGCCCTTTACTCATCTAAGATCAAATTAGAATTTGTGATCAATCCTTTTCCAAAATATACCCAGGACGTTCCATTCTCTAATTCCACAAAATCCTCTCCACTACAGAGGAACAGAAGAAAAAAGAGGTAAAAATTTCCATTGTTTCGAAACTTCTAAAATAAATTTTAAACATGAATTTGAAATAGATATTAATTTCTTAATGTCAGGGAGGAATGATATTGCCCTAATCAATGGGGCTAACTGTACCCACTGAACATTATTTCAATTCCTAATCATATGGATTGATTGCCTTTATTTAATTTGTAAGGGTGCCTAATCATCAAATAAATCAAGGTGACAAGTTAAAGCACAATAGTAAAAGAAGAACCAAACAGCAAACAACTGTCCAGGGAATACAAAATAAATAAAACATACATAGCATACTAGTGAGTTCACAAAATTCCATGGCTGAAGGCCTGCTGATAAAAAACAGGTCTTTATGGCCTTCCTGAAGGACAGCAGGGTTGGGGCCTGGGGGAAATGTGGTTCTGATGGGTAGGAAAAGTTACCTATAGTCACATTTAAATAAAGAGAAAATTCTTTGCCATATTAGATAAACCAGGAGACAGAGTTCTACTCCCGCCGTAGGCATGAAAGCCGCCTGGGTGACCTTGGGCCAGTCACTCTCAGCCCAACTCACCTCACAGGGTTGTTGTGGGGAAAATAGGAGGAGGAAGGAGTATTAGGTATGTTCACCGCCTTGAGTTATTTATAAAAATAATAAAGGCAGGATAGAAAATAAATAGATAAATAATAGGCAGTGGAACTGGGAGGACTGAAAAAACAAAATAGAATTCTAACAATGGTAATTTTGAATTTTGTATTGTCTGCTAGGCAATAATAATGAAAGGTGCTGTCTTTAGTTTCATTTTAAACTTGCACTGAAAAGCATCATAGTTACACTTCCAGGGAAGAAATGGCGAACTGAAGACAGCTCCGCTTTTAGTGGAGCTGACGACCACAGCGGAATGAAGAGCCAGCAAGTAGACCAGCTCTTCATAATTCCTCTCCGGACAAGGAGAGGACTTGAGATCCCCACAAGTGATCCATACAGTTGCTCCTCATGAGGAGACTGCAAAACAGCAGTCTCCTGTGGATTTAGAGCTCTGGGAGACAAGGGAATAGCCATCTTTTTGCTCAAACCATGATGAGCGCCTTCAACAAGGACACTGAGTTCGCATACTTCCTTTTCTAATCACTTTCAGAGATTGCTTGTTAACTGCTTTTCAGCTATTAGGAACCTTTGGATCAACAAGGTTTACAGCACCGGGTGAGTTTCCTTCAATCCTGAGAGAAAGAAGTTTTAAATACAAGTTTAAGGACTTAAAGAATTTTTTTTCCTTTTGGGATAAACAGCAACAGGGTGATAGAACTTTGATTCTGGAAAGTTACAAACAGACTAAGGATCCAGATGGATTTGAAATAAGATTTTGGAATTAATTATAAGAATCCTTCCCATGGGAAAATGCTTTTGTTTTGAATTCTCTTTAAAAAAAATGATAGGATGAGACTTTGAAAGTTATTACAATTAAAGGAGAAGAACACTTAAATTTGACTTACTAATACAGAATGGAGCAAAATATTTTAACATTGGACATACTGAAGGATATTTTTGAACAATGGACCCAGAAGTTAATTTTAAGAGTGTCTGCCTCTATAGATAGACTGTTTAAAAGATGTTATAGAAGAGGAACAAGTTTCATTGGACAAGGCTGAGACTGATCTGAAAGTGTATTTTAAAATGACAGGCTACAAGAATGATATGGAAAAAGATGCTACACTGGACATACAAATGAAACCAGCTGATGTCTTAGCAAGGGATATACAAATAAAGTGAAAGAGTGACCTGGATAACTTTCCTATATTGGATTTACAAAAGAGGCTTGTTAAAGCTTTGAAGAATTTTGTGAGAAGGGACAAAGGAAAAATGAGAAGAAATCAACTTTTGGGACATTATTTGAAGGGACTAAAGATCAAGATTGTTAAAAATAAAAGGAAGGAATATAAAGTTGGTTCATTTGATCAAGGTTAAAATAGATACATTGTTATCTCTGGTAACCTTTAATGGACTTTTGCTGATCAGGACTGAATGACAAGGCTTCAAGGATTTGTTTATAGATAAGAGATGGGATATGGGAAGAAGAGATCACTTATTGTATTTTCAGAGAAGGTGATAAGTTACTAAAATTGTTTATACTTGTGATGAAGGGGGAAGTCATTTATATATTTTCTTTTTCTTTACTATATTCTTATTTTTTCTTTTCTATTTTTCTATTTTCTTTTTCTTTTCTGCACTTTCTATTCTTTCTAAAAAAATTTGTTTGTATTAGGGGTTTTTTTTAGAATTTTTATCCCGCCTTTATTATTTTTATAAATAACTCAAGGCGGGGAACATACCTAAATACTCCTTCCTCCTCCTATTTTCCCCACAACAACAACCCTGTGAGGTGAGTTGGGCTGAGAGAGAGTGACTGGCCCAAAGTCACCCAGCCGGCTTTCATGCCTAAGGTGGGACTAGAACTCTCAGTCTCCTGGTTTCTGGCCTGGTGCCTTAACCACTACACCAAACTGTAATTTTTTATAAAACTACTATTTTTTTAAAAAAAAGGAAAAGCTCATAGTTACGTTTATTTGGTTATTTGGCCCGTTATTTGTAGCAATTACCTAAATTAACCTGGATTCTTAAAAGCATCTATGATTTAATTGAAATTGTAACTAAGTATTGAAATTGAAATTGTAACTAAGTATCTCTATGGGGCATGGTGGCTCAGTGGGTAAGACGCCAGGCTTGTCGATCAGAAGATTGCAAGTTCGGAGGTTTGAATCCCTAGCCCCGCATGACGGAGTGAGCTCCTGCACTAGCCCCAGCTCTTGCCAACCTAGCAATTCGAAAGCATTCAAATGCAAGTAGATTGCATTAGGTACCACTTCGGTGGGTAACAGCGTTCCGCGTGCATCATGCCGGCCAAATGACCATGGAAGCGTCTTCGGACAACACTGGCTCTTCGGCTAACAAACGGAGATGAGCACCGGCCCCTAGAGTCGGACACGACTGCACAAATGTGCGGGGGAACCTTTACCTTTTTATCTCTCTACATGTATTTCAAAGAAACATCGGCATGTCTGTTTATATTCTTCTATAGAATATTCTTTTTCTTCCTAATTGTCTGTACTAAGTTTTCTGTAATGAGATTGAGCAAACTATTGATTTCTTTAATGCATAGTGTGAATTTCTCATAAATCCTTCCCTATTTGTCCAGTTTATATCCAGATATGAATATATGCAACTGGCACTTTTCATTCTGCTAGTGTCCACAATGCCCATTATATTTAATTCTCCTTTTTTCTAGCATTAACTTATAAACCATGTCTCTTTCGAGATGTCTCCACTATATGTATTTTTCCTCATAGCTCTTTGCCCTCTTTGATTGGCTGTCATATTCAGCTATGATGGTAACATTTTTGTCTCCTATTTGAATTATTGAAAATATGTCCATCTTCATGCTCTAGTGCTGATTCTTTTTTATTTTTTATTTTATTTTATATTTTATTTTTATTTAATTTAGAAAATATTGTGATCCATTCCCTTAACAGCTCCTGACAGTTACAAAGGAATACTGTAATAAACATCTATAAAAGCAACATTAGAAATATAAGAGAAACATTCTAGCACAAAACTGAAATAATATTTTTCTAGACCTTCCAAACTGTACTAAAGAGATATCTGCTTCAGCCTCAATGGCAGATTATTCCACAATATGGGCTTTCTGCTGGCTTTTCAAGGACCTGTGTAAAACTGCTCTACCACTGTTTTAATGTAATAAGCTAGATCTGGATCCATTCTAGTTCAAGAGGGAATTTACCCTTTTTATACTGTCTTGTTCCAAAATGCTCTTGATCTAACAAGCCTAACCCCCTACATCACTTTCTCATGCATAAACTGGGATTATTTAATTGGTCCTTCTCATGAAGCTGGCAGCATTCCAGAGAAGCTTATCTTTAAGGTCTTGATTTTCATCCTTCTACCAAGCAACCAAAATTTAACCTCCATACCTGCATTTCTACACATCAATAACATCAAGATGCACCAAGATTGCTGACCTCTTTAATTATCTACACGTAAAATGAAAAAAATTGTGTAGGGCAATTTACCATGTGTCTCGTTCACTGTTTCTTTAATGACTGAGCTTCCCAGAACAGCAAATCTTTTCAATAAAGTAACTTCTATGTGAGCATATATATTTATGGTAACTTTTAATAGAGCATATGTGAATTCTTATTCTCTGAGACTCTAATTTTCTGTAACAACAGAGGAAGTGACATCCTGGGAACAGAGTGTTATAGAAGACCTTGGCTGTAGGGGAGCAAACTTGTTTTTGAGAGCTCATTATATTGGACACATATTCATGACCTCTGTTTGGGATGCAGATAGTAATAGATATATATGGGATGCAGATAGTCATAGATATATAGCTCCCACCATCCCTATTGATTTTCTGTCTTCATTGTACTTCTATTTGTTTATCTTCAGAAGTATCAAAATAGTGCAAAGACTTACTACTCGGACTTCATCTCGTTGCTAATCTTGCCTGTCTGCTTAACTTAGTACCCTGATATTCCAGCTGAGTCTTCTCTTAAGCATTTGGATGTAAGTTTCTTTAAACACTTGCAATATTTCCTAGAATGATCTATAAAACCTCTAAGCATTTGACATTTAACTAGCTGCAGATATTAAAAGTCAAGACTAATACCTCAAATTTAATTGTGATAATATTACAACTTAGATATTTGAAAAATGTTCCAGGCTGAAAATAATTTTTGCAGGTGTCTGGAAAAAAACACTGAAGTTGCAAGACTTTTGTCTTGACCTTAGAAGAAAACATACTGTTGCTTCAAACATGGGGGCTCTTAATGAGAAGGAAACATTTCTCACTGGAAAAAAGGTGGGGAGGCACATTGTAGAATACTATGTGTCAGTTACCCTACTATTGACTTATCCAGTGGCGCTCTGTCTCCCAGATTTTTAGAAACAGAAGGATGGGAAAGAAGTTGCAACCATTGAGTTTATGAGTTATTTTTAAACTCAAAATGATTTCTCACACTTGGCCAAGAAGGCCCTTAAGACCTTTGACCTCAAGGAAGCTTTACCTCAGCCATTCATTAACCCAGTGTTGGGCCCAGTGATTAATATCATCATTCCAGAGGCATTGAGCATGATCATTAAGGCAAAGTGAACCTCTCCAGGTGCAAATAAAAAGCCGCCTGCTGTAAGCATTCTGCTACATCATTGCCATGGACTCATTTCTGACAAGCAACAACAGCCTGACACACATTAGTCGTCATGATGGAACCATCTGCCTCATTTGGGAGATCTCATGGATGCTGGAATGGGCAGTCTTCTGCCTCTTTCAATAGAAAAATGCCCTGAGTTTGTTCATCTTAAGTGCAAATTGGCTCAGCCAGTCTGAAGTGGATTAGTGAGAGTGGTATCTAAACTGCAAGTGTTCCATGCTATCACTGTGAGATCAGCAGTTCATCTACTACTATCTCCAGAAGGATCCTTGCCCTCAGAAGCTCTGAACATGAAAAGGTCCAAGGGTGTCCTCTCAACCTTCTTATTGCTTCCCTTGGAGAAAGTGGAAGCCAACTTGCTTAGATCCCAGCAGCCCAAAAGACCTTGGTATTCCAAGTTGGTACAGTTGTCCACAAGGCCTCTATGAGCTCTTCAAAGAGCCAGTTTCACCTAGAACTGAATCAGTTATAGCTGCATGCCTGGAAGTCAGATGCCAAGGCTATAATTCAGACTTCTGCAGAGCATTAATAATTCAGATTGACATGTTTACTAGACACTTCATCTGCCACTGGAGCAAGAGGAAGAGATCTGGCCCCTGGTGACCTATTTTTCATAAAACCGACCTTTTTATATGCAGGCCTCAGCTAAGATGTATGAGCTGGTCTCACTGAAACAGCAGGTCTCAATGCTAGCATCTGTTCTCTCGGGGTTCAAGGGACTATCCATCTTTGTACCTCTTCATATTAAGAGGTGTCTGTACAGAACCACTTTCTTTTCCTGTTTCCTGTTTGTAGGTTCCTCTTCTTTGGCTTCCACTTGTCTTAAAGGCATTGGTGTGCCACTCATTCAGCTTCATTAACTCAACAGAAACCAGATTTTTCACTCGCACCTATACCAACAGCCAGGTGGATGTCTTACAGACCAGGGAGGAACTCTGTATGATCTTCCCAGGCTGTGTGATCACACATTCCCATCCAAGGTTAACTCTACCATCCACAGGTCACCAAACCTGTGTCTATCCTTTTGCCTGCATTCAAGGATCTTCATCAAGAAACAGTGACACATAACAAATTTCTGAAAAACCACTGAATTTTACTTCAAAAGGGCAAGGGACTGGCACTCTCTGATTGTCTTATTCCAGCAAACTATTGTCAGCCACAAGACATCCTTTATGTCAGATATGAGGTAGATCCAAGCCTGCATAGCACACAGTTATGGAACCCAGTTTGCCATCAACTCTATCGGTTTAATAATTCACCTCTGCATCTATCTATCATTATCTAAAGAATTTTGATTATAATAGTAAAATCTAATACAAACTATATAATAAACTTAAAGAGAATAGAGAGGAGTAAAAAGTGCAAGGAAAAAGAAAAGAAAAGTAAGAATATAATAAAGAGAAAAGAAATATATAAAGAAGTGACTTTCCACCTTCATCACAATAAGTATAAACAACTTTAGTAACACTTCACCCTCTCTAAAGTTACAAACATTTATCTCTCCATCCCATATCCCACATCCCATCTTTTATCTATAAATTAATCCATAAAGCATCATCTTTTCAGGCCTGGTGTCAGCAGAAAGTCCATAAAAGGTAGCCAGAAGTAACAACATATTTTAACCTTGATCAAATAAACCAACTTTATATTCCTTCCTTTTACTTCTAACAGTCTTAATCTTTAGTTCATTCAAAATTGTCATAGGGTTTGATTTCATTTCTTCTTTGTCCCATCGCACAGAGCTCTTCAAGGCTCTTCAAGGCTACAAAAGCCTCTTTTGTAAATCCAGTAGGAAAAAATTATCCAGATCGCTCCCTTGGTTTGTCATTTGTATTTCCCTTTTAAATTTTAAAACCTCAGTCAATTTCTTTTGTAGATCCAGTGAAGCATACTTTTCTAAAACATTCTCTATCAGTTGTAAATCCACCTTCAATACCATCTCTCTCTAGTCAGATAAAATTTGTTCTACATCTGACTTTTCTTCAATAACATCTTTTGGACATAGTCTATCCATAGAAGCAGACATCATTACTGACATCGTTGATATTATGGTTACTATCTTCTGATTCTCCAGCAAAGGAGATCGTTACCTTGTGGTGCTGGAGCTTGAGCACCTCAATGAAACCATGAGCTAAACCGTGAAGGGACACCCAAGACAGGAAGGTCATGGCAGAGAGGTCAGACTAAATACGATCCCTGGGGAAGGTAATGGAAACCCACCCCAGTATTCTTGGTGTGAAAACTAAATGGATCAGTACAACCAGAGATATGTCGGTATACCATCGGAAGATGGGACTCCCAGGTCGGAAGATGGTCAAAATGCTACTGGGGAGGAACAGAGGATACGTTCAACTAGCCCCAGATGTGCTGACGCAGCTAGCTCAAAGCCGAAAGGACGGCTAGCGGCCGACGGTGCTGGTGGTGAACGACGAATCCGATGTTCTAAAGATCAACACACCATAGGAACCTGGAATGTAAGATCTATGAGCCAGGCCAAATTGGATGTGGTTATTGGTGAGATGTCAAGATTAAATATAGACATTTTAGGTGTCAGTGAACTGAAATGGACTGGAATGGGCCACTTCACATCAGATGACCACCAGATCTACTACTGTGGACAAGAGGACCACAGAAGAAATGGAGTAGCCTTCATAATTAATAATAAAGTGGCTAAAGCAGTGCTTGGATACAATCCAAAAAACGATAGAATGATCTCAATTCGAATTCAGGGGAAGCCATTTAACATCACAGTGATCCAAATATACGCCCCAACCACAGATGCTGAAGAAGCAGAAGTAGATCAGTTCTATGAGGATCTGCAGCACCTACTGGATAATACACCAAAAAGAGATGTTATTTTCATTACAGGAGACTGGAATGCTAAGGTGGGTAGTCAGACGACACCTGGAATTACAGGCAAGCATGGTCTGGGAGAACAAAATGAAGCAGGACATAGGCTGATAGAATTTTGCCAAGACAACTCACTGTGCATAACAAACACTCTCTTCCAACAACCTAAAAGACGACTTTAGCCAAAGGTGGTGGACATCTATACAGTCGGTAAAAACAAGACCTGGAGCTGACTGTAGTTCAGATCACGAACTTCTTATTGCAAAATTTAGAATCAGACTAAAGAGAATAGGGAAGACCCACAGATCAGTTAGATATGAGCTCACTAATATTCCTAAGGAATATGCAGTGGAGGTGAAGAATAGATTTAAGGGACTAGATTTAGTAGATAGGGTCCCGGAAGAACTATGGACAGAAGTTCGCAACATTGTTCAGGAGGCGGCAACAAAAAAGTCCCAAAGAAAAAGAAAACCAAGAAGGCAAGATGGCTGTCTGCTGAGACACTGGAAGTAGCCCAAGAAAGAAGGAAAGCAAAAGGCAACAGTGATAGGGGGAGATATGCCCAATTAAATGCAAAATTCCAGAGGTTAGCCAGAAGAGATAAGGAATTATTTTTAAACAAGCAATGTGCGGAAGTGGAAGAAGACAATAGAATAGGAAGGAAAATTAGAAACATCAGAGGTAAATTCCAGGCAAAAATGGGTATGATCAAAAACAAAGATGGTAAGGACCTAACAGAAGCAGAAGAGATCAAGAAAAGGTGGCAAGAATATACGGAAGATCTGTATAGGAAGGATAATAATATTGGAGATAGCTTTGACGGTGTGGTCAGTGAGTTAGAGCCAGACATCCTGAAGAGTGAGGTTGAATGGGCCTTAAGAAGCATTGCTAATAACAAGGCAGCAGGAGACGACGGTATCCCAGCTGAACTGTTTAAAATCTTGCAAGACGATGCTGTCAAGGTGATGCATGCCATATGCCAGCAAATTTGGAAAACACAAGAATGGCCATCAGATTGGAAAAAATCAACTTATATCCCCATACCAAAAAAGGGAAGCACTAAAGAATGTTCAAACTATCGAACAGTGGCACTTATTTCACATGCCAGTAAGGTAAAGCTCAAGATCTTGCAAGGTAGACTCCAGCAATTCATGGAGCGAGAATTGCCAGATGTACAAGCTGGGTTTAGAAAAGGCAGAGGAACTAGAGACCAAATTGCCAATATCCGCTGGATAATGGAGAAAACCAGGGAGTTTCAGAAAAACATCTGTTTTTGTTTTATTGACTATTCTAAAGCCTTTGACTGTGTGGATCATAACAAATTGTGGCAAGTTCTTGGTGGTATGGGGATACCAAGTCATCTTGTCTGCCTCCTGAGGAATCTGTATAACGACCAAGTAGCAACGGTAAGAACAGAGCACGGAACAACGGACTGGTTGAAGATTGGGAAAGGCGTACGGCAGGGCTGTATACTCTCACCCTACCTATTCAACCTGTACGCAGAACACATCATGTGATGTGCTGGGCTTGAGGAATCCAAGGCTGGAGTTAAAATCGCTGGAAGAAACATTAACAATCTTAGATATGCAGATGATACCACTTTGATGGCTGAAAGCGAGGAGGAGTTGAGGAGCCTTATGACGAAGGTGAAAGAAGAAAGTGCAAAAGCTGGGTTGCAGTTAAACCTCAAAAAAACCAAGATTATGGCAACCAGCTTGATTGATAACTGGCAAATCGAGGGAGAAAAATTGGAGGCAGTGACAGACTTTGTATTTCTAGGCGCAAAGATTACTGCAGATGCTGACTGCAGCCAGGAAATCAGAAGACGTCTACTTCTTGGGAGGAGAGCAATGGCAAATCTTGATAAAATAGTTAAGAGCAGAGACATCACACTGACAACAAAGGTCCGCATAGTTAAAGCAACGGTATTCCCTGTAGTAACCTATGGCTGTGAGAGCTGGACCATAAGGAAGGCTGAGCGAAGGAAGATAGATGCTTTTGAACTGTGGTGTTGGAGGAAAATTCTGAGAGTGCCTTGGACTGCAAGAAGATCAAACCAGTCCATACTCCAGGAAATAAAGCCAGACTGCTCACTTGAGGGAATGATATTAAAGGCAAAACTGAAGTACTTTGGCCACATAATGAGAAGACAGGATACCCTGGAGAAGAAGCTGATGCTAGGGAAAGTGGAAGGCAAAAGGAAGAGGGGCCGACCAAGGGCAAGATGGATGGATGATATTCTGGAGGTGACAGACTCAACCATGGGGGAGCTGGGGTTGGTGACAGCCGACAGGAAGCTCTGGCGTGGGCTGGTCCATGAAGTCACGAAGAGTCGGAAGCGACTGAACGAATAAACAAAATCTTCTGATTCCATTCCTCCAAAGTCTCCTTCAGTATTTTTATTGTCATAACGTTTTGCACCATCTTGCAGGCCTGTATATCTTTCCTTTACCTAAAATCTTTAGTCCCCTCTAGTGTCCAGTTTTTGTCCAGTTTATGTCTTGTAGAAACCAAAACCGGATCTATTTCCCACAAGAAGCTGTTTATACTTTATAATTAATTCCCAAATCTTATTGTAAAAGTTTCAATATTCCAATTTTATCTGGACACTTAGTCCATTTAGAACTTTCTAAGATCAAAATCTTATTTAGCTTTTTGCTGTTTATTCCAGATTCTTTGAATTCTTAAACTTATGATTAAATTTTTCTTTCATTCAGGATTAAAGGCAGACTCACCCAGCATTTTCAAACTTGTCATTCCGTAGGTTCTATATATATATAGCTTAGAATGAACAGTTTCTGAAAGCGATTAGAAAGTGAGATTTGCAAACGTATTGTTCTTTAAAAGTCTCCACCACAGTTGCGAGCAAGATGGGTAATCCTTTCATCTCTTGGCATTCAGACCTGCTGTCCTGCGGTCTCCGCATGGGAAGCGGCCATCCGGAGCACATATGGGCGATCTCCCGTCCTCTCTTTATCCAGAGAGGTTCCAAGGAACCAGTCTACTCACCGGTTCCTTGGTCTTTGCCGTGGTCATTGGCTCCACTTGTGCAGAGTCATTTTCAGTTCGCCATACCTCCCCCGGAAGTCACCTCTGCAGCCTTTTCAATTAATATTCTGCTGAGCGACCTATGGATTTGTGAGATACAACAAGTAGTTCCCTTCCATTCTAGTAGGTCCCAGCTGAGGAAATTCTTAGGTTATAGTAGGAAACTAAAACATTAGGTTTATTTGTTTTACAGTATTTGTAGCCCATCCCATTCCTGGGTTTCTGGGCAAGATACAACAAGGTCAAGTAAACACAATTTAAGAACACAAAATTAAAGTAATATTAAACGTTAATAAGCATCATGGATATCCATAAAATTAGACAAACTAAGGGCTGAACACACACTGGAATAAGATTGCTTTCATCATCTTACAAAATACTGGCAAGATTAGGGCCATCTGTATCTCTGGGGGAAGGGTATTCCACAAATACTTACTGTGAAGGTCTTTTTCCTATCAAGGACTCAGGGTATCCAGACTGTACCTTAGTGAAGATGAGTATTTTGACAATGAGGGGTCATCTCTTGTAGCTTTTATTCCCTCCTTCACAAAGGAGGTTTTATTAATGTTTTTTTCCTCTGGTCCTAAATTATCCAGGAGGTTTCTCTATACTACTACCTAGAAGCAACAGAAGAAAATTACCTGGTCCTACTTGTGATAGCAGCGGAAGGAAAAGAAGATGAAATCTTTATTGTGGTCAAACACCAGTAATTAATAAAATTTAATAGTATAAAACAGATTTGTATATATATAAAAAAGGACAAATTGTAAAATTAGCTGGGCATATGTGCAGTAGGCTGCAGATTTTGCATATGATATAGCAGAATGTACTGTAGCTACATTTAGAGTAACGAAATCATGAAGCAGTGGAAGGAGGTATCCTGGTAGGAAAGGAACTTTACAGTAAGTCCAATGCTCTGTTCTCAACTCCATTCTCAGCTGAGCAGTCCTTTCTCTGCCTGTTTAATGGTTCTTGTTGCTGCTGCTTAATAATGTAGGACATTAGCATTCAAGGTTTGCAACATCTATATGCAAGCTTTACCATTTTCAAGATGACATTTATGACAATTCCTTTTCAGCCATTTTCTTCTTGGACACTAGCATTCCTTTCAGTTCCACACTTCATATGTGCATCATTTCCATACAGATCTCATGTGTTTCATTCCCATACAGAACTCTAAAATACTCCTTCCTCAGTTTAGATTCATTACAAATCATTTTATCACATTTATTTTTAATCCCATTAAACCTACCACCAGCTCCTTGTTTAGCCCTGTTTACCCACTTCCACTTTTTTATTTCCATCAAACTTTCTCGGCAAGCTTTTCTCTTCCTCTTAATCTTAGTTGTTTCTTGCTCTCTTTGACTATATTCTTTGCCATTGTCATCTCTCTGTACACATATTACAATAACTTTCTTTTACCCCCATTTTTTGCAGCAAAAAATATATTTTTCTCATCCACAGCTACTTTCACTTCATTTCACCAAGGATGTCCATTTTTTCTCAAGATTCACTCTTGACACTACCAAAAATGGTCTGTCCCACATTCAGAACCTCTTCTCAGCTTGTTATCCCTCATTGATTCTTTTACAAACAAATCGATCATGGTCGTACATTTATAATCATTCTTTTATGTACCACAGGTACATAAGAAAAAAACTGTATTAGTGCAGGGGTGATTGCACTGGGAGGGGGAAATGTGTTGTTGAACAACAGTTACAAAGGACCCCTATATTTTACCAAGTATCTGTTGTCTTGATGATTATTGGTAGAAGGCTTTCCCCTCTCCTAACTAGTTTTGTTAGTATATAAAGCCCTCTCCTTCCCCCCTCCCCATTCTAAGGCAAAATCTGTATTAAGTTGTGGGGAAAGCTCTTTTCTTGGTTTTCACTTGCTGGCAGCATTCCTACAAGGGGAGAGAAAGAGGTGAGGAGGTTATATTGAAACATAAATATATTCCCAACCTATTTTTATTTTTTCATAAGAAATAGCCCTGTCTATTGTCTTTAAAATCTATAGGCATATGTGATACAAACATGGTCAGAGACAGAAGAAAGAATATATAAGTAAATGTAATTCATAGAGGAACTGCAAGAGGTTGAGGGAAAGATAGTGCAAATCTAGTTTGGCCTGTAATTATTATTCATGTAAAATATGTTTACCCTATCTTCAGCCAAAAAGGCACCATAAGTGTTTCCTTGTGATTAATAAGGCAAGGCAATCTGTAGTTTTAAGATTACAGTTTAAAAATATGGATGTGGATGTGGGAGAATTAAGTGGAGGAAAAGCAAACTCAGGCTCCAGTTAAACAGTAGGCTTAATGATCTGACATTCCTGATTTGAAAATAGAAGGATGTGCACTTTGATTATCAAAGTTTTACTTGTTCATGAGGGATAAAGTCCACACTCCCTAAAATAGAGACTTGTAGCTGTTCAAGTAGCAGAGGTGGTCAAATAGACTTTATGAATTTAGTGTGATTCAGAAGCTACAGCCTTTCCTAAGCAAGACTTGAAAGTCATGCAAGCCTTGGTAAGGTCTGGGTTACTGTAGCAATCTACAGTTGTAAAACTTGGAAGCTGCTGCAAGGAACTGCTATCAACCTTACTACTCCGTTTGTTTTCTGAGATAAATTCAAAGTGTTGGTGGTAACTTCTAAATCTCTAGATGGCCTGGAGCAGGGTATTTGATGGAAGACCATAATACACATACCCACTTTGGATGTCTAGATTTTTTTCCCCCTTCCACAGGCTTTCAGGAATCAGGAAGGTGGGTATGTAGGACTGGGATTCTGATGTCATATCCAAATTTGGGGACTTTTCTCTGGAAATTTGTTTCTTTACCATCCTGTAAAGCATTGTGTTGTTCCAAAGAGATATTGAGGATTTGATTTGTTTTATACATTTTTTCCAGTTTACTTTGTGGGGGGGTTTTTCCACTGCTGTTAATACTGTTATGGTTTTGATATCCTTGCATTGTATCTAAGGGGCGTGGTGGCTCAGCGGGTAAGACGCCAGGCTTGTCGATTGGAAGATCGCAAGTTCAGAGGTTCGAATCCCTAGCCCTGCGTGTGGAGTGAGCTCCCAAACTGGCTCTAGCTCTTGCCAACCTAGCAATTTGAAAGCATGCAAATGCAAGTAGATTAATAGGTACCACTTCGGTGGGTAGGTAACAGCGTTCCGCGTGCGTCATGCGGCCACATGACCGTGGAAGCGTCTTCGGACAACGCTGGTTCTTCGGCTAAGAAACGGAGATGAGAACCGGCCCCTAGAGTCGGACACGACTGCACAACTGTGCGGGGGGAACCTTTACTTTTTATTGTATCTAATCATATATTTTTGTTAACTGCTTTTAATGGTAAATGTTATTAGGAAAGCAGATTTATAAATGTTTCTTTAAAAAATTTAAATTGGTTTGGGATAGCATGTTAAGATACATTGGGCCCACCCTCCAAATGTACACATTTCAGCTTTCAGAATTTTCAGCTATGTTCATGCTGGCTTGGGAACTCTGGGAGTTGAAGTCCACATGCTTAGATAACACCCAAGTTGAGGAAGGCTGCTGTAAACTAAGACAGTTGTTGAAATTGTTTACTTTAGCTAGAAATCCCTTTTATCCTTATTGTAAGCACCTCATAGGATAAAGTTGCAATAGGTAGTATCTCTCCCTCTCCCCCATCCTCCAGCAAAGGTGTTGAGAAATAAATGGGACATAATAGCAATTTCAAACCCATAATGTCCCATCCAACTTCAGCAGAAGCCTCTCAGCATTGGAATGTGGGTTTCTGATTTCCATTTTGCAGTCAGGCAGCTCATTTGACGTTAGACTACTTTACTGGACAAGTACAAGTGGAGGCTGGACAGCCGTCTGTTGGGAAAACTGAATTTGGGTTGCAATACTGAGCAGCAAGTTGGACTAGATGGCCTAAATGGCCTCTCCATTCACCATGACTCTAGAGTATGTAGGTTTTTACAATGTTAATAGAACTTTCTAAGATGCGGGGGATATACCCGGTTTCTTTTTGATACTATTAACTGCTAAAGTGTGATTGTTTATTGTCATTTATAAACACTTTTCTATGTTTTTAAAGTTAAAATGAGTTGCTTCAACCTGTGGCCCAGTTCCCTAAATCAAGTTGCTTAGCAATTGATGGCTACCTCTAGTTATCCCAGGGGAAATGAAATACCTATAATTCCACGCATTAGGTATGCTTTCATTAAGAACTTTAAACCATTAATATCTGACAGGTGCGGCAGGATGCCAGAAATATAGGTGTTACTTCACCTGCAATTCTTTGCAGTTTCATTATACATTTTCAGTTTAGTATATCTCCAGTATATTACAGTAAATTGAACTTTTCTTTGAAAAGTCATCTTGAAACCTTAGTGGAGATGCCTGTTAATTGATTCTTATTTCTGTCTTATTTTTATTATTAGCTGCCAGAGTCATTTTAACAATATAAATAGTCACTATAATTGGACTCTAACTTTTAGTTTTGAAACTATAATCACTTACTGTACGTATTATTCTTCCTTATACATTACATCACTACATTTTCTCTAGATACAATACTAATATGAATCACAATTTTTCCATGGATGTTAGTGCTATAATGGTTCTATACTTTAGATTGGTAAATTTACTATTCTGTTATTCTAAATAATAACAATTTGCCTTATATAAATTGTATAATGCTTTGCTATATTATTTTTATGCCCAAACCTCTTAAACTTAAACTTACAATTTTACTTGTATTTTGTTATATGATTTTATAGCTTGTTTTACTCTAGTCAATTTCTGTGCTGTATAGGCTGCAGTGATATTCAATGAGTTAAATGTGACTCTTTTGTCTTGTTTTGCTTGTCACTGATCAAAATGAAATGACTGACATATATAATGTTTTTCATGTGTTACAGGAATACAAGCGCAAATTAACAAGTGTGTCCCAGGTACAGAAAGAACTCAAGTCACGCATCCAGAGCCTCCCTGATCTGTCAAGACTCCCCAATGTCACAGGAAGTCAAGTGCATCTACCATTTGCAGGGGATGTCTATAGTGACGATTGATACTCAGATCTTTCACTGGAATGAGGAATTGGTCAGGTTGATTGATAATTATTTTTGTATGTTTGTTGAGATAGCACTGAAGTGTTCTAATTTATAAGAAATGTTGAATGTTGCTTTGTTTAATATTTGATTAACAAGTGGTAAAGCAGGTACTATGAAAGAGGCAGCATTTGTGTATTATGTTAAAAAAGTGATTATTGCAATTAATTTTTGTATCCTTTTTGACTAAATCTTGCCCCCAATAGGAAACAGCTTCTTTTTTTCCTTGTGCTTTTTATGGATTATAGTTCTGTTAAATTAAACAAAATATGTGCACTCAAGTAGCAGAAACTTATATTTTGATTGCTAAATATTTGAAGAACAATTATTTTTTTTAAATGTTGAATACAAATCATATTAAAAACAGACATTGAAAGACCAACAATGATCTTATTTAAGTAAATTAAAAATGTTATGTGATTGAGCATTTCAAACCATCAGTAATATTTAAACTGTGTTTTTTACATTTTCAAAGACTGTATTGCTTGTACAAAATTTCTGTTCTATATTTATGCCCAAGTAGGCAAACCTGGAAAACATCCAGGATAGTCTTTTTTGAACATCACTCACTTCCCATAACTGGGAGTGGTTATATAGAAGTAATTTTTTAAAAAATACTAAAATACTAGTGAAATTCTAATTCAAAATGAAATCCCACTATCTTAAGGGGTTTACTCCCAGGTAAGTGTGTGAAAAATATCATTGTAGTGTGCTAGATTCATTGACCAAAGAGTTGTGTTGCTCTGGGAAATCTTAGTTGCTTCCATGTTACTTACAGAAAGGCATTCACATTCCCAAAGTTTTGATATGAGAAAAGTTTATTCTTGACTAGTCCTGAGCTGGACAGGTACATGCTCATCTACCCCTTATATCTCAACATGTTTGCCCCGATATCTATATGGACAATCTCAAATGAAGAAATTATTTGTATATGGAAACATACATGTACAATGTAAATTACCTAAGTAACACTCTTCCAATTGGTGGCATATTTTTAGATTTTGCCTATAGCATTGCTTAATGGAAATACATTAAATGCTTCTAGAAGAACATATTATTACATATCAAACATGTTAATTTTTACTATGGCTACTTAAATATATGAAAGTAGAAATCCTGAGTTAAAAATATTGATGACTCTATTACACAGACCATTTTAGTGCACATTTAGTGTCCTGATCTGTCACTTCTTTCTATAGTAAACAATTGGTTCATGCAATAAGTATTGGATGTTTACCATATTTGCATTATGTAGTAATTGTTTTATGTGTTCATATGCTGTTTTGCATATTTTAGGCATGGTCCAATCAAGCATAGTGAAATCCAATTTAAATAAGAAAATAATTAAATATGTGTTTAAATCTTGTCCAGTAAAATAGATAACACATTAAAATTCTTAACTTTTGCATTATGTTCCAGTTCTTATCCAAAATGTTTGCTGTTGTTTGCTTCTATTTTTAACATTTTGCTTATAATTTTTTAGATAATCCTAAAACATTTTAATTAAACAGACAATTTTTTGGAATCAGCTTTCTGAAAAAAGTAGGACAGTTTTATGGTGTTCATTTTTCTGAAGTATGATCTTTAGATGGATACCAGAGTGTTGGTCAGGCACATTGTACACCTACACTGTGTAATTTTTACTTGTTAAACCATTCCATTGTGAACTTCAGAGGTGGTTACAAGATCTGAATTTGCAAAGAATAATGTTCTTCAAATGGTCACTTATACTAGTGCCACTGCCTTTCATAGCTTTGTGCATGATAAAGATCTAAACCTGATTTTATTACACACTGTAAATGAACTAGTATATTGGACTCTCAATGATTTACACATACTATATGGGTTCTACTCCTATGCGGAGCTCCTCTCAGAACATTATAGAACTTCACAGGATTTCAGTGGCAGTTTGCCTCTCTGCATGATCAAAGGGCTTAATTTTTTTATTGCAGCAGCAGCAGCATTAGAAGAAATCTTTAATCGTCTCAGAAGCTTTTGGTTTGATTTGTTTTCATTTTGTTTGTTTTTCTTCTTTCTGTTCCAAGCCTTTGTTTTTCATTAAATGTTATTAAGCTCTTCCTTCTTGAAAAAGAGTTTATAGATCCAATGGCATTATTCTGTGAATGGGCAGGTTGTGGCAATTCTTTTGTGGCTTGACTTTCACATAACTTTGAATCCTATCTGCACCATTAGGGTTTACCAAATAAGCCTGAGGATTGTAAGGCACCAAAACTTACCACGCGCCTTTAGAGAAAGCCAAATACACGAAGGAGACTTTGTAAAAAGGAACAGCAGCAAGATTTATTTGGCCAAGCAAAGGTTGCCGGGTGGCAGCCAGACAGTTGTCACGTGCAAGTGACCTCTGAATGAAACCACCACCCTGAGCATAAGGGTGCACAAACTTTTATACGGGGAATACAGGCAGGAAGTGAGGATGAGGAAGGTATGCCCATATGTGGGTGGGGTGTCTGATGACCATTCCCTGGGATTGGCTAGTCCTTGGGGGACAGGGTCCCTCCCAGAACTGAAGGATTCTGGGATTCACCAGGTCAAGGGGTGACGTGGGTCATCAACATATTTACAAAGGATAGAATTGGGGACATTCACAGTAAGGAAATACTTGCATCTTACAAGGACAACAGTAACAGTTACAGAGACATTGGGTTACACAAGCAGGTTGAATCACAAAGGGTCAGAACCATAGAATCACAGTTTAACATATTTACATCTCAGGAGAGGGGAAGCAAGGCATTCATTACAAGAAGGCTAGGTAAACATATTGGCTTTGTCTCAGGAAGAGGATGCTTGACCAGATAGATGGTCCCAGACTGTTATGCATTCCTGAGAGAGGTAGAACTGGTTTCAGAGCTTCACACTTAACATTTCTTATGCAGTATTCTTTGGGGCTTGCTGAGGCCCATCTCAAGGGTCATCCTTGGGTAACAATTCTTTGGTTCAGGCACAATCTTTGGTTCAGTAATGTTGCATCATGGGGAAATGTTACAGCATGGTGTTTTCCAGGCCAAGGTTTGTGAGCCGGGTTTCCCCATATCCCTACAGGATCAATATATTGTATATTTCGTAGAATCATAGGAGTGGAAGAGATGTTGGAGGTCTTCTAGTCCAACCCCCTGCCTAGGGCAGGAACCCTCAGACCATCCCAGATAAGTGACTGTCAACCTTTGAAAACCTCCAGCGATGGAGCACCCACGGCTCTAGGGAGCAGGCTGTTCCAATGCTTAATAGCTCTCATGACAGGAAATTACTCCTGAATTTGAATCTTACACTGTAAAGCTTCCACCCATTGGTCCTTGTCCTACCCTCAGGCACTATGAAAAATAAACCCACACTCCGTTCCTTGTTACAGCTCTTTGAGTATTGGAAGACTGCCAACATCTCTTCCTTTAGTCTTCTCTTCTTTAAGCTAAAATACCCAGTCCTTTTAACCTTTTAAATTCATAGAATTTAGCCTCAACCCCTGTACTTGCTGTTCTTTTCTGCTCTCTTTATAGTTCCTCTTGTATTGCAACCAAAACTGGACAGTCTTCCAAGTGGGGTCTGACTAGTGCAGCATACAGCAGAAAAATCACTTCCTGTGATCTCGACATTATACCTCTGTTGATGCAGCCCAAGATTGTATTGGTTTTTTTGGCAGTTGGAGCACACTGCTGGCTCATGCTTAATTTGTGGTTGTGAGGTTCATAGTTCTTGAATCCCAAAACCAGTAACTTCATCCACAAGTCGTTTAGAATATAGAAAGGTTCTTTATGAGGGTAAGATCCAGATCGAAGCCATGAATAGCTGTTCCCACGCAAAGCAGTTGGAAAAAGCATTCCACTTCCCCCCTGTGCCAGCCCCTTACTTTTCCCGGGCAAAGCAGTTTAAGAAGAAACAATAAAACAATTCACATTCCCTTGTCATTTCCTTCAGTACTTTTCCCTCTCTCCTGTACCATTCTCAGAGCTTCCCAGTGTCAGATTTCCCATATGAAATTGGCAAATATTTTCTGTACGGAGAAAAGCTTTCTCATGGTGACGTGAAGTGCAGGTGCAAGATAACAACTGTCACGTGTGTATTGTTATGGCTACTTCGCATGGGAACAATGTCTCCTGATTCCGTCTGTGGGAATCCTTGCTCTGTTTAGAGCAAGGGAGGGGGGAGACCCCATCACTCAGATGATTCCAACATGCCTGACCTTGGCTGTAAATCACCCAAACAACTTCTAACGTTCTCTCTGAAATGTTGGTGTTCACCTCCCTCCCTCCCTCCAACCTCCTGCCATTCCTTTTTGCTCTACACGCATCTTACCCAAAACTAAACCCCGTGGCAGGATCTTACCTTTAACCACATTTAACTATTGTGGCTAAAGGCTCAATTCTGACAGTGGTCTACTAATACACCCAGATTCTTCTCACAAGTACTATTGCTAAGCCAGGTACTATCTATCTTATACATCTGATTTTCTGTACTTACAGTATGTGCAAAACCCTATATTTTTTTACCACTGAATGGCATTTTGTTAGAAAAGAACTAATGTTAAACCTGTCAAGATTGTTTTGAACATTAAGCCTGTCTTCTAGGATGATAGTAATCCCTTCCAGCTTTGTGTCATCTGCAAATATTTTGAACATCCCTTCTATCTCCTTGCCTAAGTCATTTATAAAAATATTGAAGAGCATTGGGCCCAGGGCAGAACCCTGAGATACTCTACCTCTCTCCATGTAGACATAGGAATATGGAATATGCATTGGGTACATTTGTTGACCACCCATCCCACATTGTTTCATTTTATCAAAAAGGAAGCTATGGTCAACTTTATCAAATGCTTTACCTGAAGTCTCAATGCACTACATTCACAGCATTTCCTTGGTCTACTAATTTAAGCACTTTGTCAAAAAAAAGCAATGATTCATCTGGCATGACCTATTTTTAACTCACTCATGCTGGTTTCTAGTCATCACCATGTTCTCTTTATCTAGTTGTGTGGAGTTGTGTGGAGATCATGTTTCAGGTCATATTTATGCAGAAATACTGAAAATTCAGAAGGGTTCACAAACTTTTAAGTACCATTGTATACACCTCACATGGAAAGGTAAATTACAGACTGAAATATCCAAAGATTGGGAATTGTTTGCAAATTCTATGCTGAGAGCATACACATTTGGGAAGGTGTCACTGCCATAATCAATGTCATAATGTCCCAGCACACATAAGTTAATACGAACCTGAACAATGTGGCTGTTGAGAAATGTTGGAGATAAGGCATGCAAAGGATTCAATTCCGTATTTCACTAAAGCAGTCTTTTCTTGGAAAAAAACAGACAAAATAATGAACTGAATACCTGACTGGGTGATAAATGTCATATTTTAAAACTGACTTTTAACCAAATAAATAGCAAAGAGAAAATGTTACCAAGATTTCGTTAACAAGAGTAAAAGTCAGTAACCAGCCATATAGATATGGATGTGGATATACCGTAGAGTCTTATATGGACCACTGTAACTGCCATATACTGTACGTGGTAAACACCTGGGGCATTTTCTGTAGCCCAAAACAAAATACTTTACACTGGTACCTCTCATTCATCACAGCAAAGTGTATTCTTAGCACAAGGAAATTTATTTATTTATTATTTATTTATTTCTCACATTTACACAAGGCGACTCTGGGCGACATATAATAATTGATATACGGAACAAGCATTTATTAAATTAACAAAAGTAAACTCAGTGATCCATATCCAAGAGTAGAATGATCAAAGCAAAGACATCATGTGGAAATCTGGTGATAACATGGTCAAGGTGGTCCCAGAAGGGATGTCCCTAAACAAGAAGATATGAGATGTTTCTGCAAAAGGAGATTTTTCACACATTCTTCCTATATGAAACTAAATTCAGAGGTTGGATATCAGGTAATAAATCAGCGAGTTGAGCATGGCTCAGGGTCCAAAAAAGGTGGAGAATCTGGAATCAAAGTCTTGCCACTGCATCAGCTTGTTGAAGCAAGAGCCAAAGGACATGATTATAATGATGGGCTGGGATGATATAGTTTATCCTTTGAATTTGGGGGCTTGGTTTCTAGAGGTCCTTTATATTTGGAAAGGCAACTTAAGATGAATTCAGTTCCAAGCAACCTGAAAACAAATGATGTAGTGGCTGTTGGTACTGATTTTGTCTTCAGTATTGTTGAAAATGTATGATGGTTGTGGATTGGTGACTAAGGCTCAACATGTCTGGAATTTGAGATTTACAAATAGATCACATCATCATAAGTTTAGATACTAGCTTACTTAGTTGCATTTGCAAATTGGGCACATAAATTGCATACATATATACATAAAGGTAAAGGTACCTCCTGCACATTTGTGCAGTCGTGTCTCACTCTAGGGGCCGGTGCTCATCTTCGTTTGTTAGCCAAAGAGCCAGCATTGTCCGAAGACGCTTCCAGTCATGTGGCCGGCATGACACATGCAGAACGCTGTTACATTCCCACCGAAGTGGTACCTATTCATCTACTTGCATTTGCATGCTTTCAAATTGCTAGGTTGGCAAGAGCTGGGGCTAGTGCGGGAGCTCACTCCGTCACACGGGACTAGGGATTCGAACCTCCGAACTTGCGATCTTCCAATCGACAAGCCTGGCATCTTACCCGCTGAGCCACCACGCCCATCTACATACATACCTGCAAAATCTGATATTTATTTATTTAATTTATATTACTGTATGTACTGTAGAAGCTGTTGGTGTGTTTTCTTGCATATGCAGAGTATCAGAAAGCATTTGGCATTAGAGACCAGTAATGATGCCAGGCATTGCAGTAAATCAGTTGTATTAGTTATTCATACAAAAACAGATATTTACAGTTCTCTTCCAGATCCCTGAAGGTATTACAAATCTTTCACCACTCGCCAGAAAAGAGAGAAGTAGTAGTAGTAGTAGGAAGCAGGCAGGCAGGAGAAGGCAGGCTTTTTTCAACCTGGATCACCTGATGCCTGACCCCCCCCCCTCCTTTCAATCTTTTAACGTGAGAGCACCTGATGCCTGACCTTAACATGTGCAGGTGCTTAATTAACAAGGCTTATTACTTTGTGACTTACTCCTTAAAGTTGTGCTTTCCAAACTGCTGCTGTTGGCGACACACCAACGGCGGCAGTGGCGGCGGCACGGGGGCGTGCGCGGCGGCACGGGCATGCACGGCAGTGGTGCGGGGGGGCGCGCAACGGTGGTGGTGTGCATGGTGGCAGCGGCCTTGCTAAAATGTGGAAGCGCTGATGGCGCACCGCTGCCACCCCGCTGTGCACACCGCCACCGCTGAACATGCCCCTGCGCCGCCATGCGCGCCCCCGCGCTGTCGCTTTGTGACACACTAAACTGTGTGTTGTGACACACTAAAGTGTCACGACACAGAGTTTGGAAAGCTATGCCTTAAACAATAATACACCAACAGAAGCTTGCTCAAAAACAAGATCTGTTACAAAGACCCAGCAATTGTTAGGGTTCCATTTGTGTCTGAGAGATTTCAGGGTAACTTGAGAAATTGTTCTGAATTGGAGTTTGGAAATGCAAAGCAT
Source organism: Charina bottae (assembly GCA_023362775.1). Taxonomy (NCBI): domain Eukaryota; kingdom Metazoa; phylum Chordata; class Lepidosauria; order Squamata; family Charinaidae; genus Charina; species Charina bottae. Next base: position 3,378,913 of record JALMGJ010000028.1, on the reverse strand, counting down.
GTAAACAGATTCTATGAGGGCAAACATTTGTAGGAGGCGAGCTGTGTTAGTCCATGGTAGCAAAAAATAAAGAGGAGTCGGGTAGCACTTTTTCCAACTAACAAATTTTATAAAAATGCACAAGCTTTTGTGGGCTATAGCTCAGTTCATCAGCTACATAGATACATAGTGGCTAGACTAGGGTTTCTCAACCAGGGTTCCGTGGAACCCCAGGGTTCCGCGAGAGGTCACTCGGGGTTCCCTGGGAGATCACGATTTATTTAAGAAATTATTTCAAATTCAGGCAACTTCACATTAAAGAAGTAAGTTTCATTCTTTATTTTCAGTTTAAGAACACTGTTAATGCATATATACAGGCCTACACGTGAAACAAATATAATAATTTTGTAACTTCTGGCCTATATTTGAGCCTGAATGTGCAGACTTTTTAAAATTCCTTATTACCTTGCTTTTTTTTTTTTTAAGTTTGGGTTCATTTTCGTTCTCATTAGGACAGACTTTCCATTCCCTGAAGGAAGCCTTTTGTACAATTTCCTGGATACTGCTGGAGAGCCATGCTGGCCTCTTCATTGACTCCCACCCTCCCTCAAATATTTAGCAAAAGGTTAAGGAAAAATTATTACTTATTAAAATAAATGGTACAGTCCAATCAAAGGCAAGCTTTTTAAAGCTGCATTGATTTCAAGTTGGATTGTGCCAACTGTTTTCTTCTTTCTCCATCTGAGGTTTTAACTTGGTCATTGCGCTGTTGTCAACACTGTCAAGAGAACACTGGAAGTCAACTCAAGACAGCTCGCACAAGTGGCCATCAAGTGTGGCATACACCAAGGTGATGCACTGTCCCCGCTGCTGTTCTGCATGGGCTTGAACCCCCTCAGCCAGATTATCACAAGAACTGGATACGGATACAAGTTCAAGAATAGAACTACTATCAGCCACCTCCTCTACATGGATAACATCAAGCTGTATGCTAAGAGTGAACAAGATATTGACTCACTGATCCACCTGACACGGATCTACAGTGAGGATTGTACATTGGGATGTAATTCCGACTAGAGAAGTGTGGCCGGATGGTAGTAAAGAGAGGGAAGGTAGTTAAGACTGATGGGGTGGAACTACCAGAAGGCCACATAGCAGACATACAGACCAGCTACAAGTACCTTGGTATCCCACAGTCATGGGATACCATGGGAACCACGATGAGGCGGCAAGGAAGACAGAAACATCCAAGTACCACCAAAGGATAAGACAGGTCCTGAAGAGCCAGCTCAATGGGAAGAACAAGATCCATGCCATTAACGTTTGCCCTGCCAGTCATCAGATACCCTGCCGGTACAATGAGGACATGGGAGCTGCTTTTGTGAAGACCCGGAAGCTCCTCACAATGTACGGAGGCGTTCACCCCAAGTCCAACATCCAGACACTACACCAGGCGGAAAGAGGGCGGGCTGGGTCTGGTGAGTGTCAAAGCCACTGTCCTGGATGAGACCCAGAGCATCCAGGAGTACATCAGTTAAGATGGCACCTAAAGATGAGTTGCTGAGAGAATGCCTGAAGCAGCAGCAGACATGGAAGAAAGATCAAGCAGAGGAAGTGCCATGGCAAGACAAGACCCTGCATGGGATGTACCATTGACAGATAGCTGAGGTGGCTGACCTTGGGAAATCCTACCAGTGGCTGGAAAGGGCTGGACTAAAAGACAGCACTGAGGCACTGATCATAGCAGCACAAGAACAGGCACTAAGCACCCGATCCATAGAAGCAGGGGTCTACCACACTAGACAGGACTCAAAGTGCAGACTGTGCAGAGGCCTGAGAGACAGTCCAACACATAGTGGCAGGGTGTAAGATGCAGGCAGGAACAGCATACACTGAACGGCACAACCAAGTAGCTGGCACTGTGTACAGGAACATCTGCACAGCATATGGGAGATTCCATAGAAGGTCGTGGAGAATGACAGGGCTAGAATCCTGTGGGACTTCCAGATCCAGACAGGCAGGTAGGTATTGGCCAATCAACCAGACATCGTGGTAGTAGACAAGGACCAGAAGACGGCGGCGGTGATAGATGTAGCGGTGCCAAGTGACAGCAACATCAGGAAGGACTATGAGAAGCTGGAGAAGTACCAGCACCTGAAGGAGGAACTAGAGAGGACGTGGAAAGTGAAGGCCAAAGTGGTCCCAGTGGTGGTAGGAGCACTCGGGGCTGTGACTCCTAAGCTGGGAGAGTGGCTCCAACAGATCCCAGGAACAGCATCAGAGCTCTCTGTCCAGAAGAGTGCAGTACTAGGAACAGCTAAGATACTGTGCAGGACCCTCAAACTCCCAGGCCTCTGGTAGAGGACCCGAGGTTGAGGAAGACACATACCACCCATAGGGGTGAGAAGGGAATTTTTTATTTTTTACATACATACATACATACATACATACACATACATACACACACATACATACATACATATACATACATACACACACATACATACAGTACATACATACATGAAATAATTTTAGCTGTTTTATTTTGTAGGTAGAATCTGTGTAATTGACATCCCCAAACACAAATTCAAAGTTTTAAGTTCAAACCAGACCAATATTATTTTTGGAATACATTTTGAAGAGTATAAGTAGCAATAGTTAACCATTCAAATTTTAGAAATAATTCAAGGAGGGAAACAGCATCAGCTTAGACTTACTTACAATTGAGTAATTTTAATGTTCTTTCACATTTTGTCAGAGGCAGTACTCAAATTGAAGAACAAGCAGAAGTTCTCCCCATTTTTGTCCTCCATGATGACTCACCAGTTAATGAAAAGTGGTATGGGTACCTGACTTATCTCACCACCCAAAACATTTTTCTTCTCCAGGGCAATATGTACATATTTGCTCATGGGGGCATTTTCCATAGTGTAGTGCAGTTTTATGAATCAGCTACAATTATGGGACCTTACTTATTTTAAGATTTTTAAAGTGACAATAAGAAGTTCTTCAGGTTTCCCTTTTTGCTTTTATCTTCTTCAAAGTTAAGCATTTTTTTTAATTGACTGGAAAGGATTTTGGCTTTATTCTGTATCCTGGAGGATTGACATGTGGGTAATCCAACTGTGGAAGTTCTGAAAGGAAACATAGATTAAGCATTATATATGCTATATAATACTTATAATCCTCATAATGTTACACATAAGATATCCAGATAAAAAGTACATTTTAAAATAACTAAATATATATACTTTTTAATGAATTATATATATATAATTCTAGAAAGGCTGAATCGTTGTTTAAAAATCTCATTGTGTGCTAATCAGGTACATAGACTCATAGACCTTAGAGGTCATCTAGTGTGAGATGACCACCCAGCCTGTTTGAAGACTTCTCTCAAAGGAGAACTCTCCACTTCAGGTGGGAGCCAATTCCACAGGTGTTAGCTCAAACAATCAAGAAGTTTCTCCTGATAGCTAGACTGAACCTGTTTCCTTGTAATTTTAAACCACTTATTCTGGTCCTGCCCTCTGAGGCAACAGAAAGTTGTCCACTCTCATTTCTGTGTGACAACCCTTCAGACAGTTGAAAACCACTCTAATATCTTCTCTCAGCCATCTTTTCTAAACATATCCAGATCCTTTGACCATTACTTAGAGGACTTTATTTCCAGACCCTTTACTATATTTGTGGTAGTCTTCCGAAATTCCTCCAATTTGTCACTGTCCTTTTTGAGTTGCAATGCCCAGAATTGGACACAATATTCCAAATGAGGTCTAAGCAGGGCAGAGTAAAGTGGAAGAATTACTTCCCACAATCTGAACTCTTATGTTCTCTTAATGAGATTACATTGTGGTGATAAGAGGGGCAAAAACATGTTTATTTTTCCATTCTTATCTCTGCAGTAGCAGCCAGCAGCCTTGTTCAAAGTAACCCACTCCCTGTAGGAGGCTGATGTGAGGAATATTCTAGGCACTTATCAGATAACCACTCAGATCTGCTCAGTTAGACTCTGACTGGGCAAATCTGTGCAGGTTGACTGAGCCTCTTCCTTCTCCTGTTATTTGAGGGGCATTTGTCCTGAGGAAATAGACAGGATCCCTGAAGCTGCCTTTAGATCTCTGCCCTGGTTGATTAAAGCTGCCTGGAAAGTGATGTGTGGTTGGATTCTTGCAGTAGTGCTTGTATCCTTGAAGGAAATGCAAGCATTCCCTAGAGTTTTGAGTTGCCATTCTTTAAGTGCGCCCTGAAGATCTGAGTCTTTCCCCAAATGCTGAGCTAGGGAAGTATGTGCCTTCTGTGGGAATTGTATTAATGTGCTGGGTGTTATTAGACACTAGGTTAATGACTCCTTTTGCTTTTATTGCTTTTCAGCTTGTATGCTACCCAGACACATTATACGTAAGAAGGCCTATAAATGTGATGCATAAATTAATACTAAATAAATAATGCACCCTAACAGTATTTGTCTTTTTAGCAGCTACATCACATGGCTGGCTCATGTTTAATTTCTGCTTGGCAAGGATGCCCAGGTATAAAATTAACATACTTGAAATTAGTATCTTTCCTCGCAGTTTACTCATACTAAGTAACCTAAAAACTGACTCCCCCAGTGGAAAATACAAAACAGAATTCCAAGTACATCTGTAGCCAATCACTGTGTACTACTTGGATAGGTATGATCCAGTAAGAAACATTAATACATATACAAAGCCATATACAAAGTATATAACAAAGAAAGCTCAATTACTGAAGCACTTTGTACACACTGCATGATATATGGAGTTTAAGCACACACTCCCCCCACACAAAAAAAGAACACTTTCCTCTAGTGATACTCCTGCAATCATTATGTTGCATTCAAAAGAATGACATTTGGCAATCTCATTATTTTGTATCACATTCAGGTTTCATTTCGTAACAAGTACAGCTCAGTAAAAGCTGTAATGCTTCTACTAGTCAGATTATGATGGTTGGAAGAGAATGACACTACCACTTTCCATAATCCCTCACCTCAGACAAGATCACTGAAAGGTAGGAGACAGGTATTAAAGTTAAACAATTATTCGGTAGGCCAGTCTGATGATCAGAATCAGATACATACTTGTCTTTCTTCCAAGACTCTTTCTCTAGGAGATGAAACCACACCTGGGATCTTTAGAATGCTAAGCTTGTGTTCTTCCAATGAATTATAGATTCACATAAAGTATGCCTAATGGATCTGGGCTGCAAATATCCAAATGCCCACTGAATGTCAGCAAAGTTACAGAAAAAAACCCTCAGCTTCCATCTAGTGGTGATGTGGATTTTGGCAGCACAGATCTAGCAGCCTCATAAAGGCTTCACGGTAGGGTGCCAGGGATGGGATCATCCTCCATACAGGTTGGAGGAGAGGCAGACAGCCTACATCAAGGGTTTTTCCTTTAAGAATTGAGAAAAACTTAATTAGAGGGATACTTTTTAGCCATACAATTAGAATGCTGCTTAGGGAAGGCAAAATGGAGGAATCCTGCTCATATTTTAGCTGAAACGGTTGACCTTTCCCACTGTGCTATTATGCAACTTAGAAAGCTTGTATAAGTTTGATATTGTAGCTTGTGTTCTTCACAGTGCACATCCCACATTTATGTTCTCCACAATGCTGGCTATTCTGAAGCAACAGTATATATGCAGTGATTAGTTGTGGGAAGCAAATGTCTTACAATACCTTTTTTTGACCTTTGATACGGTTTTCTAGGCAACATTTTCAAAAGTGTTTTGCCATTGCCTTCTTCCTAGGACTGAGAGACTGACTGGCTCAAAGTCACCCAGCTGCCTTTTGTGTCTAAGGTGGAACTACAACTCATAATCTCCCCAGCTTCTAGTTCAGCCCCTTTAACCACTACACCAAACTAGCTGTCTACAATACCCATACCTTTCTTGCAAAGATGCCCTACACAGGCCTTCTGGGCAGAGTGTAGTGGTAGTTTATGAAGAGGGAGGTGCTGTGGGTGCTTTGTTGTATACTAGGTTACATGATATCATTGTACTTATGTTGTGCATACTCACAGCACAATTACAACAGGAACAAAGGAAACAGTAGAGAGGTGGCAAGCACAGAATAGAGTAAGATACTGTGCTTCAAGAAAACAGCTACACCCAAAATATATCAAGAATTGCTATTAAAGTGAATTTTGATTCAATTGATGACACATAGATTAAATAAGTGCTTGCTTAATATACCAATGCCATATCGTGGTGTGGCTGTGCAACTTCAAAAATGAAGTGATAAGAGGTGCTTCAGAATGGATAGGAGCATAAGCATGGTATCTTTACTTCAGGCATTACACAAGTCTGAAAATAAGATGTAGCTTATTTAAAGAGATGCTAGCTTCACATGTGTTCTGACAAACATCTTCCAAAAAAATTTTGATGCATCCACAGCCTTAGTAGATAATATGTTAATGAGTATGATTGTCCCCAGGTACTTCATCCTGCAATCATGAAAAAACTGTCTAAGAACATGCTAGCTTTACTTGACCATTTAGATCAACACAGTATTCAAAATTTCTTGCTTGCCCACTTAGCAAATGGGTAAGAGTCAGCAGTTCTTACCAAGAATGCATAAAGTCCAAACCCCAGTGAAACATGCAAGAGCACATGGGATTCTGATCCTGTAAATGTGAGAGAGCAGATAGAATACTTGGGAAATAATTGGAATAAAAAGACTGAACAGCCAAAAGAACTTCCAGTTTCAATCCTGGAGTTGTGCAATAGAAAGTCTATCCAAGCTGAATTCCTTATCAAGAGAGATCCAGAACTGAAAAGCAATTAGACGCAAAACAAAGATCTCAGCCCTTTTGAGATTGAACACAGGATGTGGTGAAATAAAAGAATCAGAATTTTGACCTTGAGGAATGAAAGGAGAACTGAAATACGTTTTTGGCTACTTAATTGAGTGAGCATTACAAACGCCAAACTTTTAGAACACAGCTGGGGGAAAAGACAAAAGTCATCTAACAGAAAAAAGTCATCTAACAAACTGATCTATTTAGAGATAGAAGATGATTCAGAATTAGACGTATTTCTTTTAAAAGTTCTGGGTTTGACTATTTAAAGATACCCTCATTAATAAAATGGTAAGTATGGCACTTTCTAAGTGAAGTAGTCATTGCATTTACGTGGGATTAAATGTTTATTCAATGAAAATTAATAAACTACAGTAATAAGTACATGCCTCATACCATCATTTCATACTCTATTGCAAGCAGTTATAAAACTGTGAGTCTTACATACTTATTGAGAACATATCCTTTAGCCAAGGTGATGACAACCAAATATTCACAATACACATACGTATACATAAAGCCACCATGGCTTAGTTCTTCAGCAACAACACTGACTAAAACCTTTCATTCATGGATGAATCCCAGTTCTGTGTAATACTATTCATGTATAAAAGGGAAATAGAGAAGCAACGTGGTATGGTGGTTAAGGACCAGGGGTGAGGAGGTCCAGGTTCTAGTCTACCCTCAGCCATGGAATTTCCCTGGGTGACTTTGGACCAGTCACGGTCTCTCAACGCAAGATACCTCACAGGATTATTGTTGTGAGGAAAAATAGAAGGGAGCACTATGTATCTGTGCAAAAGGCAAGATATACATCTGATAAATAAATAATACCTGAGGCCTGATGATGATTTCCCTCTTTTGGATCCAGAATGACTATGAATAAGAGGTGTACTTTTGTTTGAAGGTATCTTCAAGTTTGGTGTTTTTAAGCTGTATTCCTCTCTACTTATTCCATGATGCCTTGTTGTTTTTTTGCATGAATTGCAGGTAATTAGCTACAGAGAGAAGGAAAGCCCACGTGCTATTAAGCTTGTTTCTACTTTGACATTAATATACACCAGAACTACTCTAGTGGAATTTTTTATGAAAATAATTGAAAATTCACAGGAAACATTTGCAAATCTACAAAGTTCTACCAAAAAAACTTGTAATAGTGACTCATTTAGTAAAGTAGAAAACAATGTCTCAAACTTTATATATGCCAAATGCATCATAGGCTTCTGCAAAACTGAGTTTGGAAGTTGCACAACTGCATTTTGGGCAACAAGAACATGATGTCTGAAGGCACCAAGTATTCAGCTCTTTTTTTTTCAACACTATTTTTTGCTGTATCAGTGGATTCCTGCAGTGGTCAGGAAGTTAGACTAGGTGGATCTCAAAGATCATATCCAATATTCTATGGTCAAAGTTGCTCCAGTTACCGCGTCCTGCAAAATTGCTGTGAAATGAGGTCCTTCTGCAGTCAGAAATATGGATTTATGTTTAGAAAATAGAGAAAAAAATCCTAAAGCTGTATGAATCACATTATGCTGTTAATACTCACCAATTCTGGCACTACTGTATCTAATAATACAATGGAAAAGAGCTTTTGTTGTTGTTTCTAATAATTTACATTTTTTAACTTACTGTTTTAGTTAAGAACTCTTTGACTCCATTAATAACCCAGTGATGCTATTATGAGGCAAACTGCTTCAAGTTTAATCTTACCAGGGCATTTTTTGATTCCTTGTACTTCTTCAAGAGCTTTGTTTGCTTTAAACTAAGTCTGTAGTTTTTTCTTTCCCGATTAAGTATTTTTTCTATCCGTGGTGTTATTTTCATTTTGGGTAACAGACGCATCCTATAGTTATTGGGAAAAAGAAACTGGAAACAGTAGTAGCACACCCAATTTACATTATCTTCATTTTTGCCTGTAAATAACAATAACAGTAAAGTTCTGTGAATTTTATTTATAAAGTAATATGCTGAAAAACAATCAGATTAAAAATTTCAGTGTTTTTAAGTTGGGGTTTAGTAAGATGGTAGCCATAAAGGCACATAACCCTAGCCAGACCCACTGCCAACTGTTGTGTCCTGCGATCTTTCCTCTCCACCAGAACTGCCTGGCACAGTAACCTGCTGCTCAGCTGCCTGAAAAAGTCCTTCTTAAGCTGCATGGAAGCAACTGAAAGTAATTCCCATTTCTATGGCAGCAGAACCTGGCATTTTTAAAGCTGATTCCACAAACAAAAAGGGATACCACAGGATTGCCGTTCTCTCTCCAGAAAATATATGCTGAAAATATATAAAAGGAAGAAGTTGACTATTTGCATATATGTGTGAGAAACTCTCTGGGGGGAGAGGAGGGGAGGCAAGATGTGTGTTTAATATGTTTACTCAGAAAATGTACAAAAGTTTTCAGACTTAGTTATTTTCAGGAAGCACTTAACTAAATAAGGATATTTTTTTATTCCGGAACTATTTCTATGGAAATAGTCCACTTTTAAGAGAAAATTATTCATAAGTTTTAGCTTCCAGGCATACCAGTCATTTAACAACTTATATTCAATTCACCTGATAAAGTGGCTATGATAAATGTGTTAGTCTTTAAGATTCTATAGGACTGTTATTTTTGTGGCGACAGATTAATCCAGTTATCCCTGAGGAAATAAAGATTTCAAGGAGCAGCTTTGTGATTTTACTGAGAATATGTGATTATTTAGTAGCACATTGCTAAAGTTTTAATTATTTTCTTCAGTGTGTTGAAAAAGCAAGCTTCTATGAGACATTTCACTCAACCCCTCCCCAATCACATTGCTGGGTTATAATGAAATCCAGCCCCTTGAATTCAGGTCTCCTGCAAATTAAGCACTGCACTAATATTAGATAATGACAGAGAGATGACAGATAAACACTGGAGAAGAATCTAAACAATACTCCTAATACAATATTTTAGGTACGCCACTCTGGACTACACTGTTCATGTCATGACTTTTGTTGTTTATTCGTTCAGTCGCTTCCGACTCTTCGTGACTTCATGGACCAGCCCACGCCAGAGCTTCCTGTCAGCCGTCGCAATCCCCAGCTCCCCCACGGTTGAGTCCATCACCTCTAGAATAACATCCATCCATCTTGCCCTTGGTCGGCCCCTCTTCCTTTTGCCTTCCACTTTCCCTAGCATCAGCTTCTTCTCCAGGGTATCCTGTCTTCTCATTATGTGGCCAAAGTACTTCAGTTTTGCCTTTAATATCATTCCCTCAAGTGAGCAGTCTGGCTTTATTTCCTGGAGTATGGACTGGTTTGATCTTCTTGCAGTCCAAGGCACTCTCAGAATTTTCCTCCAACACCACAGTTCAAAAGCATCTATCTTCCTTCGCTCAGCCTTCCTTATGGTCCAGCTCTCACAGCCATAGGTTACTACAGGGAATACCATTGCATCATGACTTCCCATCCCACTTTTTTCTTTCCTGCGTGCAATCATGATCAGAATGGAAATGAAAAAATGCATCTAAAATGAAAACATTCAATTCATTCCTTTTAAATTACAGAATTATTGACCACAGGATAGAAATTTCACTTTCACATTTAAGAAGAAAAGTAATTTATAGACTCAATTTTTGAAAGATTAAAAGTCCTGAAGGAACGGAAAAGAGGAATCTCAAAAGCTTTTAATCCTGGTGCACCACAGCCCCTGTGCAATTACCTTCTATGTTGCTGAGTGTCCATCTGTGGAGAAGACATGACAAAAAAGAAATGAGCTATTTATAATGTTTATATAACTCTCTTACTACATTACATCAAGGTGATGCATAACAAATCAAAATCAATAATAAAAAAAAACATAAAAAACAACAGAAGAATAAGAGTAATTTTAAAATACTGTCCAGAACAGAAAATTGTTAAAAAATAAATTTAAATAGTAAATAGCATGTTTCCCAATATACTGTAGTGTCTTCATCTGTCAGGCCCAGCCCAAGAATGATGAAGAATCAGTCCATTCAAACTTCAGTTCTTTATTTGCTCACACCATACAGACAGAAACTTGCCAGACTAAAGCTACTCTACCTAACCTAAGGGGAAATAACCTGGGAGAGCTCTAGGGCAGGGCTATTCTGAACCTCTTCATTTTCCCACCATTGCTTCCCAGACGGTGCCTCCTCTTATCTCTTCCACCTCCTTGGAATGTGCTCCCTCCTTCCTGACTTCAGGTGGGGACCATGGCGGACTGAGCAGCTGTGCCCGCGGGCTTAGCGGGCAGAGCTGACAATGTGGCAATTTTTTTTGGACTCAGGCAGGTTTTCCTGAAGCCCAGAAACGTTCTCTGGATAAAGGAGAACACCTGGAATCATCCCATCTGTCCTCCGGACAGCTGCTTGCTGCCAGAAGATCGCAAACAGTGTTTCGTGTTCAACTGGTAAGAGCCAGCTGGGAGGCGGGGCTGTCATCATTTTCCAAGCCGCGCTGTAGCCTTAAAGGGTCACTAAGACCAGCCACCCCATTTCTAAATCACTAAATTTATGGGGGTTTTTTAAGTGTGCATAACCTAAGAGAAGCTTTCTATAGCGAGGAGAAGCTGGCTCTCTTGGTGCTTATCGTTATTTTTGGGATTATTTTTTTAAAAAATCTTTTTTAAGTTTTGGACTTCGTTTTCCTTCCAAATATAAAGGAGGATTGAGAGTAAACAATTGTCTTCCTGTTATTATTTTTGTACTAAATTTGAAGATATTAGTATTTTCCTACACGTTGAATCAGCTGATTTGAACCTTCAGCTTTCTGTTTCTACTTTCCCTTGGGAACTGTCTGCCTATCTCACTCTTGCTTGTGTAAATACATTCCGGAACTTTTCCGTATCTTTGACTTTCGCTGGTTAAGTTCCTAGGGGGCGCCATAACCTACTGCGTGAGACATGGAAGATTTTAAACAGATTTTTTCTGACTTCTACCAAGCTTTTATAAAAGCTATTCAGGACATCTCAGAAAATATGAGGTCCAAAATGTGCCATCAGGTTGGGGATGTGGTGGATGAAATTGAGGAATTCAACAGTGATAGAAATGTTTCTTCTAAGAGTGAGATTAGGATGTCTATTGAGATGCTGGATGAAGATTGGATAGTGGAGTTGGAGAAATTTAATAGAGAGAGATCTGCAAGCAATAAGTGAAACTGACTTTCTGGTGGAATGCCATGGAAAAGAAGGGGTCATTATGTGTGGGAGGTTTTTTGAAGAGAAGCTGGAATTTTTGAGGGGGCCAGTTGGGCTGTTTGATTTTTTCAAGAGAAAAGCTCTGTGCACATTGTGGGGATATGTAAATGCTCTGGTTTATTTTGAAGTACAATAAGGGTTAAAGAATGTTTATCTGGATTGCTTTACGGGTTTGACTGATGTTATTTGCTTTTAAGGATTTGGATTAAGACTATTAGGGTATAAAAATGTTTATTTTGATGGTTTTAAGGATTTGATTTAAGGCCAGTATTTTGAATTGTTTTTGTTTCTTGGGTTTATGAAGATTAAGATTATTAAAACTGTTGTATAATGGCAGACAATTTATGTGCTTTTTAGTTTGATTATTATAGTAGAGAGAAATGTATAGAATAGTAATAGGAAGGGAATAATTACATAAGTGTTATCTTTTGGGGGGAAGTTGTTTAGGGTGTCTATATGAATTTTTTAAAATTTTAATATAAGGGGGTACTGTACTTAGTGATTTTTATAATGTACTTAGTGATTTTTATAATGTGATAAAGTGAAATGACTTATAGAAATAATGTGGTTTTGGTTTAATATAGAGCAAGAGATTGATTATGGAAATTTTTGTATATCCTTGCTGTTAAAAGTCGGAATTCACATCTTTCTGTAATTTTGAAAAAAAAATTATCTTGTGTTTTCACACCTTTTTAGTTCATTTTACTTTTTTTGTAGTTTTTTGTAACAAACAAACGGATAAAACAAACAAACAAGCTTTTATCCTTGTCTCAAAACTTAATTAAATTCTTTGAAATAAAAGGAATGTGCTCCCTCCTTCCTGAGAACCAGCGGAACCGCCGAAATCCACCGCATCATCTGAGATAACTATAGTCATTTGAGAAATATCAACAATAAAATGAGCTTGTGGTAAAAGAAATATAGAAATATTCTCACGAATATTGACAATCAGAAATGCAGAATTCAACTGGGAATGTCTGAAAAGTATGAATTACAGAAAATGAATCTGGGATATTCACAAACATTTAACAGAAGTTGCCAATTTCAGAGATCAAACTGTTTAGAACTTATTCATTCATTTTAACTGATCAAAGCATTTTATATGGTTGTGCTTACAATGTCTTAAATTAACTTCGCACAACAATTAAAAATTTTGAAGATAACATGCCATAAGAGTTTTGAAGAAATACAAAACTGAATACCTGTCTAGTGATCACTTTTTTAAGGAGAAAAATGGGTATGTACCAGTTTCACAATAAACACTCTACTTAAATTTATATTAGTGGTGAGCAATAGATAGATGGTTCATTCATTAGCCTCCTAATAACGGCTGGGAGGTATGTAAAGAATGTTGGACTACTGTTGATTCTGACCTGATTCAGTAAGGTAATTCTTAAATAATGCATATTATCTTGCTGAAACTGTATTGACATGTGTACAAGGGAGTTTGAAATGTTGAAGTAAAAAAATCTGAAGGCTTAAGGACTGAGAAGTGACCTCCATGGCCATATCTATTATAAAAGACTACTATGAGGATCAGAGGCCATGAACGACAGAATTAAAACATCTTCAGGTAAATAAAGGATTTACTGTCAGTTATCGGTCTTGTTTACATCTGATTTAATTAACACACACTGAACGACTCCGCATATTCTAGTATCTAAAGAAACGCGCCAACTTATGTAAGTAGTCATTAGGGTGGATGGCGGAGCCTCTTATGGGGGCTTTGGTTAATTTGGTTTCCTCTTCTGGACATACCTCGCTCTTTTCTTGCTTTTATTGTTTATCTTACTGCGTTTAAATGTTGCACCCGCCCAGAGTTCTTAATTAGACGACCTTCTAAATCTGACAAATAAAAATAGGTTACGAACTACGAAACAACGAGGGAGTAAGGGAGAGGGTTATAAACCACGAAACTTGGCCAAACCCGAAAATGCGGCAGCCGCGACAGGAGTGAAGATGAGCGCTATAGAGGCATTTTGGAAACAGAAAGAAAAGACGAACGGGAAAGCCACGTGCACATAAAGCCTTACAGCAAAAACCGCGCTTGGGCTGGGCACGTTCCCGAAAACTGTCGAGCTGCAGCTTCCAAGAACCGGCGCTTTCCCATCTTCTCGTCGAAACCAAATCCAACGATGCCCCAGGAGTGGGAAAAGCTAGACCGGCACAAGCTTGATAGACGACGGAACCGGAAAGAACTCCAGGCTTTTTTTCGGTTACGGGGGGAAACAATAATTCCCGCACGAACGTTCCGCGTTAGTCAACTAACAAATATGACTCTAATGCCTCTTGGGGAAAGACGGGCGAGCGTTTATAAGTCCTTTTCTTTGTGGCTGAGCTTTGCCCACCAGCAGCAGCACATTATTTTAAACGGCGGTTGCTAATTGTTTTGACTGGATTACTAAAGGAGACGAATAAAATATTAGATTTGAGGGCTAAGCAAGAAACAGTTTGTGCGTGTTGGTTGTGAAAAGAGGAAAAGGTTTCAGATGACAGGTAGAGCCATTCAGGCATATACAAAATGTTTTGAACTTGAAACATTTTGAGTCTCAAACGGCTGATCCAATCTTACTGGAAGTTATTTCAGTTTAGGACAACTCTGTTTCAACTTAAAATTAGAGTTGTAATTCAGAATGGTTACAACATTGTTGCAACACTTCCAATGAGGTCAGAACAGCAGTTTCAAACCCAGAGTGGTTTTGAACTATTAAATTTTTTAAATTCAAAATATTTTGCACACCTCAAGAATTGTCAGGTGTAGGTTCTAGTTTTAAATGCAGAAGAGGATTTTTATGTCATGTCAGGAAAAGAGACATCTGTGTGCAGTCTTTCTTCCAACCTTTATTTGACTAAATTGATTAACAGGAAGGCTTTTACATTAGTGATGTTCACTGACCCTGACTACAGTAACCTAGCTTCCATAAAGGGATGTGTGTTAATCTCGCCCACATGTGGTCAACATGTTTTCAGATATAGCACCAACCAAAACTGGGGAAAAGTAAGGGGAAAGCATTTGTCTATAAAAAGGCTATGAAAGTCCTTCTATATAGCTGGGTTCCTCATACTGGGATGGATTTGCTGTATGTTTGGATAAAATCCCTCATATTCAGAATTAAAATGGATGCTATTTGTTATCAGAAATGGGTATCATTAGAATACTATCTAGTTGTGTTTGAAGGAAACAGTGGTGTGCCCCCTTTTCAAGAGGTCATCCTTGGACCCAACAGTGTTGGATAATTTTTGTCTAGCCTCTAACCTTCCCTTTCTAGGGAAGGTTATTGAGAGGGTGGTTGGCACTCAGCTGCAGAGGGCCCTGGATGAAGCAGGTTATCTAGACCCTTTTCAGTCTGGGTTCAAGCTAGTATACAGTACTGACATGGCATTGGTTGTGCTTGTGGATGACCTCTGGAGGGCTCAGGATGGAGGTGGTACAACTGTCCTGGTCCTCCTGGATCTCTCAGCAGCTTTTGATACCATCAACTGTGGTGTCCTTCTGGACCGGGTTCAGGGATTGTTCAGTCCCCGTTGGTGTTGGCGGGGAGGGGGAAAGCCCTAGTCTCCTAAAGTGTGGGGTGCTGCAGGGCCTGGGTCTCTCACCCTCCCGTTTAACATCTACATGAAACCGCTGGGCTGGACTTGTGGGAAGGCCAAGAAATATTGGGAGCAAATATGTATTACAATTCAAAAGATTCTTAAAGTGAATATACAATTGAAACCAGAACTTTTCTTTTGGGCTTGATGGACCAACAACTTGAAAGAAAATTTGGGACTCTGTTTCTGTATAATATATGATAACAGCAGCAAGACTTTTGTACACACACAAGGCAAAAGCATTGAATGCGGTCAACCAATTGCAAAACTATGGGAGGATGATTTGGATTCTGAATTTGACAAATCTCATGGAATTCCTCATGGCACAATATTTCTGTAAAATCTATCTAAGTAAGACTGAGTGTGGTATTACACTGTTAAAATTACTATATAGTAATGTAAGGGTTAGCTTAGCTTACCTAACGCCATCTTGCTTTTGGAAACTGCTTGCTGTTAGAAACTAGGTGAGAGGAGACGCAGGGACCTTGCTGCTGTCTCTAGGGAGATAACGCTCAGCAAGGATTGTTTAACTTACCAGGAGACATGCAGACTGCCCCTGGAGGTCTCTAGGATGCTTACTGCTAGCAATGCAGATTCAGGAACCTTGCCCTGTTACTAGGAGGAGAGTTCACGATGCTTTCTTACTGAGCTTTGCAAACCCTATATAAGTACTGTACTTGCGATGTGTGTGTGTGGATCTTCCCAGACATTTTACTGTCATGATGTCTGTGGAGACCTCCAGCCAGCTTTGTCTTGGCCAAAATAAATGCTGTTACTTTAAATCTCCAAGCCTCGACTCAAGACTGTTATTGGTAACTTCAGGAACTTGGGTAAAACAGTGTAAGCAGGGGCCTTACAGTAATTATATAATATGTGTATCATATAATATATACAACATACATGGTCCACTGAACAAACGTGGTCCACTGGAGGAGGGAATGGCAAACCACTCCAGTATCCTTGCCAAGAAAACCCATGGACAGTATCAAAAGGCTAAAAGATATGACGCCGGAAGATGAGCCCCTCAGGTCGGAAGGTGTCCAATATGCTACTGGGGAAGAGCGGAGGGCAATTCCGAGTAGCTCCAGAAAGTGTGAAGCGGCTGGGCCAAAGCCGAAAGGACGCTCAGTTGTGGATGTGTCTGGAAGTGGAAGGAAAGTCCGATGCTGTAAAGAACAATATTGCATAGGAACCTGGAATGTAAGATCAATGAATCAAGGTAAGCTGGATGTGGTCAAACATGAGATGACAAGATTGAACATCGACATCTTGGGAATCAGTGAACTAAAACGGACAGGAATGGGCGAATTTAATTCAGGAGACCATTATATATACTACTGTGGGCAAGAATCCCTTAGAAGAAATAGAGTAGCTTTCATAGTCAATAAAAGAGTGGGAAAGGCAGTACTGGGGTACAACCTCAAAAATGACAGAATGCTTTCAGTTCGAATCCAAGGCAAACCATTCAACATCACAGTGATCCAAGTCTATGCCCCAACCACTGATGCCGAAGAAGCTGAAGTTGACTGGTTCTATGAAGACCTACAACACCTTCTAGAACTAAAACCAAAAAAAGATGTCCTTTTCATCATAGGGGACTGGAATGCTAAAGTAGGAAGTCAAAAAATAACCGGAATAACAGGCAAGTTCGGCCTCAGAGTACAAAATGAAGCAGGGCAAAGGCTAACAGAGTTTTGTCAAGAGAACACGCTGGTCATAGCAAACACTCTTTTCCAACAACACAAGAGACGACTCTACACATGGACATCACCAGATGGTCAATACTGAAATCAGATTGATTATATACTTTGCAACCAAAGATGGAGAAGCTCTATACAATCAGCAAAAACAAGAAATGGATCTGACTGTGGCTCAGATCATGAGCTTCTTATCGCAAAATTTAGGCTTAAATTGAAGAAAGTAGGGAAAAACACTAGACCACTCAGGTATGACCTAAATCATATCCCTTATGAATATACAGTGGAGGTGAGGAATAGATTTAAAGGATTAGATCTGGTAGACAGAGTGCCTGAAGAACTATGGATGGAGGTTCATAACATTGTACAGGAGGCAGCAACTAAAACCATCCCGAAGAAAAAGAAATGCAAGAAAGCAAAGTGGCTGACTGATGAAGCTTTACAAATGTTGGGGATGAGATTAAATACTGGGAGAGGATATGTCTATGAAGGTTCTCAGTCATCCAGGTGGAATTGTCTGTAGCTTGAATCATGTCAACTGGATTTCTATTTTCTTAGTGGAAACGTTTCGCTCCTTATCCAAGGAGCTTCTTCAGTCTGAGCAAAGTTGGTAAGGGAATCCTAAATATGTTCCTAGGTAGCTGTGTGACCTATGTGTGATTAGGTAGCTGTGTGATTATCCTTCCTTTGGATAATCCAGTCTGCCTCACAGCATCCTGGATTATTATTTTCTAGAAGGTTAAACCAACCTTGTCTCAGTTTCCAACCTTTTTATGCTGCCGGGGATGATACTCTGCTAATCTTACTTACGTGAGAAAGGAAGGATAATATCCAAACAATATATCCTCTCCCAGTATTTAATCTCATCCCCAACAAGGGTTATGGGCCCAGAAGAGACAAAGCTTGAAGTATTTTGTGGATGTCGCTGGATTTTCTTAAGAGAGAAGAAAGATCCAAAGTGGACATTTTTTTTCTGGCGAGCACATGGTGACTTCCATTGTCTCCATTGTGAAAGGATTAACCCCACCTTTCCCTCGCAGTGCAGAAGGTAGGCAGAGAAAATCTTAGATTTTTTTTGTTGGAGATTTAAGTTTTTGATTTTGTAATTTTGGACATTTTTCAAATTTTTGATTTTTGAGATGGCTAATCAGAATCAAATTGAGGAGGGAAGCCTTAAGCTACCCAGACTAGGAGAGAACAATTTTATCCAATGGAAAAAGCGCCTAGAGGTGATATTTGATCTTAAAGATATCTTTAAGCCCAAGCTTCAATCAAGATATGGGAAAGGCAGAATAAGTTAGCAGTAGCCATAATTCTGAGTAGTATTTCGGATGTGCAGATGGTTCACATTAAGAAGGGGAATACTGCAGCCCAGATCCTTGAGAATTTGGAATTGTCATATGGATTTGCAAGTAAACGCTCTCACCGTGCCTGGGTGAGAGACTTATTTAAGTTGAAACTTGTGTCCAAAGCAGACTGTAACAGTCACGTGACAGAATTCCTAACTATTATTGAAAAACTAGAACTCTCAGAATACCCAATGCAGGAAGAACAGAAAGTTTGTTATTTCCTGGGATCACTTGGACCTAAGTTTGAGACTTTTGCAACTCTTATGGATGGGAAGACAGACTTAACTCTAAGAAAAGTAATTGCCCATCTAAAAGAAGAGTGTGTGGAAAGGAGACAAGAATCTCCTACCAGGACTGTAAAAGCCAATGATTCAAACTATGTGTCTAAATTCCAAGTGAAGGCTAAAGCCACACCTAAGAAAATTGTGTGCTTCAATTGTAATAAGGAAGGGCACATGGCTAAAGCTTGCAAAGCCCGAAAGTCACAAAATTTCCCTGCATTTAAGCAGCAAAACGAAAAGAAAGAGAAAAATGAGGGAAGTTTTCTCTTACAAGAAAAGAGTTTAACTGCTAACAGTTGTGACACCAAGTCAAACAAATGGATAATAGATTCTGGAGCCTCAAGTCATTTTACTCATGGAAAAGATTTCTTTGAGGACATTGAAAGTATTGACCCATCACAAGGTGGCAATATTCAAATTGCAGATGGCAAAATCATAAAAGCACATGGCGCAGGGTCAGGAGTCCTGAAGTGCAAGATAGGTTGTGAGACAAAAGAGAATCCCATACAACGGGTCTTGTATACTCCAGAACTGACCTGCAATATGTTTAGTGTCTCTACTCTGGCCAGAAAAGGTTTCAGTATATTATTTGAAAATGATGTGTGCCAGGTGTCTAAAGATGGGAAATTGTATGCTGAAGCAAATCTAATACATGGTGTGTATGAGATTAATCTTTCAGAACCCCAGTCTGCTAAAGTGGCGCGCTCAAACCAGAAGGATGAGGCGGATCCAGAACTTTGGCACAGAAGACTTGGACACAGAGACATCAATGCCATAGTAGACTTGCAGTGCAAGGAGCGTGCAAGAGGAATAAAGGTAGCACTAAACACTTCACCAACAACAAAGTGTGTAAGTTGTATCACAGAGAAAAGTGTCAAACCTTCTTTTCCACCGTGTACTGAACAGAGAAGTACCAAAGTGCTTGATATAGTTTACAGTGATGTGTGTGGTCCACTGAATGTTCCCTCAGTTGGGAAAAATAAGTACATTTTACACAACAAAGTTGACAAAAGAGGAAGTTTTGTAGATTTTTCTGAGCAATCAGAGAAAGAAACACAAGATCTCATATACTTTCCACCACAAATGTGTAACTGTCCAGATCTGCCTTCCGCAGCCATAACACCATCTACAGGGCATCAACAGGAAGAAGACGCAGAGGACCAGACTCTCAGCAGCAGCACCAGAGATGAAGGGGAACAGTCTTATGTGGAGATGCCTTCATTGGAGGAGGGTGAGGAAGCTGATGTGGAACCAGAACCACAGGTCAGATGCTCATCGAGATCCAACAGAGGTGTCCCACCACTACGACTGTCCTACCTCGCAGGATCGGCACAACCCCTAGAGCCTGCCAACTGGGAAGCGATAGAGGAGATGCCAGCCACTGAAGCCCGTCTCTGGAAGGATGCTGCGCAGGAGGAAATGAATGCACTGCACCAGAACAAGACCTGGACACTTACCCAGCTGCCTCCAGGGAAGAAGGCTATTGGAAGTAAGTGGGTCTTTAAGGTGAAACAAGATGCAGAAGGGAAAGTACAGCGCTACAAAGCGAGACTTGTAGCACAGGGATTCAGTCAACAGTATGGAGAAGACTATGATGCCACTTTCGCTCCAGTAGTCAGATACACCACCATCAGAATGCTTTTAAGCATAGCGGCTTCAAAGCAAATGCAAGTGAGGCACATAGACATAAAAACTGCATTTTTACATGGAGAAATCTCACAGGAGATTTATATGAAGCAACCCAAAGGTTTTGTCAAGCCAAATGAACCGCATTTAGTATGCAGACTTCAGAAGGGGCTTTATGGACTAAAACAGGGTGCTAGGGCGTGGAATGAAAAGCTACACACCATGCTAATGCAGTTGGGGTACAAACAAGGCCATGCAGACAAGTGTTTGTACTCAAAATGTAATAATGGACAATTTTCCTACATTCTGACATTTGTTGATGACCTAATAATTGCAACCGTAAATGACAGAGACTACTCCCAAGTAGTAAAACATCTAAGCCAACATGTGGAAGTCAAAGAACTAGGAAAAGTGCATTATTATCTAGGAGTTCAAATAGAGAGAGGAGAAGATGGTTCTTTTCTTCTAAGCCAGAAACAGAAGGTCACTGAACTAATTGACAGCCTGCAGATGCAAGAAGCGCACCCAGTTGCTACTCCTATGACTACTGACTTCCTAAAGAATAAAGAGGAGTCAGAACCTCTTCCTGACAACAGCAAATACAGGTCAGCAATAGGAAAACTTTTGTACCTGACCACAACATGTAGGCCAGACATAGCTAATGCAGTGGGGATTCTAACCAGAAAAGTGAATGCTCCCACTGAACGTGACTGGACAGCTGTTAAGAGAGTTGTCAGATACCTGAAAGGTACCATGGACTGTAAACTAAAGTTGCCAGCTGACAGCGATCCTGAACTGGTAGGTTAAACGGACGCTGATTGGGCTGGGGATGCAAAAGACTATAAATCAACAGGTGGTTATGTCTTTATGTTTGCAAATGGTCCCATTTCTTGGGGCAGTTATAAACAGAATTGTATAGCTTTGTCTTCTACAGAGTCTGAATACATTGCAGCTACAGAAGCATGCAGAGAAACGGCCTGGCTCGACCAACTGACCAAAGACTTTGGGTTAGTGCGCAAGAAGCCTGTTCGTCTCATGGAGGACAACCAGAGTTGCCTGAAGTTGTCACAGAGTGAGAAGTTCCATGCAAGAACAAAACACATCGGAGTGAAGTACCACTTCGTGCTTGAGGCCATTCAAGATGGACTTGTGGACTTGGCTTATTGCCATACCAAAGAGATGACTGCGGACATTCTCACCAAGCCTCTACCGAGAGACAGTTTCGAGAACCTTCGAGTCAAAATGGGACTCTGGGTGGTTTAATTAAAAGTTTGCATGAACTTGTTTTGTATGCCTGAGAAGGGGTTTGTGGGAAAATATAGCAGTCATACCAACAATTCATGTCTTGCTCTATAAGGACATGAAGAGGGCGGAGACTCGCAGTAACTTCCTGAAGAGAGAACTCTGTGAGATCACTTCCTTCTTCCTGTTCTTCCCTCTTTCCACCATGCTCTCGAGTTGAAAGGACACGTTGTCTGAGCTCTTCAAGCCCAGACAGAATGCTAAAGTCTATATATTCTATTTTTGTAACTTAATATGTTTTAAACCTGCCTTGACTCTACTACTGCAACTGCTGTTTTTGAGACCTAAATAATGTGAGTAAACATTACTTTTATTTCTTCACAAAACTGTGTGATTGTTGTTTTAAGAGGGACAAAAAGGGGTAATGCCAGGATAATCCAGTCTTCCTCACAGCATCCTGGATTATTGTTTTCTAGAAGGTTAAACCAACCTTGTCTCAGTTTCCAATTTTTTTATGCTGCCTGGGGTGATACTCTGCTAATCTCACTTACGTGAGAAAGGAAGGATAATATCCAAACAATATATCCTCTCCCAGTATTTAATCTCATCCCCAACAACAAATAGCTGAGGAAAGAAGGGAAGCAAAAGGCAAGGGAGAAAGGGAAAGATATAACCAACTGAATGCAGATTT
Organism: Charina bottae; assembly: GCA_023362775.1. NCBI lineage: Eukaryota > Metazoa > Chordata > Lepidosauria > Squamata > Charinaidae > Charina > Charina bottae. The sequence continues at coordinate 3,356,448 of JALMGJ010000028.1, read as the reverse complement.
CCAGAGAATAGCAAGGAGAGATAAGAAGGCCTTCTTAAATGAACAATGCAAAGAAATCGAGGAAAATAATAGAATGGGGAAGACTAGAGATCTCTTCAAAAAAATCGGAGATATCAAGGGAACGTTTTGTGCAAAAATGGGCATGATAAAGGACAAAAAAGGCAGGGACCTAACAGAAGCAGAAGAGATTAAGAAGAGGTGGCAAGAATACACAGAAGAACTATACAAGAAAGATCTTAATATTCCTGATAAATACGATGGTGTGGTCACTGACCTTGAGCCGGACATCCTAGAGAGTGAAGTCAAGTGGGCCTTAGGAAGCATTACTAACAACAAAGCTAGTGGAGAAGACAGTATCCCAGCTGAGCTATTTAAAATCCTAAAAGATGATGCTGTTAAAGTGCTGCACTCAATATGCCAACAAATTTGGAAAACTCAACAGTGGCCACAGGATTGGAAAAGGTCAGTTTACGTTCCAATTCCAAAGAAGGGCAATGCCAAAGAATTATATGCAGAGTACATCATGAGAAATGCCGGGCTGGATGAATCACAAGCCGGAGTTAAGATTGCCGGGAGAAATATCAACAGCCTGAGATATGCAGACGATACCACCCTAATGGCAGAAAGTGAAGAGGAACTAAAGAGCCTCTTGATGAGGGTGAAAGAGGAGAGTGCAAAAGCTGGCTTGAAACTCAACATGAAAAAAACACAGATCATGGCATCTGGTCCCATCACTTCCTGGCAAATAGAAGGGGAAGAAATGGAAGCAGTGACAGATTTTATTTTCTTGGGCTCCAAGATCACCGCAGACGGTGACTGCAGCCATGAAATTAAAAGACGCTTGCTCCTTGGGAGGAAAGCTATGGCAAACCTAGACAGCATATTAAAAAGCAGAGACATCACCTTGCCGACAAAGGTCCGTATAGTTAAAGCTATGGTTTTCCCAGTAGTAATGTATGGCTGTGAGAGTTGGCTGAGCGCCGAAGAATTGATGCTTTCGAACTGTGGTGCTGGAGAAGACTCTTGAGAGTCCCTTGGACTGCAAGGAGGTCAAATCAGTCAGTCCTAAAGGAAATCAACCCTGACTGCTCATTGGAAGGATAGATGCTGAAGCTGAAGCTCAAATACTTTGGCCACCTAATGCGAAGAGAGGACTCACTGGAAAAGACCCTGATGCTGGGAAAGACTGAAGGCAAAGGAGAAGGGGACGGCAGAGGATGAGATGGTTAGATAGCATCACCGATGAACATGAATTTGAGTAAACTCCGGGTGACAGTGGAGGACAGGAAGGCCTGGCGTGCTATGGTCCATGAGGTCATGAAGAGTCGGACATGACTAAACGACTGAACAACAACAAACAAAAATACAACATACATACATACATACATACATACATACATAATCACATTTCTAGATTGCTGAAAAGAATTAAATAAAGACCTCTAGCAGACAAAATGAAATGAAGTGAGGGAATGTAGGAAGGAATATTTCAGAATTTGTGTGGATATGATAATTATATACTGAAGAGTGTTATGGAAACAAATGCTAGTGCCCAAGAAAAAATTGTAGTTCTCCACTAGGTAAAGACTAAAAGCATGTTTAAAAAGCATAGACACTTACATTATATTTAAGATTAAGATTATAAGATATTAAGATATCTTAATATTATATATTAAGATAATATATATTATATATTAAGATATTAAGATATATTAAGATTATAAGATTATAAGATATTAAGATATTAAGATATATAAGATATTATTATATTAAGATATTACGATTAATGGCCTCTAATAAAAAATTAAACACCTCCTTGCTTAAGTTTTCAGCCTAGTAATTACTAGTAATTACTATTCATAATTACTTCCTTTTGCTTCCACATGGTTCAGCTGAAGCCTTCCTCACCCCCATATTCTTTCTCAGGGAATCCTTTCATATAACAAGGGAAGTAAAAATTATATTTATTTATTTATCACATTTCTTCACCGCCCATCTCGTTACAAATTACTCTGCACATATATTAATTTCCTAGAGTGGTTACATCCAGGTTAAAAATGCTTTCTTGCATATAAAATGACTTTGCTTTGGTTTGTTTGTTTGTTTGTTTGTTTGTTTGTTTACAGGACTTATATGACCACCTGTCTCATACAATGACTCTAGGTGGCTCACAACAATCTTTAAAATATACCCTTAAAAACATACCCTTCCCCCCAGGCATCAGACCAAACATCCTCACAGCTCAATCCCCCCAATCCTAGCCCAATGCTTGGGGGAAGAGCCAGGTTTTCACAGCTCTCTGGAAGGCTAAAAGGATAGGGGTTTGTCTGACCTCCAGTGGGAGGCTGTTCCAAAGGATTGAGATGGCCACCGAGAAGGTACGCCTCCAAGATCCCATCAGACGGCAACATTTAAGGGAGGGGACCTGGAATGCAACCACCCTATCTAACCTAGTAGGATGGGCAGATACCCTCAGGGAGAGGCAGTCCCACATGCAACTTGGCCCTGTGCCCTGCAGGGCTTTAAAGGCAATAACCAGCATCTTGAATTGCACCTGGAAAGTAACTGGAAGCAAGTGCAGCTCACACAGCAGTGGTGTTACTAGGGTGAACTGTGGGACACCCAAAACTGTGTGTACAGCTTCATTCTGCATCAGTTGCAGCTTCTGGATGGTGTTCAAGGGCAGCTCCATGTAGAGTGCATTGCAGTAATCCAAACAGGAGGTGACTAAGGCATGGGTGACTGTGAGCAAGGCCTCCCGGTCCAGGAATGGGTGCAATTGGCGCACAAGATGGATTTGTGCAAAGCCCCCCTGACCACAGCTGCTACCTGCTCTTCCAGTAGGAGCTTTGAATCCAAGAGGACCCCCAAATTGTGCCCCAGGGGGTGTTACCCTGTTCAGTCAGAGATGTCAACTCTCCTGACCCCGAAGGGGGGGAAACCCATAATCACTCTGTCTTGCTAGGTTGAGTTGCAGCTGGTTTCTCCCTATCCAGGCCCTTATAGCCTCCAGGCACTGAGCCAGAACCAGATCACGTTCACACACTTCCACAATGGTCAAAATAGGTGTGTGGTTTGCTTATGGAGTGCCTGTGAGACTTTAATGTGTGTGGAGACTGTCTGAGCATTGGAGGAATGCAGTTATTGTTCTCTTACACAAAGGGAAAATAATGAGTGAATACAAAAACTAAAGGCAATTAATTTGTCCCTGGGAAGGTGTTTGGCAGAACTCTGAGAGACTACAAGAAATAACAATGAGCAAAATTTGGGGAGTGCACTGTGGGTTTATGCCAGGCAAGGGTGTACAGGCCAGGCAAAGATTTTTAGATATGAGAACATTTATTGTGCATTTGTTGATTTAGAGAAAGTGTATAATAAAGTGAATGTGCTTGATTTTGTTGTTTTGGTGCCTTCGAGTTAGTATTGACTCCTGGCGACTGCCTGGACAAGTCCCTGCAGTTTTCTTGGCAAGATTTCAGAAGTGGTTTGCCATTGCCTCCTTCCTAGGGCTGAGAGTGAGTGACTGGCTGGCCCAAGGTCACCTGGCTGGCTTCATGCCTAAGGTGGGACTAGAATTCATAGTCTCCTGGTTTCTAGCCTGATGCCTTAACCCAGAACTTTCCAAACTGTGTGTCGTGACACAAAAGTGTGTCGCCTGCGGGGCCCAGATGTGTCGCGTCAAAACCCGGAAGCGCTGATGGTGCGCCATCAGCGCTTCCGGGTTTTCCTGCGGCGACACACCAACGGCGGCGCGTGAAAATCCAAAAGTGCCGCAGCCACGGCGGCACGCAAAAACTGAAAGCGGCAGCAGCACTTCCGGGTTTTTGCACGGCGACACACCAACGGTGGTTTAGTTGTGTCCGACTCTTCGTGACCTCATGGACCATAGCACGCCAGGCCTTCCTGTCCTCCACTGTCTCTCAGAGTTTACTCAAAAAATATTAGATAGATCTTATTTATTTTAGTATTTTATTTTATTTATATGTCACCTGACTCCCAACGATTCTGGGCATTATGATGCAACAAGCAGTGGAGGTTTCAAAAATTAATTTATCTAAGATTATAGTAGTTTTGTTTGACAGGGAAAATGTTAAGTTAAATACAAATGGCAAAAAAGTAGACCAAATAGATTAATTTCCCTTGATACAAATATTTATTAAAGATGGGAAAATACAGGTAGTCTTCAGTTAATGACCGTAATTGGGACTGGGAACTCTGTCGCTAAGTGACACGGTCATAAAGTGAAAAATCACGTGACCATACCAACTTACGTTGTAAGTTTTGATTGTGGCCGTTAAGCAAATCACGTGCAGTCGTTAAACATGATGTCACATGTCCGCGACTTGCGACTTCCTGCTGGCTTCCCCATTGACTGTTGTAATTGTGCACCGGTTGCCAAGTACCCAAATTGTGATCACGTGACCGCAGGGATGCTGCAATGACCACAACTTTGAGGACTGGTCGTAAGTTTCATTCAGTACTGTTGTAACTTCAAATGGTCACTGAACGAGTGGTCGCTAAGCGAGGACTACCTGTAGACAAATTTTAAGTTGCACAAATGCTGGTAGAAAACTAGTGCGTAGTAGCTGTAGTTGTTTTCAGTTCTTTTGACATACATTCATTCCTTACAAAACAGCTGTGCTTTTGCCTAATTTATGATAGGGAAGTGAGAGTTGGATATGTCAGAAGCATAATGATGTGAGGATGATCTGACTGTGACATCTGCCCTGTATTGGTGGCCAGGGTTACTTAATAAATGTGTAGTAAAACAAGAAGAGATAGGGTACAGAATGAATGAGTGGTGAATGAATGAATGCTGAATACAAAAGCGATTGCCTAGTTCAAAAGTAGTGCATTGAGATGGTGTGCCCATATAGAAAGAATTACGATCAGACTGCAACGAGTTTATAAAGGAAGAGCGAATGGTCAAGAGGAAGAGGAAAACCGAGAATGTTGTGGTTGGATGTAGCTGATGAGATCCCTCAAAAGACAGAGGTGAGAACTTAAAGAACAAAGGCACTGTATGAATCTGTAGATTTGGTGGAAGCAAGAATGGTTTGTAAAGGTAGAAAGGTATAGTGAATGGTTTTGCTGTAAACTTATTTTTCTTTTATCTCTTGCTTTTAATTTATTTTGCTTACTACTTCTCTTTTTTATGCTTTGCATAATGTTGCTTATCCCAAAAGGAAAAAGTATGATGGTAATGTATCTACATTTCTAGTTCTTTAGCTCTTCCTCATAGGTCCTTCAGGCCTATGACACACTTGTATATCAAATGTATGTAGTTATGTATGTAACAATATATACCTGCCAAAAACTGCATTTGGAAAAAAACCCACAACAGGGTCAGGACAGTGTGTGTCTGTCTAAAACCTAAAACAGGGTTCATCATTCACAAAATTAACCGAACTCTATTTGTACATAACAATTTGTCACACACAAACAACTGCATGCAAAGAAAAATTCATAGGTATACTGTGAAAGGGGCGTGGTGGCTCAGCGGGTAAGACGCCAGGCTTGTCGATCGGAAGATCGCAAGTTTGGAGGTTCGAATCCCTAGCCCTGCGTGTGGAGTGAGCTCCCGCACTAGCTCCAGCTCTTGCCAACCTAGCAATTTGAAAGCATGCAAATGCAAGTAGATGAATAGGTACCACTTCGGTGGGAAGGTAACAGTGTTCTGTGTGCGTCATGCCGGCCACATGACCGTGGAAGTGTCTTCGGACAACGCTGGCTCTTCAGCTAACAAACGGAGATGAGCACCGGCCCCTAGAGTCGGACACGACTGTACGAATGTGCGGGGGGAACCTTTACCTTTTTATACTGTGAAAACTAGTGTACTGCATTGTTTTTGGGAAATTTTTTTGGCCAAAAATTGTCAATAAAGTGCAATGTTTTTAATGAATTCTACAATAAGAAAAATGTTGTCAAATTTGGTTGCCATTTGTGAACTACTATTTTCCTTAATAAATTTCACTCACCTGTATATTGTTTTTAATAGAAATATTGAATATGGATCTTAAAATGTTTGTGTTTATCTTCAACATGTTTACTTTGCTAAGAACTTCTGGTGTTATGGTTCTACTTCTTTATATGCTCAACCAACAATTTAGAACTCATTTAATGTTTATTGCTAGACTCACCCTGTAATTTAGAAGAACTTTCTCTGCTCTGAAAATATACCAGATTTAAAATCTGGCTTCTAAAAGGCACAGCTTAGATTGAACTACAAGTTAAGCAATCACTGTAGAGAAGTCTGTATGCATACCAATGGCATGCAATCTTTTTGTTACTTTGGGCTGCATCTTGGGCCACATTTTCTTTTTATCAGCACTTTTGTAGCTGAAAGTTAGAGGTGGCATTAATAGATGGTATGGGGATGAAATTTGGGGGGGGGGTTTCTTTTTTAATTTAAGTTCATTTTAAGTTAATATATACAGTATGTTAAGTCCACTGTAGCTTAATGCATTTTTATTTTCCTTACAGCCAAACTCTGGGAAATTATACAATTGTTATTTTACTATATTATCTTTTTGGGGTGGGGGGTGTCCTGGGGAAGACATGGGGGATTGTGGGAACACTGGCAAATTGTGTTATGGTGTTATGGTTCTACTTGTTTATATGCTCAACCAACAATTTAGAACTCATTTAATGTTTATTGCTAGACTCACCCTGTAATTTAGAAGAACTTTCTCTGCTCTGAAAATATACCAGATTTAAAATCTGGCTTCTAAAAGGCACATCTTAGATTGAACTACAAGTTAAGCAATCACTGTAGAGAAGTCGGTATGCATACCAATGGCATACAATCTTTTTGTTACTTTGGGCTGCATCTTGGGCCATTTTCTTTTTATCAGCACTTTTGTAGCTGAAAGTTAGAGGTGGCATTAATAGATGGTATGGGGATGAAATTTGGGGGGGTTTCTTTTTTAATTTAAGTTCATTTTAAGTTAATATATACAGTATGTTAAGTCCACTGTAGCTTAATGCATTTTTATTTTCCTTACAGCCAAACTCTGGGAAATTATACAATTGTTATTTTACTATATTATCTTTTTTGGGGTGGGGGGTGTCCTGGGGAAGACATGGGGGATTGTGGGAACACTGGCAAATTGTCTACCTTTCTGTGAGCAAAACCACACTACTTCCTTGCCGTGGTGCAAGGATGATGTTTACTGAGCACGTCTGCAATTCTCCACCTGCATCTCAGCAGCCTTCCACAGCTGAGACAGCCCAAGGACAACTTGAAGTGCTACATTCTGGAAGTGGTATTCTCCCTAACATCCTACCTCAAGATGCTGCATGGGGGCAAAGTTGATGTGCGTCAGGGAGGCAGGTTGAAATGACATGTTCTCTGCCAACGATCTTGTGCCTTCAATTGGTTCTGCTAGTTTCCTGCAGGACAGTTCCCTTCAGTCTAGTCCTCGATCTCTTCACCTGCCCTTCAGAACTGTTTTGGCTTCAAAGAAGGCCAGAACTTGTTTCCCCAGCCACATTTTTCTCTTATATGGATTGGTCAGCTGGTTGAGCAAGATTGTGAAGCCTTGAAATTGACTGGCTGAAACCTGGTTTAATATGTGCAAAAAGTAATTGAAAGAACTGTAGCCTGTGGGGTTGGGAATTCTCTTTGTAATGTCCACTGCTTAAGTGCTCCATGGAAGCCCTGGATCCTTACTTCCTCTCCTCACATTATGTTCTAAAGGTAATTTACAACTTTCACGCTGACCCCCACAGCTAACCCCCCTTCTCAAATTCGAGTTCTCAGCTATATTTTGGCTGCACAAATCCAAATGAACACTAGATGGCAGCCTAGAAATATGAAACTACTAATTCTTTATTGCCACCTAGTGATCATTAGATCAAACAACTGACCAGTTCACAATTTCCAGATAAAAAAAATTCAGCTGGTTGATGGTACAACGGAAAAGAAAAAAGAAGAAAATGATAGTGCATGGGGTAACCAGAGTATTATGCATGCCAACTAGAGGAAGCTTCCTAAGAGCTAGATGAGGAGGAGCAGGGCTGGAATTGGGAACCATTAATCACAGCCCTTAGAATGCTAATTGTTTACAGCTGTGTGGTCAGCAGTGCAGGACAGGCCTGTTCCAGGCAGCCTGTAAGGGTACACTGTGGGGGCAGCAAGATTTAGGGTGAGAAGATTTTCTGCCAGCTCCAGAATGGGCGGGGGGCGGACACAGCAAAGCAGCTTTGCAGATACGGTTTATCACTTTAAAAAAAAAGACATTTAACAATTTTATTCAATTTTATTAGAAAAAAGTAGAACATTACAATTCAAAAATATGAGTGATATCCTAATATGGAATGGAAATATGCTTTAAGGAAACATTCAGATGCCAGCTACTTATTACCTGAATAAGTTATATCTGCAGGCTCTAGTGACTGGAATCAAGGAATGAAAGATTTATTGCTGCAAAGAAATTTGTAATACAGTAGTAAGAGATCTGGCCATAAAGCATAATCAGTTAACAAATTTAAAATACACTAATAAATTCTTGTCAGATCAAAGCTAGCTGACACACTTTTAACTTAAGTAGTAAATCACACAGAAAAAAGTAAAAACAAAAAAAATTCAGATCATTGAAAAAAGTAGCAAGGAGTTCTGAAACTCCACAAGACAAAATGAAAATTTTTAAAGTTTTTAAAGTTAATCCAACATTTAGAGAGCCAATTTTATTTATGCTCAATTTTGGTTTTGCTTAAAATAAGTTCAAGGCCTTTACTGCAAGAAAAAAAAATTAATGGATCACCACACAACTGAATAAAAAAGTTGTTATTCCACTTGGTCATCTTTTTCCACGGAGATCAAATTAACTACATATACATTTGAAGTTTGGAATTATAAGTTTTAATAGTTCTGATTTTTTGCTTCTAAATCCTGTTTTACACAATTTTGTGTCAATTATTTTTCTTTTTTTATTTTGAATCCGCCCCATTTATATTTTCATATGACCCTTGGGTAAATATTGAACTTTGCACAAACATCTTAGAAATATTTTTGACAGCACCTTGGGAGGTTGCTGATGTACAAGCAAACTAAGCTGTGCTGTTCTCCAGAGAGCATATTTCCTTGATTATGTTTCCACTGTCCAAGTATTCTACAAAATGGTTTCTTGTAAACATTAGTGCATAAAGCATCACAAGTACTCCTTCAGTTAGCTCCATATGTTTAAACACCAGGATGGCTGGCTCACAGCTCTCAGAACTCTAGAAGAGACTGCTCCAGTGGTCAAGGATCTTGCAGCCTTTACTTGGTACATAAGAATGTAGCAAATGCACTTGCTGAGGTAGTCCAGTCAATCCTTGTCTTAGAAACCTTTCAGAATATTTCTGGAAGGGTGACATTACGAAGAAGCCACTGCTGTGAACGGCTACCATTACAGTCTTTGATACTGGGTACTTGGCTGTCTTCTTCAGCAGCTTTATCCAGGCATTGGTTACTGTTCACATGCAACAGGATTAATTTCTTTGTTTAAAGGCATGCGTGAAGGAGAAGGAAAGAAGAGGGGAGAGAGAGAGAGAGAATGTGTTAACCCAACATTTCTAAATAAGACCAAATGATTGAGATACTGTTAAATACAACACAATCTCTTGTAGTTAGACATTATGAAGCGATAGAGAATTATTGAGAACATTTGTCTGCTAAGATTCTTGTATTCCCCATAGTCATGGAACAGTCATGGAAAAGAACATGTTGACCAGATGGACAACTACCAGATATTGATGAATGACCATAACACAATTTGTGATGTTGGGTAACTCAGCAATCAAGCTGAGGTAATTCAGCATTGTTTATAAAAGAACTAGAAGGAAGAAAAGTTTGAAATCTCATCTTCCACTCCCTTAAGATTCATCTCAAAAAGAGTAGTCCACACTCCAGGCTTGGCTGCCAGCTCGACCAGTCAGGTTTCTCAGAGAAGCTGAGAACTGACTGAATTTTCCTTGCTTGCAGTGGATTGCAGAAGTTGTGGACCACTGAAGTTTTTTCCCCTGGAGAAGGGGAGACCAGAAGATTGCTCGTGGGGCCATTGGAATTGCCTACCCTTGTTTTTTCTGTAGCTTTCCGCCGTGGAAAGAACAGGGTAAGTGCAGGGAAATGGCCGAGAGATATCTGGCTCTCGCAGGGAAAACAAGTCTCTTTGAAGAGACACAAGAGCGTCCAGCCGCTTTTAGATCACTTTAGGAATGTTTTTTTTAGATTAGAATATTTTTGAAATCTAAAGATCTATCTTTTGGACTTTGTTGAAAATGTTGGCTAATTTTGTGCTTTCTTTGCTATAACTGATTCTGGTGGAAGTTTTAAGGATTCTACATTTGCAACATATGAAACGTCTGTATTTTTTTTACCTTTCCTTTGTATTAGAGGGATTTAAGAGACTTTGTTTCTAATTCTTCGCTTGATAAACTAATTGACAATCTACTTTTTGAGAAACTGTCTGTTTGGATTAAGCAGCCTGCAGTTTGAAGAACAAAAGCACAGGGGAACGTCTGTAAATTCTTTTTTCCTTTTTCTTTCTATATTCCTATAGAGTGGATTTTGTTTTACTTGGAATTTATATTTTATTTCCCCTTTTATAAACTGTTTGAAATATTGCTCCCTCCTATACTTTGGATTATTGGAATGTTTTTTTTTTAATTTCATTTGATAGACTTTGTTGGTAATATTCCATGAACAGACCAACTTTTGTTTTGACTAGAAAAATCTGAAGGTCATAGAAGTGAGATGGTTTTTGCAGCTGCAATTCTACTTCTTTCAGGGATTAGAAGGTCACTGGAATTATTATTGATATCTTTGCAAGACCAAGAGAAAGAAAAACAAAAATTAGAATCTGAAACAGGAAAGAAAAACGTTTTTGAAATAGAAGAGAAACAGGAGGAGGGAATTTTGGATGTATTGGCTCAGAAAAACATTTGGAAGGCTATACATTATAATTTTGATATAAAAATGTTGTGGTTGTGGAGACAGGGAGAAAATCTGAGTATGCAACTGGATAGATACTGTGAAATACAAATTGCTCTGATACTCTATATGAGACATAGAAAAAAGCAGGCTGTATATTGTAAACTTGACTTTGCATATTATGAACCTGGCATAACCTAAACAGAAGATTCAGTATTATGATTGGGATATAAGGTTAATGAAAACATGGATTTGGATTGTATACTTGCGAATTTGCCACTGAATATAAGTGTATAGTATAAGTAATGTTCTAAATATAAGATATAAGGCTAAACACAAATATAAGTTGATATTATAGATTATTGTTTAAGATAATGATATGATGAGATGGTGTATATTGCGAATTTGCCATTGAGTATATATTATGTATTAAGTTAAGTATTATGTTAGGTTATGTACTAATGGAATATATAATCATAATATGAATAGAATATATTGTAGTTTATTAGAAGTACATAAGGCTTTTATTTGTTATACTAATTGGACTTTATGGAAGAGATAAAAATGCACTAATGAACATTCAACACTTAATTACTACTTCAAAGAGTGGAAGCCAAAGATGGATTATTGGGAGATAGTAAGAAAGGTGAAACCCATATGAAGATCAGAAGATTGGATTATAGAAATTAAAAGACATATGACAAAGAAAAGTTCCTGTGTATTATATGAAGGACTAACATTTAAAATTAATTATTGTACCTTAAGTTCAAAGATAGATTGGAGGACATCTATTTTCTATACTTTCTTTGTTTATTATTTTTCAACTTCACTTTTTCTTTACCCTTTTTTCTTATTTTGTATTTCTGTTCTATTTCTTTTCTTTATTCTAACTTTTAATATGTATTGTAAAACTTAATAAAATTATTATAAAAAAAAAGAGTAGTCCAAGGGACATCATACCATTTGGCACCTAGCCAGTGATAAGAAGGGTCTTTGGTATGTAAGATTTGAATGACTGAGAGACTGAATGTGAGATTCTTATGTTGCTCAAATAAAGCTTTTAAAACCTAAAGTCTCCTGGAATTGTTGGGTGGTGTTCACTGAGTTTGCTCTGGTGCTGCATAAAAGATTCTTAATTCTATAGCAGAGGACAAGCCTCTTGTAAAATAGAGTGGTATGAAATACACAGTGCAAAGTAGTACAAAAACAAGGCGGATTAAAATAATCAAGCATTACTGATTATAATAATTTTAAAAAATTAATTAAAAAAAGGTTTTCTAATTATAGTTCATTAAATAATGGTAAAAGCTGATTTTAAACCATATCCATATAAATTTACAACTAGACTGTGATTTATGCTATATAAGATAACTATTCTTGTAACTAATATATTGCTTGTAACTAATATATTGCAAATTACTTGGGAAGATAGGCGGACTAATGTTAGCGTATTAGAAGAAGCGAAAACCACCAGCATTGAAACAATGATCATCCAACATCAACTTTGCTGGACCGGCCATGTTGTTCGAATGCCTGACCATCGTCTTCCAAAGCAGCTACTTTACTCCCAACTTAAGAATGGAAAACGGAATATTGGTGGACAGCAAAAGAGATTCAAAGACACTCTCAAAGCTAATTTTAAAAAATGTAATATCAGCATTGAGAACTGGGAAGCCCTAACTCATGAGCATTTCAATTGGAGGTCAGCCTTTATTAAAGGCGCTATGGACTTTGAAGAAGCACGAGTACAGGGCGAAAGGGAAAAAAGAGCTAAAAGGAAGGCACGTCAAGCAAACCCTCATCTCCCACCCGGAAACCTATGCCCTCATTGTGGGAGGTTGTGTGGATCCAGAATTGGCCTTTACAGCCACTTACGGATCCACTGTTAAAATTTTACCCTTGGAAGACAATCTTACTTGGCTACGAGTGATCGCCAATGATGAATGATGAATAATATTGAAAACATAATTGCAAATTATACTGCTAAGAAGGGAAAGTGAGGAACATAGAAAAAACCAGTACAGCTTCAAAGGGAGCTGTCTGACTACCTGAGACAAACCTGTACTACGGTGCTAAAAGAACATTAGACACCCACCCACACAAATATGCCTAGATGGATGGATGAAGGGATAGAAAGATACTGTAGATAGATCTCACAGACAACATATCTTAGAAATCATGGACTATGGTGCAGGTACAAAGAGATTTTTTTCAATCTGACATTAGTCTGAAAATTCTAAAATATCAAAACTCTTTAAAAAGATAACTAAATATTACTTCAGATAGGAACCAATAAAGGGTCTTTTCCCCCTTCAAAAAATAAGTCTAACCAAGCCCAATCAGTATGTAGCTAGCATCAGCATCAGCCTTTGCCACAACTCTGGTGAGTGATGGCATTGGAAAAAAAAAGGTATGAAGACATTTCAAACTGGAATACATCTACCACAGAACCCTGCTCAGTACATTACTGGTAGCTGTACATTGTCTGGAGAAATAAAAGAACTATGGTAAAGTAGGCTTCTCATGCTGAGTTAACCTGGTCCACTAACTGGTTCTTGCACTTTTCAAGATGCACAGCCAACATGAACATTTTTCTGGTTGAACACCAGTCCTATAATTGGGACAAGAACAATTTTATACTGCTGTGCTTACTGATGTACCAAGATCAACTGAAAATTAAGACTCGGAAAGCCCAGACTGTCTTTTAGATAAGCAGAACTTGAGTTTTTTGAGGCAGATTCTATTTCTGGGATAAACCAAGTTCTGCATTTAAAGAGAGCCAGTAATGAGTTCCCTAATCCATGTCAGTCTCCCAGTCCATTCATCAAAACAAAAAGTTGGAGAAAATATTGTATTTCCTCAAAACCTGTTGAAGTGAGAACCACTTGCAGGTAGCAGTCGTCCAATTGTCACATCCAAAGGCAGTGCTGGAGCACACTGCCATGGTTGATGAGATATATCCTAAGATGTAGAGCAGGCATGTCCAACCCGTGGGCCGCATGCAGCCCTGAACAGCTAGTAATGCGGCCCCCAAAAATCGTAAACTTTTAACATTATTTTGTGATTTTTTTCGTGACTCGAGCGCGCGGTGCTTGAGCGCGGACTGCGTAGGTAGAAACAATGGAACGCTGTGTAGGGGAGGGGGCAGTGCAGTGCTAACGCTGCCGCCACCCGCTACACACATCGGCTTGTGGCGACTTGGCATTATATATAATATTTCAACCTACCTACACGTGTTCTGTGACGACAGGCATCTATTGTTATTATTATTAAGTAGACATGTAAGTTTTCTTATTTGATTATTAAACTTTGCTTTGTTTATTTGCCTACCTAACAATTTACGATGGGCTTGTTGCGTTATTTCTTAAAAATATATTTATTCCTAAATAAATTTATTCCAGCATGGCTTCAACGTCGTTTCAACAGAAAACAGAACCCAAATAAGAAAAGAAAAAAAATCACGGATGAAGCAAGAGTATTCAACGAAAAATGGACAGATGAGTACTTTTTTGTCGAGACAAATACTAAAGCACTATGCTTAATTTGTAGAGAAAATGTGTCAGTTTTCAAAGACTACAATTTGAAAACGCATTATATGGAAAAGGTAAAAATGGTAAAGGTTCCCCCCGCACATTTGTGCAGTCGTGTCTGACTCTAGGGGCCGGTGCTCATCTCCGTTTGTTAGCCAAAGAGCCAGTGTTGTCCGAAGACGCTTCTGCGGTCATGTGGCCGGCACGACGCATGCGGAATGCTGTTACCTACCCACCAAAGTGGTACCTATTCATCTACTTGCATTTGCATGCTTTTGAATTGCTAGGTTGGCAAGAGCTGGGGCTAGCGCGGGAGCTCACTCCGTCACGCAGGGCTAGGGATTCGAACCTCCGAACTTGCGATCTTCCGATCGACAAGCCTGGTGTCTTACCCGCTGAGCCACCACGCCCCTTATATGGAAAAACATGCTGCCAAATTTGAAGCGTATCAAGGAATTTGTTGTAAAGACAAATTAGCGGAACTGGAAAAAAAGTCTGTCTCAACATTTTTTTTAAAAAAACTCACAACTCAAAAGGACTCTATTATAAAAGCTAGTTTAGGACACCACAAGAGTCCCTCCTTGTGGGGGAGATGGGTGGTGATATAAATGTGATGAATAAAATAAAATAAATAAATAGTTATTTGGTAGCAAATCTGATTGCAAAAAAATCAAAACCATTTACCAATGCTGAGTTTATTAAGCAATGTATGGAAAGTGTGGCAGATATAATTTGTCCTGATAAAAAAAAGAGATTTTTCTAAAATCAGTTTGTCTCAGTAGACTATAGCCAGGCGAATTGAAGAAATAGGAAAATCTATCGAAAGAGGTTTGAAGAGTAAAGCTGCTAATTTCAAATTTTATGCTTTGGCGATGGATGAAAGTACTGATGCTACAGATACGGCTCAACTTGTCATTTTTATTAGAGGCATTGATAACGAATATAATGTCACTGAAGAAATGGCTTCTTTGGTGCCATTAAAAGACACAACTAAATCTCTTGATTTGTACAAAGCAGTAAAAATGACATTCAAGCAATTTTCTTTAACCACTGTCAACATATCTGGTATATCTACTGATGGCACCCTGGCGATGGCTGGTAAAAGTGAGGGACTTACAAAATTGATAGAAGACGATGCAAGTGCCGCCGGCAACTCATGTTTGATGAAGTATCACTGCATTCTACATCAAGAAAATTTATGTGCGAAAGCTTTAAAAATGGATAATGTCATGCAAATTGTCATCAAAGCAGTGAATTTCATAAGGGCCAAGGGATTGAATCATCGCCAATTCCAGGAGTTCCTTAAAAGTATGGATGCTGATTATGGGGACATCATTTACTTTTCTGAAGTAAGGTGGCTAAGTCGGGGTAAAATGCTGAAAAGATTTTATGATTTGCGAAATGAAATCAAGTCGTTTATGGAATCAAAAAGAAAATTTGTGCCAGAACTTGAAAATGAAAAATGGCTCACAGATTTAGCATTTTTGGTGGATTTGACCGCTCATTTAAATGAGTTAAACATGTGTCTTCAAGGTGAAAACCAACTTATCACTGCAATGCTTCAAACCATAACAGCGTTTGAAATGAAACTTAAAGTATGGCAAGCTCAAGTTATGGAAAATAATTCTATACATTTTAATACGTTGGCTAAACACAGCCCTGTGAACAGTGAGAAATATGCAGCCTTGCTTTTCGGTTTGATACAGGAATTTGAGAACAGGTTTCAAGATTTCCGGAAAAATCATCAATATTTTGGTATATTTTCAACTCCATTTCCAGTCGACATAACTACATTACCTCCGAATTTTCAAATGGAATGCATAGAGTTGCAATCAGACATTCAACTCAAAGAAAAAATGGATCATGTCTCTCTACTGGAAGACCTATCTTCCCAGAGAAAAATATGCCTCGCTTCACAATCACGCCTGATTTATGACATTGCTTTTTGGCAGCACGTACATTTGTGAGCAACTATTTTCAAGGATGAAGCACACGAAGAGTAAAATTAGAATTAAAATTTCTGATGAGCAGCTTGAGAACTCACTGAGAATTGCAACCACTTTCATCGAACCAGACAATGATGCATTAGTTTCACAAAAACAAGGTCAAATATCCCATTAGTTTTATGTTGCCCTCTTTATTTTAATTTTATAATAAAAATATAAAAAATAAATGAAGTTTTATTACTTATATACATTAACTATATTATATATTTTATGTGTGGCCTAAGACAATTCCTCTTCACTCAATGTGGCCCAGGGAAGCCAAAAGGTTGGATACCCATGATGTAGAGGATCTATCGGGCCAGAACAAAGGCAGAATTGAGGAATGATGAGATCAAGCACTGAATCAATGTGAATTAGTAAGAAGGTTATTCCTTCACTGTGTTGGCATTAGGTGTGTGTTGGACAGAGACAATGAACAATCCCAGTCTTTGTAGAACTGGCAAAGAATAGTTAACAGATTCATATGGAGTGGGGAAAAACCAAGCATAAGATTCAAAATTTTGCAATTTTGCAATCATGCCTGACCATCGTCTTCCAAAGCAGCTACTTTACTCCCAACTTAAGAATGGAAAACGGAATATTGGTGGACAGCAAAAGAGATTCAAAGATACTCTCAAAGCTAATTTAAAAAAATGTAATATCATCATTGAGAACTGGGAAGCCCTAACTCATGAGCGTTTCAATTGGAGGTCAGCCTTTATTAAAGGCGCTACGGACTTTGAAGAAGCACGAGTACAGGGCGAAAGGGAGAAACGAGCTAAGAGGAAGGCACGTCAAGTAAACCCTCATCGTGACCGTCTTCCACCCAGAAACCTATGCCCTCATTGTGGGAGGTTGTGCGGATCCAGAATTGGCCTTTACAGCCACTTACGGATCCACTGTTAAGAATTTACCCTTGGAAGACAATCTTACTCGGCTACGAGTGATCGCCAAGAAGAAGAATGGAGTGGGGAAAAACCAAGCCTAATATTCAAAATTTTGCAAGATTTAAAAGAAAGAAGTGAACTTGCATTTCCAAACTTTAAATTATATTATCAAGTAAGTTGCTTATCATGAATAACAGACTGGATATTGAATTATTGGGAACAATTCCAGAAAGTTTAAATCAAAAGTATCACAACTTATTAAGCTATATGCTGACACTGCAAGAACAAGCTTGGCACAACACTGGAAAAGTAAAACTCTGCTCATGACATAAAACTGGGAGACCAAAATTGGTGAGTATGCAGCAATGGCAAAACTGACAGTATATATTCATAACAGAAGTTTAACCAAATTTAAGCAGGAATTGTTCCCTATATATGACATATTACAGAGAAAGGCAGATTGAGAATTTGGAATATGGCTTCTAGGATAAGAGTCAAGAGACTAATTAAAACAGCAGATGAAATTACTTAAATAGATGTAAGCAAATATTCCGAATGTTTAATATTAAATATTAAAAGTATAGCATAAATATTTAAGTAGTTATTAGTTTGGGAAAAAAGAACGGAAGGGAAGGGAAGGGAGAATGTCTCACCAAATTCTCCTTCACAATGTTTTTACTTACGTTCTAGTTTTCATTCTGCTTTTTTCCCTTAATTCTTCACTTTTTATACTCCTTAAGCTTATGTAATATAATAAAAATTAAAATAAAAAATTCCTCATTGCTCCTCATTTCAGAATGCAGCTGAAATACAAGCCATAATAGGAACAGCTGCCTCCAACCTCTCTGTTGTTTATTGTCAAAACATGATGGAATTATTCAGGAGTAAGTTTCTCTCCTCCTAACTCCAGTTAACAGAGAGCCAGTTAAGTGGTTAAGGCAGAGCTTTCCAAACTGTGTGTCGCGACACAAAAGTGCGTCGCCTGCGCGGGCCCAGATGTGTCACGTCAAAACCCGGAAGCGCTGATTGCGCGCCATCAGCGCTTCCAGGTTTTCCCGCAGCGACACACCAACGGCAGCGCGCGAAAATCCGAAAGCGGCAGCAGTGCTTCTGGGATTTTGCGCGCTGCTGCAATGGCGGCGCTTCCGGGTTTTCCCGCAGCGACACACCAACGGCAGTTGGTGTGTCGCCGCGGGAAAACTTTGGAAAGCCCTGGGTTAAGGCATCAGGCTAAAAACCGGGAGACCATGAGTTCTAGTCCCGCCTTTGGCAGAAAGCCAGCTGGGTGACCTTGGGCCAGTCACTCTCTCTCAGCCCTAAGAAGTAGTTAATGGCAAACCACTTCTGAAATCTTGCCAAGAAAACTGCAGGCACTAGTCCAGGAGTCAATACTGACTCGAAGGCACCAAAACAACAAGCTACTTAATCTTGCAGAGACTGATCAGGGTCTGGTAATCTGATATTCTTAGAAGAGAGGGAGGATGGAAATAAGCTTTGGAGAATATCAGAATAGATTACATAGAATGGACAGATAGTCCTCGCTTAACAACAGTAACAGACCGGAATTTCCCTCACTAAGTGATGCAATCGTAAAGCACAATGTCACATGACCGCATTGCTTAGAGATGGCAATGCTGGCAGACCCCATTGCCGTCGTTAAGTGACGATCACGGGTTGTTAAGCAAGGACCTCGCGTGACTGTGACTTGCGCCTTTCTGCTGGCTTCCAACAAGCAAAGTGGGAAGCTGGCAGGAAGTTGCAGGTCCCGGTCACAACAAGCCTTTCCTTAGGTGGCTCACAAGCAGACCGGTAGGCGAGTGGAGTGAGTGCAGGCAGGGGGGAGTGGGTGCTATGGCCTGGGGCCTGCACTTGCCCTGCCATCCAGGAGCTCCTCGGGAGAAAAAGCGGCGGGAGCAGGAGCGACTTACTGAAATGTCTTGCAACCTCCTGCCGGCTTCCCCATTGATTTCGCTTGTGGGAAGCTGACAGGGAAGTTCGCAAATGGTGATCACGTGACTGTGGGATGCTGCAACCATCATAAGTGTGAGCTGGTTGCCAAGCCCCCGAATCACAATCACGATTGATTGTAAGTCCCCCTCGTTCAGCGCTATCATAACTTTGAACGGTTGCTGAATGACTGGCCGTAACCCAAGGACTAGCTGTATCATCTGCCACCTAAAAACAGAATTGTCTGAAAACGTGTGTTGTATTAGTCAAAAAGACCTAGCCTCTCTGCCACTCCAAGACAAATCACATCCCCACAGGAGAGAACATGGCTGATTGTATGAGGTGCTACTGTGTCAATGATTTGGACCTTTTTGTGGTAGCCACTGCCAGCACAGAGAAGCCCAATAATATCAAACTACAAGGGCCAATCAAGTTAGTGAAATCTAGTGGTCACTAGTATACCTCTCTACTGCTTTAAGAGAAGCACCTTGTTTGAGACTGTGGCCAGGGAAAGAAATGCTGGTAGATGTTTTATGACTGCACTTTTCATTCAGAATCCATTGAGGAAGACTATTTTGCAACTCTGTCTAGATGTGCCTTGAAAATCACTTAGAATCACTATGACTAGACATGTGCCTGGGATATAGCCAAGTACAAAGTATCAATTACAATGGGTGGATACTTGTACAAATTACATTTTTTTACTTCTTTATAATCCAGAGAGGAAAACAGGCAAGGTCTATTTATATGGATTTGGAAAGATGCAGCTGTAATATCTATGTAATTCAGAAATGAGAACACAGTGCTTTCTGGGGTTCACTCCTTTCTGACACTTACCAGCTATTATTCCCTACTGGCACTAACATCCATGGTACTATGAAACAAATTGATGGTATGTCTTACATCAGTTTTCCTTCTATTTTCTATTTATAACCAGATATTTTCTCAAAAATTCCTGTTTCTGATTTGAGTTTGGGGTCATAAAGAGACTTACCACTAGATCATATTCCCAAAGCTGATTGCCTTTTAAATGATGGCATTTGAGCATTGTGACTGGGCCATTAAGTTTGGAGACGTCTAAGCACAAATCATCTGTTCGGATCTCTTTGTTAGCTGTGTATGAGAAAACCTTGAGAGAAAACCACATTTGATTACAGTAATATACACCACTTCATTATAAAATCTGAGTATAAAACCTCGCCCTAATGAAACATTTGGAAAACAACCAGCTGACTAAATCTCCTTTTTTGCCACTTAAAATGTTTCCTAAACAATGGTATTTATGAAATTCCCAGTGGCAATAAGGTAGTATTTTCCAAACTTCCCAGTATGTCTAGAATTACTTTTTGTTCTATTTTACCAAAAACTGTAATTCTATTAGCTTACTACAAGCTGTTGTAAGCTATTGTATTACGTTTTCTTACTCTCAACATAGTACACAACATTAACAAACTGTGTAAAGTGGAAACTTTTTTACCAGTATCTGTACTGATGTCAGAGATGACAATTGCTACAAGAAATACTAGAAAATAATGGCTACTAATTAGGATTCATATACTTGAAATTTGAACTGCATTTACTAAATTAATATGGTTCATAGAATCATAGGGTTGGAAGGGACCTTGGAGGTCTTCTAGTCCAACCCACTACACCAAGGCAGGAATCCTCATACCATCTCGGACAAATGGTTGTCCAATCTTTTCTTGAAAACTTCCAGCGATGGAGCACCCACAACTCTGGGAGGCAAGCTCTGCCACTGCTTAATAGTTCTCACTGTCAGGAAATTCCTCATTTCCAGTTTGGATCTCCCTCTGATGAGCTTCCACCCATTGCTTCTTGTCCTACCCTCAGGTGCTATGGAGAATAAATCAACACCCTCTTCCCTGTGGCAGCCCTTAGAGTATTAGAAGACTGTTATCATGTCTCCCCTCAGTCTTCTCTTCATTAAGCTAAACATACCTAGTTCCTTTAGCCATTCTTCATAGGATTTAGCCTCCAGACCCCTTATCATCTTTGTTGCTCTTTTCTGCACTCTTTCTAGGGCCTCAGCATCTTTTTTGTATTGTGGTGACCAGAACTGGACACAGTATTCCAATTGTGCCCTCACCAGTGTGGTATAGAGTGGTACTATCACTTCCCATGATCTTGATACTATCCCTCTGTTGATGCAGCCCAGGACTGTATTGCCTTTTTTGGCAGCTCAGCACACTGCTGACTCATACTTAAGCAGTGCTCCACCAGGACACCTAGATCCCTCACATAGGCCCTATTGTTGAGCCAGGTACTGCCTATCTTGTGCCTATGCATCTGGTGTTTCCTGCCTTAGTGCAGGACCTTACATTTCTCGCTATTGAACTTCATCTTGTTGGATAGGGCCCAATGCTCAAGTCTGTCAAGATCCTTCTGAATCCTGAGTCAGAACACTATCTTCTGAAGTGTTAGCAATTCCCCCCAGCTTTGTGTCATCTGCAGATTTGATGAGTGCCCCTTTAATCCCCTCATCTAGGTCATTTATCAAGATGTTGAAGAGCACTGGGCCCAAGACAGAACCTTGAGGTACCCCACTGTATACTTCCCTCCATGTAGATGTAGTTCCATTAAGGACCACATGCTGAGTGCGGTTGGTCAGCCAACTGCGAATCTATCTGGTAGTGGTACTGTCTATCCCACATTGTTCTATCTTACCAAGAAATAGGCTGTGGTCTACTTTATCAAATGCCTCCCCTTAATTTCCCCTTTTTACTACTGACAACTGAATTGATTTAAATATTCATCATGTAATGGTATGTGGGTGCGTGGGTGTGAGTGTGTATCTAAAAAATAAAAAGTTTTGTTTCATACATAAGAGATGCAGGCTTACACGGGTTACCTTGGTGGAAGTGCCACAGAAATACTGGCTAATTGCCCAGATTGTTTCCATATTCCATAAATCACTCAGAGCTGCAAGAGGAGGCAACAATATTGCCAAATTTATTCTGGAAACCATTTGAGTTAATTTGGGATGGACTCTTTAACCCAGTGTTTCTCAGCCTTGGCCACTTGAAGATGTGTGGACTTCAACTCCCAGAATTCCCCAGCCAGCATGCTGGCTGGGGAATTCTGGGAGTTGAAGTCCATATACCTGCAAACAGCCAAGGTTGAGAAACGCTGCTTTAACCCATCCACCACCCCTGTGGAGGTTCATACCAGAGACTAGCTTAAAGCTGATCAGATGCTGATTCTCCATGAAAATGGAGTTATGATTTTCCAACATACTGATTAATCATAACAAGACAGACCATTAAGAAGAGAGGTTTTAAATATATCTGTTAAATTATTTACTGTTTAAAATGTAATGAAAATATTTTACCATTTAAACTTTTACAACATTACCTGATTACCACCCATTCCATGACAGTTAAAAATTCCAACTTTTTCATTTTCTTTTCTTGCCATATTATCCAGACACTGATTTGTTTCCACATTTCTTATCTGAAGATAAATTAAAAAAAAACACTATTTACACCAGATACATATTAACTAATTTACATATTAGCAAATTAAAGTGTGAAAGAGGCCAATTTACTCATCTTCTCTGTAACTACATGATGACAGGGTCATAAGTAGTTATTAGGCTCATATTCTCTCAATATGACTCTCCTTTTTGCATTCTCTATAAGTTTTAACTCCATTAGTCTTAACGGCAGTTAAGGCAGGCAGGAAGCGTGGGGAGGGAGAATATAGAGATAGCACATGTATAACCGCCACACCACATTGACTGCTCTAGAGTCTATTTTGATTTCCCATGGATATGAGAACATCAAGGGGGTAGAGGGAGGCTCTGATTTTTCCCATCCTATGTGCAGTGGCTCCAACTCTAATCTAGTTATCATAAACAAATAATGTTTTTCAAATAAAAAGTGGGAGAAATGTCAATAGGCCAGCCACCATAAAGATGACTGGAATATCAACATAAAGATGACTGAAATACCAGTCAACATGGGAGGCATGTCTCTGGTGCAACAAGTATGGGTATAATATGTTTCCCATGATTAGCATGATGGACAAATGCAGCCTGAGCATCTTTTTGGTCAAAGAGAGGGATAAAAAATGCTACAGATTAAAAAAAATCATATTTTAAACCACCAGGATCAAATGAATCTTCCAGAATAATTTAAAATATTAAGTGATTAAAGTCACTTAAAATCAATTAACGATTATGTAGAGACACATCCAAGACTTATAATCAATAAATGGAGCAAAGTAGTCATAGATTCAAGTGATTTAGACACTAACTGAACAATTGCAAGCCTCCACCAGAGTCCTAACTTTGGTAATGGGGGATATAAATTCCACAGTTCAAATCAACACTATGTATTCTCAATGGTTCCGCAAAAGGGGATTATCCAGCTGAATACACTTATTGGGGGGCAGGAAGAAGATCCACAATTGATTATTGGATAACTTCATGTGATCTGTTGAAATTTCTATGGAGGATGGAGGTAGATTCTAGATTAGAAAGTGATCACAACCCTGTAATTTTAACCTTGATATCTCACTGGAAATCTCCAAGAGCTAACTCAAGTTACCCCCCAATGCTGGAAAGTAATAACACCCTGGTGAGAATTAAATGGACTGAGAAGAATGCAAGAGAAGTTGGTAAATGGATGCTAGATCCTGAAACTTTAGAAATCCGTGCTCGCCTCCTAGATAGTAAATCCCATACATCATATTTAGGTTGGTTCGAAAGTCTGATTGCCAATCTCAAAACAGTTCTTCTCAAGGGAACAAAGTTTTTCCCTAGAAATAAGGTTATAAAAAATAAAAAAATAGTTTGATTGGGACTGTGTACAGTTAAAGAGGATATATAACAAGGTGTATAGGAAAAGTAAAAATTTTCCTTCTGAGGATCAAACTCATTTTTAAGGACCTTAAAGGTCCAATATAAGACTCTTTTAAAAGAAAAGAAACATGCGGCTTTGACGGAATCTTGGCAGAAATTAATTCAAGCAGTCAGGATGAAAGATACATCCCTTTTTTGGCATATCACTAGAGCAAGGGTCGGAAATGGCGGCTCGCGAGCCAGATGCGGATCTTTGGCCCCTTGAGTGTGGCTCTTCCGCAGCTGAACTCACCCCTGCCCCTTCCACGTGATTGGCCCCCACCCGCAAACCCCGCCCCCTGGCTCTATCACTGAGCGAGGCCCGGCGCGGCAGGGAGGCGCTGCTGGCCCGGGACGCGGCACTGTCGGAGGCGGCGCAGGAGCGGCTGCAGGGGCTGCCGCGGCTGGAGATGGCGCTGCTCTGCGGCATCCAGGTGCTGGGCGAGGGCGCGGGCCCGGGACACGAGCGGCAGGGCGGCGCAGGGCGAAGAGCCGCCTGCACTCCCCTTGGCTGCCTCCGGTCCGAGCCTGGCTCGGCTCCCCGGCCGCCGCAGGGTTCGGGTTAGCGGGGGGAGAGGATGCCGAATGGCGGGGTGGGGGGATTGATGGGGCGGGAGGGTGCACCCGGAGGGCCTCCCGCGGCCACTTCTCCAAGGCGGGTTGCAGAGTGCACGCTGCGCCCACGGGAACGCCTGGTCCCTCTGCTCCCTCCAGCTCCACCACCAGCCCCAGCAGCGCCGCCCGCCCCGTCCTGCCGCCCGGCAAACCTCCGCCGGCTCCGTCCCCCAGCCGCCACCGCCCCGGCCAGGTCCCCTGCGCTGCCCTGCCGCTCGCGTCCCAGGCCCGCGCCCTCGCCCAGCACCTGGATGCCGTGGAGCAGCGCCATCTCCAGCCGTGCAACCCCTACAGCCGCTCCTGCGCCACCTCCGACAGCGCCACGTCCCGGGCCAGCAGCACTTCCCTGCTGTGGCTTATTGGGGCGGGTGGGAGGGGGCGGGGGAGCTGCACAGGCGCTGAGGGGGGCGGGCCCGGCGGCGGAGGCCCGGGGCCGCCCGCCCGCCCCGCCCGCTTGCCTGCCTGTTTGCCTCCCTCCGCGAGGCCCCCCGCTGCCTTCCCGGGATCCGGGCGCGCTGGAGAGGTCCGCGGGGCAGCGTCGGGGCTTTCTCGCCCTCTCGAGGCTCGGCTGCAAGGGAACGGGAGGAGACCTCGCGGAGGGAGGGAAGCAGGCAGGCAAGCAGGCGGGTGGGGCGGGCGGCCCAGGCCTCCGCTGCCCCCCTCGGCGCCTGTGCGGCTCCCCCGCGCCCGCTCCGCCCGGCCAGACATGCCCCGCTCTGGAGGCTGGGCTCGCCGAGGAGGACCATAACTGCGTGGCTTATTGGGGCGGGTGGGAGGGCGCGGGGGAGCCGCACAGGCGCCGAGGGGGGTGGGACCGGCGGCGGAGGCGGAGGCCCGGGCCGCCCGCCCGCTCCGCCCCTGAGGGGACCCACCTGGCGGTGGCTCCCCTGAAGCGCGCCGCTTGTCATCGCCGCCCGCCTCTTTTCCCGCCCCCCATCATGTCCTTGGCCCGATGCGGGCGGGCGGAAGTGGCAGTCCCGCCCGCGCCGAGTGGCGGTAGCGCGGCCCCGCCACCACCCTTTCTCTCCGGCTCGGATCCCGGGGAGGCAAGCGGGCGGGCGGGGCGGGCGGGTGGCCTGGGCCTCCGCCCCCGGGCCCGCCCCCTCCCACCCGCCCCAATAAGCCACGTGATTGGCTCCCACCCACAAACCCCGCCCCTTCCATGTGATTGGCCCCCGCCCGCAAACCCCGCCCCCTTCCACGTGATTGGCCCCCGCCCGCAAACCCCGCCCCCTGGCTCTCGAGCATTTAAAAATGTGCACGAGCATGTCAAAATGGCTCCCGGCATAAAAAGTTTGCCGACCCCTGCACTAGAGGATTGGGAAAATTGCTCCCCCCTCCATCTAAGCAAGTGCCATCATATGCATGGGAGGAATATTTTAGAGGGATGTATATGGACTCTGCTTGCAAAATGAAAGAGAGTCAGATTAATATGGATAGTATCCCTCACTGGCCTTACAGCACAAGAGGTATCCCGGATGATTGAATCCCTTAAGCCTAATAAAGCTCCCGGTGCGGATTGTGTCCTGCCCAAAATAATTAAAGGAATTCTAGTTGGTGGGCACCTTTATTAGCATCTCTTTTTACATACATAGACTAGACTGGTCATATGCCAAACGACTGGGGAATGGCAATTATTGTACCAATCTATAAAAAGGGCAACAAAAATGTCCCATGTAATTATAGGCCCATTATATTGAGTGTAGTTAGCAAATTATATGCTAAGCATTTAAATAACAAACTACAAGACTGGATTCTGTCCGAGGACATAATTAGAGATGAACAAGCAGGATTCAGAGAGGGGAGATCAACAATTGATCATATCTTGGTGCTTCACCACCTTGTATTAAAATATACCTATAAAAAGAAATCTTCCCTCTTTGTGGCCTTTCTTGACTTTAAACAGGCCTTTGATTCAATAGATAGAAGTGTCCTTTGGGAAAAACTAAAAAATACAAATATTGACAGACGCCTCCTCTATCTTATACAGAAACTATACTCTAATTCCTCTTTAAAAGTGAGATGTAATCCCCTAGAGACATCCTTCCAATCTAGCACAACGTAAAGTACTGATACTTCTTTATGTGGACGATGCTGCATAGAGCCATAGCAGCAACACTAAATTACTACAGACAAAATAAATTGGTTCTTAATTTTGATAAATCAAAAATCCTGGTCTTTGCTAAAAGAGCTACTCAATACTCTTGGAGGATAGAAGGGCATAATCTAGAACAAGTTAATGTATTTAAATACCTTTGAGTGATTTTTCACTCAAAAGGAAATTGGAATGCCCATTTGAATCATGCAATGCAATCAGCCCTTAGATCTTCAAATGCTATTAAACGTTTTTTTTACACGGGCGGAGAACAATTAGTCCCTGCAGCGTTAAAATTGTTTGAGGCTAAAACGTTGACTCAAATTCTCTATGGGGCACAAGCAGGAATCTTCTTGAAAAAAGAGTCACTAGAAACAGTACAAACAAAATTCCTGCGATCAATTCTAGCGGCACCCAGTAGAACAGCAAATGCCCAGTTGAGACTAGAAATAGGAATGCCGCAAATACTGGTTAGGGCCTGGAAGATGATGTTAACCTTTTGGTTGAAAATTCAATTCCTTCCAGTAGGTTTGACCCCTCTAGTCCTGATTGATAATTTTCTCTCTCCCTGGAAACAGGCGATAGAGTATAAGATGGCTTTATATGGCCTGTTTTAGTGATTTTAAAATCACTAGGTTATGATCAAGCCAAGCAAATGGTTATTAACAGAATCAGAGATATAGAATTCCAGCTAGAAGTTAATAGGTTACCTCCATATAGCAGGAATCAGATAAGATGGGGTACATGGGAACTAGCAAGATATTTGAAAGACCTAACCTTTCCTAAGATTAGAATAGCATTTTTTAGACCTAGATTTAATATCCTTTCATCAGCACTCCTGCAAGGCAGGTATAATAAAAACCCCTTAGCAGAAAGAATTTGTACATGCGGCACTAAGGAGGTTGAAAACATCACTCACGTTCTATTGAGATGAAAATATTATAGGGATATTAGATCAACATATATTTATCCCCTAATAGAAAGATGTCCAGGGAGACCTGATAGTTTTTATGAGAACCATCTTCTGCAGGATTCAAACCCAGTTATTACACGTGCAGTAGCAAAATTCTGTGCTGCCGCAATGATAATAAGGCAAAACCGGTTAAAGAAGTAGGGAATTGTGTATATTTTTCTATCTTTATTAATACTTTGTTTAGCCATTTTTAAATAATTTTTTTAGGATATATATTTTATAACATACTATTAAAATGATAGATCTATTAATGTTCAGATAAATAAACATGTCATTATTGTAATAATAGGGTTTTATTGTAATAGGGTTTTATAGATTATATTATAATTGTCTAAATTTATAGTTTTATTCCATAGTTACCTATGTATAATTGTATTTAATTGATTAGTGTGAATTATCCTTGGGGGCAAAGGATAGTTCTGGATCGAGAACCTTTTAATGGATTGCAAATTGATTTTCTGTCCAAAGGGTCCCTATTTAGAAAGCCAGGAAACCAAGATGAAAGCCACTAGATTTTTTATTCACAATATGCAGTCTTAGAAAACATGGCTACTTCCTCAAGACTGTAAGGGATTTAACTGAGGTTCCAAACTGAAAAACAATAGATAATTGAAGGACTAAGAAGATATAGGGTTCTTGGGGCTGCCAGCTCGGCCACTTGCATATTAGACCCATGTACCTCCTGGCTGGCTAAGGCTTCCTGAGAGGTGACATGTAGTTGGATTCTGGCAATGGTCAATTCTTCCTTGAGAGAAGGGGTGGTCCCACTGTCTGTGAAGTAGGCGGCCGTACACACTTTCCTCAGGAAGCCATCGCTGGACCCAACTATGCTGGCACAATGCCCACATATATAGTACAGAAAGACCACAATGAAAACAAGCAATTTCCAATAAAGCACGGAAATTCACAAGGAGAAATGTAATGTCTTGCATCTGGGGAGAAAAAATAAAAGACACAACTACAAGAAGGGTGAGATAGGGCTTGATGGAAAGAACACATGAAAAGGATCTGGGTGGTCTAGTAGATCACAAGTCGAACATGAGTCAACAGTGTGATGCTAAAAAAATTATCAGGAGCATAGACTCCACAGAGTTCTATTTAGCATGCAGAAGAGATGACTGAGGGAAGTTATGATAGCAGTCTTCAGGGTATTTAAAGGGTTGTCATAAAAGAAAGGAGGAGACTTGCTCTCTGGCAGACCAGAACCAATGAATTGAAACTGCAGAGAAATAGATTCAGGTTTGATATTAAGGAGTAATTCAAAGGGTAGATAGCCATCTGAAATGTTTTAGTAGATCTTGTACCAAGTTGGGGGTTGGACTAGATAACTTCTGAGGTCTATTTCAACTATATGATCCCACGAGTTCTGATGTTGCTAAGACATAAAATGTGGTTGTTTTCTGCTATCAGTTTTGATCTTAAGCCCAATATTTCTTTTGTTTAAAAATCTGGGTATGCTGCAAATTTTCCAGAAGTTGAGATTAGATTCTGCTAGGAGTCTTTTGCTTTATCCTTGAAACAGGATAACACAGTTTCTTCAGAGGCTAGCTTTCTGAAAAATCAGCAAAGTCTTTTGATTCTACAAGACATTTGGAAGTCAGCAAAAGTATAATTTTACTTACTATTGCTCAGGCTTTTTATTTTATTTTTAAAATAAAAATATTGTTTGGGGTTTTTAAATTTGTATTTAGTTAGGCTTTTTAATACTTCGTATCTATTTTTATTAGTGTTATTAATACGTTTTTGCTTTTATTGTAAACCGCCCAGAGTCCCTCTTTTTGGGGAGATGGGCGGTGGCACAAATTTGAAAAATAAAATAAATAAATAAATGTTAAATCATATTTGGAATAGTATACACATATTTTAAACCAAATTAAATGAAATGAAGTTTGAGAAAACAAAGGTTTTCTTTTTTTGTTTATAATCTGTAATTATTTATATTTAAAAATGGTTTGCTATGGCAAAATATCTATCAGTGGCATGATGTAAACTCTGGCATCCTTAATGACTGGAAAATAACTTCCTTTGAAAGCTTACTTCAAAGCAATATAAAAATGGTTATACAGTCCTAAATTCCTCTATTACAGATAGACTTTCAATCAGGGAAAAAATCTGCCTTAATCCCACTGCACCAAACTTTATTGGGTTTCTATATGAAAAAGCACACGTGCTTAGTTATGACACATTTATTTTACTACATACTGTCTGGTATTGTACATAAAATTGTTACCTCTCCCAAAGAGAAATAGTGTCGTGGTATTTGGGAATCAGGATAAACATTCTCTAAATACCAGGAAAAAGGCTTGCACTGTAGCTTGTGTCTTAGTCCAAGTCGTGAAGAAATGTCTCCATAATCCACCTTTGTAACCCCTGTAAAGAGGTATATATTATTGTTAATTTCTGCCAGAGAACAACAGTATTATTATTGTCTGTCATACAGTTTTAGTGAAATAAATTCAGTCAATCATATTACTTCAGAACACCAATCTTTACATTTCTCTTTGAAAAAGGGCTCTGAAAAACTATAATATACTGGATTTTAAACTGAATATTAGGTGTGCATACCAACCCTTTGGTTTCAAAAATAGTTAGGACATTCCCTGATTAGACTCAGAACTTCAATCCAATTATTTTGGAATTCAAATCCCTGTATCACTGGATATCAATAAGCTACTCTATTTTTTTCCTAACAAAATTAAATGAAAGTGGCAGAAAGTGAAATTCTTTAAAAAGGGATTAAGTATACAAAATGTCAGGGGGCGTGGTGGCTCAGCAGGTAAGACGCCAGGCTTGTCGATCAGAAGATCACAAGTTCGGAGGTTCGAATCCCTAGCCCCGCGTGACGGAGTGAGCTCCTGCACTCGCCCTAGCTCTTGCCAACCTAGCAATTCGAAAGCATGCAAATGCAAGTAGATGAATAGGTACCACTTCAGTGGGTAGGTAACAGTGTTCCACGTGCGTCATGCCGGCCACATGACCGTGGAAGTGTCTTTGGACAACGCTGGTTCTTCGGCTAACAAACGGAGATGAGCACCGGCCCCTAGAGTCGGACACGACTGCACAAATGTGCGGGGGGAACCTTTACCTTTATACAAAATGTCAGACAAATAATAGCAGGGAGTATGAGGGAGCTTTAAGTTTTATTCATTAATTAAGAAGACTGTTAAATTTGCAGGCAATGTTTCTTGCTTTAAGTTGATTAAGTACCCTGCATTTTATATCAATAGGTTGCAACTTTTTTGTGCAAGAGAAGTTTTTCCAGCTTGGACATTTTCATAGCTACATACAGCATAGAGAGCTACAGAGATTAGAGTTACAAAAATATAAACAAGAAAATGGGAACAGAGGTACAGGTATATGTGCATAACTGGGGAGAGGGGAATTACATTATTCCCTTTATCCCATCTTTGTATCGTTTGTATGGAAATTGAAGTTGAAATGACAGGTACAGGGATAAGGGACTTAGAAGACACAGAACAGTATTTGGGTTCTTGGTGGGTGAAAAAAATAAGACAGAGAAGGTACCACACCAATGTGGAAAAGACAGGTTACTATTACAGTCAGGACCAGAAATATTGGAACAAGGATAACTGTTCCTTTCAACTTCAATGTGGTGGTGTAGAGAGGCCAATTCTAATTCCTTCTTTTTCAGGATGTTCAAAACTGTTGTATTGGCCACTCCCAATGTTTTTGCTCTCTCTCTGATGGGTTTATTTTGTTTCCTCGGCCTAATGATGGCCTCCTTCACTTGCATGGACACCTCTTTGGACCTCATGTTGGGAGTTCCAGTGAACAGCTACCAAATGCAAATGTAACACTCAGAACCACCTCCAGACCTTTTATCTGCTTGATTGGTCATGGGGTACCCAGGAAACAGGCCACACCTGGCCATGCAGCTGCTTGTCAGCCATTTGTTCCATTACTTATGAGCCACCAACGATGTGTGTGTGTGTGTATACCACTGGCTGTACTTCCTGAATGGTTAGTGCCCCACGTTTGTCAAACCCCTTGAATTACAGCTGAAAGTCCTGACTTCGCTCCCATCTGGGTGTGTTTCCTTTCAACTTAAATGTGGTGGTGTACAGAGGCCAACTGCCAAAACAGTTATCCTTGTTCCAATATTTCTGGTCCTGACTGTATATTCTCAGTATTTCTCCACTCTTATTGCATCCGCGGAATACCGCCCGGCAGCCCTGTTTAAGATCACCCAATCCCTTTTGGGGAAAGGGGAGTCTGAAATCCATCTGCAGGGCCGTGCTAAGGAATTTTCTGGGCATCTGCAGGATAAAATCACTCGGATCCGTTCCAAGTTGGACTCCGAGTGTGAGTCAGGGTCTGAGGAGATATCTAGAGAACGTACTTCCCTTGTTATCTGGGAACAGTTTGATCCTGTTGGACCCGAGGAAGTGGACAGGATCCTCCAGACTGTAAATGCCACCACTTGCCAATTAGATCCATGTCCCTCCTGGCTGGTGAATGTAGCTCGGGAGGTGACATGTGGCTGGGTCCAGACGATGGTAAATACATCCTTGAGAGAGGGGGTGTTCCCGGCAGCCTTTAAGGAAGCACTTGTGCGCCCCCTCCTCAAGAAACCATCGCTGGACCCTACTGTACTAGATAATTTTCGTCTAGTCTCCCACCTCCCCTTTTTGGGGAAGGTGGTTGAGAAAGTGGTGTCGTTGCAGCTCCAGAGGATTCTGGATCAAACGGATTATCTAGACCCCTTTCAGTCAGGTTTCAGGCCCAGTCATGGGACGGAAACGGCATCGGTCGCACTTATGGATGATTTTTGGCAGGAGTGGGATGGAGGCAGTGCATCCATCCTCGCTCTTCTTGAGCTTTCAGCAGCTTTCGACACCATCGACAATGGTATCCTTCAGGGAGTTGGGGGTGGGTGGCGTGGTTCTGCGTTGGTTCACCTCCTTCCTCCAGGGCCAGTCCCAGTCGGTATTGATAGGGAGTGAGAGATCCAGCCCGCAGGCCCTTCTTTGTGGGGTGCCGCAGGACTCGGTACTCTCTCCGCTCCTTTTTAACATCTACATGAAACCACTGGGTGAGATCATCCATCACCACGGGATGAGGTATCATCAATACGCTGATGATACCCAATTATACATCTCCATCCCGGGTGATGTATATGGTGCTCTGACCACCCTGTCCAAGTGCCTGGGGGCTGTGGGGGCCTGGATGGGGAACAACAGGCTTCGGTTGAACCCTGGTAAGACAGAGTGGCTGTGGATTATTGGCTCCTCGGCATCTGGGAAATTGTCATCTTTAGTTCTGGATGGGGTTGCACTGCCCCAGACAGACCACTGTGGTGCGTAACTTGGGGGTCCTCTTAGACTCATGACTCCTGCTCGAAGAGCAGGTGGCAGTCATGGCCAGGAGGGCCTTTGCTCAACTTCGTGTTGTGTGCTAGTTACGCCCTTTCCTGGAACAAGAGGCCCTTCGAACAGTCACTCATGCCCTGGTTATCTCCCATATAGACTACTGTAATGCACTCTACATGGGGCTACCTTTGAAGAATATCTGGAAGCTACAGCTGGTTCAGAATGCAGCCGCGCGGGCAATCTTAGGTGCCCCAAGGCGGACACATGTAACACCTTTGCTACACGAGCTGCACTGGGTTCCAGTTTGCTTCCGGGTCCAATTCAAGGTGTTGGTTATGACCTTTAAAGCCCTACATGGCATGGGTCCAGGTTACCTGAGGGACCCTCTCATCCCCATCACATCGACCCATCCCACCCAGACATGCAGAGAGGGCATGCTACGGACCCCATCTGTTAACAAATTCCATCTGGCGCGGTCACGGAAGCGGGCCTTCTCTGCAGTAGCCCCTGCCCTTTGGAACATTCTTCCCCCAGAAGTAAGACAGGCCCCCTCGGTCCTGGACTTCTGAAAAAAACTTAAAAACTGGTTGTGTCAGCATGCCTGGAGCAGGAAAGAGAGTAGTCACTCCTGGGGATGGCTAGCTCCCTAAAATGGCCCTAGAGTGGCCGTTTTTTACTCACTAATTGACGAAGAACCTCTGCTATCCGGATTTTATATTTTAATTGTTTTTATATCCATTTCTGCTGTATTTATAATTGTATTGTAATTAATTATGTTTTTATTGTAAACCGCCCAAAGTCCCTCTTCTGGGGGAGATGGGCGGTGATAAATTTGATAAATAAATAAATATATAATCCTCATTTTGAAGTGTTGCTTCACATGCATGCATCCTTAGATTAATAATGACTGTTTTAGCATTACTATTTTCTTAAAGCAGACAGATTTGAAGACAATGCAACAATATTTCCTTATAATCCCAGATCATCATCAATATTAAGAATTAATTAAGAGCTATGCTTATATTTGATAAAGATGCTCATGCACGATAGAAAATGTTTGTGAAAATAAGACCTTGAATTATGGCTGGGAATGGGAACTTCCAGCATCCCAGATTGGCCCATATTGTCCGTAAGTCATGAAATGAGGCCCTTCCCCAAAACCATGTTTTCCGGTCTTCACTGGCACCATAAACTGCCCTTGGTCAATGCTAGTTGGGGCTTTTCCCCTGAGCACTTTGTTTCCGAGGAGAGTGCAAAGTGACCAGAGCTACTCTGAGCCTCTTGAGAGCACTGTCTGGCACATTGGTTACCCTGCTTTAATTATCTCACACATTCCTTGAAAAAGAAGCATGCAGATTGTTCCAGAGTCAACTCCCCATGAGCCAACACTTATACAGTGGGGCAAAAAAGTATTTAGTCAGCCACCAATTGTGCAAGTTCTCCCACTTAAAAAGATGAGAGAGGCCTGTAATTGACATCATAGGTAGACCTCAACTATGAGAAACAAAATGAGAAAACAAATCCAGAAAATCACATTGTCTGATTCGGAAAGAATTTATTTGCAAATTATGGTGGAAAATAAGTATTTGGTCAATATCAAAAGTTCATCTCAATACTTTGTTATATATCCTTTGTTGGCAATGACAGTTTTCTGTAAGTCTTCACAAGGTTCACTCTAGAGCAGTGATGTTTTGGGGCTGTCGCTGGGCAACACGGACTTTCAACTCCCTCCAAAGGTTTTCTATGGAGTTTGTTTGTTTGTTTGTTTGTTTATTTCATTTATATCCCGCCCATCTCCCCCACAAGGAGGGACCCTGGGCGGTTGAGATCTGGAGACTGGCTAGGCCACTCCAGGACCTTGAAATGCTTCTTACGAAGCCACTCCTTCGTTGCCTGGGCGGTGTGTTTGGGATCATTGTCATGCTGAAAGACCCAGCCACGTTTCATCTTCAATGCCCTTGCTGATGGAAGGAGGTTTGCACTCAAAATCTCACAATACATGGCCCCATTCATTCTTTCCTGTACACGGAACAGTCGTCCTGGTCCCTTTGCAGAGAAACAGCCCCAAAGCATGATGTTGCCACCCCCATGGTTCACAGTAGGTATGGTGTTCTCTAGATGCAACTCACCATTCTCTCTCCTCCAAACACGACGAGTTGTGTTTCTACCAAACAGTTCTACTTTGGTTTCATCTGACCATATGACATTCTCCCAATCCTCTCCTGGATCATCCAAATGCTCTCTAGCAAACTTCAGACGGGCCCGGACATGTACTGGCTTAAGCAGGGGGCACTGCAGGATCTGAGTCCCTGGCGGCGTAGTGTGTTACTGATGGTAGTCTTTGTTACGTTGGTCCCAGCTCTCTGCAGGTCATTCACTAGGTCCCCCCGTGTGGTTCTGGGATTTTTGCTCACCGTTCTTGTGATCATTTTGACCCCACGGGGTAAGATCTTGCGTGGAGCCCCAGATCGAGGGAGATTATCAGTGGTCTTGTATGTCTTCCATTTTCTAATTATTGCTCCCACAGTTGATTTCTTCACACCAAGCTGCTTGCCTATTGCAGATTCAGTCTTCCCAGCCTGGTGCAGGTCTACAATTTTGTTTCTGGTGTCCTTCGACAGCTCTTTGGTCTTCACCATAGTGGAGTTTGGAGTGTGACTGTTTGAGGTTGTGGACAGGCGTCTTTTATACTGATAACAAGTTCAAACAGGTGCCATTCATACAGGTAATGAGTGGAGGACAGAGGAGCCTCTTAAAGAAGAAGTTACAGTTCTGTGAGAGCCAGAAATCTTGCTTGTTTGTAGGTGACCAAATACTTATTTTCCACCATAATTTGCAAATAAATTCTTTCCAAATCAGACAATGTGATTGTCTGGATTTGTTTTCTCATTTTGTCTCTCATAGTTGAGGTCTACCTATGATGTCAATTACAGGCCTCTCTCATCTTTTTAAGTGGGAGAACTTGCACAATTGGTGGCTGACTAAATACTTTTTCGCCCCACTGTATACTCTTACTAAGAATATTTTGAAACGACTCCTTCCTGAAAGCCAGATGATTTAATTGGTGTGGAGCTTGGAATCTGATCCCATTCCTCAAAGTCATTCAACCACAGGTATCTAAAGGAATGGAGAATTGACCTTAGGCATAGGGAAGGAAGGAATGAGCCATTAAGGGGGGACATGCAAATAAGATAAGGAAGTGTGAGAGAGAAGTTCAAAAAAATCCCACCTTGATTTTCTTTAGCATAAAATAGGTCAAAGAGAAACTTGGGCAATTTACAAGATTCCGTTATTCTATCTTACTACAAGAAAAGGCATTCTTTGAATCCTTGCCATGCCCATTTCTTGATCTGCCCTACCTTGAAGGATCTGCCTGCCTACATTGATGGTATGCAACTTGATCAAGCATTAAAAATATTTAACTGATGATACTGTTAAATGTTTAAAAAGCTTATTTTCCTATCAAATTTGGGTTATTTAAACATATATAGGTTGGGGCAGAGCAAGATGGCCACCGAGTGACAGCATTTTTAGTGAGCTCTTAACTCTTCTATTTTCGTTACTCTTTTATTTAGTTTTAAGATTGTTTACTTAGTGATTTTATTTAATATCAACTATTAATTTTAGTTTCCTGTATTAGGATTAGTAATTTTAGAATTAGGATTAATTAGGATTAGGATTTTAGAGTCTGGAATCCAACAGCTTTGGACACTTGCCGATGAAGTGAGGCAGTAATGGCTACAAGACAGGAACGAAAAAGAATTCAAAGGGAAAGACCAAAGGGAAGAACAAGCCTGAGATGTTGCGAAGAGAAAATTCCAAGCATACCGAACACTCCAAGGCTGCAGCAACCTCCAGACAGCTAAAACTGAAGGATTTGTTTCAATATAAGGACACAGCATGTAAGTCCTCTTCTCCTTTCCCTTCCCCTTCTCCCCTCGCAATCTCCGCTAATAAATCCTATGCCCTATTTGATTGGGAAATGGATGATTTGCCTTCCTCCGATGATGAGGCTTCAGTGGGAGACAGATGGGAGGACGCTTCTAAAGCCACAAGTAAGTTAAACATAGATGTGGACCTGGTTGCTAAGAATTGCCTTTTAACTGCCAAAACGGTCATTACAATTTTTGATCAGCTGCTAGATGCCAATCAGAAAATAGATGAATGTAAGGCTATAATGGAAAAACACATAACTAAACCTGTTATGGAGTCAGCAACTCAGTTGCTCCAGAATTTATTCCAAACCCATATGCTGCACAAGATCCCACATGTATGGAAGCTGCCACGGATGAGCTAGTTTTGCAGAGACACAGGATTCTGCTCCAGATTACAATTAATCCTTTTAACAAAGGCAGGTGGCACAATAGACAAGCAGTACTTCACTCCCTCTCACAACTTCTTCACTGTAGAGTATATTCCCGTGAGCTTACAGAAATCTCCTGGCTCCCCAGATGGCATGATCTTGAAAGAATAATACTGACTTTTAAGCATTTTGCACTCCCTTCAATGATTTTCAAACTTAAACATCTTCTAAGGGGATTTCAAATTACGCCTATACGTGTCTTTCACAACAGCAGTGTACGGCCACTGCTAAGTCCTGGGAGGAGAGCCAAGCCCACGAGGGAGGATGGTATAAGCACCAGAGTTCATAATCTCAGCCAGCAACTACCCACACAGCAGAGCGCTCCACCAACTCCAAGGCCAGGACCAGATAAGCAAAGGAGGCATAATACTCTCAATTTAATTAAAGGGAAGATTCAGATATCAGTTGACCCTATGGAGGATGAGGATAAACTAGCTCAGTTATTTGGCACCCTTTCTACAGAAGAACAACAAACAATTATAAGCAAACTTGGGGCAGTTAAATCAATGTTTCAGTCAGTGACTGCTGCAACTGAATCCCTCAAAACTCTATTGCCCTCCAGTTGTCCTTCTGTTGAAATGCTGACAAGTTCATCCTCTGAGTGCTTAACATCTCCAAAAAATAAAAAACAAGAAGGCACTCCAGTACAAAACTCACTCTGACAAATGAAGGGAACAGTAAGTTGTTCAATGTAACACCATCCCTCCATAATCTTCCAGATGATCAATCCACAGGTGATAATCCCTTACAACTGGACTCTAAAGAACAGGCTAGTCAGACTATAGCTCCATCCCCACTGGCTCTTCCCTGTATGGACCCTGATTCTATTCATCCAATAGTTGCCCCATCTACAACTTGCTATTCTTCCCTGCAAATTAATTCCCTCCACAGGAACCCTGAACATAATCAATCCTCTGACTCTGACCCCCAATCTAGCCTTATTTGTTCTACCCATAAAACTTCCCCTATGGAATTACCTCAGACTCAGGACACCATCCAACTTATTTGTCAACAGGAGATCTGTCCTCTGTCTTCTCCCCCAATCCCAATTTGTTCAACCCAAGTGTTGCTCCTTCTGAACAACTATCCAGAGACAGCACCCTGAGAGAACCAGCAAACTGACAACTACATTCTGCTAATAATTTCTCCGTCCTCTCTTGGAATATAGCTAGATGGGCCCCAAAATAAGGAGACCCTGATTTTCTTGGATTTCTGTCCCAAACTGACATATTTTTTTTTGCAGGAGACATGGATGCTGTGGGAACTTTAATCCCTAACTACTTTTTTCTGCACAGCCTAGCCTCAGAGGTGGCAGACCCAAAGGGGTACTTGGTCTATTTATAGCCTCTAACTTACATGTTCAAATTGTAAAACAACTACCCCATTTTGAGAATGCTGTATCAGTTTTGTTAGTCTTTGAACTATTTTCCTTACCATGTATTAATTTCTATCTTCCTCCTTAGTGGCTTCAGTCACAGATCAGGTTGATACCTTCCTCACCCTTTGTATGAGTAAGTTTCCCGGTGCATATATTCTAATATATATTTCAATGCAAGAGTTGGTTGTAATGATGAAGCGCTCTATGAATGTTTCAATCCCTGAACCCCTGAAGAAGTAATTGAACCATCATTTCTGTCCAGATCCTTCAAAGACACAAAATACAACCTAGCTGTCTTTAGGTTGCTGCATCTTGTAAATAGGCTTAACCTTCAAGTGTTAAATGGTTCTGTCCAAAATGATTTCCCTGGACAATATACATTTTGGTCATCTTACAAGTTATCCACTATAGATTATTTAATAATCTCTAGAGACCTGGCCCCTTGCCTTAAGGACTTTGGCATAGTCCCTAGGCTGAAAGTGACCACCTTCCACTTATTTTACTTGTAAATTTAGGCAAGGCCCAATTAGGAACCAAGTTAAGGTCGATTCAAAATGCCTGATGGAAGATGGCTCTTACAGGGTCAGATGGAATAACTCCCTCAAAGATAGCATCACTGCAGGCCAATTCACCAGATTCCATCCAAATTTTAAAGGAGCAGAAAAGACAATATAAGGCCCTGCTCAGAAAGAAAAAAACCCCAAAATCAGAAGAAAAAAGGGTCACAGCTAATCAAGCCACAAAGTCCAAAAATTCTTCCCTATTCTGGCATACGATAACAAATTTATTTATTTATTTTATTTATAATAATTTATAAAATTATTATTTATAATAAGCCTCCCAGTATTACCATTTTAACATCGTTTATACTTGGATTTTATATTATTTATTATATTGTAATTTTATATTTATATAAACTATGTTTTATTGTGAACCGCCCAGGGTCCCCGATAGGGAAGATGGGTGGTAATATAAATTTAATAAATAATAATAATAATTCAATTTATATCACCGCTCCATCTCCCCCAAGGGAGATGTTGTTGTTCCCATAACATCACCATATAATTGCACTGTAGTATTCCCTCAAGTGCCTGGGTACATCATTTCCAAACCCTCTACTGAGATACGTACGCTAACACCTAGGTCAGA
This sequence comes from Charina bottae, assembly GCA_023362775.1. NCBI lineage: Eukaryota > Metazoa > Chordata > Lepidosauria > Squamata > Charinaidae > Charina > Charina bottae. The sequence continues at coordinate 3,316,420 of JALMGJ010000028.1, read as the reverse complement.
GATTTCCAAACTGTGTGTGGCGACACAAAAGTGTGTCGCCACACACAGCGTGGTGTGTCACCACACCACCCAGAAGTGGCGGCGCGCGTGTGCATGGTGGCAGCGGCAGCCGCCGCCGTGCACGCCGCCGCACGCCCCCTGCGCCGCCACATGCCCCCACGCTGCCGCCTTGCGCGTGCGCGCCGCCACACACCCCCGCACGCCCCCCGCGCCGTGCTGTGCACGAGCCTCCGCACGCCCTCCTGTGTCACCGCCGTGCGCGCGCGTCCCTGCGCCGCCGCCGTCGCACCGCCGCTGGCGTGTTGCCAGCAGTGGCACTTTGGAAAGCCCTGACCTAGGTGATGGATTTACCTTAATGCTCACTTCCTCAGTGGCCCCTCGTTACATGCAAGGAAGCTAAAAATCTTATTAACCAGCTTAAGTGTGGCAAAGCCCCCGGGAGTGACCATATTCCCCTCCAATTCAAACTGGTGGGCCCCAGTATTGGCCTTGCTCTTTTCATACATTAATCACATAGCTAAGATTCCAGAAGACTGGGGGGAGCCATAATTGTTCCCTTATATAAAAAGGGTGATAGAAATGACCCAGCTAACTATAGGCCAATTAGTCTATTGAACATTATTAGCAAATTATATGCCAGGTACCTATTTACTGAACTCCAAACCTGGGTAATAGATGAGGGAATAATTGACCCTGAGCAAGCAGGGTTCCAACCAGGACGATCTACCATAGACCACTGTTTGATGCTTCAACACCTGGCAGACAAATATACAAATCAGTCTGGTCTGAATCTATATGCAGCCTTTACCGATTTCAAGACAGCTTTTGATAATATCTCAAGGGTCAGACTCTGGGACATTCTGAGCAGATCCTCTATAGACAAAAGACTCTTTATTATTCTTTATTTATTATATCTGTCTGTCTGTCTGTCTATCATCTATCACATTTATATCCCGCCCATCTCCCTCACAAGGAGGGAACCTGGGCGGTTCACAATAAAAAGTTTAAAATCAATAAAAAAACATAAATAACACTAATAATCAGTAAAAATACCTAATTACAGTCCGATCCAAGCAATGGTAGATCTTACTTATCCCATGGGCCGGTAAGGCTGGTCAAGACAGATCTGAGAGACCAGCCAACCCCAAGACAGGCTATTCCCCTCCCTTCCCCAAGCATGGTGGCAAAACCAGGTCTTTAGGTTTTTTCTAAAGTCCAGGAGAGAGGGTGCTGATCTTATTTCAGGGGGGAGAATATTTATTATTCTTTATTATTCTTATTAAAGACTTTAATTCATAAGCTATAAAACAAAACCAGCCTTAGAGTAAGATGTAACCAAGGAGGGGACTTTTCTGATTTTATACAGACTGTTAAGGGGGTGAAACAAGGATGCATTTTAGCACCGTTGCTTTTTAACATTTATATCAACTCTCTGATTAAAACTCTTCGGAGAGTTGATATCCATGCACCTACTGTAAATTGGCTGATAGACATCTCCCAATTCTACTCTATGCAGATGATGCAGTTCTTCTCTCCTTGTCTTCTATAGGCATGAAGTGGGCACTAAGAATCCTGGCATCCTACTGTAATGAGGAATAATTAATAATCTATTATGACAAATCTAAAGTCCTAGCTTTTTCTAATAAAAGACAAAGGCAAAAGTGGACAATTGACTCCCATGAATTAGAACAAGTTAAATGTTTTAAATACCTGGGCATAGTATCTCAGGCCTCTAGGTAATTAACAGCCCAGGTAAATTACGCCACTTACTTCCCAAAAGAGCTCACAAACAATAATAAAATTTTACAGGCAACAGGGGGCCAATTATATCCCAGCAGCAATTAAACTGTTCATAGCCAAAACAGTTGCCCAACTACTTTATGGGATACAACTTGGCCCATACACAAACCTAAGGGTTTATGAAACCATCCAATCGAATTTCCTTAGGTCTTTGTTCAGTACCCCAAAATGCACCCCCAATGCAGTTTTGAGGCTTGAAACTAACGTGCCAAGTATTAAGGCTCAGGCCTGAATCAGGATTCTAACTTCAGGACTCAAAATCATGTTCGACCCTACAGGCCTGATGCCTCTGCTGTTGTCAGACAGCTACCAATCTCATTGGCACCATACCTGTACAAAAGAACTTTGCAGTCTTGGCCTCTCTCCTGAATATTTAGGCCAATTAACCCTGGAGAAGGCCAAATCCATAGTAATAGAAAGAATTAGGGACATTGATTGTCAAAATGATATTACCAGTGCCCCCAAATTCTATCGTCAAATTCTAGATAGCTGCAAACCCTCTACTGCAGGGTATCTATACAATCTCTCCTTAAGGAAATATAGATGGGCCTTTTCCAGAGCCCGCTTTGATGCCCTCCCTTCAGCATTGCTGGCAGGAAGATTTCATGGGACTCCTTATTCACAGAGACTTTGCCCTTTACCAGGGAGGTAGACGCCAGGCTTGTTGATCGGAAGATTGCAAGTTCGGAGGTTCGAATCCCTAGCCCTGCGTGCGGAGTGAGCTCCTGCACTAGCTCCAGCTCTTGCCAACCTAGCAATTCGAAAGCATGCAAATGCAAGTAGATTAATAGGTACCACTTCGGTGGGTAGGTAACAGCATTCCGCGCGTGTCATGCGGCCACATGACCGTGGAAGCGTCTTCGGACAACGCTGGCTCTTTGGCTAACAAACGGAGATGAGCACCGGCCCCTAGAGTCGGACACGACTGCACAAATGTGCGGGGGGTACCTTTACCTTTACCTTTTTAGAAACTCTTGCCCATGTCCTCCTATGGTGTCCTTTTTATGATGCCGCAAGACGAGCTCTGATCTCCCCAATCATTTCTAAATGTGAGGGTCATACTGATAGATTTTACATTTATTTCTTTTTAAGGGATGCTGACTCTCCACTCACACACCAGGTGGCCAAATATTTTTATCAAATTATACAATTACACAACACTTTTAATTAGGTATATTGTTTCACTGTTTTATTGTTTTCCTTTTTCCTGACAACAAATTGTTGGATTAAACTATTTTCTTTTTTTGCTGGTCAAAGACCGTAATAAAGATATTTATTCAAATATAAATATTGAAAACTTTCATTGTCCCAGTAATTAGCTGCTCTAGGGCTTTAAAATTTGTATGAAAAAGAGACCTTCAGTACTGATAACCTTAGTTTCCTAACTATCTTATTCTGAGCAAACACAGCTGTAGAGTATTGTAAAAATTACTAAGTTGTATAGACAATAGTTAAGTTTTAAAATACTGTACCAGGGACTGCCTTACTCAGAGTGATCTTCCCATCCTGTAAACTCATCCAGAGAGAACCTGCTTAGGCTCCTGTCCTATTGAGAGGAGAGGAGAAGTGGGCCAGAAGACCGGCTTTTTGGTTGTGGCCCCAATCTTACAGAATGGGCCTAATCCCTCCCATCTGATATTTTGGAAGACCCCAAAGACCCTTCTTTTTCAGTGGAGTCTGGGCAGCCATTAAAGTTGTTTAAATATTATTTTAGTTGAGGGGGAGGGCACAAGTAATAATATTAATTAATCAAGAATAATTAAGATAGACTTCCGGGTGAGCTGTGATGGCGAGCGGATGCGGAGAAGGAGAGCTCCGTTAAAAAGGAAAGGGGGAGAAACTGCACCGTTGCGTTTGTCGATTTCGTGACTGAAAGAGAGACGAAATCGCACAGAGGAGAGAAGTAAATCTTCTCTGAGGAGAAACCCAGCTGTCACGAAGGGGAGCGAGTTCGTAATTGTTTGTCTGGTCTGCTGTGGATGTGAGTCAGCGTTGGTGATTAATGGAGACTCGCGGACCCAAGTGACAAGGGAGGAAAAACAAGACAACGGGCGGAGTTGGGCAAAAGAGCCCAAAGAAAGGTTTGCCATCCTAGCCACAAACAATAGGGAATAAAGCAAAAAGAAAAAGCAGAAATTTCTTAATGAAGGACAATATAAGGATTGTAAAAACTGACATGCTTTCGGAATATTAAAGACTTAATTAATTATTAAATAACTGTGGCCATTTTGAAGATATCTTGCAACAGTACAGTGGAGGAACTGAAAACTATATAATATATAGGAATACTATAAGTAGATATTTGTAAGCCATAAATCTATAATAGTATTAAGTAATAAATAAATAAATATATATATACAGTGGGGCAAAAAAGTATTTAGTCAGCTACCAATTGTGCAAGTTCTCCCACTTAAAAAGATGAGAGAGGCCTGTAATTGACATCATAGGTAGACCTCAACTATGAGAGACAAAATGAGAAAACAAATCCAGACAATCACATTGTCTGTTTCGGAAAGAATTTATTTGCAAATTATGGTGGAAAATAAGTATTTGGTCAATATCAAAAGTTCATCTCAATACTTTGTTATATATCCTTTGTTGGCAATGACAGAGGTCAAACGTTTTCTGTAAGTCTTCACAAGGTTGGCACACACTGTTGCTGGTATATTGGCCCATTCCTCCATGCAGATCTCCTCTAGAGCAGTGATGTTTTGGGGCTGTCGCTGGGCAACACGGTCTTTCAACTCCCTCCAAAGGTTTTCTATGGGGTTGAGATCTGGAGACTGGCTAGGCCACTCCAGGACCTTGAAATGCTTCTTATGAAGCCACTCCTTTGTTGCCCGGGCGGTGTGTTTGGGATCATTGTCATGCTGAAAGACCCAGCCACGTTTCATCTTCAATGCCCTTGCTGATGGAAGGAGGTTTGCACTCAAAATCTCACAATACATGGCCCCATTCATTCTTTCCTGTACACGGAACAGTCGTCCTGGTCCCTTTGCAGAGAAACAGCCCCAAAGCATGATGTTGCCACCCCCATGCTTCACAGTAGGTATGGTGTTCTTTGGATGCAACTCAGCATTCTCTCTCCTCCAAACACGACGAGTTGTGTTTCTACCAAACAGTTCTACTTTGGTTTCATCTGACCATATGACATTCTCCCAATCCTCTTCTGGATCATCCAAATCATCCAAACTTCAGACGGGCCCGGACATGTACTGGCTTAAGCAGGGGGACACGTCTGGCACTGCAGGATCTGAGTCCCTGGCGGCGTAGTGTGTTACTGATGGTAGCCTTTGTTACGTTGGTCCCAGCTCTCTGCAGGTCATTCACTAGGTCCCCCCGTGTGGTTCTGGGATTTTTGCTCACCGTTCTTGTGATCATTTTGACCCCACGGGGTGAGATCTTGCGTGGAGCCCCAGATCGAGGGAGATTATCAGTGGTCTTGTATGTCTTCCATTTTCTAATTATTGCTCCCACAGTTGATTTCTTCACACCAAGCTGCTTGCCTATTGCAGATTCAGTCTTCCCAGCCTGGTGCAGGTCTACAATTTTGTTTCTGGTGTCCTTCGACAGCTCTTTGGTCTTCACCATAGTGGAGTTTGGAGTGTGACTGTTTGAGGTTGTGGACAGGTGTCTTTTATACTGATAACAAGTTCAAACAGGTGCCATTAATACAGGTAATGAGTGGAGGAACAGAGGAGCCTCTTAAAGAAGAAGTTACAGGTCTGTGAGAGCCAGAAATCTTGCTTGTTTGTAGGTGACCAAATACTTATTTTCCACCATAATTTGCAAATAAATTCTTTCCGAATCAGACAATGTGATTGTCTGGATTTGTTTTCTCATTTTGTCTCTCATAGTTGAGGTCTACCTATGATGTCAATTACAGGCCTCTCTCATCTTTTTAAGTGGGAGAACTTGCACAATTGGTGGCTGACTAAATACTTTTTTGCCCCACTGTATGTATGTATGTATGTATGTATGTATGTATGTATATATATATATATATATATATATATATATATATGGGAGAAAGTCTGGATATAAATAGAAAACAGGTTTCTGGGGTAGATTGTGTTGGAAAAATATTGTATGTGTACTTGCTGTTAACTCTTTTGGCTCTTGATTTTTGTCAAAATATGGCTGCTAAAAGAATACTAAGAAAAGGTTCTGACTCGTTAGAGGGTGAAGGATTTAAGACCTTATTTGATGAATTTACAGCTAAGACAACAGAGACTATTACACTGACTGTTAAAAAAGTCTTAGAAGAAAAACTGGAAGGTCTAGAAAGAAAGCTGCAACAAAAACTGGATATTATAGAGGAAAAACTAAGGACTGAAATACAAGATGTTAAGAAACAGACCGAAGAATGTGAAAAAAGAAGAGAAGAGGATGAAGAACGCATAATACTATTAGAGATAAGGGAAAAAGAACGCTATATTAGAATAAGAGGGGTGGAGGAGGATAAAGAAGAAAATATAAGGGAAACAATAGTACAAATGATTGCTGATTTGATAGAATGGGAGGAGGAAAAAGTAGAGGAGGAAATTGAAAAAATATATAGGGTGAACTCTCAATATGCAAAGGTGAATAAGAAACCAAGGGACATACTAATAGAATTTTCAAAAAAAAATATAGAGATGCAGTAATACAAGCTGCATTTAATAAAAAAAATTGAGGTGGAAGGTAAAACGGTGACTATATTCAAAGAGATACCAGGGAAAATTTTAAAAAAGAGAAAAGAATACAAATTTCTTACAGACTTATTAAAAAAGAATGAAATAAATTTCAGGTGGGAGGCTGTGGAAGGGATAAACCTCCAATACAAGGGACAAAGACACCGGCTAACCTCTGTTTTTAAGGCAAAAGAATTCTTTAAAAAAATAGAAAAAGAACTGGGAAGTAAGAAAGAACAAGTAAAAGAACAGGAGTAAGACCTTAAAGACTATAAGGTGTGAAAAACAGTTAGAGGTGGGCTTGCATAAAATGAATAAACTAAATATTATAACATGGAATATCAATGGTTTTAATTCACCTGTTAAACGACATAGAGTATTTCAATTGTTAAAGAAACAAGAATTGGACATTATATGCTTGCAAGAGACGCATATTAAAAATAAAGATGAAAAATATTTAGAAAATAAAAGATTGGGAGCAGCCTTTATAACATCAAATGAAAAAAAGAAAAATGGGATAGCAATATATATTAGGCCAGTATTAAAACCTCAATTAGTAGAAAAAGACCAAGAAGGTAGATTTATATTGGTAGAAATAGAATGTCAAAATACAAAAATAATGATAATAGGAATCTATGCTCCAAATAGTGATCAAAAAATTTTTTTCAAAAAAATATCAGAAATAATTTCAGAAAAGAGGATTGAAAATTGTATATTAATGGGCGATTTAAACGGGGTAGTAGAACCAGAGATTGATAGGAAATCAGAAAATTATATTAATAAAAATCAAGGAAAACTACCCAAGGAATTTTTCAATATGGCCAAAAATCTAATGCTAATAGATGGATGGAAATATAAAAATGGAAAAAAGAAAGAATATACCTATTATTCAAATAGATTTAACTCCTTTTCCAGGATTGACATGATTTGGGTTACAAAAAATTTAGAAAATAAAATTAGAGATGTGACAATAAATGCAAAAACACTGTCTGACCATAATCCTGTTTGTATGACGTTAAATATAAATAAAAAAAATATATAGATGGAAAATGAATGAAAATATACTTAAAGATAAAAAAAATGTAGAAGACCTAGAGAAGAAATTACAAGAATTTTTAAAATGGAATATGAACAATGAAGTAAGTATAGAAAATGTCTGGGAAACAAGCAAAGCATTTATGAGAGGCAACTTGATTTCGAAAAACAAATATATTAAAAATAGATTAAAAAAAATAGAAATATTAACGAATCAGATTAAAGAAAAGGAATTAGAATTGCTAAAAAATAAAAAAAGAAAGAAAGAAAAAGAAGAGATAATGAACCAGATAAAATGGCTAGTCCCAGCTTAAGATTGAGCTAACAGAAGAAATAGAAAAAAAATTAAAATTTATAAAACAAAGAAACTTTGAGCAGGCAAATAAACCAGGAAAATGGTTAATGTACAGACTGAGAAAAGAAAAAGAGAAAAGAATTATAAATAAAATAATAAATAAAAACTTGGAGCTTACATACAATGAAGACATTAAGAGAGCTTTTTTTGATTATTATACAAATTTATATCAGGAACAAAAAATCCCAACAAAGTAGAAGAATATATTAAAAACTGTAATTTAGTAAAATTAACAGAAGAAGATAAGGAACTTATAAACCATAATATTACAACCCAAGAAATCAGAGAAGCAATTAAAAAATTGAAAGTAAATAAGGCACCAGGGACAGACGGACTTACAGCAGATTACTATAAAAAACTACAAGAACAATTAATTAAACCATTAGAAGAAATGTTTAATTCAATACTTCAAGGGTCAAAGATACCTGAATCATGGAAAGAGGCCAACATTGCACTAATCCCAAAAGAAAATCAGGATCCAACAGATTGTAAAAATTACAGACCAATCTCACTATTAAATAACGATTATAAAATTTTTACTATTATTCTTGTGGAAAGACTCAAAAAAATTCTACAGAAAACTATTAATCAAGATCAAAATGGATTTCTGCCGACTAGACAAATAAAAGATAACATTAGAAATGTAATTGATTTAATAGAATACGCTAAAGTACACAATGAAAAACAAATAACATTACTATTTTTAGACGCAGAAAAAGCTTTTGATAGCGTAAATTGGAATTTCATGTTTAAAGTATTAGAAAAAAAAGATTTTGGAAATAAATTTATAAAAGCAATATATAGGATACAAAAAGCAAGAATAATAGTAAACGACGAATTAACACAGGAATGCAAAATAATGAAAGGTACCAGGCAAGGATGCCCTATTTCCCCATTATTATTTATACTGGAATTAGAGGTTCTATTAGATGAAATAAGGAAAGATCAAGAAATAGAAGGGATTAAGATTAGGAAAGAGGAATATAAATTAAAGGCGTTCGCCAATGATCTTGTAATAACATTACAAAATCCAACAAATTCAATAACAAAATTGATTTCCAAACTACAATAATATGGAGAGGTATCAGGATTTAAAATAAATAAGGAAAAAACCAAAATGATAAATTTAAATACGCCTAAAGAAGAAATAGATTAAATAGAACAAATATCAGGTTTTCAAAATGTTAAAAAAGTTAAGTACTTAGAAATTCAAATAACAAATAATAATTTGGATTTATATAAAAATAACTATGAAGACTTATGGAAAGAAATTTAAAAAGATTTGGAGAAATGGGTAAACTTGCAACTATCCCTATTAGGCAGGATTGCCACAATAAAAATGAATATTTTACCAAGATTCTTATACCTGTTTCAAACAATCCCAATTACAATAAAATATCAAATTTTTACAAAATGGCAAAGATAAATAGATAACAAAATTTATTTGGCAAAAAAAAACACCTAGAATTAAACTTAAATATTTACAAGATATAAAAAACAGAGGGGGTCTAGCAGTGCCGGATTTAAAATTATATTATGAAACGTGGGTTAATTTGGATCAGAGATTGGATTAAATTAGAAGATGGGAAAACAATAATCTTGGAAGGACATGATAACAGGTATGGTTGGCATGGTTATATGTGGCACAATAAATGCAAAGTACACAAACTATTCAATAATCATATAATTAGGAAGTCACTATTAAAAATTTGGAATAAATATTAAAAAAACGCTATTACCTGGCATGCCTTTGTGGGTATCGCCACAGGAGGCAGGCGCCAGAATGGGGAATCAAAAAGACAAGGACTTTATAAAATACCAAAATTTATTAAAAATGGAAGGAAACAACTATAGATTAAAAACACGGGAAGAACTAGAAAACGAAAATATAACGTGCCATTGGTTTACGTACCTTCAGCTAAAAGAACAATATAAAATAGATAATAAAAACCATCAATTCATAAAAGATCAAAATAATTGGGATAATATATTAGAAAGAGACAATGACCACTTGATATCAAAAATATACAAAATATTATTGGAAATGAAAACTAAAGATATAAAGATTAAAAACTATATGAAGAAATGGGATGAAGATTTAGGTACAGAAATTACATATGAGCAGTGGCAAAAAATTTGGTCAAAAAATATAAAATTTACTCTAAGCAATAGTTTAAGGGAAAACATGTATAAAATGATATATAGATGGTACCTATCACCTGAGGTGCTATTTAAATCAAAAATTAGGAACACGAATATCTGTTGGAAATGTAAAAAAAAAAGATCTTTTTACCACATATGGTGGTTATGTGATAAGGCAAGGAAATATTGGACCAAAATAAATAAATATATAAGTGAAATGTTAGGTAAGGATATACAAATGAAACCAGAAATCTATTTGTTAGGTAAAACTGAGGATACCATGAATAAAAGACAAAAGACATTATTTTTATATTTAAGTACAGCGGCAAGAGTAAAATATGCGCAACTATGGAAGGAAGAAAACAAACCAACAAAAGAAGAATGGATTATGAAATTAATGGAATTAATGCAAGCAGACAGATTAACTAACTTAATAAAAGGGAAAGAAATAGGGAAGCATAAAGAGATATGGGACCCTTTTACAGAGTATCTTAAAAAGGAATATAATATTAAATAGAAATATATGTATATATGTAAATATACAACTGTAAATAAAAATATAGTAAGGGGGGTAAAATAATGAAATATAGAAAGTAAGAAGGAAAATGTATACAAATTAGTTACATTTAATGTTCTGAATTAAGAAAGCCGGAAGCAATTTTAAAGATGTATGAATACGTAGTATGTTTGTGTAGGCAGTAGGGGTTAAGTCTTTATGAATAAAGAAAAGAAAAATGTAGAAGAGAATAATAGAATAAGTACATATATATAGAAATAAAAGAACGAAGGAAAGAAATTAAAATTAAAGAACTAAAAATTGATAAAAATGATAGGGAAGGGTTTTTGTGGGCTAAGAGATAAGTAGTAGTAGGAGAGGAGTGTGGGAGGAAAGAAGGTAGGAAGGAAAAAGAAAGTAGAATGGACAAAGTGAAATAAGAGAAACTGAATAGAATTGAAGATTAGATTATACAAAAGATTAGAAATAAAAATTGATAAGTTATGAGGCGATTAAAATATGTAAAAGGTGGAATGCCTAAGTGTAAATGAGATATGTTTTATGTAAAATGTAAATCTCTGTGTTAAATGTTAAATGTAAATAAAGTTTATTTTATACAAAAAAAAAAAGAATAATTAATAACATTCTGACTCTTTTTCCATCATCATTTTCAGGGTTGCTTGCAAACTGCATCTTACATTCTTTTCACCATTCCAGAGCACAAGACAAATAATAAGCACATCAGTTATAAAAAATACCTTTATGTATGTCACTAATTAAGACAATTTAGACAATTGACAAATCACTAAATCTGGCATAGGCACAATACCATATAAAATAAACCAGGGTATGAAACCAGGGTATGAAAGATGGCAGGAAATGGCATTATATTTAAATGGCATGAAACAGCCATTTAGGTATTATGCTATTTCATGTTTTCCCAAGAATGAGCCACTTTTCAGTGCAGGAAATGAAGATACGTCAAGCGTATTTTAGATCTTTAAAAGAAATATTACATTTTACAGCAGGTCCATTTCCAAATGCCATAATGTTCGATCTATCTATCTATCTATCTATCTATCTATCTATCTATCCACACACACACACACACACACACACACACACACACACACCACAAAACTTATGAAGTCAATAGTACCATAGCTTATTAAGTGGACAGATGAAGAGGTCTTAATCTAGTAAACAGTTAGTAGGGTATACCCAATGTATATTCAACATAAATTGCAAAAAGGCAAATTGGGTCGTTAACCGCCATATTTGAGAGAAACTATTTTGCACAAGTTTGCACTATTAAACAAACTTTATGTGTTATACAAATTAGAACCAAAAACAACCAGAAACCCAAAATAAAATGATATCATATCAATACCAAACTAGGTAGCTCAATCTTAATTACTGGGATTTTTATGCTAAAGGTTCCTTGCTCACCTGGAGAAATTATGTAAAAAAAATTTTTGAACTCATCCATCCAAACTTCTGCAAGTCGCCTATTATTTTTATTAATAATCTGTCCAGTGCCTCCTGGAAAAGTGTAAGGAGTGGCTTTTCGAAAAACGTGTCCCACATGTGAACATGTCACGATTTCCAAAGTTCCTCCACATTGCCAAATCTGAAAATGCCAAACAACAACCATTAAAAATCATTTAAAATAATTAATGTAGTTCCTCGACAATTTAAAATAAATTATAGTTGTACATTAAAACCTGACCTGTAGGCACTGAATCCTCAGGTCCTCCCTATCACTCCATCTTGGCACATAAGCAAGGGTCATGTATGCCTTTGATTGTGCTCCAGAAACAACTATATGAAGGCCCTTCTGTTTCTACTGCAAATTATGCCAAAACACATGGAATTTAAAAGGATATTTCTTACTCTGAATGAAATCTCTAGGTTTTCTCCTCCCCATATATCCATTCCAGCATCGTATGTTCCAATTTCTTGAAAATAATCTCTGTCTATGGAAAAGAGGCCTCCTGCCATTGTAGGTGTCCTAAAAGAAGGATAAAATTTTCTGAACTGAAATGTGATATTTATCAATGCTTAACAGTGAGCTCAGATGGTCAGTGCCAATCAAAAAGAAGATAAAACAGGACCTCTGAGAAACAAGGAGACATCAGCTTACTCCAGAGATTTGTAGATATTCACTACAACATTCTATTATTGTAGAGAGTAAAGAGGAGGACTTTGATGAAGAGAGATCCATTACTAAAGCAACAAAAAGGGAAACATTGCTTAAGTTGAAACAATGGAGGAGGATTACGAAAACAACTCAGACTCCCCCACCCCAATTCACATGAATATAACGGAGGAATGAGGGGAAGCACAATCAGACTTGCAAGATTATATTACTATAATCAATCTAAATAAAAGTAGTTTTAGTCTATTGTGGAGTCTACCCCCATCTGTATTGCTCCAAAGTTAAAGCTTATTTATAATGTAGCTAAAATGCTCTAAATTAAATTAAATTCTTTCTTATTTAAGATACATATGATTCCAGTAGGATTAACATATTTTTACTTGCTGGGTCCATTAAACTATGTGGGTATGATTTTTACAAAGTTACTACAAAAAGAAAGGTTTAGCACAGCAGCTAGATTCTAAGCTAAGTGGCAGACTCCAGTTCCAGCCTCCCCGTTCTTTTATTGATTGGACTGTGATGATTCTGAAAGATCAGGGAACAGCAATAATAAAGCCTATTTACAAAAAGGAGAGAAGAGACTTCCTAGATAATTATCATCTAATCAGTTTATTAAGGATCATCAGCAAATTTAAAACGTGCTTTGAGATCCCTTGCCATTTATTGCAAGGATGAAGAATTAGTTAAAAAAATTGTGAAAAAACAAAAGTCCTGAATTCTCAAATTGAGAAAACCAAGACTATTAAATACCTTGGAACTGTTTTTCAAGGCTTCCAGTGGGAAAAATGCTCACTTACACAATGTAATTCAGAATGCCCCAAAATCAGCTTCAGCAATTGGAACTTTCTATTGATCAGGGGGTGCCTTATTTACTGTATTCCTGCTGCCTTAAAGCTATTCTCTGCCAAAGAGTGTTCCCAGCTAGGTCTTATGGTTACTATCTAAAACTGGAAACTACAATCTAAATTCTATGAAACCTCTTTCAAACATAGCAAATATATTAGGACTGAAATTAAGATTTGGGTCTTTTTTAAAACCTAGTGGTTAAAACTAAACCTGCCTATAAGCTTGTCCCCTTTGACACCAGCAGATAATTTCAATGCTAGATGGAGGAGATATCAACCAGAAAAACTGCACTTCTATAGATCTTCCAAGGAAGCTCTCACATTTGTAGGATACAAATTGGCCAAAAAGGTATTGACACAGTGTGTGCAGGACATAGAAAGACAATTTGACCGTCTTAACTATCCAAAGATGTTTCCTTAATATTCAGTAAGATCTGCGGGATATTTAAATTCTATCACAATTTTCAAGCTGAGAAGGACTGTAACCTTAGCTCAGTGTAATGTTCTACCATCTGCTGTACTAGAAGGCAGATATAAAAAAAAAAACCTTATGCTGCCCAATTATGCCCTTGTGGCACAGGCACTGTTGAATTACTGCTCATACTTAATTATACTGCAGTTTTTACCAGGATTCCAGAGCTCGTTTCATTTACCCTCACACAGCAAAATACCCTGGGGATACGGACTCTTATTACAGTATAGGCAAACTCTCCTGTCAAACCACTCAGACTCTACTTAGATGTTGCCAAATTCTGCCATACTGCTATTAAAATTAGGCAAGAGCTGACATTCTCCAACTATTGACATTTGTTGACTGAAATAGAAACATCCAATGACAGGATACAAAAAAACCTTACTGTTATTTATTTATTTAGTAACTAATCATATTTGTATGGCCGCCTATCGCACACAAAGCGACTCTGGGCGGTGTATCATCTTAACTACATCTAACAGCTCTAAATTTTGAATTTTAGTGATATAGTAGGGTATAATTGTTTAGTGTTGATCAGGGATATCAGGGATATTTTGATAAGGGGGCGTGGTGGCTCAGGGGGTGAGACGCCAGGCTTGTCAATCGGAAGATCGGAAGTTCGGAGGTTTGAATCCCTAGTCCCGCGTGACGGAGTGAGCTCCCGCACTCGCCCAGCTCTTGCCAACCTAGCAATTTGAAAGCATGCAAATGCAAGTAGATGAATAGCTACCAGTTCGGTGGGTAGGTAAAAGCGTTCCGCGCGCGTCATGCGGCCACATGACCGTGGAAGCGTCTTCGGACAACACTGGCTCTTCGGCTAACAAACGGAGATGAGCACCGGCCCCTAGAGTCGGACACGACTGCACAAATGTGTGTGGGGAACCTTTACCTTTACCTTACTGAATATCACAGAGCATTGTTGTTTGTTTGTTTGTTTATTAAATTTATACACGGCGACACCACGGCGGCACGCAAAAACTGAAAGCGGCAGCAGCACTTCCGGGTTTTTGCACGGCGACACACCAACGGTGGTTGGTGTGTCGCCGCGGGAAAACTTTGGAAAGCCCTGCCTTAACCACTACACCACACTGGTCCTCTTATGCTTGAATTATGGAAGAGTTTTCTCAAATGCAGTGTTGAAGGTTGGGAGCTGAATGTTATAAGAATCGTATCTGATAGATGCAAAACATGCACGACAGTAAGTGAATTCTCAGTGTGGTTTGATATTCAACATAGCATAAGACAAGGATGTATTCTATCCCCTTGGTTGCCAACTGGGGATGTGAATGTGGTTTTATATGCGGACAATGCTATGCTGTTGGCCAAAAAACCGAACAATTTGCTCCAAATATTAGATTTTTGTTGTTGTTCAGTCGTTTAGTTGTGTCCGACTCTTCGTGACCTCATGGACCATAGCACGCCAGGCCTTCCTGTCCTCCACTGTCTCTCAGAGTTTACTCAAAAAATATTAGATAGATCTTATTTATTTTAGTATTTTATTTTATTTATATGTCACCTGACTCCCAACGATTCTGGGCATTATGATGCAACAAGCAGTGGAGGTTTCAAAAATTAATTTATCTAAGATTATAGTAGTTTTGTTTGACAGGGAAAATGTTAAGTTAAATACAAATGGCAAAAAAGTAGACCAAATAGATTAATTTCCCTTGATACAAATATTTATTAAAGATGGGAAAATACAGGTAGTCTTCAGTTAATGACCGTAATTGGGACTGGGAACTCTGTCGCTAAGTGACACGGTCATAAAGCGAAAAATCACGTGACCATACCAACTTACGTTGTAAGTTTTGATTGTGGCCGTTAAGCAAATCACGTGCAGTCGTTAAACATGATGTCACATGTCCGCGACTTGCGACTTCCTGCTGGCTTCCCCATTGACTGTTGTAATTGTGCACCGGTTGCCAAGTACCCAAATTGTGATCACGTGACCGCAGGGATGCTGCAATGACCACAACTTTGAGGACTGGTCGTAAGTTTCATTCAGTACTGTTGTAACTTCAAATGGTCACTGAACGAGTGGTCGCTAAGCGAGGACTACCTGTAGACAAATTTTAAGTTGCACAAATGCTGGTAGAAAACTAGTGCGTAGTAGCTGTAGTTGTTTTCAGTTCTTTTGACATACATTCATTCCTTACAAAACAGCTGTGCTTTTGCCTAATTTATGATAGGGAAGTGAGAGTTGGATATGTCAGAAGCATAATGATGTGAGGATGATCTGACTGTGACATCTGCCCTGTATTGGTGGCCAGGGTTACTTAATAAATGTGTAGTAAAACAAGATGAGATAGGGTACAGAATGAATGAGTGGTGAATGAATGAATGCTGAATACAAAAGCGATTGCCTAGTTCAAAAGTAGTGCATTTTATTTATTTATTTATTTATGTTTCAATTTATATACTGCTCCATCTCCCCACAAGGGAACTCTGGGCGGTTTACAAAACACAAAAATTAAAATCCGACAATTAAAACAACCGAATAAAACACTCTAATATATTAAAATTAAGTATAAAAATCCAAGATGCGGTGGTATGATGTTTTGATGTTTAAAAGGGCCCTATGGCACCAGCCATCCCCAAGAGGAACTGTTCCCCCCCTCCCCCCACGCAAGGCGGCAGAACCAGGTCTTTAAGTTCTTTCTGAAGGCCGGGAGCGATGAGGCCTGCCTCACCTCCGGGGGTAGCATATTCCAAAGGGTGGGCGCCGTTACCGAGAAGGCACGCCTCCTAGACCCCGTCAGGTGACATTCCTTTACGGACGGGATCCGCAGCATGCCCTCTCTGAATGACCGAGTGGGACGGTTCGACATTATGGGGATGAGACGGTCCCTCAGGTAACCTGGCCCCATGCCATGTAGGGCTTTAAAGGTGATAACCAACACCTTGAATTGGACCCGGAAGCACACAGGCACCCAGTGCAGCTGTCGCAGCAGAGGTGTCACATGCGCTGATCTAGGCGCACCAATAACTGCGCGAGCAGCCACATTCTGGACCAATTGAAGCTTCCGGATACTCCTCAAGGGTAGCCCCATGTAGAGCACGTTGCAATAGTCTATATGGGAGATGACCAGGGCATGAGTGACTGTACGGAGGGCTTCCCGATCCAGGAAAGGGCGTAACTGACGCACAACACGAAGTTGTGCAAAAGCCCTCCTGGCCACGGCTACCACCTGCTCTTCGAGCAGGAGCCGTGAGTCCAGAAGAACCCCCAAATTACGCACTTGGTCTGAATGGGGTAGTGCAACCCCATCCAGAACTAGAGATGACAACTTCCTGGATCCACGGGAGCCATCAATCCACAGCCACTCCGTCTTACCAGGGTTCAGTCGAAGCCTGTTGTTCCCCATCCAGACCCCCACAGCCTCCAGGCACTGAGAAAGGGTAGCCACTGCACACTTATCTCACCAGGGATGGAAATATATAATTGAGTATCGTCTGCGTATTGATGGTATCTCATCCCATGGTGACGGATGATCTCACCCAGCGGTTTCATGTAGATGTTAAATAGGAGAGGGGAAAGAACCGAACCCTGCGGTACCCCACAGACGAGGGGGCGAGGGTCGGATCTTTCCTCTCCTATTACCACTGATTGGGAACGGCCCTGGAGGAAGGAGGTGAACCAGCGCAGAACTACGCCTCCCACCCCCAACTCCCTGAGCCGTCCCAAAAGGATACCATGGTCGATGGTATCGAATGCCGCTGAGAGGTCAAGAAGAGCTAGGATGGATGCACTCCCTCCATCCCGCTCCCGCCAGAGATCATCTGTAAGCGCGACCAATGCAGTTTCCACCCCATATCCCGGCCTGAAACCTGACTGGAAGGGGTCCAGATAATCTGTGTCATCCAGGATCCTCTGGAGTTGCAACGCCACCGCTTTCTCAACCACCTTCCCTAAAAAGGGGAGGTGGGAGACAGGACGAAAATTGTCCAATATAGTAGGGTCCAGTGATGGTTTCTTGAGGAGGGGGTGCACCAAAGCCCCTTTAAAAGCAGCTGGGAACACCCCTTCCCCCAGAGATGCATTAACCATCACCTGGACCCAACCACATGTCACCTCCCGGGCTGCCTGTACCAGCCAGGAAGGGCATGGGTCCAGATGACATGTGGTGGCCCTTACAACCCGAAGGATCCTGTCCACTTCCTTAGGTCCAACAGGATCGAACTGTTCCCAGATAACCGGGCAAAGACGTTCCCTCGGCATCTCCCCAGACTGCTACACGCTTGGAGTCCAACTTAGACCGAATCTGAGCGACTTTATCCTGCAGATGCTCAGAAAATTCTTCTGCACGGCCCTGTAGGTGGGTCACAGACTCCACCTTACCCAACAGAGATCTTGTTATCTTAAACAGGGTCGTCGGGCGGCATTCTGCGGACGCAATAAGAGCGGAGAAATATTGACGTTTCGCCGCTCTTACCGCCACAAGGTAGGTCTTAACAGAGACTCTAGCTTGTGTTCGGTCAGATTCAGACTTTGTCTTTCTCCAGCGGCGCTCTAGGCGTCTCTTAACCCTCTTCAAGACCCTCAACTCCTCTGTATACCAAGGGGAGTATCGGGTCAAGTGTGGCAAGAGAGGCCGCATAGGCGCGATCCTGTCCAAGGCCCCGGCCGCCTCCCTATTCCAGGCTGTGGCCAGGACCTCCGCTGGAGCGTGCAGTAGATCCTGAGGTACAGCCCCCAGCTCCCTCTGAAACCCTATTGGGTCCATTAGTCGCCGGGGGCGGACCAATCGATTGGGTCCTGCCTCCCTGCAGAGTGGGGCGGCATAAGAGAATCTCAAGGTCACCAGGGCATGATCTGACCATGACAAAGGGGAAAGATGTAACTCTCCCCTCAGAGCATACTGCCACTGCTCCGACAAGAAAACTAAGTCCGGGGTGAGTCCACTGTCTCGAGTTGGGTCTCGAATAATCTGGAACAGGCCCATGGCTGCCATGGTAGTCATGAACTCCCGAGCTGCCTCCGAGGCACGTCCCAGGGACAGCAGATTGAAATTCCCCAGAACCATAAGCCTAGGGAATTCCACCGCCAGCCCCGAGACGGCCTCCAGCAGCTCAGGCAGGGATGTCGCTACGCAGCAGGGAGGCTGGTACAGCAGCAACACTCCCAACTGTTCTCGAGAACCCAACTTGAAAAACAGGGTCTCACAACCGGCCACTTGCGGAGCAGTGCCCCTGAAGGCCACTAGAGACTCTCGAATTACAACCGCCACCCCTCCTCCCCTGCCCCTGAGTCTCGGCTGGTGCCACACTTGAAACCCGGCTGGGCATATTTCAGAGAGGGCTACCCCCCCCTCCGAGCTCAGCCAGGTCTCGGTGATACATGCCAGGTCTGCCCCCTCTTCCGTGATCAAATCACATATGAGGGGGCCCTTGTTGTTAACAGACCTGGCATTAAGCAGCAGCAGCCGGAAACCGGGGCCCTCAAGGATCTGCTGACCAGGACCTGGGTATGAACGTGGAGGGCCGGAACACGCCACCGGTAATAAACACCGGGGGCGTCTTCCCCAACGATGGCCCACCCTCCAGTTCCCGTCATAACATCCCCGGCCCGTCACCACTTCGATAGGGCAGCCCACTCCATAACCCCCAGAGCTTCCAGGTCCAGATGCCTCCACTCCCAGACCTTCAAAGACCCTAGGTTGAAACACGGGTCCCCTCCCACATGCACACATCTCTCAAGGTCAGTCAACTTCTAGTGATGGTAGGCCCCCCCCAGCGCACCAGCCTAAGCTCTCGGCACTGAAAGGGCCTAACCACCACAACCACACCTACAATGTCCCCCCACAACCTCTCTCACTGGTCGCAGAGAGATATCATCCACTCCTGCCCACCACCTGTCTCTCACTCAGGTGTGGGCACTCATACATACTATCACACAATCTTGGACTCCCCCCTGACTCTCTCACATCCAGGGGGGGGCCCATTCATACTACAGGGACCCTAAAAAGTCTCTGTCGCCTATAAATAAATGTGGGTGCAGATGGGGGCTTCCTCTTAGTTGTTAAACTAAAGTTAAAAGTCCAATAAAAACCTTCCACCGTTGTTGATTTCCGGGGGATATTATGGCTGGTCCCCATAATAGTGCATTGAGATGGTGTGCCCATATAGAAAGAATTACGATCAGACTGCAACGAGTTTATAAAGGAAGAGCGAATGGTCAAGAGGAAGAGGAAAACCGAGAATGTTGTGGTTGGATGTAGCTGATGAGATCCCTCAAAAGACAGAGGTGAGAACTTAAAGAACAAAGCTCCCACACTTAAAGAACAAAGGCACTGTATGAATCTGTAGATTTGGTGGAAGCAAGAATGGTTTGTAAAGGTAGAAAGGTATAGTGAATGGTTTTGCTGTAAACTTATTTTTCTTTTATCTCTTGCTTTTAATTTATTTTGCTTACTACTTCTCTTTTTTATGCTTTGCATAATGTTGCTTATCCCAAAAGGAAAAAGTATGATGGTAATGTATCTACATTTCTAGTTCTTTAGCTCTTCCTCATAGGTCCTTCAGGCCTATGACACACTTGTATATTAAATGTATGTAGTTATGTATGTAACAATATATACCTGCCAAAAACTGCATTTGGAAAAAAAACCCACAATAGGGTCAGGACAGTGTGTGTCTGTCTAAAACCTAAAACAGGGTTCATCATTCACAAAATTAACCGAACTCTATTTGTACATAACAATTTCTCGCACACAAACAACTGCATGCAAAGAAAAATTCATAGGTATACTGTGAAAGGGGTGTGGTGGCTCAGCGGGTAAGACGCCAGGCTTGTCGATCGGAAGATCGCAAGTTCGGAGGTTCGAATCCCTAGCCCTGCGTGTGGAGTGAGCTCCTGCACTAGCTCCAGCTCTTGCCAACCTAGCAATTTGAAAGCATGCAAATGCAAGTAGATGAATAGGTACCACTTCGGTGGGTAGGTAACAGCGTTCGGCGTGCGTCATGCCGGCCACATGACCGTGGAAGCGTCTTTGGACAACGCTGGCTCTTCGGCTAACAAACGGAGATGAGCCCCAGCCCCTAGAGTTGGACACGACTGCACAAATATGCGGGGGGATCCTTTACCTTTACGAGTATAATTGTTTAGTTTTGATCAGGGATATAGCTTTAGTTTTAAACAACATCATGATTTTATTCTCAGGTTTTAGGTTATTCTTAGTTCAGGTTTTAGGTTTTTTTGCTTAGTATTAATAATAGTATATTAGGATACTATATGCCCATGCACAGGAAGTAATCAAAATTGATGTTTTCTTTATAGTGCTGTTGTTTTCTGATACTGAGCCAAGACATGTTAATTTCAATCAGCTAGAAACACAAAGATAGGTCTTGTTCATGAAACAATTTCTTTAGATTAAGTTATAAGAAAATATAAGGACTACAAAGATGTATTATGTTTTTTAAGTTCTCCAAATATTCAAGATTTAATCCTGTTCATGATCGGTACAGTGCCTGTTTAAATTGATTTTCACTATACTATCTATTTTAGGCACTGTGCCAGATCTTTATTGCATGTTTATTTATTTAAAATATTTATAGGCCAATTTTAAGACAAAACTCCTCTCAATATGCCTTTAAAATAAAATAGTATAAAAGAAAGCAATAAAATGCTTATAAGGCCAATAATTAATAATACCCCCTTCCAATTTTGAAGTATGGACATGCTTAAATAAAGCAATACATCAATTCAGTAAGAGGCTTAAGAGAATAAATGTCTAAGAGCTTTCTTAAAAGTTGCCAGTGATAGGGTGTTAATGAACCTCAGTGACTACCTACCTCTCACTTTGGTCCAAGCATCTTTCATATCCTCTTTCTTTACATCTACTTTCTATCCATTCTGTTGGCAATCTATTTCCTAATTCTTTTTCATACAGGGCTTGTACTTTCTCTTCCTGCAGTTATTCTAATTTAACTTGTTTTACCATCTGTTTTCTTTTCTTCCATGTCTATTTTTCCCCCAAAATACTCTCCTGAAACTAACAAAATGCTCTGCCCTACATTCAGAACCTATAATCTATCACCAATTATTTCAATTGTTCATCATAAACAATCAAATCAATTATTGATTCATTTCTTTTCTATGTATACATTAATAGACATGCTTAAAACAAACTTTTTTCCTAAAAATCTAAATTAATTCTTAGGTCTTCAAATGGCTCAATCACATTTTCTGTACTCTAATTCCTACCTATTCACTCATGCAACTAACAGAATAACATTTTTCCCAGATCACATTGATTCAGACTTTTTTACAGTTTTTCCCAAAATACCTTTCTGATTCTTCTGTTATCAGCATTTATGCATACATGAAGCGTACCATACAATTTTCACCAACTAATGAATTTCTACTTCCATATGCATCCACAAGAATCTAGATGACACCAATTCATACTTTCTGACATACTTTTTAGCCTTTTCATTCATGATTAAGTCTGCATATTCACTTTTACAGGGGGCACGATGGCTCAGTGGTTAAGACGCCAGGCTTGTTGATCGGAAGGTCGGCGGTTCGAGACCTGAGCACTGCGTGACGGAGTGAGCTCCCGCACTCGCCCCAGCTCTTGCCAACCTAGCAATTCAAAAGCATGCAAATGCAAGTAGATAAATAGGTATCACTTCGGTGGGAAGGTAACAGCATTCCGCACGCGTCATGCCAGCCACATGACCGCGGAAGCGTCTTCGGACAGCGCTGGCTCTTCGGCTAACAAACGGAGATGAGCACCGCCCCCTAGAGTCAGACACGACTGTGCAGGGGAAAACCTTTACTTTTACTTTACCTGTTTACTTTTACCTGTTTTCAGTTTCACTCCACATTAGTTTACCTTCACTCAGATCTATTATATCTTTCCCCTTTTTCTTACTTTCACAAACGCTCAACATGTCTTTCTTTCATTTCATTTGCTAATTCATCCTCTTTGCCATTTACTCCTCTTACATTCCAAGTAGCAATTTTCCATATGTTAGAGTCATTGCCAGATGATACCACAGATACTGATCATACAACATCATGGCTTTAATCAATTAAGGATTTCACATAACAACAAAACTTTTTGGTAAGATAGAAGAGTTGCTGACTAGGTTACCAACCTCAGTCACACCTGTGCCTCATGCAGCATTCCCTGCAAATATTCAGGAAAAGTAATGATCAGTTTGGTCACATTTTGGCTAATATGCCACAAATGTACCCAAAACCCACTCTACCCAAGAATGTCACACTATGCAAGCCAGGATGTCTAAACTAGAGATTATCTTGCAAGCCAACATAATGATGCACACATCCCACTATCCTGATAAACTGAAGTTACAGTTATTTACTATTTTACTGTACCAAAAATAATATTTGAAACTTTTAATTATTTATTCATTATAACTTGTTAATGCATTTACAAATGTTCTTTTTAAACAAACACATAACAGTATTATGTATTTTTCCAGTAATGCAAAACAAATAATTAAATTTATCATTTTAGTTCCCCATTATCATCAACATACACGAACACAAAGGCATTAATTATTGTAGACTTATTATTTGGCTGTAATACTGGAATTCTTAATTTGAAAATAAACCAACAGCAACTTTTTCTTGCTATACCTTCTTCAAAACATTCTGAATTCCTTGGTGTTCGTCAGCTTTTCTTAACCAGCTAGGCAAGAAACTGGCAGGAACAGACTTCCACGGACATGATATGGAGATTATAGAAAAGCTGATATGGAAATTATAGAAAAGCTATGAAGCCATTACAAAACAATTCCAGTGATTTCTGTGTATCAAATGCAAGGCTTATTTATGGTAAAATTATGGTTTAAATTTTATTTATTTATTTGTCATATTCATATAGCCACCCATCTCACAAAATGTGACTCATTTGTTTCGCCCAAACAGTGTAACGGGTTTAAAGTCTTTTATTTCTGAGGAATAGTTTCCATCTGCCTCTGATTTTGGAAATAGATCAGTCTGGTTTCAGGCTGCTTGCCTGTGACCTTCTGAGAAATCTATTTCACATTAATTCATTAATCATAGTCCTTTGGAATTCTGTAATTCTCTCTAACCCTTAAAGGAATATCCATTAAAACAAAATATCCATCAAAGTATCCAACTTAATAAATAATCAGTTTTCCTTACCTAACTGGAAGAGTCCGATCACCTTTCCTTCGATCCATTTCTCTCTGAGGAACAGGATACCATCGGAAATTTAACTTCCAGTTGAATCCTCCATAAGTCATATCAGAGCCTGCCATATATTCAAATGTGTCATCACTGATTACATCAATGATAGGACAAACTACTGTTTTCCTAAAGAAAGAAATGACATGAATTGTTATAGGACAAAGATAACAACAATGCTCATTTTTATTCGTAAGCCGCCCAGAGTCACTTTTATAGTGAGATGGGCGGTGTATAAATTTAATAAACAAACAAACAAACAACAATGCTCTGTGATATTCAGTAAGGTAAAGGTAAAGGTTCCCCACACACATTTGTGCAGTCGTGTCCGACTCTAGGGGCCGGTGCTCATCTCCGTTTGTTAGCCGAAGAGCCAGCGTTGTCCGAAGACGCTTCCACAGTCATGTGGCTGCATGACGCGCGCGGACTGCTGTTACCTACCCACCGAAGTGGTACGTATTCATCTACTTGCATTTGCATGCTTTCAAATTGCTAGGTTGGCAAGAGCTGGAGCTAGTGTGGGAGCTCACTCTGCACGCAGGGCTAGGGATTCGAACCTCCGAATTTGCGATCTTCCGATCGACAAGCCTGTCGTCTTACCCGCTGAGCCACCACGCCCCTTTTATATTCATTTGATATTCAGTGCAGGGGAGCAATTTGCAACTATTATTATTAAATTATCTTTGATTCTAATTTCCTAAATATTGGAGACTAACTGTAATGACGACTCAGCATTAGGGACAACCTATTAGAGCAGCGCTTTCCAAAGTTTTCCCGCGGCGACACACCAACCGCCTTTGGTGTGTCGCCATGGGAAAACCCGGAAGTGCCGCTTTTGCGGCAGCGTGCAAAAACCCGGAAGTGCTGTTGCCGATTTCGGTTTTTGCGCGCCGCTGTTGGTGTGTCGCCGCGGGAAAACCCGGAAGCGCTGATGATGATCAGCACTTCCGGGTTGTGTGGTGACACACCAGACTGTGTGTGGCGACACACTTTTGTGTCGCGACACACAGTTTGGAAAGCTCTGTATTAGAGACTTGTATGTCACCAAATTGTCTGGACACGTGTTCAGATTCAGAAGCAGAGGATGAAATATTACAAACATTACCTCCAGCCAGCTTCAATTCAACTAGCATTTCAGGCAAAACGTGTGAGATCCTTTGAAGCTCTACAGCTTTCATGTGGAAAAGTGAAATAGTAGCAAACTATAGCATTAACACTAGAATGACCCATATTAAAATCTTCTTTGCTTAAAAAAAGCATTTGTATTCAGAAAGAGACTGGGGAAAAGCAGGGATGGCTAGGGATTATAGGAATTACAATCCATTATACATACACAACACATTTGAATATGATTGTGTTCTGCTGCTTATTTTTGTCAAAACCTGCTCTACTACAAACCCCTCAAAAGGATCTACAAACTTTAATCATTGCTTCCAAAGATTTCAGTTATCTTTATAAACACATTTTAGCTAAATTAATAAATATTAACCTTAACATGTTTTATAAAATAACCACCTGTTAGCTTTTATCCGTGCTAACAGAGGCTCAAGCCAACCTACAGTGCATTCACAATGAGCATCTAAAAAGGTAATGACTTGGCCTTTAGAGGCAGCAGCTCCTTTCAATCTGGCTCTGATGAGTCCAGAACGCTGCTCCATTCGAATCACATACACTGGTATTCGTAATTTTTTCACATAGTTCTCCAATGGTCTCTTCAAGAAGTCTGAAAAATATTGTCAAACAAAAAGTGGCTTAAATGTTTCACATATAAACCCTTAATAGCATTAGTCAAACTCTTACATTGGCTTTGGTCTAAATTACCTCTCAATTGGATCAGTCACAGTAACAAGACAATTCAGCAGAGTTGTTCTTCCTTTTTTTGGCAATTCTTTCTGGAGAAACAGAAAGTTGGACTTACCATGAAGTGTCTTTCTGGATGCAAAAATGGACCTGACATGGTTAACAAGAAGGCAGAGCCAACAGACAAAAGCTTAGTATTCTACCCTGAGAGAAGAACTCCCCAGTTGCAGATCTTGACTTCAGCTATAAAAAAAAAAACTTATGAAAATGACCACACAATCCAGCAACAAGCTAGAACAAACAGCAAAATGAGAAAATAGGAGACAGAAACAATACAATGGAATCCCCAATTAGCCACTGACTTGAACAAAATGTCTATTCTGTGCAACCCAAGAAGAGGGAGGGACTGTCAGGTCCACTCTCTCCTGACCAGAAAGATAGTTCATGGTAAATGCAACTCTCCATTCTCAATGAGCAGAGGAATGTAGCTGACAGGAGAGATAATTAAAAAATAGTATTTCAAGTGAGCATAGTACATCCACTAAAGTGAGCTGTAACCAAAGGAACATCAATCAAATCCACTAATGAATTCTACAGTGTCAATGAGCAAACAAGCAATCCATATTGTCCACAAAAACATTAGATTCTTAGAAATTTAAACCTGCCTAAGGTTTAGTGGCATTAACCTGAGGAAGCTGGCAGATTCTTTAACTGTAGGTCATGTCAAATATACCCCTCTCTAGTGACCAATGCTAGGGACATTTCTGTCCTCAGTCCTCACCTAAGCAGGAAATTAGCTGGCTATCAAAATGCCTGAAGATCTGATTCAACATATATGTATTTAAAGAACCTATAAAAATCCCAGGCTTTGCAATTCCATTTATCTGAATAAAGAGGAATAGTATTTGAAATTACTATTATCAGCATGTTCTGAAAAATCTTCCAATGCATATAATTAGTTTCATTGTGTTGTCAAGAAACCAGCTCTGCTATTTACCTGAGTTTCTTGAGCTGACATAATTATCCAAAGATTAAAGCTTATTGTGGAGACGTGTGCATCATGTAAACACCCAGATGATCCCTCAAAAGAATTATAGTTACAAATAAGCAACTTGTTCTTTTTGTGAACTCTAGTGATCACACTGATGTGCAACAAACTATACATTCTGGATATGAAGCAAATTCCTTGTTGCTTGGTAGAGGATAACATAGTTTGCCCCAAAGCTGTAAGTTCATCATAATTCCTGATGAATAGTGCCTGGTTGAAACCAGATACTGCCCTACAGTTGTCAGGAAGCTAAGGTCTGTGGCTGTCATTATCCTAATGAAGTAAGCACAGAGATTTCCAGAATATGAAATTTTTGACAATTTGTATGTTAATCTAATGGTGTCCACAATACTGAGGAAGTCTCTGTAGTGAAGCTGACAGTCCTTTCTTGAAAAGTGAATAGTAAATCAGAAGCCTTTGCGTTTGATGCAGCCTATATAGATAAGGCTCAAGAAACCAACCACTCACAGTGCTTTTTAATTAATGTGGAAAGTATTACAAAAAGACTCCAGGTCAGAGACAGTAAAAATGTTGGTGGATAATAATTTGTTAATTCTTTCAAAAACAGGCAAGTGAGAGATTCTAAAAAAAATTGTGCTCTGGACATAAACTGTCTGAATAGTTACTGTATAAATACCTCCAAACTGATGTATGGGATTGAGTGGGTCAAAATACTTCCAAGCCAATATACAGTACAAGACTGATCAACAGGTCCAGGAGACACTTCATTCGTGTCACTGCTGCTAAAGGAATGATCACTAGTTACAAATTCTAAAATGTCATGTACTTTTTCCAACCAAGAGACTTTGTGTTTCCTTAATGTGTTTAATTAAGGCATAACACAGTACACTATTTTGGGTACAGTTTAAGAAGAAAGTCTTTATCTATTAATAGGACTTAGATGAAGCTTTGCTTACACTGTAGGTCACAGTAATCCAGGATTATAGTTAGATCTGAAGAATTCACAAACTTTCTCTCATCATTATAGTTGGGCATAATGATATCAGTAGAAAGAACTTGGATGAGGAACTGAGGAATGAATCAAATACTTTCCATGAGGTCTTCTTAAAGACATGATCACCTGATAATATCTCATACCTTGTGGAATGTGAACACAGACTCTTGGCAATAGATCAGATATGGAACTAAAATAGAAATATTGGAGAGGCAATATTCAAAGCTGTTAATCTTGTACCATTGTTACTGCAACTGACATAAAATGTAAGAGGCGCCAAATATCTCAGGTTCTGAGGATAGGAGCTGTCCAGTGCTAGGTTAGATCTTGTGCAGTGCTAGAAATGTCCTGCCTATTGCACTTCCCTCCTCACAACTAGGCAGGAAACAGTTAATTCAAGAAAGTGTCAGGATTAAGCGTTTAGCCACAATAGTTAAGTGTGGTGAAAAGTAAAATCCTGACATGGGAATTGGTTCTGGATAAGATGAGTGTAGGGCATGAAGAGATGCCAGGATGTCAGAAGGAGGGAGGAAGGAGAGCACCCGCATTCCAGAGAGAGTGTTAGAAGTTGTTTGGGTGGAACCATCTGGGAAACTCTGAGAATGGTACTGGAGAGAGATAGGGAAAGGTACTGGAGGAAATGAGATGGGAATGTGAATTGTTTTAGTGTTTCTTTTTCAAATGCTTTGCCCGGGAAAAGTAAGCGGGCTGGCACGGGGGGAGTAGATGCTTTTACTAACTGCTTTGCGCAGGAACAGCCATTCGTGGCTTCGAACTGGATCTAGCTTTGTTGTTGTTCAGTCGTTTAGTCGTGTCCGACTCTTCGTGACCTCATGGACCATAGCACGCCAGGCCTTCCTGTCCTCCACTCTCTCGGAGTTTACTCAAATTCATGTTCATTACATCGGTGACGCTATCTAACCACCTCATCCTCTGCCGTCCCCTTCTCCTTTTGCCTTCAGTCTTTCCCAGCATCAGGGTCTTTCCCAGTGAGTCCTCTCTTCGCATTAGGTGGCCAAAGTATTTGAGCTTCAGCTTCAGCATCTGTCCTTCCAATGAGCAGTCAGGGTTGATTTCCTTTAGGATTGACTGGTTTGACCTCCTTGCAGTCCAAGGGACTCTCAAGAGTCTTCTCCTAATAAAGAACTTTCCATATTCTGAACGACTTGTGGATGAAGTTACTGGTTTTGGGATTTAAAGACTACGAACCTCACAGAAAGAAGCTTCTAACAACTCTGATTACTTTTTTTTTTCGTGTCAGAAGAACTAAGGTGCTTTTGTAGTGAAAGGATTTGCCGGTGACATCACCCTTGCCCGGGAGACCCCCGAGGAGGCTCCTTTCATGTCCCTGTGATTTTTCCCACCAAAGAATTTGGCACCTATTTATCTACTTGTATTTGCATGTTTTTGAACTGCTAGGTTGGCAGAAGCTGGGACAAATTGCTGGGAGCTCACTCCCCCAGGCGGCTCGGGGTTCTTGGGATTCGAACTGCCGAGCTGTCAGCCTTAATGGCCTCTGACTCAGTGCCTTAACCACTTGAGCCACCGCGGTCCCTACTCTGATTACTGATATATTTATTAGAAGGAAAGTTAAGGGTAGAACACAAGAATTCCACTGGGTAACCTAACTTTCAAATGAGGCAAACATTATGAGGCAATTTTATTGCAATAAAACTCTTGTTTGTTTTCTGGTGTGTTTATGTTGAAGGGCACTGGAAACCTGTCTCTTTTGCAAAGGCAGAGTAACTTGCAGTTGATTATTTTTTTTATAACTGTTATTGTTTTTATAACTTAGTCTTATTATTAGTCTGGGAATTAACTCTCATACTGCCATGTCTGTAATCCAAGAGAATCCCCCTGAACTGGATGGTCTGAGTAGATACGAGATGAAACTTCTCAATATTTATGCCAAGTCTGATATCTAAAAGAAAACTGATTGTGACCTGTACGTTTCTGACCAACTGAGCTTTACAGAAAACTATAAATAGTTATTTGCTGATACTTGGAAAGAAAATAGCCTTTTAAACTGAACATGTGCAAAAGCTTTCACAATATAAAGAGTCTTAGTGTTGTGGACTCCAGCAAAGGAGATCGTTACCTTGTTGTGGTGCTGGAGCTTGAGCACCTCAATGAAACCACGAGCTAAACCGTGAAGGGACACCCAAGACGGGAAGGTCGTGGCAGAGAGGTCAGACTAAATACGATCCCTGGGGAAGGTAATGGAAACCCACCCCAGTATTCTTAGCGTGAAAACTAAATGGATCAGTACAACCAGAGATATGTCGGTATACCATCGGAAGATGGGACTCCCAGGTCGGAAGATGGTCAAAATGCTACTGGGGAGGAACAGAGGATAAGTTCTACTAGCCCCAGATGTGATGACGCAGCTAGCTCAAAGCCAAAAGGACGGCTAGCGGCCGACGGTGCTGGTGGCGAACGACGAATCCGATGTTCTAAAGATCAACACACCATAGGAACATGGAATGTAAGATCTATGAGCCAGGGCAAATTGGATGTGGTTATTGGTGAGATGTCAAGATTAAATATAGACATTTTAGGTGTCAGTGAACTGAAATGGACTGGGATGGGCCACTTCACATCAGATGACCACCAGATCTACTACTGTGGACAAGAGGACCACAGAAGAAATGGAGTAGCCTTCATAATTAACAATAAAGTGGCTAAAGCAGTGCTTGGATACAATCCAAAAAACAATAGAATGATCTCAATTCGAATTCAGGGTAAGCCATTTAACATCACAGTGATCCAAATATACGCCCCAACCACAGGTGCTGAAGAAGCAGAAGTAGATCAGTTCTATGAGGATCTGCAGCACCTACTAGATAATACACCAAAAAGAGATGTTATTTTCATTACAGGAGACTGGAATGCTAAGGTGGGTAGTCAGACGACACCTGGAATTACAGGCAAGCATGGTCTGGGAGAACAAAATGAAGCAGGACATAGGCTGATAGAATTTTGCCAAGACAACTCACTGTGCATAACAAACACTCTCTTCCAACAACCTAAAAGACGACTTTATACATGGACTTCACCAGATGGTCGACACCGAAATCAGATTGACTACATCCTTTGCAGCCAAAGGTGGCGGACATCTACACAGTCGGTAAAAACAAGACCTGGAGCTGACTGTAGTTCAGATCACGAACTTCTTATTGCACAATTTAGAATCAGACTAAAGAGAATAGGGAAGACCCACAGATCAGTTGGATATGAGCTCACTAATATTCCTAAGGAATATGCAGTGGAGGTGAAGAATAGATTTAAGGGACTAGATTTAGTACATAGGGTCCCGGAAGAACTATGGACAGAAGTTCGCAACATTGTTCAGGAGGCGGCAACAAAAAACGTCCCAAAGAAAAAGAAAACCAAGAAGGCAAGATGGCTGTCTGCTGAGACACTGGAAGTAGCCCAAGAAAGAAGGAAAGCAGAAGGCAACAGTGACAGGGGGGAGATATGCCCAATTAAATGCAAAATTCCAGAGGTTAGCCAGAAGAGATAAGGAATTATTTTTAAACAAGCAATGTGCGGAAGTGGAAGAAGACAATAGAATAGGAAGGACAAGAGACCTCTTCCAGAAAATTAGAAACATTGGAGGTAAATTCCAGGCAAAAATGGGTATGATCAAAAACAAAGATGGTAAGGACCTAACAGAAGCAGAAGAGATCAAGAAAAGGTGGCAAGAATATACGGAAGATCTGTATAGGAAGGATAATAATATTGGAGATAGCTTTGACGGTGTGGTCAGTGAGTTAGAGCCAGACATCCTGAAGAGTGAGGTTGAATGGGCCTTAAGAAGCATTGCTAATAACAAGGAAGCAGGAGACGACGGTATCCCAGCTGAACTGTTTAAAATCTTGCAAGATGATGCTGTCAAGGTGATGCATGCCATATGCCAGCAAATTTGGAAAAGACAAGAATGGCCATCAGATTGGAAAAAATCAACTTATATCCCCATACCAAAAAAGGGAAGCACTAAAGAATGTTCAAACTATCGAACAGTGGCACTTATTTCACATGCCAGTAAGGTCATGCTCAAGATCTTGCAAGGTAGACTCCAGCAATTCATGGAGCGAGAATTGCCAGATGTACAAGCTGGGTTTAGAAAAGGCAGAGGAACTAGAGACCAAATTGCCAATATCCGCTGGATAATGGAGAAAGCCAGGGAGTTTCAGAAAAACATCTATTTTTGTTTTATTGACTATTCTAAAGCCTTTGACTGTGTGGATGATAACAAATTGTGGCAAGTTCTTGGTGGTATGGGGATACCAAGTCATCTTGTCTGCCTCCTGAGGAATCTGTATAACGACCAAGTAGCAACGGTAAGAACAGAGCACGGAACAACGGACTGGTTTAAGATTGGGAAAGGAGTACGGCAGGGCTGTATACTCTCACCCTACCTATTCAACCTGTACGCAGAACACATCATGCGACGTGCTGGTCTTGAGGAATCCAAGGCTGGAGTTAAAATCGCTGGAAGAAACATTAACAATCTTAGATATGCAGATGATACCACTTTGATGGCTGAAAGCGAGGAGGAGTTGAGGAGCCTTATGACGAAGGTGAAAGAAGAAAGTGCAAAAGCTGGGTTGCAGTTAAACCTCAAAAAAACCAAGATTATGGCAACCAGCTTGACTGATAACTGGCAAATAGAGGGAGAAAAAGTGGAGGCAGTGACAGACTTTGTATTTCTAGGCGCAAAGATTACTGCAGACGCTGACTGCAGCCAGGAAATCAGAAGACGTCTACTTCTTGGGAGGAGAGCAATGGCAAATCTTGATAAAATAGTTAAGAGCAGAGACATCACACTGACAACAAAGGTCCGCATAGTTAAAGCAACGGTATTCCCTGTAGTAACCTATGGCTGTGAGAGCTGGACCATAAGGAAGGCTGAGCGAAGGAAGATAGATGCTTTTGAACTGTGGTGTTGGAGGAAAATTCTGAGAGTGCCTTGGACTGCAAGAAGATCAAACCAGTCCATACTCCAGGAAATAAAGCCAGACTGCTCACTTGAGGGAATGATATTAAAGGCAAAACTGAAGTACTTTGGCCACATAATGAGAAGACAGGATACCCTGGAGAAGAAGCTGATGCTAGGGAAAGTGGAAGGCAAAAGGAAGAGGGGCCGACCAAGGGCAAGATGGATGGATGATATTCTGGAGGTGACAGACTCAACCATGGGGGAGCTGGGGATGGTGACGGCCGACAGGAAGCTCTTGCGTGGGCTGGTCCATGAAGTCACGAAGAGTCGGAAGCGACTGAACGAATAAACAACAACAAGTGTTGTGGAGAACCCAGAAGAAATCATCACAAAGCAGACCAGCTGATAACCTATTTCAAAATAGGGGAACTGTCAACAATAGTGTCTTAGAAACAGAGATTGACCAATGTAAACAGCCATCTTTGCTCAAGTACTGAGACAAAGGTCACCATACAGAATTGACAGGATCAAGATCTTTTAAGTCAAAAACAGGGAAGAGCACTTCATATCTTCTCATACCCATAACCGCCCAGAGTCCCCCTAAGAGATGGAGCGGTGATATAAATTGAATTATAAATAAATAAAATAAATAAATACTATAAAAATAACAGAAAACAATCTATGACAATGGTTCTAATGCCTTTTGCAGTAAGAGTCCTGACCTCCTCCCCCAGGGCAAGAATTAGTGATGTCTCTTGAAAATGATGTAGTGGTGATATGAAGTCAACTGCATGTCCCCTATGTACAATGATAATGACTAAGCAGTCTGTTGCTATGCCCTCCTAGGCAACAGCTGGCAAAATTATTGGTGAAATCCATTCAGTCTCAAGGTAAAAGTTATATAGAGTTAGAAATATTTTGTCTTCTCTGAATACCGCTGCTATCGTTCCATACTTGCAGATGAGATTCCTAAATACAAACCATTCAGCCTCTGATGTGCCTATCTAGTGTGGGATGGAGGAAAGTATGGGTACCAAGTATGGAAAGATTTCTCTCTTTTCCAATACTGAAACCTTTAAGTTGAAGGACTCAAATCCACATATGTGCTGTATTTCATACCTTCTGAATATAGTACATCTTGTTATCAATCTTCATGTCAAATAAACCTTATCCATCAAACAGAAGTTCCTTTATTTTATTTCATGCTTCCTTGGAGAGCACAAAGACTAGAGCCAGGCATAGCACCACATTGTTATGAAGTCTGTCATCTACAGAGCAACAGTGTGCATGATGTTTAGCACTGTTAATCTGCTGGAGAACAAGGCAGGAATCTTTTTCATGAAGCAGTTTGGCTAAAACCTTTTGATTGTCAGGATCATAGGAGTACATCAGAGTTAGACTGTACAACAAGAAAAGCTGGTAATGTCTCATGGAGGTTTGGTAATTGTAGGAAATAGCAACCATAGAATTAAGTTTCCTTTTATGGAATGTTTCTCCTCTCTCCATCAACTGGGCTCAGTTATATTTTTTTGTAAAGGCATTCTCTGTGTTGCTTCCACAATCAGAGTTTGCTTAAGAGTGTTGGGTGATAACGGTTAAATCATTGCTGTACACTTGATATAGGTTCTCCAATTGCATGAGCGTTGTAAACATAGATGAGGAAATGTTCTAAGAATTTTGAACATGCATAGAATATGGGACATAATGGTATTGTCATTGGAGCTGATATACTGTAGTAAGATTCAACTGTTATGACAAGGTGGGTCACCTCCTGATTGAACTGGTTGGATAGTCTTAAGGCCCAATGTATCAGGCATCTGGAGGATATGTACAGTGTAATATCCTATACCTTTTGAAGAACATATATTAACTGCTAAGACAACTTTTAGATCCAATGATGATATAATTTCCTACTAGCGATTTATAACATCTTTGAGAATCATCTCATGCCAAAATAATAGCAATGGCGACAGGCTTTAAACCACTTCAGCAATGGCTATCAAAGTGATGTTATGAAGATACTATAAGCAACTAGTGGGAAATGGCCTCAGACAGACTAACTCATTGACTGAATCTGTTTCATGATTGGTGACTATTGAGGACAAATGACCCAGCAGAAGAAGCATTATGAACTCAGTTGCTTGGTTTATAAATTCCATTATTTGTTATACAATCATTGGTTTAACAGCAGGCCCAGTTGATGCCTTCAGTATGGAAGGGACAGAAAATGTTTTGCAGAATTTTAACAGTCAGATAATGGAATAATCGCACTCAGGTTCAAAAGCTGAGACAAAATAGCAGGTGGATGATGGGCATGGTCATAGAATCATACAAGTAGAAGGGGCTAAGGGAAGATAAATGTCTTCTTTTTTCAGGTTGCTACAATAATTACCCAGGGAGTGAACCAAAGAGAGTGTCTATCAAATATCCAAGAATCGTCAAGGTAGTATACTGAAAGGAACTATTCTAGGATAAAACCTGAGGCAGAAGCTCCTTTTTATTACCAGCTATTTTAATTGGAAATTACAGGTAACGGACCTTAGGAAGAATATTAGTCTCTTTTATCTCTGCCCACTTTGTAGAATTTGATTCTGTTCCAGTAAACAGAAAAGTGCAGTAGTCCTGCACTTTATGACATCTTGCTGAACAATAGGTAAGTGGGGTTGGGAGGGGGAGCAGGGGAGTATATTACCACACCTAGCAGAATTCTACTTTAATTTCAGCCTTCCAAATCCTATAGCTGACATTAAGAGTTGACCTGTTGCTAAGAATTGTACCTTTAAAACTCCTATCTGTATCTGCCTGCTCATTTGTTAATTCAGTCCCAAAATGGCTACTTTGTTTTGCCAGGCACTGACAATCTGAAAAACTTTCTGTAGGAGATATTGTACTGATTCTGGATACCCTTTTCCTCAACATGCAGGCCAGGGAAGTGTCCCATCCCCCAAGTTATTATTATGGGGGGGGGAGAGGGGGAGAGGGGAGAGAGACCTGATCCTGCTATACTGGTGAGAGTCAAAAGACAAATAGTTGGAACAGAGGACTATAAGGGAGAAAGCAGCTATTCTTTGAGGAACTTACCCTCTTCTTGTGAGCACCAAGTGTTGGTACTCCCCATCTGGGCAGCTAGGCTGGCTTGGAATTAAAATAAAGATATTAAGGAAGGTGATTCAGGACTATCTACAAAATACTTCTCCCTTCTGTCTGGCTGCTTAATTCTTAGCTTTTTTTCTGAATCTGCCAATTTTCTCTGCTAGCAGTCAATGCAGCATTCCCCCAAAAGACCCCCAAGTTTCCTTTAACCTCAGGCCCAAGAGAAATTGACAATTGCCAACCTCCTGCAATTAGAGGGAGGTAAGTGGGAGAAAAAGGGGAGGCAATCATCTGCAGGACTCTGAGGTGGGTTGAATGGCACCCACAGCTTTTACTGACTATGGAGGCAGAGTTTCCAATGCATGGTTTCCTTTCTTCTGACAACAATACCTTCTGACAACTTGGCCAACTCACATGAGACCCTGATGCCTTAGTAAGGATGAAAAGCTTCAGGTTCAGGTCAGCAGAACTGTCCCAGACCCAAAATATATGAAAAGAGGGATGCTGAGTTGCCCTAGGGTCCCTGATTATTGCTGGCTGGCACATTGGCAGTTCTACTCTCTGGAGAAGCGCTATAGGAGACAGGGCATGAGGTACAAAAATAAAAGCTATCTGCAATTTTTTAAAGCAACTGCATCTTTTTCCAGGATTATATGTAATGACAGGAAAGCATGTACCTGCTTTAAAGGGCTGCAGGCAGATATGACATTTGTGCCCCTGTGTGCTGCAAAATACCTTTCTGGATTGAATAGTACAGCCATACTATGAAATGGCCATCTGGCATAGAGCTCTTCCCCATTGTGCCATCTAATCAGCTCTGTAGGGAGCCACTCTAGGAAACAACTATCAAGTCCAGGAAAGGGGTGTTCTTGGAGAATCCCTTCCAAGAAACCCTCAAGGACTATTAGAAAAAAAAATGTGTTTACTTCATCTACACTTTCATTATCATCATCATCATCATCATTGCAACATTCCCAACAAATTGAAAATTACTAGAAAATCTTGATATGGCAGAGCCAGTGACCTTTTAGGGATGTAATAAAACTTTGTCTATTGCACTGCATCTAGTGCTTTGCTTTTACCAGTAGAATAAACACTGTTAGTGAATCAAATTTCATCTGCTTACCCAAACAATTACTCTGAAGGATAGGGAACCTTTGAAAGAGATCGAGGAAGTATGGGAAGGTTATAGAGTCGGAGGATGGTTCTTTGAGTAATTATCTATGAATTCAAACAGATGTTTTCTATGCTGCAAAGAACAGTATCTGAAATTTTCTAGACTAAGTTTTTTGAGGAGGTTCTGTACTCTCCTCTCTGGACACATTCACTAGGCACAGCTCCTGCTAATTCTCTTAATTCTCTGGAACTGGTATAATGATCCTTGAAATCAAACAATGCAGAACACCATGGGGAATTATGGGCATGTAATGTGAATTTACAGATAACTGCTTGAATTACCACAGTTGCAGGTAAGTAACCAATTCTTCTTCATTGTGGTCTCTGTGATTCATTTTAATAGCTGAGTAGCTGGAAGTGAAAAAATGCTCATAAAGCAATAACAGCTACTGAAATTCCAAATGCCACCAAACTCCAGCTTGTATTGATGAATAAAGACTAAGATCATGCTACTAGAGGACAGAGCTCTTGTAAAAAAATATGCCATGGGAATGCCATTTAAATTACCATAAGGAGACCACAGTAGTAATCCATTTGGACACTGGCGTGATTATGAAGTTAGCCCTTTACATGTTCTGAGATCATATGAACAAGTGTCTTATGGAAAGAAGTGTCCCTAGTTAAGCAGATATCCAATTTGTGCAACAATTGCTCCAACAGGGTGAGCAGATTGGCAATATGCAGCATACAGTACCTTGCCTGAGGTGAAATTTCAATACAGTTAAGGAAACAACTAGTCAGAATAAGTTTTGGAATTTTTTTAAATGGATGATAATTTTTCTGGATTTCTGCAAAATTTTACATATTGGCTAGGATTTATTCAAGCCCTAAATCATGGTATGCACTCATCTCGGTTAAGTTTATGTCAGAACACTCATCAAAGTTGTCTCCATTCCTTCTTTTTAATTTGGCTTTGGAATCTATTATCAGCATTGTTTGAAATTCTGAAAAAAATTAATAGAATTCAATGGAGAGCAGAGATTTTACTTAATGCTGATGATACCTTAAGGTTTACATACAAACCAGAAACCTCTATTCTTAATCTCATTTTGTTAATAATTGAGTTTGGTATCCTATTTACTAATCACAATAAATCAGACTTGATGCCATGGAGTTGCAACAATAATTTAGAAAAGTTAAGAATTGGGCTTTAAAGTTATGTTCTGACTCCTTTGGGTATTTTGAAATTATTCCATGTTGATATAAATGAATGAAGACATAAGCAAGAATCCGTTTGAATATCTGGGTTAAGATTAATACGATTAAGATGTATTTAAATCCTAAGGTTGATTGACATTCTGAACAGCCTTCACACATTTATTTGAGGACATTATTTTAAACAAATTTTCAGGACAGTTACTACATTTCTTTGGCAAAAACATTCTGTAAGATTTTCATTGCACAAATTGCAATTACCTGTTAAGAAAAGCATGTGTAACTTTTTACAATTTCAGGTTTATACTGAACATTTTTCTTAGCTTCTGTTACTGGCTGAATAAAGAAATTCAGAATTCAGTTCTTCTTTTGGCTCAACTCAACTCCCTTTTATTTTTTAAGATACTAAAAAGTGCTTATATTTAAATTTAAATTTGGCTTGGATTAAGGAGTTTTCATCGTGTCTTCTGACTGCTAGTTGGTGTTCGTGGATGCACTCTGTGAGCCACTATGTAGGGCAGATAGGCAGAAGACTAGCAGAGTTCATCCACAAACACCCTCCTTAATCTCACAACACATGGACAGACTCAACCATACTTTCAACTGGGAAACTGTGAGCATCCTAGACCAAGCCAAATCCAATAACACTAGGGAACTCCTGGAAGCTTGGCACTCAGACAAGTCAGTCATCAACAGGCACATAGAGGTAAAAAACATTTACATACCATTCAAAAGAGACAACAGAATAGCTAAAAGACCAGAACACCTCCTTGCCAGCAATCAACACCCAGATATGCAAAGATTAACACCAGGATTAACACCAGACTAACAATCAAACAGTATACAATACCCTAATCAAGGAACTATTAACTCAGTCAATCAACCAAGCAGCAAACAGCCCCATCAACCAAGGAGAGAACAATACCCCCACCAACACAAGCAGGGCAAGCCACTGTATATAAACAGAGAGCAAACCCCAGTCCCTTCTCGCACTGAAGATGTTGCCTAGTCTGGCAATGAAACATCTGCAAGAAAACAACCAGGCTCAGAGAGCACCAAGGACTCCACAGTTCAATCCTGAGCTACAAATATTCTCTTCAATTAGTGCTTAAAGTGGCAGTGGAAGTTCAATCCAGTGCCTGTTTTTTTTACCAATCTTCAGAGTGTAGCAGAAGGGATGGGCTAGGCATCCTGACTTGTGAAGATTGGACTGGAGAGGCTGAATTATGAAGAAAATAACCCCAAGTTAGTGCAATGGAATTCCTCTTGCTACAAGTGAGACAGGCACCAGCAAATCGCAGAGAAGAGAGGAGTGTTCCTAACGTATAAGGGCAGAACCACTTTGAAGATATGTTTCCAAAGTATTTGTCAATAGATGCAAATAATGTTTCCAACCAATAATATTTTTGTGAACACTTGGCATTATGGATATAGCTTAGCAACATCTCTTCCCAAGACAATGAAAACAAAGCTTTTGGCCAATAAAGATGGACACTTGCTTCCAGAATTCCTGCATTGGAAAATGTCGCTGCTAAAGCCACGTAGTCAAACAGATGAATTAACGGAAGACCATAATGTACTCTCACTGTGAACAAAAAAGAACTAAGGGAAAAAGTAGGAGCAGTGCCAGGGATGTATGATACGCAGGAGGGCAACACTCATATCAAACAAAATTAATTCTAGAAGGCTCCACATGCTGCTGTGAGGACATAGAATCCATCAGTATGAATCAGAGACTACAATGAAGAATTCCAGTTATGACAGCAGAAATCCATTTTGACAGGGCTTTTCATTTTGTATAAGAAATCATTTATATTCACAATATAAAAGTTGTCAGTTGCAATATAATTTTCCACAAAATTATTGACACTGCAGTCTTGAACATGTTATTTAGAAGTTTCATTTTGCATAGGATTAACATAGATTCGAAAGACATAATGAGTTTTGGATAACTATACTTAAATTACCTGGTACTTCATTTCTATGGACCCTCAGAACAATATATTTTCATATAACATCCCCCACAACTTAAAGAGGCCTACATGAACATCCTAACCCAAACTGAAGCTGAATAGGCTTTCCAGACTCTTTGTCATCTTGGTAGCATTCTCTGAACTTTCTCCAGCTTCTCCATGTCTTTTTAATTAAATTAAATTCAGTATCCAACTAAAGTACTCCAACTGCAGTCTAAGCAATTTAAAGTACAATGGAATTATTATCTTCTGTGTTCTGGACCCAATGCTTTTATTAATTTAGCCCCATCTTGCATTAAGTTTTTAGTTGCAGTATCATACTATCAGCCCATGTTCATGCCAAGCCACATCTCCCCAATACTGTACCTTTGCATTTTTTCCTACCAGATCCAGAGTCTTGCACTGTCATTGCTGAACATCACCCAAGGGACTTAAATTTGTTTAAGGAAGCAAGGTGAATTTTCACAATATCATGGAGTTCTTGGTGCTCCTCTCTGAGCCTTATTGTTTTCTTGCAGACATTTCATTGCCAGGCTAGGCAACATCTTCAGTGCGAAAAGGGAGTGGGACTTGCTCTCTGTTTATATACCATGGCTTGTCCTGCTTGTGTTGGTGGGGGTGTTACACGTTCTCTCCTTGGTAGTTCCTTGATTGGGCTGTTGTTTGCTGCTTGGTTGATTGACTGAGTTAATAGTTCCTATTCCTCTAGGTGGCTCACAACAATCTTTAAAATATACCCTTAAAAACATACCCTTCCCCCCAGGCATCAGACCAAACATCCTCACATCTCAATCCCCCCAATCCTAGCCCAATGCTTGGGGGAAGAGCCAGGTTTTCACAGCTCTCTGGAAGGCTAAAAGGATAGGGGTTTGTCTGACCTCCAATGGGAGGCTGTTCCAAAGGATTGAGATGGCCACCGAGAAGGTACGCCTCCAAGATCCCATCAGACGGCAACATTTAAGGGAGGGGACCTGGAATGCAACCACCCTATCTAACCTAGTAGGATGGGCAGATACCCTCAGGGAGAGGCAGTCCCACAAGCAACCTGGCCCTGTGCCATGTAGGGCTTTAAAGGCAATAACCAGCACCTTGAATTGCACCTGGAAAGTAACTGGAAGCCAATGTAGCTCACACAGCAGCTCACAAAGCACTTGGGTGAACCGTGGGGTACCCAAAACTACACATGCTGCTGCATTCTGGAGCAGTTGCAGCTTCCACATGGTCTTCAAGGGTAACCCCATGTAGAGCACATTGCAGTAATCCAAATGGGAGGTGACTAAGGCATGGGTGACTGTGAGCAAGGCCTCCTCCTCCAGGAACGGGCACAATTGGCGCACAAGATGGATTTGTGCAAAGGCTCCCCTGGCTACAGCTGCCACCCGCTGGAAGCGGGAAGCAGCAGGAACCATGAGTCCAAGAGGACCCCCAAATTGTGCAACAGATCTGTACGGGGGAGTGTTACCCATGTCAACTACAAAATCGCTCAGATTCATTCCAAGTTTAACTCTAAGCGTAAAGCACAATCTGGGGAGATGCCAGAGGTACATACTTACCCTGTTATCTGGGAACGGTTTGATCCTGTTGGGCCTGATGAAGTAGACAGGATCCTCCGGATTGTAAACGCCACCATGTGCCATCTTGACCCGTGTCCTTCCTGGCTGGTGAAGTCAGCTTGGGAGGTCATACGTGGTTGGATCCAGGGGATGATTAATGCATCCTTGGGAGAGGGGGTGTTCCCGGCAGTCTTTAAGGAGGCGCTGGTGCACCCCCTCCTCAAGAAACCTTCCCTGGACCCCACTGTTTTGAACAACTTTCGTCCTGTTTCCCACCTTCCCTTTTTGGGAAAGGTGGTTGAGAAGATGGTGGAGTTGCAACTCCAGAGGATTCTGGATGAAATGGATTATCTAGACCCCCTTCAGTCAGGTTTCAGGCCGGGATATGGGACAGAGACTGCATTGGTCGCACTTATGGATGATCTCTGGCGGGAGCGAGATGGAGGGAGTGCATCCATTCTCGCTCTCTTGGACCTCTCTCAGTGGCTTTCGATACCGTTGACCACGGTATCCTTTTGGAGCGGCTCAGGGAGTTGGGGGTGGGAGGCGTAGTTTTGCGCTGGTTCACCTCCTTCCTCCAGGGCCGCTTCCAATTGGTGGTAATAGGAGAGGAGAGATCCGACCCTCGACCCCTCCTATGTGGGGTGCCGCAGGGTTCGGTTCTCTCTCCTCTCCTATTTAACATCTACATGAAGCTGCTGGGCGAGATCATCCGTCACCACGGGATGAGGTATCACCAATACGGGGATGATACTCAATTGTATATCTCCGTCCCGGGTGAAGTAAGTGTTGCAGTCAACACCCTGTCTCAGTGCCTGGGGGCTGTGGGGGCCTGGATGGGGAACAACAGGCTTCAACTGAACCCTGGTAAGATGGAGTGGCTGTGGATTGATGGCCTCTCGGTTTCCAGGAAGTTGTCACCTTTAACTCTGGATGGGGTTGCACTGCCCCATTCAGATTCAGTCCGAGACTTGGGGGTCCTCCTGGACTCACGACTCCTGCTCGAAGAGCAGGTGGCAGTCATGGCCAGGAGGGCCTTTGCTCAACTTCGTGTTGTGTGCTAGTTACGCCCTTTCCTGGAACAAGAGGCCCTTCGAACGGTCACTCATGCCCTGGTTATCTCCCATATAGACTACTGTAATGCACTCTACATGGGGCTACCTTTGAAGAATATCTGGAAGCTACAGCTGGTTCAGAATGCAGCCGCGCGGGCAATCTTAGGTGCCCCAAGGCGGACACATGTAACACCTTTGCTACACGAGCTGCACTGGGTTCCAGTTTGCTTCCGGGTCCAATTCAAGGTGTTGGTTATGACCTTTAAAGCCCTACATGGCATGGGTCCAGGTTACCTGAGGGACCCTCTCATCCCCATCACATCGACCCATCCCACCCAGACATGCAGAGAGGG
Source organism: Charina bottae (assembly GCA_023362775.1). Taxonomy (NCBI): domain Eukaryota; kingdom Metazoa; phylum Chordata; class Lepidosauria; order Squamata; family Charinaidae; genus Charina; species Charina bottae. The sequence goes on along the minus strand of JALMGJ010000028.1, from coordinate 3,273,161 downwards.
CATGCTACGGACCCCATCTGTTAACAAATTCCATCTGGCGCGGTCACGGAAGCGGGCCTTCTCTGCAGTAGCCCCTGCCCTTTGGAACATTCTTCCCCCAGAAGTAAGACAGGCCCCCTCGGTCCTGGACTTCTGAAAAAAACTTAAAAACTGGTTGTGTCAGCATGCCTGGAGCAGGAAAGAGAGTAGTCACTCCTGGGGATGGCTAGCTCCCTAAAATGGCCCTAGAGTGGCCGTTTTTTACTCACTAATTGACGAAGAACCTCTGCTATCCGGATTTTATATTTTAATTGTTTTTATATCCATTTCTGCTGTATTTATAATTGTATTGTAATTAATTATGTTTTTATTGTAAACCGCCCAAAGTCCCTCTTCTGGGGGAGATGGGCGGTGATAAATTTGATAAATAAATAAATATATAATCCTCATTTTGAAGTGTTGCTTCACATGCATGCATCCTTAGATTAATAATGACTGTTTTAGCATTACTATTTTCTTAAAGCAGACAGATTTGAAGACAATGCAACCATTTGGAAACAATATTTCCTTATAATCCCAGATCATCATCAATATTAAGAATTAATTAAGAGCTATGCTTATATTTGATAAAGATGCTCATGCACGATAGAAAATGTTTGTGAAAATAAGACCTTGAATTATGGCTGGGAATGGGAACTTCCAGCATCCCAGATTGGCCCATATTGTCCGTAAGTCATGAAATGAGGCCCTTCCCCAAAACCATGTTTTCCGGTCTTCACTGGCACCATAAACTGCCCTTGGTTAATGCTAGTTGGGGCTTTTCCCCTGAGCACTTTGTTTCCGAGGAGAGTGCAAAGTGACCAGAGCTACTCTGAGCCTCTTGAGAGCACTGTCTGGCACATTGGTTACCCTGCTTTAATTATCTCACACATTCCTTGAAAAAGAAGCATGCAGATTGTTCCAGAGTCAACTCCCCATGAGCCAACACTTATACAGTGGGGCAAAAAAGTATTTAGTCAGCCACCAATTGTGCAAGTTCTCCCACTTAAAAAGATGAGAGAGGCCTGTAATTGACATCATAGGTAGACCTCAACTATGAGAAACAAAATAAGAAAACAAATCCAGAAAATCACATTGTCTGATTCGGAAAGAATTTATTTGCAAATTATGGTGGAAAATAAGTATTTGGTCAATATCAAAAGTTCATCTCAATACTTTGTTATATATCCTTTGTTGGCAATGACAGAGGTCAAACGTTTTCTGTAAGTCTTCACAAGGTTCACTCTAGAGCAGTGATGTTTTGGGGCTGTCGCTGGGCAACACGGACTTTCAACTCCCTCCAAAGGTTTTCTATGGAGTTTGTTTGTTTGTTTGTTTGTTTATTTATTTATTTATTTATTTATTTCATTTCATTTCATTTCATTTCATTTCATTTCATTTATATCCCGCCCATCTCCCCCACAAGGAGGGACCCTGGGCGGTTGAGATCTGGAGACTGGCTAGGCCACTCCAGGACCTTGAAATGCTTCTTACGAAGCCACTCCTTCGTTGCCCGGGCGGTGTGTTTGGGATCATTGTCATGCTGAAAGACCCAGCCACGTTTCATCTTCAATGCCCTTGCTGATGGAAGGAGGTTTGCACTCAAAATCTCACGATACATGGCCCCATTCATTCTTTCCTGTACACGGAACAGTCGTCCTGGTCCCTTTGCAGAGAAACAGCCCCAAAGCATGATGTTGCCACCCCCATGGTTCACAGTAGGTATGGTGTTCTCTAGATGCAACTCACCATTCTCTCTCCTCCAAACACGACGAGTTGTGTTTCTACCAAACAGTTCTACTTTGGTTTCATCTGACCATATGACATTCTCCCAATCCTCTCCTGGATCATCCAAATGCTCTCTAGCAAACTTCAGACGGGCCCGGACATGTACTGGCTTAAGCAGGGGGACATGTCTGGCACTGCAGGATCTGAGTCCCTGGCGGCGTAGTGTGTTACTGATGGTAGCCTTTGTTACGTTGGTCCCAGCTCTCTGCAGGTCATTCAAGCCGCGCTGTATCCTTAAAGGGACACTAAGACCGGCCACCCCATTTCTAAATCACCCAATTTATATTCCTTTTAAGTACGCGTATCCTAAGAGAGGCTTTCTACAGCAAGGAGAAGCGGGTTCTCTTGGTGCTTATCGTTATTTGGTGATTAATTTTGGTGATTAATTTCATCATTGTGGCCCCAGCCACAATGATGAAAATGCAGCTTGGATCCACCACCAGCTGTCCTCCTGCCTTGCTGCCACTGGGCGAAGCAAAGCTCTGCTCACACAGCATCTCTCCTCCCAGCGCCCTGGATGACACCGCACAAATTGCCTGGCTGCCAAACACTCTGGCCAAGATTCACTCCAACTTTTCCCCACCATCTCAAAGTTCTCAAAAACAATCATAACAGTTGAGCCTCCTTCACACACCTCCATATTGGCATGTTAAAAAAAATACACATCCTACCTTCCTCACAACTCCCCAAACCCCAACAAACACAATCCAAGGTGAGCCATCCATAATGTCACAGGTAATCAACCTGTTAACAGCCCAAATCTGCTCCCAAGGCAAAAGACAGTGAGACATTTTGAGCAAACAGGAGCCCAGGCCAGGGTGCAGAGAGCAAAACTCTTGAACAGCCACAGAGCTCAAAACAATGCAATCAGTCTCTCAGTCTACTCCTACTGTCCCAGCTCCCTCCTGCCATGCCCTTGGCTGCCATTCCTCAGTGGAACAACCTTGGGTGCCAAGGAGTCTACCATTATTACTCCACTGGGTCCATTATGTTCTCCACAATGAATACAAAAACACTGACCAAGCCTTCTCATTCCCATTATCAGATGATGCAAACCATGGGAACTAGGTGCTGGCTAATGAGGGGATCCCTAGTGTGGTTACAAATAAAATAATATTTTAAAAATAGCCATAACCTTATATTGATTTCACATACTGTATATCTGAGCATTACCACAATGGTTCCCAACCTGTGGTTGAGAGTGCATTGCAAAGGACCCCTGGTATGGATACAAAAAATATTTAAAAATAGCCAAAATCTTGTGAGATTGCCTGATCTCACAAAACTGACATGTTCTTGCATAACTTCACCAAAGATTTCAGATGAGACCACCAGAATCTTATGAGAAGTGACAATCTCACAGGACTCTGGCTATTTAGGGGGGAAAAAATCTTAAAATACATTTAATTGAAAGAACTGAAACAACATGAATAAGACTTTTTTTTAGTGCAGGCAAGCATGGATAATATACTGCACTATGATCAATCCTGGAAATAAATTAAATTTGATCTTCAATCTGCCCTGTTACAAACCTAACACAAGCCAATAGCCAAACCTGGAACCTTCCTTCATATCACCAAAATCAAGGGAGATTTCAAACATTCTCCAGATATACATTTATTCTGAAAGAAATTTGTAATTTTTATTCCAAATGCTAAGGCACAATTTCTACTACACATAAATATTACCTGGGTTACAAATCTCCTTTGTATGAAGCAAGCCTCAGAGCTATGCCAAGTCTGAATCTGTGCAGTGTGCCCAAATGGCAACTGATGCAATCAATGATAAATTCTTACCTCTTTCACTAGCATCATCTACCAGGATAATTTCTTCCAGCATGTGTCTTGGTGATCTGTTTATTACACTATGAACAGTACGCAAGAGAGTACTCCAAGCTTCATTATGAAAAACAATTACAACACTCGTTGTAGGAAGGTTATCAGGATACACTTTTGTCTTACATCTAAAAATATAAAAATAAAGCAACACAGCAATAAATACATTTATACTGCAATTTAGTATAGAATATAGTACATGTATTCTATATTACAGGATTAAAAAGAAAAATTAACCAATAAAGCATAAAAAACTCCTGATAATTAATAAGGGATCAGATCTGAAAAAATAAAAATAATTCTTTAACTGATACCAAAATGGTAGTAGTAGCATATTTAAGGAGAACATTTCACATCCCAGATGTAACTTCAGAAGATGTCTTATTCCCTATTTGCTAAACTTCACTCTTACTTACTTACTTCACTTCATTACTTGCTAAACTTCACTGGTCAAGGATACCTAGAAAAAGGGTTTTGGAGCTCTCCAGGTAGGTTTGTTGTTTATTTGTTCAGTCGCTTCTGACTCTTCGTGACTTCATGGACCAGGTAGGTACATGTAGACCAGAGCTTTCCAAACTGTGTCGGGACACGTTAGTGTGTCGGCTGCAGTGTCTGGGTGTGTCGCGGCTGCTACTGCCTCCAAGCCCTGCCAGGATTCCACGCAGGTCCTAGTGCCTGCCTTGTGCCTTGCTGCCTCCAAAACTGCTGTGATTCCGCGCAGGTCCTAGTGCCTGCCTTGTGCCCTGCTGTAAGAGTGTGTCGCGAAATGATGCATGTCTAAAAAGTGTGTCACCAACATGAAAAGTTTGGAAAGCTCTGATGTAGACTATTGAGACTTTAAAACACATATGCTTTAAAGCAGAGCTTTCCAAACTTTTCATGTTGGTGACACACTTTTTAGACATGCATCATTTCGCGACACACTCTTACAGAAGGGCATAATTTCGCGACACACTCTTACAGCAGGGCACAAGGCAGGCACTAGGACCTGCGCGGAATCACAGCAGGTTTGGAGGCAGCAAGGCACAAGGCAGGCACTAGAACCTGGGTGGAATCCAGGAGGCAGCAGCAGCCGCGACACACCCAGACACTGCAGCCGACACACTAACGTGTCCCGACACACAGTTTGGAAAGCTCTGCTTTAAAGCATGTGCTCCTAGTAAGTGAAAGTTACTGGGAAATCTGGCTATAAGCATGTTCTTTGCCCTTTGTCGACTCACTCATTAAGGTGTTTAGACATGATATATCCAAAAGGTTTTAGCAGTTGTACTTCTTTCTTTAGGATATGAAAACAAGAATAGCCTAGATTCTAATATATATGTTAAAGATACAATTTCCAATTTAATCAAGACAATGAAAAGAAGATCCAAACTATTTCACTGGGATATTAATTGAGCTTACAGTTTCTGAGGTGTCTTAACTGTGCTGAAGCAGATTTTGCATGTACTTTTAGGAACAATAATGAAATCTCAAATAATGTTGTACAACTAACTCAAGACAACAGGTCTATGAAGGTTCTCAGTCATCCAGGTGGAATTGTCTGTAGCTTGAATCATGTCAGAAAATAGAAATCCAGTTGACATGATTCAAGCTACAGTCAAGACAACAGGATACTAAGTTTCCCACTTCTGGTCTAAGCGATAGCCAAACAGCACCTCATCAGCCATTTACTCTACATTAGTGTCTCCCATCTGGCTCTCTTCTTTTCTCAGGGTACATGTATATTTGTAATTACTGATGTGAAGGCCCACAAAAAAACTGTTTTGTCTGTTTGATTGTTTAGGTGGTTTAAAATAGGCAAGTTTTTTTCAATGAATTTAAAAACCTGAAACAAAAAGAAAATTTTTAAGGTAAAATCTATACTGAAACTTCCCCAAAATGTTCTCCAGAAACTATGCAACAGAAAGCTTTTATTATACAGTAGGCATTTCTACTGTGACAGGGTGCTCCCATTTTCACTAAAAAAGCAGAAAGGATTCACTGCCATCTTTGTTTGAGAGCTTTTTTGTTCATTTTTTTTAAGAAATTGGTGTTCAGCCTGAATTGGCTTCAAAAGATTGGGAATGTAATTAAGTACTGGGCAGCAAGCTATTTATTCTTGCAGAGATTATGAGATAAGAGGATTGATGGATTATAAGGATATGATAGGGAATGGAATAGTGTGTGTAACAAGGGAATAACAGTCTGAGAAGAGGACAGCGCAGTCCCTAAGTGAAAACCTACAGGACAGATATTTAAGTACAGCTCATGAAACAGGAATAATGGGCCAGGGATCAGAATGACAGCCAGGGGCCAAGATGGGCCAAGGACTGGAATGATAATTTCTGGCTGCATAGCAAAAGATTACTATTTCATTTACTTTACACAAATCAGCTGCCTTGAATTCTTCCACATGTGTCATTATAATAGCCAAAGGGCAAAACAAAGGGTTATTCTGCTTCTTTGCTAAGTAGCTGATTGGCTGCCTTACTGTTTTCATCCTAGTTGGTTGGGATGGGAGATGCAATTTGAATGGACAGGGAAGATGCTTTCTCCAACCTCTGGCAAAGTTGTGAGATTTGTCACCATATAAATGTTACTACCTTTATGCAATTATTTCAACCAAATTCTAGGATGTAATTCCAGGATCACTAAGATGAATTATAATTAATGATCATTAATAACTATCAATAATTAGTATTAATGTTATGTTATTAATTAATAATTACTTATTCTTAATTATCAATACCTTTAACATGGCCTTAGTTTTGGCTTACTCTTTTATGGCTAAACTAAGCAGTAATTTAGTAGTGCATTCTGTATCTATGCTATAAAGACAAAATTAAAACACATAATTTTGTTTTAATGCAATGCTGATTGTTTCTTGTGCTTTCAGCATTAACATTTTGCCTGCCACTTCTCTGACACAGCAAAATGATGGAATGCTACATTCCTTAGAATTCACAAGCTTCAAGCTTTATTTAAAAGAAAAATTAAAAACATTCTGAGAGAGCCAGTTTGGTCTAGTGGTTAAGGTGCTGGGCTAGAAACCAGGAGTCTGTGAGTTCTACTCCCGCCTGCAGCATGAAAGCCAGCTGGATGACCTTGGGCCAGTCACTCTCTCTCAGCCCAACTCACCTCACAGGGTTGTTGTTGTGGGGAAAATAGGAGGAGGAAGGAGGAGTATTAGGTATGTTCGCCACCTTGAGTTATTTATAAAAATAATAAAGGTGGGATAAAAATCAAATAAATAAATTCAATTAAGCTTGAGTATTATAATGATTAATGGACTTGGACAGGAAAACTCAGGTTATCACTCAACCACTGGTCTCACAGGGTGACTTTGGGTTAATCATTCTTTCTCATCCCAGGCTACCTCACTAGTTAGCTAATGTTGAGATAAAATGTGGGAGATGACTCACATTTTGTGAGTCAAAATGTGCCTCAAGCTCCCCCACAAAAAAGCAGGATACAGATGAGGAGGAGGAAGAATACTGTAACAATACTCAAATAATAATAACCACCAAGACTACATCCAAATTGTGAATTCCCCTTGTCCAAAAAGGCAGGAGAAAAGTCTTAGAGCATTTTTTCCTTTTGTTTCAAAATTTAGGGAAATTTTACAGCTTTGGTCCCATTTTGCAATAAATTAGGAACTTTATTAAGCAAATTGATTCAGACTCAAAAAATACAATTTATGATAACTGTTAAAGCACCTATTCTTTTCAGCAACAGGACAAACGAAGACAGAAATGTCCTTTGTCACCTTTTAGTTACAGACTTCCTACCTGAATATTAAAAGGAACACAATTATTTGACACACACTATAGACATGTTCATGGATGACATACTCCACTTTTTGTAAGACATTAAAAAAGGCTTATTATTGTTAAATCTTCACAGATTCCAAGAAGTGATAGGTGTCTCTATTATGACAAATTGACAGTGCAGTTATATATATTATCTGAAGATTTTCTCCTTCTCCATAATAGTTCTCCATTCAATATTAAATTTTCTAGTTTAACATTGCTAAGTATTCACTTATTCAAAGGCTTAAATAAAATCTTCAAATACAGTTTCAAAACAGTGACCAAATAAAAACTAAGCCTAGTTGAATGAAAAAAGCAGCTTTTTTCTCTATCAAGTCAAGGTTCTAAAAATGATGCTGTTGTCAGAGGCTTTGTTTTTCACATGTTAATTGCAGTGATCTGTACATTGGTCATAGAGAAACTTTAGTCCCTTTTGAACTATTTCTTATATTTGGCAAGAGATCCAAGTTCATTAAAAGTATACCATAAAATTAATCTTCCTAAAGAGCCCTGTACTAATCATTTAATACATTAAGCAGCTTTTCACATAAAGCTATTATTTCATTTAGTAAGAGATATAAAGAAAAAATTGGGTTACCAGGGAAGTACTACACGATAAGCCATGATTTGCAGGGTATCATGAAGAAAATAGAGTAGCACCCAGAGAACTTTTCTGCCAGTTCTACCAACTTTTCTTACTACATAGCCCTGATGGCAAGCAAACGTCAATGGCTTCTCCTGCTCTAATTTGGGACAAGACAGGAACCAGTTATGATATACTTAGATGTGTCTGGTGATGAAGACCAGTGCTAGGCAACTTGACAAAACCTGAACTTTACTGATGAAATCTGGTTGTCATTATTGCTTGTGGACACCACTGTGTAGTAGTGGGAAAGTGATGGTCTCTAGGACGATGCTGTTGGTTTAACTGGACATCTGAGTCATGCTAAGGTGATAGAGATTTCTTTTTACTTCTTATTCTAACTAGGAATGAGAGGAGTAAATTTTGGCTGCTTCATTTCCCAGGGAGAGAAGAAAATTGTGCCTTTCATTGTGCTCCAATGTTCCATCCAATCCATATTCATTCCAAATAACAAATTTCAAAATACAATAAATACACTTACCCTTCTAATCTGACATCAGGTAAAGACCTGTTGAGTGCAATAATTTCACTGGCCATTAAATTAAACTGGTTGATTTTAAACATTTCCTTCATTTTCTCTTGGTCTTCTTTCGGAATGACAACAGGCTTCCCCATTTCTCCTGGGCCTTCATGAGGTTTTTGTACCAATTCTGGAACTAATAAAAATATTTTCATAACTAAACAATTTAAAAGGGACCACAGTATCTCTACTTAATGTACTATAATGCTATAGACTTCATAAATATTGAATGCAGAGACATTCAGCATTAAGGAAAAGAAAGCTATGTGACATAAACCACTGAAACTGGATAAAGGTATTTTGGGAAAAAATGCAAACATTAATTCCTCATAGTAGCCATACAAAGAGGCTGCACATCTGTAACTGTGGTTCTTTGAGGGGTCATCTGTTCATTGCACATATACAGTAGATGATGTAACTGACCAGCATGTCATTTGAGAATATTCTAGAACTGAATATACGTATTTGGTGAAAAAGATGCTCTTGGGTTTGATTCCATGTCCTTTTTGTTCTCAAAACTGGTTTGATTCTGATTGTCTACATACTACTCAAAACTACAATGTCTTTACCACACACCTCTCACAATCTGTTCAGAGTTGACAAAAAGGTGTGGCTTGCTAGAGTCAGTGTTGCGGAGTGGACAGACTTTTACACCAGATTACCCAAAATTGGCTCAGCCTGGTAACCTCAAAGTCCAAAGCTGCTGCAATGAGGAAAAGCTGCTCCATGAAAAGACAATTTACTTCAAAGACCCATCTCCCCATCCACACCCAGGCCTCAGTTAACAACAAAGACTCTAAAGAAAAAAAGGCCAGTTTGACAGAAGTATTGTTTGAACTCAGTTATAGTCTACAGCAGAGCTTTCCAAACTGTGTGTCGCGACACATTAGTGTGTCGGCTGCAGTGTGTAGGTGTGTTGCGCGAACGTAACGAGAAACCTCTGAGTCTATGTGAAATCGTTAGGGTGCAGGTTGAGTCGGAAGAGGACGAAAGGACTCAGAGCCTCAAACCGGAACCGCTCCTCCTGCTGCCTTGGAGCCCTGCCAGGATTCCGTGCAGGTCCTAGTGCCTGCCTTTTTCCTTGCTGCCTCCAAACCTGCTGTGATTCCGCGCAGGTCCTAGTGCCTGCCTTGTGCCCTGCTGTAAGAGGGGAGCTCTCCCCAAGTCTTGCCCTGATGTCAAGAGGGAATTCTGATGTTCCATAGTACCACTGCCAGGTGGCCTGTTACCAAGTTTTACCTTACCTTATTGTTAATTCTTGCACATATTTACATATTGTTACTCATAAATGACAACAATCTTGGAAATGTATGTTATTATCTTACAAATCATATATTTTTAAAAATATAATAAAAATAGCTTTGCTACCTGGCTTTGCCAGGAGTAGACAACAAAAACATTTTGAAAGCTGTATGCAATTTGCTGAAGATGGGGGGAGAGTATTTAAACAAACAAACCCACCCATGATTTGATGGGACTGACCCAAGATCCTTGATATGAGTCTTTTCAGCCCAGGCACTGCCATTTGTATAATGAAGCTTCCTCATGAAGCTTGTCTAAATGCTGATGTTTAATCACCAGAGACAGTTTCACATGCTAAGAATCATGTTCTGGGAATGTACTACTTATGGAAGATTATGATAATACTTCTCCCTCTCATAGAAGCAGCTTTTTGCACATAAAACAGTAGTACAGTAGTAGTACAGATGGCTATAGCATAGTTTCCCAGTTTTCTGCCTTTGTTACAAGCACAGAATTTTGTTAAAGGGTTCAGCAACAGACATGTGACCACTGGTCAATTGGCAGGCTGAAAGAGTAGATGTTAGAAAAGCCATAACCCATACAGTTTCTTATAAATATGGTTATGAGTCCAGAATTCACTTCCTTGGTACAATCAGAAAATAAGCTGAAATAAAATGAGGATCATTGGTCCAGAATATGTAGATCAGCCTTCATGGCTAACATGGCAGTCTTCTCTGAGCTACACCTGGAATTATGTAGTTCCAGGGCTCTTCCATTCTAATCAGGCAGGTATGGAATAGCAGGATTCCAGGCAACTGGCCAATGTTCCTTCATTTTTAATGATCACTAGGAGCCCAGGATCATGCTAAGGGAACTGCTACAATTCAGATGCAAGTAAATGGAAAAGGGGGCAGTAAAGCAGAAATTAATTTTAAAATGCTGTAAGAGAAATTATTTCCTTCAAATACATTTTTTCAAATAATGACAAGATTATTTCATTCTGTTGACAGGCTCTATTTCAACTAGGCTGTGCATATCTTGGATGGGAATACGGCAGAGTCCAAAAGACAGGTGGGTGTGGTTTCTAATTTTATTTAGCCCCCCCCCCTAATATTTCTCCATCTGTAACAGCATGATACATCAGAAAGAAAACAGAAACAAGAGTAGAGTTTATCCAAAGTTGCAGCAGGAGTTCCTAGGGGTACATAAAAATGCCCCTGTGGCCCATATTATTTATGCTTTTGTGCTGCTAAATTCCCTTCTTATCCCAATGGATTACAGCACTGGGGCAGTGAACTCCTGGAGCCTGGCTGCAGTCATGCTATTTTAAGGTAGGCTAATGGAGTGAGATGATGCTCAATATAGGCTTTATGAAAGCTCTTTTATAAATTTTATAAATTTGGCCAAGATAGCCAAATTATCTTAAGACAATGAGAGTTGTAGTACTCCCTGGTTTGAAGCACAGCATGTCCACCACATAGAAGGCAGCTTGTGCACTGTACCAGACCCACCAAATCATTCCACAAGGCCTCTTACCTACTCCTGGACTGTTACTGTCCCTACACTTGTACTTACTGTTTCAGAACCTGAGCACAGCTCACACGTTGCCTGAAGATTCAACACATGTCCACTCTGCAACAGCATTAAGTGAACCAAGCTGAGTGACAATGACTGAACAGCAGGACAAGTAACAGACCATGAATTCATGGCATACAAGGAAGGCCACCTCTACTCCACAAGATCTTTAATAATGATCAGCCTTCCTCAACCTGTGATGGATCACAACTCCCATCACTCCAGCCAAGATAGCCAAATTATCTTAAGACAATGAGAGTTGTAGTCCCGACCCCATCCAACCCTTCCAGAGGGTGCCAGGTTGAGAGAGTGTGTTGTACACCCCTGCCTAAAAGTAATTCAAGCAGCCTCAGGTCCAATTAGGAAATTCCAATTAGGAGAGAGATTATAGTATATTAGAGACCAACTGATTTTCATATAGATTCCATAAATGAAAGGTTTTCATGAGATATGTTGTGTCCCCATACATTTTGCTATTACAATTTATGTATGTGTTCATACCTCTTATAAGGGGTTAGTTTAACCTCCGGTTTGCTAGTAAAACTGAATTACTGTGTCTCGAAATGATGCATGTCTAAAAAGTGTGTCACCAACATGAAAAGTTTGGAAAGCTCTGGTCTATAGGATCTGAGTGTAAATAATTGCTATTGGGATCCAGAGAAATCATTAATTATCTTGCATCAGTGAAAGGTATATGGCAGAGATAAGAAAGATGACCCAGAAGTAGGCTGACCATATGTCCCGTTTTTTAAACAATTCCCGACCGTCCCGTCGTTTTAATAAAACGTCCATTCTGTCCCGTTTTTAAAAAAAATTGAAGGTTCCCGCAAACCTGTCTGTCAGGATGGAGGCCAAGTAGGAAGAGGAAGAGCTCCTGGCGACGGACGGCGAAGGCGCGAAATTCAAATCGGAGCCAGAGCCTCCGATTGGAGAAAGTCAGGGGCCGGAACCTCCACCGCCTATCAGCGCACGCATTAGGCGAGCTGAGAGGCGGGCCGAACAACGGGAGGCACGACTGGCTGGCCGAGCCAGACCCACCTGCGGTCGGAGCGAAGGGGGCTCCCCGGCCCGCCTGCTTGCCCGCCGGCACAGCTCGCCTCGCCCCTGCCCTGCTGGCTGGGCAGTGACCTTGGATGGACCGAGTGTGCTCTCCTCCCGGGGCCGCGGCCCTGGCTGAGGAGTGGCGAGCTCGCGCTCCCCCCGCCCCCAGAACCCTTCTGCCCGCATTGGGTGACCCTCGTACTCCCCGCGCCCGCTGCAGCAGCGGAGGGCTGCGGGGCTGGAGGTGGCGAGGGGAACAATGAGAGAGCACCCACCCGCCCCATTTGCTGGGGCGCCGCAGGGACCGTGCTGCCAGCGAGGCTTTGTTAGATGGAGTGCACGTGCACGCCCACTTTGTCTGGTGAGCCGTGGGTACATTAGGGTTCTGTTTTTGTCTGAAGGAAATATGGTCAGCCTACCCAGAAGATGGTTGAACTGGACCAGAACCAAAAGAAGCATCAAGTGAGAGCCAACTGGAAGCCAGCACTCAAGTAATGGAAAGTGTTGGCACATCTGACACTGAAGCTAGTCCCGAGATCCCAAATGGGAAAAAAGATGGCTGTAACTTTCTAAGCAATAGAAAAGTGAAATAGCTTAAGCCACTATGCTTCTTAAAACCTAAGTATACTTTTTAAAAGTTTAAAAACTATCAATCTCTGCTTACAAAATAAATACCGATTTCCTAGCCCTCATACCTTCTGAAACTCCCATCATCCCTGACCAACAGCTACTCTAAGAGGAGTTGACGTTCAAAATACCTGGAGGGTACTAATATTTATGAAGACTAAACTATGAAAAGGGAATTTTAAAACTGCAACTAATCTTTAAACCTAAGATTGTCTTTTCAGGTAAACAGGAATTAATAAAGGTAAACTGCACACATCTGTTAGTTTGAATTGAACTTTGTAATACCCTCTCAAAAGCTGCTCAGCTGGCATTGTCCCTACTAAATACTAGATGCCAATCCTAGATTTTTTATTTAGCCGAGCTTTTATACAGCAATAAATTATAAAAATCTCATGTTTGCACTGAAGCTGTTCTCCAGTATATCAAAAACTGTGACAGAACTTCCCAGACACCCATTTCCCCATCATGGTATAGTAAAATTTTTGGCAAGCAGTTAGGCATCTTTTGAGCATGATAACAGAAACAAGAGAACAACAACAATTAAAATTAAGTCACAACAGCCTCCAGTAAATATTTTAGCTTCTCGGTGCTTAAATCATCCACCATTACTGGGAAGACAAAGGGGAAAAAAGGGAAGAAATTGCTTTCTTTCCATTTAGCTTCCCACTTCACCATCCACAAGTAAAAACCTCACTGGCTGTCATTGGCAAATAGCTAGAATCATACATTCATCAACAGCAAATACTGTTTAAATTTCCATTTCTCCTTCAATCAAAAGCTAACTAAACTAAAATCAAACTAAACTTGTGTAAAGACTGCTAGGCTTAAACTTCAAGCAAAAGAACTTCACTCAGTTTCATTGTAGAAAAGGAAAGTTATTTAACTGAAGAAAGCTACAAGAATCCCACAGAAAGCTGAAACTGCTTAAAATGGTGCAAAGCCTCTAATTAAAACATTTCCTTGGTGAACTCACCTCCCCCCTCCCCACACCTGGCTCAGGCAGTTGCAATTGACCTTGGTTCCCAGTGTCTCCTGTTCTCTGTCTGGATTCCATCCCCGCACCCATCCCGTAAACAAGCTTGACACCCGTTGGCTTTCTCTCATCTAGCTGGCTCTGCTGGCGGCAAGCGAATGCACTATGTTCATTTGGTTGCGCGATCCTGACTTGTCTCTGCAAAGCTTATTTTGCTTCCTCCCCTTCCTCAAGCACCAGCAAGACTTAACAGATCCACTGCAGCAAAACAGCAGTCTCTGACAGCTTTGCAATAAATTACAGCCTGTATTCAAAAATCTACTTCAACATATCCAAGCCTATTTTTCATTTGTTAAACAACTGCCATGCATGCTAAATTGCTTTTGAAAAAGAATGGAATTCAGTTTGTGATACAATATGGTTGGGGGAGATTTACCTCAGAGTTATTCTAGTCTACATCACTTTTAATGAAAGCAAACATGCTTTTCTCTTCTCAGTTCAATCATCTTACATTAATATTTAATCTGAAGGCAAATTCAATCTGAATCACTGTCCATCCAAGCTTTTTTTTTCCTGGACCCTGAAAGCTGTAACTAAGATAATACTTACCATCTCCTGGTGGAAGTCCCCGCTCTTTTTTTTCATCACATTTGTTGCATTCACTGAAGTAAAGTAACAGAAACATATCCAAAAGGACCCAAACCAATGAAGTGGCAAGGACCACCTTGCAATATGCAAATTTCCTCATGGCACTTTTAACTTTAATATATACTTATTTTTATATTTGATTTAATGGCACTTCTTTGATCCCACATTTGCCATCATATTCTCCATCTATTGAAAAAAGAAGAAAATATTAAAGGATTGAAAGAATCAAACATTATACTCAAAATACAAGATGAATTAAAAGGTCTCCAATTTTTATATATTACAGAAAAATCCTATGACAATGGAAACTGCTTAAAGTACAGGCACTGGTCTTACTGTGAATGTGAACTTTAATCAACATGATAAGGCAATTCTCAATATTAATAACTACTCAAAGTAAAATGAACTGTAATTTCATAGTGAAATTCAATGATTAAAATGTGATTTCGGACTTCCAGGGAAGAAATGGCGGACTGAAGATGGCTCCACAAAAAAAGGAGCTGATGAACGTGGCGGAATGAAGAGCCAGCGAGTAGACCGGCTCTTCAATAATTCTTCTCTGGAGAAGGAGAGGACTTGAGATCGCCCACAAGTGCTCCAGACTTCTTCACAAGGAGACCACAAGATAGCAGTCTCCAGCAGATTTAAAGAGAGTTGAGGAATAGCCATCATGCTCAAAGCACAGTTGGCGCCTTTGAAAGGACACTAAGCTCGCATACTTCCTTTTCTAATCACTTTCAGAAATTGCTTGTTAACTGCTTTTCAGTTATTAGGAAACTTTGGATGAACAAGTTTTACAGCACTGAGTTTCCAACAATCCTTAGCAAAAGAAGTTTTAACTACAAGTTTTTTTTTCTGTTCAAGCATGTCCGATTCTCGGAGACTGCCTGTACAAGTCCCTGCAGTTTTCTTAGCAAGGTTTTTCAGAAGTGATTTGCCATTGCTTCCTTCCTAGGGCTGAGAGAGAGTGACTGGCCCAAGGTCACCCAGCTGGCTTTGTGCCCAAGGCAGGACTAGAACTCATGGTCTCCCGGCTTCTAGCCTGATGCCTTAACCCAGTGCTTTCCAAACTGCTGCCGTTGGCAACACACCAATGGCAGCAGCGGCGGCGCGTGGGGGGGGTGCGCGCACGGCGGTGGCAGCGGCGGCCTCGCTAAAACACGGAAGCGCTGATGGCGCACCACCACCGCCGCCGTGCACACCACCGCTGCCATGCACGCCACTGTGCCGCCACTTCGCAAAACAACAGTTTGGAAAGCTATGCCTTAACCACTACACCAAACTGGTTCTCTAAACTACAAGTTTAAGAACTTAAAAAAAAATGGGGGAGAATAAACAGCAAAAGGATGATTGTAACTTTCTAAAATCAAAATTTTAAACGGACTAAGGGTCCAGATAAATTTGAAATAAGATTTTGGAATTAATTATAAAGAATACTTTCCGTGGGAAAATGCTTTTGCTTTGAATTTTTTAAAAAAAACGTAAGATAAGACTTTAAAAACTGTACACTAGAGGGAACTAGAGGGAACTAAAGATTACAATTAAAGGAGAAGAACACTCAAACTCGACTTACAATTACAGAATGAAGCAAAATATTTTAACATTGGACATATTGAAGGATATTTTTGAACAATGGACCCAGAAGTTAATTTTAAGAGTCTTTGCCATTATAGATAGACTGTGTTTAAAGGATGTTATGGAAGAGGAACAAGTTCTACCTGACAAGATCAAGACTGAATTAAAAGTGGATTTACAAATGACAGGCTACAAGAATGACATGGAAAAAGATGTTACACTAGACATACAAAAGAGACTGCTTGATGTCTTAATAATTAAAAAGGATATACAAATAACAAACCAAGAGAGTGACCTGGATAATTTTCCTATATTGGATTTACAAAAGAGGCTTGTTAAAGTTTTGAAGAATTTTGTGAGAAGGGAAAAAGAAGAAATGAAAAGAAATCAAATTCTATGATATTATTTGAATGGACTAAAGCAGGGCTTTCCAAACTGTGTGTCGCCTGGGGGCCCCAAGTGTGTCACACGACAATCCGGAAGTGCTGATGGTGCACGCAGCAGCAGCGGCAGGCCATCAGCGCTTTCAGGTTCCAGGACGACACTGCCACCGCCACCACAATGCACAAAAACCATTGGCGCTTCTGGGGTTTTGCGCACCGGCCGTTGGTGTGTCGCCAATGGCAAAAGTTTGGAAAGCCCTGGACTAAAGATTAAGACTGTTAGAAGTAAAAGGAAGGAATATAAAGTTGGTTTATTTGATCAAGGTTAAAATAGCTATGTTGTTATCTCTGGTAACCCTTAATGGACTTCTGCTGACATTAGGACTGAAATGACGACGATTTATGGATTTGTTTATAGATAAGAGATGGGATATGGGAAGAAGAGATCATTTGTTGTATTTTAAGAGAAGGTGATAAGTTACTAAAATTGTTTATACTTGTGATGAAGGGGGAAGTCACTTCTTTATTTTTTCTTTACTATATTCTTATTTTTTTCTTTTCTCTATTTTTTCTCTTTTTTCCTTTTTTCTTTCTTTTCTGCTGTAAGGTTCCCCATTGGAACCTTCCACCCAGACACGTACGCCAGACAATATACATCGAGATACCAGCCATGAGAGACAATGAGGAGGAATGCACTCAGATGGAGGCCGATCGTTAACACCTTTCAGTATCAAGCACCACAACCATTCACTGGCGAGACGGGAGAGGCGCTGAGAAGGAAACTGACATCATGGGCAACACAAGTTGAACTAAGGGGAGGGAACCTCATAAAACTCAATTGTTTGGCGGGAAGGGGCATTCAGACCTTCACTGATGTTAGGGTTTGTATGTTTCCTTATTAAAGTTCATTCCGCATAACTTTGCGTGAGGAGCCTTTATTGGGACATAGCACCCAGGACCATCACATCTGCACCTTTTCTTTTTTCTTTTTCTTTTTAAATTTTATATTAGTTTTTATTGTAATTGTAATTTTTAATAAAATTACTATAAAATATGATTTCTCATAAATCCACAATTATTCAGTGAATGGAAGCCCTAATTTATAGATCAGAAATAATTTACTTTCTTTTATATGCTGTAAATAAGAAAAAATGAAATGTTTCCAAATGTAGCTAAAATTTAATCAGTATGGCCAGCAACATTTAGAGTCAAAAATTGCCCACCTCTACTCTTGTTACGCATATGCACTGTCATTTTATTTTATTACACATTTTAAAGGGGAAAAAAGACAAACAAGAACAGAAAAAGGAGACAAAAACAGAACAAAAAACACATAATGAATGCACAAGCAGCTTACAAACTTCATGAAACTGAATAAAATTGAATATGTTAGAGAAGAATTTTCAGTATAGCATTAGTTTGATCTTACATAGTTAAATGACATAGGGCCTAGTTATCTAAGGGACCATCTATCTTCTGTGGCTTCTGCCTGACCTACTCAGGCAAAGTTAGCATGCTCGCAGTCCAATCTATTAATCAGTGTCACCTGATGGAACCTAGGAAGTGTGGAAATTTGAAAAATAAAAATAAATAAATAAATAAATAAATAAGTGTGCCTTCTCTGTCACAGCACCTTCCTTCTGGAACAGCTCCCCCCCTGAGATACATCTGGCCCACACCCTGGCTGTGTTCAAAATTGCTCTGAAAATCTGCCTTTTTCCCTAGGCCACAGCTTTCCAAACTGTGTGTCGCGACACTTTAGTGTGTTGCAACACAGTTTGGTGTGTCGCCACACAACCCGGAAGTGGCGGCGGGGGCATGCACAGCGGCGGTGGCAGCGGCGCGCCATCAGCGCTTCCGCGTTTTAGCGGAGGCCACCGCCGCAGCCGCCTCTGTGCATGCCACCGCCTCCGTGTGCGCCCCCGCCCCCGCATGCGCCCCCGCGCTGCTGCCGCCGTTGGTGTGTCGCCAACAGCGGCAGATTGGAAAGCTCTGCCCTAGGCTCTTCCTCAGTGGGTGTTGGGCCCTATGTGTTTGTCTTTTAATTGCTGGTTTTCTTCTGGCATTTGGGTGTTGTTGGTTTTTATATTGTATCATGATTGTTTTTATTGTACACCACCCAGACTTGTAGAATTGGGCAGCCTGATAAATTTCTAAAATAAATATCTTATGCAATTAAAAAACTACAAATAATTATTAAAATCAAATTAGTATACAAGTCTCAACAACAGTATAAAATGTGAAGAAAAATAAGAAATTGCAGTAATGTCTATCTAGTCAGTAAAAATCTGTTGACAGACTCTTGTGGACCCACATTTTTGATGTGGTATAAGCCTATGTGTGAAATTATAGTGCAGAAATGGTTTTCGATGTTGAGCTAAATTCTCAGTCACTTTTGCTTTTCAAACATGGTTAATTTAGACACTGAAGTATAGTATTCTCCTTCAACTTTATTTGCCATTCTTCTACAGAGGGAATTGTATATATTTTCAGTGAAGCATGTACTGTATCTTTGCAGCAGTTACCATATACAAGACTAATTCAGTATGCTTCATCAGAACATAAAGTTTAGTCATATTTAACAGAAAGTAGTCAGGTTGAAAAGGAAATTCAATTTTTAGAATTAGTTTCATTCTGTTACAAATTGTTTTCCAAAATTGAAGCTTTACAGCATTACCACAAAATATAGAAGCAATCAATACTTGAATAATGTGCCATTGGTAAAATATCTTGTACCAGTTTTCTCTAATATTCACTGAAAATTTAATGTTTTTCTTCCACTGAAATTCCCATTGCTGCTTATAAATTATTCTGTCTAAATACCACATCCATACTCATATGCATTGTATTACTTGTTGCTTGTGGTATCACTTTCATTTTGAAATATGTGATTATTTTTACCTTCTCTTAAATATTTTGAGTCTACAACCTCAAAAGGGAGCTTCCCTCTCGAGATGGAAATAGGTCATCACTCAAACAGTGACTGCAAAATTTTGGAGACGATAAAAAGACTGGTAAGTGCTGATTAAAACGGATGAAATAAGAAGTGCCTGCTAACTGCTGAGAGACTTCCTGTGAGCACCAAGGTAAGCTGACGTCCTGCTGGTAGCGGGACTGCATTTACGAGAATTGTGGCTGGATGCTGGATCTGGGCCCGCGAAATCTCTCTGGAGGAAGGAGAGATCGTTGAGATTATCCATAACTCTATACAGCAGCTCCTTGTGAGTAGGCTGCAGGAACTGCCATTTTGCGGTCGGCTTACAATTTGAGTTGGGATTCCATCAAGCTCACACTTGTAAAGCAGGCTTTTATGGACATTAAGCTTGACCAAGCCTCATTTCTTAATCACTTTTTTGATTTTTTTTTATTGTACTGGTGAGATTAAGACCCTTTGGATCTGCAAGGTTTTACTGTATTCATCAGGTGAGTCCCCTTCTCCTTAGAGGAAGATGGTGTAAATCTGATTTTAAAATTTTTGGAAATATATGATTTTTTGGATTATGTGGCAAAAGGGTGCTTAGAATATGGATTTCAGAAAGTTAACACTGGATTAAGGGTCCAGATGGGTTTGAAATTATAGCTTTGAATTAATTAGAAGAAATTTTCCCATGGGAAATTGCAATTGATTTGAAATATAAGGGGACCTTGAGGGTTAGACACTAGAGCAGAGCTTTCCAAACTTTTCATGTTGGTGACACACTTTTTAGACATGCATCATTTTGCGACACACTCTTACAGCAGGGCATCATTTCGCGATACACTCTTACAGCAGGGCACAAGGCAGGCACTAGGACCTGCGTGGAATCCTGGCAGGGCTCAGAGGCAGCAGCAGCCACAACACACCCAAATACTGCAGCCGACACACTAATGTGTCCCGACACACAGTTTCGAAAACTCTGCACTAGAGGGACCTAGAGGATAAAGAAAAGAATGGAGCAGAAATCTATAACAGGGATTTTTTTAATATTGGTCTGCCAAACTTCTTGATAAGATAGACAAATTTCTTGATAAGATGGACAGAGTATGTCGTAATGAAGTTACAAAACAAGAACAAGTTGCAGTGGGTAATTTTGAAATTATTTTGAAGGTGGACTTAAATGTGATAAGCAATGAGGAGGATATGGAGAAAGATATGGACACACAATGTACAACCATTGAACCAAGAAACTGATTTGGATAACTTTTTCTTACTGGATATACTAAAGAGCTCTGTTAAGGTCTTGAAGGACTTTATTTGAAGTGACAAACAAAAGGACAAACTTTACTTATTGGTTATACAAAAGAAATCTGTTAAAATTTGGAAAGATTTTTGGCTTAAAAAACAAATGAACAGAAAACTAACTGGGACTCTTTTTGAAGGGGTTAAAAATAAAATTCTTAAAAACTCAGGGAAGGAATACAAGGTTGGCTTATTTGATCAGGGCTAAAAGAGAAAAATAGTTATATCAGGTTACTCTTACTGGACTTTTGCTGACAAAGAATGATTGATGAAGCATTTGGATTTTGTTTTTTACTTAAGAGATGAGCTATGGGGTGAAGAGAGACTAAGTTGTACTTAGAGATGGTGATAAACTATTAAAATTGTCTTTACTTGCTAGGATGAAGGGGAAAATTACTTCTATTTCTTTCTTTTCTTCTTTTTCACACATTTTTCCTTGTTTGTATTTTTTCTATTTGTATTTTTTGTAGTTTGTATTTTTTCATTCATAATTCTTAATAAAATGATCTTTAAAAAAAAGAAGTGCCTGCTAACTGCTAAGGTGCTAATGGAAAGAATGTAAATGAGTGATCAGCTCTCTTTGTTTCTGTGTGTTCACTCTAGTTATTTAACTAACTGAAGACTGACTCTCCCTTCAGAATCTTGGAGAAAGAAGAGTACTGATTCAGTTCTATCCTGTGAAGTATTTTTTTACATTTTCAAAAATGTTTTCAAAATAAGTGTTTCATCTATTTTTCTGCAGGTGGATATACTAATACAGGTAGTCCTCAGTTAACGGCGGTAATGGGACCGGAATTTCCATTGCTAAACGACGTGGTCACAGAGCATGACATCACGTGACTGCATCGCTTAGCGACAGAAATCCCGGCAGTTCCCATTGTTGTCGTTAACCGAATCCCATGGATCGTTAGGCGAGGACCCACTCCAATCCAAGCCATTCCCGGTTTGGTCCCTTCCAGCCCCATGCCTCTGAAAGGTAAGGGACTGCCTCCTCTTGAACTCCCCCCACCCGCCTATCTCCCCCCCATCTCTGCCCTTTTGACCACCCTGCAAAGTGGCACTCCTTGGCGGCGGTGGCAGCACTGGGGCTGAAGTAGAGGCCCGGGGCCTTTAGCAGTCTCAGCCAGCCGCTGCCACCCCAAAACTCTACTTCAGCCCTGGCACACACACCCCAAGTGCTGCAGGCCCCGTGCTGTGGCCAGCCTCCACAGCACTACAGCGCAAAGCCCCCTATGTGAGGCAGCATCGCGAGAACTCCTTTAGCATCATGAAAACTTCTGAGCATCGCAAGAATGGTGTGCATGATTTGGAGACCGGTGCATGTGGCCTCGGGAAGAAGGCTTGGCATGGCCAGCAGCTGCTTCGCATAGTGCCAGGGCAGGCATGCCTTGTCAGCAGGAGGAAGAAGACAGCAAGGGTCAACTGGGTGTGGCAGGGCTGGTGGGGTACAGATGGTGGGGGCAGCTGGCCACAGCACAGGGCTTGAGGTGGCACTCCTTGGCAGTGGTGGTGATGCTGAAGTAGAGGCCTGGGGGTAGTGGCGGCCAGCTGAGACTGCTGAAGGCCCTGGGCCCCTACTTCAGCCCTAGCGCTATTGGTGCTGCCACCACTGCCAAGAAGTGTCACTGTGCAGGGTGGCCAAAAGGGCAGAAATGGGGGGAAATAGGCAGGGGGGAGTTTATTTTATTTATTTAAAAGATTTATATGGCCGCCCATCTTAAGCAACTCTGGGTGGCTCACAGAAATGAAGCGCACCTATGGATGTAAGTGCTGTGGCAAGCTGCCAAGCACTCAAATTTTGATCACATGACTGCAGGGGCGCTGCAACGGCTTAACTTCAGTGACCGGGTACCATTTCTTCAGTGCCGCTGTAACTTCGAATGGTTGCTGAACGAATGGTCGTTAAGCAAGGACTACTTGTAAGGCATCGGCATTACTGCCACCCAACTTAATCTTATAGATCATAGCTTTCCAAACTGTGTGTCGCGACACTTTAGTGTGTCATGACACTACCCAGAAGTGGACGTGCACGGCGGCGGCATGGCGGCAGCGACAGCGATGCGCCATCAGCGCTTCTGCATTTTAGCAAAAAACACGAGGCCGCCACCGCCACGCCCCCCCGCCGCTGCCGCCGTTGGTGTGTCGCCAACGGCGGCAGTTTGGAAAGCACTGTTATAGATGAAAGACAAGGAGGCAAGGGCTATAGCAAGTACTCCTTGTGCACAGCAAGTTCCTATGGCTGAAACAAACTATTCTGAGTTTTGTTCCAACGGAATATAGTACAATTGAAATCTTTTGAGCTTTGTTCTACTGGACCACAGCAAATTGAAAACATGCATATCAACAGATGTAAAATTGATCAATATTAATGTTTTAATATGCAAGGCAATATATTTTGGTCCTGGGCACCCCTCTCTTCCCTACTGTATTTTGTAAGATCACATTCTGGGCCTTTGGCTTAAGTGCTTTTTTTTAAATTCTGGAGGGCTTTTGGAAAGAAGCTTTTGCAGGGGCTAAATGAGTAGCTGAGCAATAGTAAGCTGGTAACTCTTAAGGGTCCGTGCTGTGGAGTCCGAGGGGGACAAAGGGGGTCAGACTGCAAAAGCAGTGTTGTCATGCAAGCCCCACTCTTTTTCTATGTGTATCACAATGTCACATATCCATCCAGAAGGAAGATGCTTGCAGCACAATGCCATAACACTGCTTTTGTCATTCTGCAGATGACCCTGGGCACATGGTAGACAGAGATATAACAGCAAATTTCAGCTTTCCACTGTTCATCTGTTTTAATCTGTGAAAAAAATATTGCTATACATGTGGAGTAGTGTGCTTGCACCTTCATAGTTGGATGTTGTGACGACACTGGGTATGTTTGGTCAGAAGTAGTACTGTATAATTTCTTCTAAGTTTGGGGGATAAATATACCTTATTTATATATAGGTCTTCCTGCTATCACTCCAAAATGATGAACTTTCTTTTACTAGTAATGTAGTATCATAACGGGGGGTGGGGGGATACTTTATTCTCTCTCAGAGATTCAGCTAATTATAAACAATTAACACTTTATTTATAGTAACACATAGGTAAATGATATACTTTGTTTCCCTTAAAAATGACTTGGCATACTTAATTACAAAAACAATCATTCACTTTGACAAACAAGTCTCTCTTCTTTTATTTTATGCATACTGGTTATCTCATTCTTTTCCCTATATTTCTCTAACTCTGCATGCTTGTCTCCTCTGTTAATGCCCTCTGTATCTCCAAGATCTCAGGTTTCTGGCTGCGTTCCCTATAAAGAAGTGTTCAGTTTATCTTTTACTTGCATTCTATCATACCAATAAATTATTATTTCATTACAGAAGTCAAGAAATAAATTGTTTCTGAATGCAGCAATAAAGAAGTAAGGCAGGCTGTCTACATGTGGCTTGAAAAAAGAAACTGTTCACCAAGTTAATGTTTCTTTCATGCCAATGAATGAAACAATATTAACACTGGTTTGTTTTATATGTGTGGAGCAGGATAACTACTAAAAGAAATTGGCTGGGGGATAGGAGTTTATCTCTCATCAAGGTCATTACAATGAGAGATTCTTGACAAGGGCACTTCCCCTCCAGCCAATTTCAGTAACAAATATTTCCTGCAATACAACCTATCTTGCCAGAAATTAGCAGAAGGGAGTGGAAACAATACCACTAAGGATCCTATTAGAGAGCCAGTTTAGTGTAGTGGTTAAGGCACCAGGCTAGAAACCGGGAGACCATGAGTTCTAGTCCCGTCTTGGGCACGAAGCCAGCTGGGTGACCTTGGGCCAGTCAACTTCTCTCAGCCCTAGGAAGAAGGCAATGGCAAACCACTTCCGAAAAACCTTGCCAAGAAAACTGCAGGGACTTGTCCAGGCAGTCTCCAAGAATCAGACACAATTGAACAGATTAAAAAAAAAGGTTCAGTCTTCTTGCCTCCCCCATAAGTCAGTGTAGTAATATCTTCTTATGCATAGTACCCCACATTCAGTCCGCTCTACAATTCTTGTAGAGCTGTTTCATGTTCTGTTTCATGTTGAACCGTGTTATTCCAGGCAATTCAGAGGTTTCCACAAATAAATTCCCCAACCAGTAGTAGTTCAAGTTGTTCTGGATGAAGGAACCTTGTTTTGGGGCTGGATCCTTCACTTTTGACTGCTTCCAACTTGGAAAATTTGCTTCCAGAAACCAGTGAATCACACCAGAACAGCATCTTCCAGATGAAAAATTCTGGAATTCTCTTGAATGTTTATTTATTTATTTAACTTATATGACCGCCCATCTCCCCCAACGGAGAACTCTGGGCGGTCTGGGTGGAATGTTCCCTTCCTGAATCAATGAATTTTGCAGATGTGTCACCAGTGTGGGGGATTTAAATATTTAGTACTTCTTTTGAGTTATAAAGTGTATTCAAGTTCCAGATAGAGTGCTTTCTTCATTTTTGTCTCCATCTTTTTCCTCTCTCCAAGAAAGGACGCAAACCTACTTCAAGGCTGGCTTGAGCTGTCCTGAACCAGTAATAAAAATTGCAAGTATGTCAAACCCAGGTTGCAAACAGCATATATGGGTGCCAAAGAATCTGTGGTATTCTTATAGTCCCTAATAGCCAAAAACTTGCAAAATTTAATTTCAAAAGACTTAATTTTTAAAATTTTATTTAAGCACCTATACCAGCATAATCAAAAAATTACACTATAGCACCCCTATTCTAAAAAGGTCACTGTCCTGTATTGTAAACTCTCACCTTAAACCAAGTAATATTTTTGATTACTAAACAGTAAGCATGTGTACTAGAAAATATGTTTCACTTTATTAAAAAAAAAAAAGATTGACACCTGGTATTAAAAGAACACCCTGCATTTAAAGGCGCTAAAAAGACAGATAAATCACATATCAATTATTTAAAACACTGTTGTATTAGCAAAAATCAATTTTCTCAACCCCCAATTTTTAATCTTCCATTTCAGACATTATTTTTTCTCCAAGCACTTTTTAATTTACATGAATTTAGACCAGGGTTTCTCAACGAGGGTTCTCTGGAACCCTAGGGTTCCGCAAGAGGTCACTAGTTGTCCCCTGAGATATCATGATTTATTTTTAAAAATATTTCAAATTCGGGCAACTTCACATTAAAGAGGTAAGTTTCATTCTTTATTTTTAGTTTCAGAACACTGTTAATGCATATATGCTGGCCTACACATGAAACAAATATAATAATTTTGTAACTTCTGGCCTACATTTGAGCCTGAATATGCAGGGGTTCCCCAAGGCCTGAATAATATTTCAAGGGTTCCTCCAGGGTCAAAAGGTTGAGAAAGGCTGATTTATACTATGGATCTCAATGGGCTCTCAGGGACCTTTTTCGTTCAGCTAACTGACCCACAATTTATAACAGACAAGAAAACCAAATAATTTTTAACACGAAATACAATACTGTTACACACACACACACACAATTAACTAAAATAAAATACAGCGCAGGCAGAAGGAAATGTATTTCCAAAATCGTATTCACATTGGTGAAATCACAAATGATAATTTAATTATCCTTTTTATAGACTTTTAAATTAATTAATAATTTGTATTGTAATTATATATGTGCCTTGAATCTTTCAACCAATCAAAATTCGTATAGAGTGATATTGGAAATTGTGGAAAAACCAAGAATGAACTTAAATGTTTTCCCCATAAATAAGGTACAATTCACAATTTAGTACTATAGTGCAAAAAAATCAAAAGGTTCCTACAGCTGAAGGGTTACAGTATTTAAATAAATGAGTTATATTGGCAAAACTGCAAATACAAACAAATATTCTTATCAAAAACTAGATATAATCTATTCTGCACTAAAACGTGGTTAAAAATAAATCAAAGATTGATAAGTTAAGAGTGTAATATTAAATTTCAGAAGATGGCCTTGGAAAGTTCTTAGAGAGCTATTAAGCAGTGGAACAGCCTGCCTCCTGAAGTTGCGCATGCTCCATCATTTGAGGTTTTCAAGAAAATATCCCATTTGTCTGGGATGATCTGAAAAATGGGGACAGAGAAATAAGGTTTGGTGGCTGAATAATGCAAATAAGCTCTCATGAAAAATATACTTTAAATACAAATAAAAAATGAAGGTCAACAAGTTCAGAATTAGATAAAATTGGGAGTCTAGTTACGTAAATGGATTCTGCCATCCATACATGTACAGATAATACGAGACAAAATCTGTAATTGACTAAATGTGCAATCTTATTTTGTTTAAACATAAAAACTCTCTAATCAAGCTTGATCACTAGTGACTAGGTGGACACAAACCATGTACTTTTTTTGGCAGCAATACGGAAGTGGTTTGCTGCTGCCCTCCTCCAGGATGTTTTTCAACTTCCCAATCTAATTTGCAAGGGCTGGCAATCTCTGTTAAATCTCTTCTCCAGGACCACGTGGAAAGTAAATCCTACTGCATACAGTGACTTTACATATATAATTCAGTTTTAATGGGTGTAATTTTAAACACCCCCCAAACGCTGCTATATATGCTCCAATTAAATTTCCATAAAACTAAGCTGCCAGGGCAGGTTCATCAAGCAATTAGATACTACAGAAAGAGGAGTTCAAATCTGTGCTTAACACTTGACAGGTCACCATCTTCCCTGGGCAACCCTCAAATTCCTGTATGCAGAGATTGTGAGAATAAAAATGAAAAACTGTACAAGCAAAATAAAGTGTAATCCACAATGAGCAACTCAGGAAAGCTAGATTGTGAACTTATCCCCACTATCCTAGGTAGATGAAAAGTTCTACACAGTACACAGTATTAGAGCAGCAACAACCACTCATTAAACTCTTGCCAAAATAAGCAATGTTACTCTGTATACTAGAAGCATGTGAGCCTGCCCTTTTTACTGTGATGAAGAGGGGAGAAACAAATTTAAAAGGAGGCTGCTACAGGGGAATAATGGAAATAAACTCACCTCCATCAAGTTTCTCACACTGCCCAACATGAGCTGTCGCCAGCAGCGACTCCGTCACTGGTATCCCGCCAAGTAGGATCCCCAGGCGGTGGGCAGGGGAGGTAAGAACGGGCCCAGAAATTATTCCGGAATCAGCTCTCTCCAAAACTTGCAAACGCCACCGCTAGCAGAGGCTTCCGCTCACAGCTCATGTCTCGCTGTCCCAAATGCCATGAGGACTTTGAGCCCAACAACTGAGACAGATGGAAGACGACTGACCACCTTCCACTAACTAGGATCGCCTCAGAAAGGGCGCTGCACACCTACAACGACTCCGCCGGTACCATCCGAACATCACTGTTCCTCAGAAGGTGCCTGCCCAGGCCTCACCGCCACCTCGATCCCTTTTCTTTAGCACCGCTTCTCCATAGCCGGCAGCCACTTCCTTCTCGACCAGAGGGCGGGAAAGGCGTTAACTGCCCCACCTCACGAGCACGTCTCTCAGCGCCAACAACGCCGCAAACTCACCGCCTTCACACCAAACTCGCCGTTCTCAGCGTCACGGAACCCCGCCAGCAACGCCTCCTGCCATTTGAGAGAACGTCCTATTCCCGCCCACAGGTGACCGGATGTCTTGGTCACATGATCCAGCTCGGGTGGCTCTCACTGAAGAGCGTAAAAGTTGGGAGACTTTTACCGGGATGGTAGGGGCGTGAGGGTGTGTCATAACGGAGCAAGACGGTACACTGTCTTAATACGTACACTATCTTAAAACTGAGCGAAAATAGAACTGCATAATAGGAGAAAAGTATTTATTATCCCCTCCGTTATAAAAGACAAATGATTTGAATCATTTTGCATTTTGAAGAGGTTTTTTTTAATTACATACATTACAGGATTCCAAAACTAGAGTTATCGTACGAAATCCGGACCCAGCCAGTTTCTCCTGTTGCTTTGCTCCATCCGGTAGGAACAAAACAAAAATATCTTGAAATGTCCAGGATTCCACCGGCGGAAGCCAAGGGGCGGGGCTATGTGGTATCATCGCTCGAGTCACTCAAGAGGAACAAGGCCAGCGCTTTCCAGCGGTAATCTAATTGGTGCGTAAAACCAGCAAGGTTTTAAAAGGGGCGTGGCCACCAAGTAAACATATAGAGCATCAACACACACCCCTCCCCGCATATATTCGGAGTGCCTCTTATTTTGTCTGGTTGAGCAGAATTCAATCATTAAAAGGGGGTTGATTTGTAGAGACCTATGATTTGATGCAACAAACAGTAAAAAAAAAATTGTTGTTTATTCGTTCAGTCGCTTCCGACTCTTTGTGACTTCATGGACCAGCCCACGCCAGTGCTTCCTGTCGGCCGTCACCATACCCAGCTCCCCCACGGTCGAGTCCGTCACCTCCAGAATATCATCCATCCATCTTGCCCTTGGTCTCTTCCTTTTGCCTTCCACTTTCCCTAGCATCAGCATCTTCTCCAGGGTATCCTGTCTTCTCATTATGTGGCCAAAGTACTTCAGTTTTGCTTTTAATATCATTCCCTCAAGTGAGCAGTCTGTGGAAGGGGGTTTTACACCCTCCTCCCTGCTCAGTCTAGGAATGCAGATTAAAGTATGTCAGACAGATGGCTCTCTAGTCCTGCTTGAGGATCCCCTATGAAAGGAATCCATCATTTTTTCTCAGATTTTTCTGCAGTCAAACTGCTCTAGTAAAAAGTTCTTTCTAAATTCAATCTGCTAACCTATTCAGATTATTTTGCATTTTATTTCTGTTTTCTGGCCTATTAGCTATCATACCCATGTTTTGCCACTTGCAAATTTGATAAGGATTCCCTCTTTTTCATTCAAGTAATAAATTACTGGAGTACACAATTTAGAACTGTTCTTTGTGGCACCCCACTTAGTTTACCTTTTCAATCTGATGAGGAACCAATGATGAGTACTAAGTGCGATGGCAATCCCAGTCCCAATTGCTGTCATAACCCAAGGACTACCTGTATTATTCTTCCATTCATTAAATTTATTCAAAGTTTGACATGTATTAGATTTCTAACTTACTATTACCAATCCTATAGACATAGAGGTGGCATAGAGTTCCCCACTGGGGGAGATGGGCGGTTATATAAATTTAATTTAATTAAATAAATAAATAAAATAAAACTCTTATTTATGCAGATCATAATCCAACTATTTTACAACTAAATAGAGGAACTTCCAGATCAAAAATGTGGAGACTCAATAATGACTTTAAATTGTTACAATCTGGGTACTAGCTTCACCTTTTTACATACATTGACAGTACTGCAAGATTTCCATGGGAAGGCTGGGGATAATTGTCCCTATTTGTAAGAAAGGCAAAAGAAATGTTCCATCAGTTTATTGAATATAATTAGCAAAATGTATGCAATTCATTTAAGAGTGATGTTACTGGATTGGCAGAAGAACAGGCTGATTTCAGGGAAGGATGCTCCCATACAAACCAAGCTCTGATACTACAATTTCTGGTTGAAAAATACACTGCTAGCTGTAGATCAGCATTGTGTGCTGCCTTCATAGATTTTAAGTCTGCCTTTGATGCAGTTCCCAGGAATAGATTATGGCATAGGCTAAAGAATTTCTCCACTGATAGATATTTGCTTTTAGTTTTGCAAAGGCCTCATGATAATTCAAGAATAAAAGAGTGTGTTCCATACAGGGCCATTTTGCAAAAGAAATCTCAACGAGTAAAGGAGTTAGGTAGGGTTGTATCCTTGCTCCAATTTTGTTTAACCTTTATGCAGGTAGTCCTCACTTAACAACCATCAGCAACCATATGAAGTTACGATGGCACTGAACGAATAGTATTTACGATCAGTCCTCAAAGTTACAGCTGTTGCAGTGCTCCTGCGGTCACGTGATCAAAATTCAGGGGCTTGGCAGCTCGCACTTACGACCAGTTGCAGCATCCTGCAGTCATGCAATCGCCATTTGCAACCTTCCCTGCCAGCTTCTCCCAAGCATAGTCAAGGAAATTTGCATGTTGCTGGGTTCAGTCTCCCCACCCCACCCCTGGCCTTTCTTCGCTCATACGCACCACGCCCTCCTTCCCCCCTTTGCTTGCACACACCCTGCGCCCTCTTTCCACGGCCTCCCTGAGATTACATATATGGGCGCACATACCCCATGCCATTCTGCCATGGCCTCCCTGCACGCACCACGCCCTCCTTCCCCCCTTTGCTTGCACACACCCTGCGCCCTCTTTCCTTGGCCTCCCTGCACTCACACACAGGCACGCATGTACCCTGCACCATCTGTCCCTGGACTCCCTGCAATCACACACACCCCGCACCCACAGCCTCCCTGCGATCTCATGCACCTCTTTCCTTGGGTTTTCTGAGCTTGTGCCGCACTGAGCACCCCTTCCCCCAACTCGTACGCAGCCTGTGCCGAGCCTCCCTGGGCCTCCCCCACCCCCCTGCAGCAACCCCACGCTCCTTACCCGGGACTCCCTCTGCTTCCCGCTTAACGACTCACGAGTCTTGGGTTACAACCACAACTGGGACTGCCTGGATAGCTGTCGCTAAGCGATGCAGTCACATGAGGAATGGCTGGTGAAATTGACAGATCTTGCTGAGATGAATAAACTGACTTCTTTGATTAGAGAAAATACAATATCTACATTTATTAGTGACTGAAAACCCCTTATGAACTTTTTGCATAAAAACAAAAAAATGAACTTGTGATTTAAGGTTTTGATGATTAGACAGGATAGATTATAGAAAGAAGAGAGTCATGATGTAATTTTAGAGAGAGATGTTAAAATATAATTTTAGAGAGAGATGTTAAAATATAATTGTACTTATAACTGCTGCGAAGAATATCAGAAGCCACTTCTTTATGTCTTTATATCTTTCTTTATATCTTCCTCTTCCTCTTTCTTTTTCTATTTTCTTTTATTTTTGTTTCTTATTGCATTTTTAGCTTTTTATGTTCTTTCTCGCTTTTTCTGTTCTAATTTAGTTTGTTGTAGTTTAATTTGTAATTAAACTATTATTATTATATTATTACAATTATGTAATTGTAAAGTAGTAATTTAGTTTGTTGTAGTTTGTTGAAGGGGCGTGGTGGCTGGAAGGGGCGTGGTGGCTCAGCGGGTAAGATGCCAGGCTTGTCGATCGGAAGGTCGCAAGTTAGGAGGTTCAAATCCCTAGCCCTGCGTGATGGAGTGAGCTCCTGCACTAGCTCCAGCTCTTGCCAACCTAGCAATTTGAAAGCATGCAAATGCAAGTAGATGAATAGGTACCACTTTGGTGGGTAGGTAACAGCATTCTGCGTGCATCATGCGGCCACATGACTGCGGAAGCGTCTTCGGACAACGCTGGCTCTTCGGCTAACAAACGGAGATGAGCACCTGCCCCTAGAGTCGGACACGACTGCACAAATGTGCGGGGGGAACCTTTACCTTTTACCTTTAGTTCTTATTACTGTTCTTAAAACTTTTAATAAAAATTACATATATAAAAAAAGAAAACTGAAACTCTAATGATATTTATAAATCCCTTGTCTATTTATCTCTTTTTAACTTTTTTATCCCTTCTTTTTGTCTCTTTATGATTGTTTATGTACCTTCTTCAATATCTAATAAAAATATCAATCTCCTACAATCTGGAGATGACATTTTGTATGAGAAAACCTGAAGGGTCCAGTTTAGGACCCTAACCCACATATCTTCTTGGTATAAAACAATATCACAAATTCATCTAAAAGCAATCAGGTGCTAGGAATTCTCAGATGCACCAAATATAACAAGCGCTAAGAAGATAAGTGAAATGTTAACCACAGGAATGCAGACTGGGCCACTAAGAATGAACACTTAGTGCTAGGAACTCAAGGCTTTTAGATAGCAGCTATGTTAAAATAACAACTTTAAACACAAATTCTTACAGCCCTTTGTTTATACCAAAGTGTCCATTGTATAGTGGACATTCTCATTCTCTCCACCCACCTTTTATTAGACCTTCCAATACACATAGGAATTAACCCAATCAATAAAGTTAACCTTATCAGTCACATTGGTGGCTATATCCCATCACATGACAAATAACTATCAATAGTTTTATTGTAACCTATCAAATAAAAGAATATGTATACTATATGTCTATAAAGTGTTAGAGATTCTGGCAAATCCAGCATGCCTCATCAGCATATGGATGGTTGCTCTAGCATGCAAACTCCATGCTTTTGAGGAAGCTGGTTGTGGCCACTCCCACTTCCTCTCTCTCTCTCTCCTCCTTCGACTGGGAGCAAAGCACACCGCTGTGTGCTGCTCCATCCTAGGCCATGGATGGGCCTAGGAGATTTTTCCCCCTTTCTACACACATCTCTTGCCAGCAATGAGGGGCAAGAGTTAACTAAGTTTAGGGAACAGAAAGAAGAAATGGAACATCATTTATCTACCAAAAATGCTGTACCTGCAATGAATAAACGTAAAGACTCTTTTGTACTTACTTTTCATACCTGCCATGTCTAAGCACGTGTTTCTTTATCCTTGGCATAAAGCAAGGATTTTTAATCTCCACAATATTTTGAATGAAAATCCTCCTAGTCCAGATTCAGCAGCATATGCAAGATGGATGGCCAATGATCTTAAGCTCCATGGCTTGATCATGAATTCCCTAAGTGCACAAATGCTGGTTCAAATCCAGCACAGAGATACTGCAAGAGGGATGATGGAGGAATTGTTTAAACTCTATGGAGAGGGAGGTGATTCCCAAGTTATTAATTTGGTGAGGACGTTATCCAATTTAAATTCCAGCAAAATGGAAACATTAAAAAAAGGTAAAGGTACCCC
Organism: Charina bottae; assembly: GCA_023362775.1. Classification (NCBI taxonomy): domain Eukaryota; kingdom Metazoa; phylum Chordata; class Lepidosauria; order Squamata; family Charinaidae; genus Charina; species Charina bottae. The sequence continues at coordinate 3,239,492 of JALMGJ010000028.1, read as the reverse complement.
CTGCACACTTGTGCAGTCGTGTCTGACTCTACGGTGCTCATCTCCATTTGTTAGCCAAAGAGCCAGCGTTGTCCGAAGACGCTTCCACGGTCATGTGGCTGCATGACATGCGCGGAATGCTGTTACCTACCCACCGAAGTGGTACCTATTAATCTACTTGCATTTTCATGCTTTCGAATTGCTAGGTTGGCAAGAGCTGGAGCTAGTGCGGGAGCTCACTCCGCACGCAGGGCTAGGGATTCGAACTTCCAAACTTGCGATCTTCCGATCCACAAGCCTGGTGTCTTACCCACTGAGCCACCACGCCCCTGTAATGGAAACATAGATGAGCATATTTCTAATTTTCAACCATTGCTGCACAAGCTTGCTTGCAATGATGTGATTTTGGATAACAGGATCCAAGTTGGATTTTTATTAGGATCACTGCCTGAAAATTTTTCTAGCTTTGCTGCTAGTTATAGAGGATCAAGACAACCTCTTTCAGATTTAATTCAGGAAATAAAGTCTGAGTGCAGCAGACAAGATTCCTATAGAAATTGCAGACAGACCAACAATGAGGCAGTCTATTTTTCTAAGATGCCTTGGGGCAAAGATGGCAGTCTGCAGCAGAGGAGCCTTTCAATAACAAAGAGGCCCATCAAGTGTCATTTTTGTGGCAAGAATGGTCACTTAAAGAAAAAATGTTGGGCCAGGAAGGCTGATCATAAAGGCAACAAAGAGAAAGCTCCAGATGCGAGTCTCCTTGCATTTTCATAGATAAAAATTGCTCATCTTTCATATTAGACAGTGGCTGTAACACGCACATGTTTCTCTCTTCATCGAATTGAACCCAAGTTCAAAGGAAGAGATCAGCTTAGCAGATGGAAAAGCAATCCCTGTGCAAGGAGAGGGGCACGCTCTCCTGAGGTGCGGAAATGGCACCACCCAGAAGGACTTAATTGCTAATAAGGTTTTATATGTTCCAGATGTAAATCTGAATATGATAAGCACATCTGCACTCATGAATAAAGGCCACACAATTCGTTTCAAAGGTAATAAATGTGAGATAATGAACCAAGAGGGTGTCTTTCTAACAGGATACCTAGATCAAGGTTTAATCTTTCTCAATTGTGAGAGGCCAGACCTGGCATGCATGGCCAGTCACCGAGAAAAGGAGGATGACAGCGCAATCCTCGGGCACAGACAACTGGGACAAAGAAATTCAAGTGCAATTCTTCAAATGAAGAAAAATGGATTGGAAAGCAATTTGGAAGCCAAGGACTGTGGTAAAGCTGTTGTAAAGCACAGAACCTACACACAGGGAAATTCCACAAGGCCTGCAATTCCAAAGCAAAGCACCAGGCACTCTAAACAGCCCCTGGAGCCAATTCACACCAAGCTGTGTGGGCCAATCCAAGCATCTGTTGGGGGGTAGCAGACATCTAGCAATGACAGCTACCTACACCCACGTTCCAACAGAGAAAAGATTCAAATTCAATTCCCAAACAAAGGAAGGAATCTTGTTGGGGTGCTCACCGGGAAGCAAGGGAGAAAGCGTTTCAGGTCCCAAGACTGGCTCAATCCAGACTTGCAGAGTGGGGCATTTTCATGAGACAGAGCCAAATCAGAATCCTCCAACCAATAGCTCTACAGAAGGGGGAGGTGATGATGACCTGTTCAAAGTACCTCACCCAGTATTTTCAGTTGCAGCGAGCAGGCAAGCCAAGAGAGAGGAGATCGAGCCAGAGACTCCGCCTGAGTCAGACAGTGAGGAACCAGGAGGGACAGAAGGGGCAGAAATGCAGCATCATCCAGACCTGAGTCCTGTTCCGGACCTGAGGCACTCATCACAACCCAGGAAGGGAGCTCCAGCCAAGCGACTGCCCTACCTCGCAGGAGTGGCGTTGCCAAGAGAGCCTGCATCATGGAAGGAAGTGCAACAGCTGCCACCAGCTGAAGCAAGTAAGTGGAAGAAAGCAGCTCAAGAAGGATTTGAGGCTCTGCAATACAACAACACTTGGACACTCACAAAGTTACCTGTTGGCAAAAAGGCCATTGGTTGCAAATGGGTCTTTAAGGCCAAACAGAATGAGAAAGGAGAGGTCCAAAGATATAAAGCTAGACTGGTAGCCAAGGGCTATTCACAAAAGTACGGGGAAGATTATGACCAGACTTTTGTGCCAGTTGTGACCCACACAACCATTCGACTTCTAAGTCTACCTGCAAGCAGAAACATGCAAGTGGAACATATAGACATTAAAACAGTGTTCTTGCATGGAGAAATTCAGGAGGAGTTGTATATGCAACAACCTGAAGTCTTCACTGATCCAAAGAACCGGCATTTACTGTGCAGGCTTCAGAAGGGGATCTATGGGCTTAAACAAGCAGCAAGAGCCTGGAATGTGAAACTAAACCAGATGCTAATAGAGCAAGGTTTCACTCAGGGCAAAGCTGATCCCTGCCTTTACACACGACACAATAATGGCAGAGACGTGTTCATCCTGATATTTGTGGATGATTTGATTCTCTGTTATGAGGATCAAAGGGACATTGATGAAATTGTATCCAATTTGAACACTGAAGTAGAGGTGAAATGCCTTGGGAAGGCAACCTACTACTTGGGGATACAAATTGCCAGAGAAGAGGATGGAAGTTTTCTCCTCAGTCAGAGGCAAAAGATTCTAGAATTATTAGAGTGCCTGGGACTGGAAAATGCAAAACAGTTCCAACTCCAATGGAAGCAGATTTTCACAAAGTCAAGGACACTAGTGAACTGTTGCCTCGGAACAATGGCTACAGGGAGGGCATTGGGAAGCTGTTATATCTGTCCACCACAACAAGGCCAGATATTTCAACTGCAGTGGGGATCCTCTGCAGAAAGACCAGCACACCCACCCAAAGGGACTGGACAGGCGTTAAGTGGGTGGCAAGATACCTGAAGGGGACTGCAGACCTGAAGCTTAAGCTGAAAGCAACTGATTCTCCTGAACTAGTGGGGTACACCGATGCAGATTGGGCAGAGGATGTAACTGATCGCAAATCCACTAGTGGGAATGTGTTTTTCTTTGGGGGAGGGGCTGTGAGCTGGGCTAGTCGCAAGCAGGCTATTTTGGCACGCTCAACTACTGAAGCAGAGTATGTCTCAGCAGCTGATCAAAGATTGCCTGTATCCTGATCAGGTGGTCATTTACTTTTCCACTGTCTTCCAAATTACATGCATGCAGTTCTCGTAACAAAGAGATTACTTTCTGATCATCAGCTTCTGAATATAGGGTGCATAAATTCCCAATCATTTCCTTAGCAGTAGAAATATTTTTAACTCCAGGAGACAGTGGAGGACAGGAAGGCCTGGCATACTATGGTCCATGAGGTCACGAAGAGTCGGACACGACTAAACGACTGAACAACAACAACAAGAAGAAATATTTTTAAACTCTGCTAATCTGTGATCTGGAAGAGATCTAGCAATGAGAATTTTAGCTCTCTTATCCTTTTTCTTCCACTGTGTTTTGGCTTCCTCCCCATCCTCTGGTTTAGGTTCAGGTAAATCCAGAACATCCAAACAATCTTCAAAATCTAGCTGCATCCTTAATTGAATAGCCATGCTGAGTAATTATCCTCAGTCAATCTTGGTATTGGGGGAGGGGCACCCTCCTCTTTCTCCATTGTTTGGAGAGAGAAAAAGGTTCTGAACTTTTTTAATGTTCAAGTGGCTTCCCCTTTTGTGGCTGTGAGGCCAAAAAATAAACTTTTCAAGAGATCAGTACTGCTCTGGTTTGTACTGAATTGTACTGGTCTTGTACTGGGCCCATAACCCTTGATGGAGTTTTGAAGGTTAATAAAAGAACTCCAAGCAGCTAACAACAATCTTGCAGAGTAGAATCGTGAACCAGCAGGGAACTTGCACTTTAAGCTTAATTATGTTCAGAAAATAAATTCAGTCTTCACACATTAGTTAGATGAAGAAAAATAGAGATAGCTTACATTTATTCAGTAGATCTGGATACAAGTAGATTCATTGTAGATCTGTGTGCAAGTGAGATGTAATTGACGACAGCTGCATTGTGCAGCGCCTCCTGCTTGCAGGTGTGCCCAAAGAGGTTGTTAATCCCCCAAACTCAAGAAGAAGAAGGAAGTGGAAATCAGGTGACCCATGATCTGACAAGCACTATAGAGATGTGTTTTACTAGAAAAGACCCCCTCTTATGAGACAATGCTGAGTTGACCCCTGATGATTCCAACACACAAGGCCTTCGCAAGGCCTCCGCACAGCTACAGTATGTGTGGTGTTACAGAGGCCTTGCACGGCATAGTGGAGGCCTCACGAAGGGCCAGCAACTGCCTTAGCCGGGCGCACCTCATCAGTGGGAGGAAGAGGATGGCAAAGGGCAGCAGTGGAGTGCAGGGCCAAAAGGGCAGAGATGGGGGAAGATAGGTAGGTGGGAGAGTTGAAGTGGAGATGTGCGCGGCAGGGCAGGAAAAGCATGAGGTCCTCACCTAATGACTGTGTGATCCTGGCCTAACAACGACAATCTTGACTGCCTGGACTGCTGTCGCTAAGCAGTGCGATCACGTGATGTTTCGCCTAACGACTGCTTCACTTAGCAACGGAAATTCCAGTCCCAATTAGGGTTGTTATGCAAGGACTACCTATATGGTTCCTTTAGTTGCTCCAGCTATAGCTGGATAAACATGAAGCAGTATCTCACTCGGTTTGTGCCGCTAAAGCACTATTCTAGAAGATTCTGATCTTCTAGCTGTGCTCCTGTCCTCTGAAGATGCCAGCCACAGCTACTGGCGAAACGTTAGGAACCAAAACTGCCAGAACATGGCCACACAGCCCGGAAAACCGACAACAACCATGTAGGGGAAATGTTTATTGAAAGTCCTGGACAAGGGATTAACGCCTTGAACCAACTGATTAGTAATGCCTATTTTAAAGATTTTGAGAGGTGTGTTGATGTATTATTCTCTGAGGTGTAAGTCACAACCCTTATTAGGTAAGCACCTGCAAACCTTTAAAGGTCAGGCAGCACGTGATCCAGGCTGAAGAGTATAAAAGAACTTACCTGCCTGCCCCGCCCTGCTCACTTCTACTCCTGCTTGTTTCTACTTCTTACCTTTCTGGTATGTGGATTTATAATACTTACAGGGATCTGGAAGAGAACTGTAAATAGTATCTGTTTGTATGAGAAACTAATACAACTGCAACTAAGTTACTACAATGACTGGCATCATTTATTGGTCTCTAGCTAATCGCTTTCTGATACTCTGCAAGAAAACACACACTCCAACAAGGTTATGCTTTGAACATAATTTACATGAATCATCTGCTTGGCAGTTTTACAGTTAAAACATGTATCATATGGACCAGATGTTTTAGCAGCTATTTGATGTTTAAGAAATGCTGTATTTGAAGTAAAAGCAACAACCTAATTTTACACAAAACTAAAAAAAACAGGAAGGTTAATACTGGTAATGTATAAGTGGTATAAGGAATTGGAATATCCAGTTTTGGAATACCAAATGAGACCAAGTTTAAGAAATATGAATTATATTTCTTGTGACCTAGGGATGACATTAATTCATTAGAAAATCATGGACTTCTCAAAGAAGGTTTAAAGAAGGTTGGATATTGGATTACATATGCTGGCGTTGCAAGAGGTTTGAGGACTCTCTGACTTGAATGATTTGATCATATTTGTTATTGGCTCTTTTTTAGGGTGACCATATGTCCCATTTTGAACGGGACAGTCCCGTTATTTTAGCATTTTTCAACCGTCCCGTCGTTTTGATAAAAATCTCAATTTTGTCCCTTTTTTAAACCCGGTGGGAAGGAGGACAGGAAGACAGGAAGGAGGACTGGAGCCAGACTTGCCATTGGAGGCAGTCCAGAAGAGGCCCTATCAGAGCGGCAACTGGAAGCCCAGTTACCACGTGCGAGCCCAGCAGCAGAAGCAGCACCACAGTCCAGGTTCCTGCCTCCTTACCTGATCCAGAGATTGTCTGCCCAGCAGTGGTGAGGCCAGGGAAAGCAGGCACGGGAAGGTTGTGGAAAGAGTGTGTGTGTGTGTGTGTGTGTGTGTGTGTGTGTATGCACGCAGATTACTTGCTCAGCGTAATTGCGTGCGCACGCGCGCACACACACACACACACACACACACACTAGGCCAGGGCTTTCCAAACAAAAACACGGAAGTGCCGGTGGCAGTGCTTCCGGGTTGCCGCTGCTGCCACTGCCCCTTCAAAAGGGCAGGCTCCGGGGACCCCGAAAATGCCCTCGGTTCTGGCAGGGAGGCAAAAGCCTCCTCCCCGCACGCACACGCTGCCCTGGAGCCGGGGTGGAAATTCTCCCCGCAGAACAGCTGAGCGCCGCTTGCGCGCAGCCTCCCTGCCTAAACTGAGGGCATTTTCGGGGTCCCCGGAGCCTGCCCTTTCGAAGGGGCAGCACTGCTGCTGCTGCTGCCGCTGCCCCTTAGAAAGGGCAGGCTCCGGGGACCCCGAAAATGCCCTCGGTTCTGGCAGGGAGGCAAAAGCCTCCCCTCCCCACATGCACACGCTGCCCTGGAGCCGGGGTGGAAATTCTCCCCACAGAACAGCTGAGCGCCGCTTGCGCGCAGCCTCACTGCCTAAACTGAGGGCATTTTCGGGGTCCCCGGAGCCTGCCCTTTCGAAGGGGCAGCACTGCTGCTGCTGCTGCCGCTGCCCCTTCGAAAGGGCAGGCTCCGGGGACCCTGAAAATGCCCTCGGTTCTGGCAGGGAGGCAAAAGCCTCCCCTCCCCACATGCACACGCTGCCCTGAAGCCGGGGTGGAAATTCTCCCTGCAGAACAGCTCAGCGCCCCTTGGCAACATGCGCGTGCGCACAGCCTCCCTGCCTAGACTGAGGGCATTTTCGGGGTCCCCAGAGTCTGCCCTTTCGAAGGCGGGGTTTGCAGGCGGGAGCCAATCGTGTGGGGCGGGGGCGGGGGCGGGGTTTGCAGGCGGGAGCCAATTGCGTGGACTGGGGGGTGGGGTTTGGAGGCCGGCATGGTGGCATAAGACCCTGTCCCGTTTTGCCATCCCCAAAGTCCTGTTTTCATCTGAAGGAAATATGGTCAGCCTACTCTTTTTTGGTTTCAAGTGATTACATAAGTTAATACAACTCTGGAGAAAAATACAGTAGTTAAAAATGTAAATGTGATGCTGAATTATATTTCAGAAATATGAACTTTGACATCTTATGGAGAACTCTGGCTCTATTGAGACTGGGATTCAACAAAGATAATTATTCTACATGTGTGGAAAGATATTTACACTCCTGAGGTTAAGGATGGATTCAAGAGATGTTTTATTTCTTGATTTTTGAAATGTCTTTATTTTGTAAAAATGGGAAGATGGTGCAATGTGTGATCTAGATTTAATATGCTAAAAGATTGAGCTATTTCTATATTGATATTATATGGAACTTTTCCCCCTCAGTTTTAGTTGCTTTTAATCACTATCATGTATAACTTTCCTTTCTGATTGTATTAATCACTGTTCCATTTTTATTACTGTGTTTTGGTCTATGAAGGTTCTCAGTCATCCAGGTGGAATTGTCTGTAGCTTGAATCATGTCAACTAATGAAAATAGAAATCCAGTTGACATGATTCAAGCTACTGTGTTTTGGTTTTATTATTTCTTTTATTATATTATAATTTGAGAGCCAGTTTGGTCTAGTCGTGGTTAAGGTGCTGGGCTAGAAACCAGGAGTCTGTGAGTTCTAGTCCTGCCGGCTGGGTGACCTTGGGCCAGACACACACACACACACACCCCAACTCACCTCACCTCACAGGGTTGTTGTTGTGGGGAAAATAGGAGGAGGAAGGAGTATTAGGTATGTTTGCTGCATTGAGTTATTTATAAAAATAATAAAGGCGGGATAAAAACTAACTAAATAAATAAATAATTTACCAAATTAAAAAGAAAAAAAATGGCTTAAAAATCTGATGACTATTAGATGGCAGGAAAGAGATAATTTTCTCCTTGCTACTTTCAATGGGTATCTGGCTTTTTGCAACTCAGATCTATGAGTATCAGAAGTTATCTATGACTAAATCAGTGTTTGTTATATGCAATCACATCACTCCATGCTAAAACCGTTGTTTTTGAAATGGTACCTCCTGAAATCTTTGCTGCTTATACCAGTCTATGCTTCATAAAGTTACAAGATTCTCTCACTAAATGAGCATTTTTAATATGAAATCATAGGTTGCTACCGCTAAACCACTATTTACAGTCTGAAATCGCGCCTCTGTCAGTTAAACAGTGCTTGCTGTATTAAAACACTAAACTAAGTTTTCATATATGAAATTGAAAGTCTATTTAAATTTAAATCACAGGTCTTGGCGAACTAAACCAGTATTGGTATAAAATATGAAAGCTTAACGAGTTTTTTTGCTACATAGAACTAAATTAGCGTTTAATGCACCAAATCACTGCACTCTTAAGAACTTCCCTTCTCCTCATTGGTTGCGCTTTGTATACCCAGACCGGATAAAGCTCCTGAGCCACACCCCCTAGCTAGTGCTTGGCGGCCTCGCCTCCTTTCCCGTATGCACCAATTGGGGAGCCAGAGGGATGACGCCTCATCCCTCTAGCTCCCCAATTGGTGCATACGGGAAAAGGGGGACGCACCGCTTGGAAGCAGTGCCGCTGGGAAGCACCGCCTCTTTTTCGCCTGAGTGACGTAGGCCAAGGCGCCGCGACTCCCTTTGGTTTCCGTTGCTGCTGTCTTGGACCTTTTGGGATATTTTTTTTACCCGTCTGGGACGGAGCTGAACATTGCGAAAACCGGACGTGTTCCGGAAAATACAGATTTATGGTAACCCATGCTTTTACGCGTAGCGTGAACGATTTACATAACAGATAAATTTAGTGATGTTGCAAAATTCAGCAAAGGTGTATAGTTTTTGTAGCGTATACGGCGTATGTTGCACTTAGCAATTGTGGACAACTTTGGAAACTGCTTCAGTTATATGTATTGTCCTGCTGTAAGGGTGGTAGCTCCATTTTCTATCGAAAGTTTCAGAAATAATAGAGAAATAGAATGCACTAATGGTGGGCATTCCCCTCTGATGGATAGAGCCAGAATAACTCTCTGCTTTTGCAGAGAGCTGGCACCGGTGAAACAAGCCAGTGACAGTGTTGTGAAAAAGTCAGACATAGGATAAAGCCCACTGGGAGGCCTATAATTTGGGGTCAGCCTATCTAAAAGACCATGGCCTCCATTCAAGCCCCCCTGGGTAGAAAGATTTCTGGTAAAGGTATTATTTTTGGTAAATGTATTAAGAAATACATTCCCATCACTTCACAAGTATATCTGATAAGAACGCAAGTGTGAGCCTTCTCCAGGGCATTGGAACCCCAAACATGGGCAACTGTGTGTGGGGTGGGGTGGGGTGGCCAAGGCACTAAACAAACAACATGACACAAATACTGCAACTTATATACTTCCATCAGACAACAGGACTCAAGGACCTAAGGGCAGAATTTGTATCATGATGTCATCACATGTATGAAGTCATATTGATATCTCAGTTTGCTGCAAATAGCTATGCTGTCAAGCTAGCTCCTCTCTGTCAACTGTCAGGAAAAATATTTTTTATTTAAGGAAGTCCCTTATATTCAGGTATTCAGCTGATAAAATCAATAGTTTTATTACTTGTTTGTTTTAATGTATGTTTTTGAATTGCTTGTTAGCTACCTATGTATGTTAAGGTGGTATATAATATATACATATAGAGAGAGACATAATGCTATTCCCTTTCTCAATAAGCAGTGTCATCCGAAGTGCAGAAAAGGAGTAAGAAATAGTACACCAAAGAAATTAAAAGCATGAGATAAAAAGGAAGAGGAAACATAGCTGAAACTAGTTTACATAATCATTCACTATATTTCTCAAACCTTGCTATCCCTGCAAACCATCCTTGCTTCTATCATGCATACTTTTATACATTGCTTTTTCTCATTTAAATTTCTCAATTCTCTTGTTTTGAGGAACTTATGAATTCCACCTAATCACAACATTCTCAGTCTTCCCTTTCCTCTTGACACATTCACTCTTCCTTCATATATTTGTTTTGTAAGTTGATCTTCATTCTCTCTCTATGTCCAAACCACCTCAAATGACTTCTTTCATTTTCTCATTTTGTATTCAGTCCACATTCATTCATCACCCATTCAGTTTTGAGTCCTATCTCTTCTTGTTTTAACAAACATATTTAAGTACCCTGTTTTCAGTGCATTCAGTGATGCTTCTCCTGACATACCCCACTGTTACTTCTATATAACAAAGTGGCCAGGAACATACTTTTATACACAGCTATTTTTGCTTTCTTTGACAAGCAGTCATTCCTTTCAACAGACTGCATATTATTCACTCCCTTATCTGGATTTGCATGTTTTAACAGTTCTTTATCCATTTCCCATCTTTAATAAATACTTTACTAAGGTACACATCTATTTGCTCTAGTTTTCTGCTACTTATGTATAATGTGCAATCTTTCAATCCGTTTTCCCTATCAATTACTAGTACATTGGAGTTGGGCAGCTAATAAATTCAAATAAATAAATAAAAATATATCAGTCCTTAATACATTAATTTTTACATCCATACTCCTCATTGTGTCACAGTATCTTGTTGTTGTTTATTCGTTCAGTCGCTTCCGACTCTTCGTGACTTCATGGACCAGCCCATGCCAGAGCTTCCTGTCGGCTGTCACCATCCCCAGCTCCCCCATGGTCGAGTCTGTCACCTCCAGAATATCATCCATCCACCTTGCCCTTGGTCGGCCCCTCTTCCTTTTGCCTTCTACTTTCCCTAGCATCAGCTTCTTCTCCAGGGTATCCTGTCTTCTCATTATGTGGCCAAAGTACTTTAGTTTTGCCTTTAATATCATTCCCTCAAGTGAGCAGTCTGGCTTTATTTCCTGGAGTATGGACTGGTTTGATCTTCTTGCAGTCCAAGGCACTCTCAGAATTTTCCTCCAACACCACAGTTCAGAAGCATCTATCTTCCTTCGCTCAGCCTTCCTTATGGTCCAGCTCTCACAGCCATAGGTTACTACAGGGAATACCATTGCTTTAACTATGCGGACCTTTGTTGTCAGTGTGATGTCTCTGCTCTTAACTATTTTATCAAGATTTGCCATTGCTCTCCTCCCAAGAAGTAGACGTCTTCTGATTTCCTGGCTGCAGTCAGCATCTGCAGTAATCTTTGCGCCTAGAAATACAAAGTCTGTCACTGCCTCCAATTTTTCTCCCTCGATTTGCCAGTTATCAATCAATCTGGTTGCCATAATCTTGGTTTTTTTGAGGTTTAACTGCAACCCAGCTTTTGCACTTTCTTCTTTCACCTTCGTCATAAGGCTCCTCAACTCCTCCTCGCTTTCAGGCATCGAAGTGGTATCATCTGCATATCTAAGATTGTTAATGTTTCTTCCAGCGATTTTAACTCCAGCCTTGGATTCCTCAAGCCCAGCACGTCACATGATGTGTTCTGCGTACAGGTTGAATAGGTAGGGTGAGAGTATACAGCCCTGCCGTACTCCTTTCCCAATCTTAAACCAGTCCGTTGTTTCGTGCTCTGTTCTTACCGTTGCTACTTGGTCATTATACAGATTCCTCAGGAGGCAGACAAGATGACTTGGTATCCCCATACCACCAAGAACTTGCCACAATTTGTTATGATCCACACAGTCAAGTTTAGAATAGTCAATAAAACAAAAATAGATGTTTTTCTGAAACTCCCTGGCTTTCTCCATTATCCAGCGGATATTGGCAATTTGGTCTCTAGTTCCTCTGCCTTTTCTAAACCCAGCTTGTACATCTGGCAATTCTCGCTCCATGAATTGCTGGAGTCTACCTTGCAAGATCTTGAGCATGACCTTACTGGCATGTGAAATAAGTGCCACTGTTCGATAGTTTGAACATTCTTTAGTGCTTCCCTTTTTTGGTATGGGGATATAAGTTGATTTTTTCCAATCTGATGGCCATTCTTGTCTTTTCCAAATTTGCTGGCATATGGCATGCATCATCTTGACAGCATCATCTTGCAAGATTTTAAACAGTTCAGCTGGGATACCGTCGTCTCCTGCTGCCTTGTTATTAGCAATGCTTCTTAAGGCCCATTCAACCTCACTCTTCAGGATGTCTGGCTCTAACTCACTGACCACACCGTCAAAGCTATCTCCAATATTATTATCCTTCCTATACAGATCTTCCGTATATTCTTGCCACCTTTTCTTGATCTCTTCTGCTTCTGTTAGGTCCTTACCATTTTTGTTTTTGATCATACCCATTTTTGCCTGGAATTTACCTCCGATGTTTCTAATTTTCTGGAAGAGGTCTCTTGTCCTTCCTATTCTATTGTCTTCTTCCACTTCCGCACATTGCTTGTTTAAAAATAATTCCTTATCTCTTCTGGCTAACCTCTGGAATTTTGCATTTAATTGGGCATATCTCCCCCTATCACTGTTGCCTTTTGCTTTCCTTCTTTCTTGGGCTACTTCCAGTGTCTCAGCAGACAGCCATCTTGCCTTCTTGGTTTTCTTTTTCTTTGGGACGTTTTTTGTTGCCGCCTCCTGAACAATGTTGCGAACTTCTGTCCATAGTTCTTCCGGGACCCTATCTACTAAATCTAGTCCCTTAAATCTATTCTTCACCTCCACTGCATATTCCTTAGGAATATTAGTGAGCTCATATCTAACTGATCTGTGGGTCTTCCCTATTCTCTTTAGTCTGATTCTAAATTCTATATTTAATCTTGACATCTCACCAATAACCACATCCAATTTGCCCTGGCTCATAGATCTTACATTCCAGGTTCCTATGGTGTGTTGATCTTTAGAACATCGGATTTGTCGTTCGCCACCAGCACCGTCGGCCGCTAGCCATCCTTTTGGCTTTGAGCTAGCTGCGTCATCACATCTGGGGCTAGTAGAACTTATCCTCTGTTCCTCCCCAGTAGCATTTTGACCATCTTCTGACTTGGGAGTCCCATCTTCCGATGGTATACCGACATATCTCTGGTTGTACTGATCAATCAGTTGTACTGATTGGGGGCGTGGTGGCTCAGCGGGTAAGACGCCAGGCTTGTCGATCGGAAGATCACAAGTTCGGAGGTTCGAATCCCTAGTCCTGCATGCGGAGTGAGCTCCCGCACTAGCTCCAGCTCTTGCCAACCTAGCAATTCGAAAGCATGCAAATGCAAGTAGATTAATAGGTACCACTTCGGTGGGTTGGTAACAGCGTTCCGTGTGTGTCATGCCGGCCACATGACCATGGAAGCGTCTTCGGACAACGCTGGCTCTTCGGCTAACAAACGGAGATGAGCACCGGCCCCTAGAGTCGGACACGACTGCACAACTGTGCAGGGGGAACCTTTACCTTTTTACTGATCCATTTAGTTTTCACGGCAAGAATACTGGGGTGGGTTGCCATTACCTTCCTCAGGGATCGTATTTAGTCTGACCTCTCTGCCACGACCTTCCCGTCTTGGGTGTCCCTTCACGGTTTAGCTCATGGTTTCATTGAGGTGCTCAAGCTCCAGCACCACGACAAGGTAACGATCTCCTTTGCTGGAGGTCACAGTATCTAGCACAGAGCTTTCCAAACTCTTCATGTTGGTGACACACTTTTTAGACATGCATCATTTTGCGACACACTCTTACAGCAGGGCACAAGGCAGGCACTAGGACCTGTGCAGAATCACAGCAGGTTTGGAGGCAGCAAGGCACAAGGCTGTGATTTTATGCACTAGGACCTGCGCAGAATCCTGGCAGGGCAGGTTTGGAGGCAGCAAGGCACAAGGCAGGCACTAGGACCTGCGTGGAATCCTGGCAGGGCTCGGAGGCAGCAGCAGTCGCGACACACCCAGACACTGCAGCCGACACACTAACGTGTCCCGACACACAGTTTTGAAAGCTCTGATCTAGCAGTTGGTAGAAATCATTCATGACATCATCTGTACATAAAAATATGCATACAATGATGTCCACAATACCACCACAAGTGTTATTTTTACATGTATCCATAAAATATATTAAGCAACCCAAAAGGACGTGGACATCACCTATCCTTACTTATTCCCTTCTCAGTGTTAAACTGTTTGTTAAGCATTTAATTTATTATCACATATGCTTTACTTCCATCATTCTTCATCATCACATTCAGCAAGCAACCTTAAGTTCTATATTTGCACAAAACATCCTATAATTTCGGCCAATTCAATTTGCTTTCTCTAAATCAGTGTTTTTCAGACTTGGCAACTTTAAGATGTGTGGACTTCAATTCCCAGAATTCCTCAGGCAGAATTTGATGTCCACATATCTTAAAAGTTGCCAAGTTTGAAAAACAATGCTCTAAATCAGGGCTTTCCAAAGTGCCGCCGCTGGCGACACACCCGGCGGCGGCGGCGCCACGTGCGCGCACGGCGACGGCACGCAGGGGCGTGCGGCGGCGCGCACGGCGGTGGCGCGGGGGGGCGTGCGGCGGCGTGCACGGTGGCGGCGCGGGAGGGGCGTGCGGCGGCGCGGGGGCGTGCGGCGGCGCGCGTGTGCATGGCGGGCGCCGTGCGCGTGTGCATGGTGGGCGCCGTGCACGTGCGCGCCGCCGCTTCCGTGTGGTGTGGCGACACACCACGCTGTGTGTGGCGACACACTTTTGTGTCGCGACACACAGTTTGGAAAGCTCTGCTCTAAATCAACAAATGTACAATATAATTTCTTTCTCACATTCATACATATTTCAGAGACCTGCTTAAGAGCAAAATTCTGGTGGGCACACCCCCTGTCTTGCATAAAGCCTTACTGTACTTCTCAAATACTGTTCATTATCACCTGTTGATAATCCCCCTAAAATTTTTACATTCGTTCTTGCTACCCTTCCTTTTGTATAGGGAACAATAATGGCATTTTTCCCATCATCAGCGAGAGTGTTAAACAAGTCACACAGCCACTCCATAAGCAAACCATATAGATATTTTAAGATTTCTACAGTTATACCATCTGCACTTGCAGAGTTTTTAAAATTACATTTAAAAAAAACACGTACACAAAAATACAACCCTCCCAACTAAATACAAAAAAATACAAAAACAAGCTTACAGCTACAGGTAGTCCTCAGATTATGATGGCAATTGGGACTGGATTGCTGTTGCTAAGCGATGCGGTCGTAAAGCGCGATGTCACGTGACCACATTGCTTAACAATGGCAATCCTAGTTGCCATAGTAACCCCAAGACGCACAGGTCGTTAATCAGGAAGAGGTGGGAGTCCCAGGTAAGGCGCACGGGGGTGCTGTGGGGGGATGGAGGGCCTGGGAGGACCAGCAGTGGCTGTACGTGGGCAGGGTGTGTGCTGGGGCAGGAGAAAAAGTGGGAGCGACTTACCGGAGCAGCTTGCGACCTTCCCTGCTGGCTTCCCCATTGAGTTTGCTTGTGGGAAGCCAGCAGGGAAGGTCACAAATGGTGATCATGTGACCATGGCTCCCTGTGATGTTGTAATCATGGTGCCAGGATCGTGATCACGTGACTGCAGGGATGCTGTGATGGCCGGAACTTTGAACGGTCGCTGAATGAATGGACATAAGGTAGTCCTTATTTAGCGACTGCCTCATTTAGCGACTGTTTGCAGTTACAACAGTGATGAAAAAGTAACTTTACGACCAATCCTCGCATTTATGACCCTTGCAGGTCTGTAATGCAAAGGAAAACTGAAGTAAGATCGTAAGCACAGTAGCAGTTTCACTTAGCAACCGCTTCATTTAACAACCAAGTTGCCAGTCCCAATTGTGTTCGCTAAATGAGGACTACCTGTAAACAAAAGTAAAAAACAAAACTATATAGTAACAAGCAATAATAAGGAAAACAGAAAAAAATATGAACAATCTATATTACCTGAATATCAAATATTAAACAATATACGAACATTTCAAATTAAAAAGGAAACAAATATGTTGTAAATTATCATAAAATATGTGCCAAAGAGAAATATATTGTATCATTTTTTGATTAGACCAATTTTGCCTTTTCAAAATGTCTTCTTTTTCCTTAATCCAATCCTCAATATCCAGACTAGTATGTTTTTTCAGTTTCTCAAATATGTCATCTCTGACAAAATATGTGAAAGATGCCGTAGCTAATTTGATGGTTATAGAACAATGAGAATGTTCACATTATGCCACATGAATTCAGCTTCAAGCACAATACGTAACATCACTAGACTTCTACAGGAAATATAATTCTTTGGAATATTTTATCCTCCTTGTTCTATAACTGTCACATTGGCTGCAGTATCCTGAAAAAGAGAGAAGTTGAAACTTTTGCGTTTTCTAGTTTGTTAATCACTGTAAAATACTTTTCAATACTGCAAATTAGTAGAGAGTAGCTAAGTGATAGTTACTTACAGCCCATATTCTTTATCAAGTATATAGTTGTTCCATGTATTTGCCATTAGGATTTCTGATTTTTAGAGGGAAGGGGAGAGTGTTATTAAAATTAACCCTGATAGTTCAACTGCTTTTTCAAAAGCCACCACACAGTCTATTTAATTATGCCCACATAATACTGTAACCACCCTATTTTGAACAACTTTTGTGCTAAGTTATGATGTTTAATTATAGTTTATTGAGCAATTGACTGGACTCACATAGCAAGTTAGATCGTGTGTCATATCTTACAAATTGCGTTGGCTGGGTTTACACAACACACTAAGTCAAAACCAAACAGGCCATGTTATGAACCTAGTTTGCTTTTACACACAAATAGTTCAGAATTACTGGTTTAACAGCAAACAAAACAATGTAATAGTTTGCAATAAAATTCTGAAACAAGTTTGGATTAAGGGTTGGATTTTATAAAGCTGCATTTCCTTCTCCCTCAAATTGATATATGTATTTTTCCAGAGTACCAATGCGGAAATAGTGAATGAAAACAAAGCTATGACGATCAATAGCAGCACAGGGCCAATAGAAACTTCAATCAAGCCTTTGCCTTTTAAAGCTCCAAGCTTTATTGTATGTATTTTTTTCCCATCACTGTTACATTTTCTTGAGACAAATATATATTTTTGGACCTACAGTTAGTTTAGCCATGAAATGTGGAATCCACTCAAGTATTTGATTGTATAATCCCATATTTCTCTTTCACTCTTTCTCCCCTGCGCTTTCTATTGCTTTATTTCTAATCTCTCTCCTCTTCCTGTTCTTTATTTAAATACTGATCTTACTTATTTAGCTTTTACTTGAGATGTACAGTGTGGCCAATAACCTCATTTAAAATAGTGATATTATTAAAATAATATTAACAATATTCCTTTTAAAAGAACAAATAATGTAAGAGAATAAGAATTTAAATGTGGATCCTAACAAAGCTATGCTGGAAATAAACAGTCTTCACTTAGTGTGAGAGTATGGGGTTCTTGGGTCCCAAGTGATTTAGGATATAAAGAACTTTGAATTAAAGCTGATCAGAAACCAAAATAGTGAGTACAGTCATATGCTCCACAGAAAAATGACTTTAGCCAAGATTTTGTCTTGGCTATTGGTAGATTGTGGATTAACTGTGTCATTGTAAAGGAATGCAGAGCTGACCTTGGGGGGTAGGTACAAGAGAGCTATTAGCGGAAGGAAGGAGCTGGTAAAAGAGATTACACAATCCTGAGAAAGAAGGAAATGTGAGGAGAAAGAAGCTTAAAATAATCCTACCTTGATTTTGGGACAGAGAGAAACTTGGATGAGCTTTTAAGATTCTGTTATTGGACCTTACTACAATAAAGAACATTCCTAGAATCCCTGCCATGCCTGTTTCTTGACCTGACCTACCTCAGAGAGCTGACAGCAACCTTAAAACCTCACTATTCTCTCATACCTTTCCTATGGTCAACTCTACATTCCTTTACAGTCATTAAGGTGTGTATGATTGTGGGCAAATTTGCCTTCTCTTGGCCCAGTTGCATTTGGCACTCCAGTTAGAGCTTAAGAAAAGTACTTTAAGAGCACAGCCACTATCAGGCTAGAGATACAGACAAACTAAGAGCTTGATTCTTCAAGAGAAATGCAGCTTTGTCTAGAACAACCTGTTTGAGAACACCTCTTTCTTCCCTTGATTAAGACTCTCGCTACTTTTTTAAGAATGATGAAAGCTCCACCTTTTTTTTTTGGAGTGCATGCAGCAACACAGTGCATCTAAGAAAGGGGTGAGGTTAGGATCACAACACTGCTTTTGCCACTCTGGCTTCCCTTGGTACTTCCTATGGATGCCATGAAAACTTCACGTTTTGCCCACATTGTATTTCTTAGAGATGTGACGAAAAGAGGGTTGACAAATTTGGACAACTTCATTCATTTTGCAAAACTTTGCTGGTTATATTAATTATTTATACATGGTAAAAAAAAACTGTAAGAGGTCATGTGTGTTAGTGCTTAAACTGGATCAGAGATGTGCCATGTTGTCAACTTGTAGAGCATTGACCAGCAGTGATGGCGTACCCCAGATCCTATAGTAGATCACAACAGTGGTATTATCCTTTTTTTTTAATGTTTAGCCTTTATTTTAACCTTGTTTAACCTTTTTCAATCACTTCCAAAACAGTTTTTATTTCTATCAAAATTGCTCTGCACTTTCTCCAGATCTTCAAAATATAACTTTTCCTTGCTCTCTTTGACTACATTACAGGCAGTCCTCGACTTATGACCACAAGTGGGGCCGGAACTTCGGTCGCTAAGCAATGTGGTCGTTAAGTGAGGCATCACATGACTGTGCCTGATTTTACAACCTTTTTTTGCTGCAGTCGTTAAGCAAATCACCATGGTTGTTAAGTGCATCACCATGTTTGTTAAGCGAATCACATAGTCGTTAAGTGAATCCGGGTTCCCCTTGATTTTACTTGTCGGAAGCTGGCTGCAAATGGAGATCATGTGACCCTGGGACACAGCAACCATCATAAATACATGCCGGTTGCCAAGCGCCTGAATTTTGATCATCTGACTGCAGGGATGCTGTGATGGTCATAAGTGTGAGGACCGGTTGTAAGTAACTTTTTCCAGCGCTGTCGCAACTTCGAATAGTTGCTAAATGAATGGTCGTAAGTCGAGGACTACCTGTATGTAGACTTCTATGGCAGTGTAGTGTTTGTTCCATGCAGCTTCTATATAGACATTCATAGTCTAACATTTTTGCAGTATTTATGTAATTTTATTTATCAGCTTCCAAAGTAGTAAGGCTTTTTAAAGACAGGATGCGAAGAAAAGTACCATCCATTTTTCTCAATATAGTATGTTTTATATGATATGTTTCCTTCAGAATCTAAGTGCTCTGATTGATTATGTGCCGTCAAGTTGTTGCTCACTCTTAGCGACCACATAGATAGATTTTCTCCATGACGATCTGTCCCTAATCTGGTCTTTCAGGTCTTCCAACAGTGAACTCGTTGCTATAACTGAATCCATCCACCTTGCTGCTGGTATGGTTTAGCCTTGGGAAGACAAGATCAATGGGAGATATTATTACAGGTTTCAGTCCATTATTCCATAGTATAAGACATAAAATAATGGATTCAAGTTACAGATTTTGATTGAATCTTCCTAATGGTAAGAGAAGTTTGATAGTGGAACCAATTACTCAGAGTGGTGGGTTCATCTTCACAGAATTCATTCAAGTCAAGGCTAGACAGCCATTTGTCTAGGACATTTTAATTTAAATGCCTGCACTGAGCAGGGAATTGGGCTTGTTTTTTTACTGATGATGTGCCATCAAGTCATTGTCGACTCTTAGAACCGCATAGATAGATTTACCCCATTACAATCTGTCCCTAACCTGGTCTTCCAGGTCTTCAAACGGTGCCCTCATTGCCACTATATCCGAGTCCATCCACCTTGCTGCTGGTCATCCCCTTCTTCTTTTTCCTTTCTCCTTTCCCAGTACTAGAGCCTTCTCCAGAGAGTCATGTCTTTGCATAAGGTGTCCGAAGTAGGATAATTTGATCCTGGTCATTTGTGCCTCGAGTGAGAACTCTGGGTTGATTTGTTTGATGAGCCATTTGTTTGTTTTCTTGGCTGTCCACGATATTTTTAGGAGTCTTCTCCAACTCAAAAGTTCAAAAACATGAATACTCTTCCTATCCTGCTTCTTCAAAGTCCAAATAAAGTGCTTTAGGCAATGGTATTTGAAAACAAAATTAACAGCATAACCCTAGCAAGTTCTGGAAACTCATGAGCAATCTTCCTAGCACAGCAAATTCTTTATTTCACCACTTTATTTTCTGTTAAGAAGATAGTTTCCAGAAAGCTTTCCACATGTTTTCTGTGATTCTAAGCACATTGGTTCTGACACAGAATAAACATTTCTTCCATTTGCAGGAAAGAAGTCCCCAGCATTTCTTTAACTTAAAATAGATGGATTAAGCTATTTTAATTATAAGTGCAGCAGCAAAAGCCATTTAAAAAATATCCTTGTTAAACATACTTTTTAAACATTCCAGCACTCTGGCACTGGTGGAGCAGCAGCTGGCAAGAAGAACAGAACGTGGAAGAATCTGAAACAAATCCTTTCTTCAGAAAGGACACTGCCTTGGCAACTAAATGATCCAAGCTGTAAGTTCTTTAGATTTTTCCTATGTATTTATAAATAACAGCTCTCTAGAAAATACCCCTAAACTGTTTTCTCATTGTGAGATTTATTGTGGCCAAGTAGATTTCAGCAAAAATTACTCAGCATGAACAAAAACATAACTAGAGTGACATGGAGGTGCACTATACATTTTGCATATTCCCTTACTTCACAAATACATTTCCATATCTTAAAAAAGACAGTAAAAATACATTGAAATATGAAAAAACATCTACGGCCATCATTTCAAAAGATAAGATTGCCACAGATACTGGTTTTAAAAGGAACATACCTAATGACTTAGAAATGCTTTAGTCATAAAATCTGTACCAAATGTATTTGAAGACAAAGTGCAAAGTCGATTTGTGGTTACTATATGGAGAAATGAATATCGTTTAGTGCCATTGTATGCTTTGGTAGACATACAGTATTTGCTTATAACACAGTTTTCTAATACTTCCCAAACAGGTCCAAAGAATACTAATTTCCAGCTTCTCATTTAAATGGTCACAGTACATCTACTGTAGGTCACTGATTTGATTTAAGTAGTATGTACTTAAAGATTTATCTGATTTAAGATTATTTTTTCCTCTTCCTCCTCCCCAGAAATTATAGTATATTTGTCATAATAAATGTTTTGTGAGCTCAACTTATGAGGGAATATATAAAACTGTCACATTTCAAAATTATTTGTGATACAACTGTCATTCCAACTAGTTGCCTTTATCTTATTTTCTGTTGTCATACTAAAAAAGACACTGAAAACACATTCTGTGATTCAAGATCTGCTAGCTGATGCAAAAGCAGGTGTACCTCATAATTGTACAAGAAATGCAGTTCAATGTAAATGATGTATGTTGGCTAGGCTGACCATATTTCCTTGAGACAAAAACGGGACATTGGGATGGCAAAACGGGATGGGGTCTTATGTAATATTCCGTATTCATGAAAAAGACGGGTCCCCGCCCCCTGGTCTGCGCTATTGGCTCCCACCTGCAAACCCCACCCCCGGTCCACGCGATTGGCTCCTGCCTGCAAACCCCGCCCTCCTTTGCCACGCGCTGATAGGCGGTAGGGCTTCCTCTTCTGGGCTGCCTCCAATCGGCAGCTCCGGCTCGGATCCTCCTTCCACGCCATTCCTGCCAGGTTTAAAAAATGGGACAAAATTGAGATTTTTATCAAAATGACGGGACGGTTGAAAAATGCTAAAAAAATGGGACTGTCCCGTTCAAAATGGGACGTATGGTCAGCCTAATGTTGGCTCTGAAGACCTAGATTTTGCCTATCTGTTAAGGGAGTCTAGGCTGGGAGAGTCTAATTCCAAAAGGGTTGTTATAACCATGAAATTAATTATAATTAATTATAATTATAATTATGAAATTATAAACATGAAATTAAACATTTCAGTGAAATTGTTAATCTTGTACATTGCCCCCTTTCTGAAAGATATTTGCTTTTTTTTTGTTATCTTTAAAAAGTGTTACCTTTACTTTCATTAGGAGAAGGAACTACAACACTACAGCAGAATCTTAATGTCATAGTGCCCTCTACTGATGGGAAAAAAAGCTGTAGGTTTTTTTAGGGCTGAAGGAACAATCGTAATAACCACACAATTTGACCCACCAAGAATGAGATATTTTATCCTGAAGGATCTTATCCTTTAGTAAACCAACTTCCTGCGATTATACTTTTTTATCTCCATCCAGTCTGGCAGATAAGAGTGCCAACAATGTCTTTTATTTCTTCTCTTATCTCCAGAAGAATGATCACATCTTTCTCAGAAGCTGCTGAAATTATTACCTTTCTGGGGATACCACCAATAATAAATTGGCCCTCTCTGATAATGAAAGAAACATAATCACTTGTTTCAGATTGCAATAATTACCAATTAAAGTAGCAATTAAATTATTTTTAGAATGCAATTTTAGGAGAGGGAATAGAACATGCCAATCTGACTACAGCGCCATTTTGAATGAAAGCCTTGATTTTATCTCTCTAAAGCAGAGCTTTCCAAACTTTTCATGTTGGTGACACACTTTTTAGACATGCATCATTTCACGACACACTCTTACAGCAGGGCATCATTTTGTGACACACTCTTACAGCAGAGCACAAGGCAGGCACTAGGACCTGCGTGGAATCACAGCAGGTTTGGAAGCAGCCAGGCACAAGGCAGGCACTAGGACCTGCGCGGAATCCTGGCAGGGCAGGTTTGGAGGCAACAGCAGCCGCGACACACCCAGACACTGCAGCCGACACACTAATGTGTCCTGTCACACAGTTTGGAAAGCTCTGCTCTAAAGCATTGGCTCCAAGCAATCCATTAAATGCCCCACTTTTTGCATCCTTTTCTAAGTGCTTACATTCCTTTTGCCAAAGTTTGTTTTCCTTTTTCGTTCTCCACATTTGGACAGTTTTCATTTCTTGAAGGAAGCAGCTTTGCCTGTACAGTATTAGTTTCTCTAATCCTGCCTATTAATCAGTCTACTGATGCCTTGCTTTTGGTATTGTATTTTCTGTGAGGTATATATTTCAGCTAAACTTTTTGTAGTTCTGAATAATTTTCAGACTTCTAGTAGAAGCATTCTATGGATTGAAATCACTTGTTAACAAGAACGGATGCCATAATTTGACTATATTGTAATTTGAATTGGTACTTAACTGATACTTTACAATTTAATTTGAATGAATACTTTCAAATTTCAAAAGCAGGTGCTTGGCACTGGAATCTAATTACATGCCCATGCTTGGTCAGGATACTTTCTGTATATTTGTGCTAGTTGAAAAAGGTGATGCCACTAGATTAAAGATTTCAATTCAAATAGAATGAAAATTGGAGTCCAGCCAGGTCTGTATCGTACCAATTTGTACATTAGGACTGTTTTTGGAAGTGAGATTCTGAATTTAATTTCTTTTCCCCCCCAGACTTCAGTATTGATGCTCCTCCTTCATTTAAACCAGTCAAAAAATATTCTGATATTTCAGGACTTCCTGTAAGTATTTTGAACATATTTTTAGAATTTCTCTGCATTGGTCTAAACCAGTGTTGCTCAACCTTGGCAACTTTAAGATGTGTGGACTTCAGCATGCTGGCTGGGGAATTCTGGGAATTGAAGTCCACACATCTTAAAGTTGCTAAGGTTGAGAAACATTGGTCTAAACTTCTCTGATGTTTTAGAGGTTTTAGAGGTTGTTTATCTTCTGTTTTTTCCCCTATAAATTAAAACTGAAGAATTCCAAATGTTACTTAGGAACCATTTTTGAGTCATCTTGATAGATTGTTACTTGCATTTTAAGGGTGATAGTCAGACATTCTCTCTGAATCTAATCTACGTCTTAGGATTGTTGTGAGGATAAACTCAAGGGAGATTCCTGTATAAGCTGCTTTGAGCTCCTGGAGAAAACATGAGACATAAATCTAATAAATTAGTTATATCTGGCAATCTGTTATCAACCCTATTTTCATTACACTAAGCCAGAGCTTTCCAAACTGTGTGTGGCGACACAAAAGTGTGTCGCCACACACAGCGTGGTGTGTTGCCACACCACCCGGAAGCGGCGGCGCGCGCGTGCACGGCGGCAGCAGCAGCGGCGCGGGATCAGTGGTTCCGCGTTTTAGCGGAGGCCGCTGCCGTGCACGTGCACGCCGCCGCACGCCCCCCCGCGCCGCCGCACGCCCCCCGTGCCGCCGCCAGTGTGTCGCCAGCGGCGGCACTTTGGGAAGCCCTGCACTAAGCCCTTAGGGTAGACACTAACCTAGCCTCATAACAGGAACTTAGCAGCACTTGCAGACAGGATGAAAGGCAATGGTATTATACTTTACATTCTGGAATTGATAAAAGCATAGCACAGATATCTCTCTATTTTGCTATACCTTCCTCACATACAGTACTTTCATACAGGTTTTTATACGTTTTTTGTACATGGATAACCTTTAAAATCAAGAGGACAATACAAACAAAGGAAATTAAAGAGACAGTGGTAGAGGAAGCATCCTGAAGAGCTTGAATGGCCAGGAGGTTGAGCTATTAATAACAATTAACAACAGTACTAGATACAAGAATTCACAGTATTTACAGAGTCTTAGCAAATTATATATATATATATAGTGTATATATATAGTGTGTATATATATATATATATATATATATATATATATAGTACTTAAAGAGAACCTAACAAAGGTCTGAGATGTGTAAACAAGAATAATTTTAAACAATGTATTCTTGTGATCTTGTGATAAATCAAATCAAATCAGTCTTTATTACTCTCATAGACCAGAACAGATGATCAAGTAAAGAACAATCTTAACTGACCTCCATCTGAGAGATAGTTGTAGTTGTAATTTTTAATAAAATTACTATTAAAACCAAGGAAATGGAAAATCAGGGAGAGAAATTCAAGGATTGGGGACTAAGAAGTAAGAAAATGTGGAGTTACCTGTCCTTTTCTCAAGATGGCCATGAGTTTTTCAAGAGTTTTCCATGAGTAGCAAGAATAAAATTTAACAAAATGTAACAGAGTAAAAGACATAGAAATATACAATTTCCTTTTTTATAGTAATTTATTAAAAATTACAATTAAAAACATAAAACTAATACAGACTAAAAAAATAAAAGAATAAAAAGAAAAAATAGAAAGTGCAGAAAAGAAATAGAAAAATAGAAAAGAAAGATAAAATACAAATACAGTAAAGAAAAAGAAAAGAAATATATAAAGAAATGAATTTCCCCTTCATCACAACAAATATAAACAATTTTAGTAACTCACCTTCTTTTAAAATACAACAAATGATCTCTTCTTCCCATATCCCATCTCTTATCTATAAACAAATCCATAAAGGATCGTCATTTCAGTCCTGATGTCAGCAAAAGTCCATTAAGGGTTACCAGAGATAACAACATATCTGTTTTAACCTTGACCAAATAAACCAACTTTATATTCCTTTTACTTCTAACAAACTTGATCTTTAGTCCCTTCAAATAATTTATTTATTTAATCAAATTTATCACCGCCCAACTCCCCCAAGGGGGACTCTGGGCGGTTTACAACAAAATATAATCAACAATGTACAATTATAAATAGAATAAAATAAAAATTAAATACAATACAAATTAAATAACAATTTAAAATGTAAAAAATATAATAACATTCAATGACGGGATCTTCTAAGTTCTTCTTAAGTAAAAAGGGCACTCTAGGGATAATCTAAGGTGCTAGCCATCTCCAGGTGTGCCCGTTCTCCTTCCCGCCCCAAGCATACTGACAAAACCAGGTTTTAAGTTTCTTCTGGAAGTCCAGGAGCAAGGGGGACTGTCTAATCTCTGGGGGGAGAATGTTCCAAAGGGCAGGGGCAACAGCAGAGAAAGCACGCTTACGTGACTCCATTAGATGGAGCTCTTTAACCGAAGGTTAAAAAAGAAAAACATTTTTCTTGTAGCCTATCATTTTTAAATCCATTTTCAAATCAGTCTCAATCTTGTCAGGTAGAACTTGTTCCTCTTCCATAACATCATTTAAACATAGTCTATCTATAGAGGCAGACACTCTTAAAATTAACTTCTGGGTCCATTGTTCAAAAATATCCTTCAATATGTGCAATGTTAAAATATTTTGCTTCATTCTGTAATTGTAAGTCGAGTTTGAGTGTTCTTCTCCTTTAATTGTAATATTTAGTACCCTCTAGTGTCCAATTTTTAAAGTCTTACATTTTTTTTAAAAGTTTCATGTTTATTTTAAAAAAATTCAAAACAAAAGCATTTCCCCGCAGGAAAAATTCTTTATAATTAATTCCAAAAACTTATTTCAAATTTATCTGGACCCTTAGTCCGTTTGTAACTTTCTAAAATCAAAGTTTTAATCATCATTTGCTGCTTACTCCAAAAAGAAAAAGTTCTTAAACTTGTAGTTAAAACTTCCTTCGCTAAAAATTGAAGGAAACTCACCCAGTGCTGTAAAACTTGTTGATCCAAAGGTTCCTAGTAGCTGAAAAGCAGTTAACAAGCAATTTCTGAAGGTAATTAGAAAATGAAGTGTGCAAACCCAGTGTCCTTTTGAAGGCGCTGACTGTGGTTTGAGCAAAAAGATGGCTCATCTCCCAAAGCTCTAAATGTACTGGAGAATGCTGTCTTGTGGTCTCCTCATGAGGAGCAACTGTATGGAGCAGTTGTGGGCGATCTCAAGTCCTCTCCTTGTCTGGAGAGGAATTACAAAGAACTGGTCTACTTGCCGGCTCTTCATTCTGCCACAGTCGTTGGTCCACTTTTAGCAGAGCTGTCTTCAGTTCACCATTTCTTCCCTGGAAATCAGAAATATACAATTTCCATATTAATGGAACTGGAACAGCCTGCCTCCTGAAGTCATGGGTGCTCAGTTACTCGAAGTTTAAATAAAAGATTGGACAGTCATTTGTTTGGGATGGTGTGAGGATTCCTACTTTGGACTAGATGACCTCCAAGATACCTTCAGACACTATGATTCCATGACAATTCTAATGTCTGATTATCACATTTATACTGTTCCTTTCCTTTAGGTATTGATAACCATTAGTAATATGTGGAAAATTAGTAAAATGTGAAAATTCATTTCAGAAAAGATTTTAAAATTTGAACTTTTATTATTAGGAAGTATGATGGATAGAACAAAAGATGAAGGAAACCTAATATTTGCTATGGTATACTTTTCAAATGTTGATTTCCACTGTTTTTAAAAATGTACAATTTCAGACTCTTCCACTCAGACATTTCAATATGTGCTTCTCTTGTAGGCAGACTATACTGACCCTCAGAGCAAACTGAGATTTAGTACAACTGAGGAATTTGCCTATATTCGAATGCTTCCTTCAGATGTTGTTATGGGTTATCTCACACTAAGGAAAGCAACAAATGTTGTTCCCTGAGGAACAGAAAAAAAGCCATCATCTTTTTTAAAAAGTAGGATACACAGGATGTATGTTATCAAATGATAAATGTTATCAATTCAATTTAAGTATGTATTCTCATTATTGATTCACTATTGATGTTTATCTTTCCTTTTTTCCATGATGTTGATTATATTGAACAATGTGCCCAACATTTGTTATCACTGCATTGGTTCCATACGAACTGTTGAAATCAGTAGGACTAAAATAATCAGTTTCTTAAACAGAGAGTAATTAGCTAGGGTTTTTTTATTTCATTTTTTGGAGAGGGAGTTTAGAATTTCCAATAACAACACCCTTCCCCCAATTGGCTGAAAATTTTTCCCACTGACTTAAAAGGACTTTAGAGGCTTTTGGTGCTTGGGGACTACAGAGATTGTATACCTAAGCCCTGAATTGTTATTTTTTGGAATTATACAAATAATTTTCTTTCAAAGAATAATTGAATCAGAATTGGAAGGGACCATTAACCCAGCTACATGCTGAATATATACAGTATTAAGGGAAGCTGGACTGGAAAAAGATGAGCATGGTTTTAAAATTGGAGGAAGAAACATCAATAACTTGCACTCTGCTGATAATACCACCTTGACAGCTGAAAATGCAAAGGATCTGCAAACACTAGTAATGAAAGTCAAGGAGCACAGTGAAAAAGAGAGAGTAAACGTGAGAGAAAACTTCTTTATAATTAAATATAAAGAAGACCTCTACTTGACAACAAGTAGAACAACCAGCCTTAGAATTGACAATGAAGATATCAGAGTAGTGAATAGCTTCTGCCTTTTAGGATCAACCATCAACAGTAAAGGAAGAAGCAGTCAAGAAATAGGCTGCAGATTAGCACTTGGCTGAGCAGCAATGAAAGTCTTGGAAAAGTTGTTCAAATGCTGTGATGTATCTATACCTACAAAGACCAGAATCATGCAAGCCATGGTATTCCCTGTGACACTCTATGGAAAAAAGTTGGACTTTGAAGAAGCAGGATAGGAAGAGTATTCATGCTTTTGAACTTTTGAGTTGGAGAAGACTCCTGAAAATACCATGGACAGCCAAGAAAACAAATGGCTCATCAAACAAATCAACCCAGAGTTCTCACTCGAGGCACAAATGACCAGGATCAAATTATCCTACTTCGGACACATTATGCAAAGACATGACTCTCTGGAGAAGGCTCTAGTACTGGGAAAGGAGAAAGGAAAAAGAAGAAGGGGATGACCAGCAGCAAGGTGGATGGACTCGGATATAGTGGCAATGAGGGCACCGTTTGAAGACCTGGAAGACCAGGTTAGGGACAGATTGTAATGGGGTAAATCTATCTATGCGGTTCTAAGAGTCGACAATGACTTGATGGCACATCATCAGTAAAAAAAACAAGCCCAATTCCCTGCTCAGTGCAGGCATTTAAATTAAAATGTCCTAGACAAATGCCTGTCTAGCCTTGACTTGAATGAATTCTGTGAAGATGAACCCACCACTCTGAGTAATTGGTTCCACTATCAAACTTCTCTTACCATTAGGAAGATTCAATCAAAATCTGTAACTTGAATCCATTATTTTATGCCTTATACTATGGAATAATTTATTGAAACTTGTAATAATATCTCCCATTGATCTTGTTTTCCCAAGGCTAAACATACCCAGCTCCTTCAGTCTCAAATGAGTTAGTTTCATATGAGTTAGTTTTGTCAGTATTCTTCTCTGAATCTGTTTCAGTTTTTTTGAATCCTAGGGAGCCCAAAACAGGACATACTACTCAAGGTAGGATCTGTGAAGCCCCATGAAGCAAGACCAAGGACGTAAGAACAACACAGATTTCGGGAAAGTATCTTTTGCTCAAAATAATTGCAGCCTCAATTATATTGAGTTAATTAAGGTGGGGAGAGCCAGTTTGGTGTAGTGGTTAAAGCATCAGACTGGAAACCGGGAGACCATGAGTTCTAGTCCAACCTTAGGCACAAAGCCAGCTGGGTGACCTTGGGCCAATCACTTTCTCTCAGCCATAGGAACAAGGCAATGGCAACCACTTCTGAAAAACCTTGCCAAGAAAACTGCAGGGATTTGTCCAGGCAGTTTCCAAGAATCGGACACAATTGAACGGATAAAAAAAAAATTAGGTGGAGTCTCCTTGGAATGCTTTTCCCCCCCACATCTCTCATAGCTGGATTGAGTTGCCTCTTCGGAGATAAATTTTCAAATGCTTTCCTACAATTTCTTACAGGTCTGATCAGTGCAGGCTAAAGTAGATCTATAACTTCACATGATTTTGGAAATTATACTTCTACTAATGTGGCATAAAATTGTATTTTCCTTTGTTTTTGAGCCACATCATGCTGCTGACTTGGTTGCAGGCAAATAATATTCCAAGGTATGTTTTTCACAAGAGATGGTTCTGATTGAAGTGGCATATAAGCCTTGCAAATAAAGAAATGCATGCATGCATGCATACGCACATACATACGTACATCCTATTACCAAGATAAATATCCTACATCCCTGCATTTGATTTCTATTTCCTAACTGAAGAACATTGCATTTGTTGCTGTTAAATTTCATTCTGTTATTTTTCGACCATTGCTCTAACCTACTGAGATGGTTTTGATAGTTATTATTGTCTTTTAGGGCATTAGCTATCCCATTTCTGTGATCACACTTTAACGTTCCTGCCTTAGCTGTAAATTTTCCTGTGATTTCTCTTATCTTTAAAAAATACCTCATTTTCTTTTTCTTGTTATATTCCTCTATTTCCTGATGTTCTTAATTAAGCTTCCTTCCTTCCTTTTATACCCCTCCACAATCCAAGAGCACTTTTGGTGGTTTAGCAGGTATACAAACATTAATATATTCATGGTCTAAAAGTAACAAAAAACCTAAACCAAAACACACCAGAAAATCCCAAAACCTGAAAAACAATCCAGAAAATAGGTATTGAGTTCCAAAATTGAGTTCTTCCTCCAGAAGAACTTCATTGCAGTTGCCTCTGGAAGATGGCTCATCTTCCAGTGGGAACTCATTCCAGAAGGCTACCACAGAAAGTCCAAGAGGATCCTCAAATCACAGATCGGCTCCTTCAGAGGTATTGCTGTCTTGCTTAATGTTAAATGTCTGTTGAGACATCATATGTTTTTCTTGATGCCCAAGTCTTTCATCTTCCATATTTTCTTAGCTGTTATTATGGCTTGTTTTGAAAGTCACTGGGATTTTACTTTTTTTAATACTGGTACCATTAGTGACTATACTTTATTTATTCAAAATACGTAGATGTTACCTGATCACATTTAAGTGTCAAGCTTAATCCTCAGACTGAATCAAACTAAAAGTTGAGTAGCTCTTGTTTAACTGTTACTTTTGCTATTTCCACTAAGCAATTCATGTATGGATTATTTTTATTTTGCATATATCTAGTGAAACTCCTTTAGTGTTCATAGCATCCTTTGCCAACCTTAGCTCATTCTAAGCTTTAAGTTTCCTGGCATCATCTCTAAAATTCTTAGTAATCTGTATGTACTCTTCCTTGGTGACCTATTTACCTCCTATGCATATCTTTTTTATTTTTTCCAAGCCAACACTGTTTAAAAAATATTATGTGAAGAGGCTGAGGACTGTGTCTGTCCGCTAGCAGAATAAGTACAAAAATAGAACAGTATCAAATATGATGTGGTTGGCACCAAAAGCTGAAGCTGACAAAAGCCTGCATTTTTAAAAATGGACCAAATGCAGCTGTAGGTTGCAGAGAGAAAAAATTCCAGGAGTTCCCCCCGTGCTTCTGTATGGGTGATACAATTCAGCAGCAACTCGGAATGTTGCCAGCAGTCTATTTTAAGCCCTGGTCCCTCTTTCCATGATCCAGAGCAGAGCTATTTTTAAAGAGTTAGAAAGGATTCCAAAAACCATGCCCTTCATGCTTTCCCTACCTTGTTTGTTTTCAGATCTTCACAAACGTCATGTAGCCATATTAACTTCTAGTGTCTTCTTTTTTTTCTTTTTCTTTCTTACTGAACTTGTTGGCAAATATGTTTTCAGTAACTTCTTGTTCAGGTAGGCCCACTCAGCTTGAACTCTTTTCCCCATTACTTTCTTTTGCCATGGAATCCTATTTATTGTGGCTATGTGTTTAAGAAAACTGTTTTTAAAGTCCAAGATACATGTTCAACTTCACAGAATTTTAATTTTCCTTAAAATCATGCCTCCAGCATTAAATGTTCATTTTCCTCCAGTGTTCCTGCTTCTTTTATTTAATCAATTAAATCTTATCTGTTGGTTAGGATTAAGTCAAGGATAGCTGACCCTCCTCCACTCTCTCAGAATTTCAGCAATGGAAATTTAGCTAGGAATTTCTTGAAAAGGTTGTGCTTGGTAGAGGTCATCTCCCAGCATATTCCCCATCACTACTACTACATGCAACTTTAAAAGATCTATATTTTGATTTTGGAAGGCACCTTTTATATCTCCATAGTTGTGCACACAATAATAAATAACAAGAGTATTGATTTTATTTGTTCCTCCACTTATTTTAATTCAGATGCTCTCTAGAATTGCCAAGTTAATTTATCTGGCTGGATTACTGGGCAAGTATAAATTATTTTAAAATGCAGTGTGTAATGGAGCAATCTGTACAAAACTATTTGTATTATCCATTCCAGGTTTCCAACATCCACCTGAGTACAACTAACACTAATCAACCTAGAACCAGTCTACTTGAGGTACCAGCTTATTCCTGAGTAGATCAGCCTGAGTCAGGTGCTTTCTTTGGTAATTTCTCATCCTGCCCCGCCCTCTGGCTACTATAAGAACATGATGGCATTTCTGTGCACTGTGTGAACAGATATCTGGCTCAGTGTTTAAGTCATCAGGGATAGAGTCAGAAGCAGTAACTCATGATTCTGTCCAAAAGTGGTTTCCAAGTAGAAACAAAGCTAGACAAATTATTTTCTTTAATCAATGTTTTGTCATCTCTGCCAATTCCATTAATTCAGTCTTCTAAAAATTTCATCTTCTGAAGATGATTCATAGATGGGGTGTATCAATTCCATTAGAATATTCTGAGTATACCATGTTTGAATGAAACAACACTCAAAATGTTACAGGTATTTGTGAATACCACAGCACAATGGAAACGTGAAGGAAGCTTCTTGCTCCTTTGTTTTTCAGCCTAAAAACTGTTATGGTTGTGCAGGAGTTTGCAACATCTGTTGGCTTAACAGCCATATCAGTTATTCTGCAGCATGCTGAAGGCTCCACTCCAAAAGCGAGGAGGGCAATGATCCATTTTGAGAGTGGTTCAGGATTTTTAAGAAGTGACATGAGAGTTTCAAGCATCTTCAAGGCTTAAGGCACCCATTTCACCCTTTAAGCCTCCCTCAAGTCTTTAAAAAAAGTGAAAAAGTTGAAATATTTAGCTCTACCTATTCTGATGGTCCCTGGAAGCCACAAGCAGGATACAGTGGATGACATGTGGCTCCAGGATGCATCTTTTGCATCTTTCTCCTACAGCAAGGGTCGGAAATGGCGGCTCGCAAGCCAGATGCGGCTCTTTGGCCCCTTGCGTGTGGCTCTTCCGCAGCTGAACTCACCCCCGCCCCTTCCACGTGATAGGCCCCCGCCCGCAAACCCCACCCCCTGGTTCTCGCACTGAGCGAGGCCCGGCGCGGTAGGGAGGCAGCGCCATCTCCAGCCGCAGCAGCCCCTGCGCGGAGAGAGGCAAGCAGGCAGGTAAGCGGGCAGGCCTCGTTTCCTGCCCCCCATCATCTTCGCTCAACGCGGGCGGGCGGAAGCGGCCGAGGGGGGCGGGCCCGGCGGCGGAGGCCAGGGCTGCCCGCTTACCTGCCTGCCTGCCTCTCTCCGCGAGGCCCCCGATCCGGCTTGGATCCGGGGAAGGCAGCGGGGGGCCTCGCGGAGGGAGCCAAGCAGGCAGGTAAGCGGGCAGGCCTCGTTTCCCGCCCCCATCATCTTCGCTCAACGCAGGCGGGCGGAAGCGGCCGAGGGGGGCGGGCCCGGCGGCGGAGGCCAGGGCTGCCCGCTTACCTGCCTGCCTGCCTCTCTCCGCGAGGCCCCCGATCCGGCTTGGATCCGGGGAAGGCAGCGGGGGGCCTCGTGGAGGGAGCCAAGCAGGCAGGTAAGCGGGCAGGCCTCGTTTCCCGCCCCCCATCATCTTCGCTCAACGCGGGCGGGCGGAAGCGGCCGAGGGGGGCGGGCCCGGCGGCGGAGGCCAGGGCTGCCCGCTTACCTGCCTGCCTGCCTCTCTCCGCGAGGCCCCCGATCCGGCTTGGATCCGGGGAAGGCAGCGGGGGGCCTCGCGGAGGGAGCCAAGCAGGCAGGTAAGCGGGCAGGCCTCGTTTCCCGCCCCCATCGTCATCTTCGCTCAACGCGGGCGGGCGAAGAGCGGCCGTGGGGGGGGCGGGCGGCGACGACAAGCGGCGCTGAAAGCCTGAAGCGCGCCGCTTGTCATCGCCGCCCGCCCCCCCCACGGCCGCTCTTTGCCACAGATCCCGCCGGAGCTGATCTCCCTGGACCCCGGGCAGCTGGGCTTGCCTCCCTCCGCGAGGCCCAGGAGCGCTGGAAGCCTGAAGTGCTGGTGGAGGAGGAGGAGGCCCGGGCCGGCTTCCAGCGCGCCTGGGCCTCGCGGAGGGAGGCAAGCCCAGCTGCCCGGGGTCCAGGGAGATCAGCTCCGGCAGGATCTGTGGCGAAGAACGGCCGTGGGGGGGGGGGCGGCGACGACAAACGGCGCGCTGAAAGCCTGAAGCGGAGGAGGAGGAGGCCCGGGCCGGCTTCCAACGCGCCTGGGCCTCGCAGAGGGAGGCAAGCCCAGCTGCCCGGGGTCCAGGGAGATCAGCTCCGGCAGGATCTGTGGTGAAGAGCAGCCGTGGGGGGGGCGGGCGGCGACGACAAGCGGCGCGCTGAAAGCCTGAAGCGCCGGCGGAGGAGGAGGAGGAGGCCCGGGCCGGCTTCCAGCGCGCCTGGGCCTCGCGGAGGGAGGCAAGCCCAGCTGCCCGGGGTCCAGGGAGATCAGCTCCGGCGGGATCTGTGGCGAAGAGCGGCCGTGGGGGGGGGGGGCGGGCGGCGACGACAAACGGCGCGCTGAAAGCCTGAAGCGGAGGAGGAGGAGGCCCGGGCCGGCTTCCAGCGCGCCTGGGCCTCGTGGAGGGAGGCAAGCCCAGCTGCCCGGGGTCCAGGGAGATCAGCTCCGGCGGGATCTGTGGCGAAGAGCGGCCGTGGGGGGGGGCGGGCGGCGACGACAAGCGGCGCGCTTCAGGCTTTCAGCGCGCCGCTTGTCGTCGCCGCCCGCCCCCCCCACGGCCGCTCTTCGCCACAGATCCCGCCGGAGCTGATCTCCCTGGACCCCGGGCAGCTGGGCCGGGTGGACGCCGTCTCCCGCCCGCAAACCCCGCCCCCTTCCACGTGATTGGCCCCCGCCCGCAAACCTCGCCCCCTTCCACGCGATTGGCCCCCGCCCGCAAACCCCGCCCCCTTCCACGTGATTGGCCCCCGCCCGCAAACCCCGCCCCCTGGCTCTCTAGCATTTCAAAATGTGCACGAGCATGTCAAAATGGCTCCCGGCATAAAAAGTTTGCCGACCCCTGTCCTACAGCCATAAAAGTAGTGGTGGTCCATGCTGAATGTTACCTACTGCCCAGCCAACTGATGATTAGCCAAGAGAAAATTAAACCATTAAAATATTTTCATAGCAAACAATAAAGCAACAGTTGTATAATTTTTGCAGCCTCTGCCTGCAAGACAATGACAGAATTGGGTCTAAAGAGCCAATAGGAATTGATTTACTTAAGCATGGCCTATGAACAAAATACTAAAAATACATCTGTTTGCAAGGTTTAACAGACAAACAAAGCATTATTTTTGCATTTGGCAACCTGAAAGCTCTACAGTATACAAAACAAGGACATCAACACAATAGGATGCTGAATGCAAACTACACACTGAAATTGTGCTTGTCAGATTCTTGTTGATTCTACTGTTCACAAACATGAAGCTGCATTTGAGCTTTGAATGTTCTGGTAAATGTGCCTGGCATGCCCCCCTCCAACACTTCCTGTGCCATATCAGTGAAATCCAGCACCTTGGCCTGAATCAGCATCCACTTATGCCTGGATTCTGCAGCATGGGAGGTGCTGTGAGCTGTCGCAGATGTCCCCTTGCTCTTCCTCCACCACCACCACCACCACCACCAAGGGGATGGTAAGAAGTGTCCACAAGAGAGAGGAGGGATTTTATTATTTATTTATTCATTTAATTTATATTTCAAATTTAGTCACCGCCGATCTCACTCAAAGAGCAACTCTGGGCGGTTTACAATAAAACAATAATAAATAGTCATTAAAATACAATAAAACAATATTCTTAAATAAAAATATAGTCCAAGACATAGATGTTAAAAAGTTCTTAATTTACGGGATAGTTTGTATATAAGTTTAATGACCCTCTGTGATGATCCCAACAACAATGCCCTAATAAACACTTCTCAATGCAGTTTGTTAGAATGCAGATTAAGCTTTATTCAGGATACATGTTAATTGAAGCACTCCTAAAGATCTGAATGCAGATTCCCGCCAAACTGTACCATCTTAACTTCCCCCCTTGCATGCCAAATTACCAACCGATTATCTCATTGTGCAAACATTCTCATCTCCACACTCCCGCAGGTGGGTGACCTTGACGAAGCCGTTTCCAGCCTCTACTCTCAGACATAACACTCAACGGCCAGTCCCCCTCACAACAGTTCCCACAACATCTCTAGCCCGAATCCCAATGGCAGGATTCATAGACATGACCAGTCTTTCTGTCCCCATTCTTACCATTTTGGGCTATTGTCTGATATTTTGCTTCTGTTATGTGTCCCTCTTTCCATTTTTTAAATTTGTCCTTTTTGTTTCTCAGCTCTTTATGCAACTATACAGGTTTTATCAAGTGTCTCCCATTTTTCCTTCTCTCTGATTTAATTTGTGTTTGGGCCTTAATTATGTCATTTTTCAGACTTTCCCAAGCCGCCTAAATGTTTTTTCTCTTCAGGATTTCCATCCATGGAATCTTTTCTACTTTTCCCCTAAGCTTATTGAGGTCAGCTCTTTTGAAATTTAAAACATCAGTCTGACTACCTTAAATCATCCCAGCCTGCAATATGGTGAATTCTAGGATGACATGGTCATCTCTCCCAAGGTCCCTGCAAGTTCCACTTCCTCAACCATTCTTTCCCTCTTAGTAAGCTATATGTGTATGTACACACACACACACACACACACACACACACACACTGACTTGGTGATCCACCTGACATGGATCTACAGTGAGGACATTGGAATGTCATTCGGACTGGAGAAGTGTGGCCAGATGGTAGTAAAGAGAGGGAAAGTAGTTAAGACTGATGGGGTGGAACTACCAGTAGGCCACATAGCAGACATATAGACCAGCTACAAATACCGTAGTAACCCACAGTCACATGGGAACCACAATGAGGCAAGGAAGACAGCAACATCCAAGTACCACCAAAGGATAAGACAGGTCCTGAAGAGCCAGCTCAATGGGAAGAACAAGATCCACACCATCAACATGTATGCCCTGCCAGTCATCAGATACCCTGCTGGTATACCTGCATAACTGGCCAAAGGAGGACATGGAGGCTGCCCATGTGAAGACCCGGAAGCTCCTCACAATGTACAGAGGTTTCCACCCCAAGTCCAATACCCAGAGACTGTACACCAGCCAGAAAGAGGTCGGGTAGGGTCTGGTGAGTGTCAAAGCCACTGTCCTGGACGAAACCCAGAGCATCCAGGAGTACATCAGTAAGATGGCACCCAAAGATGAGCTGCTGAGAGAAAGCCATAGGCAGCAGCAGACATGGAAGGAAGATCAAGCAGAGGAGTGTGCAAAGGGCCCCATTTCATGGTTGCGCTGACACCGACGGATTTTAATATCTCTTGGCTGTATTTATATTTAATTTTTTGTATTGTTTTAATTGTTTGACTGTTTTTTATTCTTGTTAGCTGCCCAGAGTTATTGGTCTGAGATGTGCGGCTATATAAATCAAATTAATTAATTAATTAATAACAAAAGGAGACAAACTTCAATACCTATTCTAAATACCAGGCATTCCAGAGATAATCACCCCAAATAACAACATATCCTGTTCAAATAAACATTCTGTATCTCAACTCTAAACTATTCACAAATAGAAAGGAATCCAACATCCTAATCATAATAAAAAAGGCTAAAATTTAATCTAACAAAAAAGAGCTAGTTTCCCCTTTAAAAAAAACACAACTAGATACTAAACATTTTGATACTAAACAATTAGGATACAGAAAATAGTTATAAAGTAAAAAAAAAAATTAAACACCAAATAAGCAAATCCAGTATACCAGACTTTTCCTGTCAAAATATCAGTAAATCCAAAAAGAACCACCCAGACTAACAACATGTTCCATTTTAACCCTGGTTGAATAAGCCAATTTTGTATTTCTATTTTTATATAGGACAACCTGTATAAAATTCTAGTTGTTGTTGGTCATTATTGCAGATTTCTTCCATATTTTAAAGTCACTTTTGTGAATCCAGCAAAAATAAATTATTCCCATTATTCTCTGGGGGTGTCTTTTTTATTTCCTTCTTAACTTTTAAAGCCTCATTTAATTTTCTCTTTGCATCTGATGGCATGTTCTTATCCAAAGTTTCATTCACATTGTTCTCAAATAGAATTTGTTGTATATCTTGCTCTATAACAGGGGTGTCCAACCTTTTGGCTTCCCTAGGCCACATTGAGTGAAGAGGAATTGTCTTGGGCCACACATAAAATATATAATATAGTTAATGTATATAAGTAATAAAACTTCATTAATTTTAATTAA
This sequence comes from Charina bottae, assembly GCA_023362775.1. Lineage (NCBI taxonomy): Eukaryota > Metazoa > Chordata > Lepidosauria > Squamata > Charinaidae > Charina > Charina bottae. The sequence continues at coordinate 3,201,112 of JALMGJ010000028.1, read as the reverse complement.
AAGCCTATTGTAAATTGTTAGGTAGGCAAATAAACAAAGTTTAATAATCAAATAAGAGTATAAAATGGGTGAACTTAGGGGCGCCCAACACTACATGCACAACTGCATTCTGGACCAGTTGTAACTTGTGGGTGGTCCTTAAGGGCAGCCCCATGTAGAGCACATTGCAGTAATCCAAACGAGTTGTAGCTGAAACACCATTATCTGAGCAAAAAAGTGTTGGGAGTAAATTTATATTTCACTGCTGCCATGGTAGATCTCAAAAAACTTCAGCTGCTCTCAGATAAATGTTTATTGTGTAATTGTTCTTTTTCAACATCAGACCCATAGTATTGACATCATTGGGTCCCCTTGAAACTTCTTGATTTGGACTGCTAAAGATCCAGCAAAAGCTGTTTTCTCACACCAAACGAGATGTCAGGGAAATAGAGGAGCTAAATTTGTCAAGTGGAATGTGGCTTAGTTCCCCATTTTTCTACTTTTGATATGCACACTTTCACACTTTCTCCCTGAAGGAGACCTCCAGCGCTGCGTCTCACAAATCCCTCCTTTGGGAGGAGAGAGCTGGGCAGGCAGCCCCCCACCCTGGCTTCCTGGTGCGGAGATTTATAGGCTAAGCCTCGCCAGCCCCGCCAGGAAAAGAAAGCAGTCCACCTCGTGCTTCTTGCCCGTTGCTGCAAACACCTGATGGCACGCTTGCCCCAGCGGCAATCGCTAGGAGGCCGAGGAAAGTGGGTGCGTGGTGCGTTTGTGTGTATGTGTGTGCATGCACGCACTCAGGGAGGCCAGGGAAAGCAAGTGCAGAGTGCATTTGGTCGCAGGGAGGCTCTGGAAAGGGTGCGGGGTGCTAGGAGGCCGAGAAAAGCGGGTACGGGGTGCGTGTGTGTGTGTTCCTGCATGGGGGGCGGTTGGCCGTGGAGACGTCCCTTCGGCCGCAGAGGTGTCCCTTCCTGCCTTGCGTCCCTCGTTCCCCCCCTGCGGAGGCGTCCCTTCCTGCTTTGCGTCCCCCTCGTTCCCCCTGTGTGTGGGGGGGGGGGCGGTCGGCTGTGGAGGCGTCCGTTCCTGCCTTCCGTCCCTGCCTCTCCCCCTTGTTCCCCGCTGCGTGCTCCGTCCGAGCACTGGGTGGGCCACATTACTAGCTGTTCAGGGCCGCATGTAGCCCACGGGCTGCAGGTTGGACACCCCTGCTCTATAACATCTTGTTTTTGAGGCTGACTGTTCTCAAGAAGACACAACATAGCTGCCATAATTGGTTCAAGGTCTTGATGGAATTCTTCAAAAATCTCTGTAAATGCCATGATAATTTATTTCTCATAAACATGCATTTATTCTTTAAAAGTATTTTTTTCTGAGCCCTTAGTCTTTTTAAAAGTTTCTATAGCCAAAACCTTGTCTTGCTTTTTGCTGTCTATTTTAAATTCTTAAGAGTTCTAAAAATAAATCTTCATTTTCTTGTATTAAGGTTTGAAGGTTTTCACTCACCAGGTAATTCCAGCTTTGCCCCTGTGAAGGTATCTAACTTCATTAAAGCAATTAAAAAGCAATTCCGAAGATAGTGGCTAGAGCATTTATTGTCAGATTTCTCGTATGAAATTATCAAATTGGGTTTCTCTACAAAGCAAAAGTGTTTTGGCAAATTGCATCCTCTACAAAGCAAAGGCCTCTCATGGTGACGTGAAGTGCAGGTGCAAGATAACAACGGTCACGTGTGTATTGTTATGACTAGTGCCCACACAAGCAATGGGATCTTCCCATGAGAACAAATCCTCCTGATTTCCTCTGTGGGAAGCCTTGCCCTGTGAGAGCAAGGAGGGGGGGAACTCAGTGCTTAGATGCAGCACTGCCACCCAATAGCAGGTCATGCTGTGTGCTTTAGGCCTAATGCTTTGGGCCTAGTGTGTGTCACAGCTAACTTCCAGCCAATCAGAAAGCTAGAAGAACTGAATATACAACCATGCAAAATGGTGTTCTATGCTTCTTGATTTCTAGTGTCTTTTAGCGATGTAGTTCTTCACGTGTTCACTTCCCGTGGACTGGGCAGAGTGAACTATGCCTGGCTTTGGGTATAGGCCGTGGCAGGAACTCTGGCCCTGGGATCAATACACGGAACTCTGCTTATAAGTTTGTTTATGTTTTTCCTTTGACAATGCTGTACCATGTATATTCAACTTTCCTTTTTGCGATAATGTGATTGTATATACATTATTGCCTTATGCTACCAGTAAACACTGTTAGCCCTACAAGCTGCATTCTTGTCTGTTTATTCTCAAGCCTCGAGTTTTTCCCTTTAAGCCAGCGTATATCCCATCATTTATGGCAAATTCCCCCGTCTCAAGATCTCCCCCCAAACACCCGAGATTGCTGTCTTGTGGTCTCTTTGTGAGGGAAAGGAACACTCATAAAGAGAAACAGCTTGGGCAATCTCATGTCACTCTCTTTTATCCAGAGAGGATCAAAGGAACCAATCTACTGACTGCTTCCTTAAAAAAGACTTCAAATGTCGGCTCTGCTAGTTTCCCAAGCCATCTTCAGTCGGCCATATTCCCCCGGAAGTCTGTAATCCCTGAAGATTTAATCTATATCTTCTGTTTGGTTGGGTGGACAATAGTACACACAACAGTGCCATTTTTTCTTTTCCCCTTGATTTTCACCCAGAAACTTCCAATAAAATTTTCACTGTTTCCATACATGTGTAGGCATTCTTTATGTATAATGTGACCACCCCTCCCCCCTTTCCCATTTTTTTAAAAAAACATTAATGATACAGCATAGACAGATATACAAATATAGGTAGAGATATATATTCATTTCCCTCTTTTAAGAAGTACATCAACAGTACTCTGCACTTTTATTATTATTTAATCTTATAATCCTTTTATTTTATTTAAAACAAAGGTATATTTTCAAAGGACATATTATCTATGAATAAACAGATAATTACTGAGGTTGTACAATTATTACTCAATATGACAGTAAAGGTTCCAAGCAGAGTATATTAAGTTATTTTTATGATATCAAAAAGAAGTATGAATTTTTCAGTTTAATGCCAAAATCTTGTTGTTTATTCGTTTAGTTGCATCTGACTCTTCGTGACTTCATGGACCAGCCCACGCCAGAACTTCCTGTCAGCCGTCACCATCCACAGCTCCCCCACTGTCGAGTCCGTCACCTCCAGAATATCATCCATCCATCTTGCCCTTGGTCGGCCCCTCTTCCTTTTGCCTTCCACTTTCCCTAGCATCAGCATCTTCTCCAGGGTATCCTGTCTTCTCATTATGTGGCCAAAGTACTTCAGTTTTCCTTTAATATCATTCCCTCAAGTGAGCAGTCTGGCTTTATTTCCTGGAGTATGGACCGGTTTGATCTTCTTGCAGTCCAAGGCGCACTCAGAATTTTCCTCCAACACCACAGTTCAAAAGCATCTATCTTCCTTCGCTCAGCATTCCTTATTAGGCTGACCATATTTCCTTGAGACAAAAACTGGACATTGGGATGACAAAACGGGACAGGGTCTTATGCCGGCCTCGGCCCCCCGCCCCCCAGTCCGTGCGATTGGCTCCCGCCTGCAAACCCGCCCCTCAGTCTGCGCGATTGGCTCCCGCCTGCAAACCCCTCCCCGGTCCACGCAATTGGCTCCTGCCTGCAAACCCTGCCCCCTAGTCCACACGATTGGCTCCCGCCTGCAGACCCCGTTCCCCCGGTCCGCGCAACCTTTAATGACATCAAAATTCATGGTATCTAAAGCTTGTTCAGTGTCGGCGGGCTGCTGTAAGTTGACATAGGTGTAGCCTAGTGAGCGCCTGGTAATCATGTCCCTGCAGAAGCGGATGGAGAGGATGGGCCCAGCGGGGCTGAACTTCTTGTAGAGCATGGCCTTGGTGACATTGGGGTGCAGGTCACCCACATAGAGCAAGGCCATCGGGTACCTGGGGGCGCTCTGGAGCACAAACACTCTGCACACAGCACCGTCATCGGCCGGAGGACAAGGGGCGGGGATGGAGGGGATGGAGGTCCACCACTGCCCCATCCCCCTCGGGCTTGGCCGAGGGAGGGAGGAGAGTTCCTGTTGCTGCCGCCGCAAAACAGGAGAGGCAGGAGCTGCCCGCACAGGGGGGCTTCAACCGCACCACTCCGCCCCTTGAAACAGAGAAGGCTGTTTCAGCCTTCAACCAACAAGATGACATTGCTTAATAGAAGAGACCCAGAGCCTGGCACCCAGAGTTATGGTGCCCTGCTGCTGGATGACTAGGTCAGAGCTTTCCAAACTGTGTGTCAGGACATGTTAGTGTGTCGGCTGCAGTGTCTGGGTGTGTCGTGGCTGCTGCTGCCTCCAAGCCCTGCCAGGATTCCGCGCAGGTCCTAGTGCCTTCCTTGTGCCTTGCTGCCTCCAAACCTTCTGTGATTCTGTGCAGGTCCTAGTGCCTGCCTTGTGCCCTGCTGTAAGAGTGTGTCACGAAATGATGCCCTGCTGTGAGAGTGTGTCGCGAAATGATGCATGTCTAAAAAGTGTGTCACCAACATGAAAAGTTTGGAAAGCTCTGGACTAGGTGGTGAGGCACTGGAACAGTACAAAACCAACTGTATCCCTGAGCTCACAGAGATTTTGCAGCATGGCATAAGCACTTACCACAATGGTCACATTATCTTCTGCCATTGGAAATTGTGCTCTTAGACAATGCCAGTGAGTCGTCAGCTACCCTAAGGCCCACTCCAACACATTTTTGCAATGGTTTTATGAACCATGTTGGGTATGCTTGGTCAGCAAAAATCGGAGAGAGTGTTCCAAACACAAGTTTTTGCAGTCCTCCCCACCTGGATGTTTACTAAAAGGCCAAAATGATAAACTTTCACTTAATTTAAAGAAGAAAAATCTATTCATTTGATAGGTTCATACCCTTTCCCTGTGGGAACACAAATGGGGATGTGGTATCTCTCTACTACTCTATCACACTATGGAAATCTCATTGTCCCAAAGCCATCCATAATCTGGAAATAAATTCAATTATTTTAATTATGTTTTAAAATTTTGTATTTTTTTATTAAGAGTTCTGTTAAACTGTTTTTTCTTTTTTTAAAAAAGATACTCTGCTAATGTTCAGAAGGTTATTGTTCAATATGAGACTTAGCAGTGTCCCCTGAAAGCACAGGATCCATTTTTAGCATGAACATTAAAATTACTTATTAATATTCTTTAATATAGGCATTGCAGTCAGCCTCTTTAAGTAAGTGGGAAAGGTAAATGGATCATACATATTACTTAGGTAAAGGTTCCCCCCGCACATTTGTGCAGTCGTGTCCGACTCTAGGGGCCGGTGCTCATCTCCGTTTGTTAGCCGAAGAGCCAGCGTTGTCCAAAGATGCTTCCACGGTCATGTGGCCGCATGACGCGCGTGGAGCACTGTTACCTACCCACCGAAGTGGTACCTATTAATCTACTTGCATTTTCATGCTTTCAAATTGCTAGGTTGGCAAGAGCTGGAGCTAGTGCGGGAGCTCACTCCGCACGCAGGGCTAGGGATTCGAACCTCCGAACTTGTGATCGACAAGCCTGGCGTCTTACCCAATGAGCCACCACACCCTTATTACTTACTTAACATATTACTTACTTAACAAGAAAATGGTATTTATTTTAACTTTAGATGTAACATCACATATTCTGAGGTTCCTGAAGTGTATTGCTACAGCTATGTCAGTTCTGCTCTTGATTTTCTAGACCAGAGATTTCCAAACTGTGTGTCGGGACACGTTAGTGTGTCGGCTGCAGTGTCGGTGTGTCGTGGCTGCTGCTGCCTCCGAGCCCTGCCAGGATTCCGCACAGGTCCCAGTGCCTGCCTTGTGCCCTGCTGTAGGAGCGTGTCGCGAAATGACGCCCTGCTGTAAGAGTGTGTCACGAAATGATGCATGTCTAAAAAGTGCATCACCAACATGAAAAGTTTGGAAAGCTCTGTTCTAGACATTAATGATTCCACTGTTACAAAGTTCAATTTCTAATTGGTTCTTGTCAGTCACATTGACTAGTGTGTTATAGTGAGTTAAATAAGGTGTATTTATATAAGGTGAATTATATAAATAAGGTGTTCACATAGGTTTCCTGTCAACTTGTTCGGAACTAGGATGATGGATCAAAATTTTCTACAGACACTTAACATTAACTCTTACGTTCATCTTGATACTATTATGTTCAGTGTATTAACAGTCTCCTATTTTGATTTCCTCTGGCATGTATTTTGGCCCTTATGGCTCTGTGATAGGGATTGCCAATCTTTTCAGTCACTGTGGTACTACTGCACAAGTTTGTGTGATTTATGTGAACCGCAACATAAAAATAATTCACTCCTGTAAAAATTCTTTTAATATATTTGTCAAAATTATTTTTACTTAGTGTTGGGGTTCTTGGGTAGTCTGGAGAAGATCATTGTCCAATGAATGGCAGGCATCACATTGCCCTTGTTCTGTGGTTCTCATGAGTTTTACGCATTTCCTAGATTTATACTGTCTATTTGAACAATCAGAATTATTTTCACTCTTGTCTAGGGATTATCCTTCCAAACTGCACAGTCAATTCTTGTCAACTCTTCCTCCAGAATCAGTTTAAATTTATGCCGTCGTCTTAGTATGAAGCACCAGCAGTGATTCCTTCTTGATGAAGCCAACTCTTTTGTACATATATCCCAGCACCTTACAAATCTAAATTGTCGTCCTGACATCAGTTTCCTCCAGATATTAATTGGCCCCGTCCCTGGGATAGGTCAGAGAAAGCTGCTCTGTCTAGCATGCTGAATTTCAACAACTTAATTTGAATTTGGTTTCCAGGGCGGCATGTATGTTTCCTTAGTGTTAGTGCTGATGTGCTCTATTACCCCTGGCTCATCTCCAGCATTACGTACAAGATTTTCTATATGGTGTGCAATATCTGCAATCTTCATACCAAATAAGTCTCTGTATCCTGTAGTATATACAATTCCCAGAACTGTTTATGCCTCCTGTAATCAAATTGGTCTATTCCCAATTCTAAACATTCCCATGCCCCACCAGAAGCCTATTCTCAATACAAAAGGATGTCTCTTTGTCAGGGAGATAACGGGCGGCGAAGGAGGGGGCTCCCTCCAGGAAGGGAAACGCATGCATAGTACTGAATCTCTATGTTTCCCTCCCAAGAGATTGAAGAAAGCCCCGTCCTACGTTTGTGGACTTATTCTTTGGGCATTGCCACTTCATGTTAGTCTAGATGGATTCTGTTAGGGTAGTAGGATAATAAATCACTAGAGCTTGATTCCAGCCTCAGCGTGTTATTTCTACGCCTGAAGTCAGGACATTAATGTAAGATGGCCCTCTTAGTAATGAGTTTGTCCCAATGGATATTCTTCTTCCTTGGGGTGACAGCCTCTTATCCCAAGAACTTCATTCTTTGTGACTCATCCAGGCAAAGCAAAGACCAAATAATTATTTTCTTTTCTTTTAAAAGGAAACTAACACTATTAGCAGGATTTTTTATTTTTTTTAATCACATACATCAGAGTTCTCATCAAATATGGATAGACTGCCCACTCCAAGGGCTCATGTAAAGTCTTTAATAACATTATTGTACACTTTTTTCAAAGTAAAATTAGTTCTTGTACATACTGAATGATGCAATGGAGTCTTAAATACTAATGAGGTGACTTCTTTAACATTGGTGAAAAGAATTAACTGAAAACCAGTATAGTCTATAAATAACATTCAAATTCTCCATGATTTCCTAAACATCTTGTATGAATGTACTTTGCATTAACATAATACCCTTGTCTATGCTTGGACATAATCAGTATTTTTTAAAGACAGAACAGCAATGCACACATTTTGGGTGTTTTTAGATCTTTTCATGGGAAAGAGCAAATAACTTTGTTGATAAAGAAAGTCGCATTTACCATAGAAATGTGGAAATAAAGTACTATTTTTAAATAAATCTTATTGAATGTAGCAGCACTGCTAATACAAAAAACATAGGCATTTAGTTGCCATACATTATATGGTATCACCCAATACACATTTAGATTAATCAAAAGAAGCACTGATATTATTAGATGATGAATGTACTTATGGCAGTAAGCTAAAGGTACTGATATATACTTCACAAAAGTATATGGAAATCTCGAAGCCAGCATGGGGATTCTGTGGGCTGAAGTTTAACAGATCTGGAGAGGACTAGATTGATATAATACAGGGATGGCCTACTTTAGCCATTTTTCCCAAAAAATACCTTCTCTGCCTTCTTAAATTTTCTGAGTTCAACAGATAACTCCCAATATCGAAGGTAGATCCACATTAGCTTTCCATTTTGATGTTTATTTGTGTTTAACATATTGCTGCAAGAGGTATCATGCCTGAAAATATCTTTTAAGCCAGCTTCCAGTTCCAATTCCAAACCAACTGGATCAGTTGTTGCTTTGGCTAGCATTTTTTTCTCCACTGCCAATCGATGATACCTTGGCAGCACAAGGCTACAGTACATATTTTGCCTTTCCATTAAAGCTTCTTCAAACTCTTTTAGTAAAATAGTGGCTTTCTTTTGCCATTGCTCTTCCTTCTCCAAACAGTTCTGATACAAAGCACCAGCAGCACCAGAGTGCTGCAGTATCAGTTTCTCTTGTTCTATCTTTGTGCGCTCTTGTTCCAACGTTTTTCTTTCTTCTACCAGTTTGTAACTCTGAGAGATGAGTGCGTTGCGATAACTTAGGGTTCTGTTCCGTTCCTTCTCCAATTCTAATTCCAAGTGGGCAACCATTCTGCGGTTTTCTATAATTATGTCACGATATTTAGATTCAAGCTCTTTCTGTACCAATGACAGTTTTCTGTAGACATTTCTTTTCTCTTTTTCTATCTCTTTCTTAGATTCTCTGGACCAAATCCAACCTGTAAGACATGAGGACATGAAAATAAACTATCATGATAAATACTAGGACTGGGTTCCAACTTAGTATGAAGCCAAATCTGACAAAGAGTGGGACAATTTGGACTTATTTGAGATACAACATACATCTCTTGATTTGTCCTGTCTTAGATTCAAATTCTCCTGCAGAACTCTGTTTCTGGAATATACTAAGCACACAATGAAAAGGCAGAACATTAGACACCAAAAAGGGGGGAGATTTAAAAAGTACCTTTCATGTTTCCTTATGTTTGCCTCTGCTGATGTGATGTGGGTGGAAGAAAGGGCAAGCAGTGGAATCAGAGATCAATGAGTTTGTCCTCAGATCAGGGTGAACCTTACAACCAGTCACCTAATTACAATGTTTGGAAATGGATGGGGTTGAAGAAAATGAGACTCTTTTAGAATAGTTCTCTGCATGAGATTGTTCTCTCTTTCACATAACCAACCCATTTTTTAAAATTAATTGTGTCATAATCTAACATTTTTTCTTCTCTTTCAATTAGATTGTTCATCCAATTTTCCAATCTTCTCTTTTCCCATCTATTTCATTCTTCCCTTTTTACAACATATTGTAACTTGTTATATTTCAATTTTTGATTTCTCAATTCTTGCTTAGTCTTCCCATGTTCAACCATTCATTATATAGTTATTTTTTTACTGTAATAATGATGTCACTGTATGTGTCTGCCTTCTGTCTTTACATTAGAAAATAGTGTCTTCCCCATCCCATAGCTGTGTAAGAGTGTTAGAGATTGTAATCTCTTACCTATCTCTTCATGGCTATTCATTTAATATTTTATGCTTTATGCCAGCATAGGTATCTCCAAAGAGGAAAGAGGCAGAAATAAAGGTATTAGGGGAAAGTTACATTTGATTTTTGTCAGGCAAAAGTGTTATGGTCCCCTGCCCTTAAAATTATTTGGTACTTATGCTGGCCATCCTGGGTCCACAAGGTTGCAGTCTTGCCAGGAAGTGGCTGGTAAGAAGCGAGGTAGTGGTCTCATCACATTAGTTCACTGGGAGAGGGAGAGGGGGGACACAGGAGAAACTCAGGCTCCTACGTTTCTGGCAGTGGAGGAGGAGGGAGATAGTTGTGGAAGATGATAATAGTATCAATGAGGCAGAACTGCAACACTTCTCTTTAGTTGGGAATGGGTGGGGGGAAAAGAGGAGGCAGCATAAGCACAAATGTCATCCAGTGCTCCTGCCAAAATCCTCCTAAGTACCAAACATTTCAAGTCCAGCATCAGGCAATGTTTCTGGAAAGAGGCCAGATACTAAAGAAGGAAGCATGTTTTAGAACCATTATGAATATTATTGTTTCTCTTTCTTCTATGTCTCACCAGTACAACAGACTGAGGGGAACAGAAGCTTATATAACAACACAATTATGAGGAGGGAGAAAAATGAGATGATGTTTCAGCAGCCTTGGTACTACTATTCTGCTCTCGGATAAAAGATGTCACAATAACCTTTTCCACTGCAGCCAAGAATGTTTGTAAATGTCTGGAGAATAGGAACAGGGTGTGGTCCCAGGACTGATTAATCTTAATAGATATGCCTCTCTAGTCTAGGGTTTCTAAATTGTCCCCTAATTGGTCAATGCAAAGGGCAATGACTGGAGAGATCGAAGGGCAGGAAAGATGGGGGAGATCTCATTCAAATTGCACTGGCAAAGGAGCTTTACAAATGTCATCAAAGTGGGCTCAGTAAGCAGTCAAAAAAGAAAAAGTAAAATATGGAAAAATTCTTATATTGACTTCTACACTTAAAGTTACAAACTATCTTGGGCTGAAGACTTTGTAAGCTTGCATGGCCATAAATTAGAAGTAATTTCTCCTACTGAGTCTCTGCAAGATTCCTCTAGCAAAATTCTAGGCAGTTGGCTGACTGGGAGGAAAAAGGAAATCTGGCTGCCTGCAAAGGCTGAGCCTTGAATATTTTCTTAGCTAAAGGAAGAAAAAAAAAGCTCTGGGAATCTTTCTTTTTTAATACTAATGACATAGCTCTGGGTTTCCTGAATATACTTCAGACTAGGAATGAGATCAAGACAAGCTATCCTTCTGGACCCACAGAAAGAGGATTGGGTTACTTTGTGAGATAGAGATATGGTCTGTGTTGGTTGAACATTCCTGATAAATACTAAAGTGTCATATATTCTATTGATATATTCTGATATGTCCATCCCCATCCTGACAATATTGAGATATACATAACTGGTGAATAAATTTTATTTACCATTACGTTTGGGAGAAAGAAGCCTAGATAGTCTTTAAAATAAGCATAAAATGTTTGTTAGATGACCCCATTTTAACAACAGAAAGAGTAGAACAACTCAAACTTCAAAGTAATCTGAAAAATTCAAAGTTTATTTGAAGGTCACTTACGGAAGACAGCCAGCCCCAACATTGGAACCAACAAAGCATAATTCCATTTGCTTCCATGATCTTCATTATTTCTTGCATTAGGCTGAATGTTCCAGTTAGGAGGAGGATTATTTAAATTATTCATAGACAAACCTTAAAATTAGAGAAAATAACTCTTGAGATACTTATTACGTGACTTTACACTCAGCTGTATACTTTTAAACTGATATACTTCTGCAAGAATTCCCTGAAAAATTACTTACAATATATCCATGACATAATAAGAGTATTTGGAAAATGTTAGGGAAGAACATAATACTGCCGAATCTGATCTGTCATATCTTTTATTATTTTCCCCAAAATAATAAACGCTTAGTCAAATTATCAGCTAGTTTGTTCAGCACCCTGGGATACAATTCAACTGGTCTGAGATTTAAACTCATTCATAATAAGGTGTCTCCTGACCATGTTAGTCTCAAACGTCAGTTCTGCCACTTTATCCCATTCTTCACACTTTCCTGATGGAACCAGGGCTGGCTCTAGGCTAAGGCCGAGTAGGCACTGGATTAGGGGCGCCAAATTTTAGGGGGCACCACAATTGGAAAGACTTCCGAAAAACACAATAAAAGAGCAAAAAGTAGCAACAGTGCACTCTATGAGCCAGCGCACCCGCTTGAGGGTTAAATATAATTTCGCAGTGTAAATAGGGTGAAAATGTTAGAGAAAAGGAAAAAAACTGTCTGGGGCTGAAAATCATAAGTGTAAAGTTCAAAAACTCAAAGAAAAAAAGAAACCACAGATTTTGTGAAATTTCTAACAAAATCGGAAGATGAGCCAAACCACAGGGGGCGCCAGAATATGACTTTACCTAGGGCACCAAAATTCTAGAGCCAGCCCTGGGTGGGACTCATACAGTACTTTTCTATTAGAGAAGATCAAACTGAAATAGGAGTTGAGTAATTCTGACTTTTCTTAGCATTGTGCCTTTTTCATTAAGCAGCTGGTATGTGGATTCTTTTTTTAAAATTCTTTTTTTTTAATAAATTTTATTGAATTTTAAAATACATATTAAAATGTAGAACAAGAAATAAAGAAAGAAATACAAAGTAAGAAAAAAGTAAAAGAAAAGTGAAGTTAAGAAAAATAATATACAAAAGAAGTATAGAAAATAGATGGCCTCCAATCTGTCTTCGGTCTTTAGGTACAATATTTGCTTTAAATGTTGGTCTTTCATACAATGCACAGGAACCTTTCTTTGTCATATACATTTCAATTTATATAGTCCAATCTTCTAATCTTCATGTAAATTTCATCTTTCTATCAATTCTCCATTAGTCCATCTGTAATTTCCACTCCTTGAGGTAATATCAATTTAAATATTCTTTACTGCATCAATTTCCATTTTTACATCCATGTTCATATCCTTGATAAAATCCAATTAGTCTTAAAACATATATATAGCAAGTAAAGGCCTTATTTTATCTCTACGGTAATTTGTATTTTATTCTAATTCTAGTAAAATAAAATATATTCTATTCATACATATCCATAAAAACAACCTTAATTTAAACTTAATCTATAATTAGATTATAATTATACCATAATCTACATCCTCCTACATATTTACCTATTTAACAAATTTTTATATCTATTTATTCCCCTAATACATAGCCTAACAACAGTTCTCAATAATATTCATACTAGTAATTATAAAAATAAGTCCTATAATAATATTAATTCTAATTCAAACTTAACATCCCATCCTTCATATATCTCCCTAAATTTTTTTCTATTTTTCAAGTACTCTATAACAACAATTTATATTTATATCACTAATTTTATAACCTTTTATCTATGATTAAAATATCATATTTTATACATCCATACAGTTTCACATATTAATTTTTAACATTTAATATTCCCAAGTTATATTACTAATAGTTAATACTTTTACAAACTCAATATCCAGTTAAAATCCATGGTTTCAATACCTTTATATCCCACATAATGTTAAATCTCTTATTCAAGTTATACCAAAGTCATAATGTGTAACCTTTTTTGTTCTGTATCTCTTATAGTGTGTCAGAACCCATGTTTCACAATATCTATCAAATTGCATATTCAGCCTTTGTCCTAACCACAGCTGTCCCAATATGTTTGTACCAAAGTTATATTGTTTTGTTGTCTGTCTCATATCGGGTGTAGGAATGATTTTTTGAATCAATGTGTTTGAAATTCCCCCTTCTTGCCCTTCTTCTATCTCAAAGTTTTTTTCTTCTGCTTCCATTTCTATTTTTTGTTCTTTTTGTTCCTGATCTTGCAAAAATAAAATTAAAATTTCCAGTGATTTTTGTATTTCCGAGAGGGCTTCACAAATCTCCACCTTAAATTCTTGAATTGCTTGAGTTACTGCTGCAGTTACTGTTGAGAAACCCATTCTTCTCCACCCCCTCTTGTTTTCAGGCTTCAACAACAAATAAATGGTCAGCTGATCTATTCATGGAAAATTACCGGCATAGTCCATTAAGTAAAAAAAAAATTTTTTTTAATAAAGGAAGATGAAAAGTTTCAATAATCAAAAATAGGCAAGAAGGTAATACCTCAAACAGTTCATAAAAAGAGAAAGAGAAACTAAATTTCTACCATTATAAAAAGAAAAGAAAAAGAAAAATCCAGTTCAAATGTTAATCCAACAAAGTATATTCACAGGCTATTTAATATCAACTCTTATACTTCCAACTGGGATTGAGTCTTCTGGTAAATTAGAAAGATAAAAAGTAAAAAATAAAAATGCAAGCATTATTATGCTTCAGACATAAAATCCATTATATTTCCATCTTGATTGTTATAGCAAAGAAAGACAAAATTGCCAACATTTTGTGCAAAGTCCAAAGATAGACCCTAGATGGTAAAACAGTCCAATTTAAATGAAAAAATATAATAAAGTGGTCTAAAAGCCAGCTTAGCTCTAATTTACGATTCCCTGTAAGAGCTTGTTGTTTCTCTCCGATCGTTTCACTGTCTCCAACCCCTGCTCTTTCCGTAGCAGAAAACCACAGAGAAAAAGCAGGAGGGGGCAGCTCCAACGACCCCATGAGTAATCTTCTGCTTCTCCCCTCTCCAGGGAGAACTTCAGTGGTCCTATAATTTCCATAGACCACTGCAAAACAGGGAAAGCCAGGCTCCGAAAAACCTGACTTGTCGAGCTGACAGCTGACTCGGAGTCCCTTCATTAACCTTTTTCATTAAGCAGCTGGTATGCGGATTCTTTTTTTAAAATTCTGAACATATCTAAAAAGGCCTTTTTGTTAGCATTCTTTAATAATTTCAGCTCATTGTGAGTTTTTGTTTTCCTGACACAAGCTTTACAATTCTGGACTACCTATCTATACTCTTCCTTTGTAATCTGGTCCTTTACCATTTCCTGTTTTTATCCTTTTTATTTTAAAATTTTCACTAAGCTTTTAGTATTGGCAGATTAGTTTTTTTGCTGTCTGCCTTTTTTCTTCCTCATTGGAATTATTTGCAACTGTGCTTTTAATATCTCATTCCTTAGAAACACTCACCTATCTTGAGCTCCTTTTTTTCATTAGCTTCTTATGCTATGACTTGCTATTTATCATTACTCTTAGTTTATTAAAATCTTTTTTAACTACAAGATATGTGTTGAATACAGTCAGTTAGTGTCCCTTAAAATCAAGAACTCCAGGATTAATATTAACAGCAACCCTATGAAATAGGCTGAGTTGAGAAAGTGACTGGCCCAAAATCACCCAGTGAGTTTCCAAGGCTGAGGAGGGACTTGAACCTGTATCTTCCCAATCCGAGACTGACATCTTAACCACTACATTGCACTGGCTCTCATACTTGCAACTAGACAGATGCATAAGCACTATGTAAACCTGATAATCAGGACTACAAACAGTAGTGCACCATTTTAAACAAAAGTTAATAAATCTTAAAACAAATTATTATTTTATCCAAGCATGAAGCTGTTTTTTTAATGCTTAGTATCTGTATGAGGGAGAATGGCAAGTTTTGAGAATTGGTAGGGTGCCCATTCTTGTAATCCATTCAGAGAAGAAGAAGAAGGACAGTACAAAAATTGGTATTCAGGCCCTGAGAGGAACGGTTGTAAGAGCAAGATATACAGTGGGGCGAAAAAGTATTTAGTCAGCCACCAATTGTGCAAGTTCTCCCACTTAAAAAGATGAGAGAGGCCTGTAATTGACATCATAGGTAGACCTCAACTATGAGAGACAAAATGAGAAAACAAATCCAGACAATCACATTGTCTGATTTGGAAAGAATTTATTTGCAAATTATGGTGGAAAATAAGTATTTGGTCAATATCAAAAGTTCATCTCAATACTTTGTTATATATCCTTTGTTGGCAATGACAGAGGTCAAACGTTTTCTGTAAGTCTTCACAAGGTTGGCACACACTGTTGCTGGTATGTTGGCCCATTCCTCCATGCAGATCTCCTCTAGAGCAGTGATGTTTTGGGGCTGTTGTTGGGCAACACGGACTTTCAACTCCCTCCAAAGGTTTTCTATGGGGTTGAGATCTGGAGACTGGCTAGGCCACTCCAGGACCTTG
This sequence comes from Charina bottae, assembly GCA_023362775.1. Classification (NCBI taxonomy): domain Eukaryota; kingdom Metazoa; phylum Chordata; class Lepidosauria; order Squamata; family Charinaidae; genus Charina; species Charina bottae. Next base: position 3,185,235 of record JALMGJ010000028.1, on the reverse strand, counting down.
AAATGCTTCTTACGAAGCCACTCCTTCGTTGCCCGGGCAGTGTGTTTGGGATCATTGTCATGCTGAAAGACCCAGCCACGTTTCATCTTCAATGCCCTTGCTGATGGAAGGAGGTTTGCACTCAAAATCTCACGATACATGGCCCCATTCATTCTTTCCTGTACACGGATCAGTCGTCCTGGTCCCTTTGCAGAGAAACAGCCCCAAAGCATGATGTTGCCACCCCCATGCTTCACAGCAGGTATGGTGTTCTTTGGATGCAACTCAGCATTCTCTCTCCTCCAAACACGACGAGTTGTGTTTCTACCAAACAGTTCTACTTTGGTTTCATCTGACCATATGACATTCTCCCAATCCTCTCCTGGATCATCCAAATGCTCTCTAGCAAACTTCAGACGGGCCCGGACATGTACTGGCTTAAGCAGGGGGACACGTCTGGCACTGCAGGATGAGTCCCTGGCGGCGTAGTGTGTTACTGATGGTAGCCTTTGTTACGTTGGTCCCAGCTCTCTGCAGGTCATTCACTAGGTCCCCCCATGTGGTTCTGGGATTTTTGCTCACCGTTCTTGTGATCATTTTGACCCCACGGGGTGAGATCTTGCGTGGAGCCCCAGATCGAGGGAGATTATCAGTGGTCTTGTATCTCTTCCATTTTCTAATTATTGCTCCCACAGTTGATTTCTTCACACCAAGCTGCTTGCCTATTGCAGATTCAGTCTTCCCAGCCTGGTGTAGGTCTACAGTTTTGTTTCTGGTGTCCTTCGACAGCTCTTTGGTCTTCACCATAGTGGAGTTTGGAATGTGACTGTTTGAGGTTGTGGACAGGTGTCTTTTATACTGATAACAAGTTCAAACAGGTGCCATTCATACAGGTAATGAGTGGAGGACAGAGGAGCCTCTTAAAGAAGAAGTTACAGGTCTGTGAGAGCCAGAAATCTTGCTTGTTTGTAGGTGACCAAATACTTATTTTCCACCATAATTTGCAAATAAATTCTTTCCAAATCAGACAATGTGATTGTCTGGATTTGTTTTCTCATTTTGTCTCTCATAGTTGAGGTCTACCTATGATGTCAATTACAGGCCTCTCTCATCTTTTTAAGTGGGAGAACTTGCACAATTGGTGTCTGACTAAATACTTTTTCGCCCCACTGTATTTAGCTGAAAAAAAGATTGGGGGGAGGCATTATAGCAGTCTTCAAATATCTGAAATGCTCTTATTGAGAAAATGGAGCAGAATTTTTCTCTGTTGCTTTGGAGAGCAGAATTATGTCCAATGGATGGATGGGTAGTAAATTTTAGTTAAATATTACAAAGTTTTCAATTGGTAAGGGCCTGTTTGGCAATATACTAGACTAGCTCTGGAAGGATAATCTAGTTTCCTTCTCTGAATGTATTTTAGCAGAAGTTGAATAACTGTCTTTCAAGGACTGTATCATACCCCATATTAAATAGGAAGTTGGATTAGATTATCTCCAAAGTTTCTGTACTATACAGTAATTCTATGATACAATAGAATTCCATAATTCTACAATATAGACATATTTATGGAATTCTTATGGTAATTATCATAGTAATAGGCATGGTTAAAGAAAGAAAACTGATTTACTTTCTTTTGGGATCATACAGTTTTAGTCGCTGGAATTCCTAGGAAATGCATTCATTAGAGGGTTTTGCCCTCAGATAAAAAGAAAATGTATTCTTAACCTCTCAATTTCATAACTAAGCTGGCCATACGTCCCGTTTTGAACGGGACAGTCCTGTTATTTTAACATTTTCCAACTGCCCCGTCATTCTGGACAAAATCTCCATTTTGTCCCGTTTTCAAAGTTAGAGTGCGTGCCTGCATGCCTCCCTGCACGTGCGCGCCTCCCTGCACGTGCGCGCCTGCCTGCATGCCTGCCTACGTGCCGGTGCGCGTTAGGGTCCTGTTTTCATCTCAAGGAAATATGGTCAGCCTATTCATAACCCATTACACTGAATTCTGTCTCATCTTTACAAACATTGTACATCATAGTAAAAAAGGTAATGCAAATGCTTTCCAAAGTTTAAATAGAGATATAATACCTTTTAAAGTAAAGACCTTTCGGAACTGAGCTTGAGTGTTTGAAACTTCATGGGTACATCCATGCAGTTTCCTTGGCTACATTTATGAAAATAGCTTGCCATTGCCTTCTTTCAGAATATTTTTTGTCTTCCCAATCCAGCCTAAAGCCTTGAGATTCCCTAATAGTCTCCCTTGTCTTAGTTCAGCTATGGAACCCAAAACTCAATCAAGTGTTTACACCTGCTAACACCATAGCACTTTAAACACTTTAAATATTCAAAGCAACATATTATATCATGAAAGTCAAAGGACACAACAGATAACAGTAATAAATCTTACCCTTAATTTCTCTTTAGGGCACAAAACTATCTGAATATTTGGGGAAACAAGAAAGAAACCTTTTGATCAAAGACATCCAAAAACTAAAATGAAATGACAATACAATTCCAGCCTTGTATAAAAATGTTAATAATATTAACATATTTGTGCCACTACATTATAATACTCAAATAATTTAAAACAATAAAAGTATGTTTTACTTCCAGAAAGAATAAAAGCCATTGTTAGAATGTACAAACTTTGATTTTTTTGGGGTGGGTGGGAATTAAAGTATTTATTTATTTATTTATTTAATTTTTATCCCTTTATTATTTTTATAAATAACTCAAGGCAGCGAACATACCTAATACTCCTTCCTCCTCCTATTTTCCCCACAACAGCAACCCTGTGAGTTGGGCTGAGAGTGAGTGACTGGCTCAAGGTCACCCAGCCGGCTTTCATGCCTAAAGCGGGACCAGAACTCACATACTCCTGGTTTCTAGCCCAGCACCTTAACCACTAGACCAAACTGGCTCTCTATTAATTTAATTTAATCTAATTTAATGTTGAAGCACATGTTTATTCTAATGCAAACCCACATACCTGTGCCAATACTTATAAAAATTAAATCACAAAGATTACAATGTATAAACCCATTTAATGGAAAGAAAGTGTTTTCAGGCTTCAAATGCCTAGACATGGCTGATTTACAAATAGCAATCTTACGTGATTTCTCTAGATTCACTGGCTGAGTTGTACGTTAATCATCACGGCCACCTATCAGGGCTGAAGAACTAGTTCCATTACATTTGGCGAGCCACAATATACACCTTATCCCTACATAAACTCCCATCTAAGCTCCACTACTTAACTGGCTGCTCTTCAATAACAAGCTTTGCGGAGAGAAATCTAAGCGAAAACCTTTCCCCAAGCATTATTTTTTTATATACACAAACCTGTATGAAGAAACATTTCATCATGTGCAATTGTACCAAAAACGGAATAGTTATTATACAATTTTACCGTCTGAGTAAAAACGGAATTATTATAGAGTACAAGATTTTCAGGGCCCAGCTGGATTACAGTACTGTTAACTGCAGTTTTCAACTACATATATTGTCTCACAAGCTTCCTCTCTTTTATTAAACCAACGCCACTTTAAATATGAAAACATGCAAACCCATACCAACAAATCTTCACGTGACATTAAACAAAGGTGAAAAGAAAACCCACGACCAGAAGTTCTGTCAACAGAATATTCCACCCCTCCGTTGCAGCTGCTGAGCACTTAGCTGCCACTGCGCGTGCTCATCGGGCTCGTCCAGCTTTTTTTTCGGGATAAACCACTTCACTGGGAGGGGTGAAAACCATAGAAGACATCAACTGTACAGATTTTTCTTTAAAAAATCCCTTGAAAACGAGTTGTCCTGGCTGTGTAGTAGCATAGTTAAAAGCTTCGGAGCTTTCATAACTTTTGATTTTCAGATCGAAACGACGCAGGCCTGAAATCATAAAACCTACCTGGATTAATTTATTTTGGTTTTTCCTGCACTGCTGCTAACCAACCAGCGCTCTCCGTGTGACGCTTGCTCAGTCAGGTTCCATCTCCCACACACGCGCAGTAGCGTAATTTCTTACCGGGTTGAAATGGCGCTGACTTTGCGGAGGCTGCGGTATATGCAGCTGTTCTGCAAGGTAAGTCCTTGGTACGGGCGGGGTCAACTAAATGAATTTTTCCCTTGCGCTTGCGGCTAGGTTTTGCAGCTTTAGTCGGATAATAGTGGTTCAAGCAGGCCGGATGTGCAACTTAATTGGCTTCGTGTATTCGGCCCAGGTCAGGATAAGAAACTGGAAATTTCGATATTTTTTTCCTGGTTGTGGCATTCCGTTTTCCAAACAGGAATTATATGTTTCTAACAGCTATAGGGACTGACAGACATTTCGTGAATGTTTTAAAAAACCGATACTTATTTCTTTGTCCTTCTATTTCCTTGTTGAGAGTCCTGTATTGTTAAACTTTGTTTTTCTTAAAAGTATACGTACTTTCGTCTCGACGTTAAAAGAAACTTTTAACCACGAACATAACTTCCACAGTAACTATTGTATATACTATTCCACTTGCTAATATGAAAATGAGAAGTCAATTAACAGCCTTGATAAGTTATCTCTCTCTAAAATCACAAAGACAGTGAATAAAGAATTTGAGGTGATGCAATATATCTGGATGAGGAAGAGACCAAATATAAATGCAAGAGATAGGGAGAGGAACAGAAACTGACACTTAAATTGGCAGAACCGACTCCTGCAAACCTAAAAGTATACATTCTACTGACTACCACATATGGTATTCCCACATGGGAGTATTTTAATGACATTCCTATACTTGTGAGTAAAACAGGCAAGCATGCAAAATGCAAGTGGCGTGGCTAAGAAAGGCAAGAACTAGTTATATGAATGAAGCATCATTATCATCTGCTTTGACGATTATGAGGGAAGCACATCTGGTATACAGGACCCTTCAGGTTAGTAAATATATTATGTTTTCATAATTTTTTTCTAAGGTCTGCCTGGTCATACCTTTTGGACAGGCTTCTCAATTTATTACTGGAATACTAATGTTTGATCAAAAATACAGTTATTTTATTACAGTTGAATGTATTTAAATGAAAGAGGCAGCTATTTCTTTTAAAGCTCCATTTTTATAAGTGAATGAACTTGGCAATGTTACACAAGCTAATGCACTGACTTTTTTTTTAGGTTGATCCAACCTCAAAATGCAAGAGTCTTATGGCTACATAGAGGCAAACTTCATCTTAAATACTGTTTCAAAGTTCCCTGATGGCACTGTTTCAGACACAATACATGGGTCAGAAAGATATCTCTCCCGGAGATGTCTCTCCCGGGTGAGAGACGAGGGAGGGGGGGTAAGAGTGTATGAGTGTGAAGAGTACCCCCTCGGTGAGAGTCAGGTGGGGCAGGAGTGATTGTGGTGAGTGTTGGTACCTCTCCCCGACCAGAGAGAGAAGTTGGGGGAGAGGTGCAGGGTGTGAGTGGGGTGGTGCTGGACCCTACCAGTGCCGAGAGCGAGAGCTGGTGCACTGGGGGGGTCTTACCACTGCCCAAGAGTGTATGGGAGTGCATGATGGATGGTTGGGATAAGGGACTCTTAATTAAGCCCAAGAATTCCGGAGGCCTGGGAGTGGAGGCTACTGGGTCAGAACCAGCAATCTCTGGGGGCTATATGGCGGGCCATTTGATTTGGGTGGTGACGGGCAGGGGATGGTATGACGGGAACCGGAGGGCAAGCCATCTTTGGGGAAGGCGCCCCCGGTGTTTGTTACCGGTGGTGCGTTCCGGCCCCCCGTGTTCACACCCATGCCCTAGTAAGCAGATCCTCGTGGGCTCCGGTCTCCGGCTGCTGCTGTTGAACGCCAGGTCGGTGAACAACAAAGCCCCCCTTATAAGTGACTTGATCACGGATGAGGGGGCCGACCTGGTGTGTATTACCGAGACCTGGCTGGCACCAGAGGGGGGAGTGGCCCTCTCGGAAATGTGCCCAGCCGGGTTTCGGGTCTGGCACCAGCCGAGACACCGGGGCAGGGGAGGAGGGGTGGCAGCGGTCATCCGAGAGTTTCTTGTGGCCTTCAGGGGCGCTGCTCCACAAGTGGCCGGGTGTGAGACCCTGTTTTTCAAGTTGGGTTCACGAGAACAGTTGGGAGTGTTGCTGCTGTACCAGCCTCCCTGCTGCGTAGCAACCTCTCTGCCTGAGCTGCTCGAGGCTGTCTCGGGGTTGGCAGTGGAGTTCCCCAGACTTATGGTTCTGGGGGACTTCAATCTGCCATCTCTGGGACGGGACTCGGAGGCGGCTCGGGAGTTCATGGCTACCATGGCAGCTATGGGCCTGTCTCAGATTATTCGTGACCCGACTCGTGACACTGGTCTCACCCCGGACTTAGTTTTCTTGTCTGAGCAGTGGCAATGTGATCTGAGGGGAGAGTTACATCTTTCCCCATTGTCATGGTCAGACCACGCCCTGGTGACCCTTAGACTCTCTTGCGCTGCCCCACTCCGCAGGGAGGCGGGACCTATTCGAATGGTCCGCCCCCGGCGACTGATGGACCCAGTGAGGTTTCAGAAGGAGCTGGGGGTTATTCCCGAGGACTTGCTTCACGGTCCAGTCGAGCTCCTGGCCGCGGCCTGGAATAGGGCCGCGGCCGGAGCCCTGGACAAGATCGCGCCTATGCGACCTCTCCGGCCCTGCTTGGCCCGCCGCTCTCCGTGGTTTTCCGAAGAGTTAAGGGCCTTGAAGAGGGTTAAGAGACGTCTGGAGCGCCGCTGGAGGAAGACGAAGACTGAATCTGACCGAACACAATCTAGAGCCGCAGTTAAGGCCTACCTTGTGGCGGTAAGAGCGGCGAAACGTGAATATTTCTCCGCCCTTATTGCATCCGCAGAATGCCGCCCGATGGCCCTCTTTAAAATTACAATATCACTGTTGGGTCGGGAGCAGAGGGAGACCCACCTACGGGGCCGATCGGAAGAGTTTTCTGAGCATCTGCAGGATAAAATTGCTCAGATTCATTCAAAGTTGGACTCCAAGCGTGAGACAGGATCTGTGGAGATGCCAGGGGCTCGTACTTACCACGTTATCTGGGAACAGTTTGATCCTGTTGTGCCTGAGGAAGTGGACAGGATCCTCCGGACTGTGAACGCCACCACATGCCAGCTTGACCCTTGTCCCTCCTGGCTGGTGAAATCGGCCAGTGAGGTGACATGTGGATGGGTCCAGGCGATGATTAATCTGTCCTTGAGTGAGGGGGTGTTCCCGGAGGCCTTTAAGGAGGCGCTGGTGCACCCCCTCCTCAAGAAGCCGTCCTTGGACCCTACCATCCTGGGCAATTTTCGCCCAGTCTCCCACCTTCCCTTTTTGGGAAAGGTGGTTGAGAAGGTGGTGGCGTGGCAACTCCAGAGGATTCTGGAGGAAACGGATTATCTAGACCCCTTTCAGTCAGGTTTCAGGCCAGGATATGGGACGGAGACCGCATTGGTCGCGCTTATCGATGATCTCTGGCGAGAGCGGGATGGAGGGAGTGCGTCCATCCTGGCTCTCTTAGATCTCTCAGCGGCTTTCGATACCGTCGACCACGGTATACTTTTGGGACGGCTCAGGGAGTTGGGGGTGGGCGGCGTAGTTTTGCACTGGTTCGCCTCCTTCCTCCGGGGCCGTTCCCAGTCGGTGTTGACAGGGGAGGAGAGGGCTGACCCGCGGCCCCTGACTTGTGGGGTGCCGCAGGGGTAAGTTCTCTCTCCTCTCCTGTTCAACATCTACATGAAGCCGCTGGGCGAGATCATCCGTCACCACGGGATGAGGTATCACCAATATGCTGATGATACCCAGTTATACATCTCCATCCCGGGTGAAATAGGTGATGCGGTCGATGCCCTATCTCAGTGTCTGGAGGCTGTGGGGGTCTGGATGGGGAACAATAGGCCTCAACTGAACCCTGGTAAGACGGAGTGGCTGTGGATTGATGGCCCCCCTGGATCCGGGAAGTTGCCATCTTTGGCTCTGGGTGGGGTGGCACTACCTCGCTCGGATCCAGTGCGGAATCTGGGGGTCCTCCTGGACTCGCGACTCCTGCTTGAAGAGCAGGTGGCAGTCACGGCCAGGAGGGCCTTTGCACAACTTCGTGTGGTGCGCCAGTTACGCTCTTTCCTGGATCGGGAGGCCCTCCGAACAGTCACTCACGCCCTTGTCATCTCCCGTATAGATTACTGTAATGTGCTCTACATGGGGCTACCCCTGAAGAGTATCCGGAAGCTTCAGCTGGTGCAGAATGCCGCGGCGCGAGCAGTTATGGGTGCCATGAGATCGGCACATGTAACACCTCTGCTACGCGAGCTGCATTGGCTACCAGTTTGCTTCCGGGTCCAATTCAAGGTGTTGGTGATTACCTTTAAAGCCCTACATGGCATAGGACCAGGGTACCTGAGGGACCGTCTCGTCCCGATAACGTCGGCCCGCCCCACCCGTGCATGCAGAGAGGGCATGCTTCAGACCCCCTCGACAAGAGAATTCCATCTAGCGGGGTCCAGGAGGCGTGCCCGCCTTATGGAATATCTTGCCCCCGGAGGTGAGACTGGCCCCTTCACTCCTGGCCTTTCGGAAGGCCCTTAAGACCTGGCTCTGCCGCCGGGCCTGGGACGACAGAGGCGGCAGTGCCTCCTGGGGTTGGCTGGCCCCATAGTAATACAATCCATCCTACGGTCCCCCCATCTTGGATTTTATGTAATTTATTATTAGATTATTATCATTATTATTATTAGATGTATTTTAGATATTGTTTTTGTGTTTTTTAAACTTCAATTGTTGTAACCCGCCCAGAGTCCCTTGCAAGGGAGATGGGCGGGGAATAAATTGAAATAATAAATAAATAATAAATAAATAAATAAATAAATATATCACCAAATATCTAATAATATCACCTAATATATCACCAAAATTGCAAAAAGAAAGAAAACTCCATTATACAGAAATATGCATAGATAGCCTTCTAATAAAACGTAGTAGATTATATAGAAGCAACTGCGAAAAAGTTTTGTTTGCTTAAGATATATACTCTATCCTGTATGGTTGAGAATGCATACGTTGTTATCAGGGTTCAGTCATTTGATCAAGAACAAGGTCTACTCAACAGGGTAGAAGCTGAAGGGAAATTGTTAGATAAAATGTATAAAAAAAAACTCCAAAATTGTGCAAATAATCAAGATGGGAAAATTGTTATCATGAATATTGATGGATGGAGGTATATTCACAGCATTATAAGTGCTTGTGTATAAAAAGAAGAAAGTCACATCTTTGTGGCACATATTACTAAACATTTTCAAGAAGTAGCAATAAAAGCTATAGCAAACTTTCAGAAGAATTTCAAATGCATTGTATGCAGGTTTGTCACATGCAGTGCAAATTTATCTGAGATTAGAAGAAAGTGAAGAACCACCTCCAAATAATAGCATTTATTTGCAGTGCTCATTTAATGTATCCCTTAGCAAAAGATGTTTGGTAGTTCAAAGATAGGTTATATATCGCACACATTACAAACTGTTTTAATTGCTTTCCAAACTGCTCTGACAAATCTCTTGCAAGATGGCCAATGGAAGACTTTCATATATTGACCCTATATGTCATGAACTGGCCTACTTTGAGAGAATTAGTGAATAAGATCATGAAAAAATAGAACTGTCAGGGCTGTAATTCTCATTATGTGGGTACAGTGAAGCACTGAACTTTGATTACTAATCTAAAACCTAATGCTGTGCCTTGAAGGAAGTGCAGAGAAGGACTTGTTTTATTTCTGATGCTGTTGAAATTTGAAAGGAACTAAGTATAACCTTGAAAACAGAAATAAGTGGTGACAGAGTTCCATCCTATTTTCTTACCATTATTCTCAATACCCGATTGACTGTCAAAAAGGGCTTTGGGGGTTCATGAGATTTGATCCAAGATATAGCACTAAAATACTTCTTGTTAATTAACAAAGCAAATTTTGATTTTAAGCAGTGTTTCACTACAGCAGCTCAGCTAAACAAGGAAAATTCTTTTCTTCCCATTCTCCTATCTTATAAACACCTGAGAAGTGGCGACAAATCTATAAAGCAAAGTAAAATCAACAGAGACTTCAGTGATACATGTCTGAGCATTTCTAGGTGAAATTATGCCTCTAGTAGCAAAGTAAAGCCTTCCGTTTCTGGGAAACTACATTTATATTGTATAATCTAGTGTGTTGGTTAAATATAAGCATTACTACATGTTCTATTCCTGCTTCCTAATTAGACATTTATTTATTTATTTATTTATTATTTGGATTTATCCCCGCCCATCTCTACCGTGGACATAGGTAAGAAGGTTAATTAGGGGGTGCAATGGCTCAGTGGTTAAGACGCCAGGCTTGTTGATCGGAAGGTCGGAGGTTCGAGACCTGAGTGCCGCGTGACGGAGTGAGGTCCTGCACTCGCCCCAGTTCTTGCCAACCTAGCAATTCGAAAGCATGCAACTGCAAGTAGATAAATAGGTACCACTTCGGTGGGATGGTAACAGTGTTCTGCGTGCGTCATGCCGGCCACATGACCACAGAAGCGTCTTTGGACAGCACTGGCTCTTCGGCTAAGAAACGGAGATGAGCACCGGCCCCTAGAGTCGGACACGACCGTGCAGGGGAAAACCTTTATCCTAAGAAGGTTAATTATGCTGGCTAAACTCTCTAGCAGTTTCTTTTTTTGGTTGTCTGGATGTGGTCATCCTCTCCTGGTTTCACAGAAGTAATTTATGTTGAGTAGATTTATTCCATGGCAGTCTTCTTTTTCAGTGGATCTTTGGATCCCCTTCCAATTCACATTCATTTCAAGTCTTGCCCTGGGCAATCCTGGAAACAACAAACCTTCAACAGCCAACACTGCCTAGAACAGTGCTTTCCAATCTGCTGCCGTTGGTGACACACCAATGGGGGTGGGGGCGGCATGCATGCCACCACCGTGCACGCCCCTGCTGCCGCCACTTCCGGGTTGTGTGGCGACACACCAAACTGTCGCGACACACAGTTTGGAAAGCTGTGGCCTAGAATCTGTGTTGGTCTACCAGTCGTCATTCCTTCGTCTCCCCTCTTTCCCAGGAGATTTTTCTTTAAATCTCCATCTTCCTTCTCCTTTTGCCAGCTGAGCAGCAGTCCTTTTTTCCTTTAGGAAACTTGTGAAATTGTATGTTTACTCTCAGATCTGAGAAAGAACAATATATTTGGTTGGAATAACATATGTGAGGATAGCAGATTGCCATGGGCAACTGAATGCTGTCAGTCATCCCTTAACTGCTGAAAAAGAATTTGTCTATAACACGGACATTCAGCAACCATGCTTCCATAATAACATTAAAATGTTTTAGGGAAAAAGGGATTTATTCAAGAAATCTAAGTTTGTTTTTCATGTTTTAAAGAAAATCACACCAATTTGCTGGTGGAACTCTCATTAAATACTTGGATTCAATTATAATTAAATAATCTGTTTTTTAACAGCAGTAGCTACTTCTGGTGCTGTAGAAACTGTTTCTTTGGAGTAATTCAATATTGGGGAATAATTTGGAAACTGAAAAAGGCAAGCTTTTTTTTCTGTTTTAGATTCTGAATGAAGAGGAAGACATGACAATTTAATATCTGCATCCAGTATTTAGAATTTATTTTGGTTTGGCTGATTTACCATTTTAATTGTTCTTTTTATTAATAAATGAAAGTTAAAAATGCATGTTCTTTGTTTTTTGTTAACCATCTATTTTAACTGCTTGCTGAAGAAAAGTAGGATGCATATTTTTAGTACAACTTCAGAGTTGTAACACGTAATAGTAAAAGTATCCTGCAAACATACAGATTAATTGGACATGGTTCAGTTCCTAACAATTTCACAAGAGTATATCTGCTTTGTAGTGTCATTTCTTGGGGATACCAAATCATCTTGTCTGCCTCCTGAGGAATCTGTATAACGACCAAGTAACAACAGTAAGAACAGACCATGGAACAACGTACTGGTTTAAGATTGGGAAAGGAGTACGGCAGGGTTGTATACTCTTACCCTACCTATTCAACCTGTATGCAGAACACATCATGCGACGTGCTGGACTTGATGAATCCAAGGCTGGAGTTAAAATCGCTGGAAGAAACATTAACAATCTCATATGCAGATGATACCACTTTGATGGGTGAAAACGAGGAGCTGAGGAGCCTAATGACAAGGTGAAAGAAGAAAGTGCAAAAGCTGGGTTGCAGTTAAACCTCAAAAAAACCAAGATTATGGCAACCAGCTTGATTGATAACTGGCAAAAAGAGGGAGAAAAAGTGGAGGCAGTGACAGACTTTGTATTTTTAGGTGCAAAGATTGCAGACGCTGACTGCAGCCAGGAAATCAGAAGACGTTTACTTCTTGGGAGGAGAGCAATGACAAATCTTGATAAAATAGTTAAGAGCAGAGACATCACACTGACAACAAAGGTCTGCATAGTTAAAGCAATGGTATTCCCCGTAGTAACCTATGGCTGCGAGAGCTGGAAGGCTGAGCGAAGGAAGGAAGATAGATGCTTTTGAACTGTGGTGTTGGAGGAAAATTCTGAGAGTGCCTTGGACTGCAAGAAGATCAAACCAGTCCATACTCCAGGAAATCAAGCCAGACTGCTCACTTGAGGGAATGATCTTAAAGGCAAAACTGAAGTACTTTGGCCACATAATGAGAAGACAGGATACCCTGGAGAAGAAGCTGATGCTAGGGAAAGTGGAAGGCAAAAGGAAGAGGTGCCGACCAAGGGCAAGGTGGATGGATGATATTCTGGAGGTGACAGACTCAACCATGGGGGAGCTGGGGATGGTGACGGCCGACAGGAAGCTCTGGCGTGGGGTGGTCCATGAAGTCACGAAGAGTCGGAAGTGACTGAACAAATAAGTGTCATTTCATTTTTTTAACTGAAAATTAATCTGAAAAAAGTCTGACCCATATTTGCTGTATATTGCAAGTACTTCTAAAAATGAAATCTCTCTCTGTGTACTAGAGATTATATAAAACAATAAGAATGCATTTTACTACAAATGATTATAAATTCTTCCTGAGTAGTACATAAATCATGATTCAGATCTATTTGATTTAAATCAAATCCACCCTGGTTGATGTCTGGTTGTTAATTATCTGTTTAGAAAATGTGTTTAGGAAATACAATAAAATCAAATTCTAGTTTGCCTGATAGAAGGCAAGGTATTTTCTCCATCACAATGATATTCCTAAATTCACTGATAAAAATGGAAGAAGCTTTTCATAATAAAGGAATTAATATAAAGCTAGAAATCTGCCTGCTGCGAAGTTTGGGTGCCTTTGAAAATTAGTCTGGAAATTAGCCCTTGGGAGGGACTGCATCTTGTAATGGTTAAACAGATCTCTCATATTTTCCCTCTCCAATTACTGCCTTGCCTTGCCTTGCCTTACCATCATATAATTTCGTTTCCCCCTTTTCCCTTTGTTCCTAATGCAGCTGCCCTTTCCCTCTTTGCTGGAGAAGTGTATATGTGCATGCCCTTGCATACTTAAGTTTGTATGTACAGTATGATAGAGAATGCCTAGTATATGCAGATAAAGATCAATTTTGTGAGTGGGGTACCTTATTTTATAATAAACCAATTTATTAGCTAATTAACTAATCAATTATTAATAATGACCTTATTAATATTTATAACTAATTAACCAATTAATTAGTTATTTAGTTAATATCAGTATATTTTTTTGTCCTGGTTTTGCCCTTTTTTGCCTGTGCCACTTTTATAACGGGGAATCTCCAGCTGAAGTTGGCATTCTTTCTTGTATTTATTTTTTTGTTTACTCTTCCGCTGTGTGTGCATGGAAGGGATCATCTTCAATTTAGGGTTACTTTGCTTTTGGATAAAACAGAATTCTTACTTTTTAAGTAGTAGCAGTGTACTTTTAATTAAAGTTTCTCTTCCAAGAATAAGTCTATAGAGACAGAATTGCAGATTCTTAGTATCATGGTCCTCCTACCATCTAAAGTACTTGACTTCTTATGTTTACTGTTTTGATAGTTCTGTTCAGTCCTCTGAAGACAGAGCCTTAAATATATTTGAAATGAAATATTTGAAATGCTTGTGAATACTGGATTTAATTGTTAATTTGACTATATAGCAATCTGTTCTTCCCAGAAGGAAGAAAAGAGTTTTTAACATCCAATATCTGTATGGGGGAAAAGAAAGTTTAGTGCATATGTAACATGTTCTATCTTTCCTATACTTTAGTCTAAGGAGAAATAATTGTAGCTATTCTCATTGTTAAAAATGTACTATACCAAGCAATATTTATGTTAATTTCATCTGACTAAATAGATAACAAACATAATAAGCTTAGAATCAACATAATAGGATACACTGCAATGTATTTTGTCCAGATTTTGTATTTTTCAGCATAAAATTCAGCTCAGTACAATCTCAGGCTAAAAGTCTAGTTGCTACTTTGTCTGCTTTTGTTGAAATGAAGAATGTTTGAAATGAATTCATAATTAATTCTTATCATTTCTCATCATTTCCTTTTTTAAATGTTTTGACAATTGTGGGAAAAATGCAACTATTGAATTTCTGCATACCATTTGGTTATGGAAGACACAAGAGATGTGTTAGAAAAGTATCACAAATTCTAAGTACAACTTGGGCAAATATGCATTTATATTACAGTATTAAATAATTGAAATAATTATAAATCTAATAATACATATTGCTGTAAGCAAACATTTTGGTGTACTTGCCACATTAGAAGATTTTAACTATTACTCATATTTCAGCAAGGGCCAGCAGCTTGTCATGTGCTTTCTCGTAATTTTCACTTCACGGCATATGGAAAGAAGAATGTGTCTGCCAAAGTATCTGATTCAGTAAGTTCTTATTGTTGTATCACATATCTGGCTTCTTCGTCCAATTTGGATGTGCTGAAAAAAATAAAGGCAGTCATTCAGTTCACACATTGCTTTAAGTTGCAATGTAGTTTGTTTTTGGATGAGGTGTTTGGTTAGCAAACCATGATGTGGTTTAACCTGTTGAATAAATTGTCAGTTATTCAATAAACCTTGGTTAAAGAAGTAATGGCTTAGCATGTGTATATTTGGCCAGTAAATAAGTATATTTGGGTATGCATTTGTAAAACTTTAGAGCTGGATTCAAAACACATTCCCAGTTTTCCTTATAGAGGATTCTGGCATTCAATCTTGATGGTAGGGATCAATCAAATTTTAGTATATTTATTTACCTGATCTATTTACCTGTTCAAACTGAATACTAAAGATATAACAAATGGTGGCTTGCAGGAATGAAAACTTTTTTTGTTAAAGCATGGGAAAGAATGGAAGCAAAGGATTAAGGACTTGAGCTTAGTGATGCGTCTAATTATCTAAATTATGGAGGATCACAAGCTGGGGAGGGAATATCATTAATCAAAAACCAACTAGAGATATTTTAATTTTTTTCAGCACAGTGCTTAGCAGATTGTGCTGCTCTCTAAGTGTTTTTGTTGTTGTAAAGTGTTTTTGTAAGTGTAAACTGGAATAATAATTTAAATTGTATTTGGGTATTGCAAATATTTCATCAATTTTTCCTCTTAGGGTGTCTGCCTTCTTTTTTTGTTCAGATTTCAACACAGTATCCTGTGGTGGACCATGAATTTGATGCAGTTGTAGTGGGTGCAGGTGGCGCAGGTTTGAGAGCTGCCTTTGGCTTGTCTGAGGCTGGGTTTAATACAGCATGTGTTTCCAAATTATTCCCGACCAGATCTCATACTGTTGCTGCACAAGTAAGAGACCTCTTTTTTTCTGTCTGTCTTTCAAAGCTAGAGGAAGCAAACCACATGCCAACTAGGGTTATATTACATACAGATGTCATTGTGTAGCAGAATTAATGCTAATGCTTGGGGGCATATGTTGCTATTCTGATTTTGATGGATAACATACAGTGCAGTATGCATTGTATATCTATATTGCCTTGGAATATTGACCCCTGGTAAAATTCTGAATCTAATTTTCAAGGGAGAGAGAATCTGGAGCTTTGGAATCAAGTGTTGCTGTATGCTGATAACACCCAATTTTACTGCTCCATATCATTTAACTCTAAACAAATAATTGATTCCCTTGATTGGTTCTAAATTTAACAAATGAGCCAGATAAGCAGAAATTAAACTTATTTACTTATTAGGCTTATATGCTGTCCTAGTTATGTGGCATTCAGCATGTTCTGGATGGGATTGCATTCCCCTTTAAACAACTGGCCCATAGTATGGGAATGGTCCTTGACCCCCAGCTGCATTTGGATTCCCAGGTGTGTTTCTACAGTTGCCAGCTGTTACAATTCCTGAATGAGACAGACTTAGTAAAAATTGCCCATGTCTTGATTGCAACATGACTTGACTGTAGCAATGTGTTCTACCTGCGGTTACCTTTGAGGAGTGTTTAAAAGTTCAGTTGGTGTTAAATACAGTTAGGCTACTAACTGGTCCAGATACTAGGAGCATTTTATGTCTGTGTTGAATACATGTACCAATTGCCCAATTGTTTTTTGGACAGTGTTTAATTTTTAAGGCCCTAAATGATTGAGGACACAATTATCTGAGAGATTGTTGTTCTTGACATGAACCTGCCCAGACTTCAAAGTCAGCAAGAGAGAATGCCTTAAAGATCACTTTCTGATCTTTACAAAAAGGAATTGTATTTGGTTCTTTTTTTTTTTCTTTTAGGGAAGGTGCCAGGGCCATCCCCTTTATCCAGATCTTTTAAATTTAGGTTATTGTTATGGTCAGAAAAAGTCCATGCCTACCATGCAGTTCTCATTTCTTGATCTGGCAAGGAATTAACTCATGTTGATCCCCACATTAAATTTAAATTTGTTATTTATTAACATTTTAATAATGTTGCCTTTAACATAATGGTTTAATTTCTAGGGAGGAATCAATGCTGCTTTGGGGAATATGGAAGGTGATAACTGGAGATGGCATTTCTATGATACTGTGAAAGGCTCTGACTGGCTAGGAGACCAGGATGCAATTCATTACATGACAGAGCAAGCCCCTGCTTCAGTTATTGAGGTACAGTTACTCAGTTTCCTTGGCTGTCTACACACCAGTTATCTTAGCTAAGGAAACTGGTTGACTGAGATTGATAGTATCAATGTGAAAAATAGTCATAAATATGTATTGACTGCCTTTATTTGTCCTTTAATAAAATAGCTATGCTATGTGAAAAGGCCCAGAAAAACTGCTGATGACCTATTTTGTGACAGGACCATTAATTTCTTGATAATTCCTGGTATCACTGATGGTATCCGTTGTGAATGGGCAATCACAAACAAAATGTTTCATGTCATTTAAAACCATTGTAAATCCATTCACAAATTTCAGGGCTGGATCAGAAAAAAAACCCACTTGATTTTTCTAGATTTAGATACCCTAAATCATAGCTTTCCAAACTGTGTGTCACGACACTTTAGTGTGTCACGACACACAGTTTAGTGTGTCGCGAAGCGGCGGTGCGGGGGTGCGCACGGCGGCGGCAATGTGCACGGCGGCGGCGCACCATCAGCGCTTCTGCGTTTTAGCGAGGCCGCTGTGCCTGCCGCTGCCGCGCGCCCCCCTGTGCCGCCGCTGTTGGTGTGTCGCCAACGCGGGCACTTTGGAAAGCACTGCCCTAAATAGTTATAATTGTCTGTTTTAACATGGCCCGTTCCAGTCTACCTAAGTTTACTTAGTATTCTTCATTTCTGCTTTAGTAGTTTTAAGTTTCTTTGGCTTTTCACATTCTGTGATCCAACTGTGTATGTCCTTGAAAAATGGGGAGCTGGCATCATTTGGGGAGCTGGCATCAGCCTTTTGGTTTTGGCTTGGCAGCATCATTAAGTCCAGATTTACTTGTGCAAGACAAGTGCTTCAAACCTGGGGTTTCAGCCATATCCATACAGTTTTCTTAGCAGCAATACGGAAGCAGTTTGCCCCTGCTTTCTTCTGGGCTTGATTTTGTCATTTGTTGTAGGTGGGTTGGCTTTCTTCATGCTAGTACAGATGTACTGGCCCTTATCAGTATAGATTATTCTTAGCTTCACCCTTCCCCTTTTAACCTTACTAGCAAAGGTGACCGTACCAAGAAGAAAAGTGGTTGATGGTTGCAGGTTTTGCTAGGCTTGCCATCTTTCTGACTGATAGACTTTACGTTGCTCCCCCTCAAAATAGTAATTGGTGCTGGCAAGCTATATTTCTTATGCATGGCAGGAGCTTCAGTATTCAAATATTCTCCTCCTAATGTGTGGTTCTCAATTTTTGAGAATTGAATTAATGATACAGTCTTTAAAAATGTATGTGAGCTAACGCAAAAGGTGTTAGGACATGTACGTATAACTCCCTAAATGGTGTCCACATATTGCTAAATGTAAATCATAGTTAAATGAAATTATTGTACTTAAAAATGGCCAAAATCTCATATGATCACTAAATCTCATAAAATTTCAGTGTTTTTACCTAAAATGAGACTGATTGAAAATATCAAAATTTTTTGAAATTGCAGCTATTAAAAATACATATACTAAACTTGTATATGTATTTTTAATAGCTGAAATTTCAAAAGATTTTGATATTTTCTATCAGTCTCATTAGACACTCATATTACCGCAGTCCTGTAGTATTGTCACAGTTCATGAATAGTCTAGGAACTTTGGAGATGTTACCTAGCTAATTTTCAGTAAGTTCTGTTAGAAATACCCAGTTGCATAATAGTGGGTCTTGCAACCAAAACATACTAAATAGATTAAAATGTTGCTTAGCTTATATTAGCTCCTTTAATATTTTTTTTCTGGAATTGAGATATTTTCAGACATATTATGTGTTACCTTACTCTCCTTGTCTTCTTATGCATAATTAAATAGCTTATTTCAATTTGGATTCCTCAGCTAGAGAATTACGGAATGCCATTTAGCAGGACAGAAGATGGAAAGATCTATCAGCGTGCTTTTGGAGGTCAGAGCCTTAAATTTGGGAAAGGAGGACAGGCTCACCGTTGCTGTTGTGTAGCTGATAGGACAGGCCACTCTCTGTTACACACACTCTATGGCCGGGTAAGAAGTTGCTTGTGGGGTGGGGAACAAAGGCACTAGAGTCATGATTAACAGAGCTGCTTCTAAAATTAATGGTGGTGATAGCTTGTGGCTGTCGCTGTTATGACTTACTCAAGATAAAATTTGGTTGACCCACCTACTGTATATGTTGTATGTATAAATAAATATAAGTCAAAATAATAGCTTGTGTGGGTGATACTTAACCATTCAAAATGGTTTATACCCATTTTTAAAAAAAAACAAACCTCTTGTTCAGATAGAAGTTTTTTGCTTTAGTTTTGATCTTAGAAAATATTATGAAGAAACTGTGAAGGTCCCTTGTAGTATGTCTGATCATTGGACCATCTACTCCATAGCTTTCCAAACTGTGTGTCGCGACACTTTAGTGTGTCGCAACACACAGTTTAGTGTGTCGCGAAGCGGTGGCATGGGGGTGTGCGTGGTGGCGGCAGTGTGAGCTGCGGCGGTGGCAGTGGCATGCCATCAGCGCTTCCGCGTTTTAGTGAGGCTGCCGCCGCCGCTGCTGCCATACACGCCACCGCCATGCGCCACCCCGTGACGCTGCCGTGCGCACAAACGCGCCCCTGCGCCGCTTCCGCTGCTGCCATTGGTGTGTCACCAACGGCGGCACTTTGGAAAGCACTGATCTACTCCAAAAGATGGTAGCTAGTGACCAGAAAAGAGAGCTTGGGATTGTTGTGGATACTTTTTTAATTTATTTTTTATTGTTTGATTTATATCACCGCCCATCTCCCCCCACAAGGGGACTTATACTTAATGAAAACGTTAATCCAGTGGGTTCTTTGGAAAATAGTAACTTCCAAGTTAGGCCTTAAGGAAGAAATTCAATATTGCCAGTAAATAGTAACTTTATAGAGTGTGATCACAGTTGAAATACTGTGTATGACAACTGTATCTTAAAAAGGCTATTTTGTGATTGAAAATATGGAAAAAAACCCAAAAATACTGAGGTCAAATCATAATTGGGGAAAACTTAAAACATTTAATATATTTTTAATTTAGAGAACAGGCAAGAGTACACAGTGTTGAGGACATGGGAAGGACCAAGTTTGTCTTTCACATCTCAAAATCTAGAACTTGGACCATCAAGAAAGTTGAATGCAAAGATAAAATTAAGTACTACTACACACAGTGCATAGTTAAACAAATTCTCATCTACACAATGTACAGGCTGCCAATTTGAATAAGTTTAAAATTCATGAAAAAAATGGTATCAAGATGAATATAGACATAGCCTTTAGATAATTTACTAGACCATTTAATTGTAGACCATGAGAATTAATTTTGGGGAATTACAGTATACAGGGCATATGCTCTTCCATTGAGTTATGAGCCCTTCCCAAGAGGCTGTGACTACTCTTTTGTCTCCTAAAGTGTTTCATATCTGAGTGGAAACAATTTACCAAATGTAAATGCTCTTTCTCCTTTTTGTAGAGAATATCTGCTTATACCATGGCTTTCCAAACTCTGTGTCACGACACAATACTGTGTCGCCTGCGGGGCCCAGGTGTGTCGTGTCAAAACCCAGAAGCACTGATGGTGTGCTGTCGTGTGCGGTGGCGGCAGTGGCGGTGGGCCATCAGTGCTTCCGGGTTTTCGCACGGCACACCAGGACACCGCTGCCGCCACCGCTGCAGCACGCGAAATTCCGAAAGCGCCGCAGTGGCGGTGTGCAAAAACCCGGAAGCATTGCTGCCACTGCTGCGGCACGCGAAAACCCGAAAGCCCCCCGGTGGTGGTGGCGCTTCCGAGTTTTCTCGCGCACTACTGTTGGTGTATCACCAACGGGAAAAGTTTGGAAAGCCCTGGCTTATACCATATAAGCGTGCTTATACTGACTCTGAGTATATAGTATCAAAGCCAACTAATATTGGGTCCATATGTCACTGATTACTACTGACAGTTCAATCCCACATGCTCACATAGTTTTGGATTATTCTTAAAATACTTTTTTTTTAAAAAAAAAAGATACATTGAAAGTTTTAGTACAAGTAGTTGTGAAACAACCCCTCTTCCCCATGTAATACTGATCCAGGCTCCTAATATTAAATTATATATATATGATTGCAAATATAATATAATCCATAGCTTTCCAAACTGTGTGTCACGACAAAACCCAGAAGTGCTGATGGCGTGTCGCTGCCGCCCCTGTGGTGCTGAGCGCTGCGACGACGGCAGCGGCGCGCCATCAGTGCTTCCGGGTTTTAGCGTGAAACACGAGGCCGCCACCACCGAAAGCACTGATATAATCCATCCACTCTCCCTTTGTCCTGTTTTGTTAAAGGCATAAGCAAAGCATTTAGTACTCTCTCGTGAACACTTGGCAGATATGTACAGTAAATATACAATTAGGCAACACTTGCACTTTCCCCATAGCAACGTATTTCCATTGATAAAGATTTCTTCTTGCCACCATTTTTTAATTAGAAAAAAAGAAATGGAATGCAGCACCAGAAATAGATTTTGAAATTCTGGCAGAGAAAAATATTCTCAGGAATATAGAATCTTACGTTATATGAGAATCATCTTGATTGCACTGTAATTGAGAAAGTTTTCTAGTCAAAATTTGTACTTTGTTTCTTAAGTTACAGGAAAACAGATTCTGATTGAATGTTAATAAAAAAAAATCCTAACAATAAGTGCACTTGAGCAGTGGAACCATTTATCCAGGAAATTAATAGGCTCTGCTTTACTGGATGTGTTTAAATACAGGCTGGACAGCCATCTATCATGGCTAATAATTTATTTATTTCGGCAAGGGATTGAACTTGATGGTTTAAATGGATCCTTCTAATTCTAGACTTCCATGATTCAATATTATTGTTTTATATTCTCATAAACATACTAAATATTTATAAAGTAGGTAGGTTCTTGGCCAGCTTTATAGTCTAATGAAACAGTTTCTAATTATGTAATGAAATTAATATTGCTGTGCTTTGTAACAACTACAGATGCTTTCTTCTCTTTCTCTCATCAACAGTCGCTCAGATATGATACCAGCTACTTTGTGGAATATTTTGCTCTTGACATCCTAATGGAAAATGGAGAATGTTGTGGTATTATTGCACTATGTATAGAAGATGGCACAATCCATCGTTTCAGAGCAAAGAATACAGTTATTGCCACTGGGTAATATGTTAATAATCATATGAAGAAATGTCAATGCAACATCTGGGCCTTTTTGTTTTTACTCATCCAGCATTAACTTTTTTTCCATATAATGTAATATGCCACTAATTTTTATTCTTCCATGCATTTCTTGTCTGTCTTCTAGCTGAGATAGGGCATGGAATGAGAAATGTAATGTAGCCCTAACTTTCTATACTTTAATGTAGCTATAACACTTTTGTTAAAATGGAAAAAAATTCCAGGAATGTGGCCCATTGCATGGGTGCAACCAATAACTGGAGAGATGGTGGGTTCTGCTTCACTGGATGTGTTCCAGCAGAAGTTAGACAGGAATTCTTTACTATAAATGCCTGCACTGATCAGGGTGTTAGACTTGATGGCCTAAATGGTCTCTTCCAAATTTAAATTTCTATTAAGGTAAAGTTTCATTCTGAGACATGGTTGATAATGTTTGAGGAGCTGGGAGCTGCAGTTTAGCCTTCTGACTTTTTAGTGGGTAGTTGGAAGATATCTTTTGATGTGCTGTCATTGGAAAGATCAGGGATGATTTTTGGTCCATTTTTTCAGCCTTTTGGGTGTTTGCTTTCCGTAGCATTCTCATTCCTAATATTAAGCTCTTTGAAATGTAAAGAAACATCAAGATTGGTTTCAGAAATCGTGATTTTTGATTGTCTATGGGCTGGGGAATGCTGAAGATGGAAAGTTCTCTAAGCTAAAATTGCTCCCATTCCTACCTTAATGTTGTGTGTGTGTGTGTGTGTGTGTGTGTGTGTGTGTTAAAGCAGAAAAATTGTGTTACCAAAATGTGGCCATTTTGCTTCCAAATAGCACCATGATTTCAAACGTGTTGGTGGAGAGTTGAAATGGGGTGATGGAAGGGTATAATTCAAGCTGCAGGTTGCTTATCCCTTTTTAAAGATAGCGGGATCAACATTTCTCAAAGAAACATGGGAATCTGATTTAAGAATATCTCAGACACACTATGAACTACACTTTGGAAGAACTCTACATTGCGATCTATATCAGCAAAGATCAGGGAAAATTACTTAAAAGTGATTCATAGATCGTATTATGCCCCCATAAAAGTTACTGAAATTAATGGGAGAGGCCCAAATAAATGTTGGAAGTGTGATGAAGGAAAATGGCACATGTGGTAGTCCTGTGAAGTTGTACAAAGATTATGGACAGAAGTGGTTAGAGAGATTAACAGCATGGACAACAGAAACTTTAATTATGGTGCCAGGTATGCTTACTGTCATTATTTAGTGAGACAACTAAAAGAACTGAAAATATAACTGTTCAGTTCAGGATGGTTGCTGCAAGTTTGGCTATAGCACAATATTGGAAAAATTCAGAGTATTTGAATTTAGTATGAAAAATTATGGAAAATGAACAAAATATGGTATGAAAAATTATGGAAAATTGTTGTTATGGAAAAATTGACATATAAAAGATGGGAGGTGTTGGGATATACCAGAAAAGTTACCTTTGATTCAATTTGGGAAAGAGTTATCCTTACTGCTTTATCTGCACAAGCTTAATCAGCTTTAAAAATATTTCAACCTCCTCTGTGTTGCTCACAACAGAAGTAGGTTAATGGATAACATAGGGCTGTAGCTTTAAGGCTGCTGAGTTATCCATGGTTGATGGTGAATGATTAGCAAATGCTGCTACAACTAGGAACTGGAATTTTTTAAGTATATTAAAACATTAAAGAAATAATGTTCAGTATTACCACATATATTGGCACTATTGTTACTCATGAAAAAATTGTTTTCCTGACTTATGAGTGGTAGATACTAATTATGAACTTTTTCCAGAGGATATGGGCGCACGTATTTTAGCTGTACTTCTGCTCACACTTGCACTGGAGATGGCACAGCAATGGTTACACGGGCAGGTCTACCTTGCCAGGATTTGGAATTTGTGCAGTTTCATCCCACAGGTAAAAGTTACCTTATTCTGTTGCAGGGAACTAAATTTTGCTGCCAATTCCTTATTTTCCTTAGACTTTTTTAATCAAGATGTTGTGCAATAGAGTATTATGTATGTCTATTCAGTATTTTTATTGGGTAACCTCTTTAATAGATTGCGGGAGTCCTGCTGATCTTGTATACCTTTATTTTAGCAAAGTATTTAATTAAATGTCCCATGAAGTTCTAATTACCAAACTATTTAAGTGTGGGTTTAATTACATGAGAATTTAGCAGATACTAGCAGACTCAAAAATGTACTCAAGGGGCATTCATCAAACTGGACAGAAGTATTAAGTGAAGTGCCCAAGTTGAGTCCTGTACTGCAAAATCTTTGTTAATGACTTGGGCAAGGAGATGGAGGGGATGCATTTACAGATGTCACAAAACTGGGTGTGATAATTCCTAGCTTATAATAGAAATAATGTTCAAAATGACATTGATAGAGAAATGGATTGAAAATAACAGATTGAAATGTAACAGAAACAACTATGAAGTTATTTGGCTAAGACAAAAAAATAAGTTCCAGAAATACAGCAACTGGCTTGCTAATAGTAGTTGTAAAATAATCTTGGAATAATGATTGATTACAAGCTTCATATAAGCAATGAGATGTTGCTGCAAAACAAGGATATTCAAGATTCAACAAAAATACAGGTTTCCATATCACAGGAAGTAATAGTGCCACTGTATTCTGAATTGGTCAGATACTGTGGGTAACATGTTCCCACTATGCAGATTACATGCTGAATAGTGGGAACATGTTCTTCAAATACCTGACATATTACACAAGGGAAGGGCATGACCTGTTCTCTGTTATCCTAGAGTACAGAATTCATAATAGATTTTAATTACAAGAAGACAGATTCTGGTTTACGGCTAGGAAAAACAAATCCTAACAGACCCAATTGTTAATGGAACCATTTTTGTCCATGTTTAAAGCCATTTACTCCAAAAATTCATTTATTTTGATTCTAGCATTGAACAGAGGTTGGATTCAGTGGCCTAAGTAGCATCTTCCAGTACTGTGATTGTATAAAAATTGGAGCTCTGTATCACCCTTAACATTAATCGTATTATAAAAAATACAGGTAGCAAAATAATTATAGGTAGTCCTTGCTTAGCATCCACTCATTCAGTGACCAAAGTTATGATATTGCTGGAAAAAATGGATTTGCGACCATCCTTGAATTTACAACCATCGCAGCACCCCTGCAGTCATGTGATAAAAATTTGAGCCAGCCCATATTTACAACTGACCCCCGCCCCCCAGCTGACCATCTTTGCCTTCCTCCCCTCCACTGGGCTCACCATCCCGGCCACGCATGGGGAGGCGCTGCGGCAATGGGACTTCTTATCGTACCGTGGCTCTGGGGCTGCTTGCCCCTTGCACACCCTCCTCCACCCAGCAGCAGCCAGCCCCACCATGCCAGTCACCCACGCACCCTCCCCGAACTTCACTGCTCTCATGCCTCGCCGGCCACCTGTGCACCCTCCCTCACTCTCCCCCAGCCCCGCTGTGCTCATGCCACACTTTGCTGCCCACCTGCGCACCCTCGTGCACCCTCCCCCACCCGGCAGCAACCACTTACCTGCCTGCTGGCAAGCCACCTGGGGCTTGTAAGTTCCTGCCTGCTTCCCCACTGACTTTGGTTGTTGGAAGCCGGCAGGAAGTTGCAAGGAGGTCCTTGCTTAACGACCCACGATTCTCACAGTAACAATGCAACGGGACTGTAGGGATTGTGACGGTAATCAATGCAGTCACGGATGTTACGTTTTACAACTGTATCACCTAGTGACAGTAATTTTGGTCCCAATTACCTTCATTAACTAAGGACTACCTTTAAAGCTTGAAATATTAAAAAAAAACGCTAAAACGTTTATTACAGAATAAGCTTTGTAGTGCTGTGCTAATTTTGTCTGGTGCAGATAGAGACATTTTAAGTTGGTGAGTGGAAAATATGGGGAAGCTAGTCAACTTTGGAATTAAAAGGTTCTGACAGGTATAGAACAAAAAAATGCCTGTTTCTATGTGAAGTTTCTTTTATGTGTTAAATTTATGGGGAAAAAAAGGGATGCCCATATAAGAAACCAAGGAAGTTTAACTTTCAATTAAGGTGGAGTAAAATGGTACTTGATAGAAAGTTGGAAAG
Source organism: Charina bottae (assembly GCA_023362775.1). NCBI lineage: Eukaryota > Metazoa > Chordata > Lepidosauria > Squamata > Charinaidae > Charina > Charina bottae. The sequence continues at coordinate 3,158,930 of JALMGJ010000028.1, read as the reverse complement.
TTTTATTTATATCCTCCTCTAGGCATTCACTTGCAAGATATTTATAAGGTACTGTAGATAGTGTTTTCATCCCTTGAGACACCTAATGAACTTGGCTGATGTTAAAAAGCTAAACAAGGTTGGACCTGGTTATCCCAGGAAATCCCAGGGGTAGAATGGGAAATAGGAAAACAATCCTGGAAGAAGGCAACAGCAAAACCATTTTATGTTGTCAAGCAAACTATACGGACATGTCTGTATAATCACCAGTAGTCAGGCTTGACTTGAAAGAGACTACTTGTACTAAGGTAATTCAGTGAAAAATTGCCAAGCCATAATTTGAAGCTAACATCTGTAGAGTGTAGTTCAATTTATTAGGTGTTATACTACATCAAACGTTAAAACAGCAGTAAATCCTGTTTCTGAGAAGATGGAGGTCATTGGTAAAATGTTGTAATTTTAACATGTTTTGCAGGTATTTATGGAGCTGGCTGTCTTATTACAGAAGGCTGTCGTGGTGAAGGAGGTATTTTAATTAACAATGAAGGAGAAAGGTTTATGGAGAGATATGCTCCAGTTGCCAAAGATCTAGCTTCCCGGGATGTTGTGTCTCGTTCTATGACTATTGAGATCCGTGAAGGAAGGCAAGTTCAATCTAACTATCAAGTCCATAAATGTGATTATAAAAAATGCAGAGCACAGTTGGTTAAATTTTTCTAACTCAGCATATTGTATCTTAAATAATAAAATACTTTCTCTAAAATATTTACAAGGCTAATTTATAGACGTGTTAATGGGCAGGGAAATAAAAAAATCCAGCTAAGATTTTTAGCTAGATTCCATAAGTAACATGTTTTGAAAAGTCTCCATGAGAAACAATGAGAATAGTGCTCTGCTGTCATCAGCTGAAAAGCTTACTTAGATTAAAATCTGTTGAGTCCCACCATTTTTTAAAACAGAAATAACACATTTTCCCAGTTACTTTAAATGAACCCTCTTGCTGGCATGAGTTAAAGATAGGGCAACTAAACTATTTAATAACTCTCATTTAGTGCAGTACTCCTCCTTTACAAGGTTTTCTAAGTCCTTTGATTTTCTTTTCAAAAAACGTCTCCTTGATTAGTTTTCTGTAGGCACAGGAATTTGGGGTGGGGAGACATTGGCAGTCAAATTGCCAAGTACACACCTAATAAAAACACTTGACAGTTTTCTCTTATGATATAATTATTTGTTGGTCTTTGACTTAAAATGTTTGTAATGTTAAGGAGTAATATTAAGGAAAAAATATCTATTTAACACTCCTGTTTTTAATAATTTTAGTATTTTAGTCTTAGTAATATTAAGGAAATTTTAGTAATATTAAGAAAAAAATCTTTATCTCTATTTAACACTCCTGTTTTTAAAATAACAATAACAACAGAGGTTGTGGACCTGACAAAGATCATGTGTACTTGCAATTGCACCATTTGCCACCACAGCAGCTAGCAATGCGTCTTCCCGGGATTTCAGAAACTGCTATGATATTTGCTGGTGTGGATGTAACAAAAGAGCCTATTCCTGTCCTACCTACTGTGCATTACAATATGGGAGGTATTCCTACAAACTACAGAGGACAGGTAATTTTTCAAAAATAATATTTGTTAGTTAAGAATCATTTTAATAGACCACTCTGGGTTTTTATTTCTGTACACTGTTTAAAGTTCTGACAATACTTAAAAATAGATACTCCTTTAGTTTTCCTCCTGGGCCTTAGCCTAGTGTCAACAATTCTTTTTCTTTTTGATTACAAGAGATCATGTCATGTCTATACATAAGAGTCCCTCTTTTGTGGGTGATGGGCAATGGCAAAATTTGAAAAATAAATAAATACACGTGTGTATCTATATCTATATATTTTTTAAATGACAGGTAATTACACATGTGAATGGCAAAGATCAAATAGTACCTGGTTTATATGCTTGTGGTGAAGCAGCTTCTGCCTCTGTTCATGGTGCTAATCGGCTTGGTGCAAACTCGCTTTTGGACTTGGTAGTCTTTGGTCGTGCCTGTGCTCTTACTATTGCAGAATCATGCAAACCTGGTAGGTCTCTTTCTTTTTCAACTTTTAAAATGGTGTATCTTAAACTTTGCTATGCTGAATTTTATAACAGACTTAAAAATTAAGAATGCTTCATTTGTGTCTTCACTTAATTGCATTTCTAGGTATCAACTTGTGCTTGAATTTGCATGTAAGTTATAATACTACTGGGGGGGTTGCTTTCATCACATTGCCTGTGATGAACTGTGTTATCTAATGTCATGTGGGAGCTATGCTGCTTAGGACATAATTCCTCTGTGCTTCCCCAAATCAACAAACAAACAAATTTAAAATATGTGATCCAGAACATGCTAACTCTGTCAGAATGTATGGGCCAGGCAGAAACTATTGGAGAGAGGCAATTCCTTAAATAACCAAGCCCTATGCCATGAACAGTTCTATAGGTGATAACCAGCACCTTGAATAGCATCTGCAACTGAATGACCCCTTCCAGATTAATGATTCCTTGAACTATGCCAATACTAATTGTCAGTTGTAGGTGAGAAATACAGTATTAAAGAATCACGTAGAATGGATTCTTCTGTATTTTGATAAGATAGTAACATCCATTGTTACTCAGATCTGGAAAGCACTCTAACTTTGCATTGATATAGGTGTCAAAAAGTTAGTTTATTGTTCTGAATATGTCTGTCTTGCAGATATATTGAAAAATATATTAGGAAGTAATGGAATATGGGTAATATTACCTGTACCCTCCAAAGAAACCCAATGAAATTAAATAATAACTGTGCTTATTCTTATTAGGAGAATCAGTTCCATCAATTAAATCAAATGCAGGTGAAGAATCTGTTGCAAACCTTGACAAACTGCGTTTTGCCAATGGAAATGTAAGAACATCAGAACTGAGACTTAATATGCAAAAAGTAAGTAAGATCTTTGGATTGGAGGACAAGTTGTTTTTAGTTTGAACTTGCAACACATGATTAATGTATCAACTAGATTTCAGAACTTTCTTAATATTTATTTTCTAAAAGATTTTCTACCCTTGACGTTTCCAAATCGAACACCAATCCATCCATCCATAACCTAAATATTGATAAATTATTGAGGTCTAATTTGGTATGGTTACATTGTTGGGTTCAGCAACTTAAATTGAAGTCTGTTTAGCCACAGAGTTCCCTAAGTTGTGTTTCTTGTATCTCAGCTTTTTAATTTGATTCAAAGGATTCTAATAATATTGCTTGTTTGCTGCATGGAGGAATTGCAGGATACAAATGTATCTCCCATAAGTTTTGGAAATGGTTGTTCTAAACAAAGGGGATTTATTTTCTTGCACAGAACCATAACACATTCCTCTTTCTTCTATACTACTTTTAGCTGCTACTAACTTTGTAGATATTTTTCAATAAATGATGAAATAAATTTTCTGTTTTGTACAGAGGCTGATAAAGTAGTGTATTATAAGAATTCTTATGTACTGACTGATTGATTAATTATGTGCCATCAAGTTAGTGTTGATTCTTAGGGACCACATAGATATATTTCTCTAGGATGATCTGTCCCTAACCTGGTTCTTCAGATCTTCTAATGGTATACCCTTCATCACTGTAACCGAGTCCATCCATGTTGCTGCTATAGTCATCCTCTTCTCTTTTCTTCTGCCTTTCCCAGCATTATGGACTTCTCCATAGAGCTAGGTCTTTGCATAATGTATCCAAAGTATGATAATTTGAACCTGGTCATTTGTGCCTCAAGTGAGAACTCTGGGTTGATTTGTTTGATTATTAATTTGTTTGTTTGTTTTGGCTATCTATGGTATTCTCAGCAGTGTTCTCCAACTTCCTATCCTGCCTCTTCAAAGTCCAACTTTTGTTTCCATGGAGTGTCTCATTGCCTGCACCATTCTGATCTTTGTAGGTATAGACACATCCCAATATTTGAATATCTTTTCTAGGGCCTTTGTGGCTACTCTGCTGCTAGTCTGCTAATCTTGACTGCTGGTTCCCTTACTGTTGACGATCCTAAAAGGCAGAAGCTATCCACCATTTCAGTATCTCCATTGTCAGTTCTAAAGCTGGTTGCTGTACCTGTTGTCATTAGTTTGGTTGTCTTTATATTTAAACTTAGTCTCATTTTTCCCCTGTGCTCTTTGACTTTCATTACTAGACCTAGCAGATCATTTGATCAACTGCATTGGTCGCGCTTATGGATGATCTCTGGCGGGAGCGAGATGGAGGGAGTGCATCCATTCTCGCTCTCTTGGATCTCTCAGCGCCTTTCAATACCGTCGACCACAGTATCCTTTTGGGATGATTCAGGGAGTTGGGGGTGGGCGGCGTTGTTTTACGCTGGTTCGCCTCCTTCCTCTGGGACCGTTCCCAATCGGTGGTAATAGGAGAGGAGAGATCTGACCCTCGACCCCTCTTGTGTGGGGTGCCTTAGGGTTCGGTTCTCTCTCCTCTCCTATTTAACATCTACATGCATACATACATCTGGGCAAGATCATCCGTCACCACGGGATGAGGTATCACCAGTATGCTGATGATACCCAGTTGTACATCTCCATCCCGGGTGAAGTAAGTGTTGCAGTCGACACCCTTTCTCAGTGTCTGGAGGCTGTAGGGGCCTGGATGGGGAACAACAGGCTTCAGCTGAACCTTGGTAAGACGGAGTGGCTGTGGATTGATGGCCTCTCAATTTCCAGGAAGTTGACATCTTTAACTCTGGATGGGGTGGCACTGCCCTTTTCAGACTCAGTGCGAAACTTGGGGGTCCTCCTGGACTCACGACTCCTGTTCGAGGAGCAGGTGGCAGTCGTGGCCAGGAGGGCCTTTGCACAGCTTCGGGTTGTGCGCCAGTTGCGCCCCTTCCTGGATCAGGAGGCCCTCCAAACAGTCACTCATGCCCTTGTCATCTCCCATATAGATTACTGCAACGCGCTCTACATGGGGCTACCCTTGAAGAGTATCCGGAAGCTTCAGCTGGTCCAGAATGTAGCTGCACGGGTAGTTCTGGGTGCTATAAGATCAGCACATGTAACACCACTACTCTGTGAGCTGCATTGGGTACCAGTTTGCTTCCGGGTCCAATTCAAGGTGTTGGTTATCACCTTTAAAGCCCTACATGGCATGGGACCAGGGTATCTGAGGGACCGTCTTATCCTGATTACATCCACCCGCCCCACCCAATCATGCAGGGAGGGCATGCTTCAGATCCCATCACTAAAAGAATTCCATCTAGCGGGGTCCAGGAGGCGTGCCTTCTCTGCGATAGCACCCGTCCTGTGGAATATCTTGCCCCCTGAGGTGAGACGGGCACCCTCGCTCCTGGCCTTCAGGAAATCTTTAAAGACCTGGTTCTGCCGCCTTGCCTGGAACGAAGGAAATAATAGTTCCTCCTGGGGGTGGTTAGCTTAGTAATATCCTCTTTTTAAGAACACACCATCTTTTGGATTTCTATTTTTTATTTTTATAGTATATTTTAGATGTATAGGTTTTTAACTTTTTATAATGTGATTGTAAACCGCCCAGAGTCTGCCATGGTGGAGATGGGCGGTGATAAATCCAAATAATAAATAAATAAATAAATTTGCATTTTCAGCTGTCAGACCTGAATATGAACATAGTGCAGGTTATTGATGTGTCTTCCTCCAATTTTAAAACATGTTCATCTTCTTCCAGTCCAGCCTCCCTCAATATATATTTTGCATATAGCTAGGCTGACCATATATTCCTTCAGACGAAAACGGGACTTTGGGGATGGCAAAACGGGACAGGGTCTTATGCCACCATGCCGGCCTCCAAACCCCGCCCCCCAGTCCACGCAATTGGCTCCCGCCTGCAAACCCCGCCCCACACGATTGGCTCCCGCCTGCAAACCCCGCCTTCGAAAGGGCAGGCTCCGGGGACCCCGAAAATGCCCTCAGTCTAGGCAGGGAGGCTGCGCGCACGCGCATGTTGCCAAGGGGCGCTCAGCTGTTCTGCGGGGAGAATTTCCACCTCGGCTCCAGGGCAGCGTGTGCATGTGGGGAGGGGAGGCTTTTGCCTCCCTGCCAGAACCGAGGGCATTTTCGGGGTCCCCAGAGCCTGCCCTTTCGAAGGGGCAGCGGCAGCAGCAGCAGCAGTGCTGCCCCTTCGAAAGGGCAGGCTCCGGGGACCCCGAAAATGCCCTCAGTTTAGGCAGGGAGGCTGCGCGCAAGCGGCGCTCAGCTGTTCTGCGGGGAGAATTTCCACCCTGGCTCCAGGGCAGCGTGTGCGTGTGGGGAGGGGAGGCTTTTGCCTCCCTGCCAGAACCGAGGGCATTTTCGGGGTCCCCGGAGCCTGCCCTTTTGAAGGGGCAGTGGCAGCAGTGGCAACCCGGAAGTACCGCCAGCGGCACTTCCGTGTTTTTGTTTGGGAAGCCCTGGCCTAGAGTGTGTGTGCGCGCGTGCGTGCGCGCGTGCGATTACGCTGAGCAAGTAATCTGCGCGCATGCACACACACACACACACACGCACCCTCTTTCCACAACCTTCCCGTGCCTGCTTTCCCTGGCCTCACCACTGCTGGGCAGACAATCTCTGGATCAGGTAAGGAGGCAGGAACCTGGACTGTGGTGCTGCTTCTGCTGCTGGGCTCGCACGGGGCAACTGGGCTTCCAGTTGCCGCGTTGATAGGGCCTCTTCCGGGCTGCCTCCAATGGCAAGTCCGGCTCCAGTCCTCCTTCCTGTCTTCCTGTCCTCCTTTCCTTTAAAAAAGGGACAAAATTGAGATTTTTATCAAAACTACGGGACGGTTGAAAAATGCTAAAATAATGGGACTGTCCCATTCAAAACGGGACGTATGGTCACCCTACATATAGCCTTATCTCCTTTGCCAACATGGAGTCAGTCTCTATCACCATATGCTATCTGTACTGTGGTTTCCTGACCTGTGTATAGGTGGAGTCCTTGGTGCTCTCTGAGCTTTGTTTTCTTGCAGACGTTTCATTGCCAGACTAGGCAATACCTTCAGCTTCTGAAGGCAATGAAATGTCTGCAAGAAAACAACCAGGCTCAGAGAGCATCAAGGACTCCACAGTTCAAGCCTGAGCTACAAATATTCTCTTCGATTGGTACTGTGTATAGGTTTCACATGAGATTAAGGAAAAGTTCTGGGATTCCCATTGTTCTAAGCACACTGCACAGCCTGTCATGATTGACACAATCAAAGAACTTTCTATAATCAATGAAGCACATACTCAATTATCTACCCTATATCAGCAATAATGTCTCATGTTCCCCAACCTTTTCTAAATCCATCTTGAATATCTGGCATCTCACTTTCCATGTAGGGTTCTAATCTGCATTGAATGATCCTAAGCGTTATTTTGCTAGCATGTAAATTAACACTATAACTATATAACTATAAATTTAGACAATTATAATATAATCTATAAAACCCTATTACAATAAAACCCTATTACAATAATGACATGTTTATTTATCTAAACCAGGGGTGGGGAATCTTTTTTCTGCCAAGGGCCATTTGGATATTTATAACCGGGGACTGGGGGTGTGGGGGGCGGGGTTTCTGGGATTTCCGTGGACCGGGGGCCGGAGTTTGCGGGCAGTAGCCAATCACAAGCACTGGGGGGCGGGGTTTGCGGGCGGGAGCCCTGCGGGCCTTAGGCGGGAGCCCCGCAGGCCTTATACAGCCCGCGGGCCTGACGTTGCCCACCCCTGATCTAAACGTTAATAGATCTATCATCTTAATAGTATGTTGTAAAATATATATCCTAAAAAATTATTAAAAAATGGCTAAACAAAGTATTAATAAAAATAGAAAAATATACACAATTCCCTACTTCTTTAACCGGTTTTGCCTTATTATCATTGCAGCAGCACAGAATTTTGCTACTGCACGTGTAATAACTGGGTTTGAATCCTGCAGAAGATGGTTCTCAAAAAAACTATCAGGTCTCCCTGGACATCTTTCTATTAGGGGATAAATATATGTTGATCTAATATCCCTATAATATTTACATCGCAATAGAACATGAGTGATGTTTTCAACTTCCTTAGTGCCGCATGTACAAATTCTTTCTGCTAAGGGGTTTTTATTATACCTGCCTTACAGGAGTGCTGATGGAAGGATATTAAATCTAGCTCTAAAAAATGCTATTCTAATCTTAGGAAAGGTTAGGTCTTTCTTGCTGGTTCCCATGTACTCCATCTTATCTGATTCCTGCTGTGCGGAGGTAACCTATTAACTTCTAGCTGGAATTCCATATCTCTGATTCTGTTAATAACCATTTGCTTGGCTTGATCGTAACCTAATGATTTTAAAAATAATGGAGACAACCCATATAAAGCCAGCTTGTACTCTATTGCCTGTTTCCAGGGAGAGAGAAAATTATCAATCAGGACTAGAGGGGTCAAACCTACTGGAAGGAATTGAATTTTCAACCAAAAGGTTAACATCATCTTCCAGGCCCTAACCAGTATTTGAGGCATTCCTGTTTTAGTCTCATCTGGGCATTTGCTGTTCTGCTGGGTGCTGCTAGAATTTATCACAGGAATTTTGTTTGTACTGTTTCTAGTGATTCTTTCTTCAAGAAGATTCCTGCTTGTGTGTAAGGTGCTCCTCTCCGATGCCCTGAAACCCCTTTTTCTTGAGTAAACCACAGACTCATGATTTCTAAGAAGTAAAAAGGTTTATTCCGGTACATGAAGGCTTAACACGAACAAAGACTTGAATGAGCAGACATAGCATGGTACAGTACATTTAAGCATTTCCCTCCCATTGTTCATAGTTGCTGACACGTGTTGTTTCCCAGCTTCAGGGTGCTAGACAGTCGGTCAAGGAGATGTGTAGTTCAGTTTTGCAAGTTGGTGTCAACAGGCATTCTCCCCGCGCTGCTGTCTCTTTCATGTCAGTTTCTAACTCCCCTTAATCCACATGCCCGTCTGACTTAATGGCAGAGGTCTGCCGAACTCTGACATGCTACCGGCCCAAGATTTCCTACCCACCACCACGTACACACTTATTTAACTAATTTCTACATTTACAATTAAAACGTTTCCCCTGGTGTTTCCGTGATCTGTAACGAGAAAAGAAAATCAAATCGGTTAAGCAAGTTATTTCAATGGGGTTTGTCAGGGAATTCCCTATGAAAAGTCCTGACTGATTTCGGAGCGTGTGTGTGTTTTGTGCTAACCCATTCCTTGTGTCCCACCGCAGATGTTGCCATTTCACTAGGTATTGTAGTTGTCATTTGTGCTGTCAGGAGTCCAGGTTTTTTTCTATTTCGAAGTGTGGTTCTCCGTTTACCACCAGTGGTTCTGGTTCAGCCGGTTCTGGGTGCCACTGCACGGAAGGATGATATTGCTTCAGCAAACTAATATGGAAAACCGGGTGCACCTTTCTCAGCGCTTTCGGGAGCTGCAGCTTAGCCGTTACAGGGTTAATTACTGCGATAATGAGGAACGGACCTATGTATTTCGTTGCCAGTTTTCTCGACGGTTGTGTGGCCCTTAAGTTCTTTGTGGATAGGTACACCCTGTCCCCTATTTCAACTCCCATTCCGCTGCTCTCTTGCGGTCCACGTATTTCTTATAATTAGCTTTCGCTTCCTGCAACGTCTGTAACATGACCGGCTAATTGCTTTTTACTTTTGCGATCCATTCATCTGCTTTCAATGGGGCACCGACTTCCTCATTTTGGGTCATTGCCATTTCTGGTATAGTTACAAAGTCTTGACCCGTAGCAATTTTAAACGGTGAAAACCCCGTGCTTTGATGCCAAGCGTTATTATAAGCTACCTCAGCGAAAGTCAACAGCTCTACCCAATCGTTTTGCTGGTAACTGATGTAACACTGGAGGTACTGCTCCAGTACTGAGTTAAGGCGTTCAGACGAGCCATCTGTGCACGGATGGAACGCACTACTCAGTCCTTGTTCTGATCCAATCAGTTTTAAAAAGGCTTTCCAGAACTTGCAAGTGAAAGTACTGTCGCAATCGCTTATTATGCGTTCGGGCGTTCCGTGAGCTCAGTAGATGTGTTGAATGAACATCCTAGCCAGCTTAGGTGCATTTGGAATCCCATTGCAAGCAATGAAGTGAGCTTGTTTGGAAAATAAGTCAGTGACTACCCAAATAGCCGTTTTCTTCTTGCTTACTGGTAAGTCTACTATAAAGTCCATGGCAATTTGCTTCCATGGTTGTGTTGGGTTTGCCACGGACTGCAGCAGCCCTGTGGGTTTCCCCATTGTCCTTTTAGCCGTTGTGCATACTGGGCAAGTTTTCACATAAGATTTTACATCTTTGCGCAGCGTTGGCCACCAAAATTTCCTTCTGACTAAGTGGATATTTTTCACGAACCCAAAGTGTCCAGCTGTTCTGTGATTGTGATTTTTCTCCAAAACCCCTTTGCGCAAATTTTCTGGGACGTACACCTTATCATCTTTCCACCAGAACCCATTGCTTTCATGGAGTGTGTGTTTGTTCTCCCCCCACCATGTGTCCTTCAGTGTCTCAGCCCGCAAGTCCGTTTCAAAAGGGCTGCTCACTGCCAGTCTGTTGGCTTTGCTGCGTGTGATTGCCATGTTTCCCTCGACCCTTTCAGGCTGTTCCACCTGCCTCTGTAACCCGTCTGCCTGTGTGGGTAGGATGATGATGTCATCCTACCCACTCAATGATGTCTTCTGTCCTACCTTCGTGTTGTGGAAGGCGTGACAGTGCATCAGCTAGATAATTCTTCTCGCCAGGGAAGTACTGCAGGGTAAAATTGAACCTGCTAAAAAACTCGGCCCAACGCAGTTGCTTTGGGTTTAACTTCCTGGGCGATTTGAGTGCTTCCAAGTTTTTGTGATCCGTCCATACCTGGAATGGCACGGATGCCCCTTCCAAAAGGTGTCGCCAAGTTCCTAGTGCGTGCCTGACTGCGAACGCTTCCTTCTCCCACACATGCCATCTTTTCTCTGTCTCACTAAACTTTTTAGATATGTAAGCACACGGTCTTAATTTCTTGTTGTCATCTGCCTGCAGCAATATTGACCCAACAGCATTATGCGAAGCATCCGTATGAATTATGAACAGTTTCTCCACTTCTGGATGCTTGAGAATGGGTTCCTCCGTGAACAACGCTTTTAGTTTATCAAATGCTTCCTGGCATTCCGGGGTCCACACTATTTTTGTACTGGGCAATTTAGATTTAACCCCTGTGCCTTTGCTTTTGGTTTTTAATAAGTCTGTGAGGGGCAAAGCAATCTGGGCAAAATTTTGAATGAACTGCCTGTAGAACCCTGAAAACCCGAGGAACGCCTGGAGTTGTCTACGGGTTCGGGGGGGGGGTTCCCACCCCAACACCGCTTTCACCTTTGCAGGGTCCATTTCAATCCCTTTATGTGAAATTCGGTACCCCAAAAAGTCCAAGCTTTCTTTGTGGAACTCACACTTGTCAAGCTTTACATACAGTTTCACCTCCAATAACTTCTCTAAAACTCTCCTGACTAGTTTCATGTGCTCTTCCATGTTATCAGAGAAAATTAAGATATAATCCAAATACACAATTACCCCTTTGTACAGGAATTCATACAGCACTTCATTAATCAATCTCATGAATATTCCCAGGCCTCCAGCAATCCCGAACGGGAGAACCCGGTATTGAAACTGACCCAGCGGGCAATTAAACACTATTTTCCACTCGTCCCCCTCCCGTATGTGTACCCGGTAATAAGCCTCTCTCACATGTAATTTTGAGAAGATTTTCCCTTTCGACAGTTGGGCTAACATGTCCTTCAATAACGGGAGAGGGTATTGGTTAGTTACTGATATTGCATTGAGCCCCCTGTAGTCAGTGCAGAGACGAAGAGACCCATCTTTTTTCTTTCTAAATAGGACAGGAGCTGCCAGGGGAGAGTTAGCCGGTTCGATAAACCTGCGCGCCAAGTTCTTGTCAATAAACTTATGCAACTCCTGCAATTCCTTCTGGGTCATAGCATACATTTTGGGTTTAGGGAAAGGCGCTCCTGGGATGAGTTCAAATGCAGCATCCGAATTTCTGTGGGGGCTCAATTGCTCACACTCTTGCTCGCTGAACACCTCTACCACAGGCAGATAGTTCTCTGGTATTGAGCTTTCCCCCTTTTCCTGATCCTCTTCCCAAAACTCAGTCCCAGCCGCCCCCACTTCTAAGCAGTCAGTTACTATATCATTGTCCATGCCTAGATAAGTCCCGTCGATAAATTCAATTTCTCCTGAAGCCCAATCAACGAGGGGGTTCCTCGTCCTAAGCCATTTCAGTCCTAACACGATGGGTTGCGTTGCAATGGGAGCCACAATGAACCGTAATGTCTCTACGTGGGTCCCGAGAGTCATTTGAATTTCCTCTGTAAAATGCTCAACTGGCCCCCCTTTCATTTCTGACCCGTCCAATTGGCAAAATGTGATGGGCGTACTTAACTTCAGCAATTTAAGTCCCATTTTGCTCGCTACGGACGGGTGCATTAAGCATCTAGAGCAGAGCTTTCCAAACTTTTCATGTTGGTGACACACTTTTTAGACATGCATCATTTCGGGACACACTCTTACAGCAGGGCACAAGGCAGGCACTAGGACCTTCGTGGAATCACAGCAGGTTTGGAGGCAACAGGGCACAAGGCAGGCACTAGGACCTGCATGGAATCACAGCAGGTTTGGAGGCAACAGGGCACAAGGCAGGCACTAGGACCTGCGTGGAATCACAGCAGGTTTGGAGGCAACAGGGCACAAGGCAGGCACTAGAACCTGCGTGGAATCACAGCAGGTTTGGAGGCAGCCAGGCACTAGGACCTACGCAGAATCCTGGCAGGGCTCGGAGGCAGCAGCAGCCGCGACACACCCAGACACTGCAGCCAACACACTAACGTGTCCCGACACACAGTTTGGAAAGCTCTGATCTAGAGCAACCAGAGTCCAGCATCGCCACCCCCCAAAGTCGCTCCCTCCCATCCAAGGTTTGTAACTGTACCTTGAGATGCATTGTAGGGCATTTGCTGTGACATCCCATTTCGTTGCGCCCCTTTCCAAAGGCCTGTCCCGTGGCGCTCTTTAGAACAGACCTTGGTCGTTTCCCGCCGGCTGGAATTCGATGTTAGATGCATCGCTGTCGTCTTCCACATACTGTGGAGTTTTCCTTTCCTCCATTGCTGCCGCCGCCCCTTTACGTTTTGTGGTTGCTGCCTTGTCGCCTTTGCTGTCCGCTGGTTTCCTGATGGGTGCCTTGTCTCTGGAGGGTGTCTTGTCTTGAGAGCAGTTGCTTATTCGGTGTCCTTCCTTCCCACAACGGAAGCATAGTCCCTCTCTCGTTCGTTGTTCTTTCTCTTCTTCCCAATTTCTCTGCTTAGTGTCTTTACGGGGGGAGGGCGTGTAGTGTCCTTGTTTCTTCCGCAGGGTGTGGAAATTTCTGATAGTCTGTAATTGCATTTGACTGTGTTCCACTTTCCCTGCCAGCTGAATCCACCCCTCTAGGGTATCGGGATCCCCTCTTCCCATTGCCAATTCAATCAAGTCCTGCCGCAACCCATACTGAAAGTATTCAATTTGGAAAGCTTCAGGCCAATTAGGCAATTTGCTCAAAATTTTCTTAAACTCCATAGCATATTCAGCTACCGTCCTATTCCCTTGTCTCAAGTTTTGTAACCGCACTCTCACAGACATTTTAGATAAAGTGTCCTCGAACCGTTTGCGTAAAGCGTACATAAACTTTCCAAAATCTTGTAGCTCACTAGCCCTGGCATCGTACATGACTACCAGCCAGTCAGCCGCCTCACCTTCCAAAAAACTAGAGACATACCTTACTTTTGCCTCCTCCATTTGGAAAGTGTCCTCAAATTCCCCCATAAACCCCCTCACGTGCGTCAAGAAACAGGCCAGTTTCTTAGGGTCCCCATCAAATTTCATTTTGAGTCCGCTTAATCCTGCCGGTACATTTGTGAGCAAAGTCCGGCGCTGTCCAAACAGTGGGGTAAGTTGCGGCTGGCTGTAAGAGTGAGGTTCCTCTTCTTCCTCTTCGCCCTCATCACTAGTCTCCGTGAGTTCCTCCTCCCCTTCGGAGGTCAATGGGCTTGCCTCTTCTCCTTTTCCCCTGTGGCCTTCAAGGGTACGTAAAAATTTTTCCATTACTAAACCCATGGAGTCCAACTTTTTGCTCATCATCTCCATGTCAAAGTCCATGCGAGACCATCTTTTTTCTAGCGCCCCAATGCTCTGAGTCTGGGTGACGCGCTGTTTAGGTCGCTTCCCCCCTTTCTCCGCCATCCCTTCTCCAACTCTGAATGACCAGTCCGCCGACCTAGTCTGGCGAGTCTCGGGGTTTGGGGGGGTTTTAGTTACCTCCTTCCCTCTGGTCTTCACTACCTTCTTAATGCCGGTTTTTTCGATGGGGTTTTCTGCTGCTTGCTGCGCTACCCTCTCCATCCTCTCGGCTGAAGACATGCTGGGAACGGTCTCGTCTACTGCCTCAGCTTGTTCCATTGTGCTCTGTAGGTTGTGCAGCTACTTTCAACCGTGGGCTCGCTGATTACTCAGGGTTCCTCGGGATACATAGCCAAAAAATTTTTGATTCAAGTCTTTATGTAAGGTGCTCCTCTCCGATGCCCTGAAACCCCTTTCTCTTGAGTAAACCACAGACTCGTGATTTCTAAGAAGTAAAAGGGTTTATTCCGGTACATGAAGGCTTAACACGAACAAAGACTTGAATGAGCAGGCATAGCATGGTACAGTACATTTAAGCATTTCCCTCCCCATTGTTCATAGTTGCTGACACGTGTTGTTTCCCAGCTTCAGGGTGCTAGACAGTCGGTCAAGGAGATGTGTAGTTCAGTTTCGCAAGTTGGTGTCAACAGGCATTTTCCCCGCGCTGCTGTCTCTTTCATGTCAGTTTCTAACTCCCCTTAATCCACATGCCCGTCTGACTTAATGGCAGAGGTCTGCCGAACTCTGACATTGTGCCCCATAGAGAATTTGAGTCAACGTTTTAACCTCAAACAATTTTAAGGCTGCAGGGACTAATTGTTCTCCGCCTGTGTAAAAAAAACGTTTAATAGCATTTGAAGATCTAAGGGCTGATTGCATCGCATGATTCAAATGGGCATTCCAATTTCCTTTTGTGTGAAAAATCACTCAAAGGTATTTAAATACATTAACTTGTTCTAGATTATGCCCTTCTATCCTCCAAGAGTATTGAGTGGCTCTTTTAGCAAAGACTAGGATTTTTGATTTATCAAAATTAAGAACCAATTTATTTATTTTGTCTGTAGTAATTTAGTGTTGCTACTATGGCTCTTTTTAGTCCAATTGGAGTTTGTGACATTATAGCAGCATCGTCTGCATAAAGAAGTATTGGTACTTTACATTGTCCTAGATTGGGAGGATAGGAATCTAAGTTATGAAGAAGATCAATCAAAGAGTTAATGTAAAGATTAAAAAGGGAGGGGGCAAGAATACATCCCTGGCGTACTCCTTTCTGCACATTTACTAAGCCAGATAAGGTCTCCAGGGGATTACATCTCACTTTTAAAGAGGAATTAGAATATAGTTTCTGTATAAGATAGAGGAGGCGTCTGTCAATATTTGTATTTTTTAGTTTTTCCCAAAGGACACTTCTATCTATTGAATCAAAGGCCTGTTTAAAGTCAAGAAAGGCCACAAAGAGGGAAGATTTCTTTTTATAGGTATATTTTAATACAAGGTGGTGAAGCACCAAGATATGATCAATTGTTGATCTCCCCTCTCTGAATCCTGCTTGTTCATCTCTAATTATGTCCTCAGACAGAATCCAGTCTTGTAGTTCGTTATTTAAATGCTTAGCATATAATTTGCTAACTACACTCAATATAATGGGCCTATAATTACATGGGTCATTTTTGTTGCCCTTTTTATAGATTGGTACAATAATTGCCATTCCCCAGTCGTTTGGCATATGACCAGGGGATCGATTTTCCCAATCCTCTAGTGCGTAGCTTTCCAAACTGTGTGTTGCGATCTGTGAAACACAGTCGCAATCAAACCATTTTTTGTTTTTTATAACCTTATTTCTAGGGAAGAACTGTGTTCCCTTGAGAAGAATTGTTTTGAGATTGGCAATCAGACTTTTGAACCAACCTAAATATGATGTATGGGATTTACTATCTAGGAGGCGAGCACGGATTTCTAACGTTTCAGGATCTAGCATCCATTTACCAACTTCTCTTGCATTCTTCTCAGTCCATTTAATTCTCACCTGGGCGTTATTACTTTCCAGCATTGGGGGGTAACTTGAGTTAGCTCTTGGAGATTTCCAGTGAGATATCAAGGTTAAAATTACAGGGTTGTGATCACTTTCTAATCTAGAATCTACCTCCATCCTCCGTAGAAATTTCAATAGATCACATGAAGTTATCCAATAATCAATTGTGGATCTTCTTCCTGCCCCCCAATAAGTGTATTCAGCTGGATAATCCCCTTTTACGGAACCATTGAGAATACATAGGTCCAAACGTGCAATCATTTGTCTTGTACATATACCCGCCCAATTAACTTTTGTATCTTTAAATTCTCTAAGGTACAAAGTTTCCTCTAATACATTCTCCTCATTGTAGATCTTAAATTGATTAAATAATGTATAGTCATTTAAGTCTCCACCTATTAAAACTGAAGCTGTGGGGTATTTATCTGAGCAGCTGTAAATAAAATTTTCTATATGCTCCCAAATGGTACTGATCAAATCATTCTTATTAGAAGGAGGAACGTTAAAAAGCAGAATTTCCATATGTTTGGATAAAAGCAATGTAGCCACTACCCATGGCTTTAAGGGGGGCAGTGAAATACAATTGAATTGTAAAGCAGTGCTTACTAAAGTCGCGATGCCACCCTTGGACCTCCCACCCACCATACTCGGAGTGACCAAGATAGAATTAACCCAATATCCATCTAGCTCCACCTCTAAAGAGGCCCACGTTTCCTGTAAAAAGAGAACGTCAAATTGTGACAAATAGTCAAAAAGTGGTTGGTCTTTTAATGGAACTGACCATCCGGCAATATTCCAAGTTAAAAAGGAAAATTGTCGGGGCGTGCGGATGGAGCGGCCTGCCTCTCTCCTAGGCACCAGTGATCCAAGTACTATGCAGTAAATAGACTCCAAACAGAAGTTATATCAAATATCCTATTTACTTTATATACATACGTATTTACAGATCACTTCCACAGGTAACAAATGATACACCAACGACGATACAGCATTCACGAGGTAAAATGGGAATAATGGGAAATGAGAATGTCTCTGCATATATAGTGAACCTGACCAATCACATTATAGGTCATTCTCGTTATTCACCACACCCAACCTAACTCTAAGCACCTGTTGTATGAGTCACACACTGACACATCATTCCTACAACAATGGCTACTAATTGGGTGACTGTGCAGAATATTTCACCTCTCACCTGAATATCAAGCCTCTCTGTATAATTTATATCTAACTGTAAATTCCTGGGTTTATCAAACCCCAACAAAAATGCATAATCCTCCAAAGCCAGTCACGAGATGTGGTTATGACAAGAGAGAGCTACAAAGTTATTTTGAGCTAAGGAATCAATAGCAGGTATTACGACCTCTGGTGAGGTATAGCTTGCCTCGTGTAAAACCTGCCTCATCCTGGGGCTTTTGTTCAGAATTAACATCAGCCAGCTGATTTTGCCTTGCCAAAAGTTTGTTCAAGGTCATTGGAGATAGAATTGCTATATCCTGCTGCATTCGTTTCTGTGACATTAGGGCTGGCGTAGATCCCACTCCAGTCCCCTGATTTGTTGCTAAAACCCCAATAGTGTGTCCTGATGAGAGTGGTAGCTCCTTCTCAATTACAAGTTCCTTTATCAACCCAAAAGGATCCGGACTGCTGTTTTTTGGCTGGTCATGTTCAGACAATCCTTTGTTCGCTGAGAGAAAACAATCAAGATCAATATTTGGGGATATGAGGTCTATTGTGGCTCAGCTGTTGCAATTGTGACCAGCAGGGTTTTCTTCAAGTTTTCCAGCTTGTGCAAAATGTTATCTTGTTCTTTTCTTGGTAATGAGCCAAAGGCATTAATGAGGCCGTCTTCAATTGAATCAGGAGCCTCTTCATCAATTAGAGCAGACTGACTCCCACACTCTCGTGCTCTCAGGGCCATAGAAGGAGAAGTAGCAACCTTGAAGGCTATCATATCAACAAATAACTGTTTAACCTTTTCATCACAGAAAACTCTGATAGGAAAAATCTGAAACTGAGCTAGATACGTCCTCATCTTAAATAACATCAAAGGAATGATGGACTGCTTGAAAGACAGGAGGATCCGCTTCCGATTTGGAACACCCGGGAACCATTCAGCAGCACATAAATCTATCTGCCCCTGTTGACAATGAAGAAGCTGCCCCAGGGAAATTATAATTGCTCTCCTAGTATTCCAGCGTCCAACATTATATCTGTTCTTGGAGATGACAAGAGCTATCCGTTGTGGTTGCAGTAAGTGATTAGATTTAGAAGAAGATGCTTTGTTTACATCCAGAGTGTCTTTGGTATGTGCACATTCCCCACACTTCGCCTTATCAAGAGTTAAAGGGTTATTCTTTCGAGGCTGCGACTTTTTATCAAATATTTTGGCATTTTCTTTATCCGATTGCTCTTTTTCAGCACATTTGCCCCGAATGAGAGACTTAACTGCATCTGTTTCATAAGCTTTTGTAGTAGTAAAAGGTCTAGATTCATATTTTTGCACAAAAGTCAGTCTAACACCTTTCAACACATCCAGCTTATATTTTACAGCTGAGAGCTGCTCAAATATCGAGATAACAGTTTGTGCGGTGATCAAGCATTGCTTTGCTATAAACTCTGTTGAATTTTCCCATGGCAGCCTCTCCATATTCTGCTTTTGTTTTTGTTTTTGTTTTTTAGTTTTAGTTTTAGGCTTAGTTTCAGATCCCCTGCAACAAGTGTTTGGGCATGAAGCTCAGCATGAAGTGGCGACACTTGAGGGGAACTCGTACCAAGGTCCTGGCTCCCATTTAACTCTTCTCTAATAGGTAGGGAAAGCTCTAATATCTGTTGTATTTCCTGCTCTATTTGAAGATCCCTTTCCAAAGTTTCAAATTTGTTAGGAGTGGGAGTGAGGTTTATTTTACTTACATTTCCCTTTCGTACAAAGCAATCTTCAATTCTTGGCTGCTTAGCAAGTTTCAGTTGGGGGAGGGAACCCGGGCTAACGCCGTGCCGTTTCCTTCTCTTTCCATTACTCAATTCCCTACAAAGTCCTTTAATTGAGCATTTATCTTCACTGTCGTCTTATCCAGGCAAAATTAGTTGAGATAAAATTACTTAAACTATTAAGCAGGAGCTCAGCATAGAAGCTGCTGCTCCGTCGCCATCTTGAAGCCACTCCCCTAACAAAGGAGAGAGACTATAACCAAAAACAATATTCATCAAATTTATTGTGATGGCTTAGTTGTGTCAATTCTGATTTATTCCAGTTTATAGGGTAACTAGATTTTTAAAAATAATTTAATAATGATTACAATTGAAAAAATAAAAACTAATACAAAGTAGAAAAAATCTAAGTAAAAAGAAAAAATAGAAAGTGCAGAAAAGAAAATAGTCACAAGTATAAACAATTTTGGTAAATAATGTCCTAGAACTTGATTTCTTTTCATTTTTTCTTTGTCCCTTCTCACAAAATCCTTCAAAACTTTAAAATCTCTTTTGTAAATCCAATATAGATAAATTATCCAAATCACTCTTCTGGTTTGTTATTTGTATGTCCCTTTTAATTATTAAGACATCAAGTGGTTTCATTTGTATATCCAGTATGTCAACTTTTTCCATATTATTCTTGTAGCCTGTCATTTTTAAATCCACGTTCAGATCAATTTCAGTCTTGTCTGGTACAGCTTGTTCCTCTTCTATAACATCATTTCCACAGTCTAACTATGAGGGCAGACATTCTTAAAATTAACTTCTGGGTCCATTGTTCACAAATATAGAGCCAGTTTGGTGTAGTGCAGGGGTGAGGAACGTCCGGCCCACAGGTCGTATAAGGCCCGCGAAAGCAATTGGTCTGGCCTGCGGCAGTGGGCGCAGCAGCGGCATGGTGGCAGTGGGCATGGTGGGTGTGGCGGTGGGCACGGTGGCAGGCATGGCAGAAGTGCCAGCGGGCATGGTGGGAGTGGCGGCTGCGCAGCAGCGGTGGACGTGGCAGGGGCAGGCGCGATGGGCGTCGTGGCAGGAACAGCAGCAGTGGGCGCAGCGGCGGATGTGGCGGGGGTGGGCGCTGCAGCGGGCGCGGTGGGGGTGTGGCGGGGAGGCGGCAGTGGGCGTGGCGGCCCCCCAGTGCGCGTGATTGGCTCCTGCTTGCAAACCCCCCTTCCTCGCGATTGGCTCCCGCCTGCAAACCCTGCCTCCCGGCCCTCGAGTGATGTTATAAATATCAAAATGGCCCTTGGCATAAAAAAGGTTCCCCACCCCTGGTATAGTGGTTGAGGCACCAGGCTAGAAACGAGGAGACTGAGTTCTGGTCCCGCCTTAGGCATGAAAACCGGCTGGGTGACTTGGGGCCAGTCACACACTCTCAGCCTAACTCACCTCACAGCGTTGTTGTTGGGAAAATAGGAGGAGGAAGGAGTGTTAAGTATGTTCCCTTGACTTATTTATAAAAATAATAAAGGTGGGATAAAAAAAATCTAAAAAAAATCCTTCAGTACCTCCAATGTTAAAGTATTTTGCTCTATTCTGTTTTAACAAGTCAAATTTAAGTGTTCTTCTCCTTTAATTATAATCTTTAGTTCCTTCTAGTTCCCTCTAGTGTCCAGCCTTCAAAGTCCCATCCTATCGTTGTTTGTTTTTAGAACTCCAAACATCAGCAATTTCCCACAGGAAGGATTCTTGTAATTAATTTTATAGTCTTATTTCAAACCTATCTGGACCCTTAGTCCATTTATAATTTTCTAAAACTCAACACTCTAATCACCCTTTTGCTGTTTATTCCAAAAAATACAACTTCTTTTGCTAAGGATTGAAGACTCACCCAGTAAATGCCATAAAACTTGGCATTCCAAAGGTTCTTAATATTTGAAAAGCAGTAGAAAAGTAATTCGAAAAGTGATTAAGAAATTAAGCTTGACCAAACTTTATGTCCAGATAGGCTATGTTACGACTGTGAGCTTAGATGGAATCCCTCGACTCTGAGCCACTCAACTCATAAGCCGACCGCAAAAACCATGGTTCCTGCACTCTACTCATGAGGAGCAGCTATCCAGAGTACGTGTGGGCGATCTCACAATCTCTCCTTTCTCCGGAGAGATTTCGCTGGCCATGATTGAGCATCCAGCCACCAATCTCTGCCATAACGCTGTCCCCGCTCCTTCAGGGACATTTAGTTTGCCATGTTCTCACCGGAAGTTCCCTATACAATAAGTAGATATGATGGCAATGCATGTATTTATAAAATGAGTCTAGAAATAGTCTATAAAGCTTATTCAGTGTAATACAATCTATACTCTGCCCCCTTAGTGTAATTTCATTGATTTTTTTTTAGAATTTCTGATTATGCAGGCTAGAGGGTCTAAAGCCAAATTGAAAAGGAAGGAAAAAGAATACATCCTTGATATGCATCTCAAAATAGAGTTAACGAGGGCTTCTGGTGGGAATGGTGGACCAAGCGGCTTTGCCCGCTGTTTCGGCAGGCGGAGCGAACAGCATGGCGGCTTTTTTTCAGGCTCAGGAAGCTCAAACATTTTCCAGATTAAGGAAAATACTTGGAATTATCCCATTTGTCCTCCGAAATGGCAGCTTGCAACCAGTAGATCGCGTTTTGCTTTTGACTGGTAAGAGTATCCGGGAGGCAGGGACATCACCATTTCCAAGCCACGCTGTAGCCTTAAAGAGACACTAACTCCGGCCACCCCATTTCTAAAGCACCAATTTGTGGTTTTTTTAAAAAGTATATGTACCCCAAGAGAGGCTTTTTACAATGAGGAGAAGCCGGTCCTCTTGGTGCTTAACATTATTTTTGGGATTACTTTTTTTAAAAAAAATTAAGTTTTGGATTTTGTTTTCCTTCCAAAGGAAATTTCAAAGATCGAGTAAATAATTGTCTTCCTGTTATTATTTTTGTATTATATTTGAAGATATTAGCATTTTCCTACACGTTGAATCGGCTGATTTGAACCTTCAGCTTTCTGTCTTCACTTTCACTTGAGAACAGTCTGCTATTCACTCTTACTTTGTGTAAACAACATTTGAACTTTCCCATATCTTTGACTTTTGCTGATTAAGTTCCTAGAGGGCACCATAATCTACTGTGTGAGACATGGAGGGTTTCAAACAGATCCTTTCTGACCTTCACCAGGACTTCAAACAAATATCTTTTGACTTTTATCAAAGTTTTATGCAAGATATCCAGGACATTGTGGAAAATATGAGAGCTAAAATGTGCCATCAAGTTGGGGATGCAGTGGATGAAATTGAGGAATTTAAGAGCGATAGAAGGGTTTCTTTTAAGACTGAAATTGGGATTTCTGTCAGGATGCTAGATGAAGATTGGATAATGGAGTTAGAGAAATCTAGGGGGGAGAGTGATCTGCAAGCCATGAATAGGGTCGATCTCCTGGAGAACCTGGAATTTTGGAGGGGGGCAGCTGGGCTGTTTGATTTTCTTAAGAAGAAAGCTCTGTGCATATCTTGGGAACATGTAACTCCTCTGGTTTATTTTGAAGTGGGATAAGGGTAGAAGAATGTTTATTTGGTTTGCTTTAAGGATTTGACTGATATTATTTGTCTTTAAAGATTTGGATTTACTATTTTGAATTGGCTGTTTTTTGTGTTTATTAAGATTTGGGTTTATTAAGATTGGGATTATTAAAATTGTTATACCATTAAGTATAATAGCTGACAATTTATGTCCCCTTCAATTTGATTTTTATTATAGTAGACAGAAATGTATATAATAGTGGTAGGAAGGGAATAATTATATATGATTTATCTTTTGGAGGGGAGAAAGATGTTCAGGAGGTTTATAAAAAAAATTTTTTCTTTATTTTAATATAAGGGGGAGGAGTAACTGTACTTAGTGATTTTTATTATGTGTTAAAGGGGAATGATTTGGTTTAATATAAAGTAAGAGATTGATTATGGAAACTTTCAGAAGCCACATCTTCTTGTAAATTTAAAAAAAACTTTTTCTTCTTTGGCCTTTCTGCACTCTTTTAGTTTTTTTCTTTTTTGTAGTTTTTTTATTGTAGTTTTTATTCTTTCTTTGAAACTTAATAGAAATTTATTATAAAAAAAAATAGAGTTAAGGAGAGGGTGCATGAATAATCACAGTTGAATTAGGAGTTGGATAAATCACATCAATCCATAATATATCCAGTCAGTCAAAATCACCCTTAAATATTTTCAATAAACAACATCAAAGCCTTTCTCAACATTCAAGGAAGTTATAGCTTCTGGGCCATCTATATACTTTTATTGTGAGCCTCCCAGAGTCCCGATATGAGATGGGCGGTAAAGAAATATAATAATAATATAATTAATATATAATAATATAATATAATATAATATAATATAATATAATATAATATAATATAATATAATATAATAATATAATATAATATAATATAATATAATATAATATAATATAATAATATATATTGCATTAGAACAAAAATATCAATTATAAATTTGATATTTTCAGAAACTTGATGGAGACCCTATGTAAATCCAGTTAATGGTTGCTTCTTTTTATAATAGGCATATGTAATACCAATCGAAGAGAATATTTGTAGCTCAGGGTTGAACTGTGGAGTCCATGGTATAAACTATATATAGTATAATAGTATAGTATAAACTATGTTGCTATAGTCTGCTATAGTCCATGGTATAAACAGAGAGCAAGTTCCATTCCCTTTTCGCACTGAAAATGTTGCCTAGCCTGGCAATGAAACGTCTGCAAGAAAACAACAAGGCTCAGAGAGCACCATAGACTCCGCATATGTAATAATTTGACATTGAATAAATGCTTTGCCAGTGTCCTATATCAAAGATAAAGATGTAAAAGAATCCCTATCAGTCTCAAAAACTTCATCAAAAAGCTGTGCTTAGTCTTTCAATGAAGATGTATTTAAATTGTTAAATAAAGCTATAAGTCTCAAGGATCATGGTCTGAAATTGACAATATATCAAAAAATGAAATCTCAGAAAATATTCATATCAAAACAATTTCTGCATATGTAAGAAGGCGTGTCTGAAAAGATAAAACGGATATTTGGCAAACACCACATACCTGTATATTTCAAACCCACCAACGCACTGAGACAGAGGCTTGTACACCCCAAAGATCAAACTCCAAAACACAAGAAAAGCAATGTAGTTTATGCAATCCAGTGCAGTGAGGAGTGCTCTGAACTCTACATTGGAGAAACCAAACAACCTATGTACAGGAGGATGGCCCAACACAGGAGAAATAACACCACAGGACCAGAGTCAGCAGTTTATCTTCATCTAAAGGAAAAAGGACACTCATTTGAGGACATTAATGTTCACATTTTAGATAGAGAAGATAGGTGGTTTGAGAGAGGGGTCAAGGAATCCATTTATGCCAACTTGGAAAATCCTTCCTTGAATAGAGGTGGGGGCCTCAGGCACAAACTCTCCCCCATCTTCCTCCCCGTTTTGTCTTCTGTGCCTAGGAAGATTAAGACCATTTCAGAAGCTCAACAGCAGCATGGTGATCTTAACGACCCTCCTTTAGATGATAAAAGGACTTAAAAATTACATCTCAATATAACCATGACCTAGCCCCAGGTGTAAGGTCACACAGCTACCTAGGAACATATTTAGGATTCCCTTACCAACTTTGCTCAGACTGAAGAAGCTCCTTGGATAAGGAGCGAAACATTTCCACTAAGAAAATAGAAATCCAGTTGACATGATTCAAGCTACAGACAATAGAACATGAAATATCAATTTCTTATGAATTTAGACATAACTTTGTGCAAAAACCAATCTGAGAATATAATTGGGTGGTGGAGTATTTTCATCTAAAAAGTACCTGAAGTTTGATTCAAATCACCTCTAACTACTAGTATAGAGGTGCTGAAAACAATTATATATTTGTCTTGAAATTCTGTTGGTAGGCTTTGACATAATTGTTTTGGTAATTGTAGAAACTTAAATTCTTACTTAAAACTATCAAAGAAAACTGATTGAAGTGTATTACTTCTTCATTCTTTATAGACAATGCAAAGCCATGCTGCCGTGTTCCGTACAGGCCCTGTCTTACAAGAAGGCTGTGAAAAAATGTCCAGACTCTATAAAGATTTTGATGATCTGAAGACATTTGATAGAGGTACTGTTTCAGTATAGACTGCATCACTGTTAACTTCATAGAAGGTACTGCAACATCCATTTCACTTAAAAAATAAGACTGAGTCAACTGATTTGCAGAGAAGTAAGTTAAAAGTAACAACTACAGGTAGTCCTTGCTTAACAACCCTAATTGGGACCAGAATTTCCATTGCTAAGCAAAGCAGTTGTTAGGCGAAACGTGACTGCACCGCTCAGTGTTGCTAAGCGTTGCAGTCATTAGACCAGGACCATGCCATCGTTAGGCAAAGACCTCACGCTTCTCCTGCCCTGCTGCACTCACCTCTGCTTCAATTCTCCCCACCCGCCTATCTCCCTACCCTTCTCTGCCCTTTTGGCCACCCTGCACTCCACTGCCTACCCCTGCCGCCCCCAGCTGATTATCGCCATCTTCCTGCTGCTGCTGCTGACAAGACGCGTCGGACTGAGACAGCTGCTGGCCCTCCGCAAGGCCTTTTGATCCCTGCCTATCTCCTCCCCATCTTTGTCCTTTTGGCCGCCCTGCACTCTGCCACCACTGCCTGCCTGCTGCTGCCACCCCTAGCTGACCTTCGTTATGTTCTTCCTCCTCCTTGGCATGGTCCCAATTAGAGTTGTTAAGTGAGGCCTATTTGTATAGAGAAACCTTTATGTGTACAAGATTTGCATATGATACATATATACTTCTTACCCTGTCATCTGGGAACGGCTTGATCCTGTTGGACCTGAGGAAGTGTACAGGATCCTTCGGACTGTAAATGCCACCACTTTTCAGCTAGACCCCTGTCCCTCCTGGCTAATAAAATCGGCCCAGGAGGTGATGTGTGGCTGGGTCCAGGCGATGGTTAATACATCCTTGGGTGAGGGGGTGTTTCCAGCGACCTTTAAGGAAGCACTGGTGCGCCCCCTCCTCAAGAAACCATCCCTGGACCCTACTATTTTGGACAATTTTCATCCGGTCTCCCACCTTCCCTTTTTGGGAAAGGTGGTTGAGAAAGTGGTGGCGTTGCAACTCCAGAGGAGGAAACGGATTATCTAGACCCCTTTCAGTCAGGTTTCAGGCCAGGACATGGGACGGAGTCTGCATTGGTCGCACTTATGGATGATCTCTGGCGGGAGCGGGATGGAGGCAGTGCATCCATCCTGGCTCTCTTGGACCTCTCAGCGGCTTTCGATACCATCGACCATGGTATCCTTTTGGGTTGGCTCAGGGAGTTGGGGGTGGGTGGTGTGGTTTTACGCTGCTTCACCTCCTTCCTCCAGGGCTGGTCCCAATCGGTGGTGATAGGAGAGGAGAGATCTGACCCGTGACCCCTACTGTGTGGGGTGCCGCAGGGTTCGGTTCTCTCCCCTCTCCTATTTAATATCTACATGAAATCACTAGGTGAGATCATCCGCCAACACGGGATGAGGTATCATCAATATGCTGATGATACTCAATTATACATCGCCATCCTGGGTGAAGTAAGTGATGTGGTCGCCACCCTGTCTCAGTGCCTGGGGGCTGTAGGGGTCTGGATGGGGAACAACAGGCTTCAGCTGAACCCTGGTAAGAAGGAGTGGCTGTGGATTGATGGCCTCTCGGAATCCAGGAAGTTGTCATCTTTGGTCCTGGATGGGGTGGCACTGCCCCATTCGGAGCCAGTGCGGAATATGGGGGTCCTCCTGGACTCACGACTTCTGCTCGAAGAGCAGGTGGCAGTCGTGGCCAGGAGGGCCTTTGCGCAGCTTCGGCTTGTGCGTCAATTATGCCCTTTCCTGGACCGGGGATACCCTCCGAACAGTCACTCACGCCCTTGTCATCTCCCATATAGACTATTGCAATGCGCTCTACATGGGGCTACCCTTGAAGAGTATCTGGAAGCTTCAACTGGTCCAGAATGAGGCCACGCGGACAGTTATTGGAGCCATAAAATCGGCACATGTAACTCCTCTGCTGCGCGAGCTGCATTGGGTACCAGTTTGCTTCTGGGTCCGATTCAAGGTGTTGGTTATCACCTTTAAAGCCCTACATGGCATGGGACCAGGTTACCTGAGGGAACATCTCATCCCCAGAACATCGACCCGCCCCACCCGGTCATGCAGAGAGGGCATGCTACGGACCCCATTGATCAAAGAATTCCATCTAGCGGGGTCCAGAAGGCGAGCCTTCTTTGCAACAGCGTCTGCCCTTTGGAACATCTTGCCCCCAGAGCCAAGGCAGGTCTCCTCACTCCCGACCTTCCGGAAAAATTTAAAGACCTGGTTTTGCCGCCTTGCATGGGAGGGGAATGCTAACAGTTCCTCCTGGGGCTGGTTGATCCCATGAAACCCTTTTTAGTATTAACATCTTTGCACTTGGATTTTATATTTATTTATTGATGTTCTGACTACTATTGTGTTTTATCATGGCTTTTATTGTGAACTGCCTAGGGTCCTCCGTTGGAGGAGATGGGCGGTAATATAAATCTAAATAAATACATACATACATACATACATACATACAACATTACATCAGGCAGTTGTTAATTTGGAAGACAGACGAAAGTTCAAAATGATCTTAGAGAAGTGGGCTGAAAATAATTTAAGCGGGAGCAAATGCAGGATTCGTCACTGAGGTAATAGAATACAATGTATATACAATACACTACACCACACTACAGTCCCAGTACAATAATCTTAAATTACAGGAAAGCAGATTCTGGTTGAATGTTTGGAAGAACAGTGGAACCAATTACTGAAAAACTGGTGGATTTCACTTTGTTGCACATGTTCAAACAAAAGTTAAATAACCATCTGCTACTATAGCTTTAATTTAATTTTTAATTTGAGTAGGGTTGAAGTCAATGGCTTAAATAGCTTCTTCCAACCCTGTTTTGTAGAGAATTATACAAGATAAATTAATTCTGTGGCAGGAAGGGCTGAGATTATAATTCATGCAAATTGAAGGTATTTGTGCAAATGTGTTAATTCTCTTTTTCCCAATGGAGAAAGTATTCTTAACAATGGTTCCTCCTCTTCCTCATGGCAATTCCTCAGTCCCCTTTGATATTGGGTGGGTTGTAAGAACTGTAACATACATACATACACACATACATAAATGTGGCAGTACAGAAATGTAATCTTTGAGGAAATCCACACAGTTGCAACTTGCTTTCCTCACCTGCTGTTGCTTTTTCAGGCTCCTGTTATAACCTGTTTCTTTACTATTGAAAATGTCATTTGGAAAGTTGTCCAGCCTTTGGAGATTTTTGGGTTATTTGAATCAGTATATGTAAAACAATTTTGCATTCTTTCCCCCCCCCCCAAAAAAAACACACTTATATGAGAAATTCACAATGCATTTCCTTGCTCAGAAGTATACTTTATACTGAATTTACTGTTAGGTATGTTTATCAATCTGTATTTGAGTCTTAAAGCAGTATTAAGCTTCTTTCTGCTTTTTGTGCTGGTACTGTTGAATTATACCGAAAGAAGAATCTAGTGAATCTGCTGAACTGCTTTCTCCCTATAATTTCTAAAACTCTTCCACATCTTTTGTTGTACTTGTAGGTGTTGTTTGGAATACTGACTTGGTGGAGACTTTGGAACTACAAAATTTGATGCTCTGTGGTTTACAAACTATTTATGGTGCAGAAGCTCGGAAAGAGTCACGTGGAGCTCATGCTAGGGAGGATTATAAGGTACACATTTGTTTAGATGTTATTTCTTCAACTGCTGTCAGGAATAATATTAGTGTAGGCAAGACAACCACAAAGGTTTGTACTTTCTACAGAGCTATCCTCAAAACTAATTTCTCTGTAAAATAAGATTTTATACTGCATTTTAATAGCTTAAGAATATATCTGAACAGGTTTTGTTTTTTGTTTGTTTTGCTGTAACAAAGCCACCATTTAGCCACTTTGTACTTAGTTGGCTTCCGTTGCTGCCAGATGCCATTCTGAACTGCTGCTGAAGCATTGCCTTTGCCCAGTTTTTTCAGCCTGGGCGGGGGGTGAGGGGAAGGAAGGTGCTTTACCAGCTGCTGGCTGGCTGTAGGCTGTTAGGAGGGCATTTGAGCAGACTGAATTATTTATAGGAGAGGACTGTAGTTAATTGTGTGCATTTGTGCACACATGTGTAAGAGGGTGTGACAGTGGAGACATATAATGTTATGTGAAGACATATAATGTTATGTGATCCCATCAATCCAAACTGATCTTGCTAGAAACAAGCTGAAGAGATTAGAAATCCAGTTGACATGATTCAAGCTACAGAATGTTGCAGTAATCTTAGCAAGCAAAGGCATGAGTCACTGTAGCAAGATCTTCCTGCTCCAAGCAGGGTCACAATGGGTGCACCAGCCAGAGATGGGAAAAGGCCCCTAGCCATGACCTCCACCTGCTGTTCTAGCAGGAGCTGTGAGTCCAGAAGAACCCCCAAGTTGCAGACCTATTCTTTTAGAGGTAGTGCCACCACTGCAGCAGTCAGAGTATCACAGTGGACAAACAGTAACTCTGTCTTATTAGAATTCAGTTTAAGCCTCTTCTCTCTCATCCTGACCCTCATAGCCTCCAGCTACCAGAACTGGACTTGAACTGCATCACCAGTCTAGCCTGGGGTAGCAATATAAAGTTGGGTATTCTCAGCATATTGATACTGAATCTGAAACCTTTGGATGACCTCTCCCAATGGCTTTTTGTAAATATTAAATAAGAGAGGGGAGAGAACCAGCCCTTGTGGCACCCCTTAAGGCAGGGCTTTCCAAACTTTTCACGTTGGTGACACACCAACGGCGGCATGCGAAAACCCGGAAGTGCCGCTGCTGCCGCGGCACTTCCAGGTTTTCGCTCACCGCTGCAGCGCTTTTGGGTTTTTGCACACTGCTACGGCGCTTTTCGGTGTTCGCGTGCCGCCACCACAGCAACACTTCGGGTTTTCACTCAGCGGCACTTCCGGGTTTTCACGCGCCGCGGCAGCGGCGGCAGTGTCCTGGTGTGCCGTGCGAAAACCCGGAAGCACTGATGGCGGTAGCGCACCATCAGCGCTTCCGGGTTTTCACGTGACACACCTGGGCCCCACAGGCAACACAGTACTGTGTCACGACAGAGTTTGGAAAGCTATGCCTTAAGGAGTAGTCATCAGGCTTATCTCTCCTGCCCCAACACTAACGATTGGAACCACTCACCACCAAGGAAGGAGCAGAACTACTGTAACACAGTGTCCCTAGTCCCTGTAGACTGTCTAGAATGGTACCATGGTTGATGGTATTGAAGGCTGCTGAGAGGTCTAAAAGGAACACTTTTGGATGGAAACACGTCCTTCATCCAGATCCTGATAAACATTGTCTGCTAGTGCAACCAATGTCCATATTCATTCTATATCCAGGCCTAAACCCTGATAGCAGAGGGTCCAGATAATCTGTTTTCTCTGAGGTACTCCCTAGCTGATTCCCCAAAACTCCCTCAATACAGCACTCCTTGTTTAGCAGCTACCTCATTTAGTGGTAAATGAGGTAAATGTAAATGTAATACTAATAATAAAAATAAAAAATCCTTTTCCGACCAGTGCATGCATTTATGACCACATTTTGCCTGCCTAACAACAAAAGCCTTCAGTGTGAAACTGGTTGTGGTCTGGTTAGTTTTAAGCAGCAGTGCAAGGGGCCAGAGGGTTCTAATCAACTAATTAAGGTCACAGAGCTAAGCTTGTTAACTTGTGGTTAGCACTTTTTAGGGAAGTGCTGTGGAGAAAAGCAGCTCAGGAAGAGATAGCTTCTGTAAGCAATCTCTCCACCCTGCAAGGAGGCAAAAAAGAAAAAAAAACAGGTCGGGCACGAGAGAACTTTATCTAAATGAGATGGCAGTAACCAGTGATTTTTGCAGCATCTGTCCGTCTCTCTGTCATGTGTTAGCTTAGCAACCATTTCGCTTCTGATTTAAGGAATGGATTGCAGTCACTAAATGAGGAGAGGGTGTAATCTTCCCCAAAAAGGGACAGTTGGAGACTGGTGATAGTTGTCCAATACCTCCAGATCCAGAGAGGGCCTGTTGAGGAGGAGGTATACCATAGCCTCTTTCAAGACTGATGAATGTATCCCCTCCCACAGCAAGAAAGGGAGGGGATACATCTCCCAGATCCAGGAAATTACCTCCTCCCAATGGCCTGAAGGAACCAGAAGGGATGGGATCCAGCCTGATTCACTACTGGCCAACAGAGAGGGGCTGCTTAGAGGTGATTTTGGCAGAGACCCAGGTTGCTTCATGATGCCAGTAGTGAACCAGGCCCTCAACAGATTCACCCATCAGATTGTCAGGAAGCTTCTGAAGCTCCCATTGGAAACCGGCCTGATCCATCAGGTGCCTGAGGTGGACCATTTGAATATGTCTGGGCCTACGGAGGTCCTGGGTGGCAGTCAAATGCATGTGATCTAACTATGGCAAATAGTTGGTGGTAGTACCCCCCTTCCCCCTCAATAGCCAGATCATATAACAACTGCTCCAAAGCAAAGATAAGGTCAAAGTGGGTAAGTTTCAGAAAGAGTGATATCACTGCCCTCACCCAGCCAGGTTTCAGTAATTGCACGACAGATCTGCCTGCTCATCCACCACCAAATCATGAATGGATATGGTTTTATGGCAGACAGACCTGGCATTCACCAGCAGCACCCTAAAGCCAGATGTCTCATTATATTCTAGTTTATAATGCCTGAGTTGGGAAACAAAAAGAAGTTTAAAAGGGAGAGGTTGGTTAAGCATATTTTGAGAAATAAAGCTTTCAGCTGACATTTACAGTAGTACATTTATATCCAATGTATAACTTAAAGTTTGTTATTCATTTTTTTTAAAAAAAGAAATGGTACTGTACATAATACTAGCTTTCTTTGTGCCCACTAGGGTCCATGCCCATCTGATTTTATTTTAGATTATTTTACTTAAAACAAATGAGAAACTAGTAGGCCTAACCATTTCAAATATGTACAGTGGTGCAAGAAGATGGATCCAGTTATACAATCTCCCCCTTTTGGGGGAGATGGGCGGTGATAGAAATATGAATAAATAAATAAATATTATTCCATAACTAATCAAGAAAAATGTTACATGAGAATTGTAGATGTTTTTGAAATTGTCTGTGTAAGTGTGTTCTTACTTTTGAAATCTCTCTCTGGAGACTTTGCCCATCTTCCATCCATGATCAAGATAATTTCAACTTTAACACAATACTAACTCTTTTGCTAAAGAATGTCTTAGCATTCATTGAACAATGTGGAGTGCCATGCACCGGTTTTCAGAACTGGATTGGTAACTGACAGACCAGAAAACATAACAATTTCAAGATTTTACTCCTTTATTGTTGAGAGTCCTAACTAGTTAGTAGGAGGAAAGCATGACTAGTAAGCATAAAATCATAGAAAGGGACCATGAGGATCATCCACTCCAGCCTTCTGCAATGTGCAGGAAACCAATTAAACTGTCTTTCAGTGGTGGCTTTCCAGAGATACTGTAGATAACCTACAACCTCTGTAAGTATGTTATTCCACTGTTGTGCAGTCCTATCAGAAAGTTTTTCTTAAGTGAAATCTAGATAGATGCAACTTATATCCATTATTTCTGTCCTAGTTTCTGTTGCAATAGAAAATACTTTCTTACCATCTTCCCTATGGCACCTTTTATGTACCTGAACACTGATATTCTCCCCCAGTTACTTTTTCTCCAAATTGAACATCCCAAGTTCCTTTAGTCTGTCCTCACAGGGCATGTCATGAAGTCCCTACATCATCTTTGTTGTCATCCACTAAACCTTTTCTACATATCAGTATCCTTCTGGAAATGTGCCCAGAATTGTACACTTCAGATATGGTTCTCCACTTGAGGTATTAGTCTCACCGGTGCAGAGTGGAAGGGAATAAGTGCTGCATGCATCTTTAATATTTCTTCCTATACTCAGTGGCCACAACACCCACAGCCACTCAGTCTTGCTATGGTTGAACTTGAGTCTGTAACTCTCTATTCAGACCCAAACAACCTCCAGGCACTAGGACAGGACCTTGACAATACCACTTGACCAGCCCAGAGTCAAGATATATATCCTATGAAAGTAAGAAGTCATAGAATGATGATTCTTTTATGTTATGTTCCAGTGAATGGTGTTAATTAAAGTTTTGGGAACAAGTGTGCAACATTCTGAAGGAAGAACCAGTGGAAGGTTAGGTCACATAAATGGAAGGGTGAGAGAGTGAGATAAGAGAGTACGGAAAAAATGATGGGATATTTAAGATCCTAGAATGAATGAGCAGAGTTGGCAAGTAACTGCTTAGAAAAAAGTATGTTTGTTTTGAATAGTGATTTAAGTACAGGTAGACCTTGTTTAGCTACTGACTTGGGCAGCAACCATTCAATTCAGTTATGATGGTGACGAAAAAGTAATTTTGCAACCAATGCCCGCATTTACGACCATAGCATCTCTCTCTGAGTCACGTGTTTGCCATTACTGTCAACACCTTTGTCTTGTGCCTGACCTGTTATTTTTCTTTTTCCCTGTCGCAGAGCAGAGAGATTGCCTAAACAAGTGATCTCTTCCTGAGCTGCTTTTCTCAGCTCAGCACTTCCTCAAGAGGTGCTAAGGGCAAGTAAACAAGTTCAGCTCTGTGACCTTAATTAGCAGGCAGGAGCTGCTGCCTGTAACTGATAAGACTTAATCAGTTTCACACCTGCTTTTGTTTGCCTCATAAGCAGCTGGGGGCTCAGAGCCACAAGGGCACTAGGCATTCCTTTAGATGTGTATTCCCCATTGTGTGCCTGCTTACTCTCTTGTAATCCCTTCCACTCCAATGAATGTAAACACAAACATTAATTCTCTTCTTGCTAATTATCCTGGTGCCAGGATGAGCATTTCAAAGGGCGCGGGAGTAGGGAAAAAGGAAAACTGAAGTAAATCAATTTACAAAAATCACATGATTTTTGCACTTAGCGACTGTGTCGCTTAGCAACCGAGTTGCTGGTGCCAATTATGGTTGCTAAACAAGGACTACCTGTATAAGCATTGTTGGTGGAGAACCTAAATGATTTGCAGCAAATGTTAGATTGATTGTATGACACAACAAGGAATACGGATCTGAAAATTAATGTATCTTAGACTAAAGTAGTTGTATTAGTATACAGTTATATAGGTAATATATAGGTAACTGAGGGGCGTGGTGGCTCAGCGGGTAAGACGCCAGGCTTGTTGATCGGAAGATCGCAAGTTCGAAGGTTCGAATCCCGAGCCCTGCGTGCGGAGTGAGCTCTCGCACTAGCTCCAGCTCTTGCCAACCTAGCAATTCGAAAGCATGCAAATGCAAGTAGATGAATAGGTACCACTTCGGTGGGCAGGTAACAGCGTTCCACACGTGTCATGCTGGCCACATGACTGTGGAAGCGTCTTCGGACAACGCTGGCTCTTTGGCTAACAAACGGAGATGAGCACCGGCCCCTAGAGTCGGACACGACTGCACAAATGTGCGGGGGGAACCTTTTTATATACGTAAAGGTAAAGGTTGCCCCCACACATTTGTGCAGTCGTGTCCAACTCTAGGGGCCGGTGCTCATCTCCATTTGTTAGCTGAAGAGCCAGCGTTGTCCGAAGACGCTTCCATGGTCATGTGGCCACATGACACGCGCGGAACACTGTTACCTAGTTATATAGTACATACATTAATAGCTAAAATGAGAGGAAGTAGATCCATACTTTGAGAGCTAGTTTGGTGTAGTGGTTAAGGCATCAGGCTAGAAATCAGGAGACCATGAGTTCTAATCCTGCCTTAGACATGAAGCCATCTGGGCGACCTTGGGCTAATTCTCTCTCAGCCCTAGGAAGCAGGCAATGGCAAAACACTTCTGAAATCTTGCCAAGAAAACTGCAGGGACTTGTTCAGGCAGTCGCCAGGAATCAACACTGACTCGAAGCCCCCCCCCAAAAAAGATTCATACTTTATTCTTTTTTAAAATTATTTTTATTTAATATCTGTATTTTTAAGAACACAATCTTTAATCTTAAAAAAAAAGAAAATTAAAAAATTAAAAATCAAACTAAAGATACAGACTTAAGAAAGACAAGAAATGCATGGAAGAATATAAATTAGTGGCATATTACATTATATGGGGAAAAAGTTAATGCTGGATGAGTAAAAACAAAAAGGCCCAGATGTTGCATTGACATTTCTTCATATGATTATTAACATATTACCCAGTGGCAATAACTGTATTCTTTGCTCTGAAACGATGGATTGTGCCATCTTCTATACATAGTGCAATAATACCACAACATTCTCCATTTTCCATTAGGATGTCAAGAGCAAAATATTCCACAAAGTAGCTGGTATCATATCTGAGCGACTGTTGATGAGAGAAAGAGAAGAAAGCATCTGTAGTTGTTACAAAGCACAGCAATATTAATTTCATTACATAATTAGAAAGTGTTTCATTAGACTATAAAGCTGGCCAAGAACCTACCTACTTTATAAATATTTAGTATGTTTATGAGAATATAAAACAATAATATTGATACAATAATACAACTACTTTAGTCTAAGATATTATTGTATCAATAATATATTGATACCTTGTATTGTTTATATTATAGTAGTAAATTCATTGGTAAACCAGTGACTATTGATAAAGTATAAAATATAAGATAGATTCATACTTAATTCTAAATGAATAATTCTTTGTTGTTTGAATGTCAGTAAAGTTGGGGTAATGTATTGAGAAATTTAAGACATGCAAACACTAATAGAAAAGTAGTGGGTCTATTGTGAAAAATGTCAAAAGAAGCAAAAATGGCTATAAGCACATGCTTCTTCCCATTTTGTTACATGGAAGTAACAACATTGTCAGGAAAAATAAAAGTAACTAGCATGCACTGGGAATGAGATACAAGACTTTCTGTAGAACAAGAAAAGATAGGGTCAAGAATGGAGCTGAATGAATGTGGATTGAGCGCAAAAGTGAATGACCAATGTGAAAGAAATATGTTGAGATGGTTTGGTCATATAGAGAGAATGAATGAGGATGGAATAGCAAAACACTGCTAGCTAAATCAGAATTCCAAAATCATTCTTTAAATGTTTTCTTTTGAATGTTTGGTGAGCAGTACTCCAATTTATGAACACATATGCGAACATTCTTGCATATTATACTCCCAGTATTTATCTTGGGGTTTAAATCAATATATTAATATTTCTTGGAGTTTCTTTACATCCCATTTATTGGCAAAAAGAAGCATGTGGGTTAGCCATTTATGAGGGATATTGAAGAGAGCAAGAAGGGTGACCTTGATGGAGATATGCAGGAGCTGTTGCCGAGGAAAAAGGGGCTAAACATTTAAGTTGAGAATGGCCAGATAACATTCGGAAGCAGCTCAGAGAGAAACCTTCCTACTTCACTGAACTATAAGGAGGAGAGGCGGTACAGCACGTTCAGACTTGTAAGTTTCTGCTGTTATAGCCAATTTCAATAAAAGTAGTTTTAGCCTTCCTGTGGAATTGATTTCATGACTGGTCTACCTAACCAGGCTGACAGATATTTTTATTAAATTAGCTATATATGAATATATCATCTATTCAAAATTTAAAGAAGATTAATAATATAATGCAATCCTAATTGCTGATGCTAGGGAAAGTGGAAGGCAAAAGGAAGAGGGGCCAAGGGCAAGATGGATGAATGATATTCTGGAGGTGACGGACTCAACTGTGGGGGAGCTGGGGGTGGTGACGGCCAACAGGAAGCTCTGGCGTGGGCTGGTCCATGAAGTCACGAAGAGTTGGAAGCGACTGAACAAATGAACAATAACAAAATCCTAATTTATTGACTGGTATAGAGTGACCTTATAAGAAAAGATGTTTATGCGGTTTGGGTAAAACCAGTTATTTTGCAGTTTCTTGAAAGCATATATAACACTACCAATACCTCTGTTGACATCACTCTTACATAAATTGCATTGATGGGATGAAGCCCCATTCTGAGCATAGCCAATTTTCATTCAATAATCAATCTACAGTATGTTGCAAGACAACCGATGTTAACAATATTAAATATGTTGTTTCTGACATTACTTCATAATTCAAGAAGAATATTTAGCATCCATTTTGTTCAAACCTTTCTAAGTGAAGCCAGCTTTTCTATCAGGCTGTTGGCAATTGCCCAAACTGAAAGTAAATGTTTTTCCAAGCATGAAGCTCGGAGTCCTCATTAAAAAGTTTACTAAGTATTTTCCTTTTAGAACCATTACCTTGGGGTCTGGGTCTTTTTCTCACAGCTTTATGATAAAATAGTGAGGAGATGGATATTTTCTAAAATATATAAGGGCTGGGTTGTTTAGATAACAGACACTTGAATCTGTATTAGTCTGAGGGCCAACACTTATATTTACTATTTACTGTGTGTTAATAAAGCTAGTTACGCTGTTTTGAAACATAGCCAATGTTATCTGAACATGAGTTTCAAATTGTTGGTGTTCCCTCACATGTACCTTATATTCTAGGTTAGGATAGATGAATATGATTATTCTAAACCAATCCAAGGACAGCAGAAGAAACCATTTGATCAGCATTGGAGAAAACATACTCTCTCTCATGTAGATGTGAAGACTGGGAAGGTATGGAACATCTCCTTGACTTGTATGCTACTTCTAGTAACATGTGTCTTGAAAGAGAATGATTAAATAAATTATTAGAAACAATAGAGAATATTCTGCTTGAAGCAAGGACTTATTATATTTAT
Source organism: Charina bottae (assembly GCA_023362775.1). Lineage (NCBI taxonomy): Eukaryota > Metazoa > Chordata > Lepidosauria > Squamata > Charinaidae > Charina > Charina bottae. The sequence goes on along the minus strand of JALMGJ010000028.1, from coordinate 3,120,851 downwards.
GTCTTGCTTTCCCTTGAGGAGCTCAGAGCATCAACTATGCTGTTTCCCATCCCTCCTTTTATTTTTTGAATAGTGAGGTATCCCAGGCAGAGAAGGTGAAAGCTGAAGGTCACTATGTGAACTTCCTGGCTGAATTGGTCTAGACCAGGAGTCGGCAACCTTCTTTCACATAGGGGTCAGAGGCCATGTCTGTGAGGGTATGGGGGCTGCTCTCTCCCTCTCTGTCAGATGAATACACTGACCTTGGGAGGATTTGTAATAGAATTATAAATTTGAATTTTGTTTTAGGACCACTGCAGGCCAGGTGGATATAGAGGTAGTCCTCACTTAACCACCATTCGTTCAGTGACCGTTTGAACTTACAACAGCACGGAACGAACGGTAGTTATGACTGGTCCTCAAAGTTACAGCAGTTGCAGTGCCCCCGTGGTCATGTGATCAAAATTCAGGCGCATGGTTTTAATAGTCTCAATACTTACTTTACAGTGTAGTAAAACTTAAATTGGTATATAGTCTGGAGAATGAATATTCACTGAAGGTTAAATATGACCTGAAGTTTGAGTTAAAATTTTGATATACAAGAAGTTGTGCCACTTAATTTACAGAAATAGAAAATATAATTTATAATTTCAGCATGAATGTGGCAATATTTCTTTCATAGAATGTTCTTCATATAGATTTTAAATATTTATGGTAATAAATCATAATAAATTGTAAAATTGGTATTAATAGGTTTTACAATTATTTATTTATTTATTTTCTATCCCCCCTTTATTATTTTTTATAAATAACTTAAGGTGGCGAACATACCTAATACTCCTTCCTCCTCCTCCTTTCCCCACAACAGCAACCCTGTGAGGTGAGTTGGGCTGTGTGTGTGTGACTGGCCCAAGGTCACCCAGCCGGCTTTCATGCCTAAGGCGGGACTAGAACTCACAGACTCCTGGTTTCTAGCCTGTTGCCTTAACCACTAGACCAAACTGATTTATTACCATAAATATTTAAAATCTAAGTTAAAGCATAAAATTGGAATTTTATGATAAATGAGAGATAAAGTATGCAAATAGTACTTTATTAATGGAATGTACCCTTCTTTTTTTAAAGGTTACACTGAATTATAGACCTGTAATTGATAAAACCCTGAATGAAGAAGATTGTGCTACAGTTCCACCAGCTATTCGCTCTTATTAGTGATTTTCATTTGACCTTTTGTTCTTTAGTTTCTTAATGCACATGCAAATATACCATTTATTATGAGACAGCTGTTATCCATTGCAGTAGATGAAAATAGCATGTTAAGTTAAACTCTTCAAAATCCAAAATCTGTTCTAATTTTTTATCTGTCTCATGTGTTATAAAACTTAGCTTTGAGACATGAGCTGTATATTGCAAAATGTTCTTGCATGCAAGTCAGTTTCTAACTTTCTCAGGACACCAGGAATCTGTACATGGTTTGCATGCATTAACTTAATTTTGATTCTCCTGTTCTATAATAATTTCTAGTCTGTTATATTAGGAAAGTAAATGCAGTATGATGGAAATGAGGGGCTTTTTGTTGGAAACCAACAATGTAGAGGATAATTTAATAGACTAATTTATGCTTAAAGAAATTATTACTGCATTATAGCTTTTAGTAACCTACATTTCTGATGACATTTAAAAATGTAATGGCTGCAGCCATAACTTATGATTTTATGAAATGTCACAAAATCAGATGTATTAAACTTCAAATCAGCTTTTCTTATTTGTTACAGACTCTAAAACTACTTTTTTCCTTTTCATTTAGTGAGGTACTGAATTAAAATAGGTGTTCTTAAAAACAATTTGGGGTCAATAAGATAAATAAAAGTTAAACTGATAACTATTACAGTGTGTTTTTGATGGGCATCTGACAAGTCATACCTTACAGATGTGTGTAACTTTCGAACAGTTGTATCAGTGATAAAATAATTGGATTTTGTTAAAAGTGTCTTACAAGATTTATAACCATTCTGATTTTTGACTGCATGGACCAGGGCTTCCCAGAGTTTTCCCGTGGCGACACACCAACGGCGGCACGCAAAAACCCGTAAGCACCGCTCCTGTGGCGGCACGCAAAAACCCGGAAGCGGCAGCGCCGCTTTCGTTTTTTGCACGTTCCCATGGCGCTTTTGGATTCTTGTGCGCCGCAGCAGTGGCGGTGTCCTTGTGTGCCGTGCGAAAACCCGGAAGCACTGATGGCCCCCGGCCGCCGTGCGCCATCAGCACTTCCGGGTTTTGACGTGACACACCTGGGCCCCGCAGGCGACACACTTTTGTGTCGTGACACAGTTTGGAAAGCTGTGGCATGGACATTATATTGGCTTTATATATGTTGTAACTTTAAAAATGAACACATTAAACTGAAAAAAAATGCTTGTATTTTCAGTCTTAACTGTTGTGTGTATATTTTTAGGTTCCACAGCATAGCTTTCCAAACTGTGTGTCGCCACAGTTTAGTGTGTCGCGAAACAACCTGGAAGCGGCGGTGGGGGTGCGCGTGGCGGCGACGACGGCAGTGGCGTGCCATCAGCGCTTTCGAGTTTTAGCGAGGCTGCCGCTGCCTCCGTGCACACTCCCCGCGTGCCCCCCCACACGCCACCACTGCCGCCGTTGGTGTATCGGCAGTTTGGAAAGTACTGTTCTACAGAATAATCCTAATCTGATTTGGACTTTGCAGATAAATATATTTCAGATTACTCTATTTCATAAAGGACAAACTGTTTGAATTGGTTTCATTTATCTGTGAGGTAGATAACAGATGCAAGCAGCAGTCAGTGGCTTCAAAATATTGGGTTTTACTGAATGATTGAAGCCCTGCCCTTTTTTACATGAAACACACATTCAAAGGGGGTGGGGCTTTGATCACTTGGTCATACCTGCAATTTTGAAGTCAGTGATAGTCACTGCAGACCCCCTACAGGTATATGTTCTTTATTGGACATGTGCCTCGGGTGCTTTGTGCCACTGTGGTGATACAGTTCTTTTTTTGAGGCAAAAAGATTGGTTTGCCTTGATGAGGTACTTCAGCTTCAGCCCATCAACAGTAGCTGGCAGAGGCTTCTGTGCATTCTTTCCCCATGAACAAAGCCTCTCGACTCAGCCTGAAAATTCAAGCAGTTCTGAGGCCCTTGCGTACCTGACCCACACCCACACTGCATTCCTGTGCACCCTCCCCCCCCCAGCAGCACCTGGGGCTTGCAACTTCCTGCTGGCTTCCCCACTGACTTGATTGTGGGAAGCAATCAAGCCAGCAGGAAGTTGCCTCGCCTAATGACCAGGGCATTCACTTAACAAGGGCAACCGGGACTGCCAGGATTGCAGTTGCTAAGTGATGCATTCATGTGATGTCTCACTTTACAACTGCATCGCTTAGTGACCTAAATTCCAGTCCCAGTTGTGGTCGTTAAGGAAGCCCTACCTGTACAAATTTAATATATAAAATTTCATATTAATAATTCAAAATTCTGATTATTTCAATCATTCATGGTGGTAATGTAATTCACTTTTGTGTTTACAGAAAATATTTTTGAAATGATGCATATTTATTTATATAAATATGCTGCATTTATTCTCTAGACCAGCCTTTCTCAACCTTTTGACCCTGGAGGAACCCTTGAAATATTTTTCAGGCCTCAGGGAACCACTGCACATTCAGGCTCAAATATAGGCCAGACGTTACAAAATTATTATATTCGTTTCATGTGTAGGCCTGTATATATGCATTAATAGTGTTCTTAAACTGAAAATAATGAAGCTTATCTCTTTAATGTGAAGTTGCCCAAATTAGAAATAATTTGAGGGAGGAGAGTCGCTGCCGCCGCCGCTGCCACCACACACGAGAAGCAGGAGCCGTCCGCGCTGGGGGGCTTCAGCCGCACCACTTTGCCCCTTGCCGTCCGCCGGGCTGTGGGAGCTTCCGCAGCCCAGCGGGAGGCAAGGGGCGGCGTGGTGCGGCTGAAGCCCCCCAGCGCGGCTGGCTCCTGCCGAGGATGGAGGCCCACCACTGCCCTGGCCCCCTCAGGCTTGGCCGAGGGAGGGAGTCGTTACTGCCGCCACCACCACCGCCGATGAGCAGGAGAAGCAGGAGGCGGGCGGCAGCGCAGCACGATGAGGTTGTGACACCTCCCGGGAGAGCGGTGGCAGCGGTGGGGAGAGGGACGGTTCCAGGCGGAGGTGGTCACGGAGGGTTCGCTGCCGGGCAAGGGAAGCAGCTCCTCGTGCCCCTCACAGGGAAAGGCAGTGCAATGGCTCCACCAGGCCCTCCCCTCCCTCATCCGCCACGGCACCTAACTCTCCTCCACCAGGCATGCTTTAGGCTGCAGCCCAGCAGGCGCGTCCCAGCCCCGCGGACCCCACAGCGGCCAGCGCAGTGTCTCTGCCCCACCTCTCATGCAGCGCCGAGCCCCTCGCGGAACACCACCCCACCGCCTGGCTTGGCCGCCATCCCGCCTCCCCAGCGCTGACCGGTGAGGTGAGACCTGGAGCGTCTTGCGGGCAGGATTCTGAGGCAGGATCTTGGCCTTTTAAGGTTGGAATCTCGTGCCGTTTGCGGCTGGGATCCAATTGGCCGAGCAGCACGCTGATTGGTAGAGGGGCTTCTTGTTCCAGGCTGCCTCCAATCGGCAGCTCTGGTTCGGACCATGCCAGCTTCTTCCGGAGGTCGGCTCGTCTTCCTCCGACTGAGTCTGAATCTGGCATGGCGGCGGGCCCGGGCTGACCCACTCCTGTCAGGCTTACTCCTGACTCAGATTTTTCAAAAACGGGACAAAATCGAGATTTTGACTATAATGACGGGACGCTCCAGAAATGGTGAAAAAACGGGACAGTCCCGTTCAAAACGGGACGTATGGTCAGCCTAGCTTTCTTGACATCCAGTGTTCACATTTATAGTGAATGGACAAGCCTCATTCACTCCACAATCTACCAGACATAGGCAGGGCCAATAAACCCCCAGGTGGGCCAGCATCCCAGATAGCTGGCACCTCAATAGGCAGGGAATCAACACCTTTGCTTCCTGAGTGGAACATGCCTGATGACATGTAATCTGGGGAACCTTCCCTTTTGGCATGAGAGAACAAAATTTTAATCCTAGCATCCAGAAGGGAAGGGGGAAGAGGAGTTTTGCTGAGCAAAATCAAAAGGAATTTCCCCAGCCTCACCCTTTCTGTTTAAGTCTTCACCTGAGGTATCAAAGAGAGATTGGAGTCTCTGCATGCTCCTTTTATTCAGACAGCAACCTGTAGTCTATAGCTCAGAAATGTCCCTGGATTTGGTTGGTATTTATGCCCACAGAGTATATATGCATTACTGGTTACAGCATTAGACAATCAAGGATTAGGACCCTATAGCTACTATGCAGCTCCTAGAATCTGCATCACTGAATTTTGGCTAAATACTAAATTGTTACGAAATGTTAGCAGCTTCTCACCCTTTTGGACTGGGGGAAAAGAAGGAATTCCATACCTTTACTGAGATTTAGCACATTAGCCTTATGTGAGTCCCTATAAGCTCTAGTCAAAGCAATGGTATTCCCTGTTGTAACCTATGGCTGCGAGAGCTGGACCATTAGGAAGGCTGAGCGAAGGAAGATAGATGCTTTTGAACTGTGGTGTTGGGAGGAAAATTCTGAGAGTGCCTTGGACTGCAAGAAGATCAAACCAGTCCATACTCCAGGAAATAATGCCAGACTGCTCACTTGGGGGAATGATATTAAAGGCAAAACTGAAGTACTTTGGCCACATAATGAGAAGACAGGATACCCTGGAGAAGATGCTGATGCTATGGAAAGTGGAAGGCAAAAGGAAGAGGGGCCAACCAAGGGCAAGATGGATGGATGATATTCTGGAGGTGACGGGCTCGACATTGGGGGAGCTGGGGATGGTGACGGCTAACAGGAAGCTCTGGCGTGGGCTGGTCCATGAAATCATGAAGAGTTGGAAGCGACTGAACGAATAAACAACAAAAAAAGGTAAAGGTTTTCCCCTGCACAGTCGTGTCTGACTCTAGGGGGTGTTGCTCATCTCTGTTTCTTAGCCGAAGAGCCAGCGCTGTCCGAAGACGTTTCCACGGTCATGTGGCCTCATGACGCACATGGAACGCTGTTACCTACCCACCGAAGTGGTACCTATTCATCTACTTGCATTTGCATGCTTTCGAATTGCTAGGTTGGCAAGAGCTGGGGCGAGTGCGGGAGCTCACTCTCTCATGCGGTGCTTGGGTCTCGAACCGCCGATCTTCCGATCGACAAGCCTGGCGTCTTAACCACTGAGCCATCGCGCCCCTTCTAGGCTTTTCAAGGCTTTAGCCTTGCCCTTTTCAGAGGCATCACTCACTGCACCATTCTGCCCATTGTAAGCCTGGCTGACTTAAGCAGGAGCCTGAGTCAAACTATTACAGTAATCAAAACTAATTTAATTTCTTGTCTTTCTGACTATGAAGGAAAAAAGAGAGAAAATATTGCCACCCTATATAGTGAAATGCTAGAAACAGAAGTCTAAAAAAAGCTAAGTAGAATTATATCTGATTAGTATTTGAATGGGAGACCACCAGGAAATCTGAGTCTGTTGGATAGACTGGGAAGTTGTCCTGACTTCGGGCGTAGAAATAACACGCTGAGGCTGGAATCAAGCTCTAGTGCAGAGCTTTCCAAACTGTGTGTCGCGACACAAAAGTGTGTCGCCACACACAGTCTGGTGTGTCGCCACACAACCCGGAAGCGCTGATCATCAGAGAGGTAAACAACATTTACATACCATTCATAAGAGACAATAGAAAAGCCAGAAGACCAGAACACCTCTTGGCCAGCAATCAACAACAAGATATGCAAAGATTAACAGCAAGATTAGCAGCAGAGGAGCAATCAAACAACACAATAGACCCTAATCAAGGAACTATTAACTCAGTCAACCAACCAAGCAGCACACAACAACCCAATCAAGGTACTACTAAGGAGAGTACAACACCCCCACCAACACAGGCAGGACAAGCCAGGGTATATAAACAGAGAGCAAGTTCCACTCCCTTTTAGCACTGAAGATGTTGCCTAGCCTGGCAATGAAACGTTTGCAAGAAAACAACAAGGCTCAGAGAGCACCACAGTTCAACCCTGAGCTACAAATATTCTCTTCGATAGATATACAACTGATTGTTGACCACATCCTGAATTTCCCCAAGGCTGCTGGGATGAAAAATAAGGAAATAATCGTTTCCCCCATAATAAAAATATAAAATGTACCTATTACATGAAATGTTTTTCTTACTAGAGGTGGAAAAAAAGGACAAAAAGCCTTTACAGTTCAGGCAGGCTTTGTAATAATACAGTTGGAGAATACTGTGGATATTACTAGGAAAATATGTAGGCAGAAAAATTCTGAACAAATCAGGCAGAATTTCCTAATAATAGGGAGTTATTTTTCCTGTACAAGATCTTGCTGTGAAATAGGTAAATACAACATTTTCTAAGTCACAAAAAGCAAAAGCGACCATGTTGGTCATGCGAAAAAATTTCAGTTGATAATAAACCTTCATTAGCCTGATTCCAGATTACAAAATAGCCTGAGAATTTTCGTTTCAAGGAAGCTTCATTAAATAAGATGGTTTAAAGAGAAATAAAAAGGAGCGAAAAGGGAAGAAATGTTGCTAGTGCTTGTAGGTATAGGTGAAAACCTACCGTGTTCTCGATTTTTTCCCACGGCTACCAAAAACGCATTTGCTTCTCCAAAAATGACATACAAAAGGCATCAAAGTAGCCATTGCGCAAGCTCGTTTGCAAGTGAAGCATGCGCACTTGTTCAAAAATGTGGCGGATCGATCCAACTCTATTTTCCTTGTTCTTTTTTTTTCCCGCCGCTGTGTCATTGGTTTATTTTCTTAGACTCCGCCCGTTTTCAGCGCCACCCGGTTTTCTTGATTGGCTTTGCGGGCCAGGAAGTTTTCTCAAGTCGGAGTCTTTCTCCTATCTTTTTTTGCACTGCTATTGGATGCCTGTACTCCGTCTGCTGGCTCCTCCTTTCAGCTATCTACCCCTCCGCCACCATGTACCGCACGCTACCTCCGCCCCACCGGATTTGCTGTGTGGCAAATGCTCTCGTCTCCCAGTTCCAAAGCGTTCGTCTCCTGCGCTGCTCCTATAGTCAGCCCCAGCAACGAGGAATGGTGAGCGTGTAATTCTTTGTGTCGGGGAGGGGGGCGGAATAAATGCTGGAAGGTGACCTTGGACCATCTCCGGGTATCCCGGCTGCTATGTCAGGGGGGGGGGGGGAAAGGGAAGACGGCGAGGGGTGGAAGGTGGCTTGGGCTCCACTCATTGTGGCCCTGACGAGGTTAATACGGCAGAGAGGGGTGAGAAAATGACGCCATCACGTTGAACGCCTCTAAAGTGCCCCTGCTGGAAGGCCCACGCTGTTGAAGTGGTTTCTAAAATAGAAATGCGTGCTAGTTGATAGTAATCAAGATAAAACCCAGAAGAAATTACAGTACCGTAGAGCAGTAAACTAATAAGAATATGCCGGTTGCCACATTAATCTGATAGGAACGAGAACTTAATATGCTAATTGCGAAAGGATAGCAATTTTAATGAGATAGTAAGTATCTCATACTTCTCATTCAGAAGTAATACCTATTATTTTCAATTAAGGTAAGTAGACATATGATTGCAGCAGTGCTGTAACACTGCTGTAATACTAATAGTCAGCTGAAGCACAGTTCCCACCTTCATGTACAACAAAACTCAAATTTGGCTTTGAAAGCAAGACCAAAAATATTTTTGGAAAAAAACCACAAATACTTAACTCTGCTCAATTTTCTTTTTTGCCATACCTATTTTTTTGCATGGACAGAGATCTTTTCCTTACTGTTTACTAGGATCTTTCCCTTACTTACTAGGATTTTATTAATGCTCTCCAACATCTTTTTGACCAACCAAATTATATTTGCTATTTTATCCATTTTGTGGTGAGAATAAAAATTGCTGAAGAGCATGGGGAGAGAAGCAACTCATCTAAATCATCAGGGCAAATATGGATTAGATAATGTTTTATAATTTTCTTAAGAGAAGTATTTTTTCTGGTCCCGTTTGTTTGCTATTCCCTTAGTTTTCTCCTCTAAGAGACTTGAACGTATGGCTTCATTCCTATGAGTGAGTTGGCATGTAGGCAGTTCTGCTGGCTCTAATTATACCTTGGGAGTATCAGTGTGTTTAATGTAGCAGCTACTACTGGTCTTTGGTTCTTAGTTTTATTGCATCCCAAATCTGAGCTCTAAGTCTTAGAGACTATCGCAGTTGTATCCAGCAGGCAACATGGTAGTTGTAGCACTATGATCGAAGCCCCTGTCCCTTTGTATATGTGTTCAGTGTTGATGGACATTCAAAAGGGGTGGGACTTAGATTGCAATGCTGCAACCACCATCTTGCCTGTTTTGAGCCCAGCCTCCTGATGCTGCTGGCCTTCTGGACTGTGAGGGTTAAAAAACAAATGCCATAAATTATGACTTCATGTAAAGACTTGTACACTGTAGAAAGAAGTGGAATATTGCTGTAAATGAGGCTTGTTAAGCCACTCAATGCAAAATCAAAACTATTGTCTTGTAAAGTTCATGGCATTGTTATCAATACACTAATGCTCAAAAATCTATGTGACGTATGCTATTGCTCATCTAACCAAAGAGAAAATGTGGATGATGCCTTCCAGAATCAAACTGCAGATCTTTCAAAGAAGCATCATTCATTCATTCATTCATTCATTCATTCATTCATTCATTCATTCATTCATATGGCTGCCTATCTCAAACCAATGACTCTGGGCAGTGGGGGATTTTTTATACTTTACATCTGTTGGGGGATAAATTCTGCCAGGAGTTCTTCCAGGAAATTCCTGATTTGTCTTCTTGGTAGCTTTGTCTTTCAAAGGGTGGGAGACAGCATAAGAGGATCAGTTTTTCTTGACATGCTATTAATCAGCAGGGGACACTTTGACAAAATGGCAAGGTAAGAAGCAAATAGATTGAAACCAGGCTAGTCTACTACCGTAATATGGGACAAGAGAAAACTGCTTAAAAAATATAAGTCAATTGCACTGCATGGGTGGGAGAAAAAACTGCAGGAATTTGAACCTTGATTTCAATACAAGTATAAGAAGGACTTGCATTTGATACATAGCAGTTGTTGAAATTCTTTCATAACATCTTCATTACAGTAGTTTGCAATAAATGTAGCTATCAGAGACCTGCATCCTTGATTGGCTGTTTGTGCCTGTTCCAGTTCTAGTGTTTGCTGAGAAAAATCTTGACCCGTGGAGAATTGATGAAATATCAAATAACTGGAGGAGAGCAATTGTTTTTGTTCTGAAAAAAGAGGAAGAAAGGAAACTGCAGATTCTAAACTTGGGAGGATTCTAGAACAGATACTGATTTCTAAGATACGTTGTGTAGGTATAATATATTTTGACAAAGCTTTTAATAGAGTACCCCATAACATACTGATTGGCAACCTAATTAAATGGATATATATCCGTTCAATCGTGTCTGATTCTCAGAGACTGCCTAGACAAGTCCCTGCAGTTTTCTTGGCAAGGTTTTTCGGAAGTGGTTTGCCATTGCCTTCTTCCTAGGGCTGAGAGGGTGTGATTGGCCCAAGGTCACCCAGCTGGCTTTGTGCCCAAGGTGGGACTAGAACTCACGGTCTCGAGCCTGATGCTTTAACCACTACACCAAAGTGGCTCTCAAATGGATGTATAACTGACTCAAAAATCATATTTAGGGAGTGCTTATCAATGGTTTCTCAACAAATTGAAGAGAGGTATCAACTGGGAAGCTGCAATATTTAATACTGGACCCTGTACTAGTCAACATTTTCATTAATTACTTGGATGAAGATTGGAAGGAATGCTTATCAAATTTGTAGATGACATAAAATTGGGTGGGATATCAGTATCCTTGAAAAGTATATCAAATTAAAAGGATCTTGATTAGTAAAATAGGTTGAAAATAAGAAATAAAATTTAAGAGAGATACATGCAGAATTCTTCACTTAGTAACAGAAATCTTGCATTGATTATCATTAGGAAACCAGGTGTAATGCAAACTATTGATTATCGTCTATAAAGCTCTATATGGTTTATGACTTGGATAGCTTTGGGACTGTCTTTCTCCTACTGTTTCTGCCTGACCAGTAAGATCTGGTACAGTTGGACACTCCAAGTCCCAGCTGTAAAATATTGTCACCTTGTGCAAGCTAGGAGACATTTTTCCTCTGTAGCTGCGTCTACTCTGTAGAACAAGATTCCCCTGAAGTTCTAATAGCCCTAACCCCATTGGGCTTTCATAAAGCTGTGGAAACAACTCTTTCAGCAAGCCCTGGGATATGGTGTAATGATTTTTTCCCTGATAGTCTCTCCTGATGGTTTAATCCTCTTCAGTTATCCTTCCCAACATATGTTTATGTAGTATTATCTGTTTTGTTATTTTTATCTTTTTTATGATTGTTTTAACCTTCCTATGTAAGCTATCTAGAGTTACTTCAGTGATTGAGATGGCATTCAAATAAGGGAGGGGGGATATTTGCCAATTGTACTTGTGAAAAATATCTTGAAATACTAATTGATTTATATGGTTGCAAAAAAGACAAATGCAGTCTTTTGGTACATTGGTAAAAGCATTTTACCTTTCCAAATCATGGGCGATAGTTCTACTTCATTTTGTTTGTCACTGTCCCCCTCAAGTACTCTGTCTAGATCTGGATGCCACACTTAAAGAGTAAGAGAAACTGGAGTAGATTTAGGGAAGAATTACAAGGATGATTAGGGGAAAAGAACCTCATTGAAGTTAAAAAAGGTAAAGTGTCCGACTCTAGGGGCCGGTGCTCATCTCCGTTTGTTAGCTGAAGAGCCAGCGTTGTCCGAAGACGCTTCCGCGGTCATGTGGCCAGCATGACACACGCGGAATGCTGTTACCTACACACCAAAGTGGTACCTATTCATCTACTTGCATTTGCATGCTTTCAAATTGCTAGGTTGGCAAGAGCTGGGGCTAGCGTGGGAGCTCACTCCGTCACGCGGGACTAGGGATTTGAACCTCCCAACTTGCAATCTTCCGATCAACAAGCCTGGCGTCTTACCCACTGAACCACCATGCCCCTTCTTCATTTAACTTCATTGAAGTTAGGTTCAACCTAAAAGAAGTTGTAACTTCTGGCTTATATTTGAGCCTGAATGTGCAGGGGTTCCCCAAGGCCTGAAAATTATTTCAAGGGTTCCTCCAGGGTCAAAAAGTTGAGAAAGGCTGGGCCTTTGCCTTTGTCTGAATACTTGCATAGAACTATCCCCTTCCAACCCTTTGATTCCAGGTCAGTCCTTTTTCTGATGCTGTGACTAATCAGCTTTCTCTGGCTCTCCTGCAGCCATACGATATGTCTCTGACATGTACACTGTCTTCTGGGAACAGATTTATAAAGTATATGTTATGCATACTGTAATGCATAACAGTGAATTGTCCCTTCAGTTTTAATTCAGAAAAATAAATACATATATGTCCCAGAAAATAAAAGGCTGGAAACATTTTTAAATGTGTGATTTTTATTATGCTGATATTTTATCCAAATGTAGTTTTGGAGGCTAGGAGGAAAAGGTGCTGAAGCTGAGAGATAAGGACTTGGTCAATTTTTTAAAAGAGCTGAGATTTGGGTGGAGTTTGGTTTGGTTTTCTTCTATGTAGCAATGAGAAGTACAGGAATTAGGATCTGATAATTTTCTAATTACAGTCATAGACTTGTCAAATTAGCTTTAAAGAAGGTACATGGAAAAAATGTCAAGCTATTTTTCCCTTCTTATGGGGATTGCTTGTGCCTCTGCTTTGAGGATCTTGTTTTTCAGCATGTCCAGGGTACATTACTAACTTTCAGTTTTTCCTCCCACAGTTACCTTGATTTCTAACATGATGTAGTTGGTTTCCCAGTTCCTCTTGATTGGTTAGGATCACGTCCAAGATAGCTGAACACCCTTTGAAAAATGATATTGTCAACAAGGGAGGTAAAAATGTCTATGACCTTCCTCTTTTGGATGAGCTAGTTTTTTTAAAACTAATGTTGTTGTTGGAGCTTCCATTACCATTCTAGGCTGCCCTCTTGAGAACTTGGTGAGTTCATCATCCATATGCTCTGCCTGAATAGGTGACTTTGAAAGTGGTACCACTTTTGTTTCTTATTCCTTTTTATCTTAGCCAGATGCTTTCCCAGGAAGTCCTATAATATTAACTTAGGTCTTGCAAAAACCATCCAGCCTCTGGCATAATCACCTCAGGCAAACATGCACTTTAATCAGTGATCTGTTTCTCATCTCCATCCCTGCTATCATGCTAGGTCACAGAGGGAGATATAGCTTTTAATGCTGTTTTTAACAGCAATTTTGCTTTTAAAGGAGTATCTTAAAATTAGATAATGTTTGGAACATTTTTGGCTAAATTAATTGCTACATTCTATCACTTTTACCTCTAAAACTAATCTGCATATTATAACTCTGCAAAACATAACCATGCTTAGTACTGTAATACACTTGAATACTGCAGTATACTATCTGACACTTAAATAATATTCTTGGTTTATATGTGTTTTGTAAAGGAACAAACAGAAGAATTAGCAGTTTTTACAAAACAATTAAAAAACCTGTTAACTTCATCATTAAGCTAAAGCAATTTTAATTCTTCTTGACCTTCTGTCCTGCCTAACCATATGGTGCAATCCTGTATGTTGGCCAATTAATTATTAAAAGGTAAATGTACAACTGTGGTTGAAAAAACTGCTTAAACTCTGACCTGTGATTTGGAAATAAGTCATCAAGAAAGCACATGTATTTGGAAAGTTTTGTACACTATTTTGTGTCCTTGGATTAATTTAAAGTTGCTCTAATCAAGACTTTGGAATTCTCTTTATGGCTAACATCACATAAGTCAGAGCTTTCCAAACTTTTCATGTTGGTGACACACTTTTTAGACATGCATCATTTCGCGACACACTCTTACAGCAGGGCATCATTTAGCGACACACTCTTATAGCATGGCACAAGGCAGGCACTAGGACCTGCGCGGAATCACAGCAGGTTTGGAGGCAGCAAGGCACAAGGCAGGCACTAGGAGCTGCGCGGAATCCTGGCAGAGCTCGTAGGCAGCAGGAGCTGCGACACACCCAGACACTGCAGCCGACACACTAACGTGTCCCGACACACAGTTTGGAAAGCTCTGATGTACAGACTGGGCAGAGCTTCATCTGAAATATAAAAGATGGATGTACTATGTTCTGAAGTGAAGATCTACCTCCATTCCACTTGAGGATGAAGAGAGCTTTCTTCTCCCTTTGGTCTTGCTTTGTTGGCAGGCAAGGACAATTAGATATGTATGATATATGATGTGTATATGTTGAATATACTCTAATAAGCCTGCTGAAAATTGATTGGTCGTACTCTTGTCTTGATGGTATAGCCTCCATTGTGGTATGCTGTAAAATATATTGGATAATTTTTTGTAACAGTGGGGATACATTTCCCTAGGGAGAATATTTAAGTGAGAGTAATAATTACTAAGTCAAACTGGCTGAGGAAGCATCTAGGTATAATTTGTGAATTTGCTCCTTGCCACAGTTGCTAACTGAATTTTTAGTTCTTTTTTTTTCTTTGTAGTTTTTTGGGTTTTTTGTAGTTTTTATTCTTCTCTTGAAACTTAATAACATTTATTAATAAAAGGCATAAGCTTTTATGATCTGTAGTTGTAGCTCAAGAAGCTTATGCCTTTTAATAAAATGTGTTGGTCTGACAAAGTTAAAAAAAAAAGAACTGGCTGAGGAAGCATCTAGGTATAATTTGTGAATTTGCTCCTTGCCACAGTTGCTAACTGTGAATCTGGCAAATGTGAAGACCTCTCCCATATTGTAGGCATTCTTGGGTTTTTTGCAAGATGTATTTAATAATGATATACATTTAATTAATATAGTTTATAAGCTGACCAACTTCCAACAACTCTGGATGGCCTGCAATTAAAAAGTAACAACGACAAAAAAAGAGATCATAAGCAGCCCAAAGAAAAACACATTAACTAAAAAAAACATCCAGCAGGGACACAGCCTTCACCCTACCTCAAAGCCTGGGAGAATAGCTTTGTGAATGTCATCAGAGGTCCAAGGAATTCTTGTCCTCTTTCACTGACAGTTTCATTGACAATTTCAGTTAAAAGGTTATAAAGAACAAAGGGATCTGATTTGCTGGAGAGGAATTGGTTGAAGAAGTGAAGGTGACCTTGGGAGCTGACACTTGTGAGAGATACCAAAAGCAACAAAAAAGTGTTACAGGTAGTCCTTGCTTAATTACCACAATTGGGACTGGAATTTTGGTTGCTAAGTAAAGCGGTCATCAAGCGAATCTGACCAGATTTTATGACCTCCTTTGTGGCGGTTGTTAAGCGAATCATTGTGGGCATTAAGCGAACCAAGTGGTTGTTAAGCAAATCACGCAGTTCCCCATTGATTTTGCTTGCCAGAAACCAGCCGGGAAGGTAGAAAATGGTGATCACATGACCATGTGACACTGCAACGGTCATAAATGCGAACCAGTTGCCAAGTACCCAAATTGTGATCACGTGACCATGGGGGCACTGCAATGGTCATAAGTGTGAGGACCGGCTGCAAGTCAGTTTCTCCAGCACCGTCATAAGTCTGAACCATCACTAAATGAATGGTTTTTAAGTGAGGGCTATCCATATTAGAAACAAAGAAATCCAAAAAGAGTGTAGGTCCATTGCAAGGAGTAAGTGGTGAATGGGTGATGATGAGAAGGCAGAACTTTTAACTCCTATTTTGCATCTGAATTCTCTCAAATGAGAATTAAGAGCCCAATCTGGTCGTCATTATGCCATTGGGAGAAGGAGGAAACTGCAAGGAGAAGGTAAGAGAGAACTTAACCAACTAGTTGGATGGCTTACATCCCAGTGCAGAGAAGAAACTAGTGGAGGTGATCATAGAACCCCCTCTCAGCAATCTGGGAGAACTCCGGGAGGACTGGTGAGGTCCCAGAAGACTAAAAAGGAAATGTCATCCCCATCTTCAAAAAATGGAAGGAGGAAGACTGGGAAAACTACAGACATGTTGGTTTGACTTTTTGTGTGTGTGTGCCTTCAAGTCAGTGTTTTGACTCTTGGCAACTGCCTGGACTAGTCCCTGCAATTTTCTCGGCAAGATTTCAGAAGTGGTTTGCCATTGCCTTCTTCCTAGGGCTGAGAGGGTATGACTGGCCCAAGGTCACCCAGCTGGCTTTGTGCCCAAGGCGGGACTAGAACTCACAGTCGCTTTGTTTCTAGCCTTACACCAAACTGGCTCTCTGGTTTGACATTTATGCTACCCAAAGTCTTCAAACAGATTATCAGGCAACATGTTTGTGAGCACTCAGATAGATATGCCACAGTTACTAGGAACCAGCATGTGTTTGTCACAAATGAACAGTGCCACACTAATCATATCTCCTTTGATAGAGTTACTGGCTTAGCCGTTAAATGGAATATTATATCCACCTCAGGAAAGCTGTGGATTTCATAGAATCAAGGGTTGGAAGGAAATTTGGAAGTCATCTATTCCAACCCCCTGCCCAGTTTTTCAGTACAAATACACAGAAAGAGATAGGCCTTGAGAGGGGAAAAATCCGCTGAAGGCTTTTGTATCTCTTTACTGTTACATGTTTCTGTCCTTTAGAATTTCTAGCATTTTGAGTCTTGACTTACTGCTCTCTGACTTTCTTATTTTAGTTCCTTCGTATTGAGATACAGTTGCAATCAAAATTATTCAACCCCCCATTGCAAATCAGGTTTATTGTCTAAATTTACAGACTTTCAGCTGTTTGCAATGAACAAATCAAAACAAAAGCAAAAGAAATAGCTCAACACAACAAATGCTTCAAGTGGTTTCCTCAAATTCAACTGGAAATGCAACTTATAATGACTTCTCCAGTCTCAAAATTATTCAACCCCCTGAATAGAATCCGTCATAACAGCACACATACTGTACAGTATACAAAACAGGGGTTGTCTCAAGCACACCTGATGCAACTAATCAAGGGCTTCATTAGTTGCACCAGGTGTGCTTGAGCTGGAACACATGAAATGCCTGAACTGGCTAGGGGTTTGTTGAGTGTCATGTTTGACTGCATGTTAGAAATATGGCTAAGTCAAAAGAATGGTCCAAAAAGGTAAGAGAAGAGATCATCGCCCTTCACAAACAAGGAACAGGATACAAAAAGATAGCGAAGGCACTGAATGTACCTAGAGACACCGTTGGAAGCATAGTTCGCAAGTTCAAAGTTAAAGGAACAGTGGTTACACTACCTGGATGGGGCAGAAAAAGGAAGCTGTCAATGGCTGCAACTAGATTTCTGAGAAGGCAGGTTGAGAGAAACCCTCAGGTGACTGCAAAAGACCTGCAGCAAGACGCATACCTCAAATTCCACTAAGGCTTGGATGCAGAAGAAGTCTTGGAAGATTCTACAGTGGCCATCACAGTCACCTGACTTGTACCCCATAGAAAATCTATGGTGGGATTTGAAGAAGGCGGTTGCAGCACATAAACCCAAGAATATTACTGAACTGGAGGCCATTGCTCATGAGGAATGGGCTAGGATTCCTCAGGAACGCTGCCAGAAGCTGGTGTCTGGCTATGCATCTCGTTTGCAGCAGGTCATAACAGCAAAAGGGTGCTCTACTAAGTACTGAAGATGCTTGCCATGAAGGGGTTGAATAATTTTGAGACTAGAGAAGTCAATATAAGTTGCATTTCCAGTTGAAATTGGGGACACCACTTGAAGCATTCATTGTATTGAGCTATTTCAGTTGCTTTTATTTGATTTGTTCATTGCAAACAGCTGAAAGTCTGTAAATTTTGACAATAAACCTGATTTGCAATGTGGGTTGAATAATTTAGATTGCAACTGTAGATCCTTGTTTTCTTCCAATAGGGCAGCTTTCATTTCATTCCAATTCTGCTCAATTTCAGCACTTTTAAAAAAATTATTTTAAAGGTTAAGTGCTTGCTTTCTCTTATTGTGGTTGATAGGGCATTCTCAGGTTAAGGAGCAATCTTGACTGGGTTTTAGCATCCTTGCCACGTTACTTTTGATTCTCATTTTTTTTAAAAGAACATTTTCCCATCAAAATAGTAAAAAAGTGACTAACATTGAGCTCTTCCATCATCTAATAAGATTAATTGCATAGATAAGAAGTTTGCATCTTCCTTCTCTTAGAATTGTTTATTATCCCCTTTAGAGTACCAAATTATATTACAACAGTCAGTTTTAAAAACAAATTGCTGTGCCAGAAAGGAGGTGTCTCTAGTCTTTAAATGTAAACACAGTGATTGATGCCAACAGTAGCAGCCTTATTTTTCATTCTGTTTCTCCTTATTGATTCACAGTATTTGAAATGTTTTTTATTGGGACACATGCATAGATTTTTTATACGTGCCAGTTTTGAAAACGAGTATTTATATGTATCTTTACAGTGTTTCATTCATTCATTCATTCATTTACAGGGAAAGTGGCTTCTTCATTTTTACACTTGGATTTGTCTTTCCCCTTTTTAGGCTAGTCAGTCATCTTTTAGAATTGAATATGATACTTTTGGTGAACTCAATGTTCCAAATGACAAGTATTACGGTGCACAGACTGTGAGATCTACAATGAATTTTAAGATTGGTGGTGCAACTGAACGGATGCCAGTAAGTGATTCAATACCTGAATTTATTCTCTGAATGTAAACTTAGGTCTAATATAGATGTAAGCTTACTCAGAGTTAAAGGTTAGAAGTAGGTCTTAAATTGTGTCTGCTTCTCATAAACAAACAAGTGGAGGAATGTATGAGAAAGTAGGCCAGTGTGCTGTTGCCATTCCTAATCATTAAATGCTAATTAGTTAATAAGTGTACCAGACCAATGCTAGCTTGTGTTTAAGGTGTATTTCTTATCTTTGTATTTTAGAATGCTCCACAATTAATTTTATTTATCACTCAATAAATAACCCAGGACTATTTATTTCAGTGGTTTGAAACAGTGTGGAAACATTGCCTTAATGTTCTTCACTGGAAATTTTGGTTATTTTGATCTTTTTTAATAGTAATTTTATTTAAAAATTACAATTGTAATGATTAAAAAACTAATGCAAACTAAAAAAAGAAAAGAAAAAAGAAAAAATAGTGCAGAAAAGAAATAGAAAAGAAAGAAAAAATAATATAGTAAAGAAAAAGAGAATACATAAAGAAATGACTTCCCCCTTCATCACAAGTATAAACAATTTTAGTAACTTATATTACCTTCTCTTAAAATACAACAAATGATCTCTTCTTCCCGTATCCCATCTCTTATCGATAAACAAATCCTTACAACCTCATCATTTCAGTCCTGGTCAGCAAAAGCCCATTAAGGGTTACCAGAGATGATAACATATCTACTTTAACCTTGATCAAATAAACCAACTTTATATTCCTTCCTTTTATTTTAACAATCTTGATCTTTAGTCATTTCAAATAATGTCCTAGACCTTGATTTCTTTTAATTTTTTCTTTGTCCCTTCTCCACAAAATTCTTCAAAGCTTTAACAAGCCTCTTTTGTAAATCCAATATACAGGTAGTCCTCACTTAAGGACCACAATTGGGACCAGAATTTCGGTTGCTAAGCGAAGTGGTCAAACGAATCTGATCCGATTTTATGACCTTCTGTGGTGGTCGTTAAGCGAACCACATGATCGTTAAGTGAATCACATGGTTCCCCATTGATTTGGCTTGCCAGAAGTTGGCCAGGAAGGTTGAAAATGGTGATCGCATGACCATGGGACGCTGCGATGGTCATAAATGTGAACCGGTCGCCAAGCATCCAAATCGTGATCATGTGACTGTGGGGACGCTGTGATGGTCGTAAGTGTGAGGACCGGTCATAAGTCGTTTTTTCCAGCACTGTCGTAAGTCCAAAACTTCACTAAGCGAATGGTTGTTAAGCGAGGACTACATGTAGGAAAATTATCCAGGTCACTCTCTTGGTTTGTTATTTGTATATCCCTTTTAATTATTAAGACATCAGCCGGTTTCTTTTGTATGTCGAGTGTAGCATTTTTTTCCATATCATTCTTGTAGCCTGTCATTTTTAAATCCACTTTCAGTTCAATCTGTCTTGTCTGGTAGAGCTTGTTTCTCTTCCATAATAATCTTTTAAATACAGTCTGTCTATAGAAGCAGACACTCTTAAAATTAACTTCTGGGTCCATTGTTCAAAAATATCCTTCAATATGTCCAATGTTAAAATATTTTGCTTCTTTCTGTAATTGTAGGTCGAGTTTGAGTGTTCTCCTTTAATTGTAATCTTTAGTTCCTTCTAGAATCAACCTTCAAAGTCTCATCCTATCATGTTTTTTTAAAAAGAATTCAAAACAAAAGCATTTTCCTACAGGAAGGATTCTTATAATTAATTCCAAAATCTTATTTCAAATTTATCTGGACCCTTAGTCTATTTGTAACTTTCTAGAATCAAAGTTCTAATCACCCTTTGGCTGTTTATTCCAAAATAATTTTTTAAAGTGCTTAAACTTGTATTTAAAACTTCTTTCACTAAGGATTAAAGGAAACTCACACGGTGTTTTCAGACTTGTCGATCCAAAGGTTCATAATAGCTGAAAAGCAGTTAACAAGTAATTTCTGAAAGTGATTAGAAAAGGAAGTATGCGAACCCAGTGTCCTTTAATGGCACTGACTGTGGTTTGAGCAAGATGGCTATTCCCTCATCTCCCAGAGCTCTAAACCCGCCAGAGACAGCTGTCTTGCTGTCTCCTCGTGAGGAGCACCTGTGGGTGATCTCAAGTCCTCTCCTTCTCCAGAGAGGAATAATGAAGAGCGGGTCTACTCGCTGGCTCTTCATTCTGCTGCAGTCGTCGGCTCAGCTTTTAGTGGAGCTGTCTTCATTTCACCATTTCTTCCCTGGAAGTCGCTGGTTGTTTTGATTTATATGAAAAATGTTCTCATATAACAGCAATAGTTCTTTGATAATTTGTGTTGATGTTGCTATTAGATAGAGCATCGTCATATAAACATGCCATAAATGAAATAGAAAGTGGGTTGAGCAAAAAGTGTATAGGATTCATTTAGAAGATAGCATCTAAATAAGATAGCTTCCAGTAAGATAGTTTCCTATATTTTATATGTATTATTTTATACACGCAATTTCAGTATTCTTAAGATTTTTCTTTGAAATCTTAGGTTCAAGTAATAAGAGCTTTTGGTATCTTAAAACGAGCAGCTGCTGAAATAAACCAGGATTATGGCCTTGAGGCTAAGATTGCTAATGCCATTATAAAGGCAGCAGATGAGGTAAGGTGTAATATGCACGTGTGTGGGATCCTGAAATATTCTGTTTAATATTGATAGATGGCCTTCTGCATAAAATGTAGTATTTGAAAAGTAACGTCTTACTTCATTTAGTCATTTGTTCTTAGTGTTAAAGTACATAATTCCCTTAATCTGTTCAAAGATACTGTGAATATTTAATCATCAACAGGGAAAAGGATATAAACAGTACACACAGCAAAGCTCAACAAGTCAGTAATGCGAATTCTCTGTAGTGATTTGATTGACTAATTGAGCATTGGCTCCTCTAAAATATTTGATTGCATTTTTGAAAGTTTGGTTGGCTTGGTGAACTTTGTTGCTTATTACACTTTGGGTAATCTCTTATGCCTTATTTGTGGACACTTCAAAATGCATTTAAAAATACGAATCATAGGTTGGAAGGGACTTTAGAGGTTATATATTCCACTCTCTTTCCCATGTATGAATCCACTATTAGAGCATCCCTAGCAGATGACCACTAGGAATCTGCTTAAATACTTGGGGGGTGGGGACTCCACCATGTATGTATAAGGCAATATGTTTCATTATTGAAGATCTTTTACCATTAAAAAATTCTTCCTACTGTCCAGTTGAAATCTGCTCCCTTTAAATTAAAGCTTCCTGTGTCTCCCTGTCTTTTCTTTTGCAGGCTAAATGTATGCAATGTACCTAATGCCTGTTCCTTATAAAGGTAGTCCCTGGCTTACAGTACATCCATTCAGCACCATTCATGGCAGGGGTGAAAAAATGGGCTTATGACTGGTCCTCGAAGTTCCAGCCGTCACAACGTCCCTGTGTCACATGATCACGATTCAGGTGCCCGGCTCGCAATTACGATGTCACAGTGAGCCGTGTCACATGATCACCATTTTGGACCTTCCCTGCTGGCTTCTCACAAGCAAAGTCAATGGGGAAGCCGGCAGAGAAGGTTCCAAGTTGCCTCAGTAAGTCCCTCCCGCCACTTTTTCTCCTGAGGAGCCCATTATAGGGTCCTAGATCCCAGGGATCTCATACTCCATAGCACCACCCACCAACCTGCACTCTGTAGCACACGCCCTCCCACAGCCTCCAACTGCCTTCCCGAGGCCTCCGCTGACCCACCTGAGGCCTCTGCCAGCCCTCCCATGGCTCCCGTCGACCCACCCACACTCCCTAGCGTCCCATGGCACTCCCCCCGCTCCTTACCTGGGACTCCTGCCTCTTCCCACTTAATGACCCACATATCCTGGGGTTACAACAGCAACCGGGACTGCTGGGGTTGCTGTCGCTAAGCAATGTGGTCACGTAATGTCACACTTTACGACCACATCACTTAGCAATGGCAATCTCAGTCCCAATTGCTGTTGTAACCCGAGGACTACCCGTAAGTTTTAACTTCCTGGTCCCCTACCATCCTGGTTGTTTTCCTCAAAATATGTTCCTGTTCGTTATATTGAACTTATTTGTTGATCTTTAGGCCTGTTTCTTGTTGTTGACTTCTGTCTAGTTGCTATTTCAAACACATAAAACAGTACTTTTTTCCTTGATGTATATTATATAGCAGCATAAATAATAAAGATTATGTTTTATAGGTATCTGCAGGTAAATTAAATGATCACTTTCCTTTGGTGGTATGGCAAACTGGATCTGGAACTCAGACTAACATGAATGTTAATGAAGTCATCAGCAACAGAGCTATTGAGATACTGGGAGGTAAACTGGGGAGCAAGGACCCAGTACATCCTAATGACCATGTTAATAAAAGCCAGGTCAATATATTCTTCCTTTTTCCCCTTCTTTTTCCACATTAGCAAGTATCTCTGAATCGGTCACAATATTTATTAAATAGATGTTGCTTAGCTGGGCATAAAATATTCAGTGTGTCTCAACATACGTGTGTATGTGTAAACTTCAGTGTATGGCCTGCTGCAGTTCTTCCACAAAATATGTTCATATTTGAACAAAATAACTATTGTATTCTTATATTTAATCGTGTTTGGGGTAATGAAATTGTATTGCTGTATAAAAACAATTAACTGTGGGATCTAATTGAGAACTAACTTCCCAATACCAAATACATAGCTTTTCCCATTAGTTCCTATCTGGAATTGTTTCTCCGATGCTGTATATTGTGTGTCAGCTTGGGATAGTGTTAATTATTATTATTGGTTTGAATGGCATCATACATGATAGTGATTGGGAAGATGGGCAGTTTTTCTAATTTTTTACATACAGTATAGTTTAACATGTGTTATCAAGGACTCCATTTTTATTGAACTTAGGGACTAGCAATCAGTAATGTTAAAATCAGCAATATAGGTTCCTGCTATTTTAAGGAAGGTAGTATAAGCCCTAGAATAGCTTTACCATTGCATCATTACCCGGCCACTATTTCTTCCCACTACCCCTCAGATGCTTAGTCTTTTCCTCAACCCTACTTCCCCATTTAGCTGATGGTCATGAGAGAAATGTTCAGATAACAATTTGCTGTTTTTGAATGTTAAAAGAGCTCAAATGATACATTTCCCACTGCAATGCATATTGCTGCTGCATTGGAAGTTCATGAAGTGCTGTTACCTGGGCTACAGAAGCTTCAAGATGCCCTTGATGCCAAATCAAAAGAGTTTTCTGAAATTATTAAAATTGGACGTACTCATACACAGGATGCAGTTCCTCTTACCCTTGGCCAGGTACAAATCATTTTACAGTTTCATACAATGAAAAAGTACTAATTTCTTGGGGGGGAAAGTACTAATTTCTTCTTTGCATACCATAGCTTTTTTCTAATTATAAAGTAATGGGTGGCTCATTTTAAATATTTGTCACATGAAATAAAAGAAATGCTATGAAATTCCCCATATTTCTTCTTACTTTTGCTAAGGAATTCAGCGCTTATGTGCAACAAGTCAAATATGGTATCACAAGGATCAAATCAGTCATGCCAAGAGTCTATGAACTGGCAGCTGGTGGCACTGCAGTTGGCACAGGACTGAATACGAGAATTGGTTTTGCTGAGAAGGTTGCATCTAAAATAGCTGTGCTTACAAGTAAGAAAAGACATGAAAAATAACCTTGATGAGTTTGTCTTAACTTGCTAGTAGAAAAATGGAAAATTAGAAGAAAATGAAGTTGCTTTCTAGTGCCTTTTTGTTTTCATTCACTAAGCTTTGGGGTATTGTAGAGGTAGCAAACATTATCAGTGCTTCTATCACAGGGCTTTCCAAAGTGCTGCCGCTGGCAACACACCAGCGGTGGCGGCAGGGCGGCGGCGCACGCACGGCAGCGGCACGGGGGGGCATGCGGCGGCACGCGTGTGTGCAGCGGCAGCGGCAGCGGCCTCCGCTAAAATGCGGAAGCACTGATCCCGCGCCGCTGCCGCCGTGCACGCGCGCGCCGCCGCTTCCGGGTGGTGTGGCGACACACTTTTGTGTCGCGACACACAGTTTGGAAAGCTCTGTTCTATCAGGTTACTTGTATTTTTCCTTTCTCACAATATTAGGACTTGCATTAAGCTGTTTAGATCAGACAAAAGAAAGCATTTCTACACACAGCCCATAATTAATCATTGGGAGTTCACTATCACAGGTTATGGAGATGGCCAGTAATTTGGATGACCAAAACAGGGAATTGGATACATTCGTGGAGAATAGTACTAACAAGGCTATTGGCTTTGAAGACTCAGTGTTATTGCTGGGTTGAGGACAACATTTTATTTATTTATTTATTTATTTATTTTATTAAATTTATATTACCGCCCATCTCCCCCAACGGGGACCCTGGACGGTGCACAACAAAACAGAGATTAAAAATATATATAATTACATGAATACAAAATATGAATTCCAAGAAGAATATTAAAATAAGTCACTGGGAGGCTTCAAGGGGCCAGCCATCCCCAAGAGGAACTGTTGACGTTTCCCTCCCAGGCAAGACGGCAGAACCAGGTCTTTAAGCCTTTCCGGAAGGCTGGGAGCGAGGACATCAGCCTCAGCTCCGGGGGTAAGATATTCCAAAGGGTGGGCGCAACTGCAGAGAAGGCCCGCTTCCTGGACCCTGCTAGGTGAAACTCTTTAAACGATGGGGTCCGTAGCAAGCCCTCTCTAGCTGAACGGGTGGGACGGGTCGATGTTCTGGGGATGAGACGGTCCCTCAGGTAACCTGGTCCTATGCCATGTAGGGCTTTAAAGGTGATAACCAACACCTTGAATTGTACCCGGAAGCAAACCGGTACCCAATGCAGCTCGCGTAACAACGGTGTCACATGGGCCGATCTTCTGGCCCCAACATGCTTCCAAATGCTAGTTTCAGAGGAACAACAGCAGGAGAGGGATATCAGAGAATCATAGGGTTGGAAGGGACTTTAGAGGCCATCTAGTCCAACCCCCTACTCCCTGTGGTTTTTCAGCCAACTGTGAATCCATGTGGTAGTGAGACCATCCATCTCATATTGTTCCAGTTTATCAAGAAGAAGCCTGTGTTCTACTTTACCAAATGCCTTATTGAAATCTAAGTATACTACATCCACAGCATTCCCTTGGCCCACTAACCTAGTCATATTGTCAAAGAAAAATAAGATTTTTCTGGCACAGTTGTTTTTAACAAATCCATGCTGCATTCTGGTATTCACGTTGTTCATTTCTGAGTACAAGCAAATCCAGTGTTTGATTATCTTTTCTAGAATGTTCCCAAGTATTTATGACAGATTGGTCTGTAGATTCCTGGCTCCACTTTTTTCTCTATTTTAAATAACTGCTTTAGTGCAGTTTTCTAGCACTTCCTCTGTCCTCCAGAATTTCTCAAAGATGTTAGCTGGTGCCTCTGGGATGACATGCACCTGTTCCTTTAGCATCCTGGGATGTATTTCATCCAGTCCAGGAGACCTGAAATCATTCAAATCACCTACACCTATCAGTCGTTTTAAACTAATTGTTTTACGTGATGTAATGTTATAAGGATTTTGATATATAGGGTTATTTAGTTTTGAATGTAAGTTTATTAAGTTTGTTATGTATTTTGTCATTTATCTTTATGTTGTTGATGTTGTTGATGTCTTTGTTTGTTTTGTTTGTGTTTTTTTAATAATAAAATTATATTCAAGATTAAAAAAAAAAACCACCTAGGTGTTCTCTTACCAATTCTTTAACTATTTTGATCTACATTTCTCTTCTCTTCTCCCCCTCCCACAGTACAGCTTTTGACATGTTAGACCACTTTTTCTTTTGAGAAAGGGCAAGTGCAAGGCAAGAATTAATCAGTTCACCCTTCTCCCTGTTGCCTTCACCATCTTGCCCTCTTCTCCAACCAGTGGGCCAACCGTTTCCTTGACTTTCCTCTTGTTCCACACATACCCAGAGAACCCTGTTGTTTTTTGCATTCATAACAAGCCTGACCCCATCATTGTAAATTTGGGCTATTTCCTAATATTCTGTTTTTGATATATGACCCTCTTTCAATTTTTTAAAATTGTCCTTCTTGTTTATCAGTTTATCAGAGAGTTCTTGGTACAGTTACACTGGTCTCGTATGGTGTCTCCCTTTCCCTCCCCTCTTTTTAGTACTATTTGTGTTTGGCCCTTAATTATCTCATTTCTCAGAATTTCCCAACTCACCTGAACTATTTTTCCTGTCAGGATTAAATGCATGGAATCCTTCGTATTTTTCCCTTAAATTGTTGAAGTAAGCTTTCTTAAAATCTATAACACTAATCTGGCTCCCTTCCCCTGTCTGCAATATAGTGAATTCTAGGATCACATGGTCATTCTCTCCCAAGGTTCCTACCAATTCCACTTCTTTGACCATTTCTTTCCTGTTAGTACTGTATTAAGTCTGATCCTCTAGTTCCCTCCTCCATCTTTTGAACAATGAAGTTGTGTGCAAGGCATGTCAAAAACCTCTTGGACCTCCCATTTATTTATGTATTATTTATTATTTAAATTTATATGACTGCCCATCTCCCCCAACCGGGGGACTCTGGGCGGCTTACAATAAAAACTACAAGTAAAGTACAAGTGTAAAATTACAACAAACAATATAATATAATAAGTATAAAATCCAATCTAGGCGAATCGATCTTAAGAGTAGGGAGGCCATTATGGTACTAGCCACCCCCAGGAGGAGCTGTTACCTTTCCCGGCCCAAGCTAGGCAGCAGAACCAGGTTTTCAAATTTTTCCGGAAGTGAGGAAACCCACCTCAACTCTGGGGGCAAGATATTCCAAAGGGCGGGCGCTACTGCAGAGAAGGCCCGTCTCCTGGACCCCACCAGATGAAATTCTTTTATTGATGGGGTCTGAAGCATGCCCTGTCTTCATGACTGGGTGGGGCGGGTCGATGTTATGGGGATAAGACGGTCCATCAGGTATCCTGGCCCCATGCCATCTAGGGCTTTAAAGGTGATAACCAACACCTTGAATTGGACCCAGAAGCAAACTGGCACACAATGCAGCTCGCGGAGCAGAGGTGTTATGTGTGCTGATCTTGGTGCACCTAAAATTGCCTGCGCGGCTGCGTTCTGTACCAGCTGTAGCTTCTGGATATTCTTGAAGGGTAGCCCCATGTAGAGCGCATTGCAATAGTCTATATGGGGGATGACAAGGGCATGAGTGACTGTTCGGAGGGCATCGCGGTCCAGGAATGGGCGTAACTGACGCACAAGCCGAAGCTGCGCAAAGGCCCTCCTGGCCACGACTGCCGCCTGCTCTTTGAGCAGGAGTTGTGAGTCCAGGAGGATCCCCACGTTCTGCACCAGTGTGCCCCACCGAGTGGGGCAGTGCCACCCCATCCAGAACCAAAGATGACAATTTCCCAGATACCAAGGGGCCATCAATCCACAGCCACTCGGTCTTGCCAGGGTTCAGCTGAAGCCTGTTGTTCCCCATCCAGGCCCCCACAGTCCCCAGGCACTGAGATAGGGCGGTGACCGCATCACTTACTTCATCTGGGATGGAGATGTACAATTGAGTATCATCCGCATATTGATGATATTTGCCTCAGAGTTTGATGTCCAAGTAGTTGAAATCCCCCAGTCATAGTGCTGTATTTCCTGGATATCTTGGCCATCTGGTTTGTGAAGATTTCATCTATATCTTCGGCTTGGGTTGGGTGGCCTGCAGTACACACCCACAACAGTGTCATTTTTGTTTCTTTTCTCCTTAATATTCATTCAGACACTTTCAGCAGGGTTTTTATCCTTGGTGTTATGAATTCCCTTATAGGTGTAGTGATTTTTTACATATGCCACTTCATTTCCTTCTTTTGTTTGATTAGTTTCTTTAGAACAAATTATATCCTTCAAGTACTATATTCTAATCATGAGACCCATCCCACCAAGTTTCAATAATACCTACAATATCATGTTTCCTCTCCCATACTAGAACTTTAGGTTCTGCCTGCTTATTCCTTGTAATCTGTGTCATCATTGGCGATCACTCGTAGCCGAGTAAGATTGTCTTCCAAAGGTAAAATTTTAACGGTGGATCTGTGAGTGGCTATAAAGGCCAATTCTGGATCCGCACAACCTCCCACAATGAGGGCATAGGTTTCCGGGTGGGAGACGGTCATGATGAGGGTTTGCCTGATGTGCCTTCCTTTTAGCTCTTTTCTCCTTTTCGCCCTGTACTCGTGCTTCTTCAAAGTCCATAGCGCCATTAATAAAGGAGGACCTCCAATTGAAACGCTCATGAGTTAGGGCTTCCCAGTTCTCTCTTTTTTTTATTCATAAGTTTTATTGAATTTTAAAATACATATTAAAAGTTAATACAAAGAAAGAAATAGAAATACAAAGCAAGAAAAAAGAAAAGAAAAAGTGAAGTCAAAAAATAACAAACAAAGAAAATATAGGAAATAGATGTCCTCCAATTTATCCTTGAACTTTAAGTACAACAATTAACTTTAGATGTTAGTCCTTCATACAATGCACAGGAACTTTTCTTTGTCATATACCCTATGATTTCTATAATCCAATCTTCTGTTCTTCATATAGGTTTCGCCTTTCTTGATATCTTCCAACAATCCATCTCTGGTTTCTACTCCTTGGAATAGTAATCAAATGTTCATTGTTGCATCAATTAAATGTTTTCCATTTGCTCTTTCCATTTTTACATCTATATTTATATCTTCAATAAAATCCAATTAGTGTAACAAATAAAAGCCTTATCTACTTCTAATAAAATACAATATATTCTGTTCATATTATGACTATATATTCCATTAATACATAACCTAACATATTACATAACATAATACATAATATAGCAAGAATACAAAACCTAACATAACATATAACCTAATACAATATTCATACATAACATCCTGTAATAACCTACATTCTAATTCCATCTCATCATCTCATTGTCTTCTCATAAATGTATCTCCAGAAAGAGTAATCTATAATATCAACTTATATTTATATTTATAATCTTGTATCTTACACTTAGAATATCATGTTTTTATGCATCTATACAGTTTCTCATATCTGCTCTCTCTCTGTGTACAATCCAGATCCGCATTTTCATTAACCTTGTATTCCAAATCCACATCAATAAATCTCCTGTTTAGGTTATGCCAATATCACAATATGCAACTTGTTTATTTCTGTAACTCATGTGGGATGTCAAAATATTTATTTTACCATATCTATCAATTTGCATGTTAAAATCTTCCTGTCTCAACTGCCACAATGTGTTTATGCCCAAACGTTTAATAGACCACTTCCTGTAAAATATCATAATCTTCTTCTGTACCAATACATTCAAAATCCTCTTTCCCTGTTTCTCTACTGGTTCGAAAGGTCTTCCCTCTGTTTCTAAATCTGTCCCTTGTATCTTCTGTTCCTGAGCCACCAAAACTATTAATATACGTTCTATGGATTTCCTAATTTGCAAAAAAGCTTTGCTGGTTTCTTTCTTAAAATCCATAGTGCTGTGAGAAATGCCATTTCCACCTACACCCCCACTACACCGTAATCAGCTGCCGTAGCCAAAACAAGAATTTTCTCAGGGAGCAGGGAAGGGAGCAGGGAACAGCTGTTCTATTATTATCAGTAATGTCTATTTCTTTAAGTGAGAAAAGCTTTTAAAATAAAAGATGAAAATTTCCACAAAGCAGTACTTCAAACGGTTTGTAAAAGCAAAGATAAAAATATATTCCAAGTGAGAGAAAGTCCATTCTAAAAAAAAGTAGAAAAATAAGAAGGAAAAAAGGCACACATTCTCTATACTTTATTCTTTATTCTTCTTTATTCTTCAGGCTGCAAGCTGCTTAACCCAAACAAACAATTTCTCAAAAGTCAGTTAGTTTCTCGAGTGAAAAACACCAACAAAGTCTCTTAAGTCCCAATTTCTCTGATACAAAAGAGAGGCAAAAAAATACAAACTTGTTCACTATGTTGCCAAAATAAAATCTATCAAACTTCCACCAAAATTAATTATAGCAAAGAAAACACAAAATTAGCCAACATTTTAAACAAAGTCCAAAGATAAATTTTAGATAATAAAAATGTTCTAATCTAAAAAAGAAAACTAATGTAAAGTGATCTAAAAGCTGGCTGTCGCTCTTGTGTCTCCCAAGAGACTTACGTTCCCTGCAGAGCTAGGATCCTCCTTCGGCCATTCCACTGCATTCACCCACGTTCTTCTCCGCGGTGGAAACAACAAAGAAAAACAGGAGTGGGCAATTCCAATGGCTCTGTGAGCAATCTTCTGGTTCCCCCCTCTCCAGGGGGAAGCTTCAGTGGTCTGTAGACCCCTGCAAACAAGATAGAAAGTCAGCCAGGTCTCAGAGCTCAGAGCTCTGAGAAACCCTGACTTGTCGAGCTGCCAGCCAGGCTTGGAGTCCAGGGCTTCCCAGTTCTCAATGCTGATATTACATTTTTTTAAATTAGCTTTGAGAGTATCTTTGAATCTCTTTTGCTGTCCACCAATATTCCGTTTTCCATTCTTAAGTTGGGAGTAAAGTAGCTGCTTTGGAAGACGATGGTCAGGCATTCGAACAACATGACCAGTCCAGCAAAGTTGATGTTGGATGATCATTGTTTCAATGCTGGTGGTTTTCGCTTCTTCTAATACGCTAACATTAGTCCGCCTATCTTCCCAAGTAATTTGCAGAATTTTTCGGAGGCAGCGTTGATGGAATCTTTCAAGAAGTTGGAGGTGGCGTTTGTAGAGGGTCCATGTTTCACAGGCGTACAGAAGGGTTGGTAGTACAATGGCTTCGTAAACAAGCATTTTGGTCTCCCTGCGAATGTCCCGATCCTCAAACACTCTACGCTTCTTTCGGGAGAAAGCTACACTCGCAGAGCTCAGGCGATGCTGAATTTCAGCGTCGATGTCGGCTTTTGTAGATAGATGGCTGCCGAGATAAGAAAAGTGGTCGACATTTTCTAGTGACACACCTTTAAGCTGGATTGATGGCGCTGCAGAGGGATTGGTTTGAACTTGCTGGTAAAGCACTTTGGTTTTTTTAATGTTAATCGAGAGGCCGAGTTTTTCATATGCTTCTGCAAAGATGTTTAGGATAGTTTGAAGATCTTCCTCGGAGTGTGCACAGACTACGTTATCATCAGCATATTGAAGTTCTATAACAGAAGTTGCAATTACCTTATTTTTTGCTTTCAGCCTACTAAGATTAAAAAGCTTTCCATCTGTTCGATATATAATTTCTACACCAGTAGGAAGTTTCTCTTCAACAAGGTGCATAATCATAGCGATGAAGATAGCGAATAAGGTTGGAGCAATAACACATCCCTGTTTAACGCCGGATTCCACTTTAAATGGATCGCTTTGAGAGCCATTGTTATTCAGGATTGTTGCCGTCATGGAGTAACCGCAAGATGTTCACAAATTTATCAGGGCATCCGATTTTCAGAAGGATGGTCCAGAGAGCAGTACGATTTACAGTATCAAAAGCTTTAGTCAGATCAATAAACGCCATGTACAGAGGGCGGTTTTGCTCCTTGCATTTTTCTTGAAGCTGTCGTGTAGCGAAGATCATATCCACTGTTCCCCTGGAAGGGCTGAAGCCATTTTGCATTTCAGGGAGGATGTCTTCTGATACAGATAGGAGACGGTTTGCAATGATCTTTGCCAGGATTTTGCCTGCTGTGGCTAGAAGGGAGATGCCTCGATAGTTTCCACAGTCTGTTCTATCACCCTTTTTAAAGAGAGTGATAATTATGGCATCCCTAAAGTCTGCTGGAATCTCTTCCCTCATCCAGATTTTTTCGATGAGCTTATGAAGTTGTTGTGTAAGTTCAGGCCCGCCTTCTTTAAAGACTTCAGCAGGAATCCCATCAGGTCCACTAGCTTTGTTATTTTTCATTTGTTTAGTGGCTTTACTGACTTCCTCCAAACTAGGGGGTACTGCAAGCTCATTTCTTATTTGTTTTTGCGGGATTTGCAAGAAGCCTTCATCAGCCACAGTAGAGTGACGATTAAGGAGATTGTAGTAATGCTCTTTCCAGCGCAGTGCAAAAGACTCTTTGTCCTTTAGAAGTTTAGCACCATCTACTAGGGATTTGTACCATGGTTTGTTGGTCCATAGATGGCCTTTATGGCATTAAAAAAGCCCCGTGCATCATGAGCATCTGCAAAATGTTGGGTTTCTTGGGCTTTTTTTATCCACCATATGTTCTTAAGTTCTCTAGTTCTTCTTTCGACTTCTGCCTTTGCACTGGCGTAGATTTTTTTCTTAACGGTACAGTTAATATCTTTTTGCCATATCTGGAAGGCTTTCCTTTTCTTGTCAATAATATGTTCAATCTCGACTCCAGGCTTGGCTGCCAGCTCGACCAGTCAGATTTCTCAGAACTGACTGAATTTCCCTTGCTTGCGTGGATTGCAGAAGTTGTGGTCCACTGAAGTTTTTTTTCCCCTGGAGAAGGGGAGACCAGAAGATTACTCGTGGGGCCATTGGGATTGCCTACCCTTGTTTTTTCTGTAGTTTTCCACCGCGGAAGGAACAGGGTAAGTGCAAGGCAATGGCCGAGATATATCAGGCTCTCGCAGGGGAAACAAGTCTCTTTGAAGAGACACAAGAGCGCCCAGCCGCTTTTAGATCACTTTAGGAATGTTTTTTTTAGATTAAAATATTTTTGAAATCTAAGATCTATTTTTTGGACTTTGTTGAAAATGTTGGCTAACTTTGTGCTTTCTTTGCTATAACTGATTCTGGTGGAAGTTTGATGGACTCTATATTTGCAACATAATGAAACGTCTGCATTTTTTTTTTTTTTACTTCTCTTTTGTATTAGAGGGATTTAAGAGACTCTGTTTGTAATTCTTCGCTTGATAAACTAAATGACTATTCATTTTTTGAGAAACTCTTTGTTTGGATTAAGCAGCTTGCAGCTTGAAGAACGAAAGCTCGCAGTTTGAAGAATAAAAACACAGGGTAACGTGTTTTTTTCCTTGTCGTCTTTTTCTACATCCTCCCTGGTTGGATTTTGCTTCATTTGGAATATATTTTTTATTTCTCCTTCTATAAACTGTTTAAAATATTATTCTCTCCTGTATTTTGGATTATTGGAACTTTCTTTTTTCTTTTGACTTTAAAAAAACAACAACAACAACGACGTTCTGCTTAATAGATTCTGCTGGTAGTATTCCATGGACAGATTACATGATTATTGTTTTGACTAGAAGGGTTGTTGTTTTAATTTGAAGGACACAGGAAAGATGGCTTTCCAACTTGTACCTGAGGAGCTCAGAAGAGAGATTACTGAGGCTTTTTCAAATATTCAAAGGTCGTTGGAATTACTGTTCGTAACTCTGCAAAACAGAGAGAAAGAACAGAGAACAGAAACGGAGACAGAAAGGAAAAGTGTTTTTCAAGTGGAGGAGAAACAGAAGGAGGAAATTTTGAGTATATTAGTTCAGAAGAACATTCTGAAGGCTTTACACTACAATCTTGGTATAGATATGTTGTGGCAGTGGAGACAGAGTGAAAATATGGGTGCACAGTTGGATGGATGTTGTGAAATATGTGGAAAGGGAGAGAAGGTTGCTCTGATATTCTATATGAGATATAGAAAAGAGCAGGCTGTATATTGCGAATCTCCCACAGTGTATTGTGATTTTGGCATAACCTAAACAGAAGATATGAGAAACTGTATGGATATAAAGGTTAATGAAAAAATATGGACTTGAATTGTTATGAGAAACTGTATGGATATATAAAAAGTGATATTCTAAATGTAAGATGCTAAATACAAACACAAGTTGATATTATAGAATATTGTTTTCCTTAGAGATATATTTATGAGAAGATAATGATATGATGGAATTAGAATGATGGTTACTACAGGATGATATATATCAATATGTATTGTATGAATATTATAAGAATTGATATATTAGCTATTAGGTTAAGTGATATGATAGATTATGCATTTAGTTTAAATGGACACTACTACAAGGAATGGAAATTACAGATGGATAATTGAGATTCAAGAATTCCTTTTTTATGGAGATATATATATATATTAGAATTAAATTATAGAAATATATATGTATGAACACTATAAGAATTGCTAAATTATGTATTAAGTTACATAACATGTTAGGTTATGAGTCATAATATGAATAGAATATATTGTAGTTTATTAGAAGTAAATAAGGCTTTTATTTGTTATACTAATTGGTCTTTATTGAAGATATAAATATGTAGTAATGAACATTCAACATTTAACTACTACTTCAAGGAGTGGAAGCCAAAGATGGATTATTGGGAGACAGTAAGATGAAGGTTAGAAGATTGGATTAAAGAAATCAAAAGGCATATGACAAAGAAAAGTTCCTGTATACTGTATGAAGTACTAACATTTAAAATCAATTGTTGTACTTTAAGTTCAAAGATAGATTGGAGGACATCTATTTTCTATATTTTCTTTGCTTATTATTTCTTGACTTCACTTTTTCTTTATCTTTTTCTTATTTTGTATTTCTGTTTCTATTTCTTTTTCTACTTTAAATTTTATTATGTATTGTAAAACTTAATAAAATTTAATAAAAAAATAATAATAATAATATGTTCAATCTCACTATCGTTCTCATCAAACCAGTCCTGATGTCTCTTAGTCTGGTATCCAATAGTTTGTTCACAGGCTGAAATAATAGAAGTCTTCAATTTAATCCAGTGTTCCTCAACATTTTCAGGAAGTTCCATAGGCAGATGTTCCTTGAGAGTTGATTGAAAGCAAGCTCGTTTAATAGGATCTTGAAGGGCCAGGGTATTCATTTTACGCCTTGGTTTTCTTCCTTGGAGCCTACGATGAGGGACAATCTTTATGGCCATCGTGGATCGAATTAATCAATGGTCTGTCCAGCAGTCATCGGCGCTCGTCATGGCTCTGGTGAGAAGTACATCATGGCGATCTCTAGCACGGACAATTACATAATCTAAAAGATGCCAGTGCTTTGACCGTGGGTGCTTCCATTATGTTTTAAATTTATTTTTCTGGCGAAAGAGAGTGTTAGTAATGACAAGGTTATGCTCTGCACATTTAGTCAGAAGTAAGATTCCATTCGTGTTGCTGTTGTCAACTCCTTCTTTCCCAATGATCCCTGGCCACAAATCAAAATCACGCCCAACTCTTGCATTGAAATCGCCCAGGAGGATAATTTTATCCTCCTTTGGTATCTCTGATAAGATGGTGTCCAGCTGGGTATAAAATTTTTCCTTGATATCCTCATCTGCATCTAGTGTTGGTGCGTAAGCACTTAGGATAGTTGCCTGTTGGTTTTTGGCGAGTTTTATTCGCAGAGTTGAGAGTCGTTCGTTAATCCCAGTGGGAACTTCTGACAAGAGCTTCACAAGGTCGTTTTTGATAGCAAAGCCTACCCCATGTATTCGTCGTTCTTGTTCAGGCAGTCCTTTCCAAAAGAAGGTATAACCTCCTTTTTCTTCCTTCAACTGTCCTTCTCCTGCTCTTCGAGTTTCTTGGAGTGCTGCTATATCGATATTAAAACGTCTCAGCTCCCTTGCAATAATGGCAGTCCTACGTTCAGGTCGTTCACTATCCATATTGTCTTGCAGTGTCCGTATATTCCATGTTCCAAAATTCATGTGTTTTTTACGACCGCTAGATGGTGACCCCACTGGTCGCGGTAATCCAGTCAGGGAGAAAATGAGGCAGACTATGTTTAGGGCACCTTTTCTAGCCCCCTCCCCATATGGGGTGAGCAGAGTGGATCCTAAATAGGGCTGCTCAGTCGTGGATACAGCTGCCGAACTACTCAACTGCCTCGATCCTTGAGTCAGGGCGACTGAATCCGTATCCACCGCCCATGTGCTGGTCCATGACTAGGAGCTTCCGGATTTCACAGTCCTGCCCCCGTTGCCATTCGTCAGTCGCCATGGGACTTTTGGTTGTTTTGGGTTTGGTGTGGTTGGAAGACGCCTGTGCGTGAATTTGTTTTATGTGTGGAGATCGGTGCACAACGATCAGCACACAACCTTCACAGAAAAAGGCTCTAATCCAGTGGCATGGATACCATGACGATTGGTGACCTTTTGTCTGCTGCAGCCTTCATCCACCTTCTCAGCCGTTGTAACAATACACCTTGTTATCTTCCGCCTGTTCTGCCGTTGAGGACTTTCTTGGATCGTTCTTTGTCTGGTTCCTCCCCCTGGACCTTACCGCCATGGGTGACCCTGCCAGGAGTACATGACTCCCGACGGCTTCGCTCACAGGGTTCATTAGGAACACACAAGCCCACTCACCACAACAAGGTGACGATCCAGCGAGTGAGTGTAATCTGTGCATTGATATACAGGCATATGAATCCTTTAGTACTGCCCTTCTTAAAATTAGCTGCTGCATCTCCTGGTGTATTCTTGAATATCCTTTCATTCCTACTGCTTCCTTCCTTGTGTAGGATTTACTACCTTTGGTCTTCTGTTTTGGGTGTAGTTATAGGTAATGATCTCCTTTAGATGTAGTTTAAAGCCCTCCAGATAACTTTAGTAATATGTCTTCCAAAGACATTCTTTCCAGTCTTTGAGGTGCATCCCATCTCTCGCCAGAAGCCCTTCCTATAGGTAATGAAGACCATGGTCCAGGAATCCAAAGTTTTCTCAGCAACACCATCCCTTGAGCCAGCAGTTCACCTCCAGAATCCTCCATTCCTTCCTTGGGCCATGGCCATCAGTTAGAAGTATGGATGAAAACACTACCTGTGCTCTGAATTCTTTTGCCTTCCTGCCTAGCTCCTTATAGACTCTCAATATTATTTCCATGCTGGCAGTGTCATTTATTTCAACATGAAAGCGAAGAAAGGGATCATGGTTTGATTAATTGGTCAGCCTCTCCATCGTGTCTTAGATCTTCACGCCTAGGAGAGAGAGAGAGATTTATTGATCGTATGGCACACATTGCCAGGGAGTCTACAACATTTTTTTTTTTTTACACAGTAGATGTTCTGGCACCGGTAGTTGCTAGTCTTTGTTGCTCTGATGCACCACAAGAGGGTGAGCTAGCTTTGCTTCAGCTGGCCAGCAGCGTTCCTTTAGGGAAGTTGGCTCATCCAGGCTTTTTTCTCCACCAATCCTCTGTCAGCACCAGTTCCTGCTCCCCACACAGAGCGCCACCAGCCTTCCCCCCCACCAAAATGGGGGTACCTATTTATCTACTCACAGATGGTATGCTTTCGAACTGCTAGGTGGGCAGAAGCTAGGGATGAAATGACAGGAGCTCACTTCCGTCACACGGAGCTGGGCTCAAACCGTTGGAGTGTCGACCATTTCTGGCCGGCAAACTCCAGTGTCATTAAGCCACTGCGTCCCCGCCTAGGAGACAACACACTTCCCTTCATAATTGTGTCTTGGCTGCAGATTGTTGGCTATTCCTGTGAGCAAGTCACCTATCACCACCACATGTTTTTTTTCTTTTTTGGGGTAGTTATTGGATTCCTTGTCACCATGGCAGCCTGACCATCTCTCTTGCTCTAGAAGTCTGTGACTCTTCCTCCAGGTGGCGTACCTGAAATTATTGCACAGCTCCATTGATAGGGACTTCTTCTGGTTCTCTTGGTCCCCGAAGTTATGTTCTTCCATACTACCACCTCCAAGGCTCCTGTTTTCTCTGGAGTAATCTCTGTTGTTTTTTGAGATATTTTTGTGCCTTGTCCAGAAACTCCTCATCTTCCATGATATAAGGGCCTCCACCCCTCCACTTTCTCCTCCAGCAACACAAACCTTGCCTTTGGTTCATGTGTATTTGGAGTCTTCCTCAGCCAGGAACACAAACATGGTGCATACCTTGCATGTCATCACAGTGTTTGCTTCCCTGTCCATGACTATGTGTCTCTCAAGAATTGGGCAGATTCAAACAACTGCTTCCTCTCAACTCTCCTGGAAAGGCAAAATTTAAAAAAGCCAGTCTCAAATATAACATGCTGGGATTGGAAGCCTATGGCATTATTTCTTCAACCTACAATATTCCTGGAAGTAACATATCTAACAAGCCTTTTCATGACCAGTAGATTCCCCATCTAAAACCTTAAATCAGTGCTAAGAACCTTAGCCAAGCCTCCCTTTGTTACTGAGGGCTCCCTTTCTCAAAATCCTACCATTCAATATTATTTTTCTCGTGGCCATCATGTCAGGAGAATCATGAACTTAGTTAACTAAGAAAGAGTTTTGATGTTCAAGCAGGGCCAATTAATCTGAAAGGTAAATCTGGCCTTTGGTAGAACCCAGGATTTACTGTAGTAATTCTATCCTTTTGGCCCTATCTTACTCCTCCAGAGAACATCAGCTTCTGTGTTGATTCCTATATGCATTATATGCAACACCTGCTTATTTGCTTTATCCAGGTCCCTATGGGATAAAGATGCAGTGTCCATCCTGATCTGCTTAGGGAAGGGATGATACAGCTTTGCTTACTCCTCCAGCAGCCTGCCAGATCAGGAAGGAATCCCAGTGAACACAGCTGGAGAAATGCCTCTATCAGCCACATTTTGGGAAAGAGCATATTTGGAAGAGATCTGGGGGGTAGTCACCTGAATTTTGGTTTTTACCCTTCTCTAAGCTTTAAAAGACTGATTCCTTCACATCTGTAGAAACTTGCTGGGGAACGAATTGGCCAAGTTATGATGCATTGTTCTTTTAGAACCCTAAGGTGAAAACCAGAAATTCTACATTTATCCATGAATTCCTGGTGTACTCAAACAAAGGAGATTAGCTAGGTCTGCTCTGGACCAGTGAACATCCTGGGTTCCTGTCAAGTTTCTGTTATTCAAAGAATCTTCAAAATCCTCCAGTTCAGTTCAGTGTCAACAGATGGTCTCTCAGTATTACTGGCAGACCTATCTCCTCTAGAAGAAATAGAAATTATTTTCCTAATCTCCATAGCTAGGGTCGTCTTCAAATGAGCTGCCTTCGTTCACTTAAGTAAAATGAGAACACATGGAGGAGACACCAAAGGACCAAAATCTGCACTATTGGGTGATAACAGTTTAGCCATTTCTGTTTTTTCCAACTTTATTTTGTCCATGAGTTGTTAGTCTGGGAGCCCCTAAAAATGGTGATTGTCAAATTTTACTTATGAATGTTCACTCAGACTGATGTAAAATAGACTACACATATTAATCTTGTAAATAGTGTTTGAACTGTGTATTAAATATAAGAATAGATAGAATTCTAATAATATTTTACTTCATTATTTTCCTTAGGCTTGCCCTTTGTTACAGCGTCAAACAAATTTGAAGCCCTTGCAGCTCATGATGCCTTGGTTGAACTGAGTGGTGCAATGAATACTGTGGCTTGTAGCCTAATGAAGATAGCTAATGATATTCGTTTTCTCGGATCTGGACCACGATGTGGTCTAGGGGAACTTATCCTGCCTGAAAATGAACCTGGAAGTAGTATTATGCCAGGTAATCTTGCCAAGGTTTTATTGTTAACTTTGGGCTTAAAGATATTGAAAGACTGGCAGTGTAGTAGATACTTTAACATTACTGTGTTTATTCATTACAACTTGGCATAGTCCTACATACATGTTAGCCATCATATTTTGTCAGTACACAGTAAACCG
Source organism: Charina bottae (assembly GCA_023362775.1). Classification (NCBI taxonomy): domain Eukaryota; kingdom Metazoa; phylum Chordata; class Lepidosauria; order Squamata; family Charinaidae; genus Charina; species Charina bottae. The sequence continues at coordinate 3,080,438 of JALMGJ010000028.1, read as the reverse complement.
GAATAGGTTGAAGTGGAACTCACACAGAGTGATTACAAATTTATTTATTTATTTATTATACTGATCACATATTTATTTATTTATTTTGGTGGTTGCATTTTTTAAAAAATTATTAATTATAGCAATTATTTTTTGCCTGCTCACTAGACTCTTGTTCCTAGATAGATTTTCTTAGCAATTTTGTGCTAAGTTGTTAAGAATGAAGAATAATATTAATGAGATTTAATAATTCTAAGAGATAGAAGTTTAAATATATAGAACTGTACTAGTAGACATGCATTATTATGTCACATTTAATTTTATCTGTGTTTATTCACAGAAAGGATATAACTACTATAAATTACATGGACTTTTTGTGAATTCTTGGATTCCAGATTACATATCCTCAAATTATTATTGTCTTAGACCTGTCCTTGTTTTTATTACAATTTTTTAATTCAGGTGTGAATAGAGTGAAAAAAAATATGCTTTGCTTCTTTAAGCAAAGAATGCTTAACAGCATAGGAAAAAAAACCAATAAACAAGGCAGGCAGCAAGTATAAGCAAGCTGTATAAACAGCTGAAGAGATGGTCCCCAAAGTACTTGACACATTTCAGGCCCAAAATCCTTTTCGAAGGTACTACAGTTAAAAAATATGCAAACAGTATGTTCAAAAAGACGTTCTAGTTCTACTCACTCCTGTAAATAAATGACAAACATTATGGAGCCATTAAAGAAAACTGTTATATGAATCAAATCCTCTTTCAAGAGCATGCTTTTCTTAACTTTCAAAACATTTTTTTAATTTCAAAAGATCCCTAAAAGTTATTCCAAGTTCTGCTTTATAAATCAAAATACATTTAGATCTTTTTTTGGGGGGGGGGAAACCTCACTGCATAATTTTTTGTAATATAAACTTTACTTACCGAACAAAATTACCATTCTATTATTTGTTTGTTGCTTGCTTAAGTTACTACCAAAATAGGATCATCTGTTTTATTTCCAGTACCCATGTTCTGCTTCTCAAGGGCACTCAGCAGGGACTTGTAATGACTGTTTTGGATTCAAAACGTTTGTCACTTCATCAACCCAAGATTTTTTGTAACATCATCATCATCATCTAGATTTATATCCTGTCTTTATTTATTTATTTGTTTATTTTATTTATCGAATTTCTCAGCCGCCCATCTCATACACAACGACTCTGGGCAGCTTACAACAATAATCCAGGAACTCAAAGCAGTTTTAAAAAGGGGGTCTCCTTCATTCTATTCCCATAGTACTATGGTGTAAGGCATAGCTTTCCAAACTCTGTTGCAACACTTTAGTGCATAGCTTTTCAAACTGTGTGTCGCAACACTTTAGTGTGTTGCAACACACAGTTTAGTGTGTCGCGGAGCGGGGGTGTGCACAGGGGCGCGCCATCGGTGCTTCCGCGTTTTAGTGAGGCCACTGCCGTGCACACCGCCGCCGCGCACCCCCCACGCCGCCACTGTGCACACGTGCGTCACCCCCCGCGCTGCTGCCAGTGTGTCGCCAACGGCGGCAGTTTGGAAAGCACTGCTTTAGTGTGTCGCAACACACAGTTTACTGTGTCGCAACAACCCGGAAGTGGCAGCGGGAGCTGTGTACGGCAGGGGCGTGCGCCGTGGCGGTGTGCATGGCGGCAGTGGCCATCAGCGCTTCCGTCTTTTAGCAGAGGCTGCCACCGTGCACAATGCCGCCGCGCCGCCGTGCACGCCCCCGCCGCCGTGCACTAAGAATGGGCTTGAAACTGGGTTTCCACAGTTCTAGTCCAGCACCTTAACCACCGCACTACACTTTTCAGTAATGCTTTATTCATTGTTTGTTTGTCATAGTTTCCTTTGAGAGCAAACAGCAAAATAAATGTCGTAATGTTTAATAACAAATAAATTTCAGGAGTCTTTGTTTCCCTCCTCACAGGAAAAGTGAATCCTACTCAGTGTGAGGCCCTAACTATGGTGGCAGCGCAGGTGATGGGAAATCATGTTGCTGTTACAGTAGGAGGCAGCAGCGGTCATTTTGAATTGAATGTCTTTAAGCCTATGATTGTAAGTTTGTTAAAGTTATCTTTTTTTTTTAATCCGTTCAATCGTGTCCGATTCTTTGAGACTGCCTGGACAAGTCCCTGCAGTTTTCTTGGCAAGGTTTTCCAGAAGTGGTTTGCCATTGCCTCCTGCCTATGGCTGAGAGAAAGTGAGTGGCCCAAGGTTACCCAACTGGCTTTGTGCCTAAGGCGGGACTAGAACGCACGGTCTCCCGGTTTCTAGCCTGATGCTTTAACCACTACACCAAACTGGCTCTCATAACCAAATTTCAGTATTTTATAGAGACTAAGGAATTGTAATAATATTGGATGAATGAATTTGTGGGACTCACCATCTATACATAAGCTCATTTCAATTTTTGGTCCTAAATTTGATTTCAGGTGTTACAGTGCACACATGCGCAGACAAACACGTTCACCATAGAGTCACCAAGTGCAAGAAAAGCCCCAGTGATTTTACTGCTGTTCAGCATTTTTACCAAGTGGAGGAGAAGAATCTCCTCCTCCCCTCACTCCTGTGCCCCTTAAAGATTATTGGCTTCTCACTGCCTTTAGCAGTGATGATGCTATCCATTCAATTGTGTCTTGATTATCAGCGATTCTATGGACCAGCTCTCTCCACATTTTCCAATCTTGTACGGCTTCTTTTAGTTGTTTTATGCTCTGGCTGGTGTTGGCTTTGATGGTGTCTAGCCACCGTGGTTTTTGGTGGCCTTGTTTCCTTTTACAGCAGACCATTCCGAGCATAACTGCCTTTTCCAGTGAGTTTGAACGCATGACATGGCCAAAATAAGTAAGGCAGAATTTTGTGATTTTGCCCACCAGCAATATGTCTGGTTTTATACGCTCCAGTATTTGCTTGTTTGTCACCTTTGCTGACTAAGGAATGCGCAAGAGACTTCTCCAAAACCACAGCTCGAATGAGTCAATTTTCCCCCTGTCTAGTTTTTTCATGGTCCAGCTTTCGCAACCATAGGTAGCTATGGGAAACGCAGTAGTGCAGACTAATCTGCATTTAGTTGCCAGGCTGATGCCCTTGCTTTTCCATACTTGATTCATGCTCATCATTGCTGTGCGACCCAGTGCGATTCAATGCTTTATTTCTGGACTGCATTCACTGCTTTGAACAATCTGTGATCCTAGGGAAGTGAATTCTTGCACACGTTCAATCTCTTCACCATCAGTTGTTATTCTGACATTTCCATTCCTCGCAGTGTGTCATGAGCTTGGTCTTTTTGATGTTCAGGAAGAGACCAAATTCCTCACTTTCTTCTTTAATCCTTTTGAGCAGATGTTTCAGGCCTTCTTTTGTTTCTGAGAGGAGAGTTGTGTTGTCAGCATATCAAAGATTGTTGATGTTCATTCCTCCAATCTTTACTCCAATTTTTGATTCTTCAAATTCCAGCTTTCTCATGATCGCTTCGGCATACAGGTTGAATAAGAAAGGTGAAAGAATGCAACCTTGCCGTACTCCTTTCTTTATCTTGAACCAATCAGTGTCTCCATATGGTGTTCACACAGTGGCTTCCTGATTTGTGTACAGTGACTGCACCAACATGACCAAATGTGTTGGCACCCCTAGGTCTTCTAGGACTCTCCACAGCTTGTCGAGATTGACACAATTGAAGGCTTTCTTGTAGTCAATAAAGCAAATGTAGGTGTTCTTTTGATAGTTTTGAGATTTTTCCGTGATCCAGTGTAGATTTGCAATATGGTCACGAGTGCCACAACCCCTTCTGAAGCCAGCTTGAATATCTGGTAATTGCCTTTCAGTGGGCGCCAGACAGTATGATCACTGTATGATCTTAAGGAGAATCTTGCTAGTGTGAGGGGTGAGGGCAATTGTGCGGTAATTGGAGCAATTCTTGGAGTTGCCCTTTTTTGGCAACAGAATGAACACTGATTGTTTCCAATCCTGTGGCCATGTGTTCTTTTCCCAAATTTTCTGGCACAAGGCAGTGATGGTTGTGGGAGGTACTGGCCTCAGCAATTCTGCGGGGATGTTGTTGTTTGGCAGTTGGCTCATTGCCCACATGTCTTCTTCCTGAAGGATGGCTGGTTCTATTTCTGCTACCCTTTCCTCATCATCCTGAGAAGGCTGGATCTCTTTGTTGCTGGCATACAGCTTTTCTGTATATTCTCACCATCTGTTCTTGACACCTTGTTGGTCAGACAGTTCTTACCCCTGCTTGTTTTTGATGAAGCTTTTATGAGCAGTAAATGGTGTTGAAATCCTTTTGACTTGCATGAATGCATTCCTGGTGCATGTTCCTTCATGCAGTCCTCTTCTAGCTGCTTGCAACCCTGGTCCCAGTACTTTGTTGTCTTTCCTTACTGCTCTTTGGAAATCTGCATCCAATCTCCTTGCTTCTTCCCATTTGCCTGCTGCTTTGGCTGCTTTTCTTTTATTGGCCATTCTGATGGTTTCATCTGAGAGCCACTTGTACTTTTATTCTGGCTTCTTGTATGATATGTGTTCAACTGCTGTTTCAGTGATGGTCGATTGAATGTCTTGCCACAGTTCATTGGGCATCTTCTCAGCAGTGTCCAGCAGTTCAAACCTATTTTTTACCTCAATTACATATGTGGAAGGGATTTTGGTGATGTCAAACCTCTTTGGTGGTGCTCTCTTTTTGATGTTGCATAATTTGACTCTGATCTTAGCCACCAACAATTCATGAACTGAACTGCAATCGGCACCCAGATATGTTTTCTTGGCAGCAAACTGGACCATCAATGGCTCCATAGGACATAGTCGAACTGATTACAGTGTAGTTTATTTGGTGAAGTCCAAGTGTGTAAGTGATGCTTGTGCTGTTTGAACCAGGTATTCATGATTCCAAAATGATTTTCATGGCAAAATTGAACCAAACGATCACTTGCTTCATTCCTCTCCCCAAGTCCAAAGCTGCCAGTGATGCCTGTTTCTGCTTGGCTGCCAACTTTTGCATTGAAATCACCCAGTGTGTAAAAGATGTCTTTTTTGGGCACTTGCTTCAGAGTTTTTTTGATGCTGACATAGAAACCCTCTATTTCAAGCTCTGTTGCATCATTCATTGGGGCATAGACTTGGACAACTGTGATTTTGAGGGACTTGGCATAAATTCGGAACATAATGCAATCATTAACCGTCAAGAAGCTTTCCACTTCTTGGGCGAGTTTCTTGTTTGTGATAAATACCACTCCATTTGTTTTCCTCGTGTCGTGTCCTGAGTAATAGATAGTGAATTACTTAGATTGTAAATAGTCATCTATCCAGTATAGCGCACTGACACCAATGAGGTAGATTTTCAACCTGGCCATCCCCCGTTTGATGATATCCAGTTTACCCTGGCTCATTCCTTGGACATTCCACGTTGCTATCTGATGTGTCTTTGTGCAGCGCAGACCCTTGCTTTCACCAATGGCTGCATCAGCAGCTGGGATCCCTGCTGGATTTGCCCGAGGCGCGTCATTAATGTTTTGACTACTCACTACAGGTCCTTGCTCTTCCCCAGTAGCTTGTTGGGTACCTTCTTGCCTGGGAGTCCTATCATTGGGCACCATATCTGATTCATTTGAGAGCCTTTAGCAGTAAGAAATCTATAATCTTAGTTAAGGCGGTGGGGGGGACCTCACTGCCTCTCTCTCCTTAGCGATCCATGTTCAATTTGATGGCTTTCTTTTGCAGGCTTATGTTTGTTCCACGGCTTATAGGAATAACAACTACACCGCCATTACAAGTTTCATCAGCAGTATTCTGACTTCCTTGGATGCTCTAAGGCAGCTTTTCTCAACATTTTGACCCTGGAGGAACCCTTGAAATATTTTTCAGGCCTCGGGGAACCCCTGCACATTCAGGCTCAAATATAGGCCACGAGTTACAAAATTATTATATTTGTTTCATGTATAGGCCTGTACATATGCATTAACAGTGTTCTTAAACTAAACATAAAGAATGAAACTTACCTCTTTAATGTGAAGTTGTCCGAATTTGAAATGATGTTTTAAATAAATCATCATCTCCCAGGGAACCCGTAGTGACCTCTTGCGGAACCCTAGGGTTCCACGGAACCCTGGTTGAGAAACCCTGCTCTAAGGACATTATGACCTGGTTCACAGTCAGTGCAACTGTTACCATTTTAAAAAAATTTCTAAGAAAGTTTATGGAGCCCATTTGTGGGCTAGAGATGCACTTAAAAATGCAGATAATGTGAGAAGCTGACAGTACACAATTTCCATCTTTTAGAATTGAAAGAATTATTTTTAACTATAAGCTTATGGAGGATTTAGTGGAATCTTCTTCCCTATAGGTGTATGCCTATATGCCACTATTTTTTAAAAACTTGTGAACAACAAAAAAAGCCTAAAAGCAAATCTGAAAATATTGTTTTCTTTTGGTCCTGTTGTTTCATCATATTAATATTAAACTTTGATGTTCTGTTGCAACTGTGGTAAAACTGTTATTAGACAATCAATGTAGCAGTCAGTCTGAAGCTTTTGTCAAATAATTATTTTTAATGTATTTAGATTCGAAATGTGCTACACTCCGCACAACTCCTAGGAGATGCCTGTGTCTCTTTTACTGAAAATTGTGTGATTGGAATACAAGCCAACAGAGAAAGAATAAATAAGTTAATGAACGAGTCATTGATGTTGGTGACTGCCCTTAATCCTTACATTGGTAAGTATCTAATAAATGGTTTGAATACATGTGCTAAAAACATAGGCATTTGAAAAATATGCTTGAGCATATTTTCAGAGACATAGAATAATACATTCTTAAGTTTGTTTTTATAAATGGTTGAAGAGTTACTATGCAAGTAGAAAATAGAAGGATAGCATACAAAATGGCAAGATTAAGACGGCATTAAGATATCACAAGCCGGAGTTAAGATTGCCGGGAGAAATATCAACAACCTCAGATATGCAGACGATACCACCCTAATGGCAGAAAGTGAAGAGGAACTAAAGAGCCTCTTGATGAGGGTGAAAGAGGAGAGTGCAAAAGCTGGCTTGAAACTCAACATTAAAAGAACCCAGATCATGGCATCTGGCCCCATCACTTCCTGGCAAATAGAAGGGGAAGAAATGGAAGCAGTGACAGATTTTATTTTCTTGGGCTCCAAGATCACCACAGACGGTGACTGCAGCCATGAAATTAAAAGACGCTTGCTCCTTGGGAGGAAAGCTATGGCAAACCTAGACAGCATATTAAAAAGCAGAGACATCACCTTGCCGACAAAGGTCCGTATAGTTAAAGCTATGGTTTTCCCCGTAGTAATGTATGGCTGTGAGAGTTGGACCGTAAGGAAGGCTGAGCGCCGAAGAATTGATGCTTTCGAGCTGTGGTGCTGGAGAAGACTCTTGAGAGTCCCTTGGACTGCAAGGAGGTCAAACCAGTCAATCCTAAAGGAAATCAACCCTGACTGCTCATTGGAAGGACAGATGCTGAAGCTGAAGCTGAAATACTTTGGCCACCTAATGCGAAGAGAGGACTCACTGGAAAAGACCCTGATGCTGGGAAAGACTGAAGGCAAAAGGAGAAGGGGACGGCAGAGGATGAGATGGTTAGATAGCATCACCGATGTAATGAACATGAATTTGAGTAAACTCCGAGAGACAGTGGAGGACAGGAAGGCCTGGCGTGCTATGGTCCATGAGGTCACGAAGAGTCGGAGACGACTAAACGACTGAACAACAACAAGATATCGTGCATCAGAAAGTGTTAAGAATGCCACTGTGGCATCTTTATACTTTCAATCTGGCATGCAAATAAAGAATAGGAGAAACAGATTTTATTAAACTATAGGATGTGTGAATCCATACAGTATTTATTTATTTTTATTTTATTTTTATTTTTATCCCACCTTTATTATTTTTATAAATAACTCAAGGTGGTGAACATACCTAATACTTCTTCCTCCTCCTATTTTCCCCACAACAATAACCCTGTGAGGTGAGTTGGGCTGAGAGGGAGTGATTGGCCCAAGGTCACCCAGCCGGCTTTCATGCCGAAGGTGGGACTAGAACTCTCAGTCTCCTGGTTTCTAGCCCAGCACCTTAACCACTAGACCAAACTGGCTCATTTCTCATTGAGAAAGAAAGGCCTGGTATTATTTACTATATTTATTTATATGCTGCTTTCAGGATAACAGTTCTCCCAGCGTATCTGTAAGCAATATAAAAATAAAATTTAACAGTATTGAAAACCATAATATAGTTGCAGCATTCTTCTCACAGGCAGTTGCTGGTAATTGCTGGGGGGCGTGGGGAGAGCAGAAATGATAGAATCATAGAGTTCAGAGGTCATCTAGTCCAGCAACTTGTGCAGGAGGAATCCAGCTACGTAGGTTTCTATGCTTCCTTCCTTCCTTCCAATTATATTATTATTATTATTATTATTATTATTATTATTATTATTATTATTTAATTTATATTGCTCAACTGAGGAATTTATTTTTATTTCTTATGTACCAGCATGGCTTTCTTTTGAGTGTGTGTGTGTGCTTGAATGTGCACATGTGTGCCTTGAAAACTGCTGCATTTAACTGTTGCTTGTGAAAACTACCAGCAGAAACAGATTTTTATTAGGTAACAGCATACAATTTGGGTTCAACTAACTTTTTTTGCCCAGTGATTATCTAAAATTAATATCCAGTTTTACTAATGTAAAGGTTGCTGGTCATGTTTATTTCTAATTTTGATCTCTGTATTGAAGAGATGGAATAAAGAAAAGAAAAAAATGTTAATGTTTATCACATCAGGATTAGGTTACAGTTTTAGATGAAGTATGGAAGTGGTTTACAGACATGCCAATTGGGTTCTGTCTTTTACAGAAGTAGTATTAGGTTTCACCAATGACTTTTGTAAAGGTTGCTAAGAAGAAGAAACAAGCAACATTATTGCTCCCCATTTTTGGAAATGCAAAATCCTGCTGTTAAAAGTCAAATTTGTTTTGATTCTTAATGAAGTGTAATATCCCTTGATAGGTGGAAAACAAAAGAGTTTACTCAATCTTTGTATCAAGAAAACTGGTGGTAACAAAAAAAAATTCTAGGTAAAAAGAGCCAATAGAAGTCAAATTAAGTAAAAAAAAATTTGGATGTATAACTATTTTATATAAAAGGTTATATCTTCAATTGGCCTTCACAGTGTTGACCACTGACATACCATTCAAGGCTGATATAACCTTTGAGTCAAAAAAAAGATTGACCACTGGTCTAAGATTATCAACATTAGATTTAGTTTCCACTGAAAATAGCCCACTTAAATTATTGGTCTTCAGTATGCAATATTGATACATCCTGCAACTTTCACTATCCTGGTTCAGTCCATTGGTTGCTACTTGCATGATTAGTATCACTGAGCTCTTTTGATAGTTCAATTTCAAGTTGGTTGCCATGTGGTGACTTGTCACTTAAGTTGTTTCTTAGTGGTCCAAAATACAGAATCAATCTTACACATTTTTTCTTTTTATTAGGCTATGACAAAGCAGCCAAGATTGCCAAAACTGCACATAAAGAAGGGATGACATTAAAAGAAACTGCTATCAAACTTGGATTTCTTTCAGCAGAACAATTTGATCAGTGGGTAAAGCCAGAAAATATGTTGGGTCCTAAGTGATGTTAGTATATGTGATAAAACAGAAAAAATAAATTATATAAACGAAACATTTTGTTGTCCAAAGCCTGTTCATGATTTTGCTTGTATTCATAAAACTAACACTAATATGCTACTATATGCTAACATGCTACTATAACAACACTAATATGCTGCTATTAAAAAAATGCAAGTATTTTTACCAGATGAAGCTGTTCAGAAAAGGTCCGTGGCTAATTTTCTCTCATTTTCAGATAGATAGATTGGAACCAAGACACAGAACAAGAATAACAATTATTTTCAAATCAAACTGTTCCATCCTGACAGCAGACAGTGTTTATATTAAGGAATGAATATTTCTCATTAAAATAAATGTTTTATGTTTGTTTTTAAAAGGACGTGGTTGCAAACCCTTTTATTACATTTTGTAGATACTTTAATTTTTGAAGATGAATCAAAAACTGTGATAAAATATTCAATAAAATAAATAATTATTTTCTTAAGCAATAGCAATTCATTATTTTGGTATGGTTTATATTAATCTACTATGATAATCTATCAGTTAAGATAAATTAAGCCATGTGTTGTAATTTTTGTTCAAGTCATGTAAAGTAGCTGTATTCTTTAATATCTGTATGTATTAGTAAGACTTGCTGCTTCCATCATATGACTGTAAGCAGTTTACACAATGCAATCCAGTTCAATACAATGCAAACATAACCAAATATAAAATATATAATCGAATCAATACATCTGTAAACATCTAAATAATCCAATACTCGCAACACAGCAGTTTCTTCTCCCTTACTAGCTAAAACATCCTTATAATTAAAACCCTCTGCTCCTTCAGTTCCCAAAGGCTTCCCCAAACGCAACTGGTATACCAGGGGGAGCAGAGCAAAGCCTCTCTTAGCCATGACTTCAACCTGCTCTTCTAGGAGAAGCCATGAGTTCAAGGGCCCCATAGTAAAATATTGCATAACCATTAACAGTTAACAGCTTGTAGTATGGTGTTTACAAAACTTAGCAATTTTTAGAGATACAGTGGGGCAAAAAAGTATTTAGTCAGCCACCAATTGTGCAAGTTCTCCCACTTAAAAATATGAGAGAGGCCTGTAATTGACATCATAGGTAGACCTCAACTATGAGAGACAAAATGAGAAAACAAATCCAGACAATCACATTGTCTGATTTGGAAAGAATTTATTTGCAAATTATGGTGGAAAATAAGTATTTGGTCACCTACAAACAAGCAAGATTTCTGGCTCCCACAGACCTGTAACTTCTTCTTTAAGAGGCTCCTCTGTCCTCCACTCATTACCTGTAGTAATGGCACCTGTTTGAACGTGTTATCAGTATAAAAGACACCTGTCCACAACCTCAAACAGTCACACTCCAAACTCCACTATGGTGAAGACCAAAGAGCTGTCGAAGGACACCAGAAACAAAACTGTAGACCTGCACCAGGCTGGGAAGACTGAATCTGCAATAGGCAAGCAGCTTGGTGTGAAGAAATCAACTGTGGGAGCAATAATTAGAAAATGGAAGACATACAAGACCACTGATAATCTCCCTCGATCTGGGGCTCCACGCAACATCTCACCCCGTGGGGTCAAAATGATCCCAAGAACGGTGAGCAAAAATCCCAGAACCACACGGGGGGACCTAGTGAATGACCCGCAGAGAGCTGGGACCAACGTAACAAAGGCTACCATCAGTAACACACTACGCCGCCAGGAACTCAGATCCTGCAGTGCCAGACGTGTCCCCCTGCTTAAGCCAGTACATGTCCGGGCCTGTCTGAAGTTTGCTAGAGAGCATTTGGATGATCCAGGAGAGGATTGGGAGAATGTCATATGGTCAGATGAAACCAAAGTAGAACTGTTTGGTAGAAACACAACTCGTCGTGTTTGGAGGAGAGAGAATGCTGAGTTGCATCCAAAGAACACCATACCTACTGTGAAGCATGGGGGTGGCAACATCATGCTTTGGGGCTGTTTCTCTGCAAAGGGACCAGGATGACTGATCCGTGTACAGGAAAGAATGAATGGGGCCATGTATTGTGAGATTTTGAGTGCAAACCTCCTTCCATCAGCAAGGGCATTGAAGATGAAACGTGGCTGGGTCTTTCAGCATGACAATGATCCCAAACACACCGCCCGGGCAACGAAGGAGTGGCTTCGTAAGAAGCATTTCAAGGTCCTGGAGTGGCCTAGCCAGTCTCCAGATCTCAACCCCATAGAAAACCTTTGGAGGGAGTTGAAAGTCCGTGTTGCCCAGCGACAGCCCCAAAACATCACTGCTCTAGAGGAGATCTGCATGGAGGAATGGGCCAACATACCAGCAACAGTGTGTGCCAACCTTGTGAAGACTTACAGAAAACGTTTGACCGCTGTCATTGCCAACAAAGGATATATAAGAAAGTATTGAGATGAACTTTTGATATTGACCAAATACTTATTTTTCCACCATAATTTGCAAATAAATTCTTTCCGAATCAGACAATGTGATTGTCTGGATTTGTTTTCTCATTTTGTCTCTCATAGTTGAGGTCTACCTATGATGTCAATTACAGGCCTCTCTCATCTTTTTAAGTGGGAGAACTTGCACAATTGGTGGCTGACTAAATACTTTTTTGCCCCACTGTATAGAATTGTCTTTGTTGTCTAATAGTAATAAGTAAAATAAGTCAGAATGAGAGGAGCGTGGAGATCAACTGCAAACCAAAGTCTTTGTAGAACTGACAATATAACAATACATGGATTGTAGTTTCTATTGCAGCTGCACCACAGGGGCACCATCGTTCACCAGAGGGGATTTTCCTGTATTTCCCTTCCAGCACTGTTGCAGAGAAAGCATTAAAACAAGCAAAAGATAAAACTCTTCTGAATTTTGAAAAGGTGATCTTGTCCAGATAACTAGCCAATTTGTATTTTGTAAATTGGTTTTTAATAAATACATCACTGGGACAAGCTGCATAATCCAATTGACCTTCTATATTTAGAATCCTTTGTTTCAAAACTGAGTTGGCTTGTTTTAACCCCATTGGCAAAAGAGTGTCCCAAGAAAAGGCATAGAAGTGTGATTTCCTGGAAATGGCTTTTTCCCAGATGGAGTTGTAATTATCTACTATAATTAAAGGAGCCAATCCTATGTAATAATTTCAGCCAAAAGTTAAAGAAGATAATCCAAAGATGGAGAAAGAAGACTTCAGTTGGAGTCAGGCTAATGTATCACTAGAAAACAGGCTATTTCATGAATTTGTTGTGCTAGTATTAGGAATAGGCCAGTGGTCGGCAAACTCATTAGTCAACAGAGCCAAATATCAACAGTACAACGATTGAAATTTCTTTTGAGAGCCAAATTTTTTAAACTTAAACTAGATAGGTAGGTACATTGTTATTAACTTAATTAGGGTACTCCTAAACTGGCCTTTGCTAAAAACGTCCTCAATCTGATTGAGGTACATTCGCTGAGGTCGACCCCTTCCAACTGTCCCATCCACACTCCTCTTGTATACTTGTTTCGTCTATCTCCTTTCGTTCATCCTCTCTATATGTCCAAACCATCTCAACATACCTTTCTCAATCCTCGACACTACATCTTCTTTCACTCCACAACGCTCCCTAAAATTAACTTAATAAACTTTACTTAAAGTTTTAAGTCTTAGTTAAACTATAGGTGCGTTGAATAAAACTTGTTATCATACTTAATAACGATATTATTTATTGATAAAATTAAATTGTAAGGTATCCATAAAATTAAATCATGACAATGACTGACAAACGCTAATGTGAACAATGGCCTTTCATCTCCTTGGAAAGTTTGGGTAAGTCAGGTTTGTATGTTGTTTTTAATTTTAGGCACGATTCCAGGTTCTCATCTATAAGACGACTTCTCAATTTACTCTTGAATAAGGTTCATGTTTGAAAATGATTGTTCGCATGAATATGTAGACCCGAATAAGGAAAGAACAGCAAACGCTAGTTTTTTCAGCTGATTATATGAGTCAGGAATACTATTCCAGGTGTTAAAAATCAACATATCTTCCTTCTCCAGGTCTTTCAAAGCAGACCACTTGTGCTGTGAACTAAGTTCACATTTGTTTTTCTCCAATATTTCTATATCAGCACAAAGACGTTCAAATTTCGAGCTCCACAATTCTTTGTTTTTTTAAATCCAGCAATTGCATTTCAAAGTTGCCAATGTCAATATTAAAGGGAGAAAATTTTAATTCTGTTACAGTAGCATTAAGAGGTTTTTTAACAAAGGCTAACGTCGCTTTGCTGTTTCTGAATTCCTGAAACCTGTTGAGAAAAGCTTCCCTCATATTTAAAAGTGTTGTTTTGAAATAGCAAATGTCAATATCAGAATTATTTTCTTGGCGATGTTTCAACAGGCTTGGAAAGTGAATCAAAGTTTCTCTTTCAAAACCTTGAGCAAAAAGAGATAATTTGTTTTCGAATGAAATAACTTCTTCTAACATCGAAAAAATTGAGTTTCCTTTCCCCTGTAGTTTACGATTAAGCTGATTTAGATGAGACGTAACGTCTACCATGAAATAAAATGTTTGGATCCACTGATCATTCGTTAGTTCTGGATAGTGAACACCCTTCTCAAGGAGAAATGCTTTAATTTCTGTTAATAAGGAAGTGTAACGTTTCAAAACGTTTCCTCTTGATAACCAACGTACCTTGTTATGCAGCAGAAGATCTGCGTACTCACTCTCCATTTCAACTAAAAATTCTTTAAATTGGTGATGATTAAGAGCTTTAGCTATAATGGAGTTGATAATCTTAATCACCAATTCCATAACTTTGCAACTCCTACGGGCCTCGTGCCAAGTGTCTGGGCTATGCGCGTTTTATCCAAATAGATTTAGCGCTGCTGTATGGAAATGGGCTGCTGAATGTTAACTTTAGGATCAGCTCCATTAGAACAGCTCCAGACTCTTCCCTCCGAGGGGGGGGGGGAGGGAGGGGGCGGGGAGGCTTTTGTTCTTTCTAGCTCTCTTGAAGTGGGGAGATATAAAATGTTCTTTTGTGCTATGTAGGATTGAGTGTGTATGTGTGGGGGGACTTTTTTTAAAAAGCAGTCTGGACTTCCAGCATTAAAAATGACAGCTGATCCCTTTGAGCGTTAAGAGGGGGAGAAAAGGGCGGTGCGAAGTTAAACAAATCGGTTCGGTTTTGCCCTCTCCCCACCCCCACCCTCCACCACCCAGGTGGCAGTTGATCTGCAGAGCCGCTTTGCGAGAGGAGGAACAGCAGGAACCCCTTTCTGCTCGCATCTGCAGCCCTCGCCTGCCTGACTTGGGAGTAATCCTATCAGATTCCATGGAGGGAACTTGCCTGCGGGTGGATAGGCGGGCAGCAGCCTTTTCCTTTCGCTTTCGCTCTCCCCAAATTACGTAAACTGAAAGCCGAGGCGAATAAGCCCCCGCATCCACCTTTTCGGGTTTTGGCTCCCGTCCTCTTGAGCGTGGAAATTCGCGGCTGCAGAACCCAAAGCAGACAAGCTGTGGCGGCGCCAAGTTGTTACCTGGGACCGCTTTGGGAGTGATTACCCCCCCCCCCCCGCCCTTCAGAGCCTGGGTATTGCCTTAGCAACCCCAGGCTCCCTGGCTGGCCGCTTCTCGCAGCCCTCCCCGTCCAGAGGCAGCGCTCCCGAGCCCCGTTCTGCGCCAGGAGACTGCGACTCGCCTGCGAGCCACACTCAAGGGGCCAAAGAGCCGCATGTGGCTCGCGAGCTGCAGTTTGCCAACCACTGGAATAGGCAGCTTTCTGTCAAGTTTGTGTGTAAGTTACCACATGGAGGAACGTGTTTAGCTTAGTAAGAAGATAATACTGGTGCCAGTGATATCACTATGAAGGAAGAAAAAGCCAAGCCAAGGAGGAAGAAAGATAGTTTACCTTGGAAATGACCACCAAAGGAAAGA
The DNA here is from genome assembly GCA_023362775.1 of Charina bottae. Lineage (NCBI taxonomy): Eukaryota > Metazoa > Chordata > Lepidosauria > Squamata > Charinaidae > Charina > Charina bottae. Next base: position 3,064,871 of record JALMGJ010000028.1, on the reverse strand, counting down.
AGCAACTGAGAAATAGCCCAGAGAGTATTCAACAATGGAAAAAAAGCAGGGAAACAACAAAAAATTATTTCCTTTCTACTACACCATGATACTCACAGAGTTGTAAGTACCCCTTTATTTAAGAACAAGCTTGCTACCTGTCATTGGGCAAAAACAACAGATAAATGCACACAGGCATTTGATGAGTTGTTCATTAATCAACTTGGGTTTTGATTAGTAAAACAGCTCAGTTACATGAATATTGCACAGATATAGCATGTAGAATGCGTTCAGAGATATTGTCACGATGTCATCAATGCCATCCTGCCATGGCGCCAAACGGTGATAGCTCTCAGTGGGGGTAAAATTGCCAGACAGGTAAACAGTGCAAATCAAGGGAAACAAGACAAGCAATTCAGCACCCGGGATAGATCAAAACATTAGATAGATCAAAACATATAACAAAACATTGTATCAGTGGATTTGAACAGAAACAGCAGGAAACTGACAAACAAGAACAGATTGAACTCAATAGCAAAATCCTAAGACGGGGGGCGAGACTGGAGTCTATTAAATTGTGGAATATGGAGACTTACTCCACTTGAATCTTTAACGTGTTGCAAGCCACTAGCATAATAAAGATTTCTTCGCATTCCTATGAGACTTGCGTGAGAAGTACTTTTTTATTGCATAAAGGGTGAGATTATCACAGAAAGCTTCGAATCAACATGAAGACTTTACCCGAAAACCACGAGTTTACTGAAGAAGGTCTACCAACGAAAAGTCCAGTCCCCGTGGAAACCCCTTCGACGTCAGGAGAGGGTGACAGGGAAGGTAAGAAAAAAAAACCCCAGCAGAGAAACAAGATCGTAAGCCCTGGAATGAGGAGAAGGAGCGGCGAGCAAAAAAGGGACTTCGTTTTAAATGTGGCAAAGGGGGACACTGCATCACCAACTGTCCGCAGTCTGCACCCGTGACAACAAACAGAAACGGGGAGAGCAGCGCTAGAATCCCGGGGAGATGTGCCAAAGGAACAGTGGCAGCCACGGCAGAGAGGGGGTCCTGTGAAGCCCCATCGGAAGGAGTCGTCTCGATGGACGAAGAGTTCCAGCTGCCAGGAAATGGTGGGAGCCTCTCCTAAGCAGCACCGAAGGGCAGGTGAGTGCAAAAAGGTGTTGAGGACCCAATGGTGAGTGGGACCTACCCAGCAATGCTAGTGAAAATACAAATAGAGACATTAAGAGGCTTTGGCAGCATTAATTTGGCAGGGATGATAGACTTGGGGTGTACCAGGTGCTTGATGCATCCCGCCCTAGTAACGGGACTAGGACTAAAAGTAAGAAAGCTAAGCGAACCCATCAGCTTAATTCAGCTTGATGGGACAGAGATGAAGGGGGGTCCGGTAGAGTACTACACCGAATTAGTGTGGATGCGGTTGGGGAGCCATGAAGAGACATAGAGATTTATAGTGGCTCCTATCTCGGATCAGCCCATAGTGCTGGGACTGGCTTGGTTGTGAAAGCAAAACCCCGAAATAAACTGGGCGACTGGACAGTTAATCTTTCCTGATGGAGTTGTGGGATATTGCTGGCTTATGGGGTAAGTTAAAGTTTACAGTGAGATCTTGGAATAATTGTTTACACCAATGTAGTTCATTTACTGCCTCACTGAGGGCACTATATTCTGCTTCGCTGGTTGAAACTACGACCGCGGTCTGCTTCCTTGCCCGCCAAGCAACGGCTGTGTTGGCAAACAGGCAGAGAAATCCACTCACAGATTTCCTATCTCCCTCTTCTGCAAAGGAGCTATCAACATAAATCACAGGCATTTCAGACTTAGTAGTGGACACTTTAAGACAGAGATCTGCTGTGCCTTTGAGATAATGCAGAACTCTTTTTAACCCTTGCCAATCTCACATAGACGGTTTGGCAACTTTACGACTTAGCACTCCAACTGAGTAAGCTAAGTCAGGACGTGTCCACTGTGTTAAGTGTAGCAAGCTTCCTACAGCAGAGTGATATAACTTAGGTTGAGGACAAGGTTCCTCACATGTGTCACCCTTTAGGAAATCAAGAGTCATAGGCATTCTGGTAGGTTTTGCATTTGACATTTCAAGCTGACTTAACAATTGAACAATTTTTCTCTTCTGACTCAGATAAAACTCACCACTCTGAGATCTAGTAACTTCAACACCCAAATAATATTTCAGTTCACCTAGGTCTTTCAACTGAAAGTACTGTCTTAGCTGTTTGGCAAATTCTTGTACAAGGTGCAAAGAACCAGTTGCTAGCCAAAAATCGTCCACATAGGTTAGCAGCACTGTATAACTACTTCCAGAACCTCTGATGTACACACAAGGATCAGCAACTGACTTTTTAAACCCTAGTTCTGTTAAAGCTGAATCTAAGCATTGATGCCAACAATGACCAGCCTGCTTTAACCCATAAAGTGCCTTGCGTAGTCTGTACACTTTCTGGGAATTGTCACAAGCATAGCCAGGAGCCTGCTTCATGTACACTGTCTCAGGGAGCTCTGCATTCAAATATGCTGTGTCAACATCAAAATGATGGACAACCAGTTCACGCTGTGCAGCCAGAGAAAGTACCATACGTAAAGACTCTGGTCTAGCTGTGGGTGCATATGTGAGATCATAGTTCAAAAACTTCTCTTGTGAAAATCCCTGAGCAACAAGCCTGGCTTTGTACTGCACTGTGTTATCAGGAAGAAGCTTCTTCCTGAATACCCATCTGGAACCTATAGCTTTCTGGGATGGGGGCAAGTCAGTGACTTCAAACACCTTTTGATTCACTAATGCCTCAAACTCCTTATCCATCGCTGTGTTCCATTTCTCCTGCTCTTCCACAGGCAGGAGCAACACCTCCTGGAAAGACTGAGGTTCACAGGTAATTTGACACACTCTCACCTGCTGAATTACAAACCTGTCAGGCTTCACACCCTTTGTGGAACGTGCAGACCTACGAGGAATGACCACTGCCTCTTCCTCATCACTGTCTTCTGTCTTTTCACTACCAGATTCCCCCTTCAGGTCCTGAACCTGCTCAGGTGAAATTTCTTCTTCCTTCACCTGAGTGGACCTTCTCACCACACTAGGAGACTGGGAAACAGAAGGTAGCTGGACTGGTTGTTGTCCAGCCACAGGAGCATGGACAGTAGGCTGTACACTAGATTGCAACAACACCTCTGAACTAGCATTCAACCTATCCCAACCAGTAGGGTGCTCAAAGTTAGCACTTCTGGAGACTACCACTTGACCATAGCCTGCAGAAAAACGGTAACCCTTAGATCTTGATGAATAACCAACAAACCTTAAGCACTGTGCTTTTGGCTGGTTCTTCCTTCGCTGAGACTTAGGGATGTGAACATATGCAAATGTTCCAAAAACACGCAGGTGCTTCAGCGAAGGGCGCTTGCCAAACAAAAGGAAATAAGGAACTTCATTTACAGCTGAATTCCACACCCTGTTGGTTAGATACACTGCAGTCATGGTAGCCTCACCCCAAAAACGGGCTGGCACCTGGGCATCTAACATCAGGCTATTTTTAATGGTATTAACAACACCAATCTTCCTTTCAGCTATTCCATTCTCAGCTGGAACACCAACATTGGCAAGTCTATGGGAGATTCCTTTCCTACAAAGCTAATTCTGGAACTCATGGCTTAGGAACTCTCCACCACGATCAGATTGAAACTGACCTACTTGATAACCATAGTGTCTCTCCACCATTGCAACAAACTCCTTAAAGCGAGCAAAAGCCTCCGCTTTAGATTTGAGCAAATAACAAAACGTAAAGCGAGTATGGTCATCCACCAGAAGAAACATGAAACGTGCCCCTCCTTCACTAGGAGCATTGGGGCCAGCTAGGTCTCCATGAACCAACTGAAAAGGCCTAGTTGACACTCTGTCACTTTTCCTAGCAACAGGCGCAGCCTTGATCTTAGATTGTTTGCACACAGTACAATCAATAAAGTCATCACACTTTTTGGATCCTAGCTCAGGATACACCTTGGCCATCTGGGACAAACTTCCCCACCCGGGATGTCCCAGAACTCTGTGATAGTAGTGGATGCATTTATTATGTGGGGGAATATTGGAAACACAATTTCCTGACACAATCCCCTGTTTAGGAAGCATTTCATACAACTGATTCACTAATCTCCCCCTAGCACATTCAATTCCATCTTTTTCAATAGAACATCCAGTACCTTTGAACACAACAGTATATCCAGACTTCACCAGGGCTGGAACGCTGAGGAGGGAAAAATCAAGTGTAGGAACACACAACACATTTTGCACACTTATCCCCAAACAAGGAATGTATACTTCACCCTGAAAGGACACATCAGCCATGGATCCATCAGCTAGAGCAACCTGTTGGATTTTAGGCTTGCATTTTGTTAACAACAACTGTTCATTGTTTACAATGATTTGGCTACAAGCCGAGTCCAAGAGCCAAGTCTCTGGAGATCGTTTACTCACAGCCATGAGCAGAGCAGACACTTGGGTCTAGGTGGTTTCCCCTTCTTTCGCACGAACCTCTTTCCACTGGCACTACCCGCCGGGCGAGGTGGCTGGGGACAGTCTTTCAAGAAGTGTTGGGTCGAATTGTACCGGTAGCATCTCCTTACAGCACAGACAGCTTCTGTTCCAGCAGGAAAACGCTGTCTAGAAGCCTCAGGAACAGCAACAGATGGCTTACCCTGCAGCCTCTCCAGGTCACGAGCTTGCTGGATTTCTTGCAGCCGATTTGTAAGATAATCCACAGTGAGGTCTTGGGGCCTCAACGTCTGAGTTGCCTCGATGAGCATGTCAAAGCTATTGTCCAAGCTTGACAATATAATACAAGCTCTCTGGGTATCTGGGACCACAACATCCCGCTCCTCAAGTTCAAGAAACAAAGTCTTGAGTTTATGGAGGTGGGTCATCACGTTTCCACTGGGCTGCAGCTTCAAATTGTAAAGCTGACGTGATAGACCAACAATGGCAGCAGAGGTTTGCTTGGAATAAAGGGCTTTGAGAGCCTCCCAACATGCATGTGCAGTGTCTAGATTGCTGATATGCAGTAACTGAGATGATTCCAGTCCCAGAATCAAATTGCCATAAGCACGATCCAAACACAACTGCACTTCTTCAGTAACGGGACCAGCTGGAGGTGGGTCTTTCACATACTTCCACAAACCTTCTTTTAGGAAGAAAGACTTGATCTTCACACACCAGGTCCGATAGTTTATGCCATTCAAGCGCTCAAAAGGCAGACTAGTTAGCCCTGTAGCAGCCATGCTGACCACTCAAAGAAAAACACATTTACTCTAAAATGCAGCCTTAAAAACAAAACCCCCTTGTTACAGCCAGATCCAGCGCAGCGAACAGCGCACCATCCAGACTGGGCAACCCATAACCTGTGGGATATTGCTGGCTTATGGGGTCCAGGCGCAGAGTAAGCCAAACAGAGTGCAGCATGTAGGGCTAACAATATTTTATTGTAGCATAAGGCAATAATGGATATGAGTTACATTATTGCAAAAAGGAAAAACAACAAAGCATGAGCAGAGTTCCATCAGCAGATGTGAAGAAAACCATGGCCAGGTACAAAAGGCCAGGCATAGTTACAGTTCAGGAACAGAGTACATGGCAACATGACAGACAGAAAGTCAAGAAGTCCAGAAGCATAGACCCATAGTTCATAGCTGAGATATACACTTGTTTCAGCATTCTGATTGGCTATATGTGGGTCGGAACATTTCAAACTAACAATGCATTAAGAGTTGTACTTACTATAAATCGCCATGAGATGGCAGTGTTGCACATTGTCTCCCCTTCGGGAAACCGTTCTCATGAGATAAGGTATTTTGGACTGATATCACTACCTCACGTAAGACAATGTTTTGGCTATGACCAAGGCCACACCTGGTGTTTATCGGTGGAATGTTTTGAGAACATTCGTAGAGGCGTATGGAAAATTACTGTCTTTACAAGCTAGAATATCACAGTGGAGAAATCCATTTGAATTCTACATAGAATAACTCTAACAGGAGTTTACGAGGGGTCAGACCCTGTTAAGCGGAAAGCCGAGCTTGAATTAATAGGCGCGACATCTGAAGTGTGGGGGGAAGTAACAGGAGAAGGTGTTGACCCCATCCCCATGCAGTATCGAGATCTAAAAGAGGTGTTTGGAGAAGTGGAGCCCAACCAACTCCCACCTCACAGGAAGTCGGACTGTGCCATAGAATTAGAACCCGGAGCCAAGTTACCCAAAACCAAGCTATACTCCATGACTCCCAAGGAGCTAGAAGCATTGCGGGAGTTCATGGACAAGAACTTAGAGTGAGGGTTCATTTGTCCGGCCACCTCATCCATGGCTGTGCCCGTCCTTTTCAGAACCAAAAAGGACAGGTCAATGAGACTGTGTACTGACTACTGGGGGCTGAATGTGATCTGTACCTCAAATACCCATTGCCGCTGATGAAAGACATGCTAGCACACCTATCGAAAGGAAAATTTTTCACGAAACTTGACTTAAGAGAAGTGTACTTCCGAGTGCGAATTCGGGAGGAGGACGAGTGGAAAACAGCATTCAACCACCAACTGGGGTCCTTTGAGTATTTGGTAATGCCGTTCGGACTGTGGGGGGCCCCAGGGCTCTTTATGCATTTAATTAATGAGGTTTTACATGACTTTTTGTACCGGGGGTGCTGGTGTATTTAGATGATATCCTGATATTGTCAGGCTTGCTGTGCTTGACTGCCATGCAATTGAGCCAACATGTGTCACGCCATATAGAAGTTGACTCGTGTCAGCCTGCTTTGTACTTGTTACTTTGCACAGAAGAGAATCACCTCCCTTACATTCCTGGCTGACTGAGACAAACTGTTTGCATTCCTCGCTGACTGAGACAAAATGTGAACACTGATAAGACACCTGGACTTTCATTAACAAGTTGGGAAGGGGGACAATCAGGAGTGGGAAAACAGTTGTTTTGAAACTAACAAGGGATGAAGTCAGAGGGATGTTTTTAACTTTGAATGCTTCGCGCCAAAACTGGTATTCAGAGCTTCGCAGCCATCCTATGTAGCTATATTCTAATAAATGAATTCGTTTAGCAGTCTGATGGATTGTCTGGAGAATTTCTTGTTAGATACTGGCACTGGGATCATCACAGATCTACACTGAAACCATGGAAGAGCATGTGCCTTTGGTAAGGGAAGTACTGAAACGGCTGCTGCAGAATCAATTGTATGCTAAATTGTCGAAATGTGAATTTCATAAGGAGCAACTAGATTATATTGGGTATCGAGCAAAGGGATTGACATGGATCCAGCCAAGGTGCGGGATGTGGTAGCGTGGGAGCCTCCCTGAACTAGGAGGCAACTACAAAGTTTCCTAGGGTTTGAAAATTTTTATCGGAAATTCATACACAATTTTGCACAAGTGGCATTGCCACTCACTGACCTGCTTAAAACCAAAGCGATGAAATAGCCGGGGGCAAAGCTACAGTGGACAACAGAATGCCAAGAAGCTTTTGAGCAGCTGAAGGCATTGTTCAATTCAGAGCCAGTGTTAAAACACCCCGACCCAACAAAGCCCCTAATTATACAAGTAGACGCATCAGACTTGGCAATGGGAGGCATATTATTACAAAAAGGTGAGGAAGGCACATTGAGGCCTATCCCGTAAACTTACTGATACGGAACACAGCTGGCATATATGGGGAAAGGAGGCATACGCAGTGCAGTGGGCTTTAATTAATTGGAGGCATCTGCTAGAGGGGGTGCCCCACCCCTTCGAAGTATGGACCGATCACAAGAATCTGCAAGCCTTGCGCACACACAGAAAGTTAAACCCCAAACTAGATAGATGGGCTCAGTTCTTTAGTTGGTTCAATTTCATGCTAAGGTACATACCAGAGGAAAGGGAAAGAATTTTCTAGCTGATGCTTTGTCCCGATTGCCACAACACGATAGCCAGAGAGAGGAAGTAATAGACTCACTCATCCCCTCACAACAATCCGGAATGGTAGCAGTCACTAGGAGTCAGGGGTCAGTGCCCGATCCAGGGGGGGATTTACGAGATGAACTGCAATCGGCCCTGGTAACTGACGAATGGCTGCAAAGTAATAAAGCAACCCTGATAGAAAAGCAAGGATTCTGGTGGTACGGAGACAGGCTGTATGTACCAGAACCGCTGAGATACCTGAAAGATGCCACAATGTAAAATCAGCTGGGCACTTCGGATTCCTAAAGACCCTACACCTAATGAGGCAGCAATTCTGGTGGCCATCTCTCTGCAAGGACGTGGAAGAATACGTAGGACGCTGCCCAACCTGTGCCATGGCTAAAAGAGTGGGGGTGGGGAAACCCAGAGGGCTGCTGCAGAACGTAGTGAGCCCCATTCAACCCTGGAAGCAAATAGCCATGGACTTCATAGTAGATCTACCAGAGAGTCACAAAAAGACAGTGATTTGGGTGGTAACTGATTTATTTTCAAAGCAAGCCCATTTCATTCCTTCTACTAAGATACCAACAGCAGGACAGCTAGCTAAACTCTTTGTACAACACATTTATAGACTACATGGAACACCAGAACGAATAATAAGCGATCGGAGCATACAGTTCACATCCAAATTTTGGAGGGCATTTTTAAAGATGATTGGCGTGGGACAAGGTTAAAGTTCCGGGCACCATCCGGAGATGGACAGAGGTTGTGAACGAACAAACCAAGTATTAGAACAATACCTTAGGTCAGTGCTTTCCAAACTGCCATCGTTGGTGACACACCAACAGCGGTGGCAGCGCGGGGGCGGGGGCGTGCACGGCGGCAGTGGCAGCAGCCTCGCAAAAACGCGGAAGCGCTGTTGGCGCACTGCCGCCGCTGTGCATACCACTGCCGCTGTGTACACCCCCGCGCTGCCGCCGTGCACGCCCCCGCCACTTTGCAACACACTAAGCTGTGTGTTGCGACACACTAAAGTGTCGCGACACACAGTTAGGAAAGCTATGCCTTAGGTGCTATGTCAGCTATCAGCAAAATGATTGGATGGACCTACTGCCGTTCGCGGGGGTGGCTTATAACAATTCGGTACATCAAAGCACAGGATTTTCCCCTTTCCAAGTAATAAACGGACAAGAGTTCATAGCATTCTCAGAATTACCCAAAGACACAGCCAAAATCGTTCCATTAGATGAGTGGATAAAACATATAGCTGATGGGTGGCCAACTATACAGGCGGTGTTGAAAGACACCAAGGAAACTTACAAGAAATATGATGACCAGAAAAGAGCACCAGAATGGCCGCTGAAAGTGGGAGAAAAGGTATACTTATCCACCAAGTTTCTAAAATCCTCACAACCATTGAAAAAACTAGGTCCGAAATACGTGGGTTTCTTTCCCATAACCAAAGTGATTAATAGTGTAACAATGCAATCATCACTCCCAAAGAATTTAAGGAAAATCCACTCCATTTTTCACTGCAGCTTCCTGAAACCAGTCAAAGACTCAGAACGTTGGCACCCGGAGCAACTGACCCCAGTTCCAATAACGGTAGACGGGGAACAACACTTTGAAATGCAGGAGATACTAGATTCCAGAAAACATCAGGGGAGGCTACAATACTTAATCCAGTGGAAACAATTCCCTAAGGCACAGAGCGAGTGGGTGGACACTCGCCACATACGAGCACCCGACTTAGTGAGGAAATTCCATGACAAATTCCCAACCAAACCAAAATAAAGGAAAGGGGGGATTGGATTGATTGAATGTAATGTAATGTAATGTAATGTAATGTAATGTAATGTAATGTAATGTAATGTAATTTATTCTTCACATTTATATCACTGCCCATGTCCCCCTGGGCGGTTCACAATAAAACAATTTAAAATTCAATAAAAGTAATAAATAACTACCAATAATCAATAAAAGTATAAAATACAGTCAAATCCAAGTAATGACAATATGTCTATGTAGACAATATGTAGACAATATGTCTACTTTGCTCAGACTGAAGAAGCTCTTTGGATAAGGAGTGAAACGTTTCCACTGAGAAAATAGAAATCCAGTTGACATGATTCAAGCTACAACCAAGTAATGACAGTTCTACTTCATCCCATGAGCAGGTAAGGCTGGTTCAGGGTAGGTCTAAGGAACCAGCCAACCCCAAGAATGGCTATTACCCTCCCCACTCCAAGCCTGGTGGCAGAGCCAGGTCTTCAGTTTTTTTCTGAAATCCAGGAGAGAGGGGGCTAACCTCACTTCTGGTGGAAGAATGTTCCAAAGGGCAGGAGCTACTGCAGAGAAGGCCCACCTCCTGGACCCTGCCAGATGGAATTATCTTACAGACGGGGTCTGTAGCATGCCCTCTGCATGACCAGGTGGGACCGGTTGATGTAACGGGGATGAGACGGTCCCTTAGGTAACCTGGACCCATGCCTTGTAGGGCTTTAAAGGTCATAACCAACACCTTGAACTGAATCCAGAAGCAAACTGGCACCCAATGCAGCTCGCGGAGCAAAGGTGTTATATGTGCTGATCTTGAGGCACCTAAAAGTGCCCGCGTGGCCGCATTCTGGACCAGTTGAAGCTTCCGGACACTCTTCAAGAGTAGCCCCATGTAGAGCGCATTACAATAGTCTATATGGGAGATGACCAAGGCATGAGTGACCGAAGGGCCTCTCACTCCAGGAAAGGGTGTAACTGGTGCACAACATGAAGTTGCGCAAAGGCCCTTCTGGCCACGACTGCCACCTGCTCTTTGAGCAAGAGTCATGAGTCCAAGACGACTCCCAAGTTATGCACTGGGTCTGTCTGGGGCAGTGCAACCCCATCCAGAACTAAAGATGGCAAATTCCTGGAAACCGAGGGGCCATTAACCCACAGCCACTCCATCTTACCAGGGTTCAGCTGAAGCCTGTTGTTCCCCATCCAGACCCCCACAGCCCCCAGGCACCTGGACAGGGCAGCCACAGCCTCACTTACTTCCCCCGGGATGGAGATATAAAGCTGAGTATCATCAGCATATTGATGATACCTCATCCCGTGGAGACGAATGATCTCACCCAGTGGTTTCATGTAGATGTTAAAAAGGAGTGGATAGAGAACTGAACCCTGTGGCACCCCATAAAGGAGGGGCCATGGGCCCGATCTCTTGCTCCCTATCTACACCGATTGGGACTGGCCCTGGAGGAAAGAGGTGAACCAGCGCAAAACTATGCCACCCCCCCAACTCCCTGAGTCGCCCCAAAAGGATACCATGGTTGATGGTATCGAAAGCCGCTGAGAGGTCAAGGAGAGCCAGGATGGGTGCACTGCCCCCATCCCGCTCCCGCCAGAGATCATTCATAAGTGCAACCAATGCCGTTTCTGTTCCATATCCGGGCCTGAAACCCAACTGAAAGGGGTCTAGATATTCTGTTTCATCTAGAATCCTCTGGAGCTGCAATGCCACCACTTTCTCAACCACCTTCCCCATAAAGGGGAGGTGGGAGACTGGACCAAAATTGTCCAGTACAGCAGGGTCCAGTGATGGTTTCTTGAGGAGGGGGCTCACCAGTGCCTCCTTGAAGGCCGCCGGGAACACCCCCTCCCATAAGGATGCATTTACCATTGACTGGACCCAGCCACACGTCACCTCCTGAGCTGCCTGTACCAGCCAGGAAGGACATGGATCTTATTGGCATGTGGTGGCATTTACAGTCTGGAGGATCCTATCCACTTCCTCGGGTCCAACAGGATCAAGCTGTTCCTAGATAACTGGGTAAGTACGTTCCCCAGGCATCTCCACAGACCATGTCTCACGCTTAGAGTCCATCTTAGAGTGAATCCATGCGATTTTATCCTGCAGATGCCCAGAAAACTCCTCAGTACAACCCTGTAGATGGTTTTCTGAATCTCCTTTCCCCAAAAGTGATCAGGTGATCCTGAACAGGGCTGCTGGGTGGCATTCTGCAGATGCAATAAGAGCGGAGAAATACTGACGTTTCACCACTCTTACTGCCACAAGGTAGGCCTTAACCACAGCTCTAGCTTGTGTTCAGTCGGGTTCAGTCTTTATCTTCCTCCAGCGGCGCTCTAGACGTCTCTTAATCCTCTTCAGAATCCTTAGCTCCTCCATAAACCATAGGGAGTGTTAGGTTCGATAGGATAAGAGAGGCCACACAGGTGCAATCCTGTCCAAGGCCCCAGCCACCTCCCTATTCCAGGCAGCAGCCAGGGCCTCCACCGGACCATGCAGCAGGTCCTCGGGTATAACTCCCAGCTCCCTCTGAATCTCTATTGGGTCCATCAGTCACCAGGTGTGAACCGATCGAATGGGTCCCGCATCCCTGCGAAGGGGGTGGCATAGGAGAATCTCAAGGCCACCAGGGCATGATCTGACCATGACAAAGGGGAAAGATGTAACTCTCCCCTCAGAGCACATTGCCACTGCTCCGACAAGAAGACTAAGTCTGGTGTGAGACCACTGTCTCGAGTCGGGTCCCAAATGATCTGGGTCAGGCCCATGGCCACCATGGTGGCCATGAACTCCCGAGCTGTCTCTGAGGTCCGCCTCAGGGATGGCAGATGAAGTCCCCCAGAACCATAAGCCTGGGGAACTCCACTGCCAATTCCGAGACGGCCTCCTGCAGCTCAGGCAGGGAGGTTGCTATGCAGCAGGGAGGCTGGTACAGCAGCAACACTCCCAACTGCTCTTGGGCACCCAACTTGAAGAACAGGATCTCACAACTGGCTACTTGTGGAGCAGCGCCCCTGAAGGCCACTAGAGACTCTTGGATGACAACTGCTACCCCTCCTCCCCTGCCCTGGCATCTCAGCTGATGCCACACCCGAAACCCAGCAGGGCACATCTCTGACAAAGCCACTCCTCCCTCTGGGCCCAGCCAGGTTTCGGTAATACACGCCAGGTCTGTGCCCTCCTCAGTCACTTATGAGGGGGGCCTTGTTGTTGACTGACCTGGCGTTAAGAAGCAGCAGCCAGAGACCAGGGCCCCCACGAGTCTCCTGTCCAGGGCCTAGGTTTAAGCCCAGAGGGTTGGAACACACCACAGGTAATAAACACCTGGGGCATCTTCTTCGAAGATGACTCACCCTCCGGCTTCCATCATAACATCCCCTGCCCGTCACCACCTTGATAAATTATATGTAGTGTATGTATAGTTTATTTTTATAAGGTTATTTTTGGAGGGGCGGTATGTCACGATGTCATCAATGCCATCCTGCCATGGCACCAAACAGTGATAGCTCTCGGTGGGGTGTGTGTGTGTGTGCCTGGCAGTAAAATCGCCAGACAGGTAAACGGTGCAAATCAAGGAAACGAGACAAGCAATTCAGCACCCGGGATAGACCAAAAGAACAAAACATCGTGTCAGTGGATTTGAACGGAAACAGCAGGAAACTGAAAAACAAGAACGGATTGAACTCAATGGCAAAATCCTAAGACAAGGGGGCGGGGAGACTGGAGACTATTAAATTGTGGAATACGGAGACTTACTCCACTTGAATCTTTAACGTGTTGCAAGCCACTAGCATAATAAAGTTTTCTTCATATTCCTATGAGACTTGTGTACTTTTTTATTGCAAAAAGGGCGAGATCACAGCCTCCCACCACCCTGAGACAGACAGAGCTTCTGAAAGGGTTAACCAGGTAATAGAGCAATACCTCAGGTGCTACATCAGCTATCAGCAGGATGATTGGGTGGACTTACTACCGTTTGCAGAAGTGGCTTACAACAATTCAGTGCATCAGAGGAAGACATACTGGATTCCAGATGTCATCATGGAGTGCTGCAATATTTGATACAGTTGAAACATTTCCCTAAAGCTCATAATGAATGGGTAAACAGCCACCATGTACAAGCACCCCAATTAGTAAAAAAAATTCATGATAAGTTCCCAGCAAAACCGAAGTAGGGGGATCTAGAGACAGGAAAGGAAGGCAGGGGATATCTAAAATGTGAGATGCAATGTGTGCCTCAAAGGTGTATATGCTTCCTCTCGGTAAAATCTTTAGGGTTGGGAGATTTGTTTTAAGGGGGGGGGCAGTATGTCAGAATGGAACATCCTGCCAGCATAGTTATGGGGGGTAGGGGTAGTCTGGCATACCTGCAGGGTTGTTAGGAATGTTTTTTTTTTTTTTTTTTTATAAGTTTTATTAATTTTAAAATACACATTAAAAGCTAATACAAAAGAAAAGAAATAGAAATACAAAGTAAGAAAAGGGAAAAGAAAAAGTGAAGTCAAAAAATAACAAACAAGAAAAAATATAGAAAATAGATGTCCTCCAATTTATCCTTGAACTTTAAGTACAACAATTAACTTTAAATGTTAGTCCTTAATACAATACACAGAAACTTTTCTTTGTCATATACCCTTTGATTTCTCTAATCCAATCTTCTGTTCTTCATATAGGTTTCGCCTTTCTTGATATCTTCCAACAATCCATCTCTGGTTTCTACTCCTTAGAATAGTAATCAAATGTTCGTTGTTGCATCAATTAAATGTTTTCCATTTGCTCTTTCCATTTTTACATCTATATTTATATCTTCAATAAAGTCCAATTAGTATAGCAAATAAAGGCCTTATCTACGTCTAATAAAATACAGTATATTCTGTTCATGTTATGACTATATATTCCATTAATACATAATCTAACATATTACATAACATAATACATAATATAGCAAAAATACAAAACCTAACATAACATATAACCTAATACATACAACATATTCTTGTAATAACCTACATTCTAATTCCATCTCATCATCTCATTGTCTTCTCATAAATGTGTCTCCAGAAAGAGTAATATATAATATCAACATATTTCAACCAATTTCTCTGATACAAAAGAAAGGCAGAAAAATACAAAACTTGTTCACTATGTTGCCAAAATAAAATCTATCAAACTTCCACCAAAATTAATTATAGCAAAGAAAACACAAAATTAGCCAACACCTTGAACGAACGAAGTCCAAAGATAAATTTTAGAATAATAAAAATGTACTAATCTAAAAAGAAAACTAATATAAGGTGATCTAAAAGCTGGCTGTCACTCTTGTGTCTCCCAAGAGACTTACTGTTCTCTGCAGAGCTAGAATCCTCTTTCGGCCATTTCATTGCAACCCCCGTTCTTCTCCGCGGTGGAAACAACAAAGAAAAACAGGAGTGAGCAATTCCAATGGCTCTGTGAGCAATCTTCTGGTTCCCCCTTCTCCAGGGGGAAACTTCAGTGGTCCGTAGACCCCTGCAAACAAGATAGAAAGTTAGCCAGGTCTCAGAGCTCAGAGCTCTGAGAAACTCTGACTTGTCGAGCTGCCAGCCAGGCTTGGAGTGGTTGTTAGGAATGTTGATTAGAATTGTTTAGTCAAATGGGCTGGTGCCAAGGTCAGCCGAGAATGGCGCTGTCAGCTTGTTAGTGAAGGATTGTGGCTGGGAAGTATGGAAATGGTGAGAGCGTAGGGAGGGGCTGTCATGGAGTGACTCCCCCAATGTGCGGGGCTGGCACAAGGTGAAGGATGTAAATGCCATTTGGCACGGTGGTTTCTCATTCTAGTTTTAGGATCGGAAAGGATCACTTGCTTTAATAAAGAACTCTTTCATATCCTTGATGGCTTGTCATAAGAGTCTCTGAATTAATAGCTGAAGGATCAGGACCGTCACAAATTATGGTATTGGACCGATGCAAATTCATCATCATAAGACCTAGACCACAAAAGTCAGGAAGGAGAAAAGGCAATAGATTTTCTCTCTAGTTGTATCCACAAAGAGCCATCCAAAGGAGCTTTCCATCCATATTATATTTGGACGGTATGGTCAAGACCACCCAGAATTTGCTAGGCTTACTTGTTGCCACTTTGAGTGATGCCATACCAAAGTTATCCACTGCAGTGTCTATTAATATACAGTAACTCTGTACATCACTGCTTTTATATTGGATCCTTGTCCAGATTGCCTTATATGTGCCTCTAAGTACTTTGTCCTATGAATTCTTCAAAAAAAGAATTGCCTGCTGACCTAAAGGAGATGCTGATGTTATCAACTATCAGCCAGGGTCCAGTGTTCTGTATTTAGCCAAGCTGGGGCTGCAGTTTGAGGAACTCTTAAATTGATTGTCTTCATCCTTTCCTGTCTTTAGACCTGAATTTGGCATGCAGATGGACACAATCACCCAGGTGGAAATTCTGTACTGGAAGACACATACAGTATATATAGTGTATGATAAATACATGACAGAAGAGAAAGCAGATAAATACACACAGCCCACACAATTATAGGTAAACTTCTGCAGGGATACAGAGTAGTCTCCTAACTGGATGTCCAGTTCAGCTAACCAAGTGATCGCTTCCGGTGTTACTTCATGCAGATCTTCTAAGGAGCCAGGGAATGCACGTCATGGGCAGTCTTGCACAATGTGTTTAATAGTTTGCATTTCAGCACCACAATCGCAACAAGGACAATCCTTCCAGCCCCATTGATACAGAGCAGAGGCACTCCTACCAGTGTCACATCTGATTCTATTCAAGTTCATCCAGACAGAGCGAGGCAGGTTAAAACCGGGAGGTTTGGAAGAGGGATCACTAATGACCAAGCTGCGGGGGAGCAACTTGGACCATTCCTCTCTCCAAGCATTCTTAGGTTTGAACTGGGTAGATGTTAAGTGTATGGCTGTTTTCCAAGCTGGCCTTTGAGATTTCAATCTTGTGGTGGTCTGTGCAATATCCTGGTGAATAGGGAGAGCCTTATTATTCAGCATCCTTGACCATAACCTGGCGAGGGCTTGTTGTCTTCTGATATGGGGTGGCATAATATTGCTGAGTCTCCAGCAAAGGAGATCATTACCTTGTCGTGGTGCTGGAGCTTGAGCACCTCAATGAAACCATGAGCTAAACCGTGAAGGGACACCCAAGACAGGAAGGTCATGGCAGAGAGGTCAGACTAAATACGATCCCTGGGGAAGGTAATGGCAACCCACCCCGGTATTCTTGCCGTGAAAACTAAATGGATCAGTACAACCAGAGATATGTCGGTATACCATCGGAAGATGGGACTCCCAGGTCGGAAGATGGTCAAAATGCTACTGGGGAGGAACAGAGGATACGTTCAACTAGCCCCAGATGTGATGACGCAGCTAGCTCAAAGCCAAAAGGACGGCTAGCGGCCGACGGTGCTGGTGGTGAACGACAAATCCCATGTTCTAAAGATCAACACACCATAAAAAGGTAAAGGTACCCCCCGCACATTTGTGCAGTCGTGTCCAACTCTAGGGGCCGGTGCTCATCTCCGTTTGTTAGCCGAAGAGCCAGCGTTGTCCGAAGACACTTCCACGGTCATGTGGCCGGCATGACGCGCGCGGAACGCTGTTACCTTCCCACCGAAGTGGTACCTATTCATCTACTTGCATTTGCATGCTTTCGAATTGCTAGGTTGGCAAGAGCTGGAGCTAGTGCGGGAGCTCACTCCGCACGCAGGGCTAGGGATTCGAACCTCCGAACTTGCAATCTTCCGATCGACAAGCCTGGCGTCTTACCCGCTGAGCCACCACGCCCCAACACACCATAGGAACCTGGAATGTAAGATCTATGAGCCAGGGCAAATTGGATGTGGTTATTGGTGAGATGTCAAGATTAAATATAGACATTTTAGGTGTCAGTGAAATGAAATGGACTGGAATGGGCCACTTCACATCAGATGACCACCAGATCTACTACTGTGGACAAGAGGACCACAGAAGAAATGGAGTAGCCTTCATAATTAATAATAAAGTGGCTAAAGCAGTGCTTGGATACAATCCAAAAAACGATAGAATGATCTCAATTCGAATTCAGGGGAAGCCATTTAATATCACAGTGATCCAAATATACGCCCCAACCACAGATGCTGAAGAAGCAGAAGTAGATCAGTTCTATGAGGATCTGCAGCACCTACTGGATAATACACCAAAAAAAGATGTTATTTTCATTACAGGAGACTGGAATGCTAAGGTGGGTAGTCAGACGACACCTGGAATTACAGGCAAGCATGGTCTGGGAGAACAAAATGAAGCAGGACATAGGCTGATAGAATTTTGCCAAGACAACTCACTGTGCATAACAAAAACTCTCTTCCAACTATCTAAAAGACGACTTTATACATGGACTTCACCAGATGGTCGACACCGAAATCAGATTGACTACATCCTTTGCAGCCAAAGGTGGCGGACATCTATACAGTCGGTAAAAACAAGACCTGGAGCTGACTGTAGTTCAGATCACGAACTTCTTATTGCAAAATTTAGAATCAGACTAAAGAGAATAGGGAAGACCCACAGATCAGTTAGATATGAGCTCACTAATATTCCTAAGGAATATGCAGCGGAGGTGAAGAATAGATTTAAGGGACTAGATTTAGTAGATAGGGTCCCGGAAGAACTATGGACAGAAGTTCGCAACATTGTTCAGGAGGCGGTAACAAAAAATGTCCCAAAGAAAAAGAAAACCAAGAAGGCAAGATGGCTGTCTGCTGAGACACTGGAAGTAGCCCAAGAAAGAAGGAAAGCAAAAGGCAACAGTGACAGGGGGAGATATGCCCAATTAAATGCAAAATTCCAGAGGTTAGCCAGAAGAGATAAGGAATTATTTTTAAACAAGCAATGTGCGGAAGTGGAAGAAGACAATAGAATAGGAAGGACAAGAGACCTCTTCCAGAAAATTAGAAACATCGGAGGAAAATTCCAGGCAAAAATGGGTATGATCAAAAACAAAGATGGTAAGGACCTAACAGAAGCAGAAGAGATCAAGAAAAGGTGGCAAGAATATACGGAAGATCTGTATAGGAAGGATAATAATATTGGAGATAGCTTTGACGGTGTGGTCAGTGAGTTAGAGCCAGACATCCTGAAGAGTGAGGTTGAATGGGCCTTAAGAAGCATTGCTAATAACAAGGCAGCAGGAGATGACGGTATCCCAGCTGAACTGTTTAAAATCTTGCAAGATGATGCTGTCAGGGTGATGCATGCCATATGCCAGCAAATTTGGAAAACACAAGAATGGCCATCAGATTGGAAAAAATCAACTTATATCCCCATACCAAAAAAGGGAAGCACTAAAGAATGTTCAAACTATCGAACAGTGGCACTTATTTCACATGCCAGTAAGGTAATGCTCAAGATCTTGCAAGGTAGGCTCCAGCAATTCATGGAGCGAGAATTGCCAGATGTACAAGCTGGGTTTAGAAAAGGCAGAGAAACTAGAGACCAAATTGCCAATATCCGCTGGATAATGGAGAAAGCCAGGGAGTTTCAGAAAAACATCTATTTTTGTTTTATTGACTATTCTAAAGCCTTTGACTGTGTGGATCATAACAAATTGTGGCAAGTTCTTGGTGGTATGGGGATACCAAGTCATCTTGTCTGCCTCCTGAGGAATCTGTATAACGACCAAGTAGCAATGGTAAGAAAAGACCACGGAACAACGGACTGGTTTGGGATTGGGAAAGGAGTACGGCAGGGTTGTATACTCTCACCTATTCAACCTGTACGCAGAACACATCATGCGACGTGCTGGGCTTGATGAATCCAAGGCTGGAGTTAAAATCGCTGGAAGCAACATTAACAATCTCAGATATGCAGATGATACCACTTTGATGGCTGAAAGCGAGGAGGAGTTGAGGAGCCTTATGACGAAGGTGAAAGAAGAAAGTGCAAAAGCTGGGTTGCAGTTAAACCTCAAAAAACCCGATATTATGGCAACCAGCTTGATTGATAACTGGCAAATAGATGGAGAAAAAGTGGAGGCAGTGACAGACTTTGTATTTCTAGGTGCAGATTACTGCAGATGCTGACTGCAGCCAGGAAATCAGAAGACGCCTACTTCTTGGGAGGAGAGCAATGGCAAATCTTGATAGAATAGTTAAGAGCAGAGACATCACACTGACAACAAAGGTCCGCATAATTAAAGCAATGGTATTCCCTGTAGTAACCTATGGCTGTGAGAGCTGGACCATAAGGAAGGCTGAGCGAAGGAAGATAGATGCTTTTGAACTGTGGTGTTGGAGGAAAATTCTGAGAGTGCCTTGGACTGCAAGAAGATCAAACCAGTCCATACTCCAGGAAATAAAGCCAGACTGCTCACTTGAGGGAATGATATTAAAGGCAAAACTGAAGTACTTTGGCCACATAATGAGAAGACAGGATACCCTGGAGAAGAAGCTGATGCTAGGGAAAGTGGAAGGCAAAAGGAAGAGGGGCCGACCAAGGGCAAGATGGATGGATGATATTCTGGAGGTGACAGACTCAACCATGGGGGAGCTGGGGATGGTGACGGCCGACAGGAAGCTCTGGCGTGGGCTGGTCCATGAAGTCACGAAGAGTCGGAAGCGACTGAATGAATAAACTACAAATATTGCTGAGTACTGGTAACCAGTACACAGGGGTAGAATGTAATGTGCCAGAAATAATGCGCATTGTCTGGCGAAGTTGGACATCAACTTGGGTGTGGGAGCTGTTAAGCCACACGTCAGCACAGTATTCAGCTGTGGAATAAACCAGGGCCAAGGCTGTTGTATGTAGGGTGTTAGCATCAGCACCCCAGGGTGTTCCAGCCAGTCTGTTCAATAGATTGTTGCAGCTTTTCAATTTTGCAGCTGTTTTTTCCAGGTGTTGTTGATAGGCCAGGTACTTCAGGAAGTTATTACACTGTAAAATATAGTTCTGAAACTTCACTGAGGGCTGGTAGTTTGCATGCTTGTTGCTGAGGTGAAATGTGGCTACTTCTGTTTTTGATAGACTTGGTTGGAGGCGCCATTTTTTGAAGTAGTCCATCTTTTGCAGGTCTTGGGAGAGGATATCCTCTGCTTCATTGAAGTTAGTTCTTTGGACTGTGAAATTGATGTCATCAGCGTAGATAAATTTCCCAAGAGTCAGTTTCAGGCAGGTCATGGATATACAGATGAAAAAGAGTAGGGGATAGCACTGACCCCTGTGGCAAACCATTATTCAGCTTATGATATCTACTCCTATCAAATTTTATAAAGACTTGGAATAACCTATTGCTCAGCAAGTTGTCAATTAAGTCAATGGTGTTGTAGCAAGGTACGGCCTTGATTAGTTTAAGGAGGAGACCTTCTCAGACAGTGTCGTAGGCCGCCGAGAGGTCAAGAAAGACAGAGACATTTTTCAGAGACATCTTATGGGAGACACATAAGGAAGTGCTATTCTGTTGATACTTGGAGGTGTGGGGAGTTGGACTTGCATCCTGGTTGTTCCGTTCTTTTTCTGTGTTACAAGAAGGTAGTAGTGGGAGGTTTCTGCTTGACTTCTTCAGAATTGTTCTGAGGAGTCTAATAATATTTCATCTTGCTGGACTGGTCATTGAGCACAATAAAGATTCTGATTTCATCTTGCCTCCCATGTTATTTAATGTCAATATGAAGTCACCGGGAAAGATCATTTGCACCTTTGGAACTAGTCATCAATATTCTGATGACATTCAGTAGTAAATCTCCTTTCCTATGAGCTTGGGATTTCATATCTCCATGTTATTAGCTTTAGGACTGAATGTGGAAGGACTGAACGTGGAAGAATAAGCTGAAACTGAAATCAGTCAAGATGTTGTTACTGAGGGACTAGAGTTAGGTTTCTTTAGGTAGACATGTGCTGGGTACAGTTGCCAGGGGAGTCCTCCTAGATGACACTGGATATCTACATAACATTGATGGCAAAGTGAGATTTGTGTCAACCGTTGACAAAGCAAATTCATTCCTACCTGAAGGAGATGGACCTGACTTCAGTGACTTATTTGCAGGTAACACTAAGGCTGGACTATTGCAATATGATTTTTATGGAACAGCCCTTGCAAACAGTCTGGAAATTTTCAGCTGCCTCAGAATATGGCAGCTTAGATGGTGTGTGAGATGACTTTGAGATCCCACATTAGCCCTGTTCTGATACGGTTGCAGAGCTTGCTGGTTACCTTTTGAACCAAATTCAGCAGATGTGTTTGGCATCAACAACCATTTCTGCTTTCTCTATGACAAGATCAATAGTATGAAGTATTGCCATTGGAGTTGAGAAGAACCCTTTCCATACTTCAGGCTCAAAACTTCTAACTCACTCCCGGTCTTCCGGAAGATTCTAAAGACCTGGTTCTGCTGCCTTGCCTGGGACGGGGGAGGTAACAATTCCTCCTGGGGGTGGCTGGCTCCATAGTGTCCCCCTTTATATCAGATTTACCATCCCTTGGATTTTTATCTATTTATTATACTGGTTGTATTGTAATTTTATGGTTATAGGTTTTTAACAGTTGATTTTATTGTAAACCGCCCAGAGTCCCCCGTTGGGGAAGATGGGCGGTGGTAAATTTGAATAATGGTCATGACGGAGAGTTCTGACAAAACGTGGTCCGAAACTGGAGGAGGGAATGGCAAACCACTCCAGTATCCTTGCCAAGAAAACCCATGGACAGTATCAAAAGGCTAAAAGATATGACGCCGGAAGATGAGCCCCTCAGGTCGGAAGGTGTCCAAAATGCTACTGGGGAAGAGCGGAGGGCAATTCCGAGTAGCTCCAGAAACAGTGAAACGGCTGGGCCAAAGCCAAAAGGACGCTCAGTTGTGGATGTGTCTGGAAGTGGAAGGAAAGTCCGATGCTGTAAAGAACAATATTGCATAGGAACCTGGAATGTAAGAACTATGAATCAAGGTAAGCTGGATGTGGTCAAACATGAGATGACAAGATTGAACATCGACATCTTGGGAATCAGTGAACTAAAATGGACAGGAATGGGCGTAAATTTGCCCTGAATTAAATTATTCAGGAGACCATTATATATACCTCTGTGGGCAAGAATCCCTTAAAAGAAATGGAGTAGCTCTCATAGTCAATAAAAGAGTGGGAAAGGCAGTACTGGGGTACAACCTCAAAAACGACAGAATGCTTTCAGTTCGAATCCAAGGCAAACCATTCAACATCACAGTGATCCAAGTCTATGCCCCAACCACTGATGCCGAAGAAGCTGAAGTTGACCGGTTCTATGAAGACCTACAACAACTTCTAGAACTAACACCAAAAAAAGATGTCCTTTTCATCATAGGGGACTGGAATGCTAAAGTAGGAAGTCAAAAAATAACCGGAATAACAGGCAAGTTCGGCCTCGGAGTACAAAATGAAGCAGGGCAAAGGCTAATAGAGTTTTGTCAAGAGAACACGCTGGTCATAGCAAACACTCTTTTCCAACAACACAAGAGACGACTCTACACATGGACATCACCAGATGGTCAATACCGAAATCAGATGGATTATATACTTTGCAGCCAAAGATGGAGAAGCTCTATACAATCAGCAAAAACAAGACCTGGAGCTGACTGTGGCTCAGATCATGAGCTTCTTATCGCAAAATTTAGGCTTAAATTGAAGAACGTAGAGAAAACCACTAGACCAATCAGGTATGACCTAAATCATATCCCTTATGAATATACAGTGGAGGTGAGGAATAGATTTAAAGGATTAGATCTGGTAGACAGAGTGCCTGAAGAACTATGGATGGAGGTTCGTAACATTGTACAGGAGGCAGCAACTAAAAACATCCCAAAGAAAAAGAAATGCAAGAAAGCAAAGTGGCTGACTGATGAGGCTTTACAAATAGCTGAGGAAAGAAGGGAAGCAAAAGGCAAGGGAGAAAGGGAAAGATATAAACAACTGAATGCAGAATTCCAGAGAATAGCAAGGAGAGATAAGAAGGCCTTCTTAAATGAACAATGCAAAGAAATCGAGGAAAACAATAGAATGGGGAAGACTAGAGATCTCTTCAAGAAAATCGGAGATATCAAGGGAACGTTTTGTGCAAAGATGGGCATGATAAAGGACAAAAAAGGCAGGGACCTAACAGAAGCAGAAGAGATTAAGAAGAGGTGGCAAGAATACACAGAAGAACTATACAAGAAAGATCTTAATATCCCTGATAAATACGATGGTGTGGTCACTGACCTTGAGCCGGACATCCTAGAGCAGAGCTTTCCAAACTGTGTGTTGCGTGGTGTGTAGCCACACCACCCGGAAGCGGCGGCGCGCGTGTGCACGGCGGCGCGGGTTCAGTACTTCTGCATTTTAGCGGAGGCTGCTGCTGCTGCCGCGTGCGCGCACCGCCGCGCGCCCCCCTGCGCCGCCGCGCCCGCCGCCGCACCCCCCCGCGCCGCCGCATGCCCTCCTGCGCAGCCGCCGTGCATGTGCGCCGCCGCACGCCTCCCCGCGCCGCTGCCGTGCGCGCGCCGCCACACGCCTCCCCGCGCTGCTGCCGTGCGCGCGCGCCCCACCGCTGCGCTGCTGCCGCTTGTGTGTCGCCAGCGGCGGCACTTTGGAAAGCCCTGTCCTAGAGAGTGAAGTCAAGTGGGCCTTAGGAAGCATTACTAACAACAAAGCTAGCGGAGAAGACAGTATCCCAGCTGAGCTATTTAAAATCCTAAAAGATGATGCTGTTAAAGTGCTGCACTCAATATGCCAACAAATTTGGAAAACTCAACAGTGGCCACAGGATTGGAAAAGGTCAGTTTACGTTCCAATTCCAAAGAAAGGCAATGCCAAAGAATGTTCAAACTACCATACAATTGCGCTCATTTCACATGCTAGCAAGGTTATGCTCAAAATCCTACAAGCTAGGCTTCAGCAGTATGTGAACCGAGAACTACCAGAAGTGCAAGCTGGGTTTCGAAGAGGCAGAGGAACTAGAGATCAGATTGCCAACATTCGCTGGATCATGGAAAAAGCAAGAGAGTTCCAGAAAAACATCTACTTCTGCTTCATTGACTACGCTAAAGCCTTTGATTGTGTGGATCACAACAAACTGTGGCAAAGTCTTAAAGAGATGGGAGTACCAGACCACCTTACCTGTCTCCTGAGAAACCTGTATGTGGGTCAAAAAGCAACAGTTAGAACCAGACATGGAACAACCGACTGGTTCAAAATTGGGAAAGGAGTATGACAAGGCTGTATATTATCACCCTGCTTATTTAACTTATATGCAGAGTACATCATGAGAAATGCCGGGCTGGATGAATCACAAGCCGGAGTTAAGATTGCCGGGAGAAATATCAACAACCTGAGATATGCAGACGATACCACCCTAATGGCAGAAAGTGAAGAGGAACTAAACAGCCTCTTGATGAGGGTGAAAGAGGAGTGTGCAAAAGCTGGCTTGAAACTCAACATTAAAGAAACCCAGATCATGGCATCTGGTCCCATCACTTCCTGGCAAATAGAAGGGGAAGAAATGGAAGCAGTGACAGATTTTATTTTCTTGGGCTCCAAGATCACCGCAGACGGTGACTGCAGCCATGAAATTAAAAGACGCTTGCTCCTTGGGAGGAAAGCTATGGCAAACCTAGACAGCATATTAAAAAGCAGAGACATCACCTTGCTGACAAAGGTCCGTATAGTTAAAGCTATGGTTTTTCCAGTAGTAATGTATGGCTGTGAGAGTTGGACCATAAGGAAGGCTGAGCACCGAAGAATTGATGCTTTGGAACTGTGGTGCTGGAGAAGACTCTTGAGAGTCCCTTGGACTGCAAGGAGGTCAAATCAGTCAATCCTAAAGGAAATCAACCCTGACTGCTCATTGGAAGGACAGATGCTGAAGCTGAAGCTGAAATACTTTGGCCACCTAATGCGAAGAGAGGACTCACTGGAAAAGACCCTGATGCTGGGAAAGACTGAAGGCAAAAGGAGAAGGGGACGGCAGAGGATGAGATGGTTAGATAGCATCACCGATGTAATGAACATGAATTTGAGTAAACTCCGAGAGACAGTGGAGGACAGGAAGGCCTGGCGTGCTATGGTCCATGAGGTCACGAAGAGTCGGACACGACTAAACGACTGAACAACAAAAAATTTGAACAATAAATAAATAAATAAATAAACTCTTTGAATGTTACCGCTTCACTTATTTTACATTTTATTTATTTATTTATTTATTTAATTTATATGACCGCCCATCTCCCCCAATGGGAGAGAAATTTGCACATTTTATATCTGTTAAATTTTAATGTGACTTTATGGATGCTTTTTCTGTACCTTGTAAGTTATATGGAGACATTAGGGGAATAGCCAGGATACAAATTTTCTAAATAAATGAAGCAATTTACTTGATTTTGGCCTACTACAGTGTATGAAATAAGCTATTATCTAAAGTCATCTGTCACCACAGACAGACATTCTAGTCTTTTCTGATAAACAGAATCAAATCAAGCTACCTTTTGTAATAACCAGTTTATGTCAAAATGGATTATACAATGCAATCACCTACAGTTAAACGTGATGGCAAATTTAAAAAATAGAAGCACAGTAATCTATAAACCAAAGAGCTATAAATATTTTATATACCACTTTTACACAAATGACAAACCCAAATGTTAGAACTTTGAATAGATCAAACAGAAGGAAAAAGTAGTGTCAATTTCTTGCCATTAATAAAAAAATTAGTGCTATAATATTTTCTAAGAAAGAAAATTAGCACTCATCATTCATTCTTTATTACATAACATGGTCGTGTTACGTGATATTGCAAAAGTATGGTCTCAGCCACCTCAATTGTTTTTACTCAGAAATTTATAATATGAAAAACAGCATTCCTTTTGATCTTCATAATTATGTTGCAGGAATCTGTGGGAGTCCAAATTCATCCACCAGTACCCCATCCTGTGAGAATGAAAATACATAATTTATGGTTAACTACTGCTTTGTCCCCAAACTATGAAAACACATTAAATAGAGATAAATGAAAATTACAATAATATTTTAAATTCTGAACTATCTGCCCCAGCAAACAGTGGATTATTTTATCCACATATGTCAAGCCATTTATTTACAAGCATTAATTACTTTCATCAAAAAGAGCTTATAAAAATTAAATATCTAATTGTGATATTACTATTGTTTTATACATTTAATGGAACAAGATGTTTAGTAAGCTAACAATACAAATAGACATATTTATTATATAGCCCAAAGTGAGGATGAGGATACTCAAAGGAAGATTTCAGTTGACTTTCATATGAAAAAGGAAGTCAGCCAATTCATGACCTGGGAGTTATTCTGTATACAGTATATTGTTTTTTTTTTATCCATTCAATTGTGTCCGATTCTCAGAGACTGACTGGACAAGTCCCTGCAGTTTTCTTGGCAAGGGTTTTCAGAAGTGGTTTCTGCTTCCTAGGACTGAGAGTGACTGGCCCAAGGTCACCCAGCTGGCTTTGAGCACAAAGCGGGACTAGAACTAGAACTTTGTGATGGGGCTGTGATTGAAAAAAGCACCCAGTCACAAGGTACAAACTGCTTCCAGCCTAGCCAATACAGCAGCAGGACTGCTATTTTTTTGAATGGATAAGGTGATGCGGGAGTTCAGATGAACACAGCAGATAAGCATCTGCTGACAACTTCAGGCCTATCAGTTACTAGTTTTAAAAAATTGTTATGGGAAAATTAAGATTTCATGTTGTTGGGTCAATGCACTGCATGTACAATGTAAGTTTTATTTTTACTGGCACACATACAAGAAACATGTATGTGTACATGTTTTCTGTTTATACTATTGTTCTTCACACAGAAGTGTTGCTTAATGCTGCTGAAGTTGTGTTAATGCAAGGCTACATTATTATATTATGTATAATATTATAATATATAATTATTATAATAAAATATATATATTATACACAGTATAAGATTTTTGAGCTTTGGTTGTTTGTGCACTCTGTGCATGCTCTTTGTCCTTTTGACCCTAAGTTTCAGAGTCCATTAAAAATGCAGTGCTTGGGGCTAGTTTGCTGAGTTGTGGTGTATATAAGAACACTGTGGATGTTCTCTTGTCTTGCTGCTGGAATGCTAATTAATCAGTTGAGAAGGACATAGTAGCCCACCTTTGTACAAGTATAAACAACAGCAAACAGCAATACAAGGAAACTGAAAAAAGCATGTCAAATCTGTTGCTTGATTTTGCTAGGTAGGTACAGTGGCAACATCTACAGAAAAATTGACCAAGGAGTTAATTTCTTTATGTTTTGATTTTTAAAAAAGCTACATAGTAATGGAAGGAAGTACAATTGGTGCCTGGCTGCCTTCTTTAGCTTCAGACTGTGAAATGCACAAATTGAAAGGCATATTAAGGAAATCAGTTCTCTTTGTCCTATAATATGTTAAACTCTGCATCTGGTTTACTGAAAGAAGCTGAAAAAACCTCTATATGTTCTTTCAGTTGAGAAGGAGAAAGAGCACTCTAATCTAAACAAAAATATTTTTCAATAGTAGAGTGGAGCCGTTCTCACTATTCTCTACAGGGGTTTGTTTTAATGTTTTCAAAAATCTTTTAAAAATAATTCCTTCAACCAAATCTTCTGCAATTTGGGTCATAGGTAGCACTCAGAATACATTACTAACCACTCACTCCAGGGATATAAAAATAGCAGAGCAGCAGTTGGTCTCAGGTTCCCTGTGGCTATGATTCTCAAACATATTTTAGTTTTGTTCTTTATGATGGAAAACAGCCAGCAGCGGGAGTTTTATTCTATACACAAAATAAAGCACATTAATAGCAATATTGCTATTAATCTTTGTCAAATAAGCAGCAAGCTTATTGAATAAGCAAGCTGCTTATTCAAGAAGTGAGCTGCACTGGCTTCCAATAGGCTTCTTGGTGCAATTCAAGGTGCTGGTTATCACCTTCAAAGCCCTATATGGCATAGGACCAGGTTACTTAAGGGACCATCTTCTCCCAAGAACATCTGCCTGCCCATATGCTCCCACAGGGAGGGCTGCTCCAGGTTCCTTGTTTTAAATCTTGTCCTCTTATGGGATCTAGTAAATGTGCCTTTTCTGTGGTTGCCCCTGTTCTCTGGAATGATCTTCCCCCTGACATTTGACAGGCCCCAACTCTTCTCACCTTTAGGCAAGCCATAAAGACCTGGCTTTTCCCCCAGGCATTAGGGGCCAGTTGAATGAAAGTCCCCTTTTGGCTGTTCTGTTATGTTGCTTGGTCACCATTTTATATTTATATATTGTAGAAGTTTAATGTATATGGTGGGTTTTGTTTTGTTTTTGGTTATTGTTTGTTTTTTATGCTGTATACCACCCAGAGCCACATTGTTTGAGTTGGGCAGCCTTACAAATCTAATTTTTTTTAAAAAAATGATAAGGTACTTACATGTTATACATCACACTATACCATGCATGAACCCATTTGCTGTATTTTAAATCATGGTTTATAGGTTAGTTATGTGAACTTGGTCACTTTGCCTTAGTCAACAAACTATGGTTCCACCAATTGTTATATTTGATTTGAATTTAAGAAAACAAACACCATTAAAGTGTTTGTAACCCCTTAATATACCATGCATAGCTTCTCAAATTATCACAACAGTAAACATACCAACAATGAGATGAAAATGAAAATAGATGCCTACTTCCAATATGCCTATTGTTTGTTTGCTGCTTAAAGGATGGGTAATTAAAAAAACCTTAGTATATTTTGGTGAACATTCCTCTCTAAATGTGTGGTGCCTTCTATGTGCTGTGTGGTGGTGGGAGATGAGGGGGTGAAAAGAGACTCACTTTGTTTTTCGCTTCAGTTGGCATGCCCTCTGGAATTGATGGAACAGTTGCAGCTTCATCAAGATAGGAGCTGTCTTCATCAGCTAGAAGTTCATCACCCAGTGCTTCTAGTTCTAAATTTATGTTGAGTACAGAAAATGTCTGATTAGTAACTGAAATTTAGAGATGAGTGAGCTTGTTATATCTGATTTAAAAATAAACAGTGCAGCAATTAAAAGCCCTAACATTTCTGGAAAGCTAATTTGGTGCATTTATATATGGCTTTTACAAAAATACTTCCTTCCTTCTTGCAGATAAGCCTTTTATGAAACAATATACTATCTTGTAGTTTGGTTACCTAGCTTCAAGACTGCAACAGGAGATCCTCAGTGAAACATAAGGCTGAATGCTGTATATAGTTACACTTTTGGGGGGGTCTTTTCTTGGTTTCTTTTTGTTTGCTGGCAAACGGCCGTAATGAATTGAAATGGAAGTGAATACAAAAGTACTTATTTAAAAGTACAAAAGTACTTATACAAAAGTACTTATTTCCACTGCATTACTGACTCCCACATAAAAGTATATTTATATTTTCTGCCATTTGCTTATAACCAAGACTATATGTATAAACCAGTGCTTTCCAAACTGTGTGTCGTGACAAAAACCGGAAGTGGTGATGGCGCGTCGCTGCCGCCCATGGCGGTGGGTGTAGCAGCAGCGTGCCATCAGCGCTTCCGGGTTTTAGCGCAACACGAGGCCGCCGCCGTGCACGCCGCTGCCGCCGTTGGTGTATCGCCAACGGCAGAAGTTTGGAAAGCACTGGTATAAACTGAAACTAAACTATCTATCCTGAGCTCATCAAGTGCTGGCTCTACAACAACACCAGAATTTACTGGTAACTCACCTGCCTCCAAGTCATCTTCATCTATCTCTGGGGTTCCATAACTACGACCCAATGCTTCCTGAATTTCACTAGCATCTTCCATCATATCTTCCAACTGGTCTTGCAAGTCCTAGATTATAAAATATACATCCATCACAGTAGGGGAGAATTGTAATTGGTCTTCTGTCTTTGTCAGCACAGAAGGGATTTACTTACCTGAAATTAACAAAACCTTCCTGCATTCTCTATTAATTCACTTAATTGGTGAACAATTCATATTTGTACTGAAATAAGATTTACTCATACTTCCAATGGATTTGAGCAATGTACTATACCATGATATGTTTAACCATTGTTTGTTGAACATGAGAACCAGGCTATAGACTAGACTTGTTGAAATTAGTGAAATTAAACTATGATTTCATGTCCCACTGATTTTGTACTTTAAGTCTGGATCCAGCTGTTCTATGTTCTCATTCTTTTCATGCTTTAAAATATAATATAGCATAGTGGGAAAATTGTTTCAGTGAAACTGGGCAGAAACTGCTCCAAGTCCATTCTTAGCCATGGAAATGCATGAAAGTTACTCTCTCTTACCCCAACCTACTTCACAGGGTTGTTGTGGGAAAACTGGAGGAGGGAGTGCTATGTACATCACCTTGAACTGCTGAAGAAAAGGTGTGATACAAATCTAATAAATAAAGACAGTCTGGCTTATAGAAGAAACCAAATATCTATCTATCTATCTATCTATCTATCTATCTATCTATCTATCTATCTATCATCTATCTATCTATCTATCTATCTATCTATCTATCTATCTATCTATCTATCTATCATCTATCCTGTCCATCCATCCATCCATCCATCCATCCATCCATCCATCCATCCATCCATCCATCCATCCATCCTCTATCTTCTAATTTATTCCAGGCCAGAAAAGAGGACTGTATGGTATTAAGTAATTCTATAGTTTTTTAAAAAACAACACTAAAACTCACCTCAATGTGATCAATTTTTACTTGTTTGTAAGCTTTTTTCATTTCCTTCACTCCTAGCTTCATAGCATCGACCTAGAAAAGTTGCCAGATAAAATATTTAGACCCATTAATACATATACAATATATAAATCAAAATTGAAATTGAAATGAAATGCAAATTTACCGTTGTTTTTGTATCTTTTAGGGACTGGATAGTATAGTTGGCTTGTTCCATATTGAAAGACTGCTGGGCAAGATTATCCCGTTGGTTTTCATACCTATATTCATAACACATAAGCTTTAGAGCAAAAACTGGTCCAACTGCAGTACTACCTGTCTTTCATAAATACTACAAATCCAACAGAGCAAATTTGTCCCCAGTCCCCAAATGTAGGACTTGAATGAAAACTGAGCATGTTATTAACTAAATGTAGTTCTTGTAGCAAATCAAATCAAATCAAATCAAATCAAATCAAATCAAATCAAATCAAATCAAATCAAATCAAATCAAATCAAATCAAATCAAATCAAATCTTTATTACAGTCATAGACCAGCATAAGTTCCTATAGTAAATGTAACTGGCTTTCAATGATTGCAAAACAAAATCTCCCTTGAGCCAAGGTCAACTCCTGATGACTACACGAGTTTTCTTGGGAATAATATATTAGTGTTTTGCCAATGTCTTCTTTCATGGTTTTTTTTTTACTTGCCAATTCAACCTACAATCCAAGATTCCCTAGTACACAGCTTTCCAAACTGTGTCGCGACACTTTAGTGTGTCGCAACACACAGTTTGGTGTGTCACCACACAACCCGGAAGTGGCGGCGGGGGCATGCACGGTGGTGGCGGTGGCATGCATGGCGGCAGCGGCAGCAGCGGCACACCATCAGCGCTTCTGTGTTTTAGCAGAGGCCGCTGCTGCTGCTGCCATACACACCGCCGCCGCACGCCCCCCCGTGCATGGCCTCGCCCCCGCGCACGCCCCTGCACCGCCGCTGCCACCATTGGTGTGTCGCCAACGGCGGCAGATTGGAAAGCACTGCCCTAGTAGATTTCCATCCAAGTATCAACCAGGTCCAACTTAGCTTTTTGAGATCTGCCATAGTCAGCAAGCTGCTGCCATATTTTAATTCTGCATCTATTCAGTCTGATAAATAAAGAAAAGTTAGCTTTCAATTTAAATAAATATTGTTCAGCTTTTTATGTTAAGCTACTCTGTTTATTCCAGATCAAAATTTCTTTTAACTATGACACCAGTTTAATTGCAGAGTTTGCAGCAGTCTGGAGGCTGTATGGGTTTGGATGAGGAGGAACCGTCTCTGATTCAATCCTACTGAGTGGCTGTGGGTGTTTGAACTGCCCAGATCTGGAGATACTGTATTCCATCTTTGATCTTGGATGAAGTTGCACTTCCCCCTTCAAGGTTGGTACACAATCTGGGAGTCTTCTTGGATTTGCAGCTTCTGCTTGAAGAGCAGGTGTCAGCTGTGGCTAAGAAGGCCTTTGCACAACTCCATCTGGTATGCTAGTTGCACCCTTTCTTCGATCAAACAATGTCATCTCTCAGGACCCCAGAAGCATTTATTTTTATTTATTTATTTTATTAAACAGATTTATAAGGCTGCCCAACTCACACACAGTGACTCCGGGCGGCTTACAGAATTAAAAACCATAAAAACACAATAGACACTCCCCAGTGGCAGCAAACACATTCATACCAGCCACTTGATTGCCTCCGAAGCAGCTTGGGGTCCCCAGGCCCATTGACAAAACCACGTCTTCAGGGCCTTCTGGAACAGGAGCAAGGAGGGGGCCAATCTTTTATCTGGGGGAATTATGTTCCAAAGGGAGGGAGCTACTACGGAGAAGGCCCTTTTCCTTGGTCCCACTAGATGTACCTCCCTAACTGAAGGGACCCGCTTCTTAAGGAGGAGCCTCTTTAAAAGGCTGGGGTACAACCCCCTCCTCCAGAGATGCATTAGTCACCGCCAGTGCCCACCCACACGTCACCTCCCGGAAGGCTTTTACTAGCCAGGAGGGACATGGATCCAACACACAGGTGGCCGAGCTCACAGTCCCTAGGATCCTGTCCACTTCCTCAGGAGCAACAGGGTCAAAGTGTTCAGGGGCAAGAACCTACCCCAGGCATCTCCACTGGACCATTATTCATGCTGGCATCCAACTGGGAATTAATCTGAGTGATTTTATCTGTCAGAAAATCCGCAAATTCCATGCCTTCTCTGTAGCAGTGCTTGCCCTCTGGAACAAGGTTCCCCCCTAGATCCAGATGGCCCCTACTCTGCTGTTGTTTAGAAGAGCCATGAAGACCTGGCTCTTTACCCAAGCCTTCGGCAAGGGAGAGTGAGATCCCTCACTTCATCACGCTTGCCATCTTTTTTTCTTTATTTTTTAATGCTTTATTGTAATTTCTTTGATTGCTGTGAGTCGCACAGAATTGTTGAGACAGCATACAAGTTTAATAAATTTATTATTATTTGCACAATATTCATTAGTTCAGTAATAAATACGGAGTTCTCAAAGTATATAGATATCACCTATATTCCACCTCCTAGGAATTGAGATAGGGTAGATACTCTGGGTTGATCCCCAATTTTAAGTTATATTTCATCTTGACATATTATCCTGGTCTAGGGGAATACCAGGGCTAGTGGTAACAAATGTTGCTGAGAGAGCAATATCAAAAGAGTCACTCTCCTTATTGTGTCTCTCTGCCACTAAATCATCTATCAAGGATGACTTTGGCTCACCCTAAGCCTAAACCAGACTTGAAGCAGACTGAAAAATGTCAAGATAATTAGTGTGACTGCACTGACACCACAACTGAATCAATATGTGCTACCCAGAAATGTGTTTTTGAGTAGTCCAGTTCTTTAGGCTGACAAGTTATTTGAATGACCATTTCCCAACTCAAAACACCACTAACATTGCAGATGTAGTACTAACCATTATGCAACCACAGAGTCCTGTAAGACAGCTAATAAAAACAATGACTGGTAAATTCTCATGATAGAAACTCAATGAAAATAAAACAAAGATAATAACAAGAGATTGAACCCCAGAAGATGTCTATTTTGTGAAAAAAAAAGAGACAGCTGTGAGGTAACAAAAAATCCAGTGAAATACTTGGGCCTTTAATAAAGATTTATTTCAGAACAATTAGAATAAATTATGGAAAAAAATAAAAAAAACTTGAAAGATGGAAAAACCTAAAACTTTATTGGCTAGTAAAAATGAAGATACTACTCAAGATGAACTTTTCATTTCAAATGGCATCAATTCCAGTCTTAGACAAAACCTTGCAGGATTGGCAAAGAACAGTAAACAGATTTATACAGAGTGGGGGAAAAACAAAAGTAAAATTTAAAATTTTGCAAGATTGAAAAGAAAAGATGGCCTTGCATTTCTTAACCTTAAATTATATTATTGTCTATCATAGACAACAGAATGGATAAAAAACCCAAATAGTAAAATATCAATCATGGACTTCATAGGTACTTATTGTATAAAAAAGGTAAAGGTACCCCCCGCACATTTGTGCAGTCGTGTCCGACTCTAGGGGCCGGTGCTCATCTCCGTTTGTTAGCCGAAGAGCCAGCGTTGTCCGAAGACACTTCCACGGTCATGTGGCCGCATGACGCCGCGGAACGCTGTTACCTTCCCACCGAAGTGGTACCTATTAATCTACTTGCATTTACATGCTTTCGAATTGCTAGGTTGGCAAGAGCTGGAGCTAGTGCAGGAGCTCACTCTGCACGCAGGGCTAGGGATTCGAACCTCCGAACTTGCGATCTTCCAATCGACAAGCCTGGCGTCTTACCTGCTGAGCCACCACGCCCCTTTCACTTATTGTATAAGAAAACAAAATAAGAAAATAATTTGAAAAGGTATGTAAGAATTAAAAGACAAAGTTTGATAAAAATATGGAAATATTTTAAAAACAAGAATAAGTCCGGTGACTTCACCATTAGCTTCACCGTCAAATGGCTTTTACTCTAGGGACAATTACAGTAAGAAAAATTTAATTACGTATGCCAATATGGTATATCCAGACTTAGGAAACAGTCTAAAAACACAGCAAGAACTGCTTAACGAAGGTAGGAATTTACCATGGCTGATGTACTTACAAATTGCTGGAATAATAAAAAGTGATCTCAAGAAAGAAGGAGGAACTTTGAGAAAGATGACAGAATTTGAATCACTTATACAAAACCAAGATCACCTATTAGGGCATACGTTCGTGCATGTGTGTGTGTGTATATATAAATATGTGTGTATGTGTGTATATATATGTGTGTGTATGTATGTGTGTGTGTGTGTGTGTGTGTATATATATATATATATATATATATATATATATATATAATATATAATTTATATATACTGTATATGTACAGTATATCGAATCAAATTATCCATTCAATCGTATCCGACCCTTGGCGATTCCATAAGCCAGCTCTCTCCATGATTTCCGATCTTGATACAGTATATATACCATAGCTTTCCAAACCGTGTGTTGTGACACATTAGTGTGTCGTGACAAAACCCGGAAGTGCTGATGGCGCGTTGCCGCTGCCCTTGCGGTGGTGTGCGTGGCGGCTGCAGCAGTGGCGACACGCCATCAGCGCTTCCGGGTTTTAGCACGAAACACGAGGCCGCTACCGTTCACGCTACCAACACTGCATGTGCCTCCGTTGCCATTGGTGTGTTGCCAACGGCGGGACTTTGGAAAGCACTGATATATACATTTATAAATATATACATACAGTGCATTCAGAAAGTATTCAGACCCCCTTCACTTTTTTCAATTTTGTTATGTTGCAGCCTGATACTACAATTGTTCAAATTCATGTTTTGTCACATTAATCTACACTCAGTACCCCATAATGACAAAGTGAAAACAGAATTTCAGAAGTGTCTGTAAATTTATCAAAAAGGAGAAGCTGAAATACCACATGTACACATGTATTCAGACCCTTTACTCAGTACTTCGTTGAGGCACCTTTGGCAGCAATTACAGCCTCGAGTCTTTGTCAGTATGACGTGACAAGCTTTGCACACCTGGATTGGGGGATTTTCTGCCATTCTTCTTTGCAAATCCTCTCAAGCTCAATCAGGTTGGATGGGGACCATCGGTGGAAAGCCATTTTCAGGTCTCTCCAGAGATGTTCAATGGGGTTCAAGTCAGGGCTCTGGCTGGGCCAATCTAGGACATTCACAGAGTTGTCCCTAAGCCATTCCTGTGTTGTCTTGGCTGTGTGCTTAGGATCGTTGTCATGTTGGAAGGTGAACCTTTGGCCCAGTCTGAGGTCCTGAGAGCTGTGGGACAGGTTTTCATTGAGGATATCTCAGTACTTTGCTCCATTCAGCTTTCCCTCAACCCTGACCAGTCTTCCCAGTCCCTGCTGCTGAAAAACACCCCCACAGCATGATGCTGCCACCACCATGCTTCACTGTTGGGATGGTATTGGGCAGGTGATGAGCGGTGCCTGGTTTCCTCCAGACATAACGTTTAGAATTGAAGCCAAACAGTTCAATCTTGGTTTCATCAGACCAGAGAATCTTGTTCCTCACAGTCTGAGAGTCCTTCGGGTGCTTTTTTGCAAACTCCAAGCGGGCTTTCATGTGTTTTGCACTGAGGAGAGGCTTCCGTCTAGCCACTCTGCCATAAAGTCCAGATCGGTGGAGGGCTGCAGTGATGGCTGTCCTTCTGGAACTTTGTCCCATCTCCACACAGGCTCTCTCGAGCTCAGTCAGAGTGACCATCGGGTTCTTGGTCACCTCTCTTACTAAGGTTCTTCTCCCCCGATTGCTCAGTTTCGCCAGGCGACCAGCTCTTGGAAGGTTCCTGGTTGCGCCAAACTCCTTCCATTTGAGAATTATGGAGGCCACTATGCTCTTGGGAACCTTCAGTGCAGCAGAAATTTTGTTGTAGCCGTCCCCAGATCTGTGCCTTGAAATAATCCTTTCTCTGAGCTCTGCAGGCAGTTCCTTTGACTTCATGGCTTTTGCTCTAATACAGTATGCATTGTCCACTGTGAGGCCTTCTACAGAGAGGTGTGTGCCTTTCCAAATCATGTCCAATCAATTTGATTTACCACAGGTGGACTCCAATCAAGGTGTAGGAACAGCTCAGCAACGATCAAGAGAAATGGGAGGCACCTGAGCTAACTTTCGAGTGTTGTTGCAAAGGGTCTGAATACTTACGTACATGTGGTATTTCAGTTTCTTCTTTTTGATAAATTTACAGACACTTCTGAAATTCTGTTTTCACTTTGTCATTATGGGGTACTGAGTGTAGATTAATGTGACAAAACATGAATTTGAACAATTGTAGTATCAGGCTGCAACATAACAAAATTGAAAAAAGTGAAGGGGGTCTGAATACTTTCTGAATGCACTGTAAATTTCAATTTAATAAATTGATATTGAAATATGATCTGGAGACGGAACAAACCAAAAATTGTATGACAAAGTGGATACAAAACTTCAAAGAAATAATCATAGTACATCAATCGGATGAGCTATGGAAAAAATCAATAAAATTTACTCCAAGTTATAATTTAAGGGAAAATTGGTATAAAATGTTTTAGAGATGGTACATAACTCTATCAATTATCAACATAGGCAAATCATATAATAATACATGTTGTAAATGCCATAACAAAGGAGGAACATTTTATCATATGTGGTGGTTATGTAAAAAAAAACCTCAAAAGCATTGGAAAGAAATACATCAAAATATTCAGAAAATCCTCAAATATTCTTATTAGGTATAATTCCAGAAAACATAAATGAAAAATAACACTTAGCAAATAAAATATTATTTTATAATAATATAAAATATTATTATAATATTAATATTAATATTTTGCTAATATTAATATTAGCAAAATATTATTTGCTAAGATATATTCTGACAGCTGCAAGAACAAATTTGGCACAACATTGGAAAAGAGGAACCTTGCTGACAACATATATTACATAGCCGGGCAAATTTAAACATTTGGTTTTTAGGAAGAAAGCGATGAAAGAGATGAAAAATAAGAAGAGCATTAACATTTTAATTTTATTATTATTATTATATTTTTATCCAGCCTTTTATTTATATATATAAGTAAATGTGAGGTGGGTTGGTTGGGCTGAGAGTGACTGGCCCAAAGTCACCCAGCCAGCTTTCATGAGAAAGAACTCACAGTCCCCTGCTTTCTAGGCCAGCACCTTAACCACTAGACCAAATAGCTGCCAAATCTCACATGAGTGACTCTGGGCAGTTTACAAGATTAAAATGTTAATGCTCTTGTTATATTTTGCCCTCCATAAGGATACATGTTTTATAACTCCCAATTTGATGAAGTACCTAGACAATTCTGACTTTATGCACAGCTACTCCTGTGAGATTAATACAATTCAGTTTCTTGAATGTTACTGTCTGTAAACCTTGTCGTGAACTGATTGCCTCGATGGTGTAGTTACAATTTTATGTTTGTGTTTTATTTTACTTATTTACCTTGTTAACCTGCAGAAAGAATTCTGGTGATTGACTGTAATAAAGAATCAAGAATCTGGTAGCACCCTTTCCCACTAACAATCGGAAAAAGTGCTACTAGATCCTTGATTATTGCCACCATAGGCTCTCCTCCTCCAATCTAATAAAGAACGATACTAACCTATTCTTTCAATCTGTTCTAGAAAGTAAGTTCCTTCTCTTTCCATCCTAATAACCTCACTTTCTTCTTCTTTCTCTACCATAAAGCAATGAAATGGACTGCAGTTGGGAAATTAGGATTAGAGGCACCCAAGATGAAATATGCAATGCAAAATAAGTAACAGGAGCCATCTTATTCCCAAGTTCACTACAAAAGAATGGCTGGATAGCAGCTTAGTTAAAAACATAACCTTAAGGACTCATCTTCCCATCCCTTCAGATTGGTGCTCTGTTTGAACACAAAGGTTAAGAGAGTATGAAACTTACATTCGCTTCTGTTTTAACACTCTCAGGGCTTTCTGCTTTACCATGTTCTAAAGAAAAGGTAAAAAGCAGATGTTAAACCCAATAAGGATTAATAGCTGAATAGAAACATTTAATTATAATGTATTTTATACAAGCCTTTTGTTATAATGCCTAGGACCAATAAACACCAATGAGATGCTCTTTGATAAGATTAGCAGTCATCAACTAATTAAGCAAGCAACCTTAAAAAAAATCCAAAATCGTTTAATTTTTCCTTCACAGAGTTCAAATAACATTATTTACTCTTCTATTACCTCTTTATCCTGATAAACTACTTTTTGAGGAAGATACTAGATACAATAAAATGCACTACATACATGCAATACACTAAGCTAATATGCACTTCGCTTATTGCAATTTGTGACTGTAGTGGCAATCCAGAAGACCACTGTATTTCAAGGAGTTTAAGTGACATATTT
The DNA here is from genome assembly GCA_023362775.1 of Charina bottae. Taxonomy (NCBI): domain Eukaryota; kingdom Metazoa; phylum Chordata; class Lepidosauria; order Squamata; family Charinaidae; genus Charina; species Charina bottae. The sequence continues at coordinate 3,025,024 of JALMGJ010000028.1, read as the reverse complement.
TGATTTTCTCCTTCACACAAAGAAGCTTAGAGTTTATTTTGAGTATACTAATGTTTAGCTCTCCAGCAAAGGAGATCGTTACCTTACATGGTGATGGAGCTTGAGCACCTCAATGACGCCATGAGCTAAACCATGAAGGGACACCCAAGACGGGAAGGTCATGGCAGAGAGGTCAGACTAAATACGATCCCTGGGGAAGGTAATGGCAACCCACCCCAGTATTCTTGCTGTGAAAACTAAATGGATCAGTACAACCAGAGATATGTCGGTATACCATCGGAAGATGGGACTCCCAGGTCGGAAGATGGTCAAAATGCTACTGGGGAGGAACAGAGGATACGTTCAACTAGCCCCAGATGTGATGACGCAGCTAGCTCAAAGCCAAAAGGACGGCTAGCGGCCGACGGTGCTGGTGGTGAACGACGAATCCGATGTTCTAAAGATCAACACACCATAGGAACCTGGAATGTAAGATCTATGAGCCAGGGCAAATTGGATGTGGTTATTGGTGAGATGTCAAGATTAAATATAGACATTTTGGGTGTCAGTGAACTGAAATGGACTGGAATGGGCCACTTCACATCAGATGACCACCAGATCTACTACTGTGGACAAGAGGACCACAGAAGAAATGGAGTAGCCTTTGCAAAATGCAGGTGGAGCAAAGCTTGCATGGGGTTTTGATGATTAGATTATATATAAATAAAATATATTAGACAAGAAATGTATATGAATATTATATCAAATGCTAGCATGTAAAAAAAAATTCTTTTATGTATTCCTATGACCATAGATAGATGGGAAGTTGACTAATTTCTATATCTTTTTCTATTTCTTTTCTTTTCTTTTCTACACTTTTTTCTTTCTTTCTTTGATTTGTATTTCTATTTCCGTTCCGTTTCTAACTTTTAACTATGTATATTTTAAAATCTCAATAAAAAGTATATATATATATAAAAAAAGAAATGGAGTAGCCTTCATAATTAATAATAAAGTGACTAAAGCAGTGCTTGGATACAATCCAAAAAACGATAGAATGATCTCAATTCGAATTCAGGGGAAGCCATTTAACATCACAGTGATCCAAATATACGCCCCAACCACAGATGCTGAAGAAGCAGAAGTAGATCAATTCTATGAGGATCTGCAGCACCTACTGGATAATACGCCAAAAAGAGATGTTATTTTCATTACAGGAGACTGGAATGCTAAGGTGGGTAGTCAAACGGCACCTGAAATTACAGGTAAGCATGGTCTGGGAGAACAAAATGAAGTGGGACATAGGCTGATAGAATTTTGCCAAGACAATTCACTGTGCATAACAAAAACTCTCTTCCAACTATCTAAAAGACGACTTTATACATGGGCTTCACCAGATGGTCGACACCGAAATCAGATTGACTACATCCTTTGTAGCCAAAGGTGGCGGACATCTATACAGTCGGTTAAAACAAGACCTGGAGCTGACTGTAGTTCAGATCACGAACTTCTTATTGCACAATTTAGAATCAGACTAAAGAGAATAGGGAACACCCACAGATCAGTTAGATATGAGCTCATTAATATTATTAATGAATATGCAGTGGAGGTGAAGAATAGATTTAAGGGTCCTGGAAGAACTATGGACAAAAGTTTGCAACATTGTTCAGGAGGCGGCAACAAAAAACGTCCCGAAGAACAAGAAAACCAAGAAAGCAAAGTGGCTGTCTGCTGAGACACTGGAAGTAGCCCAAGAAAGAAGGAAAGCAAAAGGCAACAGTGATAGGGGGAGATATGCCCAATTAAATGCAAAATTCCAGAGGTTAGCCAGAAGAGATAAGGAATTATTTTTAAATAAGCAATGCGCGGAAGTGGAAGAAGATAATAGAATAGGAAGGACAAGAGACCTCTTCCAGAAAATTAGAAATATCAAAAACAAAGATGGCAAGGACCTAACAGAAGCAGAAGAGATCAAGAAAAGAGTCCCCCTAAGGGGAGATGGAGCAGTGATATAAATTGAATGAAAAAGAAAGAAAGAAAGAAAGAAAGAAAGAAAGAAAGAAAGAAAGAAAGAAAGAAAGAAAGAAAGAAAGGCAAGAATATACGGAAGATCTGTATAGGAAGAATAATAACATTGCGGATAGCTCTGACGGTGTGGTCAGTGAGTTAGAGCCAGACATCCTGAAGAGTGAGGTTGAATGGGCCTTAAGAAGCATTGCTAATAACAAGGCAGCAGGAGACGACGGTATCCCAGCTGAACTGTTTAAAATCTTGCAAGATGCTGCTGTCAAGGTGATGCATGCCATATGCCAGCAAATTTGGAAAACACAAGAATGGCCATCAGTTTGGAAAAAATCAACTTATATCCCCATACCAAAAAAGGGAAACACTAAAGAATGTTCAAACTATCGAACAGTGGCACTTATTTCACATGCCAGTAAGGTAATGCTCAAGATCTTGCAAGGTAGACTCCAGCAATTCATGGAGCGAGAATTGCCAGAAGTACAAGCTGGGTTTAGAAAAGGCAGAGGAACTAGAGACCAAATTGCCAATATCCGCTGGATAATGAAGAAAGCCAGGGAGTTTCAGAAAAACATCTATTTCTGTTTTATTGACTATTCTGAAGCCTTTGACTGTGTGGATCATAACAAGTTGTGACAAGTTCTTGGTGGTATGGGGATACCAAGTCATCTTGCCTGCCTCCTGAGGAATCTGTATAACGACCAAGTAGCAATGGTAAGAAAAGACCACGGAACAACGGACTGGTTTAGGATTGGGAAAGGAGTACGGCAGGGTTGTATACTCTCACCTATTCAACCTGTACGCAGAACACATCATGCGACGTGCTGGGCTTGATGAATCCAAGGCTGGAGTTAAAATCACTGGAAGCAACATTAACAATCTCAGATATGCAGATGATACCACTTTGATGGCTGAAAGTGAGGAGGAGCTGAGGAGCATTATGACGAAGGTGAAAGAAGAAAGTGCAAAAGCTGGGTTGCAGTTAAACCTCAAAAAAACCAAGATTATGGCAACCAGCTTGATTGATAACTGGCAAATCGAGGGAGAAAAAGTGGAGGCAGTGACAGACTTTGTATTTCTAGGTGCAAAGATTACTGCAGATGCTGACTGCAGCCAGGAAATCAGAAGACGTCTACTTCTTGGGAGGAGAGCAATGACAAATCTTGATGAAATAGTTAAGAGCAGAGACATCACACTGACAACAAAGCTCCGCATAGTTAAAGAAACGGTATTCCCTGTAGTAACCTATGGCTGTGAGAGCTGGACCATAAGGAAGGCTGAGCGAAGGAAGATAGATGCTTTTGAACTGTGGTGTTGGAGGAAAATTCTGAGAGTGCCTTGGACTGCAAGAAGATCAAACCAGTCCATACTCCAGGAAATAAAGCCAGACTGCTCACTTGAGGGAATGATATTAAAGGCAAAACTGAAGTACTTTGGCCACATAATGAGAAGACAGGATACCCTGGAGAAGATGCTAATGGAAAGTGGAAGGCAAAAGGAAGAGGGGCCGACCAAGGGCAAGATGGATGGATGATATTCTGGAGGTGACGGACTCGACCTTGGGGGAGCTGGGGGTGGCGACGGCCAACAGGAAGCTCTGGCATGGGCTGGTCCATGAAGTCATGAAGAGTCGGAAGCGACTGAACAAATAAACAACAAACAACACAATGTTTAGCTGGCTTGTTTTTTATTTCTGTTTGAGATGGGGGGGAGAAGAGAAAACCCTAAGTTTTTTTTTGTTAAGCATAACTTATCTGAATAGCTTCCCAGGCTCTTGGATTATATCATAAACAGGTGCTCCAGACCCTGGGAACTATCCAGTCAAGGTCAGATCCTGCAGTCTCTGTATCATGAAAACAGGGTCACGAGGTTTTAGGGCCAGACTTTGATAAAAACCTTAGGAGTGCCTTTTGAGTTGGGGAGCTTCTGCACAGACCTGAGCGGTGGGTGCTGTGGAAATTGAGCCGCCCTGGGGTATCTCCACTGTCTTTTTTAAGGGGCTCCTGACAGCCTATGGGAGATTGGGTATCAACTTGCTTGGTATGTTATGATTTTTCTTTCTTTATGCTATGCTTTTTATGCTTCTGTTTAATCTGCCTAAACTGTGTTTCTGTTTAAATCTGTTTGCTTAAGTTAATAATAAAGCTTAAAATCTCTTTATTCACTGGTGCGCTTATTGTCTCTGGATCTAAAAGAACCAATTGTCTTAGCACCTGATCACTGCTTGGACACTTGGCAGAACAGTGACTTAATGAGTTGCATGGAACTAGCCAATTTGGTTTAGAAGCAAAGCTATGGCTTAAGTGTTTGTAAATATAGTGAACATGGATTCACACATATTAAGTCACAATATAGTCTGAATGGCTTTGGCCTATCATATTCTGTGGAGCAAGTTGCAAAACTTGCTTTAAAACTTCACATTATGTACGAACCCCCAGCCAATTGTGCCTCATTCAGTTGTTAAAACAAACTTAACGTGATGTATGAACCCAGTCAGAGAGTGCACCTGGTCCAAAACCAGATAAGTAAGGATTTTGAACCTGATCTCCCGTGCTGAAGCCAAAGACTCTGCTCACAATGTTATACGCCTCTTAGAGCTAAAATTCAAATATGTATCTGTGCATTGAGGCCTGAGGTTAAGAATATTGTATCAATATTTATGAATTATAAGAAAGTGTATATTTCACTTTTACCATAAAATAAGTCCTGAGAAACAAAGGCAAGAGTTAGGCCAAGTTGTACTAAGCCAAGGATTATTAATTAGTCCAAATAACTTAGTTACATTTTATACTAAGTCATAAACCATGGTTTACAAAATATAATAGCCAGGCTCTAATAACTTGCTAAGGTAAAACTAGACCAACTTCATTAAGACTTAGTGCCTATGGCTTTGCTAGGATCTGAACACAAGATAAGCAACTCCAAGTCCAATATGATACCCACTCTATATTCAAAATCATATAATGCAAGCAGGACTTCTGTAGCTACATCAATATTAATAATAGCTTTTGCTGGGCAAAGTTAATATGGCAATAGTATATATTAAAAAGTATGTAGCTGTTTTAAAAAGGTGCAGACAGGTGCTGTCACTCAGAAACTCCTTTTGGTCACTGATTTCAAGCCCTGCACAGCACTACTTCTCCCATCATTATATAATCTTATTCATTTGTTTTCTTGGTCCTTGGTACAGATCTGATACTGACATTTAGCAATCCTCCTAAAAACCAGAAGACCTAGTCATCATGTGAGCAGGCACAAATCACTTCAGTTCACTGTTCACACCTTACCTTTGCAGGCCCCTCCCTCATTTTCTTCATTTGATCTTTATATTTCACCAGTTCTGCATCAAGTCTAGAAATTTTCTTATCAATCGATTCTGCTCTGCTGTCCACCTTTAGCAAGGGATAATGAATAAAGACCTTATTAACTTGCAGCAAAGACATTACCGGTCAAAGTAAAAAGAGAAAATATGCCACAGTATTTACCCAAATACTAAATATGCAATCTTTAGCAAATTGTCAGCTTTGTTTATCAAGAATAACTTTTCACAAAAGGAATCACAGAAGAAATAAAAAACTAGAGACCTCTTAAGGGGCTAACTTTTTAAAACTAACCTGAGGGATCTGTAGCTGCCTATGTAAAGAAAAGGTAATAAGAAAAATGGTATCTATGTCACTTAAGGGTATAAGAGAGAAACAAGGATTATTTTTTTACTATCTCTTGTCAAAGAAGAATAATTGCTATAAGGTTCAATGAGTATACCTTGTAGAATCTTGTACTGGTCAGTGACCGTAATAAACCAGAATGAATGAATGAATGAGGGCTATATAATTGGTATATAAACATGTATAAAACTTAATTTATAACCAAAATTCTAATTAAAAGAGTTAAACCCCACTTACACTGCTTAAGCAAGTCTTGGGTACACATAAGAGGAAAATAACAATTGGGTCTGACACTCTGAGATTTTTATTGTGTTCAGTTCCTCTATGTGCCTCTATCATCATTTCTAAATACTAAAAAATAATTTTTATCCTGAGATTTTCCTCCATAATACATCCTAAGTTATGTTGGCTCGAATCCAAGAACTCATCAAAGGCATGACCATCCACATATTTATTGTCTCCCCCCACTACCCATTTTTTTAAAAAAATCCATTAGTTTTGAACTAGCTTGCCAGGTAGAATGAGAGTTGTTATTTAGAAAGTACAAGCCTCAAACCATTATAAACAGGCAGAATTAACCACATAATTCTTTGGATTCTGGCTATTGAATTGCTGCATTACAGATTAGCAGCCATAACATGGGTTATTTGGTTTATGCTGGGAAAGACTGAAGGCAAAAGGAGAAGGGGACGGCAGAGGATGAGATGGTTAGATAGCATCACTGATGTAATGAACATGAATTTGAGTAAACTCCAGGAGACAGTGGAGGACAGGAAGGCCTGGCGTGCTATGGTCCATGAGGTCACGAAGAGTCGGACACGACTAAAAGACTGAACAACAACAACAGCCACCACACCATGCAAAGCGCAACATGTTCTGAGAATCCAGCCAACTACAATTTATTCAACAAACCATAGTTAAGCAAACCATGGCTCAGCACAAGGCATGAATCAAATTTCTGACTACATCTGAACACTTCAAGTCATGGCCAAGGGTTCATGAGACTGTGGTTTAGAATGTCATATTTCAAAGTATGAACGAATGGGACATACTCAATTCAGTGCTTAAACTGCATTAAAAACGCTTTTTATTTGACGGGCTAGGGACCAGCAAATATTTCCCCGGAGAAAGCAGCACACGAAGGGAAGGCATCTGCTGCCCTGTTAGCGACCACGTCTTCCCATTCACCCCTAGATTATGAAGAACAACATAGCAAAGCTGCCAACAGGCTACTCCACTGAAAGTTTCATACAAAGAGATTTAGCCTTCCGACCAGATGCGGACGACGATTTTCTTAGCTAGAGAAACCAGCAGTGACGGTCCTCCAGCCACCACCCTCTCCCTGTGCGGGTACCCACCGTGCCAATACAGTCCGTCAAATTCGGAGGTGGCGCCTTAGGCTTCGATTTGCCGAACAAGCGATTCATCTCAGCAGCTAACCAAGGACAAACAGCCCAAACAACTGGAAAACAAAGAGCCACCTGAAAACTTTCACAGGCTCATCGAACCCGGAAACTACCCACTGCGCCTGCTCATGGGTCTCGCCCTTCTGACACAACGGCCAATCAGCGGACGGTAGAGACTGCTAGTGACATTTAGGTTAAAGACCGGAAGATTGTAGGGAAAGGACGATTATAGGAGAGTTAAGCTCTTCCGGGTTCCTTTGGAAAACACCGCGGAGGAGGAGAGCTTGTTAGGAGAACAAGGATGTTGCCGGGAATAGCGTGTGGCTAGATGTGTTTGCTCCGAAAAAGGGAAGGATGGAAATAAAGTATGGAATAACAGGGCTACAGCAAAGTATTTGGGATATTTGTTTATTGTCTTCATTTTACTTTCAAGACATCTAGCAGGCAAAATACTATGACAGATTGGACTAAGGGAGGGCTACGAGGTCTGGGCTCCAAACAACAAGAACGGACGATGCAAAGAGATCTTTGCTGCTATCCAGTGGTCGTCTGGATTATTAAGGAAACCATTTTACGACGAGGTTCCGCTTAAGAGCAAGTTTACGGAGTGAGTTTATACATTGTGCTAAGCTTAATGATGGTTGTCTAAATCTGCATAGCTCTTTAAAACAAAACAAGGCACATAATGGATTAGTGCAATGAGTAAACTAGCTTTAACTGGCTTACTGTTAATCATGGGTAAGGACAAAAGACTGATGACTGAGTGGCTTAGTTTGCTTTTAACAAACAATATAAAAGATAGGGAGCCAGACAAACCTCTTACGTGAATGTGTTTCGGACTCTGGATACAACAATTTCTTGGTTTGCATAGTATGTTTGGAATAGACTAGCTAACCAAATTTTACTCCAGCATGTTTGAGCCCAGTCTATGAGGTTAGTTTATGGTTCCTTGTACCATGTAAGTTTAGAAGACTGAATATTCCATGATTAAGTTAAGTATGGGTGCATCATGCAAACATAACCAATAGGAAAGGCTTTGGTTGGATTCATATGATAAATTAAGACATGATAACCTGATTTAAGGGGGAGCGATGGCTCAGTAGTTAAGATGCCAGGCTTGTCGATTGGAAGGTTGCAAGTTCGGTTCGAGACCCTAGCCCTACGTGACGGAGTGAGGTCCCGCACTCACCCCATCTCTTGCCAACCTAGCAATTTGAAAGCATGCAAACACAAGTAGATAAATAGGTACTTCGGTGGGATGGTAACAGCGTTCCGTGCTTGTCAGGCCGGCCACCTGACCGCGGAAGCGTCTTCGGACAGCGCTGGCTCTTCGGCTAAGAAACGGAGATGAGCACCAGCCCGTAGAGTCGGACACAACTGCGCAGGGGAAACCTTTACCTTTACCTTAACCTGATTTATAAACCACAATGGCTGTGTTCACACATCACACTGAATTATAATATGGTTTGGGTTTTGCATAATAAGTTGTGTGATCCTGGCCTGAAAATAAATAATAGTTAAGTACTGATAAAACTTTTGAAATATAATTTCTATGTTCACACACTACAGGAATCACAAATATAGATTCAATAAAAATACCTTCAGATGGTCAAAACAGATGACAAAGACAGGATATCATATCATAGAGAGCCAATTTGGTCTAGTGGTTAAGGCAACAGGCTAGAAACCAGGAGACTGTGAGTTCTAGTCCCACCTTAGGCATGAAAGCCGGCTGGGTGACCTTGGGGCAGTCACTCTCTCTCAGCCCAACTTGTGGGGAAAATAGGAGGAGGAAGGAGTATTAGGTATGTTCGCCACCATGAGTTATTTATAAAAATAATAAAGGCGGGATAGAAAATAAATAAATAAAATAAATTCCCATTAATTATGTTGAGCCAGGATGATTGGAGATAATAGTCAATTTTTTTCTCCACTGATGATGGCTGTCTTCATAGCAAGGTCAGTTACAAATCTTGGGTTGCAAGTGTGCATTTAATGCTATTTTTTTTCATCACCATGAGCAATTCTTTCACCAATGGTATCTTTACTCTGTTAAGAGAATGTGATCTCACAGAGACAGAGTTCACATATTTCACTAAATCATGTTTTAATTAACCAAGATTTTCTGAATAAACCATTGTTGGGTTCACACAAGATACTAGCTGAAAATCACAGTTTAAAAACCACAATGATTAGGTTGTAGAAGTATGCAATATTTGAATCCAAAATGGGAAAGGGTTCTTTGAATCCAGCACAGGTATCCTCAACTCTTACTCTTGCCCTCTTTGGATCCAAATATTGCACATTCCCGCTAGGTTCATACAGGAGACTAAGCCAAACCTGAATAAAATGCATGGTTTTATATGCTGTGTGAACTAGGTCTTATTTTCAATTTGCATTTACAGAACCAAGGTAATAGAGGCATTGGTGCTCTTCAAATCATGAAGGGAGATCATTTTACTTGTATAGTCGTTTTACATATGGACACCTGTTCCTGGGTTCAGCACACACACTAGGGGCTCTGTTTCATTGTCGAGTTAAAGTGTTATCCACCAGCCCTTGAGCTGGCAGAAAACTGTACCAGCATAAAATGTGTTGCTCCTGCTGATTGATATCCCGCCACAGACACTGTACAGGCAAATGATGCTTCCCTTATTTACATTGTACAGGACATGTTAAAGAGAGGGATTGGTGGATTCCCCTAGCTTTGTTTCTCTCCTCTCCCAAACAAACAAATCCAACAGGAAAACGTCTACCAATCACTCTCCTTGTTTGTGTTTGTTTGCTATAAGGTAGTAGATCAAAAGTTAATCACTCTCGTAACATGGGATGGGGATAAGGAGGACAAGAGTTCTGACAGATGGATAGACCAGGAGTTTAGCCATCTGCCAAAATTCACTCTGGTTTTATGCAAATGTGGCTGCAGTCAAAGGAAGGTTAATTATTAGCTAATACAATAGGGCAATTGTATTACAGAAGAATGCTATACCTTTGTTCAAAAGCAGTCCAAAGAACAACTGACAAGTGCAGGGAGACTTGCACAGCAGACACAGAAAGACAATTTCCTCTCACTTTACGGCACATTCCTTCCTCCATGAAGCCAGCTGAGTGTCTCTCGCACTTAGCCCTTGGAAGAAAGCAATGGCAAACCACTTCTGAAAATGTTGCCAAGAAAATTGCAGGAACTTATTGAAGGCACAAAAAAGCATATCATATGACCACAACTAATTTTGTAAATGTTTTGTAAATGTAAAAGATTTGTAAATGTTGTGCAACAGTAGTATTATTTCAATTACTTGAGAAGCCTGCTGGATTTGAGGCCAATTAGGGTCCTATCACAAAGTCCTGCTCTGATGGTATCAGTGTGATACGTAAAATTGATACATATGCAGAACAATACCATGCTGAATTATCATTTTTTTATCTTTAAGATATATGCTACCTTGGGCATTCAATTTGAACAGACAAGAAAATACACACACATAGAATAAATTGCTAATTATGAGACAGGAGTGGGAAAATCCCTTTATTAATGCTGGAACAGTACCCTCCTCCTTCAGAACAGTGTTACTGTAAACTTTCTTTGACGTCGTGTGATGGAATAAGCTGTGTCTGGTAACAATCTTCTTTCTACACAATGAACATCTAACGCTGCCTGAGCCTGGCTCTCCGACATATCCTGCAGTATTGTACAAGGAAGGCGGTATCTCTTTGCCCTCCCCTATACCAATCACTGCGGCAGCTTTCTAGAAGAGGGGCTGGTTGTCGGAAGTTTTCCATCGTCCCCGCCCCCGCCCCCCTGTTTTGTCGGCGCCGGGCAGTTTCCGGACTGGAAGGAAGGAGAGGCAGCTGCCGGCAGCAGGGGGACTTGGAGGCAGTTCGAGCGGAGGGGTGAGCGAGGAGGAATGGCGGAGCCTGACGAGAGCTCGGCCGTGATGGTAACGGTCACGTACGGTAAGAACTGGAACCGCGGCAGAAGACGGGGGAGAAGACGGGGGCGGATAAGCCTTCCTCGCTGACTTGTTATCCGCTCGGCTGTGACAAGCCGCTGATCCCGGGTTGTCGCAGCCTCGTGTGACAGCTAGCCAGCCAGGACGCAGACCTGGTTTGGGAGCAAGGTGTCCGCGGATCTGGATCGAGTACAGAAATTTTCTTGTATTTGTCGTGCTGAGGTTTCCGCCTCCATTTCCCCACCCTATTCCCATTTCTTTTGCATTTTGATCGAATTCAACCTACCATTTGGCCCGGCGTAATTACTCCTCCCAGTGGAAGCAGCCATACTGTATTTTGGTGAGTGCATGCATAAATAAAAAATTCGGTAAAGGTAAAACAAAAGTTTGCGTAGTACAGCCTTAGAGCAGCTGTTACCAACCTGATGTTGGTCGACAGAGCCCACCATTCCCTATTACAGTGATCTTGCTGATCTGGGTATGTGTAATGGGAGTTGTAGTTCAGCATCTTCCATAGGAACTAGGTTGGGAAGGCTGAACTAGACTTCCTGGGAACGCATGTAAAGTTAAGAGTTAGACAAGGCACATACATTGGTCGAGTTCACACTTTAACTGGTCAGGTAAAGATCTAGGAAAGGACTGTGTGCCTTTGTAATAGCTTATACCTGCATATCTGGACCATCCCATCCTTACCACGTTTTCATAGAGCTGTAAAATCATGGCTGTTCCAAAACATTTTTAGGGATGAGTTGATCATGCTACCTCTGAAGGGTGTCCATCAGATTGATAGATTGTAATGTTATTAATTTTTGTTTTTAATCTAGTTTAGATTCTGTAAATCACTTTTGGTCTCCTGAAATGGATCAGCATGTAAGTTCTCCTAAGACATAATTAAATAATAGCTTTATTATTGACATTCATGGTTAGATTTTTTGGATGAGTTATATTACGTGAGCTCAGTCCACTCAATTAATTTATGATTCAATGTATTGGCTGACTGATCATATTTAATCTACTGTTAATGTAGCCAGTAGTTAGTAGTTTAAATGTCATATATGTCATGAAGTCAACTAGGTGGCTTTAGGAACTAAATCACCCATTTACCAAAATCTAGATTATGAATATAGTAACAGTGACCAATGTTATAGAATTATTGGAATAATATATATATAAAAATAGCATCCAGGATGGCAATATTAAAACTTCTGATTTAAATTCATAAGTACACGGGAACCACTTTAAGGCGCTAGCCACCCCCAGGATTGACTACCCCCCTTCCCACCCCAAGTGTGATGGCAGAGCCAGGTCTTTAACCCTTTCCGGAAGGCCAGGAGGGGGCCTGCCGCACCTCTGGGGGAAGTGTGTTCCACAGGGCGGGGGCCACGGCAGAAAAGGCTCGCTTCCTGGTCCCCGCCAATCGACAATCTCTCATGGACAGGGTCTGTAACATGCCTCCTCTGCCTGACCGGGTGGGACGGGTGGATGTAATGGGGATGAGACAGTCCCTCAGGTAACCTACCAGGTTTCTCAGCCAGGGTTCCGCGAGAGGTCACTAGGGGTTCCCTGGGAGATCATGATTTATTTAAAAAATTATTTCAAATTTGGGAAACTTCACATTAAAGAGGTAAGTTTCAATCTTTATTTTTAGTTTAAGAACACTGTAAATGCATATACTGTATACAGGCCTACACATGAAACAAATATAATAATTTTCTAACTTCTGGCCTATAGTTGAACCTGAATGTGCAGGGGTTCCCAGGGGGCCTGAAAAATATTTCAAGGGTTTGAATTTTCCAGAGTCAAAAGGTTGAGAAAGATTGCACTATATTATGATTATATAAATATTTTTGTTTATCTCAATACAATCTATGAATAAAGTTAGCATCTCAGTACCATTTCCAATAATTCTATAACATTGGTCACTGTTACTATATTCATAATCTAGATTTTGGTAAATGGGTGATTTAGTTCCTAAAGCCACCTAGTTGACTTCATCTCTCACACACACACACACACACACACACACACACACATATATATATATATATATATATATATATATATATATATATATGGGGGCGTGGTGGCTCAGCGGGTAAGATGCCAGGCTTGTCGATTGGAAGATTGCAAGTTTGGAGGTTCGAATCCCTAGTCCCACGTGATGGAGTGAGCTCCTGCACTAGCCCCAGCTCTTGCCAACCTAGCAATTTGAAAGCATGCAAATGCAAGTAGATTAATAGGTACCACTTCGGTGGGTAGGTAACAGTGTTCCGCATGTGTCATGCCGGCCACATGACCGTGGAAGCGTCTTCGGAAAACACTAGCTCTTCGGCTAACAAATGGAGATGAGTACCAGCCCCTAGAGTCGGACACAACTGCACAAATGTGCGGGGGGAACCTTTACCTTTACCTTTACCTACATACATACATACATATGATATCTTTCTTTTATTGTATCTTAATATCTTTTTAGCTTTACTGTAAACCGCCCAGAGTCCCTCTTTTGAGGGAGATGGGTGGTGACGAAATTTAATAAATAAATAAATAAATAGTGAATAAACTACAATTGGCTGTAGTTCACAGTACAATGACCACTCTTGCCCTGTAAAAAAAGAATTGGGAAATATGTAACAATCCATCAACTCAGAAGTCATATTATTGGTTGATTATCACATTAAACTAAAACTAAACAAATTATAGCTTAGTGCATGGATATTCATCCTTCACCTTGAGGGTCATATTAGGCTTTGCATGGGATACCAAGGGTCATATTCCAAAAGTGGACAGGGCCACTTCTTGCTCTTTATATGTGATCTGTTTTCATTTAAAATTGGTATGGGATTTGGAGACAAAATGACTACCTTAAGCTTTACAGAAGTTGTAAATATCCAATATCCATTTTGTGTGGTTTGGTATATAAAAATAATCTTTGAATTGAGATTGACTCCTGGGGACTTACATCCATGTAGTTTTCTTGGCAGTAACACAGAATTGGATTGCCATTGTTTTCTTCCCCCCAATTTTTTTTTGACTTCCTAGTCTAGTCTGCAATTATGAACTTCCCAGCTGGTCCAAGTATTGAATAGGGTCAACCCTGAAATCAGCCAATATTTACTTGATGTGTATGTTTGTGCATATGCCTTGTTTAGTAGAGTTTTATCCCAAATTGTGGATAAAAGGTTGCACCAGAAGTCAACACTGACTTGGCAGCAAAAGGAAAAAAAACTACAGAGGGTTCATATAACACATTTAACTATAAGTTTAGTTTAGTAGGTTGTATGAACCCAGTCAGTTATGGTTTATTCAGTAAATCATCAGTAACCAAATTAGTAAGCTGTTTTTCACATAAGGAGTCAAGCCATCTTGAAGTTAGTTCCGCTGAGTTGTCTGGACACAGACCAGGGGATGAACTGTGGTTAAGGAGGAGTGCTTTAACCACAGCCTGTTTTGTTATAGATATAGTTTCCTAAACCATGGTCTGATGTTTTATCGAAACCCATTTAGGAGACAATGTTTATTCCTGTTTCTGCCTCTACTATTGTAGCTTTTTCTGCCTCATAAGAAACAATGGGAACTTAGAACTGGAGAAGTGAAGGCTTATAAAAAAAGAGAGAGGAACCCTTTCCCCCCATGGTTTATATATGGAAAATAGGAAAATTTTAGAGTACTGTAAAAACAAACATCCAATGATATTTTCATTTTGAATAATCTATACAGTGAGTCAAGCTCCTATCTGTTGTTATTTTTTATTCCCCTTAGATGTTTTCCAACCTGTAATAGGAAGAAGACTTTTATCTCCAGGATTAAACTAGTATAGTCCTTCTTCAGACACTAATGTGAGAAATGTATTAAATGCAAAACGTATATGCACTAAATCTGTTTTTCTTCCTCTTTTCTTCAACTGTTCTTCTAAAAATGAGGAAAGGTTTATGGCCATTATATATAACTTTGTGTTATTATCATGTTGATGGTTTCTTTTATCTTCAACCTAATTTTTTGCCAACTTGACAATATAAAGGGATGACAGGATTTTCTCATAGTTCGATTTTTAAGAAAAATAACATTTTCTTTTTTTAAATTTTTGATAAGAATTTTATTAAGTTTCAAGCAACGATAAAAGCTACAGAAAAACAAAAAACAACAAAGAAAAAAAGAAAAAACTAGTGTAGAAACGCAGGAGAAAAAAATTACAAAAAGAGGTGACTTCCGACTTTAAACAGCAAGGATATACAAAAATTTCCTTTCCATAAGTTTTATTAATTTTAAAATACACATTAAAAGCTAATACAAAAGAAAAGAAATAGAAATACAAAGTAAGAAAAGGGAAAAGAAAAAGTGAAGTCAAAAAATAACAAACAAGAAAAAATATAGAAAATAGATGTCCTCCAATTTATCCTTGAACTTTAAGTACAACAATTAACTTTAAATGTTAGTCCTTAATACAATACACAGAAACTTTTCTTTGTCATATACCCTTTGATTTCTCTAATCCAATCTTCTGTTCTTCATATAGGTTTCACCTTTCTTGATATCTTCCAACAATCCATCTCTGGTTTCTACTCCTTAGAATAGTAATCAAATGTTCGTTGTTGCATCAATTAAATGTTTTCCATTTGCTCTTTCCATTTTTACATCTATATTTATATCTTCAATAAAGTCCAATTAGTAAAACAAATAAAGGCCTTATCTACGTCTAATAAAATACAGTATATTCTGTTCATGTTATGACTATATATTCCATTAATACATAATCTAACATATTACATAACATAATACATAATATAGCAAAAATACAAAACCTAACATAACATATAACCTAATACATACAACATATTCTTGTAATAACCTACATTCTAATTCCATCTCATCATCTCATTGTCTTCTCATAAATGTGTCTCCAGAAAGAGTAATATATAATATCAACCTATTTATTTATAATCTTGTATCTTACACTTAAAATATCATGTTTTTATGCATCTGTAAATTTCTCATATCTGTGCTTACTCTGTGTACAATACCAAATCCACATTTTCATTCACCTTGCATTCCAAATCAATATCAATAAATCTCCTGTTTAGGTTATGCCAATATCACAATATGCAACTTGTTTATTTCTGTAACTCATATGGGATATCAAAATGTTTATTTTGCCATATCTATCAATTTGCATATTAAAATCTTCCTGTCTCAGCTGCCACAATGTATTTATGCCCAAACATTTAATAGACCACTTCCTGTAAGATATCATAATCTTCTTCTGTACCAATACATTCAAAGTCCTCTTTCCCTGTTTCTCTACTGGTTCGAAAGATCTTTCCTCTGTTTCTAAATCTGTCCCTTGTACCTTCTGTTCCTGAGCCACCAAAACTATTAATATACGTTCTATGGATTTCTTAATTTGCAAAAAATTTTTGCTGGTTTCTTCCTTAAAATCCTGAAGTACTGTGAGAAAGGCCATTATTTATTGTTCAAAGCGTAATCAACTGCCGTAGTCAAAACAAAAAAAATTTCTCAGGGAGCAAGGAACAGCTGTTCTATTATTTATCAATAATGTCTATTTCTTTAAGTGAGAAAAGCTTTTAAAGTAAGAGATGAAAAAATTCCACAGAGCAGTATTTCAAACAGTTTGTAAAGGGAAAGATGAAAATATATTCCAAATGAAAAATAGTCCTTTCTAAAAAAAAATAGAAAAAGAAAAAAAAAAAGGCAGAGAGGCACACATTCTCTATACTTTATTCTTTATTCTTCTTTATTCTTCAGGCTGCAAGCTGCTTAACCCAAACAAACAATTTCTCAAAAGTCAGTTAGTTTGTGAGTGAGAAATACCAACAAAGTCTCTTAAGTCCCAATTTCTCTGATACAAAAGAAAGGCAGAAAAATACAAAACTTGTTCACTATGTTGCCAAAATAAAATCTATCAAACTTCCACCAAAATTAATTATAGCAAAGAAAACACAAAATTAGCCAACATTTTGAACGAAGTCCAAAGATAAATTTTAGAATAATAAAAATGTACTAATCTGAAAAAGAAAACTAATATAAGGTGATCTAAAAGCTGGCTGTCACTCTTGTGTCTCCCAAGAGACTTACTGTTCTCTGCAGAGCTAGAATCCTCTTTCGGCCATTTCATTGCATTCACTCCCCGTTCTTTTCCGCGGTGGAAACAACAAAGAAAAACAGGAGTGTGCAATTACAATGGCTCTGTGAGCAATCTTCTGGTTCCCCCTTCTCCAGGGGGAAACTTCAGTGGTCCGTAGACCCCTGCAAACAAGATAGAAAGTTAGCCAGGTCTCAGAGCTCAGAGCTCTGAGAAACTCTGACTTGTCGAGCTGCCAGCCAGGCTTGGAGTGATATACAAAAATTTCCATAATCAATCCCTTACTCTATATTAAACGAAAAGCACATTATTTCTATAAATCATTCCATTGGCACATTGTAAAAATCACTAAATACAGTTATTCCCTCCCCTTATATTGAAAGAAAAAAATTATATAAACCTCCTAATCAACTTCCCCCCCAAAGATAACATTTATTTAATTATTTCCTTCCTACTACTATTTTATACATTTCTGTCTACTATAATAAAGATATAGAAATAAAGAAAAGCACATAAATTGTCTGCCATTATACTTAGTAATACAACAATTTTAATGATCTTAATAAACCCAAAACCCTCCAAGTAGACATTTTTTATACCTTATTTATCTTAATTCAAATAATTAAAGATAAATGAAATCAGCCAAGCCTTAAAAACAATCCAGATAAATATTCTTTAACTCTTATCCCGCTTCAAAATAAACCAGAGCATTTACATATCCCCACAATGTACACAGAGCTTTTTTCTTAAAAAGATTAAACAGCCCAACTGCCCCCCTCAAAAACTCCAACTTCTCTTCAGGAAACCTCCCATACATAATAACCCCTTCTTTTCCATGACGTTCCACCAGAAGATCAATTTCACTTGTGGCTTGCAACTCGATCTCTCCCTTAAATTTCTCCAACTCGACTATCCAATCTTCATCCAGCATTTCAACAGAAATCCCGATCTCACTCGTAGAAGAGACATTTCTATCGCTGTTAAATTCCTCAGTTTCATCCATGACATCCCCAACCAGATGACACATTTTAGACCTCATATTTTCCACAATGTCCCGAATTCCTTGCATAAAAACTTGGTTGGAATCAGAAAGAATCTGTTTAAAATCTTGGTGGAAATCAGAGAAAGTCTGTTTAATATCCTCCATGTCTCACGCAGTAGATTATGGCATCCCCTAGGACAGGGCTTTCCAAAGTGCCACCGCTGGCGACACACCAGCGGCGGCTTTGGCAGTGCGGCGGCGGCGTGCGCGTGCACGGCGGCGGCGCGGGGGGGCGTGCGGCGGCGCGTGCGTGCATGGCGGCGGCGGCAGCCTCCGCTAAAACGCGGAAGCACTGATCCCATGCCGCTGCTGCTGCCGCCGTGCGCACGCGCGCCGCCACTTCCAGGTGGTGTGGCGACACACCACGCTGTGTGTGGCGACACACTTTTGTGTCGCGACACACAGTTTGGAAAGCTCTGCCCTAGGAGCTTAACCAGCAAAAGTCAAAGATATGAAAGAATTCCAGAATGTGTTTACATAAGTGAAAGTGAGATATGCAGACAGTTCCCCAGGGAAAGTAGAAACAGAAAACTGAAAGTTCAAAATAGCTAATTCAACGTGTAGGAAAATGCTAATATCTTCAAATTTAGTACAGAAATAATAACAGGGAGACAATTATTTACTTTCAATCCTCCTTAATATTTGGAGGGAAAACAAAGTCCAAAACTTAAACAAAAAAATTAAAAATTGATCCCCAAAATAACAATAAGCACCAAGAGAACCCGCTTCTCCTTGCTGTAGAAAGCCTCTCTTAGGGTATGCGTATTTAAAAGAAATGTAAATTGGGTGATTTAGAAATGGGGTGGATGGTCTTAGTGTCCCTTTAAGGCTACAGTGCGGCTTGGAAATGGTGACGTCCCAGCCTCCCGGCTAGCTCTTACCAGTCGAACGTGAACGCTGTTTGCGATCTTCTGGCTGCAAGCAGCCCGAAAAAAACTGCCGCGTTGTCACGGGCACAGCTACTCATTCCGCCATGTCCCCACCGGAAGTTGAAAAAGAACATTTTCAAGTAAATTTAATTTGTAAACATAATTGTTGTCTCACTGAATTATACTTCTGTATTTAATAAATGTACCAAACATTAATTTCATGAGTAAACCACAAAATACATAACACATTTTAATTTCTTAAAGTAGTAAAATGAATGTAGTACTGTATGAAAATGAATACAGTACTGCTTTAATTTGTTCCCTAATTTCTGATTTTTACAAGAAAACCCCCCAAGAACCTCAAAACAAATAATAGGTATAAGAAGCTCTGTTACTGTTTATATTGAGGTGGCTCTGTACAAAATTAATCCTACTTCATCCTTCAGCTCTGCCGATCAGAAATGAGAATAAAAAAATACTTGCAGATAGACAGCTTATTTTCCTCTGAGACTATTTAATGGAATACTACGATACTACAACAGCTTGTATAAAAGTGTTTATGAATATTACAGTGAACTGAATTACATAAATCACTCAAGGTTTATTTACAGACCTATATACTTTTAGAATGGAAGCATATATCTATTTGAATTTATGTACAAATAAATAGGGGAGACAAAGAGCTTACATGAATTAACAGTTAATCAAATTAAATTAATGGTTGACTTTATTGACTGAAACTTCATGATCAGTCACCTCCTTCTGATCCCCATGGATTCTTTATCTCAAAGCCCTTCCAAAATGCTCAAAACAGGTCAAACCTCAGTCCTGTTGTCTCTCTTCTCTTGACAAGGTACCAAACATGCCATCTCAAGAGGGGACTGGCATGCTTCAGCATGCTTTCATGGTGAATCTTATGTTAGAATCAGGGTGCTGGTTGTTGCTGGGACTGCAGAGTCTACTTCTTGGTCCAGTTCCCTTCTCTTGGGGCCTAGTATTTCTATCTGGACCAGTTCTTCCAGGATTTTCTCACTGGGGTAGATCATCATTGCTTTTGATACTCTACTTCACCCATGAATTACAAGCAAGTACAAAGGCTTGATTGCCATTCAAGGTTTGCAGCTGGTGCAGAATTTTAGCATGAAGACTGGCTGTCAAGACTGTGCCATCTTTGGAGGCCATATTCTTCTAGAGTTGCCCTAGGCCATTTCTAAAAAAAATGAACAAAACCTGGCTCTTCAGTCTGAACCTCTTCAATCCAGACCAGTTTTCATCACTGCTGGAGCTCAAATACAGTTTTGGGCAACAGTCTCTTTCACTGGTGGAGAAGAAACACAGCTGAGTGCTTTTGCCTGTTGTACACAGCCATTTGAACAGTAGGTAGTCAGAGTTCCACTAAGTTGAAGATTAGTACCCTGGTCAGGTACCCTCTTTCTTTTACACTCTGATAGACGTATCCAGTAATCTTGTAACATTTCTCTGTAAAAGTGTTGGTGCAGTGGCACTTAGTAAAAACATTTTCTTTATTCTGGTTCTGTTATATCCAAGATCCTATTCTCCAACACTGAGACCTACCTCAGCCTCATCCTATTGCTGCAGAAGGAATAGGAAACTTTCCTAAAACAAACTTCCACACAACTGTTGAAATGTTCCCTTCTGACCACCCCTCTAATTGCTACTCTGCCTTTT
The DNA here is from genome assembly GCA_023362775.1 of Charina bottae. Classification (NCBI taxonomy): domain Eukaryota; kingdom Metazoa; phylum Chordata; class Lepidosauria; order Squamata; family Charinaidae; genus Charina; species Charina bottae. The sequence goes on along the minus strand of JALMGJ010000028.1, from coordinate 3,004,305 downwards.
CTAGACATAGTGACTCCCAGTGGGATAATTATTAGTGATGGAAAGGAAAGGAAATCAAATCAAATCTTTATGATTACGGCCATAGGTCACAAGTCAAATGCAACAAAACAAGTGTATATACACTATGGGTATACAAAGATAGAAATAAAAAGGTATAATAAAGTAAAAGGTAAAAGTTAATACAGTTCTTCAGTCAACGAAAAATGAATAGTACATATAGAGGCAACACTGCCAGTTATGGATTTAATTTCATGCAAATACTAGCACTTTAGTTTTTTGAAGATTTATTACAAGTTTTTCTTTAAGACAAAAAGAGTCCAATGCCCTCAGTGCCCTTCTCATTCTAGTCTGAAAGACTTGATTACAACATAACCTGCATATAGAAGAGTTGGAACCACTCTATCTGCTAATACGGAGGAGTTGAGGGTCTTGAAGAGGGTGAAGAGACATCTAGAGCGCCGCTGGAGAAAGACGAAGACGGAATTCGACCGAACACAATCTAGAGCTGCTATTAACGCCTACCTTGTGGCGGTAAGAGCGGCGAAACGTAAATATTTCTCCGCTCTTATTGCATCCGCAGAATGCCGCCCGACGGCCCTGTTTAAGATTACTCGATCTCTCTTGGGTAGGGTGGTTTCGACCACCCACCTGCAGGGCTGTGCGGAGGAATTTTCTGAGCATCTGCAGGATAAAATCGCTCGGATTCAGTCTAAGTTGGACTCCATGCCTGGATTGCAGTCTGGGGAGATGCCGGGAGAGCGGTCTTACCCTATTATCTGGGAACAATTTGATCCTGTTGGACCTGAGGAAGTGGACAGGATCCTTCAGATTGTTAATCCCACCACATGCTATTTAGATCCCTGCCCTTCCTGGCTGGTGAAATCGGCCGGGGAGGTGACAGGTGGATGGGTCCGGGCTATGATTAATACATCCTTGTTGGAGGGGGTGGTTCCAACTGCCTTTAAGGAGGCGCTGGTGCACCCCCTCCTCAAGAAGCCATCCCTGGACCCTACCATCCTGGACAACTTTCGTCCAGTCTCCCACCTTCCCTTTTTGGGAAAAGTGGTTGAGAAAGTGGTGGCGTTGCAACTTCAAAGGACCCTGGATGAAGCGGATTATCTTGACCCTTTTCAGTCAGGTTTCAGGCCAGGATATGGGACGGAGACTGCATTGGTCGCGCTTACGGATGACCTCTGGCGGGAGCGGGATGGAGGTAGTGCATCCATCCTGGCTCTCTTGGATCTCTCAGCGGCTTTCGATACCATCGACCATGGTATCCTTTTGGGGCGGCTTAGGGAGTTGGGGGTGGGCGGCGTAGTTTTGCGCTGGTTCACTTCCTTCCTCCAGGGCCGCTCCCAGTCGGTGGTGATAGGGGAGGAGAGATCCAGCCCGCGTTCGCTCCCATGTGGGGTGCCGCAGGGTTCGGTTCTCTCTCCTCTCCTGTTCAACATCTACATACCGCTGGGTGAGGTCATCCGACACCATGGGATGAGGTATCATCAGTATGCGGATGATACTCAATTGTATATCTCCATCCCTGGTGAAGTAAGTGATGCAGTGTCCACCCTGTCCCAGTGCCTGGGGGCTGTGAGGGCCTGGATGGGGAACAACAGGCTTCAGTTGAACCCTGGTAAGACCGAGTGGCTGTGGATTGATGGCTCAGCATCTTCTGGGAAATTATTATCTTTGGTTCTTGATGGGGTAGCACTGCCCCGTTCAGAACCGGTGCGTAATCTGGGGGTTCTTCTAGACTCACGACTCCTGCTCGAAGAGCAGGTGGCAGTCGTGGCTAGGAGGGCTTTTGCGCAACTTCGGTTGGTGTGCCAGTTACGCCCATTCCTGGAACGCGATGCCCTCCGTACAGTCACTCATGCTCTCTTCATCTCCCATGTAGATTATTGCAATGCGCTCTACATGGGGCTACCCTTGAAGACTATCCGGAAGCTTCAGCTGGTGCAGAATGCGGCCGCGCGGGCAGTATTGGGTGCTCCAAGATCTGCACATGTAACACCGTTGCTCCGCGAGCTGCATTGGGTGCCGGTTTGCTTCCGGGTACAATTCAAGGTGTTGGTTATCACCTTTAAAGCCCTACATGGCATGGGACCAGAATACCTGAGGGACCGTCTTATCCCCATGTTATCGACCCACCCCACCCGGTCATCCAGAGAGGCCCTGCTACGTACACCATCAATTAGAGAATGTCATCTGATGGGGTCTAGGAGGCGGGCCTTCTCTGTGACAGCGCCCACGCTATGGAACAGCTTGCCCCCAGAGTTAAGGCAGATCTCCTCCCTCCCTCCCTTTAGGAAAGAGCTGAAGACCTGGTTCTGCTGCCTGGCATGGGATGGAGGAAGGGATAGTTCATCATGGAGATGGCTAATCCCTTGATTTTATTGTCCTTCTTTAACGAATATTTTACACATCTGGATTCATAATTTATAATTATTTTATATGGTCTGTAATTTTTATGTATAGTTTTTTAACCATTTTATCCTGTAAACCGCCCAGAGTCCCTTATTCCGGGAGATGGGCGGGGATAAATTTAAATAATAAATAAATAAAATAAATAAATAATACAGGTTGGTGATGATTAGGAACTGAAAGGGCCTGGTTTATTGAATTAATATACAAATTGAAATGTAAGGGGGCTAAAGCCCCTGCCTTACTCCCCTCTGTGTGGGAACAGCTCCAGAAAAATGTGCCCAAGGACAGCATCTGTCTCTCAAAGAGTAGAAAGACTGAATGAGAAGGAGCAGCCTTTTGTCTGTTGAGGAACTCCTTAGTTTTTTCCACAGCCTCTCCCTTGGAATCAGATCAAAAGCTGATTTGAAGTGAAAGGCTGAAAAGAGGGAACCTTTGGGTTGGGAGGAATATTTTTTGGCTAAATGGTGAAGGACCAGACTGGTCCAGAGCTGATCGATGCCTTCTAAAACTAGCCTGTTCCTCATCAAGAATATTTTCACTTTCAACCCAGTCTAGTGATTTTAGATAGAGATATTTGACATTTGATTGGTTTGATTTGATTTATTTGAATTTATTAGCCACCCAGCTCCAATGGACACATAGCTTGCTTATTGTATTAAACAGGCTAATGGGTCTATAGTTGGCAGGATCTAGTCTATTTCATTTGTTTTTATAAAAAGGGATAACAATTGCATGGTTTCAGTCTGATGGAAAACATGCTGAACTGTTAATAGGAGTAAATCAGCTAGCACTGGAGCCTATCACTAGTGGTGAAAATGATATGTGTAGCCGTAAACATGAGGGGTATATGTGATTGGGGGAAGCTGTAAAGGAAAGCCTTGATTTCAAATGAAAGGACTCTATTAATATACTGTATGTATGTCTGCAGCAGTGCTATGAGAAATAGTACAGCCTCACATGAGAAATTAATCTCAATTTTCCACAAATAAGCAAGCATGCCTTAAAGGATATTTTTGGTTAAGATGGAGATATATTGATTTAATTTTCAAGTTTAATTATTTATTACACACTTATTTATTAAAGTTTGCAGTTATGTAATATAAATTACAGAGCTCAAATTAAAATTAAATTAGGAAGAAAAAATAAAAATAAAATGGAGCAAAATATAAATACTAGAGTGCTAAAAGATTAAATGCTTAAGTAATTACTGCATTTCAACACTATTTTGCAGAAGTGTAAAAACATCATACTCAGTAATAAAATTGAGTAGTATAAAATGACAAAAATTAGATACATCCTTTGTTTCTAGTAAGGTTGAATAATACACGTCTTGTTTCACTATCTGTTTCCTAATGATAAGGCAGTCTTAAAAGTGATATCATCATTATGGTCTGCAAGAAGAAATGAAATATAGAATTTCCCTAGTTTGCTTAGAAGTGGAATTTAGAAATAGAATTAAGTACAGGTGACAAATGTCATCATAAAATCAGCAGTACAACACATATTAGCAACAGTTTCAGACGTTCCCAAATGACAGGGACAAAGCCTCTCTGAAGCCTCTTGAAAAGTTGAAATCTTCTTTCCTCTCCATTCTGTTTAGTCTATTAGTTCTTACCTGCTTTAAGCTAAAACAACTATAAGCATTCACTATTACTAAAATGAGATGTGGGGGCAGCCAGCCAAATATATTTGCCAAGGAAGCTTGTATTCAAACTGCAATTATTCACATCCAGTAATTCAGTGTAGTGTGTGTTCCCCAGAAAAGATACGAAGTGAAATACTGTAACACTGCTCTGAATGGCCATGTTTTGTCTCTAGCTTGGAACAAACCCTAGGGAACATGAGTGCTTGCTTCTGAGACTGAAACACTTGAAACAGTTGTTTAAAGCTCAGAACCTTTCATGACCAGAACATTTTTGCTCATCTAATGAAAATATTCAAAGTCAGAAAAAGTACATATGTTTTTAAAACAATAAAACTCCAGACAGCAGCTATAAGAATTGAAGCTGATGAGGTGGGAACCAGTGCTGTTCAGACCGGACAGAACTGTTGCATGGATTTTGACTTCAAAGCTGAAAAAAGAATAGTCAAAAGTCAAGGAGAGTACAAGACCCCCACCAACACAGGCAGGACAAGCCAGGGTATATAAACAGACAGCAAGTTCCACTCCCTTTTCGCACTGAAGATGTTGCCTAGCCTGGCAATGAAACGTCTGCATGAAAACAACAAGGCTCAGAGAGCACCAAAGACTCCCCAGTTCAACCCTGAGCTACAAATATTCTCTTCGATTAGTCAAAAGTCTGTTGATTCAAAAGTGGAAGGATATTAAAATATTAAAATTGAAACCCTGGGGCTGACACATGTATATAGCTTGATTTCTGCAGTAGCTCCTATGTTACACAATATGACTTCTGTCTTATCTGCAACAGAGCAGCTTTTCTATTCGAGCAAAAATCCTTGAAATTTCTGCTGTTACCTAGTTTCTGAAAGATTTGAGATTTAGACCTGTGCCTGGTCTGACAGTAGTATAGATCAAGGTTGATTAAAACAGAGATTCTAATGCTAGTTTTCCCTGAATGTAACCTGAATATGTTTTCATGTTATTTCTCTTTAGGCAATGAAAAGCATAATCTTCAGGTTGATTCTCAAGAAGATAGTCAACCAACAGTACATGATTTGGCTCTATTAACTGAACAAGTAACTGGAGTTCCAATTTCTTTTCAGAAACTGATATATAAGGGTAAGTACAACTTCCATGTATATTCAGGCACAAGTCCTGTTAAGTTCAATAGGGCTTACTCCCAGATATAGAACTGTAGGTAAAGTGCCTTCTATATTCAGTATTAAATACTTACTTGGAAAAGAATTTAATTCTGATAGTTAAAATAATTTCATATTTTAATTCATCTGGGAGTGGATTTTAAAATCATATAAAATTATTTTACTGTATATTGAGGAAAGTGTGTAAGAGAGAATGATTGATTTTCATCTTTTTTATATAGAACTGTTTTCATAATATTCCATACTCAACTTTTTACTTGGTAACAGTTGAAAAATAAGGATGATGTACTGTGGCTTGAATCATGTCAACTGGATTTCTATTTTCTCAGTAGAAACGTTTCACTCCTTATCCAAGGAGCTTCTTCAGTCATTTTCTACTGAGAAAATAGAAATCCAGTTGACATGATTCAAGCCACAGACTGTTCCACCTGGATGACTGAGAACCTTCATCGACAAGGATGATGTACGTTCACAAAAATATTAGTAATATCCAAGAATGATGAAACCATTCCAAATGATTTTACTTGCTTTCTGTTTTTAATAATGCTAAAGAAAATTAAAATTGAAAATATACTGTATTTTTTAATTTAAAATAAAATTTAAATGTTAAAATAATTTCTGAACTGTTTATTTGATGGAATGAATAGAACTTAATACAGGAAAGCAAAGTGTATTGGTCTGAAATATTGGGTGAGGTAGGATTTCTGTAAAACATCTCATTTCCTACAATGCTACTTCATGCATTTTGGAGGCAATTCTAGCTTGAAGCAGAGCTGTTCTGAACTCAGCATGCGTCCAAAATGCCATCTCCTCCCTCCCCCACTCCCCAAAGCAGTAGTTTTGCACTTGGGGTGGATGCTTCATAAGATTTTTCACCCAAAACATTTCAAAGCAAAACATTTTTCACACCCCTACTTGTTAAAGAAAAATATATTACTAAATATACACATGATTACAGCTTCTGACATGGTTGACTTCAACTCCTGGTAGCTACATTTTGCTAAGCAAAAGAAAAACAGAATCATCCAAATCTTCTTCCTTGGCTGCTTAGGAGACGAGTGAACTCAGGATCCTGTGGCATGTTGGAAATTGTTCCTTGTTGCTCATATTACCATAGTTTACTGTAATTTGTAAATGTTGTTTACTTGGATTAAAAGAAATTGGTGTCATAAACACTGTGCTGTGATGTCACTAAGGGCTTGGACAGCTAGGGAATGGAATAAAATTGATATGCTGTGAGAATGTGAGTTTTGAGATTTATGGATAACTGGTAGTTTAGATAAAATGCAACCATATTTATATATGCTATGCGCTCTCAGATTGTTGATGACCTTCCTGGAAACAGACAAGTTCTTATAGACATATGTATACAAAGTGTTATATACTTCTATAAGATAAAGTTGTTTCACATGTCATATTTTGAATACATTAAAAACTTTCCTTTCTTTTTGTTTGTTGAATTTCCCAAAATGAATATGAGAGTTTGGTTGTTCTTTTCCTATTAGGAAAATCACTGAAAGAAATGGAACAACCACTGTCAACACTTGGAGTGAAAAATGGTTGTAAAGTCATGCTGATTGGAAAAAGGGTAACCCTGATTTTATGAAGTCTGTATTGAATTTTGTAAATCAGTGACATTGGTGAATTGTCCCATATGTGTTAAATATAGGATGGCATTGTTTGTCATTTTATAATGATATGTCATTTCATAATAACATTTTATTTCATTTTATGTCCTCAAGCTCAGATTAAAGGGATGATAAGAAAAATTAACTTTGCATTTGTTTAGTCGAAGGCTTTCACGGCCGGAATCTGATGGTTGTTGTGTGTTTTCCGGGCTGTGTGGCCGTGTTCTGGCAGTTTTGGTTCCTAACGTTTCACCAGTAGCTGTGACTGGCATCTTCAGAGGACAGGAGCACAGCTAGAAGATTCTCTCTGTGCCCAAGATTTGCATTTGTTGTTTTTGTTCCATTTAAATGCAAATCCTCAGTTTGGTTGTACTGTATATCTTTATATTATTTCATGGACTCTTGCACAACTGCCACCAAAAATATTTCTGTACAGCATACCAGTATAATTGGGCTCACATACTGTACAAAGTCATGGTTTGTCTTAGCATGTTTTGTTGAATAAACCACAGTGGCATGGTTCATATGACGTAGGAAGTCAAAATCTAATAAATCCCATTAACGGTTTAACACAGCACATGAAACAGTTCAATTAATGGAAAGCTGTTTTACAGTATAAGAAAGACAATGAATAATCAAGATACAGCTTTTAGCAGGGTTTTCAAAATCAAAACGGCCCCCATGTACTTTTGTGTACCTGCTTCTCACACACACAGTAGGGTAGCTTGCAGATCTTGGCCATGCACTATAGATCCATCCTTATGTGAAGAAGAAAGTGTGGCTCCTGCTACTACCACTACTACTAGCAGCAAGCTGATAGGCCCTGTTCCTGGCTATGACAGTGCCTTGATGTGGAGTAAGGAGTGCATCAGCCTCTCACCTTGCCCTGACCGGGTACTGAGCCATTTCTTGTCAGGCTGCTACCCTACATCTGGTAGTTACTGTACTGGTGTATTTGCAGTTGATTGCACCTTTCTATTTCTTTCTGCTGTTTAATTAATTAATGTTTAATAGCATGCTATAGTACTCTTCATTTTTGTCTTACTGTATGAAAAAACTTCAGTATTGCAGCCCTCAGGCTAATGAGCTAGTCCTTATGTGGCACTCATGACAAATTGAATTTGAGATATCTGGCCCACACTAGTGGTACATTAAAGGATCTGAAGAAACTATTTAAACAGAAAAACATTTCTAAAATCTGGTTGATTTTCATGCAGTACTCACTTAGAAACTGCACTTTTATGAACCGGATAGTTTTGCTAGTGAAAGAGCTCTTTTTAACCCAAATTCTTGATTTCAGTGGTACAGCTATTCACTAATTGCATCCATTTTGCTTGGTAGAATGGTCTAAATCTTATTAGTTCCTGTTATTTAAAAAATCTGCCCTGCATTGGTTTATTCTTATTTTTTAAACTTTTACCAGAATTTTTCCAAAGGAAACTTTACAACTTCAGAGCAGAATGTTTTTTTCTGCCAGGTTATAAGTGATAGGAATGGAGTCTAAAACCTTGAGCATCTTTTCTTTAGTATATTTAGCCATGTCACAGCAATCCCTTGTAGCTCTCCATTTAATTAATTAAGGTTGCAGAATCCCTTCTCTGCAGAGGAGACAATACCTTATTAGCAAAGATGTATGAGTTTTTCAGCTTTGTGGTCCAAGAATAGCTCTAAAAACTCATTCGTATTGGCCAATAAGATTATCATCCTCCATTATTTCAGGGTCTCCTGCTTCAGACCCAGATTAACTGCACTTTCTCCCCCTCAATAATGTGAGTAAATCCTGAAGTATACTAAATAAATACTTTGGTTAGCAGATATGAAACCATTAATAACATTGAACATCTGCAGTAAAATTGACTCTCTGCAGTGTAGCCACATACTTGCTTCTTAGAAGCAGGATTTGGAAGAAAGGTCATGAAAAAGATGGTCCCCTCTTTCTCAGTTATATTTCAACTTATTATAGCATCTATAATCAAGCTGAGGAAGGGGTGCGATGGCTCAGTGGTTAAGATGCCAGGCTTGTCAATCGGAAGGTCGGCGGTTCGAGACCTGAGTGCCGCGTGATGGAGTGAGCTCCCGCACTCACCCCAGGTCTTGCCAACCTAGCAATTCAAAAGCATGCAAACGCAAGTAGATAAATAGGTACCACTTCGGTGGGATGGTAACAGCGTTCCGCGCGCCTCATGCCGGCCACATGACCGTGGAAGCGTCTTCGGACAGCGCTGGATCTTTGGCTAAGAAACGGAGATGAGCACCGCCCCCTAGAGTCGGACACGACTGTGCAGGGGAAAACCTTTACCTTTTAATCAAGCAGAGGTTACACTAAAGTAAAAACCTGTAGATTTTGACAATTAGACAGATAGTTATCTGCACCAGAAACCCAGCTATAGGCAATGTTACAACTTGAAATCAGAAAATCTAGCTTAGCAGCTCACTTTCCCCATAGATTGCAGAGCACTTATACTCAATCACTTGGACATTCTTCCTTCATTGGAAGGCATTCCCTGCAATGATAGAATTTGCCTGTGGGGGTTGGGTGCCATTGAAATGATGGCACATGTCCTTATTTCAATACTGTAAATATTTCTGATTAGAGGTATTTTTGGACATCCTAAAGAATTTTATGTTAAATTTCTTCTGGATAACCAACCCTTTCCAAGTTGCAAAATTTTGCTACTCTGTAAGATTAGGCATCAGCTTGAGGCCAAATAGAACATGGGTGCGCTTATGCCTATATTCAAGTCTCCTGCTCATTATATGTTTTACTGTAAATTTTGTTTTGATGTATGGATTACACTCAGTTGTTCCCTTATACATTGTTCTGTGACTATAATAACATTTTTGCCTTTTATCTGAATGCGTCCATCACATCAAGCAAGATACTTCATGATTGTAATGTTCTCTTGTCTTACACAGAATAGTCCTGAGGAAGAGACTGAATTAAAGAAATTAAAAGTTTTGGAGAAATCAGTGGAACAGCTAGCTAAAAAAATAGATGAAGTAAATAAAGAGCTTAGAGAGATTCAGAAAGTAAGTTATTTTTTCATTTTAATAGTTAATGTGTATCCGTAAAAGTCAATAATAGATATGTCAGTTTAAAACTAATCAATTGTCAATCTCTTTTAGCAAAATGCTAACTGATCTGAGGACCAGTATGGACAAAAGCTTCTGTTTATGAATATAAAAACGTGTTTTCTCCAGAACAATTGCTATATAATATGCAGGGCTCTGGAAGTGTGACTCTAAGATGTGTATAAGTGTAACCCTGGGTGCAAATCATGTGTATTTTACTCTAGAATTGTGATAGGCTCACTCTAGATGAGATTTTGGAAGGTACTCCCAGTGGGGGGGAGTGTTATGTGTTTGACTATGAGTGTTGTTGATATTATGGTAGAGCTTGGATCTGAAGGTAACCCACCCAGCCAATGGGAGCGGGGAGGTGTAAGAGTATGTGTGATCTGTACATATGCTATTGGGGAAGGGCTGTATGTATGCAGAGTTGAGATAGAAGACAGCCAGCACGTGTAGCAATAGGGAGAGAAGGCAACATGAGAGAATAGAGGTCTGCATGTGAAGGATGCTTGGGTATGTGATGTTGATGAACAAATGTAAGTGAATGCATTTGCTTGCTTATTAATGTGTATTAGTAAATTTCATTTATACTCATATGGGTCAGTGCTTGTCTGCATAAAAAGTTGGACACATGTCTGTTGTATACATGGAATTAGTTAATTACAAAACTTTAGATATAGGAGTATACTGTAGCTCTAGCTATTATAATAAAAATGTCTATATACAATTAAGTTATGAATAAGCATAATGTGAAAAATGTATTTTTCATATAGGGTTTTCTTGCAAAGAATAATCAAACTGAAGCTCTTAGTCAGTTGGATAAGCGGATAAAGGGAACTGCTGAGCAGTTTATGAAAATTCTGGAACAAATGGATGCTATTGTGAGTAAAAAATTACAACATATTGTGGTTACCTGAAAGAAATCTTGGTTGATATTGACCTCAGAGTTATTCAGCTTGACTAATCATAATAGATCAAAATTAATAAATTAATCTATAATCATCATCACCATATTGACACAACACCCTGTCACAGAGGTTAACACCCTTCAGTGGCCTAAGTACCTCCCCCACCCCAAGCAAAATCTCCTGAATCCTTAGAAGATTTTTAAATCCACAAGATTTGCTGTACTTTATATCAAGATTTGGTAAACTTTTAAGGAAGAATGTCAAATTCTCATGAGATTTTGGCCATTTTAATTATTATTTCAGTTGAATTCTTGGTGTTTGTGGACATGATTTTGGAAGATATGCCATGGTTTTATATGTATCTTGTAACCAAACCTTGATCTTTTAAATCACTAGCTGTCAAGTCTGCCTCTTGAGAAAACTGCATTCTATTGTTTAAGTTTAATGTTAATCACTTTTAATGCAGATTGTCAAGCCCTCAGAGGCTGGCAGGCTCAGGAAACAAGAACCACTTGGATTTCTGGAAATAATATTTTTTGCTTGCAATAAATATAATGTTACGGAATTTTGAAAACCAACCAAAGTAATTCTCCCACATTCTAGTATAATTATACTAGAGTTACTCTGAGTGTCTTTTTTCCTCTCCCCTAGACTCAAACAACTCTTCTGTAATGGTCCTGTTTCCTCCCTGAACTGTCTTGCTGCTCCGTCTGCATTCCCAAAGTCTGTTAGACATTCCATCACACTGACTCAGTAAAATCCATGGAATCATATCTAATTTTGATATACTGTATCTGAAGCTCCATGCACCAGAAATAACTATATTCCATTTTGAACAGCAGTTTATCTCTCGCTCTATGAGAGGATGATTCTGAAATACATGCAGGAAGTTGGAAGACTTTCCTTTCCTTTCCTTTCCTTTCCTTTCCTTTCCTTTCCTTTCCTTTCCTTTCCTTTCCTTTCCTTTCCTTTCCTTCCCTTCCCTTCCCTTCCCTTCCCTTCCCTTCCCTTCCCTTCCCTTCCCTTCCCTTCCCTTCCCTTCCCTTCCCTTCCCTTCCCTTCCCTTCCCTTCAGAGCTAGCTTTCCTCTAGCTTTAGAGCTAGATTTAATATCCTTCCATCAGCACTCCTGCAAGGCAGGTATAATAAAACCCCCTTAGCAGAAAGAATTTGTACATGCGGCACTAAGGAGGTCAAAAACATCACTCATGTTCTATTGTGATGTAAATATTATAGGCATATTAGATCAACATATATTTACCCCCTAATAGAAAGATGTCCAGGGACACCTGATAGTTTTTTTGAGAACCATCTTCTACAGGACTCAAACCCAGTTATTACATGTGCAGTAGCAAAATTCTGTGCTGCCGCAATGATAATAAGGCAAAACCGGTTAAAGAAGTAGGGAATTGTGCATATTTTTCTATTTTTATTAATACTTTGTTTAGCTATTTTTTAATAATTTTTTATGATATATATTTTACAACATACTATTAAAATGATAGATCTATTAATGTTTAGGTAAATAAACATGTCATTATTGTTATAGGGTTTTATTGTAATAGGGTTTTATAGATTATATTATAATTGTCTAAATTTATAGTTTTAACCCATAGTTATGTATATTTCCATTCAATCGTGTCCGATTCTCAGAGACTGCCTGGACAAGTCCTTGCAGTTTTCTTGGCAAGGTTTTCAGAAGTGGTTTGCCATTGCCTCCTTCCTAGGGCTGAGAGAGAGTGACTGGCCCAAGGTCACCCAGCTGGCTTCATGCCTAAGGCGGGACTAGAACTCACGGTCCCTGTTGCTGGCCCGGTGCCTTAATGACTACACCAAAGTTATCAATGTACAATTGTATTTAATTGATTGTTGTTGTTGTTCAGTCGTTTAGTCGTGTTTGACTCTTTGTGACCTCATGGACCATAGCACGCCAGGCCTATGCAAATCAGCATGCCGCATTAGCATATGAGAAGTTTGTTCTAGGATGACTCTCTATATGCTTCCAGAGGAAGCTGTTTATTGCTCTTCCCACTTCCTTTCTCTCTCTCTCTCTGCCTTTTGCCACCATTGAACGAGCATGCAGCTGCTGAGCTCCTCTCCATCAAGAGGCCACACCTAGGCCTCAACTCCAGAAGCTTTCCCCTTTCTACACGCAGCCCCTGGCAGCAAAGAGGGCCAGGGGTCTACAAACAGTTTAGGGAAACACAGAAGAAGAAGAATCATTCCTAACAGAATGGATGTAACTGTTGTTGTTGTTGTTCAGTCGTTTAGTCGTGTCCGACTCTTCGTGACCTCATGGACCATAGCACACCAGGCCTTCCTGTCCTCCACTGTCTCCCGGAGTTTACTCAAATTCATGTTCGTTACATCGGTGATGCTATCTAACCATCTCATCCTCTGCCGTCCCCTTCTCCTTTTGCCCTCAGTCCTTCCCAGCATCAGGGTCTTCTCCAGTGAGTTCTCTCTTCGCATTAGGTGGCCAAAGTATTTGAGCTTCAGCTTCAGTATCTGTCCTTCCAATGAGCAGTCAGGGTTGATTTCCTTTAGGATTGACTGATTTGACCTCCTTGCAGTCCAAGGGACTCTTAAGAGTCTTCTCCAGCACCACAGTTCGAAAGCATCAATTCTTCGGCACTCAGCCTTCCTTATGGTCCAACTCTCACAGCCATACGTTACTACTGGGAAAACCATAGCTTTAATTATACGGACCTTTGTCAGCAGGTGATGTCTCTGCTTTTTAATATGCTGTCTAGGTTTGCCATAGCTTTCCTCCCAAGGAGCAAGCGTCTTTTAATTTCATGGCTGCAGTCACCGTCTGCGGTGATCTTGGAGCCCAAGAAAATAAAATCTGTCACTGCTTCTATTTCTTCCCCTTGTATTTGCTAGGAAGTGATGGGACTAGATGCCATGATCTGAGTTTTTTTAATGTTGAGTTTCAAGCCAGCTTTTGCACTCTCCTCTTTCACCCTCATCAAGAGGCTCTTTAGTTCCTCTTCACTTTCTGCTATTAGGGTGGTATCGTCTGCATATCTGAGGTTGTTGATATTTCTCCCGGCAATCTTAACTCCGGCTTGTGATTCATCCAGCCCGGCATTTCTCATGATGTACTCTGCATATAAATTAAATAAGCAGGGTGATAATATACAGCCTTGTCATACTCCTTTCCCAATTTTGAACCGATCAGTTGTTCCATGTCCAGTTCTAACTGTTGCTTCTTCACCCGCATACAGGTTTCTCAGGAGACAGGTAAGGTGGTCTGGTACTCCCATCTCTTTAAGACTTTGCCACAGTTTGTTGTGATCCACACAATCAAAGGCTTTAGCATAGTCAATGAAGCAGAAGTAGATGTTTTTCTGGAATTCTCTTGCCTTTTCCATGATCCAGCGAATGTTGGCAATCTGATCTCTAGTTCCTCTGCCTCTTCGAAACCCAGCTTGCACTTCTGGTAGTTCTCGGTTCACATACTGCTGAAGCCTAGCTTGTAGGATTTTGAGCATAACCTTGCTAGCATGTGAAATGAGCGCAATTGTACAGTAGTTTGAACATTCTTTGGCATTGCCCTTCTTTGGAATTGGAACGTAAACTGACCTTTTCCAATCCTGTGGCCACTGCTGAGTTTTCCAAATTTGTTGGCATATTGAGTGCAGCACTTTAACAGCATCATCTTTTAGGATTTTAAATAGCTCAGCTGGGATACTGTCTTGCCGCTAGCTTTCTTGTTAGTAATGCTTCCTAAGGCCCACTTGACTTCACTCTCTAGGATGTGGGGCTCAAGGTCAGTGACCACACCATCGTATTTATCAGGGACATTAAGATCTTTCTTGTATAGTTCTTCTGTGTATTCTTGCCACCTCTTCTTAATCTCTTCTGCTTCTGTTAGGTCCCTGCCTTTTTTGTCCTTTATCATGCCCATCTTTGCACAAAATGTTCCCTTGATATCTCCGAATTTCTTGAGGAGATCTCTAGCCTTCCCCATTCCATGGTTTTCCTCGATTTCTTTGCATTGTTCATTTAAGAAGGCCTTCTTATCTCTCCTTGCTATTCACTGGAAATTTGCATTCAGTTGGTTATATCTTTCTCTTTCTCCCTTGCCTTTTGCTTTCCTTCTTTCCTCGGCTATTTGTAAAGCCTCATCAGACAGCCACCTTGCTTTCTTGCATTTCTTTTTCTTTGGGATGGTTTTAGTTGCTGCCTCCTGTACAGTGTTATGAACCTCCATCCATAGTTCTTCAGGCACTCTGTCTACCAAATCTAATCCTTTAAATCTATACATCACCTCCACTGTATATTCATAAGGGATATGATTTAGGTCAAGGGTCGGAAATGGCGGCCCGCGAGCCAGATGCGGCTCTTTGGCCCTTTGAGCGTGGCTCTTCCGCAGCTGAACTCACCCCCGCCCCTTCCACGTGATAGGCCCCCGCCCGCAAACCCCGCCCCCTGGCTCTCGCACTGAGCGAGGCCCGGCGCGGCAGGGAGGCAGCGCCATCTCCAGCCGCAGCAGCCCCTGCGCGGAGAGAGGCAAGCAGGCAGGTAAGCGGGCAGGCCTCGTTTCCCGCCCCCCATCATCATCTTCGCTCAACGCGGGCGGGCGGAAGCGGCCGAGGGGGGCGGGCCTGACGGCGGAGGCCAGGGCTGCCCGCTTACCTGCCTGCCTGCCTCTCTCCGCGAGGCCCCCGATCCGGCTTGGACCCCGGGAAGGCAGCGGAGGGCCTCGCGGAGGGAGGCAAGCAGGCAGGTAAGCGGGCAGGCCTCGTTTCCCACCGTCCATCATCTTCTTTGTTCAACGCGGGCGGGCGAAGAGCGGCCGTGGGGGGGGCGGGCGGCAACGACAAGCGGCGCGCTTCAGGCTTTCAGCGCTGGAAGGCGGCCTCCTTCCAGCGCTGAAAGCCTGAAGCGCGTCGCTTTTTGTCGCCGCCCGCCCCCCCCCCCACGGCCGCTCTTCGCCACAGATCCCACCGGAGCTGATCTCCCTGGACCCCGGGCAGCTGGGCCGGGTGGACGCCCTCTACCGACCGCAAACCCCGCCCCCTTCCACATGATTGGCCCCCGCCCGCAAACCCCGCCCCCTGGCTCTCTAGCATTTCAAAATGTGCACGAGCATGTCAAAATGGCTCCCGGCATAAAAAGTTTGCCGACCCCTGATTTAGGTCATACCTGAGTGGTCTAGTGGTTTTCCCTACGTTCTTCAATTTAAGCCTAAATTTTGCGATAAGAAGCTCATTTATTAATTTTATTAATTTATATTAATTAATTTATTAATATTAATTCCCGGCTTGGATTCCGGGAAGGCAGCGGGGGGCCTCGCGGAGGGAGGCAAGCAGGCAGGCAGCGCCATCTCCAGCCGCAGCAGCCCCTGCGCGGAGAGAGGCAAGCAGGCAGGTAAGCGGGCAGGCCTCGTTTCCCACCCCCATCATCATCTTCGCTCAACGCGGGCGGGCGGAAGCGGCCGAGGGGGGCGGGCCCGGCGGCGGAGGCCAGGGCTGCCCGCTTGCCTGCCTGCCTGCCTCTCTCCGCGAGGCCCCCGATCCGGCTTGAATCCCGGGAAGGCAGCGGGGGGCCTCGTGGAGGGAGGCAAGCAGGCAGGTAAGCGGGCAGGCCTCGTTTCCCGCCCCCCATCATCATCTTCGCTCAACGCGGGCGGGCGAAGAGCGGCCGTGGGGGGGTGGGCGGCTCTTCGCCACAGATCCCGCCGGAGCTGATCTCCCTGGACCCCGGACAGCTGGGCTTGCCTCCCTCCGCGAGGCCCAGGCGCGCTGGAAGCCTGAAGCGCCGGCGGAGGAGGAGGAGGAGGCCCGGGCCGGCTTCCAGCGTGCCTGGGCCTTGCGGAGGGAGGCAAGCCTAGCTGCCCTGGGTCCAGGGAGATCAGCTCCGGCAGGATCTGTGGTGAAGAGCGGCCGTGGGGGGGTGGGCGGCGACGACAAGCGGCGCGCTGAAAGCCTGAAGCGCCGGCGGAGGAGGAGGAGGCCCGGGCCGGCTTCCAGCGCGCCTGGGCCTCGCGGAGGGAGGCAAGCCCAGCTGTCCGGGGTCCAGGGAGATCAGCTCCGGCGGGATCTGTGGCGAAGAGCGGCCGTGGGGGGGGGGCGGGCGGTGACAAGCGGCGCGCTGAACGCCTGAAGCGCCGGAGGAGGAGGAGGCCTGGGCCTCGCGGAGGGAGGGAAGCCCAGCTGCCCGGGGTCCAGGGAGATCAGCTCCGGCGGGATCTGTGGCGAAGAGCGGCCGTGGGGGGGGGTGGCGACGACAAGTGGCGCGCTGAAAGCCTGAAGCGCCGGAGGAGGAGGAGGCCCGGGCCGGCTTCCAGCGCGCCTGGGCCTCGCGGAGGGAGGCAAGCCCAGCTGTCCGGGGTCCAGGGAGATCAGCTCCGGCGGGATCTGTGGCGAAGAGCGGCCGTGGGGGCGGGGCGGGCGGTGACGACAAGCGGCGCGCTGAAGCGCCGGCGGAGGAGGAGGAGGAGGCCCGGGCCAGGTTCCAGCGCGCCTGGGCCTCACGGAGGGAGGCAAGCCCAGCTGTCCGGGGTCCAGGGAGATCAGCTCCGGCGGGATCTGTGGCGAAGAGCGGCCGTGGGGGGGGCGGGCGGCTACGTCGCCGCCCCCCCCAAGGCCGCACTTTGCCACAGATCCCGCCGGAGCTGATCTCCCTGGATCCCGGGCAGCTGGGCCGGGTGGACGCCGTCTCCCGCCCGCAAACCCCGCCCCCTTCCACGTGATTGGCCCCCACCCGCAAACCCCTCCCCCTTCCACGCAATTGGCTCCCGCCCGCAAACCCCGCCCCCTTCCACGCGATTGGCCCCCGCCCGCAAACCCCGCCCCCTGGCTCTCGAGCACTTAAAAATGTGCACGAGCATACCAAAATGGCTCTCGGCTCAAAAAGTTTGCCGACCCTTGTCCTAGGCAATACATTCATCTTAACAGAAATCCTTCCCAAAAGAGACAAATGTAATTTTCCCCATCTTATCAGGTCTTTTTTAACCTCATTCCAAATTTTATTATAATTATTTCTAAACAGCACACTATTTTTAGTTGACAAGATCACTCCCAGATATTTAATCTTTTTTTCATTTTTAAAGCCCGTCTTTCTCACCAACAATTCTTGATTGTTCACCGTCATATTTTTAGTTACCATTTTCATCTTCTGTTTATTTATTTTAAAGCCTGCTAAGGATCCATAATCTTTCAATTTTTTCATCAAGTATTCGAGTATTCAAGTATTCGACCAAATCCAAGGGGTCTTGTAGTATTAAAACTAGGTAATCAGCAAATGCCCTTAACTTAAAGACTTGTTTAATTTTTAAACCTTTTATTTGTTCATCACCTCTAAGATCTCTATTAAAACCTCTAAAACTAAAATAAACAACAAAGGTGATAGAGGAGATCCTTGCCTTGTTCCTTTTTCTATCCTACAAGCTTCAGTCAGTTCTTCATTTACAAATATAAATATACACACACACACACACACACACACACACACACAGTGTATATATATAGGGGGCGTGGTGGCTCAGCGGGTAAGATGCCAGGCTTGTCAATCGGAAGATCGCAAGTTCAGAGGTTCGAATCCCTAGTCCCGCGTGACGGCGTGAGCTCTCGCACTAGCTCCAGCTCTTGCCAACCTAGCAATTCGAAAGCATGCAAATGCAAGTAGATAAATAGGTACCACTTCGGTGGGATGGTAACAGCGTTCTGCGGCCACATGACTTCTGCATCCAGAAAGATAAGTGCCATCTGACACTCGTTATGGTATTGTAAATATTCTATGATATCTCACGGTTCTTACATTATCTTTTAATTGCCTTTTAGGCAGAAATCCACATTGATTATGATGAATAATTTACTGTAAGATTATTTTCATCCTTTCTGCTAACACCGATGCAAATATTTTATAATCATTATTTAATAAAGATATTGGTCTATAGTTCCTAATCAATAAGGGATCCTGTCCTCCTTTTGGTATGAGTGCAATGTTTGCTTCTCTCCATCTATCTGGCATTGCTGAACCCAGCAAAATCGAATTCATCAATTCTTTAAAGGGTAAAATAATCTGGTCAATAAAACATTTGTAATACCTTGCCGATACTCCATCAGGTCCTGGTGTTTTTCCTATCTTAACTTTCTTTATAACTTCTACTATTTCAGAGGTAGTTATAGGACTATTTAGTATTAATTTCTGTGTTTGTGAGAGCTTTGGTAACTTTTGTTTTTTTAAATATTCATCAATCTTCTCCAGTGAAATCTTGTTTTTCATATAAATTAGAAAAAAAATTATAAAATGCTTTTTATTTTCTATTTCTATATTACCCTCTTGAATTTTAGTAATCATTTTCTTCTCTCTTTCTTTCCTTAATCCTAACCACCTTTCTGGTTTGTTAGCAAATTCAAAATATCTCTGTTTGGCATATTTTAGTTTCATTTCGATATCTTTTACCGTTAACATTGAAACTTGCTGATGTAGTAATTTAAGCTGATAAGCAATATTATTATCAGATGGCTTTTTCTGTAATTCCTTTTCTTTTACTCTAATCTGATCTAAAACTATTTGTAATTTTTGTTGTAATTTTTTCTTTATATTTCTATTGTGGTAGATAAAATGTCCTCTCATAACTGCTTTACTAGTGTCCCAAACAGTTTTTATATCTATTTAATTATCTAAATTAATCTCACAAAATTCTTTTAATTTCCTTTTACAATCCTCCACTGCCTCTTCTTTTTTCAAAATAGCTTCGTTCAATCTCCATCTGAAGGTTCTAGATATTTTCTTTATTACCATACTCACAGGATTGTGATCAGAGAATGTTCTTGGCAGAATATCCACTTTAGAAATTTTATTCGCTAAATCTATTGAAACCCATATCAAATCAATTCTTGAAAATGATTTATATCTTTCCAAATAAAAGGTATAGTCTTTTGCCATTCCATTCTTATGTCTCCAAGAGTCTACTAGTGCCAAATTTTCCATTAAATCAAAAAAGGATTTTGGTAATTTTCCTTGTTTAATTTTAATTTGCTTCTCAGATACTCTATCCATCAATGGTACATCAATGGTACAGTAACTCTATTCCGATCTCCCGTCAAACACCAACTTGAGTATGATAAGTCTGATAATTCATCCAAAAGTTTCATATAAAACTTTTATCATCATTTGGTGCATATATTCCCACTATAACCATTTTTAATCCATTTATTTCTCCTTCAATTGCTATATATTGTTAGAAGGTAATCTTACCAAGGTTCGTCCCAAGCCGGGAATGAATAGACACGCAGGCAGTTGCTGGAACAGGGGTTTGCAGGTTTATTCCCAAGAGCATATGCAGAGTACAAAGTACAGAGTATGCTGGTTGGAAGGTGGCCACACCTGTATTTCCCCCACAGGCCATTTATATAGGAGAGCTTGGTCGTTGCTATGCAAAGGTGTTCTCGCCCCCTAGGAACCTGAGAGAAGTGTAATTTGCCAGATTTCAGAGAGGAGGCGCTCTGTGGTTGGGCCCCCTGCTGTTTGTGTTTCCTGTCTGTGTTCCCTGCGGGCTGTGGCTTTGTCCACTTACTTGGAAGAAGTCTATTGTTATTTTATTATGGAGATCTGTTTGGCTGAGGAAGAAGGTCTACCTGAATGGGCTGGCTGATTTCTGTGAATGAGCTGACCTTTTGTGTGTCAAGCTTTCCAACTGAATCAGAAGGGAACCCTTTGTCTAAGTAGTTGGGCTTCCTTTTCCATCTTAATCTCTGGCAATATCAAACTCTTATGCTATTTTGTAACCTTTTAACAATTGGGCTTCCTTTTACCTGTTCTGGGGGAAGGAGACAACATGGAGGCAGGACAGTGTTCTGGGGGGAGACAACATGCATGCAGGCAGTGATCTTAATTTATCCCAACAATATCTACCTTGATCATCTGCAAATAACAAACATGGTTTCAAATGAGATTTAACATATATTACAATTCCATTAGTTTTCTTTGTATTAGCTGAAACAAATTCTTGCCCCAAATTCTTATTTACTAAATATTTTATATCTTTTTTCTTTATATGTGTTTCCTGTAAGCAAATCACATCATATTTTAATTTTTTTAAGTAATGAATTTTTTCCCCTTTTTTGTGGAGCATTTGCACCATTTATATTCCAAGTGAGGCACTTTAAGTCTATATTCATGCAAGTGATTCCTCAGAATCCTTAGCAGTAGAGTCCATTTCTTCTCTGTATGTTACCCCTTTCTTTCTATTACTTGCACCTGTGTCTTGTTCCAAATCCATTCTATGTTTCAATAAAAATTGTTTAGCTTTAGGAATTGAAGTCAGTTTGAATCTTTTTTGTTGAAATTGAAAGCTCAATCCTTCTAGTCTTTCCCAGCGAAAAGGGACTTTGTTCTTTTTCAGTACATCCGTCAGAAAGGAATATTCTTTCCTGTTTCTTAGAATCCTCACTGGCATTTCTTTGAGTACAATTATCTCTTCTCCTCCAATGTTAAATTTAGCATCAAAATGTGCTTGTAAAATTAAGTCCCTTGTTTTTTTCCTAGAGAATTCTTCCAGTACATCTCTTGGTTTACTATGTATATTTGCATATTTAGAATTAATACGGAAAGTCTTTTCTATTTCATCCTCCATCTTGTCTTCTTCCCAGTCTATTAGAGTTGCCAAAGCTTGTATAATCTTTTCCTTTAATTATTCTTCTTTGACCTCAGGTATTCCCCTAAATCTTAGACAAAATTCCTTGTCTCTTAATTCTAATAATGCAAGTCTATCCAGTTCATTTTCTTTTTCAACCCTATCATTAACTTTTTAAAGTTCTCCTTCCATTTTCCTTTCTAACTTCTCCAATTTTTGGTCAAGCCTCTTTTCAAATTCAGCAAATTTTATTTCCAAAGATTGATTAACGTTTTGAATAATAGTTTGTGATGTTTTATAAGTATATTACTCAAATATAGCTTTCATCCAGTCCCCTTCTCTGGACCCACGTCTTACCTGTTTTCTGGTATTCATGATTTATTTCAATTTATTTACTTGTAGCTTGTATTTCAGGATAATAGCTCCCTCTCACAACTTTAGGTCAAAAATTACAGTAAAGTGCACTATCTTTTTTTTTTGGAAAGTAAATTAAACAAAGGAAGTCTCGAAGTAATGAAAAACTCACCAAGAGAAAAAGTCTTTCTATAATAATAGACAGCCTCTTCAAATTTTTCAATTGGAATATCACAAATTAGTCCATGAGATGAGGTGGCCAGACGTATTGTCCTTTTAAAAAAGGACTTCAGACGCAGCTCCTACAAAATGGTTCTCGCGCTTCCCAGCTGTCTCTCACCATTCGATCTCCGCGTTCTCTCGGCGTTTTCCAGCTATCTGGAAGTCACAGGAGCGATTCGCCAGCTTCTTCTTGCCTGGAGATTGCTTCGGAATAAATCTTGGGAGACACCATGAACACCGCACTGTAAATCCTAGCAGCGGAGCTTCTCTAGGATCGTCCGTTGGCCATAACTCCTCACTGGAAGTCCTAAACTACCAGCCTTTTGATGAGCCTAGCTGAACGACCTTGGTGTTTGGTTCCCATCTCTCCTCCTTCCACATTCCAAAGCCTTGCATGCCATTCCTATCTCTAACAACTCTTCCACTGTCTTGCAAGCATGCTAACTAATTACTACAAGCCCCATGTACCTAATAACTACAAACCACATCAATCTCTGGCAGGATGGCATCCTGACACTAATATTTTTATTATTGGTGATGATGTGACCTTTAGTATCTCTTATTGCCTTTATAGATCTTTCTGTCCATTTTTATGCATATTTGCCAATAATCTTGAGTTTTTATTGTCAAATTCATAAGTACGAGGTCCGGTCATAACTACCACTCATTCAGCACAGTTGTAAGTTTGAACTATTGCTGAAAAAGTGGTCGTTAAATGAGGATCACCTGTATAGTGTCCTAAATATCAATAAGCACATGCATTTGCAACAAACTCTGTAATCTTTTGAATGCTAAAGATTTACTGAATATCTTATTTCTCTTTTTAGTAATTCTTCTGTTCGAGGTTTGAAGTCTTTTCTTTTCTGTAGCATGGCAGGACTCATATATTGAAAAAAGATAACACATCATCACCATCCCAATTTATCTCCTTTAGTCTATGAGCTTGTCAATAAATAAATGAGCAAGTACAATGTTTTTGACTCAGTTCAATTCAATTCAATTCAAAGTTTATTGTTTAGCCCTTATGCCATATCAGAATACAAAATTAAACACTGAATATTAATAAAACTCTATGTGAAATTTAATATAAAAGACAAGTTAAATAAGGGGTAGATAAAAATACAGTGGATAAATATACATACATATACATATAAGTGAAAATACAAATCATATTTCCGTGTCACCCCTGCAGTTTACCCCGATCATCCCCACGTATGCAGATCTCAAGTGTATTGATTTACTCAAGTACAGAGCTGTGTTATGTGTTATTTTTGGGTCTTGGCCACACATAAAATATGTTGTTCTAATATGTGATTCCCAGTGGGTCGTTCGTTTAATATATGGACCATATATTAGGTAAGATCTCTTACCTTCTTGTACAAATTGCAGTTGAATAATATATGTGCTATATCCTCTATTTCAGGTGCTCCGCATATACAAATGCGTTCATTATAAGGGATGCTGTTAAATCTCCCATATCTGACCATTGTATCAAGCTGACCAAATCTAGCTCGGGTGAATACCTCCCTGAGATGTTTTGACATTTGTATTTTTAAATAGTTGGTAGTTTGAAAAGTACGTTTATATCGGCTCAACCATTTCAAATTGCCAACTTTACTAAGGGTGGCTATATCTTTTTGTGCTTCTATATCCAAAATTCTTTGTGCAGCACTCTTTTTGACTTGATCTCCAGAAGCACAGGAGACAGGGAGACCACAGCTCCTTATGTTATTTGTCAGTTGTATAATCCAGGAGGTCTGTAGTTGGGCTTTTATTTGTTCTAGTAGACACAACCTTGGAAATCTATCAGTCTCCATTTCATTGATTTTACACCAATAATTGTATGCTTTAATTTTAGACTGTGAATAGATTGTGTAGATTCTCAGTTCGGCTCTAACTGCAGCAGCTGAAGTCCTTTTATCTACACCCAGAATGCTTCTCAGATGCTGGGCTTGTGATTGTTCTATTAATGAAGTGGATTTAAGCCCCAAACTTCTGCTGCGTATGAAAGCATAGGAGTAACCTTAGCTTTATATACTTTAATTATCGGGGCTAAGGATCCTGGGTAACTATAAGTTTTTAATTTAAGTAATAGATTCAAGCGTGCCTTTGCTCTAAATGCGCTCCTTTGATGTTGTCAAACCCAAGATCCAGTCTCAGAAAAAATTACCCCAAGGTAAGGAAAGGTATTCACTTGTTCTATTACTTCGCCATCTAATTGCCATCTATGTCTCTGATGTCTTCTTCCGAACACCATAATTTTTGACTTTGATTTATTAATGATTAGAGTTATCCTGACAATAGGAGCTAAGTCTTAACAATCTACGTAATCCAACTTGCGAATATGATAATATCATATCATCAGTGTATAGCAGGGTGTTACAATATGTATAGGACTTTAGGCATATGTGCTGCAGGGTCCTTCATTAATCCTGGCAGATTGTTGATATATAGATTGTATAATAGTGGTGCTAGAATGCACCCTTGTCTTACCCCTTTATATGTATTGATCCTGTTTGTCATAGCTCCCTTTACCCCAAACCGCACTCTCAAACAGGTGTTTGTATATAGAGCTTTGATGAATGCCAGCAAACTGGGTTCAATTTTGAGGGCAGTCAGTTTACTCCATAGTACTTCTCTATTCACTGTGTCAAATGCTGCAGTAAAATCAATAAAGGCAGCATACAAGTGTCTCCTCTTACAGGCATATTTGGCAATCAGGTGGTTCAAAATGAAGCAATTATTGATTGTAGATCTGTTTTGCCTAAAACCTGCTTGTTCTTCCGGAAGGATACCTTTTTCATTTACCCAGCTTTCAACTCTACTCAAAAGAAACCTTGCATATATTTTGGCAACAATATTTATGAAACTGATAGGCCTGTAATTACTAGGATCCTTTTTATTCCCTTTTTTATATATGGGAACCACTATTGCCATCTTCCACCCGATTGGAATCTGGCAGGTGTTATTTATATGTGTAAATAAACCTGCCAATAGAGGGCCCCACCAGTCGGGATATTTTTTAAATAGTTCAGCTGGTAAAAAATCCTCCCCCAGGGCTTTGTTACTCTTTAAGCCTTTTATAATGGACTGTATCTCATTTACTGAGACTGGTGACCATGTAAGAGTGGCTTCAATAGATAGCGAATCACTACTTAAGGACTGTTTCTCTGCAGAATCCGTTAAAACAAATAAACCTCGATAATAATTCTCCCAATCCTCAGCAGCGACAGATAAATCAAGTGCAAATCTCCGTTCCTTTAGGATTCCTGCTACGGAATGCCAAAATATAGCTGAATTGTGGCTTTTTGCTGCTAACTCTAGTCCTGTCCAGATTGAGATAGCATAATTTTTTTCTTTAATTTTATAAGTTTTTTATATTCTTTTCTTAAGGTCAACACCTCAGCTTGTATATGAGCAGAGGAACACCTCTGCGCAATTCTCATAGCTAACTTCAGTTTCTTTTTCATCAACCGGCATTCAATGTCAAACCAGGGAGATCTGCCTACCTGAGAACTTTTCACAAAATGTTTAGTTGTTAAATACTTGTTCAACATATAGCACAAATTTGTAAATGCGTTGGAAACTGAT
The DNA here is from genome assembly GCA_023362775.1 of Charina bottae. Lineage (NCBI taxonomy): Eukaryota > Metazoa > Chordata > Lepidosauria > Squamata > Charinaidae > Charina > Charina bottae. The sequence continues at coordinate 2,978,732 of JALMGJ010000028.1, read as the reverse complement.
ATCCAGTCGGCAGTAGGTGACCGAATTGTAGTAGCCCACTTATCCGCATTCTCTGCTTTGAGGCTATCTGATATTGCCATTGTATCAACTTTGGCACATATTAGTGTTTTATTTTGACACACCTCATAATTATTAGTGACCCACCTGTCGGCCGTGTTACACAATCGTATATCTGAACTACCCAATAATTTCACGCTCACTGGCTGATGGTCACTTTCGCCTATTAGGTGTATGATAATCTCTGAAAAGAGGTCAGCTTTATTTCTCGATACACAAATGAGATCTAATACACTACTCGTGTGGGCTGCGTGGTATGTATATGGGTATGTGAAATTGTTATCCTTACCTCCCAAAATTTGGAGATTACATTTAAAGATTAAAGAAACTAAATGCAAGCCAGCGCTATTACTTTTGTTATCTCTTGAGAGCCACTGTGGGTGGTTCTCAAGAAATTCATTTGGAAATCTATTCTTTTGAGCAAAATCATAAAGAGATGGTCCTAATTTGGCATTAAAATCGCCAAGTAATATAATTATAGATTGAGAATACAATGTGATTATTTCATCCATTATTGTTTCTAGACATACCCAGTAATCAGAATTATAATAGGAAGATGTATACATTTACATCTTCCTATTTAAATATATACATTTACTAATATTACTTTGAGCTCCTTATATCTGAATTTCACAACTAATAAATGAGGAAATTTATCTTCAATATATAATTTCTCACCCTGCCATTGCAGTTCTTGCTTAATAAGAATACAGAAGCCTCTCGAGGCTCGCCCTTTATTCTTTAATTTTTGGGCAAGGGTATCCCTTCTTTGAAAGCCCGGGAGTTGTATTGGTTCATCCTCTCCAGTTAACCAAGTTTCCTGAATGGCTATTACGTCAAATTTAGAAAGGAAACCCACTAATTCACTGTCAGCCGCATCCTTCCATCCAGCTACATTCCAGGTCACAATTTGACTCCTTTTTTAATTGGGTTCTCTTTATCTAGTTTTAGGACGTGTGAAAAACATAATGTTTTAGGTCATATTTATGCAGAAATATTGAAAATTCAAAAGCATTCACAAACTTTTAAGCACCACTGTATTACTAAATCAGTGCTCCTAATACTAGCGTTATACTCTATGTGAGTGCTAGATCTACTTTATATTACCTCTATATCTATACTATTTCTTAGAGTCCTACTTCATATATCTTGTTGTTGTTGTTTATTCATTCAGTCGCTTCCGACTCTTCATGACTTCATGGACCAGCCCACGCCAGAGCTTCCTGTCGGCCTTTTGCCTTCCACTTTCCCTAGCATCAGCATCTTCTCCAGGGTATCCTGTTTTCTTATTATGTGGCCAAAATACTTCAGTTTTGCCTTTAATATCATTCCCTCAAGTGAGCAGTCTGGCTTTATTTCCTGGAGTATGGACTAGTTTGATCTTGCAGTCCAAGGCACTCTCAGAATTTTCCTCCAACACCACAGTTCAAAAGCATCTATCTTCCTTCCTTATGGTCCAGCTCTCGCAGCCATAGGTTACTACGGGGAATACCATTGCTTTAACTATGCGGATCTTTGTTGTCAGTGTGATGTGATGTCTCTGCTTTTAACTATTTTATCAAGATTTGTCATTGCTCTCCTCCCAAGTAGACGTCTTCTGATTTCCTGGCTGCAGTCAGCGTCTGCAGTAATCTTTGCACCTAGAAATACAAAGTCTGTCACTGCCTCCACGTTTTCTCCCTCTATTTGCCAGTTATCAATCAAGCTGGTTGCCATAATCTTGGTTTTTTTGAGGTTTAACTGCAACCCAGCTTTTGCACTTCTTTCACCTTCATCATAATCTTATTAATCATATCTTATTACTCTATCATATATCCCTACAGTGTAGTTCTTATTACTCTATCCTATATCCCTACAGCAGGGCTTTCCAAAGTTTTCCTGTGGCGACACACCAGCCGCCGTTGGTGTGTCGCCACGGAAAAACCCGGAAGTGCCGCCATTGCAGCAGTGCACAAAAACCCGGAAGTGCTGCTGCCGCTTTCAGTTTTTGCGCACCGCCATGGCTGAGGCGCTTTCGTATTTTCGCGCGCCACCGTTGGTGTGTCGCCACGGGAAAACCTGGAAGCGCTGATGGCACGCAATCAGCACTTCCGGGTTTTGACGCGACACATCTGGGCTCCGCAGGCGACACACTTTTGTGTCGCGACACACAGTTTGGAAAGCTCTGCCCTACAGTGTAGTTCTCTATTACTAACTGATATAGTACTTTGGCCCTATTTCTCATGTCAACAGCTTGATCACGTATAATCCTAGGAAGAATCATATTATATAAAATTGATTAACTTCTTCTTTAAATGGTTACATTTAACCCAGTATTATACAATAGAGATTTTTTTGAGAAGTAGATTTCTTGAGTCAGAATCGTATCTATTATCCTGTCTGTCTTTAATAGAAAAATCCTGCAGTGTTCCAACTATTTCAGCAGAGAATCTAGTAATTGACCATGTCTTTCACTTTCCTTTATATGATTCAATGAACATTGTGTTTCTAGTGCTTAGAGCAGAGCTTTCCAAACTGTGTGTCGCGACACAAAAGTGTGTTGCCACACACAGCGTGGTGTGTCGCCACACCACCCGGAAGCGGCGGCGCGCGCGTGCACGGCGGCCGCCAGGCACGCGCGCGCCGCCGCACGCCCCCCGTGCCGCCGCCATGCGTGCGCACCACCACACGCCGCCGCGCGCCATCGCCGTGCACGTGCGCGTCGCCGCCGGGTGTATCGCCAGCGGCGGCAGTTTGGAAAGCCCTGGCTTAGAGAGAATTAAGTTCCTGTTTAGCAGTCATTAAAGCTTCCAATAAAGGCCTTTAGTGGCTGAACTTAATATCCCAAAATCTTAAGTTGTTTCTGAACTATTTCTTTTCTTATTTGTTTTCAAATCCTTGTCTCATGTAGTTATTTTTTTTCATATCTTTATGAAAGAAACATGTGTTCTGCAAGATTGTGTTAACATTGGCTGAATAGGTTGTTGTGGGTCTTCCGGGCTGTGTGGCCGTGTTCTGGAAGTTGTGGTTCCTAACGTTTCGCCAGCATCTGTGGCCAGCATCTTCAGAGGGCAGGAGCACAGACAGCAAGAAGGTCACCTGAGCACAGAAAGAACGCTTCTTGCTGTCTGTGCTCCTGCCCTCTGAAGATGCTGGCCACAGATGCTGGCGAAACATTAGGAACCACAGCTTCCAGACATGGCCACACAGCCTGGAAGACCCACAACAACGATTGAACTCCGGCCGTGAAAGCCTTCGACAATACATTGGCTGAATACTTTTATAAATCCTGAAAAGAGATTTCAAAACACTAAAAGTTCCAAATAAGAAAGTTTTTTTTCCTGTCAGGAATATTGATAGGATCTGGAAGTAGAATAACTCTTTCTAATTCATCAAAATTTACCAGCAGTTTATTGTCAGCTTCTTTAAAGCCTTCATTTATAAATATATTTGGAGATAACATTTCTCCTCAGCAGACAAAGTGGGAGCAGGGAATTTTTTCCCCTTGTTGGTAAGTTTTTGGAGCTATTATTCCTCCACCAGAATTCAACACTTAATAATAGGAAAAGTAGATCAGGTATCAGTTAAATAACAAGTGCTCCAAGATAAAAAATGTTCTCCAAAGCTAACAAGGAGAATCTGAGAGCTGCAGCTTAACAAGGCTCCATTTTAACCAGAAGAATGGGAGAAGTAAATATAAGTATTCTGCAGTGCTTTATGGAGAATTGTAGTCATGCCGTGTGATTGAGATATTGAGATGGATGGATCCATTCAATCATGTCCGATCCTCGGCGATTGCCTGGACTAGTTCCTGCAGTTTTCTTGGCAAGATTTCAGAAGTGGTTTGCCATTGCCTTCTAACAGGTTTATAGAACTGACTGATTCTGCTTGGTTGTTGTTTCAGTTATTTATATGTTTTATAGTGTTATTAAAGCAGCTATTGTGGGAACTGTGTTTAGGCATATGACTTTATATGTGGCTTTCAATATCATGGAATGTCAATTTGTTTTTGTTCTTCCCCAGATTCTACCAGACAACTTCAATGATAGTAAACAGAAAAAGAAAGGGCTAGTGAAAAAAGTTCAGGTAAGTCCTATAGTAAAGTAAGTGCGTTTTGCATCTAAAGCAGAGATTAGAAAATCAGAAATTGCAAGTCTGTAGGGAAATTGTACAGTCTGGGTTAAGGAATTAAGAAACAGAACTCCAGCACAGAATCCTATTTCATTTATATAACAAGACTAGAGGGTTGAGTAAGAGACGGTTCCTCTCCACCCTCACAGCCTCAAGGTACTGGGTCAGCACTGAAATAGCATCACTTGTCTGACCAGGGGTGGAGTTCTATCAATCAATCAAAATTTATTTACAGTCCAAGACCAAACACAATAAAAGACCAGCATACAATACATTGAGTGAGTGAGTGGAGTGTACTGATGATACTGAGTCCCGTGCCGTCAAATGACCTCACCCAGCCATTTCATATAAGTGTTAAAGATAAGCGGCGACGGTCCCAGAAGCATTCCACATTGAAGGAGCCTAGGGATAGGCCTCCCTTCCCCACTAACACTGACTTGGAGCCAGCTGCAGAGAAAGGAGGAGAACCACTGCAAAATAGTGCCTCCCAATCCCCAAAGCCTGTCCAGCAAGTACTTATCTTCATTATTTCATGACAGTTAAAAACTCATTCAGTACTGAAGAATAGAAAGTAGTTGAACACCTGATAATTTAATATTGGCAAATTTTTGCATTAGAATAGCCAAATGGCATTGATTGCACGGACCTTTCTTAATGCAACTGATGTCTAGATTAATATACTAGATGTTTTTAAACTGTTTTTTCTAGTTCCTTTCTACTGTATTTCCTCAAAAGGAAAATGACACTGAATTTAAAATGGTTCCCCTCCAAAAAGAAGAATAGATAGAAAAGTACAGTAATTATAAAACAAAAATCCTATGCAATACCCAGCTTCCATGCCATGTCAACCTAGGCTTGCCAATACCAGGTGCAACCAAATAACAGATCCTTTCATCAGTATATGTGTGTCAGACAGAGTTGTGTGTGTGTGTGTGTGTGTATCTGCTAGAAGCCATCCTTCAGAAAGGGTTATGATAAAAAATTAATTAGATTAATAATTAGCAATTAAAATTATCTGTAAAATCAAGTATCCCATTTATAAAATTAATTGATTTCCATGTGCATATGCCACCATTCTTTCATAAACAAAAGCATACACTTACACATTTCCATCTCTCTTTCTAGTAAAAATAGCAAAAAATAAGAAAAGCAGGATGTAGATAGGATAAGAGGAAGGGTAGCTGCAATGAGGGGGAGAAGGAAAGAGAACGGGAGGAAGAAAACTATATGGAAGAAGATGCTCTAATAGAATTGTTTGTCTGTGGTGTTCAGTGTATACCTAAAAACTAAAATAACTAAACGGTCACTTTTACCATAAGAAATGTGGGTAAGAATATTACATTTTGAAAAATAATTGCATTAAATCTTTATTTTTCTTTTCAGGCTTTTCTTGCACAATGTGATACAGTGGAAGGAAGTATTGGTCAAGAAATGGATAAACTACAATCAAAGAATATGGTCCTTGCAGAATGAAGTACTTTTAAGTAACTAGAATAAAGAATTGCTCTGTGAGCAGGAAGAAGAGTTTGCTCTTGATTTTGGAGCAGCTGTTCAAAATTTTATTTTTAGCAGAGTTCAGTGAGAGTGTTGCATGTTAGCTATTGCTTACTCATCAATATGTATTCTGGACATGTTTAAGGGTAGTCTTTACAAAAAAAATCCCCCTAATCTCCATTTTGTTTATTTTTTTCTTTGCTATACCCTAATATATCTTTGTATGAACATTCATCCCCTTCATGGATCACTGCCTTGTCGTGGCATTCATGTTTCAGCTGTTATGGTTTCAGCATTTTTATTTTTTCTGTCCTTCAATAACTGTTTTTATGGATGTTGTACAATCAAATCAAATAATTTTTATCATTGTCATTGAAAATAAAATTCATCTGTAACACATTAAGATGAATTTCCAACCACTGAACATATTACCGCCTTATGTTAGATCAATGGAGTAAGTGCCCTATTGCAATCTGCAGTTAATAGTGAGTCTGTCCTGCAGCCATGAGTTTGGCTACACTGTTAAGCATACCATTCATAGAACTTATCCAGATAAGACACCTAGGGAATGGGACTGAGAAAAAGCTGCTAGGAGAGTATTATAGGAGTTTCTGTAGAAGGCACAGTGAAATGGGATGTGAGCTAATGTCTCCACAGCAGTTTTTTTATGATGCATTGTTTCCCAGAAGATTGATAACATCAAAAATAAATAATATGTGTAGCTAAAGCTGACATGTTGTGTTGTTAAGGTTTTTAGACTGCATATGCTTAATTCCATATTAGATAATATCATTGCAGGAGATTTGGATAGTGAAGTTTGTTGGCTGTCAAGAGTTATATACATCTTTTTATCATGTCAGTTATATACATGCTTGGGTAGGACAGATAAAGAGGGCTTTCAGACTCAAATTGTCATCTGAGGCTGTAATCCAAGGCTTGAATGAATCAAAAACAAAGAAAAGGAAGAACATCCCAATATGCCATTAAATATATTATATGCCAAGGCTCATATTGAGGAAGCAGGCCTGAACAACTATATGAGGATTCTGAACTCAACTCAATGAACAACACAGAAAGATATCAAGTGATATAACTTATCACAAAACAGAGAAGCAACGAAGCAAATTAAGCTTGGGAAGGCGGCAGGCCCAGATGGGCTCATAGCGCAATATTATAAAGAACTGGAGGCTAGAACTGTTGACAAAACAATGAATGAAATTAGAGACAAAGGCAATACCATAAAGGTGGGAAGAAGCATATATAATTTTGACATATAGGGAACAACCCAGAGAAACTAATCATATAGACCAATCTCCTTACTGAATGTTGATACGAAATTTTTTACTACAATATTAGCTGCATGTTTAAAGAAGTGTGTGCCAGATATAATACATATGGACCAAAAAGATTCCCAAGAGGGATATAAAGGATAACAGCAGATGTATAATAAAGGCAATAGCATACATCAATAACAAGAAAAAAAAGTAGTAATAATTTTTCTAGATGCAGAAAAAGCCTTTGATGATATGGAATGGCCAGTTCTACTTGCAGTATTGATTAAAATAAAACCTGGAGAAGAATTTAAAAGCATATACCAACAGCAAACAGCAAAGATTATAGCTAACAAAATACTTTGTGTGAACTTTTCAGTAAATAAAGATACTAGACAAACATGTCCACTTTCTCATCTACTATTTGTGATTGCTTTAGAAGTATTAGCAAATAAGGTTCAAAAAGAGAGACAAATACTGATATCAAGGATATCAAGGATATCAAGGATATCAAGGCTCAAGTAGAGGAATGTAAATTAAAATGTTATGTGGATGATATAGTACTATTATGCAACTGCCAAGTGCAATAAGACAGCTGATGAAAACATTTAGAAGTTTTGGTGAATTCTCAGAATACAAAATTAACATACAAAAACCAAAAATAATAATGAGAGAATTTATCTCAAGAAGAAGAAAGCTTCTTGCAGAAAGAGTTGGGTTGCTAGACTACAAAGGATCCAGTGAAATATTTGGGATTGTATTTGACAGGCAATAGCAAAGAAATATTTCAAAATAATTGCAACAAATTATGGAGAGAAATTTAAAAAGATCTTAAAGGGTGGGGGGGGGAATTAAAACACTCCTTCTTAGGATTAATTGTGACTGTTAAACTGAATATGTAACCCAAAATAATTTTTTTATTTCAAATGGCACCAATCTCAATCCCAGAATTAATTTATTTTTTTAATATTGGCAAAGAGCAGTCAATATTGTAGATTTTATTTGGAATGGAAAAAAAGAGTAAAATAAAAAATATTACAGGATTCAAAAGATAGAGGTGGACTTGCTCTTCTGAATTTTAAATTATATTACCATACAAGTTGCTTGTCATGGATAACTGAATGGATAAAATCCCCAAACAGCAGAATGTCAACATTGGAGGGTGCTGGCCTAGCTTGTGATGACTCTGACTTCAATGCCCCAATAAACACTTCTCCATGCAATTCAATTGAAATGCAGAATAAGCTTTATTAAGGATACATGTAAATCAAAGCATTCTCAAAGATCCGAATGATGGTTTCCCGCCAAAAAGTCAAACTTAGCTCTTCCCCTTTGTGCCAGTCCTTTCGTGCCCATGATGTCAGTGTCTGTTACTTTCCCACTCTGCTCAAGCCCCCACCACACTGTTGCAGGTGGACAACCTTGACGCTTGGCATAACAGTCTCTGGCAGTCTGGCGCTGCTCCTGGAATGCACTCCCCCGTCCCATCTCTTTCCAAGCTGACACGTATCTCTGAAGTACATGGCAGGATTCAAACTGGAACCCTGACACTAATGGACTTCACAGATATTTATGGTACAAGACTATAAAAGAAGAAAAAAACTTGACATATTATAAGACCAAGTTTAATAAAAACAACAAGTCCAACAATCTCACCTTTAGCCTCACCTTCAAATGGTTTTTATTCTGAAGATAATTTTTGAAAGAAAAGTGTAATTGCATATGCAGATATGGTACATCCAGATTCCAAAAAATCATTAAAGACACAAGAATTATTCAATGAAGGTTGAAATCTACCATGGTTGATATTTATTTATTTATTTATTTATTTTCTATCCCGCCTTTATTATTTTTATAAATAACTCAAGGCGGCCAGCATAGCTAGAGTCCCCTTTGGGGGAGATGGTGCGGTAATAGAAGTTAAAGTATAAATACATAAAATAAATAGCTAATACTCCTTCCTCCTATTTTCCCCACAACAACCACCCTGTGAGGTGAGTTGGGCTGAGAGAAAATGACTGACCCAAGGTCACCCAGCCGGCTTTCATGCCTAAGGTGGGATATATTTACAGATTGCTGGAACTACAAAGAGTTTTCTCAAGAAAGGAAGGTCTTTAAGACAATGCCAGATTTGAAACGCTTATACAGAACCAAGATCACGTATTAGGGCATATATATAAACAACTATTAAATGTGACACAGAGACAGAACAAGTAAAAAATTGTATGATAAAATGGATGCAAATTTTTAAAGAAACAATTACAACACAACAATGAGAGGAATTATGGAAAAAATAAAATTTACTCCATGCTGTAATTTAAGAGAAAATTGGTGCAAAATGTTTTATAGATGGTTACATAACTCGGTCAATAATTGCAAAAATGGATAAATCATAAAATAAAAAATGCTGGAAATGTGATACAGAAGGAATGTTTTATCATATGTGGTAGTCATGTAAAATAATTCAAAAGTACTGGAAAGAAATACACAGTATTAAGAAAAAATTAAAAAGAAAGTTTAACTTGAAACTTCCATTTTTTTCTATTAGGAATTCTTCCAGAACATATAAATAAAAAGCGTCACAATTTATTAAGATATATGCTGATGGCTGCAGTGACAAATCTGGCTCAAAAAAGAGACACTTTTTCAACAATACCAGACTGGGAAACCAAACTTGGGGAATACGCAGCAATGGCAAAATTAACATTATACATTCAGAACAGAAGTTTGACTAAATTTAAGCAAGAATGGCTCCTCCATATATGTTACACAGAAAGGTAAATGAGATAGAGTACAGTTTTTAAGGGGGAAATAATTGACATAAGGACTGTAATCGCAAATAATTTTAATAATGTTGATGTAATTGTAAGTTGGGTACAAAGGGAGGGAGATTAAAATTACTATATATACTCGCAGATAAGCCAAGAATTTTAGGTGCCAAAATACACCTCAAAAATTGGGTTTGGCTTATCTGCGGAGGGGCTTATCCATGAGTACATATGGTAATACTTTTTTAAAGTATCCGTATATTCCATATATACTTGTGGATAAGTCGATCCTCAAATTTTTAACCATAATACCATGTGCCACCCAAGCCAATGTGAAAATTAAAACATGAAAATGTTTATAATAACTTTATTACATTTTTAAACAAGAAAGATAAAAACTAGCAGAGTAAAGAATGAAGAAACAAAGCCAAAAGTGCAGAAAAAAAGAAAGAAAAGAAAAGGGAAATATGTATGTCATTTTCTAATATTTTTTTATTGATTTTTCTTTTTAATTTCTTTTTTTCCTTTTCATGATTATGTGCATTTATCTTTGGAATATTGATAAATAGTGGTGATATTAGTATCATGATGAGAGTTTCATAGAGATTTCTAGTTTTTTTTAAAATGACACAATTAACTTAATTCTATATGTTGTGGATTCAGTCTGAAGAAGGAGCATAACACTGAGGGAAAGAACCATGTTTATTGCAACAATTGTTGGGGGCCTGCTTTACAAGAAAGAGGAACCCTGAACAATGGAAAAGCAAAGATTTTTACAGAAGTTGGGGGCTTCAAGGCTTGAAAAATAACAAAGTTAGTGGACCTGATGGGATTCCTGCTGAGGTTTTTAAAGAAGGCGGGCTTGAACTTACACAACTTCACAAGCTCATCGAAAAAATCTGGATGAGGGAGGAGATTCCAGCAGACTTTAGGGATGCCATAATTATCACTCTCTTTAAATAGGGTGATAGGACAGACTGTGGAAACTATCGAAGCATCTCCCTTCTAGCTACAGCAGGCAAAATCCTTGCAAGGATCCTCGCAAACCGTCTCCTATCTATATCAGAAGACATCCTCCCTGAAACCCAAAATGGCTTCCGCCCTTCCAGGGGGACAGTGGATATGATCTTCACTGCACGACAGCTCCAAGAAAAGTGCAAGGAGCAAAACTGCCCTCTGTACATGGCGTTTATTGTTCTGACTAAGGCTTTTGATACTGTAAATTGTACTGCTCTCTGGACCATTCTTCTGAAAATCAGATGTGATAAATTTGTGAACATCTTGCGGCTACTTCATGACAATATGATGGCAACAATCCTGAATAATAATGGCTCTCAAAGCGATCCATTTAAAGTGGGATCCGGCGTTAAACAGGGATGTGTTATTGCTCCAACCTTATTCGCTACCTTCTGTTGGAGATTCTGGCAAATCCAACATGCCTCATCAGCATATGGATGGTTGCTCTAGGATGCAAACTCTTCATCCTTTTGAGGAAGCTGTTTATGGCCACTCCCACTTCCTCTCTCTCTCCTCCTTCAACTGGGAGCAAAGCACACAGCTGGGTGCTGCTCCATCTTAGGCCAAGATGGGCCTAGGAGATTTTTCCCCCTTTCTACACACATCTCTTGCCAGCAATGAGGGGCAAGATTTAACTAAGTTTAGGGAACAGAAAGAAGAAATGGAACATCATTTATCTACCGAAAATGCTGTACCTGCAATGAATAAACGTAAGGACTCTTTTGTACTTACTTTTCATATCTGCCATGTCTAAGTGTGTGTTTCTTTATGCTAAGGTGGGCTAAAGGTGTAAGACTAACCTGGATCTCTCTAATATGCTCATGGGCTCTGTTTTTAAACAATATTCTTTTTCTGTACACGAGTTTAGCAGCTCTGCTCCATTTCGGTAGTTCTAACAGACTGCTAAATGGACTTCATCTTCATTGCTATGATTCTATACCTTGTTGAAGGGAAACTTCCTACTGGTGTAGAAATTATATATTGAACAGATGGAAAGCTTTTTAATCTTAGTAGGCTGAAGGCAAAAAATAAGGTAACTACAACTTCTATTATAGAACTTCAATATGCTGATGATAATGTAGTCTGCGCACACTCAGAGGAAGATCTTCAAACTATCCTAAACAACTTTGCAGAAGCGTATGATAAGCTCAGCCTCTTGCTTAACATAAAAAAACCCAAAGTGCTTTACCAGCAAGTTTGAACCAATCCCTCTGTAGCACCATCAATTCAGCTTAAAGGTGTGTCACTGGAAAATGTCAACCACTTTTTTTTATCTTGGTAGCCATCTATCTACAAAAGCCGACATTGATACTGAAATTCATCATCGTCTGACCTCTGCAAGTTTAGCTTTCTCCCGAATAAAGCGTAGAGTGTTCAAGGATCGGGACATTTGCAGGGAGACCAAAATGCTTGTTTATAAAGCCATTGTACTACCAACCCTATTGTACACCTGTGAAACATGGATCTTCTACAAACGCCACCTTCAACTTCTTGAAAGATTCCATCAATGCTGCCTCCAAAAAATTCTGCAAATTACTTGGGAAGATAGGTGGACTAATGTTAGCGTATTGGAAGAAGCAAAGATCACTAGCGTTGAAACAATGATCATCCAACATCAACTTCGCTGGACCGGCCATGTTTTTTCAAATGCCTGACCATCGTCTTCCAAAGCAGCTACTTTACTCCCAACTTAAGAATGGAAAACAGAATATTGGTGGACAGCAAAAGAGATTCAAAGATGTTCTCAAAGCTAATTTAATTTTTTTTAATATCAGCACTGAGAACTGGGAAGCTCTAACTCATGAGCGTTTAAATTGGAGGTCAGCTTTTATTGAAGGCGCTACTGACTTTGAAGAAGCACGAGTACAGGGCGAAAAGGAGAAACGAGCTAAGAGGAAAGCATGTCAAGCAAACCCTCATCATGACCGTCTTCCACCTGGAAACCTATACCCTCATTGTGGGAGGTTGTGCGGATCCAGAATTGGCCTTTACAGCCACTTACGGATCCATTGTTAAGATTTTAATCCTGGAAGACAATCTTACTCTACACAGTGATCACACACAGCTACACAGCTTACGAGTGATTGCCAAGAAGAAGAGAAGAAGACTTGGAGTAGGTTCTATTGTTAGGCAAAATGGGCTTTTCAGGAGGCAGAGCTGAGGAAGCCTAGTGTTGAGATGGAATGTTGAGGTCATCAGCTGACAGGATGGAACAAGGGGGTTGCAATTTCCTTATAAGGGCTACTCTTGGGCTGTACTGTGTGCTGGTGAGGAGGCTTCTATTGAGTTTAGATGGGATTGCAGGGGGGATGTTGTCAGGGGCAAGTAGCTCAATTTGGGTCTGAAGAGATTAGGGAAAGAGATGAACTGGGTTTGACTCTGGTCATATTGAAGGGATCTGAGAAACCATGGGCCACAGACCTTGGCCTGGAAAACACCTTGCTTTAGTGTTTCCCATAATGCAACACTGCTAGAGCTTTACTGAACCAAAGATTGTGCTTGAACCAAAGAGTGTTAACCCAAGGATGACCCTTGAGATGGGCCTGCCCCAGCGAGGCCCCAGAGATTTCTGCATAGAAATGCTAGGAGCTACATAGTAATCCTACCTCCCTTTGGGTTGCATATCAGCATGGGGCTCTCCCTATCTGGTCAGCATCTTCTTCCTGACAAGCTAACATGTTTACTTGACTTCCTTGTAATAAATCCTTTATTCCACTCTCCCCAAGATGTGAATATGCAAAGACTTGATTTTATGGTTCTGACCTCAGTGATTTAGTATGCTTGTATAACCCAATGTCCCTGTAAGTGTTACTGTTATCTCTGTAAGATGTAAGTGTTAATCCCTGGCCTCCGGACAGTGCCCATAGAACAAATGGTGTGAATGTTCACAAATTCCATCCTTTGTAACTATGTTGATGACCCACGTCACCTCCTTGATCTGGTGAATCCCAGAATCCTTCAGCTCTGGGAGGGACCCTGATCCCCAAGAACTAGCCAATCCCAGGGAATGGTCAGAGGACACCTCACCCACATATGGGCATACCATCATCATCTTCACTTCCTGCTTGTATTTGCTGTATAAAAGTTTGTGCACTCTTGTACTCGGGATGGTTGTTCCACTCAGGGGTCACCTGCACGTGACAACTGTAGGACTGCCATCCAGCAACCTTTGTTGGCCAATTAAAACTTGCTGCTGTTCCTTTTACAAAGTCTTCGTTGTGTACTTGGTATTTCTCTTCAAGGCGCGTGGTAAGTTTTGGTGCCTAACAATATCCAAAAAACAAGGAGGGAAACAGTGCAGTCTCCATTTTGTTTGTTAGGTTTATTTTCACCACACTATACATTCAATCAATCGATTAAATAATGCCTTTCAAATTTTATAATCATTGTAAGCTCTCTGTTTATTTACTGAAATATTATTCTTTATCCACTATATTTCTTTTTATCTTTTTTGCAGCTATTTATTTTGTTCCTTCAAATGTTTCAATATATAAAACTACAATATAAAAAAATTATACTGTATACAGTATAAGCTGTGTAAAAGGAACTGAGAATCATAGTTGGTTTTTAATTGCCAACTTGTTCTTTGACAGATCAAGAGAAAACAGAAATACATCTTAAGAGATCTAAAAAATCTGGTCTATCTTTAGAATGGTGTCCACTATCCTTTTCTTAAGCTCTCAGACTAGAGAGTTACATACAGATATAACATACATACCCTCATGTATGAGATTTACATAACTTCTACCTGCCTCTTTAATTATGTGCCATCAAGTCGTTATCAACTCTTAATGACCACATAGATAGATTTTCTCTATGAAAATCTGTCCCTAACCTGGTTCTTCAAGTCTTCCAACAATGCACCCATCACCACTGTAACTTGAGACCTTGCTGCTGATCATCCTCTTCATCTCTTTCCTTCAATTTTTCTCAGCATTACAGCCTTCTCTAGAGAGCCTTCCTATATTGCTGCTGCCCAATATAGGTGCCTATTTGTTTCAGCTGGGCAGCTGGGATAACCTTCACACTTTGGGTGAATACATACCCTTCGCATACATCATTATGTTCTTCACTCATCCCTCCCAGGAACATCCCCCCCCCCACGATGAGGTTGCACAGGACTTGGCGTTTGCTGAATAAGTGGCGTGTGGCAGTATTGGCTATGGAGCAGGCAGAAACTGTGGATCTGTCCTTACTGTCTGCATAAACAACAGGGGAGTGACTGTTGGGAATAGGGTGGCAATTTGCCAGTCTCACTAGGTGCTCCAGATCCTGGACTGGGAAGAAAAGGTGGAGGGGCATCTGCTTTCATAGCCTGCATGGAAGTGCCATCACAGTCAGGGGTACGGCTGGAGAGCAGGAAAGCTTGTAAGAGCAAGGAGCTGAGCACAGAGCCATTTCTTTTATTTGTCGGATCCATAGTGCAGGGGTCGGCAAACTTTTTTTGCCGGGAGCCATTTTGACATGCTTGTGCACATTTTGAAGTGCTCGAGAGCCAGGGGGCGGGGTTTGTGGGCGGGGGCCAATCGCGTGGAAGGGGGAGGGGTTTGCGGGCGGGAGCCAATCGCGTGGAAGGGGGCGGGTTTTGCGGGCGGGAGCCAATCGCGTGGAAGGGGGCGGGGTTTGCGGGCGGGGGCCAATCGCGCACACTTAGGGCCTGCTGCCGCCATGCCCGCTGCAGTGCCCGCCGCCATGCCCGCTGCCACGACTGCGCAGGCGGAGCTGCCTGCCTGGCACTCGGGCGCTCCGGCTGGGGTGCAGCGGGACTGGAGCATCGCCAGCGGCCCGCGAGGACCGGCCAGGGAAGGCGCGCGGGCGGAGCTCCCGTCCCGCTGCACCCCAGCCGGAGCGCCCGAGTGCCAGGCAGGCAGCTCTGCCCGCGTGCCTTCCCTGGCCGGTCAAGATCCCTTCCCCGCCCCCAGCAGAACCAAATATGTTAAAAAGTGGGTAGGTAAAGCACGCTCGCGTAAACATCCTGGTTCCTTCATGATCAGTTGAGCAGCAGCCACGCAGCAGCAGCAAGCCGGCGTCTTTGACAAATTGCTCTGGAAGGGGGCGGGGGAGGTTTGGAAGAAGAAGGGAAAGAGAGGCTCGACTGCTCCAGTCGCTTCTCTTCCGGAGCCGCTCACGCCCCCAGTCCAGGCAAAGTAAAGCTGGTGGGGAATCCAGCGCGGGAGCGGGGTTTGCGGGCGGGAGCCAATTGCGCACACTTAGGGCTGTGGGGTGGAAATGTGCTGCTTTTGCACGGAGAAAAAGAGTAAGCAGAGCAGCAAGGAAGAGGTTAAGGCAGGGCTTTCCAAACTTTTGCCGTTGGCGACACACCAACGGCCAGCCCACAAAAACCAGGTTGTCACTGCGGCGGCAACGGCTGCCCCTTCGAAAGGGCAGGCTCCGGGGACCCCGAAAATGCCCTCGGTTCCGGCAGGGAGGCAAAAATCGCGCGTGCAGGCTGCCAGGCTTCCCGACGCACAGCTGATTGGCGCAGAGAATTTCCACTCCGGGTGGCCTGGCAGCGCGCGCGCACGCGATTTTCACCTCCCTGCCAGAACCGAGGGCATTTTCGGGGTCTCCAGAGCCTGCTCTTCCAAAGGGGCAGCGGCAGCAGCGGCGTCCTGGAACCCGGAAGCACTGATGGCCCACCACCGCCGCTGCCCCTTCGAAAGGGCAGACTCCGGGGACCCCGAAAATGCTCTCGGTTCCGGCAGGGAGGCAAAAATCGCGCGTGCAGGCTGCCGGGCTTCCCGACGCACAGCTGATTGGCACAGAGAATTTCCACTCTGGGTGGCCTGGCAGCGCGCGCGCACGCGATTTTTGCCTCCCTGCCGGAACCGAGGGCATTTTCGGGGTCCCCAGAGCCTGCTCTTCCAAAGGGGCAGCGGCGTCCTGGAACCCGGAAGCACTGATGGCCCACCACCGCTGCTGCCCCTTCGAAAGGGCAGACTCCGGGACCCCGAAAATGCCCTCGGTTCCGGCAGGGAGGCAAAAATCGCGCTTGCAGGCTGCCGGGCTTCCCGACGCACAGCTGATTGGCGCAGAGAATTTCCACTCCGGGTGGCCTGGCAGCGCGCGCGCACGCGATTTTCACCTCCCTGCCAGAACCGAGGGCATTTTCATCAGCGCTTCCGGCTTGTCACGCGACACACTTGGGGGCCCCCGGCGACACAGTATTGTGTCGACACACAGTTTGGAAAGCCCTGGGTTAAGGCGATGGGCAAGTGCCCGTCGTCAAGATGGCTGCCGGAGACGGAGGCTTCCAAACTCTCGCGAGACTGTGTGAAGCCCGTCCCCGGAGGAAAAAGAGAGGCTGGGCCTAGGCGGTTGCCAGGGGTATGCCCACAGCCACGCACACCATGCCCGCTGCCGCGTCTGCCCCGCCACACTCGCTGCCGCGCCTGCCCCCGCCACGCCCGCCACGCCTGCCTGCGGAAGAGCCACACTCAAGGGGCCAAAGAGCCGCATTTGGCTCGCGAGCCGCCATTTCCGACCCTTGCCATAGTGCCTGGAGAGATCAAGCTACTATCCTACTTCCAGCAGTTGATCCCCTGCTGTGTGTACAAGAAGCTCCCAGACAGTTCATCAGCCCAGTTTGGTCTCATCTAGTCTCACTTGTTCCCCTCACTGAAATGGTCAGGGGGTAATATTACTACTTTGAGGTAGTCCTTGTCAGATGAGAAATGCATACCTCACAGGGTATTGTTGTTTATTCGTTCAGTCGTTTCCGACTCTTCGTGACTTCATGGACCAGCCCACGCCAGAGCTTCCTGTCGGCCGTCACCATCCCCAGCTCCCCCATGGTTGAGTCTGTCACCTCCAGAATATCATCCATCCACCTTGCCCTTGGTCGGCCCCTCTTCCTTTTGCCTTCCACTTTCCCTAGCATCAGCTTCTTCTCCAGGGTATCCTGTCTTCTCATTATGTGGCCAAAGTACTTCAGTTTTGCCTTTAATATCATTCCCTCAAGTGAGCAGTCTGGCTTTATTTCCTGGAGTATGGACTGGTTTGATCTTCTTGCAGTCCAAGGCACTCTCAGAATTTTCCTCCAACACCACAGTTCAAAAGCATCTATCTTCCTTCGCTCAGCCTTCCTTATGGTCCAGCTCTCGCAGCCATAGGTTACTACAGGGAATACCATTGCTTTAACTATGCGGACCTTTGTTGTCAGTGTGATGTCTCTGCTCTTAACTATTTTATCAAGATTTGCCATTGCTCTCCTCCCAAGAAGTAGACGTCTTCTGATTTCCTGGCTGCAGTCAGCGTCTGCAGTAATCTTTGCGCCTAGAAATACAAAGTCTGTCACTGCCTCCACTTTTTCTCCCTCTATTGGCCAGTCATCAATCAAGCTCGTTGCCATAATCTTGGTTTTTTTGAGGTTTAACTGCAACCCAGCTTTTGCACTTTCTTCTTTCACCTTCGTCATAAGGCTCCTCAACTCCTCCTCGCTTTCAGCCATCAAAGTGGTATCATCTGCATATCTGAGATTGTTAATGTTTCTTCCAGCGATTTTAACTCCAGCCTTGGATTCATCAAGCCCAGCATGTCGCATAATGTGTTCTGCATACAGGTTGAATAGGTAGGGTGAGAGTATACAACCCTGCCGTACTCCTTTCCCAATCTTAAACCAGTCCGTTTTTCCGTGCTCTGTTCTTACCGTTGCTACTTGGTCGTTATACAGATTCCTCAGGAGGCAGACAAGATGACTTGGTATCCCCATACCACCAAGAACTTGCCACAATTTGTTATGATCCACACAGTCAAAGGCTTTAGAATAGTCAATAAAACCGAAATAGATGTTTTTCTGAAATTCCCTGGCTTTCTCCATTATCCAGCGGATATTGGCAATTTGGTCTCTAGTTCCTCTGCCTTTTCTAAACCCAGCTTGTACATCTGGCAATTCTCGCTCCATGAATTGCTGGAGTATACCTTGCAAGATCTTGAGCATGACCTTACTGGCATGTGAAATAAGTGCCACTGTTCGATAGTTTGAACATTCTTTAGTGCTTCCCTTTTTTGGTATGGGGATATAAGTTGATTTTTTCCAATCTCCTCCTCGCTTTCAGCCATCAAAGTGGTATCATCTGCATATCTGAGATTGTTAATGTTTCTTCCAGCGATTTTAACTCCAGCCTTGGATTCATCAAGCCCAGCATGTCGCATAATGTGTTCTGCATACAGGTTGAATAGGTAGGGTGAGAGTATACAACCCTGCCGTACTCCTTTCCCAATCTTAAACCAGTCCGTTTTTCCGTGCTCTGTTCTTACCGTTGCTACTTGGTCGTTATACAGATTCCTCAGGAGGCAGACAAGATGACTTGGTATCCCCATACCACCAAGAACTTGCCACAATTTGTTATGATCCACACAGTCAAAGGCTTTAGAATAGTCAATAAAACAGAAATAGATGTTTTTCTGAAATTCCCTGGCTTTCTCCATTATCCAGCGGATATTGGCAATTTGGTCTCTAGTTCCTCTGCCTTTTCTAAACCCAGCTTGTACATCTGGCAATTCTCGCTCCATGAATTGCTGGAGTATACCTTGCAAGATCTTGAGCATGACCTTACTGGCATGTGAAATAAGTGCCACTGTTCGATAGTTTGAACATTCTTTAGTGCTTCCCTTTTTTGGTATGGGGATATAAGTTGATTTTTTCCAAACTGATGGCCATTCTTGTGTTTTCCAAATTTGCTGGCATATGGCATGCATCACCTTGACAGCATCATCTTGCAAGATTTTAA
This sequence comes from Charina bottae, assembly GCA_023362775.1. NCBI lineage: Eukaryota > Metazoa > Chordata > Lepidosauria > Squamata > Charinaidae > Charina > Charina bottae. The sequence goes on along the minus strand of JALMGJ010000028.1, from coordinate 2,959,283 downwards.
ACAGTTCAGCTGGGATACCATCGTCTCCTGCTGCCTTGTTATTAGCAATGCTTCTTAAGGCCCATTCAACCTCACTCTTCAGGCTCTAACTCACTGACCACACCGTCAAAGCTATCTCCAATATTATTATCCTTCCTATACAGATCTTCCGTATATTCTTGCCACCTTTTCTTGATCTCTTCTGCTTCTGTTAGGTCCTTACCATCTTTGTTTTTGATCATACCCATTTTTGCCTGGAATTTACCTCCGATGTTTCTAATTTTCTGGAAGAGGTCTCTTGTCCTTCCTATTCTATTGTCTTCTTCCACTTCCACACATTGCTTGTTTAAAAATAATTCCTTATCTCTTCTGGCTAACCTCTGGAATTTTGCATTTAATTGGGCATATCTCCCCCTATCACTGTTGCCTTTTGCTTTCCTTCTTTCTTGGGCTACTTCCAGTGTTTCAGCAGACAGCCATCTTGCCTTCTTGGTTTTCTTTTTCTTTGGGACGTTTCTTGTTGCCGCCTCCTGAACAATGTTGCGAACTTCTGTCCATAGTTCTTCTGGGACCCTATCTACTAAATCTAGTCCCTTAAATCTATTCTTCACCTCCACTGCATATTCCTTAGGAATATTAGTGAGCTCATATCTAACTGATCTGTGGGTCTTCCCTATTCTCTTTAGTCTGATTCTAAATTTTGCAATAAGAAGTTCGTGATCTGAACTACAGTCAGCTCCAGGTCTTGTTTTTACCGACTGTGTAGATGTCCGCCACCTTTGGCTGCAAAGGATGTAGTCAATCTGATTTCGGTGTCGACCATCTGGTGAAGTCCATGTATAAAGTCGCCTTTTAGGTTGTTGGAAGAGAGTGTTTGTTATGCACAGTGAGTTGTCTTGGCAAAATTCTATCAGCCTATGTCCTGCTTCATTTTGTTCTCCCAGACCATGCTTGCCTGTAATTCCAGGTGTCGTCTGACTACCCACCTTAGCATTCCAGTCTCCTGTAATGAAAATAACATCTCTTTTTGGTGTATTATCTAGTAGGTGCTGCAGATCCTCATAGAACTGATCTACTTCTGCTTCTTCAGCATCTGTGGTTGGGGCGTATATTTGGATCACTGTGATGTTAAATGGCTTACCCTGAATTCGAATTGAGATCATTCTATCATTTTTTGGATTGTATCCAAGCACTGCTTTAGCCACTTGATTATTAATTATGAAGGCTACTCCATTTCTTCTGTGGTCCTCTTGTCCACAGTAGTAGATCTGGTGGTCATCTGATGTGAAGTGGCCCATCCCAGTCCATTTCAGTTCACTGACACCTAAAATGTCTATATTTAATCTTGACATCTCACCAATAACCACATCCAATTTGCCCTGGCTCATAGATCTTACATTCCATGTTCCTATGGTGTGTTGATCTTTAGAACATCGGATTCGTCGTTCACCAACAGCACCGTCGGCCGCTAGCCGTCCTTTCGGCTTTGAGCTAGCTGCGTCATCACATCTGGGGCTAGTTGAACGTATCCTCTGTTCCTCCCCAGTAGCATTTTGACCATCTTCCGACCTGGGAGTCCCATCTTCCGATGGTATACCGACATATCTTTGGTTGTACTGATCCATTTAGTTTTCATGGCAAGAATACTGGGGTGGGTTGCCATTACCTTCCCCAGGGATCGTATTTAGTCTGACCTCTCTGCCACGACCTTCCCGTCTTGGGTGTCCCTTCACGGTTTAGCTCATGGTTTCATTGAGGTGCTCAAGCTCCAGCACCACGACAAGGTAACGATCTCCTTTGCTGGAGCTCACAGGGTATACTCTTTTCTAACTATTGTTGGGGGGGGAGAATGACTGGAGACCTGCATGTGAACCACAGGCCTTAAGTTTCAGATCCCTGTATATAATCTTTTATGCCCCTCAGTAGATTTTAAAGTGTGTTTGCCTTTGAGATTTGAGATGGCCAGTTGCTCCAAAGAAAAGAAAGGAGTTCAGAATTTACTTAAAACTTAACAGCTCATCAGCAGGAAGTGTTCAGTAGAAATAAAAATTGCTAAATAAACACATGAAGACTGGCAGTTGCTGGACCTGAAGCTTATTTTGAATTTTGAATTACAAATCTCATCTAACCTCCATCTTTTTTAATAACATAATATTAATAGTGAAGTACTGTATAAGGTTTCGTAACACAAACACTGATAAAACTTTTATTTTATGGACAAATATACCAACAAATCAAAGAAACACCTATGGGATCACCACTCTCAGGACTCATAGCAGAGATAGTAATGCAACGTCTAGAAAGGATAGCACTCCCACACATACAATCCAAAGTATGGATCCGGTATGTAGATGACACCTTCGTCATAATAAAAAAGGATCAACTGGAGGAAACACATGAAGCCATCAACAACATCTTCAAAGGAATAAAATTCACAAGGGAAGAAGAAAACAACAACACACTACCCTTCTTGGACATCCTCATCAGTAGAGGAAATGATGGCATTCTAGAAACACAAGTCTACCAGAAATCTACCCACACTAACCAAGTGCTCCACTAACCAAAGCAATAACCCTACCTCTCACAAGAGGAGCTGTGTAAGAACACTATTCAGACGAGCACAAACGCACTGCAGCAATCCAGAACACCAGAAAAAGGAAACAGACCACTTATATAGCATCTTCCAGCAAAATGGATATCCACGGAACTTTATCAAAAAGTGCCTGACCACTCAACCCACCACAGCAAAACCAACCGAAGCTATGAAAAGGATTACACTGCCATACATCAGAAACATCTCAGAAACTACTAATAGACTGTTACAACCATACAGCATCACCGTAGCACATAAACCAACCAAAACCCTTCAGAACATCGTAAGTAACCCAAAAGACCCAGTAGCCCAAGAAGAAAAAACAGGAGTTATCTACAACATACAGTGTAAGGACTGTAACAGCCACTATGTAGGACAGACTGGCAGAAGACTAGCAGAACACATCCATGAACACCAACTAGCAGTCAGAAGACATGATGAAAACTCCTTAATCTCACAACACATGGACAGACTTAACCATACTTTCAACTGGAAAACTGTGAGCATCTTAAACCAAGCCAAATCCAAAAATGCTAGAGAATTCCTGGAAGCTTGGCACTCAGACAAAGCAGCCATCAACAGACACATAGAGGTAAATATTTACATACCATTCATAAGAGACAATAGAAAAGCCAGAAGACCAGAACACCTCTTTGCCAGGGGGGAGATGGGCGGTCATATAAATTAAATAAATAATAATAAATAAATAATAATTAACAAGATATGCAAAGATTAACAGCAAGATTAGCAGCAGAGGAGCAATCAAACAACACAATAATCAAGGAACTATTAACTCTTAACTCAATCAATCAACCAAGCAGCAAACAACAACCCAATCAAGGTACTACCAAGGAGAGTACAACACCCCCACCAACACAGGCAGGACAAGCCAGGTTATATAAACAGAGAGCAAGTTCCACTCCCTTTTCGCACTGAAGATGTTGCCTAGCCTGGCAATGAAACGTCTGCAAGAAAACAACAAGGCTCAGAGAGCACCATGGACTCCACTGATAAAACTCTTGCAATGCTGATGTTACCCAGTTGGATAATGAAACGCCTCCTAGCAAACCAAGCTCAGAGACCATCAAGAACTTCACTGATATAACTATTTATTAAACTTTTTAAAAATAGTAATTTTCTCTCGGAATAAAACCTGAATTAGAGCATGATCTCATAGCTATGTCAAAATCTCATTCCTTCAGAGTCAGGCAGACCTCATATCTAACGCGGGAGAATATAAAAATATGTCAAAAACGCCCAGAAAGTTTCGGCTTCATACCTCTTTAAATTTAAAAAAAATCTTAAAACCATAAAGAAAAATCGCAGAGATTTTCTTTTTCCTTGTTGGGTTGGGTTTTGAACCGACTTCTCTTGAAATTGAGGCAGGAGTTAGTTTTTTGAAACAGAATCAGCGTGACGTACAATTGCTGCGACCATGGCGCAATTGGGAGCGTGTTTTACGTTAAGTCTCGTCGAAGAGAAATCAGGCAAAGGGGTGGGGTTTTATTTTGCAGTCATGGCGGCTTCGACTTCAGGCCGAGGGCAGCGGCGACCGGTTGGGACTGTGGGACAAGAGGAGCTGCGACGATTAATGCGAGCAAAACAGCGCGAGTCGGCTGCGGGGAAAAGGAAAATTGACTCTCCCTACGTTAGATATCCTACCTTTTCTTCGGCTTTTTTGCACCTTTGTGCGATGGGGAGCGTTTTTGAGTTTTGTCTGTCGGTTGCTGAATGGAAGTGAGGGTGGACTAAATTTTGTTCTCTTCGATTGGTAAATTTTGTTCCTCGCCTCCTTTTTTTGTAGGGTAGGCATTTTAGTTCACCTTATTATCGTCCTGCATATTGAGTTTTCTGAGGTATAGTAGTCAATAGCATGTTATCCACATCCGAAATAAAAACACAAGGAAGACTTTGTACATCAGAGTTTACAAGCTAATCAGAATGTCTATTCCCGAAGATAGGAGGAGTGGGTTAACCCATTATTCCGGATTGCAAAGTGCCACTGCAGAAAAGCTTTTGCATTTTCTTTAAGCTCCTCCCTCTGAGTTCTTATGCCCGTATCCCCTCCTGCTACAACAAGCCTGGTCAGATGTGTAGTGCACCACACTGAAGAAGGTAGTAGTAAACGGATTTGGGAAAAGAAATACAACTTGCTGGCCAGCTTACATTCTAGTGAAGAGCAGATTCCTCCAACAGTCAGTAAGCTGTTTCCTCCATTCTCCATTCAATGTTCACGTTGCAAGCCGGGTTGCATTTTTATTGATAAAGAGTAGAAGCAGTATTACTACGTTTTGTTTCAGTAAAAGATAAACAATAAAGTAATATTTAGGCTTGTGAGGTAATTTAAAGCCTGCACTGAACAATACTTATTAAGCCAAACAAATTTTTAAATATAATCTGACCAGATTGCATTAATTACATACACTTGGTTCTTTCAGAAGTTCAGTGAAAAACTTAGCAATTCTGGTATTGTACTCCAAACTTTAGAGTAGTTACAGAATGAAGTGTAACTGCACTGCAATGTAGATTTCTCAGAGTAATGGTTAAAGAGTGCTGTAGTTTCAAGAGATTATTTTTGTATTTATTTTCTTAATTGCAAGAACTACATATAATAATTTGGGGAATTTAAGTTGCTCTCTGTGCAACGTGTCTGTGAAGAATGAACTGTTGTGGCAAACACATGCTCTTGGAAAGCAGCACAAGGAGGTAAGAGAAGTTTAATGTGTATCATACTGTAAGAATAAGAGTTAATTTTTCACTTTTAATATATGTGGATTTGATTCTTCTAGCCATACTGACATTCAATAAATATCTTGTTAAAATAGTGGAAACACATAGTGCATCCACATAGACCTGAAGAAACACTGAAGCAAGCTTCCTTGGTTAGCTCAGTGGTCCATTTAATCCAGTACATGCAGGAAGCCTATAGGAGAGCAATAAAATAATGGCATGTTGTAGTCCCTTTTGAAAAATTATCATAGAAGTTCAGATTATTTATTTATCCGGATTTATTTATCCTACTGAAATAAATGGGACTTAAGGAGATCCATTGACTTCAATAAACCTCTTCCAACTGTAATTGATTCTGATACTTTCTATAATTTCTTGATGGGATATGTTTTTCTAGTATTTGTTGTATTTTTTTTAACTTGGGCAAGACAGAACCTAAGATCATGGATTTATTTATATAGAAAATGAAATTGATTGATTTTTTCTGTTGATGTTATTTTGCAGTAGAAAGTATTTTAAAAATGAGATTTAGTGCTGCTATATATTGGGTGTAAATCTGTTATTGTAAAAATTTCCATTGGAGTGGAAAATTGTAACAAAAATAACCCATTTTCTAAATGGTTTTATATAAAAATATATAAGGGTTCTTTCAATTGCACTTTTTCCATAATCTTTCAACTGATATTTCTGTTATAGTTTTAAACCCTGGAAATAACCCTCAGGTATTTATCTGCTGGTTTAATTTTTTTTAGAGACTTGAATCATTAAAAGATATTAAATATTCTACATCCAGACCATTTTCTGACACTTCATCTTCTCTCAAAAGAAAAACGTCAGAAACAAAATCTCCAGAACAGAAGAAAGAAGGTACAGAAAAACTCTTGTGTTTGCTCTACTTGTAATTTGATTTGTGGCCTTAAACCATCTTGTTATAGGCTGGCAATGCAGCAGCACAATATCTTTCTTTCAGGCTTTAGGATGTTCAAGCTATGAAGCAAATACAAAACAAACCCCATGGCATGATCAACCTTTTTATTGAAGATGAAAGCATAGTGTGAGAGTACCATATTACAACACTGGGAAGGGGGAGAGATAATATGTTTATCTAGTACATTTAATATTGTTTAATTGAATTATGCGAATAGAAAATTATGAGACTAGGTAATGGTAAATCTTCAGTTTGTGACTATGTATGGTATTGTGCAAACTGATGTTACAAGTTGGCTTTGATTGCTTGCATTTTTGCTTGTTAAGGACTGCCTGTAAACAAATTGATCAAACTTTTGTCAGAAAAAAATATTTTGACTGACAGGCATAATTGTCACCTGAAGTTGATGGTGAATTAATATGGAAAAATGAGTGTTTTTCAAACCTTCCAGGTTATGAATTGACTCCAAATTGCGTTTGTTGCACAGAATACATTGAAATCATTTGAAACTTAAAATACTTTATTTTTATGTCATTTTTGATGGGACCTAACTGCAAATAACACAAGTAGTTCTTCTTGCGTATAATTTCTACACAAAAGGAGAGGAAGTAGGGGTGATTGCACTAGTTCTTGCCCTTACCATTCTCTCTGTGGGGTTTCTCCTCTATTGTTGTCCTCCAAATTGTAAGAACGATGAGGGAGAGTGTGTTCATTCTCATTCCCCTCATTATGTATGAAGCCTACACATAAAGAAAATAATAAGACATTTGTTTGTATTTAAGGCTGTCTCTTTGCCTGAAGATCAAAAGACTGAGGGGAGATCTGGTAGCAGTCCTCAGATATCTAAAGGGTTGTCATATAGAGGAGGGAGCACATTTGTTCTCTCTTGCCTTAAAGGGCAGGAGCAAATTTGATGGATTAAAACTATGAAGAAATAGATTCAGATTGAATATTAGGAGAAATTTCCTGATAGTAAAAGCCTGTTATGTTATGCTGGATAGTTATCTGCCTGAAATCCTTGAACACACTGAGCAGGAGGGTGGACTAGATGGGCTCTGATGGACTTTCCAGCTCTGTGATTCTATGAATATTTCAGAAATACTCTAAAGTTTGATGCTATGGGCTGTTATTCCAGCAAAGAATCCTAAATTGGATAATTAATTTGTCTATGTGCAGGAATCCATTTTTTTAAAAAATGACAAATGGTCAACCTTTGATTATCCACATCTAGTGGGCATCATGTAGGCACTGCTGTTAGTCATCACAGTACTTTAGATGAATTTGCCTTGCTTTTCTGGCAACCACGTGTTCATGGCATGACTACACATGAGATTCACCCATATACTTTTATGTTGTAATGTCCAATGGCCTGTATTCTCTGTCCCTGAAGATGAGTTGACAGGAAAGGGTTAACTCCACCACTTCCAATTGGAAAGCAGAGCTAACTTTATGAAGAAGAAGGTGTTTTTCCTCTTGACTGTATGGGGGCTGAGAAAATACATGGATTGCAGTTGGTCTCTTAAGTAGTTAAAAAAAAGAATGAAGGGTTATAAAAGGTTGTCATGTGCTGCATTGGATGTGTTTGTCAGCTGCTTCTGCCTGGCAAAATTTCCTGCCCTTTAATTTTAGGGAACTTAGCAATCCACCAAAGGCTGTGTGCTTGCAGAGTTCTCGGCTCTGGGTGGGGGTGCACGTAATCCTTGTCTCTGGACTGCTGGGATGCTCAAAGTGGTGAGAAGGCAAAGGGCACAAAATGTACCTGGCAGGTTTTGTGGGCTCCTTCCTTTCTCACAGATCACATGGTAGGTCTGCACTTCCCTTAGGACACCTTCCCCCTCCTGCCTCAGGAAGCCAGGGCTTTTTTCTGATTAGTCTCTGGGTGTTCTAAGCAGTGCATATGGACCTCACCCTTTTCCTTGCTTTTCTCAGCATGGTGGTGGGAGGAGCTATGCCCAATAGCATGGATGTTTTGCCAGATGAAGAGGATTTGGATTATGATACCTATTCCACCAAGAGTTTTCCACCAACAGAATCATAGAATTAGACAAATCAAAGGGGCCATTTTAGGCCAAGTCCAGTCACCTATCCTGTGGAGGAAACCAAATTGAAACATCTACAACAGGTGGCTGTCCAACCTGTGCTTTAGTATATCTAATGAAAAAGAATGTTGATGGGTACTTGGTTCCATTGTTGAACTGTTCTTACTGTTAGGAAGTTTTTTTTCTAACCAATCAGAATCTGCCTTGTGCAACTCAAAATGCACAAAGTGGCTAATATTTTCCTTTATCGGGAGGGTGGACCCCTTACAATCTATGATACCCTAGTACCACGAGATGACAGTGCTGGAATTTGATGGCAAAATAGCTGCATTTCAGCAAAACAATATTTTGAATAATTATTACGGTCTTTGACCAGCCTTTACAATAAAAGAAAATAGTTTAATTCAACAATTCATTGTCAGGAAAAAGGAAAACAAAATAGTAAAACAATATATCTAATTAAAAATTTTGCGTAATTGTATAGCTTGATCAAAATATTTGGCCACCAGGTATGTGAGTGTAGAATCAGCATCCCTTAAAAAGAAACAAACGTATGAAAGCCGGCTGGGTAACCTTGGGCCAGTCACACACTCTCAGCCTAACTCACCTCACAGGGTTGTGGGGAAAATAGGAGGGAGGAGTATTAGGTATGTTCGCTGTCTTAAATTATTTATCAAAAAAAATAATAAAGGCGGGATAAAAATAAAAAAATAAATCTATCAGTATGACCCACAAATTTAGAAATAATTGGGGAGATCAGAGCATGTCTTGGGGCATCATAAAAAGGACACCTTATGAGGACATGGGCAAGAGTTTCTACCTCCCTGGATCCACAAGGGCAAAGTCTCTGTGAATAAGGAGTCCCATGAAATCTTCCTGTCAGCAGTGCTGAAGGGAGGGCATCAAAGCAGGTTCTGGAAAAGGCCCATCTACAGCATAGCTTTCCAAACTGTGTGTCGTGACACAGTACTGTGTCGCCTGCCCCCGCAGGTGTCCCCAGGTGTGTTGCGTGAAAACCCGGAAGTGCTGATGGCACGCCACTGCTGCCACGTGCGGCAGTGCGCATGGGGGCAGAGTGCCATCAGGGCTTCCAGGTTTTTGCATGGCACACCAGGACGCTGCTGGTGCCACCGCTGCGGCACGCAAAAACCCGGAAGTGCTGCCGCTGCGGTGGCACGCGAAAACCCGAAAGCTCCATGGCGATGCACGAAAACCCAGAAGCACCACCGCTGCCACACGAGAAAACCTGAAAGCCCCTCGGGGGCGCACAAAAACCTGGAAGCGCCGCTGCTGCCGCACGTGAAAACCTGGAACCGCCGCGGCGGCGTTGCTTCCAGGTTTTCGCGTGCCACCGTTGGTGTGTTGCCAACGGGAAAAGTTCGGAAAGCCCTGATCTACAGTATATTTGCTTAGAGAGATTGTATAGATACCCTGCAGTAGAGGGTTTACGGCTATCGAGAATTTGGCGATAGAATTTGGGAGCACTGGTAATATTGGTGATCAGTGTCCCTAATTCATTCTTTTACTATTGATTTGGCCTTCTTCAGAGTTACAGTTGTAATCTAAATTATTCAACCCCCATTGCAAATCAGGTTTATTGTCAACATTTACAGACTTTCAGCTGTTTGCAATGAATAAATCAAACAAAAGCAATTGAAATAGCTCAACACATGAATGCTTCAAGTGGTTCCCCCAAATTCAACTGGAAATGCAACTTATAATGCATAGCTTTCCAAACTGTGTGTCGCGACACAATACTGTGTCGCCTGCAGGGCCCAGGTGTGTCGCGTGAAAACCCGGAAGCGCTGATGGTGCGCCACCGCCATGCACGGCCCCGCGCACGCCGGTGGCGGGCCATCAGCGCTTCCGGGTTTTCACACAGGACACCGCTGCTGCCACCGCTGTGGCGCGCAGAAATCCGAAAGTGCCGCGGTGATGGCGCGCAAAAACCCGGAAGCGCCACCGCCGCGGCACGTGAAAACCCAAAAGCGCCGTGGCGGTGGTGCTTCCAGGTTTTTGTGCGCTGCTGCTACCGCTACAGCGCTTCCGGGTTTTCTTGCGCGCCGCCATTGGTGTGTCGCCACGGGAAAAGTTTGGAAAGCCCTGTTATAATGACTTCTCCAGTCTCAAAATTATTCAATCCCTTCATGGCAAGCATCTTCAGTACTTAGTAGAGCACCCTTTTGCTGTTATGACCTACTGCAAACGAGATGCATAGCCAGACACCAGTTTCTGGTAGCATTCCTGAGGAATCTGAGTCCATTCCTCATGAGCAATGGCCTCCAGTTTAGTAATATTCTTGGGTTTGCGTGCTGCAACTGCCTTCTTTAAATCCCACCAGAGATTTTCTATGGTGTTCAAGTCAGGTGACTGCCACTGTAGAATCTTCCAGGACTACTTCTGCATCCAAGCCTTAGTGGAATTTGAGGTATGCTTGGGATCATTGTCCTGTTGGAAGGTCCAATGACGCCCAAGCTTCAGCTTCCTTACAGACGGCATGACGTTTTCTCCTAGGATTTCCTGATACTTCAAGGAATCCATCTTGCCTTCCACACGCTGCAGGTTTCCAGTGCCAGAGGATGCAAAGCAGCCCCAGAGCATCACCGAGCCACCACCATGCTTAACTGTAGGCAGTGTTCTTTTCAGCATATGCTTCATTCTTCTTCCTCCAGACAGACCGCTGATCCATTGGGCCGAAAAGTTCCAGTTTTATTTCATTGCTCCACAGAACAGAATCCCAAAACTTCTGTGGCTTATTTATATGATTGTGAGCATATTGGAGCCAACTTTTCTTGTGCTTTTGGGTCAGTAGCCGTGTACGTCTTGGAGTTGTGGCATGGCAACCTTCTGTGTTTAGTGCGTGCCTTACTGTGCTCACTGAAACCTCAGTGCCTGCTGCCACCAAGTCTTGCTGCAGGTCTTCTGCAGTCACTCGAGGGTTTCTCTCAACCTGCCTTCTCAGAAATCTGGTTGCAGCCATTGACAGCTTCCTTTTTCTGCCCCGTTCAGGTAGTGTAACCACTGTTCCTTTAACTTTGAACTTGCGAACTATGCTTCCAACGGTGTCTCTAGGAACATTCAGTGCCTTTGCTATCTTTTTGTATCCTGTTCCTTGTTTGTGAAGGGCGGCGATTTCTTCTCTTACCTTTTTGGACCATTCTTTTGACTTAGCCATATTTCTAACATGCAGTCAAATGTGACACTCAACAAACCCCTAGCCAGTTCAGGCATTTCATGTGTTCCAGCTCAAGCACACTTGGTGCAACTAATGAAGCCCTTGATTACTTGCATCAGGTGTGCTTGAGTCAACATCTGTTTTGCATACTGTGTGCTGCTGTGATGGATTCTATTCAGGGGTTGAATAATTTTGAGACTGGAGAAGTCATTATAAGTTGCATTTCCAGTTGAATTTGGGGAAACCACTTGAAGCATTCATTGTGTTGAGCTATTTCAATTGCTTTTGTTTGATTTGTTCATTGCAAAGCGCTGAAAGTCTGTAAATTTTGACAATAAACCTGATTTGCAATGGAGGCTGAATAATTTCGATTACAACTGTAGTTGGCCTACATTTATTCAGGCCTATATATATTCAGGAGAGAGGCCAAGACTGCAAAGCTCTTTTGTACAAGTACGGTGCCAATGAGATTGATAGCTGTCTAACAACAGCAAAGGCATCAGGCCTGTAGGATCGAACATAATTTTGAGTCCTGAAGTTAAAATCCTGATTCGGGCCTGAGCCTTAATACTTGGTACGTTAGCTTCAAGCCTCAAAACTACATTGGGGGTACATTTTGGGGTACCAAACAAAGACCTAAGGAAATTTGATTGGATAGTTTCATAAGCCCTTAGGTTTGTGTATGGGCCAAGTTGTATCCCATATAGTAGTTGGGCAACTGTTTTGGCCATAAACAGTTTAATCGCTGCTGGGATATAATTGGCCCCCTGTTGCCTGTAAAATTTTATTATTGCTTGTGAGCTCTTCTGGGCAGTAGAAGTAGCATAGTTTACCTGGGCTGTTACTTTCCTAGAGGCCTAAAATACTATGCCCAGGTATTTAAAACATTTAACTTGTGTTCATGGGAGTCGATTGTCTACTTTTGCTTTTGTCTTTTATTAGAGAAAACTAGGAGTTTAGATTTGACATAATTAATTATTAATTGCTCCTCATTACAGTAGGATGCCAGGGTTCTTAGTGCCCACTTCATGCCTATGGAAGACAAGGAGAGAAGAACTGCATCGTCTGCATAGAGTAGAATTGGGAGATGTCTATCAGCCAATTTACAGTAGGTGCATGGATATCAACTCTCCGAAGAGTTTTTATCAGAGAGTTGATATAAATGTTAAAAAGCAACGGTGCTAAAATGCATCCTTGTTTCACCCCCTTAACAGTCTGTATAAAATCAGAAAGGTCCCCTCCCTGGTTACATCCTACTCTAAGGCCGGTTATATCGTATAGCTTATGAATTAGGAGCAAGAGTCTTTTGTCTGTAGAGGATCTGCTCAGAATGTCCCAAAGTCTGACCCTTGAGATATTATCAAAAGCTGCCTTGAAATCAGTAAAGGCTGCATATAGATTCAGACCAGAGTGCTTAGTATATTTGTCTGCCAGGTGTTGAAGCACCAAACAATGGTCTATAGTAGATTGTCCCGGTTGGAACCCTGCTTGCTCAGGGTCAATTATTCCCTCATCTGTTACCCAGGTTTGGAGTTTGGTGAATAGGTACCTGGCATATAATTTGCTAATAATGTTCAGTAAACTAATTGGCTGGGTCATTTCTATCCCCCCTTTTATATAGGGCAGGGGTGGGGAACCTTTTTTCTGCCAAGGGCCATTTGGATATTTATAACCGGGGGGGTGGGGGGCGGGGTTTCTGGGATTTCTGTGGACTGGGGGCCGGAGTTTGCGGGTGGGAGCCAATCACAAGCACTGGGGGGTGGGGTTTGTGGGTGGGAGCCAATTGTGTGGAAGGGCGGGGTTTGCGGGCAGGAGCCCTGCAGGCCTTATACGGCCCACGGGCCTGATGTTGCCCACCCCTGATATAGGGGAACAATTATGGCTTCCCCCCAGTCCTCTGGAATTTTAGCTGTGTGGTTAATGTATGAAAAGAGCGAGGCCAATACAGGAGCCCACCAGTTTGAATTGGATTAATTAGCTCGGGCGGGATATGATAACTCCAGGGGGCTTTATCACACTTAAGCTGGTTAATAAGATTTTTAACTTCCTTGCATGTGATGTGGGGCCACTGCGGCAGTGAGGATAAGTGTAAATCCATCACATAGGTGTTAGCATGCGGATCGCAGTAGAGGGTTTGGGAATGATATAGCCAGATGCTTGAGGGAATACTACAGTGCACTTGTATGATGTCATTATGGGAACAATTAGTTATAATATGCCAGAATAGGGAAGGATTTTTTGACTTTGTAGCTTTGATTAACTGTGACCATTTTTTCTTCTGGTGTTGGGTTTTTTTCTTTCTGAGCAGGGCTTTATATTGTCTTTTCTGCTCCTTTAAGATTTGGATGGAATCTGGTGAATTGGCCTGCAGTGAGGTGGCATAGGATTCCAATAGTGCTACTTTAGCAGTGATACAAAATTTGTCTAACCAGCTCTTAGAATGCCATCCCATCCTGGTCGGGTTGGTATTTGCCTTCGTTACAAAAGGTTGGAGCTTAGCTATGAGGTTGTGATATACATCAAGTGTGCTGCTATCTTGTGGGGTGGTTGGGTCTGAGTGTGCCCCAAAGTTACTTTGGGCCAATTACTCTCTCTCAGCCCAATCCACCTCACAGGCATGTGGTTGTAGGGAAACATAGGAGGCGGGAGCATTAAGTATACCACCTTGAGTTGATCAAAAATAAGGGTGGGATGGCTTCCAGTGGGAATATGGCGGACTGAACAGCTGTGCCCGCGAGCTCCGCGGGCAGAACTGGCATCGTGGCAGTTTTTTTGGGCTCAGGCTGGTCTCTCCTATAGCCCAGAGCTTTTTTCCAGATTAAGGAAAAAGCTTGGAATCAACCCATTCGTCCTCTGGACAGTGAGTTGCAGCCAGGAGATCGTAGACAGTGGGCACGATTGACGGGTAAAGACTTTGCCGGGAGGCTGGGACTTCACCATTTCTGAGCTGCGCTGCAGCCCTTAAAGCAGTGCTTTCCAAACTGTGTGTCGCTCGCACTTTAGTGTGTCGCAACACACAGTTTATTTATTTATTTATTTATTTATTTATTTATCGTATTTATACTCCGCCTATCCCCTCCTAACGGAGGACTCTAGGTGGCTTACATACATCGTATTTCATATTTATACATTTCATATATAATACAACATTTAAACCGCGCGCTAAGGGAAGGGGTAAGGGAACCGACTCTTCTGTGGGTACTGGACTACATGTCCCAGAATACCTTGCGTCGGAGCCGGCTGCTGACGTCCTGGATGTTGCTGTTTCGGGATCCGTCATCTCTGCCGCCATTCACGAGATCTCCGTTCGGTGGGCGACCCCCGACAGGATGCCAGCAAATTCTCCCACTTAAGGTGGTACCCATTTATCTACTTGCTAAGCTTTCGAACTGTTGGGTTGACAGTTTAGTGTGTTGCGAAGCAGCGGCGCGCACGGCGGTGGTGGCATGCCATCAGTGCTTCTGCGTTTTAGCGAGCACGCTGCCGTGCGGCCCCCCACGCCACCGTCGTGCATGCGCGCTGCCGCCGTTGCCACCGTTGGTGTGTCACCAACGGCGGCATTTTGGAAAGCACTGCCTTAAAGGGACAGTAAGTCCTGCCACCCCATTTCTAAACCAAATTTATTTTTCTTTTTAAGTTTTGAATCCTAAGAGAGGCTTTCTACAGTAAGAAGAAGCGGACTCTCTTGGTGCTTATTGTTATTTCTGGATTAAATTTTCATTTTTTTTTAAAGTTTTGGCTTGTTTCCCATTTAAACATTAAGGACGACTGAGCATAAATAATCATCTCCCCGCTACTACTTTTGCATTTAATTTGAAGGATTTAACATTTTCCTACATGTTGAATCTGCCGTTTTGAGTTTTTAGCTTTCTGTTCACTTTCCTTAGGAGCTTTAGCTGTTGGTTAGCATACTTCCTTTTTTGTCAATATCACTCAATAACTCTTGGAAGTCTTTCATTAACCCATTAGCTTCTATCTGTGCTAGCCAAGTATCTAGGGGGCACCATAATCTACTGCCTGAAACATGGAAGAGTTTAAGGAGATTTTTTTAGAGCTGCGTTCCAAGCTTCGTTGTGATTTCAGATAGATTTTTCAAGATACCTGTCAAGCTATTCTACAAGATATTCAGGATATTGTAGAAAATATCAGTTCTAGAATATGTCAGCTGGCTGAAGACGTTCTGGAGCAAGAGTAAGAGTTCAATCAAGATGATTTTACTGACAGTGAGATTGGAGTCTTTGAGGAAATGCCAGGCGATGAATACACTTTGGTGTTGAAGGGGTTAAGATAGCTCAACTTGCAAGATACTGATGGGCTTGTTTTTCTGAGGAAATGTTTTGGGAAAGAAATGGCTCTGTTCTGTGGGAGGTTGTCTGCTGAGAAGTCTGAGTTCCTAAGGGGGGCAGTTGGGCTGTTTGATTTCTGTATGAAAAATGCCTTGTATGTAATATAAAGACAATTAAATGTTCTTGTTTATTTTGAGGTGGGATAAGAAATTAAGAATATGTATATGGATTGATATTAAGGCTTGTATGATTCCATTTTTCTTTAATGATTTACATTAAGATTTATTTTACTGCTTTTAAAGTTTGATCTTTTAAGATTTATAAGATATAATAATAAGTGTTTGGTTTTAGGTTTAATATGGTTAAGATTGTTATGGTATTATTAAATATAAAAGTAGATAATTTAAATGTTTTTATAATTTGATTTTTACTATAGTGGTCAGAAATATATAGAATAGTGAAGGAGGAAATATTTAGATGAATGTTTTTTTTGGGGGGGAGGGAAGTTGATTTGGAGGTTTATATATTTGTTTTATTTATTTTTTAATATATATATAAGGGGAAGGAGCAATTGTCTTTAGTGATTTTTATAATGTGCTAATGGAGTGACTTCTAGAAATAATGTGATCTTGGTTAGATATAGAGTAAGGGATTAATTATGGAAATTGCTGTATATTCTTGTTGAAAGTCGGAAGTCACCTTGTTATGTAATCTCTTAAAAATCTTTTTTCATTTTCTGTTTTTTCACTTTTTTTCTCTTTGTAGTTTTTTGCTTTTTTGTAGTTTTTATCTTTGCTTTAAACTTAATAAAATTCTTATAAAAATAAGGGTGGGATAAAATTAAATAAATATAAAGCTCATTTTTCTATTCAATTTATAAATTTGATAGAAATCTGATAAACATCTGTCTTTTTCAGATTGTAGTAACCATCCACAAACTCTTTCTTCTGGGTAAGTTGTTGTTACCTCTTTTTTGCATTCCCACTTCTTTTCATAGGTCAGGATATAGAATAGACATTGCCCTCTCTACTTTGTACAAAATTATTATGGAGAGGAAATGGCTATCAGTTAGATTTAAGTGTTTCGGTATGAGAAACTAGTCAGGTTTGTTAACTATTTTGTTGCTGCTTTCAGTTTTCTGCAGATGTTTAGGATATAGTGCCAGTATATTAAGGAGCTCTTGTTCTAAGCAGTTTACTGCTTGGAGGTAAACACCACAGAATAGTAATCTAAAACAGTGTCTGTTACAATAACGTTTCCATGCACAGTATTCTATAAGAATGAGATGCATTTGCTTATGCTCTGAGTAATTTATTCCTGTAGGGTTGGCATGAAAATTGAGACACTGTAGCTCAAAAGTTGGGGTTTTAGATGTTACAGATTGAATGCAAAACTGTGAATGACTGATTCAGCATCCCTTGCTATGGGACAAACCTCTTTTGCAGCAGCCATGCTATCACAAGAATTCAGTTTTCAAAACAACAGTAGAAAAACCAGCTGAATATGCTTGAATTGATTGTCTGAATTCTGACTTGTATTGTGATTGTATTTTTAAATTTTTGTCTTTCTTTTTTAGGCTGCCAAAAGATTTTTTTGGCAAAATTGAGCAAACAGAAGTAGAAACAATATCTTCAAAAGGTTCAAGTGGTGTATTACTAGGAAATTATGAAACAGAGGCTGGAAAGACAGAAGAGATGGCAAAAGAAATCAGAGAGAGCAACAGCAAAACTCCATTGCCAACCACAGCTCAGTGTGGATCAACTCCAGGCCTTGTTCCAAAATCAGAACTTGTAGCCTGTTTATCACCAGGTAAGACTAGCATTCATAGATACCATAGATACCATTCAAGGCTACTAGAGCAAAGATGACCCAAATATTAATACAAGCTTTATTTATCTTGGAGAAATGGTGTAGCTTCTAGGGATATGCAAAGCAGTTTGACACAAAATCCCTTGCCTTTTGCAATTCCTTTTTTTGTGGCGGGGGAAGTTCTCCTGTCTGGGCCAATATGGGGGGGCAGTCATGTCCCTACTAGCTTAGACTAGGTTGGGTTAATCTGGATGGACTTTTGGAGTAAAGCAGCAGGTGTTTAAGGAGCACATGGCACAGTGAGGAAGCCATTCTGGATATATGTAAGTCACATCAGGGACTGACTGGAGAGCAAGATATGAAAAAAATCATTGCTGCTTGGGACCGTTGCACTCGGCACTGGACTGGTATTTCTGCTGGTGTGGTGACTGGTGGTAAATATCAGGTTGCCTGCCTATCTGTCTCTATCTAATCTCCACATTCCACTCCCATTTTATTTTTATTTTTTAAGTTTCAGTTTTTATTCAGTACTGTACAGTAGGTTGTGGTTTAGCTAAATAGTAGTGAGAAAGAGAAGGATTCCCTTATCCCTCCCTTTCCACTGCTTTTCAGATCAACCCTTAATTTGAGTTTAAATGCCTGCCTCCTCCCCCAAATCAGTGCTTGAAGCAGATGGCAGTAATAGCGTAGTCCAATGTCATATATACCATAGATACCATTCAAGGCTACTAGAGCAAAGATGACCCAAAGATTAATACAAGCTTTATTTATCTTGATAGCAGTAATAGCGTAGTCCAATGTCATCAGACAGTTAATGGCTTTGCATAAGTAGCCATTCAGCATGGTGGAGGATACCAGATTCTGCTGCCTTCTCCCTTTGATTAGCCTTGATTCCCAGGTCTTCTCACAAAGTCATTCCAGCAGTATCACTGATGCAGGAAGCAGGGAGAAAGAGTTAGGTGTTCTGCATGGTGTTTTAGACAGGGTGGACTACATGCTTCTTACCCCTCCCTCATCATGCACTGGTGTTGATGAGATAAATATGAGGGAATATCTGCCTTGGTAAACTACTGTGTGCCTTGGCACACGACTGTGTGAGGGAACCTTTACCTTTACTATCTGCCTTGGTAGGCCTCAGCACTTTTCATGCCAAAGTCCTGAACATGGATGACATGGCAGATGACTTGTGCGTGGGTATGAACTAATAGTGGACCCAGCATATGAAGGTCAGTCTGTCGAGCAATTTATTGGCATCTCAGCTAGTGCTAACATTGCCACCAGTGCTTTTACAGACACATGCTGCAAGTTAACTGATTATTTTCATTGAAGTGTGAAGGAGAGGAGGAGGATGCAGGTTAAGCTCCACCTACTTCAACACTGGATCTCTTGGAATGTCTCCACTAATGGGTGTCTACAGCTGTGGCAAAGGAAGCAAATAATGAAATGAATCATGCAGACATTGGATTGCAAGAATATAATGGTGACATTTGTGTGATGATGAATTTATTTATTGCATTTATTGTAATTTTGGTGTCATCACAGTTTGCTGTGGATGCTGCTCTTTCCATCTGCCTGTTCAAACAGCAACTTGAGCAACTTGAGCAGCAATTGGATGTGGACAACTTGCCAAAGCACTCAACCTTTTATCAGCCTCCTCCTCTTCTCCCCACCCTGAGACTTTCATCAGGGACATGAAAGTGAATACCCTGCTTCCTGTCACTACTATGGCAAACAGAGAGCAAAGGCTCTTAACTTGGATGCTTTGTCTGAAGTGGAGTAAAGCAAGCTCTACTACAGTGGCTCAGGGCCAGTGGGAAGGACATTTCCCTCAGTGTTTAATGTAGCCTCAGTTTGGACCAATGCCAATCATCCTCTGCCCTTGAATAAAATAGCTTACAGAATGAAACTATTTTCTTAGTTTAATCAACTATGGAAAGATAGACTGTTCCAGAGCAAGTGAGAGTGAAAGAGAGCAGGACCATAGGTTTCTATAGCTGTCCAGCCACTTGAATATCTCATCACATTCATGGTAGAAAAGGCAGAAGAGGAGTAGGAGCCTTTCCAAGAGGCAAAGTGGCAAGAGTGACTTTAGCCAGAGGGCAGGGTAGGATAAACAATAAAACAAAACCCCTGCGCCTTAAGCATCTCTTGGGATGCCCCACAGCAGGCTCAGTTGCCCTCCTTCCATACTATCTACCTATACAATCCTATCCCAGCGCCTCAGTAAAAAGCCAGGTCTTAACGGTCTTCCAAAAGGCTAGAAGGGTGGGGGCCTATTGAATTGCTGGTGGGAGGGTGTTCCACAAGGTAGGGGCGGCCACGGAAAAGGCACGCTTCCAAGGTCCCAATAGATGGCAAGATTTGAGGGAGAGGATCTGGAGCGTGCCCACCCTATCTGATCTAGTGGGACAGGCAGATATTCTTAGGGAGAGGTGGTCCCGCAAATAACCAAGTCCCATGCCATATAGGGCTTTAAAGGTGATAACCAGCATGTTGTATTGCACCCGGAAGAAAACTCGGAACCAGTGCAGCTTGCACAATAAAGGTATAACATGGAGACATAGAGTTACTGACTAAATTAGAAGAACAAAACAGATTGCTGGAGACTGACAGCAAATCATTGAGATCAGTAAATGGATCAAGAAGAAATAGTGAGTCCTCATTTGTGTTTAGCTCATCAGCTTCTAGCAATCTTAGCCATCTTGAAGAAGATTCCTGGATCCTCTGGGGGAGAATAGTAGATGAATGGGAAGATATACACAAAAAGGAAGAGAAACAGATTAAGGAATTTGTTCAAAAAGGGATACCACATCACTTCTGAGCAATAGTTTGGCAGCTTTTCTGCACAGCTCAAAATATGCCAATTAAGGATCAATATTAAGAACTCTTGAAAATGACTTCACCTTGTGAAAAGCTCATAAGAAGAGACATTGCTAGAATGAACATGACTTTTTTAAAAGAAAAAGATAGCCTGGGGCAGAAGGTTTTATTTAATATAATGAAGGCATATTCTTTAGTGGATTGTGAGGTTGGTTACTGCCAAGGAATTGCTTTTATTGTTGGATTGCTCCTTATGCAGAAGCCAGAGGAGGAAGCATTTTGTGTGTTTGTTAAATTAATCAATGCAATATTTGAATCCATGAGTCTTACTGTGGATGAATGTGACATCATTCTAAAATGTGACATTCTAAAATTTGACATCATTCTAAAATCTAAATTTTAGATTTTAAATCTAAATAATTCTAAAAAGTAAATTGATAAGACTTCTATAGATCCCTAAGTTGAGGGGAAAACCAGAAGATGGAAAATTATATGCCTGGTCACTTTTCTTCTGTTAACCTCTCAGTGCCATATCTTTACTTGCTTACAGCCATACCAAGAGGCACCTTTCCTAGTTACTCACTTCACAGGGACATTTTAAAACTGGGACAGAAACGCCAGCACAAAATTATTTGAGCCATTGGCCAGATGTTACCAGATACAGAGAGAAGGATCTCTGGATATATTTGCTAATAGATGATAGTGTCAACTTAGGGGTAAGGAGGGGGGGGCAAAAAAAAACAGGACTCATTTTTGCCTTCAAGTGCTATTGTGTATGATGATGAAAATCCTGCCCTATTTATAATGAACTACATTAATTTAATCTCCAATCTGAAATCAGAATTTCCTGCCCAGTTCTTTCTGAATTTGATCTAGTGGTGTTGATTTACATGGAAAGAACTGTTCGCCAACCTTAATTTCTCTCTTTTTCAGTTTATTCTCTGTACTATTCACTATTAATATATCTATTTTAGTAGCAAATTATATATTTCTCAGGCAGTGCTTCTTTTAAATATATCCTTGTGTTTTGTAGACTACGTGGACAACAGCGCTTTAGCTACTCCTCTGCTGTCCCATTCAGGATCTGTACAGAAGGCAGAATCACAAGAAAAACTTGTTCAAAGGTCAAGTATCCAGTATAAAAAATTAAGTCTAATATTTTAATCTGAATTATTTCCCCCCCTTAGTTAGAGTTAAGTATGGACCAGTGCATTTAATTTAATTTAATTTAATTTATGCTGTCAGAAAATTAAATTACATATTATAGCATTACAGGTAGTCCTCACTTAGCGACCCCAATTAGGATTGGCAACTCCATCACTAAGTAAAACATCATATGACCACAATGGACTTGCAATGTCACTTCCCATTTGGTTGTTAAGTGAGACTGCGGGTCGTTAAGCAAGACATCACATGACCACAACTTGCAATTTAACTGCTAGCTTCCCCATTGATTCTGCTTGTCAGAAACTAGTTGTGAAGCATGCAGATGTCGATTACGTGATAATGGGATGCTGCAACGGTTGTAAACGTCCACCGGTTGTGAAGTTCCCAAATATCGATTGCATGATTCTGAGGATGCTGTGATGGTTGTAAATGCGAGGACTGGTTGTAAAGTTACTTTTTTAGTGCTGTCATAACTTTGACATTAAGTTTGTCATTAGGCAAGATCTATCTGTAGTTATTACAAATTCTGAAATTCAGTATCTCAAAATTTATAACAGAGTTTTATATTAACTTGTACCCTCAATTTTGTGTTGTTATCCATAAATATGTTCCAGATATATCCTGAGATTTGGGGCAGAGGTTCCTCACTGAGTACCTAAAAACCGATGCCAAAGTCTAGAATGGTTTTGCCACAAAGCAAAGTTTTTTACCCCTGCATGTCCAAACATTATCCTCTGGGGTTTTGACAGGAAGTATTTGCCATTGGTTTCTTTACAAGGTTCAAATAGAGAAAGCTTTGCATGGAGCCTCTTTAAAATAAGCTGAATTAGTTCTGGATATGTAACA
Organism: Charina bottae; assembly: GCA_023362775.1. NCBI lineage: Eukaryota > Metazoa > Chordata > Lepidosauria > Squamata > Charinaidae > Charina > Charina bottae. The sequence goes on along the minus strand of JALMGJ010000028.1, from coordinate 2,936,911 downwards.
TCTGTTTATTTGATGAAGAGGTTTGCATAAAGGATTGCATCTAGGTTTCCAGGCCTAGTTTAAATTACTGTATCTCATCTGGGTAGCATATGCTTAATACTGTTTCACTCTAATTTACACTCTGTACCTACTCGACCTCCCATTATCATATTTAAAATAGTTAAATTGGAAGCACAGTTGGAAGTTAGGAAGCTTCTAGTGGAGGTAGTATATTTTCAGATGCAATTCAAGGTGCTGGTCCTTTAAAGCCCTGTGTGCAGGTTAGTTGTGGGACCACCCTCCCTGAGGGTTTATGCCTGTCCCTCCAGATCATAGCACTTAAATTTAGGCTAGTTTGTTTATTTATTTTCTATCCCACCTTTATTATTTTTATAAATAACTCAAGGCGGCGAACATACCTAATTCTCCTTCCTCCTCCTATTTCCCCCACAACAGCAACCCTGTGAGGTGAGTTGGGCTGAGAGAGAGTGACTGGCCCAAGGTCACCCAGCCGGCTTTCATGCCTATGGCGGTAGTTACAATTGAGACACGAGCTTGGGTCAACTTATTTAACTATTGGCTCAAATTAAGACTTGTTCCAGCTGATTTAGCTCTTCTCATCCTCTAAAGGGTTTTCCATCTCTTTGGAAGAGGACATTATATGAAATACTCACTTAGATGGGTTATCCCCAGATTTTTAGTATCTTTGGGATTTTATACAGTGAAAATGAGTCCTAGATAATATGTTTGGGAGAATTTGTGGTTCCCTAATATTTTAATATGTGAGGTTTAAGAAAAAGGGTGTTCCTGAAGGTTATCTTTTCAGCTTTCTATTCCCCAGCCGTTGGAGGACCTTCCTATGCCCTCACTGTGGGAGGTTGTGTGGATCCAGAATTGGCCTTTATAGCCACTTACGGATCCACTGTTAAAATTTTACCTTTGGAAGACAATCTTACTTGGCTACGAGTGATCACCAATGATGATGATGGTTAGCCCTACTTGAAGGAAGATATTTTAATACCTCACTTGTGTTTTCACAGATGGAGTGATGTTGGTGGGGCATGTTCTTTTGTACTGCAAGTTTTGATAGAGATACTTCCTTTTTTTATAATCATTCCTGTTTCAGGGAATATTCAGCAAGTTCAATAAATGTTACATATATTCTGTGACTTCAGTAGCAGGCAATTTTTCAGTTATTAGTGATTGCTTATGCAGTACAGAAACATTTTACCAATTCAGTTAGTTTTGTTAGTTTTAGGTAAAATCTGTATTTGTTAATATAATGTAGACATGTCAAAATTGTGGCTGAAGATATGATGGCAATGTTTGTTTCATATTTACCTTGTTTTTGTTAGCCTTTGTGCTGGTCTGTCCATATAAAAATTCATTCATTTTGTAATGGAGCCATATATGCAAATATTTTGGATATTAACTAAAAGAGACATCCAGAGATTAATATAAATTATTATTTTTAATATCATTTTTACTAAAGACGTTTTCAAAAGAATAAAAACAATACAAATTTTTGAATTGAAGAAAAAAAGAATAGGGAAAAGTAATAAAGTCTAAAAGAAAGCAAGCAAAGGAAATAGAAAAGAAAGGAAAAGAAAAAAGTAATAAAGAAATGGCATCCTGTCTTAATTAAGGGGTGTGATGGCTCAGTGGTTAAGATGCCAGGCTTGTCGATCGGAAGGTTAGCGGTTCGAGACCCGAGCACCGCGTGACGGAGTGAGCTCCCGCACTCGCCTCAGCTCTTGCCAACCTAGCAATTCGAAAGCATGCAAATGCAAGTAAATAAATAGGTACCACTTTGGTGGGATGGTAACAGCGTTCCGCGCATGTCATGCTGGCTACATGACCGTGGAAGCGTCTTCGGACAGCGCTGGCTCTTTGTCTAAGAAATGGAGATGAGCACCACCCCCTAGAGTCGGACACGACTGTGCAGGGGAAAACCACCTTTACCTATCCTATCTTAATAAGTACATTTATATTTTACCCTCTCTCTCTAAGGTTACATCATAATTTCCTTTTTTCCATAATCTATCCTTTCTAATCATCAAATCACCAGTTCATTTTTTTCTTTTTTCAGCAAAAAGTCCATAAGGGGTTTCCAGTCAGAAGACACAATAAAAAGTCCTTAATCTCACAACACATGGACACACTCAACCATACTTTGAACTAGGAAACTTTAGTTTCCAAGCTAAATCCAAAATGCTAGGGAATTCTTGGAAGCTTGGCATTCAGACGAATCAGCCATCAGTAGACAGATAGAGATAAACCATATTTACACACCATTCAAAAGAGACAATAAAAAAGCTAAGAAGGAGAGGAAAAGACCAGAACACATCCTCCCCAGCAGCCAACACCCAGATAAGCAGGGATTAACACCAGATGAACAATCAAGCAGAAAACAATACCCCAATCAAGGAACTACCAAGGAGAAAACCACACCCCCACCAACACTGGTAGGGCAAGCTACTGTATATAAACAGGGAGCAAATCCCACACTCACTAGCACTGATGATGTTACCTAGTCAGGTAATGAAACGTCTGCAAGCAGACAACCAAAGCTCAGAGAGCACCAACGACTCCACAGTTCAACCCTGAGCTACATATATTCTCTTCTATTGGAACATAGTGTGAATTTCAATCCTTTCAACCACATGTTTTCCCGCTGTTCCAAGAATATGTTATAATCAAAGTTCTTAGCCCATTTTACCATACACTTTCACTTGTTCTTCCTCCATTTCAGATTTCAGCAAAAGTTTATACATTTTAGCAATTACATGTTCATAATTTGTACATAATTCAACTTCAACTTCTGTCTTCTGCTCAGTTCTAAATATTCTGTTGTCTGCTTTAAATCTTTCTCTTAATTGTACATATGAAAACCATTGAAAACTTCAAATCAGGCAATCCCAATCCTCGTTCCTTTGCATCTTGGAGGACTTTGTATTTAGCCCTTGGTTTTTTTCCTTGTCATACAAACCTAGATACTGTATATCTTTCTGCCATTGCTTAAATGGTGCATCGGTTGTCAAAATAGGTATTGTTTGAAAAAAAAATTCTAGGCAATACATTTTTATCACAGAGATTCTCCCCAACAGTGACAATTATAATTTCTCCCATGTTAACATATCCTCCTTAATTTCATGTCTTAACATAATTTTTCTGAAATAACCTACAATTCATATTAGTCATAGTAATACCCAAGTATCTCACTTCTTTCTCAATCTTAAAACCAGTATTTTCCATCAGTTTCCTTTGATTTTCCATTTTCATATTCTTTGTGTTAATATAAATTATGACTGAACCAAAGTAATGCTTCCTGGCATTTATATAAATAAAAATAGATATGAACATCCATACATTTGCTGTTGCTACCATCATTATTAGAGAGCTTAAGGCCCTCAGTCCCCCATGACTGAATATTATTTTTAAAACTTGTCAAAGAGTGAGACAGTGTTTCCAGTCAGTAGATGAAATATTTCAGTGAGTTGGCTTTGGAAGTGTACAATAATGTCTATTTATGTGTTCTCTGCAGTGGAAATCAACATATAGAATATGATTTGTTTTTATTGGATATACAGTAGATTTCTTGTTGGTTTGGTATTTCTTTCATTATATTCCACACTTTGCTTCTAAGAATCTAACAGCATCTTGAAAGATATCACCTTGCCAAGCTGTACAGTTGTAGGCATCTTGCCAGTCTGCCCTAGAAATCAAAGCAGACTTCTGTCATAACAACTTGTACTCAAAATTGTAGTCCTTTTTTATAAGAACTTTATTTTCAAAATATAATTATAATACAAAATATAGAATATAGAAAAGTTAGAGCATAGAACTAAAGAAAAAAGAAAAAAAACTATAAAAGTGCAAGCAGATAGAAAACAGAAACAGAAAGTGACTTCCGACTTTCTCCAATACAGATATGAATAAGTTTACAAATATAGTCTCTTACCATTGAGTAAACTTTAGTAACATTATTTCTGTCAAAACAAACCATTTAAGATCTCACAGAAGAAGATGAAGTTTTGACAAGGATGGGGATCTTTCTACTGACAGCAAGTTTGAAGTAATGTCAGAAGATGATTACATTTTGGTGCTGAAGGGGTTAAAGCGACAGTCTGAGCTGCAGATAACAAGGAGAGTCGTTTTTCTGGGGAAATGTTATGGCTTTCTCAGGGAATGTTTTGAGAGAGAAGAAAATCATCTTTGTGGGAGTTTTTTTGCTGAGAAGTCTTGAGTTTTTCTCGTCTCGAGAATTGAGATTCTAGCTAAAATGGAACAACTTTATGAAAATACTATGATGGAAGAAGACGACTTGGAAAAGGCGATTTTACTGCTGTGAGGGAGATTGAAATATTCTCAACTGAAAACTCTGGATTGGTGTTTATGGGGTTAAAATGATTGTTTAACCTTAAGACTGCACAAGGAACTGCCAAGCTGGGGAAATGTTACGATTATTTCAATCAATGTTATGGGAAAGAAGAGTATGTTATATGGGAGTTGTTTTTTTTCTCTTTCGCTGGAAAGTTTGTATCTTTAGGGGTTGTTGGGTTGTTGGATCTTTGTAAAAAAATGCTTTTGGTGTAATGGTGAAATATTTAAGTTCCTTCACCCTGTAAACATTTCCAACAGACATTCGTTACACCATTATACATTTTTGACAACTTATCAGGGGTTAAATACCAGCGATACATCATTTTATAAAAATTCTCTTTTAAGTTGTAATTCAAAGTAAATTTCAAACCTTTAGTCCACATATTTTCCCATTGCTCCAACATAATATTATATCCAAAATTCTTAGCCCATTTAATCATACATTCTTTAACATGTTTATTTTCCAAATTCATCTGTAACTACAGTTTATACATCTTTGTAATAACATGTTCATCATTTATACAAAGTTCCATTTCAAATTGAGTTGTTTCATTAACAAATTTAAAATTCTTTTTATCCACTTTAAAACGTTCTAACAATTGCACATAATTAAACCAATGACATGTAAAACCTTCCAACTCTAACATTTCCCTTGTTTTAAGTTTCAGCTCACCCTCTTCAAAGTTTAACAAATCTTTATAATTTAACCAACTTGTTCCTCCCACATTTTTTCTTCTAACAAATGCTTCTTGGGGTAATGGTACATAATGGTACATTAGGAGACAATCTTACCTTATATTTGTTCCAAACCCTCAGTATGGCACTCCTAACAAAATGATTTTTAAAATCCTTATTTTAACTTTAACTTTATCATACCACAAGTAGGTGTGCCACCGAAATTTCAGTTCATGTCCTTCAAGTTGTAATAATTTCCTGTTCTTCAAAGTTATCCATTCCTTTATCCCAAGCAAACAACAGGCATCAAAATAAAATTTTAAATCAGGCAAACCCAAACCACCTCATTCTTTGGTATCCTGTAACAATTTATATTTAATTCTTGGTTTCTTACCTTGCCAAATGAACTTCAAAATATCTCTCTGCTATTGTTTAAATGGTAAATCTGTCATCAAAATCAGTATAGTGTGAAAAAGAAACAGCATCCTAGGCAAAATATTCATCTTAATCACAGCTATTCTCCCCATAAGAGAATTGTAATTTTTCCCATCTTAGCAAATCCTTTTTCACATCATCTTAGCAAATCCTTTTTCATATCATTCCAAATTTTAACATAATTGTTCTGAAACAACATACTATTTTTAGTTGATAAGATCACCCCCAAATATCTAACCTTTTTTTCAGTCTTGAAACCAGTCTTACCCATCAACAATTCTTGGGTGGACGAGGTCATATTTTTGGTTAACATTTTTTTTTTATTTACTTTAAGACCTGCCAATGACCCACATCCTTTCAGTTTCTTTTTTTTAATATATTTTATTGAATTTTAAATATACATAGATAAAAGTTTGAAAAGGAAAAAGAAATAGAAATGTGTAGTAAAGTAACTAGAAAAAGAGAAAGATGAAACATAGAAATTAGTCAACTTCCGATTTATCTCTGGTCATAGTAATTTAACAAATAGTCTCTAACATGCTAGGTCTATATATAACATTGTAAAACATTTCCTGTCTAATATATCAATTTATATATATTTTAATCTTCAAAACCCCATGTAAGCTTTACCCCTCCTGCATTTTGCAAATAGTCCATTAATGGTTTCCACCCTTTAAGAAAATAATAATTTGTATTTTCTTTTAATAAACATGTCAATTTATCATTTTCTGCCATTTCCATTACTTTTAACATCCAGTCCTGTATCATAGGTATAGTCTGATTTTTCCAATTTTGTGCATATACAAGTCTTGCTGCTGTAACCATATATTGCATAATTCTTGTAAATTTCTTTCCTATTTGTTCTTCTGTTATTCCCAATAAAAATAGTTCTGGTTTATATGGAACTTGAATTTGTAAAATATTTTGCATCAATGAATGTATCTGAGTCCCAAATTTCTTAGCAATCTCACAAGTCCACCACATATGATAAAATGACCCCTCTTTTTTTTTACATTTCCAACATAAGTTGGAAACATTCCCATACATTTTAGCTAACTTTTGTGGGGTCATATACCATCTGTACATCATCTTGTAGAAATTTTCCTTCAAATTATAGCACAAGGTAAATTTTAATCCTTTAATCCACATATCTCCCCATTGTTGCATTTGAATATTATGACCAATATTTTTTGCCCATTTAATCATGCAATCTTTAACTTGTTCCTGTACCATTTCACCTTTTATTAACAATAATTTACACATTTTAGCAATTAAATGGTCATCTATCTCACATAGTTGTATCTCAAATTCTGATTTATTTTGTTCAAATTCAAGGTCCTTTTTGTCTGATTTAAATTTTTCTACAAGTTGCATATATGAAAGCCATTGGAAATTGTATCCTTCAAAGGCCAGATCTTCTTTTGATTTAGTTTTATATTGTCCTTGTTCTTTTTTTAAAAAGTCTTTGTAAGTCAACCATTTATCTTTAACTCTTACTTCTGTTCTATAAAATGCTTCCTGTGTAGAAATCCATAAAGGTCTTTTATAACATAAAGTTAGTTTATATTTATTCCAAATTCTTAACAAAGATCTTCTGATGTAATGATTTTTAAAATCCACATTAACTTTCACTTTGTCATACCACAAATATCCATGCCATCCATATCTTAATTCATGTCCCTCCAAGTTCAATAATTTTTCATTTTTCAAAACTATCCACTCTTTTATCCATACCAAACAGCAAGCAGCATAATATAATTTCACATCCGGTAAACCCAATCCGCCTCTTTCCTTTGAATCTTGCAGCACTTTATATTTTATTCTTGTTTTTTTCCCTTGCCAAATAAACTTAGAAATATCTCGCTGCCATTGTTTGAAAGGTTCTTCTGATGCCAATATAGGTAATGTTTGAAAAAGATATAAAATTTTTGGCAAAATACTCATTTTTATTGCTGAAATTCTACCTAATAATGATAAGTGTAATTTTTCCCACTGATCCAAATCTTTTTTAATATCTGTCCAAAGCGGAATATAGTTATTCTTAAATAACTTGACATTTTTAGCTGTTAAGTATACTCCCAAATATTTTACTTTTTCTTCCATTGAATATCCCGTTATTTCTTTCAATTTCTCTTGTTGATGATGATCCAGGTTTTTGGTCAAAACTTTTGTTTTCTGTAAATTCACTTTAAACCCTGCTAACAATCCAAAGTCTTTTAATTTCTGTATCAATAATTCAATTCCATCTAGTGGGTTCTCTAAGGTAAAGACTAAGTCATCAGCAAATGCTCTTAATTTATAAACTTCTTTTTTAACCTTAATACCATGAATATCTTCGTCTTGTCTAACATCTCGCAATAAGACCTCTAATACCAATATAAATAAAAGTGGAGATAACGGACAACCTTGTCTTGTACCTTTTTGGATTTCACATGGTTTACTAAATTCTCCATTAACAATTATTTTTGAAAATTGGGGAGTATATATTGATCTAATCCATTTAATAAAATTTCTTCCAAAATTCATATTTTCTAACACTTTAAACATAAAAGGCCAATTTAAATTGTCAAAAGCTTTTTCAGCATCTATAAATATCAAGGCAGCTTGTTTTTCATAGTGTTGTTCCAAATATTCCAATATATCTAATATATTTCGGACATTGTCACGGATCTGTCTCTTAGGCAGAAATCCTGCTTGATCTTGATGTATAAAGTTTTTAAGAATATTTTTCATTCTTTCTGCCAATATAGTTGTAAAGATCTTACTGTATAATCATTGTTCAATAAAGATATTGGTCTATAATTCTTAGTTAAAGTCAAATCTTGTTCTTTAGGGATCAATGTTATATGTGCTTCTCTCACTCGCTGGATCGTCACCTTGTGGTGAGTGGGCTTGTGTGTTCCCAATGAACCCTGTGAGCGAAGCCGTCGGGAGTCATGTACTCCTGGCAGGGTCACCCATGGCGGTAAGGTCCAGGGGGAGGAACCAGACAAAGAACGATCCAAGAAAGTCCTCAACGGCAGAACATGCGGAAGATAACAAGGTGTATTGTTACAACGGCTGTGAAGGCGGATGAAGGCTGCAGCAGACAAAAGGTCACCAATCGTCATGGTATCCATGCCATTGGATTAGAGCCTTTTTCTGTGAAGGTTGTGTGCTGATCGTTGTGCACCGATCTCCACACATAAAACAAATTCACGCACAGGGGTCTTCCAACCACACCAAACCCAAAACAACCAAAAGTCCCATGGCGACTGACGAATGGCAACGGGGGCAGGACTGTGAAATCCGGAAGCTCCTAGTCATGGACCAGCACATGGGCGGTGGATACGGATTCAGTCGCCCTGACTCAAGGATCGAGGCAGTTGAGTAGTTCGGCAGCTGTATCCACGACTGAGCAGCCCTATTTAGGATCCACTCTGCTCACCCCATATGGGGAGGGGGCTAGAAAAGGTGCCCTAAACATAGTCTGCCTCATTTTCTCCTTGACTGGATTACCGCGACCAGTGGGGTCACCATCTAGCGGTCGTAAAAAACACATGAATTTTGGAACATGGAATATACGGAAACTGCAAGACAATATGGATAGTGAACGACCTGAATGTAGGACTGCCATTATTGCAAGGGAGCTGAGACGTTTTAATATCGATATAGCAGCACTCCAAGAAACTCGAAGAGCAGGAGAAGGACAGTTGAAGGAAGAAAAAGGAGGTTATACCTTCTTTTGGAAAGGACTGCCTGAACAAGAACGACGAATACATGGGGTAGGCTTTGCTATCAAAAACGACCTTGTGAAGCTCTTGTCAGAAGTTCCCACTGGGATTAACGAACGACTCTCAACTCTGCGAATAAAACTCGCCAAAAACCAACAGGCAACTATCCTAAGTGCTTACGCACCAACACTAGATGCAGATGAGGATATCAAGGAAAAATTTTATACCCAGCTGGACACCATCTTATCAGAGATACCAAAGGAGGATAAAATTATCCTCCTGGGCGATTTCAATGCAAGAGTTGGGCGTGATTTTGATTTGTGGCCAGGGATCATTGGGAAAGAAGGAGTTGACAACAGCAACACGAATGGAATTTTACTTCTGACTAAATGTGCAGAGCATAACCTTGTCATTACTAACACACTCTTTCGCCAGAAAAATAAATTTAAAACATCATGGAAGCACCCACAGTCGAAGCACTGGCATCTTTTAGATTATGTAATTGTCCATGCTAGAGATCGCCGTGATGTACTTCTCACCAGAGCCATGACGAGCGCCGATGACTGCTGGACAGACCATCGATTAATTCGATCCACGATGGCCATAAAGATTGTCCCTCATCGTAGGCTCCAAGGAAGAAAACCAAGGCGTAAAATGAATACCCTGGCCCTTCAAGATCCTATTAAATGAGCTTGCTTTCAATCAACTCTCAAGGAACATCTGCCTATGGAACTTCCTGAAAATGTTGAGGAACACTGGATTAAATTGAAGACTTCTATTATTTCAGCCTGTGAACAAACTATCGGATACCAGACTAAGAGACATCAGGACTGGTTTGATGAGAACGATAGTGAGATTGAACATATTATTGACAAGAAAAGGAAAGCCTTCCAGATATGGCAAAAAGATATTAACTGTGCCGTTAAGAAAAAAATCTACGCCAGTGCAAAGGCAGAAGTCCAAAGAAGAACTAGAGAACTTAAGAACATATGGTGGATAAAAAAAGCCCAAGAAACCCAACATTTTGCAGATGCTCATGATGCACGGAGCTTTTTTAATGCCATAAAGGCCATCTATGGACCAACAAACCATGGTACAAATCCCTTACGCTCAGTAGATGGTGCTAAACTTCTAAAGGACAAAGAGTCTATTGCACTGCGCTGGAAAGAGCATTACTACAATCTCCTTAATCGTCACTCTACTGTGGCTGATGAAGTCTTCTTGCAAATCCCACAAAAACAAATAAGAGATGAGCTTGCAGTACCCCCTAGTTTGGAGGAAGTCAGCAAAGCCACTAAACAAATGAAAAATAACAAAGCTAGTGGACCTGATGGGATTCCTGCTGAAGTCTTTAAAGAAGGCGGGCCTGAACTTACACAACCACTTCATAAGCTCATTGAAAAAATCTGGATGAGGGAGGAGATTCCAGCAGACTTTAGGGATGCCATAATTATCACTCTCTTTAAAAAGGGTGATAGAACAGACTGTGGAAACTATCGAGGCATCTCCCTTCTAGCCACAGCAGGCAAAATCCTGGCAAAGATCATTGCAAACCGTCTCCTATCTGTATCAGAAGACATCCTCCCTGAAACGCAAAATGGCTTCCGCCCTTCCAGGGGAACAGTGGATATGATCTTCACTGCACGACAGCTTCAAGAAAAATGCAAGGAGCAAAACCGCCCTCTGTACATGGCGTTTATTGATCTGACTAAAGCTTTTGATACTGTAAATCGTACTGCTCTCTGGACCATCCTTCTGAAAATCGGATGCCCTGATAAATTTGTGAACATCTTGCGATTACTCCATGACGACATGATGGCAACAATCCTGAATAACAATGGCTCTCAAAGCGATCCATTTAAAGTGGAATCCGGCGTTAAACAGGGATGTGTTATTGCTCCAACCTTATTCGCTATCTTCATCGCTATGATTATGCACCTTGTTGAAGAGAAACTTCCTACTGGTGTAGAAATTATATATCGAACAGATGGAAAGCTTTTTAATCTTAGTAGGCTGAAAGCAAAAAATAAGGTAATTGCAACTTCTGTTATAGAACTTCAATATGCTGATGATAACGTAGTCTGTGCACACTCCGAGGAAGATCTTCAAACTATCCTAAACATCTTTGCAGAAGCATATGAAAAACTCGGCCTCTCGATTAACATTAAAAAAACCAAAGTGCTTTACCAGCAAGTTCGAACCAATCCCTCCGCAGCGCCATCAATCCAGCTTAAAGGTGTGTCACTAGAAAATGTCGATCACTTTTCTTATCTCGGCAGCCATCTATCTACAAAAGCCGACATGGACGCTGAAATTCAGCATCGCCTGAGCTCTGCGAGTGTAGCTTTCTCCCGAATGAAGCGTAGAGTGTTTGAGGATCGGGACATTCGCAGGGAGACCAAAATGCTTGTTTACAAAGCCATTGTACTACCAACCCTTCTGTACGCCTGTGAAACATGGACCCTCTACAAACGCCACCTCCAACTTCTTGAAAGATTCCATCAATGCTGCCTCCGAAAAATTCTGCAAATTACTTGGGAAGATAGGCGGACTAATGTTAGCGTATTAGAAGAAGCGAAAACCACCAGCATTGAAACAATGATCATCCAACATCAACTTCGCTGGACCGGTCATGTTGTTCGAATGCCTGACCATCGTCTTCCAAAGCAGCTACTTTACTCCCAACTTAAGAATGGAAAACGGAATATTGGTGGAGAGCAAAAGAGATTCAAAGATACTCTCAAAGCTAATTTAAAAAAATGTAATATCAGCATTGAGAACTGGGAAGCCCTAACTCATGAGCGTTTCAATTGGAGGCCATCCTTTATTAATGGCGCTATGGACTTTGAAGAAGCACGAGTACAGGGCGAAAGGGAGAAAAGAGCTAAAAGGAAGGCACGTCAGGCAAACCCTCATCATGACCGTCTCCCACCCGGAAAACTATGCCCCCACTGTGGGAGGTTGTGCGGATCCAGAACTGGCCTTTACAGCCACTTACGGATCCACCGTTAAAATTTTACCTTTGGAAGACAATCTTACTCGGCTACAAGTGATCGCCAATGATATGTGCTTCTTTCCAAGTCTCTGGCATTGTTCCTGTTTCCAAAATCAAATTCATAGTCATCTGTAAAAGTAAACATAATTCATCTTCAAAACATTTATAATAAGCTGCTGACAGGCCATCCGGTCCTGGCGCTTTTCCACTACTAATTTTCTTAAAAGCCTTTACCATTTCCTCTGTTGTTATAGGATTGTTAAGCGTTAATCTTTGTTGGTCATCAAGAACAGTTAGTTTCTGTTTACTCAGGTATTCTTCAATATCTATCAAATTGACTTCTTGTTTTTTATATAGTCTTGAATAATAATCATAAAAAGCTTCTTGTATATCTATATTATTCACCATAACTTTTCCTTCATGTTGTATTTTGGAAATTAATTTTTTTTGTCTTTGTTTCCGTAATTTATAAGCCAACCATCTGCCTGGTTTATTAGCATGTTCAAAATATTTTTGCTTTGTAAATTTCATTTGAGTATCTCTTGTGTCAATATCATCGATATCTGTTTTTGTAAAAAATTAATTTGAGTGGGCAGAATATCATCCATTGGCTTGTCTCTTAAACATGTCTGTTTATTTTTTATTTCATCTAAAATCAGTTGAATTCTCTCTTGTTTCTTTCTCCTCATTTGAGCATTATATTGAATAAAATAACCCCTCATATATGCTTTGCTGGCATCCCAAACAGTCTGAATATTAGTACCTTTTTTTAAATTCATTTGAAAATGTTCCTTTAACCTTTTTTTGCATATTTCAACTGTGTCATTTTTCCGAAATATTGACTCATTTAGTCTCCATCTAAATACATTCCTTTTTCTTTTAACAGTCAACATTACTGGATTATGGTCTGAAAGAGATAATATTTCAACTTTACTAATATCCATCATCCTTTCAGTTTCTTCATCAGCTGTTCCGCAGTATCCAAAGGGTCCTGTAATATCAGAACTAAATCATCAGCAAAAGTCCTCAGTTTAAAAACTTCTTTTTTAATCTTTAAGTGCTTTATTTGTTCATCTCTTCTAATATCTCTATTAAAAACTTCCAGCACCAAAATAAAGAGCAAAGGTGACAAAGGGCATCCTTGTCTTGTTCCTTTTTGTATATGGCATGATTCAGTTAACTCACCATTCACAATGATATTTGCCTTTTGAGGTGTATAAATTGACTTAATTCCCTGGATAAGATGTTCTCCAAAGTCCATAATTTCCAAAACTTTAAACATAAAACTAGTTCAAATTATCAAAGGCTTTCTCTGCATCTAAGAAGATAAGAGCCACCTGACACTCATGATATTGTAGATATTCTATAATGTCCAACTCTTACATTGTCTTTTACCTGTCTTTTGGGTAAGAACCCACATTGATCATGGTGAATGAATTCCTGAATTTTCTTCATTCTTTCAGCCAGTACTGAGGCAAATATTTTATAGTCATTATTCAGCAATGAAATTGGTCTATAATTCTTAATTAAAAAGGGGTCTTGTCCTTCCTTTGGTATGAGTGCAATGTTAGCTTCTTTCCATGAATCTGGCATTGCAGAACCTAACAAAATAGAGTTCATCTGTCTTTTAAAAGGTTGAAGAATCTGATCCTCAAAACATCTATGTATAGTATAATACTGATAGATCATCAGGTCCTGGTGCTTTTCCCAATTTAGTTCTTTGTATGGCTTCAACAATTTCAAAAGTAGTTACAGGATTATTCAATATTAATTTCTGTCACTGTGATAGTTTTGGTAAATTTTGCTTATTCAAATATTCATCTATCTTCTCCAAGGAGACTTCTTGTTTTTTATATAAGTTAGAGAAAAAATTGTGAAATGTTTTCTTAATCTTCTCACTATCCAAAAATTCCACATTTCCTTCTTGAATCTTTAATATCATTTTCTTCTCTCTTCCTTTCCTTAATTTATATGCTAGCCATCTTCCTGGTTTATTGGCAAATTCAAAATGCCTCTGTTTGGCATATTTTAACTTTGTTTCTATGTCTTTCACAGTCAACATTGACACTTGCTGATGTAATAACTTAAGTTGATACACAATATTGTTATCTGATTTTTTTTTCTGTAACTCAGTTTTTTTCAACTTAATCTGGTCCAAGACCATTTGTAGTTTTTGTTGAGATATTTTCTTAAGACTACGGTTATGATAAATAAAATGTCCCCTCATAAGCGCTTTACTAGTATCCCACACAGTTTTTTAGTCTATTTCATTATCCAAGTTGATATCAAAAAATCATTTAATTTCCTCTTATAGTCCTCCACAACTTTTTCTTTTTGTAAAATATATTCATTCAATCTCCATCTATATGACCTAAATTTTTTCTTTATTGTCATACTTACAGGATTATCAGAAAAGGTCTTTGGTAGAATATCCACTTTAGAAACTTTATTCACCAAGTTTCTTGAAATCCGTATCATATCAATTCTTGAAAAAGATTTATGTCTCTCTGAATAAAAAGTATAATCCTTTGCCCGTCCATTTTTATATCTCCAAGAGTCCACTAATGCCAAATTATCCATCAAATCAAAAAAGGATTTTGGTAATTTCCCTTGTTTAATTTTAATTTGTTTCTCAGATGTTCTGTTAATCAATGGGGAAGTAACTTCATTCCAATCCCCCATTAAACACCAACTTTGATATGAAAAAAATGACAATTCATTCAAAAGTTCCGTAAAAATTTTGCTTTTATCTTTGCATATACTCCCACAATTTGTAAACAAGCATTTTGGTTTCCCTGCAAATGTCCCGATTCTCAAACACTCTATGCTTCATTCGGGAGAAAGCTACACTCGCAGAGCTCAGGCGATGCTGAATTTCAGCGTCGATGTCGGCTTTTGTAGATAGATGGCTGCCGAGATAAGAAAAGTGGTCGACATTTTCTAGTGACACACCTTTAAGCTGGATTGATGGCGCTGCGGAGGGATTGGTTTGAACTTGCTGGTAAAGCACTTTGGTTTTTTTAATGTTAATCGAGAGGCCGAGCTTTTCATATGCTTCTGCAAAGATGTTTAGGATAGCTGTTGTGGGTCTTCCGGGCTGTGTGGCCGTGTTCTGGAAGTTGTGGTTCCTAACGTTTCGCCAGCATCTGTGGCCAGCATCTTCAGAGGGCAGGAGCACAGATAGAAGCAAAATCTCTGTGCCCAGGTAGAGTGGCAATGTTCTATTTATAGAGCTAAATTATAGGAGATTAGGTGGGGTTTTTTGTTGTGTTGAAATGTTAACGAGTGGCTGATGAGCGTGATTAGCATGTTCATTGTGAGCAGTATTCCCATGTCCTGGTGGTTGGACTGAGTTCGTTGACCTTTTGCAGGCTGTGTTTTTCAGGACTGGTAGCCAGGTTTTGCTAATTTTTAAACTTTCTTCTTTTTTATTGTAACTGTGCTGGTGTTTGTGAATTTCAATGGCTTCTCTGTATAATCTGGTGTAGTGGCTTTTGGTGTTGTCCAGTATTTCTGTGTTTTCAAATAGGATGTTTAGGATAGTTTGAAGATCTTCCTTGGAGTGTGCACAGACTACGTTATCATCAGCATATTGAAGTTCTATAACAGAAGTTGTAATTACCTTATTTTTTGCTTTCAGCCTACTAAGATTAAAAAGCTTTCCATCTATTCGATATATAATTTCTACACCAGTAGGAAGTTTCTCTTCAACAAGGTGTATAATTATAGCGATGAAGATAGCGAATAAGGTTGGAGCAATAACACATCCCTGTTTAACGCCGGATTCCACTTTAAATGGATCGCTTGTTTACCAAAATGCTTCTGTACGCCTGTGAAACATGGACCCTCTACAAACGCTACCTCCAACTTCTTGAAAGATTCCATCAATGCTGCCTCCAAAAAATTCTGCAAATTACTTGGGAAGATAGGCGGACTAATGTTAGCGTATTAGAAGAAGCGAAAACCACCAGCATTGAAACAATGATCATCCAACATCAACTTCGCTGGACCGGCCATGTTGTTCGAATGCCTGTCCATCGTTTTCCAAAGCAGCTACTTTACTCCCAACTTAAGAATGGAAAACGGAATATTGGTGGACAGCAAAAGAGATTCAAAGACACTCTCAAAGCTAATTTAAAAAAATGTAATATCAGCATTGAGAACTGGGAAGCCCTAACTCATGAGCGTTTCAATTGGAGGTCAGCCTTTATTAAAGGCGCTATGGACTTTAAAAAGCACAAGTACAGGGCGAAAGGGAAAAAAGAGCTAAAAGGAAGGCACGTCAGGCAAACCCTCATCATGACCGTCTCCCACCCGGAAACCTATGCCCTCATTGTGGGAGGTTGTGCGGATCCAGAATTGGCCTTTACAGCCACTTACAGATCCACTGTTAAAATTTTACCCTTGGAAGATAATCTTACTCGGCTACAAGTGATCGCCAATGAATGAATGACTCCCACAATAATAGATTTAAGTCCATAAAATTCCACTTCAACTGCTACATATGTACCATGCTCTTCAACTAATAATGAACGTGGTTTCAAATATTGTTTAATATACTGTATAATTATTGTTGTTTATTCGTTCAGTCGCTTCCGACTCTTCGTGACTTCATGGACCAGCCCACGCCAGAGCTTTCTGTCGGCCGTCACCATCCCCAGCTCCCCCATGGTCGAGTCTGTCACCTCCAGAATATCATCCATCCATCTTGCCCTTGGTCAGCCCCTCTTCCTTTTGCCTTCCACTTTCCCTAGCATCAGCTTCTTCTCCAGGGTATCCTGTCTTCTCATTATGTGCCCAAAGTACTTCAGTTTTGCCTTTAATATCATTCCCTCAAGTGAGCAGTCTGGCTTTATTTCCTGGAGTATGGACTGGTTTGATCTTCTTGCAGTCCAAGGCGCACTCAGAATTCTCCTCCAACACCACAGTTCAAAAGCATCTATCTTCCTTCGCTCAGCCTTCCTTATGGTCCAGCTCTCACAGCCATAGGTTACTACGGGGAATACCATTGCTTTAACTATGCGGACCTTTGTTGTCAGTGTGATGTCTCTGCTTTTAACTATTTTACCAAGATTTGCCATTGCTCTCCTCCCAAGAAGTAGACGTCTTCTGATTTCCTGGCTGCAGTCAGCATCCGCAGTAATCTTTGCGCCTAGAAATACAAAGTCTGTCACTGCCTCCACTTTTTCTCCCTCTATTTGCCAGTTATCAATCAAGCTGGTTGCCATAATCTTGGTTTTTTTGAGGTTTAACTGCAACCCAGCTTTTGCACTTTCTTCTTTCACCTTCGTCATAAGGCTCCTCAACTCCTCCTCGCTTTCAGCCATCAAAGTGGTATCATCTGCATATCTAAGATTGTTTATGTTTCTTCCAGCAATTTTAACTCCAGCCTTGGATTCCTCAAGCCCAACACATCGCATGCTGTGTTCTGCGTACAGGTTGAATAGGTAGGGTGAGAGTATACAGCCCTGCCGTACTCCTTTCCCAATCTTAAACCAGTCCGTTGTTCCATGCTCTGTTCTTACCGTTGCTACTTGGTCGTTATACAGATTCCTCAGGAGGCAGACAAGATGACTTGGTATCCCCATACCACCAAGAACTTGCCACAATTTGTTATGATCCACACAGTCAAAGGCTTTAGAATAGTCAATAAAACAAAAATAGATGTTTTTCTGAAACTCCCTGGCTTTCTCCATTATCCAGCGGATATTGGCAATTTGGTCTCTCTCCTCTGCCTTTTCTAAACCCAGCTTGTACATCTGGCAATTCTCGCTCCATGAATTGCTGGAGTCTACCTTGCAAGATCTTGAGCATGACCTTACTGGCATGTGAAATAAGTGCCACTGTTCGATAGTTTGAACATTCTTTAGTGCTTCCCTTTTTTGGTATGGGGATATAAGTTGATTTTTTCCAATCTGATGGCCATTCTTGTGTTTTCCAAATTTGCTGGCATATGGCATGCATCACCTTGACAGCATCATCTTGCAAGATTTTAAACAGTTCAGCTGGGATACCGTCGTCTCCTGCTGCCTTGTTATTAGCAATGCTTCTTAAGGCCCATTCAACCTCACTCTTCAGGATGTCTGGCTCTAACTCACTGACCACACTGTCAAAGCTATCTCCAATATTATTATCCTTCCTATACAGATCTTCCGTATACTCTTGCCACCTTTTCTTGATCTCTTCTGCTTCTGTTAGGTCCTTGCCCTCTTTGTTTTTGATCATACCCATTTTTGCCTGGAATTTTCCTCCGATGTTTCTAATTTTCTGGAAGAGGTCTCTTGTCCTTCCTATTCTATTGTCTTCTCCCACTTCTGCACATTGCTTGTTTAAAAATAATTCCTTATCTCTTCTGGCTAACCTCTGGAATTTTGCATTTAATTGGGCATATCTCCCCCTATCACTGTTGCCTTTTGCTTTCCTTCTTTCTTGGGCTACTTCCAGTGTCTCAGCAAACAGCCATCTTGCCTTCTTGGTTTTCTTTTTCTTTGGGACGTTTTTTGTTGCCGCCTCCTGAACAATGTTGCGAACTTCTGTCCATAGTTCTTCCGGGACCCTATCTACTAAATCTAGTCCCTTAAATCTATTCTTCACCTCCACTGCATATTCCTTAGGAATATTAGTGAGCTCATATCTAACTGATCTGTGGGTCTTCCCTCTTCTCTTTAGTCTGATTCTAAATTTTGCAATAAGAAGTTCGTGATCTGAACTACAGTCAGCTCCAGGTCTTGTTTTTACCGACTGTATAGATGTCCGCCACCTTTGGCTGCAAAGGATGTAGTCAATCTGATTTCGGTGTCGACCATCTGGTGAAGTCCATGTATAAAGTCGTCTTTTAGGTTGTTGGAAGAGAGTGTTTGTTATGCACAGTGAGTTGTCTTGGCAAAATTCTATCAGCCTATGTCCTGCTTCATTTTGTTCTCCCAGACCATGCTTGCCTGTAATTCCAGGTGTCGTCTGACTACCCACCTTAGCATTCCAGTCTCCTGTAATGAAAATAACATCTTTTTGGTGTATTATCCAGTAGGTGCTGCAGATCCTCATAGAACTGATCTACTTCTGCTTCTTCAGCATCTGTGGTTGGGGCGTATATTTGGATCACTGTGATGTTAAATGGCTTACTCTGAATTCGAATTGAGATCATTCTATCATTTTTTGGATTGTATCCAAGCACTGCTTTAGCCACTTGATTATTAATTATGAAGGCTACTCCATTTCTTCTGTGGTCCTCTTGTCCACAGTAGTAGTTCTGGTGGTCATCTGATGTGAAGTGGCCCATTCCAGGCCATTTCAGTTCACTGACACCTAAAATGTCTATATTTAATCTTGACATCTCACCAATAACCACATCCAATTTGCCCTGGCTCATAGATCTTACATTCCAGGTTCCTATGGTGTGTTGATCTTTAGAACATCGGATTCGTCGTTCACCACCAGCACCGTCGGCCGCTAGCCGTCCTTTCGGCTTTGAGCTAGCTGCGTCATCACATCTGGGGCTAGTTGAATGTATCGTCTGTTCCTCCCCAGTAGCATTTTGACCATCTTCCGACCTGGGAGTCCCATCTTCCGATGGTATACCGACATATCTCTGGTTGTACTGATCCATTTAGTTTTCACGGCAAGAATACTGGGGTGGGTTGCCATTACCTTCCCCAGGGATCGTATTTAGTCTGACCTCTCTGCCACGTCCTTCCCGTCTTGGGTGTCCCTTCACGGTTTAGCTCATGGTTTCATTGAGGTGCTCAAGCTCCAGCACCACGACAAGGTAACGATCTCCTTTGCTGGAGATACTGTATAATACAAGGCCATGAATTTTCTTCAAACCTGCTGAAATAAATTCTTGTCTCAAATTTTTATTTATCAAATAATTTGTATCCTTTTTCTTTATATGAGTTTCTTGTAGACATACTGAACCACATCATATTTCAATTTTGCTAAATAGTGAAAGAAGTTTCTTCATTTTTGAGGGTCATTTGCCCCATTTATATTCCATGTAAGACAATTCAAGGCCATTTTTATGAAAGCAAACCACCAAAGTCTTTAGATGTAGCACCCATCTCCTCATCTTTTATTGTGGAATCCATTTGCTTAGTTCCAGATGCAACCTTTTCAGGTGCATCCTGCTCCAACTTAATTCCATACTTAAAAAGAAAATGTTTGGCTTTAGGAATTGATTGTAGCTTGAATCATGTCAACTGGATTTCTATTTTCTTAGTGGAAACGTTTCGCTCCTTATCCAAGGAGCTTCTTCAGTCTGAGCAAAGTTGGTAAGGGAACTTTAAACTGCTCAGACTGAAGAAGCTTCTTGGATAAGGAGCGAAACGTTTCCACTAAGAAAATAGAAATCCAGTTGACATGATTCAAGCTACAGACAATTCCACCTGGATGACTGAGAACCTTCATAGACATTTAGGAATTGATGTTAGTCTAAACCTTTGGTGTTGGTAAGTAAAACTTACTCCTTCCAATTTTTCCCAATGAAAAAGAATCCCGTTCTTTTTCAAAACATCAGTTAGAAAAGTATATTCTTTTCTCTTTCTTAAAATTCTCACAGAAATTTCTTTCAGTACAATTATATCCACATTGTCGATGTTAAGTTTAGAATCAAAATGAGCTTGTAAAACCAATTTTGTCTTCCTCCTAGCAAACTGAACCAGAACATCTCTTGGCTTATTATTTATAGCTGCATGTCTTGAATTAATATTTTAATATTTTCTCTATTAATATTTTCTCTATTTCCTCCATTATTTTATCATCCTCCCATTCAATTAAGGCTGCCAGAGCTTGTGGAATCTTATTTTATTTTTTATTTTATTTTTTAATTTTTATCCCACCTTTATTATTTTTATAAATAACTCAAGGCAGCGAACATACCTAATACTCCTTCTCCTATTTTCCCCACAACAACAACCCTGTGAGGTGAGCTGGGCTGAGAGAGAGTGACTGGCCCAAGGTCACCCAGCCAGCTTTCATGCCTAAGGTGGGACTAGAACTCACAGCCTCCTGGTTTCTAGCCCAGCACCTTAACCACTAGACCAAACTGGCTCTCTCTTATCTTTGAGATTTTCCTCTTTAACTTATCCCCCTGAGCGTTAAACAAAACTCTTTATCCCTTAATTCCAGCAGTTTGATTTTATCAAGCTCCTTCTCTCTTTCGCTTTCCAATACATCAACTCTGCTAGTTACTTCTTTCACTCCTCCTTCCGTTTTCTCTAATTGCTGGTCCAGTCTTTTCTCAAAATCAGTAAATTTTGTATCAACCTTTTTCTCAACCTTTTTCTCAAGCTCCTCAAAGGATTGAGTAATAGACTCTGTACATTTAGCCGTAAACTCTTCAAACATACCCTTTAACCAATCAAATTCGACAGAACCTCGCCTTTGTAATCTTCTAGGGGCCATAATTTTAACTTTTTCTCCATCCCTCCCTCCCTCCCTCCCTCCCTTCAATGCTTCAATACTTTGAAATTTAATACTTTGGCTCCCTCTAGTGACCACCAGTGGTTATTAAAATGAAATATGACTCCAGTAAAAGTAATTGAAAGGGGGGGGGGAGTTTCTAATAACAAAGTATCCAGTTGCAAAGCCATAAGTTGTAATCGAAAGTCTTTCTATATCAGTGTTTAGAGAAAGTAGCCAATCGTAACTTGAAAAAGCAACCACAGGAATACTTTCCCACAGCGTCTAAAAAAACACCAGTCCCAAATCCAGCAAAATCTTTTATTTGAAAAAAAAAATTAAAGCTAAAAAGCTAAAAAGGAAAAAAATAGTCCCAACTTTTAATCCCTTAAAAAAAGTTTTAATAAAGCAATTTAACGTTCAGATTGCTTGCTCGAATTTCAATCCTTTAAAGCAGTTAAAACAAAAAAGCAAAGAAATCTAAAAAATAATGAAAAATCAGTCAAGAGAAGCAGTATTTATTTACTGGAGAGAGCCTCTTGAATTCAATATTTTGATAGTAAAAAAGGTGATTTTAGAAGTGGGGTGGTCAGAGTTAATGTCCGATAATCGGCTTCAACGCAGCTTGGAAAAGTTGGCAATCCTGCTTCTCAGCTGTTCATTCACTGTTCAGTTCCTGGAACGCCGTTCCGTGATCCTCCGGCAAGGTACAGCTGTCCAGAAGACACAAGGAATGATTCCAAGAATTCTCTTTTCCCAGAGAGTATCTTGGGGCTCTAAGGTCCTGCCTGAGCCACCAAACAAACGCCGCGTTGGCGATCCTAGCCCAGAGATCAGAAGGATCGGTCACTCCACCATTATCCTCCAGCGGAAGTCATCTCAAAATTACAGTCTTGATCCTCTTACAACTATGATATAACTATTTCCCCAAGCATTTTTGTGATAGCAAGTGATACATTTCTCTTGGGTGACTTTCATTAGAAACTTGTAAAGTTTTAGAAGTTTCTGGTTAGTTTGCATGAGAGGTTACAATCCTTCAGATAGCCAGCCATAAAACAATCCTGGATAATGATAGGATTTCCATGGTTGTACTTTTGGGAATTTAAGTAGATCCCTGATTAAAAATGCCATGCTATCGTCACAGGTTTACCAAGGAATTCACTACTATAATATGAACAATGCAAGATATTATTGTAAGATATCACAGAATCTGTGCCATAATAACATATATTGCTGCATCCTTGGATTGGTAGAAAATATTGCCTTTTCCAAAACAGATAGATCACACATTTCCAGGAACCATTCCCTGACATCTGAAAAAAATTCACTTTTCCAATTTCTTAATATCATTCTTTTTGCCACTCCCCAACCTCGATACAACCATGATTAAATATATTATGGTAGTCAGTGTAGAATAAATGAAATCAAATCTTTATTACAGTCATAGACCAGCATAAGGTGTAGCACAAAACCTCAGGATTTAAGGCAGAGGACCTAAGTATAAGCTTTGGGAAGATGGAGACTTCAGGATTCTGGTTAAGAGAATTTTCTTAATTTGATCTTGAAGGCTTGAAATAATTAATCCTTTACAATATATAAATAATTATAAAATGAATGTTAATTGATATTATTACCTTTTAATATGGCTTTATATTTCTTATTCAACTATCATTAAACACCTTAAATGACATTATATTATTCTGTTTTCAGTTAAAAAAATTCTTTTGTTACAGTATTTTGAGGTAAGCATTAACTATTGCCTTAACATTTCAGAAGAGAAAACACTGCAGAGGCCTTACCAGAGGGATTTTTTGATGATCCAGAAGTGGATGCAAAGGCAAGTATTCTAATTGTTTCAGCTCATATCAGTTATTTGAGGAGCCAGTACATTTTAGTGGCTAGACTAAAATAATGTTCACCTTTATCCATGGAAACTGACTAGGTAACTTTAGCCAGTCACACACTCTGTCTCACCTACCTCACAGGTTGTATTATTTACTTATTTATATTTATATCAACATTATTGTTGTGGAGGTAAATAAAGGAAGATTCTGATGGAAGTCCCCTTGAGATCTCAGAGAAAAGTCAGATTATAAATCTAACAAGCAAACAAACAAATGAATATCTAACTAGCTCTGGGTGCAGTAATGAAGTATTACGTCCATACAATTCTTGTAATTTTTTTGGTGACTTGATTGATAGTGTAACTGATACTGTAAATTTATTTATTTATTTATTAAATTTCTATGACCGCCCATCTCCCCCTCAAGGAGGGACTCTGGGCGGTTCACAGCTATAACAATAACAGTAAAATACAGTAAAAACACAATAAAATACAAATACAATAAATATAAATTTAAATTAAAACCAAGTGGCAGGTGGTTCTCAGTGACGCTGAACATATTTAAAATATTTGGGGTGGCTCTAAAAAATCAGCCATCCCCAAGCTTGACCACTTTCCCTCTTGCCCCAGGCGAGATCACAGAGCCAGGTTTTCAATTTTTTTCTGAAGTCCAGGAGTGAAGGGGTCTGTCTTATCTCTGGGGGAAGGATGTTCCATAGAGCAGGTGCCGCTGCAGAGAAGGCTCGCCTCCTAGACCCCGCTAGATGGAGCTCTTTCATAGAGGGGGTCCGCAGCATGCCCTCTCTGCAAGATCGGGTAGGACGGGACGCTGTAATGGGGATGAGGCGGTCCCTCAGATAACCTGGGCCCATGCCATGTAGGGCTTTAAAGGTAATGACCAACACCTTGAATTGGACCCGGAAGCAAACTGGCACCCAATGCAGCTCACGGAGTAGAGGTGTTATATGTGTCAATCTTGGTGCACTTAAAACTGCCCGCGCGGCCGCATTCTGTACCAGCTGTAGCTTCCGGATATTCTTCAAGGGTAGCCCCATGTAGAGTGAATTACAGTAATCTATATGGGAGACAACCAGGGCATGAGTTTACTATCAAAATATTGAATTCAAGAGGCTCTCTCCAGTAAAGAATATTGTTATTGATAGGAAAACCTGAGTAGTTTACTGTAGATCTAATTTTCTGTAAGCTAATGTTGAATGCCCTTTATGATATGTTCATTGAAGCCTCGTTAGAATGGAATGGAGCTATATATGGTTTAAAATTGGGAAGAAAGTGTGCCATGGTTATATGTTGTCTCCTTATTTAATATAGATGAAGAATATATAGTGAGAAATGCTGGAAAAGAAATAGAAATTGGAATGAAAATTGCTGGGATAAACTTCAACAACCTCAGATATGCTGACAGTATTATGATTGCCAGAAGCAAGGCAGACTTCAGGTGTTGAACGTGAAAGGAGAGAGAACAAAAGCCAGTCTGCTGCTCAAAATTAACAAAAAACAAGATTATCTCAATAGGCAAGGTCAATCCAATACAAATAGCATAATAATAGTACTCAACTCCAAATTTCTTGATGATCTCTTCCATTAGTTTAATGTACTGTAGATACTGAAAAGCAGAAAGCTATCACTTAGCCCACTGAATATCTTGGCAGGGTCATGACTCCTGTTTTTGACATAATTCAGTTGCTTTTCCTACATTTGGAATATGTTGGAAAAATGATTCAAATTTGTTCCAAGCTCTTACAAAGAAGTTAACACTATTTGTTGTTGTTGTTGTTCAGTCGTTTAGTCGTGTCCGACTCTTCGTGACCTCATGGACCATAACACGCCAGGCCTTCCTGTCCTCCACTATCTCCCAGAGTTTACTCAAATTCACGTTCGCTACATCGGTGATGCTATCTAACCATCTCATCCTCTGCCGTCCCCTTCTCCTTTTGCCTTCAGTCTTTCCCAGCATCAGGGTCTTTTCCAGTGAGTCCTCTCTTCGCATTAGGTGGCCAAAGTATTTGAGCTTCAGCTTCAGTATCTGTCCTTCCAATGAGCAGTCAGGGTTGATTTCCTTTAGGATTGAGTGATTTGACCTCCTTGCAGTCCAAGGGACTCTCAAGAGTCTTCTCCAGCACCACAGTTCGAAAGCATCAATTCTTCGGCGCTCAGCCTTCCTTATAGTCCAACTCTCACAGCCATACATTACTACTGGGAAAACCATAGCTTTAATTATACGGACCTTTGTCGGCAAGGTGATGTCTCTGCTTTTTAATATTCTGTCTAGGTTTGCCATAGCTTTCTTCCCAAGGAGCAAGCGTCTTTTAATTTCATGGCTGCAGTCACCGTCTGCGGTGATCTTGGAGCCCAAGAAAATAAAATCTGTCACTGCTTCCATTTCTTCCCCTTGTATTTGCCAGGAAGTGATGGGACTAGATGCCATGATCTGAGTTTTTTTAATATTGAGTTTCAAGCCAGCTTTTGCACTCTCACCCTCATCAAGAGGCTCTTTAGTTCCTCTTCACTTTCTGCTATTAGGGTGGTATCGTCTGCGTATCTGAGGTTGTTGATATTTCTCCCGGCAATCTTAACTCCAGCTTGTGATTCATTCAGCCCAGCATTTCTCATGATGTACTCTGCATATAAGTTAAATAAGCAGGGTGACAATATACAGCCTTGTCGTACTCATTTCCCAATTTTGAACCAATCGGTTGTTCCATGCCCGGTTTTAACTGTTGCTTCTTGGCCCGCATACAGGTTTCTCAGGAGACAGGTAAGGTGGTCTGGTACTCCCATCTCTCTAAGAATTTGCCACAGTTTGTTGTGATCCACACAATCAAAGGTTTTAGCATAGTCAATGAAGCAGAAGTAGATGTTTTTCTGGAACTCTCTTGCTTTTTCCACGATCCAGCGAATGTTGGCAATCTGATCTCTAGTTCCTCTGCCTCTTCGAAACCCAGCTTGCACTTCTGGTAGTTCTCGGTTCACATACTGCTGAAGCCTAGCTTGTAGGATTTTGAATTAACTTTAATTTTAAATTTAATTAAATTTGAATTGTTAACACTATGGGACAACCCAATTATTAAGATTGCTGGCAAATCATTCTTTTGGAGTTCTTGGGCACAAAAAGTCATCAATAGCTTAGCTTATTGCTTATTTCCTTATTGCTAATGAGTTTTTTCAAAATGTTTAATGTTTTCCAAAAACAATTTGGACTATTAAAGATTGCTCAGTGGTAATATATTGAGCAGTTAAGTTATTTCTTGACTCTTCCATTTGGGCCTGATAATTAGCTGTGAAGTTCTTAAACTATTAATCTAACTAGAAAATGGGGTTGATGTTCCTAAATCTAGTTAAATTTTGTGTACAATTTTAAAGTTGTGTTACCTTTACAAGCTTTACAAGTTACCTTTGGTTGACACCGAAATCAGATTGACTGCATCCTTTGCAGCCAAAGGTGGCGGACATCTATTTGTTGTTTATTCATTCAGTCGCTTCCGACTCTTCGTGACTTCATGGACCAGCCCATGCCAGAGCTTCCTGTCGGCCGTCACCATCCCCAGCTCCCCCACGGTTGAGTCCGTCACCTCCAGAATATCATCCATCCATCTTGCCCTTGGTCAGCCCCTCTTCCTTTTGCCTTCCACTTTCCCTAGCATCAGCATCTTCATACAGTCGGTAAAAACAAGACCTGGAGCTGACTGTAGTTCAGATCACGAACTTCTTATTGCACAATTTAGAATCAGACTAAAGAGAATAGGGAAGACCCACAGATCAGTTAGATATGAGCTCACTAATATTCCTAAGGAATATGCAGTGGAGGTGAAGAATAGATTTAAGGGACTAGATTTAGTAGATAGGGTCCCGGAAGAACTATGGACAGAATTTCGCAACATTGTTCAGGAGGCGGCAACAAAAAACGTCCCAAAGAAAAAGAAAACCAAGAAGGCAAGATGGCTGTCTGCTGAGACACTGGAAGTAGCCCAAGAAAGAAGGAAAGCAAAAGGCAACAGTGATAGGGGGAGATATGCCCAATTAAATGCAAAATTCCAGAGGTTAGCCAGAAGAGATAAGGAATTATTTTTAAACAAGCAATGTGCGGAAGTGGAAGAAGACAATAGAATAGGAAGGACAAGAGACCTCTTCCAGAAAATTAGAAACATCGGAGGTAAATTCCAGGCAAAAATGGGTATGATCAAAAACAAAGATGGCAAGGACCTAACAGAAGCAGAAGAGATCAAGACAAGGTGGCAAGAATATATGCAAGATCTGTATAGGAAAGATAATAACATCGGGGATAGCTTTGACGGTGTGGTCAGTGAGTTAGAGCCAGACATCCTGAAGAGTGAGGTTGAATGGGCCTTAAGAAGCATTGCTAATAACAAGGCAGCAGGAGATGACAGTATCCCAGCTGAACTGTTTAAAATCTTGCAAGATGATGCTGTCAAGGTGATGCATGCCATATGCCAGCAAATTTGGAAAACACAAGAATGGCCATCAGATTGGAAAAAGTCAACTTATATCCCCATACCAAAAAAGGGAAACACTAAAGAATGTTGAAACTATCGAACAGTGGCACTTATTTCACATGCCAGTAAAGTAATGCTCAAGAGCCAGCAATTCATGGAGCAAGAACTGCCAGATGTTCAAGCTGGGTTTAGAAAAGCCAGAGGAACTAGAGACCAAATTGCCAATATCTGCTGGATAATGCGGAAAGCTGGAAGAAACATTAACAATCTTAGATATGCAGATGATACCACTTTGATGGCTGAAAGTGAGGAGGAGTTGAGGAGCCTTATGACGAAGGTGAAAGAAGAAAGTGCAAAAGCTGGGTTGCAGTCAAACCTCAAAAAACCCAAGATTATGGCAGCCAGCTTGATTGATAACTGGCAAATAGAGGGAGAAAACCTGGAGGCAGTGACAGACTTTGCATTTCTAGGTGCAAAGATTACTGCGGATGCTGACTGCAGCCAGGAAATCAGAAGACGTCTACTTCTTGGGAGGAGAGCAATGGCAAATCTTGATAAAATAGTTAAGAGCAGAGACATCACACTGACAACAAAGGTCCGCATAGTTAAAGCAATGGTATTCCCCATAGTAACCGATGGGTGCAAGAGCTGGACCATAAGGAAGGCTTAGCGAAGGAAGATACAGTATACATTCGCAGGGAGACCAAAATGCTTGTTTACAAAGCCATTGTACTACCAACCCTTCTGTACGCCTGTGAAACATGGACCCTCTACAAATGCCACCTCCAACTTCTTGAAAGATTCCATCAACGCTGCCTCCGAAAAATTCTGCAAATTACTTGGGAAGATGTTAGATGCGGACTAATGTTAGCGTATTAGAAGAAGCGAAAACCACCAGCATTGAAACAATGATCATCCAACATCAACTTCGCTGGACCGGTCATGTTGTTCGAATGCCTGACCAAAGCAGCTACTTTACTCCCAACTTAAGAATGGAAAACGGAATATTGGTGGACAGCAAAAGAGATTCAAAGACACTCTCAAAGCTAATTTAAAAAAATGTAATATCAGCATTGAGAACTGGGAAGCCCTAACTCATGAGCGTTTCAATTGGAGGTCATCTTTTATTAATGGCGCTATGGACTTTGAAGAAGCACGAGTACAGGGCAAAAAGGAGAAAAGAGCTAAAAGGAAGGCACATCAGGCAAACCCTCATCATGACCGTCTCCCACCCGGAAACCTATGCCCTCATTGTGGGAGGTTATGCGGATCCAGAATTGGCCTTTATAGCCACTTACGGATCCACCATTAAAATTTTACCTTTGGAAGACAATCTTACTCGGCTACGAGTGATCGCCAATGAGTAGATGCTTTTGAACTGTGGTGTTGGAGGAAAATTCTGAGAGTGCCTTGGACTGCAAGAAGATCAAACCAGTCCATACTCCAGGAAATAAAGCCAGACTGCTCACTTGAGGGAATGATATTAAAGGCAAAACTGAAGTACTTTGGCCACATAATGAGAAGACAGGACTCTACCAATTGCAAATATATTATTAAGCTTCGCTCATTTCTTTAATGAATTTTAATGTATTGCATTTATAATTCTGGTCTGTGACTGTAATAAATGATTGATTGAGAAGACAGGATACCCTGGAGAAGATGCTGATGCTAGGGAAAGTGGAAGGCAAAAGGAAGAGGGGCCGACCAAGGGCAAGATGGATGGATGATATTCTGGAGGTGATGGACTCGACATTGGGGGAGCTGGGGGTGGTGGTGGCCGACAGGAAACTCTGGCGTGGGCTGGTCCATGAAGTCACGAAGAGTTGGAAGCGACTGAACGCATAAACAACAACAAAACCTTTACAAGCATGACATCAATATTTATTTATTTATTTATTTACTTATTTATTTATTTTTCAATTTCTATTACCGCACCATCTCCCCCGAAGGGGACTCTGATGGTACCCAATTATATCTTTTCACCCTGAGCCAGCCAAGTTAGGCTGTTGAGGTTCTGTCCCAGTGCGTGGAGGCTGTGCAGGTCTGGATGGGACGGAACTGTTTACGACTCAATCCTACAAAGAGTGAGTGATTGTGGATGTTTGGGCCACCCAGATCTGGGGATGTTCCTTCTTGGATGGAGTAGCACTTCTCTATTCAAGAGTGGTGTGCAATCTGGGGATCTTCCTAAACAGCTCCTGCTTAATGAGCAAATGGCTGCTGTGGCCAGGAAGGCCTTTGCAGAGCTCCATCTGATGTGCCAGTTGTGTCATTTCCTAGATCGGGAGGCCGTTCATATAGTCACTAAAGCTCTAGTCACTGGTGGCCTGACTACTGCAACATGCTCTACATGGGGCTGCCCTTGAAAACCACCCAGAAGCTTCAACTGGTCCAGAATGCAGCAGTGTAGGCAGTGATGGGCATGCCTCCGTATGCCTCTGTAACACCCCTATTTCGCAAGCTGTACTGCTTGCCAGTTTCCTTTTGGATGCAGTTCAAGATGCTGGTCATTATCTATAAAGCCCTACATGGCATAGGGCCTTGTTACTTAAGGGACTACCTACCTCTCATAGTATCTGCCTGACCAGTTTGATCCAGCAGGGTTGGCACTCTTTAAATTGCTTCAATTAAGCAATGCCAGCTGTTGGGACTCTGGAAGCGTGCCTTCTCTGTCACAGGGAACTTGGCTAGGATGGGTGTACCCCCTTCCGAGGAGTGTCTTTTGTTGCTGCTCAGGTTTTTTGCCATCTTGGTTTTTACTGTTGTTTAGCTGTATTGGTTTTTCCCCTGTGTTTTATTTGTGAACTGCCCAGAGTTGTTGCGCGGTGTACCTTGGACTTCAAAATGTTGTTCTCCTTCAATTAGTGTAGGGGTAGGCAGAGGGGGTTCGGGATGCCATCGTTCGGAGGTCCGCGCTGGTTTAAGGAGGCTACAGTGGAACACTGGGTGGATCTTGTTCAAAGTCTTTGGTAATTGGAGTTGGACTGTTATGTCGTTGATGATTCTTGAAATTGGGAACGGGCCGACGTACTTGGGGCTTAATTTTTTGGAGGGTTGCGTAGACTTCAGGTATTTTGTGGACAGGTAGACTTTCTCTCCCACCTTCATGGGCCATTCTGGGGCTCCTTTGCGATCTGCGTATTTTTTGTAGTCGGCTTTGGCGTCTTCTAGTGCCTTTTCAATCATCAGCCAACTGTCTTTTATGTGTTAGGGGCGCGATGGCTCAGTGGTTAAGACGCCAGGCTTGTCGATCGGAAGGTCGGCGGTTCGAGACCTGAGTGCCGCATGACAGAGTGAGCTCCTGCACTCGCCCTAGCTCTTGCCAACCTAGCAATTCGAAAGCATGCAAATGCAAGTAGATTAATAGCTACCTCTTCGGTGGGAAGGTAACAGCGTTCCACATATGTCATGCCAGCCACATGACCGCGGAAGCATCTTCGGACAACGCTGGCTCTTCGGCTAAGAAACGGAGATGAGCACCGGCCCCTAGAGTCAGACACGACTGCACAAATGTGCGGGGGGAACCTTTACCTTTACCTTTTAATAATGATGATGATGATGATGATGATGATGATAATAATAATAATAATAATTTTATTATGTTATTTATTGATTTGGTGTCTTTGAGTCAATGTTGAATACTGGCAACTACTTGGACCAGTCCCTGGGTAATTTTCAGGTAATTTAGAAAAATGAGTTGCCATATTCTGTTTTAATAAATCAAAGGGCTAGGGCAGTGCTTTCCAAACCGCCGCCGTTGGTGACACACCAACGGCAGCAGTGGCGGGGTGGGTGCGCGCGTGCAGGTCAGCCATGCGGGGTGCGCGCGGCGTGTATGGCGGCGACGGCGGCGGCAGCCTCACTAAAACACGGAAGCGCTGTTGGCACGACACTGCCACCGCCGTGCACACCAACACCACCACACACGCCCCTGCGCTGCCGCCGCTTCACAACACACTAAACTGTTAAAACTAAACTGTTTCGCGACGCACAGTTTGGAAAGCTATGGGCTAGGGTTTTAAAGAGTGAGGATTGAATGAAAATTTATACCTCCAGTGTTATAAGTTGCCAAGATATGGTAGTACTGATGTGCTAGAAGCTTTGATGTATTCTTTAGTACCTGTTCTTTCACTTCATTTGGAGGGAAGTTGGATGGAAAGTAGGGAAGTTGCAGTGAGTACTTGTAAGTGCTTTGTAAGCAATGCACCATGATTGCAGTTTTGACTGCCAAAGGAGTGCCTCCAATTGAAATTCACCACTAAATGCAGATTGTTTATGGTGATAACTGTGTTGATGTGAATACTGTGCATCACTTGGCCAAAAAAATGTAAAAATAGTGAACCAGAAAGTACTGATTTGTGTGCTCAAGAAGAAAGTGGAAAACCTATGACAGCAATTGACAAGTTTCATATAACAAAGTGTGATGAACCATTTAAAGACACTTTGGTGGATCACTCAAAGAAAAATTACAGGAACGTGTGGATCACATTATTGATATTCTTCTGTTAGGAAGGTTGTGGAAGATGGGTTCCCCGCATGCTGATGGGAGGTGAAGCCTACAAGAGTTGAAATTTGCTAGCAATTGTCATGCTACAAGAATGAAAGTGAGGAATTGATTCACAGCATTGTCATAGTTGATGAAATATGGGCTCATTGTGACCCAGAAACAAAGCATCAGTCCATGAAATATTATCAGAAAGCTTCATCTGTGGAAATGAAATTCAGAACCCAAACATCAGGGGAAAAAAACTCTCATGCTTGCATTATGTCTATGAAGGTTCTCAGTCATCCAGGTGGAATTGTCTGTAGCTTGAATCATGTCAACTGGATTTCTATTTTCTCAGTGGAATTTCCACTGAGAAAATAGAAATCCAATTGACATGATTCAAGCTACAGTCTCATGCTTGCAGTTTTGGGAGCACAGATGGTGTTATTCACATGGATTTCCTTGAACCTGGCACTGTCAACTCATTGTAACACTCAAAACTGAAACAATGATTAAGCAGAGTTTGGAAGCACAAGAAGGAAATTTTGCTGCAACATTACAATGCTAGGCCTCACATCTCATTAGAACCCAAGAGGCATTTGCAAAGTTGTATCTCACCATCTTAAATCCATCTGGCACATAGTCCAGACTTGGCACCATGCAACTTCCACATTTTTCCAAAATCGAACAAATACCTTTATGAGCATCTCTTTGATGAAAGAGGTGAAAAGGACAGTAAGGATCTGGTTGAAAAGAGAAAATGTGGAGTTCTTTTGTGGTGTCTTTAAGAAGCTTGTCCACTGTTGACAGAAGTGTGTAATGAATGGTGCTCATTATGTGGAAAAGTAAATGCAAGTAACAAAAGAGCTCATTACAAGAATTATTTTCCTGTTTCATTTATTAAAATATCTTTATTTAAAATAAAGCTATGGAGGTGGAGGCATTACTTTTCAACCCTTATATATTGCTAAATGTCATTTTGAGGAAAGAATAAATGCAGAAAACAACTAGAATCACTGCATTATTTAGCCTGAATAATCATGTATTCAGGAAAAGTTTGACTGTCTTAACACTTTTAGGAGAATGAAGTTGCTAATTTGCAAACTGGACTTTCACTCTTTACCTTTTTTATCTGATCCATAAAACTAGAGTGAAGGTAGCTGCATGCATCTCTCATGTTTTTGTTGGTCCTCTCCACCTGTTATGCAATATTCTTGCACTCACATTTATTTCAAGAATGAGAGACGGATTAGTTGAAAGGAATGCAGGGAGAGAAATATAAAAGCAAAGCAAAAGCTTTAGTTCTCCTAAACTTTATGTTAGCAGGAAACATAACTTCGGAAAGTAACATTCTGAAAGAGTGCACTACTCCTGCTGTATACATGCAGTCACTTTCTTCTGGAATTATAAATCAAGATAGCATCCCTCCCCCCAATTTCAAATCTGCCTCAAACTGGGAAATCATTGTATGCCCTTAGGCAAGCTATATTTTTCTTCTTCAGCCCCCTATTCTCAATATGATATGGTTTCCAGAGTTGATAGATAAATCCAATAAATTATTCATGTTCTGCTAATGCAAGAGTAATTAACAAGAGTAAATTGGTTGCATTGCAATATTTACAGTGCTAATAAATATAATTTCTTCTGCCTAGCATACAAAACCTAATTCCATTATTTTCCTCTCTGTTTATTATTCTTAATGTACTTTTTGCATGCTATTCTTCCTTTCTATCAATCAGAGAGTAGACAGTATATAAGATTTAGTCAGATTTTGCAAATGTACAATTTACTAAATATACTTTAAATGAATGCATAATAAAGACAAAAGCAGTATTCAAGCTAAAAGCCAAGTATTTGACAGATTTAAACCATCAAATTTCTGTGATGAGTACTTCCGAGGGAGAAATTGTGTATTGAAGATGGCTCTGCTTTTTGCAGAGCCGACAGCCGCAGCAGGTAAGGGGAGCCAGTGCAGATTTTTTGTAGCTTGAATCATGTCAACTGGATTTCTATTTTCTCAGTGGAAACGTTTCGCTCCTTATCCAAGGAGCTTCTTCAGTCTGAGCAAAGTTAGTAAGAGAATCCTAAATATGTTATTTATATAGTTATAACATATTTAGGATTCCCTTATTAACTTTGCTCAGACTGAAGAAGCTCCTTGGATAAGGAGCGAAACGTTTCCACTGAGAAAATAGAAATCCAGTTGACATGATTCAAGCTACAGACAATTCCACCTGGATGACTGAGAACCTTCATAGACACAGTGCAGATTTTGGCTTTTCGGAACCCTCTCCGGAACAAGGAGAGAACTGGATCTCCCACACATACTTTGTACAGAGGCTCCCTGGGTAGAAATACTTAATTGCAATCTCTAGCGGGTTGAGCGCTCTGGAAGTCGAGGGAAGAAACATCCTGCCAATGACGCGGTTTGGAGCCTTTAAAGGGACACTAGATTCACTTTCACTTCCTCTCTTAATTACCACCGGATACTATCAAAGTTTTCTTGAAAATGCCTTGAGTTATTTATAAAAATAATAAAAGGATAAAAATTAAATAAATAAAATTAGGAACCTTCCGAATGGCAAGTTTCAGTACACTGGGAGAATTTCCTTCGATCCTTGATGTAAGAAGGTTTTTGTAAGTTTAAAGATTAAAAAGAATAACTTTGACTTTTGAAACCAGCAAAGGAAGTTCAGAATTGGCTTTGAATAGCTATAGCGCCAGAAGGATTTGTAACAAGCTTTTTATGGATTGTTTAAAATTTTATATAAAACATATTTTAAGATTTTGAAATTAACTTTGAGAACTCTCTCCTGGGAAAGTCCTGCCGGTGAAAAATAAACATAAGAGTGGAATTTGAAGTTTAACTAAAGAGAACCAGAGAGCGTTTAACGGGGAAGATACCTATTAACAATGGAGCTGCATTATCTTACTTTAAGAGAAATTAAGTATGTTTGGGAACAATACACTCAGGACCTACTTTTAAAAATATCTGCTACTACAAAAATGGATTTAACAGAGGCTATAGAAGAATAGATGCTACTGGATAAAAGAGAGACTGAGGCAGTTTTGGATGTGGACTTGAAGCAGGATTACAAAACTGATATGGAAGGAAATGCCGTGGTTTTGAAAATTGATTAAAAAATGCCAGTGTACAAGAGTGATGTGGAAAAAGATGTGAAAATGGAGAATCAAAGGAAAGGGACCATACAAATAAATCAGAAGAGTGATTTAGAAAGACTTTTTATCTCGAATTTACAAAAAGTGTGCATTGACCCAATGAAGTTGTTTCTGGGAGGAGACAAACGGAAATTATTGAGACTGTTCCTGAAAGGAAACAAAGACATGATAAGAAATGAATGTGGGGGACATTATTCGACAATGTTAAAGATTAAGCTTTTTAAAAGTAAACAAGCTCTATAAGGTGAATCTATTTGATCAGGGTTGAATTTTATACGTTTTGCTATCTGGTAGTTATCAATGGGTTTTCTTTCTTGATCAGGACTGTATGACAAGGCTTTAAGGATTTGTCTATAAGTGAAGAGTTTTATTTTTTAGAGAAAAGGATAAGTTGGATTATAAAATGGATTTTTTAATTAAGGTTAAATTTTGTATGCTAACTCTGGTAGCTTTTAATAGATCTTTGCTAATTAGGATTAAATGATGATTTCTTATAAGGATTATCAAAAAGGGATGTGATATGGGAAGAAGAGATTAATTTTTTTCTTTTTTATTACTAGAGAACGTGTTAACTAACTGAAATTGTTTATACTTGTCTGGAGGGGTGTCATCTTTTATATATCTTATTTTTTCTTTTTTTTCTTTTTCTATATTTCTTTGTATTTCCTTTTTGCTTTGGTTTTTATATTTTCTTAGTTTGTATTAGTTTTTTATCTTTGTTTACTATTATAAAAAAAAATTCTGTGATGCCAGAATGCTGATGGATCATGTAATCTATAGTCAGGACCAGAAATATTGGAACAAGGATAACTGTTTTGGCAGTTGGCCTCTGTACATCACCACATTGAAGTTGAAAGGAAACACACCCAGATGGGAGCAAAGTCAGGACTTTCAGCTGTAATTCAAGGGGTTTGACAAAAGTGGGGCACTAACCATTCAGGAAGTACAGCCAGTGGCATACACACACACCCATCGTTGGTGGCTCATAAGTAATGGAACGAATGGCTGATAAGCAGCTGCATGGCCAGGTGTGGCCTGTTTCCTTGGTACCCCATGACCAATCAAGCAGATAAAAAGCCTGGAGGTGGTTCTGAGTGTTACATTTGCATTTGGTAGCTGTTCACTGGAACTCCCAACACGAGGTCCAAAGAAGTGTCCATGCGAGTGAAGGAGGCCATCATTAGGCTGAGGAAACAAAATAAACCCATCAGAGAGATACCAAAAACATTGGGAGTGGCCAATACAACAGTTTGGAACATCCTGAAAAAGAAGGAATTAACCGGCAAGCTCAGCAACAGCAAAAGGCTTGGAAGACCATGGAAGACAACGTGGATGACCGCAGAATTCTGCTCATGGTGAAGAGGAACCCTTTCACAACATTTAGCCAAGTCAAGAACGCTCTTGAGGAGGTAGGCATGTTATTGTCAACATCTACAGTCAAGAGACGGCTTTATGTATGTAAATACAGAGGCTTCACAACAAGGTGCAAACCACTGGTAATGCTCAAGAACAGAAACGCCAGATTAGACTTTGCCAGCAAACACCTAAAAAAGCCTGCCCAGTTCTGGAATAAGATTCTTTGGACTGATGAAACCAAGATTAACTTGCACCAGAATGATGGGAAGAGAAAAGTATGGAGAAGGAAAGGAACAGCTCATGATCCAAAGCATACCACATCATCTGTCAAACATGGTAGAGGCAATGTTATGGCATGGGCATGTATGGCTGCCAATGGAACCAGGTCACTGGTGTTTATTGATGACCTGACTGCTGAGAAAAGCAGCAGGATGAATTCTGAAGTGTAGAGGGCTATACTTTCTGCTCAGATTCAGCCAAATGCTGCCAAACTTATCAAGTTTGACGCAGCTTCATATTGCAGATGGATAATGAACCAAAATATACAGCAAAAGCTACCCAAGAGTTTCTCAAGGCAAAGAAGTGGGATGTTCTTCAATGGCCAAGTCAGTCACCTGATCTCAACCCAATAGAGCATGCTTTTAACTTACTGAAGACAAGACTGAAGGCAGAAAAACCCACAAAGAAGCAGCAGCTGAAGGCAGCTGCAGTAAAGGCCTGGCAAAGCATCTCGAGGGAGGAAACTCAGGATTTGGTCATGTCCATGGGTTCCAGACTTCAGGCAGTCATTGACAGCAAAGGATTTTCATCCAGGTATTAAAGGTGACCCTTATGTTTGTAATGATGTTGGTTTGTTCCATTACTTATGAGCCACCAACGATGGGTGTGTGTATGCCACTGGCTGTACTTCCTGAATGGTTAGTGCCCCACTTTTGTCAAACCCATTGAATTACAGCTGAAAGTCCTGACTTCGCTCCCATCTGGGTGTGTTTCCTTTCAACTTCAATGTGGTGGTGTACAGAGGCCAACTGCCAAAACAGATATCCTTGTTTCTGGTCCTGACCGTATCCCCCCCTTCAGAAAATGAGTTTGGAGCCTAAGATCAAGGCAACTCGGAGAGAAGTTAGCCAGCTGGTGGAACTACAGAAGGGTGTGGAGATTAAGGATAAGACTCGGCTACTGAAAAAATACAAGGGCCTGACTCCATCTGAAACCCTAGAGACTGCTAAACAAAGGTTCACAGCACTGGCTACCAGGCTAAGGAGATAAACTAGAGAACAACACAGTAACAGCAGAGCCACCAACAGCAGAAACTGAACAGTATTAGAAGAACATATGGGAGAAAGAGAAGACATATAACACCAGTTCAAAGTGGCTGCAGGACCTGAAAGCAGACCACAGCAATCTCCCAGAACAGGAACCAGTCACTATCACAGTAGTAGACATCCACCAGCAGGTCAAGAACATGAAGAGCTGGGCAGCACCTGGCCCAGACATGATCCACACCTACTGGCTAAAGAAACTTAACAGCAGTGCATGAATGCTTAGCAGCACAGATGAACCAGCTGCTAGCAGCAGGCTTCCACCCAGACTGGCTAACACAAGGAACACAGTGCTGATCATGAAAGACACCCCCCCCCCCCCGGGAACAGCACTGTCCAACTATCGGCCAATAACCTGCCTCCCCACAACATGGAAAGTCCTATCAGGCATCTTAGCCACCAAGCTACAGGACCATATGGACCAGTACATGGGCATTGGGAACAACACCAGAGTCTCAAAACACCAGTTAGTCATAGATAGAGCAGTCGCCTGAGACTCAAGATCTAGACACCCACACATAGATCTGTGAATGCCTGGCGCTATATAAAGTCAACAGGACACTAAGGACCTTACTCAAGAACTCAGTGGGACTGTGGAAGACAACACTGGAAGTCAACTCAAGACAGCTCGAACAAGTGGCCATCAAGCGTGGCATATACTGAGGTGATGTACTGTCCTCGCTGCTGTTCTGCATAGGCTTGACCACCCTCAGCCAGATAATCACAAGGACTGGATATGGATACAAGTTCAAAAGTGGAACTACCATGAGCCACCTCCTGTATATGGATGACATCAAGCTCACCACCTGTACATGGATGATATCAAGCTGTATGCTAAGAGTGAACGAGTCATTGACTTGCTGATCCACCTGACACAGATCTACAGTAAGGACATTGGGACGTCATTCAGACTAGAGAAGTGTGGCCGGATGGTAGTAAAGAGAGGGAAGGTAATCAAGACTGATGGAGTGGAACTACCAGTGGGCCACACAGCAGACATACAGACCAGCTACAAGTACCTTGGTATCCCACAGTCACATGGGAACCACAATGAGGAGGCAAGGAAGACAGCAACATCCAAGTACCACCAAAGGATAAAGGTCCTGAAGAGCCAGCTCAATGGAAAGGACAAGATCATGCCATCAACACATACGCCCTGCCAGACATCAGATACCCTGCCACTATAGTGTGCTGGCCAAAGGAGGACATGGAGGTTGCCAATGTGAAGACCTGGAAGCTCCTCACAATGTACGGAGGTTTCCACCCCAAGTCCAACACCTAGAGACTGTACATCAGCTGGAAAGAGGACAGGCAGGGTCTGGTGAGTGTCAAAGCCACTGTCCTGGATGTGTGATAACCCTCAGTGTCAGAAATCCCAATCAAGAAATCCCTCAGGAAATTACCCTAAAAGATTCATTTATTAAGGATCAGTACACTTCAGGTCTTGCAAGGTAGACTCCAGCAATTCATGGAGCGAGAATTGCCAGATGTACAAGCTGGGTTTAGAAAAGGCAGAGGAGCTAGAGACCAAATTGCCAATATCCGCTTGAGAATGGAAAAAGCCAGGGAGTTTCAGAAAAACATCTATTTTTGTTTTATTGACTATTCTAAAGCCTTTGAGTGTGTGGATCATAATAAATTGTGGCAAGTTCTTGGTGATATGGGGATACCAAATCATCTTGTCTGCCTCCTGGGGAATCTGTATAACGACCAAGTAGCAACGGTAAGAACAGACCACGGAACAACGGAGTGGTTTAAGATTCGGAAAGGAATACGGCAGGGTTGTATACTCTCACCCTACCTATTCAACTTGTACGCAGAACACATCATGCAAAGTGCTGGGCTTGATGAATCCAAGGCTGGAGTTAAAATTGCTGGAAGCAACATTAACAATCTCAGATATGCAGATGATACCACTTTGATGGCTGAAAGCGAGGAGGAGCTGAGGAGCCTTATGACGAAGGTGAAAGAAGAAAGTGCAAAAGCTGGGTTGCAGTTAAACCTCAAAAAAACCAAGATTATGGTAACCAGCTTGATTGATAACTGGCAAATAGATGGAGAAAAAGTGGAGGCAGTGACAGACTTTGTATTTCTAGGTGCAAAGATTACTGCAGATGCTGACTGCAGCCAGGAAATCAGAAGACGTCTACTTCTTAGGAGGAGAGCAATGGCAAATCTTGATAAAATAGTTGAGAGCAGAGACATCACACTGACAACAAAGGTCCGCATAGTTAAAGGAATGGTATTCCCTGTAGTAACCTATGGCTGCGAGAGCTGGACCATAAGGAAGGCTGAGCAAAGGAAGATAGATGCTTTTGAACTGTGGTGTTGGAGGAGAATTCTGAGTGCGCCTTGGACTGCAAGAAGATCAAACCAGTCCATACTCCAGGAAATAAAGCCAGACTGCTCACTTGAGGGAATGATATTAAAGGCAAAACTGAAGTACTTTGGGCACATAATGAGAAGACAGGATACCCTGGAGAAGATGCTGATGCTAGGGAAAGTGGAAGGCAAAAGGAAGAGGGGCCGACCAAGGGCAAGATGGATGGATGATATTCTGGAGGTGACAGACTCAACCGTGGGGGAGCTGGGGATGGTGACGGCCAACAGGAAGCTCTGGCGTGGGCTGGTCCATGAAGTCACGAAGAGTCGGAAGCGACTGAACGAATAAACAACAAAACACTTCAGGTGAGGCGAAGCCTTGAATAAAGATTTTCGTACGTAAAGCTGCATTATCAAAATGTCCCTCTGACATCAGCGATAGTTAAGACATAACAATTCAGTTCCCACTCCAAGCAACCCTCCACCCGACAGAATGTCAGTTGAAAGAGCAAGTGCTTATCACAGTTCCTGGCAAGCTATGCAGGAATGCCAAGAGGGAAGCTAGCATCTTGAAGCAATGAAATGCAGGGCCAGCAATCTACACGTATACAGCATTTAGAGAAGCATGTCAGACGAACATGCGAGGCTGACAGGGTGAAATCCAGAGCATCCAGGAGTACATCAGTACATCAGTAAGTACATTCAGGAGTACATCAGTAAGATGACAAAGATGAGCTGCTGAGGTAGAGGTAGATATGGGAGGAAGATCAAGCAGAGAAAGTGCCATGGGAAGACAAGACCCTGCATGGGATGTACCATCAACAGATAGGTGAGGTGGTTGACATTGGGAAATCCTACCAGTGGCTGGAAAGGGTGGACTAAAAGACAGCACTGAGGCACTGATCATAGTAGCACAACAGGCGCTAAGTACCAGATCCATAGCAGGGGTCTACCACACTAGACAGGACCCGAGGTGCAGACTGTGCAGAGAGGCCTCAGAGACAGTCCAACACATAGTGGCAGGGTGTAAGATGCAGACAGGAACAGCATACACTGGACGGTACAACCAAGTAGCTGGCATTGTGTACAGGAACATCTTGTGATTACAATGCACCAATAATCACTTCTCCATGCAGTTCTTTTGAATTGCAGAATAAGCTTTATTAAGGTTACATGTAAATCAAAGCATTCTCAAATGCTTTGAGAATGTGTTTTTCCTTTGAGACGTGTTTTTCCTCCACCCACTCATTGAAGCTGCTTGGTAGATGTTGCCATTGAACAAGGTACTGAAGCTTTCCTCTGTGAAGTCTGGAATCGAGGATGTTTTTTACTTCAAAATGTTGTTCCCCTTTCACCATGATAGGCGGGGGCTCTGGCTGCTTGGGGTGCCATGTTTCCGAGGACTTAAAAGGTTTTAATAGGCTAATATGAAAAACAGGATGTACTTTTCGTAGATTTTTGGCAATTGCAATTGAGCCATCACT
Source organism: Charina bottae (assembly GCA_023362775.1). NCBI lineage: Eukaryota > Metazoa > Chordata > Lepidosauria > Squamata > Charinaidae > Charina > Charina bottae. The sequence continues at coordinate 2,894,870 of JALMGJ010000028.1, read as the reverse complement.
GGGTTGATGATTTTTACAATTGTGAATGGTCCAATATACTTTAGTCCTAATTTCTTGGATGGTTGCTTTGCATTGAGATTTTTTGTCAAAAGATAAAATTTTTCTCTGATTTTTAGTTGCCATTCAGGCGAGCGCTTTTTATCTGCAAACTTTTCATAATTGTTTTTCGTGTCTTGCAAATTCTGTTTCATAATTGGCCAGTTAGCCAGTTAACAACTGTAGCAATCCATTCATCGGCTAATAAAGGGTCGGGTGCTCCTTGAGAGGGGTGAGAAGGTAAATCAGTTATTGGTACAAACACTTGGCCGGTAGCAGTTTTGAAAGGGGAAAATCCTGTACTCTGGTGCACCGCATTGTTGTATGCGACTTCAGCAAATGGATGTAAGTCTACCCAGTCATTTTGTTGATAACTAATATAACATCTTAAATAGTGTTCCAGTACGGCATTCAGATGTTCAGTCGCTCTGTCCGTCTGTGGATGAAACAATGAGCCTAGGCTTTGTTCAGCCCCAATTAATTTTAAAAATGCTTTCCAGAATTTTTAGGTAAATTGACTGCCATGGTCGCTAATGACCCTTTCAGGGACCCCATGAGGGCGGTAGACGTGTTGAATAAATAGCTTTGCAAGCTGGCTGGCAGAGGGATGAAATGAGCTTATTTCAAGAACAAATCAGTAACTACCCAAATCCGGATTCAATTCAAGGTGTTGGTTATTACCTTTAAAACCCTACATGGCATGGGACCAGGTTACCTGAGGGACCGTCTCATCCCCGTTACATCAACCTGTCCCACCCAGTCATGCAGAGAGGGCATGCTACAAGCCCCGTCTGTAAGGGAATTCCATCTGATGGGGTCCAGGAGGCGTGCCTTCTCTGCAGTAGCCCCCGTCCTCTGGAACATTCTTCCTCCTGAAATAAGATTATCCCCCTCTCTCCTGGACTTTTAGAAAAAACCTAAAGACCTGGTTTTGCCACCATGCTTGGGGTGGGGAGGGGAATAGCCAGTCTTGGGGTTGGCTGGTTTCTTAGATCTGCCTCAACCAGCCCTACCAGCTCATGGGATAAGTAAGACCTACCATTGTTTGGATCTGATTGTAATGATGTATTTTGGCTGATTATTGGTTTTATTTATGGTTTTTTATTGATTTTAAACTGTTTTATTGTGAACCGCCCAGGGTCCCCCCTTGTGAGGGAGATGGGCGGGATATAAATATGATAAATAAATAAAAAAATCACTGATTTTTTCTTGCTTTCTGGCATATTTGCCACTGGTTGCAACAATCCCACCGGTTTCCCAGTTGGCTTCTTTGTAGTGGCATACACAGGGCAGGTGGTTACATACTCTTTTACATCTTTTCTTAATGTGGGCCACCAAAATTGCCTTCTGACCAGATGCAATGTTTTTACAAATCCAAAGTGGCCAGCTACTTTTTCACCATGGCACCTTTCCAAAATGCGTTTTCTAAGAGCATTGGGAATATACAGTTTCTCTCCATTTCACCACAACCCATTGTTTTCCTGAAGGGTTTGTTTATCTGCTAACCACCAAGGATCTTTTTGTATTTCAGTTCGCAATTATTTTGTTAGGGATGTTTCTAAAAGGGGATTAGGTGGTGGTTTCTGGCTGCGTTTGACTGCCACTTTCCCCACTTGTGTGTCCAGACTAATTTCTCTTGTATCCCTTGGTTTTCCTAAACCATCCTGGTTTAAACCCAGTTGCTGGGCAGACATTATAGTGTTAATTATTTCTTCCCTCTGGCTGTCATGCTGGGGTAACCTGGAAAGCGCATCAGCTAGAAAATTCTTTCCCCCTGGAAAATATTTTAGGGTGAAATTGAATCGACTGAAGAATTCAGCCCAGCGTATCTGCTTGGGATTCAATTTACATGGTGATTTTAATGCTTCCAGATTTTTGTGATCAGTCCATACCCTTGCCCCAATGCCATCTTGATGATATCTGATCTGAGACCCAATTGGAAGTATTCTATCTGGAAAGTCTCTGGCCAGTCTGGCCATCTGCTTACCAGTTTCCTGAACTCCATGGCATACTCGGCTATGGTTCGGTTGCCTTGTCTCAGATTTTGTAGTTGAACTCTAGCAGTCATTTTTGACAAGGTGTCTTCAAACCGTTTTCGTAGGGCAACCATGAATGCATTAAAATTGTTTAATTCTTTAGCCCCTGCTTCATGCATGACCACCAACCAGTCTGCCGCCTCCCCTTCTAGATAACTGGAGACATATCACCTTGGCTTCTTCATTTGTGAAAGAGTTTTCAAACTCTTCCACGAAGCTGCAAATGTGGGTCATGAAGCAGGCTAGTTTCTTTGCATCCCCATCAAATTTCATCTTTAATTTGCTAGTTCCCGGGGGTCTATGAGGCATGGGAATGGCTCTGGTCGTTGTTTGCCTTACTTTCAGTTGAGATCTGTCGATTTCTTCAGGCTCCGACATCTCCTGTTCCTCATCGCTCTCATTGGTAGTTCCTCCCTCTGCTGATGGGATCGTTGGGCTAGCCGCTCTCTGCGAAGGTTGCCCACCTTCCAGTTTTTGTAGTATCTTGTCCACTGCAACTTTCTGTGATGACCCTGATTTCAATGCACCAATAATCGCTTCTCCATGCAGTTCTTTTGAATTGCAGAATAAGCTTTATTATGGTTACATGTAAATCAAAGCATTCTCAAAGTCCCGAATGACTTTTCCCGCCAAAAGATTGAATTTTACTTTTCTCCCCCTTGTGCCAGCCCCCTGCCCTGATGATGTCAATGTCCATCTTTTTTCCCACTCCGTTCAAACCCCCTCCACACTCGTGCAGGTGGACAACCTTGATGATGTGCAAAACAGGCTCCAACTGTTTGGCGTGATTCTTGGAATGCACTCCCCCCTCCCTTCCCGAGTCCGTACCAGGCTGACACGTATCTTCTGAAGTTAATGGCAGGATTCAAAATGCAATCCTGACACATCTACACAGAGTATGGGCTAGACCCTCCCAAGTCCAGATGGGAGATTCCACAGAAGGAGAATAACAGGGCTAAGATCCTGTGGGACTTCCAGGTACTGGCCAATCAACCATCATGGTGGTAGGCAAGGACCAGAAGATAGCAGTGGTGATAGATGTAGCAGTGCCAAATAACATCAGGAAGAAGGAGTATGAGCTGGAGATGTACCAGGGCCTGAAGGAGGAACTAGAGAGGATGTGGAAAGTAAAGGTCAAAGTGCTCCCAGTGGTGGTAGGAGCACTCAGGGCTGTGACTCCTAAGTTGGGAGAGTGACTCCAACAGATCCCAGGAACAACACCAGAGCTCTCTGTCCAGAAGAGTGCAATGCTAGGAAGAGCTAAGATACTGCGCAGAACCCTCAAACTGCTAGGCCTCTGCTAGAGGACCCGAGATTGAGGAAGACACATACCACCCGTAGGGGTGAGAAGGGAATTTTATATATCTCCGTATGTAATCAGATTGTCAGCATTACTGGCCCTTTCAATTGTGCTGCATTCTGCCTACTAAATTTCTGCATGTTGGGTACCTATTAAAAACTTGTGGGGGGGGGGCAGTATTTTCTGGAAATGAATCTTTCTCCAGTGTTCATTCCCACCTCCCCCATCTTTTGCTGGCTGAGTTCTTTTTAAGTGGGTATAGCAGGAATTGAGCTTTGGACTTCCTCCATGCAAAAGAAGTAGTCTGCCACTAAAGTAGAGAAAAAACATTCTCACTGGAACTTAATTCATGGAGGAAAAGAGATCTGCAAATCATTATTGGGTAAGTTACAGATAGGGAGACTCCACATTTAGGGGCAGTCTACCACTGAAATATCTGGAGAGACAAAAATATGACATAAATAATAACCCTTGTTGAATTTTTATTTTGCTTTGTGTATGTGTGTGTGTGTGTGTTCTAGGTGCGCAAGGTTGACACTCCAAAGGATCAGATGAACAAAGAATGGGAGGAATTCCAGAAAGCCATGAGACAAATCAGTACAGTAAGTTAGTGTTTCTTGTTTTGAAATTAAAGCAAATGCAGAAATGAAACTTGGCAGAAGTGACCTTATATTGCATTTGCTGACTGCTTTATCAGCTAAGTTTATTTTATTAAGTAACTGTAGTCTGTTTTTTTTCTTTCTACAAATAATTAAGACAGGGCTTTCTAAAGTGCCGCTGTTGGCGACACACCAATGGCGGTGTCACGGCGGCGGTGCGGTGGCGTGCACGGGGGCGGTGCGGGGGCGCGCATGGGGGCGGGGTGTGTATGGTGGCGGCAGCCTCCGCTAAAACGCGGAAGCACTGATGGTGCGCCGCCGCCGCCGCCATGCACACCCCCACTGCCGCTTCCGGGTTGTGTGGCGACACACCAGACTGTGTGTTGTGACACACTAAAGTGTCGCAACACACAGTTTGGAAAGCTGTGAATTAAGAGATGAAATCTGAATTATAGATGAAATTATTTTAAAAGTTGTAACAAGAAGTTTAATGTTTGCTTGTTTTAATTTTATTTGTATTTTGTGTACCCAAAATTTAATAGATACATTTTCTAAAGCTAGAGTTATTAAAAAATGTGAAGGACATTTTCTCATTTGATCTCTGGTTCAAGTATCTGTCAGAATTTTATGTCTGTGGCTTCACCCTCTTTACTTTTAAAATCTTAAGGAGTTATCTCCAGCATCAGCTTTAAACAGCTGTCTCTTTCATTAACAAGTTACAATCCCAATACAGTTCCTTAACAGGGACTTATAATGGTATGAGGGTATATAATTGGGTCAAAGAAGAATCTTGATTTTCTACAAAATTAATTTGTGAGTAGAGTAGAAGGAAAATTTCAGTTTTGCCATTCCCCCTCTTTCCTTCCACCCTAATATAGGGGCCCTAATATATTGGATGCAACACTCAAAATATGGTACAAATCATCCTTTAGTACAGCCAGCATGGCTGTGTGTGTCTGTAGAGGCTGGAATCTGTTTCTTTGGTGTACCCCAGAATTGTGCAAATAATGTCCCATATCCCAGACCCCCCATATATCCACAGCCTGGAAGCATGAACAAGAGCAGGGCCAGAACCACCTCAGTTAGTCTCATAGGAGGACAGAAGAGCAGCATCAACTGGCTCCATGCAAGAAGGACATCTGAATGATCGCATCAGCCAGTCATCAATGCAGTTAACATGGTAGATGTGTAGACAAGGCAGGAATCAGGTGGGATCTCCATATACAAAATCCAGCATACAGATTACACACTCTTTGATTTTCTTTTCCAGTGGCTCTGAGCCCAGATCAAACATTCCTTTAGGAAGGTGCTGAATTAGTCCAATCCATTGAGCTATCTGGATTTGCTCTTTTTTTGTGTGGCAAGACATGCCCAGCTAGGTGTTGGGTGATACACTGGTATTGGAGTGTGCTCCTGGTAAGGTGGCGGGGTGGGGTGGTAGGGGTAGGTTTCCAGCCCAAGACACCCCCCATTGCTGGTAGCAACAGGTCATCAGCTGCCTGCGAGGAGAGGCAGCCCCCCATGTCCCACTCTGGGCCACGGCTGGGTCCAGCCTGAGCAACCTCCATTCACCAGCCTGTGGCTTTACCCAAACTGTTTGCATCTAATGTATAAATTTTCTGGTTTGTATCAGATTTAATATTCTACTTTATGATTATTTTTATTGGGAGGTTTGTCTTACCAACTTTTGGCAAAAATCGTAATTTTTAAATCTATTTTAGTTTTAAATAATATACTATTATATAATATACTATACTACTCTCTACTCTCATTCATTCATTTATTTATTTATTCATTTGATTTCTATAGCCGCCCATCTCAACAAGTGACTCTGGGCGGCTTACAACAATAAAAACCATAAAACGGTTGAAGCAATTACAATTAAAACACAAAATAAATATACATAGCTGCCAAGTAAGCAATGTATGGATGTTAATATAGCCAAGAAAAGGGACCATTTCCACGTTCGGGGCCCCAGGCCCGGGCACATAACCAGGTCTTCACGGCCTTGCAAAAGGCCAATGGTCGGGGACATCCTGATCTCTGAAGTGAGAGTATTCCAGAGGGCAAGGGCTAAGGCAGAGAAGGCGTGCCTTCTAGTCCCCGCCAACCGACATTCCAGTTTAGTCTAGTGGTTAAGGCAACAGGCTAGAAACCAGGAGACTCTGAGTTCTAGTCCCGCCTTAGGCATGAAAGCTGGCTGGGTGACCTTGGGCCAATCAGTCTCTCTCAGCCCAACTCACCTCACAGGGTGGTGGTTGTGGGGAAAATAGGAAGAGGAAGGAGTATTAGGTATGTTCGCCGCCTTGAGTTATTTATAAAAATAATGAAGGCGGGATAGAAAACAAACAAACAAATAAATAAATAAATAAATTCCTTGGCTGACGGGATTCGTAGCATACCCACCTACCAGATCGAATTGGACGGGTAGAAACAACTGGAAGAAGACGGTCCCTCAGGTAACCTGGTCTCAAGCCATGAAGAGCTTTAAAGGTGACAACCAGCACCTTGAATTGCACCCGGAAGCACACCAGCAACCAATGCAGCTCACGTAGCAGTGGTGTTACATACATCAAATATCCGACTCCATTTACTACCCGTGCAGCCACATTCTGCACCAGCTGAAGCTTCCGAATGCTCTTCAAGGGCAGCCCCATGTAGAGTGCATTGCAGTAATCCAGACGGGAGGTCACGGCATGAGTGACTTGAGCAAGGCCTCTTGGTCCAGTAATAGGCGCATCTGGCACACAACCCAAAGGTGTGCAAAGGCCCTCCTAGCCACGGCTGCCACCTGCTCTTCCAGCAGGAGCTGTGAGTCTACGAGGACCCCCCGATTGCGCACTGGGTCCGTCTGGGGCAGTGCAACCCCATCCAGGACCAACGATGGAAAGACCTTATCACCGGAAGGCCCACCAACCCAAAGCCACTCAGTCTTGCTTGGGTTGAGTTGAAGCTCATTGCACCCCATCCCTAGTCACCACTTGAATGGAGTAATGTAACACACTCTACACGGGGCTGCGCTTGAAGCTGCAATTGGTTCAAAATACAGCGTGGGCAGTTATGTGTGCTACTCGATCAGATTACACCTCTGTTCCGCAAGCTGCATTGGTTGCCAATTTGCTTCCAATTTTAATCAAGGTGCTGTTAATGACCTATAAAGTCCTTCATGGCATGGGGCTGGGTTATTTGAGGGACCACCTCCCTGGTTACATTTACCCGTCTCTTCATGTCTGGCAGAAGAGGCATGTTACAGGTCCTGTCTATTATGGAGTGTCATCTGACAGGACCCAGGAGGAGAGCCTTTTTTTGCCATGCCATTATCCCCCCAAGGTTAGATTGGCCCTGGCCCTACTGGCCTTTCGGAAGGTGGTTTTGCCAGTGTGCTTGGGGTTCTGGCTGTGGTGTGGAGCCTGCTAGATGGCTGTATTGGTTGTGACCCATGAATTGTACTCTCCCGCTGATTATATTTCATGGTTTTAATTTGGTTTTAATGGTTTTATATGTTTTTGCTTTTTAAATTGTATTTTGTTTACTGTTTTCTGTTGTTTTAATTGTGGGAGCCACCCTGAGTCACAAATGTGAAATGGGCAGCTATATAAATTGAACAAAGAAACATATAAACAAATACTATATTTTATTATTTTATTATTTTATTGTTTTTCTTTTTTCTTTTCTATACTGGTCACTGACCGTAATAAAATGTCTGTATGTCCATCCATCCATAATATACCATGTTACATGGTGGTCTTCGCTTTATATATGAATAGTTTTAAATTGGTAAGTTGCTTATATCTCTTTCTTTTATAGTGCCCATGACAAAGGAAATTCTGAAGCATGTTGGCTTTTTAAATAATAAGTATTTTCCCACTGGCACTTGGGACATTCTCCCTTCTTGGGGCGGGGGTGGTGGATTCGGTGCCTGACCCCTTTTTTATTTCTGCCATATTTCTTTCAAGAGTTAAGGTTTAGGAGGGAAGGTTTTGCTGCCAGGACAAGTGCATACAGACCTGTGGCAATTCAAGATGTTTTAATTGCAGTAAAAAAAGAAAGGAATCTTTACATTGGTGTATTTCTCTATGGTCCAATAAAGTCAGAGGAGAAGTATCCCCAGAAAGTTGACTCTAAAACTGCTATATCCTTTTTAATTTTTTTTCTGAGTTAGATTTCAGAAGCTATAGTGGCTGAAGAAGATGAAGAAGGGCGACTTGACCGTCAGATTGGAGAAATTGATGAGCAGATGTACGTAGCTCAAACTTTGTCTTAAAATGCTGCTTGGAAACAGTGTTTCTCAAAAAAATACTTAAGTAACTTTTTTTTTGATGGAAGTGATGTTACCTGATGTCATATCATTCCTTTATCCAATTTCATTTAGATAGATTTAGAATAGTTCAGGGCAATGTTACTAAATAATGTATGAAAAATTCAGTTTTAAAACATTAGTGTTCGTTTATGTGAAAGAATTATACTCTCTCCTTCAATACAATTTCTAGAGTGGAATTTTAAATTAGAACAAGCCAGAGTAATAGCATGCTGACAATCTGTTGACTAACTCCTCTAAATCATATTTAATTGTCAGGCAGGTTGTTACTATTATGCTTTGCAGTTTTGGGGTCTTTTTATACCTAACACATTCATCACATAGATGCAGCATAAAACAATGTTATAGATAAGTTTCTGGCACATATATTTGTATATCTAATCTGCTATGGTCAGATTAGCACTTGGTATTCTGTATCAAGCTGTTTCTAGACATTCTCCACTGTAAATCCTATTTTGCATAAAGTACATAGAAGTAATAACTAAGGTTTTCGGTGGCTTTAAGATTCTTGTCAATATAAGTTATTTTGATTGGCTAAGTTTTGGAGTAAGAGGCAACAAAAATGCAAGGAAGCTAACTTTCAAGTTTATTTTTCAGAGCATCTTCTCTCCATTTCTGAGTTTGACAAAAAGCAAGGTCCTAATTCATATATAAACACCAATGTTCCACCATATGTAATCCAAACAATATATACCAACTCAATTATGTCTTTGCCTCAGTGTTGTCTTCTGATACTTTCTTCATATATTAGACTGAACCTTAAAGCAAAGATACAGAAAGCTTCTCTTACAAGTATACAATGTATAGAAGTACCAGCAAAGCTTCTAGTGTTGCATAGTATAGGGGTTTTCAATTTGTTTCAGGCTGCAGAAAAAGTCTGTTAGTTTAAAAAAATCTTCCCAGAACTTCTGAGCAAGAGGCAAAGCTCTAGTGATCTTTTTTTTTTTGCCCTTAGTCTCTCAAGGAATCCCTTCAAGTTCTTGTGGATTCCTGGGTTCGCGGAATAGAGTTTGAAATCCCCCATAATAGTAGGTATGTGCAGGGGGAAAAATCCAGCTCTCTCTCCCTGCCCCTTCTCCCCATCCAGCTTTTTCTTTTCATCCATATCCATATCTATCAACTGAAGAGTTTTAAGTTTTGGTTCTGCCAAATTATGGCTGATCCAAACTGGTTCAGCAGAACCTCTGAAACACTATTTCAGGTTTCAATGAAATTTTGTGTACACCCCTATTATGCAGTTTCACATTTGCATATTTTGCATCTTACTGTATCTTGTAATGTGTATCTTATATTTTGGGAAGGAGAAAGATTCTGTTAGTTTTTTGTTTTGTTTTATACACTGTCACACTCCATGCTAGACTCATGGGAATGTACAATAGAAACCAAATTAATTATAATAGTAATACATAAATAATAATCCTTAACACTCTCAAACCCTTTCAATAATAATAATAATAATAATAATAATAATAATAATAATAATAATAATGATAACAGAACTTATTTATGAATTTTTCTGGACAATTTTTAAAGATTTTTCTAAAGGTCAGGAATGATGGAGCCATCTGGGCTACCCCGTGACCTGTTGGGGAGTAAATTTGCTGGAAAATTATTTTTTTTGGAAACGAAACAAAATGTAGATTAAATTTGTGGTATAAAGTTGTTTTTTTACATTTTCAGGCACATTGTTTGTGCCTGATTGATGCTTTCCATCTGCTGTGGAAAAACCTAATGTTCCTTAGCCAATCTGTGGTTCAGTAGTGAAAACGTAGTTACAATGGGTAAGTTTCAATATCCAAGCCAGAAAAATAAGTGTCGTGCATCCTTAGCATACATACACTGATATAGAGTAGCAATAATGACTCCATATGAATTGGATGCATATCATGACACATGTTCTAGTGACCTCTGATTACTTTCTTGGACAAGAGTCAGTCTGGATTCCCCCATTAAAAATTGTAGTAACTGGCTCCAATGCAACTATAGTTTATTAAAGTATAGCAGGGTTTTAGAGAGCCAGTTTGGTGTAGTGGTTAAGGTACTGGGATAGAAACTGGGAGATCGTAAGTTCTAGTCCCGCCTTAGGCACAAAGCCAGCTGGGTGACCTTGGGCCAGTCACTCACTCACTCAGCCCTAGGAAGGAGGCAATGCAAACCACTTAAACCTTGCCAAGAAAACTTCAGAGAGTTGTCCAGGCAGTCTCCAAGAATCGGACACGATTGAACGGATTAAAAACATCAGGGTTTTAACAGAAAGCTCATTATGTGAAGTTGTATTCCATGAACGTATAAGGTTTATGTTTTCAGCTTTTCAATTAATTAGGAAAAGAGGGCAAACTATTTATTTATTTATTTATTTATTTATTTAATTTATTTAATTTATTTATTTATTTATTTATTTATTTATTTTGCCTAGAGAATGTTTCCGTCGTGTCGAACAACTGCGTGACCGCCAGGACATAATGAAGGATAAAGTAAAGGAAGCCATGAGTCAAAGAGTCACACAGACTGAAGATGATGATATTGGTAGTGATGATGAAGGCGAATTGCAGGACTTGCTCTCTCAGGACTGGAGAGCAAAAGGAACAATATTGTAGCTGCCTGAGAAGAGGGAATTAATTTCCTAATTATAATATTGTTCTTTTATCATGTACTAGCATTTTGCATATGTATGTATATGAAGTCCTGTTAAAATCATCTGTTGTACATTATACAATCTTTTTATAAAAATGATTATAGCTCTACTGGAAACAAACAGACCTTTTATTTGAGCCAGTCCTATGCCAGCAGTAGCTTTTTAATATGCATTAAAATGTGCTTTTTTTGAAGTCAGGTTAGCATAAAAGCAAGCACTTGCCAGTTGGAACCATTTTGTAGTCTTAAACAGAAACTTGATTGCTTTTATTTCTTGCACCATATGCCATAGTTGTGACTTTCATACTATATTGGAAACTTATATTAAGTGTTCCTCAGATTCAGAAATAATTTGCTATTAGCTAGGGACATCTGTTGATTAAAAACATAAGTCTAAATCCATTGACTCACAGAAAACAGAGTTTTCAAACTCACCGAAGTTTCCTAGTCTTGCAATTTTGTAGCCTTACATTTACTAGCTGCTCATTGATGCAGGCATTCATTAGCAAATTGCAGTGGATGCTTACTAATGTATAATCCTGGGAAAGGATGCCCCACTAAATTCAACAGCATGAGTTTTCCAAGTAAATGTGTTCCTTTCACAGAAGGAAAGATCTTCGTTCTTTCCTCCTGCATGCAGCCATGAGCACACTCCCAAAGTATATTGAATGATTCTCAGTAGGAGAGAAGGAGACTTAGAGCTTTTTATAAACATCTCTAAATTATATTGATCCTAATACTAGGAACGAAGTTTTGGGGCTAAGATGGATTTAGCTGGCAGTAAATGAATGGTTAATGAATGGTTAAGTCAACCAAAGGCAATATTTGAAAATATGGATTGTCATCCAAAGAGCTGTTGGGAAATTGTGGTTTTTCTTCAAACAGGAAGTTCCCATGCTATACCTAATGGAGTTTGATGTTTCCTCAGTTTCGGAGACAATTTGATAATGTGGCCCTGTCTAAATCTAAAATGTCTAAATCCCCCTTGCTTCATTTAAGTGCCACATAATATAGGGGATTTTTTTCTACAACCCTCCTTAAGAAACAGCAAGTTTTATACAGATAACACTTTATTTTAAAATGGAATGTGGAAAACTATCTAATAATTTACAGTACTTTGCTGCCTGTATACAAGAAATTAAGCTTTAAGGTTTTCATTTAATTTCTACATTAATCAGTGAAAATCAATGAGAGCACATAATATATGACCTTAACCAAACCACTTTCAGAAATGTCACTATGTATTTGATAAATTTAGAAGCAAGTACAGTAAAAAGGTAAAGGTTCCCTCCGTACATTTGTGCAGTCTATCAATGTTTATTCCATTCTACAGGAAATCCATCCAGCCCTGATGTTTTACCGTTACTCATATTCAATTCCATTGTCAAAGGAATCTAATTGTGGAAGGGCAATTTTAGCTTTAAAATGTGGCTATATCTCCATCAGATAAATGTTAGATTTACCATACGTCTGAATATTTTTTTAAAAAAATTAAAATATTTAAGAAAACGTTACAGCTTATTTCCATCTTTGATGGCTATAACAATCTTTTGTTTTGTTTCTTTTTCTGCAATTTGTCAAGCTCCTGCCTAGATTTTCATCATTTGATCAGTATTTTGAATACAAACTCAATTTGCTGTGATATTATTCAACTCATAGTTTGTTGAATCCCCCTGTATAGATTGGTGATAGGATATCTGGCCATCTACCCAAAGAGTTTTCAATTTATTTATCAGATTAGTCTCATGCATATTTTAAAATTTCTTTTTATATGATGCATATGCAATAATATACACATATAACCTTTATAAGATTCCCATTCAAAGATTATGGAACAAGTGATTTCTGCATTATATTCAATGTATTGAAATGAACTCATCTACTTTGTTCACGATCATTCAACAGAGACATTAAAATAGCTACTTCCAGGTGGTTTACTAAGCTGTTGAATTTGTAAATTTAAATGGACTGTGATTCATAAGATAAGAGATGTCAGTTATGCACATTTGATATGTTGAAATAATATTGCGGAAACCCAAAAGTAATCAAATCTAAAAAATTATTGATGCACAGCTGTATAAAAGATATAATCACATTGCTTAGGATGTACTAGACACCAAGGGTCAATCAAGTTTAGTTCATGTATGTTCTAATTATAGTTCTCACTAATGGTTGTCCTTTACAGTTTCAGATAATGGAATGAAAATTCTCAACATTACCATGGGACAGTTGAGTAAATTTGTTCATTAGTTTGAAACATTTTTTCACAATAAGCACTAGGGCTTAATTCTACTGACTGTAAATCTTTAATTGTTACTGCAAAATAACGTGTAGGTGACATCAGTGGAAAACCCACCAAACACCAGGTTTCATTACAAAATTAAAGTCACAATAACTATATTCATTCATAAAATTACTGTGATTTTTAAAATAAGGGGAACAATTATAAAAACAGTGTATTTTTTGTATTTTTACTGACTAAACAAATTCAAATAATCTGTGTTTGCGTGAACTAGTCATAGCATGAGCATCAACAGAGATAAAAGTAACAATCCTTTGGTGAATCATGTTGAACTATATTAATTCAAAATACTAAGGAAAGTGACAAATGTTAGGAAGCACAGTAGCTTAAAGAATAAAAATATTTATTTTGAGATCTCAGAATAATAGTTAGAAATGGTAATCTCTTCTGATGTTTTGTCCATAGAAAAGCATTGTCTCCTGAGGATTTAGAAGAGCATCCTGAGACAGATTAGATTTACAGAACCCCGAGACCAGTTATTTCTGAGGAGAGCCTGAAACGCAGGAACAAAAATAAAAGCAGAACAAACAAAAATGGAAAGTAAAGGGGGAAAAAAAGAATTGCTTGCAATTACGGAACAACACTTGAGTACAGCCAATGTAGAGCAGTGTTCTAGTTCAAGCAAATCTCACTGTTTACTTCAATTATAAAAACAGTTATAGTAGTTCAGAACAGTTTTACAGCATTTTTCAAGAGAGACGATATCTGAGATACCATAACAATGTTTCCATTTCCTTCTACCTTTCAAAGTATATGCAATAAGTATACCATTTGATTAAGTACAGATCATAATGGCAGGTTTACAACTGGTTACAGTGACAGAAACTAGTGCAAAGGTACTCAGGTGGAGAAAAAAGTGTACAGATTAGAGAATATGACAACAGATATAAAAATAAAGCCTAGCTCTATACAATTAAATACAAATTTAAATATTAGGCCTTAAAAAGGATTGCATATGTATTCAATCATTAAAGCATTGTATCTAAGGAGTGCTGAGGGAAAAAACATGGTGGGTTTATGGATTAATCTTATAACCAATACTGAAATACAACTTATTGTTAAAGCAACATAAATTTAAAACATAAAAAATAGGAATAGACAGAAAGCATCATCATTATCCAAAAATAAAAACTAGTTCCAACAATTAGCAGTTGCTATACTTCCCAGGATTTGAATTTTACTCAGAACTATAAATTGGATTTCAGGATGGATTTGTCTGATTTTAATTCTCCCCAATAAGTTCTCAAAAACTAGGCTGAAACAAGTACAAGAGGCAAGTAAAATGGGTTGCTTAATTTTTCCTCTCCCCTCTCCACAGTTTTAAAAAGTGTCTGTTCTTGGACACTTTAATTTTTAGTAGTGGCTCAAATTCTTTGACCATATCTGAAGGTAAAATATATATACTTCAAATATAACTCTCGAATACATATTCAGAATTCCTGAAATACTGGCCAAAGTTCCTGAGGCTGTCTGAATTAAATGTAATTATTATACATGCAACCCACAATATGCTGTAGGCGAAGATTAGTGGTACCCTTCATCTTAAGCTTGTCTCCCAGCTTAATAAGAAACAAGGAACTTCAAGATTCCCTGACATTCATGTCTGAAAATAATTAAAGCTCCAAGAGAGAGTAGGCCTTTTTAAACAATCACTGTAGCCTCCCACCAATCTCTAGTAATTATTCTGCTGATTTGTAGAGGGACAGTAATCTGATAGAAGCCTGCCTGCTTATCTATGATTTCTAACACTCATTCAGCAAGAATGTAAAGACATGCAGCCTTTACCAAATTCAGCTTCTCTGCAACCTCCAATTGTTATGAGGATGCTTATCTGTGATTCTGAGTAGCTCCCAGGAGGTGAGCAAAGTAGAGCCACAGTTTTTTTATTGTTTTTTGTTTTGTTTTATTACTATTTTATTTTATTTAAGAGAATTATATGGCCGCCCAACTTACAGTGACTCCAGTTGTGTTCAGCCACTTGCATCTACTAAGATTTAAATTCTACTTAACTTTAGAAAACAGAAATAGCAGGATCTTGTAAACATATTACTGAAAATAATATGTAGCCAGAAAATGGCTTTTATGAAGTACTGGTGCAGAAATACTTGGAAGTTACTGCGTGACATTGTATTACTTTTCTTTAAAATATAATTTTGTTAACATTTTAATAGAGCAGTCCATGGTGGACTCAGTTGGTCCAGAAAACAACAAACAAGGGATTAAGTCAGGGCTTTCCAAACTTTTCTTGTTGGCGACACACCAATGGCGGCACGCAAAAACCAGGAAGCACCGCCGCCATGGTGGTGCATGAAAACCTGGAAGCGCCGTCACGGTGGTGCTTCCGGGTTTTCGCGCGCCACCGCCACGGCAGCACTTTCGGGTTTTTGTGCACCGCGGTGGCGCGGCGTCCTAGTGTGTCATGAAAACCTGGAAGCGCTGATGGGCCGCCGCCGCCGCTGTGCGTGCTGCCACGTGTGGCGGTGTGCCATGAGTGCTTCCGGGTTTTCTTGCGACACACCTGGGCCCCGCAGGTGACACAGTATTGTGTCGCGACTCACAGTTTGGAAAGCTATGGATTAAGTGTTGGATGGAAATTTAGGAAAACTTCAGGACAAATTCATAATGGTAAGAGGACTTCAATAATGGAAGAGACTGCACTGAGAGGTGGGGGACTCTCCCTTGCCTGAGGAAGATTTTGGATGGCATGTGGCAGAGATGCTATAGTAGCAGATTTCTGCACTGGACAGGGCCATGATCTCTGAGGCGCCTTTCAACCCTTACGCTTACAAGGCCATATTCAGGCCCAGAGTTTTGCATGGCAGGGGGATTGGAGTGAGGGGGAGTTTTAAACTTAGGCAAAAAAATTTCTGTAAGCCTCTGTGACACAACATACCCATTTCAGTCTGTCTTTCTCTTCCCAAATACAAAAAACACCACCCAAAAAGCTGTCACCAGTGTTGGCCCTGTCCTTTACAGGGTGTTTTAGGGACCACAGATAGATTGCTGCACAAGCCATCCTTTAATATAAGTATGTGCATATTAATATACATAGTATAAATCAGAGCTTTCCAAACTGTGTGTCGCGACACAAAAGTGTGTCGCCACACACAGTCTGGTGTGTTGCCACACAACCCGGAAGCGCTGATCATCATCAGCGCTTCCGGGTTTTCCCGCGACACACCAACTGCAGCGCGCAAAACCTGAAAGCGGCAGCAGCGCTTCCGGGTTTTTGCGCGCTGCCGAACTTCTGGGTGCTTTGGAAAGCCCTGGTATAACTGATAGAAAGCTTTTCTTCATAACA
Source organism: Charina bottae (assembly GCA_023362775.1). Taxonomy (NCBI): domain Eukaryota; kingdom Metazoa; phylum Chordata; class Lepidosauria; order Squamata; family Charinaidae; genus Charina; species Charina bottae. The sequence continues at coordinate 2,878,344 of JALMGJ010000028.1, read as the reverse complement.
TTCAGTTATCATAGGCCATATAGCTGATATAGAGCTGCTTCGCATGTGAATCCTGATCATTATAATTAGGTGAAAATGCTGAAAATTTTCTGTGAACTCACTAGTGCCCCTTGATAGTTCTATCAAGTTATGCATTCTATCAAGAGGGAATGATTATTAAATTTTGACTGCCTACCTACTCAGCTATGGCTACTTAGTTGCGGCCACCAAATTTATTGTCAAATAATTCTACAGAGGGGTGTGATGGCTCAGTGGTTAAGATGCCAGGCTTGTCGATCGGAAGGTTGCAAGTTAGGCGGCTCGAGACCCTAGCCCCGCATGACGGAGCACTCCCCCAGCACTCCTGCACTCACCCCAGCTCTTGCCAACCTAGCAATTTGAAAGCATGCAAATGCAAGTAGATAAATAGGTACCACTTTGGTGGGATGGTAACAGTGTGCCGTGCTTGTCATGCCAGCCACATGATCGCGGAAGTGTCTTCGGACAGTGCTGGCTCTTCAGGTAAGAAACGGAGATGAGCACTGCCCCCTAGAGTAGGACACAACTGTGCAGGGGAAACCTTTACCTTTACTTTACTAATTCTACAGAGAATTGCAACTATCTGATTAATGTAATTTCTCCTGTATGTGACAAATTGTATTTGCTCAATTTCCGCCTTCCCAAGTAGTATAGGACAGATTGCAACTTACGAATCATGGACCATATGCCTTCCTCTACCTGAAGCCTTGATGTAGCCCGTCCTCCCACGACCTTCTTATTTGCTGCCCTAAATCCACTAAATAAAATCCACAGTAGTTAAAATGCTGGATTAGGACTGGGCAGCCAGATTCATGTCCCTCTCAGCCATGGAAACTGACTGGGTCATTTTGCTCTTGGAGCAAAAATAGGATATAGATAATTATAATCATAGCTGTTATTGCAGAAATCTCTTTCGGGCACCCTAGCGGAATAAATCTTTCAAGCCTGTGTTTGCTATTCCCCTTGTGACTCTAAAAATCTTAATTGAAAGTGATGAGCATGAAAAAACAGTAAATTTTATGAGTACATTTTAAATAACCTAGGAGATTGTTGGAACTAGCTGGCAATTTGAGTATGCACAGCCATTAAAATAGTAATAGAAGATGGAAGAAAACTTGCAATGGCATGCTTTGTGTAGTAAAGTATGAACAGAAGGAATGTAAGAAATGCCATTGTACTGTTTTCTTAGAATACATTTACCAGAGTCCTAGCGGAGTTGTTGAAAAAAAAATTCCATGCTGCCTTTCAATATGGAGCCAACTTTTGGCGATCAGATTTCTTAATTTCATTTGCTGATGAAATTTTAGTTGTATATGCAGATACATTTCCTGTAGCCCCAGAGGCATTTAATGCCAAGAGTGAGACAGCTTTCATGCCAAGCAGATTAGAAACAGGAACAGCATAGTGGGTGGTTGATAAAGTTGGTAAAGGGGAAGGGGTGCTAACATTAACCATGGGAACAGTTGCTGATGCAGCCAAGACAGCCACAGAGGTGGGGGTGGAGGTAGGGGTGGCAGACTGAGAAAGATTCATGTTGAGGTCAACAGGGGTCATGACGGAAGCAGTCTGGGTGCTGAATTTAGCCATCTCTAAGCTGCAAATGAAAGTAAGGAACAATAGGTTGGGTGGGTTAAAGAAGAATCAATGGGTGCAAGGAAGGAAGAGGGGAAGCCAACATAAAACGGCCAGGTTACATGGAGAACAAGAGGGGGGAGAGAAGAAAGAAAAAGAGAAAAGGGAACATGAGGGTTAAAGGAGGAACATGTTATGTGTTAAAGAGAAATAATAAAAAGGTAATTCATGATTGAGTTACGGAAACGTTTTGAGACTCAAATTTTCTTTATTTTCCCTATCTGTGAAAAATAAATGAATGCCTTTTTAAAACTGTGGGTATTATTTGAGGTGTTCAAAACTGCATTATACCTTCCTCAAAGTTATTGTTCATCATTGTCATAAAAAGGATAAAATTAATCAGATTAAAATTAGATCATTTATGGCCGCTTGGATTTTATATTTATTTTTATTTTATACTTTTATTTGGTAATTTGTATTTATAGTTTAGATGGTATTTATGCTTACTGTTTTAATGTTAGTTTTATTGTAAACCTCCCAGAGTCCCTCTTCTTGGGGGAGATGGGCGGTGGGAAAATTTGGAGAATAAATAAATCAATAAAATCTGATTAAAAACATATTAGCGTCTACACTCCAAGAGTTTGATACTGTATGCAATCAGCTAGTGTACATTTTCCTTATAAAGCTAACCTGTAACAGCCAGTATATTCACTTGTAACTTGTATTAGGGTTATACAGCACTCAAAACATGAAAGCAAAATGTGATTTGGAGAATGCAGTATAGCACCAGTTGGGAACATCTTAAAAGAAACATGTATTTTCGTGGAATTTGCATAGGTCCTGAAAACGATGCAGCTGCTATATGTGTTTCCAACAGTATTACAAATCACATTTCACCTTTCAAATTCAGATGAGTTTGCTAACACTTGGGCAGTGTTGGTGTTTTGCCCTCATATTGCTTCTGTGCTTAAAAACTCTTTACAGACTGCATTTCTGTAAGAATTAACTGCCAAGAAAAGCAAGGATGTTTATACAAACACAAAAAAATGTAATATAACCAAAAGGAAATTTAAGACTGAAAGGGGATCTTTTGGTACCAGGAACTGAAAAGCTGCAAATACTTATGCCATATGCATCCCTGACTTTCACTGTCTTCAGCACAGAATTTTTAAAGGTCAATGAGTACTTGCAGTGTTATTAGCACTTTAGAATATAAGAATACTACCTTATGGCTGTTATGGCAATATCACACACACTTTAGGATTTTTTATACTCCTTTCATATAGTCCGTGATCTTGGAGTAGAGGAATTCAGCATAGAGATCCTATTTCATTCTCTTGCCAGCTTTGGCAGCTGATGCTTTCTGAGGTCAAAAAAATCCCAACCCCAGCATCCTAAATTCTTTCAACCTTTTTGTACATTCCTGAATTAAAGTAATTTTAGATCAGTCATTTGATGTGTTGAGATCTTTTCCTTCCCACTGTTTGCAACAGGAGGACCAAAAAGAAAAAGGAAGGAATTCCAATGCGGAAAAAGAGGCAGGTAACAGAAAAAAATCAGGCTACACACAAAAATAATAATAATGAAGATATGAAAATAAAAAAGGACTTGCTGAGAATGTGGAAAAAGGAAGAGGTCATCAAGGTACAGTGCATATGAAGAGTGCAGAACTATACAGACAGTCTCAGGAAAGCTAAACCCCTGGATGAGCTGTGGTTGGGAGACGGATGCCAAGAACAACAAAAAGGACTTCTTCAGAGAGGAAGAAATAAAAGGAAGACAAATGAATCAGCTGCTCAATGCTAACAAGTAGAAAGAAAAGGCAGGGCTATTCAATTTCCGTTTTCACTCAATCTTCTCCAACAGCAGGTTATGTGTTACACAAGACAACTATGAAGAATAGAATGAAGGGGCACATTTAAAGACTAAGACTGCTAGAAATTTGGCCCGGAATATCTATCTATTTTGTAGAGAGTAAGGAAGATGACTGTGACAGAAATATGCAAACTCCATTGCCAATGCAACAAGGGATAAAACAGTTTAAGTTCACAACAGCCCAGATAACATTAAGGAAGCGGCTCAGACACTGAACTGAAGTAATTCACTGAACTATAAGTTCTCTTGCCAGCCTTTAAGGAGGTACAACATAACAAACTTGCAAGATGCCAGCCCTTCTAAGTAGACAAAATAATCAACTCCATAGGAAGGCTAAAACTACTTTTATTGAGATTGTCTATAATAACAGAATCTTGCAAGTCTGATTATGTTGTACCTCTTCCTCCTCCTCCTTATAGTTCAGTGAATTAGGGAGGTATCTGAGCTGCTTCCTAATGTTATCTGGCTGTTGTGGATTTAAACTATGTATTATCCCTTGTTTTATTAAGCAGAACGAATAGGAGCTAGTAGATTTTTAGTTTTTAGATTTGAATAAATCATTGTCTTTGATACAGAATACTAGAATAGCATTTGAGGTTGTATCATTGTGTATATATTACAAAAAGAGTGACAACTAGTTAAAAGTAATCCCTAAAAGAGAAAGGTAAAGAATTGCTAACCCTTTATGCACCCCATTTCCATGGCTACACAGATCTCTGCTTTCTGCTAAATATAAATTTAACAAGCTTTCTACTTCAAAACGTAAGTTTTCTTTCATTATCAAAGACAGAGGTAATGGGAAAGGCAAGCATTTTAGTAAACTATTGGATTTAAACTTAATACTAAGTGCTGCAACACTGTATCTTCTGTTCATGGTATGTATGGGTGAGCGCATACTGATTCTTTTTATATTTTATTCCAAATCGTAATTGTTCCAATATCTCATAAATAGTTGATGTGAAAAGATTTTTTTTTGTAGGATGCAAGACTACTACAGCTGTCACAGGGTCAGGTTACTAACATGTCTTCATCTATTTATATTTAAAAATTATGACATAAATTACATTGATAAAATTGGTGAAAGATGTTGGCACTAATGGTTTTGCAGTTGTTTGATACAAAAAGGCCATTTTATTCTTATCTCTTATTTAATTGAAGGGAAATGGTGAAGTCCTTTTTAATAGACTTCTTAGTTTCAAAGAGGCCAATATTTGAGTCTTTTAGAGCTTGCCATGTGTTCCTATTATTCATCAATAACTTTGATTAATGTGAATGCTATTAGCTTGGTCTGTAGATTATAGTTTGTTCTTTGAACAACTGTGCATTTACCTCAAATATAATCCAACATTCATTCTTTCTCTGAATCTTGTGAAAGATTTTGATGCAATTCTAAAATATTTCCAAAATAGGTTTTGATTTATTTTGGGTTTCTCCAGATCAGCATGTTATGGATCATGTTTTAGTCTATCCCTAAATCACATATGATTATGAATGGTGTGTATTCTCCTTGTTAAATTTATGTCATGCCTAAAATGATGCCTCCTCCCCACTTCTTTTGAATTTGGCTCTAGACCCTCTTGCCTACACCATTAGAAATCCTTAAACTATTAAATGGGATTGTAATAGAGGAGGCAGAATACAAGATTGTGCTACATATGAATAATATGGTATGTTTTGGATGAGCCAAAAGCTTCACAACTTTGTTGGAAGTGCAACCTCTAGGAGTTTATCTTCTCATTTGCCTAGCTCAGGGGTCGGCAAACTTTTTATGCCGGGAGCCATTTTGACATGCTCGTGCACATTTTGAAATGCTCGAGAGCCAGGGGGCGGGGTTTGCGGGCGGGGGCCAATCGCGTGGAAGGGGGCGGGGTTTGCGGGCAGGGGCCAATCACGTGGAAGGGGGCGGGGTTTGCGGGCGGGAGCCAATCACATGGCTTATTGGGGTGGGTGGGAGGGCGAATCTGGATCTTGGGAGGGTCAGGGGAGAACGGGACCTGCCTGGCCTCTCAAGGTGGGGAGGCGAAGTGGGCTGTGCGGCTCGTTGCGGAGGGCTGTGCTTCCCGGGGCCCTTGCTAACAGGTCGGGTGAAGAGGTGCAGTCCTGCGCCCGGGGTCCTGGGTCCAAGCCCCCTTAGTGCAGCGGGACGGGCTTCCCAGAAGACCTCGGGGCGAAGGCGGAACAGGCCCACGGATGGGAGCTGGGCCAATCACATGGAAGGGTCGGGGGCTCACGGAGGGGGCGCAGCCAGCAACAGTCCTCCAGGCTCGCCCCGTTCGCCGCCACAGTCATGGTCCTCCTCGGCGAGCCCGGCCTCCAGAGCGGGTCATGTCTGGCTGGGCGGAGCGGGCGCGGGGGAGCCGCACAGGTGCTGAGGGGGGCGGGCCCGGCGGCAGAGGCCCTGGCCGCCCGCCCGCCCGCCCCGCACGCTTGCCTGCCTGCTTGCCTCCCTCCACAGGGCCCCCCGCTGCCTTCCCAGGATCCGAGCCAGAGAGAAAGGGCGGCGGCGGGGCCGCGCTACCGCCACTCGGCGCAGGCGGGGCTGCCGCTTCCGCCCGCCCGCGTCGAGCCAAGTAAATGATGGGGGCGGGAAACGAGGCGGGTGGTGACGACAAGCGGCGCGCTTCAGGGGAGCTGCCGCCGCCGCCGGGTGGGTCCCCTCAGGGCGGGCGGAGGCAGGCGGGCAGCCACTCCTCCTCCTCTCCCGCTGGCGGAGGAGGAGGAGGCCCGGGCCGCCTGCCTGCTTGCCTGCCTGCTTGCCTCCCTCCGCGAGGCCCCCCGCTGCCTTCACGGGATCTGCAGAAAGGGCGGCGGTGGGGCCGCGCTACCGCCACTCGGCACGGGCGGGGCTGCCGCTTCCGCCCACCCGCGTCGAGCCAAGGAAATGATGGGGGGCGGGAAACGAGGCGGGCGGTGACGACAAGCGGCGCGCTTCAGGGGAGCCGCCGCCGCCGGGTGGGTCCCCTCAGGGCGGGCGGAGGCAGGCGGGCAGCTGCTCCTCCTCCTCTCCCGCCGGCGGAGGAGGAGGAGGCCCGTGCCGCCCGCCCCGCCCGCCCGCTTGCCTGCCTGCTTGCCTCCCTCCGCGAGGCCCCCCGCTGCCTTCCCGGGATCTGAGCCGGAGAGAAAGGGCGGTGGCGGTGGGGCCGCACAGAGAGAGAGAGCCAGAGCCGAGGGGCCAAAGAGCCAGATCTGGCTCGCGAGCCGCCATTTCCGACCCTTGGCCTAGCTTTTGTCCTAAGATCCCTTAGCATGTAATTTAGCCACCAGTGGTAACATCATTATAATCAAAGTCTGAATCAGTTTTCCTATTGAATCTCAAAACAGCTTGAGATGAATTATTTTGTCTCCAAATCATGCACATTTGAATTGAATATGCCATCCCTGAATACTGAATCTTCTATTAAAATCAGATTTCTATTGAGTAAAAAGGGAAAAATCTGGTACAGTTTCATCTGCTTACTTTCACAACTGATATACAGTATGCTCAGTGCAAAATTGTTTGCTAGCTCTTGTCTGCTGATTATTGACTGCCAGCTTTTCAATATGGAAGCTTTTAAGCTTTGCACTCTGCCATAGGGCAGTCACTAGATAATATCATAGAAGTGATATGTACTTTCATAACTTTTTGGCCAGAGTTCCAAAACAAAAGTCACAGCTTACAAATTCTTGGTTATACATAGTTCTTCCCCAATCTCATCAAATATTACCATGAGCAAAACCCATGATTATTGTTGAGTTCCATGCATTCTATATAATTTCAGAAAATAATCTATACCTCCTCTTGAAAGAATTTCAAATGGAAAACACTTTTAAAAATTAATTTATCACATTGTAAACTGTATAGAAGATACTTTCAAAAATTGTATTTGGTTACAAATGCCTTCCATATAGAAATATAACAAAAAAAATATATTTCTACAATAGCCATCGTAGAAGGTTGAAAAGCAGTTGGTAATTGGAAACATATCCATACCCATAACACTTACCCTAACCTGCCAACCACAAGTGTCTTTAATGTCATTCTCTGATAGCCATTATCATAACTGGTGATGGTTCACTTAGAAACTGGTCTGATTTTTAGAATCAACTTTAATTGTGACAAACAAACTGCATCATATTTTATTGTATTTGCATCCTTTAACTGTCCAGAATTTTTTTCTTCTACTTAGATAAAGATTAATTGTCATATTGTATTTAGAACTAAAAACTAAGTCTAAAAAAGAATAAGTCCTTAATAGATAAAGCAGAGAATATATTTTTGCTTGATCACATGGTTTTATATTAATCATAAAAAAGAAAAATACATCAGTTCACATATGTTTTTAATTTGGAAAATGGCTACTATTCAGACTCTGTCCATCTGGTCAGCTCTGGATTTCCAAAATGCAATAGAATATATATTTCAAAACCTAATAGAAGATATTTTCTTATCATAAAGGCAAGGCTATGTAGACTATATATTTTCTATGTAGACACTATTTTCTATGAATGTCTGTCAGTGATAGCCCACAATAAGGTATATCACAGGATCCAAAAAATATCCTTTGGTATCCGTTCTGATGTTGCTGGTACTGCTACTGATCGTAGACCAGCATTTTGAGCATAAAAAGCTGGTCAAATCCAGAATTTCTCGCCAAGGAATCTCAGGGCATTTTAAGCTGTACAACTCATAAGTGGTATCCTTAAAACACTGAGGATCTTGAGCAATGCCATAAATTACAGATTTAATTATGTTAGCAGTAGTGCCAAATAAGCTCTTATACAATTGAAAAACAAGCTTGGTTGTTGTGAGTTATGTTTAATTTTCTCAGTAGTTTCCCAACACTTTCTATTGCTTTAAAACAAAATATGACAGTGAAAGAGGATATTTAAAAGAATATATATATATATATATATATATATATATATATTCTACATGAATATGAATTGTATTTATATATACAGTTAGCATATTATTCAGAATTTTTTTAGTCAAGAAACCAATGCATTGGGAATTAAATACCTCTACCCAAATTCAACTGCTTTTTTCTTGCATCTTTTTTCACAAAGAAACCCAGTCTCTTTCTGGATTTAAGATCATACCACAATTTCCAGCTAGCAAATTACATTAGCATTGTCATCTATTTCATGATGGTTGTTATTTCTGCTTAGCAGAAGATTATAGGAATCTTCTTTTGCAAAGGCATTATTTCTAATACATTTAGAAAGGTGTTGCTTTTGTCTTGTGTAAGACTGTTACTGCTTTTGTCGGTTAATATCACTGAAAAAAACCTGGAGGTGATTTATTCTTTCCAAAATGAAAAATATTGCAGTTGTGATGATACAGGATTTAACTACAATCAGATGCATCTTGACCACAGCAGACTTTGAGAAGAAGACCCAATCTGGCAGGAGGGGCTTGCTCCAGGTGCCATCAGCCAAGGACTGTCAGCTGGCAGAGCCCTTTTCTGCCGTGGCACCTGCCCTTTGGAACATTATCTCGGCCCCGTCCCTGTTGGCCTTTCAGAAGGCCTTGAAAACTTGGTTTTGTGCCTGAGCCTGGGGCCCTAGAGGTGGGATAGAGCCCATATCCTCGCTGTGTGGATGATTGGTTGGATAATGCCTGGCTGCTATTTGTTTTATTTTTATTTTTTATATTGTGTATTTTATGTATTTTATTGTAAGCCACCACATAAAATCGAATGAATGAATGAATGTACCCCCAGCAATCAACTTACCTTGCATTAATGAGGTACTGTGCTAGACTGATGTTTGCAGGTGATCCTGTGATTGTTACTTGTCGTTCTCCTGAACCTTCTGCAGCATTTGCAATCTTGATCTGTGCTCCTGACATTTGCCTGATTTCATTTATCTTGCTACCTTGTCTGCCAATAATGCAACCTATTAGCTAGAGCAAGATAAAAACAATGTTGAGGTCAAAAGTAGGGATGGGGAAAAATTGTTCACATTTGAATATGAACTTATCTTATTTTGCATTTTGAATCAGCACACAGATATTTACTCAAAACTCACAGTTGTCTGAATGCATTTTACCAACAATGTAGATGTAAACGTAGAGCTATGGTTATTTAGTGGCAGGCAGAGATAAGAGAGAGGTTCAGAAACATATACCTATATGTACATATACATGTAAGGGAAAAATCTATACAGAAATGCTTTATATAAGGAAAAATTATCTGCCCAAAGTGGAAACATTAGGCAAAAATCACACACAGGAAAATGCATACATTTGAACAAGTACAGATTAAAATGGTACATTTTTGAACTCTCATTGAAGACAAAACTGAGCAACGATAAACTTGATATATTTGTAAATATATTATAGTAGATATATTTATATCTACTAGCCAAGATATAAAAGCAAAACCATTTCATGAGAGTTTTACGTAGATATGATTCAAGCTCAGGAAATCTGCCTTTAGGCTGCCTTTGAGATATTACAATAAGGTATCAAATGGTCACTTCTGCTATGTAGCTTTTTAAATACTTTGGATTTTAATTTTTTTATTTATTGAAAGTGGCTAACAAAACTAAAAAACAAAACAATATAAAATTTTAAAAGATGAATTAAAATTAAAATAAATACTGAAATCAATTAACAGTTAAAAGCCTAGCAAAAGAAATGAGAGTAATTTAATGTATGGGTCTCTGTTATGGAACTTGAGAGTCTAAACATACACAGAATAATTTCAATTTTGTGGAGGAGTCCTGTTCATCCTTATGTATTTTACCTTTTTTTTTCACCCCACAGACCACAGAATGACAACAAAGAGTCCTGTGGTACTTCAGATGGCAAAAATCTCTTCTATCACTCTTTGTGTCAGTACTTTGAGGTAGAGCAGTTCAAAAAACAGGAATGGCAGAGATTCCCTGCAGACCCTTCTGCTGAGCTCTTCAGAGGGGAGCCTGCTAAGTTTCTCAAAGACCAGGCTCTGGAGTAATTCAGACATTTACTCCTGAGGTGATCTGTAGTTCCACAGGTGCAGCATTTTCCAGCTGAGTCAGAAATCTCTCCTCTGCTTCAAACAAGGATCTCTTTAAGGCTCCTATTTGCATGGGCTCTACAGTGCTGGAGTCTAAGAAGATCACAGGGTGGTGGTAGTGGTGGTGTAAGGAGCAACAAAAAGTATAAAACCTCCTTCCGCTATTATTTCTTTCATATCTCAACTCCTCCAATTGCCCATTCATTAAGCTGCAATGCTGAAAAGGTTCTTCCAAATTTTCTGTGTTGCTTTGTCTTACTTTACTTGCTGAAATTGGTCAATCAGGGCCTGATCATTCCAATGCACATCTTTAGCATACAACTGAAAATGAGCTATGTACTTACTAATTTGTTGATTTCCTTGCTTCAACTTGCAAATCTCCTGGTTAGCTCATCCAAAGCAGCTCTAAATCTTCGTATGGACTTCTGGTAATTATCCAACAAAGGATCATTGCCCTCAATGAAGGGCACACCTGATCTGCCTGTCCTTTCCTCCAGCAAACTAAGAACAAGGGCAACCTTAGATTGATATAGGACATTCTTCTGGCCACATTGAGCCATGAAAATCAGAAATTGATCTTAAATGCCCCCCGACCTCATTCTCCAGTACACTTCTGAGAGATTTGCTGCCCAGATACTGGTTGGGCAGCAGGTTGTGGGGCCACTCCTGGTTGAGGTAATTCTTGACCCAATTTGCTGTGTTAGTTGTGCAGGTTTGTTATTTGCATATCCATTTTCTACTGATGCTGTAACAATGCCTTTGTCAGGTTCACATATTTGTCTATCATGATTTTGCCTTTTCTACACGTGTAGCTTCAGAGACTTCGCTTTCGGCAGTGCATGGAGAGAGCTGATAACCTTGTGGAACATTCCGTAGGGAGGGGAGATTTTTGGAGTGGGAATTGGTTTGTTATGGCTGCACTTTTATGGGTGTTGTTTTTGCCATTGCTTTGATAACGTTTTGCTTGGCGCAAAAACCATTATTCGAGGCTTCTGCTGCCCTGAAGTGTATTAATCCTGAATAAATGTATCCTTTAGAGTAATTGCCTGAAGGTGTTATTTGTTGGGAATTCTGACACGGGGTTATCATAGTAAGCCTCGAATCTTCCTATTTCACCATGGCTACCTGCCCTGAGGATACTGTTCTTCCCAAGACAGAATATCCTACTGCGGTTACAGAGATGCCTAGTGAACATACATCACGAGAGATGAAAGACCAACAGAGCAATATTCTGCAGAAGCCCGATCCCTTTACCAGGAGGGAGTAAGACTTGCCCAGTCACTTAAAAGTGAAGAAGAGACTCTCCAAGCCGGACTAGCAGCTCGACAAGTCAGAGTTTTTCAGAGCACCGAAGACCTGGCTAGCCTTTCCCTGTTTGCAGTGGTCTTTAGATAAGATAAGACCACTGGAATTCTCCCTGGAGAGGGGAGAATCAGAAGATTGATCACAGGGTCGTTGGAATTGCCTCCCCCTGCTTTTTCTGTTGTTTTTCCACCGCGGAGAGAGCGAGAGGCTGGAAGCAGTGAGGACGACTGGAGTATACTTGAAGCTCTTACAGGGAATCGTAAGTTAGAGCTAAAGCCGGCTTTTAGATTACTTTTTTTATTTTTTTAGAATAGATTGTTTTATCATCTAAGGTCTATCTCTGGACTTTGCACAAAATGTTGGTAAATTTTGCACTTTCTTTGCTATAATAACTACGGTGGAAATATGATGGATTTTATATTGGAAGCATAATGAAACATCTGCAGTTTTTTCTTTTTACCTTTCTATTTTTTCTAGAGTGGATTTTGTCTCACTTGGAAGTCTAAGGGTATTTTTTTTAAAATATCTTTTGAATACACTTTGTTGGACTAACTATTGATGAATCTGTTTATTTTCTTTATTTTCTCTTTTTATACTGGTTTTCATCCTTTCCCTTTCTTATAAACTGTTTGAAATACTGTTTTCTCCCTTAATTTGGGATTATTGGAACTCTTCATCTTTTATTTTAAATTTTTTTTACTTAATAGACAGACCCTGCTGGTAACTTTCCATCCGAATAGATCAGCTGACTTCTCACTCCCTGGGAAAAGTGTTTGTTTTGACTAGAACGGCTGGCTACGGCAGCCTGAAAGAAGAAGGAGGGGGTGGGGGAGAATGGCATTTTCAACAGTACTTCAAGATTTTAAAAAAGAATTTTGTGAAACTCTTTCAGAAATTAAAAAATCACTAGAACTTTTATTGATAGACTTGGAACAAAAGGAACAAAAGATAGATTTAGAAATGGAAGAGAATTCTTTTGAGATAGTGGAGAAAAATACATTGGTTCAGAAGAAGATCTTGATATTCTACATGAAATGGTCAACAAAACAGGTTACAAATTCCAACTTGGGTACAAACACATTGTGGCAGTTGAGACAGGAAGATTTTAACATGCAAATAGATAGCTATTGTGAAATACTGGGAAAGGTTAAGAACATGAGATACAGAACAAAACAGGTTGCATATTGTGATTTTGGCATAACCTGAATAGGAGATTTAGTATAATGTGGGACATAAGGTTAAGGGAATTATGGATTTGGATTGGACATAGAGTAAAGTTGATATGAGAAACTGTATGGATATATAAAAATGTGATATTTTATGTTATAGATTACTTTTTTTTTTATGGAGATGCATGTATGAGAAGATATACCATTGGGATGGGATGATGAGTTGTAATTAGAATTAATGTTATTAAGGGTGACATATTTTTATAATTATATGTATGAATATTATGAGAATTGTTGTTAGGTTATGTATTAGTGGAATATGCAGTTACAAAAATCTGTTAATTAGGTAAATATGTAGGAAGAAGTAGAATATGGTATAATTGTAATTTAAATATAGATTATGATTAAATTAATGTTATTTTTATGGATATATATGAATAGAATATATTGTATTTTATTAGAATTAAAATAAGGCCTTTACTTGTTATACGATTTAAGACCAACTGGAAACTGATACAGCTAAGAACACTTAAATGGATATTATCCCAAGGAGTGGAAACCACAGATGGATAATTGGAGAATTGCAAGAAAGGTGAAACTTACATGAAGACCAGAAGATTGGATTATAGAAATTGAAGTGTATATGACAAAGAAAAGTTCCTGTATATTGTATGAAAGACTAACATTCAAAGCAAATTATTGTATTTAAAGACCAAGGATAGATTGGAGGCTATCTATTTTCTATATTTCTTTTGTTTATTATTTTCTTGACTTCACTTTTTCTTTACTTTTTTCTTACTTTGAATTTCTATCTTTATTTCCTGCTTTAACTTTTAATATGTATTTTAAAACTCAATAAAATTTATGAAAAAAAAAATGAGGAAGAGACTGGAGGTGTCCTCCCGAGGAGTGAATTGCTATCTACATTTCCGCTGTGGAGATAGGAGAGACTGCAATCTCCGACAGAGGAAGCCCAGATGACCAGGTTAATCGAACCGGAAAAGCCAACCTTACTGAGCAGGGAGTCCAGGCTATCACCGGAAGAATCAGGTGAGATAATGGACTTACAGTATTTGGCGGCTGGGTATCTAGCTGAGCGTGAATGGCATCAGACGGGTACATGACCCAAAAACCAGATCGAGGAGGAGGCTTGGAAAGAGAAGGCTGCCGTCAAGAAACAACAAGACAGATGGTCTATGGCTGTAGGGCGAATCCAGCAACCAGTGATACCACCTACGGTGACTATCCAATGGGGGTCTCGGCCCCATAGAAAACAACTTCCAGACCCTAATGTGGTCGAACTTCAAGGGCAAGTTAAAGAATTGCACACCATTATAGCCGAGATGAGGCAGCAATTTGCACAATTGCAACCAACCGCCCCAGCTATGCAACAGCCTAGACCCACTTCACCGCAATGCACGACGGCTAGACCCCAGTTGCAGAGACCGAGTCTGGCTCCTCAAGCATTCCCACCGTGGCTAGCAGCACCGCAACGTCAGCTTGCTCTCCCACCACCTGGACAAGCACCCTACATGGGTGCTGGGGTGTTTGGTTTACGAGAGCTAAAAGTGAAGTTTTCACACAATCCCAAGAAGCTGGCTTGGTTTGTGAGCCAAGTGCGAGTCTTTATGGACACTTGGGAGGGATGGTTTCCTGATGAGGAGTCCAAAATTCAGTATATAACTGCACATCTGGAGGATACAGCAGCTGATCGGGCGGTGGGCTTATATGATATTGGTGCAGAAGAATTAGAGGACTTTGATTTGTTTATGACTGCCCTCCATCGCCACTTCGAAGACCCATTAGCCGAAATGAGGGTGTGCGCTAAATTACAAGCCTGTAGTCAAAATAACCGCTCAGTGTTAGAATATGCTGCTGAATTCCAAAATTTGGCTGGGCAGATGACAAATTGGACAGAAGAGCTGAAAATTGAGCGTTTCACCATGGGTTTAAACTCTGAAATCCTACGATAGTGTTTGGCTTGGGACAAACCACCTACTTTACGTGGATGGATTTGCCTGGCCAGAGAAATTGAAGAAGCCAATGAGCAAGTTAAATGGCAAAGTTTCTGTCAGCTAGCAGATCGCAGGGCCCCCACAAGACCTGCACCCATGGAACGCAGAGAACCACGCAGAGACCAACACCCAAGATGGAGACCACCCCGCAAGCAGAAACCAAGAGACACTACTTGCTTCTGCTGTGGCAGAGGACATCACGCTTCAGCTTGCCCTCGTGTCAACCAGTCCCAGAACCCAGAAGCAAGACTCCCACTACCAAACCCAAGCCGACTCCTAAGAAGGCTACCAGTGGTGCATCTATCGGCACAGAGCTGGTATCAGCTGACTACAACATTCATCTTGCCCCAGGGGTTCAACAACTCCAGTAGATGACTCTGCAGACAAAGATTTCCAGTTATCGGAAAACTGGAACTGCCGGACTTCCGGCCGGAACATGGCAACACATTAGAAGAGGTTTTCAGAGCTCTGGAGCCTCTTCCCAGCTGCTCTCAGTGTGTGGAGGGTCTGGGAGGAAGAGAGATCACCGAAATACTCCCCTGGATAAGGGAGAGTTCAGAAGATTTCCTGAAAGGGTCGTGGATTGCTGCTCCTCTTAGCTCTCTTGTCTTTTCTACCACAAGAGAAGCTGAGAGTTGGAGCAGCGAGAACAACTGGAAAAACACCGAGCTCTGCCGAGAGCAACAAGCAAGCCTTTAAGGTAGAGACTTTAGCGTCAGCTAATTCTGGCTTCTTAGATCACTCAGAGGAGAGGGGGAGGGGGATTCTTTGTTTTTTCTCTCTCCCTCTCTTGTTTTTTTTTCTTTTTAAAAGTATTTTTCTTATTACTATCTAAGATCTATCCCTGGACTTTGCTTTTGGATTCTGGTGAGTTGCTTTTTTATTCTTTGCCACGAAATTCTTATATGGTGGGAATTAATGGATGGACTTTGCCTTGTTATGGAAGTTTCTTTTTTAATGAATTTTAGAAGATTTTTTGACTGAAAAGTGATTTAACTCTCTTTTGGGATTACAAACTATTTCATTTACTTATAATTTTTTGCTGGATTAATGAATTTTTTGATGGGTTTTTAGGGTTGAGTCTTCATTGAATTTATAACTGCCTGAGAACTGGCTGGACTGTTTATACTTCCTTATCTTGTTTTGTCTGTTGCCTTCTGGATTTTTTTTTTTTAAAAAAAGGCTGCTATACCTACTGGATTACAATTGTGTTGTTATGACAACTGTTACTGGGTGATTATATTTTTATTTTTATTTTTTTTGTTGGAAGGAGGAGGAGGAAGAGTTAAGTGGCAAGAAGGGAACTTTTTAAAGTCTGATAGCAGTGACATTGTAATGGCCACAAGAGGGAAGAAAGAGAAGGAGAAAGAAAAAGAGAAAGAATTTAGGAAACCTTTTTTAGAGCCAGCAGAAGGATCCTCCACAGAAATGGAAAAGGTATTAGCTGCAATTATAACACTGGGTCAACAAGTGGATAAAAAGATAGAAGATATGAAGAGAGAATTGACCCAGGATTTAAAACAGGAATTTAGGAAGTTAAAGAAGCTGTAGATAATTTGTCAGTTGACCTCAAAAATACACAAGGGCAGGTGCAGATGTTAGAATCTAAATCAGAAGCAGTTGTTAAAGATATTGATAGAAACCTAGATACCATTGCATTAGCGGAAATGAGGGAGAAAGAATTTATTTTGAGATTGAGAGCAGTTCTTGAACACCCTGATGAGAATACAAGGGAAATGATTGTTGCTGCTCTAGCTAAATTCTTGGAGATGAGAGAACAAGAGCTTGATCTCGAAATTGATAAAATTTTTAGAGTCAATTCACGTTATGCCAGAGAAAGAAAGGTTCCAAGAGATATATTGATACACTTTGTGAGAAAAGTTACAAGAGATCAAGTTTTGAAAAAACATTACAATGTTGGTTTGAATATAGAAGGAAAAGGAGTGATTGTTTTAAAAGAAATCCCTTTAAGGATATTACAAAAAAGAAGAGATTACTCCTTCCTTACAGATAAATTAAAGCAACATAATATTTCATTTAGATGGGAGAGACTAGAAGGAGTAACATTCACGTACAAGGAGCAAAGATTCAGACTAAATTCTACTTTAAAGGCAAGAGCTTTCCTGGTGAAATATAAGGCAGACCTAGGATATGTAAGTAAAGACTTAGAAGAAAAAGAAATGACCCCAAAAGATACTGAGAAGGGTGAGGACCTTTCTGATTTGGGTGCGTCTGGATTGGATTTTTAAAAGAAAAAAAATTAAATATGAATATACCTATGGATTATAAATACCTAACTTGGAATATAAATGGAGAAAATGCTCCCCAAAAGAGGAAAAAGATCTTTCATTTTTTGAAGAAATTGAAATTGGATGTAATTTGTTTACAAGAGACTCATATTTATAAAAAAAGATATTAAGTATCTGAGTCAAAAACAACTTGGGGAAGAATTTATTTTGGCTGGATTAAAAAAAACCAAAGGTGTTGTTTTGTATATACAATCAAAGTTGAATCCACAACTGATATTTACTGATGATGAAGGAAGATATGTTGGAGTTGAAGTTAATATACAAGGAACTAAAACATTGATTGTTGGACTGTATGCCCCAAATGTTGATAAAAGAGTATTTTATAAAAAC
Source organism: Charina bottae (assembly GCA_023362775.1). NCBI lineage: Eukaryota > Metazoa > Chordata > Lepidosauria > Squamata > Charinaidae > Charina > Charina bottae. Next base: position 2,860,771 of record JALMGJ010000028.1, on the reverse strand, counting down.
TTAATGGATAAATTGTTGGATTTACCTTATGAGAATTGGTGCCTTATGGGCGATTGGAATGGGGTAATGTCTCCGATGGAAGATAGACAATCTCAAAAAGAACTGAAACTTACACAAGGAAAATTACCCCAAATATTTTTTGATCTGAAAGACATGTTGGATTTACAAGACATTTGGGGACTTCAGAATGGGAATTCTAGGGAATATACATATTTTTCTGAGAGATATAGATCATTTTCCCTAACTGATATGTTTTTGATTTCCGAAAGTTTGATAATGGATGTCACTAAGGTTGAAATATTACCTAAGACTTTCTCGGATCACAATCCATGTATGTTGACTATTAAGGGGAAAAGGAATACATTCTGATGGAGATTAAATGAGACAATCTTACGGAAAAATGAAATAGTTGACACTTTTAAAAAAAAGTTAAGATAATTTTTCCAATTGAATTTAAATAAAGGCACTAATATTCAGTCTGTTTGGGATGCCAGTAAAGCTTACATGAGGGGCTATTTTATTCAATATAATACACAAATGAAGAGAAGAAAACGAGAGAAAATCCAACTGATTTTAGATGAAATTAAAAATAAAGAGACTTGCTTGAGAGATAACCCATTGGATGGATTTTCTTGTTCTTATGACCAGGGATAGATTGGAAGTTACCTATGTTTCATACTTTTCTTTTTCTTTTTCTTTACTACACTTTTTCTTTTCTTTCTTTTCTTTTGCATTTCTATTTCTTTTTCTATTTTCTAACTTTTAACTATGTATTGTAAAATTCGAATAAACATTTATTTTTTTAAAAAAGGAAAATTGGAATTGCCTGTACTAAATGATGGCGCCCGAGGGCAGGCAACAACAACACAAAATGGTCATCTGGAATCAATGGTGAGTGGCCCATGCCCCAGTTTATTGGTGGGTACAAAAATAACTTCTTTACGAACTGGCAGAAGTGCAGACTTAGTAGCTTTAGTAGATAGCAGCTGCACACGCTGCCTTATCCACCCTGCAGTAGTAAAAGGCTTGAGACTTCAGGTTGGGCGCTTGAAAACTCCAGTCACTTTTAAACAACTCAATGGCTCTGAACTAGATCCTGTCCAGTTTTATACTGAGACAGTAGAAATGGATATTGGAACACACACAGAGACTTTAAAAATTTTAGTAGCTCCCATAGCCCAATATTCCATTATTTTGGGTCTAGCATGGCTCAAAGCAAGACAGCCAGCAATTGACTGGCTCACTGGCAGTTTCAATTTTGCTGATGGCAATTACAGTGTCTGGCCGGAACAAGAGCCCCCACCAGACCTTGAACCTATTCTTCCTTTAACTGATTTAACTGCCAATTTCACTCCTGTGCCACAAAACCTAACCACAGTCGTAGCAAATGCTTCAGAGCTACCTACCGACGTGGCCACAATAGTATTATCCCAATACTATTCTGCACGTACACAAGCCTTTGATGAAGTGGAACCAGATCAACTCCCTGCCCGTCGCAAAACTGACTGTGCTATTGAACTCGAACCTGCAGCTCCACTTCCTAAGCCAAAAGTGTATCCAATGTCTGCATGAGAAAAGGAAGTGCTTAGGGAGTTCATTGACAAAAACCTCGAACGAGGGTTCATTTGACTGGCTAACTCCCCCTTAGGGGCCCCAGTCCTGTTCTGCCCGAAAAAGGACAGCTCACTACGTTTGTGTACAGATTATAGAGGTTTAAATGCTATTACAACTGACAACAAGTATCCTCTTCCCTTGGTGCAAGACATGCTAACTCACTTGTCTTCGGGGAAATTTTTTACCAAACTGGACTTAAGAGAGGCATATTTCCATATCTGCATACGGAGATGAATGGAAAACTGCTTTTAATTACCATTTAGGAGCGTTTGAATATCTAGTGCTCCCATTTGGGTTAAAAGGCGCTCCTGGTTGCTTCATGGCATTAATCAATGACATTTTCCATGACTTATTATATAAAGGTGTAATCGTATACCTGGATGACATCTTAATTAACACAGAAACCCTTGACCAGCACATTGCTCTTGTCAATGAGGTATTAAAAAGACTCATAGGCAATCAACTATATGCCAAATTATCAAAGTGTGAATTTCACAAACAACAAATAGATTACTTAGGCTACCGTATTTCTCACCATGGCATACAGATGGACCCAGCAAAGGTCCGTGATGTCCTCAATTGGGAGCCTCCTCGAACCCACCGCCAACTTCAGTCATTCTTAGGGTTCACTAATTTTTATCGCAATTTCATTCGCAATTTTGCTCAGGTCGCTTTACCTCTCACTGATTTATTAAAGACCAAGACTAAAGTCAACCCAAAGAAAACAAAACGGCCAGGCACTCCCTTACTGTGGACGCCTGAATGCCAGGAGGCATTTGATCAGTTAAAGACATTGTTCACGGCTGAACCAATTTTAAAACACCCTGATCCATCTCAGCCATTCCTGGTCCAATGTGACGCCTCTGATGTGGCTATTGGCTGTATACTCCTCCAAAAAGGCACTATGGGGCTGTGACAACCTTGCACTTACATTTCACGTAAGTTTACTGATACCGAACGTCAGTGGCATGTTTGGGAAAAAGAAGCTTTTGCCGTTCGCCATGCATTAGTCACTTGGTGCCACCTATTAGTGGGCTCATCCCAGCCCTTTGAGGTCTGGACCAATCACAAAAATCTGCAAGCCCTGCAATCGCCCCGTAAACTACATCCCAAACACATTCGGTGGGCACAATTTTTTACTTCTACAAAATCACAGACGGATCAGAACCATGGGCAAAAACTGTAGATATGTGAAATTGTTTAAAACAGATTAGTTTTAAACAAAGCTAATTCCTGTATTTATCAACTATAATACAGAAACCATAGATAACAAGATTGTGGATAATGAGGGTTTTGTGTGTGTATTTATATCATGTATATATGGTAAAATGTTTACACACAAGAAGAATATAATGGTGGGATTCCCTTCTATGTAGACTCAATTCAGTTTTCTTTTTAAAGTTGATTTTCTTCCCTTATCCTTTTCTATTTCAGTTGGGTCATGAAAGGAGCAAGAACAGCTTTAGTTTCCACTTTAATGTTACTTTTTTTTCAGTTTTATCAATATTTTAAATATTGTTCTATAGTTTTGATTTGATCTGAAATATTGAAAAAAAATTCATATCTTGTTTGAAGTTTGGATAAATTTCCTGGGTGCTTATGCTTTGTTACTTGTATATAGTAATAGATTCATTTTGTAGTGGTCAAGAACAAGAGAAATTAAGCATACTTACATCATTGGGAATAGTAAGCTCATGGGAACCGGTTGGAGCACTGGTATCTAATCCTAGATTAGAAGAGTCAAAGAAAATAGCATTAATAACAGCTATGCTGATCTAAAGAAAAACATAATACATGGTAATAGGAAGATCTTTTTTAAAGAGTAAAGAAAAGAAAAATATTAAATGACATTTTACCAAAAAAGAAAGCTAGATGCCCACTATGCATTAACTGGGACTTTTCTTTTAAAAACACCTCATATTACCAGACATTTCGTAGTTTATAGTTTATGAAATGTTTATATAAAATTTCAAATCTCCATATTCATCATCAGTAATGGAAAAGTAAAGTTAAATAAGGAAAATAATGTAATGCTTACTGTTTTTTTTATGAAATACACCATATTTAGTTTGTTTGTCTTAACTTTTGTAGATTGTTTTGTAGATTTTTGTAGATTTGTTTCTGTAGAGTGTTTTGTAGATTGTCTTCGAAAGATTTATAGTCTTAATTGGTTCTTTCAGCATTAGAAGGACGTTTGTTTATACTTAAAAATAACTAAATTGAATTGTACTCTTTAATAACTTTTATGTTACTGGATTTCTTGAATACAGCAAACTTAATTCAATATCCTACAAAACCTATGATGAATGTGATAAAGATACTAGCATTTTTCATACAAGGAATGTACTAAAGCTAAGCTCTATTTTCATACTATATTTTTATAGTTCCACTGAAACAAATTCCATTTCATGACTTAATTATTAATGTAGAAGAAGGTATTGCAGGTAATACAGTAACATACAATTTAATAAGAACCGAAGTAATTAACCTTGAATGTTACTACTCCCTGTCATGAATCAATATGGCAAAACACTTGTGAGAAGCAATACCAAGGAGGAGGGGATATAGCTCACTATTTATTTTTTAAAATCAATTCTCTAGTGGGCAGTTTAGAAAAAGTGAAAAATCCCCCCCAAGCTAACAAATAAATACATAACACTCCTGTTACTGACGATGCAGTTATTATGTTACCAACCCCAATATGGTTAAGGAATGTGATAAGGGCCTTGGTTTTCTATTGTTAAGAGCATTTGTTAAAGATTAATTATAATACAACTAAGATCACGCTCTTTACAAAAACTTTCAAAAAGCTAACATGGAGCATTACTGGATATAACACTGAGCAGGTGGGATATTTTAAATATCTAAAATATTGAAAATATTCCAAGGCACAGTAAAATATAAAGTTTATCTTATCTTTTAAACTTTAGCTTACCTTTTGCAAAATGTTCAAAGGATAATATATTATTATATTATATAATATTATATAATTATTGTAATATTATTATTATTATTGTATTATTATTTCTTACGAATCTCTCCTTGTGGAGTTGAATTGAAATGCTAACTTTATTGTTTTTACAATAAAACTAGAGGATCTGAATACATCTCTGCTGCTATAAAGTTATTTGAGGCTAAGGCACTATAAGGGGTTAAGCCCATCTATTAATTTTGCTGTTTAACACCTTTCAATCTCAAGTTTGAGGAAATAGTCCCACTGTCCCATTGTGTCCCATGCTGCATTCTACACTGGGTTGCCTAGATGTGAGACAAGAGGATGGATCACCATCTTTAGTTATTGGTTGAAGCTAACATTTTGTCCACAGGGTTTGATGGACAATTATCAGTTCTCCTGGAAGTGGGGAGTAAAGTTGAGTTGGAAAATCAGTCAAATAGCTCTAAACTGGCTAGTACCTTGATTAACTTTTTGTGGGTTCATGCTACTCCACTTTCAGCATCTTATTCTGAACATTCCTAAAGGGTAGATTCAAGAAAATTCCTTAGGCTGTATTATTATTGTATTATTATTTCTTACGAATCTCTCCTTGTGGAGTTGAGTTGAAATGTCAGCTTATGTCTTACTATACTGTTATTTGTACAGAGATTTGCACAAGACAGTGCTCTTCGTTCCAACTTATTCTTGGCTGCCATTTGAACTTGATATCCATTATGTCTTGCTTGATCAGAACTCAAAAACATTTAATGTAGCCAAATTTTCTGTGACAGCTTACACAATTTGAATAAATCTTTAAAAAGGAACTACAGAGGAGGAAAATATAACATTTAGCAATCCAAATGTTGCAGTGACCATGGAGAATAGAGCTGTAAAGAAGGACATCTCTAGGGACTCATGGGTACGTACCAGGGAAGCCAGGAGTGTTCTGCCCAAGGGGAGTAAAGGGGGGATGCTGCATAGCCAACTGATGAAGCTTGGTCAGCTGCAGGCAGGATGGGAAATTAGAACTCACCATTAAATGGTGTTATTTTAAGAGTAGTGAAAACCATATTAACACACTTCATAATTGGATTAATTAAAATTAAAAACATTTAAATTATTTTCAACAACATAGAAAAGATTAAGTTAATATAGCATTGGTATTGTTACATGTATATGCATGCTATTTATTATTCTGCATTTCACTGTTAAAAATATAAAACAATAGTAATAATAGCAGAAGATGGAGAAGGGGGAGGGGGAAGAGGAGGAGGAGGAGGAGGAGGAGGAGGAGGAGGAGGAGGAGGAGGAACAATGGCCACTGTACTTCCTAGTAGTTCTTTTATGACATTATCTGATGTATGTTTCCTTAGCACTTAAATAGATGAAAAGCAAATGCTGTCCAGGACAAATACAAGATAGAAAGCACTTCACATGCACTTGACTCACATCTGGATGAGGGATGGCATATTGTCCCTGAATTGTGAATGCCTGTAAATCACAAAGACATATTACAATTTCTTTACAGTCACCTCTTCAGATTACAAATACAAAGTGCTCAGGGTAATTCCAATGAAACTTAATCTAAAAACGTTAGTTTGCCTAGCTCTTGGACATAGCTAAATCTTTTTCTCTGAACAACACATTATCTTATCATACTTCTGAAAGTCTTCTCAGTTTAAGAGTAGACCATTATGTAAACATGGTAGGGGAGAAACATATAGAAACACAAATACAAACCCTTGTCTTTTCACATGAACCAGGTGTTACCTGATTCATTACATCTCAGTCACAAGTGATCCAATGGCATTCCAAATTGCCATTCAAGCAAAAAGAAATTGAAATTCTAATTAATTCATATTATATACTTATCAGAATGTACCCAAGGAATGTTTATGCTTAAAGTGTAAAATAAAAAGCTATAAGGGAGGGGTACTACTTGAGATGGGTCCTTTTGTTCTATAACCCCTGACAAATTAGGGGAGCAATATTCTCTGTTTTTTTTTAATTTCAAAATTTTAAAATTCAAAATATGCTTTTGAACACCAGGTTTATCTGTAATAAATCCATGCTGAAATTATGGATGAGACAGCATGCATTAAAACAAGACTGGATGAGGAAGGATGGGTACCCCTCATTGAGATCTGTCCAGCTGGGTTTTGGATGTCCAAATCAGGCATGTCCCCTTGGCATGGGAGATGGAATGGAAATGTGTACTGCAAGATCCTGATAGTTACAAGAAACATTGTTTCACAAATGCAAGACTGTATTTGTGAGGTTGGACCTACATGAGAAGCTGAGAGTACTGCTATGGTACTGTCCTCTCCCCGTGGAGAGCAGCAAGCCTACTTGAGCTACTTAATCTCATTGCAGGAGTTCGGATTCCTGGGTGATTCTAACCTACCCTCACTGAGTTGGAAGTGGCCACCATGACAACCATGGCCTTGACTCACAGAATGGACCTGGCCTATACATTGGAGCATATGAGGTATGACCTGGTGTTGGGGGACATTTCCATCAGTCCTTTGTCATGGACAGATCACATCCTCATGCCAATTGGGTTGTGTAATGGTCTGTGAAAATGTCCTTGAGAGACAGGAGGAGTAGAAGGAGCCACAGAGTAGGCAATGGTCAGGTAAGAGGCAGCTGAGTCTGCAGAAGGAATTGGGGCGTGGCAAACATCTCAGAACGAACCCTCCCTAGTTTCTTAGGCTGTAAAGGCAATGGGGGAGAAACGTACTTTCAGACTTGCAAGATTCTGTTACTGTAACCTTACAATAAAGGTAGTTTTAATACTCATGGTTGGTGTTTCTTGTCTGGACTACCTCAAAGGGCTGACAGATTGACTGGCACCACTAACCTCTGTAGGGGAATGGGCCCATTCAGATGGCCTATCTCAGGCACCTGATGGATCCAGAGAGTATCCAAATAGGGAAGGACAGTTCCACTGAATGCCTGGCTAGCTGGCAGAGCCCTAGACAGGATTGTTCCTGAGCAGCCTCTCTGTACCTCCAAATTCTGGACAGTTCCTTGGTTTTCTGAGCAGCTCTCAGATACAAAGTATGTAAAGAGATGCCCAGAACAATGCTGGCAGTAGCCAAGAAGTGACTGGACAAGACGACATGACCAGACATAAACATGAGCTCAAGTTCCAGGCTACTTTGTGGAACAAGGGCAACAAGGAGGAATGACCTCCCTACCCTTATTGCATCTGCAACCAGCTGTACTGGTTAAGGTGATCCATCAGTTCTTGAGAGGAATGATCAGGAAGAACCAATCAGTGCCATTTATGATCTGGCTGATCATTTTGTAAATAAAATCACTCATACCCATTGGAAGCTAGGTAGACAGGATCTGATGAGATGGCAGTGTTACCTGCCTCTTGTGGATTGATCCTCACCCCTCCTGGCTAGTTAAAGCAGCCAGGGAGGAAGTAGATCTAGGCAACTGTCTATGCCTCTTTGTGGGAGGGTGTGATGCCAGTAGTTATGAAAGAGACTCCCCTTCCCAAAATGCTTGCATTTGATCTGCTTATATTAGACAACTATCTTCCTACATCTGATTTCTTACTCCCTGGTCACCTCATGACTGGAATATTGCAATGCGGTCTACATGAGGCTGCCCTTGAAGACCATCCAGAAGCTACAGCTGGTACAAAATGCAGTGGCACAAGCAGTAATGGGCACTTCAAGTTACACCCATGTGTAGACTAACCATATTTCCTTGAGACAAAAACGGGACAAGAGGAATGGGCGGGGGCGGAGCGGCTGGTTGGGGAGGGCGGGGGGGTCGCCTCCGCCTGTTGGTGTGCGGGGGGGCAAGCCGGGTGGCGTGGTGGGCGGGGGCAGAGCGGCTGGTTGGGGGGGCGGGGGTCACTTCCGCCTGTTGGCGTGCAGGAGGGGCGGGGTGGGCAGCGTGATGGAGGGAACCCAGAAGGGGAATCGCCTCCACCTGTCACGGTGCTGGGCCTACTTCCTTTGCTGTGCGCTGGTGGGCGGGGGCAATTCCTCCTCCGGGTTCCCTCTGGTTGGCTGCTCCGCCTCCGCCTGTTCCTGAAAAACGGGACAAAACTGGCATTTATGTTAAAACGACGGGACGGTTGCAAAAAGGGGAAAAAACGGGACTGTCCCATTCAAAACAGGACGTATGGTCAGCCTACCCATGTGTCACCACTGTTATATGAGCTGCATTGGTCAGTTGGCTTCCATGAGCAATTCAAGGTGCTGGTGTCACTTATAAAACCTTTCATGACAAAGGGCCTGGTTATCTGAGGGACCCTCTATCTCCAATTGTTTCTGCCCACCTGGTATATTTGCACTCCAGGGTGCACTCCAGGTCCCCTCTATTAAACACTGTCATCTTGTGGGACCAAAGAAATGTGCCTTCTCTGTTTTTGTCCCTGGCCTTTGGAACAGAATCCCCCCAGAGGTACAAATGGTGCCCAATTTCCTGGGGTTCCGGAAAGCCCTTAAAACCTGGCTCTGTTTCTAGGCCTGGGGCTAATGTGTTTATTGATGTATCTGTGGGGCCCCTGTCATATCTGCACAGTTTATCGTTCTGATTGTTTTAATCTGAGTTGCCTGTTTATGTGTGTTTTATTGTTTTTCTGGATTTTGTAAGCCACCCAGTCTAATGGAGTGGGCAGCTGTAGCAAAATTTTTTAAAATAATCTATTTGTGGGGAAGATTGTGAAGAAAGTGGGGGGGGGGGAACAGCTGCAGAGACCCCTGAAGTAAATGGATTATCTAGACCTGTGGCTGCCAGGATACAGATCAGGGCACAGGACTGAAACTGCATTGGTTGCCCTCATGAATGACTTGTGGCAAGACATATAGGGAAGTGCAATGGGGAAGCCCAGAAGCAGGCATTCTCTGTAGGGGCTTCTCTCTTTTGGAACAGCTTGCCCTCTGAGGCAAGGGTAGCTTCCACTCTCATAGCCTTCCAAAACATCATAAAAACTTGGCTTTGAGACTTGAGTGCTGTAGAGCTCCTGGTTCCAGACTTGATCAAAACCCCACTGAATTGAATTGAATTCAATATCAATTCTAAATATTCCTATGCTGAAGCCAACCCATTTTAAAAAAATAGAACCTTGAATTGCAGAGTTTGAATTTTCTTTCTTTGAACAGTCAGGTTTGACTATTATTTTCTTTCTTTTAGTGAATATAATTGATTTGATTTGGTTACTGACTGTTTATTTAATTATTGGATTCTACTGGCAAAATAATTTCTGTTTTAGTCCGATATTAAATATATTAATAGTTCCTATGATTTTCTCCTCCAGCAAAGGAGATCGTTACCTTGTCGTGGTGCTGGAGCTTGAGCACCTCAATGAAACCATGAGCTAAACCGTGAAGGGACACCCAAGACGGGAAGGTCGTGGCAGAGAGGTCAGGCTAAATACGATCCCTGGGGAAGGTAATGGCAACCCACCCCAGTATTCTTGCCGTGAAAACTAAATGGATCAGTACAACTAGAGATATGTCGGTATACCATCGGAAGATGGGACTCCCAGGTCGGAAGATGGTCAAAATGCTACTGGGGAGGAACAGAGGATACGTTCAACTAGCCCCAGATGTGATGACGCAGCTAGCTCAAAGCCAAAAGGACGGCTAGCGGCCGACGGTGCTGGTGGTGAACGACGAATCCCATGTTCTAAAGATCAACACACCATAGGAACCTGGAATGTAAGATCTATGAGCCAGGGCAAATTGGATGTGGTTATTGGTGAGATGTCAAGATTAAATATAGACATTTTAGGTGTCAGTGAAATGAAATGGACTGGAATGGGCCACTTCACATCAGATGACCACCAGATCTACTACTGTGGACAAGAGGACCACAGAAGAAATGGAGTAGCCTTCATAATTAATAATAAAGTGGCTAAAGCAGTGCTTGGATACAATCCAAAAAACGATAGAATGATCTCAATTCGAATTCAGGGTAAGCCATTTAACATCACAGTGATCCAAATATACGCCCCAACCACAGATGCTGAAGAAGCAGAAGTAGATCAGTTTTATGAGGATCTGCAGCACCTACTGGATAATACACCAAAAAGATGTTATTTTCATTACAGGAGACTGGAATGCTAAGGTGGGTGGTCAGACGACACCTGGAATTACAGGCAAGCATGGTCTGGGAGAACAAAATGAAGCAGGACATAGGCTGATAGAATTTTGCCAAGACAACTCACTGTGCATAACAAACACTCTCTTCCAACAACCTAAAAGACGACTTTATACATGGACTTCACCAGATGGTCGACACCGAAATCAGATTGACTACATCCTTTGCAGCCAAAGGTGGCGGACATCTATACAGTCAGTAAAAACAAGACCTGGAGCTGACTGTAGTTCAGATCACGAACTTCTTATTGCAAAATTTAGAATCAGACTAAAGAGAATAGGGAAGACCCACAGATCAGTTAGATATGAGCTCACTAATATTCCTAAGGAATATGCAGTAGAAGTGAAGAATAGATTTAAGGGACTAGATTTAGTAGATTATTATTTTATTATTATTATTATTTAATTTATATAACTGCCCATCTCCCCCAACGGGGAACTCTGGGCGGTTTACAATAAAAATAATTAGATAAAAACATGAAATATAAAATATATCAACCAACAATTTATACAATTAATATAATAAATAGATATAAAAATCCAAGTGGGAGATAGTATTAATAAAAGAAGGGCATTATAAAATTACGGGATTAACCACCCCCATGAGGAACTATCGTTTCCTCCCTCCCATGCCAGGCGGCAGAACCAGGTCTTCAGTTCTTTCCTAAAGGTCGGGAGGGAGGGGATCTGTCTCAACTCTGGGGGCAAGATGTTCCATAGTGTGGGTGCCACCACAGAGAAGGCCCGCCTCCTAGCCCCCATCAGATGACATTCTTTAATTGATGGGGCTCATGGCAGGCCCTCTCTGAACGATCGGGTGGGGCGGGTCGATAATATGGGGATAAGACGGTCCCTCAGGTATTCTGGTCCCATGCCATGTAGGGCTTTAAAGGTGATAACCAACACCTTGAATTGTACCCGGAAGCAAACCGGCACCCAATGCAGCTCGCGGAGCAAAGGTGTTATATGTGCGGATCTTGGTGCACCTAAAATCGCCCGCGCGGCTGCATTCTGCACCAGCTGTAGCTTCCGGATAGTCTTCAAGGGTAGCCCCATGTAGAGCGCATTGCAATAATCTACATGGGAGATGACGAGAGCGTGAGTGACTGTTCGGAGGGCATCGCGATCCAGGAATGGGCGCAACTGGCACACAAGCCGAAGCTGTGCAAAAGCCCTTCTAGCCACGACTGCCACCTGCTCTTCGAGCAGGAGTCGTGAGTCTAGAAGGACCCCCAAGTTGCGCACCGGTTCCGAATGGGGCAGTGCTACCCCATCGAGAACCAAAGATGATAATTTCCCAGAAGACGCTAAGCCATCAATCCACAGCCACTCGGTCTTGCCAGGGTTCAACTGAAGCCTGTTGTTCCCCATCCAGGCCCTCACAGCCCCCAGGCACTGGGACAGGGTGGTCACTGCATCACTTACTTCACCTGGGATGGAGATATACAGTTGAGTGTCATCTGCATACTGATGATACCTCATCCCATGGTGTCGGATGACCTCACCCAGCGGTTTCATGTAGATGTTGAATAGGAGAGGAGAGAGAACCGAACCCTGCGGCACCCCACACAGGAGTGGTCGCGGGCCGGATCTCTCCTCCCCTACCACCACCGACTGGGAACGGCCCTGGAGGAAGGAGGTGAACCAGCGCAAAACTACGCCGCCCACCCCCAACTCCCTAAGCCGTCCCAAAAGGATACCATGGTCGATGGTATCAAACGCCACTGAGAGATCTAAGAGAGCCAGGATGGATGCACTACCTCCATCCCGCTCCCGCCAGAGATCATCCGTAAGCGCGACAAATGCAGTCTCCGTACCAAATCCCGGCCTGAAACCTGACTGGAAAGGGTCTAGATAATCCGCTTCATCCAGGGTCCTCTGAAGCTGCAACGCCACCACCTTCTCAACCACCTTTCCCAAAAAGGGAAGGTGGGAGACTGGACGAAAATTGTCCAGAATGGTAGGGTCCAGGGATGGCTTCTTGAGGAGGGGGTGCACCAACGCCTCCTTGAAGGCCGTTGGAAACACCCCCTCTAACAAGGATGTATTAATCATTGCCTGGACCCATCCACATGTCACCTCCCTGGCCGATTTTACTAGCCAGGAAGGACAGGGTGGTGGAATTAACAGTTCGGAGGATCTTGTCCACTTCCTTAGGTCCAACAGGATCAAATTGTTCCCAGATAATAGGGCAAGACCACTCTCCCGGCATCTCCCCAGACTGCATTTCACGCATGGAGTCCAACTTAGACCGAATCCGAGCGATTTTATCCTGCAGATGCTCAGAAAATTCTTCCGCACGGCCCTGTAGGTGGGTGGTCAACTCCACCCTACCTAAGAGAGATCGATTAATCTTAAACAGGGCCGTTGGACGGCGTTCTGCAGATGCAATAAGAGCGGAGAAATATTCATGTTTCGCCGCTCTTACCGCCACAAGGTAGGCCTTAATAGCGGCTCTAGATTGTGTTCGGTCCGAAAGTAGATAGTAGATAGGGTCCCGGAAGAACTATGGACAGAAGTTCGCAACATTGTTCAGGAGGCGGCAACAAAAAACGTCCCAAAGAAAAAGAAAACCAAGAAGGCAAGATGGCTGTCTGCTGAGACACTGGAAGTAGCCCAAGAAAGAAGGAAAGCAAAAGGCAACAGTGATAGGGGGAGATATGCCCAATTAAATGCAAAATTCCAGAGGTTAGCCAGAAGAGATAAGGAATTATTTTTAAAAAAGCAATGTGCGGAAGTGGAAGAAGACAATAGAATAGGAAGGACAAGAGACCTCTTCCAGAAAATTAGAAACATCGGAGGTAAATTCCAGGCAAAAATGGGTATGATCAAAAACAAAGATGGTAAGGACCTAACAGAAGCAGAAGAGATCAAGAAAAGGTGGCAAGAATATACGGAAGATCTGTATAGGAAGGATAATAATATTGGAGATAGCTTTGACGGTGTGGTCAGTGAGTTAGAGCCAGATATCCTGAAGAGTGAGGTTGAATGGGCCTTAAGAAGCATTGCTAATAACAAGGCAGCAGGAGACGATGGTATCCCAGCTGAACTGTTTAAAATCTTGCAAGATGATGCTGTCAAGGTGATGCATGCCATATGCCAGCAAATTTGGAAAAGACAAGAATGGCCATCAGATTGGAAAAAATCAACTTATATCCCCATACCAAAAAAGGGAAGCACTAAAGAATGTTCAAACTATCGAACAGTGGCACTTATTTCACATGCCAGTAAGGTAATGCTCAAGATCTTGCAAGGTAGACTCCAGCAATTCATGGAGCGAGAATTGCCAGATGTACAAGCTGGGTTTAGAAAAGGCAGAGGAACTAGAGACCAAATTGCCAATATCCGCTGGATAATGGAGAAAGCCAGGGAGTTTCAGAAAAACATCTATTTTTGTTTTATTGACTATTCTAAAGCCTTTGACTGTGTGGATGATAAATTGTGGCAAGTTCTTGGTGGTATGGGGATACCAAGTCATCTTGCCTGCCTCCTGAGGAATCTGTATAACGACCAAGTAGCAACAGTAAGAACAGAGCACGGAACAACGGACTGGTTTAAGATTGGGAAAGGAGTACGGCAGGGCTGTATACTCTCACCCTACCTATTCAACCTGTACGCAGAACACATCATGCGACGTGCTGGGCTTGAGGAATCCAAGGCTGGAGTTAAAATCGCTGGAAGCAACATTAACAATCTCAGATATGCAGATGATACCACTTTGATGGCTGAAAGTGAGGAGGAGCTGAGGAGCCTTATGACGAAGGTGAAAGAAGAAAGTGCAAAAGCTGGGTTGCAGTTAAACCTCAAAAAAACCAAGATTATGGCAACCAGCTTGATTGATAACTGGCAAATAGAGGGAGAAAAAGTGGAGGCAGTGACAGACTTTGTATTTCTAGGCGCAAAGATTACTGCAGATGCTGACTGCAGCCAGGAAATCAGAAGACGTCTACTTCTTGGGAGGAGAGCAATGGCAAATCTTGGTAAAATAGTTAAGAGCAGAGACATCACACTGACAACAAAGGTCCGCATAGTTAAAGCAATGGTATTCCCTGTAGTAACCTATGGCTGTGAGAGCTGGACCATAAGGAAGGCTGAGCGAAGGAAGATAGATGCTTTTGAACTGTGGTGTTGGAGGAAAATTCTGAGAGTGCCTTGGACTGCAAGAAGATCAAACCAGTCCATACTCCAGGAAATAAAGCCAGACTGCTCACTTGAGGGAATGATATTAAAGGGAAAACTGAAGTACTTTGGCCACATAATGAGAAGACAGGATACCCTGGAGAAGAAGCTGATGCTAGGGAAAGTGGAAGGCAAAAGGAAGAGGGGCCGACCAAGGGCAAGATGGATGGATGATATTCTGGAGGTGACAGACTCAACCATGGGGGAGCTGGGGATGGTGACGGCCGACAGGATGCTCTGGCGTGGGCTGGTCCATGAAGTCACGAAGAGTCGGAAGCGACTGAACGAATAAACAACAACAGAAATGATTTTCTCTTTTTCTTTCTCTGAAGCATACAGTACATTGAGATTAACGTCAGACATTACCTCCCCATATAAAAGAAGACATGGCCCTGCTGTTTTCTCTATGAAAGTTGTGTCTGAAGTGCATTCTTCAAAACTTCTATCCAAGTATTCTGCATCTTCCATAGTCTCCCACAGTGTGAATGTCAATATTCTGGTCTGAATTATTAACATGTGAATACATGATAACAATCTCACTATAAAGGCCAGTATTCAAAGCTCCTACATGCATTGGGACTGTTTAGGGTAAAAGGTAGAAAACTTGTATGGTACAAATATTCTCAGTTCCAGCTTGAAGATGCAAAGGACTTGGATGGCAGCACTATAGCTCTGGTAGTATTTGGAATAATAATTATATTGATACTTTAGTAAAATAATTAGTACTGTACCAGACAAAAAAGAAGTAAAAGTTGAAAACTAACAGGCGTTGTCTGAGGTTGGGCCAAGATGGTGTGGTTTCCAGCTGAAGCCAAAATTGTGTCTGCTCTTACCTGGCCACCGGCAAAGATCATGGGTGCAGGGGCAGGTTTGGGACGGTAAGGAATTGTGGCCCCTTTGGGTGGAGACTAAAGATAAAAGCATCAAGCAGTAAGAAAGAGAAATTAAATACATATAAAATTTTGTTTGTTTACTTGCTTGTAAATTACTATTATGAGACTTTTTTATATTTATAGATCAGTAGTCTTGAGACCAGAACCTAACTCATTTATTTATATATTTTCCAAGGTCTACAAACAGTTCTATCTCCACTGTTACCTGCCGAGATTTAACATCCTAGACTGTCATTAAGCCAAACCTGAGTGATTCCCCTTGCCTGTGCAAACAGCAGATAACATTTTCCATTATATCGCCTGAATCATGCAGTTGGAAGCTGATACCAGGCCAGTGAAAATTATCTGATGAAGTGGGTGATTTGCACAAGCCATCTGCTTAAGTACATATACTTTATAGTCTTCCAACAAATGCAGTCATGATAGTTGGGTGAGAGGAGATCCCCACTGTTCATAGAATATTATAAGCAGGGGCTTGCAACTGCAATCAATGATTGGCTGACTGTTCTCTGTACTCAGCTGCTGGCTAGAATGGGCAAACAACGATTGGCAGATGGTTTTCTTTGAGTTTATAGACTTGCAAACTAATAATCATGACTATGTTCATAACATCTTGACAAATCTGCAAATAGAAAAACTGATTGAATCGATGTGAGGTATATTTTAAACTGGATTGAGAAGGATTGGAACCTGAACAGAATGATGATCTGGAAGAACCTTTCATTTCAGAACAGGCTGCAAGTTTTTTTGACAGCCACTACTAATTGCAGCTTGTCACCATTATATCTGAGTTCATGCAGTTTATCATGAAATGATGTGCCACCAACTTTTTTTCTTGGCCACACAAAAAACAATTATTATATAAAAACAGAATGCAAGTTTGTCCTGTCATATATAGGCAAATTTGGGAAAAGTGATATGCAAAGGCAAAAAGAAAAAAAAAGATTGCTCTATTTCCAAATAGACAAGATATGCAATTCCAGTAGGTTAATTAATCATTAGTTTTCCATCATGTCACACATAATTGATACTATTTCTATTTTTCATTTGTACTTGCAAAGTGACTTGACTTTGGGGGCTATTCCCACAAGGGGAGGCTTATCTGCCTCATTTTTATCCTTTTCTTTAATGTTTGTACAACCTTAAAAGGACCTCCAAAGGAATTTAATTTAATACAAGGTGGGATTAGTTTTTTCTTTTTCCATCACCCTACTTGAAGAGGCCATTCAATATGTAAATGGCTTACCAATGTGTCTGTAGTAAGAATAAGAAATGCCACCTTTTGCTTTGGTAGGTCTCTTGTAATACACCCAGAGGACTTAGGACAAACTTTTTCTACTAAAAAAAATATGGATGATTGCTCCTTTTTGGTTTAGAGGTTTTTAGCAGTTGTTCTTAGCAACATAAACAGGGTAAAAATGGCAGAGTTTGGGATCAATATCTAAGTTACTGACAAGTAACTTAAGGATTGTTGCTCTTTCCAGTGACCCCCCCCTTACTTTTTCATCACACATCATACAGGTTTTTCTGTCTTCCCTCATCTCAAACATGGCTGCCCAACAGTTTCTCCTTTCAGTCCTCCAATTGGGCTTCCCATGTATACATAAATACCTACACCCCCTCCCCAAATGTGTCACCATCTGTTTCCACATGTATTTACATGCTTATTTGTGTTTTATTGATTCACACATGCACAATCAGAGGACTGATCATGAAGAAGTTGCTGTTCATCTCTTTTCAGGCTTCTCTCTTAATGTCATTGGGATATCTGGAGAAGGACAAACCATATTTATTGACAGGAAGATTTTTTTTACAAATAATTATCTGAATTGGGGAAGTGTCATTGTACATTTGCTGTTTGAGAATAGAAGACACTGAGGAAAACAAGGGAACATCTCATTCCATCCAGTTTTTTCTCTCTCTTCTGTTCCTGTTCAGAACAGCTTACTCCTTCCCCATTACACTGCTTTTTTCTTCTTTTATGTTACTTTTGCTGGAAGGAGGGAAAGGAACGTGTACACATCTACTTGTATGTTTCTATGCAAAGAGTGGCTTGTATGTGTCTGTAAGAAAGAATGAGGGATCAATTCAATTTATAAATATGGTACCTTAATTTAAGAAGTAGCTAATAACTCAATATTAATTTTTTTTTCTGTCCAGGCCCTACTTTTTGGGAGGAGCAATTTTTGTCAGGCAGGCAGGCAGGCAGGCAGGCAGGCAGGCAGGCAGGCAGGCAGGCAGGCAGGTGTGTTTGTGTGTGTGTGTGTACAAAATACACATACAGCACACATACATTCATAAATGCAAGCAGATAAAGAAGTGTATCACATGCAGCTAGACTTGGCAAGCTAAGGTTGACAAAGTGGGGAAATTGAGCATTACATATGATTTCTGTCTGGGTTTGTAATTTATTTTCTGTCTATTCTCCCTATTGCATTCTTTGGTCTCGCCCCACTGCTTGTTTGTCCACATCTCCTTATGTCAAGTGATGAGGTATGAAGGGGGGCTATAATCATATTTGCATGCGCAAGTACAGCTCTGTACAGTCTGGATCTCTGCTGGAAACACAACCATTTCCCAGCAGTTCCAGGAAGAAGAGAGGATGGTCAGAATGTAAACCCAAACTGTCTTGTAGATTTTTTGATCTCATGCATTTTTAAGGAATGCTGGAGTAGGACTCAGATCAGCAGCAAATATCCAAATAGCATAATTGCTGCAAGCTGCACTGCTTGCTGCCCAGTTAGACACACTAACTAGAATAATATTATTTCTTATATAGTTTTCTATCTTCTTTCCAACCAGGAGTATTCACAGGCTCCTCTCTCAGGACAATACATCATATATCAAATATATCACTGCACCCCAAAACTGTGCTGGCATTTGGGGGCAATGTCTTAATTTTAACGATACAAGCCTTTTGTTTTCTTTAATTAAAACTCACCAATATTTTCTATTTAGTTCTGGTCATTTTGGCCCAGTTTTTGCATAGGGAGAGGGGGATTAAGGATGGCAATAGAGGTAGAAGTTCTCTGAGAAACAAACTATTCCCGTTTCTACATTTCCAACCCAAAACAGCTTGAAGCTGGCCTCAAGAATGATTAGGGGGGCGGGGAGCTAAATGGTAGGAATGCACCAGCAAAAAGGGATGGAAAAAAATTGGCTCCACTCCTCCCAGTGACATCATCAGGTCACCAGACAGCCTCCTTTGAAAGGTCAGGAATTGCAGCTAGGGCTACCCGATCTGGATGCCAAAATCTGCACTTAGAGCTTTTCCTGGCTAAAAAGCCATTGACTTTTAATTGTATTTCAATTGGTATTGTTTTAGATTGTGAATGACAGCCTTGCTTATAATGATAAATAATGATAAATAATTTATTAATTTATAAATAAATATTTATAATTAAAATTATATACTGCCATATTTATAACTAAAGAAGTATCTCCTTCCTGCCGTATCAATTAGTGATTGTCTAGATTTTTGCAGCCCAGATTTGGTAGGTCGAGTTGCAGCCCCCAGCTCCTCCAACACTGCCCATTCCTAGATTATAGAACAACATATTTGTTAGTCTTTAAGGTCCCACACCCTTCTTTAGTATTTTGTTACAACACTGTTGTCTCTCAAAAGTGTTATCTCAAATCAATCATATTGCAACATTTTACATCTGACAAGAGCAACAAAATGCAAATAAAATACAAATCTTGAACTAATGGATCTATTAGTCTACAAGCCAAACAAACTATTACTTCAAGAACCTGAGCAAAACTGAGTAATAGTTACATGGATGTGAAGGAGAACTATAAATATTTGCTAATACCATGCAACATATTTTACTGGGGCAGCATAACAGTATGATGAACAGCAAAAGAAACAACAGCTGTATCCTACCTCTAGCATAACCACACAGATTTGCTTTACACAGTGAATAATAGCTTCGGGAGTACCCGATATAGTTACAGCACGTTCTGTAGAGTTTGGTAACATATCGCCTGCAACCTGTACTTGGGCTCCTGTGGACTTAAAAACAAATAGAAATATTGCAAAAAACAAAACAAAACAAAAATACATTTAGCTACATTATACACTTCAGTCACACACACTTCTATAATGACACAAGAATTCATGAAATGGCTATCCAAGTGCTTCCATTGTAACAAACTAGCACTATGTCTAAAAAGACAGGTGTTCAGTATGCATCAAATGTAACAACTGCTTAATCTTAAATCTCATAATTGATTTTTCTAAATTAAGCCATCATTGGGATTTAGAGCATGGATGACATCATTTCTTTCCAAATATTCATTTTCCAAGTGCTTGTAATTATTGGAATGGTGATCTAACATTATTCTGTTACAAGTGGGAAGTGTAGCAACAGAAGACATCAGAAAACCAAGTGAGACAAAATTCTTTCGAATTTTGAACTTACCATGTACTTCCTGTTCCTCCACTGTTTGGACATATGGGGGGTAAGCTAGGTGTGTGATGGCACAAAGCTCTCTGTGAACTTTTAAATTTAATTTTATTCATTTCTCATTTTCTTGGAGCATGTTTAGAGAATGAGGGATGTCACTGGAGAGGCAAGGAGGCACACTAAATCCAAGTGATTGTCAGGTAAAGATAGCAGGAGACATCCATGGGCTAGATGTACTAGAAGTCTTCAAGCTCTCTTGTTTCTGATTTTTCCTCCCTTCATCAGGTGCCTGATAGTATGGTCTCTAATCCCCATACCCACAACCACAGCAATGTTGCTGATAAATGTACGTTTGGCTTGTAATAACATCTTGGGAACGTCAGATCAGGATTTCATGATCTCCATGACAAGTATTGAACTGTCTCAAATTGTCACTAAGTCAATGTATGGAGCAGAACATACTCTTGATTTGATTTTTGTGTTGAGTCATGAAGGGAATGTCTTAGATATTGGGGATACAGTTATCTGCTTCTCATGGTCTGATTGCTCTATCTCCCTCTACAGAGATGGAGTAGCCAATAGATGGCATGTCCTGGAGACTTATAGAGTCCGATATAGTCTTGAATGCACTAATCATTAGGGTCGAAATAGCAACCTAATAGTCTTATGAATGTATTGGCCTGAGAACGCAAGCACAGCAGGAAACAGCAGGAGCCCCAGTGAAACCAAGGAATCTACAATTGTTTCAAATGGCAATAGAATTAAGGAGATTGAGGACAGATGGTCTAGAAAAAACTGCACAGGTCTAAACAATAATTGGGGGCCCATCTAGAAAGTATATCACAACCCAATAATTGTGATAATCATGTTCAATACAAAGTTGCCCACCCAACTCGGTAGCAGAAGAGTTAGCTATCCTTATGAAGGACCACAAAGGAATACATTGGAGAGAGAAACACCACAAACCTGATATTACTTACCCCCCTGCCCGAAGGAACTGACAACATTATCAGTCTAAAAGAACTGGTGCAGCTGCCAAATAGATCCTCTCCTACATCACAAATTCCACCACTTAAACAGACACCTTAGTCTTAGTTGGTAGAGCCACAAAGCTTCCCTCCCTTTCTTCTTGCAGAACAGGAGTTCACACTGATAAAGCTGTTACTAAATACTATTATTAAATTATTATTAAATGATAAATACTAGCAGTTGTGGAACCATTAGCCTTGTTGCTGCCTGCCTCCTTCCCCCATTCCCACCCCTATTTTCTCTGACCAAAACAGATATTTTCTGTGGTGCAAATAGAGCTAATCATAACCAACCAAACAAACATATCCTAGGTTTATGGATTATATACACCATTCTCCTTTCCATTAGTATTAATTCTAGTAATGGCTTGCAATTCTTTTTTGATGTTGAGAAAGGACAGATATTTTTTTGTACAATTGAAAAAAATTGACCTTAGATTTACTCAACTCCCTTATTACATTTGCATGATATGGTAAGTTACGTCTCGTGCTCCTTAACAATAACAGCAAAAAAAGACATGCTTACAGGCTGTAGTAAACAACTTATCACATAACCAAGAACTGACATTTGTGAGTTTGGATAACAGTGTAGGCCAAATAATAATAGAGCTTAATACAAATGCAGTTAGTACAAATACTTTTCTGACTTACCCCAAGAATGGCAGAAATCTAAGACTGTAGGTTTCCAATCCTATAGAAGACCTGTTCTGTAGGACTGGAGTCATAAGGGCTTTGTGAAAGAGCCACCTTTCCCCTACCTTCCCACTATGCCTCCCAGCTAGGGTAGTTGATTCACTAGGAGAGGTGGTAGGTGATGAAGGAGGCAAATCTAGACAAAAGGCAGAACCCACTGTAATGGTATGTGGGAATGACCTTGGGAAATAGGAGGAAGAGCCAGACTGGAGAACTATCATGTAAAAGATATCTCAGTCCACAGAAGGGGGCTGGCGTGGGAAGTGTTTCCAAAAGGACTCTCCCTAGTTTTCTGGGGAGTAAAAGGAAAGAAGGGGAGAAATACTTTCAGTCTTGCAAGATTCTGTTAGTGTAACCTTACAATAAAGACAGAATTAGTATTCGTTGTACTTCTTGTCTGGACTACCTTTGTTTTTCCCACTGGCTGATGATGTTAAGAATGTGGGCAGGACTGCCTTCCTTGCATGAGAAATGAAGGCATTGTCCTCCAAGCTGCAAAGCAGAATAAAGACTAAAAATTGCAATGGGGACAATAACATTTATACCAGCTTAGTTTTCTGCTGGTTCACAGATGAATGGAAAATTCTGGGAAAGGTTAAAGTATATTTCATCCTTTTAATTTGGGATTGACTTGTCAGTAAATATGTTTAAGAAGGAACTTTCTGACTTTAGCTGAAACAGCCTTCCCTAAAGAGAAAAAAAATATAAAATCCTATTATATCAGAAATACTTTAATTTTTTTCCCTGCTTGGTCTGATGCCACACGCATTCATCAATAGTTTTCCATTTGGGGAAACCAAGCTATAAAGTTAAAACAGTGTTCTGTAGGGTTATCCTTCAAATTGCTTCTGTTCTTGGGTTATGAGTAAGCAGGAAGGTCAATAAGGCAACTATTTGACAGAACTTCAGCAAGACGTTGCCTCCTTATTTACTGGTATTAGAGGCTGAGTTATTCATCCTAAAGGGAAATCTGTGGCAATAACTTCTCTCTTTGATATAATCTGAACAAAGGAGAATATTTATGGAAGTGTGATTTGATATGTTACCATTGGTAATTTTACAGGGCAGACACAGTCATTCCATATAAAAAGCATCCCTGCCCCCGTGGATCAGGAGTAATTGAAAATGTTATCAGTGTGCTTTTATACTGTAATTTTTATACTTCAATTCTTTTGAAATTTCTAGGCCATTTGGACCTCTTTTATTCTTTTGTACTTTTATTGGATAAGGATAAGCACATTACCTACAACATGCAAAATTTTGTGTAATAGCTTGTAATGTCTGATAGGAGATGACTGCTCAAGCTGCCATAATTTAGTCCATATTACTGCAGTGAATCTTAATTTTTTAAATAGGACTGCATTAACTAGTGGTAAGGAGTTTTACATTGTTTGTTAAGAGATAATATAGTTGGCCTTTGGCTATATTAAAAAAGAACTCAAACTTATTACAAAGTTAGCAATTTCTTTTTCTCCTTTGCACATCATGGGCAAAAATATGTTTCCTGTATAACATACTGTATATATGTGATACCAAGAAGATTTCACTCCTGAGCATTGAATGACTTTACCAAGTGAGGTTTTAATATAATATATTTTAGGTATAGAGAGCCAGTTTGGTGTAGTGGTTAAGGCATCAGGCTAGAAACGGGAAGATTGTTAGTTCTAGTCCCATCTTAGGCACAAAGCCAGCTGGGTGACCTTGGGCCAGTCACTCTCTCTCAGCCCTAGGAAGGAGGCAATGTCAGGACGTCATCCATGCCATCCTGCCATGGCACCAGGAAGGAACATCCAGCCAGTCTGTTAAACTCACAGGGTCATGTAA
The DNA here is from genome assembly GCA_023362775.1 of Charina bottae. Taxonomy (NCBI): domain Eukaryota; kingdom Metazoa; phylum Chordata; class Lepidosauria; order Squamata; family Charinaidae; genus Charina; species Charina bottae. Next base: position 2,837,068 of record JALMGJ010000028.1, on the reverse strand, counting down.
ATTAGGGTAGAATGCTGGCAATGGGGTTTTGATGTATTCACAAAACTGCAAACATGTTAATCAAAGTATCGTGCCGAGCGATTCAGCACCCAGGATAGATCAAAGGGCAATATCGCTGTATTAGTTGATTTGGACTCAGAAAGACCTGAAAACAGAGACGAAGGGAAGGGAGACCGGGCCACGAATCCCGATGGGGGGGGGGGATTTGGAGATTCTTAAACTGTTGGTTGTGGGAGCTTTGTTCACTTGAGTCTTTAATGTGAAATGGATCACTGGCTTTAATAAAGATTCCTTCATATCCCTGAGAGGCTTGTGTCAGGAACTCTGATTTAATAGTCAGATTGAGGGCATCACAGGCAATGGCAATGGCACTTCTGAAAAGTCTTGCTAAGAAAACTGCAGGGACTTGTCCAGGCAGTGTCTGAGAATCAGACACGGATGGATGGATGGATGGATGGATACACACACACACACACACACACACACACACACACACTGTATGTACATTGTTTGGGATATGTGCTCCCTTCTCCCTTTTTATGATTAAATCAAAGAGTCTGTTCAGACACAATGTTTCTAAATTTGAGAAAATGCTATTTTATTTGAAAACACACCCAAATATTTCAATGGTATCTGTCTGTTTTGTGTGTGTTGGTGGAGGGGGAAGAGAGTGAGAGATCAGTCCTACACATTTCTAATCAGGGAAAAACAATGACATTCACAGGAATTGACTTTTAAGCAAAGATGCCAAGTAATCAGAGCAATTATTAAAAGAAGCAAAATTGTGGAGAGGAGCCATTTCTCAAAGCTGTTGTTTTTTCCAATTACAGGATCAATTCCATAAATTTTTGGTCAGGTTGGAGTTTCTTCCCAGCCTTGATTCGTGATTTAGTGAACACAGAACACTTGCTATTTATAATTTGCATATGCAACTTTTTAAGAAGTGAAAGTTTTTTTTCTTTTTTTTAAACAAAAAAAATCTTACTAAACTTTACTTTATGCTGTTAGCTGTTACACAGAACTAAGCTATAACTCTAATTCAGAGAAAATAGAAAATAAATATGATCACTTTAAAACTCTGTTTTGCATTTCACATTTTCTATAAGTTTCCATTTTCCATAACTCTCTCAGCAAACTTTGAGTAACAGCTGTACTTGCAAGCTCCTAGCCAAGCATCTCTACCCATCTGCCTTTCTGTAAGTCAGGTGACACAGAATGGCGCACTGAAGACTTCTTCCTTCCCTTGAACATTTTGGCGCCCCCTCTGGCGTTAATTATACCTTGCCATTAAAGCTGAACCAGGCAAGGTATGGGCTGCAAAAATCCCAGACTGTCTGCTTTGGAGTGAACACAAATTTTGCTTTAGTTTCCAGCAACGGTAACCTTGTTCATCTTTTTTATTTTTGCCATAAACCCTTGTAGCACTTTAAAAGCCAAAAAAACAATTTTTTAAAGGTGTCACAACACTCTATAACATTGATATAACTTCAATTCATCCAAGTAGGAAGTCATGGGAGGAAGTCATCAGAGCCTACAAAGGAAATGGGACAGGGAATACCACATTGTAGGCCTTCAGAATCAAAATTTCTTCCCCATTAAGGATCTAACTGCTAAAATCCATTATTTCTGACAACTAAAACTTATTGTAACATCTTTAAGTGCCTGTTGAAAATTTGCCCCTTCATCCAGGCCTTTCTGGTATGAATTTTGGAAATTTCTTTTTCCCTACTTCTTTATCAATGCATTTCATTTTTATGGAATATTGTTTTCTATTGTTTTAATATATTATTTGTTATATATTTTAATATATTGGTTACTATGTATTTTATTGCCATTTTATTGTAAACTGCTTCAAAATGTATGATGGTATGTAGGAATGACCTTGGGAGACAGGAGGAAGGGCCGCAGCTTAGCCAACGGTCTGATAAATGAAATTTGAGTCCATAGGAGGAGGGTGGTGAAAGCGTCTCAGAAGGGACCCTCCCTAGTTTTCAGGAAAGTAAAAGTGAAGGGAGGGAGAGGTACTTTCTGTTACTCCTGATTTTGTTTCTTGTTGGAATTATCAGGGGTCAACTCAGCATTGTCTCATAAGCATAAGGGGGGGGGGTCCTTCTAGTAAACACAACTCTATTGTGCTTGTGGGATGTCACATGGGTCACCTGATTTCCAATTCCTTTCTCCTTCTTGAGTTTGGGGATTAACAATCTCCATTACTCTTTGGGCACACCTGCAACCAGGAGGTGCTGCAGAATGTAGCTCTCGTCCTTTCATCTCGCTTGCACACAGACATTTCCATTTCCATTTTCATAACAATTGTCTACAAAGAACTGGTGATGATTAAGTGTTTTCTACTATGAATCTACTTGTATCCAGTTCTACTGAATAAAGGTAAGCTATCTCTATTTTTTTCTTCATCTAACTACCGTGTGAAGACTGAATTTATTTCTGAATGTAATTAAGCTTAATGTGGAAGTCCTTTTTGGTTCAAGCTTCTACTTTGCAAGATTGTTGTTAGCTGCTTGGAGTTCTTTTATTAACCTTCAAAACTCCATCATTTCTTGCCTGGACTACCTCAAAAGGCTGACATCAATCTTGCAAGTCTGAAAGTACCCCTCCCTCCCTTCACTTTTACCCTCTTGAAAACTAGGGTGTGTCCCTTCTGAGATGCTTTTGCCACCCTCCTCCTATGGACTCAAATTTCATTTATCAGACCATTGTCTAGGCTGTGGTTCTTCCACCAAGGTCATTCCCACATACATTTTATTTATTTATTTATTTATTTTATTAAATTTATATTACCGCCCATCTCCCGTACCGGGGACCCTGGGCAGTTCACAATAAAACATAGTTAAAAAAGATAAATATAAAATTACAATAAATAAATAATATAGAATCCAAGTATAAAAGATGTTAAAAATGGAATACTGGGAGGCTTCATGGGACCAGCCATCCCCAAGAGGAACTGTTGGCATTTCCCTCCCAGGCAAGATGGCAGAACCAGGTCTTTAAGCCTTTCTGGAAGGTCAGGAGCGAGGAAACCAGCCTCAGCTCCGAGGATAAGGTATTCCAAAGGGCGGGCGCAACTGCAGGGAAGGCCCGCCTCCTGGACCCTGCTAGATGGAACTCTTTGGTCGATGGGGTCCACAGCAAGCCCTCTCTGGCTGATCGGGTGGGACGGGTCGATGTTCTGGGGATGAGATGGTTCCCACATACATTCCCAGATACATTCAAGTTCATTCCCACATACCATTACAAGATGCTTTGGCATTTTTTTAAAATCTGTTCAATCATGTCTGATTCTTGGAGACTGCCTGGACACATCCCTGCAGTTTTCTTGGCAAGTTTTTTCAGAAGTGGTTTGCCATTGCCTTCTTCCTATAGTGAGAGAAAGTGACTGGCCCAAGGCCACGCAGCTGGCTTTGTGCCTAAGGTGGGACTAGAACTCACGGCCTCCCGGTTTCTAGCCTGATGCCTTAACCACTACACTAAACTGGCTCTTGCTTTGGCATAAGCAATATTATATAAATATATTAAATAAATAAACATCAATAAATAATATCTAAATATATGATTCTGCATGCTCTCACTGTTCCTTCATCCCTGCGAAGATCTATATGTATGGGCTCATCATTAATTTGTTGACTTTAGTAATTCCTGGTTGCTAGGAAAACCTTTTTATCCTTCCAATTGTGTCTTAAAAGACTACTTGAAGTCTTTTCCAGGGAAAGGTTTCTTGGAAAATTATTTGAGGCTCCTTGTCAAGATCGCTAATGACAATAGTGAAACTTCTTATATAGTCTGGATGTTCTAAGTGGAACTACTATGGCTGCATTTCTCCACAGAAAAATCAGTATGAGAAGACTTCTTGAATAAAGAATTCCAAAACCACTAAGCTAATAAAAACAATGGTCTACTGACTTACCTCCCTGATCTCTTTGATTTTGGATCCTCCTTTCCCTATAAGAGATCCACACTGGCTTGCAGGTACTACAAGTCGCAATGTTACTGGTGGTTTGCTTGTTACTGTACTGTTTGACATTGAAGCACTGATATCCTGTAATAAACATGTCATAAAAATTAAATACACCATTCAGAAGACATTTTATGAAAAATACTCCTTTAAAGGAGGAGTGAATCTCATTTAGATATTCTATTCTACAGAATTGCTGGTTATAATTCATCTTTTGTTTTTTTAAGAATAATTTTATTAGAGTTTACAGATACAAAGATAAAAGACTAATACAAACTAAAGAAAATATAAAGAGTAAAGAAAAGAAAAAGAGAAGTGCAAAGAGATAGAAAAAAGAAAAGGAAAAGGAAAAGAAAAAAAGATATATGAAAGATGATCCCCTCCCTCCAGACAAGTATAAACAATTTCAGTAACTTAATACCTTTTCTAGTATAAAAAAAGGAAAAAAATGATCTCTTCTTCCCATATCTCATCCCTTCTCAATAATCAAATTATAAAAAGTCATCATTCAATCCTAATTAGCAAAGCCTATTAAGAGCTACCAGAAATAACATATTTATTTATTATTTAATTTATCCCCGCCCATCTCCCCGAATAGGGGACTCTGGGCAGTTTACAAAATAGCAGAAGTTAAAATCTATACATAAAATTATCATAAAACAATAAATAGAGAGAATAAGTAAAATCCAAAAGATGGTTAAAATCCACTATCAGGATCAAGGCACTACGGGGCCAGCCACCCCCAGGAGGCACTACCACCTCCGTCGTCCCAGGCAAGGCGGCAGAGCCAGGTCTTAAGAGACTTCCGGAAGGTCAGGAGTGAGGGGGCCAGCCTCACCTCCGGGGGCAAGATGTTCCATAATGCGGGCGCTATCCCAGAGAAGGCACGCCTCCTGGACCCCGCTAGATGAAATTCTCTTTTTGAAGGGGTCCGAAGCATGCCCTCTCTGCATGAACGGGTGGGGCGGGTCGATGTTATCGGGATGAGATGGTCCCTCAGATACCCTGGCCCTGCCATGTAGGGCTTTAAAGGTGATCACCAACACCTTGAATTGGACCCGGAAGCAAACTGGTACCCAATGCAGCTCGCGCAGCAGAGGTGTCACATGTGCTGATCTTATAGCACCCATAACTGCCCACGCTGCTGCATTCTGAACCAGCTGAAGCTTCCGGGTACTCTTCAAGGGTAGCCCCATGTCGATCACATTACAATAATCTATATGAGAGATGACAAGGGCATGAGTGACTGTTCGGAGGGCATCCCGATCCAGGAAAGGGCGTAGCTGGTGCACAACTCGAAGCTGTGCAAAGGCCCTCCTGGCCACGACTGCCACCTGCTCTTCGAGCAGGAGTTGTGACTCCAGGAGGACCCCCAGATTCCGCACTGGATCTGAGTGGGGTAGTGCTACCTCATCCAGAAGCAAAGATGATAACTTCCCGGATACAGGGGGGCCATCAATCCACAGCCACTCTGTCTTACCAGGGTTCAGCTGAAGCCTGTTGTTCCCCATTCAGACTCCCACAGCCTCCAGGCATTGAGATAAGGCATCGACCGCATCACTTACTTCACCTGGGATGGAGATATAACTGAGTATCATCAGCATATTGGTGATACCTCATCCCATGGTGACGGATGATCTCACCCAGTGGCTTCATGCAGATGTTGAACAGGAGAGGAGAGAGAACCGACCCCTGTGGCACCCCACAAATCAGGGGTTGCGGGTCGGCTCTCTCCTCCCCTATCACCACCGACTGGGAATGGCCCTGGAGGAAGGAGGTGAACCAGCGTAAAACCACGCCGCCCACCCCCAACTCCATGAGCCGCCCCAAAAGGATACCATGGTCGACGGTATCAAAAGCCACTGAGAGATCTAAGAGAGCCAGGATGGACGCACTCCCTCCATCCCACTCCCGCCAGAGATCATCCATAAGTGCAACCAATGCAGTCTCCATCCCGTATCCCGGCCTGAAACCTGACTGAAAGGGGTCCAGATAATCCGTTTCCTCCAGGATCCTCTGGAATTGCAACGCCACCACCTTCTCAACCACCTTTCCCAAAAAGGGAAGGTGGGAGACCGGACGAAAATTGCCCAAGATGGTGGGGTCCAGGGATGGTTTCTTGAGGAGTGGGTGCACCAGCGTCTCCTTAAAGGCAGCTGGGAACACACCCTCACTCAAGGATGTATTAATCATTGCCTGGACCCAGCCACATGTCACCTCCCTAGCTGACTTAACCAGCCAGGAGGGACACAGGACAAGCTGACATGTGGTGGCATTTACAATCTGGAGGATCCTGTCTACTTCATCAGGCCCAACAGGATCAAACCGTTCCCAGATAACAGGGTAGGTACGTTCCTCTGGCATCTCCCCAGACTCTGCCTCACACTCAGAGTCCAACTTGGAATGAATCTGAGCTATTTTATCCTGCAGATGCTCAGAAAACTCTTCTGACCGGCCCTGTAAGTGGGTCACTGACTCTACCCAACCCAAAAGAGGTCTAGTAATCTTAAACAGGGCCGTCGGATGGCATTCTGCGGATGCAATAAGAGCGGAGAAATATTCACGTTTCGCCGCTCTTACCACCACAAGTAGGCCTTAACCGCAGCTCTAGATTGTGTTCGGTCAGATTCAGTCTTCGTCTTTCTCCAGTGGCACTCTAGATGTCTCTTAACCCTCTTCAAAGCCCTCAACTCTTCCGTAAACCATGGAGAGTGACGGGCCGAGCGGGGCAGGAGAGGTTGCACAGGTGCGATCTTGTCCAGGGCTCTGGCCGCTTCCCTATTCCAGGCTGTGGCCAGGACCTCCACTGGACCGTGTAGCAGATCCTCGGGTATAACCCCTAGCTCCTTCTGAAACCTCACTGGGTCCATCAGTCACCGGGGGCAGACCAATCGAATGGGTCCCACTTCCATGTGGAGTGGGGCAGCACAAGAGAGCCTCAGGGTCACTAGGGCGTGGTCTGACCATGACAATGGGGATAGATGTAGCTCTCCCCTCAGATCACATTGCCACTGCTCAGACAAGAAAACTAAATCCGGGGTGAGACCAGTCGGGTCCCGAATAATCTGGGAAAGGCCCATGGCTGCCATGGTAGCCATGAACTCCTGGGCCGCTTCCGAGGCCCGTCCCAGAGACAGCAGATTGAAGTCCCCCAGAACCATAAGTCTGGGGAACTCCACTGCCAACCCCGAGATGGCCTTGAGCAGCTCAGGCAGGGAGGTTGCCACGCAGCAGGGAGGCTGGTATAGCAGCAATACCCCCAACTGTTCTCGGGAGCCCAACTTGAAAATCAGGGTCTCATAACCGGCCACTTGTGGAGCAGCGCCCCTGAAGGCCACAAGAGACTCTTGGATGACAACTGCCACCCCTCCTCCCCTGCCCTGGTGTCTCGGCTGATGCCACACCTGAAGCCGGCTGGGCACATTTCCAAGAGGGCTACTCCCCCCTCTGGACCCAGCCAGGTCTCGGTGATGCACGCCAGGTCAGGCCCCTCCTCTGTGATCAAGTCACCTATAAGGGGGGCCTTGTTGTTCACTGACCTGGCGTTAAGCAGCAGCAGTCGGAGACTAGGGCCCTCGAGGATCTGCTTACCAGGGTCTGGGTATGAACTTGGAGGGCCAGAACACACCACCAGTAACAAACACCGGGGGCGCCTTCCCCGAAGATGGCTTGCCCTTCGGTTCCCGTCGTAACATCCCTTGCCCATCACCACCTCAATTGGATAGCCCGCCATATAGCCCCCAGAGATTCCTGGCTCTGGCCCAGTAGCCTCCACTCCCAGGCCTCCGGAATTTCTGGGCTTAAACAAGGGTCCCTTGTCCCACACATCCATCTTCCCATACCGATCAACCTTGGGTGGTGACAAGACCCCCCAGCACACCAGCTCTCGCTCTTGGCACTGGTAGGGCCAAGCACCACCCACACTCACACTCTGTCCCTCCCCCTCAACCTCTCTCACTGGTCAGGGAGAGGTACCAACAATCACCAGCTGACACTCCTACCCCCACCTGTCTCTCACCCAGGGGGGATACTCTTACATTTCCATACAACCTTGGACCCCCTCGCCGTGTCTCTCACCCACGGGGGAGTACCACATTCATACCAAGGGACCCCCACAAACCCTCTGCCGCCTTAGTTTGAACGGGACGACCAGACCACTTTGGCTGGTGTGTCTATCCAGCCAAGGGGATCACGCAATCCACATCTATCGCTCCCCTTATGCCCAGGTCTTCCGATCGTGCCCCCTGTGGACCACCCTCTGTGTCCAGAGGGCTCTTGGAAGGGAACTGAAACCCTGAAGATTCCTTGTCCCCTCCCACCATGCAGATCTTCACCCAGGGGGCGTCTAAAGTCCAGGGGGCTCTGAAAGAAGAGATCAAATCTCCAGAGCTCATCTCTTCTGTCACCGGGTTCTGTTGTAATAGATTTTAACACCGGGGTCTGCTGCAACATACCAGGTCATATTAAGGTCTGTGTGTCCTTTGCCAGGATCAGTTCGGGGTCTGCCAGGTCACCAAGCCACAAGTCCTCCAACAAAGTTAGTTCGGGGTCCGCTGTGTTGTCAAGGTTCATTACGCCCAGATCTAATGGGCTGCCAGGCTGGCCTACTGCGCCTCCTAGCTCTGCCACGCCACCAAACTCATTCTACTGTGCTGGGCCTCGCCACCAAAGCCGACCAGTCATGTCAGGGGTTTGTCGCCTCACCAATCTGCTGTCCCTGAGTGCCTGTCAATCCCCCCAAGGGGTCCACCGCTCCCCAGTCGCGACGGAAAAACGCTTGGCCTTCTGCGCTGCCTTCCACGCTTCCACAGCCTCTGTGTCGTCTGCGCTGCCCAGGCCCGCGGGAGTTCACACACACCAGCCGCTCCATCCGAGAGACTCCACCCAGCTCTGACCTCCGGCAAGGTAAAAACTGGGGAGCTTCCGAAGTCTCCCCCAAACCCTCCAATAGCGGAATGTGGACTGGGTATTGGGGTCAGAACTTACAAGAAGCTGGGAGTCTCTCCTCAGAGCTCCTCAAAGCTGCAGCTGCAGCGACCGGCGTCTGCCCCGATCACCATCTTGGACCTCTCTTCAATATGTATTTTAACCTTAATAAAAAAATCAATTTTGTAATCCAACTTGTCACTTTCTGTCCTGACTTCAAGTGAAGGAACACGCTGAGACTTGGTGTACAGGCTCTAGTGTTTTATTGTTCTGCTCTGTTAGACAGAATCCAGCTTAACTAAAATGAACTAGTAATGCTCAGAGAAAGGTCCCAAGAAATTAGGGCGGTGCCACCTTCAGCCTCTTATGATGAAAGCAAAGTGATTCAGTACTGCGCATGCATTTATCCCCCTGGAGGGAGTCCCCTCCTTCTTCACCAGTTATCTCCCTGACACCTTCTCTAAGAAGTAAAGCAAAAGAAATCTCTCCCCACTTATAAACAGATCCTTAAAACTTTGTTGTTCAGTCCCGGTCAAAAAGAAATCCCATTAATAACTACCAGAAACCACAACATATATTTTAAACCTGGTCAAATAAATTCACTGTGTAAAGCTTCTGTTTACTTTTAAAACGCTTGATCTTTAATCCTGTTAAATAATGTCCCACAAGTTCATTTCTTATCATGTTCTTTTTGTCTCCTTTCAGGAACAGCTTCAATAATTTCTGTTTGTCTCCTCCCAGAAACGGCTTCATTGGTTTAATACATTTCTTTTGTAAATCCAAGATAAAAAGGCTAAACAAGTCACTCTTCTGATTTATTATTTGTATGTTCCCTTTAATTATTAAGACATTAGCTGGTTTCATTTGTATCATTTCTATCCATTTTGGCATCTTTTTCCATATCACTCTTATACTCTGGCACTTTTAAATCCATTTTCAAATCCACAGCACCTTTTTCCATATCACTTTTGTGATCCAGCATTTTTTAAAGTCCAAATCCACATTCAAATCAGCTTCAGTCTCTGTTTTATCCAATAAAATCTGTTGTTGTTCTATATCCTCTGTTATAGTATCACACAATCTTGTAAGTAGCTTCTGAGTACATTGTTCCCAAAGAGACTTAATTTCTTCTATAGTCAAATAGTATTGCTCCATCTTATTAATAAGTCTCTTCTCCTTTGGTGGCAAAAGCCTTCGGCAATACACTCTTCTCCTTTAATTGTGATCTTTTGTTCTCTCTGGTTCCCTTTACTCAACCTTCAAGTACCCTCTTATCATCTGTTTATTTTCCAATCAGCAAAACTTTCCCACGAGAGGATTTCTTACAATTAATTTCAAAATCTTCATATATTCTTTTATAAATTTTTAAATACCCCACAGGAAATATTCTTTCAAGCCAATCTATCCCCTTATCTTTCCAAAATCCACATTCTAGTCTCCCTTTTGCTGTTTTCCAAAAAGTAAAGCTTTTCTTTTTAATCCTTAAACTTACCTAGAACTTCTTTTATCCAGGGTAGAAGGTGATTCTCCTGGCATGATATAGCTTGCCTTTCGGAAGGTTCTTAATTTCCAAGAAATCCATGATAAGCAACTTCCTAAAGTAATTAAGAGAGGAAATATAGGCAAACCCAGTGTCTCTTTAAAAGGCGCCGAACCACAGCTTAGGCATGATTTTCTCCCCGGCTCCCAGAACTCTCAAACCCACTGGAGATCGCTATTTTTCAATCTCTTCACAGGGAGATTCTGTATGGAGCAAACTTGTGGGTGATCCTTGTTCTCTCTTTGATCCAGAGAGTACTGTAGTCCTGAGGAGTTGATCCCTTCACTGGCTCCCCTTTTTGCCGCAGTCGTTGGCTCCACAAAAGCGGAGTTGTGTTCAGTCCACCATTGCTGTCCCCAGAAGCCATTATAATTCCTCTTTCATTATGTGAATTTCACTTACTCAACTTCAGCAAAAAGTTTGGATAGAGATAATTTTTTCTCCTTTTCTCACAGTGTTGGACTTTGGACACATTCAAAATACAAAAAAATTCATAATCAATAAAAGGAAGTATTGCTTTATATAATATTTATTTATTTATTTATTTATTTATTTATATAACTTATTTATTTATTTATATAACTTATTTATATAACTTATATCACCGCCCATCTCCCCCCATTCCGGAGGGGACTCTATATAGTTAAACTGTGTGATTTTATGCTATAAGATGTGACAATGTCCATCAATTTTATTTTAAAAAGGAGACTGGCCAAATTCATTGAGGATCAGGCAATTGATCGCTGTCATTTTGGCTACTGTTTTCTATCTCAAGAATCACAAACAGTGTGTGTTAAACGTCAGGTGTCAAGGAGAAATAGTGGAAGGTTATCACACTCTGTCTATGATCTTCTTGAGTATAGCTGGCCCCACTGTGATACAGATATCAAATGTAATTTGCATGATGCTCTCAGCTATTATTTGTATAAAAAGCTCTCTCCTTTGTGGCCAGGGGTGATACAGGCTTTATCTACATGAGTGGATTACAGTGCCAAGAGAATGCTCCATTAACAAAAATGTACTGGTTTTGCAGATGATGCAATTAAGTTCCAGGAAGCAGCCCAATATCTGTATTTCCCTACTTTCATAACTTGGAAAGTCTGATGTTTCCTCAGGGTAGTGCTCCATTTGCAACTGGCTTAACAAAATAATTCCCTCATATAGTTAAAAGAGCTTTTCCCTGTCTTCCTGAATTATTTTACAGTTGAAATGGAGTTAATTCATTAAATTGAGACACACACAACCTGGACCCTGTGTTCATGGTGTGGGAAGCAAGTTTTATTTTTCTTCCCATGCATGTCAACAGTGTTTCATCCATGATTTGTGGAGAGGGTGTATTGCAAAAAGAGGAAGAACAGCTGTGTGCCTGATCAAATGGCAGAAAGGAAGAGGTTATCTGGATTGGTTATCTATCCATCTATCATCTCTCTATCTCTCATCCATCCATCCATCATCTATCTATCTATCTATCTATCTATCTATCTATCTATCTATCTATCTATCTATCATCTATCTATCATCTATCTATCTCTATCATCATCATCATCATCATCATCATCATCATCATCTATCTCAGAAGTGGTTTGCCATTGCCTACTTCCTAAGGCTGAGAGTGAGTGTCTGGCCCAAGGTCACCCAGCTGGCTTTGTGCTTAAGGTGGGCCTAGAACTCACAGCCTCCCAGTTTCTAGCCTGATGCCTTAACCACTACACCAAACTACACCAAACTGGCTCTACAGATATATTAGAACTTTATATTTTATGATCTATGAGTCATAGATCAGGAGTGCTTAGTGGGCCATAGTCTATATTCACAAACCAAGATTTAGTAAAGGGGTGATACATACTTCAGAAATCATAGTAGGATTTAGTAGTAGTCTATGGTGGCAAAGAATCAGAAAGAGTCTGGAAGCACTTTTTCTGATTACAAATTTTATTACAAGGCATACGTTTTGTGAGCTGCACCTTACTTTATCAGATGCACAGTCTGGCTAGATTGATGTAGATTTAAATTGTGGAAAGGAGGGGAAGACTGGTTGGTTATGCTGATTCAGGCTACATGTGAGAGAGATTACAATTACCTTTGTGTGTGTGTGTGCGTGCGTGTGTAAATGCATCTTTGAGTCAGTGTTGACCCCTGGCGACTGCCTGAACTAGTCCCTGCAGTTTTCTTGGCAAGGTTTTTGGAAGTGGTTTGCCATTGCCTGCTTCCTAGGGCTGAGAGAGAGTGACTGGCCCAAGGTCACCCAGCTGGCTTCATGCCTAAGGAAGGACTAGAACTCATGGTCTCCCAATTTCTAGCCTGGTGCCTTAACCACTACACCAAACTGGCTCTCACAAGTACCTTGGTAAAGGTAAAGGTTTTCCCCTGCACAGTCGTGTCAAACTCTAGGGGGCGGTACTCATCTCCGTTTGTTACCCAAAGAGCCAGCGTTGTCCGAAGACGCTTCCGCGTCACAGCATGACGCGCATGGAACACTGCTACCATCCCACCAAAGTGGTACCTATTAATCTACTTGCATTTGCATGCTTTTGAATTGCTAGGTTGGCAAGAGCTGGGGCGAGTGCAGGAGCTTGTTCCAACACACGGCACTCGGGTCTTGAACCGCCGACCTTCCGATCAGCAAGTCTGGTGTCTTAACCACTGAGCCATTGTGCCCCTCGATGTACAAGTACCTTACAATTAACAATTGTAATGTATTAAAAACCAATTGTGTATCTTGAGACATTCTTGTTTGCCTGAAACTTTATGATGTATGAGTTCAGCAATCTGTTGCTCAATAGTGCTGTTAACGTCTCCTATTTTTATTTATTTATTTATTCACTTTGGATGCTGCCCAACTCTAAATGGCTCTGGGCATTTTTCCCAAATGGTCACTTTGTGGTCTCCATAGAGGTTGAAATGCTCCGACATTACTTTGTCTTATTTTGAGTCCTGATGTCAAACTTGTGTCCATTACTTCTTTTGCACAAAGTTTGTCCTGTTTGTCCTACATAGAATCCAATGGATATTTAACACATTACAATTGTTAATTGATAATATACTTGTAATCTGTCTCACTTGTAATCTGTATCTGCATAACCAATGTCTTCCCCACCCCTTCAATTTACAAATCCTTATGCCTTTTAGTAAAACATATTAGTCAGAAAAGGTGCTAGGCTCCATTCTGATTTTCATAGGAGAGGTAGCAAATACTTGTAGGAAGAGAGATGTGTCTGATGGCTAGGACACAGGTAGGAGACATAATAGAAGAATGAAAATGTCTGGTCTCTAGCACAGTGCTGCTGAATACTGGATATAAGGGTAGATGCTAGGGGTGTGCTGTTTTCAGAACCATCACACAACAATCACAGAGAGAAATAGGGAACTCGCAGTGACCACACACAATAATGTAAAGAAGATTTTTTTGGTGGACAAGTCTGGTAATTGACCAATGGCTGTGGTATGTTAAAGTTGTGACAGATAAGAACCTTTTTAATTGGGTAAGGATGAAATTGCTGCCTGATCAATTTTTAATTTTACCTGATGAACTTACTTTATGGACAAAGAAGTGAGAAAATGAATGAGACAATTCATTTTTTCTATGTACAACAGGGGTATGTACAATAAGAGTGGAAAGCAATAATATTGACAAAAAGAAAACAAATAACAAAATAACAGTATTCAAAGAAAAATAACACTAGTGATACTGAATAATATTGCATGAATTATAAACATCACACAATGCCATAAAATAAGAATAAGTAACCAAGATATAGGGCATTAGTACACAACTTCTCATGGTCTCTGAGTGGTGTGCTAGACAGCTGTATTTCAAAGTATAAAATTAAATCTGATTTAAATAAAAATAAAATGGATTTAATTCAAATGAAATTCAAATGAAATTCAAATGAAATTCAAATAAATGTATGCAATATAACTCCTCATGTAATTAATAATGTTCCTTTTCAACCATACTAAAAAGCCATACTAAAAATATATTTTAATGGTAAATTTTTGAAATGCTCCTAGAGCATTTGTAAGGCTTTGGGTAGCTATATGTCCTAGGATCATAGTTCATACATCATTGATATGGAGGAAAAGCAGTCTGCTCAGAGGAGACCTTGACTAATCTCAAAAAACAAAGCAGGGCCAAATCTGATTAGTATTTCAATGGGAGTCTATGAGAAAATTATCAAGGCTGTTGGCTAGCATGTGAAGTAAAAAAAATTCCAGAAGAAAGCAATGACAAACTACTTCCATCTTCTTTCCAGGAAAGCTGTCTGTGAAGTCATCAGGAATTGAACTGATCTTGAAGACTTCCCTTTACCTTATAAAGTTAGCATTAGTGAAGCCCACTGCCTTCATGTTGCTGAAGGGAAATACTGTAACACCAAGAGACTCTTTGTTAGTGTTGAAAGTTCCATTTCTGCATATGTTGCCTTGTTGTACCTTTTCAATCTATTGGCCACTTGTTGCACTTGATTTTAGCGAAGGGATTCCACTCTTTGACACTACCTAACATGCCTCTAATTGGTAGACTGACATCTCAGGACTATCATCACTTCCAGATTATGCTTTTCTCCCCACAATTCCATAAGAGAGCCAGTATGCAATAAGATTTGTCTGGTTGGTATGACCTGTTTTTAACTAAGCCATGCTGGCTCCTAGTAATCACTTTGTTTCTTTCCAAGGGCTTGCAAAGCCACTGCTTGATGATATGTTATAGGATTTTTATAATTTCTGATGCCAAACTAAGTGATCTGTAGTTTCTTGATGGGAACATTAACTTTTCTTCAATCTTCTGGCATTTCCCCTGTACTCACAAATTCTCAAAAGATCACAGTCAGTGGTTTTGAGTGCACATCTTCCAGTTCCTTTAGTACCCTGGGATATAATCCTTCCAGACCCAGAGACAAATTCATTCAAAGCAGCCAGGTGTTCTCTCAACAGTTTCTTACCTATTTTGACTTGCATCTCTCCTTTAACCCTTGTGGTGCAGCTTCTGGCAGATTGTACCACTTTCAGCTTCCATGTTACCAGTCACCATCTTACCATCTTCTCCAACCACCTACTTTCTTGACTTTCCTTCTGTTTCATATATATCCAATTTGAGGGGTTATTTTTGGTATTCACTGAAAGGCTCAGATCATTCTGACCCTTAGCCTTCCTGACCCCCTTCTTACAGATTTGGCCTATTCTGCTTTTATTATATGCCTGTGATGATCTCACCGTTTTGCTAAATAAAAGCACTAGGAATACGAAGAAATCTTTATTATGCTAGTGGCTTGCAACACATTAAAGATTTGAGTGGAGTATGTCTCCGTATTCCACAATTTAATAGTCTCCAAGTCCCCCCCCCCTTATCTTAGGATTTTACTATTGAGTTCAATTCGTTCTTGTTTGTCAGTTTCCTGCTGTTTCTGTTCGAATCCACTGATGCGATGTTTTGCTCTTCTGATCTATCCCGGGTGCTGAATTGCTTCTCATATTTCCCTTGATTTGCACCATTTACCTGTTTGGCAATTCTACTGCCAGGCACCCCGCCCAACTGAGAGCTATCACAGTTTGGCGCCATGGCATTGATGACATCGTGACATACCGCCCCTCCAAAAATACCCTTACAAAAATAAACCATACATACAATACATATATTTACATTACATACAATCAATCCAATCCCCCCTTTCCTTTATTTTGGTTTGGTTGGGAATTTGTCATGGAATTTCCTCACTAAGTCAGGTGCTTGTATGTGGTGAGTGTCCACCCACTCACTCTGTGCCTTGGGGAATTGTTTCCACTGGATTAAGTATTGTAGCCTCCCCTGATGTTTTCTCAAGTCTAGTATATCCTGCACTTCAAAGTGTTATTCCCCATCTACCATTATTGGCACTGGGATCAGTTGCTCTGGGTGCCAACGTTCTGAGACTTTGACTGGTTTCAGTAAGCTGCAGTGGAAAACGGGGTGGATTTTCATTAAATTGTTTGGGAGTTGTAGTTGCACTGTTACACTATTAATTATTCTGGTTATGGGAAAGGAACCCACGTATTTCAGACCTAGTTTTTTCAAAGGTTGTGAGGATTTTAGAAACTTGGTGGATAAGTATACCTTTTCTCCCACTTTCAGTGGCCATTCTGGGGCTCTTTTCCAGTCAACATATTTCTTGTAAGTTTCCTTGGTGTCTTTTAATGCCCCCTCTATTGTTGGCCACCCATCAGCTATATGTTTTATCCACTCATCTAGTGGAATGATTTCGGTCAGGTCCTTGGGTAATTCTGGGAATGCCACAAATTCTTCTTTATTTATTATTTATTTATTTTATTAAATTTATATTACCGCCCATCTCCCCTGTCAGGGACCCTGGGTGGTTCACAATAAAACATAATTAAAAAAGATAAATATAAAATTGCAATATAATAAATAATATAAAATCCAAGTATAAAAGATGTTAAAAATGGAATGCTGGGAGGCTTCATGGGACCAGCCATCCCCAAGAGGAACTGTTGGCATTTCCCTCCCAGGCAAGATGGCAGAACCAGGTCTTTAAGCCTTTCTGGAAGGTTGGGAGCGAGGAAACCAGAATTCTTGCCCATTTACTACTTGGAAAGGGGAAAGTCCTGTGCTTTGATGTACTGAATTGTTATAAGCCACCTCAGCGAATGAGAGTAGGTCCACCCAATCATTTTGCTGATAGCTGACGTAGCACCTAAGGTATTGTTCTAATACTTGGTTCGTTCATCCACAAACTCCGTCTGTATCTGGTGCCTGGAAATTAAACCTTGTCCCATGCCAATCATATTTTAAAATGACCTCCAAAATTTGGATGTCAACTGTACACCCAGATCGCTTATTATTCGTTCCGGTGTTCCATGTATTCTATAAATGTGTTGTACAAATAATTTAGCTAGCTGCCCTGCTGTTGGTATCTTAGTACAATGAATGAATTGGCCTTGCTTTGAAAATAAATCAGTTACCACCCAAATCACTGTCTTTTTATGACTTTCTGGTAGGTCTACTATGAAATCCATGGCTATTTGTTTCCATGGTTGAGTGGGGCTCGCTACGTTCTGCAGCAGCCCTCTGGGTCTCCCCCCCACTCTCTTAGCCATGGCACAGGTTGGGCAGCTGCCTACATATTCTTCCACGTCCTTGCGGAGGGATGGCCACCAGAATTGCCGCCTCATTAGGTGTAAAGTTTTTAGGAATCCGAAGCGCCCAGCTAATTTTACATCGTGGCATCTTTCGAGTATTTCCTTTCTCAGCGGCTCTGGTACATACAGCCTATCTCCGTGCCACCAGAATCCTTGCTTTTCTATCAGGGTTGCTTTATTACTCTGCAGCCATTCGTCAGTTTCCAGGGCTGATTGCAGCTCGCCTCGTAAGTCCCCCCCTGCTGGAGGATCGGGCACTTGACCCCCGACTCCTAGTGACTGCTACCATTCCAAATTGTTGTGAGGGGATGAGTGACTTCCTCTCTCTGGCTATCATGTTGTGGCAATCGGGACAAAGCATTCACTAGAAAATCCCCCCCCCCCCCGGTATGTATCTTAGCATGAAATTGAACCGACTAAAGAACTGAGCCCATCTATCTTGTTTGGGGTTTTTGATTCTGCAGCAGCCATTTCAGTACCTCCCTTACCAAAGGCACATGGTTTCAGTGGTATATCAGGATTTCATCTAAATACACCAGTACCCCTGGTACAAAAAGTCATGTAGAACCTCATTAATCAAATGCATAAAGACCCCCATGGCCCCCTGCTGTCTCAACAGCATCACCAAATACTCAAAGGACCCCAGTTGGCAGTTGAATGCTGTTTTCCTCTCATCCCCCTCCTGAATTCGCAGTATTAAGTATGCTTCCCTTAAGTTTTGTGAAGACTTTTCCTTTCGATAGGTGAGCTAGCATGTCTTTCATCAGTGTCAAGGGGTATTTATTTGAGGTACAGATCGCATTCAGTCCCCGGTAGTCAGTACACAGTCTCACTGACCCATCCTTTTTGGTTCTGAAAAGGACGGGCACAGCCATAGATGAAGTGGCTGGATGGATGAACCCTTGTTCTAAGTTCTTGTCTATGAATTCCTGCAATGCTTCCAGCTCCTTGGGAGTCATGGAGTATAGCTTGGTTTTGGGTAACTCGGCTCCGGGTTCTAATTCTATTGCACAGTCCGACTTCCTGTGAGGTGGGAGTTGGTTGGACTCCACTTCTCCAAACACCTCTTTTAGATCGTAGTATTGCATGGGGATGGGGTCAGCCCCTTCTCCTGTTACTTCCCCCCACATTTCAGATACCGTGCCTATTCAAGCTCATTTTTCTGTTTACCAGGGTCTGACCCCTCGTAAACTCCATCGGCAAAGATTAACTGTCCAGTAGCCCAGTTTATTTGGGGGTTTTGGTTTTGCAACCAAGCCAGCCCCAGCACCATGGGCTGATCCGGGATAGGAGCCACTATAAATCTCAAGGTCTCTTCGTGGTTCCCCAACCACATCCACACTATATCGGTGCAATACTCCACCGGACCCCCTTCATCTCTGTCCCATTGAGCTGAATGAAGCTGATGGGTTCACTTAGCTTTCTTACTTTTAGTCCTAGTCCTGTTACTCGGGCGGGATGCATCAAGCACCTGGTACACCCCAAGTCTATCATCCCTGCCAAATTCATGCTGCCAAAACCCTTAAATGTCTCTATTTGTATTTTCACCAGCATTGCTGGGCAAGTCCCACTCACCATTGGGTCCTCACGCCTTTTTGTACTCGCCTGCCCTTCGGTGCTACTTAGGACAGGCCCCCGCCATTTCCCGCCAGCTGGAACTCTTCATCCGTCGAGTCATCTCCTTCCAATGGGGCTTCACGGGGCCTCCTCTCTGCTGTGGCTGCTGCTGCTCCTTTGGCTCATGTCCCTGGGATTTTAGCACTGCTCTCCCCATTTTTGTTCGTCGTTGTGGGTGCAGACTGCAGGCAGTTGGTGATGCGGTGTCCTCCTTTGCCACATGTAAAACAAAGTCCCTTTTTGCTCGTCGCTCCTTCTCCTCGTTCCAGTGCTTACAATCTTCTTGTTTCTCCGCTGGGGGGTTTGGAGCGGTGGGTCGCTTTTCTGCTGTTTGGGTTCGTTGCTGCCTTTTGAATTGAATTCACATATTTTCTACTTCTCCAGCCAGGCAAATCCACCCTCTCAAGGTCCCAGGGTCCCCTCTGGCTAGGGACCACTCAGAGATCTCTGGGTGCAACCCCCCTTGAAAGTATTCAATTTTCAGTGATTCCAGTCAGTCTGTTAATTTCCCGGCCAGCCTTCTGAACTCTGTAGCATATTCTGAAACTGATCTACTTCCTTGCTTAATGCATTGAAAGCTGGTCTTGGCTTTCATCTTTGAGAGGGGATCTTCGAATTGGTTTCTTAATGCGCTCATGAACCTCTCGAAGTCCCCTAATTCCTCAGCGCCCGAGTCATGCAGTTCCATGAGCCACTCCGTCGCTTCATGTTCAAGGTGAGCTGAGACATACCGTACCTTTGAGCCTTCTGTGCGGAATAACTCCTCACATTCCTCCATGAACCCTTTTACGTGGTTCAGGAAGCAGGCTAGCATTTTTGGGTCTCCATTAAACTTCACCCTCAAGTCTCTTACCCCAAGTGAACCGTCGCTACCCAGGATTCATCTCGCTGCCCCGATTCTGGGTCGGCTATCGTGAGAGTAAGCACTTACTGACCTGGTCGCCCCTGGACTCTCTTCGGGCTCGGAATCGCTGCTCTCCTCCTCTGAGATTGTCTCATCTCTTGCCTCTTTTGGCATCTCATTTGCTTGAGTTTGATGGGGTTCGAGGTTCCTCTCCTTCTCTCTCCACATTATCTGGTGAACTGCTCCTCTTTGCCAAGCCCTTCTGTTTGTTCTGGCTAGAGGCTTTTCCCTTACATTCCCTGTCACCCTCTCCTGACACTGAAGGGGTTTCCACGGGGACCAGACTTTTCATTGGTAGACCTTCCTCGGTGAACTCGTGGTTTTCGGGCAAAGTCTTCATGTTGACTCAAATCTTTCTGTGATGATCTCACCCTTTTGCTAAATAAAAACACTTATCATGCAAGTCTCATAGGAATATGAAGAAATCTTTATTATGCTAGTGGCTTGCAGCACGTTAAAGATTTGGGTGGAGTATGTCTCCGTATTCCACAATTTAAGTGTCTCCAAGTCCCCCCCCTCCTATCTTAGCTGTTTCGATCTATCCTGGGTGCTGAATTGCTTGTCTCATTTCCCTTGACTTGCACTGTTTCCTATCTGGCGATTTTACTGCCAGGCACGCCCCCACACACACACACTGAGAGCTATCACAGTTTGGTGCCAAGGCAGGATGGCATTGATGACACCGTGACAATGCCCTTCTTTCTATTTTTTAAACTTGTCCTTTTTTCACAGCTTGTACAAACTATTCGAAGTTACAACTGTGCTGAACAAATGGTACTGATGCCCAGTCCTTGAAGTTACAGCTGTTGCAGTACCCCCGCAATCATGTGATCAAAATTTGCCCGTTTGCTTTACACACAGGGTGTGCTTCAACTTCCCCCTACCAGCCTAACTCTCTCCCATCTCTGCCTTTTTGCACTCCACCACCCCTGTGCCCCTGTGCTCCACAACCTCTGCTGCCCCTGCCGCCCCCAGATGACTTTCGCTGTCTTCTTCCTCCTGCTCTCGCAAGGCCTTAGGAAAGTCATGTGCAACTTTGAAAGGGTTGTGTGTGGCCTCAGGAAGAAGGCCTTGTGCAGCCAGCAGGTACCTTGCAAAAGGCCAGGCTGGGCACACCTCATCAGCAGGGGGAGGAAGAAGACGGTGAAGGTCAGTTGGGGGCAGCAGGGGCAGAGAGCACAGGGCACCTTGTGCACCCTCCTGCCCCTGACAGCAGCCACCCACGGCCCAGATGTGTGCTAGGCTGCGGCAGCTGCTTACCTGCCTGCTGGCCTGCTTGTGAGCTGCCTGAGACTCGCGACTTCCTGCCAGCTTCCCCATTGCTTGTTGGAAATTGGCAGGAAGTTGCAAGGAGGTCCTTGCTTAATGACCCATGGTCCTCACTTAACAATGGCAATGGGGACTGCTGGGATTGCCATTGCTAAGTGATGGTAGTTCCTTGGTTGGGCTGTTGTTTGCTGCTTGGTTGATTGACTGAGTTAATAGTTCCTTGATTACGGTCTATTGTGTTGTTTGATTGCTCCTCTGGTGCTAATCTTGGTGTTAATCTTTGCCTATCTGGCAAAGGACAAATGCACTGCAGCAACCCAGAACACCAGAAAAAGGAAACAGACCACTTATATAGCATCTTCCAGCAAAATGGATACCCACACAACTTTATCAAAAAGTGCCTGACCACTCAACCCACCACAGCAAAACCAACAGAAGCTATGAAAAGGATTACAGTGCCATACATCAGAAACATCTCAGAAACTAATAGACTGTTACAACCACATGGCATCACTGTAGCACATAAACCAACCAAAACCCTTCAGAACATCGTAAGTAACCCAAAAGACCCAGTAGCCCAAGAAGAAAAAAACAGGAGTTATCTACAACATACAGTGTAAGGACTGTAACAGCCACTATGTAGGACAGACTGGCAGAAGACTAGCAGAACGCATCCACGAACACCAACTAGCAGTCAGAAGACACGATGAAAACTCCTTAATCTCACAACACATGGACAGACTTAACCATACTTTCAACTGGGAAACTGTGAGCATCTTAAACCAAGCCAAATCCAAAAATGCTAGAGAATTCCTGGAAGCTTGGCACTCAGACAAAGCAGCCATCAACAGACACATAGAGGTAAACAACATTTATGTACCATTCATAAGAGACAATAGAAAATCCAGAAGACCAGAACACCTCCTTGCCAGCAATCAACACCCAGATAGGCAAAGGTTAACACCAAGATTAGCACCAGAGGAGCAATCAAACAACACAATAGACCCTAATCAAGGAACTATTAACTCAGTCAATCAACCAAGCAGCAAACAACAGCCCAACCAAGGAACTACCAAGGAGAGTACAACACCCCCAGCAACACAGGCAGGACAAGCCAGGGTATATAAACAGAGAGCAAGTCCCACTCCCTTTTTGCACTGAAGATGTTGCCTAGCCTGGCAATGAAACGTCTGCAAGAAAACAACAAGGCTCAGAGAGCACCAAGGAATCCACAGTTAATCCAGTAACTCTGGGCAATTGGAATGGTATGTTATGGTACAATAACATACCATTCCAATAAACAAAAAAAATTGTGGCAGTTTAAGACATTGTTGTGGATGCATAGGGAACTTTCAACTGAGTGAAGAGTTAAAGGGGACATCTACAGGAATGGAATTATCAAGGAGGTGTACCAGGAAGCAGCTAATATCTGCCAAAAGACAGAAAGGCTAAAGCATAAAAGGAATGTTGGTTTGCAAGTAACAAAAAGAGCTTTTGGGGTAGGTCAGATGTTAGGAGTCACAGGTGACAGGAAAAAGGCAGAGCTCTTCAACCCCTACTTTATTTTGGGCTTTTCCACAAATGGGAATAATCTTATCTCCATTTAGCTGACCATGGGATATAATGGACATATTGTACCTTGATTTCAGCCAAGCATTCAACAAAGTCTTCTATGAGATTCTAGTAGAAAATATGACAGAATGTGTACTAGTATTAGATGGTTGCAGAACTGGTTGAACAAAGGTATCCAACAAGTGTATACCAATGGCTCTGTGTCAAGCTGAAAGGAAGAGCTCCATTCTACATGTAGGCCCTGTGCTGTTGAATACATGACTGGGATGAGGGTGTTAGAAAATATTATTATCAGATTTGCAAATGTCACAAAGTTAGGGAGGATAGCAAACACTTTAGAGTATGATATCAAGATTAAGAAGAAGGAGCAGTGGGTATAAACCAGCAAGATTAATTTCAACAGGGACAAATGCAAAGTCATACATTTGGATAGGAAAAATCAAGGCATAAGAAAAGGATGGGTAGGACTACTATAGGCAGCAGTGAAAAAGATCTGGTGTCCTGGTGGATCACAAACTGAACATCAACCAACAGTATGACGCAGCTATTAAAATAAAATAAAATAAAATAAAATAAAATAAAAAAAGCAAATGCAATACTAGACTGCATTAACTGAAATATGAAATATAGGGTTAAATTCAGAAGTCATTGTTCTTTTCTATTTTGCATTGATTAAATTGCACCTAAAATACTGAGTCCAGTCCTAGGTAACACATTTAAGGAAGGAGAATGACAAACTGGAGAGTGTCAGGAGAGAACAACCAAGCTGATAATGGGCCTGGTAGGAAAAAACAATGAAGACTGGTTAGGAGGTGTTAGGTATGTTTAATATGAAGAAGAAAAGACTTTGGAGAGACATGATAGCTATCTTCAAGTATCTGAAGAACTGTCATGTAAAAGATAGAGCAAATTAGTTGTTTCAGTTAACAGGGCAAAAAACAATAGGTTTAAAATACAAGGAAGTAGATTTCAGATGGACATTACAAAAAATGTCCTAACATGAGAGCTGTTCAACAATGGAACAGGCTGACTAGGGAGGCTGGACTAGATTATCTCTCATGTACCTTCCAACTCTTACATTCTATGATTCTAAGACCAACTAAGCTGTAACACCTTTCAGATGCTTTGGAAACACTGTTGTTCCATGCAACAAAATAAGAAATATTGGTCTAGGAAATTATCATTTCCTATCATATAAAAACTGCACAGAGTCACTGAAAGTCAGGCAATAATAATAATAATAATAATAATAATAATAATAATAATAATAATAATGGAAACCTGCAATTTTGACCTAGTATTCAAAAGACAAACAAGAGCTAGGAGTTCTATCATTCTCTCCTTTATATCCTGATTTGCAAGCTACCTAAGTTGCTGTTCTTTAAAGATAAATGTCCAAAACAAAAATGTGATTAGGCTAAGAGAAGAAAGGGAAAAGGAACAAGGAGACAAAATGCTCCATCATAAAACAGATCTTCATAGATATCTACTATAGGCCACAGATGATTGATTGATTGATTGATTGATTCTTTGCCATACGTTTAGTGTCAGCTCTTAGTAACCAGACAGATAGACCTACAGGATGATCTGCCCCTAACCTGGCCCTTCAGGTCTTCCAACAGTGCACCTATTGCCACTGCAATAGAATTCATCGACCCTGCTACTGATCATCTTCTTTTTTCTTCCACCTTTCCCAGCACATAGATTTCTCAAGAGAGTTGGGTCTTTGCACAATGTGTCCAAAGTATTTAATAATTTGAGCCTGGTCACTTGTGCCTTGAGTCAGATCTGAATCGAGTTGTTCTATACTCCATTTATTTCTTTCCTTGGATATCCATGGTACCCTCAGGAATCTTTTCCTGAGCATCAATACTCTTTCTATCCTGCTTCTTCAAGGTCCAACTTTCTCTTCCATTGAGTGTCAAGGGAAAATCATGGTGTGCATGATTCTGATCTTTGTAGGTATAGATTTGTCACAGCATCTAAGTATCTTTTCCATTACTTTCATTACTACCCTACCAACTGTTAGTCTGCAGTATATTTCTTGACTGCTGGTTTCCTAGTTTTTGGTAACTAGTTTTAGTTGTTCCTAGAAGGCAAAAGTTATCATTTCAGTATCTTCATGGTTAGTTCTCAGACTAGTGCTGTACCTGTTGCAATTTGTTTGGTCTTTATATTTAATCTTAGTCCCATTTTTTTCACTGAGTAGTTTAGCATTGTTTTCTTCCATGCAGCATGAAATTATGCCTTTGATGTTGTCACTAAAGTGATCATCGACCTCCAGCATCTTTCTATATCATTGCTACCCAATACGGGTGCCTGCTTGCTTTAGCTAGCAGCTGGGATGATCTTCACGCCTTAGGTGATCCTGCTGGGATTATATACTCCTGGTGTTCTTTTTAATTCCTCCCAGGAACAACCCTTCACCATGAGGCAGCATAGCAGGACTTATTACATACAATAATGGGATAAGCAAAGAATTGGTGTGGAAGTCCTTGAAGTTAGAAGTAATTTTCCTGGTGGGGTTGGGGGGAAATATTAAAAGTATGCGGCAATAAATGAAAAATTGGGGATGCATATTTCAGTGGGGGAAATATTGTTGAAATTGTCAATGTTCTATTTTGTTTTCCCTCAAGCTCTTCAGTAAAAATAAAAACATTTTTCACAGGCAAGAATCTCCATCTTAACATTTTGTTTAGCTGAAAGTTCAGTTCCAGGTGTTATCAGTTATGCTTAGGCCTGCCTCCAGTACAAAGTCCAAGTTGGTAAGATGAGGATGATATCCACAGCAATTTCAACTACAGGTAGTCCTCACTTAATGACCATTTGTTTAGTGATGGTTCAGACTTATGACGGTGCTGAAAAAACCGACTTACAACTGGTGCTCACACTTATGACCGTCGCAGCGTCCCCGCGGTCACATGATCACAATTTGGGCACTTGGCAACCAGTTTGCATTTATGACTGTTGCAGCATCCTGTGGTCATGTGATCACCGTTTTCAATGATCCTGGCTGGCTTCTGGCAAACAAAATCAACGGGGAACTGCACGATTCACTTAACGACCACATGGTTTGCTTAATGAACGTGGTGATTCACTCAATTACCGCTGCAAACAAGATAGTAAAATCTGGTCAGATTTGCTTAATGACCGCTTTGCTTAGCAACCAAAATTCTGGTCTCAATTGTGGTCGTTAAGTGAGGACTACCTGTATCTTTTCTGCTTTTGTGTATTGTACAGAGAAGGAAGACCAGGAAGTTTGTGAGAAATTTAATTTTAAATTAAAATCTAATTTTATTTAGTTGCTTCTGTTGAAAACAAATCTCATTCATATCCAAATTCACCAGAACTAATATAAGAAATTCCTAATTAACCATACTAGGTTGGGCCTTAGAGTAGCAGCTTTTTCTCAGTGTTGTCAACCCACCTTCTTCAATGCAATACTGATTCACTTACAGGATTGATATAAATATTGCAATTAAATAATGCATATGAAACTTTTTGAAGAGTTGAAGGTATTATACAAATGTAAATAATTTTTAAGGTATTAAATAATGCCTGAGTGTCTGTGTCATCTAGCATTCAAGTTATAAGTTATAAATTTTTTGGTTCAAATTTAAAAAATGATATTAGCCAGGAAGAATGTACACATTAAAATGAGGGAGGTGGAGAGAGTTCCCTATCCAATATGAAGGTGTCTTTTGGACTTCAGAAAAAGCTCGATATACTGTGTCATTATGGTGGTTCAGAGACATCCACAGGATCGGAGCCTTTTGCCAACATGAAAGTAGCATGGTGCCAATGCAATGCAAGCACTGCCACTTCCCCCCGCTTTCCCTCCCCATTCCGCAGACACCAGTAGTTAGCTAAACTGACTCAGTTTCTGGATTGTAATATGTAATTCAGAAACAAAGAGCTCTTCTCACCATGTAATGTTACAGAAATATGCTGTATCTGCTTCAGGAATTGATTGCAGTGGGATATAATGTAAGTGCAAACAAACAAACAAGAAAGAAAATGTTCAAAGGGCAAGGCCCCTTTCTAAATCCCTCTTTCCCAGGCTCTGATTGCAACAGTCCAACAAGCCACAACACATGATTTTGCAAGCCTTCCACTGTGGTGAAACAGGTTGTTTGTTTGTTTAAAGTAGTATAGAAGATTGATAACCGCCCAGAGTCACTTGGCGAGATGGGTGGTGAAGAAATGTGAGAAATAAATAAATAAATAAATATTCTTTTTCCAAAACTTCATGTTGACCATCTTCTAGACATCTGTTCTTGCAGTAAGCCAGACTGAAAGTCCTCATGTTTATTTTCATGTTGGATCTTAGCAATAGCTTGCTCACACGTTTCCACAGCTTTCTCCAGTCTCTTAGTAATATTTTGCCCTTGCAGTTTGACCCTTGCTCTGCCTTGTCCTTTCTTGATTCTGCTTGGCTAGTGTTGTACTGCCCAATAAATACCGGAGAGACCATATTGCTATGATCTTGCCACCAAAATGCTGTTGAGAGAAGGGAGGGTTGTCTGAGTGCCAGGATCACTCTGAGGGGAAGACAGACTGAATCCAATCCTCCTTCATTCCCTCAAACACTCAAAGTGTTTTGTTTGGGGCTTTAAACTTTTGAGAATGGTTGTTTATTTATTATTTATTTATTTATTATTTGAATTTATCCCCGCCCATCTCTGCCATGGCAGACTCTGGGCGGTTTACAATCAGAATATAAAAGATAAAACCTAGACATTTAAAACTACTATAAAAATAAAAAAAATAAAAATCCAGAAGATGGTCTGTTCTTAAAAGGAGGAAACCACTAAGCCAACCACCCCCAGGAGGAACTATCCTTTCCTTCACTCCAGGCAAGGCGGCAGAGCCAGGTCTTCAAGACTCCTAAAGGCTAGGAGCGAGGGTGCCAGTCTCACCTCAGGGGGGAAGTTATCCCACAGGGCGGGTGCTATTGCAGAGAAGGCACGTCTCCTGGAGCCCGCTAGATGGAATTCTTTTAATTAAGGCATCCGAAGCATGCCCTCCCTGCATGATCGGGTGGGGCGGGTGGATATGGTCGGGACAAGACGGTCCCTCAGATACCCTGGTCCCATGCCATGTTGCATCTCTTCCATTTGTAGCTTGCTGGAGTTTGGAGTTTTGAATAGGGACAGGTACGGTGATCAGGTGAAATGCTCTGACTTGCATTCCTGTTATGAATGACTTTGATCTACCTCAGGCTTTCATCCAGGTTCAGACCACAACCCTAGTAAAATAAAATTATTAAACAGCAGGCAAATGGCCTATGTTATATTTTCCATTGTTACTGCTATGTTACATTTATGAATATTTTTGAAATAAATATTTACCTCAATGATACAATTTTATTAAAGCAAACATAATTCAATTAAATGTAGCTTAAGATAAGAATAATTTTTATTTACTTACTTCTTCAAACTTTACTGCAATCATAGAAAAAGCTTTAAAAATTGCATCTGTAGGGCCTGTTATAGTCACAATTCTTTCTGGACAAGAGCCTTCAGAGATGTTGATTCGAGCTCCACTCTGTGAAAATAAAATGCTGTTTCATAAACTTGTTTGGCAAAGAACAAACATAATTATTAGGGTTCATTTGATAATTAAAGACGAGTGTAATTTGGATTCATAGCACTTACACATGGGTCTGTAATATTGAAAAAACTAAAGAAAGGTTCAGGTAGGCAAGTGACTGATAGTTATACATACAACTTTGAAAAATGTATTTTTATTTAAAATATTTATGACTTGTCAATTTTTGAAATATCTTAAATCCAGTAAATATATACAAATATCAATATTATTTGTTTGTTTGTTTGTTTATTTAAATGTATTGGCTGCTCAACTTCAGTGGACTAGAGGTAGCAGGTGTACTATAATAATAAAACACATACAGTAACAACAGCCTCTCATGTGTGAGTCTGAACTATAACAACATCCATATATGATTTATTTTGTGTGCACTGGGGAGGACATTCCAAAGAATAGGGACCATAACAGAAAAAAACCCTTCCTTGCTGATGAAAGAATGGGTGTGGAAGAATAGGATGTGATATGATCAGTTGTCCTCTGATGATGTTTGCAGCAGTTAATCTATATGAAAAAAGCTACGTATACTGGGCCACATGTTTCCAGGTCAGATTTAAGGTTTCAGTATTATCTTATAACACCCTAGCCTCAAGTTGTTTTATAACCCTTGCCCCCCAAACCTTACATCTGCAATGCTTGAAATAGTTTTACTATATGACTGTAGGTATGCATACCTTTTAAAGCTGATAATGAATACAAGGCAAGGTGCTAGTTATTGTCATGAAAAAAGAGGATAATTATGAATGCTGCCCTTCAGCCTGGTATGCACCTAATTTATCTTCATGGTTATATAACAGCCAGACAGCACAATATCTTACTCGCCTAAAGTACCACAGAGTTTTTACTCTTGTGCATTTTTATATCCTCCCTTCAGCAATTCATCAGGATAGATTTAAGAACATACTACTTGGTGAGAGACTCTGCTCAGGTGGGGAAGGAGCACTAGAAATTGGCCTATTATGTACTTTTGTATTGCCTCTTTTACAGGGACATTCACAGCTCCATGATAGCACCTGTTATATAAAAGATCCCAGGTGCTCTTTATGGTTTTTTATGACTTATGACCTCATGCTAAGTATCAATACAGTGTTAACAAAAGAGTGTTAAAGTCAGTGCTCAGAAAGCAATGATTTTGAGTCAAAGGCAAGCCATTCAATAATATGGTTTTCCAAATTTATGCTCCAGCCACAGATGCAAAGAAAACAGAAGCTGAACTATCCTATGTTGACATGCAATATCTTGTTGACACAACACCAAAAACACCCCCTCCAAAGATGTATAGAAGGCTGTAATGCTAAAGTTGAAAATAAAATAGCATCTGGAATAATGGGAAAATGTGGCCCCAGTGGTATGAAGCAAAACAGGAGACAGAGTTCTGCAAAGAAAATTCAATATTTATAGCAAATACTTGTCAAGCCCCTCACAGCTTAAAGGGTAAGATCAAGGAAGCAAGAACTACATAAATTTCAGTAAAATAATGCTAGTAAATACAGAATCTTGCAAAATTTAAGAAGAATTTCCCACCCTCATTTATAGTGAGATAATTAAGGTGGGGTCTCTTTGAATGATTTGAAACACTTCTTCCCAGGTCTCTTGCCACTTGAACTAATTGCTGTTTATGTAAGAAGCTGTCAATCAACTTGCCCCCTATCTCTTGATTGTTTATGACTACCCTCCCTTCCATTCCTTTCCTAGCCTCCCCACAATCTCTCATATCACCTTGTTCCAACAACTACAAAGACACATGAACATCACCATATAGACAACTCAGAATTCAGATTTACTATATTCTCTGCAGGGTAGTAGGAGTTATACGCCCTCAGCAAAAACAAGACTTTGGTTCAAATTCCTTGCAAATTTACAACTTAAACTTGAGGAAAAAAAATAAAAACCCACAAGACAATGACTTTGGCAATATTGCATATGATTATGGAGTGAAAGTAAAGAATATACAGTAGTTAATGGATTAGCTTTGATAAATACAGTGCCTGAAGAACTCTGGATTGGAATTTGTGACATCATTAAAGATGAAGCAAACCAAAATACTCCAAAATGCAAAAAGGCAAAAAATATCAAAATATGTATCTGCTGTTATGTTGAAAATAGTTGCAAAAAGGTGGAAACAAAAAGGCAACAGAAAGAGGAAAAATTACCCTCCTAAATGTTGAGCAAGAAGACAGAAAGAGTTATATTTAAATAAGTAATACAAAGAAATCAAGGATAATATTGAATGGAAATTTATTTAAGAAAATTACAGAAATCAGTTATACAAATATGGATATGATAAAAGATAAAGAGGGTAAATATCTAGAAAGAAGATATCAGTCATTGGCGATCACTCGTAGCCGAGTAAGATTGTCTTCCAAAGGTAAAATTTTAACGGTGGATCCGTAAGTGGCTATAAAGGCCATTTCTGGATCCACACAACCTCCCACAATGAGGGCATAGGTTTCCGGGTGGGAGACGGTCATGATGAGGGTTTGCCTGATGTGCCTTCCTTTTAGCTCTTTTCTCCTTTTCGCCCTGTACTCGTGCTTCTTCAAAGTCCATAGCGCCATTAATAAAGGATGACCTCCAATTGAAACGCTCATGAGTTAGGGCTTCCCAGTTCTCAATGCTGATATTACATTTTTTTAAATTAGCTTTGAGAGTATCTTTGAATCTCTTTTGCTGTCCACCAATATTCCGTTTTCCATTCTTAAGTTGGGAGTAAAGTAGCTGCTTTGGGAGACGATGGTCAGGCATTCGAACAACATGACCGGTCCAGCGAAGTTGATGTTGGATGATCATTGTTTCAATGCTGGTGGTTTTCACTTCTTCTAATACGCTAACATTAGTCCGCCTATCTTCCCAAGTAATTTGCAGAATTTTTCGGAGGCAGCGTTGATGGAATCTTTCAAGAAGTTGGAGGTGGCATTTGTAGAGGGTCCATGTTTCACAGGCGTACAGAAGGGTTGGTAGTACAATGGCTTTGTAAACAAGCATTTTGGTCTCCCTGCGAATGTCCTGATCCTCAAACACTCTACGCTTCATTCGGGAGAAAGCTACACTCGCAGAGCTCAGGCGATGCTGAATTTCAGCGTTGATGTCGGCTTTTGTAGATAGATGGCTGCCGAGATAAGAAAAGTGATCGACATTTTCTAGTGACACACCTTTAAGCTGGATTGATGGCGCTGCGGAGGGATTGGTTTGAACTTGCTGGTAAAGCACTTTGGTTTTTTTAATGTTAATCGAGAGGCCGAGTTTTTCATATGCTTCTGCAAAGATATTTAGGATAGTTTGAAGATCTTCCTCGGAGTGTGCACAGACTACGTTATCATCAGCATATTGAAGTTCTATAACAGAAGTTGCAATTACCTTATTTTTTGCTTTCAGCTTATTAAGATTAAAAAGCTTTCCATCTGTTCGATATATAATTTCTACACCAGTAGGAAGTTTCTCTTCAACAAGGTGCATAATCATAGTGATGAAGATAGCGAATAAGGTTGGAGCAATAACACATCCCTGTTTAACGCCGGATTCCACTTTAAATGGATCGCTTTGAGAGCCATTGTTATTCAGGATTGTTGCCATCATGTCGTCATGGAGTAACCGCAAGATGTTCACAAATTTATCAGGGCATCCGATTTTCAGAAGGATGGTCCAGAGAGCAGTACGATTTACAGTATCAAAAGCTTTAGTCAGATCAATAAACGCCATGTACAGAGGGCGGTTTTGCTCCTTGCATTTTTCTTGAAGCTGTTGTGCAGTGAAGATCATGTCCACTGTTCCCCTGGAAGGGCGGAAGCCATTTTGCGTTTCAGGGAGGATGTCTTCTGATACAGATAGGAGATGGTT
The DNA here is from genome assembly GCA_023362775.1 of Charina bottae. NCBI lineage: Eukaryota > Metazoa > Chordata > Lepidosauria > Squamata > Charinaidae > Charina > Charina bottae. The sequence continues at coordinate 2,804,695 of JALMGJ010000028.1, read as the reverse complement.
TGCAATGATCTTTGCCAGGATTTTGCCTGCTGTGGCTAGAAGGGAGATGCCTCGATAGTTTCCACAGTCTGTTCTATCACCCTTTTTAAAGAGAGTGATAATTATGGCATCCCTAAAGTCTGCTGGAATCTCCTCCCTCATCCAGATTTTTTCAATGAGCTTATGAAGTTGTTGTGTAAGTTCAGGCCCGCCTTCTTTAAAGACTTCAGCAGGAATCCCATCAGGTCCACTAGCTTTGTTATTTTTCATTTGTTTAGTGGCTTTACTGACTTCCTCCAAACTAGGGGGTACTGCAAGCTCATCTCTTATTTCTTGCGGGATTTGCAAGAAGACTTCATCAGCCACAGTAGAGTGACGATTAAGGAGATTGTAGTAATGCTCTTTCCAGCGCAGTGCAATAGACTCTTTGTCCTTTAGAAGTTTAGCACCACCTACTGAGCGTAAGGGATTTGTACCATGGTTTGTTGGTCCATAGATGGCCTTTATGGCATTAAAAAAGCCCCGTGCATCATGAGCATCTGCAAAATGTTGGGTTTCTTGGGCTTTTTTTATCCACCATATGTTCTTAAGTTCTCTAGTTCTTCTTTGGACTTCTGCCTTTGCACTGGCGTAGATTTTTTTCTTAACGGCACAGTTAATATCTTTTTGCCATATCTGGAAGGCTTTCCTTTTCTTGTCAATAATATGTTCAATCTCACTATCGTTCTCATCAAACCAGTCCTGATGTCTCTTAGTCTGGTATCCGATAGTTTGTTCACAGGCTGAAATAATAGAAGTCTTCAATTTAATCCAGTGTTCCTCAACATTTTCAGGAAGTTCCATAGGCAGATGTTCCTTGAGAGTTGATTGAAAGCAAGCTCGTTTAATAGGATCTTGAAGGGCCAGTGTATTCATTTTACGCCTTGGCTTTCTTCCTTGGAGCCTACGATGAGGGACAATCTTTATGGCCATCGTGGATCGAATTAATCGATGGTCTGTCCAGCAGTCATCGGTGCTCGTCATGGCTCTGGTGAGAAGTACATCACGGCGATCTCTAGCACGGACAATTACATAATCTAAAAGATGCCAGTGCTTCGACCGTTGGTGCTTCCATGATGTTTTAAATTTATTTTTCTGGTGAAAGAGTGTGTTAGTAATGACAAGGTTATGCTCTGCACATTTAGTCAGAAGTAAGATTCCATTCGTGTTGCTGTTGTCAACTCCTTCTTTCCCAATGATCCCTGGCCACAAATCAAAGTCACGCCCAACTCTTGCATTGAAATCGCCCAAGAGGATAATTTTATCCTCCTTTGGTATCTCTGATAAGATGGTGTCCAGCTGGGTATAAAATTTTTCCTTGATATCCTCATCTGCATCTAGTGTTGGTGCATAAGCACTTAGGATAGTTGCCTGTTGGTTTTTGGCGAGTTTTATTCGCAGAGTTGAGAGTCGTTCGTTAATCCCAGTGGGAACTTCTGACAAGAGCTTCACAAGGTCGTTTTTGATAGCAAAGCCTACCCCATGTATTCGTCGTTCTTGTTCAGGCAGTCCTTTCCAAAAGAAGGTATAACCTCCTTTTTCTTCCTTCAACTGTCCTTCTCCTGCTCTTCAAGTTTCTTGGAGTGCTGCTATATCGATATTAAAACGTCTCAGCTCCCTTGCAATAATGGCAGTCCTACGTTCAGGTCGTTCACTATCCATATTGTCTTGCAGTGTCCGTATATTCCATGTTCCAAAATTCATGTGTTTTTTACGACCGCTAGATGGTGACCCCACTGGTCGCGGTAATCCAGTCAGGGAGAAAATGAGGCAGACTATGTTTAGGGCACCTTTTCTAGCCCCCTCCCCATATGGGGTGAGCAGAGTGGATCCTAAATAGGGCTGCTCAGTCGTGGATACAGCTGCCGAACTACTCAACTGCCTCGATCCTTGAGTCAGGGCGACTGAATCCGTATCCACCGCCCATGTGCTGGTCCATGACTAGGAGCTTCTGGATTTCACAGTCCTGCCCCCATTGCCATCCGTCAGTCGCCATGGGACTTTTGGTTGTTTTGGGTTTGGGTTGGAAGACGCCTGTGCATGAATTTGTTTTATGTGTGGAGATCGGTGCACAACGATCAGCACACAACCTTCACAGAAAAAGGCTCTAATCCAATGGCATGGATACCATGACTGCAGCCTTCATCTGCTGCAGCCTTCATCCGCCTTCGCAGCCGTTGGAACAATACACCTTGTTATCTTCCGCCTGTTCTGCCGTTGAGGACTTTCTTGGATCGTTCTTTGTCTGGTTCCTCCCCCTGGACGATCCAGCGAGTGAGAAAGAAGATATAAAGGAGTGATGGTGGAAATAGATGGAATGACTCAAAAATTCACAGGGATGGTGACTGGAGCCATGAAATAAAAAGATATCTGCTACTTGGGAGAAAGACTATAACAAACTGTAGTGGTAAGGCTGACCCCTTATGAAGGAAACTATAAAGCTCTGGGCAGAGCACAAGATGATGCTGTGTGTGTGCTCCTAACTTAGAGGCAACTCTTCTATAAGGGGTTCCAAGTTGCATAAATCACACCGTTAAGAAGATTGTACAGACAAAATAAAAACCAGAGACAAAATAGTAGACTTAATCACTTAAAATAACAGTAATTAAACTCAACACGTAAGTTCTAGCCAGACTTGCTACCAATTTCTTAGCATGACGTGATGCCTGAAGCTTACATAATTTGCTTTATTTCTTGGGCTTTTTCCAGCTTCTTATAGATTTTCCTTTTATCACAGGCTGAAGAGATTCATCTCCTTTTCCCTACCTCAGTATAGCTTTGTCAACCCTATGAGGTAAGCCAGATCAGGAAAGCGACTCCATAGGAAGTACTGAACTATAATTTATTGAGATAAATTACAGAATCTTGCAAGTCTGCTTGTGTTTTCCCTTCCCTCCCTCTTATGCCCCAGAGAATTGCCAGGGTGGGGGGCAATCTGAGTCTTTTTCTAATGTTTTCCCTCCTCCCTGGGCTTATTGCAAGTTTCAGAACCTGTTGTTGTACTAATAGCTTCTGGATGCCTTATCCAAGGCCATCTCCATGGCCCCCTACACCACCTCCCCCATTAGACTCAATCTCCCATACTTTGTGTAAAGAAAACCCTGGGAAGGAGATGGGGATGCACTGCTGGTTCCCTCTTCTCCCTCCCACTCAGTAACTCCTGTAAATCAGAGGTAGAAGGAGTGGCACCTTCCCTCTTCTTGCAGTTGTCTGGGCCCACTCTCACTGTCCTCTCCTGGTGGATCTCCCAGTAAGTCCCGCAGCCCAGAAGTGGATGGAGCTGGAGAGCCTTCCTCTCTCTGGCTGCACACTCATCTGTTCTGGTGAGCCCCTCGTGCTGGGAAATACAGAATCCTCTTCTTCCTGTGACTGAAGCACTGGCAAATCACAGGGATGGGGTTTTCCTGGAAACTGTAGATGAAACTGGTGTATTAGGTATTGGGCATGGATGTTTGTTGTGCTTTCCCATGATCTCTCTGATTCAGGATAGCCCTTATCAGGTATTCCAATCTTTTCCCCTTGCGTTTGGTGTCCAGAAAAGCTGCCACTTCATTCTCTTCCTCCCCATCCACCAGAATGGGGGGAGGTAGAACTGACTTTGAGCATAAGCTGTGGGGGGGGGGGGCATGATGGTGGTTCACAGACAAATAGTGATGATGGAAGACAGGATGAACCTTCATTGATGCAGGCAACTGCAGACAAAAGGCCACTGGGTTAATTTGTTGCACAACCAGGAAGGGGCCAATAAATTTTGAGTCCAGTTTCTTTGTGGGACATGCAAAGGAGAAAAACTAAGTTAAAAGCCAAACTGAATCTCCTGCTCTAATTTTTGTCCCTTCTTGCCTTTGTGCATCTGCTGTCTGCTTGCATGAAGTTGAGCTGCCTGCCTCTCTTGCAGCAAGGTCATCCCCATGGCTCCCTGCACTTTTTACTCTTCTCCCTTTCCCCTGGAGAGGTGGAGAAGGGGTTGAGGGAAATCTGTTATCTACTTACATGGCAGTTGCTATGGTTCATAAATAATTACATTCAAAGTCTCTGAATGTCTAAACCTGTCTAGCAGGCAGGCTGGCAGGCAAGCAGACTGCCAGAATTGGGGGTTGTAGCCTTCATATTCACTACACAAGCCAAACAAAATATTAAAATATTAAAGTGAAGAGACATTACATTGACAACAAATATATGATTTTCCCAGTTGGCTGTGGAGTCTGGATCATCAGAAAGGCTTCTGAATGAAGAAAAAATGTTCTCTTTGAATTGTGGAGCTAGGGAAAATTGTTGGGAATACCTTGGACCAGAAGAACGTATCAATACTAGATTAAATAAAACCAGATGCTTACTGGAAGCAATAATACAATCTAGATATTTGGGGTACATAATGTGAAAAGAGTCAGTTTGGTGTAGTGGTTAAGGCACGGGGCTAGAAACTGGGAGGCTGTGAGTTCTAGTCCCGCCTTGGACACAAAGCTGGGTGACCTTTGGCCAGTCCCTCTCTCTCAGGGAAGAAGGCAATGGCTAACCACTCCCAAAAATCTTGCCAAGAAAACTGCAGGGACTTGTCCAGGCAGTCTCCGAGAATAAGTCACGATTGAACGAATTTTAAAAATGTGAAAGTAAAAGTCACCCGATGCTTGGAAAAATTGAAGTCAATAGAAAAAGAGGCTGATAGAAGACAAGATCTATAGTTATTATCACTGGCAACACAAATCTGAATACAAAAGAACTCAAAAGAGTAGTTACAGACAGACGATCCTGGTGGAATGGTTTCCATTGGGACATGAAGAGTCAGAAGTTACTGAATGCCTGAATAAAGTTTTGCAGTTTAGCAATTTAATTTTAAGTCCTTTAGCTTAGTCTTAATATTTTAGTATTTGCATTTAAATTCTATTTTAGATTATTGTTCTTTAGGTTTTCTTTTTGATTTGTAATTCTTTAAAAATATATATTTTAATTATTAGAACAGTGAAATACAAAGGAAAACATCTACATTAGATAATAACTGTAGAATAAAACAAACAGCTACTAAGCATAAATAGAAACATTAAGGGAAAACTTTCTAGTGACACTGTCATGGTGGCACCCATGCCACCCTGCGATGGTATAGTAGGTCGCCTGAGCACAGTACCTAGCAAAAGTGCCAAAGCTTTCAATAGGAAGGAACTCAGCAGCAAAGCCGCCAGACGAACAAATCATCAAGAGGTGTGGATTAGCCGAAAGGCATTCAGCACCATCAATGGAAAGTGCCGGTCAGCATGGAGCAAGCGAGAGACAGAGAGGAATGTAATTGATCAACACATTCTAAAGGGAGGGGGGAAATTGGGAACCTATTAAGCTGCAAGATCTCGTAACTATATCTCACTTGAATCTTTAAAGTGAAATGGATCGCTCGCTGTAAATAAAGCTTTTACATATCCTATGTGGCATGTGTTGGAGCTTTCATTTATTAGTTGAAGGATCAGAGCCTCACAGAAAGATTCAAGTCAATATGGATGCTTTACCCATAAATGACCAGTTTAACGAGGAAGATCAACTAGAAATTTCGGACTCCGTGAATGCCCTTCCGATATTGGGGGGTGAGAATGGAGAGTCCAAAGGAAAGGGTCCTGGCTTGACCAAACAGGAATGTGCAAAGCAAAAAGCCAGCCAGTCGGCAGAAGGAGAACACCAAATCCCAATGACCTCAATCAAACAAACCTACCAGAAACGGCCAGAGAGACGAAGAACCCAACGAAAGATTCCGACCGACTTCAAGAGTACGCCTCAACCCAGCACCTCCAAAAAGAATAAGTATGATTGGGCAGCCAAAATTGGAGGAGGCGTGGAGCGGTACATGGATCAGCGGGTAACCAAGGGAAGGGGTTCCCACTCCAACTGGGCGGTGGCAGACCAGCGAATAGAAATGCTGGAACAAAAAATGGATGGCATGGAGGATCGGATGTCACACCTACAAGGAGCAGTCGACCGGATCTTTCACCTTTTGGAAAGAGAGACGGCAGCTTGTAAGAGGACGGCGGAGGAAGAGACAATTCTGTGCATCAGAGCACGGGTTTCCCCCCCTTTCAAGTAGTAAATGGACAGGAGTTTCTAGCATTCCCGGAATTACCCAGCAACAAAACCAAAATTCCCCCCTTAGATGAGTGGTTAAAACACATAGCAGAAGGATGGCCAGCAATAGAACAAGCATTAACAGATGCCAAGAAAATGTACAAAAAATATGCTGACTGGAAAAGGGCACCAGAATGGTCACTGAAAGTGGGAGACAAAGTGTACTTATCCACCAAATTTCTAAAGTCTGCACAACCATTCAAAAAACTGGGACCAAAATACATAGGTCCTTTTCCCATCACCAAAATCATAAACAAGGTAACGGTACAATTACAACTCCCAAAAAACATGAGGAAGGTCCACCCCGTGTTCCACTGTAGTCTATTAAAACCCATAAAAAACTCAGATCGGTGGCACCCAGATCAAGTTACACCAGTACCAATAATGATAGATTGGGAACAGTACTTCGAAGTGCAAGAGATCTTAGATTCAAGATTACACCGGGATAAATTGCAATACCTAATCCAATGGAAACACTTTAATAACTCTCATAGAGAGTGGGTGGATGATCGACATGTACACGCACCTAAACTGAAGAAAAAGTTCCACAACAAATTCCTAAATAAGCCAAATTAAGAAAGAGGGAATGGTCTTGGGGTGGCAGGATACCATGCCACCCTGCCATGGTATAGTAGGTTGCCTGAGCAAAGTACCTAGCAAAGGCGCCAAAGCTTTAAATAGGAAGGAACTCAGCAGCAAAGCCGCCAGACGAACAAATCATCAAGAGGTGTGGATTAGCTGAAAGGCATTCAGCACCATCAATGGAAAGCGCTGGTGTGATGCTCCAATCCTTCGACTGGCAAACAAGGCTCAGACACACACTCCTTGCAATATGTAAAAGCTTTATTTCCGGCGAGCGATCTGGGTTCACGTCAATGAACCAAGTAAAGCAGGTATACAATAGCTTACAGTTAAATAGGTTCCCGTTTCCTCCCTCCCATCAAATGCGTTATCAGTGCCGTCTCGCACCCTCTCGTCTGCGCTCGGAGCTGTCTGGACAAAGTGCTGATTTGTCTTCTCCAATCCACACTGCGTGATACTTGTCTGTCTGACAGGTTGCTGTTACATTCTTCCTATTGATTGCTTTTGGTGCCCTAGCTGGGGATGTGTTAAGTGGTTTCTGTTCATGTCAGGATGGTATAGATGCCATCATGACATTCTGCCTCCCCAAGATCACTCCCCAACTCTCATTGTGGTTTATTTGGAAATTTAGTGTGAAACCTTTTCTTTAACTTGGGTGCGTGTATGTGTTGTTCTGCCACCCACTCTCTGTGTGAATTATCAAATTGTTTCTATTGAATTAAATATTGCAGTTTTCCTCGATGTAATTTGGAGTCTAGAATTTCTTGTACTTCAAACTGTTGTTCCCCATCTATTATTGTTGGGATCGGTTCTGCTTTCTCTGGGTGCCACTGATTTGAGGGTTTGATAGGTTTCAGTAGGCTACAATGGAATACTGGGTGAACTCTCCTTAAATTTTTTGGGAGTTGCAACTGCACTGTCACTTTGTTTATAATTTTCATAACTGGAAAAGGGCCAATGTATTTTGGTCCCAAGTTTTTGCATGGTTGCATCGACTTTAAAAATTTGGTGGATAAGTAAACTTTGTCTCCCACCTTGAAAGGCCACTCTGGTGCCCTTTTCCTATCTCCAATTTTTTTGTATGTTTCCTTGGCTTTTGTTAAGGTTTTCTCAATTATTGGCCATGCTTCTGTAATGTGTTGTATCCAGTTATCTAGAGGGACAATTTTAGTTTTGCAACTTGGTAATTCTGGAAAAGCTGTCCGTTTACAACTTGAAATGGAGAGAAACCCGTGCTCTGATGCACTGAATTGTTGTATGCCACTTCTGCAAATGGAAGTAGGTCCACTCAGTCGTTTTGTTGATAATTAATGTAACATCTAAGGTATTGTTCTAGTAATTGGTTAATTTCTTCAGAAGCACCATCTGTTTCCAGATGAAATCCACTGCTTAGCCCTTATCCCACTCCAATTATTTTTAAAAATGCAAAACTAGTGGTTTTGTATTATCAGGATGCTGAAGAATGGGTTCAGAAGTGAAAAGTTTCTTTAACTGGTCAAATGCTTCCTCGCATTCCTTTGAACATTGTATTTTTGTCCCTGGTTTGGGTGTTTTGGTATCCCACTTCCCCTTCATTTTGAGTAGTTCTGTGAGTGGTAGTGTTACCTGTGCGAAGTTGTTTATGAGTTGCCTATAGAAATTCGCGAACCTAAGAAGCTCTGTAATTGTTTTCCGGTTTTTGGGGTTTCCCATGCTGCTACTGCCCGTACTTTCTCTGGGTCCATTTCAATGCCCCTGCTAGATACTCTATACCCCAAGTAGTCTAATTTCTCCTTCATAAATTCACATTTAGACAATTTTACATACAGCTGCTTATCTAGTAAGTGTTTTAACACCTCCCGCACCAACCATATGTTTTCCTCTACCATTTCTGTATAAATTAAAATGTCATCAAGGTATACCAGTACCCCCCGGTATAAAAATTCATGTAATACCTCATTAATTAATCTCATGAAGTCACCAGGGCTGCCCCTTAATCCAAACAGCATCACGACATATTGAAAGCAACCAAATTGACAATTGAATGCTGTTTTCCATTCATCTCCCTCCCTAATTCGTACCCAAAAATATGCCTCCCTCAGGTCTAGTTTGGTGATTATTTTTCCTTTCGATAGGTGTGCAAGCATGTCCATCATTAGAGGCAGAGGATATTTGTTTGATGTGCTAATGGCATTCAGTCTCCGATAGTCTGTACATAATCGCAGTGAGCGATTTCCTGTTCTTGAACATAACTGGTGCTGCCATAGGTGATGTTGCTGGTTGGATAAAACCTAATTCCAAGTTTTTATCTATGAACTCCCTAAGTGCTTCTAGTTCCTTAGGAGTCATAGGATATAACTTGGATTTTGGTAAGACTGCCCCTGGTTCTAATTCAATAGCACAGTCAGTTTTTCTGTGGGGGGGGGGTAGTTGATTTGATTCGCTTTCCCCAAACACTTCTTTTAGGTCACGAAACTAGGTTGGTATGAGTTCAACTGCCTCCCCCGGTGTGTCTTCCCCAGGTTCCATTGCTGCTCCTATTAAATCAATTCCTCCCTCACGTTCATCAGGTTCAAATCCTTCGTATTTTCCGTCCTTGAAGGTGATTTGGCCGGTTGACCAATTCACTTGTGGGTTTTGGTCTTTTAACCACTCCAGACCCAACACTATGGGGTGATCCGCTGTGGGGGCTATGATAAATCTCAATGTCTCTTTGTGAGTTCCTATCTGCGTTTGGACTATTTCCGTGCGGTACTCCACTGGTAAAAAGGTAAAGGTTCCCCCCGCACATTTGTGCAGTCGTGTCCGACTCTAGGGGCCGGTGCTCATCTCCGTTTGTTAGCCGAAGAGCCAGCGTTGTCCAAAGACACTTCCACGGTCATGTGGATGGCATGACGCGCGCAGAACGCTATTACCTACCCACCGAAGTGGTACCTATCTATTACCTACCCACCGAAGTGGTACCTATTCATCTACTTGCATTTGCATGCTTTCAAATTGCTAGGTTGGCAAGAGCTGGAGCTAGTGCGGGAGCTCACTCCGCACGCAGGGCTAGGGATTCGAACCACCGAACTTGCGATCTTCCGATCGACAAGCCTGGCGTCTTACCCACTGAGCCACCACGCCCCATAAACCACTGGACCCCCCCTTTATTTCAGACCCATCTAATTGGATAAAATTGATGGGTTCGGGTAAACATTTCACTTTTAATCTTAGTCCAGTCACTAAAGTGGGATGAATAAGGCACCTTGTGCAGCCCGAATCCAATAGTCCTGCTATGGCCATCCCCCCTGGCCCTTTAGAGTCTCTATTTTGATCCCTATTAACATTGATAAAAAGGGTTCACTCACCAAAGAGTCCTCGCACCTCTGTTTGGTTCCCTGTCTCTTGGCGCTTAAGATAGGCTCCGTCCATTTCCCGCTGGGTGAAATTCCTTATCAGAGGAGCTGTCTGTTTCTGTGGCCGCTTCATGGAATTTTCTCTCTTTTGTAGCTGCTGCTATTCCTTTCTTTCGTTGCTCTGACTGTTTAATGCTTTTTTCTCCTGGTTTAGGAGTCACTGAGTTTGTAGCTCATGGGCAGTTGGTTATACGGTGTCCCTCTTTTCTGCATTTGAAACACAAGCCCTTTTTCAATCTCCATTCTTTTTCTTCCCCCCATGGTTTACGGCCTGGTCGTTTCTTGGGGCTGCTGGCTGTATGGGGTGGTCTTTTCTCTGATGATTGTGTTCATTGCTGTCTCTTAAAAACGAATATGCATATCCTCTACTTCACCTGCTAAACAAATCCACCCCTTTAATGTTCCTGGGTCTTCTCTGGCCATAGCCCACTCCATAATTTTGGGTTGTAATCCCCCTTGGAAATATTCAATTATTAATGATTCTGGCCAGTTTGTTAGTTTCCCTGCTACTCTTCTGAATTCTGTTGCACATTCAGAGACCAATCAATTTCCTTGTTTTATGCCTTGCAGACTAGTTTTGGCTTTTATTTTGGCTAGTGGGTCTTCAAAACGTTCTCTCAGTGCTCTCATGAAATCATTAAAGTTTTTTAGTTCTGCTGCCCTTGAGTCATGCAGACCTGTTAACCACTCCACTGCCTCTTGCTCGAGGTAGGCTGAAATGTAGCGCACCTTAGAGCCTTCTGTGGGGAATAAATCCTGACATTCTTCCATAAACCCCTTTACATGGGTTAGGAAGCAAGATAAGTTCTTTGGATCCCCATTGAACTTTACCTTCAGGTCCCGCACCCCAAATGACACCCCTGAGCTTGATGTTCGTCTTGCCGCTCTGCTTCGAAGCCGATAGCATTGTGCCGACGTTCTCAAGGGGGGGCATTCTTACCGGTTTGTCGTCTTCTTGGCTTTCTTCCATGGTCGACTCTTCCTCTTCACTTTCTGGAGATGTCTCCTCATCCAACGCCTCTGCTCGTACTGCCGTCTCCTTTTCTAGTAGTTGGAGGATCTGGTTGACCGCTCCTTGCAGATGCGATATCCGATCCTCTAAGCTGTCTACCTTCCCTTCCAAAGCCTCTACTCGCAGCTCCATTGTCATTCAGTGGGGATGGGCATCTTGTTTGCTTGCCCCCGGGTCCAAGTACCGTTCCACGCCTCCCCCAATTTCAGTTGCCCAGTCATACTTATTCCTTTTGGACATATTGGTTCAAGGCATACTCTTGAAGTCGGTGGAGGTTTTCGACTGGGTTCATTGTCCCTCCGCCTGTTTCTGTTGCTTTCGTTCGCTTGAGTTCACTGGTGCTTGCCGTCCACTGTTGGTCAACTGGCTGGCTTTCTGCTTTGCACACTCTGCTTTGCTTAGGCCAGAACCCTTTCCCTTGGTCCCTCCGCTCTCACCTCCCAAAGTTGGAAGGGCATTCATGGAGTTCTAAGTTCCTGGCTGTGGATCTTCCTCGATAAACTGGTTGTTTATGGGTAAGTTATCCATGTTGGCTTGGTTCATTCTGTGATGCTCTGATCCTTCGACTGGCAAACAAGACTCAGACACACACTCCTTGGAATATGTAAAAGCTTTATTTATGGCAAGCAATCTGGATTCACATCAATTAACTAAGTAAAGCAGGTATACAATAGCTTACAGTTAAATAGGTTCCCATTTCCTCCCTCCCATCAAATGCGTTATCAGTGCTGTCTCACACCCTCTCGTCTGCGGTCAGAACTGTCCGGACGAAGACTTCTCCAATCCACACTGCGTGCTACTTGTCTGTCTGACAGGTTGCTGTTACATTCTTCCTATTGATTGGATTTGGTGCCCTAGCTGGGGATGTGTTAAGTGGTTTCTGTTCATGTCAGGATGGTATAGATGCCATCATGACAGCCGGCCGGCATGGAGCAGGCAAGAGACAGAGAAGAATGTAATTGATTACACATTCTAAATGGAGGGGGGAAATTGGGAACCTATTAAGCTGCAAGATCTCGTAACTATATCTCACTTGAATCTTTAAAGTGAAATGGATCACTTGCTGTAAATAAAGCTTTTACATATCCTACATGGTGTGTGTTGGAGCTTTCATTTATTAGTCGAAGGATTGGAGCCTCACAGACAGATTTCTCCTTTCCCTTCTGCTTATTTCTCCAACCACTAATCACAACCTAGATATTTATACTTTACATTGAACACTGAAGATTATTGCTAATACCTATTGAAGTCCTTTCACCTATTATTTTTAATTGGTCTCATAGCTTTTTTTGTTATGTAACTACAGAATTCTGGTCAACGACTATAATAAGGTACTATGATTTTGCCACAGATTTACTAGATTAGTGAGAGGTAGACATATATTTAAAAGGTGAACAGTAGAAAATTAAGAGAATAATAATGCAATCCAATCTGGCTAACTCCATTGCTCTTTGAATAATTAATTTGAAAAAACTGGATCAAGCTAACATTAATCCATTTGTATCCTCTTCTGTCTCCAACAAGTTTAGGATAATATAAATGAAATGTCCCATTTTACCTTCACAAATTTGTAAGGCTGAATGAAAAAGATGTAGTGAGTTTCATTACTGAACAGATGGATTATAAATCAGTTTGCCTATAGTGCAATTGCACTGTAAGTAGTGTAAGCTTGCAGTTTTGTTAGAAAATTGCAGATGTTCTTTATAGCCACTTAGTGGCAGCCCTGATTCATACCACTATCATCAATCCCAGAGCACTAGCATCAGCAATTTCTGAAATAAAAAAGAATGTAAATCAAGTTTCTATTTTATTGTTTACCTCCTCCCTCATCTTCTTAACTGTTTCACCTTTCTGTTGGAGAAATGAAAACATGTATTAGCTTGTGCTGACAAAGGTTTTGTAAAAATATTAAATAAATCAAGTCTCTAATAAATTTAGCCTTGAATTAGGCTAAAAAGGCTTACTGACCTTTCCAATAATGCTGCCAACCTCCTGAAAAAGAAAGCAAAATGGAAATTAATGCAAGAAACAAAAAAGAGAGATTGATCTATCTATCAATAAAACTAAACACAATAATTATAACCTTGATTAGATATATTCAGCATATCACAAGTTTTAATTCTAAAAGCAGGATGTTAAATGTGGCATGCTCTTTATAATAGTAGTATCTGAAATGTACTTTATTTATTTATTTATTATTTCAATTTATATGACCGCCCATCTCCCCCAGTCGGGGGACTCTGGGCGGTTTACAATAACTTTGATCAGAAAGTTAGAATACTGAAATATGAGGTGGTGAACTAACAATCTACATTCTTGACATAGCTTCTATAGCATATAAATCCATTCAGTTCTTAGGCCCATCTGTAAAAAACTCCATGGGTTATTGGAGATCAAGAATTATAAAATCAGGACTGTTGTACAAATGCCTAGTTAATCAGACAAGGTATATTACCATTTATAGATAAGGAATACCGAGTCTAAAGTTACCAGTCCACAATTATTAACAGTGTTTTTAGCACAAGGGCTTGTTGGTACAGTACTCTAGCTTCCTATAACTACCTACTAGCATCAGTGGACAGAAAAAGACATGGATAAGCATGCGGAAAAGTGTTTGTTTGTTTGTTTGTTTGTTTGTTTATTTATTTATTTATTTAATTTATATGACCGCCCATCTCCCCTCATGGGGAACTCTGGGCGGTTCACAATAAATAAATTAAAATAGAATCTAAGAATATATAAAAACCACAATAGTACAATACAATAAGTAATTATAAAATCCAGATGAACGAAGGCATTCATTAAAAGAAGGACATTAAAATTAGGGGATTAGACACCCCCTGAGGTTATCACCAAAATACTCTTTCTTCAACAAATAGGGGAGAAAAGAGTCAAGTGAGTTAAACAGAAATAATGGACCTGTTTACACTTAAACACAAGCAAAATGCTTTCCCCTCTACTACTGTATATGAAAGCCACATACAAAGCTTGTGTTTATGTAATAGAGGATAATATGTATGTATGTATTTTATTGGGGTTTATACATTTCTTATTTTACACCTGAATATAGATCAAGTGGATCAGATATTGAAATGTTTGAAATACTTACTGGCCCCTTTAAAGGAGCCCTCCCTCACACACATTTGCTTCTATCAATAAAATCACGTACAATGAAATCATATGGTGATAAATAACAGTAGTGAAACCCACAAACCCTACAGGTAAAGTATCCTGCCATTCTACAAAATCAGACACTTTAGCAGCTGAAACACAGAACAGATCATAAAACCCATTAAGGAAAAGACCAAAGATAATAAGTAAGTCTGGGAGGCTTTCCTAAGAGCTTGTAGCACTACATCTTGCAATAAAAATCAGCTGTTATTTCTGGACCATCTTTAAAGGCGAAGTGATGGTGAGTGCATTCCAGCTTAGATATTACTAGAATGTGAATAATTAAAGCAAGGAATCTAGTCTAATATCTTTAAAAAGGTGCTGGCTAGATCACCTGGCTAAACTTCATCAGTTAGAACAGAATACTGTAAAGGATGATTCCCAAGTTGCATACTTAGTCTTTTCAAAGGGTAGTACAAATCTACTGAAGACCACTTGTAAAACCACAGTTTAGAGTACTTGGCTTCCCTATCTTATCTGGATTAACATTCAGCTTGTTTACCCAATCTGAAACAGCTGTCAGCTTCCCTTTAGAATCTCAGAAACTGGGATAAACTTGAAATAGAATCACCTGCATATTGACAATACTTCACCCCAAGTGTCTAGTTGTTTGTCTACAGCAGTTCGTGGAAATACTGAAAAGCACCAGGAGAAGATGGAAACTTGCACTATATGTAGATTAACAGCCCTGGGTTACAGCAAGAATCTGCAGCACCCTTTTCTGAGACTCCCAAGCAACATGTTTCTCTTTATTTCATGGCTAGAATAATTATTTCTTTGAATTTTTGATCCTATGAATGATAAAGTCTGTTATTCTCCAACTTCTTTGTGCATTTGCATTGGGTAACTTAAACTATTATTTTTCTTCTTATCCCAACACTGTCCAAGGACACCCTCAAAGTGTATAAAATGTGTTAGATTTTTATCATCCATTATGAGGGAATCAGGAAACTGTAGTGACTTGAAACTGTAACAGGATAGGGATCTGCAGTGGAACAGCAGATTTCACGCTGGTGTAATTTTTTGCTGACTCAAGTATGGGTCAGCATTATTTACTTAGAATGAATTTAAATCTCCAGGGTCAGATGAATTATACCATAGGATACTGAAGGAACTAGCTGATGATCTGGCTGATACCATGAGAGATCCTGGAGGACTGGTGAGGTGACAGATGGATGAAGAACTTCAAAAAGGGGGGAAAGGAGGATCTAGAGAATTATAGCTGAGTGCTGAGTTAGTTTGATATTGATACCTGGGAAGGTTCCAGAGTGGATAATAAAATGAATGTTCCGTAAACACCTTGAAACCAAAGCCAAACTTACTAGACGTCAGCATGGATTTGTTAACAAGTACCAGACTAACCTTATTTTGTTTTTTAACTGGGTACTACCTTAATAGATTATGAGTATTCTATAGATTTTTTTTTGAGAACTGGGAAGCCCTAACTCATGAGCGTTTCAATTGGAGGTCATCCTTTATTAATGGCGCTATGGACTTTGAAGAAGCACGAGTACAGGGCGAAAAGGAGAAAAGAGCTAAAAGGAAGGCACGTCAGGCAAACCCTCATCATGACCGTCTCCCACCCGGAAACCTATGCCCTCATTGTGGGAGGTTGTGCGGATCCAGAATTGGCCTTTATAGCCACTTACGGATCCACCGTTAAAATTTTACCTTTGGAAGACAATCTTACTCGGCTACGAGTGATCGCCAATGATGATGAATGATGATTCTATAGATGAGACTCCAGGCTTGGCTGCCAGCTCGACCAGTCAGATTTCTCAGAGAAGCTGAGAACTGACTGAATTTCCCTTGCTTGCGTGGATTGCAGAAGTTGTGGTCCACTGAAGTTTTTTTTCCCCTGGAGAAGGGGAGACCAGAAGATTACTCGTGGGGCCATTGGGATTGCCTACCCTTGTTTTTTCTGTAGTTTTCCACCGCGGAAGGAACAGGGTAAGTGCAAGGCAATGGCCGAGATATATCAGGCTCTCGCAGGGGAAACAAGTCTCTTTGAAGAGACACAAGAGCGCCCAGCCGCTTTTAGATCACTTTAGGAATGTTTTTTTTAGATTAAAATATTTTTGAAATCTAAGATCTATTTTTTGGACTTTGTTGAAAATGTTGGCTAACTTTGTGCTTTCTTTGCTATAACTGATTCTGGTGGAAGTTTGATGGACTCTATATTTGCAACATAATGAAACGTCTGCATTTTTTTTTTTACTTCTCTTTTGTATTAGAGGGATTTAAGAGACTCTGTTTGTAATTCTTCGCTTGATAAACTAAATGACTATTCATTTTTTGAGAAACTCTTTGTTTGGATTAAGCAGCTTGCAGCTTGAAGAACGAAAGCTCGTAGTTTGAAGAATAAAAACACAGGGTAACGTGTTTTTTTCCTTGTCGTCTTTTTCTACATCCTCCCTGGTTGGATTTTGCTTCATTTGGAATATATTTTTTATTTCTCCTTCTATAAACTGTTTAAAATATTATTCTCTCCTGTATTTTGGATTATTGGAACTTTCTTTTTTCTTTTGACTTTAAAAAAAAAAAAAAAAAACAACGACGTTCTGCTTAATAGATTCTGCTGGTAGTATTCCATGGACAGATTACATGATTATTGTTTTGACTAGAAGGGTTGTTGTTTTAATTTGAAGGACACAGGAAAGATGGCTTTCCAACTTGTACCTGAGGAGCTCAGAAGAGAGATTACTGAGGCTTTTTCAAATATTCAAAGGTCGTTGGAATTACTGTTCGTAACTCTGCAAAACAGAGAGAAAGAACAGAGAACAGAAACGGAGACAGAAAGGAAAAATGTTTTTCAAGTGGAGGAGAAACAGAAGGAGGAAATTTTGAGTATATTAGTTCAGAAGAACATTCTGAAGGCTATACACTACAATCTTGGTATAGATATGTTGTGGCAGTGGAGACAGAGTGAAAATATGGGTGCACAGTTGGATGGATGTTGTGAAATATGTGGAAAGGGAGAGAAGGTTGCTCTGATATTCTATATGAGATATAGAAAAGAGCAGGCTGTATATTGCGAATCTCCCACAGTGTATTGTGATTTTGGCATAACCTAAACAGAAGATATGAGAAACTGTATGGATATAAAGGCTAATGAAAATATGGACTTGAATTGTTATGAGAAATTGTATGGATATATAAAAAGTGATATTCTAAATGTAAGATGCTAAATACAAACACAAGTTGATATTATAGAATATTGTTTTCCTTAGAGATATATTTATAAGAAGATAATGATATGATGGAATTAGAATGATGGTTACTACAGGATGATATATATCAATATGTATTGTATGAATATTATAAGAATTGATATATTAGCTATTAGGTTAAGTGATATGATAGATTATGCATTTAGTTTAAATGGACACTACTACAAGGAATGGAAATTACAGATGGATAATTGAGATTCAAGAATTCCTTTTTTATGGAGATATATATATATATTAGAATTAAATCATAGAAATATATATGTATGAACACTATAAGAATTGCTAAATTATGTATTAAGTTACATAACATGTTAGGTTATGAGTCATAATATGAATAGAATATATTGTAGTTTATTAGAAGTAAATAAGGCTTTTATTTGTTATACTAATTGGTCTTTATTGAAGATATAAATATGTAGTAATGAACATTCAACATTTAACTACTACTTCAAGGAGTGGAAGCCAAAGATGGATTATTGGGAGACAGTAAGATGAAGGTTAGAAGATTGGATTAAAGAAATCAAAAGGCATATGACAAAGAAAAGTTCCTGTATACTGTATGAAGGACTAACATTTAAAATCAATTGTTGTACTTTAAGTTCAAAGATAGATTGGAGGACATCTATTTTCTATATTTTCTTTGCTTATTATTTCTTGACTTCACTTTTTCTTTATCTTTTTCTTATTTTGTATTTCTGTTTCTATTTCTTTTTTCTACTTTAAATTTTATTATGTATTGTAAAACTTAATAAAATTTAACAAAAAAGATGATTCTATAGATGAAATATATACTGATTTTGGAAAAGCTTTTGACAAAGTATCCTACGACACTCTGATCATCAATGGTTCCTCACTGAACAAACATGAGGTATAAAATGCAGTGCCATAAGAGTCAGTCCTATAGTCAGCATATAAGTCGGTCCATAAGAAGGATGTGGGATATTTGACTTGGTTAACAGTATTTATGAAATTTCAATTTCAATTTTATTTATTACGATCTATTTATTTATGTATTACCAGTACAAGCAGAGTGCTTAGTGAATACATATAAAATCTATCTTAATAGATAATAAATGAAAGAAAATTTAAAAGTTAAAATACATTTATAAAACAACCTAACTAACATCTACTGTATGAATGAGGTCCAGGGTACAGTCTATATTTAAATTATAGAATAGACACTAGAATGATGTAAGTATAATAACATCTAAAATTACAAAGAAGTGATAATATCTAAAATTTAAATGAATTATATTTACATATAATGCGTTTGGCTAGTGGAAAATTGGCCCATCGGGGTCCGGCGGATCTTCTGTGCTGCTGCACAAAACCTAGCCACATGCGCTGTAACAAAAGGCAGTTTGTCTGTAAGCAGCATCTGGGCATAGGCTGAGTCTGAGCGACCAGGATGTCTACTAATCAGAGGTAGGATGAATGACAATATATCTGTTGTGTACTGGTGACAGGAAGGCCGAGGCCTTCCCTAGATCTGCTTGCCACTCCGTATCCTTTATCCTTTGCTTCAGAATTTGTTTCACCTGATCATAGTTCGTCTTAAGAACCGAGGAAGGAGAGTAGCCTAAATTTGAAAGTTTAGATTCTACAGCCTTGATCCATGTGGACTGGAAATTGTCCTGGAGAATTAATGGTGCTAGGCCTTGAGGATAGAAGTTAAGCTTTAACCAAAGGTTTATGGAAGTTAGACACACTCTTGATTCAACTTTTAACATACTGTCTCCAGTCGTAAATGTATATTCACAGTGGGCTCTCCTCGAGCCAGTGGCATGCATGACTACTCCTAAGTACTTAAAGGAAGTCACTATTCTATGGCCATTAATGCTCCATGAATGGAGCTTCGGCCTTTTGGCGAATGCCATAATCTTGGTTTTTTATTTCCAAATGATCATTGTTGCAGTATTGGACCAGAGTTCTAAGACCTCTTTTGAGGCATATTGGTGTTCTGGAAAGAGCTACAGCATCGTCTGCATAAAGCAGCAGGGTAATGCTGTGATCCCCTAGTTTAGCGGGATGGAGATGTGGATTGTTTAGACATCTCATCATACCATTGATATAAAAGTTGAAAAGCAGGGCGGCCAAAATGCATCCCCGTTTTACCCCCTTTCGAGTTTTAACTGGCTTCAAGAGAAACACTTGCATATTGCACTGACCTTCAGAATTGTATTAGCATGTAGGGTTTGGATTAAATAGAGACGCCTATGGTCGATTGATGAGGCTTCCAGCTTTTCCCATAATTTGGTCCTGGATATGGAATCAAAGGCTGCCTTAAGATCTATAAAGTGCCTTCTCTGCGATAGCACCTGCCCTGTGGAATATCTTGCCCCCAGAGGTGAGGTGGGCGCCCTTGCTTCTGGCCTTCGAGAGGTCTTTAAAGAACTGGTTCTGCCGCCTTGCTTGGAACGAAGGAAGTCATAGTTCCTCCTGGGGGTGGTTAGCTTAGTAATATCCTCCTTTTAAGATCTCACCATCTTCTGGATTTTTCTATTTATTATTATATTGTATCTTAGATGTATAGGTTTTAATTTTTATATTATTGTAAACCGCCCAGAGTCTACTGCTGTAGAGATGGGCGGTGATAAATTTGAATAATAAATAAATAAATAAAGGCAGCATATAATGATACCACACTGTTGGTTGAATATTTTTCAAACAACTGCTGTAGGACCAAATATTGATCAATAGAGCCTCTACCTTCTCTAAACCCAGCCTGCTCTTTCTCTATCAGATTTTCCTGATCCAGGAAGTCTTTAAGTTTATTGTGGAGTGTGTCAGAAGTCTCCTATGTAATAATGCTGGCTGGTGGGAGATTCTGCTACACCCAATGCTGCCATAGTTGCTGGCTTATGGCATGTGGGGAATCCCACTCTCTGCATGACACATCCATTGTTCTCACATTTTCCACAGTGTAAATTTCTTTTGAACCATTCGGGTGGATAGTCCAGGTCAATTTCTTAGATGATCAAACCAAATCATAGTACTTCTGTATTGGTCATATCACAGCACATTGTGTCCAGTTCTGGCACCACATTTTAGGAAGGATGTAAACCAGTGTGTCCATAAGAGAGCAGCCAGGAAAAACATAGGTTAGAAGAGAGAAGGCAGCAGGAAGATATGATAGCTGTCTTCAAGTATTTAAAGAAATGTCATGTTGAAGATGGGTCAGAATCATTCAGTCATTTCAGAAAACAGGACCAGAAACAATAGATTTACAGTAAATGACAAGGAAGTAGATTTTGGTCTGACATCAGGGAAATATTCCCTAATGGGAATTGCTGTTCAGCAATGGAAGAGACTCCCTCAGGACATGATAGACTCACCTTTATTGGAAACAAAGGCTGCACAGCCAACTGTTGGGGGTGCATTTCTGCATTGGGCAGGGGGTTAAACTAGATAATCTTTAAGGTCACTTCTCACCCTTTAATTCTATGATTCTACAATATCTCTGTTCTAAGCATGTCAACTGCGATGGAATCTGTCTCGGAGGGAGAACGTGATGGTGAAGGAGGAAGGGGCGCTTTCCAGGGTGAGAAATGTGTTCACAGCGTCGAAGACCTTGGGCACCCTTCCAAGAAGGTCTGGCTGGACCCGCCTTAGAGTGCCTGGGGGTTTTCCCCAGAGAATTGCTTAGTGTTGCTTAGTTTGGCAAGATTCTGTGTAAGGTAGAACAATAAAGATCTAGAGCTTAATTCCAAGGCTCAGCATTGTTCTTCGCCTAACCATGACATCAACCAACAACAATGAATTTGAAAAAGAGGGGGATTCTTCAGGTGACTGGACAGGACCAGCTCTTTAGACAGACTCAGATCAGCATGACATATGGAGCAAAAAGAGAAAAAAAGGAGCCCCCCCACCAGATATTCTCCAGTTCTCTCAAATATAATTCATATTAATATTAATTTTTTATTATTAATAATACTACAGTATTCTATATTTTCTGTGACCCATCATCTACTGTCTCTGTGCTCAACTTTTAAAGAAAACCTGCAATTTGTGGTCTGGCTACAGTGCTATGATTGACAAGGAGCCCCCTCTCTGTAAAGCCAATAGACTCCTGTATGTTTGCAAAGACTAATATATCCCTGCAGGGATGGAAAGCCAGATAGCTTCACATGGCTCCTTGGCACAGGCTCACAAAGGCCATTCCAGCATTAATTGGGGCAATGTTCCTTCTCTTAGCCAACTGACTACCACTTAGCTCTAATCCTATTGAGAGTTTGAATAAGAACTACAGTAAAAATCAGAAAAATAAGAGCACCATATTTGGACACATTCCCTGTACAGAACTGTGTTCACATGGATAAGGCAAATAACTTCAAATTTAAAAATATCTAGCTGTATTGCATTCAGAGACAGTAGGGAATATTCTCCTCAGTTAAATAATTGAGGAGAGGAGAACAGATTGCTCATTCCTGAAGAATAGTTTCTTTAATGTTGTGGTTAGTTTGGCACAAGTGGCTCTTGGAAGGGTAATTATGTTCCAAATGTCTACACCAGGCTTTCTCAACTTTTTGACCCTGGAGGAACCCTTGAAATATTTTTCAGGCCTCGGGGAACCCCTGCACATTCAGGCTCAAATATAGGCCACAAGTTACAAAATTATTATATTCGTTTCATGTGTAGACCTGTATATATGCATTAACAGTGTTCTTAAACTAAAAATAAATAATGAAGCTTACCTCTTTAATGTGAAGTTGCCTGAATTTGAACTAATTTTTTAAGTAAATTGTGATCCCCCAGGGAACCCCTGGTGACCTCTCGCAGAACGCTAGGGTTCCATGGAACCCTGGTTGAAAAACCCTGGTCTAGAAAGATGGAACACATACGTACATAAATCTATGGAATGCATAACTGGATATATCTCCTGGTTTTATGCTATTATAATAGATGTGATAGACAGGAACGGGAAAACTGTATACAAGCCAGGATGGTGGAATGAGGTTGGAGATAGTGCAAATGTCTTCATTACCAGCTGTGAAATGGAAAGTTCCTAACTGAGTAGGAATTGACAAAGAAGACTCATTGGCGATCACTCGTAGCCGAGTAAGATTGTCTTCCAAAGGTAAAATTTTAATGGTGGATCCGTAAGTGGCTATAAAGGCCAATTCTGGATCCGCACAACCTCCCACAATGAGGGCATAGGTTTCCGGGTGGGAGACGGTCATGATGAGAGTTTGCCTGACGTGCCTTCCTTTTAGCTCTTTTCTCCTTTTCGCCCTGTACTCGTGCTTCTTCAAAGTCCATAGCGCCATTAATAAAGGATGACCTCCAATTGAAAGGCTCATGAGTTAGGGCTTCCCAGTTCTCAATGCTGATATTACATTTTTTAAATTAGCTTTGAGAGTATCTTTGAATCTCTTTTGCTGTCCACCAATATTCCGTTTTCCATTCTTAAGTTGGGAGTAAAGTAGCTGCTTTGGGAGACGATGGTCAGGCATTCGAACAACATGACCGGTCCAGCGAAGTTGATGTTGGATGATCATTGTTTCAATGCTGGTGGTTTTCGCTTCTTCTAATACGCTAACATTAGTCCGCCTATGTTCCCAAGTAATTTGCAGAATTTTTCGGAGGCAGCGTTGATGGAATCTTTCAAGAAGTTGGAGGTGGCGTTTGTAGAGGGTCCATGTTTCACAGGCGTACAGAAGGGTTGGTAGTACAATGGCTTTGTAAACAAGCATTTTGGTCTCCCTGCGAATGTCCTGATCCTCAAACACTCTACGCTTCATTCGGGAGAAAGCTACACTCGCAGAGCTCAGGCGATGCTGAATTTCAGCGTCGATGTCGGCTTTTGTAGATAGATGGCTGCCGAGATAAGAAAAGTGATCGACATTTTCTAGTGACACACCTTTAAGCTGGATTGATGGCTCTGCAGAGGGATTGGTTTGAACTTGCTGGTAAAGCACTTCGGTTTTTTTAATGTTAATTGAGAGGCCGAGTTTTTCATATGCTTCTGCAAAGATGTTTAGGATAGTTTGAAGATCTTCCTCGGAGTGTGCACAGACTACGTTATCATCAGCATATTGAAGTTCTATAACAGAAGTTGCAATTACCTTATTTTTTGCTTTCAGCCTACTAAGATTAAAAAGCTTTCCATCTGTTCGATATATAATTTCTACACCAGTAGGAAGTTTCTCTTCAACAAGGTGCATAATCATAGCGATGAAGATAGCGAATAAGGTTGGAGCAATAACACATCCCTGTTTAACGCCGGATTCCACTTTAAATGGATCGCTTTGAGAGCCATTGTTATTCAGGATTGTTGCCATCATGTCGTCATGGAGTAACCGCAAGATGTTCACAAATTTATCAGGGCATCCGATTTTCAGAAGGATGGTCCAGAGAGCAGTACGATTTACAGTATCAAAAGCTTTAGTCAGATCAATAAACGCCATGTACAGAGGGCAGTTTTGCTCCTTGCATTTTTCTTGAAGCTGTCGTGCAGTGAAGATCATATCCACTGTTCCCCTGGAAGGGCGGAAGCCATTTTGCGTTTCAGGGAGGATGTCTTCTGATACAGATAGGAGACGGTTTGCGATGATCTTTGCCAGGATTTTGCCTGCTGTGGCTAGAAGGGAGATGCCTCGATAGTTTCCACAGTCTGTTCTATCACCCTTTTTAAAGAGAGTGATAATTATGGCATCCCTAAAGTCTGCTGGAATCTCCTCCCTCATCCAGATTTTTTCGATGAGCTTATGAAGTTGTTGTGTAAGTTCAGGCCCGCCTTCTTTAAAGACTTCAGCAGAAACAAAGAAGACTATTATAGTAAGAATGCCCTAACAAGGTCAAGATAAGAAACCCTTTACATATATGCGAATGGAATTTGGGAGTAAAAGTTGGCAATGTGTATTCCAGATAAAGAGGTTCCTAACTTGACTGTAGTAACCTTTAGCAAATTTACACTTTAAATTTACACCCATAGGCGGAGATATTTAGAAGACACACTACATGCGAAGACTATTCTGGGATAGTATGAGATAGTATGTTATATGCAACACTTTCTGCACAAACACTAAAAGAGTAACCAATTAGAAGCTTTTATGGCTAGATGGCATTTGTGATAACAACTTTAGAGGGGTATAAAAATTAACTGCATGGGATGCTCATGGCTCCCTCCCTGCTTTTAAAGTGCTATGAGAGGAGGGGCCCTCTTTTCTTTGTAGATCTACAAATAAACGAGATTTTAGCTGAATTCTCTGATCCTGTGTGATTAACTGGACTAAATCGTACCAGATTCAACGAACCTCCCTGTTCTGGGGACATCAGATGATTATGTTTTTAAATTTGATTTGTATTGTTTTTAGTCCAATTACATGTGGGGTGGTTGTACACTGCTCAGAGTCAGCAGATATTCCTCACAATGAGTCATTTTTATTACAAGTCCCATTGCATTGCACAGATGGACTTTAAAACATCTTCATGAAGTATTACTCATTGTCATCGCATTTGAAGAAAACACATGGGAGAGGGAGGGAGATCTCCAGAGTAACCTGGGCAGGGGAATCTGCATCTGAAATCCTGGATCTAGACCTTGAAGCAGATCAGGCACTCCATTGTGCCACCCTACTTAATAGGAGTTATAATGCTGAATCTCTAGTGCTTTGAAACAAACCTACATTCTAAAACATAATCTTCCATGGCATATATCCAGTTCCCCACTCATCAGATATTCTATGGGAAGCAAGTTACCTTTCCATGCATAAGAAGGCGTATAGTGAGAGTGACATTGAGGCCCCCTTCTGTCACTTTTGGATCCTTTATGTTCATTCTTTATCAATTTCTGCAACTGCTGAATACAGCTTTATTTCTCTCTACTTAATCTAGGAAGACAAAAATAAAAATAATTACAAATTAATTTTTCAAAGCTAATTTCAGTATTAATCTATACAAATAAATTATCTTCATTTGCTATAAACTTCCCAGTCTTTTGAGTTGAACAGGCTATAAAAAGTGTGAAATAAATAAACAAGGTTATAACTTTGTATTATCATATACGGAGGGCTTTTGCCAAAATGACAGCCATCTTCAAATTTTCCCCACTCCCTGAACCATTCAATTTTCTTTGTATCTTGACATAAGGTTTTCTTGCTCTTCTCTCACAGGCTGCTAACGGGGAAGATGGGAAGATTGAAACAATATTGCAACAGATGGAAAGGTAAACTACAGAATAAGGGAAAAAGTATCAATAAAAGGCAATTCCTATTGGGGGAAAGCCCCATGTCCTCTTATGTTCCTTTTTCCTTTTTTATTCTTAATATTCTTGCTTTATTAAAAGGCCCAAGCAAGGGATAATAAATAGTCCCCATATATTCCAAAGTTAAAAACCACAGGTTCTATTGTCACACGCTTAACTGTGGCAATGTGGAGATTAATGTGTTCTGGGAACTACAGAAAGGGATCAGTTGAGACCCAGACAATTAGTCTGCAGAGGGTTACATATAATCCCAAACAACCCAGCACAGGTTTAAACTAACTCCAATGCAATCAATTGTGTTGTGGGAGCACCTAAAGCAAAAAACAGAAGAGATGAGGAAACAACAAAAATGTATTCACTTTCACTGCAGCTCAAAGGAATTCTGTGCTGAGTTTAAATATATAAAATCAAGATTTTGTTCCCATATACATTTTTGCACATTTATAATGATTGTTCATTAACTTTCTCTTTTGCCATATCAACTGATGTTTTTTGTAGTTGTTTATTCATTCAGTCGCTTCCAACTCTTCGTGACTTCATGGACCAGCCCACGCCAGAGCTTCCTGTCGGCTGTCGTCACCCCCAGCTCCCCCAAGGTCGAGTCCGTCCTTATTCCCACAACATTCACTCCAATAACTCAGTTAAACCTGTTTACAAGTAGTTATGTAGCAGACAATCACATTGAGTAAAAATTTACCATTTGGGAATACAGAATCTCCACCCACTTTTTTCCAGGAAATTTGTTTATTTGTCAGGATATTTATAGCTTGCCAATTCAAATAAACTCATGGCAGTCTGTAAATGATAAATTTTTGCATTAGGAAAGTATTGATTCAACTTCATAGCATCACTAGTTCCTTCCCTAGTGGCCAAGAAGGCAACAGTAGCCAACCTGTGCTGGGGAAGCGTGTTTTATATTATCTGGCCTTGTTTTTTCAGCCAGTTTCTCTCCAGCTATTTTTGTTAGAGGACTAGGTAAGCAAAGTAGGTTAACTGACAGGATTTAGAGGTAGATATATCCACAGGATCTGAAATTTTCATACATGCATGCTATGTCAGTACATGTACAAAAGGGGAGGAGGTTGCAACATGACAAAGCAACTATTGTTTTTATCATTTACCTCTCCTTGATCCCATCCCTTGACATGGGCAGCCATGGGGGGGGGAATGACAAAACATCTGTCACTTCATTTTGTGAACTTTCTTTCGTTCTTATGTCTTTGCAGCTTTCTTTACTGGACTGTCTTATATTAACAATTTGAAACCAGTATGTGTAGTAGTTTCTGCACTGTCCTTCTCTCATCCATATTATCTCTGCCTTTAAAAAGGCACAGGAGGAATGTTCCAAACATTTATTGCAATGAACTCATAAAGCTATCTAGCTAAAACTTGGCAGGGTTAAAGTCCTATAAAAAATCTACCATCCCTGATACTTGCCCTCCACTGGGCAAAAGTCTGTAATTTGGAAAACCTGCTCTAATGCCAGCTTTCCAGTCAGCTAAACAACCAGACTGACCAGACATATAAAAGAGATCAGGGATTGCAACTATCCTGCCACTCATTCAGTGGGTCAGCTGCAGTGCCTCTTCTGTAGGATAGTAAAACTGGTAGTCCCCAATTGCAGGAGAGGTGAAGAGGGAAAGAGTACTCCTGCTGCACATCACAGCTGCCCTCTCTGCTGTCAGCAGTTTTAGAAGTACTCATGTTTTTAGCTGCTTCTCAGATAGGCATTGGCTTCAGGGAGTTGATTCTTTCCCTACCAGTGATCTCTGACTGCAATCAGCCCTGTGTGATTGGAGACATGGTGATAATGTCAGCTCTCCCTTTTCTTTGCCACTGTGTACAGCCCTGTCAGCCATGGGATTATCAGCCAGTACTGGATGAGGTGCCAAGTATAATGGTATGTAGGAATGACCTTGGGAGACAAGACAAAGAGCCGCAAATTGGACAACCAGCATATAAAAGATTTCGTAGCCCACAGAAGGAGAGAAGGCATGGGAAGCATTTTGGAAGGGACTCTCCCTTGTTTTTCGGAGAGTAAAAGGAGAGGAGGGGAGAAACACTTAGAGTCTTGCAAGATTGATGTTAGCCCTTGGAGGTAGTCCAGACAAGAAGCCCAACCATGAGTATTACTCTATTTTTATTATAAGGTTACATTAACAGAATCTTGAGTCAGCTCTTCCCCCGCTTCTCTTGCTTTCCCTCCAAGTCCTCACTGCCTAGGGATCTGCTATCAGGAGTGGCTGGAGAAGTGGGGATGAAAGGACTCTTTGGTACAGGGCAAAAAGGCAGTTTGAAATAACTGGACTTTCCCACTGCCAAAGCTGAATGGGTTTAAAAACAATGCCCATAGCAGAAGTAAAGGCAAGGGGAATGTTAACTACAGCATTACTTTTGCAGTCCAACGAGAGTTTAGAATTGTCATCTAAATGCAGTCTGGAAAGGAGGGGGCATGCTCACAGCAGTCTAAAATGGCCAATGGAAACTGGCAGCCCCTGGCATCAACCACATAATCAATGAGGCAATATATATCATTTGTAAGGCAAGACATGTGTCAAGAGTAATGGGAAGGCTACATCTTATTCCAAGCTAATATACCACAGCAATGCACAGCAATAGTCATGATAGAACAGATAAAGAAAACTGTTGCAATGAGAAGATTTGAGAAAAAACTGAGGTAACCCACAACTGTTTCTAAACCTTGTGCAAGGCATTACAAAAATGTCTCATTTGATTCCACTGTTGACACTATACCATATAGAGTGTCATCTGGTGGGGTCTAGAAGGCGGGCCTTCTCTGTGGTGGCACTAGCACTCTGGAACACCTTGCCCCCAGAGTTGAGGCAGATCCCCTCCCTCCCGACCTTTAGGAAAGAACTGAAGACCTGGTTCTGCCGCCTGGCATGGGAAGGAGGAAATAATAGTTCCTCATGGGGGTGGTTAATTTCATAATGTCCTTCTTTTTATTAAGCTATCTGGCCATTTGGATTTTATAATTTATTTATTGTATTATTTGATTGTGTTTTTATATTCTTTATTCTATTTTAATCAGTTTTATTGTAAACCGCCCAGAGTTCCCTGTTGGGGGAGATGGGCGGTCATATAAGTTAAATAAATAATAATAATAATAATAATAATAATAATAATAATAATAATAATTTTATGGGTATGGTGGAAGTACACAAGCTATGCTCTCTATAAGGAAGGTCTTCAAGTGCACAGTTTTCCAATATGCAACTCTGCCTTGACTTTACCACCAGAAAGCACCATGACGTTTGGCGCTGCAGCTGTAATTACATCACTGATATCAAGAAAAAAGTTCTTGAACAGATAAGCATCCAAAGTATACCTCAATGTAATCAGAAGAAGCTCCATTTAGACAGCTTCCTAGAGTCCCATATGAAGAAGTAAATGAGAAAAAGGGAGGGTGCAGCAGCAGGGGAACTGTTCAGTCAAAGAACATGGTTGCGTATAATTCCTGACTGAATATCTTTCAAACTGTTGCCAGTGTGTGTCAGTTGGGCAGGATTTTTAAAAGCTGGCTTAGACTCATCTGGCATGAGCACAGGACAGGAGCAGGTTAAATGGCGAGTGCAGATATGCTCACAATCAAATATAGTGATACAGCACTGATACAAAATTGGAGGATCACCATTAACTATTATTTGTGCTGATCATAATGTATATATTGATTTCACTCCTCTAATAAAATTTTCTCCAAATCACATATTTTAACCCGCCCAGAGTCCCTTGCATGGGAGATGGGCGGGGAATAAATTTGAATAATAAATAAATAAATAAATAAATATTTTCTAAAACTTTAAATAGAAAAGTCCAGTTCAATTTATCAAAAGCTTTTTCCACATCCAAAAAGATCAACACGGCTTGTTTTTCATTATGTTGTTCCAAATATTCCAAAATATTAAGAATATTTTTAATGTTATCTCTTAACTGTCTTTTAGGCAAAAATCCACATTGGTCTTCATGTATGAAATCTTGCAAAGACACTTTTCATCCTTTCAGCTAAAGTCATAGTAAATATTTTATAATCGTTGTTCAATAGTCCAATTCAAGGTGTTGGTTATCACCTTTAAAGCCCTACATGGCATGGGGCCAGGTTACTTGAGGGACTGTCTCATCCCCATAACGTCGAACCGTCCCACTCGGTCATTCAGAGAGGGCATGCTACGGATCCCGTACGTAAAGGAATGTCACCTGACGGGGTCTAGGAGGCGTGCCTTCTCGGTAACGGCGCCCACCCTTTGGAATATGCTACCCCCGGAGGTGAGGCAGGCCTCATCGCTCCCGGCCTTCAGAAAGAACTTAAAGACCTGGTTCTGCCGCCTTGCGTGGGGGGAGGGGGGGAACAGTTCCTCTTGGGGATGGCTGGTGCCATAGGGCCCTTTTAAACATCCAAACATCATACCACCGCATCTTGGATTTTTATACTTAATTTTAATATATTAGAGTGTTTTATTGGGTTGTTTTAATTGTCGGATTTTAATTTTTGTGTATTGTAAACCGCCCAGAGTTCCCTTGCGGGGAGATGGAGCGGTATATAAATTGAAACATAAATAAATAAATAAATAAATAAATAGTTATATTGGTCGATAATTTTTTGCTAAAGTCGGGTCCTGACTTGCAACAATTCATCTTCAAAGTATTTATAATAGGAGGCTGGCAGTCCATCTGGGCCAGGTGCTTTCCCTATTTTAGTCTTTTTTATGGCCTCACAGACTTCGCTTATTGTTATAGGTCCATTCATCATCTGCTTTTGTTTATCTGTTATCTTTGGTAAATTTTGCTTCTTTAAATATTCATCCAGTTTTGCCAGGAAATCTCTTCTCCTTTATAAAGTTTTGTATAATACTGATGAAATATTCTCTGCATATTTGCATTATCTGTTACCATAGCATTCCCATTTTGTAATTTTAATATTATTTTTTCTCACTTTCTTTTCTCAATTTATATGCTAACCATCTCCCCATTTTATTTGACAAAACTCTGTGGAATACAAAAAGGACATGACAAGGATGCCCACTTTTGCCACTACTGTTCATTTTGGCTCTTGAAGTTTTGAATAGAGACATAAGACAAGATGAGAGAATAGCTGGGGTGAAGTATATAAATTATATAGCTGAGGTATATAACATATAAAAATGTAAGTATATAGATTATATATTGGGTGAAGATTCAAAATTAATAAGGAGAAAACAAAGATGTTGACAAAAACATGAGGATGGAAGATCAAAAAGAATTGATGGAAAAAACTGGTTTTCAGATTCAGAAAAAAATACTTGGGCATTGTTATGACTAATATGAATTGTATGTTATTTCAAAATGATTATGTCAAACTATGGAATGAAATTAAGAAGGGCTTACTAAGATGTGAAAAATTATAATTGTCATTGTTTGAAAGAATTTCTGTGATGAAAATGAATACTGTATATTACCTAGAATGATATTTTTATTTCAAACAATGACCATTTAAAAAAATTGATGTACCTTTTAAGCAATGGCAGAAAGATACAGATTTATATGGCAGGGTAAGAAACCAAGAGTTAAATATAAAATTTTACAAGATGCAAAAGATCGAGGAGGATTAGGACTGCCTGATTTAAACTGTACTTTGCAGCCTGTTGTTTGGTTTGGATGAAAAGAGTGGGTTTTGCTGAGAAATAAAAGAATGTTAGAACTAGGACATAACCTGAGGTTTGGTTGGCATGGATATTTATGTTACATTAAGGTTAAAGTTAATGTAGATTTTAAAAATCATTATGTTAGAAGTGCCATATTAAGGATATGGAATAAATATAAAATGCCTCTATGGTCTCAGCACAGGAAGCATTTTATAGAAAAGTAACAGCAGGCAAAGAGAAATGGTTAACATATCAAGATTTATTAATACAAGATGATAGACTACTTAAGATGAAGTCAAGGGAACAATAAACTGCAGAGGGATTCAGTTTTCAATGGTTTTCATATGGACAATTAAGAGAAAGGTTTAATACAGATAAAAGGGTATCATCTTTTATCTGTAAAATATATCATAAGATTTTTATATCATAAGATTGTATGAGTGTGGAAGAGTACCCCCTGGGTGAGAGTCAGGTGGGGCAGGAGTGATTGTGGTGAGTGTTGGTACCTCTCCCCGACCAGTGAGAGAAGTTGGGGGAGAGGTGCAGGGTGTGAGTGGGGTGGTGCTAGACCCTACCAGTGCCGAGAGCGAGAGCTGGTGCACTGGGGGGTCTTACCACTGCCCAAGAGTGCATGGGAGTGCATGATGGATGGTTGGGATAAGGGACTCTTAATTAAGCCTAAGAATTCCGGAGGCCTGGGAGTGGAGGCTACTGGGTCAGAACCTGGAATCCCTGGGGGCTATATGGCGGGCCATTTGATTTGGGTGGTGACGGGCAGGGGACGGTATGACGGGAACCGGAGGGCAAGACATCTTTGGGGAAGGCGCCCCCGGTGTTTGTTACCGGTGGTGCGTTCCAGCCCCCCGTGTTCACACCCAGGCCCGTGTTCACACCCAGGCCCTGGTAAGCAGATCCTCGTGGGCTCCGGTCTCCGGCTGCTGCTGTTGAATGCCAGGTCGGTGAACAACAAAGTGACTTATAAGTCACTTATAAGTCACCCTTATAAGTGACTTGATCACGGATGAGGGGGCCGACCTGGTGTGTATTACCGAGACCTGGCTGGCACCAGAGGGGGGAGTGGCCCTCTCGGAAATGTGCCCAGCCGGGTTTCAGGTCTGGCATCAGCCAAGACACCGGGGCAGGGGAGGAGGGGTGGCAGTGGTCATCCGAGAGTCTCTTGTGGCTTTCAGGGGCGCTGCTCCACAAGTGGCCGGGTGTGAGACCCCGTTTTTCAAGTTGGGTTCACGAGAACAGTTGGGAGTGTTGCTGCTGTACCAGCCTCCCTGCTGCGTAGCAACCTCTCTGCCTGAGCTGCTCGAGGCTGTCTCGGGGTTGGCAGTGGAGTTCCCCAGACTTATGGTTCTGGGGGACTTCAATCTGCCGTCTCTGGGACGGGACTCGGAGGAGGCTCGGGAGTTCATAGCTACCATGGCAGCTATGGGCCTGTCTCAGATTATTCGTGACCCGACTCGGGACAGTGGTCTCACCCCGGACTTAGTTTTCTTGTCTGAGCAGTGGCAATGTGATCTGAGGGGAGAGTTACATCTTTCCCCATTGTCATGGTCAGACCACGCCCTGGTGACCCTTAGACTCTCTTGTACTGCCCACTCTGCAGGGAGGCGGGACCTATTCGAATGGTCCACCCCCGGCGACTGATGGACCCAGTGAGGTTTCAGAAGGAGCTGGGGGTTATTCCCGAGGACTTGCTTCACGGTCCAGTTGAGCTCCTGGCCGCGGCCTGGAATAGGGCCGCGGCTGGAGCCCTGGACAAGATCGCGCCTATGCGACCTCTCCGGCCCTGCTTGGCCCGCCGCTCTCCGTGGTTTTCTGAAGAGTTAAGGGCCTTGAAGAGGGTTAAGAGACGTCTAGAGCGCCGCTGGAGAAAGACGAAGACTGAATCTGACCGAACACAATCTAGAGCCGCAGTTAAGGCCTACCTTGTGGCGGTAAGAGCGGCGAAACGTGAATATTTCTCTGCCCTTATTGCGTCCGCAGAATGCCGACGGATGGCCCTCTTTAAAATTACAAGATCACTGTTGGGTCGGGAGCAGAGGGAGACCCACCTACAGGGCCGATCGGAAGAGTTTGCTGAGCATCTGCAGGATAAAATCGCTCAGATTCATTCAAAGTTGGACTCCAAGCGTGAGACAGGATCTGTGGAGATGCCAGGGGCTCGTACTTACCATGTTATCTGGTAACAGTTTGATCCTGTTGCGCCTGAGGAAGTAGACAGGATCCTCCGGACTGTGAACGCCACCATATGCCAGCTTGACCCTTGTCCCTCCTGGCTGGTGAAATCGGCCAGTGAGGTGACATGTGGATGGGTCCAGGTGATGATTAATTTGTCCTTGAGTGAGGGGGTGTTCCCGGAGGCCTTTAAGGAGGCGCTGGTGCACCCCCTCCTCAAGAAGCCGTCCCTGGACCCTACCATCCTGGGCAACTTTCGCCCAGTCTCCCACCTTCCCTTTTTGGGAAAGGTGGTTGATCTCTCAGCGGCTTTTGATACCGTCGACCACGGTATACTTTTGGGACGGCTCAGGGAGTTGGGGGTGGGCAGCGTAGTTTTGCGCTGGTTCGCCTCCTTCCTCCGGGGCCGTTCCCAGTCGGTGTTGATAGGGGAGGAGACAGCTGACCCGCGGTCCCTGATTTGTGGGGTGCCGCAGGGGTCGGTTCTCTCTCCTCTCCTGTTCAACATCTACATGAAGCTGCTGGGCGAGATCATCCATCACCACAGGATGAGGTATCATCAATATGCTGATGATACCCAGTTATACATCTCCATCCCGGGTGAAGTAGGTGATGCGGTCGATGCCTTATCTCAGTGTCTGGAGGCTGTGGGGGTCTGGATGGGGAACAACAGGTTTCAACTGAACCCTGGTAAGACCGAGTGGCTGTGGATTGATGGCCCCCCTAGATCCGGGAAGTTGTCATCTTTGGTTCTGGGTGGGGTTGCACTACCTCACTTGGATCCAGTGCGGAATCTGGGGGTCCTCCTGGACTCGCGACTCCTGCTCGAAGAGCAGGTGGCAGTCACGGCCAGGAGGGCCTTTGCACAACTTCGTGTGGTGCGCCAGTTACGCCCTTTCCTGGATCAGGAGGCCCTCCGAACAGTCACTCACACCCCTGTCATCTCCCGTATAGATTACTGTAATGCGCTCTACATGGGGCTACCCATGAAGAGTATCCGGAAGCTTCAGCTGGTGCAGAGTGCCACGGCGCGAGCAGTTATGGGTGCCATGAGATCGGCACATGTAACACCTCTGCTACGCAAGCTGCATTGGCTACCAGTTTGCTTCCGGGTCCAATTCAAGGTGTTGGTGATTACCTTTAAAGCCCTACATGGCATAGGACCAGGGTACCTGAGGGACCGTCTCGTCCCGATAACGTCGGCCCGCCCCACCCGTGCATGCAGAGAGGGCATGCTTCGGACCCCCTCGACAAGAGAATTTCATCTAGCGGGGTCCAGGAGGCGTGCTTTCTCTGCGATAGCGCCCGCCTTATGGAATATCTTGCCCCCGGAGGTGAGGCTGGCCCCTTCACTCCTGGCCTTTCGGAAGGCCCTTAAGACCTGGCTCTGCCGCCGGGCCTGGGAGGACAGAGGTGGCAGTGCCTCCTCGGGTTGGCTGGCCCCGTAGTAATATGATCCATCCTACGGTCCCCCCTTCTTGGATTTTATGTAATTTATTATTATTATTGGATGTATTTTAGATATTGTTTTTGTATTTTTTAAACTTTCAATTGTTGTAACCCGCCCAGAGTCCCTTGCAAGGGAGATGGGCAGGGAATAAATTGAAATAATAAATAAATAAATAAATAAATAAATAAATAAATAAATAAATAGGGTAACTGGAATTGAACAATATAAGACAGAAATTGAAATTGAATTATGTACAACTGATGAACATGTGATTGTAAAAATGTATAAACTTTTGCTGAGATTTGAAATGGAAGAAGTAGTTAAAGATTGCATGATAAAATGGGCTAAGAATTTTGGTTATAATATACAGATAATATACAGGACCAATGGGAGAGAATGTGGATAAAGGGACTGAAATTCACATTGTGTTATGATTTAAGAGAGAACTTTTATGAAATGATGTACCATTGCTATATGACAACAGAGAAATTATCTAAGATGTATATCATCATCATTGGCGATCACTCATAGCCGAGTAAGATTGTCTTCCAAAGGTAAAATTTTAACGGTAGATCCGTAAGTGGCTATAAAGGCCAATTCTGGATCCGCACAACCTCCCACAATGAGGGCATAGGTTTCCGGGTGGGAGACGGTCATGATGAGGGTTTGCCTGACGTGCCTTCCTTTTAGCTCTTTTCTCCCTTTCGCCCTGTACTCGTGCTTCTTCAAAGTCCATAGCGCCATTAATAAAGGATGACCTCCAATTGAAACGCTCATGAGTTAGGGCTTCCCAGTTCTCAATGCTGATATTACATTTTTTAAAACTAGCTTTGAGAGTATCTTTGAATCTCTTTTGCTGTCCACCAATATTCCGTTTTCCATTCTTAAGTTGGGAGTAAAGTAGCTGCTTTGGAAGACGATGGTCAGGCATTCGAACAACATGGCCGGTCCAGCGAAGTTGATGTTGGATGATCATTGTTTCAATGCTGGTGGTTTTCGCTTCTTCTAATACGCTAACATTAGTCCGCCTATCTTCCCAAGTAATCTGCAGAATTTTTCGGAGGCAGCGTTGATGGAATCTATCAAGAAGTTGGAGGTGGCATTTGTAGAGGGTCCATGTTTCACAGGCGTATAGAAGGGTTGGTAGTACAATGGCTTTGTAAACAAGCATTTTGGTCTCCCTGCGAATGTCCCGATCCTCAAACACTCTATGCTTCATTCGGGAGAAAGCTACACTCGCAGAGCTCAGGCGATGCTGAATTTCAGCATCGATATCGGCTTTTGTAGATAGATGGCTGCCGAGATAAGAAAAGTGGTCGACATTTTCTAGTGACACACCTTTAAGCTGGATTGATGGCGCTGCGGAGGGATTGGTTCGAACTTGCTGGTAAAGCACTTTGGTTTTTTTAATGTTAATCGAGAGGCCGAGTTTTTCATATGCTTCTGCAAAGATGTTTAGGATAGTTTGAAGATCTTCCTCGGAGTGTGCACAGACTACGTTACCATCAGCATATTGAAGTTCTATAACAGAAGTTGCAATTACCTTATTTTTTGCTTTCAGCCTACTAAGATTAAAAAGCTTTCCATCTGTTCGATATATAATTTCTACACCAGTAGGAAGTTTCTCTTCAACAAGGTGCATAATCATAGTGATGAAGATAGCGAATAAGGTTGGAGCAATAACACATCCCTGTTTAACGCCGGATTCCACTTTAAATGGATCGCTTTGAGAGCCATTGTTATTCAGGATTGTTGCCATCATGTCGTCATGGAGTAACCGCAAGATGTTCACAAATTTATCAGGGCATCCGATTTTCAGAAGGATGGTCCAGAGAGCAGTACGATTTACAGTATCAAAAGCTTTAGTCAGATCAATAAACGCCATGTACAGAGGGCGGTTTTGCTCCTTGCATTTTTCTTGAAGCTGTCGTGCAGTGAAGATCATATCCACTGTTCCCCTGGAAGGGCGGAAGCCATTTTGCGTTTCAGGGAGGATGTCTTCTGATACAGATAGGAGACGGTTTGCAATGATCTTTGCCAGGATTTTGCCTGCTGTGGCTAGAAGGGAGATGCCTCGATAGTTTCCACAGTCTGTTCTATCACCCTTTTTAAAGAGAGTGATAATTATGGCATCCCTAAAGTCTGCTGGAATCTCCTCCCTCATCCAGATTTTTTCGATGAGCTTATGAAGTTGTTGTGTAAGTTCAGGCCCGCCTTCTTTAAAGACTTCAGCAGGAATCCCATCAGGTCCACTAGCTTTGTTATTTTTCATTTGTTTAGTGGCTTTACTGACTTCCTCCAAACTAGGGGGTACTGCAAGCTCATCTCTTATTTGTTTTTGCGGGATTTGCAAGAAGACTTCATCAGCCACAGTAGAGTGATGATTAAGGAGATTGTAGTAATGCTCTTTCCAGCGCAGTGCAATAGACTCTTTGTCCTTTAGAAGTTTAGCACCATCTACTGAGCGTAAGGGATTTGTACCATGGTTTGTTGGTCCATAAGGTAAAGGTAAAGGTACCCCCCGCACATTTGTGCAGTCGTGTCCGACTCTAGGGGCCGGTGCTCATCTCCGTTTGTTAGCCAAAGAGCCAGCGTTGTCCGAAGACGCTTCCACGGTCATGTGGCCGCATGACACGCGCGGAACGCTGTTACCTACCCACCGAAGTGGTACCTATTCATCTACTTGCATTTGCAAGGTCCATAGATGGCCTTTATGGCATTAAAAAAGCCCCGTGCATCATGAGCATCTGCAAAATGTTGGGTTTCTTGGGCTTTTTTTATCCACCATATGTTCTTAAGTTCTCTAGTTCTTCTTTGGACTTTTGCCTTTGCACTGGCGTAGATTTTTTTCTTAACGGCACAGTTAATATCTTTTTGCCATATCTGGAAGGCTTTCCTTTTCTTGTCAATAATATGTTCAATCTCACGATCGTTCTCATCAAACCAGTCCTGATGTCTCTTAGTCTGGTATCCGATAGTTTGTTCACAGGCTGAAATAATAGAAGTCTTCAATTTAGTCCAGTGTTCCTCAACATTTTCAGGAAGTTCCATAGGCAGATGTTCCTTGAGAGTTGATTGAAAGCAAGCTCGATTAATAGAATCTTGAAGGGCCAGTGTATTCATTTTACGCCTTGGCTTTCTTCCTTGGAGCCTACGATGAGGGACAATCTTTATGGCCATCGTGGATCGAATTAATCGATGGTCTGTCCAGCAGTCATCGGCGCTCGTCATGGCTCCGGTGAGTAGTACATCACGGCGATCTCTAGCACGGACAATTACATAATCTAAAAGATGCCAGTGCTTTGACAGTGGGTGCTTCCATGATGTTTTAAATTTATTTTTCTGGCGAAAGTGTGTGTTAGTAATGACAAGGTTATGCTCTGCACATTTAGTCAGAAGTAAGATTCCATTCGTGTTGCTGTTGTCAACTCCTTCTTTCCCAATGATCCCTGGCCACAAATCAAAGTCACGCCGAACTCTTGCATTGAAATCGCCCAGGAGGATAATTTTATCCTCCTTTGGTATCTCTGATAAGATGGTGTCCAGCTGGGTATAAAAGTTTTCCTTGATATCCTCATCTGCATCTAGTGTTGGTGCGTAAGCACTTAGGATAGTTGCCTGTTGGTTTTTGGCGAGTTTTATTCGCAGAGTTGAGAGTCATTCGTTAATCCCAGTGGGAACTTCTGACAAGAGCTTCACAAGGTCGTTTTTGATAGCAAAGCCTACCCCATGTATTCGTCGTTCTTGTTCAGGCAGTCCTTTCCAAAAGAAGGTATAACCTCCTTTTTCTTCCTTCAACTGTCCTTCTCCTGCTCTTCGAGTTTCTTGGAGTGCTGCTATATCAATATTAAAACGTCTCAGCTCCCTTGCAATAATGGCAGTCCTATGTTCAGGTCATTCACTATCCATATTGTCTTGCAGTGTCCGTATATTCCATGTTCCAAAATTCATGTGTTTTTTACGACCGCTAGATGGTGACCCCACTGGTCGCGGTAATCCAGTCAGGGAGAAAATGAGGCAGACTATGTTTAGGGCACCTTTTCTAGCCCCCTCCCCATATGGGGTGAGCAGAGTGGATCCTAAATAGGGCTGCTCAGTCGTGGATACAGCTGCCGAACTACTCAACTGCCTCGATCCTTGAGTCAGGGCGACTGAATCCGTATCCACCGCCCATGTGCTGGTCCATGACTAGGAGCTTCCGGATTTCACAGTCCTGCCCCCGTTGCCATTCGTCAGTCGCCATGGGACTTTTGGTTGTTTTGGGTTTGGTGCGGTTGGAAGATGCCTGTGCGTGAATTTGTTTTATGTGTGGAGATCGGTGCACAACGATCAGCACACAACCTTCACAGAAAAAGGCTCTAATCCAATGGCATGGATACCATGACGATTGGTGACCTTTTGTCTGCTGCAGCCTT
This sequence comes from Charina bottae, assembly GCA_023362775.1. NCBI lineage: Eukaryota > Metazoa > Chordata > Lepidosauria > Squamata > Charinaidae > Charina > Charina bottae. Next base: position 2,765,306 of record JALMGJ010000028.1, on the reverse strand, counting down.
CATCCGCCTTCGCAGCCGTTGTAACAATACACCCTGTTATCTTCCGCCTGTTCTGCCGTTGAGGACTTTCTTGGATCATTCTTTGTCTGGTTCCTCCCCCTGGACCTTACCGCCATGGGTGACCCTACCAGGAGTACATGACTCCCGACGGCTTCGCTCACAGGGTTCATTGGGAACACACAAGCCCACTCACCACAACAAGGTGACGATCCAGCGAGTGAGCTAAGATGTATAAAGGTACATCTGGTTAATGTTGGAAATGTGAAAAACATGAAGGGACATTTTACCATGCACGGTGAACTTATGAAAAAGCAAAAAAAAAAAGGGGGGGGGATACATATACGTATGATAATGCAAAGAATTTTGAAGATTAATATCAAGATGAGACAGAATATTTTTTTTATTGGGACTTATGGATAATCAATTAGAAAAGACTTATGAAAGACATTTTATATATGGTAACTGAGGTAAGGTTATTATATGCACAACGATGGAAAAATACTAAAACACCCACAGTGGAGGAATGGATTGTAAAGATAGCAGAATTAGCAAAAATGGTCAGGGACAAAACAGTAAGTACTTTTATAAAAGACTGGAAACCTTTTATGGACTTTTGCTGAAAATGGGAAAAAGTGAAATGCTGATTTCTGGATTTGTTGGTTGAAAAAAGGGTTGAATATAGGAAGAAGGGATCTCTGTAATATAATATTAAAGAGGGAGGAAGGATAATAAGTTTGTTTGCTGCAAAGAAGATCAGAAGTCCCTCCTCATCCTCCCCGTTTACTGTACTTTTTCTTTTTTCTTTTTCTTTTTCTAACTTTTCTTTATATTTTTTCATGTTTATCTTTTATATTTGTAAAATTCTTTAATAACAATTATATTAAAAAAAGAAAATCAAGGGGGGGTCACATTATTTCTAAATTGTATCTTTTATATTTGTAAAATTCTTTAATAACAATTATACTAAAAAAAGAAAATTAAGGGGGGTCACATTATTTCTAAATTGGTGTAAAGTCTGTATAGATGCGATTGAGCCAAATACAAAATATGGGCATGGTGTAACAAAATGATATATAAATGGATAACTTTATAGGATTGCTTTCTCCAGTCTGCCCATCCTGTGTGATCATCCCAGGCAGGAAGGCTTCAGATCCTGGCTCCTTCAGAGATGAGGTAGATAAGAGCCAGGAAGCAAGCCTTTTTTGTGAGTGCTCTAGTTTGGTGGAATAGCCAAAGCCCAGTTGGCCCATACATGCCAGCTTTTAGGAAAGTGCAAAAGTTGTAATTTTTGCTACCATTTTTGGACCTAATGTTTTGCAGGGTATTTCATTCCTTTCTTAATCAATTACATTGCTACTTTTTGATTGATCTTATATTGGATTGTACTTTGTTATATTGTTGGGGGGGCATTAGTATAAGCCACTGGAGTATATTGAATCAGGCAGAGTATAAGTGCTGTAATTAAGTAAGTAAATAATACTGATAATAAAAACGTTAGGGTTGGTTTTAGATGAACATTGGGTTTTTAAATGTTTCTTCTGAACCTTGACTTTAAATGTCTCTGCCTCCTTAATTATTGGGGTGCAAATCCCAGCATTAGTAGAACAAAATGATAGAAAATTTTGGTGTACATTTTGGGTGGAAACAAAATTTTGGGATCCACAATTAACACAATTCTTAGGAGTTCAGGATGATACAAGAAGAAGAAAGATGACGATGGCTACATTTTAATACATGCATGAAAGGAGTCACCACTTATGAAAGCTGATGACTACTGAGTCATAGAATCCAAAAAAGGTAAGAAAACATAATACAGTATTTTACTAATGGAACTGTATGATATGAAGGGAAGAAATGGGCCAAATAAATTATTCAGAGTATAAACAGGATTACAATATTGTGTGTATAGGCATTGAGTTACCATTAAAACTATAACTTCATAATCCTACTGTTAACCAAAGGAGAGCAGCTGTTGGCTCAGATGATGAACTGTCATGCATATATATATATTTTTTGGCCATATGAAGTTCTTGCCTCATCTGCCCAATTCCCAGAAAAACATAGATCTTTTCATGAACATCCTTCATCAGGTTGGTCAACAAGCAAAAGCGTTAAAACAGTGCTATCCCAGGCAAGATTCAGCCTAAGACTCTAGTGCAGGCTAAAGTACTATAGTAATGCATTTACAGTAAGGAGCACAGTCAATTGTTGATTAACATGGCAAGCAGGAAAAAAACAGCTGCTATCTCCGGGGCTTCTTGCTTTTATATCTGACATTTTTTAGAGGGAGAGTTACTAACCAGCAGGACCAGCATAGTACCTGCTACTTCCAACATCTAGCTAGGCTTAGCACGGAGAAGCAGCTTCATTAGCTATTGCAGGAGTACCCAGTAGACAGGGTCATACAGTGTGCTTCCTTTACACTGCACATAATTGGTGGCTGTGCTGATGTGCTGATGGTTGTGTTGAGGCCTGAAATATTCCTTGACAATCTATAATCCTCCCCTTACTTACTGCATAGCTGTTCAGTTTAATAGCTGGTAAGATGGCGAAAAGACATTACATTTGCCAAATAGAGTGTTCTGGAGCATTCAGCTCTAATCAATATAGCTCTTTGAGAGATTGGATAGCAACGTACATGTGCAGATCAGCCATCATTCAGGTGCAGATTGGTCTTTCAGAAGCCAATGAAGCCAATGGGAGGGCAGTGCAGCTGTTAGGCCAGGTAGTATTATCATGCCAGGCAAAGTAGCATCTGAACTGGTGGACAGGCAAGCAGAACACCATGTACAGTATATCATAACAGGAATCATAATCTTTCTGCCAACTATTTTAACTCAATTTGGGAAAATTGCCAATTTTAAGCACACTGTTTATTACCTTGCCTTGAAAGCAGTACCAACTAATAAGAACAGAACCAAGAATCTCAGGATATAGATGCTTGTCAATACAGGCCTGCCTCAGAAAAATGGCAATACAATGAAATTGTATCATATTTACTTCAGCATATCCTTGATAATAATTATTCCTCTTTTAATTTGTTTCTGTGCAATCTTCAGCAGTATGTATATTGCTTTAGTAGTGTGTATGTATGTGTATGTATATTTATATGTGTTTGTACACACACACACACAGAGGATATTTGCGAGAAAGCAATTAAAAAAAAAGCTGCCTGAATTTGCTGGCATTTTTAATCTGAAATCTCTTTCATCTTCCTGACAATCATGTCACAAATACTAAAAACCTACAGATTCAATTTCATTAAGTAAATGCACTGAATAAACTATAACATCTCAGCTAAATCTCATTGGCTCTGAAATTGCTATGTAATGCAGGAAACCCATGAGCTGTTTTCAATCCCCTGTTGATTTTTAAAGTAGTATTGATGGCAAACCATATTTATAAACCATATTTAAAACATTTAGAAAAATAATAATAATACAGCCTTCATTCTTGTACTCTTACTATACATCATACCTTCTGACTGTATATTCATAATTAAATTGTGTTTTCCTAGTTAAGCCACAAGATGATAGTGAGTACAGAGTATTTTAGGGCTGGCTTAGTTTGTGTTACCTTCCTCTTTTAATTATGTGCACATTATTTTACTTTCTTAGCAAACGTATTAAGATAAATCAATCTTGAGAAGCTAACCAAATATTGCCCATTCTTGCAAAAATTACATACTTGACTTCCCACTTTTTCAACTGGTAACTTTTTGATACTTTTCTGTTTCTGGATAGATTATTCTAACACAGCACCCACACTCCTGAACTGAAACTTCCTTTCAATCAAGGGAGTACATGCACAGCAGGACTAAGCAACTATTACCCTAACTACAGTATCTAAGGCTTACTGCTCTTAATACACACATACAGTACCAGTTACCTTTATTAGAAAGCTACTGCAAACTTTCTCAGGTATCAGGCATTTCACTATTAGGGAAAGACTAACTTTTTATAAGGTGTCTCTTCTTTCTATTATTCTGAAAGGAAGGATTTGCTGCTTCTCCTTACTGAATAACTTTTTAATGTTTTTTTAGCTGAGAATAACTTTTAAAGATATTGACACCTTATAAACATATTTTGAAGTTTGCATTATGGTACAGGAAATTATGGCACTGCTAAGTGTCTATAATAATGCCATTTATTACAGGCACTATAGAAATGACAAAAAGGCTTGTGACAGCTGAATTTTTTTTTTAAAGCTTATGCCAAAAGAAATTTGCTAATCTTTACAGCAACATGAGATATTTTCATATATTTGTTATCATAACTTAGAATATCTACCACTTCCAGAAAGTATAAGTAGGGCTGTCTGATGGGATTATACATCTTGAGAGCATTATCAACTTCCTTGTTTACAGCAATATTACTAATTTTAGCAATGCTTGATATATTAGAAAAGGGAATGATGGTTTCATCATCAGCTGGATCCAATATACATTCTGTTGCTTTATTACTGCATTAGTGGAATTGTAGAACCAAAGTATAATATCAATAAATTTCTAAAAGAATGTGTTGTTCCATTGCAGTATGCTGAAAACAGTTCATGATATGGCATCCACCCAGGTTGCACCCCATCCCTTGAATATATATTTATATAGGCTGAATATTACACATGACTTTTCTCTTGTGAATAAAACACTATAGTGTTTTTTATACTTTTATATCTTTCACCATCATTTAATTTAAACCTTATTTAGGTTTTGATTACTTTTGAATTTATTTTTCTAATTTTTACAAAATCCTAAATCTTTTTAAACCAATAAAATAAAAACCATCAGTTTAATTTCTCTTTTTGTTTTGATGATTGTAATGTATATTTCATTATAAATTCATTATTACTTATTATAGGTATTCTAACCTGAACAGTAAAATTTGGGAGATGTAATAGAAAATCAGGTATTTTCTACAGTATTTACAATATACAGGTAAAGGAAAAGAGCAAGCAGAAATTAATTATAAATCAGTCTTAAAATATGTATTTATATTGAGCTGGGTAATTTTGGATGTACAGTTGGAAAAAATATTATACAATGTAATGAATTTAGGTTAGATTCTTCTAAGATCAAATATATGGCTAGTATTAATATAAAATAATATAATGAAAGTTTATGCCAACCATGCCTACCAAAATCTGCCAATTTAACTTAACTATTTTTGTTTCATTTTTAACTGTTGAACTACAAAAGAGATTGACAAAACTGGTGAGGATTGTTTAATATAAGTTCACTTTTTTAAAAAAATGTTGATGATAAAAAAATTAAAAAGAGAAATTTAACTTCTAGAATGAAAAAAAATCTGCACACATACACTTGTCATGTCACCCTTTGAGTCTGATTTCAATGCCAACCTTTCAGTACATATAAAATTCAAATTCCAAATTCAAATTCTCATTAAACAGTTGCTTTCTTTCCAGAATTTGTTAATATGTTGAATAGGCTATTAAAGGAAAGAAAGATTAAATGCCCAGATGGATTCAAGGAAGTTTCAGATCACAATTCATAATACACATTTTAAAATAGCTGTCTCTTGTTCCACTGATAAACTTCATGCACACAAAAAGGAAATCAAATAATATTCAAGTTTTAAATTTTTTTAAGACATGCCTTCGCTGAAGTTGCTCCGCTCAGCTGTCAGCACTGGCGCTAAGATACCGACATCACAGATGAAATTCTCAATGGATGTAGACAGAAGGCAGTATGCTCTGTTTTAAGCATTTAATACAGTGTGTAAACAATCTATTTTCTAATCTCCAGTATGTTTTAACGACACAATTGTGCATTATTTGCTGGTGATACCGGTAGCATCTCTGAAAGCTATTATTAGACTGTATCAGACTGACCTGCTAAGAGGATCTTGACGTCTCTACCTCATAAAAACATTCTCAGCCAGATTTTCTGGACATTTTTTTCTCTTTCGGTAGTTGTAACTGAGTATAGATTCTTTATTTGTCTTCCAGCTTAAGGCTGGACCAGAAGCTGAGTAGTCCTGAGCTTCATTCCAGCAAGCATTTTGCATTATCTCAGCCTCTCTCTCCCTCTCTCCCCCTCCCTCCCCTTTATTTTGCTTCCCCCTCCCCCAGGCAGATTAGCCAGACCGAATGTGCTCACAACATCCCCCTCCACCAATCATTTCAATTAGTGCCACATGAGAGGAACTTCTGCTGGAAATCTGCTTAAGAGGGGGCCAGAGGGCAGAGCATTTGTTTTTGCTGCAAGATGCTATAAATATTGCTCACAAAAGCCCTTGCCAAGGGCCTGGAATGTCACATGGTCATGCAATAGATGTTAAAAGCTTGATGTATACATAGGCTACAAGAGGGATTAAATACAGAGTAGAAAGTCTAAAAGGAAAACATACTCTACAAACAATGACTTTCTGATGGATCTCATTATGAACTAATCTAATCTTCTTTAAAATGTTTTATAAACAGCTAACTGATACATTTAAGTGCATATATGTATATCTTATTCTAACTAAATAGTATTAGCAATCAGTCCAAGCTCTGAAATTAGTTGTAAAAACTAAGGTTTGTAAAATCCAGAATAAAAATGAGATTTTAAAAAGTGTATTTTTAGGAACACCTACTTTTCATTCTAAATCCTTTTCTGAACAAAGTTATCTTTTTCATGAAGCCCTTGTTTAATTCTATGTATTCATTTTCATCCAGAAGCCATATACATGTATTGTTTCAAATTAATCCTTTGTTGACCATGTCACAATAATTATAAAGGCCTGAAATTGCATTAGAAGTAACTGGTTGAAAGGTGGCAAAATCATAATTAAGATACAATATGCCAATGCTTGTGTGTAGATGGGTGATATTTTGCAGATGCCAAGAGTGTTTAAGAAATTATGTTTTGATCAGATCCTGAGAGGCTAACCTTGTGTGGCCCACTGACTCTTTAAGAAACGTACAGTGCCGCTGCCAGGACGGATTGGCCCCCAAAGACATGCTGCTGAGAGCCTCCAACACCTCCAGGCCAATGCCAGCAGCTCCAACGCTGCCTCCACTCCGCTGACCACTAAACAGCTGATCAGCGCACCAGGTATTCCTTTGCAGCTGGTGATTATTTTTAATTTAGCAATGTGGCCCTTTCTCCTCTACAAGTTGTGCAGGACTCATGTAGAATATAAGATGAGAACCTGGATTTCTGGATTTCAGTAAAATACCAATTGAAATAATGCTACAACCTATGTTCAGGAGGAGATTTTTGCTTTCTCACTTGGATGCTTATTAGGAAATTCTGTACATATTATGTAACTAATATAGTAATTAATCTTATTTCTCTGATAAAAAATTTCCCCCCCAAATAATTACCTATAAATGGGGGAAAGAGGGTCATATGCAGACCTGCATCCCAACATTTGATGTAAGTATGTTCCAGCATTTTCACTTGTGTCATGATTTATCTCTCTTGCCCTCCTGCATTCCCCTATGCAGGTGGTGTTGTCATTTTCTGTTTCACATCTTTCCATCACTCTGTAACGTGTTTTTGTTGAACATCTTTATCAGTGTAGATATTCCTGAAGCAGATGTTTCTAAAATGGGGGAGGGCAAATGATGAAAGCAGCATCACATAGGCATGATGCAAATTACAAACTTTTGTATGTGCGTTGTGCTCTTTTGAGGGAGATGGGCGGTGACAAAATTTGAAATATAAATAAATAAATTGTGATGTTGCTCTTACATACAAAAGGGGCAGAGTTTGTATTGAGATGGTGTAACACTGCTTTTCTCATTTTGACAAAGTCTGCTTTTGTCCCAAGGATTTGTATAGATAAAATCACATTCCCAAATATCTAAAGTCTCTGTGCAGCATATTTTATAGGTTTCGGCAGTCTGCTTTCTCAGAAGCAAAGAATTCCTGCATATATCACCCTATGTTTACAATCCTTGCTACCTCTGATTTCCACTAGCTGCAGCCAGTGGAATATAGTATGCTTCCCATCAAATTTGCTGTCAGGTTTATTTTTCAGAAACCTCAGTGTTTCATTCAGCCTGTATGACCATTTTTGCCCCCTTAGTAGTTTTTCAGTATTTTATTCACTAATTCTCTCATCCAGATTGAATTGTGCACATGATGTTTCCTGTGTCATGAGCACAAGAAAGGGATCAACAACCTCTTGAAGCATTGGGCACCATTGAATACATGTGTATGATGGCATGAAGAAGATAGTCCATTGAAGTTATGGTTACAGCACTGAGGATGATGCCTTTTCTGTAGGCTTGCTACTACTAGAGACTAATAGTAACAGACAGCACATTACCTGATTATGAAGCATTAAGTAAATCAACATGACAATGTGAATTTATCCTGAGAAGAGAGGAAAAGTGTAACTTTCTGCAGTGGGATGGTAGCCTTGAGCACACAACATGTTTAAGGATGGATACTGCTTCAATAAGAGAGCCAATTTGGTGCAGTAGTTAAGACATCAGGCTAGAAACTGGGAGACCATGAGTTCTAGTCCACCCCTAGGCACAAAGCCAACTGGCTGACCTTGGGCCAGTCTCTCTCCCTCTCTCACCCACAGAAAGGAGGCAATGGCAAGCTACTTCTGAAAAACCTTGCCAAGAAAACTGCAGGGACTTGTCCAGGCAGTCTCCAAGAATTGGACACAATTGAACGGATTAAAAGAAAAACCTGCTTCAATATTAATGCTAGTTGAAAGAATAACTAGCTTTTCCCCTTGTTCGACTTCAAAATGGGGGAAATGCCCCACTATTTTAAAGTATATCATAATTACCAGTAGAAAGAAACTCTCTCTCTCTCTCTCTGGGTGTGTGTAATAAAGAGGATGGTCTAAACATGTTTCTTTTTCTTTATAAAAACAATTATGAGCATATTTATTTTGTTTAGTTAAAACATTTCTAAAATAATATCTGCTAATATTACAATTAGGTACATTAGATACAATTCCTGCTTTTATATATTTTTAATTTGTGTATTGTGTATTGTGTATTGTGTATGTGTATACACACACACTACATCTGCTCTATCATAACTACCTTGATTACTTAGAACATCCTCCCGTTTTGATTTTGAAAGGCTAAAATTCGAGCAGATCTTATATGAAATAACCCTTTGGATGGAATCCTGTCACTCTGGTGGAATATTTCCATCAGTGTTCTTTTAATTATATAAACAAGAAATGTCTTCACAATCAAATTCTATTGCTTAACTGTTCTTGCCTTTAACATGTTCTTGAGAAAAATAATAGATATGCTACTTTTCTTGTCTGGATAAAATGTTGCTGTTCTAGAGAGAGAAAAAATATTACATAGCAAAGTAAATTGAATAAAAGAGCAGAAGTAGCTGAATTAATGACTGTTTTGAGATCAGAAGGAGAAATCATTATTTGAATCATAAACTACATAACAGTCTTCATTGCTATTGGCAAAGTTTATCTGTGGACTCAGCACCAATACACAACAGGATAGAATATTTCCACAATATATCTCATTTTAACTAAACCTGAGACTAATTTTCAAGAAATGGACTCAGGAAACTGGAAAGCTGACTTATCTAAGCAAAGATTTTCATACATAGCAAGCAAAGAGGGACAGCCAACAATAGAGTTGGAAGAGAGTTGGAAGAAGAACAACCAAGGAAGGGGACAGACTGCTGACTACTGCTGCTACTCCATGTCCAGAAAGGTTTGGATTCTGCAACAATGGCCTCCTCCTTCATGAATGAGACAGAAACTGGGAAGAAAGTGTTTGATAGTACCTTCCCAGACTCATCAGGAGGGCATTAACACTTTTGAGTACTGTAGCCTTAAGCTGCTTGTCCTCCATGCTGTTGCTGTTTAAAACCATGTTTTAACCCTTTCTTCTATTTTGGTCAAGGTGATCGCCTGATGTTCTGTCTGAATCATGTTTGCTACAACTCTGATTGGTGGACTCCCCTGCTTTATTACCTCTCCTGGACTAGTATAAGAAAACTAAATAACATTTTCCTGCTACTTAGGCAGGAAAGATAAAGTGGCAGAAGTCTTGTCAGTATCACCATCCTTTTTTTTAAAGGTCAGGTCCATTGTTTCACTGTTCCATCAGTGAACTTGTTAAAGAGACATAAAAGCTTGGCTTTTCACTGTTCCACTGCTGAACCTGTAAAAACAGAAGTGGCTGTGAAGGGCAGTGAGCAGTGACTAGGGGGAAAGTAGTATTCCTGCTGCTGTGCACAATAGCCAATTCGACTAGAGATGTTTGCTTACAATGAAGTGAAGCACAAGAGACAAAGCGGACAGCACTACATGAGCTGGCACGAGCCAGAAACAACTAATTTCCATGCATAGCAGAAAAATATAGATGGAAATCGACTTCTTGGTGGGCTAAATATCATGCATTCTTGCCCTCAAGAAATGGTAAGTGATCTGTACTTGTGCTGGGGCATGCTGCTCATATGAATCAATCTTAGAGCAAAAGAAGGAGGGTAGCATAAGCTCAAATTGTAATGTGCAGCCAAGGCCTACATCAAGAAAGCAGAACTCAAAGGGAGATACAGGAGACCAAAATGGGGACTCAGAATTTCGCAGTAAACTATAACACAGTGGGCAGTAGTAGTGCCACTCAAAACCTCAGATGTTTCTACTCCAAAGCACAGAATATGGGAAATAAATGGGGAGAATTAGAGATTCTAACTCAGGAAAATAAATATGATATGTTAGGCATCATTGAAACTTAGTGGGATGGTACTCATGATTGGCACACAGTACTGGAAGGCGACAATGCATTTAAAAGGAACAGATCCAATAAAAATAAGGAGAGCCAGTTTGGTGTAGTGGCACCAGGCTAGAAACCGGGAGACTGTTAGTTCTCATCCTGCTTTTTCGACATGAAGCCAGCTGGGTGACCTTCGGCCAATCACTGTCTCTCAGCCCTAGGAAGGAGACAATGGCAAACCACTTCTGAAAAACCTTGCCAAGAAAACTGCAGGGACTAGTCCTGGCAGTCGCCAGGAGTCAACACTGACTTGAAGGCACACACACAATACATACACAATAGAAATAGTGTATGTCACTATTCAAGTCAACACTGACTTGAAGGCACACACACAATACATACACAATAGAAATAGTGTATGTAAAGAAGAAGTTTGGTGTAGTCGTTAAAGGCACCAGGCTAGAAACTAGGAGACTGTGAGTTTTAGTTCTGCTTTAGGTACAAAATCAGCTGGGTGACTTTGGGCCAGGTACTTTCTCTCAGACCTAGGAAGACAGCAATGGCAAACCACTTCTGAAAATACTGCCAAGAGAACTGCATGGACTTGTCCAAGCAGTTGCCAGGAGTCAACACAGACTTGAAGGCACCACTACTACCAACAAAAAAAGTATACTTGCACAGAAATTCAGGAGTCAGAGTATAAAAATCCCATTGAAGGCACTTGGGTAAGAATAAAAGCAATGAAAAACCAAGGTGATATTTTTGTTTATAACAGACCACTCGGGCAGGCAGAAGATACAAATGAGTTCTTTCTGCATCAGATGACCAGTGATGGGAAGTGTCAATTCTCCTGACACCTGCTGAGAATCTAACTCTGCCAAGAGTCAGAGAGTCAACAAATTCTTATCTGAGAACAAGAACAAGGAGTTGTTATCCTGAACCTAATCCTCACCAACAGGGAGAAACTGGTTGAAGAAGTGAAAGTGACCTTGATGGAAAGTGATCCTTGAATTTGTGATATTCGGAGGAGGATAACTGGAAATGCAAACTGGGCTTCAGAAGAGTAGAGATGAATTTGAAAGGAAGGTACAGTATGTTGAATCCATAGATTTAAAATCCTTAAGGGGAAAAATATTTTTGTATGATGGAAAATCCTGTGAGATGAAATACCGAAGGCATTTACAAACAGTCCCCACTGGAAAGAAAAATGCAAGAAATCTAAAAAAGCCTGTATGGATAAATACAGAGTCTCTAAAATGCTGAAGAGGAAAATTGATATGTACAGCATATTGTTATTGTTACAAGACCAATATTTAAAGACATAATACAAGAGTATGCCTTTAAGTTTAGACTGAATAATTTCTAAGCTGGAAACATCCGTATAGATACACATGCATGCCATATAGCACCAAACCCAAAACTTTAGCCTTGAATAATTTAATGGCTGCTCGTATACAATTGCTGCCATGTTGACCTGCATATCTAATAATCTCAAAGGATGCTTTGGAGGCTTTTATAAGGAACTCCCTTGCTTTATTAGTCCAACAAGTAGATGACTGAAAGTTTAAATCTACTGTACCTAAATAGTTAAAAGTCACGACCTGCTCAATAGAGATTTTCCATTGATCTTCCAGCTAATCATGGATTTGAAGCACTTTCTAGAAAATACAGTATTAAAACCTTTGTTTTAAAGTAACTAATCTCAAGATGTTCCTTAAAGCAGTAAGAAGATAATGCTTCAAGACATCTACACAGGCCCATCTGAGTTATAGAAAGAATAGCTGCATTGTAAGCATAAAAATAGGAACAGGGTGTGGTGGTAAAAGCTACTCCCCTCATAGACATGTGAGTTACATTCACTACCAGACCTATGAGATGACACCCCCCCCCCAACTGCTTAAAGTGCCGTTGTAAGAAAGCATTCACAGCAAGCTGAATTGACCCTGAGTGGCAACAGAGAGCAGCACTGGTCAGGAACCTGTGGCGCAGTAAACCAAACTGTTTCTATTCATTGACCATATCAAAAAGATAGTATGGCTAGCATGCTGACCTAGTAGGAAGAGATAAATAATAAGGTCACATGGATGGGTTTATCTAAAACATTCCAACATCATGCTGTAATTTACACTGTGTCTGCCTTTTTCCTTTGGCTTGCCTTTGCAGTGTAGTAGGCCAAAGGTATATAAGCTTTGTTCTGCTTTTGATCAGGGCTGCTCAGCAAAGCACCAAAGCTTTTCTGGGAGCCCAGTATATACTGTTTATTGATTGCATGCTAATAAAATTATGTTGTATCTTCAAAGTGATTTGGTTGCTTTAGGTAAGCCAGTATGTCTATGAAGGTTCTCAGTCATCCAGGTGGAATTGTCTGTAGCTTGAATCATGTCAACTGGATTTCTATTTTCTCAGTGGAAACGTTTCGCTCCTTATCCAAGGAGCTTCTTCAGTCTGAGCAAAGTTAGTAAATATGTTTCTAGGTAGCTGTGTGACCTTACACCTGGGGCTAGGTCATGGTTATATTGAGATGTTATTTTAAGTCCTTTTATCATCTAAAGGAGGATCGTTAAGATCACCATGCTGCTGTTGAGCTTGTGAAATGGTCTTAATCTTCCTAGGCACAGAAGACAAAGCAGGGAGGAAGATGGGGGAAAGATTATGCCTGAGGCCCCCACCTCTATTCAAGGAAGGATTTTCCAAGTTGGCATAAATGGATTCCTTGACCCCTCTCTCAAACCACCTATCTTCTCTGTCTAAAATGTGAACATTAATGTCCTCAAATGAGTGTCCTTTTTCCTTTAGATGAAGATAAACTGCTGACTCTGGTCCTGTGGTGTTACTTCTCCTGTGTTGGGCCATCCTCCTGTACAAAAGTTGTTTGGTTTCTCCAATGTAGAGTTCAGAGCACTCCTCACTGCACTGGATTGCATAAACTACATTGCTTTTCTTGTGTTTTGGAGTTTGATCTTTGGGGTGTACAAGCCTCTGTCTCAGTGTGTTGGTGGGTTTGAAATATACAGGTATGTGGTGTTTGCCAAATATCCGTTTTATCTTTTCAGACACGCCAGCCATGTAGGGAATGACCAGGTTCTTTCGTTTACTCTGAGTCTCAGCCCTATCTGTCGCTGTTTTAGGTCTGGTAGATTTAGGTAAGCCAGGTTTTGGGCACAACAGGGGAGATGGGCAAGAGATGGTAAATTAAATTCTGGTTTAGCAAAAGGTTCAATGATATTGCTATTGTATAGATTAAACAGTAATGGAGCAAGAATATAGCCATGTTTTATACTTTTTAAGGTGGGGTAGGTTCAGTTAAGTCTCCTTTACAGTTTCCCTTAACTTGCATGGTGGTTTCAAGAGGTAGTGATATTATCAGTTTAAGAAAACAACAATCAATCAATCTTGTTGCTAGTTTTCTAAAGAATCTCTCACATAGTATGAAGTCAAAGGCCACATTTACAGTGGATATAAAAAGTCTACACACCCCTGTTAAAATGCCAGGTTTTTGAGATGTAAAAAAATCAGACCAAGATAAATCACTTCAGAATTTTTTCCACCTTTAATATAACATACAAGCTGTACAATTCAATTGAAAAACAAACTGAAATCTTTTAGGGGGAAAAATAAAAATAAAAACTAGTGGTTTAGGTGGTTAAGGTGCTGGGCTAGAAACCAGGAGTCTGTGAGTTCTAGTCCTGCCTTAGACATGAAAGCTGGCTGGGTGACTTTGGGCCAGTCACTCTCTCTCAGCCCAACCCACCTCACAGGGTTGTTGTTGTGGGGAAAATAGGAGGAGGAAGGAGTATTAGGTATGTTCCCCACCTTGAGTTATTTATAAAAATTATAAAGGCGGGATAATAATAAATAAATAAATAAATAAAATACATACATACATACATACAGATACAAGAAAGATAGGGTGGTAATTTGCAGGATCTGACATGTCCCCTTTTTTGTATATGGGAAGAATGATCGAATTAAGACACTCTTTTGGAATCTAGAAGAGTTATTTGTGGCAGTAAAAAGGGAGATGCCCACCAAAAGGGTTATATTTTAGAAGTTCTGGTATTCTTGCCAGGGGCTGTGCTATTTTTCAGTTGGGAAATTAAGTGTGAAATTGAAGGACATTCTGAAAAAGGGTAATCTGGTGGCAGAACATACAGATTACATACATCCATTCCATGACTCAGAAGAGATCAACTTGATGTGATGTGATGTGATGTAATGTAATGTTTTAATTTTTTAATTTAATTTCTTTGAGAGCCACTTTGGTGTAGTGGTTAAGGTATCAGGCTAGAAACTGGGAGACCATGAGTTCTAGTCCTGCCTTAGGCACAAAGCCAGCTGGGTGACCTTGGGCCAGTCACTTTCTCTCAGCCCTAGGAAGCAGGCAATGGCAAATCAGTTCCAAAAAACCTGGACTTGTCCAGGCAGTTTCTGAGAATCTCACATGATTGAACATATTTGTCATGGTCATGATCTTAGCTGTTAAACCAGAAACTCTCGACACAAGCCATTAAGGATATGAAGAGTTCTTTATTAAAGCTTGTGATCCATTATACCTTAAAGACTCGAATGAAGGGAGTCTGTGCAAACCAAGTGTTAAAATCTTTGGAGCTTCCTGTGGAAAATGGCCAACTGAACAACTTTGCCTGTGAGCTCCACGGGCAGAGCTGGCAACGTGGAGGTTTTTTTGGGCACAGACTGGTTTTTCTGTAGCCCCAAGTGTTTTTCTGGATTAAGGAAAACACAAAGAATCGACCCATTTGTCCTCCAGACAGTGAGTTGCAGCCAGGAGACTGTAGATGGTGTCTGCGACCGAGCGGTAAGACTACACCGGGAGGCTGGGATTAATCTTGTCTATCCCACACTTGCATTCCCTTATTAAAAAAAGGGAGTTAAGTCATTGCCTTTCCACATCTTAAACACCCAATTTGTTTTTAAGTTCTGTATTTTAATAGAAGCTTTTTGCAGTAAGAAAAAGCGGAATCTCTCGGTGATTATAGTTATTTTTGGAACTTCTTAATTACAAAAAAAAAGTTTTGGCTTTCTTCCCCACCTGGGTTATATTTAAAGTAATACTGTAATACTGCCTTTCTGTTGTTATCTTTCTGGCTAAATTCCAAGGATGAAGTTTTTTTTTCTCTTTGTGTATCCATTATTTTAAATTGTACTTTCTGTTTACTTTTTTTTCCTACTGTCTGCCTGAATATTTTCTTTGGTTAATTTTGGATTAATTCATTAACCTCTATCTTTGTGAGTTAACTTTTTAGGGTGTGCTATAATTTACTGTTTGAATAATGGAAGAGTTTAAAGATGATTTAAGAAAATTACGTTGTCAGCAAGAAAATATCCTCTTAAAGGGCTGTAAAACCATCATACAGACTATTTGGGACATTAGGGATGAGATCTTGGTCAAAATGGAACAATTATGTGAAAATACTATGATTGAAGAAGACGACACGGGAAAAGATGGCGTTTTTGCTGTTGTGGGCAAAAATGAAATGCTCTCGGCTGAGAATTCTGAACTTATGGGATTAAAATGACTGTTTAATTTTAAGATTGTAGAACGAGTTGCCAAGTGGTGGGAATGTTTTGACTGTTTCGGTCAATGTTTTGGGAAAGAAAATGTGCTGTGGGGGAGTTTTTTTTCCTCTTTCGCTGGAAACTTTTTTTTCTCTTTTGCTGGAAACTTTGTATTTCCTGAAGTTATTGAAATGTCTATATGCCCTGGTATATTTTGAGGAGGGGTAAAAAATTAAGAATATTTAATTGGACTGATAATGAGGTTAATCTGACTTGTAGGATTTATTTTTATTTTTTTTAACAAATTTTATTAGATTTTAATTTTACATAGATAAAAGTTTGAAACAGAAAAGAAAATGGAAATACAAATCAAGAAAAAAGAAAAGATAAAAAAGTGTAGTAAAGGAAAAAAGAAAAAAAGATAAAGCTGAAACATAGAATTTGGTCAACTTCCGATTTGTATCTGGTCATGGTATTTTAAAAATTTTATCTTACATGCTAGGTCTATATATAATATTAAAGAATATTTCTTGTCTATTACATCAATATATATATATTTTAATCTTCAAATCCCCATATAAGCTTTGCCCCTCCCGCATCTTGTAAATAGTCAGTTAATGGTTTCCACTCTTTAAGGAAATAATTATTTGGATTTTCTTTTAATAAACATGTCAGTTTATCATTCTCTGCCATATCCATCAATTTTAACATCCAATCTTGTATCGTAGGCGATATCTGGTTTTTCCAATTTTGTGCAAAAATAAGTCTTGCTGCTGTAATCATGTATTGCATAATCCTTGTAAATTGCTTCCCAGGTTGTCCATCAATTATTCCCAGTAAGAAAAATTCCGGTTTAAATGGAACTCGAATTTGTAATATATTTTGCATCAATGCATGTATTTGAGTCCAAAATTTCTTTGCAGTCTCACATGTCCACCACATATGGTAAAAAGACCCCTCTTTTTTTTTTACATTTCCAACATAAGTTGGAGACATTTCCATACATTTTAGAAAGTTTTTGTGGGGTCATATACCATCTGTACATCATCTTATAAAAGTTTTCTTTTAAATTATAACACAAAGTAAATTTTAACCCTTTGGTCCACATATCTTCCCATTGTTGCATTTGAATATTATGGCCAATATTTTTAGCCCATTTAATCATACAGTCTTTAACTTGTTCCTCTACCATTTCACCTTTTAACAATAATTTATACATTTTTGCAATTAGATGATCATCTGTCTCACATAGTTGTATCTCAAATTCCGATTTGGTTTGTTCAAATTCAAGGTCTTTCTTATCTAATTTAAATTTCTCTACGAGCTGCATATATGAAAGCCATTGAAAACTGTATCCCTCTGATACCAATTCTTCTATTGATTTAATTATATATTGTCCTTGTTCTTTCTTTAAAAAGTCTTTGTAGGTTAACCATTTATCTTTATTTCTTACTTCTGTTCTGTAGAATGCTTCTTGTGTAGAAATCCATAAGGGTCTTTTATAACATAAGATTAATTTATATTTATTCCAGATTCTTAACAAGGATCTTCTAATATAATGGTTTTTAAAATCCACATTAACTTTAACTTTATCATACCACAAATATCCATGCCATCCATATCTTAATTCATGTCCTTCCAAATTCAATAATTTTTCATTTTTCAAAACTATCCATTCTTTAATCCAAACCAAGCAACAAGCAGCATAATATAATTTCAAATCCGGTAGACCTAGTCCTCCTCTTTCTTTAGAGTCTTGCAAGACTTTATATTTTACTCTTGGTTTTTTCCCTTGCCAAATAAACTTAGAAATATCTCGCTGCCATTGTTTAAAAGGTTCTTCTGATGCCAATATAGGTAGTGTTTGAAAAAGATATAAAATTCTTGGCAAAACATTCATTTTAATTGCTGAAATTCTACCTAATAATGATAATTGCAGTTTTTCCCAATGTTCCAAATCTTTTTTAATATCCATCCAAAGTGGAATATAATTATTCTTAAACAACTTAACATTTTTAGTTGTTAAATATACTCCTAAATATTTTACTTTTTCTTCCATTGAATATCCTGTTATTTCTTTCAATTTCTCTTGTTGGTGGTAATCCATATTTTTGGTCAAAACTTTTGTCTTCTGTAAATTCACTTTGAACCCTGCTAGCGACCCAAAGTCTTTTAGTTTCTGTATTAATATTTCAATTCCTTCTAGTGGATTCTCCAAAGTAATGACTAGGTCGTCAGCAAATGCTCTTAGTTTATAAACTTCTTTTTTAACTTTAATACCATGGATACCATCATCTTGTCTAATATCTCTAAGTAAAACCTCTAATACCAATATAAACAAAAGTGGAGATAATGGACAACCTTGTCTAGTACCTTTTTGTATATCACATGGCTTACTAAATTCTCCATTAACAATTATTTTGGCAAATTGTGGAGTATATATTGATTTAATCCATTTTATAAAATTTCCTCCAAAATTCATATTTTCCAAAACTTTGAACATAAAAGGCCAATTTAAGTTGTCAAAGGCTTTTTCAGCATCAATAAATATCAAGGCAGCTTGTTTATCATAGTGTTGATCCAAATATTCAATTACGTCTACTATGTTTCGGACATTGTCATGAATTTGTCTTTTGGGTAGAAAACCAGCTTGGTCTTGATGAATAAAATCCTTAAGTATATTCTTCATTCTTTCTGCTAATATCGTTGTAAATATCTTATAGTCATTATTCAATAAAGATATTGGTCTGTAATTTTTAGTTAATGTTAAATCCTGTTGTTCTTTGGGTATCAATGTTATATGTGCTTCTTTCCAAGTTTCAGGCATAATTCCTGTTTCCAAAATAGAATTCATAGTCTTCTGCAAAGGTAGACATAAATCCTCTTCAAAACATTTATAGTAGGCTGCTGACAATCCATCCGGTCCAGGAGCTTTTCCACTACTAATTTTCTTAAAAGCTTTTATCAATTCTTCTTTTGTTATAACATTATTTAATATCAATCTTTGTTGGTCATTAAGAACAGTTAGTTTTTGTTTATTCAAATATTCTTCAATCTCATCCAAGTTGACATCTTGTTTTTTATATAATTTAGAATAATAGTCATGAAAGGTTTTTTGAATGTCCATATTATTCACCAGAGTTTTTCCTTCATGTTGAATATTAGTAATCAAATTCTTTTGTCTTTGTTTCCTCAATTTATAAGCCAGCCATCTACCTGGTTTATTTGCATATTCAAAATATTTTTGTTTTGTAAATTTCATTTGAGTCTCTATCTCTTGAGTTAATATCATTGATATTTGCTTTTGTAGAAATTTAATTTGAGTGAGCAAAGTGTCATCCATTGGTTTATCTCTCAAATCTAACTCTTTACTTTTAATTTCATCTAAAATCAATTGAATTCTTTTTTGTTTTTTCTTCCTCATTTGAGCATTGTATTGAATAAAATAACCCCTCATATATGCTTTACTGGCTTCCCATACAGTTTGAATATTAGTCCCTTTGTTCAAATTAAATTGAAAATATTCTCTTAATTTTTTTTTGCATACATCAACTACATCATTATTCCGTAGTAGTGACTCATTCAATCTCCATCTAAATACATTCCGTTTCCCTTTAAGAGTCAACATTACTGGATTATGATCTGATAAAGTCTTAGGTAATATATCAACTTTGTTAATATCCATCATCAAATTTTTAGATATCAAAATCATATCTATTCTAGAATGTGATTTAAATCTCTCTGAATAATATGTAAATTCTCTGGAAGTCCCATTCATACATCTCCAAATGTCTTGTAAATCCAACATCTCTTTCAAGTCGAAAAATGTTTGTGGCAATTTTCCCTGTGTTTGCTTCACTTCTTTTTGTGACTGTCTATCCAATCTGGGGTAGATTACCCCATTCCAATCCCCCATGAAACACCAATTGTCATAAGTTAAGTCCAAAAGTTTATCCATCAGGTTTTTATAAAATACTCCTTTATCCATATTCGGTGCATAAAGTCCAACTATCAGTGTTTTAGTTCCTTGTATGTTAATTTCTACTACAATGTATCGACCCTCTTCATCAGCTAATATCAATTTTGGGTTTAACTTTGGTTGTACATATAAGACTACCCCTTTAGTTTTTTTATATCCAGCCGAAATAAATTCTTCTCCAAGCTGTTTTTGAATCAAATATTTAGTATCTTTTTTACAAATATGAGTCTCTTGTAAACAACTTATGTCCAATTTCTGTTTTTTCAAAAAATGAAATATCTTTCTTCTTTTTTGTGGAGCATTGGCTCCATTAATATTCCATGTCAGATATTTAAGTTCCATTGGTGTTTTATTCTTTAAAATCCCTTTGTTAAGTCCACACCTGTAGCTCCTTTCTCAGATAGATCTTCAGTCTTCTCTTTGTCTTTCGATGTTTCTCCTCCTTTTGTCAATTCTCCTTCTGGTAAACCCATTTCTTTCTTGTATTTCTCTAAAAAAGCTTTTGCTTTTAAAATGGAAGTTATTTTGAATCTCTGTCCCTTAAACTCAAACGATACGCCTTCCAATTTTTCCCATCTGAATGAAATACTATGTTGCCTTAATTTATCTGTAAGGAAAGAATAGTCTTTTCTTTTCCTAATTATTCTCAAGGGAATTTCTTTTAATACAATTATTTCCTTCCCTTCTATATTTAATCTAGTATTATAATGCTTCTTTAAGATTTGCTCTTTTGTCACTTTTCTTACAAAATATATCAATATGTCTCTAGGGACTTTTCTTTCCTTAGCATAACGTGAGTTTACTCTGAATATCTTGTCTATCTCCAAATCTAAATCTTGTTCTCTTGTCTCCAAAAATTTAGCCAATTCAAAAGTCATCCTTTCTCTCACATTTTCATCTACTTGTTCTGGAATTGCTCTAAATCTCAAGATGTGCTCCTTCTCTCTCATTTCTGCTAAAGCTGTGATATCTAGATTATGTTCAATCTCTTTAATAGCATATTCTGATTTATCTTCTAATTTTTGCATCTGGCTTTGCGTATCTTTAAGTTCTCCTGACAGAGAATTGACCACTTCCTTAACTGTTTGAATTTCTTTTTTAAAATCTTGCTTAATCTCTCGGGTTATTTCTTTCTTCATATCGTCCATTTTTTTATCTAATGCTGTAATCTGATCTTCCATCTGCTTCGTGGAGTCATCCATTTTCTTATTTATTGCTGTATTCTGGTCATCCATTTTCTTATTTATTGCTGTATTCTGATCATCCATTTTCTTATTTATTGCTGTATTCTGATCATCCATTTTCTTATTTAGTGTTGCAACAGCTTCTAATATCTTTTTCATTTCTGGTAATAAAGCTTCTGAGGCAGATGTAGCAGGTGTAGCAGAATCAATAGGTGGTCCTCCAGTCTCCTTCTTCTTCTCCTTCTCCGCCCGTCTCATTCCCAAAGACGCCATAGCCCTGCAAAAAAGAAGAAAAAAGGGAGAAAAGGGGAAAAAGCACCATATAACAATATAACAAAAATTATTTAAAAAAGGGGAAAAAATTAAAAAAAAAAAATTAAAAATTCTTTTACAAATAATAAAAAGAAAAAAGAAAAGGTGAAAAAACAAATATCCAAAAGGTTAAGGAAAAAGAAAGAAAGAACTAGGCTCCTTTAAAAATTTTCCTCTTAGGTCATTTATAATCCCTTATATATAAAAGTCCACAGTGTTTCAAAAGATAAGAGCCTAGGACTTTTTGTTCTCCTGTAGTCAAAATCAAAGATAAGAATAGTAAATATTCCCAGGGTTTCACCTTCCCACTTGTAATTCTTCAATCCAACCACAAGTCAAAAAGAAAAAATGTTGCTAGAGACATGTAAAAAAGCCTCTACTTTCCATATAATAATCCAATAATCCAAATTAAACGTTAAGTAACTTGACTTTTTCAGAAAAATAAATCCAAACAGAGTTCAAAGTTCAGAAAGAAAAAGAGGAACTTGTATATATAAAAGAGTTTTTAATAGGGTTCAGTAATCCCAACATCAAAATCTTAAAAAATAAAGTATTAATCACTCCATTTAAATCCAAGCTTTAATATAGTATTCCAGAGAACAAAAATAGAAATACCAATAGTTGTCCATAAGTAAAAAACTCAAACCAAACTGAAATAATAGTAAAAGTCACTTTCACTTCTAGCAAAGCCACTTAGCTTCTCTTCCCACCGTTTATTCTTCCATTAACAAGAAAAAAATATAGCACCAGCAAATATAAATCAAGTCCAGATACAAATCTTAGCACTTAATAAAAAAATAATAATATTTAAAAGTAAAAAAAAGTGACTAAAAGCCTGGTCGGGCCAGCTACTTATCTTCTAGAATCACGGCTGCTGCAGAGCCCCGTTTTTTTTCCCAGTCTCCTTTCATTGCTCCATCTCCCTCCTCCCGCAGAAGAAGAAGGGATTGAAGTAAAAAATTAAATATGTGTGTGTGTGTGTGTGTGTGTGTGTGTATGTATGTATGTATGTATGTATATATATATACAGTGGGGCAA
This sequence comes from Charina bottae, assembly GCA_023362775.1. Lineage (NCBI taxonomy): Eukaryota > Metazoa > Chordata > Lepidosauria > Squamata > Charinaidae > Charina > Charina bottae. The sequence goes on along the minus strand of JALMGJ010000028.1, from coordinate 2,742,605 downwards.
AAAAGTATTTAGTCAGCCACCAATTGTGCAAGTTCTCCCACTTAAAAAGACGAGAGAGGCTTGTAATTGACATCATAGGTAGACCTCAACTATGAGAGACAAAATGAGAAAACAAATCCAGACAATCACATTGTCTGATTTGGAAAGAATTTATTTGCAAATTATGGTGGAAAATAAGTATTTGGTCAATATCAAAAGTTCATCTCAATACTTTGTTATATATCCTTTGTTGGCAATGACAGAGGTCAAACGTTTTCTGTAAGTCTTCACAAGGTTGGCACACACTGTTGCTGGTATGTTGGCCCATTCCTCCATGCAGATCTCCTCTAGAGCAGTGATGTTTTGGGGCTGTCGCTGGGCAACACGGACTTTCAACTCCCTCCAAAGGTTTTCTATGGGGTTGAGATCTGGAGACTGGCTAGGCCACTCCAGGACCTTGAAATGCTTCTTACGAAGCCACTCCTTCGTTGCCCGGGCGGTGTGTTTGGGATCATTGTCATGCTGAAAGACCCAGCCACGTTTCATCTTCAATGCCCTTGCTGATGGAAGGAGGTTTGCACTCAAAATCTCACGATACATGGCCCCATTCATTCTTTCCTGTACATGGAACAGTCGTCCTGGTCCCTTTGCAGAGAAACAGCCCCAAAGCATGATGTTGCCACCCCCATGCTTCACAGTAGGTATGGTGTTCTTTGGATGCAACTCAGCATTCTCTCTCCTCCAAACACGACGAGTTGTGTTTCTACCAAACAGTTCTACTTTGGTTTCATCTGACCATATGACATTCTCCCAATCCTCTTCTGGATTATCCAAATGCTCTCTAGCAAACTTCAGACGGGCCCGGACATGTACTGGCTTAAGCAGGGGGACACGTCTGGCACTGCAGGATCTGAGTCCCTGGCGGCGTAGTGTGTTACTGATGGTAGCCTTTGTTACGTTGGTCCCAGCTCTCTGCAGGTCATTCACTAGGTCCCCCCGTGTGGTTCTGGGATTTTTGCTCACCGTTCTTGTGATCATTTTGACCCCACGGGGTGAGATCTTGCGTGGAGCCCCAGGTCGAGGGAGATTATCAGTGGTCTTGTATGTCTTCCATTTTCTAATTACTGCTCCCACAGTTGATTTCTTCACACCAAGCTGCTTGCCTATTGCAGATTTAGTCTTCCCAGCCTGGTGCAGGTCTACAATTTTGTTTCTGGTGTCCTTCGACAGCTCTTTGGTCTTCACCATAGTGGAGTTTGGAGTGTGACTGTTTGAGGTTGTGGACAGGTGTCTTTTATACTGATAACAAGTTCAAACAAGTGCCATTACTACAGGTAATGAGTGGAGGACAGAGGAGCCTCTTAAAGAAGAAGTTACAGGTCTGTGAGAGCCAGAAATCTTGCTTGTTTGTAGGTGACCAAATACTTATTTTGCACCATAATTTGCAAATAAATTCTTTCCAAATCAGACAATGTGATTGTCTGGATTTGTTTTCTCATTTTGTCTCTCATAGTTGAGGTCTACCTATGATGTCAATTACAGGCCTCTCTCATCTTTTTAAGTGGGAGAACTTGCACAATTGGTGGCTGACTAAATACTTTTTTGCCCCACTGTGTGTGTGTATGTATGTGTGTGTGTGTGTATGTGTGTGTGTGTGTGTGTGTGTGTGTGTGTGTGTATATATATATATATATATATATATATATATATATTATGTAAGGGGAAGGAGCAATTGTATTAGAGATTTATATATGTGTTATTGGAAGGATTTATAGAAATAATGTGATTATGGTTTGACTTAGAGGAAGGGTTTGTTTGTGGAAGTTGTTGTATATTCTTGCTGTGAAAAGCGGGAAGCCACCTGTGTATATGTAACTTTCTAGAAGTTTTCTCTTTTCTGTTTTTGCACCTTTAATGTTTTTCTTTCTGTATGTAGTGTTTTTTCTTTTTCTTTGTAGTTTTTTATCTTTGTTCTAAAAAATAATAAAAAAACTCTGTATAAACAGTTAAAATCTTCAGGGTTCCCCCCCATTGGGGATCCGTGGCTGGACAGCCCCTCCCTTCGTCACAATTTTTAGAACTTCCCAGTCCCGAATCAACCAACACAATGATAGTGTTCTTTGATCTGTCTCTGGTGCTGGACTGCCTGATACAATACTCGAATCAACATGATTTGCAGTCCTGCGAATACACCAAGACTCCACTCCAGGTATTCTCACCTACTCTACAAGTCTGGCAAGTTTCCACTACAAAGCACTCCCAACGACCCTGCAGGTATGCCCACCACAAAGTGTCCCGCTGACCCTGTGGTTTTCGATAGACTGACAGGATGTCACCTCCTGCCGCCATGGCGGGATATAACATCCTGACATACCACTCCCCTGAAAATAAATCCCTCACCTTAAAACTTATTGTGGGAATACAAAGAGAAACATACATTACATTCTACATGTTAACAGGATTTTCTCAAAACCTCTATTTTGGTTTCACTGGGAATTTGTCATGGAAATTTTTCACTAATTAAGGAACTTGCACATGGTGGCTGTTTACCCATTCTTGATGAGTTTTGGGGAAGTGCTTCCACTGTATTAAATACTGTAAACCCCCCCCCCAATGACATCTGGAATCCAGTATCTCTTGCACTTTAAAATGCTGCTCTCCATTAATCATCACTGGGACCAGTGTAGGCTGTTCTGGGTGCCAGTGCTCCAAGTTTCTAACTGGTTTCAGCAGGCTGCAATGAAAAACGGGGTGGATTTTACTCATATTTTTCAGTAACTGTACTGTCACATCATTGATTACTTTGGTGACAGGACAAGGTCCCACGTACTTTGGACGTAGCTTTTTTGAAGGCTGAGAAGACTTCAAGAACCTCGTAGACAAATACACTTTCTCCCCCACTTTCAGTTGCCATTCTGGTGCCCTCTTGCGATCCGCATATTTCTTGTAAGTTTCCTTCGCACCCTCCAGTGCTTTCTCTATTACTGGCCATCTGTTAGTTATGTGTTCTATCCATTCATCTAATGAGACGATTTTAGATCTATCCGTTGGCAATTCTGGGAAGGCTACGAATTGTTGTCTGTTCACTACCTGGAATGGGGAAAACCCCGTGCTCTGGTGTACTGAATTGTTATAAGCCACTTCTGCAAATGGGAGTAGATCCACCCAATCATCCTGCTGATAACTGATGTAGCATCTAAGGTACTGCTCCAACACCTGATTAGTCCATTCAGAGGCTCCATCCATCTCAGGGTGGTGGGAGGAGCTTAGCCCTTGTTCCACACCAATCATCTTCAAGAACGCCCTCCAAACTTTGGAGGTGAATTGTATACCCAGGTTGCTTATAATTTGTTCGGGGGTCCCATGTAGTCTATAAATGTGCTGCACAAACATTTTGGCCAAGTGTCTCACATTAGGTACACTAGTACAAGGAATGAAATGAGCTTGCTTTGAGAATAAGTCAGTTACTACTAGGCTGACCATATTTCCTTGGGGGGGGGGAGGAAATGGGACCCTAACCTACCCACAGCTCGCCAAAGTGGGCATGGACGTGCATGCGGGAGTGCATGCGGGTGGGCGTGCTTTGCCGTGGGAACTTTCAAAAACGGGACAAAATGGATATTTTTCTTAAAACGACGGGACAGTCAGGAATTCCTACAATTTCCAAACCATGCAAAATAATAGCTCAATTTCACTAGGCATTGATTGTACCTCACCTTGAATTCTGTGCCCAGTTCTGGGTATTATAATTTAAGATGGATTCTGACAAACTGGAAATGTTTCAGAGAAATAGAGTGAGCAATCCTATCCAGTATTTCCTAGAAGAATTCTGTATAGGTAGGCTTAGCGTGAAACTACAAATCTTGCACTCAGCTAATAGCAGAGACTCAGGAGAATACCTTTTATTACTGGTGTACAGCCATTGAGGGACATAACTTTCTCAAAAAGAACAGAAGTTATAGGGAAGAGGAGTAGTACTGTATTTAAAAAAATTTTTTGGTTGTTTATTCGTTCAGTTGCTTCCGACTCATTGTGACTTCATGGACCAGCCCACGCCAGAGCTTCCTATTGGCCGTCACCACCCCCAGCTCCCCCACGGTCAAGTCCATCAAGAAAAAGCGGATTCTCTTGGTGCCTATCGTTATTTCTGGATTAACTTTAAAAAACTTTTCTTTTTTAGTCTTTGGCTTACTTCCCTTCTAATTTTAAGGTGGACTGAGAATAATTAATCATCTCCCTGTTACTATTTTTGTATTTGATTTGAAGGACTTAACTTTGCTGTTTTGACTTTTTATTTTCTGTTCACTCTCTGTAGCTGCTGGTTAGTACATTTTTTCTTTGTCAATTTTACTGAATAACTTTGCAAGCCTTTCATTAACTCATTAGCTCCTATCTGCATTAGTCAAGAATCCAGGGGGAGCCATAATCTAGTGCCTGAAGTATGGACGACCTTAAGGAAATCTGCACAGAGCTTCATTCTGGGCTTCGTTCTGATTTCAAAGAGATTTTCCATGACGCTCGCCAAGCCATAATGCAAGATATTTGGGATATTGTAGAAAATATTAGTGCTAAAATGTCTCAACCGGCTGAAGACGTTCTGTGGGGGGAGGAAGAAGTTTATCAAGAGGGGGATTTTTTTTCCTGACAGGGAGAATGGTCTCTTTGAAGAAATGCCAGATGACGAACATACTTTGGTGAAGAAGGAGTTAAAGTTTGACTTGCAAGATACTGATAAGGCTGTTTTCCTGAAGAATTGCTTTGAGAACGAAGCTATGTTGTGTGGGAGGTTTTCTACTGAGCAGCTTCCTTTTTTAAGGGGGGCAGTTGGATTGTTTAAATTTTCTATGAAAAATGCCTTATATGTAATATGGAGACAAGTAAATGTCCTGGTATACAGTACTTTGATGTAGGATAAGAAATTAAGAAATGTATTTGGATTGATATTAAGGCTTGTATGATCCCTTTTTATTTAATGATTTAAAGTTTGTTTGTTTGATCTTTTAAGATTTATAAGATATAAGTGGTTTTAGGTTTAATAGGGTTAAGATTGTTATAGCACTATTAGGTATAAAAGTAGATAATTTAATGTTTTTATAATTTGATTTTTTTTTATAGTGGCCAGAAATATATAGAATAGTGGTAGGAAGGAATTACTTAAATAAATGGGTTCCTTTGGGGGGGGAAGTTGACTTAAAGGTTTATATATTTGTTTATTTTTCTTTATATTATATATAAGGGGAGGGAGCAATTGTCTTTGGTGATTTTTATAATGTGTCTATGGAATGATTTATAGAAATAATATGATCTTGGTTAGATATAGAGTAAGGGATTAATTCTGGAAATTGCTGTATATTACTGTTGCTGAAAGGTGGAAATCATCGTATAATTTCTTTAAAAACCTTTTTTCATTTTCTGTTTTTCCACCTTTTTTCTTTTTTTTTCTTTTTTGTAGTTTTTTTATCTTTGCTTTAAACTTAATAAAATTCTTATATAAAAAAAGAAAGTGGATTTTTATAAGCCTCAATGTTAAGTAGGTTTCCAACATTGAAGCTAATAGGAAAATAAGCTCAAGACGGAAAATAAGTACTAAAAGCACGATGGAATTTCATGTAACAAAATCAATAGAACGAACCATTGTGATTGCAAAAAAAAAAAAGTACTGTGAAGATGTTAGAGTGATAAAATTTGGTAAGTTGGTAAAAAGAATAAAAAGACTTAAACATATGTTCAAAATAAAAGGAAAATAAACAGTACCATCAACAGTTAAGAGAGGAAAACTGGGTAACTTCCCAGAGTTCCCCCTTTGGGGGAAGATGAGCGGTAATATAAATTAAATAAATAATAATAAACAACAAATAAATAATAATAACAACTGGGGACAGCAGGTTGAAGGAGCGAGATTAATACCTTAACTTTAATAGAAGCGTAATCAGGGAATACATAGTGATAATGAAAGAGATAACATTTCCAGGGTTAGATTAATTACAGTACATCCTTGACATTGTAGGAGAAGACATGTGTGATGATCCCAGTGCCAGTATTTAACTTAAGAAATTCTCCAGACAAATCATCAGACTGCTAAAAGAATTCATTTATTAGAATACAGCTACATAGGATGGCTGTGAAGCTCTGAATACTGGATTTGGCACCAAGCATTCAAACTTAAAAACATCCCTCTGACTTCATCCCTCGTTAGTTTCAAAACAACCGTTTTCCCACTCCAGATCTTCCCCCCTCCCAACTTGTTAATGAAAGTCCAGGTGTCTTATCAGTGTTCACAGTTAGTTTCAGTCAGCGAGGAATGCGAGGGAGGCAATTCTCTTCTGTGCAAAGTAGCAGCTACAAAGCAGGCTGACACAAGTCGGCTTCTATACAGCATGACACGTGTTGGCTCAAACACATGGCAGGCAAGCAAAGCGAGCCTGACAACATGTGTTAATCCAGAGTTTTCCAAACTGTGTGTTGGGACCCGTGTGTCAGCTGCAGTGTCTGGGTGTGTCATGGCTGCTGCTGCCTCCGAGCCCTGCCAAGATTCCGTGCAGGTCCTAGTGCCTGCCTTGTGCCCTGCTGTAAGAGTGTGTCGTGAAATGATGCATGTCTAAAAAGTGTGTCCCCAACGTGAAAAGTTTGGAAAGCTCTCTGTTAATCTATCATAGCCAAAAATCAGGAAGACTCTGATAGCATTTTTTCAGACTAACAAATTTTATTACATCCTTGGTTACTGAAGGAATTTACAATCAATCTGCCAAGCCAGTAAAGTTCAGTTTTTTAAAAAAATGTTTTTATTGCAACTAAAAGCCCTCAGAACAGTCACTCATGCCCTAGTCATCTCCCATATAGACTACTGCAATGCACTCTACATGGGGCTACCGTTGAAGAGTATCCAGAAGCTACAGCTGGTCCAGAATGCGGCCACGCGGGCAATTTTAGGTGCCCCAAGATCCACACATGTAACACCATTGCTGCAAGAGCTGCATTGGGTACCAGTTTGCTTCTGGGCCCAATTCAAGGTGTTGGTTATTACCTTTAAAGACCTACATGGCATGGGTCCAAGTTACCTGAGGGACCATCTCATCCCCATTACATCAACCCCCCCACCTGGTCATGCAGAGAGGACATGTTACGGGCCTTGTCTACAAGAGAATGCCATCTGGCAGGGTCCAGGAAGCGGGCCTTCTCTGCAGTGGCCCCTGCTGTTTGGAACATTCTTCCCCCAGAGGTGAGGCAAGCCCCCTCTCTCCTGACCTTCCAGAAAAAGTTGAAGACCTGGCTCTGCCATCTCGCTTGGGGTGGGAAGGGGAGTAGTCATTCTTGGGGATGGCTGGTGCCTTAAAGTGGTCCTTATATACACAGGAATTGAATTAGAACTTTTTACTGCCATCTGGATTCTATTTTATACTTATATTTTTTATTTATATTTATATTTTAGGTATTAATTGTGATTTTATTTTTTAAAATTTTTTTAGGTCTATTGTAAACTGCCCAGAGTCCCTCTTTCGGGGGGAGATGGGCGGTGGCAAAATTTGATCAATCAATAAATCAATCAGTCAATAAGAGATTAAAAATCCAAAACATGTGAATACAAATCAAACAAAACAAAACATTTTAAAAATCTCAATAAAATGAACTACCAAGTAACATGTATGGACAGGCACAATCCAATAATACATTACTGTAATACAAATATACTGATTATATCTATATATTATATCTATCTACATCTCAGTTTTTAAACACCAAATTAAACCTTGGTTACATTGCATCAATATTGTCTAGTTTTTTCCTTTTCATTGAAAAAGAGCCAACTCAAAGCTGACAAATTTTGTTGAACCAACCGTTAGTATCCAGTATGCATGATATGTTAGAGTTATTCTATGTAGAATTCATGCAAATGGATTCCTTCACTAGCTTTGTAAAGACAGTATTTTTCCATTCTCTCTGCTGAAAGTGTTCCCAAAACATTGCACCAGTAAACACCAGGTGTGTGACCTTCCATAGCCAAAACATGGTATCACGTGAGGTAGCGATATGAGTCCAAAATACCCTATTTCATGGGAACGATGTCCCGAAGGGAAGACAATGTGCCACACTGCCATCTCATGGCGATTTATAGTAAGTACAACTTTTAATGCATTGTCAGTTTGGAAATGTCCTGACCCACATATAGCCAATCAGAATGCTGAAACAAGTGTATATCTCAGCTATGAACTATGGGTCTATGTATCCTTCTTCTTCTTGACTTCAGTCTGTCCTGTTGCCATGTACTCTGTTCCTGAACTGTAACTATGCCTGGCCTTTGTATGGGCCATGATTTTCCTTCACATCTGCTGATGAAACTCTGCATATGCTTTGTTGTTTTTTCCTTTTGCAATAATGTACTATATATCCATTATTGCCTTATGCTACAATAAAATATTGTGAGCCCTACACGTTGTTTGGATTACTCTGCGCCTGGAACCCCATAAGGCCAGCAATATCCCACATGATAATCCTTAAGGCAACTGTGCAGGTATGACAAATCCAAAGTTCTTCATAAATGGATACATTCCAGTTTTTTTGGCAAACCAGATAACAGCACATTAATGTCTTTAAAGCTTAACTTCCTACCAAATATCTGATTCACCATAGTAAGAGTATCCAACCAAAAAGGAACTATAAATGGCCATGACCAAGCATGTACAGTAATGTCTTTTCAAACTGTTTACATCTCCAGCAGATCAAAGATGACAACCAATCATTTTTAAATGTCTACTGAAGACTCCAGTAAATTTTGAATTTTTATTTTTAATGAATAAACCTTGTTTTAAGGTCATGGGAAATATATTTAATATTCCTTACGTCTTCAAATGATAGGTTTTGTAATACAGGACCTTCTAATTCTCTACTCCAAATTTCTTGTCCATATATTATTTTGTAACAATTTAAAATTATTGATAACACTGAATTCTTGGTTTAGCTTCTAAAGAAATGTCAAAATTTAATTTCTTATCCAATATCGCCCATATTCACTTCACTGATGGGAACACTAAAGAATTCATAGGTATACTCAGAACCAAGCACTTGTCAAGATTTCAAACATGTCAAGTAATAACTCTTTAATTGGGTGCATATTCAATGTAATTTTCATTTCAACACATTATAGAAGTTAATAAAAATACTTTCAAGGGTATAATTTAAAGTAAGGGAAATAAAAATTTCCACTGCATTGATCGCTCTTGTAGATGACCTCTAGATCATGGTATCCTTCTGGATCAGCTCTGAGGGTTGGGAGTGGGTGGTACTGTGCTATGCTGGTTTTCTTCCTTTCTCTGGGGCCAGTTCCAGTCAGTGTTGATGGGGGAGGGGGGAGGTCCAGCCCACAACCTCTGCTTTGCAGAGTTTCACAGGGTTTGGTGCTCTTTCTGCTCCTGTTTAACATCTACATGAAACCACTGGGTGAAGTCATCCAACAGCATGGGGTGAGGTATCATCAGTATGTTGATGATACCCACCTTTATATCTCCTCCCCTGGCCACCCAAGTGATGCAATGTAGGTTCTGTCTCGGTGTCTGGAGGCTGTGGGGGTTTGGATGGGAAACATCAGGCTTCAACTCAACCGTAGCAAGACAGAATGGCTTTGGGTATTAGGGCCCCCTGGTTCCAGGGATTGTCTGTCTTTAGTTCTGGATGGGACTGCACTACTCCAAACAGAACCAGTGTGCAATTTGGATGTTCCCCTGGACTCATAGCTCCTGTTTGAGAACAGGTGGCAGTTATGGTCTGGAGGGTGTTTGCACAACTTCATGTTGTGCACCAATTGCACCGTTTCCTGGATCATGAGGCCCTACTTGAAGATCATTCAGTGGCCTGTTAGAACCAGTGAATGGAGCAGAGCTTAACGTTGTGTAAACTCATGCACAGAAAAAGAATATTGTTTAAAAACACAGCCTGTGAGCACATTAGAGAGATTCAGGTTCTTATTCTTACACTTTTAGCCCACCCAAGCATAAAGAAACACACCTTTAGACATTGCAGGTACAAAAAGTAAGTACAAAAGAGTTCTTACTTACTTATTCAATCCAGGTACAGCCATTTCAGTAGAAAAATGTTTTTCTACAAATTTGAATAAAGATATTTGGCAGTTGTTAAAAAAGCTCAAAATATCATCAACATATAGCAACTTATCTTTGATACCTGCCACTGAAATTCCCTGAATATCACCAGATTGTTTTATTAGGCAGGCCATAAGTTCCACTACCAAACTGAAAGTTAAAGGAGATAAGGAATATGACCCACATCTGACATGGGAAATAATCCCACAAATTATTTTTATATTACCCGAGCAGAAGGATTACAATAATAAATGTTTATCCAAAAATAAGGTTTCATGGAAATCACTTTTTCATAATTTATTTCAAAATGTAATTGCATCATATCAAAAGCTTTCTTTGCATCTAAGAAAGCCATGATAGCTATTTCATGATTCTCTAAATATATTGTTAAATTATTTACTAATAGTCTGATGTTACAGTATCAGAGGACTGATATGCTTTCATAAAAAGAGATTATGAAGTACAGATTACTGAAGGTAATATCTTCTGTGGCCAAAGTAGCAGTCATGATCTTACCATCTACTTTAAACAAGGACTTCAGGTGATAACTGAATAGGAAAACTTTCAAAGAGCTTTTTGATTTAAAAATACTGGCAAACTGCCCATTATATCTCTTCATTTGCAAACATGATAACTAATTGCGTCAGGGTTGTTATAAACTGTCACCATAGAATCTCCTATTATAAGTATTATGTTATCTTGCTTTGATTATTTCAGCTGGGAAGCCAACCACTTGTCAAGTTGCCTCCTGCCCTTCCAATTCCCAATACTGTGTATCTGCTTAAAAAACTTTAATACGTATTCCATATTTATTTTTTATTTATTTATTTATTATTCAAATTTATTCCCCGCCCATCTCCCATGCAAGGGACTCTGGGCGGGTTACAATAATACAATATTCAAAGTGTATAATTGATCAAGAGCCTACTTAACAAATCTGAAAGCATGATATTTCTTTTAGCATTTTAGTTCACAGCTTCCTATAAAAAATTTAAACCATCCCAGATGATTCTTATGTTTGCTGTGAGAATCTGCTTATTTGAGAAAGATTCTCAAGATTGTCTGCTTATTTGAAAAAAACTTATTTTTTTTACTATCAAACCCACTTTGTGTTGATCAACAAACTGAGGGTTTGCCTATCAGTGATGTATTAAAATATCACTTTACATCAACTTGGGACTTTTTACCAAATTCAGTGACATAGAGCATAATCAGAAATTGCAATTCAACCAATGTAACACTTCTCAACCAAGTTATCTATGGATTGAGATATTACAAAATAATCTAAGTGAGAAGAGGTGCCACACAGTTGACTAAGAAGTGCATTCATGAGAAATTAAGAATAATTGTCTCCATAGATCAACCAAATTATATTCTTGAATGAAGAGAACTCCAAATCTGTGGATGATTTTTCTTACAGGTTTAATTTTGATTCACTAATGGACTAAATTAAAGTCCTTGGCTACATTATCTGGTTGACCTATAAATGAAAAAAAAAACCAAAACAATTATGCAAAATGTCTGGTTTATCTCCAATTGGTCCATAAAAAAATATCCAAGCCTTCTGTCTCTTAACTTCCAAAATTACTTAATTATCAGTATCCAAAAATTTATAAAATTGGAAAAATATTTATTATTGCTGCTATTTTCAAATTTCCACTTACATGAATCTGATGAACACAATTGTTAGTCAATAAGTATTTTTCCTCAAGAAGAAGACAGGTTTCTTGCAACCTCTCCCCATTGTCCCCATGCCAGTGAAACAACAACAATAAAGTCTAGGCTTCAACATATTCAATTTGTAAAAAAATATTATCCACTTAGATATATATCTCAGCACATTAACATTCCAGGGTATAAATACTGACATAATTTTAGATAAAAATATTAAAGGTAGATGATTTTATAGTGGAAAGATTGACCTTGATCTTGAGTCAAGGTCAGCCCCCAAAGAACAAAGTATTTAAAACTGTAACCATAACTCCTTGTTCTAATTTATACAAATAACCAATTAAAAAATGGAATAAAAATAAGAAAATAATTAAAAAAAACAATTAAACATGATTATAGGAGAAACCATGGTTACTGAAGGAAAAAGGCTACCAAAATTAGCTATAAAAGGAAAAAGGAAAAAAGAAGAAAACTTCTGATTAAAAAGCAAAAGTGTTTCTATAGGGACTTCCAGTGGAGACATTCCTAAAAAAAACAGACTTAACAAACCTTCCTCCCCCCTCCTAAACTGAGAATCTAGTCTCTAATCTAGCAATTAAAATTCTAATAAAAAGGTAAAACAAAAAAAATGGAAAGGGGGAAATTGTACTTAATAAATTGTATATGTAAAATAGACAAGATTTAAATGTCCTAACAGTTATATTTTTAATTTGTGGACTGCTGTGCTGTGTCAGCAACAATTTCAATATCTATACTTATTTTAATATAGTTGACAGCAGTTTCTGGATCATAAAATGTCTTCAATCTATTGGCCATTGGTTGCAGGGTGAAGAGAATAAGTCCTTCTTCCTTGTTGTCTGACAGTAACATGAATGTGATTGAATTCTTTACACTTTTTTTACAACCCTAGAAGGCAGTTCATTTATTTTTTTCCCAGTATATTCCAAAATAGTTTCCTGTCTGGATAACTGCAAAATGTTATCATGTTCAGATCTCCAAAAGACCTCCACTATGACAGGATTTGGACCATGAATACATTTAAATTTTGATTGAACATGATAATCAATCTCCTTGATCCAATTTAAACAATTCCTGAGATTGCTTGTCTTCCACATTTGTTGTTTATTCGTGACTTCGTGACTTCATGGACCAGCCCACGCCAGAGCTTCCTGTCGGCCGTCACCATCCCCAGCTCCCCCATGGTTGAGTCTGTCACCTCCAGAATATCATCCATCCATCTTGCCCTTGGTTGGCACCTCTTCCTTTTGCCTTCCACTTTCCCTAGCATCAGCTTCTTCTCCAGGGTATCCTGTCTTCTCATTATGTGGCCAAAGTACTTCAGTTTTGCCTTTAAGATCATTCCCTCAAGTGAGCAGTCTGGCTTTATTTCCTGGAGTATGGACTGGTTTGATCTTTTTGCAGTCCAAGGCACTCTCAGAATTTTCCTCCAACACCACAGTTCAAAAGCATCTATCTTCCTTCGCTCAGCCTTCCTTATGGTCCAGCTCTCACAGCCATAGGTTACTACAGGGAATACCATTGCTTTAACTATGCGGACCTTTGTTGTCAGTGTGATGTCTCTGCTCTTAACTATTTTATCAAGATTTGCCATTGCTCTCCTCCCAAGAAGTAGACGTCTTCTGATTTCCTGGCTGCAGTCAGCATCTGCAGTAATCTTTGCGCCTAGAAATACAAAGTCTGTCACTGCCTCCACTTTTTCTCCCTCTATTTGCCAGTTATCAATCAAGCTGGTTGCCATAATCTTGGTTTTTTTGAGGTTTAACTGCAACCCAGCTTTTGCACTTTCTTCTTTCACCTTCGTCATAAGGCTCCTCAACTCCTCCTCGCTTTCAGCCATCAAAGTGGTATCATCTGCATATCTAAGATTGTTAATGTTTCTTCCAGCAATTTTAACTCCAGCCTTGGATTCCTCAAGCCCAGCACGTCGCATGATGTGTTCTGCGTACAGGTTGAATAGGTAGGGTGAGAGGATACAGCCCTGCTGTACTCCTTTCCCAATCTTAAACCAGTCCGTTGTTCTGTGCTCTGTTCTTACCGTTGCTACTTGGTCGTTATACAGATTCCTCAGGAGGCAGACAAGATGACTTGGTATCCCCATACCACCAAGAACTTGCCACAATTTGTTATCATCCACACAGTCAAAGGCTTTAGAATAGTCAATAAAACAAAAATAGATGTTTTTCTGAAACTCCCTGGCTTTCTCCATTATCCAGCGGATATTGGCAATTTGGTCTCTAGTTCCTCTGCCTTTTCTAAACCCAGCTTGTACATCTGGCAATTCTCGCTCCATGAATTACTGGAGTCTACCTTGCAAGATCTTGAGCATTACCTTACTGGCATGTGAAATAAGTGCCACTGTTCGATAGTTTGAACATTCTTTAATGCTTCCCTTTTTTGGTATGGGGATATAAGTTGATTTTTTCCAAACTGATGGCCATTCTTGTGTTTTCCAAATTTGCTGGCATATGGCATGCATCATCTTGACAGCATCATCTTGCAAGATTTTAAACAGTTCAGCTGGGATACCGTCGTCTCCTGCTGCCTTGTTATTAGCAATGCTTCTTAAGGCCCATTCAACCTCACTCTTCAGGATGTCTGGCTCTAACTCACTGACCACACCGTCAAAGCTATCTCCAATATTATTATCCTTCCTATACAGATCTTCCGTATATTCTTGCCACCTTTTCTTGATCTCTTCTGCTTCTGTTAGGTCCTTACCATCTTTGTTTTTGATCATACCCATTTTTGCCTGGAATTTACCTCCAATGTTTCTAATTTTCTGGAAGAGGTCTCTTGTCCTTCCTGTTCTATTGTCTTCTTCCACTTCCGCACATTGCTTGTTTAAAAATAATTCCTTATCTCTTCTGGCTAACCTCTGGAATTTTGCATTTAATTGGGCATATCTCCCCCTATCACTGTTGCCTTTTGCTTTCCTTCTTTCTTGGGCTACTTCCAGTGTCTCAGCAGACAGCCATCTTGCCTTCTTGGTTTTCTTTTTCTTTGGGACGTTTTTTGTTGCCGCCTCCTGAACAATGTTGCGAACTTCTGTACCATAGTTCTTCCGGGACCCTATCTACTAAATCTAGTCCCTAAAATCTATTCTTCACCTCCACTGCATATTCCTTAGGAATATTAGTCTTCCACATTAGGAAACTTTAAAATATAGCAACATAGTTGACCTTGAATCTGAAACAATTTATCTTGGTAGGTGGCCAGGTCTTTTTTTCAGTTACAGGTAGTCCTTGGTTAGCGACGGCAATTGGGACTGGAATTGCCATTGCTAAGCAACGCAGTAATAAAGCGTGATGTCATGTGACCACCCTGCTTAGCAATGGCAGTCACGGCAGTCCTGGTTGCCATCGTTAAGTGAGGACTGTGCTGGTTGCTAAGTGAGAACCTCATGTGACTGTGACTTCCAACTTCCTCTCCATTGACTTTGCTTGTAGGAAGCAGGCAGGGAACGTTGGAAATCGCAATCACATGACTGTGGCTCATGTAGCTTGTGAAATCGCAATCACATGACTTGCAGCGGGGACACTGCAACAGCTGGAACTCCAAGGACAAGTCGTAAGTTCCCCTCATTCAGCACCATTGCAAGTTTGAACGATTGGTGTCAGGTGATCAAGAACAAGAACCACGCTGAGAAGGGTTTCCAACTCTAGTCTCTTTATTGTTCTTACCCTGTGAACAGAATCTTGCCAGACTAAAGCTACCTAATTAATCTAAGGGTAATAATTCCAAAGGGCTCTAGGGAGAGGCTACCTTGAACTTCTTAACCTTCCCAGCAACAGAGTCTGGACTTTGAAGACTCTTATCAGTCTGGAATGCTCTCTCCCCCTGGGAAACAGTATCCGTGCCGGAATGCACCACAATTGGTGAATGAATGGATGTAAGCCCAGGACTACCTGTATGTCTGTCATCTTCGAGGGTTGATATTCGCATCAAAGTTCTTTTGCATCTTTCTGCAAGTCTTCATACCTTCTTCCTAATACCTCCACTTTAAAAGCATTGTGTGAGAGTTCTCTGCTGAACATTGCCCAAAATTAGAAAGTTATTTTGCCCCAACTTCAAAAGAGAGGGAGCCAGTTTGGTGTAGTAGTTAAGGTATCAGGCTAGAAACTGGGAGTCCGTGAGTTCTAGTCCCACCTTAGGGATGAAGCCAGCTGGGTGACTGGGCCACTCTCAGCCCTAGGAAGCAGGCAATGGCAAGCCACTTCCGAAATCTTGCCAAGAAAACTGCAGGGACTAGTCCAGGCAGTCGCCAGGAGTCAACACTGACATGAAGGCACAAAACAACAACAAACTTCAAAAGATAACTCTGGAATCCAAATTGCCAAACACCCCCAACTGATACTCAAATAGGTATCAGACAGAGGAGGGGACGCGGTGGCACTGTGGTTTAATGATGCTGGAGTTTGCCGGCCAGAAATGGTCAACACTCCAACGGTTCAAGCCCAGCTCCGTGTGACGGAAATAAGCTCCCGTCATCTCATCCCTAGCTTCTGCCCACCTAGCAGTTTGAAAACACACCATCTGCAAGTAGATAAATAGGTACCCCCATTTCGGTGGGGGGAAACGCTGGCAGCGCTCTGTGCGGGGAGCAGGAACCAGTGCTGACTGAGGATCAGAGGAGAAAAAAAAGCCCAGATGAGCCAACTTCCTTAAAAAGGAATGCTGCTGGCCAGCTGAAGCAAAGCTAGCTCGCCCTCTTGTGGTGCATCAGTGCAAGAAAGACTAGCAACTATCGGCACCAGAATATCTACTGTGTAAAAAAAAAAAACATTGTAAGACTCCCTGGCAATGTGTGCCATACGCTAAATAAATAAATAATCCAACAGAGGAGTAGTAAATACTTTCTCAATAGAAGCAGTTTCTTCAGAAACTGAGACTAGAGTGGGTTGAACAATGGGCGGACAGGCTTGTTTCTTATTCTTACAAGTCATTTTATCTCTCCAAAATTCCAACCACAGTAAAGGATAGTACAATTAGCATTTCTGCTTACCAATTATTGTTAACAAGCAGTCCAAAATATTGTTTTCAACAGCTCACAGAGGGAGAGAGAAACAAACTGCAACTCAGCACATTGACACCCTGCCAAAAGTTCACAGAAATCAATTCTGGGACTAGTATTCTGAAAAATTTTATTACTCACTTGGACAAAAATATAGAGGAAATGATTAACACATCTGCAGTTAATTCAAAACTGGGTGGTGTATAGAAGTCAGAAATAAAATTCAGAATACCCTTGATAGGTTAGGGACAGATTTCAATGGACTGAAAATAACAGAATGAAGTTTGAGACAAATACACAGGTATGGAATATGAAGTACCTAGCTTGATAATGATACATTTTATAGGATCTTGGAAATGAAGTTGATCACAAACTACTTCAAGTATTGTGTCTAGTTCCAGGCACTGTACTATCATGAGGATTTAGAGAAACTGGAATAGGTATAAAGCACAATTAAAATAAGCAGAAGAGTGGAAATTTAAGTTCTGCAAGGAGAACTTAAACAGTGGGTTTGTAAGCACTTGGAAAGGAACAAGGTAATCACTAGAATGGGTTTGTTAAAAAGAGGTTGTTCCAAACAAATCTTATTGCTTTGTTTGACAAAGTAACTAGATAACTAGACCCAAGGGAATATTATGGATGTAGTACACTTAGACTTCAGTAAGGCATTTGATAAAGTTGACCATAGCCTCCTTCTTGATAAAATGGATCAGTGATGAGCTAACTACCAGATGTCACTGCTGTCTTGAGTTGATGAGACGGAAGTCCCACTTCTCTGCTATTCCCACCTTCTGCTCATTTCCCTTAATGCTCCAGGCTGATGCAAATTCTCTCAATGACTTAGAGAGGTAGATAGAAGGGTTGCTCAGCAAGTTTGCAGATTACACAAAGCTGGGGTGGATTTCCAAAACCTCAGAAGACAGGGTCAAGGTTCAAAAGGATTTTGATAGACTTGAAACATTGGGCCCTATTCAACAATATGCAGTTCCATGGCAAGAAATGAAGATTCTGCATTTAGGCAGGAAAGAACAGATACACAGATATAAGATAAGTGGTATTTGGCTCAGCAGTAGTAGATACAAGGATCCTGTGTATTATTGCTGGCAAAAGGACAAATACAAACTTGGGTTCCATTAACAGAAATCATGGGCAATTATAATTCTGCTCTGTGTTGAGCTGGTTATATTGCACCTAGAATATTATGTCCACTTCTTACCACCACAATACAAGAAGAATTCTGAGGAATGGGAAAGAGTGCAGAAAAAAGTGAGAAACATGGTGAGGGGCTTGAAGGCTAAATCCTATGAAGATTGGTTAAAGGAACTGGTAAAGTAGAAAAGGCTAAAGGGAGACATGATGGCCTTCCAATCCCTGAAGGGCTGTCACAGGGAAGAGAATGTGAATTTATTCTCCGTAGTATTCAAGGCTAGGACAAGAACCAATGGCTGGAAGCTTTAAGGTAAGAGATCCAAACCAGAAATGAGGAGGAATTTTCTGACCATGAAAGCTATTAAACAGTAAAACAGTGTGTCTCCTGGAGTTGTAGGTATTCCATTACTGGAAGTTTTCAAGAAAGGTTGGTCAGTCGTTTGTCTGGATTCACATGAGGATTCCTGCCCTTGGTAGGTTGCTTGACTAGATGACTTCCAAGGTTCCTTCTGACTCTATGATTCTAAGCCTATGTCAGATGACCAGACTTTCAATGCAGCATGTGACAGTGACATTGGGAGATTTCAATTATTCTGACAAGAGTCAAAAGGCAAAAAAAATCCTGTCCATCCTTGCTGACAGACACACTTGTCAGAAGGTGAAAGAAGGAACAAGGACATCTGCTAGCCTGGCCCTAATTCTTATCAACAGGGAGGAATTGGTAGAAGAAATGAAGGTAACTTGGGAGAAGTTGAATTTACTCCTGAATTTATGATAATAAGCAGCGGAGGAACAGAGAAGTCCCATCTTTGTATACTGAAGTTTAGGAGAGCAGATTTTGATTAACTCAAGATGGTATGTAGGTCAGATCCAATGGCTTAAAATCCTTAAGAAATATTGGGGAAGGATGGAACTCCTACAAAACTGAAGGTGCCATTGCAAACAATTCCTACCAGAATGAAATGGGAGACTTCTAAAGAGACCAGCGTGGATACACCCAGAGCTTTCCAAAAAGCTGAAAAGAAAAAGGATATGCATGGGAAATGGAAGGAAGGGCAGATAAGCTAAAGAACGATATAAGGTAGTTTCATAAACTGTATAGGGATTGTGTTAGAGAAATGTCAAAATAACAACAAAGGATTTTTTGGGTATACCAGAAATCAAAGGGAAGGCAAAGGCTCTGAAAAAGGAAAGATTCTAGCCTCTGCCCTGAAGAGGAAGATGTGGCAGTTGGTGGTGATTGGAGGGATTGAGTAAGCAATCTGTTGGCCACAGAGCCTATTAAGAGAAATCTGCTGCCTTCCTGGAGCACATATTCAAGATGAGATGGGAAGACTTCCAAGATTCTTTAAGCTCATTGACAAATAACTATTCTTAGTGGGAACAAAGATAACATAGCCTAGAAGACACTGCAAGGGACTATGAAATGTTGTGCAGGAGGCCAAGGAGATGAGTGTGTGCAGGTGGTAGGGTTTTTTACTCCTTCCTGTAAAGGATGTGGCCTGGGAAGAGAGAGAATATTGGAATTAAACAACTGGCTATGCAGATAGTGTCAATGGGAAAGTTTTGGATTCTTTAACAATGCTATATGCTTCCAAGAGGGGGACTCTTGGTAAGATACAAGCTGCACCTAATAACAACTAGAAGAATGTGTTTGAAATATACTTTGCAAACCTGATCCTGAGGACTTTAAACCAAGTGTGGTGAAGGAAGAAGAGAACCCAGAAAATAATGCAATGCCAAATATTCAGAACAGGACAGGGAGGGGAATGCAGGATGTAGAGGCACTAAATAATGACAATGTAAATAGAACATCTGCACCCACCACAAAGTCTTGCTATGTTGACTCATCAGGGTGATGGTGGAGTATTCCTGGGAAGAATGAGTGAAGAGTATATGAGTGAACCAGCAGGGTACCCAAGGCCTGAAGATCATCCCAGCTGCCCAGTTAAAGCAAGAATGTCCCTGTGTCAGGCAGCAGTGATATAGGAAGATGCTGGAGGTGGATAATAACTTCAGTGACAACCGAAGGGCATTGTTTGATACATTTCCTTCTCTTTTTCTTATGCCTTGCCTTTAAATTACCGCCTAGAGTTAATTATGATTGGAGTATTATACAACTGTTATACATACATACATACATACATACATACATACATACATACATACATACGCTTACTATTACTGTACTAAAGGACCTAAAATCTGTTTAAAATTCCCAGCCGTAATTATGATGTCTACATCCAACGCAAAATAAACTGTTCAAAAATCTGTGTAATGTATCTGGAGACTCTTGTGGATCATAACAATTAATAAAAGCAATATGTTGACTTACGTAATTAAGAACCAAATTATAAAGCATTAAATAACCAATATTTCAAAAATGCCCTTTTAGATAAATTATTTCTTGTTCTACCATGAGTTTGGAGAACTTGTGAATCAAGACTGCTATAGCTCTTGCAGATTTTGAATATCTAGTTGTGTATGTTTGACCTACCCACCTCTGGATAAAACATCTAGTATTGAGTTCCTTGTAAAAAAAAATAATTTCAAGTTTTATAGCCTTTTTGTAAAACTACAAAACTAATGAAAAATCCATGCCCATGTTTGACCTAAGGAGGTCAGGAATAATTAGAAAGAGAAAAAGCTGTATCTGAAATGATTTTTTTAAAATTTAACAAAGTAATAAAAAAATTAAAAATAATGGAAAAAGAAATAGAATTTAAAAGTCTCAAGTTTCTTTATTTTAATCATTGACTAGCCAAACAAAGCTTTGAAGAGTAAAGTTACTTTGTTTTAAGTTTAGGTTCACCTTCCTCAAAATTCCCCAACTCTTTATATCTCAGCCAGTTCGGTTTTCCAATCATCTCTCTTCTAAAAATGGCTTCCTGAGGTGATAACCACAAAGGTATATTAGGAGACAGTCTTGATTTATATTTATTCAAAATCCTCAATATGGCATGCCTAACAAAATGATTTTTAAAATCCTTATTAACCTTAACTCTATCATACCATAAGTAGGCGTGCCATCCAAATCTCAAGTCATGTCCTTCCAACTCCAATAACTTCTTATTCTTCAGAGTCACCCAGTCCTTCATCCAAATCAAACAACAAGCATCAAAATACAAATTCAAATCAGGTAACCCCCCTCTTTCTTTGGCATCTTGCAACAATTTATACTTAATTCTTGGTTTCTTTCCTTGCCAAATAAACTTAGAGATGTCCTGTCATTGTTTAAATGGTGCATCTGTTGACAAAATTGGTAAAGTCTGAAATAGAAACAACATCCTAGGTAAAACATTAATCTTAATCACAGAAATCTGACCCATGAGTGATAACTGTAGATTATCCCATCTTAACAAGTTTTTTTATATCATTCCAAACTTTGGCATAGTTATTTTCAAACAACATACAGTTTATGTTTGATAATATCACTCCCAAATATTTAACCTTTTTTTCAATTTTAAAACCAGTCTTACCCATCAACAATTCCTGGTTTTGCAACGTCATGTTTTTAACCAACATCTTTGTTTTTTGTTTATTAATTTTAAAGCCAGCTAATGACCCAAAATCCTTCAATTTCTTCATCAAATGTTGAATATCACTCAAAGGGTCTTGTAAGATCAAAACTAAATCAAAGCAAAGGTTCTCAGTTTAAAAATTTATTTTTTTATCTTTAAGCCCTTTATCTTGTCATCTTGTCTAATGTTTCTGTTTAACACTTCCAGCACTAAAATGAAAAGCAAAGGTGACGGAGGACATCCCTGTCTTGTTTCTTTTTGTATATGACACGGTTTAGTTAGTTCGCCATTGACAACAATTATGTGACTTCTGAGGTGTATAAATTGACTTAATTCCTTGAATAAAATTTTCTCCAAAATCCATATTTTCCAAAACTTTAAACATAAAGGACCAATTCAAATTATCAAAGGCTTTCTCTGCATCTAATAAAATGTGGGCCACTTGCTGTTTGTTGTGATACTGTAAGTATTCTATAATGTCTAATACTATTCTTATATTGTCTCTTACAGTAATTGTCTTTTGGATAAGAACCCACATGTATGAATCATGTATGAATTCCTGAAGAATCTTCTTCAATCTATCAGCCAGTATTGAAGCAAATATGTTATGATCATTATTCAACAGTGAGATCGGTCTGTAATTCTTAGTTAAAGTGGATCTTGACCCTCTTTTGGTAAAAGTGCAATATTGGCCTCTTTCCAAGAATCCAGCATTGCAGAGCCCTGCAAAATAGAGTTAATCAGTTTTTGAAAAGGTTGGAGAATTTGATGTTCAAAACATCTGTAATACAAGGTTGGCAGTACATCTGGGCCCAGTTTAGATTTTTTTTTATAGCCTCCACTATTTCAAAGGTAGTTATAGGACGATTCATTAATATTTTCTGTGACTGTGTAAGTTTTGGTACCCATAACAATTAAAATGGTATGTTTTTTTTAAATATGGAAGTGAATTTGGGTGAAACTATAGAGTAATGAGTTAATATACATAAAAATACCTAACATAAAATATAATATGATTATATCACTAAAATCTATAGGTAAACCATATTTAATAATTAATATAATAATAATTAATACAATATTAATATTGTTACTATAGGGACTGTAATGTTATACAGGTAGTCCTCGCTTAATGATGGTAATTGGGACCAGAATTTCTGTTGCTAAGTGATAAAGTGCGACATCATGTGACCACATTGTTTAGCAACGGCAATCCCAGCAGTCCCCGTTGCCATCATTAAGCAAGGATTATGGGCCATTAAGTGAGGACCTCCTCGTGACTTCCTGCCACCTTCCAACAAGCAAAGTCAGTGGGGAAACCAGCAGGAAGTCGCAAGTTCTGGGCAGCTCGCAAGCAGGCTGGTGGATGGGTAAGTGGCTGTTACAGTACAGCGTGAGCGGGGCCAGGCTGGGGTTGGCTGCTGCCAGGTGCAGCAGGGTGTGCAGGTCTTTATTTATTTATTTATTTTATTCAATTTATATGACCGCCCATCTCCCCCAACGGGGAACTCTTTGATCATCCCTCCTAGGAAACTCCCCACTACAATAAGGCAGCACAGCAGGAAATTTGGGAGAGGAGAAACAATGACTTTTATTTACTGGGCTTACATGCTGCTCCAATGATTATCATCTCTAAGCTGTGCACTTCTATTAATCAGGGTGAGTTAATAGCAATAATTACAATAATAAAGTTAAAAATGATGATACAAAAGTAAAATAAAATCTACATTATACAATGGGGAATATAAATCACATTAATCAAACATCCTACTACAAGATGGAACAACACTACAACATCTTAGCCTTAAGGCCTCCTGAAATAGCCAGATTTGTGTGGCCTTCCTGAATTCTTTTTTTTTTAAAATATATTTTTATTAAGAATTTTAATTACAATAGTAAAAACTAATACAAACTAAACTTAGAGAAAGAGAAGATAATGGAAAAAAAGAATAAAAAGAGAAAGAAAGAAAGAAAGAAAGAAAGAAAGAAAGAAAGAAAGAAAGAAAGAAAGAAAGAAAGAAGAAAGAAAGAAAGAAAGAAAGAAAGAAAGAAAGAAAGAAAGAAAGAAGTGAGTTCCAACCTTCATCACAACAAGTACAAACAAATTTAATAACTCTCCACCCCCTATAAGGTGACAAACATATACAGTATCTCTTTGTCACCACCGCTGTCTTCTGGTCCTTGTCTACTACCACAATGTCTGGTTGATAGGCCAGTACCTGGAAGTCCCACAGGATCTTAGCCCTGTTATTCTCCTTCTGTGGAATCTCCCATCTGGACTTGGGAGGGTCTAGCCCATACATTGTGCAGATGTTCCTGTACACAATGCCAGCTACTTGGTTGTGCTGTTCAGTGTATGCTGTTCCTGCTTGCATCTTACACCTGGCCACTATGTGTTGGACTGTCTCTGAGGCCTCTCTGCACAGTCTGCACCTCGGGTCCTGTCTAGTGTGGTAGACCTCTGCTTCTATGGATCTGGTGCTTAGTGCCTGTTCTTGTGCTGCTATGATCAGTCTTTTAGTCCAGCTCTTTCCAGCCACTGGTAGGATTTCCCAAGGTCAACCACCTCAGTTATCTGTCAATGGTACATCCCATGCAGGGTCTTGTCTTGCCACGGCACTTCCTCTGCTTGATCTTCCTTCCATGTCTGCTGCTGCCTCAAGCATTCTCTCAGCAGCTCATCTTTGGGTGCTATCTTACTGATGTACTCCTGGATGCTCTAGGTTTCATCCAGGCAGTGGCTTTGACACTCATTAGACCCCGCCCACCCTCTTTCTGCCTGGTGTACAGTCTCTGGGTGTTCAACTTCGGGTGGAAATCTCTGTACATTGTGAGGAGCTTCCGCGTCTTCACATCAGCAGCCTCCATGTCCTCCTTTGGCCAGCACACCATACCGGTAGGGTATCTGATGACTGGTAGGGCATATGTGTTGATGATGTGGATCTTGTTCTTCCCATTGAGCTGGCTCTTCAGGACCTGTCTTATCTTTTGGTGGTACTTGGATGTTGCTGTCTTCCTTGCCTCCTCATTGTGGTTTCCATGTGACTGTGGGATACCAAGGTACTTGTAGCTGGTCTGTATGTCTGCTATGTGGCCTGCTGGTAGTTCCACCCCACCAATTCTACCCTGGCCACACTTCTCTAGTCCGAATGACATCCCAATGTCCTAACTGTAGATCCATGTCAGGTGGATCAGCGAGTCGATGTCTCGTTCATTCTTAGCATACAGCTTGATGTCATCCATGTAGAGGTGGCGGCTGATGGTAGTTCCACTCTTGAACTTGTATTCATATCCAGTCCTTGTGATTATCTGGCTGAGGGGGTTCAAGCCTATGCAGAACAGCAGTGGGGACAGTGCATCACCTTGTTATATACTTGATGGCCACTTGTGCGAGCTGTCTTGAGTTGACTTCCAGTGTTGTCTTCCACAGTTCCACTGAGTTCTTGAGGAAGATCCTTAGTGTCCTGTTGACTTTGTATAGTGCCAGGCATTCACAGATCCATGTGTGTGGCATTGAGTCATAGGCTTTCCTGTAGCCAATCCAGGCTGTGCTCAGATTAGTGTGTCTAGATCAGGGTTTCTCAACTGGGGTTCCACAGAACCCTAGGGTTCCGTGAGATGTCACTAGGGGTTCCCTGGGAGATCAAAATTTATTTTAACAAAGCAGACACAAAAACTGAATCAAAGCCCTCCAACCTCCAACACTGGGTTGGCCTGCTGGAGCGTGCGTGGACCCTGGGTGGGATTACAACGGCTGTAGCGTATACCAGTTCATTGGTTTGATATATGGTGGTAGTGGGGATTGCCATGAGGGCTCTGTTGGCATCTTCTAGCATACTATCTGATGGTACTTCACCACTGAGCCGTGGTAATCAGTCTCGAGGGTTGACTGTAGCTAGTTTATCCATGATCTTATGCCTATCAGCTGCTGTGCTCTGTAATGGAACGTGGCAGTGATGTTCCAGCTTCAGGTGTTGGCTGCACCTCAAGTTGTTCTTCTGGGTCTTCTTGAATCTGGGATATAATGTGTAGTTGGTCTATCTCAAGTTGTGAGAGCAGCTTCCTCTTCACTATGTTGAAGTGTTGGGTAACTAGCTGTTTCTCAGTGTGGATGTACTGTAGGTCTTCTGTCCATCCATAGTTCCCTCATACGTTTCATATATCCCCTCTCATTAGGTCTACTGTTGTAGTAGCATTCCATCAATTCCAGGTTCTCTTCTTTCGTCCATGCATGGCTTGTTCCAGTAGCCCACTTATCGTCAGATTGTCATGATTCCCCAACATCTGGCATGGACCTTGTTAATCCGGGTGACGTCCGAGCCGGCATGACTCTCTTAGTTCATGTCACTCTCATATCTGAGGTAGGCAGGTGAAGCGTTAGGAGGTCTTTGCCCAAGGACCACTACTGGTAAAGTAGGTACCAGCCTGGATTTGAACCCCGGTATCCCATATACAGTATATACAGTATATACAGTGGCTGACCATACGTCCCGTTTTGAACGGGACAGTCCCGTTTTTTAAACAATTCCGGAGCATCCCGTCATTTTAATAAAAATACCTATTTTGTCCCGTTATTGAAAGTTCCCGCGGCAAAGGAAACATGGCCAGCCTATCCAAGCGGGGTTTTTCACAATGGCGCCGTCCGGGGTTTGCATCCGACCACGTGGCTGAGGAAATTGTATAGCAGCCGAGATTAACTGCACGAGCACAAACGTCGCTTTTGTCCCCCGCTTATTCTTGCTGCTGCTCAGGCTGCCTTCTGCTTGCAGCCTCCTCCGGCTTCCCTGTCTTTAATCCCTTGCAGAAATGTCAGGCAGGGAGAAAGCATTGGCTTTAACTCCCAAGGAGGGAGGCTTGGCAAGCCGCTATAGATCAGGAACAGTGTGCTGTAGATGCAGGCAGGCAGGGAGGCTGGAAAAGGGAAGGAAGGAAGGAAGGAAGGAAGGAAGGAAGGAAGGAAGGAAGGAAGGGAGGGAGGGAGGGAGGGAGGAAGGGAGGAAGGAAGGAGAGGGGGAGAGAAGGAAGGAAGGAGAGGGGGAGAGAAGAAAGGAAGGAAGAAGAGGGGGAAGAGGGAAGGAGGAAGAGGATAAGGAGGGACAGAAGGAAGGAAAGGTGAGGAAGGAAGAGAGGGGGAGAGAAGGAAGGAAGAAGAGGGAGAAGGGAAGGAAGAAGAGGGGAAAGAAGGAAGGAAGGGAGGGAGGGAGGGAGGGAGGGAGGATATAAGTGAGAGCAATACACTATGGCTGTGCAGCTCTTTGGATCGCGAGGTACAAGGAAGCTTCTAAACCTGCTCTTAGAAGCATCTTTTTGCCTTTAAATCCAAAGAGCAACCGAACCATGGTTTATAACATGCAACCTCCTTGGTGGTCCCCTGCAAAGACCTCCAGAAAGGGTTAGCCAATCAACCTTTTCAACATGACTGAAGGGGGAAATCATTACCTTCAGGACTGGGCAGTAATATTATCTATGGCACCCATTAAAGGTACATTAAAGCAATCTGAGCTTTCCACAAGGCCCCATCCCCTCCTTTTGGAGCGTGTCCCTCCCAGCGCACGTTCGAGGGTCATGTGCAATCCTTCAGTTGCAATCCTTGGTGGGACACCCTCGTTCTGGGAGCTGGATTTTGCATAACTAGTTCCACCAAACTCAGCTGGACCCTCTTCAAAGGGATTGGCGATTCCAAAGCCCATGAGGTCGGAGGCGGGTGGACCCCAAAGCCCATGCCAGAAGGAAGCCCGCAAATGAGATCTGCAAAGACCCTAAAAATGCTGGAATGCTGAACAGGATTCTGTTTCTCATCCTCCTCAAACAAAGACATCCAAGCTCCAGGCTCAACATATCAACTCTGGCTTTTGAGATTTCCCCAGCCATTGGCCCCAAGCTTTCAACTCATCTTCACCTGCAGTGAGGACTAGAAGCATGCTTGCTTTTGGAAGAGAAGAAAGCTGAATTGTGTCCCCATTACCATTCAACACATTCTTCTCACCAGTGGAGATCTCAAAGCCAAGAAGAAGGGAAGAAAATACAGCCTCCTGCTGTAATTTCCCCCCAAACCACAATATACAAAGCAAGCCAGAATTTGGAGAAACTTAGTGGAAACTGGCTAAGACCTTTGAATTCCTTTTCAATCATTGTATCTGTCTAAAACAGTGTTTCTCAACCTCAGCAACTTTGAGATGTGTGGACTTCAACTCCTAGAATTCCCCAGCCAGCATGCATGCTGGCTGGGGAATTCTGGGAGCTGAAGTCCACCCATGCTGGCTGGGGAATTCTGGGAGTTGCAGAGGTTGAGAATCCCTGGTCTAGAATAGCCTAGTCCAACTTATCCATAAGCCTCTCTGGATCATGAACATCATGATATGATCCCGCAAAGTTCTGGTCTTGGTCTTCTGCAATCAAAACCATGAAGTCTCACATGATGCCTTGAAGAGTAAATTATATTTTTTTCCTCCTGTGCACGTTTGTGGACAGCTGGACCATGAGTGTGGGGGCGGATTTAGATTTGGAGAAAGTTGTGCAATAAAAAATTGCTTCGTCTCTTCCGAGACATGAGAATCCTTTCCCGGATCTCTCTATCTCTCTTGCACGCTGGCAGGGTTTGCATAGATGGGAGACGCTCGCTCGGAAGACGAAATTAAAACCATTACGATGCAGGCAACTCTGTTTTAAAAAAAGGGGAGGCTGTGCTTGAAATTTTTTGTTATGCAGGGGGCTACGTGTTTTCATGTGCTGTGCAAACGGCTGCGTGGCCATTTGCAGCCTATGGGGAACATTGTCCAAACAGAGTGCAAAAGATTAGGAGAAACACTTGGGCCCCATCGAATAATCCGGGTAGGAAGTGTGCCAGCCTCACAAAACAAAAAAAAAGCTGAGAAAACTTCCCGCTTGTCTCTAGCAATCGTTCCATATTCCTCCTCTTGTCCTAATAAGGGAGGGGGGAAAATCTATTTTAACCCTAGAGTGGGAAATAAACATCCCTCTTTTTCATTAATTCCTTCTCGCAAAGCTAGACAATCTCTTTGCTGCTATGGTTTTAATTCTATTTTTTTTCCGGTTTCCAGGGGATATAAGGTCTCTTAATGCACCTATTCCACTTTGAGGAAGGGCATTGAAAACAAGCACACACCTGCACAATTGTGCCCCTGAATTTTTTGCTGTGCAGTTTTGGCCGTGGGACCTCGGTGGGGCTTGAAAAAAGGGCCTGGGATTTACAGAAGGCCATAAACCCTGGTTGGCTTATCCTGTTTTAGCTAGTGGTGTCCCTTTCTCTATAAAGATATAGATATAACTGTAGATTAGTTATACAGTGTGTGGGATATTGAGAGCCAGTTTGGTGTAGTGGTTAAAGCAACGGGCTAGAAATCGTGAGGCCGTCAGTTCTAGTCCTGCCTTAGGCACAAAGTAGGCTGACCATACGTCCCGTTTTGAACAGGACAGTCCCTTTTTTTTAGCATTTTTCAACCGTCCCGTCATTTTGATAAAAATCTCAATTTTGTCCCATTTTTTAAACCCGGCGGGAATGGTGCGGAAGGAGGATCCAAGCCGGAGCTGCTGATTGGAGGCAACCTGGAAGAGGAAGCCCTCCTGCTATCAGCGCATGGCAAAGGAGGGCGGAGAGGCGGAGAGGGGGGCGATTGGCTAGACGGGAGCCAATTGCATGGACCAGGGGTGGGGTTTGCAGGCGGGAGCCAATCATGCGGACTGGGGGGTGGGGTTTGCAGGCGGGAGCCAATTGCACGGACCGGGGGGCGTGGACCTGTCTTTTTCATGAATACGGAATATTACATAAGACCCGGTCCTGTTTTGCCATCCCAATGTCCCGTTTTTGCCTCAAGGAAATATGGTCAGCCTATATACAGTATACAGTATATACATATATAGTTTTTTTCTTCCTTTTCTCTTTTTTAGCAATCATTTTTTCTTTTTGTTCTGTTTTATGAAATACAGGCAAAAGAAACAAAATAAAGAATGGACAAACTGAGATCTGTCCATAACCATTGTATTCTGGACCAACTGTAGCTTCCAGGTAGTTTTCAAGGGCAGCTCCATGTATGTTGCAATAGTCGAAACAAGAAGGGACTAAGGTATAAGTGACTATGAAGAAAACCTCCCGCTCCAGGAGGGGTTTAAGTTGTTTATAAAATGAAGCTTAGCAAAGGCCTCCTAGCCACAGCTGTTCCCTGTTCCTACCCTGTTCACAGCTATGAATCAGGTAGGACCACCAGATTACAAGCTAGTTCTGTACAGGGGAGTGTGACCCCATCCAAGACTAACAATGGAATCTCCCTGAAATCAGATAGCTTCTGGACCCAAAGCTTCTCCATTTTGCTGGGATTGGCACCAGGACAGCATCTCAACAATAATACCTTCTAACCCAGAGTTAATATGTGAAGCTGGGTATCATTTGCATGATACCTGATCTAACCTCAACCAGCAGCTTGAGAAGGTATTGGTATCTCACAAGGAAGGAGCCTTGGGCTCTCTCTCTCTCTCCTCCCACTAACTGGGATTGTGCCTTTAGGAAGGTGAAGAAGGGGGCGTGGTAGCTCAGCGGGTTAAACCGCTGAGCCGTTAGTCTGCCGACCATAAGGTCGGCGGTTTGAATCCGCGTGGCGAGGTGAGCTCTCGTCACTAGCCCCAGCTTCTGCCAACCCAGCAGATCGAAAGCTAAGGCAAGTAGATAAATGGGTACCACTTACGTGGGCCAATTTGCTGGCGTCCTTTCGGACGGTCGCCCTCGGACCGAAGAAGAACTGGTGAATCCCGTGGATGGCGGCAGAGGACGGCGGATCTCGAAAATGACAACTTCCTGGACATCAGCAGCCGGCTCGGAAGCGAGGGATTCTGGGGCATGTAGTCCGATACCTGCGGATGAAGAGCTGGTTCCCTCACCCTCTCCCTAACGCGCAGGTAAACATTGTTAAATATATATGCTGTATAATATAATATGTATGAATTTCAATGAATGTAAGCCGCCTAGAGCCCTCCGTCTAGGGAGGGGACAGGCGGGGTATAAATACGTAAATAAATAAAAATAAATAAAGAAATAAAGAAGTATTACAATACCATGCCCCCCCTTTTCAATCCGTGAAAGTGGTCAAACCCCCTCCCCCAGTGATTGATATATTAAAAACAGCTGTGCGATCAAGCAATACTAGGAGGGTTGCATTCCTCCTATTACATTTTTGCAGAGGTCATTAACAAGTGCAATAAATGTAGTCTTGCTACCAGACCCAAGCCTGAAAGCAGACTGGAATAGGTC
The DNA here is from genome assembly GCA_023362775.1 of Charina bottae. Taxonomy (NCBI): domain Eukaryota; kingdom Metazoa; phylum Chordata; class Lepidosauria; order Squamata; family Charinaidae; genus Charina; species Charina bottae. The sequence goes on along the minus strand of JALMGJ010000028.1, from coordinate 2,711,900 downwards.
TAGATAATCTATTTATTTCAAGATCTCTCTGTATTAAAAGAACTATTGTACCAAAAATACAGGGGGTCCTCCTGGACTCACGACTCCTGCTCTTTGAGCAGGTGGCAGTCGTGGCCAGGAGGGCCTTTGCTCAACTTCATGTTGTGCACCAGTTATACCCTTTCCTGGATCAGGAAGCCCTCTGGTCAGTCACTCATGCTTTAGTTATCTCCCGTATAGATTATTGCAATGTGCTCTACATGGGGCTACCCTTGAAGAGTATCCGGAAGCTACAGCTGGTTCAGAATGTGGCCACGCGAGTAGTCTTGGGTGCCCCAAAGATGGCACATGTTAACACCTTTGCTACAGGAGCTGCATTGGGTGCCAGTTTACTTCCAGGTCCAATTCAAGGTATTGGTTATCACCTTTAAAGCCCTACATGGCATGGGTCCAGGTTACCTGAGGGACCGTCTCACCCCCATTACATCGACCCATCCCACCCGGTCAGGCAGAGAGGGCATGTTACAGACCCTGTCCATGAGAGACTGTCAACTGGCGGGGCCCAGGAAGAGAGCCTTCTCTGCCATAGCCCTTGCCCTGTGGAACACTCTTCCCCCAGAGGTGAGGCAGGCCCCCAATCTCCTGGCCTTCCGGAAAGAGATGAAGACCTGGCTCTGCCATCTTGCTTGGGGCGGGAGGAGGGGTAATCAATCCTGGGGGTGGTTAGTGCCCTGAAGAATTACATGAATTTAAATTAAGAACTTTTTAACATCTCCATCTTGGATTTTATATTTATATTTATATTTATATTTATATTTATATTTATATTTAAGAATACTGTTTTTATTGTATTTTAACCTGTATTTATCTTAGTTTTATTGTAAACCACCCAGAGTTGCTCTTTGAGTGAGATAGGCAGTGACGAAATTTGAAATATAAATTAAAATAAATATCATGTTTCTCGAAGGATACTGACAAGTTAGAAAAGGCTCATGGGAGGTCTTGAGAAAGTTAGAAAAAGTTCATAATACAGGGACTTGAGGACATGTCTTATGAGGGTAGAATGTGTTGGAGATTCTGGCAAATCCAGCATGCCTCATCAGCATATGGATGGCTGCTCTAGGATGCAAGCTCTCCATGCTTTTTGAGGAAGCTGTTTCTCGCCACTCCCACTTCCTCTCTCTCTCTCTCTTCCTTCGACTGGGAGCAAAGCACACGACTGTGCGCTGCTCCATCTTAGGCCAGGATGGGCCTAGGAGATTTCCCCCCCTTTCTACACGCATCTCTTGCCAGCAATGAGGGGCAAGAGTTAATTAAGTTTAGGGAACAGAAAGAATAAATGGAACATCATTTATCTACTGAAAATGCTGTACCTGCAATGAATAAACGTAAGGACTCTTTTGTACTTACTTTTCATACCTGCCATGTCTAAGTGTGTGTTTCTTTATGCTAAGGTGGGCTAAGGGTGTAAGATTAACCTGGATCTCTCTAATATGCTCATGGGCTCTGTTTTTAAACAATATTCTTTTTCTGTACACAAGCTTAGCAGCTCTGCTCCATTTCAGTAGTTCTAACAGACTGCTAAATGGGCTTCAGGATGAAGGAACTTGATATGTTCAGTCTAGAGAAAAGAAGACAGCAGGAAGACATGATATCAGTGTTCAGGTATGTAAAAGGGTGCCATAAGAAAGATAGTCAGGAATTATTTTCCACAGATACAGAAATTAGGACCAGAAATAATGGATATACAGTAAGTTGCAACTACATATATTTTATTTAAATATAAGGAAAAAATTCCTGAGAGTAAGATCTGTACAACAATGGAACAATTGACCTATGGAGGCTGTGGGTTCTTGTGATAAGTTCTCCATCTCTGGACGTTTTAAAGAAGATGCTGACAACCACAACAAACCTAGACTACAATATGTACTCTTCTTTGATGATCTTGATAATCTAGTGTTTACCAAAATTATAACCTTGTTTATCAAAATTAATTTCAATTATTGATTTGAATTACTATTTAATTCATCCTGAATTCTGAGAGAAATATTGTGCATATTGATTGATGCTAATACATTTTCTATTAGATATTGTGAAAAAGAAAATAAAAATTTAAGATCAGAGACTGATTTGGCCACAAGTCAATAAGCTGGAAGGGGCTTTTGCATGATCCCAAGTTTTCATGAAATTCAAGATTCAGAACAGGGCAAAAGAATCAGAGAGCACTCATAATCTTATTTTCATCCTCCCAGCTACAGAGAGAAACCCATGTCATCCTCCCTCCCTCCCCCTCGGATTTTTAACATAGAATTTCTACACAACTGTGACTGAAGACAAAAGCTGATGATCAACTTTGTTACAGTATGATTATAGGTTTTAAAGTTCAATGCTAATGTATATCATTGAAACAAAATAACAGAGGTTGAGATTCACTGAAATGTCAGAATTGAATATGTAACCCCTAATTATTCATTTACTCATTGTCTATTTCTGTACTAATTTCAGCACAGGAACATAATTTTGCAGCTAAAACGTCATGACCCAGAAGGCAGTTAAACAGCTGTGTAAGTAGGACAGCAGTTTTTTTTACAACTCACTAACAGAAATCCTGCAGCCTAAGAATAATAATAATTTAATAAATGTCAAAATATCCACTTTATAAATGAGGCTGCAGAACTGGGGTCCTCACTGTGGCAGCACTGGACCCCCGTCTGCCTGTGGGTACCTCTGGTGGTACTTCTTTCCTGATTTAGATATATAGATAGATAGATCTGTAAGGCAGCCAAACTATGGATAAAACTCCAGGTTGCCTATTTAAAAAAGAAGGCAGCCCAAGCTTTGTTTTGAAGGAAGCCCATCTAACCAGGAGGAAAAAAGAAAAGAAAACTTAAGCAGGGAATTACAGGCAGCTTCTTAGGAAATTTGAGGTGGTGCCAGGTGGTGAGGCACAGTAATGCTAGAATGCCCAGTAAGAGATTTCTGTCTCTACAGAGTTAAGGTCGCCCACCAGGAGCTACCACAGGGTATGCTTGCTACAGTTTATTGTTTGAATTAAAATCTCCCTCAGGGTTATTGTTCAGTAAGTATGATATCTCAGCTACATAGCCAGCTTTACACTCAAGGAAGTGAATTGGATGGTTCGGCCCTGAATCTTGAATTTTGCCTGGGAAAATCTGGAAGGACTATTAGACTACATAATCTGATGAGGTCACCAGGTCCATAAGAAAAAACCCTTTCTAATTAACAAGTAATCAATGGGAAGCCTGCCCTGTCTGTTATAGCCGGGAATGTACTAAATAAGGCTACATATGCATCACAGCCCCAATTTGCATGGACCAGGCCTGTTGAATTTAAAACCAAGGTTGAAAACTCAGGGATAAGAACCAGAATGATTATTATTGGTTATTTGGTCATAAGGGCCCCAGAATTGCCATTCACAGAGCAGCTTAACTGCACTGGTCAACTGAGTGGGAGGCTCTTTTCAGATATGATCGGTGATGGATCAGATGGAACTTCCCTACTTTGCTGTAATTCCTTGAGGGTAGACTCTTAGGGATGGGAGTGAAAATGGGCCTATTATATTTTTTTGGCACATTGTTCCTCAATTTTCTTTGCCAAGATTTTTGGCTTCTGAAGATTAAATCAGATTATAAGAACATTAAATCAGATTATAAGAACATTCTGATTTGATTATAAGAGACAAATGATTTGTTGTAGAGGGGTGTCTTTGAATCAAGTGCATAATATTTTTCTTGCACAATAGCATTCTGGATCAAACCAGTTAAATCTGGTGAGCTGATTATTTCTGGAGGGCAATTTATTTGTTAGAAAGTTTTTTTTAACATGGAACACAGATTAGCGTATCTGACCAGCACATCGTTGGAATCTTCAGTAGGTGAGGAAATAATCTTTTCCCAAGTCTGAGCATGCTCTGAATTCAAGAAAGTAGATAATGCATTGGTGTTCACCTTAGCTCATTTGAGGTGCCTATCTTGACTCACTTCAAGGTTAGCTAGCAGCTTTTTTATTTAGCATATGGCTTGATTTTATTAAGCAAGTCGATGGGTCTATAATTGGCAGGGTCTAATCTATTTCCTTTGTTTTTATGGAGATAAGAATGGCCTGGCTCCATTCAGTAGGAAAACATGCTGACCTGTTCATGTGGGTGAATTGGACAACCAGTACTAGAACCCACCAATCCTAGTTCTTTCTTAATAATCCCAGAGGCATGAAATTCCTCCTGGGGCTTTTTCAGGTTTTATTTGTGAAAGGAACTCCTTGACTTCAGAAGTGGACATGGGAGACCAGTCGGGAAGAACATTTTGAGAATAAGTCAGGGCTGAATTGTCTAATTATTCAATTGTGAAAATAACCTGGAAAAAACATGCAAGTCTCTCTAAGTGCCTGTATCAATCAATGTGTGTGTTGGGGTGGGGGGATAAAGTTATTTTCAAAACAGAATCCACACCAGGAAAGACTTTCTCTCTCCAGAGAAGTAATTTCATTATGTATAAAGTGCTGCTTTGGCAAGAAAAGGCTTCCAATCAATAATTAAATATAATGAAAGTTTGATGTTCAGAGTGATGTACACTGAGCAGAAAAGGGAAAGAATAATCTCTAGAAGCCCATTTCAAGTTTAGCACCTAAAATAAAAATTATTATGTAAATAAATGTTACTCGAAACCAAATAAGACCATATTTAAAATATTGTTCAGCATCTTGAGATTTGCTTTTGGCTTCAAATAATAAAACTGATCAGTACCCTTCAGTAAATTAATCTTAACGTTTTGATTTTTTTCCCCCCCTGGAACAAGGATCCCCATTTTTTTTTGGTTAAATGGATGACAAATGTTCTGTATGCACATACAAAAAACAATGGCATTAAAGTGTACTTATCACAAAATGGCTACCACCATGAATATTAACAGGAAGGTAATTTCATATTACTCCTCAAGTTATATGATACACATGCTAACTATAAAATAACCATCAACTCTCATCAATAAGCTCATTTTCTTCTTTTAAGCTAATGTCAGTAAGCATATCTCCCCTTTCCCCTTCTGTCCCAAATAATCCCCCAAACATCCACACACGCCTCAAAAATAATACCCCTCCACAGTCCTCCCTAACGTCTATGACTCTGCTGTACTTTCTACCATCTCCATCATTTCTCCAAACTCATCCCCAATTTTCCCACCATCCTACCTGTATTTGTATTCTTATAAAAAGTAGGATAATTATTTTAATTCTCTCCTCCCTAGACCTTACCACCCCACTGCCATCTTTTCCATCTCCAACACAGAATCATTGAATACAAGGACTGAAAAGAACATTGGAGATCACCCAGTCCAATCCCGTGCCCAATGTAACCCGCCCAGAGTCCCTTGCATGGGAGATGGGCGGGGGAATAAATTTGAATAATAAATAATTAAATAAAATGTAGAAATCTATCCCTGACAGATGGCCATCCAGTCTCTGTTTAAACACCGCAGTAAAGGAGAGTCCACCACCTCCTGAGGCACCTCCATTGTTGAACAACTCTTAAACTTAGGGGGAAAGAATCCTGATGCTGGTCCAAAAGATTGACTTTTGTTCAGCCTGTGATCCACCAAAACATCCAGATCCTTTTTGCATCTTCTGCTGTATGGTCTCCCCATTATGTATTCATGCTTTTGATGTTTTCTGTCTAAACACAGGACACATTTGTCCCTGTTGAAATTCATCTTGCTGTTTTTTGCCCAGTGTTCTAGTTGTCGAGATCCTCCTGATTTTAATACTGTCCTCTAAAGTATCAAAATCCCTCCCCATCTTTTTTATCATCTACAAATTTGATAACCATATATTCTAACCCTTCACTGAAGTCATTTAGCACAGATCCTAGAATGGGGCCCTGCAATATGTCATTGAACACTTTCAGCTTGACGTGGAGCCACTGATGTATACCCATTGGATGCAATTGTTCAAACCAGATGTGTCCATCTAATGGTAGCAAAAGCCAACATTTATCATCTTCCGTACTAGAATCTCATGGAAAACTGTGTTAAAATGCTTTGCTGAAGTCAAGGAATAGGGTCTATCTCAGGATGGATCTTCATTTTAATTTTTTTCTTACAGTATTATTTCCATGTGGCCTTGCATGCTTCGAATATTGGTTCAGCTATGTGCTTGACCAAGCACCTGGAAATAAATATTGGGCTGTATTTCTGACTGGGGTTCTTTGAGGTGCTCCTGGGTACTCAGAATTTAGTTCTGATTCCCAACTGGGCCCATAGCTCTTTTGTTGGAAAATTACTGTCATTTCCAGTTTGCACCCAGCACACTCCCCATGAATCCCTATATCCAGATCAGAGTAAACCCACACACCACTCAGTTCAGCTAGCAAAAAATATAGCTTGAACTTTATTTATTAAACATCAGCAAACATTAAAAAAAGACAGTTAACTGGCAAAACAGTATAAAAGGCAGGAAAAGCACGGAGAAAGAAAGGCATGAACAACAGGCAATAATTTATATTATCTATACTATATATCTTTAGCTATATATCAAAAGGCACAGAACTTTCCAAAGCCACTGGAAGCAATACTGTGGATTAGTGTGGACAATCCCAAAAGGAGTGGTCTTTGGTTATTCCAGCATTAACCCTTTTATTTACACAACAGTAACACCAAGTTATCCCTTCTCTATTCTATGCCATTAAAGAAATAATTTTGTGGACAGGGATTATGTATCCAATACTCACGTCCCTTAAAACCAGAATACGTGGCACAGTGTAGCGCTTGCCAGTATCAATTAGCCCGCAGTCAAATGTTTATTCTTTTAATAATAACAAAATTATATTAACAAAACAACAACTATAAAACTGGTATGCATCAAAGTTAAGCCTCTAGCATCATATTTATTTGCAGCAGTACCTTTGGGTCCCAGAAAGATCACACTGGTATAATAGAACACATCCTGGAGGAGCCTTCTAGTTTCAACCATTTTGTGAACAGACAAGTCTCTCACAAATCTATCATGTGCCTACCATGTGTTCACAGGTCTAAATGTGCCCCAGGTTTGTTCTGATTCCATTGTGTACTCAACTGTGTAACTGCAACTGAAATTTAATATTTTTTTTCTGTGATGTCATTGAAGCTAAAAGTCCTTTCCAGGGTGCAATGTTATTTCTAGCTAGATTTCAGAATATTTAGCACATTTTATTTGGCGTAATTTTATTTGTTTCCTTCTTCTTGCTTAGTTTTTCATTATTTTTAGTTACCCACTTTTACAGATTTAGCAGCAGCAATACATTTTTAGGGCATACTACCAACATGGGGGCATGGTGGCTCAGCGGGTAAGATGCCAGGCTTGTTGATCGGAAGATCGCAAGTTCGGAGGTTCAAATCCCTAGCCCTGCGTGCGGAGTGAGTGAGCTCCCGCACTAGCTCCAGCTCTTGCCAACCTAGCAATTCGAAAGCATGCAAATGCAAGTAGATTAATAGGTACCACTTTGGTGGGTAGGTAACAGCGTTCCATGCGTCATGCGGCCACATGACCGTGGAAGCGTCTTCGGACAACGCTGGCTCTTTGGCTAACAAACGGAGATGAGCACCGGCCCCTAGAGTCGGACACGACTGCACAAAAAATGTGCGGGGGGTACCTTTACCTTTTTTACCAACTGAAGATTGACAAATGAATTTCAATTGCAGACTTCATCTCAGTAAGTGGGGATGATTTATTTATTTATTTATTTATAAAATTTATATCACTGCCCATCTCCCTCCACCGGAGGGACTCTGGGCGGTTTACAACAGAATAATAAAAACAAAAAACATAAAATATACATAGAATATAAAATACAAATTATAAAACAAGATTAAAATCCAAGAGGCAAGAGTGGTAAAATGATCTTACTTTTTATCTTAAGTAATCAATTCAATCCTTTAGATTTAACAGCAGCTGACTTGGTGAGAAACAATACATGAGCCTTCCCCATTTATTGAAAGAGAACTTACCTCTAAACCATCATTTGAATAGCCCAGGCTGGTGTAAATCCAACAGTAACTTATTTTCTATTCCACCTGTTGCCAAACCAACACCTTTTTACAGCAGACAGCAGTCTTTGATTTACCTAAATTTTCCATTTAGAAAATTTTATTGCTTTCAGAAGAAGTTGAAATGCTGACTCCAGATAGTATCCTGAAATCCCGCAGATCATATCATCCAGCTGATGATCTATGTATGCTCTTCTAACACCACTAAACATAGATGGACTTCCTGGAAGGTGCAGCTCTCCTTTTTCTCTGCCAGTAGTTACATGTTCTAATCTCACAAATGGATCTAGAAGCAATTGAAGTGGCATCTTAGCCTTTTTTGATGGTTGCAGAATTTTAATTTCTTGGGGATGAAATTAGATACTAGGAGAGGATATATTGTTTAGTTATTATCCTTCCTTTCTCACATGAGTGAGATTAGCAGAGCACCAGCCCTAGCAGCATAAAAAGTTGGAAGCTTAAGACAAGGTTGGTTTAACCTTCTAGAAAAACAATAATCCAGGATGCTGTGAAGCAGACTGGATTTTCCTGGTATTACCCCTTTTATCCCTCTTAAAACAACAATCACACAGTTTTGTGAAGAAATAAAAGTAATGTTTACTCACATAATTTAGGTCTCAAAACAGCAGTTGCAGTAGTAGAGTCAAGGCAGGTTTAAAACATATTAACTAAGTTACAAAAATAGAATATCTAAGCTTGAACATGATGTCTGGGCTGCAGAGCTCAGACACACACGTGCCTTCACTTCAAATGCATGATGAAAGAGAAGGAGGAAGGAGGAAGTGATCTCACAAAGTTCTCTCTTCAGAAAGTTACTCAGGAAGTCTCTGTGAGCCTCCGCCCCCTTTCATGTGCTTATACAGCAAGACATGAATTGTTGGTATGACTGCCATATTTTCCCACATAATTAACACTAAAATCTCAGCAATCCTGAAATTAAAATATTAACATTAAAATCCCAACCATCCCAGAAACAATTTTGAGTCCTTATGTGTCTTTCGTGATATTTCTTTGTGATCTGAACACTAAGCCTCTGTTCCCTAACATAGAACAGGCAGTCTGCCAAGGCACTCAGTGAAACTAACCTCTGGCATTGCTAACCCAGCAGATAACACAGCCTTGAGCATTGATAGCCAAGATCATCAAAGGAAACATTAACTCTTCCAATTCCAAATATCCTTCCTGAAGAAATCTTGGTAAAGAATTCCTTTAAACAGCTGCCAAGGAAAGAATAAGCAATTATTTTTCAAAGATTAGAGCAGAGCTTTTCAAACTGTGTGTCGGGACACGTTAGTGTGTCGGCTGCAGTGTCTTGGTGTGTCGTGGCTGCTGCTGCCTCCGAACCCTGCCAGGATTCCATGCAGGTCCTAGTGCCTGCCTTGGGCCTTGCTGCCTCCAAACCTGCCCTGCCAGGATTCCGCACAGGTCCTAGTGCCTGCCTTGTGCCCTGCTGTAAGAGTGTGTCGCAAAATGATGCATGTCTAAAAAGTGTGTCACCAACATGAAAAGTTTGGAAAGCTCTGGATTAGAGCTTTGTCAGCTCTGTCAAACCTATACTCTGATGTTGTTTCATTTAAATCAACTCCAGCACTCAACATGAATTTCGGTGTTTCTGAGAAACAGACTTCACAACATCATATTACCAGTGATTAAGCACCCTCAAACTCCTGCAAATTGCTAAAACCATTTTATCTCTCACTACTGTCCCATTTTGTCTGATGCCTTATCCAACTCTTCTCATGACAGAGAAGTCATGAGAGACACTGCCCCCCCAAAAAAAATCTCTGCTGAAATCCCAAATTATGGAAGTTACTAATATTGCTGCTGCTCCTGTCCTACAGCAGAATTTAGGATTACTCAACCCAGAGAGGACCTCTTCATACTCGACGTAACTTGCCTTAAATCTTGTGACTCAAACAAGTGAGTATCCAAGGCCATCCTGATGCTGAGTGAATCTATTCTCTCTGCTCAGAATCCAGTGGTTCATGCTGTGACAGTTTCAGTGCCAATCTCTGCAGTGCGGTATAAACATTTGTTTACACCACATACCATATACTGTAGCTGTCCACTTGGAATACAGTCAGGTGGCATGCTAATCAGAGGCATCCTACTTGGGTCACTGACACTGGTTTTCTACAAGAAACATGGCAAAGTGAAGCCACAGAATTTTAAGGCTGTATTTCCTTTTCTGTTCAAGCATTTTCCAGCCAGAGAAGCAATCATACTTGGGAGTATTAGTACTTTAATTTCCTCTACGCAATTTCCTCGTTTATCTTCTGTAATTTTTTGGCACTAGAGATAGAACTGAAAATTGAAGCCCTAACCCTTTTGCTAGTTAGAGCTTATGATCCTCTCCTCCTAATAAGATCTTCTGCATTTAATTTAGGTGCTTGCAGCCAACCCCAGAAAGCCGTAGAAGCCCCTGAATGAGCTAGTTCTGCTCCAGATAGTTCAAAGAATCTGCATATGCAGGCTTACATTTCTTGAACATACCCAAAGCATTGCATCTGAACAATCCATGAATGTTGAGTAATGAAAAGGATATGGGGGGGGGGGTGTCAAACCACTTCTGACAGGTCATTAGCTCTATGTAGAAATGCTTAAAGCTTAACTCTCTGTCTCTTCAAAAACCCTGCAAAGAGCTCTTTAAATCCTGGCTTGAAAAGGAGTCTGTCCTAAGCCAAGGCCAATCTAATTGCTGCCTATAGAGTCATGAGCGGCACTAATGACTACTATTCTCAAGAGATATTTTGCACCATTAAAAAAGAGAATATAAGGCATTCCTGGGAAGGAAGATGAAATGGAAAATGGCTGAATGGGAAAGGCTGATGCAAGCAGTTCATAGAAAAACTATTCCATGTTCAAGTTCCTTGTCTCCCACACAACTCCAAAAGCACACTTCTGAAATTGATAACTTGATCTCATCAGAAACCTGGGACATTGACTTTTGTGAGCAATTCTATGTAACAGCAAGGCCTGTTCTCTGGTCTCTACATCGGAGTTACGCAAACTCATTACCCAATTTAAAAATGACTAAATAACCAGGGGAGGGAGACTTGATTCCTTCAGAGTTCCTCAAGATAAATCCAGAATGTTGGGCCACCAAGTTGGCTCCCTTACTTCCTCACATCAATGACTCATTACAGTTGCTGAAAGTGTGGAGCTATTCTACAACAATACCAATTTACAAGAAGGATGACAAGACTAACTGACCGACTATTGTCCAATCAGCTTGCTAAGTATAAATAACAAGTTATATGTCAAATCTCTATATAAAACTTCTTGACTGGATGACAGATGAAAAAGTGTTAGCCAAGGAACAAGTTGGTTTCACACCAGACTATTCACTTGTTGATTAGTATCAAATCAGTATCAACTGATCCTATACCACCTGGCCAGAAATACTTCAGCTCCTCACAGTTCTTTCTATGCTGCCCTCACTGATTTGAAGACAGCTTTGGACTCAATTCCCTGCAAGAAGCTATAGAGGAAACTTGCAGCCTTATCTATTGGTCACATCTTCAGCTGATAATATTCCATGAGAACACCTCTTGGCATGTCACATGCCTGTCAGACAACCTGACAGCTTCTATTCCCACATAAGTAGGATTTAAGGAAGGTTGTATCTTGGTCCCTTTACATTCTATCTCATCAACATAGTACTGGCCCTCACAAAATGGGAATTCCATTCTCTGACTCTGGTCCACAATACAATATCCAGTTATACCAGTTATAAGGGTAATGAATTATGTTCCTGCAGTAGTCAAGTTATTTAAAGCTAAGATATTAAGTTTCCTTCTGTATGGTTCACAGTTCTTTGCCTACAAAGATATAACTGCCTCAGATGAATTCAGTCTAAATTTTTGAGAATTGTGCTCTGTGTTCCCCACTCAGGTGCAAAAGTCTACAGCCTATAGTTATGTCAGCCACATCCCATAGTCACAGGTCAGTCTTAGGTAACAGTATAATCTATATCATAGGTTATTGAAAACATGAGACTTTGCTCTAGAGTTGCTCAGAGCAGAGGCTGAAATAAGCCAAATGTTGACTATATAAGACTGGAAGAGAAGTTAGGCAGGCAGACAGTTCTGATCACTGCAGAAACCTACTTAGCTGGACTCTTCCCTCGCCACTTCTCCCATACAAGGCTGTTACTGTCAACTGCCTTGTGAGAGGCAGCCTAGAAGCTTTTCTAAAAATATTGTATTTTTATTTAAAATAATGTATTTTGTTTATAAGCTGCTTTGAAAGAACTCAAGTTACATCAACTCCAGGATACAGTTGTATGTTGAGAGTTTCAATGTCATCAAGCAAAAGCCTTCACAGGTACTTCTGTAGGCACATCAGTTTTCATACATGCCATGATCTTCCATTATCAGAGTCCTGCTAATGTGGAAAACAGTGTTGTGTATGGTAGTTGTGTATGGTATCCTAAGGTTTTTCTCCTGCAGACATTCAGGCTTTCAACACCATTTGATAGGTGCCTGAATATGGCTAATATGGGATAAAAAGTATGTATACATTTCTATTGTACTTTCATTTTTAAAGTAATTTTGACTTTCATTGTAAAATGCATTAACATATCCTCCAAGATGGTTCCAAATAACAGACCAGTGTTCCTGGAAAGGTACTTCCAAATGTTATTTTCTATCAGATTTTAAAGAGGCAGGAATGAAGTAAAAACAAAAGGTTTCCACAGCATAGGAAACTTTGTGACTACTAGAAGTCAAGTCACTAATGTTAGACCAGAGCTTTCCAAACTTTTAATGTTGGTGACACACTTTTTAGATATGCATCATTTCACGACACACTCTTACAGCAGGGCATCATTTTGCAACACACTCTTACAGCAGGGCACAAGGCAGGCACTAGGACCTGTGCAGAATCACAGCAGGTTTGGAGGCAGTAAGGCACAAGGCAGGCACTAGGACCTGCGCGGAATCCTGGCAGGGCAGGTTTGGAGGCAGCAAGGCACAAGGCAGGCACTAGGACCTGCGTGGAATCCTAGCAGAGCTCGGAGGCAGCAGCCGCCAGGACACACCCAGACACTGCAGCCGACACACTAACGTGTCCCGACACACAGTTTGGAAAGCTCTGTGTTAGACTGAAGTGTTTTCAATGAAGGCTAGCATTTCAGACTTTGGATTTTGAATTTGAACGGTGTCCTCCTGAAGCTGAGACGGATCATTTCACAAACATAAATCTTAAACTCTAATTTTTGCATCTAATTCTTAAAAGGCCTGCGCTTCCTCTCAACTGCAACCCACTCTGGCACCCGTCCCTTGAAGGGATGACGAGCTCAGAGGAACTCTCGGTCGAAACCTATGAGAATCGCTTTAGTCGGGATGGGGAAAGGAAAGATTTGTGGCGATTTCTGACTTTGCTCCTAAACAAGCTCGACTTGAGAGGAAAGAGGCAGCTAGTTTAAATGCCGCGCAGGAAAACGCGAGTTCCTCTACAAGTCTCCCTTTGAATCCTGACAGACCGCGAAAAAGGTGAGAAAGAAATGCAGCTCACTTTAACAAGAGGTTGTGATAAGAAGTACGAAGGATCCGTGTCCGTAATAAATACGGGTGTGCAGAGTATCGCAAAACGGAAGACTGATGTTGAAAGCAGGCATAAGAGTAATCAACTCCAGGGAAGGAAGTAAAGACTGAAGATGAATCCATTCCGAGTAAATAGGAAGAGGATGAGATGCTTTTGCAGTACGGGTCAGTTTTAAATCAATTGACTAAATGTCAACAGCTTCCCAGAGGCTGTCCTCTGTCCTGAGTTTAATTTCCAAGATTTAAAGCTGCTCGCATTGGCAGCTGCTATTTCCTTCGTAGCTAACGGAAGTTTTGGATAGTTCGCTCTTGTTGCGGCTCCCGTAATGCCGGGTGGCGTTCTTGTTAAGCAAACACACCCTTGTGCTAACGCCTTCTGAATGAGACTTCCGTGTTACTGGTTTCTAGCTCTCATATCTAAGGTTTGGGCGGGGAAGGAAAGGGAAATAACTTGGTTCTACTAGGTTGAGAGATGAAAAGGGAAATAAACAAGAAAGCTGTGAGGTCGGATCACATGCCTGCGTCCGTTTCCCGTGGAGAATAGTACAAGGGTTTTACAGCTAATGCCTTTAGAAAATGCAAAAATTCCCGCGTAAAGATTTTTCTTCATTAATCCTGCGATGGCTAGTCAGATATACAGTACTATGATTAGAATAGTATTTCAGTTTGTTCAAATCCATACACAGCTATGATGCCTACTGGATGCACTATTTTAGTATGCATCGATTGTGTAAGGTTCTAATGAAGGCCAGGTAACAGAATAACACTTTTTTTTTGATAGAGTGAATACAATTTGATAGCTTGAATACAATGATTATACTGTACCTACAGCAACACATTCAACATGAAACTCTAGTAAAGAAGATGACCTGATATGGGACTGATAGGCTGCTTGTCAAATTTGTGGATGACACAAAATTGAGAGACCTGCCCAGCATCCAGGATGCTAGAGAAGCCATTGGTTATGTTCAGCCTGAAGAAGAGAAAACAGGTTCAGGGAGACATGACTGCTGCCTTCAAGTATCTGAAGGGCTATCAGGCCTTTAGATGGCATGGCAGAATTTTTCAGAGTTGTTTCAGACAGGTATCTAAAGCGCAAACTGATGATGGATCTTCTGATTTGGCTTCAGAACTTGCCCCTGCTGAAAATTTGTGTTGGTTGAATAATTGAGAGATCAAAAAAATTTTGATCACAAAGGGATTAGTTCCTCTGACCATTCTGCTTTTATAAATAATTGTGAGACTTCTGCATCCCAGAATGTTTTGAATTCCAAGGAAGAGGAAGGTTTACCAAAGCAAAATGTAAATATAATAATTAAGGAATTGGACTCTATTAAGTTATTTCTTACTGAATGAAATGGTCTTTTGACAAGAATTGTAGAGAGTCTTAGGAAAGAGGAGTTCTGGTGTAAATACCTTATCATGAAGGAAGGTTTGATCAAATTAGAGATCTTTACACTACCAGAAACTACCGAAGGAAAATACAAAGTCCCCGCCCCATCCCTGTGAAATACTAAGCATGCAAGGAAGGATAAGGATTATGACTACTAGGCAAGGAAATAATTTTTCAGAAATCGCTCAACTTATTAGAGGATAAATTCAAAATCGTTCAGAAGCCAAACAGTTTTTAGAGAAAGAAGATGAGATACTATCAGTTGAAGATCCTATGAATCCTCTAATACTAACTAGAGCCTTCTAGCCCTTCCTCTATTGATAAAACCTGAATTGCAGATATGCAATATCCTTGATTTAATGTTCTTAGGTGAACACAACCTTCAGGGACATCTGTTTGTTGCATAGTTCAGTACACTCTAGACTGGGAGAAAGATGGAATTTAGTTTTGTTAAAACATAGGGTCCTTTTTAACTTGCTGAAGCCCTGAAGTATGAGCTCATAGTTGAAACCCAGCGT
Source organism: Charina bottae (assembly GCA_023362775.1). Lineage (NCBI taxonomy): Eukaryota > Metazoa > Chordata > Lepidosauria > Squamata > Charinaidae > Charina > Charina bottae. Next base: position 2,696,431 of record JALMGJ010000028.1, on the reverse strand, counting down.
TTACTGACTGCCTTGGATTCTATTTCTCCTGGGTTACTTACTATTACTGATACTATGTATGCAGATTATTTAGCTCCTAATGATAAACACAGCCATATTATTTTGTTTTTTAATATGCAAATTGCTGGAAGGCTTTATTCTGTAAAAGATAAGTATGTAAAAGAGTATGGGGTTACTAGTTTCTAGACTATTTGAAAATAGGGCTCTATCCGTACCACTAATAAAAGAAGCCTTAGTGCTAAATTTTAACAACAATCTAATCTCTTATATGAAGGTAATGATGTGTGCAATCTCATAGATTTTGACTGAGAAGCAGCCTGTCTTAGTTTATGACAGCCATCAGATTAAGGAGATTAATGCATGTGCATAAACTTATCTCTTAAGAAAAGCACCACAGGAGCCAGTTCAAGTAACAGAAGGCTTCCTTCCAGAGAAAAAGACACTTCTGAATACTTTCTTGACTTCTTCCCTAGAGGTACAGGAAGAAATAAGAGAATGTCTCTCCTGCAGGAAATTCTGATCCACTCCATGGCAAGCAACAGTTTGATTTCAAATATATCTAAAATTGTTCCTGTAGATGGGGAGGAGGATGCAGGGACTGTAAGAACCAAGCTGGATATTCACCAGATCAATGAGTGGGATATGGAAATAGAGGATAAGTCACACCGAAAATTTCGCCCCAAGAGAATTTTACCTTGTCTGGCCTACAGCTAATGTTATCTTAAGCAAGGAGTGGGTACAAAGAAGATGTTTAGATCCATCTGAGTTGGTCAAAGTTATACACATTATAGGTAGAAAATTGGAAACAATGATAAGGGTACTCCCAGGGAATAATGGAGCTGTCTATATTGCTGATAAAAGAGAATCAAATGCAATAAGGAGAAATAAATGCATAAAGCATGACAGCAGAAGGAACACTAAGGGATTTGCAGGCATTTACAACAGTAAAGCCAGTAGGGGCCACTGTTCACAATGTCAGGTGTTCTGCAGCAACACATAGAGCATAGCTTTCCAAACTGTGTGTCACGACACAATACTGTGTCGCCTGCGGGGCCCAGGTGTGTCGCGTCAAAACCCAGAAGTGCCACGGGCCATCAGCGCTTCCGGGTTTTCGCACGGCACACAAGGACACTGCTGCCGCCACCGCTGCGGTGCACGGAAATCCAAAAGCGCCGCGGTGGTGGCGCGCAAAAACCCAAAAGCGCGGCGACAGGACTTCCAGGTTTTTGCGTGCTGCTGTAGCGGCAGCACTTCCAGGTTTTCTCGCGCGCCGCCGTTGGTGTGTCGCCACGGGAAAAGTTTGGAAAGCCCTGACATAGAGTATGGGTTGCAGACAGGGAGAACTTGAAATCATAACACAGGAGGATAAATATATTGTCATAAGGATCACTGATATTTAGTGGGGATAACACATATGACTGGAACATAGCCATGGAAAGCTAGAACTCAAACCCAGCAAAAAGAGTTGGCTCCAGTGCTTGTGGGGAAAGCCAGGTCTTCCTGGCCTTTTGGAGGCCTACAGGATTGGGGCCATCTGAATCTCCAGAGGGAGGCTGTTCTATAAGGTAGGTGCCATGACAGCGAAGGCATGCTTCCTAGGATACCCTGGCTGACACTGCTTCACTGAGAAAATCTGGAGCATGCCCACTCTGCTGGATCTAGTGGGACACACAGAAACCATTTGGGATAGGAGGTCCACAAGTAACATGCCCCCATGCCATGTAGGGCTTTAAAGGTGACAACCAGCAACTTGAACTGCACTCAGAAGCCTACTGGGAGCCAGTGCAGCTTATGTAGCATCAGTACGCAATACTGCATGTGCTACTGCATTCTGGACTAGCTGAAGCTTCTTGAATACTTTAAGGGCAGCCCCATGTAGAGTACATTGTAATAATCCAAGTAGGAGGTGATTAGGGCATGAGTGCCCATGGGCGCTTCACAATCTAGGAACATGCTGTACTGGCATACAAGATGAACTCCCAGATTGTATACCAAATCAGTGTGGGGGAGTGCCACACCATTCCAGAATTAACAATGGAAGATAATTAGATATGTGGGTCCTTAAAATCCACACCACACAGTCTTGTCTGGATTGAGATACTGGAAAGCACCATAATGAGATCGACTTCCGGGGAAGATATGGGTGACTGGGCACGGCTCCATGAACAGCGGAGCTGACGCGGAAAGAGGAGCCGGGACCTGATCGGCTCCTCGGAAACTTGTCTCCAGATCAAGGAGAGATCTAGGATTGCCCTCAAGTTTGCTTTGTACAGCAGCTCCGCGCCCTGTGGAGAGATCAGAGATTGCAGCCCAATCTCCAGCAGGTTTTAGAGCTCTGGGAGCCATGGGAAAAACATCCTGCCTATGCTGTGGATCGGCACCTCTCAAAGAGACACTGGGTTTGTCAACTTGCTTTCTTAATTACTTTAGTAAATTGCCTATTATTGAGTTTTTGCACCTTAAGAACCTCTGGAAGGGCAAGTTATGTTACACTGGGAGATTTTCCTTCGAACCCTGATGAAAGAATTGCTAAGTAAGTTTTAAGATTAACAAGAAAAACTTTTACTTTTGGGAAACAGCAAAAGGAGAACTAAAAAACGGACGTGGTGGCTCAGCGGGTTAAACCGCTGAAGCTGTAGGGCTGCCGGTTGGAAGGTCGGCAGTTCGAATCCCCGCGCAACGAGGTGAGCTCTCGTTGCCAGTCCCAGCTCCTGTCGACCCAACAGTTCGAAAGCTTGCAAGTAGATAAAGTGGGTACCACCTTAAGTGGGAAAATATGCTGGCGTCCTGTCCTGTCGGGGGTCAGGTTTCCATCAGATGGAAGATCTTTCGAATGGCGGCAGATCCCGGAAAGCAACAGCACCTGCAGGATGTCAGCAGCCAGCTCCGATGCAAGGCATCTTGGGACAGTCCGGAAAAGCCAGGAAGAGTCGGTTCCCTTACCCCCTCCCCTTGCGTGCGGATTAAGTAAAAAAAAATTGTATAATGGAAAATGTATAACAATGTATGTAAGCCGCTCAGAGTCCTCTGTTAGGGAGGAAATGGGCGGGGTATAAATATAAGTATAAATAAATAAATAAATAAATAAATAAAATGTGGACTTTGGAAAGCTAAGCGGCCAGATGGATTAGAAAGTATATTTTCTGCAGGATATTTAACAGATTTACAAAATATATACGAAGATTTTGAAATTAACTGAAAGAAATCCTCTTGTGGGAATGTTTTGGTGATTGGAAATAAACATATGATAAGAAGAGACTTTGAAGGCTGGCTAAAGGGAACTAGTGAGAACTGAAGATTACATTTAAAGGGGAAGTGATTTTTAAATTATGGAGTATTGGATTTTAAAATAATTCAAAGCTGTCCGGGAACAGTGTACACAGGATTTACTTTTAAGATTGTCTGGGGAAGAATTTTTATTGAATAAAACAGAAATTGGGGCTGATTTAAATGTGGATTTGAAGGTGGATTTAAAGATACCAGGTGACAAGAGAATTACAAAAAATTTATTTTTTTAAAAAAAGGATTTACAAAAAAACTATCCCAAATCAATGAAGATGTTTTTGAGAGGAGATAAAGAGAAGCTATTGGAGTTGTTCCTGAAAGCAGATAAAGAGAAAATGACAAGCAATCAATCTGTGGGTCCTTCGTTGACAGGATTGAAGAGCAAGCTTTTTAAAAGTAAACAGAAGATTTATAAAGTGAACTTATTTGATGAGGGTTAAAATATGTATGTTGTGGTTTCTGCTAGTCATTAATGGGACTTTCTTTTGACCAGGACTGAATGATGAGGTCTTAAGGATTTGAATATTGGGGAGAGATTTCTTTTGTTTTACTTTTTTGAGTATGGGATAAGTTGGTTTATGCAAATGCGCTCTACATGGGGCTACCCTTGAAGAGTATCCGGAAGCTTCAGCTGGTCCAGAATGCGGCGGCGCAAGCAATTATTGGTGCCCCAAGATCGGCACATGTGACACCATTATTATGAGAGCTGCACTGAGTGCCAGTTTGCTTCCGGGTCCAATTCAAGGTGTTGGTTATTACCTTTAAAGCCCTACATGGCATGGGTCCAGGCTACCTGAGGGACCGTCTCATCCCTATGACATTGACCCGCCCCACCCAATCATGCAGAGAGGCCATGTTACGGACCCCGTCTGTGAATTTTGCTTGGTGGGGTCCAGGAAGCGGGCCTTCTCTGCTGTGGCTCCCGCCCTCTGGAACACTCTGCCCCCGGAGGTGAGGCAAGCCTCCTCTCTCCTGGACTTCCATAGAAAATTGAGGATTTGGCTCTGCCGCCTCGCCTGGGATGGGAAGATGAGTAGCTATACTTGGGGGTGGCTGGAGCTGTAGAGCCCTCCTCACTGTATTAGATATCTTGCACCACTTGGATTTTATATTTCTTTTCGTTTTGTATTTAGGTCTGGAAATTGTATTGTATTTTAGTATATTTATTGTTTTAATACTGCTTTTATTGTAAACTGCCCAGAGTCCCTCTTTTTGGAGCAGATGGACGGTGGCACAAATTTGAAAAATAAAAATAAATAAAATAAATGGATTTTTTTTATTAAGCTAAAAATATGTATATTACTGTCTTTGGTAGCTAGCTCTTAATAGGCGTCTGCTGATTAAGATTGAAAGATGAGTTTTTATAATTTGATTATTGTTAAGGGATGAGATATGGGAAGAAGAGTCCTTTTTTTTTTGCTTTTTTATTGAATTACTAGATAAGGTGTTAAATTACGGTGATTGTCTATACTTGTCTGGAGGGAGGGGGGAGTCATCTTTTATATATCTGTCTTTTTTCTTTTTAATTTTTCCACTTCCTTTTTTCTATCTCTTTTTACTTTTTACTTTTTTTTTACTTTTTATATTTCTTGTAGTTCGTATTAGTGTTTTATCTTTATGTTTTAAAACTGTAATTAAAATATTTTAATAAAAAGCTGCTGAGAGATCAAGGAGGGCAAGGATGGGTGTAGTAACCCCTGATCTGAGCCAGTCAGACATCATCTACAAGTATGATCAACACTATCTATATACTATAACCTGGCTTGAAACCTGATTGCAATGGGTCCAGATAATCCATTTCCTCCTCCAGAACCCTTTGGAAGTACAAGCCTATCACCTTCTCAACCACGTTCCCCCAAAAGGGAAGGCTGGAGGCGGGGCAAATATTGTCCAGTACTTTTGGGTCAATGATGACCTCTTAAGGAAGGGACCATCCCCTTCTACAAAGAAGCATTCATCACTGCTTGGACTGTCACCTCCTGGGACACCTTGGCCAACCAGGAGGGGCTTGGACCTTACACACAGGTGGCAGAACTCAATGCCTCAAGGACTCTGTCCACTTTCTTCAAAGTAACCAGCTCAAACTCAGTCCCAATAACCAGACAGGCCTGGGCATCAGTCACCTCCATGGGATCAGCACAACTGGAGTCCAAGCAGATGCACATGACTTTATGTAACAGATGCTTAGAATAATCCTCACATAAACCCTGCCAGGGTTCTTGCCACCCCTACTTACCCAGGAAGGACCATGTCACCTGAAACAGGGTTTCTGGGTGGCTATCTGCATGCACAATAAAGGATGAGAAATAAGCACATTTTGCTACCCGTATACCCAAAACTTTATCCTTAATAAAGCCCTTACTTGTTCTTGATTGGACTCACACCTCATCTTCCTCCAGTTGCAGCTCTAGGTGGCTCTTATGCCATTTCATCTCTCAGCCTGTCCCTGAAAACTAGGGGGCCTACCAAGAACTACATATATCTATATGTTTCTGCAAAGGCAAAATCCAATCCAAGGCTGCTGTTACTTCCTCACTCCAAACAGCAACTAAGGCCTCAGTTGAACAGTGCACCAGAGCTTCAGGCACTATCTCAAGTTCCCTCTAGAACAACACTGGGTCCATCAAATTGATCAAATAGGTCCCTCCTCCCTGTGGCAGGGGGCAGCCAGAGAAAAATCCAAGTCTAACAGGGAGCGATCTGTCCATGGCAAGGGGATGATGGCAACATCCCCTAATTCCAATAAAGGTGTCACTGTCCCAAGATAAAAACCAGATCTAATGTCATACATACACACAGAGAGACTGAATTAGACCATCAATAACCTGGATCAGGTGCATGGTTACCATGGTGGCCATGAACTCCTGACCTGCCTCCAACTTCAGGCCAAGTGAAGATAGGTTGAAATCCTTCAGAACCATTGATCTGGGGAACCCCACTGCCAACCAGCCACGGAGTCAAGCAGTTCAAGTAGGGAAGCTGCAGTGTAGCAGGCAGACTGGTACAAAAGCAGCAATCCCACTTGGTCCCTATGGTGGTGCCTCACAAATAGTCTCATCCATTTATCTATGGAGCAGCCTCCTGAAGGACACCAGAGTCTCTCAGATAAGAATAGCTAAATCCCCACCCCTGCTTGGAGTCTTGTTTGATACCACACATTAAACTCAGGTGATGTCAGCTTCACAACGTAGACCAGTCCAAGAAACTTGCAAGTCTCATTATGCTTTGCCTCCTCCATTTCTTACGCTCCTGTGAATTAGGGGAATGTGTAAGACATTTATACATTCCTTCTTTTTGTTTTGGACTCAAGCCATGTTTAGCTCCTTGTTGCTTTGTTAATGGATCTCTCCTCTCTCTGTCAAGGTCATTCTCTTTACTCTCTATAGGTGGGCACATTTCTGAGAGGGGACCTCTCCCACAACCCAGGCAGGTCTCATTAATGTATGCCAAGTTGGACCTCTTGGGAGTGAGGCCTTATTACTGACCAACCTAGCATTCAGCAGCAGCAGGCAAAACCTGGGGCCACTGAAACTCCAATGTCCAGGTATTGGGGTTCAGCACAGGGACTTGGAACATGGCATCATCCCCATGCCCACCCCCATGATGTCATTGCCTGCCTTCTCCCCCCTTACAACACCCATAATCCCTGACCCTCATCCTCCTACCCGCAAGGCAGAAAAGAAGAAAAAACAGTCTCTCAAATCCCTTCAACACTGCAGAAAGCCTCTGACCCCTCTGTCTCTCACCTGAGAAGGGGCAAACAGCTCCAGCTATCTCTCAACACCTCCTCTCCAAACATTCCCACATCAAAAACACGATTCCAAACCACCCAGTTCCAGATCTCTCTCATGTCTTCAGAGACAAGAAGGATGTAACACCAGAGCTGCCACAAGCCACAAACGTAACAGCCACAGCCAGTTCTGGTGTGTAATAATCCTAAATTTGTAGTGCAGAACAGTTAGAAAGATTACAAGATAAAAGCTTTAAATGGTTGCTGTCCCATGTGGCCAACCATACAACATGCACAGGTTGCTTCTACCACAGTGCCAGTGACTTACTCCTGTTTCCACTTCCAGGACAGGACAGACCTGGGACAGACTTGAGTGCCTGAAAAACTTCACCACTTCACAAGAGGGCATACCCAGGTCACCATTGCCACTGAAACTTACTGAATATTGAGCTGTAAGAAGAGTTACCTTAATGTAACTGGTGTCACAGCCAATGTAGAGGCTACCTCCAGCCCCATTACATACAGTAGATATATCCTCTGGGTTCCCAATCTCTGGCTGAATACTGCACACCACCAGCCAGCTGATCAGTGAAAACTAATCAATGGTACTGCCCAAGCTGCTGTGCTGCCACTGGCTCCCTAAAAGAACTCTCTAATCATCTCTTCAGCTCTGGGGCCAATCTCTGATCTGCTGCTGGTTGTCCAATATAATCCAGCTGCCCAGCCGATTGCACTCAAGAGACTGTTCTCCATTTACTTCCCAAGTTGCCACCACTGCTGTTTCTCATACCATGCCAGGATGAAAAAAGCCTTGAAAAAGTTTGACATTCTCAGAGGGACCAGCTCTTGACCACTAAAGGTCAACTATCCTCTTCAACCCTTCTCCACATATTAAACCTCTAACATCTGGAGCTCCAACACAAACACCTGGCCTTGATGCAATATTGAAAAAAAATGTAAGATACATATCTTCAGATATCTAAAGGGTTGACATACAGAGGAGAGAGTGGACTTGTATTCTGTTACCCTGGAGGGCAGGATGAAAACTAATGGGTTGAAATTACAGAGAAGTATATCCAGGAAACATATTAGGAAGAATTTCCTGACAATAAGACCTGCCAACTAGTGAAATTGGTTACTTTATGAAGTAGTATGTTTCCTTTCACTGGAGGCCTTCAAACTTTCAATACATAATCTATCCTAAATACTTTAGCCAATTCCCTACCAACAGGGGGCTGGAATAGATGACCACTGAGGTCTCTACTACTCCATGATTGTAAATATTTAAGGATGAAGTTGCAGTTAGGCTTAGATGTTCTGGAAGTCTATGGTTAAATTTAGGGTCAGAGTTAGCATTATGGGGAGATCTTATAGTTAGTGATAGTCTGTTATGGTTGGGAGTAACCAACTATGTAGAAAAGATGACACACAGAAAAGCCTAAGAATTATTGTCTATCATCTTAAAGAGCAGGACACAAAATGATGGATTTGAGTACCAGGAAGACAGATTCTGAATGAATGTTAAGACAAATTTTCTAGCAGTTTGACAGCTATGTGTCTTGTGTGCTTTAATTTGGATTCCTGCATGAAGCAGAATGTTGCTTGGTGTCCTGAATGCTGTGATTCTGTTCTTTCCCTTCTTTTCCACAGGGAGCATTTCTTTCCCTAAACCCCATCCTTCTACTGTACCTTATGTTTGGATTCTGTTCTCCTTTTTAGCTCCTCATACACTTTCTAGTATCTCACTGAATACCAATTATCAATTATTATACTCTTGCTCTTTCTCTCTAAACATTTCTTTGGATTTTTAAGTAAAAGTTCCATGACACACATATTCTTTGTTGTCCTTTCCCACATCTCCATCTGAGTTTGTATATATAAACTCCTCCAGATTTTTTACAACAATGATTTGTTGTAAAAGCATAATATCCAGTTTCATGCGTAAAGCTAGGGGTGGCTAAGGCAAAAACAAGCATATCTTGATATCATGAGTAAACCCAGCCTTGATCTCAAGTATGGCTGCCATTTCCCCTCTCATGGGAGACTTGCTCATTGTGTAAACTATAAAATATCAAACTCAATTAGAGCTTGTCAACCAAACAGAGGGACCTTTTTCATTCATATTATTTTGCTGATCTTTGTAAATAATAAGCTGTAAATAACCTGCCAAAAACCAATACAGAGATTTTTTTTCATGCATGTAAATTCATGTTAACCAGTAATTCTTGTTTAAAAAAAACTTGTTAGGGCACCTTAATCAAAAGTTATTCATTAATGGTAGACTTACGTAATTTACCATATTAGAACATCAGTGGGCAGCAACTACAAGTCACTGATAGACGTATGGCTGTTGGTAATGCACAGCCCCAAGTAACAACTTGTTGAAATACGACACAACGCTATAGTACTGTCCTCATCCTGCAGCTTCAGCAGCAAAACAAAACCCTCATTATGCAGTTTGTGCTGCCAACAGAATCTTTACAAAGGAATAATAATTAAATAATTAGAAGACGCTGGTTGAGATTTTTAAGGGCCGTTGTTATTGTTTACATTGTGTTTTCATCTCTTTTTTTCAAATTTAGTTTCTAAACCGATTGTAGTTCCCCCCCCCCTTATCCCCAAATTCGACGTATTCAGGGGTACTCTCCGTTCTGTACGTAAAGATCGCTGAAGGAGATCGCCAATTTACTGACCTGGCGAGAAAAGGAAGACTTGCAAGGACTGAACTGTTGCTATCTCTCTGGGAGGAGCTAGTGGGAGGAGTCCGGGCCGCCGGCCTCTCCTGTAAGCAGATCTCCCTTTACAGTATTGAGTTGGGTTCTGTCGTACACGTTTGTTGCTCGTCTCTTTTTTCGAGAAAGCTCGGTTAACTGCGATGGCTGAGGATTTGTGGGGAGAGCTGTTGTCTTTCCAGTCTTTCCAAAGCAAGCTCCCCTCGGATGCTGCTTATGGCTACGGTGGAGAGGATCTGCAAGGGTTGTGCCAGGAGGAGTTTCCCAGGCTAGGAGGTAACCTGACCTGTGGTGGAGGTGGCAGCAGGCCGGTTGGTGGGAGAAAAAGTGGGGGCAGGGGAGAGGAAACTGAGCGTCTAGACTCTGCCTGCGGTTGCTGCTGTAGAACCTCTACAGAATTGCTACAGATAGCAGCTGCTATCTGTTCGTTTGTGTGAGCAATTACCCTACCAAGTACATATTACCACACACGTTTTTGAAGAAGGAAATGTGATACTTACCACATTTATTTTAAAGGAAAAGCAACCAAATGGGTGAGAAAAGGTTATCAAACAGTAAACCTCAATCTGCCCTCCTTACCCTTGAGTCTGAAAAGAACGGGACTGATCAGTCAAAATGACTTTCAGCCTTTGAGCTTTGCTACTCTTTGGGAGAGGCAAGTCAGCAGCTGATTCTGCCTCCTACCTCTTGCTCCATTTATGGGCACTATGGCTGAGAGGAACAGAGTTGAAAGAGTCCATTTACACCACTGGCTCCAGCTCTGCCAGGGCAACAGTCTAAATGGATGCATCCCTGACGTGGCTGTCCACCTTCTCCTTGAACATTGAGTAGTTTTTGTTTTGTTGTCTTCACTGAAGAGTTAGTTCCTAATAAAAGAGAGGAAAAAGAGTATACTATCTCATTTTGCTGATACATACTGGATAGCCTTGCTAAAAGAAAACCCTCCTATCATATCACCTGAAGGAGAGGAGTGCCACCCACCATCTCCGGCCCGCAGCCCTGTTTTTATGGTGCCTTAGAGACTATTAAAAAAAAAGTTTAATTCCCAAATAAAAAAAAAAGTTATCCACCGAAGACCTAAATAGGTATGCTGCCTAAGCAGATAGAGAAGAGTAAGCAGAGTTTTAGATTTCAGCTCTCCCAATTCTTTGTGACTGATATGTTTGCTAAAACAAATGGGAGTTGAAGCCCAAAACGTTTGGAGGGCACCAGCCCTGAGATGGAGTGTTGCAGAAAGAGGAAAACTGAGTAAAAAAGAGAACCCAAACTGTTGGGTAGAGGCTGCTGCAGATGTCACTAGGAAAATAAGTGATTGGAGCACAGTGGGAGTTATCCTAGAGAAACCTTTTGATTTGTTGGGAATGCCCCTCCTTTTTCTATCATGTTACAGTATATGCTTTTCTGGCTGCAAATCATTTTACGTTCTGCAAGGCACGTGCTTTAAAGAAGTTTGCCTTTTTCCATATATTTTGCTGCTGCTTGTTTTTGTACCTTAACTATGTTGCCTAAACCAGCTTCATCTTTAACTTTGCTGAACGGGCTCATCCTATCACCCATGCATGCAATGAGTTACTTAAATTGGGAATTATATTATGATATTTGTCTCTTTATTTTCTTCCTCTGTATGTTTGTTAAGTTTGGGTATTAGAAAAAAAGCGGAAAGAGGCGCTTCTATGGTCAGGCCCCGGGGAACAATCTGAGGTTCTGTTAAGACATGAATTTCAGAGCCAACTATCATCCTGTTATTTTAAGAAATTGTAACTGAAGCTGACTGGGTGGAATTGTGAAACAGACAGGACTGAGTTCTCTGCTAAGAGTAGGTTACAAAAATTACAGTACATTTGTATGTAAGCTGGAACAGTATTATTTTATACTGTATAAGTAGTATTGTGTAATTATCTCGAACCATTGTGTAACCATTGTGCCAGTTTGGTCTAGTGCAGGGGTCGGCAAACTTTTTTATGCCAGGAGCCATTTTGCCATTTATAACATTTATAACATCACTCGAGGGCCAGGGGGCGGGGTTTGCGGGCAGGAGCCAATTGTGTGGAAGGGGGCGGGGTTTGCGGGCAGGGGCCAATCGCGTGGAAGGGGCGGGGTTTGCGGGCGGGAGCCAATTGCGTGGAAGGGGGCGGGTTTGCGGGCGGGAGCCAATCACGCACACTTAGGGCCTGCTGCTGCCACGCCCGCCACGCCCGCCTGTGCGTGGAGACCGTCCGGATGCCTGCAAAGCCCGTGCAGCCTGGCGGTCCAGGCGGGGAAGCGGCACCTCCGTTCGGGGCTACAGGAAGACCTCCCTCTTCCTCCTCCTCCGAGAGGGAAAAACGCCGCGGCCGGGCCCTGCTGCTCCCGGGCTCCGCCGCTCGGGACCCCCACCTCTCCTGGCCAAGCGCAGCCGCCCGCTGGAACGCAGCCCCCAGGGAAGAGCGGGAGGACGAGCCCGGGCCGCCTCTCGGGATGGGGCGCCCAGCCCGGCTGCGCGCTCTCAGCATCTCGGGTGCGGGCAGGCAGGGGAGCACGCACGCCCGCCAGCTTTTACTTGCTGGTGCCCCGCGGCAGCGGTTCCCTCAGCGCGTCACTCTCTTCGACGGGGCGGGCGGGCGGCCCTCTCCCCGGGGTCCGAGTAAGCCGCGACGGGCGGGCGGCGAGCGAAGCGTCGCCCCGCCTCCTGCCATTGCCTCGCGCCCTCCGCGCCCGCGGCTCCTCTGTTCCTTTCCTCCTAGCCACTAGAGCCACACTCAAGGGGCCAAACAGCCGCTTGCCGACCCCTGGTCTAGTGCAGAGCTTTCCAAACTTTTCACGTTGTGTGCCGGCGGCCCACACAGCCTGCGGTGTCCTGATGTCGCGCTAAAACCTGGAAGCGCTGATGGGGGGAAGCGGCACCCCCGCCAATCAGCGGCAAGTGCAGCTTCTTCTGTTTCCCCCCATCAGCACTTCCGGGTTTAGCGCAACACACCAGGACACCGCAAGCGACACAGTAATGTGTCGCGACACACACTTTGGAAAGCTATGGTCTAGTGGTTAAGGTGCTAGGCTAGAAACCAGGAGACTGAGAGTTCTAGTCCCACCTTAGGCATGAAAGCCGGCTGGGTGACCTTGGGCCAGTCATTCTCTCTCAGCCCAACTCACCTCACAGGGTTGCTGTTGTGGGGAAAATAGGAGGAGGAAGGAGTATTAGGTATGTTCGCCGCCTTGAGTTACTGATAAAAATAAAGGCGGAATAATAAATAAATAAACTTACCTCAAATCATTGTATATTTAACTCAAATTTTGCTACAGTAGGCTCTGTTCTTAACTATGGGTCATCTGTAAACCGAGCATTCTTAACAACCTGATTACCTGAGCAGGTCCTGGTTTAAGAACGTCCTGTTTTACAGACAACTCCTAGTTAAGAACAGACTGCCACAAAGCCTATTATATTAAAAATTCGAGTTAAGTACAATGTTTTGGGTTAAATACACTTTACACTACTTTGTGTATTATTATCCTTAAGATGCTTTAGTGTATTTGGAAGTGTTTCTTAAGTGTTTTATATGCATAAAATTGAGAGCCAGGTTGGTCGAGTGGTTAAGGCATAGCTTTCCAAACTCTGTGTCGCGACATAACCCGGAAGTGGATGTGCACGGCGGCGGCAGCGATTACGGCAGCAGCGCGCCATCAGCGCTTCCGGGTTTTAGCAGAAAACATCAGGCCGCCGCTGCCGTGCACGCCACCGTGCGCCCCCCTGCGCTGCCGCCGTGCATGCCCCTGCTGATGTGCACCCGCCCCCACCACCGTTGGTGTGTCGCCAACGGGGGCAGTTTGGAAAGCACTGGGTTAAGGCAACTGGCTAGAAACCAGGAGACTGTGAGTTCTAGTTCTGCCTTAGGCATGAAAGCCAGCTGGGTGACCTTGGGCCAGTCACACACACACAGCCCAACTCACCTCACAGGGTGGTTGTTGTGGGGAAAATAGGAAGAAGGAGTATTTGGTATGTTCGCTGCCTTGAGTTATTTATAAAAATAATAAAGGTGGGATAGAAAATAAATAAAATAAAATAAAAAGGTATATGGTAGTATACTGTATATTAAGACAAACATTTGACTAACTGATGCTAAATAACTTCCGACTTACATACAAATTCAACTTAAGGACAGACTGAGGAACAGAACTCCTTAAACTAGGGACCTGTAGCTCAGAGAAATCAATGGAATCTGCAACCCAAGTTTGTATCTGTTTTACTGGGAAAGAAGCTTAGCTGTAACAGAGTGCAGTGTTACAGATATTATTTTTTAATTGTTCAGAATGAATAATGGAATTATTCTGTGCTAGAGTAAGCACAACTGTTAAAATGATTAGAGGCAGAAGTTTAACTGCCTTTAGTAATATGTTGACAATGTTTTGTTCTGAGCCTGATTTGATTCTTCAGAAAATTTTCTTTTCAAGTTTATATTGGAGGCTCCCTGATTCAGTTCTAGTCTCTTTTATAGTTAGCTTCTTGCCTCTGTTCACTGCTTGAGAAAGTTATGCTAAACTGTTTTTGTTTGTTTGTTTGTTTTTGTTCGGTATCATGGGATGAAAGTAGGTGTCTGCAAAACAGTAGGAGTCACAGGATAGTCCTGCACTTTCCTGGGCTGTTCTCAGCCAGGGTGATATAATGTTGAAAGTGTTGGACTAGGACTGGAGACACCCAGGGTTCAAGCCTATCCTTAGCCATGGAAACCTGCTGTCTGTCTTTAGGACAGTTGCTCTCTTTCAACCCAAACTACCTCTTAGGTTTTTCAACTATCTTGAGTTCCTGTAGAAAAGGCAGGATATAAATATATTTGTATAGTCGAAGGCTTTCACGGACGGAATCCAATGGTTGTTGTGGGTTTTCCGGGCTGTGTGGCCGTGTTCTGGCAGTTTTGGTTCCTATATAGGAACCAAAACTGCCAGAACATGGCCACACAGCCCGGAAAACCCACAACAACCATAAATATATTTATTTATTAATCAAATTTATAAATAAAAATATAACAAGAAAGAACAGTTAGGCACATCTCCCCCAAAAGACTGTTGCTTTCATTGCTTGCTTCGTGGATTTTTAAAATACTTTCATTTTCTAAAAAAACCTCTTAGCCATTTTTCTTGTAGATAGCAGTTAGTATCAATAACCACCTTGACTACTTTTGTAGGCTGATTTTTTAAAAATCCATTTCACACACGTTCTAGTAGACAGCTCTAAGAGAAGACATCTGTTGACTATCAAAATGCAATTGGTGATAAAGTTTAATACCTGCTGAATTTTGTTGTTATGAAGGATACCTGGATTTTCATATCTACCCTCCAAAAAACTTGGGATTGTAGATTGCAAACTGAATATGAGTCAGCAATGCAGTGTGGCTGGAAAAAAAAAGAATACAAATTTAGATTGCCTTAGTGCTTGTATGGATCCCTTAGTGCTTGTATGGATCCCAAATCATAGAAAGTAATAGTGCCATTTTATTCTGTATTGGTTAAATCACAATGTAATTTCTGATTCAGGGAAATCACAGTTTAAGGAAGATTCAGACTACTCTGTCCTCTATAAAGACTGTGAGCTGAATAGTCAACTTGATGAGTATATTCTATGTCCAGGGCATTTTACTCCATGAGAAAAATTCTGCATAGAGAAATGTGAAGCAGAAATTGAATTCCTCTCTTACAGACAGTACTGCTACTACTTCTCCAGAAACTTATAGCTGAATAGGCAGCTGGCAAATTTTACTCATCTAGGGCTTTCAGCTGTCTTTTTAGCAGCTGTATCATATACTGGCTCATGTTCAGGTTAGGAACTACTATAAAACCTAGATCCTTTTCACATGTACTACTGTGAAACTAGGTCTGCCCCCATTCCATTCCATTCTTTTTTGTCTCCAGATACATGAATACTTTTCTCCCCATAGGTTGCAATCAGTGTTCAGTCCCATCTACACGTGGAACCTTCTATTTATCTTCTAGATCTTAGCCCCTCCTCCTAGTTCTGTGTCATCAACAAATCTGATAATCTTTCCATCAGCCTCCTCATTCAGCTTGTTAGTAAAAATGTTAAACAGCATAGGGCCAGGGCAGAGCCCTGTACCACTTTGCTTGATAATACTCTCCAAACTGATGTGGAACCATTTATCAATACTCTCTGGGTGAGGTCATTCAGCCAGTTATGAATCCTCCTAACAGTTATGTCACCTAGCCAATATTTTACCATTTTGATTAAGTGAGGATTATCATGAGATGTGATAATGGGGCGTGGTGGCTCAGCGGGTAAGACGGAAGATCGCAAGTTTGGAGGTTCGAATCCCTAGCCCTGCGTGCCGAGTGAGCTCCCTCACTAGCTCCAGCTCTTGCCAACCTAGCAATTCGAAAGCATGCAAATGCAAGTAGATTAATAGGTACCACTTCGGTGGGTAGGTAACAGCGTTCAGCGCGTGTCATGCGGCCACATGACCGTGGAAGCGTCTTTAGACAACGCTGGCTCTTCAGCTAACAAACGGAGATGAGCACCGGCCCCTAGAGTCGGACATGACTGCACAAATATGCGGGGGGAACCTTTACCTTTTTATCATGAGACACTTTGTTGAGGACAATGTGTACTATGTCCACAGCATTCCCCTCATCTATTAAGCTAACTTGGTCAAAAAAGGCAATCAGGTTTCTCTAGCATAACTTGCTTATGACAAATTCATGACTAGCTCTTGTCAATTTTTGCACTCCTGTTCAAACATGCTACTTAATTATATAGGGACAACATTTGCCTTCCTCCAGCCTTCTGAGACCATACCAGTTTTCTAGGAGTTCTCAAAAATTATCATTAGTGGCTCTGCAGATGCCTCCACTAATTCTTTCAGTACTCTAGCATGTAATTGTAGAGCAGGGCTTTCCAAACTTTTGCCGTTGGCGACACACCAATGGCCGGCCCACAAAAACCCGGAAGCGCCGCCGCCAGTGCAGCGTGCAAAAACCCGGAAGTGCCAGCGGCGGCGCTTTCGGGTTCACGCCGCGGCGGCAGCGGCTGCCCCTTCAAAAGGGCAGGCTCTGGGTACCCCAAAAATGCCGTCGGTTCCGGCAGGGAGGCGAAAATCATGCGCGTACGCTCCCGGGCTGCTTCCCTGCTGCACAGCTGATCGTGCAGGGGGGGCGGGGTGGAAATTCTCCGCGCTGATCAGCTGTGCACCGGAAAGCCCGGCATCGTGTGCACACGATTTTCACCTCCCTGCCGGAACCAACGGCATTTTCATCAGCGCTTCCGGGTTGTCACGTGACACACTTGGGGCCCCCAGGTGACACAGTATTGTGTCGCGACACACAGTTTGGAAAGCCCTGTTGTAGAGAATCACTGAGATAACCTTGGAGAAGGAATGTCGATGAAGATTCTCAGTCATCCAGGTGAAATTGTCTGTAGGTTGAGTCATGGCAACTGGATTTCTTTCTTTTGGTTGAAACGTTTTGCTGCTTGTCCAAGTAGCTTCTTCAGTCTGGGCAAAGGTTGGTGAGGGGACCCCTCACTAGAGTCTTCCAGGGTGGCTGTATTGACTTTATACCTGATTGGCTTGTTAATTGGGCAGTTGAGGTGTAGATAGTAATGTGACTGCAGTTAGCAAATCCTGAGCTATGGCCAGAAAGGCAAGAAGTCATTAGAAACTTAAAGTGACCCCGCTTTGACTCTCTTTGGTATAGGAGGGAGGGAAGGGAAAATGCTGTCAGACTTTTAAGATTCTGTTAAAATAGAGTTCCAGTATTTCTTGTGGAGATTGTTTCCCAGACTGGCCTACCTCAAAGGGTGGAAGTTATTCATCTGGCTGTACAAACTTGAATTCATTTAATCTACCTAGGTGTTTCTTTCCTTTATTAGACAAATGAAAGACATTTTGGGTATAACAGTGGCTGGAGTCAAACAGTTATTATACACTGAGGATATGTTATCTCTTACTGATAATTGTGTATTTTTATACCATAATAGTGCAATAATTTGGTAATTTGTCAGGTTATTCAACTAATTGGAATAAGGCTAATATATACTTCTTACAGGCTTTAATGTTTACATAGCTATTTTGTAAAATTTAAGGTTTCAACTTGTGGTTTGAATTCTTTTAAGCAACTGGGAATAATTATTCCAAGAAAACTTAGACTTTTTGTGGATGTAAATACATCAATTTTTAAATCTCAGATAAAAATGGACATAAATAGGTGATTTAAAATTCTGTTGAATTTATGTAGAAAAGCAGATGTTATAAAAATGATATTACTTCAAGATTTATATTTAGTAAAAGGTAAAGGATCCCCCGCACAGTCATGTCTGACTCTAGGGGCCAGTGCTCATCTCCGTTTGTTAGCTGAAGAGCCAGCATTGTCTGAAGACACTTACGCAGTCATGTGGCCGGCATGACGCACGCGGATCACTGTTACCATCCCACCAAAGTGGTACCTAT
Source organism: Charina bottae (assembly GCA_023362775.1). Lineage (NCBI taxonomy): Eukaryota > Metazoa > Chordata > Lepidosauria > Squamata > Charinaidae > Charina > Charina bottae. Next base: position 2,678,258 of record JALMGJ010000028.1, on the reverse strand, counting down.
TTATCTACTTGCATTTGCATGCTTTCGAATTGCTAGGTTGGCAAGAGCTGGGGTGAGTACGGGAGCTCACTCCATCACACGGGGCTAGGGTCTCGAACCTCCGAACTTGCGACCTTCCGATCGACAAGCCTGGCATCTTAACCGCTGAGCAATGGCACCCCCATTTATATTTATATTTACATTTATTTCATTATATTTATTTCAAGGTATTTCTGTGCTTTATGTATGTATGTATGCATGCTATGTATGTATGCTATGTATGTATGTACAGTATGTATGTAATGAACATGAATTTGAGTAAACTCTGGGAGACAGTGGAGGACAGGAAGGCCTGGCGTGCTATGGTCCATGAGGTCACAAAGACACACACAAATTTCTATGCTAATATATTTATGTTAATTTAAGCAGATTGCAGAGGAATTTTCTAAGGAAGGGCAAACCTATAGTTTTTTAAAAGTTAAAGTATAATTATCATACTATGGTTTGGGGTTTTAACTTTCCTGACTTTTCAGCTTTATCACTGGGTATATAATTTGATTTAAATTTCTCTATGGAACACATGACCAAGTAAAAAACCGCCATGGGCACAATTAAAAAGTTGTTATGTGAATTGGGATTGCATAAAATTGTAAAACCTCAGTATACTCAATTAAAACATCTCTTGATTTCACGATTTGGATGCATTAGCTGCATCTAAAACCTTTGAATTATTGTTAATATCGGAATGTGTTTCGACAGTTCTTGGACTACAAAATGTTTTTAAATAAAGAATATCACTAAGATGATTTGCAAGAACTCTGGAATAAAATTTTGGAATATTCTATATTAACAAATCAGTGGTTAAGAGTCTGAAAGAATATCACACTTGTTTCTTACAATCCTAGGTTAATTTAATCAAATAATTTTTTTAATGCTTTTAGACACTTCAGAGAATGTTTTTAAATGGTTTGCTGTTAACTTCATTATGTTGTATTTGAACAAGGGTTACAGCAAAAAAGCTACTCTTCAACAGTGAAAAGATAATGTAAGCCCAGATTTACAATCTTGGATCAATTATATGTTGTTGTTCTCTACTTATGTAATGGAAAGACGGATTAATTTTATTCTGTGTGGCCATGATTTAATGATATGTTCAATAACCAGTCTAAATTACTTAGTTTAGCTGGATGTTAAAATCTACAAGATGCTTCTATTTGCAGAAACTCATATATCAAACATACAAAAAAGGCCCCTCTTGCTGTATCACTCTCAAGTTATGGACAGTACTCAGTTGAGAGTTTCAGATAGTCCTCAAACTTTATGTTTTTAGAAAGGACAGTAAACTGCATCTTTTCAATACAGTACAATGATTCTAACATTAGATTATCTTTATTATATTTGCAGTTGTTTTATTCTGTATTGAATAATTCAAATATGTCTAAAAGTATATTTTAAAAACCCAATTTATTTCCTGTAAAGCACTTTGGAAAAACATTGTTTAGAATGTAAAATTGATGGAAGGGTATAATTGGTAGCTGTAATGTATTTTCATCTTTTCTGTTGTAGAAATTACTTATCTTGACCATGCAGGTGCTGCTCTCTATCCAGGAAGTTTGCTAAAAGCCTTCACTGATGACCTCAGTACAAATGTTTATGGTAAAGTGAAATTAAGCAATGTATACTTTTGTCCTTCCTTGCTGGATGGGAAAAAACCCAGACATTTCAACATTTAATTCTAAATTAGGGTTTATTTATTTATTTATAAATAATATAAACAAACAAATAAGGCTTACCAGACCTTTGCTGCCATCTAGTGGTTTCCAAGACCTTTTTTTAAATTGATGCTTATTTATTTAATTAAACAAAATAGAAAAATAAAAAGGAAGGAAAGAAAGGAAAACCACATCAACAAAATGTTAAGTCTTTCTCTATATGTGTGTGTGTGTGTATGGCTTCTCATGTGTGTATATGTATTAGTAGACCTATTTAAACTGTCTGTAATAGGATCTGCAAGTCTGGAGGGGAACTGAAGAAGATCTCAACATCTGTGTCCCTCCTGCCATTATAACTTGACAGGCAAAATCTGTAGGGGAACTAATTATGTTCTACATAATGCTGATATATAGTTTTACGTGATTAGGAGTTTCTGATTCAGCAAAGCACTATAATCATATTTCTCATTGGAAGGAAGGGAATAGCCTCTGCTCCATCCTTCAGTTGTTTTCTAATATCTGGAAAGAGCTAGAATTCAAGATTTTAGATGGTCATACTAATGTATTGGCATAATTAAAAAAAATAACAGCTCCAATCGGATAATATAATTTACCGTCTCAAGATTTTATTATCTGGTTGTGCTGTATTTTATAACATTTTTATATGAGAAAGAATAAGGTTCCGATCTACTCTCAGCTATCTCTGGCTTTGGGCCAGACAGTCTTTCTCTGTCCAGCCTACCAAACAGGATTGTTCTGGGGAAGAATCAGAGGAGAGAGTGAATACATCTCTCTAGGAGGGAAAAGCAGGATAAATATAAAAATTAAGTATAAAAATACAGGGACTAAATTTGGGCTGTAATTTTCCAAAGAATGGAGTATCTTTTTATGAATCACTGTTTTTTTTAATCTCCTAGGAAATCCTCATAGCCAGAACATCAGCAGCAAACTGACATATGATACTATTGAACATGTCAGATTCAGGTAATGTAATCTTTATTTTATGTGCTGTTCCATGTTTGCTTTTGGATTCTTTTTGCACCCTATATTTCTTTTGCAGTTGATGTAATCTTATCTGCTTAGAAACATCATGATCCAAAGTATCATTATATGGAAGCAAGGATAAACATGATATGTTGGTTAGTCTCCAGATGATCTGTCATTAACAGTATCAGAAATCATTGTTTCTCTCATATTATCAACAGGAAAGCAGGTATTTTGATCAAATTTTCTTAATGGTGAGGTCAGTGTCTCTTGATGCTCCAGTGATCCCTGTAGGTAGGGATGTGTGTGTGTATGTACACATCTTAGTTTCATCCACTGCCAGCCCCATTCACCATATGGTTCTTGCATGGTTCTGCCTTCTGCCAATACAGACTATCTGGAATGGTCACCTTGTCTTATCTAATGCTATGGGTGGGCTAGCCATCAATTTCAAGTACCACAGCATCTTGTTTTTGAGATTTATCAGCAATTGCAGTTAGCTCTCCTTTCCCCTTTTATAATTTTTTATCAGAATTATCTCTTGTGATCAGTTCATTAGTTCCATACTCTTACTAAACATAACATATTATTCAAGAGGCTTTGTGTATTAACTTAAAATCATAATCAAAACTGCATTTTCCCCATAAAAGTGATTCTTACTGAGTATGTAAGAAAAAAGGTTGATAAATAACAATATGTATTTTCTTATAAGTGGTTGCTACTTTTGAGTTTATTCAGATTTTGGCTTTATACTAATATTTCAGCAAAATCTTTCTTAAAGCAACATAATTGTAACTGCTAAAACACATGGCAGCCTTCATTAATCTTTAAAATACATTAAGAAACATCTGTTTTAATACTTACATATCCCCAATTGTCTGTCTTTAAGGTCATAACTGGAGACTATGAAATGAAAACATTCCACCATGTTCCATTCATCTTCATAAATGCCCAACTGAGACATTTCCAGGTGTCTTTAGTTTCAGTTTCTAATCTTTTGTAGTTTTTAAATGCCTTTTTGTGTAAACAAATGAAGTACTCCTGGGTATTATTCAGAACACTACTTACACAGGGTAGTCTCTTTGTTGTTATGAGGTACTTATATTTACCTATAGTCTACCCTATCTCAAAATAAGATACAATAAAGAACACATTAAAAAATAAACTATGGGTCAAGTGGCTGTCACTGAAACTAAAAACTTGGGTTATTATTCCAGCAGTAATGAGACAGAACCCAGGATTCAATCAGTCAGTGGCTAAAAATTATGTGCGGTTGATTTAATTTATGGTTAACATTGCTGATTAGCAGCACTCAGCGGGAAGGTGGGATGAGGAAGGAAGGAAGGTAATCCTACCCCTTCAGTGACTTGAAATTCAAAAGTGTTCCATGGGCAGTAGATGTACATTCTATCCCTTGGCTAATTCATTTTTCCCATTGTTGCATGATGATAATTAAAATTGGATTAATGGAGTTTGCATCCTGTGCTATATAAATAAGTAATTAAGAACAATAAACATAATGTATTTAAACATAAGCATGCAATGGTATGCAACATTAATCAAATCAATTTTTATTCAGTCATAGACCAGCAGATAAAACAGAAGATTCACATCTGATTAGAATAAAAGGAAAAACACTTAAAATTCTAAAGAATCTAAGAAAAATTAGAAGAGATACTGCGCCATCCTGCACAAACTATAGAACAATACTTAAAAAAAGGGTAAAGGTTCCCCCACACAGTCGTGTCTGACTCTAGGGGCCGGTGCTCATTTCCGTTTGTTAGCCAGCGTTGTCCAAAGACACTTCCACGGTCATGTGGCTGGCACGGAACGCTGTTACCTTCCCACCAAAGTGGTACCTATTTATCTACTTGCATTTGCATGCTTTCAAATTGCTAGGTTGGCAAGAGCTGGGGCGAGTGGGGGAGCTCACTCCGTCACGCAGTGGTCGGTCTAAAAAAATCTAAGAAAAATTTGAAGAGATACTGCAGCATCCTGCACAAACTATAGAACAATACTTAGCTATGGTCAATGAAATAAAACCAGATTGGTCTGATAGTAACTGTGAGGATCCTAGTTCTAATCTTCACAATCAGCAACTTAAACACAAGTCATATAGAATATGAATAAGTTCTGTTTAATGAATAATAGCATCTACTTCCAAAGCGAAGACACATTAAACTTTTTGTGCCCAATTCAGCAGCTTAAAGCATTTTCCCCCTTTCAACCCCCCTTCCTCCTGCAGACAGCAATTGCTGGTAACTTTCCTTTTTGTCTCCTGGGTGCACCCCCACTGCCCGCGCCCTCCCCGCTCTCTCCAGATGGTATTTGTCCTTGACTTTCCCTCTTTCGCCCAAACACCTCTCCAGCAGCCTGAGAAAGAATGCAGGCCATTCAGCACCATTCCTCCCCCTCCCTGTATTCAGCACCCTTTCTCCCCCTCTCTGCCTCTCTGCCTGCTTTTCATGTCAAGATGGGAGCTTGGTTTAGCTTCCATTGTGACAGTAACAACTTAAGATAAAATGAATCCGAACAATACACACACACACAGTTGCAATCGAAATTATTCAACCCCCATTTGCAGGGGTGCGTTGCAGCGGGTTAAACCGCTGAGCTGGTAGTCTGCCGACCATAATTTGATTTGAGGCAGCCTACATCCACAGGAGATCTGTGGTTAGTTCTCCAAGATGTTTGGAACAACCTACATGCCGAGTTCCTTCAAAAACTGTGTGCAAGTATACCGAGAAGAATTTATGCTGTTTTGAAGGCAAAGGGTGGTCACACCAAATATTGATTTGATTTGGATTTCTCTTCTGTTCACCTACTTTAGATTTTGTAAACTGATAAACATAAACAATTACAATATATACTGTACTGTATTTTTGAAAGCATTCTTACTTTACAGCATTTTTTCACACCTGCCTAAAACTTTTGCACAGTACTGTGTGTGTATGTATGTATATATATATATGTGTGTGTGTGTGTGTGTGTGTGAGAGAGAGAGAGAGAGAGAGAGAGAGAGAGAGAGACTTTAATGTATTTTCTATGTTTTTAACTGACTGTATCCCACCCTCCTTATGCTGGTCTTTACCCTCTGTAATAAAGATTTGATTGATAGCCTGCACTATGCTGATGACATTGCCCTGATAGCCGAAAATGCAAAGGAACTGCAAGCCCTGATAATAAAAGTCAAGGAGCACAGTGAAAAATGGGACTAAAATGGGACTCCCCATTGGGGGAGTTGGGCGGTCATATAAATTTAATAAATAAATAAATAAAATAGAAAGACAACCCAACTAATGACAACAGGTAGAATGACCAGCCTTAGAATTGGCAGTGAAGATATTGAAGTGGTGGATAGCATCTGCCTTTTAGGATCAACTGTCAACTGTAACGGAACAATCAATAAAAAAAAATACACCACAGATTAGTACAGCAGCAATGAAAGCCTTGGAAAAGATATTCAAATGCCATGATGTGTCTATACCTACAAAAATCAGAAGTATACAAGCCATAATATTCCCTGTGACACACTATGGAAACAAAATTTAGACTTTGAAGAAGCAAGATAGGAAGAGTATTGATGCTTTTGAACTATTGGAGAACACTCCTGAGAATAGTGTGGATAGCTCAAAAAACAAAAAAAATTGGATCATCAAACAAATCAACCACATTCTCACTCGAGGCACAAATGACCAGACTCAAATTATCCTACTTCAGACACATTATGCGAAGAGCTAGGTCTCTGGAGAAGGCTCTAATGCTGGGGAAGTTGGAAAGAAAGAGAAGAAGAGGACGACCAGCAGCAAGGTGGATAGACTCAGTTACAGTAGCAATGAGTGCACCATTGCAAGAGGACCAGGTTAGGGACAGATAGTCATGGAGAAAATCTATGTGGTCACTAAGAGTCGACAACATCTCAATGGCACATAATGAAACTTGATTTGGAAGAAGTTCTTGAGTTCATGATGATGCTTTAGTTTAATGTCCTCTTGTAACAATAAAGGTTCATTAAGTCTTCACATTTTTGATTTGGGAAATCTTTAATTTATTTCTACAAAAATTGGATTATGATATTCATAAATTGGAGCTACAACTTCCATGTCTGTAAGATTGGTTAATAATAAGTTAAAATCCAGCTCTTATATACATACATACAGTACATACATTTGATTTATATAGCCGCCCATCTCACAGAAGTGACTCTGGGTGGCTTACAAACATTAAAACACAGAAGACCCACCACATGAAACCCCCCATGCCCAAGGATAAGCAATAACCCCACTCACTGAAAAACCAGATCAATAACAACAGAACTCTGAATCAGATGCCTGGGAAAACAGCCAGGTCTTCAGTGCCTTGCGAAAGGCTGTAACAGGTAGAGACCATCCCAAACTCCAGCGGGATGCCGTTCCACAGGGCAAGTTTATAATCCTAGAGTTATTGGGAGTCGGGGGACACGGTGGCACAGTGGCTTAATGATGCTGGAGTTTGCCGGCCAGAAATGGTCGACACTCCAATGATTTGAGCCCAGCTCCATGCGACTTCCCTAAAAAGGAACGCCGCTGGCCAGCTGAAGCAAAGCTAGCTTGCCCTCTTGTGGTGCATCAGTGCAAGAAAGACTAGCAACTATCGGCGCCAGAACATCTACTGTGTAAAAAAAACATTGTAGACTCCCTGGCAATGTGTGCCATATGCTAAATAAATAAATAAATTGGGAGTCGGGTGGCATATAATTTTATTATGGTTGGTTCCACAGTCAGCCAGATGTTTAGACTGGATTTGGCATTTTTATCCACCTATCGAGTCCTTCCCAAGGACCTGGGATAGGCAGATATTGTTGTTTGATGGTGTTAACAGTATCGTCGCAGAATGTAAGCTGTTCCAAGTAAAGCTGCCTTTTGCAGTTGACTGATTTTGTCAATTCTGATGGTGTTCAAGTGGTGCTCCAGATGTTTTGGAATTGCTCCCAAGGCACCTATTACTATTGGTACTATCTTTGCCTTCTTTTGCCATAGTCATTCTACTTCTATTTGCAGGTCTTCGTATTTTGTGATTTTCTCCAGTTCTCTCTCTTCTATTCTGCTGTCTCCAGGTACTGCAATGTCCACTATCCAGACTTTCTATCTTTCTTATCAACAGCTGTTAAGTCTGGGGTATTGTGTGGCAGATGCTTGTCTATTTGAATTCTAAAGTCCCAGAGTAGTTCAGCTTTTTCATTTTCTATTACTGTGTCTATTTTGTGGTCCCACCAGTTCTTGCTTGCAGGCAAGTGGTATTTCTTGCAGATATTCCAATGCACCATTGTTGCTACTTTGTCGTGCTGTTTTTTTTAATTATTATTATTAGTAGTAGTAGTAGTAGTAGTAGTAGTATTTTGCCACCATAGAGTAGCATAGCTATCTTCCTACAATGTTTACAGTGAGAAGCACCAAGATCAGCTAGATGGAATGGAAATCTATAAGACATACCAAGTTGCATCTGTTGAAGTGAGATGCAGCTCATGAAAGCTTATGCCTTTTAATAAAATTTGTTAGTCAGAAAAGATGCTACCAGAGTCCTTCAGGTGTCCTGTCTGCAATTTTTATATTTCTTTATTCTCATGTTATACTTGAATTCATCATAGCTTTATATATATACACACATAGGCACTGTTCTCCACTTTTTTCCTTTATTGGAATTGTTTGTAATTCTGCTTTTAATATCTCCTTTTTAGGAATCTGCCCATCTTGTGCAATATTCCCATTAGCTTCTGCCATGGAACCTTGTCATTGCTTTGAGTTTATTAAAGTCCTCTTTCTTTAACACCTTTCAGAAGATTTTTTTTCTTTTTTGGTGCCTTCAAGTCATTGTTGAGTCCTGTTGACTGCCTGGACAAGTTCCTGCAATTTTCTTGGCAAGATTTTGGAAGTGGTTTGCCATTGCCTGCTTCCTAGGGTTAAGAGAGAGTAACTGGCCCAAAGTCCCCCAGCTTGCTTTGTGCCTAAGGTGGGACGAGAACTCATGGTCTCCCAGTTTCTAGCCTGATGCCTTAACCACTACACCAAACTGGCTTTCTTCAGAAGATTCCAGATTTTTTTTTTTATCACAGGTGCAAAATTCCTACTTGTCACTGGGGCAGTAAGGAAGGTGGCTAAACTGTACATTCCAGGCATCCATCTACAGTTGCCCAACCCCACTTCACCACACATTGATGGCAGTGACTGGCAGTTGTTTCTCCTTCGAAGTGATAAGGTTCATTAGGAGGGGACATGAAGCCAGGGAGTCTACCAGTCACTTTCTTTTACATATCCTACAGTAAAACCCAAGAACAGCAGCACATATGACCCATAACTGATGGAGAGTAGAGCTTGACCATTGAAACAGAGCAATTTATGCTGAAATACCTTTCTGCCAACTCAAGGACTAGAAGTAAACACAATAATATGCCTGTGATAAAGAGCTCTAAGTCTTCACTATTATTTAGTATCAAGTCAAGAAATATGTGTTGTCAGGAACACAAATCAGGAATTTCCTGGAAGAACCACATTTGTCTCCCATATTGAGCTAATTAACATCTCCCATTATTTTTACTTGTTATGTCCTTTTGGACTATAATTTAATAACTGAACAAAACAGCACATATTGTTACATTGTAGTAATTAACAAAATGTAGCTACATATCTTGCCCGATTTGATTTTACTTTAGATGCTGAAATAAGTTATACAGTAGTAGCCAAGAAACATATTTTAGTAGAAAACTATTTAGTAGAATAATATAAGATGGAAAAATAACTCTTCAATATGCCTGTGATTCTGTTTTTATTTTACAGGATACTGCAGCACTTCAATACAACTGTTGAAGACTATACTGTCATTTTTACTTCGGGAAGCACAGCTTCATTCAAACTCATTGCAGAAGCTTTTCCCTGGATGCCTGAAACCTTGGAGGAACCTGGCAGCCGATTTTGCTACCTTACTGATAACCATACATCTGTGGTGGGCATGAGAGTGATCACTACTACAAAAAATGTCTTATTTGTTCCAGTAAAACCAAAAGATATGTTATCAGGAGCAAATGATGTGGAGGCTAAAGACGATAATTGTAGAACACCACATCTCTTCTGTTATCCTGCTCAGAGCAATTTTTCAGGAACCAAATATCCACTTGCATGGATAGAAGCGATCCAGTGTGGAAAGCTCTGTCCCATTCAGGTCCAAGGGAAGTGGTTTGTGCTCTTGGATGCTGCATCTTATGTTAGTACCTCTCCTTTAGACTTAAGCATTCATCAAGCAGACTTTATTCCTTTATCATTCTATAAGATATTTGGATTCCCCACTGGCATAGGTGCATTGCTAGTAAAAAATGAAATTGCTTCTTGCTTGAGGAAAACCTATTTTGGAGGAGGAACTGCTGCTGCCTATTTGGCAGAAGAGGATTTTTATTCACCAAGACAATCAGTGGCTGAAAGGTAAGGCTATAAAATACCATCTTCCTTTAATGTTCTTATGTTACTCAGGCTCCCAGTGACAAAGACTGGGTCAATTTAGATACCAAATCTGATCTAAGGCATAGTCCATAGAACAAAGAATGTAACGATCCTCACCTCCCTATTCCTTAAATCTTAGAATTATAGAATGCAAGGTTGGAAATGACGTTGGTGATAATCTGTTCTGCAGGTCTTGCAGAGGTTACATGAAATCTTCCATTTTTAACAAAATGGATTGGTAAATTACATGTGTGTGTTTATAAGTGTAATAATGTTTTAATTGTTTTTCATTGTTTTTCATTATGTTTATTTATTTATTTTATCAAATTTATACACCACCCATCTCACTATGCAAGTGACTCTTGTTATTGCCACCTTAATTCTACCAGTTAGTTTATTTTTTCAGTTTATAGGCTTGACCAACTCTGGGCAGCTTACAACAAATTGAAAATCAGATAAAAACATGAAACCTCAGAACAACTAGCAACTGAGGACAATCACTCAACTCCACCTCTTGAAAACATCTCAGAGTTGGGATTCCCCCAGAGCCCTGGCCTAACATCTGGCAGGTCCTCAGTGCCTTTGAAAGGCCAACAGAGAGAGCTGTATGAATTTTGGGGGTTAAGCTGTTCCACAGGGTAGGCACGACAGAGAAGGCACACTTCCTGAGTCTCATTGGATCACGTTGCTTGATAAACAGGACCTGGAGCATGCAAAGAACTCTGTCAGATCTGGTGGGGTGGGCAGAATTAATAGGAGACAGTTTCATTTAATATTTTAGATTTTATTCCCTAATAAATACAACAGATGAAAACAAGTTGTTTGTAGTTTAATGTTTTCCTTGTTTACACTTTATATAGGTTTGAGGATGGGACAGTTTCATTTCTTGATATTATTGCATTGAAGCACGGATTTGATGCTTTGGAAAAACTAACAGGTAGGTTTGTGCTTCTCAGTATAAATGTAGTCTACAGTATCAAGTTCAATTCAATTATTTTATATAGCATTCAGAAATATGTACTGGTTTGCACTGACTTTTCTGGCTTAGATTGACAAAAAAAGGCTTCTTGCTGTTGTGAATGTAGTTCCATGGCTAGCCAGCAGAATTCAGGCAAAATACACATCCCCTCCTGTAGACTTCAAACCTTCCCAATCTCTATTCCTACAAGGGAGAGATGGTCTTTGTTACATGCCTAGAGAGTCCCCAGCCTCTGTCGCTGTTGGATACAGAAAAAACTTGATTAGTTTAAATCTTGGGCAGAACTCCAGCAGCTTTGAATTTAGGCTGGGAAAAGCACAGGGTTAATACTGTTCCCCATCAGCCTTAGATTGAAGTCTGGAATATCTAGAGAAAGAGATTTTTTTTAATTGATTATGTGCCATCAAGTCGTTTTTGACTCCTATCATCCACATAGACTTTTTCCGTGACAATCTATCCCTAACCTGTTCTTTCAAGTAGAGAGAGAGAAGTCCAAGTAAAAGGAAATAGAGGATCTTTGCTTCAATAGAACTCTATTCAGTAGAGTATGCAATATGTTCCAGCCAGGAATCTATGCTACGGTAAATTTGTATTCTGTGTGGTAACCTGCATAATTCCTTAACAAGGATCTCCATACTGGAAGAGAATTACTGAAGCTTATGCCCTTATTCTTGACGACCTACTGCATTGTTTCTCATAGTAGGACCAATAATTCCCTTGAACAATTTTGTAGCTACCATGAATAGTTAAATGCCTCCTACCATTCATTTCTGAATTGGTATTTTTATTATTTTTCTTTTAAATTACACACAAAGGTAGATTGTATGTAGCAAGACTGAACTCCTTGTGAAATACGTTTTGCAAAGGTATTACTATTATTAGAAAGGGAGACTGAACAAGCAGCAAACAACTAGGATGCAAGTCTGCCCACTCCATCTCATGTTGAGACTTTGTTTTCAAATTGCAGCTGAACAGCTTTCTCACTAAAGAGCTGTATAAATCTTCAACAGTAGTTACTTTCCAATCTGCTCTGCTGGCCAATCAGTGCCTTCTCACAGCAGACACTAATTTATGATCTATTAATGAGAAACTTGATACACCAGTTTTTAAATCACCTTTCTAAACATATCCCAGCACCTGCTTATGAGACATCTTACCACCATCAGAAGAAATGGACCTGCCTTTAATGGCCAAAGGGTCAACACCTCCATTCCTTTCTGCTTCCTTTGACACCTCTGAGCTAAGCCACCCGGAGTCACTGTGTGAGTTGGGCGGCCTTATAAATCTGTTTAATAAATAAAAAAAAATAAAAATAAGCTCAAATAATGCTTACCATTTGAAACAAAAGCATCAGTGAAATTTGATAGGCTTCTCACAAAAAAAGTTGAAGCTCTGTCTCTGATTTTTTAACCCTCTCATCCCCCTCTATCCTTTCAGAACAAATCCAAATAACTGAACTGCTTTCTTACAGCTCTCAAGAAAAGTACAAACCATCATGCTCCAGAGGCCTGAAGTCCTAAAATAAGATTTTTCTTATTTTCTCTCAGATGCTTCCGTATCCAATATAGCCTAACAAGTAATTCCATTGTTAATGATTCTGTGAAACATTCAACATAACTTTGTAATCTTGAATAAGACTCTGATTCAGTTCCTAGCAAATTGGCAAACTCCATGCATCTCTACTCTGTCTCTATCTTAACGCCTCCCTCCTTCCACTTTTCTTCAACTGAGGAGCTTCCCATCACATCAGTTGCATCAATCCAGGCAACCACAACTGAAGTATCAGTCTTCATGTGCCATAGATTTAGTAGATGCTACTCAGGTAAGAAATTCTGATACCCCCCACCTCCCACAAGTTGCCTAAATTCTCCCTCATGTGTCTGAAGATGCCAGTCATGGGCCAGCATCTGAAAAGTCATTCTCCTCCAGTGCTAAAACCATCAGCCAGCCAGAAGTTAGCAATATCAGACACCTCTAGACTGACAATGCTGGCCCCAATTAAATAACATTTACCTTTGTACTCTACTATATGATTACTATCTTAAAATTAGTGGGCTAGTGTGCAAAACTGACCCTTTGGAAACTTTGGAAAGCCCTGCTGTAAGGTCTTGTTGCTTTACTTGGTTCATTGACATGGAACCAGTTAGCTCGCTGTAAATAAAGCTTTTACATATCCTACAGAGTGTGTTGGAGCTTCGTTTGCCAGTCGAAGGATCAAACCCTCACAGAATGAACCAAGTCAAAATGGATTACTTGCCCGTAAACGACCAGTTTAACGAGGAAGATCCACAACCAGGAACTTCGGACTCTGTGAATGCCCTTCCAACGGTGGGAGGTGAGAGCAGAGAATCCAAAGGAAAGGGCTCTGGCTCGAGCAAGCAGAAACGTGCAAAACAAAAGGCCAGCCAGTCAGCCGATGGGAAACGCCAAATCCCAATGAACTCAATGGAGGATGAATACCAGGAGCGACTGGGGGGACGGCGAAACCAGCCAAAAGCCTCAACCAACTACGAGAGTACGCCCCGAACCAGCACCTCCAAAAAGAATACGAGTGGGCAACCGAAATTGGGGGTTGCGTGGAGCGGTACTCGGATCAGTGGGCAACCAAAGGAAGAGGTGCTCACTCCCACCGAGCGACAATGGAACAGCGAGTAGAGGCTCTGGAGGAAAAGATGGACAGCGTAGAGGATCGAATGTCACACCTGCAAAGAACGGTCAACCAGATCCTCCACCTATTAGAAAAAGAGATGGCAGCTCGTGCAGAGGCGGTGGAGGAGGAGACGTCTGCAGAAAGTGAAGAAAGTTCAGCAGGTGAAGAAAATCCAGAGCGGGATGAACCGGTAAGGCCACTCCCCCCTCCCCCCGTTAAGGCACCGGCACAATGCAACCAGCTTTGAAGTAGAATGGTGAGACGGACGTCAAGCCCAGGCATGTTCTGGGTGCGGGAGTTGAAGTTCAATGGGGATCCAAAGAACTTGTCTTGTTTCCTAACCCATGTAAAGGGGTTTATGGAAGGCACACAGAAGGCTCTAAGGTGCGCTACATTTTAGCCCACCTCGAGCAAGAAGCAGTGGAGTGGTTAACAGGACTGCATAACTCAGAGGTGATAGAACTAGAGAACTTTAATGTTTTCATGAGCGCTCTGAGAGAACGATTTGAAGACCCACTAGCAAAAATAAGAACCAGAACTGATCTGCAAGGCATTAAACAAGGGAACCAGTCGGTCTCTGAATATGCCACAGAATTTAGGAGACTGGCAGGAAAACTAATGAACTGGCCAGAGTCGTTGAAAATTGAGTATTTCCAAGGGGGATTACAACCTGAAATCCTGGAGTGGTCTCTGGCTAGAGGAGATCCCAGGACGTTGAAGGGGTGGATCTGTTTGGCTGGCGAAGTAGAGGATATGCGTATCCACTTCAGAAGACAGCAGTGAGCCCAACCAGCAGAGAAAAGACCACCCCATGCAACCGCCAACCCCGAGAAACGAACAAGCCGTAAGTTGTGGGGGGAGGAAAAGGAATGGTGATTAAAAAGGGGCTTGTGTTTCAAATGCGGAAAAGAGGGACATCGCATCACCAGTTGCCCACAAACCACAAGCCCAGTGACTCCTAAAGCAGGAGAAAAAAGCTCCAAGCAGGTTGAACTAAAAAAGAAAGGAATGGCAGCAGCTTCGAAAGAGGAAATTCCACGAAGCTTTTCCAGACACAGACAGCTCCACAGATTAATTCCAGCCGGCGGGAAATGGACGGAGCCTGTCTTAAGCGCCGAGAGACAGGCAACCAAACAGGCGCGAGGATTCCTTGGTGAGTGGACCCTGTTCTTCAATGTTAATATGTGTTAAAACAGAGACATTAAGGGGCCAGGAAGGCACAAACCTAGCAGGATTGTTGGATTCGGGCTGTACACAATGCCTAATCCACCCCACCTTAGTGACTGGACTTAGATTAAAAGTAGAACGATTACCCGAACCCATCAATTTCGTTCAGCTAGACGGGTCAGAGATGAAGGGGGCCCCGGTGGAGCACTGTACAGAAGTGGTCCGAATGAAGATAGGAACACATGAAGAGACATTGAGATTTATCATAGCTCCCACAGCAGATCATCCCATAGTATTGGGGTTAGCATGCTTTCTTGGAACATTGCTGGATGGGAAGTCAGAAATAGAGATCCTGCCTTCATAAGCTACATTTCCCAATTCAACATTCTCATGTTCCAAGAGACATGGTCAATTAATGATCTGTTTATTGAGGGATATAAATCCTTAACCCTCCCAACAACCCCCACCTTTGGATGAGGGAGGCATCGTGCTGGTTTGAGCATCCATATTTCAACTGCTCTTAACACTGAAATCATGTCAATAGACTCATCTGAGAATTTTGCACAGTCATTCTTAACTTTTCTGCTGAGAAATTACTCATTAATTTTTATATACCACCCAACATTACTCAACCGTGCATTGCAGAAATTTGGGCAAAAGCAGAAATTTACATTAATAATATTCAACTACGCTTTCCGACTGCCCATATTGTTATAGCAGGGGACTTTAATGCTAGACTAGGCCCAAATGATAATCAGTTGTTTGCCAAATTCCTTCAAACTCCACCTAACCTGCAGACTGTCTCTCCCTTTTTAATTAGAGAATCTAAGGATAATGTTAGAGATTTTAGGGGCCTATATATGTTGCAGACATTGTACAAGTTGGATCTCCAAATTATGAATGGCACCATCATTACTGACTATCCTGCAGAGTTTTCACATTGGGCTGGTACAAGGCCCTCTTTGATTGATTACACTGCCATATCAAGAAATCTATGTTCTTCGGTCCTTCGATTTCAGATTGACAACCGCCCCGGGAGTGATCACTGTCCTAACGTGCTGTCTTTGAAGCCCTTTGGGTGTTTGCTTTTTGGAAATATATCCTATTCCATCTGACCCATGGGTCAAATACAAATGAAATGGACAGCTCACGTGAAGGATAAATTAACCCAAATGCTCTCTACTGATCAGGTACTCCAACTTCGTACAGCTATTTTAGACGATGGTCCTCCAACCAAATTTTGCCATCTTATACTCAACTAGTTCAGCTTCTTCAGCCAATCCTCTCCACTCGCCCAGCTGGTGTAAATAGGAATCAGCACTCTTTCAACCAACCCTGGTTTGATAGTGAATGTCATGCAGCTAAGAAACAACTGATCTCCTGCTTTAAGGATTATAAAAATGATCTTCTCTCCTATTCAACTCAGGATCTGTTGCTCCTCAAGAGGAAATATAAACAGCTGCTACAGACAAAGAAGAGACAGGCTTTGAGAGAGTCTTGGAATCAACTAATTTCTGCTACTCGCTCGTAAGAATTCAGCTCTATTTTGGAAATCTGTAACTCTCCAATCTGCTTCTTCTAATTTACGAATCTCATCTCTTATTCCTGCTTCAACCTGGGAAGACCACTTCAGACCATTGTATACACAGGAGGAATCATTTCACCCAAAGAGGGAATTAGACTATGAAGCTCACTTGCTCCCCCCGGCCCCCTGTCTCAGGCTCTGAGATTATAAACCTGATTAAACAGCTGAAATCGAACAAAGCTCCAGGATATGACTTTATCTCAGCAGAGGTCATTCACAACAATTTAGATTGGTGGGCACCTGTTTTGACTTCCCTATTCACCTATATTGACAACTATGCTAAGGTCCCTGATGATTGGGGTCTAGCTTTGGTATTCCAATCTATAAAAAAGGAGGCAGAGATTTACCTGCCAATTATCAGCCCATCAGCCTTCTCAGTGTGGTTAGCAAAATTATATGCTAGACACCTATGCAATAAACTCCTGGATTGGATTATAACTGAGAATATCTTGGCTGATGAGCAGGCAGGCTTTAGAGAAGGCCGCTCAATCTTTGACCATGCTTTAACTCTTCAACATCTAGTCGAGAAATATTCCTCCGGAGCTTGCTCAACACTCTATGCAGCGTTTATTGACCTTAGATGTGCTTTTGATTTCATTGCTAGAAGCAAACTATGGGAGAAATTGAATTCTTCCTCGATTGATAGAAGATTACTTGCTCTTATATATAAACTTTATGAAAATTCCCGGATGAAGGTGCGAAGTAATATGTATGGACATTGCACCAAGGAAATCCCAGTCAAGAGAGGAGTGAGACAAGGGTATATTCTAGCTCCCCTTCTTTTTAATCTATATATTAACTCTCTTATAGACAAATTGAATAGCCCATCTCTTCATCCCCCAAAACTGGGAAATAGACACATCTCTGTTCTTTTATATGCAGATTATGCTGTGTTGCTTTCTCGGACACAGATTGGCCTGAAGCGGGCACTCTATATGCTTGTTGAGCACTGCCAAGAAGAATGGCTGGAAATAAACTACTACTAATCCCTCCGGGATTGTTGCGAAATCCCGTCCTGTGGTGATTTTGAATGGTGAGAATCCCGTGCTATGGTGGACTGTGTTGTTGTATGCCACTTCTGCAAATGGTAATAGCTCCGCCCAGTCGTCTTGTTGATAGCTGATGTAACAGCGTAGGCATTGTTCTAGAATCGATACCAGGCGTTCCGACGCTCCGTCTTTGCATGGGTGGAACACGCTACTCAGTCCCGGTTCCGACCCGATTAGTTTCAGGAACGCTTTCCAGAATTTGGAGGTGAATGTGCTCCCGCGGTCGCTGATAATTCTAGTTGGCGTGCCGTGGGCTCTGTAGATGTGTTGGATGAAGAGTCTTGCGAGTTTGGGTGCCATCGGTATTCCATTGCATGCGATGAAATGTGCTTGTTTTGAAAATAGATCCGTGACCACCCATACTGCTGTTTTCTTATTACTCACGGGCAGGTCGACTACGAAGTCCATGGCTATTTGCTCCCATGGCCGTGTGGGTTCTGCCACTGTTTGCAGCAACCCCTTGGGTTTTCCTATTGTCCTTTTTGCGGTTGCGCATGTTGGGCATGTTTTGACGTAGTCTTTGACATCTTTTCGCAATGAGGGCCACCAGAATTTGCGTCTTGTGAGATGCATGGTTTTTACAAATCCAATGTGCTCTGCCGCTTTGTGATCATGGCATTTCTCTAGTATCCTTAATCGTACGCTAGCTGGCACATACAGTTTATCATCCTTCCACCACCCCCATTGTATTCTTGTAGTGTCTCTTTGTTCTCGCCCCACCATGCGTCATCTGGTACAGCTGCTCGTATGTTGTTTTCAAGGGGGTTTTGTGCCTTTATTTCCCTTTTTGGATTCTTTGCCACCAACATGTTCCCCCCCTTGTGTGTTTTGCGGCTCTCTGGTGACCACCCTGTTTGTGGTTTCGGCGGGGAATAGCGTTTCCGTGACGTCTTCTGTCTTGCCTTCGTGTTGTGGCAGTTGGGACAGCGCATCCGCCAGGTAGTTTTTTGCCCCCGGGAAATATTTTAGGGTGAACTTGAACCGGCTGAAGAATTCGGCCCATCGAAGTTGCTTCGGGTTCAACTTCCTGGGGGATGTTAGTGCCTCCAGGTTTTTGTGGTCTGTCCAGACCTCGAATGGTACCGATGACCCCTCCAGCAGGTGTCGCCATGTTGCCAGTGCGTAACGGACTGCAAATGCTTCCTTTTCCCATACGTGCCATCTTTTTTCCGTCTCACTGAACTTCTTTGAGATGTATGCGCATGGTCTCTGTTTTTCGTTCTCATCCTCCTGTAGTAGTATAGATCCAACTGCATTGTTGGACGCATCCGTGTGAATGATGAACTGTTTGTCTACCTCAGGGTGCTTCAGGATGGGTTCTGCGGTAAACATTGCTTTGAGCTTGTCGAATGCTTCCTGGCATTCTGGTGTCCATTTGATCTTACAGATGGGTTGTTTTGCATGTGGTTTGTTTTTATTTGATTTCGTTTTCAACAGGTCAGGTAGTGGGAGCACGATTTGTGCGAAATTTTGTATGAAGTCTTTGTAAAAGTTGGCGAACCCTATGAACGCTTGGAGTTGTCTTCTGGTTCGCGGGGGTTCCCACCCCACGACTGCCTGTACTTTTGCGGGGTCCATTTCTATGCCATTGTGTGAAATCCGGAACCCCAGGAAGTCCAATTTCTCCTTGTGAAATTCACATTTGTCCAATTTGACATACAATTTGGCTTAGAGTAACTTCTCCAGCACTGCTTTTACAATTTTTTTATGCTCGGCTAGGTTGTCTGAAAAGATTAGAATGTCATCCAGGTATACGATGATTCCCTGGTACAAGAACTTGTATAGCACTTCATTAATCAGTTTCATAAAAATTCCTGGGCCCCCTGCGATTCCGAATGGGAGTACCTTATACTGGAACCAGCTGAGCGGGCAATTGAACGCTGTTTTCCACTCATCCCCCTCTCTTATTCTGACTGTAATATGCTTCCCTTAGATCCAGTTTGGTAAAGATTTTCCCTTTGGCTAGCTGTGCTAGCATGTCCTTTAGTAAGGGTAGGGGGTATTGGTTTGTCACTGAGATGGCGTTTAATCCCCTGTAATCGGTGCATAGTCGGAGTGAACCGTCTTTCTTCTTTCGGAATAGCACGGGTGCTGCCGGGGGGAGTTTGCTGGTTCGATAAAACCCCGTGCCAGGTTCTTGTCAATAAACTTACGCAGTTCTTGCAGCTCCCTCTGGGTCATTGTGTACATTCTGGGCTTGGGGAATGTCGCACCAGGAATTAGCTCTCTCGTAGTTCCTTTTTTGTTGGTATCGACTGGTTTGTACTGGTCTCCCTGCATATTGTAGTTGGCGGTACGAGCGTATTTGCATTTTAGTGCTTTCGACCTTCCCTGCCAACTGGACCCATTCGTCGAGCGTTTCTGGGTCCCCTCTCCCTGCTGCCATGTCTAGGAGGTGCGGTCTCAGTCCCATCTGAAAATATTTGACCTTAAATGATTCTGGCCAGTTCGGGAGGCGACTGAGAAGTTTCTTGAACTCTAGCGCGTACTCCGCTACAGTTCGGTGTCCTTGTCTAAGACTCTGTATTTCAGCCTTAGCTGACATGCCTGACAAAGTGTCTTTGAATCTCCTTCGCAGGGCTTTCATAAACAGGCTAAAATTATTTAGTTCTTTTGCCCTGGTGTCGTGTAGCACCGCCAATCATTTTGCTGCTTCACCTATCAGGAAATTTGACACATATTGAACCTTGGCCTCCTCGTTAAAAAATAGTTTTTCTGACTCCTCCATGAACCCTCTTACGTGGTTCAGGAAACACGCTAACTTTTCCGGGTCCCTGTCAAATTTCGTTTTTAGTTTAGTGATGATGGCCGGTTTGCGCATTTGGTAGTGAGTGCGGTTCCTCACGTAGGTTGGCTGCGCTGCCGGTTCATCTGAGTCCTCCCCATAGTCCTCTTCCTCCTTGCTGTCCTTTGGGTTCTTGGAATCGGAAGTTTCTGCGGGTTGACTGTCGTTTACCGTGTCTCTGTATTTCTCTTGGTGTTGGGGTCTTTTCAATAGTGTTTCTAAGGCTGCCTGGATTGCCGTTAGCTTGGCATCCATGTTCTCTAGCCCCATCTCCATTCTGGCTGCCCTTTCCTCGAGCGCCATGACTCTCTGGGCCTGGGAGATTTGTGATTTTGCCGCTGGCTTCCCTTGTGCTGGGGCCATGCCTCTTCCCACCCCAATTGACCACTCAGTTGCAGGGTGGCTTGCCTGCGTGGTGGGGGTGTGAGGGGCTTTGTTTCCATGCCCCCCGTCTTTCTTTTGCTTACGCCATTCCTCCGGCACCAGCATTGTTGCTGTTTCTGTCACGTCGGTTGGGTGCGTAGTTATTTCCCCGTCGCTGTGGCTTAGCCCGGTCCGCTCCATTGCTTTCACCCACTTGGTTGGTGGTACCGCTGCCTGCTTGCTGGGGAGCGCTGGTCGCTGCTTAGCCGCTGCGGTTCTCCGCTGCCTGGTTGCTGCTGGGGAGCGCTGGTCGCTGCTGCCGCTTTGTCGCCACGTGGTCTCCGCCGCCGTCTGCCACCGCGTGGTATCCGCCGCCTGCCCTTTGCTGGGGAATGCCGGTTGCTGCTGCCGCTTGTCTGCTGCCTGCAAGCTGCTGGGGATCGGTTCCCTTTGCTGCCACGCTGCCGCCGCCTCTCAGCTGCTGGGGATCGCCATTCCTTGCTGCCGCCACCTCTCAGGTGCTGGGGATTGCTGCTCTCTGCTGCCGCCGCCTCTCAGCTGCTGTGGATCTGCTGCTGCGCTGCCGCCGCCTCTCAGCTGCTGGGGATCGCCACTCTCTGCTGCCGCGCTGCCGCCGCCTCTCAAAATTTTTTCCCGGGTCTTCTGCCCGGTGTGCGTAGGAGCCGGTCTCGACCGCGGAGCTTCCCGAAAGTTTTCAGTTCGCTCCCGGGAAAACCGGCTGGTTTTGAATTCTTGCCTTTCTGTGAGGATCTCCTCGTGCAGTGGGCAACGTTTCTCTTAAAAGAAAAGACTGCAGCTCTCTTTATAAGTAGAAAACGATTTATTGCATACACTGAGGTAATCACACATTAAAGGCAAGAATGGCGGCCAGAGTCCTAGGTTGGCTTTTTATACTCTCCCGCCTAGGCACCCAATACCCTCCCCGTTGCAGGCTTCACTCCGGTCCGCCAGTCTGGTGTCATTGTCTTTGAACGCTTACGCGTTCGTCAGCCGAGTGGTGTGATTGTTGCTCATTTTCTTGTCTCCGCCCTGCTCTATTGTTTGTCAGTTTCATCTCTGTCCTTTCAAACTTGCCGCGCTCGTGAATGGCGGGACCCTGGGGCCATGCCAGGGTTCTGACAACTACTGAAAAACCAAGGTTATGGTTTTTGCCAAGCGCCCTAAGGCACATGTCTGGCGGCTAAACAATAATTTAATAGAGCAAGTTAAGACCTTTAAATATTTGGGGATTGTTTTTCATGCCACGGGTAACCGCAAATTCCATGCCGATTATGTCAGCCTGAATGCACAAAAAACAGCAGCAGCACTACAATCTTTCTATTTCTCCAAAGGAGCTCAATATATACCAGCAGCGATTAAAGTTTTCTCAACTAAGATCCGAGCTCAGCTCCTTTTTGGAGCTCAGTTGGGCCCCTCAGGTCATTCCTTTCTCTTGAAAGAGTCCAATCCAAGTTTTTAAGATCCTTGCTGCATCCCCAACGTGGTGCTTCGCCGTGAAGCTGGCCTACTAAAAATATAAACTTCTGCTTGGATTTACACTTTTACTTAAAGGCTTAAGCTTTCTTTTTTCCCAGTTGGCTTGGCCCCTTTGATTATGACCGATAGCTTTCAGTCTTCTTGGTGCCAGGCAATACATGCCAAACTGCAATTATATGGCTTTTCAGGGGCAGCCATAATCTTGTTGGGCTATGAACGTGCACCAGCTGATCTCAAACAACGGGCCATTGATTTAGAGCTACAATCCGATTTATCAGTTTTACCTAAAAACATTTTTTTGGGCCACTTTGCACATCTTCTCCAACCAGCTAGATATCTTAGCTGCATAACGATTCCAATATTTAGAAGGGCCTTATCCTTGGCTAGATTCAATGCCCTTCCAACAGCTGTTATTGAAGGGAGATATCGAAATATCCCTTTTGATCAAAGACTGCCCATGTGGCAGAGGAGTAATTGAAACAATGGAACACGTCATTTTATATTGTCCTCTCTATGCAGATGCTCGCCAGGAATTATTATCTCAATTTTTTACCAAATATCCAGCTCGTTCGGATTCTTTTTACCTCAAACTGTTTTTATCAGACCAATCTGATTTTACTTCATTGACCACAGCTAAATATTGTTCTATAATCTGTACAGCACGCCGCAATATCTTTTCAAATTTTTCTTAGATTTTTTAGCATTTTAAGTGTTTTTTCTTTTATTCTAATGAGATGTGAATCTTCAGTTTTTTTTGCTGGTCTAAATTGATTTGATTTGATAATATAAGTTAGCATAGCTTTACATTCTCATAGTGTTATACAAATTCTAGTATTACTTATGCCCTTTTATAGCTATTTGCCCTAGTTATTTATAGTATATAGATAATTCATTGTAAAATTAATTGTAATTTTATAGGATTTTTTTTTGCTTTTTAATACCTGTACTCTGTAATTTTACCTTAATAATTTTATCTTTATCTTATTTTATGCTATCAATATGACTTTTTATTTTTATTTCTATTTTAGCATAATTGTTATGTTACTAGTTGTATGCTGGTCTATGACCGAAATAAAAATTGATTGATTGACTTACTCAAAACAAAAGGGAAAGGGGACACCAAAGCCAACAAGCCGGGGACAAAAATACAATGGTCGAGGGAATGCCAAGAAGCGTTCGACCAATTAAAGAAACTTTTCACATCAGAATCCATACTACAACACCCCAATCCCACAAAACCTCTAGTCATACAGGTTGATGCATCAGATACTGCTTTGGGGGAATTCTATTACAGAGATGACCAGAGGAAACTGAGGCCATGCACTTACCTCTCCCGCAAATTCACTGAAACGGAACATCGTTGGTACGCTTGGGAGAAGGAAGCATATGCTGTAAAATGTGCATTGGCCACTTGGAGACACCTTTTAGAAGGTGCCCCCCACCAATTCGAGGTCTGGACAGATCACAAAAACTTAGAAGCACTGAACACCCCATGAAAACTAAATCCCAAACACATTAGATGGGCACAGTTTTTTTTAGCAGATTCAATTTCACATTGAAGTACATAACTGGAAAAAAGAACTTTTTGGCTGATGCCTTATCCTGGTTACCACAGCACAACAATCAGAGAGAGGAGATAGTAGATTCAATCATCCCACAGTCACAAATGGCGCTGGTAGCAGTCACTAGAAGCCAGGGAAAACAAGTAGAATTACTGGTAGAAGGGGAATTGTTCAACAAATTGCAGTCACAATTGGAAACTGACAAATGGTTGCAGGACAACAAAATTAAATTGACAGAAAAACAAGGACTTTGGTGGCACGGGGAACAGTTATACATACCGGAACCACTCAAGTGGCAGAAATCATAGTGCAGAGGATCATGTTCATTTCTCAGAATCTATAAGCTCAAACAAATCCTAGACAACTTTGCAAAATGTTGTTCCAGTCAGACTAAATACGATCCCTGGGGAAGGTAATGGCAACCCACCCCAGTATTCTTGCTGTGAAAACTAAATGGATCAGTACAACCAGACATACAGTGGGGCAAAAAAGTATTTAGTCAGCCACCAATTGTGCAAGTTCTCCCACTTAAAAAGATGAGAGAGGCCTGTAATTGACATCATAGGTAGACCTCAACTATGAGAGACAAAATGAGAAAACAAATCCAGACAATCACATTGTCTGATTCGGAAAGAATTTATTTGCAAATTATGGTGGAAAATAAGTATTTGGTCACCTACAAACAAGCAAGATTTCTGGCTCTCACAGACCTGGAACTTCTTCTTTAAGAGGCTCCTCTGTCCTCCACTCATTACCTGTAGTAATGGCACCTGTTTGAACTTGTTATCAGTATAAAAGACACCTGTCCACAACCTCAAACAGTCACACTCCAAACTCCACTATGGTGAAGACCAAAGAGCTGTCGAAGGACACCAGAAACAAAATTGTAGACCTGCACCAGGCTGGGAAGACTGAATCTGCAATAGGCAAGCAGCTTGGTGTGAAGAAATCAACTGTGGGAGCAATAATTAGAAAATGGAAGACATACAAGACCACTGATAATCTCCCTCGATCTGGGGCTCCACGCAAGATCTCACCCCGTGGGGTCAAAATGATCACAAGAATGGTGAGCAAAAATCCCAGAACCACACGGGGGGACCTAGTGAATGACCTGCAGAGAGCTGGGACCAACGTAACAAAGGCTACCATCAGTAACACACTACGCCGCCAGGGACTCAGACCCTGCAGTGCCAGACGTGTCCCCCTGCTTAAGCCAGTACATGTCCGGGCCCGTCTGAAGTTTGCTAGAGAGCATTTGGATGATCCAGGAGAGGATTGGGAGAATGTCATATGGTCATATGAAACCAAAGTAGAACTGTTTGGTAGAAACACAACTCGTCGTGTTTGGAGGAGAGAGAATGCTGAGTTGCATCCAAAGAACACCATAACTACTGTGAAGCATGGGGGTGGCAACATCATGCTTTGGGGCTGTTTCTCTGCAAAGGGACCAGGACGACTGTTCCGTGTACAGGAAAGAATGAATGGGGCCATGTATCGTGAGATTTTGAGTGCAAACCTCCTTCCATCAGCAAGGGCATTGAAGATGAAACGTGGCTGGGTCTTTCAGCATGACAATGATCCCAAACACACCGCCCGGGCAACGAAGGAGTGGCTTCGTAAGAAGCATTTCAAGGTCCTGGAGTGGCCTAGCCAGTCTCCAGATCTCAACCCCATAGAAAACCTTTGGAGGGAGTTGAAAGTCCGTGTTGCCCAGAGACAGCCCCAAAACATCACTGCTCTAGAGGAGATCTGCATGGAGGAATGGGCCAACATACCAGCAACAGTGTGTGCCAACCTTGTGAAGACTTACAGAAAACATTTGACCTCTGTCATTGCCAACAAAGGATATATAACAAAGTATTGAGATGAACTTTTGATATTGACCAAATACTTATTTTCCACCATAATTTGCAAATAAATTCTTTCCGAATCAGACAATGTGATTGTCTGGATTTGTTTTCTCATTTTGTCTCTCATAGTTGAGGTCTACCTATGATGTCAATTACAGGCCTCTCTCATCTTTTTAAGTGGGAGAACTTGCACAATTGGTGCCTGACTAAATACTTTTTTGCCCCACTGTATGTCAATATACCATTGTTTGCTGCTTGGTTGATTGAACAAACAACAGCCCAATCAAGGAACTACCAAGGAGAGAACAACACCTCCACCAACACAAGCAGGACAAGCCATGGTATATAAACAGAGAGCAAGTCCCACTCCCTTTTTGCGCTGAAGATGTTGCCTAGCCTGGCAATGAAACATCTGCAAGAAAAAAACAAGGCTCAGAGAGCACCAAGGACTCCACAGTTCAACCCTGAGCTATATATATTCTCTTCGATTGGTACACATCTTATTCTCGGAAAACTTGTATTTATTCTGTATACTTTATCAGTTTCTGCCTCTGTATCCTCACGATCCCAATCCAAATCCCTGTTTGTTTGTCTATTTTAATTACAATTTATTCAAAAGTACTTTCACCAAGAAATATTTTTTCAAAATAACTACCCCCTTTATCTGTTTTAAACTTTAAACATCCACTCCTTGTTAAGCTTTTTTCCAAAAGTTTTTAAAACTTTAATTTTTTCCCCTTTGTAATCCAGAAAGAATGATGATTCACCAAGTGGATTTTTTTTATCCCTGCTTCTCAGAAAATCTCTCTTTAGCTGTAAATTAGTTACATCTGAAAGTGTTTAAGAAATGAGGCTCGTGTGAAGCTGCATTAGGGCTGTGAGCTTGATTGAAATCCCTTGACTCCCAGCCACTCAACTCATGAGCCGACCACAAAAACCTCAGTTCTTGCAGTCTACTCACAAGGAGCAGCTGTCCTAAGTGCAAGTGGGCAATCTCACAGTCTCCTTTTTTCAGAGAGACTGCACCAGCCAGAATTCACCGTCTGGCCACCAATCTCTGCCGCAATGCCATTTCCACTCCTTCAGGGACATTAGTTCACCATGAATCCTCACTGGAATCCTCACAGGAATCCAGGAATCCTCACCGGAAGCTCTATTTCTCCATTCTCAAGTGAAGGGATACTTGTCTCTTAGCTCATGTGTATGTAAGTTCTACACCTAATATACATTTTTCTCTCTTCTTTACTAAGGCAGAAAGTCTCCAAAATTCTGGCTTTATTTCTTGCAGCAACAGTCTGTTTTTCTATCTTCTCCTACAGTTGAACACTGTATAAAGTGAATCATTTTGTTAAATTTCCCCCATTCCCTTGCTAGTCTTTGAATCCTATTGAATCTAGTGTATTATTCTCCAAACTCCATGCCTTTCTCCCACTGAACTTAAATGTGTTATTCTTTCAACCTCCTGCTTTTCTTTAATTGAAAGAAACATGCTACTCTGAACTCCTTACCTTTCTGTCATTAAACAATGTGCTAAATTCTCATATATTATTTTTTTGTTTATTCGTTCAGTCGTTTCCGACTCTTCGTGACTTCATGGACCAGTCCACGCCAGAGCTTTCTGTCGGCCGTCACCATCCCCAGCTCCCCAATGGTTGAGTCCGTCACCTCTAGAATACCATCCATCCATCTTGCCCTTGGTCGGCCCCTCTTCCTTTTGCCTTCCACTTTCCCTAGCATTAGCTTCTTCTCCAGGGTATCCTGTCTTCTCATTATGTGGCCAAAGTACTTCAGTTTTGCCTTTAATATCATTCCCTCAAGTGAGCAGTCTGGCTTGATTTCCTGGAATATGGACTGGTTTGATCTTCTTGCAGTCCAAGGCACTCTCAGAATTTTCCTTACTGCTTCTAATACAGTTGTTATGTATGTTAACTTTAAATATTTTGTGCTATGTTCCCCATGAATTGTCAACTGCATCTTATATAAGCCTTTGTACCATTAATCTCAAATATTAGTTAATACATTGTTTATTAATTATAATTTCATTTTTTAATTTCTGGAACACATAAGCCTGTTTAATGATCTATAGTAAGATCCCCAGTTCCTAATATCTTTGTTTTTCTATCTTTTGGGACGACCTATCCTCCAGCCAATACCTTATCTTCCTTGGTGCTCCTTCACTGAACCTCTAAGTAAACAGAAGCTGTGCACTTAGAGATTTGTTGAAACATATAGTTTAACAAGGGTTAGGGTTAGGACTCTAGACAGCTACTTAATGTTGTCAAATCATTTTTTAATTTTATAGAGGAACAAGATACTTTAGTGCTGAAAGATCTATTGTAATATGTTTGTTGTAACTGAATTGTAATAATTAAACAGTTCATGGTAAGGTAAAGTTTTCAACCTGCACAGTCGTGTCCGACTCTAGGGGGTGGTGCTCATCTCCGTTTCTTAGCTGAAGAGCCAGTGCTGTCCGAAGACGCTTCTGTGGTCATGTGGCTGGCATGACAAGCATGGAACGCTGTTACCATCCCACCGAAGTGGTACCTATTTATCTACTTGCATTTCCATGCTTTCAAATTGCTAGGTTGGCAAGAGCTGGGGCGAGTGCGGGAGCTCACTCCGTCACATTGGGCTAGGGTCTCGAACAGCCCTTCTGATCGACAAGCCTGGCATCTTAACCACTGAGCCATTGAACCTAAATAGATTAACTGATTACTGAACGGAATTGTTATTGAGATTATATAAGATAATGCAGTAGTTTTGTGTCTAGTGTTAGATCAGTGAAGGTTCACTCCATATGTTTATGGAAAGTCTCAAATGATCTGGAGTTTCCATTTTTGGCTAGATAATACATTAGTTGAGTGTGCCTTTTTTCTGAAAAATAATCTTTTTCTTATATTTATTACATCATTTGATTATATGAAATTAATGTTATATCTAGTGAAACTTATTCTTAACCAAATAAGAAGCTGATCATTGGTGGTGGTTGTTGCTTTGTCTTTCTTAGGTGGAATGGAAAACATAAAACAGCATACATTTGCTTTGGCTCACCACACCTATACAGTTCTTTCTACATTAAAATATGCTAACGGTGCACCTCTTGTGCACATTTATAGTGATACTGACTTCAGCAGCTCGGATATCCAAGGTCCCATAATTAATTTTAATGTGTTAGATGAAAGTGGAGATATAATTGGGTATTCACAGGTACATTTTATTTTTTATATTTTGTTGTTGTCATGCATCTTTTTTTGCTGTTATGCATCTTTCTGATTGTTTGACCTTCTATCTGTATAAATTTCAGCTGTTGTAATTTTCTTCCTTGTCTATAGTAATTTTCTTCCTTATTCTTCTCAAGAACATCTTTTCTAAATTTTCCTCTTCAGATGATTTATAATAAATAGATATCTTGCCTCTATCTGTCACATTTTCCCAAGAATTAGGAGTAATTCAGTAAAATGCTATACAGGTAGTCCTTGACTTACAACCACAATTGGGACTGGAATTTCTGTCGCTAAGCGATGTGGTCGTAAAGCGCAATGTCACATGACCATATCGTTTAGCAAAGGCAATCCTGGCACTCCCCATTGCTGTCATTAAGCAAATTCCACCGGTCATTATCCGAGGACCCACCCCAATCCAAGCCATTCCGGGTTTGGTCCCTCCCAGCCCCGGGCCTCAGTAAGGTAAGGGACTGCCTCCAACTTCCCCTACCTGCCTATCTCCCCCCATCTTTGCCCTTTTGACTGCCCTGCACCCTGCCTTGCAGGGTGGCAAGCAGCCCCAGAACTGCACAGCTCTGGGGCTGCTTGCCATGCTGCAGCACACAGGCTTCTTGGAGTGCTGTGGCTCTGGGGCTGCAAGAAGCCTCTGAGCCACAGCACACTGTAAAGCCACCCCTGGAGGCCTCAACCACCCCAGCCTAGCCGCAGTTGCTCTTGCCATCCGGCACTGTCCCAGCTGACCGTTGTCGTCTTGCTCCCACTGATGAGGCATGCCCGGCCTGGCCCTTCTCACCAAGAAGCCCTTTTGTGCCATGCTGGGCTGGGCTGGGCTGGGCTGGGCTGGGGCTGAGCTTCATGTTGTGCTGTGGCTCTGGGGCTTTGCAGGAGGAAACTCCACCCAGAGTCTAAGTGACCCAGTGGGGAAAGACACCTCAGCCGCAAGAAGTAAGATAATTTCCAGTCTCTCTATCTAAAACAGAAACATTTTCTACCTGAAACATTCATGCCTTGATCTGCATCTGAACAAAATGCAGCAACATGTTCATGTCCAAACCATTTTGCATAATCCTAAAATAATCATCTCTATTCAGGAGGTTATAGAATATAAATGTATAATCCACCCATCTCACTCTGGATTTATACAAAACAAGAGAAGGATCTGACAACATTTACCTGGCAATTGATATTTTGGACATTGTAACACATAAATTGGAATCAGGGCTTCTAATTTTGTTGAATGCTGAAAAGCCTTCAATATGATTCAGATTGAATGTATGAAGTACATTCTAAGAAGTTATGGGTTTCCACCATCATTTGTCCATTACAATTTGATAACCCTAGAGTTATTAGAATTATTACAAATAGATTTGTTCTCAGCCTATCGAGTTATTTCATGGTACCCATTAAGGATGCCCTTTGTCTCCTTTAATCTTCACTTTGGTTCTTGAACGACTGGCTTCTTTTATTAGACAATCTCAAGATATTTAGGGTGTGGTGGCATATAATTTGTTCCTATTATTTATTTATTTATTTATTTATTTAATTTATTCCCCGCCCATCTCCCATACAACGGACTCTGGGCGGGTTACAATAATTAAAACTTAAAAATTTTAAATATTTAAAACCATACAAAATAGAAGATGTATAAAAATAAATCCAGATATAAAATAAAATAGAATCCAAGATGGATTGGGGACCGTAGCATAGGTCTTATTGCTACGGGGCCAGCCAACCCCAGGAGGCACTACCACCTCCGTTGTCCCAGGCCAGGCGGCAGAGCCAGGTCTTAAGGGCCCTCCGAAAGGCCAGGAGTGAAGGGGCCAGTCTCACCTCTGGGGGCAAGATGTTCCATAAGGCGGGGGCTGTTGCAGAGAAAGCACGCCTCCTGGACCCCGCTAGATGGAATTCTCTTGTTGAGGGGGTCCGAAGCATGCCCTCTCTGCACGCACGGGTGGGGCAGGCTGACGTTATCGGGATGAGACGGTCCCTCAGGTACCCTGGTCCTATGCCATATAGGGCTTTAAAGGTAATCACCAACACCTTGAATTGGACCCGGAAGCAAACTGGCAACCAATGCAGCTCGCGTAGCAGAGGTGTTACATGTGCCGATCTTATGGCACCCGTAACTGCTCGCGCCGCCGCATTCTGTACCAGCTGAAGCTTCCGGATACTCTTCAGGGGTAGCCCCATGTAGAGCGCATTACAGTAGTCTATGCGGGAGATGACAAGGGCATGAGTGACTGTTCGGAGGGCCTCCTGATCCAGGAAAGGGCGTAACTGGCGCACAACTCAAAGTTGTGCAAAGGCCCTCCTGGCCACGACTGCCACCTGCTCTTCGAGCAGGAGTCGCGAGTCCAGGAGGACCCCCAGATTCCGCACTGGATCCGAGTGAGGTAGTGCAACCCCACCCAGAACCAAAGATGACAACTTCCCAGATCTAGGGGGGCCATCAATCCACAGCCACTCCGTCTTACCAGGGTTCAGTTGAAGCCTGTTGTTCCCCATCCAGACCCCCACAGCCTCCAGACACTGAGATAGGGCATCGACCGCATCACCTACTTCACCCAGGATGGAGATGTATAACTGGGTATCATCAGCATATTGGTGATACCTCATCCCGTGGTGACGGATGATCTCGCCCAGCGGCTTCATGTAGATGTTGAACAGGAGAGGAGAGAGAACCGATCCCTGCGGCACCCCACAAGACAGGGGTCGTGGGTCAGCTCTCTCCTCTCCTATCAACACCGACTGGGAACGGCCCTGGAGGAAGGAGGCGAACCAGCGCAAAACCACGCCGCCCGCCCCCAACTCCCTGAGCCGCCCCAAGAGTATACCATGGTCGACGGTATCAAAAGCCGCTGAGAGATCTAAGAGAGCCAGGATGGACGCACTCCCTCCATCCCACCCTCGCCAGAGATCATCCATAAGCGCGACCAATGCATTCTCTGTCCCATATCCTGGCCTGAAACCTGACTGAAAAGGGTCCAGATAATCCGTTTCTTCCAGAATCCTCTGGAGTTGCAATGCCACCACCTTCTCAACCACCTTTCCTAAAAAGGGAAGGTGGGAGACTGGGCGAAAATTGACCAGAATAGTAGGGTCCAAAGACGGTTTTTTGAGGAGGGGGTGCACCAGCGCCTCCTTAAAGGCAGCCGGGAACACCCCCTCACTCAAGGACGAATTTATAATCGCCAGGACCCAGCCATATGTCACCTCTCTAGCTGATTTCACCAGCCAGGAGGGACATGGGTTAAGTTGACATGTGGTGGCATTTACAATCCCAAGGATCCTGTCTACTTCATCAGGATCAGCACATAATGCTGTGGTGGTAAAAGGTACCACCACCCCCATACACATGTGAACTGTGTTTACAACCAAACCTATGAGATGCCCCCCCGCCAAATACATGTGAACTGCTTAAAGTCCCCTTGTAAGAAAACAATCACAGCAAGCTGAATTGACCTTGAGTAGCAACAAGGGGAGGAATCAGACAGGGCCCAGTGGCCCAGTAAACCAAATTGTTTCTAATTACTGACCATATCTTCAAAGTGATTTGGTTGCTTTAGGTGAGTCAGGTTTTGGCCACAACGATGCTAATGATATTATGGCTATTCTGGAGAATTATATAATGTTATTGCCAAAGCTTACTGAATTTGTACAACAATATGGTTTATACTCTGGTTATACAATTAGTTGGGAAAAAGTCTAATTTGCTGCCTTTGGGATCTACTATGTCTATAGAATACTGTCAGAGATTATGATTTTTACAGGCCCTATAGAATACTTGGGTTTATATCTTTCTAAAAATATATCCCTGCTGAATTGTTAAGGCCAGTACCAACCACAATTATCAGAGCTTTGTGCCAGAAAATTTGGGAAACCAACACATGGCCACATAACTGGAAACAATCTTTATTCCATTGCTAAAAAGGGGGATTCAAAGGAGTGTTCTAACTACCGCACTGTTGCTCTCATATCTCATGCTAGCAAGATTCTACTGAAAATCATACAACGCCTGGCTCCAATCATTGAAAGGAAACTGCTAAATGTCCAAGCTGGTTTCCGACAGAGCCGTGGCACCCGTGATCACATTGCAAACATTCGATGGATAATGGAAAAATGTCGCGAATATCAAAAGAATATTTATATGTGCTTCATCGACTCCAGGAAAGCTTTTTTTTCATAAGTTTTATTAAATTTTAAAATACATATTAAAAGTTAATACAAAGAAAGAAATAGAAATACAAAGTAAGAAAAAAGAAAAGAAAAAGTGAAGTCAAAAAATAACAAACAAAGAAAATACAGAAAATAGATATCCTCCAATTTATCCTTGAACTTTAAGTACAACAATTAACTTTAAATGTTAGTCCTTCATACAATACACAGGAACTTTTCTTTGTCATATACCCTATGATTTCTATAATCCAATCTTCTGTTCTTCATATAGGTTTCGCCTTTCTTGATATCTTCCAACAATCCATCTCTGGTTTCTACTCCTTGGAATAGTAATCAAATGTTCATTGTTGCATCAATTAAATGTTTTCCATTTGCTCTTTTCATTTTTACATCTATATTTATATCTTCAGTAAAATCCAATTAGTGTAACAGATAAAGGCCTTATCTACTTCTAATAAAATACAATATATTCTGTTCATATTATGACTATATATTCCATTAATACATAACCTAACATATTACATAACATAATACATAATATAGCAAGAATACAAAACCTAACATAACATATAACGTAATACATATTATACCAATTCTTATAATAATCATACAACATATTCATACATAATATCATCCTGTAATAACCTTCATTCTAATTCCATCTCATCATCTCATTGTCTTCTCATAAATGTATCTCCAGAAAGAGCAATCTATAATATCAACTTATATTTATATTTATAATCTTGTATCTTACACTTAGAATATCATATTTTTATACATCTATACAATTTCTCATATCTGCTCTCACTCTGTATACAATCCAGATCCGCGTTTTCATTAACCTTGTGTCCCAGATCAACATCATTAAATCTCCTATTTAGGTTATGCCAATATCACAATATGCAACTTGTTTATTTCTGTAACTCATGTGGGATGTCAAAATGTTTATTTTACCATATCTATCAATTTGCATGTTAAAATCTTCCTGTCTCAGCTGCCACAATGTGTTTATGCCCAAACGTTTAATAGACCACTTCCTGTAAAATATCATAATCTTCTTCTGTACCAATACATTCAAAATCCTCTTTCCCTGTTTCTCTACTGGTTCGAGAGATCTTCCCTCTATTTCTAAATTTGTCCCTTGTATCTTCTGTTCCTGAGCCACCAAAACTATAAATATACGTTCTATGGATTTCTTAATTTGCAAAAAAGTTTTGCTGATTTCTTTCTTAAAATCCTGAAGTGCTGTAAGAAATGCCATTCCCATCTACACCCCCCTTTCAAACTGTAATCAGCTGCCGTAGTCAAAACAAAAATTTTCCCAGGGAGCAGGGAACAGGTGTTCTATTGTTATCAATGGTGTCTGTTTCTTTAAGTGAAACAAGCTTTTAAAATAAAAGATGAAAAATTCCACAAAGCAGTATTTCAAACAGTTTGTAAAAGGAAAGATGAAAATAGATTCCAAGTGAAAGAAAGTCCGTTCTAAAAAAAAGTAAAAAAATAATAAGGAAAAGAGGCACACATTCTCTATACTTTATTCTTTATTCTTCTTTATCCTTCCGGCTGCAAGCTGCTTGACCCAAACAAACAATTTCTCAAAAATCAGTTAGTTTATCAAGTGAAAAATAACAAAGTCTCTTAAGTCCCAATTTCTCTGATACAAAAGAAAGGCAAAAAAAATACAAACTTGTTCACTATGTTGCCAAAATAAAATCTATCAAACTTCCACCAAAATTAATTATAGCAAAGAAAACACAAAATTAGCCAACATTTTAAGCGAAGTCCAAAGATAAATTTTAGATAGTAAAAATGTTCTAATCTAAAAAAAGAAAACTAATATAAAGTGATCTAAAAGCTGGCTGTAGCTTTTGTGTCTCCCAAAGAGACTTATGTTCCCTGCAGAGCTAGGATCTTCCTTCGGCCATTCCACTGCATTCACCCCCGTTCTTCTCCGCGGTGGAAACAACAAAGAAAAACAGGAGTGGGCAATTCCAATGGCTCTGTGAGCAATCTTCTGGTTCCCCCCTCTCCAGGGGGAAGCTTCAGTGGTCTACAAATTCTGTAGACCCTGCAAACAAGGTAGAAAGTCAGTCAGGTCTCAGAGCTCTGAGAAACTCTGACTTGTCGAGCTGCCAGCCAGGCTTGGAGTCGACTCCAGGAAAGCTTTTGATTGTGTTGACCATGACAATCTATGGAGAGCCCTAGCAGACCTTGGGGTGCCACTACATTTAGTGAAGTTGATGAAGTCACTGTATGTAAATCAGGAAGCCACTGTACAAACTCAATATAGTGACACTGATTGGTTCAAGATCGAGAAAGGTGTGCAACAAGGTTGCATTCTGTCACCTTTCTTATTCAAGATGTCTATGAAGGTTCTCAGTCATCCAGGTGGAACAGTCTGTGGCTTGAATCATGTCAACTGGATTTCTATTAGAATTCTATAGATATATAGATTTCTATAGAAATCTAGTTGACATGATTCAAGCCACAGACTTTCTTATTCAACTTTTACACCGAAGTGATCATCAGGAAACTGGAGCTAGACAAATCAGAAATTGGGGTAAAAATTGGCAGAAGAAACATCAATAACCTTAGATACGCAGACGATACAACCCTCATCTCAGAAACCCAGGAAAGGCCTAAAGCACTTAATCATGAGACTCAAAGAAGAAAGCGAGAAGTTTGGCCTCTTTCTGAATATCAAAAAGACCAAACTCGTGACAACTGCAAAGAATGGAAACATCAAAATAGTAATTGATGGAGATGATGTGGAATGCGTGGAGGAATTCACCTTTTTAGAATCAGTGGTCAATCAAAATGGCGAATGTAGCCAAGAAATTAAATGCCGAATCATGCTGGGTGGTACAGCAATGATGAGTATGAATCAAATTTGGAAAAGCAAGAATGTCAGTTTGACGACTAAGTGTAGACTAGTCTGCACTATCGTGCTCCCCATAACTACTTATGGCTGTGAAAGTTGGACGATGAAAAAGTTGGATAGAAGGAAAATTGATTCTTTTGAACTATGGTGTTGGAGGAGGCTCTTGCGAATCCCTTGTACTGCAAAGATAATGAATAAAGAAGTGTTGAAGCGCATAAAACTGGACATGTAAAATAACAAAACTTAGACTTAGTTACTTCGGTCATGTCATGAGATCAACATAGTTAGAGAAAGATGTTATGCTTGGAACGGTCAGTGGCAAAAGGCGACACCAAAGAACACGCTGGTTGGATGTAACCAAAGCAGACACAGGCCAAAATTTAAAGCAACTGAAAGAAGCTGTACAAGATCGGAAATCATGGAGAGAGCTGGCTTATGGAATCCAAGGGTCGGATACGACTGAATGGACAATTCAAATTATATAAAATATATATATCTCACAATGTGTTAAATTAAATATCTATACATCTAAATGTATAGCTGTAATTTCAGTAATGGTTAAAACTTCCATTAAGTGGAGTCCTCGGTGCTCTCTGAGCCTTGTTGTTTTCTTGCAGACGTTTCATTGCCAGGCTAGGCAACATCTTCAGTGTGAAAAGGGAGTGGAACTTGCTCTCTGTTTATATACCCTGGCTTGTCCTGCCTGTGTTGGTGGGGGTGTTGTACTCTCCTTGGTAGTACCTTGATTGGGTTGTTGTTTGTTGCTTGGTTGATTGACTGAGTTAATAGTTCCTTGATTAGGGTCTATTGTGTTGTTTGATTGCTCCTCTGGTGCTAATCTTGGTGTTAATCTTGGCCTATCTGGTTGTTGATTGCTGGCAAGGAGGTGTTCTGGTCTTCTGGCTTTTCTATTGTCTCTTATGAATGGTATGTAAATGTTGTTTACCTCTATGTGTCTGTTGATGGCTGCTTTGTCTGAGTGCCAAGCTTCCAGGAATTCTATAGCATTTTTGGATTTGGCTTGGTTTAGGATGCTCACAGTTTCCCAGTTGAAAGTATGGTTAAGTCTGTCCATGTGTTGTGAGATTAAGGAGTTTTCATTGTGTCTTCTGACTGCTAGTTGGTGTTCGTGGATGCGTTCTGCTAGTCTTCTGCCAGTCTGTCCTACATAGTGGCTGTTACAGTCCTTACACTGTATGTTATAGATAACTCCTGTTTTTTCTTCTTGGGCTACTGGGTCTTTTGGTTTACTTACGATGTTCTGAAGGGTTTTGGTTGGTTTGTGTGCTACGATGCTGATGTGTGGATGTAACAGTCTATTAGTAGTTTCTGATTAACTTAACTCCCATTAAGTCTCTGGGACAAGATTAATGTTATTAAAATAAATATTACACAAGATTAATGCATATTTTAAGAGAAATTAATCCCTAAAAGTTACACCAATAAATTAATGAGAAAAAAATTATGGCAGACTAAAGCCCATGGAAAATCGTTAACTTTACAATGGTGGCTTTAATTTACCAGATTTTCTACTGTATCATTTGGGCTTTTATTTTAACATCTATATTCTTTTGGAATAAGATCTTTGTTGAAAATTCTCCTCTTTGGGTCTACTTGGAGTATAAGTATGTAACATCTCTGAAATCTTGGGAAGTTTTAGAGTCCAGAGTTCTCTATTTCCAATCTTGAAAGCTTCCAGTTACATTTGGTAATTAATAGGTAAGTGGTTACGTTTTTATTTCGAATCACATGAGAAATTGATGTTCACATGAGAAATTGATGTTGTAGAATAACCCAAATTTGAAAACAGTAGGGAAGATATTTTATTATACTGTATTCCTTAGAGCAGGGCTTTCCAAAGTTTTTCCCGCAGCGACACACCAACCGTCGCCGCAGGAAAACCCGGAAGTGCGGCAGTGCGCAAAAACCCGGAAGCGCTGCTGCGCTTTCGGGTTTTGCGCGCTGCAGTTGGTGTGTCGCCGCGGGAAAACCCAGAAGCGCTGATGATGATCAGTGCTTCCGGGTTGTGTGGCGACACACCAGACTGTGTGTGGCGACACACTTTTGTGTCGCGACACACAGTTTGGAAAGCTCTGCCTTAGAGTCACGATTTTTATACCTCCAAATATCAATCAGTTCAAGATTGTCCATTTAAAAAAAGATTTTTGTAGTTTACCTTGCATTATTTTAGTCCCTTTTACAGATGTTCTATCTTGTGGGCAGTCCACTCCATTCCAATCTCCCATTAGACACCAATTTTCATATGACAAGTCCATTAATTTTCCCGTAAGTCCATTAAAAATGTAGCTTTATTATCATTTTGGGTATAGACTCCCAATAGTAAAATTTTACTTAATGTCATTCAAGTTAATCTTGGTCTCCACATATCTGCCTTGGTCATCAGATAATACCATTTTGGTTTAACTGTAGATTTATATACAAAACAACTTCATTATTCTTGCTTGTTCCAGCTGAGATAAATTCTTCTCCCAAATTTTTATAAATCAGATATTTTTTATCTTTGTTTCTTATATGTGTTTCTTGTAGATCCAGCTTTAATTTCTTCAAATAATGAAATACCTTCTTCCTTTTCTGGGGGGCATTTGCCTCATTTATATTCCACATTAAACATTTAAACTCCATGCTTATTTTATTTTGAATACCGACAAAATTCACTTGGCAGTATATACAACTGAAACGTAACTAACGAAATAGTATGGTCTGGATGCTTTACAGCCTTAACAGTACCTTCATTTTAGTTTCCTTAAGAGATGCAGTGCTTGAACAGAAACAATCCAATTTTATAACAACTTTAAAAGTAAAATGAAATATGTAGAGTGAATTGTAGAGTGAAGAACTGGAATATCCTATTTGGAGAATCAGTGGGTTCAAGTGTTAAGAAACATAAAATGTACTACTTATGATTTAAGAATGAAATGTTAAATCATCAAAAAATAAGATTTCATATTTACTTGGACCTTTCAAAGAATGTTTAAAAAGGATTGGTTAATAGATTTTTTTTGTGCTGGCACAAGAAATTTGAAGGCTGTTTAACATATGATCTATGAGTAGTCCAGCTATACCCTTATTTTGGTTTCAAATAATTACATATGTCAGTGCAATTTTGGAAATAAATAAAGACCGTAACATGATGTTGAACTATATTCCTAAAACATGGAATTAATCATCCCATGAAAAGCTCTGGCTCTCTCGAGCCTGGGGCACAGCAAAGAGGATAATTTTAGTTAACTGCAAAGAAGTTTACTCTCTTAATTCAGGATATGAATCTGTTGCCTAGTTTTGAAAAGTCTTTCTGTTCTAAAAATAAGAAGATGAAGCAATATATTTTTATATGGTCCACCTAAAGGATTTAATTCTATATCAATACTCATGGATATTATATGGACCTTTTTTTGTTGTTGTTTATTCGTTCAGTCGCTTCCGACTCTTCGTGACTTCATGGACCAGCCCACGCCAGAGCTTCGTGTCGGCCGTCACCATCCCCAGCTCCCCCATGGTTGAGTCCGTCACCTCCAAAATATCATCCATGATAGGACAGGACCTTTTTTATTTCCTATTAATTAGCCTTTTCTCTTTTTTGTCATATTAGTTTATTTTAACCACCATAATGTATCTAGTTTTTTTCTTTTTATTCACTGTTTAAGCACTATCTATCTTTTTGTGTGGGTGGTGGTGGTGGTAGTGGTATATTTCACTATTAAATTTTTTTAAAAAATATCTCTATTTATTATTAACATTTGTTTTATTTCTCAGTATTTAAACACCATCAACCATTATGCCACATAGATACTGTAATGTTAAAGGAGAAGCGCTTTACAATGATATCCTCTACTGTACTTAGTTATAAAATCTATTTAGGATTATTGCATTTTCTTCATATTGCATGAACATTATTAAAATCATTTAACTGATAGAGGAAAAACATCCTTAATTATTTATTTGTTCCTGTGTTAAGAATCTTTCTTT
The DNA here is from genome assembly GCA_023362775.1 of Charina bottae. NCBI lineage: Eukaryota > Metazoa > Chordata > Lepidosauria > Squamata > Charinaidae > Charina > Charina bottae. The sequence continues at coordinate 2,638,359 of JALMGJ010000028.1, read as the reverse complement.
TTTGGGGGGGCGGGGGGGAACCTTCTGAAACAAGGTGGACAAACTGGCTGGGCTCTACAACATACATATGCGCACAGGCTGCTTCTGCAATACTGGAGCTTGTCAGCAGCACTTGGGGATTAGCCATGATGACATCAAAAAGAATCTCCAGGTCTGTATGTATTCAGTATATCAGTGTTACCAGCTAAAGTAAGTAGAGATCATGTTGCATATGTTAAATTAATTGTCCCACTTTTTCTAGGCAAATACTCCCAACAAGGTCCTACAATATAAAAAATCATTAACATGAAAGGAAATGCCATTTGCTAATTTATGTGCAAAGCAAACACTTTATACAGGATCATTCTATTTAATCCATGATTTAATGTAACAGAAATATAATCATGGTTTAAATTAGCTATGAAAAAACTATTTTAAATTTACTTTCTCATTTACACTGCTAAATATATATTTTAAACAAACATACATTTAAACATACATTCATACAAACATACATACATTCTGAACAGGTTAATCTTAAGCCTTTTGTGTTTAGTTGGAAACTTTTGAGAACCAAAATGATTTTGGAGAGCTTTCCCCTGATGTGAATATCACCACCGCTACTTTTACTTACCTTTATCTTTTTTATTTTTGTACTCTTTTAGTGGTGGTTTTATTTATGAATGTTTTAACTTGTACTTTTTTCTGTAAGGCACCAAGAGGCTTACATAAATAAGTTTGCTTGATTTTGACTTTGAATGATATGTCAACCCAGACATTGTAGTTTGTAAACTGTGATTTATAGCTTACAATTATATATGAACCAGCCAACTATAGCTCTGAACGGTGTGTAAGCCAGGCCTTACAGATTTTTATGTACACAGATTTTTAGGCTTTTCCTTTTATATATATTTAGGGTATATTTAACTTTTTTTTTACAACACTAACATTTTATGACAGTTATGAGACAAGATCATTTTGCATCCTTATTTTCATAGAACCTGCATCTCCCAACATCATTTCAGGGGGCAGAAGTATGCCTGATGTATGCCTTCTCTCCATCCTCTCAAACCCATAGAATTATAGAGTTGGAAGGGACCATTTAGGCTAGTCCCCAGGTCAGGGCAGGAAACCAAATTAAAGCACCCTTGACAAATAGTAGTTTAGCCTTCTCTTTAAATACATCCAGCTATAAGGAACCATAATCTCTCTAGGTAATTGGTTTCTCTGTCAAATGGTTCTTACAGTTACAATGTTCTTTCAGGTATCCAATTATCCTACATCCTCTACCTCTGCATTTCATTTTTGCTTCCCAGATAATTTTTAGCCCATTTCTCTTTTAACTTGTCAAGTTTGTATAATGTTACTTCTCCTAAGACACTCGGTGAGAATTATTTTTGACCCAGCTGTTTCTCACTAATTTCTCCTGACATGGAATCCTATACACATCCTATATTACCAGTGTTATATATTATCACTATATAATCCTATATTATAATTGCTCTGAGATTATAAAAAATCTCCTTTTTTGAAATCTTAGATATGCATTTGTCTAGATTCAGCTTCAGTTTTTCTTAAGATAAGAACACCAGTATTTTGTGGTCAGTTAATTCCAAAGTTTCTGCTACTTCCTGTTTTCCCTGTAGAAGAACAATTGTCCAAACCTCCATAATAGTTTATCAAACCAGGTCTCTGTGAAGGTTATTTCATAGGTCATGAATAATCAGGAATGCAACTTTATAGGAAATTATATAAAGTAAGGATGGTTCTTACTCTTTTTTTTTTCCATAAGTTTTATTGAATTTTAAAATACATATTAAGAACTAATACAAAAGAAAAAAAATAGAAATACAAAGTAAGAAAAAGGAAAAGAAAAAGTGAAGTCAAAAAATAACAAAGAAAATATAGAAAATAGATGTCCTCCAATTTATCCTTGAACTTTAAGTACAACAATTAACTTTAAATGTTAGTCCTTCATACAATACACAGAAACTTTTCTTTGTCATATACCCTATGATTTCTATAATCCAATCTTCTGTTCTTCATATAGGTTTCGCCTTTCTTGATATCTTCCAACAATCCATCTCTGGTTTCTACTCCTTAGAATAGTAATCAAATGTTCATTGTTGCATCAATTAAATGTTTTCCATTTGCTCTTTCCATTTTTACATCTATATTTATATCTTCAATAAAGTCCAATTAGTATAACAAATAAAGGCCTTATCTACGTCTAATAAAATACAGTATATTCTGTTCATGTTATGACTGTATATTCCATTAATACATAATCTAACATATTACATAACATAATACATAATATAGCAAAAATACAAAACCTAACATAACATATAACCTAATACATACAACATATTCTTGTAATAACCTACATTCTAATTCCATCTCATCATCTCATTGTCTTCTCATAAATGTGTCTCCAGAAAGAGTAATATATAATATCAACATATTTATTTATAATCTTGTATCTTACACTTAAAATATCATGTTTTTATGCATCTGTAAGTTTCTCATATCTGTGCTTACTCTGTGTACAATACCAAATCCGCATTTTCATTAACCTTGCATTCCAAATCAATATCAATAAATCTCCTGTTTAGGTTATGCCAATATCACAATATGCAACTTGTTTATTTCTGTAACTCATGTGGGATGTCAAAATGTTTATTTTGCCATATCTATCAATTTGCATATTAAAATCTTCCTGTCTCAGCTGCCACAATGTATTTATGCCCAAACATTTAATAGACCACTTCCTGTAAAATATCATAATCTTCTTCTGTACCAATACATTCAAAATCCTCTTTCCCTGTTTCTCTACTGGTTCGAAAGGTCTTTCCTCTGTTTCTAAATCTGTCCCTTGTATCTTCTGTTCCTGAGCCACCAAAACTATTAATATACGTTCTATGGATTTCTTAATTTGCAAAAAAATTTTGCTGGTTTCTTCCTTAAAATCCTGAAGTACTGTGAGAAATGCCATTATTTTCCCTCTGTTGGTTGTTCAAACTGTAATCAACTGCCGTAGTCAAAACAAAAAATTTTCTCAGGGAGCAAGGAACAGCTGTTCTATTATTTATCAATAATGTCTATTTCTTTAAGTGAGAAAAGCTTTTAAAGTAAGAGATGAAAAAATTCCACAGAGCAGTATTTCAAACAGTTTGTAAAAGGAAAGATGAAAATATATTCCAAATGAAAGATAGTCCTTTCTAAAAAAAAGTAGAAAAAGAAAAAAAAAAAGGTAGAGAGGCACACATTCTCTATACTTTATTCTTTATTCTTCTTTATTCTTCAGGCTGCAAGCTGCTTAACCCAAACAAACAATTTCTCAAAAGTCAGTTAGTTTGTCGAGTGAGAAATACCAACAAAGTCTCTTAAGTCCCAATTTCTCTGATACAAAAGAAAGGCAGAAAAATACAAAACTTGTTCACTATGTTGCCAAAATAAAATCTATCAAACTTCCACCAAAATTAATTATAGCAAAGAAAACACAAAATTAGCCAACATTTTGAACGAAGTCCAAAGATAAATTTTAGAATAATAAAAATGTACTAATCTAAAAAAGAAAACTAATATAAAGTGGTCTAAAAGCTGGCTGTCACTCTTGTGTCTCCCAAGAGACTTACGTTCTCTGCAGAGCTAGAATCCTCTTTCGGCCATTTCACTGCATCCACCCCCCGTTCTTCTCCGCGGTGGAAACAACAAAGAAAAACAGGAGTGGGCAATTACAATGGCTCTGTGAGCAATCTTCTGGTTCCCCCTTCTCCAGGGGGAAACTTCAGTGGTCTGTAGACCCCTGCAAACAAGATAGAAAGTTAGCCAGGTCTCAGAGCTCAGAGCTCTGAGAAACTCTGACTTGTCGAGTTGCCAGCCAGGCTTGGAGTCAGGATGGTTCTTACTCTGAAGGAGGGATCACCAAATCAGCTATGCCTTTAAAGTATTCAGACTGTGTTTATAGAGAATCTTTGTGCTGTAAAGCATGTCATATTTTAATACATATATTTTAATAAAGTTTACAAAAATATCTTTGTATTTTGTTCCTAAATAGGCTGGTCATGTGTGTGGAGATGATATAGATGTAATCAATGGACATCCTACTGGATCTGTGAGAATTTCATTTGGCTATATGTCTACATTTGAAGATGCCCAAGCCTTTCTGAAATTCATTATAAGTATTAGATTATCTGCTTGCAACTTGGTAAAATGTCCATCACAGAGAGAGATTGTTCCAAAGATCACATCATTTCCCAGACAGGATAGCAACACTCATGATGAGAAGAATGCAAATGAACAGCCTCTGGAAAGTATAATCAATAATTTACAGCTAAGTTACCACTGCACAACAGTGATAAAGCCAGAAGAAAATCTGCAGCTGACTAGGAGTTATCCAGAAATCAGCATGCCTGAAGTTTTTAGTAATTCAGTAGAAGTGCCAAATGGTAGAAAGACAATTACAATCACCAATATTTACCTGTACCCAATCAAATCATGTGCTGCATTTGAGGTAAATGTTTTCAGTAATACTTGAGACCCAGAGAGTTCTTCAGAAATATGATACTAATACTAATACTATACTAATACTATACTATAAATAAGACTGTATGTCACTCCTGAAAACCTTGGTGTGGATCCTCTGAAAGTAAATTCCTAATTAACAATCAAATTATAATTTGGAATATGAGAAAGGGGGGAATTAATCAAATATATGGAAATTAATTTATTGTTTTATGTTAAATTAAATCAAGTTTATTTGTATCTCCATCTCCTTTTTGATATACATCCCAGCATATATCAGTCAAAGACTCAGTGTGGCTTTCAGCCCTCAAAATGTTGCATGCCCATTTTGAAAGATGAGTATTCTTTTCAGATGTTGATGTTACGTATATTTCATTTTTTTGCTATTTCTGGTCAAGTCTTGTCAAAACTAAACATTCTAGGTAGAAAGAACTTTTGATTTAGTAAATACCATTGAAGGGCATTAAAAACTTGATTTTTGTTTCAATTTCCTTCCCATGCAGCAAAACATATCCAGCCTTTTCTGTTTTGATCAAGAAAGTAATACTTAGAAGCCAGATGTCTTTTGAAATAAAACTAAACAAATATTGCATATATCTATCTCTTCTGGTTTAAGATCAGCCATGAAAAGAATAGAAATGGTGTGTAGTATTTGGAAATGGCTTTTAAAGAGAATATTTATTTATTTATTTGTTTATTTAATTTTGCTACCGCCCTGTGGTGTGTCGGGACACGTTAGTGTGTCGACTGCAGTGTCTGGGTGTGTCGCGGCTGCTGCTGCCTCCAAACCTGCCCTGCCAGGATTCCACGCAGGTCCTAGTGCCTGCCTTGTAAGAGTGTGTCGCGAAATGATGCCCTGCTGTAAGAGTGTGTCACGAAATGATGTATGTCTAAAAAGTGTGTCACCAACATGAAAAGTTTGGAAAGCTCTGATATAGCATTTGTATGCTACTGTTTTTTTTTTGATGGTGAAGATATTGGTCTAGAATCCAGGTTCAAGTCAGCAATCATCTATGGAGTTCACTGGATAACTTTGGGCCAATCATTCTCTCTCACCCCAACTTACTAACAGGGTTGTTGTGTAAGTAAAACAGGAAGATCCTGTTCTGCCATCTTAAGCTCTATGAGAATAGTATATACTGTAAATGCAATCAATTGCTGTGGAGAAACAAGTATTTTCATCAAATTTATTGAATAATTTTCTAATCAAATGGGTGAATCATCTTAATCTCTTTTTCCTCAAGGTAAATTTGTTGTAGTTTACAAGTATCCCAAATTTTCCAAATTATGTTATAGTGATCAACAGGTAAAATTTCTCATTAAGGCAATTCTCTGTCTGGCATCAGGCTACAGGTGAGTTGGAAGAGAGACATCTTCCTTTAGGAGTTCAGTTCCCTTATGGAAGTGTTCTGTTTTTGTTTTGTATAGAGCAATATTCCATCAGTAAAGCTATTGTGGGATATGCAAAACAATTCCATTCCCAGAATATTTGTTTTGAGAGCTGCAAATGTTACGTAAAACATATGTTTTGAGAGTTACAGTAGCTCAAAACTTAGCTTTCAAAAAAGGCATGATTTGTAGTGTTCAGACTGTTCCAGTTGGACTGTCATTTTTGGACTGCTTTTTTCAAACTTTTTCTAGCCTAGCCAGTACTACAGTAGTGATCAGTCATATCTGCTGCTGTTGGTTTAGACTAGGATGGAATCATAGAATCATAGGGTTGGAAAGTATCTTGAAGAGCATCTAGTCCAACACCCTGCCCAGTACAAGAATCCTCATATCATCCCTGACAAATGGCTGTCCAATCTTTTCTCGAAAACCTCCAGTGATGGAGCACCCATGACTTCAGGAGGCAAGCTGTTACAATGCTTAATGCTCTCACAATCAAAAAATTCCTCCTTAGATCCAGAGTTTTTTCTTTCTCTGTTAAGCTTCCGCTCACTGGTTCTTGTCTTACCCTTGGATGCTATGAAGAATACATCCACACCTTCTGCCCTATGACATCCCTTCATGTACTGGAAGATGCAGCATGTCTCTCCTTAGTCTTTTCTTCTTTAGACTAAACATACCAAGTTCCTTTAACCAGTCTTCATAGGATTTAGCCTCCAAACCCCTTACCACCCTTGTTGCTCTTCTCTACAGTCTTTCCAGTTCCTCACCATTCTTTTTGTATTGTGGCTGCAAGAAGTGGACACAGTATTCCAGGTGTGGTCTGACCAATGCAGCATAAAATGGTAGTATCACTTCTTTTTTGTTAGTCCCACTAGGTAGACCAAACCAGAAAATCAACTCTACAGGAAGACTAGATACTTAATTGAGATAGGCTACAATGACAGAATCTTGCAAAATCCGATTGTGCTTTACCTCCTCTCCTTCTTTATATCTCAGTGAATCAGGGAGGTATTTGCCTGATCTACTTCTGAACATTATATTGATTCCCAGGACTTAAAGAATGTTTCAGCCCTCTTTGCCTAGGTAACAGTACTTGCCTATCTCAGTCAAGGCCATCTCCCTTACTCTCTACACTGTTGATGCAGATGAAAATTGCATTGGCTCTTTTAGCAGCTGCAGCACATTGCTAGCTCATGCTTAATCTGTGGTCTACCAAATTCCCAGATACTTCGTACTACTGCTAAACCACCTATCTTGTACCTGTGCATCTGGTTTTTCCTGCCCAAGTGCAGAATTTTACATTTCTCTCTATTGAACTGCATTTTGTTGGATAGGGCCCAATGCCCAAGTCTATTAAGATCCTTTTGAATTTTCAGCCTGTCTTCTAGGGATTTAGCAATCTCCGTCAGCTTTGTGGGAGGCTTAGCAATCTCATCAAAGTTATTTATGAAGATCTTGAAAAGTATTGGGGCCAGAACCCTGAGGTACCCATCATAGCCAGTTTGGTCTAGTGGTTAAGTTGCTGGGCTAGAAACCAGGAGTCTGTGAGTTCTGGTCCTGCCTTAGGCATGAAAGCCGGCTGGGTGACCTTGGGCCAGTCACTCACTCTCAGCCCAACTCACCTCACAGGGTTGTTGTTGTGGGAAAAATAGGAGGAGGAAGGAGTATTAGGTATGTTCGCCACCTTGAGTTATTTATAAAAATAAAGGGATAAAAATTAAATAAATAAATATATTCTCCTCCATGTGGACATAGACCCATTAATGACCATATGTTGGATACAGTTGTTATCCAACTGTGAATCCATCTGGTAATAGGATTATCCATCCCACATTGTTCCAATTTATTGAGAAAGAGAGTATAGTCTACTTTATCAAATGCCTTACTAAATAGTCTAATTGTACTATATCCATAGCATTCACTTGGTCCACTAAGAGTCACATTGTCAAAGAAAGCAATAAGATTTGTCTGGCATGATCTGTTTTTTAACAAATCCATATTGGCTCCTGCTAGTTTCTAAGTGCTTACAAGCCCACTGCTTGATTCTCTTTTCTTGGATTTTCCCAGGTATTGATGTTAAGTTGATTGGTCTGAAGTTCCCTGGCTCCACTGTTTTCCCTTTTTAAAATATAGGAACAATGATGGCTCTTCTTCAGTCTTCTGGCACTTCCCCTGTGTTCCAGAATTTCTCAAAGATTTCAGTTAGTGACTCTGAGGTGACATCTACCAGTTCCTTTAACACCCTGGGATATAATCCATCCAGTCCAGGAGACTTGGATTTATTCAAAACAACTAAGCATACTCTCTTCAGTTCCTTACTTATTTTGATCTGTGTTTCTCTTCTGCTCCCCACAGTGCAGCTTCTGACAGGTTGGACCACTTTTTCCTTTTGTGAAAAGACAGGTGCAAGGTAGGAATTAAGCAGTAGGTAGGAATTAAGCAGTTCAGCCTTCTGGCTGTTGCCTGTCACCACCTTGCCATCTTCTCCAGCCATTTCCTTGACTTTCCTCTTCTGCGTATGCCCAGAGAACCCTTTTTTGTTGTTTTTGGCATTCATAGCAAGCCTTAGCATATGGTGAGCCTTAGCCTTCATGATCCCATTCTTGCTGATTTGGGCTTTTTCCTGATCATCTGCCTTTGTTATATGCCAGTGGTATACCTAGCAAATTTGATATCCAGAACAGATCATTTTTTAACACAACCCTCCTTCTATTGCTGAGAGCCTCTTTGGTGTAGTCGTTAAGCATCAGGTTAGAAACCAGGAGACTGTGAGTTCTAGTCCTGCCTTAGGCTCAAAGACAGCTGGGTGACCTTGGGCCAGTCATTCTCTCTCAGCCCTAGGAAGAAGGGACAGGCAATCTTCTTCCAAAAAATGCTGCCTAAAAACCTGCAGGTGGCTGTCATTAAGAGTCAAAACTGACCTGAAGGGACACATTTTTTCCTCCATCACTGTTGTACCATGCTGCCAACTACCAAAAAGCTGATCACACCAGCAGCAATGACCCAACCCCATGCCCAAATGCTAGCAGCACCTCCTTTATTGCCTGCACCTAGAGTGGATTACCGTCCCCCTACCCAGTATGCCACTGTTATACATCCCTCTTTCCATTTTTTAAAATCTCTCCTTCAGTTTATTGGTGATATCTAGGTGCAACCACACCAGTCTTATCAGGTGTCTCCACCCCCCCCCCCTTTTTTTTCCTTTTTGGTATTATTTGTGTTTCGGCCTTAATTACCTCATTTTTTCAGAATTTCCCAACATTCCTGAAGTGTTTTTCCCTTCAAAATTTCCATCCATGGACTTCCTACTTTTTCCTTCAGCTTGTTGAAGTCAGCTCTCTTGAAATCACATCTTCAGTGTGATGAATTCTAGGATGATATGGTTACTCTCTCCCAAGGTTCTTACCACTTCCTCTTCTTTGACCTCCTCTTCCCTGTTATAAGTATTAAGTCCAATATAGCTGAAAGTCTAGTTTCCTTCTCCACCTTTTGGATGATGAAATTGTCTGCAAAGCACATCAAGAACCCGTTGGATTTTATGAGTTACAGCCTATCTCTTGCCAGGACTCTTCCTCTAGGTCAGAGCTTTCCAAACTGTGTGTCGCGACACACCACTCGGAAGCGGCGGCGCGCGTGCACGGCGGCAGCGGCGCAGGATCAGCGCTTCCGCGTTTTAGTGGAGGCTGCCGCTGCCGCCGCCGCCGTGCACGCACGCGCTGCCGCACGCCCCCCCATGCCGCCACTGTGCACGCGCGCCGCCGCACACCTCCCCACGCTGCCGTGCGTGCATGCTACCGCCGCCGCCACTACTGTGTCGCCGGTGGCGGCACTTTGGAAAGCCCTGCTCGAGGTAGTGTAGTTTTCAGTCTTGGAATCCAAAGTTTTCATGACAATACCATCCCTTGAGCTAGTGGTTCACCTCCAGAATCCTCTGTTCCTTCCATGGGCTATGACCATCAGTTGGAATTATGAATGAAAATGCCACTTGTACTCTGAACTCTTTTTCCTTCCTGCCTAGCTCCTTGTAGTATCTCAGTATTCTTCCAGGCTCTTTCTGGTAGTGTCATTTGTTCCAACATGAACAGAAGAAAAGGATAATGGTCAGTAGGTTTGATTAGTTGGGTCAGCCTCACTGTCATGTTTTGGATCTTCCCTCTTAGGAGACAACATATTTCCTTTGGTCTGCAGATTGCCAACATTCTTCCTCTGAGTAACAAGACACTCATCACCACCACACACATTTTCCTCATTGGCTTCCTTCTTTCTGTGGCAACCTGACTTTGTCTCCTTCCTGTTCCTGGAACACTAGGTGAAATCCTAGAAGTCTGTGAATCTTCCTCCAGGTTGAGTGCCTGAAATTGATTGTGCAGCTTCACTGACAGGGATAACATGGGAATGGAGTATTGAGTATTGGAAGAAAAGAAGCAGTTAAGCAGCCAGAAGAAGGCAGCTTCTTGCAGCTGCATGCCTAGCAGCCTGACAAGTTTCAAAAAATTATAACTCAAAAAATTGCAGTGGAACACTTTTGAGTGTGGCTAAGCCTGAACAAGACATATTTTCTGTTTCTTGCTCACCCCGGGTATTCTTTAGCAGAAAACATAACTATTATTTTGAATTATTATTTAGGCCCTCTCAAGCATTGATTGTGTTCAGACCTTAACATTATATGTATTAAGTAAGCTCATGAATTCTAGAAGTCCAAAAATGAAGCTAATAATCAGTCAATAGAAATGATGTCCCCCTTCTGTGGAACAACTTGCCCCTGGATATTTGGACTGTCCCATTCATGTTGGGCTTCTGAAGACAACTCTTCAGAAAAACATTTGAAGACAACGTGGATGTGTGGACCACTGTTTGGTAGTGCTATTAGAGAAAGTTGTTGCAATACTGTGACGTTTATTGTTTCTAATCATTGTTAGTGCTGATGTAGTATTGAGGGAAAGTGGTCGGCATAGAAGCTATAGTAAATTAAATAAAAAAATAAAGTTATTAACTAATATTTTAAACAAATGGTATAAGGACTAGCAAATAATAAGCAGTTGACAATTTACAGAAAATGTAGCAGTAAGAATATTTGAAGCTAGTATAGAGAGCAGTCAAATCAAAGAGAATGGTTTTGAGAATTTGATACATTATTCAGTTCAATGAGATAAATGCAAATTCAGTTCAATAAAAGAAGAACACGTTCACAGAGTAGCAGGGGAATAAGACTGAGGCAATAGAGAATAGTCAGTTTCCTCTTCTATGTGACAGTCCTTCAGATAATTGAAGACTTAATCATCTTAATAATATTTTTCATAGTCTAAATATACCCAGAAACTTTAACTATTCCTCATAGGACTTGATTTTTCCAGATCCTTCACCATCTTGAGAACACTCCTCTGAGGTAAAGATTTCCCCTGCACAGTCATGTCCAACTCTAAGGGGGGGGGGTGCTCATCTCTGTTTCTTAGCCGAAGAGCCAGCGCTGCGGTCATGTGGCCGGCATGACAAGCACAGAACGCTGTTACCATCCCACCAAAGTGGTACCTATTTATCTACTTGCATTTGCATGCTTTCAAATTGCTAGGTTGGCAAGAGCTGGGGCGAGTGCGGGAGCTCACTCCGTCATGCAGGGCTAGGGTCTCGAACCGCCAAACTTGCAACCTTCTGATCGACAAGCCTGGCATCTTAACCACTGACCCATCGCGCCCTGGCCAGAATTGATGACCAGAATTCACATTTCTCTGAACTTGTCCAATTTGTCAACCAGATTTGCCTTTTTAGCAGCTGTATTGCACTGTTGGCTTCCATTTAATTTGTGATTGCAAGGACATCAATATCTCTTTCACAGGTACTAGTGGAAAACCAGGTCTGCCCCATCCCATACCCAGATAAATTTGTTTACATTTCTCCCTGTTAAATTCCATTTTATTCATTTCAGCCCAGTACTGAACCCTGATCTTTTTAAACCTTCTCTCTTTTATCTAAAGTATTAGCCATCCGTCCCAATTTTATTCATCTGCAAACTTCGTAAGTATCCCCTCAACTCCCTCATCCAAGTCATTGGTAAAAATGAGTTGGAAATCGCAAAGCCAGGACAGAGCCCTGTGGTACTCCACATGATTCTTTCCTCCAAACTGGAGTAGAGTCATTAATGAGTACTCTATCTAGCCCATGTTTTACCATGCTATGAATGGAAGTGTATGTAGGAATCAGTTTGGAAAATATTTCAGTCTAGGGAAACTCTGGAATCTTTCTCTGTAAAAGATTTCTCTGTGGTAGAATTTGGACCTACCTGTAGCATGCACAACAAAATTGTGGTCAGTATTCCTTGCGTTCACCTGTTTTTTAATCTTTCCTGAACCAGGAAAAAAGAAACATGCACGCAGTTTATTTTTATCATTATTCCTATCACTTGGGCTAGAAGGAGAAAGTGTCAGAATTTGTGTCAATTTCACAGAGTAAAAACAAAATCAGCTCTATCCTTGCACTGTAGGATCAATAAAATGGCAGGCAGGTCCATCATGTCACTTCCATAAATGAAAAGTCCAGCTTTTCCACCATTCCACTGGCAAACTTGTAAAAAAATGAAGGCAGTGGAGGCCAGAGGCCAGTAACCGGAAGGAAGAGGTTATACTACACTAGGCACAGTAGTCAACTGGAATGAAGGGGTTTGCTTATAGGGAATTGGAGTGCAGCATGCAAACTAGGCAGCACAGTTTGAACTAGTGCAAGAGGGAAAGTACTTGTGACATAGAGCCAGAAATCACAGGCAGACGTTGTATTAGGCTTGGGGGTGTTTGAGGATGATGTCATGTATTCTTGCTCTCCAAAAATGGTGGGTGGCCCATGGTCATGCTGGGGTAAGATGGAAGTACAGATCTGCCCCTAGCTATATTCTCTTCTTGCCTATCCAAAGTCCCTTCCTTCCCCAGTGACATAATCATGACCAGGTAGGACACTCTTTCCCTTCTGACAGAAGGCCAGTACAAAGTAGGAGTGAAGAAGTTATGCCTTCTCAACCATTACTCCTTAATGATTCACCACTTTCTCCTTGCAATGAACCTGTACTCTCTTTGGCTTCTCTTTTTATTTCTAACATACCCAAGAACCCTCTCTCCCTCCCTCCCTCTCTCTCTCTCTCTCTCTCTCTCTCTCTCTCTCTCTCATTTTTTATCTCTTTCTCAAACCTTGGCTCATTCTAAACCTTAGTGTTTCTGAGAGTTCTTACAGTTTCTGGAAACTACCTTGTATTCTTCTTTAGTTATGTTCTCCTCTTTTCACTTCTTATACATGTCTCTTTTTCTGTTCAGCTATTTAGAGAGCTCTGCATTCATTCACACTGGCCTCTTTAGATTTCTTTCATTTTTCTGTCTTAGAGGGATTGTTGGTGATTGCACTTTCAGTGCAGTATCTCATTTAGTAGAATTTCCCATCCTTCTTGGACACTTTTCTCCTTCACCATTGGATAACAATAATAATTTTATTAAAGATTATAATTGCAATAGTAAAAACATACAAACTGAAAGAAGGGTAGAAAGTTAAAATTGCATAGGAAAAGAGAAAGAAAAAAGTAGAGAATAGAAAGAAAAGTAAGAATATAGTAAAGAAAAAGAAAATAAATATATGAAGAAGTGACTTTCAACCTTCATCACAACTACTATGAAGAATTTTAGTAACTTTTCACCTCCTCTTAATTTACAACCAATGATTTCTTCTTCCCATGTCCCATCTCTTATCTATAAACAAATCCATAAAGCATCGTCATTTCAGTCCTGGTGTAAAGAGTACATTAAGGGTTGCCAAAAATAACATATTTATTTTAACCTTGATTAAATATACAGTACCAACTTTATATTCCTTTTACTTCTAACAATCTTAATCTTCAGTCCATTCAAGTAATATTGTAGAACTTGATTTCTTTTTATTTCCTTTTTACCCCTTCTCACAAGATTCATCCAAGCTTTAAGAAACCTCTTTTGTAAATCCAATATAAAAGAATTATCCAGGTCACTCTCTTGGTTTACTATTTGTAATTCCCTTTCGATTTTTAAAGCATCAACCGATTTCTTTTTTACGTCCAATGAAACATCTTTTTCCATGTCATTCTTGTAGCCTGTCATTTGTAGATCCACTTTCTCTTATAGTAAATTTTATTAAGTTTCAAGAAAGGAATAAAAACTACAAAAAAGAGACTACATAAAAAGAAGAAAAAAACTAAAGTGCAGAAACACAAGAAAGATTTTTTTTTAATTTACAGATTTACTTCTGACTTTTAACAGCAAGGATATACAAAATTTCCATAATCGATCTCTTACTCTATATTAAACCAAAACACCACATTATTTCTATAAGTCATTCCACTTTAACACATAATAAAAATCACTAAGTACATTTACTCTTCCCCCTTATATTGAAGAAAAAAAATTGTATAAACCTCCTAAACGTCTTTCTCCCCTCCAAAAGATAAAACATATTTAATTATTCCCATCCTACCACTATTCTATACATTTCTGTCTACTATAATAAGAATCAAATTGAAAAGCACTTACGTTGTCTGCTATTATACTTAATGGTACAACAATTTTAATAATCCCAATCTTCCTTCCTTCCTTCCTTCCTTCCTTCCTTCCTTCCTTCCTTCCTTCCTTCCTTCCTTCCTATAACCGCCCATTTGGGAATAAACCCAAAATCTTAATGAACTCAAAAAACAAAGCCAATTCAAAACAGTAAATCCAAATCTTTAAAGGCAAATAGCATCAGTCAAAACCTTAAAGCAAACCAGATAAACATTCTTCAACCCTTATCCCACTTTAAAATAAACCAGAGCAGTTACATATCCCCAAAATGTACACAGAGCTTTCCTCTTAAAAAAGTCAAACAGTCCAACTGCCCCCCTCAAAAATTCCAGGCATTCCACCAGGAGATCGATTTTACTTATAGCTTGCAGATCACTCTCTTCCTTAGATTTCTTCAACTGCATTATCCAGTCTTCATCCAGCATCTCGATAAAAATCCCAGTCTCAGTCTTAAAAAAAAACCTTTCTCTTGCTCTTAGATTCCTCAATTTCATCCACCACATCCCCAACCTCATGGCACATTTTAGCTCTCATATTTTCCACAATGTCCTGTATATCTTGCATAAAAGTTTGATAAAAGTCTGAAGATTTATTTATTTTATTTATTTATTACATTTATATCCCGCCTATCTCCCCCACAAGGAGGGACCCTGGGCGGTAAGATACTTGTTTAAAGTCCTGGTGAAGGTCAGAAAGAATCTGCTTGAAATCCTCCATGTCTCATGCAGTAGATTATGGCGCCCCCCAGGAACTTAATCAGCGAAAGTCGAAGATATGGAAGAGTTTGAAAGTTGTTTACATAAAGTGAGAGTGAATAGCAGAGTGTTTTCAAGGGAAAGTGAGCAGAAAGCTGCAGGTTCAGATCAGCCTATTAAACGTGTAGGAAAATGCTAATATCTTCAACTTTAATACAAACATAATAACAGGAAGACAATTGTTTATTCTCAATCTTTGGAATTTCCTTTGGAAGGAAAACAAAATCCAAAACTTAAGAAGTTTTTAAAAAAGTAATCCCAAAAATAACGTTAAGCACCAAGAGGACCAGCTTCCCCTCGCTGTATAAAGCCTCTCTTGGGGTACATATACTTTAAAAAAAACCACAAATTGTTGATTTAGAAATGGGGTGGCCAGACAGTGTCTCTTTAAGGCTACAGCATGGCTTGGAAATGGTGACTCCCCGCCTCCCGGGTACTCTTACCAGTCAAAAACAAAATGCAATCTTCTGGCTGTAAGCTGCCATTTCGGAGGACAAATGGGATAATTCCAAGTATTCTCCTTAATCTGGAGAACGTTTCTGGGCTTTAGGAAGGCTTTCCTGAGCCCAAAAAAGGTTGCCACATTGTCTGTTCCACCTGCCGAGCCAGCGGGCACAGCCGTTCAGTCCGCCATTCCCACCGGAAGCCATTTGTAGATCCACTTTCAATGCCATTTCTGTCTTGTCAGATAAAACTTGTTTCTCTTCTGCCATTTCTTCCAAAACTTCTTTTGGACACAGTCTATCCATAGAAGCAAACATCACTATTGACATTGTTATTAACTCCTGATTCCATTTTTTAAAAGTGTCCTTCAGTATTTCCAATGTTACAATATTTTGCATCATTCTGTAGCTGTTAATCAGGTTTGTGTATTCTTCTCCTTTAATTAAAATCTTTAGTTCCCTCTAATGTCCAATTTTTAAACTTGTTTAAAAATTCAAAACAAGTCAACTTTCCTTCTATAAAGAAGGATTCTTTATAATTAACTCCAAAATCTTATTTCAAATTTATCTGGACCGTTAATCTGTTTATAACTTTCTAAAATCAAAGTCTCAGTTAGATTTTTGCTGTTTATTTCAATTTTTTAAAGTTCTTAAGGTTGTAGTTAAATTTTTCTTTCATTAAGCGTTGAAGGCAGACTCACCCGGTGTTTTCAGACTTGTTGATCCAAAGGTTACTACTAGCTGAAAAACAGTTAATAAGCAATTTCTGAATGTGATTAGAAAGGAAG
The DNA here is from genome assembly GCA_023362775.1 of Charina bottae. NCBI lineage: Eukaryota > Metazoa > Chordata > Lepidosauria > Squamata > Charinaidae > Charina > Charina bottae. The sequence goes on along the minus strand of JALMGJ010000028.1, from coordinate 2,621,914 downwards.
TATGCAAACTCAGTGTCCTTTTAAAAGTGCCAACTACAGTTTGAGCAAGATGGCTATTCCCTCTTCTCCCTGTGTTCAAAACCTTCCAGAGACTGTTGTCTGCAGTTTGAGCAAGATGGCTATTCCCTCTTCTCCCTGTGTTCAAAACCTTCCAGAGACTGTTGTCTTGTGGTCTCCTCACAAGGAGCAACTGTCTGGAGCACTTGTGGGTGATCTCCCATCCTCTCTTAGTCCAGAGATTTGAAGAGCCGGTCTACTCATTCTTCGCCACATCTTCAGTCCACCATTTCTTCCTCCAGAAGTCCCTCTTACAACTACTTTCCATAAGATCACCTCACCCTCTATACTCTGGGGACTCAATGAAGAGTTGATTGTTGGCATGTGGAATGGCAGTTCCTCTACCTCAAGCTGCAAGTAGTCAACCACTGGTTGTAATCAATATTTCTGATGCTACTCCCCACACTTTTTATCATCATATGTTCTCTTTTAAAATCATGCATTAAATGTTAAAATATATAGTATTAATTTAGTAATTAGCAAACTGGTCTGTTCTGATATAACAATGGGAAGCAGGCAAGTAATGGGTATAGAATGAATGAAGAAAATTTCATTAAAATATTATAATTCAGAGTATGGTGATTTTTATCCCAAATAAAGATCATTGTTGAAATATATCTACAAATATTTTAACATTACTAATAGATTTGAGCTTCCCACATAAGCCTTTCTTTGGTGACCATTTTGTATTCCTCTAGAGAAAAGTATCCCCAAAGTCCATCCCAAGTCATGAGTAATCACACTTGGCACATCCTTATAGTCCATCCCAGATGGTCATACATTGCTTTCCACAGTAGATTATCACAATTTGTGACCTTCCCAGCCAGCTTCCAACAAGCAAAGTCAATGGGGAACTGTGTGATTCGCTTAACAACCATGGCAAAAAAGGTCGTAAAATCAGGTGCGGTCATGTGATGCCTCACTTAACACCACACCACTTAACGATGAATTTTCCAGTCCCTATTGTCGTAAATCAAGGATTACTTGTACTCTATCCTTGTCTTGGCCTAATACCAGACTTTTCTCAGTCACAACTCAGACAAACAAATTCTGTTACCAGGCAGAAGATGATGTTGTTATTTTACCCAGTTTTTTAATACTTCAGATGATATATTTGCATCAACCTGTTGCCTAAAGGCATCTGTAATTTAAAAGTTAATAAAAATTAATGTTAAATCCTTGATGATTCACCCTCATTTAAATTATTTTCTATTCAGTAATTTTGAGCAGTTATTATTTAGTAATTCAGAGACACAAACATGGAAAATAAAGTTTTAAACATCAATAAATAAATTCCATATCAGGGCAACTACTAATGATAATACCAACTCAGTGGTATACAAGTTTCCTGAGATAGCCCAATTAAGTAAAGGTATTTACTCTCAGATATTTTTTGGATTACAGCCTTAGGTAAATGTAAAGATGACCTGAAATTGAACTTTCTGCTGCTGATTAAAAGAACACATTCGGTATAGAAATGGTTTATTATTGCCTTCTTTTGGCAATAATAATTTCGCTAGAATGTTTTTTCTAATTATGTATAGATTCCAGCCTATAGTCTTGGAGTGTTTACATAAAAGTGATGTAGAAGGTGGCAAAATATGTAAGCTTTTGTTTAAAAATGCAATTTCTGCAATTTGCATGAATTATTTAAATCAAGCCAAGAGAAATTAAGTTGCTTGCAAAAATTATATTAAGGCATATAATTAAGTAAATAATTAAAATATAATTAAAATATAATTAAAATTGTACTAAGACATTTATTGTTCCAAAGAGAGCTCAAAATATCTGTCTAATTTGTGCTTATCACATTGGGGTCTTACCCATGTCTCACTATTGACTTTGAAAATATAGTATTAGAAAACTTGCTTTCTTCTCTCCCTGGAATGTACTAAATACTATGAATAGCTGTATGACTTCTTTATTCAACCTTATCTTAAAATATGAAATTATTATGAATGCATTACAGTAAGCAGAGGACCAGCAGAAAGAAGTGAAACAGAAAGAGGTTTAAGGACAGGCAACTTGCCACTTTCCATGTTCAACTCCCACAGTCTCTTGCTATTTAACTTGCTGCCAGGATTGATGAAAACTGAGGTCCGCATACCTGAAATGCCTCACATTGTTCCTTTTGCTTTACTTATTATTTCTAACACTCAATATAGGTTTAAGTTGCTTTTCTCTGTGAGGGGAAAACAAATAAGAATTTCATTTAAATTCCAATAAAGAAAGGGATAGCTGCTTTGAAATGAGACCAGAACTTGTTTTGGATCATTGAAGCACTAGTGTGCAACTTTTGTTGGCCAACAACCAAGCTTAATGGTATCTTCAGGGGTTGAAGACTGCAGACTGGGATAAAGACATGATGTTGGTGGGAGTATAACATTAATATGTGGATAGGTCAATGACTTGGTTTGGAGTAGGAGGCTTTTTTAAAAAAAACTCTGTTAATCTTCTTTTAGATTTGTTGTCTAGTTTTTAAATACTGTACAGTTTTTAAATACTGTACAGTTTTTAAATACTGTTCTAGCCCCAGCTCTTGCCAACCTAGCAAATCGAAAGCATGCAAATGCAAGTAGATTAATAGGTACCACTTTGGTGGGTAGGTAACAGCGTTCCACATGCGTCATGCCGGCCACACAACCATGGAAGCGTCTTCGGACAACGCTGGCTCTTCGGCTAACAAACGGAGATGAGAACCGGCCCCTAGAGTCAGACACGACTGCACAAATGTGCGGGGGGAACCTTTACCTTTTTTTTTTTTTTACAGTTTTTATATATTTCCTGCCCCTAAATGGCAGGAAGCTGAAATTTGGCTCTGCAGTCAGAAAGAAGCCTAGAGCTGCAGAAAGAGGTTAAATCGCTTAAGTACCATGTACATAATACAATATACATACATTGCTGCTCTTGTATTGAACTGAAAACAAATACATAATGTATGTCAGGTTTTTTTTTAATGTTACTCAGTGTCTGTTGACTAAATAAAATATAGTTATATTTTCCTTTACTCTCTTCAGGTTATGCAGTGGCCTATTGGAAATCAAGGCTTGCTGTATGACCGTAACTGGATGGTTACAAATCAGAATGGAGTTTGTATTACTCAGAAGCAGGAACCAAGGTTGTGTCTTATACAACCCTTAATTGACCTGGAGCAAAATGTGATGATCATCAAGGCAGAAGGTTGGTACACAAAGATTATTTCTTCTACTACTGTGAGATGATTATCAAAATGTCATCATCTAAGATTATCATCAGGAAATAGTGGTTCTGAAAGTGTGTTTAACACTTCTTGAAAAAATATTGAGGCATAGCAAATTAAAACCAACCATCATCCTCTCTTTTCAGATATTCTTGAGAAATGTTGGATTTGTTAAAATATTACATTTGACAAGAAGGACTAGGGGTTTCTAGCAATTAATTCTTAGTGCTAAATTCAAACAACAGCTCCCAGATTTCTGGTCTAAATACTGTATAATAATTGCTATGCCACTATTCCAAAATCTTTGACCATGCTTTCTAACAATCTTCAACTCTGCATAACATTTTTCATCTCTGGGTATATTGTATCTTATAACTTAGAGATGCAGAAAGGAATCTTGATTACTGGTAGTCCCCAGTTTAAGAACGGGTTCCGTTCCCAAGGTCTATCCTTAAGTTGAATTTGTATGTAAGCCGGAACAGTATTGTAAATTGATTTAATTGAAAAAACTAGCCCATACTTTTTATATGTTCAGTAGTAATGTATATCAATAGATGAACTTTTTTTAGTTTAATCTCATGGCCTTCCATTTTTATTAAGTCTATACAAAATAATAACGTAACAATAATATTTGTTATTGTGCTCTTTTGAGCAACTGAATTCAAATAAATCCAATCTTTCAGTACTTTAAATGTTTTATTCCCTTAAATTTGTCTCAGTCATTCAGTTGTCTTGTAGGAAAGATATTAAAAATGTACTTGCTATTGTAGTTATTATCATAAAAGGAAGTCTTCTAATAAACTTTAAAAAGTTACTAGGTCTCAGAAAATGTGATGACCACATATGCCTACATATAATTTATTTTATTTATTTTATTATTAAATTTATACACTGTCACTATAAGAGTGACTCTGGGTGGCTTACAAATAAAAGTTATAAAACCTTTATAAAAATAGAAAAAGTACAAAAATAGAAGAAGATAAAAGAGGGAAACTAAAAGGCGGAGAGAGCCTCTTTAAGCCACAACCATCCCCAGGGCTGCCTATCACTCTTGGATCCCCAAGCTAGTTGGCAGAGCCAGGTCTTGACGCTCTTCTCATTATAACATTCCCTTCTAAAACAAATTTTCCCTCCCAGTTAACCCCCCCCCCTTCAAACATAATTTTACACCTAATATAATTTTTATTTTTAATATAATTTTAATATAATTTTTATTTTTAATATAAATAGAATATAATATTTCTACAAACAATATCCTTCATTTCCTTCCGCATTGCACTGTTGTTATCTAATGTCATTATTTCAGGGTTTTTTCTCCAACCTAAATTGGATTCAGTTTAAAGCCTTTTCTGATAAAGCTGAACATGCTTCAGTCAAGCACATTACTTTTCTACTTAAGGTAGAGCCCAATTTATGCCAGCAGTGCATCACTTAGGTCAGAGCTTTCCAAACTGTGTGTCGGGATACGTTAGTGTGTCGGCTGCAGTGTCTGGGTGTGTCGCAGCTGCTGGTGCCTCCGAGCCCTGCTAGGATTCTGCACAGGTCCTAGTGCCTGCCTTGTGCCCTGCTATAAGAGTGTGTCGTGAAATGATGCCCTGCTGTAAGAGTGTGTCACGAAATGATGCATGTCTAAAAAGTGTGTCACCAACATGAAAAGTTTGGAAAGCTCTGACTTAGGTAAATGAGACTATGGTCTCAGAAACCAAATTTTTCCCACTGACACCATTTCCATAGCAAGTAATTCATTTGCAACACTTTTCCCCTCTCTAGCTTTCTTCCAGAGTACGGATGAGAAGACTACCTGGGTTCCCCAGTCCTTCAGCTTCTTTCCTAGAGAAGTTTGCAACTGCTTTTGGAAGTATTTCTTTTTTTTAAAAAAAAAAAAGATTTATTAGATTTTTTCAACAAATACATAAAAACTACACGAAATGAAATAAAGTATACTACAAAAAAAAAGAACTAAAAAGTGTGAAAATACAAAAAAACTACTACATACTACATACATACTGACTTCCAACTTTCTACAACAAATATATAGATAACTCAATATCAAGCTCTTACTCTAATTTAAACTGGAATAAACATTACAAATCATTTCCATTCTCAATATAACATTTCCTCTAAAACAAACTATTTTTCCCTCGAGATGAATATATAAAAAGAACATTTTTATAACATAATTTCCCCCCAATAGACAGATAATCAAATATTATCCTTCATTACAATTTTACTCCTAACCAAAGCATTTATATAAACATTATATTTCCACTATTACATATTTAAACAATAACTTTACTGATATCCTTTTACCCAAAATAATTCATTGTCTCAAAAACAAAACAAAAACATCTGTCTAAACCTTTAAAAGACCGTCCTAATAAACACAATAAAACAGTTAACCCACTTCAAAATAAACTAAAGAATTTACATATCTCAAAGTTACACACAGGGCTTTCTCCTTGCAAACCTTGACCTACCTTGTAAAGTCCCACTCATCTTCAAAGACCTTCCATCCCTTGAGGCTTAAATCTTGTCTTCTGTCTCGGTATTCCAAGCATGCAGCCCCCCGTCAGCGCGATTGGCTCCCGCCTGCAAACCCCGCCCCCGGTCCGCGCAATTGGCTCCCGCCTGCAAACCCCGCCCCCCTGGTCCATGGAAAAATTGTCTTCCACGACTGGTCCCTGGTGCCAAAAAGGTTGGGTACACCTTATCTAAAGGACTAGATATGGATAAAAGTTCAAGAGTGGAACTACTATCAGCCACCTCCTCTACATGGATGACATCAAGCTGTATGCTAAGAGTGAACGAGACATCGACTCCCTGATCCACCTGAAAAGGATCTACAGTGTCATTCGGACTAGAGAAGTGTGGCCAGAGTAGAACTGATGGGGTAGAACTACCAGCAGGCCACATAGCAGACATACAGACCAGCTACAAGTACCTTGGTATCCCACAGTCACATGGGAACCACAATGAGGAGGCAAGGAGGACAGCAACATCCAAGTACCACCAATGTATACCACAGGTCCTGAAGATCCAGCTCAATGGGAAGAACAAGATCCACGCCATCAACATGACCGTTGACTTGTTCACTCTTAGCATACAGTTTGATGACTGCCCAGAGTCACTCTTAGTGAGATGGGCGGAGACAAAATATGAAATATAAATAAAATAAATAAAAAATGTATGCCCTGCCAGTCATCAGATACCGCCGGTATAGTGAGCTGGCCAAAGGAGGCCATAGAGGCTGCTGATGTGAAGACCCGGAAGCTCCTCACAATGTATGGAGGCTTCCACCCCAAGTCCAACACGCAGAGACTGTACACCAGCCGGAAAGAGGGCAGGCAGGGTCTGTTGAGTGTCAAAGCCACTGACCTGGATGAGACCCAGAGCATCCAGGAGTACATCAGTAAGATGGCACCTAAAGATGAGCTGCTGAGAGAATGTCTGAGGCAGCAGCAGACATGGAAGGAACATCGAGCAAAAGGAAGTGCCATGGCAAGACAAGGCCCTGCATGGGATGTACCATCGACAGATAGCTGAGGTGGCTGACCTTGGGAAATCCTACCAGTGGCTGGAAAGAGCTGGACTAAAAGACAGCACAGAGACACTGATCATAGCAGCACAAGAACAGGCACTAAGAACCAGATCCATAGAAGCAGGGGTCTACCACACTAGACAGGAACCGAGGTGCAGACTGTGCAGAAAGGCCTCAGAGACAGTCCAACACATAGTGGCAGGGTGTAAGATGCAGGCAGGAACAGCATACACTGAATGGCAAAACCATGTAGCTGGCATTGTGTACAGGAACATCTGCAGAGTGTATGGGCTAGACCCTCCCAAGTCCAGATGGGACCACTGAAGGTCGTGGAGAATGACAGGGCTATGGGACTGGATCCTGTGGGACTTCCAGATCCAGATGGACAGGCGGGTACTGGCCAGTCAACCAGACATTGTGGTAGTAGACGAGGACCAGAAGACAGTGGTGGTGATAGATGTAGCGGTGCCAAGTGACAGCAACATCAGGAAGGAGTATGAGAAGCTGGAGAAGTACCAGGGTCTGAAGGAGGAACTAGAGAGGATGTGGAAAGTGAAAGCCAAAGTGGTCCCAGTGGTGGTAGGAGCACTCGGGGCTGTGACTCCTAAGCTGGGAGAGTGGCTCCAACAGATCCCAGGAGCAACATCGGAGCTCTCTGTCCAGAAGAGTGCAATGCTAGGAACAGCTAAGATACTGCACAGAACCCTCTAACTCCCAGGCCTCTGGTAGAGGACCCGAGGTTGAGGAAGACACATACCACCCACAGGGGTGAGAAGGGAATTTTATATATATATATTAAAAACAAGCCAAATTAACAAATTAATAACTTCCAAAAGTAATGAAAATCACCAAGAGGTTCTGCATTTCTTTTTTGCAAAATGCCTCTCCTTAATAACAAATAAACAGAAAAAAATGTGTTTTAGAAATGGGGTAGGCAGCCTTTGAGTCCGTTTGAGGCTTCAGCATGGCTTAAGAAAAGATGGCAACCCCGCCTCCCGGCTGCTAGCTTACCAGTCAATTGTGAAACGCTGCATCCAGCTGTCCAGAGAACAGATGGAGCGATTCCTGAGGTTCTCCTTAACCCAGAGAACACTTCTGGGCTCTAAGGAGACCTGCCTGAGCCAAAAAAAACGTCTACCACTGAGATCGTGGAGACATGTCTCAAGTTGCCAATCCCCCACCAGAAGTCCTGCTTTTGGAAGTATTTCTGCTCCAATCTTCTGATTTTTTTCAAGCATATTTATATACTTGCACATGTTACAAAAATATGTACTTAGGTAAGAACTCTGTTCACTTTTGTTTTTTAAAGTACCATCACTCCTTTCTTGTCCTTTTCTCAGTCTAGCTCAGAACACACTGTTTAGAGGGAAAATTTCCAGGAACCCCACCAAATTCCATTGATAACCCTCCTGTTTGTTCTCCCTATTCATACATTGAGGGAGCTCACTCTCTAGAAAATGGCTGTCTTGTGTTCCCCCTATAGACTCTCTTTAGTCAGCAGAGAGCAGTCAGTCACACATGGGGGATCAGCAACTCTCAAGATACACCTGTTGCAATTAGTATCTCTTCAGTAGCTCCATTCACAGCTAAGTACGTAGTATCTTAAAACATATAGTTTCTCTGTTTGCTTTCCTCTCTTTCTTGTCCTTCCTGTTGTATGCTAAGAGTGAACGAGACATCGACTCCCTGATCCACCTGACACGGATCTACAGTGTCAGGTGGATTAGGGAACTAATTCCTCTTGGTTCTTCCTATTTGCTTATGCCATGGAATTAGGAGCTATTTTTTTCTCTATCTCATTCTTCATCTGTAATGAATTTTTCTCTTTTTCATAGTCATTCATCAAGGTTAAAACTGGTCCTTTTTAAAAACCATAATTATAAAAAATTAATTAGTATGAATTATGAGTAGAATTAGGGCATACATAGAAGGATTTGCCAGATGCATTCATTGAAAACGAAAACATCACTCCCAAATGGGTTATTAATGGTTTTATATGAACAAGTGTTGAAATCAGCCTGTAATCTAAATCCATGAAGGAGTACCATAAATACATTACAAATCTTGGTCTAAGAATCATTCTTCCAAATAATATGCAAGCCAGTAGTTCAGTCATCTTTATTTGGTAGTGATTTTTTCTCTGTTCTTTTCATAGGGATGAATCCTATCTCTGTATCCTTAGAAGAAAACAGTGGAACTTTAACTGAAATCTGTCAAAGCAAAGTCTGTTCTCACAGGTGAGTAGGATAGGTACCTGAAGTGAACGCTTATATAGTGAAAAACATTGTATAATGGAAAGGAGACCAGTGATTACCTTTGGATGCAATACTAGTGTAATTATTTCACACTAATCTCAGCTACATGAATGAGCTGTAGGTTCATACATTCTTCTTACATACACATCCCTGTGTATGTATGCAAACATGTGCCTTACACAGTGGCAGTAGTGGGATACAATACTTTGTTATGGAGAACAGCAATTTGAACACAAAAGTGAAGCCTGAATGAATACGAGGTTTTTTTTCACTTGGGAAGTCCTTTGAACCAAGTATTAATATTTTAGTTAGGAAAGGTTTATTTGTATCAAATATTCATTGCTTTAAAATCAGAACTGTAAGGATCTTTTTCCTCTTTTACTCTCAAGAAAGAAAAGAAGAAGCAAAAGAACTCCAACAGATCTTGAATCAGTTTTTTTTAATTTCATTATTTCTAAGTTTCAAACAGTGGACAGTTATGGTAAAGCTAAGACAGAAAAGAAGGTGCATGCTGCTGAGAGGAGGCAAAATTACGTAGAACACTAACCTACAAAAGAAACAGGGATATTATTTATTTTTATTTATTATTTAAACTTGTATTACCGCCCATTTCCCCCAATATTAGTATGTTGACTCTGAGGAAAAGTGCCAAAAAGGCCTAGCAGAAATTGCTTGAGGGCATGGAAACTAGCAAATGAAATGCAAAATACTGAGATGCAGATTGAACTAAGAAAACAAGAATTAAAGGAAAATTGCACCACTTGTAAGGCTGTAGAGAGTAAGGAAGTTGACCTTGTAGAGAAATGTAAGATCCATTGCTAGGCTGAGGAGGGGTAAAAAATATTTTATATCCACAGCAGACAGATAATATTTGGAAATGGCTCAGATAGACACCTCCATAATTCATTGAACTATAAGTAGCAGGAACAACATAAACTGACTTGCAAGATTCTGTTATTATAGTCAATCTCAATAAAACTAGTTTCAGCCTTCCTGTGGAGTTGATTTCTTGGTCTGGTAAGTCTAGTGTGGCTGACAGGGCCAGAGGAAAAAAATAATGATTGAGAAGCTGAATTCAAGCTGGCCCTAGAAGAGAAAAAGATGGCACATCAGGTAGAAATGGCAGAGTCAGAGAAGGGGATTGCTTGACTACAGACCGCTCTCATGACCAATGCCCAGTAATAAAGCACAAATTCCCTGAGTAAAAAGAGAGGGAAGACCAGGCTTGGGCTTACCCCTGAAAATGCCCAGAGGAAGTTTTATAACATCAATAAGAAATTCAGCAATATCTACTCAGCATTTATCCATCAGGTAAAGTGAGCCAAAGAGGTTTGGTTGGAACGTGTGGGGCATAGACACACAATTAGACATTACCAATCTGTTCCTTGAACAGTTCTTCCAGTCCTTACCTGAGCATCTTCAAGAACAGGAATCAGGGTCTTAAGACCAAAGAGATGGGAAAGTTGATGGAGAAACTTGCAAAGGGAAGTAAGGGTTTCAGACAATGCCTGGCTTGTGGGCATGCAATTTCACAAAAACCTTCAGAAGATCTTCACCCAGCCAAGCCTAAGCCAGGAGCAAATACATGGCTGAATCTGAAATAGTTCCAGCTGCAGCTGATGTAGCAGGGAGTGAAAATCTCTTCCTGAGTTTCCAGTAACACTTCTCCCTGAGCTTGAAAAAAGGACTCTGAGAAGAACAACTCCACAGGAGTTGTCAGAACCATACCCTTCCCTAGAACCAGCTCCAGAAGCTGCATCTGACTGGTGGGAGAGCCAGGACAGTGTTGGGATGGAGACCTTCTGGGAAGCACAGGAGAGTATCTTAAGTCTACCACTATCCAGTGTTGTGGAGAATGACTCGTCACCTCCAAGGGAATCTATGAGCAGCATTACATAATTAAAGATAGATTTCCGTACTGTGAGTACCTACATAGGGAACAAATGGCTCATGTTGCTCCCCCCCCCTCCCATTCTACAGGAGACTATTAACCTGGTTCACAACCACCTAAATCATCATGTGGCGATGGGTGGAACCAGAGACTAACCAAAAGCTTTTACTGGGATGGATATAACTGTGGATGTTGCATGGAGGTAACACAAGCAGTAACTGTGGATGTTACTGTGATACAAACAGTATATCTAGTCCCGCCTTAGGCATGAAAGCCGGCTGGGTGACTTTGGGCCAGTCTGAGAGTGACTGAGAGCCCAACTCACTTCACAGGGTTGTTGTTGTAGGGAAAAAAGGAGGAGGAAGGAGTATTAGGTATGTTTGCCACCTTGAGTTATTTACAAAAATAATAAAGGCAGGATAAAAATAAATTAAATTAAAATTAAATTAAAATTGAGCCAGGCTTTAATGGATATGTTCATTAGGATAGAGTGGCCATCGAGATTCCACCAGATAGTGGCACAAACGTCAGGTCAAAAACTATTACAAACCTGTGGGCTGCACATGGGGTTGAGCATCTGAGGTTCACAAAATCTGGTGACACAAAGATGCAAAGATAGCAAACACATTGGAGACCACTATCAAGATTCTGGAATTCTAATTGCAGAATTCTAAGTTTGGATACGAAAAAAAATCAAACAGAGAATGTGGAGCTCTATGTGTGAAAAAGTTTGGGTAGTTCTGATACATCACAAACTGAACATGAGCAATCAGTATGATTTGTTGTTTATTCGTTCAGTCGCTTCCGACTCTTCGTGACTTCATGGACCAGCCCACGCCAGAGCTTCCTGTCGGCTGTTGCCATCCCCAGCTCCCCCAAGGTCGAGTCCGTCACCTCCAGAATATCATCCATCCATCTTGCCCTTGCTCTTCCTTTTGCCTTCCACTTTCCCTAGCATCAGCATCTTCTCCAGGTATCCTGTCTTCCCATTATGTGGCCAAAGTACTTCAGTTTTGCCTTTAATATCATTCCCTCAAGTGAGCAGTCTGGCTTTATTTCCTGGACTATGGACTGGTTTGATCTTCTTGCAGTCCAAGGCACTCTCAGAATTTTCCTCCAACACCACAGTTCAAAAGCATCTATCTTTCTTCGCTCAGCCTTCCTTATGGTCCAGCTCTCGCAGCCATAGGTTACTACGGGGAATACCATTGCTTTGACTATGCGGACCTTTGTTGTCAGTGTGATGTCTCTGCTCTTAACCATTTTATCAAGATTTGTCATTGCTCTCCTCCCAAGAAGTAGACATCTTCTGATTTCTTGGCTGCAGTCAGCGTCTGCAGTAATCTTTGCGCCTAGAAATACAAAGTCTGTCACTGCCTCCACTTTTTCTCCCTCTATTTGCCAGTTATCAATCAAGCTGGTTGCCATAATCTTGGTTTTTTTGAGGTTTAACTGCAACCCAGCTTCTCCTGAGCTCCTCCTCGCTTTCAGCCATCAAAGTGGTATCATCTGCATATCTGAGATTGTTAATGTTTCTTCCAGCGATTTTAACTCCAGCCTTGGATTCATCAACTCCAGCATGTCGCATGATGTGTTCTGCGTACAGGTTGAATAGGTAGGGTGAGAGTATACAGCTCTGGCATACTCCTTTCCCAATCTTAAACCAGTCCATTGTTCCGTGATCTTTTCTTACTGTTGCTACTTGGTCATTATACAGATTCCTCAGGAGGCAGACAAGATGACTTGGTATCCCCATACCACCAAGAACTTGCCACAATTTGTTATGATCCACACAGTCAAAGGCTTTAGAATAGTCAATAAAACAAAAATAGATGTTTTTCTGAAACTCCCTGGCTTTCTCCATTATCCAGCAGATATTGGCAATTTGGTCTCTAGTTCCTCTGCCTTTTCTAAACCCAGCTTGTGCCACTGTTGGATAGTTTGAACATTCTTTAGTGTTTCCCTTTTTTGGTATGGTTTAGCTCATGGTGCTCATTGAGGTGCTCAAGCTCCAGCACCACGACAAGGTAACAATCTCCTTTGCTGGAGAATCAGTATGATACAGCTGCAAAAAAAAAAGCAAACGGAAACGGAAACACAAGCCTAGGTGGCATGAGCACAAATTTAGTGTCACCATCTAGGGAAGTCATCATTCTTCTCTATTCTGCATTTGTCAGACTATACCAGTCTGGAGAGTAACCAAGATGATAAGGGATCTAGAAGAAAAAAACTTAAGAGGAGAGACACATTAAGCTTCTGTAAGTACCTGAGGGGCTAGTGTGTAACAGATAGGGCAGATCTATTGAAAGTTATTCCAGAACACAGGATAAGACACAGCTTTCCAAACTGTGTGTCGCGACACTTTAGTGTGTCGCAACACACAGATTTGTGTGTTGCCACAAAACCCGGAAGTGGCGGGGGCGTGCACGGTGGCGGCATGGACGGTGGTGGCGGCAGCAGCATGCCATCAGCGCTTCTGCGTTTTAGCGGAGGCCACCGCCACTACCGCGCGCCCCCCGTGCCATCGCCATGCACGCCCCCGCACCGCCGCCGCTTCCTCCATTGGTGTGTCGCCTAGGGGGCACGAGCACAAATTTAGTGTCACCATCTAGGGAAGTCATTGGCAGATTGGAAATCACTGGGATAAGAAACAATTATAAGGATGTAGATTTCAATTGGAAATCAGGGAAAAAATCCTAATGGTAAGAGCTGTTCAACAGACTATAAGAGGTGATGGACTCATCTTTGCAAGAGGCTGGATAGACATCTGTCAGGGACGCTACAGTAGTATTTTCCTGCACTGTGCAAGGGATTGGATTACCCTATTTCCAAGATCCTTTCCAATATTTCCACTATCATCATTGGCGATCACTCGTAGCAGAGTAAGATTGTCTTCCAAAGGTAAAATTTTAACAGTGGATCCGTAAGTGGCTATAAAGGCCAATTCTGGATCCGCACAACCTCCCACAATGAGGGCATAGGTTTCCGGGTGGGAGACGGTCATGATGAGGGTTTGCCTGACGTGCCTTCCTTTTAGCTCTTTTCTCCCTTTCTCCCTGTACTCGTGCTTCTTCAAAGTCCATAGCGCCATTAATAAAGGCTGACCTCCAATTGAAACTCTCATGAGTTAGGGCTTCCCAGTTCTCAATGCTGATATTACATTTTTTAAAATTAGCTTTGAGAGTATCTTTGAATCTCTTTTGCTGTCCACCAATATTCCGTTTTCCATTCTTAAGTTGGGAGTAAAGTAGCTGCTTTGGAAGACAATGGTCAGGCATTCGAACAACATGACCGGTCCAGCGAAGTTGATGTTGGATGATCATTATTTCAATGCTGGTGGTTTTCGCTTCTTCTAATACGCTAACATTAGTCCACCTATCTTCCCAAGTACTATGATTCTGTTATAAATTTGTGTCAGAGAACAGGAGAATAGCCTCTCCATTATCTGAACTTACCAAAAGTAAAAGCTCTAACTAGATCAAGATAAGCAGCCCTTAAGCCAGTTTAAGTAATGCAGGCACCTGTGTACTCTTAATTAATCAGAAATATGCAGTCAAGCAGTTCTGATTCAGATAGGAGCAGTCTGAGCCCAACATCCAAAGTAAAAAGTTATCTAAGGCAGAATCCCATTGCAGCATTCCAGAAAAAAGCTTGTATTTGTAAGGCTTGCCGAGTCTATGGGAGTGGGCAGCTGCAATAAGTTTAAATAATAAAGTGTTTTACTATTTCTACACTTTAAAGAAGCTGCATGACTATTTGTGGGGGCATAGTAAAACTTTCATGAAGAAAATAGGCTGTTCATTTTCTTCTTGTTATGGAATTCCAGCCACACAAAAATTGGATTGGCAACAAAAAGATCTGAAAGTTTGTTTTTTGAAGAATCTTATTAGACTTCAATAAATCAGTTACAAAAATATCAATAGATTTCTTAAAATCTTCCAGCTGAGATTTTTTATTCTCAACCACATTGAATGTGGTACTTACAATATTAATAATAGCTTTAATAATTTTTATATCTTCCCACATCTTCAAAAGGGCAGACATAGCTTCTCAGATGCTGTCACAGCTATCTCCTTAAGGATATCAGGATAATAAAACTGCAGGGAATGCATGGAATACAGCACCATTTTGATGAACATTTCCTCTCAGTTTCTAAAACAACCCTAACCTCTGAATAATTTTTACGTTTTCTTCCCTTCCTAGACAGACATTCCTTTGATTATAATCCAGTTTTATTTCTGTATAGATCAAAAAATAATTCTCTCTCAGAAAAAGCAATCTGACCAAAAATGACACATGTATGAGGTAGCAAAATCCAGGGGTAGTTCTTATAGTCTTTGCTGTGGGAAACATCTTATTTTCTTCTCTAAAAGTAAGGTAAGGTTTCCCCTTCCAGTCGTATCCGGCTCTAGGGGTCGGCGCTCATCTCCGATTGTCGGCTGAGGGAGCCAGCGTTGTCCATAGGCGCTTCCGTGGTCATGTGGCCAGCATGACTAAATGCCAAGGCACATGGAACGCTGTTACCTTCCCACTGGAGTGGTACCTATTTATCTACTTGCATTTTTACGTGCTTTCGAACTGCTAGGTTGGCAGAAGCTGGGTGAGAACGGGAGCTCACCCCGTTACACGGTGCTTCCAGGTCTCGACCTGCCAACCTGCCGTCCTTTCGTTCGACAGTTGGTAGTCTTAACCGCGCCACCACGCTGCCCCTTTTTTCTTCTCTACTTGGGGCATATATCCAGAGTCCCTCCTTGAGGGGGAGATGGGTGGTCATAGAAATTTAATTAATAAATAAATATACCTTGAAAAGAGTAAGTGACGTGCTCAATTTCTTTCCCCTTTTCCTGTGGGAAAGGATTAGAATATTTGAGGGGCTAATGAATGAGAGGTTTTCTTTGGACTCTGCAATAAGTCCACTAACTGCTTCTGATGTGTGCGTGTGTGTGTGTGCATGTACATATATACAGTATATGCATATATACACATACACATACACATACACATACAGACATACAGACATATCAGAAGCATGAAATCAGCTAGGGAATTGCTTGGATTATTGGGGGGAATGGAGAGCCAGTTTGGTGTAGTAGTTAGGGTACCAGGCTAGAAAGCAAGACTATGAGTTCTAGTCCCACCTTGGCATGAAGCCAGCTGGGTGACTTTGGACTAGTCACAGTCTCTCAGCCCTAGGAAGGAGGTCATTGCAAACCACTTCTGAAATCTTGCTAAGAAAACTGCAAGGACTAGTCCAGGCAGTCACCAGGAGTCCACAGTAACTCGAAGGTGCAAAAAAAAAAAAAGGGGGGGGAGAAGAAGACTACAAATCTGCTGAATTGATTTTTTGCATCTGTTAATACAGAATACAACTATAATAGCTATAACAAAATTCTGAACAGCAGTAAATGGAAATTAATTATATACTAACTAAAGTTTTACAACCGACTTTTGAATCTCATACTTCTTTCACTTTTGTTCCTTAAAGAGTACAGACGTATGATTGCGGAGAGAGACTAGCTGATTGGTTTACTGAGTTTCTCAGTCGGCAGTGCCACCTGATTAGACAGAGTTCAGACTTCAGAAGAAATGCTTTTAAGAAGAATAAAAAAGGTAAATATTTTGCATCTTCGTTAGAGAATGAATAGTGTTGCAAATATTAAAGACGTAAGGGTTATATAATGTCTTATATAGTGTTATAAATAAAATTCCAGTCACCATGATAATATAGAAACTTTTTTTTAGGATGTCTTTAAAAACATTAAAGTAAAATGCCCTTAAATGTACAGTTAGTCCTCGTTTAGCGGCCACAATTGGGACCGGAATTTCGGTCACTAAGTGATTTGGTCTTAAAGCATTGCTTAGTGACCACAATCCTGTCTCTCCATGTTGCGGTCATTAACTGAGAATCATGGTCATTAAGTGAGTGTCCACCCCAACCCAAGGCACTCAGGGCCTGGTCCCTCCCAGCCCTGAGCCAACTCCCCCCACCAGCCTATCTCCCCCCCATCTATGCCTTTTTGGCCACCCTGCACCCTGCCTTGCGAGGTGGCAAGCCCAGTAAACGCCAGCATTTGCCCCAGCATTCTTTTGCTCCTTGGCTGCATTCTTCCCGCGCACCAACATTAATTCATTGCCCCAAAGTGGCAGCATTCGCTTGTGCCCCAGCATTCATTTGCTCCCCAGCTGCCTTCTCCCCGCACACACCTTTCTCCTTTTGTGCCCAGCCACAGTAGCCAAAGCAGAAGCACCAGGCTCCTTTTGCTGTCTTCCTTTTCAGACCCAGCTTCTCTGGCGAACGTGTGGCTCTCTGAGCCTTTAAAGCAGAGCTTTCCAAACCTTTCATGTTGGTGACACACTTTTTAGACATGCATTATTTCGTGACACACTCTTACAGCAGGGCACAACGCAGGCACTAGGACCTGCGCGGAAGCCAGGAGGCAGCAGCAGCCGCGACACACCCAGACACTGCAGCCGACACACTAACGTGTCCCGACACAAGTTTGGAAAGCTCTGCTTTAAAGCTTTAAAGTCTCCTTTTGCGCCCAGCTGCTGCGGCCAAAGCACCTGGCTCCCTTTGCTGTCTTCCTTTTCACGTGTTCGCTGGAGAAGCTGGGTCTGAAAAGGAAGACAGCAAAGGGAGCCCGGTGCTTCTGCTTCGGCTGTGGCAGCTGGGCGCAAAAGAAGAAAGGCGTGTGTGGCGAGAAGGCAGCTGGGGAGCAAATGAATGCTGGGGCACAAGCGAATGCTGCCACTTTGGGGCAGTGAATTAATGTTGGTGCACGAACAAATGCTGGTGCTTGCTGGGCTTGCTGCCCTGTAAGGCAGGATGCAGGGCGGCCAAAAGAGCATAGATGGGCGGGGGGGGGGGAGATAGGCAGATGGGGGAGTTGCAGCACCCCTGCAGTCGTAAGTATGGGCGGGCTGCCAAGCCCCCAAACTTTGATCATGTGACCGTGTGGGTGCTGCAACAGCCGTATCTTCAGGCACAGGTTGTAAGTCCATTTTTTCAGCACCATCATAATTTTGAACGGTTGCTGAACAAATGGTTGTTAACTGCAGACTACCTGTATGTGTTGTCCCAGTGTTAGTGTACAGCCTAGTACGTAAGCAAAATGCTTCCAATTAATTCTGTTTAAAAAGCTGCCCAGCTTGTGAATTGTGACTCAATTTCTGATATATTGGCATTATGTGTAAATGGAACTGATACATAGATGCACTTAAGGCAGAGATGCCTTAAATACAGTAGATGCCTTCAGATAGAGAATGTTTAAGCAGAAGCAGTAGCTGTGTCCATCTTTCATTATATCTGTTCAGTTATTGGAGGCCTTGGGGTAGGGACTGGATTTTTTATTTTCTGTTCACTATTTCTGATATTATCACCTTATACTGTCTATGTTTCAGGAGAGACCTCTGCTGTAATTCCCTCACTCTCCTTAGTAAATGAAGCACAGTATCTCCTGATAAATAAGACAAGTATTTTACAACTGAGAGATCAGGTTACTGCAAGGTAAGTGCTTTGTTTTCTGAAACAGCAAATTTCCTTGCATTGTGCATTTTTTCTTTGTTTTAATAACGAAGGTATTTCAGCCTAGTATACAACCTTACAGAGTCTGCAGAATCTGACACTTTCATCAACATGACAAAAACAGCTTGCATCACAATATGCCCCTTTCATACATGCATGCCACACTTCAATACACATACAAAAGAGAGGAACTTGCATTACAATGCTGTCATGTTGCTTTCATCATTTGCCCCCCTGCAGGCATCTTGGCATTCCTGCATTATAGCTTGTTTTCCTCCGTATTCTCAGTAGAAAGCTGAATCTACAGTCAGAATTACACTCCCATTTGAGTTATGCATAAAATAATCTTGTTGGATCAGTAGAATCAGTGGAAAAGCTGTTTCTGCTCCCATAAAAACTAACTAGGTATCTGTGGGAAACCAACAAACATTTTAAAAAAAGGTAAGGTTTTCCCCTGCACAGTCGTGTCTGACTCTAGGGGACGGTGCTCATCTCCATTTCTTAGCCGAAGAGCCAGTGCTATCCGAAGACGCTTCCGTGGTCATGTCACTGGCATGACGCACGTGGAATGCTGTTACCATCCCACTGAAATGGTACCTATTTATCTACTTGCATTTGCATGCTTTCGAATTGCTAGGTTAGCAAGAGCTGGGGCGAGTGCGGGAGCTCAGTCCGTCATGCGGCGCCCGGGTCTTGGACTGCTGACCTTCCGATTGACAAGCCTGGCGTCTTAACCACTGATAACTAGGTATCTGTGGTAAACCAACAAACATTACTTGTATGCAAGAAGACTATTTTACTAGCAATTTGAAAGCATGCAAATGCAAGTAGATTAATAGGTACCACTTCGGTGGGTAGGTAACAGCATTCCGCGAGTGTTATGCTGGCCACATGACCGCGGAAGCATCTTCAGACAGCGCTGGCTCTTTGGCTAAGAAACGGAGATGAGCACCGCCCCCTAGAGTCAGACACGACTGTGCAGGAGAAAACCTTTACCTTAACTTTACCTAGACTATCTAGCTCAGCGTGAAGTTGTGGTGGTGGTGGTTGTTATTATTATTAGATTTTTATCCCTCAAGGCGATGAACATACCTAATACTCCTGCCTCTTATTTTCCCCACAACCACCACCCTGTGAGGTGGCTTAATCAGATTTGGATGTTATGCTTGTTGATCCAACTTGCTATAGCATGATTTTATCTCAAATGCTATGTAGCTTGAAATCTGCTTCTAGAATTATAATTTCATCCAGATGGTGGAAATGATGCAGAAGGCCTTTTTGAAATACTGTCTTTCAAAGTCCTGCCAGAAAGGATGGAGGAAGACTGAATTGCATGGGGGAATAGTTTGGCTTCCATTAGATGAATATACCCATGTGGGCACTGAAGCCAAGCTCCTGTGTTCTTTCTGAAAGGGCAGGAAATAAAACTACCCCCATTTGCCATATGATTGGCAATGCTATTCCCCAAATTGTTTTTAGGTTTCTATTTATATATTGTGCACATAAGGGATATATGTGAGCTAGACACTTCAGTCCAGTAGATTTGCAACTAGCTGAACAACTGCACCTGAAAATTGCTCATAAATGGTTCTATAAAGTGAGTGGGGTGCCCCAGACTTCAGTCTCCCTGCAGTGCTATTCAACATCTTTATAAATGAGGATAAGAATAGCAGCTCTGTTTTGGGCGACCAGGTCCTTTCTGAGTAAGGAGGGACGTTTTGGGTAAGGAGGTGCTGGGGGAGCTCTTTCATGGCCACTGTGAGAAATCATCTCAGCATCTGTCAAGACAAAATTGCTCAACTTTGCTCAGAGTTGGACTCTGGGCAGATCCTTTGGAAGTGATTGAGAGATGTCTGAGCCCTGTTACATGGAAGGAGTTTGAGTCAGTTGATTCTGAGGAACTGGATTCATGCCCCCCCCTGGTTGATTAAGGCTTCCCAGGAGGTGGTTGGATCCAAATGGTGATTAATGCCTCTTTGTAGGAAGGGGTGGTTCTGCCTGCCTTGAAGGAGGCAGTGGTGCACCCCCTTCTCAAGAGACCATCCTTGTACCCAACCATATTAGATAACTTTTGTTCAGTCTTCAACCTTCCCTTTTTGGGAAGGTTATTGAGAGGGTGGTTGGCGCTCAGCTTCAGAGGACCCTAGATAAAGCAGATTATCTAGATCCTTTTCAGTCTGGGTTCAGGCCAGGGTACAACACTGAGACAGCATTGGTCGTACTTGTTGACCTCTGGAGGGGTCAGCTGCGAGGGTTGGGATTGGGAGGCACTATTTTGCAGTGGTTCTCCTTTCTCTTTGGGCAGTTCCAGTCCGTGTTGGGAGATACAGTGTGGGGTGCTTCAGGGCTTGGGTCTCTCACCTCTCCTCTTTAACATCTACGTGAAACCGCTGGGCGAGGTCATTCGATGGCATGGGATGTGGTGTCATAAGTATGCTGATGATATCCAGCTATACATCTCCATCCCTTCCTGGGCAGGTGATGCTGTTGTGGTGCTGACTGAGTGACTGGAGGCTGTGAGGGTCTGGATGGGGAAGAACCAACTTTAACTCAACCCAGGCAAGACAGAGTGACTTTGGGATTTTGGCCCCCCAGAGTCTGGTGATATGTCATCTTTGTGTCCTGTTTCAGGTTTCAAACTCACACACACACACAGTTGCTAGGTGATAATAGGAATTTACTCAAGGCTGAGTAGATAAATGGCAGACAAGGAAAGGAATGTAAATCAAAACAGAGTCTCTTGGAAAGAAAGCTTGTCTGGGTAGTTTCACTTTCAACAGGAACACGCAGAAAAGAAAAAATCCAGTCTGAAGTTCAGAGAGCCAAGCCAAGTTTGTCAGACAGTCCAAAGGTCAGAGTTTCAGGGACTTTACACAAGCAGAATACACAGGAACAACATCCCAGAGCAGGAGATCAGATGGTTGTTTCCAACATAGAAACATGGGTCATCTTGTAATGAAGTATTAAAATGCCACTTTCCATAAACTGGCTTAGGCTTTTTAAATTGAAGGGTTAATGTAATAGGATCATGATTAGATACAGCAATAGGATGAGTAGAAAAATCTAAAAATATTCCAGAAACAAAGAGGAAATTAAAAAATAATCTAATCTGGAAACACATTCAACGAGCATAAGAAATAAATGTATAGTTCCTATTGTGAGGGTGAAGTTTACCTCAAACATCAGTCAAATTGAACTCTTGTATATAAGCTTAGAACATCTTCCAATGTTGATAATATTTTAAGAGGGCTATTCCTATCCTTATCTAGGTGCGTCAATACATTAATATCACCAACTAATGGTCATATAGTAATCTATACAATTTTGCCTATGGAATTAATCAGGATCATTTTATAGGCCCAACAACAACAACAACAACAACAACAACATTTATTTATTCGGTCAATGACCAGCAACATACACTTAATAAGAATTACGGATACAGGCGACTAGATCTTATAGATACGTCTATATATAAAAACAATGTGTTAGGACAATTATATTATAATGTATAAAATCCTATACTATAATAACATTTTAATTTAATTAATCATTAAATGAACATTCTATTAGTACTATATTATAAAATATTATAAAATGAGTATCCACAAAATTATTAAAATAATTAAACAGAATATTAGTAAAAATATGAGCACAAATAAAAATCCCTATTTCTTTATCTGATTTTGTCTCATCGTTATTGCGGCAGCACAAAATTTGGCTACTAGACGGGTAATACTTGGATTTGTATCTTGTAAAAGATGGTTCTCATAGAAACTATCTGGTCTCCCTGGAAATCTTTCTATTAGAGAATGGATGTATTTTGATCTAATATCCCTATAGTATTTACAACGTAATAAAACGTGAGCGATATTTTCAACCTCCTCTATACTGCATGTGCAGGTTCTCTCTGCTAGTGGGGTTTTATTATATCTACCTTGCAGGAGTGCTGATGGAAGGATATAAAATCTAGCTTTAAAAAATACTATTCTAATCTTAGGAAAGGTTAGGTCTTTCAAATAGCCTGCTGGTTCCCATGTGCCCCATCTTATCCGATTTCTACTATGAATAGGTATTCTATTAACTTCTAACTGGAATTCCATATCGTTTATTCTATTGTTAACCAATTGTTTGGCTTGATCGTAATCTAGTGATTTTAAGAATAATGGGGAAAACCCATACAGAGCCAGCTTATGTTCTATCGCCTGTTTCCAGGGAGAAGAAAAATTATCAATCAAAACTAGTGGGGTCAATCCAACTGGAAAGAATTGAAGTTTCATCCAAAAATTTAGCATCATCTTCTAGGCCCTAACCTGAATTTGAGGCATTCCTGTTTCTAATCTCAGCTGGGCATTTGATGTTCCTCTAGGTGCAGCTAAAATTGATCTTAGGAATTTTGTTTGTACAGTTTCTTGTGATTCTTTCTTCAAGAAAATTCCTGTTTGTGCCCCATAGAGAATTTGTGCCAATGTTTTAGCCTCAAATAGTTTTAAGGCTGCAGGGACTAATTGTCCTCCTCCTGTATAAAAAAAAACGTTTAATAGCATTTGATGACCTAAGGGCTAATTGCATTACGTAATTCACATGTGCATTCCAAGTACCTTTCAAGTGAAAAATCACTCCAAGGTATTTGAATGCATTCACTTGTTCTAAATCGTGCCCTTCTACTTTCCAAGAATATTTAATAGCTCTTTTAGCAAAAAACCATGATTTTTGATTTGTCGAAGTTAAGAACCAAATTATTTTGTTTGCAGTAGTTTAATGTTGCTGATATGGCTCTTTTCAGCCCAATTGGAGTTTGTGAAATAATAACGGCATTGTCAGCATAAAGAAGTATTGGTACTTTACGTTGTGCTAAATTCAGTGGATGAGAATCCAAATTATAAAAAAGATCTATCAAGGAGTTAATATATAAATTGAAAAGAGAGGGAGCAAGAATACATCCCTGACGTACTCCTTTCTGCACTCTTACTAAACCAGATAAAGTCCCTAGGGCAGAGCTTTCCAAACTGTGTGTCGCGACACAAAAGTGTGTCGCCACACACAGCGTGGTGTGTCGCCACACCACCCGGAAGCGGCGGTGCGCACGTGCACGGTGGCCGCCATGCACGCGCGCGCCGCCGCATGCCCCCTGCGCCACCGCATGCCCCCCGCGCCGCCGCACGCCCCCGTGCCGTTGCCGTGCGCACGCGCGTGCCGCCGCATGCCCCCCGCGCCGTTGCCGTACGTGCGCGCCACCGCACACACCCCCGCACCATCGCCATGCACGCGCACGCCGCCGCTGGCGCTGGTGTGTCGCCAGCGGCAGCACTTTGGAAAGCCCTGCCCTAGGGGGTTACATCTCACTTTTAGAGTAGAATTAGAATATAACTTCTGTATTAGATAGAGAAGGTGTCTATCAATGTTTGTATTTTTCAATTTTTCCCACAGAGCATTTCTGGGTATTGAATCAAAGGCCTGTTTAAAATCAAGAAAGGCCACAAAGAGGGAATATTTCTTTTTATATGTATATTTTAATACAAGGTGATGAAGCACCAAGATGTGATCAATTGTTGATCTCCCCTCTCTGAATCCAGCCTTTTCATCTCTGATTATGTCCTCAGACAGAATCCAGTCTTGTAATTTAATGTTTAAGTGTTTAGCATATAACTTGCTAACTACACTTAATAAACTGATAGGCCTATAGTTGCATGGGTCATTTTTGTTGTCCTTTTTATAGATTGGAACAATGATTGCCATTCCCCAATCCTTTGGCATATATCCTGTCTGATCTATATATGTAAAAAGAGATGCTAGTATAGGTGCCCACCAGCTAGAGTTCCTTTTAATTATTTCAGGTAAGACACAATCAGCGCCGGGAGCCTTATTAGCCTTAAGAGATTCAATTAACCGGGATACCTCTTGTATTGTAACTGGTAGCCAGTGAGGGATATTTCCTAAATTGATCTGGTCCTCTTTCTTATCACAGGTAGGGTCCATGTACAACTCTCTAAAATATTCCTCCCATGCGTGTGATGGTACTTGATTCAATGGGGGTGGGAGTGATTTTCCCAGTCCTCTAGTGATATGCCAGAAGAGAGGTGTATCTTTCATCTTAACTGCTTGGATTAATTTCTGCCATGATTCCTTCAATGCCATCTGTTTCTTTTCTTTTAAAAGAGCCTTGTATTGGATCTTTAAGGACCTTAAAAATGAGTTTGATCCTCAGAGGGGAAATTTTTACTTTTCCTATACTCCTTATTATATATCTTCTTTAACTGCACACAATCCCAGTCAAACCATTTTTTATTTTTTATAACCCTATTTCTAGGGACAAGTTGGCTTCCCTTAGTAAGAGCTGTTTTAAGATTGGTGATTAAAGTCTCAAACCAATCTATGTAAGATGTGTGAGTGTTATTATCAAGGAGATGAGCACGGATTTCTAAAATTTCAAGGGCTTGCATCCATTTATCCACTTCTGTTGCATTCCTCTCAGTCCATTTGATTCTCACTTGAGTATTATTACTTTCTAGCGTTGGCATGTAAATTGAGTTGGCTCTTAAAGATTTCCAATGAGATGTCAAAGTTAAAATTACAGGGTTATGATCACTTTCTAACCTAGAATCTACCTCATTTATAGGCCCATAAAAATTAACTAGAACTAAGTCAAAATCAAATATTCTCAGATTAATAATAATAAAATACCCACAAAGATCAATATGTTCTTGCATTACTACCATATTAATCTCTTTTCTAACCAACAATTCCAGCAGTATTAGTATTATTACCACTGATATATGAAATACCCAACCATCCAAAAAGATTCTTGTATCTTATGCTTGTATTCACCCACATAGTCAACCACTTGGTTGAGCTGATCTTTCTTAACTTTGGGTTGAATCCATAATCAGAAAAAGTGGAACTTTCCTGATACCTTTTAGGATTCCATTCCAGACAGTGTTAGAAGGAATGCTAATCATTCTATATGTCAGTGCACAGTGTCAGTACTTTGCTGCTTCATACAGAAAAATCTGTCCAGCATAGAATAATATTTTGCAGAAAGTTTGATAAATGAGAGAAAACCTCTATGGGATTCATCTAAACAACATAATGTTTCTTGTGATATCTAAAGGGCAGGATAAAAAGAGCCAAGACCAGTGTGATATTGGTAATTCTATCAAGCACTTGCCTCAAAAAGCTTGCCTGTCTTTAGCCCCCCCCCCTTCTAGATTCTTATCAGTGAGCTCCACTACTCAAGATACAGTGCATTCGGAAAGTATTCAGACCCCCTTCACTTTTTTCAATTTTGTTATGTTGCAGCCTGATACTACAATCGTTCAAATTCATGTTTTGCCTCAGTAATCTACACTCAGTACCCCATAATGACAAAGTGAAAACAGAATTTCAGAAATGTCTGTAAATTTATCAAAAAGGAGAAACTGAAATACCACATGTACGTAAGTATTCAGACCCTTTGCAACAGCACTTGAAATTTAGCTCAGGCGCCTCCCGTTTCTCTTGATCGTTGCTGAGCCTTGATTGGAGTCCACCTGTGGTAAATTAAATTGATTGGTCATGATTTGGAAAGGCACACACCTCTCTATAGAAGGCCTCACAGTGGACAATGCATACTGTATCAGAGCAAAAGCCATGAGGTTGCCCAGCCAAACTGAGCAATCGGGGGAGAAGAGCCTTAGTAAGAGAGGTGACCAAGAACCCGATGGTCACTCTGACTGAGCTCCAGAGAGCCTGTGTGAAGATGGGACAAAGTTCCAGAAGGACAGCCATCACTGCAGCCCTCCACCGATCTGGGCTTTATGGCAGAGTGGCTAGACGGAAGCCTCTCCTCAGTGCAAAACACATGAAAGCCTGCTTGGAGTTTGCAAAAAAGCACCTGAAGGACTCTCAGACTGTGAGGAACAAGATTCTCTGGTCTGATGAAACCAAGATTGAACTGTTTGGCCTCAATTCTAAACGTTATGTCTGGAGGAAACCAGGCACCGCTCATCACCTGCCCAATACCATCCCAACAATGAGGCGTGGTGGCAGCATCATGCTGTGGGGGTGTTTTTCAGCAGCAGGGACTGGGAGACTGGTCAGGGTTGAGGGAAAGCTGAATGGAGCAAAGTACAGAGATATCCTCAATGAAAACCTGTCCCACAGCGCTCAGGACCTCAGACTGGGCCGCAGGTTCACCTTCCAACATGACAACGATCCTAAGCATATAGCCAAGACAACACAGGAATGGCTTAGGGACAACTCTGTGAATGTCCTAGATTGGCCCAGCCAGAGCCCTGACTTGAACCCTATTGAACATCTCTGGAGAGACCTGAAAATGGCTGTCCACCGACGGTCCCAATCCAACCTGACTGAGCTTGAGAGGATTTGCAAAGAAGAATGGCAGAAAATCCCCCAATCCAGGTGTGCAAAGCTTGTCGCGTCATACCGAAAAAGACTCGAGGCTGTAATTGCTGCCAAAGGTGCTTCAACAAAGTACTGAGTAAAGGGTCTGAATACTTACGTACATGTGGTATTTCAGTTTCTCCTTTTTGATAAATTTACAGACATTTCTGAAATTCTGTTTTCACTTTGTCATTATGGGGTACCGAGTGTAGATTACTGTGACAAAACATGAATTTGACTTCCGGGGTGGAAATGAATGGCGGCTAGGAGAACTCAATAGAAGCTCCGTAGCTAAAAACGGCGGTCACGCAGCTTTTAAGCCGGTTTCGTGGAACAGAGAACTAGCGAACAACGGCGGAGAGAGCGGGATTTTAGCTCCTCTGAGAAAAAAGAATTTCAGCGGCTTCGGAGGCGGCGAGTTAAGTATCGTCAGTGTTTTGTGTTGCCAGTGACTCGCAGTGAAGAAGAACAAGCCGGGAAGCCTGAAAGAGAAAGCGGAGCCGCGTGGCAGTGTCTTGAAATAGACAAACGCTGCTTTCACTCCACTGATACAAGATTAAAGAACTACTAAAAGAAAGATTAAAAGCCAAAGATTCTGAACGAAGAAAAAAAAGCGAGAGACTGTTGGTGAGAAGATCCATAGTTCCTATTTGCAAAAACTTTATAAGATAAGGACTGATTTAACTAATAATTTAACAAGCCATTTTGTTTTTCTGTAAGACTGTGACTGTAAAACGAATTCCTCATATAAAGCTTAGAAATATAATTTCACTTACTATAGATATAATTGTGTAAATTAGAATAATAAATATATATTGTTAAGTAGATAATTAAGCATATATTGTTAAGTAGATAATTAATAAGTTAAAGTAATTTATAAGAAATATATAAGAATCTGGAATTAAGTTGGTTTTTCTTTTTTGAGAGAAATTGAAAAAGAAGAAAAGTAATATTCTATAAGGTAGTAAGTAAATAAGGATAAAGATATTAAATATAAGTAATTGAAAAGGGGGAAAAAGATAAAAAAAATGAGTATGAGCACAAGAAGACAAGTAACGCAGGTTACACAAGCAAGAAGAAGTTCAGAGACGGGGGAAGGAGAATGGTTAAAGTCATTGTTTGAAGACTTTACAATTAAAACAACCCAAACAATAACGCAAACAGTGACACGTGTTCTGGAAGAAAAATTAGAGGGTTTAGAAAAAAGATTGTAACAAAAAATAGGAAAAATAGAAAAAAGTTTAAAAGAAGAAATTCATGGAGTGAAGAAACAAACTGAAAAATGTGAGGAGAAAATAGATAAAGAGGAGGAACGAATAACTATGTTAGAACTAAAGGAAAAAGAATATTGTATTAGACTAAGAGGAGTAACAGAAGAGAAGGAAGATAATACAGGAGAAATTGTTATACAGATGTTGGCAAACTTAATAGAGTGGGAGGAAGAAAGATTAGAGGAAGAAATTGAAAAAATGTATAGGATTAACTCCAAATATGCTATTATGTATAAAAAACCCAGAGACATATTAATAGAATTCTCAAAAAAAAAAAAAGAAGAAACATGACAATTCAGGCATCATATAACAAAAAGATAGAAATTGAAGGAAAGGATATTACCATCTTTAAGGAAATCCCAGCAAAAATATTAAAGAAGAGAAAAGAATATAGATTTTTAACAGATATTTTGAGGAAAAATAATATAAACTTCAGATGGGAAGTACCGGAAGGACTTACTCTAACTTTTAAGGGCCAAAGGATTAAACTAAACTCAATCTTAAAAGCCAAAGAATTTTTAAAAAGGTTTGAAAAACAACAAGCAAACCCCAAGGAACAGAAACAAGGAAGGAAAGAAGAATTTTTGAGTCAGAAAGAAGGAGAAGTATCTAACACAAGGGAGTTTACATCATTACTAGTAAATGAGTGAACTTAGAGCAATTACATGGAACATCAATGGAGCTAACTCTTCAATTAAAGGAAAACGAATATTTCAACTATTAAACAAATCAAAACCAGACATTACGTGCCTCCAAGAAACCCATATAAAAAAAACAGAAATAAACTATTTAATAAATAAGAAATTAGGAATAGAATTTATAACAGCAAATGAAAACAAAAAATGGAGTAGTTATAATAGTTAAAATCCTATTTAAAACCTAAATTAATACAAAAAGATGATAAAGGGAGATACATTATAGTCGAAATTGAAAACCAAAACTCTAAAATATTAATAATTGGCATATATACCCCAAATAATAATAATAATAAATTCTATAAAGATTTATCAAATGCCCTCTTAGAGTACACTCAAAATAATTGGATTATAATGGGAGACCTAAATGGAGTAGTCTCACCAAAAATAGATAGAGAGACTCATCATCAAACAAATAACCATCAAGGTAAACTACCTAAAGAATTTTTTGAAATGATCAACAACTTAACATTGATAGATGCCTGGAGAAGCCAAAATAGAACAATTAGAGACTACACATTTTATTCTAATAGGCACAAATCATTATCCAGAATAGATATGATTTGGATATCAAAAAACCTGGGAAATAAAATTAAAGAAGCAACAATTTTACCAAAAACCTTATCAGACCATAATCCAGTGCAAATAATGTTGAAGGTAAATTTAAGAAACTATAGATGGAGACTAAATGAAAATATTTTGAAAAATAAAGAAAATCTGGAAGATCTACAAAAGAAATTGA
Source organism: Charina bottae (assembly GCA_023362775.1). Classification (NCBI taxonomy): domain Eukaryota; kingdom Metazoa; phylum Chordata; class Lepidosauria; order Squamata; family Charinaidae; genus Charina; species Charina bottae. The sequence continues at coordinate 2,592,359 of JALMGJ010000028.1, read as the reverse complement.
AAGAATTTTTCCAATGGAACATAAATACAGAGGTAAAATTAGAAACGGTATGGGAGGCTAGTAAAGCTTTAATGAGGGGACATTTTATATCCCTAAATAATTATCAAAGAAAAGCAGCACAAAAAAAATTACAAACAATTCTAGAACAAATTAAGGAAAAAGAACTTCAAAACAAAAATAAAAATAGAAAAGAGGAAATTTTAAATCAAATTAAAATATTACAATTGCAACTAAAAATTTACATGACAGAAGATATTGACAGAAAATTGAAATAAGCTGCTCAAAAAAATAAAGGGAACACTGAAATAAGACATCCTAGATCTGAATGAATGAAATATTTGTATTAATTACTTTGTTCATTACATAGTTGAATGTGCTGACAACAAAATCACACAAAAAGCAATGGAAATCAAATGTAAGCAACCCCTGGAGGTCTGGATGTGGAGTTACACTCAAAAATTAAAGTGGAAAAGAACACTACAGGCTGATCCAACGTTGATGTAATGTCCTTAAAACAAGTCAAAATGAGGCTCAGTAGTGTGTGTGGCCTCCACATGCCTGAATGACCTCCCTACAACGCCTGGGCATGCTCCTGATGAGGTGGCGGATGGTCTCCTGAGGGATCTCCTCCCACACCTGGACTAAAGCATCCCCCAACTCCTGGACAGTCTGTGGTGCAACGTGGTGTTGGTGGATGGAGCGAGATATGATGTCCCAGATGTGCTCAATTGGATTCAGGTCTGGGGAACGGGCGGGCCAGTCCATAGCATCAATGCCTTCGTCTTGCAGGAACTGCTGGCACACTCCAGCCACATGAGGTCTAGCATTGTCTTGCATTAGGAGGAACCCAGGGCCAACCGCACCAGCATATGGTCTCACAAGGGGTCTGAGGATCTCATCTCGGTACCTAATGGCAGTCAGGCTACCTCTGGCGAGCACATGGAGGGCTGTGCGGCCCCCTAAAGAAATGCCACCCCACACCATTATTGACCCACTGCCAAACCGGTCATGCTGGAGGATGTTGCAGGCAGCAGAACGTTCTCCACGGCGTCTCCAGACCCTGTCACGTCTGTCACATGTGCTCAGTGGGAACCTGCTTTCATCTGTGAAGAGCACAGGGCGCCAGTGGCGAAGTTGCCAATCTTGGTGTTCTCTGGCAAATGCCAAACGTCCTGCACGGTGTTGGGCTGTAAGCACAACCCCCACCTGTGGACGTCGGGCCCTCATACCACCCTCATGGAGTCTGTTTCTGACCGTTTGAGCAGCCACATGCACATTTGTGGCCCACTGGAGGTCATTTTGCAGGGCTCTGGCAGTGCGGAGGTAGTGGTCCTGCTGCTGGGTTGTTGCCCTCCTACGGCCTCCTCCACGTCTCCTGATGTACTGACCTGTCTCCTGGTAGTGCCTCCATGCTCTGGACACTACGCTGACAGACACAGCAAACCTTCTTGCCACAGCTCGCATTGATGTGCCATCCTGGATGAGCTGCACTACCTGAGCCACTTGTGTGGGTTGTAGACTCCGTCTCATGCTACCACTAGAGTGGAAGCACCGCCAGCATTCAAAAGTGACCAAACCATCAGCCAGAAAGCATAGGAACTGAGAAGTGTTCTGTGGTCACCACCTGCAGATCCACTCCTTTATTGGGGATGTCTTGCTAACTGCCTATGCTTTCCGCCTGTTGTCTATTCCATGTGCACAACAGCATGTGAAATTGATTGTCAATCAGTGTTGCTACCTAAGTGGACAGTTTGATTTCACAGAAGTGTGATTGACTTGGACTTACATTGTGTTGTTTCAGTGTTCCCTTTATTTTTTTGAGCAGTGTATATAAGACAAAGAAATTTTGAACAAGCAAATAAGCCAGGTAGATGGCTGGCATATAAATTAAGAAAAGAAAGAGAAAAATGAATAATTTCTAAAATAAAGGAAAACAATGTTGATTTAATTCACAATGAGGAAATTAAGAAAGCCTTTCATACCTATTATACAAAATTATATAGAAAACAACAAGTACCATTGGAAAAAATTGAAAAATATATTCAAGAATGTAACTTAAAAAAATTACCCAATGAACAAAAAGAAATAACAATTTGATTACGACACAAGAAATAATGGATGCAATTAAGAAATTGAAAACAGGCAAAACTCCAGGTACAGACGGACTTTCCGCAGGCTATTATAAGCAGTTTAAAGAACAACTTATAGAGCCACTTAAAAAACTATTTAATTTAATATTAGAAGGAAACAAAATACCGCAATCATGGATGGAAGCAAGAATCACTCTAATCCCAAAAGAAAATCAAGATCCAACGGAATGTCAAAACTACAGACCAATCTCCCTATTAAATAATGATTATAAATTATTTACTATGATATTGGCAGAAAGATTAAAGAAAGTTTTACAGAAATTAATAAATCAAGATCAAAACGGATTTCTTCCAAATAGGCAAATAAACGAAAATCTACGTACAGTCATAAATTTGGTGGAATATGCACACATACATAATGAATAACCAATAATGTTACTATTTCTAGATGCCGAAAAAGCTTTTGATAACGTCAATTGGGATTTCTTAATCAAAATATTAGAACATAGGAATTTTGGAGATAAATTTATAAAGGCAATACAAGCTATATATAGAACACAAAAAGCCAAAATTATAGTAAATGAAGAAGAAACACAAGATCGCAACATAGAAAAAGGTACCCGTCAAGGATGTCCGTTATCTCCACTATTATTTATATTAGTATTGGAATGCCTATTGGAAGAAATTAGAAAAGATGAAAATTTAAAAGGAATTGAAATAAAAAAAGAAATGTATAAATTGAAAGCATTTGCAGACGATCTGGTCATAACATTGCAAAATCCCACAGATTCCATAGATAATTTAAATAAAAAAATACAAGAGTATGGCGAGGTAGCAGGATTCAAAATAAACAAACTAAAAACTAAAATGATAAATTTAAATATGACAAAGAAAGATCGAATCAAATTAGAACAAAAAACAGGATTCCAAAATGTAAAACAAATAAAATACCTAGGAATACAGATTAACTTCAAAAGATATAGATTTATTTAAAAATAACTGTAATACAACATGGAAGGAAATCAAAAAAGATCTAGAAAAATGGGAATCTCTACAATTATCTTTATTGGGAAGAATAGCTACCGTCAAAATGAATATACTACCAAGAATTTTGTATCTATTCCAAACGATACCAATTGTAATAACAGACCAAACATTTCAAAAATGGCAAAAGGACTTATCAAAATTTATATGGCAAGGGAAAAAACCTAGAATAAAATTAAAATATTTACAAGATGCAAAAGAAAGAGGAGGATTCGGACTGCCAGATTTAAAACTATATCATGATACATGTGGATTAGTATGGCTAAAAGAATGGATAACATTGGAAAACACGAAATTATTAAATTTAGAGGGGCATGATATCCGATTCGGTTGGCATGGATACATGTGGTATAACAAAAGTAAAATTAATAAGGCATTCAATAATCATATTATAAGGAAATCATTATTAAAATATGGAATAGATACAAAAACTCTTTATTACCAACCATGCCATTGTGGACGTCGCCTCAGGAGGCATTTGCCAGGCAGGAAAACCGAAGTGATAACAAATGGTTGAGATACCAAAATTTATTAAAATTTAATGAACAGAATTACGAATTTAAGATAAGAATTGGAAAAAGACGGTTTCATATGTCAATGGTTTACATACATACCAGCCTTCTGTACCAGCCTCCCTGCTGCGTAGCAACCTCCCTGCCTGAGCTGCTGGAGGCTGTCTCGGGGTTGGCGGTTGAGTTCCCGAGACTTATGGTTCTGGGGGACTTCAACTTGCTGTCCCTGGGACATGCCTCGGAGGCAGCTCGGGAGTTCATGGCTACCATGGCAGCCATGGGCCTGGCTCAACTAATTCGGGACCCAACTCGAGACAGTGGTCTCACCCCGGACTTGGTTTTCTTGTCTGAGCAGTGGCAATGTGATCTGAGGGGAGAGTTAGATCTGTCCCCGTTGTCATGGTCAGACCACGCCCTGGTGACCTTAAGATTCTCTTGTGCCGCCCCACTCCGCAGGGAGGCAGGACCTATTCGATTGGTCTGCCCCCGGCGACTGATGGACCCAATGAGGTTTCAGAGGGAGCTGGGGGTGTTACCCGAGGATCTGTTGCACAGTCCAGCGGAGGCCCTGGCCGAAGCCTGGAATAGCGGCCGGGGCCTTGGACAGGATCGCGCCTATGCGACCTCTCTTGCCACATTCAACCCGTCATTCCCCGTGGTTCACAGAGGAGCTGAGGGTGTTGAAGAGGGTGAAGAGACTCTGGAGCGCCGCTGGAGAAAAACGAAGACTGAATCGGACCGAATACAATCTAGAGCCGCTATTAAGGCCTACCTTGTGGCGGTAAGAGCGGCGAAACGTGAATATTTCTCCGCCCTTATTGCATCCGCAGAATGCCATCCGACGGCCCTGTTCAAGATTACTAAATCTCTTTTGGGCCGGGTTCAATCAGTGACCCACTTACAGGGCCGTTCGGAAGTTTTCAGAGCATCTGCAGGATAAAATCGTTCGGATTCATTCTAAGTTGGACTCCAAGCGTGGGGCACAGTCTGGGGAGATGCCAGGGGAGCGTACTTGCCCTATTATCTGGGAACGGTTTGATCCTGTTGGACCTGAGGAAGTGGACAGGATCCTCCGAACTGTAAATGCCACCACATGCCATTTAGATCCGTGCCCTTCCTGGCTGGTAAAATCGGCCAGAGAGGTGACGTGTGGCTGGGTCCAGGGGATGATTAATACATCTCTGGGGAGGGAGTGTTCCCGGCGGCCTTTAAGGAGGCGTTGGTGCACCCCCTCCTCAAGAAGTCATCCCTGGACCCTACCGTACTGGACAATTTTCATCCTGTCTCCCACCTTCCCTTTTTGGGAAAGGTGGTTGAAAAAGTGGTGGCACTGCAGCTTCAGAGGATCCTGGAGGAAGCAGATTATCTAAACCCCTTTCAGTCAGGTTTCAGGCTGGGATACGGGACGGAGACTGCATTGGTCACGCTTATGGATGATCTCTGGCGAGGGCGGGATGGAGGGAGTGCATCCATCCTTGCTCTCTTAGATCTCTCGGCGGCTTTTGATACCATCGACCATGGTATCCTTCTGGGACGGCTCAGGGAGTTGGGGGTGGGCGGGGTAGTTTTACGCTGGTTCACCTCCTTCCTCCAGGGTCATTCCCAATCAGTGGTGATAGGAGAGGAGAGATCCGACCCGCGACCCCTCTTATGTGGGGTGCCGCAGGGTTCAGTGCTCTCCCCTCTCCTGTTTAACATCTATATGAAGCCGCTGGGTGAGATCATCCATCACCACGGGATGAGGTATCATCAATATGCGGATGATACTCAACTGTATATCACCATCCTGGGTGAAGTAAGTGATGCAGTCGATGCCCTTTCTCAGTGCCTGGGGGCTGTGGGGGTCTGGATGGGGAACAACAGGCTTCAGCTGAACCCTGGTAAGACGGAGTGGCTGTGGATTGATGGCCTCTCGGGTTCCAGGAAGTTATCATCTTTGGTCCTGGATGGGGTAGCACTGCCCCATTCAGAGTCGGTGCAGAACTTGGGGGTCCTTCTGGACTCACGTCTCCTGCTTGAAGAGCAGGTGGTAGCCGTGGCCAGGAGGGCCTTTGCACAACTTCGGGTTGTGCGCCAGTTGCGCCCATTCCTGGATCGAGATGCCCTCCGAACAGTCACTCATGCCCTTGTCATCTCCCATATAGACTACTGCAATGTGCTCTACATGGGGCTACCCTTGAAGAGTATCCGGAAGCTTCAGCTGGTCCAGAATGCGGCCACGCAGACAGTTATGGGTGCTGTAAGATCGGCCCATGTAACACCTCTGCTACGCGAGCTGTATTGGGTACCAGTTTGCTTCCAGGTCCAATTCAAGGTGTTGGTTATCACCTTTAAAGCCCTACATGGCATGGGACCAGGTTACCTGAGGGACCGTCTCATCCCCGGAACATCGACCCGCCCCACTCGGTCATGCAGAGGGGGCATGCTAAGGATCCCATTGGCTAAAGAGTTCCATCTAGCGGGATCCAGGAGGCGTGCCTTCTCTGCAGTAGCACCTGCCCTTTGGAATATCTTGCCCCTGGAGCTGAGGTGAGTTTCTTCACCCCCGACCTTCCAGAAAGACCCGAAGACCTGGTTCTGCCGCCTGGCTTGGGACAGGAATGCCAATAGTTCCTCTTGGGAGTGGCTGGCGCCATGAAACCCGCCTTATTATTAACGTCTTTTTGTTTGGATTTTATATGTAAATTATTGTGGCTGTAATTTTATATTTTTATCTTATTATTGTGAACCGCCCAGAGTCCCCAGGTGTGGAGGAGATGGGCGGTGATACAAATTTAAATAATAAATAAATAAATAAATAAATAAATAAATAAATAAATATTTCCAAATAAAAGAACATTTAAATTAGACAAAAAATGTTTAAATTTGAGAAATAGGTAGATAGATGGGATAATATACTATGGAATGAAAATGACCATTTGATTTCTAAATTATACAAAAAGCTATTAGAAATAAAAACCAATGACATAAAAATAAAAAATTACATGGTAAAATGGGAAGAAAATTTAAGACATGAGATCAGCTATGAAGATTGGCAAATTATATGGACAAAAATATTAAATTTACACTGAGTAACAATCTAAAAGAAAATATATACAAAATGATGTTTAGATGGTACATGTCTCCTGAGAAGTTGTTCAAAATGAAACATATAAATTCAAATATATGATGGAAATGCAAAATAAAAGTGGGTTCAATGTATCATGTGTGGTGGGCATGGAAGAAAGCAAAAAAAATATTGGGATAAAATACATTTGTGTATTTGTAAAATCTTGGAAACAAATATGGGGAAAAAACCAGAGTTCTACCTATTGGGATTAATGGAAAAAAATATGAACAATAACAGCAAAAAACTATTATTATATCTAACAACAGCAGCAAGAATAACTTTTGCACAACACTGGAAACAAGAATGTACCCCGACAATAGAGGAATGAATCATAAAACTAACGGAACTAACTCAGATGGACAGACTAACCAATTTAATGAGAGATGAAGAATTGGGAAACTATGAACTGATATGGAACCCCTTTTTAAAGTATATACAAAAGGAATATAAGATCAAACTATGTGTATAAGATTATAAGTGAAAGAAGAAATAAGAGAAAGGGAAATGTATAGAAGACTTAGATGAGTAAGATATTGAAATTATGAAATGTAATGAATTAATTATAAAAATGAAATACGAAAGGGATAAAAAAGGAAAAAGGGGGGGGAAGTAATAAGAAAAACTATGTAAATAAATATGAAACAAATTTCTTCGTGAAGAAAACTGGAAGTATTTTAAAAGTCTATAATATATGTTACTATTTTTTTCTGTCTTTCTCCTCTATTTTACTTTTTTTCTTTCATTTTTCTTTTTGTATGTAAAGGTGTTTGAAATGTAAATATGTTGTATATACTGTAATTGTATGTATAATTGTTTATGTGTGTTTAAATATATATTTTAAATAATAAAATATTTTTAAAAAACCATGAATTTGAACGATTGTAGTATCAGGCTGCAACATAACAAAATTGGAAAAAATGAAGGGTATCTGAATACTTTCCGAATGCACTGTACATGCAGCCCTAAAGGTGAGCATTTGAGGTTCCATGAATCATGGGGTGGGGAGGGAGGAGGGTATAAATCAGGGTGGATCATCCACAAGTATCAGTTATTTAATCACTTATTCTATTCCTGGTTGAATTGCACCTGGAAGCTGACTGACAATCGGTGTAGCTCCCGGAGTAGAGGTGTAGAGTAGAGTAGAGCAAACCTAAGTGTGGAGTAGAGCAAACCTAAGTGTGTCTATCACTTTAATTTAAGCTTCTGGATGGTCTTCAAGAGCACCCCCATTTGGGTAAGTAACAATAGTCCAACCATGAGTCACAAGGGTGCAAGTGACCATGAACAGTCCAGGAGAGGATGTAGATGGTACACAATATGTAATTGTGCAAAGGCTCTCCTGGCAACAGTCACGTATATCCATATCTTTGTTACTTCCCACCACTTCCCCCTTCAGACTTGTTTCTCAACCAAGAACCACAGAAACTGGATTTTCTCTGTCCAGGTTCTTGCTTTTGGGAGCCTTTCTATCTCTCACCCAGAGGGGTCCACCTCAAAGCATGTTATTCTTCAGACCTAACCGGAATGAGTTCTTCCACATTCCCATTAGTCCTCAACTACAGCTTTTCTGTCTTTCTTCATCCCAGACCAAAGTTATTTTGCTGAGATCTATCCTCTGGGGCAGAGTTGTTAAAAGGTGCTTCCAGCACCAAACATGTACCTCTACTAACTATAATGGCAGCTTGTTCTCCTGACCTGGAAACTCCCGTCCATGCCTTTGCAGATACACCCAGCCATTGCAGCCACAGCTATCTAGACCTCTAAGACTTCCTCTACCAGGCTCCTGATGCTGCATGTATATTCTGCTGTAACAAAGCACTTTGGAGACCGGAGTCCTATAGTCCAATCTAGTCCACCCTGTTTTCCAGGCACTAACAGCCTTCCAGCCCTCTGTCATCTTCAGAGTCACCCCACCAATCCTGCAACACTAATTCATTGCAGAATTCTATTCTGGGTCTGTTCAGTAGGGCTGGCTGGCTGTCTACCTTCTTATGTTGGAGATGCAACCAATTTGAAGGTACATTTGGTCATGCCCTGCAATTCTTCCACATTGGTTAATTCTTAATATTCTTAATATGGTGAAGCAGGTTCTAGGAAGGAAGTTACTACTTAAAGATATAAATGAGTTATTAAACTCTATTTCAAAATTTGGAACTTATCTATTTATGAAAAAATTTGGATCTCTTGTTCTTGGAGTGTTACAAAAAAGTTACAAAAGATGTACATTTGTACAGAAGTTTGTCTTGATGAGATGTGTATACTGTCATCATTGGTTCTTCATTAATGCAATGGAAAGACTAGTTAATATGTTTACAAGTAGTCCAGGAGTTAACTTGTTTAAAAATCGAATTATATTACTTTTTATATATTTACAATTGTTGTATCTCATTTTTTCTTTTGTTTACATTTATGTTTGATTTTTCTCTTTTGTAGTTGTGTTAAAGCAGTAACATTTTAAAAAAACTAAAGGATACTTTAATGTTAGAATCAGTCAGAATACAAACTAGTGGCATCCTTGTTATTGTTTTGGTACTCTGGAGCTATTATTTCCTTTATAAATTTGAAAGGCAGATAAAGAAAAATATATCCACAAAATGGGTTTAAGTCAGAGCTTTCCAAACTGTGTGTCGGGACACGTTAGTGTGTCGGCTGCAGTGTCTGGGTGTGTCACAGCTGCTGCTGCCTCCTGGCTTCCACGCAGCTTCTAGTGCCTGCCTTGTGCCTTGCTGCCTCCAAACCTGCTGTGATTCTGCACAGGTCCTAGTGCCTGCCTTGTGCCCTGCTGTAAGAGTGTGTTGCGAAATGATGCATGTCTAAAAAGTGTGTCACCAACATGAAAAGTTTGGAAAGCTCTGGTTTAAGTATTTGTCCTGTTGGAATTTTTTCTACTATAACTGATAGTGAAATTTGTCTTTCTGCTCATATTCTATAATAGCATTTGCATTAGACAATTTAGACAATTTAATTTAAATTAGACAATTTAAAACGTCCTCTTTTTGTATTTGTGGGCTTTTTCATTGTAACTATATGTCTGCATTGCAATTGTTGCCCAAGATTACTATTTTTCACTTAGTCTGTATTACTTTTTAATAAATAAATTTAATTAATAAAATAAATAAATAAAATTAATTAATTAATTAATTATAATTACAATTTAATAAATAAATAATAAAATTACATCTTAAATAATGGACTATAATTATACTAAGTTAATTAAACTAAAATTATAATGTCTCATTTCAGTTAGTCTTAACTATTATTTCATTCTTTGTCTCTGTGAAACAGCCTAGGTGAATCATTTCTTCCTCAGGAATTAATTTATCGATTCCGGGCCAACATTGTAATCAGAACAAATGAGCCATTTGAAGAAGACTTGTGGGACCAGATTGCCATTGGTCCTCTACATTTCAGGGTATGGAATGTCTGCAGCTCTCCTTTATAGTTGCAAAGCCTACTGAGAAAGAGAAGACAAAGATCAATGCAAGAAACCAAAAGTGATCCTACAGAATATTGACTAGCTACAAGGATCAAAATAGCAGCTTGCTTTATCTTGTGCATAGACTGCAGTCCAAGCTAGCCTTGTTGGATCAAGCAAAGCCCATCAACATTTTGTTTCTCATAGTGACTAACCAGTTACCTCTGTGGTGCTCACAAACAGAAATTGCAAATGTATCCTGCTGTTTTCCCCTGTAACTGGTATTTGACGGCATGCTATTCCCAACTCAGAGGTAACACTGAATCTTCAAGATCAATAGCCTGGTTTTCCATGAAGTTATCCAAACCTCCTTCAAAACCAATTAACTTAGTAACTGTCACCACATCCTGTGGTAATGAATTCATAGGTTAATCATGTACTGTGTGACATACTGTCTTTTATCTATTCTAATTCTCCTTCCAGTAAGTTTCATGGGATGACCCCTGGTCTCAGTTTGAGAAAAAAATTCTCCCTGAAATGCCATGCTTGATTTTATACATTCTCTGAGTCAGGTACTTCCCTCAGTTACTTTTTCCAAGTCCCAAACACTAGCTTTTTTGTAGGGAAAGTGTTTGAACCCTCTTACCAGTTTGGTGGCTGCCTTCAGCACTCTTTCCAGTTCTGTTATATCAGCTGCTATTCAGTCTGATCCAAATCTCTGAGCTGGGAATCTCTTCAGAGAGCTGGTGACTTCAAGGAGAGCACCCTGTTGAAAGAATCAGACTCTCCTGCTGCCAAAATCAGAATGACCCAAAAGACAGTGCCCAGAAATTGGAGGAGACAAGGTGTAACTAGACCATCCTACAGTGGCTAATAGATGCTGGGCTGATTCTGCCCCCTAAGGTCACCTGACACCACCTTGAAAACTGGTTAGTGAATTGTATCCATAGCAAAACCTACTGTATGTTGGGATAAGGGGAAACACTATTTTAACACTGATATAGCTAACAACAACTTAGGCCTTTCTTGGATATGGGGTGGAAATTAGATGAAGGCAGCATCAAGACAGAAGAAAAAGGAGGTGGCCAAGACATGTTTTTGCCACTGTTAGATGCAATTCAGGAAGAGCTTCATTTGTATACTTGTGTAAGAAGATCTGAAGATTAAATTTTACATATTATTTTGTAAAAAAAATAAACAAAAGACAAGAAGTCCTGATCTTCCTCCACTTCTATAAGCCTCCAAGTATCAAATTTAACAAAGAAAGTTCCATTTGAAGTTTCAAAGCTGTCTCTTTGCATTTAGTAATTTGAGATATGCCAGTTTGGAAAATTGTTGGGCTTGCTAGGGAAAAAATTAGCACCATTAGGTTCCTATGCTTAATGAAAAAAAGGTCTTTACTTATGACAAACTAGGATAAAAATAAATAAATTGGGAACTATTAACAGGCAACAATACTGTGGAAAAAAGTTCTGGGAGAATCTGCTTGAAGAAGTGGCATAAACCACTTCGAACTAAGCTGTGCAATAGATAGCCTCAGAAACTGCAGGACCTGGAGATCTACCTTGATTTGCAATTTCTAGTTGTCAGGCTACTTCTCCCTTTTTTCCTGTGGTATCAAGCCAAGAGTAACCTTTCACAAGGAGTAATTCTTACTTTCTTTGATGTAAATTGAAACAGAAGCAAGCTGCAGGCTGTGACTGGCTCTGTATAAAGGAGAGAAGTCTCGACATCTTATTTCAAGGAAGATAAACAGTCTTCTTAAGGGAGCTACAAGCAGCTCATGAGCTTCCCGTTGCACACCTTTGCTATAGGGTTTCTGAGAAATCGGCTACTGATTGGGCAAAGTGGAAAGTTACCAGAGAAATCAAGGATTTTCATTCAGTTTTTACCGAATTATAGGGAATTATGATAGGGGCTTTGAAAATGCTGCAGAACATTTGGTTCTGCAAATGGTTTTATAATCAAAGGAAATAAAAATAGGATGAGATTCCTGTATCTTTTATTGTACTGAATAAGGGTTTTACTTAGTACTTACTGTACTAAGTAAGGGTTGCATTGAGGTTAGTCCGTCTTAAGGAGCAGCCAAGATACTCTTCATAGGAGATGAGTATCACTGTCCTTTCATGGACAATCTGTTCCACCTTTATCACAGGAGTAGGCAATGTTTTGGGGTCAGGGTCACCTTCACCAAATGGCTGCCATGCTGTTCACATGTAACCCAAAGCATTTACTTATCAGAAGGCAAGCTAGTTCCCCCCACCCTAGGAGGTGCTCTACATCCAAGAGAGAACTTTGTAAGAACCAGATACATCACAGCAAACAAATGTAATGTGATATGCTGGTGTATTACAATGTGCCAGCTTCCTATTTATTTGTTTTTTTTTTTAATTAAGATAAACTTTACAGTCAGATTAGGCAGGGAGTCTAGGGAGCACCAAGGAAAATTTCTGGGAACTTATTTATTTATTTTTTTGTAAGATTATATGCTTCAGTCTTAATTGCTGTAAGTGGTATATCTCAGAACAGTCATAATGTAACAATGCAAATAGAAATTTAAAATGTATATTAAATATAAACAGTTACATAAAACCAACCCACATTCAGCACTACCAATCAGTCTCCAAAGGCCTTCTGAAACAGCTAGGTCTTTACAAGCCTTTGGAAGGCCATAATGGGGCTATCCTTGCTTTGGGGGCAAGTTGTTCCAAAGAAGGGGAGCTCCCACAGAGAATGCCCACTTCCATAACACCTCCTGTCATACCTCAGGACAGGTGGAGACATGAGGATGCATTCTCTATTTGCATGGGCTGAGTGGGCAAAATCTATTTGGGAATGGCCCTGTGAGTTATATGGAACTTTATAGGTAACATTTTGAATAGCATTCAGAAACTTAGTGGCAGCCAGTGCAACTCCTATTACATTACTCCATTACATGGCAGTAATGAGACTGCCACATAAGTATATGGGTTGCTGCATTTTGCACCAACTGAAGTTTCCAAATGGTCCTCAAGGGCAACCCCCTGATAAGCAAATTACGGTAATCCAAATGTGAGATGACAAAGGCATGAAAGACGTTCAGTGCCTCCAGCTGCAATCGGGCATTTCCACATGCTCTTACAGCAGGAACTGCCCATTCAAGGGAATCCCCAACTTGCAGCCCTACTCTACATAGGAGAGGAGTATCTGCTAACCAAGAATCAGTAGGTTCTGTCTTGTCTGAGTGGAACCTATTTCTCCTAATCCAGGTAGCCTCCAGGCATCTGCATCCATCACATCACCTATTCCTGCTCTAAAGAGTTACAGCTTGTAGGATCATGTGGTGGAAGTAGTTTGTAATGCCTTCTTTAGCTTGGGTTGGGACTAGGAGAAGGGACCAGGCTGGCTGTCACCAGCTGGTTCCAGACTACTTGCTTAAGTGCCTAAAGGTTTTTGTGCTAATGGATCTAGTTTGTCTTAACACCCCATTATTAGATAGAGCTAGGATAAGCTAACCCTTGGCTTGAATCAAGACATATTGGGCTACTTTCTGCACTGATGATTCAGCCCTAACAGAGGTTGGGTGATCTTTGCACAGACCTAGTAAAAATAGCTGCTAGGCACTTCCTGCTAAGGTTTGTCCTGCATTCTGGATGAATAATATTTCAGAGATTTTTCTATGCAAATTACAGGTTATAGGACCATGTCACAGATGTCTGGTTATCTGCATTAATCAACAAACTGGACAGCGAAACAAGGACTTTCTGCAAAGGTTATCTTCTATTAGAGACAGAAAGGTCAGTGTACAAGGACTGGTGTTTTAATGATCCATTCTTCCTTTCCTCTTCCCTCGCTGCTTTTTTTCCTTATTGTAAAGTCACTTAATATAGATGGTAGAGACCGTTTGGTGTAGTAGTTAAGGCACTGGGCTAGAAACTGGGAGACCATGAGTTCTAGTCCCACTTTAGGCACAAAGCCAGCTGGGTGACCTTGGGACAGTCACTTTCTCTCAGCTCTAGGAAGGAGGCAATGTCAAACCACTTCCGAAAAACCTTGCCAAGAAATCTGCAGGGACTTGTCCAGGCAGTCTCCGAGAATGGACACAATTGAACAGAATAATAGAGATGTTAAAGATATAGATATAGATAGTATTTCAAATGAATACTTAAAGCAAAGTTGACTGGTAAAAAAATGGAAGAATTCTGAAAAATATCACTTTGTCCAATGGTGTAGAGCAGAGCTTTCCAAACTGTGTGTTGGGACATGTTAGTGTGTCTGCTGCAGTATCTGGGTGTGTCGCTGCTGCTGCTGCCTCTGAGCCCTGCCAGGATTCCACGCAGGTCCTAGTGCCTGCCTTGTGCCCTGCTTCCTCCCAACCTGCCCTGCCAGGATTCCTCGCAGGTCCTAGTGCCTGCCTTGTGCCTTGCTGCCTCCAAACCTGCTGTGATTCCGTGCAAGTCCTAGTGCCTGCCTTGTACCCTGCTGTAAGAGTGTGTCGCGAAATGATGCCCTGCTGTAAGAGTGTGTCGCGAAATGATGCATGTATGAAAAGTTTGGAAAGCTCTGGTGTAGAGGCACAAACAAAGCAGATACTCTAAGCAAGCAAACACAAGAGCCACTCACCTCGGAGTACCACAAGCAGAGTCAAAGTCCAGTGTTCAAAGTAATAAAAGCAATAAATCCAGTGTTAATAGGCATACAGTATATTTTAAAATCAAGCGAAAGCTCAGAAATTGGGGAAGCAATTTTGGTTGTCAGAGTTCTAAGCATGTAGTACATAAGATACCTCCAGCATTTGAATTCTTTCTGCCCAAAGCTTTTGTACAGAGGCAGAAATAGGACTCCACCCAAACAGCTGCTGTTGATTAAGGCAACATAGTTTCATCAAGAGATGTGGGGCCAAAGGAATAAACTTTTACTTTCTAAGCTACCATCCACACCCTGATAACAGGAAAATCATAAGCCACTTTCACCGTAGCATCAGTGGTAGCCACTTACTGTGAGATACTATGAGATATGCCTCCCATATTCATCCTTCAGGTTGCGGGGACCAAGTAGAACTAATATACCTGATGCAACTGAACAAAAGGACTATACATACAGTGACCAGTTACAGTAAATTTCTGTGTGTAAAGCTCCTCCTAAAAAAACCCTGAAACACAGCTTGAGCACCACCCTCTTCAGCCAGGTGATCCCTCCAATAAAACATATTGGGGAAAATTCTGGGCAGTTTCCTAGATCCTCCAGATTACACTCTGGAGGCGGTACCCACTTTTGGCCAGAAACACGGCGTCAGGCAAAATCAGAGAATGATAGAAATAATGAATAGGAAGGAATCATTTAGGCGGAGCTCAACTCGTTGCTCAATGCAGGAATCAAATTCAGTGCATCTCTGTTTAAACTCAGCTAGAATACATATAACAAAGAGGAGCCCTTGACTTCTTTGAGTAATTGAGCTGAATCACTCTTGTGGCAAATATAACAGTATTCACTTAGAAACTCAGAATACATTTAGAGAGCTTAAAATGAGAATGGATCTAAATATCATTTAAAATGTGGATATTTTTTCCTATTGCTTAGTATATTCCTCTTAGTTCCTGGAATTTTATTTATCCCATCCAGGAGAACTGCAGGTTGTTATTGCATAATCTATTTCATTATGGCTATCATAAGTGGACTGCAATAATGTGGAACTATTTGTTTCCATTTAATGGTTGTCCAGATTTTTGCAGCCTAGATCTGGTAGTCTTGATTTCATCATATAAGCTTACAAATGTGCTGTGTCTTTTTTCAGACTAACTTCGGAATATATCTGGCAAATCACCCTGGTACACAATTCTCCCTGTCTAATACCTTGTCAGTAGGATCTGAGGTATCTGTAGTATTAAAGAACACTACATCTTCAACCTCTACTGAAGACAGTAAGTCAGCCTAAGCAGCAAATACATCTGTTTTGCAAAGGGTTCACATTTGTTGTGAAATTTCAATCTTCTTCAGTATTGGCAGTATGCTAAGATTATTTGTGAGCAATTTTGTGTTACATCTAATAAAATGGCATCGTTTCTTGCAACTCTTTATGTGATTTCTTTACAACTTTATATAATTCTTATATACAGGAATTATTTAACATGCAGAATGAGGATACTAAAAAGTAAATGTAAAATTGGTTGCCTAAGAACAACTGTTCTGCCCACACATCAGCATCCACAACAAGAGGATGTTTATTCTAGTACAGGGGTCGGCAAACTTTTTTATGCCAGAGCCATTTTGACATGCTTGAGGGCATTTCGACATGCTCGAGAGCCAGGGGGCGGGGTTTGCAGGCAGGGACCAATCGCGTGGAAGGGGGCGGGGTTTGAGGGCGGGGGCCAATCGCATGGAAGGGGGCGGGGTTTGCGGGTGGGAGCCAATCGTGCACACTTAGGGCCTGCTGCCACCATGCCCACCACGCCCACTGCAGTGCCCGCCGCCATGCACACCATGCCCGCTGCCAACGTAGGGATTTGGAAAGCGAAGGGAGGGAATTGGGAAGCGCGCACACTGGTTCTTGGGGAAGAGAGCTAGAGGAGCGGAGCGACGTTAAATGACCTGAGCCCACGGTGTCTTGGGGAGTATGGAGGGAAGATGAAGGGGGGGAAGAAGCCTTGGGAGTATAGAGGGAAGGCCTGGCGGGGTGATTTAGCCTGGGGGGGGTGATTTAGGCACCAGCTTGGAACAGCCACGGCTGGGGTGGTGGCGAGAAAACGCCACGGCCGGGCCCTGCTACTCCCGGACCCCGCCGCTCGGGACCCCCGCCTCCTGGACAAGCGCAGCTGCTCGCCGGAATGCAACCCCCAGGGAAGAGCAGGAGGACGAGCGCACGGTGGCGGAGCGATGGCGCAGACCCGTCGGCTCAGCGGCGCCCGGGCCGCCTCTCGGGATTGGGCACCCAGCCCGGCTGCATGCTCTTGGCGCGGGCACGCAGGGGAGCACGCCCGCCCGCCAGCTTTCACTTGTCACAGCGGTTCCCTCGGCGCATCACTCTCTTCGATGGGGTGGGCGGGCGGCCCTCTCCCCGGGGTCCGAGTAAGCCGGACAGCCCGCAGGGCTCTCTGCCGCTCCCTTCGACGGAGGAGGGACCGGCGTGGCTTGGGAGCTGCTGCTGCTGCTGCTGCTGGCGGCATGTCTGGGTGAGGCTTGCTCGGGCACTCCGGCTGGGGTGCAGCGGGACGGGAGCGTCGCTGACGGCCCGCGAGGACCGGCCAGGGAAGGCGTCTGCCGTTTATCCAGCAGGGATCCCCGCCCGAAGATAGTCTGGAGGGCAACTCAGCTCCCATCACCCCTCGCCAGCGCGCCCCCTTCCCCGGCCCTCTGCCACCCACACCCGACGGCTAGCCGGAGGACCCCCGCCCGAAAGCGGGCGAGAAGGCCAAGCCTTCTCCGCCCCAGTTCCACAGCTCGGAGGGGCAGGGAGCCTCAATCCCGCCTGCTGCGATAATCTGGGTTCGGTGCGGGGGAGGCTAGGCTGCTCGGGCGGCCAGCCGAGGCGGAGGCGCAGGTCTTCTGCGGCAAACTTTGCTGGGTCCCGAGGGGAGCCAGGCAGAGGAGGCCCGCCCCCCCGCTCCCGACCAATGGCAGCCGCCGGGGGGGACTGATGGCCTCCCCCCTCTCGCAGGCGCTCCCAAAGATTTGCCTGGGGGAGGGGAAAAGGGGATCCACCAGCTTTGCCACCCCCCACGATCGGGCGGGCAAGTGGCGGGGGTGCTGGTGCGTGCGGGGAGAGGGCAGAGCAGGCGGCCCCACCGCCCCACCTGGCTCTTTGCGCGCCGCCTGCGACACCTGATCCATCGGAACGCCCGCGCGCCTTCCCTGGCTGGTCCTCGCGGGCCGCCGGCGATGCTCGCATCCCGCTGCACCCCAGCCAGAGCACCCGAGTGCCAGGCGTCGAAGGGAATGGCAGAGAGCCCCATGGGCTGTGCGCGAGGTGTGGGCGGCTGCGGGTGGCCCCGACCTTGGAGAGTGAGAGCGCGTAAGAGTTTGGGGGCGGGATCCAATCACGTGGAAGGGGCGGGGGTGAGTTCAGCTGCGGAAGAGCTACACTCAAGGGGCCAAAGAGCCGCATCTGGCTCAAGAGCCGCCATTTCCGACCCTTGTTCTAGTAGATAGTGTTGCAGCTTCTTGAATCCTTATTTAGTAGAGCTTCTTAAATACCCACAGTAATCCGTGAACCATTGCTGACACCATGCCTGCTATTGTCTCCTTGCTTTCATTTGGCTTCCTTCCTGTTGTGCTGTGTAAGGCGCTCCTCTCCAATGTCTCGGACAGTCATTTGCAAGCCTGTGAAGTGCCGCTTAGCATATCGAAGCGAGGCGTCCAGACAGCGCTGTTGTCTGTCTCGCGTCAGTTTCAGACTTCCCGCCTTACAGAAAACTGTCTGCATAATGGCAGAGGTCTGCTAGAACTCTGACAGCTGTGGTATACTCTGCCCAGTGTCTGCCTTTGCCAGAGCCACCTCTGCCCACCTGTATACTCAATGCCTCTCAATGCAGAAAATGACTAGAGGGAATATAGGCAAAAGGGGGCATTATTGAAATTGTGCTAGCAAATGATTACTGGAAATAATTACAGAATACTTGGAAGTGTAGCAAGCAGGAGAATGATGAAAAGGCAGAATGCCTCAATTCCTATTTTGCATCTGTTTTCTCTCAGGAGGTGAACAAACCTTCAGTTGGCCCACTGAAATCTACATCCATGCAAAACAAAAGAAGATGATAAAGCCAGACTCCCTATTTTATTTTGTTCAAAGAAGCACAAAGAAGCTCTTCCAGTGCATTTAAACCCCAATGGGCCTGCAACTACAAATCTAGAGAGAAAGGGCCAACAATTGTTTAGCATCCAGCTTCCCCTCTAATATTCAGTGTTCCCTCTAATGTTCACTGAGGACATAATTACTGATGGAAGCAATATTGCTGCTGGATATGCTTTGCAATGGATTGGTCACAACTGGAATATATTTTGGGTTACATCCCCCCCTGATCATCATCTTGCAACTAAAGAACTTTGAGGGGTCCTTGTAGATGTTTCCTCCTTCCAGGAGGCACTTAGAACTATATAGAAAGTCCTTTTTCTAGTCATCCAGATTCACATGTAGAAAGCTTCAGATTTCTCTGCAGGCCAGGACAGAAAACCACCTAGGGCAGGGGTCGGCAACCTTTTTTCCATCAGGGACCACCCCCGTCAGAATTTTTTTTCCAAGGACCAGGGGGCGGGGTTTGCAGGCAGCAGCCAATCAGACGGATGGGGGCGGGGTTTGCGGACGTCAGCCAACCGGGCGGACGGGAGCAGGGTTTGCGGGTGGCAGCCAATCAGACAGATGGGGTGGGGTTTGCGGGCGGCAGCCAATCGGACAGATGGGGCGGGGTTTGCAGGCCTGCCGCTCCATGCATTTTTTCGGAGAACTGAGGGCATTTTTGGGGTCCCCAGAGCCTGCCCTTTTGAAGGGGCAGGCTCCGGAGACCCCAAAAATGCCCTCAGTTCTGGCAGGGAGGTGAAAAGCCTTGCCACTCGTGCTCTGTGCTGATCGGCGCAGAGATTTTCCACCCCTGCCCCCCTGCGCGTGCAAACTGCCGGGCCGCTTCCCCGCTGCACAGCTGATCAGCGCGGAGATTTTCCACCCTTGCCTCCCCCCCGCGCCGATCAGCTGTGCAGCGGGGAAGCGGCCAGTAGCCTGCGCGTGGTGAGGCTTTTGCCTCCCTGCCGGAACCAAGGGCATTTTCGGGGTCCCCGGAGCTTGCCCCGAAAATGCCCTCAGTTCTGGCAGGGAGGTGAAAAGGCGCGCACGCTGCCGCCGCTGCAAGGGATGGCCCACCTCCACCCTTCTTTGCCACACGCTGATAGGTGGAGGTGTTTCCCCTTCCAGGCCTCCACCAATCAGCTGCTCCGGCTCACCCTGCGGCCCACTTCCTAATGACCCGCGGACCACCGGTGGGCCGCAGACCACAGGTTGCCGACCCCTGACCTAGGGGATCCATCTGCCATCTTTCTGTTCCATTTTCCTGGGAATAGAGAGAGCTGTGTTACAGTGACTGGCTATATGTTCCCCATCCCACCTCAGGGAGGAGATCTTGCACCTATGTCAGATTATTCAGTTGCTGGGCATTTGGGAGCTTTTAATCCCTCCTCCTACTTCATAATGTTTGGTGGCTTTGAGTGTGAGTATGGATTATAAGTTTTGGAGGTTTTTTGCCGCTTTGAGTTGTATATGAAAAAAAGGGTAAAAATCTAAAAAAAAATTACATTATTTTGAATGACTGATCCATTGGAAAAATTATGCTATTGGATGGATGGGTGGGAACAAGATGAGAGAGTAGAGGAAAAGTTATTGGGCCAGGAAGGTGCCCAAGAATGAATGAGAATGGTGAATGGTAAGCATATGCTTATAAAAAAATTCTGTTTCATATCTGTGGTTAAACATAAGTCTATTGTATGGAAAAGGAATGAATCTAAAAGCACAACTGATTTCATTATGATGAAAGATTGAGAGAATGTGTGAAGGATACAAGATGACGAGTGCTTCTGAATGTGAGACATTATTTTGTAATGTCAAGAGTGGATCTTAGAGGAAAATAGATATGCAAGAGAATAAATATAGAGAAAAAGAGAGTTGCAAAATATAGTCAAAGTGCAAGGAATTATTAAGGCTGGAAGAGGCAGAGAGAATACTGAGTATTTTTTATGGGAATAAAAAGTGTTTTGGAAGTGGCTGAGAAGGGCTAAAAAGAGTTTCAAGCAAAGTGATTGGGCTAAAAATAAAAATGAAATCATTTGGGATGAAACTAAAGTGAGTGGATGCTGCAGTGAGTATTTTAGAGATTTGTATGAGAAATACTGGTATGTTGAGTGGAATTGAAATTAATACTATAAGTGTAATTGGCTAAGAAAAAAATCATGCATAGGAAGTCATAAATGCTGTAAAGGTAAAGAAATAGACAATGTAACTCAAGAACTGTTAAAATATGGAGGCAGTTTGCTTATGGTGTAGTTTGTTTTCCATGTATGTACCTGAGAATTGGAAAATAATGCTGCTATTGTTGCCCTAATCAAAGGGAAAATAAACCAAAGAGAATGCAAAACCCAAGAGGGACAGTTTGTTAAGGAAAGTGTATGGCAGAGCTCCAGCAAAGGAGATTTTTACCTTGTCGTGGTGCTGGAGCTTGACCACTTCAATGAAACCATGAGCTAAACCGTGAAGGGACACCCAAGACGGGAAGGTCGTGGCAGAGAGGTCAGACTAAATACAATCCCTGGGGAAGGTAATGGCAACCCACCCCAGTATTCTTGCCGTGAAAACTAAATGGATCAGTACAACCAGAGATATGTCGGTATACCATCGGAAGACGGGACTCCCAGGTCAGAAGATGGTCAAAATGCTACTGGGGAGGAACAGAGGATACGTTCAACTAGCCCCAGATGTGATGACTCAGCTAGCTCAAAGCCGAAAGGACGGCTAGCGGCCGACGGTGCTGGTGGTGAACGACGAATCCCATGTTCTAAAGATCAACACACCATAGGAACCTGGAATCTAAGATCTATGAGCCAGGGCAAATTGGATGTGGTTATTGGTGAGATGTCAAGATTAAATATAGACATTTTAGGTGTCAGTGAACTGAAATGGACTGGAATGGGCCACTTCACATCAGATGACCACCAGATCTACTACTGTGAACAAGAGAACCACAGAAGAAATGGAGTAGCCTTCATAATTAATAATAAAGTGGCTAAAGCAGTGCTTGGATACAATCCAAAAAACGATAGAATGATCTCAATTCGAATTCAGGGGAAGCCATTTAACATCACAGTGATCCAAATATACGCCCCAACCACAGATGCTGAAGAAGCAGAAGTAGATCAGTTCTATGAGGATCTGCAGCACCTACTGGATAATACACCAAAAAGAGATGTTATTTTCATTACAGGAGACTGGAATGCTAAGGTGGGTAGTCAGACGACACCTGGAATTACAGGCAAGCATGGTCTGGGAGAACAAATGAAGCAGGACATAGGCTGATAGAATTTTACCAAGACAACTCACTGTGCATAACAAACACTCTCTTCCAACAACCTAAAAGATGACTTTATACATGGACTTCAACAGATGGTCGACACCGAAATCAGATTGACTACATCCTTTGCAGCCAAAGGTGGCGGACATCTATACAGTCGGTAAAAACAAGACCTGGAGCTGACTGTAGTTCAGATCACGAACTTCTTATTGCACAATTTAGAATCAGACTAAAGAGAATAGGGAACATCCACAGATCAGTTAGATATGAGCTCACCAACATTCCTAATGAATATGCAGTGGAGGTGAAGAATAGATTTAAGGAACTAGATTTAGTAGATAGGGTCCCAGAAGAACTATGGACAGAAGTTGGCAACATTGTTCAGGAGGCGGCAACAAAAAACATCCCAAAGAAAAATAAAACCAAGAAGGCAAGATGGCTGTCTTCTGAGACACTGGAAGTAGCCCAAGAAAGAAGGAAAGCAAAAGGCAACAGTGATAGGGGGAGATATGCCCAATTAAATGCAAAATTCCAGAGGTTAGCCAGAAGAGATAAGGAATTATTTTTAAAAAAGCAATGTGTGGAAGTGGAAGAAGATAATAGAATAGGAAGGACAAGAGACCTCTTCCAGAAAATTAGAAACATTGGAGGTAAATTCCAGGCAAAAATGGGTATGATCAAAAACAAAGATGGTAAGGATCTAACAGAAGCAGAAGAGATCAAGAAAAGGGGGCAAGAATATATGGAAGATCTGTATAGGAAGGATAATAATATTGGAGATAGCTTTGACGGTGTGGTCAGTGAGTTAGAGCCAGACATCCTGAAGAGTGAGGTTGAATGGGCCTTAAGAAGCATTGCTAATAACAAGGCAGCAAGAGATGACGGTATCCCAGCTGAACTGTTTAAAATTTTGCAAGATGATGCTGTCAAGGTGATGCATGCCATATGCCAGCAAATTTGGAAAACACAAGAATGGCCATCAGATTGGAAAAAATCAACTTATATCCCCATACCAAAAAAGGGAAGCACTAAAGAATGTTCAGACGGTGACTGCAGCCATGAAATTAAAAGACGCTTGCTCCTTGGGAGGAAAGCTATGGCAAACCTAGACAGCATATTAAAAAGCAGAGACATCACCTTGCCGACAAAGGTCCATATGGTTAAAGCTATGGTTTTTCCAGTAGTAATGTATGGCTGTGAGAGTTGGACCATAAGGAAGGCTGAGCGCCGAAGAATTGATGCTTTCGAACTGTGGTGCTGGAGAAGACTCTTGAGAGTCCCTTGGACTGCAAGGAGGTCAAACCAGTCAATCCTAAAGGAAATCAACCCTGACTGCTCATTGGAAGGACAGATGCTGAAGCTGAAGCTCAAATACTTTGGCCACCTAATGCGAAGAGAGGACTCACTGGAAAAGACCCTGATGCTGGGAAAGACTGAAGGCAAAAGGAGAAGGGGACGGCAGAGGATGAGATGGTTAGATAGCATCACCTATGCAATGAACATGAATTTGAGTAAACTCCGAGAGACAGTGGAGGACAGGAAGGCCTGGCGTGCTGTGGTCCATGAGGTCACGAAGAGTCGGACACGACTAAACGACTGAACAACAACAACAAAGAATGTTCAGTGACAGACTTTGTATTTCTAGGCGCAAAGATTACTGCAGACGCTGACTGCAGCCAGGAAATCAGAAGACATTTACTTCTTGGGAGGAGAGCAATGGCAAATCTCGATAAAATAGTTAAGAGCAGAGACATCACACTGTCAACAAAGGTCCGCATAGTTAAAGCAATGGTATTCCCTGTAGTAACCTATGGCTGTGAGAGCTGGACCATAAGGAAGGCTGAGCGAAGGAAGATAGATGCTTTTGAATTGTGGTGTTGGAGGAAAATTCTGAGAGTGCCTTGGACTGCAAGAAGATCAAACCAGTCCATACTCCAGGAAATAAAGCCAGACTGCTCACTTGAGGGAATGATATTAAAGGGAAAACTGAAGTACTTTGGCCACATAATGAGAAGACAGGATACCCTGGAGAAGATGCTGATGCTAGGGAAAGTGGAAGGCAAAAGGAAGAGGGGCCGACCAAGGGCAAGATGGATGGATGATATTCTGGAGGTGACGGACTCAACCATCGGGGAGCTGGGGATGGTGATGGCCGACAAGATGCTCTGGCGTGGGCTGGTCCATGAAGTCACAAAGAGTCAGAAGCGACTGAACAAATAAACAACAAAATGGCAGAGCTCTGACTGAAGAATACCAGAGGTTACAATGAACAACATTTGGGAAGAGCAATGTGGTTTTGTGCTGAGCAGGTTTTGCTCTTTTGTAGGTCACTGAAAAATGCATGAATGTAAGAAAGAAACATTACTGTATGATTATTGATTTAGAGAAGTGTTTGGTCAAGTTCTATGTAATATTTTATGTAAATATAGAATTGAATTGAAGATTGCTTGCTGACTACAATATGTGCACTATATAATGGGAACAAAGCAAGGCATCCTAAGCAAATAGAATGCTTAGCAAATGGTTCAACAATGAGCAGGGAGTAAAATAAAAATGTTGTTTAATGTATTTATGGATCAATGTGTAAGGAAAGTTTGTGGTGATGTTAGAGGTTTTTGGGCATGTTCTTTTGTACGCATGGGTTGTTGTGTTGGCTGAGAACCAGAATGATCTGTAGTGAATGTTAGATAATTTGTATGAGGTCATAAGGAGAATGGATCTGTAAATTAAAGATCTATTAAATATCAAAGCTGCAGGCAAAATAGAGTGTATGACTACAGTTTGTACATAAGTGGCAAACAACTAGGAAGCGTAGAGGGGATACATTAATAATTGTGGGCCACAAAGAAATAGCTGGCGCACACATCAGCTGTTTGGCAGCTAGCAGCACAGTGGCAATGATGGAGCCAGCAGCATTGGTGAGGCCTGGAGGTGCTAAGCAACATGTCTTGCAGAGTAGAGGTGGCTCTGAAAAACTAGGTGACAGCAATGGATCCTTCCTTGCTGCATTTGGCATCAGGGGATTCATTGAGTTTTCAAAAAATGCTGGCAGGCGGCATGCGGCTGCTTGGCAGGTCACATGCAGCCACGGGCCATATGTTGTGCAGGGCTGGAGTAAAGTAAACTTTTGGAAACAAAAAGAAACATTCTGAGACGGCAAGTACAAACCAAGATAAAATTTAATAGTTTATTATTTATTTATTTATTTATTTATTTATTTATTTATTTATTTATTTATTTATTTATTTATTTATTTATATATATAGCCACCCATCTTAACAACAACTCTTGATGGCGAACAATAATAAAAATGAAACAAATACATATGCAAAAATTAAAATACACAGCAGCCAAGAAAACCAAATCATTATAATCAAGAGACAGGTCCCTTCACACACTTGAGGTCCCAGGCCCAAGCACAAAGCCAGGTCTTAAAGGCCTTACAAAAGGCCAGCAGGTTGGGGCCAACTTAATCCCTGGAGGTAAGAGTGTTCCAGAGGGTGGGCAGTATGGCAGAAAAGGCTCGTCTTCTGGGCCCTGCCTGCCTACATTCCTTAGCTAACAGGACCCAGAGCATACCCATCCTGCCGGACTGGATAGGACAGTTACAAACAACCAGGGAACGATGGTCCCTTACTTAACCCAGCCACAAGCCATGAAGGACTTTAAAGGTGACAGCCAGCATCTTGAATTGCTCCCAGAAGCACACTGGTAGCCAATGCAGCTCACAAAGTAGTGGTGTTATATGTGCCAAATAATGTCCCATTAACTATCCATGCTGCCACATTCTGCATCTGTTGAAGCTTCTGCATGTTCTTCAAGGGTAGCCCCATGTAGAGCGTGTTGCAGTACTCCAGATAGGAGGACACAAGGGTGTGAGTGACCATGAGCAGGATTCAAGCAGGAGCCACGAGTCCAGGAGGACTCCCAGATGGCGCACCGGGTCTGCCTGAGGCACTGCCACCCCATCCAGACCAAAAATGGAAAATCCCCAGCACCAGGAGATCCACACACTCAATGCCACTCAGTCTTGCTTGGGTTGAGCTGAAGCCTGTTGCCCCCACACCCTGCAGGCCCTGGAACATCCATGTTACTCGGACAGCCTGGGATAGAGATATAACGCTGAGTATCATCAGCATATGGGTGATACCTCACCCTGAACCATCACATGACCTCACCCAGTGGCTTCATGTACATGTTAAACAGGAGGAGAGAGAGAACCAAGACCTCTGGCATCCCACATAGTAGAGGCTGTGGGCCGGACCGCTCCCCCCCCCATCAACACTGACTAAAAACAGCCCCATAGGAAGGACCAGCACAATACAGTCTGGCCCACCCCCAACTCCCAAAGCTGATCTAGAAATATACCATGATCAATGGTATCAAAGACCACTGAGAGATCAGGGAGAGCAAGGGCGGGTGCACTACCTCCATCCCACTCCTGCCAGAGGTCATCCAAGAGCATGATCAATGCCATCTCAGTCCCATACCCTGGCCTGAATCCTGACTGGAAAGGGGTTCAAATACTTCCAGAGTTCCCTGAAGCTGCAATGGGACCCCTTCTTTACAACCTTCCCTAAAAAGAACTAGTTGGGTCGAGCAATGGCCCCTCAAGGGGGTCTCAAGGGGTCCCTCAAGGGGTCAACAACTGCTTGTTGTCCCCCAGCAGTGCTCTAGGTTGTAATGGTATGTGGGAGTGACCTTGAGAGTCAGGGAAAAGAGCTGTAGCCAGGGTCAGATAAGAGGCAGTTAAGCCTACAGTAGGAATGTGGGCATAGGAAACGTCTCAGAAGAATGCCTCCATAGTTTCTTGGGCTGTAAAGGCAATGGGTGAAATGTACTTTCAGACTTGCAAGATTCTGTTAATGTAACTGTAATGGTATGTGGGAATGACTTTGAGAGATGCGAGGAAGAGATGCTGCCTAGAGAACGGTCAGATAAAAGGGGAGGAGCCCGCAGCTGAATAATGGGCAGAGAAAGAAACTTGGAAAAGATCCGCCCTAACCTATCAAGCTGTAAGACAGGAGATTTGTACTTTCAGACTTGCAAGATTCTGTTAATGTAACCTTACAATAAAGTAGAAATAGCTCATCTTGTGTTTCCTTTCTGGTCTACTTGGGAGGTTGACAGTAATCTTACAATAAAGTAGAATTAGTTCATCTGGGCATGCTTCTTTTCTGGACTACCTTGCAAGGATGACACCAATCTTGCAAGTCTCTTACTCTCTTCCAAAGAGAGGCAGAAGATCCCCCTTGGAATTTTAGGAATGGCCTCTGATCCCCAGGGGACTCCTCTATCTGCCAAGCACCTAGTGGCAAAATTGTTGCAGTACCAGCAGCAGGTAGACATACAAGTGACCAATTTTCAGAATGCCATGATACAACTAACACAACAGCTGGGACAGCATTTGCCTCAGCCCGTGGCAGCACAGCAACATGTGGCTCAGCCAGTGCTCCTGCGTTCCCATGGGAGCTTAATGGGAAAATTAAGAGGGGACCAGGATCGATTCCAGACCTTCGCAGCTCAATGTGAAATGTTTATGGCAGGCAGATCAGCAGAGTCTCCCCCAGATCACACCAAAGTGACTTTTGTGCTAAGTTTGCTAAAGGAAGCAGCAGCCAAGGGGGCAATACCGATCATTGAGGGAAACAATCCATTGCTGGACAATTATCAGGACTTCATGTGTAAACTCAGGGGACACTTCAGGGATCTCATACAATGAATCACTGCTAGTCGAGAGATCCAAAAGCTCAAGCAGGGACAGAGGAGAATAAGATTATGTATTTCGGATTTTAAATTACTTGCTGGAGATGTAGGATGGAATGAGTTAGCTCTGATTGACCAGTTTAAAGAAGGGCTGGCCAAAGATCTGAGAGATTTGCTGGTGAGGCAAGGCACCCCAAATACCCTGGAAGAGCTGTGTCAATATTGTGTAATAATAGACATCCAGCTGGAAGAATTGAGGCAACCACTTATTTCATAGATGTAGATACAGTACAGAGATTAAAGTTGCCGACTCAGGCTCTAGAAAGCTCAATGATGGTCGAGACAGTTGACGGACAGCAACTAAGATCAGGGCCGATTTTGCAGTGCATGGCCCCTTTGTGGTTAACAATCAAAGATTACACAGAATTTATAACGCTCTACATGAATGCTTCCTTGCCTATCATCTTGGAATAGAGTGGCTACAACTACACAATCCAGATGTAAGTTGGGCACAAGAGACACTCTCATTCCCCTCCCCTAAATGCCAGCAGCATCGCTTACAAGCACTGCAAGTTTACCCCCCCTCCAGTGCAGAACAAAGGAGGAACTGCACTATCAGAAATATATTCAAATTTTGCAGAGGTGTTTGGGGAAGAACAGGCAGCCATGTAACCCCTCCCCCCAAGCATGCAATTGCACCATCGTTCCTCCAGCCCCACCAAGGGTTTCCCCTCTGTGCATGGAGGGGAGGGGAAACCCTTTGGCAGGCTGGAGGAACAAAGCTCAGATCTTCAGCATCTGAGCTTCGTTCCTTCAGCCTGCCAAAGGGTTTCCTCTCCCCTCTGTTCCCCACCCCCCTTGCAACCTTCCCTGCCGGCTTCCCCATTAACTTTCTGGGGAAGCTGGCAGAGAAGATTGAAAATGGTGATGGCAACTGGTCGTAAATGCAAAATGGTTGCCAAGCACCCGAAATGCGGTCACATGATCATGGGGGGTGGCGCAACATTTCACGATGGCCAGAAGTGCTTTATGGGCTGTAAAGCACCCTCTCCAAGGCTGTAATTGCTTTGAATGGTCGTTAAGCGACCAGTTGTTAAGTGAGGAGTACCTGTACCCACTTCCCCCTTATTTCAGATCTACTAGACCAACTACAAAAGGCACACATTTTTACAAAACTAGACTTGAGGAGTGCTTACAACCTCATCAGAATGAAAGAAGGCCACAAAAATTTGATGGCCTTCGATACAAGATATGGCAAGTTTGAATATACAGTGATGCCTTTTGGCCTGGTTAACTGTGGAGCAGTCTTTTCTAGATTCATGAATGAAATATTTTCAGACATTTTAGACAAGTATGTGGTGGTATACTTAGATGACATCTTGGTTTATTCCGAAGATCCCTTCTTGCATGTCATGCATGTCAAAAAAGTACTGCAAAAACTACGGGACGACAAGCTCTTTGCCAAGTTAGAAAAGTGTGCATTTGACCTGCCTCAATTAGACTATTTGGGGTACAAAATCTCAACTGAAGGCATTCAGTGTTTCAAAAGTTAAAATAACTTTTTGCTTCTTAGCCCCTCCTCTGCCACCCTAACCCATCCTGCCCCTTTGTGGTACAAACTGATGCTTCAGATGTGGTAGGAGAAGTTCTGCTTCAAGCGGAGAAAGAAGGGGGACAGATCTACTACCATGTGCCTTTTACTCCAGGGTGCTTCTCCCAGCAGAAAGGAACTATAACATTTTCAGTAAGGAGTTGCTGGCAGTAAAAACTGCCTTTCAACAATGGAGGCACCTGCTGGAGCTGCCCACCCAATGCAAATCCATACAGACCATAAGAATTTAGAGATTCTCCAGTTACCCCTCGACAAATGAGGTGGGCACAATTTTTACATTTCCTACATTCCAGGCTCACAGAACAAACTTCCAGACGCCCTCTCACATAAAACAGAATATGATGTGCCAAAGTCACAAGGTTAACCAATTGTTGCAGCAATATTTAAGATGCTATATTTCACATCAGCAAGATAACTGGACTGAACTCATACCTCTTGCGGAATTTGCCTACAACAATGCAGCACATTCCTCTATTGGTATGTCCCTGTTCCAGTAAACTTATGGATTCCACCCACGGGTCTTGCTGACAACCAGGCAAGAAAGCACCATCCCTTGTGCCTCAGATTTCCTGTATGAGAGGCAAGCAGCCCAAAGCCTCTTAAAGGAGCAGCTACAGCTAACAAAAGATGCATACAGAAAAACAGCAGATGCACACAGACAGGAGGGAGCTAGAATTTATTTATTTATTTGTTAAGTTTATATGACCGCCCGTCTCCCCCAATGGGGGACTCGTTTTGAATTGCAGAAGGAGATTTGGTGTGACTATCTACATAATTTTTGACTTCCACGCAGCCTTCCAGAAAACTAGACTCAACATTTACTGGTCCCTTCCCGGTGATTAAAAACTCAGTAGCATTCCGGTTGCAATTGCCAGCATCAATGAAGGTTTATCCGGTATTCCATCAGCCTTTGCTAATGAAAGAGGCACCCCCGGCACTCTGTTCACAGACAGCACCCCCCCACTGGTAAATGGGGAGGAAGCGTATGAGGTTGAGGCGGTGCTAAACTCTAGATGCAGAGGGAAGTGGGTAAAATACCTGATCCAGTGGAAGGGCTACCCAGAGTCAGAGAGGTCATGCAAGACAACAATGGACGTGCATGCTCTGCAATTGGTGCACCACTTTCATGACTGATACCTTGAGAAGCCCCATCCTCAATGACTACTGGCCTTACAAGAGTTTGGGGCTGACCAAAATGTGAAAGATGTGTTCTTCTACGGCAGAGCTTTCCAAACTGTGTGTGGCGACACAAAAGTGTGTTGCCACACACAGCATGGTGTGTCGCCACACCACACGGAAGCGGCGGCGCCTGCGTGCACGGCAGCAGTGGCAGCGGCGCGGCATCAGTGCTTCCACGTTTTAGCGGAGGTTGCCGCCGCTGCCGCCACTGCCGTGCACACGCGCGCCGCCGCACGCCCCCCGCGCCACCACCATGTGCACGCCGCCACCCGGCCTCCCGTGCCGCCGCTGTGCGCGCACGCGGCGCTGCCGCTGGTGTGTCGCCAGTGGCGGCACTTTGGAAAGCCCTGTTCTACGGGGTGGAGGGGGCCATGGGGCAAACAAGAGAACAAGTAAGGGACAGGGAAAATGACCCAGCTCCTTCCACATCAGGCATGCAGGACATATGGGGGCACAACTGATTGGAGGGCGGAAGTCACCTCTACAGACGCAGCTGGGTTGCAGGACGCCTCATGTGATCTTGGGGAGTTACTGGCAGAAGAGGGGAGTGTCACAGCTGCACTTTGTTCTCACAGTCCACAATCTTTTTCCCCTGAGAACTCGGGAGCGGAGACGGGGGTTGAATGTAATGGTATGTGGTACCTTGGGAGACGGGAAAGAACCGCAGCCAGGAAATGGTCAAATAAGAGGCAGCTTAGCCCGCAGCAGGAATGTGGGAGTGGCAAACATCTCAGAAGGAACCCTCCCTAGTTTCTTGGGCTGAAAAGGTGATGGGGAGAAATGTATTTTCAGATAGGCAAGATTCCATCAATGTAATCTTACAATAAAGTAGAATTAGTTCATCTGAAAGGTGTATCTTGCAAGGCTGAAAGGTGTATCTTAACCTGTTTCATTTCCCTAAGCTCCTCCTTAAACCAGGGGGAGTTCCAGGAACCATGGGTGAGGAGAGGCCACTCAGGTGCAATCTGATCCAGAGCCCCAGCTGCCCTCTCATTCCAGGTGGCCACCAGGGCTTCGGTTCGACCATGTAGCAGACCATCCAGAACAATTCCAAACTCCTTCCGAAACCCAATTGGATCCATTAGTCACCTGGGGCAGACCAATCTAATACGTCTAGCCTCTATGCAGTGCAGGGTGATGCCAGAAAACTGCAGGCTTACCAGGAAGTGATCTTTCCATGACAGGAAAGAACCTGAGATCTCCCCCAAATTCAGGACACCTTGCCTTTGCCCTGAGAGAAAAAACAGTTCAGGCATATGACCACTGTTAAGTGTTGGGCCCTGGATGACCTGGGACAGACCTATGGCTGTCATGGTAGCCATGAGCTCCTGAGCTACCTCTGACCTTGCACCCAGAGAAGGCAAGTTAAAGTCCCCCAAGACCATAAGTTGGGAAACTCCACCTCCAACCTGGCCATGGAGTCAGGCAGAGAAGTTGCTAGACAGCAGGGAGGCTGGTACAGCAGCAACAATCCCAACTGATCCCTAGAGTCCATCTTAACAAACAGGGTCTCACACCCAGCATTATAAAACTGATGTGGTCAAAGTATGGCATATTTTACAAATAGTAAAATAAACTTAGCCACATTCAAAGAAAATCACATTGATCAGATAGTAACAACTGTAAATAAAATGGATCCAGGTGGCCCAAAAATCTGACTAGATGGGGAGTTATTAGCTGCAGCCAGGCATCTTTATAATAATGACAATATAACAAAACTGAATCAGAACGAAGATTGAACTGTGAAATGTTTTGAATGATGACAAAATCTTTTGAAGTACCAGTAGAAGATATGTTTGTATGAGGGATGATAGTCAGTTGCCTCATTTGAGGATCCTATGTCAGAACTATCATGATGATACTGACTGAATAAGCTGTTGCAACTTCCAGTTAAGATGGCAATGTGAGAAGCTGAGCCTCCCGACAGCTCCTCTGGAAAATATTTTATTTTTATACTCCTGGCCAATTTTAGGGGAAAAAAAGCAATTAAAAACTATTTTAGTAAGAAGAATGCATAGGGAGTTGTCCTAGCCCTGACTTTAGAAGATAAAATTGTTACTACGACAAATATTAAGGTTGTTGTTGTTGTTGTTGTTCAGTCGTTTACTCGTGTCCGACTCTTCGTGACCTCATGGACCATAGCACGCCAGGCCTTCCTGTCCTCCACTGTCTCCCGGAGTTTACTCAAATTCATGTTCATTACATCGGTGATGCTATCTAACCATCTCATCCTCTGCCGTCCCCTTCTCCTTTTGCCTTCAGTCTTTCCCAGCATCAGGGTCTTTCCCAGTGAGTCCTCTCTTCACATTAGGTGGCCAGAGTATTTGAGCTTCAGCTTCAGTATCTGTCCTTCCAATGAGCAGTCAGGGTTGATTTCCTTTAGGATTGACTGATTTGACCTCCTTGCAGTCCAAGGGACTCTCAAGAGTCTTCTCCAGCACCACAGTTCGAAAGCATCAATTCTTCGGCGCTCAGCCTTCCTTATGGTCCAACTCTCACAGCCATACATTACTACTGGGAAAACCATAGCTTTAATTATACGGACCTTTGTCGGCAAGGTGATGTCTCTGCTTTTTAATATGCTGTCTAGGTTTGCCATAACTTTCCTCCCAAGGAGCAAGCATCTTTTAATTTCATGGCTGCAGTCACCGTCTGCGGTGATCTTGGAGCCCAAGAAAATAAAATCTGTCACTGCTTCCATTTCTTCCCCTTCTATTTGCCAGGAAGTGATGGGACCAGATGCCATGATCTGGGTTTTTTTTAATGTTGAGTTTCAAGCCAGCTTTTGCACTCTCCTCTTTCACCCTCATCAAGAGGCTGTTTAGTTCCTCTTCACTTTCTGCCATTAGGGTGGTATCGTCTGCATATCTGAGGTTGTTGATATTTCTCCCGGCAATCTTAACTCCAGCTTGTGATTCATCCAGCCCGGCATTTCTCATGATGAACTCTGCATATAAGTTAAATAAGCAGGGTGATAATATACAGCCTTGTCGTACTCCTTTCCCAATTTTGAACCAATCGGTTGTTCCATGTCCGGTTCTAACTGTTGCTTCTTGACCCGCATACAGGTTTCTCAGGAGACAGGTAAGGTGGTCTGGTACTCCAATCTCTTTAAGAATTTGCCAGAGTTTGTTTTGATCCACACAATCAAATGCTTTAGCGTAGTCAATGAAGCAGAAGTAAATGTTTTTCTGGAACTCTCTTGCTTTTTCCATGATCCAGCAAATGTTGGCAATCTGATCTCTAGTTCCTCTGCCTCTTCGAAACCCAGCTTGCACTTCTGGTAGTTCTCGGTTCACATACTGCTGAAGCCTAGCTTGTAGAATTTTGAGCATAACCTTGCTAGCATGTGAAATGAGCGCAATTGTACGGTAGTTTGAACATTCTTCGGCATTGCCCTTCTTTGGAATTGGAACCTAAACTGACCTTTTCCTATCCTGCGGCCACTGTTAAGTTTTCCAAATTTGTTGGCATATTGAGTGCAGCACTTTAACAGCATCATCTTTTAGGATTTTAAATAGCTCAGCTGGGATACTGTCTTCTCCGCTAGCTTTGTTGTTAGTAATGCTTCCTAAGGCCCACTTGACTTCACTCTCTAGGATGTCCGACTCAAGGTCAGTGACCACACCATCGTATTTATCAGGGATATTAAGATCTTTCTTGTATGGTTCTTCTGTGTATTCTTGACACCTCTTCTTAATCTCTTCTGCTTCTGTTAGGTCCCTGCCTTTTTTGTCCTTTATCATGCCCATCTTTGCACAAAACGTTCCCTTGATATCTCCGATTTTCTTGAAGAGATCTCTAGTCTTCCCCATTCTACTGTTTTCCTCGATTTCTTTGCATTGTTCATTTAAGAAGGCCTTCTTATCTCTCCTTGCTATTCTCTGGAAATCTCCATTCAGTTGCTTATATCTTTCCCTTTCTCCCTTGCCTTTTGCTTCCCTTCTTTCCTCAGCTATTTGTAAAGCTTCATCAGTCAGCCACTTTGCTTTCTTGCATTTCTTTTTCTTTGGGATGATTTTAGTTGCTGCCCCCTGTACAATGTTACGAACCTCCATCCATAGTTCTTCAGGCACTCTGTCTACCAGATCTAATCCTTTAAATCTATTCCTCACCTCCACTGTATATTCATAAGGGATATGATTTAGGTCATACCTGAGTGGTCTAGTGGTTTTCTCTACATTCTTCAATTTAAGCCTAAATTTTGCGATAAGAAGCTCATGATCTGAGCCACAGTCAGCTCCAGGACTTGTTTTTGCTGATTGTATAGAGCTTCTCCATCTTTGGCTGCCAAGTACATAATCAATCTGATTTCAGTATTGACCATCTGGTGATGTCCATGTGTAGAGTCGTCTCTTGTGTTGTTGGAAAAGAGTGTTTGCTATGACCAGCGTATTCTCTTGACAAAACTCTATTAGCCTTTGCCCTGAGTCATTTTGTACTCCGAGGCCGAACTTGCCTGTTATTCCGGTTATTTTTTGACTTCCTACTTTAGCATTCCAGTCCCCTATGATGAAAAGGACATCTTTTTTTGGTGTTAGTTCTAGAAGGTGTTGTAGGTCTTCATACAACCAGTCAACTTCAGCTTCTTCGGCATCAGTGGTTGGGGCATAGACTTGGATTACTGTGATGTTGAATGGTTTGCCTTGGATTCAAGCTGAAAGCATTCTGTCGTTTTTGAGGTTGTACCCCAGTACTGCCTTTCCCACTCTTTTATTGACTATGAGAGCTACTCCATTTCTTCTAAGGGATTCTTGCCCACAGTAGTATATATAATGGTCTCCTGAATTAAATTCGCCCATTCCTGTCCATTTTAGTTCGCTGATTCCCAATATGTCGATGTTCAGTCTTGTCATCTCATGTTTGACCACATCCAGCTTACCTTGATTCATTGATCTTACATTCCAGGTTCCTATGCAATATTGTTCTTTACAGCATCGGACTTTCCTTCCACTTCCAGACACATCCACAACTGAGCGTCCTTTCGGCTTTGGCCCAGCCGCTTCACTCTTTCTGGAGCTACTTGGAATTGCCCTCCGCTCTTCCCCAGTAGCATGTTGGACACCTTCCGACCTGAGGGGCTCATCTTCCGGTGTCATATCTTTTAGCCTTTTGATACTGTCCATGGGTTTTCTTGGCAAGGATACTGGAGTGGTTTGCCATTCCCTCCTCCAGTGGACCACGTTCTGTCAGAACTCTCCGTCATGACCTGTCCGTCTTGACCTGACTTCATTGAGTTACGCAAGCCCCTTCGCCACGACAAGGCAGTGATCCATGAAGGGTAATATTAAGGTACCAGTGGGAAATACTGATTAAAGTCTATAAAGCCTTTGGGAATTATCAATGGTTCTATTCCAGTATATGCTAAATTAAATGAAGAAATAAAGTTACAAGTTACTGTATATAATAGTTCTCACTCGTAGAGGCTATGCACAACTCGGTTTGCAACGTCTAACACAGGAATTTGGGCTAAGTAACTCACACTGTTGTTGTTTATTCATTCAGTCGCTTCCGACTCTTCGTGACTTCATGGACCAGCCCACGCCAGAGCTTCCTGTCGGCCGTCGCCATCCCCAGCTCCCCCACAGTCGAGTCCGTCACTTCCAGAATATCATCCATCTATCTTGCCCTTGGTCGGCCCTTCTTCCTTTTGCCTTCCACTTTCCCTAGCATCAGCTTCTTCTCCAGGGTATCCTGTCTTCTCATTATGTGGCCAAAGTACTTCAGTTTTGCCTTTAATATCATTCCCTCAAGTGAGCAGTCTGGCTTTATTTCCAGGAGTATGGACTGGCTTGATCTTCTTGCAGTCCAAGGCACTCTCAGAATTTTCCTCCAACACCACAGTTCAAAAGCATCTATCTTCCTTCGCTCAGCCTTCCTTATGGTCCAGCTCTCACAGCCATAGGTTACTACGGGGAATACCATTGCTTTAACTATGCGTACCTTTGTTGTCAGTGTGATGTCTCTGCTCTTAACTATTTTATCAAGATTTGCCATTGCTCTCCTCCCAAGAAGTAAATGTCTTCCGATTTCCTGGCTGTAGTCAGCGTCTGCAGTAATCTTTGCGCCTAGAAATACAAAGTCTGTCACTGCCTCCACTTTTTCTCCCTCTGTTTGCCAGTTATCAATCAAGCTGGTTGCCATAATCTTGGTTTTTTTGAGGTTTAACTGCAACCCAGCTTTTGCACTTTCTTCTTTCACCTTCGTCATAAGGCTCCTCAGCTCCTCCTCGCTTTCAGCCATCAAAGTGGTATCATCTGCATATCTGAGATTGTTAATGTTGCTTCCAGCAATTTTAACTCCAGCCTTGGATTCATCAAGCCCAGCATGTCGCATGATGTGTTCTGCGTACAGGTTGAATAGGTAGGGTAAGAGTATACAGCCCTGGCATACTCCTTTCCCAATCTTAAACCAGTCCATTGTTCCATGACCTGTTCTTACCGTTGCTACTTGGTCGTTATACAGATTCCTCAGGAGGCAGACAAGATGACTTGGTATCCCCATACCACCAAGAACTTGCCACAATTTGTTATGGTGCACACAGTCAAAGGCTTTAGAATAGTCAATAAAACAAAAATAGATGTTTTTCTGAAACTCCCTGGCTTTCTCCATTATCCAGCAGATATTGGCAATTTGGTCTCTAGTTCCTCTGCTTTTTCTAAACCCAGCTTGTACTTCTGGCAATTCTCGCTCCGTGAATTACTGGAGTCTACCTTGCAAGATCTTGAGCATTACCTTACGGGCATGTGAAATAAGTGCCACTGTTGGATAGTTTGAACATTCTTTAGTGTTTCCCTTTTTTGGTATGGGGATATAAGTTGATTTTTTCCAATCTGATGGCCATTCTTGTGTTTTCCAAATTTGCTGGCATATGGCATGCATCACCTCGGCAGCATCATCTTGCAAGATTTTAAACAGTTCAGTTGGGATACCGTCGTCTCCTGCTGCCTTGTTATTAGCAATGCTTCTTAAGGCCCATTCAACCTCACTCTTCAGGATGTCTGGCTCTAACTCACTGACCACACCATCAAATCTATCCCCGATATTATTATCCTTCCTATACAAATCTTCCATATATTCCATATATATTCCATATATTACAACTTCTGAGTTCCTGCTTGATGTTGCATATAATTCTTATAATATTCTGACTTCCGTTGAAGATGGACGGTGGCTGGAGCGAAGTAGAGGAGGCTCCATGAAGAAATCTGAAAACACGCAGATCCGAGCCATTTTTGTAAGATTAAAAGCTAGAAGCGGCGACAGAAAGAGCGGGAGATTTGGCTCTTTCAGAAAGCAAAACGTTCGGCGGCTTTGGAAGGCTTAAAAAAGAGGAGCGAATCAAGTGTTGTCCTGTTTAAGTGTTTTCATCGATTCGCTGAGAAGAACAAGCCGGTAAGCTGAAAGCAAAAGTCGGAGCTGCGGAGTGAAAGTCTTGGAAATAGACAAACGTCGCTGATCACTTCATCAAAACAATTTAAAGAAACTAACAAACAAAAAAGCAATTGTTTCTGAATGATGAAGCAAAGCAGAGGATGTTGGTGAGAACATATATAATTTCCTTACAGTGAACTGCCACCAGGACTGAGTTAATTATTTAATTAACAAACAAAAGAAGTCATTTTACGTTGTCAAAACTCTAATAGAATTTTTGTTTAAACTTGCTGTACAAAATATAAAGTATAACAATTATTATTTGCTATATTATTGTTTGAATATATTACTACTAGTATATTCATATATTTAGATAAGTATATTATAAGATAAATATATATATATATACTGTATATATTTAAGAATCTTTTTATTTTGTTACAAGCTAATAAAGAAGATACAAGTTTTGTAAAATGAGTGTCAATACTAGGAGACAGATAATACAGGGTAGAAGAGGATCAGAGACTGGGGAAGGTGAATGGCTAAAATCTTTATTTGAAGACTTCACAGTTAAAACTACACAGACAATTACTCAAACTGTAACAAAAGTGTTGGAAGAAAAATTAGATGGTTTAGAAAAAAGATTAGAACAGAAGTTGGGTAAAATAGAAAAAAAATTAAAAGAAGATATTTTTGAAGTTAAAAAACAGATAGAAAGCTGTGAAGAAAATTTAGATAAAGAAGAAGAGCGTATAACATTATTGGAATTAAAAGAAAAAGAACATTGTATAAGACTGAGAGGGGTACCTGAGGAAAAGGAAAGTAATGTGAGAGAGACAATTATACCAATGACCTAGCCCCAGGTGTAAGGTCACACAGCCACCTAGAAACATATTTAAGGATTCCCTTACTAACTTTGCTCAGACTGAAGAAGCTCCTTGGATAAGGAGCGAAATGTTTCCACTGAGAAAACAGAAATCCAGTTGACATGATTCAAGCTACAGACAATTCCACCTGGATGACTGAGAACCTTCATAGACATATACCAATGCTAGCTAATTTAATTGAATGGGAGGAGGAAAGCCTAGAAGATGAAATTGAAAGAATGTTTAGGATAAACTCTAAATATGCAACTATGTATAATAAACCAAGAGATATTTTGATAGAATTTTCAAAAAATAAAGACAAGAAACATAATAATACAAGCATCCTATAATAAAAAAATTGAAATAGGAGGGAAGGACATTACTATTTTCAAAGAAATTCCAGTTAAAATTCTAAAGAAGAGAAAAGAATATAGATTTCTGACTGATCTTTTAGGAAAAAATAACATTAACTTCAGGTGGGAAATACCCGAGGGGTTGAGCTTGACATTCAAAGGCCAAAGATATAAACTAAACTCAATATTAAAAGCAAAAGATTTCTTGAAGAGATTTGAAAAAGAAATAGCTCAGCCTAAAGAACAGAGACAAGGAGGAGAAGATAAAATTCAATATCAAAAAGAAAGAGGAGCTTCCAACACTAAAGAGTTTACTTCACTCTTGGTAAATGAATGAACTTAGAGTTACTACTTGGAATATTAATGGAGCAAACTCACCCATTAAAAGAAACCGTATATTTCAAATACTAAATAAGTTAAAACTTGACATAGTATGCCTCCAGGAAACTCACATTAAAAGAACAGATACAAAATATTTAATCATATATTACAACTTCTGTTATAGAACTTCAATATACTGATGATAACGTAGTCTGTGCACACTCCGAGGAAGATCTTCAAACTATCCTAAACATCTTTGCAGAAGCATATGAAAAGCTCGGCCTCTCGATTAACATTAAAAAAACCAAAGTGCTTTACCAGCAAGTTCGAACCAATCCCTCTGCAGCGCCATCAATCCAGCTTAAAGGTGTGTCACTAGAAAATGTCGACCACTTTTCTTATCTCGGCAGCCATCTATCTACAAAAGCCGACATCAACGCTGAAATTCAGCATCGCCTGAGCTCTGCGAGTGTAGCTTTCTCCCGAATGAAGCGTAGAGTGTTTGAGGATCGGGACATTCGCAGGGAGACCAAAATGCTTGTTTACAAAGCCATTGTACTACCAACCCTTCTGTACGCCTGTGAAACATGGACCCTCTACAAACGCCACCTCCAACTTCTTGAAAGATTCCATCAACGCTGTGTCCGAAAAATTCTACAAATTACTTGGGAAGATAGGCGGACTAATGTTAACGTATTAGAAGAAGTGAAAACCACCAGCATTGAAACAATGATCATCCAACATCAACTTCGCTGGACCAGCCATGTTGTTCAAATGCCTGACCATTGTCTTCCAAAGCAGTTACTTTACTCCCAACTTAAGAATGGAAAACGGAATATTGGTGGACAGCAAAAGAGATATCAGCATTGAGAACTGGGAAACCCTAACTCATGAGCGTTTCAATTGGAGTTCAGCCTTTATTAAAGGCGCTATGGACTTTGAAGAAGCACGAGTACAGGGCGAAAGGGAGAAAAGAGCTAAAAGGAAGGCACGTCAAGCAAACCCTCATCATGACTGTCTCCTACCCGGAAACCTATGCCCTCATTGTGGGAGGTTGTGCGGATCCAGAATTGGCCTTTACAGCCACTTACGGATCCACTGTTAAAATTTTACCCTTGGAAGACAATCTTACTCGGCTACGAGTGATCGCCAATGATATTCTTCCCACCTTTTTGTGATCTCTTCTACTTCTGTTAGATCCTTGCCATTTTTTGTTTTTGATCATACCCATTTTTACCTGGAATTTACCTCCAATGTTTCTAATTTTCTGGAAGAGGTCTCTTGTCCTTCCTATTCTATTATCTTCTTCCAGTTCCATGCATTGCTTTTTTAAAAATAATTCCTTATCTCTTCTGGTTAACCTCTGGAATTTTGCATTTAATTGGGCATATCTCCCCCTATCACTGTTGCCTTTTGCTTTCCTTCTTTCTTGGGCTACTTCCAGTGTCTCAGAAGACAGCCATCTTGCCTTCTTGGTTTTCTTTTTCTTTGGGATGTTTTTGTTGCCGCCTCCTGAACAATGTTGTGAACTTCTGTCCATAGTTCTTCCGGGACCCTATCTACTAAATCTAGTCCCTGAAATATATTCTTCACTTCCACTGCATATTCATTAGGAATGTTAGTGAGCTCATATCTAACTGATCTGTGGGTGTTCCCTATTCTCTTTAGTCTGATTCTAAATTGTGCAATAAGAAGTTCGTGATCTGAACTACAGTCAGCTCCAGGTCTTGTTTTTACTGACTGTATAGATGTCCGCCATGTTTGGCTGCAAAGGATGTAGTCAATCTGATTTCAGTGTCGACCATCTGGTGAAGTCCATGTATAAAGTCATCTTTTAGGTTGCTGGAAGAGAGTGTTATGCACAGTGAGTTGTCTTGGCAAAATTCTATCAGCCTATGTCCCGCTTCATTTTGTTCTCCCAGACCATGCTTGCCTGTAATTCCAGGTGTCATTTGACTACCCACCTTAGCATTCCAGTCTCCTGTAATGAAAATAACATCTCTTTTTGGTGTATTATCCAGTAGGTGCTGCAGATCCTCATAGAACTGATCTACTTCTGCTTCTTCAGCATCTGTGGTTGGGGCGTATATTTGAATCACTGTGATGTTAAATGGCTTCCCCTGAATTCGAATTGAGATCATTCTATCATTTTTTGGATTGTATCCAAGCACTGCTTTAGCCACTTTATTATTAATTATGAAGGCTACTCCATTTCTTCTGTGGTCCTCTTGTCCACAGTAGTAGATCTGGTGGTCATCTGACATGAAGTGGCCCATTCCAGTCCATTTCAGTTCTCTGACACCCAAAATGTCTATATTTAATCTTGACATCTCACCAATAACCACATCCAATTTGCCCTGGCTCATTGATCTTACATTTCATGTTCCTATGGTGTGTTAATCTTTAGAACATCGGATTCGTCGTTCACCACCAGCACCATCAGCCGCTAGCCATCCTTTTGGCTTTGAGCTAGCTGCGTCATCACATCTGGGGCTAGTTGAACTTATCCTCTGTTCCTCCACAGTAGCATTTTGACCATCTTCCGACCTGGGAGTCCAACTCACACAGAGACAATTAAAAATTACTGATTATTTTATTTCTCAAGAGACTGCAAATAGCCAAAATTTTACCAAGGATACTGAAGTCACAGTAACATCTCATGACTTTTACTCCAACAAACAATTAGTGAAACTGGAGTGAATCTTGCTGAAGAGTTTGCTATTGCTGACAATCGAAACCACATGAACTCAGCCACAGGCACAGCCACACCCCAAGAAACAATAATATCTACAGTTAGGACAAAGGATGACATAATGAGAACAAATAAAAGGAACTTATATTTTGACGATGCATGGTTGCCAACTAGATTTAGAATTATGGCTTTACAGCAGACAACCTTCTACCCAATGTTGGATGCTTTGAAGCAATTGCAGGAGTCAGTTGATAAATTAAGTATGAAATGGGATGAGGAACTGCTTTTAATTAAAAACTTTTAAACTTAGTGTAAGGACTCTTGCCAACCTAGCAATTTGAAAGCATGCAAATGCAAGTAGATTAATAGGTACCACTTCGATGGGTAGGTAACAGCGTTCCGCGTGCCTCATGCCAGCCACATGACCGTGGAAGCGTCTTCAGACAACGCTGGCTCTTCAGCTAACAAACGGAGATGAGCACCAGCCCCCAGAGTCGGACACGACTGCTAAAATGTGCAGGAGGAACCTTTACCTTTAATGACCTTCTGTTTACTCTCACTAAATTAGTCCAACAAGCTGTGAAAGTGGAGAAATGTGACACAGTTAAAGGGTTGGAGCAAAGAAATAACCTTTTACAATGCCCAAAGCTAACAAGTAAACCATTGAGTTCCAGGAAAGAAAATTCAAATTCAAATAATTCTGTTACAAAGAAATTGTCTAAAAAGTATGAATCGAAACAAGGACAGCTGAAGAAAGAAAGTAAAAATATCAAGAACTATAAAACAGGTAAACTGGCTGGGAAGCTAAAATTTAACAGACTATTTAATATTATGGATATGCCTAATAATAACAAAAAGGAAAAGAAAGCTACTATAAGAAGTTAAGTAAGAAATCAATAAGCTGTTGCACATTTTTTTCTCCTATGCTTTTCTGCCCACAGAATATATCAACAAAGGCAATATTGATTTTAAGGGAATAATTGTGGGTGAGATTTTGGTTTACAGAGTAGAAGGACATGGCAGGACTTGAATTCTGGTCATTCTTATGTGCCCTCAAGTTTGGTAACTGACTTGATCTTCACCAGGCCACAACCACACTTCTGATCTAACCTCTCTAAATGGGTATAACAGAATTACTTGCTTTAGGAAGGGCCCTGCCCAATGGAACAACAGCATATGTTCTTTAGTGGTTTGGGCTGGTTTTAAGAGTATGAAACACTGCATAAGGTTTGTAAGAATTTGACCAACACTGTTAGAGAAAATAAAAATAAAGGTAAGAATTTTGTGGAACCCAGCCATTTTTGTAGCAGATATTGTGAACCAAGTTATCATTGTTAAGCAGTAACACAGTTTACTTTTTTGAGTGTATTATATTATTAAATTTGGGGTTAGAGACTATTGTGTTGTATGAATCCAGCCTCAAAGATTGAAAATTCTCTTTATCATCAGTTGCTTCTGTGCTGCAGAAGGCGGTGGTACCAACCTTGGCTAATCCAAAACATTCTCTTATGAGGTATGCTGGTTTCTTGTAACACTAAGCTTTGAATGTGCTCAGTAGAGCTCAGTAGAGCTCAGAAGAAAAACAATATTTTTTCCTGTTTTCTGAGCTTTTTTCCATAGAGGTCAGTTGAGCTCCCCAATGTTCTTCATTGCATTGCAGCAATTTCCAGGATTCAGTGTTGTAGGAATTTCTGTCATTGACATGTATGTGGTGATAAACAAATTCTGGAAATATATCACTAATTCTTCTGAAACTATAATCTTTTTCTGCATTCTTGTTATAATACTGTTAGTTTTGGTTAGTAGAAAAAACTCTTGCCACAAAGTTTTTCAGTTCTGCAGTTCCTGTCTCTGGTAGTTGTGGTAGGATATATGGTGTGATGGTTCTGATCCTTCAGCTGTTAATTCAGAGACACTTATGACAAGCCATCAAGGATATGAAAGAGTTCTTTATTAAAGCAAGTGATCTGTTCCAATGCAAAGACTATAATGAGAGACAGTCATGCCAAATGGCATTTACATTCTTCACCTTGTGCCAGCCCCCCCCATTTGGGGAGTCACTCCATGACAGCCCCTCCCCACACTTTCCCCAGTTCCATAATTCCCAGCCACAATCCTTCGCTAACAAGCTGACAGCCCATCCACAAGGATTCTGGAACGTACAGTCTATCCCCACTCCACCATAACCCCTGCTTGTCTGTCAGCCTTGCCTTGTTGTCTTGCAACCAACCATTGCTCCTTGATTCAACAAGTGATTCATTCTGTAAGCCCTCCTCCACTTTTAAAGTGTGTATGGACTTTTGACTCCTTGTGACTGCTGCCATTCCCAATTGCTGGACTGGGATGACTGAATCTACCACCTCTTCTCTCTGACTGAGGTGCTGAGGTGCCCCCTCTAGTAAATGTCTTCATGTCACCAAAGCCCATTGCACTGTGAAGATTTC
The DNA here is from genome assembly GCA_023362775.1 of Charina bottae. Classification (NCBI taxonomy): domain Eukaryota; kingdom Metazoa; phylum Chordata; class Lepidosauria; order Squamata; family Charinaidae; genus Charina; species Charina bottae. The sequence goes on along the minus strand of JALMGJ010000028.1, from coordinate 2,547,622 downwards.
CTTTTCCCATGCATGCCAGCGGCGTTCTGTGTCATTGAATTTATGGGAAAGATAAGCGCAGGGCCTCAATTTCCCTTCTTCATCTTTCTCTAATAAAATTGCCCCAATTGCAACGTCTGAAGCGTCTACCTGCACTATTAGGGGCTTCATGGGGTCGGGATGCTTTAACACAGGCTCTGAGGTGAACAATGCCTTTAGCTGTTCAAAAGCCTCTTGGCACTCTGCAGTCCATTGTAGTTTCGCCCTCGGTCTTTTCACCTCTTTAGCAACCCCCTTACCCTTGGTTTTTAATAGGTAAGTGAGGTTTGCCTTTGTGCAAAGTTGGGTTCATGCCTGTGAAAATTTGTGAACCCCAAAAAGCTTTGTAATTGTCTCCAAGTTTTTTGGGGTTCCCAAGTTATTACATCTTGCACCTTTGCTGGGTCCATTTCTATCCCCTTACTTGATACTCAATATCCTAGATAGTCCAATTGCTCCTTATGAAATTCACAATTTGATAATTTGGCATATAATTGATTTTGCAACAACCGTTTCAACACCTCCCTCACTAGGCGGACATGCTCTTCCATCGTTTCAGAATAAATTAAAATGTCATCAAGGTAAACCAATACCAACCTATACAAAAAGTCATGTAACACTTCATTTATCAGATGCATGAATACCCCAGGCCCCCCTTTTAACCCAAAAGGCATTATTAGGTATTCAAAAGACCCCAATTGGCAATTAAATGCTGTCTTCCATTTGTCTCCCTCCCAAATTCGAACCCAGAAATGCGCCTCCCTTAAATCCAGTTTGGTAAAAATCTTCCCCTTCAATCGGTGGGCCAGCATGTCCTTCATCAGCAGCAAGGAGTACTTGTTGGAAGTGCAAATGGCATTAAGCCCCCGGTAGTCTGTGCACAGTCGCAGAGACCCATCCTTCATGGTTCGGAATAGAATAGGTGCAGCCATCGATGAGGTGGCAGGGTGAATGAAACTTCGCTCCAATATTTTGTCGATAAACTCCCGTAAAGCCACCAATTCTTTAGGAGTCACAGAATACAACTTAGTCTTGGGCAACTCTGCCCCTGGTTCATTCTGTAGCACAGTCTGACTTTCTATGAGGGGGAGTTGGTTCGACTCCACCTCTCCAAACACCTCTTTTAAATGTCGGTACTGTAAAGGAATGAGAGCATTGTCTTCTGCCATCTCTCCCCCAACACGTTTGCTGATGGGACTTATATGGGCTTAACCCCAAAAGAACCGAGAACTGAATAAATAAAATAAACACCTCAGACACTGCACCTATCAGGTCAGCTCAGCTTCAGTTCTTGGTTCTTTTGGGGTTAAGCCCATATAAGTCCCATCAGCAAACGTTAATTGCCCCATGGCCCAGTCCACTTGGGGATTGTGAGCCTGTAGCCAATCCAATCCCAATACCATGGGTTGGGTAGAGATTGGAGCCACCACAAACCTTAAGATTTTCTCATGATTCCCTATTCGCATCTGTACCTTTTCTATGTAATACTCCACTGGGGCCCCCTGCATCTCTGATCCATCAAGTTGGGTAAAAATGATTGGGTTCCTTAGTTTCCCCATTTTCAATCTCAAACCAGTCACTATGGCGGGGCACATGAGACATCTGGTGCAACCTGAATCTAGCATCCCTACCAAGTCCATGCTGCCCCAACCTCCGTGTCTCTAATTCCAATCTCACGAACATGGCTGGGCAAGTTCTACTCATCATTGGATCCACGTGCCCATCTGTTACAGCCTGCCCTTCGGCACCACTTAGAACAGGCTCTTGTTGTTTTCCGACAGTTTGGCTTCTTCCTCAGAAGCATTCCCCCCCGAAAGGAAGATGGTAAGCTCCTCCCTCTGTGGCGACGGCTGCTGTCCCTTTATCCTTTGGTCCCAGGGTTCTGGTGCTGCTGTCCCCAACCTTATTTCTCACTGTGTTCGCTGTTTGCGGACAATTAGCAATGTGGTGGCCCCCTCGACCACACTTGAAGCACAATCCCTGTTTCCTCCGGTGCTCATTCTCTTCGTCCCATGATTTACTTGTTCCCTTTCTCACTGGGGGAATAGTCGGCACCACTTGTCTCTTCCCTTCTGCTTGGTGCCTCTGATTTCACTTAACGCAAATCCTCATATCTTCCACTTTGCCAGCAAGGCAAATCCACCCCATCAGGGTTCCAGGGTCTCCTCTAGCTAGAGCCCACTCTAAAATCTCTGGAAGCAGACCCTCTTGAAAGTATTCAATTTTCAGGGATCTCAGCCAGTCTGTCAACTTTCCAGCCAATCTCCTGAATTCCAAGGCATATTCAGAAACTGACCTGCTTCCCTGCTTAATATGCTGCAGACTTGTCTTGGCTCTCATTCAAGAGAGGGTGTCTTTGAACCTTATCCTGAAAGCAGTCATGAAACTTTCAAAGTCCTCTAACTCTGGCGATTCGGCATCATGTAATTCTACAAGCCAATCCACTGTTTCTTCCTCCAGCTGAGCTGAGATGTGCTGCACTTTCGCACCTTCTGTGGGGAAAACTGCCTTGAACTCATCCATGAAACCCTTTACATGAGTCAGGAAGCAAGCTAAGTTCTTTCGTTCCCCACTGAACTTTACCTTCAAATCCCTTCCTCCGAAGGGCTCGTTCCATCCTGGGACTCCCTTGGTGGTCCCGTCGGGCTCCAGCCGTAAGGGGGCGAGGGATCTCAGCCGCCCTGCATCTTTCCATGCCGCTGTCTCTCCCGACGATGGGCTGTAGGTTGGATGCTCGGGAGCTCGCTGTTTCAGCACCGGCAGCTGTTCCCCGACTCATACTCTGAAGCAGCTGCTCAATGGTTCCCTGCAGATTTGCCATCTGACCTCAGGGAACTCATTTCCCGTTCCACCTCCTCCATTTGCCCTTTGGGCGCCAGCAAGGAGGGGAGGCGGCCACTCCCTCACGTCATTACCCACCGAGCGGGGTCCTTATTTGTGCTGCATCCCACCTCCAGGGCCTAGGCACACTTGGTTGCCCCCGCTGTTCAAGGTACCTCTGCCTCCGGGGTTGGAGGAATCCTTCTGGCTTCCTCGTGCAGCTCCACTCGTTGGGAGCTTTCTCTCACCCTCACTCCGCTCTCCTCCTCTCCGGTTCCTAAAAAAGCCCCTCCCCATGCTTTCTCCAGTTCCATACTTCCCAGCTACAATCCTTTACTAACAAGCTGACAGCCCATCCGGGCTGACCTTGGCGCCAGCCTGTTTGAATAAACAATTCTAATCAACATTCCTGGTGGCTTTGCAGTCACGCCAGACTACTATTACAAAACATTCCTAATGACCCTGCAGGAATGCCAGACTACTTCTACCCCCCATAACTATGCTGGCAGGATTCTCCATCCTGACATATGGGCTCTCTGCTTAGTTTGGTTGGAGAGATAGAATAGCTCCTTCCCCTGAAATGCCTATATTAGATGAGCACCTTCTTTCAGGTGGGGGTGCTAAATGCTCTCTGTAGAGTTAGAGAATAGGAATTCTCAGTATGAAAAAATTCTATTTTTAACCAACCTGTAATGATCTCCTCCTTTGATATCAGCTCAGTAATTCTTAGCACAAGCTATAGTAGGATATGAAAGAATACTGTTTATTGATACATATAAGCAAGACCCATGTAAAGCGCAGATTAACTGGAAAAGGCGCCAACATACCCTTTTACACCCTCTCTTTCCCACATACCTCCTTAACCCCCCTCCCTGTTTCACCCAGTTCTCATAACATTAAACTGTCAGGTCTCTGAAGGCCCTAGGTGGATGGCCTTGGGACCTAGCACTGCTGTCTCCCCACCTATGCGTTGCATTCCAGCCCTATCTCTACCAAGCATCCCACTGCCTGCTGGGCCATCCAACACTACAGGCCCGCTAGTCCTTTAACAACTACATACCCCATCTAGCTCTACCCCGTTGTTACCCACCCTAACCTACCCTCGCTAAATAACCTAAACCTCTAAACTAACCCATCCCAGTCATCCCAGTCTATTCTAACAGCATGACAGGATAACATCCTGACACAACCTGTGTAAGGTAATCATGAGCCCTTGTGCTTGTTTCCAGTGCTAATTTTTGAATGAATTATTCTATTATTTGCTTAAGAAAAATCACAGATACATCCATCTATCCCTGATTCTGCCTCTTTGAGCATTTTGACAAAGTAAACATTTAGCAGATGTGGTCCAGGATCTCAACTTATTAAGATGACAAATACCCATTCAGGCCACAAAATACCTCTTTCAACTAATAATACAGGATCTATAAAGTACATCAAAGAAGGAATTCAAAATGATAAAGTCAATAAATGAAAATAGCAACAATAAATATAAAAGAAAATTGTGTACTGAAAGGAGGAAAATTCTCCCTCCCAAATGGCCTTTAATACAATGCAGACACTAAAATGGTAAATATATAATATCCAACTCTTCAACTTAAACACAAAATACTACCCACCATCCCCATATAATGTATTCACAATAGGAAGAGAGAGGGTTTCTTTGTTTTCCAAAATGGCATGAGATCTTGTCAAAACCTCTGCTATATGAGCTTTTGGGTTTCCCAAAATAAGACTAAGCTAAACTACGCCCAGAGTCCCTTGCAGGGGAGATGGGTGGGGAATAAATTGAAATAATAAATAAATAAAATGTAAAAACTAGGCTGGCCAAGCTCTGAAAATGATTCCATAGTAGTACAGCACTTTTCTCTTATTCATTATAACAGCCTCTAAAAGAGATGTAGCTACTTTTAAGCAGTCAACTCATTAAAGTTATTGCAGTCTGCTTAAAGCATACAGATAGTTGCATTTTAATGTAGAACAAGTTAAGGAAAATTAGTTTTATTTATGGTCCAACACCAATCATAAAAATACAACAGATAAATAAGAAAAGAAAAAGTTACAAGACAAGCTCGAAACTGTTAATAATATAAGGAAGGCACCAAATAACTTCTATAAGCCATAGCTATTGATAGTAATTTTGAAGTCTTCTTGTAAGTATCTGGAACTTGGTCACTGAAAAGGAGAGTGGTAACCTCTTGCTGATAAGAACAGTTAAATTTTGTGACAATTGGTATTGTAAGATCTGTTTGCCATTGAGTGTACAATGGGCACTGTAGCAGCACATGTGATACAGATTCTATCTCTCTTGTCAGAACATACACAAGTTTTTTATAAGGAAGGCTGGTACATCTGTCCATTGTCATCCCAATGGATGATGTGTCAATTCAGTCAAGGAGAAAAGTCTCCTGTGTGAGGCATGTAAGATGTTGAAGAAATATCTAGGGCAGGGCTTTCCAAAGTTTCCCCGCGGTGACACACCAACCGCCGTTGGTGTGTCGCCGCGGGAAAACCCGGAAGTGCTGCCGTGGCGGCAGCTCGCAAAAACCCGGAAGCGCTGCTGCCGCTTTCAATTTTTCCGCGCTGCCGTTGGTGTGTCACCGCGGGAAAACCCAGAAGTGCTGATGATGATCAGCGCTTCTGGGTTGTGTGGCGACACACCAGACTTTGTGTGGCGACACACTTTTGTGTTGCGACAAACAGTTTGGAAAGCTCTGATCTAGGGAGACTCTCATGGGAGGGTGGTAGTGGATTACACTGTTGTGGAGACAGGAAATTCTGCAGTATCAGTTTGCATACCTTGGTCCCAAATCCTTTGCTTAAATTTGGCCAAGGTTTTATCAAGACCAAGGGTGGATATGCCAGAACAGAAAACCCATGGTTCATGGATTAATTTAACCATGGATCATGGTTAATTTGTCTCCGTATGGAAGAAACAAATCTATCTTACAAATTAAGGTGGGCCAAAGAAGTTCCCCAAAGGATATGGTTCGACCAGAACTAAGACAACAAAGTCTCAGACAAGCCCCAAGGGAAATGCAGCCCTTCAAGATAGGCCAGGTCACGAAACAGACTCCACAAGAAATAGTAGAACTTTATTGATATAGGCTATAACAACAGAATCTTGAAAGCCTGACAGTGGTTTCTCTTTCCTCCCACTTATAGCAAAAAGAGACTAGACAGGGTATTCTTGAGTTTTGTTTTCATGCTTTCCTGTTTTCTCAGACTAAGTTCATGTTTTCCAGGTAGTCCTCATTTAGCAACTGCCTCAGATAGCGACCATTCACAAATATGATGGTAATAAACAGTAGTGAACGGTAGTAAAAAAGTCATTTTCCAACCAATGAGCACACTTATGTCCAACTTTCTGCACTTGACAACAATGCATGCTGAAGTGAGAGTAACGCTGGCATTGCTGCACAAGAGAACTTTATCTAAAGGAGAGGGCAGCAACCAGCAATCTTCACAGCATCTCTCTATCTGTCTGTCTGTCACCTGGTTTGCTATTTGCCAGATCTACCTGTACTAATGGTTGTTGCTTATCTTCCTCAAGGTCATCTCTATACTCTTCTACAGTATGAGAGTATTGAGAGTCAAGTAAGGGGCACATGTTATAACTTTTAGAAATTTTGCTTCAATGGCTTCTAAGCTTGAGGTATTCTTATAGATGCATAACTGAGCACCATATAGCATCACACCCACAACTTTAGCTTTAAATAGTTTAATTGCTGCTAGGACATAGTTGTTACTGTATTAGCTTTAAAAAGGATGCTCTTTCAGCTCTTAAATTAACCCTAACTCAATTAATGTAGAGTGTAAGGAAGATGACCTTGACAGAGATAGCCCAGAACCATTACCAAAGCAATGAGGAGAAAAACAGCATAATGAGACTTGCAAGATTGTTGTCAGCCTCACCAGGTCAACCAGACCAGGAATCAACTCCACAGGAAGGCTAAGAACTACTTTTATTAAGAGTGGCTATAATAACAGAATCTTGCATGTCTGATTGTGCTGTGGCTCCTCCCCTTCTTATATCCTGGTGAATTAGAACCACTTAGAACCACATATTTGAACCACTTACACATACTTTCTGCTTGTTTTGGACTTAAGCCATGTTTTCTCCTTGACACTTTGGTGATAGATCTGGCCTATCACTGGTCCTTACTCCTCCTTACTCTCTATGCTTGGTTAGTCCACCAGATGGAAGATTGAAAATGGACACCTAAATAAGATTTTAGCCTGCTCAATAAGTATCCCATTAATCTTCCAACTAATTAGAAGGTTAAAACACTTTCTTGAGAATACCATGTAAAGTAATTGGTGGATTCCCCAGTTTTGTTTTCCTTCCCAGTAAGCATTACATGTTAGTGGGGAAAACAACCACCAATCAAACTCCTTAACATGTGGTGGAGTGAAGGTGGCAAGGGTATATAAGTGCTTAATAACAGTTGGTTTAGCCCCCTATCAAGTTGCCTGATTAACAGGTTGCAGGTATGGAGGTGCTCCATACCCGTGACTTGTCAGTCACAATATTTCTGAACAGAGTACTAAACACATCATAAGCAGATCTTTGAGGCTGGCTTTGGGGCTGGTAAAGAAAGGGGAGTATCTCAAAACATTAACAAACACATGGATGTTTCTGTTTGAAAATTACTGTAGGTAATTTCCAGTTTAGTTTGCACCCAGCACGCTCCCAGTCAATCCCTGTGTCCAGATCCAGATCAGAGCAAGCACACACACCAGTTCAGTTCAGCTAGCAAATATATATATATATTTTAATCCATTCAGTCATGTCCGATTCTCGGAGACTGCCTGGACAGTCCCTGCAGTTTTCTTGGCAAGGTTTTTTGGAAGTGGTTTGCCATTTCCTTCTTCCTAGGGCTGAGAGAGAGTGACTGGCCCAAGGTCACCCAGCTGGCTTTGTGCCTAAGGTGGAACTAGAACTCACAGTCTCCCGGTTTCTAGCCCAGTGCCTTAACTACTACACCAAATTGGCTCAGCAAAAATATAGCTAGATGCCTATTTATTAAACATCAGCAAACACAGAGAAACCATTTACCTGGAAAAACAGGATAAAATGCAGGCAAAAACAGGGTAAGAGAGAGAGACCAGAGGGGAGTAGGAGTGAGAATGAATTTGTGCATCTCTATTATTCTTGCATATTTGGAAATAAGCAGGAGTGGAACTTGACCTAAAAGTGGCGTTATCATTTAAGCAAGTCTCAACACAGTATTCCAAGATCCCTCACATACCAACCTTCCTGACAGCTGCTACTCACTGCAGACAACTAGAGAGATGGGAATATACCTATACCAGCTGAAAGCAGCCCATATGAGCTGGGCAGATCCCAGTCCCTACCATGTTAACAGTTGGGTCATTGCCAAAGTGCCACACATCACACAGATAGCAAGACATGTATAGGGAGAAGATGGCAAAACTACTACCATTTCAGATCAGAAAACAGAAACATAGTTGGAAATGACAGGAAAGCTGCATAAAAGTGACATATTCTTAAATAACAGTTAGCAAGACACCTTCCAACTGACATTAGGGAGACATACTGTATGCTTTATATAGTTTGTCCCAGTAGTAAAGAAAACCACAAGTGAGAAAGAATGCTTTTACAGTGGATTTGTGGCAAATAATAAAAAAGATAGCAAGGGAAATTGCTGTTTTACTGAGAATAATCATCATATTACTAAATAATTTTGTTAATGATTTAATTAGTGTTCAGTTTTTTCTACATAAACTGAAAATTCCATACATATTCTCTCCTTGAATTTTCTCCTCACTAAATTACCCGTGTGAAGGAGACTGAGCTGAGAGATATAACTTGTCCAAAGTCAAGAAATGAGCTTCCATGCCTGAACCAGGATTTTCCAAAGGAAAATAGTCAATTGTCAGTTAAGTGTATATGACTAATTTATGAACTCAATTTAAAACTATATTAATAAATATATTAAATGCATTTTCAAGTGTAAAGTTAGGTGATTAAAAAGTTTACTTATGATTAATGTGAACTACACATGAAAATAAACTTATAGCTAGATCAGAATTTCATGACTTGAAGATACCCTACCCACTTTGCTCTACCACTTTTCTGCTCACATTTAGAAGAGCAACCCTCAGACATTCCAGACTACTGAATGTGAACATTGACTAAAAAGGTTGCCGATTTAAGCCTAAATACCATTTTATCTGGAAAAGTAAAAATTAATGCAGTCACTATGGCTTTCAAAGCAGAAATCTAACTTATAACATACCACATAATATCTAATTTCACTGACATCTCCCTTATTTTTATTTGCTTGAATGAAAGCTAATTAAACATTAGGAAATGAAATTGTACATGTTTCTCATAATATTATACTGTAGTTTTTTAAAACAGTAAAAAGCTATGTATGTTTACTCACAGGCAAGTCCCACCTTGTTCTAGGTTGCTTACTTGATGTTACTTACACATTTGTAAATGTGTTTGGAAATACAGACTAAATATATATTAGAAGTATTCAGTAAAGTAGAAGCACTTACTGCATTGATTTTCAAATCTTGGAATTATTTGGCACATATTTATGGCTCAGGTTTATTACTCACAATCTGAATGAATAATTAAATGTCTTGTGATATAAACTCCAATAGAAAAGACTAGCATTTTCAACAACGGTGACTGACAAATAATTTCAATTTGTCATACACACCATAGCGGATGTCATGGGGTTCCCATCAATAAATAAAATGTCAAAGCAACAATAAGTAACAAACAAAATGGAGAAGAAAAAGTCTGATAGGCAGCTGAAGGCATAAAAATATCTTCATACTTGTAAATACTGACCACATGCTCTGAAACTGGTGGAGAATCTATATCATGCCGAGTTATAGAACCTAAAATAAGTAAAACAAAAGAAAGAAAATATAAGAGAAATCATATTAACAATAATTATTGGAAATGCCATAACAAAGAAGGAACATTTTATCATACAGTATGTGGTGGTTATATAAAAAAACTTTGAAGTATTAAAAAGAAATATATCAAAATATTCATAAAATTCTAAAAATAAAATTTGAACTGGAACTACAAATATCGCTATTATTCCAGAAAGCATAAATGAAAAATATCACAATTTACTAAAATATATGCTGACAGCTGCAAAAACAAATTTGGCACAACATTGGAAAAGAGGAACTTTGCTGACAATATCAGACTGGGATACCAAAACAGGAGAATATGCAGCAATGGCAAAATTGACAGTATATATCTATATATAATAGAAGTCTAGCCAAATTTAAGCAGGAGTGGCTCCCATACACATTACACATTATTACACATTACTACACATTACACCACGGGGCAAATTTAGATATTTGGAATATGTTTTTTAGGAATAAAGTTATGGGACTAATAAAAAAAATAGATGAAAGGATTTAAATAGATACTAGCAATAATCTTCAATGTTTAATGTAAAGTATAAATATCTAAGTTTTGGTTAGATCTTGGGGAAATGAAGGGAAGGGGAGAATGTTTTCTCAGAATTTTTTTTATTTAAGTCTTATTTATGCTCAGTTGTTTCTTTTTGTGTTATTCAACTGTAGCTATCCAATGTAGACCATTTTTCCTTTGTATTTCATTATTCTAAAAATATGCTGCTCAAAAAAATAAAGGGAACACTGAAATAAGACATCCTAGATCTGAATGAATGAAATATTCGTATTAATTACTCTGTTCATTACATAGTTGAATGTGCTGACAACAAAATCACACAAAAAGCAATGGAAATCAAATGTAAGCAACGCCTGGAGGTCTGGATGTGGAGTTACACTCAAAAATTAAAGTGGAAAAGAACACTACAGGCTGATCCAACGTTGATGTAATGTCCTTAAAACAAGTCAAAATGAGGCTCAGTAGTGTGTGTGGCCTCCACGTGCCTGTATGACCTCCCTACAACGCCTGGGCATGCTCCTGATGAGGTGGCGGATGGTCTCCTGAGGGATCTCCTCCCACACCTGGACTAAAGCATCCCCCAACTCCTGGACAGTCTGTGGTGCAACGTGGCGTTGGTGGATGGAGCGAGACATGATGTCCCAGATGTGCTCAATTGGATTCAGGTCTGGGGAACGGGCGGGCCAGTCCATAGCATCAATGCCTTCGTCTTGCAGGAACTGCTGGCACACTCAGCCACATGAGGTCTAGCATTGTCTTGCATTAGGAGGAACCCAGGGCCAACCGCACCAGCATATGGTCTCACAAGGGGTCTGAGGATCTCATCTCAGTACCTAATGGCAGTCAGGCTACCTCTGGCGAGCACATGGAGGGCTGTGCGGCCCCCTAAAGAAATGCCACCCCACACCATTACTGACCCACTGCCAAAACGGTCAAGCTGGAGGATGTTGCAGGCAGCAGAACTTCTCCACGGCATCTCTAGACACTGTCACGTCTGTCACATGTGCTTAGTGTGAACCTGCTTTCATCTGTGAAGAGCACAGGGCGCCAGTGGCGAAGTTGCCAATCTTGTGTTCTCTGGCAAATGCCAAACGTCCTGCACGGTGTTGGGCTGTAAGCACAACCCCCACCTGTGGACGTCGGGCCCTCATACCACCCTCATGGAGTCTGTTTCTGACCGTTTGAGCAGCCACACGCACATTTGTGGCCCACTGGAGGTCATTTTGCAGGGCTCTGGCAGTGCTCCTCCTGTCACTCCTTGCACAAAGGCGGAGGTAGCGGTCCTGCTGCTGGGTTGTTGCCCTCCTACGCCTCCTCCATGTCTCCTGATGTACTGACCTGTCTCCTGGTAGTGCCTCCATGCTCTGGACACTACGCTGACAGACACAGCAAACCTTCTTGCCACAGCTCGCATTGATGTGCCATCCTGGATGAGCTGCACTACCTGAGCCACTTGTGTGGGTTGTAGACTCCGTCTCATGCTACTAGAGTGGAAGCACCGCCAGCATTCAAAAGTGACCAAACCATCAGCCAGAAAGCATAGGAACTGAGAAGTGGTCTGTGGTCACCACCTGCAGATCCACTCCTTTATTGGGGATGTCTTGCTAACTGCCTATGCTTTCCGCCTGTTGTCTATTCCATGTGCACAACAGCATGTGAAATTGATTGTCAATCAGTGTTGCTACCTAAGTGGACAGTTTGATTTCACAGAAGTGTGATTGACTTGGACTTACATTGTGTTGTTTCAGTGTTCCCTTTATTTTTTTGAGCAGTGTATATTTTTTAAAAAGAAAATATTAACTGCAGATTGCTTACTTGTAAACTGTGGGTTTTTTCAGTGATCATCATACATGCATTCACATTGGGCAGGGAGGGTACGCCTCCACAGATCCAGTCCACTAAAACCACCTTAGTTTTTTATTGCTACTTGGCCCTAAGGTCATTATGGCAATATTGTTTGTCATGTGGGGAGGCAGCAGGGTGGTATGAATGCACCAGAATAACCACAATGACAAGTAACCAACTAACTGTTATTCTGGGTAGTCTCTGCATCATATTGATGGAAAATACAATTACCTGAAAGAGGTGGACTTCAAGAGGTGGACTGACAAAGAAAAGTACTGAGATTTGAATCATTCCTCAGCTAAAGAAAAATCTCTTTATCTTTCCACTAATCTAATAAATACAAACCTTTTTGTCTAAATGACTGGCCGGTGGTATCATAGCTTTTGTTCTGTACAGAATAGAGCTAGTGCCCTAAGTGCTTTTCTCATTCCCACCTGTGAAGTAGACATCATAACTATATCATTGACATATGGTAGTGCTGGAATTGCATGGTCAGTTAAAATAGGTGGGTGATGGGCTGAAACAGCAAGCGCTTGGATTATTGGATTTAGATATAGATTAAAAAGTAGTGGAGCTAATATGCAACCTTATCTTACACCTCTATAAGTTGGGACTGCTTTAGATAAATGTCCCCAAGGAGTACATCCAATTCTCAGGGGTGTATTTGAGTAAAGTGACTGAATAAGTAGGAGCACCCTTTTATCAATAGTGGAATGTCTCAGACTGTCCCACAGGTCAAAAGTTGACTTAAAATCAACAAACACTGCAAAAAGGGAACCTTGAGGGGGTACAGAATATTTTTCTGCCAAATGATGGAGAACCAAACAATGATCTAATGCTGATCGTTCCCCTCTAAATCCAGCCTGTTCTTCAGCAATGATATTTTAATTTTGTACCCAATCCACTAATTTTAGATATAAAAATCTGGCATAAAGTTTACTTATTGTGTTTAATAAACTAATAGGCCTATAATTTGTAGGGTTAAATCTATTTCCTTTATTTTTGTATAACAGTACAACAATAGCCTGATTCCAATCAGATGGAAATTGGTCTGTGTTGTTAATATGTGTGAATAAAGTGGCCAAAACTGGAGGCCAACAATGTTTGTTTTCCCTTATTAATTCTGGGGGGATGAAATCACCTCCAGATGCTTTACCTGGTTTTAATTGGGCAAGAAGATCTTTAACCTCAGCTATAGACACTGGTGGCCAATCCGGGAGGTCACATCTGAGATTACATCAGATTCCCTCTTAAAGATGTTACAGAAGTGATCCTCCCATTTATCTGCAGGTATTTGTGTGATAGGGCTAAAACGTATATCTATAAGGGTTGATTAAGCACCAAAACCAAGTGGAGTTCTTAACTTTTGCTGCTGAAATTAAATTCCTCCAATTCTCTCTTACAGCCTGCCTTTTCTTTATCTTCAAAAGGTCTTTATAATTTTTTTTCTGAACCTTAAGTAATTGAGAAGCACTCAAAGAATTTTCCTGACGAAAGGAGGTTATTGCATTTAAGAGAGCATTTTTAGCTTTGATGAAATCATTATGGTACCAAGGTTTTGACCTTTTATGTGCATAAACACCACTGGCTGTTGAAAACCTTGTCAGGGGGATTTGGAGATTAACAATAATTGACTGATGCTACTTGTTCATATGAATCAGCTGAGCAGATTTGGATGTTCATTTGAAGCAGGGGCTCTGAGTTCAAAAGCCCAGACAAAACTTCAGTCAGATCTTGAGACCATTTGTTTTGTATTTGTCCCTTTGTTATAATGTCAATAGGGCAGTGGGCTACTTCTAATGATTCAAGATTTGTCTTAGAATTAAAAAGATTACAAATAAACAGAAACAAATTATGAATGTACCTATAACAATAAGGGAAATTTGGTGGCTTCCGGTGGGGATAATGGCGGATTGAACAGGTTTTTCCGCAAGTTCCGTGGATTGATCTGGCAGCTGGCTTTTTTTGGGGGGGGGGGCTCAGGCAGGTTTTCCTGGAGCCCAGAAGAGTTCTTCAGGTTAAGGAGAACCCCAGGAATCACCCCTTGTGTCCTCTGGACGGCTGACCACAGCCAGAAGACCGTAAAATGGGGTTTTGCGTTCAACTAGTGAGTGATCCTCCAGCAAAGGAGATCGTTACCTTGTCGTGGTGCTGGAGCTTGAGCACCTCAATGAAACCATGAGCTAAACCGTGAAGGGACACCCAAGACGGGAAGGTCGTGGCAGAGAGGTCAGACTAAATACGATCCCTGGGGAAGGTAATGGCAACCCACCCCAGTATTCTTGCCGTGAAAACTAAATGGATCAGTACAACCAGAGATATGTCGGTATACCATCGGAAGATGGGACTCCCAGGTCGGAAGATGGTCAAAATGCTACTGGGGAGGAACAGAGGATACGTTCAACTAGCCCCAGATGTGATGACGCAGCTAGCTCAAAGCCGAAAGGACGGCTAGCGGCCGACGGTGCTGGTGGTGAACGACGAATCCGATGTTCTAAAGATCAACACACCATAGGAACCTGGAATCTAAGATCTATGAGCCAGGGCAAATTGGATGTGGTTATTGGTGAGATGTCAAGATTAAATATAGACATTTTAGGTGTCAGTGAACTGAAATGGACTGGAATGGGCCACTTCACATCAGATGACCACCAGATCTACTACTGTGGACAAGAGAACCACAGAAGAAATGGAGTAGCCTTCATAATTAATAATAAAGTGGCTAAAGCAGTGCTGGGATACAATCCAAAAAATGATAGAATGATCTCAATTCAAATTCAGGGTAAGCCATTTAACATCACAGTGATCCAAATATACGCCCCAACCACAGATGCTGGAGAAGCAGAAGTAGATCAGTTCTATGAGGATCTGCAGCACCTACTGGATAATACACCAAAAAGATGTTATTTTCATTACAGGAGACTGGAATGCTAAGGTGGGTGGTCAGACGACACCTGGAATTACAGGCAAGCATGGTCTGGGAGAACAAAATGAAGCAGGACATAGGCTGATAGAATTTTGCCAAGACAACTCACTGTGCATAACAAACACTCTCTTCCAACAACCTAAAAGACGACTTTATACATGGACTTCACCAGATGGTCGACACCAAAATCAGATTGACTACATCCTTTGCAGCCAAAGGTGGCGGACATCTATACAGTCGGTAAAAACAAGACTTTGTTTTTGATCATACCCATTTTTGCCTGGAATTTACCTCCAATGTTTCTAATTTTCTGGAAGAGGTCTCTTGTCCTTCCTATTCTATTGTCTTCTTCCACTTCCGCACATTGCTTGTTTAAAAATAATTCCTTATCTCTTCTGGCTAACCTCTGGAATTTTGCATTTAATTGGGCATATCTCCCCCTATCACTGTTGCCTTTTGCTTTCCTTCTTTCTTGGGCTACTTCCAGTGTCTCAGCAGACAGCCATCTTGCCTTCTTGGTTTTCTTTTTCTTTGGGACGTTTTTTGTTGCCGCCTCCTGAACAATGTTGCGAACTTCTGTCCATAGTTCTTCCGGGACCCTATCTACTAAATCTAGTCCCTTAAATCTATTCTTCACCTCCACTGCATATTCCTTAGGAATATTAGTGAGCTCATATCTAACTGATCTCTGGGTCTTCCCTATTCTCTTTAGTCTGATTCTAAATTGTGCAATAAGAAGTTCGTGATCTGAACTACAGTCAGCTCCAGGTCTTGTTTTTACCGACTGTATAGATGTCTGCCACCTTTGGCTGCAAAGGATGTAGTCAATCTGATTTCGGTGTCGACCATCTGGTGAAGTCCATGTATAAAGTCGTCTACATTAACCTTAATTTTATGGTACCATAAAAAACCATGCCACCCAAATCTTTGATCATGTCTTCCAGTTCTAAAATCCTCTTATTTCTCAGTAACACCTATTCTTTCATCCAACCCAAACAGCAGGCTGCAAAATGCAGTTTCAAATCAGGCAGTCCCAGTCCCCCTCGTTCCTTTGCATGGATCAATGGGAAAATCTGTGTACTGAAATTTACATTATGTTACAATTTAAAAGAAAACTTTTATAAAATGATGTACCATTGGTATATGACACCAGAAAAACTTTCTAGAGTGTATAAAGGTACCTCAAATTTATGTTGGAAATGTGGAAAACATGAAGGGTCATTTTATCATGCTTGGCGGACTTGCAAAAAAAAAGCTAGAAAATTTTGGGTTCAAATACATAGAGTAATAGAATTTTAAAGACTAATATTCAACTGAAACCAGAGCTTTTCTTGCTGGGACTAATGGACAGACAACTAGAAAAGACTTATGGACAATTGTTTTTGTACATGGTAACCACAGCAAGATTATTATATGCACAAAGATGGAAAGACTCTGAAATAGCTACAATGGAGGAATGGTTGGTGAAGATGACAGAATTTGCAGAGATGGAAAAAATTAACTTGTTTAATTAGAGAAAAGACAGTAACTACATTTGTCAGTAACTGGAAACCCTTTATGGATTTTTTGCTGAAAACGGAAAAAATGTACTTGTGATTTATGGGTTTGATGATTAGAAAGGGTAGATTATGGAAAGAAGGGAGCTATAATGTAACCACAGAAAAAGAGGATAAAATTTGAATGCATTTATAACTGCTGTATAGAAGATCAGAAGACATTTTTTAATATTTTGTCTTTGTCTTTTTGTCTATTTCTCTCCTTTCTCTTTCATTTCTTTATTCTTTTCTCATCACTTTTTTTACTTTATTTTCTTTTTCCTTTAAATGTTTTTATTCTGTAAAAATTTCTTCAATAAAAATTAATTAAAAAAATAATTCACAGAAAGTAATTCTGAGAGTGCCTTGGACTGCAAGAAATCAAACCACTCCATACTCCAGGAAATGCCTTGCATTACCATTACCACTATAAAGAAATGGCAACTACTGGAGAAGGACTGGAAATTCATATTGATCAATCACCTGCTTATATTCTTCCAATTTGTTCCTATTTAACACAAATGGAGTATTTTGGGGAAGAGGAGACTCAAATTTTCAGCAAACAGTTATGTAGATTTTGATGCCTACTTTTATCCTGCATTCAGAGTCACATTCTAGTCTGGGTTTGTCATTCCTTTTGACTTAGACCAGGCATGAGCAATCTCAGGGTATCCAAAGGTTGCATTTAACATGAAGGGGGGCAATTCAGAGTCCTAAATTTAGTCAGGCCCCATCACATATATGGGTGGGGCTGCAGTCTGGGAGCATTTTGTTTATATAATACAGCCTTTCTCAATCTTTTGACCCCGGAGGAACCCTTGAAATATTTTTCAGGCCTCGGGGAACTCCTGCACATTCAGGCTCAAATATAGGCCAGAAGTTACAAAATTATTATATTTGTTTCACGTGTAGGCCTGTAACAGTGTTACAGAGAGAGAGCCAGTTTGGTCTAGTGGTTAAGGCAATGGGCTAGAAACCAGGAGCCTGTGAGTTCTAGTCCCGCCTTAGGTATGAAAGCTGGCTGGGTGACCTTGGGCCAGTTGCTCTCTCTCAGCCCAACTCACCTCACAGGGTTGTTGTTGTGGGGAAAATAGGAGGAGGAAGGAGTATTAGGTATGTTCGCTGCCTTGAGTTATTTATAAAAATAATAAAGGTGGGATAGAAAACAAACAAACAAACAAATTAATAAAATATTCTTATATGCCAAATCTTAACCATGCAAGCCTACCATATCATTTAACCATGCAAGCCTCCACTATGTGTTTTGTAATAATAAAAGGTAAAGGTTCCCCCACACAGTCGTGTCCAACTCTAGGGGCCAATGCTCATCTCCGTTTGTGAGCCGAAGAGCCAACGTTGTCCAAAGATGCTTCCGCGGTCATGTGGCTGGCATGACACGCATGGAACGCTGTTACCTTCCCACCAAAGTTGTACCTATTTATCTACTTACATTTGCATGCTTTCGAATTGCTAGGCTGGCAAGAGCTGGGGCGAGTGCGGGAGCTCACTCTATTACACGGGGCTAGGGTCTCGAACCTCCGAACATGCGACCTTCCGATCCACAAGCCTGGTGTCTTAACTGCTGAGCCATCGCGCTCTCTTTTTGTAATAATTTTTGTAATAAATTTATATAATGTAATAAATTTTTGTAATAATACAGTAAAGTAAAAATCGATTGATTTGATTATGTGCCATCAAGTCGATGTTGACTCTTAGAGACCACATAAATTTTATCTAGGAGGGGTATAATCAAACAAACAAAAAATATCAACTTACCTTGAATTGCTGGGCCCCAAGCAAATAAGTAGTACCAACTCAGATGGAGATCTACAATAGTTTCATCTCTGGGAACCTTCACTGGACGCTTAAATCGACATGTGACACGGTTGTTTTCAAAAACACCTTCTTCATCTCTGGCAGGGTTTCTCTGGATCTCTTTTGCCCACTGACCAACATTGTAGAAGTGATGTATTCTGACTCTTCCATTGTCATCATGAACACAGGCCATGACATCATCTCCACCCTAAATTGAGAAATTAACTAAGAATTCCACTGTACCATCAACTCTACAGGTAGTCCTTGCTTAGCGACCATTCATTTAGCAACAGTTTGGACTTACAACGGTACTGGGAAAAATGACTTGCAGCCGTTCCTCACACTTACAACTGTCACAGCATCCCCACCGTCACATGATCACGATTTGGGCACTTGGCAACTGTTCGCATTTATGACCATCGCAGCATTCCACAGTCAAGTGATCGCCATTTTTAACCTCCCCAGCCAGCTTCCAGCAAGCAAAATCAATGGGAACAATTCAGTTAACAACCATATGATTCACTTAATGACCACGGTGATTTGCTTAACGGCCACCGCACAAAAGGTCGTAAAATCCAGTCAGATTTGCTTAGTGACCGCATTGCTTAGTGACTGAAATTCCAGTCCCAATTGTGGTAATTAAGTGAGGACTAGCTGTACTGGAGATAATCAGATAATCTTGGCATAAGTGATCTCAATATTGGGGGATGAGTCAGATTATAGATAAAGATCAAACTGCTGAGATTTCTGTAGTAAGATATTGTAATGGTCTGTGAGAATGTCCTTGAGAGACAGGAGGAGCAGCAGCAGCAGACTAGGCAATGGTCAGATAAGAGGCAACTTAGCCCACAGAAGCAATGGGAGCATGGCAAACGTCTCAGAAGGGACCCTCCCTAGTTTCTTGGGCTGTAAAGGTGAGAGGGGAGAGATGTACTTTTAGACTTGCAAGATTCTTTTACAGGTAGTCCTCACTTAACAACCCTAATTGGGACCAGAATTTTAATCGCTAAGCAAAGCGGCCGTTAAGGGAAACAACTTGTGACCGCACTGTTTAGCGATGGCAGTTCTAGTAGTCCCAGTTGTGGTCGTTAGGCAAAGACTGTGCTGTCGTCAGGTGAGGATCTCATGCTTCTCCTGCCCTGCCGCACTCGCCTCCACTTCAACTCCTCCAACCCACCTATCTCCCCCACCATCTCTGCCCTTTTGGCTGCTCTGCACTCCACCACTCCCATCTACCCCTGCCACCCCATGCTGCCCCCAGCTGACCTTCACAGTCTTCTTCCCAGGGCCGCAACGAGGGATGGCAAGTGGGGCATGTGCCCCGGGCGCCGTGCTGGGGGGGGCGCCAAAATGACAAAATAGTATTTGTATACTGACTGTTTCCTGGCACGATCGCCGATAGGGTGCAGCATGCAACGGCGGGGGACCGCCCCCGCCAGCGGTGATTGGCTGTGGGGCAGCATGGAGACAGGCCAGCTGGCCCGCCCCTGCCCCGAGGAGGCCGAGCGGCTCTCACACACGCTCACCATTGGCCAAGGCCACAGCCAATCTGCATCCACCAATCACGGCCCTCAATCCCAGCCTGCCTCTGCGCAGGTGCGCCCTGGCAGCCAAGCCAAGCACTTCTGCAGAGGCGCCTCTTCCCACCTGCCGTGTGTGCTTGATTCACCGGCGCTCGCCACGGAGGGAGGGAGGCACAGGGCGGTCCTGCCACTCCGATGCTCCAGGGGGGCCATTGCCCAGAGCAGCCCCCGAGCCGCTGGGCTGCACGGTGGGCCAGCGGGGGCACTCCTGGGGGTAAGGCAGCATTACTCAGCCACGCCGGGGCTGCCCCTGGAACCCTCCCCTGCCCCATCCATGCCGGCCGGCGGGAGCCCTGGCGCCCCCAGGGATGGGGAGGATCCCCTTCCCCACATCCCACCGCACTGCTGCTCCCCACAGGGGACAAGGGACTCGACCCTGCGGAGGGGCATGGATTCCATGGGGGGGCGCGGAATCCATGTTTGCCCTGGCTGACACAGACCCTAGTTGCGGGCCTGCTTCTTCCTCCCGCAGTGCCTGGTCAAGGCAGCTGCTGGTCCTTCAAGGGAGGAAGAAGACGGTGAAGGTCAGCTGTGAGTGGTGGGGGGTGGCAGGGGTAGGCAGTGGCGGCGGAGTGCAGGGTGGCCAAAAGGGCAGAGATGGTGGGGAGACAGGCAGGTATCGCTAAGGCCTTGCAAGGCCTTGCGAAGGACCAGCAGCTGCTTCGACTGGATGCGCCTTGTCAGCAGCGGGAGGAAGAAGACAGCAAAGGTCAGATGGGGGCAGTAGGGATAGGCGGAAGCAGGGTGCAGGGTGACCAAAAGGGCAGAGATGGGGGGAGATAGGTGGGTGAGGGGAGTTGAAGTGCACGCTGCGGTTGTAAATGGGGAGGCTGCCAAGTGCCCAAATTTTGTTCACATGACCGTGTGGGGTGCTGCAACGGCTGTAACTTTGAAGACTGGTCATAACTACTATTTGTTCAGCGCCGTCGTAACTTCAAATGGTTGCTGAACATCATTAAGTGAGGACTACCTGTACTATAACTATAAAGGTAGTGTTAATAGCCAGGGTTGGTGCTTCTTGTCTGGACAACTTCTAAGGACTGATAGATATAACTTGGGTTATATTCATCTTCTTCATCTGCTGATATTAAGCCCACTTTTTTCTTCTCCTTTTTTCTGGGGTGTCATTCCCTGCTCTTTCTGAGTTTCATGAATCTAACAACGTATACAATAATCAAAATAAACTCAACAAATTTGCTGTTGGTAGGCACAATTTGCTTCCTTAACTAGTGTACTTAATAAAGGCCACAAGATTTGATGGGGTGGGGATGAGGCGTACCCGGGGCTGGGGGCTGGCGCTGGCTCATACCAGCTCACAAGAGCTGATTGTTCAATTTTCTGGAATTTTGTGAGCCAGCTGAGAGCAGAGCTAAGCCACGATACCTAGTGTGCCGATCAGCTGTATGGCAGCTAGCACAGCAATGGATGTGGAGCCAGAGCTAGTTGTTAAACACTAAGACACCACTCTCCTTGTGGACAAAGCTGATTAGTTTCATTGACAGTGGGAGGGAGGAAGGGAGGGCAGGCCTAGGAATATTCAGGTACCTAGAAAGAAAGTATGATAAAAGTTCCTTATGTGTGACTGTTGAAGCAACAAGGAATTGCAGAAAGAACAGGAGGATCCCCTCAGTCAAGTGTGGTACAGATAAACCTTTCATAAAAAATCTTTTTGAGTATAGAAGGTTTTTAACTGAGCTTTGGGGAAGGTACAGAACCATATTTGTCATGGCCAGAGACCATCAAGGTTTATTGATTAAGTGAACCACCATCTAGGCATCACCCCCTTCACTGGTTATCACATTTCTGCCATTCCACCTCATCATTACAGCTGTGCAAAATGCTACATGATACCAGATTGCTACACTTTGTCATTCTTTTTATTCCTATGTCCTTCCTATCCCCAAGAAAAAGCAGCCATTACTTGAGCAGGGAACACATTCTTACCATTTTCTTATCTGAGGAAAATCCTACAGCTACCCAGCCATCAGCCTCAGCACTCAATTCAAACTCTATGTCAGCTCCTATTCTGCGGTAACTGAGAAAGTAGTCACATGTGTCTGCACTGCATCCAGGTTTACCATACCTATATGTGATAAAGGAAACAGAAACAATTCAAAAGACTTCTATTTACAGCTAAACAACATGATATTGACAATTATTTCAAGGAAATCTTATACCAAGTGTGCAGCTGCTGCTGCAGCTAACTTTCTCCCCATTTAAGTTTTTATTGTATTATCTGTTACAGTTTTTACTCGTTTTTTCTTGTTTTACTATTCTACACATCAGTTCCTGTTTCATCTGCTTATCTGAGGATGGGAAGAAAATTAAAAATATCACAAAATGATCCCAGACGCTTTGATTTCTACAAAACTAGCCAAAGCAATCAAAAACTGAGCAAAGCATCTGATAAAAAAACATAAAGTATATATAATTTAATACATTAAATTATTTTCCAATAGTGAACAACAATGAGGTGCTGGAACCACAATTGGTGCTGGAACCAGAGTTAGAAAAGCAACATCCTACAGTACTCTCCTCTGTTGGAACAATAGATACAGTATATAACAAGAGTGCTTCTGCTTCTGCACTCTTGTCAGCTGCTCCAATAGATATAGTTACTACCTCTCAAATATCATTTGGAAGATCTCTTGGAGAGCTCACTTCATTTAAATTATGAACAGAAGCAGTACCTCTTACCAGCATAAAATGTTATGAATAATTTTTAATAATTAGCAGCAGTAAGTAGAAATATTTACTTGTTAAAATATCACTTTGAAGTCTTTACACAAAAATACTCAGAAGGCTGAATCCTTTTACCCTTAAGTTTTTCAAGTTGGCACACCAAATAACAATAAAGATGTAAGTCTATGAAGGTTCTCAGTCATCCAGGTGGAATTGTCTGTAGCTTGAATCATGTCAACTGGATTTCTATTTTCTTAGTAGAAACGTTTCGCTCCTTATCCAAGGAGCTTCTTCAGTCTGAGCAAAGTTGGTAAGGGAATCCTAAATATGTTCCTAGGTAGCTGTGTGACCTTACACCTGGGGCTAGGTCATGGTTATATTGAGATGTAATTTTTAAGTCCTTTTATCATCTAAAGGAGGGTCGTTAAAATCACCATGCTGCTGTTGAGCTTCTGAAATGGTCTTAATCTTCCTAGGCACAGAAGACAAAACGGGGAGGAAGATGGGGGAGAGTTTGTGCCTGAGGCCCCCACCTCTATTCAAGGAAGGATTTTCCAAGTTGGCATAAATGGATTCCTTGACCCCTCTCTCAAACCACCTATCTTCTCTGTCTAAAATGTGAACATTAATGTCCTCAAATGAGTGTCCTTTTTCTTTTAGATGAAGATAAACTGCTGACTCTGGTCCTGTGGTGTTATTTCTCCTGTGTTGGGCCATCCTCCTGTACATAGGTTGTTTGGTTTCTCCAATGTAGAGTTCAGAGCACTCCTCACTGCACTGGATTGCATAAACTACATTGCTTTTCTTGTGTTTTGGAGTTTGATCTTTGGGGTGTACAAGCCTCTGTCTCAGTGTGTTGGTGGGTTTGAAATATACAGGTATGTGGTGTTTGCCAAATATCCGTTTTATCTTTTCAGACACGCCAGCCATGTAAGGAATGACCAGGTTCTTTCGTTTACTCTGAGTCTCAGCCCTATCTGTCGCTGTTAACACCACTTATTTCACATACAGAGGTGACTTTTACAGACAAAAACACGGCTGTGCCATGGGTTCTCCTGTGTCACCCATTGTGGCCAATTTATACATGGAAGAAGTGGAGAAGAAAGCACTCAACACATTCCAGGGAACGGTGCCCACCCACTGGTTTAGGTATGTGGATGACACCTGGGTCAAAATCAAGGCCCAGGAAGTACAGGCCTTCACGGACCATATAAACACTATAGATGCCAACATTAGCTTCACCAGAGAAGACACCAAGGACAACAGACTGGCATTCCTAGACTGTGAAGTCCTCATTGGGACCGGTGGCAAGCTAGAAATAGGGATCTACAGGAAACCCACACACACAGATCAATATCTGATGTTTGACTCCCACCATCCACTGCAGCACAAACTAGGAGTCATCAGGACATTGTCACACAGAGCAGAAACCATCCCCACCTCCATGGATTCCAAAAAGAATGAAAATCAGCACCTGAGAACAGCCCTAAAGGCCTGTGGATATCCAAATTGGGCCTTCACCAAATCTAAATCTACGAGACCTAAAACAGCGACAGATAGGGCTGAGACTCAGAGTAAACGAAAGAACCTGGTCATTCCTTACATGGCTGGCGTGTCTGAAAAGATAAAACGGATATTTGGCAAACACCACATAACTGTATATTTCAAACCCACCAACACACTGAGACAGAGGCTTGTACACCCCAAAGATCAAACTCCAAAACACAAGAAAAGCAATGTAGTTTATGCAATCCAGTGCAGTGAGGAGTGCTCTGAACTCTACATTGGAGAAACCAAACAACCTATGTACAGGAGGATGGCCCAACACAGGAGAAATAACACCACAGGACCAGAGTCAGCAGTTTATCTTCATCTAAAAGAAAAAGGACACTCATTTGAGGACATTAATGTTCACATTTTAGACAGAGAAGATAGGTGGTTTGAGAGAGGGGTCAAGGAATCCATTTATGCCAACTTGGAAAATCCTTCCTTGAATAGAGGTGGGGGCCTCAGGCACAAACTCTCCCCCATCTTCCTCCCCGTTTTGTCTTCTGTGCCTAGGAAGATTAAGACCATTTCAGAAGCTCAACAGCAGCATGGTGATTTTAACGACCCTCCTTTAGATGATAAAAGGACTTAAAAATTACATCTCAATATAACCATGACCTAGCCCCAGGTGTAAGGTCACACAGCTACCTAGGAACATATTTAGGATTCCCTTACCAACTTTGCTCAGACTGAAGAAGCTCCTTGGATAAGGAGCGAAACGTTTCTACTAAGAAAATAGAAATCCAGTTGACATGATTCAAGCTACAGACAATAAAGATGTAACTTAATCACCAATGACCCAACCCTGATTTTCCCTTCGCCTTGTTACACCTCTGAGTCCTAATTATGGCTTCATGAGATGTCAGGATATTATTCCCCTTATACACCTACAAGATTTATGCTTCCCAACAAATTATCTAATAAATCATTAATTTATAGCCTGGTGCTGGAGCACATAAGGGGAGTTGAAATGTTTTCCATCAGTACAACACTTCTTTTCAGCCCATCCTGATGATATATCTAATAGGCAACAGGCCCTTCAAAATTCATTATTTATTTATTTATTTATTTATTTATTTATTTATTTATTTACTTACTTACTTACTTACTTACTTACTTACTAGATTTGTCACCGCCCATCTTACTTACTTACTTACTTACTTACTTACTTACTTTATTAGATTTGTCACCGCCCATCTCCTCCCAGCAGAGGGACTCTGGGCGGTTATGCTCAACTTTAAGGATACTTTCTTTGTGGTTCCACTAGGGGAGCATCTGTGGTTGATCCCTCAGATTGACATTATCAAAGCAATGTATCAAATACTTCCATGGAACACTGCAGGTTGAAATACATTTCATTTTCATATTTGATATTCTTATTTCTGGAAATTTGGACAACAGTAGGTATTAATGTTTTTGCTTTGTATGTTCTGAAAGCTTCTCCCACTGTCAAGAATGGTACTATTACAGGCAGCCTTGCATTACCTATTTCCACTAGACTATGAGCTAAGCTGATTGAACTAGGCATCTGCCAGTACTTTGTATACATCTCTGATAATTTAAAGATGTTATGTAACCATGCTGGTTTGTGTCTAGCCTTATTAGTGAACATATTCTTTATTTGCATCCTTAATGGAACAGTAGAGAATTATCTTTATGGGGAGACTACTCACCGGATGGGCCAGAAAGTCAACGTTCTGGATTTTGTTACTGTCTTTCAAAGTCGATTGAATTTGTTTGGTTGTTTAAAGGAGGGTAACCAATTTGACAGTGACCACATGTCAGTGATGTTGTTGTGGAAATCTTCTGTCTGAAATGTATAGATGGGAACTACCTTTCAAGACAATCTCTTAGCATTAAGCGGGTTGACTGTAGATAGTCCCTAGCATGAGCAAGCAGGTCTCCAATCTCTTGGTTTCAGATAATTTTCTCTATCATCATATAATAATGCTGTCTGCTGACTCACCCATGTAGGTTTTAGAATAATTTCAGGTGTTGTGACAATTATGGCAGAAGTTGCTTGCAAACACTAATTTAGGTGGAACTTTTCTTTCTGCTTCTAGCTTTAAAGAACTGCTTGATTAAGAGTGTATCACTTAAACACACACGCACATTTATAAGTTCAGCAGACCTACATGCTGTACTGAAACATGCCATACTGATACAGAAAAGGCAGTATAAAGCTCTGTTGAGAGAAAAGAGAGATGCATTGAGAAGCCTGGGACCAACTTATTGAGGTCTCTAGATCAGACTTTCTCAACCTTTTGACCCTGGAGGAACCCTTGAAAAATTTTCAGGCCTTGGGATTCCGGTGAGAATATGGCAGACTGAGCAGCTGTGCCCTCAAGATCCGCAAGCAGAACTGGCATCGTGGCAGTTTTTTCGGGCTTAGGCTGGTTTCTCCTGTAGCCCAGAGCTTTTTTTCTGGATTAAGGAAAAAGCTTGGAATCGACCCACTCGTCCTCCAGACAGCGAGTTGTAGCCAGGAGATTGTGGACAGCGTGTGCGATCGACGGGTAAAGACTTCGCCGGGAGGCTGGGATTTCATCTTTTCCGAGCCGCGCTGCAGCCCTTAGAGGGACAGTAAGCCCTGCCTTCTCATTTCTAAAACACCCAATTTATATATATTTTTTAAGTTTTAAACCCT
Source organism: Charina bottae (assembly GCA_023362775.1). NCBI lineage: Eukaryota > Metazoa > Chordata > Lepidosauria > Squamata > Charinaidae > Charina > Charina bottae. Next base: position 2,520,765 of record JALMGJ010000028.1, on the reverse strand, counting down.
AAGAGAGGCTTTCTACAGTAAGAAGAAATGGACGCTCTTGGTGCTTATCATTATTTCTGGATTACTTTTAAAAATCTTTTTTAAGTTTTGGCTTGCTTTCCCGTTCAAGGATTAAGGAAGACTAAGAGTAAATAATTGCCTTCCTGTTATTATTTTTGTACTGAATTTGAAGGATTGAATATTTTCCTACACGTTGGATTTCTCGTTTTTAATTCTTAGTTTTCTGTTCACTTTCCTTGAGATCTGCTTGTTAGTACACCTTTTTCTGTTTCAATTTCATTTGGAAACTTTGTATCAATTTATTAACTCAACTCCTATCTACGTGAATCAAATATCTAAGGGGCGTCATAATCTACTGCCTGAAATATGGAGGATTTTAGGGAGGTTTTTTCAGTTTCATCATGAGCGTAAGCAGTCCTTTAAAGAGATTTTTTTCAGAGTGTTGTCAAGCTATTCTGCAGAATATATGGGACACTGGGGAAGAGATTATTTCTAAAGTGTATCATCCGGCTGAAGATGTTATGGAGGAAGAAGATCTTGGCAAAGATGGAGATGTTCTTGTTGTCAGTGACACTGAAGTAATGCCAGGCGAAGACTACATCTTGGTGTTGAATGGGGTTAAAGCGACAGTCTGAACTGCAGATTATAAAGAGTTTTGTTTTTCTGGGGAAATATTATGTCTTTCTGAAGGATTGTTATGAGAGAGAAGAGAATATGTTTTGTGGGAGTTTTTTACTGAGAGGTTTGAATTTTTAAGGGGGGCAGCTGGGCATTTTGATTTCTACAAGAAAAATGCCTTGAGTGTAATTGGGAGATATGTAACTGCTTTAGTTTATTTTGAAGTGGGGTAAAAATTTAAGAATGTATAATTGGATTGATAATGAGGTTATTATGATTTCATTTCTTTTTAATGACTTTGTTGTTGTTGTTCAGTCGTTCAGTCGTGTCCGACTCTTCGTGACCTCATGGACCATAGCACGCCAGGCCTTCCTGTCCTCCACTGTCTCTCGGAGTTTACTCAAATTCATGTTCATTACATCGGTGATGCTATCTAACCATCTCATCCTCTGCCGTCCCCTTCTCCTTTTGCCCTCAGTCTTTCCCAGCATCAGGGTCTTTTCCAGTGAGTCCTCTCTTCTCATTAGGTGGCCAAAGTATTTGAGCTTCAGCTTCAGCATCTGTCCTTCCAATGAGCAGTCAGGGTTGATTTCCTTTAGGATTGACTGGTTTGACCTCCTTGCAGTCCAAGGGACTCTCAAGAGTCTTCTCCAGTCATTCTTTAATGACTTGGATTAAGATTTATTGGAATTTTTTAAAGGTTTGTTTGGTTTGCAAGATTTATTAGATATCTATAAGATATAATAATTATTATTTGATTTTTAGGTTTAATAGGGTTAAGAATATTGTAGTATTATTAATTATAAAAGCAGACAATTATCGTGGACAGAAATATATAGTGATAGGAAGGAAATAATTAAATGGAAGTTGTTTTATGGGGGAGGGAAGTTGATATATATATATATACAGTGTGTGTGTATATATATATATATATATATTCTTTATATAAGGGGAAGGCGCAATTGCATTAGTGATTTGTATATGTGCTAATGGAAGGATTTATTTATTTATCGTATTTATACCCCGCCTATTCCCTCCCTAACGGAGGACTCTAGGCGGCTTACATACATATATATATATTTCATTAACATTTCATACCTATACAATTTCATTTAAATCGCGCGCTAAGGAAAGGGGTAAGGGAACCGACTCTTCCGTGGCTTGGAATTTATATATCATCATTTATAGAAATGATGTGAACTTGGTTTGATATAGAGTAAGGGATTGATTAGAGAAATTGCTGTATATTCTTTCTGTTCAAAGTCGGAAGTCACCTCTTTATGTAATCTTTACAAAAATTTTCTTGTGTTTCACCTTTTTAGTTTTCTTTTTTCCTTTTTTAGTTTTTTTGTAGTTTTTATCTTTCTTAAACTTAATAAAATTCTTATTTAAAAAAAAGAAATATTTTTCAGGCCTTGGGGAACCCCTGCACATTCAGGCTCAAATGTAGGTGAGAAATTACAAAATTATTATATTCATTTCATGTGTAGGCCTATTAACAATGTTCTTAAACTAAAAATAAAGAATGAAACTTACCTCTTTAATGTGAAGTTGCCCAAATTTGAAATATTTTTTAAAATAAATCATGATCTCTTAGGGAACCCCTAGTGACCTCTTGCAGAACCCTAGGGTTCCACGGAACCCTGGTTGAGAAACCCTGCTGTAAAATCTGTAGATCAAAGGATGCTGTAGATCAAAGGATGTGTCTCCTAGGTCCCACCAAATGATATTGCTTGATCTGGAGCATGCCAACCCTGTCAGATCTTACTGGATGAGCAGAGGCAATTAGAGATAGGCAATTCCACAAATAGCCAGGCTCTATGCCATGAAGGGTTTATAGGTGACAACGAGCACTTTGAATTGCACCCAGAAATTCACTGGCGACCAGTACAGCTCACAAAGCAGCAGTAATACATGGGCATACCAAGGTGTACTGATAACTATTTGCATTGCTGCATTCTAGACTAGCTGCAGTTTCCAAGTGGTTTTCAAGGGCAGCATTGCAGTGAATCCAGACAGGAGGTGACTAAGGCATGAGTGACAGAAAGAACGGCCATCCAAGTCAGAAATGGACACAATCTTTGCACACGATGGCAAAAGCCTCTGAACCATGGCTATCAACTCTTTGAGGTATGCCAGGTCAAGAAACAAACAATGCAGAGATTCCAGGCATGCTATTTCATTGTTATAGGAATATTAATAGAATCTTGAAAGCCTGTCCCAAACCTCCACTACCCGTTTTTAAAGACCACAAGATCAAGGCAGGGCTGGTCTGAGTCTCTTTCTCATGCTTTCTATTTTCCCAGGACTGAGCAACTGTTTCCTGTCTCTTACCTCCTTCTCAAGGCCACAGCTAAATTCCTCTATACCTGCCACTTGCTTATCCAACAGGAGCCATGAGTTTAGGAGGACCCACAAATTAAGTACTGGATAATGCAACCCTATCCAGAACCAAAAATGGAAGATCTCCAGCTCCAGATACTCCAAATCTATGATCACTTGGTCTTGCTAGCATTGAGCCTGAGCCTATTCTTCCCCATCTAGGTCCCTGCAGCCTCCAGACACTGAGACGGAACCTCAGCAACATTGCTTAGCTAACCAAGAGCTGTGATTTTTTAAATTTTGTATCATCAGTATGCTGACAGATGACCACATAGATGTAGAAGTTAAATAGGACTGGAGAGAAAACCAAACCCTTAAGCACCCCACAAAGCAAGGGCTGAGGACTAGACCTCTTTCCCCCCCTCTACAGTGACTGGAGGCAGTCCTGGAGAAAGGAGAAGCACCGCAATACTGTGCCTCCCATTCCCCTACTCCACTTCCTTGTGTTCCCAGTAACACACGAGGGAGATAAGATTGCTACTGGATAGGGTGCTGGACTCTGCAGAAGCTTCAGGACTCAGACTAGCAGACAACTTGGCCAACATCCTGATCCTGTTCCCGCTGCTGCTTCCTTATGGCTTCCAGTTGCTCCAGCACTCTGGCATACTGAGGCCAGGCATATCCAGGTTGCCACCATTGCCACCACTGAGCAGTCAATAGCAGTTGCTCTCACTGCTGCCAGACAAGTTCTCACTGCCACCAAGCAAGCACTCACAGCCATCACCCAACAGCCCATGACATTGCAGCTAATCAGCAGTGCCTCCAGGCAAGTGTGCACCACCACAAAACAACTGATCAGCAGCACTGCTGTTGCTGCCACTGCCAGTAAGAAAAGACCTTTGTTACTGTCTGGATATGTATAGAGTGGGTACCTGTTTCTGCTCTAATCGCAGGTGCTGACGTGTTTTTATCAACTCCTAGTATACTTCTTTAAAAGCGGGTTTGAACATATTCAAGTGCGGCAGAATTTGTAAGACCCCATACTTCCACACCATAAGTCAACATTGGGACAATATTTGCTCTAAATACTTTCAGAATAGGGGTCAAAGTGCCGGGATATTTATAGTTATGCAGTTTAGATAGACATTTGGCACAGACCTCAGCCTTCCCTGCGGTCCTTCTGAAATGATTGTCCCAGGCTCCAGTATCAGTAAAAACCACTCCTAAATAAGTGAAAAAATTCACTTGTTCTATAGGCTCCCCATTTATTTGCCATTTATATTTCATCCTTTTTCTTTTACTAAAAACCATCACTTTAGATTTAGACTTATTTATAGTTAAAGAGTTATGAACACAATAGACATTCAACTTTTTCAGGAGTCTTCTCAGGCCGACTTGTGAATGTGCCATCAAAATCATATCATCTGCGGACTTTCACTTCCGGGTGTTGGAGTGAGTGGAGCGACGAACCGAGGCTCCTTGTCTCGTTTCCGCGGTTTTCCATTTGCGGCAATTAAAAAGAAAAAAATCACCGAAAAATCACCCTCGAAGAGAGGGTGAGCAGAAGATTTACCACAAGGGTTGCCGGATTCGCCGCTCTCTACCGACCCCCGTATTTCCACCACGGGGGAAGGGAGATTGAAGCGGCGAAAGGCGGCTGGAATTACCATGAAGCTCTGTGGAAGCCGTGAATCTGAATAAGATAAGTAGCTCCTCACCCAAGCTTTTAGATGCACTTTTTAGTTTTAAATATTATTTGCCTTATTAAGCTCTAAGATTTATCTCTGGACTTGATATACTGTATAATTGCTTGTGGTTTATTCTTTCCTGTCAAAGACTGTTAAAAGGTGGGAATGAAAAGCTAATTGACTTTACCACAAATGAAAGTGATTTCCCTTTTACTTTTACTTTGATTTAAACTTTCTACTTATTGGCAATTGAATACATTTTTATTTTGGAATTATTTTACTTGGATTTTGATTTCATATGGAATAATTAATACTCTGCCTTTTATTCTTTTTTGGTGATTTCTGCTGGGAAAAAACTTTTTTTTTCTTTTATAAGCCCTTTTTTAAATTTTTATGCTTTGTTTGGATTTTTTTATATAGAAATTTGACTCCTTAATATGTGCTTTGGGTGAAGAAGTTAATTGGATTATTGCAGCCTTTCTTTATATACTTTATATAATTCTTTTTTACTTCAGTTACTTTTGGTTGGATTGAAGAGTTACAAGTGGGCGTGAGAAACCTTGGAACTGTTTATCATTTCCATTATTATTTTGACTACAGTAGAAAAAAGTTGCCATCTGCTTTCTTATCTTTTGCTCTTGAATTTACATGGACTTATATATCTAATGGATTATAAATGAATTATGAAGACAATTATTTTTAAAGGACTGCTTTTATTTTTTGGAATTTTTTAGTCTCCCCCCTTTTTTTAAAACAATTATTGCCTCCCTTCCTTTTTTATTTTTTCCCTCCCTTATTTTCCTTTTCTCCTCTTTTCTTTTTCTCTTACAGGAAAATTACCTACACCATGGCGTCTATGGCATTGAGGAAGAGAGACAAAGATAAAGAAAAAGAGACTGGAAGAGCATCTACAGAGCCTGCAACACCTGCACCATCAATGGAAACTCCACTATCAGAAATGAAAAAAATCCTTGAAGCAATTGCCGCATTAAATAAGAAAGTGGAGAACTCAACGGCTAATTTGGGTCAACAAAATAAGCAGATGGAAGAACAAATTGCATCTTTAGACAAAAAGATGGATAAGAAGACAGAAGATATTAAAAAAGAAATAACCCAGGAGATAAAACATGAATTTAAAAAAGAAGTACAAACAGTTAAGGAAGTTGTGAACTCTCTGTCAGGAGAACTTAAAGATATGCAAGGTCAGATACAAAAGTTAGAGACTAAATCAGAACATACTACCAAAGAAATTGAACACAACTTTAGATATTACAGCATTAGCAGAAATGAGCGAGAAGGAACATATTTTGAGATGGAGAGCAGTTCCTGAACAAGCAAATGAAGATGTAAGAGAAAGGATTATTTCTGTATTGGCTAAATTTTTAGAAATAAAAGAACAAGATCTAGATTTGGAAATAGGTAAAATTTTCAGAGTGAATTCACGTTATGTTAGAGAAAATAAAGTTCCTAGAGACATATTGATATACTTTGTGAGAAAAGTTGTAAAAGAACAAATTTTGAAGAAACATTATAATATTAGATTAAATATAGAAGGGAAAGAAGTAATTGTATTAAAAGAAATCCCTTTGAGAATACTAAGGAAAAGAAGAGATTATTCCTTCCTTACAGACAAATTAAAGCAACACAATATCCCATTTAGATGGGAGAAATTAGAAGGTGTATCTTTTACATTCAAAGGGCAGAGGTTCAGAATAACTTCCATTTTAAAAGCAAAAGCATTCCTAGAAAAATACAAGACAGAAATGGGTGTGCCATCTGGAGACTTGGAAGAAGGAGGAGAGACATCAAAAGATAAAAAGAGGAGTGAAGACTTATCTGAGATGGGAGCGGCAGGGTTGGAATTGAAAAAGGGATTTTAACTACCAAAACATCTATGGATTACAAATATTTGACATGGAATATCAATGGCGCTAACGCCCCACAGAAAAGAAGATTTTTCACTTTTTGAAAAAATTGAGATTGGATATAATTTGTTTACAAGAGACTCATATATGTAAAAAAGATACCAAATATTTGATTCAAAAACAATTTGGAGAAGAATTCATTTTGGCTGGAAATAAAAAAATGAAGGGGGTAGTTTTATATATACAACCAAAGTTAAACCCAAAGTTGATATTAACTGATGATGAAGGTCGTTACATTGCAGTTGAAATTAAAATACAAGGAACTAAAACATTGGTTGTTGGAGTTTATGCACCGAATATGGACAAAGGAGTATTTTATAAAAATTTGATGGATAAACTTTTGGATCAAACCTATGAAAATTGGTGTTTTATGGGTGATTGGAATGGGGTGATCTACCCTAAGATGGATAGACATTCACAAAAAGTGAAGCATACACAGGGAAAATTGCCACAAACATTTTTTTATTTAAAAGAGATGTTGGATTTACAAGACATTTGGAGACTTATGAATGGGACTTCCAGAGAATATATGTATTATTCAGAGAAATTTAAATCACATTCTAGAATAGATATGATTTTGATATCTAAAAGCTTAATGATGGACATTAGTAAAGTTGAAATACTACCTAAGACTCTCTCAGATCACAATCCAGTAATGTTGACTGTTAAAGGAAAACGGAATGTATTCAGATGGAGATTGAATGAGTCAATATTTCGGAAAAATGATATAGTTGATGCATGTAAAAAAAAGTTAAGGGAATATTTTCAACTGAATTCAAACAAAGGCACCAATATTCAGATTATATGAGATGCCAGCAAAGCATATATGAGGGGTTACTTTATCCAATATAATGCTCAAATGAGGAGAAAGAAACAAGAGAGAATCCAATTGATTTTAGATGAAATAAAAAGTAAAGAGACATGTTTATGAGATAGGCCAATGGATGATACTTTGCTTACTCAAATTAATTTTTTACAAAAACAAATGTCAATGATACTGACACAAGAGATAGAGACTCAAATGAAATTTACAGAGCAAAAATATTTTGAATATGCAAATAAACCAGGCAGATGGTTGGCTTATAAATTGCGGAAACAAAGACAAAAGAATCTAATTTCTAATATACAACATGAAGGGAAAGTTATGGTGAATAATATAGATATACAAGAAGCTTTTCATGATTATTATTCAAAATTATATAAAAAACAAGATTTTAATTTAATTGACATTGATGAATATCTGAGTAAACAGAAATTAACTGTTCTCAATGATCAACAAAGATTAATACTAAATAATCGTATAACAACAGAGGAAATGGTAAAGGCTTTTAAGAAAATTAGTAGTGGAAAAGCACCCGGACCAGATGGCCTGTCAGCAGCTTACTATAAATGCTTCGAGGATGAATTATGTCTACCTTTGCAGAAGACTATGAATTCGATTTTGGAAACAGGAAACATGCCAGAGACTTGGAAAGAAGCGCATATAACATTGATCCCTAAAGAGCAACAAGATTTGACTTTAACTAAGAATTATAGACCAATATCTTTATTGAATAATGACTATAAGATATTTACAACTATATTGGCAGAAAGAATGAAAAATATTCTTAAGAACTTTATCCATTAAGATCAAGCAGGATTTTTACCTAAGAGACAAATCCGAGACAATGTCCGAAATATATTAGATATACTGGAATACTTGGAACAACACTATGAAAAACAAGCTGCCTTGATATTTATAGATGCTGAAAAAGCTTTTGACAATTTAAATTGGCCTTTTATGTTTAAAGTATTGGAAAATATGAATTTTGGAGGAAATTTTATTAAGTGGATTAAATCAATATATACTCCCCAATTTGCAAAATTAATTGTTAACGGAGAATTTAGTAAACCATGTGAAATTCAAAAAGGTACAAGACAAGGTTGTCCATTATCTCCACTGTTGTTTATATTGGTACTAGTGGTTTTACTGAGATATTAGACAAGATGATGGTATTTATGGTATTAAAGTTAAAAAAGAAGTTTATAAATTAAGAGCCTTTGCTGATGACTTAGTCTTTACTTCGAGAATCCATTAGATGGAATTGAATTATTGATACAGAAATTGAAAGACTTTGGGTCATTGGCAGGGTTCAAAGTGAATTTACAGAAAACAAAAGTTTTGACTAAAATTATGGATTACCATCAAGAGAAATTAAAAGAAATAACGGGATATTCAATAGAAGAAAAAGTAAAATATTTGGGAGTAAGGTATATTTAACGACTAAAAATGTTAAGTTGTTTAAGAATAATTATATTCCGCTTTGGACAGATATTAAAAAAGATTTGGATCAATGGGAAAAACTGCAACTATCATTATTAGGTAGAATTTCAGCAATTAAAATGAATATTTTGCCACGAGTTTTATATCTTTTTCAAACAATACCTATATTGGCATCAGAAGAACCTTTCAAACAATGGCAGCGAGATATTTCTAAGTTTATCTGGCAAGGGAAAAAACCAAGAATAAAATATAAAGTTTTACAAGATTCAAAAGAAAGAGGCGGACTAGGTCTACCGGATCTGAAATTATATTATGCTGCTTGTTGCTTGGTATGGATTAAAGAATGGATAGTTCTGAAAAATGAAAAATTATTGAACTTGGAGGGTCACGAATTAAGATATGGATGGCATGGTTATTTGTGGTACGACAAAGTAAAAGTTAATGTGGACTTTAAAAACCATTATATTAGAAGATCTTTGTTAAGAATTTGGAATAAATATAAATTAACTTTATGTTATAAAAGACCTTTATGGATTTCCACGCAAGAAGCATTTCACAGAATAGAAGTAAGAGCTAAAGACAAATGGCTGACTTACAAAGACTTTTTTTAAAAAAGTACAAGGACAATATAAAACCAAATCAAAAGAAGAACTGGCCTTAGAAGGATATACTTTCCAATGGCTCTCTTACATGCAACTTGTAGAAAAATTTAAATCAGATAAAAAAGAATTTGAATTTGAACAAACCAAATTGGAATTTGAGATACAACTATGTGAGACAGATGATCATTTAACTGCTAAAATGTATAAATTATTGTTAAAAGGTGGAATGGTAGAGGAACAAGTTAAAGACTGCATGATTAAATGGGCAAAAAATATTGGTCATAACATTCAAATGCAACAATGGGAGGATATGTGGACTAAAGGACTAAAATTTACTTTGTGTTATAATTTGAAGGAAAATTTCTATAAGATGACGTACAGATGGTATATGACCCCACAAAAACTAGCTAAAATGTATCGGAATGTTTCCAACTTGTGTTGGAAATGTAAAAAAAAAGAGGGGTCATTTTACCATATGTGGTGGACATGTGAGATTGCAAAGAAATTTTGGACACAGATACATTCATTGATGCAAATTATTTTACAAACTCGAGTCCCATTTAAACCAGAATTATTTCTATTGGGAATATCAGAAGAACAAATAGAAAAACAATTTACAATAATTATGCAATACATGATTACAGCAGCAAGACTCATATATGCACAAAATTGGAAAAGTCAGATTACTCCTACGATAGAAGACTGGATGTTGACATTGATGGACATGGCAGAAAATGATAAATTAACATGTTTATTAGAAGAAAATTCAAATTATTACTTTCTTAAAGAGTGGAAACCATTAACGGACTATTTGCAAAATGCAGGAGGGGCAAAGCTCATATGGGGATTTGAAGACTAAAATATATATAAATTGATATATTAGACAAGAAATGTTTTTTAATGTTATATATAGACCTAGCATGTAAGATAAACTTTTTAAATTACTATGACCAGGGATAAATCGGAAGTTGACTAATTTCTATGTTTCATCTTTTTCTTTTTTTCTTTACTACACCTTTTTTCTTCTTTCTTTGATTTGTATTTCTATTTCTTTTTCCGTTTCCAACTTTTATCTATGTATATTTAAAACTCAATAAAATATATTTTAAAAAATCATATCATCTGCATATAACAGGACATTCACAAATATGCCATGGTACGCATAAACCCTGGAATATCATTAATATAAAGATTGAAAAGCATTGGAGCTAAGATACAACCCTGCCTGACACATCTATGAGTAGGAATACTTTTGGTTAAAGAGCCATTTACACCAGTTCTTATTTTTAGATAGGTATTTGAATAGAGGGCCTTTACCAGGAACAAAAGTCTGGGCTCCATATTTAAATTAATCAATTTCTTCCATAAAATGTTTCTATCTATGGAATCAAAAGCTGTGGTAAGATCTATAAAAGCAGCGAACACTCTTTTGCCATTTGCCAATTGTTTTGAAATAAGATGATGTAAGGTGAAACAATTATGTATTGTGGAGCGATCTGGTCTAAAACCAGTTTGTTCCTCCGCAAGGAGGTTTGTCCTAATTACCCAGTCCTCTATTTTGCCCAAGAGGCAGCAATTCCTATAAGACTGATTGGGCTATAATTTTGTGGGTCAGTCCTATTTCCTTTTTTATATATAGGGACAACAACTGCTACTTCCCATCCTACTGGAATGAATCCTGTGTTGTTTATATAAGAAAACAAACCTGCAAGTAATGGGGCCCACCAGTCAGTATGGGTTTTAAAGAGTTCTGGTGGTAAAAAGTCCTCTCCTGGAGCCTTGTTGGGTTTCAAGGAATGGATGATAGATTTGACTTCTGCCACTGACACTGAGGGCCAAAGAGGGAGGTTTCCAAAATATGTAGAATCAATTATACTTTCCTGGAGGGGGCTTTGGTTTGACTCAGTAAATAAACTTGTATAGAAATCCTCCCAGACTGAGGCAGGTATAGGAATGTCAAGTTGAAAATTGCGTTCCATCAATAAACACAAGACTGAATTCCAGAAAAATATTGAATTAGTTCCTTTTGCTGATAATTCCAAGTCTGCCCATATTTTAGCCATATAAAGAGCTTTTTTGGACACAATAAGTTTCTTATATTCACGCCTGATTTGTAGCATTTTGGATTTATTTTTTATGTTAGGATATCTCTGAGCCATACGCATTGCTGCCCTTAAATGTTTTCTAGTATGTAGACAATCAGAATCAAACCAGTTCGTACTGTTTTGAAAATGATTTCTAACAGGAACTTTATCTATTAGAAATTTCCTCAACGAGCTAGACAAAAGAGCGTATTGTGTCAAGATCTTGTCTGGGCATTGAAAAGGAGTAGAAATAGAATTTCTCCAAGACTGAACCTGCTCTGAGTTTAGATAAGTGGCTAATGCTTTTGTATCTACCTTGACCCACCTAAGTCTTCTGTTTTGCCTAATTTCAATATTTGCTAGTAACCCCATATCATATGGCATAAATGATCTAATATCTGATCTGGCTGCAAAATAAACTGTAATCGGCTGATGATCGCTGTCTTCTCTCACATGGGCTTGAATATCTGAGAATAACCCAGACTTATTTCGAGAAACACAAATATAATCTAGGACACTACTGGAGTTTCCTTTATGAAATGTAAACGGATATATAAAATCAGATTCTTTGCCTCCTAAAATATGAAGGTTACATTTATAAATTAATGAGACCAACTGAGAACCCGCCATGTTCCTTTTGGAATCTCTAGAATGCCAGGGTGGGTTATTAATAAGGTAGTCCTCAGGAATAACACACAGTCGTACAAAATCAAATAAAGAAGCCCCCACTCTGGCATTAAAATCTCCTGCTAAAATTACAATAGCATTGGGGTAATTAAGGTTTATCTTCAACACTAGATTTTCTAAATTTACCCAAATGTTGGGGAAAAAGTGAGGAGATGAATATGGTGGCAGATAAATGTTCACTAGTACTACTACAACTGCTTCATAAGAAAATTTAACCACTAAACAGAAAGGAGAATCAAAACCAAACACCAGTTCCTGGCCTTGCCAACCCAACTCAGCCTTGGCAAGTATCGACAATCCTCCCGATGCCCTTCCTTTAGTCTTGTATTTCACTGCCGGGACTGACAAGGAATTAAATCCTGGAATGTGAATCTTTTCTTCCCCTTTGGTCAGCCAAGTTTCTTGAAGAGCTATAAAACCAAAGCCAGAGAGAAATTCCAACAAGTCTCCATCAGATACTCGATTTTTCCAACCGGCAATGTTCCAAGTCAGTAGGTGGAGAAAGACCATGCAATTAATGACGGCGGGCGGCCCCGTTGGAGACTTGAAATTTCGGGTTAGAGTGCATAAGGCTTTTAGTCAATCGGCGGGGGTGATGTTGTCTAGAATGCCTTCTGTATCGAAGAAGACACATTGATTTACAAGTTGTCTGCCTTCGCCATTGTCTTGTTGATGAGAAGGCACCAAAAGAGATTGGGGAGCAAGACAATTATGATGAAATACTTTAACAGGTTGAAGAGTCAAAGTAGAATCAGCATCCAAACAAATGAAGTCCTCACTAACTGGTAAGGATGTTCCAGCCTTGAGTTCTTTCCATAACCCATTTTGAACTTCTACAAATGCTGTAGATCTAGCATATGCGGGACTCATTTGAGACAACATTTGGTTGGAAATAGAATCCTTAGGACTCAGTTCTACTCCACCACCAGCATCCAATTTTAACATACAAGATACTTTAACTTTCTGCAAATTATCTGAGACTGGATTGAGCAATGCAATTTCCTCACAATCGGCCTGTGTTTCTAGACTTTTCTTTTCTGTTGAGGTAGTAGTATTTTGTTGAACAGATATATTTTCACAGGCCTGAGTACTTAGTAGTGCCATATTTATTAATGGCTTTGCCATAGATTGCGTTGTTTTCAATGTCTCTCTTAATTCATCCAGTCTTTGTATAACATCTGATTGCTCTGATTGTGGTAACTCCCCAAATAAGTCAATCAGCGTTTCTTCTGGCATTTCCTCACTCAAGGTCATTGCTGTTGTAGCAACTTCATGATTATCTGTATGTTTGCTACTGCCATCAGAACTTAAAGCAATATTACCCTTTTTCAAAGACTGATCTAGGAGAGGGCTCACTTTCTCTGAGCTAAAAACACGTATTGGAAATATTGAAAAAGTGCTCAGGAAAGGCTTCATTTTAAAAAGCATGCTGGGAACCATAGGCTGCTTAAATATTAGCAAAACTCAGATATAGTCTCTTCTGAATGGCAGCCATTCAGCATGCACTATGTCTATCAGAGAGCGTTCACACCGGAGCAGCAGGCTCAACGAGAGCATAACGGCTCTCCTATCGTCCCATCTCCCTCTATTCATTTCATTATCATAAATCTGCAAGGTAATCTGTTTGGTTTGTAAGTAATAACTACATGGATTTCCTCTCTGCCTTTTTTCTGGTTGAAAGCTATTTTCTTTAGAGATATTCTTTCCTCTCCTTTCGGTTTTGGGAGTGGGGCCAGCTTTAGTTTCTGTATTAACCCCTTGATGACTGTTGGTTGGAGTAGTAGTAGATATCTTCCTGTTTCGTTCTGTTTTATTTGGATAGGTCTTAATGAATTTTGCAACGGACTCCTTCAGGGAGTTAACCTGATCCTTAATTGATGCTAAAAGTTCGAAGATTGAAACCACTGTCTGTGCAGTAAGCAAGCACTGTCTAGATATAAAGTCTGTTACATTCTCCCTCTTTAAGTCCATAACAACCCCCTCCTGCATAAGCATAGCAGCTGCCGAGCAAGCTGCTGTAGTCTGGGAGGGGGAGACATTTTCTGTAAGGCAGGAGGAAAGTTCTAAGAGCTGTTGACTTTCTAGCTCTGTCTGTAAATCCCATTCCACTGAGCTCTGTAAGTTAGCTCTACCTGATAAGGAGTCCAAGGTTAAATTACTTACTACAGCAGTCTCTTTACTTGTTGTATAATTATCCATTTTCTGCTGCTTCAGTGGCTTACATGAAGTCTGTGCTGCGGAGTGCGCACACTGTCTCTTTTTCCTTTTCCCCATTCCTGGGAACTAATTTAAAATGTTGATAAATTAAAGCTAAAAAGTTGCCTCTCTGTCATAAAATAATTATAAAAATGGTTAAAAATAGTTAAATATATAAAAATTTTAAAATAAGGTATAAAATAAACTACTAAAAATTAAACTTTAGAGGATCTCTTTCCAGCAAATGCTGCCTTGTCACCATCTTGGCCCCACCTTGTAGTTCTAATACAGAGAGACATGAAGCAAGGATTCATTCTTGCCCCCTTTTAATTACTAATCTTTTTGGGAACATGTTTCATTAATGCCAATTTCCATTCCCTTATTCTCGCCAAAAAACCCTCTCAATATTGCTATATATTGATGATGCAGTGCTGTCCCAGATACGATAGCCATCGGAACACTTCAGACTTACCTCATTGTATAGAGCATTTGAGCATTAACTTTATCAAAACCAGTTGTGTTATTTGCCAAAAGACCTGTCATTCACAAATGCTAGATTTGTGGAAATTAACTGAACTAGTGAGAGTGAGGATTGTTTTCCACAGTACAGACTACTGGAGATCTCAAGCTGTTTCCTACCACTGAGAGTTAAAGTGTCACAGCTATCCTCAAATTCTTCCACTTCTAGAGGAGGAGTTCTTGTATCTGTAGCATTAAGGTAGTTTTTATATGGCTGTCACACCTGCCACTTTTGCATAATTGGAAGGATACAATGAAAAGGTGTTCAAACTTCTGTGATCAGGTTCATGCTAGATATATGTAAAACATCCATTGCTGAACTTTTCCATGCATGGGACAGCAAGTTTTGGATATACTATGCCCAAACGCAAATGCTTGCCTTTCAAATATTTTGATCCATGAACAGGAAAAAAAAAGTGAACTTTTTTATGGACTGAAATGCAATTCTTCTAGAACACAGATGGTGGAAATGACAGATGATAGAACTGGAAGGCCCTTGGAATATTGGGGATGGGGAGAGAAAGAATCCTTGGAATTGTTCCTAGGGGGGAAACCTCGCCCTATAGGATCTCCAAATTTTGTTTCATCTGAAATTTCTGCTGATTCATGTCCAATCTAAAATGTTTCAAGAGAACTTCTGAAATGCAATGGTTTGTTCCAGCTTCAAAAACACATTTTTTATTTTGTGTACACCCCTAGCGTGTGCCCAATGCATCCCAGTACAAGGAAACAGGTATAATTAAGATTGAGGTCAGAGCTAGCCTTTTTTATTTTGGGTTGTTGTTGGGTTTTGTTTTTGCAACAGGACTGGCCTCCTATTTTCTGTTTATCAACTTTTAATTGTCACTGTGACAACTCACTCCTTTGATATTAACTTCGAAACTTTTAGTACAAGCCATGATAGGATATGAAAAAGTTATTTTATTAATACAAGTGAATAGAATCAATGCAAAGAGCCAACTAAACATTTTCGTGCGCAAACATATTTTAAAACCTGCCAGACTCTCAAGCACCACTCCTCCCCTCCTGACTCACTTCCCATAACTTTACACTGCCAGCCTTTGATGTTTCCAGATGGATGGCCTTGGAGCCTGGTTCCTATCTTCCCCCCCTTAACGCCTGCATGCCATTCCTATCTCTAATGGTTGCTCTACTGTCTGGCAAGCCCTCTAGCTAATTACTACAGGCTTCGCACTACCTAGTTACTAAAAATCCCATCTATCTAAGGCAACATCACTAACTAGTTACTACAAATCCCATCTATCTAAGGCTAAGGCAATATCACTAGTTACTACAAATCCCTTCTAAGGCATAATGGCAGGATGGCATCCTGACGTACCGCCCTCCTTAAACAACCCCCTCATTACAAGATTATATGAAAAACATGGACAAGTACAGAAAAGAAGCAATTGGTTATAAGGCAATAATTCCCACATCCAACCTCAGTTGACCCAATTCATCCTCACTTAGGCTTATCGGGGTACCGTTGGTGAAACTCTTTTACTAGTTGGGGCGCCTGCACATGGTGGCTGTTTACCCATTCACTTGGGGACTTGGGGAAGTGTTTCCACTTTATCAGGTACTACAATGTCCCATGGTGTCTCCTGGAGTCCAGGATGTCTTGTACTTCAAAATGCTGTTCTCCATCAACCATCACTGGAACTGGCTCGGGCTGCTCGGGCTGCCAATGTTCTGAGTCTTTTACTGGCTTCAATAAACTGCAATGAAAGACTGGATGGACTTTCTTTAAATTCTTTGGTAGCTGTATTTCCACTGTTACATCATTAATTACTTTAGTTATAGGGAAAGGCTCCACATATTTCGGGCCTAGCTTTTTTGATGGCTGCCAAGTCTTTAAAAACTTCATGGACAAATAAACCTTCTCTCCCACCTTCAGTGGCCATTCTGGTGCCCTCTTGAGATCTGCATACTTCTTATATGCTTCCTTGGCTTCTACCAATGCTTTTTCTATTACAGGCCAACCATCCGTTATATGCTTTATCCATCCATCCAGAGGGATGATTTTTGTCTGGTCTTTAGGCAACTCTGGAAAGGCTACAAACTTGCCCATTCACCACCTGAAAGGAGGGAAATCCCGTACTCTGGTGCACCAAATTAATAGGCCACTTCTGCAAAAGGAAGTAAGTCCACCTTCTTACCATCTTGCTGATAACAAATGTAACACCTGAGGTACTGTTCTAGTACCTGGTTAGCCTGTTCACAGCTCCCGTCAGTCTGAGGGTGGTGGGAGGAGCTTAGGCCTTGTTGCACTCCAACCATCTTCAGGAATGCCCTCCAAATCGTGGAAGTGAATTGGACCCCCCGGTCGCTGATAATCCGTTCAGGGGTCCCATGCAGTCTATAGAGGTGTTGAATAAACATCTTTGCCAACTGTCTAGCAGTGGGTATGCTAGTGCATGGAATGAAATGGGCTTGTTTTGAAAACAAATCAGTCACCACCCAAATCACCGTTTTCTTTTGATTTTCTGGTAAGTCCACTATAAAATCCATAGCTATCTGCTTCCAAGGCTGGGTAGGGCTTGCCACATTCTGCAACAGTCATCTGAGCTTGCCCCCCACTCTCTTTGCCATAGCACAAGTTGGGCAGCTGGCCACATACTCCTCCGCCTCCTTGTGCAAGAATGGCCATCAAAATTGCCACCTCAATAGATGCAGGGTTTTCAGAAACCCAAAATGACCAACTGACTTGGCATCATGACATCTCTCAAGTATTGTACGACATAAAGGCTCCGGAACATACCTATCAGCATTCCACCAATACCCCTGCTTTTCTGTCAGGCTTGCTTCATTGGCTTGCAACCAAGCATCCTTCTTTAATTCAGAAAGTAATTCAATCTGTAAGCCCTCCTCCACTCTTAAAACTGGTGCAGACTTCTGACTTCTTGTAACTGCAGCCATCTCCAACTGCTGAGTTGGAAAAATTGAGTCTATAACCTCCTCTCTCTGGCTGTTGTGTTGGGGCAACTGGGATAGGGCATCAGCCAAGAAATTCTTTCCACCAGGCAGGTACTTGAGTGTAAAGTTAAACCTACTGAAAAATTGAGCCCATCTAACCTGTTTAGGGTTCAACTTTCTTGGGGCACGCAAAGCCTCTAAATTCTTGTGATCTGTCCATACCTCAAATGGTTGAGATGCCCCTTCTAGCAGATGCCTCCATGTCAGCAATGCCCATCACACTGCGAAGGCTTCCTTTTCCCATACATGCCAGCAGCATTCTGTGTCGTTGAACTTTTGCGAGAGATAAGCACAGGGTCTCAGGACTCCTTCCTCATCTTTTTGTAGCAAAATTCCGCCAGTCGCGACATCTGAAGCATCGACCTGTACCATGAACGGCTTCATAGGATTGGGGTGCTTTAGTACCGGCTCTGATGTAAATAGGGATTTTAACTGTTCAAACACCTCTTAACATTCTGCAGTCCATTCCAATTTTGCCTTTGGTTTTTTCATCTCTTTTTGATCCCCTTTATCCTTTGTTTTTAACAAGTCAGTGAGGGGTAACTCCACTTGTGCAGAATTGGGGATGAACTGCCTATAGAAATTAGCAAACCCTAAGAAACTTTGCAACTGCTGCCTAGTTTTTGGGGGTTCCCAAGAGATTACATCATGCACCTTTGTGGGATCCATTTCTACCCCCTTATTTGACACTTGGTAACTCAGATAATCTAATTGCTCCTTATGAAACTCATATTTTGACAATTTAGCATACAGTTGATTTCATAATAAACGTTTCAACACCTCACCAATTTTATATGCTCTTCCATTGTTTCAGTATAGACCAAAATGTAATCAAGATAGACTAGCACTCCTTTATTAAACAAGTAATGTAATACTTCATTTATCAAATGCATAAAGACCCCAGGGGCCCCCTTTAGACCGAAGGGCATTACCAGGTATTCAAAAGAACCCAACTGACAATTAAACGCAATTTTCCATTAATCTCCTTCTCTGATTCGAACACGGAAATATACCTCTCTTAAATCCAGCTTGGAGAAAATCCTCCCTTTTGATAGATGGGCCAGCATATCCTTCATCAAAGGTAAAGGATATTTGTTGGAAGTACAAATAGCATTCACGCCTCTATAATCGGTACATAGTCTCAACGTCCCATCCTTCTTGGTTCTGAACACAGGTGCAGCCATTGATGAGGTAGGGTGAATGAAACCCCGTTCCAAGTTTTTGTCAATAAATTCCCACAAAGCATCCAATTCCTTAGGTGTCATAAAATACAACTTAGTTTTAGGCAAATCTACCCCTGGTTCCAGTTCTATGGCACAGTCTGATTTTCTATGAGGCAGGAGCTGGTTTGACTCTACTTCTCCAAATACCTCCTTCAAATCTCTGTATCGCATAGGAATGGGATAACCGTCTCCTGCTATCTCCCCCCCAGGGCTTCATTTATTGCCCCTACCATTTCAGACCCAGGTTCTCAGGAAACCAGACCTCCATAATGACCATCAGCAAGTTATTTGGCCCGTGGCCCAATTCTCCTGAGGATT
Source organism: Charina bottae (assembly GCA_023362775.1). Lineage (NCBI taxonomy): Eukaryota > Metazoa > Chordata > Lepidosauria > Squamata > Charinaidae > Charina > Charina bottae. Next base: position 2,501,344 of record JALMGJ010000028.1, on the reverse strand, counting down.
TCGGGCCCGTAGCCGCATTAATCCCAATACTATGGACTGATTGGAAATCGGGGCCACTACAAACCGTAAGGTTTCTTCATGGCTCCCTATTTTCATCTGGACTTCCTTGGTGTAATACTCCACTAAGCCCCCCTGCATCTCTGATCTGCCGAGCTAAGTAAAAATAATTGGGTTCTTTAACTTGCCCACCTTCAGTCTCAGTCCAGTCACTATGGTAGTATGCATGAGACATCCAGAGTCTAGGATCCTCACTAAATCCATGCTACCACAACCCGTCTCTATTTGTAATCCCACAACCATGGTTGGGCAGGCTTCACTCACCATCGGATCGCTGCACCCATTCGCTCCAGCCTGTTCATCGGCACCACTCAGAACAGGCTCTCATAGTTTCCTGATTGATCAGATTCGCCATCAGTAGAATTCCCCCCCCATTGGGGGGGTTAGAAACTTTTTCCTCTCTAGCGGCAACCACCGCTCCTTTACTTTTTGTCACCAGGCACTTAATGCTGCCAGCTCCAGCTTTACCTTTCCCCCAGTGGCGGTTTGTGAGCAATTAGCCAGGTGATGGCCCTTCTTTCCACATTTGAAACACAGGCCTTGCTTTGCTCGGCGTTCCTTTTCCTCGCTGGTCTTTTCGATGTGGTGCTCAGCGTTGATTTTCTCGCTGCTTGAGTCTGGGGCATCTGCCTCCTCTTGAGGCGTAATCTCATGTCTTCCACCTCCCCAGCCAGGCAGATCCACTCCATCAGCATCTGAGTATTTCCTTGAGCTAGGGACCACTCCAGAATCTCCTGTTGCAGTCCTTCTTGGAGCTTCTGGCCAGTCCACTAGTTTCCCAGCCAAGCTCCTAAATTCCATGGTGTACTCAGATATGGATCGGGACCCCTGCTTGATATGTTGCAGGCTTGATTTGGCCTTCATTTTGCCCAAGGGGTCCTTGAATCTTTTCCACAAAGTGGTCATAAATCTCTGGAAATTTCCCAATTCGGGTGAGCCACTGTTGTATAATTCCACTAACCAGTCAGCTGCCTCCCCATCAAGCTGGGCTGATACGTGGCTCACCTTTGCCTCCTCTGTTGGGAAACTGTCTTCAAATTTCTCCATAAACACCCTCACATGGGTTAGGAAACAAGCAAGAGTCTTAGGTTCTCCAGAAAATTTTATCTTTAGATCTCTTCCTCCAAAGGCTTCTCTCCATCCTGAAGTTCTCCTGCATTGCCATCTTGAAGCTCTGCTAGCAAGGGGGGGGCGAGCAGCTGGTGCCCTCGCTGGCCTGCTTTCTTCCTTTTCATCCAAGGAATCACTCTCCCCTGCTGTAACTTTCGGGGAAGCATCTCTGGAGGCCAATTCCCCACTGTCAGCCTTCCCTCGGCTTTCACATTGCAGTAGCTGTTCCACGGCCCTCTGTAGTTCCACTATTTGGTTTCTTAGGGATCTCATCTTCCCCTCCATTATATCCATTTGCTCCTCTGGTGCCAAAAATCTTGGGTGGTCACGTTTTCACGTTGTGACCCATCAATCGGAGGCCGCTTCCATGCTGTGCTCTACATACCAGTCCCTCAATCGGTCATCCTCCTCCACCGGCCCGGGGGAGAGCGTCTGTTGCTCAGGGGTCGGAAATACCATTCTCCTCACACACACACACCCGACTCTGAAGGACCCTGTAGAAATCTGAGTGCCTGCTGCCTCCAGCAATTTGGTTGCCAGGAGAGAGGCCTCTCCAATCTCTGTATCTTCCTGCTGGTCTTCAACAGTCGACATATTGTCGCTATGTAAGACAGCAAAACTCAGTTTGCTCTTTCTATGACGACTCACTCCTTTGATATTAACTTAGAAACTTTTAGCACAAACCATGATAGGAAGGTGTAGACTGTTGAAGACTGTAGTAAAATACTGTGTGCCACAACTATTGGTTCCGTTGTATGCATCCAGACGGTGATCCAACAAAAGTGTTCAGGAACATTGGCTTGCGGTACATGGTGTAGACTGACTGGTTTTTACCAACAGAGGGCTTACCTGCATGTAGGAGTAAGTATCTCCCCAATGTGTGGAGGACATTATTTGGAGATAAAAGAGTATTAGACAAAAATGAAGCAATCACAATTAAGAAAATGAAAAATATAAACATAGCACATTACAAACATTACCACATATTTTCGCCCATTCCCTTTCTTACCTGCATGAGGCATTCTGTCCCACTGTCCCCAGTTGTTGGAGTCTAGAAGATATTGGTGCCTGAAGTTCCAAGGTGAGGTAATTGTTAGAGTTCTAAGCAGAAATATTAGCTATGTATTCATGTACCCAAGCATGCCATTAGGCTAGGCTGTTTTATGTGAAGTTTTTTCCTCCATTGTTTCCTCAGTCATTAGTTCCCTTTTGTGAGCTCCAATTGGCATAACATGTCATATACCATGTGATTTATAGTATACCTGTTTCATGTTTATATACCCTGATGTGATATTGTATCACCTGATATAATCACTTAAATGGTCAAGGACTGTTTAAAGTTCCTGTGTACATTGGGAGCATAGTCTTGATTGAAAAGATAGAGGACTCAGTGTATTCCAACTACACAAGATGAGGGATAGCTGCCACAGTTGCAGTGTATTATTATTATTATTTTTATTTTTTTTTTATTTTATTTATTTTCTATCCCACCTTTATTATTTTTATAAATAACTCAAGGCGGCGAACATACCAAATACTCCTTCCTCCTCCTATTTTCCCCACAACAATAACCCTGTGAGGTGAGTTGGGCTGAGAGAGTGTGACTGGCCCAAGGTCACCCAGCCAGCTTTCATGCCTAAGGCGGGACTAGAACTCTCAGTCTCCTGGTTTCTAGCCCGTTGCCTTAACCACTAGACCAAACTGGCTATTATACTTGTGAAGAAAGACTATCAGTGTACCTATAGCATACAAATATACCTTAAAGATGCATATTTGAAGCAGTGTTTTTCACACTGGAGCATGCCTATTTGGGGCACAGTAGCTCAGCGGGTTAAACCGCTGAGCCGGAAGACCTGCCTGTATGATGGTTGGCAGTTCTAATCCCCGTGTGGCGAGGTGAGCTCTCGTCATTCACTCCAGCTGCTGCCAACCAAGCAATTCGAAAGCTAATTAAGGTGAGTAGATAAATTGGGTAACACCTACGTGGGAAAAATGTGCTGCGTCCTGTCTGGGGAGCCCGTTCCACCGGAGAAAAGATGGAGAAAAGATCGGAGGAAGACTGAAATGCTGCCGGTGAGGACAGACAGACCCGGAAGTGACATCAACAGGACGTCAGCAGCCGGCTCAAGGCATCCTGGGAATTGTAGTCCAGAGCCTTAAGAGCCGGTTCCCTTACCCCCTCTCCTGGTGCGCGGGTAAAATTACACTTGGTGATAAATGTATAAAGATAAATGCATATAAACATGTATGTAAGCCGCCTAGAGTCCTCCATTAGGGAGGGGATAGGCGGGGTATAAATACCACTATAAATAAATAAATAAAATGCCTAAGCAATTGGTTTTATTATACTGTATAGAGATCAATGATTATATAAACAATATCTTCTGTCACAAATCTCTGGGCTGCAATGATCCAGATGATCACTAGATGGAAAGAAATACATAAAACTCTCTGCTGAAACCTAGTAGTTCTCTGGACTTTTGCAGCTCAGATATGATAGTCCCAGTTATCATTATTTATTTATTTATATTTTGAATTTTGTCACTACCCATCTCACTCAAAGAGTGACTCTTTATCTCATCAGATACAGCTACTCTATGTCCCAAGTGTTTAGTTAAAATTTCTGTAAAATTTACTGTGTTATGAAAATTCTGGTAAAGAACAGACTTAAGCAGTTGGTTTTGCAGATCCTTAATAGTGTTCTTTATATTAACTATTAGATATTGCTTGACTTTTTACAGAGAATGTCCCACTCAAGATAAAATAAAACCTGGTAACATTTAATATTCAAACTATAAACAAACAAGAATTAAGGGAACACAATGAAAAGAAAATTAAATTTAAATGCACGCCAAAATAATGTAGTTTTGAATGTCCACTTAAAAATGGACAACAATCAGGACAACTATACCTTGCTATAGAACTGATTCCATATTGACATGACGGGAAAAAAACTTTTGTAAGGTGACAGAAACAATAGGATTCTAAGAAGAAGCTTTCAAGTTGAATCACGAGAGGAAGTGATTACTGATCCTAGACCATTTTAATAGGAATGTACACACACATTCTGAGCTTAATATGACCGTTTTCAGTATTTCAATTTCAGGACAAAACATTCCATATTGCAAAGCTTTGTTCAAAGATTGGGCCAAAAGCACAGGCCTCATTCCACATTGTTTTCAGTGTTTCACAACTGCCTTTTTAAGCCATGGAGGCTTGGAAAGTACATTCATCCATAAAACAGTTCCACCTCTATTGTCACTGATATTGTTTAAAAAATTATGTATTATCAGGAACTTTGAATTCTCCATGTTTTCGGGTGTTTTTTTTCCCCCAGCCAGATTGTACAAGTAAAAATATAAACTCTGCATGAGCTTTACAGATACTGTTGCTATGATGGTGAGTTTACAAATTGTCAAATTCAAACTCAATATTGCTTTGTTTGTTGAGCTTTGCATTCAGTATGCCAAATGGAAAAAAGGAAGAAGCCTTATCAAACCAACAATCAATAGTTTTGCTGCCCTTACATTGTTCATAGGCTGTACTGAAGTGAATCCACTGCTGTTGCTTCTTTGCTGAGCTTAGTCCTATAGTCCTCTGTAGGAAGACCAGTCACGAAAAAAAATGCTTATTTTTCTGTAGATTAGTTTTTAAGTAACATTCTCTATGAAGTACCATTCTATCTACCTTTGTGAACTTAGGACACACATTGAGGAAGCAAGTTCCTATTGTTCCCTATGGTGAAACACTCAAAATTTTGAGTTTTGTGCTATCAAAACACAGCCCAAAGACAGCACCTTAGTTCTGTTCTTAGAAGGGTTTTTTTTAAATCCATGGACAAGTCTACATTTCAGTTGTGTAAACAAATGAACTTCAGGACTGGAGAACTTCACATAGACTCAGAGTTACTATAAATTATTGCTAATAGGATACATTTATTGAAACAGTTCATATAATGACCTTGTTCATAGGTCAGATTGGTTTTACTTAAAAAAAACAACTAACAAACGTTCATTGTTTCATACTGACCTAAAGCATCCTTTTGTTTTTCCACAGTCATCCACTCGAATTTTTGCAAATGGATCTACTGGAGGAGCAGTAGGAAAAGGATAACCTTTAAGAATCAGAATCAAAATATTTATTATTTAATGCAATACATTTTAATTTAATACTAAACATTAATTTGTGTGGATTTTATGTATTCACCAAATTTATATCCCACATTTTGTTTCTTATTGGGGTCAACAATCACACTGCACAGTATCATGTACAGATGTTAAAGTAAAATGTGTTCTCATTTCCTCAGAATCTAAATGAAAGAACCATAGAATGAGAATTAGAAGGGGCTGTTAAGTCATCAATCCAATCCTCTGCTCTCTGTAGGATCCAAATTAAAGTATTTATGACAAATGGCCACTTAGCATCTGTTTGCATACAACCAACAAAACGAAGTCCAACATCTCACTTAGCAATTTGTTCCATTGTTGAACTACCCTTATATTCCCCTGGAATCTAAGGCCTTCTTGACTCTGATTTCTGCTCATACTTCACTTTTCCAGCAATTTCCTGGCTACCACATTCTTCTTAATCACTTTACCGCTTTTTGGAAAGCCAGAATTCAGAATTATCTATGCCAGTGCAGTTTCTTGTGTCACAGGGCTATTAAGAATGAGAGCTACAGTCCAGCAGAGGGTGTTTGACATAGCTCTCAAGATAAGAGCAGGGTGAATTATGTAATCAGTGATGACAGGTTACCAGCAAGAGACCCTTTACACCAGCAAATTGGCCATAAAATATTATCTCCCATTAGCCTTTTTCTTTAGCCTGCTTTAATGTCTTACCCTCTAAAATACTGAAGAGAAGGTATAACAATATCCCTTTTGCAAAGTGAACCTGCCCCTGTGACCTGGAGGAACCTGAGACTCTAGCCGACATTTCTTTGATGTCCTTTCTACAGCAAATTGCACCCTACCATCATAAAAGTGCTTGCTCATAGAAGTACTGTTCTGAGGAGGGTGTCATTTGATTTTTTACAGTCAGACAGGAACCCTAACATGTTTTTAATTTTAATTTTTTTTATTTTTTTATCCCACCTTTATTATTTTTATAAATAACTAATACTCCTTCCTCCTCCTATTTTAAGTTGCAAAATTTCTTGCAGCTGTCATTGCTCTGTTCCGGAAAGCACTCTCATAATTTCAACTATACAAAGTGTCCTATGCTTTCTACACTGTTTTATGTTTTTTTTAAAAAAAACCAATGTTATTAAATTTCAGAAAAAGATAAAAGATACAGAAAAACAAAAAAACTACAAAAAAGGGGAAAAAAACTAAAAAGTGTGAAAACACAAGAGAAATTTTTTTGATAGATTACAAAAAGAAGTGACTTCCGACTTTAAACATCAAGGACATACAGCAATGTCCCATAATCAATCCCTTACTAAAATTAAACTAAAATTAAACCAAAATCACATTATTTCTACAGATCAACCCCTTAACAGATTATAAAACTCACTAAGTACCATTGCTCCCTCCCTTAGATTCTTTTAATATAAGGACCTATCATCCATCCATCCATCCATCCATCCATCCATCCCTATCTATCTATCTATCTATCTATCATCCATCCATCCATCTCTATCTATCTATCTATCTCTATCTATCATCTATCTATCTATCTATCTATCTATCTATCATCTATCTATCATCTATCTATCTATCATCTATCTATCTATCTATCTATCTATCTATCTATCATCTATCTATCATCTATCTATCATCTATCTATCATCTATCTATCATCTATCTATCATCTATCTATCTATCTATCTATCTATCTATCTATCTATCATCTATCTATCTATCTCTATCTATCATCTATCTATCTATCATCTGTCTATCTATCATCTATCTATCTCTATCTATCTATCTCTATCTATCTATCTATCTATCTATCATCTATCTATCATTATCTATCTATCTATCATCTATCTATCTATCTATCATCTATCTATCTATCTATCTATCTATCTATCATCTATCTCTATCTATCTATCTATCTATCTATCTATCTATCTATCTATCTATCATCTATCTATCTATCTATCTATCTATCTATCTATCTATCATCTATCTCCTAATCAACATCTCCCCTAAAATAACAATTTCTTAATTATTCCCTTCCTACTACTATTCTATTCATTCCTGTCTACTATAATAAAAACAAAAAATAAAAAAGCATGTAAATCAGAGCTTTCCAAACTGTGTGTCGCAACACATTTCTGTGTCGCGGCCAGGGCCCAGGTGTGTCGCAGGGGAACCCGGAAGAGGAGGCCATGCACCACGTGGAGCCCCGCCCATCCCTTGCTCCGCTCTGAACCCAGCTCTTCAGCTCTTACAGTTTGGAAAGCTCTGGCTTAAGCTAAGTTTCTTCTTAGTAAACACACAGCAATTGCGTATGGGCTCCATGGCAGGAGAAGCAGCCTCCTGAGCCCCCCCTCCGAGTGCCGGCTCTCTCTCTCTCACACACACACACACACACACACACACACGTGTGCGAAACCCCTGGCTCGCCACTCCAGCAGGAGAAGCAGCCTCCTGAGCCCCCCCTCCGAGTGCCGGCTCTCTCTCTCTCACACACACACACACACACACGCGCGGGCGAGAAACCCCTGGCTCGCCACTCCAGCAGGAGAAGCAGCCTCCTGAGCCCCCCCTCCAAGTGCCAGCTCTCTCACACAGACACACTCACACACACACACGCGCGCGAGAAACCCCTGGCTCGCCACTCCGGCAGGAGAAGCAGCCTCCTGAGCCCCCCTCCGAGTGCCGTCTCTCTCTCTCTCTCACACACACACGAGAAACCCCTGGCTTGCCACTCCGGCAGGAGAAGCAGCCTCCTGAGCCCCCCCTCCGAGTGCTGGCTCTCTCTCTCACACACACACACACACACACACACGTGATAAACCCCTGGCTCGCCACTCCGGCAGGAGAAGCAGCCTCCTGAGCCCCCCCTCCGAGTGCCAGCTCTCTCTCTCTCTCTCTCTCACACACACACACACACACACACAGACTGAAAACCCGCCTGAACAACAATAATTATGCTGGCGCAGAAGCTGAGGAAGGGAGAGGTTCCCAGCTAAAAGTCTGCCTTTCCAACAGACCCGACGCCTTGCCCTCCTCCATTGCAAGTTAAGGCGCGAGGGAGAGAGATTCGCTTGGCAGATCTTTAGGATCCCCGGCTGGAGTAGGTGTGGGAGCAAGGAGCTGAAGTCAAATTCCCCGGGTGGGGGGAACCACTGCAATAAATGGGGAGGAGTTTTTATGCTCGCTTTTTCAAGGTTACGGCTTTCTATGGTATTTGTTGAGATAGTGACTGAATCGATGGCGGTGCCCCGATTTAATCATACAACCCACTTTTATGCTGCGAAGTCCATGGCAAACCTTGGAAATGCAGCTGCAGTGAATTAGCTGCAGTTGAACCTGTTTTACTCCAGAATAAGATACCTTACCTCACTAACTTAATTCCGAAATAAGGGAACTTGGAATGCTGAGGCTATTCATGTGTTCAGCAGAAAGAGCACTCGGTGGCCTGGGTGTTAGCAGGACGCTCGGCAGCCTAGTGGCATCCCTGCACCCCCCAAACCCCCCCAGCCCAGAGCCTTACCAAGCAATGGATGCAGTTTTCCCATCATCTGGCAGTGTTTCTCAACCTAGGTGACTTCAAGAGTTGTGGACTTCAAATCCCAGTATTCCCCAGCCAGCCTTGCTGGGTAGGGAATTCTGGGAGTTGAAGTCCTCATATCTGAAAGTGGCCAAGACTGAAAAACACTGCTCATGGTCTTGGGTCCATGACCTCCCCATCAAGCACACCTGGAGGGCATTTTTGTATTTTATCTACAATTACATACAATACAATACATACAGTACAAGACTGGGGGGCCGGGGGGTGGGGTTTGGAGCCGGGAGCCAATCACGTGGGTCGGGGGGCGGGGTTTGGAGCCGGGAGCCAATCATGTGGGCCGGGGGTGGGGTTTGGAGCCAGGAGCCAATCACGTGGGCCAGGGGGCGGGGACTCCTCATTACTGTGTCATGAAATTATGCATGGCTAAAAGGCGTGTCACCAACATGAAAAGTTTGGAAAGCCCTGATGTAAATTGTCTGTTATAATAATACAAAACACATGAATACAAAAAATATGAGTAAGAAAAAACCTTAATAATCATAATCCCAATCATTAGCAATAAGTAAAGTCATCCAAAGCCAAAAGACCATCCAGATAAATATTTCAGTCCCTTAACCCACTTCAAAATAGACCAAAACATTTACATGTCCCCATAATAGGCACAGAGCTATTTTCTTAAAGAAATCAAACAGCCCAACTGTTCCCCTCACACACACAGACTTCTCTCCAGAAAATGTCAGAATGAAGCCTGACCTTGAATCGGAGGAAGAGGAGGTCAGTCAGGAAGGAAGGAGAATTGAAGTTAAGCTTAGTCCAGCTAAAAACATAGAGCCAGGAAATACTAACTCACCGAAGGCTGATAGGGCCATAGTGCAATCGCCTCCACCTACCACAGCCAGGGAAAGAAGAGCAGAAAAACGAGCTCAGCAAAAAGCGGCTCGATTGGCTCCCGTTCAAAAACGGCATGTGAGGGAAGGCATAAAAGGGAGCTCACAGAAAGAACGGTTTGTCGGAGACAACCGTTCGTCAGACTTACCACACTTGAAGCATTATCCTGACACAAATTCTCCACAACCCTCAGAGACAGATCTTGCCGCTTCGGAGCTGTATGAATCCTGCCTGCCTGAGTCCTTCCCGCTGAACCTTGAAAAACGTGAGGCGGAAGTTTTTCTGCTGACGCTGGAGTCTTGCTCTGCCGAATCACCACAGCTGTCAAAAGAATCCTTTATTTCAGAGTCACCTTCATTGCAGCTGACTACAATCTCTGTTGCAGTACCTCTGACACCGAGTGAAACCTGCCACGGCTTCTTCTCTCCTCAGCTGTCATCAGATTCCTATTCGTCCTTGCCTGAGTTGTCGTCACTGATTGGTTCCTGTTCCTAGCCTTCTTTCCAGCCGTTGTTGAAAGTCCATTTGCTCTTTTCTTCACTTCAAAAGTCGGAGTGTTGCCACTTATCTTGATAGATACAGATCAAGTTCCTGCCTTATAATCGTAACAGTTTATTTATGTTGCTGGTTATAGTATCTTATCTAGTCTTGTTTGCCTGTTTGATTTTGAAGTTTTGTTTTATCTGAAGTTCTGAATTATCTTGTTTTGTTACCTTGATTTGTCTTGCCTTGTTTTGCCTTGCATTATATTACCTTATTGCTTTAATTGTATTATATTACTTTGCTTTACGTAGTTCCTAAAAGTCATATTCCTGATTGAAGATCAATCAATTACCATTTATTCAGAAGCAACTGTTAAAGACTGCCTGAAAGTGAAGCGTTAAACCACGTTTAGAAGACAGAACATCTATTAATCAGACTGTAAAGTGTGATTAACTGTAAATAATTGTAAATAAAAAGAAAGTTCCACGTTCTCATGTGTCCAGCATTAGTGAGTCAGAACAGAAAACCTCTTTTCTATAACATTCCATCAAAAAGTCAAATTCACTCATATCTTGCAGCTCAATTTCTCAGTTTAATATCTTCAATTCAGCATTGTTAATTTTATTCAGGATTCCAACAAAAGCCCAAATCTCACTCTTGGGAGAAAAAATTCCATTGCTATTAAGATTCTTCAGGTTCATCCACAGTATCCTCAACCAGATGGTACATTTCAAACCACATATTTTCCATAATGCTCCGAATGTCTGGCACAATAACTTGGCAGGTATCAGAAAGAATCTGCTTGATATCTGCTTTCATGTCACGATGAAATTCAGAAAAGGCCTGGTTAAGATCCTCCATTTCTGAAGCAGTAAGTTATGGTGCCCCCTAGATACTTAACCAGCAGAAGTAAAAAGTAATGGAAAGTTTCTGAACTGAGTTAAGATAAGATCACAGACAGTTCCCAGAGAAAGTAGCGGCAGGAAAGTGAAAGTTTCAGAATGGCAGATTCAACGTGTAGGAAAAATGCTAAAATCTTCAAAATTAGCAGAAAAATAGTAACAGGACGACGATAATATACAGTACTCTCAACCCTCCTCAGAATTGGATGGTAAGCAAAATCCAAAGCTTAAAAAGAATTTTAAAGAATTTATCACAAAAATAATGATGAGCACCAAGAGAGATCTTTTCTCCTTAATGTAGAAAGCCTCTCTTAGGGTAGAAATACTTAAAAAAAAAATACAAATTGGGTGCTTTAGAAATGGGGTGGCTGGACTTAATGTCAACCAAGCAGTAAACAACAGCCCAATCAAGAAACTCCCAAGGAGAGAACAACAACAACAACACAAGCAGGGCAAACCACTATATATAAACTGAGAGCAAAAACCACTCACTTTTCGCACTGAGGATGTTGCCTAGTCAGGCAATGAAATGTCTGCAAGAAAACAACAAGGCTCAGAGAGTACCAAGGACTCCACATAAGAAGGTATATAATTTTGTTAATGAAAAAACACAATTTGAAATGGAACTTTGTACAAACGATGAGTATCTTATTAAGAAAATGTATAAAATGTTGCAATTGAATCTTGTTAAAGATTGTATGATTAAATGGGCTAAGAATTTTGGGTATAATATTATGCTTGAACAATGGGAGAATATGTGGAACAAAGGTATGAAATTTACTTTGAATTATAATTTGAAAAATAATTTTTATAAAATGATGTACCTTTGGTATTTAACTCCTGATAAGTTGTCCAAAATGTGTAATGGGGTATCAAATGTTTGTTGGAAATGTTTACAGGGCGAAGGAAATTTTTATCATTTATGGTGGACTTGTGGAAAAGCTAAGAAATTCTGGAATCAAATATGTATTATTATTCAAAAGATTCAATCAATCAATCACTTTATTGCGGTCATAGACCAGTACAATGGTGTTATTTTGTGAGATAAACATAGTAACGCTTACAGTATTAACAACATATAGTAAAATATATATTAAAATTCAATTAAATCAATTAAAATTTATTTTTTATTTATTTATTTTATTAAATTTATATTACCGCCCATCTCCCCCAGCGGGGACCCTGGGCAGTGCACAATAAAATAAAATAAAATACATTTATTATCTATCTATCTCTATCTATAAAATCTAAGGTGTGGCCTATTTTAACTATTTAAGAATATAAAATTTTAAGAGTATATTAAATATGAGATAAAAGACATAAAAGACTATTTTATGACTATGTTGAAAATATTTTGTTGTTTATTCGTTCAGTCGCTTCCGACTCTTCGTGACTTCATGGACCAGCCCACGCCAGAGCTTCCTGTCGGCCGTCACCATCCCCAGCTCCCCCATGGTTGAGTCTGTCACCTCCAGAATATCATCCATCCATCTTGCCCTTGGTCGGCCCCTCTTCCTTTTGCCTTCCACTTTCCCTAGCATCAGCTTCTTCTCCAGGGTATCCTGTCTTCTCATTATGTGGCCAAAGTACTTCAGTTTTCCCTTTAATATCATTCCCTCAAGTGAGCAGTCTGGCTTTATTTCCTGGAGTATGGACTGGTTTGATCTTCTTGCAGTCCAAGGCACTCTCAGAATTTTCCTCCAACACCACAGTTCAAAAGCATCTATCTTCCTTCGCTCAGCCTTCCTTATGGTCCAGCTCTCGCAGCCATAGGTTACTACAGGGAATACCATTGCTTTAATTATGCGGACCTTTGTCGTCAGTGTGATGTCTCTGCTCTTAACTATTTTATCAAGATTTGCCATTGCTCTCCTCCCAAGAAGTAGACGTCTTCTGATTTCCTGGCTACAGTCAGCATCTGCAGTAATCTTTGCGCCTAGAAATACAAAGTCTGTCACTGCCTCCACTTTTTCTCCCTCTATTTGCCAGTTATCAATCAAGCTCGTTGCCATAATCTTGGTTTTTTTGAGGTTTAACTGCAACCCAGCTTTTGCACTTTCTTCTCTCACCTTCGTCATAAGGCTCCTCAACTCCTCCTCGCTTTCAGCCATCAAAGTGGTATCATCTGCATATCTAAGATTGTTAATGTTTCTTCCAGCGATTTTAACTCCAGCCTTGGATTCCTCAAGCCCAGCACGTCGCATGATGTGTTCTGCGTACAGGTTGAATAGGTAGGGTGAGAGTATACAGCCCTGCTGTACTCCTTTCCCAATCTTAAACCAGTCCGTTGTTCCGTGCTCTGTTCTTACCATTGCTACTTGGTCGTTATACAGATTCCTCAGGAGGCAGACAAGATGACTTGGTATCCCCATACCACCAAGAACTTGCCAATTTGTTATGATCCACACAGTCAAAGGCTTTAGAATAGTCAATAAAACAAAAATAGATGTTTTTCTGAAACTCCCTGGTTTTCTCCATTATCCAGTGGATATTGGCAATTTGGTCTCTAGTTCCTCTGCCTTTTCTAAACCCAGCTTGTACATCTGGCAATTCTCGCTCCATGAATTGCTGGAGTCTACCTTGCAAGATCTTGAACGGCATGTGAAATAAGTGCCACTGTTCGATAGTTTGAACATTCTTTAGTGCTTCCCTTTTTTGGTATGGGGATATACTGTAAGTTGATTTTTTCCAATCTGATGGCCATTCTTGTGTTTTCCAAATTTGCTGGCATATGGCATCCTTGACAGCATCATCTTGCAAGATTTTAAACAGTTCAGCTGGGATACCATCGTCTCCTGCTGCCTTGTTATTAGCAATGCTTCTTAAGGCCCATTCAACCTCACTCTTCAGGATGTCTGGCTCTAACTCACTGACCACACCGTCAAAGCTATCTCCAATATTATTATCCTTCCTATACAGATCTTCCGTATATTCTTGCCACCTTTTCTTGATCTCTTCTGCTTCTGTTATGTCCTTACCATCTTTGTTTTTGATCATACCCATTTTTGCCTGGAATTTACCTCCGATATTTCTAATTTTCTGGAAGAGGTCTCTTGTCCTTCCTATTCTATTGTCTTCTTCCACTTCCGCACATTGCTTGTTTAAAAATAATTCCTTATCTCTTCTGGCTAACCTCTGGAATTTTGCATTTTATTGGGCATATCTCCCCCTATCACTGTTGCCTTTTGCTTTCCTTCTTTCTTGGGCTACTTCCAGTGTCTCAGCAGACAGACATCTTGCCTTCTTGGTTTTCTTTTTCTTTGGGATGTTTTTTGTTGCCGCCTCCTGAACAATGTTGCGAACTTCTGTCCATAGTTCTTCCGGGACCCTATCTACTAAATCTAGTCCCTTAAATCTATTCTTCATCTCCACTGCATATTCATTAGGAATATTACTGAGCTCATATCTAACTGATCTGTGGGTCTTCCCTATTCTCTTTAGTCTGATTCTAAATTTTGCAATAAGAAGTTCGTGATCTGAACTACAGTCAGCTCCAGGTCTTGTTTTTACCGACTGTATAGATGTCCGCCACCTTTGGCTGCAAAGGATGTAGTCAATCTGATTTCGGTGTCGACCATCTGGTGAAGTCCATGTATAAAGTCGTCTTTTAGGTTGTTGGAAGAGAGTGTTTGTTATGCACAGTGAGTTGTCTTGGCAAAATTCTATCAGCCTATGTCCTGCTTCATTTTGTTCTCCCAGACCATGCTTGCCTGTAATTCCAGGTGTCGTCTGACTACCCACCTTAGCATTCCAGTCTCCTGTAATGAAAATAACATCTCTTTTTGGTGTATTATCCAGTAGGTGCTGCAGATCCTCATAGAACTGATCTACTTCTGCTTCTCCAGCATCTGTGGTTGGGGCGTATATTTGGATCACTGTGATGTTAAATGGCTTACCCTGAATTCGAATTGAGATCATTCTATCGTTTTTTGGATTGTAGCCAAGCACTGCTTTAGCCACTTTATTATTAATTATGAAGGCTACTCCATTTCTTCTGTGGTCCTCTTGTCCACAGTAGTAGATCTGGTGGTCATCTGATGTGAAGTGGCCCATTCCAGTCCATTTCAGTTCACTGACACCTAAAATGTCTATATTTAATCTTGACATCTCACCAATAACCACATCCAATTTGCCCTGGCTCATAGATCTTACATTCCAGGTTCCTATGGTGTGTTGATCTTTAGAACATCGGATTCGTCGTTCACCACCAGCACCGTCGGCCTCTAGCCGTCCTTTCGGCTTTGAGCTAGCTGCGTCATCACATCTGGGGCTAGTTGAACGTATCCTCTGTTCCTCCCCAGTAGCATTTTGACCATCTTCCGACCTGGGAGTCCCATCTTCCGATGGTATACCGACATATCTCTGGTTGTACTGATCCATTTAGTTTTCACGGGAAGAATACTGGGGTGGGTTGCCATTACCTTCCCCAGGGATCGTATTTAGTCTGACCTCTCTGCCACGACCTTCCCGTCTTGGGTGTCCCTTCACGGTTTAGCTCATGGTTTCATTGAGGTGCTCAAGCTACAGCACCACGACAAGGTAACGATCTCCTTTGCTGGAGGTTGTAAATATAGATAAAATTATAAAAAATTACTGTTGTATACAAGACATTCCCCTTCATGGATCACTGCCTTGTCGTGGTGAAGGGGCTTGCGTAACTCAATGAAGTCAGGTCAAGACGGACAGGTCATGACGGAGAGTTCTGACAAAACGTGGTCCACTGGAGGAGGAAATGGCAACCCACTCCAGTATCCCTGCCAAGAAAACCCCATGGATAGTATCAAAAGGCTAAAAGATATGACGCCGGAAGATGAGCCCCTCAGGTCGGAAGGTGTCCAATATGCTACTGGGGAAGAGCGGAGTAGCTCCAGAAAGAGTGAAGCAGCTGGACCAAAGCCAAAAGGACGCTCAGTTGTGGATGTGTCTGGAAGTGGAAGGAAAGTCCGATGCTGTAAATAACAATATTGCATAGGAACCTGGAATGTAATATCTATGAATCAAGGTAAGCTGGATGTGGTCAAACATGAGATGACAAGACTGAACATCGACATCTTGGGAATCAGCGAACTAGAATGGACAGGAATGGGCGAATTTAATTCAGGTGACCATTATATATACTACTGTGGGCAAGAATCCCTTAGAAGAAATAGAGTAAGAAATAGAGTAGCCCTCATAGTCAATAAAAGAGTGGGAAAGGCAGTACTGGGGTACAACCTCAAAAACGACAGAATGATCTCAGTTCGAATCCAAGGCAAACCATCTCTTCAAGAAAATCGGAGATATCAAGGGAACGTTTTGTGCAAAGATGGGCATGATAAAGGACAAAAAAGGCAGGGACCTAACAGAAGCAGAAGAGATTAAGAAGAGGTGGCAAGAATACACAGAAGAACTATACAAGAAAGATCTTAATGTCCCTGATAAATATGATGGTGTGGTCACTGACCTTGAGCCGGACATCCTAAAGAGTGAAGTCAAGTGGGCCTTAGGAAGCATTACAAACAACGAAGCTAGCGGAGAAGAGAGTATTCCAGCTGAGCTATTTAAAATCCTAAAAGATGATTTTAGATACTCATTTCACATGCTAGCAAGGTTATGCTCATGCTAGGCTTCAGCAGTATGTGAACTGAGAACTACCAGAAGTGCAAGCTGGGTTTCGACGAGGCAGAGGAACTAGAGATCAGATTGCCAACATTCGCTGGATCATGGAAAAAGCAAGAGAGTTCCAGAAAAACATCTACTTCTGCTTCATTGATTACACTAAAGCCTTTGATTGTGTGGATCACAACAAACTCTGGCAAATTCTTAAAGAGATGGGAGTACTAGACCACCTTACCTGTCTCCTGAGAAACTTGTATGCGGGTCAAGAACCAACAGTTAGAACCGGACATGGAACAACCAATTGGTTCAAAATTGGGAAAGGAGTATGACAAGGCTGTATATTGTCACCCTGCTTATTTAACTTATATGCAGAGTACATCATGAGAAATGCTGGGCTGGATGAATCACAAGCCGGAGTTAAGATTGCTGGGAGAAATATCAACAACCTGAGATACGCAGATGATACCACCCTAATGGCAGAAAGTGAAGAGGAGCTAAAGAGCCTCTTGATTTTTTTTTAAATATTTTATTTATACACATAAATCAACAATAATACAATACCATATATACATTATACAACATACAACATATAAACATATAATATATATCAATCAGTATCTTTTCTACCTTCTATGCCTCCATCTTCTTCAACACATCCAAAACATTCTGTTATTTTTAACCTACAATCTTTAATCCTTTTTCTCCTACTCCTCTCAACATACTTGTACCTTCTAAGATCTCTTCTTTCCCTTTTTATACTTACTCCAACCTTCTCCTCTTTCTGTAAACCCACCTTCCTCTTTTCTTTCTTTCTTTTCTTTCTTTCTTATATTTTAGCTGTACTCACACAACATTTAAACAACACATAACAAAAAGAACAAAGACAAACTAAAATGGACTTCCTGCTTTCTCATCAAAAATATCTATACTACATTTCTATAATAAATTCTATATAATATATGGTTACTTTTTATTTACTCTTTATATATATA
Source organism: Charina bottae (assembly GCA_023362775.1). Lineage (NCBI taxonomy): Eukaryota > Metazoa > Chordata > Lepidosauria > Squamata > Charinaidae > Charina > Charina bottae. The sequence continues at coordinate 2,483,631 of JALMGJ010000028.1, read as the reverse complement.
ATACAATATCTTGTTTACATTAAATTTACTAGTTGTATTTTTTGTGTTTTTTCTATATATCTATAAAATGGGTCCCAACATAACTTAAATTCTTCTTGATTTTTGTCATTTAATAAATCTGTTAATTTTGCCATCTGGATTAGATCCATTGTTTTTAATAACCATTCCTCAATTGTGGGTATACCATCCTCTTTCCAATGTTTGGCAAATATAATTCTAGCCGCTATTATTAAATAAAATAATAATTTCCCATATTTTTTGTGTATTTCCGGTTTTAAAAATCCTAATAAATACATATCTGGTATAATTGTTAAATCTTCATCCAATATTTCACATATTATTTGATGTATTTTTATCCAATATTTTTTTGTTTCTTTACAAGACCACCATGCATGAAAAAATGTGCCCGTTTCTTTTTTACATTTCCAACATTTGTTTGATAGTCTATTATTCATTTTTGACAGAGTATTTGGCGTTATGTACCACCTGTACATCATTTTGTTGAAATTTTCTTTCATGTTATAGTTCAATGTAAATTTTAAATCTTTTAGCCACATATCTTCCCATATTTCAAATTGTATCTTGTGACCTAAATTTTTTCCCCAATTACTCATGCATTTCTTTTTTTGTGTATTTACCGAATTATTTGAAATTAATATCTTATATATTTTTGAAATCAAATGATCTTTATCTTTCCATAGGACGATGTGCCAATTTTTTACACTTTCTTTAAATTTAAAATTTTTACTATCTACTCTGAACTGTTCTTTAATTTGAGCATAAGAGAACCAATTGCAGTTTATTCCCTCATTTAATAAATTTTCTCTTGATTTTAAATTATAATTTGATCCTTCAAAAGATAATAGATTTTTATATGTAATCCAATTTCCTATATTTAAGTTTCCATGCCATGTAAAGGCCTCGTGTGGTGATATCCAAAGAGGTATATTTGGTAAAATAGTATTTTTATATTTGTTCCAAATTTTTAGAATTGATTTTCTAATGGGATGGTGATTGAATGCTATATTTGCTTTAGTTTTGTTATACCATAGGTATCCATGCCAGCCAAATTTTAAATCATGTCCTTCTAAATTTAGTAATTTTTTGTCTTCCAATCTTATCCAATCTCGAAGCCACCAAAGAATACATGCCTCATAATATAATTTTAAGTTAGGAAGATCAGGACCACCGTTTTCTTTAATATCTTGTAAAAATTTAAATTTTATTCTTGGCTTTTTGCCTTGCCAAATAAATTTTGCCAATTCTTGTTGCCAGTTCTGAAAAGTCTTTTGCGTTATCACGATTGGTATAGTTTGGAATAGAAAAATAATTTTTGGTAATATATTCATTTTTATTGTTGAGATTCTACCCAGGAATGACAGATGTAAATTTTTCCAAAGTTTTAAATCATTTTTTATATTAGTCCATAATTTTGTATAATTATTTTTAAATAAATCTGAATTATTAGATGTTATATCCACTCCCAGATATCTTAGTTTTTTAACATTTACAAATTCCGTATTCTGTTCCATATTGTGAATGGTTCTTGGATCCATATTCAAATTTATCATCTTAGTTTTGTGTTTATTTATTTTAAGCCCTGCCAATTCACCAAAATCTTGAATTTTTTAAAATAAATGTTTAATCGAAATTTCTGGGTTTTGTAAAGTTATAACCATATCATCTGCGAATGCTCTTAATTTATAATTTTCCTGTTTTATTTTTATCCCTTCTATTAAATTATCTTTTCTAATATTTTCTAATAACACTTCTAATACCAAGATAAAAAGGAGTGGTGAGATTGGACAGCCTTGTCTAGTACCTCGACTTATTTGACAGTCCTGGGTAGTTTCTCCATTTACCACTATTTTGGCAATTTGCCATGTATATATGGCTTGGATGGCTTTTATAAATTTTTCCCCATATTCCAGTCTTTCCAAAATTTTTATCATAAAATCCCAATTTAGGTTGTCAAAAGCTTTTTCAGCATCTAAAAATAACAGTAGAATTTGTTTTTCTTTATGGACTTTTGCGTATTCAATCAAATTTATAATAGTTCTAATATCCTTGATATGTCTTTTTGGTAAAAAACCAGATTGATCCATATTTATTGTGTTTTGTAGAATCTCTTTTAATCTATTTGCCAAAATACTGGTAAAAATTTTATAATCTGTATTTAATAATGAAATTGGCCTAAATTTTTTACATAGGGTGTGGTCCTGATCTGGCTTGGGAATTAATATTATGTTGGCATTTGTCCAGGTTTCCGGTATTGTGTTTCCTGTTAATATTGAATTTAGTAATAAATTAAATGGTTTTAATAATTGATCTTGAAATACTTTGTAATACATTGCAGTAAATCCATCTGGACCTGGAGTTTTACCTGATTTCTGTCTTTGAATGGCACTTGAGATCTCTTGAATAGTTATGGGTTCATTTAACCTATCTTGCTGTGATTTAGATATTGTTTGTAAATTGCTTTCTGTTAAATATCTGTCTGCCTTTTCTATATCTAATTGTTGGTTTTGGTATAATATTGTATAAAATTGATGAAATACTTTTTTGATACTGGTATTATCATTTAATTCTAGCCCTTTATCTTTAATTTTATTTATGATTTTTTTTCCTTCTTCTTTTCTTAACTTAAATGCTAACCATTTACCTGCTTTATTAGCGTATTGAACGTTTCTCTGTTTAATATACCTCAGATTTTTTTCTATTTCTTCGGTTGTTAATATTTCTATTTGCTTTTGTAATATAATAATTTGGTTTTTTATATCTTTATCTCCTGGTTTACTTTGCAACTCAATTTCTTTTATTTTAATTTGTTCACATAATTTTGAAAATTTTTGTAGTTTCATTTTTTTATAATATTTGCCTAAAGATATAAAATGCCCTCTCATATAGGCTTTACTTGCGTCCCATATAGTATTTATATTTGTGTTTTCTTTCATATTTAATTTGAAAAATTCTATTAATTTGACTTTGCTCTCTTCCAGATATACTTTATTTTTTAGAATGGATTCATTAAGTCTCCATCTATATTGTTTAGCGGATGTTTTTAAATTTAATTGTATTGCGTTATGATCTGATATTGTTTTTGCTAATATTTCGACATCTTCAACTTTATTTAGTAAATTTTTTGACGTCCAAATCATATCTATTCTGGAAAGAGAGTGAAATCTATTTGAAAAGAAAGTAAAGTCTTTGGCATTGCCCATTTTATATCTCCAGGTATCCATCATTTCTAAATTGTTCATCATTTCAAAAAAAATCTGAGGTAATTTTCCTTGATTTGCTTTTATATAATTATCAGATTTCCTATCTAGAGCTGGATTAATAACACCATTCCAATCACCCATAATTATCCAATTCTTATTTGACAATTCTGTTAAACAATTCATCAATATTTTAAAAAATTTATTCTGATTATCGTTTGGGGCATAGACACCTACTAGTACAACTTTGGTGTTTTGAATTTCAATTTCAATTACAATAAATCTTCCCTTATCATCTACTTTTATTAATTGTGGTTTTAAATTTGGTTTAATATAGCATACAATCCCATTCTTTTTGTTTTCATTTTTTGTTGTGAATTCTAGTCCTAGTTTTTTATTACTTAACAATTTGCTATCTTTGCCTCTAATGTGTGTTTCTTGTAAACATATTATATCCAAATTGTATTTGTAAAGAATGTGAAAAGTTCTATTTCTTTTTATTGGAGAGTTCAATCCATTTATATTCCATGACAAACATTTTATTTTATTCATTGTCTGATTGGCTGTCTAATTCTTGAGCATCCACTACTTGTGCAAAGATTTTAAATTTTTCTGATAATTTTTCTTTTGGGGGACTATTTCTTGGTATAGGATTAGTATCTTTTTCTATCTTTCTAAGAAAATCTTTTGCTTTTTCCAGTGAATTTAATTTAAATCTTTGTTCTTTATATAACACATTTACCCCTTCCAAGGTTTCCCATCTATAAGTAATTTTTTTCCTTTTCAGGACATCAATCAAAAAATAATATTCTTTTCTTTTTTTCAGTATAGTAGCAGGAATCTCTTTGAACATTTGAATGTCTCTCCCTTCTACATTTATTTTCTTGTCAAATCCTGTTTGTAAAATCAGGTCTCTTAATTTTTTTCTGCTAAACTCAATCACCATATCTCTTGCTATGTTATGTTCTTTTGCATATCTTGAGTTGACTCGGTACATTACTTCTATTTCTTCTTCTAGTTGTTCTTTTTCCCAGTCTATCAAATCAGCCAAAGCTTGGGTAATTGTGTTTTTAATTTCAGTCTCTTTTCCTTCCTTTAGACCTCTTATTCTCAAGCAATTTTCTTTTTGTTTTAGTTCCAGTAAAGATATTTTATCAATTTCCTCATCTTTATGTTTTTCCATTGTTTTGATTTTTTCTTTCATTCCTTTTATTTCCGTTTGAAATCTTTGTTCCATGCTATCTAATTTTGTATATAATGATCTTTCAAAACCTTGTATTTTTTCTTCCAATACTGAAGTTACATTTGTTGTAATGCTTTGAATGGCTTTTTTTGTAAAGTCTTCAAATAGTAGCTTTAGCCATTCTCCTTTGTTTTCAGATAAGTCTAAACTTCTTCTTGTCATTTTCTTTGAAGCCATTTTTCAAATTGAATTAATTATCACCAGTTAAGTAGCAATAAGTTTAGTCTAATTTCTTTTCTCAAACACAGTCAAAATGGTGATTTTAAATAATTAATTAATAATAGTCACTTTCACTTACTTTCACTTACTCTAACGGCAATTCAACAATTCAGCGTCTCAGCCACTTTCTTTGGACCTTTAACTCAATGTTTCTTGATAAGAAAGTTTTTGTTACTTGCAAATTAGTTCACACTTTTAAGTATTGTGAAAGTGTAACAGAAACAGCAGCTCTCCCAAACGGGAAATAACGAAGGTAGTCGCTCACCCGACTTCTTGGCTTACTTTCGCTGCTGTAGTTCTTCTGGCTGAGAAAGCGAAAGTGTCCGCCTGCTTTCCCTCCGCGGCGCCAAGAAGCTGCAGGACTTTTTGTTTCTATCGGGTTCGCCCTTATTTTGGCTACCCACCCGATCCTTTGCACTCCAAAAACGCTCCCAAAAATCGGCAACTTTCTTCGTTAATTACAAAATTAAGACGAGCTGTTCTCCACATGTCCGCTCGCCATTTCTGTACACCGGAAGTCTGGTAAAGACTAAAGAGCCTCTTGATGAGGGTGAAAAAGGAGAGTGCAAAAGCTGGCTTGAAACTCAACATTAAAAAAACTCAGATCATGGCATCTGGTCCCATCACTTCCTGGCAAATAGAAGGGGAAGAAATGGAAGCAGTGACAGATTTTATTTTCTTGGGCTCCAAGATCTCCGCAGACGGTGACTGCAGCCATGAAATTAAAAGACGCTTGCTCCTTGGGAGGAAAGCTATGGCAAACCTAGACAGCATATTAAAAAGCAGAGACATCACCTTGCCAACAAAGGTCCGTATAGTTAAAGCTATGGTTTTCCCAGTAGTAATGTATGGCTGTGAGAGTTGGACCATAAGGAAGGCTGAGCGCCAAAGAATTGATGCTTTCAAACTGTGGTGCTGGAGAAGACTCTTGAGAGTCCCTTGGACTGCAAGGAGGTCAAACCAGTCAATCCTAAAGGAAATCAACCCTTACTGCTCATTGGAAGGACAGATGCAGAAGCTGAAGCTCAAATGCTTTGGCCACCTAATGCAAAGAGAGGACTCACTGGAAAAGACCCTGATGCTGGGAAAGACTGAAGGCAAAAGGAGAAGGGGACGGCAGAGGATGAGATGGTTAGATAGCATCACCGATGAACTTGAGTAAACTCTGGGAGACAGTGGAGGACAGGAAGGCCTGGTGTGCTATGGTCCATGAGGTCACGAAGAGTCAGACACGACTAAACGACTGAACAACAAGAACAACATATAAGACATTACATAGATTGGCCTCTCTTGGTGTGTCGAATCTTCATTGCTGCAGCGCAGAACCTTGCTACCTGTGCCGTAACTGCAGAAGTTTCATCTATAAGCAGCAATTGCATATACTCAGAATCTGTACGTCCAGGGTGTTTAATAATGAGCAGTGTAATGAATTTAATACGAATGTCTTTGTAAAAATCACAGTGTAAAAAGACATGGTCTATAGTTTCGACCTCCCCTGAGTCGCATGGGCAAAGTCTTGCGGCCAATGGAATTTTTTAATATTTTCCCTCCAACACTGCAGAAGGGAGAGCATGGGAGCGAGCTAATGAAAAGGCTTTCTGGAGGAAGGGAATTTCAAGATAGCTGGCAGCAGAAACAATATATTTTGTATGCGCAGGAGACAGAAAAAGTGAGGCCTTCCCTATGTCTGCTTGTCTTTCTATATCCATTATCCTTTGTTTTAACTCTAGCTTTGCTCGGTTATAATCCATCTCAAGAAGAGTGGCTGGTGAATATCCTAGCTTTGGAAGGTTTGCATTGATGGCCTTGATCCATGAAGATTGAAAATTGTCTTGAAAAATAAGAGGTACAAGGCCCTTAGGGTATAGTTTGAACTTTAGCCAAAGGATTAGAGAGGCTAGACACTCTAGATACAACCCTAACCATGCCAGTTTCAAGTCATAGATGTGCGTTTGACACACATCTAGGCATCTGAAGTAATGCTCTGATAAATTTGGCTTGTACTTTTTCCAGTGATGTAATGCATGAAGGGGAAGGGCTGACTAAAGTCCCGTAAAGGAGTTGGGCTAATGACTTGGCCCGAAAGAGTTTAAGTGCTGCTGGAACATGCGATCCCCCCTTATATCGGGAGAATTTTAGAAGAGCATTGGCCGATTGTTGTCCATTGGCTGCAGCATACTCGCAGTGAGCTTTCCGCGAACCTGTAGTATGAATAACTATACCTAGGTACTTAAAACTGGTCACTTGCTCTATTTTGTGTTCACGGATATTCCATGAGTTACATTTCGATCTTTTTGCGAATGCCATTATCTTGGTTTTCTCATAGTTTATTTCCAGCTTCTCGCTATCACAATAATGAGCCAAGGATTTCAGAGCTCTTTTGAGTCCTATGGGGTAGAACCCCAATCTAGAACGATAGGACTACAGCATCGTCTGCGTATAGTAGCATAGCAATTCTGCAATCTCCTAATTTGGGAGGGTGGAATTCTAGCATATAGGTGTTTGGTATAGAGCTTACTAATTATATTTAATAGGCTTATTGGTAGGCTGACCATACATCCCGTTTTGGACGGGACAGTCCCGTTATTTTAACATTTTTGAACCGTACCGTCTTTTTGAAAAACAACTCGGTTTTGTCCCGTTTCCGGAGGCAGCCCGGAAAAAGAAGCCCTCCCGCCTATCAGTGCATGGCAAAGGAGGGTGCGGAGAGGCGGGCCAAGACACACAAACGCAGCCCGGCGGGCAAGGGGCGGCATGGTGCAGTTGAAGCCCTCCAGCGTGGCCGGCTCCTGCTTCTCCTGCGCGGTGGTGGTGGTGGTGGCGGCGGCAGCAACTCTCCTCCCTCCCTCGGCCAAGCCTGTGGGGGCTGGGGCAGCGGTGGTCCTCGGTCCTCGGCAAGAGCCGGCCACGCTGTGGGGCTTCAGCCACACCACTCTGCCCCTCACCACCCGCTGAAGCCCCCCAGCGTGGCCGGCTCCTGCCGAGGGCAGTCTGTCCTGTGAGTGTCTGTGTGTGCATCTGATTGGGCTTGGCCGAGGGAGGAGAGTTGTCGCCGCCGCCACTGCCGAGCAGGAGAAGCAGGAGCCGGCCGCGCTGGGGGGCTTCAGCCACACTACTCCGCCCCTTGCTGCCCGCTGAAGCTCCTTAGGGTGGCCAGCTCCTGCTTCTCCTGCTCGGCGGCCCGACAACTCTCCTCCCTCGGCCAAGCCTGACCAGATGCACACACACACACACTCACACACTCACAGGACAGACTGCCCTGGGAGAGAGGGAGGGAGGGAGGGAGAGAGATGAGGGGTTAAACCCCTGTGGGGTTTGCAGGCGGGAGCCAATTGCGCGGACCAGGGGGCGGGGTTTACAGGCAGGAGCTAATTGCATGGACCGGGGTTCGGAGACCGGCATGGCAGCATAAGATCCTGTCCCATTTTGCCATCCCACTGTCCCGTTTTTGTCTCAAGGAAATATGGTCAGCCTACTTATTGGCCTATAATTTGCAGGGTCATCTCTCTTACCCTTCCTGAAAATTGGAACTATGATAGCCACGCCCCTATTCAAAAGATTCTCAAAGTGGACTTACAATTGAAACCGGAGCTGTTTCTCTTGGGTTTGATGGACCAACAGCTTGAGAAGCAACATGGAACTCTGTTCTTATATATGATAACAGCAGTAAGACTCTTATACGCTCAAAGATGGAAGGATGCACAAATGGAGGATTGGATGATTAAGTTAATGGAACTGGCGCAAATGGCTAAACTGACAGCACTGATAAGAGAAAATACTGTAACTGGATTTGTTTCTATTTGGAAGCTGCTTTTGGACTATTTGCTTGTAACAGAAAAAAATGAAGTTCTGATTTTGGATTTTGATGATTAAATGGTTTGATTTTAGAGAAATAATGTTACTAAATGTTTAATTAATAGCAAGAAATTAACTTTTATGTGCTTTTTTATCTGTGTTGGAGAAGGTCGGAAGTCACCTGTCTTTTATGTTTTTCTGTCTATTCTTGCATTGTTTTAGTTTCTCTTGTTTCTGTTTTAGACTTGTATTCTATCTGTTCTATATTCTGTATTTTGTGTTTTAATTATATCTTGAAAATTAATAAAGCTTTATGAAAAAAAATGTACTGCCACTATGAACAGCAAAACAAACAAAAAGCTTCTAAAATAACTACTCTTACTGTTAGGAAATTTCTCCTAACATTCAACCTGTATCTGCTTTCTTAGTAAGTGCCTTAATTAAATGATTTTTGTTGCTGTTCAAATCAAATCAAATCTTTATTACGGTCATAGACCAGTATAAGGAGGGTGGGGTACAATCATTATAAAGCATAAAGGATACATCAAGAATAAAAATTAAAATCTAAAAAAAATAAAAAGTTAGAAGTTATAAAAGATATATAGATTTAAAACTAAGAGTATATATAAAAAGCAAGCATCTAAAACAAAGGGTAGGCGCATTAAATGGATGCAGGGGAGCATAAACGTATGTGGAAGGCTATATCTTATACTTATTACAGTTACAAAGCACTGTAATATGGCAAACTAGGTGCTAATTAAATCTAGTTTATGTACTTTAGCCCCAAGCACAGGTCATCGCCCAACAAATTTTGAGCCCTGCTGCACAGAACCAGGCAACATTGTATGTTGTAACAGGGTTGGTATTTGAAAGTAACAGAGTGGGGTAGAATTGTCCTGTGCGCTCTGGGTAGTAATGGGTACTATACTCTGCATAGTAATGGTGAGATGACACTAGTATGAATGTCTCTGTAGTACAGGCACTGGAGAAGCACATGTGTTGATTTTTTTTGTTGATGTTGTTTTCAGTAACAGAGCTAGATTCACACTCCCTCACACAAAAATAATCCAATCTTGGATTTCTTTCTGCACTGCAGCAGATGAATTTAGGATAGGATGATGGAATCTTGTTCTTCTGACTACAATTACAAGATTGATCTGAGTAGCCCTTTCAATAAATTTAAATCAATGACATGTAAATGAAAGGGTAACATGCAAATAAACCAGGAAAATGTTTAGCATATCAGATTAGGAAAAAAAGAAATACAGACAATATCAGCAATAAAGAAAGTGACTAAGCTGTTATATACAAGAGTGGAAATTACGGAAGAATTGGCAGCTTTTTTCAAGGAACTATATTCCATGGCTGACATTGATAAAGTGGCCATGAACAAATTAACTGAAAAATCTGTTCTTAAAGAATTCAGTGACCAACATAGACAAATATTAAGTAAACTATAACTATCCAAGAAACAAAAAAGACAAATAAAACAAAGTTGGGAAGGCACCAGGTCCAGATGGGCTGTCCGCTCAATATTATAAAGAACTCAAGGAGGAATTTTTGGAACCATTAACAAACACAATTAAACACAATTAATGAAATTAAAAAGACAAGGTGATACCATAAATCTGATTTATAAAGAACTGAATGATCCAGAAAAAACACAATGATACAGACAAAACTCTTTGTTGAATATAGAATACAGTATAAAATTTTCACAACAATATTAGCTGAACAACTAAAGAAAAGTGTTTCAGATATAATACATATGGATCAAACAAGTTATATTCTAAAGAGGAATATAAAGGACAACAAGTTTATAATCATTAGTGTACAACAGAGCACATCATCAACAAAAAGACAGCACTAATCTTCCTAGATACAGAAAAAGCCTTTGGTAACCTCCAGTGGCTATTTTTACTTGCAAGGGAGTTAAACAAAGGTATATTCTGGCCTCATTACTCTTTAATTATTATATCAATACAATGTATTGATATACATTGGCTTGTATCCTTAACAAGGGAGATTTTTATCACCCCAAACTGGATAGCAGACCTGTATCTTATGCTGCTTTATGCAGACAATGCAGCCCTATTATCACAAATGCTGATAGGCCTCAGAAGGGTCTTGGGAACTTTGGCCCATTTCTGTAAAGAATATTCAGATCAATTATGAAAAAACAAAGCTCCATCCGTTTTGCAAGGGGTTTTAAAAAATTGTATTGAATTCTTGAATTGTATTGAACTCTTGAAGGACATAAAATAGAGCAGATTCCCAGCTTCAAATACTTGGGCTTTGTGCTGTACTGCTCTAAGAAGTGTCATATGCACACTGCTCAGGTTGTTTCAAATGCCAAAGGGGCAATTCTTTCTTTCTTCTTCTCCAGAAGTACCCAGTACATACCAGCTGCCCTCAAGCTTTTTGAAGCCAAGACATTATCCCAGCTGTTATACAGAGCCCAATTAGACCGAGGAATTAATTATCAGAACTTGGAAAGAGTAGAGTCAAAATTCCTAAGAAACCTATTCAAGTGGTGAAATGCATGCCTAATGTTGCACTGTGGTTGGAGGCAGAACTTACAAATTCGAAGCAATGGAATGGCTGTGTGTGCATAAAGCTTAAAAGCTAAAGGTTCATTTCCAACCTCAGGGTCTGACAAAGCTAATATCAATAAATAAATATGATTCCTCTTAGAAACTTCAAATTGAGAAAAAATTATATAAACTGGATTTTTCAAGGGAGATACTTATGCCCTTGGAATAAGTAAGGCAATGGTGATGGAGCTGGGGGGTGGCAACGGCCGACAGGAAGCTCTGGCATTGGCTGGTCCATGAAGTCACGAAGAGTCGGAAGCGACTGAACGAATAAACAACAAAAGGCGATGCTTCAGCAAAGGATCCTTGATAAAGAATTACAAACAGAAAAAAGTAAATTCTCACCTAGGCTACAACTGGGCAAGAGCAATGCACACTTCAAAGCAGCATTGTCCTTAGCTCAACTTATAAACAATAAATTGTGGCTAGCATTTACATTATTATGGTTCAATAATATACTGTCAGCAAAGCTGGATAGAAAATTTTGTAAAATTCCATATGCAGAAAAGCTCTGCCCTTGTAAAGATGGCAATATTGAAATACAAACTAATATTCTATTGTATTGTAACTTCTATCGAGACATATATAAAGAGCTACCAACACCTCTTCTGACCATATTTCCACAACAGACTAAAGAATTTTATGTTCAATTTCTACTGGCAGATAAGGACCCCAACTCTTGCCATTGCAAAGTTTGTTTTTGTAGCTTTTAAAACTTGTATGTTCTGATAGCAAAACTGCAAGCATGATTGCCCATTTTTATCTTGTATCCCTTATTTTATTTTGTAGTTGTATTCGGTAGGTTTTATTTAGTCTGGGTTGCTAATCTGTAATAAACAATTTGATCTGATTTGACTTGCAGTATTAAACAAAATAAATCCTGGATAAGAGTTCAAAGGCTGGGTTAAAATAAGTAAATAAGTAAAAGCACTAGGCAAGGATAAATAATAGGGGAGACTCTATTATTTATCATTGCCTTAGAAATACTGGCAGAAAAGATTCAAGGTGACAAATACTTGGTCTCAATACTGTGGAGAGGAATACAAGCTCAAATGTTATGCAGATGATGTAGTATTAAACCATCACAGAACCACAAAGTGCAGTAAGAAAGTTGATGAAAATAATCCAAGGCTTTGGAGAATTATCCAGATATAAAATCAATGTTAAAAAAACAAAAATAATTACAAGACATTTAACACAAGAAGATTTCCTGTGGAAAGAATCTGGCTGCCAGATAATAGATTCAGTGAAATATCTGGGTTTGCATTTTACAGACTCTAACCAAGAAATATATCAAAACAATTAATAATGTAAAGTTTTCTTGATTAGGATCAGTTGTGATGATTAAGATGAATGTATTAGGATAAACTACTTGTTTCAAATGGCACCAATTCAGATTCCAGAAAAAACTTTACAAGAATGGCAAGAAACTGTCAGTAAAAGACAGGTGGTCTCGCTCTTCCAAACTTCAAATTGTATTACAGAGCAAGCTGTTTGTCACGGCTAACAGAATGGATAACATCCCCGAACAGTAGGTCAATATTGGAAGAAGCAAGTCTAGCTAATGAGCTTCATGGGTACTTATGGTACAGGGATATGTAAGAGGACAAAAAATTGAAAGGACATATTATAAGACAAAGCTTGATAAAAAGTATGGAACTTTATGACAAAATTACTAAGTCTAACAATTTCATTGCTAGACTCTCCTTTAAATGTTTTTCATGTCAAATATAACTGTTTAAATATAACAATTTCTTATATGGTAAGAAATGTGCAATTACATACAGGTAGCCCTCGGGTTGCAACAGCAATTGGGACCGGAATTTCCATCACTAACTGATGCGGTCAGAAAGAGTGGTACCACGTGACCACATCACTTAGCAACAACAATCCCTGAAGTCCCCATTGCTGTCATTAAATGAGGGTTGTGGGGTCTTAAGCAAGCATATCCTCGCAACTTCCTGCTGGCTTCCAACAACCAAAGTTAGTGTGGAAGTGTCCTGTTCTGAGTAGGAGACGACCAGAGATTTTGAATAGAACTGATTTCATTCACAATTCAACTAATTACATCTATAAAGTCTTTTGGAAGGATGAATGCATTGTGGAATTAATTCCAATCCGGCAATGTCAAAGCACTGGATGAGGCAGACAAATAAGATTCGGTTGGTGATTGCAGTACAGCAGCAAGACGAAATGCGGCTTGAGACCGAGGCAAGGAGACTAGAACAGGCTCGGCTGGAATTTGCGGTAAGACAAGGCTGGACTCGGTTGGAGTGCGCGGCGTGACAAGGCAGGACTTGACTGGAAAGCACGACGTTGCAAGGCAGGACTCAGCTGAAGAACGCGGTGTGGCAAGGCAGGACTCGGCTGGAAGACGCAGAGTCTCAGGACAGAACTCGGCTGGGAAGTGCGGCGTGGCAAGGCAGAACTCGGCTGAAAGACGTGGCGCAACTAAGCAGGACTCAGCGGAAGGGGGCGGTGCGGCAAGGCAGGGCTCGGCTGGAGAGGAAGGCACCCGGAGGAACTCCGAAATGGTGAAATGTGCTGGCTGTGGTTCCGTGAAGGCTACAGAGCAGGTTTTTGAGGACAATTCTGGCTCTACTTCTGAAGAAGTTTTTCACTCGGGGGAACGGTTGTCTCTGGCGGTTTGTTCCTTGCGCTAGCGTCTTTTTATCTTGTTCCCTTCGCGCCATTTATCCTTCTTTCTGTTTGGTGCACTTTTCGGCTCGCCTTTCCTTTGCACTGATTGGTGGCTTGGAACGTGCTCCTTGGTTCTGGCTAATCAGCTGCTCAGGATTTTCCCGCTCTGCTGAGTCATTCTCGGTTTCGGTTTCCCAAGTTTTCTCAGGATAGGTTTCGATTTCCCTCTCTTGTTTAACATAGGTTTCAATTTTACCTTGCTCGGCATCAGATTCAGACTCAACTCTTATACTATCCCCCCGGACCCCCCTCCCAGAGTTTTCGAGTCTGGTTTAAAGGGATAGCGATGGTGGAACTGCCTTACTTTGCTCAGCGCATGCACATCTGAGTAGTCTTTCCAAGAATTCTCTTCTGGACCATAACCTTTCCATGCAATGAGATACTGGAGTCTGCCGTGTCTTTTACGGGAATCCAAGATTCTGCCAACTTCATATTCTGTCTCTCCATTGACCAGAACAGTAGGAGGTGGGGTTCTAAATGATTGAAGTGGGCTGGGAGGCAAAACTGGAACTAACAAGGACCGGTGAAATACCGGATGTACCTTCATGTGGGCTGGAAAAGCAAGACGAAACGCCACAGGATTGATCACAGACTCGATAGGGAACGGACCAATAAACCTGGGGTCCAACTTCCGGGAAGGTCGCATAGATGGTAGGTTTTTTGTGGACAACCACACAAGATCATCCACTGCTAGTGGGGCGCCTACCTTTCGATGGCAATCAGCGAATTGCTCGTAATTGTCCTTGGCCCTATCTAGTTGTTCCTGGAGAACCTGATTACAAGCTTGGAGTTCTTGAAGAAATTGATCTGATGCAGGGACTGTGGAAGCCGGTGGTTCAAGGGGAAACAGGTGCGGATGGAAGCCGTAGGTTGCCATGAAGGGTGTCGTCTTGGTTGAAGTGTGTTGGGAGTTATTGTAAGCAAATTCTGTGAGAGCCAATAATTCTGCCCAGTTGTCCTGCTGATAATTAACGTAACATTGTAAATATTGCTCTAAAATAGTATTCACTCTTTCAGTTTCGCTGTCTGATTGTGGATGGCTTGATGACAAGAGGTTTCCTTAAATTTTTAAGGAGAGCCTTCCAGAACTTAGCGGTGAATTGGGTACTGTGGTTGGAAATTACCCGCTTCGCTTGGCTAGTCCGTGTAGTCGAAAAATGTTTTGAATATATAAGTGCGCCATCTCTTGAGCAGTAGGAAGTCCTGGACAAGCAATGAAATGGGCCATCTTGGTCAAAGTGGCAAAATGGTAGTGGCACCATTAGATTTAGGAAGGTCGGTGATGAAGTCCATCGACACCGATTCCCTACTCTGGAGTAGGTAGTGGCAGCAAAAGACCCACAGGTTTACCCATCTGATGCTTGGCCCATCGACAATCGGGGCATGAGATTACATAGCGCTTGACGTCGCTCAACATGCATGGCCACCAAAACTCCTGAGATAACAGGTTGAGAGATTTGAAAAATCCAAAGTGACCTGCGGCTGGATTATCGTGACACCATCTTAAAATCTTTTCCTGAAGTTCTCCAGAGGGTAGGTAATAATGACCCTGGAAACATAGTAGTCCATGAACCCAGATCCACAGTGCTGCTTGTTCAGCTGGGAGTTGTGCCAATTCTTCCTTTTGTTTCAGCACAAAAGGGTCTTTTTGCTGATGTTCCTGAAGCAGTTGCATGAGATCCCCGCTGACTGTGGCTGCTGCAAATTTTTCTATAGGAATCACTAAACGAGGAGATAAAAGGGGTGTTACCCTTTCATACTCTGGTTTCCTAGAAAGAGCATCTGCTCGTTGATTGTGGCCCCGTGGTATGTATGTGACTCGGAAATTAAAGCATGAGAAGAAAATTGACCAACGAATCTGCCTTTGGTTCAGGTTGCACGCAGTCTTGAGATGTTCTAAGTTGCGATGGTCTGTTTTCACTTCTACTTCATGCTGAGCTCCTTCTAAATGATGCTGCCATACTTCGAACGTGACCTTGATTGCCAGTAACTCTTTGTCCCAAATAGTATATGAAACCTCTGCCTGTGATAATTTTCTAGAATAATATGCACAGGGACACAGTACTTTGGTTTGAGGGTCTTTTTGTAGAAGAATGGCCCCAATTGCAATGCCCGAGGCATCGGTTTCCACTATAAAAGGTTGAGTGGGGTCAGGGTATTTGAGAATGGGTTTGGACATGAAGGCCGCCTTTAATTGTTGAAACGCATGATCCTCAGATTCACCCCAATGAAATCTGAATCTTTTTTTGAGCAGGTCAGAGAGTGGGGCGGTTTTAATTCATGCAGCTGCCTACTGGCAGTTTGTGTCTTCACCGGGTCTTCAAACATCAATCGCAACTGTTGGCAAAATCCATCAAAATTGTTCAACAGTGGGCTTTGCTGGGTGATGATTGGTGAGGCCCATCGTTCTGGAGATCACAAAAGGAAGCTTATGACAAAACCAACCTTGTGCTGGTCGGATGGAAAGTTCTCAGAACGGAGGCTCAGATATAATTAACATTGTGTTATAAAAGTTGGAAAATTCTTCAAAGTTCCATTGAATTTTTCAGGAACCACTACAGGGCATTTGGAGCATGATGCTGCTGTGACCAGGGTGACAGGCTGTTCATTTTGAAGCTGGTTTACCTAGGCAGTTAGCAGTGCAACTTGCTACACCAATTGTGCGTTATCCAACGCTAATTGTTCCATCTGGCCAGAGATAATCTGTCCTGTTCTGAGTAGGAGACGACCAGAGATTTTGAATAGAACTAATTTTATTCACAATTCAACTAATTACATCTGTAAAGTCTTTTGGAAGGATGAATGTGTTGCAGAATTAATTCCAACCCGGCAATGTCGAAGCACTGGATGAAGCAGACAAACAAGATTCGGTTGGTGATTGCAGTACAGCAGCAAGATGAAATGTGGCTTGAGATCGAGGGAAGGAGACTAGAACATGTCTCCTGTTCTATAGGCTGGAATTCATGGCAAGACAAGGCTGGACTCAGTTGGAGTGCGCAGCGTGACAAGGCAGGACTTGACTGAAAATCATGACGTTGCAAGGCAGGACTCGGCTGAAGAACATGGCGTGTCAAGGCAGGACTCAGCTGGAAGACGCGGCGTGGCAAAGCAGGACTCAGCTGGAAGATGCGGCGTGGCAAGGCAGGACTCGGCTGGAAGACGCGGTGGCTCAGGATGGAACTCGGCTGGGAAGTGTAGTGCGGCAAGGCAGGACTCGGCTGGAAGACGCGGCGTGGCAAGGCAGAACTCAGCTGCAAGGCGCGGCGTCTCAGGACAGGACTCGGCTGGAGATTGCGGCGTGGCAAGACAGGACTCGTCTGGAAGATGCGGCGCAACTAAGCAGGGCTCAGCAGAAGGGGGTGGCATGGCAAGGCAGGGCTCGGCTGGAGAGGAAGGCACCTGGAGGAAATCTGAAATGGTGAAATGTGCTGGCTCTGGTTCCATGAAGGCTACAGAGCAGGTTTTTGAGGATAATTCCGGCTCTACTTCTGAAGAAGTTGTTCACTCGGTGGAACGGTTGTCTCTGCGGTTTGTTCCTTACGCTGATGTCTTTTTATCCTGTTCCCTTCATGCCGTTTATCCTCAGAGACCAATCGGGCTTCTTTCTGTTTGGTGCACTTTTCGGCTCGCCTTTCCCTTGCACTGATTGATGGCTTAGAACGTGCTCCTTGGTTCTGGCTAATCAGCTGCTCAGGATTTTCCCGCTCTGCTGAGTCATTCTCGTTTTCAGTTTCCCAAGTTTTCTCAGGATAGGTTTTGATTTTCCTCTCTTGCTTAACATAGGTTTGGATTTCACCTTGCTTGGCGTCAGATTCAGACTGAACTCTTACAGGAAGCTGGTAGGAAGTTGCAAGTCCCAGGTGGCTTGCAAGTAGGCCGGCAGGCAGGCAAGTGGCTGCTGCCGGGTGGGGAAGGGTGCGCGAGTGGCCAGGGAGGGTGCACAGGTGGCAGGGGAGGCACATGAGCACAGCAGGTCTTGAGGTGGATGCTTGAGGTGGGAGAGGGTGCATGAGGGTGCACAGGTGGCAAGGGAGGCACAGTGTGAGCACAGTGAAGCTCAGGGAGGGTGCACAAGGGAGCATGGGTGGCAGGAGAGGCATGGCACAAGCACCCAGGACTTGGGGCAGCTGCTGCCAGGTGGGAGAGGGTGCATAAGTGGCCGGGGAGGGTAGACGAGGGTGTATGAGTGGCAAGGAGGTGCGGTGTGAGTGTAGTGGGGCTTGGGGTGGCTGCTGCTGGGTGGGGGAGTTTGTGTGAGGGTGCACAAGGGGCTGGGGAGCATGTGCAGGTGGCTGGCAAGGCGCAGCGCAAGGGCAGAAGAGCTTGGGGTGGCTGCTGCTGGGTGGGAGAGGTTGCACAAGGGTGCATAGGTGGCTGGGGAGGGTGTGCACATGGCCGAGGAGGTGCAGTGAGAGCTCAGCGAGGCTCAAGGAGAGTATGGGAGTGGCTAGGGAGGATGTGCAAGTGGTTGGCAAGGAATGGACTCTGATGAGGCACACAAAGTTTATATTATCCTAAGCTCTTTAAATGAAACTTGGAATCTTCTAATAGCCAGTTTAGAGTCTTTGCTGGAGCGAGAGCTAAACATGCATTATTTAACTGGTCATCTTCTGGAGGAAGAGTGATGTAGAGGAGAGGAATCCCAGGAATGCAGCCACACAGAAGCAAGGAAGAAATGTTCACTTGAGTGTGTGCAGCGAGAGAACAGAAAAAGCCTTTGCTGTGAGATGGTGTTTTAAATGTGGCTCAACGAAACACCTATGCAGAAATTGTACAGCAAAGCTGCAAGGGAGGACTGAGAAATTCCAAACACAGATAACAAGAGAGAGATGACAGAACATTGCCATGGTGAGAACAGCAGAGGGACTTAATAATAGAACTTGGCTGTTAGACAGTGGCACATGCCGGCATCTATCTAACAGAAAAGAAGATTTTGTTTCCCTCTACCCTGCAACCCAGGACCATGTCAGCCTTGCAGACGGAAAGAAAACACCATGGTCAAGGGCAGGTATTTGTGCATAGTTTAAACAGGACAGTAGAAGGAGTGTTGTTTGTGCTTACACTAGAGCAAGGGTCGGAAATGGCGGCTCGCGAGCCAAATGCGGCTCTTTGGCCCCTTGAGTGTGGCTCTTCCGCAGGCAGGCGTGTCGCGGCAGCGAGTGTGGCGGGGCAGGCGCGGCAGCGGGCATGGTGTGCGTTGCTGTGGGCATACCTCTGGCAACCTGGCAGCCGTCTCCGGCAGCCATCTTGACGATGGGCAGGGCTTTCCAAACTGTGTGTCGCGTGACAAGCCGGAAGCGCTGAAGCAGTGGAAATTCTCCGTGCCAATCAGCTGTGCATCGGGAAGCCCGGCAGCCTGCACGCGCGATTTTTGCCTCCCTGCCAGAACCGAGGGCATTTTCGGGGTCCCCGGAGCCTGCCCTTTTGAAGGGGCAGCGGCAGCAGCAGCAGCAGTGCTGCCCCTTCGAAAGGGCAGGCTCCGGGGACCCCGAAAATGCCCTCAGTTTAGGCAGGGAGGCTGCGCGCAAGCTGCACCAGCTGTTCTGCGGGGAGAATTTCCACCCCAGGGCAGCGTGTGCATGTGGGGAGGGGAAGTTTCTGCCTCCCTGCCGGAACCGAGGGCATTTTCGGGGTCCCCGGAGCCTGCCCTTTCGAAGGGGCAGCACTGCTGCTGCTGCTGCCACTGCCCCTTCGAAAGGGCAGGCTCCGGGGACCCCGAAAATGCCCTCGGTTCCGGCAGGGAGGCAGAAACTTCCCCTCCCCACATGCACACGCTGCCCTGGGGTGGAAATTCTCCCCGCAGAACAGCTGGCGCAGCTTGCGCGCAGCCTCCCTGCCTAAACTGAGGGCATTTTCGGGGTCCCCGGAGCCTGCCCTTTCGAAGGGGCAGCACTGCTGCTGCTGCTGCCGCTGCCCCTTCAAAAGGGCAGGCTCCGGGGACCCCGAAAATGCCCTCGGTTCCGGCAGGGAGGCAGAAACTTCCCCTCCCCACATGCACACGCTGCCCTGGGGTGGAAATTCTCCCCGCAGAACAGCTGGCACAGCTTGCGCGCAGCCTCCCTGCCTAAACTGAGGGCATTTTCAGGGTCCCCGGAGCCTGCCCTTTCGAAGGGGCAGCCATTGCCGCCGCAGCGACAACCTGGAAGCACCGCCGCCGAAGCAGTCGAGCCTCTCTTTCCCTTCTTCTTCCAAACCTCCCCCGCCCCCTTCCACGCGATTGGCTCCCGCCCGCAAAACCCGCCCCCTTCCACGCGATTGGCTCCCGCCCGCAAACCCTGCCCCCTTCCACGCGATTGGCCCCCGCCCGCAAACCCCGCCCCCTGGCTCTCGAGCACTTCAAAATGTGCACGAGCATGTCAAAATGGCTCCCGGCAAAAAAAATTTGCCGACCCCTGCACTAGAGTATAATTTGCTTAGTGTGTCTTGTCTAACACAAGAGGGATACTCTGTTTTATTTACAGGTACAATGTGCACAGTTAAAAGGCATGGTGTCATATGTGCAAGAGGAATATTAGAAGATAGGATGTATGTGATGTTACCCTACGATAACTCACGAGTAAAAGTACAAACCACGTTAAGTAATAAGCCTGTACATGATAATTGTATACACCTGTTACACAGACGGCTGGGACATGCAAATTTCAGGGCACTTGCAAAAATGCCTGAAGTAAGTGAAGGGTTAAGGTTAAAACAGTGCAGCAAGTATTTAGATTGTGCTGTTTGTAAAATGTCCACGTCTAAAATGTACCCTGTAAAGAAATTTAGTGATAGAGTCACAAAGAGGAGCTTTGATCTGGTACATGCTGATATTATAGGACCTCTGACACAAACCCTAGGAGGGGCTAAGTATGTCCTTGTTATTGTAGATGATTACACCAGATATGGGTTCTGTTATTTATTAAAATCAAAGAATGAAATGTTTAAAACATTTGCAAATTGGATTTCTTATGTTGAAAGGAGATTTTCCTGTAAAGTAGGACAATTACAGTCAGATGGAGGAGGCGAGTTCATTGCCGGGATTTTTCAGGCTTGGTTAAAGAGACAGGGCATATGGCATCGTAAATCATGCCCATATTCCCTTAATGAGAATGGGGTGGCTGAACGGAGAAATGGGGTATTACAGACGGTGAAGGATTCCTTATTACAGGATTCAGGGTTACCTAAACATTTCTGGGGTGAAGCAATACATACTGCTAACTATATAATTAATAGGTTATGGAGTTCAGTGATAAATACCACTCCCTATTACCTACTATTTCACAGACAACCTGTGTTATCTCATTTAACAGTTTTTGGTTGTTATGCATGGGTACATATTCCCAAAGGTCGAAGAAGAAAGCTATGAAACTGAGGTTTGTAGGCTACCAACCAGGTTCTAAAGCATATAGGGTTGCAATTGATCATGGAAAAATAATTATTTCTAGATCAGCAGATTTTGCTGAACAAGATAATTGGAAAAACACACATGCTAGCTCAGAGATAACATTGCCAACAACAGAAGATACTGAGTGTTCTGGGCAAAATAAACAATCTTCCGTCGAAAGCCCTGTAACTGCCGATAGAGAAGCAGCTGGTATTTCTCCAAAGGTAGAGAGAGAGAGGAGGGGCAGATTGAAGTATTTGTTCCCAGGCATTCTGAAAGAACGAAAAATAAACCCCCTGATTGGTTTACTGTGGGGGAAGTAAGGGTAAATTTAGTTTATAATGAACCTCAACGTTATGAGGATGTACTACAATTACCTAAAGCTGAAGCAGGGAAATGGTGTGCAGCAATGGATGAGGAAATGAAGTCTATGGCAGTTCATAAAGTGTTTAAATCCACAGCTTTGCCAGAAGGACAGAGAGCTGTTGGGTGTAGATGGGTTTACAAAAGGAAAGTTTTGGTATCTGGGGAGGTAAAATATAAAGCACAGCTCGTTGCACAAGGATTTACCCAGAGAAAAAACCAGGATTACTATGAAACGTACGCTCCTACAGTGAGAGCTGAGAGTGTTAGATTAGCATTAAAAATAACAGCAATTAAGAAAGGTGAAGTTAATCATTTTGATATTAGAACTGCATATTTAAATGCAGACTTGAATGAGAATATTTACATGTGTGAAGCTCCTGGGTATGAAAGCAAAACACAAGGCAAAGTATACAAATTGAACAAAGCTATGGTGGCGTTGCAACTTCAAAGAACCCTGGATGAAGCGGATTATCTTGACCCTTTCCAGTCAGGTTTCACACCGGGATATGGGATGGAGACTGCATTGGTTGCGCTTACGGATGATCTCTGGCGGGAGCGGGATGGAGGTAGTGCATCCATCCTGGCTCTCTTGGATCTCTCAGCGGCTTTCGATACCATCGACCATGGTATCCTTTTGGGGCGGCTTAGGGAGTTGGGGGTGGGCGGCGTAGTTTTACGCTAGTTCACCTCCTTCCTCCGGGCCGCTCCCAGTCGGTGGTGATAGGGGAGGAGAGATCCAGCCCGCGTCCGCTCCTGTGTGGGGTGCCGCAGGGTTCGGTTCTCTCTCCTCTCCTATTCAACATCTACATGAAACCGCTGGGCGAGGTCATCCGACACCATGGGATGAAGTATCATCAGTATGCGGATGATACTCAATTGTATATCTCCATCCCTGGTGAAGTAAGTGATGCAGTGTCCACCCTGTCCCAGTGCCTGGGGGCTGTGAGGGCCTGGATGGGGAACAACAGGCTTCAGTTGAACCCTGGTAAGACCGAATGGCTGTGGATTGATGGCTTAGCGTCTTCTGGGAAGTTATCATCTTTGGTTCTCGATGGGGTAGCACTACCCCGTTCGGAACCGGTGCGTAATCTGGGGATTCTTCTAGACTCATGACTCCTGCTCAAAGAGCAAGTGGCAGTCGTGGGTAGGAGGGCTTTTGCACAACTTCAGTTAGTGTGCCAGTTACGCCCATTCCTGGAGCGCGACACCTTCCGTACAGTCACTCATGCTCTCGTCATCTCCCATGTAGATTATTGCAATGTGCTCTACATGGGGCTACCCTTGAAGACTATCCGGAAGCTTCAGCTGGTGCAGAATGCAGCCGCGCGGGCAGTTTTGGGTGCACCAAGATCTGCACATGTAACACCGTTGCTCCGCGAGCTGCATTGGGTGCCAGTTTGCTTCCGGGTACAATTCAAGGTGTTGGTTATCACCTTTAAAGCCCTACATGGCATGGGACCAGAATACCTGAGGGACCGTCTTATCCCCATGTTATCGACCCGCCCCACCCGGTCATCCAGAGAGGGCCTGCTACGAACCCCATCTATTAGAGAATGCCATCTGATGGGGTCTAGGAGGCGGGCCTTCTCTGTGACAACGCCCACTCTATGGAACATCTTGCCCCCAGAGTTGAGACAGATTTCCTCCCTCCCAACCTTTAGGAAAGAGCTGAAGACCTGGTTCTGCCGCCTGGCATGGGAAGGAGGAAGAGATAGTTCCTCATAGGGGTGGCTAATCCCCTAATTTTAATGTCCTTCTTTAATGAATCCCTCGTCTATCTGGATTTTATAATTTATTTATTGTATTGTACATATTGTAGTTTTATATATTTTTAGATTTTATTTTAACTTATTTATTGTGAACCGCCCAGAGTTCCCCATGGGGGGAGATGGGCGGTCATATAAATTAATTAATTAAATAAATAAATAAATAAATAAATAAATCTATATATGGTTTAAAGCAGCCTGCAAGAAATTGGAATATATGTTTGGACACAGCATTGCAGTCCATGGGGTTTAATAGGAGTATTGCAGATCCCTGTGTATACACCAAGGGAACAGGGAAATAACAAATGATTATCTTAACTTTTGTAGATGACTTATGTCTAACAGCACAAACCAGGGAGCAGGTAAGGGAATTTGCAAGGAATATAGGGGAAGAATTTCAACTCAAAGATCTAGGACAAATAAAAAAATATCTAGGGGTTAATATACAAAAGACACAGGATGGTAGTTTTTTGTTAAGCCAGAAGCAGATTATAAATTTGTTAAAAGATTATAATATGGAAGATTGTAAGCCTGTGCAAACTCCCATGATAATAGATTTTCAAAAGACCATAGGAGATACAGATTTTCAGGATACCGATTTGTATCATTCTGCAATTGGCAGCTTGTTATATTTAGCATAATGGTCCAGACCAGATATAGCTAACACTGTGGGGATACTAAGCAGGTTAGTATCGAAACCTACACAAAATGCATGGCAAGCGATAAAAAGAATTCTAAGGTATTTAAAAGGGACCATTGATACAGTATATGTCTGTTATTAAGTTCAGAAGGGACTAAGGACCTAGAATGTTTCGTGGACAGTGATTGGGCTGGAGATATAAGCAACAGAAAATCAACCACAGGACTGATTATAACATATGCAAATTCTGTCATAAATTGGAAGGTAAGGAAACAAAATGCAGTAGCTGTTTCCACAGCAGAAGCTGAATATGCGGCATTATCTGAACTTTGTAATGATATCATATGGTATAAACAATTGTTTAAAGATTTGCATATATCAATTATAACACCTGTAACTGTATACGAAGATTCACAAACCTGTATAAACATGACTGTATTAGATAGAATACATACACGGTGTAAACACATGGATATCAAATATTGCAATGTGAGACATGCTATAAGTGAAGGTCTGTAGCTTGAATCATGTCAACTGGATTTCTATTTTCTCAGTGGAAACGTTTCGCTCCTTATCCAAGGAGCTTCTTCAGTCTGAGCAAAGTTAGTAAGGGAATCCTTAAATATGTTTCTAGGTGGCTGTGTGACCTTGCACCTGGGGCTAGGTCATGGTTATTTTGAGATGTTATTTCTAAGTCCCTTTATTATCTAAAGGAGGATCGTTAAGATTACCATGCTGCTGTTGAGCTTGCGAAATGGCCTTAATCTTCCTAGGCACAGAAGACAAAGCAGGAAGGAAAATAGGGGAAAGATTGTGCCTGAGGCCCCCACCTCTATTCAAGGAAGGATTTTCCAAGTTGGCATAAATGGATTCCTTGACCCCTCTCTCAAACCACCTATCTTCTCTGTCTAAAATGTGAACATTTATGTCCTCAAATGAGTGTCCTTTTTCCTTTAGATGAAGATAAACTGCTGACTCTGGTCCTGTGGTGTTACTTCTCCTGTGGTGTTACAGGACCAGTATATATATATAGTAAAGTCTGTATATATTGGAAGTCACAGACTCCAAACAGAGTATGTGTGTATATATATATATATATATATATATATATATATATATATATATATGTTTGGAGTCTGTGACTTCCAATATATACAGACTTTACTATATATATATAGTGTATATATATATATATATATATATATATATATATATACACACACACTATATATATATATATATATATATATATACACACTATATATATATACTATATATATATATATATATATACACTATATATATATACTATATATATATATATATATATACATACATACATACATACATACACTATATATATATAGTAAAGTCTGTATATATAGGAAGTCACAGACTCCAAACAGAGTCTGTGACTTCCAATATATACAGACTTTACTATATATATAGTATATATATAGTATATATATATAGTATATATATAGTATATATAGTATATATAGTATATATAGTATAGTATAGTATAGTGTGTGTGTATATATATATATATATATATATATATATATATACATACATACATACATACTATATATACATATAGTAAAGTCTGTATATATTGGAAGTCACAGACTCCAAACAGATTTCTTTTTGCACCACTCATGGATTGGATCGGACAGATCACATACACCACTCTGACAGGTTGATGTACCTACAAATTGCTGGAGGAATAAAACCTGACCTCAAAAATGAGGGACAGCTTCTAAGAAAAATGACAGAATTTAAAATGCTCATACAGAATCAAGACTACCTACTAGAGCATACATATATAAATTGTTTCTCAGATATGACACAGAGACAGAACAAATAAAAAACTGAATGATAAAATGGATGCCAAACTTTAAATAAATAGTCACAACATTTCAGTGGGAAGAATCAATCTATAAAATTTACCCCAAGTTACAACTTAAGAGAAAACTAATGTAAAATGTTTTATAGATGTTAGATGACTTCATCAATAATTGCCAAGATAGACAAATTATTATAACAGATGCTACAAATGCCAAGACACAGAAGGAACATTTAACCATGTGTGGTTGATATGTAAAAAAACTCAAAAGTACTGGAAAGAAATATACATCACTATTCAGAGAATTTTAGAAATCAAATTTGAAATGAAACCACAATACTTCTTACTAGGCATAATTCCAAAACTTATTTTAAAAATCACAATTTATTAAACTACATGTTCACAGCCATGAGGATAAACTTAGCACAACATTGGAAAAGAGGTATGTTACTGATGACATCAGACTGACAACTTAAACTTGGAGAATACAGTATGCAGTAAAGACAAAATTAACAGCATATATTCACAACAGAAGTCTAACCAAAGTTAAGAAAGAATGGCTTCCATACATTCTACATGTTATGCAGCAAGGCAACTGTATTTAGAGCAGTGCTTTCTAAACTCCCGCCGTTGGCGACACACCAACGGTGGTGGTGGCGGGGCGGTGGCGGGGCGGCGGCGTGCACGGCGGCAGCGGCTGCAGCCTCATGTTTTGAGCTAAAACCCGGAAGCACTGATGGCGCGCTGCTGCCACCACTGCACGCACCGCCGGGGCGGCGGCAATGCACCATCCCCACTTCCGGGTTTTGTCGCGACACAGAGTTTGGAGCACTGATTTAGAGTATGGTTTTTAAGGGGGAAAGGAACCAACTAAAGAACTGAAATCAAAAATACACAAAAATTTTAGAAGTTTATAAGTATTGTACATTAGAGATAACATCAGAGTCTGTATGCTGCCTGATGTTCTCATAAATATTTGAGGCCTCAGCAATGGGGGAGGGTGAAATAGTATCAGGAAAAAGATGTGAGTGGTAACCACAGCAGACCAGAAACAGTGATATGCAAGGAGAAGAATGAACAGAGTTGTTTTGTGCAAACTCAGCCATATTGCATTGCTGGTAGTTCATACAAAAACATAAGTTTTGCTCTAGTGTAGAATTTGCCCTATTTCATCACTGTATTGCAAATGATATACTAAAGAGTTGTCTGAAAAACAACTACTGTGATAATGGGGGATTTCAACTACTCTGATATCAAATGGGAATCAAACTCTTGTTACTTACTAGTGGGAGGGCAGTATGCTTTTAAGGTGTCTTACAGACAACTTCATTGTCCAAAGGTGGAGCAAGGTACTAAGGGATCAGTTATACTGGATTTACTGGACTAAGGGGAAGAAATAGTTGAGGGAGTGGAACTTGCAGGGACCTTGGAAGAGAATGACCATGCCATCACTGGATCTACACACTGCTGGCAGGGAGAAGTTAAGGCAATTAGATTTGTGTTCTAGATTTCAAGAGAGCTGACTTCAATAAGCTAGGAGAAAAAGTAGAAAAGATTCCATGGATTAAAATCCTGCAGGGAAAAAAATTGAGAGTTGGGAAATTCTGAAAAATGAAATAATTAAGGCACAAACACAAACAGTACCAAAGAGAAAGAAAAATGGGAGACATCTCATGATACCAATGTGGTCACATAAAAAAACTTTTCAATAGGCTGAGAAACAAAAGGGACAATTTAAAAAAATGAAAGAGGGGCATACAGCAAGAGCAGAATATCTGAGAATAGCCCAAATCTATAAGGATGAGGTCAGGAAAGCTAATGCTCAGAATGATCTGAGGCTTGCAATGAACACCCAAAAAACCCAAAAAGGATTATTTCGGTACATGTAGAACAGGAGGAAAAATCAAGGAAGCTGTTGGTCCATTAGTTGGTGAGATGGTTATGGGCAACAGAGAGAAGGCTGAACTGCTTAATTCCTATTTTGCATCTGAAACAGGCATGGAAGTGGAGAACACCTAGCTGCTTTGAATGAATTCAAGTCATCAGGGCAAGATGGATTACATCCCAGTGGGCTAAAGGAACTGGTAGATATGATCTCAGAACCACTGACTGTAATTTTTGAAAACTCCTGGAGCATGTAATTTTTGAAAACTCTTGGGAGTATAGGGGAAATGCCAGAAAACTAGAGAAAAGCTTATGTTTTTCCAGTCTTTAAAAAAAGGAAAAAAGTGGACCTAGGAAACTACAGAACAATCAGCTTCACATCAATACCTGGGAAAATCCTAGAAAAGATCATCAAGCAGTGTGTTTGTAAGCACTTAGAAAGGAACATGGTAATTACTAGAAGCCTGTATGGCTTTATTAAAAATAGGTCATGGCAAGGCAAATTGTACTGCTTTTTTTTTTTTTTTTTGATAAAATGAGAATGTTGTGGATATACTGTTCTTAGATTTCAGTAAGGCATTTGATAAAGCTGACCATAGCCTTATTCCTGATAAAATTGATAAATTATCCTACCAGATGATTTGCAGCTGGCTGAACAACCATACCTGACACATGGTTCTTTGTCAACAGGGAGGGAAGTATCCAGTGGAGTTACCCTAAGAGTTCTGGCCTGGGCCCAGTGCTTTCCAACATTTTCATATATGACTTGAACAAGGAAATAGAGGGGAATTTCACCAAGTCTGCACATGATTCAAAGCAGGGGCGGGGGGAAGAGGTGGACTAGGAAAGGATATTGTCTGCCTTGGTAGCCTCCATGTGGATGCTATCAGAAGAGATGTGGTACCCTAGGTAATCCAAGACTGGCAAACTAGAGGTACATTTTTCAGCTTAACAAAGAAATTGTGTTGGCAAAACCATTCAAGTAGTCTGCACCTATTTTAAATTAACAAGTCATCAAAATATAGTATAAGATAAAAGTTCAATGTGTCTCAAAAAACATAATTCACAAACCTCATACAGAACAGAGGAGTATTCACTATGCCAAATGACATCACAGGGTATTCAAACTTACCATAATGCATGTCAGAAACAATATTTGTGCCTCTCCTTCATGCAAATAGGGATCCCCTAAGATCCAACTTGATAAACTTCTGTAGTTATTTTAAAAGTTCAGAAATGAGAGATTAAGGGGATAGTAATCCCTAATGCAGAGCTTTCCAAACTGTGTGTCGTGACACAAAAGTGTGCCACACCACCCGGAAGCGGCGGTGCGCGTGTGTATGGCGGCGGCGGCAGCGGCGCGGTATCAGTGCTTCTGAGTTTTAGTGGAGGCTGCTGCCGCACGCCCCCCGCGCCGCCACTGTGCGCGCGCGTGCTGCCGCTGCCGCCACCACTGGTGTGTCGCCAGCAGCAGCACTTTGGAAAACCCTGCCCTAATGGTTACAGAATTCAGAAGGGGGTAATCATGAACCACTATTCAGAACCATCCTTCTTTTTGACAAAAAAAAAAGAGGCGGCATTGGCCTGGGGTATGAAATGGCAAATGAAACACTTCTGCAAATTGCCA
Source organism: Charina bottae (assembly GCA_023362775.1). Taxonomy (NCBI): domain Eukaryota; kingdom Metazoa; phylum Chordata; class Lepidosauria; order Squamata; family Charinaidae; genus Charina; species Charina bottae. Next base: position 2,454,370 of record JALMGJ010000028.1, on the reverse strand, counting down.
TCAGTTAATGCCTTTAAAAAGACTAGTTCCTTTGAGGACATGAGATACTGGAGTTTATTTGGGATCTTTGCTCTTGGAATCAAAGATATAGCACAATTACCAGATCTATGAATAGGGGACAAGGTTCATGCCTTTTCTTTCCCCAAAACTTTATGTCTCCCTGCATTCTTCTCTATACCAAGGCAAACTTATCCAGTACCTCCAACCATTCCTTCTAAAATTTTCTTTCCAGACCTCTTATGATCTTTGTTGTTTCCTTATGGGCAAACTCTAGTATATCATGTTTTTCTTCAAAAGCAGTACCCAGAACTAGATACAACATTCTGGGTGTGATCTGACCAACACAGAATGAGTTCTCCTCATTTTGACACTATATTTCTGCAGATGCAGCCTAGGTGGCTTTTTTATTTCAGCTGAACCACACCATTTGCTCAAGCTCAATTTCACTAAGACACCCAGAGCCTTTTCAAATGTACTGCTACCTAGTATTGTCTCCCCATCCTGTAATAATGGCTTTGATTTTTCCTTTCTAAATATATAACAATACATTTATTCCCACTGAAATTAATCTTTCTGGTTTCTATACATTATTCCAGCTTCTCAAGATCACCTGAAGACTCCCTTCAAAACTCTACCTTTGGGTTGTCTGAAAATGTGATAATCGTATTTTGTAACCCTCCATCTAAGTTTAGCACAGGGCCTTGAACAGGACCCTAAGGTATGCCATGTGCGACCTCCTTCCAGCTTGATGTGGGGTCACAAATGTATACTCGTTGGGTAGGATCATTCATCCAGCTCTGTTTTCATCTAATGGTAGCACAGTCTATCCCAGAGCTTTCCAAACTGTGTGTCGGGACACGTTAGTGTGTCGGCTGCAGTGTCTGGGTGTGTCACAACTGCTGCTGCCTCCGAGCCCTGCCAGGATTCCACACAGGTCCTAGTGCCTGCCTTGTGCCTTGCTGCCTCCAAGCCTGCTGTGATTCCGCACAGGTCCTAGTGCCTGCCTTGTGCCCTGCTGTAAGAGTGTGTCACGAAATGATGCATGTCTAAAAAGTGTGTCACCAACATGAAAAGTTTGGAAAGCTCTGGTCTAGCCCATATTTTGCTATCTTCTCTACTAGGATCTCATGGGAAACAAATGTATCGCTGTAGAAAAATTTAACTCTGGCCTTGAAAAGAAAGAGGGAGAGGAAAAATGGTTGCTCAACACCAGGAAAGTAGCGTAAGAAACAGACACAGACCAGCCCTACCTTGACCTTTAAAAAGGGCAGTGAAATTTTAGACAGGTTTTCAAGATTCTTTTAATATGTATTACAACAATAAAATGGCATTCCTTGACATGCCCACCTTGAAAGGCTGACACTTACTGAAGTGTCATGTCTACCATGTCTACCACATTCCCATGCTCAACTATACTGGTCACTAGTGAGAAAAATATAAGATTTGTTATTATTAACAAAGAATTAATAATCTTAAACTCATAAATCTAAGTGAAGCTTTTTGGGACTTTCCAATGCTAGCTAACAAAGCTTCTACCAAAACCACCTTCAGGAAACGCTAAAAATATATTTCTAGCGAGCTGATTCTAACCACTTGCTATAGGAAGCTTTGTGGGTAGAAATGAAACTAATGAACAATGCTTAAGGTAGGACAACTTCCATACAAGGAAGTGTATGGAAAAATGGGTAGTGGGAGATGTAAACAGAGGCGGGACAATTGAGGCAGACGGTATAGGCTGTTCACTCCTGACTACCCAGCCTATGGGTAAAAGGAGGAGGGCTAAAGCATCCGGGCAAAGGGCTATAAAAGACGAGCTCTAATTGTGGCTAGTGTGACTCCTCCCTAGTGCGACTTGTTTTCCAGCACGGTGGAGTTCACCAGCTTTTTGCAAACTGCTTTTAAAATAAAAACCCTTTTGTTTCCATTTGCCTTTTGACTTGACTCATATCTGACACTAGGGGGCGGAGCTAAGATGGCGACAAAGCAGCAGCTTCTCTGCTGAGCTCCCTATGATATGAATATGTTCTATTCATTTTTATAAACAGCCTAGCTACACATCTTAATGTTTATCTAGCTTTATTTTATAAACACATTCTCCGCAAGAGATATTCTAAAACTGAACACCAAGTTCCTAAAACATCATACAGGCTTGAGTTACGACACTATGACACTGAAGCAATGGGGAAGAACAAGAAATGCAACAGGACTAGCCCAGGCGCTCAGACTCTACCCAAACCTACAAAGCAGCCAAAAATTGAGGACTATGTGATGGACAAGAAAACTGTGAGTAAAAATAACAAAATAGATCCTCTCTATTCCATCCCTACCTCCAACAGTTATGATATACTGAACTGGGATTTGGAAACAGAAATTGAAAAACAACGATTATTAGAGCTGCCCTCTACTTTGCATGAGGAATAAAACCATCTGACTGAACCCCTGTCTTTACTACCTTCCTCCGTTGTTAATACATCTCTGATGAGGGAAGAGCAAGTCAAGCAATCACCAAAGGAATTTACAACAGGCTTTGCTGCTAGACAATGCTTATTAACTGCACAAACTGTAATTTCAATTTTTGAATATTTAACTTCCATAAACACAAAGGTGGACTCCTTAAAAATAGCCTTTGAAACTTTGATAAGCTACAGCTTTTAAAGTAACTCATAACATCGGCACCAATTCTGAATTGTTTATGGACAACCAAAGGAAACAAAATTGTTCAGAAGAACAAATTAAGATTAGGAAGGTCAACCAAAACCAGGCAGAGTTTACAGCCTTACCTTCTACCAAAGAGATAAGCCCAAACAAGCACAATCGCACACTTCAAACAAACCAAGTTGCTCTAAGGCAGAGCTTTCCAAAGTTTTCCCGCAGCGATACACCAACCGCTGTTGGTGTATCACCGCGGGAAAACCTGGAAGTGCCGCCGTTGCGGCAGCACGCAAAACCCGGAAGCACTGCTGCCGCTTTCGGTTTTTGCACGCCGCTGTTGGTGTGTCGCCGCGGGAAAACCCGGAAGCGCTGATGATCAGCGCTTCCGGGTTGTGTGGCGACACACCAGACTGTGTGTGGCAACACACTTTTGTGTCACGACACACAGTTTGGAAAGCTGTGCTCTAAGGATTAACCTCAACAGATTTAACAGATTTAACATTGGTCCACCAGAAGAGCTATTATTCTATCACTTAGCTCATTTCTTCAATGCCAGCATCATATGATTGACCTGAGTGCTGTTGAATGGCTTCCTAGTATGACAGGTCATAAACAAATTTTATTGTCTTTTAACCATTCCACCATTCCCTGTATGCTGTTCAAAATGAAATACTTTCTTTCCACTTTTCAAATATACCCACTGCGTGTTTTCCAAGATGAAAAAAGGACTGCACTTTTTGGTTTAACATCTCAAGCAGATACTCCCCTGCCTCATGCGCAACATGCCAAATGATAAAAACCACAGCAACCCAGCACCTCTAGCGCCCTTGACAAGACACTGCCCAAATAATCATACTGAAATGATGGAAGAAAAAAATTGGCACTGATGAAGCTTTAGAAACAGGACTAATTAACTCTTTTGAAGCTTTACCAAACTGGAACAAGAAGAAATACTGAGACGACTGGATTAATTAAAACAAACACTGCTGCTAACCCGAGCAGCAGCTAAACCTCTAATTGACTTGATATCTTTGGACCTTTCATCTGACAGCAACTCCGCAGAAAATTTTTATAAACTCTCTGAACCTTGCAATCAAACAACTCAGTTAAAGAAGGAAAATAACCTACATCCCGGCAAGCCCACGTGTACTTCTATTCCAAAACAGCCCAAATTGACTCCATCTTGTCCTGTTTAATGACAACTTGCTTCATTCTGTACTGAGGGCCCTGATCAGAAAATAGGACAAAAGGAAGTTGTTGTTATCAAGAGTACACTCTAATCAAGATCTTCAGCTTGCAAATCCAACCACGCCCAGAGACTGCAAACTAATTGACAGCCCAAAGTTGCTGCCTGCTAATGATTCCCATGCTGATGAGAACATCACCTCAACATCTTCAGTATGTCTTCTTGCACCGAGACAAGAACATAACACTTCGAATGCCACCAACTGACTTGCTTCTAAGGCTCCAGGTCACATAAAAGCCATATCTTGGAATATTGCTGGGTGGCACAATAAATTGGTGGACACTTGTTTTGAACAGTACCTGTCAGAATTTAACATCATTTTATTACAGGAGACATGGTGCCTGGATATTTCTTCTCCTTTCTTGCCAGGATTTTGCTCATATAACATCCCTGCCACTAAATTGAGAGTCTAGTCAGGATGGGGACCCACCGGATGGGGATCCACCAAGAATCATTCATCTTATATACCTCTGGAGGAATCATGTCCTCTCCAGGAGCTTTTCAGGGTCAAGGCTGAAATCAGCTGCTTACACTCAGATTTTGTGACAGCTGGCCACTCTGGTAATGTGTTTAATTCAGTAGAGACTGGTATTTACCTATTTATTATTTAAATTTGTATTACCGCCCATCTCCCCCAATCGGGGGACTCTGGGCGGTTCACAATAAAAGAGATTAAAAACATGAATATAAAATTACAACATCAATTAAATAATTATAAAATCCAAGTGGAATAGATGTTAATAATAGGGCGGGCTTCATGGCACCAGCCACCCCCAGGAGGAACTGTTGGTATTGGCTCAGTATGTGAGCAGCTATAAATGGAGGAAAAATATTGGGTCCAACTTTGTGCTGAGATACATGCATGGGGTGTGGTGCTGTGTGTGGAAATACCATTAGCCACCAATTCCCAAAATTTCCTCTCATTTTTTTGAATTAAGCTGAGGCCAAGCTCCCTCCATTGATTTCTATAATAAGATAACTTCTTAATCTTTAATAATTCCTTATATTGGGATCGAAATTGGATCAATAGCTGAATCAAGGAATCTGTCCTTTCCTCTCTAACTCTCCTCTGTAGTTTTCTCAAGGCTTGTCTTTTACAATCTTGGTCGTACCATCCCTTCCTTATATTATTCCTTGTAGGATAAAAGGTTGGGAGCTTAGTTGCACTATTAATTGAACTAAAAATATAGTATACATTGGAGTTGGATTGCAGTACGAGATTGCCTTTGATTCAGCATCTGTGGGGTATTTAAAAAAGCAGTGATTTTCTCACTGAGATTCGGGCTCCATCTGAGACAATGTTTAGCCTGGGTGATGCCATCAAAATTATAGTGCCTTTCAGGGGGTGGGGCCTTATAAGCCAAAAGGGTCAAAACCAAGGATAGATGGTCACTCTCTGTTCTGTTGTGGACATCAAAGGAGCTAATCTGGGATTAAACTAAATAAAACTAAAGTAGTAGTTTTTGGCAAAAGTAAAACATAGATGGACAATCAATGCTCAACTAATAGAGCAATGTCCCTCTTTTAAATACCTGGGCATCACCTTTCATAAGTCCCTTTTGTGGAAAGTACATTTATCTAATGTTTTGGCAACTGCTCAGTGAACAGTAGGTGCCATTTTGACATTTTTCTATTCTAAAGGAGGGCAATTGGTAGCCCCTGTACTTAAAATATTCCAAAGCAAGGTGATAGCCCAGATGCTGTATGGGTCTGAGATTTGGGGGTGGGATGAGGTCATTGCCCAATTGGAAATAGTCTAAAACAACTTTATAAGGAAGATCTTAGGCCTCCCTAGGGCACCTCTGCTGCCTATTTAAGGATGGAGGTAGGACTACCTTCCATCGCTGTTAGAATACACCTTGCATTGTTGGGCCACTATAAGAAATTAGAAAGCCTTCAAGAATCCCATCTCGCCAAACTCTGTTTTCTCCATTACACAGCTCCACGTCAGTGGACTAAACTTTTGTCACCCATTTTACAAATGTATTCCCTACCATACTTGGGAGAACTCAGAACTTGGAATAGAGAAAATATTAGAGATTGGCTTTTTGAAAGGGATGCCAATAAAGATGCAATTACAGTACAATCATCCAAATTTTCATCCTGGTACTATCATTATAAAAAACATAGAAGCCTCTCCCAGTACCTGGTTAACATAACCAGTGCGTCACTGAGAAGGGCTTTAACATCCCTTCACCTGCAGACCATGCCCTCCGCATATCTCAAAGGGAGGTTTTATAAGCTCCCTGTCGAACAACGCCTCTGTCCTTGTGGTGTTGGTCAAGTGGAGGATGTTATCCATTATGTCCTCCACTGCCCCATTTATAATGAGATCAGGGCCAAATTATTAATGACAGATGAACTCAAGGGCTCTGATGTTGAAAAACTGATTTATCTTCTTGCAGACGTGTTTCTGCAAGTTCCTTTGCAAAGGTCCGTATAAAAGTTCCTTCAGGACTCTCAGATATAATTGATCTAATTTTGGAGACTTAAACAGGTAGCCAAGTTCTCCCTAACTATATCTTTACTTACCTTGGGTTGCCACCCCTTTTTTATGCGTCATGCCGGCCACATGACCGTAGAAGCGTCTTCGGACAGCACTGGCTCTTCGGCTAACAAACGGAGATGAGCACCGGCCCCTAGAGTCGGACACGACTGCACAAATGTGCGGGGGGAACCTTTACCTTTTTATACTGCTTAGGACCACTTGAACACAGTTTCTTTTGGGGGAGAAGTTTTAAATTCTCTGAGGATTTCTGTCTGTGGAATCCTACCTAATACTTGTTGAAAGTGGCTCTCCTGAAATCTAGTGGGAATGTATGGCTATGCTCTAATTTCAATTTCTGTAGTATCTTGAAATTTAGGGTTATATGGTTGCTTCTGCCAAAGCTTCCAACTGCTTTTACATCTTCAACCATCTCTTCTCTGCTGATTAGGATCAAATCATCTTGTGTCTTATGCAAACTTTTAGAAAATCACCTTGTGTCTTATGAAACCTTTTAGAAAAAGGATCAGTCAGCAAGAGCTCTAAGGAATTCGTGGGACCACCCTGCAGAATTGATTTCACAACAGATATCTATGTTGTTGAAATCTCCCATTACATTATATCTTTCCTCCCTGAAAGTTCTGTAATCTGGTCTAGGAGGGCATTATCCACATCTTCTGTTTGGTTTGACCATCTATTGCACCCCCCAAATAATATCACTCCTTTTGTATTTTTTATTGACATGCTCTCAACTGGTGCTTCTTGCTCAAATTCTTGGATCTCTATAAGGATGTACATCATATGTAATACCACTCTACCTCCTCTTTTGTCTGATGTAATCCTTTGAAAAATTATACACTTCATCCCTTGCATTCTATTCATGAATTCTATCCCACCAGTTTTCTGTTTTCCCAATACTCTGTACATTTTTGTACTGAAACAATGGAAAAGTTAGGTCTTACAGCTTGACCTATTTCTTCCTGTATTTACATGCTCATTATTGGGTGCCTCCACATCCTGCATATGATCCTGTTCCATTCCCACTCATAGGATAATGGTCCAGCTGTAGATGTTTCTCCTTCCCCTACCCCTTACAAGCTTTACAGAACTCAGACTGCCAGAGGGATAGGATAGCAAGACTGCCAGCATTCTCTCTACCTTCACCCCTGACTTTTGACATCCAAGGTTATTGGGGAGCTGGAGCACTATATCTTAACCCATGCACAGTCTCTTTCCCACTCAAAAGACTAAATGTGTTCTCCCCAAAGTGCAGAAGTTGGGGAGAAATTCAAAATAATGGTCTTTCTCACAATCAGGATATCTTATCTCCCTTGTATTCTTCACTAATTCCCTAAACCTTTCATCATAAATGATGAAATCATCCCACAAGGGAAGAATGGATGGTCAAATTAATGGAACTGGCGCAAATGGCTAAACTGACAGCACTGATGAGAGAAAATACCGTGACTGGATTTGTTTCTACTTGGAAACCACTTTTGGACTATTTGCTGCTAATGGAAAAAAATGAAGTTCTGATTTTGGGCTTTGATTATTAAATTGTTTGTTTTTATAGAAATAATGTTAGCGAAAGTTTAACTAAATTTAGGCTTAAATTGAAGAACATAGGAAAAACCACTAGACCACTCAGGTATGACCTAAATCATATCCCTTATGAATATACAGTGGAGGTGAGGAATAGATTTAAAGGATTAGATCTGGTAGACAGAGTGCCTGAAGAACTATGGATGGAGGTTCGTAACATTGTACAGGAGGCAGCAACTAAAACCATCCCAAAGAAAAAGAAAGGCAAGAAAGCAAAGTGGCTGTCTGATGAGGCTTTACAAATAGCTGAGGAAAGAAGGGAAGCAAAAGGCAAGGGAGAAAGGGAAAGATAGAACCAACTGAATGCAGATTTCCAGAGAATAGCAAGGAGAGAGAAGAAGGCCTTCTTAAATGAACAATGCAAAGAAATCAAGGAAAACAATAGAATGGGGAAGACTAGAGATCTCTTCAAGAAAATCGGAGATATCAAGGGAACGTTTTGTGCAAAGATGGGCATGATAAAGGACAAAAAAGGCAGGGACCTAACAGAAGCAGAAGAGATTAAGAAGAGGTGGCAAGAATACACAGAAGAACTATACAAGAAAGATCTTAATGTCCCTGATAAATACGATGTGAACCGAGAACTACCAGAAGTGCAAGCTGGGTTTCAAAGAGGCAGAGGAACTAGAGATCAGATTGCCAACATTTGCTGGATCATGGAAAAAGCAAGAGAGTTCCAGAAAAACATCTACTTCTGCTTCATTGACTACGCTAAAGCCTTTGATTGTGTGGATCACAACAAACTGTGGCAAATTCTTAAAGAGATGGGAGTACTAGACCACCTTACCTGTCTCCTGAGAAACCTGTATGCGGGTCAAGAACCAACAGTTAGAACCGGGCATGGAACAACTGATTGGTTCAAAATTGGGAAAGGAGTATGACAAGGCTGTATATTATCACCCTGCTTATTTAACTTATATGCAGAGTACATCATGAGAAATGCCAGGTTGGATGAATCACAAGCCAGAGTTAAGATTGCCGGGAAAATATTAACCACCTCAGATATGCAGACGATACCACCCTAATAGCAGAAAGTGAAGAGGAACTAAAGAGCCTCTTGATGAGGGTGAAAGAGGAGAGTGCAAAAGCTGGCTTGAAACTCAACATTAAAAAAACTCAGATCATGGCATCTGGTCCCACCACTTCCTGGCAAATAGAAGGGGAAGAAATGGAAGCAGTGACAGATTTTATTTTCTTGGGCTCCAAGATCACCGCAGACGGTGACTGCAGCCATGAAATTAAAAGACGCTTGCTCCTTGGGAGGAAAGTTATGGCAAACCTAGACAGCATATTAAAAAGCAGAGACATCACCTTGCCGACAAAGGTCCGTATAATTAAAGCTATGGTTTTCCCAGTAGTAATGTATGGCTGTGAGAGTTGGACCATAAGGAAGGCTGAGCGCCAATGCTTTTGAGCTGTGGTGCTGGAGAAGACTCTTGAGAGTCCCTTGGACTGCAAGGAGGTCAAATCAGTCAATCCTCAAGGAAATCAACCCTGACTGCTCATTGGAAGGACAGATGCTGAAGCTGAAGCTCAAATACTTTGGCCACCTAATGCGAAGAGAGGACTCACTGGAAAAGACCCTGATGCTGGGAAAGACTGAAGGCAAAAGGAGAAGGGGACGGCAGAGGATGAGATGGTTAGATAGCATCAACGATGTAATGAACATGAATTTGAGTAAACTCCGGGAGACAGTGGAGGACAGGAAGGCCTGGCGTGCTACGGTCCATGAGGTCACGAAGAGTCGGACACGAGTAAACGACTGAACAACAACAACAACAACAAGAGATTAAATTTGTACAATAAGCATTTATATACATGTTGGAGAAAGTCGGAAGTCACCTTCTTCTTATATTTTCCTCCTATTTCTGCACTTTCTTAGTTTTTCTTTCTTTAGTTCTGTATTCTACCTTTTCTGTATTCAATATTTTGTATTTTAACTTTACTTTGAATAATAAAGTTCTTTAAAAAAATTAATGATGCAATTAATTGTGCTTTTTAATTCATTATTTTTCCTTATGTAATAAACAGACCATTTACTATGCTTCTCACCATTCATTCTTGATATCTGAATAGCCCAGAGCTTTCCAAACTGTGTGTTGGGACATGTTAGTGTGTCAGCTGCAGTGTCGGGGTGTGTTGCGGCTGCTGCTGCCTCCGAGCCCTGCCAGGATTCCGCGCAGGTCCTAGTGCCTGCCTTGTGCCTTGCTGCCTCCAAACCTGCTGTGCTTCTGCGCAGGTCCTAGTGTCTGCCTTGTGCCCTGCTGTAAGAGTGTGTCGCGAAATGATGCCCTGCTGTAAGAGTGTGTCGCGAAATGATCCATGTCTAAAAAGTGTGTCACCAACATGAAAAGTTTGGAAAGCTCTGGAATAGCCTAAACGTTTTTTCTGTTCTTGTTATCTCACTTTTACCCTATCAGAATATAATTTCTTTCCTAATTGCATTTATTCATAATGTTGAACAGTTTTTCCTAAAACTTATTCCTGGTTCATCCATTATAACAATTCACTGGAGTATAAAATGCAACTATCACCAACCTATGTCTATGAAGGTTCTCAGTCATCCAGGTGGAATTGTCTGTAGCTTGAATCATGTCAACTGGATTTCTATTTTCTTAATGGAAACGTTTCGCTCCTTATCCAAGGGGCTTCTTCAGTCTGAGCAAAGTTGGTAAGAGAATCCTAAATATGTTCCTAGGTAGCTGTGTGACCTTACACCTGGGGCTAGGTCATGGTTATATTGAGATGTAATTTTTAAGTCCTTTTATCATCTAATGGAGGGTCGTTAAAAACACCATGCTGCTGTTGAGCTTCTGAAATGGTCTTAATCTTCCTAGGCACAGAAGACAACACGGGGAGGAAGATGGGGGAGAGTTTGTGCCTGAGGCCCCCACCTCTATTCAAGGAAGGATTTTCCAAGTTGGCATAAATGGATTCCTTGACCCCTCTCTCAAACCACCTATCTTCTCTGTCTAAAATGTGAACATTAATGTCCTCAAATGAGTGTCCTTTTTCTTTTAGATGAAGATAAACTGCTGACTCTGGTCCTGTGGTGTTATTTCTCCTGTGTTGTGCCATCCTCCTGTACATAGGTTGTTTGGTTTCTCCAATGTAGAGTTCAGAGCACTCCTCACTGCACTGGATTGCATAAACTACATTGCTTTTCTTATGTTTTGGAGTTTGATCTTTGGGGTGTACAAGCCTCTGTCTCAGTGTGTTGGTGGGTTTGCTCAGACTGAAGAAGCCCCTTGGATAAGGAGCGAAACGTTTCCATTAAGAAAATAGAAATCCAGTTGACATGATTCAAGCTACAGACATATCACCAACCTATAAATTTCTAGTTTCATATATACCTATTTCCCATCTGGCATGGTGGCCCAATTTTTACCACTTGCCTTTTGGACTTAAATTTATGAATACAAAAGATTTCAGATCTAATTGGTCAGAAAGAGTTGCTCAATTTCCTCATTAAAGCAGTTTCAGCCCCGGTACACTACAGCCATCAACAATTAGATAACCCTAATTTGTACTTTCTCATATATATATTTTAGCCCAATTATACCTTACTGACATAAATTCACCAACTCCACTCCACAAAAACAGAACACCTTTATTCAGATCTACTACATTCTTCCCTGTTCTTTTAGTTTCTCAAGCACACAATTTATTTTTCTTCTGTCATTTGTTAGTTTACCATTTACTCTTCTTACATTGATCCATATGCCTTTATTGTCATGATAGGCTCATAAATATTGACCTAGCCATATCACATAACACTTTTTAGTAGATGAAGAAGGAGCAGCCTTAGTCATACCTGTCAGTTTGAGCACATTTGTGCCAGTATGACACAAGTAATTCTGAAGCCCAGTTTCATCCCAAGCATATTCAACTTATCCTATGCAAGTCGGGATCCTTAATCTAGACACTACTTTGCAAGCCAGAGTACTGTTGCCTATATCACACCACTAGAAGATACATCTAGGGTAGTGTCTACTCAAGACTTAAATGATAAATAGCAAATGTTTCCCATCTGGCATGGTGGCCCAATTTTTACCACTTGCCGTTTGGACTTAAATTTATGAATACAAAAGAATTCAGATCTAATTGGTCAAAAAGAGTGCTCTATTTCCTTAATAAAGCAGTTTCAGCCCAGGTACACTACAGCCATCAACAATTTGAGCATACTGGCTTTCACTATATTTAGAGCAAGCAAACTCAAATTCTTCAGAACCATGTTCAGAATCAGTGCAGTCTATATGATCAGTTTCACCTAATGCTTATAACTTATACTCTGCATGTATTTCATATTTTTAAGTTTTTAAGTGGATGTATGCTATTCTGACAAAGTGGCTCAATTAACCTACCCTGGGTTTTCAGGTTCAGAGTGTATTCTTATGACAACAATATGCCTGCATCCCAACTACCTGTTTCCATGGTAGCCACTAGAAATTGAGAGTCTGGGGAGAGGAGTAGAGGTAGGTAGTAGAGATAGAGGAAATGGTAAACTGTCAAAAAATCATTTTCTTTGCTTCACTCGTGAAACCAATTTATCCCTATATGGATGAAGCATCGTCATCATATATTATCCCTTATATGCTGAATGGAGCACATCTACCCCGTTTTATAGCATTAAGACACCCGCCAAAAAAAGTAGCCAAGGATTTCCAAAAGGCAAGACAGCATTTTGATAATGTACAGAGTACCGTTGTATTCCCCTCCCCCACTGCAGCCGGTGGCGGACAATGCCACAATTCCCTTTCCGAAGCTAAGCTTCAGACAACGTCAGACCCGCAGTATATTTGCGTCCTTCTAATCGGAAGTGTAAAATTACATAATCCCCGCTTTTCCCTTCTCCCCTCCCTCTGAGGAGCTTCTAGCTCTCTACTCCATTTGGATGGCTTCTCACCCTCGTCGGAGAGGAAGCGCGTATCGTAAAACTCGCTGGCGAACGTGCCGTATGAGGAATCGTGGGGCTGATGCTTCTCATCAGGCTGATCCCCTTTTGCATCTGTTTCGCGGCCTCGTACATATCTCGTCTCACTGCCGGTGGTCTCATCCGCGGCGATGGCCCAAGAGGAAGCAGCGGGAGCGGCCACAAGCAGCATCCACAACAAGCTGCACCAGTGCAGCCAGGACAAGATTGCTGCAAATGCGGCCATGACGGCAGTTCTTAAGCCGAATAGAGTTCTTGCGCCGGCGCCGGCGCTGCCACCGCCTCTTGAGATCTTCTACTCCACCCTTAGCAAGGCTTCAGTCAAACTACTGTAGTAGGCTTAGCCTCAAGTCTTACTGTCATAACCAGGCTTCAGCTGCAAAGGATGACAATTTTTTTGTTTGTTTTTTCAAAAAAGGATTTTGAGAATAATGCTGAAAAGGAGAGGGACGGAGGGAGGGAGGGAGAGAATAGCCTTATATAATAATTAGAGTTGAACCTAGTCGGGAATCTAAACTTAAACAGAATCGGGCCTCCGGAGTATTTTGATGGAGGCCATAAGGTAATTTAGGAAAGAAAGTCATAGCAAACCACTTCCATGCCGTATCGTTGCCAGAATATCTACATGGCCGTGGCAGTGTACTCACTAGTAGTCCAGATGATTGGACATCACTGAAATCGATGCAATGCAACCAGATGAGCTAAGTGACAGACTCTTAAATCAGAAGGACACATTTGAGATTGAAACCATGCCTCCTTGGAATGGACTAACAGGCACAGAAATGGGAGGCTAAGCTGGGATTGGAGTACACCTGTCACTCTCTCTCAGCCCAACTCACCTCACAGGGTTGTTGTTGTGGGGAAAATAGGAGGAGGAATTAGGAATTAGGTATGTTCGCCACCTTGAGTTATTTATAAAAATAATAAAGGCAGGATAAAAAATAAATAAATAAATTTGACTTAGTGCGAATTGTAAATTGATACCAGGTCGTGTTTAATGCAACCCAAAATTCAGTTAATGCAAGACTAGTGTGTGCACAATTGAGGCTAGTGCGTGTGCAGTTGCGGTTGGAATTTTAGATGCTGCTAATATTCGTGTGTGCAAAATGGAGAAAAGGAAGATTTCATCAGAGGAAAGCAGTACAAGTTTTAAAAAAGAAGAGGCTCGTTATTACATTAGAGCAAAAAATTTGATGTAATTGAATGATATGAATGTGGTCATAGCAACGCTAAAATAGGATGAGATATTGGAATGCCTGAATCTACGATATAATTTTTTGTTTTTATTGTGCTTTCTAGAACTACTCTGTGACTTTGTTAACCATATATTTAAATTATAAGTATATTCTTTTTATCCTTTACTGTAATGTTTCATTAATATACATAGAAAAAATCATGTTCAAAATTTTTCATTGCCCATTTCTGTTGAGATGGAACCAATTACCATATTTTCTATAGAAATATCATTTGAATAGTGCGAATTTGAATAATGCAACTGTTTTGTGGGATTTATTAACCACTCTAGTTGAGACCTACCTGTACAAAAATAGGATGTGTGTCTTCAAATAGCTAGTACTTTTCATTATATTGCCTAATGTATTTCAGATATGTGGTTCCTTTTCAAGGGCACTGTGTTTAAGAGGAAAAAAATATATATATACTTGTTAACACAAATTGTTCAGCTTGGAATCATTCAGTAAAATTGTGAGATTTGGACCTGAACCCACAACAGAACCACACAGCAATTATCAGTAATCAGAGTTTATTCAGTAGCTTTTGCAAAAGCGGTGGCTTCTCTGTCTCTGCAAGTTTGGTTGACATGAAGCACACACTTGAACACAAAGACACACAGGTTTTTATACATCCTAACCCCCCCCCCCCGACGTCTTACAATACCACGGCCGCCTAGTAAATTTCCATTCCTAAGGCCCCCCCCTCTAAATTCTTCCTTCCCCCTCCCTCCATCCTGTCGAGATAAGCCCTTCTTTGCTTCAACCCTGTTCTTTTTTCCTTTCTCTATTGTGCGTTTCTTAGCCATCTATTACTTGTGTAGCACCCAGTATGTTATTTATGGTTTCCTGCTTTCCAGCGGGGCTAACATGTCCTTTTGCCTTTTGACCTCTTAACCTTTAAATTAAGTTACCTAGGGTTAGAGTTCAGCAGACCTCTAGACAGCTTTGTATATTCAGGCCGGTTTGAAACTGACATAAAATAGACGCCTGTGCTTGTAGACCGGCTGTCTGAGCACTCCGGAGCCAAGAGCTACACGTGTTAACATTAAAGGACCATGGGACGGTTGCCATTCAAGTCTTTGTTAGTGTTAGCCTTTATGCTTAGTAATATATCCTTCTGCTTCTAAGAAACCGCGTTTCTGTGGTTTACTTTAGAGAAAGGGGTTTCAGGCTGCAGAGCAAAGTACCTTATACCTATTAAAATGGAGTTACTTATGTCAAAAGAATAACGGTTATTTTTACTTCTCACAAAACATGCTCTAAAATAAAGGAAAATTATGTTCTACAAAAGCTGGCTATTGCTATAAAAGAAATGCATAAACCTACATACATGTATGCTATCCTACAAACACACACACACCAGTATGGATCAATATATACAGTATATAAGAAGTCAATGTATTCAAGTTGATGGGAGTTTTGGAACAGCCACACTTTTTCAGGTTCATGTAGAAGCCTGAAAAAAGAGTGCCTGCTTTCATCAAAAACAAAGTGGTGTGCTTGGGCTAGATCCATGGTTTTTACCTCTCCTCACACACTGGCACACTGAAACTAAGGGGACATCTGGCCCTGTTCCCAACAGCACCTCAGGTGCTAAAGGACCTTCAGAAACAGGGATGCATCTTGGGCAGCCACATCTATGACCCTTTGTTTGAAACTTTACTTGGCCTTCAAATCTGATTGGACTGGGAATTGGATGGAGAATCCATATTGTGAGATGGCATTTGAAAGTTGGGCAGCCCAAGCACAAGGAGGCATATTATGCAACTGCTCTTCAAACCAAAGCTTGGGTAATCTATCTGGGTCCATAGATAAGATCTGCAGCCAATAGTTGAATACCTTAATTACTAAATGGCTTTGTATAGGGGGTATACCCAACTCTGCCCTTACTGCTGGAGTTGATATAGACTAGTCCACCCCCAAGATGCATTTCAAGAAAGCGGACTATCTGTTCCAATAAGGGGGCGAGTATATAGAGCAGTGCTTTCCAAAGTGCTGCCGTTGGCGACACACCAACAGCGGGGGCGCGCGCGTGTGCACGGCGGCGGCATGTACGGCGGCCTCGCTAAAACGCAGAAGCACTGATGGTGCGCTGCCACCGCCATGCACACTGCCGCTGCCATGCACACCCTCGTGCCGCCGCTTCGCGACACACTGCGTGTTGCGACATGCTAAAGCAGGGGTGGGGAACCAAGGCCAAGGGCCATTTGCATATTTATAACCGGGGACCGGGGGTGGGGTTTCTGGGATTTCCGCGGACCAGGGGCCGGAGTTTGCGGGCAGGAGCCAATCACAAGCACTGGGGGGTGGGGGCCAATCGCGTGGAAGGGGCGGGGTTTGTGGGCGGGAGCCCCGCGCGCCTTAGGCAGGGCCTGACATTGCCCACCCCTGCACTAAAGTGTCACGACACAGAGTTTGGAAAGCTATGATATAGAGAGTATTTTAAATTCTGTATCTATTTTCTTTTATACCCATCCGTCCTGCACAAACATACTTTTGTCCCCCACTATGTCCAGGCTTCCACTATTTGGAAAAGAAGTAGCATTTGTTTTATACTTTAGACAACTTTGGAATATTTAACAGTTTTGCAAATGTATCAGCACTCTTTTCCTCATTGCACTGTCCAGAGATTAATTAAGAACTTTGAGCTAGGCTTTTGTGACTACAGTAGTTGAGTTTCTATGTATTAGTTAAAAACTGCCAAAGTTAAAAAAAATATACAAGGTCCACCATGTCTCATATTTTATACCTGCCCCTGGATGTCCTGAATGATGATTATATTGTGAAATAAAATTTTATGGGAAAAAACTGCTTAATCAAATGGATAAAATACCCTCAAAAATGGTCGTCTTCAGCCTTCAGTAGGAAAAAAAATGCTGTTAGCTTTTTTAAATTCATAAAGCGAGAATATCAAATGTATACAGTACATGACAGGCAGCAGTTGCCATGTTACAGGCTCTGCAAAGGCCAAATGCGAAGTGAGTCCGCGTTTCCCAGAACCACACTTTATTAATTCCTACTGGCAATTATAGGGAACTGCATTCCCCAGGATTCAGTGCGGCATCATTGTTTTTCTATGTTTGGCGCGGTTCTTTTCTCTAAGCGGGTATGCCGGGATGTAGGAAATAACAATAATATTAACGTCTTGGCTGAGCGATATGGTTAAATGCAAGCGTGACGGTTCTTCAAGTCCGCTATCAGAATCTGAACTGGACTCAGACCCTTTGCGTCCTCCACCATCGCCTCCTCTGCAACTGCCACGTTTGGAGAAACCGCTGCGCCAGGCCTTCTACAACACAGGAGCTCTGGTGCTGGTGGGACTATGCTGTGGGGTGGGAGTGCTCATTTATTTCATCCTCGAGGCGTTTCTACGTCCATTACTGTGGGCTGTCCTATGCGGAACCTTTTTGCACCCGTTCAAGAGTTCCCTCACGGTGTTTGGTCGTGGCTGGCTGCGTCGCCTCCGCCATTCCAGCACCCCGGTCTTTTTGGCTACTTTCTTATTGCCGCTGTCTTTTGCTAATACGGCCGCCGAAGCATTGGATAATGAGATCGTGCGGCGCCGTCGGCTGCTTCTCCTTTTGAGTGCCGGAAGTCCCGTTTTGTATGGACTGTACTGCGTCGGTACTTCCTATGGAGTCCAGGTCGCTCTTGCGTATGCCGCCCGCCTCATTTGCCGAGGGCTAGACTATTTCAGTAGCCGTTGGGTGAGTCAGTCTCAGTCTCTTGGAAGCCGTGGCATAGGTGGGGTTCATTCGTTATACCTAGCTACATATTAGCCAACCATCACATTTAGCCTAGCCTGTTTGGTCAACCTAACCCACGTGATTTATTCTTGCGGGTAAACTCCCGAGAAAATACACGGCTGGAACGCATGCGTAAAGATTTTCTGAGCTAACAGGTTCTATAGGTAGCATCCTGAATAATTCCTTTGAGGAAATTACTGGTGCAATTTGAACTAAGGTTACCCCTATATTCTTTCTCCTAAACTTCAGAATCATTGAAACGAGAGGCTTAAAAATAACAATGCTTCTTGAAAGTAATGACAGCTGCACGACGGTCTATAGGAAATGGGAGTTGAGAATGATTATTGAGCCTCATTTAAATAAATTCATGTTATAAGTAAGTAATAAATTAAGCAAACATAAATAGAAGGAATGAAATGGGTTATAGAAAATGTTATATATTGCTCTTCCTAAAACTGGATTTACAATAGCTCTTCTTTTAATATGATTGAAACATCGTATCAAGTATAAATGTTTGTTGTACAGTAATGCTCTTCCTGGTTTATTATTTTAACTGCTAATTCTTATGTTTTCTTTTAAATAATTTTAATGCATTCTCTTTTCATAACAATACTGATATTTTCAGATACGAAATAGAAAAGATAGAAAATAGAACTAAAGAAAAAAGAAAAAAACTATAGAAGTGCAAATAGACAGAAAATAGAAACAGAAAGTGACTTCCAACTTTCTCCAGTACGGATAGAGATAAATTTACAAATATAATCTCTTACCATTAAGTAAACCATAGTAACATTATTTCTATTAAAACAAACAATTTAATCACTGAAACCCAGAGTCAAAACTTCATTTTTTTCCAACATAAGCAAGTACTCTAAAAGTGGTTGCCAAGTAGATATAAATCCAGAGACAGAATGGTCTCTTATTAACGCTGTTAACAGCCATTTGAGCCAAATCCATTAATTTAATAATACAATCTTCAACTGTAGGTATTTGTGGATCTTTCCATTGTTGTGCATATAAAAGTCTTGTAGCTGTAATCATGTATAAAAGCAAAATTCCATATTGTTTCTCTAGCTCCTTCCCCATCAAACCCAAGAGAAACAGTTCTGGGGTTTTTTTGTAAGTTCACTTTAATAATCTTTTGAATAGTGGCACATATTTGATCCGTGGACTGGTCCATGAGGTCACGAAGAGTCGGAAACGACTGAACGAATAAACAACAACAACATATTTGATCCCAAAACTTTTTAGCCTTCTCACAGGTCCACCAAAGATGATAAAAAGTTCCTTCACCCTGTAAACATTTCCAACAAATGTTCGTTACACCATTATACATTTTTGACAACTTATCAGGAGTTAAATACCAACGATACATCATTTTGTAAAAATTCTTTTAAGTTGTAATTCAAGGTGAATTTCAAACCTTTATTCCACATATTTTCCCATTGCTCCAACATAATATTATATCCAAAGTTCTTAGCCCATTTGACCATACATTCTTTAATCTGTTCATCTTCCAATGGTGGAGTGTTTTAATGTTAGAGTTGTTCACTGTTTTAATTTTAGTGTTCTATATTTCTTGTTTTTAACTATGTTTTCTTGTTATTTGTATTTTACTTTTTGATAAGCTGCTCAAAGCCATTAAGGCAATGGGCAGCATTTAAATATTCTGTATGTAAAATAGTGCAAGTGAATATTTAGTCAATCTCTGAGTTGTATATACAGAAGTGTTAGATCTGGTTCATTGCTGGCTAGTTTAGAATTGAGAATAGCTTTCAAGAACCTATCCTCAGACTGCTGATGCAGAGTATTAAACAAAAGACAATACTATGTTCTTCTGTTGCAGATTGGAGATGAGAGTTGAGAGACAGTAGCTTAAGTACATATATACAGATACAACAACTTTCCTTCCATTTGTTTATTGTTCAAGCACAGTTTTTTGATAAATAGACATTTATTTTTACCATATTTACTCTTTACTAAATGGAGATGTTGACATTTAAACCTCTCCTGTACAGATTGTACATCCCCACTGTCAGCTTTTACCAACGGCACCCCTTTCTCCCCATCTAAGTATCAAATACTAAACATCTGTTTGAAGAACTGCAAAAACAAAACTATGATCATGGAAAGGCAAGCTTTAATGAATAACTAATTTAAAATTGGAAAACATGGTTATACAATTTCTAGGAATATACTGAATTCAGCTCATGGATTTCTAGTGGACACTCCTGATAGACTGAACTTAATGTATGAGTCTATCAAAGATTTATACTGAACATTGTCAATTTCCACCTCCTTTTTAATATTCAGATATGGACCTTAATAGCAGGCTATCTGTTGACTGTGTTATTCAAATGGAACCAAAGCACTGAGCGTTACCTGAGAACAATCTCAGTTCCTGTCTGGATTGTGCTGCTCTTTCATTTGGGTGTGTGAGTATGCATATGACATAGTATGAGGTGTTTCTGTAGATTTTTGAAAGCTGGAAAGTTAGCAAATTTGACACATCAGAAATATTTTGCAGTTGTATTGAGATGATTATTATTTATCCTACTTCAATATACTTTTGACATGGATTGATACGGGAATTTATTCAACACATGTAATTTCTAAAATCTGAGGGTCCTCATCTGAAATGTAAAGCTAACCTTCAGTATATGGGTTCATACATCATGCTAAGATAATTTTTTAGTTTTGGTTTAGCATGATATGTCAAATCAGCCATTATGTTTTGTAAGCAATGATTCATGACTCAGCATTATATATGAATGAGATACCAATCGAAGAGAATATTTGTAGCTCAGGGTTGAACTGTGGAGTCCTTGGTGCTCTCTGAGCCTTGTTGTTTTCTTGCAGACGTTTCATTGCCAGGCTAGGCAACATCTTCAGTGGGACTTGCTATCTGTTTATATACTGTACAGGAGATGTTGGAGATCAGGGCGATTTTGGAGAAGAAACCCGAGACTCGGACATTCTGGACGCTGTGCTGGCCTTAATACCTTATGCCAGAAAGGAGCACCAACATAGAGGACCGGTGGTCTTTTTATAACATAGTGACCTTGAGTGAACCATCTATTCCCATCCAGGCAGGCAGCAGTGCGTTGGGTCCCTTAGTGTGTGAGGTTCCTCCCCCGTAGGTGAGAGATACGGGGTGGGGGTCAAGAGTGTTTGATTGTGTGTAAGAGTACCCCCTGGGCGTAGGTCAGAGGGGTAGGAGTGATTGAGGTGCCCCTCCTCTACCAGTGAGAGAAGTTGCGGGTGCACAGTAAAAGTGGAAGTATAGTGTGTGTGAGGGTGGTGGTTGGAAACCCAACAGTGCCGAGAGCGTGAGCTGGTGCACTGGGGGGGCCCACCACTGCCCAGGGTTGAATGTGGTTGAGAGGATGAGTGTGTGGGGTAAGGGACCTATGTTTAAACCCAGGATTTCCAGTGGTTCGGGAGTGGAGGCTACTGACTTAGGAAGCTCGGGGGGCTGCAGGGCGGGCCATCTGATCAAAGTGGTGACAGGTCGGGGATGTTATGACGGGAACTGGAGGGCAGGCCATCTTTGGGGAAGACGCCCCCGGTGTTTGGTACCGGTGGCGTGTTCCGGCCCTCCAAGTTCAAACCCAGGCCCTGGACGACAGATCCTTGAGGGCCCTGGTCTCCAGCTGCTGCTTCTCAATGCCAGGTCAGTGAACAACAAGGCCCCCCTCATATGTGATTTGATCACAGATGGGGCAGACCTGGCTTGTATCACCGAGACCTGGCTGGGCCCTGAGGGGGGGGGGGTTGCCCTCTTGGAAATGTGCCCAGTCGGGTTTCAGGTGTGGCACCAGGCGGGACACCGGGGCAGGGTAGGAGGGGTGGCGGTTGTCATCCGAGAGTCTCTAATTGCTCACAGGGGCACTGCTCCACAAGTGGCCGGCTGTGAGACCCTGTTTTTTAAGTTGGGTTCCCGAGAACAGTTGGGAGTGTTGCTGCTGTACCAGTCTCCCTGCTGCGTAGCAACCTCCCTGCCTGAGCTGCTGGAGGACGTCTCGGGGTTGGCGGTGGAGTTCCCCAGACTTATGGTTCTGGGGGACTTCAATCTGCCGTCCCTGGGATGGACCTCAGAAGCGGCCTGGGAGTTCATGGCTACCATGGCAGCCATGGGCCTGTCCCAGATAATTAGGGACCCGACTTGAGACAGTGGCCTCACCCCGGACCTGGTTTTTTTGTCAGAGCAGTGGCAAAGTGATCTGAGGGGAGAGTTAGATCTGTCCCCGTTGTCATGGTCAGACCATGCCCTGGTGACCTTGAGACTCTCTTGCACTGCCCCACTCCGCAGGGAGGCTGGACCCATTCGATTGGTCCGCCCCCGGCGACTTATGGACCCGATGAGGTTTCAGAGGGAGCTGGGGGGTATACCTGAGGATCTGTTGCATGGTCCAGCGGAGGCCCTGGCGGCAGCCTGGAATAGGGAGGCCGCCAGGGCCCTGGATAGGATCGCGCCTGTGCGACCTCTCTTGCCTCATTCGGCCTGTCACTCCCCGTGGTTTACGGAGAAGTTGAGGGTTTTGAAGAGGGTCAAGAGACGTCTGGAGCACCCCTGGAGAAAGGCGAAGGCTGAATCTGACTGGATACAATCTAGAGCCGCTGTTAAGGCCTACCTTGTGGCGGTAAGAGCGGCAAAACGTGAATATTTCTCCGCTCTTATTGCCTCCGCAGAATGCCACCCGACGACCCTGTTTAAAATTACGAGATCTCTTTTGGGTCAAACACAATCAGTGACCCATTTACAGGGTCGTTCGGAGGAGTTTTCAGAGCATCTGCAGGAGAAAATCGCTCAGATCCATTCTAAGTTGGACTCTAAGCGTGATACACAGTCTGGGGAGATGACGGAGGAACGTACTTACCCTTTTATCTGGGAACGGTTCGATCCTGTTGGACCTGAGGAAGTGGACAGAATCCTCCGGATTGTGAAAGCCACCACATGTCATTTAGATCCGTGTCCCTCCTGGCTAGTAAAATCAGCCCGGGAGGTGACTTGTGGTTGGGTCCAGGCGATGATTAATACATCTCTTGGGGAGGGAGTGTTCCCAGCGGCCTTTAAGGAGGCACTGGTGCACCCCTCCTCAAGAAATCATCCCTGGACCCTACTATTTTGGAGAACTTTCATCCAGTCTCCCACCTCCCCTTTCTAGGGAAGGTGGTGGAGAAAGTGGTGGCGTCACAACTCCAGAGGATTCTGGAGGAAACAGATTATGTAGACCCCTTTCAGGCCAGGATTTTGGATTTGGCTTGGTTTAAGATGTTCACATTTTTCCAGTTGAAAGTATGGTTAAGTCTGTCCATGTATTGTGAGATTAAGGAGTTTTCATAGTGTCTTCTGACTGCTAGTTGGTGTTCGTGGATGCGTTCTGCTAGTCTTCTGCCAGTCTGTCCTACATAGTGGCTGTTACAGTCTTTACACTGTATGTTGTAGATAACTCCTGTTTTTTCTTCTTGGGCTACTGGGTCTTTTGGTTTACTTACGATGTTCTGAAGCGTTTTGGTTGGTTTGTGTGCTATGGTGATGCTGTGTGGATGTAACAGTCTATTAGTAGTTTCTGAGATGTTTCTGATGTATGGCAGTGTAATCCTTTTCATAACTTTTGTTGGTTTTGCTGTAGTGGGTTGAGTGTGTCCTGACTTCAAGTGAAGGAAAACACGCTGAGACTTGAAGCTGAAGCTCTTATGTTTATTGTCCTACTCCCCTAGACAGAATCCAGCTAAACTAAAATGAACTGGTAATGCTCAGAGAGAAAGTCCAAGAAGTCAGGGCGGGGCCTTCTTTAGCCTCTTGGGAGGAAAGCAAAGCAATTCAGTACTACGCATTCGTTTCTCCCCCTGGAGGGAGCCCCCTCCTTCTCCGCCAGTTATCTCCCTGACACCTGAGTGGTCAGGCACTTTTTGATAAAGTTGTCTGGGTATCCATTTTGCTGGAAGATGCTATATAAGTGGTCTGTTTCCTTTTTCTGCTGTTCTGGGTTGCTGCAGTGTGTTTATGCTCGTCTGAATAGTGTTCTTACACAGCTCCTCTTGTGGGAGGTTGGGTTATTGCTTTGGTAGTGGGGCACTTGGTTAGTGTGGGTAGATTTCCAGTAGACTTGTGTTTCTACATAGTGGAACAGCCACTATGTAGGACAGACTTAATCTCACAACACATGGACAGACTTAACCATACTTTCAACTGGGAAAATGTGAGCATCTTAAAACAAGCCAAATCCAAAAATGCTAGAGCAGAGTTTTCCAAACTGTGTGTCGCGACACAAAAGTGTGTCGCCACACACAGTCTGGTGTGTCGCCACACAACCCGGAAGCGCTTCCGGGTTTTCCTGGGGCGACACACCAATTACAGCGTGAAAAACCCGGAAGCGGCAGCAGCGCTTCCGGGTTTTTGCGCGCTGCCGCACTTCCGGGTTTTCCGGCGGCGACACACCGGTTGGTGTGTCGCTGCGGGAAAAACTTTGGAAAGCCCTGTGCTAGAGAATTCCTGGAAGCTTGGCACTCAGACAAAGCAGCCACCAACAGACACATAGAGGTAAACAACATTTACATACCATTCATAAGAGACAATAGAAAAGCCAGAAGACCAGAACACCTCCTTGCCAGCAATCAACAACCAGATATGCAAAGATTAACACCAAGATTAGCACCAGAGGAGCAATCAAACAACACAATAGATCCTAATCAAGGAACTATTAACTCTGTCAGTCAACCAAGCAGCAAACAACAACCCAATCAAGGTACTACCAAGGAGAGTACAACACCCCCACCAACAAAGGCAGGACAAGCCATGGTATATAAACAGAGAGCAAGTCCCACTCCCTTTTCACACTGAAGATGTTGCCTAGCCTGGCAATGAAACGTCTGCAAGAAAACAGGGCTCAGAGCACCAAGGACTCCACATGAATGAGATAGCTATGGCTTCTTCAACAGTCCTGAGTTATACAGATAATGGTTTAGTTTAATATGGGAACATAATCACTGTATCTATCTTATTTTTCTTGTAAGTAAATATAGATCCTTGTAACCTTTTATAGGTAACCTTTTTCAATCTCAAGACTGCACTTTGACTTTGTACCTTGCCTGGGAGTTAGGTGGACTTGATGTTACTGGAGCGGGCAGGACTGAAATACTAGGGCCCAATTTTGCATTTTTTAGGGCTGTGAAATTGGAACCTTAATTCTTAAAAAAAAAAAAAAACAATTACCAATTTTGCTCCTTAAAATGTCACCAAAATAAAAATTTAGCCTGATTATTTTTGGAATTTTAGGGAGTGGCACAAATGGGGCTTGGGGGGATAGATTTTACCCACCTTCACGTAAGATATCTGCATTTGTTTCCTGTTAATTTAAATCATAAAAATTGGCAGCATTTTAAAAATATCCAAGTTGATACTTGCCTTTTTTCATTATTATGTTATTCTTTTCTTTTTCTTTTAGTTTCCCAGAACTTTTTAGTTTGTTTTGTACTCTTGACTTCCATTGAAAATTATATGCATTACATTATATGAAATAGCAAGGGTTTTGTTTTGTTTTGTTTTGTTTGGTGCCTTCGAGTCAGGTTTTTGACCCCTGGCAACTGCCTGGGCAAGTCCCTGCAATTTTCTTGGCAAGGTTTTTCAGAAGTGGTTTACCATTGCTTCCTTCCTAGGGCTGAGAGAGTGTGACTGGCCCAAGGTCACCCAGCTGGCTTTGTGCCTAAGCCAGGACTAGAACTCCCGGCCTCCCGGTTTCTAACCTGATGCCTTAACCACTACACCAAACTGGTTCTAAATAGCAAGTTAAAGAGAACATTTTCCTATGTTTTGGATTAATTTTGAATATATTAGTATATCATACTATATTCAAAATTAATCCAAAACACGGGAAAATGTTTTATCATAAATTGTTGTTACATCCTATAATTTTTATGAATATCTGTCTTGCACAACAATATGATCATCTTCCTTGATAATATTTATCTGAAAAAACGTGGATGGTATTAAAGGAAACATACTTTTTTCCAGCTTCTGCAGCAGGATCTTGGAGAATTCCGGTGGTTGTGCTTTTAATTGTCTTAATGACTGTAGGTTTGCTTCATGAGCAATCAAACGGAAAATGGCCTCCAGGTAAAATTGAATTACTTTTTTAAAGAATGGAATATAATTATTTTCTGTAGTGAAGCTGTTATTATTATTTAAATGTATATGGTGGCCAACTCCCAACAACTCTGGAAGGTTACTGATAAAAATATATAAAAAAAATAACAGTAGACAAAAATGAAGAGTGAAGATGGGAGGGGTGATAAAAAATGGGAACAAAACAAATAAACCCACATAGTGCAAAGGGGGGCTTCACACACCCTCCCCAAAAGCCTGCCAAAGAGCCAGGTCTTCAAGTTCCTTTGAAACATCAGAAGGGGAGGCTATGCAGATCTTGGGGAAAACCTCATTCCAGAGGGCAGGCATTATAAGGAAGGCACACCTCCAGGTTCCCAATAGAAGGCATTATTTAACTGAAGAAACATGGAGTGCACCAACCCTGTTTGATTGAATCAGACAGGCAGTTACTGTGGGAGAATTATAGCTTTCTTTAAACATGAGTAGTAGGTAGCACATGCAAGCGAGACTTTTGATGTTTTTTGCCAAGTGATGGGAGAAAAGTTGTTGCTATTGCCATTCTTTTTAAAAAGGAGAAAGCCTTCATTTTACTAAATTGGATTTCATATGACCTTTAGAACCTATTTCAGGTTTTTTGAAGTCTTCCACTATTGTACACACAGGTATGTTCTGTATTATTTGGATTATAATTTTACTGAGGAAAGAGGCTGGAGAACTCAACTTTTAAAATGTATCATGTGTTTCTTTTTTGTTTACTATATTTATTTAATTCAGAGGCACAATTTCCTGGTCAGGTAATTTCCATTGCAGCATCTGCAGTCACCATGATCATCTCAGTTACAGCTTATGAATCAAATAATGAAGATCATCCATTACAAACCTCAGGTGACTTTAATTCTAATGATTCTGTAAGAATATTCAAATATTTAAATTGATCTGCTTGTATGGCTTGCTTGAATTGGTTTGCACATTTTAACTTGATCTCTACATTTATCTTTTTCCTGGTCTGAAAGTTGGTGGATTTAAGAAGATTACTAAACCAATTTGGGGGAAGTTAGAGTTCGCAATATATGCTTCAGCTGGGACTTGATTCACCTCTTTGTCAACATCAGTGATGGTGAAACCTTACAAAAAATGAAAATAGCATAAGATTAAAAAAGTATTGAAATAAGTATAGTTGTAGATGACAAAATTTACAATTCTAAGTTCTTCCGTCCTAATTTAGCGAGTTAGGAAAAAACTGTTAGTTGCCTGCTAATTTATGTACCTATGTACTCATTTATAACAACTTTACATCACTTTCATTAGGATTTGGCAACAGTAATTCATCCTCTTATCACCACCTTGCTCTACTTGGAGCTGCCCTTAAAATGTATTCGAAAACTGCAGTTGGTTCAAAATGCAGTGGGCCAACTACTCCTAACACTGGGAGCACACAATACCTGCTTTGTGGATGTGATGGAATGTGAAGGCAACCTTGGAGAACAGAGAGAAGAGATGCTGCCTAGGGAATGATCAGATAAAAGGAAAGGGAGCCCAAGAGAGGGTAATGGTCTAAAGAAGAAACTTAGGAAAGACCCACCCTGACCACTCAAGCAATAAATAGGGAGGGCGGGAGATTTGTACTTTCCGACTTGCAAGATTGATGTCAGCCCTTACAGGTAAACCAGACAGGAAACACGACTAGATGAACTAATTCTACTTTATTGTAAGACTACATTAACAGAATCTTGCAAGTCTGAAAGTAAGACAGATGCTGAGGAACTGGAAAGAGTGCAGAGAAGAGCAACAAAGATGGTGAGGGGCTTGGGGCAAAATCTTATGAAGAGTTGTTAAAAGAACTTATTATGTTTAGCCTAAAGAGAAGGCTAAGAGAAGACATGATAGCAGTCTTCTAATACTTGAAGGATGAGATGGTTAGATAGCATCACCGATGCAATGAACATGAACTTGAGCAAACTCCGGGAGACAGTGGTCCATGGGGTCACGAAGAGTCAGACACAACTTAACGACTGAACAACAACTTGAAGGGCTGTCAGAGGGAAGAGGGTGTGGATTTATTTTGTGCAGTGCCCAAAGGTAGGACAAGAACCAATGGGTGGAAGCTTTACAGAAAGAGATAAGTAAACAGCAATTTCCTGACTGTGAGAGCTATTAAGCAGTAGAATAGCCTGCCTCCTGAAGTTGTGGAAGCTTCATTCCTGGAAGTTTTCAAGCAAAGTTTGGAGAGCCATTTGTTTGGGATGGTCTCACAGCAGGGGGTTGGACTAGATGATCTCCAAGCTGCCTTCCAATCCTATGATTCTCTAATTCTAATATTCTATGTGCACTGGTGCAGAAACATTTAAGGTTTTAAATACCTCTTACTGGCATTTCTGTTGCGGCGTCTTTTGAAACTCTTGAGTCCCCATCCTGGCCTCCTGCTTCTCCCTTTGTGTTCTTCCTTGGCCCTGTCCTTGGTTGCATATTCAGTTCTGGGCTTTTACCACCCTCCACCTTTTGCTCTAGTTTAGAGCTCTCCAGATGAGACTGGTGAGGCAGCTTGTGGTGGTTTTTTTTTGTTTGTTTTTTTGAACCACCAGATTGACCCAGACTCAATAGACACAAAGCACTGGAAATTGATTGGGTTTTTGTTTCTCTCTTCAGTGGCTGATTGGAGACTTTTATTTTTAAAAAGGAATGCTTACAAATAAAAGAGGAATGGTAAATTATAAATGACTTCAACTACTGCAGAAATAAATCTTAATAATAAAACTATTTTCTATTGTAACTATTTTCTTTAAGCTCTTTTTCTACGTTATATTCTTTAAAGTCCAATTTCACTTTATTTTCATATATTTCTATTCTATACCTCCAAAATATTTGTTTATTGCTGACTTCTATATTTCTGTTGTCTTAGTCCCTGTATCTATCACTGTCTGTCACTCTCTATAGAGCTTTACTCCTTTTTCTACAGAGCTTGATCTGTCTTTTATCTTTTTTCGTTCCTGTTTCTATTTTTGTCCTGTCAAAGTCTTTACTTTTTCTTCATCTTTTCATCTTGTTTGTTCCTGACTGGGTTTCTTAAATCTTTTCCTCTTCCCAATCTTTGTTCCATCTGAGGAAAATGGCTAGAAGAACTTTTACCTCACACCAGGTCTGAGAAAATAAACTCCTCTCTCTCCCATTTTCTCAGCTGCTGCCTCCTTTCCTGTTGCCTCTTCTCATTAGGGCTGTCTATCTTTTAGTTTGCCTTGGATGCAAAAGTAATAGCCAGTATTAAGCTCTTCTTCTCCTTCTCTTAGTTTGCCTTTTTACTTTGACTCCTGGGCTTTGACTCTGTTTATTCAGCCTATTTTCTATGAGGCCTGTGGCTGCAGAGCTCCCAGGTAGCCATCTTCTCTTCCCTCCTTGCCTCCTATCTAGCACTCCTGTTTGATTGGCAGTTGGGTCATCCTGACAATGGGGGAGGGCTAAGAAAGGAGGGGGAGGAAGGAGCACAGGTACTTATAATCTGCTAAGGCAATTTGTCCTGTCACACACCTGCAAAACTTTCTAGTTTTTGTAAGATTTATTACATCTTTTCCAAGAATTCTTCAAGCAAAATCTTGTAGATATTAAAGATGTTACCCTTTGTTTTTAGTTTTTTTAAGGAGTGCTTCAAATCTGCTATCTTTACCCTTGTTCTTGGACTGATGATATTGCTATAAAATTTGAAAATCAATGAATCTGCATTCTTCAGGATTCAGATGTATTATAAGCATCATAAATAAATACATATTTGTTGCATTGGCATCCAGTGAGTGTATATATTTGTTAAGGGGCATTGTTTCTTGTTTAAAAGTAAATTTGCTCTACAAATCAGGCCTTCAGATACTGGATATTTAGGGGACCTAGTTGGTATGTAGGGAACTGGAGAGAATGATAAAAGTATAGTTTGTATGATTTTTGGGAGAGATTATTAGACAACAATGAAATGTATGTACAGTATGTCTTCGAGTCAGTTTCAACTCCTGGCAATTGCCTGGACAAGTCTCGGCAGTTTTCTTGGCAAGGTTTTTGAAGTAGTTTGCCATTGCCTGCTTCCTAGGCCTGAGAGAGAGTGACTGGCCCAAGGTCACCCAGCTGGCTTTGTGCCTAAGGTGGGACTAGAACTCATGGTCTTCTGGTTTCTAGCTTGTTGCCTTAATCACTAATCCAAGCTGGCTCTCTACAATGACAATATAAGTTTTTTATGTTCAATGATACTCTTCTGAACCTCTTCAAGGTAAGCCTGCTAATCCAACAATAAATATTTCTTGTTGTAATTATGATTTTTTTCTTGGAATTATAGAAAGTGATGATCCTTCATCAGCTTCATCCAAAGAGAAGAGCAGGCAGAGACTTGAGATTGGAGCATTTCCTAAAAAGAAGAAAGCCAGTGACATCTACTTTGTTCTGCTTGCATGGAGCATTGTAATAGTCCAGATCTGGTTTAATTTCTGGATAATTCAATTGCTGCCCTTACCTTTTGCAGGTTATTCAATCTTTTTTAAATGTTGTGAATTAAAATATTTTGATTGGATAGGTAACCTAATACCCTCTTTGGGATGCAACTTCAACCCAACCTGTACATATTTATTTATTTAATCCTTAGAACCCAGCCCAATCTTGAAGAGCTGTGAGTGTCATACAGCAATAAAGAAAATACATAATCATAAAATCTAGTCAGAGCCATTGGGAGCCCAAGTTGCAGAAATATACAGCCCTGACTTGCAGGATAATCCTGCATTAAGCTGGTACTAAGCTACAAGATGTTTTTCTATGTTGATACTTATTGTGAGGCCTACTATGTCAACAGGTATGGAGATGGGACACAAAATACTTCTGATACGTTTATTATATTTTTAGATGATAACACTCAGCCGGACTCCGAGGCAAAAGATTTTTCAGGCCTTTGAATGATGTATCAGAGGCCATGCTAATTTTAAAAGTGGGGAGAGGCAGGGCCCGGTCCAAACCCTACTTTTACTTATTCTGATTTATTAAAGCATAATTAAATTAATTAGATGTATTATTTATTATATCATGCCCTTCCTTTAGGAGATCAATTTGGCACCAATTTTTAGTGGCACTCCACACAAGGCTTTTTGATGTGATCTTGGGGCATCAGGTTGTGACCACATGTTGTATGAACTGTATGAAATTACAACCTCCTTTACTCTCTTTAATCTAAAGAGCAATGCCTTCCCTAGCGTGTCCTTTCTATAAAGTTTGTATCCAGGAATGATTATATTCCACTAATTCTGCCAGTTCCACCAGGATTTTATTAATACCTACTATACCTGCATTCTCATTTAACCCCATCTTGGTTCAGAGACTTCTAGCATTGGCATAAAAACAGTTAAAAAACAATGTTGCTCTTGATGGTACAAATCCTTTTCACACTTTTTTTTTCTTTAGTAACTCTATGCTAAATGTAACATCATGTTTCCTATCAAATCAACAACATTTACAATCACCATTTAGGATTAAATCTGGGTTGCCCTCCCTCTGGTTGGTTCTAAGACCAAAAATCAATGTTCAGAGGCATAGATCTGTCTCCTCTTGAACATAACAGCTTTTTAGATATTTATAAACCACTGTCAAATTTCCACTCAATCTTCCCTTTTGCAAATTATATTTGCCTAGTTTCTTCAAACATTCCTCATACAGTTTGGTTTTCAGATCACCTATTTATTTTATTTTATTATATTATTTATTTAAGTTATATAACCGCCCATCTCCCCCAACAGGGAACTCTGGGCGGTTTACAATAAAACAAGTTAAAATAGAATATAAAACATCAATTTGTACAGTGAATATAATAAATAGTTATAAAATCCAGATGGGAGATAAAATTAATAAAAAGAAGGACAGTATGAAATTAAGGGATTAGCCACCCACACGAGGAACTATCCTTTCCTCCTTCCCATGCCAGGCGGCAGAACTAGTTCTTCAGTTCTTTTCTAAAGGTTGGGAGGGAGGGGATCTGTCTCAACTCTGGGGGCAAGGTGTTCCATAGTGTAGGAGCGATCACAGAGAAGGCCCGTCTTCTAGACCCCATCAGGTGACACTCTCTAATTGATGGGGTTCATAGCAGGCCCTCTCTGAATGATCGGGTGGGGCGGGTTGATAACATGGGGATAAGACGGTCCCTCAGGTATTCTGGCCCCATGCCATGTAGGGCTTTAAAGGTGATAACCAACACCTTGAATTGTACCCGGAAGCAAACCGGCACCCAATGTAGCTCGCGGAGCAAAGGTGTTATATGTGCAGATCTTGGTGCACCCAAAATTGCTCGCGTGGCCGCATTCTGCACCAGCTGTAGCTTCCGGATAGTCTTCAAGGGTAGCCCCATGTAGAGCGCATTGCAATAATCTACATGGGAGATGACGAGAGCATGAGTGACTGTTCGGAGGGCGTTGCGATCCAGGAATGGGCGTAATTGGCGCACCAGCCGAAGCTGTGCAAAAGCCCTTCTAGCCACGACTGCCACCTGCTCTTTGAGCAGGAGTCATGAGTCTAGAAGGACCCCCAAGTTCCACACCGGTTCCGAATGGGGCAGTGCTACCCCATAGAGAACCAAAGATGATAGCTTCCCAGAAGACGCTAAGCCATCAATCCACAGCCATTCGGTCTTGCCAGGGTTCAATTGAAGCCTGTTGTTCCCCATCCAGGCCCTCACAGCCCCCAGGCACTGGGACAGGGTGGTGACTGCATCACTTACTTCACCTGGGATGGTGATATACAGTTGAGTATCATCCGCATACTGATGATACCTCATCCCATGGTGTCGGACGACCTCGCCCAGCGGTTTCATGTAGATGTTGAATAGGAGAGGAGAGAGAACCGAACCCTGCGGCACCCCACACAGGAGTGGTCACGGGCTGGATCTCTCCTCCCCTATCTCCACCGACTGGGAGCGGCCCCGGAGGAAGGAGGTGAACCAGCGCAAAACTACGCCGCCCACCCCCAACTCCCTAAGCCGCCCCAAAAGGATACCATGGTCAATGGTATCGAAAGCCGCTGAGAGATCCAAGAGAGCCAGGATGGATGCACTACCTCCATCCCGCTCCCGCCAGAGATCATCCATAAGCGCGACCAATGCAGTCTCCATCCCATATCCCGGTGTGAAACCTGACTGGAAAGGGTCTAGATAATCCGCTTCATCCAGGGTCCTCTGAAGTTGCAACGCCACCACTTTCTCAACCACCTTTCCCAAAAAGGGAAGGTGGGAGATTGGACGAAAATTGTCCAGAATGGTAGGGATGGCTTCTTGAGGAGGGGGTGTACCAACGCCTCCTTGAAGGCTGTTGGAAACACCCCCTCCAACAAGGATGTATTAATCACTGCCTGGACCCATCCACATGTCACCTCCCTGGCCGATTTTACCAGCCAGGAAGGGCAGGGATCTAAATAGCATGTGGTGGAATTAACAATTCGGAGGATCCTGTCCACTTCCTTAGGTTCAACAGGATCAAATCGTTCCCAGATAATGGGGCAAGACCACTCTCCCAGCATCTCCCCAGACTGCATTTCACGCATGGAGTCCAACTTAGACCGAATCCGAACAATTTTATCCTGCAGATGCTCGGAAAATTCTTCCGCACGGCCTTGCAGGTGGGTGGTCGATTCCACCCTACCGAAGAGAGATCGAGTAATCTTGAACAGGGCCGTTGGACGGCATTCTGCGGATGCAATAAGAGCGGAGAAATATTCACGTTTCGCCGCTCTTACCACCACAAGGTAGGCCTTAATAGCGGCTCTAGATTGTGTTCGGTCCGATTCCGCCTTCGTCTTTCTCCAGCGGCGCTCTAGATGTCTCTTCACCCTCTTCAAGACCCTCAACTTCTCCGTAAACCACGGGGAGTGACGGGTCGAATGGGGTTGGAGAGGTCGCATCGGCGCGGTCCTGTCCAAGGCACCGGCCGCCTCCCTATTCCAGGTTGCGGCCAGTGCCTCCGCTGGACCGTGCAGCAGATCATCGGGTATTACCCCCAGCTCCCTCTGAAACCTCATTGGGTCCATAAGTCGCCAGGGGCGGACCAATCGAATAGGTCCTGCCTCCCTGCTGAGTGGGGCGGCATAAGAGAATCTTAGAGATATCAGGACGTGATCTGACCATGACAACGGGGATAGTTCTAACTTTCCCCTCAGGTCACTTTGCCATTGCTCTGAAAAGAAAACCAAATCCGGAGTGAGTCCACTGTCTCGAGTTGGGTCCCGAATAATCTGGGACAGGCCCATGGCTGCCATGGTAGCCATGAACTTCCGAGCCGCTTCCGAGGTATGCCCCAGGGACAGCAAGTTAAAATCCCCCAGGACCATCAGCCTGGGGAACTCCACCGCCAACCCTGAGACGGCCTCGAGCAGCTCAGGCAGGGAGGTTGCTACGCCGCAGGGAGGCTGGTACAGTAGCAACACTCCCAACTGTTCTCGGGCACCCAACTTGAAAAACAGGGTCTCACATCCGGATACTTGTGGAGCAAGGCCCCTGAAAGCCACTAAAGATTCTCTGATGATGACTGCCACCCCTCCTCCCCTACCCCAGTATCTCGGCTGGTGCCACACCTGAAACCCGGCTGGGCACATTTCTGAGAGGGCTACCCCTCCCTCTGGGCCCAGCCAGGTCTCAGTAATACACGCCAGGTCAGCCCCTCTCTCCATGATTTATGAGAGGGGCTTTGTTGTTTACTGACCTGGCGTTGAGCAGCAGCAGTCGAAAACCGGGGCCCTCAAGGATCCGCTGTCCAGAACCTGGGGTTGAACTTGGAGGACCGGAACGCGCCACCGGTACTAAACACCAGGGGCGCCTTCCCCGAAGATGGGTTGTCCTCCGGTTCGCGTCATAATATCCCCTACCTGTCACCACCTTGATCAATTTACCCGCTCCATAGCCCCCAGAGTTTCCTGGCCCAGTCGCCTCCACTCCCGAGCCCCCGGAATTCCTGGATTTGGGCAAGGGTCACTTTCCACATCCATCCATCCTCTCATCCCCAATCTCTCCTGGGCAATAGTAAGGCCCCCAGCGCACCAGCTCACGCTCTCGGCGCTCGTAAGCCTCACCGCCCCACACACTCCACACATACTCACTGTGCCCCTCTGTGGCCTCTCTCACTAGTCACAGCAGGGGCAAGACAACCACTCCTACCTACCCTGTCTTTCACTCAGGGATAGGCACTCTCCCATACACATACAATCCTGGACCCCCCCTCGTGACTCTTACTCCCAGGGGGGAGCACCACAATCACACAGGGACCCTACACCCTACTATCCTGGAATCTGACCTATAAATCTGCTCCAGTTTTTATGTGTGTTTTTAAAAGTGTAGTGCTTACAATACTCCCGAGTTTGGTCTACCTAGGACCTCTTACCTCCCATGATCTGGAATCAGCGTTTCTGTGCATGCAGCCATCTTTAGCTTGCTGTCCATAAGCATCCTCTCACATGCACTACAACAAGCCGCTTCATCTTCCCAACCCAGAAGACACTGTTTGTGTTTTATGCACTATATTCGGAGATTACCCTTTTGGAATGGAGATTTTTCATGTTTTATCTTTGTATTTTAAGTAATGTTATTAATTTCTGATTATTATGCAGCAAGTCTTGCAGTGTACTGCCTTATTAAACATTTCATTTCTGAAATATTTATTTATCAGATTTATATAGCCACTCATCTCCCGAGAAGTGACTCTGGGCAGCATACAATAATCAATAAAAAACAGGCATTTAAAAATATAAAAATCAACATTAAAATAGAGATTAATTAAAACTAAAATATATACAAACCCCAAGCAGAGAGAGAATGAGTACATCCACCTCAATAATGGAGCCATCTAGACAAGTCTGATGTTTTTTACACTATAGACTTGTAGAGTTGGAGGGGGGCACTTAGACCATGAAGTTCAACCCTCTGTTCAGTGCAGGAATCCAAATTAAAGCATCCTAGACAGATGTCAAGGGGATGCAATGGCTCAGCGGTTAAGATGCCAGGCTTGTCAATCGGAAGGTCAAAGTTCAGAGGTTCGAGACCCTAGCCCTGCGTGACGGAGTGAGTTCCCGCACTCGCCCCAGCTCTTGCCAACCTAGCAATTCGAAAGCATGCAAATGCAAGTAGATAAATAGGTACCACTTCGGTGGGAAGGTAACAGCGTTCCGCACTTGTCATGCTGGCCACATGACCGCGGAAGCGTCTTTGGACAACGCTGGCTCTTCGGCTAACAAACGGAGATGAGCACCCTAGAGTTGGATACAACTGTGCGGGGAAACCTTTACCTTTAGACAGATGTCTGCCTAGTTTCCACTTTTAATATATCAAGAAGGTAATTGTCCTGCTGTGAACCTTTTCCAATTTCTGTGATTTCTTGAAGTGTGATGCTCAACTGGATACAATATTTGAAATGCTGGGGAAAGCTGGCAGAGCAAGCTACTTCATATAAACAGACAGCAAACCCAAACTGACTCACACTGATGTTGTTACCTAGTTGGATAATGAAACATCTGCAAGCAAACAACCAAGCTTAGAGAGCACCAAGAACTCCACAGTTCAATCCTGAGCTGCAGATATTCTCTTCTATTGAAAGAAGACTATAATAAGATAAAGTGCCCCACCAAAGGCTAAATCTGTTTGGAGTTTGCTTATTGACATCTTATTATGCTTCTTACTGTTTTGTATGCCTAATGGAAAAATATGAGCATCCAGTAATCTTGAAACCTCAGAAGCAAAACTAGTAAATGAAGTAGTATCTGCAGTAGTGAAATCTTAATCCTGAATTCCAGTGACACAATCTTCATATTTATAAAAAAATATGACCATGTTTAATATTAACTGTGATTCATCCAAAATCAAGCATTTTGAGGGCTGTTGATTCAAGCAGAAAAATTTGAATATGAGCTTAGTTCCTATTGAAACATACGACCTTATGAACAAAAAGTATGGGATATTGTGTAAAAAGTATTAAATTCCTTTTTTTAATGTTTGCAGTGTGGGTTGTAAAAAAACTTCTGGTCCACTTTGGAATAGTGCAATTCTCACTAATTTACTGCAATACCTACTGGTATGTTCTGGAAGACTTTGTGAGACAACGTCAAGAAGTTCTTGTACCACGACCAGTTAAGGGCCTTGGAAGAATTATTCTAAAATTAGACAGAAAGGTATTTAAAATTATTTGTGAAATCACTCTACTTCATAGTGAATGTATTTCTGTGAAGAAATGTGCTCCCTGTAGTTTGCTAACTGCATTCCTCTGTTAAAAATAGTAAAAGCACTGGTGGGTCTTTAGGTTATAAGTAGCACAACCTTTCCAGTGTTATTTTCAGGGTCTTATTATAGTTAATAGCTGGGGTTATGACTTATTAAAAGTGAAACACTACTGATAGGAAAGACAGAAGCAACCTTCACCTATTCTCTTGCACCTCCAGAAATCATTTCTGTAAGGTTGGAGAAGCTTCTCAAATAGCTTTGGAAACAGTTGTGGGAACTTTAGAAAGAAGCTATTGTGAAACTTTGCCCCAATCCCAACAGAAGCTTCTGTTGTATCTTTAATATAACATTTCCAGACATTTTAAATCCTGGGACAGTATTCTTAGTTGTTTCCTTTTATTAACTAACATTTTGGAAAAACTGGAGAAAAAAAGTTAAAATATAAAAATGCAATAATCCTTACAGGAAAAATTGTATCTTTTGCAAGTATTACTTACCTTTGGTAGACTAATGTAATAATACCATGAAAAAACTTCCTTTTCCTATTTCCTGGAATTTCTGTTCCTATTTCCTACTTCCTATTTCCTGTTCCTATTAAATAACTTCCTATTTAGAGATGATTCTAGAATAGCAGGGGGTTCACTACATAGATATATTTTCTTAAGCATGTTATTCATGATTCTAAAAGAATCTGCTATAATCCAGCTTTAATTTTTTTTATAATTCTTTGGGGAAAATATAAGGAAACCCATAGAAAAAACACATCTTTTTCTGAATGCTTTAGCTTAATTTCAGAGACTTCGTATGGCAATTTGGATAAGAGTAGTACTGGCAAGGCTGATAAGCAGCAAGGTAGTTGTCACATTGCATTTTATGGATGTTTTGATTTATGCATACTGTAAGCTGCCTAGTGTTATTCAGATAGGCAGCATAGAAATAGAGATAAATATAAATATAAACAAATATATAAATATTAACTAAAAATGGAAAGACGTGCAGATTTAGGATGTTTACTGCATAAGTGCTGAAATGCATGGTTGGCTGTCAGCTGCTTCCCTTGGGCATGGAGGTCTAAAGATTGGGTGAGCCCATAAATACAATTTTTTAGTATCGTTGTTATATGGATTTGGTTAGATTGTCCTTTGGCACCATTATATTCTTATTGTATTAGTTCGTTATTTTTTGTTCTATTATTTTGTCTTTTGGTTGTTAATCTTAATGTTCACCATCAGAGTTGCAGCTGGTGAGATGGGCAGTTATATAAGTCGAATGGATGGATGAATGGTTGTCGGAAGCAGCCTGATGACAGAAACTTAACATAATTGTCCAAGTCTGGGCTGTTATATGCTTATATGGAGTTATACCATACCTCCAATAATCAACTCCATTTTTAATTGTTTCCATAGTTCACTTAGTATCAATCCTGAACATAGTTCTATGATATGGCAATGGTAGTCCCTATGGGGGTGTGGGTGTATTATTATTGCAAATTTAAGTATATAAAGTTGCTCGTATCTGCTCCAAGTTGGACTCCAACTGGGCACGTAGGGCCCAGGTGCCATGGGCACAGTCTGGTGATGTAATCTGGGGTGAGTTTGAGTCAGTGACTCTCAAGGAAGTGGACAGGGTTAGCTCGGCCACCTGTTTTTTGGACCCAGGCCTTTCATGGCTCATTAAGGCAACCAGAAAGATCACCTGTATATGGGTCCAGGCAGTGGTGTTGGCCTCCTTGAAGGAGGGAGTGGTGTGCTTCCTCCTCAAGAGGTTGTCATTGGACCCAACTACTTTAGACAACTATTGTTCTGTCTCCAACCTTCCCTTTTCTGGGAAGGTTGTTGAGAAGGTGATTGGGCTGCAATTATGTCGGGATTCAGGCCAAGATTTAGGTACAGAGACAGACTTGGTTGCGCTGGTTTATGACCTGTGGTGCAGCTAGGATGGGGGTGGTGCATCCACCTTGTGCTCCTTGATCTCTCAGCAGCTTTCAATACTATCGACCACATTATCCTTCTGATTGACTCCAGGAGTTGGGAATTTGGGGTACTGTTTTATGGTGGTGCTTTTCTTTGTGTGGTGCCACAGGGCTCTACACACTCTCCTATCCTGTTTAACATCTACATGAAACCACACAGACTTCAGGCCCTGGGACAGAACTTTGATAGCCTCACTTGGCCAGTCTGGAGTCAAAAGATATAGTTGGTACTGTATCAACATACTGATGATACCAGACCCCAAACCAGCAGATGACCTCTAGTCTTATATTAAATTATCTTTTAGGTTTGAGCAAGACATAAAGCCACAGCTGTTTATGCAAATTTTCATTATACTATGGAATCCTTTGAGGTCAAACAAGGCAGTTTTATTTTGCTTTTTTAACTTATACTGTATACTCTTTAATTACCAGGTTTTCTTAGGTCAGGAAGCCCAGTTACAAAACTTTTAATTGGTTTCTTTTAAGTTATATTAATGCAACTTTACTCATGCTGCTTTAATATATCTGGTCTTACTAGGTCTCTGTGTTACTAAAGATGTCACTAAACAGAAAAGTAGAACAAAAATGCTTGGATACAAACATTAACATGTTATTTTGATTCCTTAATGGTTTATTACATTTTCTTGTTTTTCACAGATGATCGTGTGGTTGGAAAAAATCCTAGATAAAATCATTAGCATATTCATTATATTTGTGCTAGTGATAGGCACCCTGCTGCTTGCTCTGCTCCTTACAGCAAAGGTACGTGTCCTATTAAACAATGTAATGTTTTTACTGAAACATACATTCTAGTCTGCAGATTTCACTAAGGTTCAGTATTTTATTTCTTCTTAAAACTGATTTAATCAATATACGTATATTCTGATAATCACACTGAACAATCAGTGATTGAAAGAGGAAAGCAAGCATTTAGGCACCAAGTTGCCCTCAGTTTAAGTTTGTTTTTCTAGAAAAAAAGTAAAGGTGTGCACAAAGAAGGAAAAAACCTGTTCCAGCTGGGTTATTCATCAGTCAGGATGAATAGATCAATATCTGATGTTTGACTCCCACCATCCACTGCAGCACAAACTAGGAGTCATCAGGACATTGTCACACAGAGCAGAAACCATCCCCACCTCCATGGATTCCAAAAAGAATGAAAATCAGCACCTGAGAACAGCTCTGAAGGCCTGTGGATATCCAAATTGGGCCTTCACTAAATCTAAATCTACCAGACCTAAAACAGCGACAGATAGGGCTGAGACTCAGAGTAAACGGAAGAACCTGGTCATTCCTTACATGGCTGGCGTGTCTGAAAAGATAAAAAGGATATTTGGCAAACACCACATACCTGTATATTTCAAACCCACCAACACACTGAGACAGAGGCTTGTACACCCCAAAGATCAAACTCCAAAACACAAGAAAAGCAATGTAGTTTATGCAATCCAGTGCAGTGAGGAGTGCTCTGAACTCTACATTGGAGAAACCAAACAACTTTTGTACAGGAGGATGGCCCAACACAGGAGAAGTAACACCACAGGACCAGAGTCAGCAGTTTATCTTCATTTAAAGGAAAAAGGACACTCATTTGAGGACATTAATGTTCACATTTTAGACAGAGAAGATAGGTGGTTTGAGAGAGGGGTCAAGGAATCCATTTATGCCAACTTGGAAAATCCTTCCTTGAATAGAGGTGGGGGCCTCAGGCACAATCTTTCTCCCATCCTTCTCCCGGCTCTGTCTTCTGTGCCTAGGAAGATTAAGACCATTTCACAAGCTCAACAGCAGCATGGTGATCTTAACGATCCTCCTTTAGATAATAAAAGGACTTAAAATACATCTCAATATAACCATGACCCCAGGTGTAAGGTCACACAGCTACCTAGAAACATATTTAGGATTCCCTTACCAACTTTGCTCAGACTGAAGAAGCTCCTTGGATAAGGAGTGAAACGTTTCCACTGAGAAAATAGAAATCCAGTTGACATGATTCAAGCTGCAGATCAGTCAGGATGATAATTCAAAATTGTGATGTCTTTAACCTTGTGAATATCCTGCAATGTATCCATTCTTCACTGTGGTATTGTATTAGCATGCCCTCTTGTGTGAACATAGACAAGTGAATATTGACAAAGAGTAAACTGTATTTTTCTTCCTTTCTTTTTGTTTGATATAAAGAACTTTGATAGCCTCACTTGGCCAGTCTGGAGTCAAAAGATATAGTCGCATATATCATTATGGTTATAGATTATTTTCTTACAAGAAAACAAATGTGAAATCTGGGCAGTCTGTAAAAATTAAAACACATTATCATTCTTCAGAATGTGCTTGACATATTTGTGTTCAAAATCATTTTTTTATATTTTAGCATATACAGGTAGTCCTTGACTTACGACCACTCATTCAGTGACAGATCAGAATTACGATGGTGCTGAACGAGGGAGACTTATGACTGGTCCGTGAAGTTGCAGCCTTCACAGTGTCCCTGCAGTCATGAGATCATGATCTGGGCACTTGTGCACCCAGCTCGTGATTATGATGTTGCAGCAAGCCGTGGTTACATGATCACCATTTGCGACCTTCCCTGCCAGCTTCCCACAAGCAAAATCAATGGAAAAGCTGGCAGGGAAGGCTGCAAGTTGCTCCTTTAAGTCGCTCCCACTGCTTTTTCTCTCGAGGGGCCCTCGTACTCCATAGCACCCCCCCCCCGAGTGCCTGCCTGCTGCCCTTGCCAGCCCTCCCACTGACCTCACTGGCCCTCCTGTGCTTTTCAGTGCCTGCCTGCTACCCTTGCGGCACCTCCCCAGCACTCCTTACCAGGGACTCCTGCCTTCCAACACTTACTTACTGTGTACCCAGTACAAGGAGGACAGCAGTAATGTTTGAAGCTAGCATTGTCCACCACGCTGCATGGTTGGTCATCTTGCTTTTTGCCTGCTATCTGTTGCTTCACCTTGCCAGTAGTCAATAGCATAGTTCACTTACAGTTGCCAGCAAACACAAAGATGCCTGGGTAATGCTTATGCAGATCTTAAGTAATCCAGATGTTGAAAGATGTTTGGAGTCCTTGCTTCTACTGGCCTGTGTCTTGCAATGGGTGCAGGCAGCACAGTGTGTTGAACTTAAATCCAAACTAACATGATCCTATAGAAGACTGCTCTCAAGACCACAAGTCCTGCTGAAATTGCTGCTGCTGCTGTTGGGCTCCAATACCACCACCATGGACTGAATTAATGGAGGCAGCTCATCCTCCTAACCTGTAACTCATACATTCTGGGCTGCTTTTAAGAGTAAGGAACAGCCGTCACCACATCACGTCTTCATCTATGCTAGGGAAGTTCTCCTTTCCTCAACATTGGTTTCTCTTGTGGGGCTATCAGTTATTGCCACTATAGGAACAGGATGCATATCAAGCCTATGTATAGCTGACTCACCTTGATCATTTGTCCTCTTCTGTCTCTTCCAAATGTGGCTTGTATTGGTGTTTTTTCCCCCCCTAGGGTTGGAGAAGGTGGATCTTAGCTCTAAACTGGGAGGGAAACCTTAAATACAGGCCTGCACAACAATGTGGCCTGCCAGCATTTTTTGAAAACTCAATATATCCACTCCCACCAAATGTCACACCTTTGTTGTTGTTGTTCAGTCGTTTAGTCGTGTCCGACTCTTCGTGACGTCATGGACCATAGCACGCCAGGCCTTCCTGTCCTCCACTGTTTCTCGGAGTTTACTCAAATTCATGTTCATTACATCGGTGATGCTATCTAACCATCTCATCCTCTGCCGTCCCCTTCTCCTTTTGCCTTCAGTCTTTCCCAGCATCAGGGTCTTTTCCAGTGAGTCCTCTCTTCGCATTAGGTGGCCAAAGTATTTGAGCTTCAGCTTCAGCATCTGTCCTTCCAATGAGCAGTCAGGGTTGATTTCCTTGAGGATTGACTGGTTTGACCTCCTTGCAGTCCAAGGGACTCTCAAGAGTCTTCTCCAGCACCACAGTTTGAAAGCATCAATTCTTCGGCGCTCAGCCTTCCTTATGGTCCAACTCTCACAGCCATACATCACTACTGGAAAAACCATAGCTTTAACTATACGGACCTTTGTCGGCAAGGTGATGTCTCTGCTTTTTAATATGCTGTCTAGGTTTGCCATAGCTTTCCTCCCAAGGAGCAAGCGTCTTTTAATTTCATGGCTGCAGTCACTGTCTGTGGTGATCTTGGAGCCCAAGAAAATAAAATCTGTCACTGCTTCCATTTCTTCCCCTTCTATTTGCCAGGAAGTGATGGGACCAGATGCCATGATCTGGGTTTTTTTTAATGTTGAGTTTCAAGCCAGCTTTTCCACTCTCCTCTTTCACCCTCATCAAGAGGCTCTTTAGTTCCTCTTCACTTTCTGCCATTAGGGTGGTATCGTCTGCATATCTGAGGTTGTTGATATTTCTCCCGGCAATCTTAACTCCGGCTTGTGATTCATCCAACCCGGCATTTCTCATGATGTACTCTGTATATAAGTTAAATAAGCAGGGTGATAATATACAGCCTTGTCGTACTCCTTTCCCAATTTTAACCAGTCGGTTGTTCCATGTCCAGTTCTAACTGTTGCTTCTTGACCCACATACAGGGTTCTCAGGAGACAGGTAAGGTGGTCTGGTACTCCCATCTCTTTAAGACTTTGCCAGAGTTTGTTGTGATCCACACAATCAAAGGCTTTAGCGTAGTCAATGAAGCAGAAGTAGATGTTTTTCTGGAACTCTCTTGCTTTTTCCAT
The DNA here is from genome assembly GCA_023362775.1 of Charina bottae. Lineage (NCBI taxonomy): Eukaryota > Metazoa > Chordata > Lepidosauria > Squamata > Charinaidae > Charina > Charina bottae. The sequence continues at coordinate 2,410,428 of JALMGJ010000028.1, read as the reverse complement.
GATCCAGCAAATGTTGGCAATCTGATCTCTAGTTCCTCTGCCTCTTCGAAACCCAGCTTGCACTTCTGGTAGTTCTCAGTTCACATACTGCTGAAGCCTAGCTTGTACGATTTTGAGCATAACCTTGCTAGCATGTGAAATGAGGGCAATTGTACGGTAGTTTGAACATTCTTTGGCATTGCCTTTCTTTGGAATTGGAACGTAAACTGACCTTTTCCAATCCTGTGGCCACTGTTGAGTTTTCCAAATTTGTTGGCATATTGAGTGCAGCACTTTAACAGCATTATCTTTTAGGATTTTAAATAGCTCAGCTGGGATACTGTCTTCTCCGCTAGCTTTGTTGTTAGTAATGCTTCCTAAGGCCCACTTGACTTCACTCTCTAGGATGTCCGGCTCAAGGTCAGTGACCACACCATCGTATTTATCAGGGACATTAAGATCTTTCTTGTATAGTTCTTCTGTGTACTCTTGCCACCTCTTCTTAATCTCTTCTGCTTCTGTTAGGTCCCTGCCTTTTTTGTCCTTTATCATGCCCATCTTTGCACAAAACGTTCCCTTGATATCTCCGATTTTCTTGAAGAGATCTCTAGTCTTCCCCATTCTATTGTTTTCCTTGATTTCTTTGCATTGTTCATTTAAGAAGGCCTTCTTATCTCTCCTTGCTATTCTCTGGAATTCTGCATTCAGTTGTTTATATCTTTCCCTTTCTCCCTTGCCTTTTGCTTCCCTTCTTTCCTCAGCTATTTGTAAAGCCTCATCAGTCAGCCACTTTGCTTTCTTGCATTTCTTTTTCTTTGGGATGGTTTTAGTTGTTGCCTCCTGTACAATGTTACGAACCTCCATCCATAGTTCTTCAGGCACTCTGTCTACCAGATCTAATCCTTTAAATCTATTCCTCACCTCCACTGTATATTCATAAGGGATATGATTTAGGTCATACCTGAGTGGTCTAGTGATTTTCTCTACGTTCTTCAATTTAAGCCTAAATTTTGCGATAAGAAGCTCATGATCTGAGCCACAGTCAGCTCCAGGTCTTGTTTTTGCTGATTGTATAGAGCAGGGGTTGGCAAACTTTTTTATGGCAGGAGCCATTTTGACATGCTCGAGGACATTTTGACATGCTCGAGGGCCAGGGGGCGGGGTTTGAGGGCGGGGGCCAATCGCATGGAAGGGGGCGGGGTTTGCGGGTGGGGGCCAATCGCGTGGAAGGGGGCAGGGTTTGTGGGCGGGAGCCTTGAAAACAATTTTGGGTGGCAAAATGTATCTGCAGCTCCCCACCCTACCCCACCCCACCCCACCCGCCACCAGCATTGTATAATCTCCGAGTTAATTGCTCGGAGACAAGTCCGCTTCCCTGATCTTCTCCTCTGCCTGTCCTTCGCTCCCTTACAGCGCCTTGGAGACAAAGCCTCCCACAATCTGCCCCTTTCCTGATTGCAACCAGGGATCTTCTTCCACAAGTGAGTAGGGGTGAGGGCAAGAAAACGGGAGCGGGGGAGAGAGCGAGAGAGACGCTCTCTGGACCAGGCAGGAAAGGGAGACAGCGTTTGCTTCGCCAAGAGCAGCGGGCGCACTGGGGACTGCATTGGCGGCAACCGTGAGGCAGCAGCAGCGAGATAAAGCCAGTAAGGGAGCGAAGGACAGGCAGAGGAGAAGATCAGGGAAGCAGACTTGTCTCTGAGCAATTAACTCGGAGATTATACAATGCTGGTGGCGGGTGGGGTGGTGGCGGGTGGGGAGCTGCAGCTACATTTTGCCACCCAAAATTATTTTCAAGGCTCCCGCCCACAAACCCTGCCCCCAGTACGTGCAAATGCAGATCTCTGCATCAGGCTTGGCTATTGGTCACGCCCCGCAATGTTTGGGTGCGACGCGTCTCTGTCGGAGCAGCCAATGAGAAGAGCGGCTCACCTTTTGACGCACACACCCTGGCTTCTGAGCCCGTAGATACACGCGCACCCGTCCGAAGGCTTAGCTGGGCGCGTGACGGTATTCGTAGAGCGGCGTTCTATTTTAGACCGTTCCAGACAGTGATGCAGTATTTTGTGGAAGAGCCACACTCAAGGGACCAAAGAGCTGCATGTGGCTCGCGAGCCGCAGTTTCCGACCCTTGGTATAGAGCTTCTCCATCTTTGGCTGCCAAGTATATAATCAATCTGATTTCGGTATTGACCATCTGGTGATGTCCATGTGTAGAGTCATCTCTTGTGTTGTTGGAAAAGAGTGTTTGCTTTGACCAGCGTGTTCTCTTGACAAAACTCTATTAGCCTTTGCCCTGCTTCATTTTGTACTCCGAGGCCGAACTTGCCTGTTATTCCGGTTATTTTTTGACTTCCTACTTTAGCATTCCAGTCCCCTATGATGAAAAGGACATCTTTTTTTTGGTGTTAGTTCTAGAAGTTGTTGTAGGTCTTCATAGAACCGGTCAACTTCAGCTTCTTCGGCATCAGTGGTTGGGGCATAGACTTGGATCACTGTGATGTTGAATGGTTTGCCTTGGATTCGAACTGAGATCATTCTGTCGTTTTTGAGGTTGTACCCCAGTACTGCCTTTCCCACTCTTTTATTGACTATGAGAGCTACTCCATTTCTTCTAAGTGATTCTTGCCCACAGTAGTATATATAATGGTCTCCTGAATAATTTAATTCAGGGTGAATTTACGCCCATTCCTGTCCATTTTAGTTCGCTGATTCCCAAGATGTCCATGTTCAATCTTGTCATCTCATGTTTGACCACATCCAGCTTACCTTGATTCATAGATCTTACATTCCAGGTTCCTATGCAATATTGTTCTTTACAGCATCGGACTTTCCTTCCACTTCCAGACACATCCACAACTGAGCGTCCTTTCGGCTTTGGCCCAGCCGTTTCACTGTTTCTGGAGCTACTTGGAATTGCCCTCCGCTCTTCCCCAGTAGCATGTTGGACACCTTCCGACCTGAGGGGCTCATCTTCCGGCGTCATATCTTTTAGCCTTTTGATACTGTCCATGGGTTTTCTTGGCAAGGATACTGGAGTGGTTTGCCATTCCCTCCTCCAGTTTTGGACCACGTTTTGTCAGAACTCTCTGTCATGTCCTGTTCTTCTTGACCTGACTTCATTGAGTTACGCAAGCCCCTTCGCCACGACAAGGCAGTGATCCATGAAGGGGAATGTCACACCTACCTCTACCTTGAAAGACACACTGTGGAGCACCTCCAATGCTTCCAGGCCTCATCAACATTGTCAGGTCTATCATTGCTGCTGTGCAGCTAGCCGCCAAACAGCTGATTTGCATGCCAGCTTGCTTTATGGCCTGCCATTATTTTTAATGTATCAATGTGGTCCTTTCCCCTCTATGAGTTGTTGGCCTGCTTAAATATAAAGAAAAGGGGTTTGTTTTTATTTAATATATGCCAGTAAACATAGTGTTATTAAATGTACCGTATACCAGGGCATTTAAATATTTCACCATTACACCAACAACATTTTTTTACAAAGATCCGACAGCCCCCAAAGATACAAACTTTCCAGCGAAAGAGAAAAAAAACTCCCACATAACATACTCTTCTTTCTCATAACATTGATTGAAATAATCATAACATTTCCCCAGCTTGGCAGTTCCTTGTGCAGTCTTAAGGTTAAACAATCTTTTTAACCCCATAAACACCAATCCAGTTTTCAGCTGGGAATATTTCAATTTCCCTCACAACAGTAAAATCGCCATCTTTTCCAACGTCGTCATCTTCTTTCATCATAGTATTTTCATATAGTTGTTTCATTTTAGCTAGAATCTCATCTCGAATGTCCCAAACAGTCTGTATAATAATTTGACAACCCTTTGAAAAAATATCTTCTTGCTGACAACGTAATTCTCTGAGATCATCTTTAAAATCTTCCGTTGTTCAAACAGTAAATTATAGCACACCCTAAAGAGTTAACTCACAAAAATAGAGGTTAATGAATTAATCCAAAATTAACCAAAGAAAATATACTAGCAGACAGCTCGAAAAAAGTAAACAGAAAGCCAAAAGTTTAGAATGAGAAATTTAAAACAATGTGTAGAAAGAACATTCCAACCTTCAAATTCTTTTTTTTTCAAAATTGTACTGAGTTTTAAATATACATAGTTAAAAGGGTGAAAATGAAAAAGAAATAGAAATAGAAATACAAATCAAAGAAAGAAGTAAAAGTGTATAGAAAAGTAAAAAAAAAAAAAAAAGAAAAAAGATAAGACATAGATATAGTCAACTTCCGATTTATCTCTGGTCTTAGTAGTTCAGAAAAAAAAAATTTCTTACATGCTAGTTCTATATATAACATACAAAAACATTTCCTGTCTAATATATCAATCCATATATATTTTAGTCTTCAAAACCCCAAATGAGCTTTGCTCCACCTGCATGTTGCAAATAATCCATTAATGGTTTCCATTCTTTAAGGTAGTAACAATTTGAATTTTCTTTTAATAAGCATGTCAATTTGTCATTTTCTGCCATATCCATCAATTTTAACATCCACTCTTGTATCGTAGGTAAAATTTGGTTTTTCCAATTTTGCGCATATACCAGTCATGCTGCAGTAACCATATATTGCATAATTCTTACAAATTGTTTTCCCATTTGTTCTTCCCATATTCCTAATAAAAATAATTCCGGTATAAATGGGATTCGAATTTGTAAAATATTTTGCATTAGTGAATGTATCTGAGTCCAAAATTTCTTTGCAATTTCACAAGTCCACCACATATGATAAAAGGACCCCTCTTTTTTTTTACATTTCCAACACAAGTTAGAAACATTCCCATACATTTTTGCAAGTTTTTGTGGAGTCATATACCATCTACTGTATACATCATCTTATAAAAATTTTCCTTCAAGTTATAACACAAAGTAAAATTTAACCCTTTGTTCCACATATCTTCCCATTGCTGCATTTGTATATTATGTCCAATATTTTTTGCCCATTTTATCATACAATCTTTGACTTGTTCCTCTACCATTTCTCCTTTTAACAATAATTTATACATTTTTGCAATTAAATTGTCATCTGTCTCACATAGTTGTTTCTCAAATTCCGATTTAGTTTGTTCAAATTCAAATTTTTTTTTTATCTAATTTAAATTTTTCTACAAGTTGCATATATGAAAGCCATTGGAATGTATATCCTTCTAGGGCAAGTTCTTCTTTTGTTTTAATTATATATTGTCCTTGTTCTTTCTTTAAAAGGTCTTTGTAAGTCAGCCATTTATCTTCATTTCTTACTTCTGTTCTATAAAATGCTTCTTGTGTGGAAATCAATAAAGGTCTTTTATAACATAAAGTTAGTTTATATTTATTCCAAATTCTTAACAAAGATCTTCTAATATAATGATTTTTAAAGTCCACATTAACTTTCACTTTGTCATACCACAAATATCCATGCCATCCGTATCTTAATTCATGACCCTCCAAATTCAATAATTTTTCATCTTTCAAAGTTATCCATTCTTTAATCCATACCAAGCAACAGGCAGCATAATATAGCTTCAAATCCGGTAAACCTAGTCCACCTCTTTCTTTTGAGTCTTGCAAAACTTTATATTTTATTCTTGGCTTCTTTCCTTGCCAGATAAATTTAGAAATATCCCATTGCCATTGTTTAAAAGGTTCTTCTGATGTTAATATAGGTAGTGTTTGAAAGAGATATAAAATTCGTGGCAAAATATTCATTTTAATTACTGAAATTCTACCTAACAATGATAATTGTAATTTTTTCCATTGGTCCAAGTCTTTTTTAATATCTGTCCAAAGTGAAATATAATTGTTCTTGAACAACTTAACATTTTTAGATGTCAAATATACTCCCAAATATTTTACTTTTTCTTCCATTGAATATCCCGTTATTTCTTTCAGTTTCTCTTGTTGATGGTAATCCATATTTTTAGTTAATACTTTAGTTTTCTGTAAATTCACTTTGAACCCTGCTAGTGACCCAAAGTCTTTTAATTTCTGAATCAATAATTCAATTCCATCTAGTGGATTCTCCAAGGTAATGACTAAGTCGTCAGCAAAGGCTCTTAGTTTATAGACTTCTTTTTTGACTTTAATACCATAAATACCATCATCTTGTCTAATGTCTCTAAGTAACACCTCTAGGACCAATATGAACAAAAGTGGAGATAATGGACAACCTTGTCTTGTACCTTTTTGAATTTCACATGGTTTACTAAATTCTCCATTAACGATTATTTTTGCAAATTGGGGGGTATATATTGATTTAATCCACTTAATAAAATTTCCTCCAAAGTTCATATTTTCCAATACCTTAAACATAAATGACCAATTTAAATTGTCAAAAGCTTTTTCAGCATCTATAAATATCAAAGCTGCTTGCTTTTCATAATGTTGTTCCAAATATTCCAATACATCTAATATACAATATTTCGAACATTGTCTCTAATTTGTCTCTTAGGTAAAAAACCAGCTTGGTCTTGATGAATAAAATCCTTGAGTATATTTTTCATTCTTTCTGCCAATATGGTTGTAAATATCTTATAATTATTATTCAGTAAAGATATTGGTCTATAATTCTTAGTTAAAGTCAAATCTTGTTGTTCTTTAGGAATCAATGTTATATGCGCTTCTTTCCAAGTCTCTGGCATATTTCCTGTTTCCAAAATCAAATTCATAGTATTCTGTAAGGGTAAACATAGTTCATCCTTGAAGTTTTTATAATAAGCTGCTGACAATCCATCAGGTCCAGGTGCTTTCCCACTACTGATTTTTTTGAAGGCCATTTCCATTTCTTCTGTTGTTATCGGATTATTTAATGTTACTCTTTGTTGGTCATTGAGAACAGTTAGCTTTTGTTTACACAAATATTCATCAATATCAGCTAGATTGACATCTTGTTTTTTATATAGTTTTGAATAATAATCATGAAATGCTTGTTGTATGTCTGTATTATTCACCAAAATTTTTCCTTCATGTTGTATATTGACAATTGAATTCTTTTGTCTTTGTTTCCTCAATTTATAAGCTAACCATCTCCCTGGTTTATTTGCATGTTCAAAATATTTTTGCCTTGTAAATTTCATTTGGGTTTCTATTTCTTGTGTCAATATCATTGATATTTGTTTTTGTAAAAATTTGATTTGAGTAAGTAAAGTATCATCCATTGGTTTATCTCTTAAACATAACTCTTTGCTTTTAATTTCATCTAACATCAATTGTATTCTCCCTTGTTTCTTTCTTCTCATTTGAGCATTGTATTGGATAAAGTAACCCCTCATATATGCTTTGCTGGCATCCCATACAGTTTGTATATTCGTGCCTTTGTTTAAATTCAATTGAAAATATTCTCTTAACCTTTTTTTACATACATCAATTATATTATTTTTCCGAAAGATTGACTCATTCAATCTCCATCTAAACACATTCTGTTTTCCTTTAAGGGTCAACATTACAGGATTGTGATCTGAGAGGGTCTTAGGTAATATTTCAACTTTACCAATGTCCATCATTAAACTTTTAGAAATCAAAATCATATCTATTCTGGAGAAGGATTTAAATCTCTCTGAGTAGTATGTATATTCTCTTGAAGTCCCATTCATCAATCTCCAAATATCTTGTAAATCCAACATTTCTTTCAAATCAAAAAATGTTTGTGGTAATTTTCCCTGTGCACGTTTCACTCCTTTTTGTGAATGTCTATCCATCATTGGGTGAATAACCCCATTCCAGTCTCCCATAAAACACCAGTTTTCATAAGGTAAATCCAGAAGTTTATCCATTAAATTTTTATAGAATACTCCTTTGTCCATGTCGATGAAGGTTCTCAGTCATCCAGGTGGAACAGTCTGTGGCTTGAATCATGTCAACTGGATTTCTATTTTCTCAGTAGAAACGTTTCACTCCTTATCCAAGGAGCTTCTTCAGTCTGTCCTTTGTCCATATATGGTGCATAAAGTCCAACAATTAATGTTTTAGTTCCTTGTATATTAATTTCAACTGCTATATATCTTCCTTCATCATCAACTAGTATCTTTTTTGGATTTAACTTTGGTTGTATATACAAAACTACTCCCTTAGTTTTTTTAAGTCCAGCCGAAATAAACTCTTCTCCAAGTTGTTTACCGATCAAATACTTAATGTCTTTTTTACAAATGTGAGTTTCTTGTAGACAAGTTATATCCAATCTCAGTTTTTTCAAAGAATGGAACATTTTTCGTCTCTTTTGCGGAGAATTGGCTCAATTTATGTTCCATGTCAAATATTTATAATCCATAAGTGTTTTGATGTTTAAAAACCTTTTTTCCAGTCCAGTCCTGCAGCTCCCAACGCAGATAGATCTTCACTCGTCTCTTTGTCCTTTGATATCTCCACTTTTCCTTCCAAATCTCCAGATGCATCTTTCAAATCTGTCTTGTATTTCTCTAAAAATGCTTTTGCTTTTAAAATGGAAGTTATCCTAAATCTTTGTTCTTTAAATATAAAAGATACCCCTTCTAATCTCTCCCATCTAAATGAAATATTATTTCGCCTTAATTTTTCTATAAAGAAGGAATATTCTTTTCTTTTTCTCAATATCCTCAATGGTATTTCTTTTAGTATAATTATTTCTCTACCTTCTATATTTAATCCAGTATTATAATTTTTCTTCAAAATTTGCTCTTTTATAACTTTTCTCACAAAATGTATCAATATATCTCTAGGTACTTTCTTATCTCTAGCATAGCGTGAATTGACTCTGAAAATTTTATCTATTTCCAAATCTAAATCTTGTTCTTTGATCTCCAAAAATTTAGCCAAAATAGAAACAATCCTTTCTCTTACATTTTCATTTAATTGTTCTGGAACTGCTCTCAATCTTAAAATATATTCTTTTTCCCTCATTTCTGCTAATGCAGTAGTATCTAGATTATATTCAAGTTCCTTAGTAACATCTTCTGATGTTACTAAGTCTCTAATCTTTGCATCTGGCCTTGTATATCCTTGAATTCCCCTGACATAGTATTCACAACTTCCTTTACTGTCTGAACCTCTTTTTTAAGTTCCTGTGTAATCTCATGTGTTATCTCTTTCTTCATTTCTTCCATCTTCTTATCAATTTTTTTTATCTAAAGATGCAATTTGTTCTTCCATCTGTTTATTTTGTACCATTGAATCTTCCATTTTCTTGTTAAGTGATGTCATTGAATCTTCCATTTTCTTGTTAAGTGATGCCATTGCTTCCAGAAGTTTTTTCATTTCTGATTGAGGAGGCTCCATTGATGCTCCAGGTGTTAAAGAATCTGTGGATGTCCTTCCAGTTTCTTTTTCTTTATCCTTATCCTTCTTCCTCAATGCCATGGTTGTCATAATGTAGATAGTTTCCCTGTAAGAGAAAAAAAGAGAGGAGAGGGGGAAGACAAAAAACAAACAGAAAAAGGGGCTACAATTTTTTAAAAAAAAAAATTCAAAAAACAAAAATAGTACTTTAAATGCAATTATCAAAATAACTAAAATCTAGTCCATTAAAATTGTATGTCCAAGCGTAAGAGCAAAAGAATACAAGATAAAAAAAAGAACAGAGAGGCTTCTATTGTAGTCAAAATAATAACAAAAAAAGATAAACAATCCCAGAGTTTCTCACGCCAGCTTATATCCACACAGTCCAGCCATGAATAAGTCATCTAATTTATATACAAAAAGGTTAGGAATCCAAAGCATTCATAAAAAATTCTATAAAGTAACATATAATCCAAGGAATATTCAAACACTTATAAGAAAAAGCAAAACACAAAAAGCAAAAGGAATTCTTTCATAATAAAAATCCCAAACAGGTAAAGGAAAGAATATCAAATCATTAATTCATTTATATAAAAACTTTAAATCCAGGCAGATTAGTCCCAGAAGAAAAATACTTATAATTGCAGTAGGAATGAAAGTAAACCAAAAATAGGAATATTAAGAATAAAAAGAGAAAGTCACTCAGTCTATATCAGGCAGAGTCAATTAGCTTTCCAATCCCACCGTTTAAACACTCTTTTGACAAGAAAAAAATAAATAAAACACCAGCATTTATAAATCACAGTCCAGAGGTAAATCTTAGAGATTAATAGGCAAGTAATATTTAAAAAAATAAAAGTATGTGTCTAAAAAGGTCGGGTGCTGTGCTACTTATCTTTATTCAGATTCGCGGTTTCTGCAGAGCAATAGCTGTCAGCTCCAGTCGTCTTTCACCGCTTCTATCTCCCTCTCCCCGCGGTGGATTTACGGGGGTTGGGAGAGAGCGGCGATCCAACGACCCTCTTGTGATCAATCTTCTGCTCGCCCTCTCTTCAAGAGCGATTTTTCAGTGATTTTTCCTTGTAATAAATCACTGCAAACAGGCAAACCGTGGAGCTTTCTGCTCAGCGCACCAGTCACCTCGACAGCCGGAAGTTGAGTCCCAACCTTCAAATTCAACGACAAAGATAACAACGGAAAGGCAATGTTACAGCTCTCAATATAACTCAGATGGGAAAAAAAGCCAAAACTTTTTTTTATACTTAAAAATCTCCAAAAATAACTATAATCACCAAGAGATTCCGCTTTTTCTTACTATAAAAAGCTTCTCTTAAGGTACAAAACTTAAAAAAACCGAATTGGGTGCTTAAGAAATGGGAAGGCAAGACCTATTTCCCCTTTAAGGGGTTGCATACGTGGCTTAGAAAAAGATAAAATCCCAGCCTCCCAGTGTAGTCTTACCGCTTGGTCGCAGGTGCTGTCTACGATCTCCTGGCTACAACTCACTGTCTGGAGGACAAATGGGTCGATTCTCAGCGTTTTCCTTAATCCAGAAAAACACATGGGGCTACAGAAAAACCTGCCTGCGCCCAGAATAAACTACCACACTGCCAGCTCTGCCCATGGAGCTCACAGGCAAAGTTGTTCAGTCGGCCATTTCCCACAGGAAGTCCAAGCAATCATTCCTTTTAAGGTAACAAGCATTTGAGGAATTTGGGTACTAACAGACTTTTTGGAGCCTTTCAGGTAAGAGAAAAAAAATAGCTCAGCTTGTACTTTTTAAAATTAGGCTTGTCTGAATCTTGTGACCCAGATTCTTTTTAGATCACAAAATAAAAAATATAACAAATCATTCCCACCCTCTAACATTCCATCCCATTCCAGCATCATCAATCTTCAGTACTTTTCCATCTTTGATTCTACCTGCTTTCTCCCTCCTGTTAAGTTTGCAGACATTCTTAGATGATAACAGTCTGTTTCAGTTCTGTTTCTCTAGCAGCAATGCTGGAATGTGCCCAGTCCACCCCCTTCTTCCTGTGTCTACTCTAAATCAATCTACTGCTAACACCTACACGTGTCTCCCCTTAACTAAATGGCATGATGAGGGGTTCGAACCCAGTTATCTACTGTGTTCTCAGTCCACATCGTGACATGCCGCCCATCTGAAAAAGAAACTCCCACCCTCACATTTAACTTTATAATGACAACACACAGTTACATTGAAAGAAACACTGTATAGACAAATTGTTTCACTTTGGTTTATCAGGGTATTGATTGTGGAACTGCTTCACCAACTGGGGAGCCCTGACGTGATGGCTTGACACCCATTCACTGTGGCTTTTAGGAAATTGTTTCCATTGAATCAGGTACTGCAAACCCCCCCCCCATGCTTTCGTGAGTCAAGGATGGCTTGCACTTTGAAATGTTGCTCTCCCTCTATCATTGTACCATTCTGCCATTGGTGGTAGCTTCTTTGGATGCCATAGCTCTGATTCTTGAACCAGCTTTAGCAAGCTGCAGTGGAAAACGGGATGAACCTTTCTCAAGTTTTTTGGTAGCTCAGGCTGCACAGTCACTTCATTTATGATCTTAACTATAGGGAATGGACCAATGTACTTGGGACCAAGTTTCTTGGATGGCTGTTGGGCTTCCAAAAATCTGGTAGACAGATAAACTTTTTCTCCCACTGGCATTGGCCACTCAGGTGCTCGTTTGCAATCAGCAAATTTTTTGTAATCCTCCTGAGCATCTGACAATGCCTGTTTAGTCACGATCCAATTATCTGCCAATTGGCTTATCCAGACATCTAGAGAGGGGACTTCAGTTGATTCTTTAGAAAGTTCTGGTATAGCATCGAACTCTTGCCCATTGGCCACCATAAAAGGAGAAAACCCAGTACTTTGGTGTACAGCGTTATTATAAGCCACTTCAGCAAAAGGTAATAACTCCATCCAATTGTCTTGTTGATAATTTATATAACACCTTAGATCAGGGCTTTCCAAAGTTTTCCCATGCGACACACCAACCGCCGTTGGTGTGTCGCCGCAGGAAAACCCGGAAGTGCCGCCATTGCGGCAGCGCGCAAAAACCCGGAAGCGCTGCTGCCGCTTTCGGTTTTTGCGCACCGCCGTTGGTGTGTCGCCGCGGGAAAACCCGGAAGCGCTGATGATGATCAGCGCTTCCGGGTTGTGTGGCGACACCAGACTGTCTGTGGCCACACACTTTTGTGTCACAACACAGAGTTTGGAACGCTCTGCCTTAGATCATAGCTTTCCAAACTGTGTGTCGTGACACAGTGTGTTGCGACACAACACGGAAGTGCTGATGGCGTGTTGGTGGTGCACACAGCGGCGACGGCAGCAGCGAGCCATCAGCGCTTCCGGGGTTTAACATGAAACACAAGGCCGCTGTGTACGCCGCCACCATTGATGTGTCGCCAACGGCGGGACTTTGGAAAGCACTGCCTAAGATACAGTATTGCTCTAACCCCTGGTTCAGATGTTCAGTTGATCCATCCGTCTGGGGGTGGTGGGAGGAGCTTAGCCCTTTGTTGTTGTTGTTCAGTCATTTAGTTGTGTCTGACTCTTCATGATCTCATGGACCATAGCGCGCCAGGCCTTCCTGTCCTCCACTGTCTCCCGGAGTTTACTCAAATTCATGTTCATTACATCGGTGATGCTATCTAACCATCTCATCCTCTGCCGTCCCCTTCTCCTTTTGCCTTCAGTCTTTCCCAGCATCAGGGTCTTTTCCAGTGAGTCCTCTCTTCGCATTAGGTGGCCAAAGTATTTGAGCTTCAGCTTCAGCATCTGTCCTTCCAATGAGCAGTCAGGGTTGATTTCCTTGAGGATTGACTGGTTTGACCTCCTTGCAGTCCAAGGGACTCTCAAGAGTCTTCTCCAGCACCACAGTTCGAAAGCATCAATTCTTCGGCGCTCAGCCTTCCTTATGGTCCAACTCTCACAGCCATACATTACTACTGGGAAAACCACAGCTTTAACTATACGGACCTTTGTCGGCAAGGTGATATCTCTGCTTTTTAATATGCTGTCTAGGTTTGCCATAGCTTTCCTCCCAAGGAGCAAGCGTCTTTTAATTTCATGGCTGCAGTCACCATCTGCGGTGATCTTGGAGCCCAAGAAAATAAAATCTGTCACTGCTTCCATTTCTTCCCCTTCTGTTTGCCAGGAAGTGATGGGACCAGATGCCATGATCTGGGTTTTTTTAATGTTGAGTTTCAAGCCAGCTTTTCCACTCTCCTCTTTCACCCTCATCAAGAGGCTCTTTAGTTCCTCTTCACTTTCTGCCATTAGGGTGGTATCGTCTACATACACCGCCCAGAGTTCCCTTGCGGGGAGATGGAGCGGTAAATACAAATCGAATTATAAATAACTAAAATAAATAAATATCTGAGGTTGTTGATATTTCTCCTGGCAATCTTAACTCCAGCTTGTGATTCATTCAGCCCGGCATTTCTCATGATGTACTCTGCATATAAGTTAAATAAGCAAGGTGACAATATACAGCCTTGTCGTACTCCTTTCCCAATTTTGAACCAATTGGTTGTTCCATGCCCGGTTCTAACTGTTGCTTCTTGGCCCACATACAGGTTTCTCAGGAGACAGGTAAGGTGGTCTGGTACTCCCATCTCTTTAAGAATTTGCCACAGTTTGTTGTGATCCACACAATCAAAGGCTTTAGCATAGTCAATGAAGCAGAAGTAGGTGTTTTAGATGCTTAGCCCTTGCTCCACCCCCATCAACTTTAGGAATGCTTTCCAAAATTCCAAGGTGAACTGGACTCCCCGGTCGCTGATAATCGTTTCAGGGGTTCCGTACAATCTGTAAATGTGCTGTATAAACAACTTAGCTAATTGATTCGTGGCGGGAATGCTAGCACACGGAACAAAGTGGGCTTGCTTTGAAAATAAATCAGTGACCACCCATATGACTGTTTTCTTTTTGCTTTCCGGTAATTCTATTATAAAGTCCATAGCTATTTGCTTCCAAGGACGGGTCGGGCTGGCAACTTTTTGTAAGAGTCCTTTTGGCTTGCCCCCCGCCTGCTTTGCATGTCTGGCAACTGGCCATATATTCCTCCACATCTTTTCGCAAAGTTAAATAAATGGTATGATGTGGGGTTCGAACCCAATTATCTACTGTGTTCGCAATCCACATCGTGACAGTATGCTTCCAGGGCCCTGATAGATGACACTAGTTAATCGGAGCATGCCAGCCCTGCAAGATCAGTGGCTGGGCAGATTATATGGGAGAAAGTTGGTCGCTCAAGTAACCAGGCCCTATGCCATGTAGGGCTTTATAGGTAACAACCAGCACCTTGAATCGTACAAAATGGCAACCAGTACAGCTTGCGAACAGAGTTGTTACATGGGCATACTGAGGGATGCCCATCACTATTTACACCACTTGCATTCTGGACCAGTTGAAGCTTCCAGGTGGTCTTCAATGGCAGCCCCATGTAGAGCGTGTTGCAGTAGTCAAGCCAAGAGATAACTAGGGTATGAGTGACTGAAGGGCTCCCCAATCTCGGAAAGGGTGCCTGCAACTGGCTCACCAGATGTTGTGCAAAGGCGTTCCTGGCCACAGCTGCCACCTGCTCTTCAAGCAGGAGCTTCAAGTCCAGGAAGACCCCCAGATTGCACACAAACATTGAAGGGGGAAGTGCTACCCCATCCAAGGTCAGAGATGGAATATCCCCAGATCTGGGTGGCCCAAACACACATAGCTACTCAGTCTTGGTAGGATTGAGTGGAAGATGGTTCTTCCCCATCCAAACCCACACAGGCTCAGAATATGGTTGACAAGGGTTACACAAAACTACCAATCTTATCACAAAATAAATGTGAGGTATATAAAACCCAGTGAGGTATATAAAAATCTAGCAGATTCAACAACAGCTACAATAGCAGTAACACCTCTTATTGTTTACACAGTGTAAATCTAACCTTTGTTTATATATTCACTGCTGTGATAAATTCATTTTTATTTTTCTTCTCTCTGTGTTGCATTAGGTTCATCAGGAAAGTGTGCATATGATTGAGGTAACAAGCAGGTTGATTAATGAAACAGTAGCAAATCACCCAGAATGGGCCAAGTAAGTAATGTCATACCTGATAGGATATAAATGTTATCTTGATCTTGATCTTGATTATCCATGATTGTGCCTGGCTGTGGAAAATGTGAGAAAGAGGGTGGAATTTATTTTTGGCCTTTTGTTGAATTTTGAAAGCTTTTCAAACTAATAAGATATTTAACGAGAAGAATATTGCTTTAATGGGAATATTGCTGGATTGAGAAATGTGTGTAAAAACTCTCCTTCAGTATCACCAAATCATTGTGGAAGCTTTTGATACTGCCTCAGTATCAGCAAACAGCCCGAATCTGCAGGGACAGAGTCAGAAAGGCTAAGGCTCAGAATGAGCTAAGACTTGCAACAAATGCCAAAAACAACAAAGTTTATTTTGATATGTAAGGAGCAAGAGGAAAGTCAAGGAAATGGTTGGTCTGCTGGTGGGAGAAGATGGCAAGAAGGTGATGGACAGCAGGGAGAGGGCGGAACTGCTTAATTCCTTTTTTGCATCTGTCTTTACACAAAAGGAAAAAATAGTGCAACCAATAAAAAAACATTTATCACTTACATTTGTTGCCATTGAACTTCATCTTGTTGGATAGGGCCCAATGCTCAAGTCTGTCCAGATCCTTCTGAATCTTGAGTCTATCTTCCGAAGTGTTAGCAATTCCCCCCAGCTTTGTGTCATCTGCAGATTTGAATCCCCACAAAACAAAACAAAACAAAAGGAAAAAATAGTGCAGCACCGTGGGAGACAGAAGAAGAAAGTAGGTCAACTTCTTGAGCCTACTTCTTGGTAAAATAGAACAATGTGGGATAGACAGTACCACTACCAGATGGATTCGCAGTTGGCTGACCAACCGCACTCAGGGTGTGGTCCTTAATGGAACTATATCTATGTGGAGGTTAGTATGCAATGGGGTACCTCAAGGTTCTGTCTTGGGCCCAGTGCTTTTCAACATCTTCATAAATGACCTAGAAGAGGGGATTGAAGGGGTGCTCATCAAATTTGCAGATGACACAAAGCTGGGGGGAATTGCTAACACTTTGGAAGATAGACTCAAGATTCAGAAGGATCTGGACAGACTTGAGCATTGGGCCCTATCCAACAAGATGAAGTTCAATGGTGACAAATGTAAGTGATAAACGTTTTCAGGCAGGAAAAACCAGATGCAGAAGTACAGTATAGGCAGTACCTGGAACAACAGTAGTGCCTATGAGAGGGATCTAGGTGTCCTGGTGGACCACCGCTTAAGAATGAGAGTCGTTTGTCGAGATGGGCGGTGAAGAAATGTAATGAATGAATGAATGAATGAATGAGCCAGCAGTGTGCTGCAGCTGACAAAAAAGCCAATGCAGTCCTGGGCTGCATCAACAGAGGGATAGTATCAAGATCATGGGAAGTGATAGTACCGCTCTAAACCACAGTGGTGAGGCCACAATTGGAATACTGCATCCAGTTGTGGTCACCACAATACAAAAAAGATGCTGAGGCCCTAGAAAGCGTGCAGAGAAGAGCAACAAAGATGATAAGGGGCCTGGAGGCTAAATCCTATGAAGAATGGCTAAAGGAACTAGGTATGTTTAGCTTAACAAAAAGAAGACTGAGGGGAGACATGATAGCATTCTTCCAATACTTGAAGGGCTGCCACAGGGAAGAGGGCGTCGATTTATTCTCCATAGCACCTGAGGGTAGGACAAGAAGCAATGGGTGGAAGCTTGTCAGAGGGAGATTGAACCTAGAAATAAGGAGGAATTTCCTGACAGAACTATTAAGCAGTGGAACAGCTTGCCTCCTGGAGTTTTGGGTGCTCCATCACTGGAGGTTTTCAAGAAAAGATTGAAAGTCCAAGGTCCCTTCCAACCCTATGATTCTATGATTCTATGATCAAATTACTATCTTACCACTTGGTTATGTCAAGAAATTCATGTGTCCTAAGTTTTCCTAATTATGCAGAGGGAATTTCCTTAAAAAATAAATTATTTAAATTCTTCCTTGGATCATAAAACTGAAGATATATCCTAGGTCAGGTAATAATTCTATCTGATAAAGAATTCTGTTCTCATAGTAGTCGGTGATATGCCAATAGGAGATTCTCAAGCAGAATTTTTTTTATAATAGCATTTTCCTATTCATATTCCTAGCAACTCAAATCAAGAGGCATACTTCACTGGAAGAAACCATGTTCTAGCATTTTATCTACTTTTTCTGTGCCATGTATAGTCTGGTGATTTGCAGCATGCCTAAGCATGCACACAGTACCTGTTTACTCTTCCTTAAATCAAATGTTTCTTTAAGAGAATGCCAACAGATCTTACGTGAGCACCCAAACATACATCAAATCAGCTTTTCCCCATTTAAATTTGGTTTGCTTCATAACTTTATATTTCATTTTCTGTACTGACAAGTCCCAACTTTTCTCACAACCACGTTGTTCTAGCCCTTTTATCATTTTGACTATCCTTTCCTGTACCTTGACAGCTCTGCAGTATCCATTTTGAGAAGCATAAAGGACAGCTATGCATAATATAATTTGCAGAATGCCAACTACTCTAGGAGCTCATTATCTTTTATACTGTTTTTTTTAAGTGAACTAGATTTAATTTTTGTGGATTTTTAATTGTTATATTTGTAAACAAGTTTGGACTTCTCCAGAAGGAAGGGCTATATAGAAATTAACTAATAGAAAATAGCAAACATCTAAGTGTATTTGCACCATTTGTTCGTATAAAGGCATTACAACATTTGCAGTTATATTTCTAATTCTTTTCTGATTGTTCCCAAACATGAGATTTGACTTTTATACAACAGCCTCATATTAAGTCAATATTTTCCTGGAACTGTCATTACAACTACTCAAGAGGCATGCAAACAAGCAATATAGTTTAACAAAGGCAATATCTGAAATAAATGAGACACAGCAGAGAGAGATCTATCAAAATCCATGGTATATGGTTATCCAGTCTCTACTTCAGGGCTTTCCAAAGTGCCGCCGCTGGCGACACACCCAGCGGCGGTGGCGGCGGCGACACGCGCGTGCACGGTGACGGCGCAGGGGGGCGTGCGGCGGCGCGGGGGGGGCGCGCACAGTGGCGGCGCGGGAGGGGCGTGCGGCGGCTCGGGGGCGTGTGGCGGCACACGCGTGCATGGCGGCCGCCGTGCACACGCGCGCCACCGCTTCCGGGTGGTGTGGCGACACACCACGCTGTGTGTGGCGACACACTTTTGTGTCGCGACACACAGTTTGGAAAGCTCTGCTCTACTTAAACATATCTAGTCCACACTTAATTAGTTTGTTAATCAGAATATCATGAGATATTGTTTCAAATGCTTTACTGAAATCAATGTATTTATAACATTTCCACAGTCAACTACAAAGTTAACCAATCCAAAAATGAGACAAAATTAGCCTGGAAAGGCAAATCTGTGCTGACTTTGTTCTCTAAGTGCTTACAGATGAATATATTTATCATCTCCTCTAAAATCTTCTATGACAGAGAAGTAAATTCTTAGATACTACAAATGACTGTGTACTGGAGCAATTGGTGATGGAACCAACAAGGGAGGGGTCAACACTAGGCCGACTCTTAAATAGTATTCAGGACTTGATGAGAGAAATACAGGTAGTTGAACCGATTGGGAATAGTGACCATAATGCAATAAAATTCAACATTCAAAGAAGCAATAACCTATATATTAGGTCCCACACAGTCACAAAATTGAAAAGACTGGTGAAAAGGAAACTCAAAGGGATGGTCAAAAGGACAAGCTCCCTCCAGAAAGCTTGGGTGTTGTTTAACACCACAATAATAGAGAATCAGGCACAATGAATTCCTGAAACTATGAAAATGGCCCCGTAGTCCAAGAAGAGGCCTGCATGGTTGACTAGCATTGTAAAGGAAGCTATTAGGACCAAAAAAGTATCATTTAGAAAGTGGAAGATCTGTCCTAATGAAGAAAACAAAAAAGGAGTGTGAACTCTGGCAAAGGAATTTCAAAGAGACAGGGAGGCAAAAAGAAATTTTGAGGAGCATATTGTCAAAACTGAAGACAGATAATAAAAGATTCTTCAAATACATTAGAAGCAGGAAAGCTAACCAGCCATTGGTCACTTGGATGAAGAAGGAGTCAAAGATGTGCTAAGAGGTAAAAGGTAAAGGTTCCCCCCGCACATTTGTGCAGTCGTGTCCGACTCTAGGGGCCGGTGCTCATCTCTGTTTGTTAGCTGAAGAGCCAGCGTTGTCCAAAGATGCTTCCATGGTCATGTGGCCGGCATGACACACGTGGAACGCTGTTACCTACCCACCAAAGTGGTACCTATTAATCTACTTGCATTTGCATGCTTTCGAATTGCTAGGTTGGCAAGAGCTGGGGCTACTGCGGGAGCTCACTCTGTCACGTGGGGCTAGGGATTTGAACCTCCGAACTTGCGATCGACAAGCCTGGCGTCTTACCCGCTGAGACACCACGCCCCCTGTGCTAAGAGGAGGAAAGGAAATTTCAGAGAAGCTAAATCAATTCTTTACCTCCATCTTCATAGAAGAAAAATTGAGAGAGATTCCTGAGCCTGAACTCCTGTTCTCAGGAATGGAATTAGATGAACTGAGCCATATAGTGGTGACAAGAAGTGCTAGGTCTTATTGAAAATTGAACGTCAATAAATTACCAGGCCTTGACAGCATCCACCCAAGGGTTATCAAGGAAATTAAAGCTGAGATTAAATGCAACCTGTCTCTACACTCAGCATCTGTAATTGAGGACTGGAAGGTGGTTCTGCCAAGTGTCCAGGCAGTGATCAGGTGCCCAGACAATTGGTTCTTTTAGATCCAGAGACAATGATCACACCAGTAAGTAAGGAGACTTTAAGCTTTATTGTTTAACTGTAGCAGGCAAATTAAACAGAAACACAGGAAGGCATACCAAGCCTGATGATAAGAAATCTCACATCAGCTGTCGGAAGCTCCAGTAAACGTCAGCGGAGAGTCCCCAACCAATTATGCACACAGCACCCAGTACCAGGGTCTGTGGCTAAACTCCAAACTCAAGAGGCAATCCTAAGGTTTTTATCAAAGTCTGGCACTAAAACCTTGTGACCCTATTTCCATGGTACTGAGACTGCAGGATTCAACCTTGACTAGGTACAGTAAGTTCCCAGGGTTTGGGGCACCTGTTTATAACATAATCCAAGAGCCTGGAAAGCTATACAGATAAGCTAGGGCTAACGTAAACAATCTTGGGGTTTTCTCTTCTCCCCCCTTTTCAAACAAGAGTGAAAAACAAGCAGGTTAAGCATAGCCCAGAATGAATTCTAAACTTCTATAATTTCTTAACATGAAGGAGAAGGAATCAAAAAATGTCACTTAAAACTCCTCGAAATACAATGGTGTTCCGCATTGCCACTACAAAGGTGGCTGACGTAACTCCAATTTTTAAGAATGGCTCACAGCAAAATCCAGGAGGCCTGTCAGCTTAACATCTGTTCTAGGGTAGGTAGTGGAAACTGGTATTAAAGATAGAATTACCAAGCATTTTGTCAGACTCACTTTTCTTGCCTACCATGTATTTGAGCCAACACGTGTCAAGCTGTATAGAAGCCGACTCATGTCAGCCTGCGTTGTAGTTGCTACTTTGCACCGAAGAGAATCGCCTCCCTCACATTCCTTCACTGACAGACAAACTGCGGACACTGATAAGACACCTGGACTCTCATTAAACTTAACAAGTTGGGAGTGGGGAAGATCAGGAGTGAGAAAACGGTTGTTTTGAAACTAACAAGGGATGAAGTCAGAGGGATGTTTTTAAGTTTGAATGCTTGACGCCAAAACTGGTATTCAGAGCTTTGCAGCTGTCCCATGTAGCTGTATTCTAATAAATGAATTCTTTTAGCATTCTGATTAATTGTCTGGAGGATTTATTAAGTTAGATACTGGCACTGGGATCATCACACATTTGGAGAAATGGACCTTGCTCAGGGATACCCAACATGGCTTCACTAAGGGAAGATCCTGTCTAGTTAATCTACTAAAGTTTTTTTAGGGTTTTAATAAACAGATGGATAAGGGTGAGCCAGTATACATCATCTGCTTACATTTTCAAGAACCCTCATCAAGACTTCTCAGTAAGTTTAACAACCATGAAATAAAAAGGCAAGTCCTGTTGTGAATAAGCAACTGGCTAAAGAATAGAAAACAAAGAGCAGGAGTAAATGGATATTTCTCACAATGGATGGATGGGAACACAGGGAAGGAAACCATTGCAAAAGAAATATTTCAGCCAGAGAGGGGGTGGAGCATAAATATTATGTATTTTATTCATTTTATCTATTTTATTGTAAGCTGCCCAGAGTCACATACTGTATGTGAGGTGGTGGGTGGCTATATAAGTCAAATCAATAAATAGGAGAGAGACTTAGACCATGCCTTAATTATACTAGATATTAACAATTGATTTCAAGATTCTGTACTTTACCATACCAGCAAGAAAGATCCTTACAGATATTCAAGTGGTTCTTGTTTCCTGAGTTTGCCCGCCTTTGCAGGGCTTGATACCCATCCTTGCAGAGGTCCAGGGGGTCTATGATCCACAACTTAATAAGGAAGTGATATGACTAGAGGCTAATGTTAATGTCCTCCACATTCAGATGATGTCTTAGGAGCTCTGAAATGGAAGACCAGAACTAGTTTGTGCTTCCCACATGAGACGTGTTTTTTTCTTTTTTCTTTTCTGACTTTATATTTTTTCTTTTTATATTTTTTGTAGTTTGTATTTATTTTTTCCCCAAAGTTTTTATTATTTTTTACAACAAGGATAAAAACCTACAAAAAACAAAAACACTACAAACAAAAAAACCATTAAAAGTGTAAAAACACAAAAGAGAAAACTTTTAGAAAGTTACATACATACAGGTGGCTTCCAGCTTTCCACAGAAAGAATATACAACAATTCCCACAAACAAACCCTTCCTCTATATCAAACCATAATCACATTATTTATATAAGTCCCTCCATTAACCCATATATAAATCTCTAATACAATTGCTCCTTCCCCTTACATAAAATATATATATACATATATTTAATTTTTTACTTCAAACTTCCTCTTAAAAAATAATCCATTTAATTTTTTTCCTTCTACTACTATTCTATATACTTCTGTCTACACAATAAACATCAAATTATAGAAACAAATAAATTGTCTGCCTTTATAATAAAATATTATATTTATATTTTATATTAATATTAATATTTATATTAATATGTATATTTATATTAAATCTCAAAAACAATATAAAACATTATATCTTATCAATATCCTTTAAGTTTTACAAATCTATAACCCTAGAAAACAATCATATTAGTCTCTTTATCAATCCAATTAAATATTCTTAATTTTTATAAATTGTCTACTTTTATGATTAACAATCTTAACCCTAATTATGCTTAAAAACAATATAAAATATTACCAGAACTTGTCAATATCTTTTAAGTCTTAGAAATCAAAAATCCTGTAAATCATGTTAACCTCATTATCAGCTTCAAAAAATACAAACTTCCGAGCGAAAGAGAAAAATCCCTTTTTAATAAGGGAATGCAAACGTGGATTAGAACAAGATTAAATCCCAGCCTCCCAGTGTAGTCTTACTGCTCGGTCACAGACGCTGTCTACAATCTCCTGGTTACAACTCACTGTCTGGAGGACAAATGGGTCGATTCTCAGCGTTTTCCTTAATCCGGAAAAACACTTGGGGCTACAGAAAAACCTGTCTGTGCCCAAAAAAACCTACCATGCTGCCAGCTCTGCCCATGGAGCTCACAGGCAAAGTTGTTCAGTCGGCCATTTTCCACAGGAAGTCCAAGCAATCATTCCTTTTAAGGTAACAAGCATTTGAGGAATTTGGGTACTAGCAGACTTTTTGGAGCCTTTCAGGTAAGAGAAAAAAAATAGCTCAGCTTGTGCTTTTTAAAATTAGGCTTATAATTTGTATTTATTTTTTTTCCTAATTGTAATCTTTAATAAAATTATTATAAAAAAAGAAAAATGAACGTGTGATTTATGGGTTTGAAGGTTAGAAAGGGTAGCTTATGGAAAGAAGAAAATTATGATGTAACCTTAGAGAGAGAGGTAAAATATAAATGCATTTATAACTGCTGTCAAAAATATCAGAAGCCGCTTCTTTATAATCTTTTCTTTTTTTCTTTTTCTTTTTCTATTTTCTTTCTTACTTATTCACTATCCTTCCTTATTTTCTTTGTTTTTTTTCTCATATTTGTATTGTTTTTATCTTGTTAAAATTTTCTTCAGTAAAATTTATATTTTTTTAAAAAAGAGACTCTATTCCTGTGGAAGTTTGATATTTTCCTTTGATGTGTATTATCCTGCCATTGTTAGAAAAATATTTGTACATGCATATATTTCAAAACAACAACATGGCCAAGGGTTCTTTGGAATGGCATTTCAATAGCTATTGTTCAATATGCTGAATTTTCAGAAAAACTTATAAATAACATACACTCAATGTTATTTGGCATGAGAAACTACTGTTCAAACATCTTCAACATTCCTACAAAAAGTACCAAGCTGTCTCTCTGTCTGTATTTATTTATTATGAGGCAATATACATGCATTCAGAATGTGTGCAATCAGAATGCATTTTTTAAAATTTTTATTTCTTAATTAGCTGGCTTCCTGAAGCTCAGGTAATTCAGAAGGCTTTGAATTCAGCTGCTACTAATGTTTATCAGTACGGTCGAGAATGGATAACGCATAAGGTAATGATGAGATTCCTCTTTGGAGATTAATGTTCTGCTACTTCCTACTTTCTTTTCAAAAAGATTCATGATCACAAAAATAACCTTTTATTCATATTTCATTAATAACATTGACATAGTTTGCAAATAATTGCCTGCAACTATATATTAATGAAAAAATACATTTTTATGCTACTGTTCATCAAATTTCATAGCAGTCTGCAAAATAAAACTATAAAAAGTATTTAATAAAATAGATATATCAAATTATCTGGAATAAAACCAGAGACTTGCAGTTGTTATTAAACTAAAATTTTTAAATGTTATGTCAGCTCAGTTTTTAATTCTCCGCTCCTTCCTATCATCATTATGAGATTAGGTTTTAACAATGTATTTGTTTACCTGAAGTTTGTGAAGTCCAACAAAATAGGAAGACCTGCACAAGCATATTTGGAGAATGTACATTGGCCCTTATTAAGCAGAACTAACTGAGCAAAAAACTGTTGGTTCTGAAATAACTTAATACAGTTCTGGTTTTGATACTCTGAATTCTTTACTTTACTTGTTCTTTTTATATCCATTCTGATTACCATCATGATTTAATTATATAAACCAAAGCCATATTAATTTAATTATATAAACCAAAGCCATAACGTTATGATTTAAATAGTAGCCAAATGCTATGTAAAACTTTTCAGATTGAATGACAATGTACAAAGTGCTCTCAATAAATAAAGACTCCTTGGAAAAGAAAATATACTCCTAGTTATTGTAAATCTAATTATTTTTTCAACATTTACAATATTTCTAGCAAGAGAATTAATAAAGGGGATGAGCTGGGGTTGATTCTACCTAAAATAGTTTATTTGATTAATGAATATTTAGTAAATATAGACACAAGTACATAATACATAATCTGTATATGTTCCTTTTCAAATGTTTTGACACAAATCTTTTTTGTGTGTGTGTGATTTATAGCTTGATAAAATATTAGGAGAAAAAGTAAATAACACTGCTGTGATTGAAAAACGAGTTCTGGAGCTTTGGGACAGACTATATCATTCTTGGTTTGTGAAAGTAAGTATCTTTTTTATATTGCCAGTATATTGATCCAAGAGAAATTGCAGTGAAATATTTTGTTAATAGTTACAAAGATAAATTCCACCTGGTATGATTATGTAAATAATCTCTTTCAAGATGACATGATTCTGTTAGGGAATTTGGTGCTTGCAATGAAGGGACTAAGGGAGGGGATGCATGGGCTAAAGTGACATCTGTGAAGCCCATTTAGCAGTCTGTTAGAACTACTGAAATGGAGCAGAGCTGCTATGCTCGTGTACAGAAAAAGAATATTGTTTAAAAACAGAGCCCATGAGCATATTAGAGAGATCCAGGTTAGTCTTACACCTTTAGCCCACCCAAGCATAAAGAAACGCATGCTTAGACATGGCAGGTATGAAAAGTAAGTACAAGAGAGTCCTTACGTTTATTCATTGCAGGTACAGCATTTTTGGTAGATAAATGATGTTCCATTTCTTCTTTCTGTTCCCTAAACTTAATACCTCTTGCCCTGCTTGCTGTAAGAGGCTGCATGTAGAAAGGGGCTTGAGGCCTAGCTCATGGCCTCTCCATGGAGAGGAGCAGCCACATGCTGCTTCCTCCTCGATGGAAGAATCAGAGAGAGAGAAGAGGAAGTGGGAGTGGCCACAAACAGCTTCCTCAAAAGCATGGAGAGCTTGCACCCTAGAGCAGCCATCCATATGCTGATGAGGCATGCCGGATTTGCCAGAATCTCCAACAATCTGAACAGTCGCTAACAATTATCAATTTATACTGAGTTAGCAGTACACATGACAATGTACTGTATATTTAGTGACGTTGGTGACTAGAAGTACCTTTTGTGAACTCTTTCCTGGGTAGGGACAGCCTAGCTATAATAGTTCACATGCTGTAAGTGTGAATACATGTGAGTACTTATATTGTATTTTAATGTATTCTGTGTGAATCTGTCTTTGTCCTTGGTCTGGAAGCTGCAACTGTTGTAGAATGTGTGGCCAAGTTGCTGAGTAGGATGCTGCACATCATTGCTGAAACTATTGCACTGGCCACTAAATCAGCTACTGAGCCAGTTTAAAAGTTTTATTCTTTATATATAAGACCCTAAAGAACTTGGGACTGGAATTCCTGACAGATTGTCCCTATCACTACAGATCAGGTCAATTGCTAAAATCATCTAAAGTGGTCCTTCTCATATGACAAAAACCAAAGTATCATCTGGCAGTTTCTTGTAGGCAGACCTTCTCAGTACTTACTTACTTAAGTACTTACTTACTCCCTTTATACTGACACCACTGCAATCCTGTTTCTGACCCACTTTCATCTTAGGTGCCTTGGCCCAATATTGAAGGGAACAGATGGCTATAACCATCAGAAAATTGGAGTAAAGCTATTTTTCAATAGCACTAAAATCCACAAATTGACAGACAATCTATAGAGCACCTATAGTATGCCTTTTCTATGACACAAAAGACTATAACAGCTATTTTAAGATTCTTTTAGACACAGAATTTATTCATCCCAGCTACTATCAAACTTTTTGTTATAAAAGCAGTTGCACATTTACTATATGGTGTGCAATTGTACCACTGTCTTTGCTTAGAAACTTTTGAAAAAGTACAAACTGGCTTCCTAAGAGCTCTTTCCTTGACTTCCATATATGCTCCTAAGGAAAAGGCCTAGGCGGTAATTAGACAGAGGACTGAGTATATTGAATTCCAGGATGGGCTAACTCAAACCACATGGATCTAGTGCCCTCTCAGAGAAATACAGAGGCAAAATATGTATATTATCTTACCTATCAAGTACCAGTAGGCCTTCTCCAGAGCACTTTTCAATGCCTACCTTCAGTAATCTTGTAGAGAAAATAGCACTACCCAGGGGCTATATCTATGTGCATTAGGGGAAATTGAGATCTTAAAGCAGGGGTCCCCAAACTCTTCAGCTCATCGACCTCTTCATGAAGTTTCAGATTGTTCATCGACCCCCCAAACATTTATTATCTGAAAATAATTTAATATTTATTTATTTTATTTTTATCCCACCTTTATTATTTTTATAAATAACTCAAGGTGGCAAACATACCTAATACTCCTTCCTCCTCCTATTTTCCCCACAACAGCAACTCTGTGAGGTGAGTTGGGCTGAGAGAGAGTGACTGGACCAAGGTCACCCTTGGTTTTCATGCCTAAGGCGGGACTAGAACTCAGAGTCTCCTGGTTTCTAGCCCAACACCTTTTAATAGTATTACAAATAATAATAACAACATTGACCCCTTGGGTCACAGCTTTTCAAACTGTGTGTCGCGACACTTTAGTGTGTCGCAACACACAGTCTGGTGTGCAGTGGCGGCAGCGGCATGCCATCAGCGCTTCTGCGTTTTAGTGGAGGCCGCCGCCGCCGTGCACACCCCCGCCCCCGCGTGCCCCCCGCACCGCTGCCATGCACGCCCCCACGCACGCTGCTGCGCCACCGCCGCTGCCATCGTTGGTGTGTCACCAATGGCGGCACTTTAGAAAGCACTGCCTTGGGTAGTCAATCAACCCTTGGGGCTCGATATTGACCACTTTGGGGAACTCTGCCATAAAGCATGTTTTTTCTGATGTAAATTTTACTGAGATCTGTAATCTAGGCTAGTCCAGCAAAAGCTGGAAATAAAAAGTAAAAATAAATATGTTCCTTGTACCCCTTGTCCTCTGAAATTCAATCCATGTAATGTTTTGTAATATTTTACTCTTGTTTTATAGAATGCAACTCATTCTGGACAACAAAAAAGTCACAAAAAGCATTTAAACCGCGAGCATAGTTGGGCAAGTGACATGCTTGATTGGCAAGATGTTGCTTCTTTTGTTCATGAGAATATTGAAACATTTCTTTCGGTATGTGGTTTTTATAATAAATATTACAGGAAGTACTATTTTCTAATTTCATTCATTTTAACAGGAATAAATGCAGATGGGCATAGAATTGTGTTCAAAGGCTTGGCCTCATTAAAATCAGCATCTGGAGTTCACTTTTGGCTCTTCATCAGCATTCCGATCCTAGATGTGCTGGTTTACAGCTCTTATAATTTTTAGGATAATCTTTCCTGTCTGTAAAATGGCTTTATTTTTCCTCAGATGCTGTTTTCCTGAAGTCTTCTGTGAATTCCTAGCCTCCATTACCTTAAATTTCTTCCATCATTATCTCTATCCATTTTTTTAACTATCTCTGTATGACTTCCTTTTACACACAAACCATTCTCTCTCACACATACTTATATACATTCCTTTGAGCCAGATGCAGCAAAAAAGAAAGAAGAAGAAAAACAGTATGGAAATGGGGTAAAGCAGGGGTCCTCAACCCCCGGGCCATGGACTGGTACTGGTCCATGGCCTGTTAGGAACCGGGCCGCACAGCAGGAGGTGAGCGGTGGGCGAGCGAGCGAAGCTTCATCTGTATTTACAGCTACTCCCCATCGCTCGCATTACCGCCTGAGCTCCACCTTTTTTCAGAGCAGCGGCGGCATTAAATTCTAATAGGAGCGTGAACCCTACTGTAAACTCTGCATGCGAGGGATCTAGGTTGCACGCTCCTTATGAGAAGTCAGAATCCAACACTTATTTTAGTCCACGTGTGGCCCGCCCATTATTTTATTTACCACTTCCTATGGTTTCATCCCAAAACCATCCCCCCCCCGGGAGATTAAATTGTCTTCCATGAAACCGGTCCCTGGTGCCAAAAAGGTTGGGGACCGCTGGGGTAAAGAGAAGGGTAACTGTAGTTGGAAGGGAAGGGGAAAAAAGAGAGAGGGAAAATAAAACTGGATGGGGAAGAAATGAATAGGCAAAGAAGTAAAGAAGAAAAATGAAAAACTGTACGCCCCTTGCTCATAAGTCATGAATCATAAGTAGTAAATCTTAACACTTTTTACAAACCTGAAAAGGACTAGACCAGAGCTTTCCAAACTGTGTGTCGCGACACGTTACTGTGTCGCCGGCAGGGTCTGGGCCAGACAACCCGGAAGCGCTGATTGGGGGGAAGCCAGAAGAAGCACCCCCGCCAATCAGCGCGCCAAAGGAGGGCAGAGAGGCGGGCCAAACAGTGCAGACACCAGCCGCTGCCACAAAAGAGTCCCCTTTGGAGTCCCGCCGAGCTCTTGCTGCACCGCCAGAAAGCGCCACTGCCTTGCCTCTCCGCCCCGAGACAAGGCAGGCCCACTCGAGGTCAGGGGCAGCCAGCCAAGCACAGGTTTGGTGTGAGTGGTTCACGCGACGCCATGTGGGCAGAAGCCTCTCCACTGGGCAATGTGTTTGGCTGGCCAGAGGCCATGCCTCTCGCCCCCCGAGATGCAGCTGGAGTGCGCGGGGCACCTGGGGTCCCAGTCCGCCACCTCCCTCGCCCGGAACAGCCCTGGAATAACTTAAGAAGTAATTGGGTTTTCCTCCCAGGTTCGCGTTTACCGAACTATTACTTTCCATATACAAATATTTATGGGGGGAGGGGACGGTTCCTGGTCCTGGGGTGCTGCGAGAAGAAGTGGCGCCCCCCAAAGAACACCCGGGGCTTCGGGACGTTTGCAAAAGTCCCGGATCTGAAGCCCCTGAAGGAGGGAGAGAGGCGCTCCCCAAGACGCCCTTTCAAAACTCAATTCTGTGCAGCCAGCAGGACGCCGAGGGAAGGAATGGCGATTAAAGCATTTGCCTGGTGAGGGAGGCGGCGGACTGGGAGCCCCAGGTGCCCCACACCTCCAGCTGCATCCCGGGGGGCGAGAGGCGCGGCCTCTGGCTGGCCAAACACATTACCCAGCGGAGAGTCTTCTGCCCGAGCGGCGTCACGTGAGCCCCTGAACCCAAATCAGTCAACATCGAACCTTCTTTTCCATTTCAGGAGCAGCAGGCAGGTGAAGCTAAATCGCAACAACAGGCTTTAATCACCATTCCTTCCCTCGGCGTCCTGCTGGCTGCACGGAATTGAGTTTTGAAAGGGTGTCTTGGGGAGTGCCTCTCTCCCTCCTTCAGGGGCTTCGGATCCGGGACTTTTGCAAACGTCCCGAAGCCCCGGGTGTCCTTTCGGAGGCGCCGCTTCTCGCAGCACCCCAGGACCAGGAACCATCCCCTCCCCCCATAAATATTATTTGGATATGCAAGGCAATAGTTCGGTAAATGCGGGGCAGGGTTTTCAGGTAGGAGCCAATCGCGTGGGCCGGGGGCGGGGTTTTCTGGCGGAAGCCAATCACGTGGGCCGGGGGCGGGGAGCCCTGTTATTACTGTGTCGCAAAATGATGCATGTCTAAAAGGTGTGTCACCAACATGAAAAGTTTGGAAAGCTCTGGACTAGACTATTTGCTCTAGATGTATAGACTGAGCATGTAAAGCAAGACAGGAAAAGGGAGAAGCTTGGCTCCACACCTCTTTTTCTAGAGTCCTGCCTCTTTAAATGACATATTCTGCTTCTAATCTGCCAATACAAGCTGACCCCACTCTTGAGCCACATGACAAAGATAAACTGTTTTGGAAAAAATACTTACTTCCTTTAAGATAAATATAGTAATTGTTAAACTAGAAATTTAAATGAGTAATGATTAGGCTTATATGTTTAGAACATATTGCAATATATACAGTTGTAATCGAAATTATTCAACCCCCATTGCAAATCAGGTTTATTGTCAAAATTTACAGACTTTCAGCTGTTTGCAATGAACAAATCAAACAAAAGCAATTGAAATAGCTCAACACAACAAATGCTTCAAGTGGTGTCCCCAAATTCAACTGAAAATGCAACTTATAATGACTTCTCCAGTCTCAAAATTATTCATCCCCCTGAATAGAATCTGTCACAACAGCACACATACTGTACAGTATGCAAAACAGGTGTTGTCTCAAGCACACCTGATACAACTAATCAAGGGCTTCATTAGTTGCACCAGGTGTGCTTGAGCTGGAACACATGAAATACCTGAACTGGCTAGGGGTTTGTTGAGTGTCACGTTTGACTGCATGTTAGAAATATGGCTAAGTCAAAAGAATGGTCCAAAAAGGTAAGAGAAGAGATCATCGCCCTTCACAAACAAGGAACAGGATACAAAAAGATAGCGAAGGCACTGAATGTACCTAGAGACACCGTTGGAAGCATAGTTCACACGTTCAAAGTTAAAGAACAGTGGTTACACTACCTGGATGGGGCAGAAAAAGGAAGCTGTCAATGGTTGCAACCAAATTTCTGAGAAGGCATGTTGAGAGAAACCCTCGAGTGACTGCAAAAGACCTGCAGCAAGACTTGGTGGCAACAGGCACTGAGATTTCAGTGAGCACAGTAAGGCACGTACTAAACACAGAAGGTGTCTATGCCACAACTCCAAGACGTACACCACTACTGACCCAAAAGCACAAGAAAAGTCGGCTCCAATATGCTCAAAATCATATACAGTAAATAAGCCACAGAAGTTTTGAGATTCTGTTCTGTGGAGCGATGAAACAAAACTGGAACTTTTTGGCCTGATGGATCAGTGGTCTGTCTGGAGGAAGAAGAATGACGCATACACTGAAAAGAACACTCTGCCTACAGTTAAGCATGGTGGTGGCTCGGTGATGCTCTGGGGCTGCTTTGCATCCTCTGGCACTGGAAACCTGCAGCGTGTAGAAGGCAAGATGGATTCATTGAAGTATCAGGAAATCCTAGGAGAAAATGTCATGCCATCTGTAAGGAAGCTGAAGCTTGGGCGTCATTGGACCTTCCAACAGGACAATGATCCCAAGCATACCTCAAATTCCACTAAGGCTTGGATGCAGAAGATGTCCTGGAAGATTCTACAGTGGCCATCACAGTCACCTGACTTGAAGCCCATAGAAAATCTCTGGTGGGATTTGAAGAAGGCAGTTGCAGCACGCAAACCCAAGAATATTACTGAACTGGAGGCCATTGCTCATGAAGAATGGGCTAAGGTTCCTCAGGAACGCTGCCAGAAGCTGGTGTCTGGCTATGCATCTCGTTAGCAGCAGGTCATAACAGCAAAAGGGTGCTCTATTATAAAGTACTGAAGATGTTTGCCATGAAGGGGTTGAATAATTTTGAGACTGGAGAAGTCATTATATGTTGCATTTTCAGTTGAATTTGGGGAAGCCACTTGAAGCATTTGTTGTGCTGAGCTATTTCAATTGCTTTTGTTTGATTTGTTCATTGCAAACAGCTGAAAGTCTGTAAATTTTGACAATAAACCTGATTTGCAATGGGGATTGAATAATTTCGATTACAACTGTGCATGCATGCATGCATGCATATACGATTGGAAGACTTGAAAGACCAGGTTAGGAACAGATTGTCATGAACAAAGTCTATGTGTAATATCTCTCTCTGTCTCTCTCTGTCTCTCTCTCTCTCTCTCTCTCTTTTAATCCACTAACACTTATTAGCTGTTTAATATGTCGTTGATGTATTGCTTGCTCTATACCTATATTTACCAACTTGAATAGCAATAGAATAAATCTGATCTAGATTGAATGCACTGAAATTCATAAATGTCAAAATTTACTTGGAACTCTCTTTTGCAGGAGGGGGCATGGTGGCTCAGTGGGTAAGACGCCAGGCTTGTCGATCGGAAGATCACAAGTTCGGAGGTTCAAATCCCTACCCCATGTGATGGAGTGAGCTCCCGCACTCGCCCCAGCTCTTGCCAACCTAGCAATTCAAAAGCATGCAAATGCAAGTAGATGAATAGGTACCACTTCGGTGGGAAGGTAACAGCGTTCCGTGCGTGTCATGCCAGCCACATGACCGTGGAAGCGTCTTCGGACAACGCTGGCTCTTCGGCTAACAAACGGAGATGAGCACCGGCCCCTAGAGTCAGACACGACTGCACAAATGTGCGGGGGGAACCTTTACCTTTTACTCTTTTGCAGATCATCAGAAGTATTGCATATATTGAACTTGATATATATCTATATCTAACTTGAAATGGCCTCTGTGTTGTTGCATGCTTCCTTTATAGGCTTTGTTTGTCTTTCTGCATGAGCCTTGTTTTTTATTCTTCTTTTTTAAAAGAGATCCAAGCTAAAACTACTTAACAGTATAATCAGTTTTAGGAGTTTTATAATCAGTTTTGAATCCAATTTCAAGTGCATTTATGAAATTTTAATTTTGCAAATTTATACCACCACCTCAACTCCTTATTTCTTTCAATAAATAAAAAGTGTGATGATACACTGAAAACCATTCATTGAGATAATCTACTTATTTGTATGGAGGAAGCATTAAAATATATATGATTCTATTTTTAAAAATATTTTTCAGTAATTCTATTTTAACTGCATATGAATTCACATTTTTTTAATAAAACTTTATTAGATTTTCAAAGTAAAATTAAAATATAATATATAGAATACAGAAGAGCTAGAATACAGAACTAAAGAAAAAATAAAAACTAAGAAAGTGCTGAAATAGAAGGAGAGAAAATATAAGAAGGTGACTTCTGACCTTCTCCAACACAAATATAAATGCTTATTATACAGTATAGGTTTAATCTCTTACCATTAGATAAACTTTTGCTAACATTATTTCTATAAAAACAGACAATTTAATCATCAAAGTCCAAAATCAAAATTTCATTTTTCCCCATGACCAGCAAATAATCCAAAAGCGGTTTCCAAGGAGAAACAAATCCAGTCACAGTATTTTCTCTTACCAATGCTGTCAATGTAGCCATTTGCGCCAGTTCCATTAATTTAACTATCCATTCTTGCATTGTGGGAATTTGTGCACCTTTCCATCTTTGTGCATATAAAAGTCTTGCTGTTGTTATCATATGCAAAAACAAAGTCCCATATTCTCAAGTTTCTCAAGTTGTTGGTCCATCAAACCCAAAAGAAACAGTTCT
This sequence comes from Charina bottae, assembly GCA_023362775.1. Classification (NCBI taxonomy): domain Eukaryota; kingdom Metazoa; phylum Chordata; class Lepidosauria; order Squamata; family Charinaidae; genus Charina; species Charina bottae. Next base: position 2,376,452 of record JALMGJ010000028.1, on the reverse strand, counting down.
GGTTTCATCTGTGTATCCACTTTAAGAATCTTTTGAATCATAATACATATTTGCTCCCAAAATTTCTTAGCCTTCCCACAAGTCCACCAGAGATGATAAAAAGTTCCTTCGCCTTGGGAGCTTTTCCAACAAACATTTGATACCCCTTTGAACATTTTTGACAACTTGTCAGGTGTTAAATACCAACGATACATCATTTCATTTCAAGTTCTCTTTCAAATTATAATTCAAAGTAAATTTTAAACCTTTGTTCCACATATTCTCCTATTGTTCAAGCCTAATATTGTACCCAAAATTCTTAGCCCATTTAATCATACAATCTTTGACATATTCATCTTCCAAATTCATTTGCAATAACATTTTATACATCTTGGTAATAACATGTTCATCATTAGTACAGAGTTCCATTTCAAATTGTGTTTTTTCATTAACAAAATTATGGGTCTTTTTATCCAAATTAAATCATTCTGACAATTGTACAAATGTAAACCAGTGACAAGTCTGACCTTCCAATTCTAGTCATTCCCTTGTTTTCAGTTTAGTTTCACCTTCCTCAAAATTCAACAAGTCTTTATATCTCAACCAGCTCGTTTTCCCCACCATTTCTCTTCTAAAGAAGGCTTCTTGAGGTGACAGCCACAAAGGTACATTAGGAGACAATCTTAATTTATATTTATTCCAGATCCTCAATATGGCACGCCTAACAAAATGTTTTTTAAAATCTTTATTAACTTTAACTCTATCATACCACAAGTAAGCATGCCACCTGAATCTCAGATCATGTCCTTCCAGTTCCAGTAACTTCTTGTTCTTCAAAGTCACCTAGTCCATTCAAAGCAAACAACAAGCATCAAAATACAATTTCAAATTGGGTAGACCTAAACTCCCTCGTTCTTTAGCATCTTGTAACAGGGCCAAATCCCTTGCCAAATAAACTTAGAAATGTCCTCCTCCCATTGTTTGAATGGTACATCTGTTGTCAAAATCGGTATAGTCTGAAAAAGATACAACATCCTAGGCAAAACATTCATCTTGATCACAGACCCATAAGTGACAGTTGTAATTTTTCCCATCTTAACAAGTCTCTTTTAACATCATTCCAAATTTTAACATAATTGTTATGAAACAACATACAATTCATATTTGATAATATCACCCCCAAGCCTTTTTTTCCAATTTTAAAACCAGTCTTTCCCATCAACAATTCTTGGTTGTCATGTTCTTGACCCACATCTTTGTTTTTTTAAATTTACTTTAAGGCTGCTAATGACCCAAAGTCCTTCATTTTCTTCATCAGATGTTCAACAACATTCAAAGTTATCCTGTAATGTAATATCAAAACTAAATCATCTGCAAAAGCCCTCAATTTAAAGATTTCTTTCTTTATCTTTAAGCCCTTTATCTTTTCATCCTGTCTAATATCTCTATTTAGCACTTCCAACATTAAGATAAAGAGCAAAGGTGACAAAGGACATCTTTGTCTTGTTCCTTTCCATATGTGACATGGTTAATCACCACTACGTGCCTTTTGAGGTATGTAAATTGACTTAATTCTTTGAATAAAATTTTCTCCAAAGTCCGTATTTTCCAAAACTTTAAACATAAAGGACTAATTCAAATTGTCAAAAGCTTTCTCTGCATATAAAAAGATGTGAGCCGCTTGCTGCTCACTGTGATGTTGTAAATATTCTATAATGTCCAAAACTATTCTCACATTGTCTCTTAATTGCCTTTTAGGTAAAAACCCACATTGATCCTCATGTATAAAATTCTATAAAATCTTCATTCTATCAGCCAGGTTTGAAGCAAATATTTTATAGTCATTATTCAACAATGAAATCAGTCTATAGTTCTTAGTTAAAGTAAAATCTTGATCCTCTTTTGGTAATAGTGTAATATTAGTTTCTTTCCAAGAATCTGGCATTGCAGAACCCTGCAAGATAGAATTCATCAATCTTTGAAAAGGTTGGAGAAGTTGATCTTCAAAACATCTGTAATATAACATTGGTAGACCATCTTGGTAGACCTGGTGCTTTCCCCAATTTAGTCTTTTTTATAGCTTCCACTATTTCAAAAGTAGTTAGACTTTTCATTATTCATTATAATGAATAATGATTTCTGTGACTGTTAAAGTTTTGGTAATTTTTGTTTTTCCAAATATTCATCTATCTTTTCCAAGGAAACCATACTTTATATACTATCATAAAATATTGTGTATTGAAAGATTTTACCAGTTTTGCCTTCAAGTTACAAATTCATAACATTGGAAAGGACTGTTTAAGAATCCAACTCTATGCTCAATGCAGGAATCTAAATTAAAATATTCCAACAGCTGGTTATCCAGAATGTTTTTTCCCCCTGAGATTCAGTCAAACTGCGTCTTCCTATAAGTTAAATCCATTATTCCATGTCCTGTGCTCTGAGGTGATAGAGAACATGCATCTAATTCTGCTCTTTTTCTAGATCCTAGAATCTGTCTGGATAGTGATGAGTCATAATGTTAGCCTCCTTTTCACCACTGTTACAACTTTAGTAACAGTCCTTTTCCACAGTGGCACTGCAGTTCTTAATTTTGTTCTTTCACTGGTAAGTATGACCACACTTTTTGTATGGATTTAACCTGCTCTTTACAGTGAGCAAAATGTGTGAGCACACATAACCTAGATATCCAGCACAAATTCTGTTGTGAGCTTTTGCAAAATCATGCAGTAGTGACAAGGCACAGAGAACTTGTGAGAGAAAAATAGGGTGGTTTCATATGTTGCAGGGCTTTTGAAAGAGGTTGTATTATAAATACTATTATTTATATAATAATAATTATATTATTATTATTATAATTTACCTTTATCTTAGTATTATAGAAAACCACTGCTGGTACTTTCTGCAAAATCCCAACTAAAATGAGAGAAATCAACTCATGGAGAGAGACAGCTGAATTGATTCCAGAGGTTAAACATCAGAGATTTAGGATAAGTGGGTGGGTGGATAGATGGACAGACAAATATTGTTTCCTCAAAATGCTATGAATCTGCTGTACTAGAACCTCTGTTTTTGTCTACACAGGTAGACATTCATTCTAGTGCTTATTATGGTCTTTAGATTTGATTATATCCTACAGGCCATGCCAAATAGCTTTTGAATATAAATAAAGCATGAGTTTAGAAACTGAAAATTACCTATATCCTTCTCTGATCCTAATGGAGAGTTAAAACAGTTACTCAGTTGGAAAGATGGATATTTTCAAGGTCCTGGGGAAATACTCTTATCTCACTGATCTCTCTGGACTGCCCTGATGAAGATCCCATCTAAAGGAGAGAGGGAGTATGGGAAAAACAGATAGTTGTTTTCAGACATTGTGTTTCAGAAATTATTTATTTGCTGGAAGCAGATTTGCTTTTCCTTTGGTTTTTATTTTCATAATATTCTGAACTTTGAGTTAAAAATTCAATATTTCTTCTACCTGTTTTACAGGTGATTTTCCTGACCACATTATTCTACCTTTTAAGTTCCAGTGATGAATACTATAAGCCAGTGAAGTGGGTGATCAACTTGATCCCTTTGTCACAGTCTGATGCATCTTCAAATATAGTCAGCCAATCTGTGGAGGAAGCCATAAGGTATAGTAATTCTCTTTATATAATATGCATGGTTTATATGACTTCTGAGCAATTTTGTCCTGCCTATTTATCAAAATTTTAAAACATTTTTTCATCATTACAAAAAATCTTAGATTGAAGCCAGAGATATAAAAAAAAAGCTTCTTGCTCCCCTATGAGCTAAAGATGGGCATTTTACATTTTGTTTGAAGAAATTCTAAAAAAAATTGGACTGCATATGAATAGTTGTTCTTTATATTTATATTTAGGCTGACATTACACTGACCCACTATTTCTGAAAAAGACACTAGGTCAGAGGATCAGAACAGAGTCCTAGATAGCAGTAGGAGGTTCAAAATATGGAATTGCAGATAATTGCAAATACCTACCTGACTGCTATATCACTACTTGGCCAGTTAACCTACAAAGCTAATTTGTAGCTAATTCAGTGTCTTGATGGGAAATATGTCCCGATTATTCAAAAATTCCTATATTAGTTGTTACTAGCATATTCCTATCTTCCACTGCATTTTCAGTGTTCAGTCAGTTAACATTAATTCACACAACTAACTAGGAATATCCCTGAGGTTCTCTTTCATTCCTTGTAATTAGACTTTTCTTTTTTTTTAATAAGTTTTATTGAATTTTAAAATACATATTAAAAGTTAATACAAAGAAAGAAATAGAAATACAAAGTAAAAAAAAAGAAAAGAAAAAGTGAAGTCAAAAAATAACAAAGAAAATATAGAAAATAGATGTCCTCCAATTTATCCTTGAACTTTAAGCACAACAATTAACTTTAAATGTTAGTCCTTCATATAATACACAGGAACTTTTCTTTGTCATATACCCTATGATTTCTATAATCCAATCTTCTGTTCTTCATATAGGTTTCGCCTTTCTTGATATCTTCCAACAATCCATCTTTGGTTTCTACTCCTTGGAATAGTAATCAAATGTTCATTGTTGCATCAATTAAATGTTTTCCATTTGCTCTTTCCATTTTTACATCTATATTTATATCTTCAATAAAATCCAGTTAGTGTAACAAATAAAGGCCTTATCTACTTCTAATAAAATACAATATATTCTGTTCATATTATGACTATATATTCCATTAATACATAACCTAACATATTACATACAACATATTCATACATTTGTTGTTTATTCGTTCAGTCGTTTCCGACTCTTCGTGACCTCATGGACCAGTCCACGCCAGAGCTTTCTGTCGGCCGTCACCATCCCCAGCTCCCCAATGGTTGAGTCCGTCACCTCCAGAATACCATCCATCCATCTTGCCCTTGGTCGGCCCCTCTTCCTTTTGCCTTCCACTTTCCCTAGCATCAGCTTCTTCTCCAGGGTATCCTGTCTTCTCATTATGTGGCCAAAGTACTTCAGTTTTGCCTTTAATATCATTCCCTCAAGTGAGCAGTCTGGCCTGATTTCCTGGAGTATGGACTGGTTTGATCTTCTTGCAGTCCAAGGCACTCTCAGAATTTTCCTCCAACACCACAGTTCAAAAGCATCTATCTTCCTTCGCTCAGCCTTCCTTATGGTCCAGCTCTCGCAGCCATAGGTTACTACAGGGAATACCATTGCTTTAACTATGCGGACCTTTGTTGTCAATGTGATGTCTCTGCTCTTAACTATTTTATCAAGATTTGCCATTGCTCTCCTCCCAAGAAGTAGACGTCTTCTGATTTCCTGGCTGCAGTCAGCGTCTGCAGTAATCTTTGCGCCTAGAAATACAAAGTCTGTCACTGCCTCCACTTTTTCTCCCTCTATTTGCCAGTCATCAATCAAGCTCGTTGCCATAATCTTGGTTTTTTTGAGGTTTAACTGCAACCCAGCTTTTGCACTTTCTTCTTTCACCTTCGTCATAAGGCTCCTCAACTCCTCCTCGCTTTCAGCCATCAAAGTGGTATCATCTGCATATCTGAGATTGTTAATGTTTCTTCCAGCGATTTTAACTCCAGCCTTGGATTCCTCAAGCCCAGCATGTCGCATGATGTGTTCTGCGTACAGGTTGAATAGGTAGGGTGAGAGTATACAACCCTGCCGTACTCCTTTCCCAATCTTAAACCAGTCTGTTGTTCCGTGCTCTGTTCTTACCGTTGCTACTTGGTCGTTATACAGATTCCTCAGGAGGCAGACAAGATGACTTGGTATCCCCATACCACCAAGAACTTGCCACAATTTGTTATGATCCACACAGTCAAAGGCTTTAGAATAGTCAATAAAACAGAAATAGATGTTTTTCTGAAATTCCCTGGCTTTCTCCATTATCCAGCGGATATTGGCAATTTGGTCTCTAGTTCCTCTGCCTTTTCTAAACCCAGCTTGTACATCTGGCAATTCTCGCTCCATGAATTGCTGGAGTCTACCTTGCAAGATCTTGAGCATTACCTTACTGGCATGTGAAATAAGTGCCACTGTTCGATAGTTTGAACATTCTTTAGTGCTTCCCTTTTTTGGTATGGGGATATAAGTTGATTTTTTCCAATCTGATGGCCATTCTTGTGTTTTCCAAATTTGCTGGCATATGGCATGCATCACCTTGACAGCATCATCTTGCAAGATTTTAAACAGTTCAGCTGGGATACCGTCGTCTCCTGCTGCCTTGTTATTAGCAATGCTTCTTAAGGCCCATTCAACCTCACTCTTCAGGATGTCTGGCTCTAACTCACTGACCACACCGTCAAAGCTATCTCCAATATTATTATCCTTCCTATACAGATCTTCCGTATATTCTTGCCACCTTTTCTTGATCTCTTCTGCTTCTGTTAGGTCCTTACCATCTTTGTTTTTGATCATACCCATTTTTGCCTGGAATTTACCTCCGATGTTTCTAATTTTCTGGAAGAGGTCTCTTGTCCTTCCTATTCTATTGTCTTCTTCCACTTCTGCACATTGCTTGTTTAAAAATAATTCCTTATCTCTTCTGGCTAACCTCTGGAATTTTGCATTTAATTGGGCATATCTCCCCCTGTCACTGTTGCCTTTTGCTTTCCTTCTTTCTTGGGCTACTTCCAGTGTCTCAGCAGACAGCCATCTTGCCTTCTTGGTTTTCTTTTTCTTTGGGATGTTTTTTGTTGCCGCCTCCTGAACAATGTTGCGAACTTCTGTCCATAGTTCTTCCGGGACCCTATCTACTAAATCTAGTCCCTTAAATCTATTCTTCACCTCCACTGCATATTCCTTAGGAATATTAGTGAGCTCATATCTAACTGATCTGTGGGTCTTCCCTATTCTCTTTAGTCTGATTCTAAATTTTGCAATAAGAAGTTCGTGATCTGAACTACAGTCAGCTCCAGGTCTTGTTTTTACCGACTGTATAGATGTCCGCCACCTTTGGCTGCAAAGGATGTAGTCAATCTGATTTCGGTGTCGACCATCTGGTGAAGTCCATGTATAAAGTCGTCTTTTAGGTTGTTGGAAGAGAGTGTTTGTTATGCACAGTGAGTTGTCTTGGCAAAATTCTATCAGCCTATGTCCTGCTTCATTTTGTTCTCCCAGACCATGCTTGCCTGTAATTCCAGGTGTCGTCTGACTACCCACCTTAGCATTCCAGTCTCCTGTAATGAAAATAACATCTCTTTTTGGTGTATTATCCAGTAGGTGCTGCAGATCCTCATAGAACTGATCTACGTCTGCTTCTTCAGCATCTGTGGTTGGGGCGTATATTTGGATCACTGTGATGTTAAATGGCTTACCCTGAATTCGAATTGAGATCATTCTATCGTTTTTTGGATTGTATCCAAGCACTGCTTTAGCCACTTTATTATTAATTATGAAGGCTACTCCATTTCTTCTGTGGTCCTCTTGTCCACAGTAGTAGATCTGGTGGTCATCTGATGTGAAGTGGCCCATCCCAGTCCATTTCAGTTCACTGACACCTAAAATGTCTATATTTAATCTTGACATCTCATCAATAACCACATCCAATTTGCCCTGGCTCATAGATCTTACATTCCAGGTTCCTATGGTGTGTTGATCTTTAGAACATCGGATTCGTCGTTCACCACCAGCACCGTCGGCCGCTAGCCGTCCTTTCGGCTTTGAGCTAGCTGCGTCATCACATCTGGGGCTAGTTGAACGTATCCTCTGTTCCTCCCCAGTAGCATTTTGACCATCTTCCGACCTGGGAGTCCCATCTTCCGATGGTATACCGACATATCTTTGGTTGTACTGATCCATTTAGTTTTCATGGCAAGAATACTGGGGTGGGTTGCCATTACCTTCCCCAGGGATCGTATTTAGTCTGACCTCTCTGCCACGACCTTCCCGTCTTGGGTGTCCCTTCACGGTTTAGCTCATGGTTTCATTGAGGTGCTCAAGCTCCAGCACCACGACAAGGTAACGATCTCCTTTGCTGGAGATTCATACATAACATCCTGTAATAACCCACATTCTAATTCCAATTCATCATCTCATTGTCTTCTCATAAATGTATCTCCAGAAAGAGTAATCTATAATACCAACTTATATTTATATTTATAATCTTGTATCTTACACTTAGAATATCATATTTTTATGCATCTATACAGTTTCTCATATCTGCTCTCACTCTGTGTACAATCCAGATCCGCATTTTCATTAACCTTGTATTCCAGAACAACATCAATAAATCTCCTGTTTAGGTTATGCCAATATCACAATATGCAACTTGTTTATTTCTGTAACTCATTTGGGATGTCAAAATGTTTATTTTACCATATCTATCAATTTCCATGTTAAAATCTTCCTGTCTCAGCTGCCACAATGTGTTTATGACCAAACGTTTAATAGACCACTTCCTGTAAAATATCATAATCTTCTTCTGTACCAATACATTCAAAATCCTCTTTCCCTGTTTCTCTACTGGTTCGAAAGGTCTTCCCTCTATTTCTAAATCTGTCCCTTGTATCTTCTGTTCCTGAGCCACCAGTACTATAAATATACGTTCTATGGATTTCTTAATTTGCAAAAATTTTTTGCTGGTTTCTTTCTTAAAATCCTGAAGTGCTGTGAGAAATGCCATTTTCACCTACACCCCCCTTCCAAGCCGTAATCAGCTGCCGTAGACAAAACAAAAATTTTTCCCAGGGAACAGGGAAGGGAGTAAGGAACAGCTGTTCTATTATTGTCAATGATGTCTATTTATTTAAGTGAAAAAAGCTTTTAAAATAAAAAATGAAAAATTTCACAGAGCAGTATTTCAAACAGTTTGTAAAAGGAAAGATGAAAATAGATTCCAAGTGAGAGAAAGTCCGTTCTAAAAAAAAATAGAAAAATAAGAAGGAAAAGAGGCACACATTCTCTATACTTTATTCTTTATTCTTCTTTATTCTTCAGGCTGCAAGCTGCTTAACCCAAACAAACAATTTCTCAAAAGTCAATTAATTTGTCGAGTGAAAAATACCAACAAAGTCTCTTAAGTCCCAATTTCTCTGATACAAAAGAGAGACAAAAAAATACAAACTTGTTCACTATGTTGCCAAAATAAAATCTATCAAACTTCCACCAAAATCAATTATAGCAAAGAAAACACAAAATTAGCCAACATTTTAAACAAAGTCCAAAGATAAATTTTAGATAATAAAAATGTTCTAATCTAAAAAAGAAAACTAATATAAAGTGATCTAAAAGCTGGCTGTCGCTCTTGTGTCTCCCAAAGAGACTTACATTCCCTGCAGAGGTAGGATCCTCCTTCGGCCATTCCACTGCATTCACCCCCGTTCTTCCCCGCGGTGGAAACAACAAAGAAAAACAGGAGTGGGCAATTCCAATGGCTCTGTGAGCAATCTTCTGGTTCCCCCCTCTCCAGGGGGAAGCTTCAGTGGTCTACAAATTCTGTAGAACCCTGCAAACAAGGTAGAAAGTCAGCCAGGTCTCAGAGCTCTGAGAAACTCTGACTTGTCGAGGTGCCAGCTAGGCTTGGAGTTCGACTTAACCATACTTTCAACTGGGAAACTGTGAGCATCTTAAACCAAGCCAAGTCCAAAAACGCTAGAGAATTCCTGGAAGCTTGACACTCAGACAAAGCAGCCATCAACAGACACATAGAGGTAAACAACGTTTACATACCATTCATAAGAGACAATAGAAAAGCCAGAAGACCAGAACACCTCCTTGCCAGCAATCATCACCCAGATATGCAAAGATTAACACCAGGATTAGCACCAGAGGAATAATCAAACAGCACAGTTTGATTATTGGCAGTCTTGCCAGGTGCCGACCGTAAGGGGGGTGCGCAACCGTTCCGCACCTTCCCTCCATCTCATCATTGCTGCTCTCCTCTCCGGTAGACCAGCGGACCTCTGCTCTGGCTTCCATCTCTGCAGTGCCATCCGTCACTCCCAGGCTCAGTGTCCACAGCAACTGCTCAACTGTCCCCTTTAGATTCGAAATCTGCCATCTCATGGAATTCATATCTCTTTCCATTTCCTCTGCTTGTGTATCCGGTACTGGTGAGAGGTGACGGGAGTCTTTTCTTCGTGTCGTCCCCCACCAATCCAGATCCCTCTCCGTGCTGTACCCCACCCCTAGGACCCAGGTAGGGTTGGATACCTTCACCTTTCAGGGTCAGGATTCATCTTTGAGGTTAGGAAGAGCCCATAGCCTAGTCCCCTGTGCTCCTGGCCACGCTCTGGCTCTCTAGTTGGTGGTGCTCTCTGGAACCTTGGATTTCCGCTCTTCCTCTTCACTATCGATCTCCGAGGTTTCCGACCTCTCCCCTTTAACTCGTTGGGATGTTCTCCTGAGTCAAGTTCTGCTCTTGGTACTTCTGTATCCGAGGAAAGCATCTCCCCGCTCCGAGCATCCCATTGCACTCTGGTAGGAAGCTTCCTCCATCTCGAGTTCCATGTCTTCCTCTCCTCCTGCGGGAGACATCTGCTGACCCTCTTCAGTAGATAAGGGGTTTCCGAGTAGGGTAGTTATGATTGATTCGAGTCTTTTTGTCATGCTCTTGATCCTTTAGTTATTAATCAGAAACTCCAGACACAAGCCATTAAGGATATGAAGAGTTCTTTATTAAAGCTAGAGATCCATAACACATTAAAGACTCGAATGAATGAAGGTTGTGTAAACCAACAATTAAAACCTTCAAGGTTCTCGCGTGAGTTGACAGCCCCTCCCTTCACTTCCCAATTCCTCGATCTTCCCAGCCCCAAATCAACTAACAAGGTGCTAGCGTTCTTTGATCTATCCTTGGTGCTGAACTGCTAGACACCATACTTGCATCAGCATAATTTGTGGTTCCGTGAATACACCAAAATTCCACTACAAGCATTCTCACCTACTCCACAAGTCTGGTGAGTGTCCACTTCAAAGTAGACTGGCAGGATGTACCTCCTTCCTGTCTCCATGGCAGAATATCACATCCTGACAACAACCTTGTCTTACTCCTTTGCCAACCTGGAGCCATGTTCCATCTAAACTGTCATTTCTTGTCCTGTATATAGGTTTCTCATGAAGATAGTGAGATATTCTGAGGTTCCCATTTTCCTAAGGATATTCTATGGCTTGACACAGTCAGCACAATCAAACACCTTTCTATAACCAGTGAAGCAAATATTGTCTTATTTTGGTATCGTTTTAGTCTCGTTTCTTTGGTATAACTACTGACCTCTTCCAGTCTATGTAGGCTGACCTCTTCCAATCTGTCATCCACATTCTCCAGATTTGCTGGCATTGTTTGGTTAGAATGTTTACTAATTCTTCTGTTGCCATATTTCTGTGGGTATTCCATCCATTCCTGTAGCCTTGGTAATGATTGGACTGCTAATTTCATCTTTTAATACTAGAGGGTCTTGTGAATAGAGGATATCTTCTAAGGTATATCTAAGATATTGGATGTTAATATCTCTTCTGTACAGAATTTCAGTATACTCCATCCATCTTATCTGATCCCCTTTAAAGCAGTTACCATCTGTCCATCAGCATCCTTTAGCATACAAGTAGTCCTCGGGTTACAACCACTCATTCAGCAACTGTTCAAAGTTGCGACTGGTCCACGAAGTTGAGGCTGTCACAGCGTCCCCATGGTCATGTGATTGCGATTCAGGTGCTTGGCAACCAGCTTGCAATTACAAGTGTCCCGTGGTCATGTGATCACCATTTCCTAAAAGCAAAGTCAATGGGGAAGTCAGCAGGAGGTCACAAGTCACTCCCACATTTTCATTTGCCCACCCACCCACGGCACCTGCCTACCCGCCCACACTTCATAGCACCTGCCCATGGCAGCCACCCACCCACGCTCCATAGCGCCTGCCTGCAGCACCCACGCACCCATCTGCTGTCTGTAGCGCCTGCCTGCAGCACCCGCCCACCTGCCCGTAGCATCCATGCACCTGCCCACACTCCATAGTGCCTGCCCATGGCACCCACCTACCCATCCATGCTCCATAGCGCCTGCCCATAGCACCTGCCCACCTGCCCGCAGCACCCACCTACCTGCCCACACTCCATAGCACCATACAGTCCAATTACATTTTCCTCATTATTTCCAACTTTGTATTCCACTCTCCAGCCACAAGCAGCACATGTTCTTGCTTGCATGTTCTTTTGACCATAAAACTCATAAACCACCTCTTTTTCTGCATTAGTAGGTTGGAGCATAAACTTGGATAACCATTATAATTAAAAGGTTGTCTACAAATTCTAATTGGTATTATTTGGCCATTGACTGCATTGTATCCCAGTACTGTCTTTGCTATATTCTTTGTTTTTGGTGTCTTGAGTAGTAAACAGTATGCTTTTTTTTCTGACTGAAAGTGTCAAATTCCAGACCATTTCAATTCACTGAAGCTGGGATTTCAATGTGTAGTCCATTCATTTCATGTTGAACTTTCCCATGTTCATGCTTCTTATGTTCCACCCATGTCCCACTGCTTTTTCTTGCATGGTAAGATCAGCAACTAGATATCCCAAAGAGTTTAATTAAGCTTTCATAAATACCATTAATACAGCAAATCAGTAGAGTGTTAAGCGCCATCTGAGCTGAAGGGCCTCTGGCACTATATTGTCACCAATCGAAGAGAATATTTGTAGCTCAGGGTTGAACTGTGTAGTCCTTGGTGCTTTCTGAGCCTTGCTGTTTTCTTGCAGGCGTTTCATTGCCAGGCTAGGCAACATCTTCAGTGCGAAAAGGGAGTGGGATTTGCTCTCTGTTTATATGCCATGGCTTTTTTTTTAAAAAAAAAAGCCAAAGATTTACTTGAGGACAAAGAAACCTACACCCCAGTAAACACCAATCCCATACAGAAACTGGACAACCAGGTGAAAAGAATCCTCAACGACTTAACCAAGAAAGGTCAAATCACAGAAGAAGAACAGAGGCAGATGAAAAGCTGTGGACCCATCATCCCACGCTTCTACGGACGCCCCAAAATACACAAGCCCGACATACCACTCGGTCCAATTGTATCATTACCAGGGACCCCCACATACAACATAGCTAAAGAACTTACAAGAAAACTTGGGCATCTCACAGAGGAGAGCGAATACTCTATCAACTCCCCACTACAGTGCCTCCAGAAAATCAAAGACCTAAAAATAGATGAAGATGAAATTATGGTGTCATTTGATGTCACTGCACTCTTTACATCCATATACCAAGCACTAGCAATTGAATCCATGGCAGCAGTTCTACATAACACACCTGACCTAACTAGATACACCAAGGTCAAAATACCCAGAATCACGGATACCTCTGCCTCACCACCTACTTTCAGTTTGATGGACAAATATACTGTACCAACAAATCAAAGGAACACCTATGGGATCACCACTCTCAGGACTCATAGCAGAGATTATGTCTAGAAAGGATAGCACTCCCACGCATACAACCCAAAGTATGGATCCGGTATGTAGATGACACCTTTGTCATAATAAAAAAGGATCAACTGGAAGAAACACATGAAACCATCAACAACATCTTCAAAGGAATAAAATTCACAAGGGAAGAAGAAAACAACAACACACTACCCTTCTTGGACATCCTCATCAGTAGAGGAAATGATGGCATCCTAGAAACCCAATTCTACCAGGAACCTACCCACACTAACCAAGTACTCCACTACCAAAGCAATAATCCAACCTCCCACAAGAGGAGCTGTGTACGAACACTATTCAGACGAGCACAAATGCACTGCAGCAACCCAAAACACCAGAAAAAGGAAACAGACCACTTATATAGCATCTTCCAGCAAAATGGATACCCACGCAACTTTATCAAAAAGTGCCTGACCACTCAACCCACCACAGCAAAACCAACAAAAGTTATGAAAAGGATTACACTGCCATACATCAGAAACATCTCAGAAACTACTAATAGACTGTTACAACCACACGGCATCACCGTAGCACACAAACCAACCAAAACCCTTCAGAACATCATAAGTAACCCAAAAGACCCAGTAGCCCAAGAAGAAAAAAAAGGAGTTATCTACAACATACAGTGTAAGGACTGTAACAGCCACTATGTAGGACAGACCGGCAGAAGACTAGCAGAACACATCCATGAACACCAACTAGCAGTCAGAAGACACTATGAAAACTCCTTAATCTCACAACACATGGACAGACTTAACCATACTTTCTTTTTTTTTTCTCATAAGTTTTATTGAATTTTAAAATACATATTAAAAGTTAATACAAAGAAAGAAATAGAAATACAAAGTAAGAAAAAAGGAAAGAAAAAGTGAAGTCAAAAAAATAACAAACAAAGAAAATATAGAAAATAGATGTCCTCCAATTTATCCTTGAACTTTAAGTACAATAATTAACTTTAAATGTTAGTCCTTCATACAATACACAGGAACTTTTCTTTGTCATATACCCTATGATTTCTATAATCCAATCCTCTGTTCTTCATATAGGTTTCACCTTTCTTGATATCTTCCAACAATCCATCTCTGGTTTCTACTCCTTGGAATAGTAATCAAATGTTCATTGCTGCATCAATTAAATGTTTTCCATTTGCTCTTTCCATTTTTGCATCTATATTTATATCTTCACTCACGCGCTGGATCGTCACCTTGTTGTGGTGAGTGGGCTTGTGTGTTCCCAATGAACCCTGTGAGCGAAGCCGTCGGGAGTCATGTACTCCTGGCAGGGTCACCCATGGCGGTAAGGTCCAGGGGGAGGAACCAGACAAAGAACGATCCAAGAAAGTCCTCAACGGCAGAACAGGCGGAAGATAAGGTGTATTGTTACAACGTCTGCGAAGGCGGATGAAGGCTGCAGCAGACAAAAGGTCACCAATCGTCATGGTATCCATGCCATTGGATTAGAGCCTTTTTCTGTGAAGGTTGTGTGCTGATCGTTGTGCACCGATCTCCACACATAAAACAAATTCACGCACAGGCGTCTTCCAACCACACCAAACCCAAAACAACCAAAACTCCCATGGCGACTGACGAATGGCAACGGGGGCAGGACTGTGAAATCCAGAAGCTCCTAGTCATGGACCAGCACATGGGCGGTGGATACGGATTCAGTCGCCCTGACTCAAGGATCGAGGCAGTTGAGTAGTTCGGCAGCTGTATCCACGACTGAGCAGCCCTATTTAGGATCCACTCTGCTCACCCCATATGGGGAGGGGGCTAGAAAAGGTGCCCTAAACATAGTCTGCCTCATTTTCTCCCTGACTGGATTACCGCGACCAGTGGGGTCACCATCTAGCGGTCGTAAAAAACACATGAATTTTGGAACGTGGAATATACGGACACTGCATGACAATATGGATAGTGAACGACCTGAACGTAGGACTGCCATTATTGCAAGGGAGCTGAGACGTTTTAATATTGATATAGCAGCACTCCAAGAAACTCGAAGAGCAGGAGAAGGACAGTTGAAGGAAGAAAAAGGAGGTTATACCTTCTTTTGGAAAGGACTGCCTGAACAAGAACGACGAATACATGGGGTAGGCTTTGCTATCAAAAACGACCTTGTGAAGCTCTTGTCAGAAGTTCCCACTGGGATTAACGAACGACTCTCAACTCTGCGAATAAAACTCGCCAAAAACCAACAGGCAACTATCCTAAGTGCTTACGCACCAACACTAGATGCAGATGAGGATATCAAGGAAAAATTTTATACCCAGCTGGACACCATCTTATCAGAGATACCAAAGGAGGATAAAATTATCCTCCTGGGCGATTTCAATGCAAGAGTTGGGCGTGATTTTGATTTGTGGCCAGGGATCATTGGGAAAGAAGGAGTTGACAACAGCAACACGAATGGAATCTTACTTCTGACTAAATGTGCAGAGCATAACCTTGTCATTACTAACACACTCTTTCGCCAGAAAAATAAATTTGAAACATCATGGAAGCACCCACAGTCGAAGCACTGGCATCTTTTAGATTATGTAATTGTCCGTGCTAGAGATCGCCGTGATGTACTTCTCACCAGAGCCATGACGAGCACCGATGACTGCTGGACAGACCATCGATTAATTCGATCCACGATGGCCATAAAGATTGTCCCTCATCGTAGCTCCAAGGAAGAAAACCAAGGCGTAAAATGAATACCCTGGCCCTTCAAGATCCTATTAAACGAGCTTGCTTTCAATCAACTCTCAAGGAACATCTGCCTATGGAACTTCCTGAAAATGTTAAGGAACACTGGATTAAATTGAAGACTTCTATTATTTCAGCCTGTGAACAAACTATCGGATACCAGACTAAGAGACATCAGGACTGGTTTGATGAGAACGATAGTGAGATTGAACATATTATTGACAAGAAAAGGAAAGCCTTCCAGATATGGCAAAAAGATATTAACTGTGCCATTAAGAAAAAAATCTACGCCAGTGCAAAGGCAGAAGTCCAAAGAAGAACTAGAGAACTTAAGAACATATGGTGGATAAAAAAAGCCCAAGAAACCCAACATTTTGCAGATGCTCATGATGCACGGGGCTTTTTTAATGCCATAAAGGCCATCTATGGACCAACAAACCATGGTACAAATCCCTTACGCTCAGTAGATGGTGCTAAACTTCTAAAGGACAAAGAGTCTATTGCACTGCGCTGGAAAGAGCATTACTACAATCTCCTTAATCGTCACTCTACTGTGGCTGATGAAGTCTTCTTGCAAATCCTGCAAAAACAAATAAGAAATGAGCTTGCAGTACCCCCTAGTTTGGAGGAAGTCAGTAAAGCCACTAAACAAATGAAAAATAACAAAGCTAGTGGACCTGATGGGATTCCTGCTGAAGTCTTTAAAGAAGGCGGGCCTGAACTTACACAACAACTTCATAAGCTCATTGAAAAAATCTGGATGAGGGAGGAGATTCCAGCAGACTTTAGGGATGCCATAATTATCACTCTCTTTAAAAAGGGTGATAGAACAGACTGTGGAAACTATCGAGGCATCTCCCTTCTAGCCACAGCAGGCAAAATCCTGGCAAAGATCATTGCAAACCGTCTCCTATCTGTATCAGAAGACATCCTCCCTGAAACGCAAAATGGCTTCCGCCCTTCCAGGGGAACAGTGGATATGATCTTCACTGCACGACAGCTTCAAGAAAAATGCAAGGAGCAAAACCGCCCTCTGTACATGGCGTTTATTGATCTGACTAAAGCTTTTGATACTGTAAATCGTACTGCTCTCTGGACCATCCTTCTGAAAATCGGATGCCCTGATAAATTTGTGAACATCTTGCGGTTACTCCATGACGACATGATGGCAACAATCCTGAATAACAATGGCTCTCAAAGCGATCCATTTAAAGTGGAATCCGGTGTTAAACAGGGATGTGTTATTGCTCCAACCTTATTCGCTATCTTCATCGCTATGATTATGCACCTTGTTGAAGAGAAACTTCCTACTGGTGTAGAAATTATATATCGAACAGATGGAAAGCTTTTTAATCTTAGTAGGCTGAAAGCAAAAAATAAGGTAATTGCAACTTCTGTTATAGAACTTCAATATGCTGATGATAACGTAGTCTGTGCACACTCTGAGGAAGATCTTCAAACTATCCTAAACATCTTTGCAGAAGCATATGAAAAACTCGGCCTCTCGATTAACATTAAAAAAACCAAAGTGCTTTACCAGCAAGTTCGAACCAATCCCTCCGCAGCGCCATCAATCCAGCTTAAAGGTGTGTCACTAGAAAATGTCGATCACTTTTCTTATCTCGGCAGCCATCTATCTACAAAAGCCGACATTGACGCTGAAATTCAGCATCGCCTGAGCTCTGCGAGTGTAGCTTTCTCCCGAATGAAGCGTAGAGTGTTTGAGGATCGGGACATTCGCAGGGAGACCAAAATGCTTGTTTACAAAGCCATTGTACTACCAACCCTTCTGTACGCCTGTGAAACATGGATCCTCTACAAACGCCACCTCCAACTTCTTGAAAGATTCCATCAACACTGCCTCCGAAAAATTCTGCAAATTACTTGGGAAGATAGGCGGACTAATGTTAGCGTATTAGAAGAAGCGAAAACCACCAGCATTGAAACAATGATCATCCAACATCAACTTCGCTGGACCGGTCATGTTGTTTGAATGCCTGACCATCGTCTTCCAAAGCAGCTACTTTACTCCCAACTTAAGAATGGAAAACGGAATATTGGTGGACAGCAAAAGAGATTCAAAGATACTCTCAAAGCTAATTTAAAAAAATGTAATATCAGCATTGAGAACTGGGAAGCCCTAACTTATGAGCGTTTCAATTGGAGGTCATCCTTTATTAATGGCGCTATGGACTTTGAAGAAGCACGAGTACAGGGCGAAAAGGAGAAAAGAGCTAAAAGGAAGGAACGTCAGGCAAACCCTCATCATGACCATCTCCCACCCGGAAACCTATGCCCTCATTGTGGGAGGTTGTGCGGATCCAGAATTGGCCTTTATAGCCACTTACGGATCCACCGTTAAAATTTTACCTTTGGAAGGCAATCTTACTCGGCTACGAGTGATCGCCAATGAATGATATATCTTCAATAAAATCCAATTAGTGTAACAAATAAAGGCCTTATCTACTTCTAAAAAAATACAATATATTCTGTTCATATTATGACTATATATTCCATTAATACATAACCTAACATATTACATAACATAATACATAATATAGCAAGAATACAAAACCTAACATAACATATAACCTAATACATATTATACCAATTCTTATAATAATCATACAACATATTCATACATAATATCATCCTGTAATAACCTTCATTCTAATTCCATCTCATCATCTCATTATCTTCTCATTCTTATAATTCTTATAATATTCATACGTACATATTCATACATAATATTGTAAGAATATGTCATCTTATAATAACATTAATTCTAATTCTAATTCCATCTCATCATCCCATTATCTTCTTATATATATATCTCCAAAAAGGAAAAATAAGCCATAACATCAACCTCCATTTATATTTATAATCCTATATCTCCACCATCCATCTTCAATTTCCACTCCTTGGGAAAATGTCCATCAGAACTGAATACAAAACCTAACATAACATATAACCTAATACATAATATACCAATTCTTATAATAATCATACAACATATTCATACATAATATCATCCTGTAATAACCTTCATTCTAATTCCATCTCATCATCTCATTGTCTTCTCATAAATGTATCTCCAGAAAGAGTAATCTATAATATCAACTTATATTTATATTTATAATCTTGTATCTTACACTTAGAATATCATATTTTTATGCATCCATACAGTTTCTCATATCTGCTCTCACTCTGTGTACAATCCAGATCCGCGTTTTCATTAACCTTGTGTCCCAGATCAACATCAATAAATCTCCTGTTTAGGTTATGCCAAGATCACAATATGCAACTTGTTTTATTCTGTAACTCATGTGGGATGTCAAAATGTTTATTTTACCATATCTATTAATTTGCATGTTAAAATCTTCCTGTCTCAGCTGCCACAATGTGTTTATGCCCAAACGTTTAATAGACCACTTCCTGTAAAATATCATAATCTTCTTCTGTACCAATACATTCAAAATCCTCTTTCCCTGTTTCTCTACTGGTTCAAGAGATCTTCCCTCTGTTTCTAAATCTGTCCCTTGTATCTTCTGTTCCTGAGCCACCAAAACTATAAATATACTTTCTATGGATTTCTTAATTTGTGAAAAAGCTTCGCTGATTTCTTTCTTAAAATCCTGAAGTGCTGTAAGAAATGCCATTCTCACCTACACCCCCCTTTTCAGGCCGTTGTAGTCAAAACAAGAATTTTCCCAGGGAGCAGGGAACAGCTGTTCTATTATTATCAGCGATGTCTGTTTCTTTAAGTGAAGAAAACTTTTAAAATAAAAGATGAAAAATTCCACAGAGCAGTATTTCAAACAGTTTATAAAAGGAAAAATAAAAATAAATTCCAAGTGAGACAAAGTCCGTTCTAAAAAAAAGTAGAAAAATAAGAAGGAAAAGAGGCACACATTCTCTATACTTTATTCTTTATTCTTCTTTATTCTTCAGGCTGCAAGCTGCTTAACCCAAACTAACAATTTCTCAAAAGTCAATTAATTTGTCGAGTGAAAAATACCAACAAAGTCTCTTAAGTTCCAATTTCTCTGATACAAAAGAAAGGCAAAAAAAAAATACAAACTTGTTCATTATGTTGCCAAAATAAAATCTATCAAACTTCCACCAAAATTAATTATAGCATAGAAAACACAAAATTAGCCAACATTTTAAGCAAAGTCCAAAGATAAATTTTAGATAATAAAAATGTTCTAATCTAAAAAAGAAAACTAATATAAAGTGATCTAAAAGCTGGCTGTCGCTCTTGTGTCTCCCAAAGAGACTTACGTTCCCTGCAGAGCTAGGATCCTCCTTCGGCCATTCCACTGCATTCACCCCTGTTCTTCTCCGCGGTGGAAACTACAAAGAAAAACAGGAGTGGGCAATTCCAATGGCTCTGTGAGCAATCTTCTGGTTCCCCCATCTCCAGGGGGAAGCTTCAGTGGTCTACAAATTCTGTAGACCCTGCAAACAAGGTAGAAAGTCAGCCAGGTCTCAGAGCTCTGAGAAACTCTGACTTGTCGAGGTGCCAGCTAGGCTTGGAGTTCGACTTAACCATACTTTCAACTGGGAAACTGTGAGCATCTTAAACCAAGCCAAGTCCAAAAACGCTAGAGAATTCCTGGAAGCTTGACACTCAGACAAAGCAGCCATCAACAGACACATAGAGGTAAACAACGTTTACATACCATTCATAAGAGACAATAGAAAAGCCAGAAGACCAGAACACCTCCTTGCCAGCAATCATCACCCAGATATGCAAAGATTAACACCAGGATTAGCACCAGAGGAATAATCAAACAGCACAATATACCCTAATCAAGGAACTATTAACTCAGTCAATCAACCAAGCAGCAAACAACAGCCCAATCAAGGAACTCCTAAGGAGAGAACAACACCTCCACCAACACAAGCAGGACAAGCCATGGTATATAAACAGAGAGCAAGTCCCACTCCCTTTTTGCACTGAAGATGTTGCCTAGCCTGGCAATGAAACGTCTGCAAGAAAACAACAAGGCTTAGAGAGCACCAAGGACTACACTATATTGTCAATCACTTTGTATTGCCTAACCATGTCTTTTTCTTGATAAAATACTGAAGTGGTTTACCATTGCCTTCTCCCAGGCAGTATGAAATGATGCCTTTGCCACTGTCACTAAAATGATCATACACCTCCAACATCTTTCTGTATCACTGCTGCCCAATATATGTACCTACTTGCTTTAGCTAAACAACTAGGATGACATTCATGCCTTAGGTTATCCTGCTGGGAGTATATACACTTGGCGTACACTCCTGGCATTCTCCACTCTTCCCTCCTAAGAACTCACCACCCCACTGTGGTGAGGCAGCATAGCAGGACTTGAGGGAGATTTATACAGCTACTGATCAGGATATGTGGCTCAGCTCAGGTCCAATATCAACTTAGCATTTACCTGGCTTCTAATTCTGTTCCTCATGAGCATTTCCAAGAACTCCTGCTAGGTATCACCATACTATGCCCATGTTTTTTTTATTTATAACTCAGATCTTGGCGATCTGACTATAGCCAACATCATCCAAGGATCTAGGATCCAAGGAAGTAAAATCATTTGTGTATCTTCTGCTCTGAATTAAGATAATGAAAAATTTTACATTTCAACTTGTTTCCTTTTTTCTTCCAAGATATACAACTTTAACTGTTATTAAACTGGCTTACCTCAGAATGTCCCCTAAAAAAAATCAAAAGTTTTCTCAACATCCAAGGGGATAGGAACTGTGTAATTTTATTATAGGTAGTCCTCACTTACTGACTGCAATTGGGACGGGCAACTCTGTCGCTAACTCCGTTCCGGCTGCGGTCATGAAGCAAATCACCCGCTGTCATTAGTGTGACATCACGTGGCTGCAACTTGCGACTTCCTACCAGCTTCCCCATTGACTTTGCTTGTCAGAAGCTGGCTGTGAAGGTCGCAAATGGCAATCACGTGACCGCAGGACACTGTGACCGTCATAAACCTGTCTCCCACCTCCCCTTTTTGGGGAAGGTGGTGGAGAAAGTGGTGGAATTACAGCTCCAGAGAATTCTGGATGATACGGATTATCTAGACCCCTTCCAGTCAGGATTCAGGCCGGGATATGGGGTAGAAACTGCATTGGTCGCACTTACTGATGATCTCTGGCGGGCGCGGGATGGAGGCAGTGCATCCATCCTGGCTCTTCTTGACCTCTCAGCGGCTTTCGATACCATCGACCATGGTATCCTTTTGGGACGGCTTAGGGAGTTGGGGGTGGGCGGCGTGGTTTTATGCTGGTTCACCTCCTTCCTCCAAGGCCGATCCCAATCGGTGGTAATAGGAGATGAGAGGTCCGACCCTCGGCCCCTACTTTGTGGGGTGCCGCAGGGTTCGGTTCTCTCCCCTCTCCTATTTAATATCTACATGAAACCGTTGGGTGAGATCATCCACCAACACGGGATGAGGTATCATCAATATGCTGATGATACTCAACTATATATCTCCATCCCGGGTGAGCTAAGTGATGCAGTGGCTGCCTTTTCTCAGTGTCTGAAGGCTGTGGGGGCCTGGATGGGGAACAACAGGCTTCAGCTGAACCCTGGTAAGACGGAGTGGCTGTGGATTGATGGTGCCTCGAGATCCAGGGAGTTGTCATCTTTAGATCTGGACGGGGTGGCACTACCCCGTTCAGACACAGTGCGGAACCTGGGTGTCCTTCTGGACTCACGACTCCTGCTTGAAGAGCAGGTGGCAGTCGTGGCCAGAAGGGCATTTGTACAACTTCGAGTTATGCGCCAGCTACACCCTTTCCTGGACCGAGACGCCCTCCGTACAGTCACTCATGCCCTGGTCATCTCCCATATAGACTATTGCAATGCACTCTACATGGGGCTACCCTTGAAGAGTATCCGGAAGCTTCAACTGGTCCAGAATGCGGCTGTGCGCGCAGTTATGGGTGCCCCAAGATCAGCACATGTGACACCTCTGCTGCGCGAGCTGCATTGGTTACCAGTTTGCTTCCGGGTCCAATTCAAGGTGTTGGTTGTCACCTTTAAAGCCCTACATGGCATGGAACCAGGTTACCTAAAGGACCGCCTCATCCCCAGAGCATCGACCCGCCCCACCCGGTTATGCAGAGAGGGCTTGCTACGGACCCCGTCTACAAGAGAATTCCATCTGACGGGGTCCAGGAGGCAGGCCTTCTCGGCAGTGGCACCCGCCCTCTGGAATATTCTGCCCCTGGAGGTGAGGCAAGCCCCCACACTTATGACCTTCCAGAAACCACTGAAGACCTGGCTCTGCCACCTCGCTTGGAATGGGGGGAGTAATAGCTCCTCTTGGGGTTGGCTTGCTCCGTAGAGTTCTTTTAAACTTAACATCAGAGCCTCTTGGGTCTTATATATTTAATTAATTTATATAGAGATATATTATGTATTGTATTTTATAAATTTTTATATGTTTTAATTGCTGGCTTTGTGTAAACTGCCCAGAGTCCCCTATGGAAATGGGGGGAGATGGGCGGTGATATAAGTTAGAAATATAAATATAAATAATAAATAAATAAATAAATAAATAAACAAACAAACAAACAAACAAACAAATAAATAAATAAATAAAATGCATGCATGCCGGTTGCCAAGCACCCGAATTGCGATCATGTGACTGCAGGGACACTGCAACGGCCACAAGTTTGAGGACTGCTTGTAAATCTCCTTTTTTCAACGCCATTGTAACTTGAACAGTCGCTGAATGAGCAGTCGGTAAGCGAGGAGTACCTGTACATCTAGTAAAAACTAACATTGGAACCTTGACAACCCAGTCAAGCCTGATTTTCCATTAGTGTCTCAAACATGAGAAACAATATAATATTACTTAATTTGCTTGAATCTAGTAGGTTGGGTTAGGTTAGGTTTCGTTTCGTTTCTAACTTTTTTTTCTATAATACTGCCTAATACAATTTAACAGCATGTTTTAATTTAATTTTTCATTTCTAATATTCTGTAAATATTAAAGTAACCAAAATATAAGAGAACAGTCCAAAACAATATAACTCAACATTCATTTATGGGTTATATACAGCACTTAGTTTGTCAAAAGAAGACTTATTACTGTTAGCGAAAGATAGATAATCTTTCTAGATCCAATGAAAATGTGATTCATCCCTCTAAGATGTCAGTATTTGAATTTTATCAGTGACTTTTTCCATAAGATCAATTGACCATACTTCACTGCGCCAATTATTCAACGATAGGTTATCTAGAAATTTCCATTTTTCAAATTTCTAATTTCTAAAATATACAGGCTTTTCCCCCTTGGAGCATTTGTTCATCCTGATCATAACTTTATTTTATCAAGAATAATCTTGATAATCATTATTTTTAATGTGATAGATTTTGCCTTCATGCCCTGAGGAATTTATCCTAAATAATATATCACATTGACATTAGTATGTCTGGAGCTGCTTGTAGTAAAGTTCAAGCTCCCAGGTAAGACTGATAATACAGGACAGAGCATCTCATATACTGAAACCAAGCAAGCCAAATTATGTTTTAGCGTAATATGTAAACAAGATCACAAAGAAAATGAATGGATTTTGAGCCCCATATGAGTAACACATTTAACTACCTGAATAGGAAAGATATTTCAGGATCTTCCTAACAATTGAACAATATCCATACAATTTCCATACAAGGCCAGATAAATTGGAAGTTATTTTGTGTGTTTGAGGAAAGAAGACTTCATTGTATATTTATGTATATTTGCTCAGGCTTCAGATTGTAACAGATATTACTCAACTGGGCAACTTTAAATTTAACATTTTTATTTACAGGGCAAGTATAAGGAAGTTCATGATAACTGAACTCCAGGTTTAGAAAAAGATGGGTTGCATTTACATTCCATGTTTTTTCTGATAAGAATCTCCCTTAGTTTTATCTATACAGCAGCAACCTGGTGAGGTAGGTTGAACTGAAGAGAGTGCTTGAACCACAAACCACGTAGTGAGCTCCTTGGTCAATTAGGAACTTGAAGCTTTGTCTTCCTGGTCCAAGTTAAACCAATAACCAACTATATTGCATCATCTCTCTCCTCTCTGAATCATAAAGAATGCATATTGAAATGAAATATTTGCATGATTGTGATGAGCATGTGTATATGAGATTCTGCGTGGCCTTCATGTCAATTTAACCCCTTCATTTTATGGACTAGTGCAGGGGTCGGCAAACTTTTTTATGCCAGGAGCCATTTTGACATGCTCGAGGACATTTTGATGTGCTTGAGAACCAGGGGGCGGGGTTTGCGGGCGGGGGCCAATTGCGTGGAAGGGGCGGGGTTTATCGGCGGGAGCCAATCGTGTGGAAGGGGGCGGGGTTTACGGGCAGGAGCCAATCGCGTGGAAGGGAGCGGGGTTTGGGAGCAGCGCCGGCAAAGTAAAAGACTGCTATCCCTTTAAGGGACTGTTTCACGCCCAGCTGAGAGCGGGCAGTGCTCCAAAGCCGTATTTGGGGCGCCGTTTGGAGTATGCACGGCCCCCCCAACCAGGCAGGCAGACTGCAGGTGGCAGAGGCGGCAAGGGGGGAGCCCCGGGATGCTTTGGGGTGACTTTCTTCGCCCC
The DNA here is from genome assembly GCA_023362775.1 of Charina bottae. NCBI lineage: Eukaryota > Metazoa > Chordata > Lepidosauria > Squamata > Charinaidae > Charina > Charina bottae. Next base: position 2,350,741 of record JALMGJ010000028.1, on the reverse strand, counting down.
CTCACCTTCTCGGAAGCACAGAAGCCCCGGCGTTTGGGAGCAGCGCCGGCAAAGTAAAAGTGTGATATCCCTTTAAGGGACTGTTTCACCCCCAGCTGAACGCGGGCAGCTTATCCCAGTGCTCCAAAGCCGTCTTTGGGGCGCTGTTTGGAGTGTGCACACCCCCCCCAACCAGGCAGGCAGACTGCAGGTGGCAGAGGCGGCAAGGGGGGAGCCCCGGGACGCTTTGGGGTGACTTTCTTCGCCCCCCCACCTTCTCCGAAGCACAGAAGCCCCGGCGTTTGGGAGCAGCACTGGCAACGTAAAAGACTGCTATCCCTTTAAGGGACTGTTTCACGCCCAGCTGAAAGCGGGCAGCTTATCCCAGTGCTCCAAAGCCGTCTTTGGGGCGCCGTTTGGAGTGTGCACGGCCCCCCCAAACAGGCAGGCAGCCTGCAGGTGGCAGAGGCGGCCAAGGGGAGAGCAGGCGGCTCTTCGCCCTGCGCCGCCCTGCCGCTCGCGTCCCGGGCCCGCACCCTCGCCTGGATGCCGCGGAGCAGCGCCATCTCCAGCCGCAGCAGCCCCTGCAGCCGCTCCTGCGCCGCCTCCGACAGCGCCGCGTCCCGGGCCAGCAGCGCCTTCCTGCCGCGCCGGGCCTCGCTCAGTGCGCTCGGAGAGACGGGCCTAAAGGGGCGCAGAGGCCGGAGAGGGAGCCCCTCCGTCTCCCCTTCTCTCCCTGCCTCGCCCACCCGCCGGGCGCGGAAGCGCAGCCGCCTTGACGTCAGGCGCTGGCGGCGCACGGCCAAACTCGCCCAGTGCCTGGATGCCGCTCCTTACTGCCTTCCTTCTTCTCTCCCTCGCCGGCACCCACCACCCCTGCCCCACCTCCGCCCACCCTTCTCCTCCATCCCCTGATGGCGCTGGCCATCAGAGTTTGGGGGCGGGATCCAATCGCGTGGAAGGGGCGGGGGTGAGTTCAGCTGCGGTTGAGCCACGCTTAAGGGGCCAAAGAGCCAGATCTGGCTCGAGAGCCGCCATTTCCGACCCTTGGACTAGTGCATACTGAACACCATAATAGAGGCATCATAGACTTCTAGATAATCAAGTACATTGGACAATACAGTAAAACCCAATAGTACTCAAATTTGTTAATATTTGCTGTTTAATTATAATTAAATTAATTATACACACATTCAAGGTTTTTAAATATTTATTAGATTTCTGTTCCACATTTCTCCAGGAGGTCAAGGCATAAAAACATAAAACACCCTTCTCTATTTTTTTCCCAACAGTGAGATGAGCCAGTTAGGTGTAGTGATTAAGGCATCAGACTAGAAGCCAGGAGACCATGAGTTCTAGTCCTGCCTTAGATAAGCCAGCTGGGTGACCTTGGGCCAGTCACTTTCTCTCAGCCCTAGGAAGGAGGCAATGGCAAACCACTTCTGAAAAACCTTGTCAAGAAAACTGCAGGGACTTGTCCAGGCAGTCATCAGGAGTCAAAAAACCAAACAAAACAGTGAGATTGTTCTGCCAAGTGTCCAAGCAGTGATCAGGTGCTCAGACAATTGGTTCTTTTAGATCCAGAGACAATAAGCACAATAAGTGAATAAAGATATTTTAAGCTTTATTATAAACTTAAGCAAACAAATTTAAACAGAAACACAGTTTAGGCAGATTAAACAAAAGCATAAAAAGTGTAACATAAAGAAAAATCATAACATACCAAGCAAGATGATACCCAATCTCCCATAGGCTGTTAGGAGCCCCTTAATAAAGACAGCAGAGATACCCCAGGGCTGTTTAATTTCCACAGCACCCAGCGCTCAGGTCTGTGCAGAAGCTCCCCAACTCAAAAGGCAATCCTAAGGTTTTTATCAAAGTCTGACCCTAAAACCTCGTGACCCTGTTTCCATGGCACAGAGACTGCAGGATCTGACCTTGAGTGGATAGTTCCCAGGTTCTGGAGCACTTGTTTAATCCAAGAGCCTGGGAAACTATACAGATAAGTTATGCTTAACGAAAATAATATTGGGGTGTTCTTCGCCCCCCATTTCAAACAGAAATAAAAAATAAGCCAGCTAAACATTTTGTTGTTGTTGTTCAGTCGTTTAGTCGTGTCCGACTCTTCGTGACCTCATGGACCATAGCATGCAAGGCCTTCCTGTCCTCCACTGTCTCCCGGAGTTTACTCAAATTCATGTTCATTACATCGTTGATGCTATCTAACCATCTCATCCTCTGCCGTCCCCTTCTCCTTTTGCCTTCAGTCTTTCCCAGCATCAGGGTCTTTTCCAGTGAGTCCTCTCTTCACATTAGGTGGCCAGAGTATTTGAGCTTCAGCTTCAGTATCTGTCCTTCCAATGAGCAGTCAGGGTTGATTTCCTTTAGGATTGACTGATTTGACCTCCTTGCAGTCCAAGGGACTCTCAAGAGTCTTCTCCAGCACCACAGCTCGAAAGCATAAATTCTTCGGCACTCAGCCTTCCTTATGGTCCAACTCTCACAGCCATACATTACTACTGGGAAAACCATAGCTTTAATTATATGGACCTTTGTCAGCAAGGTGATGTCTCTGCTTTTTAATATGCTGTCTAGGTTTGCCATAACTTTCCTCCCAAGGAGCAAGCGTCTTTTAATTTCATGGCTGCAGTCACCGTCTGCGGTGATCTTGGAGCCCAAGAAAATAAAATCTGTCACTGCTTCCATTTCTTCCCCTTCTATTTGCCAGGAAGTGATGGGGCCAGATGCCATGATCTGAGTTTTTTTAATGTTGAGTTTCAAGCCAGCTTTTGCACTCTCCTCTTTCACCCTCATCAAGAGGCTCTTTAGCTCCTCTTCACTTTCTGCCATTAGGGTGGTATCGTCTGCATATCTGAGGTTGTTGATACTTCTCCCGGCAATCTTAACTCCGGCTTGTGATTCATCCAGCCCAGCATTTCTCATGATGTACTCTGCATATACTGTAAGTTAAATAAGCAGGGTGACAATATACAGCCTTGTCGTACTCCTTTCCCAATTTTGAACCAATCGGTTGTTCCATGTCCGGTTCTAACTGTTGCTTCTTGACCCGCATACAGGTTTCTCAGGAGACAGGTAAGGTGGTCTGGTACTCCCATCTCTTTAAGAATTTGCCAGAGTTTGTTGTGATCCACACAATCAAAGGCTTTAGCGTAGTCAATGAAGCAGAAGTAGATGTTTTTCTGGAACTCTCTTGCTTTTTCCATGATCCAGCAAATGTTGGCAATCTGATCTCTAGTTCCTCTGCCTCTTTGAAACCCAGCTTGCACTTCTGGTAGTTCTCGGTTCACATACTGCTGAAGCCTAGCTTGTAGGATTTTGAGCATAACCTTGCTAGCATGTGAAATGAGCGCAATTGTACGGTAGTTTGAACATTCTTTGGCATTACCCTTCTTTGGAATTGGAACGTAAACTGACCTTTTCTAATCCTGTGGCCACTGTTGAGTTTTCCAAATTTGTTGGCATATTGAGTGCAGCACTTTAACAGCTTCATCTTTTAGGATTTTAAATAGCTCAGCTGGGATACTGTCTTCTCCGCTAGCTTTGTTGTTAGTAATACTTCTTAAGGCCCACTTGACTTCACTCTCTAGGACAGGGCTTTCCAAAGTGCCACCGCTGGTGACACACCAGTGGCGGCGCGTGCACGGCGGCAGCACGGGGGTGTGTGCGGTGGCACACGCGTGTACGGCAGCGGCAGCCTCCGCTAAAACGCGGAAGCCATGCTGCTACCACGGCCGCCGTGCATGCGCGCGCCGCTGCTTCTGGGTGGTGTGGCGACACACCACGCTGTGTGTGGCGACACACTTTTGTGTCGCGACACACAGTTTGGAAAGCTCTGCTCTAGGATGTCTGGCTCAAGGTCAGTGACCACACCATCGTATTTATCAGGGACATTAAGATCTTTCTTGTATAGTTCTTCTGTGTATTCTTGCCGCCTCTTCTTAATCTCTTCTGCTTCTGTTAGGTCCCTGCCTTTTTTGTCCTTTATCATGCCCATCTTTGCACAAAACGTTCCCTTGATATCTCCGATTTTCTTGAAGAGATCTCTAGTCTTCCCCATTCTATTGTTTTCCTTGATTTCTTTGCATTGTTCATTTAAGAAGGCCTTCTTCTCTCTCCTTGCTATTCTCTGGAAATCTGCATTCAGTTGGTTCTATCTTTCCCTTTTTCCCTTGCCTTTTGCTTTCCTTCTTTCCTCAGCTATTTGTAAAGCCTCATCAGACAGCCACTTTGCTTTCTTGCAAACTAAACATTGCAAGCTAAACATTATTATAACTCAAAATAAACTCTAAGCTTCTTCGTATGAAGGAGAAAATCAAAGTATGTCACTTAAACTCCTCAAAATAACAAAGGTCTTCCACGTTGCCACTACAGATAGGTTGAGCCAACAAAGAGTGATTCAAAGTCATTGATTCAAAGAGTCATTCAAAGTGATCTTTAGTTATAGCTAAACTTCAACCTGAATCTCCTCAGTCAATAAATATATTCTTGGCTATTCAACAGTTCACACAACACTCTTTTGATTACTAACTTGTGAAATGTAGTTTGAGTAGCATTATTTTTAAAGCTAGCAAAATGCAGCTTATAATCATCCTCATTTTCTTCATAACAGTGCCAGAAATCATTGAAATAATATATTTCTGAATTGCATGTACATCTTTTGCGTGAAATATTGTCCTTTTCCAAAGTGGCATGCTCTTTTCATTTTGAATGTACCAGACCCTTCTTCTCTGAAGTTCCCCTGCTTGCTCTGGTGGTGATATTGCACATTACTAAGTTGCATGTTGTCACGGCCTCAGTGCAATTTAGTGTGTGTGATATTTTCACATGAGTGCATGCACACAGGCTATTTGTTAAAATTAGTAAAGGTTATGTTTCCTGATGTAGACTAATTCATTTTGGAAAATGCTACCTCCATTATTTTGGTCTGAAAATTGTTGACTACTGCTCATGAGTGATTTCTGTTTGAAAAGTTTTTTTTGTAATTTGTTTCATTTTCTTCCATATAAATCACAAATAATTATGTTTAATGATATGAATAGTCTTTTAATTGTAGTTGGCTGGTTGGTTGGTTGGTTTTTTCTTTAAGAATTCAAACACAGATACTTTCTACACCATTTATACTCAAGTTTCTTTTGTAAACCAACTGGGAAGTCTCTATTTTTTCCTGTAATTATAAATATTCCATACAAATCAGAGCTTCAAGTAATAATTTTTGAGTAGTATGTTTAAAATATACAATACTGTAATCATTTTGCAATTACTATTAATAATTAATATTCCTTCAACAAATTAGAGCAGTGCTTTCCAAAGTGCTGCCGTTGGCGACACACCAATGGCGGCGGGGGCGCGCACGGCGGCGTGGCGGCGTGTACGGCGGTGGCAGGAGTGGCGGCGGCCTCCGCTAAAACGCGGAAGCGTTAATAGTGCACTGCTGCCATCGTCACTGCTGTCGCCATGTATACCACCGCCATGCATGCCCCCGCCGCCGCTTCTGGGTTGTGTTGCAACACACCAAACTGTGTGTTGTGACACACTAAAGTGTCGCAACACACAGTTTGGAAAGCTATGAATTAGAGTGTTCACAACGCTTCTCACTATTTTTAAAAAACATTTACAACAAACATGCAAATTAAGTAAGTATTGTTACAAATGGTGGGGAAGGGAGCACAACACTATTTCTTACTATTTATTGCAATACACATATACAGTACATGCCTGATTACAAATTACCAAAGTATTTGCTATATTAAAATTTGTAAAAAGTTTAAATTTGTAATTGAAATTATGTACAGTATTGAAAAGGTTATATTCCAAAGAGGGAAGACACCAGGTAGTACTTAAAAAGAGGAAAGACACAGTACTTAAAAAGGAAGTGATGTTGCATTTTTGGTTTTTAAATTGTTTAATTTTTATTTTTCACAATATCTTTGCCAAGCTGCAAATACTGTTTTGATTCCTTCTGGATTCAGTAGTTTAACTATTATTTTATTTATTATTTCTGTTTAAAACTTCCCCTTCTATTATTGGGGAACTAAAAGACTGATAAAAAAAATGCCAGTCATTAAATTTTGGATTTATCTTTATCTTTAAGAAAATAGAAAATAGCTTTTATCTGGAAGGGGCTGATAAATACATATTTATCATCATTATCTAAGTAAACAGTAATCTTACAACTTGACCCATCATTTTTATATGCCTTTTTTATTCTTCTAGAGGGGTATTTGATGCATCTCTCAAAATGGCTGGGTTCTATGGGCTATACACTTGGCTGACTCATACCATCTTTGGAATTAACATTGTCTTCATACCCTCAGGTGAGAACAATATATGTGTGTGTGTGCGTGTGTGTGTATATGTTGAATGTTTAATGCTTGTTTTCAATGTCTAATGCTCATGTTCTATTTTTGGTAATAGTTTTGACATTTTATCTGAAATTTAGTGTAGGGTTCAGTACTGAAGATACAGAATATATAAATCCTTACATTAAACCCTAGCAACTCTAATTTCTTCCATTTTCTGACTTATTAGCCTCCTTTTTGTTAATTTAATTATAGTTTAACTTCTATCAATGTAATTAAACTTCTTAATTCCCTTATTATGTGTGTAAAAATGAATGCAATAGCTCAGTGGTACAAGTTTATCATAAAATAAATCCTACAAATAGAAGGAAGTTCAACTAACAAAGTCTGAATTCAGTGCAATGGTTTGTACCATGCTTGTGGAAAAATAAATGAAGAGAGAATCCTGCTGCTGCCTCCTCTTCTGCTGAAAAGGTAGAGAAAACCTCACAAAATACTTGAGCTGTGGAGCAAAAGTTTCACAAGATTTTGAAAGGGAAAATTCTCTTAACTTGCTTCAGTCAGAGTTGCCAATTCTCTCTTCTAGAGCAGAGTCAAGTTTCAGAACTTTCTTGAGGATCCTCTGACTGAAGAAGCTTCCCAAAGCACAAGGATTTTCAAAGGGGAAGAATGGGCAAGGGATTTCCTTGATAAGAATGCTGGGGGGTTTGCTTTGTGCGCTATGGGGGTGGGAGAGAGACACAGAGTGAAAGAAATTCGGAGCAAAACAATCGAGTAAGACCTTTTTTCCTTTGTGTGTGGACCCGAGAGGCGAAGTGGATTAAACACCAATGCTTTTTTGGGGGTGGGGAGAGAGACGTGAAGCTTTCAATAGAAGTTGCTTTTCTCTTTCCAACCACGATAAGTTCTTCCTCTTAGGAGGTCTAACAGCAAGCAGATCCATATGATTAAAAAGCTCTTCCAGCAATTGATCCAAGATGGTGACTGTGAGCGGACACCGTCCGCCACTCTAAGGGGATGAGTCCTAATTTTCTTCAGACCCCTACCCCCAGCCTTGGCTTTGTTTGTCGAGGCTTGGGGGGAGAATTTGATAACCAAATTCCAATCCTGGTTGGTGTGGGGTCAGATGGAATCCCCCAAGACAGAGCGGTGGGAGACAGCGGCAGGCCTCAATGGGCCTTGATGACATAGCGGCCCCTTACTGGAGCTGGAACGGCCCCTTGCCGGAGCTGGAGCTGAAGCCCTTTCTTTGCTGGAGCTTTGGCTGGAGTCCCCCAGACAAAGTGGGGGGGCGATAACACATCTCGGCGGCTACAAGGCACAGCAGACCCCGGCGGTGCAGTGAACCCCAGTGCAATAGATAGACCTTGGCGGCATGGCAGACCTCGGGGCAACCGGTGACGGAGGGCCTCAGCAACACGGGCCTGGGCGGCAGTCTGGCCTTGGCGACGCAGCTCAGGGCTCAGGACGGCAGACAGACGACCTGGCTTCAGTGGCTTGGCAGGCTGGAGCGGCGCAGTGAATTGCAGTGCAATGGATTGGCCTGGGCGGGCCCTGGACCAGTGGACCGGCTCAGCACCACAGCGAACTTTGGCGGCACAGTGGACCTGGTGGCCTGAGCAACATAACAAATTCTGGCGGCGTGATAGGACCCGGCATAGATTTAGCAATGCAACCTCAGTGGAGTGGCACTGGAGCAGCAGCCTGGACGGCGTGGTGAGCTCCGGGGGACTGTTTGGGGTCCCCTGGCCCTGGTGCCGGCGGCGACACTGGGGGGAGAAACCCCCTGGAGGCCTTGACCCTCACGCTTGGTGGACTCTGGAACAGCTGGACAGTGGCCGCCGTGGAATCTAGAGTAGCCATCCCTCCCCAACCGTCCTAGATATAATCGGGGCTATCAGGGTCCCTCCAAGGTGAATGGGGTACTCCCTCTCAGGTGTGAGAGGTGTGGGAAGGAGTACAGGTTTAGATGCAGTGTGAGAGAATACTCACCCCCTGAGTGAGAGGCAGGGAGTGAGCAGTAGTGGATGGAGTGCCCCTCCTGCTGACCAGTGAGAGAGGCCGAGTGAGTGAGTGGGTGGGTGATGGTGAGGCTCCGACAGTGCCAAGAGCGCGAGCTGGTGCACTGGAAGGGCCCTCCATCGCCTTATGATTGACTGAGAGTGTATGAGGTTGTATGAACGAATGGAGGGACCCCTATTTTTAACCAGTGATCTCGGGAGTTCAGGATTGGGGGGTAATGGACTCGGAGACTCGGGGGGTTGTAGGGTGGGGCAGGTCATCGAGGTGGTGATGGGCCGGGGATGTTATGATGGGAGCTGGAGGGCGGGCCACCTTCAGGGAAGACACCCCCGGTGTTTACTACCTGTAGCATGTTCCGGCCCTCCGTGCTCAAACCTAGGTCCTGGACAGCAGACTCTGGGCCCTGACTTCTGGGTGCTGCTCTGTAATGCCAGGTCAGTTAACAACAAGGCCCCCCTCATATGTGATTTGATCACGGAGGAGGGGGCAGACCTGGCATGTATTACCAAAACCTGGCTGGGCCTGGAAGGTGGCGTGCCTTTCTGACATATGCCCAGCCAGGTTTCGAGTATGGCACAAGCCAAGACCTCAGGGCAGGGGAGGAGGGGTGGCTGTTGTCATCCGGGAATCCCTAGTCGCCATCAGGGGCTCTGCTCCACAAGTGTCCAGGTGTGAGACCTTGTTTTTCAAGTTGGGTTGCTACTGTACCAGCCTCCCTGAGGCATAGCAACATCCCTGCCTGAGCTGCTGGAGGCCATCTCGGGGTTGGCAGCGGGGTTCCCCAGGCTTATGGTTCTGAGGGACTTCAATCTGCCCTCCCTGGGGTGGGCCTCGGAAGCAGCCCGGGAGTTCATGGCCACCATGGTGGCCAAGGGCCTGTTCCAGATTATTCGGGACCCAACTTGAGACAGTGGCCTCACACCGGATTTAATTTTCTTCTCGGAGCAGTGGCAATGTGAACTGAGGGGAGAATTACATCTTTCCCCTTTGTCATGGTCGGATCACACCCTGGTGACCTTGAGATTCTCTTATGCCACCCCCCTCCGCAGGAGGCTGGACCCATTGGATTGGTCTGCCCCCGGCGACTGATGGACCCGGTAGGGTTCCAGAGGGAGCTGGGGGTTATACCTGAGTATCTGCTGCACGGTCCAGCAGAGACTCTGGCTGCTGCCTGTAATAGGGAGGCGGCTGGGGCCTTGGACAGGATCACACCTGTGCAGCCTCTCTTGTCCTGTCGAACCCGACATTCCCCTTGGTTTACAGAGGAATTGAGGGTTCTGAAGAGGATTAAGAGACGTCTAGAGCGCCGCTGGAGGAAGACAAAGACCGAATCTGACCGAACACAAGCTAGAGCCGCTATTAAGGCCTACCTTGTGGTGGTAAGAGCGGCAAAACATCAGTATTTCTCCGTTCTTATTGCATCCACGGAATACCACCCGGCGGCCCTGTTTAAGATCACCCAATCCCTTTTGGGGAAAGAGGATTCAGAAATCCATCTTCAGGGCCAAGCTAAGGAGTTTTCTGGGCATCTGCAGGATAAAATTGCTCGGATCCGTTCCAAGTTGGACTCCAAGTGTGAGACAGGGTCTGAGGAGATACCCAGGGAACATACTTACCTAGTTATCTGGGAACAGTTTGATCCTGTTGGGCCCAAGGAAGTGGACAGGATCCTCCAGACTGTAAATGCCACCACTTGCCAATTAGATCCATGTCCCTCCTGGCTGGTGAAGGCAGCTCGGGAGGTGACATGTGGCTGGGTCCAGACAATGGTAAACGCATCCTTGAGAGAGGGGGTGTTCCCGGCGCTGGTGTGCCCCCTCCTCAAGAAACCATCGCTGGACCCTACTGTACTGGACAATTTTTGTCCAGTCTCCCACCTCCCCTTTCTGGGGAAGGTGGTTGAGAAAGTGGTGGCACTGCAGTTCCAGAGGATTCTCGATGAAACGGATTATCTAGACCCCTTTCAGTCAGGTTTCAGGCCTGGTCATGGGGTGGAAACAGCATTGATCGCACTTATGGATGATCTTTGGTGGGAGCGGGATGGGGGCAGTGCATCCATCCTTGCTCTTCTTGACCTCTCAGCGGCTTTCGATACCATCGACCATGGTATCCTTTTGGGGTGGCTCAAGTTGGGGTTGGGAAACGTGGTTCTGCGCTGGTTCACCGCCTTCCTCCAGGGCGGGTCCCAATCGGTGTTGATAGGGAGCGAGAGATCCAGCCCGTGACCTCTTCTTTGTGTGGTGCCACAGGGCTCGGTACTCTCTCCACTCCTTTTTAACATCTACATGAAACCACTGGGTAAGATCATCTGTCACCACAGGATGAGGTATCATCAATACATCTCCATCCCGGGTGAAGTAAGTGATGCCGTGACCACCCTTTCCAGGTGCCTGGGGGCTGTGGGGGCCTGGATGGGGAACAACAGGCTTGGGCTGAACCCTGGTAAGATGGAGTGGCTGTGGACTAATGGCTCCTCGGCATCTGGGAAATGGTCATCTTTAGTTTAGCAGGCGGCAGTCGTGGCCAGGAGGGCCTTTGCTCAACTTCATGTTGTGCACCAGTTACGCCCTTTCCTGGACCAAGAGGCCCTCCGAAGAGTCACTCATGCCCTGGTTATCTCCCATATAGACTACTGTAATGCGCTCTACATGGGGCTACCCTTAAAGAATATCCGGAAGCTACAGCTGGTCCAGAATGCAGCCGTGCAGGCAATCTTAGGTGCCCCAAAGATGGCACATATAACACCTTTGCTATGCGAGCTGCACTAGGTCCCAGTCTACTTCCGGGTCCAATTCAAGGTGTTGGTTATGACCTTTAAAGCCCTACATGGCATGCGTCCAGGTTACCTGAGGGACCATCTCATCCCCATCACATCAACCTGTCCTACCCGGTCATGCAGAGAGGGCATGTTATGGACCCCATCTGTAAAAGAATTCCATCTGGCAGGGTCTCGGAAGTGGGCCTTCTCTGCAGTAGATCCTGCCCTCTGGAACATTGTTTACCCAGAGGTAAGACAGGCCCCCTCGCTCCTGGAAATTCCGCAAAAAACTAAAAACCTGGTTTTGCCAACATCCCTGGAGCGGGGAGGAGAATAGTCATTCCTGGGGATAGCTAGCCCCCTAGAATGGCCCTAAAATAGCCCTTTATACTCACGGACTGATAGAGAACCTTCAGCCATCTGGATTTTATCATATCTTATATTTTTATTGTTTACTTATATTCATATTTATTGTATTTATAATTGTATTGCATTTTAACTGGTTTTTGTTGTAAACTGCCCAGAGTCCCTCCTCGGGGGGGGAGATGGGCGGTGATAAAATTTGATAAATAAATAAATAACCATTCCTGTTCTTATGCTGCCTTGAATAGAAATTATAGTCTTCTAATTCAACTTACAGTATTTTGTTATTTCTATCAGTATAGCTGTTCCTCATGCAATATGGTACAAGGTTATGATGCATTAATTCTTGGTTCCTGATCCAGTAGCATTGAAATTCAGGGTGTGGACCCATTTTTTTACAAGCAAAATAATTATAAACTCTTTTATCTTGAGTTCTTATGTTCTCTCTAAGTTACCCTTTGAATTTAAGTATAGGTATGAGATATGAAATTGCAAAATTCTTGTGGAATTATATTCCTAAATAATTAATTGCAAATGTTACATTTTCCTTTCTAACTCCAAACTTTGTCTATCCTTAGCACTGGCTGCTATACTTGGAGTGGTTCCATTTTTGGGAACATACTGGGCAACCGTACCTGCAGTCCTAGATCTTTGGCTCGTACAAGGAAAAGGCTATAAAGCTATGTTCCTCTTCATTTGTCATCTATTGCCAACTTATTTTGTAGATACAGCAATCTATTTGGATATATCTGGGTGAATATTTTAAAACAATTTCTTTACTATACTGAAAAAAGTTCTATAACAGATCAATCAATATTCAGAAATATTTTTAGATGAATTACTTAAATCACCATGTTAAAACAGGCATATGTGTTTGTTATACATAATGTTAAAAGAAAATGAGAATGGATACCACTCTAAAAATTACACTGAAGATCATTTTCAAGACCATATAGCATCAGTTATGGATTAGGTTATTTTCAGGAAATTGTACATGTATAAAGTGTGCTTCTGTGTGACAGAAAGACAGCATGGATAGTTGATGTATGCAGTGGAGAGAATATAAGTAGTAGAATATAAGAGTAGTTTGTTCTGGCTCTCTCCATAACTAGCAGATTTTCTCATGAAGCATGGAGAAAAAGATTCCTTAGTAAAAGGGGAGATGGCTTAAATATTCATGATTTTATTCAACATTACTGAAAATATATATAGCATAGTGTAATGCTTCAAGTGTTGAATCTGGACTGGGGAGATCCAGGTTCATGTCTCATCCTACCTCACAAATTGTGATTGCTGGGATAATTTGGAGGAAACCCTCAAGGAGAAGTAAGATATAAAGAAACTAAGTAAATATGGATGCATGCTTGTATAGGAACAGTTGCTACATTTTATTCTTTACCTCCTGCCTCCTTTGGCATTATAGGCTTATTCAGAGTTTTGAAACTGTGTCATGAATAGATGACTTTCATAAAACTGCTACCATGGAATTGTGACCAGATACAAATTCTAATATTACAACAGACCATTCATTTCAGAAAAAGGCAAAACCTATTGAGCTTGTCCAGTTGAGTCTTAGAGGTGTATGCACATACCTTCTACTTACAAAACACTTTCTGATCCCATGCTAGTATATGTCCACTGACCCAACACCGAGAAACACCCATCTGAGCTTCCCAGTATTTAACAGCTGGGGTTTTTGAGTCAGTTATCTTGGTATGTCTCTTTCAGAATCAAACTGAGGAAGCCCAAGGATGTTTCTACCAAATTTTGCCCCAAGACACCACATAAATTTCTCCAAGAAGACTCATCAGTTGATAATTAAACTCCCTTTCCAGGCACCTTCTTTTTTAATTTAAATATCCAGCACCCCATTTCAAATCTGTTCCTGTTATTTGTTCTATACCTCTCTTATATATGGAACGGCCTTTTGCCATCTTTCAAACTCCATTTTTCTCCTATCTCTGCAAGTCATCTTTTTCTGTCTGTGCAGACATATATCTGTCTCTGCTTGTGATTAGATACCAACTTCCTGCTTCTTGCTTCTTCTGATAACTTTGCATCTAGAATCTGCTTTCCTTATAAAACCTAAAAAAGGTCTGGAAGCAAGGCAAGGCAAGTAAAATAAATCAGGAGGCCTTATGCATTTTCACAAAACTGAATCAAAACAAAGCAAGAATCAGTGTTTCTGACATGGCTTCTTTCATTATATATATCAAGCTAACAAATAAGTATTTTGCCTACATCCAACAAATATTCATTTTATAAAAGATAAAGCAATTAATTTTTGCAAATCATCTTTAAATGAATATCTATTATATATAGATAAAATAATGCCTCCAATTTAACCAGATAATCATTCTAGAACCAATTGTTGTTTGGTATTGTTGTCACTTGGTACATTCATTTCTCTTCTGCCAACCTAGGCCCTCAAATGACACCATGCTTTCATCATCACTCTTCCCATCCAGCACCAAGCATTGTCCACCAGGCACCATTTATTCTTTCCCAATCTTCCTTCCTCCCACTCAAAACATATCCACATGCCTTCTCTTTAAAGACATTAACGTACTTAGGTTATCCACCTGCTCCCAAAAAACACATTCAAGATTTATTTGAAGTCAAACTATAGTCTTCATTGCAGAGTTCTGTTCTTTTTTTAAAAAATAAGAATTTTTATTAAGTTTAAAACAAACATAAAAACTACAAAAAAAACTACAAAAAAGGAAAAAAGTGAAAAAACAGAAAATGAAAAAAGGTTTTTGGAGAGATTACAAGATGACTTCCAACTTTCAACAACAAGAATATTCAGCAATTTCCATAATTAATCCCTTACTCTAACTTTAACCCAAATCACATTATTTCTGTAAATCATTCCATAAACACATAATAAAAATCACTTAAAACAATTGCTCTTTCCCCTTATATATAAAGAGAAATAAACAAATATATAAACCTCTAAATCAACTTCCCTCCCCCCCAAAGGAACCTGTTTATTAAATATTTCCTTCCTATCACTATTCTATATATTTCTGGCCACTATAATAAAAATCAAATTATAAAAACATTTAAATTATCTACTTTTATATTTCATAATACTATCGCAATCTTAACCCTATTGAACCTAGAACAAAACGCTTATTCTTATACCTTATAAATCTTTTAAAAAATCAACCAAACTTTTAACCATTAAAGAAAAATAAAATCATACAAGCCTTAATGTCAATCCAAAATAATAAAATCAAATTATAAAAACATTTAAATTATCTACTTTTATACTTAATAATACTATAGCAGTCTTAACCCTATTAAACCTAAAACCAAACACTTATTCTTATACCTTATAAATCTTTAAAAAAGAAACCATTAAAAAAATGAAATCATACAAGCCTTAATGTCAATCCAAATACATATTTGGATCCAACCTACGTAAAGATTATGACCTTTAAAGCCCTACATGGCATGGGACCAGGTTACTGGAGGGACCGTCTCATCCCCATAACTTCAAACCGTCCCACTCGATCATGTAGAGAGGGCATGCTTTGGACCCCGTCGCCAAGGGAGTGTCGTTTGGCGGGGTCCAGAAGGCGAGCCTTTTCCGTGGTGGCACCCACTCTTTGGAACATTCTGCCCCCGGAGGTGAGGCAGGCCCCATCGCTCCTGTCCTTCCGGAAGAATTTAAAGACCTGGCTTTGCCGCCTCGCGTGGGATGGGAATGGCAACAGTTCGTCTTGGGGATGGCTGGTGCCGTAGAGCCCTTTTAAAGAGAACATCTATCGCCTATTGGATTTTATATTTAATTTATTAGTTTTGTAATGTATTTTAAATTGTAGGTATTTTTAAAGATTTTAAATTGCTGTATTGTAAACCGCCCAGAGTCCCCCTTGGGGGAGATGGTGCGGTAATAAAAGTTGACATATAAATAAATAAATAAATATTCTTAATTTCTGTAAAAAAAAAATCAAACAAACTTTAAATCATTAAAGAAAAATTGAATCATATAAACCTTAATATCAGTCCAAATGCATATTCTTAATTTCTTATCCTACATCAAAATATACCAGGGTATTTACTTGTCTCCATCTTGCACCTAAGGCATTTTTCATAATAAAATTAAAGTTAGACAATCCAACTGCCCCCCTGAAAAGAAAATCATATTCCTCCATAGACAACATAGCTTTGTTCTCATAACAATCCTTCAAGAAAACAACTTGAACAGTATCTTGCAAGTTAAAGTTTAACTCCTTCTTCACCAGAGTATTTTTGTCACCTGGCATTTCTTGAAAGAGTTTATTCTTCCTGTCAGGAAAAAAATCCCCCTCTTGATAAACTTCTTCGTCCCTTCGCAGAACATCTTCAGCCAGTTGACACATTTTAGCATTGATATTTTCTACAATATCCATGCATAATGGCTTGGCGAGAGTCATAAAAAATATCTTTGAAATCCAAATGGAGCCCAGAGCGCAGCTCTGCAAAGATTTCTTTAACGTCATCCATCTCAGTAGATTATGGCGTCCTCTGGAGACTTAACTGAAGTAGATCGGAGCTAAAGAGTCAAGGCTTGCAAAGTTATTAAATGAAATTGCCTATTTATTTATTCATACATACATACATACATACATACCAGCAACTACAAAAAGTGAACAGAAAAATGGAAAATCAAAACAGCAAAGTGTAGGAAAAAGTTAAGTCCTTCAAGTTAAATACAAAAATAGTAACGGGGAGATGATTAATTATTCTCAGTCCACATTAAAATTGAACAGGAAATAAGCCAAAGACTAAACAAAAGGTTTTTTAAAGTTAATCCAGAAATAACGATAAACACCAAGAGAATCAGCTTTTTCTTGTTGTAGAAAGCCTCTCTTAGGGTAAGAAAACTTAAAAATATAAATTGGGTGGTTTAGAAGTGGGGGGGCTCGACCTAATGTCCATTAAGGCTACAAACGCAGGCTGGACATGGTGGCTTCCCAGCCTCCCATCGTCTCTAACCAGGTCTTCGCTGTTGCGATTTTCAGGCTGCAAGGCGACGTTTTGGAGGACGAAATGGGATGATTCCGAGCTTTTTCTTTGCTCATGAAAAAGCTCTGGGCTTCAGGTAAAAGCCTGAGCCCCCCCAAAAAACGTGTTGTCAGTTCTGTCCACACGGAGCTTGTGGACAAGGCTGTTCAGTCGGCCATGATCCCCACCGGAAGTCCGCAGAGTTCTGTTCTAGGTATTGGGGTAGGGGATGGTAAATTGCAAATTGCCATTACAAGGGTATTGTTGTAGGAATGCTTTAATCCGCCATATATACAGCACTGATTGTTCTGAAATGACACTGCAGTAATTTAATTTGTTATTTGATTGCAGAGGAGGTCATCCTTATCTGACAGGACTTGCTATTGCTGGTGGAACATATTACCTAGGACTAGAAGGAGCCATCATAGGACCCATGCTCCTTTGTATTTTTATGGGTGCCTCTAATATCTACAGTGCTATGCTTGTGAGCCCAACAAATTCCTTGCCCACTCTATCACAGATGCCTCAGCCTTTGAAGATACACCGGTAAACATTCATTCATTAGATTTATATCCTACCTTTCTTCCAGTAACTTTTAAAATATAATTTTTCAGATTTATTTACTCAATAGTTTATTTAGTTTACTTACATTAACACTCATGTTAAAGCATGCATTAATACAATAATAGGTATATAGTAGGTATGTGGAGTTATACATACATGTGTGTATGTATAACAGTATGTATGCATACAATATATATATATATTGTGTGTGTGTGTGTGTGTGTGTTAAAAATGCAAAGATAAATTCCAGATTTCCTGCTAAGGAAATATTTTTATTAGTCTAATAATGACATTACCAAAATATGGATTTAGGATTCTTTTTTCTTATGTAATTGCTACCTTTAATGCTTATGTGACTTGAAGAAATTTTTAAAAGGAAATAATAAATAAAATAACTTAAATTCAGAAAGATCAAATGAAATTTTTTAATTATTGATATCCTTGCCGCTAATTATTTCATATTTATAAATTCTCTACTACTTAAAGTATGCATTATTTAGGTAACAGTGGGAATAGTATAGGAGGATGCAAATAATGGACAGCCCTGCATCAAAATCACAGGAGGTTAGAGTTGGTTTCAAGGAAGAAAACATCTTAGGGAGAGCTAGAAAAATTTTACTCTCAGCAGCAGAGATTTATTTCTCCAAGTTTTTATTATCACAAAAACTACTACAAGCTACAGTGATTCCTACCTTTTCTTGGCTGGCTAATGCTTCATAGCAAAAATGCTGTAGTTTGGCATATAAAGAATAAGATAAGTGGACTTCTGGGGAAGAAATGGCAAACTGAAGATGGTTCCGCTAAAAGCGGAGCCGACAACTGCAGCGGAATGAAGAGCTGGCGAGTAGACTGGCTCTTCATAATTCCTCTCCAGGCAAGGAGAGAACTTGAGATTGCCCACAAGTGCTCCAGGCAGTTGCTCTTCTCGAGGAGACTGCAACACAGATGGGGGGAATAGCCATCTTGCTCAAAACATAGTCGGCACCTTCAAAAGGACACTGGGTCCACATACTTCCTTTTCTAATCACTTTCGGAAATTGCTTGTTAACTGTTTTTTAGCTATTAGGACCCTTTGGATCAACAAGTGTGAAAACACTGGGTGAGTTTCCTTTAATCCTTAGCGGAAGAAGTTTTAAATACAAGTTTAAGGACTTAAATTGTTTTGTTTTGTTTTGAATACACAGCAAAAGGGTGATTAGAACTTTGATTTTGGAAAGTTACAAACAGACTAAGGGTCCAGATGGATTTGAAATAAGATTTTGGAATTATTTATATTTATTTATTTATTTATTTATTAAATTTATATGACCGCCCATCTCCCCCAATGGGGGACTCTGGGAGGTTTACAATAAAAAGATTAAAATCCAATATAAATAAATATGACATCATAAATATAAATATAAATATAAAATCCAGTCTGGCGAATTAATCTTAAACAATAAGGAGGGTATTATGATACTAACCACCCCCAGGAGGACCTTTTCCCTCCCACGCTAGGTGGCAGAACCAGGTTTTCAGATTTTTCTGGAAGGCCGGGAGGGAGGAAATCCACCTCAACTCTGGGGGCAAGATATTCCAAAGGGCAGGCGCCGTTGCAGAGAAGGCCCGCCTCCTGGACCCTGTTAGATGGAATTTTTTTATTAATGGGTCCGTAGCAAGCCCTCTCTGCATGATCGGGTGGGGCGGGTCGATGTTATGGGGATAAGACGGTCCCTCAGGTATCCTGGTCCCATGCCATGTAGGGCTTTAAAGTAATAACCAACACCTTGAATTGGACCCAGAAGCAAACTGGCACCCAGTGCAGCTTGCAGAGCAAAGGTGTTATGTGTGCTGATCTTGGTGCACCTAAGATTGCCCGTGTGGCTGCATTCTGTACCAGCTGCAGCTTCCGGATATTCTTCAAGGGTAGCCCCATGTACAGCCCATTGCAATAGTCTATATGAGAGATAACAAGGGCATGAGTGACCGGAGGGCATCGCGGTCCAGGAATGGGTGTAACTGGTGCACAAGCTGAAGTTGTGCAAAGGCCCTCCTAGCCACGACTACCACCTGTTCTTCAAGCAGGAGTTGTGAGTCTAGGAGGACCCCTAAGTTCCGCACCGGTTCCGAGTGGGGCAGTGCCACCCAATCCAGAACCAAAGATGATAACTTCCCGGATACCGAGAGGCCATCAATCCACAGCCACTCAGTCTTGCCAGGGTTCAGCTGAAGCCTGTTGTTCCCCATCCAGGCCCCTACAGCCCCCAGGCACTGAGATAGGGCGGTGACCGCATCACTTACTTCACCTGGGATGGAGATATACAATTGAGTATCATCAGCATATTGATGATACCTCATCCAATGGTGACGGATGATCTCACCCAGCGGTTTCATGTAGATGTATGTTTAATTAATTATAAGAACCCTTCCCACAGGAAAATGCTTTTGTTTTGAATTCTTTTTTTAAAAAAATATGATAGGAAGGCTCAAGACTACCCACAATAGAGGAATGATTGGTGAAGATGATGGAATTTGCAGAGATGGCTAAATAGACCTCTTTGTTTAGAGAAAAGACAATATCTACAGTTATGGCTGACTGGAAACCCCTTATAGACCTTTTGCATGAAACAGGGAAAAAATGCACTTACAACTTGTGGTTTTGATGATTAGGGGGGGGTAAATTAGATAATAGAAAAAAGAGCTTTTTTGTAACCATAGAGTAAGATATAAATTTGTAATCATACTTGTATTTGCTGCAAAGAAAATCTGAAGCTTCTTTCTATTTCTTTTTATCTTTTCTTTCTGCACCTTTACCTTTTTCTTTCTTTGTTTTCATTACACTGTATTAGTTTCTGTTAGTTTTTATCTTCTCTTTAAACCTTTTAATAAAAAAAATTATGCAAAAAACCATGATAGGATGTGACTTTAAAGATTGGACATTAGAGGGAAACAGAAGGAACTAAATATTACAATTAAAGGAGAAGAACACTTAACTTCGACTTACATATACAGAATGAAGCAAAATATTTTAACATTGGACATATTGAAGGATATTTGTGAACAGTGGACCCAGAAGTTAATTTTAAGAGTGTCTACCTCTATAGATAGCCTATGTTTAAAAGATGTTATAGAAGATGAACAAGTTCTGCCTGACAAGATCAAGACTGATTTGAAAATGTATTTAAAAATGACAGGCTACAAGAATGATACAGAAAAAGTTGCTATACTGGTCATACAAAAGAAACTGGCTGATGTCTTAATAATTAAAAGGGATATTCAAATAACACTTCCTGAAGCTCAAATACTTTGGCCACCTAATGCGAAGAGAGGACTCCCTGGAAAAGACCCTGATGCTGGGAAAGACTGAAGGCAAAAGGAGAAGGGGACGGCAGAGGATGAGATGGTTAGATAGCATCACCAATGTAATGAACATGAATTTGAGTAAACTCCGAGAGACAGTGGAGGACAGGAAGGCCTGGCGTGCTATGGTCCATGAGGTCACGAAGAGTCGGACACGACTAAACAACTGAACAACAACAAAAAAATTCAAATAACAAACCAAGAGAGTGACCTGGATAATTTTCCTATATTGGATTTACGAAAGAGGCTTGTTAAAGCTTTGAAGAATTTTGTGAGAAGGTACAAAGAAAACATGAAAATAAATCAAGTTCTAGGACATTATTTGAAGGGACTAAAGGTCAACATTGTTAAAAGTTAAAAAATGGAAGGAATATAAAGTTGGTTTATTTGATCAAGGCTAAAATATTGTCGAATGAATCTCATCTAGTGCTCTGGTCATCTTTGCATTCCAGAGATCAACTAGTCAGAAAACAAAATTGCTCACCAAATTTTTGAGGCCCTATAGAAATCCTCTAGATCCATCAACCACCTGGGGTAGACCAATCTAAAGAATCTACTATATTTGCAGAGGTCCAGGGTTACTGTCTCCAGCAAAGGAGATCGTTACCTTGTCATGGTGCTGTAGCTTGAGCACCTCAATGAAACCATGAGCTAAACCGTGAAGGGACACCCAAGACGGGAAGGTCGTGGCAGAGAGGTCAGACTAAATACGATCCCTGGGGAAGGTAATGGCAACCCACCCCAGTATTCTTCCCGTGAAAACTAAATGGATCAGTACAACCAGAGATATGTCGGTATACCATCGGAAGATGGGACTCCCAGGTCGGAAGATGGTCAAAATGCTACTGGGGAGGAACAGAGGATACGTTCAACTAGCCCCAGATGTGATGATGCAGCTAGCTCAAAGCCGAAAGGACGGCTAGTGGCCAACAGTGCTGGTGGTGAACGACGAATCCGATGTTCTAAAGATCAACACACCATAGGAACCTGGAATGTAAGATCTATGAGCCAGGGCAAATTGGATGTGGTTATTGGTGAGATGTCAAGATTAAATATAGACATTTTAGGTGTCAGTGAACTGAAATGGACTGGAATGGGCCACTTCACATCAGATGACCACCAGATCTACTACTGTGGACAAGAGGACCACAGAAGAAATGGAGTAGCCTTCATAATTAATAATAAAGTGGCTAAGGCAGTGCTTGGCTACAATCCAAAAAACGATAGAATGATCTCAATTCGAATTCAGGGTAAGCCATTTAACATCACAGTGATCCAAATATACGCCCCAACCACAGATGCTTGAGAAGCAGAAGTAGATCAGTTCTATGAGGATCTGCAGCACCTACTGGATAATACACCAAAAAGAGATGTTATTTTCATTACAGGAGACTGGAATGCTAAGGTGGGTAGTCAGACGACACCTGGAATTACAGGCAAGCATGGTCTGGGACAGGGGTCGGCAAACTTTTTATGCCGGGAGCCATTTTGACATGCTCGTGCACATTTTGAAATGCTCAAGAGCCAGGGGGCGGGGTTTGCGGGCGGGGGCCAATCGCGTGGAAGGGGGCGGGGTTTGCGGGTGGGAGCCAATCACGCGGCTTATTGGGGCGGGTGGGAGGCCGAATCTGTTTGGGAGGGTCGGGGGTCCTCCTCGGCGAGCCCGGCCTCCAGAGCAGGGCATGTCTGGCCGGGCGGAGCGGGCGCGGGGGAGCCGCACAGGCGCCATGGGGGGAGGGCCTGGCGGCGGAGGCCCGGGCCGCCCGCCCGCCTGCCTGCTTGCCTCCCTCCGCGAGGCCCCCCCTGCCTTCCCGGGAAAGCCCGCCACTCGGCGCGGGCGGGGCTGCCGCTTCCACCCGCCCGCGTCAAGCCAAGGAAATGATGGGGGGCGAGAAACGAGGCGGGCGGCGACGACAAGCGGCGCGCTTCAGGGGAGCCGCCGCCGGGTGGGTCTCCTCAGGGCGGGAGGAGGCAGGTGGGCAGCCGCTCCTCCTTCTCTCCCGCCGGAGGAGGAGGAGGCCCGGGCCGCTCGCCCGGCCGCCCGCTCACCTGCCTGCTTGCCTCTCTCCGCGAAGCCCCCCACTGCCTTCCCGGGAAAGCCCGCCACTCGGCGCGGGGGGGCTGCCGCTTCCGCCCGCCCGCGTCGAGCCAAGGAAATGATGGGGGGCGAGAAACGAGGCGGGCGGCGACGACAAGCGGCGCGCTTCAGGGAAGCCGCCGCCGCCGGGTGGGTCCCCTCAGGGCGGGCGGAGGCAGGCGGGCAGCCGCTCCTCCTTCTCTCCCGCCGGAGGAGGAGGCCCGGGCCGCCCGGCCGCACGCCCCGCCGCCCGCTTACCTGCCTGCTTGCCTCCCTCCGCGAGGCCCCCCACTGCCTTCCCGGGATCCAAGCCACAGAGAAGGGGTGGCGGCGGGGCCGCGCTACTGGAGCGCCCGAGTGCCAGACAGGCAGCTCCGCCCGCGCGCCTTCCACGCGATCGGCCCGTGAGGACCGGCCAGGGAAGGCGCGCGGGCGGAGCTCCTGTCCCGCTGCACCCCAGCCGGAGCACCCGAGTGCCAGGCAGGCAGCTCCGCCCGCGCGCCTTCCACGCGATTGGCCCGCGAGGACCGGCCAGGGAAGGAGAAAGAATCAATCGCCCTCCTCCAGCGCCGGCCATCAGAGTTTGGGGGCGGGATCCAATTGCGTGGAAGGGGCGGGGGTGAGTTCAGCTGCGGAAGAGCCACACTCAAGGGGCCAAAGAGCCGCATCTGGCTCGCGAGCCGCCATTTCCGACCCTTGGTCTGGGAGAACAAAATGAAGCAGGACATAGGCTGATAGAATTTTGCCAAGACAACTCATTGTGCATAACAAACACTCTCTTCCAACAACCTAAAAGACGACTTTATACATGGACTTCACCAGATGGTCGACACCGAAATCAGATTGACTACATCCTTTGCAGCCAAAGGTGGCGGACATCTATACAGTCGGTAAAAACAAGACCTGGAGCTGACTGTAGTTCAGATCACGAACTTCTTATTGCAAAATTTAGAATCAGACTAAAGAGAATAGGGAAGACCCACAGATCAGTTAGATATGAGCTCAGTAATATTCCTAATGAATATTCAGTGGAGATGAAGAATAGATTTAAGGGACTAGATTTAGTAGATAGGGTCCCGGAAGAACTATGGACAGAAGTTCGCAACATTGTTCAGGAGGCGGCAACAAAAAACATCCCAAAGAAAAAGAAAACCAAGAAGGCAAGATGTCTGTCTGCTGAGACACTGGAAGTAGCCCAAGAAAGAAGGAAAGCAAAAGGCAACAGCGATAGGGGGAGATATGCCCAATAAAATGCAAAATTCCAGAGGTTAGCCAGAAGAGATAAGGAATTATTTTTAAACAAGCAATGTGCGGAAGTGGAAGAAGACAATAGAATAGGAAGGACAAGAGACCTCTTCCAGAAAATTAGAAATATCGGAGGTAAATTCCAGGCAAAAATGGGTATGATCAAAAACAAAGATGGTAAGGACATAACAGAAGCAGAAGAGATCAAGAAAAGGTGGCAAGAATATACGGAAGATCTGTATAGGAAGGATAATAATATTGGAGATAGCTTTGACGGTGTGGTCAGTGAGTTAGAGCCAGACATCCTGAAGAGTGAGGTTGAATGGGCCTTAAGAAGCATTGCTAATAACAAGGCAGCAGGAGACGATGGTATCCCAGCTGAACTGTTTAAAATCTTGCAAGATGATGCTGTCAAGGATGCCATATGCCAGCAAATTTGGAAAACACAAGAATGGCCATCAGATTGGAAAAAATCAACTTACAGTATATCCCCATACCAAAAAAGGGAAGCACTAAAGAATGTTCAAACTATCGAACAGTGGCACTTATTTCACATGCCGTTCAAGATCTTGCAAGGTAGACTCCAGCAATTCATGGAGCGAGAATTGCCAGATGTACAAGCTGGGTTTAGAAAAGGCAGAGGAACTAGAGACCAAATTGCCAATATCCACTGGATAATGGAGAAAACCAGGGAGTTTCAGAAAAACATCTGTTTTTGTTTTATTGACTATTCTAAAGCCTTTGACTGTGTGGATCATAACAAATTGGCAAGTTCTTGGTGGTATGGGGATACCAAGTCATCTTGTCTGCCTCCTGAGGAATCTGTATAACGACCAAGTAGCAATGGTAAGAACAGAGCACGGAACAACGGACTGGTTTAAGATTGGGAAAGGAGTACAGCAGGGCTGTATACTCTCACCCTACCTATTCAACCTGTACGCAGAACACATCATGCGACGTGCTGGGCTTGAGGAATCCAAGGCTGGAGTTAAAATCGCTGGAAGAAACATTAACAATCTTAGATATGCAGATGATACCACTTTGATGGCTGAAAGCGAGGAGGAGTTGAGGAGCCTTATGACGAAGGTGAAAGAAGAAAGTGCAAAAGCTGGGTTGCAGTTAAACCTCAAAAAAACCAAGATTATGGCAACCAGCTTGATTGATAACTGGCAAATAGAGGGAGAAAAAGTGGAGGCAGTGACAGACTTGTGGAATATTGCTGGCTTATGGGGTTTCATAGAGCGCAGAGTAAACAAAACAGACAGAGTGCAGCGTTTAGGGCTAAAAGTACTTTACTTGTAGCATAAGGCAATAATGGGTATGACAACAAACCATAAGCAGAGTTCCATCAGCAGATGTGAAGAAAACCATGGCCTATACAAAAGGCCAGGCATAGTTACAGTTCAGGAACAGAGTACATGGCAACATGACAGACAGAAGTCAAGAAGCATAGACCCATAGTTCACACCTGAGATATACACTTGTTTCAGCTTTCTGATTGGAGGGAACTATGGAGTCATGGGTTACATACACTTACTGTTGAAACGTAAAGTCTGTTGCACAGAATATAAATTGCCACGAGATGGCAATGTTGCACATTGTCTCCCCCCCACCCCGAGCAGTTCTCACGGGACGGCTGATTAGATAGCCATAACAAATGTCACGTGACGGGCCACCTGCTGTTATCAGTGCTTTTGTTATGGGAAACAGTGGAGCAGAGGAAAATTACAGTTTTTACATGCTAGGGAATCACAGTGGAGAACACCATTTGATTTGATCTTTACATAGAATCTCCAACACCCCTTCCAAATAGTTTCGGAACATTTTGGGGAGTGAAAACTGTCATTTTGTAAGAACACAGAGACACAAATGATTTTTTATTCCAAACACATTTGCTGCAGTCCCAATTTTGCGACCATGGATGCATGTTTTTCAAAGGACAATGCTTTCGTGAACACATCTGCCACATTCAGTTCAGAAGGACAATATTCTAATTGCATAAACCCTTCTTGTATTGCATGTCTCACATTCTTAAACTTCACATCGATGTACTTTGTGCGGCCTCTTACATTTTCAGATAGGGCAAGTGCAATACATGACTGTGAGTCTTCATAGACCGTAAAAGGTAAGTTTATGTTTACAGTTAGATCTTGAAATAATTGTTTACACCAATGTAATTCATTTACTGCCTCACTGAGGGCGCTATATTCTGCCTCGGTAGTTGAAATTGCGACCGTAGTCTGTTTTCTTGCGCGCCAAGCAATGGCTGTGTTGGCAAACAGACAGAGAAATCCACTCACAGATTTTCTATCTCCTTCTTCTGCAAAGGAGCTGTCAACATAAATCACAGGCATTTCAGACTTAGTAGCTGACACTTTAAGACAAAAATCTGCTGTGCCTTTGAGATAACGCAGGACCCTTTTTAAACCTTGCCAGTCTCGCATAGACGGCTTAGCTACTTTACGACTGAGCACTCCAACTGAGTAAGCTAGGTCAGGACGTGTCCACTGCGTTAAGTGTAACAAGCTGCCTACAGCAGAGTGATACAACTCAGGGTGAGGACAAGGTTCCTCACACGTGTCACCCTTTAGGAAATCAAGAATCATAGGTGTTTTGGTAGGCTTTGCATCTGACATATCAAGCTGACTTAACAACTGAACAATTTTTCTCTTCTGACTCAGATAAAACTCACCACTCTGAGATCTAGTGACTTCAACACCCAAATAATATTTCAGTTCGCCTAGGTCTTTCAGCTGAAAATACTGTCTTAGCTGTTTGGCAAACTCATGTACAAGGTGCAAAGAACCAGTTGCTAAGCAAAAATCGTCCACATAAGTTAGCAGCACTGTATAGCTACTTCCAGAACCTCTTATGTACACACAGGGATCAGCAACTGACTTTTTAAATCCTAGTTCTGTTAGAGCTGTATCCAAGCACTGATGCCAACAACGACCGGCCTGCTTTAACCCATAAAACGCCTTGCGTAGTCTGTACACCTTCTGGGAATTGTCACAAGCATAGCCAGGAGCCTGCTTCATGTACACTGTCTCAGGGAGCTCTGCATTCAAATATGTGTTAGCACTTGCGAAATGTTCTTAATCTTCCTAGGCACAGAAGACAAAACAGGGAGGAAGATAGGGGAAAGATTGTGCCTGAGGCCCCCACCTCTATTCAAGGAAGGATTTTCCAAGTTGGCATAAATGGATTCCTTGACCCCTCTCTCAAACCACCTATCTTCTCTGTCTAAAATGTGAACATTAATGTCCTCTAAAATGTGAACATTAATGTTCCTATGAGGACATTAATGTTCACATTTTAGACAGAGAAGATAGGTGGTTTGTGAGAGGGGTCAAGGAATCCATTTATGCCAACTTGGAAAATCCTTCCTTGAATAGAGGTGGGGGCCTCAGGCACAATCTTTCCCCTATCTTCCTCCCTGCTTTGTCTTCTGTGCCTAGGAAGACCATTTCACAAGCTCAACAGCAGCATGGTGATCTTAACAATCCTTCTTTAAATGATAAAGGGACTTAGAAATAACATCTCAAAAAAATAACCATGACCTAGCCCCAGGTGTAAGGTCACACAGCAACATATTTTAGGATTCCCTTACTAACTTTGCTCAGACTGAAGAAGCTCCTTGGATAAGGAGTGAAACGTTTCCACTGAGAAAATAGAAATCCAGTTGACATGATTCAAGCTACAAACAAGGGTTACTGTGATCCACAGTTTGATAAAGAAGTAATCTGACCAGGACTCATGTTAAGGTAAAGGTAAAGGTACCCCCCGCACATTTGTGCAGTCGTGTCCGACTCTAGGGGCCGGTGCTCATCTCCGTTTGTTAGCCGAAGAGCCAGCGTTGTCCGAAGACACTTCCACGGTCATGTGGCCGCATGACGCCGCGGAACGCTGTTACCTTCCCACCGAAGTGGTACCTATTCATCTACTTGCATTTGCATGCTTTCGGATTGCTAGGTTGGCAAGAGCTGGAGCTAGTGCGGGAGCTCACTCCGCACGCAGGGCTAGGGATTCGAACCTCCAAACTTGCAATCTTCCGATCAACAAGCCTGGCGTCTTACCCGCTGAGCCACCACTCATGTTAATACGCTCCATATTCAGATCACTGTCAGGGTTCATGTCTATGAATCCTGCCATTAGAATTAACCATGGCATAGTGCTTGCATAGTAGTTGGGAGGGGGGATGGCAGTTGAGTGTTATGTCTGCTGCTGGAAGCTAGAGACAGCTCGGCCAAGGTCACGCACCTGCAACGGAGTGGAGATGGGACCGTTTGCTTCATGAGATCATCGTTGGTGAATTGGCGCGCAAGGGGGATGGTTAAGAGGGCATAGTTTGGCGGGAATCAGCATTCAAGTCTTTAGGAGTGCTTCAATGAACATGTATCCTGAATAAAGCTTTATCTGCATTTCAATGAATTGCATGGAGAAGTGTTTATTGGGACATTGTTGTTGAAATCATCACAATCACTTCTGTTCCAAACTAAAGAACAAGTCAAGCATGTGACTTGTCAGTGCTGCAATTATTTGTGCTAGGCCCATGGCAGCCATGAAGACCATGAACTCAACTATACTGGAACCCCTTCCCAGGCTATGGAGACTGAACTCACTCAAGACAGCCAGCTTCAGGAACTCTTAACACCAGCCCAAAGATGTTACTCAGAAGCTTATGATGGGGCAGCTAAATGGTTGGGATATTAGCAGAAGTTTTAGTGTGTCAGCATGCCCTACCTCCGCACATAGACATTTGCAGTCACCTTCATGGCAATGGGAGTCCCATGAAGAATCTCCTAACCTTAGCATCTATAGGACCTGAAACCCATCCAGGCAAATTTCCAAAAGCGCAACATCCCAATTGGCTACATCTTAGCCAGGTCTCAGTAAAACACACTAGGTGTATGTGTTCATCCACTACCATGTCCTGAATGTTTTCACTTCACATTTATCAACAGCAGTTGGAGGCCAAGGCACCAGACAAGACAAGAAATTTTGGTTGTGAACCGCCCAGAGTTCTCCTTGTGGAGAAGATGGACGGTAATATAAATCCAATAAATAAATACATACATACATACATACATACATACATACATACATACATACAGCCACCTAGGCTCAGGTCAGGGCTAACTTTAGGATCTGTAGAATTACCTATCTAGCAACATACACACCCATACCTTCCCATGCTTGTCATGGGCTCAATCTACCCCCCACCAAGGCCTCAATCCTAGCCCAAACTCTTTTCCCTCCCAGTAGTTGCAACTTATAACTTATTATACCACAGTTGTTATAGCTGTAGCAAACTTTCACAATACTGTAAATATAACTCTTCCTTTTTCAAGATAATTTCAGGTTCAACCATTTGAACCCCTGCCCCTCTCTTTTCATTTTGTTTTTTCATGTAGGATTTGGGAAATTCTGTAATAATTTTTTCCAGGTATTTAGTAAATATTTTATCATTTCTGTTTGGTTTTCAGAAAAGTAGGTTTTGCTCTTTTAAGTGATTTTTTCTCTCTTATTAGAGAAATGCCTGAGGAACTGAGAATTGCCACAGTATTTTATCTATTCTGTTTCTTTTAAGAGAAAAAAGCTCAAGAGAGGCCCAACTGGAACTTTTGCTGATGAAGCATTCACTTATGAGGATACCCATTGATATGTATTGCCTTTGCTGCTGCCCATTTCTTGCTTATTATACAAATATAGGATTTACTACTCATTCCCTCTCCCCCTAGAGCAGGGTCGGCAAACTTTTTTTGCCGGGAGCCATTTTGACATGCTCGTGCACATTTTGAAGTGCTCGAGAGCCAGGGGGCGGGGTTTGCGGGCGCGAGCCAATCACGTGGAAGGGGGCGGGGTTTGCGGGCGGGAGCTAATCGCGTGGAAGGGGGCGGGTTTTGCGGGCGGGAGCCAATCGCGTGGAAGGGGGCGGGGGGCTCACAGAGGGAGGGGGTGCAGCCAGCGGCTCCGCGCAGCCAGCGGCTCTGTGAACCCGGCCCGGCCGCCCCACCGGGAGTGGCGGAGAAACAGCTGCCACCCTCCGCTCCCCAGAATATCGTGGGGCAAAGGGAAACCTGCCCGGAGGGGTCATCAGGAGCACAGGATCTGGCCCCAGCCCAGCCCGGCCCGCAGCTTCGGCGCCCTCCCCTCGCCATCGCGAAAGTCCCAGGCGACTGCGGCCCGGGGATCCTGCCGCAGATGGGAAACCCAGCCTGCTCTCCCCACCCGCTTCCCACGCTCTCCGCTCCCCAGAATATCGTGAGGTATTCTGGGGAGCAGAGAGCGTGGGAAGCGGGTGGGGAGAGCAGGCTGGGTTTCCCATCTGCGGCAGGATCCCCGGGCCGCACATCCTCCGCCACCGCCGCGGGCGAGAAGGGGAAAGGCCTTCGCCAGCGCCTGACGTCAAGGGCAGCGCGCGGTGCGGCACCCTCCCGCCCCATCAATCCCCCCACCCCGCCGTTCGGCGTCCCAGGCTCTTCACCGTGCGCCGCCCTGCCGCTTGCGTCCCGGGCGGGCGAGGCAGGGAGAGAAGGGGAGACGGAGGGGCTCCCTCTCCGGCCTCTGCGCCCCTTCAGGCCCGTCTCTGCGAGGCCCGGCGCGGCAGGGAGGCGCTGCTGGCCTACCCGGAGGGCCTCCCGCGGCCGCTTCTCCAAGGCGGGTTGCAGAGCGTGCACTGCGCCCACGGGAACGCCTGGTCCCTCCGCTCCCAGCTCCACCAGCAGCGCCGCCCTCCCCATCCTGCCGCCTGGCAAACCTCCGCCGGCTCCGTCCCCCCGCCGCCACCGCCCCAGCCAGGCCCCCTGCGCCACCCTGCCACTCGCGTCCCGGGACGCGGCGCTGTCGGAGGCGGCGCAGGAGCGGCTGCAGGGGCAATGTGTGTGCGTGAGAGTCAGCTCCGGGGGTTGCGGGGAGGGGGAGGCTGTGTTTCCCCCCTTTGGGTTGCAAACGGCCTTGCATGTGGGCCTGATCCATGTTGTTGCCATCATTTTAAAAAACAAATGGCACTTGTGGGGGGGGGGAAGGCATCTTGTATTAATTTTAGGGGGGGGGAAGAAGGCAAAGGCGAGAGAGCAATAGGCGCATGGAAGTTTTGAAGAGAGAGTGACCAATTCTTGAACGCGAAAGGTCCACGTTGGAAGATGGAGATCCACAGGGGTGGTTGTCAAGACAGGACAATTGCTATGAGGCCTATTATAGTGAACGCAGAATTCAACCTTTAGAACTCAAGTTCCCCGCTCAGTCAAAGACCCGATTGGAAAAGTAGCTGGTGATTCATGTTCTATCTGGAAAGGAGAATCAGGAAAACCATGTGTTTTCATGAATCTCTCTCTGTCTGAAGAGAAATCAAAAGAACAAATCTGATAAAAATAGCGATTCGGCCACATTGCCCAAAATGGAGTGCATAGCCAAAGTACAAACAAGGGGAAACTCAACTACAGCGTTGTGTTAGCAATTCCATGAGAGTTCAGAATTGACATCTCAATACAGTCTAGGACACTCACCTAGTTTCATGCACCATCACAGAGAAGCCTCATGTTAGCAATTACTATGAGGCCTATTATAGTGAACGCAGAATTCAACCATTAGAACTCAAGTTCCCCGCTCAGTCAGACCCGATTTGAAAAGTAGCTGGTGATTCATGTTCTATCTGGAAAGGAAAATCAGGAAAACCATGTGTTTTCATCAATCTCTCTCTGTCTGAAGAGAAATCAAAAGAACAAAACTCAAAAACATAGATATTCGGCCACATTGCCCAAAATGGAGTGCATAGCAGAAGTACAAACAAGGGGAAACTCAACTACAGCGTTGTGTTAGCAATCCCATGAGAGTTCAGAATTGACATCTCAATACATTCTAGGACACATGCACACACCACTCACTGGGCACAATAAAAATTTAGAGGGTACTTACGAACTATGAGGCCTCTGTTCAAGCAAAAGTTCTGGCTCAAAACCAAAAAAACTCCCTTTACTACCAATGTCGATGTGGGCAGAGTCTGGGGCTTCCCCCTCCAGACAAATGGTCTGGTGGCGGCTGGGGGGAGTTGTCCAGGTTCTGTCCATCGACCCGGTTAGATCTGGGGCCTGCTGGCTCGCCAAATTGTTAGAAGGTAATCTTACCAAGGTTCGTCCCAAGCTGGGAATGAATAGACACGCAGGCAGTTGCTGGAACAGAGGTTTGCAGGTTTATTCCCAAGAGCATATGCAGAGTACAGAGTATGCTGGTTGGAAGGTGGCCACACCTGTATTTCCCCCACAGGCCATTTATATAGGAGAGCTTGGTTGTTGCTATGCAAAGGTGTTCCCACCCCCTAGGAACTTGAGAGAAGTGTAATT
The DNA here is from genome assembly GCA_023362775.1 of Charina bottae. Taxonomy (NCBI): domain Eukaryota; kingdom Metazoa; phylum Chordata; class Lepidosauria; order Squamata; family Charinaidae; genus Charina; species Charina bottae. Next base: position 2,318,737 of record JALMGJ010000028.1, on the reverse strand, counting down.
TGCCAGATTTCAGAGAGGAGGCGCTCTGTGGTTGGGCCCCCTGCTGTTCATGTTTCCTGTCTGTGTTCCCTGTGGGCTGTGGCTTACTTGGAATGTGCACTATGGAGATCTGTTTGGCTGAGGAAGAAGGTCTACCTGAATGGGCTGGCTAATTTCTGTGAATGAGCTGACCTTTTGTGTGTCAAGCTTTCCAATTGAATAGGAAAGGAATCCTTTGTCTAAGCAGTTGGGCTTCCTTTTCTATCTTAATCTCTGGCCATATCAAACTCTTATGCTATTTTGTAACCTTTTAACAATTGGGCTTCCTTTTACCTGTTCTGGGGGGGAAACAACATGGAGGCAGACAGTGTTCTGGGGGGAGACAACATTCAGGGCAGGGCGAGATCTTAATTTATCCCAACAATCCCCCTTGGTGCATTAAAATTTTGTTAAAATTTTTAAAGCACACTTAATCATATTTAGCATCAAGGTTGTGATACATTTCATATGTCAAGTTGGGCCTGTAGTAATGAAGATTCACAAAACATAGAAAAAGTTGAAAAAGTAGCAAGACGTTGGCAACAGCAACCAAAACATAACAAAATCATAGCTTATTCCTAGTACAACATATAGTAACATCAGGCAACCATAACCACAAATTATTCCAGGTATCAGCTCAGGATTCTAGCTTATTGTGTGTGATGAGAATTCCTAGAACATTCTAAGTAAGAACAATTCTAATCATAAGACAAGGCAGCAGACAGACAGGTCCCTTCCCCTCCCCCAGGCAGACATCTGTGGTGTTGAAAACTTCCTGGCGAAATTAGAAAGTCCAATTTGTTGATTTCAAAGTGCCAGATAGCTCAGAGTCCTAGAAAGCCCTTTCAAGCTCCACTGGTCAGCCTCTTGATCCTTCACTGGCTCAATTTGTGGCAGTCAGAGGCACAGCAATTTGGCAATGTGCTCCACCACTGGAGGCTTCACCTGCTTCAAAGTCTGGGTCAGGGTGTTCTGTCTCCACAGTCGTTGGAAGTACCTGTGTAGGGAAGCGAGAAAGGAAAGCAAAACACGTGTCCCCCCTTTAAGTTAGTGCAAGGCCAGGTTGCACTAGAAGCACAAGTCCAAATGATGAAGTAGTCTGGCATGATGAGCAATTTGTTGAAGCAGGTCTGGAGTTGAGAGATCTCTCCTCTTGGGAAGAGGCTTAGAAGGGTTGGTTTACCAGTCCACCTTTTTTGGCTAAAAGGAATGATTGAAAGATGAAATCCATGCCTCAAAGTCCCACTGAAGTGATGCTTTGGATGATTCCAGCAACCAGCACGATCTCCCATAGACATCAAAGGGTTCAGTCCATGGCTTCTTGCAGCTTTGGGGTCTTGTAGGCGCAGGGTTAAAGCAGGGTGGATCTCTTCTTTTGGCTCTCAGGTGCAAAGATACAGCATCCTGTCCCTGTTACTGTACAAACATCACCTTTTGCTGCAAGAATCTGCTCTACAACTAACCTACTCTGGAAACTCTTTGCTGGCAATTCTTTGTGTAGGGGCTAACTGCTTTGGTGTTGTATTACATGCTATCTGTTCTAAAATGTTGGACACAAAGTTATGATAGCACTACTGTAGGCCACGCTCCTCATACAACTTCCATGCCATTCTATGGGAGGCCATCTGACTTGGAGCCCTGGCCCAGCAGTCAGATGCATTTATTGTCTGCAGGAGGGTGCTACCACTTGCCTGTGTTAAGGCACCAGGTGGGGCAAAGGGGAACCCACATACTTCCTTTCCTCCCAGCTTCAAGTGTATGTTCCTTCTTGGGCTTGTGTGCTAACCCAGTGAATGGGCAGCAAGCACTTGCCCAGTCTAACACCCTGGCTGGGGAAACAGGAATATTAACATTGACAGACTCCTTGGTTTGTGTTGCAATTGTTTAACTGAGGCAGCTTGAAAACCTGGGATATTGATTTCGGAGGAAAATGGGAGGAAAATCTTGCCTTCTATGGGAGAGGAAGGAAACCAAATGTAGCAGAGAGAGAGAGAGACAAACAAACAATCCTAATCTTACTTATAATTCAGCCTGTTGTGTTTCTTTCTTTGATTCTTACCAGCCTTGGGTGGGAGTGTGCAGTAAAGGGACATCAGCTTTTCCCTAAGCACCTGAAGCCTTTTGGTAAGGTTTGCAGAGTTTTCTCACTTTGACTGGAGGAGGAGATCTCCTCTTAGACTTGAGGTAGCTGTGAGGCTGGTCTTGGGTTAGGTAGCCAGTTCATGGAGTGCTTCTGGGAAGCCATGTCAGAACTCTGGCATGATCCCAGAGTCCTGCCATACAGCAGAGAAAGCAACTGCAGAAAGATACAACTGACCGACAGAGATGACAGACCCAAAGCGAGAGCGGGAAAACGGCAGCCAATCAGGCCTCAAGGATAATGGGCGCTTCAGCACCAATTGGGACTTGCCTCAGCCAATCATAGGGGAGTCCACGGTGGGGAGGGGGAGGGAGTCCTGTCAGAAGGGTTTAAATAGCCGAGCTCATTCCTGTCAGCTATCCTAATCTTTTTTAGTGTTCATTCTGCGTATGAAATAAACCGTTTACTACCAAGCCCATGAGTCTTGCATGGTCTTTGGGAGAACGGAGCTGACCAGCAGGCAGGACACCTCACAAGCCATGGGTGAGAATGGGTGAAAATGGGTGAGAACTTGGTCTGTCCATCAGGATTTTGTTGTAGAATCTTGGGTCTGTTTATCCTGGAATAAAATATAAACTTCCATCCCCCCCCCCCCGTTTGTCCCTTTTAGCCACGTTTGTGGGGAAAGGGGCAAACTGTAGGTCAGAGGGATGGCAAAAGAGTAAAGCTTCTGTCTAGGAGGCTTCTGCTAGTGGCTCTCTTAGCAGATGACCCTGAAGAGATGCAAAAAGTCAGAGCCCATAAACGTGCAAGAGAAAGTTAAGGGAAAGCGTGGGTGGTCCTATAAAAGCAATGAGTGACCAAGAAATAGAGAAACCTTGAAATAGTGTAACTATGGTCCAGCAGCTGCAGTAGAGGGTAGTTGTTTTAGGAAACATTGGTTAAAGTTTATTAAGATTTATTGCCTGTTGCCATACTTGGTGGTGCCCTTTCCTTTTCTCTAGCTTAGTTCCATTTATTGTTCAAGCATGCATTCCTGCTGCTTGGCTGGCATCTTTTATAAGTTTCACAGAGAAGTTTAAAAGAAACACATTCTTAACAGCTCAGCTGTATATCACATGTAAGCATTAATCGGTAGGTGTCTTATGGTCACACACGCACACATATACATGGGGGAAGGCAGAAATTAGCAAGAGGCACACTCAAGGTAGGAGGCAGAGATAAGTACAAAGGAAATGCTTCTCCATCAAGGGGGCAAACTATGGAAGCAGGGCCTTAGGGGCCCAATGGGCATCTATGGTAGCCCAGAGCATCTTTCTTAGAGAGTACAACAAAGGGTCGAGAAACAGAGATAGAAAAAAACATGTGCATGCACAGACATACTTAGAAAATGAAACAAAGCAGAAACTACTGGTAGCTCTAGGTTTCCACAAGCCTGGGCTGCAAGCATTCCAGGTGGAAAAAGAGATTGCACAAATTGCAGGGGCTCCAAGGAGCATGCACAGAGTGCTGTGGGGCATTTTCATTCCCCCTCCAATAGTAGCCAGACAGAAGAGGCTGGGACTGCTCACCCAGGGACTGGACTGTGGGTTTTTCAGCTACCTTCAGCAGTTTTCTCAGGGAATTGAAGATCTGGGCTCTAGTTAGAGAGATGCTCAGCAGCTGCATGTCTCCCTGAAGGGATATGGGGAAACCCGGCTCACAAACCTTGGCCTGGAAAACACCATGCTGTAACATTTCCCCATGATGCAACATTACTGAACCAAAGATTGTGCCTGAACCAAAGAATTGTTACCCAAGGATGACCCTTGAGATGGGCCTCAGCAAGCCCCAAAGAATACTGCATAAGAAATGTTAAGTGTGAAGCTCTGAAACCAGTTCTACCTCTCTCAGGAATGCATAACAGTCTGGGACCATCTATCTGGTCAGCATCTCCTTCCTGAGACAAGCTAATATGTTTACCTAACCTTCTTGTAATAAATGCCTTCCTTCCCCTCTCCTGAGATGTAAATATGTTAAACTGTGATTTTATGGTTCTGACCCTTTGTGATTCAACCTGCTTATATAACCCAATGTCTCTGTAAATGTTACTGTTGTCTCTGTAAGATGCAAGTATTTCTTTGGTGTGAATGTCCCAACAATTAGTGTGAATGTTCCCAATTCTATCCTTTGTAAATATGTTGATGACCCACGTCACCCCTTGACCTGGTGAATCCCAGAATCCTTCAGCTCTGGGAGGGACCCTGTCCCCTAAGAACCAGCCAATCCCAGGGAACGTCATCAGACACCTCGCCCACATATGGGCATACCATCCTCATCCTCACTTCCTGCTTGTACTCCCTGTATAAAAGTTTGTGCACCCTTATGCTCAGGGTGGTGGTTTCATTCAGAGGTCACTTGCACCTGACAACTGTCTGGCTGCCACCCGGCAACCTTTGCTTGGCCAAATAAATCTTGCTGCTGTTCCTTTTTACAAAGTCTCCTTCGTGTATTTGGCTTTCTCTAAAGGCGCGTGGTAAATTTTGGTGCCTTACATCCCAAGACGGATTAATTGACTGCAGGGTCCTAAAGACCATCTGCAGTTCCTTTTAAAGGGGAGGAGCCTCTTTCCACTGAAGTACCAGATCAGATGGGGAAAAAGAAATATGTGGGTAAGAACAAAATTTAAATTTCCTTGTACTGGCCAGGTACAGGTTTCTTTCTTTTCAATAAAAGGCGCCATTTATTCCTGCCCAACAATACCAATAGGGTAGGTGCAAAGGTTTCAATTTAGGTCTCAAGACTTTTAATATGGCATAGTTGACTGGTAGTTGCCCAGTTATTTCACTCACTCAGCCTTTCGCTACCTGCGTGCCTAGCGCTCTCACTTTGCTTTCCAAGCGTCCTGGTCATTGCCCAACAAGAGCTCGCAGGGGCCTGGGGGCGTCTTAGACCGGTTCAACGCACAGCTCCGGTCAGCAGTCGGGATAAATGCACAGGGATTTTACACACAAACGCACACACCACTCACTGGGTACAATAAAAATTTAGAGGGTACTTACCAAGTATGAGGCCTCTGTTCAAGCAAAAGTTCTGGCTCAAAACCAAAAAACTCCCTTTACTACCAATGTCGATGTGGGCAGAGTCTGGGGCTTCCCCCTCCAGACAAATGGTCTGGTGCCGGCTGGGGGGAGTTGTCCAGGTTCTGTCCATCGACCCGGTTAGATCTGGGGCCTGCTGGCTCGCCAAATTGTTAGAAGGTAATCTTACCAAGGTTCGTCCCAAGCTGGGAATGAATAGACACGCAGGCAGTTGCTGGAACAGAGGTTTGCAGGTTTATTCCCAAGAGCATATGCAGAGTACAGAGTATGCTGGTTGGAAGGTGGCCACACCTGTATTTCCCCCACAGGCCATTTATATAGGAGAGCTTGGTTGTTGCTATGCAAAGGTGTTCCCACCCCCTAGGAACTTGAGAGAAGTGTAATTTGCCAGATTTCAGAGAGGAGGCGCTCTGTGGTTGGGCCCCCTGCTGTTCATGTTTCCTGTCTGTGTTCCCTGTGGGCTGTGGCTTACTTGGAATGTGCACTATGGAGATCTGTTTGGCTGAGGAAGGAGGTCTACCTGAATGGGCTGGCTAATTTCTGTGAATGAGCTGACCTTTTGTGTGTCAAGCTTTCCAATTGAATAGGAAGGGAATCCTTTGTCTAAGCAGTTGGGCTTCCTTTTCTATCTTAATCTCTGGCCATATCAAACTCTTATGCTATTTTGTAACCTTTTAACAATTGGGCTTCCTTTTACCTGTTCTGGGGGGGAAACAACATGGAGGCAGACAGTGTTCTCGGGGGAGACAACATGCAGGGCAGGGAGAGATCTTAATTTATCCCAACAATCCCCCTTGGTGCATTAAAATTTTGTTAAAATTTTTAAAGCACACTTAATCATATTTAGCATCAAGGTTGTGATACATTTCAGTTATGTCAAGTTGGGCCTGTAGTAATGAAGATTCACAAAACATAGAAAAAGTTGAAAAAGTAGCAAGACATTGGCAACAGCAACCAAAACATAACAAAATCATAGCTTATTCCTAGTACAACATATAGTAACATCAGGCAACCATAACCACAAATTATTCCAGGTATCAGCTCAGGATTCTAGCTTATTGTGTCTGATGAGAATTCCTAGAACATTCTAAGTAAGGGCAATTCTAATCATAAGACAAGGCAGCAGACAGACAGGTCCCTTCCCCTCTCCCAGGCAGACATCTGTGGTGTTGAAAACTTCCTGGCGAAATTAGAAAGTCCAATTTGTTGATTTCAAAGTGCCAGATAGCTCAGAGTCCTAGAAAGCCCTTTCTTTTTTTTTACATAAGTTTTATTAGGTTTTTAAATATACAAAGCTAAAAATTAAAGATGAAACGGAAAAAGAAATACAAATTAAAAGAAAAGAAAAAGAAAAGTGCAGTAAAGAAAAAGAAAAAAGAAAAAAAATAAAGAAAAAGACATACATAGAAATTAGATAACCTCCGATCCGTCTATGGTCATAAGAATAAAGTAGATGGTTTGTTTTAACATGCTGGCTATTCATATAACATTCCTATATTTTTCCTTGTCTATTATATACTATTTATCTATAATCTAATCATCAAAACCCCATATTTAGCTTTACTCCTCCTGCTTTTTGCAAATAGTCCATCAAAAATTTCCACTCATTAAAGAATAATAATTAAAATTTTCTTTTAGTAGGCAAATCAATTTGTCTATTTCTGCCATTTCTAGTAGTTTCAACATCCATTCCTGTATTGTTGGTACACTTTAATTTTTCCAAAACTATACATATGTAAGTAAAGAAAAAAAAATTTCTATTTGTGCATCCCAAATTCCAGATAAAAAGAAAAAATTCTAGTTTAAGTCTTTTAATTTATACCCAACCATACTATTATAATATACATATAGAAATAAAAAGAAAAGAATTTTTCTATTTATACAACCCAGATTCCAAACAAAAAAGAAAAAATTCTGATTTCTTTTAAGTTATACCCAACCCTACTGTTTTTGATCTCTCACTATAATATTTCTTCAAATTTTGCTCTTTTGTAACTTTTCTCACAAAATATCTTGACAATTTCTTATCTCTAACGTAATGTGAGTCAACTCTGAAAATTTTATCTATCTCAGAGTCCATGTCTTCTTCTTCTATCTCTAAATATTGAACTAAAGTATCAACTATATATTTTCTCATATTCTCATCTAATTTTTCCAGGGCTCCTCTCAGACTCAAAATAAATTTTTCTTCTCTCATTTCTGCTAATACAATAGCATCTAAATTATATTCCATAGTAATAGAATCTGATTTAATCTCCAATTTCTTAACCTGGCCTTGTGTCTCTTTAAAATCCCCTGGAAAAATATTTGCAATTTCTTTGACAATCTGTATTTCATTTCTAAATTCTTTTTTTGAGTCTTCCTTCATCACTTCCATTTTCTCTTCTACTTGTTGATCTAGAATATTGTCCATTTTTTTGTCTATTTTTATATCTAAAGAAGTAATTATGTCATCCATCTTTTTCTCCAAGGTAACAGTTAAAATATCCATCTTTTCCTCCAAGGCAGTAGTTGAATCATCTATTTTTTGATTCAGTGCTGTAATCGCATCCAATATTTTTTCCATATCTGATGTTGGTACTTCTGAAGGTGCAGCCATGGACTCCATTTCCTTATCTCTATCCCTCTTCACTCTTGCAACCGCAGTAACCAGGTTTTATATAATATTCCTGTAAAGAGAAAAGAAAAATAACAAAAGACAAAGGAGAACCACTATAAACAATAAAAAAAAAAGAAAAAGGGAAGAAGAGAGATAAAAAATTATTAAAGATTCAAAAAAAGGGGGGGGAAGAGAGGGGGGGAAAATCCAGATACAATAAAAAATTTAAAAAAATAAAAATAATACTGCTTTTTCTTAATAGATGTTGCATAAAAAAAAGGGCAAAATGTACTTTGGTAAAATCAACAATTCTCACGTGAAAAAAAAATAAAAGATAAGAGTACAACGGGTAAGTCCTTTAGCTGTAGTCAAAATATCCTTGAAAATGTAATAACAATCCAGTTCTCAGGCAAGCTTATAATCACAAGTCCCAAAGAGGAGAGAGATAAGAAAAAAAAGAGAGAAGGGGGGGGGGGAAAGGAGAAAACCCCAACTCCAAATGTCTTCACTCTCCAAGACAAAAAGCAACAAGAAAGTCCACTAAAATCCCATATAATAAGGAAATTCCCAAAACTATTCAAAACAAAAATATTCCAAAAATAACCATTATAATCCAAATAATTTCCAAACGCATTACAGAAAAAAAAGGGGAAAAAAATACCATCTCAAGATGAAAAACAGAAAAGCAAAAAAATAAGATAAAAGGCAGACCATTAACCCATTTGAATTCAAAGTCCAGAGAGGAAAATAGATTAGTCCCACTTCAGTAAATAAGCCATTCGTCAATAGTCAATGTCACTTCATTTCACTTCCAAGTAAAGTCATTATTCTTTAAGCTCCCACCATTTCTCAAGTCTTCTTTAGCAAGAAAGTTACACAATCACCAGCAACATCGATCATGTCCATAGAAGGATCTTAGCAGATAATATGTAAAATTAAAATAAACACAAATATAAAACAGTGACTAAAAGTGCTGAATTTAGGTGCTACTTATCTGAAAAGATTTCGCTGTTTCCTGCAGAGCAATAACGATGGTCCTTCCAGTCGCTTTCGTCACTTCAATTTCCTTTTTCCCATGGTGGAAAAACGGGAATTGGGAAAGAGCGACGATTCCGGCGACCCTTCTGGTTTATCTTCTGATCCCCTTTTATTTAAAGGGGAGATTTCAGCAGTTTTATTTCTTTAAAAACCGCTGCAAGCAGGCAAACAGCGGAGCCGAGCCAGGAGGGCTCAGTTCAGCGCACCGGCGTCTTCAGCACCCGGAAGCGATCTCCTAGAAAGCCCTTTCAAGCTCCAGTGGTCAGCCTCTTGATCCTTCACTGGCTCAATTTGTGGCAGTCAGAAGCACAGCAATATGGCAATGTGCTCCACCACTAGAGGCTTCACCTGCTTCAAAGTCTGGGTCAGGGTGTTCTGTCTCCACAGTCGTTGGAAGTACCTGTGTAGGGAAGAGAGAAAGGAAAGCAAAACACGTGTCCCTCCTTTAAGTTAGTGCAAGGCCAGGTTGCACTAGAAGCACAAGTCCAAATGATGAAGTAGTCTGGCATGATGAGCAATTTGTTGAAGCAGGTCTGGAGTTGAGAGATCTCTCCTCTTGGGAAGAGGCTTAGAAGGGTTGGTTTACCAGTCCACCTTTTTTGGCTAAAAGGAATGATTGAAAGATTAAATCCATGCCTCAAAGTCCCACTGAAGTGATGCTTTGGATGATTCCAGCAACCAGCACGATCTCCCATAGACATCAAAGGGTTCAGTCCATGGCTTCTTGCAGCTTTGGGGTCTTGTAGGCGCAGGGTTAAAGCAGGGTGGATCTCTTCTTTTGGCTCTCAGGTGCAAAGATACAGCATCCTGTCCCTGTTACTGTACAAACATCACCTTTTGCTGCAAGAATCTGCTCTACAACTAACCTACTCTGGAAACTCTTTGCTGGCAATTCTTTGTGTAGGGGCTAACTGCTTTGGTGTTGTATTACATGCTATCTGTTCTAAAATGTTGGACACAAAGTTATGATAGCACTACTGTAGGCCACGCTCCTCATACAACTTCCGTGCCATTCTATGGGAGGCCATCTGACTTGGAGCCCTGGCCCAGCAGTCAGATGCATTTATTGTCTGCAGGAGGGTGTTACCACATGCCTGTGTTAAGGCACCAGGTGGGGCAAAGGGGAACCCACATACTTCCTTTCCTCCCAGCTTCCAGTGCATGTTCCTTCTTGGGCTTGTGTGCTAACCCAGTGAATGGGCAGCAAGCACTTGGCCAGTCTAGCACCCTGGCTGGGGAAACAGGAATATTAACATTGACAGACTCCTTGGTTTGTGTTGCAATTGTTTAACTGAGGCAGCTTGAAAACCTGGGATATTGATTTCGGAGGAAAATGGAAGCTCTTGCCTTCTATGGGAGAGGAAGGAAACCAAATGTAGCAAAGAGAGAGAGAGAGAGAGAGAAACAAACAATCCTAATCTTACTTATAATTCAGCCTGTTGTGTTTCTTTCTTTGATTCTTACCAGCCTTGGGTGGGAGTGTGCAGTAAAGGGACATCAGCTTTTCCCTAAGCACCTGAAGCCTTTTGGTAAGGTTTGCAGAGTTTTCTCACTTTGACTGGAGGAGGAGATCTCCTCTTAGACTTGAGGTAGCTGTGAGGCTGGTCTTGGGTTAGGTAGCCAGTTCATGGAGTGCTTCTGGGAAGCCATGTCAGAACTCTGGCATGATCCCAGAGTCCTGCCATACAGCAGAGAAAGCAACTGCAGAAAGATACAACTGACCGACAGAGATGACAGACCCGAAGCGAGAGCGGGAAAACGGCAGCCAATCAGGCCTCGAGGATAATGGGCACTTCAGCACCAATTGGGACTTGCCTCAGCCAATCATAGGGGAGTCCACGGTGGGGAGGGGGCGGGAGTCCTGTCAAAAGCGTTTAAATAGCCGAGATCATTCCTGTCAGCTATCCTAATCTTTTTTAGTGTTCATTCTGCGTATGAAATAAACCCTTTACTACCAAGCCCGTGAGTCTTGCATGGTCTTTGGGAGAACGGAGCTGACCAGCAGGCAGGACACCTCACAAGCCATGGGTGAGAATGCAAGAACTTGGTCTGTCCATCAGGATTTTGTTGTAGAATCTTGGGTCTGTTTATCCTGGAATAAAATATAAACATCCATCCCCCCCCTCCCCGTTTGTCCCTTATAGCCACGTTTGTGGGGAAAGGGGCAAACTGTAGGTCAGAGGGATGGCAAAAGAGTAAAGCTTCTGTCTAGGAGGCTTCTGCTAGAGGCTGTCTTAGCAGATGACCCTGAAGAGATGCAAAAAGTCAGAGCCCATAAACGTGCAAGAGAAAGTTAAGGGAAAGCGTGGGTGGTCCTATAAAAGCAATGAGTGACCAAGAAATAGAGAAACCTTGAAATAGTGTAACTATGGTCCAGCAGCTGCAGTAGAGGGTAGTTGTTTTAGGAAACATTGGTTAAAGTTTATTAAGATTTATTGCCTGTTGCTATACTTGGTGGTATAGCACCCTTTCCTTTTCTCTAGCTTAGTTCCATTTATTGTTCAAGCATGCATTCCTGCTGCTTGGCTGGCATCTTTTATAAGTTTCACAGAGAAGTTTAAAAGAAACACATTCTTAACAGCTCAGCTGTATATCACATGTAAACATTAATCGGTAGGTGGCTTATGGTCACACACGCACACATATACATGGGGGAAGGCAGAAATTAGCAAGAGGCACACTCAAGGTAGGAGGCAGAGATAAGTACAAAGGAAATGCTTCTCCATCAAGGGGGCAAACTATGGAAGCAGGGCCTTAGGGGCCCAATGGGCATCTATGGTAGCCCAGAGCATCTTTCTTAGAGAGTACAACAAAGGGTCGAGAAACAGAGATAGAAAAAAACACATGAGCATGCACAGACATACTTAGAAAATGAAACAAAGCAGAAACTACTGGTAGCTCTAGGTTTCCACAAGCCTGGGCTGCAAGCATTCCAGGTGGAAAAAGAGATTGCACAAATTGCAGGGGCTCCAAGGAGCATGCACAGAGTGCTGTGGGGCATTTTCATTCCCCCTCCAATAGTAGCCAGACAGAAGAGGCTGGGACTGCTCACCCAGGGACTGGACTGTGGGTTTTTCAGCTACCTTCAGCAGTTTTCTCAGGGAATTGAAGATCTGGGCTCTAGTTAGAGAGATGCTCAGCAGCTGCATGTCTCCCAAGATGGATTAATTGACTGCAGGGTCCTAAAGACCATCTGCAGTTCCTTTTAAAGGGGAGGAGCCTCTTTCCACTGAAGTACCAGATCAGATGGGGAAAAAGAAACATGTGGGTAAGAACAAAATTTAAATTTCCTTGTACTGGCCAGGTACAGGTTTCTTTCTTTTCAATAAAAGGCGCCATTTATTCCTGCCCAACAATACCAATAGGGTAGGTGCAAAGGTTTCAGTTTAGGTCTCAAGACTTTTAATCTGGCATAGTTGACTGGTAGTTGCCCAGTTATTTCACTCACTCAGCCTTTCGCTACCTGCTCAAGCACGCGTGCCTACCGGTCTCACTTTGCTTTCCAAGCGTCCTGGTCGTTGCCCAACAAGAGCTCGCAGGGGCCTGGGGGCGTCTTAGACCGGTTCAACGCACAGCTCTGGTCAGCAGTCGGGATAAATGCACAGGGATTTTACACGCACACACAAACACATCACTCACTGGGCACAATAAAAATTTAGAGGGTACTTACCAACTATGAGGCCTCTGTTCAAGCAAAAGTTCTGGCTCAAAATCAAAAAAAACCCTTTACTACCAATGTCGATGTGGGCAGAGTCTGGGGCTTCCCCCTCCAGACAAATGGTCTGGTGCCGGCTGGGGGGAGTTGTCCAGGTCCTGTCCATCGACCCGGTTAGCTCTGGGGCCTGCTGGCTCGCCAAATTGTTAGAAGGTAATCTTACCAAGGTTCGTCCCAAGCTGGGAATGAATAGACACACAGGCAGTTGCTGGAACAGAGGTTTGCAGGTTTATTCCCAAGAGCATATGCAGAGTACAGAGTATGCTGGTTGGAAGGTGGCCACACCTGTATTTCCCCCACAGGCCATTTATATAGGAGAGCTTGGTTGTTGCTATGCAAAGGTGTTCCCACCCCCTAGGAACTTGAGAGAAGTGTAATTTGCCAGATTTCAGAGAGGAGGTGCTCTGTGGTTGGGCCCCCTGCTGTTCATGTTTCCTGTCAGGGTCAGGGTGAGGGTGTTCTGTCTCCACAGTCATTGGAAGTACCTGTGTAGGGAAGAGAGAAAGGAAAGCAAAACACGTGTCCCCCCTTTAAGTTAGTGCAAGGCCAGGTTGCACTAGAAGCACAAGTCCAAATGATGAAGTAGTCTGGCATGATGAGCAATTTGTTGAAGCAGGTCTGGAGTTGAGAGATCTCTCCTCTTGGGAAGAGGCTTAGAAGGGTTGGTTTACCAGTCCACCTTTTTTGGCTAAAAGGAATGATTGAAAGATTAAATCCATGCCTCAAAGTCCCACTGAAGTGATGCTTTGGATGATTCCAGCAACCAGCACGATCTCCCATAGACATCAAAGGGTTCAGTCCATGGCTTCTTGCAGCTTTGGGGTCTTGTAGGCGCAGGGTTAAAGCAGGGTGGATCTCTTCTTTTGGCTCTCAGGTGCAAAGATACAGCATCCTGTCCCTGTTACTGTACAAACATCACCTTTTGCTGCAAGAATCTGCTCTACAACTAACCTACTCTGGAAACTCTTTGCTGGCAATTCTTTGTGTAGGGGCTAACTGCTTTGGTGTTGTATTACATGCTATCTGTTCTAAAATGTTGGACACAAAGTTATGATAGCACTACTGTAGGCCACGCTCCTCATACAACTTCCGTGCCATTCTATGGGAGGCCATCTGACTTGGAGCCCTGGCCCAGCAGTCAGATGCATTTATTGTCTGCAGGAGGGTGTTACCACATGCCTGTGTTAAGGCACCAGGTGGGGCAAAGGGGAACCCACATACTTCCTTTCCTCCCAGCTTCAAGTGTATGTTCCTTCTTGGGCTTGTGTGCTAACCCAGTGAATGGGCAGCAAGCAGTTGCCCAGTCTAACACCCTGGCTGGGGAAACAGGATTATTAACATTGACAGACTCCTTGGTTTGTGTTGCAATTGTTTAACTGAGGCAGCTTGAAAACCTGGGATATTGATTTCGGAGGAAAATGGGAGGAAAATCTTGCCTTCTATGGGAGAGGAAGGAAACCAAATGTAGCAGAGAGAGAGAGAGAGAAACAAACAATCCTAATCTTACTTATAATTCAGCCTGTTGTGTTTCTTTCTTTGATTCTTACCAGCCTTGGGTGGGAGTGTGCAGTAAAGGGACATCAGCTTTTCCCTAAGCACCTGAAGCCTTTTGGTAAGGTTTGCAGAGTTTTCTCACTTTGACTGGAGGAGGAGATCTCCTCTTAGACTTGAGGTAGCTGTGAGGCTGGTCTTGGGTTAGGTAGCCAGTTCATGGAGTGCTTCTGGGAAGCCATGTCAGAACTCTGGCATGATCCCAGAGTCCTGCCATACAGCAGAGAAAGCAACTGCAGAAAGATACAACTGACCGACAGAGATGACAGACCCGAAGCGAGAGCGGGAAAACGGCAGCCAATCAGGCCTCGAGGATAATGGGCACTTCAGCACCAATTGGGACTTGCCTCAGCCAATCATAGGGGAGTCCACGGTGGGGAGGGGGCGGGAGTCCTGTCAAAAGCGTTTAAATAGCCGAGATCATTCCTGTCAGCTATCCTAATCTTTTTTAGTGTTCATTCTGCGTATGAAATAAACCCTTTACTACCAAGCCCGTGAGTCTTGCATGGTCTTTGGGAGAACGGAGCTGACCAGCAGGCAGGACACCTCACAAGCCATGGGTGAGAATGCAAGAACTTGGTCTGTCCATCAGGATTTTGTTGTAGAATCTTGGGTCTGTTTATCCTGGAATAAAATATAAACATCCATCCCCCCCCCTCCCCGTTTGTCCCTTATAGCCACGTTTGTGGGGAAAGGGGCAAACTGTAGGTCAGAGGGATGGCAAAAGAGTAAAGCTTCTGTCTAGGAGGCTTCTGCTAGAGGCTGTCTTAGCAGATGACCCTGAAGAGATGCAAAAAGTCAGAGCCCATAAACGTGCAAGAGAAAGTTAAGGGAAAGCGTGGGTGGTCCTATAAAAGCAATGAGTGACCAAGAAATAGAGAAACCTTGAAATAGTGTAACTATGGTCCAGCAGCTGCAGTAGAGGGTAGTTGTTTTAGTAAACATTGGTTAAAGTTTATTAAGATTTATTGCCTGTTGCTATACTTGGTGGTATAGCACCCTTTCCTTTTCTCTAGCTTAGTTCCATTTATTGTTCAAGCATGCATTCCTGCTGCTTGGCTGGCATCTTTTATAAGTTTCACAGAGAAGTTTAAAAGAAACACATTCTTAACAGCTCAGCTGTATATCACATGTAAACATTAATCGGTAGGTGGCTTATGATCACACACGCACACATATACATGGGGGAAGGCAGAAATTAGCAAGAGGCACACTCAAGGTAGGAGGCAGAGATAAGTACAAAGGAAATGCTTCTCCATCAAGGGGGCAAACTATGGAAGCAGGGCCTTAGGGGCCCAATGGGCATCTATGGTAGCCCAGAGCATCTTTCTTAGAGAGTACAACAAAGGGTCGAGAAACAGAGATAGAAAAAAACACATGTGCGTGCACAGACATACTTAGAAAATGAAACAAAGCAGAAACTACTGGTAGCTCTAGGTTTCCACAAGCCTGGGCTGCAAGCATTCCAGGTGGAAAAAGAGATTGCACAAATTGCAGGGGCTCCAAGGAGCATGCACAGAGTGCTGTGGGGCATTTTCATTCCCCCTCCAATAGTAGCCAGACAGAACAGGCTGGGACTGCTCACCCAGGGACTGGACTGTGGGTTTTTCAGCTACCTTCAGCAGTTTTTTCAGGGAATTGAAGATCTGGGCTCTAGTTAGAGAGATGCTCAGCAGCTGCATGTCTCCCAAGATGGATTAATTGACTGCAGGGTCCTAAAGACCATCTGCAGTTCCTTTTAAAGGGGAGGAGCCTCTTTCCACTGAAGTACCAGATCAGATGGGGAAAAAGAAACATGTGGGTAAGAACAAAATTTAAATTTCCTTGTACTGGCCAGGTACAGGTTTCTTTCTTTTCAATAAAAGGCGCCATTTATTCCTGCCCAACAATACCAATAGGGTAGGTGCAAAGGTTTCAGTTTAGGTCTCAAGACTTTTAATATGGCATAGTTGACTGGTAGTTGCCCAGTTATTTCACTCACTCAGCCTTTCGCTACCTGCTCGAGCACGCGTGCCTAGCGGTCTCACTTTGCTTTCCAAGCGTCCTGGTCGTTGCCCAACAAGAGCTCGCAGGGGCCTGGGGGCGTCTTAGACCGGTTCAACGCACAGCTCTGGTCAGCAGTCGGGATAAATGCACAGGGATTTTACACGCACACACAAACACATCACTCACTGGGCACAATAAAAATTTAGAGGGTACTTACCAACTATGAGGCCTCTGTTCAAGCAAAAGTTCTGGCTCAAAATAAAAAAAAACCCTTTACTACCAATGTCGATGTGGGCAGAGTCTGGGGCTTCCCCCTCCAGACAAATGGTCTGGTGCCAGCTGGGGGGAGTTGTCCAGGTCCTGTCCATCGACCCGGTTAGCTCTGGGGCCTGCTGGCTCGCCAAATTGTTAGAAGGTAATCTTACCAAGGTTCGTCCCAAGCTGGGAATGAATAGACACACAGGCAGTTGCTGGAACAGAGGTTTGCAGGTTTATTCCCAAGAGCATATGCAGAGTACAGAGTATGCTGGTTGGAAGGTGGCCACACCTGTATTTCCCCCACAGGCCATTTATATAGGAGAGCTTGGTTGTTGCTATGCAAAGGTGTTCCCACCCCCTAGGAACTTGAGAGAAGTGTAATTTGCCAGATTTCAGAGAGGAGGTGCTCTGTGGTTGGGCCCCCTGCTGTTCATGTTTCCTGTCAGGGTCAGGGTGAGGGTGTTCTGTCTCCACAGTCGTTGGAAGTACCTGTGTAGGGAAGAGAGAAAGGAAAGCAAAACACGTGTCCCCCCTTTAAGTTAGTGCAAGGCCAGGTTGCACTAGAAGCACAAGTCCAAATGATGAAGTAGTCTGGCATGATGAGCAATTTGTTGAAGCAGGTCTGGAGTTGAGAGATCTCTCCTCTTGGGAAGAGGCTTAGAAGGGTTGGTTTACCAGTCCACCTTTTTTGGCTAAAAGGAATGATTGAAAGATTAAATCCATGCCTCAAAGTCCCACTGAAGTGATGCTTTGGATGATTCCAGCAACCAGCACGATCTCCCATAGACATCAAAGGGTTCAGTCCATGGCTTCTTGCAGCTTTGGGGTCTTGTAGGCGCAGGGTTAAAGCAGGGTGGATCTCTTCTTTTGGCTCTCAGGTGCAAAGATACAGCATCCTGTCCCTGTTACTGTACAAACATCACCTTTTGCTGCAAGAATCTGCTCTACAACTAACCTACTCTGGAAACTCTTTGCTGGCAATTCTTTGTGTAGGGGCTAACTGCTTTGGTGTTGTATTACATGCTATCTGTTCTAAAATGTTGGACACAAAGTTATGATAGCACTACTGTAGGCCACGCTCCTCATACAACTTCCGTGCCATTCTATGGGAGGCCATCTGACTTGGAGCCCTGGCCCAGCAGTCAGATGCATTTATTGTCTGCAGGAGGGTGTTACCACATGCCTGTGTTAAGGCACCAGGTGGGGCAAAGGGGAACCCACATACTTCCTTTCCTCCCAGCTTCCAGTGCATGTTCCTTCTTGGGCTTGTGTGCTAACCCAGTGAATGGGCAGCAAGCACTTGGCCAGTCTAGCACCCTGGCTGGGGAAACAGGAATATTAACATTGACAGACTCCTTGGTTTGTGTTGCAATTGTTTAACTGAGGCAGCTTGAAAACCTGGGATATTGATTTCGGAGGAAAATGGGAGCTCTTGCCTTCTATGGGAGAGGAAGGAAACCAAATGTAGCAAAGAGAGAGAGAGAGAAACAAACAATCCTAATCTTACTTATAATTCAGCCTGTTGTGTTTCTTTCTTTGATTCTTACCAGCCTTGGGTGGGAGTGTGCAGTAAAGGGACATCAGCTTTTCCCTAAGCACCTGAAGCCTTTTGGTAAGGTTTGCAGAGTTTTCTCACTTTGACTGGAGGAGGAGATCTCCTCTTAGACTTGAGGTAGCTGTGAGGCTGGTCTTGGGTTAGGTAGCCAGTTCATGGAGTGCTTCTGGGAAGCCATGTCAGAACTCTGGCATGATCCCAGAGTCCTGCCATACAGCAGAGAAAGCAACTGCAGAAAGATACAACTGACCGACAGAGATGACAGACCCGAAGCGAGAGCGGGAAAACGGCAGCCAATCAGGCCTCGAGGATAATGGGCACTTCAGCACCAATTGGGACTTGCCTCAGCCAATCATAGGGGAGTCCACGGTGGGGAGGGGGCGGGAGTCCTGTCAAAAGTGTTTAAATAGCCGAGATCATTCCTGTCAGCTATCCTAATCTTTTTTAGTGTTCATTCTGCGTATGAAATAAACCCTTTACTACCAAGCCCGTGAGTCTTGCATGGTCTTTGGGAGAACGGAGCTGACCAGCAGGCAGGACACCTCACAAGCCATGGGTGAGAATGCAAGAACTTGGTCTGTCCATCAGGATTTTGTTGTAGAATCTTGGGTCTGTTTATCCTGGAATAAAATATAAACATCCATCCCCCCCCCTCCCCGTTTGTCCCTTATAGCCACGTTTGTGGGGAAAGGGGCAAACTGTAGGTCAGAGGGATGGCAAAAGAGTAAAGCTTCTGTCTAGGAGGCTTCTGCTAGAGGCTGTCTTAGCAGATGACCCTGAAGAGATGCAAAAAGTCAGAGCCCATAAACGTGCAAGAGAAAGTTAAGGGAAAGCGTGGGTGGTCCTATAAAAGCAATGAGTGACCAAGAAATAGAGAAACCTTGAAATAGTGTAACTATGGTCCAGCAGCTGCAGTAGAGGGTAGTTGTTTTAGTAAACATTGGTTAAAGTTTATTAAGATTTATTGCCTGTTGCTATACTTGGTGGTATAGCACCCTTTCCTTTTCTCTAGCTTAGTTCCATTTATTGTTCAAGCATGCATTCCTGCTGCTTGGCTGGCATCTTTTATAAGTTTCACAGAGAAGTTTAAAAGAAACACATTCTTAACAGCTCAGCTGTATATCACATGTAAACATTAATCGGTAGGTGGCTTATGATCACACACGCACACATATACATGGGGGAAGGCAGAAATTAGCAAGAGGCACACTCAAGGTAGGAGGCAGAGATAAGTACAAAGGAAATGCTTCTCCATCAAGGGGGCAAACTATGGAAGCAGGGCCTTAGGGGCCCAATGGGCATCTATGGTAGCCCAGAGCATCTTTCTTAGAGAGTACAACAAAGGGTCGAGAAACAGAGATAGAAAAAAACACATGTGCGTGCACAGACATACTTAGAAAATGAAACAAAGCAGAAACTACTGGTAGCTCTAGGTTTCCACAAGCCTGGGCTGCAAGCATTCCAGGTGGAAAAAGAGATTGCACAAATTGCAGGGGCTCCAAGGAGCATGCACAGAGTGCTGTGGGGCATTTTCATTCCCCCTCCAATAGTAGCCAGACAGAAGAGGCTGGGACTGCTCACCCAGGGACTGGACTGTGGGGTTTTCAGCTACCTTCAGCAGTTTTCTCAGGGAATTGAAGATCTGGGCTCTAGTTAGAGAGATGCTCAGCAGCTGCATGTCTCCCAAGATGGATTAATTGACTGCAGGGTCCTAAAGACCATCTGCAGTTCCTTTTAAAGGGGAGGAGCCTCTTTCCACTGAAGTACCAGATCAGATGGGGAAAAAGAAACATGTGGGTAAGAACAAAATTTAAATTTCCTTGTACTGGCCAGGTACAGGTTTCTTTCTTTTCAATAAAAGGCGCCATTTATTCCTGCCCAACAATACCAATAGGGTAGGTGCAAAGGTTTCAGTTTAGGTCTCAAGACTTTTAATATGGCATAGTTGACTGGTAGTTGCCCAGTTATTTCACTCACTCAGCCTTTCGCTACCTGCTCGAGCACGCGTGCCTAGCGGTCTCACTTTGCTTTCCAAGCGTCCTGGTCGTTGCCCAACAAGAGCTCGCAGGGGCCTGGGGGCGTCTTAGACCGGTTCAACGCACAGCTCTGGTCAGCAGTCGGGATAAATGCACAGGGATTTTACACGCACACACAAACACATCACTCACTGGGCACAATAAAAATTTAGAGGGTACTTACCAACTATGAGGCCTCTGTTCAAGCAAAAGTTCTGGCTCAAAATCAAAAAAAACCCTTTACTACCAATGTCGATGTGGGCAGAGTCTGGGGCTTCCCCCTCCAGACAAATGGTCTGGTGCCAGCTGGGGGGAGTTGTCCAGGTCCTGTCCATCGACCCGGTTAGCTCTGGGGCCTGCTGGCTCGCCAAATTGTTAGAAGGTAATCTTACCAAGGTTCGTCCCAAGCTGGGAATGAATAGACACACAGGCAGTTGCTGGAACAGAGGTTTGCAGGTTTATTCCCAAGAGCATATGCAGAGTACAGAGTATGCTGGTTGGAAGGTGGCCACACCTGTATTTCCCCCACAGGCCATTTATATAGGAGAGCTTGGTTGTTGCTATGCAAAGGTGTTCCCACCCCCTAGGAACTTGAGAGAAGTGTAATTTGCCAGATTTCAGAGAGGAGGTGCTCTGTGGTTGGGCCCCCTGCTGTTCATGTTTCCTGTCAGGGTCAGGGTGAGGGTGTTCTGTCTCCACAGTCGTTGGAAGTACCTGTGTAGGGAAGAGAGAAAGGAAAGCAAAACACGTGTCCCCCCTTTAAGTTAGTGCAAGGCCAGGTTGCACTAGAAGCACAAGTCCAAATGATGAAGTAGTCTGGCATGATGAGCAATTTGTTGAAGCAGGTCTGGAGTTGAGAGATCTCTCCTCTTGGGAAGAGGCTTAGAAGGGTTGGTTTACCAGTCCACCTTTTTTGGCTAAAAGGAATGATTGAAAGATTAAATCCATGCCTCAAAGTCCCACTGAAGTGATGCTTTGGATGATTCCAGCAACCAGCACGATCTCCCATAGACATCAAAGGGTTCAGTCCATGGCTTCTTGCAGCTTTGGGGTCTTGTAGGCGCAGGGTTAAAGCAGGGTGGATCTCTTCTTTTGGCTCTCAGGTGCAAAGATACAGCATCCTGTCCCTGTTACTGTACAAACATCACCTTTTGCTGCAAGAATCTGCTCTACAACTAACCTACTCTGGAAACTCTTTGCTGGCAATTCTTTGTGTAGGGGCTAACTGCTTTGGTGTTGTATTACATGCTATCTGTTCTAAAATGTTGGACACAAAGTTATGATAGCACTACTGTAGGCCACGCTCCTCATACAACTTCCGTGCCATTCTATGGGAGGCCATCTGACTTGGAGCCCTGGCCCAGCAGTCAGATGCATTTATTGTCTGCAGGAGGGTGTTACCACATGCCTGTGTTAAGGCACCAGGTGGGGCAAAGGGGAACCCACATACTTCCTTTCCTCCCAGCTTCCAGTGCATGTTCCTTCTTGGGCTTGTGTGCTAACCCAGTGAATGGGCAGCAAGCACTTGGCCAGTCTAGCACCCTGGCTGGGGAAACAGGAATATTAACATTGACAGACTCCTTGGTTTGTGTTGCAATTGTTTAACTGAGGCAGCTTGAAAACCTGGGATATTGATTTCGGAGGAAAATGGGAGCTCTTGCCTTCTATGGGAGAGGAAGGAAACCAAATGTAGCAAAGAGAGAGAGAGAGAGAGAGAGAAACAAACAATCCTAATCTTACTTATAATTCAGCCTGTTGTGTTTCTTTCTTTGATTCTTACCAGCCTTGGGTGGGAGTGTGCAGTAAAGGGACATCAGCTTTTCCCTAAGCACCTGAAGCCTTTTGGTAAGGTTTGCAGAGTTTTCTCACTTTGACTGGAGGAGGAGATCTCCTCTTAGACTTGAGGTAGCTGTGAGGCTGGTCTTGGGTTAGGTAGCCAGTTCATGGAGTGCTTCTGGGAAGCCATGTCAGAACTCTGGCATGATCCCAGAGTCCTGCCATACAGCAGAGAAAGCAACTGCAGAAAGATACAACTGACCGACAGAGATGACAGACCCGAAGCGAGAGCGGGAAAACGGCAGCCAATCAGGCCTCGAGGATAATGGGCACTTCAGCACCAATTGGGACTTGCCTCAGCCAATCATAGGGGAGTCCACGGTGGGGAGGGGGCGGGAGTCCTGTCAAAAGCGTTTAAATAGCCGAGATCATTCCTGTCAGCTATCCTAATCTTTTTTAGTGTTCATTCTGCGTATGAAATAAACCCTTTACTACCAAGCCCGTGAGTCTTGCATGGTCTTTGGGAGAACGGAGCTGACCAGCAGGCAGGACACCTCACAAGCCATGGGTGAGAATGCAAGAACTTGGTCTGTCCATCAGGATTTTGTTGTAGAATCTTGGGTCTGTTTATCCTGGAATAAAATATAAACATCCATCCCCCCCCCTCCCCGTTTGTCCCTTATAGCCACGTTTGTGGGGAAAGGGGCAAACTGTAGGTCAGAGGGATGGCAAAAGAGTAAAGCTTCTGTCTAGGAGGCTTCTGCTAGAGGCTGTCTTAGCAGATGACCCTGAAGAGATGCAAAAAGTCAGAGCCCATAAACGTGCAAGAGAAAGTTAAGGGAAAGCGTGGGTGGTCCTATAAAAGCAATGAGTGACCAAGAAATAGAGAAACCTTGAAATAGTGTAACTATGGTCCAGCAGCTGCAGTAGAGGGTAGTTGTTTTAGGAAACATTGGTTAAAGTTTATTAAGATTTATTGCCTGTTGCTATACTTGGTGGTATAGCACCCTTTCCTTTTCTCTAGCTTAGTTCCATTTATTGTTCAAGCATGCATTCCTGCTGCTTGGCTGGCATCTTTTATAAGTTTCACAGAGAAGTTTAAAAGAAACACATTCTTAACAGCTCAGCTGTATATCACATGTAAGCATTAATCGGTAGGTGGCTTATGATCACACACGCACACATATACATGGGGGAAGGCAGAAATTAGCAAGAGGCACACTCAAGGTAGGAGGCAGAGATAAGTACAAAGGAAATGCTTCTCCATCAAGGGGGCAAACTATGGAAGCAGGGCCTTAGGGGCCCAATGGGCATCTATGGTAGCCCAGAGCATCTTTCTTAGAGAGTACAACAAAGGGTCGAGAAACAGAGATAGAAAAAAACACATGTGCGTGCACAGACATACTTAGAAAATGAAACAAAGCAGAAACTACTGGTAGCTCTAGGTTTCCACAAGCCTGGGCTGCAAGCATTCCAGGTGGAAAAAGAGATTGCACAAATTGCAGGGGCTCCAAGGAGCATGCACAGAGTGCTGTGGGGCATTTTCATTCCCCCTCCAATAGTAGCCAGACAGAAGAGGCTGGGACTGCTCACCCAGGGACTGGACTGTGGGGTTTTCAGCTACCTTCAGCAGTTTTCTCAGGGAATTGAAGATCTGGGCTCTAGTTAGAGAGATGCTCAGCAGCTGCATGTCTCCCAAGATGGATTAATTGACTGCAGGGTCCTAAAGACCATCTGCAGTTCCTTTTAAAGGGGAGGAGCCTCTTTCCACTGAAGTACCAGATCAGATGGGGAAAAAGAAACATGTGGGTAAGAACAAAATTTAAATTTCCTTGTACTGGCCAGGTACAGGTTTCTTTCTTTTCAATAAAAGGCGCCATTTATTCCTGCCCAACAATACCAATAGGGTAGGTGCAAAGGTTTCAGTTTAGGTCTCAAGACTTTTAATCTGGCATAGTTGACTGGTAGTTGCCCAGTTATTTCACTCACTCAGCCTTTCGCTACCTGCTCAAGCACGCGTGCCTACCGGTCTCACTTTGCTTTCCAAGCGTCCTGGTCGTTGCCCAACAAGAGCTCGCAGGGGCCTGGGGGCGTCTTAGACCGGTTCAACGCACAGCTCTGGTCAGCAGTCGGGATAAATGCACAGGGATTTTACACGCACACACAAACACATCACTCACTGGGCACAATAAAAATTTAGAGGGCACTTACCAACTATGAGGCCTCTGTTCAAGCAAAAGTTCTGGCTCAAAATCAAAAAAAACCCTTTACTACCAATGTCGATGTGGGCAGAGTCTGGGGCTTCCCCCTCCAGACAAATGGTCTGGTGCCGGCTGGGGGGAGTTGTCCAGGTTCTGTCCATCGACCCGGTTAGCTCTGGGGCCTGCTGGCTCGCCAAATTGTTAGAAGGTAATCTTACCAAGGTTCGTCCCAAGCTGGGAATGAATAGACACGCAGGCAGTTGCTGGAACAGAGGTTTGCAGGTTTATTCCCAAGAGCATATGCAGAGTACAGAGTATGCTGGTTGGAAGGTGGCCACACCTGTATTTCCCCCACAGGCCATTTATATAGGAGAGCTTGGTTGTTGCTATGCAAAGGTGTTCCCACCCCCTAGGAACTTGAGAGAAGTGTAATTTGCCAGATTTCAGAGAGGAGGTGCTCTGTGGTTGGGCCCCCTGCTGTTCATGTTTCCTGTCAGGGTCAGGGTGAGGGTGTTCTGTCTCCACAGTCCTTGGAAGTACCTGTGTAGGGAAGAGAGAAAGGAAAGCAAAACACGTGTCCCCCCTTTAAGTTAGTGCAAGGCCAGGTTGCACTAGAAGCACAAGTCCAAATGATGAAGTAGTCTGGCATGATGAGCAATTTGTTGAAGCAGGTCTGGAGTTGAGAGATCTCTCCTCTTGGGAAGAGGCTTAGAAGGGTTGGTTTACCAGTCCACCTTTTTTGGCTAAAAGGAATGATTGAAAGATTAAATCCATGCCTCAAAGTCCCACTGAAGTGATGCTTTGGATGATTCCAGCAACCAGCACGATCTCCCATAGACATCAAAGGGTTCAGTCCATGGCTTCTTGCAGCTTTGGGGTCTTGTAGGCGCAGGGTTAAAGCAGGGTGGATCTCTTCTTTTGGCTCTCAGGTGCAAAGATACAGCATCCTGTCCCTGTTACTGTACAAACATCACCTTTTGCTGCAAGAATCTGCTCTACAACTAACCTACTCTGGAAACTCTTTGCTGGCAATTCTTTGTGTAGGGGCTAACTGCTTTGGTGTTGTATTACATGCTATCTGTTCTAAAATGTTGGACACAAAGTTATGATAGCACTACTGTAGGCCACGCTCCTCATACAACTTCCGTGCCATTCTATGGGAGGCCATCTGACTTGGAGCCCTGGCCCAGCAGTCAGATGCATTTATTGTCTGCAGGAGGGTGTTACCACATGCCTGTGTTAAGGCACCAGGTGCGGCAAAGGGGAACCCACATACTTCCTTTCCTCCCAGCTTCCAGTGCATGTTCTTTCTTGGGCTTGTGTGCTAACCCAGTGAATGGGCAGCAAGCACTTGGCCAGTCTAGCACCCTGGCTGGGGAAACAGGAATATTAACATTGACAGACTCCTTGGTTTGTGTTGCAATTGTTTAACTGAGGCAGCTTGAAAACCTGGGATATTGATTTCGGAGGAAAATGGGAGCTCTTGCCTTCTATGGGAGAGGAAGGAAACCAAATGTAGCAAAGAGAGAGAGAGAGAGAGAGAGAGAGAAACAAACAATCCTAATCTTACTTATAATTCAGCCTGTTGTGTTTCTTTCTTTGATTCTTACCAGCCTTGGGTGGGAGTGTGCAGTAAAGGGACATCAGCTTTTCCCTAAGCACCTGAAGCCTTTTGGTAAGGTTTGCAGAGTTTTCTCACTTTGACTGGAGGAGGAGATCTCCTCTTAGACTTGAGGTAGCTGTGAGGCTGGTCTTGGGTTAGGTAGCCAGTTCATGGAGTGCTTCTGGGAAGCCATGTCAGAACTCTGGCATGATCCCAGAGTCCTGCCATACAGCAGAGAAAGCAACTGCAGAAAGATACAACTGACCGACAGAGATGACAGACCCGAAGCGAGAGCGGGAAAACGGCAGCCAATCAGGCCTCGAGGATAATGGGCGCTTCAGCACCAATTGGGACTTGCCTGAGCCAATCATAGGGGAGTCCACGGTGGGGAGGGGGCGGGAGTCCTGTCAAAAGCGTTTAAATAGCCGAGATCATTCCTGTCAGCTATCCTAATCTTTTTTAGTGTTCATTCTGCGTATGAAATAAACCCTTTACTACCAAGCCCGTGAGTCTTGCATGGTCTTTGGGAGAACGGAGCTGACCAGCAGGCAGGACACCTCACAAGCCATGGGTGAGAATGCAAGAACTTGGTCTGTCCATCAGGATTTTGTTGTAGAATCTTGGGTCTGTTTATCCTGGAATAAAATATAAACATCCATCCCCCCCCTCCCCGTTTGTCCCTTATAGCCACGTTTGTGGGGAAAGGGGCAAACTGTAGGTCAGAGGGATGGCAAAAGAGTAAAGCTTCTGTCTAGGAGGCTTCTGCTAGAGGCTGTCTTAGCAGATGACCCTGAAGAGATGCAAAAAGTCAGAGCCCATAAACGTGCAAGAGAAAGTTAAGGGAAAGCGTGGGTGGTCCTATAAAAGCAATGAGTGACCAAGAAATAGAGAAACCTTGAAATAGTGTAACTATGGTCCAGCAGCTGCAGTAGAGGGTAGTTGTTTTAGGAAACATTGGTTAAAGTTTATTAAGATTTATTGCCTGTTGCTATACTTGGTGGTATAGCACCCTTTCCTTTTCTCTAGCTTAGTTCCATTTATTGTTCAAGCATGCATTCCTGCTGCTTGGCTGGCATCTTTTATAAGTTTCACAGAGAAGTTTAAAAGAAACACATTCTTAACAGCTCAGCTGTATATCACATGTAAGCATTAATCGGTAGGTGGCTTATGGTCACACACGCACACATATACATGGGGGAAGGCAGAAATTAGCAAGAGGCACACTCAAGGTAGGAGGCAGAGATAAGTACAAAGGAAATGCTTCTCCATCAAGGGGGCAAACTATGGAAGCAGGGCCTTAGGGGCCCAATGGGCATCTATGGTAGCCCAGAGCATCTTTCTTAGAGAGTACAACAAAGGGTCGAGAAACAGAGATAGGAAAAAACACATGTGCATGCACAGACATACTTAGAAAATGAAACAAAGCAGAAACTACTGGTAGCTCTAGGTTTCCACAAGCCTGGGCTGCAAGCATTCCAGGTGGAAAAAGAGATTGCACAAATTGCAGGGGCTCCAAGGAGCATGCACAGAGTGCTGTGGGGCATTTTCATTCCCCCTCCAATAGTAGCCAGACAGAAGAGGCTGGGACTGCTCACCCAGGGACTGGACTGTGGGGTTTTCAGCTACCTTCAGCAGTTTTCTCAGGGAATTGAAGATCTGGGCTCTAGTTAGAGAGATGCTCAGCAGCTGCATGTCTCCCAAGATGGATTAATTGACTGCAGGGTCCTAAAGACCATCTGCAGTTCCTTTTAAAGGGGAGGAGCCTCTTTCCACTGAAGTACCAGATCAGATGGGGAAAAAGAAACATGTGGGTAAGAACAAAATTTAAATTTCCTTGTACTGGCCAGGTACAGGTTTCTTTCTTTTCAATAAAAGGCGCCATTTATTCCTGCCCAACAATACCAATAGGGTAGGTGCAAAGGTTTCAGTTTAGGTCTCAAGACTTTTAATATGGCATAGTTGACTGGTAGTTGCCCAGTTATTTCACTCACTCAGCCTTTCGCTACCTGCTCGAGCACGCGTGCCTAGCGGTCTCACTTTGCTTTCCAAGCGTCCTGGTCGTTGCCCAACAAGAGCTCGCAGGGGCCTGGGGGCGTCTTAGACCGGGTCAACGCACAGCTCTGGTCAGCAGTCGGGATAAATGCACAGGGATTTTACACGCACACACAAACACATCACTCACTGGGCACAATAAAAATTTAGTTGCTATACTTGGTGGTGCCCTTTCCTTTTCTCTAGCTTAGTTCCATTTATTGTTCAAGCATGCATTCCTGCTGCTTGTTTTAAAGGGAATTGTATATGATGGGTATCTTCGGGTTATAGTAACCTTCCCAGTCAATTATGTATGATGGTTAATAGAACATATTCCATTTGAAATGGTAAGGGATTGCTTTAATTTAAAGGCACTTTGTTTTTTGTAAAGGACTTGTATATTTTAACGTTGTACTGCCATGGAAGACTCATTCAAGAATAATAATAAATCATCTTAATCAGTTAAAATAATGTTTTACTAAATTAGAAAAACTTTTCAAACAGTAACATGTTGAGTCAACTAATATTTGTGCTGTTCTCATGGTCACTGGAGAATTGCATGGAAGAGCTAATTTTTTATTTTTATTTGCAAGGAAATAGTAGCTTTAGACGTTTAAATTTAGGCCAACTTTTTTAAAACAAAAACTAGTTTATTCCTAATGTGAAAACTAACTTTGCTCTTTGGGATTCCTAGCAGAAGTGATGCTGATGAAGCAAATAGCCCACTTACCTTGGATAGCAAGATAGATAAGAGGTATGTATGAACTGGGGATGCACTGGGTTTGGCAGAGAATTGTAACTTTTCTGAGACTGATCTTTTAAATTTAGTTACAGCTTGTTTGACTTCCTCAGATCTGGATAAATTAAGAGTTTTATCTCAGAAAAATAGTTAACATTTAAAAAAAATCTGGTTTTTTAAATAAGTAGGTATGGCCCAGTGACTTCTATGCTAACATACAACTTTTTAAAAAAAAATCTGTTCAATCGTGTCCAATTCTCAGAGACTCCCTGGACAAGTCCCTGCAGTATCTATCTTCTCAAAACATGTGTGAGCATGCCGGTATGATCTGACCCCTAAAGGAAATTCCTCCAAGCAGCCATGTATAATATTCCTTTGGTACAAGCTTGCTTATCTGGGACTACAAAAATGGGTGCAGGGCAGATGGGGAATGTGCCATTTTGTGCCAGTTTGGTCTAGTGGTTAAGGTGCTGGGCTAGAAACCAGGAGGCTGTGAGTTCTAGTCCCACCTTAGGCATGAAAGCCGGCTGGGTGACTTTGGGCCAGTTTCTCTCTCTCAGCCCAACTCATCTCACAGGGTGGTTGTTGTGGGGGAAATAGGAGGAGGAAGGAGTATTAGGTATGTTCCCCGCCTTGAGTTATTTATAAAAATAATAAAGGCAGGATAAAAATTAAATAAATGTGTAGTCAAACATCTTGAAAGATGCTATTTGTACCTATGAGTTGTGTAAAACCTAATGGGTTTGAATCATGCAGTCTTGACTGGAAAGAGTCAGAATCACATCACATTCTCATTTAGTTATGAAATTAAGTGAGTGGTCTTGGCAGCCACAGTCTTAGTATAACAAGCAATTAGAGTTGTAAATATATACATATAAATTGCCATAGTGGAAGTCCATTATAAATATTCCATGAGGTTTAGACAATTTATAATTGTAACTAAATGGTCACTGAAATATCTTTAATTCCATTGGTTTTGTTTCATCTTTAAAGGAGCCAAAACGTAAAAGCCATTGGTGATAAAAATGAAGGGTAAGTCTCAGAAGTCTATTTTACACCATTTATTTCTCAAATATTCTCATTTTTCTCTTATTTCGTTCCAATATGACGGGACTAAAGGTAAGAAACGGATTTATACAAGGCACATATGTTATAAATATACAAATATAAAATGACACAGTACTTATTAATACATGACAGTACCATATGAACCATTCCAGCAGAGTCACTTTTGTCAAAAACGAAAGTTACCTTAATTATAATTAAGATTAATAGATCACTTAGTAAGGTTTCATGTCATTTATGCTTTGAATATCAAACTCAATATTTTCACAGAATCGGAGTTCAGAGGGGCTGTTATCACTTCCAACTTCATGCTCGGTGCAGGAATCCAATTTAAAAGCTCCCCCACTGGAGCTTGAACACATCCGATGGAGCCCACTACCTCTATGGTCATTGGCTCCACTGTCAAACTGTTTTTCCTGTTGGGAAGTTTTTTTCTAACATTCAATCAGAATCTATTCCATGCCCAATGCAGCTCCCATAATATTGTGTTATACAACAATATGGGGTGATCCCAGTTAATATGGGGCTGCTGCATTTTGTACCCGTTGCAGCTTCTGGTTAGTTTTAGGTAGGGCAGTTCTGTACAGAGTGCATTGCAGTCGGATGCATCTGTGGTACAGGATCAAAAACGTCAAGACAGACAACCACGTGACGGAAGCACTGCCTCTTTTTTTTACATATGCCAGTGCCTCCTTCCCTTGAGAGTCAGAACAATATAAGAAGAATTAATTGTAAAGTAAACTTTTAAAAGTAAAACTTCCTTTCAGTTTAAGCAGTTTTCTATGAAAACAACTACTATTGGAGAAAATAATTCTACAGTGCTGCTAAAATCACTGGCAGAAACTTAGAAATTGTATCTCATAGGATGGTATAAAGGACAGTTCAGATTGCTGGGAGATCATGTCAAAAAACCCACATACCATATGAACAGACCCTGAAAACTAGAGAGAAAAATTCCAAGCACAAAAACCTTTGAGGCATTAAAGCATTTCACTATTGGGCATACTTTAAAATAAGGCATAAAATCTTGGAGGAGGGTTTTATTTATTTATTTATTTGTTTATTTGTTTATTTGTTTATTTTATTCATTTAATTTATATGACCGCCCATCTCCCCCAACGGGGAACTCTGGGCGGTTCACAATAAAATAGACTAAGATAAAATACAAAATATAAAAACATCAATAATATAATAAATAGTTATAAAATCCAGATGGAGATGGTGTTAATAACAGAAGGACATGATAGAATTAGGGAATTAACCACCCCCATGAGCAACTATCGTTTCCTCCTTCCCATGCCAGGCAGCAGAACCAGGTCTTCAGTTCTTTCCTAAAGGCCGGGAGGGGATCTGTCTCAACTCTGGGGGCAAGGTGTTCCATAATGTAGGTGCCGCCACAGAGAAGGCCCGTCTCCTAGACCCCATCAGATGACACTCCTTGATTGATAGGGCAAGACCACTCTCCCGGCAGCTCCCCAGACTGCATTTCACGCATGGAGTCCAACTTAGACCGAATCCGAGCGATTTTATCCTGCAGATGCTCGGAAAATTCTTCTGCACCTGCACCCTGCAGGTGGGTGGTCGACTCCACCCTACCCAAGAGAGATTGCCTAATCTTAAACAGGGCCGTCGGACGGCATTCTGCGGATGCAGTAAGAGCGGATAAATATTTACGTTTCGTCGCTCTTACTGCCACAAGGTAGGCCTTAATAGTGGCTCTAGATTGTGTTTGGTCCGATTCCGCCTTCGTCTTTCTCCAGCGGCGCTCTAGACGTCTCCTCACCCTTTTCAAGACCCTCAGCTCCTCCGTATGCCACGGGGAGTGATGGGTCGAATGGGGCTGGAGAGGTCGCATCGGCGTGGTCCTGTCCAAGGCTCCGGCCGCCTCCCTATTCCAGGTTGCAGCCAGTGCCTCCGCTGGACCGTGCAGCAGATCATCGGGTATTACCCCCAGCTCCCTCTGAAACCTCATTGGGTCCATAAGTCGCCGGGGGTGGACCAATCGAACCGTTTTAGCCAAATGGTTCCCCTGTATCTGCCCAAACAACAATTAACGGAATCCAAAATCCTCTTCCTGGTTTGAATTTAGCTTTTTTTTTTTTTTTTTGGAAGATCCAGGCTTCCTCTTAATTGCCCTTCTTGTCTTCAGGCTCCCCTCCTTTTCTCTTTCAGTTCATCCTAAAAACAACAGCTTTTCCCCCAAAAGATGGAGGCACTGGGAGCATTCCCTTTTGCCTTACCTGGGACCATTTGGACTGGGCTCCCTTACCTACCTACAAGTTCCCAGCCATGGCTTACATGCTTAAATAAAGAGGTTGATTTCATGTCTGGGAATCACCCATCCATCTTGTGATGGTGCAAGGAAGGCGAGATCCATTAGCAGAGACAATAGACATCTTAGTCCTGGGAAAAGTGGAACCGTGAGAAAGAGACTCAAAATAAAGCTGCCTTGATTCTGTATGGTATAAGTAGGGGCAGAGGAGACTGACAGGCTTTCCAGATTCTGTTGTTATGCCTTACAAGGACAGAGTTCCAGTAGTCCTTGCAGTGTCTGTTTCCTTATCTGACCTACCTCAAAGGGCTGACAGATGGCTGAAGTGAGCACAGATGTGGGAGAGGAGAGCAGGGCCATCTGTAGAGAAGGATGACACAAAAGTAGCGTAAAACTGACACAACGCAAGCTCCATCCCTTTTGTATGTGTGTTATGATATTGTCCACACATACAAAAGATGTGGATCTTATGTGACACTTTGAGTAAAATCTAGCAGTTGCCTCTGGAAGGGGGCTTGCCTATTCACTACACATGGTCACTTTTCTACAAAGTTCCTGGTCTTTTTCTAATTGAATCTTACTATTAGAAAAGCCAAGGATAGCTATTCCCTTTGTGCCTTTCTCCACCCTCTGAAGGTGGAAATTACCATCAAGAAAAGTCAATGATTTCTGAGAAGGACCATGCTTGGTAGTGTTTGTCTTGCAAATTGCTTGTAAAGTTGTACAAAGGTAGGGAAGGTAGAACCACAACCATAGCTTTTAGAATGCAGCTATTAGAGACTGGTGGTGCTTCTGCTTTGCTTCTTTTATCAGTTAAATTTCAGAGTATATTGAGACTAAATCACCTTTGCTTTTGTTTCAAATTTGCAGGTACCAAGACCTGGATGACCTCATCAAAGTGGATTGTACATCTAAATGGCAAGACAAGGGGTAAGTCTTCAAGTCAAATCAGCACCTAGATTGCATTTAATCTAATTTTGAAAAGAAGATTACTTTGATTTTCCCTCTTCATTCTCACTCTGCCCCAAAAACCATGTGAATCTGATCATTGACAAAGAGGCAGTAGTTATACTTTCATGTTTCCTTATTGAATTTTAATGCATACACATGCATATCTTTTTTCCTTCCAAATATTATGTCGCTATACTATTCATATACATTATTTGTTAAATTTATTCCTTGTCTTTTTTTAAAATAATGCCAGTGTTGCTAATAAAAGCAACTTGCAGATAGAATCCAGAATTTTAAATCAGATGTTAAAACAAATACATAAAAGGAATTAAAGCACATCAATAATTTCACCTGCTTGAAATCTTTGTACTGGTTTTGTTTTATATTTAAACAAGTTACAACCTGGACAGTCTCATTGCAGTCAAAGATGACAGTGAGGAGGGGTAAGACTCTATTCAGTTTCTGGTATAGGCCTTTCCTTACTGCTAATGTATACTGCTTTCCACCATCCTTGAGGCTGCAGAAAAGTATACAAGTAGTCCTTGGATAACAGCAGTAATTAGGACTGGAATTTCAATCACTAAGTGATGCGTTCATAAAGCGCGATGTCACGTGACTGCAGCGCTTAGCAACGGCAATCCTGACAGCCCTGTTGCCATCATTAAGCAAGGATTGCAGGTCGTTAAGCGAGGACCTCTTTGCAACTTCCTGCCCACTTCCAACAAGCAAAGTCCACTGGGAAGCCAGCAGGAACTTGCAAGTTTCAGGCAGCTTGCAAGCAGACTGGCAGGCAGGTAAGTGGCTGCTGCCAGGTGGGGGAAGGTGCACAAAGGTGTGTGGGTAGCTGGGGGTGGCTGCTGCAAGGTGTGGGAGGGCACGCAGGGGGCCGGTGCGGCATGAGCTCTGCGGGGCTGGGGGTCGCTGCTGCAAGGTGTGTGAGGGCACGGCACAGCGTGAGTGCGGCAGGGCTGGGGTGGCTGCTGCAGGGTACAGGAGGATGCGCAAGGGAAGGCCGCAAACAGTGATCACATAAACAACTCTTGTAAGTGTGAGCCAGTTGCCAAGCGCCCAGATCACAGTCACGTGATGGGAGGTTGCTGGGACAGCCGGAACTTTGAGTTCAATCTGCCTTCCCTGGGATGTGCGTCAGAGGCAGCTCGGGAGTTCGTGGCTACCATGGCAGGCATGGGCCTGTCTCAGATTATTCGAGACCCGACTCGAGACAGTGGCCTCACTCTGGACTTAGTTTTCTTGTCGGAGCAGTGGCAATGTGATCTGAGGGAAGAGTTAGATCTGTCCCCATTGTCATGGTCAGATCACGCCCTGGTGGCCTTGAGATTCTCTTATGCCGCCCCACTCCGCAGGGAGGCAGGACCCATTCGATTGGTCCGCCCCCGGCGACTAATGGACCCAATGAGGTTCCAGAAGGAGCTGGGGGTTATACCCGAGGATCTGCTGCACGTCCAGCGGAGGTCCTGGCCACAACCTGGAATAGGGAGGCGGCCGGGGCCTTGGACAGGATCGCGCCTGAGGGGCCTCTCTTGCTACATTTGACCCGACAGTCCCCGTGGTTCACAGAGGAGTTAAGGTTCTTGAAGAGGGTTAAGAGACGCCTAGAGCGCTGCTGGAGAAAAACGAAGACTGAATCTGACCGAACACAAGCTAGAGTCGCTGTTAAGACCTACCTTGTGGCAGTAAGAGTGGCGAAACGTCAATATTTCTCCGCTCTTGTTGCGTCCGCAGAATGCTGCCCGATGGCCCTGTTTAAGATTACGTGATCTCTTCTAGGTAAGGTGGAGTCAGTGACCCACCTACAGGGCTGTGCGGAAGAATTTTCTGAGCATCTGCAGGATGCTCAGATTCGTTCTAATTTGGACTCCAAGCGTGAAGCAGAGTCTGGGGAGATGCCGAGGGAACGTCATTACCCGGTTATCTGGGAATCTGGGAAATTTCATATTGAGTTGAGAAGGGGGTCTCTATTTCATGCACAGTTTATTGGGGTTCAGTCTGATGCAAATAATCACTTTTGTTTAATCATTGCTCTGAATCAATGTTTTGAATCAGTTTGGAAAATCTAATCAATTTCAGGCATCAGTTTGGTAATTCAATTTGACTTCCTGATTCAGTTCATAGACCTGATTGGATTTGAAGATTCAATCAAATCTGCTTTAATAAAAACATCTAACTGAAGGTTCACATAGCCCCACATTTAGCAGGAAATCCTGGATTCAAGAATAGCAAAATGATATGATATGCACCATATAGCAGAATTTCCTTACTCCTTTGCTCAGTTCCCAGGAGCTTTAGACTGGAAACATTAGATTTACATGACTCCTTCTCTACCAAACTTCCAGTAGAGTTTAGAGAGATAAGAATTTTTTCTGTGTCTGTCACTCTCCATGTTCTTTGTCTACAAGATTGCTATCTAAGGTCACTTCCTCCTCCTTTTCTTGCCAGGCACACTTGCACAGAGTACACGCTCTTTTGACTCTTCTCTGTAGGATGCAGCCAGTCAGGCGCTTGACTTTGGCTATCCCTATAATGTATTTCATGTAAATAAATCTCATTATAGTAATTAAACATGCTTCACTAATCCTTGCTGAGATTAGATTCTCTGCTTTGAAAATGCTCACATAGAATGCTTCAACCTCTAATAACTTTCTATTTTAATTTGCAGATCATATAAAGCAAGTAAGATAGAAAACATGATAATAAGACTTTCCATTTGCTTCTAGGAGGCTAAGCCTTTAGGTGTGCTGCTGGGGACTGGAGGTTCCTCCTCCCCCAATGCCTTTATATCAGTTTAATTTCACAATATATTAAGAATAAATTACCTTTGTTTCATCTTTGCAGACACCAAGATCTGGATGACTTCATTGTAGTGAATTGTACATTTGAGCAGCACGACAAGAGGTGAGTTTTGCAGCCACACTGGGCATTTATAGTACATTCATAATCTAGTATTGAAAACAGTAACTTTTGTTATCCCTCCCAGTCCCCTACCTGACAAAACCCCAAGTGAATCTTACATCATTTAATTTATATCCTTTAAATATCCTTTCTGTTCTGATGAACGGTATCAAACTTTTATTATGATCAAAGATCAGAGCACAAAAGGGTTTTTTATACATGTGTGCATGTGTGTGTCAGATATAACTTAATTTAAATATGAATTATAAAATGAATTATAAAATTATTCAAAGAAATAAGCTGTTGTGTGTTTATTGCAGCTTTACAAATAGATGGCAATACTCATTGTTACATATTGACTGGTATCTGACAGCAGTAGTTTAATGGAGAACTTACCTGTTTTACCTAGCAATTGTTGGATGCTAGATGGCATTTTCAAGAGTTCCTGTAACAATCACAGTTAAGGAGCATATGCTGAACTGTCTCTGTCTCTGCAGAGTCACATGTGCATAGATGTTCATATATAGGGATTTTGTTATATCTGCCAGTTAGGAGAGCAGAAGGTGAGACATTGTGCCTAGTATTGAATAATTCTTCCCTTAGACTGCGGGAGGTCAGAGTACTCAGGTAATTTGCCGGTTTCCAGGTATTCTTGGGGGTGAACATTCTAGAGCTCCAATAATCTAATGTCCGTGGAAGATCTAGCTGCTGCTTCCTTTTTATACTCATGATGGCCTTTCCTAAACCCTGAGGCTTGAAATACCATCCCAAGTTACTTAAATGAGGACACTTGCTTTATGCTGGTGTATATACCCACATCCATCTATGTGGTTTTGCCTTTCTGCCAAATACTATTATTTTAGATTTCTGATGGTTTATAATCAAATTGCAAAGATTGCAGTAATGTGCAAAAAGCATTCAGTGCTCTTCTAAGGCCAGGAGAAGAAATATATACCATACCTTGGTAACAGCATAGAAAGGCCTTTTTCAGATGTCTAAAATATGGAGGTCTCATAGTGCACTTGTGCACTAGGCTTAACACTGCAAAGATACTCCCCTTCCCAGATGTCACTTGTAAATCTAGTGATAGCAGAACATCAACAAGCACTCAGGTACTGCAAATATGCTCTTTCAGGGAGTGTGCAACTCCAGTTTAAAGCCCGAGTCCAATTTGTCCTACTTTAATTTCAGTTCTTCCTCATCCAGCCCATTTTTTAATTTAGCTAATATTTAAGGGAGAGTCACTTTGGTGTAGTGGTTGGAAACTGGAAGACCACGAGTTCTGCTCCCACCTTAGGCATGAAGCCAGCTGGGTGACTTCGGGCCAGTCACCCTCTTTCAGCCTTAGGAAGGAGGCAATAGCAAACCACTCCCAAAAATCTTGTCGAGAAAACTGCAGGTACTAGGAGTCAACACTGACTCGAAGACACAACCACCCCTCCAACCATTTAAGGGCACCAAGTGCTTCCTTGGAACTGAATGGTGAAGGATTGAACTCTATTAAACCCCATTCCTATGGAATGTGTACATGTTCAGCAGAATGTATGAACTGTGGATGCCACCCAAATCAGTCAGATTTTCTTTTCTCCCAGACTGAAATAAAATTAAAAAATACTAAAGCAAAATATGAATGAAATAGATTTTGGTTTAGAGTTCATTTGAATTAATTTAAATGTATATATAACAAATCCAGGTCAAAAAAGAAACAGCCTCCTCTCATGTATGTATATATACTGTATATAAATAAAAAAGTTTGGATCGTAACTCCCCATTTTTTTTGTCAGAGCACCAGAAAATACTAAGAGTTCTTTGAAGTTATTTGGAGGTTCTGGGAGGAACCTCCCAGATTATCATAAATTCTTGAGCAAAGGATGGTATACCTCTTCTACTTGAGATAGTTGCTCTCTTCTACTAAGCCTGCAGTTTCAGGAGAGACACCTATGGAGTGGTGAGGGAGAAGGAAACACACACACACACACACCTCAGCCAGCCAGATTAATCCTGGTGATTAGGGGGGTGACAAATGTTGCAGTCATATGCTAATTTTATGGTGATCAGCATTTACTGAATTACTTCTGAGATGATGGAAATTCAGATGGTTTAGAATTCTCAATTTTGATTTTGTGGGGTTTTAGCTGAGGGGACATTATTTTTCACATTAGTGTTTCTAAGAGTTTTTATTTCTTTCCTTTGCAGCCACATGGACTTAATCATCAATGAACTCTGATCAAGCATGTGCTCAGATATTCGAGCACATTTATTTATTAATAAATAAATAAAAATATTATTTATTATTATTATTTATTAATTATTAATAATAATTATTAATAATAATTATTAATAATGTTAATAATATTAATAATAATATTAATAATAATAAATAAATACATTTATTTATATCTGAAAGTTGTACGTTTTTTTAGAATAAGATATTTCAAAAATATTATCCACATTAAGCATTTGAGCTTAAGATAGACCATTTCTAAATGAAAGATAACATTATGAAATGTACCTAGAATGTTCCTACAAGATGTTTTCATTCTTAGCAAGATAAATGTCTAAGATTGTAGCCTCTGAGACTATTATAGATGCAAACAGTTGTACTGTAAATACAGCATATGAAGATATCTCTGCTGTCTTCACTTAACTTATATTCTGTTTTGTGTTCATGCATTGACAATTCATGTATGGGTGTTCATAATAGATGTAGATCTTCCTACAGCTACAGGAGTTCTCTCTCTAGAGAGAGATTTAGTCTCATTGGAATCACGGTGGTTGCAACTTTCTTTGGATGGGGACTGGCGCTTTTGAGAGGAACCAGATCATCACTAAAGCTGCCTGAAAGCAAGCGAGATGAAATCCAGCAGTGTCCGTCCTTTTATGCATCATTGTTTTCCTATGATAATGAACCCTAGAAGTTGAGCCTGCTTCACTTCAGATCGATTCATATTGTAGCTGTGGAAGAGAACATTGGCTGCAGAAAAAATGTGAAATAAAATTAGTGGCTGCTAATTAATTAATTAATTAATTAGTATGTTACGATAATCTGAAATTTATTGTAACAGGAAAGAGCCTCAGGCAGCAGATCAGACTCACCTTATGGTCATGAAGAACTGAGAGGACACTCCAACTCTCACACTGCGTGTGCTTCCTAGATCCACCTTTGAGGTCCAGATGGCTGCACTAGAAAACCATATTTGGAAATATTTTTTTATACGAATGAACAACAGTTCCAGCATGGAATCATAATACTGTTTCAATAATATTGAATATTCAGTAGTATTATTCAATGATAATGTAATATGTAACATACAATAATAGAAATATATAAAATTATAGTAAAATTATAATTCATACACCTGGCATTGAGAGCTCTACAGTAAAGTTCTAAAGGCAAGTTTTTACAAGCTTCCAGGAGGCCAGGAGAATTAAAGCAATCTGTAGGTGTGCACAATCTGGACTTCAGCCCAGAAGTTTCTAATTTTTGAGGTGAATGTACATCAGGCTCACTGTTCAATGCATGGATATAGGGTGGAAATGGAGAAGCTTCAACATGACCAACGTCCAGAATCACATTCCCACAACCACATACTGTAACTATATGGAGCTTGTTTCAAGTTAACGTGCTCTAGAAAATAATAGAATTAAATTCCAGTTTAAAATTTTAGTATATTTGTGATTTTAAATATGTTTTGCAAACTGCTTGTATAATATATTTGAAGGGTAGGTTATAATTATAAACAAACATCTGTTAACCAAGTCTATGGCTGAATGCAGTGAAAAAAATACATTACATACAAAATTTCTAACCAAACTTGTACTTTATGTACAAACTATATTTCAGTTTTTGAACATTGAATAATGCACCCAGTCTTTTAATTCAGTGGAGCATGCAGCTTCCTCAAACTGAATGCTGGATTTAACTTGACAAACAAATGAACCTGGAAGAAAAAAAGTAGCAGGGTGATGTGAGAATGAGTGAAAGTTGCCTGAGAATTCCACAGCAACTCACTTAGATTACACTACAGTACTGCTTTATGATAGCCATTTTGCAACAGAGCTACGTTATATAATTATACATTATAGCAGTAAGTGTGGTTTTTTACTGCTCTGCCAGCCTAATAACAGAGAGTAAATCAGGGTATTGTAAGCCATTCAGAACCTAATACACAGTATTCAGCATGAATTTGATTGTTTTTAGAACTACCAAAAATAAAATTGCCTCCAGGAGAGAGAAATGTGAGTAGTATGTGAATATGGATTGTTGGCTGATGATCTGATTAGAGATTTGTGCAGTGGTAATGCAGATAGTTGGTTGATAACTGTTGTAATGAGTCAAGGGAGGTATAGTGAGAGGCACAAAGAGACTATTCCAGCGGAAGGGAGATTGACAATTCAGTGCTAATCTCCACTTTTGGCCCAGCTACCTAATCTTTGGTCCTGGTGGCCAGTCCATTTGTTACCTTGATCTTAAGTTGTCAGTGGTATATACCAGCTAATAAGACCTTTGTCATCCACAACTTTGTGGTGGACAAGTGAGTGGACACGTTATTGGAGATCTGTGCTCCCAGTTCCCAGATCATCCAATAACCTTAATGCTGAGACACTGTGAATATATCTGTGCCAGAATGCTGCAAGATCTGTAAAGAGAACTGTGCCCTAACCAAGGCCTCTGCTTCTGAGGTGATGGATGTGAGTGCCTGTTATTTTTAAATTGGGCCATAGGAACCAACTGGAGATCCTGCTGATGTATCAGTCAGTCTGCCAGCTGGAAGGGCTGTACTTGAAGGGCTTTCTTGAGGCTGGTGTTGGAATCCTTTTACCTCTCGGGGTGGGCTCAGAAAAACTTCATGATCTTCATAGTGATCATGGATTTCTCAGTTAACTCTGGCTGGACATATTAAGGTGGTCTTACCCTGGACCTCATATTTGCCTTGGTTAGTTGTTTGAGATGTGGATATGGAAGACATTACATTCAGACCTTTGCTGTGGTCAGGTAATTTCCTGGTCCAGATGAGACTGACTGCCACACAAGACCACTGTGGGATGAACAGGCCTACATAATGGTCTGCCACAGGTGTTTTATGGAATTCTGGTGGGCAGTTGAGGAATTTCTTAACAATCTCACAAGTAGTTCTATTGCTTGCTTGGTTAGCTACCTAGAGGTGACTTGGGTTGATTGCTTCTG
Source organism: Charina bottae (assembly GCA_023362775.1). Lineage (NCBI taxonomy): Eukaryota > Metazoa > Chordata > Lepidosauria > Squamata > Charinaidae > Charina > Charina bottae. The sequence continues at coordinate 2,278,106 of JALMGJ010000028.1, read as the reverse complement.
AGCCGATTCTCTCCTAGTTCATCAATCCTAATGGCTTCTTGGTTTACTGAAGAGTGCCAAGGTTGAAGGGTCAGAATTAATTCCTGGGTTACAACTGAAAAAAGACAAAAAGTGATTCTGATCAAGCAGTGGCCCAAATAATCTACTTCACCCTGGACCCTCTGAAGCTGAGCGCCCACCACCCACTCAACAACCTTTCCTAAAATGGGGAGGTTGGAGACCAGAGGAAAGTTGTCTAACATGGTCAGGTCCAAGGATGGCCTTTTCAAGGCAGGCAGCACCACTCCTTCCTGCACGAGGGATTAATCACTGCTTGGACCCAACCACTCACCTCCTGGGAGAACTTAACCAAGAAGGAGGGTCACAGATCCAACACACAGGTGGCAGAACTCACAGCACCAAGGACCCTGTCCAATTCCTTGGGAGTAACTGGCTCAAACTCTTCCCAGACATGCTCCAGTCACTCCCATATGACCTGCCCAGCCGGGGTCCAACTCCGAGCAAAGACGAGTGACTATCTCAGTTATATAATTTTTTAGCTTGAATCCGACTAACAAAAGAACTCCATTTTGTCAAATACCATAGTAAAAACACCTTGGGTATTTTATTGAAGAACACCAAATCAGAGAAACTAAGCAATAATACCACGTCAAAAATTGGAATTCATTACAGAAGTGCAAACAAGTTCAAAATTAACAACACTTAGCAATCCAATGAGAGTTCAGAATTCAGATCTACAGTAAATGCAGTGTGCCTAACATCATAGAGACTGTAAGCAAAGCCTATTTCATATAGAATATGGAATTCAACTCTAACCTTTAAAGACTGCAATTAAGTGGCATACCAGATTGGAAAAACAGCTGTAGACCCATGCTTTCCCTAGCTTTATTACATGTCACAGAAGTACTTTATTACATGTCAAAAAATGGAGTCTATAGCAGAAGTGCAAACAAGGGGAAGGTTAACTCAAGTGGTACTTTAGCAACCAATGAGAGTTTACAATTGTGATCTAAATAAAATGTATTACCTCAATGTGATAGAGTGGCATCCTCATATGGGTGACTTATAATATAGAATACGGAGTTCAATTTTAGTATTCTTTTTCTCTAAACACAAGGGGGCACTACAGCATAGGAAATGAATGCAATAGAGTAACCTTGTTTTACAACGAATTAAATCCAATTAAATTACAGCTTTATTTAAGTTACATTTCTCATCCTGGATCAATTTTTCACTATCACTGTGTTATACACTGCTCAAAAAAATAAAGGGAACACTGAAACAACACAATGTAAGTCCAGGTCAATCACACTTCTGCGAAATCTAGCTGTCCACAACTCTTTGTACTTTTGCTATGCACTCCATTTTGGGCAATGTGGACGAAAAGCTCTTTTTCTCAGATTTGTTCTTTTGATTTCTCTTCAGAGAGATTCATGAAAACACATGATTTTCCTGGTTCTCCTTTCCAGATAGAACATGAATCACAATAGCCCTCATAGCAATTCCTAACATGAGGCCTCTCTGTGAGGGTGCATCAAAACAGGTGAGTGTCCTAGACTGTATTGAGATGTCAATTATGAACTCTCATGGGATTGCTAACACAACGCTGTAGTTGAGTTTCCCCTTCTTTGAACTTTTGCTATGCACTCCATTTTGGGCAATGTGGACGAAAAGCTATTTTTCTCAGATTTGTTCTTTTGATTTCTCTTCAGAGAGATTCATGAAAACACATGATTTTCCTGGTTCTCCTTTCCAGATAGAACATGAATCACAATAGCCCTCATAGCAATTCCTAACATGAGGCCTCTCTGTGAGGGTGCATCAAAACAGGTGAGTGTCCTAGACTGTATTGAGATGTCAATTCTGAACGCTCATGGGATTGCTAACACAACCCTGCAGTTGAGTTTCCCCTTCTTTGTACTTTTCCTATGCACTCCGTTTTGGGTAATGTGGCCGAAAAGCAATTTTTCTCAGATATGTTCTTTTGATTTCTCTTCAGAGAGATTCATGAAAACACATGGTTTTCCTGATTCTCCTTTCCAGATAGAACATGAATCACAATAGCCCTCATAGCAATTCCTAACATGAGGCCTCTCTGTGAGGGTGCATCAAAACAGGTGAGTGTCCTAGACTGTATTGAGATGTCAATTCTGAACGCTCATGGGATTGCTAACACAACGCTGCAGTTGAGTTTCCCCTTCTTTGTACTTTTGCTATGCACTCCATTTTGGGCAATGTGGACGAAAAGCTATTTTTCTCTGATTTGTTCTTTTGATTTCTCTTCAGAGAGATTCATGAAAACACATGGTTTTCCTGATTCTCCTTTCCAGATAGAACATGAATCACAATAGCCCTCATAGCAATTCCTAACATGAGGCCTCTCTGTGAGGGTGCATCAAAACAGGTGAGTGTCCTAGACTGTATTGAGATGTCAATTCTGAACTCTCATGGGATTGCTAACAAAACGCTGTAGTTGAGTTTCCCCTTCTTTGAACTTTTGCTATGCACTCCATTTTGGGCAATGTGCCCGAATAGCGGTTTTTCTCTGATTTGTTCTTTTGATTTCTCTTCAGAGAGATTCATGAAAACACATGGTTTTCCTGATTCTCCTTTCCAGATAGAACATGAATCACAATAGCCCTAATAGCAATTCCTAACATGAGGCTTCTCTGTGAGAGTGCATCAAACTAGGTGACTGTCCTAGACTGTATTGAGATATCAATTCTGAACTCTCATGGGATTGCTAACACAACGCTGCAGTTGAGTTTCCCCTTCTTTGTACTTTTGCTATGCACTCCATTTTGGGCAATGTGGACGAAAAGCTATTTTTCTCAGATTTGTTCTTTTGATTTCTCTTCAGAGAGATTCATGAAAACACATGATTTTCCTGGTTCTCCTTTCCAGATAGAACATGAATCACAATAGCCCTCATAGCAATTCCTAACATGAGGCCTCTCTGTGAGGGTGCATCAAAACAGGTGAGTGTCCTAGACTGTATTGAGATGTCAATTCTGAACGCTCATGGGATTGCTAACACAACGCTGCAGTTGAGTTTCCCCTTCTTTGTACTTTTGCTATGCACTCCATTTTGGGAAATGTGGACGAAAAGCTATTTTTCTCTGATTTGTTCTTTTGATTTCTCTTCAGAGAGATTCATGAAAACACATGGTTTTCCTGGTTCTCCTTTCCAGATAGAACATGAATCACAATAGCCCTCATAGCAATTCCTAAAATAAGGCCTCTCTGTGAGGGTGCATCAAAATAGGTGAATGTCCTACACGGTATTGAGAAGTCAATTATGAACTCTCATGGGATTGCTAACACAACGCTGCAGTTGAGTTTCCCCTTCTTTGTACTTTTGCTATGCACTCCATTTTGGGAAATGTGGACGAAAAGCTATTTTTCTCTGATTTGTTCTTTTGATTTCTCTTCAGAGAGATTCATGAAAACACATGGTTTTCCTGGTTCTCCTTTCCAGATAGAACATGAATCACAATAGCCCTCATAGCAATTCCTAAAATGAGGCCTCTCTGTGAGGGTGCATCAAAATAGGTGAATGTCCTACACTGTATTGAGAAGTCAATTATGAACTCTCATGGGATTGCTAACACAACGGTGTAGGTGAGTTTCCCCTTCTTTGTACTTTTCCTATGCACTCCGTTTTGGGTAATGTGGCCGAAAAGCAATATTTCTCAGATTTGTTCTTTTGATTTCTCTTCAGAGAGATTCATGAAAACACATGGTTTTCCTGATACTCCTTTCCAGATAGAACATGAATCACAATAGCCCTCATAGCAATTCCTAACATGAGGCTTCTCTGTGATGGTGCATCAAACTAGGTGAGTGTCCTAGACTGTATTGAGATGTCAATTCTGAACGCTCATGGGATTGCTAACACAACGCTGCAGTTGAGTTTCCCCTTCTTTGTACTTTTGCTATGCTCCATTTTGGGCAATGTGGACGAAAAGCTATTTTTCTCAGATTTGTTCTTTTGATTTCTCTTCAGAGAGATTCATGAAAACACATGATTTTCCTGGTTCTCCTTTCCAGATAGAACATGAATCACAATAGCCCTCATAGCAATTCCTAACATGAGGCCTCTCTGTGAGGGTGCATCAAAACAGGTGAGTGTCCTAGACTGTATTGAGATGTCAATTATGAACTCTCATGGGATTGCTAACACAACGGTGTAGGTGAGTTTCCCCTTCTTTGAACTTTTGCTATGCACTCCATTTTGGGCAATGTGCCCGAATAGCGGTTTTCTCTGATTTGTTCTTTTGATTTCTCTTCAGAGAGATTCATGAAAACACATGGTTTTCCTGATACTCCTTTCCAGATAGAACATGAATCACAATAGCCCTCATAGCAATTCGTAACATGAGGCCTCTCTGTGAGGGTGCATCAAAACAGGTGAGTGTCCTAGACTGTATTGAGATGTCAATTCTGAACGCTCATGGGATTGCTAACACAACGCTGCAGTTGAGTTTCCCCTTCTTTGTACTTTTGCTATGCACTCCATTTTGGGCAATGTGGACGAAAAGCTATTTTTCTCAGATTTGTTCTTTTGATTTCTCTTCAGAGAGATTCATGAAAACACATGGTTTTCCTGGTTCTCCTTTCCAGATAGAACATGAATCACAATAGCCCTCATAGCAATTCCTAAAATGAGGCCTCTCTGTGAGGGTGCATCAAAATAGGTGAATGTCCTACACTGTATTGAGATGTCAATTATGAACTCTCATGGGATTGCTAACACAACGCTGTAGTTGAGTTTCCCCTTCTTTGAACTTTTGGTATGCACTCCATTTTGGGCAATGTGCCCGAATAGCGGTTTTTCTCTGATTTGTTCTTTTGATTTCTCTTCAGAGAGATTCATGAAAACACATGGTTTTCCTGATTCTCCTTTCCAGATAGAACATGAATAACAATAGCCCTAATAGCAATTCCTAACATGAGGCTTCTCTGTGAGGGTGCATCAAACTAGGTGACTGTCCTAGACTGTATTGAGATGTCAATTCTGAACGCTCATGGGATTGCTAACACAACGCTGCAGTTGAGTTTCCCCTTCTTTGTACTTTTGCTATGCACTCCATTTTGGGCAATGTGGACGAAAAGCTATTTTTCTCAGATTTGTTCTTTTGATTTCTCTTCAGAGAGATTCATGAAAACACATGGTTTTCCTGGTTCTCCTTTCCAGATAGAACATGAATCACAATAGCCCTCATAGCAATTCCTAAAATGAGGCCTCTCTGTGAGGGTGCATCAAAATAGGTGAATGTCCTAGACTGTATTGAGATGTCAATTATGAACTCTCATGGGATTGCTAACACAACGCTGCAGTTGAGTTTCCCCTTCTTTGTACTTTTGCTATGCACTCCATTTTGGGCAATGTGGACGAAAAGCTATCTTTCTCAGATTTGTTGTTTTGATTTCTCTTCAGAGAGATTCATGAAAACACATGATTTTCCTGGTTCTCCTTTCCAGATAGAACATGAATCACAATAGCCCTCATAGCAATTCCTAACATGAGGCCTCTCTGTGAGGGTGCATCAAAACAGGTGAGTGTCCTAGACTGTATTGAGATGTCAATTCTGAACGCTCATGGGATTGCTTACACAACGCTGCAGTTGAGTTTCCCCTTCTTTGTACTTTTGCTATGCACTCCATTTTGGGCAATGTGGACGAAAAGCTATTTTTCTCTGATTTGTTCTTTTGATTTCTCTTCAGAGAGATTCATGAAAACACATGGTTTTCCTGATTCTCCTTTCCAGATAGAACATGAATCACAATAGCCCTAATAGCAATTCCTAACATGAGGCTTCTCTGTGAGGGTGCATCAAACTAGGTGACTGTCCTAGACTGTATTGAGATATCAATTCTGAACTCTCATGGGATTGCTAACACAACGCTGCAGTTGAGTTTCCCCTTCTTTGTACTTTTGCTATGCACTCCATTTTGGGCAATGTGGACGAAAAGCTATTTTTCTCAGATTTGTTCTTTTGATTTCTCTTCAGAGAGATTCATGAAAACACATGATTTTCCTGGTTCTCCTTTCCAGATAGAACATGAATCACAATAGCCCTCATAGCAATTCCTAACATGAGGCCTCTCTGTGAGGGTGCATCAAAACAGGTGAGTGTCCTAGACTGTATTGAGATGTCAATTCTGAACGCTCATGGGATTGCTAACACAACGCTGCAGTTGAGTTTCCCCTTCTTTGTACTTTTGCTATGCACTCCATTTTGGGAAATGTGGACGAAAAGCTATTTTTCTCTGATTTGTTCTTTTGATTTCTCTTCAGAGAGATTCATGAAAACACATGGTTTTCCTGGTTCTCCTTTCCAGATAGAACATGAATCACAATAGCCCTCATAGCAATTCCTAAAATAAGGCCTCTCTGTGAGGGTGCATCAAAATAGGTGAATGTCCTACACGGTATTGAGAAGTCAATTATGAACTCTCATGGGATTGCTAACACAACGCTGCAGTTGAGTTTCCCCTTCTTTGTACTTTTGCTATGCACTCCATTTTGGGAAATGTGGACGAAAAGCTATTTTTCTCTGATTTGTTCTTTTGATTTCTCTTCAGAGAGATTCATGAAAACACATGGTTTTCCTGGTTCTCCTTTCCAGATAGAACATGAATCACAATAGCCCTCATAGCAATTCCTAAAATGAGGCCTCTCTGTGAGGGTGCATCAAAATAGGTGAATGTCCTACACTGTATTGAGAAGTCAATTATGAACTCTCATGGGATTGCTAACACAACGGTGTAGGTGAGTTTCCCCTTCTTTGTACTTTTCCTATGCACTCCGTTTTGGGTAATGTGGCCGAAAAGCAATATTTCTCAGATATATTCTTTTGATTTCTCTTCAGAGAGATTCATGAAAACACATGGTTTTCCTGATACTCCTTTCCAGATAGAACATGAATCACAATAGCCCTCATAGCAATTCCTAACATGAGGCTTCTCTGTGATGGTGCATCAAACTAGGTGAGTGTCCTAGACTGTATTGAGATGTCAATTCTGAACGCTCATGGGATTGCTAACACAACGCTGCAGTTGAGTTTCCCCTTCTTTGTACTTTTGCTATGCTCCATTTTGGGCAATGTGGACGAAAAGCTATTTTTCTCAGATTTGTTCTTTTGATTTCTCTTCAGAGAGATTCATGAAAACACATGATTTTCCTGGTTCTCCTTTCCAGATAGAACATGAATCACAATAGCCCTCATAGCAATTCCTAACATGAGGCCTCTCTGTGAGGGTGCATCAAAACAGGTGAGTGTCCTAGACTGTATTGAGATGTCAATTATGAACTCTCATGGGATTGCTAACACAACGGTGTAGGTGAGTTTCCCCTTCTTTGAACTTTTGCTATGCACTCCATTTTGGGCAATGTGCCCGAATAGCGGTTTTCTCTGATTTGTTCTTTTGATTTCTCTTCAGAGAGATTCATGAAAACACATGGTTTTCCTGGTTCTCCTTTCCAGATAGAACATGAATCACAATAGCCCTCATAGCAATTCCTAAAATGAGGCCTCTCTGTGAGGGTGCATCAAAATAGGTGAATGTCCTACACTGTATTGAGATGTCAATTATGAACTCTCATGGGATTGCTAACACAACGCTGTAGTTGAGTTTCCCCTTCTTTGAACTTTTGGTATGCACTCCATTTTGGGCAATGTGCCCGAATAGCGGTTTTTCTCTGATTTGTTCTTTTGATTTCTCTTCAGAGAGATTCATGAAAACACATGGTTTTCCTGATTCTCCTTTCCAGATAGAACATGAATAACAATAGCCCTAATAGCAATTCCTAACATGAGGCTTCTCTGTGAGGGTGCATCAAACTAGGTGACTGTCCTAGACTGTATTGAGATGTCAATTCTGAACGCTCATGGGATTGCTAACACAACGCTGCAGTTGAGTTTCCCCTTCTTTGTACTTTTGCTATGCACTCCATTTTGGGCAATGTGGACGAAAAGCTATTTTTCTCAGATTTGTTCTTTTGATTTCTCTTCAGAGAGATTCATGAAAACACATGGTTTTCCTGGTTCTCCTTTCCAGATAGAACATGAATCACAATAGCCCTCATAGCAATTCCTAAAATGAGGCCTCTCTGTGAGGGTGCATCAAAATAGGTGAATGTCCTAGACTGTATTGAGATGTCAATTATGAACTCTCATGGGATTGCTAACACAACGCTGCAGTTGAGTTTCCCCTTCTTTGTACTTTTGCTATGCACTCCATTTTGGGCAATGTGGACGAAAAGCTATCTTTCTCAGATTTGTTGTTTTGATTTCTCTTCAGAGAGATTCATGAAAACACATGATTTTCCTGGTTCTCCTTTCCAGATAGAACATGAATCACAATAGCCCTCATAGCAATTCCTAACATGAGGCCTCTCTGTGAGGGTGCATCAAAACAGGTGAGTGTCCTAGACTGTATTGAGATGTCAATTCTGAACGCTCATGGGATTGCTTACACAACGCTGCAGTTGAGTTTCCCCTTCTTTGTACTTTTGCTATGCACTCCATTTTGGGCAATGTGCCCGAATAGCGGTTTTTCTCTGATTTGTTCTTTTGATTTCTCTTCAGAGAGATTCATGAAAACACATGGTTTTCCTGGTTCTCCTTTCCAGATACAACATGAATAACAATAGCCCTAATAGCAATTCCTAACATGAGGCTTCTCTGTGAGGGTGCATCAAACTAGGTGACTGTCCTAGACTGTATTGAGATGTCAATTCTGAACGCTCATGGGATTGCTAACACAACGCTGCAGTTGAGTTTCCCCTTCTTTGTACTTTTGCTATGCACTCCATTTTGGGCAATGTGGACGAAAAGCTATTTTTCTCAGATTTGTTCTTTTGATTTCTCTTCAGAGAGATTCATGAAAACACATGGTTTTCCTGGTTCTCCTTTCCAGATACAACATGAATCACAATAGCCCTCATAGCAATTCCTAACATGAGGCCTCTCTGTGAGGGTGCATCAAAACAGGTGAGTGTCCTAGACTGTATTGAGATGTCAATTATGAACTCTCATGGGATTGCTAACACAACGCTGCAGTTGAGTTTCCCCTTCTTTGTACTTTTGCTATGCACTCCATTTTGGGCAATGTGGACGAAAAGCTATCTTTCTCAGATTTGTTGTTTTGATTTCTCTTCAGAGAGATTCATGAAAACACATGATTTTCCTGGTTCTCCTTTCCAGATAGAACATGAATCACAATAGCCCTCATAGCAATTCCTAACATGAGGCCTCTCTGTGAGGGTGCATCAAAACAGGTGAGTGTCCTAGACTGTATTGAGATGTCAATTCTGAACGCTCATGGGATTGCTTACACAACGCTGCAGTTGAGTTTCCCCTTCTTTGTACTTTTGCTATGCACTCCATTTTGGGCAATGTGGACGAAAAGCTATTTTTCTCTGATTTGTTCTTTTGATTTCTCTTCAGAGAGATTCATGAAAACACATGGTTTTCCTGGTTCTCCTTTCCAGATAGAACATGAATCACAATAGCCCTCATAGCAATTCCTAAAATGAGGCCTCTCTGTGAGGGTGCATCAAAATAGGTGAATGTCCTACACTGTATTGAGAAGTCAATTATGAACTCTCATGGGATTGCTAACACAACGGTGTAGGTGAATTTCCCCTTCTTTGTACTTTTCCTATGCACTCCGTTTTGGGTAATGTGGCCGAAAAGCAATTTTTCTCAGATTTGTTCTTTTGATTTCTCTTCAGAGAGATTCATGAAAACACATGGTTTTCCTGATACTCCTTTCCAGATAGAACATGAATCACAATAGCCCTCATAGCAATTCCTAACATGAGGCCTCTCTGTGAGGGTGCATCAAAACAGGTGAGTGTCCTAGACTGTATTGAGATGTCAATTCTGAACTCTCATGGGATTGCTAACACAACGCTGCAGTTGAGTTTCCCCTTCTTTGTACTTTTGCTATGCACTCCATTTTGGGCAATGTGGACGAAAAGCTATTTTTCTCAGATTTGTTCTTTTGATTTCTCTTCAGAGAGATTCATGAAAACACATGGTTTTCCTGGTTCTCCTTTCCAGATAGAACATGAATCACAATAGCCCTCATAGCAATTCCTAAAATGAGGCCTCTCTGTGAGGGTGCATCAAAATAGGTGAATGTCCTACACTGTATTGAGAAGTCAATTATGAACTCTCATGGGATTGCTAACACAACGCTGCAGTTGAGTTTCCCCTTCTTTGTACTTTTGCTATGCACTCCATTTTGGGCAATGTGGACGAAAAGCTATTTTTCTCTGATTTGTTCTTTTGATTTCTCTTCAGAGAGATTCATGAAAACACATGGTTTTCCTGGTTCTCCTTTCCAGATAGAACATGAATCACAATAGCCCTCATAGCAATTCCTAAAATGAGGCCTCTCTGTGAGGGTGCATCAAAATAGGTGAATGTCCTACACTGTATTGAGAAGTCAATTATGAACTCTCATGGGATTGCTAACACAACGGTGTAGGTGAGTTTCCCCTTCTTTGTACTTTTCCTATGCACTCCGTTTTGGGTAATGTGGCCGAAAAGCAATTTTTCTCAGATTTGTTCTTTTGATTTCTCTTCAGAGAGATTCATGAAAACACATGGTTTTCCTGATTCTCCTTTCCAGATAGAACATGAATCACAATAGCCCTCATAGCAATTCCTAAAATGAGGCCTCTCTGTGAGGGTGCATCAAAATAGGTGAATGTCCTACACTGTATTGAGAAGTCTATTATGATCTCTCATGGGATTGCTAACACAACGGTGTAGGTGAGTTTCCCCTTCTTTGTACTTTTCCTATGCACTCCGTTTTGGGTAATGTGGCCGAAAAGCAATTTTTCTGATATGTTCTTTTGATTTCTCTTCAGAGAGATTCATGAAAACACATGGTTTTCCTGATACTCCTTTCCAGATAGAACATGAATCACAATAGCCCTCATAGCAATTCCTAACATGAGGCCTCTCTGTGAGGGTGCATCAAAACAGGTGAGTGTCCTAGACTGTATTGAGATGTCAATTCTGAACGCTCATGGGATTGCTAACACAACGCTGCAGTTGAGTTTCCCCTTCTTTGTACTTTTGCTATGCACTCCATTTTGGGCAATGTGGACGAAAAGCTATTTTTCTCTGATTTGTTCTTTTGATTTCTCTTCAGACAGATTCATGAAAACACATGGTTTTCCTGATTCTCCTTTCCAGATACAACATGAATCACAATAGCCCTCATAGCAATTCCTAACATGAGGCCTCTCTGTGAGGGTGCATCAAAACAGGTGAGTGTCCTAGACTGTATTGAGATGTCAATTATGAACTCTCATGGGATTGCTAACACAACGCTGTAGTTGAGTTTCCCCTTCTTTGAACTTTTGGTATGCACTCCATTTTGGGCAATGTGGACGAAAAGCTATTTTTCTCAGATTTGTTCTTTTGATTTCTCTTCAGAGAGATTCATGAAAACACATGATTTTCCTGGTTCTCCTTTCCAGATAGAACATGAATCACAATAGCCCTCATAGCAATTCCTAACATGAGGCCTCTCTGTGAGGGTGCATCAAAACAGGTGAGTGTCCTAGACTGTATTGAGATGTCAATTCTGAACGCTCATGGGATTGCTAACACAACGCTGCAGTTGAGTTTCCCCTTCTTTGTACTTTTGCTATGCACTCCATTTTGGGAAATGTGGACGAAAAGCTATTTTTCTCTGATTTGTTCTTTTGATTTCTCTTCAGAGAGATTCATGAAAACACATGGTTTTCCTGGTTCTCCTTTCCAGATAGAACATGAATCACAATAGCCCTCATAGCAATTCCTAAAATAAGGCCTCTCTGTGAGGGTGCATCAAAATAGGTGAATGTCCTACACGGTATTGAGAAGTCAATTATGAACTCTCATGGGATTGCTAACACAACGCTGCAGTTGAGTTTCCCCTTCTTTGTACTTTTGCTATGCACTCCATTTTGGGAAATGTGGACGAAAAGCTATTTTTCTCTGATTTGTTCTTTTGATTTCTCTTCAGAGAGATTCATGAAAACACATGGTTTTCCTGGTTCTCCTTTCCAGATAGAACATGAATCACAATAGCCCTCATAGCAATTCCTAAAATGAGGCCTCTCTGTGAGGGTGCATCAAAATAGGTGAATGTCCTACACTGTATTGAGAAGTCAATTATGAACTCTCATGGGATTGCTAACACAACGGTGTAGGTGAGTTTCCCCTTCTTTGTACTTTTCCTATGCACTCCGTTTTGGGTAATGTGGCCGAAAAGCAATATTTCTCAGATATATTCTTTTGATTTCTCTTCAGAGAGATTCATGAAAACACATGGTTTTCCTGATACTCCTTTCCAGATAGAACATGAATCACAATAGCCCTCATAGCAATTCCTAACATGAGGCTTCTCTGTGATGGTGCATCAAACTAGGTGAGTGTCCTAGACTGTATTGAGATGTCAATTCTGAACGCTCATGGGATTGCTAACACAACGCTGCAGTTGAGTTTCCCCTTCTTTGTACTTTTGCTATGCTCCATTTTGGGCAATGTGGACGAAAAGCTATTTTTCTCAGATTTGTTCTTTTGATTTCTCTTCAGAGAGATTCATGAAAACACATGATTTTCCTGGTTCTCCTTTCCAGATAGAACATGAATCACAATAGCCCTCATAGCAATTCCTAACATGAGGCCTCTCTGTGAGGGTGCATCAAAACAGGTGAGTGTCCTAGACTGTATTGAGATGTCAATTATGAACTCTCATGGGATTGCTAACACAACGGTGTAGGTGAGTTTCCCCTTCTTTGAACTTTTGCTATGCACTCCATTTTGGGCAATGTGCCCGAATAGCGGTTTTCTCTGATTTGTTCTTTTGATTTCTCTTCAGAGAGATTCATGAAAACACATGGTTTTCCTGGTTCTCCTTTCCAGATAGAACATGAATCACAATAGCCCTCATAGCAATTCCTAAAATGAGGCCTCTCTGTGAGGGTGCATCAAAATAGGTGAATGTCCTACACTGTATTGAGATGTCAATTATGAACTCTCATGGGATTGCTAACACAACGCTGTAGTTGAGTTTCCCCTTCTTTGAACTTTTGGTATGCACTCCATTTTGGGCAATGTGCCCGAATAGCGGTTTTTCTCTGATTTGTTCTTTTGATTTCTCTTCAGAGAGATTCATGAAAACACATGGTTTTCCTGATTCTCCTTTCCAGATAGAACATGAATAACAATAGCCCTAATAGCAATTCCTAACATGAGGCTTCTCTGTGAGGGTGCATCAAACTAGGTGACTGTCCTAGACTGTATTGAGATGTCAATTCTGAACGCTCATGGGATTGCTAACACAACGCTGCAGTTGAGTTTCCCCTTCTTTGTACTTTTGCTATGCACTCCATTTTGGGCAATGTGGACGAAAAGCTATTTTTCTCAGATTTGTTCTTTTGATTTCTCTTCAGAGAGATTCATGAAAACACATGGTTTTCCTGGTTCTCCTTTCCAGATAGAACATGAATCACAATAGCCCTCATAGCAATTCCTAAAATGAGGCCTCTCTGTGAGGGTGCATCAAAATAGGTGAATGTCCTAGACTGTATTGAGATGTCAATTATGAACTCTCATGGGATTGCTAACACAACGCTGCAGTTGAGTTTCCCCTTCTTTGTACTTTTGCTATGCACTCCATTTTGGGCAATGTGGACGAAAAGCTATCTTTCTCAGATTTGTTGTTTTGATTTCTCTTCAGAGAGATTCATGAAAACACATGATTTTCCTGGTTCTCCTTTCCAGATAGAACATGAATCACAATAGCCCTCATAGCAATTCCTAACATGAGGCCTCTCTGTGAGGGTGCATCAAAACAGGTGAGTGTCCTAGACTGTATTGAGATGTCAATTCTGAACGCTCATGGGATTGCTTACACAACGCTGCAGTTGAGTTTCCCCTTCTTTGTACTTTTGCTATGCACTCCATTTTGGGCAATGTGCCCGAATAGCGGTTTTTCTCTGATTTGTTCTTTTGATTTCTCTTCAGAGAGATTCATGAAAACACATGGTTTTCCTGGTTCTCCTTTCCAGATACAACATGAATAACAATAGCCCTAATAGCAATTCCTAACATGAGGCTTCTCTGTGAGGGTGCATCAAACTAGGTGACTGTCCTAGACTGTATTGAGATGTCAATTCTGAACGCTCATGGGATTGCTAACACAACGCTGCAGTTGAGTTTCCCCTTCTTTGTACTTTTGCTATGCACTCCATTTTGGGCAATGTGGACGAAAAGCTATTTTTCTCAGATTTGTTCTTTTGATTTCTCTTCAGAGAGATTCATGAAAACACATGGTTTTCCTGGTTCTCCTTTCCAGATACAACATGAATCACAATAGCCCTCATAGCAATTCCTAACATGAGGCCTCTCTGTGAGGGTGCATCAAAACAGGTGAGTGTCCTAGACTGTATTGAGATGTCAATTATGAACTCTCATGGGATTGCTAACACAACGCTGCAGTTGAGTTTCCCCTTCTTTGTACTTTTGCTATGCACTCCATTTTGGGCAATGTGGACGAAAAGCTATCTTTCTCAGATTTGTTGTTTTGATTTCTCTTCAGAGAGATTCATGAAAACACATGATTTTCCTGGTTCTCCTTTCCAGATAGAACATGAATCACAATAGCCCTCATAGCAATTCCTAACATGAGGCCTCTCTGTGAGGGTGCATCAAAACAGGTGAGTGTCCTAGACTGTATTGAGATGTCAATTCTGAACGCTCATGGGATTGCTTACACAACGCTGCAGTTGAGTTTCCCCTTCTTTGTACTTTTGCTATGCACTCCATTTTGGGCAATGTGGACGAAAAGCTATTTTTCTCTGATTTGTTCTTTTGATTTCTCTTCAGAGAGATTCATGAAAACACATGGTTTTCCTGGTTCTCCTTTCCAGATAGAACATGAATCACAATAGCCCTCATAGCAATTCCTAAAATGAGGCCTCTCTGTGAGGGTGCATCAAAATAGGTGAATGTCCTACACTGTATTGAGAAGTCAATTATGAACTCTCATGGGATTGCTAACACAACGGTGTAGGTGAATTTCCCCTTCTTTGTACTTTTCCTATGCACTCCGTTTTGGGTAATGTGGCCGAAAAGCAATTTTTCTCAGATTTGTTCTTTTGATTTCTCTTCAGAGAGATTCATGAAAACACATGGTTTTCCTGATACTCCTTTCCAGATAGAACATGAATCACAATAGCCCTCATAGCAATTCCTAACATGAGGCCTCTCTGTGAGGGTGCATCAAAACAGGTGAGTGTCCTAGACTGTATTGAGATGTCAATTCTGAACTCTCATGGGATTGCTAACACAACGCTGCAGTTGAGTTTCCCCTTCTTTGTACTTTTGCTATGCACTCCATTTTGGGCAATGTGGACGAAAAGCTATTTTTCTCAGATTTGTTCTTTTGATTTCTCTTCAGAGAGATTCATGAAAACACATGGTTTTCCTGGTTCTCCTTTCCAGATAGAACATGAATCACAATAGCCCTCATAGCAATTCCTAAAATGAGGCCTCTCTGTGAGGGTGCATCAAAATAGGTGAATGTCCTACACTGTATTGAGAAGTCAATTATGAACTCTCATGGGATTGCTAACACAACGCTGCAGTTGAGTTTCCCCTTCTTTGTACTTTTGCTATGCACTCCATTTTGGGCAATGTGGACGAAAAGCTATTTTTCTCTGATTTGTTCTTTTGATTTCTCTTCAGAGAGATTCATGAAAACACATGGTTTTCCTGGTTCTCCTTTCCAGATAGAACATGAATCACAATAGCCCTCATAGCAATTCCTAAAATGAGGCCTCTCTGTGAGGGTGCATCAAAATAGGTGAATGTCCTACACTGTATTGAGAAGTCAATTATGAACTCTCATGGGATTGCTAACACAACGGTGTAGGTGAGTTTCCCCTTCTTTGTACTTTTCCTATGCACTCCGTTTTGGGTAATGTGGCCGAAAAGCAATTTTTCTCAGATTTGTTCTTTTGATTTCTCTTCAGAGAGATTCATGAAAACACATGGTTTTCCTGATTCTCCTTTCCAGATAGAACATGAATCACAATAGCCCTCATAGCAATTCCTAAAATGAGGCCTCTCTGTGAGGGTGCATCAAAATAGGTGAATGTCCTACACTGTATTGAGAAGTCTATTATGATCTCTCATGGGATTGCTAACACAACGGTGTAGGTGAGTTTCCCCTTCTTTGTACTTTTCCTATGCACTCCGTTTTGGGTAATGTGGCCGAAAAGCAATTTTTCTGATATGTTCTTTTGATTTCTCTTCAGAGAGATTCATGAAAACACATGGTTTTCCTGATACTCCTTTCCAGATAGAACATGAATCACAATAGCCCTCATAGCAATTCCTAACATGAGGCCTCTCTGTGAGGGTGCATCAAAACAGGTGAGTGTCCTAGACTGTATTGAGATGTCAATTCTGAACGCTCATGGGATTGCTAACACAACGCTGCAGTTGAGTTTCCCCTTCTTTGTACTTTTGCTATGCACTCCATTTTGGGCAATGTGGACGAAAAGCTATTTTTCTCTGATTTGTTCTTTTGATTTCTCTTCAGACAGATTCATGAAAACACATGGTTTTCCTGATTCTCCTTTCCAGATACAACATGAATCACAATAGCCCTCATAGCAATTCCTAACATGAGGCCTCTCTGTGAGGGTGCATCAAAACAGGTGAGTGTCCTAGACTGTATTGAGATGTCAATTATGAACTCTCATGGGATTGCTAACACAACGCTGTAGTTGAGTTTCCCCTTCTTTGAACTTTTGGTATGCACTCCATTTTGGGCAATGTGCCCGAATAGCGGTTTTTCTCTGATTTGTTCTTTTGATTTCTCTTCAGAGAGATTCATGAAAACACATGGTTTTCCTGATTCTCCTTTCCAGATAGAACATGAATCACAATAGCCCTCATAGCAATTCCTAAAATGAGGCCTCTCTGTGAGGGTGCATCAAAATAGGTGAATGTCCTACACTGTATTGAGAAGTCAATTATGAACTCTCATGGGATTGCTAACACAACGCTGCAGTTGAGTTTCCCCTTCTTTGTACTTTTGCTATGCACTCCATTTTGGGCAATGTGGACGAAAAGCTATTTTTCTCTGATTTGTTCTTTTGATTTCTCTTCAGAGAGATTCATGAAAACACATGGTTTTCCTGGTTCTCCTTTCCAGATAGAACATGAATCACAATAGCCCTCATAGCAATTCCTAAAATGAGGCCTCTCTGTGAGGGTGCATCAAAATAGGTGAATGTCCTACACTGTATTGAGAAGTCAATTATGAACTCTCATGGGATTGCTAACACAACGGTGTAGGTGAGTTTCCCCTTCTTTGTACTTTTCCTATGCACTCCGTTTTGGGTAATGTGGCCGAAAAGCAATTTTTCTCAGATTTGTTCTTTTGATTTCTCTTCAGAGAGATTCATGAAAACACATGGTTTTCCTGATTCTCCTTTCCAGATAGAACATGAATCACAATAGCCCTCATAGCAATTCCTAAAATGAGGCCTCTCTGTGAGGGTGCATCAAAATAGGTGAATGTCCTACACTGTATTGAGAAGTCTATTATGATCTCTCATGGGATTGCTAACACAACGGTGTAGGTGAGTTTCCCCTTCTTTGTACTTTTCCTATGCACTCCGTTTTGGGTAATGTGGCCGAAAAGCAATTTTTCTGATATGTTCTTTTGATTTCTCTTCAGAGAGATTCATGAAAACACATGGTTTTCCTGATACTCCTTTCCAGATAGAACATGAATCACAATAGCCCTCATAGCAATTCCTAACATGAGGCCTCTCTGTGAGGGTGCATCAAAACAGGTGAGTGTCCTAGACTGTATTGAGATGTCAATTCTGAATGCTCATGGGATTGCTAACACAACGCTGCAGTTGAGTTTCCCCTTCTTTGTACTTTTGCTATGCACTCCATTTTGGGCAATGTGGACGAAAAGCTATTTTTCTCTGATTTGTTCTTTTGATTTCTCTTCAGACAGATTCATGAAAACACATGGTTTTCCTGATTCTCCTTTCCAGATACAACATGAATCACAATAGCCCTCATAGCAATTCCTAACATGAGGCCTCTCTGTGAGGGTGCATCAAAACAGGTGAGTGTCCTAGACTGTATTGAGATGTCAATTATGAACTCTCATGGGATTGCTAACACAACGCTGTAGTTGAGTTTCCCCTTCTTTGAACTTTTGGTATGCACTCCATTTTGGGCAATGTGCCCGAATAGCGGTTTTTCTCTGATTTGTTCTTTTGATTTCTCTTCAGAGAGATTCATGAAAACACATGGTTTTCCTGATTCTCCTTTCCAGATACAACATGAATCACAATAGCCCTCATAGCAATTCCTAACATGAGGCCTCTCTGTGAGGGTACATCAAAACAGGTGAGTCCCCTAGACTGTATTGAGATATCAATTCTGAACTCTCATGGGATTGCTAACACAACGCTGCAGTTGAGTTTCCCCTTCTTTGTACTTTTGCTATGCACTCCATTTTGGGCAATGTGGACGAAAAGCTATTTTTCTCAGATTTGTTCTTTTGATTTCTCTTCAGAGAGATTCATGAAAACACATGATTTTCCTGGTTCTCCTTTCCAGATAGAACATGAATCACAATAGCCCTCATAGCAATTCCTAACATGAGGCCTCTCTGTGAGGGTGCATCAAAACAGGTGAGTGTCCTAGACTGTATTGAGATGTCAATTCTGAACGCTCATGGGATTGCTAACACAACGCTGCAGTTGAGTTTCCCCTTCTTTGTACTTTTGCTATGCACTCCATTTTGGGCAATGTGGACGAAAAGCTATTTTTCTCTGATTTGTTCTTTTGATTTCTCTTCAGAGAGATTCATGAAAACACATGGTTTTCCTGATTCTCCTTTCCAGATAGAACATGAATCACAATAGCCCTCATAGCAATTCCTAACATGAGGCCTCTCTGTGAGGGTGCATCAAAACAGGTGAGTGTCCTAGACTGTATTGAGATGTCAATTCTGAACTCTCATGGGATTGCTAACAAAACGCTGTAGTTGAGTTTCCCCTTCTTTGAACTTTTGCTATGCACTCCATTTTGGGCAATGTGCCCGAATAGCGGTTTTTCTCTGATTTGTTCTTCTGATTTCTCTTCAGAGAGATTCATGAAAACACATGGTTTTCCTGATTCTCCTTTCCAGATAGAACATGAATCACAATAGCCCTAATAGCAATTCCTAACATGAGGCTTCTCTGTGAGGGTGCATCAAACTAGGTGACTGTCCTAGACTGTATTGAGATATCAATTCTGAACTCTCATGGGATTGCTAACACAACGCTGCAGTTGAGTTTCCCCTTCTTTGTACTTTTGCTATGCACTCCATTTTGGGCAATGTGGACGAAAAGCTATTTTTCTCAGATTTGTTCTTTTGATTTCTCTTCAGAGAGATTCATGAAAACACATGATTTTCCTGGTTCTCCTTTCCAGATAGAACATGAATCACAATAGCCCTCATAGCAATTCCTAACATGAGGCCTCTCTGTGAGGGTGCATCAAAACAGGTGAGTGTCCTAGACTGTATTGAGATGTCAATTCTGAACGCTCATGGGATTGCTAACACAACGCTGCAGTTGAGTTTCCCCTTCTTTGTACTTTTGCTATGCACTCCATTTTGGGAAATGTGGACGAAAAGCTATTTTTCTCTGATTTGTTCTTTTGATTTCTCTTCAGAGAGATTCATGAAAACACATGGTTTTCCTGGTTCTCCTTTCCAGATAGAACATGAATCACAATAGCCCTCATAGCAATTCCTAAAATGAGGCCTCTCTGTGAGGGTGCATCAAAATAGGTGAATGTCCTACACTGTATTGAGAAGTCAATTATGAACTCTCATGGGATTGCTAACACAACGGTGTAGGTGAGTTTCCCCTTCTTTGTACTTTTCCTATGCACTCCGTTTTGGGTAATGTGGCCGAAAAGCAATATTTCTCAGATTTGTTCTTTTGATTTCTCTTCAGAGAGATTCATGAAAACACATGGTTTTCCTGATACTCCTTTCCAGATAGAACATGAATCACAATAGCCCTCATAGCAATTCCTAACATGAGGCTTCTCTGTGATGGTGCATCAAACTAGGTGAGTGTCCTAGACTGTATTGAGATGTCAATTCTGAACGCTCATGGGATTGCTAACACAACGCTGCAGTTGAGTTTCCCCTTCTTTGTACTTTTGCTATGCTCCATTTTGGGCAATGTGGACGAAAAGCTATTTTTCTCAGATTTGTTCTTTTGATTTCTCTTCAGAGAGATTCATGAAAACACATGATTTTCCTGGTTCTCCTTTCCAGATAGAACATGAATCACAATAGCCCTCATAGCAATTCCTAACATGAGGCCTCTCTGTGAGGGTGCATCAAAACAGGTGAGTGTCCTAGACTGTATTGAGATGTCAATTATGAACTCTCATGGGATTGCTAACACAACGGTGTAGGTGAGTTTCCCCTTCTTTGAACTTTTGCTATGCACTCCATTTTGGGCAATGTGCCCGAATAGCGGTTTTCTCTGATTTGTTCTTTTGATTTCTCTTCAGAGAGATTCATGAAAACACATGGTTTTCCTGATACTCCTTTCCAGATAGAACATGAATCACAATAGCCCTCATAGCAATTCGTAACATGAGGCCTCTCTGTGAGGGTGCATCAAAACAGGTGAGTGTCCTAGACTGTATTGAGATGTCAATTCTGAACGCTCATGGGATTGCTAACACAACGCTGCAGTTGAGTTTCCCCTTCTTTGTACTTTTGCTATGCACTCCATTTTGGGCAATGTGGACGAAAAGCTATTTTTCTCAGATTTGTTCTTTTGATTTCTCTTCAGAGAGATTCATGAAAACACATGGTTTTCCTGGTTCTCCTTTCCAGATAGAACATGAATCACAATAGCCCTCATAGCAATTCCTAAAATGAGGCCTCTCTGTGAGGGTGCATCAAAATAGGTGAATGTCCTACACTGTATTGAGATGTCAATTATGAACTCTCATGGGATTGCTAACACAACGCTGTAGTTGAGTTTCCCCTTCTTTGAACTTTTGGTATGCACTCCATTTTGGGCAATGTGCCCGAATAGCGGTTTTTCTCTGATTTGTTCTTTTGATTTCTCTTCAGAGAGATTCATGAAAACACATGGTTTTCCTGATTCTCCTTTCCAGATAGAACATGAATAACAATAGCCCTAATAGCAATTCCTAACATGAGGCTTCTCTGTGAGGGTGCATCAAACTAGGTGACTGTCCTAGACTGTATTGAGATGTCAATTCTGAACGCTCATGGGATTGCTAACACAACGCTGCAGTTGAGTTTCCCCTTCTTTGTACTTTTGCTATGCACTCCATTTTGGGCAATGTGGACGAAAAGCTATTTTTCTCAGATTTGTTCTTTTGATTTCTCTTCAGAGAGATTCATGAAAACACATGGTTTTCCTGGTTCTCCTTTCCAGATAGAACATGAATCACAATAGCCCTCATAGCAATTCCTAAAATGAGGCCTCTCTGTGAGGGTGCATCAAAATAGGTGAATGTCCTACACTGTATTGAGAAGTCAATTATGAACTCTCATGGGATTGCTAACACAACGCTGCAGTTGAGTTTCCCCTTCTTTGTACTTTTCCTATGCACTCCGTTTTCGGTAATGTGGCCGAAAAGCAATTTTTCTCAGATTTGTTCTTTTGATTTCTCTTCAGAGAGATTCATGAAAACACATGGTTTTCCTGGTTCTCCTTTCCAGATACAACATGAATCACAATAGCCCTCATAGCAATTCCTAACATGAGGCCTCTCTGTGAGGGTGCATCAAAACAGGTGAGTGTCCTAGACTGTATTGAGATGTCAATTATGAACTCTCATGGGATTGCTAACACAACGCTGCAGTTGAGTTTCCCCTTCTTTGTACTTTTGCTATGCACTCCATTTTGGGCAATGTGGACGAAAAGCTATCTTTCTCAGATTTGTTCTTTTGATTTCTCTTCAGAGAGATTCATGAAAACACATGATTTTCCTGGTTCTCCTTTCCAGATAGAACATGAATCACAATAGCCCTCATAGCAATTCCTAACATGAGGCCTCTCTGTGAGGGTGCATCAAAACAGGTGAGTGTCCTAGACTGTATTGAGATGTCAATTCTGAACGCTCATGGGATTGCTTACACAACGCTGCAGTTGAGTTTCCCCTTCTTTGTACTTTTGCTATGCACTCCATTTTGGGCAATGTGGACGAAAAGCTATTTTTCTCTGATTTGTTCTTTTGATTTCTCTTCAGAGAGATTCATGAAAACACATGGTTTTCCTGGTTCTCCTTTCCAGATAGAACATGAATCACAATAGCCCTCATAGCAATTCCTAAAATGAGGCCTCTCTGTGAGGGTGCATCAAAATAGGTGAATGTCCTACACTGTATTGAGAAGTCAATTATGAACTCTCATGGGATTGCTAACACAACGGTGTAGGTGAATTTCCCCTTCTTTGTACTTTTCCTATGCACTCCGTTTTGGGTAATGTGGCCGAAAAGCAATTTTTCTCAGATTTGTTCTTTTGATTTCTCTTCAGAGAGATTCATGAAAACACATGGTTTTCCTGATACTCCTTTCCAGATAGAACATGAATCACAATAGCCCTCATAGCAATTCCTAACATGAGGCCTCTCTGTGAGGGTGCATCAAAACAGGTGAGTGTCCTAGACTGTATTGAGATGTCAATTCTGAACTCTCATGGGATTGCTAACACAACGCTGCAGTTGAGTTTCCCCTTCTTTGTACTTTTGCTATGCACTCCATTTTGGGCAATGTGGACGAAAAGCTATTTTTCTCAGATTTGTTCTTTTGATTTCTCTTCAGAGAGATTCATGAAAACACATGGTTTTCCTGGTTCTCCTTTCCAGATAGAACATGAATCACAATAGCCCTCATAGCAATTCCTAAAATGAGGCCTCTCTGTGAGGGTGCATCAAAATAGGTGAATGTCCTACACTGTATTGAGAAGTCAATTATGAACTCTCATGGGATTGCTAACACAACGCTGCAGTTGAGTTTCCCCTTCTTTGTACTTTTGCTATGCACTCCATTTTGGGCAATGTGGACGAAAAGCTATTTTTCTCTGATTTGTTCTTTTGATTTCTCTTCAGAGAGATTCATGAAAACACATGGTTTTCCTGGTTCTCCTTTCCAGATAGAACATGAATCACAATAGCCCTCATAGCAATTCCTAAAATGAGGCCTCTCTGTGAGGGTGCATCAAAATAGGTGAATGTCCTACACTGTATTGAGAAGTCAATTATGAACTCTCATGGGATTGCTAACACAACGGTGTAGGTGAGTTTCCCCTTCTTTGTACTTTTCCTATGCACTCCGTTTTGGGTAATGTGGCCGAAAAGCAATTTTTCTCAGATTTGTTCTTTTGATTTCTCTTCAGAGAGATTCATGAAAACACATGGTTTTCCTGATTCTCCTTTCCAGATAGAACATGAATCACAATAGCCCTCATAGCAATTCCTAAAATGAGGCCTCTCTGTGAGGGTGCATCAAAATAGGTGAATGTCCTACACTGTATTGAGAAGTCTATTATGATCTCTCATGGGATTGCTAACACAACGGTGTAGGTGAGTTTCCCCTTCTTTGTACTTTTCCTATGCACTCCGTTTTGGGTAATGTGGCCGAAAAGCAATTTTTCTGATATGTTCTTTTGATTTCTCTTCAGAGAGATTCATGAAAACACATGGTTTTCCTGATACTCCTTTCCAGATAGAACATGAATCACAATAGCCCTCATAGCAATTCCTAACATGAGGCCTCTCTGTGAGGGTGCATCAAAACAGGTGAGTGTCCTAGACTGTATTGAGATGTCAATTCTGAACGCTCATGGGATTGCTAACACAACGCTGCAGTTGAGTTTCCCCTTCTTTGTACTTTTGCTATGCACTCCATTTTGGGCAATGTGGACGAAAAGCTATTTTTCTCTGATTTGTTCTTTTGATTTCTCTTCAGACAGATTCATGAAAACACATGGTTTTCCTGATTCTCCTTTCCAGATACAACATGAATCACAATAGCCCTCATAGCAATTCCTAACATGAGGCCTCTCTGTGAGGGTGCATCAAAACAGGTGAGTGTCCTAGACTGTATTGAGATGTCAATTATGAACTCTCATGGGATTGCTAACACAACGCTGTAGTTGAGTTTCCCCTTCTTTGAACTTTTGGTATGCACTCCATTTTGGGCAATGTGCCCGAATAGCGGTTTTTCTCTGATTTGTTCTTTTGATTTCTCTTCAGAGAGATTCATGAAAACACATGGTTTTCCTGATTCTCCTTTCCAGATACAACATGAATAACAATAGCCCTAATAGCAATTCCTAACATGAGGCTTCTCTGTGAGGGTGCATCAAACTAGGTGACTGTCCTAGACTGTATTGAGATGTCAATTCTGAACGCTCATGGGATTGCTAACACAACGCTGCAGTTGAGTTTCCCCTTCTTTGTACTTTTGCTATGCACTCCATTTTGGGCAATGTGGACGAAAAGCTATTTTTCTCAGATTTGTTCTTTTGATTTCTCTTCAGAGAGATTCATGAAAACACATGGTTTTCCTGGTTCTCCTTTCCAGATACAACATGAATCACAATAGCCCTCATAGCAATTCCTAACATGAGGCCTCTCTGTGAGGGTGCATCAAAACAGGTGAGTGTCCTAGACTGTATTGAGATGTCAATTCTGAACGCTCATGGGATTGCTAACACAACGCTGCAGTTGAGTTTCCCCTTCTTTGTACTTTTGCTATGCACTCCATTTTGGGCAATGTGGACGAAAAGCTATCTTTCTCAGATTTGTTGTTTTGATTTCTCTTCAGAGAGATTCATGAAAACACATGATTTTCCTGGTTCTCCTTTCCAGATAGAACATGAATCACAATAGCCCTCATAGCAATTCCTAACATGAGGCCTCTCTGTGAGGGTGCATCAAAACAGGTGAGTGTCCTAGACTGTATTGAGATGTCAATTCTGAACGCTCATGGGATTGCTTACACAACGCTGCAGTTGAGTTTCCCCTTCTTTGTACTTTTGCTATGCACTCCATTTTGGGCAATGTGGACGAAAAGCTATTTTTCTCTGATTTGTTCTTTTGATTTCTCTTCAGAGAGATTCATGAAAACACATGGTTTTCCTGGTTCTCCTTTCCAGATAGAACATGAATCACAATAGCCCTCATAGCAATTCCTAAAATGAGGCCTCTCTGTGAGGGTGCATCAAAATAGGTGAATGTCCTACACTGTATTGAGAAGTCAATTATGAACTCTCATGGGATTGCTAACACAACGGTGTAGGTGAATTTCCCCTTCTTTGTACTTTTCCTATGCACTCCGTTTTGGGTAATGTGGCCGAAAAGCAATTTTTCTCAGATTTGTTCTTTTGATTTCTCTTCAGAGAGATTCATGAAAACACATGGTTTTCCTGATACTCCTTTCCAGATAGAACATGAATCACAATAGCCCTCATAGCAATTCCTAACATGAGGCCTCTCTGTGAGGGTGCATCAAAACAGGTGAGTGTCCTAGACTGTATTGAGATGTCAATTCTGAACTCTCATGGGATTGCTAACACAACGCTGCAGTTGAGTTTCCCCTTCTTTGTACTTTTGCTATGCACTCCATTTTGGGCAATGTGGAGGAAAAGCTATTTTTCTCTGATTTGTTCTTTTGATTTCTCTTCAGAGAGATTCATGAAAACACATGGTTTTCCTGGTTCTCCTTTCCAGATAGAACATGAATCACAATAGCCCTCATAGCAATTCCTAAAATGAGGCCTCTCTGTGAGGGTGCATCAAAATAGGTGAATGTCCTACACTGTATTGAGAAGTCAATTATGAACTCTCATGGGATTGCTAACACAACGGTGTAGGTGAGTTTCCCCTTCTTTGTACTTTTCCTATGCACTCCGTTTTGGGTAATGTGGCCGAAAAGCAATATTTCTCAGATTTGTTCTTTTGATTTCTCTTCAGAGAGATTCATGAAAACACATGGTTTTCCTGATACTCCTTTCCAGATAGAACATGAATCACAATAGCCCTCATAGCAATTCCTAACATGAGGCCTCTCTGTGAGGGTGCATCAAAACAGGTGAGTGTCCTAGACTGTATTGAGATGTCAATTCTGAACGCTCATGGGATTGCTAACACAACGCTGTAGTTGAGTTTCCCCTTCTTTGTACTTTTGCTATGCACTCCATTTTAGGCAATGTGGACGAAAAGCTATTTTTCTCTGATTTGTTCTTTTGATTTCTCTGCAGAGAGATTCACGAAAACACATGGTTTTCCTGATACTCCTTTCCAGATAGAACATGAATCACAATAGCCCTCATAGCAATTCCTAACATGAGGCCTCTCTGTGAGGGTGCATCAAAACAGGTGAGTGTCCTAGACTGTATTGAGATGTCAATTCTGAACGCTCATGGGATTGCTAACACAACGCTGTAGTTGAGTTTCCCCTTCTTTGTACTTTTGCTATGCACTCCATTTTGGGCAATGTGGACGAAAAGCTATTCTTCTCTGATTTGTTCTTTTGATTTCTCTTCAGAGAGATTCATGAAAACACATGGTTTTCCTGATTCTCCTTTCCAGATACAACATGAATCACAATAGCCCTCATAGCAATTCCTAACATGAGGCTTCTCTGTGAGGGTGCATCAAACTAGGTGACTGTCCTAGACTGTATTGAGATATCAATTCTGAACTCTCATGGGATTGCTAACACAACGCTGCAGTTGAGTTTCCCCTTCTTTGTACTTTTGCTATGCACTCCATTTTGGGCAATGTGGACGAAAAGCTATTTTTCTCAGATTTGTTCTTTTCATTTCTCTTCAGAGAGATTCATGAAAACACATGATTTTCCTGGTTCTCCTTTCCAGATAGAACATGAATCACAATAGCCCTCATAGCAATTCCTAAAATGAGGCCTCTCTGTCAGGGTGCATCAAAATAGGTGAATGTCCTACACTGTATTGAGAAGTCAATTATGAACTCTCATGGGATTGCTAACACAACGGTGTAGGTGAGTTTCCCCTTCTTTGTACTTTTCCTATGCACTCCGTTTTGGGTAATGTGGCCGAAAAGCAATTTTTCTCAGATATGTTCTTTTGATTTCTCTTCAGAGAGATTCATGAAAACACATGGTTTTCCTGATACTCCTTTCCAGATAGAACATGAATCACAATAGCCCTCATAGCAATTCCTAACATGAGGCCTCTCTGTGAGGGTACATCAAAACAGGTGAGTGTCCTAGACTGTATTGAGATGTCAATTCTGAACGCTCATGGGATTGCTAACACAACGCTGCAGTTGAGTTTCCCCTTCTTTGTACTTTTGCTATGCACTCCATTTTGGGCAATGTGGACGAAAAGCTCTTTTTCTCAGATTTGTTCTTTTGATTTCTCTTCAGAGAGATTCATGAAAACACATGATTTTCCTGGTTCTCCTTTCCAGATAGAACATGAATCACAATAGCCCTCATAGCAATTCCTAACATGAGGCCTCTCTGTGAGGGTGCATCAAAACAGGTGAGTGTACTAGACTGTATTGAGATGTCAATTCTGAACGCTCATGGGATTGCTAACACAACGGTGTAGGTGAGTTTCCCCTTCTTTGTACTTTTGCTATGCACTCCGTTTTGGGTAATGTGGCCGAAAAGCAATTTTTCTCAGATATGTTCTTTTGATTTCTCTTCAGAGAGATTCATGAAAACACATGGTTTTCCTGATTCTCCTTTCCAGATAGAACATGAATCACAATAGCCCTCATAGCAATTCCTAACATGAGGCCTCTCTGTGAGGGTGCATCAAAACAGGTGAGTGTCCTAGACTGTATTGAGATGTCAATTCTGAACGCTCATGGGATTGCTAACACAACGCTGCAGTTGAGTTTCCCCTTCTTTGTACTTTTGCTATGCACTCCATTTTGGGCAATGTGGACGAAAAGCTATTTTTCTCAGATTTGTTCTTTTGATTTCTCTTCAGAGAGATTCATGAAAACACATGGTTTTCCTGATTCTCCTTTCCAGATAGAACATGAATCACAATAGCCCTCATAGCAATTCCTAACATGAGGCCCCTCTGTGAGGGTGCATCAAACTAGGTGACTGTCCTAGACTGTATTGAGATATCAATTCTGAACTCTCATGGGATTGCTAACACAACGCTGCAGTTGAGTTTCCCCTTCTTTGTACTTTTGCTATGCACTCCATTTTGGGCAATGTGGACGAAAAGCTATTTTTCTCAGATTTGTTCTTTTGATTTCTCTTCAGAGAGATTCATGAAAACACATGATTTTCCTGGTTCTCCTTTCCAGATAGAACATGAATCACAATAGCCCTCATAGCAATTCCTAAAATGAGGCCTCTCTGTCAGGGTGCATCAAAATAGGTGAATGTCCTACACTGTATTGAGAAGTCAATTATGAACTCTCATGGGATTGCTAACACAACGGTGTAGGTGAGTTTCCCCTTCTTTGTACTTTTCCTATGCACTCCGTTTTGGGTAATGTGGCCGAAAAGCAATTTTTCTCAGATATGTTCTTTTGATTTCTCTTCAGAGAGATTCATGAAAACACATGGTTTTCCTGATACTCCTTTCCAGATAGAACATGAATCACAATAGCCCTCATAGCAATTCCTAACATGAGGCCTCTCTGTGAGGGTACATCAAAACAGGTGAGTGTCCTAGACTGTATTGAGATGTCAATTCTGAACGCTCATGGGATTGCTAACACAACGCTGCAGTTGAGTTTCCCCTTCTTTGTACTTTTGCTATGCACTCCATTTTGGGCAATGTGGACGAAAAGCTCTTTTTCTCAGATTTGTTCTTTTGATTTCTCTTCAGAGAGATTCATGAAAACACATGATTTTCCTGGTTCTCCTTTCCAGATAGAACATGAATCACAATAGCCCTCATAGCAATTCCTAACATGAGGCCTCTCTGTGAGGGTGCATCAAAACAGGTGAGTGTACTAGACTGTATTGAGATGTCAATTCTGAACGCTCATGGGATTGCTAACACAACGCTGTAGTTGAGTTTCCCCTTCTTTGTACTTTTCCTATGCACTCCGTTTTGGGTAATGTGGCCGAAAAGCAATTTTTCTCAGATATGTTCTTTTGATTTCTCTTCAGAGAGATTCATGAAAACACATGGTTTTCCTGATTCTCCTTTCCAGATAGAACATGAATCACAATAGCCCTCATAGCAATTCCTAACATGAGGCCTCTCTGTGAGGGTGCATCAAAACAGGTGAGTGTCCTAGACTGTATTGAGATGTCAATTCTGAACGCTCATGGGATTGCTAACACAACGCTGCAGTTGAGTTTCCCCTTCTTTGTACTTTTGCTATGCACTCCATTTTGGGCAATGTGGACGAAAAGCTATTTTTCTCAGATTTGTTCTTTTGATTTCTCTTCAGAGAGATTCATGAAAACACATGGTTTTCCTGATTCTCCTTTCCAGATAGAACATGAATCACAATAGCCCTCATAGCAATTCCTAACATGAGGCCTCTCTGTGAGGGTGCATCAAACTAGGTGACTGTCCTAGACTGTATTGAGATATCAATTCTGAACTCTCATGGGATTGCTAACACAACGCTGCAGTTGAGTTTCCCCTTCTTTGTACTTTTGCTATGCACTCCATTTTGGGCAATGTGGACGAAAAGCTATTTTTCTCAGATTTGTTCTTTTGATTTCTCTTCAGAGAGATTCATGAAAACACATGGTTTTCCTGGTTCTCCTTTCCAGATAGAACATGAATCACAATAGCCCTCATAGCAATTCCTAAAATGAGGCCTCTCTGTGAGGGTGCATCAAAATAGGTGAATGTCCTACACTGTATTGAGAAGTCAATTATGAACTCTCATGGGATTGCTAACACAACGGTGTAGGTGAGTTTCCCCTTCTTTGTACTTTTCCTATGCACTCCGTTTTGGGTAATGTGGCCGAAAAGCAATATTTCTCAGATTTGTTCTTTTGATTTCTCTTCAGAGAGATTCATGAAAACACATGGTTTTCCTGATACTCCTTTCCAGATAGAACATGAATCACAATAGCCCTCATAGCAATTCCTAACATGAGGCCTCTCTGTGAGGGTGCATCAAAACAGGTGAGTGTCCTAGACTGTATTGAGATGTCAATTCTGAACGCTCATGGGATTGCTAACACAACGCTGCAGTTCAGTTTCCCCTTCTTTGTACTTTTGCTATGCACTCCATTTTGGGCAATGTGGACGAAAAGCTATTCTTCTCTGATTTGTTCTTTTGATTTCTCTTCAGAGAGATTCATGAAAACACATGGTTTTCCTGATTCTCCTTTCCAGATACAACATGAATCACAATAGCCCTCATAGCAATTCCTAACATGAGGCTTCTCTGTGAGGGTGCATCAAAATAGGTGAATGTCCTACACTGTATTGAGAAGTCTATTATGAACTCTCATGGGATTGCTAACACAACGGTGTAGGTGAGTTTCCCCTTCTTTGTACTTTTCCTATGCACTCCGTTTTGGGTAATGTGGCCGAAAAGCAATTTTTCTCAGATATGTTCTTTTGATTTCTCTTCAGAGAGATTCATGAAAACACATGGTTTTCCTGATACTCCTTTCCAGATAGAACATGAATCACAATAGCCCTCATAGCAATTCCTAACATGAGGCCTCTCTGTGAGGGTGCATCAAAACAGGTGAGTGTCCTAGACTGTATTGAGATGTCAATTCTGAACGCTCATGGGATTGCTAACACAACGCTGTAGTTGAGTTTCCCCTTCTTTGTACTTTTGCTATGCACTCCATTTTGGGTAATGTGGCCGAAAAGCAATTTTTCTCAGATATGTTCTTTTGATTTCTCTTCAGAGAGATTCATGAAAACACATGGTTTTCCTGGTTCTCCTTTCCAGATACAACATGAATCACAATAGCCCTCATAGCAATTCCTAACATGAGGCCTCTCTGTGAGGGTGCATCAAAACAGGTGAGTGTCCTAGACTGTATTGAGATGTCAATTCTGAACGCTCATGGGATTGCTAACACAACGCTGCAGTTGAGTTTCCCCTTCTTTGTACTTTTGCTATGCACTCCATTTTGGGCAATGTGGACGAAAAGCTATTTTTCTCAGATTTGTTCTTTTGATTTCTCTTCAGAGAGATTCATGAAAACACATGGTTTTCCTGGTTCTCCTTTCCAGATAGAACATGAATCACAATAGCCCTCATAGCAATTCCTAAAATGAGGCCTCTCTGTGAGGGTGCATCAAAATAGGTGAATGTCCTACACTGTATTGAGAAGTCTATTATGAACTCTCATGGGATTGCTAACACAACGGTGTAGGTGAGTTTCCCCTTCTTTGTACTTTTGCTATGCACTCCATTTTGGGCAATGTGGACGAAAAGCTCTTTTTCTCAGATTTGTTCTTTTGATTTCTCTTCAGAGAGATTCATGAAAACACATGATTTTCCTGGTTCTCCTTTCCAGATAGAACATGAATCACAATAGCCCTCATAGCAATTCCTAACATGAGGCCTCTCTGTGAGGGTGCATCAAAACAGGTGAGTGTACTAGACTGTATTGAGATGTCAATTCTGAACGCTCATGGGATTGCTAACACAACGCTGTAGTTGAGTTTCCCCTTCTTTGTACTTTTCCTATGCACTCCGTTTTGGGTAATGTGGCCGAAAAGCAATTTTTCTCAGATATGTTCTTTTGATTTCTCTTCAGAGAGATTCATGAAAACACATGGTTTTCCTGATTCTCCTTTCCAGATAGAACATGAATCACAATAGCCCTCATAGCAATTCCTAACATGAGGCCTCTCTGTGAGGGTGCATCAAAACAGGTGAGTGTCCTAGACTGTATTGAGATGTCAATTCTGAACGCTCATGGGATTGCTAACACAACGCTGCAGTTGAGTTTCCCCTTCTTTGTACTTTTGCTATGCACTCCATTTTGGGCAATGTGGACGAAAAGCTATTTTTCTCAGATTTGTTCTTTTGATTTCTCTTCAGAGAGATTCATGAAAACACATGGTTTTCCTGATTCTCCTTTCCAGATAGAACATGAATCACAATAGCCCTCATAGCAATTCCTAACATGAGGCCTCTCTGTGAGGGTGCATCAAACTAGGTGACTGTCCTAGACTGTATTGAGATATCAATTCTGAACTCTCATGGGATTGCTAACACAACGCTGCAGTTGAGTTTCCCCTTCTTTGTACTTTTGCTATGCACTCCATTTTGGGCAATGTGGACGAAAAGCTATTTTTCTCAGATTTGTTCTTTTGATTTCTCTTCAGAGAGATTCATGAAAACACATGGTTTTCCTGGTTCTCCTTTCCAGATAGAACATGAATCACAATAGCCCTCATAGCAATTCCTAACATGAGGCCTCTCTGTGAGGGTGCATCAAAACAGGTGAGTGTACTAGACTGTATTGAGATGTCAATTCTGAACGCTCATGGGATTGCTAACACAACGGTGTAGGTGAGTTTCCCCTTCTTTGTACTTTTCCTATGCACTCCGTTTTGGGTAATGTGGCCGAAAAGCAATTTTTCTCAGATATGTTCTTTTGATTTCTCTTCAGAGAGATTCATGAAAACACATGGTTTTCCTGATACTCCTTTCCAGATAGAACATGAATCACAATAGCCCTCATAGCAATTCCTAACATGAGGCCTCTCTGTGAGGGTACATCAAAACAGGTGAGTGTCCTAGACTGTATTGAGATGTCAATTCTGAACGCTCATGGGATTGCTAACACAACGCTGCAGTTGAGTTTCCCCTTCTTTGTACTTTTGCTATGCACTCCATTTTGGGCAATGTGGACGAAAAGCTATTTTTCTCAGATTTGTTCTTTTGATTTCTCTTCAGAGAGATTCATGAAAACACATGATTTTCCTGGTTCTCCTTTCCAGATAGAACATGAATCACAATAGCCCTCATAGCAATTCCTAACATGAGGCCTCTCTGTGAGGGTGCATCAAAACAGGTGAGTGTACTAGACTGTATTGAGATGTCAATTCTGAACGCTCATGGGATTGCTAACACAACGGTGTAGGTGAGTTTCCCCTTCTTTGTACTTTTGCTATGCACTCCGTTTTGGGTAATGTGGCCGAAAAGCAATTTTTCTCAGATATGTTCTTTTGATTTCTCTTCAGAGAGATTCATGAAAACACATGGTTTTCCTGATTCTCCTTTCCAGATAGAACATGAATCACAATAGCCCTCATAGCAATTCCTAACATGAGGCCTCTCTGTGAGGGTGCATCAAAACAGGTGAGTGTCCTAGACTGTATTGAGATGTCAATTCTGAACGCTCATGGGATTGCTAACACAACGCTGCAGTTGAGTTTCCCCTTCTTTGTACTTTTGCTATGCACTCCATTTTGGGCAATGTGGACGAAAAGCTATTTTTCTCAGATTTGTTCTTTTGATTTCTCTTCAGAGAGATTCATGAAAACACATGGTTTTCCTGATTCTCCTTTCCAGATAGAACATGAATCACAATAGCCCTCATAGCAATTCCTAACATGAGGCCCCTCTGTGAGGGTGCATCAAACTAGGTGACTGTCCTAGACTGTATTGAGATATCAATTCTGAACTCTCATGGGATTGCTAACACAACGCTGCAGTTGAGTTTCCCCTTCTTTGTACTTTTGCTATGCACTCCATTTTGGGCAATGTGGACGAAAAGCTATTTTTCTCAGATTTGTTCTTTTGATTTCTCTTCAGAGAGATTCATGAAAACACATGGTTTTCCTGATTCTCCTTTCCAGATAGAACATGAATCACAATAGCCCTCATAGCAATTCCTAACATGAGGCCTCTCTGTGAGGGTGCATCAAACTAGGTGACTGTCCTAGACTGTATTGAGATATCAATTCTGAACTCTCATGGGATTGCTAACACAACGCTGCAGTTGAGTTTCCCCTTCTTTGTACTTTTGCTATGCACTCCATTTTGGGCAATGTGGACGAAAAGCTATTTTTCTCAGATTTGTTCTTTTGATTTCTCTTCAGAGAGATTCATGAAAACACATGGTTTTCCTGGTTCTCCTTTCCAGATAGAACATGAATCACAATAGCCCTCATAGCAATTCCTAACATGAGGCCTCTCTGTGAGGGTGCATCAAAACAGGTGAGTGTACTAGACTGTATTGAGATGTCAATTCTGAACGCTCATGGGATTGCTAACACAACGGTGTAGGTGAGTTTCCCCTTCTTTGTACTTTTCCTATGCACTCCGTTTTGGGTAATGTGGCCGAAAAGCAATTTTTCTCAGATATGTTCTTTTGATTTCTCTTCAGAGAGATTCATGAAAACACATGGTTTTCCTGATACTCCTTTCCAGATAGAACATGAATCACAATAGCCCTCATAGCAATTCCTAACATGAGGCCTCTCTGTGAGGGTACATCAAAACAGGTGAGTGTCCTAGACTGTATTGAGATGTCAATTCTGAACGCTCATGGGATTGCTAACACAACGCTGCAGTTGAGTTTCCCCTTCTTTGTACTTTTGCTATGCACTCCATTTTGGGCAATGTGGACGAAAAGCTATTTTTCTCAGATTTGTTCTTTTGATTTCTCTTCAGAGAGATTCATGAAAACACATGATTTTCCTGGTTCTCCTTTCCAGATAGAACATGAATCACAATAGCCCTCATAGCAATTCCTAACATGAGGCCTCTCTGTGAGGGTGCATCAAAACAGGTGAGTGTACTAGACTGTATTGAGATGTCAATTCTGAACGCTCATGGGATTGCTAACACAACGGTGTAGGTGAGTTTCCCCTTCTTTGTACTTTTGCTATGCACTCCGTTTTGGGTAATGTGGCCGAAAAGCAATTTTTCTCAGATATGTTCTTTTGATTTCTCTTCAGAGAGATTCATGAAAACACATGGTTTTCCTGATTCTCCTTTCCAGATAGAACATGAATCACAATAGCCCTCATAGCAATTCCTAACATGAGGCCTCTCTGTGAGGGTGCATCAAAACAGGTGAGTGTCCTAGACTGTATTGAGATGTCAATTCTGAACGCTCATGGGATTGCTAACACAACGCTGCAGTTGAGTTTCCCCTTCTTTGTACTTTTGCTATGCACTCCATTTTGGGCAATGTGGACGAAAAGCTATTTTTCTCAGATTTGTTCTTTTGATTTCTCTTCAGAGAGATTCATGAAAACACATGGTTTTCCTGATTCTCCTTTCCAGATAGAACATGAATCACAATAGCCCTCATAGCAATTCCTAACATGAGGCCCCTCTGTGAGGGTGCATCAAACTAGGTGACTGTCCTAGACTGTATTGAGATATCAATTCTGAACTCTCATGGGATTGCTAACACAACGCTGCAGTTGAGTTTCCCCTTCTTTGTACTTTTGCTATGCACTCCATTTTGGGCAATGTGGACGAAAAGCTATTTTTCTCAGATTTGTTCTTTTGATTTCTCTTCAGAGAGATTCATGAAAACACATGATTTTCCTGGTTCTCCTTTCCAGATAGAACATGAATCACAATAGCCCTCATAGCAATTCCTAAAATGAGGCCTCTCTGTCAGGGTGCATCAAAATAGGTGAATGTCCTACACTGTATTGAGAAGTCAATTATGAACTCTCATGGGATTGCTAACACAACGGTGTAGGTGAGTTTCCCCTTCTTTGTACTTTTCCTATGCACTCCGTTTTGGGTAATGTGGCCGAAAAGCAATTTTTCTCAGATATGTTCTTTTGATTTCTCTTCAGAGAGATTCATGAAAACACATGGTTTTCCTGATACTCCTTTCCAGATAGAACATGAATCACAATAGCCCTCATAGCAATTCCTAACATGAGGCCTCTCTGTGAGGGTACATCAAAACAGGTGAGTGTCCTAGACTGTATTGAGATGTCAATTCTGAACGCTCATGGGATTGCTAACACAACGCTGCAGTTGAGTTTCCCCTTCTTTGTACTTTTGCTATGCACTCCATTTTGGGCAATGTGGACGAAAAGCTCTTTTTCTCAGATTTGTTCTTTTGATTTCTCTTCAGAGAGATTCATGAAAACACATGATTTTCCTGGTTCTCCTTTCCAGATAGAACATGAATCACAATAGCCCTCATAGCAATTCCTAACATGAGGCCTCTCTGTGAGGGTGCATCAAAACAGGTGAGTGTACTAGACTGTATTGAGATGTCAATTCTGAACGCTCATGGGATTGCTAACACAACGCTGTAGTTGAGTTTCCCCTTCTTTGTACTTTTCCTATGCACTCCGTTTTGGGTAATGTGGCCGAAAAGCAATTTTTCTCAGATATGTTCTTTTGATTTCTCTTCAGAGAGATTCATGAAAACACATGGTTTTCCTGATTCTCCTTTCCAGATAGAACATGAATCACAATAGCCCTCATAGCAATTCCTAACATGAGGCCTCTCTGTGAGGGTGCATCAAAACAGGTGAGTGTCCTAGACTGTATTGAGATGTCAATTCTGAACGCTCATGGGATTGCTAACACAACGCTGCAGTTGAGTTTCCCCTTCTTTGTACTTTTGCTATGCACTCCATTTTGGGCAATGTGGACGAAAAGCTATTTTTCTCAGATTTGTTCTTTTGATTTCTCTTCAGAGAGATTCATGAAAACACATGGTTTTCCTGATTCTCCTTTCCAGATAGAACATGAATCACAATAGCCCTCATAGCAATTCCTAACATGAGGCCTCTCTGTGAGGGTGCATCAAACTAGGTGACTGTCCTAGACTGTATTGAGATATCAATTCTGAACTCTCATGGGATTGCTAACACAACGCTGCAGTTGAGTTTCCCCTTCTTTGTACTTTTGCTATGCACTCCATTTTGGGCAATGTGGACGAAAAGCTATTTTTCTCAGATTTGTTCTTTTGATTTCTCTTCAGAGAGATTCATGAAAACACATGGTTTTCCTGGTTCTCCTTTCCAGATAGAACATGAATCACAATAGCCCTCATAGCAATTCCTAAAATGAGGCCTCTCTGTGAGGGTGCATCAAAATAGGTGAATGTCCTACACTGTATTGAGAAGTCTATTATGAACTCTCATGGGATTGCTAACACAACGGTGTAGGTGAGTTTCCCCTTCTTTGTACTTTTGCTATGCACTCCATTTTGGGCAATGTGGACGAAAAGCTCTTTTTCTCAGATTTGTTCTTTTGATTTCTCTTCAGAGAGATTCATGAAAACACATGATTTTCCTGGTTCTCCTTTCCAGATAGAACATGAATCACAATAGCCCTCATAGCAATTCCTAACATGAGGCCTCTCTGTGAGGGTGCATCAAAACAGGTGAGTGTACTAGACTGTATTGAGATGTCAATTCTGAACGCTCATGGGATTGCTAACACAACGCTGTAGTTGAGTTTCCCCTTCTTTGTACTTTTCCTATGCACTCCGTTTTGGGTAATGTGGCCGAAAAGCAATTTTTCTCAGATATGTTCTTTTGATTTCTCTTCAGAGAGATTCATGAAAACACATGGTTTTCCTGATTCTCCTTTCCAGATAGAACATGAATCACAATAGCCCTCATAGCAATTCCTAACATGAGGCCTCTCTGTGAGGGTGCATCAAAACAGGTGAGTGTCCTAGACTGTATTGAGATGTCAATTCTGAACGCTCATGGGATTGCTAACACAACGCTGCAGTTGAGTTTCCCCTTCTTTGTACTTTTGCTATGCACTCCATTTTGGGCAATGTGGACGAAAAGCTATTTTTCTCAGATTTGTTCTTTTGATTTCTCTTCAGAGAGATTCATGAAAACACATGGTTTTCCTGATTCTCCTTTCCAGATAGAACATGAATCACAATAGCCCTCATAGCAATTCCTAACATGAGGCCTCTCTGTGAGGGTGCATCAAACTAGGTGACTGTCCTAGACTGTATTGAGATATCAATTCTGAACTCTCATGGGATTGCTAACACAACGCTGCAGTTGAGTTTCCCCTTCTTTGTACTTTTGCTATGCACTCCATTTTGGGCAATGTGGACGAAAAGCTATTTTTCTCAGATTTGTTCTTTTGATTTCTCTTCAGAGAGATTCATGAAAACACATGGTTTTCCTGGTTCTCCTTTCCAGATAGAACATGAATCACAATAGCCCTCATAGCAATTCCTAACATGAGGCCTCTCTGTGAGGGTGCATCAAAACAGGTGAGTGTACTAGACTGTATTGAGATGTCAATTCTGAACGCTCATGGGATTGCTAACACAACGGTGTAGGTGAGTTTCCCCTTCTTTGTACTTTTCCTATGCACTCCGTTTTGGGTAATGTGGCCGAAAAGCAATTTTTCTCAGATATGTTCTTTTGATTTCTCTTCAGAGAGATTCATGAAAACACATGGTTTTCCTGATACTCCTTTCCAGATAGAACATGAATCACAATAGCCCTCATAGCAATTCCTAACATGAGGCCTCTCTGTGAGGGTACATCAAAACAGGTGAGTGTCCTAGACTGTATTGAGATGTCAATTCTGAACGCTCATGGGATTGCTAACACAACGCTGCAGTTGAGTTTCCCCTTCTTTGTACTTTTGCTATGCACTCCATTTTGGGCAATGTGGACGAAAAGCTATTTTTCTCAGATTTGTTCTTTTGATTTCTCTTCAGAGAGATTCATGAAAACACATGATTTTCCTGGTTCTCCTTTCCAGATAGAACATGAATCACAATAGCCCTCATAGCAATTCCTAACATGAGGCCTCTCTGTGAGGGTGCATCAAAACAGGTGAGTGTACTAGACTGTATTGAGATGTCAATTCTGAACGCTCATGGGATTGCTAACACAACGGTGTAGGTGAGTTTCCCCTTCTTTGTACTTTTGCTATGCACTCCGTTTTGGGTAATGTGGCCGAAAAGCAATTTTTCTCAGATATGTTCTTTTGATTTCTCTTCAGAGAGATTCATGAAAACACATGGTTTTCCTGATTCTCCTTTCCAGATAGAACATGAATCACAATAGCCCTCATAGCAATTCCTAACATGAGGCCTCTCTGTGAGGGTGCATCAAAACAGGTGAGTGTCCTAGACTGTATTGAGATGTCAATTCTGAACGCTCATGGGATTGCTAACACAACGCTGCAGTTGAGTTTCCCCTTCTTTGTACTTTTGCTATGCACTCCATTTTGGGCAATGTGGACGAAAAGCTATTTTTCTCAGATTTGTTCTTTTGATTTCTCTTCAGAGAGATTCATGAAAACACATGGTTTTCCTGATTCTCCTTTCCAGATAGAACATGAATCACAATAGCCCTCATAGCAATTCCTAACATGAGGCCCCTCTGTGAGGGTGCATCAAACTAGGTGACTGTCCTAGACTGTATTGAGATATCAATTCTGAACTCTCATGGGATTGCTAACACAACGCTGCAGTTGAGTTTCCCCTTCTTTGTACTTTTGCTATGCACTCCATTTTGGGCAATGTGGACGAAAAGCTATTTTTCTCAGATTTGTTCTTTTGATTTCTCTTCAGAGAGATTCATGAAAACACATGGTTTTCCTGATTCTCCTTTCCAGATAGAACATGAATCACAATAGCCCTCATAGCAATTCCTAACATGAGGCCTCTCTGTGAGGGTGCATCAAACTAGGTGACTGTCCTAGACTGTATTGAGATATCAATTCTGAACTCTCATGGGATTGCTAACACAACGCTGCAGTTGAGTTTCCCCTTCTTTGTACTTTTGCTATGCACTCCATTTTGGGCAATGTGGACGAAAAGCTATTTTTCTCAGATTTGTTCTTTTGATTTCTCTTCAGAGAGATTCATGAAAACACATGGTTTTCCTGGTTCTCCTTTCCAGATAGAACATGAATCACAATAGCCCTCATAGCAATTCCTAACATGAGGCCTCTCTGTGAGGGTGCATCAAAACAGGTGAGTGTACTAGACTGTATTGAGATGTCAATTCTGAACGCTCATGGGATTGCTAACACAACGGTGTAGGTGAGTTTCCCCTTCTTTGTACTTTTCCTATGCACTCCGTTTTGGGTAATGTGGCCGAAAAGCAATTTTTCTCAGATATGTTCTTTTGATTTCTCTTCAGAGAGATTCATGAAAACACATGGTTTTCCTGATACTCCTTTCCAGATAGAACATGAATCACAATAGCCCTCATAGCAATTCCTAACATGAGGCCTCTCTGTGAGGGTACATCAAAACAGGTGAGTGTCCTAGACTGTATTGAGATGTCAATTCTGAACGCTCATGGGATTGCTAACACAACGCTGCAGTTGAGTTTCCCCTTCTTTGTACTTTTGCTATGCACTCCATTTTGGGCAATGTGGACGAAAAGCTATTTTTCTCAGATTTGTTCTTTTGATTTCTCTTCAGAGAGATTCATGAAAACACATGATTTTCCTGGTTCTCCTTTCCAGATAGAACATGAATCACAATAGCCCTCATAGCAATTCCTAACATGAGGCCTCTCTGTGAGGGTGCATCAAAACAGGTGAGTGTACTAGACTGTATTGAGATGTCAATTCTGAACGCTCATGGGATTGCTAACACAACGGTGTAGGTGAGTTTCCCCTTCTTTGTACTTTTGCTATGCACTCCGTTTTGGGTAATGTGGCCGAAAAGCAATTTTTCTCAGATATGTTCTTTTGATTTCTCTTCAGAGAGATTCATGAAAACACATGGTTTTCCTGATTCTCCTTTCCAGATAGAACATGAATCACAATAGCCCTCATAGCAATTCCTAACATGAGGCCTCTCTGTGAGGGTGCATCAAAACAGGTGAGTGTCCTAGACTGTATTGAGATGTCAATTCTGAACGCTCATGGGATTGCTAACACAACGCTGCAGTTGAGTTTCCCCTTCTTTGTACTTTTGCTATGCACTCCATTTTGGGCAATGTGGACGAAAAGCTATTTTTCTCAGATTTGTTCTTTTGATTTCTCTTCAGAGAGATTCATGAAAACACATGGTTTTCCTGATTCTCCTTTCCAGATAGAACATGAATCACAATAGCCCTCATAGCAATTCCTAACATGAGGCCCCTCTGTGAGGGTGCATCAAACTAGGTGACTGTCCTAGACTGTATTGAGATATCAATTCTGAACTCTCATGGGATTGCTAACACAACGCTGCAGTTGAGTTTCCCCTTCTTTGTACTTTTGCTATGCACTCCATTTTGGGCAATGTGGACGAAAAGCTATTTTTCTCAGATTTGTTCTTTTGATTTCTCTTCAGAGAGATTCATGAAAACACATGATTTTCCTGGTTCTCCTTTCCAGATAGAACATGAATCACAATAGCCCTCATAGCAATTCCTAAAATGAGGCCTCTCTGTCAGGGTGCATCAAAATAGGTGAATGTCCTACACTGTATTGAGAAGTCAATTATGAACTCTCATGGGATTGCTAACACAACGGTGTAGGTGAGTTTCCCCTTCTTTGTACTTTTCCTATGCACTCCGTTTTGGGTAATGTGGCCGAAAAGCAATTTTTCTCAGATATGTTCTTTTGATTTCTCTTCAGAGAGATTCATGAAAACACATGG
This sequence comes from Charina bottae, assembly GCA_023362775.1. Taxonomy (NCBI): domain Eukaryota; kingdom Metazoa; phylum Chordata; class Lepidosauria; order Squamata; family Charinaidae; genus Charina; species Charina bottae. The sequence goes on along the minus strand of JALMGJ010000028.1, from coordinate 2,236,499 downwards.
TTTTCCTGATACTCCTTTCCAGATAGAACATGAATCACAATAGCCCTCATAGCAATTCCTAACATGAGGCCTCTCTGTGAGGGTACATCAAAACAGGTGAGTGTCCTAGACTGTATTGAGATGTCAATTCTGAACGCTCATGGGATTGCTAACACAACGCTGCAGTTGAGTTTCCCCTTCTTTGTACTTTTGCTATGCACTCCATTTTGGGCAATGTGGACGAAAAGCTCTTTTTCTCAGATTTGTTCTTTTGATTTCTCTTCAGAGAGATTCATGAAAACACATGATTTTCCTGGTTCTCCTTTCCAGATAGAACATGAATCACAATAGCCCTCATAGCAATTCCTAACATGAGGCCTCTCTGTGAGGGTGCATCAAAACAGGTGAGTGTACTAGACTGTATTGAGATGTCAATTCTGAACGCTCATGGGATTGCTAACACAACGCTGTAGTTGAGTTTCCCCTTCTTTGTACTTTTCCTATGCACTCCGTTTTGGGTAATGTGGCCGAAAAGCAATTTTTCTCAGATATGTTCTTTTGATTTCTCTTCAGAGAGATTCATGAAAACACATGGTTTTCCTGATTCTCCTTTCCAGATAGAACATGAATCACAATAGCCCTCATAGCAATTCCTAACATGAGGCCTCTCTGTGAGGGTGCATCAAAACAGGTGAGTGTCCTAGACTGTATTGAGATGTCAATTCTGAACGCTCATGGGATTGCTAACACAACGCTGCAGTTGAGTTTCCCCTTCTTTGTACTTTTGCTATGCACTCCATTTTGGGCAATGTGGACGAAAAGCTATTTTTCTCAGATTTGTTCTTTTGATTTCTCTTCAGAGAGATTCATGAAAACACATGGTTTTCCTGATTCTCCTTTCCAGATAGAACATGAATCACAATAGCCCTCATAGCAATTCCTAACATGAGGCCTCTCTGTGAGGGTGCATCAAACTAGGTGACTGTCCTAGACTGTATTGAGATATCAATTCTGAACTCTCATGGGATTGCTAACACAACGCTGCAGTTGAGTTTCCCCTTCTTTGTACTTTTGCTATGCACTCCATTTTGGGCAATGTGGACGAAAAGCTATTTTTCTCAGATTTGTTCTTTTGATTTCTCTTCAGAGAGATTCATGAAAACACATGGTTTTCCTGGTTCTCCTTTCCAGATAGAACATGAATCACAATAGCCCTCATAGCAATTCCTAAAATGAGGCCTCTCTGTGAGGGTGCATCAAAATAGGTGAATGTCCTACACTGTATTGAGAAGTCAATTATGAACTCTCATGGGATTGCTAACACAACGGTGTAGGTGAGTTTCCCCTTCTTTGTACTTTTCCTATGCACTCCGTTTTGGGTAATGTGGCCGAAAAGCAATATTTCTCAGATTTGTTCTTTTGATTTCTCTTCAGAGAGATTCATGAAAACACATGGTTTTCCTGATACTCCTTTCCAGATAGAACATGAATCACAATAGCCCTCATAGCAATTCCTAACATGAGGCCTCTCTGTGAGGGTGCATCAAAACAGGTGAGTGTCCTAGACTGTATTGAGATGTCAATTCTGAACGCTCATGGGATTGCTAACACAACGCTGCAGTTCAGTTTCCCCTTCTTTGTACTTTTGCTATGCACTCCATTTTGGGCAATGTGGACGAAAAGCTATTCTTCTCTGATTTGTTCTTTTGATTTCTCTTCAGAGAGATTCATGAAAACACATGGTTTTCCTGATTCTCCTTTCCAGATACAACATGAATCACAATAGCCCTCATAGCAATTCCTAACATGAGGCTTCTCTGTGAGGGTGCATCAAAATAGGTGAATGTCCTACACTGTATTGAGAAGTCTATTATGAACTCTCATGGGATTGCTAACACAACGGTGTAGGTGAGTTTCCCCTTCTTTGTACTTTTCCTATGCACTCCGTTTTGGGTAATGTGGCCGAAAAGCAATTTTTCTCAGATATGTTCTTTTGATTTCTCTTCAGAGAGATTCATGAAAACACATGGTTTTCCTGATACTCCTTTCCAGATAGAACATGAATCACAATAGCCCTCATAGCAATTCCTAACATGAGGCCTCTCTGTGAGGGTGCATCAAAACAGGTGAGTGTCCTAGACTGTATTGAGATGTCAATTCTGAACGCTCATGGGATTGCTAACACAACGCTGTAGTTGAGTTTCCCCTTCTTTGTACTTTTGCTATGCACTCCATTTTGGGTAATGTGGCCGAAAAGCAATTTTTCTCAGATATGTTCTTTTGATTTCTCTTCAGAGAGATTCATGAAAACACATGGTTTTCCTGGTTCTCCTTTCCAGATACAACATGAATCACAATAGCCCTCATAGCAATTCCTAACATGAGGCCTCTCTGTGAGGGTGCATCAAAACAGGTGAGTGTCCTAGACTGTATTGAGATGTCAATTCTGAACGCTCATGGGATTGCTAACACAACGCTGCAGTTGAGTTTCCCCTTCTTTGTACTTTTGCTATGCACTCCATTTTGGGCAATGTGGACGAAAAGCTATTTTTCTCAGATTTGTTCTTTTGATTTCTCTTCAGAGAGATTCATGAAAACACATGGTTTTCCTGGTTCTCCTTTCCAGATAGAACATGAATCACAATAGCCCTCATAGCAATTCCTAAAATGAGGCCTCTCTGTGAGGGTGCATCAAAATAGGTGAATGTCCTACACTGTATTGAGAAGTCTATTATGAACTCTCATGGGATTGCTAACACAACGGTGTAGGTGAGTTTCCCCTTCTTTGTACTTTTGCTATGCACTCCATTTTGGGCAATGTGGACGAAAAGCTCTTTTTCTCAGATTTGTTCTTTTGATTTCTCTTCAGAGAGATTCATGAAAACACATGATTTTCCTGGTTCTCCTTTCCAGATAGAACATGAATCACAATAGCCCTCATAGCAATTCCTAACATGAGGCCTCTCTGTGAGGGTGCATCAAAACAGGTGAGTGTACTAGACTGTATTGAGATGTCAATTCTGAACGCTCATGGGATTGCTAACACAACGCTGTAGTTGAGTTTCCCCTTCTTTGTACTTTTCCTATGCACTCCGTTTTGGGTAATGTGGCCGAAAAGCAATTTTTCTCAGATATGTTCTTTTGATTTCTCTTCAGAGAGATTCATGAAAACACATGGTTTTCCTGATTCTCCTTTCCAGATAGAACATGAATCACAATAGCCCTCATAGCAATTCCTAACATGAGGCCTCTCTGTGAGGGTGCATCAAAACAGGTGAGTGTCCTAGACTGTATTGAGATGTCAATTCTGAACGCTCATGGGATTGCTAACACAACGCTGCAGTTGAGTTTCCCCTTCTTTGTACTTTTGCTATGCACTCCATTTTGGGCAATGTGGACGAAAAGCTATTTTTCTCAGATTTGTTCTTTTGATTTCTCTTCAGAGAGATTCATGAAAACACATGGTTTTCCTGATTCTCCTTTCCAGATAGAACATGAATCACAATAGCCCTCATAGCAATTCCTAACATGAGGCCTCTCTGTGAGGGTGCATCAAACTAGGTGACTGTCCTAGACTGTATTGAGATATCAATTCTGAACTCTCATGGGATTGCTAACACAACGCTGCAGTTGAGTTTCCCCTTCTTTGTACTTTTGCTATGCACTCCATTTTGGGCAATGTGGACGAAAAGCTATTTTTCTCAGATTTGTTCTTTTGATTTCTCTTCAGAGAGATTCATGAAAACACATGATTTTCCTGGTTCTCCTTTCCAGATAGAACATGAATCACAATAGCCCTCATAGCAATTCCTAAAATGAGGCCTCTCTGTGAGGGTGCATCAAAATAGGTGAATGTCCTACACTGTATTGAGAAGTCAATTATGAACTCTCATGGGATTGCTAAACACAACGGTGTAGGTGAGTTTCCCCTTCTTTGTACTTTTCCTATGCACTCCGTTTTGGGTAATGTGGCGGAAAAGCAATTTTTCTCAGATATGTTCTTTTGATTTCTCTTCAGAGAGATTCATGAAAACACATGGTTTTCCTGATACTCCTTTCCAGATAGAACATGAATCACAATAGCCCTCATAGCAATTCCTAACATGAGGCCTCTCTGTGAGGGTACATCAAAACAGGTGAGTGTCCTAGACTGTATTGAGATGTCAATTCTGAACGCTCATGGGATTGCTAACACAACGCTGTAGTTGAGTTTCCCCTTCTTTGTACTTTTGCTATGCACTCCATTTTGGGCAATGTGGACGAAAAGCTATTTTTCTCAGATTTGTTCTTTTGATTTCTCTTCAGAGAGATTCATGAAAACACATGATTTTCCTGGTTCTCCTTTCCAGATAGAACATGAATCACAATAGCCCTCATAGCAATTCCTAACATGAGGCCTCTCTGTGAGGGTGCATCAAAACAGGTGAGTGTACTAGACTGTATTGAGATGTCAATTCTGAACGCTCATGGGATTGCTAACACAACGCTGTAGTTGAGTTTCCCCTTCTTTGTACTTTTGCTATGCACTCCATTTTGGGTAATGTGGCCGAAAAGCAATTTTTCTCAGATATGTTCTTTTGATTTCTCTTCAGAGAGATTCATGAAAACACATGGTTTTCCTGGTTCTCCTTTCCAGATACAACATGAATCACAATAGCCCTCATAGCAATTCCTAACATGAGGCCTCTCTGTGAGGGTGCATCAAAATAGGTGAATGTCCTACACTGTATTGAGAAGTCTATTATGAACTCTCATGGGATTGCTAACACAACGGTGTAGGTGAGTTTCCCCTTCTTTGTACTTTTCCTATGCACTCCGTTTTGGGTAATGTGGCCGAAAAGCAATTTTTCTCAGATATGTTCTTTTGATTTCTCTTCAGAGAGATTCATGAAAACACATGGTTTTCCTGATACTCCTTTCCAGATAGAACATGAATCACAATAGCCCTCATAGCAATTCCTAACATGAGGCCTCTCTGTGAGGGTGCATCAAAACAGGTGAGTGTCCTAGACTGTATTGAGATGTCAATTCTGAACGCTCATGGGATTGCTAACACAACGCTGTAGTTGAGTTTCCCCTTCTTTGTACTTTTGCTATGCACTCCATTTTGGGCAATGTGGACGAAAAGCTATTCTTCTCTGATTTGTTCTTTTGATTTCTCTTCAGAGAGATTCATGAAAACACATGGTTTTCCTGATTCTCCTTTCCAGATACAACATGAATCACAATAGCCCTCATAGCAATTCCTAACATGAGGCTTCTCTGTGAGGGTGCATCAAAATAGGTGAATGTCCTACACTGTATTGAGAAGTCTATTATGAACTCTCATGGGATTGCTAACACAACGGTGTAGGTGAGTTTCCCCTTCTTTGTACTTTTCCTATGCACTCCGTTTTGGGTAATGTGGCCGAAAAGCAATTTTTCTCAGATATGTTCTTTTGATTTCTCTTCAGAGAGATTCATGAAAACACATGGTTTTCCTGATACTCCTTTCCAGATAGAACATGAATCACAATAGCCCTCATAGCAATTCCTAACATGAGGCCTCTCTGTGAGGGTGCATCAAAACAGGTGAGTGTCCTAGACTGTATTGAGATGTCAATTCTGAACGCTCATGGGATTGCTAACACAACGCTGTAGTTGAGTTTCCCCTTCTTTGTACTTTTGCTATGCACTCCATTTTGGGTAATGTGGCCGAAAAGCAATTTTTCTCAGATATGTTCTTTTGATTTCTCTTCAGAGAGATTCATGAAAACACATGGTTTTCCTGGTTCTCCTTTCCAGATACAACATGAATCACAATAGCCCTCATAGCAATTCCTAACATGAGGCCTCTCTGTGAGGGTGCATCAAAACAGGTGAGTGTCCTAGACTGTATTGAGATGTCAATTCTGAACGCTCATGGGATTGCTAACACAACGCTGCAGTTGAGTTTCCCCTTCTTTGTACTTTTGCTATGCACTCCATTTTGGGCAATGTGGACGAAAAGCTATTTTTCTCAGATTTGTTCTTTTGATTTCTCTTCAGAGAGATTCATGAAAACACATGGTTTTCCTGGTTCTCCTTTCCAGATAGAACATGAATCACAATAGCCCTCATAGCAATTCCTAAAATGAGGCCTCTCTGTGAGGGTGCATCAAAATAGGTGAATGTCCTACACTGTATTGAGAAGTCTATTATGAACTCTCATGGGATTGCTAACACAACGGTGTAGGTGAGTTTCCCCTTCTTTGTACTTTTCCTATGCACTCCGTTTTGGGTAATGTGGCCGAAAAGCAATTTTTCTCAGATATGTTCTTTTGATTTCTCTTCAGAGAGATTCATGAAAACACATGGTTTTCCTGATACTCCTTTCCAGATAGAACATGAATCACAATAGCCCTCATAGCAATTCCTAACATGAGGCCTCTCTGTGAGGGTGCATCAAAACAGGTGAGTGTCCTAGACTGTATTGAGATGTCAATTCTGAACGCTCATGGGATTGCTAACACAACGCTGTAGTTGAGTTTCCCCTTCTTTGTACTTTTGCTATGCACTCCATTTTGGGCAATGTGGACGAAAAGCTATTCTTCTCTGATTTGTTCTTTTGATTTCTCTTCAGAGAGATTCATGAAAACACATGGTTTTCCTGATTCTCCTTTCCAGATACAACATGAATCACAATAGCCCTCATAGCAATTCCTAACATGAGGCTTCTCTGTGGGGGTGCATCAAACTAGGTGACTGTCCTAGACTGTATTGAGATATCAATTCTGAACTCTCATGGGATTGCTAACACAACGCTGCAGTTGAGTTTCCCCTTCTTTGTACTTTTGCTATGCACTCCATTTTGGGCAATGTGGACGAAAAGCTATTTTTCTCAGATTTGTTCTTTTGATTTCTCTTCAGAGAGATTCATGAAAACACATGATTTTCCTGGTTCTCCTTTCCAGATAGAACATGAATCACAATAGCCCTCATAGCAATTCCTAACATGAGGCCTCTCTGTGAGGGTGCATCAAAACAGGTGAGTGTACTAGACTGTATTGAGATGTCAATTCTGAACGCTCATGGGATTGCTAACACAACGCTGTAGTTGAGTTTCCCCTTCTTTGTACTTTTGCTATGCACTCCATTTTGGGTAATGTGGCCGAAAAGCAATTTTTCTCAGATATGTTCTTTTGATTTCTCTTCAGAGAGATTCATGAAAACACATGGTTTTCCTGGTTCTCCTTTCCAGATACAACATGAATCACAATAGCCCTCATAGCAATTCCTAACATGAGGCCTCTCTGTGAGGGTGCATCAAAATAGGTGAATGTCCTACACTGTATTGAGATATCAATTCTGAACTCTCATGGGATTGCTAACACAACGGTGTAGGTGAGTTTCCCCTTCTTTGTACTTTTCCTATGCACTCCGTTTTGGGTAATGTGGCCGAAAAGCAATTTTTCTCAGATATGTTCTTTTGATTTCTCTTCAGAGAGATTCATGAAAACACATGATTTTCCTGGTTCTCCTTTCCAGATAGAACATGAATCACAATAGTCCTCATAGCAGTTCCTAACATGAGGCCTCTCTGTGAGGGTGCATCAAAACAGGTGAGTGTCCTAGACTGTATTGAGATGTCAATTCTGAACGCTCATGGGATTGCTAACACAACCCTGCAGTTGAGTTTCCCCTTCTTTGAACTTTTGCTATGCACTCCATTTTGGGCAATGTGGACGAAAAGCTATTTTTCTCAGATTTGTTCTTTTGATTTCTCTTCAGAGAGATTCATGAAAACACATGATTTTCCTGGTTCTCCTTTCCAGATAGAACATGAATCACAATAGCCCTCATAGCAATTCCTAACATGAGGCCTCTCTGTGAGGGTGCATCAAAACAGGTGAGTGTCCTAGACTGTATTGAGATGTCAATTCTGAACGCTCATGGGATTGCTAACACAACCCTGCAGTTGAGTTTCCCCTTCTTTGTACTTTTGCTATGCACTCCATTTTGGGCAATGTGGACGAAAAGCTATTTTTCTCTGATTTGTTCTTTTGATTTCTCTTCAGAGAGATTCATGAAAACACATGATTTTCCTGGTTCTCCTTTCCAGATAGAACATGAATCACAATAGCCCTCATAGCAATTCCTAACATGAGGCCTCTCTGTGAGGGTGCATCAAAACAGGTGAGTGTACTAGACTGTATTGAGATGTCAATTCTGAACGCTCATGGGATTGCTAACACAACGCTGTAGTTGAGTTTCCCCTTCTTTGTACTTTTGCTATGCACTCCATTTTGGGTAATGTGGCCGAAAAGCAATTTTTCTCAGATATGTTCTTTTGATTTCTCTTCAGAGAGATTCATGAAAACACATGGTTTTCCTGGTTCTCCTTTCCAGATACAACATGAATCACAATAGCCCTCATAGCAATTCCTAACATGAGGCCTCTCTGTGAGGGTGCATCAAAATAGGTGAATGTCCTACACTGTATTGAGATATCAATTCTGAACTCTCATGGGATTGCTAACACAACGGTGTAGGTGAGTTTCCCCTTCTTTGTACTTTTCCTATGCACTCCGTTTTGGGTAATGTGGCCGAAAAGCAATTTTTCTCAGATATGTTCTTTTGATTTCTCTTCAGAGAGATTCATGAAAACACATGATTTTCCTGGTTCTCCTTTCCAGATAGAACATGAATCACAATAGTCCTCATAGCAGTTCCTAACATGAGGCCTCTCTGTGAGGGTGCATCAAAACAGGTGAGTGTCCTAGACTGTATTGAGATGTCAATTCTGAACGCTCATGGGATTGCTAACACAACCCTGCAGTTGAGTTTCCCCTTCTTTGAACTTTTGCTATGCACTCCATTTTGGGCAATGTGGACGAAAAGCTATTTTTCTCAGATTTGTTCTTTTGATTTCTCTTCAGAGAGATTCATGAAAACACATGATTTTCCTGGTTCTCCTTTCCAGATAGAACATGAATCACAATAGCCCTCATAGCAATTCCTAACATGAGGCCTCTCTGTGAGGGTGCATCAAAACAGGTGAGTGTCCTAGACTGTATTGAGATGTCAATTCTGAACGCTCATGGGATTGCTAACACAACCCTGCAGTTGAGTTTCCCCTTCTTTGTACTTTTGCTATGCACTCCATTTTGGGCAATGTGGACGAAAAGCTATTTTTCTCAGATTTGTTCTTTTGATTTCTCTTCAGAGAGATTCATGAAAACACATGGTTTTCCTGGTTCTCCTTTCCAGATAGAACATGAATCACAATAGCCCTCATAGCAATTCCTAAAATGAGGCCTCTCTGTGAGGGTGCATCAAAATAGGTGAATGTCCTACACTGTATTGAGAAGTCAATTATGAACTCTCATGGGATTGCTAACACAACGGTGTAGGTGAGTTTCCCCTTCTTTGTACTTTTCCTATGCACTCCGTTTTGGGTAATGTGGCCGAAAAGCAATTTTTCTCAGATATGTTCTTTTGATTTCTCTTCAGAGAGATTCATGAAAACACATGGTTTTCCTGATACTCCTTTCCAGATAGAACATGAATCACAATAGCCCTCATAGCAATTCCTAAAATGAGGCCTCTCTGTGAGGGTGCATCAAAATAGGTGAATGTCCTACACTGTATTGAGAAGTCAATTATGAACTCTCATGGGATTGCTAACACAACGGTGTAGGTGAGTTTCCCCTTCTTTGTACTTTTGCTATGCACTCCATTTTGGGCAATGTGGACGAAAAGCTATTTTTCTCAGATTTGTTCTTTTGATTTCTCTTCAGAGAGATTCATGAAAACACATGGTTTTCCTGGTTCTCCTTTCCAGATAGAACATGAATCACAATAGCCCTCATAGCAATTCCTAAAATGAGGCCTCTCTGTGAGGGTGCATCAAAATAGGTGAATGTCCTACACTGTATTGAGAAGTCAATTATGAACTCTCATGGGATTGCTAACACAACGGTGTAGGTGAGTTTCCCCTTCTTTGTACTTTTCCTATGCACTCCGTTTTGGGTAATGTGGCCGAAAAGCAATTTTTCTCAGATATGTTCTTTTGATTTCTCTTCAGAGAGATTCATGAAAACACATGGTTTTCCTGGTTCTCCTTTCCAGATAGAACATGAATCACAATAGCCCTAATAGCAATTCCTAACATGAGGCTTCTCTGTGAGGGTGCATCAAACTAGGTGACTGTCCTAGACTGTATTGAGATATCAATTCTGAACTCTCATGGGATTGCTAACACAACGCTGCAGTTGAGTTTCCCCTTCTTTGTACTTTTGCTATGCACTCCATTTTGGGCAATGTGGACGAAAAGCTATTTTTCTCAGATTTGTTCTTTTGATTTCTCTTCAGAGAGATTCATGAAAACACATGATTTTCCTGGTTCTCCTTTCCAGATAGAACATGAATCACAATAGCCCTCATAGCAATTCCTAACATGAGGCCTCTCTGTGAGGGTGCATCAAAACAGGTGAGTGTCCTAGACTGTATTGAGATGTCAATTCTGAACGCTCATGGGATTGCTAACACAACCCTGCAGTTGAGTTTCCCCTTCTTTGTACTTTTGCTATGCACTCCATTTTGGGCAATGTGGACGAAAAGCTATTTTTCTCAGATTTGTTCTTTTGATTTCTCTTCAGAGAGATTCATGAAAACACATGGTTTTCCTGGTTCTCCTTTCCAGATAGAACATGAATCACAATAGCCCTCATAGCAATTCCTAAAATGAGGCCTCTCTGTGAGGGTGCATCAAAATAGGTGAATGTCCTACACTGTATTGAGAAGTCAATTATGAACTCTCATGGGATTGCTAACACAACGGTGTAGGTGAGTTTCCCCTTCTTTGTACTTTTCCTATGCACTCCGTTTTGGGTAATGTGGCCGAAAAGCAATTTTTCTCAGATATGTTCTTTTGATTTCTCTTCAGAGAGATTCATGAAAACACATGGTTTTCCTGATACTCCTTTCCAGATAGAACATGAATCACAATAGCCCTCATAGCAATTCCTAACATGAGGCCTCTCTGTGAGGGTGCATCAAAACAGGTGAGTGTCCTAGACTGTATTGAGATGTCAATTCTGAACGCTCATGGGATTGCTAACACAACGCTGCAGTTGAGTTTCCCCTTCTTTGTACTTTTGCTATGCACTCCATTTTGGGCAATGTGGACGAAAAGCTATTTTTCTCAGATTTGTTCTTTTGATTTCTCTTCAGAGAGATTCATGAAAACACATGGTTTTCCTGATTCTCCTTTCTAGATACAACATGAATCACAATAGCCCTCATAGCAATTCCTAACATGAGGCCTCTCTGTGAGGGTGCATCAAAACAGGTGAGTGTCCTAGACTGTATTGAGATGTCAATTATGAACTCTCATGGGATTGCTAACACAACGCTGTAGTTGAGTTTCCCCTTCTTTGAACTTTTGCTATGCACTCCATTTTGGGCAATGTGGACGAAAAGCTATCTTTTTCAGATTTGTTCTTTTGATTTCTCTTCAGAGAGATTCATGAAAACACATGGTTTTCCTGGTTCTCCTTTCCAGATAGAACATGAATCACAATAGCCCTCATAGCAATTCCTAAAATGAGGCCTCTCTGTGAGGGTGCATCAAAATAGGTGAATGTCCTACACTGTATTGAGAAGTCAATTATGAACTCTCATGGGATTGCTAACACAACGGTGTAGGTGAGTTTCCCCTTCTTTGTACTTTTCCTATGCACTCCGTTTTGGGTAATGTGGCCGAAAAGCAATTTTTCTCAGATATGTTCTTTTGATTTCTCTTCAGAGAGATTCATGAAAACACATGGTTTTCCTGATACTCCTTTCCAGATAGAACATGAATCACAATAGCCCTCATAGCAATTCCTAACATGAGGCCTCTCTGTGAGGGTGCATCAAAACAGGTGAGTGTCCTAGACTGTATTGAGATGTCAATTCTGAACGCTCATGGGATTGCTAACACAACGCTGCAGTTGAGTTTCCCCTTCTTTGTACTTTTGCTATGCACTCCATTTTGGGCAATGTGGACGAAGAGCTATTTTTCTCAGATTTGTTCTTTTGATTTCTCTTCAGAGAGATTCATGAAAACACATGGTTTTCCTGGTTCTCCTTTCCAGATAGAACATGAATCACAATAGCCCTCATAGCAATTCCTAACATGAGGCCTCTCTGTGAGGGTGCATCAAAACAGGTGAGTGTCCTAGACTGTATTGAGATGTCAATTATGAACTCTCATGGGATTGCTAACACAACGGTGTAGGTGAGTTTCCCCTTCTTTGTACTTTTCCTATGCACTCCGTTTTGGGTAATGTGGCCGAAAAGCAATTTTTCTCAGATATGTTCTTTTGATTTCTCTTCAGAGAGATTCATGAAAACACATGGTTTTCCTGATACTCCTTTCCAGATAGAACATGAATCACAATAGCCCTCATAGCAATTCCTAACATGAGGCCTCTCTGTGAGGGTGCATCAAAACAGGTGAGTGTCCTAGACTGTATTGAGATGTCAATTCTGAACGCTCATGGGATTGCTAACACAACGCTGCAGTTGAGTTTCCCCTTCTTTGTACTTTTGCTATGCACTCCATTTTGGGCAATGTGGACGAAAAGCTATTTTTCTCTGATTTGTTCTTTTGATTTCTCTTCAGAGAGATTCATGAAAACACATGGTTTTCCTGATTCTCCTTTCCAGATAGAACATGAATCACAATAGCCCTCATAGCAATTCCTAACATGAGGCCTCTCTGTGAGGGTGCATCAAAACAGGTGAGTGTCCTAGACTGTATTGAGATGTCAATTATGAACTCTCATGGGATTGCTAACACAACGCTGTAGTTGAGTTTCCCCTTCTTTGTACTTTTGCTATGCACTCCATTTTGGGCAATGTGGACGAAAAGCTATTTTTCTCAGATTTGTTCTTTTGATTTCTCTTCAGAGAGATTCATGAAAACACATGATTTTCCTGGTTCTCCTTTCCAGATAGAACATGAATCACAATAGCCCTCATAGCAATTCCTAACATGAGGCCTCTCTGTGAGGGTGCATCAAAACAGGTGAGTGTCCTAGACTGTATTGAGATGTCAATTCTGAACGCTCATGGGATTGCTAACACAACGCTGCAGTTGAGTTTCCCCTTCTTTGTACTTTTGCTATGCACTCCATTTTGGGCAATGTGGACGAAAAGCTATTTTTCTCAGATTTGTTCTTTTGATTTCTCTTCAGAGAGATTCATGAAAACACATGGTTTTCCTGGTTCTCCTTTCCAGATAGAACATGAATCACAATAGCCCTAATAGCAATTCCTAACATGAGGCTTCTCTGTGAGGGTGCATCAAACTAGGTGACTGTCCTAGACTGTATTGAGATATCAATTCTGAACTCTCATGGGATTGCTAACACAACGCTGCAGTTGAGTTTCCCCTTCTTTGTACTTTTGCTATGCACTCCATTTTGGGCAATGTGGACGAAAAGCTATTTTTCTCAGATTTGTTCTTTTGATTTCTCTTCAGAGAGATTCATGAAAACACATGATTTTCCTGGTTCTCCTTTCCAGATAGAACATGAATCACAATAGCCCTCATAGCAATTCCTAACATGAGGCCTCTCTGTGAGGGTGCATGAAAACAGGTGAGTGTCCTAGACTGTATTGAGATGTCAATTCTGAACGCTCATGGGATTGCTAACACAACCCTGCAGTTGAGTTTCCCCTTCTTTGTACTTTTGCTATGCACTCCATTTTGGGCAATGTGGACGAAAAGCTATTTTTCTCAGATTTGTTCTTTTGATTTCTCTTCAGAGAGATTCATGAAAACACATGGTTTTCCTGGTTCTCCTTTCCAGATAGAACATGAATCACAATAGCCCTCATAGCAATTCCTAAAATGAGGCCTCTCTGTGAGGGTGCATCAAAATAGGTGAATGTCCTACACTGTATTGAGAAGTCAATTATGAACTCTCATGGGATTGCTAACACAACGGTGTAGGAGAGTTTCCCCTTCTTTGTACTTTTCCTATGCACTCCGTTTTGGGTAATGTGGCCGAAAAGCAATTTTTCTCAGATATGTTCTTTTGATTTCTCTTCAGAGAGATTCATGAAAACACATGGTTTTCCTGATACTCCTTTCCAGATAGAACATGAATCACAATAGCCCTCATAGCAATTCCTAACATGAGGCCTCTCTGTGAGGGTGCATCAAAACAGGTGAGTGTCCTAGACTGTATTGAGATGTCAATTCTGAACGCTCATGGGATTGCTAACACAACGCTGCAGTTGAGTTTCCCCTTCTTTGTACTTTTGCTATGCACTCCATTTTGGGCAATGTGAACGAAAAGCTATTTTTCTCTGATTTGTTCTTTTGATTTCTCTTCAGAGAGATTCATGAAAACACATGGTTTTCCTGATTCTCCTTTCCAGATAGAACATGAATCACAATAGCCCTCATAGCAATTCCTAACATGAGGCCTCTCTGTGAGGGTGCATCAAAACAGGTGAGTGTCCTAGACTGTATTGAGATGTCAATTCTGAACTCTCATGGGATTGCTAACACAACGCTGCAGTTGAGTTTCCCCTTCTTTGTACTTTTGCTATGCACTCCATTTTGGGCAATGTGGACGAAAAGCTATTTTTCTCAGATTTGTTCTTTTGATTTCTCTTCAGAGAGATTCATGAAAACACATGGTTTTCCTGATTCTCCTTTCCAGATAGAACATGAATCACAATAGCCCTCATAGCAATTCCTAACATGAGGCCTCTCTGTGAGGGTGCATCAAAACAGGTGAGTGTCCTAGACTGTATTGAGATGTCAATTCTGAACGCTCATGGGATTGCTAACACAACGCTGCAGTTGAGTTTCCCCTTCTTTGTACTTTTGCTATGCACTCCATTTTGGGCAATGTGGACGAAAAGCTATTTTTCTCAGATTTGTTCTTTTGATTTCTCTTCAGAGAGATTCATGAAAACACATGATTTTCCTGGTTCTCCTTTCCAGATAGAACATGAATCACAATAGCCCTCATAGCAGTTCCTAACATGAGGCCTCTCTGTGAGGGTGCATCAAAACAGGTGAGTGTCCTAGACTGTATTGAGATGTCAATTCTGAACGCTCATGGGATTGCTAACACAACCCTGCAGTTGAGTTTCCCCTTCTTTGAACTTTTGCTATGCACTCCATTTTGGGCAATGTGGACGAAAAGCTATTTTTCTCAGATTTGTTCTTTTGATTTCTCTTCAGAGAGATTCATGAAAACACATGATTTTCCTGGTTCTCCTTTCCAGATAGAACATGAATCACAATAGCCCTCATAGCAATTCCTAACATGAGGCCTCTCTGTGAGGGTGCATCAAAACAGGTGAGTGTCCTAGACTGTATTGAGATGTCAATTCTGAACGCTCATGGGATTGCTAACACAACCCTGCAGTTGAGTTTCCCCTTCTTTGTACTTTTGCTATGCACTCCATTTTGGGCAATGTGGACGAAAAGCTATTTTTCTCAGATTTGTTCTTTTGATTTCTCTTCAGAGAGATTCATGAAAACACATGGTTTTCCTGGTTCTCCTTTCCAGATAGAACATGAATCACAATAGCCCTCATAGCAATTCCTAAAATGAGGCCTCTCTGTGAGGGTGCATCAAAATAGGTGAATGTCCTACACTGTATTGAGAAGTCAATTATGAACTCTCATGGGATTGCTAACACAACGGTGTAGGTGAGTTTCCCCTTCTTTGTACTTTTCCTATGCACTCCGTTTTGGGTAATGTGGCCGAAAAGCAATTTTTCTCAGATATGTTCTTTTGATTTCTCTTCAGAGAGATTCATGAAAACACATGGTTTTCCTCATACTCCTTTCCAGATAGAACATGAATCACAATAGCCCTCATAGCAATTCCTAACATGAGGCCTCTCTGTGAGGGTGCATCAAAACAGGTGAGTGTCCTAGACTGTATTGAGATGTCAATTCTGAACGCTCATGGGATTGCTAACACAACGCTGCAGTTGAGTTTCCCCTTCTTTGTACTTTTGCTATGCACTCCATTTTGGGCAATGTGGACGAAAAGCTATTTTTCTCAGATTTGTTCTTTTGATTTCTCTTCAGAGAGATTCATGAAAACACATGGTTTTCCTGATTCTCCTTTCTAGATACAACATGAATCACAATAGCCCTCATAGCAATTCCTAACATGAGGCCTCTCTGTGAGGGTGCATCAAAACAGGTGAGTGTCCTAGACTGTATTGAGATGTCAATTATGAACTCTCATGGGATTGCTAACACAACGCTGTAGTTGAGTTTCCCCTTCTTTGAACTTTTGCTATGCACTCCATTTTGGGCAATGTGGACGAAAAGCTATCTTTCTCAGATTTGTTCTTTTGATTTCTCTTCAGAGAGATTCATGAAAACACATGGTTTTCCTGGTTCTCCTTTCCAGATAGAACATGAATCACAATAGCCCTCATAGCAATTCCTAAAATGAGGCCTCTCTGTGAGGGTGCATCAAAATAGGTGAATGTCCTACACTGTATTGAGAAGTCAATTATGAACTCTCATGGGATTGCTAACACAACGGTGTAGGTGAGTTTCCCCTTCTTTGTACTTTTCCTATGCACTCCGTTTTGGGTAATGTGGCCGAAAAGCAATTTTTCTCAGATATGTTCTTTTGATTTCTCTTCAGAGAGATTCATGAAAACACATGGTTTTCCTGATACTCCTTTCCAGATAGAACATGAATCACAATAGCCCTCATAGCAATTCCTAACATGAGGCCTCTCTGTGAGGGTGCATCAAAACAGGTGAGTGTCCTAGACTGTATTGAGATGTCAATTCTGAACGCTCATGGGATTGCTAACACAACGCTGCAGTTGAGTTTCCCCTTCTTTGTACTTTTGCTATGCACTCCATTTTGGGCAATGTGGACGAAAAGCTATTTTTCTCAGATTTGTTCTTTTGATTTCTCTTCAGAGAGATTCATGAAAACACATGGTTTTCCTGGTTCTCCTTTCCAGATAGAACATGAATCACAATAGCCCTCATAGCAATTCCTAAAATGAGGCCTCTCTGTGAGGGTGCATCAAAATAGGTGAATGTCCTACACTGTATTGAGAAGTCAATTATGAACTCTCATGGGATTGCTAACACAACGGTGTAGGTGAGTTTCCCCTTCTTTGTACTTTTCCTATGCACTCCGTTTTGGGTAATGTGGCCGAAAAGCTATCTTTCTCAGATTTGTTCTTTTGATTTCTCTTCAGAGAGATTCATGAAAACACATGGTTTTCCTGGTTCTCCTTTCCAGATAGAACATGAATCACAATAGCCCTCATAGCAATTCCTAAAATGAGGCCTCTCTGTGAGGGTGCATCAAAATAGGTGAATGTCCTACACTGTATTGAGAAGTCAATTATGAACTCTCATGGGATTGCTAACACAACGGTGTAGGTGAGTTTCCCCTTCTTTGTACTTTTCCTATGCACTCCGTTTTGGGTAATGTGGCCGAAAAGCAATTTTTCTCAGATATGTTCTTTTGATTTCTCTTCAGAGAGATTCATGAAAACACATGGTTTTCCTGATACTCCTTTCCAGATAGAACATGAATCACAATAGCCCTCATAGCAATTCCTAACATGAGGCCTCTCTGTGAGGGTGCATCAAAACAGGTGAGTGTCCTAGACTGTATTGAGATGTCAATTCTGAACGCTCATGGGATTGCTAACACAACGCTGCAGTTGAGTTTCCCCTTCTTTGTACTTTTGCTATGCACTCCATTTTGGGCAATGTGGACGAAAAGCTATTTTTCTCTGATTTGTTCTTTTGATTTCTCTTCAGAGAGATTCATGAAAACACATGGTTTTCCTGATTCTCCTTTCCAGATAGAACATGAATCACAATAGCCCTCATAGCAATTCCTAACATGAGGCCTCTCTGTGAGGGTGCATCAAAACAGGTGAGTGTCCTAGACTGTATTGAGATGTCAATTATGAACTCTCATGGGATTGCTAACACAACGCTGTAGTTGAGTTTCCCCTTCTTTGTACTTTTGCTATGCACTCCATTTTGGGCAATGTGGACGAAAAGCTATTTTTCTCAGATTTGTTCTTTTGATTTCTCTTCAGAGAGATTCATGAAAACACATGATTTTCCTGGTTCTCCTTTCCAGATAGAACATGAATCACAATAGCCCTAATAGCAATTCCTAACATGAGGCTTCTCTGTGAGGGTGCATCAAACTAGGTGACTGTCCTAGACTGTATTGAGATATCAATTCTGAACTCTCATGGGATTGCTAACACAACGCTGCAGTTGAGTTTCCCCTTCTTTGTACTTTTGCTATGCACTCCATTTTGGGCAATGTGGACGAAAAGCTATTTTTCTCAGATTTGTTCTTTTGATTTCTCTTCAGAGAGATTCATGAAAACACATGATTTTCCTGGTTCTCCTTTCCAGATAGAACATGAATCACAATAGCCCTCATAGCAATTCCTAACATGAGGCCTCTCTGTGAGGGTGCATCAAAACAGGTGAGTGTCCTAGACTGTATTGAGATGTCAATTCTGAACGCTCATGGGATTGCTAACACAACCCTGCAGTTGAGTTTCCCCTTCTTTGTACTTTTGCTATGCACTCCATTTTGGGCAATGTGGACGAAAAGCTATTTTTCTCAGATTTGTTCTTTTGATTTCTCTTCAGAGAGATTCATGAAAACACATGGTTTTCCTGGTTCTCCTTTCCAGATAGAACATGAATCACAATAGCCCTCATAGCAATTCCTAAAATGAGGCCTCTCTGTGAGGGTGCATCAAAATAGGTGAATGTCCTACTCTGTATTGAGAAGTCAATTATGAACTCTCATGGGATTGCTAACACAACGGTGTAGGTGAGTTTCCCCTTCTTTGTACTTTTCCTATGCACTCCGTTTTGGGTAATGTGGCCGAAAAGCAATTTTTCTCAGATTTGTTCTTTTGATTTCTCTTCAGAGAGATTCATGAAAACACATGGTTTTCCTGGTTCTCCTTTCCAGATAGAACATGAATCACAATAGCCCTAATAGCAATTCCTAACATGAGGCTTCTCTGTGAGGGTGCATCAAACTAGGTGACTGTCCTAGACTGTATTGAGATATCAATTCTGCACTCTCATGGGATTGCTAACACAACGCTGCAGTTGAGTTTCCCCTTCTTTGTACTTTTGCTATGCACTCCATTTTGGGCAATGTGGACGAAAAGCTATTTTTCTCAGATTTGTTCTTTTGATTTCTCTTCAGAGAGATTCATGAAAACACATGGTTTTCCTGGTTCTCCTTTCCAGATAGAACATGAATCACAATAGCGCTCATAGCAATTCCTGAAATGAGGCCTCTCTGTGAGTGTGCATCAAAATAGGTGAATGTCCTACACTGTATTGAGAAGTCAATTATGAACTCTCATGGGATTGCTAACACAACGGTGTAGGTGAGTTTCCCCTTCTTTGTACTTTTCCTATGCACTCCGTTTTGGGTAATGTGGCCGAAAAGCTATCTTTCTCAGATTTGTTCTTTTGATTTCTCTTCAGAGAGATTCATGAAAACACATGGTTTTCCTGGTTCTCCTTTCCAGATAGAACATGAATCACAATAGCCCTCATAGCAATTCCTAACATGAGGCCTCTCTGTGAGGGTGCATCAAAACAGGTGAGTGTCCTAGACTGTATTGAGATGTCAATTCTGAACGCTCATGGGATTGCTAACACAACGCTGCAGTTGAGTTTCCCCTTCTTTGTACTTTTGCTATGCACTCCATTTTGGGCAATGTGGACGAAAAGCTATTTTTCTCTGATTTGTTCTTTTGATTTCTCTTCAGAGAGATTCATGAAAACACATGGTTTTCCTGATTCTCCTTTCCAGATAGAACATGAATCACAATAGCCCTCATAGCAATTCCTAACATGAGGCCTCTCTGTGAGGGTGCATCAAAACAGGTGAGTGTCCTAGACTGTATTGAGATGTCAATTATGAACTCTCATGGGATTGCTAACACAACGCTGTAGTTGAGTTTCCCCTTCTTTGTACTTTTGCTATGCACTCCATTTTGGGCAATGTGGACGAAAAGCTATTTTTCTCAGATTTGTTCTTTTGATTTCTCTTCAGAGAGATTCATGAAAACACATGATTTTCCTGGTTCTCCTTTCCAGATAGAACATGAATCACAATAGCCCTCATAGCAATTCCTAACATGAGGCCTCTCTGTGAGGGTGCATCAAAACAGGTGAGTGTCCTAGACTGTATTGAGATGTCAATTCTGAACGCTCATGGGATTGCTAACACAACGCTGCAGTTGAGTTTCCCCTTCTTTGTACTTTTGCTATGCACTCCATTTTGGGCAATGTGGACGAAAAGCTATTTTTCTCAGATTTGTTCTTTTGATTTCTCTTCAGAGAGATTCATGAAAACACATGGTTTTCCTGGTTCTCCTTTCCAGATAGAACATGAATCACAATAGCCCTCATAGCAATTCCTAACATGAGGCTTCTCTGTGAGGGTGCATCAAACTAGGTGACTGTCCTAGACTGTATTGAGATGTCAATTCTGAACGCTCATGGGATTGCTAACACAACGCTGCAGTTGAGTTTCCCCTTCTTTGTACTTTTGCTATGCACTCCATTTTGGGCAATGTGGACGAAAAGCTATTTTTCTCTGATTTGTTCTTTTGATTTCTCTTCAGAGAGATTCATGAAAACACATGGTTTTCCTGATTCTCCTTTCCAGATAGAACATGAATCACAATAGCCCTCATAGCAATTCCTAACATGAGGCCTCTCTGTGAGGGTGCATCAAAACAGGTGAGTGTCCTAGACTGTATTGAGATGTCAATTATGAACTCTCATGGGATTGCTAACACAACGCTGTAGTTGAGTTTCCCCTTCTTTGTACTTTTGCTATGCACTCCATTTTGGGCAATGTGGACGAAAAGCTATTTTTCTCAGATTTGTTCTTTTGATTTCTCTTCAGAGAGATTCATGAAAACACATGATTTTCCTGGTTCTCCTTTCCAGATAGAACATGAATCACAATAGCCCTCATAGCAATTCCTAACATGAGGCCTCTCTGTGAGGGTGCATCAAAACAGGTGAGTGTCCTAGACTGTATTGAGATGTCAATTCTGAACGCTCATGGGATTGCTAACACAACGCTGCAGTTGAGTTTCCCCTTCTTTGTACTTTTGCTATGCACTCCATTTTGGGCAATGTGGACGAAAAGCTATTTTTCTCAGATTTGTTCTTTTGATTTCTCTTCAGAGAGATTCATGAAAACACATGGTTTTCCTGGTTCTCCTTTCCAGATAGAACATGAATCACAATAGCCCTCATAGCAATTCCTAACATGAGGCTTCTCTGTGAGGGTGCATCAAACTAGGTGACTGTCCTAGACTGTATTGAGATATCAATTCTGAACTCTCATGGGATTGCTAACACAACGCTGCAGTTGAGTTTCCCCTTCTTTGTACTTTTGCTATGCACTCCATTTTGGGCAATGTGGACGAAAAGCTATTTTTCTCAGATTTGTTCTTTTGATTTCTCTTCAGAGAGATTCATGAAAACACATGATTTTCCTGGTTCTCCTTTCCAGATAGAACATGAATCACAATAGCCCTCATAGCAATTCCTAACATGAGGCCTCTCTGTGAGGGTGCATCAAAACAGGTGAGTGTCCTAGACTGTATTGAGATGTCAATTCTGAACGCTCATGGGATTGCTAACACAACCCTGCAGTTGAGTTTCCCCTTCTTTGTACTTTTGCTATGCACTCCATTTTGGGCAATGTGGACGAAAAGCTATTTTTCTCAGATTTGTTCTTTTGATTTCTCTTCAGAGAGATTCATGAAAACACATGGTTTTCCTGGTTCTCCTTTCCAGATAGAACATGAATCACAATAGCCCTCATAGCAATTCCTAAAATGAGGCCTCTCTGTGAGGGTGCATCAAAATAGGTGAATGTCCTACACTGTATTGAGAAGTCAATTATGAACTCTCATGGGATTGCTAACACAACGGTGTAGGTGAGTTTCCCCTTCTTTGTACTTTTCCTATGCACTCCGTTTTGGGTAATGTGGCCGAAAAGCAATTTTTCTCAGATATGTTCTTTTGATTTCTCTTCAGAGAGATTCATGAAAACACATGGTTTTCCTGATACTCCTTTCCAGATAGAACATGAATCACAATAGCCCTCATAGCAATTCCTAAAATGAGGCCTCTCTGTGAGGGTGCATCAAAACAGGTGAGTGTCCTAGACTGTATTGAGATGTCAATTATGAACTCTCATGGGATTGCTAACACAACGCTGTAGTTGAGTTTCCCCTTCTTTGAACTTTTGCTATGCACTCCATTTTGGGCAATGTGGACGAAAAGCTATCTTTCTCAGATTTGTTCTTTTGATTTCTCTTCAGAGAGATTCATGAAAACACATGGTTTTCCTGGTTCTCCTTTCCAGATAGAACATGAATCACAATAGCCCTCATAGCAATTCCTAACATGAGGCCTCTCTGTGAGGGTGCATCAAAATAGGTGAATGTCCTAGACTGTATTGAGATGTCAATTCTGAACGCTCATGGGATTGCTAACACAACGCTGCAGTTGAGTTTCCCCTTCTTTGTACTTTTGCTATGCACTCCATTTTGGGCAATGTGGACGAAAAGCTATTTTTCTCAGATTTGTTCTTTTGATTTCTCTTCAGAGAGATTCATGAAAACACATGGTTTTCCTGGTTCTCCTTTCCAGATAGAACATGAATCACAATAGCCCTCATAGCAATTCCTAACATGAGGCCTCTCTGTGAGGGTGCATCAAAACAGGTGAGTGTCCTAGACTGTATTGAGATGTCAATTATGAACTCTCATGGGATTGCTAACACAACGCTGTAGTTGAGTTTCCCCTTCTTTGAACTTTTGCTATGCACTCCATTTTGGGCAATGTGGACGAAAAGCTATCTTTCTCAGATTTGTTCTTTTGATTTCTCTTCAGAGAGATTCATGAAAACACATGGTTTTCCTGGTTCTCCTTTCCAGATAGAACATGAATCACAATAGCCCTCATAGCAATTCCTAAAATGAGGCCTCTCTGTGAGGGTGCATCAAAATAGGTGAATGTCCTAGACTGTATTGAGATGTCAATTCTGAACGCTCATGGGATTGCTAACACAACGCTGCAGTTGAGTTTCCCCTTCTTTGTACTTTTGCTATGCACTCCATTTTGGGCAATGTGGACGAAAAGCTATTTTTCTCAGATTTGTTGTTTTGATTTCTCTTCAGAGAGATTCATGAAAACACATGGTTTTCCTGATTCTCCTTTCCAGATAGAACATGAATCACAATAGCCCTCATAGCAATTCCTAACATGAGGCCTCTCTGTGAGGGTGCATCAAAACAGGTGAGTGTCCTAGACTGTATTGAGATGTCAATTCTGAACGCTCATGGGATTGCTAACACAACGCTGCAGTTGAGTTTCCCCTTCTTTGTACTTTTGCTATGCACTCCATTTTGGGCAATGTGGACGAAAAGCTATTTTTCTCAGATTTGTTCTTTTGATTTCTCTTCAAGGAGATTCATGAAAACACATGGTTTTCCTGGTTCTCCTTTCCAGATAGAACGTGAATCACAATAGCCCTAATAGCAATTCCTAACATGAGGCTTCTCTGTGAGGGTGCATCAAACTAGGTGACTGTCCTAGACTGTATTGAGATATCAATTCTGCACTCTCATGGGATTGCTAACACAACGCTGCAGTTGAGTTTCCCCTTCTTTGTACTTTTGCTATGCACTCCATTTTGGGCAATGTGGACGAAAAGCTATTTTTCTCAGATTTGTTCTTTTGATTTCTCTTCAGAGAGATTCATGAAAACACATGGTTTTCCTGGTTCTCCTTTCCAGATAGAACATGAATCACAATAGCGCTCATAGCAATTCCTGAAATGAGGCCTCTCTGTGAGTGTGCATCAAAATAGGTGAATGTCCTACACTGTATTGAGAAGTCAATTATGAACTCTCATGGGATTGCTAACACAACGGTGTAGGTGAGTTTCCCCTTCTTTGTACTTTTCCTATGCACTCCGTTTTGGGTAATGTGGCCGAAAAGCTATCTTTCTCAGATTTGTTCTTTTGATTTCTCTTCAGAGAGATTCATGAAAACACATGGTTTTCCTGGTTCTCCTTTCCAGATAGAACATGAATCACAATAGCCCTCATAGCAATTCCTAACATGAGGCCTCTCTGTGAGGGTGCATCAAAACAGGTGAGTGTCCTAGACTGTATTGAGATGTCAATTCTGAACGCTCATGGGATTGCTAACACAACGCTGCAGTTGAGTTTCCCCTTCTTTGTACTTTTGCTATGCACTCCATTTTGGGCAATGTGGACGAAAAGCTATTTTTCTCTGATTTGTTCTTTTGATTTCTCTTCAGAGAGATTCATGAAAACACATGGTTTTCCTGATTCTCCTTTCCAGATAGAACATGAATCACAATAGCCCTCATAGCAATTCCTAACATGAGGCCTCTCTGTGAGGGTGCATCAAAACAGGTGAGTGTCCTAGACTGTATTGAGATGTCAATTATGAACTCTCATGGGATTGCTAACACAACGCTGTAGTTGAGTTTCCCCTTCTTTGTACTTTTGCTATGCA
Organism: Charina bottae; assembly: GCA_023362775.1. NCBI lineage: Eukaryota > Metazoa > Chordata > Lepidosauria > Squamata > Charinaidae > Charina > Charina bottae. The sequence continues at coordinate 2,211,904 of JALMGJ010000028.1, read as the reverse complement.
CTCCATTTTGGGCAATGTGGACGAAAAGCTATTTTTCTCAGATTTGTTCTTTTGATTTCTCTTCAGAGAGATTCATGAAAACACATGATTTTCCTGGTTCTCCTTTCCAGATAGAACATGAATCACAATAGCCCTCATAGCAATTCCTAACATGAGGCCTCTCTGTGAGGGTGCATCAAAACAGGTGAGTGTCCTAGACTGTATTGAGATGTCAATTCTGAACGCTCATGGGATTGCTAACACAACGCTGCAGTTGAGTTTCCCCTTCTTTGTACTTTTGCTATGCACTCCATTTTGGGCAATGTGGACGAAAAGCTATTTTTCTCAGATTTGTTCTTTTGATTTCTCTTCAGAGAGATTCATGAAAACACATGGTTTTCCTGGTTCTCCTTTCCAGATAGAACATGAATCACAATAGCCCTCATAGCAATTCCTAACATGAGGCCTCTCTGTGAGGGTGCATCAAAACAGGTGAGTGTCCTAGACTGTATTGAGATGTCAATTCTGAACGCTCATGGGATTGCTAACACAACCCTGCAGTTGAGTTTCCCCTTCTTTGTACTTTTGCTATGCACTCCATTTTGGGCAATGTGGACGAAAAGCTATTTTTCTCAGATTTGTTCTTTTGATTTCTCTTCAGAGAGATTCATGAAAACACATGGTTTTCCTGGTTCTCCTTTCCAGATAGAACATGAATCACAATAGCCCTCATAGCAATTCCTAAAATGAGGCCTCTCTGTGAGGGTGCATCAAAATAGGTGAATGTCCTACACTGTATTGAGAAGTCAATTATGAACTCTCATGGGATTGCTAACACAACGGTGTAGGTGAGTTTCCCCTTCTTTGTACTTTTCCTATGCACTCCGTTTTGGGTAATGTGGCCGAAAAGCAATTTTTCTCAGATATGTTCTTTTGATTTCTCTTCAGAGAGATTCATGAAAACACATGGTTTTCCTGATACTCCTTTCCAGATAGAACATGAATCACAATAGCCCTCATAGCAATTCCTAAAATGAGGCCTCTCTGTGAGGGTGCATCAAAACAGGTGAGTGTCCTAGACTGTATTGAGATGTCAATTATGAACTCTCATGGGATTGCTAACACAACGCTGTAGTTGAGTTTCCCCTTCTTTGAACTTTTGCTATGCACTCCATTTTGGGCAATGTGGACGAAAAGCTATCTTTCTCAGATTTGTTCTTTTGATTTCTCTTCAGAGAGATTCATGAAAACACATGGTTTTCCTGGTTCTCCTTTCCAGATAGAACATGAATCACAATAGCCCTCATAGCAATTCCTAACATGAGGCCTCTCTGTGAGGGTGCATCAAAATAGGTGAATGTCCTAGACTGTATTGAGATGTCAATTCTGAACGCTCATGGGATTGCTAACACAACGCTGCAGTTGAGTTTCCCCTTCTTTGTACTTTTGCTATGCACTCCATTTTGGGCAATGTGGACGAAAAGCTATTTTTCTCAGATTTGTTCTTTTGATTTCTCTTCAGAGAGATTCATGAAAACACATGGTTTTCCTGGTTCTCCTTTCCAGATAGAACATGAATCACAATAGCCCTCATAGCAATTCCTAACATGAGGCCTCTCTGTGAGGGTGCATCAAAACAGGTGAGTGTCCTAGACTGTATTGAGATGTCAATTATGAACTCTCATGGGATTGCTAACACAACGCTGTAGTTGAGTTTCCCCTTCTTTGAACTTTTGCTATGCACTCCATTTTGGGCAATGTGGACGAAAAGCTATCTTTCTCAGATTTGTTCTTTTGATTTCTCTTCAGAGAGATTCATGAAAACACATGGTTTTCCTGGTTCTCCTTTCCAGATAGAACATGAATCACAATAGCCCTCATAGCAATTCCTAAAATGAGGCCTCTCTGTGAGGGTGCATCAAAATAGGTGAATGTCCTAGACTGTATTGAGATGTCAATTCTGAACGCTCATGGGATTGCTAACACAACGCTGCAGTTGAGTTTCCCCTTCTTTGTACTTTTGCTATGCACTCCATTTTGGGCAATGTGGACGAAAAGCTATTTTTCTCAGATTTGTTGTTTTGATTTCTCTTCAGAGAGATTCATGAAAACACATGGTTTTCCTGATTCTCCTTTCCAGATAGAACATGAATCACAATAGCCCTCATAGCAATTCCTAACATGAGGCCTCTCTGTGAGGGTGCATCAAAACAGGTGAGTGTCCTAGACTGTATTGAGATGTCAATTCTGAACGCTCATGGGATTGCTAACACAACGCTGCAGTTGAGTTTCCCCTTCTTTGTACTTTTGCTATGCACTCCATTTTGGGCAATGTGGACGAAAAGCTATTTTTCTCAGATTTGTTCTTTTGATTTCTCTTCAGAGAGATTCATGAAAACACATGGTTTTCCTGGTTCTCCTTTCCAGATAGAACATGAATCACAATAGCCCTAATAGCAATTCCTAACATGAGGCTTCTCTGTGAGGGTGCATCAAACTAGGTGACTGTCCTAGACTGTATTGAGATATCAATTCTGCACTCTCATGGGATTGCTAACACAACGCTGCAGTTGAGTTTCCCCTTCTTTGTACTTTTGCTATGCACTCCATTTTGGGCAATGTGGACGAAAAGCTATTTTTCTCAGATTTGTTCTTTTGATTTCTCTTCAGAGAGATTCATGAAAACACATGATTTTCCTGGTTCTCCTTTCCAGATAGAACATGAATCACAATAGCCCTCATAGCAGTTCCTAACATGAGGCCTCTCTGTGAGGGTGCATCAAAACAGGTGAGTGTCCTAGACTGTATTGAGATGTCAATTCTGAACGCTCATGGGATTGCTAACACAACCCTGCAGTTGAGTTTCCCCTTCTTTGAACTTTTGCTATGCACTCCATTTTGGGCAATGTGGACGAAAAGCTATTTTTCTCAGATTTGTTCTTTTGATTTCTCTTCAGAGAGATTCATGAAAACACATGGTTTTCCTGATTCTCCTTTCCAGATAGAACATGAATCACAATAGCCCTCATAGCAATTCCTAAAATGAGGCCTCTCTGTGAGGGTGCATCAAAACAGGTGAGTGTCCTACACTGTATTGAGAAGTCAATTATGAACTCTCATGGGATTGCTAACACAACGCTGCAGTTGAGTTTCCCCTTCTTTGTACTTTTGCTATGCACTCCATTTTGGGCAATGTGGACAAAAAGCTATTTTTCTCAGATTTGTTCTTTTGATTTCTCTTCAGAGAGATTCATGAAAACACATGGTTTTCCTGGTTCTCCTTTCCAGATAGAACATGAATCACAATAGCCCTCATAGCAATTCCTAAAATGAGGCCTCTCTGTGAGGGTGCATCAAAATAGGTGAATGTCCTACACTGTATTGAGAAGTCAATTATGAACTCTCATGGGATTGCTAACACAACGGTGTAGGTGAGTTTCCCCTTCTTTGTACTTTTCCTATGCACTCCGTTTTGGGTAATGTGGCCGAAAAGCAATTTTTCTCAGATATGTTCTTTTGATTTCTCTTCAGAGAGATTCATGAAAACACATGGTTTTCCTGATACTCCTTTCCAGATAGAACATGAATCACAATAGCCCTCATAGCAATTCCTAACATGAGGCCTCTCTGTGAGGGTGCATCAAAACAGGTGAGTGTCCTAGACTGTATTGAGATGTCAATTCTGAACGCTCATGGGATTGCTAACACAACGCTGCAGTTGAGTTTCCCCTTCTTTGTACTTTTGCTATGCACTCCATTTTGGGCAATGTGGACGAAAAGCTATTTTTCTCAGATTTGTTCTTTTGATTTCTCTTCAGAGAGATTCATGAAAACACATGGTTTTCCTGGTTCTCCTTTCCAGATAGAACATGAATCACAATAGCCCTCATAGCAATTCCTAAAATGAGGCCTCTCTGTGAGGGTGCATCAAAATAGGTGAATGTCCTACACTGTATTGAGAAGTCAATTATGAACTCTCATGGGATTGCTAACACAACGGTGTAGGTGAGTTTCCCCTTCTTTGTACTTTTCCTATGCACTCCGTTTTGGGTAATGTGGCCGAAAAGCAATTTTTCTCAGATATGTTCTTTTGATTTCTCTTCAGAGAGATTCATGAAAACACATGGTTTTCCTGATACTCCTTTCCAGATAGAACATGAATCACAATAGCCCTCATAGCAATTCCTAACATGAGGCCTCTCTGTGAGGGTGCATCAAAACAGGTGAGTGTCCTAGACTGTATTGAGATGTCAATTCTGAACGCTCATGGGATTGCTAACACAACGCTGCAGTTGAGTTTCCCCTTCTTTGTACTTTTGCTATGCACTCCATTTTGGGCAATGTGGACGAAAAGCTATTTTTCTCTGATTTGTTCTTTTGATTTCTCTTCAGAGAGATTCATGAAAACACATGGTTTTCCTGGTTCTCCTTTCCAGATAGAACATGAATCACAATAGCCCTAATAGCAATTCCTAACATGAGGCTTCTCTGTGAGGGTGCATCAAACTAGGTGACTGTCCTAGACTGTATTGAGATATCAATTCTGAACTCTCATGGGATTGCTAACACAACGCTGCAGTTGAGTTTCCCCTTCTTTGTACTTTTGCTATGCACTCCATTTTGGGCAATGTGGACGAAAAGCTATTTTTCTCAGATTTGTTCTTTTGATTTCTCTTCAGAGAGATTCATGAAAACACATGATTTTCCTGGTTCTCCTTTCCAGATAGAACATGAATCACAATAGCCCTCATAGCAATTCCTAACATGAGGCCTCTCTGTGAGGGTGCATCAAAACAGGTGAGTGTCCTAGACTGTATTGAGATGTCAATTCTGAACGCTCATGGGATTGCTAACACAACCCTGCAGTTGAGTTTCCCCTTCTTTGTACTTTTGCTATGCACTCCATTTTGGGCAATGTGGACGAAAAGCTATTTTTCTCAGATTTGTTCTTTTGATTTCTCTTCAGAGAGATTCATGAAAACACATGGTTTTCCTGGTTCTCCTTTCCAGATAGAACATGAATCACAATAGCCCTCATAGCAATTCCTAAAATGAGGCCTCTCTGTGAGGGTGCATCAAAATAGGTGAATGTCCTACACTGTATTGAGAAGTCAATTATGAACTCTCATGGGATTGCTAACACAACGGTGTAGGTGAGTTTCCCCTTCTTTGTACTTTTCCTATGCACTCCGTTTTGGGTAATGTGGCCGAAAAGCAATTTTTCTCAGATATGTTCTTTTGATTTCTCTTCAGAGAGATTCATGAAAACACATGGTTTTCCTGATACTCCTTTCCAGATAGAACATGAATCACAATAGCCCTCATAGCAATTCCTAACATGAGGCCTCTCTGTGAGGGTGCATCAAAACAGGTGAGTGTCCTAGACTGTATTGAGATGTCAATTCTGAACGCTCATGGGATTGCTAACACAACGCTGCAGTTGAGTTTCCCCTTCTTTGTATTTTTGCTATGCACTCCATTTTGGGCAATGTGGACGAAAAGCTATTTTTCTCAGATTTGTTCTTTTGATTTCTCTTCAGAGAGATTCATGAAAACACATGGTTTTCCTGGTTCTCCTTTCCAGATAGAACATGAATCACAATAGCCCTCATAGCAATTCCTAAAATGAGGCCTCTCTGTGAGGGTGCATCAAAATAGGTGAATGTCCTACACTGTATTGAGAAGTCAATTATGAACTCTCATGGGATTGCTAACACAACGGTGTAGGTGAGTTTCCCCTTCTTTGTACTTTTCCTATGCACTCCGTTTTGGGTAATGTGGCCGAAAAGCAATTTTTCTCAGATATGTTCTTTTGATTTCTCTTCAGAGAGATTCATGAAAACACATGGTTTTCCTGATACTCCTTTCCAGATAGAACATGAATCACAATAGCCCTCATAGCAATTCCTAACATGAGGCCTCTCTGTGAGGGTGCATCAAAATAGGTGAATGTCCTAGACTGTATTGAGATGTCAATTCTGAACGCTCATGGGATTGCTAACACAACGCTGCAGTTGAGTTTCCCCTTCTTTGTACTTTTGCTATGCACTCCATTTTGGGCAATGTGGACGAAAAGCTATTATTCTCAGATTTGTTGTTTTGATTTCTCTTCAGAGAGATTCATGAAAACACATGGTTTTCCTGATTCTCCTTTCCAGATAGAACATGAATCACAATAGCCCTCATAGCAATTCCTAACATGAGGCCTCTCTGTGAGGGTGCATCAAAACAGGTGAGTGTCCTAGACTGTATTGAGATGTCAATTCTGAACGCTCATGGGATTGCTAACACAACCCTGCAGTTGAGTTTCCCCTTCTTTGAACTTTTGCTATGCACTCCATTTTGGGCAATGTGGACGAAAAGCTATTTTTCTCAGATTTGTTCTTTTGATTTCTCTTCAGAGAGATTCATGAAAACACATGGTTTTCCTGATTCTCCTTTCCAGATAGAACATGAATCACAATAGCCCTCATAGCAATTCCTAAAATGAGGCCTCTCTGTGAGGGTGCATCAAAACAGGTGAGTGTCCTACACTGTATTGAGAAGTCAATTATGAACTCTCATGGGATTGCTAACACAACGCTGCAATTGAGTTTCCCCTTCTTTGTACTTTTGCTATGCACTCCATTTTGGGCAATGTGGACGAAAAGCTATTTTTCTCAGATTTGTTCTTTTGATTTCTCTTCAGAGAGATTCATGAAAACACATGGTTTTCCTGGTTCTCCTTTCCAGATAGAACATGAATCACAATAGCCCTCATAGCAATTCCTAAAATGAGGCCTCTCTGTGAGGGTGCATCAAAATAGGTGAATGTCCTACACTGTATTGAGAAGTCAATTATGAACTCTCATGGGATTGCTAACACAACGGTGTAGGTGAGTTTCCCCTTCTTTGTACTTTTCCTATGCACTCCGTTTTGGGTAATGTGGCCGAAAAGCAATTTTTCTCAGATATGTTCTTTTGATTTCTCTTCAGAGAGATTCATGAAAACACATGGTTTTCCTGATACTCCTTTCCAGATAGAACATGAATCACAATAGCCCTCATAGCAATTCCTAACATGAGGCCTCTCTGTGAGGGTGCATCAAAACAGGTGAGTGTCCTAGACTGTATTGAGATGTCAATTCTGAACGCTCATGGGATTGCTAACACAACGGTGTAGGTGAGTTTCCCCTTCTTTGTACTTTTGCTATGCACTCCATTTTGGGCAATGTGGACGAAAAGCTATTTTTCTCAGATTTGTTCTTTTGATTTCTCTTCAGAGAGATTCATGAAAACACATGGTTTTCCTGGTTCTCCTTTCCAGATAGAACATGAATCACAATAGCCCTCATAGCAATTCCTAAAATGAGGCCTCTCTGTGAGGGTGCATCAAAATAGGTGAATGTCCTACACTGTATTGAGAAGTCAATTATGAACTCTCATGGGATTGCTAACACAACGGTGTAGGTGAGTTTCCCCTTCTTTGTACTTTTCCTATGCACTCCGTTTTGGGTAATGTGGCCGAAAAGCAATTTTTCTCAGATATATTCTTTTGATTTCTCTTCAGAGAGATTCATGAAAACACATGGTTTTCCTGATACTCCTTTCCAGATAGAACATGAATCACAATAGCCCTCATAGCAATTCCTAACATGAGGCCTCTCTGTGAGGGTGCATCAAAACAGGTGAGTGTCCTAGACTGTATTGAGATGTCAATTCTGAACGCTCATGGGATTGCTAACACAACGCTGCAGTTGAGTTTCCCCTTCTTTGTACTTTTGCTATGCACTCCATTTTGGGCAATGTGGACGAAAAGCTATTTTTCTCTGATTTGTTCTTTTGATTTCTCTTCAGAGAGATTCATGAAAACACATGGTTTTCCTGGTTCTCCTTTCCAGATAGAACATGAATCACAATAGCCCTAATAGCAATTCCTAACATGAGGCTTCTCTGTGAGGGTGCATCAAACTAGGTGACTGTCCTAGACTGTATTGAGATATCAATTCTGAACTCTCATGGGATTGCTAACACAACGCTGCAGTTGAGTTTCCCCTTCTTTGTACTTTTGCTATGCACTCCATTTTGGGCAATGTGGACGAAAAGCTATTTTTCTCAGATTTGTTCTTTTGATTTCTCTTCAGAGAGATTCATGAAAACACATGATTTTCCTGGTTCTCCTTTCCAGATAGAACATGAATCACAATAGCCCTCATAGCAATTCCTAACATGAGGCCTCTCTGTGAGGGTGCATCAAAACAGGTGAGTGTCCTAGACTGTATTGAGATGTCAATTCTGAACGCTCATGGGATTGCTAACACAACCCTGCAGTTGAGTTTCCCCTTCTTTGTACTTTTGCTATGCACTCCATTTTGGGCAATGTGGACGAAAAGCTATTTTTCTCAGATTTGTTCTTTTGATTTATCTTCAGAGAGATTCATGAAAACACATGGTTTTCCTGGTTCTCCTTTCCAGATAGAACATGAATCACAATAGCCCTCATAGCAATTCCTAAAATGAGGCCTCTCTGTGAGGGTGCATCAAAATAGGTGAATGTCCTACACTGTATTGAGAAGTCAATTATGAACTCTCATGGGATTGCTAACACAACGGTGTAGGTGAGTTTCCCCTTCTTTGTACTTTTCCTATGCACTCCGTTTTGGGTAATGTGGCCGAAAAGCAATTTTTCTCAGATATGTTCTTTTGATTTCTCTTCAGAGAGATTCATGAAAACACATGGTTTTCCTGATACTCCTTTCCAGATAGAACATGAATCACAATAGCCCTCATAGCAATTCCTAACATGAGGCCTCTCTGTGAGGGTGCATCAAAACAGGTGAGTGTCCTAGACTGTATTGAGATGTCAATTCTGAACGCTCATGGGATTGCTAACACAACGCTGCAGTTGAGTTTCCCCTTCTTTGTACTTTTGCTATGCACTCCATTTTGGGCAATGTGGACGAAAAGCTATTTTTCTCAGATTTGTTCTTTTGATTTCTCTTCAGAGAGATTCATGAAAACACATGGTTTTCCTGGTTCTCCTTTCCAGATAGAACATGAATCACAATAGCCCTCATAGCAATTCCTAAAATGAGGCCTCTCTGTGAGGGTGCATCAAAATAGGTGAATGTCCTACACTGTATTGAGAAGTCAATTATGAACTCTCATGGGATTGCTAACACAACGGTGTAGGTGAGTTTCCCCTTCTTTGTACTTTTCCTATGCACTCCGTTTTGGGTAATGTGGCCGAAAAGCAATTTTTCTCAGATATGTTCTTTTGATTTCTCTTCAGAGAGATTCATGAAAACACATGGTTTTCCTGATACTCCTTTCCAGATAGAACATGAATCACAATAGCCCTCATAGCAATTCCTAACATGAGGCCTCTCTGTGAGGGTGCATCAAAACAGGTGAGTGTCCTAGACTGTATTGAGATGTCAATTCTGAACGCTCATGGGATTGCTAACACAACGCTGCAGTTGAGTTTCCCCTTCTTTGTACTTTTGCTATGCACTCCATTTTGGGCAATGTGGACGAAAAGCTATTTTTCTCTGATTTGTTCTTTTGATTTCTCTTCAGAGAGATTCATGAAAACACATGGTTTTCCTGGTTCTCCTTTCCAGATAGAACATGAATCACAATAGCCCTAATAGCAATTCCTAACATGAGGCTTCTCTGTGAGGGTGCATCAAACTAGGTGACTGTCCTAGACTGTATTGAGATATCAATTCTGAACTCTCATGGGATTGCTAACACAACGCTGCAGTTGAGTTTCCCCTTCTTTGTACTTTTGCTATGCACTCCATTTTGGGCAATGTGGACGAAAAGCTATTTTTCTCAGATTTGTTCTTTTGATTTCTCTTCAGAGAGATTCATGAAAACACATGATTTTCCTGGTTCTCCTTTCCAGATAGAACATGAATCACAATAGCCCTCATAGCAATTCCTAACATGAGGCCTCTCTGTGAGGGTGCATCAAAACAGGTGAGTGTCCTAGACTGTATTGAGATGTCAATTCTGAACGCTCATGGGATTGCTAACACAACCCTGCAGTTGAGTTTCCCCTTCTTTGTACTTTTGCTATGCACTCCATTTTGGGCAATGTGGACGAAAAGCTATTTTTCTCAGATTTGTTCTTTTGATTTCTCTTCAGAGAGATTCATGAAAACACATGGTTTTCCTGGTTCTCCTTTCCAGATAGAACATGAATCACAATAGCCCTCATAGCAATTCCTAACATGAGGCCTCTCTGTGAGGGTGCATCAAAACAGGTGAGTGTCCTAGACTGTATTGAGATGTCAATTATGAACTCTCATGGGATTGCTAACACAACGCTGTAGTTGAGTTTCCCCTTCTTTGTACTTTTGCTATGCACTCCATTTTGGGCAATGTGGACGAAAAGCTATTTTTCTCAGATTTGTTCTTTTGATTTCTCTTCAGAGAGATTCATGAAAACACATGATTTTCCTGGTTCTCCTTTCCAGATAGAACATGAATCACAATAGCCCTCATAGCAATTCCTAACATGAGGCCTCTCTGTGAGGGTGCATCAAAACAGGTGAGTGTCCTAGACTGTATTGAGATGTCAATTCTGAACGCTCATGGGATTGCTAACACAACGCTGCAGTTGAGTTTCCCCTTCTTTGTACTTTTGCTATGCACTCCATTTTGGGCAATGTGGACGAAAAGCTATTTTTCTCAGATTTGTTCTTTTGATTTCTCTTCAGAGAGATTCATGAAAACACATGGTTTTCCTGGTTCTCCTTTCCAGATAGAACATGAATCACAATAGCCCTAATAGCAATTCCTAACATGAGGCCTCTCTGTGAGGGTGCATCAAAACAGGTGAGTGTCCTAGACTGTATTGAGATGTCAATTCTGAACGCTCATGGGATTGCTAACACAACCCTGCAGTTGAGTTTCCCCTTCTTTGTACTTTTGCTATGCACTCCATTTTGGGCAATGTGGACGAAAAGCTATTTTTCTCAGATTTGTTCTTTTGATTTCTCTTCAGAGAGATTCATGAAAACACATGGTTTTCCTGGTTCTCCTTTCCAGATAGAACATGAATCACAATAGCCCTCATAGCAATTCCTAAAATGAGGCCTCTCTGTGAGGGTGCATCAAAATAGGTGAATGTCCTACACTGTATTGAGAAGTCAATTATGAACTCTCATGGGATTGCTAACACAACGGTGTAGGTGAGTTTCCCCTTCTTTGTACTTTTCCTATGCACTCCGTTTTGGGTAATGTGGCCGAAAAGCAATTTTTCTCAGATATGTTCTTTTGATTTCTCTTCAGAGAGATTCATGAAAACACATGGTTTTCCTGATACTCCTTTCCAGATAGAACATGAATCACAATAGCCCTCATAGCAATTCCTAACATGAGGCCTCTCTGTGAGGGTGCATCAAAACAGGTGAGTGTCCTAGACTGTATTGAGATGTCAATTCTGAACGCTCATGGGATTGCTAACACAACGCTGCAGTTGAGTTTCCCCTTCTTTGTACTTTTGCTATGCACTCCATTTTGGGCAATGTGGACGAAAAGCTATTTTTCTCAGATTTGTTCTTTTGATTTCTCTTCAGAGAGATTCATGAAAACACATGGTATTCCTGATTCTCCTTTCTAGATACAACATGAATCACAATAGCCCTCATAGCAATTCCTAACATGAGGCCTCTCTGTGAGGGTGCATCAAAACAGGTGAGTGTCCTAGACTGTATTGAGATGTCAATTCTGAACGCTCATGGGATTGCTAACACAACGCTGTAGTTGAGTTTCCCCTTCTTTGTACTTTTGCTATGCAATCCATTTTGGGCAATGTGGACGAAAAGCTATTTTTCTCAGATTTGTTCTTTTGATTTCTCTTCAGAGAGATTCATGAAAACACATGATTTTCCTGGTTCTCCTTTCCAGATAGAACATGAATCACAATAGCCCTCATAGCAATTCCTAACATGAGGCCTCTCTGTGAGGGTGCATCAAAATTGGTGAATGTCCTAGACTGTATTGAGATGTCAATTCTGAACGCTCATGGGATTGCTAACACAACCCTGCAGTTGAGTTTCCCCTTCTTTGTACTTTTGCTATGCACTCCATTTTGGGCAATGTGGACGAAAAGCTATTTTTCTCAGATTTGTTCTTTTGATTTCTCTTCAGAGAGATTCATGAAAACACATGGTTTTCCTGATTCTCCTTTCCAGATAGAACATGAATCACAATAGCCCTCATAGCAATTCCTAACATGAGGCCTCTCTGTGAGGGTGCATCAAAACAGGTGAGTGTCCTAGACTGTATTGAGATGTCAATTCTGAACGCTCATGGGATTGCTAACACAACGCTGCAGTTGAGTTTCCCCTTCTTTGTACTTTTGCTATGCACTCCATTTTGGGCAATGTGGACGAAAAGCTATTTTTCTCAGATTTGTTCTTTTGATTTCTCTTCAGAGAGATTCATGAAAACACATGGTTTTCCTGGTTCTCCTTTCCAGATAGAACATGAATCACAATAGCCCTAATAGCAATTCCTAACATGAGGCTTCTCTGTGAGGGTGCATCAAAACAGGTGAGTGTCCTAGACTGTATTGAGATGTCAATTCTGAACGCTCATGGGATTGCTAACACAACGCTGCAGTTGAGTTTCCCCTTCTTTGTACTTTTGCTATGCACTCCATTTTGGGCAATGTGGACGAAAAGCTATTTTTCTCAGATTTGTTCTTTTGATTTCTCTTCAGAGAGATTCATGAAAACACATGATTTTCCTGGTTCTCCTTTCCAGATAGAACATGAATCACAATAGCCCTCATAGCAGTTCCTAACATGCCTCTCTGTGAGGGTGCATCAAAACAGGTGAGTGTCCTAGACTGTATTGAGATGTCAATTCTGAACGCTCATGGGATTGCTAACACAACCCTGCAGTTGAGTTTCCCCTTCTTTGAACTTTTGCTATGCACTCCATTTTGGGCAATGTGGACGAAAAGCTATTTTTCTCAGATTTGTTCTTTTGATTTCTCTTCAGAGAGATTCATGAAAACACATGGTTTTCCTGATTCTCCTTTCCAGATAGAACATGAATCACAATAGCCCTCATAGCAATTCCTAAAATGAGGCTTCTCTGTGAGGGTGCATCAAAATAGGTGAATGTCCTACACTGTATTGAGAAGTCAATTATGAACTCTCATGGGATTGCTAACACAACGGTGTAGGTGAGTTTCCCCTTCTTTGTACTTTTCCTATGCACTCCGTTTTGGGTAATGTGGCCGAAAAGCAATTTTTCTCAGATATGTTCTTTTGATTTCTCTTCAGAGAGATTCATGAAAACACATGGTTTTCCTGATACTCCTTTCCAGATAGAACATGAATCACAATAGCCCTCATAGCAATTCCTAAAATGAGGCCTCTCTGTGAGGGTGCATCAAAATAGGTGAATGTCCTACACTGTATTGAGAAGTCAATTATGAACTCTCATGGGATTGCTAACACAACGGTGTAGGTGAGTTTCCCCTTCTTTGTACTTTTCCTATGCACTCCGTTTTGGGTAATGTGGCCGAAAAGCAATTTTTCTCAGATATGTTCTTTTGATTTCTCTTCAGAGAGATTCATGAAAACACATGGTTTTCCTGATACTCCTTTCCAGATAGAACATGAATCACAATAGCCCTCATAGCAATTCCTAACATGAGGCCTCTCTGTGAGGGTGCATCAAAACAGGTGAGTGTCCTAGACTGTATTGAGATGTCAATTCTGAACGCTCATGGGATTGCTAACACAACGCTGCAGTTGAGTTTCCCCTTCTTTGTACTTTTGCTATGCACTCCATTTTGGGCAATGTGGACGAAAAGCTATTTTTCTCTGATTTGTTCTTTTGATTTCTCTTCAGAGAGATTCATGAAAACACATGGTTTTCCTGATTCTCCTTTCCAGATAGAACATGAATCACAATAGCCCTCATAGCAATTCCTAACATGAGGCCTCTCTGTGAGGGTGCATCAAAACAGGTGAGTGTCCTAGACTGTATTGAGATGTCAATTATGAACTCTCATGGGATTGCTAACACAACGCTGTAGTTGAGTTTCCCCTTCTTTGTACTTTTGCTATGCACTCCATTTTGGGCAATGTGGACGAAAAGCTATTTTTCTCAGATTTGTTCTTTTGATTTCTCTTCAGAGAGATTCATGAAAACACATGATTTTCCTGGTTCTCCTTTCCAGATAGAACATGAATCACAATAGCCCTCATAGCAATTCCTAACATGAGGCCTCTCTGTGAGGGTGCATCAAAACAGGTGAGTGTCCTAGACTGTATTGAGATGTCAATTCTGAACGCTCATGGGATTGCTAACACAACGCTGCAGTTGAGTTTCCCCTTCTTTGTACTTTTGCTATGCACTCCATTTTGGGCAATGTGGACGAAAAGCTATTTTTCTCAGATTTGTTCTTTTGATTTCTCTTCAGAGAGATTCATGAAAACACATGGTTTTCCTGGTTCTCCTTTCCAGATAGAACATGAATCACAATAGCCCTAATAGCAATTCCTAACATGAGCCTTCTCTGTGAGGGTGCATCAAACTAGGTGACTGTCCTAGACTGTATTGAGATATCAATTCTGAACTCTCATGGGATTGCTAACACAACGCTGCAGTTGAGTTTCCCCTTCTTTGTACTTTTGCTATGCACTCCATTTTGGGCAATGTGGACGAAAAGCTATTTTTCTCAGATTTGTTCTTTTGATTTCTCTTCAGAGAGATTCATGAAAACACATGGTTTTCCTGGTTCTCCTTTCCAGATAGAACATGAATCACAATAGCCCTCATAGCAATTCCTAAAATGAGGCCTCTCTGTGAGGGTGCATCAAAATAGGTGAATGTCCTACACTGTATTGAGAAGTCAATTATGAACTCTCATGGGATTGCTAACACAACGGTGTAGGTGAGTTTCCCCTTCTTTGTACTTTTCCTATGCACTCCGTTTTGGGTAATGTGGCCGAAAAGCAATTTTTCTCAGATATGTTCTTTTGATTTCTCTTCAGAGAGATTCATGAAAACACATGGTTTTCCTGATACTCCTTTCCAGATAGAACATGAATCACAATAGCCCTCATAGCAATTCCTAACATGAGGCCTCTCTGTGAGGGTGCATCAAAACAGGTGAGTGTCCTAGACTGTATTGAGATGTCAATTCTGAACGCTCATGGGATTGCTAACACAATGCTGCAGTTGAGTTTCCCCTTCTTTGTACTTTTGCTATGCACTCCATTTTGGGCAATGTGGACGAAAAGCTATTTTTCTCAGATTTGTTCTTTTGATTTCTCTTCAGAGAGATTCATGAAAACACATGGTATTCCTGATTCTCCTTTCTAGATACAACATGAATCACAATAGCCCTCATAGCAATTCCTAACATGAGGCCTCTCTGTGAGGGTGCATCAAAACAGGTGAGTGTCCTAGACTGTATTGAGATGTCAATTCTGAACGCTCATGGGATTGCTAACACAACGCTGTAGTTGAGTTTCCCCTTCTTTGTACTTTTGCTATGCAATCCATTTTGGGCAATGTGGACGAAAAGCTATTTTTCTCAGATTTGTTCTTTTGATTTCTCTTCAGAGAGATTCATGAAAACACATGATTTTCCTGGTTCTCCTTTCCAGATAGAACATGAATCACAATAGCCCTCATAGCAATTCCTAACATGAGGCCTCTCTGTGAGGGTGCATCAAAATTGGTGAATGTCCTAGACTGTATTGAGATGTCAATTCTGAACGCTCATGGGATTGCTAACACAACCCTGCAGTTGAGTTTCCCCTTCTTTGTACTTTTGCTATGCACTCCATTTTGGGCAATGTGGACGAAAAGCTATTTTTCTCTGATTTGTTCTTTTGATTTCTCTTCAGAGAGATTCATGAAAACACATGGTTTTCCTGATTCTCCTTTCCAGATAGAACATGAATCACAATAGCCCTCATAGCAATTCCTAACATGAGGCCTCTCTGTGAGGGTGCATCAAAACAGGTGAGTGTCCTAGACTGTATTGAGATGTCAATTCTGAACGCTCATGGGATTGCTAACACAACGCTGCAGTTGAGTTTCCCCTTCTTTGTACTTTTGCTATGCACTCCATTTTGGGCAATGTGGACGAAAAGCTATTTTTCTCAGATTTGTTCTTTTGATTTCTCTTCAGAGAGATTCATGAAAACACATGGTTTTCCTGGTTCTCCTTTCCAGATAGAACATGAATCACAATAGCCCTAATAGCAATTCCTAACATGAGGCTTCTCTGTGAGGGTGCATCAAAACAGGTGAGTGTCCTAGACTGTATTGAGATGTCAATTCTGAACGCTCATGGGATTGCTAACACAACGCTGCAGTTGAGTTTCCCCTTCTTTGTACTTTTGCTATGCACTCCATTTTGGGCAATGTGGACGAAAAGCTATTTTTCTCAGATTTGTTCTTTTGATTTCTCTTCAGAGAGATTCATGAAAACACATGATTTTCCTGGTTCTCCTTTCCAGATAGAACATGAATCACAATAGCCCTCATAGCAGTTCCTAACATGCCTCTCTGTGAGGGTGCATCAAAACAGGTGAGTGTCCTAGACTGTATTGAGATGTCAATTCTGAACGCTCATGGGATTGCTAACACAACCCTGCAGTTGAGTTTCCCCTTCTTTGAACTTTTGCTATGCACTCCATTTTGGGCAATGTGGACGAAAAGCTATTTTTCTCAGATTTGTTCTTTTGATTTCTCTTCAGAGAGATTCATGAAAACACATGGTTTTCCTGATTCTCCTTTCCAGATAGAACATGAATCACAATAGCCCTCATAGCAATTCCTAAAATGAGGCCTCTCTGTGAGGGTGCATCAAAATAGGTGAATGTCCTACACTGTATTGAGAAGTCAATTATGAACTCTCATGGGATTGCTAACACAACGGTGTAGGTGAGTTTCCCCTTCTTTGTACTTTTCCTATGCACTCCGTTTTGGGTAATGTGGCCGAAAAGCAATTTTTCTCAGATATGTTCTTTTGATTTCTCTTCAGAGAGATTCATGAAAACACAAGGTTTTCCTGATACTCCTTTCCAGATAGAACATGAATCACAATAGCCCTCATAGCAATTCCTAACATGAGGCCTCTCTGTGAGGGTGCATCAAAACAGGTGAGTGTCCTAGACTGTATTGAGATGTCAATTCTGAACGCTCATGGGATTGCTAACACAACGCTGCAGTTGAATTTCCCCTTCTTTGTACTTTTGCTATGCACTCCATTTTGGGCAATGTGGACGAAAAGCTATTTTTCTCAGATTTGTTCTTTTGATTTCTCTTCAGAGAGATTCATGAAAACACATGGTTTTCCTGGTTCTCCTTTCCAGATAGAACATGAATCACAATAGCCCTCATAGCAATTCCTAAAATGAGGCCTCTCTGTGAGGGTGCATCAAAATAGGTGAATGTCCTACACTGTATTGAGAAGTCAATTATGAACTCTCATGCGATTGCTAACACAACGGTGTAGGTGAGTTTCCCCTTCTTTGTACTTTTCCTATGCACTCCGTTTTGGGTAATGTGGCCGAAAAGCAATTTTTCTCAGATATGTTCTTTTGATTTCTCTTCAGAGAGATTCATGAAAACACATGGTTTTCCTGATACTCCTTTCCAGATAGAACATGAATCACAATAGCCCTCATAGCAATTCCTAACATGAGGCCTCTCTGTGAGGGTGCATCAAAACAGGTGAGTGTCCTAGACTGTATTGAGATGTCAATTCTGAACGCTCATGGGATTGCTAACACAACGCTGCAGTTGAGTTTCCCCTTCTTTGTACTTTTGCTATGCACTCCATTTTGGGCAATGTGGACGAAAAGCTATTTTTCTCTGATTTGTTCTTTTGATTTCTCTTCAGAGAGATTCATGAAAACACATGGTTTTCCTGATTCTCCTTTCCAGATAGAACATGAATCACAATAGCCCTCATAGCAATTCCTAACATGAGGCCTCTCTGTGAGGGTGCATCAAAACAGGTGAGTGTCCTAGACTGTATTGAGATGTCAATTATGAACTCTCATGGGATTGCTAACACAACGCTGTAGTTGAGTTTCCCCTTCTTTGTACTTTTGCTATGCACTCCATTTTGGGCAATGTGGACGAAAAGCTATTTTTCTCAGATTTGTTCTTTTGATTTCTCTTCAGAGAGATTCATGAAAACACATGATTTTCCTGGTTCTCCTTTCCAGATAGAACATGAATCACAATAGCCCTCATAGCAATTCCTAACATGAGGCCTCTCTGTGAGGGTGCATCAAAACAGGTGAGTGTCCTAGACTGTATTGAGATGTCAATTCTGAACGCTCATGGGATTGCTAACACAACGCTGCAGTTGAGTTTCCCCTTCTTTGTACTTTTGCTATGCACTCCATTTTGGGCAATGTGGACGAAAAGCTATTTTTCTCAGATTTGTTCTTTTGATTTCTCTTCAGAGAGATTCATGAAAACACATGGTTTTCCTGGTTCTCCTTTCCAGATAGAACATGAATCACAATAGCCCTAATAGCAATTCCTAACATGAGGCTTCTCTGTGAGGGTGCATCAAACTAGGTGACTGTCCTAGACTGTATTGAGATATCAATTCTGAACTCTCATGGGATTGCTAACACAACGCTGCAGTTGAGTTTCCCCTTCTTTGTACTTTTGCTATGCACTCCATTTTGGGCAATGTGGACGAAAAGCTATTTTTCTCAGATTTGTTCTTTTGATTTCTCTTCAGAGAGATTCATGAAAACACATGGTTTTCCTGGTTCTCCTTTCCAGATAGAACATGAATCACAATAGCCCTCATAGCAATTCCTAAAATGAGGCCTCTCTGTGAGGGTGCATCAAAATAGGTGAATGTCCTACACTGTATTGAGAAGTCAATTATGAACTCTCATGGGATTGCTAACACAACGGTGTAGGTGAGTTTCCCCTTCTTTGTACTTTTCCTATGCACTCCGTTTTGGGTAATGTGGCCGAAAAGCAATTTTTCTCAGATATGTTCTTTTGATTTCTCTTCAGAGAGATTCATGAAAACACATGGTTTTCCTGATACTCCTTTCCAGATAGAACATGAATCACAATAGCCCTCATAGCAATTCCTAACATGAGGCCTCTCTGTGAGGGTGCATCAAAACAGGTGAGTGTCCTAGACTGTATTGAGATGTCAATTCTGAACGCTCATGGGATTGCTAACACAATGCTGCAGTTGAGTTTCCCCTTCTTTGTACTTTTGCTATGCACTCCATTTTGGGCAATGTGGACGAAAAGCTATTTTTCTCAGATTTGTTCTTTTGATTTCTCTTCAGAGAGATTCATGAAAACACATGGTATTCCTGATTCTCCTTTCTAGATACAACATGAATCACAATAGCCCTCATAGCAATTCCTAACATGAGGCCTCTCTGTGAGGGTGCATCAAAACAGGTGAGTGTCCTAGACTGTATTGAGATGTCAATTCTGAACGCTCATGGGATTGCTAACACAACGCTGTAGTTGAGTTTCCCCTTCTTTGTACTTTTGCTATGCAATCCATTTTGGGCAATGTGGACGAAAAGCTATTTTTCTCAGATTTGTTCTTTTGATTTCTCTTCAGAGAGATTCATGAAAACACATGATTTTCCTGGTTCTCCTTTCCAGATAGAACATGAATCACAATAGCCCTCATAGCAATTCCTAACATGAGGCCTCTCTGTGAGGGTGCATCAAAATTGGTGAATGTCCTAGACTGTATTGAGATGTCAATTCTGAACGCTCATGGGATTGCTAACACAACCCTGCAGTTGAGTTTCCCCTTCTTTGTACTTTTGCTATGCACTCCATTTTGGGCAATGTGGACGAAAAGCTATTTTTCTCTGATTTGTTCTTTTGATTTCTCTTCAGAGAGATTCATGAAAACACATGGTTTTCCTGATTCTCCTTTCCAGATAGAACATGAATCACAATAGCCCTCATAGCAATTCCTAACATGAGGCCTCTCTGTGAGGGTGCATCAAAACAGGTGAGTGTCCTAGACTGTATTGAGATGTCAATTCTGAACGCTCATGGGATTGCTAACACAACGCTGCAGTTGAGTTTCCCCTTCTTTGTACTTTTGCTATGCACTCCATTTTGGGCAATGTGGACGAAAAGCTATTTTTCTCAGATTTGTTCTTTTGATTTCTCTTCAGAGAGATTCATGAAAACACATGGTTTTCCTGGTTCTCCTTTCCAGATAGAACATGAATCACAATAGCCCTAATAGCAATTCCTAACATGAGGCTTCTCTGTGAGGGTGCATCAAAACAGGTGAGTGTCCTAGACTGTATTGAGATGTCAATTCTGAACGCTCATGGGATTGCTAACACAACGCTGCAGTTGAGTTTCCCCTTCTTTGTACTTTTGCTATGCACTCCATTTTGGGCAATGTGGACGAAAAGCTATTTTTCTCAGATTTGTTCTTTTGATTTCTCTTCAGAGAGATTCATGAAAACACATGATTTTCCTGGTTCTCCTTTCCAGATAGAACATGAATCACAATAGCCCTCATAGCAGTTCCTAACATGCCTCTCTGTGAGGGTGCATCAAAACAGGTGAGTGTCCTAGACTGTATTGAGATGTCAATTCTGAACGCTCATGGGATTGCTAACACAACCCTGCAGTTGAGTTTCCCCTTCTTTGAACTTTTGCTATGCACTCCATTTTGGGCAATGTGGACGAAAAGCTATTTTTCTCAGATTTGTTCTTTTGATTTCTCTTCAGAGAGATTCATGAAAACACATGGTTTTCCTGATTCTCCTTTCCAGATAGAACATGAATCACAATAGCCCTCATAGCAATTCCTAAAATGAGGCCTCTCTGTGAGGGTGCATCAAAATAGGTGAATGTCCTACACTGTATTGAGAAGTCAATTATGAACTCTCATGGGATTGCTAACACAACGGTGTAGGTGAGTTTCCCCTTCTTTGTACTTTTCCTATGCACTCCGTTTTGGGTAATGTGGCCGAAAAGCAATTTTTCTCAGATATGTTCTTTTGATTTCTCTTCAGAGAGATTCATGAAAACACATGGTTTTCCTGATACTCCTTTCCAGATAGAACATGAATCACAATAGCCCTCATAGCAATTCCTAACATGAGGCCTCTCTGTGAGGGTGGATCAAAACAGGTGTGTGTCCTCGACTTTATTGAGAAGTCAATCTGAACTCTCATGGGATTGCTAACACAACGCTGCAGTTGAGTTTCCCCTTCTTTGTACTTTTGCTATGCACTCCATTTTGGGCAATGTGGACGAAAAGCTATTTTTCTCAGATTTGTTCTTTTGATTTCTCTTCAGAGAGATTCATGAAAACACATGGTTTTCCTGGTTCTCCTTTCCAGATAGAACATGAATCACAATAGCCCTAATAGCAATTCCTAACATGAGGCTTCTCTGTGAGGGTGCATCAAACTAGGTGACTGTCCTAGACTGTATTGAGATATCAATTCTGAACTCTCATGGGATTGCTAACACAACGCTGGAGTTGAGTTTCCCCTTCTTTGTACTTTTGCTATGCACTCCATTTTGGGCAATGTGGACGAAAAGCTATTTTTCTCAGATTTGTTCTTTTGATTTCTCTTCAGAGAGATTCATGAAAACACATGATTTTCCTGGTTCTCCTTTCCAGATAGAACATGAATCACAATAGCCCTCATAGCAGTTCCTAACATGAGGCCTCTCTGTGAGGGTGCATCAAAACAGGTGAGTGTCCTAGACTGTATTGAGATGTCAATTCTGAACGCTCATGGGATTGCTAACACAACCCTGCAGTTGAGTTTCCCCTTCTTTGAACTTTTGCTATGCACTCCATTTTGGGCAATGTGGACGAAAAGCTATTTTTCTCAGATTTGTTCTTTTGATTTCTCTTCAGAGAGATTCATGAAAACACATGGTTTTCCTGATTCTCCTTTCCAGATAGAACATGAATCACAATAGCCCTCATAGCAATTCCTAAAATGAGGCCTCTCTGTGAGGGTGCATCAAAATAGGTGAATGTCCTACACTGTATTGAGAAGTCAATTATGAACTCTCATGGGATTGCTAACACAACGGTGTAGGTGAGTTTCCCCTTCTTTGTACTTTTCCTATGCACTCCGTTTTGGGTAATGTGGCCGAAAAGCAATTTTTCTCAGATATGTTCTTTTGATTTCTCTTCAGAGAGATTCATGAAAACACAAGGTTTTCCTGATACTCCTTTCCAGATAGAACATGAATCACAATAGCCCTCATAGCAATTCCTAACATGAGGCCTCTCTGTGAGGGTGCATCAAAACAGGTGAGTGTCCTAGACTGTATTGAGATGTCAATTCTGAACGCTCATGGGATTGCTAACACAACGCTGCAGTTGAGTTTCCCCTTCTTTGTACTTTTGCTATGCACTCCATTTTGGGCAATGTGGACGAAAAGCTATTTTTCTCAGATTTGTTCTTTTGATTTCTCTTCAGAGAGATTCATGAAAACACATGGTTTTCCTGGTTCTCCTTTCCAGATAGAACATGAATCACAATAGCCCTCATAGCAATTCCTAAAATGAGGCCTCTCTGTGAGGGTGCATCAAAATAGGTGAATGTCCTACACTGTATTGAGAAGTCAATTATGAACTCTCATGCGATTGCTAACACAACGGTGTAGGTGAGTTTCCCCTTCTTTGTACTTTTCCTATGCACTCCGTTTTGGGTAATGTGGCCGAAAAGCAATTTTTCTCAGATATGTTCTTTTGATTTCTCTTCAGAGAGATTCATGAAAACACATGGTTTTCCTGATACTCCTTTCCAGATAGAACATGAATCACAATAGCCCTCATAGCAATTCCTAACATGAGGCCTCTCTGTGAGGGTGGATCAAAACAGGTGTGTGTCCTCGACTTTATTGAGAAGTCAATCTGAACTCTCATGGGTTTGCTAACACAACGGTGTAGGTGAGTTTCCCCTTCTTTGTACTTTTGCTATGCACTCCATTTTGGGCAATGTGGACGAAAAGCTATCTTTCTCAGATTTGTTCTTTTGATTTCTCTTCAGAGAGATTCATGAAAACACATGGTCTTCCTGATTCTCCTTTCCAGATAGAACATGAATCACAATAGCCCTCATAGCAATTCCTAACATGAGGCCTCTCTGTGAGGGTGCATCAAAACAGGTGAGTGTCCTAGACTGTATTGAGATGTCAATTCTGAACGCTCATGGGATTGCTAACACAACGCTGCAGTTGAGTTTCCCCTTCTTTGTACTTTTGCTATGCACTCCATTTTGGGCAATGTGGACGAAAAGCTATTTTTCTCAGATTTGTTCTTTTGATTTCTCTTCAGAGAGATTCATGAAAACACATGGTTTTCCTGGTTCTCCTTTCCAGATAGAACATGAATCACAATAGCCCTAATAGCAATTCCTAACATGAGGCTTCTCTGTGAGGGTGCATCAAACTAGGTGAGTGTCCTAGACTGTATTGAGATATCAATTCTGAACTCTCATGGGATTGCTAA
The DNA here is from genome assembly GCA_023362775.1 of Charina bottae. Lineage (NCBI taxonomy): Eukaryota > Metazoa > Chordata > Lepidosauria > Squamata > Charinaidae > Charina > Charina bottae. Next base: position 2,188,428 of record JALMGJ010000028.1, on the reverse strand, counting down.
CACAACGCTGCAGTTGAGTTTCCCCTTCTTTGTACTTTTGCTATGCACTCCATTTTGGGCAATGTGGACGAAAAGCTATTTTTCTCAGATTTGTTCTTTTGATTTCTCTTCAGAGAGATTCATGAAAACACATGATTTTCCTGGTTCTCCTTTCCAGATAGAACATGAATCACAATAGCCCTCATAGCAGTTCCTAACATGAGGCCTCTCTGTGAGGGTGCATCAAAACAGGTGAGTGTCCTAGACTGTATTGAGATGTCAATTCTGAACGCTCATGGGATTGCTAACACAACCCTGCAGTTGAGTTTCCCCTTCTTTGAACTTTTGCTATGCACTCCATTTTGGGCAATGTGGACGAAAAGCTATTTTTCTCAGATTTGTTCTTTTGATTTCTCTTCAGAGAGATTCATGAAAACACATGGTTTTCCTGATTCTCCTTTCCAGATAGAACATGAATCACAATAGCCCTCATAGCAATTCCTAAAATGAGGCCTCTCTGTGAGGGTGCATCAAAACAGGTGAGTGTCCTAGACTGTATTGAGATGTCAATTCTGAACGCTCATGGGATTGCTAACACAACGCTGCAGTTGAGTTTCCCCTTCTTTGTACTTTTGCTATGCACTCCATTTTGGGCAATGTGGACGAAAAGCTATTTTTCTCAGATTTGTTCTTTTGATTTCTCTTCAGAGAGATTCATGAAAACACATGGTTTTCCTGGTTCTCCTTTCCAGATAGAACATGAATCACAATAGCCCTCATAGCAATTCCTAAAATGAGGCCTCTCTGTGAGGGTGCATCAAAATAGGTGAATGTCCTACACTGTATTGAGAAGTCAATTATGAACTCTCATGGGATTGCTAACACAACGGTGTAGGTGAGTTTCCCCTTCTTTGTACTTTTCCTATGCACTCCGTTTTGGGTAATGTGGCCGAAAAGCAATTTTTCTCAGATATGTTCTTTTGATTTCTCTTCAGAGAGATTCATGAAAACACATGGTTTTCCTGATACTCCTTTCCAGATAGAACATGAATCACAATAGCCCTCATAGCAATTCCTAACATGAGGCCTCTCTGTGAGGGTGCATCAAAACAGGTGAGTGTCCTAGACTGTATTGAGATGTCAATTCTGAACGCTCATGGGATTGCTAACACAACGCTGCAGTTGAGTTTCCCCTTCTTTGTACTTTTGCTATGCACTCCATTTTGGGCAATGTGGACGAAAAGCTATTTTTCTCAGATTTGTTATTTTGATTTCTCTTCAGAGAGATTCATGAAAACACATGGTTTTCCTGGTTCTCCTTTCCAGATAGAACATGAATCACAATAGCCCTCATAGCAATTCCTAAAATGAGGCCTCTCTGTGAGGGTGCATCAAAATAGGTGAATGTCCTACACTGTATTGAGAAGTCAATTATGAACTCTCATGGGATTGCTAACACAACGGTGTAGGTGAGTTTCCCCTTCTTTGTACTTTTCCTATGCACTCCGTTTTGGGTAATGTGGCCGAAAAGCAATTTTTCTCAGATATGTTCTTTTGATTTCTCTTCAGAGAGATTCATGAAAACACAAGGTTTTCCTGATACTCCTTTCCAGATAGAACATGAATCACAATAGCCCTCATAGCAATTCCTAACATGAGGCCTCTCTGTGAGGGTGCATCAAAACAGGTGAGTGTCCTAGACTGTATTGAGATGTCAATTCTGAACGCTCATGGGATTGCTAACACAACGCTGCAGTTGAGTTTCCCCTTCTTTGTACTTTTGCTATGCACTCCATTTTGGGCAATGTGGACGAAAAGCTATTTTTCTCAGATTTGTTCTTTTGATTTCTCTTCAGAGAGATTCATGAAAACACATGGTTTTCCTGGTTCTCCTTTCCAGATAGAACATGAATCACAATAGCCCTCATAGCAATTCCTAAAATGAGGCCTCTCTGTGAGGGTGCATCAAAATAGGTGAATGTCCTACACTGTATTGAGAAGTCAATTATGAACTCTCATGCGATTGCTAACACAACGGTGTAGGTGAGTTTCCCCTTCTTTGTACTTTTCCTATGCACTCCGTTTTGGGTAATGTGGCCGAAAAGCAATTTTTCTCAGATATGTTCTTTTGATTTCTCTTCAGAGAGATTCATGAAAACACATGGTTTTCCTGATACTCCTTTCCAGATAGAACATGAATCACAATAGCCCTCATAGCAATTCCTAACATGAGGCCTCTCTGTGAGGGTGGATCAAAACAGGTGTGTGTCCTCGACTTTATTGAGAAGTCAATCTGAACTCTCATGGGTTTGCTAACACAACGGTGTAGGTGAGTTTCCCCTTCTTTGTACTTTTGCTATGCACTCCATTTTGGGCAATGTGGACGAAAAGCTATCTTTCTCAGATTTGTTCTTTTGATTTCTCTTCAGAGAGATTCATGAAAACACATGGTCTTCCTGATTCTCCTTTCCAGATAGAACATGAATCACAATAGCCCTCATAGCAATTCCTAACATGAGGCCTCTCTGTGAGGGTGCATCAAAACAGGTGAGTGTCCTAGACTGTATTGAGATGTCAATTCTGAACGCTCATGGGATTGCTAACACAACGCTGCAGTTGAGTTTCCCCTTCTTTGTACTTTTGCTATGCACTCCATTTTGGGCAATGTGGACGAAAAGCTATTTTTCTCAGATTTGTTCTTTTGATTTCTCTTCAGAGAGATTCATGAAAACACATGGTTTTCCTGGTTCTCCTTTCCAGATAGAACATGAATCACAATAGCCCTAATAGCAATTCCTAACATGAGGCTTCTCTGTGAGGGTGCATCAAACTAGGTGACTGTCCTAGACTGTATTGAGATATCAATTCTGAACTCTCATGGGACTGCTAACACAACGCTGCAGTTGAGTTTCCCCTTCTTTGTACTTTTGCTATGCACTCCATTTTGGGCAATGTGGACGAAAAGCTATTTTTCTCAGATTTGTTCTTTTGATTTCTCTTCAGAGAGATTCATGAAAACACATGTTTTTCCTGATTCTCCTTTCCAGATAGAACATGAATCACAATAGCCCTCATAGCAATTCCTAACATGAGGCCTCTCTATGAGGGTGCATCAAAACAGGTGAGTGTCCTAGACTGTATTGAGATGTCAATTCTGGACGCTCATGGGACTACTAACACAACGCTGTAGGTGAGTTTCCCCTTCTTTGTACTTTTGCTATGCACTCCATTTTGGGCAAGGTGGACGAAAAGCTATTTTTCTCAGATTTGTTCTTTTGATTTCTCTTCAGAGAGATTCATGAAAACACATGGTTTTCCTGATTCTCCTTTCCAGATAGAACATGAATCACAATAGCCCTCATAGCAATTCCTAAAATGAGGCCTCTCTGTGAGGGTGCATCAAAATAGGTGAATGTCCTACACTGTATTGAGATGTCAATTATGAACTCTCATGGGATTGCTAACACAACGCTGTAGTTGAGTTTCCCCTTCTTTGAACTTTTGCTATGCACTCCATTTTGGGCAATGTGGCCGAATAGCGGTTTTTCTCAGATTTGTTCTTTTGATTTCTCTTCAGAGAGATTCATGAAAACACATGGTTTTCCTGATTCTCCTTTCCAGATAGAACATGAATCACAATAGCCCTCATAGCAATTCCTAACATGAGGCGTCTCTATGAGGGTGCATCAAAACAGGTGAGTGTCCTAGACTGTATTGAGATGTCAATTCTGAACGCTCATGGGATTGCTAACACAACGCTGTAGAGTTTCCCCTTCTTTGAACTTTTGCTATGCACTCCATTTTGGGCAATGTGGACGAAAAGCTATTTTTCTCAGATTTGTTCTTTTGATTTCTCTTCAGAGAGATTCATGAATACACATGGTTTTCCTGATTCTCCTTTCCAGATAGAACATGAATCACAATAGCCCTCATAGCAATTCCTAACATGAGGCCTCTCTGTGAGGGTGGATCAAAACAGGTGAGTGTCCTCGACTTTATTGAGAAGTCAATTATGAACTCTCATGGGTTTGCTAACACAACGGTGTAGGTGAGTTTCCCCTTCTTTGTACTTTTCCTATGCACTCCGTTTTGGGTAATGTGGACGAAAAGCTATTTTTCTCAGATTTGTTCTTTTGATTTCTCTTCAGAGAGATTCATGAAAACACATGGTTTTCCTGATTCTCCTTTCCAGATAGAACATGAATCACAATAGCCCTCATAGCAATTCCTAACGTGAGGCTTCTCTGTGATGGTGCATCAAACTAGGTGACTGTCCTAGACTGTATTGAGATATCAATTCTGAACTCTCATGGGACTGCTAACACAACGCTGCAGTTGAGTTTCCCCTTCTTTGTACTTTTGCTATGCACTCCATTTTGGGCAATGTGGACGAAAAGCTATTTTTCTCAGATTTGTTCTTTTGATTTCTCTTCAGAGAGATTCATGAAAACACATGTTTTTCCTGATTCTCCTTTCCAGATAGAACATGAATCACAATAGCCCTCATAGCAATTCCTAACATGAGGCCTCTCTATGAGGGTGCATCAAAACAGGTGAGTGTCCTAGACTGTATTGAGATGTCAATTCTGGACGCTCATGGGACTACTAACACAACGCTGTAGGTGAGTTTCCCCTTCTTTGTACTTTTGCTATGCACTCCATTTTGGGCAAGGTGGACGAAAAGCTATTTTTCTCAGATTTGTTCTTTTGATTTCTCTTCAGAGAGATTCATGAAAACACATGGTTTTCCTGATTCTCCTTTCCAGATAGAACATGAATCACAATAGCCCTCATAGCAATTCCTAACATGAGGCCTCTCTGTGAGGGTGCATCAAAATAGGTGAATGTCCTACACTGTATTGAGATGTCAATTATGAACTCTCATGGGATTGCTAACACAACGCTGTAGTTGAGTTTCCCCTTCTTTGAACTTTTGCTATGCACTCCATTTTGGGCAATGTGGCCGAATAGCGGTTTTTCTCAGATTTGTTCTTTTGATTTCTCTTCAGAGAGATTCATGAAAACACATGGTTTTCCTGATTCTCCTTTCCAGATAGAACATGAATCACAATAGCCCTCATAGCAATTCCTAACATGAGGCCTCTCTATGAGGGTGCATCAAAACAGGTGAGTGTCCTAGACTGTATTGAGATGTCAATTCTGAACGCTCATGGGATTGCTAACACAACGCTGTAGAGTTTCCCCTTCTTTGAACTTTTGCTATGCACTCCATTTTGGGCAATGTGGACGAAAAGCTATTTTTCTCAGATTTGTTCTTTTGATTTCTCTTCAGAGAGATTCATGAATACACATGGTTTTCCTGATTCTCCTTTCCAGATAGAACATGAATCACAATAGCCCTCATAGCAATTCCTAACATGAGGCCTCTCTGTGAGGGTGGATCAAAACAGGTGAGTGTCCTCGACTTTATTGAGAAGTCAATTATGAACTCTCATGGGTTTGCTAACACAACGGTGTAGGTGAGTTTCCCCTTCTTTGTACTTTTCCTATGCACTCCGTTTTGGGTAATGTGGACGAAAAGCTATTTTTCTCAGATTTGTTCTTTTGATTTCTCTTCAGAGAGATTCATGAAAACACATGGTTTTCCTGATTCTCCTTTCCAGATAGAACATGAATCACAATAGCCCTCATAGCAATTCCTAACGTGAGGCTTCTCTGTGATGGTGCATCAAACTAGGTGACTGTCCTAGACTGTATTGAGATATCAATTCTGAACTCTCATGGGACTGCTAACACAACGCTGCAGTTGAGTTTCCCCTTCTTTGTACTTTTGCTATGCACTCCATTTTGGGCAATGTGGACGAAAAGCTATTTTTCTCAGATTTGTTCTTTTGATTTCTCTTCAGAGAGATTCATGAAAACACATGTTTTTCCTGATTCTCCTTTCCAGATAGAACATGAATCACAATAGCCCTCATAGCAATTCCTAACATGAGGCCTCTCTATGAGGGTGCATCAAAACAGGTGAGTGTCCTAGACTGTATTGAGATGTCAATTCTGGACGCTCATGGGACTACTAACACAACGCTGTAGGTGAGTTTCCCCTTCTTTGTACTTTTGCTATGCACTCCATTTTGGGCAAGGTGGACGAAAAGCTATTTTTCTCAGATTTGTTCTTTTGATTTCTCTTCAGAGAGATTCATGAAAACACATGGTTTTCCTGATACTCCTTTCCAGATAGAACATGAATCACAATAGCCCTCATAGCAATTCCTAACATGAGGCCTCTCTGTGAGGGTGCATCAAAACAGGTGAGTGTCCTAGACTGTATTGAGATGTCAATTCTGAACGCTCATGGGATTGCTAACACAACGCTGCAGTTGAGTTTCCCCTTCTTTGTACTTTTGCTATGCACTCCATTTTGGGCAATGTGGACGAAAAGCTATTTTTCTCAGATTTGTTCTTTTGATTTCTCTTCAGAGAGATTCATGAAAACACATGGTTTTCCTGGTTCTCCTTTCCAGATAGAACATGAATCACAATAGCCCTCATAGCAATTCCTAAAATGAGGCCTCTCTGTGAGGGTGCATCAAAATAGGTGAATGTCCTACACTGTATTGAGAAGTCAATTATGAACTCTCATGCGATTGCTAACACAACGGTGTAGGTGAGTTTCCCCTTCTTTGTACTTTTCCTATGCACTCCGTTTTGGGTAATGTGGCCGAAAAGCAATTTTTCTCAGATATGTTCTTTTGATTTCTCTTCAGAGAGATTCATGAAAACACATGGTTTTCCTGATACTCCTTTCCAGATAGAACATGAATCACAATAGCCCTCATAGCAATTCCTAACATGAGGCCTCTCTGTGAGGGTGCATCAAAACAGGTGAGTGTCCTAGACTGTATTGAGATGTCAATTCTGAACGCTCATGGGATTGCTAACACAACGCTGCAGTTGAGTTTCCCCTTCTTTGTACTTTTGCTATGCACTCCATTTTGGGCAATGTGGACGAAAAGCTATTTTTCTCAGATTTGTTCTTTTGATTTCTCTTCAGAGAGATTCATGAAAACACATGGTTTTCCTGGTTCTCCTTTCCAGATAGAACATGAATCACAATAGCCCTCATAGCAATTCCTAAAATGAGGCCTCTCTGTGAGGGTGCATCAAAATAGGTGAATGTCCTACACTGTATTGAGAAGTCAATTATGAACTCTCATGCGATTGCTAACACAACGGTGTAGGTGAGTTTCCCCTTCTTTGTACTTTTCCTATGCACTCCGTTTTGGGTAATGTGGCCGAAAAGCAATTTTTCTCAGATATGTTCTTTTGATTTCTCTTCAGAGAGATTCATGAAAACACATGGTTTTCCTGATACTCCTTTCCAGATAGAACATGAATCACAATAGCCCTCATAGCAATTCCTAACATGAGGCCTCTCTGTGAGGGTGGATCAAAACAGGTGTGTGTCCTCGACTTTATTGAGAAGTCAATCTGAACTCTCATGGGTTTGCTAACACAACGGTGTAGGTGAGTTTCCCCTTCTTTGTACTTTTGCTATGCACTCCATTTTGGGCAATGTGGACGAAAAGCTATCTTTCTCAGATTTGTTCTTTTGATTTCTCTTCAGAGAGATTCATGAAAACACATGGTCTTCCTGATTCTCCTTTCCAGATAGAACATGAATCACAATAGCCCTCATAGCAATTCCTAACATGAGGCCTCTCTGTGAGGGTGCATCAAAACAGGTGAGTGTCCTAGACTGTATTGAGATGTCAATTCTGAACGCTCATGGGATTGCTAACACAACGCTGCAGTTGAGTTTCCCCTTCTTTGTACTTTTGCTATGCACTCCATTTTGGGCAATGTGGACGAAAAGCTATTTTTCTCAGATTTGTTCTTTTGATTTCTCTTCAGAGAGATTCATGAAAACACATGGTTTTCCTGGTTCTCCTTTCCAGATAGAACATGAATCACAATAGCCCTAATAGCAATTCCTAACATGAGGCTTCTCTGTGAGGGTGCATCAAACTAGGTGACTGTCCTAGACTGTATTGAGATATCAATTCTGAACTCTCATGGGACTGCTAACACAACGCTGCAGTTGAGTTTCCCCTTCTTTGTACTTTTGCTATGCACTCCATTTTGGGCAATGTGGACGAAAAGCTATTTTTCTCAGATTTGTTCTTTTGATTTCTCTTCAGAGAGATTCATGAAAACACATGTTTTTCCTGATTCTCCTTTCCAGATAGAACATGAATCACAATAGCCCTCATAGCAATTCCTAACATGAGGCCTCTCTATGAGGGTGCATCAAAACAGGTGAGTGTCCTAGACTGTATTGAGATGTCAATTCTGGACGCTCATGGGACTACTAACACAACGCTGTAGGTGAGTTTCCCCTTCTTTGTACTTTTGCTATGCACTCCATTTTGGGCAAGGTGGACGAAAAGCTATTTTTCTCAGATTTGTTCTTTTGATTTCTCTTCAGAGAGATTCATGAAAACACATGGTTTTCCTGATTCTCCTTTCCAGATAGAACATGAATCACAATAGCCCTCATAGCAATTCCTAAAATGAGGCCTCTCTGTGAGGGTGCATCAAAATAGGTGAATGTCCTACACTGTATTGAGATGTCAATTATGAACTCTCATGGGATTGCTAACACAACGCTGTAGTTGAGTTTCCCCTTCTTTGAACTTTTGCTATGCACTCCATTTTGGGCAATGTGGCCGAATAGCGGTTTTTCTCAGATTTGTTCTTTTGATTTCTCTTCAGAGAGATTCATGAAAACACATGGTTTTCCTGATTCTCCTTTCCAGATAGAACATGAATCACAATAGCCCTCATAGCAATTCCTAACATGAGGCCTCTCTATGAGGGTGCATCAAAACAGGTGAGTGTCCTAGACTGTATTGAGATGTCAATTCTGAACGCTCATGGGATTGCTAACACAACGCTGTAGAGTTTCCCCTTCTTTGAACTTTTGCTATGCACTCCATTTTGGGCAATGTGGACGAAAAGCTATTTTTCTCAGATTTGTTCTTTTGATTTCTCTTCAGAGAGATTCATGAATACACATGGTTTTCCTGATTCTCCTTTCCAGATAGAACATGAATCACAATAGCCCTCATAGCAATTCCTAACATGAGGCCTCTCTGTGAGGGTGGATCAAAACAGGTGAGTGTCCTCGACTTTATTGAGAAGTCAATTATGAACTCTCATGGGTTTGCTAACACAACGGTGTAGGTGAGTTTCCCCTTCTTTGTACTTTTCCTATGCACTCCGTTTTGGGTAATGTGGACGAAAAGCTATTTTTCTCAGATTTGTTCTTTTGATTTCTCTTCAGAGAGATTCATGAAAACACATGGTTTTCCTGATTCTCCTTTCCAGATAGAACATGAATCACAATAGCCCTCATAGCAATTCCTAACGTGAGGCTTCTCTGTGATGGTGCATCAAACTAGGTGACTGTCCTAGACTGTATTGAGATATCAATTCTGAACTCTCATGGGACTGCTAACACAACGCTGCAGTTGAGTTTCCCCTTCTTTGTACTTTTGCTATGCACTCCATTTTGGGCAATGTGGACGAAAAGCTATTTTTCTCAGATTTGTTCTTTTGATTTCTCTTCAGAGAGATTCATGAAAACACATGTTTTTCCTGATTCTCCTTTCCAGATAGAACATGAATCACAATAGCCCTCATAGCAATTCCTAACATGAGGCCTCTCTATGAGGGTGCATCAAAACAGGTGAGTGTCCTAGACTGTATTGAGATGTCAATTCTGGACGCTCATGGGACTACTAACACAACGCTGTAGGTGAGTTTCCCCTTCTTTGTACTTTTGCTATGCACTCCATTTTGGGCAAGGTGGACGAAAAGCTATTTTTCTCAGATTTGTTCTTTTGATTTCTCTTCAGAGAGATTCATGAAAACACATGGTTTTCCTGATTCTCCTTTCCAGATAGAACATGAATCACAATAGCCCTCATAGCAATTCCTAACATGAGGCCTCTCTGTGAGGGTGCATCAAAATAGGTGAATGTCCTACACTGTATTGAGATGTCAATTATGAACTCTCATGGGATTGCTAACACAACGCTGTAGTTGAGTTTCCCCTTCTTTGAACTTTTGCTATGCACTCCATTTTGGGCAATGTGGCCGAATAGCGGTTTTTCTCAGATTTGTTCTTTTGATTTCTCTTCAGAGAGATTCATGAAAACACATGGTTTTCCTGATTCTCCTTTCCAGATAGAACATGAATCACAATAGCCCTCATAGCAATTCCTAACATGAGGCCTCTCTATGAGGGTGCATCAAAACAGGTGAGTGTCCTAGACTGTATTGAGATGTCAATTCTGAACGCTCATGGGATTGCTAACACAACGCTGTAGAGTTTCCCCTTCTTTGAACTTTTGCTATGCACTCCATTTTGGGCAATGTGGACGAAAAGCTATTTTTCTCAGATTTGTTCTTTTGATTTCTCTTCAGAGAGATTCATGAATACACATGGTTTTCCTGATTCTCCTTTCCAGATAGAACATGAATCACAATAGCCCTCATAGCAATTCCTAACATGAGGCCTCTCTGTGAGGGTGGATCAAAACAGGTGAGTGTCCTCGACTTTATTGAGAAGTCAATTATGAACTCTCATGGGTTTGCTAACACAACGGTGTAGGTGAGTTTCCCCTTCTTTGTACTTTTCCTATGCACTCCGTTTTGGGTAATGTGGACGAAAAGCTATTTTTCTCAGATTTGTTCTTTTGATTTCTCTTCAGAGAGATTCATGAAAACACATGGTTTTCCTGATTCTCCTTTCCAGATAGAACATGAATCACAATAGCCCTCATAGCAATTCCTAACGTGAGGCTTCTCTGTGATGGTGCATCAAACTAGGTGACTGTCCTAGACTGTATTGAGATATCAATTCTGAACTCTCATGGGACTGCTAACACAACGCTGCAGTTGAGTTTCCCCTTCTTTGTACTTTTGCTATGCACTCCATTTTGGGCAATGTGGACGAAAAGCTATTTTTCTCAGATTTGTTCTTTTGATTTCTCTTCAGAGAGATTCATGAAAACACATGTTTTTCCTGATTCTCCTTTCCAGATAGAACATGAATCACAATAGCCCTCATAGCAATTCCTAACATGAGGCCTCTCTATGAGGGTGCATCAAAACAGGTGAGTGTCCTAGACTGTATTGAGATGTCAATTCTGGACGCTCATGGGACTACTAACACAACGCTGTAGGTGAGTTTCCCCTTCTTTGTACTTTTGCTATGCACTCCATTTTGGGCAAGGTGGACGAAAAGCTATTTTTCTCAGATTTGTTCTTTTGATTTCTCTTCAGAGAGATTCATGAAAACACATGGTTTTCCTGATACTCCTTTCCAGATAGAACATGAATCACAATAGCCCTCATAGCAATTCCTAACATGAGGCCTCTCTGTGAGGGTGCATCAAAACAGGTGAGTGTCCTAGACTGTATTGAGATGTCAATTCTGAACGCTCATGGGATTGCTAACACAACGCTGCAGTTGAGTTTCCCCTTCTTTGTACTTTTGCTATGCACTCCATTTTGGGCAATGTGGACGAAAAGCTATTTTTCTCAGATTTGTTCTTTTGATTTCTCTTCAGAGAGATTCATGAAAACACATGGTTTTCCTGGTTCTCCTTTCCAGATAGAACATGAATCACAATAGCCCTCATAGCAATTCCTAAAATGAGGCCTCTCTGTGAGGGTGCATCAAAATAGGTGAATGTCCTACACTGTATTGAGAAGTCAATTATGAACTCTCATGCGATTGCTAACACAACGGTGTAGGTGAGTTTCCCCTTCTTTGTACTTTTCCTATGCACTCCGTTTTGGGTAATGTGGACGAAAAGCTATCTTTCTCAGATTTGTTCTTTTGATTTCTCTTCAGAGAGATTCATGAAAACACATGGTCTTCCTGATTCTCCTTTCCAGATAGAACATGAATCACAATAGCCCTCATAGCAATTCCTAACATGAGGCCTCTCTGTGAGGGTGCATCAAAACAGGTGAGTGTCCTAGACTGTATTGAGATGTCAATTCTGAACGCTCATGGGATTGCTAACACAACGCTGCAGTTGAGTTTCCCCTTCTTTGTACTTTTGCTATGCACTCCATTTTGGGCAATGTGGACGAAAAGCTATTTTTCTCAGATTTGTTCTTTTGATTTCTCTTCAGAGAGATTCATGAAAACACATGGTTTTCCTGGTTCTCCTTTCCAGATAGAACATGAATCACAATAGCCCTAATAGCAATTCCTAACATGAGGCCTCTCTGTGAGGGTGCATCAAAACAGGTGAGTGTCCTAGACTGTATTGAGATGTCAATTCTGAACGCTCATGGGATTGCTAACACAACGCTGCAGTTGAGTTTCCCCTTCTTTGTACTTTTGCTATGCACTCCATTTTGGGCAATGTGGACGAAAAGCTATTTTTCTCAGATTTGTTCTTTTGATTTCTCTTCAGAGAGATTCATGAAAACACATGGTTTTCCTGGTTCTCCTTTCCAGATAGAACATGAATCACAATAGCCCTAATAGCAATTCCTAACATGAGGCTTCTCTGTGAGGGTGCATCAAACTAGGTGACTGTCCTAGACTGTATTGAGATATCAATTCTGAACTCTCATGGGACTGCTAACACAACGCTGCAGTTGAGTTTCCCCTTCTTTGTACTTTTGCTATGCACTCCATTTTGGGCAATGTGGACGAAAAGCTATTTTTCTCAGATTTGTTCTTTTGATTTCTCTTCAGAGAGATTCATGAAAACACATGTTTTTCCTGATTCTCCTTTCCAGATAGAACATGAATCACAATAGCCCTCATAGCAATTCCTAACATGAGGCCTCTCTATGAGGGTGCATCAAAACAGGTGAGTGTCCTAGACTGTATTGAGATGTCAATTCTGGACGCTCATGGGACTACTAACACAACGCTGTAGGTGAGTTTCCCCTTCTTTGTACTTTTGCTATGCACTCCATTTTGGGCAAGGTGGACGAAAAGCTATTTTTCTCAGATTTGTTCTTTTGATTTCTCTTCAGAGAGATTCATGAAAACACATGGTTTTCCTGATTCTCCTTTCCAGATAGAACATGAATCACAATAGCCCTCATAGCAATTCCTAACATGAGGCCTCTCTGTGAGGGTGCATCAAAATAGGTGAATGTCCTACACTGTATTGAGATGTCAATTATGAACTCTCATGGGATTGCTAACACAACGCTGTAGTTGAGTTTCCCCTTCTTTGAACTTTTGCTATGCACTCCATTTTGGGCAATGTGGCCGAATAGCGGTTTTTCTCAGATTTGTTCTTTTGATTTCTCTTCAGAGAGATTCATGAAAACACATGGTTTTCCTGATTCTCCTTTCCAGATAGAACATGAATCACAATAGCCCTCATAGCAATTCCTAACATGAGGCCTCTCTATGAGGGTGCATCAAAACAGGTGAGTGTCCTAGACTGTATTGAGATGTCAATTCTGAACGCTCATGGGATTGCTAACACAACGCTGTAGAGTTTCCCCTTCTTTGAACTTTTGCTATGCACTCCATTTTGGGCAATGTGGACGAAAAGCTATTTTTCTCAGATTTGTTCTTTTGATTTCTCTTCAGAGAGATTCATGAATACACATGGTTTTCCTGATTCTCCTTTCCAGATAGAACATGAATCACAATAGCCCTCATAGCAATTCCTAACATGAGGCCTCTCTGTGAGGGTGGATCAAAACAGGTGAGTGTCCTCGACTTTATTGAGAAGTCAATTATGAACTCTCATGGGTTTGCTAACACAACGGTGTAGGTGAGTTTCCCCTTCTTTGTACTTTTCCTATGCACTCCGTTTTGGGTAATGTGGACGAAAAGCTATTTTTCTCAGATTTGTTCTTTTGATTTCTCTTCAGAGAGATTCATGAAAACACATGGTTTTCCTGATTCTCCTTTCCAGATAGAACATGAATCACAATAGCCCTCATAGCAATTCCTAACGTGAGGCTTCTCTGTGATGGTGCATCAAACTAGGTGACTGTCCTAGACTGTATTGAGATATCAATTCTGAACTCTCATGGGACTGCTAACACAACGCTGCAGTTGAGTTTCCCCTTCTTTGTACTTTTGCTATGCACTCCATTTTGGGCAATGTGGACGAAAAGCTATTTTTCTCAGATTTGTTCTTTTGATTTCTCTTCAGAGAGATTCATGAAAACACATGTTTTTCCTGATTCTCCTTTCCAGATAGAACATGAATCACAATAGCCCTCATAGCAATTCCTAACATGAGGCCTCTCTATGAGGGTGCATCAAAACAGGTGAGTGTCCTAGACTGTATTGAGATGTCAATTCTGGACGCTCATGGGACTACTAACACAACGCTGTAGGTGAGTTTCCCCTTCTTTGTACTTTTGCTATGCACTCCATTTTGGGCAAGGTGGACGAAAAGCTATTTTTCTCAGATTTGTTCTTTTGATTTCTCTTCAGAGAGATTCATGAAAACACATGGTTTTCCTGATACTCCTTTCCAGATAGAACATGAATCACAATAGCCCTCATAGCAATTCCTAACATGAGGCCTCTCTGTGAGGGTGCATCAAAACAGGTGAGTGTCCTAGACTGTATTGAGATGTCAATTCTGAACGCTCATGGGATTGCTAACACAACGCTGCAGTTGAGTTTCCCCTTCTTTGTACTTTTGCTATGCACTCCATTTTGGGCAATGTGGACGAAAAGCTATTTTTCTCAGATTTGTTCTTTTGATTTCTCTTCAGAGAGATTCATGAAAACACATGGTTTTCCTGGTTCTCCTTTCCAGATAGAACATGAATCACAATAGCCCTCATAGCAATTCCTAAAATGAGGCCTCTCTGTGAGGGTGCATCAAAATAGGTGAATGTCCTACACTGTATTGAGAAGTCAATTATGAACTCTCATGCGATTGCTAACACAACGGTGTAGGTGAGTTTCCCCTTCTTTGTACTTTTCCTATGCACTCCGTTTTGGGTAATGTGGCCGAAAAGCAATTTTTCTCAGATATGTTCTTTTGATTTCTCTTCAGAGAGATTCATGAAAACACATGGTTTTCCTGATACTCCTTTCCAGATAGAACATGAATCACAATAGCCCTCATAGCAATTCCTAACATGAGGCCTCTCTGTGAGGGTGGATCAAAACAGGTGTGTGTCCTCGACTTTATTGAGAAGTCAATCTGAACTCTCATGGGTTTGCTAACACAACGGTGTAGGTGAGTTTCCCCTTCTTTGTACTTTTGCTATGCACTCCATTTTGGGCAATGTGGACGAAAAGCTATCTTTCTCAGATTTGTTCTTTTGATTTCTCTTCAGAGAGATTCATGAAAACACATGGTCTTCCTGATTCTCCTTTCCAGATAGAACATGAATCACAATAGCCCTCATAGCAATTCCTAACATGAGGCCTCTCTGTGAGGGTGCATCAAAACAGGTGAGTGTCCTAGACTGTATTGAGATGTCAATTCTGAACGCTCATGGGATTGCTAACACAACGCTGCAGTTGAGTTTCCCCTTCTTTGTACTTTTGCTATGCACTCCATTTTGGGCAATGTGGACGAAAAGCTATTTTTCTCAGATTTGTTCTTTTGATTTCTCTTCAGAGAGATTCATGAAAACACATGGTTTTCCTGGTTCTCCTTTCCAGATAGAACATGAATCACAATAGCCCTAATAGCAATTCCTAACATGAGGCTTCTCTGTGAGGGTGCATCAAACTAGGTGACTGTCCTAGACTGTATTGAGATATCAATTCTGAACTCTCATGGGACTGCTAACACAACGCTGCAGTTGAGTTTCCCCTTCTTTGTACTTTTGCTATGCACTCCATTTTGGGCAATGTGGACGAAAAGCTATTTTTCTCAGATTTGTTCTTTTGATTTCTCTTCAGAGAGATTCATGAAAACACATGTTTTTCCTGATTCTCCTTTCCAGATAGAACATGAATCACAATAGCCCTCATAGCAATTCCTAACATGAGGCCTCTCTATGAGGGTGCATCAAAACAGGTGAGTGTCCTAGACTGTATTGAGATGTCAATTCTGGACGCTCATGGGACTACTAACACAACGCTGTAGGTGAGTTTCCCCTTCTTTGTACTTTTGCTATGCACTCCATTTTGGGCAAGGTGGACGAAAAGCTATTTTTCTCAGATTTGTTCTTTTGATTTCTCTTCAGAGAGATTCATGAAAACACATGGTTTTCCTGATTCTCCTTTCCAGATAGAACATGAATCACAATAGCCCTCATAGCAATTCCTAACATGAGGCCTCTCTGTGAGGGTGCATCAAAATAGGTGAATGTCCTACACTGTATTGAGATGTCAATTATGAACTCTCATGGGATTGCTAACACAACGCTGTAGTTGAGTTTCCCCTTCTTTGAACTTTTGCTATGCACTCCATTTTGGGCAATGTGGCCGAATAGCGGTTTTTCTCAGATTTGTTCTTTTGATTTCTCTTCAGAGAGATTCATGAAAACACATGGTTTTCCTGATTCTCCTTTCCAGATAGAACATGAATCACAATAGCCCTCATAGCAATTCCTAACATGAGGCCTCTCTATGAGGGTGCATCAAAACAGGTGAGTGTCCTAGACTGTATTGAGATGTCAATTCTGAACGCTCATGGGATTGCTAACACAACGCTGTAGAGTTTCCCCTTCTTTGAACTTTTGCTATGCACTCCATTTTGGGCAATGTGGACGAAAAGCTATTTTTCTCAGATTTGTTCTTTTGATTTCTCTTCAGAGAGATTCATGAATACACATGGTTTTCCTGATTCTCCTTTCCAGATAGAACATGAATCACAATAGCCCTCATAGCAATTCCTAACATGAGGCCTCTCTGTGAGGGTGGATCAAAACAGGTGAGTGTCCTCGACTTTATTGAGAAGTCAATTATGAACTCTCATGGGTTTGCTAACACAACGGTGTAGGTGAGTTTCCCCTTCTTTGTACTTTTCCTATGCACTCCGTTTTGGGTAATGTGGACGAAAAGCTATTTTTCTCAGATTTGTTCTTTTGATTTCTCTTCAGAGAGATTCATGAAAACACATGGTTTTCCTGATTCTCCTTTCCAGATAGAACATGAATCACAATAGCCCTCATAGCAATTCCTAACGTGAGGCTTCTCTGTGATGGTGCATCAAACTAGGTGACTGTCCTAGACTGTATTGAGATATCAATTCTGAACTCTCATGGGACTGCTAACACAACGCTGCAGTTGAGTTTCCCCTTCTTTGTACTTTTGCTATGCACTCCATTTTGGGCAATGTGGACGAAAAGCTATTTTTCTCAGATTTGTTCTTTTGATTTCTCTTCAGAGAGATTCATGAAAACACATGTTTTTCCTGATTCTCCTTTCCAGATAGAACATGAATCACAATAGCCCTCATAGCAATTCCTAACATGAGGCCTCTCTATGAGGGTGCATCAAAACAGGTGAGTGTCCTAGACTGTATTGAGATGTCAATTCTGGACGCTCATGGGACTACTAACACAACGCTGTAGGTGAGTTTCCCCTTCTTTGTACTTTTGCTATGCACTCCATTTTGGGCAAGGTGGACGAAAAGCTATTTTTCTCAGATTTGTTCTTTTGATTTCTCTTCAGAGAGATTCATGAAAACACATGGTTTTCCTGATTCTCCTTTCCAGATAGAACATGAATCACAATAGCCCTCATAGCAATTCCTAACATGAGGCCTCTCTGTGAGGGTGCATCAAAATAGGTGAATGTCCTACACTGTATTGAGATGTCAATTATGAACTCTCATGGGATTGCTAACACAACGCTGTAGTTGAGTTTCCCCTTCTTTGAACTTTTGCTATGCACTCCATTTTGGGCAATGTGGCCGAATAGCGGTTTTTCTCAGATTTGTTCTTTTGATTTCTCTTCAGAGAGATTCATGAAAACACATGGTTTTCCTGATTCTCCTTTCCAGATAGAACATGAATCACAATAGCCCTCATAGCAATTCCTAACATGAGGCCTCTCTATGAGGGTGCATCAAAACAGGTGAGTGTCCTAGACTGTATTGAGATGTCAATTCTGAACGCTCATGGGATTGCTAACACAACGCTGTAGAGTTTCCCCTTCTTTGAACTTTTGCTATGCACTCCATTTTGGGCAATGTGGACGAAAAGCTATTTTTCTCAGATTTGTTCTTTTGATTTCTCTTCAGAGAGATTCATGAATACACATGGTTTTCCTGATTCTCCTTTCCAGATAGAACATGAATCACAATAGCCCTCATAGCAATTCCTAACATGAGGCCTCTCTGTGAGGGTGGATCAAAACAGGTGAGTGTCCTCGACTTTATTGAGAAGTCAATTATGAACTCTCATGGGTTTGCTAACACAACGGTGTAGGTGAGTTTCCCCTTCTTTGTACTTTTCCTATGCACTCCGTTTTGGGTAATGTGGACGAAAAGCTATTTTTCTCAGATTTGTTCTTTTGATTTCTCTTCAGAGAGATTCATGAAAACACATGGTTTTCCTGATTCTCCTTTCCAGATAGAACATGAATCACAATAGCCCTCATAGCAATTCCTAACGTGAGGCTTCTCTGTGATGGTGCATCAAACTAGGTGACTGTCCTAGACTGTATTGAGATATCAATTCTGAACTCTCATGGGACTGCTAACACAACGCTGCAGTTGAGTTTCCCCTTCTTTGTACTTTTGCTATGCACTCCATTTTGGGCAATGTGGACGAAAAGCTATTTTTCTCAGATTTGTTCTTTTGATTTCTCTTCAGAGAGATTCATGAAAACACATGTTTTTCCTGATTCTCCTTTCCAGATAGAACATGAATCACAATAGCCCTCATAGCAATTCCTAACATGAGGCCTCTCTATGAGGGTGCATCAAAACAGGTGAGTGTCCTAGACTGTATTGAGATGTCAATTCTGGACGCTCATGGGACTACTAACACAACGCTGTAGGTGAGTTTCCCCTTCTTTGTACTTTTGCTATGCACTCCATTTTGGGCAAGGTGGACGAAAAGCTATTTTTCTCAGATTTGTTCTTTTGATTTCTCTTCAGAGAGATTCATGAAAACACATGGTTTTCCTGATTCTCCTTTCCAGATAGAACATGAATCACAATAGCCCTCATAGCAATTCGTAACATGAGGCCTCTCTGTGAGGGTGCATCGAAATAGGTGAGTGTACTAGACTGTATTGAGATGTCAATTCTGGACGCTCATGGGACTACTAACACAACGCTGTAGGTGAGTTTCCCCTTCTTTGAACTTTTGCTATGCACTCCATTTTGGGCAATGTGGCCGAATAGCGGTTTTTCTCAGATTTGTTCTTTTGATTTCTCTTCAGAGAGATTCATGAAAACACATGGTTTTCCTGATTCTCCTTTCCAGATAGAACATGAATCACAATAGCCCTCATAGCAATTCCTAACATGAGGCCTCTCTATGAGGGTGCATCAAAACAGGTGAGTGTCCTAGACTGTATTGAGATGTCAATTCTGAACGCTCATGGGATTGCTAACACAACACTGTAGTTGAGTTTCCCCTTCTTTGAACTTTTGCTATGCACTCCATTTTGGGCTATGTGGCCGAATAGCGGTTTTTCTCTGATTTGTTCTTTTGATTTCTCTTCAGAGAGATTCATGAAAACACATGGTTTTCCTGATTCTCCTTTCCAGATAGAACATGAATCACAATAGCCCTCATAGCAATTCCTAACATGAGGCCTCTCTGTGAGGGTGGATCAAAACAGGTGAGTGTCCTCGACTTTATTGAGAAGTCAATCTGAACTCTCATGGGTTTGCTAACACAACGGTGTAGGTGAGTTTCCCCTTCTTTGTACTTTTCCTATGCACTCCGTTTTGGGTAATGTGGCCGAAAAGCAATTTTTCTCAGATTTGTTCTTTTAATTTCTCTTCAGAGAGATTCATGAAAACACATGGTTTTCCTGATTCTCCTTTCCAGATAGAACATGAATCACAATAGCCCTCATAGCAATTCCTAACATGAGGCCTCTCTGTGAGGGTGCATCAAAATAGGTGAATGTCCTACACTGTATTGAGATGTGAATTATGAACTCTCCTGGGATTGCTAACACAACGCTGTAGCTGAGTTTCCCCTTCTTTCAACTTTTGCTATGCACTCCATTTTGGGCTATGTGGCCGAATAGCGGTTTTTCTCTGATTTGTTCTTTTGATTTCTCTTCAGAGAGATTCACGAAAACACATGGTTTTCCTGATTCTCCTTTCCAGATAGAACTTGAATCACAATAGCCCTCCTAGCAATTCCTAACATGAGGCCTCTCTGTGAGGGTGCATCAAAACAGGTGAGTGTCCTAGACTGTATTGAGATGTCAATTCTGAACGCTCATGGGACTACTAACACAACGCTGTAGTTGAGTTTCCCCTTCTTTGTACTTTTCCTATGCACTCCGTTTTGGGTAATGTGGCCGAAAAGCAATTTTTCTCAGATTTGTTCTTTTGATTTCTCTTCAGAGAGATTCATGAAAACACATGGTTTTCCTGATTCTCCTTTCCAGATAGAACATGAATCACAATAGCCCTCATAGCAATTCCTAACATGAGGCTTCTCTGTGATGGTGCATCAAACTAGGTGACTGTCCTAGACTGTATTGAGATGTCAATTCTGGACGCTCATGGGACTACTAACACAACGCTGTAGGTGAGTTTCCCCTTCTTTGTACTTTTGCTATGCACTCCATTTTGGGCAATGTGGACGAAAAGCTATTTTTCTCAGATTTGTTCTTTTGATTTCTCTTCAGAGAGATTCATGAAAACACATGGTTTTCCTGATTCTCCTTTCCAGATAGAACATGAATCACAATAGCCCTCATAGCAATTCCTAACATGAGGCCTCTCTATGAGGGTGCATCAAAACAGGTGAGTGTCCTAGACTGTATTGAGAAGTCAATTCATAATGTTATCTTTCATTTAGAAATGGTCTATCTTATTTTATGCTCAAATGCTTAATGTGGATATTTTTGAAATATCTTATTCTAAAAAAAATATAAAATATAATAAAAATAAAAATAATATAATAAAAAATAAAAATAATAAAATAAAATAAAAATAAAATACTTTATATAAAATATAAAATAAAAAAATATCTTATTCTAAAAAAACTTTCAGGCAAGTCCCAATTGGTGCTGAAGCGCCCATTATCCTCGAGGCCTGATTGGCTGCCGTTTTCCCGCTCTCGCTTGGGGTCTGTCATCTCTGTCGGTCAGTTGTATCTTTCTGCAGTTGCTTTCTCTGCTGTATGGCAGGACTCTGGGATCATGCCAGAGTTCTGACATGGCTTCCCAGAAGCACTCCATGAACTGGCTACCTAACCCAAGACCAGCCTCACAGCTACCTCAAGTCTAAGAGGAGATCTCCTCCTCCAGTCAAAGTGAGAAAACTCTGCAAACCTTACCAAAAGGCTTCAGGTGCTTAGGGAAAAGCTGATGTCCCTTTACTGCACACTCCCACCCAAGGCTGGTAAGAATCAAAGAAACCAACACAACAGGCTGAATTATAAGTAAGATTAGGATTGTTTGTTTGTCTCTCTCTCTCTCTCTTTGCTACATTTGGTTTCCTTCCTCTCCCATAGAAGGCAAGAGCTCCCATTTTCCTCCGAAATCAATATCCCAGGTTTTCAAGCTGCCTCAGTTAAACAATTGCAACACAAACCAAGGAGTCTGTCAATGTTAATATTCTCCCCAGCCAGGGTGTTAGACTGGGAAGTGCTTGCTGCCCATTCACTGGGTTAGCACACAAGCCCAAGAAGGAACACACACCTGAAGATGGGAGGAAAGGAAGTATGTGGGTTCCCCTTTGCCCCACCTGGTGCCTTAACACAGGCATGTGGTAACACCCTCCTGCAGACAATAAATGCATCTGACTGCTGGGCCAGGGCTCCAAGTCAGATGGCCTCCCATAGAATGGCACGGAAGTTGTATGAGGAGCGTGGCCTACAGTAGTGCTATCATAACTTTGTGCCCAACATTTTAGAACAGATAGCATGTAATACAACACCAAAGCAGTTAGCCCCTACACAAAGAATTGCCAGCAAAGAGTTTCCAGAGTAGGTTAGTTGTAGAGCAGATTCTTGCAGCAAAAGGTGATGTTTGTACAGTAACAGGGACAGGATGCTGTATCTTTGCACCTGAGAGCCAAAAGAAGAGATCCACCCTGCTTTAACCCTGCGCCTACAAGACCCCAAAGCTGCAAGAAGCCATGGACTGAACCCTTTGATGTCTATGGGAGATCGTGCTGGTTGCTGGAATCATCCAAAGCATCACTTCAGTGGGACTTTGAGGCATGGATTTAATCTTTCAATCATTCCTTTTAGCCAAAAAAGGTGGACTGGTAAACCAACCCTTCTAAGCCTCTTCCCAAGAGGAGAGATCTCTCAACTCCAGACCTGCTTCAACAAATTGCTCATCATGCCAGACTACTTCATCATTTGGACTTGTGCTTCTAGTGCAACCTGGCCTTGCACTAACTTAAAGGGGGGACACGTGTTTTGCTTTCCTTTCTCTCTTCCCTACACAGGTACTTCCAACGACTGTGGAGACAGAACACCCTCACCCTGACCCTGACAGGAAACATGAACAGCAGGGGGCCCAACCACAGAGCACCTCCTCTCTGAAATCTGGCAAATTACACTTCTCTCAAGTTCCTAGGGGGTGGGAACACCTTTGCATAGCAACAACCAAGCTCTCCTATATAAATGGCCTGTGGGGGAAATACAGGTGTGGCCACCTTCCAACCAGCATACTCTGTACTCTGCATATGCTCTTGGGAATAAACCTGCAAACCTCTGTTCCAGCAACTGCCTGCGTGTCTATTCATTCCCAGCTTGGGACGAACCTTGGTAAGATTACCTTCTAACAATTTGGCGAGCCAGCAGGCCCCAGAGCTAACCGGGTCGATGGACAGAACCTGGACAACTCCCCCCAGCCGGCACCAGACCATTTGTCTGGAGGGGGAAGCCCCAGAATCTGCCCACATCGACATTGGTAGTAAAGGGTTTTTTTTGATTTTGAGCCAGAACTTTTGCTTGAACAGAGGCCTCATAGTTGGTAAGTACCCTCTAAATTTTTATTGTGCCCAGTGAGTGATGTGTTTGTGTGTGCGTGTAAAATCCCTGTGCATTTATCCCGACTGCTGACCAGAGCTGTGCGTTGAACCGGTCTAAGACGCCCCCAGGCCCCTGCGAGCTCTTGTTGGGCAACGACCAGGACGCTTGGAAAGCAAAGTGAGACCGCTAGGCACGCGTGCTCGAGCAGGTAGCGAAAGGCTGAGTGAGTGAAATAACTGGGCAACTACCAGTCAACTATGCCATATTAAAAGTCTTGAGACCTAAACTGAAACCTTTGCACCTACCCTATTGGTATTGTTGGGCAGGAATAAATGGCGCCTTTTATTGAAAAGAAAGAAACCTGTACCTGGCCAGTACAAGGAAATTTAAATTTTGTTCTTACCCACATGTTTCTTTTTCCCCATCTGATCTGGTACTTCAGTGGAAAGAGGCTCCTCCCCTTTAAAAGGAACTGCAGATGGTCTTTAGGACCCTGCAGTCAATTAATGCATCTTGGGAGACATGCAGCTGCTGAGCATCTCTCTAACTAGAGCCCAGATCTTCAATTCCCTGAGAAAACTGCTGAAGGTAGCTGAAAAACCCACAGTCCAGTCCCTGGGTGAGCAATCCCAGCCTGTTCTGTCTGGCTACTATTGGAGGGGGAATGAAAATGCCCCACAGCACTCTGTGCATGCTCCTTGGAGCCCCTGCAATTTGTGCAATCTCTTTTTCCACCTGGAATGCTTGCAGCCCAGGCTTGTGGAAACCTAGAGCTACCAGTAGTTTCTGCTTTGTTTCATTTTCTAAGTATGTCTGTGCATGCACATGTGTTTTTTCCTATCTCTGTTTCTCGACCCTTTGTTGTACTCTCTAAGAAAGATGCTCTGGGCTACCATAGATGCCCATTGGGCCCCTAAGGCCCTGCTTCCATAGTTTGCCCCCTTGATGGAGAAGCATTTCCTTTGTACTTATCTCTGCCTCCTACCTTGAGTGTGCCTCTTGCTAATTTCTGCCTTCCCCCATGTATATGTGTGCGTGTGTGACCATAAGCCACCTACCGATTAATGCTTACATGTGATATACAGCTGAGCTGCTAAGAATGTATTTCTTTTAAACTTCTCTGTGAAACTTATAAAAGATGCCAGCCAAGCAGCAGGAATGCATGCTTGAACAATAAATGGAACTAAGCTAGAGAAAAGGAAAGGGCACCACCAAGTATAGCAACAGGCAATAAATCTTAATAAACGTTAACCAATGTTTCCTAAAACAACTACCCTCTACTGCAGCTGCTGGACCATAGTTACACTATTTCAAGGTTTCTCTATTTCTTGGTCACTCATTGCTTTTATAGGACCACCCACGCTTTCCCTTAACTTTCTCTTGCACGTTTATGGGCTCTGACTTTTTGCATCTCTTCAGGGTCATCTGCTAAGACAGCCTCTAGCAGAAGCCTCCTAGACAGAAGCTTTACTCTTTTGCCATCCCTCTGACCTACAGTTTGCCCCTTTCCCCACAAACGTGGCTA
Source organism: Charina bottae (assembly GCA_023362775.1). Taxonomy (NCBI): domain Eukaryota; kingdom Metazoa; phylum Chordata; class Lepidosauria; order Squamata; family Charinaidae; genus Charina; species Charina bottae. Next base: position 2,163,848 of record JALMGJ010000028.1, on the reverse strand, counting down.
TAAGGGACAAACGGGGAGGGGGGGGGATGGATGTTTATATTTTATTCCAGGATAAACAGACCCAAGATTCTACAACAAAATCCTGATGGACAGACCAAGTTCTTGCATTCTCACCCATGGCTTGTGAGGTGTCCTGCCTGCTGGTCAGCTCCGTTCTCCCAAAGACCATGCAAGACTCACGGGCTTGGTAGTAAACGGTTTATTTCATACGCAGAATGAACACTAAAAAAGATTAGGATAGCTGACAGGAATGATCTCGGCTATTTAAACGCTTTTGACAGGACTCCCTCCCCCTCCCCACCGTGGACTATGATTGGCTCAGGCAAGTCCCAATTGGTGCTGAACCGCCCATTATCCTCGAGGCCTGATTGGCTGCCGTTTTCCCGCTCTCGCTTGGGGTCTGTCATCTCTGTCGGTCAGTTGTATCTTTCTGCAGTTGCTTTCTCTGCTGTATGGCAGGACTCTGGGATCATGCCAGCGTTCTGACATGGCTTCCCAGAAGCACTCCATGAACTGGCTACCTAACCCAAGACCAGCCTCACAGCTACCTCAAGTCTAAGAGGAGATCTCCTCCTCCAGTCAAAGTGAGAAAACTCTGCAAACCTTACCAAAAGGCTTCAGGTGCTTAGGGAAAAGCTGATGTCCCTTTACTGCACACTCCCACCCAAGGCTGGTAAGAATCAAAGAAAGCAACACAACAGGCTGAATTATAAGTAAGATTAGGATTGTTTGTTTGTCTCTCTCTCTCTCTCTCTTTGCTACATTTGGTTTCCTTCCTCTCCCATAGAAGGCAAGAGCTCCCATTTTCCTCCGAAATCAATATCCCAGGTTTTCAAGCTGCCTCAGTTAAACAATTGCAACACAAACCAAGGAGTCTGTCAATGTTAATATTCTCCCCAGCCAGGGTGTTAGACTGGGAAGTGCTTGCTGCCCATTCACTGGGTTAGCACACAAGCCCAAGAAGGAACACACACCTGAAGATGGGAGGAAAGGAAGTATGTGGGTTCCCCTTTGCCCCACCTGGTGCCTTAACACAGGCATGTGGTAACACCCTCCTGCAGACAATAAATGCATCTGACTGCTGGGCCAGGGCTCCAAGTCAGATGGCCTCCCATAGAATGGCACGGAAGTTGTATGAGGAGCGTGGCCTACAGTAGTGCTATCATAACTTTGTGCCCAACATTTTAGAACAGATAGCATGTAATACAACACCAAAGCAGTTAGCCCCTACACAAAGAATTGCCAGCAAAGAGTTTCCAGAGTAGGTTAGTTGTAGAGCAGATTCTTGCAGCAAAAGGTGATGTTTGTACAGTAACAGGGACAGGATGCTGTATCTTTGCACCTGAGAGCCAAAAGAAGAGATCCACCCTGCTTTAACCCTGCGCCTACAAGACCCCAAAGCTGCAAGAAGCCATGGACTGAACCCTTTGATGTCTATGGGAGATCGTGCTGGTTGCTGGAATCATCCAAAGCATCACTTCAGTGGGACTTTGAGGCATGGATTTAATCTTTCAATCATTCCTTTTAGCCAAAAAAGGTGGACTGGTAAACCAACCCTTCTAAGCCTCTTCCCAAGAGGAGAGATCTCTCAACTCCAGACCTGCTTCAACAAATTGCTCATCATGCCAGACTACTTCATCATTTGGACTTGTGCTTCTAGTGCAACCTGGCCTTGCACTAACTTAAAGGGGGGACACGTGTTTTGCTTTCCTTTCTCTCTTCCCTACACAGGTACTTCCAACGACTGTGGAGACAGAACACCCTCACCCTGACCCTGACAGGAAACATGAACAGCAGGGGGCCCAACCACAGAGCACCTCCTCTCTGAAATCTGGCAAATTACACTTCTCTCAAGTTCCTAGGGTGTGGGAACACCTTTGCATAGCAACAACCAAGCTCTCCTATATAAATGGCCTGTGGGGGAAATACAGGTGTGGCCACCTTCCAACCAGCATACTCTGTACTCTGCATATGCTCTTGGGAATAAACCTGCAAACCTCTGTTCCAGCAACTGCCTGCGTGTCTATTCATTCCCAGCTTGGGACGAACCTTGGTAAGATTACCTTCTAACAATTTGGCGAGCCAGCAGGCCCCAGAGCTAACCGGGTCGATGGACAGAACCTGGACAACTCCCCCCAGCCGGCACCAGACCATTTGTCTGGAGGGGGAAGCCCCAGACTCTGCCCACATCGACATTGGTAGTAAAGGGTTTTTTTTGATTTTGAGCCAGAACTTTTGCTTGAACAGAGGCCTCATAGTTGGTAAGTACCCTCTAAATTTTTATTGTGCCCAGTGAGTGATGTGTTTGTGTGTGCGTGTAAAATCCCTGTGCATTTATCCCGACTGCTGACCAGAGCTGTGCGTTGACCCGGTCTAAGACGCCCCCAGGCCCCTGCGAGCTCTTGTTGGGCAACGACCAGGACGCTTGGAAAGCAAAGTGAGACCGCTAGGCACGCGTGCTCGAGCAGGTAGCGAAAGGCTGAGTGAGTGAAATAACTGGGCAACTACCAGTCAACTATGCCATATTAAAAGTCTTGAGACCTAAACTGAAACCTTTGCACCTACCCTATTGGTATTGTTGGGCAGGAATAAATGGCGCCTTTTATTGAAAAGAAAGAAACCTGTACCTGGCCAGTACAAGGAAATTTAAATTTTGTTCTTACCCACATGTTTCTTTTTCCCCATCTGATCTGGTACTTCAGTGGAAAGAGGCTCCTCCCCTTTAAAAGGAACTGCAGATGGTCTTTAGGACCCTGCAGTCAATTAATCCATCTTGGGAGACATGCAGCTGCTGAGCATCTCTCTAACTAGAGCCCAGATCTTCAATTCCCTGAGAAAACTGCTGAAGGTAGCTGAAAAACCCACAGTCCAGTCCCTGGGTGAGCAATCCCAGCCTGTTCTGTCTGGCTACTATTGGAGGGGGAATGAAAATGCCCCACAGCACTCTGTGCATGCTCCTTGGAGCCCCTGCAATTTGTGCAATCTCTTTTTCCACCTGGAATGCTTGCAGCCCAGGCTTGTGGAAACCTAGAGCTACCAGTAGTTTCTGCTTTGTTTCATTTTCTAAGTATGTCTGTGCATGCACATGTGTTTTTTCCTATCTCTGTTTCTCGACCCTTTGTTGTACTCTCTAAGAAAGATGCTCTGGGCTACCATAGATGCCCATTGGGCCCCTAAGGCCCTGCTTCCATAGTTTGCCCCCTTGATGGAGAAGCATTTCCTTTGTACTTATCTCTGCCTCCTACCTTGAGTGTGCCTCTTGCTAATTTCTGCCTTCCCCCATGTATATGTGTGCGTGTGTGACCATAAGCCACCTACCGATTAATGCTTACATGTGATATACAGCTGAGCTGTTAAGAATGTGTTTCTTTTAAACTTCTCTGTGAAACTTATAAAAGATGCCAGCCAAGCAGCAGGAATGCATGCTTGAACAATAAATGGAACTAAGCTAGAGAAAAGGAAAGGGCACCACCAAGTATAGCAACAGGCAATAAATCTTAATAAACGTTAACCAATGTTTCCTAAAACAACTACCCTGTACTGCAGCTGCTGGACCATAGTTACACTATTTCAAGGTTTCTCTATTTCTTGGTCACTCATTGCTTTTATAGGACCACCCACGCTTTCCCTTAACTTTCTCTTGCACGTTTATGGGCTCTGACTTTTTGCATCTCTTCAGGGTCATCTGCTAAGACAGCCTCTAGCAGAAGCCTCCTAGACAGAAGCTTTACTCTTTTGCCATCCCTCTGACCTACAGTTTGCCCCTTTCCCCACAAACGTGGCTATAAGGGACAAACGGGGAGGGGGAATGGATGTTTATATTTTATTCCAGGATAAACAGACCCAAGATTCTACAACAAAATCCTGATGGACAGACCAAGTTCTTGCATTCTCACCCATGGCTTGTGAGGTGTCCTGCCTGCTGGTCAGCTCCGTTCTCCCAAAGACCATGCAAGACTCACGGGCTTGGTAGTAAAGGGTTTATTTCATACGCAGAATGAACACTAAAAAAGATTAGGATAGCTGACAGGAATGATCTCGGCTATTTAAACGCTTTTGACAGGACTCCCTCCCCCTCCCCACCGTGGACTATGATTGGCTCAGGCAAGTCCCAATTGGTGCTGAACCGCCCATTATCCTCGAGGCCTGATTGGCTGCCGTTTTCCCGCTCTCGCTTGGGGTCTGTCATCTCTGTCGGTCAGTTGTATCTTTCTGCAGTTGCTTTCTCTGCTGTATGGCAGGACTCTGGGATCATGCCAGAGTTCTGACATGGCTTCCCAGAAGCACTCCATGAACTGGCTACCTAACCCAAGACCAGCCTCACAGCTACCTCAAGTCTAAGAGGAGATCTCCTCCTCCAGTCAAAGTGAGAAAACTCTGCAAACCTTACCAAAAGGCTTCAGGCGCTTAGGGAAAAGCTGATGTCCCTTTACTGCACACTCCCACCCAAGGCTGGTAAGAATCAAAGAAAGAAACACAACAGGCTGAATTATAAGTAAGATTAGGATTGTTTGTTTGTCTCTCTCTCTCTCTCTCTTTGCTACATTTGGTTTCCTTCCTCTCCCATAGAAGGCAAGAGCTCCCATTTTCCTCCGAAATCAATATCCCAGGTTTTCAAGCTGCCTCAGTTAAACAATTGCAACACAAACCAAGGAGTCTGTCAATGTTAATATTCTCCCCAGCCAGGGTGTTAGACTGGGAAGTGCTTGCTGCCCATTCACTGGGTTAGCACACAAGCCCAAGAAGGAACACACACCTGAAGATGGGAGGAAAGGAAGTATGTGGGTTCCCCTTTGCCCCACCTGGTGCCTTAACACAGGCATGTGGTAACACCCTCCTGCAGACAATAAATGCATCTGACTGCTGGGCCAGGGCTCCAAGTCAGATGGCCTCCCATAGAATGGCACGGAAGTTGTATGAGGAGCGTGGCCTACAGTAGTGCTATCATAACTTTGTGCCCAACATTTTAGAACAGATAGCATGTAATACAACACCAAAGCAGTTAGCCCCTACACAAAGAATTGCCAGCAAAGAGTTTCCAGAGTAGGTTAGTTGTAGAGCAGATTCTTGCAGCAAAAGGTGATGTTTGTACAGTAACAGGGACAGGATGCTGTATCTTTGCACCTGAGAGCCAAAAGAAGAGATCCACCCTGCTTTAACCCTGCGCCTACAAGACCCCAAAGCTGCAAGAAGCCATGGACTGAACCCTTTGATGTCTATGGGAGATCGTGCTGGTTGCTGGAATCATCCAAAGCATCACTTCAGTGGGACTTTGAGGCATGGATTTAATCTTTCAATCATTCCTTTTAGCCAAAAAAGGTGGACTGGTAAACCAACCCTTCTAAGCCTCTTCCCAAGAGGAGAGATCTCTCAACTCCAGACCTGCTTCAACAAATTGCTCATCATGCCAGACTACTTCATCATTTGGACTTGTGCTTCTAGTGCAACCTGGCCTTGCACTAACTTAAAGGGGGGACACGTGTTTTGCTTTCCTTTCTCTCTTCCCTACACAGGTACTTCCAACGACTGTGGAGACAGAACACCCTCACCCTGACCCTGACAGGAAACATGAACAGCAGGGGGCCCAACCACAGAGCACCTCCTCTCTGAAATCTGGCAAATTACACTTCTCTCAAGTTCCTAGGGGGTGGGAACACCTTTGCATAGCAACAACCAAGCTCTCCTATATAAATGGCCTGTGGGGGAAATACAGGTGTGGCCACCTTCCAACCAGCATACTCTGTACTCTGCATATGCTCTTGGGAATAAACCTGCAAACCTCTGTTCCAGCAACTGCCTGCGTGTCTATTCATTCCCAGCTTGGGACGAACCTTGGTAAGATTACCTTCTAACAATTTGGCGAGCCAGCAGGCCCCAGAGCTAACCGGGTCGATGGACAGAACCTGGACAACTCCCCCCAGCCGGCACCAGACCATTTGTCTGGAGGGGGAAGCCCCAGACTCTGCCCACATCGACATTGGTAGTAAAGGGTTTTTTTTGATTTTGAGCCAGAACTTTTGCTTGAACAGAGGCCTCATAGCTGGTAAGTACCCTCTAAATTTTTATTGTGCCCAGTGAGTCATGTGTTTGTGTGTGCGTGTAAAATCCCTGTGCATTTATCCCGACTGCTGACCAGAGCTGTGCGTTGACCCGGTCTAAGACGCCCCCAGGCCCCTGCGAGCTCTTGTTGGGCAACGACCAGGACGCTTGGAAAGCAAAGTGAGACCGCTAGGCACGCGTGCTCGAGCAGGTAGCGAAAGGCTGAGTGAGTGAAATAACTGGGCAACTACCAGTCAACTATGCCATATTAAAAGTCTTGAGACCTAAACTGAAACCTTTGCACCTACCCTATTGGTATTGTTGGGCAGGAATAAATGGCGCCTTTTATTGAAAAGAAAGAAACCTGTACCTGGCCAGTACAAGGAAATTTAAATTTTGTTCTTACCCACATGTTTCTTTTTCCCCATCTGATCTGGTACTTCAGTGGAAAGAGGCTCCTCCCCTTTAAAAGGAACTGCAGATGGTCTTTAGGACCCTGCAGTCAATTAATCCATCTTGGGAGACATGCAGCTGCTGAGCATCTCTCTAACTAGAGCCCAGATCTTCAATTCCCTGAGAAAACTGCTGAAGGTAGCTGAAAAACCCACAGTCCAGTCCCTGGGTGAGCAATCCCAGCCTGTTCTGTCTGGCTACTATTGGAGGGGGAATGAAAATGCCCCACAGCACTCTGTGCATGCTCCTTGGAGCCCCTGCAATTTGTGCAATCTCTTTTTCCACCTGGAATGCTTGCAGCCCAGGCTTGTGGAAACCTAGAGCTACCAGTAGTTTCTGCTTTGTTTCATTTTCTAAGTATGTCTGTGCATGCACATGTGTTTTTTCCTATCTCTGTTTCTCGACCCTTTGTTGTACTCTCTAAGAAAGATGCTCTGGGCTACCATAGATGCCCATTGGGCCCCTAAGGCCCTGCTTCCATAGTTTGCCCCCTTGATGGAGAAGCATTTCCTTTGTACTTATCTCTGCCTCCTACCTTGAGTGTGCCTCTTGCTAATTTCTGCCTTCCCCCATGTATATGTGTGCGTGTGTGACCATAAGCCACCTACCGATTAATGCTTACATGTGATATACAGCTGAGCTGCTAAGAATGTATTTCTTTTAAACTTCTCTGTGAAACTTATAAAAGATGCCAGCCAAGCAGCAGGAATGCATGCTTGAACAATAAATGGAACTAAGCTAGAGAAAAGGAAAGGGCACCACCAAGTATAGCAACAGGCAATAAATCTTAATAAACGTTAACCAATGTTTCCTAAAACAACTACCCTGTACTGCAGCTGCTGGACCATAGTTACACTATTTCAAGGTTTCTCTATTTCTTGGTCACTCATTGCTTTTATAGGACCACCCACGCTTTCCCTTAACTTTCTCTTGCACGTTTATGGGCTCTGACTTTTTGCATCTCTTCAGGGTCATCTGCTAAGACAGCCTCTAGCAGAAGCCTCCTAGACAGAAGCTTTACTCTTTTGCCATCCCTCTGACCTACAGTTTGCCCCTTTCCCCACAAACGTGGCTATAAGGGACAAACGGGGAGGGGGAATGGATGTTTATATTTTATTCCAGGATAAACAGACCCAAGATTCTACAACAAAATCCTGATGGACAGACCAAGTTCTTGCATTCTCACCCATGGCTTGTGAGGTGTCCTGCCTGCTGGTCAGCTCCGTTCTCCCAAAGACCATGCAAGACTCACGGGCTTGGTAGTAAACGGTTTATTTCATACGCAGAATGAACACTAAAAAAGATTAGGATAGCTGACAGGAATGATCTCGGCTATTTAAACGCTTTTGACAGGACTCCCTCCCCCTCCCCACCGTGGACTATGATTGGCTCAGGCAAGTCCCAATTGGTGCTGAACCGCCCATTATCCTCGAGGCCTGATTGGCTGCCGTTTTCCCGCTCTCGCTTCGGGTCTGTCATCTCTGTCGGTCAGTTGTATCTTTCTGCAGTTGCTTTCTCTGCTGTATGGCAGGACTCTGGGATCATGCCAGAGTTCTGACATGGCTTCCCAGAAGCACTCCATGAACTGGCTACCTAACCCAAGACCAGCCTCACAGCTACCTCAAGTCTAAGAGGAGATCTCCTCCTCCAGTCAAAGTGAGAAAACTCTGCAAACCTTACCAAAAGGCTTCAGGTGCTTAGGGAAAAGCTGATGTCCCTTTACTGCACACTCCCACCCAAGGCTGGTAAGAATCAAAGAAAGAAACACAACAGGCTGAATTATAAGTAAGATTAGGATTGTTTGTTTGTCTCTCTCTCTCTCTCTCTTTGCTACATTTGGTTTCCTTCCTCTCCCATAGAAGGCAAGAGCTCCCATTTTCCTCCGAAATCAATATCCCAGGTTTTCAAGCTGCCTCAGTTAAACAATTGCAACACAAACCAAGGAGTCTGTCAATGTTAATATTCTCCCCAGCCAGGGTGTTAGACTGGGAAGTGCTTGCTGCCCATTCACTGGGTTAGCACACAAGCCCAAGAAGGAACACACACCTGAAGATGGGAGGAAAGGAAGTATGTGGGTTCCCCTTTGCCCCACCTGGTGCCTTAACACAGGCATGTGGTAACACCCTCCTGCAGACAATAAATGCATCTGACTGCTGGGCCAGGGCTCCAAGTCAGATGGCCTCCCATAGAATGGCACGGAAGTTGTATGAGGAGCGTGGCCTACAGTAGTGCTATCATAACTTTGTGCCCAACATTTTAGAACAGATAGCATGTAATACAACACCAAAGCAGTTAGCCCCTACACAAAGAATTGCCAGCAAAGAGTTTCCAGAGTAGGTTAGTTGTAGAGCAGATTCTTGCAGCAAAAGGTGATGTTTGTACAGTAACAGGGACAGGATGCTGTATCTTTGCACCTGAGAGCCAAAAGAAGAGATCCACCCTGCTTTAACCCTGCGCCTACAAGACCCCAAAGCTGCAAGAAGCCATGGACTGAACCCTTTGATGTCTATGGGAGATCGTGCTGGTTGCTGGAATCATCCAAAGCATCACTTCAGTGGGACTTTGAGGCATGGATTTAATCTTTCAATCATTCCTTTTAGCCAAAAAAGGTGGACTGGTAAACCAACCCTTCTAAGCCTCTTCCCAAGAGGAGAGATCTCTCAACTCCAGACCTGCTTCAACAAATTGCTCATCATGCCAGACTACTTCATCATTTGGACTTGTGCTTCTAGTGCAACCTGGCCTTGCACTAACTTAAAGGGGGGACACGTGTTTTGCTTTCCTTTCTCTCTTCCCTACACAGGTACTTCCAACGACTGTGGAGACAGAACACCCTCACCCTGACCCTGACAGGAAACATGAACAGCAGGGGGCCCAACCACAGAGCACCTCCTCTCTGAAATCTGGCAAATTACACTTCTCTCAAGTTCCTAGGGGGTGGGAACACCTTTGCATAGCAACAACCAAGCTCTCCTATATAAATGGCCTGTGGGGGAAATACAGGTGTGGCCACCTTCCAACCAGCATACTCTGTACTCTGCATATGCTCTTGGGAATAAACCTGCAAACCTCTGTTCCAGCAACTGCCTGCGTGTCTATTCATTCCCAGCTTGGGACGAACCTTGGTAAGATTACCTTCTAACAATTTGGCGAGCCAGCAGGCCCCAGAGCTAACCGGGTCGATGGACAGAACCTGGACAACTCCCCCCAGCCGGCACCAGACCATTTGTCTGGAGGGGGAAGCCCCAGACTCTGCCCACATCGACATTGGTAGTAAAGGGTTTTTTTTGATTTTGAGCCAGAACTTTTGCTCGAACAGAGGCCTCATAGCTGGTAAGTACCCTCTAAATTTTTATTGTGCCCAGTGAGTGATGTGTTTGTGTGTGCGTGTAAAATCCCTGTGCATTTATCCCGACTGCTGACCAGAGCTGTGCGTTGACCCGGTCTAAGACGCCCCCAGGCCCCTGCGAGCTCTTGTTGGGCAACGACCAGGACGCTTGGAAAGCAAAGTGAGACCGCTAGGCACGCGTGCTCGAGCAGGTAGCGAAAGGCTGAGTGAGTGAAATAACTGGGCAACTACCAGTCAACTATGCCATATTAAAAGTCTTGAGACCTAAACTGAAACCTTTGCACCTACCCTATTGGTATTGTTGGGCAGGAATAAATGGCGCCTTTTATTGAAAAGAAAGAAACCTGTACCTGGCCAGTACAAGGAAATTTAAATTTTGTTCTTACCCACATGTTTCTTTTTCCCCATCTGATCTGGTACTTCAGTGGAAAGAGGCTCCTCCCCTTTAAAAGGACCTGCAGATGGTCTTTAGGACCCTGCAGTCAATTAATCCATCTTGGGAGACATGCAGCTGCTGAGCATCTCTCTAACTAGAGCCCAGATCTTCAATTCCCTGAGAAAACTGCTGAAGGTAGCTGAAAAACCCACAGTCCAGTCCCTGGGTGAGCAGTCCCAGCCTGTTCTGTCTGGCTACTATTGGAGGGGGAATGAAAATGCCCCTCAGCACTCTGTGCATGCTCCTTGGAGCCCCTGCAATTTGTGCAATCTCTTTTTCCACCTGGAATGCTTGCAGCCCAGGCTTGTGGAAACCTAGAGCTACCAGTAGTTTCTGCTTTGTTTCATTTTCTAAGTATGTCTGTGCATGCACATGTGTTTTTTCCTATCTCTGTTTCTCGACCCTTTGTTGTACTCTCTAAGAAAGATGCTCTGGGCTACCATAGATGCCCATTGGGCCCCTAAGGCCCTGCTTCCATAGTTTGCCCCCTTGATGGAGAAGCATTTCCTTTGTACTTATCTCTGCCTCCTACCTTGAGTGTGCCTCTTGCTAATTTCTGCCTTCCCCCATGTATATGTGTGCGTGTGTGACCATAAGCCACCTACCGATTAATGCTTACATGTGATATACAGCTGAGCTGCTAAGAATGTATTTCTTTTAAACTTCTCTGTGAAACTTATAAAAGATGCCAGCCAAGCAGCAGGAATGCATGCTTGAACAATAAATGGAACTAAGCTAGAGAAAAGGAAAGGGCACCACCAAGTATAGCAACAGGCAATAAATCTTAATAAACGTTAACCAATGTTTCCTAAAACAACTACCCTCTACTGCAGCTGCTGGACCATAGTTACACTATTTCAAGGTTTCTCTATTTCTTGGTCACTCATTGCTTTTATAGGACCACCCACGCTTTCCCTTAACTTTCTCTTGCACGTTTATGGGCTCTGATTTTTGCATCTCTTCAGGGTCATCTGCTAAGACAGCCTCTAGCAGAAGCCTCCTAGACAGAAGCTTTACTCTTTTGCCATCCCTCTGACCTACAGTTTGCCCCTTTCCCCACAAACGTGGCTATAAGGGACAAACGGGGAGGGGGAATGGATGTTTATATTTTATTCCAGGATAAACAGACCCAAGATTCTACAACAAAATCCTGATGGACAGACCAAGTTCTTGCATTCTCACCCATGGCTTGTGAGGTGTCCTGCCTGCTGGTCAGCTCCGTTCTCCCAAAGACCATGCAAGACTCACGGGCTTGGTAGTAAACGGTTTATTTCATACGCAGAATGAACACTAAAAAAGATTAGGATAGCTGACAGGAATGATCTCGGCTATTTAAACGCTTTTGACAGGACTCCCTCCCCCTCCCCACCGTGGACTATGATTGGCTCAGGCAAGTCCCAATTGGTGCTGAACCGCCCATTATCCTCGAGGCCTGATTGGCTGCCGTTTTCCCGCTCTCGCTTGGGGTCTGTCATCTCTGTCGCTCAGTTGTATCTTTCTGCAGTTGCTTTCTCTGCTGTATGGCAGGACTCTGGGATCATGCCAGAGTTCTGACATGGCTTCCCAGAAGCACTCCATGAACTGGCTACCTAACCCAAGACCAGCCTCACAGCTACCTCAAGTCTAAGAGGAGATCTCCTCCTCCAGTCAAAGTGAGAAAACTCTGCAAACCTTACCAAAAGGCTTCAGGTGCTTAGGGAAAAGCTGATGTCCCTTTACTGCACACTCCCACCCAAGGCTGGTAAGAATCAAAGAAAGAAACACAACAGGCTGAATTATAAGTAAGATTAGGATTGTTTGTTTGTCTCTCTCTCTCTCTCTCTTTGCTACATTTGGTTTCCTTCCTCTCCCATAGAAGGCAAGAGCTCCCATTTTCCTCCGAAATCAATATCCCAGGTTTTCAAGCTGCCTCAGTTAAACAATTGCAACACAAACCAAGGAGTCTGTCAATGTTAATATTCTCCCCAGCCAGGGTGTTAGACTGGGAAGTGCTTGCTGCCCATTCACTGGGTTAGCACACAAGCCCAAGAAGGAACACACACCTGAAGATGGGAGGAAAGGAAGTATGTGGGTTCCCCTTTGCCCCACCTGGTGCCTTAACACAGGCATGTGGTAACACCCTCCTGCAGACAATAAATGCATCTGACTGCTGGGCCAGGGCTCCAAGTCAGATGGCCTCCCATAGAATGGCACGGAAGTTGTATGAGGAGCGTGGCCTACAGTAGTGCTATCATAACTTTGTGCCCAACATTTTAGAACAGATAGCATGTAATACAACACCAAAGCAGTTAGCCCCTACACAAAGAATTGCCAGCAAAGAGTTTCCAGAGTAGGTTAGTTGTAGAGCAGATTCTTGCAGCAAAAGGTGATGTTTGTACAGTAACAGGGACAGGATGCTGTATCTTTGCACCTGAGAGCTAAAAGAAGAGATCCACCCTGCTTTAACCCTGCGCCTACAAGACCCCAAAGCTGCAAGAAGCCATGGACTGAACCCTTTGATGTCTATGGGAGATCGTGCTGGTTGCTGGAATCATCCAAAGCATCACTTCAGTGGGACTTTGAGGCATGGATTTAATCTTTCAATCATTCCTTTTAGCCAAAAAAGGTGGACTGGTAAACCAACCCTTCTAAGCCTCTTCCCAAGAGGAGAGATCTCTCAACTCCAGACCTGCTTCAACAAATTGCTCATCATGCCAGACTACTTCATCATTTGGACTTGTGCTTCTAGTGCAACCTGGCCTTGCACTAACTTAAAGGGGGGACACGTGTTTTGCTTTCCTTTCTCTCTTCCCTACACAGGTACTTCCAACGACTGTGGAGACAGAACACCCTCACCCTGACCCTGACAGGAAACATGAACAGCAGGGGGCCCAACCACAGAGCACCTCCTCTCTGAAATCTGGCAAATTACACTTCTCTCAAGTTCCTAGGGGGTGGGAACACCTTTGCATAGCAACAACCAAGCTCTCCTATATAAATGGCCTGTGGGGGAAATACAGGTGTGGCCACCTTCCAACCAGCATACTCTGTACTCTGCATATGCTCTTGGGAATAAACCTGCAAACCTCTGTTCCAGCAACTGCCTGCGTGTCTATTCATTCCCAGCTTGGGACGAACCTTGGTAAGATTACCTTCTAACAATTTGGCGAGCCAGCAGGCCCCAGAGCTAACCGGGTCGATGGACAGAACCTGGACAACTCCCCCCAGCCGGCACCAGACCATTTGTCTGGAGGGGGAAGCCCCAGACTCTGCCCACATCGACATTGGTAGTAAAGGGTTTTTTTTGATTTTGAGCCAGAACTTTTGCTTGAACAGAGGCCTCATAGTTGGTAAGTACCCTCTAAATTTTTATTGTGCCCAGTGAGTGATGTGTTTGTGTGTGCGTGTAAAATCCCTGTGCATTTATCCCGACTGCTGACCAGAGCTGTGCGTTGACCCGGTCTAAGACGCCCCCAGGCCCCTGCGAGCTCTTGTTGGGCAACGACCAGGACGCTTGGAAAGCAAAGTGAGACCGCTAGGCACGCGTGCTCGAGCAGGTAGCGAAAGGCTGAGTGAGTGAAATAACTGGGCAACTACCAGTCAACTATGCCATATTAAAAGTCTTGAGACCTAAACTGAAACCTTTGCACCTACCCTATTGGTATTGTTGGGCAGGAATAAATGGCGCCTTTTATTGAAAAGAAAGAAACCTGTACCTGGCCAGTACAAGGAAATTTAAATTTTGTTCTTACCCACATGTTTCTTTTTCCCCATCTGATCTGGTACTTCAGTGGAAAGAGGCTCCTCCCCTTTAAAAGGAACTGCAGATGGTCTTTAGGACCCTGCAGTCAATTAATCCATCTTGGGAGACATGCAGCTGCTGAGCATCTCTCTAACTAGAGCCCAGATCTTCAATTCCCTGAGAAAACTGCTGAAGGTAGCTGAAAAACCCACAGTCCAGTCCCTGGGTTAGCAGTCCCAGCCTGTTCTGTCTGGCTACTATTGGAGGGGGAATGAAAATGCCCCTCAGCACTCTGTGCATGCTCCTTGGAGCCCCTGCAATTTGTGCAATCTCTTTTTCCACCTGGAATGCTTGCAGCCCAGGCTTGTGGAAACCTAGAGCTACCAGTAGTTTCTGCTTTGTTTCATTTTCTAAGTATGTCTGTGCATGCACATGTGTTTTTTCCTATCTCTGTTTCTCGACCCTTTGTTGTACTCTCTAAGAAAGATGCTCTGGGCTACCATAGATGCCCATTGGGCCCCTAAGGCCCTGCTTCCATAGTTTGCCCCCTTGATGGAGAAGCATTTCCTTTGTACTTATCTCTGCCTCCTACCTTGAGTGTGCCTCTTGCTAATTTCTGCCTTCCCCCATGTATATGTGTGCGTGTGTGACCATAAGCCACCTACCGATTAATGCTTACATGTGATATACAGCTGAGCTGCTAAGAATGTATTTCTTTTAAACTTCTCTGTGAAACTTATAAAAGATGCCAGCCAAGCAGCAGGAATGCATGCTTGAACAATAAATGGAACTAAGCTAGAGAAAAGGAAAGGGCACCACCAAGTATAGCAACAGGCAATAAATCTTAATAAACGTTAACCAATGTTTCCTAAAACAACTACCCTCTACTGCAGCTGCTGGACCATAGTTACACTATTTCAAGGTTTCTCTATTTCTTGGTCACTCATTGCTTTTATAGGACCACCCACGCTTTCCCTTAACTTTCTCTTGCACGTTTATGGGCTCTGATTTTTGCATCTCTTCAGGGTCATCTGCTAAGACAGCCTCTAGCAGAAGCCTCCTAGACAGAAGCTTTACTCTTTTGCCATCCCTCTGACCTACAGTTTGCCCCTTTCCCCACAAACGTGGCTATAAGGGACAAACGGGGAGGGGGAATGGATGTTTATATTTTATTCCAGGATAAACAGACCCAAGATTCTACAACAAAATCCTGATGGACAGACCAAGTTCTTGCATTCTCACCCATGGCTTGTGAGGTGTCCTGCCTGCTGGTCAGCTCCGTTCTCCCAAAGACCATGCAAGACTCACGGGCTTGGTAGTAAACGGTTTATTTCATACGCAGAATGAACACTAAAAAAGATTAGGATAGCTGACAGGAATGATCTCGGCTATTTAAACGCTTTTGACAGGACTCCCTCCCCCTCCCCACCGTGGACTATGATTGGCTCAGGCAAGTCCCAATTGGTGCTGAACCGCCCATTATCCTCGAGGCCTGATTGGCTGCCGTTTTCCCGCTCTCGCTTCGGGTCTGTCATCTCTGTCGCTCAGTTGTATCTTTCTGCAGTTGCTTTCTCTGCTGTATGGCAGGACTCTGGGATCATGCCAGAGTTCTGACATGGCTTCCCAGAAGCACTCCATGAACTGGCTACCTAACCCAAGACCAGCCTCACAGCTACCTCAAGTCTAAGAGGAGATCTCCTCCTCCAGTCAAAGTGAGAAAACTCTGCAAACCTTACCAAAAGGCTTCAGGCGCTTAGGGAAAAGCTGATGTCCCTTTACTGCACACTCCCACCCAAGGCTGGTAAGAATCAAAGAAAGAAACACAACAGGCTGAATTATAAGTAAGATTAGGATTGTTTGTTTGTCTCTCTCTCTCTCTCTCTTTGCTACATTTGGTTTCCTTCCTCTCCCATAGAAGGCAAGAGCTCCCATTTTCCTCCGAAATCAATATCCCAGGTTTTCAAGCTGCCTCAGTTAAACAATTGCAACACAAACCAAGGAGTCTGTCAATGTTAATATTCTCCCCAGCCAGGGTGTTAGACTGGGAAGTGCTTGCTGCCCATTCACTGGGTTAGCACACAAGCCCAAGAAGGAACACACACCTGAAGATGGGAGGAAAGGAAGTATGTGGGTTCCCCTTTGCCCCACCTGGTGCCTTAACACAGGCATGTGGTAACACCCTCCTGCAGACAATAAATGCATCTGACTGCTGGGCCAGGGCTCCAAGTCAGATGGCCTCCCATAGAATGGCACGGAAGTTGTATGAGGAGCGTGGCCTACAGTAGTGCTATCATAACTTTGTGCCCAACATTTTAGAACAGATAGCATGTAATACAACACCAAAGCAGTTAGCCCCTACACAAAGAATTGCCAGCAAAGAGTTTCCAGAGTAGGTTAGTTGTAGAGCAGATTCTTGCAGCAAAAGGTGATGTTTGTACAGTAACAGGGACAGGATGCTGTATCTTTGCACCTGAGAGCCAAAAGAAGAGATCCACCCTGCTTTAACCCTGCGCCTACAAGACCCCAAAGCTGCAAGAAGCCATGGACTGAACCCTTTGATGTCTATGGGAGATCGTGCTGGTTGCTGGAATCATCCAAAGCATCACTTCAGTGGGACTTTGAGGCATGGATTTAATCTTTCAATCATTCCTTTTAGCCAAAAAAGGTGGACTGGTAAACCAACCCTTCTAAGCCTCTTCCCAAGAGGAGAGATCTCTCAACTCCAGACCTGCTTCAACAAATTGCTCATCATGCCAGACTACTTCATCATTTGGACTTGTGCTTCTAGTGCAACCTGGCCTTGCACTAACTTAAAGGGGGGACACGTGTTTTGCTTTCCTTTCTCTCTTCCCTACACAGGTACTTCCAACGACTGTGGAGACAGAACACCCTCACCCTGACCCTGACAGGAAACATGAACAGCAGGGGGCCCAACCACAGAGCACCTCCTCTCTGAAATCTGGCAAATTACACTTCTCTCAAGTTCCTAGGGGGTGGGAACACCTTTGCATAGCAACAACCAAGCTCTCCTATATAAATGGCCTGTGGGGGAAATACAGGTGTGGCCACCTTCCAACCAGCATACTCTGTACTCTGCATATGCTCTTGGGAATAAACCTGCAAACCTCTGTTCCAGCAACTGCCTGCGTGTCTATTCATTCCCAGCTTGGGACGAACCTTGGTAAGATTACCTTCTAACAATTTGGCGAGCCAGCAGGCCCCAGAGCTAACCGGGTCGATGGACAGAACCTGGACAACTCCCCCCAGCCGGCACCAGACCATTTGTCTGGAGGGGGAAGCCCCAGACTCTGCCCACATCGACATTGGTAGTAAAGGGTTTTTTTTGATTTTGAGCCAGAACTTTTGCTTGAACAGAGGCCTCATAGTTGGTAAGTACCCTCTAAATTTTTATTGTGCCCAGTGAGTGATGTGTTTGTGTGTGCGTGTAAAATCCCTGTGCATTTATCCCGACTGCTGACCAGAGCTGTGCGTTGAACCGGTCTAAGACGCCCCCAGGCCCCTGCGAGCTCTTGTTGGGCAACGACCAGGACGCTTGGAAAGCAAAGTGAGACCGCTAGGCACGCGTGCTCGAGCAGGTAGCGAAAGGCTGAGTGAGTGAAATAACTGGGCAACTACCAGTCAACTATGCCAGATTAAAAGTCTTGAGACCTAAACTGAAACCTTTGCACCTACCCTATTGGTATTGTTGGGCAGGAATAAATGGCGCCTTTTATTGAAAAGAAAGAAACCTGTACCTGGCCAGTACAAGGAAATTTAAATTTTGTTCTTACCCACATGTTTCTTTTTCCCCATCTGATCTGGTACTTCAGTGGAAAGAGGCTCCTCCCCTTTAAAAGGAACTGCAGATGGTCTTTAGGACCCTGCAGTCAATTAATCCATCTTGGGAGACATGCAGCTGAAGGTAGCTGAAAAACCCACAGTCCAGTCCCTGGGTGAGCAGTCCCAGCCTGTTCTGTCTGGCTACTATTGGAGGGGGAATGAAAATGCCCCACAGCACTCTGTGCATGCTCCTTGGAGCCCCTGCAATTTGTGCAATCTCTTTTTCCACCTGGAATGCTTGCAGCCCAGGCTTGTGGAAACCTAGAGCTACCAGTAGTTTCTGCTTTGTTTCATTTTCTAAGTATGTCTGTGCATGCACATGTGTTTTTTTCTATCTCTGTTTCTCGACCCTTTGTTGTACTCTCTAAGAAAGATGCTCTGGGCTACCATAGATGCCCATTGGGCCCCTAAGGCCCTGCTTCCATAGTTTGCCCCCTTGATGGAGAAGCATTTCCTTTGTACTTATCTCTGCCTCCTACCTTGAGTGTGCCTCTTGCTAATTTCTGCCTTCCCCCATGTATATGTGTGCGTGTGTGACCATAAGCCACCTACCGATTAATGCTTACATGTGATATACAGCTGAGCTGTTAAGAATGTGTTTCTTTTAAACTTCTCTGTGAAACTTATAAAAGATGCCAGCCAAGCAGCAGGAATGCATGCTTGAACAATAAATGGAACTAAGCTAGAGAAAAGGAAAGGGCACCACCAAGTATAGCAACAGGCAATAAATCTTAATAAACTTTAACCAATGTTTCCTAAAACAACTACCCTCTACTGCAGCTGCTGGACCATAGTTACACTATTTCAAGGTTTCTCTATTTCTTGGTCACTCATTGCTTTTATAGGACCACCCACGCTTTCCCTTAACTTTCTCTTGCACGTTTATGGGCTCTGACTTTTTGCATCTCTTCAGGGTCATCTGCTAAGACAGCCTCTAGCAGAAGCCTCCTAGACAGAAGCTTTACTCTTTTGCCATCCCTCTGACCTACAGTTTGCCCCTTTCCCCTCAAACGTGGCTATAAGGGACAAACGGGGAGGGGGGGGGATGGATGTTTATATTTTATTCCAGGATAAACAGACCCAAGATTCTACAACAAAATCCTGATGGACAGACCAAGTTCTTGCATTCTCACCCATGGCTTGTGAGGTGTCCTGCCTGCTGGTCAGCTCCGTTCTCCCAAAGACCATGCAAGACTCACGGGCTTGGTAGTAAAGGGTTTATTTCATAGGCAGAATGAACACTAAAAAAGATTAGGATAGCTGACAGGAATGATCTCGGCTATTTAAACGCTTTTGACAGGACTCCCGCCCCCTCCCCACCGTGGACTCCCCTATGATTGGCTGAAGCAAGTCCCAATTGGTGCTGAAGCGCCCATTATCCTCGAGGCCTGATTGGCTGCCGTTTTCCCGCTCTCGCTTCGGGTCTGTCATCTCTGTCGGTCAGTTGTATCTTTCTGCAGTTGCTTTCTCTGCTGTATGGCAGGACACTCGGATCATGCCAGAGTTCTGACATGGCTTCCCAGAAGCACTCCATGAACTGGCTACCTAAGCCAAGACCAGCCTCACAGCTACCTCAAGTCTAAGAGGAGATCTTCTCCTCCAGTCAAAGTGAGAAAACTCTGCAAACCTTACCAAAAGGCTTCAGGCGCTTAGGGAAAACTGATGTCCCTTTACTGCACACTCCCACCCAAGGCTGGTAAGAATCAAAGAAAGAAACACAACAGGCTGAATTATAAGTAAGATTAGGATTGTTTGTTTCTCTCTCTCTCTCTCTCTCTCTCTCTTTGCTACATTTGGTTTCCTTCCTCTCCCATAGAAGGCAAGAGCTCCCATTTTCCTCCGAAATCAATATCCCAGGTTTTCAAGCTGCCTCAGTTAAACAATTGCAACACAAACCAAGGAGTCTGTCAATGTTAATATTCCTGTTTCCCCAGCCAGGGTGTTAGACTGGGAAGTGCTTGCTGCCCATTCACTGGGTTAGCACACAAACCCAAGAAGGAACATACCCTGGAAGCTGGGAGGAAAAGAAGTATGTGGGTTCCCCTTTGCCCCACCTGGTGCCTTAACACAGGCATGTGGTAACACCCTCCTGCAGACAATAAATGCATCTGACTGCTGGGCCAGGGCTCCAAGTCAGATGGCCTCCCATAGAATGGCACGGAAGTTGTACGAGGAGCGTGGCCTACAGTAGTGCTATCATAACTTTGTGTCCAACATTTTAGAACAGATAGCATGTAATACAACACCAAAGCAATTAGCCCCTACACAAAGAATTGCCAGCAAAGAGTTTCCAGAGTAGGTTAGTTGTAGAGCAGATTCTTGCAGCAAAAGGTGATGTTTGTACAGTAACAGGGACAGGATGCTGTATCTTTGCACCTGAGAGCCAAAAGAAGAGATCCACCCTGCTTTAACCCTGCGCCTACAAGACCCCAAAGCTGCAAGAAGCCATGGACTGAACCCTTTGATGTCTATGGGAGATCGTGTTGGTTGCTGGAATCATCCAAAGCATCACTTCAGTGGGACTTTGAGGCATGGATTTAATCTTTCAATCATTCCTTTTAGCCAAAAAAGGTGGACTGGAAAACCAACCCTTCTAAGCCTCTTCCCAAGAGGAGAGATCTCTCAACTCCAGACCTGCTTCAACAAATTGCTCATCATGCCAGACTACTTCATCATTTGGACTTGTGCTTCTAGTGCAACCTGGCCTTGCACTAACTTAAAGGGGGGGACACGTGTTTTGCTTTCCTTTCTCTCTTCCCTACACAGGTACTTCCAAAGACTGTGGAGACAGAACACCCTCACCCTGACCCTGACAGGAAACATGAACAGCAGGGGGCCCAACCACAGAGCACCTCCTCTCTGAAATCTGGCAAATTACACTTCTCTCAAGTTCCTAGGGGGTGGGAACACCTTTGCATAGCAACAACCAAGCTCTCCTATATAAATGGCCTGTGGGGGAAATACAGGTGTGGCCACCTTCCAACCAGTATACTCTGTACTCTGCATATGCTCTTGGGAATAAACCTGCAAACCTCTGTTCCAGCAACTGCCTGCGTGTCTATTCATTCCCAGCTTGGGACGAACCTTGGTAAGATTACCTTCTAACAATTTGGCGAGCCAGCAGGCCCCAGAGCTAACCGGGTCGATGGACAGAACCTGGACAACTCCCCCCAGCCGGCACCAGACCATTTGTCTGGAGGGGGAAGCCCCAGACTCTGCCCACATCGACATTGGTAGTAAAGGGAGTTTTTTGATTTTGAGCCAGAACTTTTGCTTGAACAGAGGCCTCATAGCTGGTAAGTACCCTCTAAATTTTTATTGTGCCCAGTGAGTGATGTGTTTGTGTGTGCGTGTAAAATCCCTGTGCATTTATCCCGACTGCTGACCAGAGCTGTGCGTTGAACCGGTCTAAGACGCCCCCAGGCCCCTGCGAGCTCTTGTTGGGCAACGACCAGGACGCTTGGAAAGCAAAGTGAGACCGCTAGGCACGCGTGCTCGAGCAGGTAGCGAAAGGCTGAGTGAGTGAAATAACTGGGCAACTACCAGTCAACTATGCCAGATTAAAAGTCTTGAGACCTAAACTGAAACCTTTGCACCTACCCTATTGGTATTGTTGGGCAGGAATAAATGGCGCCTTTTATTGAAAAGAAAGAAACCTGTACCTGGCCAGTACAAGGAAATTTAAATTTTGTTCTTACCCACATGTTTCTTTTTCCCCATCTGATCTGGTACTTCAGTGGAAAGAGGCTCCTCCCCTTTAAAAGGAACTGCAGATGGTCTTTAGGACCCTGCAGTCAATTAATCCATCTTGGGAGACATGCAGCTGAAGGTAGCTGAAAAACCCACAGTCCAGTCCCTGGGTGAGCAGTCCCAGCCTGTTCTGTCTGGCTACTATTGGAGGGGGAATGAAAATGCCCCACAGCACTCTGTGCATGCTCCTTGGAGCCCCTGCAATTTGTGCAATCTCTTTTTCCACCTGGAATGCTTGCAGCCCAGGCTTGTGGAAACCTAGAGCTACCAGTAGTTTCTGCTTTGTTTCATTTTCTAAGTATGTCTGTGCATGCACATGTGTTTTTTTCTATCTCTGTTTCTCGACCCTTTGTTGTACTCTCTAAGAAAGATGCTCTGGGCTACCATAGATGCCCATTGGGCCCCTAAGGCCCTGCTTCCATAGTTTGCCCCCTTGATGGAGAAGCATTTCCTTTGTACTTATCTCTGCCTCCTACCTTGAGTGTGCCTCTTGCTAATTTCTGCCTTCCCCCATGTATATGTGTGCGTGTGTGACCATAAGCCACCTACCGATTAATGCTTACATGTGATATACAGCTGAGCTGTTAAGAATGTGTTTCTTTTAAACTTCTCTGTGAAACTTATAAAAGATGCCAGCCAAGCAGCAGGAATGCATGCTTGAACAATAAATGGAACTAAGCTAGAGAAAAGGAAAGGGCACCACCAAGTATAGCAACAGGCAATAAATCTTAATAAACTTTAACCAATGTTTCCTAAAACAACTACCCTCTACTGCAGCTGCTGGACCATAGTTACACTATTTCAAGGTTTCTCTATTTCTTGGTCACTCATTGCTTTTATAGGACCACCCACGCTTTCCCTTAACTTTCTCTTGCACGTTTATGGGCTCTGACTTTTTGCATCTCTTCAGGGTCATCTGCTAAGACAGCCTCTAGCAGAAGCCTCCTAGACAGAAGCTTTACTCTTTTGCCATCCCTCTGACCTACAGTTTGCCCCTTTCCCCTCAAAC
Source organism: Charina bottae (assembly GCA_023362775.1). NCBI lineage: Eukaryota > Metazoa > Chordata > Lepidosauria > Squamata > Charinaidae > Charina > Charina bottae. The sequence continues at coordinate 2,141,251 of JALMGJ010000028.1, read as the reverse complement.
GTGGCTATAAGGGACAAACGGGGAGGGGGGGGGATGGATGTTTATATTTTATTCCAGGATAAACAGACCCAAGATTCTACAACAAAATCCTGATGGACAGACCAAGTTCTTGCATTCTCACCCATGGCTTGTGAGGTGTCCTGCCTGCTGGTCAGCTCCGTTCTCCCAAAGACCATGCAAGACTCACGGGCTTGGTAGTAAAGGGTTTATTTCATACGCAGAATGAACACTAAAAAAGATTAGGATAGCTGACAGGAATGATCTCGGCTATTTAAACGCTTTTGACAGGACTCCCGCCCCCTCCCCACCGTGGACTCCCCTATGATTGGCTGAAGCAAGTCCCAATTGGTGCTGAAGCGCCCATTATCCTCGAGGCCTGATTGGCTGCCGTTTTCCCGCTCTCGCTTCGGGTCTGTCATCTCTGTCGGTCAGTTGTATCTTTCTGCAGTTGCTTTCTCTGCTGTATGGCAGGACACTCGGATCATGCCAGAGTTCTGACATGGCTTCCCAGAAGCACTCCATGAACTGGCTACCTAAGCCAAGACCAGCCTCACAGCTACCTCAAGTCTAAGAGGAGATCTTCTCCTCCAGTCAAAGTGAGAAAACTCTGCAAACCTTACCAAAAGGCTTCAGGCGCTTAGGGAAAACTGATGTCCCTTTACTGCACACTCCCACCCAAGGCTGGTAAGAATCAAAGAAAGAAACACAACAGGCTGAATTATAAGTAAGATTAGGATTGTTTGTTTCTCTCTCTCTCTCTCTCTCTCTCTCTTTGCTACATTTGGTTTCCTTCCTCTCCCATAGAAGGCAAGAGCTCCCATTTTCCTCCGAAATCAATATCCCAGGTTTTCAAGCTGCCTCAGTTAAACAATTGCAACACAAACCAAGGAGTCTGTCAATGTTAATATTCCTGTTTCCCCAGCCAGGGTGTTAGACTGGGAAGTGCTTGCTGCCCATTCACTGGGTTAGCACACAAGCCCAAGAAGGAACATACCCTGGAAGCTGGGAGGAAAAGAAGTATGTGGGTTCCCCTTTGCCCCACCTGGTGCCTTAACACAGGCATGTGGTAACACCCTCCTGCAGACAACAAATGCATCTGACTGCTGGGCCAGGGCTCCAAGTCAGATGGCCTCCCATAGAATGGCACGGAAGTTGTACGAGGAGCGTGGCCTACAGTAGTGCTATCATAACTTTGTGTCCAACATTTTAGAACAGATAGCATGTAATACAACACCAAAGCAATTAGCCCCTACACAAAGAATTGCCAGCAAAGAGTTTCCAGAGTAGGTTAGTTGTAGAGCAGATTCTTGCAGCAAAAGGTGATGTTTGTACAGTAACAGGGACAGGATGCTGTATCTTTGCACCTGAGAGCCAAAAGAAGAGATCCACCCTGCTTTAACCCTGCGCCTACAAGACCCCAAAGCTGCAAGAAGCCATGGACTGAACCCTTTGATGTCTATGGGAGATCGTGTTGGTTGCTGGAATCATCCAAAGCATCACTTCAGTGGGACTTTGAGGCATGGATTTAATCTTTCAATCATTCCTTTTAGCCAAAAAAGGTGGACTGGAAAACCAACCCTTCTAAGCCTCTTCCCAAGAGGAGAGATCTCTCAACTCCAGACCTGCTTCAACAAATTGCTCATCATGCCAGACTACTTCATCATTTGGACTTGTGCTTCTAGTGCAACCTGGCCTTGCACTAACTTAAAGGGGGGGACACGTGTTTTGCTTTCCTTTCTCTCTTCCCTACACAGGTACTTCCAAAGACTGTGGAGACAGAACACCCTCACCCTGACCCTGACAGGAAACATGAACAGCAGGGGGCCCAACCACAGAGCACCTCCTCTCTGAAATCTGGCAAATTACACTTCTCTCAAGTTCCTAGGGGGTGGGAACACCTTTGCATAGCAACAACCAAGCTCTCCTATATAAATGGCCTGTGGGGGAAATACAGGTGTGGCCACCTTCCAACCAGTATACTCTGTACTCTGCATATGCTCTTGGGAATAAACCTGCAAACCTCTGTTCCAGCAACTGCCTGCGTGTCTATTCATTCCCAGCTTGGGACGAACCTTGGTAAGATTACCTTCTAACAATTTGGCGAGCCAGCAGGCCCCAGAGCTAACCGGGTCGATGGACAGAACCTGGACAACTCCCCCCAGCCGGCACCAGACCATTTGTCTGGAGGGGGAAGCCCCAGACTCTGCCCACATCGACATTGGTAGTAAAGGGAGTTTTTTGATTTTGAGCCAGAACTTTTGCTTGAACAGAGGCCTCATAGCTGGTAAGTACCCTCTAAATTTTTATTGTGCCCAGTGAGTGATGTGTTTGTGTGTGCGTGTAAAATCCCTGTGCATTTATCCCGACTGCTGACCAGAGCTGTGCGTTGAACCGGTCTAAGACGCCCCCAGGCCCCTGCGAGCTCTTGTTGGGCAACGACCAGGACGCTTGGAAAGCAAAGTGAGACCGCTAGGCACGCGTGCTCGAGCAGGTAGCGAAAGGCTGAGTGAGTGAAATAACTGGGCAACTACCAGTCAACTATGCCAGATTAAAAGTCTTGAGACCTAAACTGAAACCTTTGCACCTACCCTATTGGTATTGTTGGGCAGGAATAAATGGCGCCTTTTATTGAAAAGAAAGAAACCTGTACCTGGCCAGTACAAGGAAATTTAAATTTTGTTCTTACCCACATGTTTCTTTTTCCCCATCTGATCTGGTACTTCAGTGGAAAGAGGCTCCTCCCCTTTAAAAGGAACTGCAGATGGTCTTTAGGACCCTGCAGTCAATTAATCCATCTTGGGAGACATGCAGCTGAAGGTAGCTGAAAAACCCACAGTCCAGTCCCTGGGTGAGCAGTCCCAGCCTGTTCTGTCTGGCTACTATTGGAGGGGGAATGAAAATGCCCCACAGCACTCTGTGCATGCTCCTTGGAGCCCCTGCAATTTGTGCAATCTCTTTTTCCACCTGGAATGCTTGCAGCCCAGGCTTGTGGAAACCTAGAGCTACCAGTAGTTTCTGCTTTGTTTCATTTTCTAAGTATGTCTGTGCATGCACATGTGTTTTTTTCTATCTCTGTTTCTCGACCCTTTGTTGTACTCTCTAAGAAAGATGCTCTGGGCTACCATAGATGCCCATTGGGCCCCTAAGGCCCTGCTTCCATAGTTTGCCCCCTTGATGGAGAAGCATTTCCTTTGTACTTATCTCTGCCTCCTACCTTGAGTGTGCCTCTTGCTAATTTCTGCCTTCCCCCATGTATATGTGTGCGTGTGTGACCATAAGCCACCTACCGATTAATGCTTACATGTGATATACAGCTGAGCTGTTAAGAATGTGTTTCTTTTAAACTTCTCTGTGAAACTTATAAAAGATGCCAGCCAAGCAGCAGGAATGCATGCTTGAACAATAAATGGAACTAAGCTAGAGAAAAGGAAAGGGCACCACCAAGTATAGCAACAGGCAATAAATCTTAATAAACTTTAACCAATGTTTCCTAAAACAACTACCCTCTACTGCAGCTGCTGGACCATAGTTACACTATTTCAAGGTTTCTCTATTTCTTGGTCACTCATTGCTTTTATAGGACCACCCACGCTTTCCCTTAACTTTCTCTTGCACGTTTATGGGCTCTGACTTTTTGCATCTCTTCAGGGTCATCTGCTAAGACAGCCTCTAGCAGAAGCCTCCTAGACAGAAGCTTTACTCTTTTGCCATCCCTCTGACCTACAGTTTGCCCCTTTCCCCTCAAACGTGGCTATAAGGGACAAACGGGGAGGGGGGGGGATGGATGTTTATATTTTATTCCAGGATAAACAGACCCAAGATTCTACAACAAAATCCTGATGGACAGACCAAGTTCTTGCATTCTCACCCATGGCTTGTGAGGTGTCCTGCCTGCTGGTCAGCTCCGTTCTCCCAAAGACCATGCAAGACTCACGGGCTTGGTAGTAAAGGGTTTATTTCATACGCAGAATGAACACTAAAAAAGATTAGGATAGCTGACAGGAATGATCTCGGCTATTTAAACGCTTTTGACAGGACTCCCGCCCCCTCCCCACCGTGGACTCCCCTATGATTGGCTGAAGCAAGTCCCAATTGGTGCTGAAGCGCCCATTATCCTCGAGGCCTGATTGGCTGCCGTTTTCCCGCTCTCGCTTCGGGTCTGTCATCTCTGTCGGTCAGTTGTATCTTTCTGCAGTTGCTTTCTCTGCTGTATGGCAGGACACTCGGATCATGCCAGAGTTCTGACATGGCTTCCCAGAAGCACTCCATGAACTGGCTACCTAAGCCAAGACCAGCCTCACAGCTACCTCAAGTCTAAGAGGAGATCTTCTCCTCCAGTCAAAGTGAGAAAACTCTGCAAACCTTACCAAAAGGCTTCAGGCGCTTAGGGAAAACTGATGTCCCTTTACTGCACACTCCCACCCAAGGCTGGTAAGAATCAAAGAAAGAAACACAACAGGCTGAATTATAAGTAAGATTAGGATTGTTTGTTTGTCTCTCTCTCTCTCTCTCTTTGCTACATTTGGTTTCCTTCCTCTCCCATAGAAGGCAAGAGCTCCCATTTTCCTCCGAAATCAATATCCCAGGTTTTCAAGCTGCCTCAGTTAAACAATTGCAACACAAACCAAGGAGTCTGTCAATGTTAATATTCCTGTTTCCCCAGCCAGGGTGTTAGACTGGGAAGTTCTTGCTGCCCATTCACTGGGTTAGCACACAAGCCCAAGAAGGAACATACCCTGGAAGCTGGGAGGAAAAGAAGTATGTGGGTTCCCCTTTGCCCCACCTGGTGCCTTAACACAGGCATGTGGTAACACCCTCCTGCAGACAATAAATGCATCTGACTGCTGGGCCAGGGCTCCAAGTCAGATGGCCTCCCATAGAATGGCACGGAAGTTGTACGAGGAGCGTGGCCTACAGTAGTGCTATCATAACTTTGTGTCCAACATTTTAGAACAGATAGCATGTAATACAACACCAAAGCAATTAGCCCCTACACAAAGAATTGCCAGCAAAGAGTTTCCAGAGTAGGTTAGTTGTAGAGCAGATTCTTGCAGCAAAAGGTGATGTTTGTACAGTAACAGGGACAGGATGCTGTATCTTTGCACCTGAGAGCCAAAAGAAGAGATCCACCCTGCTTTAACCCTGCGCCTACAAGACCCCAAAGCTGCAAGAAGCCATGGACTGAACCCTTTGATGTCTATGGGAGATCGTGTTGGTTGCTGGAATCATCCAAAGCATCACTTCAGTGGGACTTTGAGGCATGGATTTAATCTTTCAATCATTCCTTTTAGCCAAAAAAGGTGGACTGGAAAACCAACCCTTCTAAGCCTCTTCCCAAGAGGAGAGATCTCTCAACTCCAGACCTGCTTCAACAAATTGCTCATCATGCCAGACTACTTCATCATTTGGACTTGTGCTTCTAGTGCAACCTGGCCTTGCACTAACTTAAAGGGGGGGGACACGTGTTTTGCTTTCCTTTCTCTCTTCCCTACACAGGTACTTCCAAAGACTGTGGAGACAGAACACCCTCACCCTGACCCTGACAGGAAACATGAACAGCAGGGGGCCCAACCACAGAGCACCTCCTCTCTGAAATCTGGCAAATTACACTTCTCTCAAGTTCCTAGGGGGTGGGAACACCTTTGCATAGCAACAACCAAGCTCTCCTATATAAATGGCCTGTGGGGGAAATACAGGTGTGGCCACCTTCCAACCAGTATACTCTGTACTCTGCATATGCTCTTGGGAATAAACCTGCAAACCTCTGTTCCAGCAACTGCCTGCGTGTCTATTCATTCCCAGCTTGGGACGAACCTTGGTAAGATTACCTTCTAACAATTTGGCGAGCCAGCAGGCCCCAGAGCTAACCGGGTCGATGGACAGAACCTGGACAACTCCCCCCAGCCGGCACCAGACCATTTGTCTGGAGGGGGAAGCCCCAGACTCTGCCCACATCGACATTGGTAGTAAAGGGAGTTTTTTGATTTTGAGCCAGAACTTTTGCTTGAACAGAGGCCTCATAGCTGGTAAGTACCCTCTAAATTTTTATTGTGCCCAGTGAGTGATGTGTTTGTGTGTGCGTGTAAAATCCCTGTGCATTTATCCCGACTGCTGACCAGAGCTGTGCGTTGAACCGGTCTAAGACGCCCCCAGGCCCCTGCGAGCTCTTGTTGGGCAACGACCAGGACGCTTGGAAAGCAAAGTGAGACCGCTAGGCACGCGTGCTCGAGCAGGTAGCGAAAGGCTGAGTGAGTGAAATAACTGGGCAACTACCAGTCAACTATGCCAGATTAAAAGTCTTGAGACCTAAACTGAAACCTTTGCACCTACCCTATTGGTATTGTTGGGCAGGAATAAATGGCGCCTTTTATTGAAAAGAAAGAAACCTGTACCTGGCCAGTACAAGGAAATTTAAATTTTGTTCTTACCCACATGTTTCTTTTTCCCCATCTGATCTGGTACTTCAGTGGAAAGAGGCTCCTCCCCTTTAAAAGGAACTGCAGATGGTCTTTAGGACCCTGCAGTCAATTAATCCATCTTGGGAGACATGCAGCTGAAGGTAGCTGAAAAACCCACAGTCCAGTCCCTGGGTGAGCAGTCCCAGCCTGTTCTGTCTGGCTACTATTGGAGGGGGAATGAAAATGCCCCACAGCACTCTGTGCATGCTCCTTGGAGCCCCTGCAATTTGTGCAATCTCTTTTTCCACCTGGAATGCTTGCAGCCCAGGCTTGTGGAAACCTAGAGCTACCAGTAGTTTCTGCTTTGTTTCATTTTCTAAGTATGTCTGTGCATGCACATGTGTTTTTTTCTATCTCTGTTTCTCGACCCTTTGTTGTACTCTCTAAGAAAGATGCTCTGGGCTACCATAGATGCCCATTGGGCCCCTAAGGCCCTGCTTCCATAGTTTGCCCCCTTGATGGAGAAGCATTTCCTTTGTACTTATCTCTGCCTCCTACCTTGAGTGTGCCTCTTGCTAATTTCTGCCTTCCCCCATGTATATGTGTGCGTGTGTGACCATAAGCCACCTACCGATTAATGCTTACATGTGATATACAGCTGAGCTGTTAAGAATGTGTTTCTTTTAAACTTCTCTGTGAAACTTATAAAAGATGCCAGCCAAGCAGCAGGAATGCATGCTTGAACAATAAATGGAACTAAGCTAGAGAAAAGGAAAGGGCACCACCAAGTATAGCAACAGGCAATAAATCTTAATAAACGTTAACCAATGTTTCCTAAAACAACTACCCTCTACTGCAGCTGCTGGACCATAGTTACACTATTTCAAGGTTTCTCTATTTCTTGGTCACTCATTGCTTTTATAGGACCACCCACGCTTTCCCTTAACTTTCTCTTGCACGTTTATGGGCTCTGACTTTTTGCATCTCTTCAGGGTCATCTGCTAAGACAGCCTCTAGCAGAAGCCTCCTAGACAGAAGCTTTACTCTTTTGCCATCCCTCTGACCTACAGTTTGCCCCTTTCCCCTCAAACGTGGCTATAAGGGACAAACGGGGAGGGGGGGGGATGGATGTTTATATTTTATTCCAGGATAAACAGACCCAAGATTCTACAACAAAATCCTGATGGACAGACCAAGTTCTTGCATTCTCACCCATGGCTTGTGAGGTGTCCTGCCTGCTGGTCAGCTCCGTTCTCCCAAAGACCATGCAAGACTCACGGGCTTGGTAGTAAAGGGTTTATTTCATACGCAGAATGAACACTAAAAAAGATTAGGATAGCTGACAGGAATGATCTCGGCTATTTAAACGCTTTTGACAGGACTCCCGCCCCCTCCCCACCGTGGACTCCCCTATGATTGGCTGAAGCAAGTCCCAATTGGTGCTGAAGCGCCCATTATCCTCGAGGCCTGATTGGCTGCCGTTTTCCCGCTCTCGCTTCGGGTCTGTCATCTCTGTCGGTCAGTTGTATCTTTCTGCAGTTGCTTTCTCTGCTGTATGGCAGGACACTCGGATCATGCCAGAGTTCTGACATGGCTTCCCAGAAGCACTCCATGAACTGGCTACCTAACCCAAGACCAGCCTCACAGCTACCTCAAGTCTAAGAGGAGATCTTCTCCTCCAGTCAAAGTGAGAAAACTCTGCAAACCTTACCAAAAGGCTTCAGGCGCTTAGGGAAAACTGATGTCCCTTTACTGCACACTCCCACCCAAGGCTGGTAAGAATCAAAGAAAGAAACACAACAGGCTGAATTATAAGTAAGATTAGGATTGTTTGTTTGTCTCTCTCTCTCTCTCTCTCTTTGCTACATTTGGTTTCCTTCCTCTCCCATAGAAGGCAAGAGCTCCCATTTTCCTCCGAAATCAATATCCCAGGTTTTCAAGCTGCCTCAGTTAAACAATTGCAACACAAACCAAGGTGTCTGTCAATGTTAATATTCCTGTTTCCCCAGCCAGGGTGTTAGACTGGGCAAGTGCTTGCTGCCCATTCACTGGGTTAGCACACAAGCCCAAGAAGGAACACACACTGGAAGCTGGGAGGAAAGGAAGTATGTGGGTTCCCCTTTGCCCCACCTGGTGCCTTAACACAGGCATGTGGTAACACCCTCCTGCAGACAATAAATGCATCTGACTGCTGGGCCAGGGCTCCAAGTCAGATGGCCTCCAATAGAATGGCACGGAAGTTGTACGAGGAGCGTGGCCTACAGTAGTGCTATCATAACTTTGTGTCCAACATTTTAGAACAGATAGCATGTAATACAACACCAAAGCAGTTAGCCCCTACACAAAGAATTGCCAGCAAAGAGTTTCCAGAGTAGGTTAGTTGTAGAGCAGATTCTTGCAGCAAAAGGTGATGTTTGTACAGTAACAGGGACAGGATGCTGTATCTTTGCACCTGAGAGCCAAAAGAAGAGATCCACCCTGCTTTAACCCTGCGCCTATAAGACCCCAAAGCTGCAAGAAGCCATGGACTGAACCCTTTGATGTCTATGGGAGATCGTGTTGGTTGCTGGAATCATCCAAAGCATCACTTCAGTGGGACTTTGAGGCATGGATTTAATCTTTCAATCATTCCTTTTAGCCAAAAAAGGTGGACTGGAAAACCAACCCTTCTAAGTCTCTTCCTAAGAGGAGAGATCTCTCAACTCCAGACCTGCTTCAACAAATTGCTCATCATGCCAGACTACTTCATCATTTGGACTTGTGCTTCTAGTGCAACCTGGCCTTGCACTAACTTAAAGGGGGGGACACGTGTTTTGCTTTCCTTTCTCTCTTCCCTACACAGGTACTTCCAAAGACTGTGGAGACAGAACACCCTGACCCTGACCCTGACAGGAAACATGAACAGCAGGGGGCCCAACCACAGAGCACCTCCTCTCTGAAATCTGGCAAATTACACTTCTCTCAAGTTCCTAGGGGGTGGGAACACCTTTGCATAGCAACAACCAAGCTCTCCTATATAAATGGCCTGTGGGGGAAATACAGGTGTGGCCACCTTCCAACCAGTATACTCTGTACTCTGCATATGCTCTTGGGAATAAACCTGCAAACCTCTGTTCCAGCAACTGCCTGCGTGTCTATTCATTCCCAGCTTGGGACGAACCTTGGTAAGATTACCTTCTAACAATTTGGTGAGCCAGCAGGCCCCAGAGCTAACCGGGTCGATGGACAGAACCTGGACAACTCCCCCCAGCCGGCACCAGACCATTTGTCTGGAGGGGGAAGCCCCAGACTCTGCCCACATCGACATTGGTAGTAAAGGGAGTTTTTTGATTTTGAGCCAGAACTTTTGCTTGAACAGAGGCCTCATAGCTGGTAAGTACCCTCTAAATTTTTATTGTGCCCAGTGAGTGATGTGTTTGTGTGTGCGTGTAAAATCCCTGTGCATTTATCCCGACTGCTGACCAGAGCTGTGCGTTGAACCGGTCTAAGACGCCCCCAGGCCCCTGCGAGCTCTTGTTGGGCAACGACCAGGACGCTTGGAAAGCAAAGTGAGACCGCTAGGCACGCGTGCTCGAGCAGGTAGCGAAAGGCTGAGTGAGTGAAATAACTGGGCAACTACCAGTCAACTATGCCATATTAAAAGTCTTGAGACCTAAACTGAAACCTTTGCACCTACCCTATTGGTATTGTTGGGCAGGAATAAATGGCGCCTTTTATTGAAAAGAAAGAAACCTGTACCTGGCCAGTACAAGGAAATTTAAATTTTGTTCTTACCCACATGTTTCTTTTTCCCCATCTGATCTGGTACTTCAGTGGAAAGAGGCTCCTCCCCTTTAAAAGGAACTGCAGATGGTCTTTAGGACCCTGCAGTCAATTAATCCATCTTGGGAGACATGCAGCTGAAGGTAGCTGAAAAACCCACAGTCCAGTCCCTGGGTGAGCAGTCCCAGCCTCTTCTGTCTGGCTACTATTGGAGGGGGAATGAAAATGCCCCACAGCACTCTGTGCATGCTCCTTGGAGCCCCTGCAATTTGTGCAATCTCTTTTTCCACCTGGAATGCTTGCAGCCCAGGCTTGTGGAAACCTAGAGCTACCAGTAGTTTCTGCTTTGTTTCATTTTCTAAGTATGTCTGTGCATGCACATGTGTTTTTTTCTATCTCTGTTTCTCGACCCTTTGTTGTACTCTCTAAGAAAGATGCTCTGGGCTACCATAGATGCCCATTGGGCCCCTAAGGCCCTGCTTCCATAGTTTGCCCCCTTGATGGAGAAGCATTTCCTTTGTACTTATCTCTGCCTCCTACCTTGAGTGTGCCTCTTGCTAATTTCTGCCTTCCCCCATGTATATGTGTGCGTGTGTGACCATAAGCCACCTACCGATTAATGCTTACATGTGATATACAGCTGAGCTGTTAAGAATGTGTTTCTTTTAAACTTCTCTGTGAAACTTATAAAAGATGCCAGCCAAGCAGCAGGAATGCATGCTTGAACAATAAATGGAACTAAGCTAGAGAAAAGGAAAGGGCACCACCAAGTATAGCAACAGGCAATAAATCTTAATAAACGTTAACCAATGTTTCCTAAAACAACTACCCTCTACTGCAGCTGCTGGACCATAGTTACACTATTTCAAGGTTTCTCTATTTCTTGGTCACTCATTGCTTTTATAGGACCACCCACGCTTTCCCTTAACTTTCTCTTGCACGTTTATGGGCTCTGACTTTTTGCATCTCTTCAGGGTCATCTGCTAAGACAGCCTCTAGCAGAAGCCTCCTAGACAGAAGCTTTACTCTTTTGCCATCCCTCTGACCTACAGTTTGCCCCTTTCCCCTCAAACGTGGCTATAAGGGACAAACGGGGAGGGGGGGGGATGGATGTTTATATTTTATTCCAGGATAAACAGACCCAAGATTCTACAACAAAATCCTGATGGACAGACCAAGTTCTTGCATTCTCACCCATGGCTTGTGAGGTGTCCTGCCTGCTGGTCAGCTCCGTTCTCCCAAAGACCATGCAAGACTCACGGGCTTGGTAGTAAAGGGTTTATTTCATACGCAGAATGAACACTAAAAAAGATTAGGATAGCTGACAGGAATGATCTCGGCTATTTAAACGCTTTTGACAGGACTCCCGCCCCCTCCCCACCGTGGACTCCCCTATGATTGGCTGAAGCAAGTCCCAATTGGTGCTGAAGCGCCCATTATCCTCGAGGCCTGATTGGCTGCCGTTTTCCCGCTCTCGCTTCGGGTCTGTCATCTCTGTCGGTCAGTTGTATCTTTCTGCAGTTGCTTTCTCTGCTGTATGGCAGGACACTCGGATCATGCCAGAGTTCTGACATGGCTTCCCAGAAGCACTCCATGAACTGGCTACCTAACCCAAGACCAGCCTCACAGCTACCTCAAGTCTAAGAGGAGATCTTCTCCTCCAGTCAAAGTGAGAAAACTCTGCAAACCTTACCAAAAGGCTTCAGGCGCTTAGGGAAAACTGATGTCCCTTTACTGCACACTCCCACCCAAGGCTGGTAAGAATCAAAGAAAGAAACACAACAGGCTGAATTATAAGTAAGATTAGGATTGTTTGTTTGTCTCTCTCTCTCTCTCTCTCTTTGCTACATTTGGTTTCCTTCCTCTCCCATAGAAGGCAAGAGCTCCCATTTTCCTCCGAAATCAATATCCCAGGTTTTCAAGCTGCCTCAGTTAAACAATTGCAACACAAACCAAGGTGTCTGTCAATGTTAATATTCCTGTTTCCCCAGCCAGGGTGTTAGACTGGGCAAGTGCTTGCTGCCCATTCACTGGGTTAGCACACAAGCCCAAGAAGGAACACACACTGGAAGCTGGGAGGAAAGGAAGTATGTGGGTTCCCCTTTGCCCCACCTGGTGCCTTAACACAGGCATGTGGTAACACCCTCCTGCAGACAATAAATGCATCTGACTGCTGGGCCAGGGCTCCAAGTCAGATGGCCTCCAATAGAATGGCACGGAAGTTGTACGAGGAGCGTGGCCTACAGTAGTGCTATCATAACTTTGTGTCCAACATTTTAGAACAGATAGCATGTAATACAACACCAAAGCAGTTAGCCCCTACACAAAGAATTGCCAGCAAAGAGTTTCCAGAGTAGGTTAGTTGTAGAGCAGATTCTTGCAGCAAAAGGTGATGTTTGTACAGTAACAGGGACAGGATGCTGTATCTTTGCACCTGAGAGCCAAAAGAAGAGATCCACCCTGCTTTAACCCTGCGCCTATAAGACCCCAAAGCTGCAAGAAGCCATGGACTGAACCCTTTGATGTCTATGGGAGATCGTGTTGGTTGCTGGAATCATCCAAAGCATCACTTCAGTGGGACTTTGAGGCATGGATTTAATCTTTCAATCATTCCTTTTAGCCAAAAAAGGTGGACTGGAAAACCAACCCTTCTAAGTCTCTTCCTAAGAGGAGAGATCTCTCAACTCCAGACCTGCTTCAACAAATTGCTCATCATGCCAGACTACTTCATCATTTGGACTTGTGCTTCTAGTGCAACCTGGCCTTGCACTAACTTAAAGGGGGGGACACGTGTTTTGCTTTCCTTTCTCTCTTCCCTACACAGGTACTTCCAAAGACTGTGGAGACAGAACACCCTGACCCTGACCCTGACAGGAAACATGAACAGCAGGGGGCCCAACCACAGAGCACCTCCTCTCTGAAATCTGGCAAATTACACTTCTCTCAAGTTCCTAGGGGGTGGGAACACCTTTGCATAGCAACAACCAAGCTCTCCTATATAAATGGCCTGTGGGGGAAATACAGGTGTGGCCACCTTCCAACCAGTATACTCTGTACTCTGCATATGCTCTTGGGAATAAACCTGCAAACCTCTGTTCCAGCAACTGCCTGCGTGTCTATTCATTCCCAGCTTGGGACGAACCTTGGTAAGATTACCTTCTAACAATTTGGTGAGCCAGCAGGCCCCAGAGCTAACCGGGTCGATGGACAGAACCTGGACAACTCCCCCCAGCCGGCACCAGACCATTTGTCTGGAGGGGGAAGCCCCAGACTCTGCCCACATCGACATTGGTAGTAAAGGGAGTTTTTTGATTTTGAGCCAGAACTTTTGCTTGAACAGAGGCCTCATAGCTGGTAAGTACCCTCTAAATTTTTATTGTGCCCAGTGAGTGATGTGTTTGTGTGTGCGTGTAAAATCCCTGTGCATTTATCCCGACTGCTGACCAGAGCTGTGCGTTGAACCGGTCTAAGACGCCCCCAGGCCCCTGCGAGCTCTTGTTGGGCAACGACCAGGACGCTTGGAAAGCAAAGTGAGACCGCTAGGCACGCGTGCTCGAGCAGGTAGCGAAAGGCTGAGTGAGTGAAATAACTGGGCAACTACCAGTCAACTATGCCATATTAAAAGTCTTGAGACCTAAACTGAAACCTTTGCACCTACCCTATTGGTATTGTTGGGCAGGAATAAATGGCGCCTTTTATTGAAAAGAAAGAAACCTGTACCTGGCCAGTACAAGGAAATTTAAATTTTGTTCTTACCCACATGTTTCTTTTTCCCCATCTGATCTGGTACTTCAGTGGAAAGAGGCTCCTCCCCTTTAAAAGGAACTGCAGATGGTCTTTAGGACCCTGCAGTCAATTAATCCATCTTGGGAGACATGCAGCTGAAGGTAGCTGAAAAACCCACAGTCCAGTCCCTGGGTGAGCAGTCCCAGCCTGTTCTGTCTGGCTACTATTGGAGGGGGAATGAAAATGCCCCACAGCACTCTGTGCATGCTCCTTGGAGCCCCTGCAATTTGTGCAATCTCTTTTTCCACCTGGAATGCTTGCAGCCCAGGCTTGTGGAAACCTAGAGCTACCAGTAGTTTCTGCTTTGTTTCATTTTCTAAGTATGTCTGTGCATGCACATGTGTTTTTTTCTATCTCTGTTTCTCGACCCTTTGTTGTACTCTCTAAGAAAGATGCTCTGGGCTACCATAGATGCCCATTGGGCCCCTAAGGCCCTGCTTCCATAGTTTGCCCCCTTGATGGAGAAGCATTTCCTTTGTACTTATCTCTGCCTCCTACCTTGAGTGTGCCTCTTGCTAATTTCTGCCTTCCCCCATGTATATGTGTGCGTGTGTGACCATAAGCCACCTACCGATTAATGCTTACATGTGATATACAGCTGAGCTGTTAAGAATGTGTTTCTTTTAAACTTCTCTGTGAAACTTATAAAAGATGCCAGCCAAGCAGCAGGAATGCATGCTTGAACAATAAATGGAACTAAGCTAGAGAAAAGGAAAGGGCACCACCAAGTATAGCAACAGGCAATAAATCTTAATAAACTTTAACCAATGTTTCCTAAAAAAACTACCCTCTACTGCAGCTGCTGGACCATAGTTACACTATTTCAAGGTTTCTCTATTTCTTGGTCACTCATTGCTTTTATAGGACCACCCACACTTTCCCTTAACTTTCTCTTGCACGTTTATGGGCTCTGACTTTTTGCATCTCTTCAGGGTCATCTGCTAAGACAGCCTCTAGCAGAAGCCTCCTAGACAGAAGCTTTACTCTTTTGCCATCCCTCTGACCTACAGTTTGCCCCTTTCCCCTCAAACGTGGCTATAAGGGACAAACGGGGAGGGGGGGATGGATGTTTATATTTTATTCCAGGATAAACAGACCCAAGATTCTACAACAAAATCCTGATGGACAGACCAAGTTCTTGCATTCTCACCCATGGCTTGTGAGGTGTCCTGCCTGCTGGTCAGCTCCGTTCTCCCAAAGACCATGCAAGACTCACGGGCTTGGTAGTAAAGGGTTTATTTCATACGCAGAATGAACACTAAAAAAGATTAGGATAGCTGACAGGAATGATCTCGGCTATTTAAACGCTTTTGACAGGACTCCCGCCCCCTCCCCACCGTGGACTCCCCTATGATTGGCTGAGGCAAGTCCCAATTGGTGCTGAAGCGCCCATTATCCTCGAGGCCTGATTGGCTGCCGTTTTCCCGCTCTCGCTTCGGGTCTGTCATCTCTGTCGGTCAGTTGTATCTTTCTGCAGTTGCTTTCTCTGCTGTATGGCAGGACACTCGGATCATGCCAGAGTTCTGACATGGCTTCCCAGAAGCACTCCATGAACTGGCTACCTAACCCAAGACCAGCCTCACAGCTACCTCAAGTCTAAGAGGAGATCTTCTCCTCCAGTCAAAGTGAGAAAACTCTGCAAACCTTACCAAAAGGCTTCAGGCGCTTAGGGAAAACTGATGTCCCTTTACTGCACACTCCCACCCAAGGCTGGTAAGAATCAAAGAAAGAAACACAACAGGCTGAATTATAAGTAAGATTAGGATTGTTTGTTTGTCTCTCTCTCTCTCTCTCTTTGCTACATTTGGTTTCCTTCCTCTCCCATAGAAGGCAAGAGCTCCCATTTTCCTCCGAAATCAATATCCCAGGTTTTCAAGCTGCCTCAGTTAAACAATTGCAACACAAACCAAGGAGTCTGTCAATGTTAATATTCCTGTTTCCCCAGCCAGGGTGTTAGACTGGGAAGTGCTTGCTGCCCATTCACTGGGTTAGCACACAAGCCCAAGAAGGAACATACCCTGGAAGCTGGGAGGAAAATAAGTATGTGGGTTCCCCTTTGCCCCACCTGGTGCCTTAACACAGGCATGTGGTAACACCCTCCTGCAGACAATAAATGCATCTGACTGCTGGGCCAGGGCTCCAAGTCAGATGGCCTCCCATAGAATGGCACGGAAGTTGTACGAGGAGCGTGGCCTACAGTAGTGCTATCATAACTTTGTGTCCAACATTTTAGAACAGATAGCATGTAATACAACACCAAAGCAGTTAGCCCCTACACAAAGAATTGCCAGCAAAGAGTTTCCAGAGTAGGTTAGTTGTAGAGCAGATTCTTGCAGCAAAAGGTGATGTTTGTACAGTAACAGGGACAGGATGCTGTATCTTTGCACCTGAGAGCCAAAAGAAGAGATCCACCCTGCTTTAACCCTGCGCCTACAAGACCCCAAAGCTGCAAGAAGCCATGGACTGAACCCTTTGATGTCTATGGGAGATCGTGTTGGTTGCTGGAATCATCCAAAGCATCACTTCAGTGGGACTTTGAGGCATGGATTTAATCTTTCAATCATTCCTTTTAGCCAAAAAAGGTGGACTGGAAAACCAACCCTTCTAAGCCTCTTCCCAAGAGGAGAGATCTCTCAACTCCAGACCTGCTTCAACAAATTGCTCATCATGCCAGACTACTTCATCATTTGGACTTGTGCTTCTAGTGCAACCTGGCCTTGCACTAACTTAAAGGGGGGGACACGTGTTTTGCTTTCCTTTCTCTCTTCCCTACACAGGTACTTCCAAAGACTGTGGAGACAGAACACCCTCACCCTGACCCTGACAGGAAACATGAACAGCAGGGGGCCCAACCACAGAGCACCTCCTCTCTGAAATCTGGCAAATTACACTTCTCTCAAGTTCCTAGGGGGTGGGAACACCTTTGCATAGCAACAACCAAGCTCTCCTATATAAATGGCCTGTGGGGGAAATACAGGTGTGGCCACCTTCCAACCAGTATACTCTGTACTCTGCATATGCTCTTGGGAATAAACCTGCAAACCTCTGTTCCAGCAACTGCCTGCGTGTCTATTCATTCCCAGCTTGGGACGAACCTTGGTAAGATTACCTTCTAACAATTTGGCGAGCCAGCAGGCCCCAGAGCTAACCGGGTCGATGGACAGAACCTGGACAACTCCCCCCAGCCGGCACCAGACCATTTGTCTGGAGGGGGAAGCCCCAGACTCTGCCCACATCGACATTGGTAGTAAAGGGAGTTTTTTGATTTTGAGCCAGAACTTTTGCTTGAACAGAGGCCTCATAGCTGGTAAGTACCCTCTAAATTTTTATTGTGCCCAGTGAGTGATGTGTTTGTGTGTGCGTGTAAAATCCCTGTGCATTTATCCCGACTGCTGACCAGAGCTGTGCGTTGAACCGGTCTAAGACGCCCCCAGGCCCCTGCGAGCTCTTGTTGGGCAACGACCAGGACGCTTGGAAAGCAAAGTGAGACCGCTAGGCACGCGTGCTCGAGCAGGTAGCGAAAGGCTGAGTGAGTGAAATAACTGGGCAACTACCAGTCAACTATGCCATATTAAAAGTCTTGAGACCTAAACTGAAACCTTTGCACCTACCCTATTGGTATTGTTGGGCAGGAATAAATGGCGCCTTTTATTGAAAAGAAAGAAACCTGTACCTGGCCAGTACAAGGAAATTTAAATTTTGTTCTTACCCACATGTTTCTTTTTCCCCATCTGATCTGGTACTTCAGTGGAAAGAGGCTCCTCCCCTTTAAAAGGAACTGCAGATGGTCTTTAGGACCCTGCAGTCAATTAATCCATCTTGGGAGACATGCAGCTGAAGGTAGCTGAAAAACCCACAGTCCAGTCCCTGGGTGAGCAGTCCCAGCCTGTTCTGTCTGGCTACTATTGGAGGGGGAATGAAAATGCCCCACAGCACTCTGTGCATGCTCCTTGGAGCCCCTGCAATTTGTGCAATCTCTTTTTCCACCTGGAATGCTTGCAGCCCAGGCTTGTGGAAACCTAGAGCTACCAGTAGTTTCTGCTTTGTTTCATTTTCTAAGTATGTCTGTGCATGCACATGTGTTTTTTCCTATCTCTGTTTCTCGACCCTTTGTTGTACTCTCTAAGAAAGATGCTCTGGGCTACCATAGATGCCCATTGGGCCCCTAAGGCCCTGCTTCCATAGTTTGCCCCCTTGATGGAGAAGCATTTCCTTTGTACTTATCTCTGCCTCCTACCTTGAGTGTGCCTCTTGCTAATTTCTGCCTTCCCCCATGTATATGTGTGCGTGTGTGACCATAAGCCACCTACCGATTAATGCTTACATGTGATATACAGCTGAGCTGTTAAGAATGTGTTTCTTTTAAACTTCTCTGTGAAACTTATAAAAGATGCCAGCCAAGCAGCAGGAATGCATGCTTGAACAATAAATGGAACTAAGCTAGAGAAAAGGAAAGGGCACCACCAAGTATAGCAACAGGCAATAAATCTTAATAAACTTTAACCAATGTTTCCTAAAACAACTACCCTCTACTGCAGCTGCTGGACCATAGTTACACTATTTCAAGGTTTCTCTATTTCTTGGTCACTCATTGCTTTTATAGGACCACCCACGCTTTCCCTTAACTTTCTCTTGCACGTTTATGGGCTCTGACTTTTTGCATCTCTTCAGGGTCATCTGCTAAGACAGCCTCTAGCAGAAGCCTCCTAGACAGAAGCTTTACTCTTTTGCCATCCCTCTGACCTACAGTTTGCCCCTTTCCCCTCAAACGTGGCTATAAGGGACAAACGGGGAGGGGGGGGGGATGGATGTTTATATTTTATTCCAGGATAAACAGACCCAAGATTCTACAACAAAATCCTGATGGACAGACCAAGTTCTTGCATTCTCACCCATGGCTTGTGAGGTGTCCTGCCTGCTGGTCAGCTCCGTTCTCCCAAAGACCATGCAAGACTCACGGGCTTTGTAGTAAAGGGTTTATTTCATACGCAGAATGAACACTAAAAAAGATTAGGATAGCTGACAGGAATGATCTCGGCTATTTAAACGCTTTTGACAGGACTCCCTCCCCCTCCCCACCGTGGACTCCCCTATGATTGGCTGAGGCAAGTCCCAATTGGTGCTGAAGCGCCCATTATCCTCGAGGCCTGATTGGCTGCCGTTTTCCCGCTCTCGCTTCGGGTCTGTCATCTCTGTCGGTCAGTTGTATCTTTCTGCAGTTGCTTTCTCTGCTGTATGGCAGGACACTCGGATCATGCCAGAGTTCTGACATGGCTTCCCAGAAGCACTCCATGAACTGGCTACCTAACCCAAGACCAGCCTCACAGCTACCTCAAGTCTAAGAGGAGATCTTCTCCTCCAGTCAAAGTGAGAAAACTCTGCAAACCTTACCAAAAGGCTTCAGGCGCTTAGGGAAAACTGATGTCCCTTTACTGCACACTCCCACCCAAGGCTGGTAAGAATCAAAGAAAGAAACACAACAGGCTGAATTATAAGTAAGATTAGGATTGTTTGTTTGTCTCTCTCTCTCTCTCTCTTTGCTACATTTGGTTTCCTTCCTCTCCCATAGAAGGCAAGAGCTCCCATTTTCCTCCGAAATCAATATCCCAGGTTTTCAAGCTGCCTCAGTTAAACAATTGCAACACAAACCAAGGAGTCTGTCAATGTTAATATTCCTGTTTCCCCAGCCAGGGTGTTAGACTGGGAAGTGCTTGCTGCCCATTCACTGGGTTAGCACACAAGCCCAAGAAGGAACATACCCTGGAAGCTGGGAGGAAAAGAAGTATGTGGGTTCCCCTTTGCCCCACCTGGTGCCTTAACACAGGCATGTGGTAACACCCTCCTGCAGACAATAAATGCATCTGACTGCTGGGCCAGGGCTCCAAGTCAGATGGCCTCCCATAGAATGGCACGGAAGTTGTACGAGGAGCGTGGCCTACAGTAGTGCTATCATAACTTTGTGTCCAACATTTTAGAACAGATAGCATGTAATACAACACCAAAGCAATTAGCCCCTACACAAAGAATTGCCAGCAAAGAGTTTCCAGAGTAGGTTAGTTGTAGAGCAGATTCTTGCAGCAAAAGGTGATGTTTGTACAGTAACAGGGACAGGATGCTGTATCTTTGCACCTGAGAGCCAAAAGAAGAGATCCACCCTGCTTTAACCCTGCGCCTACAAGACCCCAAAGCTGCAAGAAGCCATGGACTGAACCCTTTGATGTCTATGGGAGATCGTGCTGGTTGCTGGAATCATCCAAAGCATCACTTCAGTGGGACTTTGAGGCATGGATTTAATCTTTCAATCATTCCTTTTAGCCAAAAAAGGTGGACTGGAAAACCAACCCTTCTAAGCCTCTTCCCAAGAGGAGAGATCTCTCAACTCCAGACCTGCTTCAACAAATTGCTCATCATGCCCGACTACTTCATCATTTGGACTTGTGCTTCTAGTGCAACCTGGCCTTGCACTAACTTAAAGGGGGGGACACGTGTTTTGCTTTCCTTTCTCTCTTCCCTACACAGGTACTTCCAAGGACTGTGGAGACAGAACACCCTCACCCTGACCCTGACAGGAAACATGAACAGCAGGGGGCCCAACCACAGAGCACCTCCTCTCTGAAATCTGGCAAATTACACTTCTCTCAAGTTCCTAGGGGGTGGGAACACCTTTGCATAGCAACAACCAAGCTCTCCTATATAAATGGCCTGTGGGGGAAATACAGGTGTGGCCACCTTCCAACCAGCATACTCTGTACTCTGCATATGCTCTTGGGAATAAACCTGAAAACCTCTGTTCCAGCAACTGCCTGCGTGTCTATTCATTCCCAGCTTGGGACGAACCTTGGTAAGATTACCTTCTAACAATTTGGCGAGCCAGCAGGCCCCAGAGCTAACCGGGTCGATGGACAGAACCTGGACAACTCCCCCCAGCCGGCACCAGACCATTTGTCTGGAGGGGGAAGCCCCAGACTCTGCCCACATCGACATTGGTAGTAAAGGGTTTTTTTTGATTTTGAGCCAGAACTTTTGCTTGAACAGAGGCCTCATAGTTGGTAAGTACCCTCTAAATTTTTATTGTGCCCAGTGAGTGATGTGTTTGTGTGTGCGTGTAAAATCCCTGTGTATTTATCCCGACTGCTGACCAGAGCTGTGCGTTGACCCGGTCTAAGACGCCCCCAGGCCCCTGCGAGCTCTTGTTGGGCAACGACCAGGACGCTTGGAAAGCAAAGTGAGACCGCTAGGCACGCGTGCTCGAGCAGGTAGCGAAAGGCTGAGTGAGTGAAATAACTGGGCAACTACCAGTCAACTATGCCATATTAAAAGTCTTGAGACCTAAACTGAAACCTTTGCACCTACCCTATTGGTATTGTTGGGCAGGAATAAATGGCGCCTTTTATTGAAAAGAAAGAAACCTGTACCTGGCCAGTACAAGGAAATTTAAATTTTGTTCTTACCCACATGTTTCTTTTTCCCCATCTGATCTGGTACTTCAGTGGAAAGAGGCTCCTCCCCTTTAAAAGGAACTGCAGATGGTCTTTAGGACCCTGCAGTCAATTAATCCATCTTGGGAGACATGCAGCTGAAGGTAGCTGAAAAACCCACAGTCCAGTCCCTGGGTGAGCAGTCCCAGCCTGTTCTGTCTGGCTACTATTGGAGGGGGAATGAAAATGCCCCACAGCACTCTGTGCATGCTCCTTGGAGCCCCTGCAATTTGTGCAATCTCTTTTTCCACCTGGAATGCTTGCAGTCCAGGCTTGTGGAAACCTAGAGCTACCAGTAGTTTCTGCTTTGTTTCATTTTCTAAGTATGTCTGTGCATGCACATGTGTTTTTTCCTATCTCTGTTTCTCGACCCTCTGTTGTACTCTCTAAGAAAGATGCTCTGGGCTACCATAGATGCCCATTGGGCCCCTAAGGCCCTGCTTCCATAGTTTGCCCCCTTGATGGAGAAGCATTTCCTTTGTACTTATCTCTGCCTCCTACCTTGAGTGTGCCTCTTGCTAATTTCTGCCTTCCCCCATGTATATGTGTGCGTGTGTGACCATAAGCCACCTACCGATTAATGCTTACATGTGATATACAGCTGAGCTGTTAAGAATGTGTTTCTTTTAAACTTCTCTGTGAAACTTATAAAAGATGCCAGCCAAGCAGCAGGAATGCATGCTTGAACAATAAATGGAACTAAGCTAGAGAAAAGGAAAGGGCACCACCAAGTATAGCAACAGGCAATAAATCTTAATAAACTTTAACCAATGTTTCCTAAAACAACTACCCTCTACTGCAGCTGCTGGACCATAGTTACACTATTTCAAGGTTTCTCTATTTCTTGGTCACTCATTGCTTTTATAGGACCACCCACGCTTTCCCTTAACTTTCTCTTGCACGTTTATGGGCTCTGACTTTTTGCATCTCTTCAGGGTCATCTGCTAAGACAGCCTCTAGCAGAAGCCTCCTAGACAGAAGCTTTACTCTTTTGCCATCCCTCTGACCTACAGTTTGCCCCTTTCCCCACAAACGTGGCTATAAGGGACAAACGGGGAGGGGGAATGGATGTTTATATTTTATTCCAGGATAAACAGACCCAAGATTCTACAACAAAATCCTGATGGACAGACCAAGTTCTTGCATTCTCACCCATGGCTTGTGAGGTGTCCTGCCTGCTGGTCAGCTCCGTTCTCCAAAAGACCATGCAAGACTCACGGGCTTGGTAGTAAACGGTTTATTTCATACGCAGAATGAACACTAAAAAAGATTAGGATAGCTGTCAGGAATGATCTCGGCTATTTAAACGCTTTTGACAGGACTCCCGCCCCCTCCCCACCGTGGACTCCCCTATGATTGGCTCAGGCAAGTCCCAATTGGTGCTGAAGCGCCCATTATCCTCGAGGCCTGATTGGCTGCCGTTTTCCCGCTCTCGCTTCCGGTCTGTCATCTCTGTCGGTCAGTTGTATCTTTCTGCAGTTGCTTTCTCTGCTGTATGGCAGGACACTCGGATCATGCCAGAGTTCTGACATGGCTTCCCAGAAGCACTCCATGAACTGGCTACCTAACCCAAGACCAGCCTCACAGCTACCTCAAGTCTAAGAGGAGATCTCCTCCTCCAGTCAAAGTGAGAAAACTCTGCAAACCTTACCAAAAGGCTTCAGGTGCTTAGGGAAAAGCTGAGGTCCCTTTACTGCACACTCCCACCCAAGGCTGGTAAGAATCAAAGAAACCAACACAACAGGCTGAATTATAAGTAAGATTAGGATTGTTTGTTTGTCTCTCTCTCTCTCTCTCTTTGCTACATTTGGTTTCCTTCCTCTCCCATAGAAGGCAAGAGCTCCCATTTTCCTCCGAAATCAATATCCCAGGTTTTCAAGCTGCCTCAGTTAAACAATTGCAACACAAACCAAGGAGTCTGTCAATGTTAATATTCTCCCCAGCCAGGGTGTTAGACTGGGAAGTGCTTGCTGCCCATTCACTGGGTTAGCACACAAGCCCAAGAAGGAACACACACCTGAAGATGGGAGGAAAGGAAGTATGTGGGTTCCCCTTTGCCCCACCTGGTGCCTTAACACAGGCATGTGGTAACACCCTCCTGCAGACAATAAATGCATCTGACTGCTGGGCCAGGGCTCCAAGTCAGATGGCCTCCCATAGAATGGCACGGAAGTTGTATGAGGAACGTGGCCTACAGTAGTGCTATCATAACTTTGTGCCCAACATTTTAGAACAGATAGCATGTAATACAACACCAAAGCAGTTAGCCCCTACACAAAGAATTGCCAGCAAAGAGTTTCCAGAGTAGGTTAGTTGTAGAGCAGATTCTTGCAGCAAAAGGTGATGTTTGTACAGTAACAGGGACAGGATGCTGTATCTTTGCACCTGAGAGCCAAAAGAAGAGATCCACCCTGCTTTAACCCTGCGCCTACAAGACCCCAAAGCTGCAAGAAGCCATGGACTGAACCCTTTGATGTCTATGGGAGATCGTGCTGGTTGCTGGAATCATCCAAAGCATCACTTCAGTGGGACTTTGAGGCATGGATTTAATCTTTCAATCATTCCTTTTAGCCAAAAAAGGTGGACTGGTAAACCAACCCTTCTAAGCCTCTTCCCAAGAGGAGAGATCTCTCAACTCCAGACCTGCTTCAACAAATTGCTCATCATGCCAGACTACTTCATCATTTGGACTTGTGCTTCTAGTGCAACCTGGCCTTGCACTAACTTAAAGGGGGGACACGTGTTTTGCTTTCCTTTCTCTCTTCCCTACACAGGTACTTCCAAGGACTGTGGAGACAGAACACCCTCACCCTGACCCTGACAGGAAACATGAACAGCAGGGGGCCCAACCACAGAGCACCTCCTCTCTGAAATCTGGCAAATTACACTTCTCTCAAGTTCCTAGGGGGTGGGAACACCTTTGCATAGCAACAACCAAGCTCTCCTATATAAATGGCCTGTGGGGGAAATACAGGTGTGGCCACCTTCCAACCAGCATACTCTGTACTCTGCATATGCTCTTGGGAATAAACCTGCAAACCTCTGTTCCAGCAACTGCCTGCGTGTCTATTCATTCCCAGCTTGGGACGAACCTTGGTAAGATTACCTTCTAACAATTTGGCGAGCCAGCAGGCCCCAGAGCTAACCGGGTCGATGGACAGAACCTGGACAACTCCCCCCAGCCGGCACCAGACCATTTGTCTGGAGGGGGAAGCCCCAGACTCTGCCCACATCGACATTGGTAGTAAAGGGTTTTTTTTGATTTTGAGCCAGAACTTTTGCTTGAACAGAGGCCTCATAGTTGGTAAGTACCCTCTAAATTTTTATTGTGCCCAGTGAGTGATGTGTTTGTGTGTGCGTGTAAAATCCCTGTGTATTTATCCCGACTGCTGACCAGAGCTGTGCGTTGACCCGGTCTAAGACGCCCCCAGGCCCCTGCGAGCTCTTGTTGGGCAAAGACCAGGATGCTTGGAAAGCAAAGTGAGACCGCTAGGCACGCGTGCTCAAGCAGGTAGCGAAAGGCTGAGTGAGTGAAATAACTGGGCAACTACCAGTCAACTATGCCATATTAAAAGTCTTGAGACCTAAACTGAAACCTTTGCACCTACCCTATTGGTATTGTTGGGCAGGAATAAATGGCGCCTTTTATTGAAAAGAAAGAAACCTGTACCTGGCCAGTACAAGGAAATTTAAATTTTGTTCTTACCCACATGTTTCTTTTTCCCCATCTGATCTGGTACTTCAGTGGAAAGAGGCTCCTCCCCTTTAAAAGGACCTGCAGATGGTCTTTAGGACCCTGCAGTCAATTAATGCATCTTGGGAGACATGCAGCTGCTGAGCATCTCTCTAACTAGAGCCCAGATCTTCAATTCCCTGAGAAAACTGCTGAAGGTAGGTGAAAAACCCCCAGTCCAGTCCCTGGGTTAGCAGTCCCAGCCTGTTCTGTCTGGCTACTATTGGAGGGGGAATGAAAATGCCCCACAGCACTCTGTGCATGCTCCTTGGAGCCCCTGCAATTTGTGCAATCTCTTTTTCCACCTGGAATGCTTGCAGCCCAGGCTTGTGGAAACCTAGAGCTACCAGTAGTTTCTGCTTTGTTTCATTTTCTAAGTATGTCTGTGCATGCACATGTGTTTTTTCCTATCTCTGTTTCTCGACCCTTTGTTGTACTCTCTAAGAAAGATGCTCTGGGCTACCATAGATGCCCATTGGGCCCCTAAGGCCCTGCTTCCATAGTTTGCCCCCTTGATGGAGAAGCATTTCCTTTGTACTTATCTCTGCCTCCTACCTTGAGTGTGCCTCTTGCTAATTTCTGCCTTCCCCCATGTATATGTGTGCGTGTGTGACCATAAGCCACCTACCGATTAATGCTTACATGTGATATACAGCTGAGCTGTTAAGAATGTGTTTCTTTTAAACTTCTCTGTGAAACTTATAAAAGATGCCAGCCAAGCAGCAGGAATGCATGCTTGAACAATAAATGGAACTAAGCTAGAGAAAAGGAAAGGGCACCACCAAGTATAGCAACAGGCAATAAATCTTAATAAACTTTAACCAATGTTTCCTAAAAAAACTACCCTCTACTGCAGCTGCTGGACCATAGTTACACTATTTCAAGGTTTCTCTATTTCTTGGTCACTCATTGCTTTTATAGGACCACCCACGCTTTCCCTTAACTTTCTCTTGCACGTTTATGGGCTCTGACTTTTTGCATCTCTTCAGGGTCATCTGCTAAGACAGCCTCTAGCAGAAGCCTCCTAGACAGAAGCTTTACTCTTTTGCCATCCCTCTGACCTACAGTTTGCCCCTTTCCCCTCAAACGTGGCTATAAGGGACAAACGGGGAGGGGGGGGGATGGATGTTTATATTTTATTCCAGGATAAACAGACCCAAGATTCTACAACAAAATCCTGATGGACAGACCAAGTTCTTGCATTCTCACCCATGGCTTGTGAGGTGTCCTGCCTGCTGGTCAGCTCCGTTCTCCCAAAGACCATGCAAGACTCACGGGCTTGGTAGTAAACGGTTTATTTCATACGCAGAATGAACACTAAAAAAGATTAGGATAGCTGTCAGGAATGATCTCGGCTATTTAAACGCTTTTGACAGGACTCCCGCCCCCTCCCCACCGTGGACTCCCCTATGATTGGCTCAGGCAAGTCCCAATTGGTGCTGAAGCGCCCATTATCCTCGAGGCCTGATTGGCTGCCGTTTTCCCGCTCTCGCTTCCGGTCTGTCATCTCTGTCGGTCAGTTGTATCTTTCTGCAGTTGCTTTCTCTGCTGTATGGCAGGACTCTGGGATCATGCCAGAGTTCTGACATGGCTTCCCAGAAGCACTCCATGAACTGGCTACCTAACCCAAGACCAGCCTCACAGCTACCTCAAGTCTAAGAGGAGATCTCCTCCTCCAGTCAAAGTGAGAAAACTCTGCAAACCTTACCAAAAGGCTTCAGGTGCTTAGGGAAAAGCTGAGGTCCCTTTACTGCACACTCCCACCCAAGGCTGGTAAGAATCAAAGAAAGAAACACAACAGGCTGAATTATAAGTAAGATTAGGATTGTTTGTTTGTCTCTCTCTCTCTCTCTCTCTCTCTCTTTGCTACATTTGGTTTCCTTCCTCTCCCATAGAAGGCAAGAGCTCCCATTTTCCTCCGAAATCAATATCCCAGGTTTTCAAGCTGCCTCAGTTAAACAATTGCAACACAAACCAAGGAGTCTGTCAATGTTAATATTCCTGTTTCCCCAGCCAGGGTGTTAGACTGGGAAGTGCTTGCTGCCCATTCACTGGGTTAGCACACAAGCCCAAGAAGGAACATACCCTGGAAGCTGGGAGGAAAGGAAGTATGTGGGTTCCCCTTTGCCCCACCTGGTGCCTTAACACAGGCATGTGGTAACACCCTCCTGCAGACAATAAATGCATCTGACTGCTGGGCCAGGGCTCCAAGTCAGATGGCCTCCCATAGAATGGCACGGAAGTTGTATGAGGAGCGTGGCCTACAGTAGTGCTATCATAACTTTGTGCCCAACATTTTAGAACAGATAGCATGTAATACAACACCAAAGCAGTTAGCCCCTACACAAAGAATTGCCAGCAAAGAGTTTCCAGAGTAGGTTAGTTGTAGAGCAGATTCTTGCAGCAAAAGGTGATGTTTGTACAGTAACAGGGACAGGATGCTGTATCTTTGCACCTGAGAGCCAAAAGAAGAGATCCACCCTGCTTTAACCCTGCGCCTACAAGACCCCAAAGCTGCAAGAAGCCATGGACTGAACCCTTTGATGTCTATGGGAGATCGTGCTGGTTGCTGGAATCATCCAAAGCATCACTTCAGTGGGACTTTGAGGCATGGATTTAATCTTTCAATCATTCCTTTTAGCCAAAAAAGGTGGACTGGTAAACCAACCCTTCTAAGCCTCTTCCCAAGAGGAGAGATCTCTCAACTCCAGACCTGCTTCAACAAATTGCTCATCATGCCAGACTACTTCATCATTTGGACTTGTGCTTCTAGTGCAACCTGGCCTTGCACTAACTTAAAGGGGGGACACGTGTTTTGCTTTCCTTTCTCTCTTCCCTACACAGGTACTTCCAAAGACTGTGGAGACAGAACACCCTCACCCTGACCCTGACAGGAAACATGAACAGCAGGGGGCCCAACCACAGAGCACCTCCTCTCTGAAATCTGGCAAAACAGAGGCCTCATAGTTGGTAAGTACCCTCTAAATTTTTATTGTGCCCAGTGAGTGATGTGTTTGTGTGTGCGTGTAAAATCCCTGTGCATTTATCCCGACTGCTGACCAGAGCTGTGCGTTGAACCGGTCTAAGACGCCCCCAGGCCCCTGCGAGCTCTTGTTGGGCAACGACCAGGACGCTTGGAAAGCAAAGTGAGACCGCTAGGCACGCGTGCTCGAGCAGGTAGCGAAAGGCTGAGTGAGTGAAATAACTGGGCAACTACCAGTCAACTATGCCATATTAAAAGTCTTGAGACCTAAACTGAAACCTTTGCACCTACCCTATTGGTATTGTTGGGCAGGAATAAATGGCGCCTTTTATTGAAAAGAAAGAAACCTGTACCTGGCCAGTACAAGGAAATTTAAATTTTGTTCTTACCCACATGTTTCTTTTTCCCCATCTGATCTGGTACTTCAGTGGAAAGAGGCTCCTCCCCTTTAAAAGGAACTGCAGATGGTCTTTAGGACCCTGCAGTCAATTAATCCATCTTGGGAGACATGCAGCTGAAGGTAGCTGAAAAACCCACAGTCCAGTCCCTGGGTGAGCAGTCCCAGCCTGTTCTGTCTGGCTACTATTGGAGGGGGAATGAAAATGCCCCACAGCACTCTGTGCATGCTCCTTGGAGCCCCTGCAATTTGTGCAATCTCTTTTTCCACCTGGAATGCTTGCAGCCCAGGCTTGTGGAAACCTAGAGCTACCAGTAGTTTCTGCTTTGTTTCATTTTCTAAGTATGTCTGTGCATGCACATGTGTTTTTTTCTATCTCTGTTTCTCGACCCTTTGTTGTACTCTCTAAGAAAGATGCTCTGGGCTACCATAGATGCCCATTGGGCCCCTAAGGCCCTGCTTCCATAGTTTGCCCCCTTGATGGAGAAGCATTTCCTTTGTACTTATCTCTGCCTCCTACCTTGAGTGTGCCTCTTGCTAATTTCTGCCTTCCCCCATGTATATGTGTGCGTGTGTGACCATAAGCCACCTACCGATT
Organism: Charina bottae; assembly: GCA_023362775.1. NCBI lineage: Eukaryota > Metazoa > Chordata > Lepidosauria > Squamata > Charinaidae > Charina > Charina bottae. The sequence continues at coordinate 2,112,116 of JALMGJ010000028.1, read as the reverse complement.
AATGCTTACATGTGATATACAGCTGAGCTGTTAAGAATGTGTTTCTTTTAAACTTCTCTGTGAAACTTATAAAAGATGCCAGCCAAGCAGCAGGAATGCATGCTTGAACAATAAATGGAACTAAGCTAGAGAAAAGGAAAGGGCACCACCAAGTATAGCAACAGGCAATCAATCTTAATAAACTTTAACCAATGTTTCCTAAAAAAACTACCCTCTACTGCAGCTGCTGGACCATAGTTACACTATTTCAAGGTTTCTCTATTTCTTGGTCACTCATTGCTTTTATAGGACCACCCACATTTTCCCTTAACTTTCTCTTGCACGTTTATGGGCTCTGACTTTTTGCATCTCTTCAGGGTCAACTGCTAAGACAGCCTCTAGCAGAAGCCTCCTAGACAGAAGCTTTACTCTTTTGCCATCCCTCTGACCTACAGTTTGCCCCTTTCCCCTCAAACGTGGCTATAAGGGACAAACGGGGAGGGGGGGGATGGATGTTTATATTTTATTCCAGGATAAACAGACCCAAGATTCTACAACAAAATCCTGATGGACAGACCAAGTTCTTGCATTCTCACCCATGGCTTGTGAGGTGTCCTGCCTGCTGGTCAGCTCCGTTCTCCCAAAGACCATGCAAGACTCACGGGCTTGGTAGTAAAGGGTTTATTTCATACGCAGAATGAACACTAAAAAAGATTAGGATAGCTGACAGGAATGATCTCGGCTATTTAAACGCTTTTGACAGGACTCCCTCCCCCTCCCCACCGTGGACTCCCCTATGATTGGCTGAGGCAAGTCCCAATTGGTGCTGAAGTGCCCATTATCCTCGAGGCCTGATTGGCTGCCGTTTTCCCGCTCTCGCTTCGGGTCTGTCATCTCTGTCGGTCAGTTGTATCTTTCTGCAGTTGCTTTCTCTGCTGTATGGCAGGACACTCGGATCATGCCAGAGTTCTGACATGGCTTCCCAGAAGCACTCCATGAACTGGCTACCTAACCCAAGACCAGCCTCACAGCTACCTCAAGTCTAAGAGGAGATCTCCTCCTCCAGTCAAAGTGAGAAAACACTGCAAACCTTACCAAAAGGCTTCAGGTGCTTAGGGAAAACTGATGTCCCTTTACTGCACACTCCCACCCAAGGCTGGTAAGAATCAAAGAAAGAAACACAACAGGCTGAATTATAAGTAAGATTAGGATTGTTTGTTTGTCTCTCTCTCTCTCTCTGTCTCTCTTTGCTACATTTGGTTTATTCCTCTCCCATACAAGGCAAGAGCTCCCATTTTCCTCCAAAATCAATATCCCAGGTTTTCAAGCTGCCTCAGTTAAACAATTGCAACACAAACCAAGGTGTCTGTCAATGTTAATATTCCTGTTGTCCCAGCCAGGGTGTTAGACTGGGCAAGTGCTTGCTGCCCATTCACTGGGTTAGCACACAAGCCCAAGAAGGAACACACACTGGAAGCTGGGAGGAAAGGAAGTATGTGGGTTCCCCTTTGCCCCACCTGGTGCCTTAACACAGGCATGTGGTAACACCCTCCTGCAGACAATAAATGCATCTGACTGCTGGGCCAGGGCTCCAAGTCAGATGGCCTCCCATAGAATGGCACGGAAGTTGTACGAGGAGCGTGGCCTACAGTAGTGCTATCATAACTTTGTGTCCAACATTTTAGAACAGATAGCATGTAATACAACACCAAAGCAGTTAGCCCCTACACAAAGAATTGCCAGCAAAGAGTTTCCAGAGTAGGTTAGTTGTAGAGCAGATTCTTGCAGCAAAAGGTGATGTTTGTACAGTAACAGGGACAGGATGCTGTATCTTTGCACCTGAGAGCCAAAAGAAGAGATCCACCCTGCTTTAACCCTGCGCCTATAAGACCCCAAAGCTGCAAGAAGCCATGGACTGAACCCTTTGATGTCTATGGGAGATCGTGTTGGTTGCTGGAATCATCCAAAGCATCACTTCAGTGGGACTTTGAGGCATGGATTTAATATTTCAATCATTCCTTTTAGCCAAAAAAGGTGGACTGGAAAACCAACCCTTCTAAGCCTCTTCCCAAGAGGAGAGATCTCTCAACTCCAGACCTGCTTCAACAAATTGCTCATCATGCCAGACTACTTCATCATTTGGACTTGTGCTTCTAGTGCAACCTGGCCTTGCACTAACTTAAAGGGGGGGACACGTGTTTTGCTTTCCTTTCTCTCTTCCCTACACAGGTACTTCCAAAGACTGTGGAGACAGAACACCCTCACCCTGACCCTGACAGGAAACATGAACAGCAGGGGGCCCAACCACAGAGCACCTCCTCTCTGAAATCTGGCAAATTACACTTCTCTCAAGTTCCTAGGGGGTGGGAACACCTTTGCATAGCAACAACCAAGCTCTCCTATATAAATGGCCTGTGGGGGAAATACAGGTGTGGCCACCTTCCAACCAGTATACTCTGTACTCTGCATATGCTCTTGGGAATAAACCTGCAAACCTCTGTTCCAGCAACTGCCTGCGTGTCTATTCATTCCCAGCTTGGGACGAACCTTGGTAAGATTACCTTCTAACAATTTGGCGAGCCAGCAGGCCCCAGAGCTAACCGGGTCGATGGACAGAACCTGGACAACTCCCCCCAGCCGGCACCAGACCATTTGTCTGGAGGGGGAAGCCCCAGACTCTGCCCACATCGACATTGGTAGTAAAGGGAGTTTTTTGATTTTGAGCCAGAACTTTTGCTTGAACAGAGGCCTCATAGCTGGTAAGTACCCTCTAAATTTTTATTGTGCCCAGTGAGTGATGTGTTTGTGTGTGCGTGTAAAATCCCTGTGCATTTATCCCGACTGCTGACCAGAGCTGTGCGTTGAACCGGTCTAAGACGCCCCCAGGCCCCTGCGAGCTCTTGTTGGGCAACGACCAGGACGCTTGGAAAGCAAAGTGAGACCGCTAGGCACGCGTGCTCGAGCAGGTAGCGAAAGGCTGAGTGAGTGAAATAACTGGGCAACTACCAGTCAACTATGCCATATTAAAAGTCTTGAGACCTAAACTGAAACCTTTGCACCTACCCTATTGGTATTGTTGGGCAGGAATAAATGGCGCCTTTTATTGAAAAGAAAGAAACCTGTACCTGGCCAGTACAAGGAAATTTAAATTTTGTTCTTACCCACATGTTTCTTTTTCCCCATCTGATCTGGTACTTCAGTGGAAAGAGGCTCCTCCCCTTTAAAAGGAACTGCAGATGGTCTTTAGGACCCTGCAGTCAATTAATCCATCTTGGGAGACATGCAGCTGAAGGTAGCTGAAAAACCCACAGTCCAGTCCCTGGGTGAGCAGTCCCAGCCTGTTCTGTCTGGCTACTATTGGAGGGGGAATGAAAATGCCCCACAGCACTCTGTGCATGCTCCTTGGAGCCCCTGCAATTTGTGCAATCTCTTTTTCCACCTGGAATGCTTGCAGCCCAGGCTTGTGGAAACCTAGAGCTACCAGTAGTTTCTGCTTTGTTTCATTTTCTAAGTATGTCTGTGCATGCACATGTGTTTTTTCCTATCTCTGTTTCTCGACCCTTTGTTGTACTCTCTAAGAAAGATGCTCTGGGCTACCATAGATGCCCATTGGGCCCCTAAGGCCCTGCTTCCATAGTTTGCCCCCTTGATGGAGAAGCATTTCCTTTGTACTTATCTCTGCCTCCTACCTTGAGTGTGCCTCTTGCTAATTTCTGCCTTCCCCCATGTATATGTGTGCGTGTGTGACCATAAGCCACCTACCGATTAATGCTTACATGTGATATACAGCTGAGCTGTTAAGAATGTGTTTCTTTTAAACTTCTCTGTGAAACTTATAAAAGATGCCAGCCAAGCAGCAGGAATGCATGCTTGAACAATAAATGGAACTAAGCTAGAGAAAAGGAAAGGGCACCACCAAGTATAGCAACAGGCAATCAATCTTAATAAACTTTAACCAATGTTTCCTAAAACAACTACCCTCTACTGCAGCTGCTGGACCATAGTTACACTATTTCAAGGTTTCTCTATTTCTTGGTCACTCATTGCTTTTATAGGACCACCCACGCTTTCCCTTAACTTTCTCTTGCACGTTTATGGGCTCTGACTTTTTGCATCTCTTCAGGGTCATCTGCTAAGACAGCCTCTAGCAGAAGCCTCCTAGACAGAAGCTTTACTCTTTTGCCATCCCTCTGACCTACAGTTTGCCCCTTTCCCCTCAAACGTGGCTATAAGGGACAAACGGGGAGGGGGGCGGGATGGATGTTTATATTTTATTCCAGGATAAACAGACCCAAGATTCTACAACAAAATCCTGATGGACAGACCAAGTTCTTGCATTCTCACCCATGGCTTGTGAGGTGTCCTGCCTGCTGGTCAGCTCCGTTCTCCCAAAGACCATGCAAGACTCACGGGCTTGGTAGTAAAGGGTTTATTTCATACGCAGAATGAACACTAAAAAAGATTAGGATAGCTGACAGGAATGATCTCGGCTATTTAAACGCTTTTGACAGGACTCCCGCCCCCTCCCCACCGTGGACTCCCCTATGATTGGCTGAGGCAAGTCCCAATTGGTGCTGAAGCGCCCATTATCCTCGAGGCCTGATTGGCTGCCGTTTTCCCGCTCTCGCTTCGGGTCTGTCATCTCTGTCGGTCAGTTGTATCTTTCTGCAGTTGCTTTCTCTGCTGTATGGCAGGACACTCGGATCATGCCAGAGTTCTGACATGGCTTCCCAGAAGCACTCCATGAACTGGCTACCTAACCCAAGACCAGCCTCACAGCTACCTCAAGTCTAAGAGGAGATCTTCTCCTCCAGTCAAAGTGAGAAAACTCTGCAAACCTTACCAAAAGGCTTCAGGCGCTTAGGGAAAACTGATGTCCCTTTACTGCACACTCCCACCCAAGGCTGGTAAGAATCAAAGAAAGAAACACAACAGGCTGAATTATAAGTAAGATTAGGATTGTTTGTTTGTCTCTCTCTCTCTCTCTCTTTGCTACATTTGGTTTCCTTCCTCTCCCATAGAAGGCAAGAGCTCCCATTTTCCTCCGAAATCAATATCCCAGGTTTTCAAGCTGCCTCAGTTAAACAATTGCAACACAAACCAAGGAGTCTGTCAATGTTAATATTCCTGTTTCCCCAGCCAGGGTGTTAGACTGGGAAGTGCTTGCTGCCCATTCACTGGGTTAGCACACAAGCCCAAGAAGGAACATACCCTGGAAGCTGGGAGGAAAAGAAGTATGTGGGTTCCCCTTTGCCCCACCTGGTGCCTTAACACAGGCATGTGGTAACACCCTCCTGCAGACAATAAATGCATCTGACTGCTGGGCCAGGGCTCCAAGTCAGATGGCCTCCCATAGAATGGCACGGAAGTTGTACGAGGAGCGTGGCCTACAGTAGTGCTATCATAACTTTGTGTCCAACATTTTAGAACAGATAGCATGTAATACAACACCAAAGCAATTAGCCCCTACACAAAGAATTGCCAGCAAAGAGTTTCCAGAGTAGGTTAGTTGTAGAGCAGATTCTTGCAGCAAAAGGTGATGTTTGTACAGTAACAGGGACAGGATGCTGTATCTTTGCACCTGAGAGCCAAAAGAAGAGATCCACCCTGCTCTAACCCTGCGCCTACAAGACCCCAAAGCTGCAAGAAGCCATGGACTGAACCCTTTGATGTCTATGGGAGATCGTGTTGGTTGCTGGAATCATCCAAAGCATCACTTCAGTGGGACTTTGAGGCATGGATTTAATCTTTCAATCATTCCTTTTAGCCAAAAAAGGTGGACTGGAAAACCAACCCTTCTAAGCCTCTTCCCAAGAGGAGAGATCTCTCAACTCCAGACCTGCTTCAACAAATTGCTCATCATGCCAGACTACTTCATCATTTGGACTTGTGCTTCTAGTGCAACCTGGCCTTGCACTAACTTAAAGGGGGGGACACGTGTTTTGCTTTCCTTTCTCTCTTCCCTACACAGGTACTTCCAAAGACTGTGGAGACAGAACACCCTCACCCTGACCCTGACAGGAAACATGAACAGCAGGGGGCCCAACCACAGAGCACCTCCTCTCTGAAATCTGGCAAATTACACTTCTCTCAAGTTCCTAGGGGGTGGGAACACCTTTGCATAGCAACAACCAAGCTCTCCTATATAAATGGCCTGTGGGGGAAATACAGGTGTGGCCACCTTCCAACCAGTATACTCTGTACTCTGCATATGCTCTTGGGAATAAACCTGCAAACCTCTGTTCCAGCAACTGCCTGCGTGTCTATTCATTCCCAGCTTGGGACGAACCTTGGTAAGATTACCTTCTAACAATTTGGCGAGCCAGCAGGCCCCAGAGCTAACCGGGTCGATGGACAGAACCTGGACAACTCCCCCCAGCCGGCACCAGACCATTTGTCTGGAGGGGGAAGCCCCAGACTCTGCCCACATCGACATTGGTAGTAAAGGGAGTTTTTTGATTTTGAGCCAGAACTTTTGCTTGAACAGAGGCCTCATAGCTGGTAAGTACCCTCTAAATTTTTATTGTGCCCAGTGAGTGATGTGTTTGTGTGTGCGTGTAAAATCCCTGTGCATTTATCCCGACTGCTGACCAGAGCTGTGCGTTGAACCGGTCTAAGACGCCCCCAGGCCCCTGCGAGCTCTTGTTGGGCAACGACCAGGACGCTTGGAAAGCAAAGTGAGACCGCTAGGCACGCGTGCTCGAGCAGGTAGCGAAAGGCTGAGTGAGTGAAATAACTGGGCAACTACCAGTCAACTATGCCATATTAAAAGTCTTGAGACCTAAACTGAAACCTTTGCACCTACCCTATTGGTATTGTTGGGCAGGAATAAATGGCGCCTTTTATTGAAAAGAAAGAAACCTGTACCTGGCCAGTACAAGGAAATTTAAATTTTGTTCTTACCCACATGTTTCTTTTTCCCCATCTGATCTGGTACTTCAGTGGAAAGAGGCTCCTCCCCTTTAAAAGGAACTGCAGATGGTCTTTAGGACCCTGCAGTCAATTAATCCATCTTGGGAGACATGCAGCTGAAGGTAGCTGAAAAACCCACAGTCCAGTCCCTGGGTGAGCAGTCCCAGCCTGTTCTGTCTGGCTACTATTGGAGGGGGAATGAAAATGCCCCACAGCACTCTGTGCATGCTCCTTGGAGCCCCTGCAATTTGTGCAATCTCTTTTTCCACCTGGAATGCTTGCAGCCCAGGCTTGTGGAAACCTAGAGCTACCAGTAGTTTCTGCTTTGTTTCATTTTCTAAGTATGTCTGTGCATGCACATGTGTTTTTTCCTATCTCTGTTTCTCGACCCTTTGTTGTACTCTCTAAGAAAGATGCTCTGGGCTACCATAGATGCCCATTGGGCCCCTAAGGCCCTGCTTCCATAGTTTGCCCCCTTGATGGAGAAGCATTTCCTTTGTACTTATCTCTGCCTCCTACCTTGAGTGTGCCTCTTGCTAATTTCTGCCTTCCCCCATGTATATGTGTGCGTGTGTGACCATAAGCCACCTACCGATTAATGCTTACATGTGATATACAGCTGAGCTGTTAAGAATGTGTTTCTTTTAAACTTCTCTGTGAAACTTATAAAAGATGCCAGCCAAGCAGCAGGAATGCATGCTTGAACAATAAATGGAACTAAGCTAGAGAAAAGGAAAGGGCACCACCAAGTATAGCAACAGGCAATCAATCTTAATAAACTTTAACCAATGTTTCCTAAAACAACTACCCTCTACTGCAGCTGCTGGACCATAGTTACACTATTTCAAGGTTTCTCTATTTCTTGGTCACTCATTGCTTTTATAGGACCACCCACGCTTTCCCTTAACTTTCTCTTGCACGTTTATGGGCTCTGACTTTTTGCATCTCTTCAGGGTCATCTGCTAAGACAGCCTCTAGCAGAAGCCTCCTAGACAGAAGCTTTACTCTTTTGCCATCCCTCTGACCTACAGTTTGCCCCTTTCCCCTCAAACGTGGCTATAAGGGACAAACGGGGAGGGGGGCGGGATGGATGTTTATATTTTATTCCAGGATAAACAGACCCAAGATTCTACAACAAAATCCTGATGGACAGACCAAGTTCTTGCATTCTCACCCATGGCTTGTGAGGTGTCCTGCCTGCTGGTCAGCTCCGTTCTCCCAAAGACCATGCAAGACTCACGGGCTTGGTAGTAAAGGGTTTATTTCATACGCAGAATGAACACTAAAAAAGATTAGGATAGCTGACAGGAATGATCTCGGCTATTTAAACGCTTTTGACAGGACTCCCGCCCCCTCCCCACCGTGGACTCCCCTATGATTGGCTGAGGCAAGTCCCAATTGGTGCTGAAGCGCCCATTATCCTCGAGGCCTGATTGGCTGCCGTTTTCCCGCTCTCGCTTCGGGTCTGTCATCTCTGTCGGTCAGTTGTATCTTTCTGCAGTTGCTTTCTCTGCTGTATGGCAGGACACTCGGATCATGCCAGAGTTCTGACATGGCTTCCCAGAAGCACTCCATGAACTGGCTACCTAACCCAAGACCAGCCTCACAGCTACCTCAAGTCTAAGAGGAGATCTTCTCCTCCAGTCAAAGTGAGAAAACTCTGCAAACCTTACCAAAAGGCTTCAGGCGCTTAGGGAAAACTGATGTCCCTTTACTGCACACTCCCACCCAAGGCTGGTAAGAATCAAAGAAAGAAACACAACAGGCTGAATTATAAGTAAGATTAGGATTGTTTGTTTGTCTCTCTCTCTCTCTCTCTTTGCTACATTTGGTTTCCTTCCTCTCCCATAGAAGGCAAGAGCTCCCATTTTCCTCCGAAATCAATATCCCAGGTTTTCAAGCTGCCTCAGTTAAACAATTGCAACACAAACCAAGGAGTCTGTCAATGTTAATATTCCTGTTTCCCCAGCCAGGGTGTTAGACTGGGAAGTGCTTGCTGCCCATTCACTGGGTTAGCACACAAGCCCAAGAAGGAACATACCCTGGAAGCTGGGAGGAAAAGAAGTATGTGGGTTCCCCTTTGCCCCACCTGGTGCCTTAACACAGGCATGTGGTAACACCCTCCTGCAGACAATAAATGCATCTGACTGCTGGGCCAGGGCTCCAAGTCAGATGGCCTCCCATAGAATGGCACGGAAGTTGTACGAGGAGCGTGGCCTACAGTAGTGCTATCATAACTTTGTGTCCAACATTTTAGAACAGATAGCATGTAATACAACACCAAAGCAATTAGCCCCTACACAAAGAATTGCCAGCAAAGAGTTTCCAGAGTAGGTTAGTTGTAGAGCAGATTCTTGCAGCAAAAGGTGATGTTTGTACAGTAACAGGGACAGGATGCTGTATCTTTGCACCTGAGAGCCAAAAGAAGAGATCCACCCTGCTCTAACCCTGCGCCTACAAGACCCCAAAGCTGCAAGAAGCCATGGACTGAACCCTTTGATGTCTATGGGAGATCGTGTTGGTTGCTGGAATCATCCAAAGCATCACTTCAGTGGGACTTTGAGGCATGGATTTAATCTTTCAATCATTCCTTTTAGCCAAAAAAGGTGGACTGGAAAACCAACCCTTCTAAGCCTCTTCCCAAGAGGAGAGATCTCTCAACTCCAGACCTGCTTCAACAAATTGCTCATCATGCCAGACTACTTCATCATTTGGACTTGTGCTTCTAGTGCAACCTGGCCTTGCACTAACTTAAAGGGGGGGACACGTGTTTTGCTTTCCTTTCTCTCTTCCCTACACAGGTACTTCCAAAGACTGTGGAGACAGAACACCCTGACCCTGACCCTGACAGGAAACATGAACAGCAGGGGGCCCAACCACAGAGCACCTCCTCTCTGAAATCTGGCAAATTACACTTCTCTCAAGTTCCTAGGGGGTGGGAACACCTTTGCATAGCAACAACCAAGCTCTCCTATATAAATGGCCTGTGGGGGAAATACAGGTGTGGCCACCTTCCAACCAGTATACTCTGTACTCTGCATATGCTCTTGGGAATAAACCTGCAAACCTCTGTTCCAGCAACTGCCTGCGTGTCTATTCATTCCCAGCTTGGGACGAACCTTGGTAAGATTACCTTCTAACAATTTGGTGAGCCAGCAGGCCCCAGAGCTAACCGGGTCGATGGACAGAACCTGGACAACTCCCCCCAGCCGGCACCAGACCATTTGTCTGGAGGGGGAAGCCCCAGACTCTGCCCACATCGACATTGGTAGTAAAGGGTTTTTTTTGATTTTGAGCCAGAACTTTTGCTTGAACAGAGGCCTCATAGTTGGTAAGTACCCTCTAAATTTTTATTGTGCCCAGTGAGTGATGTGTTTGTGTGTGCGTGTAAAATCCCTGTGCATTTATCCCGACTGCTGACCAGAGCTGTGCGTTGAACCGGTCTAAGACGCCCCCAGGCCCCTGCGAGCTCTTGTTGGGCAACGACCAGGACGCTTGGAAAGCAAAGTGAGACCGCTAGGCACGCGTGCTCGAGCAGGTAGCGAAAGGCTGAGTGAGTGAAATGACTGGGCAACTACCAGTCAACTATGCCATATTAAAAGTCTTGAGACCTAAACTGAAACCTTTGCACCTATCCTATTGGTATTGTTGGGCAGGAATAAATGGCGCCTTTTATTGAAAAGAAAGAAACCTGTACCTGGCCAGTACAAGGAAATTTAAATTTTGTTCTTACCCACATGTTTCTTTTTCCCCATCTGATCTGGTACTTCAGTGGAAAGAGGCTCCTCCCCTTTAAAAGGAACTGCAGATGGTCTTTAGGACCCTGCAGTCAATTAATCCATCTTGGGAGACATGCAGCTGAAGGTAGCTGAAAAACCCACAGTCCAGTCCCTGGGTGAGCAGTCCCAGCCTGTTCTGTCTGGCTACTATTGGAGGGGGAATGAAAATGCCCCACAGCACTCTGTGCATGCTCCTTGGAGCCCCTGCAATTTGTGCAATCTCTTTTTCCACCTGGAATGCTTGCAGCCCAGGCTTGTGGAAACCTAGAGCTACCAGTAGTTTCTGCTTTGTTTCATTTTCTAAGTATGTCTGTGCATGCACATGTGTTTTTTTCTATCTCTGTTTCTCGACCCTTTGTTGTACTCTCTAAGAAAGATGCTCTGGGCTACCATAGATGCCCATTGGGCCCCTAAGGCCCTGCTTCCATAGTTTGCCCCCTTGATGGAGAAGCATTTCCTTTGTACTTATCTCTGCCTCCTACCTTGAGTGTGCCTCTTGCTAATTTCTGCCTTCCCCCATGTATATGTGTGCGTGTGTGACCATAAGCCACCTACCGATTAATGCTTACATGTGATATACAGCTGAGCTGTTAAGAATGTGTTTCTTTTAAACTTCTCTGTGAAACTTATAAAAGATGCCAGCCAAGCAGCAGGAATGCATGCTTGAACAATAAATGGAACTAAGCTAGAGAAAAGGAAAGGGCACCACCAAGTATAGCAACAGGCAATCAATCTTAATAAACTTTAACCAATGTTTCCTAAAACAACTACCCTCTACTGCAGCTGCTGGACCATAGTTACACTATTTCAAGGTTTCTCTATTTCTTGGTCACTCATTGCTTTTATAGGACCACCCACGCTTTCCCTTAACTTTCTCTTGCACGTTTATGGGCTCTGACTTTTTGCATCTCTTCAGGGTCATCTGCTAAGACAGCCTCTAGCAGAAGCCTCCTAGACAGAAGCTTTACTCTTTTGCCATCCCTCTGACCTACAGTTTGCCCCTTTCCCCTCAAACGTGGCTATAAGGGACAAACGGGGAGGGGGGCGGGATGGATGTTTATATTTTATTCCAGGATAAACAGACCCAAGATTCTACAACAAAATCCTGATGGACAGACCAAGTTCTTGCATTCTCACCCATGGCTTGTGAGGTGTCCTGCCTGCTGGTCAGCTCCGTTCTCCCAAAGACCATGCAAGACTCACGGGCTTGGTAGTAAAGGGTTTATTTCATACGCAGAATGAACACTAAAAAAGATTAGGATAGCTGACAGGAATGATCTCGGCTATTTAAACGCTTTTGACAGGACTCCCGCCCCCTCCCCACCGTGGACTCCCCTATGATTGGCTGAGGCAAGTCCCAATTGGTGCTGAAGCGCCCATTATCCTCGAGGCCTGATTGGCTGCCGTTTTCCCGCTCTCGCTTCGGGTCTGTCATCTCTGTCGGTCAGTTGTATCTTTCTGCAGTTGCTTTCTCTGCTGTATGGCAGGACACTCGGATCATGCCAGAGTTCTGACATGGCTTCCCAGAAGCACTCCATGAACTGGCTACCTAACCCAAGACCAGCCTCACAGCTACCTCAAGTCTAAGAGGAGATCTTCTCCTCCAGTCAAAGTGAGAAAACTCTGCAAACCTTACCAAAAGGCTTCAGGCGCTTAGGGAAAACTGATGTCCCTTTACTGCACACTCCCACCCAAGGCTGGTAAGAATCAAAGAAAGAAACACAACAGGCTGAATTATAAGTAAGATTAGGATTGTTTGTTTGTCTCTCTCTCTCTCTCTCTTTGCTACATTTGGTTTCCTTCCTCTCCCATAGAAGGCAAGAGCTCCCATTTTCCTCCGAAATCAATATCCCAGGTTTTCAAGCTGCCTCAGTTAAACAATTGCAACACAAACCAAGGAGTCTGTCAATGTTAATATTCCTGTTTCCCCAGCCAGGGTGTTAGACTGGGAAGTGCTTGCTGCCCATTCACTGGGTTAGCACACAAGCCCAAGAAGGAACATACCCTGGAAGCTGGGAGGAAAAGAAGTATGTGGGTTCCCCTTTGCCCCACCTGGTGCCTTAACACAGGCATGTGGTAACACCCTCCTGCAGACAATAAATGCATCTGACTGCTGGGCCAGGGCTCCAAGTCAGATGGCCTCCCATAGAATGGCACGGAAGTTGTACGAGGAGCGTGGCCTACAGTAGTGCTATCATAACTTTGTGTCCAACATTTTAGAACAGATAGCATGTAATACAACACCAAAGCAATTAGCCCCTACACAAAGAATTGCCAGCAAAGAGTTTCCAGAGTAGGTTAGTTGTAGAGCAGATTCTTGCAGCAAAAGGTGATGTTTGTACAGTAACAGGGACAGGATGCTGTATCTTTGCACCTGAGAGCCAAAAGAAGAGATCCACCCTGCTCTAACCCTGCGCCTACAAGACCCCAAAGCTGCAAGAAGCCATGGACTGAACCCTTTGATGTCTATGGGAGATCGTGTTGGTTGCTGGAATCATCCAAAGCATCACTTCAGTGGGACTTTGAGGCATGGATTTAATCTTTCAATCATTCCTTTTAGCCAAAAAAGGTGGACTGGAAAACCAACCCTTCTAAGCCTCTTCCCAAGAGGAGAGATCTCTCAACTCCAGACCTGCTTCAACAAATTGCTCATCATGCCAGACTACTTCATCATTTGGACTTGTGCTTCTAGTGCAACCTGGCCTTGCACTAACTTAAAGGGGGGGACACGTGTTTTGCTTTCCTTTCTCTCTTCCCTACACAGGTACTTCCAAAGACTGTGGAGACAGAACACCCTGACCCTGACCCTGACAGGAAACATGAACAGCAGGGGGCCCAACCACAGAGCACCTCCTCTCTGAAATCTGGCAAATTACACTTCTCTCAAGTTCCTAGGGGGTGGGAACACCTTTGCATAGCAACAACCAAGCTCTCCTATATAAATGGCCTGTGGGGGAAATACAGGTGTGGCCACCTTCCAACCAGTATACTCTGTACTCTGCATATGCTCTTGGGAATAAACCTGCAAACCTCTGTTCCAGCAACTGCCTGCGTGTCTATTCATTCCCAGCTTGGGACGAACCTTGGTAAGATTACCTTCTAACAATTTGGTGAGCCAGCAGGCCCCAGAGCTAACCGGGTCGATGGACAGAACCTGGACAACTCCCCCCAGCCGGCACCAGACCATTTGTCTGGAGGGGGAAGCCCCAGACTCTGCCCACATCGACATTGGTAGTAAAGGGTTTTTTTTGATTTTGAGCCAGAACTTTTGCTTGAACAGAGGCCTCATAGTTGGTAAGTACCCTCTAAATTTTTATTGTGCCCAGTGAGTGATGTGTTTGTGTGTGCGTGTAAAATCCCTGTGCATTTATCCCGACTGCTGACCAGAGCTGTGCGTTGAACCGGTCTAAGACGCCCCCAGGCCCCTGCGAGCTCTTGTTGGGCAACGACCAGGACGCTTGGAAAGCAAAGTGAGACCGCTAGGCACGCGTGCTCGAGCAGGTAGCGAAAGGCTGAGTGAGTGAAATGACTGGGCAACTACCAGTCAACTATGCCATATTAAAAGTCTTGAGACCTAAACTGAAACCTTTGCACCTATCCTATTGGTATTGTTGGGCAGGAATAAATGGCGCCTTTTATTGAAAAGAAAGAAACCTGTACCTGGCCAGTACAAGGAAATTTAAATTTTGTTCTTACCCACATGTTTCTTTTTCCCCATCTGATCTGGTACTTCAGTGGAAAGAGGCTCCTCCCCTTTAAAAGGAACTGCAGATGGTCTTTAGGACCCTGCAGTCAATTAATCCATCTTGGGAGACATGCAGCTGAAGGTAGCTGAAAAACCCACAGTCCAGTCCCTGGGTGAGCAGTCCCAGCCTGTTCTGTCTGGCTACTATTGGAGGGGGAATGAAAATGCCCCACAGCACTCTGTGCATGCTCCTTGGAGCCCCTGCAATTTGTGCAATCTCTTTTTCCACCTGGAATGCTTGCAGCCCAGGCTTGTGGAAACCTAGAGCTACCAGTAGTTTCTGCTTTGTTTCATTTTCTAAGTATGTCTGTGCATGCACATGTGTTTTTTTCTATCTCTGTTTCTCGACCCTTTGTTGTACTCTCTAAGAAAGATGCTCTGGGCTACCATAGATGCCCATTGGGCCCCTAAGGCCCTGCTTCCATAGTTTGCCCCCTTGATGGAGAAGCATTTCCTTTGTACTTATCTCTGCCTCCTACCTTGAGTGTGCCTCTTGCTAATTTCTGCCTTCCCCCATGTATATGTGTGCGTGTGTGACCATAAGCCACCTACCGATTAATGCTTACATGTGATATACAGCTGAGCTGTTAAGAATGTGTTTCTTTTAAACTTCTCTGTGAAACTTATAAAAGATGCCAGCCAAGCAGCAGGAATGCATGCTTGAACAATAAATGGAACTAAGCTAGAGAAAAGGAAAGGGCACCACCAAGTATAGCAACAGGCAATAAATCTTAATAAACTTTAACCAATGTTTCCTAAAAAAACTACCCTCTACTGCAGCTGCTGGACCATAGTTACACTATTTCAAGGTTTCTCTATTTCTTGGTCACTCATTGCTTTTATAGGACCACCCACGCTTTCCCTTAACTTTCTCTTGTACGTTTATGGGCTCTGACTTTTTGCATCTCTTCAGGGTCATCTGCTAAGACAGCCTCTAGCAGAAGCCTCCTAGACAGAAGCTTTACTCTTTTGCCATCCCTCTGACCTACAGTTTGCCCCTTTCCCCTCAAACGTGGCTATAAGGGACAAACGGGGAGGGGGGGATGGATGTTTATATTTTATTCCAGGATAAACAGACCCAAGATTCTACAACAAAATCCTGATGGACAGACCAAGTTCTTGCATTCTCACCCATGGCTTGTGAGGTGTCCTGCCTGCTGGTCAGCTCCGTTCTCCCAAAGACCATGCAAGACTCACGGGCTTGGTAGTAAAGGGTTTATTTCATACACAGAATGAACACTAAAAAAGATTAGGATAGCTGACAGGAATGATCTCGGCTATTTAAACGCTTTTGACAGGACTCCCGCCCCCTCCCCACCGTGGACTCCCCTATGATTGGCTGAGGCAAGTCCCAATTGGTGCTGAAGCGCCCATTATCCTCGAGGCCTGATTGGCTGCCGTTTTCCCGCTCTCGCTTCGGGTCTGTCATCTCTGTCGGTCAGTTGTATCTTTCTGCAGTTGCTTTCTCTGCTGTATGGCAGGACACTCGGATCATGCCAGAGTTCTGACATGGCTTCCCAGAAGCACTCCATGAACTGGCTACCTAACCCAAGACCAGCCTCACAGCTACCTCAAGTCTAAGAGGAGATCTTCTCCTCCAGTCAAAGTGAGAAAACTCTGCAAACCTTACCAAAAGGCTTCAGGCGCTTAGGGAAAACTGATGTCCCTTTACTGCACACTCCCACCCAAGGCTGGTAAGAATCAAAGAAAGAAACACAACAGGCTGAATTATAAGTAAGATTAGGATTGTTTGTTTGTCTCTCTCTCTCTCTCTCTTTGCTACATTTGGTTTCCTTCCTCTCCCATAGAAGGCAAGAGCTCCCATTTTCCTCCGAAATCAATATCCCAGGTTTTCAAGCTGCCTCAGTTAAACAATTGCAACACAAACCAAGGAGTCTGTCAATGTTAATATTCCTGTTTCCCCAGCCAGGGTGTTAGACTGGGAAGTGCTTGCTGCCCATTCACTGGGTTAGCACACAAGCCCAAGAAGGAACATACCCTGGAAGCTGGGAGGAAAAGAAGTATGTGGGTTCCCCTTTGCCCCACCTGGTGCCTTAACACAGGCATGTGGTAACACCCTCCTGCAGACAATAAATGCATCTGACTGCTGGGCCAGGGCTCCAAGTCAGATGGCCTCCCATAGAATGGCACGGAAGTTGTACGAGGAGCGTGGCCTACAGTAGTGCTATCATAACTTTGTGTCCAACATTTTAGAACAGATAGCATGTAATACAACACCAAAGCAATTAGCCCCTACACAAAGAATTGCCAGCAAAGAGTTTCCAGAGTAGGTTAGTTGTAGAGCAGATTCTTGCAGCAAAAGGTGATGTTTGTACAGTAACAGGGACAGGATGCTGTATCTTTGCACCTGAGAGCCAAAAGAAGAGATCCACCCTGCTCTAACCCTGCGCCTACAAGACCCCAAAGCTGCAAGAAGCCATGGACTGAACCCTTTGATGTCTATGGGAGATCGTGTTGGTTGCTGGAATCATCCAAAGCATCACTTCAGTGGGACTTTGAGGCATGGATTTAATCTTTCAATCATTCCTTTTAGCCAAAAAAGGTGGACTGGAAAACCAACCCTTCTAAGCCTCTTCCCAAGAGGAGAGATCTCTCAACTCCAGACCTGCTTCAACAAATTGCTCATCATGCCAGACTACTTCATCATTTGGACTTGTGCTTCTAGTGCAACCTGGCCTTGCACTAACTTAAAGGGGGGGACACGTGTTTTGCTTTCCTTTCTCTCTTCCCTACACAGGTACTTCCAAAGACTGTGGAGACAGAACACCCTCACCCTGACCCTGACAGGAAACATGAACAGCAGGGGGCCCAACCACAGAGCACCTCCTCTCTGAAATCTGGCAAATTACACTTCTCTCAAGTTCCTAGGGGGTGGGAACACCTTTGCATAGCAACAACCAAGCTCTCCTATATAAATGGCCTGTGGGGGAAATACAGGTGTGGCCACCTTCCAACCAGTATACTCTGTACTCTGCATATGCTCTTGGGAATAAACCTGCAAACCTCTGTTCCAGCAACTGCCTGCGTGTCTATTCATTCCCAGCTTGGGACGAACCTTGGTAAGATTACCTTCTAACAATTTGGTGAGCCAGCAGGCCCCAGAGCTAACCGGGTCGATGGACAGAACCTGGACAACTCCCCCCAGCCGGCACCAGACCATTTGTCTGGAGGGGGAAGCCCCAGACTCTGCCCACATCGACATTGGTAGTAAAGGGTTTTTTTTGATTTTGAGCCAGAACTTTTGCTTGAACAGAGGCCTCATAGTTGGTAAGTACCCTCTAAATTTTTATTGTGCCCAGTGAGTGATGTGTTTGTGTGTGCGTGTAAAATCCCTGTGCATTTATCCCGACTGCTGACCAGAGCTGTGCGTTGAACCGGTCTAAGACGCCCCCAGGCCCCTGCGAGCTCTTGTTGGGCAACGACCAGGACGCTTGGAAAGCAAAGTGAGACCGCTAGGCACGCGTGCTCGAGCAGGTAGCGAAAGGCTGAGTGAGTGAAATGACTGGGCAACTACCAGTCAACTATGCCATATTAAAAGTCTTGAGACCTAAACTGAAACCTTTGCACCTACCCTATTGGTATTGTTGGGCAGGAATAAATGGCGCCTTTTATTGAAAAGAAAGAAACCTGTACCTGGCCAGTACAAGGAAATTTAAATTTTGTTCTTACCCACATGTTTCTTTTTCCCCATCTGATCTGGTACTTCAGTGGAAAGAGGCTCCTCCCCTTTAAAAGGAACTGCAGATGGTCTTTAGGACCCTGCAGTCAATTAATCCATCTTGGGAGACATGCAGCTGAAGGTAGCTGAAAAACCCACAGTCCAGTCCCTGGGTGAGCAGTCCCAGCCTGTTCTGTCTGGCTACTATTGGAGGGGGAATGAAAATGCCCCACAGCACTCTGTGCATGCTCCTTGGAGCCCCTGCAATTTGTGCAATCTCTTTTTCCACCTGGAATGCTTGCAGCCCAGGCTTGTGGAAACCTAGAGCTACCAGTAGTTTCTGCTTTGTTTCATTTTCTAAGTATGTCTGTGCATGCACATGTGTTTTTTTCTATCTCTGTTTCTCGACCCTTTGTTGTACTCTCTAAGAAAGATGCTCTGGGCTACCATAGATGCCCATTGGGCCCCTAAGGCCCTGCTTCCATAGTTTGCCCCCTTGATGGAGAAGCATTTCCTTTGTACTTATCTCTGCCTCCTACCTTGAGTGTGCCTCTTGCTAATTTCTGCCTTCCCCCATGTATATGTGTGCGTGTGTGACCATAAGCCACCTACCGATTAATGCTTACATGTGATATACAGCTGAGCTGTTAAGAATGTGTTTCTTTTAAACTTCTCTGTGAAACTTATAAAAGATGCCAGCCAAGCAGCAGGAATGCATGCTTGAACAATAAATGGAACTAAGCTAGAGAAAAGGAAAGGGCACCACCAAGTATAGCAACAGGCAATCAATCTTAATAAACTTTAACCAATGTTTCCTAAAAAAACTACCCTCTACTGCAGCTGCTGGACCATAGTTACACTATTTCAAGGTTTCTCTATTTCTTGGTCACTCATTGCTTTTATAGGACCACCCACGCTTTCCCTTAACTTTCTCTTGCACGTTTATGGGCTCTGACTTTTTGCATCTCTTCAGGGTCATCTGCTAAGACAGCCTCTAGCAGAAGCCTCCTAGACAGAAGCTTTACTCTTTTGCCATCCCTCTGACCTACAGTTTGCCCCTTTCCCCTCAAACGTGGCTATAAGGGACAAACGGGGAGGGGGGGATGGATGTTTATATTTTATTCCAGGATAAACAGACCCAAGATTCTACAACAAAATCCTGATGGACAGACCAAGTTCTTGCATTCTCACCCATGGCTTGTGAGGTGTCCTGCCTGCTGGTCAGCTCCGTTCTCCCAAAGACCATGCAAGACTCACGGGCTTGGTAGTAAAGGGTTTATTTCATACGCAGAATGAACACTAAAAAAGATTAGGATAGCTGACAGGAATGATCTCGGCTATTTAAACGCTTTTGACAGGACTCCCGCCCCCTCCCCACCGTGGACTCCCCTATGATTGGCTGAGGCAAGTCCCAATTGGTGCTGAAGCGCCCATTATCCTCGAGGCCTGATTGGCTGCCGTTTTCCCGCTCTCGCTTCGGGTCTGTCATCTCTGTCGGTCAGTTGTATCTTTCTGCAGTTGCTTTCTCTGCTGTATGGCAGGACACTCGGATCATGCCAGAGTTCTGACATGGCTTCCCAGAAGCACTCCATGAACTGGCTACCTAACCCAAGACCAGCCTCACAGCTACCTCAAGTCTAAGAGGAGATCTTCTCCTCCAGTCAAAGTGAGAAAACTCTGCAAACCTTACCAAAAGGCTTCAGGCGCTTAGGGAAAACTGATGTCCCTTTACTGCACACTCCCACCCAAGGCTGGTAAGAATCAAAGAAAGAAACACAACAGGCTGAATTATAAGTAAGATTAGGATTGTTTGTTTGTCTCTCTCTCTCTCTCTCTTTGCTACATTTGGTTTCCTTCCTCTCCCATAGAAGGCAAGAGCTCCCATTTTCCTCCGAAATCAATATCCCAGGTTTTCAAGCTGCCTCAGTTAAACAATTGCAACACAAACCAAGGAGTCTGTCAATGTTAATATTCCTGTTTCCCCAGCCAGGGTGTTAGACTGGGAAGTGCTTGCTGCCCATTCACTGGGTTAGCACACAAGCCCAAGAAGGAACATACCCTGGAAGCTGGGAGGAAAAGAAGTATGTGGGTTCCCCTTTGCCCCACCTGGTGCCTTAACACAGGCATGTGGTAACACCCTCCTGCAGACAATAAATGCATCTGACTGCTGGGCCAGGGCTCCAAGTCAGATGGCCTCCCATAGAATGGCACGGAAGTTGTACGAGGAGCGTGGCCTACAGTAGTGCTATCATAACTTTGTGTCCAACATTTTAGAACAGATAGCATGTAATACAACACCAAAGCAATTAGCCCCTACACAAAGAATTGCCAGCAAAGAGTTTCCAGAGTAGGTTAGTTGTAGAGCAGATTCTTGCAGCAAAAGGTGATGTTTGTACAGTAACAGGGACAGGATGCTGTATCTTTGCACCTGAGAGCCAAAAGAAGAGATCCACCCTGCTCTAACCCTGCGCCTACAAGACCCCAAAGCTGCAAGAAGCCATGGACTGAACCCTTTGATGTCTATGGGAGATCGTGTTGGTTGCTGGAATCATCCAAAGCATCACTTCAGTGGGACTTTGAGGCATGGATTTAATCTTTCAATCATTCCTTTTAGCCAAAAAAGGTGGACTGGAAAACCAACCCTTCTAAGCCTCTTCCCAAGAGGAGAGATCTCTCAACTCCAGACCTGCTTCAACAAATTGCTCATCATGCCAGACTACTTCATCATTTGGACTTGTGCTTCTAGTGCAACCTGGCCTTGCACTAACTTAAAGGGGGGGACACGTGTTTTGCTTTCCTTTCTCTCTTCCCTACACAGGTACTTCCAAAGACTGTGGAGACAGAACACCCTCACCCTGACCCTGACAGGAAACATGAACAGCAGGGGGCCCAACCACAGAGCACCTCCTCTCTGAAATCTGGCAAATTACACTTCTCTCAAGTTCCTAGGGGGTGGGAACACCTTTGCATAGCAACAACCAAGCTCTCCTATATAAATGGCCTGTGGGGGAAATACAGGTGTGGCCACCTTCCAACCAGCATACTCTGTACTCTGCATATGCTCTTGGGAATAAACCTGCAAACCTCTGTTCCAGCAACTGCCTGCGTGTCTATTCATTCCCAGCTTGGGACGAACCTTGGTAAGATTACCTTCTAACAATTTGGTGAGCCAGCAGGCCCCAGAGCTAACCGGGTCGATGGACAGAACCTGGACAACTCCCCCCAGCCGGCACCAGACCATTTGTCTGGAGGGGGAAGCCCCAGACTCTGCCCACATCGACATTGGTAGTAAAGGGTTTTTTTTGATTTTGAGCCAGAACTTTTGCTTGAACAGAGGCCTCATAGTTGGTAAGTACCCTCTAAATTTTTATTGTGCCCAGTGAGTGATGTGTTTGTGTGTGCGTGTAAAATCCCTGTGCATTTATCCCGACTGCTGACCAGAGCTGTGCGTTGAACCGGTCTAAGACGCCCCCAGGCCCCTGCGAGCTCTTGTTGGGCAACGACCAGGACGCTTGGAAAGCAAAGTGAGACCGCTAGGCACGCGTGCTCGAGCAGGTAGCGAAAGGCTGAGTGAGTGAAATGACTGGGCAACTACCAGTCAACTATGCCATATTAAAAGTCTTGAGACCTAAACTGAAACCTTTGCACCTATCCTATTGGTATTGTTGGGCAGGAATAAATGGCGCCTTTTATTGAAAAGAAAGAAACCTGTACCTGGCCAGTACAAGGAAATTTAAATTTTGTTCTTACCCACATGTTTCTTTTTCCCCATCTGATCTGGTACTTCAGTGGAAAGAGGCTCCTCCCCTTTAAAAGGAACTGCAGATGGTCTTTAGGACCCTGCAGTCAATTAATCCATCTTGGGAGACATGCAGCTGAAGGTAGCTGAAAAACCCACAGTCCAGTCCCTGGGTGAGCAGTCCCAGCCTGTTCTGTCTGGCTACTATTGGAGGGGGAATGAAAATGCCCCACAGCACTCTGTGCATGCTCCTTGGAGCCCCTGCAATTTGTGCAATCTCTTTTTCCACCTGGAATGCTTGCAGCCCAGGCTTGTGGAAACCTAGAGCTACCAGTAGTTTCTGCTTTGTTTCATTTTCTAAGTATGTCTGTGCATGCACATGTGTTTTTTTCTATCTCTGTTTCTCGACCCTTTGTTGTACTCTCTAAGAAAGATGCTCTGGGCTACCATAGATGCCCATTGGGCCCCTAAGGCCCTGCTTCCATAGTTTGCCCCCTTGATGGAGAAGCATTTCCTTTGTACTTATCTCTGCCTCCTACCTTGAGTGTGCCTCTTGCTAATTTCTGCCTTCCCCCATGTATATGTGTGCGTGTGTGACCATAAGCCACCTACCGATTAATGCTTACATGTGATATACAGCTGAGCTGTTAAGAATGTGTTTCTTTTAAACTTCTCTGTGAAACTTATAAAAGATGCCAGCCAAGCAGCAGGAATGCATGCTTGAACAATAAATGGAACTAAGCTAGAGAAAAGGAAAGGGCACCACCAAGTATAGCAACAGGCAATAAATCTTAATAAACTTTAACCAATGTTTCCTAAAAAAACTACCCTCTACTGCAGCTGCTGGACCATAGTTACACTATTTCAAGGTTTCTCTATTTCTTGGTCACTCATTGCTTTTATAGGACCACCCACGCTTTCCCTTAACTTTCTCTTGTACGTTTATGGGCTCTGACTTTTTGCATCTCTTCAGGGTCATCTGCTAAGACAGCCTCTAGCAGAAGCCTCCTAGACAGAAGCTTTACTCTTTTGCCATCCCTCTGACCTACAGTTTGCCCCTTTCCCCTCAAACGTGGCTATAAGGGACAAACGGGGAGGGGGGGATGGATGTTTATATTTTATTCCAGGATAAACAGACCCAAGATTCTACAACAAAATCCTGATGGACAGACCAAGTTCTTGCATTCTCACCCATGGCTTGTGAGGTGTCCTGCCTGCTGGTCAGCTCCGTTCTCCCAAAGACCATGCAAGACTCACGGGCTTGGTAGTAAAGGGTTTATTTCATACACAGAATGAACACTAAAAAAGATTAGGATAGCTGACAGGAATGATCTCGGCTATTTAAACGCTTTTGACAGGACTCCCGCCCCCTCCCCACCGTGGACTCCCCTATGATTGGCTGAGGCAAGTCCCAATTGGTGCTGAAGCGCCCATTATCCTCGAGGCCTGATTGGCTGCCGTTTTCCCGCTCTCGCTTCGGGTCTGTCATCTCTGTCGGTCAGTTGTATCTTTCTGCAGTTGCTTTCTCTGCTGTATGGCAGGACACTCGGATCATGCCAGAGTTCTGACATGGCTTCCCAGAAGCACTCCATGAACTGGCTACCTAACCCAAGACCAGCCTCACAGCTACCTCAAGTCTAAGAGGAGATCTTCTCCTCCAGTCAAAGTGAGAAAACTCTGCAAACCTTACCAAAAGGCTTCAGGCGCTTAGGGAAAACTGATGTCCCTTTACTGCACACTCCCACCCAAGGCTGGTAAGAATCAAAGAAAGAAACACAACAGGCTGAATTATAAGTAAGATTAGGATTGTTTGTTTGTCTCTCTCTCTCTCTCTCTTTGCTACATTTGGTTTCCTTCCTCTCCCATAGAAGGCAAGAGCTCCCATTTTCCTCCGAAATCAATATCCCAGGTTTTCAAGCTGCCTCAGTTAAACAATTGCAACACAAACCAAGGAGTCTGTCAATGTTAATATTCCTGTTTCCCCAGCCAGGGTGTTAGACTGGGAAGTGCTTGCTGCCCATTCACTGGGTTAGCACACAAGCCCAAGAAGGAACATACCCTGGAAGCTGGGAGGAAAAGAAGTATGTGGGTTCCCCTTTGCCCCACCTGGTGCCTTAACACAGGCATGTGGTAACACCCTCCTGCAGACAATAAATGCATCTGACTGCTGGGCCAGGGCTCCAAGTCAGATGGCCTCCCATAGAATGGCACGGAAGTTGTACGAGGAGCGTGGCCTACAGTAGTGCTATCATAACTTTGTGTCCAACATTTTAGAACAGATAGCATGTAATACAACACCAAAGCAATTAGCCCCTACACAAAGAATTGCCAGCAAAGAGTTTCCAGAGTAGGTTAGTTGTAGAGCAGATTCTTGCAGCAAAAGGTGATGTTTGTACAGTAACAGGGACAGGATGCTGTATCTTTGCACCTGAGAGCCAAAAGAAGAGATCCACCCTGCTCTAACCCTGCGCCTACAAGACCCCAAAGCTGCAAGAAGCCATGGACTGAACCCTTTGATGTCTATGGGAGATCGTGTTGGTTGCTGGAATCATCCAAAGCATCACTTCAGTGGGACTTTGAGGCATGGATTTAATCTTTCAATCATTCCTTTTAGCCAAAAAAGGTGGACTGGAAAACCAACCCTTCTAAGCCTCTTCCCAAGAGGAGAGATCTCTCAACTCCAGACCTGCTTCAACAAATTGCTCATCATGCCAGACTACTTCATCATTTGGACTTGTGCTTCTAGTGCAACCTGGCCTTGCACTAACTTAAAGGGGGGGACACGTGTTTTGCTTTCCTTTCTCTCTTCCCTACACAGGTACTTCCAAAGACTGTGGAGACAGAACACCCTGACCCTGACCCTGACAGGAAACATGAACAGCAGGGGGCCCAACCACAGAGCACCTCCTCTCTGAAATCTGGCAAATTACACTTCTCTCAAGTTCCTAGGGGGTGGGAACACCTTTGCATAGCAACAACCAAGCTCTCCTATATAAATGGCCTGTGGGGGAAATACAGGTGTGGCCACCTTCCAACCAGTATACTCTGTACTCTGCATATGCTCTTGGGAATAAACCTGCAAACCTCTGTTCCAGCAACTGCCTGCGTGTCTATTCATTCCCAGCTTGGGACGAACCTTGGTAAGATTACCTTCTAACAATTTGGTGAGCCAGCAGGCCCCAGAGCTAACCGGGTCGATGGACAGAACCTGGACAACTCCCCCCAGCCGGCACCAGACCATTTGTCTGGAGGGGGAAGCCCCAGACTCTGCCCACATCGACATTGGTAGTAAAGGGTTTTTTTTGATTTTGAGCCAGAACTTTTGCTTGAACAGAGGCCTCATAGTTGGTAAGTACCCTCTAAATTTTTATTGTGCCCAGTGAGTGATGTGTTTGTGTGTGCGTGTAAAATCCCTGTGCATTTATCCCGACTGCTGACCAGAGCTGTGCGTTGAACCGGTCTAAGACGCCCCCAGGCCCCTGCGAGCTCTTGTTGGGCAACGACCAGGACGCTTGGAAAGCAAAGTGAGACCGCTAGGCACGCGTGCTCGAGCAGGTAGCGAAAGGCTGAGTGAGTGAAATGACTGGGCAACTACCAGTCAACTATGCCATATTAAAAGTCTTGAGACCTAAACTGAAACCTTTGCACCTATCCTATTGGTATTGTTGGGCAGGAATAAATGGCGCCTTTTATTGAAAAGAAAGAAACCTGTACCTGGCCAGTACAAGGAAATTTAAATTTTGTTCTTACCCACATGTTTCTTTTTCCCCATCTGATCTGGTACTTCAGTGGAAAGAGGCTCCTCCCCTTTAAAAGGAACTGCAGATGGTCTTTAGGACCCTGCAGTCAATTAATCTATCTTGGGAGACATGCAGCTGAAGGTAGCTGAAAAACCCACAGTCCAGTCCCTGGGTGAGCAGTCCCAGCCTGTTCTGTCTGGCTACTATTGGAGGGGGAATGAAAATGCCCCACAGCACTCTGTGCATGCTCCTTGGAGCCCCTGCAATTTGTGCAATCTCTTTTTCCACCTGGAATGCTTGCAGCCCAGGCTTGTGGAAACCTAGAGCTACCAGTAGTTTCTGCTTTGTTTCATTTTCTAAGTATGTCTGTGCATGCACATGTGTTTTTTTCTATCTCTGTTTCTCGACCCTTTGTTGTACTCTCTAAGAAAGATGCTCTGGGCTACCATAGATGCCCATTGGGCCCCTAAGGCCCTGCTTCCATAGTTTGCCCCCTTGATGGAGAAGCATTTCCTTTGTACTTATCTCTGCCTCCTACCTTGAGTGTGCCTCTTGCTAATTTCTGCCTTCCCCCATGTATATGTGTGCGTGTGTGACCATAAGCCACCTACCGATTAATGCTTACATGTGATATACAGCTGAGCTGTTAAGAATGTGTTTCTTTTAAACTTCTCTGTGAAACTTATAAAAGATGCCAGCCAAGCAGCAGGAATGCATGCTTGAACAATAAATGGAACTAAGCTAGAGAAAAGGAAAGGGCACCACCAAGTATAGCAACAGGCAATCAATCTTAATAAACTTTAACCAATGTTTCCTAAAAAAACTACCCTCTACTGCAGCTGCTGGACCATAGTTACACTATTTCAAGGTTTCTCTATTTCTTGGTCACTCATTGCTTTTATAGGACCACCCACGCTTTCCCTTAACTTTCTCTTGCACGTTTATGGGCTCTGACTTTTTGCATCTCTTCAGGGTCATCTGCTAAGACAGCCTCTAGCAGAAGCCTCCTAGACAGAAGCTTTACTCTTTTGCCATCCCTCTGACCTACAGTTTGCCCCTTTCCCCTCAAACGTGGCTATAAGGGACAAACGGGGAGGGGGGGATGGATGTTTATATTTTATTCCAGGATAAACAGACCCAAGATTCTACAACAAAATCCTGATGGACAGACCAAGTTCTTGCATTCTCACCCATGGCTTGTGAGGTGTCCTGCCTGCTGGTCAGCTCCGTTCTCCCAAAGACCATGCAAGACTCACGGGCTTGGTAGTAAAGGGTTTATTTCATACGCAGAATGAACACTAAAAAAGATTAGGATAGCTGACAGGAATGATCTCGGCTATTTAAACGCTTTTGACAGGACTCCCGCCCCCTCCCCACCGTGGACTCCCCTATGATTGGCTGAGGCAAGTCCCAATTGGTGCTGAAGCGCCCATTATCCTCGAGGCCTGATTGGCTGCCGTTTTCCCGCTCTCGCTTCGGGTCTGTCATCTCTGTCGGTCAGTTGTATCTTTCTGCAGTTGCTTTCTCTGCTGTATGGCAGGACACTCGGATCATGCCAGAGTTCTGACATGGCTTCCCAGAAGCACTCCATGAACTGGCTACCTAACCCAAGACCAGCCTCACAGCTACCTCAAGTCTAAGAGGAGATCTTCTCCTCCAGTCAAAGTGAGAAAACTCTGCAAACCTTACCAAAAGGCTTCAGGCGCTTAGGGAAAACTGATGTCCCTTTACTGCACACTCCCACCCAAGGCTGGTAAGAATCAAAGAAAGAAACACAACAGGCTGAATTATAAGTAAGATTAGGATTGTTTGTTTGTCTCTCTCTCTCTCTCTCTTTGCTACATTTGGTTTCCTTCCTCTCCCATAGAAGGCAAGAGCTCCCATTTTCCTCCGAAATCAATATCCCAGGTTTTCAAGCTGCCTCAGTTAAACAATTGCAACACAAACCAAGGAGTCTGTCAATGTTAATATTCCTGTTTCCCCAGCCAGGGTGTTAGACTGGGAAGTGCTTGCTGCCCATTCACTGGGTTAGCACACAAGCCCAAGAAGGAACATACCCTGGAAGCTGGGAGGAAAAGAAGTATGTGGGTTCCCCTTTGCCCCACCTGGTGCCTTAACACAGGCATGTGGTAACACCCTCCTGCAGACAATAAATGCATCTGACTGCTGGGCCAGGGCTCCAAGTCAGATGGCCTCCCATAGAATGGCACGGAAGTTGTATGAGGAGCGTGGCCTACAGTAGTGCTATCATAACTTTGTGTCCAACATTTTAGAACAGATAGCATGTAATACAACACCAAAGCAATTAGCCCCTACACAAAGAATTGCCAGCAAAGAGTTTCCAGAGTAGGTTAGTTGTAGAGCAGATTCTTGCAGCAAAAGGTGATGTTTGTACAGTAACAGGGACAGGATGCTGTATCTTTGCACCTGAGAGCCAAAAGAAGAGATCCACCCTGCTTTAACCCTGCGCCTACAAGACCCCAAAGCTGCAAGAAGCCATGGACTGAACCCTTTGATGTCTATGGGAGATCGTGTTGGTTGCTGGAATCATCCAAAGCATCACTTCAGTGGGACTTTGAGGCATGGATTTAATCTTTCAATCATTCCTTTTAGCCAAAAAAGGTGGACTGGTAAACCAACCCTTCTAAGCCTCTTCCCAAGAGGAGAGATCTCTCAACTCCAGACCTGCTTCAACAAATTGCTCATCATGCCAGACTACTTCATCATTTGGACTTGTGCTTCTAGTGCAACCTGGCCTTGCACTAACTTAAAGGGGGGGACACGTGTTTTGCTTTCCTTTCTCTCTTCCCTACACAGGTACTTCCAAAGACTGTGGAGACAGAACACCCTCACCCTGACCCTGACAGGAAACATGAACAGCAGGGGGCGCAACCACAGAGCACCTCCTCTCTGAAATCTGGCAAATTACACTTCTCTCAAGTTCCTAGGGGGTGGGAACACCTTTGCATAGCAACAACCAAGCTCTCCTATATAAATGGCCTGTGGGGGAAATACAGGTGTGGCCACCTTCCAACCAGTATACTCTGTACTCTGCATATGCTCTTGGGAATAAACCTGCAAACCTCTGTTCCAGCAACTGCCTGCGTGTCTATTCATTCCCAGCTTGGGACGAACCTTGGTAAGATTACCTTCTAACAATTTGGCGAGCCAGCAGGCCCCAGAGCTAACCGGGTCGATGGACAGAACCTGGACAACTCCCCCCAGCCGGCACCAGACCATTTGTCTGGAGGGGGAAGCCCCAGACTCTGCCCACATCGACATTGGTAGTAAAGGGAGTTTTTTGATTTTGAGCCAGAACTTTTGCTTGAACAGAGGCCTCATAGCTGGTAAGTACCCTCTAAATTTTTATTGTGCCCAGTGAGTGATGTGTTTGTGTGTGCGTGTAAAATCCCTGTGCATTTATCCCGACTGCTGACCAGAGCTGTGCGTTGAACCGGTCTAAGACGCCCCCAGGCCCCTGCGAGCTCTTGTTGGGCAACGACCAGGACGCTTGGAAAGCAAAGTGAGACCGCTAGGCACGCGTGCTCGAGCAGGTAGCGAAAGGCTGAGTGAGTGAAATAACTGGGCAACTACCAGTCAACTATGCCATATTAAAAGTCTTGAGACCTAAACTGAAACCTTTGCACCTACCCTATTGGTATTGTTGGGCAGGAATAAATGGCGCCTTTTA
Source organism: Charina bottae (assembly GCA_023362775.1). NCBI lineage: Eukaryota > Metazoa > Chordata > Lepidosauria > Squamata > Charinaidae > Charina > Charina bottae. The sequence goes on along the minus strand of JALMGJ010000028.1, from coordinate 2,082,852 downwards.
TTGAAAAGAAAGAAACCTGTACCTGGCCAGTACAAGGAAATTTAAATTTTGTTCTTACCCACATGTTTCTTTTTCCCCATCTGATCTGGTACTTCAGTGGAAAGAGGCTCCTCCCCTTTAAAAGGAACTGCAGATGGTCTTTAGGACCCTGCAGTCAATTAATCCATCTTGGGAGACATGCAGCTGAAGGTAGCTGAAAAACCCACAGTCCAGTCCCTGGGTGAGCAGTCCCAGCCTGTTCTGTCTGGCTACTATTGGAGGGGGAATGAAAATGCCCCACAGCACTCTGTGCATGCTCCTTGGAGCCCCTGCAATTTGTGCAATCTCTTTTTCCACCTGGAATGCTTGCAGCCCAGGCTTGTGGAAACCTAGAGCTACCAGTAGTTTCTGCTTTGTTTCATTTTCTAAGTATGTCTGTGCATGCACATGTGTTTTTTCCTATCTCTGTTTCTCGACCCTTTGTTGTACTCTCTAAGAAAGATGCTCTGGGCTACCATAGATGCCCATTGGGCCCCTAAGGCCCTGCTTCCATAGTTTGCCCCCTTGATGGAGAAGCATTTCCTTTGTACTTATCTCTGCCTCCTACCTTGAGTGTGCCTCTTGCTAATTTCTGCCTTCCCCCATGTATATGTGTGCGTGTGTGACCATAAGCCACCTACCGATTAATGCTTACATGTGATATACAGCTGAGCTGTTAAGAATGTGTTTCTTTTAAACTTCTCTGTGAAACTTATAAAAGATGCCAGCCAAGCAGCAGGAATGCATGCTTGAACAATAAATGGAACTAAGCTAGAGAAAAGGAAAGGGCACCACCAAGTATAGCAACAGGCAATCAATCTTAATAAACTTTAACCAATGTTTCCTAAAACAACTACCCTCTACTGCAGCTGCTGGACCATAGTTACACTATTTCAAGGTTTCTCTATTTCTTGGTCACTCATTGCTTTTATAGGACCACCCACGCTTTCCCTTAACTTTCTCTTGCACGTTTATGGGCTCTGACTTTTTGCATCTCTTCAGGGTCATCTGCTAAGACAGCCTCTAGCAGAAGCCTCCTAGACAGAAGCTTTACTCTTTTGCCATCCCTCTGACCTACAGTTTGCCCCTTTCCCCACAAACGTGGCTATAAGGGACAAACGGGGAGGGGGGGGATGGATGTTTATATTTTATTCCAGGATAAACAGACCCAAGATTCTACAACAAAATCCTGATGGACAGACCAAGTTCTTGCATTCTCACCCATGGCTTGTGAGGTGTCCTGCCTGCTGGTCAGCTCCGTTCTCCCAAAGACCATGCAAGACTCACGGGCTTGGTAGTAAAGGGTTTATTTCATACGCAGAATGAACACTAAAAAAGATTAGGATAGCTGACAGGAATGATCTCGGCTATTTAAACGCTTCTGACAGGACTCCCTCCCCCTCCCCACCGTGGACTCCCCTATGATTGGCTGAGGCAAGTCCCAATTGGTGCTGAAGCGCCCATTATCCTCGAGGCCTGATTGGCTGCCGTTTTCCCGCTCTCGCTTCGGGTCTGTCATCTCTGTCGGTCAGTTGTATCTTTCTGCAGTTGCTTTCTCTGCTGTATGGCAGGACACTCGGATCATGCCAGAGTTCTGACATGGCTTCCCAGAAGCACTACATGAACTGGCTACCTAACCCAAGACCAGCCTCACAGCTACCTCAAGTCTAAGAGGAGATCTCCTCCTCCAGTCAAAGTGAGAAAACTCTGCAAACCTTACCAAAAGGCTTCAGGCGCTTAGGGAAAACTGATGTCCCTTTACTGCACACTCCCACCCAAGGCTGGTAAGAATCAAAGAAAGAAACACAACAGGCTGAATTATAAGTAAGATTAGGATTGTTTGTTTGTCTCTCTCTCGCTCTCTCTCTCTCTCTCTTTGCTACATTTGGTTTCCTTCCTCTCCCATAGAAGGCAAGAGCTCCCATTTTCCTCCGAAATCAATATCCCAGGTTTTCAAGCTGCCTCAGTTAAACAATTGCAACACAAACCAAGGAGTCTGTCAATGTTAATATTCCTGTTTCCCCAGCCAGGGTGTTAGACTGGGAAGTGCTTGCTGCCCATTCACTGGGTTAGCACACAAGCCCAAGAAGGAACATACCCTGGAAGCTGGGAGGAAAGGAAGTATGTGGGTTCCCCTTTGCCCCACCTGGTGCCTTAACACAGGCATGTGGTAACACCCTCCTGCAGACAATAAATGCATCTGACTGCTGGGCCAGGGCTCCAAGTCAGATGGCCTCCCATAGAATGGCACGGAAGTTGTATGAGGAGCGTGGCCTACAGTAGTGCTATCATAACTTTGTGCCCAACATTTTAGAACAGATAGCATGTAATACAACACCAAAGCAGTTAGCCCCTACACAAAGAATTGCCAGCAAAGAGTTTCCAGAGTAGGTTAGTTGTAGAGCAGATTCTTGCAGCAAAAGGTGATGTTTGTACAGTAACAGGGACAGGATGCTGTATCTTTGCACCTGAGAGCCAAAAGAAGAGATCCACCCTGCTTTAACCCTGCGCCTACAAGACCCCAAAGCTGCAAGAAGCCATGGACTGAACCCTTTGATGTCTATGGGAGATCGTGCTGGTTGCTGGAATCATCCAAAGCATCACTTCAGTGGGACTTTGAGGCATGGATTTAATCTTTCAATCATTCCTTTTAGCCAAAAAAGGTGGACTGGTAAACCAACCCTTCTAAGCCTCTTCCCAAGAGGAGAGATCTCTCAACTCCAGACCTGCTTCAACAAATTGCTCATCATGCCAGACTACTTCATCATTTGGACTTGTGCTTCTAGTGCAACCTGGCCTTGCACTAACTTAAAGGGGGGACACGTGTTTTGCTTTCCTTTCTCTCTTCCCTACACAGGTACTTCCAAAGACTGTGGAGACAGAACACCCTCACCCTGACCCTGACAGGAAACATGAACAGCAGGGGGCCCAACCACAGAGCACCTCCTCTCTGAAATCTGGCAAATTACACTTCTCTCAAGTTCCTAGGGGGTGGGAACACCTTTGCATAGCAACAACCAAGCTCTCCTATATAAATGGCCTGTGGGGGAAATACAGGTGTGGCCACCTTCCAACCAGCATACTCTGTACTCTGCTTATGCTCTTGGGAATAAACCTGCAAACCTCTGTTCCAGCAACTGCCTGCGTGTCTATTCATTCCCAGCTTGGGACGAACCTTGGTAAGATTACCTTCTAACAATTTGGCGAGCCAGCAGGCCCCAGAGCTAACCGGGTCGATGGACAGAACCTGGACAACTCCCCCCAGCCGGCACCAGACCATTTGTCTGGAGGGGGAAGCCCCAGACTCTGCCCACATCGACATTGGTAGTAAAGGGAGTTTTTTGATTTTGAGCCAGAACTTTTGCTTGAACAGAGGCCTCATAGTTGGTAAGTACCCTCTAAATTTTTATTGTGCCCAGTGAGTGATGTGTTTGTGTGTGCGTGTAAAATCCCTGTGCATTTATCCCGACTGCTGACCAGAGCTGTGCGTTGACCCGGTCTAAGACGCCCCCAGGCCCCTGCGAGCTCTTGTTGGGCAACGACCAGGACGCTTGGAAAGCAAAGTGAGACCGCTAGGCACGCGTGCTCGAGCAGGTAGCTTTAAAAGGAACTGCAGATGGTCTTTAGGACCCTGCAGTCAATTAATCTATCTTGGGAGACATGCAGCTGAAGGTAGCTGAAAAACCCACAGTCCAGTCCCTGGGTGAGCAGTCCCAGCCTGTTCTGTCTGGCTACTATTGGAGGGGGAATGAAAATGCCCCACAGCTCTCTGTGCATGCTCCTTGGAGCCCCTGCAATTTGTGCAATCTCTTTTTCCACCTGGAATGCTTGCAGCCCTGGCTTGTGGAAACCTAGAGCTACCAGTAGTTTCTGCTTTGTTTCATTTTCTAAGTATGTCTGTGCATGCACATGTTTTTTTTCCTATCTCTGTTTCTCGACCCTTTGTTGTACTCTCTAAGAAAGATGCTCTGGGCTACCATAGATGCCCATTGGGCCCCTAAGGCCCTGCTTCCATAGTTTGCCCCCTTGATGGAGATGCATTTCCTTTGTACTTATCTCTGCCTCCTACCTTGAGTGTGCCTCTTGCTAATTTCTGCCTTCCCCCATGTATATGTGTGCGTGTGTGACCATAAGCCACCTACCGATTAATGCTTACATGTGATATACAGCTGAGCTGTTAAGAATGTGTTTCTTTTAAACTTCTCTGTGAAACTTATAAAAGATGCCAGCCAAGCAGCAGGAATGCATGCTTGAACAATAAATGGAACTAAGCTAGAGAAAAGGAAAGGGCACCACCAAGTATAGCAACAGGCAATAAATCTTAATAAACTTTAACCAATGTTTCCTAAAACAACTACCCTCTACTGCAGCTGCTGGACCATAGTTACACTATTTCAAGGTTTCTCTATTTCTTGGTCACTCATTGCTTTTATAGGACCACCCACGCTTTCCCTTAACTTTCTCTTGCACGTTTATGGGCTCTGACTTTTTGCATCTCTTCAGGGTCATCTGCTAAGACAGCCTCTAGCAGAAGCCTCCTAGACAGAAGCTTTACTCTTTTGCCATCCCTCTGACCTACAGTTTGCCCCTTTCCCCACAAACGTGGCTATAAGGGACAAACGGGGAGGGGGGGGGATGGATGTTTATATTTTATTCCAGGATAAACAGACCCAAGATTCTACAACAAAATCCTGATGGACAGACCAAGTTCTTGCATTCTCACCCATGGCTTGTGAGGTGTCCTGCCTGCTGGTCAGCTCCGTTCTCCCAAAGACCATGCAAGACTCACGGGCTTGGTAGTAAAGGGTTTATTTCATACGCAGAATGAACACTAAAAAAGATTAGGATAGCTGACAGGAATGATCTCGGCAATCTAAACGCTTTTGACAGGACTCCCTCCCCCTCCCCACCGTGGACTCCCCTATGATTGGCTGAGGCAAGTCCCAATTGGTGCTGAAGCGCCCATTATCCTCGAGGCCTGATTGGCTGCCGTTTTCCCGCTCTCGCTTCGGGTCTGTCATCTCTGTCGGTCAGTTGTATCTTTCTGCAGTTGCTTTCTCTGCTGTATGGCAGGACACTCGGATCATGCCAGAGTTCTGACATGGCTTCCCAGAAGCACTCCATGAACTGGCTACCTAACCCAAGACCAGCCTCACAGCTACCTCAAGTCTAAGAGGAGATCTCCTCCTCCAGTCAAAGTGAGAAAACTCTGCAAACCTTACCAAAAGGCTTCAGGTGCTTAGGGAAAACTGATGTCCCTTTACTGCACACTCCCACCCAAGGCTGGTAAGAATCAAAGAAACACAACAGGCTGAATTATAAGTAAGATTAGGATTGTTTGTTTCTCTCTCTCTCTCTCTCTCTCTTTGCTACATTTGGTTTCCTTCCTCTCCCATAGAAGGCAAGAGCTCCCATTTTCCTCCGAAATCAATATCCCAGGTTTTCAAGCTGCCTCAGTTAAACAATTGCAACGCAAACCAAGGAGTCTGTCAATGTTAATATTCCTGTTTCCCCAGCCAGGGTGTTAGACTGGGCAAGTGCTTGCTGCCCATTCACTGGGTTAGCACACAAGCCCAAGAAGGAACACACACTGGAAGCTGGGAGGAAAGGAAGTATGTGGGTTCCCCTTTGCCCCACCTGGTGCCTTAACACAGGCATGTGGTAACACCCTCCTGCAGACAATAAATGCATCTGACTGCTGGGCCAGGGCTCCAAGTCAGATGGCCTCCCATAGAATGGCACGGAAGTTGTACGAGGAGCGTGGCCTACAGTAGTGCTATCATAACTTTGTGTCCAACATTTTAGAACAGATAGCATGTAATACAACACCAAAGCAATTAGCCCCTACACAAAGAATTGCCAGCAAAGAGTTTCCAGAGTAGGTTAGTTGTAGAGCAGATTCTTGCAGCAAAAGGTGATGTTTGTACAGTAACAGGGACAGGATGCTGTATCTTTGCACCTGAGAGCCAAAAGAAGAGATCCACCCTGCTTTAACCCTGCGCCTATAAGACCCCAAAGCTGCAAGAAGCCATGGACTGAACCCTTTGATGTCTATGGGAGATCGTGCTGGTTGCTGGAATTATCCAAAGCATCACTTCAGTGGGACTTTGAGGCATGGATTTAATCTTTCAATCATTCCTTTTAGCCAAAAAAGGTGGACTGGTAAACCAACCCTTCTAAGCCTCTTCCCAAGAGGAGAGATCTCTCAACTCCAGACCTGCTTCAACAAATTGCTCATCATGCCAGACTACTTCATCATTTGGACTTGTGCTTCTAGTGCAACCTGGCCTTGCACTAACTTAAAGGGGGGACACGTGTTTTGCTTTCCTTTCTCTCTTCCCTACACAGGTACTTCCAAAGACTGTGGAGACAGAACACCCTCACCCTGACCCTGACAGGAAACATGAACAGCAGGGGGCGCAACCACAGAGCACCTCCTCTCTGAAATCTGGCAAATTACACTTCTCTCAAGTTCCTAGGGGGTGGGAACACCTTTGCATAGCAACAACCAAGCTCTCCTATATAAATGGCCTGTGGGGGAAATACAGGTGTGGCCACCTTCCAACCAGCATACTCTGTACTCTGCATATGCTCTTGGGAATAAACCTGCAAACCTCTGTTCCAGCAACTGCCTGCGTGTCTATTCATTCCCAGCTTGGGACGAACCTTGGTAAGATTACCTTCTAACAATTTGGCGAGCCAGCAGGCCCCAGAGCTAACCGGGTCGATGGACAGAACCTGGACAACTCCCCCCAGCCGGCACCAGACCATTTGTCTGGAGGGGGAAGCCCCAGACTCTGCCCACATCGACATTGGTAGTAAAGGGGTTTTTTTGATTTTGAGCCAGAACTTTTGCTTGAACAGAGGCCTCATAGTTGGTAAGTACCCTCTAAATTTTTATTGTGCCCAGTGAGTGATGTGTTTGTGTGTGCGTGTAAAATCCCTGTGCATTTATCCCGACTGCTGACCAGAGCTGTGCGTTGAACCGGTCTAAGACGCCCCCAGGCCCCTGCGAGCTCTTGTTGGGCAACGACCAGGACGCTTGGAAAGCAAAGTGAGACCGCTAGGCACGCGTGCTCGAGCAGGTAGCGAAAGGCTGAGTGAGTGAAATAACTGGGCAACTACCAGTCAACTATGCCATATTAAAAGTCTTGAGACCTAAACTGAAACCTTTGCACCTACCCTATTGGTATTGTTGGGCAGGAATAAATGGCGCCTTTTATTGAAAAGAAAGAAACCTGTACCTGGCCAGTACAAGGAAATTTAAATTTTGTTCTTACCCACATGTTTCTTTTTCCCCATCTGATCTGGTACTTCAGTGGAAAGAGGCTCCTCCCCTTTAAAAGGAACTGCAGATGGTCTTTAGGACCCTGCAGTCAATTAATCCATCTTGGGAGACATGCAGCTGCTGAGCATCTCTCTAACTAGAGCCCAGATCTTCAATTCCCTGAAAAAACTGCTGAAGGTAGCTGAAAAACCCACAGTCCAGTCCCTGGGTGAGCAGTCCCAGCCTGTTCTGTCTGGCTACTATTGGAGGGGGAATGAAAATGCCCCACAGCTCTCTGTGCATGCTCCTTGGAGCCCCTGCAATTTGTGCAATCTCTTTTTCCACCTGGAATGCTTGCAGCCCAGGCTTGTGGAAACCTAGAGCTACCAGTAGTTTCTGCTTTGTTTCATTTTCTAAGTATGTCTGTGCATGCACATGTTTTTTTTCCTATCTCTGTTTCTCGACCCTTTGTTGTACTCTCTAAGAAAGATGCTCTGGGCTACCATAGATGCCCATTGGGCCCCTAAGGCCCTGCTTCCATAGTTTGCCCCCTTGATGGAGAAGCATTTCCTTTGTACTTATCTCTGCCTCCTACCTTGAGTGTGCCTCTTGCTAATTTCTGCCTTCCCCCATGTATATGTGTGCGTGTGTGACCATAAGCCACCTACCGATTAATGCTTACATGTGATATACAGCTGAGCTGTTAAGAATGTGTTTCTTTTAAACTTCTCTGTGAAACTTATAAAAGATGCCAGCCAAGCAGCAGGAATGCATGCTTGAACAATAAATGGAACTAAGCTAGAGAAAAGGAAAGGGCACCACCAAGTATAGCAACAGGCAATAAATCTTAATAAACTTTAACCAATGTTTCCTAAAACAACTACCCTCTACTGCAGCTGCTGGACCATAGTTACACTATTTCAAGGTTTCTCTATTTCTTGGTCACTCATTGCTTTTATAGGACCACCCACGCTTTCCCTTAACTTTCTCTTGCACGTTTATGGGCTCTGACTTTTTGCATCTCTTCAGGGTCATCTGCTAAGACAGCCTCTAGCAGAAGCCTCCTAGACAGAAGCTTTACTCTTTTGCCATCCCTCTGACCTACAGTTTGCCCCTTTCCCCACAAACGTGGCTATAAGGGACAAACGGGGAGGGGGGGGATGGATGTTTATATTTTATTCCAGGATAAACAGACCCAAGATTCTACAACAAAATCCTGATGGACAGACCAAGTTCTTGCATTCTCACCCATGGCTTGTGAGGTGTCCTGCCTGCTGGTCAGCTCCGTTCTCCCAAAGACCATGCAAGACTCACGGGCTTGGTAGTAAAGGGTTTATTTCATACGCAGAATGAACACTAAAAAAGATTAGGATAGCTGACAGGAATGATCTCGGCTATCTAAACGCTTTTGACAGGACTCCCTCCCCCTCCCCACCGTGGACTCCCCTATGATTGGCTGAGGCAAGTCCCAATTGGTGCTGAAGCGCCCATTATCCTCGAGGCCTGATTGGCTGCCGTTTTCCCGCTCTCGCTTGGGGTCTGTCATCTCTGTCGGTCAGTTGTATCTTTCTGCAGTTGCTTTCTCTGCTGTATGGCAGGACACTCGGATCATGCCAGAGTTCTGACATGGCTTCCCAGAAGCACTCCATGAACTGGCTACCTAACCCAAGACCAGCCTCACAGCTACCTCAAGTCTAAGAGGAGATCTCCTCCTCCAGTCAAAGTGAGAAAACTCTGCAAACCTTACCAAAAGGCTTCAGGTGCTTAGGGAAAACTGATGTCCCTTTACTGCACACTCCCACCCAAGGCTGGTAAGAATCAAAGAAACACAACAGGCTGAATTATAAGTAAGATTAGGATTGTTTGTTTCTCTCTCTCTCTCTCTCTCTGCTACATTTGGTTTCCTTCCTCTCCCATAGAAGGCAAGAGCTCCCATTTTCCTCCGAAATCAATATCCCAGGTTTTCAAGCTGCCTCAGTCAAACAATTGCAACGCAAACCAAGGAGTCTGTCAATGTTAATATTCCTGTTTCCCCAGCCAGGGTGTTAGACTGGGAAGTGCTTGCTGCCCATTCACTGGGTTAGCACACAAGCCCAAGAAGGAACACACACTGGAAGCTGGGAGGAAAGGAAGTATGTGGGTTCCCCTTTGCCCCACCTGGTGCCTTAACACAGGCATGTGGTAACACCCTCCTGCAGACAATAAATGCATCTGACTGCTGGGCCAGGGCTCCAAGTCAGATGGCCTCCCATAGAATGGCACGGAAGTTGTATGAGGAGCGTGGCCTACAGTAGTGCTATCATAACTTTGTGTCCAACATTTTAGAACAGATAGCATGTAATACAACACCAAAGCAATTAGCCCCTACACAAAGAATTGCCAGCAAAGAGTTTCCAGAGTAGGTTAGTTGTAGAGCAGATTCTTGCAGCAAAAGGTGATGTTTGTACAGTAACAGGGACAGGATGCTGTATCTTTGCACCTGAGAGCCAAAAGAAGAGATCCACCCTGCTTTAACCCTGCGCCTACAAGACCCCAAAGCTGCAAGAAGCCATGGACTGAACCCTTTGATGTCTATGGGAGATCGTGCTGGTTGCTGGAATCATCCAAAGCATCACTTCAGTGGGACTTTGAGGCATGGATTTAATCTTTCAATCATTCCTTTTAGCCAAAAAAGGTGGACTGGTAAACCAACCCTTCTAAGCCTCTTCCCAAGAGGAGAGATCTCTCAACTCCAGACCTGCTTCAACAAATTGCTCATCATGCCAGACTACTTCATCATTTGGACTTGTGCTTCTAGTGCAACCTGGCCTTGCACTAACTTAAAGGGGGGACACGTGTTTTGCTTTCCTTTCTCTCTTCCCTACACAGGTACTTCCAACGACTGTGGAGACAGAACACCCTGACCCAGACTTTGAACCAGGTGAAGCCTCCAGTGGTGGAGCACATTGCCAAATTGCTGTGCCTCTGACTGCCACAAATTGAGCAGGTGAAGGATCAAGAGGCTGACCAGTGGAGCTTGAAAGGGCTTTCTAGGACTCTGAACTATCTGGCACTTTGAAATCAACAAATTGGACTTTCTAATTCCGCCAGGAAGTTTTCAACACCACAGATGTCTGCCTGGGGGAGGGGAAGGGACCTGTCTGTCTGCTGCCTTGTCTTATGATTAGAATTGCCCTTACTTAGAATGTTCTAGTAATTCTCATCACACACAATAAGCGAGAATCCTGAGCTGATACCTGGAATAATTTGTGGTTATGGTTGCCTGATGTTACTATATGTTGTACTAGGAATAAGCTATGATTTTGTTATGTTTTGGTTGCTGTTGCCAATGTCTTGTTACTTTTTCAACTTTTTCTATGTTTTGTGAATCTTCATTTCTACAGGCCCAATCTGACATAACTGATTAAACGTATCACAAACTTGATGCTAAATATGATTAAGTGTGCTTTAAAAATTTTAACAAAATTTTAATGCACAAACGGGGGATTGTTGGGATAAATTAAGATCTCTCCCTGCCCTGCATGTTGTTTCCCCCCCAGAACAGGTAAAAGGAAGCCCAATTGTTAAAAGGTTACAAAATAGCATAAGAGTTTGATATGGCCAGAGATTAAGATGGAAAAGGAAGCCCAACTGCTTAGACAAAGGATTCCCTTCCTATTCAATTGGAAAGCTTGACACACAGAAGGTCAGCTCGTTCACAGAAATTAGCCAGCCCATTCAGGTAGACCTTCCTCCTCAGCCAAACAGATCTCCATAATAGAATAACAATAGACTTCTTTCCGAGGTGCACATTCCAAGTAAGTCACAGCCCACAGGGAACACAGACAGGAAACATGAACAGCAGGGGGCCCAACCACAGAGCGCCTCCTCTCTGAAATCTGGCAAATTACACTTCTCTCATGTTCCTAGGGGGTGGGAACTCTTTTGCATAGCAACAACCAAGCTCTCCTATATAAATGGCCTGTGGGGGAAATACAGGTGTGGCCACCTTCCAACCAGCATACTCTGTACTCTGCATATGCTCTTGGGAATAAACCTGCAAACCTCTGTTCCAGCAACTGCCTGCGTGTCTATTCATTCCCAGCTTGGGACGAACCTTGGCAAGATTACCTTCTAACAATTTGGCGAGCCAGCAGGCCCCAGAGCTAACCGGGTCGATGGACAGAACCTGGACAACTCCCCCCAGCCGGCACCAGACCATTTGTCTGGAGGGGGAAGCCCTCCACATTGACTCTGCCCACATTGACACTGGTAGTAAAGGGAGTTTTTTGGTTTTGAGCCAGAACTTTTGCTTGAACAGAGGCCTCAGTTGGTAAGTACCCTCTAAATTTTTATTGTGCCCAGTGAGTGGTGTGTGCATGTGTCCTAGACTGTATTGAGATGTTAATTCTGAACTCTCATGGGATTGCTAACACAATGCTGTAGTTGAGTTTCCCCTTGTTTGTACTTTTGCTATGCACTCCATTTTGGGCAATGTGGCCAAATAGCGATTTTTCTCATATTTGTTCTTTTGATTTCTCTTCAGACAGAGAGAGATTCATGAAAACACATGGTTTTCCTGATTCTCCTTTCCAGATAGAACATGAATCACCAGCTACTTTTCCAATTGGGTCTTTGACTGAGCGAGGAACTTGAGTTCTAAAAGTTGAATTCTGCATTCTGCTAACATGAGGCTTCTCTGTGATGGTGCATCAAACTAGGTGAGTGTCCTAGAGTGTATTGAGGTGTCAATTCTGAACTCTCATGGGATTGCTAACACAACAGTTTCAGACTGGGATGTAGTACCGAATCTGTATTGATCACACTTGCTGATGATCTGTGGTGGGTCCAGGATGGGAGTGTTTCATCCTGGCCTCCTCAATCTCTCGCCTTTGATACCATGGTATCCTTCTGGACTTGCTTCAGGGATTGGGAGTAGGCAATACAGTGTTGTGGTGTTTCTCCTTCCTTGTGGCTGGCTCCAGTTGGCATTGATTGGGGAGGAGGGAGAGGTCTAGTTCTGCTCTGTGGGGTTCCTCAGAGCTCTACACTCTCTCTGCTCCTGTCCAAACCACGGCCCGCAGGCCATAATGCAACCCCCAAAAATCGTAAACTTTTAACGTTATTTTGTGAGGTTTTTTTAACATCTACATGAAGCAATTGGGTGAGATCATCTATCAGAATGGAGTTAAGTATCATCAGCATGCTGATTATAGTAATCTCTACCCTGGGCCCATTAAGTGATAATCAAAGTCATTTCCCAGTGTCTGGAGGCTGTGTGGGTCTGGATGGGGAAGAATGGGCTTTGGCTCAATCCTAGCAAGACCAGATGACTGTTTTAAGACTTTCCAGATCTGGGGACTTTCCATCTTTAGTTCTGGATAGGTGTGCAATTTGGGGGTCCTCGTGGACTCTTGGATCATGTTTGAAGAGCAGATGGCAGCTGTGGTCACCAGTGCCTCTGCACATTTATTATGCACTAATTGTGTCCATTCCTGGATCAGGAGGTCCTGTTCATGGTCACCTCCCACCTGGACTATTGCACCTTGCTGAATTTGGGGCTGTCCTTAAGACATCCAGAAGCTACAACTGGTCCAAAATGCAATGGTAAAAGTAGCAATGGATGCACCATAGTACACCTAATATTTCATGAGCTGCACTGGCTCCCAGTAGGCTTACTAGTGCAATTCAAGGTGTTAATTACCACCTATAAATCCCTTTATGGCACAGGGCTGGGTTATTTGTGGGACTGCCTCAAAATAAGAGGTACAGGCAGAAACAACCAGAGATGTTTCTGCCTGTCCCACAAGAGCTGACAGGATGGGCATGCTTCGAGTCCCTTCTAGAAAACAATGCCATTTGGTGGACCCAGGAAACATGCCTTCTCTGTTGCCATGCCTGACACTTTGAGATTTGGATGGCCCTGACTCTGCTGGCCTTTTGTAAGGCCTTTAGAAACTGGCTTTTCTCCTAGGAATACAGCCAGGGAGTTGGATCAGCTGTTTTGTAACAGTTGAGATTATGATTGTTGTTGGCCCTATGTTCTCTAGTATGTTCTCTGTTGTTTTTATTTATTTATGTTGGTTATATTCTGTTTTCTGTTTTAATTCTATATTAGCCATCCAGAGCCACGATTTGTCAGTTGGGCAGCTACCTGGGGTCCATCGGAGTTAGGTGGCCAAAATATTTAAATAAACAAACAAAATTGTTTAAATAAATTTGTTGTGAGAAAAAGGACCTGAATGCTATTTCCCAGAAATAGTGAGGTGTAATTTTTCAATAAATGTGATATTGACTGGGAATATATAATTACTGTATTTTGAATCCAAAATAGGCCAATGAACTAAATATATGACTATTCCAAAAGAGCCCAGGAAGGAGTATTTAGACTTAAAAGCATCCACATCTTGGTACTAGTCAAAAGGTATGCATAATGTGACGGGTGACGGGTAGGGGACGTTATGACGGGAACCGGAGGGCAGGCCATCTTTGGGGAAGGTGCCCCTGGTGTTTGGTACCGGTGGCGTGTTCCAGCCCTCTGAGTTCAAACCCAGGCCCTGGATGACAGATCCTCGAGAGCCCTGATCTTCGGCTGTTGCTCCTTAATGCCAGGTCAGTAAATAACAAGGCCCCCCTTATAAATGACCTGATTGTAGAGGAGGGGGCAGACCTGGCCTGCATCACCCGGTTGTGAGACCTTTTTTTCAAGTTGGGATCTCGAGAACAGTTGGGGGTGTTGCTTCTGTACCAGCCTCCCTGCTGTGTAGCAACCTCCCTGCCTGAGCTGCTGGAGGCCGTCTCAGGGTTGGCGGTTGAGTTCCCCAGACTTATGGTTTTGGGGGACTTCAACTTGCTGTCCCTGGGATGTGCCTCGGAGGCAGCCCAGGAGTTGATGGCTACCATGGCAGCCATGGGCCTGGCTCAGCTAATTCGGGACCTGACTCGAGACAGTGGTCTCACCCTGGACTTGGTTTTCTTGTCTGAGCAGTGGCAATGTGATCTGAGGGGAGAGCTAGATCTGTCCCCGTTGTCATGGTAAGACCACGCCCTGGTGACCTTGAGATTCTCTTGTGCCCCCCACTCCGCAGGGAGGCAGGACCTATTCGATTGGTCCACCTCCGGCAACTTATGGAGCCAATGAGGTTTCAGAGGGAGCTGGGGGTGTTACCCGAGGATCTGTTGCACGGTCCAGCAGAGGCCCTGGCTGCAGCCTGGAATAGGGAAGCAGCCGGGGCCTTGGACAGGATCGCGCCTATGAGCCCCCTCTTGCCACGTTCAACCCATCATTCCCTGTGGTTCACGGAGGAGCTGAGGGTGTTGAAGAGGGTGAAGAGACGTCTGGAGCGCCACTGGAGAAAAACGAAGACTGAATCGGACCGAACACAATCTAGAGCCGCTATTAAGGCCTACCTTGTGGCAGTTAGAGCGGCAAAATGTGAATATTTCTCCGCTCTTATTGCATCCGCAGAATGCCATCTGACGGCCCTGTTTAAGATTACCAAATCTCTTTTGGGCCAAGTTCAATCAGTGACCCATTTACCCATCTTCTGACCCATAGTTCAGAAGAGTTTTCAGAGCATCTGCAGGATAAAATCGCTCGGATTCATTCTAAGTTGGACTCTAAGCATGGGGCACAGTCTGGGGAGATGCCAGGGGAGCGTACTTGCCCTATTATCTGGGAACGGTTTGATCCTGTTGGACCTGAGGAAGTGGACAGGATCCTCCGAACTGTAAATGCCACCACATGCCATTTAGATCCGTGCCCTTCCTGGCTGGTAAAATCGGCCAGGGAGGTGATGTGTGGCTGGGTCCAGGGGATGATTAATACGTCTCTGGGGGAGGGAGTGTTCCCGGCAGCCTTTAAGGAGACGCTGGTGCACCACCTCCTCAAGAAGTCATCCCTGGACCCTACCGTACTGGACAATTTTCGTCTTGTCTCCCACCTTCCCTTTTTGAGAAAGGTGGTTGGGAAAGTGGTGGCACTGTAGCTTCAGAGGACCCTGGATGAAACGGATTATCTAGACCCCTTTCAGTCAGGTTTCAGGCCAGGATATGGGATGGAGACTGCATTGGTCGCGCTTATGGATGATCTCTGGCGAGGGCGGGATGGAGAGAGTGCATCCATCCTTGCTCTCTTAGATCTCTCGGCGGCTTTTGATACCATCGACCATGGTATACTTCTGGGGCGGCTCAGGGAGTTGGGGGTGGGCGGTGTAGTTTTGCGCTGGTTCACCTCCTTCCTCCAGGGCCATTCCCAATTGGTGGTGATAGGAGAGGAGAGATCTGACATTCGACCCCTCTTATGTGGGGTGCCGCAGGGTTTGGTGCTCTCCCCTCTCCTGTTTAACATCTATATGAAGCCGCTGGGTGAGATCATCCGTCACCACGGGATGAGGTATCATCAATATATAGATGATACTCAATTGTATATCACCGTCCTGGGTGAAGTAAGTGATGAAGTCAATGCCCTTTCTCAGTGCCCTGGGGCTGTGGGGGTCTGGATGGGGAACAACAGGCTTCAGCTGATCCCTGGTAAGACGGAGTGGCTGTGGATTGATGGCCTCTCGGGTTCCAGGAAGTTGTCATCTTTGGTCCTGGGGTAGCACTGCCCCATTCAGAGCCGGTGCAGAACTTGGGGGTCCTCCTGGACTCACATCTCCTGCTTGAAGAGCAGGTGACAACCGTGGCCAGGTGGGCCTTTGCGCAACTTCGGGTTGTGCACCAGTTGCGCCCATTCCTGGATCGAGATGCCCTCTGAACAGTCACTCATGCCCTTGTTATCTCCCATATAGACTACTGCAATGCGCTCTACATGGGGCTACCCTTGAAGAGTATCTGGAAGCTTCAGCTGGTCCAGAATGCAGCCGCGCGGACAGTTATGGGTGCTGTAAGAACGGCCCATGTAACACCTCTGCTGCGCGAGCTGCATTGGGTACCAGTTTGCTTCCGGGTCCAATTCAAGGTGTTGGTTATCACCTTTAAAGCCCTACATGGCATGGGACCAGGTTACCTGAGGGACCATCTCATCCCTGGAACATCAACCCGCCCCACTCGGTCATGCAGAGAGGGCATGCTAAAGATCCCATCGGCAAAAGAGTTCCATCTAGCGGGATCCAGGAGGCGTGCCTTCTCTGCAGTAGCACCTGCCCTTTGGAATATCTTGCCCCTGGAGCTGAGGCGAGTTTCTTCGCTCCCGACCTTCCGGAAAGACTTGGGACGGGAATGCCAATAGTTCCTCTTGGGAGTGGCTGGTGCCATGAAACCCGCCTTATTATTAACATCTTTTTGTTTGGATTTTATATGTAAATTATTGTTGCTGTAATTTTATATTTTTAACTTATTGTTGTGAACCGCCCAGAGTCCCCAGGTTTGGAGGAGATGGGCGTTGATACAAAATTTAAATAATAATAATGGTATTATTCAAGATTAGGGAAACCAAAAGGACTCTGACTTCTGGTGGGGATAATGGCGGAAGAATGCTTCTAGCCCTCCGTGGCTAGAATCAACAACGTGGCGTGTAATTAGTGGCTCAGGCAAGAATCTGAGCCCCGAAGCTGCCTCTGGGAAAGAGGGAAGCTTGGAATCGCTCCCCAGGTCTTTTGAACAGCTGCAGCTTGCCGGAGGGTCATAGATTTGCGATCCACGATCAAACGGTGAGAGGAACAGCTGAGAAGCGGGAGAAAAATCTCGTCCAAACCGCACTTTGACGCCCTTAAAGGGACACAATTTTGACCACCCCACTTCTTAACTCACTTTTTTACTTTATCTGTTGGATCTTAAGAGGCTGTTTCTGATACAGAAATACTAATATTCTTGGTGGAGAATATTATTTTCTGAGACTTATTTTTAATTGTGATTTACTTGTTTTGATGGATTATAAATCGAGCAAAGAAACCAAAAGGTGTACTGTTTCTTTATTGAGAAATTCTTATTTTCTTTTTTAAGGGAATAAAATTGCCCTCTGATTTTTATTTTACTTCTACTTTTTTGGGGAAAAGACTTTTTTCTTAACTAAGTAACTTTGTTGCATTTGAGACTGGAACCATTTTTAGAAGGTTTCGTTGTGGCTCGTTTTACAAGCTGTGATTGGATATTGTTTCAAAATATTGACGATGGAAATCTTGTGTTTTAAATTGTCATCAAGAAGCTCAAGTTTCAATCCAAGGTCTGTGATTGGATAGTTTTTTTATTATTATTATTATAGATTTTTTTCCTTTGCAATTACAACATTTGGACAGTAGATGGGGCTGTAACATTACAATTTGAAATATTGGGACTTAAATATTGGGAGATTGAAAAAATACGTTTTTTTTTTTAAAAAAAGGAGAAATTATGACTGCTAGAAAACAAACCGGATGTGGGTTGGGGGGACCTCCTGAGCTAGATTATATGAAAACACTATTTGAAGAGTTTACACCAAAAACAGTTTGGCAAAAGAATACACTTTTTATTATTTATTTATTTATTTATTATTTGGATTTATCACTGCCCATCTCCACCATGGTAGACTCTGGGCGGTCATTCAGAGAGACATAAATCTTTTTCTAGAATTGATATGATATGAATTTCGAAAGATTTGGCGAATAAAATTTATAAGGTGGATATTCTACCGAAGACTTTTTCTGAGCATAATACTGTTAAGATGTTAATAAAATGAATTTGTAGGACATATAGATGGAGACTGAATGAATTGAACTGACTCTGCCTGGAATGGATTGAGTGACTTTCTTTCTTATTCCTATTTTGGTTTGTTTTTACTCTTATTGCAATTGGAAGTATTTCTTTTTTGGGACTATCTTCCCTAGATTTTAATTTTAATTACTTATGAATTAATGAGTTAATGATTTAACATCCTTTCTTTTATTTACTGGTGATTTTTTTTATGAAAGAATTTTCCCCTTTCTTCTTTAAGTGTTTGAATATTTTTTGGACTATATAACTTGCTTTATAGAATTTTTATGATTTTTCTAGACCTCCTTTGTACAGAAAATTGATTGCTGAATGTCTGGTTTCATGGGAGTTGTTCTTTTTAATTTTTTATGGCTGGACTGAGTAGATACAAGCTGGCGTGAGAAACCTTGGGATTGTTTATCTTTTTTGTGATTATTTTGTCTATAATAGAAAAAAAAGCCTTTTTGTTCCCTTTTATCTTTTATTCTTACATCTATATGGATATATAATTTTAATGGACTATATTTCAACTATTTTGACAACTATTATTTATCTCTATGTGTCTATTGATGGCTGCTTTGACTGAGTGCCAAGCTTCCAGGAATTCTCTCGCATTTTTGGATCTGGCTTGGTTTAATATGCTCACAGTTTCCCAGTTGAAAGTATGGTTAAATCTCTCTATGTGTTGTGAGATTAAGGAGTTTTCATCATGTCTTCTGACTGCTAGTTGGTGTTCATGGATGCGTTCTGCTAGTCTTTTGCCAGTCTGTCCTACATAGTGGCTGTTACAGTCCTTACACTGTATGTTGTAGATAACTCCTGTTTTTTCTTCTTGGGCTACTGGGTCTTTTGGTTTACTTACGATGTTCTGAAGGGTTTTGGTTGGTTTGTGTGCTACGGTGATGCCATGTGGTTGTAACAATCTATTAGTAGTTTCTGAGATGTTTCTGATATATGGCAGTGTAATCCTTTTCATAGCTTCTGTTGGTTTTGCTGTGGTGGGTTGAGTGGTCAGGCACTTTTTGATAAAGTTGCATGGATATCCATTTTGCTGGAAGATGCTATATAAGTGGTCTGTTTCCTTTTTCTGGTGTTCTGGGTTGCTGCAGTGTGTTTTTGCTCGTCTGAATAGTGTTCTTACACAGCTCCTCTTGTGGGAGGTAGGGTTATTGCTTTGGTAGTGGAGCATATATATATATATATTGATATATTTTGTGAGAAAAGTTATAAAAGAGCAAATTCAGAAGAAACATAATACTGGATTAAATATAGAAGGAAAAGAAATAATTGTATTAAAAGAAATACCTTTGAGGATATTAAGAAAAAGAAAAGACTATTCCTTCTTTACAGAAAAGTTAAAGCGAAATAATATTTCATTTAGATGGGAGAGATTAGAAGGTGTATCTTTTATGTTCAAAGGGTAAAGGTTCAGGATAACTTCCATATTAAAAGCAAAAGCATTTTTAGAGAGATATAAGACAGTTATGAAAGATGCATCTGGAGACTTGGAAGAAAAACTGGAGATACCAAAAGACAAAGAGACGAGTGAAGACTTATCTGCGTTGGGAGCTGCAGGACTGGATAGGAAAAAAGGCTTTTAAACATCAAAACACTTATGGATTACAAATATTTGACATGGAACATCAATGGTGCCAACTCCCCACAGAAGAGGCGAATTTTTTTTTCATTCTTTGAAAAAACAGATTGGATATAACTTGCTTACAAGAGACTCACATCTGTAAAAAAGACACTAAGTATTTGATTTGTAAACAACTTGGAGAAGAATTTATTTTGGCTGGACTTAAAAAAACTAAGGGAGTAGTTTTGTATATACAACCAAAGTTAAATCCAAAAAAGATATTAGTTGATGATGAAGGAAGATATATTGCAGTTGAAATTAATATACAAGGAACTAAAACATTAATTGTTGGACTTTATGCACCAAATATGGATAAAGGAGTATTCTATAAAAATTTAATGGATAAAATTTTGGATTTACCCTATGAAAACTGGTGTTTTATGGGTGACTGGTATGGGGTTATTCAACCAATGATGGATAGACACTTACAAAAAGAAGTGAAACGTACACAGGGAAAATTACCACAAACATTCTTTGATTTGAAAGAAATGTTGGATTTACAAGATATTTGGAGATTGATGAACGGGACTTCAAGAGAATATACATACTACTCAGAGAGATTTAAATCCTTCTCCAGAATAGATATGATTTTGATTTCTAAAAGTTTAATGATGGGTATTGGTAAAGTTGAAATATTACCTAAGACTCTCTCAGATCACAATCCTGTAATGCTGACTTTTAAAGGAAAACGGAATGTATTTAGATGGAGACTAAATGAGTCAATTCTTCGGAAAAATGATATAGTTGTATGTAAAAAAAATTTAAGGGAATATTTTCAATTAAATTTAAACAAAGGCACAAATATTCAAACTGTATGGGATGCCAGTAAAGCATATATGAGGGGTTATTTTATTCAATATAATGCCCAAATGAGGAGAAAGAAACAAGAGAGAATTCAGCTGATTTTAGATGAAATTAAAAGCAAAGAGTTATGTTTAAGAGATAATCCAATGGACGATACCTTGCTTACTCAAATTAAATTTCTACAAAAACAGATATCAATGATATTGACACAAGAAATAGAAACTCAAATGAAATTTACAAAACAAAAATATTTTGAACATGCAAATAAACCAGGTAGATGGTTAGCTTACAAATTGAGGAAACAAAGACAAAAGAATTTAATTGTTAATATACAACATGAAGGGAAAGTTTTGGTGAATAATATAGATCTACAGGAAGCCTTTCACGACTACTACTCAAAACTATATAAAAAATAAGATGTCAACCTAGCTCAAGGGTCGGCAAACTTTTTGAGCCGAGAGCCATTTTGGTATGCTCGTGCACATTTTGAAGTGCTCGAGAGCCAGGGGGCGGGGTTTGCGGGCGGGAGCCAATCGCGTGGAAGGGGGCGCTTTGGCGCGCGCTGATTGGTGGAGGCTCAGAAGGAAGGGCGCTGCCACCAATCAGCATCTCCGTTTCTTCTCCAGGGTTCTTCTCCTGTAGAAGAAACAGGGACGCTGATTGGTGGAGGCTCAGAAGGAAGGGCGCTGCCACCAATCAGCATCTCCGTTTCTTCTCCAGGGTTCTTCTCCTGTAGAAGAAACAGGGACGCTGATTGGTGGAGGCTCAGAAGGAAGGGCGCTGCCACCAATCAGCGTCTCCGTTTCTTCTCCAGGGTTCTTCTCCTGGAGAAGAAACAGGGACGCTGATTGGTGGGGGCGCCCTTCCTTCTGAGCCTCCACCAATCAGCGTCTCTGTCTCAGCGTCTTCTCCAGGGTTCGCGCCGCTTCCGGAGACCGGCTTTCTGATGTCGGTCGGCAAAGATGGAAAAAGAGCCAGCGTCAGGAGGCCAAAGAGCCAGATCTGGCTCGCGAGCCGCCAATTCCGACCCTTGACCTAGCTGATATTGATGAATATTTGAATAAACAAAAGCTAACTGTTCTTAATAAAGACTAATATTAAACAATCCAATAACAATAGAGGAAATGGTAAAGGCCTTTAAGAAAATTAATAGTGGAAAAGCACCTGGACCGGATGGCCTTTCAGCAGCTTATTACAAATGCTTCGAAGAGGAATTATGTTTACCTTTACAGAAGACTATGAATTCGATTTTGGAAACAGGAACCATGCCAGAGACTTGGAAAGAAGCACACATAACATTGATCCCTAAAGAACTACAAGATTTGACCTTAACTAAGAATTATAGACCAATATCTTTATTGAATAATGATTATAAGATATTTACAACCATATTGGCAGAAAATGAAAAATATTTTATTCAAAACCAAGCTGGATTTTTACCTGAGAGACAAATTCGAGACAATGTCCGAAATATATTAGATGTATTGGAATACTTGGAACAACATTATGAAAAACAAGTGGCTTTGATATTTATAGATGCTGAAAAAGCTTTTGATAATTTAAATTGGCCATTTATGTTTAAGGTACTGGAAAATATGAATTTTGGAGGAAATTTTACTAAGTGGATTAAATCAATATACACTCCCCAATTTGCAAAATAATTGTTAATGGAGAATTTAGTAAACCATGTGAAATTCAAAAAGGTACAAGACAAGGCTGTCCATTATCTCCACTTTTGTTTATATTGGTACTAGAGGTGTTACTTAGAGATATTAGACAAGATGATAGTATTCATGGAATTTGAGTTAAAAAAGAAGTTTATAAACTAAGAGCCTTTGCTGACGATTTAGTCATTACCTTGGAGAATCCACTAGATGGAATTGAATTATTGATACAGAAATTAAAAGACTTTGGGTTGTTAGCAGGGTTTAAAGTGAATTTACAGAAAACTAAAGTCTTGACTAAAAATATGGATCACAATCAACAAGAGAAATTGAAAGAAATAACGGGATATTCAATGGAAGAAAAAGTAAAATACTTGGGAGTATATTTGACATCTAAAAATGTTAAGTTGTTTAAGAATAACTATATTCCACTTTGGATAGATATTAAAAAAGACTTGGACCAATGGAAAAAACTACAATTATCATTGTTAGGAAGAATTTCAGTTATTAAAATGAACATTTTGCCACGAATTTTATATCTTTTTCAAACACTACCTATATTAGCATCAGAAGAACCCTTTAAACAATGGCAATGGGATATTTCCAAATTTATTTGGCAAGGAAAGAAACCAAGAATAAAATATAAAGTCTTGCAAGACTCAAGAAAGAGGCGGACTAGGTCTACCGGATTTGAAGTTATATTATGCTGCTTGTTGCTTGGTATGGATTAAAGAATGGATAGTTCTGAAAAATGAAAAATTATTGAACTTGGAGGGCCATGAATTAAGATATGGATGGCATATGTGGTACGACAAAGTAAAAGTTAATGTGGACTTTAAAAATCATTATATTAGAAGATCTTTGTTAAGAATTTGGAATAAATATAAATTAACTTTATGCTACAAAAGACCTTTATGGATCTCCATGCAAGAAGCATTTCATAGAACAGAAGTAAGAGTTAAAGACAAATGGTTGACTTATAAAGACTTTTTTAAAAAAGAGCAAGGACAATATAAAATCAAATCAAAAGAAGAACTGGCCTTAGAAGGATATACTTTTCAATGACTCTTATATGCAACTTGTAGAAAAATTTAAATCAGATAAAAAAGAATTTGAATTTGAACAAACTAAATCGGAATTTGAGATACAGCTTTGTGAGACAGATGATAATTTAATTGCTAAAATGTATAAACTATTGTTAAAAGGTGAAATGGTAGAGGAACAAGTCAAAGATTGCATGATCAAATGGGCAAAAAATATTGGTCATAATATTCAAATGCAACAATGGATATTCAAATGGATATTCAAATATTCAAATGCAACAATGAATATGTGGATTAAAGGATTAAAATTTACTTTATGTTATAATTTGAAAGAAAATTTCTATAAGATGATGTATAGATGGTATATGACCCCACAAAAATTAGCTAAAATATATGGGAATGTTTCCAACTTGTGTTGGAAATGTAAAAAAAAGGGGTCATTTTACCATATGTGGTGGACATGTGAGATTGCAAAGAAATTTTGGACTCAGATACATTCATTGATGCAAAATATTTTACAAATTCGAGTTCCATTTAAACCAGAATTATTTCTACTGGGGATATCAGAAGAACAAATAGGAAAACAATTTATAAGAATTATGCTATACATGATTACAGCTGCAAGACTTGTATATACACAAAATTGGAAAAATCAGATCACACCTACAAGACTGGATGTTAAAATTGATGGACATGGCAGAAAATGATAAATTGACATGTTTATTAAAAGAAAATTCAAATTATTACTTTCTAAAAGAGTGGAAACCATTAATGGACTACTTGCAAAATGCAGGAGGGGCAAAGCTTATATGGGGATTTGAAGACTAAAATATATATAAATTGATATATTAGACAAGAAATGTTTTTTTAATGTTATAAATAGACCTAGCATGTATGATTAATTTTTTAATATACTAAGACCAGGGATAAATCGGAAGTTGACTAATTTCTGTTTCATCTTTTTCTTTTTTTCTTTACTTTACTACACCCTTTTTCTTCTTTCTTTGATTTGTATTTGTATTTCTTTTTCCATTTCCAACTTTTATCTATGTATATTTAAAATTCAATAAAATATATTAAAAAAATATGCTGATGATACTCAGTTATACATCTCTGTCCTGGGTGAGGTAAGTGATGCTGTGAATGCCCTTTCTCGGTGCCTGGGGGCTGTAGGGGCCTGGATGGGGTCCACCAGGCTTCAGCTGAGCCCTGGTAAGATGGAGTGGCTGTGGATTAATGGCTCTTCCCCATCTAGGACATTATCATCTTTGGTTCTGGATGGGGTTGCACTGCCCCAGACAGATCCGGTGCGGAATCTGGGTGTCCTCCTGGACTCACGACTCCTGCTCGAAGAGCAGGTGGCACTCGTGGCCAGGAGGGCTTTTGCACAACTTCGTGTTGTGCATCAGTTACGCCCGTTCCTGGATCGGGAGGCCCTTCGAACAGTCACTCATGCCCTTGTTATCTCCCATATAGACTACTGTAATGCGCTCTACTTGGGGCTACCCTTGAAGAGTATCTGGAAGTTCAGCTGGTCCAGAATGCAGCTGCATGGGCCATTGTTGGTGCCCCTAGATCGGCACACATAACACCATTGTTACGTGAGCTGCATTGGGTACCAGTTTGCTTCCGGGTCCAATTCAAGGTGTTGGTTATCACCTTTAATGCCCTACATGGCATGGGGCCAGGTTACCTGAGGGACCGCCTCGTCCCCAATACATCTACCCGTCCCACCCCATCATGCAGAGAGGGCATGCTACAGAACCCATCTATAAGAGAGTTCCATCTGGCGGGGTCCAGGAAGCGTGCCTTCTCTGCAGTAGCTCCCACCCTGTGGAACAACTTGCCCCCAGAGGTGAGATTAGCCCCTTTGCTCCTGACCTTCCGGAGGAACCTGAAAACTTGGTTCTGCTGCCTTGCTTGGGACCAAGGAAGGAATAGTCACCCTTGGGGATGGCTAATATCTTAGAGAGCCTCTCTCCTACATTGGATTGAGTTAGATCTTTTTACTATTCTTGCCTCTTGGATTTTAATCTTGTTTTATAATTTGTATTTTTACATTGTATGTATATTTTATGTCTTTTGTTTTTATTATTTTGTTGTAAACCACCCAGAGTCCCTCCGGTGGAGGGAGATGGGCGCTGATAGAAGTTTGATTAATAAATAAATAAATTAAGCCACTACTCCAAAGCAAGAGGTGGGTCCAGCATGTGAAGGCTTAAAGGACTTCTGAGAGAAAGAATTTTAGTCCTTCAATCTTTCATCCTAAAGGCTCAACCATTTCTGCTTCAGTAATTTATTTATTTATTTAATTTCTATAACCGCCCATCTCCCCCCATGGGGAACTCTGGGCGGTTCACAATAAACAAATTAAAATAAGGTTTAAAATCTCAATTATACAATAAATATAAAATAAATTGAAAATATAAATTAAATTGAAAATCCAGATGGTAATGGAATAGTTAAAAGGACAGTTATAAAATTAGGGGATTAGCCACCCCCATGAGGAACTATTGTTTCCTCCTTCCCATGCCAGGCGGCAGAACCAGGTCTTCAGCTCTTTCCTAAAGGTCGGGAGGGAGGGGATCTGTCTCAACTCTGAGGGCAAGATGTTCCATAGAGTGGGTGCTGTCACAGAGAAGGCCCGCCTCCTAACCCCCATCAGATGACACTCTTTAATTGATGGGGTTCGTAGCAGGCCCTCTCTGAATGACCGGGTGGGGTGGGTCGATAATATGGGGATAAGACGGTCCCTCAGGTATTCTGGCCCCATGCCACGTAGGGCTTTAAAGGTGATAACCAACACCTTGAATTGTACCCGGATGCAAACCGGCACCCAATGCAGCTCGCGGAGCAGCGGTGTTACATGTGTGGATCTTGACGCACCCAAAACTGCCCGCACAGCCGCATTCTGCACCAGCTGTAGCTTCCGGATAGTCTTCAAGGGTAGCCCCATGTAGAGTGCATTGCAATAATCTACATGGGAGATGTCGAGAGCATGAGTGACTGTACGGAGGGCGTCGCGATCCAGGAATGGGCGTAACTGGCGCACTAACCGAAGTTGTGCGAAAGCCCTCCTAGCCACGACTGCCACCTGCTCTTCAAGCAGGAGTCGTGAGTCTAGAAGGACCCCCAGATTACGCACCAGTTCCGAACGGGGTAGTGCTACCCCATCGAGAACCAAAGATGATAATTTCCCAGAAGACACTAAGCCATCAATCCACAGCCATTCAGTCTTACCAGGGTTCAATTGAAGCCTGTTGTTCCCCATCCAGGCCCTCACAGCCCCCAGGCACTGGGACAGGGTGGACACTGCATCACTTACCTCACCAGGGATGGAGATATACAATTGAGTATCATCCGCATACTGATGATACCTCATCCCATGGTGTTGGATGACCTCGCCCAGCGGTTTCATGTAGATGTTACATGCCACCACTTTCTCAACCACCTTTCCCAAAAAGGGAAGGTGGGAGACTGGACGAAAATTGTCCAGAATGGTAGGGTCCAGGGATGGCTTCTTGAGGAGGGGGTGTACCAATGCCTCCTTGAAGGCCGTTGGAACCACCCCCTCCAACAAGAATGTGTTAATCATAGCCTGAACCCATCCACGTCACCTCCCTGGCCGATTTTACCAGCCAGGAAGGGCAGGGATCTAAATGACATGTGGTGGAATTAAGAACTCGAAGGATCCTGTCCACTTCCTTAGGTCCAACAGGATCGAATCGTTCCCAGATAACAGGGCAAGACCGCTCTCCCGGCATCTCCCCAGACTGCATTCCACGCATGGAGTCCAACTTAGACCGAATCCGAGTGATTTTATCCTGCAGATGCTCAGAAAATTCTTCTGCACGGCCCTGCAGGTGGGTGGTCACTACCACCCTACCTAAGAGGGATCGAGTAAACTTAAACAGGGCCGTCGGACGGCATTCTGCAGACGCAATAAGAGCGGAGAAATAATCACGTTTCGCCGCTCTTACCGCCACAAGGTAGGCCCTAATAGCGGCTCTAGATTGTGTTCGGTCGAGTTCTGTCTTCATCTTTCTCCAGCGGTGCTCTAGAAGTCTCTTCACCCTCTTCAAGACCCTCAACTCCTCCCTAAACCACGGGGAGTGACGGGTAGAATGGGGCTTGAGAGGTCACATCAGCGCGATCCTGTCCAAGGCACCGGCCGCTTCCTTATTCCAGATTGCGGCCAGTGCCTCCGCTTGACCGTGCAGCAGATCCTCGGGTATTACCCCCAGCTCCCTCTGAAACCTCAGTGGGTCCATAAGTCGCCGGGGGTGGACCAATCGAATAGATCCTGCCTCCCTGCAGAGTGGGGTGGCATAAGAGAATCCTAGGGATATCAGGACGCGATCTGACCATGACAACGGGGATAGTTCTAACTTTCCCCTCAGTTCACTTTGCCATTGCTCTGACAAGAAAACCAAATCCGGAGTGAGTCCACTGTCTCGGGCACCCAACTTGAAAAACAGGGTCTCACATCCGGACACTTGTGGAGCAAGGCCCCTGAAAGCCACCAGAGACACTCTGATGATAACTGCCACCCCTCCTCCCCTACCCCAGTCTCTTGGCTGGTGCCACACCTGAAATCCGGCCGGGCACATCTTCGAGAGGGCTACCCCTCCCTCTGGGCCCAGCCAGGTCTCCGTAATACACGCCAGGTCAGCCCCTCTCTCCGTGATTAATTCACTTATGAGAGGGGCTTTGTTGTTTATTGACCTGGCGTTAAGTAGCAGCAGCCGGAAACCAGGGCCCTCAAGGATCTGCTGTCCAGAACCTAGGGTTGAACTCGGAGGACCGGAACGCGCCACCGGTATCAAACACCGGGAGCGCCTTCCCCGAAGATGGCCTGTCCTCCGGTTCCCGTCACAATATCTTCTGCCCATCACCACCTCGATCGGGTTGCCCACATTATAGTCCCCAGAGTTTCCTGATCCGGTCGCCTCCACTCCCAAATCCCTCGAAAACCTGGAACTAGGCAGGGTTCTTCCATGCATCCATCCTTCCACTCTCAATCCTCCTGGGCAGTCGTAGGCCACCAGCACAACCAACCGAAGCTCTCGGCACTGGTAAGCCCCAACCGCCCCTTCCATTCATCATCCAATCACTGTGCCCCCTGTGGCCTCTCTCACTAGCCACAGAGGGGCAAACAGTCACTCCTACCTACCCTGTCTCTCACTCGGGGATAGGTACTCTCTCACACACATACAATCCTAGGCCCCCCACCCGCGCCTCCCACTCACGGGGGGGGAACCACACTCACACAAGAGACCCCGCGATTTCTGCCGCCCTGACAACAGGGGTGGTCGTCCTTCAAATGGCTCGGAAGCAGTAACTATTGAACGATCTTGGTTTCAATAGTGGAGTCCAGATAACAATAGAATAAAATGAGTCCGTCTTTTTTTGGGGCACCCCAATTCCAGGGCCAGATTTCAAGCCCACCGCCGGTTCCAGTTCTAGCCGGCCTCCAATGGTCTCTATAGGCCTCCACAGGCCTCCACAGGCCCTGGCTCCACAGGCCCCGGCTCCACAGTTCTCAAGTTCCCCAAGTTCTTCAGTCTTTGTGGGGTCACTGAGCCGGTTCTTTGGGCCAGATCTAATTGGCCACTACTGGCCACCGTAGGCGTCCTTTTTGTGGTTGCTGAAGTCGAAGCCTCCCCAACCATCCACCCCATCATAGGGCCCCCCAGGACTGACGGGCCCGTTGGACTCCGTCGCACAACGCCGCTCCGTCTGGGCAGGACACTGGTTCCCCCAACTGTCAACCGTCCAGCCACGCTGGTCCGCGGCCCCGGCAGCTCCACTGGTCGCCAGGCTCCGCCGTCTCCGAGGCCTCCACCAGGCTCCGCAGCCTCCACCCGGCTCCGTCATGCCCCGGGCCACAAGCTCTGGCAACTCCGGCAGCTTTGCTGGTCGCCACCAGGCTCCGTTGCCTCCACAGCCTCCACCAGGCTCCGCAGCCTCCACCTGGCTCTGTCAAGCCCCGGGCCGCAAGCTCCGGCAACTCCAGCAGGCCCAAAAATGCCCCAGCTCGCCACACCAACTCCGCTAGGCTGGGGACTCCAACGACCAGCCGCAAACCACCGGGCCGCAACTCCACCACGGCCCCAACTGCTGAACTCCGCTCCTGCTCCGTCCGGAGAAGTCCACTCACCCCAACTCCAACACACCTCTCCAGCCCCAAGGTAAAATTTGGGGGGGGGGTAAGGAAGGTTTTTTCGGGGGTTTCCAGCTCACTTCTCCTGGAGCGGCTGCTGGCATTTCCTTGCGGCCGCCATCTTGGATGGTAATGATGAGAGAAGAGCAATAAGGATCATCTGGAGATTAGAAACTACATCCTACAAGAAGAGATTGAAGGAACAGACTAGATATACTTAGTCGTGAAACGAGAATGTTGAGGGGGATATGTGATATGATACAACACACCTTTTCTTTTATTCCAGACTAAAACCTGCTCTTTAGATCCATGTCCCTCCTGGCTGACTAAGGCAGCCCGGGATGTGACATGTGGGTGGGTTCTGGTGGTGGTGAATTCATCCTTGAGAGAGGGGTTGTCCCTTCACCTCTTAAAGAGGTGTTGCTTCACTCACTCCTCAAGAAGCCATCACTGGATCCCACCATACTGGACAATTTTCATCCAGTGTCCAGAAGGTGGTTGCACAACAGCTTCAGAAGATCCTGGATGAAGTGGATTATCTGAACCCCTTTCAGTCAAGATTCAGGCCAGATGGGACAGAAATGGCATTGGTCATGCTTTTGGATGATCTCTGGCAGGAGCAGTATTGGGGTAGTGCATCCATCCTTGCTCTACTTGACCTCTTGGTGGCTTTCAATTCCATCGACCCTGGTATCCTTCTGGATTGACTTCAGGGGTTGGGAGTGGTGCCACTGTATTGTGCTAGTTCTCTTCCTTTCTCTGAGGCTGGTTCCAGTTGGTGTTGATTGGGAGCGAGAAGTCCTGCTCTCAGCCCCTACTATGTGGGGTACCACAGGGCTTGGTACTTTCTCCGCTCCTATTTAACATCTACATGAAACTTCTGGTTTCATCCATCACTATGGGGTGAGGTATTATCAGTATCATTAGTAGTTCTGCCTCTGGTGAATTGAATGATGCTGTTGATATCCTTTCTCTGTGCCTGAAGGCTATGGGGGTCTGGATGAGGAACAATAGGCTTCAGCTGAACCCTGGCAAGACTGAATGGCTTTAGGTTTTAGGACCTTCTATCTGGGGATTTACTATCTTTGGTGCTGGATGGGGTTGCATTACCCCAAACAGGCCCAGTGTTGTGTGACAGTTGCACCCATTCCTGGATCAGGAGGCTCTACTCTCATGCCCTAGTCACCTCCTGAATGGACTACTATAACACACTCTACATGGGACTGTCCTTGAAGAATATCTGGAAGCTTCAGCTGGTACAAAATGCAGCAGTGCAGGCAGTTATGTGTGCTCCAAGAAACGCACATGTTACACCTGTGCTTCGCGAGTTGCACTGGTTGCCAGTTGCTTACAGGTCAGATTCAAGGTGCTGGTTATGACTTTTAAAGCCCTACATGGCATGGGACCAGGAATTTGAGGGACCACCTCTCCCTAGTTACATCTACCTGTCCCATCAGGTCTGGCAGGAGAGGCATTTTGCAGGTCCTGTCAGCCGGGGAGTTTCATTGTGCAGGACCTAGGAGGAAAGCCTTTTCTGTCATGGCCCTCGCCCTGTGGAACATCATTCCTGCTGAGGTGAGGCTGGCCCCAACCCTGTTAATGTTAATGTTAATGTTAATGTTAATGTTAATGTTAATGTTAATGTTAATGTTAATGTTAATGTTAATGTTAATGTTAATGTTAATGTTAATGTTAATGTTAATGTTAATGTTAATGCAACATTAAGTTGCATCTCCATTCTACAAGCATTATTCTCTACCTGGGTGGAATCACTCCAGAGAGAGACTGGAGACCGGAAGAATGTCTGCTGATGAAGCACAGCTGGGGCTGCTAGAGAGCGGGACCGCTCTCAAGGGGATAGCGGAGCAGAAGGCCGTCCTGAGTGAAGAAGAGGAAGAAGAGGAACCAGAGCCAAGAGGAGCAGTCGGAGAGGCTGGGATTGTGTTGCTGGTAGATGAAAGTTTGATCATTCTGGATTATGTGCAAACGTCGAGAGCGGCAGATGCAGAGTCATGGGAGACCATGGTGGAAGAAGACCGAGGGCTGGGGGCTAAGAAGCCCAGTGGGGACAGACCGGGCAGCACCAGAACCAGCGAGTTGTGGAAACCAGAAGGGGGGGGGTGAGGCCCAAACGATCCCGAGGAGTGAGGCCCAAAGAGATGAGAGACAGTGAAGAGGACAGCGAAGTCACCCCGCAAAGGATGCGGGCCATGGAGTCATGCATGATGTCGATGGAAACGATATTGCAGAACATGTCGCTCACACTAACTCAACTAATGGAAGGGCCATTCAAACTGGGGTCGTCACAAGCCTCTTCTAGGAAGTTGACACCTGAGCCAGAGTTAATGACCCCATCTCCACCCCCTCCTGCAGCAGGTCACAAGAAAGCCCC
Source organism: Charina bottae (assembly GCA_023362775.1). Taxonomy (NCBI): domain Eukaryota; kingdom Metazoa; phylum Chordata; class Lepidosauria; order Squamata; family Charinaidae; genus Charina; species Charina bottae. Next base: position 2,051,212 of record JALMGJ010000028.1, on the reverse strand, counting down.
GCATCCGTCAGTGTCTTGGGTGCAGCCTCCTGTGAGTACTGTAAGCCCTACCTAGCTGAAAGGGAGATTAAGGGAGCTTCATGTTAAGTTTAATGGGGACCCACAACAGCTGTCCTACTTCATAACCAACGTGAAGTTATACATGGCAGAGTTTGGAGGAGTTCCCCCCCCCCGAAGTTTCGAAAGTGAACTTAGTAGGGTCTAGGTTAAAGGGGCCCGCAGCTGATTGGCTGGTGCAGCTGCACAATGCAGCAGCTCCAGAGTTGCAAGACTTAGCAGAGTTCCTTAGGGCAGAGCTTTCCAAACTGTGTGTCAGGACACGTTAGTGTGTCGGCTGCAGTGTCTGGGTGTGTCGCGGCTGCTGCCGCCTCTGAGCCCTGCCAGGATTCCGCACAGGTCCTAGTGCCTGCCTTGTGCCTTGCTGCCTCCAAACCTACTGTGATTCCACGCAGGTCCTAGTGCCTGCCTTGTGCCCCGCTGTAAGAGTGTGTCGTGAAATGATGCCCTGCTGTAAGAGTGTGTCGCGAAATGATGCATGTCTAAAAAGTGTGTCACCAACATGAAAAGTTTGGAAAGCTCTCCTTAGGGATTTGAAGAGACGATTCCAAGACCCGTTAGCAAAGTTGAAAGCAAAGACTGAGTTATAGCAACTGCAGCAAGGGTCTAAGACAGTGTCGCAGTATGCCTTGGAGTTTAAAGCCATAGCAGGGAAGATTCCTGATTGGTCGGAGACCATGAAAGTGGAATATTTCAATGGGGGTCTTAGTCTGGAGGTGCTGAACTGGGCACTGGGGCGAGGAGACCCTGATAATGTGGAGGACTGGATCTGTTTAGCTGGGGAGGTGGAAAACACCCAATATCAAGTGAAGAGGAGAGTGAGGGCCCTGGCCATGGGAAGGAATACTGCAGCGCCTGGCCAAGCGATGGCAACTTTCCAAAGGGGACCAAAGCCAAAAGCAGAAGAGAGGGACCAGCATGCACAGAAGGGACTCTGTTTTAAATGTGGGAAGCTGGGTCATCGAGCCATAGAATGTTTGGGCGCTACCCAGGCCGGAAAGGCGACAGCGAAGCCGGGGAAACCCATGTCAGGGAAATACAAAGGAAGCACCAATGTGGCCGCTGTTACTGAGCACCGCAGGATGGAGAGAGCCCTGTCATCATCAGAGGACTCAGAGACCAAGGCCCCCCAGCCAGCGGAAAACTAATCATGTCTGCCCTAAGCAGCGCCCATAGGCAGGCGGGAGACTCTAGAGGCGCTGAGCAACCGGTGAGTAAAGACTGTACCGTTTTACTAGTGGTGATGTAATTGCAGAATTTTAGAACAAATTGCAAGGCAGATTTAAAAGCCATGATGGATACGGGCTGTACAAAGTGCCTAATTCACCCAGCTATAGTAACAGGACTGGACTTAAAAGTTATGAAATTGAAGCAACCAATAGTATTTACACAGTTGGATGGCTACAAAGCTCACGGGGGTCCCATGAAGGATTACACCGAGGCCGTTGGCATGAAAATTGGGGGGCATAAAGAGACTTTGAGTTTTATTGTGGCCCCTATAGCCCATTACTCTGTAATCCTGGGGCTGCCCTGGCTTAAAAGTGCAAAACCACAGATTGACTGGGAAACAAGAGTTTTCGAGTTTTCGGATGGGACCTATCAATCAAAAGTGCCGTTAGAGCCCACACCCTTGACTGATTGGGCTGGAGTGATGCTAGGCGGGATGATTAACCCTGGAGGGTTAATGCCAGAGAAGGGAGTGCCAGAAAGGTATCGCAGCTTCACAGATGTCTTTGATGAGCAGGAAGCAGACCAATTGCCAGATAGCACTAAATCGGACTGCTCTATTGACCGAAATGCCAAATTGCCAAAGCCAAAATTGTATGCCATGTCTGAAAAGGAGAAGGAGGTGATGAGAGAATTCATTGATAAGAATTTGGTGCGTGGTTTCATTGAGCCCACCAATTCGCCAATGGCAGCACCCGTCCTGTTTTGCGCCAAGAAAGACGGGACGCTATGTTTATGTACAGATTATAGAGGATTGAATGCCATCTCCACTGCCAACCAGTACCCCTTGCCTCTAATAAAAGACATGCTCTCCCATCTGTCAAAAGGGAAGATATTCACTAAACTCAACTTGAGAGAGGCTTATTTCAGAATTCACATCAAACCAGGAGATGAGTGGAAGACAGCCTTCAATTGCCCCCTGGGATCCTATCAGTACAAGGTGCTCCCGTTTGAACAGGCTGGAGCACCTGTTCATGCAGCATATAAATGAGGTTCTGCATGAATGCAGAGGGAGTGCTGGTGTATCTCGATGACATTTTAATATTCAGCCAGAATGAGAAAGAACATGAAGTGTTGGTCAAGAAAGTGCTCAGAAAGCTTAGAGAAGCCAAGTTGTATGCAAAACTGTCTAAGTGTGAGTTTCATAAAACTGAACTGGACTAGCTGGGCTATAGGATCTCCAGTGAAGGGATTGGAATGGACCCAGCCAAAGTCCAAGACTTGGTGGCATGGGAGCCCCTCTCCCCCATACTCAGAAACAGCTGCAGAGTTTTTTTAGGGTTTGCGAATTACTACATGTAGTTTATAAACCAGTTTGCCCAAATTGCTTTGCCACTCACAGACTTACTGAAGACAAAAGGGAAGGGGGAGTCTAAGAAAACACCACAGCCGGGGGCGAAATTAAATTGGACGGCAGAATGTCAATATGCCTTTGATGAACTAAAGAAGTTGTTTACTGCCTATCCAGTGCTAAAACACCCTGACCCTGAGACACCCTTTGTTGTGCATTCTGATGCCTCGGACACTGCGATCGGGGCCATTTTGGTTCAAAAGAATTCCCTGGACAAATTACAGCCTTGCGCATATCTATCCAGGAAGTTTACAGAGGCTGAAAGGTGATGGCATGTGTGGGAAAAGGAAGCCTACACTGTAAAGTGTGCACTAACAACATGGCGACACCTGCTAGAGGGTGCCAAGCACCATTTTGAAGTTTGCCAGATCACAAGAACTTACAAGCACTCCACACCCCCCAGAAATTAAATGCAAAACAGCTGAGGTGGGCACAGTTTTTCAGTAGATTTAACTTCACCCTTCAGTACTTTGCAGGGAAATGGAATTTCATGGCTGATGCCTCGTCCTGCGTGCCCCAGCATGACAGAAATTGTAGATACTGTATTTTCCCAATGGCAATTAGGCCTGGCAGTGACCACCCGAAATCAGGCTAGAAAGCACAGTAACAAGCTGCCAATGCCTACAGTACCTGCAAGGAATGAGTGGGAAGAAAGCCTCCACTCAGCTCTGCAGTCTGATACTGGGTTCAAGGAGAACCAATTGACCCTACAAAACAAAAATCACAATTGGTACTTTGCTGAGAGACTTTACGTTCCAGAGTCATTGAATAAGGAAATTCTAAACAATGTGCATGACCTTAAGACTGCTGGGCACTTTGGGTTCACCAAAATGCTGCAATTGGTCTGCAGGCAGTTTTGGTGGCCATCTCTCCGTAAGGATGTAATGAATGAATGTTATGTTAATGAATGCCCCACTTGTGCCCAAGTGAAGCGAAAGGGAGAAAAGCAGCAAAGTTTATTTGCTCTCCCTTTATTTGGGCATAGCAAAACCAACTCGTCCCTGGGAGCAAATTGCAATGGACTTTGTAGTGGAATTACCCGAGAGTAAAGGGAAGACAGTAAAGGGGGCGTGGTGGCTCAAAGGGGGGCGTGGTGGCTCAGTGGTTAAGACGCCAGGCTTGTTGATCGGAAGGTCGTCGGTTCGAGACCTGAGCACCGCGTGACAGAGTGAGCTCCCGCACTAGCTCCAGCTCTTGCCAACCTAGCAATTCGAAAGCATGCAAATGCAAGTAGATTAATAGGTACCACTTTGGTGGGTAGGTAACAGCGTTCCGCGTGCGTCATGCGGCCACATGACCGTGGAAGCGTCTTTGGACAACGCTGCTCTTCGGCTAACAAACGGAGATGAGCACCAGCCCCTAGAGTCGGACATGACTGCACAAATGTGCGGGGGGAACCTTTACCTTTACTTTAAAGGGAAGACAGTGATTTGGACTGTCATAGACTTATTTTCCAAGCAAGCTCATTTTGTGCCTTGCCGCAAAGTACCTACTGCAAAGCAATTGGCCAAGATGTTTATTCAACATGTCTATCGACCCCACGGATATCCCAAACACATGATCTCAGACAGAGAAAATCAATTCACCGCTAGGTTTTGGAAGTCATTTTTAAAATTGTTGGGCACCACACGGGCACTCAGCTCATTGAACCACCTGGAGACTGATGGAGCTTCTGAGAGGGTCCAAGCTACATTAGAACAATATATTTGCTGCTACCTAAATTATCAACAAGATAACTGGGTGGATCTACTCCCATTTGCAGATGCTGCCTACAACGCAGTACACAGCTCTACTGGTTTGACACCTTTCAAAGTCGTTCATGGGCAAGATTTTGTTGCTATACCTGACCTACTACTAGAGGCCCCCCAGACCGTTCAGCAAAAGAATGGAGTGATTTAATCTCAGCTGCCTGGCCAATGATCTGACAATCACTCCAGCAGGCCCAGCACATGTATAAGCAGTTCGCCGATTGTAAGCGGAGACCAGAATGGAATATGAAGGTTGGAGACCAAGTCTACTTGTCCACCAAGTTCCTGAAAAATACTCAACCTTGTAAAAAAACTGGCTCTGAAATTCATCGGTCCTTTTCCAATAGTCAAGATAATTAACCCAGTCTCGGTCAAGCTACAATTACCAGCGAATCTAAACAGGCTTCACCCAGTGTTTCACTGCAGCCTTCTTAAAGCCTATGTAAGCTCTAGTAAGTGGCATCCAGTACAACCTCCACCAAACCCAATCATGATTGAAGGGCAACAACATTTTGAGCTCAAGGAAATTTTGGACTCTAGATTCCACAGAAACAGATTACAGTATCTAGTTCGATGGAAGCATTTCCCTAACCCTAGTGGCTCTCTTCCATTAATGTTAGAGCTCCTCAGTTGCTTTCCCAATTTCACCTCAAATACCCTCTTAAACCTATTAATAGATCATTAATAACGTTGTTTAGTCTTTTTCAGGTGGGGCAGAAATGTCATGAACCCTGTTCCAATGTTGCATGGCATTGTAACAGCGTGCATGCATGAAGAGTTAAGGGGGAGAGAGGCCGGACCTGCATTCCTGGACGAAGAGTCTGCTAGCCTGGTGAAGCAAGGTCACAGGAGTGTGTGAAGAAATGAAACTGGAGAAGATCTGAGGATGGCCTGAAAAGAGGGAGGGGGGCGTTGGGGATATTATTAAAGGGGAAAGCCCATGCTTTCTTCAGATGCAACTTTCTCTTGTATGCAGTAACTTAGCAGTAAATTAGTTTTCCAAGAACCTCTTTGTGAGACTCATTTGTTGCTACAAGGGTTCTGCAGTCATTACAGCACTCTTTTGTATGCTTATCCACCATTTTGTCTTTTACTTTGTCTTTTATTTTGTTTTTATCTTTTTAATTTAAATTTGTTGTTTTTAATGGTTCTATGTATCTTGTTTTAATATGTGCTCCAAGAGTCACTAATAAATAAATAATGAAGTGTATTAATATAATCCATTAGAATTGTAACTAAATCCCTCACCTTGACACTAGCAGTTGAATGGATGACCGACAATAGTCAATGAAGAGATTGCCACCTTGCTGTGATTGTGGAGAAACACCATCCAGACCAAAGCCAGTCATCCATTCTGTCTGAGACAGTTTACTAATAAAGATATTTTCTCTCATTTCTATCTTGTTTGAGAGACAAAAAAATGGTCATAGGTGGGAAACTGCCTAATTTGGCATGGCTTCCCTTACAACTGAGGGAAGGCTGCAGTGAAAAGGGCATATATCCCTCCAGTATTACATCCTCATTTTACCTATGTTTCCTGCAGAAAGATGATATCAAACTTTTCACATTTAAGGAGGATAGATTACCAGCCTCCTTTCAATGGCTTGCTTCTTTTGGCAAGGGTTGTGAAGGATAAACCAGTTTTATCATGCAATCTGAAGGAGGTTTCAGGCTGGGCGGCTTTTGTGTGTGCTGTAAGATCTTCAGGATGCTCCAGGCTTGCTTGTGGTGCAGACAGCCGTGCAATCAAGGCCACCTCCACTGTGGGAGAATGCTGAGAGAGGAACTGAACATAATGAACCATAGCATAATGTGATCAATTAGTTTTGTTCTTAAAAATGAGGGGACCAAATTGCTTTGCAAAACAACTTTGAGAGCATGATTTATTGAGTCAAGGTACCCCTTCAAAGCTTCAGACCATTAGAAAAAAAATAAAGGAAATATTGAAATAAAACATTGTTTGAATAATCTCTTAACTGATTGCAAATCTTACAATCTACTTTGAGTTCATTGGGCATCAATTATACAGTTTCTCATTTATTTCAGTCTTATATTTCCAATCACATAGTTTTGGCTAAGTTGAAGGATCTTTGCTCTCATCCTTTTCATTTATCTGTTGGTGTTCCTCAGAGTTTGGTACTAGGTCTACCCTTGTTCACATTGTCACTAGATTCTCTGAATACTTCTTTTCAGTTTAGTTATCATTTCTAAGACAATAACATCAAGGTATTTTTGTTAGTCTCAGTCTTGGATGTTGTGGTGTGGCTTCCTTCTCCAAATTCCTTTTTGATATTTCCAGGTGGATGTGCTCTCACTGCCTTAAATTTAGAAAATACTTAACTTTTTAAAAATCTTGATTATCCTTTTTCTATTACTCGAGGTCTTTTCAGGTCTGTCAGTTGCAGGATTAGGGTAGTTCTTGAGAATTCTTATTGATGAGAAACTATCATCAATAAAACAACAAGAACTTGTAATTTTTAACTTATGAATAGCTGGCCAATTGAGCTATTCAGAAAATTCTGAAGCAGCTAGTTCATGCCTTTGTAGTGTCTGATGCTCCATTTATTAGGACCTTTTTGAAGTAATAATTCCTCTTCTACCATTAATGAGGTGACTTTTCTTTTTCCCCCAGTTTTTTAAAAATAACTAAAAACAAAAAACAAAGTAAGAGAAAAAGAGTACATAAAATTATAAAAGAAACAAACTGAAAAAAGAAAAAATATACAAAAGGTATATTTACAGACATTTTATTATTTATTTATTTATTTATTTATCACATTTGTATAACCACCCTTCTCACATAGTGACTCATCCATGGTTAATCTATGTTAATCAATTCTACAAGCCACTGAAGCAGAAGAAATTGCAATTTTTTAAAGGAATTATATTCTAACTAAAAAAATCACAAAAGAAATTTGGAAATATATACTGAAAACTCAGAGCTTAAAAAATTTACTGAAGAATTTAGAGAAATCTTAAACAAATTAATAACAATTCAAGTGATTAAAGAAGCAATAAAGAAAATTAAAATTATTTAAAGCGCCATGCCCAGAGAGGCTAGTGCCAGACAGGCTAGTGCCCTATACTATAAAGAGCTAGAGGAGGAACTAGCAGACCCACTGTTGAAGATGATGAATGAAATTCAAATACCAAAAACTGGGGAAGTGGCATATATAATGTTATTATAGAAAAAAGGGAATTGTCTGAAAAACCTCAGTCATATATACCAATTTCTTTATTAAATGTCGATTACAAGATATTTGCTATTACAGTTAGTTCCCACTTAATGACCACAATTGGGACCGGAATTTTGGTTGCTAAGCGAAGCAGTCATTAAGCAAATCCGACCCAATTTTACAACCTTTTTTGAGGTGGTCATTAAGCAAATCACCGCAGCCGTTAAGCAAACCATATGGTCATTAAGCAAAATCATGTTGTTCTCCATTGATTTTGCTTGCCAGAAGCCAGCCGGGAAGGTAGAAAATGGCGATCATGTGACCATGGGACGCTCTGACAGTCATAAATGCGAACCGGTTGCCAAGCGCCCAAATTGTAATCCCATGTCTGTGGGGATGCTGCAATGGTCGTAATTGTGAGGACCGGCCGTAAGTCAGTTTTTCCAGCACCGTCATCAGTCCGAACCATCACTAAATGAATGGTTGTTAAGTGAGGACTACCTGTATACTAACTGAATGTATGAAGAAATGCATTTGTGAAATTATACATACAGATTAGACAGGTTACATTTCAAAAAGGAAAATGAAAGAACAGCTGATTTATCATAAATGCACTAGAATTTATCACTATTAAGAACCAGGAGGCAGCAGTAATATTTCTAGACATGGAAAAATCCATTGACAATTTGGAATGGACATATTTTATTGGAGGTCTTAAACAAAATGAATCCTGGAGAAGAATTCAAAACGTGGGTAGACAGCATATATCAACAGCAGTCAGCAAAGGTTACAGTGAATGGAACACTCTTTGTAAGCTTTTCAGTTAGCAAAGGCAGAAGGCAAGGGTTAGGCTCTACTCTTTATTATTTGTAATTGCTCTGAAAGTTTTGGCCAACAAGATCCAAAAAAATAAACAGATAATTGGGATCAAAATTCAAGGAGAGGAATACAAGATGAAATGTTATGCGGGTGATGTAGTATTAACTACATCATGCAACCACAAAGCTCCATACGGCAGTTGATAAAAGTAATCAAAGATTTTCATTGCTTTTCTGGATACAAAATCAATGAAAAGAAAACAAAGATAAAAGCAACACGCTTAACTTTTGAGGAAGAAAAATTTGTGAAAAAAGAGACTGGCTGCGAGTTAACAAAAGATCCAGTGAAATATTTAGGACTTTATTTGACAAAATGCAAGAAAGATATATTTCAAAACAATTACAATAAACTATGGAAAGAAATAAAACAAGATCTTGAAAGGTGGAGAAGTTTAAAACTTTCCTGGCTAGGATTCATGGTGACAATAAAAATGACTGTACATACAAACTTATTTGAAATGGTACCAATTCAAATCCCAGGCAAAAAAATTGCAGGATTGGCAAAGAATAATCAATAGATTTCTATGGAATGGGAAAAAACCAAGAGTAAAATTCAAAATTTTGCAAGGATGGTGGACTATCTTTTCCCAATCTCAGATTATATTATAGAGCAAACTGCCTATCATGGATAACAGAATGGATAAAATTTTCTAATAGAACAGCAACTATAGAAGGTGCAGGCTTAGCCAATGGCCTGCACAAATATTTATGGTATAAGGAAACAAAAGAAGACAAGAATCTGAAGGGACAAGGACTTCCTGTGGGAAATGGCGGACTGAACAACTTTGCCTATGAGCTTCGTGGGCAGAGCTTGCAGCGTGGCAGTTTTTTTTGGGGCACAGGCTGGTTTTTCTGTAGGGGCGTGGTGGCTCAGCGGGTAAGATGCCAGGCTCGTCGATCGGAAGATTGCAAGTTCGGAGGTTCGAATCCGTAGCCTTGCGTGTGGAGTGAGCTCCCGCACTAGTTCCAGCTCTTGCCAACCTAGCAATTCGAAAGCATGCAAATGCAAGTAGATGAATAGGTACCACTTCGGTGGGTAGGTAACAGCGTTCCGCGCGCATCATGCAGCCATGTGGAAGTGTCTTCGGACAATGCTGGCTCTTTGGCTAACAAACGGAGATGAGCACCGGCCCCTAGAGTCGGACACGACTGCACAAATGTGTGGGGGGAACCTTTACCTTTTTTAAAAGGTATTCTCCCAGTGCCTCCATACCTAGAAGGAACTGGGTCACCCTAAACAAGGTTGCCAGCTGACATTCAGGAGATGCAATAAGAGCAGAGAAATAAGTATGTTTTGCTGCTGTTATTGCTACAAGACAAGTCCAAAGACAGACTCTTACTTGTGTTTGTTCAAAATTGCACTTTATCTTCTCTTTGAAAATGATTTCAAATTTTGTTTGTTTTCTAGGTAGTAGGCAGTGCAATTTTTCAAAACAACAGCATGAAACATACGTGCACCCCATTCCAGCAGGTACTTCACCCATTCTCCATGATTTCTTATATAATGAATTGAGGTTTGGCCAGACTGTTAAAAAGTATTCAGTCCCATAAGATACCATGTATCACACTTTAGATACAGCTGAATTCATTTCTCTGTATGCCCCAAAGCTGCTCCTCAGGTGAGTAGCATAGGCTTGGCCTATCATAGGAAGGGGCTTTCCTCTTATAATAGTCCTCAATCCCAACGTTCACTGAAACAACTTCACTCTGTGATTAACGCTACCCACTAGAGTAGGTGGTCATGTACTTTTTCTTTTTCTTGAAGATGACCTACTCCATGAAATTCTTGGGCCTGGAACTATTCTAAGACCATGGAAGTGCATCATCACCTCAGGTTCAATGGTAGTGGACAGACTTGACTGAAGGAATTTCTGACATTTTGGGTGTGAGGCTTCCTGAGCTTGGTAAACCTCATGTTTAATATGAACATGATTTTAAAATATCATCTTTTCTTGAAAGATATCCTCAAAGTCAAACAAATGAGATGGTATTATTCTAAGAGTGAAGAGAAGAATAGTAAGGAAATGCTTAAAGAATAAGCATAATAAGCATAATAAGCAAGTAAAAGCAGCAGTCTTAAAAAGAGAATATATTAGAAATATAATCTCTTAAATAAATGATGCACCATCTGAGGTCCCAGATCCACATATACCTTCCCAAAAACCTTGGTTGTGACTGAGACCTCCAGAAAATACCAGCAAATTGTAATTTGACAGAAGAGGGAACATATTAAATAGATGACTAGGGAGTAATAATTTTAACTATATTTGATTTTAATTGAATTTAAATATATGACATCAAATCAAATCTTTGATGTTTTTTTGAGTGTGTACCTGACACAATATTAAAAGGCCAACTGGCAGCCCCGGGCTGAGAAAAAGTTGTGCACCTGAGCTCTAAATGAAAGTCAACTACAATTTGGATCACTTTGGGAATTTTCTATTGATTACTGCACTTTCTTTTAAAGCAATGCTGCTTTAATGCAGCAGTGGAGGGGGAAACATTAGAAGTATTCAGTTGAATCAATATATTTGGCAGGATATAAAGTCCATTTCATAATAAAGTGTACATTTAACCCATGTTCCATATTATATAAATAAAGTACAGTTATTTTTATATATTCTGGTGGGATAAGCCACAAATTCTCTGTTTCTCTGCTTTCCTGCCTGAGTACAGCACAACAGATTATTAGTAGGATTAGGGCATTTAATTGTGTTTTTAATGTCTATATAGACCTCTCTTTAATAAGAGTTGTGTTGCAGAATTTAAATAATTTAAATAATTTCCACCATGTGCTGAGGGGATTACTGCATAGAGATGTAGATTGTTTGCAATGTTTGCATTGCATTGTTTGCATTCACCTTGATGGTCTCTTCAGTTCTGAATGTTGAATGGGAAATCAGGACTCTCATGCACATTTGAGATGCCTCTACTTGAGCAGATGGTATGGCTACAGGACATATTATATGTCTTTAGCTGATTTGATATTTAGAGAAAATTAGATACAGGATGGCACTGGTAAACTAGATTTAGCTTTATTTCTAACTCCTTTTCTGTGCTTTGAATAATGTTACTCATCCTAAAGGATTTGGTATGTTGGGTACTATGTATTATTTATTACTACAGCATATATGTATAGAAAACAGGCATATCCCATTTAAAAATACAGGTAGTCCTCACTTAATGACCATTTGTTCAGTGACCATTCAAACTTACGGCAGCGTTAAACGAATGGTACTTATGCCCAGTCCCTCAAGTTACGGCTGTTGTAGTGCCCCCGTGTTTACATGAACAAAATTTGGGCACTTGGCAGCCTGCCTGCACTTATGACCGCAGGGGTGCTTCAACTTCCCCCATTCACCTATCTCTCCCCCATCTCTGCCCTTTTGGCTGCCCTGCACAGCATCACTGGGGCTAAACTAGAGGCCTGAGGCCTTCAGCAGTCTCAGCCACCCACTGCTGCTCCAGGCTTTTACTTTAGCCCCAGTGCTGCCACCATCGAGTGCCACCTCAAGCCTCATGCCGTGGCCAGCCACCTCAGAGCCACAGTGCAAAGCCCTGGCCGCCCCTGCTGCCCTGTGCTCTGCAGGCCCTGCCACACCCAGCTGACCTTCGCCGTCTTCTTCCTCCTGCTGATGGGGTACACCCGGCCTGGCCCCACACAAGGCAACTGCTGTCCATGCCAGGCCTTCTTCCCAAGGCAGCGCACACCCCTCTCCAAATCACATGCTGCCTTCTTGCGATGCTTTGGAAGGCCTCAGCAGTGGGAGGAAGACGGCGAAGGTCAGCTGGGCACGGCAGCGCCTGTAGAGTGCAGGGCGGTGGAGGTGGCTGGGGCTTTGCACTGTAGCACTGGGGTAGCTGGTCACAGCGCGGGGCTTGAGGCAGCTCTTCTCAGTGGTGGTGGCACCAGGGCTGAAGTAGAAGCCAGGGAGCAGTGTTGGCCAGCTGAGACTGCTGAAGGCCCTGCCACGCCCAGCTGACCTTCGCCGTCTTCTTCCTCCTGCTGATGGGGTACACCCGGCCTGGCCCTATGAAGCTCTACTTCAGTACCGGCACTGCCAAGGAGTGCCACTGTGCAGGGCGGCCAAAAGGGAAGAGATGGGGACTGCCGTGATTTCCATCGCTAAGCAATGCGGTCACATGTCACGCTTTACAACCACACCGCTTAGCGATGTTAATTCCAGTCCCAATTCCAGTCATAACCTGAGGACTACCTGTAATAATCCCCCTGAAAACTCAATCCTGCCCATGTCTCATATGGTCCAATTCACTTTGTGGCTCTCAAGCACATTATGCACAGTGTTCATAATCCAAAGACTGCCAAGCCCTACTTTAGAATCCTAGAATGTATTTAACTGGTTTTAAAGTAGAAGTTTCCTGCCAAGAAGAAAATAAAAGAGAAAAATGGCACCAAAGAAACTCCAAGCAAGAGAAAATGGCTATTTGCAAGTTGTCCAAAGATCACAGAAGGCCTGAGTGACTGAAAAGTAAGGACCTTAGGTATATTTAAATTACAAGTGAGTTGATTCTGGGAGAAAAGTTCTAGGTTGTTCTTCAGCACCATCTAGTTGCAAAAAAGAATCCGTGGATCTGCTGCTGAGTCGAATGGGAGCAAGTCTTTGAAAGTTGTTTGGAGAATAAGGTATTTGCACTCTGGCTCTTTGGGAAGGTACCACCATCTCATCACTGGATAGCCAAGGTGGAAACTTCATGATGGCATTTTGCTCAATATCAGCTGAAAATACTGGATTATCGATGCCTGTAAAAAGTCCACCAAAGACAAAATCAATAATTAAGTAAATAGGCGCATGACACCCATGCTGACATATTGGACTGCTTGCAAAACTGGAATTGAACAGGGAACTTGGTTGAAATAGCATTTGCAATTTAAAATAATCAAAACTACCTTAATAAAGCAAGTCTCTCTCAGTAAAGAGGTTTCCCTGCTGCCTGGACTATATGACAACATAATAGTTGAAAGTGAGTAATACAGTTCAGTTCTGAATGTCATCTGTGGGGTTTAAATCACCTTTTCTTTCCCTTGTTTGCCCAAAAAGGAAGTTGTATCCTCTGGAAAGTGTGTGTTGATTACACAATCTGGTAACATACACAATACCTCCTGCTGTCATTTGTTAGTGTTTTACAGCAGCATTTATCTCTGTTATTATCACTGAGTCTCATGATAGTTGTCAAAGCAAAGTATCTAGAATGTTTTGGGAATCTTCTATAAAATCTATTTGAAAAAAACATATAGAAGATTTTTTCTGTTTGCCTCCTTTTCTTAATTTTTTGCGCATTTCTTCATATTTATCATTTTCCATGACAGCCCCCTTTCTGTCTTTACATTACTAGTATGAGTAGGCCAGAACTACCTTTAAATATAATATTCAGTGGCAGACCTTGGACAGTTTGAAACAGAAATGTGCCTAACTTTCTCCATCTCCAGCCATCTTGATCTTCATGTTATAACTACTATACATGATTGGCATAATATTCAAAGCATTTTAATTTCTGTGATATGTATTTGTGCAGTTTTTAACACTTTGATTTGAATAACTGAGCAATTTTCTCACAATGCTGAAACATGGTGCATACATCTTCTGTTCCACATTTCTGGAAAATGAATTTTTGTTTCTGTATACCTGTGTATCAAGAGACATGCCAACACAGTACAATGCTTTTAGACTACTACGACACATACTAATTCCTTTACCATTTGTATCTGTGAAATTATTTTCGTTGACATAATCAAGGATGTCTACTGCTCCACCTATCTGTGGATGGCCATAATCATTCTCCTCTGGTTCAGAAAACTCAATTTCTAGAATAAAATAACATTTATTTATATAATAACTGACTGAGATCATTATGTTCTACGAGAGTCTACCACTTTTAAAAAAATGATATTATTCTATTGAAAGAACATTACTGAATGTAACATACATTCAAACTTTTAACACAGTTTCACATAATGTAATACACAATTTCAAATCTGATTTCTGTAGGAATAATAAAACAAACACACTGATTACAATTCCTCAATCAGTAGGTATTTGTATTGATTTCTGTTTTATTATTAAGCTTTTATCCTATTTTAAAACTCCTAATATGTATAGCTCAGAACAGAGCTATATGTATAGCTCAGAACAGAAATTTCTGGACAAATTAATCAGGTTTAGCTTTGAATGGTTTAAATTTATTTTTTATTTTTATTTTTTTATGCCTTCAAGTCAGTGTTTGACTCCTGGCGACTGCCTAGACAAGCCCTTGCAAGGCCTTGACAAGTTTTCTTGGTAAGGTTTTTCAGAAGTGATTTGCCATTGTCTCCTTCCTAGGGCTGAGAGAGAGGGACTGGCCCAGCTGGCTTTGTGCCTAAGGCAGGACCAGAACTCATGGTCTCCTGGTTTCTAGCCTGATGCCTTAACCACCACACTAAACTTGCTCTTGGTTTAAATTACAGGTGCCTTTTTAAAATGAGCCTATCTACTGAGATAATCTCTGAAGGCCTTTTTGTGTGACTTGACAACAAACTGAATGGGCTACAAAAATGGCCTTTTTAGTCACATTTAACTTTTTAAAGTAAAAATTTGCTCCTGGAGGTAGAGGTAAAAGTTTGGTTCTTATTTTGGTCTTCAGGTAGGGCGTTCTAGAATTTTCATGAAAAACAGGTCTGCCAGGACTAGCAGTTATTCTATTATTATTAATTAAAGTTGTCAATGTATTTTTTAAATTAAAAAATTACCAAAGTTTGGAGCTGAAAGTCAGCATGATCTTGGAAGATTTTATGGGCCATCCACCCCATAGACATTCAACCAGAAATAATTGATGAAGTAAATACAATGGAAAATTGGGAAATACTTATTTAATATGATGTTAGCTGGCAAGAGAAATAGAATATATTTATTTGTTTTCATATTTCTACACTGCTGAAATCCAGAGTTTCTAGGCAGCTAGTTATGTCACTCAATATTTTGCACTACAGTTCTTACCTTTAAAAAAGTACATTTAACTTTTTTTAAAAAAAAGTGCATTTACCTTTTCCTTTTATAGTACCTGTAGATAGGTTTCCATTTGGTATGACATTACTATTTTTCTGAAAAAACAAGAAATGACCATATACATACATATTATATATTGTATGGAATATATACAATTTAATATACAGTAGGTGCTACCTTTTTGCAGGTCCAACATGGGATACAAAGTTAATATTTTATTTCATAATTAAAATATTTAGTTAATGCAAATATATTGCTATTATATAAACATCTCCAATTAATTTTAACTTTACATAGACCAATTTATACTGTAAAACTAAATTTCTGTGCAATGTTCTTAATCTTGTAAAATAGAAAGAGGATTTTACAAAGGATTACAGCCACTACCATCTCATAAATTACACAGGTTCAGGTGACTGATCTCAAGGCAGTGGCATAAAAATAGTAAAGACAGGGGACCCAGCCACCTTAGGTCCTGCAGGCCTTCCCTTTCCCACTCCCTTCCTGCCTTACAATCTCAACAAATCTGATCATTCAGAGGAGGGCTATCTTTTCCAGCAACCTAGGACTGGAAAAAATAGATGATTAGATGGTAGAATTTTGTATATCTCCTTGCTGCCATGTGTAGGTGTGAAAGGAAAGAGAGAAGAACTGTTGCCACTGCTGCTAGGACCTCCACCTTGCTGCCTCCTCCAACTCAACTATCACTTTAACAGCAGCTACGTGCACTGGAAGTAGAGTTGCAGGCCCTGGCAACTTCCCAGGCAATCCCTGCTGTCTGTTCACTTCTACTTCTGTCTTCCCATTTGGGTAAAAACAAGGAGAAAGAGAACAGATATACCATATTCAGGCTGCAAAAATCCAAACCACCATTAGATGCCAGCAAAAAGATGCAGTGCAGATATAGTAAGCCTAAGAGAAGAGGCAGATGAGTGGAGCAGACTTTGAGGGGAGGGGGAATAAATGCAGGATGCCAACCACAGGTGGAAGGGGGTTACTTTTGGTGACTGAGGTGAGAGGAGAAGCTTGCCTTCCTTCACCATTTGTTGACTTCAAACTCCATACCTCTGGGGGTTGTCTCTGGAATGGCTCAGGGGTTCATACCTCTATGGTAATCATAGAACACTGGATTAAATTAAATTAAATTAAATTAAACATAGGAACACTGGATTAAATTGAAGACTTCTATCATTTCAGCCTGTGAACAAACTATCGGATACCAGACTAAGAGACATCAGGACTGGTTTGATGAGAACGATAGTGAGATTGAACATATTATTGACAAGAAAAGGAAAGCCTTCCAGATATGGCAAAAAGATATTAACTGTGCCGTTAAGAAAAAAATCTACACCAGTGCAAAGGCAGAAGTCCAAAGAAGAACTAGAGAACTTAAGAACATATGGTGGATAAAAAAAGCCCAAGAAACCCAACATTTTGCAGATGCTCATGATGCACGGGGCTTTTTTAATGCCATAAAGGCCATCTATGGACCAACAAACCATGGTACAAATCCCTTACGCTCAGTAGATGGTGCTAAACTTCTAAAGGACAAAGAGTCTATTGCACTGCGCTGGAAAGAGCATTACTACAATCTCCTTAATCGTCACTCTACTGTGGCTGACGAAGTCTTCTTGCAAATCCCGCAAAAACAAATAAGAAATGAGCTTGCAGTACCCCCTAGTTTGGAGGAAGTCAGTAAAGCCACTAAACAAATGAAAAATAACAAAGCTAGTGGACCTGATGGGATTCCTGCTGAAGTCTTTAAAGAAGGCGGGCCTGAACTTACACAACAACTTCATAAGCTCATCGAAAAAATCTGGATGAGGGAGGAGATTCCAGCAGACTTTAGGGATGCCATAATTATCACTCTCTTTAAAAAGGGTGATAGAACAGACTGTGGAAACTACCGAGCCATCTCCCTTCTAGCCACAGCAGGCAAAATCCTGGCAAAGATCATCGCAAACCGTCTCCTATCTGTATCAGAAGACATCCTCCCTGAAACGCAAAATGGCTTCCGCCCTTCCAGGGGAACAGTGGATATGATCTTCACTGCACGACAGCTTCAAGAAAAATGCAAGGAGCAAAACCGCCCTCTGTACATGGCGTTTATTGATCTGACTAAAGCTTTTGATACTGTAAATCGTACTGCTCTCTGGACCATCCTTCTGAAAATCGGATGCCCTGATAAATTTGTGAACATCTTGCGGTTACTCCATGACGACATGATGGCAACAATCCTGAATAACAATGGCTCTCAAAGCGATCCATTTAAAGTGGAATCCGGCGTTAAACAGGGATGTGTTATTGCTCCAACCTTATTCGCTATCTTCATCGCTATGATTATGCACCTTGTTGAAGAGAAACTTCCTACAGGTGTAGAAATTATATATCGAACAGATGGAAAGCTTTTTAATCTTAGTAGGCTGAAAGCAAAAAATAAGGTAACTGCAACTTCTGTTATAGAACTTCAATATGCTGATGATAACGTAGTCTGTGCACACTCCGAGGAAGATCTTCAAACTATCCTAAACATCTTTGCAGAAGCATATGAAAAACTCGGCCTCTCGATTAACATTAAAAAAACCAAAGTGCTTTACCAGCAAGTTCGAACCAATCCCTCTGCAGCGCCATCAATCCAGCTTAAAGGTGTGTCACTAGAAAATGTTGACCACTTTTCTTATCTCGGCAGCCATCTATCAACAAAACCCGACATCGACGCTGAAATTCAGCATCGCCTGAGCTCTGCGAGTGTAGCTTTCTCCCGAATGAAGCGTAGAGTGTTTGAGGATCGGGACATTCGCAGGGAGACCAAAATGCTTGTTTACAAAGCCATTGTACTACCAACCCTTCTGTACGCCTGTGAAACATGGACCCTCTACAAACGCCACCTCCAACTTCTTGAAAGATTCCATCAACGCTGCCTCCGAAAAATTCTGCAAATTACTTGGGAAGATAGGCAGACTAATGTTAGCGTATTAGAAGAAGCGAAAACCACCAGCATTGAAACAATGATCATCCAACATCAACTTCGCTGGACCGGTCATGTTGTTCGAATGCCTGACCATCGTCTTCCAAAGCAGCTACTTTACTCCCAACTTAAGAATGGAAAACGGAATATTGGTGGACAGCAAAAGAGATTCAAAGATACTCTCAAAGCTAATTTAAAAAAATGTAATATCAGCATTGAGAACTGGGAAGCCCTAACTCATGAGCGTTTCAATTGGAGGTCAGCCTTTATTAATGGCGCTATGGACTTTGAAGAAGCACGAGTACAGGGCGAAAAGGAGAAGAGAGCTAAAAGGAAGGCACGTCAGGCAAACCCTCATCATGACCGTCTCCCACCCGGAAACCTATGCCCTCATTGTGGGAGGTTGTGCGGATCCAGAATTGGCCTTTATAGCCACCTACGGATTCACCGTTAAAATTTTACCTTTGGAAGACAATCTTACTTGGCTACGAGTGATTGCCAATGGTAATCATAGACTTTGTTTAAGTAATTTCTGGTGGTCATACACTGGACCTTGATTTTACTTTAGAGCATTTGAGTAGTGATCTAAAGGACATTACATTCAGCCTGTAGTACTGTGATCACTTATTGGTTTAGATGAGGTTGAGTACCTTCCTGGGGCAAACTGCCTAAGGTGTCTCATGTATCCAGATGAATTCTGACAGATACTTGGGAGTTTCCCAGCAAGAGTTGCTTTGGTGAGATGGGCGGTGAAGAAATGTGAGGAATAAATAAATAAATAAAAATGTGGCAGGCAGTTCCTTGATTGCCTGGTTGACCTCTGGTATCAGACTGACTCAATCTCTCAACGTGATTGCCCCTGAACAGCCTTCCTCAACTGGTACCTGGATATACCAGTATCTAAAGTACTGATAAAAAAGCCAAAAAGTGAATCCAATCAACTTAATCAAGTGGGTAATAACTAATATTTGAGACTACTTGGGGACAATAAGAAAGCCAAACTGCCTTTACTTTTCCTCCCTTATTACACCAGCAAGATATTGGCTAGCAGTCTTGTTTACAGTTGCTTGGTGGGAAGAACTAAATAGATTTCCTATCTGGCAGCTGTGACCATTTGCTCAGTATAGCATTTCATCAAATCATAGAGTTGGAATGGAGCTTAAAGATCACCAAGTCCAACATTATGTTCAGTACAGCTGCATTAAAGCATCTTTGATGAATGACCATCTAGCCTCTGTTTGAATACCTCCAGAAAAGGAGAATTAATCCTAACCCTAACCCTAAGAGTTAGGGTAACCCTATCATAAGACTCTCTGTCAAAGGCTTTCTTGAGTTCCAGATATGCTATGTCTATGGCCTTCCCTAATATACAGTATTAAGATAGTAGCTCAATTAAAGAAACAGATAAGATAAGCCTTTGTGCTAATTAATGACCATAGTCAAGACAGATAAGATTAGCCTGGCATGATTTGTTTATGACAACCCAAGCTGGCTCCTCTTAATTGTACCATGCCAATCTGTTTGAGTTCCAGAAAAACATCTACTTCTGCTTCATTGACTACGCTAAAGCCTTTGATTGTGTGGATCACAACAAACTGTGGCAAATTCTTAAAGAGATGGGAGTACCAGACCACCTTACCTGTCTCCTGAGAAACCTGTATGCGGGTCAAGAAGCAACAGTTAGAACCGGACATGGAACAACCGATTGGTTCAAAATTGGGAAAGGAGTACGACAAGGCTGTATATTATCACCCTGCTTATTTAACTTATATGCAGAGTACATCATGAGAAATGCCGGGCTGGATGAATCACAAGCCGGAGTTAAGATTGCCGGGAGAAATATCAACAACCTCAGATACACAGACGATACCACCCTAATGGCAGAAAGTGAAGAGGAACTAAAGAGTCTCTTGTTTCCTCAGTCTCCTCTCTTGAAAGAGGAGAGTGCAAAAGTTGGCTTGAAACTCAACATTAAAAAAACTCAGATCATGGCATCTGGTCCCATCACTTCCTGGCAAATAGAAGGGGAAGAAATGGAAGCAGTGACAGATTTTATTTTCTTGGGCTCCAAGATCACCGCAGGCGGTGACTGCAGCCATGAAATTAAAAGACGCTTGCTCCTTGGGAGGAAAGCTATGGCAAACCTAGACAGCATATTAAAAAGAAGAGACATCACCTTGCCGAGAAAGGTCCGTATACGTAATTAAAGCTATGGTTTTCCAGTAGTAATGTATGGCTGTGAGAGTTGGACCATAAGGGAGGCTGAGCGCCGAAGAATTGATGCTTTCGAATTGTGGTGCTAGAGAAGACTCTTAAGAGTCCCTTGGACTGCAAAGAGGTCAAATCAGTCAATCCTAAAGGAAATCAACCCTGATTGCTCATTGGAAGGACAGATACTGAAGCTGAAGCTCAAATACTTTGGCCACCTAATGCGAAGAGAGGACTCCCTGGAAAAGACCCTGATGCTGGGAAGGATTGAAGGCAAAAGGAGAAGGGGAGGGCAGAGGATGAGATGGTTAGATAGGATCACTGATGTAATGAACATAAATTTGAGTAAACTCTGGGAGACAGTGGAGGACAGGAAGGCCTGGCGTGCTATGGTCCATGAGGTCGGACACGACTAAACGACTGAACAACAACAACAACAACAACAACAACAACAACAACATGTTTGGGGACCTTGCTCAATGTGGATTTCCAGCTGACATGTCTGTTGTTTCATGGATCCCTTTTCTTTTTGATGGTGGAGATATTAGCAATCCACTAGCCTTCTGGAACCTTGTGAATTTCCTGGAGTTCTACTACTGCAATCATCTCTATTATTTCCTTTGATACTCTAGGATAGAGCTTTCCAAACTTTTCATGTTGGTGACACACCTTTTAGACAGTAATAACAGGGCTCCCTACCCCCCGCGATTGGCTCCTGGGTGGAAACCCTGCCCCCCAGCCCACGCGATTTGCTTCTGCCTTGGGCAGGGCAGGCAACCATGCCCTGCCCCACCCTGCCCCACAGCTGCCCTGCCCTGCCTCTGCCAAGAAAAGCTGCAGTCGCGAGGCGAAAAAGCCTCAGATCACCGCAAAAAGTGATGGTGGGGGGGCACCCTGGGGTGGAAAATATCTGCGCCGATCAGCTGTGCAGTGCGGAGGAGGTGCCCCTCTGCCTTCCAGCTGCACAGCTGATCGGCACAGATATTTTCCACCCTGGGATGCCCCCCCCCGTCACTTTTTGTGGTGAACCAAGGCTTCCTGGAACCCAGAAGCGCTGATGGGTTCTTGCGCGACACACTTGGGGCCCCCAGGTGACACAGTATTGTGTCGTGACACACAGTTTGGAAAGCCTGCTCTAGGATATAATCCATCTAGCTCTTGGATTTCTTTGAACCATAGGGACAGAGTATATTCATGGCAAGGTTTGCTCAACGGGCTGAGGATTGTCCTTTAGAGGGAGCATGGTACCTATTCCTGAGTTCTTCTGGGACTGTTTTCTGACCCTCTTGGTTCTTTGGGTCACATGCTTCTATGTGTTTACCTCTATATTAAGATAGTAGCTCAATTAAAGAAACAGATAAGATAAGCCTTTGGCTCATTGGAAAATGAGATGGTTTCTGGTTCTCTGGTGCTCACTTCATCTGCCCTGTCCAAGAAATTCTCATGAGGTATCCCAGATCTTCTTCACAGCACTTCATTGTGTCTTCCAATAAGGACACAAGTTTACACTTCCCTCAGGTATAGTTTGGGTCCTCTTCAGGCAGGAAGACAAATACTGCACACAACTTATAGATCAAGACAATGCTTCCTGTGCTGTTCCTGTTGCCTGGAGCCTACCCTAACAATTTGCCTAGCCAAGTTCCCATGCAAACCTTCCCTGTTTTCTTGGTCTGCTCATAGTCTCCCAGAGGGTATCCCTTTGAATGAGGAGTAGCCTGGACTGGAAGGAGGAGGAGGAAGAGGAGGAATAAAAATGGAAAGCAGAAAGGGGGAAATTTTACCATGCTACCTAGGACTCCCTTTTTAGCCTATTGACTGTGATGACGTGGATAGAGTGTTTTCAAGTATGACCTTTACCACCATTGGGTTTGATCCTTGCTGATCCTTAATCCTTAAGGGGACCTAGTCAATGCCTCACTGGAGGAAGGGTCTTCAGTCTTAAAAGAAGTTTCATGTAATAACGATTGGTGAGAATAAACAAGAAAAAGCCAGCAGGAAATGTTACTGCCTGAATAATTCTGACACCTGGGCATGTAATTTCTGTTCTTGTGATAAAATCATTTGCATATGATTTTATTATAAAAATATTCTGCAAGCAACTCTGAGAATTGCTTAGGTGAGGAAAGCAGGGCATAAGCATGCTAAACAAATATATAAAGTTAATGTCATTAGTAGATTTTCCTTTGATTTTAGGTGTTGCTTAGGCAATCTTACCCTTTTTTGGCCACGGTCTTTCTTGTGAATTTTGTTTAGTTTCTTAGGGTGATTCAAACATAGTTTTGTGCTCTTGAAAGATTCCAGCCTTTTTCTCATAGTTCTGTGGAAAATTTCTTTGTTTTGCTTCTCATCTTCATTCAGAGTTATTTCATGACGACTGTACAGAAGTTTTTGCTATAACAAAGGGAAAAAGATTGAAAAAGATGTATCTATGACACAGATGTTTAGCTACATATCTTTATTTTATATTGTCTCATTTATATTCTTTTCCTGTTATATTCTTTTCCTGTTTCACATCAATCATAGACTTAAAGAGTAAACAATGACGATTAACATGTTTGTTAGTACATATATGTGTTACTGCTTCATAAAAATGGAATATAACTCAAGAAATTCTGTCCAAGAAATTCTCATGAGGTATCCCAGATCTTCTTCACATGATATCTGGAATGGAAAGTCCTACTATTTATGTATTTGTTTGATTTACACCCGTCTTTCTGCTCTGATGGATGCTCAAAGTGGCTAAAAAAATCTAAAAACTAAAACAAGAGTGCATACTAAAATCATTCCTAAACACTGAAAGAGTGGGGCCAAATACAACTCAAGGGACTAAGAATAGAATAAGAATAACTGTGCGCCAGTTACGCCCTTTCCTGGATCAGGAGGCCCTCCGAACAGTCACTCACGCCCTTGTCATCTCCCGTATAGACTATTGTAATGCGCTCTACATGGGGCTACCCTTGAAGAGTATCCGGAAGCTTCAACTGGTGCAGAATGCGGCGGCGCGAGCAGTTATGGGGGCCAAGAGATCGGCCCATGAAACACCTCTGCTTCGCGAGCTGCATTGGGTGCCAGTTTGCTTCCGGGTCCAATTCAAGGTGTTGGTGATCACCTTTAAAGCCCTACATGGCATAGGACCAGGGTACCTGAGGGACCGTCTCGTCCCGATAACGTCAGCCCGCCCCACCCGTGCATGCAGAGAGGGCATGCTTCGGACCCCCTCAACAAGAGAATTCCATCTAGAGGGGTCCAGGAGGCGTGCCTACTCTGCGATAGCGCCCGCCCTATGGAATATCTTGCCCCCGGAGGTGAGACTGGCCCCCTCCCTCCTGACCTTTCGGAAGGCCCTTAAGACCTGGCTCTGCCACCTGGCCTGGGACAACAGAGGCGGGAGTGCCTCCTGGGGTTGGCTAGCCCCGTAGCAACGCTATCTATGCTACGTTCCCTACGTCCCCCATCTTGTATTTTATCTATTTATATTGTATTTTTTAGACTTTTATTGTATTGTTTTTAACTTTGATTGTTGTAACCCGCCCAGAGTCCCTTGTATGGGAGATGGGCGGGGAATAAATTGAATAAATAAATAAATAAATAAATAAAAAAGGAATAGAAATCCAGTTGACATGATTCAAGCTACAGACAATTCCACCTGGATGACTGAGAACCTTCATAGACATACAACTCAAGGGAGTGTAGCCTGTGAACAATAGAAAACAAAGGCTCTCTCCTATGTTCCAGAAAATTGGGCCTTTAATCAGTGGTGTGTTGGAGCTGGCTCGCACCGGCTTGCAAGAGCTGATTGTTAAATTTTCTGGAATATTGTGAATTGGTTGACAGCAACAATGTGCCAGTCGGCTGTTCTGCGGCTAGTGGTGGTGGCAATGGAGCCAGCAGAGCCATTGCTTTAATTTTTAGCAGCACACCACTGCCTTTGACACAGGACATCTTCAGAAGGACGACTCTTACAGTTCTTAACTACCAGACAGGTTTGGAACAGAAAAATGGTCCATGAGAGAGAGTCATGCCCCAAGCCTTTAGGGTAGCCTTTCTCAACCTTTTGACCCTGGAGGATCCCTTGAAATATTTTTGAGACCTCAGGGAACCCCTGCATATTCAGGCATTATTATTATTATTATTATTATTATTATTATTATTATTATTATTATTTAATTTATATGACCGCCCATCTCCCCCAACGGGGGACTCTGGGCGGCTTACAATAAAAATAAGTTTAAAATACAATATAGATACAATATGAAATAATAAATATAAATATAAAATCCAATCTGTCGAATTAATCTCAAACAATAGTATTATGATACTAACCATCCCCAGGAGGAGCTTTTCCTTCCCATGCTAGGCGGCAGAACCAGGTTTACAGATTTTTCCAGAAGGCCGGGAGGAGGAAATCCGCCTCAACTCTGCGGGCAAGATATTCCAAAGGGCGGGTGCCATTGCAGAGAAGGCCCGCCTCCTGGACCCCGTTAGATGGAATTCTTTTATTGATGGGGTCTGTAGCAAGTCCTCTCTGCATGATCGGGTGGGGCAGGTCGATGTTATGGGGATAAGACGGTCTATCAGGTATCCTGGTCCCATGCCATGTAGGGCTTTAAAGGTAATAACCAACACCTTGAATTGGACCTGGAAGCAAACCGGCACCCAGTGCAGCTCGCAGAGCAAAGGTGTTATGTGTGCCGATCTTGGTGCACCTAAAATTGCCTGCGCGGCTGCATTCTGTACCAGCTGTAGCTTCCGGATATTCTTCAAGGGTAGCCCCATGTAGGGCACATTGCAATAGTCTATATGAGAGATGACAAGGGCATGAGTGACCGTTCGGAGGGCATCGCGGTCCAGGAATGGGCGTAACTGGCACACAAGCCGAAGCTCTGTAAAGGCCTTCCTAGCCACAACTGCCGCCTGCTCTTTGAGCAGGAGTCGTGAGTCTAGAAGGACCCCCAAGTTCCGCACCAGTTCCGAATGGGGCAGTACCACCCCATCCGGAACCAAAGATGACAACTTCCTGGATACCGAGGGGCCATCAATCCACAGCCACTCGGTCTTGCCAGGGTTCAGCTGAAGCCTGAAATATAGGCCAGAAGTTACAAAATTGATATATTTGTTTTAATGTGTAGGCCTGTATACATGCATTAACAGTGTTCTTAAACTAAAGAATGAAACTTACCTCTTTAATGTGAAGTTGCCCGAATTTGAAATAATTTTTTAAATAAATTGTGATCTCCCAGGGAACCCCTAGTGACCCCTTGCGGAACCCTAGGGTTCCACATAACCCTGGTTGAGAAATTCTGCTTTAGGGCTTTAAAGATCACTCCCAACACTTTACCTTGTGCATGACAAGCAACTGCAGATCTTTCAGTACAGGCATCAAATCATCCCTGCATTCTATACGTTTGCAGCCTAGCTGCTGCATTTTGCACCAACAGCAACTTCTGGACAATTTTCAAGAGCAGCCCCATGGAGAATGCATTGCAATAGTCAAGACAGGATATAACAAGGGCATGGATATGTATCACTAAATCTATAGTATCACAGAAAATATTTGTTATGGCTAGAAGGTACAGAATTGGCGGAAGTATACCAATTCTTTGTGCCTTGGTGTATAAAATATTCTTCAGGCCTTACGCCTACTTTTTTCAAAGGAACTATATATTTTCTATTTTCTCATTAGCTGGCTATCTAGTCATGTTTTATTTCCCAGCACAGCTCAGGCCTCTAAAATATGCTCTGCCCTGATTTCAAGGCCATTCACCTGAAGGAAGAAGTGAGGGAATGAAACTACACTAACTTAAACTGATTTTAGCAATGAATAAACAAATTTGAGTCATAAGTGTACCTAATTTGCACACCTTCGGGTTGTGCACCAGTTCCGCCCATTCCTGGACCGGGAGGCTCTACTCACTGTCACTCATGCCCTTGTGACCTCCCATTTGGACTATTGCAACATGCTCTACATGGGGCTGCCCTTGAAGAGCATTCGGAAGCTTCAGCTCGATGGCGGAACGTCGACTCTAGCTTAGCTCCACAGCTAGAATCACAGCGTGGTGTTTTTCTGGTGGCTCACATAAGATATGAGCCCTGAAATATTCCTTGGAGTAAAGGGGAATTCGGAGAATCACCCCTCAAGTCTTCTGGAAAGCTGCAGCTTGCTGGAAGCTCGTGAAATCAGCGATCGAATGGTGAGTGAACAGCTGAGAAGCGGGGGTTTCATCTTGTCCAAGCCGCTGCTGAAGCCTTTTAAACGGACACTAATTCCGCCCCCTATCTTTTAAATCAACACTTTTTTTTGTCTTAAATTTATTGCTTTTTAAGAGGCTATCTCTAATACAGAAAAATATCTTCTCTTGGTATTTGTTCATTATTTTTGGGATTCTTTTTTGTTTATGTATCTTACTTATTTTAATGGATTATAATTACAGCAAGCAATCTAGAAGTTGTATTGTTTTACTGAAGTTTTTATTTTTTAAAGTGGAAAGAGACTGTTCTCTATTTTTTTATGGAAAAAGTTTTTTTTTAGTTTAAAAAGACTTGTCGGATTTGAGGATAAAGTTATTTTTGGACTGTGAGAGAATTTTTGTTGTGCCTAGCTTTTAAAATTTTGATTGGATACTGTTTCAAAATATCTTATGAAGCTTTCTGTTTCAACTCAAGGCTTGTAATTGGAAACCTGCTTATCTCTCTGGAGTTTTTTTTTCTCCTTTTCCTTTTTTCTCTCTCTGTATATTTACTAGGATTGGACACTAGAGGGAGGCAAAGTATTATAATTCAAGTATTGGCTTTTTAAAAAGGTATTATAACTATTGGATTTAAACCAAATTAAAAAAAAAATATGGCTACTAGAAGACAAGTTAGGCGTGGTTCTGTTGAATTGGACCCTATAAAAGTTATGTTTGAAGATTTCATATTACAGACTAAACAATCTATTGCTCAAACATTTGAAGAACTGGAGAAAAAGAGGGAAAAAGGGAAGATAAAAGATTTGCTGAATTTGAAAAAAGATTAGATCAGAAATTAGAAAAAATGGAAGTGAGACTGGAAGGAGGAATTTAAAAATTGGATAATAGAGTAGATGTATTGGAGAAAGAACGGGAAAATGAACTTGATAGAATTGCATTACTGGAATTAAAAATCATTTGACCTGGCGTGTGTTACTGAGACCTGGCTGGGCCCAGAGGGAGGGGTAGCCCACTCGGAAATGTGCCCAGCCGGATTTAAGCTGTGGCACCAGCCGAGAGACCGGGGCAGGGGAGGAGGGGTGGCAGTTATCATCAGAGAGTCTTTGATGGCTTTCAGGGGCCTTGCTCCACAAGTATCCGGATGTGAGACCCTGTTTTTCAAGTTGGGTGCCCGAGAACAGTTGGGAGTGTTGCTATTGTACCAGCCTCCCTGCTGCGTAGCAACCTCCCTGCCTGAGCTGCTGGAGGCCATCTTGGGGTTGGCGGTGGAGTTCCCCAGGCTTATGGTCCTGGGGGATTTTAACTTGCCATCCCTGGGTCGTGCCTCGGAAGCGGCCCGGGAGTTCATGACTACCATGGCAGCCATGGGCCTGTCCCAGATTATTCGGGACCCAACTCGAGACAGTGGACTCACTCCGGATTTGGTTTTCTTGTCAGAGCAATGGCAAAGTGACCTGAGGGGAAAGTTAGAACTATCCCCATTGTCATGGTCAGATCACGTCCTGATATCCCTAAGATTCTCTTATGCCGCCCCGCTCCGCAGGGAGGCAGGACCTATTTGATTGGTCCGCCCCCGGCGACTTATGGACCCAGTGAGGTTTCAGAGGGAGCTGGGGGTAATACCCGAAGATCTGCTGCACGGTCCAGCAGAGGCATTGGCCGCAGCCTGGAATAGGGAGGCGTGCCTTGGACAGGACCGCGCCGATGCGACCTCTCCAACCCCATTCGACCCGTCACTCCCCGTGGTTTACGGAGGAGTTGAGGGTCTTGAAGAGGGTGAAGAGACATCTAGAGCGCCGCTGGAGAAAAACGAAGGCGGAATCGGACCGAACACAATCTAGAGCCGCTATTAAGGCCTACCTTGTGGCGGTAAGAGTGGCGAAACATGAATATTTATCCGCGCTTATTGCATCCGCAGAATGCCATCTGACGGCCCTGTTCAAGATTACTCGATCTCTCTTGGGTAGGGTGGTATCGACCACCCACCTGCAGGGCCATGTGGAAGAATTTGCTGAGCATCTGCAGGATAAAATCTCTCGGATTCAGTCTAAGTTGGACTCCATGCGTGAAATGCAGTCTGGGGAGATGCCGGGAGAATGGTCTTGCCCTATTATCTGGGAACGATTTGATCCTGTTGGACCTGAGGAAGTGGACAGGATCCTCCGAATTGTTAATTCCACCACATGTTCCCTGCCCTTCCTGGCTGGTAAAATCGGCCAGGGAGGTGACATGTGGATGGGTCCAGGCAGTGATTAATACATCCTTGTCGGAGGGGGTGTTTCCAACTGCCTTCAAGGAGGCATTGGTACACCCCCTCCTCAAGAAGCCAGCCCTGGACCTCCTGGACAATTTTCATCCAGTCTCCCACCTTCCCTTTTTGGGAAAGGTGGTTGAGAAAGTGGTGGCGTTGCAACTTCAAAGGACCCTGGATGAAGCGGATTATCTAGACCCTTTCCAGTCAGGTTTAAGTCCGGGATATGGGACGGAGACTGCATTGGTTGAGCTTACGGATGATCTCTGGCGGGAGCGGGATGGTGGTAGTACATCCATCCTTGCTCTCTTGGATCTCTCAGTGGCATTCGATACCATCGACCATGGTATCCTTTTGGGGCGGCTTAGGGAGTTGGGGGTGGGCGGCGTAGTTTTACACTGGTTCACCTCCTTTCTCCGAGTCTGCTCCCAGTCAGTGGTAATAGGAGAGGAGAGATCTGACCCTCGGCCCCTCTTGTGTGGGGTGCCGCAGGGTTCAGTTCACTCTCCTCTCCTATTTAACATCTACATGAAACTGCTGGGTGAGGTCATCCGACACCATGGGATGAGGTATCATCAGTATGCGGATGATACTCAATTGTACATCTCCATCCCTGGTGAAGTAAGTGATGCAGTGACCACCCTGTCCTAGTGCCTGGGGGCTGTGAGGGCCTGGATGGGGAACAGCAGGCTTCAGTTGAACCCTGGCAAGACCGAGTGGCTGTGGATTGATGGCCTAGCGTCTTCTGGGAAATTATCATCTTTGGTTGTTGATGGGGTAGCACTGCCCCATTCGGAACCGGTGCGGAACTTGGGGGTCCTTCTAGACTCACGACTCCAGCTCGAAGAGCAGGTGGCATTTGTGGCTAGGAGGGCTTTTGCACAATGTCGGTTGGTGCGCCAGTTACGCCCATTCCTGGATCGCGACGCCCTCCGAACAGTCACTCATGCTCTCGTCATCTCCCATGTAGATTATTGCAATGCGCTCTACATGGGGCTACCCTTGAAGACTATCTGGAAGCTTCTGCTGGTGCAGAATGCGGCCGCGTGAGCAATTTTGGGTGCACCAAAATCTGCACATATAACACTGTTGCTCCGCGAGCTGCATTGGGTGCCGGTTTGCTTCCGGGTACAATTCAAGGTGTTGGTTATTACCTTTAAAGCCCTACATGGCATGGGGCCAGTATACGTGAAGGACCGTCTTATCCCCATTTTATCGACCCGCTCCACCAGGTCATTCAGAGAGGGCCTGCTACAAACCCCATCAATCAAAGAATGTCATCTGATGGGGTCTAGGAGACGGGCCTTCTCTGTGGTGGCACCCACACTGTGGAACATCTTGCCCCCAGAATTGAGACAGATCTCCTCCCTCCCGACCTTTAGGAAAGAGCTGAAGACCTGGTTTTGCCGCCTGGCATGGGAAGGAGGAAAGGATAGTTCCTCATAGGGGTGGCTAACTCCTTAATTTTATAATGTCCTTCGTTTTAATTCCATCGTCCAACTGGATTTATAATTATTTATTATTTTTTACATATATTGTATACTGATGTTACCCAATAGCAGGTCATGCTATGTGCTTTAGGCCTAATGCTTTGGGCCTAGTGTGTGTCACAGCTAACTTCCAGCCAATCAGAAAGCTAGAAGAACTGAATATACAACCATGCAAAATGGTGTTCTATGCTTCTTGATTTCTAGTGTCTTTTAGCCATGTAGTTCTTCACGTGTTCACTTCCCGTGGACTGGGCAGATTGAGCTATGCCTGGCTTTGGGTATAGGCCATGGCAGGAACTCTGGCCCTGGGATCAATACACGGAACTCTACTTATAAGTTTGTTTTTGTTTTTCCTTTGACAATGCTGTACCATGTATATTCAACTTTCCTTTTTGCGATAATGTGATTGTATATACATCACTGCCTTATGCTACCAGTAAACACTGTTAGCCCTACAAGCTGCATTCTTGTCTGTTTATTCTCAAGCCTCGAGTTTTTTCCCTTTAAGCCAGCGTATATCCCATCAGGCTAAAGAGTTTATGACTAAATATGGAACTAAGTTGGATCAGGATGTATCTGGACTGCAACAAGAGGATACAATGACACAAGATGAAGAGATGGTTGGGGCTGCTGCATTGAAAGACTGTGCTGAGTTAAGTTTATAAAAATGGCTTTAAATTGTCTTACCTGGAATATCAATGGGATTAATTCCCAGCAAAAAGGAGAAAGATCTTTCATTATTTGAATAAATTGAAATGTGATGTGATATGTCTACAAGAAACACATGTAAAGGAAAAGGATATAAAATATTTGATAAACAAAAATTTAGGACAAGAATTTGTCTCAGCAAATCTATAGAAAATTAATGGACTTGTATATTAAATCATATTTGAAACCACGTTTATTATTAAAAGATGAACACGGAAGATATGTAGCAGTTGAAATCGAATTTTATGGCTTAAAATCTATTATTGTAGGGGTTTATGCACCTAATGAAGACAAGAGTAAATTTTTTACTCAACTTTTGAATGATTTGTTAGTTTTTTCATATCAAAGTTGGTGTTTAATGGGAGATTGGAATAGAGTTACTTCTCCATTAATTGACAGAACTTCCGAAAAACAAATTAAAATCAAACAAGGGAGATTACCAAAATCTTTTTTTTGATTTGATGGATACTTTAGCATTGGTGGACTCATGGAGATATAAAAATGGAATGGCAAAAGACTATACTTTTTACTCAGAGAGACAGAAATCTTTTTCAAGGATCGACATGATTTGGGTTTCAAAGGA
The DNA here is from genome assembly GCA_023362775.1 of Charina bottae. Lineage (NCBI taxonomy): Eukaryota > Metazoa > Chordata > Lepidosauria > Squamata > Charinaidae > Charina > Charina bottae. The sequence goes on along the minus strand of JALMGJ010000028.1, from coordinate 2,019,378 downwards.
CTTGGTGAATAAAATTTCTAAAGTGGATATATTACCAAAGACTTTTTCTGATCATAATCCTGTTAGTATGATAGTAAAAAAAAGCATCTAGATTATATAGATGGAAGTTGAATGAATCTATTCTACAAAAAGAGAAGGTGGTAGAGGATTGTAAGAAGAAATTGAAGGACTTTTTTGAAATTAATTTGGACAATGAAATTGACTTAAAAACTGTATGGGATGCGAGTAAAGCAGTTATGAACATCTTATTTACCATAATTGCAACATTAAAAAAACATCTCAACAAAAAGTACAAATGATTTTGGAACAGATCAAATTAAAAGAAATTGAATTACAGAAAAAAAACATCAGATAACAACATTGTATATCAACTCAAATTATTATATCAACAAATATCTATGATGACTGTGAAAGAAATTGAAACAAAGTTGAAATATGCAAAACAGAAATATTTTGAATTTGCTAATAAACCAGGAAGATGGTTAGCATATAAATTAAGGAAGGAAAGAGAGAAGAAAATGATTTTAAAGATCAAAGAAGGTAATGTGGAATTTTTGGACAATGAAAAGATTAAAAAAGCATTCCATAGCTTTTTTTCTAATTTATATAAAAAACAAGAAGTACCTTTGGAGAAGATAAATGAATATCTGATTAAACAAGATTTACCAAAACTTACACAGTCACAGAAATTAATATTGAACAGTCCAATAACTACTTTTGAAATAGCTGAGGCTATAAAAAGAATGAAATTGGGGAAAGCACCAGGACCTGATGGTTTGTCTGCGTTATATTATAGATTTTTTGAATATCAGATTCTTTTGCTTCTCAAAAGACTGATAAATTCTATTTTGCTGGGGTCATCAATGCCAGATTCATGGAAACAAGCTAATATTGTTCTTATACCAAAGGAAGATCAAGATCCTTCTTTGGTTAATAATTATAGACCAATTTCATTGTTGAATAATGATTATAAGATATTTGCATCAATACTGGCAGAAAGAATGAAAATTTTTTTGCAAGAATTTATTCATTATGATTAATGTGGATTTCTACCAAAAAGACAGTTAAAAGTTAATGTAAGAGTTGTTTTGGATGTTATAGAATATTTACAATGTCATAACGAATGTCAAACAGCTATTTTTTTAGATGCAGAAAAAGCCTTTGATAATTTGAATTGGAGTTTTATGTTCAAAGTTTTGGAAATTATGGACTTTGGGGAACATTTGATCCAGGCAATTAAGACTATTTATAAAACACAACAAGCAAACATTATTGTGAATGAAGAATTAACTGAATTGTGTTATATACAGAAAGGAACAAGACAAGGATGTCCTTTGTCTCCTCTGCTTTTTATTTTGGTTTTGGAAGTTTTTAATAGAGACATTAGAAGAGATGAACAAATAAAGGGCTTAAAGATCAAACAATAAGTTTTTAAGTTGAGGGCTTTTGCTGATGATTTAGTTTTGATTTTACAGGACCCATTGGATACTGCGGAACATCTGATGAGGACATTGAAAGAGTTTGGGTCATTGGCGGGTCTGAAAGTAAATAAACAATAAACAAAAATGTTAATTAAAAATATGACCACGTCTGACCAAGAACTACTGATGGGTAAGACGGGTTTTAAGATTGAAAAAAAGGTTAGATATTTGGGGGTGATCCTGTCAACTAAGAATAGTATGTTGTTTAAAAATAATTATGTAAAAATTTGGAATGATGTGAAAAATGACTTGTTAAGATGGGGAAAATTACAATTGTCTCTTATGGGAAGAATATCTGTGATTAAGATGAATGTTTTGCCTAGGATGTTGTTTCTATTTCAGACTTTACCGATTTTGACGACAGATTTACCATTTAAAGAATGGCAGAAAGATATTTCAAAATTTGTTTGGCAAGGCAAGAAACCAAGAATTAAATATAAATATAAATTGTTGCAAGATGCTAAAGAATGAGGAGGTTTGGGCTTGCTTAATTTAAAACTATATTTTGATGCTTGTTGTTTGCTTTGGATGAAGGAATGGATTACTTTGGAGAACATGTTACAATTACTTTGGATGCTTGAAGGACATGAATTAAGATTCGGGTGGCACTCCTATTTGTGGTATGATAAAGTTAAAGTTAATAAGGATTTTAAAAATCATTTTGTTAGGAGTGCCATATTAAGGATCTGGAACAAATATAAGGTAAGATTGTCTCCTAATGTACCATTGTGGTTGTCACCTCAAGAAGCATTTGTTAGAAGAGAAAATGTGGGAGGAATAAGTTGGTTAAAATATAAAGATTTGCTGAATTTTGAAGGAAGTGAACCAAAGTTTAAAACAAGGGAAATGTTAGAGTTGGAAGGTTTTACATGTTACTGGTTTACTTATATGCAATTGTCAGAACGCTTTAAAATGGATAAAAAGAACTTTAAATTTGTTAATGAAATAACTAAGTTTGAAATGGAACTTTGTATGAATGATGAACATGTTATTACAAAAATGTACAAAATGTTATTACAGATGAATTTGGAAGATGAACAGGTACAATAATGTATGATTAAATGGGCTAAGAATTTTGGATATAATATTATGCTTGAACATGTGGAATATGTGGAATAAAGGTTTGAAATTCACCTTAAATTATAACTTAGAAGAGAACTTTTATAAGATGATGTATTGTTGGTATCTAACCCCTGATAAACTATCAAAAATGTATAATGGTGTAACTAATGTTTGTTGGAAGTGTTTACAGGGAGAAGGAACTTTTTATCATCTCTGGTGGACCTGTGAGAAAGCCAAAAAATTTTGAGATCAAATATGTATTATTATTCAAAAGATTTTAAAAGTGAATATACAAGAAAAGCCAGAACTGTTCCTTTTGGGTTTGATGGAGAAGGAGCTGGAGAAAGAATATGGAGTTTTACTTTTATATATGATCACAGCTGCAAGACTTTTATATGCACAGAGATGGAAAGATCCATCCTATGGATCCTACGGTTGAAAATTGGATTATTAAATTAATGGATCTGGCCCAGATGGCTAAATTGACAGCATTAATTAGAGAACATTCAGTTTCTGGATTTTTATCTGTTTGGCAACCACTTCTAGAGTACTTGCTTGTGGTAGAAAAAAATGATGTTTTGATTTTGGGTTTTAATTAATTGGTTTATTTTAATAGAAATAATGTTACTATGGTTTAATCATTGGTAAGATATAATTTTTGTAAATTTATCTATATCTATATTGGAGAAAGTTGGAAGTCACTTTTCGTCTTTGTTTTTCTGTCTATTTGCACCTTATAGTTTTTTCTTTTTTCTTTTAGATCTATTTTCATGCTTTTCTGTAGTTTCTATTTTGTATTTTATCTATACTTTGAAAATCAATAAAGTTTAAATAAAAAAGAAGAAGCTTCAGCTGGTACAGAATGCAGCTGCCCGGGTTGTAAATTGTAAACGGCTACTCGGCACACGTGACACCACTGCTTCGGGAGCTGCATTGGTTGCCAGTGTGTTTCCAGGTGCAATTCAAGGTGCTGGTTGTCACCTTTAAAGCTCTTCATGGCTTGGGACTGGGTTACCTGAGGGATCGTCTTTTCCCAGTTGTTTCTACCCGCCCAATCCAGTCCGGCAGGATGGGCATGCTCTGGGTCCCATCAGCCAAGGAATGTCGGCTGGCGGTGACCAGAGATGTGCCTTTTCTGCTGTGGTGCCTGCCCTCTGGAACATCCTCCCTCCTGAGATTACGATGGCCCCGACCCTTTTGGCTTTTCGGAAGGCCTTGAAGACCTGGCTTTGTGCCCAGGCCTGGGGCCCCGAGTGTGCAAAGGGCCCCGTTTCATGGTTGTGCTGACACTGACAGATTTTAAGATCTCTTGGCTGTATTTATATTTAATTTTCTGTATTGTTTTAATTGTTTGACTGTTTTTATTATTGTTAGCCGCCCAAAGTCACTGGTCTGAGATGGGTGGCTATATAGATTGATTGATTGATTGATTGAGTAAATAAATAAATAAATAAATAAATAAATAAATAAAAATAGAATTGTGAAGTAGTATACTATAAAGAGTAGGAGAACATTCTCAAAGATGGAACTTCAGAGAAGACCTGGGAAGGTGCTGTGCACCAGCTGGCTTCAAGAGGTTAATTTGCTGTTGTCGCTAAGAAGGAGGAAAAGGAGGTTCCTAGCAGCAGAACTCTGAACCTAAACCCTTTCACATGTTCTTAACTATAAAAAGATTTTTTGCCTTGGCTTATTCAAAAAACCACTTTCACCTCATTTGCATGTTAGTTGCTTCCAAATTTCAGAACTTGTAGATAATAACCCACTGTGGCAAAACAAAAACAAAGTCAGGAAAGGATGCAGCTGCATACTAGATGTTGTACAAAGGCATTCCTCACCACAGATGCCACCTGCAAATCCAGTGACAGCTGATAATCATGGAGCACTTCCACACTATGAATCTGCTTTTTCACATAAAAGACTAACTGCATCCAAAACAGGCTAAACAAAGCAGCAAGGAAAGAGGGACACAGAGGAAAATAACATGAAGTGGAAGCTTGCGGGAAAAAAGCTGAGGAGAAAAACCAAGATTGGAATGGGTGAAAAGAGGAAGTGGCAGGAAGCTGCAGATAGGCAGAGAAATGTAGTATGTGAAAGTGGAAGACGCTAATGAAGCAATATGTGGGAAAATGTAGAAAAGTGGGAAGGTTCATGTGGGAAGAATTGCAGCATCTTTTCTTCATATGGGGAGAAGATGCAGATGGGGTAGAGAAGGTTGGAGAAATAAAGTGGGGGAAGCCAGGAAATGGGGGTTGAAAGGCAGTGGGCAGGAAAGATTGGAGATGTGGGGAAGAGTCAGAGGGGCTATTGCATGCTACTTGTGTACCCATGTTCTATACATACTTTATGTCTTGTCTGAAGCTAGGGAAAATGCATATTTTTGCAATAAAATACACATTTCACAAATTTAGAGGACTTAAAAATCTTTGATTATTGAAAGTAAATATCAAATCATGGGCAGAATTAAGAGCAGAAGTAAAACAATAATTTGAAAAAAAAGTTATGTAATAGATTTCATACATTTGTATTCACAAGAAAAGTGAAAAAGCATATTTACATTTAATTTCACAACTTTTGAGTGGAAGATTCTTCCTAAATCAAGAGGATGATTCTCAATCAACCCAATATCAGTAGGCAGAAAAAAGGCAGGGGGGAAAAGACAGTCACCAAGGAGGGCTTATTATTTATTAATAATAGTAATAATTTATTAAATCATTTATTAAATTATGCTGCCCAACTCCCAGCAACTCTGGGCAGTTTACAATTGCTAAAAATATTTAAAAACAAAGAACAACACAAAAACAGCACAAGACAAAAGAATAACGATGTCAAAGAAAACAAACCCGAAGAGGAACAAAAGAGGAAGAAAGGAGTGTCAGTAATCCTCGACGAAGGCCTGGGGGAAGAGCCAGATCTTTAAGGGCCCTTCGAAATACTGGTAGGGTGGGGGCCTACTGTTAGATTTCTTCAACTGTAGCTTCTTACCTCTTGCCTGGGCTTATACAAATACTGCTGTAAAGTATGATGGGTAAACATATCCTCAGAATCTCGAATACTTTTCCTTCTCTGTTCCAGTGCTTGCATATCAAGGCAGACAGAACTGGCAGTTTCTCTCCTAAAGTAAAATAAACATTTAACAATTGTTTTGTTACATTGGATTTAACAAGCAAGTTAAAAAAATCAACAATCTTAAAACAAATAAGCATTTTTATAAACCAAGAATAAACTCTACATCATGATTCTTATAAAAACTGAAACAAATCCCTGTCAGAAAATACCTTCACAACAAAAAACCAGGATACTGGAAAAAACAAGAGATCACTTGATTTATTTTCCTTGCCAGTCTAGATATACTGTATGTCCACTAAAAGGACAGGGAGAATTTTGATTTTTTAATATTACGGAGAGTGCAAACCAAAGTAATGCAAACATATGCTGTAACTGTGAACAAACTATAAGTAAACTCCACTGACAACAGTCAGGAAATTAGGCACAGGACTGTGATACATGTCTCCTGTAATCACCTAGGGAAAGTGAACTTTCAGTATTTAGAAATAACTTAAGCTAGTTTAAGTCCATGGGAAACTGTGAGACATAAACATAATAGTACAATCCGAGTTGGCTGGGATGGTGCACCTAATTGGCATGATCTTGCAAAATCAAGCACTTTGAAATGAGTAGGTTTTTTAAATTTGTTTTAATCTCTCCCATTAAAACCAATTCATCTTAAAGAGGTTAACTGCAGTGTATCCCAAACTGTATGTTTCTTCCCCTGACTTGACATTAAAAATGTACTTATAAAACCAGGGATCAAACCTTTACTCCACTTACAGCAGTTGGGTGACAAAAGTCTCTCCATTCATTTGGTTGATAATGCTGAAGTCCACATTGGCTGTGTGTTCAATACTTGGAGAGCGAATGAATGCCAATGAACCTCTTCGCTCGCCCTGTTCAATAAAAAAAAATCCCATATATGCAATCTTCAGTCACTTTTAAATATGGTAACATGTATCTCAAGCTACAAAAAAGGCAAAAGTTTTATACACTGTTTCTCTAGACTCGTCCAACTCTCTGGAAACTACTCTGCTGTATGCTGTATGCTATATGCTGTACAACCATCACAATCATACTGTACTTGTTATGATTTGGGTTCTAATTGAAGAAAATATAAAAAGGATTTAAATTCCTTTTCATTCATTGTCACTCCACAGCACTTGCAGTTGGCCATTTGAGATCATCGGGATTTCTTGCCTTGATGATGTGTTGTCAATGCATGTCACGTCTCTAAATTACCATGTCAACACACCATCAACCTATCTCAGAGCTTGGGGGAAAAGCTAAGTTTTTAAAGATCATCTAAAAACTTGCAGGGTTGGGTGGTCTGAACTTCCAGAGGAATGCCATTACAAAGGGCAGGTGCTTCAACAGAGAAGTGCTACCTAAGTCCCATTAGATAACATTGTTTAATGGATGGGACACAAAGCATGCCCAGTTTGTCAAATCTTATGGGGGGTGGGGCAGGCAGAAATAAGAGGCAGTTGCTCATATAGGCAGACTCTATAACCTGAAGGGCTTTACAGGTGAAAATCAGCATCTTGAATTATATCTGGAAGCTCACTGGTAACCAGAGCAGCTCATATAGCTAAAGTGTTACACGGCCCATAACTGCTTGTACAGGTAGTCCTCGACTTACAACCATTTGTTTAGCAACCATTCAAAGTTACGATGGTGCTGAAAAAAGTGACTTGCGACCGGTCCTCATACTTATGACCATTTAAGCATCCCGGGGTCACATGATCACCATTTGCGACCTTCCCAGCCAGCTTCCGACAAGTAGTCAATGGGAAAAGCTGGATTCACTTAACAACCACGTGATTTACTTAACGACCATGGCAAAAAAGGTCGTAAAATTGGGTGTGACTCACTTAATGACTGCCTCACTTAGCAATGGAAGTTCCGGTCCAAATTGAGGTCGTAAGTCAAGGACTACCTGTATCACTGCATTTTGGACTACCTGAGCTTATGAGTGGTCTTCAAGATCAACCCCATGTAGACTGTGTTGCAGTAGCTCAAGTGTTAGGTGACTAAGGCATGAGTGACCATGATAATGGACTCCTGCTCTAGGAAAGGGCTCACTGGCATGAATCTGTTTGAAGGCCTTCCTAGCCAGAGTTGTTACCTGCCCATTCAGCAGGAGCTGTGAGTCCAGCTGTGCATTTTGTTGTTGGTCTTAGAAGACCTGAATTATATCTGATCATATGCATTGTAAAAAGAGTATTTAAACAAGCTGATACAAAAGCAGTCTACTAGTGAGATGTTAATTTATGTTCCTTTGGCAACAGAGACTTTGAGAGTAAAACAGAAATGAAAGTGAGAATGAGCCAATGAAGAGAAAAAAGTGGCAGCTACTCCTCCAAGTATCAGCCACTTTTTAAATTACCCACTTATTCTCTTGCTCATTTTCTCAGTCATGCAGAATTAGTAGACAGCATTTATACTGAGAGATTGGAAAAGTACTATTATCTCAGATATCAGAGACTGGATTCAAGAAATGTGTAATTTATCAATTTTTGAAAATGATAATTTTTATACTACTTAAAAAAATGACACAAGATGTTCTCTTTGGCATAATTTCATGATATTTTACAATAATCAATATTTTGTACGACTTCCACTTCCGGGTGTCGGGCTGAGCGGAGCGGCGAATCGAGGCTCCGAGCCTCGTTTCAGCAGCTTTCAAATAGTGGCGATTAAAAAGAAGAAAATCGCCGAAAAATCACCCTCGGAGAGAGGGTGAGCAGAAGATCATCCATAAGGGTCGCTGGATTTGCTGCTCTCTGCAGACCCCCGTATTTCCACCACGGGGGAAGGCAGATTGAAGCGGCAAGAGGTGGCTGGGACAGTCAAAAAGCTCTCTGGAAGCTGCGAATCTGAATAAGATAAGTAGCTCCCCACCCGACCTTTTAGATGTACTTTTTAGTTTCCTTTTAAACTTTAATTGCCTTATTAAGCTCTAAGATTTATCTCTGGACTTGTTAAATAGTTGCTAGTAGTGGTTTTTTCTTTCCTGTCAAAGACTGTCAAAAGGTGGGAAGGAAAAGTTAATTGACTTTGCCATAAAGGAAAGTGATTTGCCTTTTACTTTTACTTTTACTTGGATTTAAATTTTCTACTTATTGGCTATTATATATATATTATATATATTTTTATTCTGGAAATATTGTGTTTGGACCTTATTTCTACATGGAATAATTAATACTCTGCCTCCTATTTTCTTTGGTGAATATTGCTGGAGAATTTTTTTTTTCTTTTTTCAAGCCTTGCTTTAAATTTTTATGCTCTGTTTGGACTTACTATATAGAACTGGATTTTTCAATATGTAATTTGGGAGAAGAAGTGATTTGGATTATTATTGCTTTCTCTTTTATTTTTAAATATTGCAAATAATTTTACTATAACCTTTTTTACTTCAGTTATTTTTGGTTGGATTGAAGAGTACTAGTGGGCGTGAGAAACCTTGGATCTGTTTACTTTTTCTAGGACAAAGACTTTTTAAAAAAAGAACAAGGACAATATAAAACTAAATCAAGAGAAGAACTGGCCTCAGAAGGATATACTTTTCAATGGCTTTCATATATGCAACTTGTAGAAAAATTTAAATCAGACAAAAAAGAACTTGAATTTGAACAAACTAAATCGGAATTTGAGATACAATTATGTGAGACAGATGATAATTTAATTGCTAAAATGTATAAATTATTGTTAAAAGGTGAAATGGTAGAGGAGCAAGTTAAAGACTGCATGATCAAATGGGCAAAAAATATTGGTCATAACATTCAAATGCAACAATGGGAAGATATGTGGACTAAAGGATTAAAATTTACTTTGTGTTATAATTTGAAGGAAAATTTCTATAAGATGATGTACAGATGGTATATGACCCCGCAAAAGCTAGCTAAAATGTATGGGAATGTTTCCAACTTGTGTTGGAAATGTAAAAAAAAAGAGGGGTCATTTTACCATATGTGGTGGACATGTGAGATTGCAAAGAAGTTTTGGACTCAAATACACTCATTGATGCAAAATATTTTACAAATTCGAGTTCCATTTAAACCAGAACTATTTCTACTGGGAATATTAGAAGAACAAACAGGAAAGAAATTTACAAGAATTATGCAATACATGACTACAGCTGCGAGACTTGTATATGCACAAAATTGGAAAAATCAGACTACACCTACGATACAAGACTGGATGTTAAAATTGATGGACATGGCAGAAAATGATAAATTGACATGTTTATTAAAAGAAAATACAAATTATTACTTTCTTAAAGAGTGGAAACCATTAACGGACTATTTGCAAAATGCAGGAGGGGCAAAGCTTAAATGGGGTTTTGAAGATTAAAATATATATAAATTGATATATTAGACAGGAAATGTTTTACAATGTTATATATAGACCTAGCATGTAAGAGATTAATTTTTAAATTACTATGACCAGAGATAAATCGGAAGTTGACTAATTTCTATGTTTCATCTTTCTCTTTTTCTATTTGCTTTACTACACTTTTTCTTTTCTTTCTTTGATTTGTATTTCTATTTCTTTTTCCTTTTCAAACTTTTATCTATGTATATTTAAAATTCAATAAAATATTTTTAAAAAATATTTTGTACAACATTCTACAAAAAAAATGTTGATGCACAATTTGATATATTGTTATTAAATGATTAAATGAATATGTGATATATTTATGTGATATAACAATTTAATATATTAATCTCGAAGAGTTTCTTCTGTTTTGTTATTTTATGTTTGTTTTTTTTGATATTACAATTTCATATCTAATTAATCTGTTGTGTATTACAGTTTTTGAATTTGTTTCCATATATTGTCTTCTTTCTATTCCTTCTTTACAAATTACAACAAAATTTAAAACACATACACAAAGAAATCCAAGAAGGGAAATCCAAGCAATAAATTAGGGAGAAGGAGGTGGACAAGGCAACTAATTAAATTAGTCACAGTGACCTTTTTCATCTGCAGGTCAGGTAGTCAGAAATTTAATCTCAACTCACATAGAATAGTTTAATGAGTTAACTCATTATTAACTCATTAAGTTATTAACTCATTGTTATTAACTCATTAATCTCAACTCACGTAGAATAGCTTAATGAGATAACCACCTGTCAAAATTCCAAATATACCAGAAAAATCTCAAAGGTAGGAGATTAATGGATTAAGTCAAGGATGCACAATTTTTTTCAGGCAACGATTACATTTGCCTTCTTGAGGTATGGCAGAGGCCACATTCTAAAAAGTAGTGATTGGGGTCAGGACAAAAACATAATTCAATTCAATTCAATTCAATTCATAATTTAATTTAATTTAATTTAATTTAATTTAATTTAAATTGAATCACATACCAGTTAATATTATTCTCCATAAAATGTGTTTATGCTTCCAATATTAAAAATTAGAGATTACAATAACTTTTAGAGGTTTTCGGAGCCACACTCAAGTGTTTCTGGTGCTGCAGGAGGCCCCAGGGACTCAGGTTGTCTCCCTTTGGACTAAACAATCTCCATAATCCTTCCCATTGTATGATTCCTTTAGGTATTCTTTGTGCTACTTATTTCAAACTGTAATAAGGATTTATTACAAATTCATAGACACAATCATCCAAATGTAAACAAATTTAGACAATAAAGAGTGTATTTCCATATACTTAGGTTTTCCACTGAAATTAGTGGAATGAAAAATGCTAGAAGCAGGGATGTTTGTGGGGAGGAAGTGTAAAAAAAGTCAAGAGGATGGGTGGAACCACCATTGAAGCCCTGCCCCTTTTTATTTGCACACAATCCACATTAAAAAGTTAATAGAGTTTCAACACTTACTATCTTGACTTTCTTAACCTTCTGCATGCATATATCCCTGGCTAGGAGTTTCACATCCAGTATCAATTTAACATTTTGGGTGGGGGGAAAGGAAAAAAGGAAGTAGCATCTTTGTAATTATAAAATTACCTCAGCCACATAACTAATAGCATCCTTCATGTTGAGCTCACGGAAAACTTTAAGAATCTGATCTCTAGTTTTCTGAGCAGATCTTCTCATAAGTACTTTGCTGAGGATCTGTCTGTCAAAATTGGACCATCTGATGATTTAAACCGATAACATACAATAGTCATATATTAAAAGGACATGTTGAAAATTTTACTTGCATTACCAGGATTTGTATCTCATCCCAATGACATCCCAGTCAACATATTTATTATCTTTAAAACAGCCCTAGAACATTCAATGAAACTTTTAAAAATAATACTTAGTTGGGAATACAATATTCAAGAGAGTTTTCATCTATACTGACAATGATTTGTAAATTGTAACTGTGGTAAAAAACGTTTTTCATGCCAAGGATCAGATGTGTATGATCTGTGGTCTATATTCTCAAATTGAGCAGGGCTAGGTTGAAAGGAGAAATATAAAATACAAATACAAATAATTAAAAAATCACGTATAAATGATTACTGTATCATGTTATGAAATCTTTTCAAATGACAATGATTTTAGTGGCAAAATTTGCCTTTAGCTTTATTGTGGCATTCAGTTTTAGTATCAAGTCTGATAGAACAGAGCTATAGATAGAACATACCTACCTATCCAGTAATCTAAAAAGCAGATTATACAATCTGACAATACTTTATAAATGTTCTTTGATAGCTTGTAAAAAGAGCAAGATTCTGATTGTCATAATTTTGCTCTTCAATATACAAAGGTAATATTATAATATAATATTACATCTCATTCTTTGTATAATAAACAGGATAGATTTTCAGGCAAATACTTATGCTATAATAGATAAAGTTGTAGAGGTATGAAATAAAGCAAAATTAATGACTTCATTGTTTTAAGCTCCAGATATAAGCAAGCACAGTCACATTTGTAAGGAAAGGAAAAAGCAGTACATCCAAAAAATTTTTGTAGAGTCTAAAATTACTGAAATGTATTTTACAAAGTAATCTTCACAAACAAAATTAAACAGTAGAATCCACAATACAAACTTGAAGATAGTTTTACAAACTTGGAAATAAGAGACTATTATCATTCAGGTGACATTATTATTATTATTATTATTATTATTATTATTATTATTATTATTTTAATAATTTTTATTTTTAAAATACAATAACAAAACACACAATCAATAATAAGATCAAAATTCAATCAAACAACCAAAACATAACACATATAACTTTATAAACTTATCCTCTATGTGCACATTCCCACCATAAATGTAAGTAAGTCCCAATTTCTTTTTTACACCTCCAACAATTTATTAAATTATTTTTATTATAGTGGCTTAACATTATTGGAGTCATATACCATTTCCAAACTGTCTTATAGAAATTCTCTTTAATTCTAACAGACATATTTTTCATAATTCTTTGCATCCAAATCTTTCACCATTCCTCTTCTGTAATACTAATACCTAAATCACTCTCCCAACTGAATTTCATTCCTTGTTCTGCTGAGTTACTGTCCTGACTTCGAGTGAAGGAAAACACACTGAGACTTGGAGTTGAAGCTCTAATGCTTTATTGTCCTACTCTACTAGACAGAATCCAGCTAAACTAAAATGAACTAGTAATGCTCAGAGAAAGGGTCCAAGAAATCAGGGCGGGGTCTTCTTTAGCCTCTTGGGAGGAAAGGAAAGCAATTCAGTACTATGCATGCATTTCTCCCCCTGGAGGGAACCCCCTCCTTCTTCGCCCATTATCTCCCTGACACCTACATTCTATCATTATTTTATACATTTTAATTATTAACCCTTTTATTACTTTGTCTGTACCATTCTGCCATTCTACCATTATTATTAATTCCTCAATTTTTTTTAATTGTCTACATTTCCCATATTGTTTTACCCAATTCTTAGTCCATGACTCCAATTGCAATACATTATACCAAGATATTGTACTCTGTTTAAATATTTCCTTTATATCTTCCCTACTTGAAACTTTACTTAACCAATCTTTCAATCTTAATACTCCAGCTCGTTCCATATCTTTTATTAATCTTGCCTTAAGATTCTCTGGGAATTTTTCTAATTCTACAATTTGAGTCAGTGGTGATATTCCTGGACTAAATATATATTTATTTTTATGCCAAATCTGTAAAGTAACATTACTTATTGGATTCTTTATTTCACTAAAACATTTTCTGTTTTGTATAAAAACAATCCTTATCTCTTATCTCCCATAACTCCATTTCACCCCAAATCAAATTTTCTAATCCATATATCATATTAGGAACATATCTCATTTGATTAGCTATATAATACATATTAACAGCGTTCCATGCGTGTCATGCGGCCACATGACCGTGGAAGCGTCTTCGGACAACACTGGCTCTTCGGCTAACAAACAGATGAGCACCGGCCCCTAGAGTCGGACACGACTGCACAACTGTGCGGGGGGAACCTTTACCTTTTTATAATACATATTAATATTTGGAAAACCTAATCCTCCTTTCTGGGATATGTACCATAACTTTTTATCCTTGATTTATCCTTGATTTTTTATCTCCATTACAAAAATTATTTATAATATTTTGCCATTGTTTTAACTCCTCCTGTGGTAATTCTATTGGTAGCATCCAAAATAAAAAAAAATATTTTAGGTAATATCTTCATTTTACATATCGCTACTCTCCCAAACCATGACAATTTCAATTTTTATATCCAAATATTTTTTTCTTTTATTTCTTCAACTTATCAAAATTCACTGTTTTTATATCCTGTAAATTTTTAGCTATATTTATCCCCAAATATTTAAAACTCTCTGTAACTTTAATCTTATATTTCTTTTAAATTTCTTCTATTTCCCCTCTACTGTTATTGATTAACATCATCTCAGACTTATTCCAATTTATTTTCAGGCCTGTTACTTCAAAATCTTCCAAATGTTTCTGAATGTTACTTAAAGCTTCTAATGGAGAGATCACTTCCAGGTGTTGAGGCTGCCGGTGCGCTGAACCGAACTCTCTGTTTTGGCTCCGCGGTTTTCCTGCTTGCAGCGGTTTAAAAAAAAAACCCGCTGAAACTTCTTCTTTGAAGAAAAGAAGATCAGAAGATTAACCAAGAAGGGTCGCTGGAATCGCCGCTCTTTCCCGACCCCCGTATTTCCACCACGGGGGAAGGGAAATTGACACGGCAAAAGCGACTGGAAGGGACATCGTTGCTCTGCAGGAAGCCGTGAATTCTTTCAAGATAAGTAGCACCAAAACTCAACCTTTTAGTCACTAGTTTATGTTTTTTTTAAAATTAAAATTTGTCTATTACTATCTAAGATCTTTCTATGGACATGATTAATACTGCTGGTGCTTTTATAACTTTCTTGTCAAGGAGATTGGGAAACGGTGGGAGCCTAAAGACTAATTGACTTTACTTGAAGCTAAAGTGACATTGCCTATTGCTGAATGGTCCAATTGTTTAACTGGAATTATTTTGTCTTCTCTGGACTTTGAACTTTAGTGGATTAATGGTTTGCTGATTTAAATTCCCTTTTTTACTTTGAGGCTGAATTTTTTTTTGTATGCTGTTTAAACATTTTTTGAAATATAAAAGTTACTTTTTGAATGCCTTTGTCTTGTACATCATTTGGTTTTTTCCTATTTTTTATATATACAGTAATTATATATCTTTGAGATTGTAACTGCTTGCATTTTGGAGAACAAAGACAGTCAGAGAATTGAAGCCTTTTCTCTCTTTTTTTTCCTTTGGTTGTATTTGTGGATATAAATTTGCCTGAGAAACTCTGGATTGTTTACTGTCTTCAAAGATATTTTGACTACAGCCGAGAAAAACATCTGCTGCATTCTTATCTTTTATTTTCTCTATGTGAAGACTCTTGTATTAATTAAAGTACAATTTGTTTTTTTACGACAACTATTATGAAAAGGCAGTTTTGTTTTTACTTTTTGTATTTTTTACTTACTACCTTTTTTTGAATAATCCCTACTCCCTTCTCCCCCTTTTTTTTTCTCTTGTTGTTTGTCGTTGTTTCCCTTTTCCTCCTGTCTTTTTTATCTTTACAGGAACACCGTCCACAGCATGACGACCGTGGCTGCCAGGGTGAAGAGAGACAGAGACAAGGAAAAGGAGAAAGAGACTGGAAGGATGTCCACAGACTCCAGTGCAATACCTTCAGAACCACCAACATCAGATATGAAAAAAAATATTGGATGCAATTACAGCACTAAATAAAAAAATGGAAGACTCAACTGCTACTTTAGAGAAAAAAATGGAAGACTCAATTGATTCTCTAGATAAAAAAATGGACAAAAAGATAGACAATTTAGGCCAAGTAGACAAAAAAATGGAAGCTATGAAAGAAGATTTAAAACAGGAATTCAGAAAAGAAGTACAAAATGTCAAGGAGGTAGTGAATAATTTATCAGGGGAACTTAAAGAGACACAAGGACAGGTACAAAAATTAGAGACTAAATCAGAATCTATTACTAAAGATATAGAACATAATTTAGATGCTATTGCACTAGCAGAAATGAGAGAGAAAGAATTTATTTTGAGACTGAGAGGAGTTCCAGAAAAATCAAATGAGAACACGAGAGAAAATATAGTTGGTGCTTTAGCCCAATTTCTAGAGATGGAAGAACAAGATCTTGATTCTGAAATAGATAAAATCTCTAGAGTCAATTCACGTTATGCTAGAGAAAAGAAAGTGCCAAGAGATATATTGATATACCTTATTTTGTGAGGAAAGTTACAAAAGAGCAAATCCTGAAGAAACATTATAACACTAGATTAAATATAGCAGGGAAAGATATAATTGTTTTAAAAGAAGTACTCCTAAGAATATTAAGAAAAAGAAAAGACTACTCCTTCTTCACAGACAAATTAAAGCAAAATAATATACTATTTAGATGGGAAAGAGTAGAGGGAGTATCATTTACGTTTAAAGAACAAAGATTTAAGATAACTTCCATTTTAAAAGCAAAAGCATTTTAGAGAAATATAAGATAGACATGAGTGATGCATCCAAAGACTTGGAGGAAAAGAGAAAGACATCTGAAGATAAGAAAAAGAGAGAAGATCTATCGGAGATGGGAGCTTCTGGAGTGGATTTAAAAAAGAACTTTTAAATAGTAAAACATTATGGACTATAAATATTTAACATGGAATATCAATGGGAAGAATTCCCCCCAAAAAGAAAGAAAATTTTCCATTTTCTGAAAAAACTGAAACTGGATATAATTTGTCTACAAGAGACTCATATTTGTAAAAAGGACATTCTGTGCTGGTTCGCCTCCAGAACAGATTGGAGAGTCTTGGCAGTCGGCCAGAGGTAAGGAATGCAGCCCAGAGTCACTTTGCAAAGCTAGCCAAGAGAGAGACAAACCAGTGTGTGCCGATAGTCAAAGGAGTGAAGCAAAGAGTAGTCAATAATCCAAACCGGGTCAGGAGTCCAGAAGTCCGGGTACCGATAATCCAAGCAGGGTCAGGAACGCAGGCAAGACAGGATACCAGAGTGGTCGCGAAGCCAAAATGCAACGTTGCTCCCACAACTCCCTCACTGCTTTGTTGGTAATTTATCAGGAGCTCAGGAGCTGTCCTCTGGGTCCTGCAAAGACTCTCCCTGCCCTCTGCGTAACTCCCTAGCAGCCAGCCGAGCACTTTTCCTCCTGTCCTTTAAGGCGAGGCGCACACGCCTCCGCCTCTGCCCTTTGGGGGATTCAGGTGAGCTGGGAGGCTGATGGGATCCAGCTGGCTGCTGGCTAGAGGGTGGGGACAAACCGCAATCCCCAGCTTGCTCCCCTGTAGCCTTGGTTGCTGGCTGATGGCTAGAGGGTGGGGGCAAACCACCATTCCCAGCTTGCTCCCCTGTATCCTCAGGTATTGCCAACTCCTGCGGTGCTGGGTCATTGTCTGGGACCGTGCCTGCGTCTGGGGCCTCGCCTGGCTCAATCCCCTGGAGGTTTGCCAGGGGCAGCTCGTCTTCTGACTCCTCACTGAGGCCCTGGGGCAGAGGCTGAACCAGGACACATTAAGTATTTGATTCAAAAACAATTAGGAGAAGAATTCATTTCAGCTGGATTAAAAAAACCTAAGGGAGTAGTTTTGTATCTACAACAAAAACTGAATCCAAAGTTAATACTGACTGATGATGAAGGAAGATATATTGCAGTGGAAGTAAATATACAAGGGACTAAAATATTGATGGTTGGACTTTATGCTCCAAATTTTGATAAAGGATTATTTTATAAGAATCTGATGGATAAACTTTTGGACTTATCATATGAGAATTGGTGTTTCATGGGTGACTGGAATGGGGTGATTCTCCTAATGGAAGATAGACATTCGCAAAAAAGTGTGAAATCCACTCAGGGAAAACTACCCCAAACATTTTTTGATTTGAAAGACATGTTGGATTTACAAGATATTTGGAGACTTATGAATGGGAACTCTAAAGAATATACGTATTATTCAGAGAGGTATAAATCATTTTCTAGAATAGATATGTTTTTGATTTCTAAAAGTTTAATGATGGATGTTAACAAGGTTGAAATACTACCTAAAACCTTATCATATCATAATCCTGTATTGTTAACTATCAAAGGGAAAAGGAATATATTTTGATGGAGATTAAGTTAATCCTTTGGAAAGAGGATGTTGTAGATACATGCAAGAAAAGGCTAAGAGAATATTTTTTATTGAATTTAAATAAGGGTCCTAGTACTCAAACTGTTTGGGATGCAAGTAAAGCTTATATGAGGGGTTATTTCATTCAATATAATGCTCAAATGAGGAGAAAGAAACGAGAAAAAATTCAATTGATTTTGAATGAAATTAAAAGTAAAGAGAAATGTCTGAGGGATAAGCCAATGGATAATACATTGATAACTCAAATTAAATTTTTACAAAAACAAATATCAATGATTTTGGTACAGGAAATAGAGACCCAAATGAAATTTACGAAACAGAAATATTTTGAATTTGCAGATAAACCAGGAAGATGGTTAGCCTATAAACTAAGAAAACAAAGGCCAAAAAAATATAATTTCTAATATACAACATGAAGGGAAAACTTTAGTGAATAATGTAGACATACAAGAAGCTTTTCATTCTTATTATACATCATTGTACAAAAAACAGGATGTTCAACTAGCTGATATTGATGAATATATGAGTAAGCAAAGATTAACCGTTCTAAACGATCAACAAAGAATAATGCTTAATAATCCTATAACAACAGAGGAAATGACAATGGCCTTTAAGAAAATCAATAGTGGAAAAGCGCCAGGACCGGATGGCCTATCGGCAGCTTATTATAAATGTTTCGAAGATGAACTATGTATACCTTTTCAGAAAACTATGAATTTGATTTTGGAAACAGGAATTATGCCGGAAACTTGGAAAGAGGCCCACATTACATTGATTCCGAAAGAACAGCAAAATTTGAGACTTGATTTTGCAAATAAGCTTTGACAAGAAAATAAATATAGAAGGGAGAGATATTCAAATGTTTAAAGAAATTCCTGCTGCTATATTGAAAAAAAGAAAAGAATATCATTTTTTGTCAGAAGCCCTGAAAAAGAAAAAAAATTACTTATAGATGGGAAACTTTGGAAGGGGTAAATGTGCTGTACAAAGAGCAAAGGTTTAAATTAAACTCAGTGGAAAAAGCAAAAGACTTTCTTAGAAATCTAGAAAAAGATACTAAACTTTCACCAAGAAATAGCCCTCCAAAAGAAAAAATACCAGAAAAATTCAAAATTTTTGCTCAGGCAGTGGGCTCTCAAGAATTAGACAGCCAATCAGATAATGAATAATGTAAAATATCTTTCATGGAATATAAATGGGTTGAACTCTCCAGTTAAAAGAAATAGAACTTTTCATATTCTTTATAAATATAAATTAGATATAATCTGTTTACAGGAAACTCATATTAGAGGTAAAGATAGTAAATTGTTAAGTAATAAAAAATTAGGATTAGAATTTGCAACGACAAATGAAAATAAAAAAATGGGATTGTATGTTATATTAAACCAAACTTAAAACCACAATTAATAAAAGTAGATGATAAAGGAAGATTTATTTTAATTGAAATTGAAATTCAAAATATAAAAACAATACTAGTAGGTGTCTATGCTCCAAATGATAATCAGAACAAATTTTTTAAGACATTGATGAATTGTCTAACAGATCTGCCTAATAAAAATTGGATAATTATGGGTGATTGGAATGGTGTTGTTAACCCATCTCTAGACAGAAAATCTGACAAATATATTAAAGCACATCAAGGAAAATTACCTCAGGTTTTTTTTTGAACTTATGAATAACTTAGAAATGATGGATACCTGGAGATATAAAATGGGCAATGCTAAAGATTTTACTTTCTTTTCTAATAGATTCCACTCTCATTCCAGAATAGATATGATTTGGACTTCAAAAAAATTTACTAAACAAAATTGAAGATGTTAAAATAATGGCGAGAACAATATCAGATCATAATGCAATGCAACTAGATTTAAAATTATTTGCAACGCAGTATAGATGGAGACTTAATGAATCTATTCTAAAAAATAAAGTATATGTAGAAGAGAGTAAAATTAAATTAACAGAGTTTTTAAAATTAAATATGAAAGATAATACAAATATAAACCATTTGGGACGCAAGCAAAGCGTATATGAGAGGCCATTTTATATCTCTAGGCAGATATCACAAAAAAATGAAATTACAAAAATTTATGAAATTATGTGAACAAATTAAAAGAAATTGAGTTGCAAAATAAAGCAGGAGATAAAGAAATAAAAAATCAAATCATTATTTTACAAAAACAAATAGAAATATTAACAACTGAAGAAATGGAAAAAAACCTGAGGTATATCAAACAGAGAAATTTTCAATACGCCAATAAAGCGGGCAAATGGTTAGCACTTAAGTTAAGAAAAGAAGGGGGGAAAATTATAAATAAAATTAAAGATAAAGGGCTAGAATTAAGTGATAATACCAGCATTAAAAAAATATTTCATGAATTTTTTACAACATTATATCAAAAACAACAATTGGATGCAGAAAAGGCAGATAGATACTTATCAGAAAGTAATCTACAAAAAATATCTAAATTACATCAAGGCAGGTTAAACGAACCCATAACTATTCAAGAGATCTCAAATGCCATTCAAAGACAGAAATCAGGCAAAACTCCAGGTCCAGACGGGTTTACCGCTATGTATTACAAAGTATTTCAAGATCATTTATTAATACCATTTAATTCATTATTAAATTCAATAATGACAGGAAATGTAATACCAGAAACCTGGACAAATGCCAACATAATATTAATTCCTAAGCCAGATCAAGACCACACCTTATGTAAAAATTTTAGACCAATCTCATTATTAAATACAGATTACAAAAATTTTACCAGTATTTTGGCAAATAGATTAAAAGAGGTTTTACAAGATGCAATAAATATGGATCAATCGGGTTTTTTTTACCAAAAAGACATATCAAAGACAACATTAGAACTATTATAAATTTAATTGAATATGCTAAAGTCCATAAAGAAAAACAAATTTTATTGTTGTTTTTAGATGCCGAAAAAGCCTTTGACAATTTAAATTGGGACTTTATGATAAAAATATTGGAAAGATTGGACTATGGGGACAAATTTATAAAAGCTATTCAAGCTATATATACACGGCAAATTGCCAAAATAGTGGTAAATGGAGATACTACCCAAGATTGTTATATAGGTCGGGGCACTAGACAAGGTTGCCCGATTTCACCACTCCTTTTTATCTTGGTATTAGAAGTTTTATTAGAAAATATAAGAAAATATAATTTAATAGAAGGGATAAAAATAAAACAAGAAAATTACAAATTAAGAGCTTTTGCTGACGATGTGGTTATAACTTTACAAAACCCAGAAACCTCGATTAAACATTTATTAAAAAAAAATCAAGATTTTGGTGAATTGGCGGGGCTCAAAATAAATAAATAAATAAATAAATAATAAATGAGCGTGGTGGCTCAGCGGGGGGCGTGGTGGCTCAGCGGGTAAGACGCCAGGCTTGTCGATTGGAAGATCGCAAGTTCGGAGGTTCGAATCCCTGGCCCTGCGTGCGGAGTGAGCTCCCGCACTAGCTCCAGCTCTTGCCAACCTAGCAATTCGAAAGCATGCAAATGCAAGTAGATTAATAGGTACCACTTCGGTGGGAAGGTAACAGCGTTCCGCGGCGTCATGCGGCCACATGACCGTGGAAGTGTCTTCGGACAACGCTGGCTCTTCGGCTAACAAACGGAGATGAGCACTGGCCCCTAGAGTCGGACACGACTGCACAAATGTGCGGGGGGTACCTTTACCTTTTTTTTAAAATAAATAACCACAAAACAAAGATGATAAATTTGAATATGAATCCAAGTATTATTCATAACATGGAACAGATTACGGGATTTGTAAATGTCAAAAAACTAAGATATCTGGGAGTGGACATAACATCTAATAATTCAAATTTATTTAAAAATAACTGCACAAAATTATGGACCAATATAAAAAATGATTTAAAACTTTGGAAAAATTTACACCTATCATTCTTGGGTAGAATTTCAACAATAAAAATGAATATTTTACCAAAAATTATTTTTTTATTTCAAACTATACCAATTGTTATAACTCAAAAAACCTTTCAAAATTGGCAACAAGAGTTGGTGAAATTCATCTGGCAAGGTAAAAAGCCAAGAATAAAATATAAATTCTTACAAGACACTAAAGAGAATGGTGGTTTTGATCTTCCTAACTTAAAATTATATTATGATGCATGTATTCTTTGGTGGCTTTGAGATTGGATAAGACTGGATGACAAAAAATTACTTAATTTGGAAGGACATGATTTAAAATTTGGTTGGCATGGATACCTATGATATAACAAAATTAAAGCAAATGTAGCATTCAATCACCATCCCATTAGGAAATCAATTATAAGAATTTGGAATAAATATAAAAATACAATCTTACCAAATATACCTCTTTGGATTTCACCACATGAAGCTTTTACATGGTACGGAAATTTAAATATAGGTAATTGGATAACATTTAAAGATTTACTAACTTTTGAGGGATCAAATTATAATTTAAAATCAAGAGAAAATTTATTAAAAGATGGAATAAATTGTAATTGGTTTTCATATGCTCAAATTAAACAACAATTCAGAGTGGATAATAAAAACTTTAAATTTAAAGAAAGTGCGAACAATTGGGACATTGTCCTATGGAAAGATAAAGATCATTTAATTTCAAAAATGTATAAGATATTAATTTCAAATAATTTGATTTGTTGTTTATTCGTTCAGTCGCTTCCGACTCTTCGTGACTTCATGGACCAGCCCACGCCAGAGCTTCCTGTCAGTCGTCGCCATCCCCAGCTCCCCCACGGTCGAGTCCATCACCTCCAGAATATCATCCATCCATCTTGCCCTTGGTCGGCCCCTCTTCCTTTTGCCTTCCACTTTCCCTAGCATCAGCTTCTTCTCCAGGGTATCCTGTCTTCTCATTATGTGGCCAAAGTACTTCAGTTTTGCCTTTAATATCATTCCCTCAAGTGAGCAGTCTGGCTTTATTTCCTGGAGTATGGACTGGTTTGATCTTCTTGCAGTCCAAGGCACTCTCAGAATTTTCCTCCAACACCACAGTTCAAAAGCATCTATCTTCCTTCGCTCAGCCTTCCTTATGGTCCAGCTCTCACAGCCATAGGTTACTACAGGGAATACCATTGCTTTAACTATGCGGACCTTTGTTGTCAGTGTGATGTCTCTGCTCTTAACTATTTTATCAAGATTTGCCATTGCTCTCCTTCCAAGAAGTAGACGTCTTCTGATTTCCTGGCTGCAGTCAGCGTCTGCAGTAATCTTTGCGCCTAGAAATACAAAGTCTGTCACTGCCTCCACTTTTTCTCCATCTATTTGCCAGTTATCAATCAAGCTGGTTGCCATAATCTTGGTTTTTTTGAGGTTTAACTGCAACCCAGCTTTTGCACTTTCTTCTTTCACCTTCGTCATAAGGCTCCTCAGCTCCTCCTCGCTTTCAGCCATCAAAATGGTATCATCTGCATATCTGAGATTGTTAATGTTGCTTCCAGCGATTTTAACTCCATCCTTGGATTCCTCAAGCCCAGCATGTCGCATGATGTGTTCTGCATACAGGTTGAATAGGTAGGGTGAGAGTATACAGCCTTGCCGTACTCCTTTCCCAATCTTAAACCAGTCCGTTGTTCCGTGCTCTGTTCTTACCGTTGCTACTTGGTTGTTATACAGATTCCTCAGGAGGCAGACAAGATGACTTGGTATCCCCATACCACCAAGAACTTGCCACAATTTGTTATGATCCACACAGTCAAAGGCTTTAGAATAGTCAACAAAACAGAAATAGATGTTTTTCTGAAACTCCCTGGCTTTCTCCATTATCCAGCGGATATTGGCAATTTGGTCTCTAGTTCCTCTGCCTTTTCTAAACCCAGCTTGTACATCTGGCAATTCTCGCTCCATGAATTGCTGGAGTCTACCTTGCAAGATCTTGAGCATTACCTTACTGGCATGTGAAATAAGTGCCACTGTTTGATAGTTTGAACATTCTTTAGTGCTTCCCTTTTTTGGTATGGGGATATAAGTTGATTTTTTCCAATCTGATGGCCATTCTTGTGTTTTCCAAATTTGCTGGCATATGGCATGCATCACCTTGACAGCATCATCTTGCAAGATTTTAAACAGTTCAGCTGGGATACTGTCGTCTCCTGCTGCCTTGTTATTAGCAATGCTTCTTAAGGCCCATTCAACCTCACTCTTCAGGATGTCTGGCTCTAACTCACTGACCACACCATCAAAGCTATCTCCAATATTATTATCCTTCCTATACAGATCTTCCGTATATTCTTGCCACCTTTTCTTGATCTCTTCTGCTTCTGTTAGGTCCTTACCATCTTTGTTTTTGATCATACCCATTTTTGACTGGAATTTACCTCCGATGTTTCTAATTTTCTGGAAGAGGTCTCTTGTCCTTCCTATTCTGTTGTCTTCTTCCACTTCCGCACATTGCTTGTTTAAAAATAATTCCTTAT
The DNA here is from genome assembly GCA_023362775.1 of Charina bottae. Classification (NCBI taxonomy): domain Eukaryota; kingdom Metazoa; phylum Chordata; class Lepidosauria; order Squamata; family Charinaidae; genus Charina; species Charina bottae. Next base: position 1,994,704 of record JALMGJ010000028.1, on the reverse strand, counting down.
CTCTTCTGGCTAACCTCTGGAATTTTGCATTTAATTGGGCATATCTCCCCCTATCACTGTTGCCTTTTGCTTTCCTTCTTTCTTGGGCTACTTCCACTGTCTCATCAGACAGCCATCTTGCCTTCTTGGTTTTCTTTTTCTTTGGGACGTTTTTTGTTGCCACCTCCTGAACAATGTTGCGAACTTCTGTCCATAGTTCTTCTGGGACCCTATCTACTAAATCTAGTCCCTTAAATCTATTCTTCACCTCCACTGCATATTCCTTAGGAATATTAGTGAGCTCATATCTAACTGATCTGTGGGTCTTCCCTATTCTCTTTAGTCTGAACTACAGTCAGCTCCAGGTCTTGTTTTTACCGACTGTATAGATGTTCGCCACCTTTGGCTGCAAAGGATGTAGTCAATCTGATTTCGGTGTCGACCATCTGGTGAAGTCCATGTATAAAGTCGTCTTTTAGGTTGTTGGAAGAGAGTGTTTGTTATGCACAGTGAGTTGTCTTGGCAAAATTCTATCAGCCTATGTCCTGCTTCATTTTGTTCTCCCAGACCATGGTTGCCTGTAATTCCAGGTGTCGTTTGACTACCCACCTTAGCATTCCAGTCTCCTGTAATGAAAATAATATCTCTTTTTGGTGTATTATCCAGTAGGTGCTGCAGATCCTCATAGAACTGATCTACCTCTGCTTCTTCAGCATCTGTGGTTGGGGCATAGATTTGGATCACTGTGATGTTAAATGGCTTACCCTGAATTCGAATTGAGATCATTCTATTGTTTTTTTGGATTGTATCCAAGCACTGCTTTAGCCACTTTATTATTAATTATGAAGGCTACCCCATTTCTTCTGTGGTCCTCTTGTCCACAGTAGTAGATCTGGTGGTCATCTGATGTGAAGTGACCCATTCCAGTCCATTTCAGTTCGCTGACACCTAAAATGTCTATATTTAATCTTGACATCTCACCAATAACCACATCCAATTTGCCCTGGCTCATAGATCTTACATTCCAGGTTCCTATGGTGTGTTGATCTTTAGAACATCGGATTCGTCGTTCACCACCAGCACCGTCGGCCGCTAGCCGTCCTTTCGGCTTTGAGCTAGCTGCGTCATCACATCTGGGGCTAGTTGAACGTATCCTCTGTTCCTCCCCAGTAGCATTTTGACCATCTTCGGACCTGGGAGTCCCATCTTCCGATGGTATACCGACATATCTCTGGTTGTACTGATCCATTTAGTTTTCACGGGAAGAATACTGGGGTGGGTTGCCATTACCTTCCCCAGGGATCGTATTTAGTCTGACCTCTCTGCCACGACCTTCCCGTCTTGGGTGTCCCTTCCCGGTTTAGCTCATGGTTTCATTGAGGTGCTCAAGCTCCAGCACCACGACAAGGTAACGATCTCCTTTGCTGGAGAATAATTCGATAAATATACAAAAAAAGAAATGTATGTCCAATTGGGAAAAAAAATTAGGTCACAAGATCCAATTTGAAATCTGGGAAAATATGTGGCTAAAAGATTTAAAATTCACATTGAACTATAATATGAAAGAAAATTTCTACAAAATGATGTATAGGTGGTATTTAACGCCAAACACTCTGTCAAAAATGAACAATAGATTGTCTAACAGATGCTGGAAGTGTAAAAAAGAAGTGGGTACTTTTTTCCATCTTTGGTGATCTTGTAAGGAAACAAAAAAATATTGGTTAAAAATATTTTAAATATTTTTAATAAATATAATCAAATAATATGTGAAATATTGGAAGATCTAATTATTGAACCAGACATGTATTTATTAGGATTTTTAAAACCTGAGATACATAAGAAATATGGGAAATTACTATTTTATTTAATAATTGCGGCTAGAACTATATTTGCTAGACATTGGAAAGAGGATTGTATACCCACAATTGAGGAATGGTTATTAAAAACAATGGATTTAGTTCAGATGGCAAAATTAACAGATTTATTAAATGATAAGAATCAAGAAGAATTTAACTTATGCTGGGACCCATTTTATAGATACATAGAAAAAACTCAAAAAATACAAATAGTAAATTCAATGTAAATAAGATATAGAATTGTATAAATAGTAAATATAATTAATTATACAACATGTAGAATTTATTATAGAAATTTTTGATGAGAAAGTAGGAAGTCCGTTTTATTTTGTTGTTTTGTTATTTTTGTTTTGTGTTGTTTGGTTATAGCTAAATTACAAGAAAGAAAGAAAACAGGAATAGGGGACTACAGAAAGAAGAGAAGGTTAGAGCAGGTATAAGAAGGGAAAGATGAGATCTTAGAAGGTACAAGTATGTAGAGAGGAGTAGGAGAAAAAGGGCTAAAGGTTGAGGGTTAAAAAAGATTTAAATGCATTCAGAAAGTGGAAAGTTAAATAGAGCGTTTTGGTCAGAAGTATGGAAGAAAGAAAAGAATATAGAGTTTGAAGAAGGTGTAAAGAAGAGAACATAAGAAGCAAGGGTAGAGGGAAGGGCTGTACTATATTTAAAGGTATTTAATATATTAATGTATGTACTTAGAAATTATATAATATATTGTATGATGTATAATATGCGTTGTATGTTGTATTGTATTATTGTTGATTTATGTGTATGTAAATGATGTTTAATAAAATAAAATATTATTAAAAAAAATGAATATATTACCACGAATTTTATACGTCTTTCAAACACTACCTATATTGACATCAGAGGAACCATTTAAACAGTGGCAGAGGGATATTTCTAAGTTTATTTGGCAAGGGAAAAAACCAAGAATAAAATACAAAGTCTTGCAAGATTCAAAAGAAAGAGGAGGTTTAGGTCTCCTGGATTTGAAATTATATCATGCAGCCTGTGGTTTGGTATGGCTTAAAGAATGGATTGCTTTGAAAGATTAAAAATTATTGAATTTGGAGGGTCATGAATTAAGATTTGGATGGCATGGATATTTATGGTATGACAAAGCTACAGTTAATGTGGATTTTAAAAATCATTATATTAGAAGATCTTTATTGAGAATTTGGAATAAATATAAATCAACTTTATGTTATAAGAGACCCTTATGGATTTCCACGCAAGAAGCATTTTATAGAACAGAAATAAGAAATAAGGACAAGTGGTTGACTTATAAGGATTTTTTAAAAAAGGAACAAGGGCATTATGTAACAAAATCAAAAGAAGAACTTGCTCAAGAAGGGTATACTTTTCAATGGCTTTCCTATATGCAACTTACAGAGAAATTTAAATTAGATAAAAAAAATTGGAATTTGAACAAACCAAATCAGAATTTGAGATACAATTATGTGAAACTGATGAACACTTAATTGCTAAAATGTATAAATTATTGTTAAAAGGAGAAATGGTGGAGGAACAAGTTAAAGACTGTATGATTCAATGGGCAAAAAATATTGGCCACAATATACAATTGCAACAATGGGAAGATATGTGGTCTAAAGGATTAAAATTTACTTTGTGTTATAATCTAAAAGAAAAATTTTACAAGATGATGTACCGATGGTATATGACCCCACAAAAACTTGTAAAAATGTATGGGAATATTTCCAACTTATGTTGGAAATGTAAAAAACAAGAGGGGTCTTTTTACCATATGTGGTGGACATGTAAAATGGCAAAGAAATTTTGGATTGAGATACATTCACTGATGCAAAATATACTACAAATACGAATACCATTTAAACCAGAATTTTTTTTACTCGGAATTTTGGATGTACAAATAGAAAAACATTTTTTTTGAATAATACAATATATGATTACAGCAGCAAGACTTTTATATGCACAAAATTGGAAAAACCTAATTGTACCAACGATACAGGAATGGATGTTGAAATTATTGGATATGGCAGAAAACGACAAATTGACATGTTTATTAAAAGAAAATTCAAATCGTTATTTTCTTAAAGAATGGAAGCCTTTGACGGACTATTTGCAAAAAGCAGGAGGAGCAAAGCTTGCATGGGGTTTTGATGATTAGATTATATATAAATAGAATATATTAGACAAGAAATGTTATATGAATAGCCAGCATGTAAGAACAAATTACTTTTCTTTACTTCTATGACCATAGATAGATCGGAAGTTATCCAATTTCTATGTTTGTTTTCTTTCTTTTCTTTTGCTTTACTACACTTTTCTTTTTCTATTTCTTTGATTTGTATTTCTATTTCTGTTTCATTTTCAACTTTTAACTTTGTATATTTAAAATCTTAATAAAATCTATATACACTGCTCAAAAAAATAAAGGGAACACTGAAACAACACAATGTAAGTCCAAGTCAATCACACTTCTGTGAAATCAAACTGTCCACTTAGGTAGCAACACTGATTGACAATCAATTTCACATGCTGTTGTGCACATGGAATAGACAATAGGCGGAAAGCATAGGCAGTTAGCAAGACATCCCCAATAAAGGAGTGGATCTGCAGGTGGTGACCACAGACCACTTCTCAGTTCCTATGCTTTCTGGCTGATGGTTTGGTCACTTTTGAATGCTGGTGGTGCTTCCACTCTAGTGGTAGCATGAGACGGAGTCTACAACCCACACAAGTGGCTCAGGTAGTGCAGCTGATCCAGGATGGCACATCAATGCGAGCTGTGGCAAGAAGGTTTGCTGTGTCTGTCAGCGTAGTGTCCAGAGCATGGAGGCGCTACCAGGAGACAGGTCAGTACATCAGGAGACGTGGAGGAGGCCGTAGGAGGGCAACAACCCAGCAGCAGGACCGCTACCTCCGCCTTTGTGCAAGGAGGGACAGGAGGAGCACTGCCAGAGCCCTGCAAAATTACCTCCAGTGGGCCACAAATGTGTGTGTGGCTGCTCAAACGGTCAGAAACAGACTCCATGAGGGTGGTATGAGGGCCCGATGTCCACAGGTGGGGGTTGTGCTTACAGCCCAACAACGTGCAGGACGTTTGGCATTTGCCAGAGAACACAAGATTGGCAACTTCGCCACTGGTGCCCTGTGCTCTTCACAGATGAAAGCAGGTTCACACTGAGCACATGTGACAGACGTGACAGGGTCTGGAGACGCCGTGGAGAACGTTCTGCTGCCTGCAACATCCTCTAGCATGACCGGTTTGGCAGTGGGTCAGTAATGGTGTGGGGTGGCATTTCTTTAGGGGGCCGCACAGCCCTCCATGTGCTCGCCAGAGGTAGCCTGACTGCCATTAGGTACCGAGATGAGATCCTCAGACCCCTTGTGAGACCATATGCTGGTGCGGTTGGCCCTGGGTTCCTCCTAATGCAAGACAATGCTAGACCTCATGTGGCTGAAGTGTGCCAGCAGTTCCTGCAAGATGAAGGCATTGATGCTATGGACTGGCCCGCCCATTCCCCAGACCTGAATCCAATTGAGCACATCTGGGACATCATGTCTCGCTCCATCCACCAACTCCACGTTGCACCACAGACTGTCCAGGAGTTGGGGGATGCTTTAGTCCAGGTGTGGGAGGAGATCCCTCAGGAGACCATCCGGCACCTCATCAGGAGCATGCCCAGGCGTTGTAGGGAGGTCATACAGGCACGTGGAGGCCACACACACTACTGAGCTTCATTTTGACTTGTTTTAAGGACATTACATCAACGTTGGATCAGCCTGTAGTGTTCTTTTCCACTTTAATTTTTGAGTGTAACTCCACATCCAGACCTCCAGGGGTTGCTTACATTTGATTTCCATTGCTTTTTGTGTGATTTTGTTGTCAGCACATTCAACTATGTAATGAACAAAGTAATTAATACGAATATTTCATTCATTCAGATCTAGGATGTCTTATTTCAGTGTTCCCTTTATTTTTTTGAGCAGCTTATATATATAAAAAAGCTTCTAATGGTTCTACTATAGTTAACATAGTATCATCCGCAAACAAACTAACCGTTACTTTTTCTCCTTGTCCTATTCCTTCTATATCTTTATCTTTCCTTATCGCATTCGCTAATAATTCTATCACTAATATAAATAAAATTGGAGATAAAGGGCAAACTTGTCTTGTTCCTCGGCTTAGGTTAAATTGTTCTGTTTTTCCATCATTAACTAATATTGAAGCTTTATTCCCTGCATATAGTTTTGTAATAATATGTTGAAATTTTCCCCCGAATCCCATTTGTTGAACTAAATTTTTCAATGTTGGCCATTCTACTGAATCATTAAATAATTATTTATTAAATAATTTTTCCAATTTCAGAATTAATTTTTAAAAAATATTTTATAAAATTCTGCCTCTAAACCATCCATCCCAGGTGTTTTTCCAACTTTCAAATTCTTTATAAGCTCTTCTATCTCTTCTTTTGTAAATTTTTATCATCCTCCTGGAGTTTATTACCTAAATTTTTCTCAATATAATTTCTAATTTTCTCTTCTGAACTCCCTTTAGTTGTATATAACTTCTCATAAAATTCTTGTATTGCTTTTATCTTATCTTTCATAAAATTACATCTATTTCCTTTTATATATTTAATTATACCTATTTCCATTTTTGTCTTTTTCAATTGAACAGCCATAGCTAACATCTTAGAATTTTTATTAGCATATTCAAAGTATTCTCTGGACCTTTTCCATCTCACTTCCTTGAAATTCTTTTTTTAACGCTAATATCTCATTCAAAATTTTTAAATATCTATTAATAGTATAAATTCTCTAATTCTCTTCTGTTCTATCTCTTCTTCCTTTTGCTTTTTTTGCTTTTTTAATATTGAGGCTTCTTTAATACTTAATCCTCTTATAACTGCCTTCATTGAATCCCATAGTATTCCTTGCTCAGTCTCACCATTGTCATTAATCTGCCATATTTCCTTCCATTCTCTCTTTAGTTTTTCCATTCTCTCTTCATTTCTAAAAATATACATATCCATTTTCCATCTTTTAGCTTCCTTATAATCACATTTAACTTTCATCTGAATACTCATCATTGAATGATCACTAACTTTTATGACTCCAATTTCTACATTTGTAATTTTTGTCAATGCATTATTTGAAGTGAATATATAATCTATTCTCGAATATGTATTGTGTACTTGTGAAAAATATGTAAATGCTTTTTCCTCACCCTTCAATTCTCTCCAAACATCCTTTAAATTAATCTGTTTCATCAATCTGTTTAACATCGTTTTTCTATTTTTCATCTCCTCTAATGTTACAGTTGATTTATCCAACTTCTTCTACCATATTAAAATCTCCTGCTAATATAATAATCCCTTTACTTTCTTTTTCAACCCACTTCACTACATTACTAAAAAACGCACTCTTGTTTTTCATTCGGTGCATACACATTTATTAATGTTATATCCTCACCTCTTAATTTGACCTTGTATCATTAAATATCTTCCTTTATCATCTCTCTTTGTTTTTTTCCATTATAAACCCACATCTTTTAGAAATCAATATTGCTACTCCCCTTGCTTCTGAAGTACCATACGATTTTTCATATTTATCGATCCAATTTAGCTTCAATTCATTAATTCCATCCTTTTTTGATGCGTTTCTTGCAAAAAAATTATATCTGGTCTTTCCTTCCTTAATTGTGCTTCCACTCTTCGTCTTTTTAACACATTACCCAAGCCTCTAACATTCCATGTTACAATTTTTATATGTTTAACCATCTTTAAACTTATTTCTGTCCCAACAAATATTTTTGTCCCACCTTGTGAACTATCTATACTGTTTAACAACTTATTATAACAACAATTAAATATATAAAAAATAAACATAATAACACTGATATAAAGACATATCACAAAATTACATAAACGTATACCCCCTTCCCCCCACCTTAGACCAAACCCCACACTTAGTAATCTTTTATCCCCCATCCTTCAGGCTTCCTCACCCAGGTCCTCGCCGAAAGGACACACCTGTTTCTCCCCATATTTAACCATTTCTGTCCCTCACTGGCTGCTCGACTTTCCTACATAATTTTCCATTTCTATCCACTTCACCTATCAAAAAGACTCCCAAATCTTTTATTCTGCTATATGATACCAACAACTGAAAGGAAACATGGGGGATTTTTCATGCAGTCACACAACATGAAATGAACCCCTCAGATCAGGCTTGTCATAAAATCATATGGCCAACTGAATAGAAGAAAAAACAAATAACAATCCTCTGGAGGAAAATGATGATAGAGGAGTCATCTTTCTGACCTTAGTGTTCCCTTGGGCTCCTTTATGGAACAGAAACCTAACCTCCATCTAACTTGTTGCAGAAGGACCAATACTTTTAAAAAGTCTTGCTGATCATCTAGACACCAACTCCTGTTTTCATCTATTCTTCCCTCCTTTTTATGGACTTTTAAGTTTTCTTGTTGTAATTGATTGACCTTGTTTACAGTTCCTTAGACCTGTTGAACTCAGCACTGTGTGAGGTTTTGTGAAGAAAAGGAAACTGGGTTATTTGCTCTATAGAGAAAAAAATGGATCATCCCTCCAGGCAAATTACAAATCCAGTATTTCAAATTACACAGCCAATATTTATTAGAAATGATACACTCTTACATCTTTAACAAATCCTTGATTTCCAGAATATGTCAAAATAATTAAATAAGAGATAGCCAGTTTGTAGTACTCTGAAGTAGTCAAGGCACCAGTAGTCATGAATTCTAATTCCACCTTAGGCACAAAGCCAGCTGGATGACTTTGGGCCAATCACTCTCTCTCAGCCCTAGGAAGGAAGCAATGGCAAACCACTTCTGAAAATGTTGCTAAGAAAATGGCAGGTACTTCTCCAGGCAGTTGCCAGGAGTCAAGACTGACCCAAAGGCATGCATAAACAAACAAACAAACATCAATTATTCTGTTAGAACAACATAGTGAAATTAAATGTTAGGTGCCTTACCAATCTTTCCAAACTAAATGCAAAACAATTGAGTTAAGCTTAATAATAATGAATTCATTGTTCATAGGACATTGCCCATTCTGTTTTCTTGCCAATAATACGTAAGTGGTTTGTTACTGCTTTCTTTTAGGATATTTTTTCAACTCCCCACTCTGGCCTTTAGCCTTAGTATTTTCTTTTATATATATATACTGTATATCTGTCTGTCTGTCTAAATAAAAAAACAAAGGAAAAGGAAAAGAATATACAAAAGTATAAAAGAACTTTTTTCTTAAAAAAGCACATTCTAAGTGTCTTAGTTTTGCCTTGCTATGTGATATGTTGTATATAATGGAACCATTTCTGCTTGAATTTGGCTAGACTTCTAGCAGATTCTATCAAAAATAACAGAAGAACTTGCAACATTTTTAAAGGAATTATATCCTAGGCAAAAAATTGATAAAAGAAATTTGGAAACATACATTGAACACTCAGAGCCTAAAAAATTTTAAAAACTGAAAAAATTAAAACTAAAAACTCAAGAACATAGACAAATCTTAAGTAAATTAATAGCAATTAATATCAATTCAAGATAATTCATTAAAAATAAAATTAAAATCAGTAAAGCACCAGGCCCAGACAGGCCCCATACTATAAAAAGCTAGAAGAGTATGGTGGTAAAAGGTACCCCTGCACACACATGTGAGCTGCATTCACTACAAAATCTATGAGATGTGAACTGCCTTTACAACTTTGTAATAAAACATTCACAGTAAGCTGATTTGACCCTGAGTATGACAGGGGGAGGAATCAGACAGGAACCAGTGGGTTGGTAAACTACAGACTAGCAGAACCACTATTGAAGATAATGAATGAAATTCAAATAACAAAAAAATGGGAAGAGGCATATATAATGTTAATACACAAAGAAGGGGCGTGGTGGCTCAGCAGGTAAGATGCCAGGCTTGTCAATCGGAAGATCGCAAGTTCGGAGGTTCGAATCCCTAGCCCCGCGTGACGGAGTGAGCTCCCGCACTCGCCCCAGCTCTTGCCAACCTAGCAGTTCGAAAGCATGCAAATGCAAGTAGATGAATAGGTACCACTTCGGTGGGTAGGTAACAGCGTTCTGCGCGCATCATGCGGCGCATCAGTCGGACACGACTGCACAAATGTGTGGGGGGAACCTTTACTTTTTACCTTACACAAAGAAGGGAATGATCTAAAGAAACCTCAATCATATAGACCAGTACTGTATCTTTACTAAATGTCAATGACAAGATATTTACTACTATACTAGCTGAATGTATGAGTGAAATCACACATACATATTGGACAGGTTGCATTCTAAAAAGGAAAATGAAAGATAATATCAAATTTATTATAAATGCACTAGAATTCATCAATATTAAGAAAAGGAAGGCAGCTGTAATATTTCTAGACATGGAAAAAAACTTTGACAATTTGGAATGGACTTTTTTTATTGGAGGTCTTAAACAAAATGAATCCTGGAGAAGAATTCAAAACAGCATATCAGCATATATTCAAGACAGCATATATCAACAGCAGTCAGCAAATGTTACAGTGAATGGATTTTCATTGCTTTTCTGGATACAAAATCAATGAAAAGAAAACAAAGATAAAAGCAACACGCTTCACTTTTGAGGAAGAAAAATTTGTGAAAAAAGAGACTGGCTGCGAGTTAACAAAAGATCCAGTGAAATATTTAGGATTTTATTTGACAAAATGCAACAAAGATATTATTTCAAAACAATTACAATAAACTATGGAAAGAAATAAAGCAAGACCTTGAAAGGTGGAGAAGCTTAAAACTTTGCTGGTTAGGATTCATGGTGACAATAAAAATGACTGTACATACAAACTTATTTGAAATGGTACCAATTCAAATTCCAGGCAAAAAAATTGCAGGATTGGCAAAGAATAATCAATAGATTTCTATGGAATGGGAAAAAACCAAGAGGAAAATTAAAAATTTTGCAAGGGTGGTGGATTAACTTTTCTCAATCTCAGATTATATTATAGAGCAAGCTGCCTATCATGGATAACAGAATGTATAGTTGCTGCACATCTATATGCAACTATAGAGGGAGCAGGCTTAGCCAATGGGCTGCACAGATATTTATGGTATAAGGAAACAAAAGAAGACAAGAATCTAAAGGGACATATTTATTTATTTTATTCATTTATTTGCAGGACTTATATGGCCGCCTATCTCATACAATGGCGGCTCACAACAATCCATAAGATCATGGTTAAAAACAAAAGTACTCTTCCCCCCAGGTGCCAGACCAAACATCCTCGCAGCTCAACCCTCATCCTAGCCGAATGCTTGGGGAAGAGCCAGGTCTTCATAGCCCTCCGGAAGGCTAAAAGGGTAATGATCTCTCTGATCTCAGATGGGAGGCCATTCCAAAGGGCTGGGGTGGCCACCAGGTGGCAACATTTAAGGGAGGGGACCTGGAGCGCACCCACCTTATCTAACCCAGTGGGATAGGCAGATACCTTCAGGGAGAGGCGGTCCCACAAATATTGTAAGAGAAAATCTGTTAAAAATTAGGAATTCCTTAAAAGCAAGGATAAGTCCAACAATTTCACCACTAGAGTCTCCATCAAATGCTTTTTAATTCAAAGACAGTAAGAAAGAACTGATTACATATGCCAGCATGATGCATCTGGAAATCTACCATAGTTAATATATTTGCAAATAACTGGAAAAATAAAAAGCAATCTCAAAGGAAGGACCCTGAAAGAGATGACAGAATTTTAAATACTTATACAAAATTAAGATTATTTATCAGGACGTATTTACAAATTGGTACTTAAATATGATATGGGGACAGAACAAATAAAAAAAACTGTATGATAAAATGTATGCGATATTTCAGAGTAATAACAGCAAAGGATCAAGTGGCAAGATTTATGGAAAACTCAATAAAATTTACACCAACCTACACTCTTGAGAGAAATTTGGGACAAAATATTTTACAGATGTATCATGAATTAATGTTTAGATGTACCACTGAATTAAACAATTAATTTAATTAAATTAAAACCACAAATATTTTTATTAGGCATGATCCCATAGAACATAAATGAAAGGTATCAAATTTTTTTAAGATATATGCTGACAGCAGCAAGAATTAATCTGACACAACATTGGAAAAGAGAAACCGTGTTGCCAATACAGGATTGGGAGACCAATAATTGAAAAAACTGACTGTATACATTCACAGCCTTCGTATTTTCTGATGATCTCCCATCAAGTACTAGCCAGGTGCAATCCTTAGTTTTTCAAGATGAACCAAATTCAACTCTCTTAACTGAGCCTAATAACACTAAAATGTACTAAAAAGAGTTACTATTCAGCAAATAAATATTTCTCATTCTCAATAAATTTAAGTATTGGGCAGCCATACTTCAATATCATATCTTGCCACAGAGTTTTTGTTGTTTATTCGTTCAGTCGCTTCCGACTCTTCGTGACTTCATGGACCAGCCCACGCCAGAGCTTCGTGTCGGCCGTCACCATCCCCAGCTTCGTTCAGTCGCTTCCGACTCTTCGTGACTTCATGGACCAGCCCACGCCAGAGCTTCGTGTCGGCCGTCACCATCCCCAGCTCCCCCATGGTTGAGTCCTTCATGGGGGAGCTGGGGATGGTGATGGCCGACACGAAGCTCTGGCGTGGGCTGGTCCATGAAGTCACGAAGAGTCGGAAGCGACTGAACGAATAAACAACAAAAACTCTGTGGCAAGATATGATATTGAAGTATGGCTGCCCAATACTTAAATTTATTGAGAATGAGAAATATTTATTTGCTACAGAGTAACCTTTTTGTATTCATTTATTCCATTCCATTCCAAATCAACTTACTTGTCTCTCATATAATTGTGTCCTATCTGACCAGATATATCTTCAATAGCTGAAAGTACGTGATCAAAGGCCTGTGAAATAAAGAATGTAACTTCATTAGATAATTAGAGAAAGTAATGTAAAACACTTTAAATGCAGATAGAGCCATGAAGAAATCAATTATCCTCAGAATAATTGGAATATTTTGTCTCAGTAGCTCACTATCTAGCCCAAATTTCCAGCTTTAAAAGATCCAATCTCTAGACCATTATGTGACTCAATATGGAAGATTAAATATTCAGGCACTATTATGGTCAATGGTTTTGTGAAAAAGAAGACTGTTTCACCTGTTATGGTATATCCAGTAAAAACACTACTATGATTACCATTTTAGATGCAGTGCTATCAATAAAGACCAAGTAGCCATTTATTTATAGAAGAACCTTCCCAGTTTATTTTGAACTTACTTTATTCTATCACCTTGGAGCAGTAATTAGCTAAATCTAGAATTTTAATGTAACTGTTTTTAGGTAATGGAATTTCTAGTAATAGCAGGGCAGGAGTTTGTATTCTTTCAGGCTCAGGCCTTATTTAATGCAAAATGAAATTACTATTTTTCCTTTTGTATGTAGTTTATAGTCTTTTACACAAACACTCTGCCAATATATATAGTTCATCTTTGTAACCGTACACTAGGTATTGACAGTACAGCAGCCCTGAGGGTGAAAATGCATTATATGTGACTACTTTGCTGAAAGGAAATAAAATGTATATATAGTGCATTCGGAAAGTATTCAGACCCCCTTCACTTTTTTCAATTTTGTTATGTTGCAGCCTGATACTACAATCGTTCAAATTCATGTTTTGTCACATTAATCTACACTCAGTAACCCATAATGACAAAGTGAAAACAGAATTTCAGAAGTGTCTGTAAATTTATCAAAAAGGAGAAACTGAAAGACCACAGGTACGTAAGTATTCAGACCCTTTACTCAGTACTTTGTTGAAGCACCTTTGGCAGCAATTACAGCCTCGAGTCTTTTTCGGTATGACGCGACAAGCTTTGCACACCTGGATTGGGGGATTTTCTGCCATTCTTCTTTGCAAATCCTCTCAAGTTCAATCAGGTTGGATGGGGACCGTTGGTGGACAGCCATTTTCAGGTCTCTCCAGAGATGTTCAATAGGGTTCAAGTCAGGGCTCTGGCTGGGCCACTCTAGGACATTCACAGAGTTGTCCCTAAGCCATTCCTGTGTTGTCTTGGCTGTGCGCTTAGGATTGTTGTGATGTTGGAAGGTGAACCTTCAGCCCAGTCTGAGGTCCTGAGCGCTGTGGGACAGGTTTTCATTGAGGATATCTCTGTACTCTGCTCCATTCAGCTTTCCTGCAACCTTGACCAGTCTCCCAGTCCCTGCTGCTGAAAAACACCCCCACAGCATGATGCTGCCACCACCACGCTTCACTGTTGGGATGGTATTGGGCAGGTGATGAGCGGTGCCTGGTTTTCTCCAGACATAACATTTAGAATTGAGGCCAAACAGTTCAATCTTGGTTTCATCAGACCAGAGAATCTTGTTCCTCACAGTCTGAGAGTCCTTCGGGTGCTTTTTTGCAAACTCCAAGCGGGCTTTCATGTGTTTTGCACTGAGGAGAGGCTTCCGTCTAGCCACTCTGCCATAAAGCCCAGATCGGTGGAGGCAGCGATGGAGGCAGACAGTGATGGCTGTCCTTCTGGAACGTTGTCCCATCTCCTCACAGGCTCTCTGGAACTCAGTCAGAGTGACCATCGGGTTCTTGGTCACCTGTCTTACTAAGGCTCTTCTCCCCCGATTGCTCAGTTTGGCTGGGCAACCAGCCCTTGGAAGGGTCCTGGTTGTGCCAAACTCCTTCCATTTGAGAATTATGGAGGCCACTGTGCTCTTGGGAACCTTCGGTGCAGCAGAAATTTATTTGTAGCCGTCCCCAGATCTGTGCCTTGAAATAATCCTGTCTCTGAGCTCTGCAGGCATTTCCTTTGACCTCACGGCTTTTGCTCTGATTCAGTATGCATTGTCCACTGTGAGGCCTTCTATAGAGAGGTGTGTGCCTTTCCAAATGATGTCCAATCAATTTAATTTACCACAGGTGGACTCCAATCAAGGTGTAGGAACAGCTCAGCAACAATCAAGAGAAATGGGAGGCGTCTGAGCTAAATTTCAAGTGTTGTTGCAAAGGGTCTGAATACTTACATACATGTGGTATTTCAGTTTCTCCTTTTTGATAAATTTACAGACACTTCTGAAATTCTGTTTTTACTTTGTCATTATGGGGTACTGAGTGTAGATTAATGTGACAAAACATGAATTTGAACGATTATAGTATCAGGCTGCAACATAACAAAATTGAAAAAAGTGAAGGGGGTCTGAATACTTTCCGAATGCACTGTAGGTAGTCTTTGCTTACTGACTGCCTCTTTTAGTGACTGTTCAAAGTTACAATGTTGTAAAAAAACAGCTTTGTAACCAATCCTTGCATTTATGACCATTGTAGCATCCTGCGGTCACGTGATCACCATTCACATGCTTCACAACTGGCTTCTGACAAGCAGAGTTAATGGAGAACACAGAAGTAAAATCGCAAGTCGCAGTCATGTGATGTCTCACTTAACGACATGGTGATTTGCTTAACAACCGAATGGGAAGTGACACTGTAAGCCCATCATGGTCACGTGATTTTCCACTTTGCAACGGAGTTGCCAGTCCCAATTGTGGTTACTAAGTGAGGACTACCTGTAATATATCCACAGAGAGTTAGTATGGTATAAAACTTAAGGTATTTTGGACTGGCACTACGGAACCCAGATTCTAGACCACCCTCAGCCACAAAGTTCACTACTGGGTGGCTTACTCTCAGTTCAACCTATCTCACAGGATTTTGGTTGTTGTAATGGGGAAAATTACAAAATAAGGGGCGTGGTGGCTCAGCGGGTAAGACGCCAGGCTTGTTGATCGGAAGATTGCAAGTTCGGAGGTTCAAATCCCTAGCCCTGCGTGCGGAGTGAGCTCCTGCACTAGCCCCAGCTCTTGCCAACCTAGCAATTCGAAAGCATGCAAATGCAAATAGATGAATAGGTACCACTTTGGTGGGTAGGTAACAGCGTTCCGCGCGTGTCATGCGGCCACATGACTGCGGAAGCGTCTTCGGACAACGCTGGCTCTTCGGCTAACAAACGGAGATTAGCACCGCCCCCTAGAGTCAGACACGACTGCACAAATGTGCAGGGGGAACCTTTATCTTTACTAATGGGGAAAATGGGAAATGATAGTGCTATGTATGCCATTTTGAGCTCCTAAACAAAAGGTGAGATATACATTAATAATAACCAACCACCTGAACCCCAAATTACTTTTGGGGGAAGTTGGTAGGGCTTCAGCTACAGAGAATCATAGAAGAAATGGATTTTCTGAACTCTTTCCAATCTGGATTCAGACCCTGGTTGCCCTGCTAGATATTAGGACCTGTGTGTCCCTTCTGATCCTATTAGACCTCTCATTAGCTATGGTATCCTGTAGTGGGATTTGCTCCATTCCTTTCTGAGCGGCTGGTTCTAGTTGATGTGCAGGGTGGGAGGAATGGTCATAACCATGTAGGATACCAGAAGGATTATGTCTCTCCCCCATTCTATTATATGCCAGGCAATACTGGGGATGCTGTTGAAGTCCTGACTCAGTGCCTGGAGACTGTGAGAGCCTAGATGGGTCAAAACAAGCTGAAATGAAATCCCTGCAAGATGAATGTACCATTTGTTGGTGAGCAATCCAGCTCAATTCTAGTTCCAACACTGGCTCTGGTTGTGGTTACACACCTCTCCTAAAGAAGCAGGTCTGTGATTTGAGGGACTTCTTGGACTTGTGGTGCCTGCTAGAGCAAAGGTAAAGGTCATGGCCAAAAGGGCATTTCTTTAGCTTCAGCTGCTGCATCAAGTGAAGCTTTGCTGCATCGAGTCAAGCTGTCACCTGATGACAGTGACTCATGCCCTGATCTCCTCACAGTTAATCTACTGCATCACACTCAATGCCTTTGAAGATGACTCAGAAGCTAAAATTGGGCTAAAATGCAGAAGCCCACGTTTTGTGGTAGCAGATTTAGCAGTGTTAAACTAATGCTACTGCTGTGGTATTTTCTTCTGGGTCTAATTCAGAGTGTCTCTGTTGGGAAATTTCAACGTTCCTATATATTTCTTTAAGAAGGGGATGCTGTGCATCCCCACCCCATGTGAGGTGAAGGGAGCATGGACCTGTGATGCTTCTTCACAATGGCTGCCTCCAATCACTGGTTTGTCTTCAGTGGTACACAGGGTACCTAATTTTCTTCTCTTCATGAAGGAACTTAAAGACCTTTTAATTTTGCAGTATGTTTGGGTGCTAATGGTGACAGAGCTGCTTCCAGTTTGTTTTTAAACTGTGGTATTATTTGTAATTTTCTTTAGTGTTTTATTTATTGTAAGCCTGAGTGCTGTGAAGTAGAAGGTGTAAATATTTTTGTATGCATGAATGTATGGATAAATAAAAAAGACATCCAGCTTTATCTTTCCTTTTCATTTAATTCAGGTAATGTAACAGATTTTGTGAATAGGTGTCTAAAAACAGCAATGGATTGGATGACAGACAATTACAGGTAGTTCTCAAGTTACGACTACAATTGGGACTGGGATTGCTGTCACTAAGCGATGTGGTTGTAAAGCAGTCCTGGTTGTCGTTGTAACCCAAGACGCACGGGTCGTTAAGCAGGAAGTGGCAGGAGTTCCAAGTAAGGAGTGCAGGGGTGCTGCAGAGGGATGGGGAAGGCCCTGGGAGGCTTGGCGCAGGCTGCGTGCAAGTCGGGGAGGGAGTGCTTGGTGTGACGTGAGCTCAGAAAGTCCGAGGAATGAGGGTGCAGAGTGTATGTGATCACAGAGAGGCCAGGGAAAGGGGGCACGGGGTGCGTGCATGCATGCGTGTGATTGCAAGGAGGTTGTGAAAAGAGGGTGCAGGATGCATACGTGAGTGCAAGCAAAGGAAGGCTGGGAAAAGATGGCACGGGCTGTGTGCAAGAGAAGGGGGAGAAGGAGGGCGCGGGATGTGCAAGCAAAGAAAGGCTGGGGGAGACTTACCCCAGCGACTTGTGACCTTCCTTGCCGGCTTCCCATTGACTTTGCTTGGGGGAAGCTGGCAGGGAAGGTCACAAATGGTGATCACGTGACAGAGGGACACTGCAACTGGTCGTAAGTGCGAGCTGGTTGCCATGCACCTGAATTTTGTTCACGTGACCGCGGGGGTACTGCAATGGCCTGAACTTCGAGTACCATTTGTAAGTCCCTTCTGGTTGTAACTCGAGGACTACCTGTAATTCAAGATCAACCCTGATGTTACTGATAGTTTATATGTCTAGCTCAGGGCTTTCCAAAGTTTTCCCACGGCAACACACCAACCGCTGTTGGTGTGTTGCCGTGGGAAAACCCGGAAGTGCCGCCGTTGCGGCAGCGCGCAAAAACCCGGAAGCGCTGCTGCCCCTTTCGGGTTTTTGCACGCTGCCGTTGGTGTGTCGCTGCGGGAAAACCTGGAAGCACTGATGATGATCAGCGCTTCCAGGTTGTGTGGCGACACACCAGACTGTGTGCGGCGACACAGTTTTGTGTCGCCACACACAGTTTGGAAAGCTCTGGTCTAGCTGAATCCATTACTGTCATTAGACACACACGTGTCATTGCCTTCTTATGAGATGAGATTTTTTTGACTTCTGAGATTTTCTGATAGTTTCCTGTCCAAAAACTTAGTCTGGTTTTGCTTAGGTTTTTCAACAGTAACTCAACTTGCTAGAAGATGCAACTTGCAGGTTGCATTGCAATGTTCATGTGTATGCACATATTTTAAGCAAAATGCAATGTGCAGCTGGCTTTTTTACAACCAATGTCTTCAACTGTTAGGAAAAAAATAATTTATAATACTTTATTAAGTAGTTTTAAAACTTTATAAACATTTACATTTTATTTGGGGGGATACCAACATAATATTTTCAGGCTTAAGTGTACTTATGGACACCTCTTTTCATGTTGATTAGGTTCTCTGCATTATTGCTTTTAAATTAGGCCAATTACGGGGGGTTTAGCATGCTGCAAGGTGAAGTCCAATGCCATTTTTATTGTCAGCAAGCTTTTGAAGAATGACCCAGTTCCACTCTATCCAGAAAATAAAAAGTAGATGTGGTATTCTAGGCAATGTTAAAGGGTGAGGAGAATTAAGAGATTGTGATGTGGGGAATTTTTGCCTGTTTATTTTAATATACTTTAAGTTGGTTTTATTTGTATCTATAGTCTTATAAAAATCCTGTTTTTACTCTTTGACAAATTTATTCCTGTCCTTTAAAAACAGGATGATCAAGGAATGTGACTAGAGGAGATAAGGAGCTAATAGTTATTCTAAATGTCGTCACGTGACTGCATCAGTTAGCGATGGCAATCTCGACAATCCCCCTCGCTGTCGTTAAGCAAATTTCACTGGTTGTTAGCCATCCCAATCCAAACCATTCCGGGCTTGGTCCCTCCAAGTCCCGAACCTCAGTAAGGGACTGCTTTCAACTCGCCCCCCCAACCAACTATCCCCCCCATCTCTGCCCTTTTGGCCGCCCTGCACCCTGCCTTGCAGGGCGGCAAGCAACCACAGAACTGTGCGGCTCAGGGGCTGCTTGGTGCTCTGCAGCTCTGGGGCTGCAAGCCTGAGCTGCAGCGCAGCGCGAAGCTGCAGACACCCCGGAAGCCTCAGCTGCTCTAGCAAGCATTCATTCGCCCTGCTGCCTTCTCCCCCAGTTCCCTGCACCAACCTTTCACCTTTTGTGCCCAGCTGCCATGGCCAAAGCAGAAGCGCCTTGCTGAGTTTGCTGTCTCCTTTTCGGACCCAGCTTCTCTGGCAAACGTTTCCTACATGTAACTGAGCCTTCAGAAAACTTTTCCAAAGGTTTTCCGAAGACAGTGCAGCTTTCCGAAGGCTCAGAGAGCCACGTGTAGGAAACACTTGGCGGAGAAGCTGGGTCCGAAAAGGAGACAGCAAAGGCAGCGAGGCGCTTCTGCTTCTCCTTCGGCGGCTGGGCACAAAAGGTTGGTGAGGGGAACTGGGAGAGGAGGCAGCAGGGCAAACAAATGCTTGCTGGCACATGCTAGAGTGGCTGAGGCTTCCAGGGGCATCTGCGGCTTTGCGCTGAAGCTTAGGGGCTTCTTGCAGCCCCAGAGCTGCGGAGCACCAAGAAGCCCCTGAGCCGCAGTGTGGCAAGCAGCTCCAGAACTGCACAGCTCTTTAGTGCTGAAAGTTGAATTCTGCATTCACTATAATAGGCCTCCTAGGAATTGCTAACATGAGGCCTCTCTATGAAGTTGCACGAAACTAGACGAGTCTCCTAGACTGGATTTAGATGTCAATACTGAACTCTCATGGGATTGAGACAAGGCAGGGTGCAGGGTGGCCAAAAGGGCAGAGATGGAGGGCGAGATAGGCGGGTGGGGGGAGTTGAAGTGCCCCTGTGGTCATCAGTGTGGGCGGGCTGCCAAGCACCCAAATTTTGATCACATGACCGTGGGGGCACTTCAATGGTCATAACTTTGGGCACGGGTCATAAGTGCCTTCGTTCAATACCACCATAACTTTGAATGGTCACTGAACAAATGATCGTAAGTCGAGGACTACCCATAGTATTAAAAATGTTTAGAAAGATCTAATACTAATTCGACTTGTATCCACTAAATTATTTCAGTTTCTAATAATATGGATAAATAGACTTAACTGAAAAATATCAAAGCAGCGTTTCAGATTTTGAATACCTAAGTCTCCATCTCAGAATCAGAGTTGGCAGGTGCTAGTTAGGCCATCAAATGCAACTCTCCACTTAGTTCAGGAATCCAGATGAAAGCATTCCCAACAGATGGCTGCTTCCTTTTGTTTAGATTGTATTATTTATCCAATCCAAAGTGTTTTTGTAATTATGCATTAGGTATACGGAAAAACAGATTCATTCCTTCTCCATATTGGCAGAGAAACAGAATGTTCTGGAATTTACTGGAACTACAGTAACTGCAGTTAGAAATTTTTTTCCAGATCTTCCTTCTTTTTAATCTATATAAAGTGGGGGGTGGGTGGGTATAACTATGTTTTTCAAATTGGTAGCAATCTTTTCTAATAGTTACTCCTTAAGAACCTACCTGGAATAATGTAACTGATATGAAATGAAATTATTCTGATAACAAAGTTCTAAGAAATTTCCATTTCTTTCTAACAATTGTGCTAAAGAGGTTTAGAGCCTCATCAATTTGCCTCTGATAAAAGGGTGTTTTATGTTTACACCAGTGGGCAAACCTCCCATTATTTTATGTTTCCTTCACACAAGAATACAGTGAGAAATATACACTAATCTATTGCAATTTCAGGGGAAAAAACCCTCACATCAATTATACTATCTAGTTTGACAGTTATGTCTGAGGCAGACATAACATATGTCTATCTCCATATTGCAAAGGAACAAGAAGCATAGGAATTCCTCAGCATTTTGAACATGAATATGAGAAGGGGCGTGGTGGCTCAGCGGGTAAGACACCAGGCTTGTCGATCGGAAGATCGCAAGTTCGGAGGTTCGAATCCCTAGCCCTGCGTGCGGAGTGAGCTCCCGTACTAGCTCCAGCTCTTGCCAACCTAGCAATTCGAAAGCATGCAAATGCAAGTAGGTTAATAGGTACCACTTCGGTGGGATGGTAACAGCGTTCCGCACGCGTCATGCGGCCACATGACCGTGGAAGCGTCTTCAGACAACGCTGGCTCTTCAGCTAACAAACAGAGATGAGCACCGGCCCCTAGAGTCGGACACGACTGCACAAATGTGCGGGGGGAATCTTTACCTTTACCTTATGAGATTGGAAGGCACATGATGGTACTACAGTATTATTTAAAAGTAGCTGGTGGCAGATTCTAGCTCCTTAATCTGTATTTCTTTAGAATATGAATTAGCTTACCCTGCCATGGAGCTTCTCGTTCAGTTTGGGTTCTCTGTGTTCACTTTTTTTCACTTTCAGCCACTGCACTAAAGGCTTGATTGTTAAACCCTTTGAAGGAAAATTGACAAATTACCTCAATTTTAATTAAAAGAAACAACATTACACATTATAGATGCAAAAAAGAAAGAACAAAACATCCCATATCACTGAATGAAGATACTGATTTTAGATATTTCTTTCATACATCATTAAAGTGACTATGGTTAGGAAATAAATACATCCTGAGGCCTGACTGATAGATGATTCTATTTTCTCCAACACACTTATACTCTGCCTGCTCCAACAAAGTTAATATTTTGTCCCTATACAATTATAGTAAATAAACATCTTCATTTATCTCTTTTTGGTAATTTCAAACAAGATAAAAGAAATCCCAAGAGTGGAGATGTACCTTCACTCCAGCTGATGATGGGATATTCTTGCTAGAGTTTCTGTTAGGTGTTTTGCTCTACAATAATCTTATAGCCATTTCCTGTTCAATGTGAATGGTATAGTGTCACATCTATATAACCCATCTCCTACAGTATTTTGGAAACATTTTTAATGAGAGTTCTATATATTTCCTTGTTGGCAAAACATTTTTCATATATTTGTAGAACATATATATTGTATTGCAGACTAACATTGGTCTTCATAAAATTTGCTACAAGAATATTGTAGTTTTTCTAACTAAAATCAATGGTTCATTATCATTGAAATTACTGCTCAGAACCTAAATACTATAAAAACTGTGTTAAAGATTCCTGAATAGCAATTTTCCTATGGAAATAGTAATTTGCATTGAAAATAAATGTGTATCCTTATGCCTGACATAGAAATTTTAATTTTTATGTAGAGGAAATTGTAATTTGACTTACATGGTGTCATGTGAAAATGTAAAATACGATCTCTTGATTTAAAATAGGAAGATAGTCTTAGTTCATCGTCTTTAATGACCAGCTTTTCCCCCCAAATACTTTTTCTTTAAAATGGAAAGGTTATCTTCTGCTTTGGCAGTACAGAGCCTACTTTTAGGAACTATTTTGAATAAATCACTGGTTCTTGTCATAAAAAAGCATGAGAGAAAAGTTTTAGAAGGATGTATCTCAAAAGCCCTTTATTTCTTACTCATTTGCTGTTTTTCTGTAAAAATTCATATAATATGAATTATTATAAAATTCAACCTGTTTTTAGGTTATATAATATAACCTGTTTTTTATTACCGAGACAGAAAATGTACAGCCATATTTTATTCCTGAGGCAGAAAACAGCATTCAAAGGGATCTTTTAAGTATATTAGGCTAAAGATTACAAAAAGACAGGAGCAATGCATGTGTACAACCTCTCACCCTCTATAACAAGGCCCTTTATTTTTTCCTTCTAAGAAAAAACTGAATTGAATACCTGGAATATTACAGTGAAAAATACAACTATGATAGTTGTGCTGACAAACAGGTTTTTATCTTGGACTTTGTTTTCATCCAAAAGTACGACTAAAGCAAAGGCAACAGCACCACGGAGGCCACCATATGACATTACTACTTGGTCTATTATTCCCAGCTGGACCATTCGGTAGTGATTTAGAATCCAAGTCTGTAGAATTACACCTGCTTAAACAAATGTATCAAAGTAACAAAAACAACATCAGAGTAACACACATTTAGTTGGGAATTAGGGCAGATGTGATCCCCAAAAGATCATAATACAAAATTATTGCCAGAACACAAAGTAATACCTCTTTACCATTTGCTTATCCTAACTGACACTACAGAGTTGTTTTCATCTGCATTAAACAATCTATTACACTTAATAGAATTAGCTAGATCATCCAAATCAATGGCAAAGAGACAACTTCTTTAAATTACAGCAGCTAATTTACAGGTTGTTAACTGTTCCCCACTGTAAATTCCAATACTGCTTTCACCATCAGTATGATTAAAATTAATCAGCATAGTAATAAAATAGGTGCTTTGAAATTTTTCTGATACTGACTAAAAGTATTATAAAGTCTTCTATATTTAATATACTGGGTCTGTACACTACAGCCACAGAGTTTTAGAAGTTACTCTTCAGCAGCTTAACTCTAGAGTAGACAGAGGTCAGCTTGGCCTTCAACTGCTTACATAAAAGATGAGATGTACAGAAAACCACAGCAACTACTTTTGAACCATTACCACCAAACCCCAAATTAGGTACAATGTTAATTCCATCTGTTTTGCAAGCAACTTCATTCTCTAAGGCAGAGCTTTCCAAACTTTTCATGCTGGTGACACACTTTTTAGACATGCATCATTTCATGACACACTCTTACAGCAGGGCACAAGGCAGGCACTAGGACTTGCGCAGAATCACAGCAGGTTTGGAGGCAGCAAGGCAGAAGGCAGGCACTAGGACCTGCAGGGAATCCTGGCAGGGCCTGGAGGTAGCAGCAGTTGTGACACACCCAGACACTGCAGCCGACACACTAACGTGTCCCGACACACAGTTTGGAAAGCTCTGCTCTAAGGAACAGAGAGAAAATGCATCAGTGCTGTGAGAATGGTGAATTCAATATCTTCATGCTGCAAATGAGCAAGCTGCATTGCTATTTTCTTATCCAGATCTCTTAAATAATAAAAAAAATGCAATATTTGAAATCAGTTACACAGAAAATAAAGTCATTGTGGAAGAATGAACTCACCACCTGGAATGAGCAGGCATTTTTTCCCTCTTGGGTTCCAGAGTTTCAGTGCTGCCTGGGAAGGAGGGTTAAAACAGCCCCACACTCTCCTTAATTGGAGAGTTTGCTTTATAAAAACGGAACTGAAAGGAAGCATGTGCGTGGATGTGTTAGGAGAGGAATTACGCCGGGAAGACAGCAGAGGCTCGGGAACGAAAAGACTCCAGCCCCCTCACTCCAAGCTGGACTAGCATCTCGACAAGTCATAATTTTTCAGAGCGCTGAAGACCTGGCTAGCTTTTCCCTGTTTGCGGTGGTCTATAGATAAGATAAGACCACTGGAATTTCTCTCTGGAGAGGGGAGAATTGGAAGATTGATCACAGGGTCGTTGGAATTGCCTCCCCCGCTTTTTCTGTTGTTTTTCCACCACGGAGAAAGTGAGAGGCTGGAAGCAGTGAGGACGACTGGAGAATACTTCAAGCTCTTACAGGGAATCGTAAGTTACAGCTAAAGCCGGCTTTTAGATTACTTTTTTTAAATTTTTTTTTAGAATAGATTGTTTTATCATCTAAGGTCTATCTCTGGACTTTGCACAAAATGTTGGCAAATTTTGTGCTTTCTTTGCTATAATAACTACGGTGGAAATATGATGGATTTTATATTGGAAGCATAGTGAAACGTCTGCATTTTTTTCTTTTTACCTTTCTATTTTTTTTAGAGTGGATTTTGTCTCACTTGGAAGTATAAGAGTTTTTTTAAAAAAATATCTTTTGAATACATTTTGTTGGACTAACTATTGATGAATTTGCCTATTTTCTTTTTTTTCTTTTTATACTGGTTGATATTCATCCTTTCCCTTTTTTTATAAACTGTTTGAAATACTGTTTTCTCCCTTAATTTGGGATTATTGGAATTTTTCATCTTTTATTTTAAATTTTTTTTACTTAATAGACAGACCCTGCTGGTAACTTTCCATCCAAATAGATCAGCTGACTTCTCACTCCCTGGGAAAAGTGTTTGTTTTGACTAGAATGGCTGGCTATGGCAGCCTGAAAGAAGAAGGAGGGGGTGGGGGAGAATGGCATTTTCAACAGCACTTCAAGATTTTAAAAAAGAATTTTGTGAAACTCTTTCAGAAATTAAGAAATCACTGGAACTTTTATTGATAGATTTGCAGGGTCAGGAACAAAAGGAACAAAAGATAGATTTAGAAATGGAAGAGAATTCTTTTGAGATAGTGGAGAAACAGGAAAAGAGGATTTTAAACACATTGGTTCAGAAGAAGATTTTGATATTCTACATGAGATGGTCAACAAAACAGGCTACACATTACAATCTGGGTACAAACACATTGTGGCAGTTGAGACAGGAAGATTTTAACATGCAAATAGATAGCTATTGTGAAATACTGGGAAAGGTTAAGAAAAATATTCTGATATTCTACATGAGATACAGAACAAAACAGGTTGCATATTGTGATCTTGGCATAACCTGAATAGGAGATTTAGTATGATGTGGGACATAAGGTTAAGGGAATCATGGATTTTGATTGGACATAGAGTAAAGTTGATATGAGAAACTGTATGGATATATAAAAATGTGATATTTTAATTGTAGGATATGGGATTGTGAAATTAGTGATATAAATATAAGTTGATGTTATAGACTACTTTTTTATGGAGATGCATGTATGAGAAGATATACCATCGGGATGGGATGATGAGTTGGAATTAGAACTAATGTTATTACAGGATGACATATTTTTATAATTATATGTATGAATATTATGAGAATTGTTGTTAGGTTATGTATTAGTGGAATATGTAGTTACAAAAATCTGTTAATTAGGTAAATATGAAGGAAGAAGTAGAATATGGTATAATTGTAGTTTAAATATAGATTATGATTAAATTAATGTTATTTTTATGGATATATATGAATAGAATATATTGTATTTTATTAGAATTAAAATAAGGCCTTTACTTGTTATACATATGATTTAAGACCAATTGGATTATTTTCTTGACTTCACTTTTTCTTTACTTTTTTCTTACTTTGAATTTCTATCTTTATTTCCTGCTTTAACTTTTAATATGTATTTTAAAACTCAATAAAATTTATAAAAAGAAAAGAAAAGAAAAGACTCCAGCCCCTCAGCAGTCCTCTTCATTCAGCAAGAGAAAAACGTCAATTCTTGGAGCTGCAAGACTGCTGAGAGGCAGAGCTGAGAAACGAGGGAGGAAGAGAGCCCGGCAGAGTCTGAAAACCCAAGCAAGCCTGCAACCCGAACCAAGCCCCCCAGCCTGCAGGAGCTCAGGGGCAGCGCTCTACAAACCTGCTGCTCCAGAAACAGAGGACGGGGGTGGGGGGTGAGAAAAGCCCATTCGCAAGTCTATAAAGGAGTGAAAGGGTTTTCACATGCAAATGGACTGAGACTGGCTGCAACAGCTGAAGACCTGGGGGAAAGGGAAAGATTTAAAAAGCTGAGAGCTAAGAAACCGTTAAGATAAGAAAAAACCATAGTTACACACATAGGAATAAGAACATAGAAATAAAACATAGAGATAGAAATGTATACATTAAATAAGAATAGAAATAGATAGAAAATAGTGTAATTAAATTATATATTGATTATATTTATTAAGTTTTATTGTTCAGTTTATATGAATATAGATGTATAAAATCATTGTTTGATAGAACCAGATAGTGAGCTATGCTTGTCCCGTTCATGAACTCACTAGAGTATTCACATTGCTGTTATGCAATAATTGAGGATCAACAACAGATAACAATTGGAACAGATAACAATTGGAACAGATAACAGTTGGAACTAGAGAGAACGTAACAGATACGTGGGTGCAAGGAGAATATGGAATAAGGGAGAACGTACTGAACAAAAATTGCAAGGTCGGAACAAACGCTCAACTGGCTGTGACGTATACAGTTTTGACACTGGCTGTGACGTATACAGTTTTGACACTGGCTGTGATGTATACAGTTTTGACACTGGCTGTGACGTATACAGTTTTGACACTGGCTGCTGGCTGTGACGTATACAGTTTTGACACTGGCTGTGACGTATACAGTTTTGACACTGACTGTGACGTGAATTTGGATTTAACATCTGCTATAAAAGAAGGATGACCTGCAGTTCAAACTTTGGAGGTGAGAGACTCTCCAACGGGAGCAGGGGACGCCCTGAATGTCTGACTCCCAGCCCATTCTAACTGTCTGGCCAACTGTTAGAAGGGGGATGTAAGTATCTAGTAAGATACTAAGTCCTGTAACTGTTGTGGGAGGTGCGAGACTCCCCACAGGGGGCAGGGGATGCCCTGAATGTCTGACTCCCAGCCCATTCTAACTGTCTGGCCAACTGTTAGAAGGGGGATGTAAGTATCTAGTAAGATACTAAGTCCTGTAACTGTTGTAAGTATCTAGTAAGATACTAAGTCCTGTAACTGTTGTGGGAGGTGTGAGACTCTCCAACGGGAGCAGGGGACGCCCTGAATGTCTGACTCCCAGCCCATTCTAACTGTCTGGCCAACTGTTAGAAGGGGGATGTAAGTATCTAGTAAGATGCTGGTTCTGTAACTGTTGTTAGTATCAATGGGATACTGTTAAGAAAACGTGATAATAAAAAGCAAATAAAAATAAAATAAAAATAAAAGCAAATATCAAAAAATAAAATAGATGAATATATTGAAAAATGTAAACTAGAAAAATTAACAGAAGAAGATAAAGATTTTACAAATAATAACATTACAACACAAGAAATCAAAGATGCAATCAAAAGATTAAAAACAGGGAAAACACCAGGAAATGATGGCTTTATAGCCGAATATTATAAAAAATTTCAAGAACATCTAATTAATCCATTAAAAATTCTATTCAATTCAATACTACAAGGGGCAGATATACCAATATCATGGAAAGAAGCAAATATTGTACTAATACCAAAAGAAAACCAAGACTTAACAGAATGTAAGAATTATAGGCCAATTTCCTTACTAAACAATGATTACAAAATATTTGCCATCATTCTTGCTGAAAGGTTAAAAAAAATATTACAGAAAATTATTAATCAGGATCAAAATGGTTTCTTACCAAACAGACAAATAAAAGAAAATATAAGACATGTGATCAATCTAATTGAATACGCAAACGTTCATAACGAAAAACCAATAATGTTATTATTTCTAGATGCGGAGAAAGCTTTCGATAACGTTAATTGGGAATTTATGTTTAAAGTACTAGAAAATAGAAACTTTGGGGAAAAATTTATAAAAGCAATAAGAGCAATATATAAGACTCAAAAAGCAAGAATAATGGTAAACGAAGAAGAAACCCAAGAATGTACAATAACAAAAGGCACAAGACAAGGCTGTCCCATTTCACCATTATTATTCATATTGGTTCTAGAAGTATTACTGGAAGAAATCAGGAAAGATCAAAATATAGAAGGGATCAAGGTAAAACAGGATAATCATAAACTAAAGGCCTTCGCAGATGATCTAGTAATAACAATACAAAATCCAAGAAATACAATAGAAAAATTAATTTTAAAATTACAAGAATATGGCGATTTATCAGGATTTAAAATTAATATACAGAAAACCAAAATGATAAATTTAAATATGACAAAAGAAGAAAAAAGTCAATTAGAACAAATAACAGGATTTCAAAATGTCAGAAAATTAAAATATTTAGGAATACAATTAACAGATAACAACTTAGATTTGTATAAAAATAACTATGAAAATTTATGGAAAGAAATTAAAAAAGATCTTGAAAAATGGGCAAATTTACAGTTATCATTACTGGGGAGAATTGCTACAATAAAAATGAATATACTACCAAGATTTTTGTATTTGTTCCAAACAATCCCGATTATGATTAAAAACCAAATTTTTATAAAATGGCAAAAAGAAATATCCAAATTTATATGGCAAAAGAAAAAACCTAGAATAAAATTAAAATATTTACAAGACACAAAAGAAAGAGGGGGATTAGCAATGCCAGACCTTAAATTATATTATGAAACATGCGGTCTAATATGGATTAAAGATTGGATAAAACTAGAAAATGAAAAATTACTGAATTTAGAAGGACACGACAATAGATATGGTTGGCACGGTTACATGTGGTATAATAAAAGCAAAATACATAAGGCATTTAATAACCACATAATAAGAAAATCCTTGCTAAATATTTGGAACAAATACAAAAAAACACTATTACCAAATCTTCCACTATGGGTGTCAACCCAAGAGGCATGTACCAGATTAGGGAGTCAAAATAAAAAAGAATATATAAGATATAAAAATTTGTTAAAATTTGAAGGAAATACTCAGAAACTTAAAACAAGGGAAGAACTAGAAAATGAAAATATAATATGTCATTGGTTTACGTATTTCCAATTAAAAGAGCAATATAAAATAGACGAAAAAAATTATCAATTTACAAAAATAGAAAATAATTGGGATAATATATTAGAAAAAGAGGAAGAACATTTAATTTCTAAAATATATAAAACATTACTGGAAATGAAAACCAAGGACATAAAAATTAAAAAATACATGAAGAAATGGGAGGAAAATTTAGGAATTGAAATTACATATGAAGATTGGCAAGAAATCTGGATCAAAAATATAAAATTTACTTTAAGTAATGATTTAAGAGAAAACATGTATAAAATGATTTTTAGATGGTACATGTCTCCTGAGGTGTTATTTAAATCAAAAATGAGTAACTCTATTTTATGTTGGAAATGCAAAAACAAAAGGGGTTCTTTCTACCATGTATGGTGGCTATGTGAAAAAGCAAAAAAATATTGGGTCAAAATACATAAATATGTATGTAAAATATTCGACAAAGAAATAAGAATGAGACCAGAATTATATATATTGGGTAAAATTGAAGACAATATAAATAAAAAACAAAAGGTTTTATTTCAGTATCTAAGTACAGCTGCAAGGATAAAATACGCCCAATACTGGAAACAAGAAAATATTCCAACAAAAGAAGAATGGATTATAAAAGTAATGGATTTAATGCAAACAGACAAATTAACAAATTTAATAAAAGGAAAAGAAATGGGGAAGTACAATGAAACATGGGACCCCTTCATAAAATATATTCAAAAAGAATATAACATTAAATAGAGAACAAATAATAATAATAATAATAATAATAATAATAATAATAATAATAAAAAAGTACAAATAAAGAAGGGGTGAAGGGAAAAAAAAGAGGTATAAGAAGAGAAAAATGTAAATCAAGTATTTACAAGAATTTTTTTTTTGTTAAAAAACTGGAAGAACTTTAATGGAGTATATGTATGTATTATATATTATAAAACAAAGATTTAAACTTAAGATTGAATTTGATACAAATATATAAATAAATAAATAATATAATGTAAGGAACGATACATTGTATTAAATATAATAAAAATAATTATATAAAATCAAATGTAAATATATATACATAAATGTAACCATTGTTATGTGTTATATATGATCATTGTTATGTGTTATATGTTTTGTTTATGTTTTATGTTGAATGTAATAATAAAAAATTATATCTGGAAAAAAAAAAAGAGAATGAGTAAGAATAAAAGGAGAAACAAAAGCAATATCCTTATGGAAGTTTATTACAGACCTTCCGGTCAACCATTAAATATGGATGAAACTGTTACAGGTCAGAAGACTGAACTTTCAAAGAGTGAATATGGAAGATTTAAATTCTCCTCATATGTGCTGGTAATCTAGCATACCATTACATCATGTTTGAAAGAGGGAAGAAGGAGGATCCAGGAAATTACAGACCTGCTGGCCAAGATCCTTGAGCAGATTATTAAACAACATGTTTGTGAACACTTACAGTAGATATGAATATACTGTAGCATTTAATAATACCCAGCATTATTTGTCACAAACAAACTATGGCAGACTAACCTTTTCTTCTTTCTTGACAGAGTTAGCAGCAAAAAAGATTGGGGGAATACCATGGACATAGCATACTGTATCTTGCCCTCAGCAAAGCATTTGATAAAGTCTCTTGTCATTATTAATAAAATAGTAAAATGTGAAAAAAAAAAAAGAAAACGTGATAAGGTGAATGTTAACAGCAACTTGAATAACCTAGTGAGATATGGTTATTGATATTTATTTGATGGTTAACCTAATATAGTATTGTAATAAGCTCTAGAGAATCTTGTAATTTTATTCTATCAATTTATTATTTCCTAATTGTAAATACCTGCTTTGCTTTCTGTCCAAATAACACAAGAATAAAAGAACTATTATTGAACTTTACATGGAGTAAGTTGTACTCATTAAAGTGGATTTTATTTATTTATTTATTTATTTATTTATTTAATTAATTAATTTATATAACCGCCCATCTCCCCCAACGGGGATTTTATGACAATAGTAGAATAAGATAGGAGTTTACTTTTTCTACAATAAAATAGTTTTGTGTGGACAAGACAAATACAGTCTTTGTGTCTGTGTTCTGTACCATATTAAGAAAAATGCTAACAGCCCTATTTAATTAAGAATTGTAACAGAGGTAGAACAAATTATCTTACCAATGATTCTATAGATAGAGATGAAAACCAGCGTCAGGAGTATGAAAGCAGTGTTCCAAGTCCAGATTTTAGGATTAACGGCAGAAATTCCCAGGAACATAAAAATAATCGTTTCTGCACCACTTGCTAACATTTTCATGGAGTATCTCACAGTGGTAGAAGACTGGTCTGAAATATTTGCTTTGACATATTTCTGACAGCAGATACCACAGAATGTTATCCTAGAAAAATACAATGAACATCTTAATCATGTCTCCTTGTGATTCTTTTTCCTAAATTGTCATTTCTATTAAACTAGTATAAGTAATTAAATAAATACGTCTGCTGAATAAAGTGTTTAATTGGCAACCCAGTTAAAAACCCAGTAAAATCAGCTAGTGAGGTGACATGTGGCTGGGTCCAGGCGATTATAAATTCGTCCTTGAGTGAGGGGGTGTTCCTGGCTGCCTTTAAGGAGGTGCTGGTGCACCCCCTCCTCAAGAAACCATCCCTGGACCCTACCATCCTGGGCAATTTTCGCCCAGTCTCCCACCTCCCCTTTCTGGGAAAGGTGGTTGAGAAGGTGGTGGCGTTGCAACTCCAGAGGATTCTGGAGGAAATGGATTATCTGGACCCCTTCCAGTCAGGTTTCAGGCCGGGATATGGGACAGAGACCGCATTGGTCACGCTTATGGATGATCTCTGGAGACAGTGGGATGGAGGGAGTGCGTCCATCCTTGCTCTCTTAGATCTCTCAGCGGCCTTCGATACCGTCAACTATGGTATACTTTTGGGGTGGCTCGAGGAGTTGGGGGTGGGCAGCGTGGTTTTGCGCTGGTTCGCCTCCTTCCTCCAAGGCCGTTCCCAGTCGGTGTTGATAGGGGAGGAGAGAGCTGACCCGAGACCCCTGACTTGTGGGGTGCCTTAGGGGTCAGTTCTCTCTCCTCTCCTATTCAACATCTACATGAAGCCGCTGGGCGAGATCATCTGTCACCACGGGATGAGGTATCACCAATATGCTGATGATACCCAGTTATACATCTCCGTCCCGGGTGAAGTAAGTGATGCGGTCAATGCCTTATCTCAGTGCCTGGAGGCTGTGGGGGTCTGGATGGGGAACAACAGGCTTCAACTGAACCCTGGTAAGATGGAGTGGCTGTGGATTGATGGCCCCCCTGGATCCGGGAAGTTGTCATCTTTGGTTCTGGGTGGGGTTGCACTACCCCACTCGGATCCAGTGCGGAATCTGGGGGTCCTCCTGGACTCGCGACTCCTGCTCGAAGAGGAGGTGGCAGTCGTGGCCAGGAGGGCCTTTGCACAGCTTCGAGTTGTGCGCCAGTTACGCCCTTTCCTGGATCAGGAGGCCCTCCGAACAGTCACTCACGCCCTTGTCATCTCCCGTATAGACTATTGTAATGCACTCTACATGGGGCTACCCTTGAAGAGTAGCCGGAAGCTTCAGCTGGTGCAGAATGCGGCGGCGCGAGCAGTTATGGGTGCCAGTTTGCTTCCGGGTCCAATTCAAGGTGTTGGTGATTACCTTTAAAGCCCTACATGGCATAGGACCAGGGTACCT
Source organism: Charina bottae (assembly GCA_023362775.1). Lineage (NCBI taxonomy): Eukaryota > Metazoa > Chordata > Lepidosauria > Squamata > Charinaidae > Charina > Charina bottae. The sequence continues at coordinate 1,961,179 of JALMGJ010000028.1, read as the reverse complement.
GAGGGACCGTCTTGTCCCGATTACGTCGGCCCGCCCCACCCGTGCATGCAGAGAGGGCATGCTTCGGACCCCCTCAACAAGAGAATTCCATCTAGCAGGGTCCAGGAGGCGTGCCTTCTCTGCGATAGCGCCCGCCTTATGGAATATCTTGCCCCCGGAGGTGAGACTGTCCCCCTCCCTCCTGGCCTTTCGGAAGGCCCTTAAGACCTGGCTCTGCCACCTGGCCTGGGATGATGGAGGTGGTAGTGCCTCCTGGGGTTGGCTGGCCCCGTAGCTCCATGATCTATCTGCGGGTCCTAATCCATCTTGGATTTTATTTTATTTATTCTCTGCTTGTGTTTTTAGATATTTTTGTATAGTTTTTTAAATTGTATTTGTTGTAACCCGCCCAGAGTCCGTTGCATGGGAGATGGGCGGGGAATAAATTTGAAAAATAAATAAATAAATAAAACCCATGCTGTGAAGGTCATAACTTTTCTGTACTTGTGATTTTAAGTAACAGTACCATCTCAGGTGGTTTATTACGTAAAATGGCTATTTTTAAAATCTCAATTAGTGGTGTTTGAACTGGATATCTAAGTAAAATCTTCCCATGTGGCAGAAGCTATATTATGCAGGTGTGTTCTTGTAGCATCTGTAACAGAAATTGTTGGAGCTCACTTTTGAGATCTTATATAGCTATGAGAGATAGGAAAACCCCACTCATGCATCCTTTGTAACATTCTGATCTTTTGAAATGCTATTGGATTACATGCATGCTGTTTTACGTAAAAAGAACTAGCAGCAATGTGACATTGTAATTGGGGTAGTTTGCAAGCAGAGAGAACTACATATTACCTGTAGTTTTAGAGTATGTGAGAAGCCAAAAGCCAAAACCCCTTAATTGACAAGGTGAATCTGCTTCTTGATACTCTGCCTAACATGCCATCTGATTTGTTACTGAACTATCAATTTATAATTAATCTACAGAACAATGTCCCCAATTCACAGTCCTATGGCTGGATTTCTGACCTGGACTGCACATGCCAGTGTGTTAGTCTTGGATTCAGTCTTGCTAGAGTTGAGCTGAAGCCTGTTGTTCCCCATCCAGACCCCCACAGCTTCTGCACACCAAGACAGGGCCTCCATGGCATCACTTGGACAGCCCAGGGTGGAGATGTAATTCTGTCTTCAGAATGCTCATGATATCTCAGTCTTGGATTCACAGAACAATTCATATAGACTCACATTATCTACTCACAAATAGGAATTACTTCCTTTTGTTTTCTATAGCTAAATCATTTTATCTGTATAATGTAAATACCAGGATAAAGTGATTCTCAACATTAATATATTCATTTTTTAACGTTTAAATCCAGATAGCTCACTTTTTCAAGTTAGTGAGAAACTGTAATTTAAATGACAACTTTCTCTAGTAACAAAATAATTAATTGAAACTTACGCAAGGATGGCAGATAGTGAGAGCATCTCAGCTGTCAAGTAAGACAGATAAGAAATGACAAATACAAATCCAGGCTCAATGATTCTGACATGCTTTGTGAAACGAGTGACAAGCGAGAGCAGAAATGCAAATGTGATGCCAATAAAAGTACCTCCAAGGCTCACCACAAAGAAAGATACTGCAATAAAATCACACACAAATTGAACTTACTTTTTACAAGTAAATGGTTTTGTTTTTAGTTACTTTTGCTCTTTACTAGGATTCATAAAAAAGTGCAATACAGATTATTTATTTATGGTACAGTGCATTTTTTTCTCCAAATATTGTGACGCATTTTTTATACTGTTTACGCATGGCAGAACTAGCCAGAGCTAAAATAGAGGGGAATGTGTGACAACTGAGGCCAGGGTTGCTATGCAATTAAGGAACAGAATCAGTTCATAAGATCTGAGGCTGAAAACTGTGAACTCATGCATTTGAGACAGGACCCTAAGAGACACTTTCTCCAACACCCATTCCACCCTTGCTCCAATCTTGACTAAAGGCACAGTTGAGAAGCATAGATTTAGGACTTAAATCTCCTTAGGAAGGTGGAAAGGTCATAGAGATCAAGAAAGAAAACATGTATAAAGGGATCATCCTCCCAGCAAGTGTATCATAAAGGGATATTACACTCCTCACAACAATGCTGAAGAGATAAGTTAGCCTGAGAAAATCTGTGGACATATGAGGGTTGAATGAAAAGATAGAAACATAGAAGGTGTTATAATAATCAGAAGTCAATTTTAACCAGAGTTGCATGTAGTTGCAATTATATTTCCATGTTTGTCACCCAATTAAACTAAAATAAATGAAATAAATGAAACACTGATTAGAACCTGTTAAAGATAAAACACCATGGTCAGACACAACAATAACTATTATTTATTTTAAAAAGCAAGGATCCTCTTCGTAAAGTTATACTGACCAATACCTCTTTTAACTTATATGGAACTATGGGAATCTTTTTTTTTTATCCATTCAATTGTGTCCGATTCTTGGAGACTGCCTGGACAAGTCCTTGCAGTTTTCTTGGCAGGTTTTTCAGAATTGGTTTGCCATTGCCTTCTTCCTAGGGCTGAGAGAAAGTGACTGGTCCAAGGTCACTCAGCTGGCTTTGTGCCAAGGCAGGACTAGAACTCATGGTCTCCCGGTTTCGTCAATTTTGCCATCTGTGCCAACTCCACTAATTTCACCATCCATTAAAAATATTTTTTTAAAAATTAGGCTAGCCCAAGGGTACATCTGTAAGGGGAGTGGTGGCTCAGCGGGTAAGACGCCAGGCTTGTCGATCGGAAGATCGCAAGTTTGGAGGTTCGAATCAGGCCTGGTTTTAATTTTAATTTCCTGTCAAGTAATTGCACAATAATACTTTGCAAATGGTTAGTGATGATGAACCATGTGGTTGCAGAGTTGAAAGGGGCCATGCTCTATAGAGGAATCCAAATTAAAGAACCCATGACAGATGGCTGTCCAGTCTTAGCAAGAAACACATCTGTAAAGGAGAAGTAGTAGTAGTAGGCTAGGTAGTTTTACAGTTAAACTGTTCTTACTTTGAGAATTGTTTTCTAACATTTGTCTAGAATCTGCCTTTCTGCAATATAAATTGGACTTCTATTGTGTAACATCCCTTCAAGCATTTGAAGAGTGTTATCAAATTAATCTTCAGTCTCCTCTTCTCCAGACTAAGCACTGTAGTTTTTCAATCTGGTTAAATGGTTAAATAAATTATGGGACTTTTCTATTAAAGAAAATAAATTTTAATAGAATGATAAGTAAATAAGCTATAATGTTGCAGTAAATTGGTTATTTTTAAATATTTTGTAGAAATAATATAGGTAGTCCTCATTTAGCTACCACAATTAAGACCGGCAACTCAGTTGCTAAATGGCGTGGTTGCTAAGTGGGAAATCAAGAGAGTAAGCAGGCACCCAATGGGGAATACACATCAAAAGGAATGTGCTGGTGCTGGCTGTTGGCCCAGAGCACTAAGAGTTGGGAGCCGTGAGCGTGCTAGGAAAACAGCCGGTGTATTCCCCATTGGGTGCCTCCTTACGGTCTTGTAATTCCTTCTTCTCCAATCTCTCTGCTTTGTTGGGGGGGGGGGGGAAGAACGTACAAGAGAGATTTCCTAAACAAGCAATCTCTGTAAGTAATCTCTCCTGTGCCTGACTTGTTCTTTTCTCCCCCTCCCTCACAGAGCAGAAAGATCAGAGAGATGAATTTCAAGAGAGTAAGCAGGCATACAGTGGGCAATAAGCCAGCTGTTTGCCTAGCACACTCATGGCTCCCAGCCCCGAGCACACTAGGCAAATAGCCAGCACCAGCGCATTCCTTTCTATGTGTATTGTGTGTGTGCCTGCTTATTCTCTTGTAATGCCTTCCTCTCCAATCTCTCCAACCTAAAAAAGGGAAAAAAGAAAACAAGGGTCAGGCACAGGACAACATAATGGTGAACATGTGACACAGAGAGAAACTCTGCAAAGGTAATAAATGCATGCCTTGGTCAAGTTATTTTTTCAGCACCATCATAACTTTGAATGGTCTCTATCTATCCATCTATCATCTATCATCTATCTATCTATCTATCTATCTATCTATCTATCTATCATCTATCTATCTATCTATCTATCTATCTATCTATCTATCTATCTATCTATCTATCATCTATCTATCTATCTATCATCTATCTATCTATCTATCATCTATCTATCATCTATCTATCTATCTATCTATCTATCTATCTATCTATCTATCTATCATCTATCTATCTATCTATCATCTATCTATCTATCTATCTATCTATCATCTATCTATCTATCTATCTATCTATCTATCTATCTCTATCATCTATCTCTATCTATCTATCTATCATCTATCTATCTATCTATCGTCTATCTATATCTATCTATCATCTATCTATATCTATCTATCATCTATCTATCTATCATCTATCTATCTATCTATCTATCTATCTATCTATCTATCTATCATCTATCTATCTATCTATCTATCTATCTATCTATCATCTATCTATCTATCTCTATAATCTATCTCTATCTATCATCTATCATCTATCTATCTATCTATCTATCTATCTATCTATCTATCTATCTATCTATCATCTATCTATCTCCAAATAAATAAATAGCTACCAACCTATGCCTTTTATGCAGTCCACACCGGTCACATTTTCAGTTCCTATGGAAACGAAAGACTCAAACACATTATATAGCACCTAAGAGGAAAATAAAATTGTGGTGCCATGAATAAATAATATGAGACAAAATTAAAATAAATTAAATAGAGTATTACATTTAAATCTGCGAACAAACATTGATCAAATGCTTATGCAAAAAGCTAACATATATTTTACTGTATAAGGAATACAGTAAAACATGGATGGGGAAATTCTAGCTAGCAGCATCACTCAATCTGATCTCCCTTCCTCCTGAAAAACTAAAATATTTCTTTTTTCATCTTCTAAATTAATTGAACAAAGTATTTAACTAGAGATAATGGGGTGGGGGGGAGTAAGTTGACCCTGGGTGTCAGGATGGAACATCCTGCCAGCATAGTTATGGGGGGGGGGGTAGAAGTTGTCTGGCATTCCTGCAGGGTCGTTAGGAATGTTTTGTAATAGTCTGGCATGACTGCAAAGCTGCCAGGAATGTTGATTAGAATTGTGTAATCAAATGGGCTGGCACCAAGGTCAGCCCGGATGGGCTGTCAGCTTGTTTGCGAAAGATTGTGGCTGGGAAGTATTGAACCGGTGAAAGTGTGGGGAGGGGCTGTCATGGAGTGACTTCCCCAATGGGGGAGGCTGGCACTGAAGCCCATTTAGCATTCTGTTAGAACTACTGAAATGGAGAAGAGCTGCTAAACTCGTGTACAGAAAAAGAATATTGTTTAAAAACAGAGCCCATGAGCATATTAGAGAGATCCAGGTTAGTCTTACACCTTTAGTCCACCTTAGCATAAAAGAAACATGTGCTTAGACATGGCAGGTATGAAAAGTAAGTACAAAAGAGACCTTACGTTTATTCATTGCAGGTACAGCATTTTTGGTAGATAAATGATGTTCCATTTCTTCTTTCTGTTCCCTAAACTTAGTTAACTCTTGCCCCTCATTGCTGGCAAGAGATGCATGAAGAAAGGGGGGGGGGAAATCTCTTAGGCCCATCCATGGCCTGAGATGGAGCAGCACACAGCTGTGTGCTTTGCTCCCAGTCGAAGGAGGAAAGAGAGAGAGAGAGAGGAAGTGGGAGTGGCCACAAACAGCTTCCTCAAAAGCATGGAGAGCTTGCATCCTAGAGCAACCATCCATATGCGATTACGATTTCAATATCCACAACATGTGGAAACAACATTGGCTAGGAAATTGCCCTCCACAATGCCGAAGCTTGCCCTGCTTCTTGGAAAAACCACCTGGATTTGACCAGCCCCATGCGATATGGACAACCATGAACCGAATTCGCACAGGTCATGGTAGATGTGCAGATGCCCTTTATAAATGGGGCAAAACAACATCATTGAATTGTGACTGTGGGGCTGAAAAACAAACTATCCAACATATAGTGACAGAGTGTCAAAACCGAGCCTACAATGGAGACTTTGCTGATTTCCTGGCTGTGACAACTGAAGCAAAAAACTATATTTGTAACCTAGACATACATTTGTAATTATCTTGTCTATATTTTATATTTTATATTTCATATTTATTATGCTCTATGTTTTTTATTGTAACACGATGTGAACGTGCCATATGATAGATAGATAGATGATAGATAGATAGATAGATAGATAGATAGATAGATAGATATAGATAGATAGATAGATAGATAGATAGATAGATAGATAGATCCATATGCTGATGAGGCATGCTGGATTTGCCAGAATCTCTAACAGGCACAAGGTGAAGAATGTAAATGCTGAGACTTCCTGTGGGAAATGGCTGACTGAACAACTTTGCCTGTGAGCTCCATGAGCAGAGCTGGCAGCATGGTAGTTTTTTCTGGGTGCAGGCAGGTTTTTCTGTAGCCCCGTGTTTTTCCGGATTAAGGAAAATGCTGAGAATCGACCCATTTGTCCTCCAGATGGTGAGTTGTAGCCAGGAGATCGTAGACAGCGTCTGCAACCGAGCGGTAAGACTACACTGGGAGGCTGGGATTTTATCTTTTTCTAAGCCACGTATGCAACCCCTTAAAGGGGAAATAAGTCTTGCCTTCCCATTTCTTAAGCACCTAATTAGTTTTTTAAAGTTATGTACCTTAAGATAAGCTTTTTATAGTAAGAAAAAGCGGAATCTCTTGGTGATTATAGTTATTTTTGGAGATTTTTAACTATGAAAAAAAAGTTTTGGCTTTTTTCCCATCTGGGAAAAAAATTGAGAGCTGTAACATTGCCTTCCCGTTGTTATCTTTGTTGCTGAATTTGAAGGTTGGAGTGTTTTTTCTACACATTGTTTTAAATTTCTCATTCTAAACTTTTGTCTTTCTGTTTACTTTTTCGAGCTGTCTGCTAGTATATTTTCTTTGGTTAATTTTGGATTAATTCATTAACCTCTATTTTTGTGAGTTAACTCTTTATGGTGTGCTATAATTTACTGTTTGAACAATGGAAGATTTTAAAGAAGATCTCAGAGAATTACATTGTCAGCAAGAAGATAATTTTTCAAAGGGTTCTCAAATTATTATACAGACTGTTTGGGACATTCGAGATGAGATTCTAGCTAAAATGAAACAACTATATGAAAATACTATGATGGAAGAAGAAGACATTGGAAAAGATGGCAATTTTACTGGAGATTGAAATATTCTCAGCTGAAAACTCTGAATTGGTGTTTATGGGGTTAAAATGATTGTTTAACCTTAAGACTGCACAAAGAACTGCCAAGCTGGGGAAATGTTATGATTATTTCAATCAATGTTATGGGAAAGAAGAGTATGGGAGTTTTTTTTCTCTTTCGCTGGAAAGTTTGTATCTTTGGGGGCTGTTGGTCTGTTGGATCTTTGTAAAAAAATGCTGTTGGTGTAATGGTGAAATATTTAAATGCCCTGGTATATTTTGAGGAGGGGTAAAAAATTAAGAATATTTAATTGGACTGATAATGAGGTTAACATGATTTAAAGGATTTTTGATTTCTAAGATTTAAAAGGTATTAACAAGTTCTGGTAATATTTTATATTGTTTTTAAGCATAATTAGGGTTAATATTGTTAATTATAAAGGTAGACAATTTATAAAACTTAAGAATATTTAATTGGATTGATAATGAGACTAATGATTTTTTTCTTTTCTTTTCTTATGGTTTGGACTAGGATTTATAGGGTTATAGATTTGTAAAACTTAAAGGATACTGATAAGATATAATAACGTTTTATACTGTTTTTCAGATCTAATAGGGTTAAGATTGTTTATTATAAAGGCAGACAATTTATTTGTTTCTATAATTTGATGCCTATTGTGTAGACAGAAGTATATAGAATAGTAGTAGAAAGAAAAAAAATGGATTATTTTTTAAGAGGGAGGGAAGTTTGAAGTAGAAATTTAAATATATGTATTTTTTTAAGGGGCGTGGTGGCTCAGCGGGTAAGACCGCAAGTTCGGAGGTTCGAATCCCTAGCCCCGTGTGACAGAATGAGCTCCTGCACTCGCCCCAGCTCTTGCTAACCTAGCAATTTGAAAGCATGCAAATGCAAGTAGATTAATAGGTACCACTTCAGTGGGTAGGTAACAGCGTTCCACATGCGTCATGCTGGCCACATGACTGCAGAAGCATCTTCGGACAACGCTGGCTCTTTGGCTAACAAACGGAGATGAGCACTGGCCCCTAGAGTCGGACACAACTGCACAAATGTGCGGGGGGAACCTTTACCTTTATATATATATATATATATATATATATATATGTAAGGGGAAGGAGCAATTGTATTAGAGATTTGTATATGTGTTAATGGAGGGATTTATAGAAATAATGTGATAATGGTTGGATATAGAGGAAGGGTTTGTTTATGGGAATTGCTGTATATTCTTGCTGTTGAAAGCTGGAAGTCACCTCTATATATGTAACTTTCTAAAAGTCTTTTCTTTTGTGTTTTTACACTTTTAGTGATTTTTTTGTTTGTTTTGTTTGTAGTGTTTTTTCTGTTTTTTGTAGTTTTTTATCTTTGTTTTTTAAAAAATAAAATCTTTAGAAAAAAGAATGTAAATGCCATTTGGCGCGACTGTGTATGATTCTAGTCTTTGCATTGGAATGGATCACTTGCTTTAATAAAGAACTCTTTCATATCCTTGATGGCTTGTTGTAAGAGTCTCTGAATTAACAGCTGAAGGATCAGAACCATCACACTGGGAAGGAAAGGTCCGCTACCAATATCTACTACCAGCTGAGATACCAGTTGGTTTTCTTAAACCCTTCCATATACTCCATTTAGAGGCTTTTCCAAAGTGTGAGTGTATCATATGTGAATGTTCAAGAAAGTGTTACTAAGTGTATAAGAATGGATGAGCATATATGAATGTCTGTATGTGAATGCATCTCTTAGCTAGGAGATCAGGTTAGTATTTAGTTAGTACTTAGTACTAAGTTAGTACTTAGACCAATGCGTATCAGCAAGACCCAACACTCTGGGAGATTACCACATTAGAGAGAAAGTGGAACAGCTGAATTATGGCATAGAGTTCCTAGGCACCATGCTGAAATACAGAGTATACAATGGGGACATTTTCAAACCCTACCATTTCAGTGTATCCATGGTGCTTAACATCACTGGGGATGTGGTAGAAGAAATTAGTATTCCAGATGACATTTCTGTCAGAGTTTACCAAGAAACAAAGTAGAAGAACTCCCATGGGCTCTTACCCTGACACTCAAATGAAAGGAGGACAGGTACAGATTAGAAAAACGTGTTTCTCTCTGTGGAATGACTGCATATAATATAATTTCAACCCTTCTATCTCTGGTATGGAAATTCAAAAACAGAGGTGTAATTTCAATTAGTATGAGGGCCACACCAGACTTTAGCCCTCAACAAAGAGTAGCCATTTTGTATGTGTGGGAGTGGGGTGTCAGAAAGTTATGAGGTAAAATAAATTGTCTTAAGCATCTAAAAAGCTTAAAATATCTATTTTGCCCCTTAACACCCCCATACAAAAAAGATTTGAAAAGGACAATGGGAACTAGAAAATGGATTTCAGTTGGCTCTATGTACTGTCCAGATTCCATTTTTTGCACATGTGGAAAAAAATTAGTTCTAAAAAAACCCTGTGATGTGCAGGCTGAAAATATTTCTCCACCAGTGTAATAAATTAATTTAAATTAATTGATTACTTTCCAGCTTAAGAAATTATTACTTTCATCATCGTTTATTTGCAAATCTAAATTTCTCAATACATTTCTGATCAATCAGAATTCCACCAGAAACAAGTTTTCAAAAGGAATCTTACCACAGTTACAGCATCATTGAGCAGTGATTCTCCAAAAACAATTATGAAGAGAACATCATTGACATGAACTTCTTCAAACACAGCCAGCACAGCAACAGGATCCACTGCAGCTATTAAACTGCCAAACAGGAGAAAATCAAGCAATCCACTATGAAGTTCACCTGAAAGAACAATGTAGATCATAAAAACACAGAATCACTGAACCAGTTAAGTTGGAAATTCTCATTTAGGCCACTGAGTCTAATTCCTTGCTCATGCAAGGATCTAAATTAAAGTGTCTCCAAAGATGACAATCTAGACTTTGCTTGAACATCTCTAATGAAGGAGAAGTATCCACCTTTCTGAGTAATTAGTTGCACTAGTGAATTGGTCTTACTGTTAAGAAGGTGTAGGATGGTTGTTTTTTTTTTTGGTAAACAGACAGAATCTGCCTTCCTGTAATTTAAATCCATTATTCTGGTTCTATACTCATAAATGAGTACAGTTCTTGAGCTTCAGATATTTGAAGAAATCCTCTCATTCAAATTTATTTATTTATTTAATTTTTATCCCACCTTTATTATTTTTATAAATAATTTATAATAAATATATAAATATAATTCCTTAGAGTTGAAAATTATACTTTTGTTGATGCAGCCAAAAATTGCATTTGCCTTTTTTGCAGCTATTTTACATTGGTGGCTCATATTCCCTGTTTCACAATAACTAAATGTATCCTTTATTCCATATGTGTACAACTGTCTTTGTTTCCTGAGTGAAGAACTTTGCTCTTGTCTGTGTTCAATATTTATTTTTAATGTTACCTATAGTCCATTTCTCTAAACCAGGCCTTCCCAAACTGTGAAGTGTACCTCCCTTGGGGAGGTGCAGACAGAGTCCAGGGGAGGTGTAAAGAATCTTTTAGTCACATTGTTACAATAAATCCACCTTCCCCAAAGTTTCATTGTATTGTTTTCATTCTTCATTTGTGTTCATTTTGGTGTTTGGATTTTTAGGGGAGATGTGTACATTAAGATTATACTAAATGGAGGTTTGATGACAACAGTTTAGGAATCCCTGCTCTAAACTATCAAGATGATTTTGAATTTCATTTTTGTCTTCTAGGGTATTAATTATCCTTACCTCCAAAATCTTTGGTATATGAAAAATAAAATAAACGTCCAAGAGATCCTATCATATAATTAAAACTAGTTTGAGCAAGTGAGATGGTTGGCCTAGCCAAACTATGTATAGTCCTAATTTGTGAGTGACCACACAATCATAAAAACATGACAGTGTTTGTACAATAACCGCCCAGAGTCCCTCCTTTGGGGGAGATGGGTGGTGGCGAAATTTGATAGATAGATGATAGATGATAGATAGATAGATAGATAGATAGATAGATAGATAGATGATAGATAGATAATAGATAGATAGATAGATAGATGATAGATAGATGATAGATAGATAGATGATAGATAGATGATAGATAGATAGATAGATAGATAGATAGATAGATAGATAGACGATAGACGATAGACGATAGACGATAGACGATAGACGATAGACGACAGACAGACAGACAGACAGACAGACAGACAGACAGACATAGATAGATAGATAGATAGATAGATAGATGATAGATAGATAGATAGATAGATAGATAGATAGATAGATAGATAGATAGAGATAAATAAGGTCAGCTGAATGAATACAAGAAAGAGCCAATTTCAAATATACTGCACTGGTTGAGAAAATAAAGTAGCAGGTATTTCTATATACATAGAAAGAAAGTCTTTACTTCCAACTTACAGAAATGTGCTGATTTTCTTAAAAAAGCGCTGACTGAGAGATGAACTTAATTGTAGGAAATTATGTAATCCATGTCTAATGCATTGATGAATTTAAATAATTTTTGGCAATTACTTTGAAATCAACTAAAATTATAGATACATGGTTTTCTATAATTACACAATAGGCACTTAATATCTTTCAAAAGATGCTCCTTTTATAAGGCAAATGCTAATGTGACCATTTATCTTTTTATAAATTGCCCATTAAAATCTATCAACTATATTGACCATTCAATTAGTCTGCCCCCGGTGACTGATGGACCCAATGGGGTTCCAAAGGGAGCTGGGGGTTATACCCGAGGATCTGCTGCATGGTCCAGGGGAGGCCCTGGCCACCACCTGGAATAGGCAGGCAGCGAGGGCCTTGGACAAGATTGCGCCCATGCAACCTTTCTTGACCCATCGAGCCCAACACTCACCGTGGTTTACAGAGGAGTTGAGGGGTCTGAAAAGGATTAAGAGATGTCTAGAGCGCCATTGGAGGAAGACAAGGACCAAACCTGACTGAACACAAGCTAGAGCCGCTATTAAAGGCCTATCTTGTGTTGGTAAGAGCGGTGAAACATCAATATTTCTCCACTCTTATTGCATCTGCAGGATGCTGCCCAGCGGCCCTGTTTAAGATCACTCAATCCCTTTTGGGAAAGGTGGGCCCAGTGACCCACCTGCAGGGCCACACAGAGAAGTTTTCTGGGCATCTCGGATCCATTCCCAGATGGATTCCAAGCATGGTGTCAGGATGCCATCCTGCCATGCTGCTTTAGATAGATGGGATTTGTTGTAACTAGTTAATGATATTGCCTTAGATATGAAACCATTAGTGGACAGCTAGAACCATTGAATGGAGCAGAGCTTAATACAGCAAAAAGATGCTCACAGAAAAGAGTATTATCTAAAATAGCGTTGATGAGCATGTTAGAGAAATATAGGTTATTGATCTTACACACTTAGCCCACCCAAGAATTGCACACTTAGACAAAGTAGGTTCAAAAATAAGCACAAAAGAAAATATTACTTATTTGGTCCAGTTACATCCATTCAGAAAAAAATGATTCTTGTTCTTCTTTCCCTAAACTGAATTGACCCTTAGCCCACATTGCTTCTAAAGGTTGCATGAGGAAAGGGGGAACCTCCTGACTCTAGGCCCAGGCATGGCTCCTAGATGGAAGGAGTAGCAGCAGCATGCTACCTTCTCAGATGGTAGAAGGAGGTAGAGAGCAGAGTAATGTGGAAGGGACAACAAACAGCTTCCTTCAGAAGCATATAGAGAATTGCATCCTAGAACGAACTCATCCACATGCTAATGAGGCATGCTGATTTGCTGGGACCTCCAACATCCCTTCTCAAATCAAGTCATGCATCATGCCTACACAAGATTTACCTCACTTTGTAGGCCTTGATAGACACCCTTTTCGAGTGGCTTCGTCAGGATGTCTGCGATCATGCTGTCTGAGGGACAATACTCCAAATGTATTAGTCCTGTCTCCTGTGCCTCTCTAATCACGTGGTAGTGAACATCCATGTGCTTGGTCCGCCCTCCCACCTTCTTTGATAGAGGGTCTTATACAACTTTGGTTGTCCTCAAAGACTCTTATTGCAACAGGATCACTAACCCCCAGATCCTCAAGTAAATACTTGAGCCATTGCACCTCTGCGCATGTCTCAGCTACTGAGACATACTCCGCTTCAGTGGTTGGCCATGCCAATATAGCCTGCTTGCGACTAACCCAGCTCACAGCCCCTCCCCCAAACAAAAACACATTCCCACTAGTAGATTTACGATCAGTTGCATTCTCTGCTCAATCTGCATCGGTATACCCCACTAGTTCAGGAGAATAAGTTGCTGGCAGCTTAAGCTTTAGGTCTGCAGTCCCCTTCAGGTATCTTGCTACCCACTTAATGCCTGTCCAGTCCCTTTGGGTGGTTGCGCTGGTCTTTCTGCAGAGGAACCCCACTGCAGTTGAAATATCTGGCCTTGTTGTGGTTGACAGATATAAGAGCTTCCCAATGGCCTCTCTGTATCCATTCTTCCGAGGCAGCAGTTCACTAGTGTCCTTTACTTTGTGAAAGTCTGTTTCCATTGGAGTTGGTACTGTGTTTGCATCTTCCAGCCCCAGGATTTCCAATAACTCTAGAATCTTTTGCCTCTGACTAAGGAGAAAACTTCCATCCTCTTCTCTGTCAATTTGTATCCCCAAGTAGTAGCTTGCCTTCCCAAGACATTTCACCTCTACTTCCATGTTCAAATTGGATACAATTTCATTAATGTCCCTTTGATCTTCATAACAGAGAATCAAATTGTCCACATATGTGAGAATGAACATGTCTCTGCCATTCTTGTGTCATGTGTAAAGGCAGGGATCAGCTTTGCCTTGAGTGAAGCCTTGCTTTATTAACATCTGGTTTAATTTCACATTCCAGGTCCTTGCTGCTTGTTTCAGCCCATAGATCCCCTTTTGAAGCTTACACACTAAATGCTTGTTCTTTGGATCAGTGAACCCTTCAGGGTGTTGCATGTACAACTCCTCCTGAATTTTACCATGCAAGAATGCTGTCTTGATGTTTATATGCTCCACTTGCATGTTTCTACTGGTTGCTAGACTTAAAAGGAGTCGAATTGTTGTGTGGGTCACAACAGGTGCAAAGGTTTGGTCGTAATCTTCCCCATACTTTTGTGAATAGCCCTTGGCTACCAGTCTAGCTTTGTACCTTTGGACTTCTCCCTTCTCATTCTGTTTGGCCTTAAAGACCCATTTGCAACCAATTGCCTTTTTGTTTGCCAACAGGTAACTTTGTGAGCGTCCAAGTGTTGTTGTGTTGCAGTGCCTCAAACTCCTCTTGTGCTGCTTTGCTACCCACTTAATGCCTGTCCAGTCCCTTTGGGTGGTTGCGCTGGTGTTTCTGCGCTGGTCTTTCACTTACTTGCTTCAGCTGGTGGCAGCTGTTGCACTTCCTTCCATGATGCAGGCTCTTTTGGCAATGGCACTCCTGCGAGGTAGGACATTCACTTGGCCAGAATTCCCTTATTGGATCACAATGAGCATCACAGGTCTGGAACAGGACTCGGGTCTGGATTGTACTGCATCTCTGCCCCTTCTGTCCCTCCTGGTTCCTCATCGTCTGACTCAGGCGGAGTCTCCGTCTCAATCTCCTCTCTCTGGGTTTGCCTGCATGCTGCATCTGGAGACACTGGGTAAGGTATCTTGAACAAGTCTTCATCACCTCTCCCTTCTGCAGTGCTATTGGTTGGAGGATTTTGATTTGGCTCTGTTTCATCAAAATGCACCACTCTGCAAGTATGGATTGAGCCAGTCTTAGGATCTAAAACTCTATATCCTTTGCTTCCCGATGGGAAGAATAAGATTTCTTCCTTTGCTCTGGAATCTAATTTGGTTCTTTTCTCTTTTGGAATGTGGATGTAAGCCTTGCATCCAAACACCCTCAAGTGCTTGACATGGTTGTCTACCATGTCTACCATGTTCAAATGGTGTTTTATCTGTTGCTTTTGTTGGTAGTCTATTTTGTAGGTAGGTAGCTGTCATTCCTGCATCCCCCCAATACTTCCTGGGTAAGTGAGCCTCCATGAGCATGCCCCTGACCATGTCCATGATAGATCTGTTCAGGTGTGAACACTATAGTTTGCTCATGTCTTATGCCCTGTTCTTTGAGATATGTCTGCATTTTATTGCTTGTGAACTCACCCCCGTTATCTGATCTTAGAGTTTGGGATTTCCTTCCAAATTTGTTTTCCATCCTTGCCACATACATCTGTAGTGTGTCCATGGTCTCCAACTTCTCCTTTAACATGCAGTACCTAGAGAAATCATCTGTCATAGTTAATAAATATCTGTTACCCCCAACAGATGCTTGAATTGGCCCACACAGGTCAGTGTGAATTAGCTCCAAGGGGTGTTTGGAGTGCCTGGTGCTTTGTTTTGGAATTGCAGGCCTTATGGCCTCTCCCTGTATGCAGGTTTTGCACCTTGCATCAGTCTTACCACAGCCCTTGATTTCCAAATCGCTCACCAATCCATTTTTCTGCATTTGAAGAATTGTATTTGAATCTCTGTGTCCAGAGATTCTGTGCCAGAGGGTGGCACTTTCATCCTCCTTTCCTCGGTGACTGGCCGTGCATGCCATGTCTGGCCTCTCACAATTGAGAAAAATTAATCCTTGATCTAGGAATCCTGTTAAAAAGACACCCTTTTGACCATTATTTCACATTTGTCACCTTTAAATCAAATAGTATGGCCCTTCTTCTTTAGTGCAGATGCACTAATTAGATTCATGCTTAAATCTGGAACAAACAAAATGTTAGTTGCAATCATATCCCTCTGGGTGGCACCATTTCCACACCTTAGGAGAGAACGGCCCACCCCTTCCACTGGGATTGTTCTCCCATCAGCTAAGCCAATCTCTTCCCTTGAACTTAGATTCATTTCAAAATATGACAATCTTTCATCATATGCATGCTGCAGCCACTGTCTATGATGAAGGAGGAACAACTTTTATTAATGGCTGAAAATGCAAGAAGACTTGCTTTTGGAGCTTTCTCTTTGTTTTTCTGATCTGCCTTCCTAGCCCAACAATTTTTCTTTAAGTGCCCACTTTTTCCGCAAAAATGGCACTTGAAGGGTTTCTTTGCTCTTGGATCACTCCTCTGCTTCTGACCATCATCTTGCCCTGAGGCACCTTTGTAAAATAGCCTGCCTCATATAGAGTGCTTGCCAGACAGTAGAGCAACCTTTAGAGATAGGAATAGCATGCAGGCATTAAGCGAGGGGAGAGAGGAACCAGGCTCCAAGGCCATCCATCTGGAAACATCAAAGGCCGGCAGTGTAAAGTTATGGGAAGTGAATCAGGAGGGGAAGGGTGGATGAGGGGTGCTTGAGAGTCTGGCAGGTTTTAAGATAGGTTTAAAATTAATTTGCACGGGAAAATGTTTAGTTTGCTCTTTGCATCGATTCTATTCACTTGTATTAATAAAATCACTTTTTCATATTCTATCATGGCTTGTGCTAAACGTTTCTAAGTTAATATCAAAGGAGTGAGTCGTCACACATGGGACATGGCCTGTGGAGAGCCTGGGGAATGTTCTTACCCTATTATCTGGGAACTGTTTGATTCTGTTGGGCCCGAGGAAGTGGGCAGGGCCCACTGGACTGTAAATGCCACCACTTGTCAATTAGATCCATGCCCCTCCTGGCTGGTGAAGGCAGCTTGGGAGGTGACGTGTGGGTGGGTCCAGGTGATGGTGAATTCATCCTTGAGGAAGGGAGTGTTTCTGGCTGCATTCAAAGAGGTGCTGGTACACCCCCTCCTCAAGAAACTGTCGCTGGATCCCACCATACTGGACAATTTTTGTCCAGTCTCCCACCTCCCCTTTTTAGAGAAGGTGGTTGAGAAAGTGGTGGTGCTGCAGCTCCAGAGGATCCTGGATGAAACGATTTATCTGTACCCTTTTCAGTCGTGTTTCAGGCCTGGATATGGGACGGAAACAGCATTGGTCACATCCTCTCTGGTAGGAGCGGGATGGGGGTAGTGCATCCATCCTTGCTCTTCTTGACCTCTCAGCAGCTATCGATACCATTGACCATGGTATCCTTTTGGTTCGGCTTGGGGAGTTGCGGGTGGGTGGCACAGTTCTGTGCTGGTTCTCCTCATTCCTCCAAGGCCGGTCCCAATTGGTGTTGATAGGGATCAAGAGATCTGGCCTGCAGCCCCTCCTTTGTGGGGTACTGCAGCGTTCGGTATTCTCCCCACTCCTTTTAAACATCTACATGAAACCGCTGGGTGAGATCATCCACCACCATGGGATGAGGTATCATCAATACGCAGATGATACCCAATTATACATCACCATCCCGGGTCATTTAAATGATGCTGTGACCACCCTTTCTCAGTGCCTGGAGGCTGTGGGGGTCTGGATGGGGAACAACAGGCTTCAGCTGAACCCTGGTAAGATGGAGTGGCTGTGGGTTGGGGGCTTCTCTGTATCTGGGAGTTTACCATCTTTGGTTCTGGATGGGGTTGCACTGCCCCAGACAGACCCAGTGCTCTGGGGGTCCTCCTGGACTCACAACTCCTGCTCAAAGAGCAGGTGGCAGTCATGGCCAGGAAGGCCTTTGCTCAAGTTCGTGTTGTGCACCAGTTACGCCCCTTCCTGTATCAGGAGGCCCTGCGGCCAGTCACTCATGCCTTAGTCATCTCCCCTATAGACTATTGCAATGCGCTCTACATGGGGTTACCCTTGAAGAGTATCTGGAAGCTACAGCTGGTTCAAAATGCGGCCGTGTGAGCAATTTTGGGTGCCCCAAGGATGGCACATGTAACACCTTTGCTGCGGGAGCTGCATTGGGTACCAGTTTGCTTCCAGGTCCAATTCAAGGTGTTGGTTATTACCTTTAAAGCCCTAAATGGCAAGGGTCTAGGTTACCTGAGGGACTGTTTCATTCCCATTATATTGACCCATCCCACCCAGTCAAGCAGAGAAGGCATGTTGCAGACCCTGTCTATGAAAGAATGTTGATTGGCAGGGCCCAGGAAGAGAGCCTTCTCTGCCATTGCCTCCACCCTATGGAACACTCTTCCCCCAGAGATGAGGCAGGCCCCCATTCTCCCGACCTTCTGGAAAGGGGTGAAGACCTGGCTCTGCCAACTTGCATAAGGTGTGAGGAAGGGTAACCAACCCTGGGAAGCAACCCTGATGCTGCCATAGATCAAGAACTTCTTATTTACCATCTATGGCTCAGAATATATTACTTATTTAAGAATATATTAAGAATATATTACTTATTTAAGAATATTGTTTTATTGTATTTTAATTAGTATTTATTATTGTTTAATTGTAAACCACTCAGAGTCACTCTTTGAGTGAGATGGTCAGCGGCTAAATTTGAAATATAAATAAATAAATAAATATTCCTCATTATCATCCTGAAGAAACAAGTAAGCTAATATTAATGGAAATGTAGCACTTTAGCACATCTATCTACTAAAGCATCACAAAATTCAAACATACTAACAAAAACTCTCATTGTAAGAAACGAAGAAAAGATAAGGATTAAATAAGGGGCTGAAGGGATCTCTGGAATAGTTAAGAGGGAGGGGAGATGATGAAATCAATCATATCTGTTAATATCTGTTGAAAAGAAAGTTGGAAGTAATATACTTTAGTTTCTTTAGTTTTTGCTTTTTTTGCTTTGCACTTTATTCTCTTTTCTTTTTTCCTTTTTTCCTTTTTTCAGATTTCTCTTTTGCTTATGAAAAAATCTTTAATAAAATTATTTTTTTTAAAAAAAGAGGAAATTCTGGGATTTTCTGGCCTTTTTGGCTCAGAGCACCTTGCTCCGAGAGAGAATTTTCTGGTAGGCTGCCTGATCATCATTTGCATCACGAGCAGTGGATTATAGCTACTTATATTAATGAATTGCAGCTGTTGGTTCAGGACCTTGCTTGGAATAGCACAGCATTTATCAACAAATAGCAGAGGTGAGCATGTGTCAAGACTGCCTGATGGAATACTGGATGGATTGGCTTTACTGCTGTATTTCATAATCTGTATTTTTTAAATTGTTGTTAGTTCCCTTGACTGCAGTGGTCTCCCTGGGTGAGGGAGAAGAACAGGACTTCAAACAAACTAACAGCAATGATTTCTGGAGAGGAGCCAATGTTGTGGGGAGTTTGCCCTTGTTTATTTCAGAAGGAAAAAATAGGAACAATTACAATAAATAACCCCCAGTAATGGTTTCTTTACAAATGGGTGAGTCCTTTAAAATAAAAGTGTGCGCGGTCTTTTGATGTTTCCTGATTAAATGAAGCTAATTCTAAAACAAATGCCTTCTGAATTTGAAAATAGTTTATTTTGAATTAGGATTCAGTATCTTTTGTATTTAATACAAAGAAGTTTCATTGAGAAATGCAGACATGAGAATGTTTATTATATATTTGATTATTTAGGGAAAGTATATAATAAAGTAAATTGCCTTGAATTATTGTATGCTTTGCCACCTGCATGGAGTTGAAGGTTGATTGCTGAATGTGATAAGGGAGGGGTATGCTGGAAATACACCATGCATGAGAATAAATTGAAAGCTGTTTAGCACTACATAGGGATGTGTGATGCAATGTGCAATATGGATCTGAAAATTAATGATCTGATGTGAGGATACATGTGTGGATGTGTAAGCTGACTACATGAAGAGTGAACTCTTCTGACGGAGAGAAGAGAGGCTCAGTGCATGTGTGCCTGAGCTGACTACAAAAGGGGGAAAGAGACTGAAAACTCCAAAAAAGAACTTGGTGACAATGGCAGTATGAGAAGCAGCAGCAATGACTGGGTCAGGGACTGCTGAGCTTTGGTAAGTCTTGGGCAATGTTAAGCTGAAAAGGGGGGCCAGGAGAAGGTGGGCAACAAACTTCCTCCCCAAGAAAAGCTGCAGAGCTTAGGACTGGCAGGTGACCTGATCCCAACAGCAGAAGATGCTTGATATAGGATTGCAATGCAGTTGAGAGAAGATTAAGTCCCAGAAAGCCAAACAAACAAAATGTGTTGAAGGAAGGACAGAGTTACTGGCCAGCCAGAGAAGTAAATCAGTAGCTTAACAGAATAAAGGAATGCATGAGTGGGTGGGTGAGCATGTGTCAAGAATAACACAAAGATAAACCTAGAGGAATGAGCAACAACTTTAGCTGGTCCCTCCTTCTCCCCACCCCCAAGCTAATAGCTGGCAAAACACTATAAGGAGAGGCTCTGGCAAGTGAGCCCAGAAGAAGGGACACCTACCTGTGCCTAAAAATCTACAAGCAAGTGACTTTGGGGGAGGGGAAAGAAGACAGTAGGTAAATAGTCTTGCCTTCCAGATTACAAGGCAGCTGAGACAAAAAGGGAGCACCAAATGAGAGTGGGCCAAAGGTCAAGCCAGAGCAGGCCAAAGAAATGGTCAAGCCAGAGCTAACAGGACACACTATGGGGCTGAGAAAGGCTAAGCCCAAAAGCCAGAGGTAACACTACAAGATGTGGCCCTGGTGACATTGCAAATTGATACCCGTAGTCCTAGTACTGAGATGGTCTGCCCCTAGCTGACAAAAGAGACTACTGCAGTAGCCAAGAAAAGCTAAAGGAATGCTAGTTGGTGTTGTCTGGGGACTAGAACCAGGATAGACAGTGCTAAGGTAGAGCTGAACAATTAGAATAGATTGTTATATAGAGATTGTATGTTGGAAGAGTGAAAAAAATTAGTTTCAGACAGAAATTAAACAGATGGCATAGAAGATAGGTGGTCAGAAAGTGAAAGATAAAAGGACGAATAGTATATAGAAATAGGATGGAGAAAAATAAGGGAAATAGAATAGAGTTTAGAAGATTAAGATAGCCTACAGAAATGGGAAACAAAGGATAGAGAAACTGATTTTAAATCTAGACTATCTTTTGTAATACAAAGCCATATTTTTATAATAAAAGCACTTTCCAAAATAAATTGAAGTGTCCTGCCTGGGGTCTGAACCATCCCTGAACTTGTAACAGTTGCTCATCAAATCTCATAGGAATAAAATTCAGAAGAATCTTGATTGGCTCAAACTTATAGCTGAAACTAACACAGGTGAAATTCAACAAAAGTATTGATGTGTTTATGAAGTCACCAGGAGCCAAGTTTAACTCAAAGGCAATTTTACAATTTACAGGAAGTCAAAGATACAAAATTAGGAAAACCTAGTCTGATAATATGGGAAAAGGATTAACAACTGAATAGGGCTGTTAGAAAAGTAAATGCAACCTTAGATTGAATTAACAAAAATGCAGTGTACAGTATAAATACAGTTTATTTGTTTATTAAATTTATATTACCACCCATCTCCCCCATCGGGGACCCTGGGCGGTTCACAATAAAACAATTGTGACCAGTTCCAGTCTAGTCTAAGGGAATAAGCTAAAGTAGAATAATATATCTAATCCTGCAAAGCATATTCAGGGAATAGTAATCAAAATGATGAGTTAGTTGGAAACCAAGTGCTATGAGGAATGATTGAAAAGCTGGGCATGTTTAGCTTGGAGAAAGAAAAAAGAGGACACATGAGTACAGCCTTCAAATAACTAAAAAGATGTTATGAAGATGGAAAAATTCTGTGCCAGAAGGTTCAATTCTCCCTATCACTTGGTGGGTAAGAATGGTGGTGGCCCAGAATGCCTTCTCCCTCTCAGAATGGCTCCCTCTCTTCTGAGTAGTCTGCTCTCCAAAGTTAGGATGGCTCCTTTTCTACTGATATGCAAGAGAGCTGTTAAGATGCTGCACTTCTGCAGAGCCTAAGTGTCATATGACATTTATGACGTTACTGATGTTGATGACTGAGATCATGCTTTTGCTGAATATAGAATATATGCTGGTTAGTTTACTTGTGCTCTATTGTATTGTTTTACTGTCCTGTAAACCTCTAGGACTGAGACAAACAAATCAATTAATTTTTGGTTATAATTCATTATTGGGTATTGTATTTAAGTATTGCATTTAAGTGTTGCATTTAAGGCCAATAAAGCAGCTATTTAGCTATTGTGGCCACATGTCAGATACAAGCAAAATGAAGAATTTAAGCCCCACATTCACAAATCATGATCCTGGATAATTAGTTTATTGCTTAACATTTCTGAAAGTGATGTTATTAGCTCCAATATTTTTCTTAATCTCTAATTTTCTCTAACTCCACCCCGGCATGGAAAGTAAAAGAGAAAGGCCGGGCGATAGGGGGATTGGCCATTTTGATTAAGGAAGACCTGGGTTGGAAGGGCACAGAAACTCTCTTGGATGCCTCTTCTCCTTATTGCCTAGCCATTAAATTTCAATACTTGTGATCATGATGTTAAATACAGTATTTATATACCCCCACAATCATCTATATATCACCCCTCAGATATATGGGTGAACCTTGAGCAATCCCTGATAGAGTTAACCTCAAAATCTCCCAAATCAGTTATAATTGTCTTGGGTGATTTTAATGCCAACATACAAGAGCATATTAGCAATATGAATATTCCCAAAGAATTACTCCCGCTCTTTCCTTCATGGTCCTTTAGGGACCAGAAAAGCAATGCTGCTGGTATACAGCTGTTAAACCTGCTGTTTAAAGGCAGCTTGCAAGTTTTAGGGGGTAAGGACCAAAGCTTTGTTTACCCCTATACTTACCATCGAGTGAAATCAAGCAGCACATTAGACTATATATGCGTCTCAAATAGTAAAGTGCCCCTTTTCTCAGAAATCCAGGTACAGTATATGAAAGAGAGGATAGTGATCACTAACCGGTTGCCGTAAAATTCTATGGGCATTCAGACCTTAAACCCAACACTGCAAAAGACAGTTGGGTTTTACACCATCAGGACAGAAGAATAAAATGTGCCCGAGTGGATGCAAAGGTCCTGACTGACTATATGAATTCTACCCAAGCTCAGTCTCTAGTAGACACAGTTGTTGCATCTGATCCTGAGGCAGTCTCCATTTTTACAGCCTACCAAAATCTAAGTGAAGGCTTAAGAACATTCTTGACTGATAAGGCCCACCCCGAAAGGCCCCCAAGAAAAGGCCCTCATTGGTTTGACTCTGAGTGTTACGTACAGAGAAAAAGATTAAGGCTAGCTATGCGGGTATCACGGACTCAGCCTTCAAATAATAATCATACTGCCATGCTAGTGCTCAGACAAAAGTCCAAGAAAACCATTAAGAGAAAGAAATCTCTTTATTTATCCTCACTCTGGCTAAACCTAGAGTTAGCTGCCAAAAATACAAATCCAGTCTTTTTCTGGCATTCGGTCGCAGGAATGCTGAAGGAACGTAGGTATTCCTTGGATATTCCAATACCCGCCTCCACCTGGGAGGATTATTATAGCCAACTCTTAACAGCCCCAAGTGGTAACAGAATGGCGGATCTACAAAATGTATCACAGAAGGCTTGCAGCCCTTTTCCACTCTGGCCCCCAGTGACCGAACAGGAGATTAGAGGTCTCATACAGACTCTGAAGCCTAACAAGGCTCCTGGTGAAGATCTTCTTCCCCCTGAATTATTTAAAGGACACATTAACTGGTGGGCTCCCCTACTTGCAGGCTTATTTACCCACATAAATAACTTGTGCCAAATTCCAGCTGGTTGGGAGCTCTCTATTGTGATTCCCATTTATAAAAAGGGGGATAAGGGTGACCCCTCTAATTATCGACCAATCAGTCTAATTCAGAGCTTTCCAAACTCTGTGTTGCGACACAAAAGTGTGTCGCCACACACAGCGTGGTGTGTCGCCACACCACCCGGAAGTGGCGGCGCGTGTGTGCACGGCGGCAGCAGCGTGGGATCAGTGCTTCCACGTTTTAGCGGAGGCTGCCGCTGCTGCCACTGTGCACACACGCACCGCCGCACGCCCCCCTGCGCCGCCGTGCGCGCGTGCCTCCGCACGGCCCCCTGCGCCGCCGCCACCACTGGTGTGTCGCCAACGGCGGCACTTTGGAAAGCCCTGGTCTAATTGATATTGTAGCTAAACTGTATGCTAAATATCTTTTATATAAGATTGAGGATTGGGTGTACGAAAAGGACCTGCTACCTGAAGAGCAATCTGGTTTCAGACCTGGACGCTCTACCATTGATAATTGTTTTATCTTATGCCACTTAATAGACAAATACACAGCTAATAGGAACCAACTGTATACAACTTTCATTGACCTTAGTGCAGCATTTGACTCAATAAACAGGGAACTCCTTTGGAAGAAACTAACAGATATGAATATGGAACCCAGACTCCTCTCTTTAATCAAGGCATTGTATTCAAATTCCTGCTTAAGGGTACATACTGGAGTAAATGGTTCCTTAACAGGGACTATTAATACCCACAAACGGGTCAGACAAGGATGCATACTGGCCCCTATTTTGTTTAATTTATTTATAAGTGACATCCCAAAGTTTTTATATTCAGTTGACACACACATGCCTAAAATTAAAAACAAACACGTAAACATACTGCTTTACGCAGATGACATGGTATTGATGTCACATACCCAAGTAGGAATGAGAAGACTGCTACGCAGGATTAGTATGTATTGTACATTTAACTACCTGTCCATCAACAAATCTAAGACTAAGGCAGTTGTTTTTGGGAAGAGGAGGATCAGGTATAACTGGACCCTGGACAGGGAACATATAGACCAGGTTAAGTCCTTTTTATATCTAGGGATTGTTTTTACCGAAACAGGATCATGGCTCCCTCATTTCAAGAGGAGTTCCCTAAAGGCTACAGCCTGTGCCAACGCCATAAGGCAGCTTATCAACCATAGCTACCCAGTATTGTTAACCCCAATAATAAAGGTATATATTTATCCTGTCAACCCAACAGTTCGAAAGCTTTGCAAGTAGATAAATGGGTACCACCTTAAGTGGGAGAATTTGCTGGCGTCCTGTCGGGAGCTGGTTCCACCGGAGGAAAGATCGGAGGAAAGATTGAATGGTGACAGTGTGGACAGACCCGGAAGTGACATCAACAGGACGTCAGCAGCTGGCTCAAGGCATCCTGGGAATTGTAGTCCAGAGCCTTAGAAGAGCCGGTTCCCTTACCCCCTCTCCTGGTGCGCGGGTTAATTAAACTCTATAGTTGGTGACATTGTATAATGGTAAAAATGTATATGTATGTAAGCCGCCTAGAGTCCTCCGTTAGGGAGGGGATAGGCGGGGTATAAATAGCACAATAAATAAATTTAAAAAATATATAACTGTAAAATAGTCCGAATGATCACATATGGTGCAGAATTGTGGGGACACCTAAATGTCCCTTTGTTTGAACAGATACAGTCCTCTTTTCTGAAATGCATCTTGGGGGTGGACAAGTCAACTCCAACTCGAGCAGTAAGAGCAGAGTTAGGTATACCCCCCATACAAAGCCACTTTATAACTAAAGTATTTAATTACTGGCTGAAGATCCTATCCATAGACTCAGACAGATTACCCAAGCTTTGTTTTGAAGAGCAGATGCATAATATGCCTTCTCGTGCTTGGGTGGCCTGACTTACCAATACCATCTCACAATATGGATTTTCAACTCATTTTCCAGCCCAATTAGATTTGAAGGCTAAGAAAAGCTTCAAACAAAGGGTTTTGGATGTGGCTGCACAAGAGGATATAGCATCCCTTAAACATGCTAAGTCCTTGAAGTGGCTGGACCAACACAAATCAGTCTTTCAACTAGAAAAGTATTTAACAACTTTCTTGCCCCAATATCTCAGAAGAGCTTTTACTAGAGCTCGTTTTGATCAATTAGACCAGAGCTTTCCAAACTTTTCATGTTGGTGACACACTTTTTAGACATGCATCATTTTGCGACACACTCTTACAGCAGGGCATCATTTTGCGACACACTCTTACAGCAGGCACAAGGCAGGCACTAGAACCTGCGTGGAATCACAGCAGGTTTGGAGGCAGCAAGGCACAAGGCAGGCACTAGGACCTGCGCGGAATCCTGGCAGGGCAGGTTTGGAGGCAGCAAGGCACAAGGCAGGCACTAGGACCTGCGCGGAATCCTGGCAGGGCAGGTTTGGAGGCAGCAAGGCACAAGGCAGGCACTACGACCTGCGCGGAATCCTGGCAGGGCAGGTTTGGAGGCAGCAAGGCACAAGGCAGGCACTAGGACCTGTGCGGAATCCTGGCAGGGCTCGGAGGCAGCAGCAGCCGCGACACACCCAGACACTGCAGCCAACACACTAACGTGTCCCAACACACAGTTTGGAAAGCTCTGAATTAGACTCTATGGTAAGATATGGGAGGTTCCAAGGAGTTCCATATGAAGACAGATTATGTATTTGTGGTGCCCCAGCTGTTGAAGATACTGCACATATCTTATTTGATTGCAAATTATATTCTGTAGAAACGACTGACCACTTAGATTTATATTTAAAAAACAAAAAATACTGGAGCAGCCAGCAGAAACTTTCTTATTTTTTACAAGGTAAGAACCAGCTCATTACTAGCAAGACTGCACTCTTCATATCAAAGGCAATCCTAAAGAGGACAGATTACATAGACCAGATTGGAGTTGATTGTAGGGGTGATGGTTTGATATGAATTTGTATTATAGTTTTATTTGTATTTACTCATATTTACTTGTATGTTTATAATGGCTTTTTATTTTATCTTCTTTCATACTTGATATGGTCAAAAGACTAAATCAATAAAGTATCTATCTATCTAACTCCAATAAGCAGATATGTCAGTATGTTTTATTTTAATCAGTTATAGTTACCAAGAAACACTTGAAAATAGTAATGTGTGTCCATTTATTTATTTATTTATTTGTTTGTCAAATTTATCACCGCCCATCTCTACAAAGTAGACTCTGGGTGGTTTACAATAAAATATTAAAACTAAAAACCTATAAATCTTAAAGTACATCCAATAATAAATAGTAAAAATCCAAATGATGGTAAGATCTTAAAAGGAGGACACCACTAAGCCAACCACCCCCAAGAGGAACTATTACTTCCTTTGTCCCAAGCGAGGTGGCAGAACCAGGTCTGGTTAGTGCTGCAAATATTTAATGCTCAAGGAAGTACCACTGCTCAAAAAAATAAAGGGAACACTGAAACAACACAATGTAAGTCCAAGTCAATCACACTTCTGTGAAATCAAACTGTCCACTTAGGTAGCAACACTGATTGACAATCAATTTCACATGCTGTTGTGCACATGGAATAGCAAGACAGCCCCAATAAAGGAGTGGATCCGAGATGAGATCCTCAGACTCCTTGTGAGACCATATGCTGGTGCGGTTGGCCCTGGGTTCCTCCTAATGCAAGACAATGCTAGACCTCATGTGGCTGGAGTGTGCCAGCAATTCCTGCAAGACGAAGGCATTGATGCTATGGACTGGCCCGCCCGTTCCCCAGACCTGAATCCAATTGAGCACATCTGGGACATCATCTCTCGCTCCATCCACCAATGCCACGTTGCACCACAGACTGTCCAGGAGTTGGGGGATGCTTTAATCCAGGTGTGGGAGGAGATCCCTCAGGAGACCATCCGCCATCTCATCAGGAGCATGCCCAGGCGTTGTAGGGAGGTCATACAGGCACGTGGAGGCCACACACACTACTGAGCCTCATTTTGACTTGTTTTAAGGACATTACATCAACGTTGGATCAGCCTGTAGTGTTCTTTTCCACTTTAATTTTGAGTGTAACTCCACATCCAGACCTCCAGGGGTTGCTTACATTTGATTTCCATTGCTTTTTGTGTGATGTTGTTGTCAGCACATTCAACTATGTAATGAACAAAGTAATTAATACGAATATTTCATTCATTCAGATCTAGGATGTCTTATTTCAGTGTTCCCTTTATTTTTTTGAGCAGCTTATTTATATCATCAAATACAAGCTGCCATTCCTTTGTGCAGCATTCTCTATCCTCTATTAAAGGGTACAAATTTCATTATATTGCTAATAGTGAAACAATAATGTGTCTGAAAAATCAGTCTTACCCATTAATCCACTAAGATAGACTCCATAAAGGGAGAAGCCTGTTGTAGCAGCATTCCAGATGGTCCCAATGACAGCATATAGAAGAATTGTCCCTAAGTTGCCAAAGAATAGTCGATTTGGCATGAAGTATCCTGCATCTAAGACAATGGGTGGCAACAGGTAGAAGAAAAAGACAGTTGGTGTAAGGGTGAAGGAGGCAATATGGTCAGCTGCATACACAATGCCACCCAGGAAGATGCCAAGGACAATGAGCAGAACACTTTCTGGAACCACAGTGGTAACTTTATGAGACATGCGGAAAACTGTGAACAAGAGAGAAATTGCTTGAGTTAACAAAACACCCAAGAAAAATAATTAACATATGTATAGTTTATACTATCTGTGAAGCAGGATCTGAACAGAACAAATTGCCAATCCAGACTGCTTTCATTGGACAATTATTGTTTATGCTCGTTTAATCCCACTGCTAGATGTTACACTTTTGTCCTACGGGTCACATCTTTTTGAGGAATACAGGTAGTCCTCATTTAGCGACCACAACTGGGACCAGCAACTCCATCACTAAACAAACTGGTCACTAAGTGGGAAATCACATAACTGTGACTGCTTTCTTTTTCTCCATTCCCTCATCCTTTGGAATGCTCACCCCAGATGTTGGGATAGCTAGCTCAAAACTGACAAATATTGAAGGTGTGACAGTTTCACACCTTCAATATTTGTTTGCCTCCTAATCACTCCACCACCCTTTGGAGACCCAGCAGGCCAATCACTGAGTTGTTACTATATCAGATTCTTTTAGCTCCTGCTGCCCTCTACATTCTAAGTTTTACTTAAATTATTTACCTATTAACATGCACACAGTTATGATCCTCATCCCATACCACTTTAATACATTTCCAGTTTTAAAAGAAACATGTGAGCAAATATAAAAAACAACAACCCACCTACCCACATACATCTCTCTCCTTGTTTTCCTGACCAGATTTAAAGAACCTTCCCTCTCCCTTCTTACATCTCTCTCTAGTTCTACAATTGTCAACCAGGAATTTGCAAGCACAGGAACTTAATCAGTCACAGCAATCCCCAAACCTTGTTCAGTAATAATGAACAAGTGAAACAGCTGCCGCCTAGAGTCATGTGGCTCCATCACTGGAAGTTTTTAAGCAAAGGTTGGGCAGCCATGCCAATCCTATGATTTTATGATTCAGTAATCATCCTATTTATGTTTGATCCCACTGAAACAGGAGTCTTCTCTGTCACTCTCCCCAAATGATTGACCACTTAATGCAGTGTCCAAACATCTGAATCAGGAACAGGAAGCCTCTCAGAATCAAAAGAAAGAAAAGGCAAATAAAGACCATTAAAAGTTTATTATATGAGAGATGGCAACATAGGAAAGAAAAGGTGGTGTGTAGTGTGAGGAGGATACAGATGAGGTGATGGAAATAAAGGAAATAAAAGGAATAGGTGCTGCAGAGCAGCAGTAGTATTAGGCTGAATGGGGAAGAAGCAATGGGGAGAAGGAAAAAAAGAGGTAGGATGCAATGGCAGTGGTAGAACCAGACCAGTCAGCAGAATTTAGCATAGTTTTAGGGGCTGCACCAGTTCCCCTTGAAGAGCTGCATGTGTCCTATGGGCTGCAAATTGGTGATTTTTATTTATTTATTTATCAACAGATAAATAAATACAGAGAAGGCCCGCCTCCTGGACCCCACCAGATGAAATTCCCTTATTGTTGGGGTCTGTAGCAGACCCTCCCTGAATGATCAGGTGGGGCAGGTCGATGATATGGGGATAAGACGATCCCTCAGGTATCCTGGCCCCATGCCATGTAGGGCTTTAAAGGTGATAACCAACACCTTGAATTGGACCCAGAAGCAAACCGGCACCCAATGCAGCTCGCGGAGCAAAGGTGTTATATGTGCTGATCTTGGTGCACCCAAAATTGCCCGCGCGGCCGCATTCTGCACCAGCTGTAGTTTCTGGATAGTCTTCAAGGGTAGCCCCATGTAGAGCACATTGCAATAGTCTATGTGGGAGATGACAAGAGCATGAGTGACCGTTAGGAGGGCATCGCGATCCAGGAATGGGCGTAACTGGCGCACAAGGCGAAGCTGTGCAAAGGTCCTCCTAGCCACGACTGCCACCTGCTCTTCGAGCAGGAGTCGTGAGTCTAGAAGGACCCCCAGTTTCTGCACCGGCTCCGAATGGGGCAGTGCTACCCCATCCAGGACCAAAGATGACAACTTCCCAGATAAAGCTAAGCAATCAATCCACAGCCACTCAGTCTTGTTCAATTGAAGCCTGTTGTTCCCCATCCAGGCCCCCACAGCCCCCAGGCACTGAGACAGGGTGGCTACTTCATCTGGGATGGAGATATACAATTGAGTATCATCAGCATATTGATGATACCTCATCCCATGGTGTTGGATGAACTCACCCAGCGGTTTCATGTAGATGTTGAATAGGAGAGGAGAGAGAACCGAACCCTGCATCACCCCACCTAAGAGAGGTCACGGGCCGGATCTCTCCTCCCCTATCACCACCGACTGGGAACGGCCCTGGAGGAAGGAGGTGAACCAGTGCAAAACTACATCGCCCACCCCCAACTCCCTAAGCCGACCCAAAAGGATACCATGGTTGATGGTATCGAAAGCCACTGAGAGGTCCAAGAGAGCCAGGATGGATGCACTGCCTCCATCCCGCTCCCACCAGAGATCATCCATAAGTGCGACCAATGCAGTCTCCGTCCCATATCCCAGCCTGAAACCTGACTGGAAGGGGTCTAGATAATCCGCCTCATCCAGAATCCTCTGAAGTTGTAACGCCACCACTTTCTCAACCACCTTTCCCAAGAAGGGAAGGTGGGAGACTGGACGAAAATTGTCCAGGATGGTAGGGTCCAGGGATGGCTTCTTGAGGAGGGGGTGCACCAATGCCTCCTTAAAGGCAGTTGGGAACACCCCCTCCATCAAGGATGTATTAACCATCGCCTGGACCCACCCGCAAGTCACCTCCCTGGCAGATTTTACCAGCCAGGAAGGGCACGGGTCTAGATGGCATGTGGTGGAATTTACAGTTCGGAGGATCCTGTCCACTTCCTCAGGCCCAACAGGATCAAATCGTTCCCAGATAACAAGGCAAGGCCGTTCTCCTGGCATCACCTCAGACTGCATTTCACACCTGGAATCCAACTTAGACCGAATCCGAGCGATTTTATCCTGCAGATGCTCAGAAAACTCTTCCGCACAGCCCTGCAGGTGGGTCACTGACTCCATCTTACCCAAGAGAGATCGAGTAATCTTGAACAGGGCCGTCGGACGGCGTTCTGCGGATGCAATAAGAGCGGAGAAATATTCACGTTTCACCACTCTTACCGCCACAAGGTAGGCCTTAATAGTGGCTCTAGATTGTGTTCAGTCCGATTCTGCCTTCGTCTTTCTCCAGCGGCACTCCAGATGTCTCTTCACCCTCTTCAAAACCCTCAGCTCCTCCGTAAACCACGGGGAGCGATGGGTCGAATGGGGCTGGAGAGGTTGCATCGGTGCGGTCCTGTCCAAGGCCCGGGCCACCTCCCTATTCCAGGCTGTGGCCAGGGCCTCCACTGGACCATGCAGCAGGTCCTCAGGTATTACCCCCAGCTTCCTCTGAAACCTCATTGGGTCCATAAGTTGCCGGGGATGGACCAATTGAATAGGTCCTGCCTCCCTGCGGAGTGGGGCGGCATAAGAGAATCTCAGGGATACCAGGGTGTGATCTGACCATGACAACGGGGATAGTTTCCCCTCAGGTCACTTTGCCATTGATCTGACAAGAAAACCAAATCCTGAGTGAGTCCACTGTCCCGAGTCGGGTCCCGGATAATCTGGGACAGGCCCATGGCTGCCATGGTAGCCATGAACTCCCGAGCTGCTTCCGAGGCATGCCCCAAGGACGGCAAGTTAAAATCCCCCAGGACCATAAGCCTGGGGAACTCTACCGCCAGCCCCGAGACGGCCTCCAACAGCTCAGGCAGGGAGGCTGGTACAGTAGCAACACTCCCAACTGTTCTCGGGCACCCAACTTGAAAAACAGGGTCTCACATCTGAACACTTGTGGAGCAAGGCCCCTGAAGGCCACTAGAGATTCTCTAATGACAACTACCACCCCTCCTCCCCTACCCTGGTGTCTCGGCTGGTGCCACACCTGAAACCCTGCTGGGCACATTTCTGAGAGGGCTACCCCTCCCTCTGGGCCCAGCCAGGTCTCTGTAATACACGCCAGGTCGGCCCACTCCTTTGTGATTAAATCACTTATGAGGGGGGCCTTGTTGTTTACTGACCTGGCGTAAACAATTTGGGACTTAGATACTTAAGGCATTGGCAGCAACCCTTAAAAATGCCAAACCATCCAATTTTTCCTGTTTTGAGGTGCTTATTGGCAAAATATTGTCACTTAAAACTGTTAGAAAATTACTGTGGGTATTTTCCAGTTAAGTGTATACCCACCACACTCAGAGTTAATCCCTATATCAGATCAGAGCAAGCACATATGCTGCTCAGTTCAGCTACCAAAAATATAGCTTGATGTTTATTTATTACATATCAGCAAAACATTTTAAACATTTAACTGGCAAAAACAGGACAAAAACAAGCAAAAGCAGGGAGACAAAGAGACATGAATATCCCCTTCTTGCATATGACAGCCTTTTAGATATTTGTAGATTGCTATTATATCTAACAGGATAAAGTCATGAGAGGAGTCAAAGGAATAAAATATTCAGAGCTTGTTTTAAAGAGCTAGGAACATAGGTGACGCAAATGTTAAAAGAGGAGAATTTGTTGCTTTGCCGTGGTTTATAAATAGGATTACAGATAAAGAATTTAGGAAGAAACCTGAGACTTCAATATTTGTTTAGCCTTCAGTAGGTACATAAAAGCTTATAGCCCTTAGTTATATAACTTGTTTACTGATGATGATCAGTAAACTGGTGGTCAAGAAGTTATTGATAAATATGCTAATTTATGAGACAAAGATAACATAAACAGCTTTTCAACCCCAGCAGAGGATCCAGAAATGATGGATGCACTGGTAATGGTAAGATGGGATCCTGGAACCTTCTATCAGCAAGGATCAAGATGGAGAAAAAGGACCCAAGAGCCTTTATCAGGATGGACTAGCTTCTACTCCTGGATGACCTGAGTGAGATCAGCCAATTAATAGCGAGGGTTAGCATATTGGACAGTGTACCCTGAGGTTTCTGGCCAAAGTGCCAGCATAGTTTGAGCTCTGTACCAATTAAGAGTAAGGAGACAGGAACACGAGAGCCTAGAAAAAAGTATAAAATTGACAGCTCAAGAGGCACCAGTTTTCAGAGGAACTCATTTTCCTCACTGTACAAGTCTGGTGTTACAGTTTTCTGTCCTCTAGTTAGACTGGCCAGCAAACACTTCTTATTTGTGTGTATGGCATTTATGCTTATGAAGAAGCCTTGTTCAATTCTCTGTATCACTTCCATTTGTTAGCTAACTTGATTTCTTGAATAAAACAATCTGAACATTGATCTTGGAAAGTTGTGTTTTTTCCTGTTTTCTGCAGATCATCAAAGCCAAAATCATAACTTATGAGATGAACTGGGAAGTTTCTGAAGTTTAAATCAATTATTGAAAGTAGTAGTGTTTGTGATTTC
Source organism: Charina bottae (assembly GCA_023362775.1). Classification (NCBI taxonomy): domain Eukaryota; kingdom Metazoa; phylum Chordata; class Lepidosauria; order Squamata; family Charinaidae; genus Charina; species Charina bottae. The sequence goes on along the minus strand of JALMGJ010000028.1, from coordinate 1,927,259 downwards.
TAAAAGATAAGGCTATCACCAGAGAGAAATTGCTTCTTCAAGATAAAACTTCCAGCTCCTCAAGCAACAAGCTCTAGGAATGCACCCCAGACTGAGGTAAGAAGTTCCTGACCTTCTGGAAAATATGTCTTCCCAGAATAAAATAAATTAATGGGTAACAGATCCTGGAAGGAAATTTCTGGGGGAAAGTGTATGTAATTCCTTGCAACTGTCCCAATTCCTTGAATACAATTCATTTCTAGCCACTAGATGTCTGTTAAAGTTATTTGGTTAAAGTATTCTATGCAGAATTAAACGCATGGCATTTTTTCCACTGAGTCTGGCCAGAGAGTGGAAAAGTACAAGTTACAAAAGAAAACAATTTACAAGTGACCCTGCAGTGAAAGTTTGGTTCTCAAAACATTTGAGACGTAATCGGCAGATGTCCCTCTAGCTAGCCATAATAAACCCTTATCACGATTGTTCTCAAGAGAACTGTAGCTCGAGGAAAGGCCAATACACAACACTGCCATCGTGTGACGCTTTATAGTAAGTACAATTACTACCAAAATGCTATGCTGAAAGAGATGCCCATGTTTGAACCAATCAGATGTGAGCTATGAACCATGGGTATTCCTTCATACTTATGTTCTCACTTATGTTCTTTATATATGCCTTCTGTTCTTTATGTAGACTGCTATCTACATGTACTTGTATCTGAACTGTAACCATGCCTGGTCTTTGCACAGACCATGATGTTTTTCTTTCCTCACTTCTGGTGATGGAACTCTGCTTATGCTTTGATTTTACCTTTTTGCAATAATGCACTATACATCCATTATTGCCTTATGCTATCAATAAAGATATTGTTAGCCTTACAACACGTTGTTTGGATTACTTCAAGCCTGAAACCCCAAATAGTTAACCATCACCCAATAATGTCATGATGGCATCTATACCACCCTGACATAAATAGAAACCACTTAACACATTCCCCAGCCAGGGCTCTGAAAGCAATCAATAGGAAGAATGTAACAGCAAACCGCCAGACAGACAAGGAGCACACAGTGTGGATTAGAAGAATACAATCAGCACCTTGACTGGACAGCTCCGAGCACGGACGAGAGGGTGCAAGACGGAACTGATAATGCATTCTATGGGAGGGAGACTGGAACCTATTTAACTGTAAGGTTTTGTATCTATGCTTTACTTGGTGAACCCAGATCGCTCGCTGTAAATAAAGCTTTTACATAAACTATGGAGTGTGTGTCGGAGCCTTGTTTGCCAGTCGAAGGATTGGAGCATCACACTAGATGTCAGTGTTGCATTGATCATCCTATCTAGTGAGGGGAAAGGTATTAAAGATGAGTTAGATCATAAAAATTGCAGCATCCAAGCAATGTATATAAGCAGTTTGTGCCCGGTCTCTTAAGCTTCCATAGAGAACTGAGTACCAGAGACAGGCATAAAGAGAATTTCTCAAAAGAAGAACAGAAGAGGATGAAAAGCAGAGGAGGATGAAAAGCAGTGCTCCTACGCTTCTACAGATGCCCCAAAATACACAAGCCTGGCATACCACTTTGACCAATTGTATCGTTACCAGGGACTCCCACATACAATATAGGTAAAGAGCTTACAAAGAAACTTGGACATCTCACAGAGGAGAGTGAATACTCTATCAACTCCCCACTACAGTGCCTCCAGAAAATCAAATATGTAAAAATATAAGAATATGAAATTATGGTGTCATTCGATGTCACAGCACTCGTTACATCCATAGACCCAGCACTAGCAAAAGAATCCATGGCAGCAGTTCTATGCAACACACCCGACCTAGTCAAATACACCAAGATAGAAATACCCAGAATCATGGACTTCATCGACCTCTACCTACTTTCAGTTTGATGGACAAATATACCAACAAATCAAAGGAACACACATGGGATCACCAATCTTAGGACTCATAGCAGAGATTGTAATGCAGCGTCTAGAAAGGATAGCACTCCCATGCATACAACCCAAAGTATGGATTCGGTATGTAGATGACACCTTCGTCATAATAAAAAAGGAACAACTGGAGGAAACACATGAAACCATCAACAACATCTTCAAAGGAATAAAATCCACAAGGGAAGAAGAAAACAACAACACACTACCCTTCTTGGACATCCTCATCAGTAGAGGAAATGATGGCATTCTAGAAACACAAGTCTACCGGAAATCTACCCACACTAACCAAGTGCTCCATTACCAAAGTAACAACCCAACTTCCCACAAGAGGATACCGTCACGCGCCCAGCTAAGCCTTCGGACGGGTGCGCGTGTATCTACGGCAGGGCTTTCCAAACTGTGTGTCGAACAATACTGTGTCACCTGGGGGGCCCAAGTGTGTCGCACAAGAACCCGGAAGCGCTGATGGCGCACGGGTGCAAGTCCACTTCCCCTGTGTGGTAGGTTTACTGTAGAAAGGTTAATGAAGCCATTACAGAAGAATTCCAGTGACTATTTAAAAAAAAGCCCAGCTGACAGATTGATCAGAAGGAGGAGAAGTGTAGGGTGAAGCTTCTATTCTTTCTGTCATTTGGGCTTGCAGAGCAGTGGAAGACCTGTGTTCAGAAATTGTCCAGTACAGAGAACCAGAAATGAGCAACTGGCCACTCAGACAACCTGAAAGGTGGCTAATGTCTCTGTTGCAGGCATTTTCAGGACAGAGACTGGTGATTTTTTTTCCTCTGCCAACAGCTGACACTGAGTGGGAGACAAAATAAGGTAAAGGGAATCTACCAGTTGCTGCTCTTTAATTGTCTTGTCCATGGAGCAGTAAAGCAATAAATTACAAGCAGTAAAGCTCCAACGATAAGATCATTAACAAGCCTTGTTAGCAAGTCAGATTAATGCTCAAGGCAGTACAAATTATGCCACCATATTTTTCAGCCAACCCAAGGATGAAAAGAATCCACGTTAATGTGGATTTTTAACCACCCAGGGTCCCCCTTGGGGGAGATGGAGCGGTGAATATCAATCAATCAATCAATCAATAAATAAATAAATGTAGTGTGAGGGAGAACCACTAGACAGCACAGTACACATCGATAGACAACATGTCTATGAAGGTTCTCAGTCATCCAGGTGGAATTGTCTGTAGCTTGAATCATGTCAACTGGATTTCTATTTTCTCAGTGGAAACGTTTCGCTCCTTATCCAAGGAGCTTCTTCAGTCTGAGCAAAGTTGGTAAGGGAATCCTAAATATGTTTCTAGGTAGCTGTGTGACCTTACACCTGGGGCTAGGTCATGGTTATATTGAGATGTTATTTTTTAAGTCCTTTTATCATATAAAGGAGGATGTTAAGATCACCATGCTGCTGTTGAGCTTGTGAAATGGTCTTAATCTTCCTAGGCACAGAAGACAAAGCTGGGAGGAAACAGTGAACTGCCTGAAATCCTCTTGCATATGTGAGGGCAGATTCCCCAACTTAAAAAAGACAGTATATTAAAAGATAAGAGTCAAAGCACCCTAGCTTTGCTGAGTAGGGGAAATGATAGTGACAATCAATGGTTGCTTGGACACCAATGATACTGTATATTTCTGTGTATATTGCCTTCAAACCATACTTGTTTCATACTGAAATAAATAATGATTTAAAACATAGCTTTCCAAACTGTGTGTCGCGACACTTTAGTGTGTCACAACACAACCCGGAAGCGGCGGTGGGGGTGTGCATGGTGGCAGCGGGGGAGCGCGTGTGGTGGTGGTGGTGTGCATGGCGGCGGCAGCAACAACGGCAGTGTCGCGCCATCAGCGCTTCCGCGTTTTAGCTGAGGCCGCCGCCGTGCACGCCGCCACCGCCGTGCACCCCCCTGCGCCGCCGCCGTGCACGCCCCCACCACCGCGCGTGCCCCCGCTTTTGCCGTTGGTGTGTCGCCAACGGCAGCAGTTTGGAAAGCACTGATTTAAAGAAATGAAAGAAATAGTAAATGTAGACTTGAAAAACTGCTAGTGCACTGATGACTCAGCTCTATGCTTCTGCCTATGGGTAAATTAGATTCACCGGAACAGCAATGTAAGTAAGAGGTACTATACACAAACACCATGAAAGTGGTAAATAGACATTATACAGGCAAGGTGGCCAGAGCAACAAGAGCACAACACAGCAAGCTCCCTGATTTTGCTACTGCACACAGGAAGGGAATAGGATAGTCAGATACAGTGCAACCCTCTGTTATGCACACACAAAGGGAACTAGTGTCACCATTTCCTGGTGTTTGGCCCCTTCTCTCTAGAGGCAATGTATGATTTGCCCATACCACACACTCCAGTGATTTCCTTCCAAGGAAAATGAATCCAGAATAAGCCCTGGCACTCCTGAAAGCTCTGTGAGGGTTGTATATGTGAGAATTGGTTCCAAAGTTACCTTTTCATAACCGTCGTAACTGCGCATGGCTGCTGTATGAGGCAGTCGCTAAACAAGGACTACCTGTATTTGTGGTTTGCATCTGACTCCTTGCCTCTGCCTCTGTCTCCATCCATCCATCCATCCTTTTTTAGGAGGGAGAAATCAAGGTAGTTTACATACAGTAGATCCTTCCCTAATTTTAATCCCATAAGTATACCCCTGTACAGTAACTGCAAGAAAGTAACTGGACCCAAATCACCCTATGAACTTTAGAAATGGAATTTAACTTATGTCTTCTTAGCCTTGGTTTAAGGCTTAGTCTAAGGCAGTGCTTTCCAAACTTTTTCTTCATTACCCAAAACCGCTTATGAGAAAGTCCTTTTTACCCAATGTAGGTAAAACACTTTAAGTCAATTTAAATGTCCCCGTTGTGATTGGGTAATGGGTTTGTGTGTTTTTAACCAAAGAAAAACCACCTTTACCCAATTTTGGGTAATTTACCCAGGTTTGGGAAACACTGATCTAAGGCCTTAATTACCATGGTACATATGTTCTTATAAGTGTAATTTTATTTGTTCAATAAAACAAAACCAAATGGTTTTTTTAAACAAAACTGGTTAATATTTGATTTTACTCTAACCTCTCTCAAAGTTTTATTCTTTGTCACACACGTTTAATGATAATCTGGAATTCTTACAGCATTGTAATAAGCTCATTAAATTAATCATTTAAGTGGTTGTTCTCTCTGAGTGAACAAATTAACAAACTTACATTAGCATTTTAAAAGGAGACTACCATTTTTGGATCACTAGGTCAATGTTTCTCATTCTTCATTAGATCTTAAAGGCTAACCATAGACTTAACGACAGAAGGGCCAATCTAGATTCTGCGACCTATATATTGAGCATATTTTCACTTTTATTATTGAGAAAAATACTGCTGTCAAATGTGTTATAACCTGACATTTTAAGCAGTACAATATTTGCACTGTTCTATTGTCCAGTTTTCTAAGATAAATCATATAAGATCAGGTTAGAATCGGCTAAAGAATAACCAAGACATAGGCTTCTACAAGGCCAGCATAGAAAGTACCAGATGCAAGTAGTAGAATTTGGCTGATTTATTTATTTATTTGGCTAGCTCTACTTTGAATTTAGGGGGCACTTTTGCTGCTTCGTATCAGGCAGCAAATAATCTTGGATCAAACTTGGACTTGCATTAAACCTGAATAGTTCTGGCTGCTTCAACTCTTGTCCAGGATTACTGACTCTTGTGCATGAATCCCTGAAGCCATGAGTAAGACTCACAAAGCACTATCTCCAATTAAAATGGTCTAGCACAGATGTCTGATGGATCTGGATGGTTTCCTCATTCTGCTTGGGGAAATGTCTCATCTATCAGCAAGCCCTGCACAAACTGTGGAATGTGGAGATGGCCCAAGTGGTTCAAGCTGTCACTCCTAAGCATCTTTTCCCCTCAATCAGAACTCAATCAACACTTTGGTTTACTAGGCAGTGAGGCCAATTAAATGAATAAGAAAAAGACTGGAGTGCAAAAGGAGGAATTTTCAGGATGGAGCAGACTGAACAGGGAGTTCATCTTACTCTGTGGCAGTGGATGCAATGAGGTGGCCTTACTTTTCTGTGTCCACAGACTGACAGTGCTTTTCTGTTTTGTGAGGTGTCTCCTCCATCATGTGAATATAAGTTTTCCTAAATTTACTGAGACATGATGCATTTATCTAAATTAAATTTACTGTGAGTCACTTGACCAACCACCTTATCCATATTTCATCTGTTATACCTATATAGCTGGAGACAAAGATTGCATATGTGAGTATCAGGAAACATCTTTTTTACATGTAAATCCAAACATACATACTGTAAAGGATGAATAAATTTAATCCTACTTCTTGAGGAATGGTGGTAGACAAAACATAATTTCACAGAAGGGGGGAAAGGAAGGTAGGGGATCACTTATCAAGAGCTGCTTATCAAAGGTCTTTGGATAGGTCAGCTCAGCATGTACCTTGGCTTCCTGAAGTCAAGGTTCTCCTGGAAGTGGAGACTCAGATTGTTCAAAGGATGGGCATTGATATACCACTCCTTTGTCTGATCTGGACAAAATCCCAATTCAGCAAGGGGCTGTTCCAGAGTCACAGAAAGATTGTGCTTCTGAGGTCTAAGGAGGCACCATACCAGATGTGCTAAATTCAATTCCTGGAAGGCCTAGTAGGTTCCTTGGGACTGTAACTCAGTTCAGCTCAGTGGAGGATCCTAATAGGCTTCTGTTGGCTTTGGGGTTGCAGTGGTGAGTCGAGTCCATTAAGAAAATCTGGCCTCAGATGGTTCAAAGAGATTCTCTTAGGATAAACAAACAGTTGCAAAGTAGGGGATGCTCAGAGTTGACTGCTCAACCCTGCAGTCCCCTTGGATGATTTCAGCTTGAGAGAGGAGCTTAAATTTAGTTTTTTCTTTTCTTTCTCTGGCTGGTCAAAGGTAACTTTTTAATACTGTGTCTGTTCAAAAGGTGGGAGTGGGGAGGGCTGCAGAGTCACCTCCTCAGCTAGGGTCAGGTTCACAAAATGCACCCAGTTCTGATTCCTCTTACAGTTAGGGTGATTAACATTGACAGGATTTGCAATCCATTTAGCCTTCTAACAGGATATTGTAGACTTACTTTATCATCTGAGTACAAGGTCGTGTGTGTGTGTGTGTGTGTGTGTGTGTGTGTGTGTGTAAGGGAACCACTATACCACATTTTCTTGGAGCAACTTAAAAATGAATTACTTTTCGTGCTCTTAATTATTTTAGTTGTATATATGGAAAATTTCTCAAGCGTAGCACCACAGGCAACAAATAACATTTAGTTTTATTAGGTGCTTTTTCAAAACCAATGTTAAGAGGTCAGCAATAACAGTAAGTGCAATTAGCAGAACAAAATTAAAAATAGTTGCCTTGGGTATTCATAAACTCATGTCAGCTGATGCTGCAGTTCAAAGTAAAATAGCACTGAAAGAACATTAAGTGAAGGATGAATATACACTGCTCAAAAAAATAAAGGGAACACTGAAACAACACAATGTAAGTCCAAGTCAATCACACTTCTGTGAAATCAAACTGTCCACTTAGGTAGCAACACTGATTGACAATCAATTTCACATGCTGTTGTGCACATGGAATAGACAACAGGCGGAAAGCATAGGCAGTTAGCAAGACATCCCCAATAAAGGAGTGGATCTGCAGGTGGTGACCACAGACCACTTCTCAGTTCCTATGCTTTCTGGCTGATGGTTTGGTCACTTTTGAATGCTGGCGGTGCTTCCACTCTAGTGGTAGCATGAGACAGAGTCTACAACCCACACAAGTGGCTCAGGTAGTGCAGCTCATCCAGGATGGCACATCAATGCGAGCTGTGGCAAGAAGGTTTGCTGTGTCTGTCAGCGTAGTGTCCAGAGCATGGAGGCGCTACCAGGAGACAGGTCAGTACATCAGGAGACGTGGAGGAGGCCGTAGGAGGGCAACAACCCAGCAGCAGGACTGCTACCTCCGCCTTTGTGCAAGGAGGGACAGGAGGAGCACTGCCAGAGCCCTGCAAAATTACCTCCAGTGGGCCACAAATGTGCGTGTGGCTGCTCAAACGGTCAGAAACAGACTCCATGAGGGTGGTATGAGGGCCCGATGTCCACAGGTGGGGGTTGTGCTTACAGCCCAACACCGTGCAGGACGTTTGGCATTTGCCAGAGAACACAAGATTGGCAACTTCGCCACTGGCACCCTGTGCTCTTCACAGATGAAAGCAGGTTCACACTGAGCACATGTGACAGACGTGACAGGGTCTGGAGACGCCGTGGAGAACGTTCTGCTGCCTGCAACATCCTCCAGCATGACCGGTTTGGCAGTGGGTCAGTAATGGTGTGGGGTGGCATTTCTTTAGGGGGCCGCACAGCCCTCCATGTGCTCGCCAGAGGTAGCCTGACTGCCATTAGGTACCGAGATGAGATCCTCAGACCCCTTGTGAGACCATATGCTGGTGCAGTTGGCCCTGGGTTCCTCCTAATGCAAGACAATGCTAGACCTCATGTGGCTGGAGTGTGCCAGCAGTTCCTGCAAGACGAAGGCATTGATGCTATGGACTGGCCCGCCCGTTCCCCAGACCTGTATCCAATTGAGCACATCTGGGACATCATGTCTCGCTCCATCCACCAACGCCACGTTGCACCACAGACTGATTTCCATTGCTTTTTGTGTGATTTTGTTGTCAGCACATTCAACTATGTAATGAACAAAGTAATTAATACAAATATTTCATTCATTCAGATCTAGGATGTCTTATTTCAGTGTTCCCTTTATTTTTTTGAGCAGCTTATTTTGACCCCGGGCTAGCCAAGAGAAGCTGTCAACGTTTCGTCCCAATTCCTGGAGGCTATCGGGGTTTAGATGGGGAGGAACCATCTCCGACTCAATCCTAACAAGACCAAGCGAATGTGGGTGTTTCAGCCACCCAGATCTGGGGATATTCCATCTTTGACCTTGGATGGGGTTAGCACTTCTCCCTTCAAGGATGCCATGCAATCTGGAGGTCTTCCTAGACTTACAGCTCCTGCTTGAAGAGCAGGTGTCAGGTGTGGCCAGGAAGATCTTTGCACAACTCCATCTGGTGTACCAGTTATGCCCTTTCCTACATTGGGGGGCCCTTCAGACACTCACTCATGCCCTAGTCACCTCCCAGCTTGACTACTGTAATGTACTGTATATGAGGCTGCCCTTGAAGACCACTTGGAAGCGTCAACTGATTCAGAATGCAGCAAGGCATTCTGCTTTGGTTTTGGATGTGATTCAAGGTGCTGGTTGTTGCCTATAAAGCCCTACATGGCATAGGGACTGGTTACTTGTCTGTCTCCTATAACATCTGCCCAGCCAATTTGATCCTGCAGGATCGGTGCACTCTGGGTTCTTTGTTTAACAATGTTAAACAAAGTTTAAACTATTGGGACTCCAGAAGTGCACCTTCTCTGTAGCAGCACCTGCCCTCTGGACAAGGTTGCCCCTGAGTTCTGGATGGCCCCCACTTGTTTAGAAGAATCATGAAGACCTGGCTCTTCACCCAGGCCTTTGGCAAGGGAGAGAGAGACCCCTCCCTTCATCATGCTTGCCATCTTTTATTTTTATGTTTTATTGATTTTATTGTAATTTCTTTATTTGATTGTTGTGAGCTGCCCAGAGTCATTAAGAGTTAGGTGGCATACAAATTTAATAGATGATGATGATGATGATGATGATGATGATGATGATGGAGCTGATTGTATAGTTGTACAAGAAACTATGGGTTACAAGGAAGTAAATTTCAGTTGAATATGCAAAATAATCCTAATGGTAGAAGCTGTTCAACAGTGGAGGAGACTGCCTCACAGATGGTGGGCAATCCTTTCCTAGAAATCTTTAATCAGAGATGGGATGGCCACCTGAATAGGATGCTGTAGTGGTAAATTCCGATACTAGTCGGGTTGAACTAGGTGCTCTCCAAGGTTCCTTCCTTAATAACTTAATAACTCTTTTATTCTATGTTCTTGTGATAGGAGGGGGCGTGATGGCTCAGTGGTTAAGACGCCAGGCTTGTTGATCGGGTTGACGATTCGAGACCTGAGCACCGCATGACGGAGTGAGCTCCCGCACTCGCCCCAGCTCTTGCCAACCTAGTAATTCGAAAGCATGCAAATGCAAGTAGGTACCACTTCAGTGGGATGGTAACAGCGTTCCGCGCACATCATACCGGCCACTTGACTGCGGAAGCGTCTTTGGACAGCGCTGGCACTTCGGCTAAGAAATGGAGATGAGCACCGCCCCCTAGAGTCGGACACGACTGTGCAGGGGAAACCTTTACCTTTACCTGTGATAGGAAAGGGACTTTCAAACATGGGCAAGGTTAGCCCAAAATATTTGGCTTGATGATGTAAATCAGTCCCAATTTCTTACAGTATGCACATGGGTCTGTCAGTACATCTCAGTTTAACCTACTTCAAAAAGTTGTGAAGTAAAGAATAGGGAATCCTTTAATTCCTACTGGAGAGGCACAATATATATGTAGCTTTAAAAAAAACATTCATGGATTTAAAAAGGTAAAGGTTCCCCCCGCACAGTCGTGTCCGACTCTAGGGGCCGGTGCTCATCTCCGTTTGTTAGCCGAAGAGCCAGCGTTGTCTGAAGACGCTTCCACGGTCATGTGGCCAGCATGACACATGCGGAACGCTGTTACGTTCCCACCGAAGTGGTACCTATTCATCTACTTGCACTTGCATGCTTTCAAATTGCTAGGTTGGCAAGAGCTGGGGCGAGTGCGGGAGCTGACTCTGCACGCAGGGCTAGGGATTCGAACCTCCGAACTTGCGATCTTCCGATCGACAAGCCTGGCGTCTTACCCGCTGAGCCACCACGCCCCTAATAATAAATCATGGATTTAGTTTAAAATAAAGGTCTCAAATGCAAATAAATAAAAACAACAAAAATATGCAGCACCATACTGTACTGCATATGAATACTGCACTATTATATCAGAAGACTGTCATACACTCTTTTCTCTCCATCCCAGAAACACACAGTAGACAGTTTTATAGAGGTGATGTAATATTTGCGCAGCCATAAAGCCTTGACCTAGAAATATTATAGCTATAGTAGAACTTACACTGGCAGAATATTTTAGAAAGCAATTTTTATGAGTATTTTTTGTTCTGCATGAAATAAGATCTGAACTAGAAAGATTATGAACTCTCTTTGTTGCTTCTACCTGGATACTTAGACTGGATGTCTCAATCATTGATAACTAATAATGGCTACACTAACTTTCTGGATTTCTCTATTTAATTTTTATGAGCAATAAAAGATTGTTATAATGTTGTATAGGTCTACCTATGTCATAAGATACACACACACGCACACACACACACATGCATAAAACTTGTAAATACATTAATAGAAAGGATGAAGTGACCACTTAGAGAAGTCAGAGGAAGGATGTGCAGGCAGTGGCAGAATGTTGAACAGCCTAGGTTTTTTTTCTAAACCTTTTTGTAAACCTACTTTAGATATGTGAAGCTTACTGAAGCAAAAACCTGGTTCCTGACCATGTTCTCATTTTCAGAAATAGACCAATTCCCAGAACCAATGGGCAGGGCAGCAATCCCAAGAATGTGATGTATCAACTCATGGACAAAAGAATTGAACCAGTCAGAAAACTTAGCAAGCTTGTGCATATCTGGTGACTTTGAAGGCCCTGCCATTGGAAGAGTAAAGGGGATAAGGGGGACTAAAGTCTCTATCCACACCTTTGTTGGACAGCTTGAGAGAAACTCTGCTTCTCCATTCTGTATCACACTGGTTGGGATGGGCTACCCCAGGTGCCCCCTTCATGGATCACTGCCTTGTCGTGGCGAAGGGGCTTGCGTAACTCAATGAAGTCAGGTCAAGACGGACAGGTCATGACGGAGAGTTCTGACAAAACGTGGTCCACTGGAGGAGGGAATGGCAAACCACTCCAGGATCCTTGCCAAGAAAACCCCATGGACAGTATCAAAAGGCTAAAAGATATGACGCCGGAAGATGAGCCCCTCAGGTCGGAAGGTGTCCAATATGCTACTGGGGAAGAGCGGAGGGCAATTCCGAGTAGCTCCAGAAAGAGTGAAACGGCTGGGCCAAAGCCGAAAGGACGCTCAGTTGTGGATGTGTCTGGAAGTGGAAGGAAAGTCCGATGCTGTAAAGAACAATATTGCATAGGAACCTGGAATGTAAGATCTATGAATCAAGGTAAGCTGGATGTGGTCAAACATGAGATGACAAGATTGAACATTGACATCTTGGGAATCAGCGAACTAAAATGGACAGGAATGGGCAAATTTAATTCAGGTGACCATTATATATACTACTGTGGGCAAGAATCCCTTAGAAGAAATGGAGTAGCCCTCATAGTCAATAAAAGAGTGGGAAAGGCAGTACTGGGGTACAACCTCAAAAACGACAGAATGATCTCAGTTCGAATCCAAGGCAAACCATTCAACATCACAGTAATCCAAGTCTATGCCCCAATCACTGATGCTGAAGAAGCTGAAGTCGACCGGTTCTATGAAGACCTACAACACCTCCTAGAACTAACACCAAAAAAAGATGTCCTTTTCATCATAGGGGACTGGAATGCTAAAGTAGGAAGTCAAGTAATAACCGGAATAACAGGCAAGTTCGGCCTGGGAATACAAAATGAAGCAGGGCAAAGGCTAATAGAGTTTTGTCAAGAGAACATGCTGGTCATAGCAAACACTCTTTTCCAACAACACAAGAGATGACTCTACACATGGACATCACCAGATGGTCAATACCGAAATCAGATTGATTATATATTTTGCAGTCAAAGATGGAGAAGCTCTATACCAGAGCTTTCCAAACACGCGCGCCGCCGCACGCCCCCCCACGCCGTTGCCGTGCGCGCGCGCCACCGCACGCCCCCGTGCCGTTGCCGTGCGTGCGCACCGCCGCACGCCCCCCACGCCGTCGCCGTGCGCGTGTGCGCCGCCGCTGCCGCTGGTGTGTCACCAGCGGCAGCACTTTGGAAAGCCCTGCTCTATACAATCAGCAAAAACAAGACCTGGAGCTGACTGTGGCTCAGATCATGAGCTTCTTATCGCAAAATTTAGGCTTAAATCGAAGAATGTAGGGAGAACCACTAGGCCACTCAGATATGACCTAAATCATATCCCTTATGAATATACAGTGGAGGTGAGGAATAGATTTAAAGGATTAGATCTGGTAGACAGAGTGCCTGAAGAACTATGGATGGAGGTTCGTAACACTGTACAGGAGGCAGCAACTAAAACCATCCCAAAGAAAAAGAAAGGCAAGAAAGCAAAGTGGCTGTCTGATGAGGCTTTACAAATAGCTGAGGAAAGAAGGAAAGCAAAAGGCAAGGGAGAAAGGGAAAGATATAACCAACTGAATGCAGATTTCCAGAGAATAGCAAGGAGAGATAAGGAGGCCTTCTTAAATGAACAATGCAAAGAAATTGAGGAAAACAATAGAATGGGGAAGACTAGAGATCTCTTCAAGAAAATCGGAGATATCAAGGGAACATTTTGTGCAAAGATGGGCATGATAAAGGACAAAAAAGGCAGGGACCTAACAGAAGCAGAAGAGATTAAGAAGAGGCGACAAGAATACACAGAAGAACTATACAAGAAAGATGTCTTGCATGTCTTAATGTCCCTGATAAATACGATGGGTTGGTCACTGACCTTGAGCCGGACATCCTAGAGAGTGAAGTCAAGTGGACCTTAGGAAGCATTACTAACAACAAAGCTAGTGGAGAAGACAGTATCCCAGCTGAGCTATTTAAAATCGTAAAAGATGATGCTGTTAAAGTGCTGCACACCAAATATGCCAACAAATTTGGAAAACTCAATAGTGGCCACAGGATTGGAAAAGGTCAGTTTACGTTCCAATTCCAAAGAAGGGCAGTGCCAAAGAATGTTCAAACTACTGTACAATTGTGCTCATTTCACATGCTAGCAAGGTTATGCTCAAAATCCTACAAGCTAGGCTTCAGCAGTATGTGAACCGAGAACTACCAGAAGTGCAAGCTGGGTTTCGAAGAGGCAGAGGAACTAGAGATCAGATTGCCAACATTTGCTGGATCATGGAAAAAGCAAGAGAGTTCCAGAAAAACATCTACTTCTGCTTCATTGACTACGCTAAAGCCTTTGATTGGGTGGATCAGAACAAACTGTGGCAAAGTCTTAAAGAGATGGGAGTACCAGATCACCTTACCTGTCTCCTGAGAAACCTGTATGCAGGTCAAGAAGCAACAGTTAGCAACATGGAACAACCGATTGGTTCAACATTGGGAAAGGAGTACGACAAGGCTGTATATTATCACCCTGCTTATTTAACTTATATGCAGAGTACATCATGAGAAATGCCGGGCTGGATGAATCACAAGCCGGAGTTAAGATTGCCGGGAGAAATATCAACAACCTCAGATATGCAGACGATACCACCCTAATGGCAGAAAGTGAAGAGGAACTAAAGAGCCTCTTGATGAGGGTGAAAGAGGAGAGTGCAAAAGCTGGCTTGAAACTCAACATTAAAAAAACTCAGATCATGGCATCTGGTCCCATCACTTCCTGGCAAATAGAAGGGGAAGAAATGGAAGCAGTGACAGATTTTATTTTCTTGGGCTCCAAGATCACCGCAGACGGTGACTGCAGCCATGAAATTAAAAGACGCTTGCTCCTTGGGAGGAAAGCTATGGCAAACCTAGACAGCAAGTTAAAAAACAGAGACATCACCTTGCCGACAAAGGTCCGTATAATTAAAGCTATGGTTTTCCCAGTAGTAATGTATGGCTGTGAGAGCTGGACCATAAGGAAGGCTGAGCGCCGAAGAATTGATGCTTTCGAGCTGTGGTGCTGGTCAAATCAGTCAATCCTAAAGGAAATCAACCCTGACTGCTCATTGGAAGGACAGATGCTGAAGCCGAAGCTCAAATACTTTGGCCACCTAATGAGAAGAGAGGACTCACTTGAAAAGACCCTGATGCTGGGAAAGACTGAAGGCAAAAGGAGAAGGGGGGGGCAGAGGATGAGATGGTTAGATAGCATCACCGATGTAATGAACATGAATTTGAGTAAACTCCGAGAGACAGTGGAGGACAGGAAGGCCTGGCATGTTATGGTCCATGAGGTCACGAAGAGTCAGACACGACTAAACGACTGAACAACAACAACCCCAGGTGCAGCAGCAATGTGAGAAGGAAGGAACTAGGGTCCTTATATACAAAATAAAAATTTGCAGTTCGTTTTAGGCTATAAAAATGGAGCATGTATAGATTGAACACAGAATATTCTAGTTAATCATTAGGGGGAAATGGTAATGGTTAACACATAGCTTCAAGAAGTGATAGGCACTTTCTATACTAGAATATGTAAATGGAAACTGGATAGGCTTTTGTCATGAATGTTATACTTATATCTTGTAATGAGCAGGTGATTGCACTAGATTGAAGTAGGTACTAGGGCTGTGTGTGGCCTCTGCCTTTTTTGTGAAGTCTGTTGAGCCCCTTTCTAACCATAATTGCAGAAAATCAGCAGATTGTTTTCTTGCCTTTTTGGGGTAGAAAATTCACACAAGGTTGGAATGAGAAACTCACACTGTCATGGGTACCATAAAATAGCTTTAATATTGTAAAACAAAATGAATTCCCACCAACCAAAGGAACAAAAATCAGAAACTCCTGGCCCTACTTGTGAGTTACAGCAATTTATTTATTTATTTAAATTTATATTACTGCCCATCTCCCCCGCTGGGGGACTCTAGGCGGTTCACAATAAAACAGTAAAAACATAAATAAAAATTTACAATATTAATAAATAATATAAAATCCAAGCATAAAAGATGTTAAAAAGATGGAATACTGGGGAGCTTCATGGGACCAAGAGGAACTGTTGGCATTACCCTCCCAGGCAAGCCAGCAGAACCAGGTTTTTAAGTCTTTTCGAAAGGTCGGGAGCGAGGAAACCCGCCTCAGCTCTGGGGGTAAGATGTTCCAAGGGCGGGTGCTACTGCAGAGAAGGCGTGCCTCCTGGACCCCGCTAGATGGAACTCTTTAATTGATGGGGTCCACAGCAAGCCCTCTCTGACTGATCGGGTGGGACAGGTCGATGTTCTGGGGATGAGGGTCCCTCAGGTAACCTGGTCCTATGCCATGTAGGGCTTTAAAGGTGATGACCAACACCTTGAATTGGACCCAGAAGCAAACTGGTACCCAATGCAGCTCGCACAGCAGAGGTGTCACATGTGCCGATCTTCTGGCCCCAATAACTGTCCGCGTGGCCACATTCTGGACCAGTTGAAGCTTCCGGATGCTCCTCAAGGGTAGCCCCATGTAGAGTGCATTACAATAGTCTATATGGGAGATGACAACAACCTGAGTGACTGTTCGGAGGGCATCTCGGTCTAGGAATGGGCGTAACTGATGCACAACACGAAGTTGCGCAAAGGCCCTCCTGGCCACGGCTGCCACCTGCTCATCAAGCAGGAGTCGTGAGTCCAGGAGAACCCCCAAATTCCGCACTGGCTCTGAGTGGGGTAGTGCCACCCCATTCAGAACCAAGGATGACAACTTCCTAGATTCTGAGCGGCCATCAATCCACAGCCACTCCGTCTTACCAGGGTTCAGCCGAAGCCTGTTGTTCCCCATCCAGGCCCCCACAGCCCCCAGGCACTGAGATAGGCCAGCGACCACATCACTTACTTCACCCGGGATGGAAATATACAGCTGAGTATCATCAGCATATAGATTGTACTACATCCCGTGGTGACAGATGACCTCGCCCAGCAGCTTCATATAGATGTTAAATAGGAGAGGAGAGAGCACCGAACCCTGTCGCACCCCACAGAAGAGGTTGTGGGTCAGATCTCTCCTCTCCTATCACCACTGATTGGGAATGGCCCCGGAGGAAGGAGGTGAACCAGTGCAAAATTAAACCGCCCACCCCCAACTCCCCGAGCCGCCCCAGAAGGATACCATGGTCGATGGTATTGAAAGCCGCTGAGAGATCTAAGAGAACAAGGATGGATGCACTCCCTCCATCCCGCCCTCACCAGAGATCATCCATAAGTGCAACCAATGCAGTCTCTGTCCCATATCCTGGCCTGAAACCTGACTGAAAGGGGTCCAGATAATCCGTTTCCTCCAGAATCCTCTGGAGTTGTAATGCCACCACTTTCTCAACCACCTTCCCTAAAAAGGGGAAGTGGGAGACAGGATGGAAATTGTCCAAAAAAGTAAGGTTCAAGGATGATTTCTTGAGGAGAGGATGCACCAGCGCCTCCTTAAAGGCCGCCGGGAACACCCCCTCCCCAAGAGATGAATTAAACATCGCCTGGACCCAACCACAGGTCACCTCCTGGGCCGATTTTACTAGCCATGAGGGACACGGATCTAAATGACATGTGGTGGCCTTCACAATCCGGAGGATTCTGTCCACTTCCTCAGGTCCAACAGGATCGAACCGTTCCCAGATAACAGGGTAAGTACGTTCCTCCGGCATCTCCCCAGACTACGTTCCACGCATAGAGTCCAACTTAGAATGGATCTGAGCGATTTTCTCCTGCAGATGCTCCAAAAACTCCTCCAAACGACCCTGTAAATGGCTCACTGATTTTATTTGACCCAGGAGAGTTCTCGTAATCTTAAACATGGCCATCGGGTGGCATTCTGTGGAGGCAATAAGAGCGGAGAAATATTCATGTTTCGCCATTCTTATTGCCAAAAGGTAGGCCTTAACAGCGGCTCTAGATTGTGTTCAGTCAGATTCAGTCTTCGTCTTTCTCCAGCGGCACTCCAGACATCTCTTAACCCTCTTCAAACCCCTCAACTCCTCCGTAAACCACAGGGAGTGACGGGTTGAGTGTGGCAAGAGGTGCGATCCTGTCCAGGGACCCAGCCGCCTCCCTATTCCAGGCTGCTGCCAAGGCCTCTGCCGGACTGTGCAACAGATCCTCCGGTATAACCCCCTGCTCCCTCTGAAACCTCATGGGGTCCATAAGTCGCCGGGGGTGGACCAATCAAATGGGTCCAGCCTCCCTGCGGAGTGAGGCAGCACAGAAGAATCTCAGGGTCACCAGGGTGTGGTCTGACCATGACAACGGGGACAGATCTAACTCTCCCCTCAGATCACTTTGCCACTGCTCCGACAAGAAAACTAAGTCCGGGGTGAGGCCACTGTCTCAAGTCAGGTCCTGAATTATCTGAGACAGGCCCATGGCTGCCATGGTAGCCATGAACTCCCGGGCTGCTTCCGAGGTCCATCCCAGGGACAGCAGATTGAAGTCCCCCAGAACCATAAGTTTGGGGAACTCCACTGCCAACCCCAAGATGGCCTCCAGCAGCTCGGGCAGGGAAGTTGCTATGCAGCAGGGAGGCTGGTACAGCAGCAACACTCCCAACTGTTCTTGGGAACCCAACTTGAAAAACAGGGTCTCACAACCAGCCACTTGCGAAGCAGTGCCCCTGTGAGCCATTAGAGACTCTCGGATGACAACTGCCACCCCTCCTCCCCTTCCCCAGTGTCTCGGCTGGTGCCACACCTGAAACCCGACTGGGCACATTTCTGAGAGGGCTACCCCCCCTCTGGGCCCATCCAGGTCTCGGTGATACAAACCAGGTCTGCCGCCTCTTCTGTGATCAAATCACATATGAGGGGGGCCTTGTTGTTCACTGACCTGGCATTGAGGAGCAGCAGCAGGGCCCTCAAGGGTCTGTTGTCCAGGGCCTGGGTTTGAACTTGGAGGGCCGGAACATGCCACCAATACCAAACATCGGGGGCATCTTCCCCGAAGATGGCCTGCCCTCCAGTTCCCATCATAACATCCCCGACCTGTCACCACTTCAATTGACTGGCCCACCCTACAGCCCCCAGAGTTTCCTAGGTCGGTAGCCTCCACTCCCGAACCTCTAGAAATCCTGGATTTAGACATAGGTCCCTTGCCCCACTCAATCATCCTCTCAAACACATTCAACCCTGGGTGGTGGTGGGTCCCCCAGTGCACCAGCAACTGCTCTTGGCACTGTTGGGTTCCCAACCTCCACCCTCACCCACACTATACTTCCATTTTTACTGTGCACCCCCTCAACTCCTCTCTGAGGAGGGGCACCTCAGTCACTCCTACCCCTCTGTCTTCCACTCAGGGGGTACTCTTACACACAAACACTCCTGGCCCCCACCCCATGTCTCTCACCTATGGGGGGTGCCTCACACATCAAGGGACCCAACCCACCGCCACTTGCCTGGGTGGGGGATAGATGGTTCGCCAAGGCAAATTTGTCCAATTTGCATCATGTCCCAATCACTAAGGCCGTGTGTTATATGTGGTCACAAGCCATATGATAGTTGCCCATTCCCACACTAAATGTTCCCTTCCTTCCTTCCTTCCTTCCTTCCTTCCTTCCTTCCTTCCTTCCTTCCTTCCTTCCTTCCTTATTATTGTATTTATACCCCGCCTATCCCCTCCCTAAGTGGAGGGCTCTGGGCGGCTTACATTCATATCGTACATATTATATTATACAGCATATACACTGCTCAAAAAAATAAAGGGAACACTGAAATAAGACATCCTAGATCTGAATGAATGAGCTGCACTACCTAAGCCACTTGTGTGGGTTGTAGACTCCGTCTCATGCTACCACTAGAGTGGAAGCACCGCCAGCATTCAAAAGTGACCAAACCATCAGCCAGAAAGCACAGGAACTGAGAAGTGGTCTGTGGTCACCACCTGCAGATCCACTCCTTTATTGGGGATGTCTTGCTAACTGCCTATGCTTTCCGCCTGTTGTCTATTCCATGTGCACAACAGCATGTGAAATTGATTGTCAATCAGTGTTGCTACCTAAGTGGACAGTTTGATTTCACCGACGTGTGATTGACTTGGACTTACATTGTGTTGTTTCAGTGTTCCCTTTATTTTTTTGAGCAGCTTATATTACCCGCGCGTTAGGGAGGGCGTGAGGGAACCGGCTCTTCATCCGCAGGTCGGACTACATGTCCCAGGAACCTTTGCTTCTGAGCCAGCTGCTGACGTCCAGGAAGTTGTTATTTCGGGATCCGCTGTCCTCTGCCGTCCTCCGTCGCCATCTATGGGAACCAGCTCTTCTTGGTCGGAGGGCGACCTCCGAAAAGGACGCCAACAAATTGGCCCACGTGAGTGGTCCGCATTCATCTACTTGCCAATGGCTTTCGGTCTGCTGGGTGGGCAGAACTTTATGATTTTAGTGGGACTTGCACAAGAAAATTTCCTACTGGATTGTTTTTACTGATGTTAGCAGTTAGCTAGAGATGGAGTTTTCTGTTTCTTTTTTATCTATTTCCAGAGATCATTAACTGGGAAAATTTGTTTAGTTTATTATTCTTATCAAGTAATATATTAACACAATTATTATGTCTTTTTCATTGTCTTGTAGATGGGACAAAGAATCTCTTGTACAGACAATAACAGGAAGGGCTGAAAGTCAAACTTCAAGATAGTAACAAGGACAGGTACAAGTTAAACTATCACTATAAAGAAACAAGGGAAAACATCTATAACATTTATTCTGTATTGTTATTGTGAGTTGAAAGGTGGCAGGCAGGCAGAGATTTGAGATGTATGTACTTAGCACTTGTTAAGATACTGTGCACAGATTAAAAGAAAAAAGAAAAAGATTAGTTTGCCAAAGTGCAGCAAATGAAATATAAGGGGCAAATACCTGGTTCTAGAATAGCTAATGGAAATTTCTGATTAGGTGACTGAGGAAAAAACAGGTTGTGATTGCTCTGAAAGGGAAGAAGTAACACAAGCCAGTGTTACTGACCAAGCTGTGTTTGTCTAATTTAATGTTTAAACTCAGTAGTAGTAGTAAGAGAAAAGACCAAGGCAAACAAAAACAAATTATGTACGGTGTTGTTATTGTCATGAAAGCATTCTCTTTCAATTAGAAACATAAGAAAGTATACTATATACCAGCTTGTTTGAAGTGGGGGTATCAGGGATTGAAGCCAAGACCTTCTGCATGCAAAATATGCATTCTACCTATTCTTAGAGATGAATTTTCCATCATCTAAATGCTATTACTTAAAATGAGTACCCTCCAAATGGTCAGTAATGACTCGGTGCTTGCACAGAGGACAGAATTTTTTTTTACAAACTTAAGAATATTCTGCCATTGGATCTCATGTTATTCATTATTATGTATTTTATTTTATTTATAAATGTATATTAATGATTTTAATTCTGTTGTAAACCGCCCAGAGTCCCCCTTGGGGGAGTTGGGCAGTGATAAATAAATAAATAAATAAATAAACAAACAAACAAATAAATAAAAATGCTATTACTAAAATCAATTCAATGTCCAAGTGACTCTGGATATGTAAGCAAAATTATATAATAGGAATAGGAATAGGGACAGAGGCTGTATTGGTCGCACTTATGGATGATCTCTGGCGGGAGCGGGATGGAGGGAGTGTGTCCATCCTGGCTCTCTTAGATCTCTTTTGATACCGTCTACCACGGTATCCTTTTGGGGTGGCTCAGGGAGTTGGGGGTGGGTGGCATGGTTTTACCCTGGTTCTTACCCTGGGGCCGTTCCCAGTCGGTGGTGATAGGGGAGGAGAGAGCCGACCCGCGACCCCTGCTTTGTGGGGTGCCGCGGGGTTCAGTTCTCTCTCCTCTCCTGTTTAACATCTACATGAAGCCACTGGGTGAGATCATCCATCACCACGGGATGAGGTATCACCAATATGCTGATGATACTCAGTTATATATCTCCATCCCGGGTGAAGTAAGTGATGCAGTTGATGCCTTGTCTCAGTGCCTGGAGGCTGTGGGGGTCTGGATGGGGAACAACAGGCTTTAGCTGAACCCTGGTAAGACAGAGTGGCTGTGGATTGATGGCCCCCTTGTATCCAGGACATAATCATCTTTGGTTCTGGATGGGGTAGCACTGCCCCATTCAGATCCAGTGTGGAACCTGGGGGTACTCCTGGACTCTCGACCTCTGCTCTAAGAGCAGGTGGCAGTTGTAGCCAGGAGGGTCTTTGCACAGCTTCGAGTTGTGCACCAGCTACGCCCTTTCCTGGATTGGGATGCCCTCCGAACAGTCACTCATGCCCTTGTCATCTCCCATATAGATTATAGCAATGCGCTCTACATGGGGCTACCCTTGAAGAGTATCCAGAAGCTTCAGCTGGTCTAGAATGCGGCAGCACGGGCAGTTATGGGCGCTATAAGATCAGCACATGTGACACCTCTGCTGCGCGAGCTGCATTGGGTACCA
Source organism: Charina bottae (assembly GCA_023362775.1). NCBI lineage: Eukaryota > Metazoa > Chordata > Lepidosauria > Squamata > Charinaidae > Charina > Charina bottae. The sequence continues at coordinate 1,905,035 of JALMGJ010000028.1, read as the reverse complement.
GTTTGCTTACGGGTCCAATTCAAGGTGTTGGTTATCACCTTTAAAGCCCTACATGGCATGGGGCCAGGGTATCTGAGGGACCGTCTCATCCCAATAACATTGACCCGCCCCACCTGTTCATGCAGAGAGGGCATGCTTTGGACCCCTTCAACAAGAGAATTTCATCTAGCGGGGTCCAGGAGGTGAGCCTTCTCTGCGATAGCGCCCGCATTGTGGAACATCTTGCCCCCGGAGGTGAGGCTGGCCCCCTCACTCCTGACCTTCCGGAAGTCTCTTAAGACCTGGCTCTGCCACCTTGCCTGGGACGACGGAGGTGGTAGTGCCTCCTGGGGGTGGCTGGCCCCATAGTGCCTTGATCCTGATAGTGGATTTTACCATCTTTTGGATTTTTACTTATTCTATCTATTTATTGTTTTATTGTAATTTCATGTATAGATTTTAACCTTTGCTATTCTGTAAACCACCCAGAGTCCCCTATTCAGGGAGATGGGCGGGGATAAATTAAATTAAATTAAATTTAAATAAATAAATAAATAAAATAAATAATATTAAAGTCTGAGGAAGACCCTATCAGATATGCATGTTATAGACTAATATCATTGTTTAACATGGCAAAATATTAACTGCAACATTAGCCATAACATTAGTTTACAGAAGGAAGGAGGGAAAATAATGTCTGTCACATAGAAGTACCATTCCCAGATAAATTGGGTTAATGCAGCCTTATAGTAGAATCATATACATATGCTTTGAAAAAAACTTCAGCTGGGTTGCTTAGGCATTGTGGTTAACTGTAGGCACTGCCTCTGTGGGCATTGTGGCTAAGAGGGGAGGGGGACTGCACACAAGGGCAACACAAGGTGTCCATGCTGGGATAGAGCAAGAACAGATGGAGGGGTATGTGATAGGCTAATGCCTTACATCTGCATTGTTGATGATTGGTTTAAACGTTTGGATTAGAAATCTATAAGAGAGGTGGCTAGGAATGGTTGTGTGTGGCCTCCGCCCATCCCTGCCTGCTTGCTGATTTGGGCTCTTCTGCAACAAACAGGTTTCTGATCCTCCACAAGTATCATCTGCTTTCTATTGTATCCTGACTTGGGAACGAACTTCTTAACTTCTAACCCTGTCATTCAAAATGCATCTCGATGGTTAGCATTCCTTGAAAACTGACAGTAACCAAAAGGTGGAATTTCTCACAAAATAATGTGGCAAAAACATTTTCATATTTTTCTGTACCGCAGATTCTACGCTGATAAGAGACTAGTTCCTTTCTTATTGAGAGGGGGACTCTGGGCTAGCTAATGGGTCCCCTAGAACATCCCCTGTGGATATGCAGCCTCTAGCTAATGATTACAGGTAGTCCTCGAGTTACAACAGCAATTGGGACCGGGACTGCCATTGCTAAGTGATGTGGTCATAAAACACGATTCATGTGAATGCATTGCTTAGCGATGGCAATCCAGGCAGTCCCAGTTGCTGTCATAACCCCAAGACGCACAGGTTGGGGGAGGGGTGCTGTGGTGTGGCAGCTGAGGGAAGGTGCGGGTGTGTGCGAGCACAGGGAGGCCAAGGGAAGGAGGGCGCAGGTGCGGGCAAGTGCAGGGAAGCTGAGGGAAGGAGGACACGGCACGGTGTGCAGGAAGGCCAGTGGGGGGACTTACCAGAGCGACTTGTGACCTGCTGGCTTTCCCATTGACTTTGCTTATGGGAAGCTGGCAGGGAAGATTGCAAATGGCGATCACATGACCATGGGGTGCTGCAACCATCATAAGTGCAAGCCGGTTGACAAGTGCCCGAATTGCAATCATGTGACCACAGGGGTGCTGGGATGGCCAGAACTTCAAGGACTGGTTGTAAGTACCACTCATTCAGTGCCACTGCAATTTCGGTCACTGAACAAGTGGTTGGTAAGCGAGGACTACCTGTTATCCAAAACAGGCTGCTGGACGGTAGTTCTTTGCTTTCCTAACATCTGTATGAGACAGCAATACAATAAAACAAATATTCCTATGTGTCATAGTTGTAGTTCCTTGTAACTTAAACTGTTAATAGATTATTTACCACACTGTCAGGATGGAGCATCCTGCCAGCATAGTTATGGGGGGTAGGGGTAGTCTGGCATACCTGCAGGGTTGTTAGGAATGTTGATTAGAATTGTTTAGCTGAACGGGCTGGTGTCAAGGTCTGCCTGGGTAGCGCTGGCAGCTTGTTAGTGAAGGATTTGTGGCTGGGAAGTATGGAACTGGTAAGAGCGTAGGGAGGGGCTGTCACAGAGTGACTCCCCCAATGCGGGGGGGCTGGCACAAGGTGGAGAATGTAAATGCCATTCTGTGCAGGCTGATTCTCATTCTAGTGTTTGCATTGGAAAGAATCATTTGCTTTAATAAAGAACTCTTTCATATCCTTGATGGCTTGTCATAAGAGTCTCTGAATTAATAGCTGAAGGATCAGGACCATCACACACACCTTGATTATAATTTGATAATGTCATCAGGGTGCACTTAGGGGGTTATCTGCTGGTAAGCAGTTCTTCACTTATATTTTTGGGAGGAAAATACACCCCAAAGATTATATTAGGGCTGTGAATGCTTTAAAAATGATTTGGAAGAACAGCTTTGGATCCCAACCCTCTGCTATTCATTAGGCAGATTGTCTTCTTTTAGGCTTTTGTGTGGGTGTAAAAAAATTGTGTCTGTTTAAGTTACATTAAGCTCCTTCAAAGAAGTGGAATCTTGTGAAAAAAGATGAATAGCAACCCTCACTATGTTCATGCAAGGTCCAAAGCTCTTTTTCTGAATTATCTTGAAAGTATGCATAGCCCACATCTACATACTATTGACAATAGTACCTCAGATAAAATCAATTTTGTTTATTAATTATAAAAAAATGTTGCGACTTCCTGCAGTCATTTTTTTTAAAAAAAATCTCAAATCATTAATTGTATGGGATATACAGGTAGTGTTTATTGCCAGTTTCCGATAAGCAAAGTCAATGGGGAAGCCGGCAGAGGTTGCAAATGGCTATCACGTGACCATGCAATACTGTGACCATGAGGGATTCACCTAACAACAGCAACTGGGCTTGCCGGAACTGCTGTCATAAGTGTTGGAGATTCTGGCAAATCCAGCATGCCTCATCAGCATATGGATGGTTGCTCTAGGATGCAAGCTCTCCATGCTTTTGAGGAAGCTGGTTGTGGCCACTCCCACTTCCTCTCTCCCTCTCTCCTCCTTCGACTGGGAGCAAAGCACACGTCTGTGTGCTGCTCCATCCTAGCCCATGGATAGGCCTAGGAGATTTTCCCCCCTTTCTACACACATCACTTGCCAGCAATGAGGGGCAAGAGTTAACTAAGTTTAGGGAACAGAAAGAAGAAATGGAACATCATTTATCTACCAAAAATGCTGTACCTGCAATGAATAAACGTAAGGACTCTTTTGTACTTAGTTTTCATATCTGCCATGTCTAAGTGCGTGTTTCTTTATGCTAAGGTGGGCTAAAGGTGTAAGACTAACCTGGATCTCTCTAATATGCTCATGGGCTCTGTTTTTAAACAATATTCTTTTTCTGTACACGAGTTTTGCAACTCTGCTCCATTTCAGTAGTTCTAACAGACTGCTAAATGGGCTTCAATAAGTTGGTACAGTCACGTGGCATTGTGCCTTACGATTGTGTCACTTAGCGATGGAGTTCCTGATCCCAATTACCGTTGGTAAGCAAGGACTACCTGTAGAATGAAAATGCACTTCCTTGGGAGTTACACTCAGCTCCAACACTTTCTACTTTCAGGAAAGGAGTTTTCAGCCATGATTTTTAAGTTTTAATAGTGATTTTAACTGTTCTATAAGATGTTAAGGATTTGTTTTATTTTAAGAAAGAAAGAAAGAAAGAAAGAAAGAAAGAAAGAAAGAAAAAGAAAGAAAGAAAGAAAGAAAGAAAGAAAGAAAGAAAGAAAGAAAGAAAGAAAGGAAGGAAGGAAGGAAGGAAGGAAGGAAAAGAAAGAAAGAAAGAAGAAAGAAAGAAGAAAGAAAGAAAGAAAGAAAGAAAAAGAAAGAAAGAAAGAAAGAAAGAAAGAAAGAAAGAAAGAAAGAAAGAAAGAAAGAAAGAAGAAGGAAGGAAGGAAGGAAGGAAGGAAGGAAGGAAGGAAGGAAGGAAGGAAGGAAGGAAGGAAAGAAAATTTCATGGTCTTGTTCCTTTATTCCATAAAGCATTAGTTATTTGATCTTTAAGCCTGTGTATTACTGAATGATGTAAGCAGCTCAGTGTTTTCTTTTAAAGTAAAAGCCAAGGAATTATCTTGGTTGTTATGTGCTCAGAAGGAATAGTTGAACCAATAAACAAACAAACAAATGTGATAGCTTTTCATCTAATTATGTCTAATCAGTACAAAAATTCAAGGCCTGAAAACAAAAGTATTTGATTCTTGAGAACCTAACTCCTGAAAATAAAGTACAATTTGTTTATTGCAGATTAGAGGGAAGTCATCTCAACATTTTAGAAAATATGAATACTACATGCAAATGCAAATTATTTACTATTGAGACAGAAAAAAATATTTCAGGTGCTAAGATCTAATTTTTAGATGTACAGATGACCTGGTTTTTTAGTTTAACACATAATATTCTGTTTGCTATGGGAATGTCTAGCAAACCCCTGCAATCTCCTGTCTCCAAACTTCTGTAATATTTGACTGCTCTTACTAAAAGAATAAGGGCATTATATAGCATTGCTGTACAACAACCGGTTGCGTTCACAAGCTGTCCCTAATGGAAAGTACACTCAGCCTGATTTTTTTCCATGTTGTTCTCGCCTACTGCCATTTATAATTCATGAAGCCATGGTGGTAAGTCAGTCTCTAAATGGAAAAACAAAGGGCAGGAGATATAGGTAGTCCTCATTTAGTGACTACCTCATACAGTGACCATTTGCAGTTACAACAGTGATGAAAAAGTAACTTTGCAACCAATCCTTGCATTTATGACTTTTGTAAGTCTGTAAAGCAAAGGAAAGCTGAAGTAAGTTCGTAAGCACAGTCACGATTTCACTTAGTGACTGCTTTGCTTAATGACCAAGTTGCTGGTCCCAACTGTGGTAGCTAAACAAGGCCTATATGTAGAAACAAAACAAATGCACACCAGCAGTAAAAGTTTTCTTTTAGACCAGAGCTTTCCAAACTGTGTGTCGCGACACAAAAGTGTGTCGCCACACACAGCGTGGTGTGTCGCCATACCACCCGGAAGCGGCGGCGCGCGCGTGCACTGCGGCCGCCATGCACGCGCGTGCCACTGCACGCCCCCCACGCCGCCGCACGCCCCCCCGCGCCGCCACCATGCGTGTGCGCCGCCGCACGCCCCCCGCGCCGCCACTGTGCGCGTGTGCCGCTGCATGCCCCCCCGCACTGTCGCCGCTGCCGCTGGCATGTCGCCAGCGGCGGCACTTTGAAAAGCCCTGTTTTAGACATATGTTCAGCACCTGGATTTTTTGCCTAGAATCGAGGAATTAAAAGGGACTTTAGATATGTAGTCCATCCCACTGCTAAGTGCAGGATACACTAGAGCAGGCGTGTCCAGCCCACGGCCCATGGGCCGTATGCGGCCCTGAACAGCTAGTAATACGGCCCCCCAAAATTGTAAACCTTTAACATTATTTTGCTATTTTTTTCATGACTCGAGCGCGCAGTGCTCGAGCGTGGACTGAGTAGGTAGAAACAACGGAACGCTATGTAGGGGAGGGGGCAGTGCAGTGCTAATGCCACTGCCGCTCGCTACACACATCAGCTTGTGGCAACGAAGGGTAAAATTAGAATTAAGATTTCTGACAAGCACCTTGAGAACTCACTGAGAATTGCAACCACTTTCATCGAAGCAGACATTGATGCATTACTTGCACAAAAACAAGATCAAATATCCCACTAGTTTTATGTTGCCCTCTTTTTTTAAATTTTATAATAAAAATATAAAAAAATTAATGAAGTTTTATTATTACTTAACTTTAACTTTACTCCCTCTTCTGTATGACAACCCTCGGCTATGCTGTCTTTTCTGCAGCATATACATATTCAGATCCTCTAATAGTTCCTCATAGGGCTTGATTTCCAGACCCTTTACCATTTTCATAACTTTCCTCTGAACTTGCTCCAATTTGTCACTGTCTTTTTGAGCTGTGATGCCCAAAACTAGACACAGTACTCCAAATGGATGTGACCAGGGCAGAATAGAGTGGACAATTACTTCACTTGATATGGACTCAATGCACTCCAATATAGCAGTTACATTTTTTGTAAATGCATCACACTGTTAGCTCATGTTTAACTTGTGGTCAAGAAAAACACCCAGCCCAACCCAAAAAGCCCTCATATACTATATTTGTGCCTTATATTTTTCCTACCCACATGCAGACTTGTATTTCTTTTAAATTCTGTTCTACTCATTTCAAGTGAATAGTTCTTTTTGAATCTTCTTTCTTTATTAGCCATCCCTTCCAGCTTTGTGTCATCTGCAAACTTTATAAGTGTCCTCTTAATATTCTCATCCAAGCCATTGATAAAGATGTTGGTCAGCCCAGGGACCAGGACAGAGCCCTGGGGACTCCACTCAATACTTCGCTCCAAGCTGAAGTGGTACCATAAATGTACACTCTTTTGAGTTCAGTCATTTTGCAAGAATATAAATCATTCAAAGGTTCATACTAATAATTAGTAGTAATTTAATGTAGTGTGTGCTTATAACTAAGTTCAATAATACCTAGTATTATTGTAAATAAAATAATAAAATAATATCAATAAATAAAGCAATAATATATAAATTATATAATATATAATCAATGTATGAGAATTCCTAATAGAATAATCAGAAGAAAAGATTTCCTAATATTAGTCCAACCATAATATAAATCTGTAACAAATAATAGCACAGAAGGTTCTTATGGCTTTATAAAGATCCTGTGAAAGAAACATTTGTATAATTCATTTTGCAGTGTTATGATTGAGCTAATTTATTCTATTTTTCTAATCATAACAAATCAGGAGCCCTTTATTGCAACCATGTCTGCATCTTCCTTGGTTGGCAGTTCAATAGCATTTTCTATCCTAACAAGTTGAATCTATAGAGTCAAGTCGGTCTAATTTTATGCATTAAAATAGATGAAGCATTCAAGCAGAAAATTATTTAAGAAAAAAAGCCAGTTTAAATCCTGAAACAAAGGATGGAACATAGAATCAAGAAAATAGGAGGAAGGGGTATTAGGTATGTTCGCCGCCTTGAGTTATTTATAAAAATAATAAAGGCAGGATAAAAAAATTAAATAAATAAACAAACAAAAAAATAAAATCAGCTCCCAAAAAGTAAAAAGCATCCTCTAAAAATCTTCAGAACAAGATTAATAATAATTTCTTTTCCCAGTCAGTTTGCAGTTTTTTTCTCTAAGGAGTGGAAATCTGATCCAACCTGATCTACTTTTATTTTTATTTTTTTTAATAATTTGTATTAAAAGATTTTACAAAGATTTTAAAAATTACAGAAACATAGAAGAATGCACCTAACCTCCTTTTATGATAGTAATTGACTGTTTTAGTTGACCATGGCAAAATGGAGGACTTACTGTAGTATACCATGATTTCAACAAAATATTGACAAAGTCAAAGGAGATTCTGAATGATAGTATGACAAAAATATGGGCTAGATTGTTCTACCATTAATGGATACAGAGCTATTGAACAATCATATCCAACAAGTATATGTCAGTGGTTTTGCATCAGAGTTAGGGTTAGGGTTAGGGTTATTTATTCATTTATTCATTTATTCATTTATTCATTTATACATACATACATACATATTATTTATATATCACCCATCTCATTATGTGACTCTGGGCAGCTAATAATAATGTAAAAGAACGGTAACACACATAAATAAAATAACAATAGCAATAACCAATATACAGTCATGCCCTGCCACCAAGGCCTGATTCAACACCCCTTCCCGCAAAAAAACATACAAATAATCATATAAACCAGGCTTACTGAACATTTGGGCTCAAGGTTTTGGGGAACAGTCAGGTCTTTAGGCTTTGTAGAAGGCCAACAAGTTTGAGGCTATCCAGATCTCAGGGGAAATATTATAACATAGAGCAAATGCCATGATAGAGAAGACACATCTCCTGGGTCCCATTAGATGACACTACCTCATAGAGGGGACCCAGAGCATGGCTACTCTTCTGGATCTAATGGGATGAGCAGAAACAATTGCATACAGGTGGTTCCACAATTAATTTGGTCCAAATAATCAATTTCCTCCAGGGACCTCCAGAGGTTCATGACAATCACCTTCTTAACAAACTTCTCTAAAAAGGGATGAAAGTTCTTAAATTCCACTGGATCCAGCAATGGATTTTTGAGAAGACAATAGACCATTGCATTGAAGGGATATGGTGGTACACTAGCAACAGTCCCTTCTGGTCCCTGCTGCCCAGCTTCACAAACAGGGTCTTACATCCAGCTATCTGGCAGCCACCATGGATTCTTAGATGACAATAGGCACATCCCCATTCTTGCCCTGGAATTGCTACACATGAAATCCAACCAGGTTTGTCACTTCCCAGGAAGCCTTAACCAGCCAGGAGGGATATACATCTAAAATACAGGTGGTCAGATTCACAGTTCCAAGGGCCCTTTCCACTTCAACAGGACCAGAAAGCTTAAACTGCTCCAAATACATACTCCTTCAATATACTCCTTTGATTTCTTTGAATCAATTACTATCTGATCATTGGCATCTTTTAGCATACCAATTCAAGGTTGGAACTTGTGAGTTAACACACCTTTGGAAGACTTTCCTTGTTTTTCCATGTCTGTTTCCATCTTTGATGTCCTTACAGATGTCATTGTAATACTGCTTCTTGTCTCTTCTAACAGTTCTTGGAAAAAACTTTTTTTAGATATTTTATCCTGTCTTTATTATTTTTATAAATAACTCAAAGTGGGGAACATACCTAATACCCCTTCCGCCCCCTATTTCCCCACAGAAACCCTATGAGGTGAGTTGGGCTGAGAGAGAGTGACTGGCCCAAAGTCACCCAGCCAGCTTTCATGCCTAAGGCAGGACTAGAACTCACAGTCTCCTGGTTTCTAGCCTGGTGCCTTAACCACTAGACTAGTTCCTTCCTGAGATCTTTGTCTTTCTTGGCTTTGACATCTCTTCTCTTCTGGGTAATTTCCATTATTTACTCTCACATCTAGTTTGCTTTCTTCTGTTTCTTGGTCTTTGGCAGTTTCCTCTCACCTTCATCCTTAACAACTTCTTTGATTTCATTCCATAGTTCCTCAGTTCCTTATCAATGAAGTTCAGGATTTCAAAATGATTCATGATCTTCTTCTTGAAAATGGTGGGTATATGATGAAGATCATATTGTGGAACTGGTTGGCTTTGTTCCTCCACTTTAGCTTGACTTGAAATTTGCACATGAGCAGTCTTGGAAAACATTTGATCACCTGCATTCCTTACAACTTTGCAGAACTTCAGCCTCTCCTTCCAGATCAGATGTGGGCTGTCTCTATCTCATAGTAGTCTGAGCCTGAAACTGCATCATACACACATGCCCAAATATGCAGTACACCATCTTTGAAATTAAAATAAGTAAATTAAAGGACTTCCGGTGGGGACATGGCAGACTGAACAGCTGTGCCCGCGGGCTCAGCGGGCGGAGCTGACAATGCAGCAGTTTTTTCGGGCTCAGGCAGGTTTTCCTGAAGCCCAGGAGTGTTCTCCAGAAAAAAGGAAAACACCTGGAATCACCCCATCTGTCCTCCAGATGGCTGCCTGCAGCCAGAAGAGCGCAAACAGCATTCGCATTCAACTGGTAAGGGCTAGCTGGGAGGCTGGGACGTCACCATTTTCCAAGCCGTGCTGTAGCCTTAAAGGGAAATTAAAACCGGCCACCCCATTTCTAAATCACCCAGTATGTGTGTATGTGTATGTGTGTATGTGTATGTGTGTATGTGTATGTATGTGTATGTGTGTGTGTGTATGTGTGTGTGTGTGTGTGTGTGTATATATATATATATATATATAAATAAATTTGGATTTACCCCATCCCAGTTCATTACCTTAAACTCTACACCATATTGGCTCCTATATCACTTTATCCATAGATAATGTTGTTTGGCTATCTTATTGTAGACATTACTATATATTGGACTCTCTCTGCTTCCTTGAAAGTATTACAGATTAGAGCACCCTATGCCATATAATGTTATTCTTGTATATCATTACAATCCAAGGAAGTAGGGTTCATTTGTAGGGACTATTAACTACATTTTACCTGCACTGTGAGAAAAGCATTTTTATGGGCTACACATGGACAAGATTCTCTGCAATGCCCAGCCTAAGAGCTTAATTTAGTCCATACCTGATTGGCTGCCAGTGTCTCCTAGAAAACGTTGAGGTTGTCATAATCCAACAGAGTGCAATTTCTATCCTCTCTGAGTTACTCACCTTTCAATTTCAGAACAATGTTTGCCAATCCTAGCTTCTCTCTTGTTTAGAACGAACAATCCAAATTACAAATCTTGAGGGAAAACAGACTCATAGACAGACTTTTGGGCCACAATGAGTGCCTTGCAGGCTTAAAATAGCAACAAATACTTTGAAGTTACTGTAAGCCTAAGTAATTGATTACAATTGGCACACTGAAATTATCAGATAAATGTTTAAACATATAATAAACCTTAGGGGAAATAGGGGGCTTGCTTGCCTCATAGCTAAGGAAACATTGAAGTAAAATAGCTAAATATCCAGTTGTAGCTTTATCTAGCACGTATCAGATATGTAGATAAAGTAATAATTATACTCAACCAGGGTGCTTAGTTTACAGGTATTTGGAAATCCCTTTGTTTCAAAACTAGCCTTCTATGGGCTCATACTGTATGCGTGGCCTGCTTGCTGCAGCACAGAGACCCCGTGACATTTGTTGAGAACATGAATGCACAACATCATCCTCAACGGGCCTCCAGCTCACCATGGAGGAAGCCTCCACCTGCAGTTTCTTCCTCCGCTGCAAAGGGGGCGTTTTTCCACTTCCGGCAGCACAAGCTGCGCTAAGTGGTCAGCTTGTGGCAAATCATCCCAAGGCAAGACTGCCCTATTCCTATTGCCGCTTGACGCTACTGCAGTTGTACCTCTCCTGGTCCGTGGCCATTGAGTTTTGGGCTGTTCCACTTTTGGCAGCAGTAGAGAGAGGGCATTTGAAAACATGTCCAGTGCTGTACTGCTACACTACTAGACACATCGGGAACCAGCACCTCCCACACAGCAGTTGCCATCCCCCATCCCCCATGGCTTTGGCACATCTTGCCAGCCGCAGGAGCATTCCTGACAAGTTTCAGTGCTGTACTGGCACACCATTGGACATACAGTTTAAATGCGTTTCTGCAGTTTTAGCGCTGCAGTGCCAAAGTCATGGGAGAACAGCAGCCATCCCACTCAGCTTCAGCATTGCATCATGAAAGCTGTAGAGGGGCGCTTTAAGGTGGGAGAAGTGGGTCCACCGCCTGCCCTACTGCTGGTAGAGGGAGGGGAGGTATTGGCACAGCTGCTTCTCCCAGGTGCAGTCCCCACCCATAAAGGGTAAGAAGACCCGCTTCCCCTCCTCCTCTGCCTCACTTCAATTGACACCTGTAACCAGAGAAATGGGGGGGGGGGAGGGGAGAGAGAGAGAAATGTATGGGGGGCAGAAGTGACAGCAAATTCTACCTGCACCCTGGGAAAAGCATTTCTAGGCGTTACACTTGGATTTGCAATGCCCAGCTAAAGAGCTTAATTTAGCCCTTACCTGATTGGCTGCCATTGTCTCATAGGAAAATTGTGGACCTCATAATCCAACTAAGGGGGTGCAAGGTGCCAAGTCCCCAAGTTCATCCTCAGAATGTGCTTCTCTCTTGTTCAGAACAAACCAGGTTCCAAGGGACCAGAGTGGCGGCGGCTTTGGTACTAACATTTAAGAAAGGAAATATAGCATATGCCCCTTTGGCCTCCTAAACACCATAAGCAAACTGTATGCAAAACACCTGCCCAGGAAATGACAGGAATGGATTGAGTGCAGAAGCTAATTGCTATAGAACAGGCAGGATTTTGAAAAGGGAAATGAATTATAGATTACTGTATTATCCTCCAACATATACTGTAATTGTGAAATGTACCATAATTCCAAGTGGCAACTTTTAAACTGTGTTTATTGATTTTAAATCTGCCTTTGATTCAATTCCAAGGCCTAAATTTTAGACAATGTTTAAGACTTGGCTATGGTTTGACATCAGGTAGCACTGGCACCTTTATCACAACACCTCTCTTAGAGTAAGATACGGCAGCAGTGGAAAATTGCCTGTCCTTATACCAACATGGAGAGGTGTACAACAAGGGTGTGTTTAACCTCTGTATTAACTCCATAGTTGCACAACTTAATGGTGAGACTCTCCACTCAGCTAAAATTTCTGAGAATCACTGAGTGGTTTTTCTCTATGCAGATGGGGTAACAGTCTATTGCAGAACAGAAATAGGTCTGAGTGAGCATTGCAGGCTATTATCAAGTGGAAGATTCCATCCAAGATGGAGATCAATTATCAGAAAACAAAAATAATAGATTTTGCAAAAAGAAGTAAAAATCTTTGTTGATTCATTAGTGGAGTTGAGAATGAACAGATTTGAAACTCTAAATATCTAGGATTGTTTTTCACATTTCTGGAACTTACAAAGAGGACACTAAGTTCATAAACCAAAGTTCCCATCATAGAGTGGTGGTTATTCTTGCCTTCTTTTGCTCCAGAGGTTATTTTTTCCAGCAGCCTTAAATATTTTTGAGGGAGAAACTAGCACAATTTTACAGAGTTCAACTTGGATCATCCCCCAAATTTAGACGCTAACCATTACATTATCAGGGGCAATCTTTCAAATTCCCAGTGTTATTTTGTGACCAAGGCTGGTCTTCTGAAGGTAGAAGAAATTATCTTGATTACAATATTTAAATATTGGCTTAAGCCCCTTGGGCTTGGCTACCCTTATACTGATAGATTCCTATCAATTGTTGCTAGGCTTCATATTTATGGATTTACTCTGGGGGCATTCATGACTCTAGGATTAAAGCCATCATTAAACAACAAATAAGGAACATACTGTAGATCACCAACTGGATGTCATTTGTGTCAAGTTTCTATAATTTGAATAGAATTAAATGTTCTCTGAAGCCAGCAGATTATTTATTTAATATATAAATTCCCAAATATAGAAAGGCCTTCATTCTGAGAGTTTTCCTTGTGGCTCTAGAGAGGTTGAACCAATAGAACACATCCTGCTTAATTGTGCAGTTTTATAAAGATAGATGGTACTCTCTCGTTGCCCTGTTTTTATGACCTTCCTATTGTTACTGTTCTGATGTATTTACAAAAACATTTTGCTTACCAGTTCAGACCCAGATACATATAGATCAAGGTAGCCAAATATTGGTCTACAGGATCAGAGAAGATATATTGCTGCCCCTTGACAGCTTCCCTTATTTCTTTTAACTGTGGAGCAGTTTGTGATTTTAAATTTATATGATCTGGTTGTTGACCATAATAAAGTAAACTAACCATATGTTGGGTAAGGGCACTAATCATTCAGTCTAGAGGCAGGCAACCATTTTCATGGTTACAGCCCATACTTTTTCTTTCCCTTCCCTCCCTTTTTCTACATTTTTAAGTTTGGGGGGGGGGGGTTGTGGAAAGGCAGTGATGTCATGTGAATAGGTGGGCCACAACATGTCACCTTACAAAGAATATTCTAGGGTAAATTTAAATGTAAACAGGCATATTAGATTTAGCACAAGCTATAGCACACGACATCATGACACACGACATTCATGTCATGACATGGGAAGTTCACAAACAAAAAAGAGAAATCAAGGTAGCAAATATTGGTGTCTTTTTGTTAATTTTAAGCAGTGTTACCTTGAGAAGTTTTAGGGTCTGCCAAAATGTAGCTGGGGCAGCTCGGGGTGCACTTGGTGCATTGTAGCTAGGGGTTCATTTGGCCTAATGGACATAGCATGCTGACCTCTGGCATAGCCCAATAATGCCTATTCTGATTAGTGATGACTCTTAGATCATGAGATTTTTATCTTGTTACCCTTTCTTTTGAATGGGGATGACTTTATTGAACTGGGAAACATATAAAAAGAAAGCATTTTAAGTCTGCTTTCCTCTGCCCCATACCTTTCTCTTTTTCCTTTTTTTAATATAAATTTTATTAAAAGTTTTAAAGAGACAATAAAAACTAACAAAAAGTAATAAGAATAAAGAAAACAGAGAAAGAGAGAGAAAGAAAAAGACAAAAGTGAAGAAAGAAAAAACCTTTTGTCTATTTCCATCTATTACAGGAATAGACAGAAGATAGATCAGGGAAAATAAGCACAGACTGCTGACTCCCAATTATTTAAGAATACCAATAATAAATGTTTTGCTCAGCTGAAATAAAGAAAGCTTGTGAATTAAGCACTGATATTTAAAATTAATCTGCAACCTCAGAGTACACTTAGAGGTTCCTTCTTTTTGCACTTTTTTGCATTCTTTGAATTCTAGTAAACAAAGTAGACCTGCAAAGTTAGAAATCTGTTCTTTCTTGATGTAATTCAATTGTGTTACCAATGTATATAAAAATATCCTCCACCCATCTCACGACATAAGTTTTGATGCCTATAAATCATTTGATCTATCATGATTTCATCATTTTTTTAATGGAATGTTCCCTGAAAATGCAAGATTTCATCCTTCTCCAAATTTTAATTTGGAGGTATGTCTTTAATTTTAAACTACTACAGTTCTGGAAAAGATGCTTTATTGAGTAGAAAAAATGCTTCTAAATAATTGCAAAATAGGTCCATATATAGAACAATACATATTTGAACTTCACAACATCTCTAGTTTAGATAACTTTGATCTCTCAATCCTAATAATGACCAGTACTGATTATACAGTATAGCTGACCTTTTCAGAAGTACAATACAGCAAGGGAAGAACAAGCTGGAAGCACAGAGGATGCTTCCAGACAGATGGTTCCTAATGCTGCTGAAAAGTTATGCATCTAATCCAGCTTTTTCTCCTTAACTAATTAATTGTCAGGAAAAAATATACCTCATTTGTGGGGGGAAAATCACAAATAAGACAGGATACTAGGAAAGATTAATGTGGAACCAATCCTAGGCTTAGAGCCAGAAAGAAATATCTGAGGAACAGCAGAATTGTATTTTGAGTTAAGTTAAATGACTGGTAAAAGGGAACCAAATTCAATACAAGAACAGTAAAAGTCATTAACAACAATCAATTAGCCAAAAACAATATAAAAGACTAATCTGTGTAGGTAAAGGATGTACAAAGAAGAACCTCAGACTTACGAATTTTGGCCAGACTGGCCACAAGAATCCAGAGAGCAATGATATAAGGATCCTGGACGTGATGCCATTTGAAAGTAACAATCTGGTAAGCCTCATTTCTGTGTCCTAGAGTGTTCTCTTCCATCCATGCTGCAACAGGGAAAAGGAGAAATCCCAAGAAAATCCCCCAAAGTTGCACCATGCCCATCATGGCAGAGTCCTTAAATAGTAGGCTTTCAAATTACTGGATCTCTGTAAAGATTGCCTGCTGCTTTTGTTGGCTGAAGCGGATCTCTGGGCATGGCAAGCTGGATGGGAGGCTACTTGAAGTATCAGATAAACTTCAAGGGTGAAAGGCTGCCGATTAGGTATTATATGTACTTGCTCAGCTGTGCACAACCAGCAGGGGTCAGCCATGTCATAATTGCAGCTGCCAATATGCATTCACCTGACCTCGGGCAGAGCTTTCTTGACAAATCTGTTCTGACCAAGATGCCCAGTTCGGACTGTAATTTTTCCAATTGGGAGAAATGGAGCAGCAGTGACAAAGGTTGGGGAATTACAGTAATGTGAATGTGAGAAAGCTTACAGATGTCTGTGTGGTTCTACTTCTGGTAGTTTATGTGTATTGCGAGAAACACAACTACAAACCATCTGCCTCCAGAAAAACTATACACTTAGAACAGCAGCAAAATCACTTGGACTAGAGAACATAAGACATAACAGGGAAGGAACATTGGTTCAATTCAAGAACTTCTCTTGTATCAGAGAAAAATAATTCCAATGGTCTGTAGGTGTAAACCAGTGGACTTGATCCCTTAAAACTAGACTCCTCTGTTTATACATAAGACTTGTAAATAGCTCAGTGTCTCTTACTGGAAAACAGCCTGCCTGAGCCCATTATCAAGACTAACAACCTCCTGCACAAGCAATTCAGATTTGCGTTGGAGTTCAAACATCTACTAGGTGATAAGAGAGAAAAGGCTTGAGGGAAAACAGACTCATAGACAGACTTTTGGGCCACAATGAGTGCCTTGCAGGCTTAAAATAGCAACAAATACTTTGAAGTTACTGTAAGCCTAAGTAATTGATTACAATTGGCACACTGAAATTATCAGATAAATGTTTAAACATATAATAAACCTTAGGGGAAATAGGGGGCTTGCTTGCCTCATAGCTAAGGAAACATTGAAGTAAAATAGCTAAATATTCAGTTGTAGTGTATTGTCAAAGGCTTTCATGGCCGGAGTTCGATGGTTGTTGTGGGTCTTCTGGGCTGTGTGGCCGTGTTCTGGAAGTTGTGGTTCCTAACGTTTCGCCAGCATCTGTGGCCAGCATCTTCAGAGGGCAGGAGCACAGACAGAAGCGCTTCTGTCTGTGCTCCTGCCCTCTGAAGATGCTGGCCACAGATGCTGGTGAAGTGCTTCTGTCTGTGCTCCTGCACAGAACAACTTCCAGAACACGGCCAAACAGCCCGGAAGACACACAACAACCATTCAGTTGTATCTTTATCTAGCACGTATCAGATATAAGGTAATAATTATACTCAACCAGGGTGCTTAGTTTACAGGTATTTGGAAATCCCTTTGTTTCAAAACTAGCCTTCTATGGGCTCATACTGTATGCGTGGCCTGCTTGCTGCAGCACAGAGACCCCGTGACATTTGTTGAGAACATGAATGCACAACATCATCCTCAACGGGCCTCCAGCTCACCATGGAGGAAGCCTCCACCTGCAGTTTCTTCCTCCGCTGCAAAGGGGGCGTTTTTCCACTTCCGGCAGCACAAGCTGCGCTAAGTGGTCAGCTTGTGGCAAATCATCCCAAGGCAAGACTGCCCTATTCCTATTGCCGCTTGACGCTACTGCAGTTGTACCTCTCCTGGTCCGTGGCCATTGAGTTTTGGGCTGTTCCACTTTTGGCAGCAGTAGAGAGAGGGCATTTGAAAACATGTCCAGTGCTGTACTGCTACACTACTAGACACATCGGGAACCAGCACCTCCCACACAGCAGTTGCCATCCCCCATCCCCCATGGCTTTGGCACATCTTGCCAGCCGCAGGAGCATTCCTGACAAGTTTCAGTGCTGTACTGGCACACCATTGGACATACAGTTTAAATGCGTTTCTGCAGTTTTAGCGCTGCAGTGCCAAAGTCATGGGAGAACAGCAGCCATCCCACTCAGCTTCAGCATTGCATCATGAAAGCTGTAGAGGGGCGCTTTAAGGTGGGAGAAGTGGGTCCACCGCCTGCCCTACTGCTGGTAGAGGGAGGGGAGGTATTGGCACAGCTGCTTCTCCCAGGTGCAGTCCCCACCCATAAAGGGTAAGAAGACCCGCTTCCCCTCCTCCTCTGCCTCACTTCAATTGACACCTGTAACCAGAGAAATGGGGGGGGGAGGGGAGAGAGAGAGAAATGTATGGGGGGCAGAAGTGACAGCAAATTCTACCTGCACCCTGGGAAAAGCATTTCTAGGTGTTACACTTGGATTTGCAATGCCCAGCTAAAGAGCTTAATTTAGCCCTTACCTGATTGGCTGCCATTGTCTCATAGGAAAATTGTGGACCTCATAATCCAACTAAGGGGGTGCAAGGTGCCAGGTCCCCAAGTTCATCCTCAGAATGTGCTTCTCTCTTGTTCAGAACAAACCAGGTTCCAAGGGACCAGAGTGGCGGCGGCTTTGGTACTAACATTTAAGAAAGGAAATATAGCATATGCCCCTTTGGCCTCCTAAACACCATAAGCAAACTGTATGCAAAACACCTGCCCAGGAAATGACAGGAATGGATTGAGTGCAGAAGCTAATTGCTATAGAACAGGCAGGATTTTGAAAAGGGAAATGAATTATAGGTTACTGTATTATCCTCCAACATATACTGTAATTGTGAAATGTACCATAATTCCAAGCGGCAACCTTTAAATTTATTTAAATTTATTGTTTATTGACTTTAAATCTGCTGGAAATGACAGGAATGGATTGAGTGTGAAAACTAATTGCCAAAGAATAAGCAGGATTCTTTGGCATAAAAGCACACATCTCTTTTTAAAAAATCATGGATCAATTGGATATAATGAAAGCATCATTTGATACAGCCCTTGTCTTAGTGCCAGAGAATAACAGCAGAACTTTATTTTTAAAATCTTTAATAACATAAATGACCAATAAAAGGGACACACATGAAACACAAAAACAGTCAACTATGTTAAAAATAACCATTAGCCAAGAACAAGTATAAAAGGCCAGTGTGTACTGGTGGAAGCAGACTTACACATAAGCAGTGATTGGCAGAGGGAGATATGAAGGAAAGGGAGTATGAAGTGGAAGATGGTCTTAGTGTGTTATTATATAATTTCTGCATTCCTGTAACAAAGGCTCCTTCATCCAGGACTTAATTGTAGATGAAAGGGCCAATCTGGCATGTACTACCAAGACCTGGCTGGGCACTGAGGGGAGTATTCCCCTCTCAAAAATGTGCCTTCCTGGATTTTGAGTGTAGGACCAGTTGTGTTCCCAGGCCAGGAGTGATGGGATGGCTAGTCATCCATGAGACCCTGATGGCTTTCAGAGGCACTGCCCTGCAGATAACTGGTTGTAAGACCCTGATAGTAACATTAGGCCCTAAGAATCAGATGGGATTGTTATGGCTACTGTATCTGCCCCTCTGCTGCATAGCAACTTCCCTACTGAAAACTACTTGATGCTATGGCTGGATTGGCAATAGAGTTCCCCAGACCTATGGTTCTGGGGGACTTTAATCTGCCTTCCAGGGGTATAGAATCAGAGATGGTTCGTGGCCACTGTGAAAATCATAGTCCTGACCCAGATTATTGAAGGCCTAACTTAGATTGGTGGTCACATGTTTTTGTCTCAGGGCAATCGCAACATAATTTGAAGTTGGGGGATGTTGCTATTAGCTCCTTCTCATGGTCAGATACCTTTCTATTAGTCTTGGAGTTCTCTGCAGGTGTTTCTTGCTGCAGGAAGATAAGACCTATTTTGATCAGTCTGTCCCAGGCGCCTTACGGATCCTATTAAGTTTCAGAGGCTACATGGCATTTTTTGTGAGGTATAGTTTGACTGAGGCTGCAATGCTCCTTGGAATGAGGGGATAGTGATGGTCTTGGATTTTATCACATCTGTGTGGGCTCTCTTTGGTCGTGGTCCTGGAGAGCTCCCAGGTTTTGAGATGAACTCTAGGAGATGAAACAGCTTAGAATGCCACTGGAGGAAAATGAAGAGTGAACCAAACTGAGCCTATATTAAGGATTACTTAATTATTGTATTACAGTATAATAATTACTGTAATTATTTTCCCACTCTTAAAGCATCTGCAGATAGCTGCCCAGCATCCCTGTTTAAGATGACCCTCTTGGGTAAGGAGGGCCAAAAGGTATTTCTGTAGGGCAGGTGAGAGAACTATTTGAGGAACGTTGCTTGGATTTGCTGAATTGGAATCCAGCTCTACAAATCCCTTGGAGTTGACTGAGGCATGGTCTAGTGTGTTTATCTGTTCAAGTCTGTTAGTCTTGAGGAAGTGGACAGAGTCATTGGGGCTGTTTAGTATGGCCACCTGTGTATTTAAATGCATGTTCTCCTGGTTAGTTAAGGCCTCCTGGGAAATGACCTATGATGGGATCCAGATATTGGTGAATGCATCCTTAAGATAAGGGGTGGTTCCACCAGCTTTTAAAGAAGCAGTGGTCTGTCCCCTCCTCCAGAAACTATTGTTGGATCCAACATTATAAAATCATAAAATTAAAAAAATTGATAAACTATCAAAATATAAAATTGTACTGGCAATGAGCCTAGCAGAAAATGCATATCTGCATTATTTGAATTTGCACTATTCAAAGTTATAATTAAATGTAAAATATGGTAATTGGTTCCAGCTTGACAGAAATAGGCAATGAAAAATGTAATAAAGAGCCTCTTCTTTTTTGTGCTCATAGTGTTTTTATCTGAAGGAATCTTCCTTTTGTCCATTTTGTTAAGGGCACATCTTAAAACGATTAAAACAAATCACAAAAACAGCAGGCAGCAGCACATGCACATGTGAAGATAAGCAAGTGCATACTGAGGTAGCAGCATCTAAAACCCTAATGGTAACCTGGTAACCTCAACTGCACCTGCGCTAGCCTCACATTAACTAAATTTTGATTTGCATTAAATGCGACCTGGTATCATTGTACAAACGGAGATGGGCACCGGCCCCTAGAGTCGGACACGACTGCACAAATGTGCGGGGGGTACGTTTAGCTTTTTATCATTGTACAATTCACACTAAATCGAATATCGCATTATCCCAACTCGCATTAATCACAACCCAGCTGTACTTATTCAAGAGGCAGACATGGTTTGTTCTCTGATGTCCCAGGACAAAGAATAGTGCTCTTAAGTTGCAAGAAGGCAGATTTCAATTGAACAATTAAAAACAAAGAATGGTACCAATTGCTGAAAGTGGTTGAATATCTGTCACTGAATATATTCAAGTCAAAGCTGGGCAGCCATCTGTTGAGAATGCTTTAATCTGGATTCTTGCTTTTTCTTGATGTTTTAAACATCAATTTCAACTCCATGGCATTATGCAAAAAACATTTTAAAAAAGAATGAAGTAATCAAAGCTAATTTTAATATCATTTATTTTACTACATAATTTTAACTGTTTTAATTTAATTCTAGTTCATTGTTTCCTTTGCTGTTTTTTGATGGTTAGAGTCCATTGATGGAGGCTGGGTATATGTTGTGTAATAAATAAATAGATAAATACTCAAATGTGTGTATTGTCACAAAATTCAGTTTTTCTTTGCAAACTTCCATTGCCTGAACACCGAATGGTAATCTTTTGAGCACAGCATGCATTCTTGCACGAGTTGTTCCTGCAAGCCACAGAAATAAAGTTTTTTAAAAAAGAAAGAATTGTAAAAAAATACTTTGCAAATATATTGGTAAGGAATGCAGAATAGGTGGGAAGGATGTTTCTTATCCAGCATAATCACTAGATTCTTGCAGTAATGGAGATGCTGGCTGAGGTGGGTCGTGAGAAATCAGATTTGACTATCAGTCTTGAATCCCTTTCCAAGTGTTAATGAAACTTGAATGGAAGCTTAAGCCAAGGATAGACATCTATATTGCCTGCAGCAAGCTTCTCATTGTTCTTATTGCTAAAAAAAGATTTAATCTGTATGGAGCCTAAGGCTATCTCTTGTCTCTTTCCATGTCCCTTCTCTGGGGGTTTGTTTATGCATTGTAAAAACAATGTTAACAAACCTGACCTGCAGCAATTCTTGATGAATTAACATGAAAGATAATCTGGCCTCTATGGTATCTGAATAAGATTCCATAGCATTTATAATACTATTGTTTACTTTACTAACTTTATTTTAGTAATTGGTATAAAATTGATTAGCTGGGTCCAAATGGTTAATGTGGGGTAGAGACTGAGAGCAGTTTACATCCAACCAACAATAAATTCATGCTACTTCTGGCATTTCAATGAGGAACCTGTTGAGTTCCTGACCCAGTTTAATCTGGAAAAGTGCTTGTCTTCACAACACACAACAGTGGAAACATAAAACCTGCTGACAGTTATTCCTTCCTTCTTATCCATGCTTGGACAAATGATACCACTGGGAGCAGTTTACAGCCACATCACCTTAGACTGTGAAGTTCCAGGAACTAAGCTCTAGAACTTGAGGGCTCAGGTGGTATCTAATTCATCCTTAAGGTCTATGGAAAAGATAAAAAGACTATTGCAGTTGAATTACTGGCTATAGAAGTGCGGTTGATAGGTTTGATTTCTGGAATCATGGCTTTCTGAATAATTTGATGGGAGATGAGATAGGGAAGAACATATTTGACTGAAACATGTCAGGCTTTAAATGGAATCCTGTTGGGGATGGATTCCAGAGGTAAAAAGAAGTTAAGGGCTTGTGCACTCTAGTATGATTTGACAAACAAATAAAAGTATTTATGATCAATTCATTTAATGGAAAAAGAAACAACAGTAATCCTACAAAAAAGCAAAAGCAAAAGTCTCTTCTTACCAGCAAAGCCAATTTCCAACTATTCCTTCACACTCAAATCTTCTAATGTTCACTTCTTTATCTTTTCAAATTGACAATGGAACAACCTACAGTCCATCAGCACCAAGATACAAGAACAGGAATGAAGTAATCTGTATAAATTGGACTACTTCCAAACAGTTTATTATCATGTAAACGTGCACTACTGTATTGTACATTGCAGATGACAATGCTTTTGTTATCTTTCGTTATCAGCCCATGCTTTATCTTTATCTTTCTCTTTTAACAGGAACAATCCATTTAGGAACAAATATTCTGTCACAAGTCTCAGAAGTGCAATTTTTTCAAAGCACATTGTTCCTGTAGATGCGAGGACAACATGCAGTGACCTTCATAACCCTTTCCTATATCCTACCACACTTTCACATGAACATACACATAGAATTTTTGCTCTGTCAATTTGTCATATATCATAATGTCATATTAAAACTTGTTCTGTGATTTTGCTTTATCTTTTTCATCTTTTGCCTTCAGATTTGATGATTCATTATGTACAGAAGCTATCTATCTATGAGCAAACCATCTTTAAATAAAGGTCTCCTATAGCTGTATTTGTCTTTGTTTCTGAGAAAGGGAAATAGGTGCATGAAGCTATCGACCTTCTAGCAGATAATGTCTGAATTACTGCTCTCTAGGAATAATCTGCAGAATATGTTATTTTCAAAAAAGGCAGAATTCAAGTTACTTTCATAGTTAGAAAACGCAGGAATGCTGATACTATTGTTGGATTGTAAACATATTTTATATCTTGAAATGAATATCTAGTCATGCCAGGAAATCAAGGTCCTCACATCAGATCTCCTTTGTATAGTTTAAATATCTCAAAGCCAACATTCTTGAGGAGGCTGGGACTCACCAAGAATGTGTGAATGTGTGAATTGTCCTTGCATACTACACACTGCCCTTCCTGCCTCAATGACCCTTGTAGAAGGTGATAAGTTGTCTTGTCCTTGCATAAGGAATGTAATTCAGAACAGCCATTCAGGATTGTAAAGGAGATAAAAGATAGTTGACATGAAGATGACCTGACTCAATACTCCTCTTCCTGCTTGGATAGGAAGATGGGAGGGGGGCATACGAGTCAAGGTAACTGACCTGATTGGGTAGAGAGAATGTGCCATCCCAACGAGGGTCTGTGAGTAATCTAGGGTATATAATGTGCTGTAGGAAGGGGGTCCTGCGCGATCGCCCACCTAACAGCCTGCTGCTTTGTCTTTGCTCTTGGGTGAATAAAACTCCTAACTTCATGCAATTGGTCAGTTTCTTTACTCCCGGCTCAGGAACGAACTTGGTAAGATTTTCTTCTAACACTATGTTAGGAAGATTCAATGAGGTTGTAATTTCAGCATATTAAAAAGATGTATACACACACTCACAGGTTACTCTGTGTTAGGGGGTGGAAGTGAATCTGAGAGATGTGGAAAGCAATAATATAATATTACAAAAAAGACTCATTTCTGAGCATAGCCACAATTATGTGAAAAATGATATAAGTTCAATTGTATCTGCATGCATGGAGTCCCAGGTGAGTCCCAGGTTTAATTTCTGGCATATCCTGTTTGAAATAGTTTGAATATGTGAGAACCTATTATCAGTCAGCATAAACAGTTCTAGATGAATTAATGGCAGTAGTGTTTTGCAAATGTGGTAGTCAACATTAGAATTGTCTTCAACAAACCAGGGCCAGCCAAGTCACTGTAAAACTCATAAAAACGTTGTTCTTCTCTGAAGGCACCTTTTTATTGAGTTAACTTTTTAGCTGGACAGTCTCCTATTTGTGTCAATCCTTAATTCTTCATTCCAACTGCAAATAAACGTCTAACACAGAGCTGGTCCATCTGCAGCCTATGATCACCATTCTACTTTTTGTAACCACTCCTCAGAGATCATGCTGCCAAACATAAAGGACAAACTGCCAAGTTAAAGATGTGAGATTTCTCAGTCATTCTCAAAAGAAAATTATTGAGAAAAAGATTCTATGCTGTTGGATTAGTTTAATGTAGAGCCAGTTTGGTCTAGTGGTTAAGGTGCTGGGCTAGAAACCAGGACACCATGTCCTGCCTTAGTCCTGCCTTAGGCATGAAAGCCGGCTGGGTGACCTTGGGCCAGTCACTCTCTCTCAGCCTAACTCACCTCACAGGGTTGTTGTTGTGGGGAAAACAGGAAGAGGAAGGAGTATTAGGTCTGTTCGCCGGCTTAAATTATTTATAAAAATAATAAAGGCGGGATAAAAATTAATCAATTAAGTAAATAAATAAATAAAATTAACATATTTCAAACAAACACACAATCAAAAATTACCTGAAAATTCCAATCCCACTTATTCATGTTGTAAGGCACCAAAACTTACCACGCGCCTTTAGAGAAAGCCAAATACACGAAGGAGACTTTGTAAAAAGGAACAGCAGCAAGATTTATTTGGCCAAGCAAAGGTTGCCGGGTGGCAGCCAGACAGTTGTCACGTGCAAGTGACCTCTGAATGAAACCACCACCCTGAGCATAAGGATGCACAAACTTTTATACGGGGAATACAAACAGGAAGTGAGGATGAGGAAGGTATGCCCACATGTGGGCGAGGTGTCTGATGACCATTCCCTAGGATTGGCTGGTTCCTAGGGGACAGGGTCCCTCCCAGAGCTGAAGCATTCTGGGATTCACCAGGTCATCAACATATTTACAAAGGATAGAATTGGGAACATTCACACTAATTGTTGGAGCATTCACACCAAAGAAATACTGGCATCTTACAGAGACACAGTAGCATTTACAGAGACATTGGGTTATACAAGCAGGTTGAATCACAAAGGGTCAGAACCATAGAATCACAGTTTAACATATTTACATCTCAGGAGAGGGGAAGCAAGGCATTCATTACAAGAAGGCTAGGTAAACATATTGGCTTTGTCTCAGGAAGAGGATGCTTGACCAGATAGACGGTCCCAGACTGTTATGCATTCCTGAGAGAGGTAGACTTGGTTTCAGAGCTTCACACTTAACATTTCTTTATGCAGCATTCTTTGGGGCTTGCTGAGGCCCATCTCAAGGGTCATCCTTGGGTGACAATTCTTTGGTTCAGGCACAATCTTTGGTTTGGTAATGTTGCATCATGGGGGAAATGTTATAGCATGGTGTTTTCCAGGCCAAGGTTTTTGAGCCTGGTTTCCCCATATCCCTTCAATCCTCCCTTTTCTTTTCTTATGGCGAAATGCCTTTCGCCTGGAGATTGGGTGGAGGTTCAACAGTTTTGCTGGTTTACCTTCAGTGTGGGTAACCACAGTCAACCCTTTGAGGGAGGACAATATGATTCTACGAACCAGAGGAACAATGCAGGGCAGGATAGCAAGTCCAGTAAGGCCACAGACAAAGATAAATACAAGTTGTTTGATCCATGCTGCCCTGAAGTAAGTGGTACAGGAGGTGTTTCCCCCTTGGGAAGGATAGAGATTTGAGGTAGAAGATGGACAAGAGAGCAAGTGCCTGTCCAGTTAGCATGTAAACAGAGGTAAGTATTGGTTCCACAAAGGAAAAACATACCCTGTTCTAGGCAGATACTTAAGTCAACAGAAAAGATAGGCTTCTCCCTTTTCCATGGGTTCCAACTGACCCTGCTAGAAACATTCCCGTAAGTGGCTGCAGGGGGGGTGGCATTGAGATGGGGCGGGCCCTTAACTAAGGGGATGGAAGGGAAAACAAAGTAGTCGGAGTTATTCCCATGAGCATAAGGCAAGGGAGCACAGGGGATATCTTGGTCATCCCTCAGGCCAAGCCATGCTGGCATTGAGCCTTTGGTGTCAGTAGGCAGCCCAAGCCAAGGAGGAAGCAGAGGTCCCTGTGGAGAGGCAGCTAACAGAAGCTTTGCTGCCAGATTACATGAGGGTCCCTCCTTCTCATCCCCAGAGATAGAAACTGTGGGCCGGGCAGAAAAAGTTACTTTGCCCCTGTATCTTCCAGCAGCAGCTGAAAACAATGGAGGCCTTATGTGAAAATCCTCAAACTTATCAGAGGTGGTGATAAATCACCTCCTTTAGGCATTGGTGTCCCTGAAGCCTTCCCAGCCGAACTCCCCCCTTGGGTTGCGCTCTAGTAACGCACAGAGAGGCGATGCCAATCAATGGGACTAGTGAGGCCACTGGGCTGAAGATGGGAACTGATGGGTTCAATCCCAGGGTCTTCAGCCGTGACTCAAAGTCCGCATAGAGTTGGCTGTCGGGGTGTTCTCCTTCCTTGAAGACTGAAGGAGTTTTGTGGTTTAAGATCACTCTAGAACTGGCCCAAACACGGGGGCTGGCTGGGATGGTCCAGTAATTTGTAAGCTGAGGTGAGGCTCTGCTCAATATAATTATGGCTAGTGGGCTTGCGTGTGAGGGTACGGTGGGTGAGGGGGTGTGCCAGAGTTATATAGACCCCCAGGAGCCCCAGAAGAAAAGTTTTTAAAGTGTTTAAAGGAGCACATTTTAAAGGAGCACATTTTTCCCACCCAGTTTCAGCACTAGCCTTTCACTAACCCTTCTTCCCCCCTTTCTCCCCCCCTTTTTATTTTTTAGAAAGGACAGAAAGAGGAGGCAGGGAGGGAACCTGTGAAGAGAGTTGATAGAAAGAGCACGTGGTAGCAAGTGTTAGGGGCAGCGGTTACCAGGCATTACCCAGGAACAGGTTGTTCCGTGGCTTCTCTGCTGATGAGCCTGAAAGAAAGGTTAGCAGGAAAATGGTGCAAAGTAGTGAAGTAAAATATTGGCAGCTACAGTGAAATGATGATGTTAGAAGTCCTCCTGGGAAATTTCTTCACCTGTGTTCCTGTCTGCCTCCGGGAGAGACAGGAAGCAGAGGTTCCCATAGGGATCCGTTGTCCGGAAGGTCTTCCTCTGTGTCTCCACACCCACTTCCGGTGGGGCAGGAGCAGAGAGCCGTTGTTTTGTGGAATATCCCTCTGTGCTATCATCTGCTCCCAGTGGAACAGTAGGCAGAGAGTTGGCGATGAGGGAGTCAAGGTCAGCAGGGGATTGTATGTGGAAGAGTGTAATTTTGAGTGCGGTAAGGGCTTTGCTTTGCCAGGCAGCTGGAGGCTGGGTTAATTTCTTGATTCTGGAAGCGTGGACCCAGCCTGGTATACCTTCGCCCTTTACAGGAGTGGGGGTGTTGAGCAGGACCTGGAGCTGATCTCAGCAATGGGTGGCTGGTCCGGAGCTGGAGGCAAAGCATGGCTGACCTGTTTGGAAATAGAAGGCAAAATACGCGCCAGAGACTGCAAGTACGCAGAAACATCAAGCCCCCTCTCATTGGTACAAGTGACTTTCCCCCTGGCATGGTGCGAAGACGGGTGAGCGCCAGAGGGAGAACTGGCGGCCAGGGAAGACGTGTGTCCTGGCACAATTTGGCTAGAATGATCTGTTAGGGTCCTGTAGTTATTTGGCAGACCTCACTGGAATGGGGCACCGTTTGGTCTACCTGCCAAGGTTGGCGTTCCTGCAGAAAGGTTGGTAAGAACCAAACCTGCGCAGACAACTTGCTGATTGGCTCAGTGATGTACGCCTGAGCACAGAAAAAGTAAGAGCTTTGAAAAAGCCAAAAACAAAAGCCAAAAACAAAAACAATAAAAACAAACGTTAGGGTTTATGCTTATCTCTTAAGCAACCTGGTTGGGAGGGGGTGTGCCCTGCAATATTCCAAATAAAAATAAAAATAAAATTGAAGGGCAATAAAGCAATGAGAGTCATCTCTGACCAAATAGCATAGTCATGTTAAATAAAAACAAGAACACATAGCAGTATAAAATTTCCAATTAATTTTCTAAAAACAAGCCTAAAAAGGCTGGAAAATAAAAACTGATCATTGGCATAGTGTATTTTAATGAGTAGACTGCTTTTGCATTAAAAAAATTTCCAAAAATGGGAAAAACAAAACAATCAGATAGACTATGCCAATTCATGGAGGCTCTATTATAGGAAAAATTTTCAAAAAGAGAAAAATTTCTTCTCTCTTTGTGCTATTCACACACCACACAGTTCAATGAACTGAAAACACACACACACACACAGTCATAAGTTAAGACTCAGTTAAGATTTTAATGAAGGGGTTCAAAGTTTAGCTGGTTTATTACAAACCCCTTGTATATCAGAAAATCCTTGCCTTTTTCCCTGTCTCCTCTCCCATCTTCCGGAAAATTCCCATTTCTATCTACATGCTTACTCAAGGCATTTTCTCACTTAAGGCATTTCCATATTCTAGAGAGGCAAAGCAGGCGAGAGGAGCCGGCTTTTATTGAAACACGACATGGGGAGGGGAAAAGACAGACACACAACTTCACACCTTTGCTTTACAACCTAAACACATTCTTTCAGGCACACACACACACATTTTTGGAGGCTTGGCTGACAGCAGTTGGATGGCCCCGTATTCTCATGGTAAGTGATTTCGAGCTGGCATTTTTCTTCCCTTTTCAGCAGTAACTGCAGCCGTAAGGGCTTTGGAGTTTTTGCAGTTTTCCATAGACCTCTGGGGCACTTTTGGCTAACAAGAGCCAGTTTCAATATCACTTTGTTAGTGGGGGGGGGGGCATAGGAATGCCATCCTCCCCTCCTCTCCTTTTCACTCTCTCCCTCCTTCAAGCATTTGACTAGCAGACAGGAGGCAATCAGGAAGGGGGAAAGGCAGAAGGCAGTTGCACCCACACACACACACAGGAAAAACACCTTTTAACTTGTAATATGCATTCAAACCATACAGAGTACAAGTTAGAAAAAACACTTAAAAATGAGTGAACAGAGCTGTTGGCTTGTGAATCTTGCTATAAAGTTAAACAGACAAGAGTCAGGAGACAGAAGAGATTTATGGCTTGTGAATCTTGCTATAAAGTTAAACAGACAAGAGTTAGGAGACAGAAGAGATTTCCCAAGCACAGAGGAGATTTCCCAAGCATTCCAAAGGGACAGACCCACACAATTTCACTCACACATTTAAACAGAGGACAAACAGGATGAGGCATTTAAAGCTGCCTCTTTTGAGATAGCTGGTCTCTATAGACTTTTTGGCTTAACAAGGGCCAGTTTTTTAATTTCACTTTCAGTAAATCTGCTCAGCCATTGAGATTAAGTAATTAAGGAATGCTTGGAGATAATCAGAGTCCAATGTCCCATGGTGGGGCCAGTGGCGGCCGTAGATAGGTGGATAGAATGGCCAGACATCGGAGCAAAAGGCTCCAAGGCGTGACTTGCAGGGGTGAATGCAGTCAGCCTTGGGTTTCAAAAGCTTCCAGTTTCTTAAAACACATTTAAGGGGAGTTTTGGTTTCTCCTTCCCTTTATTGTGGGAATAGGAGAGGGCTGGCAGGGGGAGGAGTGCAGTCTGAGCACCGCACAGTTGAAAGTTGTTCTCCTCTGAATGTTATTTCCTCTTAGATCCAGGACCTCCAGCAAGCGCTGGATTTATTTGGCAACCAAATTTAAGGTCCTTATTCAGAACCTCCAGCAAGCGCTGGACTTGTTCACCAGATAAATTTAAGGTCCTGTCTCCCAATAACCTCCCAGCAGCGCTGGCTAATTTTAAAGGTTATTGCTCTCCCACAAACAGCCTCCCAGCACACGCTGGCAGCTTTTTAAAGGCTATTTATCCTACAGGACAACTATCTTGACAGGGGCTTCCACCAAAGGGGGCTCTAGGAGAGAACGTCCCGGGAGTGGAGGTTAACTTCGGGTGTCCACCCAAGGGGGTACGGAGCATGCAATGGCCCACGTAGTTGTCCCAGGGGCAGCGGAGAATCTGGGGTGTCCGCCCAAGGGGGTACGGGGCACGCAATGGCCCACGTAGTTACCCAGGGGCAGAGGAACGTGTCCGTCCCAGGCGAGGGCTCCTGCTGAGCTATCGTCTTTCCCAGCGAGGGACACGGCTTCAAATCTTCCAGAACCTCTAGGGATTTTACGGTAGGGGGTGGGATGCAAACGGGGTCTCAAGCACTGCTTCCCCCTCTCCCACTGCTTGCCGGGACCAGCCTAAGTCCTCCCAATAGCAAGGTTCTCTCCCTGACTCAACTAGTCAGCTCATCCAGCTGCAGCAATTTTCTCACATTCCAGCGCTTCAATTTTCCCGTTTCGTGTCCCCAAGTTACTCAACACACATTTCGTTCATACGCACGACCAGTGCCGACCCAGCTAGCCGAAACTCAGTCTAGATGCCCAATTAAGTTGGGCTTCTGGGAACTGCGACAAAGATCTCCCTGAGACCCCAAAGGGCCTCCACAAAACGCTTCGTGGCTACCCCCTTGTGGAGCAATACCATGGCTCATATATACACACACATACAGCACCCCCCACCTAAGAAAAGTTCTACTCACCAACGTTGGTTGCTTCTTTTTTTTCAGTCCTGAAGATAAGTTCGTTTTTCAAAAGTCTCCTTTGTAGGCTAGGGTTCTTTACTGTGCAGGGTCCTGCAGCCGAGAGGGAGGAAAAGGCCACCGGAAAAAACAGTTCCGGGAGCGCTCGTGGCGTTGCCTGACCTCTATGCTGCTTTTCCCTGACAGACTGGAGTCTGGTTCCCCTTAAGGGGGATTCCCAGGTACTCCCTGGAGTTTCCCGGCCAACGCACCAAAATGTAAGGCACCAAAACTTACCACGCGCCTTTAGAGAAAGCCAAATACACGAAGGAGACTTTGTAAAAAGGAACAGCAGCAAGATTTATTTGGCCAAGCAAAAGTTGCCGGGTGGCAGCCAGACAGTTGTCACGTGCAAGTGACCTCTGAATGAAACCACCACCCTGAGCATAAGGGTGCACAAACTTTTATACAGGGAATACAAACAGGAAGTGAGGATGAGGAAGGTATGCCCACATGTGGGCGAGGTGTCTGATGACCATTCCCTAGGATTGGCTGGTTCCTAGGGGACAGGGTCCCTCCCAGAGCTGAAGCATTCTGGGATTCACCAGGTCATCAACATATTTACAAAGGATAGAATTGGGAACATTCACACTAATTGTTGGAGCATTCACACCAAAGAAATACTGGCATCTTACAGAGACACAGTAGCATTTACAGAGACATTGGGTTATACAAGCAGGTTGAATCACAAAGGGTCAGAACCATAGAATCACAGTTTAACATATTTACATCTCAGGAGAGGGGAAGCAAGGCATTCATTACAAGAAGGCTAGGTAAACATATTGGCTTTGTCTCAGGAAGAGGATGCTTGACCAGATAGACGGTCCCAGACTGTTATGCATTCCTGAGAGAGGTAGACTTGGTTTCAGAGCTTCACACTTAACATTTCTTTATGCAGCATTCTTTGGGGCTTGCTGAGGCCCATCTCAAGGGTCATCCTTGGGTGACAATTCTTTGGTTCAGGCACAATCTTTGGTTTGGTAATGTTGCATCATGGGGGAAATGTTACAGCATGGTGTTTTCCAGGCCAAGGTTTTTGAGCCTGGTTTCCCCATATCTCTTCAATGTGACCTTATCATATCTTGTCTTTTGGCCACCAATTTTCTTTTAAGCCCAGCTGTTGAAGGCTGCATGCCCTTGCTTTAGTAGAAACATTTATTCACATTCATCTCTTGTCACCTCTTTGTGTATCTTTCCTTCCTTCCAGGTTAAATATACTTCCCACAGGCAAAGCTTCCCACTTCCAGGCATCCTAGCCCCATCAATCTGTGATAGTTGCCTTTACATCATGCATAAGGAAGAGCAGTTATTATCCCATTGTATTCTATTTTTGTTAATAGTCTGTAACCCATGTACATTCCATTGATCAGACTCTTAGTTTAATCAGGTCAATCAACAGAATAAGAAAGTTAACTGGAAAACATCTGATAGCTTCAATAGCTGTTTCCTCCCTCCAGATTACAGTCAATGGCCATGGATGGAATGAAGTTACACATGTTTCTTTGCACAGTTCCTAAAGGATCTGAGCTATTTAAGTACGGTAAAACAAAACTTCCAGGAACAAAGCCAGCATAACCCATGGCAGTCCCATTCTCCCATAGAGTAAACCAGCCAATGAGCCAGCTCTTTCTGTTCTGGGTTCAGAAAGGAAAACTGAGAAAGGCATTTTATCATAGCAAGTTTCAGAGGGATTCAGATATTCCACGCATTTTGCCAGATGCTGCTAGCTATTGGATTTCATGTGGACACATTTTAGTTTATGCAAAAAAGCTACTGCTTTATTTTAATGGTAAAGTGGTGAAGGGCTTAATGATTTGAGGGACCATACCCTGGAGTTGCTGAAGTGCAGTCATTAGTCCTGATTTCCTCCTTTCTTGAATATCCAGATTATATGAAATATTAAAATCTGTTTAATAGTAATAATGTATTTTTCTGCCACAGATCCAAATAGTCTAACAGGTACTCCTTGGTTAACAATGGTAATTGGGACTGGAATTTCCATCGCTAAGCAATGCAGTCATGAGGCACAATGTCACATGACCACATCGCTTAGCGACGGCAATCACGGCACTCCCTGTTGCTGCTGATGAGCGAGGATCATGGGTTGTTAAGTGAGTCCCAAGCAGCTTGCAAGAATGCCGGCGGGCAGGTAAGTGGCTGCTGCCGGATGAGGGAGGGTGTGCGGGTGGCCAGTGAGGTATGGTATGAGTGCAGAGGGATGGGGGTGGCTGTTGCCGGCTGCGGGAGGGTGCATGGATGGCCTGCAAGTGCGGTGAGGCCGGAGGTAGCTGCAACCGTCTGGGGAAGGTGTGCAGCTAGCCCACGAGGTGCAGTGCGAGCATGGTGGTGCTGGGGGTGGCTGCTGCCAGGCGGGAAAGAGTGCAAGTGACTTACTGGAGCGAGTTGCAACCTTCCCTGCCAGCTTCTTCATTGGCTTTGCTTGTGGGAAGCCAGCAATGAAGGTTGTAAATGGTGATCATGTGACCGCGGGACGCTGCAACTGTCATAAGTGTGAGCCGGTTGCCAAGCACCCAGATCACGATCACGTGACCACAGGGGTGCTGGGATGGCCAGAACTTCAAGGACCGGTCATAAGTACCACTTGTTCAGCGCCGTTGTAACTTCAAATGGTAATTGAATGAGTGGTCATTAAATGAAAACTACCTGTAATGAGCCTGATCCTTTTAGTGTATTCCTCTTCCCCTCTCACATCTAATTTTGTACACAACTTCATATATTCTTACATTTCCCCCCCAATCTGGTGCTCTTTAGATGCATTGGATATACAGCATCCCCTTAATTGCCAGGTCTCAATTCCTGCCATCTCCAATTAAAACAAGATTAAATTACAGGCAAAACACTGTGCTATTATAGCATTCCTGATAAAACTTGTCCTAGAAATTATAAAGATAGCTCTAGAAGGGCAGTAAGAAAGGCATAGGGCCCAGTTATTTGAGGGACTGCCTATCTCCCACGGTGTCTGCCCAGCTGATTCAAGCAGACAGGGTTAGTGCACTCTGGGTTTCTTCAATTAAACAATGCTATTTATCAGTGTCAGCCCTACAGGGTAGACCAGACCATGAAATAGATACCACATAGGCCTAAAACTATTTTTATTAGAATGGCTATACTAACAGAATTTTACAAGTCTGAATGTGCTTCCCATCCTCCTCCTCTTTTCTTCTCGTGAGACATTTTCATAAACTTCTGTCTTCATATGGGCTTAAGCCACGTTTATCTGTTCATTGCCTTGTTAATGGATCTTCCCTCTCTCTGTCAAGGTCATCTTCTATACTCTCTCTACAATCAGGACCCAGGAAATGTGCCTTCTCTGTGGCAGTACCTAAAATCCAGATGGCTCCCACCCTGTTGGCATTCTTTGTTGTTTATTCGTTCAGTCATTTCCGACTCTTCGTGACTTCATGGACCAGCCCACGCCAGAGCTTTCTGTCGGCTGTCACCATCCCCAGCTCCCCAATGGTTGAGTCCGTCGCCTCCAGAATACCATCCATCCATCTTGCCCTTGGTCGGCCCCTCTTCCTTTTGCCTTCCACTTTTCTTAGCATCAGCTTCTTCTCCAGGGTATCCTGTCTTCTCATTATGTGGCCAAAGTACTTCAGTTTTGCCTTTAATATCATTCCCTCAAGTGAGCAGTCTGGCTTGATTTCCTGGAGTATGGACTGGTTTGATCTTCTTGCAGTCCAAGGCACTCTCAGAATTTTCCTCCAACACCACAGTTCAAAAGCATCTATCTTCCTTCGCTCAGCCTTCCTTATGGTCCAGCTCTCGCAGCCATAGGTTACTACAGGGAATACCATTGCTTTAACTATGCGGACCTTTGTTGTCAGTGTGATGTCTCTGCTCTTAACTATTTTATCAAGATTTGCCATTGCTCTCCTCCCAAGAAGTAGACGTCTTCTGATTTCCTGGCTGCAGTCAGCATCTGCAGTAATCTTTGCGCCTAGAAATACAAAGTCTGTCACTGCCTCCACTTTTTCTCCCTCTATTTGCCAGTCATCAATCAAGCTGGTTGCCATAATCTTGGTTTTTTTGAGGTTTAACTGCAACCCAGGTTTTGCACTTTCTTCTTTCACCTTCGTCATAAGGCTCCTCAACTCCTCCTCGCTTTCAGCCATCAAAGTGGTATCATCTGCATATCTGAGATTGTTAATGTTTCTTCCAGCGATTTTAACTCCAGCCTTGGATTCCTCAAGCCCAGCATGTCGCATGATGTATTCTGCGTACAGGTTGAATAGGTAGGGTGAGAGTATACAACCCTGCCGTACTCCTTTCCCAATCTTAAACCAGTCCGTTGTTCCATGCTCTGTTCTTACCGTTGCTACTTGGTCGTTATACAGATTCCTTAGGAGGCAGACAAGATGACTTGGTATCCCCATACCACCAAGAACTTGCCACAATTTGTTATGATCCACATAGTCAAAGGCTTTAGAATAGTCAATAAAACAGAAATAGATGTTTTTCTGAAATTCCATGGCTTTCTCCATTATCCAGCGGATATTGGCAATTTGGTCTCTAGTTCCTCTGCCTTTTCTAAACCCAGCTTGTACATCTGGCAATTCTCGCTCCATGAATTGCTGGAGTCTACCTTGCAAGATCTTGAGCATTACCTTACTGGCATGTGAAATAAGTGCCACTGTTCGATAGTTTGAACATTCTTTAGTGCTTCCCTTTTTTGGTATGGGGATATAAGTTGATTTTTTCCAATCTGATGGCCATTCTTGTGTTTTCCAAATTTGCTGGCATATGGCATGCATCACCTTGACAGCATCATCTTGCAAGATTTTAAACAGTTCAGCTGGGATACCATCGTCTCCTGCTGCCTTGTTATTAGCAATGCTTCTTAAGGCCCATTCAACCTCACTCTTCAGGATGTCTGGCTCTAACTCACTGACCACACCGTCAAAGCTATCTCCAATATTATTATCCTTCCTATACAGATCTTCCGTATATTCTTGCCACCTTTTCTTGATCTCTTCTGCTTCTGTTAGGTCCTTACCATCTTTGTTTTTGATCATACCCATTTTTGCCTGGAATTTACCTCCAATGTTTCTAATTTTCTGGAAGAGGTCTCTTGTCCTTCCTATTCTATTGTCTTCTTCCACTTCCGCACATTGCTTGTTTAAAAATAATTCCTTATCTCTTCTGGCTAACCTCTTGGCCATAAAGACCTGGTTATTCTCCCAGGCCTTGGGCTAAGGTGTTTGGTGCCCCCTTTGCTGGATGTTAGTTGTTTGTGGGATTTGGGGGGGTTTCGCTGAGTCCTCCATCTTGCTCTTTTTTCTTTTCTTTACCCGAGTCTGGTTTTGTTATATTGTTTTTATACACAAACCCAGATAGACACACATACAAAAGACCTGCTTACAGGAAAGAAAGTGATTGGCAATTGTTTTTCTGGAACAGAAAGGTGGAAGGGCACAGCAGCAAGGGAATTGTTCAATGGGAGGACATGCTAGCCTACTACTTAGAATTAATACCTTACAAGCTGTTGTCTCAGTCTGGACAGGATTTTCTTAAACTGGCTTAGAGTCAAGCTGGCATGAGCACAGGACAAGAGCAGGAGCAGGGGTACAGTGTGGATATACCCTGAGCAGTGCCCAGGATTCAGTCCAAGATGCAAGTGATTATAGTGCTGTTACATTCAACATACATGAAAGAGGAATATTGCTGAAAAAAATCTGAAACAGTTGCTTCTGATTTTAAATAATTAAATGTCAGTGAGGGTGGTAGTAAAAAAGAAGTTCAAATAGAACGTCAAGGGGGTCGGATTTCTAGCATGCTTGGGGATTATTCAGAATTTCAATAATAAAATTTAGCTAAAACGTGTACCTCAGATCAGGAAGGGCACTATTAAGGCCATAGAAAATAGAATCAGAGAAGATATTAGAGACAAGAAACCTTCTTGCACAACAGTCTTGCTCAAACGAGAATACAAATATTAAAACAAACATAAGTACATAATAAAATGCAAAGAGGAAAATAGTAAGATCAACATTTAAAATATTATTTTAAAATATTCTGAGAGGAAACTAGGAAAGTTGGTAGATCTGATTAGACAAGAAAATTGCATAGAAGATCAATACATACTGTGAATATCATCATTAAAGGTGACAAGAGGTGAGGTTATAGGCCTTTAAAAAATAAAAGATACATCACTGTTTTAAAGATGTTCTGTCCAAAGTTGCTTAAAGAACTTAAATATGGGGTTACTGATATGACAAAAATATGTAATTTCTCCTAAAAGTGGCTTTCATTCAAACACTGGTGTAATTGCATTTTCAAAAACGTTTTGGAAAGTATAGGGCAGTTGATTTAATGTCTGTTCTGAGTAAATAGAAAATATTAAACAGAAGCTAAGCATATAAAGCCTTGTTAAAGAACAAACAAGTTGATGATGGCCCTAACCCTGTTGGTTTTCTGCAAGGCACTAAAGACCTGGTTATTTCCTCAGGTGTCTGGGCTGGGATGTTAGGTGACCCCTGTTGGTTGGCTTATTATTGTTTCTTACTGATTGTAAAATGGAATTATTTTTTGTTTTTTGGACCTCTGGCATGTGATATATTGTTTGTTTTTACTGCTTATTATGTTTTGGCTGTTATACTGTATTTCACTATAAAACCCCCAAATTCATAGAAATAAATGCAAAAATTAAAATACTCAAATAAATTTGGAAAATAGAATAGAATAGAATAGAATAGAATAGAATAGAATAGAATAGAATAATTTATTGGCCAAGTATGACTGAACATACAAGGAATTTGACTTCGGTGCAAGAGCTCTCAATGTATTTAGTAGGTAAAGGTAAAGGTTCCCCCCGCACATTTGTGCAGTTGTGTCCGACTCTAGGGGCCGGTGCTCATCTCCGTTTGTTAGCCGAAGAGCCAGCGTTGTCCGAAGACGCTTCCACGGTCATGTGGCCGGCATTACACGTGTGGAACGCTGTTACCATCCCACCGAAGTGGTACCTATTCATCTACTTGCATTTGCATGCTTTCAAATTGCTAGGTTGGCAAGAGCTGGGGCTGGTGCGGGAGCTCCCTCCGTCATGCGGGGCTAGGGATTCGAACCTCCAAACTTGCGATCTTCCGATCAACAAGCCTGGCGTCTTACCCGCTGAGCCACCACGCCCCCCTCTATGTATTTACCTAACATCAAAAAAATAAATAAACAATAATAAATTATACAATCAAGAAAAGAAAAATTAAAGAAAAAATAATACTACAGCTATTTAACTAACACATACACATATTTAAAGGGAGAATTAAGGGACAATAGTACTGCATCTGTTATCTAGCATATGTTCACATATAACAGAGCATTACTGGTCACGTCTTAGCAGTCATGTCTTATCATACATCATCAATCATTTCTCATGCTACATTAATTAAAAGTTCAATGATGGTATTCCTTGAAGCTTATTCATTGTGTCCCAGTCTTATTAGTTCTTTATAAATCATTCTCCTCACCTCACTAAAGTTTTAAATTGAGACTGAGACCTTGTTATTAACCAATAATTAGGTTAATGATAAAATTTCAAGAATTACAAAATTAATTTCAATAATCAAGCATTATCCTTTTTACAGTAAATTTGCATCCTTATAAAACATCCTATAATAACCGTTTTAATGGCATCCCATTTCATTCAAAGTGAATTGAATGAAATGGGATGCCATTAAAACGGTTATTATAGGATGTTTTATAAGGATGCAAATTTACCATAAAAAGGATATTAACAAACTTACAGAATAAACATAAAAGAACTGGAAACCCACAATTCTTGCTGCTTTAAATATAAAACATAAATTATTAATAGTACTGGTTGATGAAAATAATAACAGGAATTTAATTTATTCATCATATAGATATTGTAATTTGGGACTGGTCTTCAACAGTATCTGCAGCTAGAAAGGAAAAAAAAAGGAATTTTATTACAACTGACAAAAGTCAAATTCTGACCAATCAAAAGATATGCAAAATGCAGTTATAGAATATTACCAAGGATAGTAACATCTCATATTCCTTAGCAAACTTACAAAATGAATTAGGGAATGTTATAATTATCTTGATTATTATGATTATTGATTATTATGAAAATGAAATAGTGTCATAATAACTTATTTTTAAATGTCAAAGTGCTAGAGATAGATGGTTTTTGAACTGCATCCTATAAACACTTTTAAAAGGCATTAATATTTAATCTATATGATAAATCCTTTACAGATGAAAAAAATCCCGTTTTCTCCAGAATTGTTACTGGAAATAGGATTATAACATTTTTAAAAAATAATTATTGAATTATATTCACCAGGGGGTGTGGTGGCTCAGCGGGTAAGACGCCAGGCTTGTTGATCAGAAGATCGCACGTTTGGAGGTTCGAATCCCTAGCCCCGTGTGACGGAGTGAGCTCCTGCACTCGCCCCAGCTCTTGCCAACCTAGCAATTCGAAAGCATGCAAATGCAAGTACTGTAGATGAATAGGTACCACTTAGGAATACCACTGTAGGTAACAGCGTTCTGCGCGCGTCATGCCAGCCACATGACCGCAGAAGCGTCTTCAGACAAAGCTGGCTCTTCGGCTAACAAGCGGAGATGAGTACCAGCCCCTAGAGTCGGACACGACTGCAAAAATGTATGGGGGGAACCTTTACCTTTACCTTATATCAGGGGTGGGGAATCATTTTTCTGCCAAGGGCCATTTGGATATTTATAACCGGGGACCGGGGGGCGGGGGGCAGGGTTTCTGGGATTTCTGCAGACCGGGGGCCGGAGTTTGCGGGCAGGAGCCAATCACAAGCACTGGGGGCAGGGTTTGCGGGCAGGAGCCAATTGCATGGAGGGGGCGGGGTTTGTAGGCAGGAGCCCCACGGGCCTTAGGCTGGAGCCCCGCGGGCCTTATACGGCCCGTGGGCCTGACGTTGCCCACCCCTGCCTTATATTAATATAAGGGGAGGGAGCAATTGTATTTAGTGATTTTTCTAATGTGCCAATGGAATGATTTATAGAAATACAGTAATGTGATTTTGGTTTGATGTAGAGTAAGGGATTGATTATGGAAATTGCTGTATATTCTTGCTTTTAATAGTCGGAAGTGACTTCTTTATGTAATCTTAAAAAGATTCTTTTCTTCTTGTGTTTCTACACCTTTTTAGTTCTTTTTTTCTTTTTGTAGTTTTTTTCTTTTTTGTAGTTTGAGTAAACTCCGGGAGCCAGTGGAGGACAGGAAGGCCTGGCGTGCTATGGTCCATGAGGTCACGAAGAGTCGGACACGACTAAACAACTGAACAACAACAAATCTTTGTTCTTAATAAAGTTAATAAAATAAACTTAATAAAATTCTTTAAAAAAAAGAAGAAGAATCAGTGCTGGCTGATGAAGGACCTGGGAGGGTGTCAGTGTTGGATTCAGTGGCTGCTGAATCAGTGGGCGCAGCACCCAGTGGGACCTGATCTGCTTGTGTCTTGGAGCCTGGCTCTGAGGCCATGACGCTTAGTCTCTATTGATGAGACTAAGGGATGACATTAGGGATTACATTATGGTGATAAGAGTGGCAAAACATAAATTACTTTTTCGCTCTTATTACATCTGCCAATAGCCATCCAATAGTCCTTTTCAAAGTGACCCATTCCATGCTGGGAAGGGATGAGTCACAGGACTATCTGTAGGGCTGCTATGAAGAATATTCTAGGCATCTGGCAGATACAGTTGCTCAAATTTACTCAGAGTTGAACTCTGACTGGGCAAGCAGTAACAGAATGATTGTCTTACATGGTTAGCTGGAATGAGTTTGAACCTGTAACTTCTGAGCAAGTGGATAGGTTGCTCAGGATTGTTAACCTTACCACCTGTGTATTAAATCCATGTCCCTCCTGGCTTGTGAAGGCTACTCAGGAGGGGGCATGTGGTTGGCTCCATGCAGTAGTATCAGCTTTGTTGAGGGAGTGGATAGTTCAACCTGCTTCTTGTATACTCCCTCCTTAAGAAGCAGTCAGTAGATCCAACAATCCTGGAGAACTATCATCTTTTTCCAACCTTCTTTTTTTAGGGAAGGTTGTTAAGAAGGTAGTTGGGCTACAGCTTCAGAGGGCCCTGGAAGAAATGGATTGTTTTGATCCTTTTCAGCTAGATTGTCTGTAGCTTGAATCATGTCAACTGGATTTCTATTTTCTCAGTGGAAACGTTTCGCTCCTTATCCAAGAAGCTTCTTCAGTCTGAGCAAAGTTAGTAAGGGAATCCTTAAATATGTTTCTAGGGTGGCTGTGGGACCTTGCACCTAGAAACATATTTAAGGATTCCCTTACTAACTTTGCTCAGACTGAAGAAGCTTCTTCGATAAGGAGCGAAATGTTTCCACTGAGAAAATAGAAATCCAGTTGACATGATTCAAGCTACAGACAATTCCACCTGGATGACTGAGAACCTTCATCGACTTTCAGCTAGATTGCTTACCAGGACATAGTACCAAGACAGCACTGGTTCCAATTGTTGATGACCTCTGGCAAAGCCAACACAGGGATGTGGCAACTGTGAGAAATTACTCCTATTTTTCCTACAAAGTAAAGTTTGAAGTGACAAAATTTAGGAAAAAACCTAGGTCACACTTTCAAGGTCCACTTATTAAAGTAATCATAAGATTAACAATTTAACAATCTAATCTAGGTAAAACAAAGTAATTTTGGTTGACATTCAGTATTGGCAATTACTGGTTTGTGTCCTACATACAAATAAGGAAATATTCCTTCCACATTCTTTCTTTTCATATTTCTTGAGTTATCCAACAATCTAGGTAATCATTCAATAAATAATCCATTATTCTTGTTTAGAAAATGGCACTTCTAAGTATGGAAGACTTCTTAAGTCTGTTTCTATTTTAGTTAATGGAAATGGATTCATTTTCTGATTTTTATATTTTTATGTAAGCACCTTTGACTTGTCTTATCACCCTGAAGGTTGTTTACATTCAAAACAGCAAAATGATTTCAAAAATTAAAATATCACTCACAGGACAAATTATTTAAAAGCAGAGTGCAAAGTTCATACATTTAGGAAACATTTAGGTTTAAAAAGGCATGTCAAAATATCCCCCTCACACACAACCCCTTCTTGAGAATAATAATAACAACAACAACAACAACAACAACAACAACTATTATTATTATTATTATTATTATTATTATTATTATTATTATTATTACTATATGTCACCTGACTCCCAGTGACTCTGGGCAGTTTACAATTGTTAAAAACATTTAAAAACAAGGAACCAAAAAATAAATAAAAAAGAATAAAGATGGCAGAAATGACAAAACCAGATGGGAGCAAAGAAAAAAGGGGGCTTCAATCACCCTTGCCAAAGGCCAGCAGGGTGGAGGCCGTTCAGATCTTGGGGGGGGGGACTTCATTCCAGAGTGAGCAGGTGCTGCTACAGGGAAGGGACACTTCCAGGGTCCCAATAGATGGCATTGTTTAAACAAAGGAACTCGGAGCACACCAACCCTGCCAGATCGGATCAGCTGGGCAGATACTATGGGAGACAGGTGAATTCTTAGCAAGAAAAGGGACAATATCAGTAAAATATCTGAAATACAATTTGAGAAAGTTAAATGTGAGAAAAACATTCAGAAACAAAAAGGCACAAGTGTGGAGGTCAAAGAAGGCAGTGGTAACTAGTGGGTGAAAAGAGAGAGAGAGAGAAGTGTGGTTGTTTTAGTGTAGCTGCTTGGTAATTAGTACTGACACCACCTATCTTCTAAGACAGTTTCTTAAACTTTTTTTTCCTCAGGACCCCTTCCTACTTTTAAAAATTGTGGAGGACCTCAATGAGCCTTTGTTTGTATGGGTTATATTTATAGATATTTACTATATTAAAAATTAAAATCGACTCATTCACTGCCGCTACTGCTTCTCACGATTGTCTGATGGGATTCTAATATTGTATTATTTTTCAACATAGGCTGGCAAATAATTTTGATTTTGTGGACTCCTGAGTGGGTCTTGGAGGAGTCAACCAGAGTCATGAATGCTATTACTACTTTTATTATAAGGTTACAGTATCTTGCAAGTCTGAATGTGCCTCCTGCTTCCCTCCCTTTGTCTTCATGAAAACTAGGGTGGGTCATGTCTGAGACATTTTCTCAAATTAAATTTCTGCTCTGGACTCAGATTTCGTTTGATTGTTGCCTTGGTTGCAGCTCTTCCTCCTCAAGGCTATTCTTACTGCCCATTACATGCCAGTACCTCCTTCCTAACCCTGGCATGTGAGGTACATAGGGCTCCCAAAGCATATGCACTTTACTGAAAAGGATAAGGAATAATGAAATGATAAAAGGGAGATAAATTCTTATAGCCACCTCCTGGCCCCCCGTCAGACCCACTAAGGAGACCAAACCAGGAAATCAATTCCACAGGAAGGCTAAAATTATCTTTATTAAGACTTTATTAAGACTAACAGAATCTTGCAAGTCTGCTTGTGTTGTACCTCCTCCCCCTTCTTATATCCCAGTGAATCAGGGAGGCATCTTCCTGAGCCACTTCCAAATATTATCTTTTTCTCAGGACTTAACACATGTTTCTGCCCCTTTTGTCTAGGTACTGGTTCTTGCATATTTCCATCAAGGTCATCTTCCTTATTCTCTACACCCCCTGCATTGAGGCATGTTACTGAAGCTAACCGTGTCCTCCTTTGTGGGTTAGATCAATCTCATGAAATTTAAACAGAATTAATTTTATTTTTAAAAGAAAAGGAAAAAAGAAAAGGTA
The DNA here is from genome assembly GCA_023362775.1 of Charina bottae. NCBI lineage: Eukaryota > Metazoa > Chordata > Lepidosauria > Squamata > Charinaidae > Charina > Charina bottae. The sequence continues at coordinate 1,861,418 of JALMGJ010000028.1, read as the reverse complement.
AAAAATCATTTTCAGCATTAAGTAGTCACATGCAGAACATTCAATAGTGGAGGAGGTAAAACTATAGAGTCTTTCAAATTGTGACTTAAAAAGATATCCCATAGAAAAACTATAAAAGGCAAGATAAAGTTCTGAGCAGATCACATTGATAGATTTGCTATTAACATGCAATCTGATAGATATAGGTGCCAATATATCTATATTATATAGACAGAGTAAGTTAAACTTAAATACATGTTATTGTACACTAGACTAGTTTAATATCCCTATACCATTTTTCCTTCCAGTGGTATTAGCATCCAGGCCAACAGAGAAATGCCACCTAGTAAAACAGAAAGTACCAAACTACATACAGTATATTGAGACATATGGAAAGAAATATGGAAAAGGATTTCCAGATACAAGAAAAATAAGGACAGAAAGGAAGGAAGGAATGCAGCCTGTGCAGGTGAGTTGACAGTTACTTTCTCTGAATGAGACCTTGTGCAGTATATAATTAGGGTTGCTTATATGGTAACCTAAATAAAATAATAAATAAAATAAAAATAATAAATAAAAAATGGGAAAGGAGTACGACAAGGCTGTATATTATCACCCTGCTTATTTAACTTATATGCAGAGTACATCATGAGAAATGCCGGGCTGGATGAATCACAAGCTGGAGTTAAGATTGCCGGGAGAAATATCAACAACCTGAGATATGCAGACGATACCACCCTAATGGCAGAAAGTGAAGAGGAACTAAAGAGCCTCTTGATGAGGGTGAAAGAGGAGAGTGCAAAAGCTGGCTTGAAACTCAACATTAAAAAAACCCAGATCATGGCATCTGGTCCCATCACTTCCTGGCAAATAGAAGGGGAAGAAATGGAAGCAGTGACAGATTTTATTTTCTTGGGCTCCAAGATCACTGCAGACGGTGACTGCAGCCATGAAATTAAAAGACGCTTGCTCCTTGGGAGGAAAGCTATGGCAAACCTAGACAGCATATTAAAAAGCAGAGACATCACCTTGCCGACAAAGGTCCCTATAGTTAAAGCTATGGTTTTTCCAGTAGTAATGTATGGCTGTGAGAGTTGGACCATAAGGAAGGCTGAGCACCAAAGAATTGATGCTTTCGAACTGTGGTGCTGGAGAAGACTCTTGAGAGTCCCTTGGACTGCAAGGAGGTCAAACCAGTCAATCCTAAAGGAAATCAACCCTGACTGCTCATTGGAAGGACAGATGCTGAAGCTGAAGCTCAAATACTTTGGCCACCTAATGCGAAGAGAGGACTCACTGGAAAAGACCCTGATGCTGGGAAAGACTGAAGGCAAAAGGAGAAGGGGATGGCAGAGGATGAGATGGTTAGATAGCATCACCGATGTAATGAACATGAATTTGAGTAAACTCTGGGAGACAGTGGAGGACAGGAAGGCCTGGCGTGCTATGGTCCATGAGGTCACGAAGAGTCGGACACGACTAAACGACTGAACAACAACAACATATGGTAACCTATATCTGTAATCATTGTATAAAAGAACAGGTGCTCAAGAGGCATAGCTTGCAATACAGGCAATAGATGCTGAAATTTCCTCTTCTATACAACTATTAAAGATTTAATTACCCGCACCTGGATTCCATGTGCCAACCCTATTATCTAATTAACTTCATTTTTATTTAGCCTTTAGGGGTTATAATCATGGGATCATAGAGCTGGAAGAGACCATGGAGGTCACCTAGTTCAACATACTGGTCATTGCAGGATTCACTAGAACATCTCTGACAGATAAGCCTCTGTTTGAAGAGCTGTAGTGAAGGAGAATTTCATGTGACAGCCTGTTTCACTGGCTGACAGTTTCTACAGGCAGAAAGTCTTTGATGTTTAGCCCAAATCTCTTTCTTGTAGTTCTAACCTCTTGGTTCTGGTGTTGCCTTCTAGAGCAATAAAGAATAAATCCCCTCTCTATTTTCTGTGTCAACTCTTCAGATATTTGAAGACTGTTAACATATCTCCCTTTAGTTGTGTGTTTGTTTTGTAGGCTAAATATACCAGCTTTTCATAGCCATTCTTCACAAAGCTTGGTTTCCAGATCATTTACCATCTTGATAGCCCTCCTCTAAACTTGCTCCAAGTTATCAATGTCCTTTTTTAACCCTCTGCAGCAGCACCCAGATCCCTTTCACATTTTCTGCTGTCAAGCTTAGTCTCTCCCACCCTACACTTGTATCTTTCATTTTTCCTGCCCAGATGCAGAACTTTGTAATTTCCCCTGCTAAATACCATCTGATTAATTTTAGCCCCACTGCTCAAGCATCTCATATGTAAAAAATAAGACGATGGAGCAGTATGTTTCTATATGGCGTAGATTTAATTCTGTGTTAAAGGATTGAGCTAGTTTTATTTTCTTTTTTACAGTTTTAGTTCACTTTAATTACTGCTATGTATTCCTTTTTTACAGTATAATTGCCATCATATTTTTTCTTCTGATTATTATATTTTGGTTGTTCCACTTTATTCTGCATTATTAAGTGTCCAGTTTTACATCTAGTTTGGGGCACCACACTTTAAAAGAAAAATTCACATGAACAACTGGGATAGTTTCAAGAAAGTAAAAACCTGTTGACATTGTGAAGGACATGGAATAATAGATTTAGGTTTTGGGAGAGCAGATTCAAATTAAATGGCAGGACAAAACTTCCTAACACTAAGGGTAGCTTGATAATGGTGAGATTTCTGTGGGTATGTTCAAATGGACTAGACAGCCATTTGTCAGGGATATCTTAAGGAGGGAAGCTATGAGAAGCTTTGATTCTATGATTCAACTATTTTGCTTCAGGGCATTGCACTTCTGGATCATGCTTCAGACATATACTGGCAGTATGTATTAAAAGCTTCTAGCATATTACCCTTACCTTATTTGGAGGAATTTGATTTATGATCATGATTTTATTTGTTTATTTATTTATTTCAGTTTTGGTGCCACCCAACTCCAGAACAGTTCTGCGTGGTTCACAATATAAAACAGAATATAGATACAATGGGGGCGTGGTGGCTCAGCAGGTAAGATGCCAGGCTTGTTGATCGGAAGATCGCAAGTTCAGAGGTTCGAATCCCTAGCCCCGCATGACAGAGTGAGCTTCCTCACTCACCCCAGCTCTTGCCAACCTAGCAATTTGAAAGCATGCAAATGCAAGTAGATTAATAGGTACCACTTCGGTGGGTAGGTAACAGCGTTCCGCGCACGTCATGTGGCCACATGACCGCGGAAGCGTCTTCGGACAACGCTGGCTCTTCGGCTAACAAACGGAGATGAGCACCGGCCCCTAGAGTTGGACACGACTGCACAAATGTGCGGGGGGAACCTTTACCTTTATAGATACAATAACATAAATTTAAAAAATTTAAAAATACAATAAGCACACTGCCCAAGGCTTGGGAGAACAGCTAAGTCTTTAAGGCCTTCCTGAATACCATCAGGGTGGGAGCTGTCTGGATGCAAATAAAGATAGGGCTGTGATTTATGATTCTTGTTATTTTTAATCATACAGTGGGTTCCCTGTCACTGTTGAATGAATTCAGGAGAATTCTGAATTCAGAAAGAATTCAGGTTCAAATGGATTTTCTCATCTCAACATTACACAGCAATACCTTGACCTTGATAGACTCACCAGTTCTGTGCCTGAAAAATAAATTCCCCAATAGCATTATTGGGGATTATGAACCACTACTTTAAGTCTCCATTTTCTCTGTTCCTCAAAAAAAAAGTTCAAGAGTGTGACTTGCAGCATATTGTGTATGTCAATATGATACATTACAGTCAATGATACATTAAAATAATCCTATGGTTATCACAATGTCATGGGTTGAATTTGACCAGACAGGCTTGGTACTAATATCCGTTTCCCCAGGAAAATGGCTTTTAAAGTAGTGTTTTCCTTCTTTTTCCCAGCACACTTCTTCCTATGTATATGACCAATGCTGCTCCACTGAAAATACATTGATACAGTCAGGGGCTGGGATCTGCCTAGGTCCAATTGGCCACTAGGTTGCTGCAGGCACACCCCCTCTCCTTTGATCACTAGGGTCTTCCTTCCATGGCCATTTTGTCTTGAGATGAGATCTCACTTCTGCAGAGGTATCTACCCTTAAAACATATTCATATGCATGCATTCATTTGTTTTAAGTTCCTTACTTTTTTGAGATACAGAATACTTGAATTTGATGGGGACTGCTAAACAAGCAAATGAAAAAAATACAAAACAGATTTCCCCAATAAAAGCAATCAGAATTAAATTTCTCCTTGTGCTGTTCAGAAGGACTTATTTTTAAGTATGTGTTCACAGAATTGTGAGGCGCGATGGCTCAGCGGGTAAGAAGCCAGGCTTGTCGATCAGAACATCGCAAGTTTGGAGGTTTGAATCCTTAGCCCCGCGTGACGGAGTGAGCTCCCGCACTTGCCTCAGCTCTTGCCAACCTAGCAATTTGAAAGTATGCAAATGCAAGTAGATGAATAGGTACCACTTTGGTGGGATGGTAACAGCGTTCCGCGCGCATCATGCCAGCCACATGACCGCAGAAGCATCTTCGGACAACGCTGGCTCTTCGGTTAACAAACGGAGATGAGCACCGGCAGGGGAAACCTTTACTTTTCACAGAATTGTAGCTCAAGATTAACCTATCTGCCCATCACCAGGGCACCAAACAGCTCTTGTGGTGGAAGATGTGCTATAGCAGGGTTTCTCAACCGGAGTTCCGTGGCACCCTAGGGTTCCGCGAGAGGTCACTAGGCGTTCCCTGGGAGATCACGATTTATTTAAAAAATTGTTTCAAATCCAGGCAACTTCACATTAAAGAGGCAAGTTTCATTATTTTTAGTTTAAGAACACTGTTAATGCATATATACAGGCCTACACATGAAACAAATATAATAATTGTGGAGTCCTTGGTGCTCTCTGAGCCTTGTTGTTTTCTTGTAGACATTTCATTGCCAGGCTAGGCAACATCTTCAGTGCGGAAAGGGAGTGGGACATGTTCTCTGTTTATATACCATGGCTTGTCCTGCTTGTGTTGGTGAAGGTGTTGTTCTCTCCTTGGTAGTTCCTTGATTGGGCTGTTGTTTGCTGCTTGGTTGATTGACTTAGTTAATAGTTCCTTGATTAGGGTATATTCTGCTGTTTCATTGTTCCTCTGGTGCTAATCTTGGTGTTAATCTTTGCATATCTGGGTGATGATTGCTGGCAAGGAGGTGTTCTGGTCTTCTGGCTTTTCTATTGTCTCTTATGAATGGTACGTAAATGTTGTTTACCTCTATGTGTCTGTTGATGGCTGCTTTGTCTGAGTGCCAAGCTTCCAGGAATTCTCTAGCATTTTTTGATTTGGCTTGGTTTAAGATGCTCACAGTTTCCCAGTTGAAAGTATGGTTAAGTCTGTCTATGTGTTGTGAGATTAAGGAGTTTTCATCGTGTCTTCTGACTGCTAGTTGGTGTTTGTGGATGCGTTCTGCTAGTCTTCTGCCAGTCTGTCCTACATAGTGGCTGTTACAGTCCTTACACTGTACATTGTAGATAACTCCTGTTTTTTCTTCTTGGGCTACTGGGTCTTTTGGTTTACTTATGATGTTCTGAAGGGTTTTGGTTGGTTTGTGTGCTACGGTGATGCTGTGTGGTTGTAACAGTCTATTAGTAGTTTCTGAGATGTTTCTGATGTATGGCAGTGTAATCCTTTTCATAGCTTCTGTTGGTATTGCTGTGGTGGGTTGAGTGGTCAGGCACTTTTTGATAAAGTTGCGTGGGTATCCATTTTGCTGGAAGATGCTATATACAGTAAGTGGTCTGTTTCCTTTTTCTGGTGTTTTGGATTGCTGCAGTGTGTTTGTGCTCATCTGAATAGTGTTCTTACACAGCTCCTCTTGTGGGAGGTTGGGTTATTGCTTTGGTAGTGGAGCACTTGGTTAGTGTGGGTAGATTTCTGGTAGACTTGTGTTTCTAGAATGCCATCATTTCCTCTACTGATGAGGATGTCCAAGAAGGGTAGTGCGTTGTTGTTTTCTTCTTCCCTTGTGAATTTTATTCCTTTGTTAATAATAATTGTGTAACTTATGGCCTATATTTGAGCCTGAATGTGCAGGGGTTCCCCGAGGCCTGAAAAATATTTCAAGGGTTCCTCCAGAGTCAAAAGGTTGAGAAAGGCTGTGCTACAGTATCAAATTGTACTGGATGTTACTATTAGATCTGGGGAGGTTTTCAGAGCATTCAGGGGTAGATGTGCCATCCTCTTAAAATCTGAGATGAGCAATACATTTCTGTGTGCAAAAGAAACTGCCAACACAACCTAAAGCAGCCTTTGCATTCAATGGTTATATTAAATAGATACCTATTTAGGTATCTATATACATAGATATACACAGGGGGTGCTGTGGGCAGGCACTACAGAGCATGGGCAGGCAAAAAAGTGGCAGGAGCTGGAGCGACTTCCAACTTTTGACTTCCTGCTGGCTTCCCCATTGACTTTGCTTGTGAGAAGCCAGCAGGAAATCACAGTCATGTACTGCAGCTTGCTGCAATGTCATAATCATGAGCTGGGCACTGAGTACCCAGATCGCAATCACATGACTGCGGGGACACTGTAATGGCCAGAACTCTGAGGATCAGTTCTAAGTCCCCCTCATTGGGTGCCATCGTAACTTTAGACTACTGTATAACATATGAACATACAACTTAGAAGAAAGAGGCAATAACAAGAAAAGTAACAGGCATAAGATTATACCTTGATGCAGATACAAGTGTCAGATGCCCAAACTGCTCTGTATCTATGGCTGTTGTGGGTCTTCCAGACTGTGTGGCCGTGTTCTGGAAGTTGTGGTTCCTAACGTTTCGCCAGCATCTGTGGCCGGCATCTTCAGAGGGCAGGAGCACAGACAGAAGCGATCTCTCTGTGCCCAGGTCAGAATACATTGCTCTGTATCTGTTTAGCCTTCAGCCAGGTTGGGTAAGATTGAAGCAGCAATTGATGAAGAAGTAAGGCAGTGCTGGATCTCCAGTTGAGAGGCTAAAGCACATATCAGGAGATAGATGATAGATTTCTTCTCCCAAGCAAATGAAAATACTGCACTTTTAAGTCTCCAAAAGTCCTTGCAGCCTTCAAAGCCCCTTGGTGCTTATTGGCTCTGATCCATCCTCACCTTGGCTGTTCTGCTCACTGGATTGTACTCCAATCACTCAGTGTCATTTGGGATTGGCTTGTTCAGGCAGTGTTCCAACTTTGAAGTCTCTATATTTGGCAGTGAGAAGTATGGTGCATTCCTGTATCCTAGCATTCCAAATGTCCCTTGACCGTAACTCATTAGCCCCCTTACTGAAATTAGCCAGGCTCCTAATTTCTTATCACTCCTTACTTCCTAAGATATAGCATACCCAGCATATTTATGTTCTAAGCAACATGAGAAGGATACAAAAACATAAACAGATCAACACTATATTTATATATAGTTTCTTTTTCATAAAACCATTAAAATAATAATAAAAAATAGTTCACTTCTAAAATAAGATTATGCTCTATATTCTATTTTGTCATAGCAGTCAATCAGTATTATATGTTAGTATTCAACATTCAGCAGAAATAATACAAAACGAATCAATCTATACCACATTCCAGTACCAAGCAGAGACAGGAAGAGAAAGAAAAAGAAAAAGAAGTGCATGTTGCAATTCAGGCACAAGCAACATCATAAGCTTAATACAATATCACTAAATACACCCAGGCCTAACTTTGGAATGAAAAGGTCCTGCATTCCTGCAGGCATAGTAGTACTTGAGGTGGAGGGGGAGAAGTAGCTTCACTTTGAGTTAGTTTTTGAGAAGTGATGGGGTGATGTCTTTCTTCTCTGTGTTTGATCTGATAATTATTTTGGAGGAAGAGAATTTAGCCCATTTCATGTTTCTCAGGAACTGCTTTGTTAAACATAATATTAGGTATGTTTGCCGCCTTGAGTTATTTATAAAAATAATAAAGGCAGGGTAGTAAATAAATAAATAAATAAATAAAGTTGAGTCCCAAGCACACAGTTCATCTAAATAGTGTTCTAATGGAAGGAATTAGTTTTCATACCAGGGAAGACAGACAGAGAGAGAGAGAGACAGCAAAGCAAACAAGCCAGAGTGAGTGAGTGAAACAGTGAACAAGTGAAACAGAATGAGAGACAATGAATATGCCAGAATGAACAAAAAAAGAAAGAAAGTGAGTAAGATACCAAGAATATGAGAGAAGCAGGGTGAAAGAGACAGTAAGAGAGTATCCTGTCCTTAACTGCAGATCATGATCAAGGAGGCCTGATTCACCCAGATGTTCTTTTTCTAATTCCAAGAATTATGGCTTAGAATCTTGAGAGCTGGGATATGAACTCTCCAGCCCTCCTTTATAGGTGAGTTCATTATAGAGGGATCTCTTTGAAGCTTTCAAATTTCTTTTTCCTGAAGTGTTTACATGACAGACTAAAAATCTGTTTATTAGATAAGCTTTTAATGGGATCCCATCTGCTGACTGTTTGTGTCTTTCTGTCTGAGCCTCAGCACAATCTCCAACATCAAGCAACAGAGAGTGAGCAAGCAAGCCAGAACATGCCACTGAGAGAATGGCTATGTGAAAGAACAAGCAAAAGGCAACGAGCAAGACAATTAATAAGAGATATAGTCTGGGGGAAAGAAAACCAATTAGAGAGAAAGCTGATAGGATGGACATGAGATGGACATGAGATGAAGTGAGAGTTAGCCCAGTGTGCTGGATGAGTCCCTCATGATTCATTCTGCAATCCTCCTCTGCCCACCAACCTGTCAACTGGGCTATTTTTGGACCTGGGGTTTAGTGGTCTTCCAGAAGAATGCTAGATCTGTTTCAGAAATAGCCAGAGTAATTAACAACCAGTGTAGAACACCCCATCCATAATTGCCCAAAACTGCCTCACCACACATTGATGAGAGTGATTGGTGGTTGTTCTTTCCAATGGCAATGACTCTTTAGCACCTCATGACCAATGTAGATAGAGTTAAGGATTTACTTTGTCCCATCATTGTCTATAAGACTGCTCTTTATTTATGAGATTACTGATCTCATACTGATCTTTATCTATGAGATTACTGATCATTTGGTTCAGTTTTGCCATGAAAATTGTTTTCGAATCATGAATACCTGGTATTCATACAGCACAAGTGCCATTTATACACTTGAACCTCACCAAATAAACTGCACCGTAATCAGATTGACTATGTCCTATGCAGCCATCAATGGTCCAGTTCAGTCCTCACTGTCAAGGCATATCCAAGTGCTGATTGCAGTTCAGATCATGAATTGTTGGTGGCTAAGATCAGAGTCAAATTATGCAATATCGAAAAGACAGCACCACCAAAGAAGTGGAGCTTCTTCATCACCAAAATCCCTTCCACATATGTAATTGAGGTGAAAAATAGGTTTGAACTGCTGGATACTCCTGAGAAGATGCCCAACAAACTGTGGCAAGAAATTCAATCGACCATCATTGAAACTGCAGTTGAACACATATCATACAAGAAGCCAGAAAAAAAGCACAAGTGGCTTTCAGATGAAACCATCAGAATAGCCGAGCAAAGAAAAGCAGCCAAAGCAGCAGGCAAATGGGAGGAATTAAGGAGATTGAATACAGATTTCCAAAGAACAGCAAGGAAAGACAATGACGCTTACTGGGACCAGCACTGCAAGCATCTAGAAGAGGATTGCATGAAGGGCCACACCAGGAATGCATTTGCACAAATCAAAAGGATTCAATCACCATTTACCACTCATAAAAGCATCATCAAAAACAAGCAAGGGAAAGAACTGTCTGACCAACAAGGTGTCAAGAACAGATGGCGAGAATATACAGAAGAGCTGTATGCCAGCAACAAAGAGGCCCAGCCTTCTCAGGATGATGATGAAAGGGTAGCATAAATAGAACCAGCCATCCTTCATGTGGGCAATGAGCCAACTGCCAAACAGCAAGGCCCCAGGTGTTGATACGATCCCCGCAGAATTGCTGAGGCCTGTACCACCCACAACCATTGCAGCCTTGTGCCATAAAATTTGGGAAACAAACACATGGCCATAGGATTGGGAACGATCAGTGTTCATTCCATTGCCAAGAAAGGATGACTCCAAGGATTGCTCCAATTACTGCACAATTGCCCTCATCCCTCATGTTAGCAAGATTCTCCTTAAGATCATACAACAACATCTGGCGCTGACCATTGAAAGGGAATTACCAGATGTTAAAGCTGGCTTCAGAAGGGTTCATGGCACTCGTGACCATACTGCAGATCTATGCTGAATCATGGAAAAATCTCAAGAATATCAAAAGAACATCTGCTTTATTGACTACAAGAAAGCCCTCAATTGTGTCAATCACGAGAAGCTGTGGAGAGCCCTAAAACACCTAGGGGTGGCAACACATCTGGTCAAGTTGGTGCAGTTGTACATAAATCAGGAAGCCACTGTGCAAACACCATATGGATAGGCTGACCATATTTCCTTCAGACAAAAACGGGACATTTGGGATGGCAAAACGGGACAGGGTCTTATGCCACCATGCCGGCCTCCAAACCCCGCCCCCCAGTCCACGCAATTGGCTCCCACCTGCAAACCCCGCCCCCGCCCCACACGATTGGCTCCCGTCTGCAAACCCCGCCCCCATCAGCGTGATTGGCTCGGATTTTAATTTTTCTTTATTTTTAAAGAGTTTTTTTTTCTTCTAGCAGTAAATGGTGCGTCAGAGCTGGTGTGTTTGGGGGAGGCCGGAGTACACACACTGTGCACACAGCACCGTCATTGGCCGGGGAACAAGGGGCAGGGATGGAGGGGATGGAGGCCCACCACTGCCCCATCCCCCTCGGGCTTGGCCGAAGGAGGGAGGAGAGTCACTGCTGCTGCCACCGCCACAGAGCAGGAAAAGCAGGAGGAGCCGGCTGTGCTCGGCTGCTTCAACCACACCACTCCGCCCCTTGCTGCCCGCTGAAGCTCCCCAGGGTGGCCAGCTCCTGCTTCTCCAGATGCACATACACACATTTTTCTTCTTATATCTCTTTTTTCCCCCGCCCCCCCCCCATGTTTGTATTTTTATTTTTATAGTTTATTAATCTCTACTTAATATTATATTCTTTTTCAATATATATAGAAGAAAGAAGAAAAATGTAAATCAAGTATTTACACAATTTTTGTTAAGAAAACTGGAGGTATTTTAATGAAATGTACGTAAGTATTGTATGGTAAAGATGTATAAGTCAAAAATTGAATTTGAAATAAATACTTAATAAATCAGTAATATAACATAAGAGAAGAAAAAGAAAATAGTGATAAGGTTAGAAATAGATATATATAAATAAAGTAGTTAGAAAGGGTTAGAGGAAGAAGAAGGGAAGAGGGAAACAGGGAAAATAATTTAGAATAAAGATATGTTATATGAAATATATTAGATCATGAATATAATAAATCAAATGTAAATATGTATACATAAATGTAGTTATTGTTATGTGTAGCGGCAACAACTCTCCTCCCTCGGCCAACCCCGATCAGATGCGCACACACACACACTCTCACACACTCACAGGACAGACTGCCCTCAGCAGGAGCCGGCCGCGCTGAGGGGCTTCAGCCACACCACTCCGCCCCTCGCCACCCGCTGAAGCCCCCCAGCATGGTCAGCTCCTGCCAGGGCAGTCTGTCCTGTGAGTGTGTGTGTGTGTGTGTGTGTGAGAGAGAGAAGCAGGAGCGGCCACCCTGGGGAGCTTCAGCGGGCAGCAAGGGGCGGAGTGGTGTGGCTGAAGCAGCGGAGCGCAGCCGGCTTCTCCTGTTCAGCGGCCCGCCAACTCTCCTCCCTTGGCCAACCCTGATCAGATGCACACACACACACTCACACACTCACAGGACAGACTGCCCTCGGCAGGAGCCAGCCACGCTGAGGGGCTTCAGCCACACCACTCCGTCCCTCGCCACCCGCTGAAGCCCCCAAGCATAGTCAGCTCCTGCCAGGGCAGTCTGTCCTGTGAGTGTGTGTGTGTGAGAAGCAGGAGCGGCCACCCTGGGGAGCTTCAGCGGGCAGCAAGGGGCGGAGTGGTGTGGCTGAAGCAGTGGAGCGCAGCCGGATTCTCCTGCTCAGCGGCCCGCCAACTCTCCTCCCTAGGCCAAGCCCGATCAGATGCGCACACATACACACACACGCACCCCATACGCTCTTTCTCCAGCCTCCCCATGACCAAATGCACCTGGACCTGTTGCAGGGAGGCTGGAGAAAGAGGGTGTGGTGTGTGTGTGTGTGTGTGTGCGTGCGCGATTACGCTGAGCAAGTAATCTGCGCGCGCGCACACACACACACACACACACACGCATGCACCCTCTTTCCACAACCTTCCCCTGGCCTCACCACTGCTGGGCAGACAATCTCAGGATCAGGTAAGGAGGCAGGAACCTGGACTGTGGTGCTGCTTCTGCTGCTGGGATCGCACGTGGCAACTGGGCTTCCAGTTGCCGCACTGACAGGGCCTCTTCCGGGCTGCCTCCAATGGCAAGTCCGGCTCCAGTCCTCCTTCCTGTCTTCCTGTCCTCCTTCCCGCCGGGTTTAAAAAAGGGACAAAATTGAGATTTTGATCAAAACGACGGGACGGTGGAAAAATGCTAAAATAACGGGACTGTCCTGTTCAAAACGGGATCTATGGTCACCCTACATATGGAGACACTGATTGGTTCAAGTAGAGAATGGAGTATGGCAAAGTTGCATTCTTTCACCTTTCTTATTCAACCTGTATGCCGAAGTGGTCATGAGAAAGCTGGAACTTGAAGAATCAAAAATCAGAGTAAAGATTGGAGGAAGGAACATCAACAATCTTCGATATGCTGACGATACAACTCTCCTCTCAGAAGCCAAAGAAGGCCTGAAACATCTGATCAAAAGGATTAAAGAAGAAAGCAAGGGATTTGGCCTTGAACATCAAAAAGACCAAGCTTATGACCACTGTGAGGAATGGATATGTCAAAATAACAGTTGTCGGTGAAGAGATCAAATGCATGCAAGAATTCACTTTCCTAGGATCACAGATTCTTTCCTGGGATCGCAGACTGATCAGTGAATACAGTCCAGAAATAAAGCATCAAATCGTACTGAGTCAGCCTTAATGGCTTCTGACTCAGCGTCTTAACCACTGAGCCACCGCGGTCCCAATATCAAACAAGAAAGTACTGGAGTGTATAAAACCAGTCATATCGCTGGTGGGCAAAATTCCACTTTACTTATTTTGGCCATGTCATGCGATCAAACTCACTGGAAAAGGCAGTTATGCTCGGAATGGTCAGCAGTAAAAGGAAATGAGGCTGCCAAAAAACATGGTGGCTAGACACCATCAAAGCCGACACCAGTCAGAGCATAAAGCAACTAAAAGAAGCCATACAAGATTGGAAAATGTGGAGAAAGCTGGTCCATAGAATCGCCAGGAATTGGACATAATTGAACGGATAGCATCATCATAATCACTGATCCGCAGTCACTTCCTTCTACCTTCCCTCCCAGGCACACATGCATGTAGCATAGCCTCTTCGACTCTTTTCCTGATAGGATGGAGTTAGCTAGAAATTAGACTATGCTTATCCCTATAATCTATTTCCAGTAATTAAATCTCCTTTCTATTATAGTTATAAAATCTGCTACTTTAATCCTTTAATTTAGTTTAGTAAAATCCTTTAATACTTTAATTTAGTTTAGATTCTTACTCTCAGGAATACTCACATGCACATACAGAACACTTCAACATGATAATACAGGTAGTCCTCAACTTATGACGGCAATTGGGACTGGAATTTCCATCGCTAAGTGATGCGGTCATAAAGTGTGACCACATCGCTTAGCAACAGCAATTCCTGCAGTCCCGGTTGTCATGGGGGGCTTGGGCTTGGAGTCCATGGACGGTTCGGGCTCGGAGTCAGAGTCAGATGATGAGGACAGGCGGCCAGCCTCTAACGTAGAGTTGGAGGGCGAGCAGACAGATTTAGATAAACGGCCACCTGAGCAGTCAGAGGAGGCGGGGCTGGTCAGCGAGCAGCAGGCATAGGCGCTGCTGATTAGTGAGGACAAAGACTCAGAGCTGCCGCCCCCTCCCTGTGCTTGAGAAAGGAGAGCAGAAAGGAGAGAGGAACAGCGAAGGTCGGAGAGGCTATGCGCAAGAAAGCAGCCCTGCCCTCTTAAATAAGCCCCACCCGGGTCTGCCTCTATAAAAAGTGAGCCGCAAGCCCAGACCGGTCATTGGAGACAACCGTCTGCTTACTGGACGTGTGCTTACTGTGCCTTGACTCCTGATTGGAAACCTCGTGACTTGACTCTTGGATTCGCTTGACTAATCTTGTTTTGAACGTGAAACTCCTTTAAGGCAAGTTCGTGGGACTTTTGGGGCTTGTTTCTTTAGAGTGTGTGTGTTTGTGCTCACACTTCCTTGCCACCTGTTCATTACATCACAAGTTTCTCTTTTCTTTTTTTTATAAATTTTTATTAGAATTTTACAATACATAGTTAAAAGTTAGAAAAAGAAATAGAAATACAAAAGAAAAGAAAAGAAAAGAAAAGAAAAGAAAAAGTGTAGTAAAGTAAAGAAAAAGTGTAGTAAAGTAAAAGAAAAAGAAAGAAAAAGAAAAAGAAAAGTATGAAACATAGGTAACTTCCCATCTATCCCTGGTCATGAGACCAAGAAAATCCTTCCTAAGTGCTAATTTTTCATGCAATAGATAAGAATAATTCTTTGTCTAATATACCCTATTATATTTATAGCCTAATCTTCAAATCCCCATGTAAGCTTCACCCCTCCTGCATTTCGCAAATAGTCCACCAGTGGTTTCCACTCTTTGAGATAACGACAACTTGAGCTTTCTTTTAATAAACAAGTGAGTTTATCATTTTCTGCCATGTCCATCAATTTTAACAACCATTCTTGTATCGTTGGTAAAATCTGGGTTTTCCAAAATTGTGCATAAAGAAGTCTTGCTGCAGTAACCATATATTGTATGATTCTAACTAGGTGGTTCTCTATTTGTAAATCCAATATCCCCAACAAAAATAATTCTGGTTTGAACGGAATCTGTATTTGTAGTGTACTCTGCATCAAGGTACATATTTGATTCCAAAATTTCTTTGCAACCTTACACATACACCACATATGGTAAAACGACCCCTCTTGTTTATTACATTTCCAACAAATGTTGGAAATAGTCCCATACATTTTCGAAAGTTTTTTGGGGGTCATATACCATCGATACATCATCTTGTAAAATTTTTCTTTCAAGTTGTAACACAAAGTAAATTTCAATCCTTTAGACCACATATTTTCCCATTGCTGCATGTGTATATTATGACCAATATTTTTTGCCCATTTAATCATACATTCTACCTCACAAGTTTCTCAGTAAAGTTTACCTCACAAATTTACCTCACAAGTTTCTCAGTAAAGTTTTACAACTGCCTCCCTGGTGTATTGCATGTGATTGGGCTGGGACAGGACAGTTTGTCTCCAACCCCACCCCTCTCTCTCGGGGAAACAGGAAGCAGTTGTTTGCTCAGCCCACTCAAAGAACCACTCAGCCCACTCAGTTTCCCACTTTTTGATCAGTGCAAACTTTACATGAGTCTCTGCCCTGAAGACTTCCCGACAGAGCGCCATAAGGTGGGTTTTTTTAATAAGTTTGCTGTTGGGTTCTGCAGATAGATGGGCTACTCCTCTGCTTATACAACAGAGCCCCCTGCTAGACGATTTTGATGAGTATAGCTGACAACTGCAGCTTATGTATGAAGATCCTGTTAAAACTCAAACTGCAAACAAACACATTAGAGAATTAAAGCAGGGTCACCGGCCAGTGGCAGAGTATATTAGTGACTTCCGTCTTCTGGCTCAGGACTTGAAGTGGAATAATGAGACCTTGGTGGATCAATTCCAGGAGGGTCTGTCCTCAGAGATTTTGGATGAGCTGGCTCAGACTTCCTCCAGGCTGTCATGCACCTATGTCTCCACATCGATGGCCGCCTCCAGCAGCGAAAGGTGAGGTGATTCTCTTCAATGGCACCTCTACTCACCACATCTCAGAAACCCAGGGTAACTCCTGTGGAAGAGCCCATGCAAGTGGGGGGTACTTGGCCTCACCTTAGGCAGAAAAGGAAAGGCACTGGCATGAATGGTTGTGCCTGTACTGTGGAGGCCGGGGTCACCTTGCTGCCACTTGCTCCTCCAAGGTCAGACCTTCCCCGTTGGGAAACGGGCTCGGCTCAGCCTAGAAGGGCAATTAGGCTGGGCCAAGTTGGCAGCTAGCCAATCCCAGATGCCCCGTGTTACTCCTGCCAAACACCTTGTCATGACTGTGTCTTTACAGATTCTGGGAAGGCCGGCTTTACCAGTCTGTGCCATGATTGATTCAGGGGCCACTGCGAACTTTATGGATGAAAATTTTGCCAAGGACTGGGATATTCCACAGCATGCAGTAGCCTCTCCTTTGGTAGTTGAGACAGATGGGCAGCTGCTATGTTCAGGGCCAGTGGCCTCAGCAACCAACCCTGTACAAATGCAAATGGACAGTCACCTTGAATGGGTGGAATTCTACCTGGCTGCTGCACCTCATTTCCCTCTTGTGTTGGGGCTTGAGTGGCTTCAGGCCCATGATCCTCGTATTGTGTGGTCCTCAGGGGTTGTTACATTCAGGAGTCCTTGTTGCAAGACTCATGGGGTAAACACTTTTGCTGCAGGGCAGCTGGCCCTACCTCTCCAAAATCTCCCTCCTCAATTCATGGACTATGCAGATGTGTTCAGTGAGAAGGAGGCTGATCAACTTCCACCCCACCAGCCCCATGACTGTCCCATCGATCAAGTTACTGGCACCAAGCTTCCAGTGGGACACATATACTCCTTGTCAGAACCGGAGCTGGCAGCTCTCAGAGACTTTATTGACAAGAACCTGAGAAAAGGATTTATCTTTTCTCCTTCTCCTCTCCTGTAGCTGCCCCTGTGCTGTTTGTGAGAAAAAAGTCAGGGGAACTGAGATTGTGTTGTGATTATAGAAAATTAAATGAGATTACCATAAAAAATTGCTACCCACTGCCGTTAATCTCAGAGCTCCTGGAACGGTTACATAACACTCAGGTCTTCACCAAACTGGACCTGCATAGTGCATACAACCTAGTGCAGATCCAGGAGGGGGATGAGTGGAAAACTGAGTTTCGTACCCGCTATGGGCACTTTGAATACACAGTAATGCCGTTCAGGTTATCCAATGCTTCTGGGGTCTTCATGCACCTTATGCATGATATGTTCCGGGACCTCCTTGATAAGTACATCATAATTTAGTTGGATGACATCCTGGTCTTCTCCTTTCCAGCAGAACACACACAACATGTAAAAACCGTGTTACAGTGCCTACAAGAACATCATCTCTACAAGCTGGAGAAATGCCAGTTTGCACAAACCACCATTAACTTTTTGGGGTATCGTATTTCCACTACTGGCATCTCCATGGACCCGGGCAAGGTCAAAGCACTCCAGACTTGGCAACCCCCATGTCGGGCTAAGGATGTACAATGTTTATTATGGTTTGCCAATTATTACCGTGTGTTTATACCCCAGTTTGCTGCACTCACCACACCCTTGACCAATTTACTACAAAAAAGAACCAAGTTTAATTGGGGCGAGGCCGAGCAACAATCTTTCAAAATCCTGAAGGCTGCCTTCGCCTCTGAACCCGACATCTGGACCCCTCACGGCCATTCGTAATAGAGACCAATGCTTCAGATGTGGCCATTGGGGCAGTATTGCTTCAAGCAGATCAGCAGACGGGCACCCTGTTTCTGTGCGCTTATTATTCCTGGAAGCTTGTGCCTACAGAAAGAAACTATACTATTTGGGACAAGGAACTTCTGGCTATTAAGGTGGCTTTCGAGGTTTGGAGACACCATCTGGAAGGGGCTCAACATTCTGTGGAAGTGCAAACCGACCACCGGAATTTGGAACACTTAAAGACTGCCAGAAAATTAAACCAATGGCAGATCCGGTGGTCCCTGTTCTTCTCTCGGTTCAACTTCAAAGTACATTCCTAGGGGGCGGAATCAACGCCTCTTGGAAAACCAAACACCACCCCGACCTGTCATCTCTCTAGAAAGGTTTGCTGCTGCTCAGATTTCAGTAGATCTTCTCCAGCAAATTCAGGAACAGCAACAACAGGACCCTTATGTGATGAACTTGATCCTTGAGCTATTAAATCAGAATTCCTTACACAAGTCACTTAGGAATATGAAGGAATCTTTATTAAAGCCAGTGATCCATTATACATTAAAGATTCGAGTAAAGAGGCCCCTGCAACTGACAGTTTAAAACCCTCAGATTTCCCTCCCCCCACCATCCTTCGATTCCCAGTTCTTACTGAGTCCAAATCTATTGAAAACACAATAGTGCCCTTTGATCTGTCCTGGGTGCTGAAGCATTCATCGCAGTTCCTTGATTAGTATAGTCCAGGGCTTTCCAAAGTTTTCCCGTGGCGACACACCAACTGCCGTTGGTGTGTCGCTGCGGGAAAACCCGGAAATGTCGCCGTTGCAGCAGCGTGCAAAAACCCGGAAGTGCTGCTGCTGCTGCTTTCGACTTCTGCGTGCCACCGTTGGTGTGTCACCGCGGGAAAACCTGGAAGCGCTGATGATGATCAGCGCTTCTGGGTTGTGTGGCGACACACCAGACTGTGTGTGGCGACACACTTTTGTGTCACGACACACAGTTTGGAAAGCTCTGGTATAGTCTGTGAGGGGCGAATACACGAATGTTTCGGCGCCAGCATTTCACACGTCTGGCTGTTTCTTCCTTGGGGTGTCTCACATGGCTCTGCAAGTTCTTGTGATCTGGCAGAATGTCTCTTTTTGGTGCCATGGCAGGATAGAATGGCAGGATGGCATCCTGACATACCGCTTCCCTGAAAATAATCCTCCCCCCTTTTCAGAATGCAAAGAGAAACATACAATACATGTCACCCAGTTCTCCCTCTCCCTCTCTCAATCCTCTATTTTGGTTTTGCTGAGAAACTGTCATGAAATGTCTTCACTAAGCTAGGTGCCTTTACATGACGGTTGTACACCCACTTGCTCTGGGATTTGGGAAAATGTTACCACTGGACTAAATACTGCAACCCCCCCCCCTTGTGCTGCCTGGAATCTAGTATCTCTTGTACTTAAAAATGTTGTTCTCCATCAATCATTACTGGAGTGGGTGCTGGTTGCTCTGGGTGCCAGTGTTCTGAGCAGGCTTCAGTAGACTGCAATGAAAAATGGGATGGATTTTCCTCAGGGTTTTTGGTAACTGTAACTGTACATCATTGATCACTTTGGTGATAGGAAAGGGTCCCACGTACTTTGGACCCAACTTTTTTTAGGGTTGTGAGGACTTTAGAAACTTTGTAGACAAGGACACTTTCTCCCCCACTTTCAGTGGCCACTCTGGTGCCCGCTTGTGGTCAGCATACTTTTTGTAATTTTCCTTAGCATCCTTCAATGTATTCTCTATCACTGGCCACCCCTCAGCTATGTGTTTTATCCACTTGTCCAAAGGGATGCTTTCAGACTTATCTGTGGGTAATTCTGGAAACACTACGAATTCCTGCCCATTCACCACTTGGAAAGGGGAGAACCCCATACTCTGGTGTACTGAGTTGTAAGGTACTTCAGCAAATGGAAGTAGATCTACCCAATCGTCCAGCTGGTAGCTGACGTAACATCTGAGGTATTGTTCTAACACTTGGTTAGTACGTTCACACACCCTATCTGTCTCCGCATGGTGGGAGGAGCTTAACCCTTGGCCCATTCCAATCATCTTTAGGAATGCCCTCCAAGATTTAGAGGTGAACTGTACACCTCGGTCACTGATAATTCATTCAGGGGTCCTGTGTAACCTATAAATGTGTTGTACAAACATCTTGGCTAGTTGCCCTGCAGTGGGTATGCTGGCGCATGGGATGAAATGAGCTTGCTTTGAAAATAAATCAGTTACCACCCAAATCACTGTTTTCTTTTGGCTTTCTGGTAAATCTACTATAAAGTCCATGGCTATCTGCTTCCAAGGCTGGTGGGGTTGACTACATTCTGTAGCAGCCCTCTGGGTTTACCCCCCACTCTCTTGGCCATGGCACAGGTTGGGCAACTGGCCACATACTCCTCATGACACTATGCAGGGTTGGCCACCAGAACTGTCGCCTTAAAGTTTTCGTAAAGTTTTCAGGAACCCAAAATGCCCAGCCGACTTCGCATCATGGCATCTTTCGAGTACTTTCCTTCTCAGAGGCTCTGTGATATCCCCACTCCACCAAAATTCTTGTTTCTCTGTCAGTTTGTCTTTGTTAGCTTGCAACCACGCGTCAGCCCTTAACACTGAGTGCAGCTCATTTTGCATGTCCGCTTCTACACTTAGGGAGGGTTTGGGCTTCTGACTCCCAGTGACCACTGCCATCCCTGACTGCCAGGTAGGGATAATTGGGCCTATTACCTCTTCCCTCTGGCTATTATGTTGTGGCATTTGGGACAAAGCATCGGCCAGAAAGTTTCCCCCCCCATGCAAGTGAGTTAGAGTGAAATCGAATCTGCTAAAGAACTGCACCCACTTAGCCTGCTTGGGGTTTAACTTTCTTGGGGTACCTAGTGGTTCTAAATTTTTATGATCTGTCCAGAGCTCAAAAGGGTGAGCTGCCCCTTCTAGTACATGCCTCCAATTTATCAACACCCAGTGTACCGCAAATGATTCTTTCTCCCACACATGCCAACGGTGCTCCGTGTCGGTGAATTTGCATGAGAGATAGGTGCAAGGTCTCAGCTTTTCTTCCTTGTCCTTTTGTAATAGAATTCCCCCTACTGCCATATCTGATGCATCAACCTGAACGACCAGGGGCTTCATGGGGTTGGGGTGTTTTAATATCGGCTCTGAGATGAACAATGATTTTAGTTGCTTGAAAGCCATTTGGCATTCAGCTGTCTACAGTATGGCTGCCCTGGGTCTCTTCACTAACTTCGGTTCTCCCTTCCCCTTAGCTTTTAACAAATCGGTGAGGGGCAGAGCCACCTGCACAAAGTTGGGGATAAACTGCCTATAGAAATTTGCGAACCCCAAAAAACTCTGCAACTGCCTTCTAGTTTGGGGTGGTTCCCAAGCCACCACATCCCACACCTTCCCTGGATCCATTTAAATCCCCCTGCTTGACACTTGGTTCCCCAGGTAATCCAATTGCTCTCTATGAAATTCACACTTTGACAATTTAGCGTACAGTTGATTTTGCAGCAACCATTTCAGTACCTCTCTTACCAAAATAACATGTTGTTCCATTGTTTCAGTGTAAATTAGGATATCATCCAGATAGACCAACACCCCCCGGTACAGAAAATCATGCAGCACTTCATTTATCAAATGTATGAAGACCCCAGGTGCTCCCTTTAAGCCAAATGGCATCACCAAATACTGAAAAGACCCCAATTGGCAATTGAACGCCATCTTCCACTAATCCCCCTCCAGAATCCGCACTCAGAAGTACGCTTCTGTCAAGTCCAGTTTAGTAAAAAAAAATCCCTTTGATAGATGGGCTAACATGTCCTTCATCAGTGGTAGAGGGTACTTGTTAGACGTACAGATGGCATTCAAACCCCGATAATCAGTACATAATCTCAGCGGCCCATCCTTAGTCCTGAATAGGACAGGTGCGGCCATCAACGAAGTGGCAGGATGGATAAATCCTTGTCCTAAGTTTTTATCAATGAACTCCCACAGCGCCTCCAGTTCCTTGGGGGTCATGGAGTACAGCTTCGCTTTGGGCAACTTATCTCCTGGTTCCAACTCTATAGCACAGTCCAGTTTTCTATGAGAGGGAAGCTGGTTAGATTCCTTTCCAAGTGGTGAATGGGCAGGAATTTACCTCACAAGTTTCTCAGTAAAGTTTTACAACTGCCTCCCTGGTGTATTGCATGTGATTGGGCTGGGACAGGACACCGGTTGCCGTTGTTAACTGAATCCCACAGTTGTTAGGTGAGGCAACTTCTTGCTGGCTTCCCACAACCAAAGTCAGTGGGGAAGCCGGCAGGAAGTTGGAAGTCCCAGGCCCGCAGGCAGGTAAGTGGCTGCTGCCGGGTGGGGAAGGGAGTGAAGGGGTGCGCAGGGGTGTGGGGAGGTCAAGGAGGGTGCACAAGAGGCATGGCATGGCATGGGGAGGGTGCATGAGGCTGCGAGGGAGGGTTGGGGTGGGTGCACAGGGATGAACAATGGTGCAAGGGGGTGCACAAGAGAAATAGTGCAGGTCAGGGAGGGTGCATGAAGGTGTGGGGGGCATGAGAGGTGCCATGCAGGTCAGGGAAAGTGTGCAAGGTGCACAAGAGGTATGCGAGAGGTGCAGCGTGGGTCAGAAAGGGTGTGTGAGGCTGTTCAAGAGGCGCAGCATAGGTCAGGGAGGGTTGGGAGGGGTGCGCAAGAGGCACAGCGCAAGTCGGAGAGGGTGCATGAGGGTGTGAGGGGATGCACAAGAGGCGCCACACAGGTCAGGGAGGGTGCATGAGAGGTGCAGCGTGGGTCAGGGAGGGTGTGCCAGAGGCGTAGCACAGGTCAGAAAGGGTGCATGAGGGTGCAAGGGGTGCACAAGTGGTGCTGCACAGATTGGGGAGGGTGCATTAAAGGGGCGCGGTGGCTCAGCGGGTTAAACCACTGAGCCGTTAGACTGCCGACCACAAGGTTGGCAGTTCGAAACCGCGTGGCGAGGTGAGCTCTCGTCACTAGCCCTAGCTCTCTGCCAACCCAGCGATTCGAAAGCTAATATAGCAAGTAGATGAATGGGTACCACTCACGTGGGGCAATTTGCGGCATCCAGCGGAGGGTCGTCCTCGATCCAAAGAAGACCTGGAGAATCCCGGTGATGATGGCGGAGGACGACGGATCCGAAAATAACAGCTTCCTGGACGTCAGCAGCCGGCGCGGAAGCGAGGCATGCTGGGGCATGTAGTCCGATGCCTGCAGCTGAAGAGCCGGTTCCCTGTCCTCCTCCCTATCGCGCGGTAAAAATTGTATGATATATGATGTATAATTAATATGTACTGATGTTGTAAGCCGCCTAGAGCCCTCCATTAGGGAGGGGATAGGCGGGGTATAAATAAGATAAATAAATAAATAAATAAAAATAAATAAATGAAGGTGTGAGGGTGTGTGCCAGAGGTGCCACGTGGGTCAGGGAGGATGCGTGAGGGTGTGAGGGTGTGCGCAACAGGTGCAGGTCAGGGAGGGTGAGTGAGAGGCACTGCACAAGTTGGAGTGTGCAAGGGTGTACAAAAGATGTGGGGTGGGTGGGGTGCACAAGGGTGCAAGGGGCTGTGAGAGGCATAGGGCAGAGTAGGTAGGGTACACAGGGATGCACAAGAGGCATGACGAGGTCAGGAAGGGTATGTGAGGGTGCACAAGAGGTGCAGCGTGGGGGAGGTGCATGAGGGTGCGCAAGAAGCACCACGTGGGTCAGGGAGGTCGGGGAAGGTGTGCAAGGGGATGCAAGATGTGTGGCACGGGTCAGGGAGGGTTTGTGACAGGGAAACAACATTTAGTTTTCCTTTTTCTGTAATATTGTAATATTGTCCCCTTAATTTATTTTACATACTACTTTTTTTTTCTGCTTTGCATAACATTGTTTAAGGAATAGTATGATGGCTTTGTGTATATATGTGTATGTATGATGACTTTACAACCAAACAGCAGATTCTCAATAGATTTTCAGGAAGATTGGATTCTATATATTCTTATAGATGATTATACATTTTGTACAGCTCTCTGATCTAAAATGGGGCTGTACGAAATACATAACTAAGCTCAATTAAGTAAAATAAGCCCCCAACCTTCCCAACCATGTCGCAATAAATGTTTTGTATTCCCACTTCAGAAACAATACCCAACAATGTGATGTTAGACCATATGTGTATGCCATGGATATGCTGGAGAAAGCTCTGATGTACTGGGATGGGTATTTTATGGTTTGGGGTGCCTTGCTCAGTTTGTGAAAAAATGTATAAAATCAGGGGTATATTTTCATCACTCACAACTCCACAGACTACAACGGATACCTAGCTCTGAAACAATTGATCTGTGAAAAGGTCCAAGTTGAACTTTTGACTCAGTGGTGCTGCACTTTAAGATTTGGTTTATTGATAGTCTTTTTTTTTTTTTGCCCCTTGATTTAAGCAAACTACCCAGGGCTATGGAATTTCAGGGCATACTTCCACCTTTTGTTCAACACAAAGGACAATCAAGATTACAAGGAAACCCCTCCAGATGCATTACAGTCCTGAAACCATGATGCCTAATGAGAGAGAATTTTTTCTGAAATGGTATGCTGCTAATGTGGGTTCAATGTTTAAATGGAAAAGAGCCCTAGCTTACTACTGCAGAGAAGGTGTAGAGCAGGGCTTTCCAAAGTGCCGCCACTGGCGACACACCGGCGGCAGCAGTGCGGCGGTGGCGCGCGCACACATGGCGGCAGCGCAGGGGAGCGCACGTGCACGGCAGCGGTGCAGGGGGCGTGCGGCAGCGCAGGCGTGCACGGTGGCGGTGCGGGGGGCGTGCGGTGGTGCGTGTGTGCACGGCGGTGGTAGCGGCAGCAGCCTCCACTAAAACGTGGAAGCAGCGCCGCTGCCGCGGCCGCCGTGTACACACGCGCCGCCGCTTCCGGGTGGTGTGGCGACACACCACGCTGTGTGTGGCGACACACTTTTGTGTCGCGACACACAGTTTGGAAAGCTCTGGTGTAGAGATATAGAGGGAGGCTTGTAATTGATTTAGGGAACAAGTGATGAAAATGACACATGTTGTGGAGACACTACTGAGGAGACTAAGATTCGGTGTATTGACTCTTTCCAGTATGTGGCCTCTGTTTGCATGGCTAGTACCATTTCATACATTGGAGAATAGTACCGTCACATTAGTACCTTTAGATCAGGGGTCCCCAACCTTTTTGGTGCCAGGGACCGGTTTCAAAAGATGATTTTTCCGTGGACCGGGGGGGGCAGGGTTTCCGGGATTTCTGCAGACTGGGGGGGCGGGGTTTCCAGGATTTCTGTGGACCGGGGGCGGGGTTTGCAGGCGGGAGCTAATCACATGCACTGGGGGGTGGGGTTTGTGGGCGGGAGCCAATCACAAGCACCGGGGGCGGGGTTTGCAGGCTGGAGCCAATTGAGCAGAAGGGGTGGGGTTTGCGGGCGGGAGCCCCACGGCCCAGTTCCTAACACAGCCCACAGGTTGGGGACCCCTGCTTTAGATGATTATCACTAGAAACAGAAATTCATACAAATGGCTGGTATATATAGGATATATACCAAGAATTTAGGATATATACCAAGAACTTAAATATTCAGCATGCTCTGCAAGAATGTGAAAAGCAAGTAGGTAATTATTTTGGGGATGGCTTTGCTATCATAAATGGCCTTTGAATTTAACTTGTTTTTTTCAGGGTTGCCATGTCTGCTACTCTGCAAAAGACTTCAACAGCTTGCATGATTCAACTTATTATGTACAATCATACTAAGGTTAAAGAAGAATATGTCAAGAACCAAGGTTAAGCTGTACACAGCATCTGGGAAACACATTAGATAACATGCTGGCGACTGGCTATCTTTGAACTAATTTCTAGTTCAGAAGAAGCTCCCAACTTTCTTGAACCCACAACATGCTCTGTTTAGTGGTAGAATAAATGCTATGTGCCTGTACTACGAGCCAAAATCTGGTAAATAAACCCTATTTTATTAACCTTAAAGAAGTTCAGAAAGTTGTAGCTTTGCTGATTCAAGGTCAAAACAGACCAAGGGGAAATGGAAAAGTTTGTATCCCTTTGTGAACAAGGAATACCCAACTGGTCATCCCCAAATCTTCTATCAAAACCTGGGGGACATAAACCAATATTTTGGACTCACAAAAGTGTACCTTCCTAGGAACCTCTATTTTCCACTCCTACCTTACAAACCAGAGGGTGTATGTGTAAATTTTTAGTCTCTGTGCAGCCTACACAGAAAAACAACAAACCACTTTGTGGGGTGTGTGTGTAAATTTTTAGTCTCTGTGCAGCCTACACAGAAAAACAACAAACCACTTTGTGTAGACACAGAAAAAAGAGCCTTGACTGGAACAGTGTGCTGTAGAAACAAATGTAGCATTAGAAAAAGGTTACAGAATTGCTGTCAGGATGCCATCCTGCCATTCTGCCTTAGATAGATGGGATTTGTAGTAACTAGTTAGTGCAAAGCCTGCAGTAATTAGCTAGAGTGCTTGCCAGACAGTAGAACAACCGTTAGAGATAAGAATGGTATGCAGGCATTAAAGGGGGGAAGAGAGGAACCAGACTCCAAGGCCATCCATCTGGAAACATCAGAGGCTGGCAGTGTAAAGTTATGAGAAGTAAGCCAGGAGGGGAGGGGTGGATGAGGGGTGCTTGAGAGTCTGGCAGGTTTTAAAATATGTTTGCATGCGAAAATGCTTAGTCTGTTCTTTGCATAGATTCTATTCACTTGTATTAATAAAATAACTTTTTCATATCCTACCATGCCTTGTGCTAAAAGTTTCTAAGTTAATATCAAAGGAGTGAGTCATCACAATTGCTGAAATCTGTGAGTTCTGGCATTTTGAAACAAAGACAAGCATGCTATATTCAAGCTATATTAACATGCATCTCAGACAAAAGCAAGGAGACAGTGGGTCCCCTGACTGGTGTAAGACAGAACGGGATAAAGATTGGTCCATTCAAGATTATGAAGAGAAGGAAGGCATCTACTTGTGAAATTAGCACATTGAAGTAAACCCAGCCAAAGTGCAGATTGCTAAGCATTTTTTAAACTCACTGTGGGGCACGTTTGGGCAAAGCATCAACCATCCAACTATATCCGTGGTGACAAACTCAGAGGAATTATTAAAATACCTTTTTGTGCACTATTATGAAGTTTCTTCATGTGAATTTATTGACACAGAGACAGCCATTGTGACGTGGAAAATATCCAAACAATACTCCACCAAATCAGTTGAAATTGTACAGGCTACTAGAGGGTTTGGGTGAGAAGTGTCTGTATCATGACACTGATTCAATCATTTTTATTAGTAGAGAAGGGGGGCAGACACCACTGTTATGTGATTATTTAGGGCAGTTGACGAGTGAGATCCCACCAAATACCACAATCACTGAGTTTGTGTCAGCAGGCCCCAAAACATATAGGTATGCTTTATTGAATGGGAAAACAGTACTAAAGTTGAAGGGTCTTACACTGAATAGTGCTAATTGTGATAAAATTAACTTTGAGAGCCTGAAAGATTTAATGAATGATTACTGGCTGTCTGAGGAGGAGGATAAGAAAGAGATAGTAGTAGAACAGCTTGGGATTGTTAGGGTTAAGAAACAGTGGGCATTTGAAACAAGTACTTAGAAAAACTCTAAAGGTATATAATAAAAGGACAGAAAGGACAGAGGATTACTGTAAGCTAATTTATGGATTATTAAACGTGATTTAAAAATGTACAGTTTGTACAACCTTTCTCTTGTACAGTATTATAAGTGAATTGTCCAATTCTGGAAAATATTTTTTATGAAACAGGTAGTCCTCGGGTTATGACAGCAAATGGGGACCAGGATTGCCATCGCTAAGTGATGCAGTCGTAAAGTGCAATGTCACTTGACTGCATCCTCAGTGACAGCAATACCGGGCAGTCCTAGTTGCCATTGTAACCTTAAG
Source organism: Charina bottae (assembly GCA_023362775.1). Taxonomy (NCBI): domain Eukaryota; kingdom Metazoa; phylum Chordata; class Lepidosauria; order Squamata; family Charinaidae; genus Charina; species Charina bottae. Next base: position 1,833,666 of record JALMGJ010000028.1, on the reverse strand, counting down.
ATGCATGGGTTGTTAAGTGGAAAGAGGGGGGAGTCCCAAGTAAGGAGCATGGGGTTGCCATGGGAGGTCTGGGGGGTGCCGCTGAGGGTGGGGAAGCTTGTGGGAGGGCCTGGGAGGACCAGTGAGTTGCAGGAGGCTTGGGAGGGCTTGAGAGGGCTGGTGCAGGTCGCATGCGAGTCACAGAAGGCTGGGGAGGGCCAGTGAGGGCCAGTGCAGGCTGCATGTGAGTCGTAGGAGGCTGGTGCAGGCTGCGTGCGAGTTGCAGGAGGCTGGGCAAGGGTCTGGAAGGGCCAGTGCAGGCTGCGCATGAGTCTCAGGAGGGCCTGGGAGGGCCAGTGGAGGCTGCACATGGGTGGGGGTGGGGCTGCAGGTTGGAGAAAAAGTGAGAGCAACTTACCTGAGTGACTTGCAACCTTCCCTGCCAGCTTCCCCATTAAGTTTGCTTGTGCAAAGTCGGCAGGGAAGATTGCAAATGGTGATCATGTGATCACAGCTCCCTGCAACGTCATAATTATGAGCTGGGCACCTGAGTGCCTGGATCGTGATCACATGATCGTGGGGGTGCTGTGATGGCCAGAACTTTGAGGATCAGTTGTACATCCATTTCTTTCAGCGCTGCCATAACTTTGAACGGTCGCTGAACAAATGGACATATGCTGAGGACTATCTGACATGATGTTGTTCCAAATGCATCAAAATATTGTATGGTTTTACAGTTTTGGCCATTTCTGAATAAAGAACTACTTAATAAATTTCCATAATATAGATTGAGTTTATGGAGGGTCTTCCATCTTATTTTGAAATCAAAGTAAATTTATCAGTGGTTGATGATCTTATATTTCAGTCTGTGTAAGTAATAAATAGAAAAGGCATGTACACGACGAGTTCATTACAGAAACCTCAGCATTATTCTCATTCTTCAAAACCTGTTTTTCCAAGGTAAGAAAATGAGAACAATAGCTCTGAATCTCAGATACTTGTCATGCTGACCCAGCAGATGTACCCCACTAAAACACAGTACTTTTTAGAAGTTTTCCAAAATGCTGCCTGCAACCCTGTGGTTATCTAGATTTGGCAGCCCAGAAACCTACAGGGTGAGAACAGGGTTCTTTCCATCTGATTGGCCTGTTGTTTACACTATGAAAAGGAAGAGTAAAAAGTAGTAGCTCAAATCACCTACAATTAGTTCATCCAACAGGTCAGAGAAGATGCGGAGAATCTGTTATTTATTTATTTATTTATTTATTTATTTATTTATTTATTTTCTATCCCGCCTTTATTATTTTTATAAATAACTCAAGGTGGCAAACATACCAAATACCCCTTCCTCCTCCTATTTTCCCCACAACAACAACCCTGTGAGGTGAGTTGGGCTGAGAGAAAGTGACTGGCCCAAGGTCACCCAGCTGGCTTTCATGCCTGAGGTGGGACCAGAGCTCACAGTCTCCTGGTTTCTAGCCTGTTGCCTTAACCACTAGACCAAACTGGCTCTTTTAAGTCTTAGCAAAGGCCAGACTAAAACATATTGTTGTTTTATAAAATTTGTGATCAGAGTTATGGAAAAATATTGAGAGACAAGCAAAACTGAAAGCTTGCAGTAAAAAGTTGCTTTATTTAAAACAAAAGAATAAGATGAGCCTTGCATCTTCTTCAGCCGAAGAAGGCATGGTTGATTAACATAAGCTATTTACATTGAGACAGCAGAGCAGAGTAGAGAGAGAACAAAAGGCATTTACATTTTAAACCATTTACAATTGCAATTTGACTATACCTGAGTGGATAGGATCTAGCATGTGACCAATCACCCAGGCAACAGATTCCCAATATGGGCAAAGCTCAAACAGGTAATTCTGATTGGCTAAAAACTCCCAGACTAGCTGGCTCCAAGTAAATTAACATTCCTGAGAAAAGGGGGGTGAACATGTGCTCCTGAGCCCAAACAGAAAAAAAGTTTTTGAGGCCTGGCTTTTTAAAAACTAGCCTTCCATATTTCAAGACATGAAAAATATATATGCAACACTCCCCTTTTTTTATGACTAGAAAGAATATGGAAGCAGACCCAGTCTAGTAACCAACTCACAGTGCCTACTGGTAACTAGAGGCTTGGTGAATATGTCAGCTAACATTAATTTAGTATCACAGTATTTCAAAATAACCTTTTTCTTGGCTAGAAAATCTTTAACAAGATGAAAAAGCACATCAATGTGCTTAGTTGTCAGGGTTCATGTCTATGAATCCTGCCATTAGAATTAACCATTAATCAATATCCACTACCTTTGATGAAGGATATGCTGGCTCAACTGACCAAAGGGAAAATATTCACCAAGCTGGATTTGAGAGAAGCGTATTTTAGAGTGCGCATAAAAGAAGGGGATGAGTGGAAGACCGCCTTTAATTGCCAATTAGGTTGTTTTCAATATAAAGTCATGCCGTTCGGATTAAGGGGCGGGCCTGGAGTCTTCATGAGCTTAATTAATGAGGTTCTACATGAATTCCTGTACCAGGGGGTATTGGTATATTTGGATGACATCTTAATATACACAGAGACCATGGAACAACATGTAAAACTAGTAAAAGCAGTGCTCAGAAAGCTTTTAGAAAACAAATTGTATGTTAAGTTGTCTAAATGTGAATTTCACAAAGAAAAACTGGATTTTCTAGGCTACAGAATATCTCATCAGGGCATAGAAATGGATCCCGCCAAAGTCAAATATGTGTTAGTGTGGGAAACCCCCAGAACAAAAAAGCAATTACAAGCTTTTCTCAGATTTGCAAACTTTTATCGCCAGTTCATTCCCGCGTTCGCCAAGATTGCGTTACCATTAACCGATATGTTAAAAACCAAGAAATCGGCTGATGGCGTATTAGCAAATAAACCTCAACCGAAATTAAAATGGACGCCGGCGTGCCAAACGGCTTTTGAACAACTGAAGCAGTTGTTCACTGCAGAACCCGTTTTAAAACATCCTGATCCAGAACGTCCCTTTGTGATCCAGACAGACGCGTCCAATTCTGCGATTGGATGCATATTATTGCAAAAAGACAATAATGATCAATTAAGGCCTTGTGCATATATTTCTCGTAAATTTACTGAGGCTGAACAACGTTGGTTGGTTTGGGAAAAGGAAGCGTTTGCAGTGCGACATGCTCTAGCTACATGGCGACACCTGCTGGAGGGTTCGCCTCATCCATTTGAAGTCTTTACTGACCATAAAAATTTGGAAGCACTTAAAACGCCTCGGAAATTAAATCCTAAACAAATTCGTTGGGCTGAGTTTTTCAGTAGGTTTAATTTCACTTTAAAGTATTTGCCAGCTGGGAAAAACTTTTTAGCAGATGCTTTGTCTAGGTTACCACAACATGACACCCAAACAGAATTGGTGGTATCTACAGTAATGTCTCCGCAACAATTGGGATTATCAAACCAGGAGGAGCCTGGTCCTGAAAGTACCAGACCACCTACACCTGTACAGTTGCAAGGGAACGTGGCTCTCACTAGAAGCAAGGCCAAACAAACGAAAACTCCATGTGAACCCTCCCTAGAAAAAGAACTTAGAACCGCTATGGAGACTGATGATTGGTGGAAAGAGCACAAGCAAACTTTAACTGAAACGAATGGGGTGTGGTGGAACGGAGACAGGTTATATGTTCCAGAGACTGTGAGAAAGGCTATTTTACAACGCTGTCATGATAGTAAAATTGCAGGACATTTTGGATTTGTAAAAACTTTACATTTGGTTAGAAGGCAATTTTGGTGGCCAACATTGAGGAAAGATGTAAAACAATATGTTTTGTCATGTCATGTTTGTGCTTCCATGAAAAAAGCGCCCGGGAAACCTGTGGGACTGTTGCAATCTGTGGCTGAGCCAACAAGCCCATGGAAGCAAATTTCAATGGATTTCATTGTAGACTTACCAGAGAGTAAAGGCAAGACTGTAATATGGGTAGTGACTGACTTATTCTCTAAGCAAGCTCATTTTATTCCTTGTAAAGGATTGCCATCTGCTGGTCAACTAGCAAAGTTATTCATTTTGCACATCTACCGAGCGCACGGCGCCCCCTTGCGGATTATAAGCGATCGCGGAAGTCAGTTTACCGCCAAATTTTGGAAATCGTTTTTAAAATTAATTGGCACTGAGCAGGGTCTCACCTCTGGGCACCACCCCCAGACGAATGGGGCTTGCGAACGGCTTAACTCCGTATTGGAACAGTATTTACGGTGTTACATCAGTCATCAGCAAGATAACTGGGTGGAGCTGCTACCTTTTGCTGAGGTAGCTTATAATAATGCTGTTCATCAGAGCACTGGATTCTCTCCATTCAAAATAGCTACGGGCCAGGATTTTGTCCCTATTCCTGAACTACCTGACCCTGCCATAATTCAACAGACTGATCCTGTACTGGCAGATGAATGGATTACAAAAATACGATCAAATTGGCCTATAATGTTGAATATTATGCAGGAGGCCAAAGATTCTTACAAAACCTGTGCTGATCGTAAACGGGCTCAAGAATGGCCTTTAGTGGTGGGAGAAAAGGTTTACCTGTCTACAAAACATTTGAAATCAACTCAGCCATCCAAGAAACTGGGGCCTAAGTTTATTGGCCCTTTTCCTATTGTGAAAGTGATCAACCCGGTGGCTGCTCAGTTAGACTTGCCAAAGAACCTTCGTAGAGTACATCCTGTCTTCCACATCAGTTTACTGAAACCAGTTAAACCTGCTCATCAATGGCATCCAGATCCAGTGACGCCTCCACCTATCATGGTGGGAGATAACGAGCATTTTGAGATTGTGAACATTTTGGACTCCAGAATGCACAGAGGAAAATTACAGTATTTGGTTCAATGGAAACATTTGCCTGTGGGGTTTGAGGAGTGGGTTGATAAAATCCATGTTTCAGCGCCAAGGTTATTAAAGAAATTCCATGACCAATTCCCTGCTAAACCTGGTTAACTGCACAATTGTTATTGTTTCTGTTTTTCAGATCTCAGTGCCTCCTATTGTCTTGCAGCCTGAAGATTTTTGGAATTGTTCCATCTGCCTTTATGTATACTTATACTTTCTCACCTTTCTGGTTCTTTGCATACTACTCTTTCTTTTGGAGGGTCGGCATGTCAGGGTTCATGTCTATGAATCCTGCCATTAGAATTAACCATGGCATAGTGCTTGCATAGTAGTTAGGAGGGGGGATGGCAGTTGAGTGTTATGTCTGCTGCTGGAAGCTAGAGACAGCTCGGCCAAGGTCACGCACCTGCAACGGAGTGGAGATGGGACCGTTTGCTTCATGAGATCATCATTGTTGAATTGGCGCGCAAGGGGGATGGTTAAGAGGGCATAGTTTGGCGGGAATTAGCATTCAAGTCTTTAGGAGTGCTTCAATGAACATGTATCCTGAATAAAGCTTTATCTGCATTTCAATGAATTGCATGGAGAGGTGTTTATTGGGACATTGTTGTTGAGATCATCACATTAGTGCGGTTTCTGGTTCCTTCAGATAAAGCCAAATGAATACAGGCCTGGTTGTCTTCATGAATTGTTACAGGCTGGCTTAAAATGACTCCAATGTCTTGCAATAATTGTGTAAACCAAATTACCTCATTGCACAGTTGTGCTAAAGCATAAAATTCGGCTTCAGCTGTGCTAATGGCTACTACTGTTTGTTTTCTGGAGAACCAAGCAATAGTGGACTTTGCAAATTGAATTACACTTCCAGAAGTAGACTTTCTATCACTGAGATCTCCAGCCCAATCTGAATCACACCAGCATTCTAACTTTTCCTCTGTGTCTGTAGTAGACAACCTTAAGCAAAAATCTTTGGTGCCTTGTAAATAACGAAAAAGCCTTTTTAACCCAGACTTTGCAGCAGATGTGGGATTTTCCACAAACCTGCTCAAAATGGACACACTGTTAGAAATGTCCGGACGGCTATTGTTTGCAATGTAAAGAAGACTACCAATGGCTGACCTGAAACTATCTCCTTCAGATAACTCACCATCCCCCTTCTCCCCCTCCTCTTTTAGAAACTCAGGAAGCATGGGGGAGGAGACAGACTTACAGTCTTGCATTTTAAAATCCTCCAGCAGTTTCTTAATTTTACTATTCTGACTTATGAGAAAACTGCCATCTTTTTCCCTCTGAATTTCTAATCCTAAGTAATTGTTAACTGCTCCAAGACATTTCAATGTGAAATTGTTTTTCATACAAACCTCAAAAGCATGCTTTTGTTCATCAGATGAAATGAGCAGCAACAAATCATCAACATACAAGCACAAGTACATTACACCTTGCTTATCATTTTTTACATACACACATGGATCAGCAATTCCCTTCTGAAACCCAAATTTTTGCAAAATATTATCTAACTTAATATTCCAACAACGCGCTGCCTGCTTTAATCCATAGATGGATTTCTGCAATTCACACACAAGATGTTTTTCTTTTTCATAACCAGGAGGTTGTTGCATAAACAATTTTTCCTCCAAATCACCATACAGAAAAGCAGTTTGAATATCATAGTGATAGACAGACAGTTTCTTCATGGCAGCAACCTTTAAAAGCAACCTGATTGATTCAGCTTTTGTCACTGGAGCAAACGTTTTGTCATAATCAACATTTTTTCTTTGAGCAAAACCTTTTGCTACCAACCTTGCTTTGTACTTCTGAATTTTACCATCAGAATCTTTTTTCAGTTTGAACACCCACCTACAACCTAAAACCTTCTGATTGGGAGGCAAATTTACTAATTTCCAGGTTTTATTTTCCTTTAAGGAATCCAATTCCCTGCTGCATGGCTTCATGCCAGCACTTAGCTATTTCAGGTGGCAACTCATCGACCTCTTCAAGAGATTCAGGCTCTGTGTGAATGTGAAAAGCTTTTATCACATCTACTTGATAACGATCAGGTGGAACCCCCTTATTAATCCTTTCAGACCTGCGAGGTAGGACAGGACTTACATTCTGAATTCCACCATTGTCCTCAGAAACCTCTGACTTTCCAGACAATTCAACTTCCTGCTCATTGACTTCACTAGGTGATTCCTGCAAATCACCATCAGCAAGACTTTGCTGTTCCCTCATGGATAAATCAACTGAAGAACTAGAGTATTTTATCCCAATTCTGCTCAGCAAAAGAAGCACTTTTACTAATTATCAATTGATTATCCAGTATGAACCTGTAGCTCCTCTGACTTTGTTCATACCCTACAAAGATTGCTTTCTTTGTTCTGGAAGCCCCCTTGTGCCTCAGCTGTTTTGGAATGTGCACCCAAGCTGTGCTACCAAAAACTCTGAGGTGATTTACTTTAGGCTTCACACCATAGAACAAATGAAATGGCACATCCTGAATTGCACTGCTAAACAGCCTGTTCTGAACATAACACGCTGTAGAAACAGCTTCTCCCCAAAACCTAAAAGGTAAACTGGCATCCTTCAGCAAAGACATCATTGCTTCCTGCAGTGTTCTTCCTTTTCTCTCTGCAACAGAATTATGTTCTCGAGTGTAAGGGTTAGCTAAAATGTGTTCTATCCCTTTTTCTAACAAAAAGCTTTTAAACTTTGAGGATAGATACTCTCCAGCTCTGTCTGATTGCAAGGCAGACACTGGCCTTGGGAATTTTCCATTTGCCCAAGAAACAAAACCCCTAAATTTATCAAAAACCTCATCTTTGTGTTTCAACAAATAAATGAATGTGTACCTAGAAAAATCATCTATGAAGGTCAAAATGTACCTTGCTCCCCCAAGGCTAGGAGAAAAGGGGCCTATAACATCAGAATGAATAATCTCTAGAGGCCTAGAGGTGGACCTATCAGAAAACTTCTTCACAGGAGCCCTTGTTGTTTTATTCTCCTTGCAAACTGCACAATCCAGATACTTATCACAAGGTTTCAATTTTAAATCAGCAGAATAACTAGGCATTTGAGATATGTACTTAAAATTAGCATGAGCAAATCTCCTATGTAATAAATGGATGCGCTGATCGTGTATGGGAGTATTCTCAAACACAGCTTTTGCTATTTGCTTTTCAGCTTTCTGTACAATGTAAAGAGAATCTTTCTGCAAACATTTTGCAATTACTTTACCATCCTTCCTAATTTCACAACCCTCTTTCTTAAAAGTTATTACATAACCTGAGGCAACTTGTCCCACAGTCAAGAGATTACTTTGAAAATTAGGCACAAACAAAACATTTTGAACAGTTTTCCCCAAACATGGAAGATTTATCTCACCTTCACCCACAATTTTGGATACAGATCCATCTGCTAAGGAAACTCTTTGTTTGTTAGTTTTAGACAGAGACAGAAAAGCATTTTTATTGTTACAGATATGAGAATTTGCCCCGCTGTCCAGAATCCACAAATCTTTATCAACACAGTCCTCTACAACTTTTGCATGAAGTTTCTTCTTTCTTCTGAGAAGTCTTCTTGCTTTTAAACTGGACACAGTCCTTCTGAAGATGTGCAGGGGATCCACATGTAAAGCATTGCTGGGTGGAAAATGCAGAAGCTTGGAATTCAAAGCTCTTCCGCTCCCTCTGCTGGCCACGAGAAGACTTTATTGTAGAAATGGAGGCAGCTTTCTCTCGTCTTTTGTCCCACTCAGCAAGCAGCCGGGTAGTTACTAACGAGGGAGTTAGATCAGCTTCTGGGATTCCCTCCATGGAGCAAATTAAAGTGTCCCAGGACTCATTCAACGAAGACAGCATAATATAAGCTTTCATAAGAGGGGTAAATTCCATCCCACGCTCTTGAAGCTCCACAAAATAGTTTTGCAGCTTATGAAGATGCTCTGGCAAATTTTATATATAAATTTTTTTATATATATAGTTTTTATATATAAATCACGCAAATAGTCCCATAAGTCCTTGGAAGTTTCTTTGCCTCTTACGTATATAAGCTGATCATCCTGAACAGCCAAAATAATGGAGGCTTTGCATTTCTCATCTTTCCTCATCCAGGCATGATCTGGATTCTGAGGAATTTGTTCAGAAATTGCAGACCACAAATTTTCTCTCCTCAAGAAACTCTCCATTTTCAAAGACCAGTTCAAATAATTAGTATTAGAAAGCTTTTCCAGGGTCATACCTTGAAAACTTGAAGCTGCAGCAGCCGCCATTGCTTCTTCTCTCCCCTGTTGTAGTAATCCAACACGAGGCTTGAAAACACGAGGCTTGAAACTCTGCCTTCAATTGAAACTTCTTGCAACTGTTTATGAATAGTGTAAGTTTCTTGTCCTGAAAGCCAGGTCTTGACCTGCTTCCTGGACAGGTTTTTGTCATATTTTCTGCCCTCCTGAAATAGGGAATTTACACCTTTGTAACTCCCTACATGACCATGCTAGTTAGAATCTTTTCATACTCCACCATATTGAAGACCTCTGACAAAATGATCACAATTGACTAACATATAGTTTTATTGATAATACAGAGGAGCATTACTATGCCACTGAACATAAACCATCATCATCATCATCTTCAGAAGAGGAAGTGTCATAACACACTATTTTACAGTATGCACTCCTTTCTGGCCAGTCTGTATCCTGCATTCAGACCCACCATTGAAAACAGGCCAGTCTTTCTTGAATTACAGCATTCTAGATCATAATGCAAATAGTGTGGTCTCTCTGATAGAATAGAATTGCAACCACATTTTAGATCAGAAAAATCTTCAGGAGATTTGTGACAGCATGGTCACCATAGTAATATAAATGTGGCCTCCTTTGAATTGGTCGCTGTTTAGATAGTGTTAATTCAGAGACCAAATCTTTTAGATCAACATTCACCCCACCTCCAGTATTTATACCCAATAAAATAAATACCAGTTACTTACCTGCCTGGGGTTCTTTGCAGGTATCTAATGTGGTGCTGGTCACGTTTACACAGGCTTCCCAGTAGGTATTGCAGGATATGGCCTCCATTTCCCTGTGGTCCTCATCAGCCTCCTTAGAATTGCAGCACTGCTTACAACAGTCAAGTAAGATTGGCTTGAAGAAACAATTTTCTTCATCAAAGCCCCAACAACAATTTTGTTGCATTCTGTTGGCAGCAGCCTTGAGTTCCATTGTGAGCTGGTGGGGGTCTCTAATGAAGTAATAAGATTTGTAGAATCTTTAAGCATTTTGGAATGCTACACATTTTGGAATTTGAGGTTGCCATCTTCAAAACTACTGACCTTTATGTTTCAAAAGCACAATGGACTTTAAAAATTTTAAAATGACTTTAGATGCAGCTTCTACCAGACATGCCTGGACATATCACCCCTGCCCCCACCCCTTTACTCTTTGGCATGTGACTGAGTGTATGCCCAGAATCATGGCTCTGGGACATGTCTTGACATGTAACTGATTCCCCACACACATTGCACATGTTTGTAGTCTTTGTTACACAGCTGGAAATCAGTGGACTAAACTTTTGTCACCCATTTTACAAATGTATTCCCTACCATCTTTGGGAGAACTCAGAACTTGGAATAGAGAAAACATTAGGGATTGGCTTTTTGAAAGGGATGCCAATAAAGATGCAATTACAGTACAATCATCCAAATTTTCATCCTGGCACTATCATTATAAAAAACATAGAAGCCGCTCCCAGTACCTGGTTAACATAACCAGTGCGCCACTGAGAAGGGCTTTAACATCCCTTCGCCTGCAGACCATGCCCTCCGCATATCTAGAAGGGAGGTTTTGTAAGCTACCTGTCAAACAACGCCTCTGTCCTTGTGGTGTTGGTCAAGTGGAGGATGTTATCCATTATGTCCTCCACTGCCCCATTTATAACAAGATCAGGGCTAAATTATTAATGACTGATGAACTCAAGGGCTCTGATGTTGAAAAACTGATTTATCTTCTTGCAGATGTGTTCCCAACTGTTAGCAACCAAGTTGCTACTTTTGCTCTGCTCTCACTTAAACTTAGGAAGAAATATTTAAGCTCTTAGTTGTAGCTCTGGCTCTGTTTTGCTGTAACCTTTTCTTATATATTTAATGCTTCTTTTATTATTTTATTTTATAATTTCATTTTATTGTTTTAATGTTATTATATTTTATTGTATTTTATTGCATTCTTATGTTATGACCTGTGGTTACAACAATAAACTTTACTATTACTATTACTAGTCTTTGTTAAGATGTGCCTGTGCTCAGTTTCAGATTTTAGTTAAGCTGTTGTACACAGGAAATTATTTTCTTTCAAAAGGCTCACACTAAAGTATGTTGCTGTCTTAAATTTCATTGTCTGCTGGAAGGGAGATAAAAATTTTGCTTCCTTTTGTGCAAAATGGCACAGAATAGGTTTGCTTCAAAATGTTTATATGTATGTGTGCATTTGTGTTACTGGTACAATTGTGTTACCAGTTAAACTTTGCAAGTGTGTGTTTGTGTGTTTGTGTTCACAAGTGTGCATTTGCATGCATGTTAAAATTTGCCAAAGTATGTGCAAATGTTTGTGTGTGCACATGTATGCATGTTTCCACTTAAAATTTACCAAACTGTATGTCTTTAACTGTTAGAAAAGATAAAGTAGGCTGTAGTTTAAAAAATTCTTTTTTCCTGCAATTAAGGGGTGATTTTAAAAACTCCACAAAAATTGAAATATTAGACCTTTATTTATTTCCTAACGCACAAAACAAGGTTTGCTTCCAAACTACAATGAAGCCTAGGGTTCTGTTAATTATTCACTTTAGTTAGTTTTGACTTGAATCCATACAGAATTAGGGCTAGAGTTATTCATTCACTGTAGATTTGACTAACAGCTTTTATTTTTTCCTTGATGGAATTGGATTAAACACATCATTTCAAGTAGGTGTCATGACCTGGTGACACCTGCATCATCTGAGTTGAGGTTAAACATGTCATATCTTTTATATTATATTTATTTATAATTGTATTTTAATGAGTTATACTCTGTTTGTAAACCGCCCAGAGTCCCCCGCGGGGGAGATGGGCAGTGATAAATCAAATAAATAAAAAATATCTGGTAGGGGTCATGGCCTTGTGAAGCCAGCATCATGTGGGTTTTGTTTGTTTACTTTGATGACATCACTAATTAAACAGATAAACTCCTATTATGTATTAGTATATATTATTACTGTCATGTTATAAAATAAAAAGCCATTTCAAAAATCCTAGGTAGGGCAAAGCATCATTTAAAAGGAGCAGTCCATCTCTGGCCTCATGTGTGCTGCAGTTCTACCTGGAATGTTCATATCTATTGCATGCAACTTAAAATCAGCATTCTTTTGGCTAAACTAGAAGTAATACCAGTGATATATTTATTCAAATTACCTTTGCATGACCACTTTAATTTTGGGGGGGAAAAAACAGCCTTGGGCCCATGGATGTTGGTGAGGAGTGGGCAAGGGGAGCAAGTGACAAAATGTGGATTGTGACACAAACAGAATATGTACTTGCTTCTGACATTGAAAGGAAGGATAGGGTTTGCATCATGACTTCATGATGCACATTTCATTGATTTTGCATCATTGCTTTTAGTAGTGGCCATTTATGCTTGGGCCTTGTTCTAAACTTCATTCCAGATCCCGATTTCAGCTTTGCAAAATCACTACTACTTAGTTATTATTTTCTCTCTCAAAGTTCCCAGTTATGGTAGGCATAATTCATCTACAAAAATAAATCAAGAGGGAACTGTTTTGATTGGAAATCCAGTATCTAACATAAAGCAAAATAAAGGTAGTTGAGTAAAGCCAACTTCTTTAAACACATGACTAACATTAGTGAAATTTGTCCTTAAAAGGCTAAGGCATAATTTGCTGTTGTACAGATAGTTCTTGGGTTATGATGACAATTGGGATCAGAATTTCCATCGCTAAGCAATGCGGTCGTAAAGTGAGACATCATGTGACTGCATTGCTTAGTGGTGGCAATCCTGGCAGTCCTGGTTGCCGTCGTAACCCCAGGACCGTCCAGGTTGTTAAGCAGGAAGAGGTGGGAGTCTCAGACGAAGAGCGTGGGGGGGGGGCGGGTTGCTGTGGGCAGGTGCTATGGAGTGCAGGTAGGCCATCAGGGGGCATGGGTAGGTGGGCGGGGGCCACAGGTGGGTGAGGGCCACAACTTGGTTAGTGAGGGCTGTGGGAGAGCACTACGGAGCACGGGGGGTTGGCGGGGGCCACAAGTAGGTTGGCAGGAACCGCTGGCAGGCACTAAGGAATGTGGGTGGGCTGGCAGGGGCCGTGGGTAGGCAGGGGTGCTGTGGGCAGGCACATGCTATGGTGTGCAGGCAGGTGGCTCCTCAGGAGAAAAAGCAATGGGAGCAGGAGTGACTTTGAGGGCAACTTGCTGGCTTCCCTGTTTTGTGGGAAGCTGGCAGGAAAGGTCGCAAATGGTGATCACGTGACTGTGGATGCTGCAGCCATCATAAGTGCGAGCTGGTTGCCAAGCACCCAAATTGCAATAATATGACTTTGGGGGTGCTGCAACAGCCGGAACCTCAAGGACTGGTAGTAAGTAACGTAACAAGTTATGACCACTTGTTCAGTGCCGTCGTAACTTTGAAAGGTCGCTGAACAAGTGGTCATAACTCGAGGACTACCTATAGTATCTGGGTACAAAGTTGGATTCATTGTTATTTTTGAAACATGTTTTTAAAATCTGCATCTATTTGATTTCAAATATTTCCCTGATACATGGAGTTTTTGTAACTTAGTAAATCCGATGAGAATCATTTTTGAGGTCATCATCAAAATTTCTCTGCCACAGATTTTGTAAAATGTAAGTTCTTTCTTTTTTAAAATCTGTGTGGACCAGATTCAGCCAAAGCAAAAACCTAGAACTTCAACTTTGAACAGATTTTTATTACTAAGAAAAGAGCTCTATTCCAAATCTTGAGTTTAATTAAACCCCATTCTGATTTGTTGCTCACTTGTTGGAGCCACTCAAAAGGGGAGAAAAACAGCTTTCCCCATCATTTACAGTATGCAAAAGAACATGAAGGAAATGGAAGAAGAGTATTCAGACTTATTTTAGCAATCAGGTCAAATTTCTTGAGTCCAAACTTGTCTTTGTTTTTTTACATTCTGTGAGCTGACAATAAGTAGAGGAAACAGCTCTTCATAACTCTGCACAAGCAGCTATTTTTATCTCTCCTTCATTCTACCATGCTGTTTTTTTCCCTTGATCAGGTTCATAGAGTTATGGCTATTAGATCTCCCTCTGCAAAAATCTAACTAACCTTTATAGGGCAACAAAGAGATCTAGGAGACTAGTTTGTCAGAATTTTTGCAGCCCAGATGTCTTGTTTGAGATTTTGGGGGGGGTTTTAGATGTTGTTTTTTTAAAAAAACACCTTAATAGCTGTTTTTAAAAAGTTAGCTGTTAGAGCTAGAGCAGCTGAACTTCAAGGTTTTTTTAAAATCTGCCTGGGATTCTCCAGATCCTTTAGTTTACAATTCTCTAATTTTTATTTTGTCATGCATAACTGTCTCATCAGATTACAGATAAGATTCTTTCTTTCCCACTTTCTTAATATCCTTTTGTAAATGAAAGAGTGAAAGAACTCACTCTTTCTCAACTACTAAGTGATTCAATACCATTATTTGACAGATCCCACCTCATTGTTTATTTTTCATTAATTAACTGTTTGAAATTCTACCACACCCAGGTCACTTGATCTCTTCTTTTACTAAGAACCAGTTTTTCAAGGTATGTGGCTCTAAAATCCCAGTGCTCCTTTCTGAGAAAATTGACCTGCTTTGTCCTCTCTGATTGCTGTAGCTTACCTGCAAATATAATTAATTTTGCCTCAAAAATATAAGCCAAAAACTCATCCATGTGTGTATTTACCATTCCGGTCAGTAAGAGAACTAAGTACTATTTTAATAAATCTTCTGTAGATCCAGGCACTAAGAGTCAGCTTAAAACACAGAGCAACAAATCAAGCTATTATCAGAGTCTCAAGGTAGATCATTTGCTCTATACAATCGTGATAACTATTTTTTACACAAATCTTCAGTAAACCAAGAAGCCATTAGGATTGATGAACTAGGAGAAAATCGGCTCAGAAGCAATCATGTCAACAACCCAAGTCACCTCTAGGTAGCTAACCAAGCAAGCAATAGAACTACTTGTGAGATTGTTAAGAAATTCCTCAACTGCCCACCAGAATTCCATAAAACACCTGTGGCAGACCATTATGTAGGCCTGTTCATCCCACAGTGGTCTTGTGTGGCAGTCAGTCTCATCTGGACCAGGAAATTACCTGACCACAGCAAAGGTCTGAATGTAATGTCTTCCATATCCACATCTCAAACAACTAACCAAGGCAAATATGAGGTCCAGGGTAAGACCACCTTAATATGTCCAGCCAGAGTTAACTGAGAAATCCATGATCACTATGAAGATCATGAACCCCCAAGTTTTTCTGAGCCCACCCCGAGAGGTAAAAGGATTCCAACACCAGCCTCAAGAAAGCCCTTCAAGTACAGCCCTTCCAGCTGGCAGACTGACTGATACATCAGCAGGATCTCCAGTTGGTTCCTATGGCCCAATTTAAAAATAACAGGCACTCACATCCATCACCTCAGAAGCAGAGGCCTTGGTTAGGGCACAGTTCTCTTTACAGATCTTGCAGCATTCTGGCACAGATATATTCACAGTGTCTCAGCATTAAGGTTATTGGATGATCTGGGAACTGGGAGCACAGATCTCCAATAACGTGTCCACTCACTTGTCCACCACAAAGTTGTGGATGACCAAGGTCTTATTAGCTGTTATATACCACTGACAACTTAAGATCAAGGTAACAAATGGACTGGCCACCAGGACCAAAGCTAAGGTAGCTGGACCAAAAGTGGAGATTAGCACTGAATTGTCAATCTCCCTCCCGCTGGAATAGCCTCTTTGTGCCTC
The DNA here is from genome assembly GCA_023362775.1 of Charina bottae. Taxonomy (NCBI): domain Eukaryota; kingdom Metazoa; phylum Chordata; class Lepidosauria; order Squamata; family Charinaidae; genus Charina; species Charina bottae. The sequence continues at coordinate 1,817,809 of JALMGJ010000028.1, read as the reverse complement.
TCACTATACCTCCCTTGACTCATTACAACAGGTATCAACCAACTATCTGCACTACCACTGCACAAATCTCTAATCAGATCATCAGCCAACAATCCATATTCACATACTACTCACATTTCTCTCTCTTGGAGGCAATTTTATTTTTGGTAGTTCTAAAAACAATCAAATTCATGCTGAATACTGTGTATTAGGTTCTGAATGGCTTACAATACCCTGATTTACTCTCTGTTATTAGGCTGGCAGAGCAGTAAAAAACCACACTTACTGCTATAATGTATAATTATATAACTTGTAGCTCTGTTGCAGAATGGCTATCATAAAGCAGTACTGTAGTGTAATCTAAGTGAGTTGCTGTGGAATTCTCAGGCAACTTTCACTCATTCTCACATCACCCTGCTACTTTTTTTCTTCCAGGTTCATTTGTTTGTCAAGTTAAATCCAGCATTCAGTTTGAGGAAGCTGCATGCTCCACTGAATTAAAAGACTAGGTGCATTATTCAATGTTCAAAAACTGAAATATAGTTTGTACATAAAGTACAAGTTTGGTTAGAAATTTTGTATTTAATGTATTTTTTTCACTGCATTCAGCTATAGACTTGGTTAACAGATGTTTGTTTATAATTATAACCTACCCTTCAAATATATTATACAAGCAGTTTGCAAAACATATTTAAAATCACAAATATACTAAAATTTTAAACTGGAATTTAATTCTATTATTTTCTAGAGCACGTTAACTTGAAACAAGCTCCATATAGTTACAGTATGTGGTTGTGGGAATGTGATTCTGGACTTGTTGGTCATGTTGAAGCTTCTCCATTTCCACCCTATATCCATGCATTGAACAGTGAGCCTGATGTACATTCACCTCAAAAATTAGAAACTTCTGGGCTGAAGTCCAGATTGTGCACACCTACAGATTGCTTTAATTCTCCTGGCCTCCTGGAAGCTTGTAAAAACTTGCCTTTAGAACTTTACTGTAGAGCTTTCAATGCCAGGTGTATGAATTATAATTTTACTATAATTTTATATATTTCTATTATTGTATGTTACATATTACAACATTATAATTGAATAATACTATTGAATATTCAATATTATTGAAACAGTATTATGATTCCATGCTGGAACTGTTGTTCATTCATGTTAAAATATTAAAAATAAAATATTAAAAAAATATTTCCAAATATGGTTTTCTAGTGCAGCCATCTGGACCTCAAAGGTGGATCTAGGAAGCACACGCAGTGTGAGAGCTGGAGTGTCCTCTCAGTTCTTCATGACCATAAGGTGAGTCTGATCTGCTGCCTGAGGCTCTTTCCTGTTACAATAAATTTCAGATTATCGTAACATATGAATGCAACCACTAATTTTATTTCACATTTCTAATTTTAAAATATTTTCCATATCAAGGTAAATTCTCTACATTTCTGTTCACACAGTTTCAAAAGAGAAAAGAAAAATATGCATCCATAATATGGGTTATTCATATTAAAATATGCAGAGACTGTGTATTACATGATTCTGTAAGATTACATGCTTATTAATTATATTAATAGTTTAGACTGGTTCTGAATTACTTGAACATTTATTGATACAAAAGGATAAGTACTTTCAAATTGCTGAGCTGATGTTCGGCTGCAGATCACTGAAGATGTGCCTAACTTTCCAGAGATACCTACGGTTGAATATTGGATTGTTAAATTAATGGATCTGGCCCAGATGGCTAAATTGACATCATTAATTAGAAAACATTAAGTTTCTGGATTTTTATCTGTTTGGCAACCACTTCTAGAGTACTCGCTTGTGGTAGAAAAAAATGATGTTCTGATTTTGGGTTTTAATGATTAATTGGTTTATTTTAATAGAAATAATGTTACTATGGTTTAATCATTGGTAAGAGATTATTTTTGTAAATTTATATCTGTATTGGAGAAAGTCGGAAGTCACTTTTCTGTCTTTGTTTTCTGTCTATTTGCACTTTATAGTTTTTTCTTTTTTTTTAGTTCTATTTTCATGCTTTTCTGCATTTTCTATTTTGTATTTTATCTCTATTCTGAAAATCAATAAAGTTTAAACTGTAAAAAAAAAGATGTGCCTAACTTCTCAACTTCCCATATCTGTATCTTTAAATGATTGCATCAGATGCTAACATATCTTGTGCTGGCCTACAGTGTGCTCAAGCCTGACTTGGCCTCTTCCAATTAGCACAGCAGAACTAAAATGCAAGTAGACCACCATACTTTGCAGAACCATCTTTGATGGAGGGACCAAGGGGGCTAAAAGGCTAGGCGGAACCGTGGACCAAAGCCCTGCCCCTTTGAACATGCATCAACATCACACAAATATACAACTTGGAGCTTTGATCCAAGTTGCAACTGCCATTTTGGCCCCTTGGTTTCCCACTGTAGATGCTGCTGCTATATTGATTTAACTTTTATATAGGGACAATCTATGAAGAAGATTGAACAAAAAGTGTAAAAGTGAGCAGACAGAAGACAGAAGATGGATTTTCCTGCAGCCAATGTTCTCTTCCACAGAGCTACAATATGAATCAATCTGAAGTGAAGCAGGCTCAACTTCTAGGGTTCATTATCATAGGAAAACAATGATGCATAAAAGGACGGACACTGCTGGATTTCACCTCGCTTGCTTTCAGGCAGCTTTAGTGATGATCTGGTTCCTCTCAAAAGCGCCAGTCCCCATCCAAAGAAAGTTGCAACAACCGTGATTCCAATGAGACTAAATCTCTCTCTAGAGCAGAGCTTTCCAAACTGTGTCGCGACACAAAAGTGTGTCGCCACACACAGCGTGGTGTGTCGCCACACCACCCGGAAGCGGCGGCGCGCGCGTGCACGGCGGCAGCAGCAGCGGCGCGGGATCAGTGGTTCCGCGTTTTAGCGGAGGCTGCCGCCGCCGCCATGCACGCGCGCGCTGCCACACGCCCCCCGCGCCGCCGCCGTGCACGCGCGCGCTGCCGCCGCTGGTGTGTCGCCAGCGGCGGCACTTTGGAAAGCCCTGCACTAGTGAATTCTGTTCAGTGTTGCCTCCATGCTGCAGCAGAATCCATTTTAACAGGTTTCATAGATCTACTTTTATAGAAATCTTAGCAATTTTTTACAACTTCAGCACAAGATATTAATTAGCCCAATTGCCTGTCGTGGTTAACAGAGTGAATAACATTCCCAAATAGCAGAATGTCAATGTTGGAAGTAGCTGGCTCCATAGATATTTATGGTACAGGGATACAAAAGACAAAATCTTAAAAGGACATATTAACAGATGACATTTGATAAAAACATGGAACTCAATAAGGAAAATAATAAGTCCAATAATTTCACCGTTAGCTTCTTCTTTAAACGCATTCCATGTTGGAGACAGTTACAGTAAGAAAAATGTAATTACATATGCAGATATGGCCCACCCAGACCTCATGAATAGATTAAAGGCACAGCAAGAATTACTTAGTGAAGGTTGGAATATACCATGGCCGATGTACTTACAAATTGTTGGAAGGATAAAATCTAATTTTAAGAATGAGGAAGGGACACTAAAAAAAAATGACAGAATTTGAAACACTTATACAAAACCAAAAAGGGGCATGATGGCTCAGTGGTTAAGATTCCAGGCTTGTCGATCGGAAGGTCAGTGGTTCGAGATACGAGTGCCATGTGATGGAGTGAGCTCCTGCACTCGCCCCAGCTCTTGCCAACCTAGCAATTTGAAAGCATGCAAATGCAAGTAGATAAATAGGTACCACTTCCGTGGGATGGTAACAGCGTTCCGCGCGCGTCATGCCAGCCACATGACTGCGGAAGCATCTTTGGACAGTGCTGGATCTTTGGCTAAGAAACGGAGATGAGCACCGCCCCCTAGTGTCAGACACGACTGTGCAGGGGAAAACCTTTACCTTTACCTATACAAAACCAACAGAGTGGTTTGTTAGGGTGTATATATAAGCTCCTACTCCTACAATATGGAGACAGAACTAATAAAAAATTGCATGATAAAATGGATGCAAAACTTTTTTATATAAGAATTTTATTAAGTTTGAAGCAAAGATAAAAACCACAAAAAAGAAAAAAAAGAAAAAAGGTGCAGAAACAGAAAAGGAAAAAAGATTTTTTAAGAAATTACAAGATGCCTTCTGACTTTCAACAACAAGAATATACAGCAATTTCCATAGTTAATCTCTTACTCTAAATCTAACCATCATATAATTTCTATAAATCATTCCATAGGCAAATTATAGAAATTACTAAAGACAATTGCTCCCTCCCCTTATATATATAAAAAATAAACAAATATATAAACCTTTAAATCAACTTCCCCCCCCCAAAGGAACCCAATTATTTACGTAATTCCTTCCTACCACTATTCTATATATTTCTAGCCACTATAATAAAAATCAAATTATAAAAACATTAAATTATCTACTTTTATACTTAATAGTGTTATAATAATCTTAACCCTATTAAACTTAAAACCAAACACTTATTCTTATATCTTATATCTTATAAATCTTAAAAGATCAAACAAACTTTAAATCATTAAAGAAAAATGGAATCATACAAGCCTTAATATCAATCCAAATATACATTCTTAATTTCTTATCCTACATCGAAATATACCAGGACATTCAGATGGTACATGACCCCACAAAAATTAGCTAAAATGTATGGGAATGTTTCTAACTTGTGTTGGAAATGTAAAAAAAAAAGAGGGGTCATTCTATCTAAAGACTAAAATATATATAAATTGATATATTAGACAAGAAATGTTTTTCAATGTTATAAATAGACCTAGCATGTAAGATTAATTTTTTAAATTACTATGACCAGGGATAAATCGGAAGTTGACTAATTTCTATGTTTCATCTTTTTCTTTTTTTCTTTACTTTACTACACCTTTTTTCTTCTTTCTTTGATTTGTATTTCTATTTCTTTTTCCGTTTCTAACTTTTATCTATGTATATTTAAAACTCAATAAAATATATTAAAAAAGAAAAAGAAATATACCAGGACATTTACTTTTCTCCATACTACACATAAGGCATTTTTCGTAAAAAAGTTAAAGAATCCAACTGCCCCCCTTAAAAAAGCAAGCTGCTCAGTAGAAACCCTCCCACGCAACATAGCTTTGTTCTCATAACAATTCTTCAGAAAAACAGTCTTATCAGTATCTTGCAAGTCAAACTTTAACTCCTTCTTCACCAAAGTATGTTTGTCATCTGGCTCTTCAAAGGGACCATTTGCCCTGTCAGGAAAAAAACATCTTCACAGAACATCTTCAGCCAGTTGACACATTTTAGCACTGATATTTTCTGCAATATCTCGAATATCTTGCATAATGGTTGGCGAGTGTCATAAAGAATCTCTTTGAAATCAGAACGGAGCCCAGCACGGAGCTCTGTGAAGATTTCCTTAAGGTCGTCCATAATTCAGGCAGTAGATTATGGCTCCCCCTGGATACTTGACTAACGCAGATAGGAGCTAATGAAAGGCTTGTGAAGTTATTAAATGAAATTGACAAAGAAAAAAATGTAGTAACCAACAGCTACAAAGAGTGAACAGAAAAATGAAAAGTCAAAGAAGCAAATTCAACATGTAGGAAAAAGTTAAGTCCTTCAAATTAAATACAAAAATAGTAACAGGGAGATGATTAATTATTCTCAGTCCACCTTAAAATTAAATGGGAAGTAAACCAAAGACTAAAAAAAAAGTTTTTTAAAGTTAATCCAGAAATAACGATAGGCACCAAGAGAGTCTGCTTTTTCTTGTCGTAGAAAGCCTCTCAGGGTAAGAAAACTTAAAAATATAAATTGAGAAATGCGGGGGATCGACCTAATGTCCTTTAAGGCTACAAACATGGGCTGGAAATGATGGCTTCCCCAGCCTCCCGTCATCTCTTACCAGGTCTTCGCTGTTTGCAATTCTCAGGCTGCAAGCCGACGTTTTGGAGGACGAAATGGGATAATTCCAAGCTTTTTCTTAACTCATGAAAAAGCTCTGAGCCTCAGGTAAAAGCCTGAGCCTGAAAAAAAACCGTGTTGCCAGTTCTGTCCACACGGAGCTCGTGGACAAGGCTGTTCAGTCGGCCATATTCCCCACCGGAAGTCAAATGGATGCAAAACTTTGAAGGAACAGTCACATCACAATGATGGGAAGAATTATGGAACAAATCTATAAAATTTACTCCAAGTTATAACTTAAAGGAAAACAGATAGACTGTAATTCCAATTGCTTACAGTTGGGGCAATATATTGATCCTAAATTAAACCCTCTCCTTGTAATTCCATTTTTATAACTACAATCTACCTTCATTTTTTGTTGTTTATTCATTCAGTCGTTTCCGACTCTTCGTGACTTCATGGACCAGTCCACGCCAGAGCCCTCTGTCGGCCGTCACCATCCCCAGTTCCCTTACCTTCATTGTCCTAGTTGAATTAGTAGCTCTAAAACCTGGGAACTTTTAGAGTCCCTATTCGGGAGATGGGCGGGGATAAATTTAAATAATAAATAAATAAATAAATAAATAAATAAATAAATAAATAAAGTTTTCATTTCAAACTGCTATTCCTCTGGCCTTGAGGGGTGCCATTGCTTAAAAACCATTCTTCATGGACAAAGTGTATGGGGATTTTTAACACCTTTCTTTCTTTCTTTCTTTCTTTCTTTCTTTCTTTCTTTCTTTCTTTCTTTCTTTCTTTCTTTCTTTCTTTCTTTCTTTCTTTCTTTCTTTCATGTGTTTCCTGTAGCATCAAGATATCTGGCTTATTCTCTTCTAGAGTTTCTTTTGCACTTAATTATTGATCCAGTGTCATTAAGGTTCCATGAGCCTTATTTCAAAAATCCTGATATTTCAAACCAGAGAATATAAGCGAGAGAACATGGTAATTTGCATAACTTTAACCTTAGTCTCCACTATATTTTCCCATTTAAACTCAACTACCCTCTCCTTCCTTTCTACCACTCCCTTCCTTACCACCAATGTATTTCACCTCCATGATAAACTTTTACTGAGGTTTGATGAGGGGTAAATTGCTGCTGCTCCCCTCTAATTTCAAAATATTATATAATATTATAACAGTGATGAATTATTAACATATAAAAATAAGGATTTCTAAGAAATCCTCTTCTATTTACTTAATCAGTTATTAAATGTAAACAAACCAACATTTGTTTATGTTATCCCACTTCAACATTATTATCTCCATGTTGTTATTCCCCTTATTTGAATTTCTTTTCTTCTTCCACTCCTGAATTGGTAGTAGATTTTTTTCCTCTTCCACTTTATTCTCTTTTTCTTTCTTCTCCTCTCTAGTTGATCTCAGCATGAAACTTGCCATGTTCTGTTTATCTTGATTTATTAGTTCAAGATGTATTTGCTTCATCTCTTTAAGTGTATGAAAGAGTGTATGATTTCTCATGTAGACTGAACCCTAATCTGAATGGGAATGTCCAGGAATAAATTTTCACAGATTTCCCAAGATAATCATTCGGGGTTTTAAACTGATGTCTTTGTGATTAGTTTAAGCTGATACATATTAAAATATTTGGACTCTGTCTTGACCTCTTTATATGTTTTCCATTGTACTAACTGTATGCATGACAGCTTTTTTAATATGATAGACTGAAAACTTAATATTTTTGTTTTGTTTTTTTCACTCAGATGAATATAGTGTCCTGTTTACTGCACACTTTCCATATCCTGAGGACTAATGTTAACCTCTGGGAATAAATGTTTTAGCCATTTAATATGAAAGTTAATATATCTTGTCCCTCAAATAACTCTGTAATTTTTTACCCTAATGTTGCAATGTTACCCTAATGTTGCAATGACAGTTGGCATTCTACGGATAGAAGAATCTTTTAAGTAAGTCTTGAGACTTTCTTCATTAGTTTACTTGTGTCTGATTCATTTCAGCAACATTAAATGTGTTATTTGTGGTGTCAGCAATGTTTACTATAATGCAGGACAACTTGGAAATTGCTTCTTGGTTTAATTACTTCTGACCAATCATTTTTCAACTCAGAAAATAGATCTAGTACTGAGAAAAAGGCAGATTCATTACCTTCTTTAAGTTGTAAACTTTTCAACATGTTTGATTGCTCCTCCCTCTATGAGCTTTCTGAAGAAGGATATTTATTATCTGCTTCCTTCTTGGAAAAGTAGGATCATAAATTCTTTTCCCAGCTTTTGTTCTCTGAGATATCCCCCAACAATAGGCTTTATCAGGAGAAAGAGATGTGTAGGTTTTTGTTTTGTTTTGTTTTGTTTGTTCAAATTAAAAGAGATGAGAGCGAGATCAGCAGAGCTAAGACACTATCACTATTGGTGATGTCACCATCCCCCTGCTAAAAATTATTTTTTATCCTTTTCCTTTTTAAAAAATAACATTTGATTCTATTTATACCTTGTGTGATTGATATTTTCCCCCTTTTATTTACCAGTATGGCACATTCAGTACATTTGTTTGCAGGGGCTCTATGTTTCTCACATGCCACAGTTAGAGGGAGGATGTCAAGTGAGGCAATCCCTTAGAAGTTAGGTGGTGGTAGCAGTAAGTACTAAGTGGCATACCAAGACAGGAGACCCAACCAGAGTGTGTTGAACCAGAAGACTTTTGGGAGAGGAGGTTTGAGACCTTCAACCATTCATTCTATGTACTCAGACATGCTACTGTACACAGAGACAAATCTAACTTCTGCAGTAATCTAAAATAAATTTCTATATTGAAATTCAATTCAATATGTAAGGGCTAAAAATATAAAAATAATTAGAGAGTACAAGGAAATTCTTCTAGACTTCCCTCTCATTTGTAATAGTAAATTCTACAATAGCTTGGAGGCCAGGACTAATATAAGACCTAGAGCAAGAACCCATATGGAAAGTGATTATGTCCTTGCTCAGAGGCTCTTTGCATATGGAATGGAAACGCAGTATAATGGCATCCTGGCTTCAAACATTAAATAATGAAATTATCAGGGCAGAGCTGCCACAGCACTATAAATTTCAAAGGGCCAGTATCTGTCAAACAATCTAGACTAGAGGAGAAAATATCCAAATCGCTAAACATGAAATTCCAGTTGAAACAACAGATCAAAGGGACTCACTGAAGATAGAACTATTAGTTTATGAGTTATCTGATTAAAGTTATGTACGGCATCTGATTAAAGATCATGAACCAAGTGAAAAATTACCTTTTCTACTCACAGTTGTTGCACTCAGGAAATAATGTTTATCCTTTGTTTCTACTTCCTGCCATGAAATAATTTATTTTTATTTTCCATATTATATGAAAACAAATTCTTATTAACTGCAATGTTATGAGAGGTGTTGTTGAAAATCTTCTCCTCCAAAGGAAGATTAGATAGAAAACTGTCCAATTACCATATTCTCAGCTCATCTAAGGTGACCGTCTCTTTTCAAAAATAAAGTATTTGGGGGGGAAATCTAATTCTTTCAATAAATACCTAATTGTTATTTTCTTTTTATAGTTATTTAATCATGATCTCTTCAGATGGTAATTACTATTCCATGTTAATGCATTCTTATGTAAATTAACTAAATTAATTAACTAACTAAATTAACTGTGAATTTTACATATCAAGATTGTATTGTAAGGATATTATGGCTTCACAGCCATGAAACAAATAACTTATCTGGGACAGTAGATCATGCTTGCTTCATTTCAAGGCCAGATTACATATGCATGCTACGTGGAAGGCCCATAAATTCAGATACTTGCAAAAAATATTTATATACCCCAATTTGTAAAGAAAGGGTTTGTATTAACGTTTTGTAGAAACATGGCTTAGCCCAAAGGATTGGAGGGTCAAACCTCCTCTCTTTCTTGAAGCAACTGTTTCTTCTGCCTCCCAGATTCTTGTACCATTGCAATCAGAGGCTCTGGAGCAGCACTACCTTGCCTCCTTTTTCTGCCCAAGTATCCAGATTTTGGGCACTTTTCTTCCTACAGGAGAACTGACTACAGTTTTTCCACAAGAACAAAAGTTCTGTTATCTGACTAGGGTAGGGTTGCATGACATCTGCAGAAGGGGGAGGCACACTCTGTGTCTTCAAATTCCTTGTTCTACAGTCCTTACCGCTGCAGTCCCAATTTACTTATTTTCAACATCCCCAAGCCCAGTATCAGTTGAACATACTTATAAACCCACTTTTGCAAAACAAACAACAGTTACATCCACACTGCTACTTTGCTATTCTCTCCTCCCACCCTGTAGCTTACTGGAAGTCATGCTACCCTAAATCTTGCTGCCCCCACAGAGCACCCTTAATGCTTATGTGGAAGAGAATGGGAAAAAAAGAATTAAAAGTGCAGGAAAAAAGAAAAAGGAAGAAGAAAAAGAAAAAGAAAAAGAAAAAGAAAAAGAAAAAATACAATTTAAAAAAAAGATAAAGTGACTTCCAACCTTCATCACAAGTATAAACAAATTTAGTAACTCTTCACCCCTTATAAAGTTAAACAGATATCTCTTCATCCCATATCCCATCCCTTATTTATAATCAAATCCATAAAACATCAACTTTTCAATCCTGGTGTCAGCAAAAAATCCATAAAGGTTGCCAGAACTTTGCAAAAAATGTCTTATTTTAACCTTGATCAAATAAACCAACTTTATATTCCTTCCTTTTATTTCTAACAGTCTTAATTTTAATTCAATCAAATATTGTCATAGGATTTTATTTCTTTTCAATTCTTCTTTATCCCATCACACAGATTTCTTCAAGAGTTTAACAAGCCTCTTTTGTAGATCCAATAAAAACATTTTCCAGGTCATTCTTTTGGTTTATCATTTGTAAAAATGTAAAGGTTCCCCCCGCACATTTGTGCAGTCGTGTCCGACTCTAGGGGCCGGTGCCCATCTCCGTTTGTTAGCCGAAGAGCCAGCGTTGTCCAAAGACGCTTCCATGGTCATGTGGCCGGCATGATGCATGCGGAACGCTGTTTCCATCCCACCGAAGTGGTACCTATTCATTTACTTGCATTTTCTTGCTTTCAAATTGCTAGGTTGGCAAGAGCTGGGGCGAGTGCGGGAGCTCACTCCGTCATGCGGGGCTAGGGATTTGAACCTCTGAACTAGCAATCTTCCGATCGAGAAGCCTGGCATCTTACCTGCTGAGCCACCACGCCCCTATCATTTGTACTTCCCTTTTAATTTTTAATTTTTAAAACTTCAGCCAGTTTCTTTTGTATATCCAGCAAAGCGTCCTTTTCCAAATCATTCTCTTGTCCTGCCATTTGTAATTCCACTTTTGGTACTTTCTCTGTCTTGGCAGTTAAAATTAGTTCCACATCTGCCATTCCTTCATTAACATCTTTTAGACATAGTCTTATCCATAGAAGCAGACATAATTACTGACAGTGTTGATATTGTAGTTACTAATTTCTGGCTCCATTCTTCAAAGATCACCTTTAATATTTCCGATGTTGTGTTTTGTGTCATTTTGTAAGTCCCAGTATTAACTGACATCAAGGAGCCTTGTATTTTTTTTCTTCTGCTTAAAATCTTTAGTCGCCTCTAGTGTCCAGTTTCTAAAATCATCACTTATCTTTGTTATGACTTGCAATAGCCAGGATAGCCAAAATAAGTCTTTTTTCCATGAGAAGCTGTTCATTTTTTATAGTTAATTCCAAAATCTTTTAGTAAATGTCAATATTCCAAATTTATCTGGACCTTAATCCATTTATAACTTTCTTAGAACAAAATCTTACTTAGCTTTTTGCTGTTTATTTCAAATTCTTTAACTTTTTATGCTTATGATTATTTTTTCTTTTGTTCAGAATTGAAGATAAACTCACCTGATAAAAACTTTTCAAACTTGTCATTCCAAAGGTCTCTAATAGCTTTAAGATGGTTAACAGGCAATGTCCAAAAATGATTCGAAAGTAGATTGATTTTTTTTTAAAAAAATCCTTGAAACAATAGGTTGACCATTGACCATTTGAGGTGTTGACCACTAGGTGGTAGGAAAGAGACAAAGGTTTTTTGTATCTCTTGGTTGTCATCTAGAATGCCAGAACTGAAAAAGGGCTGCTGATCCATGCTGTCCCTAGTAAGGAGAATCTGGAAATGTACTCAATTTCAGGAATCTATCTTTCACTTACACTAGACCAAACACCAAATCATAGAAACTTCACTTTATTACCGCATGTCACAAAATGGAGTCCATTGCAAAAGTGCAAATAAGAAGAAACATAACAACAACAGTGGTTAGAAATATAATGTCAGTTCAGAATTGTGGTATAGGTGGTGGCATGCATACATATCCTCTGGAAACAGCTAGTGGGTCATCCTTGTGCTGGGGCAAGAAGGTTGTATGGATTTCCCCATAGATTGTCAGAGGAATTGGTCACATGGAAACAATGGTTGTGGGGATAATGTCTATAGGAGAGGTTACACGTTTATTCTTGACTTTCAACTAGCTACAAGAGATCAATGCAACATGGGTTGCATAAAGACACAGTCACAACTCCTTTTAAAATCTTAATTTTTAAATAGAGAATAAAGTAAAAAAAAAGCTATACTAGAAGGAAATTAGTTAAAATAAGGAAAGGAGAGAGAGAAGCTGAACAACAGGAAAATATGGGGCAGTTTAAGATTTGAGACTTGAAGAAGACTCCCAGCTTGAGATGCTGCATCTCTTTGTGCTGTTGCCCCACTGGTCACTCCCATCATGCACTTATTCCTGTGTATCTAATTCTCATTGGCACCAAGTACGTCAGCTAGCAGCTAGTTGACCACCATGTAAGTATTGCTCCCTTCCATGATGCCTTGTAGGGTTGTTGCAGCAACTGCCTGTGTAAACACAGAGCTATAGGCTCAGCCACATTACAATAAATTTCTCTATAAGGAAGCAATATGTATAGGGTGGCTGGCAGTGGCAAGGTAGCCAGCAGCTATGGACACTTGTGGAGACAGCAATGGTAGAGGCTTGACTCCAATTCACTGAGCATACAGGCCTGCCACTGTTTTTATTTTCCTAATGGCAAATAGCATAAAAAGTGGGTCTAATGTAGAAGGTTAGAACTAATGGTAAATTTTCATTGGAAGAAGATGGAAATTGCTGTTAGAAAGTAGTTATTAGAAAGCTGAACTAAGAAAACAGGTTAATTGGTCATCGCTTCCGGGTGCTGAAGATGTCGGTGCGCTGAACTGAGCTCTCCTGTCTCGGCTCCGCGGTTTGCCTGCCTGCAGCGGTTTTTAAAGAAATAAAACTGCTGAAACTTCCCCTTTGAAGAAAAGGGGATCAGAAGATAGACCACAAGGGTCGCTGGAATCGCCGCTCTTTCCTAATCCCCGTTTTTCCACCACGGGGAGAAGGAAATTGAAGCGGCGAAAGCGACTGGAGGAAACATTGTTATTGCTCTGCAGGAAACCGCGAATTCTTTACAGATAAGTAGCACCTAAATTCAGCACTTTTAGTCACTGATTTATATTTGTGTTTATTTTAATTTTGCTTATTATCTGCTAAGATCCTTCTATGGACATGATTGATACTGCTGGTGCTTGTATAACTTTCTTGCTAAGAAGATTTGAGAAAATGGTGGGAGCTTAAAGAATAATGACTTTACTTGGAGCTAAGTGATATTGAGTGACATTGATTATTGATGAACAGCTTATCTACTTATGTGGGATTAATCTGTTTTCTTCTCTAGACTTTGAATTTAAATGGATTAATGGTCTGCCTTTTATTTTATTTTATTTTTTCACCTTGAGATTGCATTTTTTCCTTTTTTTTCCCTGTAAAGTGTCTGGATATTACTTGGATTATAAAGGGCACTTTTTGAATTCCTTTGCTTTGAACATATTTTGGAATTTCCTTACTATATGGGACTTTAATAGACTTCTATATTATATTTTATTTTGGAGAATAAAGACATGTAGAGCTGCAGTTTTCTCTTCCCGCCCCCCCCTTTTTTTCTTTTTTTCCCCTTTTTCACCTTTCTGGGATTTCTGAATATAAGTTAGCCTGAGAACTGGATTGTTATTTTATTTCCAAAGATATTTTGACTACAGCTAAAGGAAACATCTGCTGTACTCTTATCTTTTATTTTTTGTATGTGAGAATTGTTGATTTTACCAAAGTACATTCTGCCTTCTTTTTATGCAACAACTATTAAGAAAAGGCAGCATTATTTTTACTTTTTATTTTTTATTGTATATTAATTTTTTCTTTCCCTTTTTCTTTTGCATTTTTGAATAATTTTTATCCTGCCTTCCCCTTTTCCCTCCCCCCCTTTTTTTTGCTGTTTGTTGTTATTTCCTTTTGTCTTCCGTTATTTTTCTTTTTTCTTTACAGGAATACTACACACAGCATGGCTACTGTGGCTGCAAGAGTGAAGAGGGATAGAGATAAGGAAAAGGAGAAAGAGACTGGAAGAATGTCTACTGATTCCATTGCAGCATCTTCAGAAGTACCAACATCAGACATGAAAAAAATACTGGATGCGATTACAGCACTGAATAAAAAAATAGATGATTCAACTACTACTTTGGAGAAAAAGATGGATGACTCAATTGCTACCTTGGAGAAAAAGATGGATGACTCAATTGCCTCCTTAGATATAAAAATGGATAAAAAAATTAACAATCTAGGTCAACAAGTAGACAAAAAAATGGAAGCAATGAAAGAAGACTTAAAAAAAGAATTTAGAAAAGAAATACAGAATGTCAAAGAGGTCGTAAATACCTTATCAGGGGAATTTAAAGAGACACAAGGACAAGTTAAGAAATTAGAGATTAAATCAGAATCTATTATTAAAGATATGGAATACAATTTAGATGCTATTGCACTAGTAGAAATGAGAGAAAAAGAATTCATTTTGAGATTGAGAGGAGTTCCAGAAAAATCAGATGAGAACACGAGAGAATATATAGTTGGTGCCTTAGCCCAATACTTACAGATAGAAGAAGAAGACATGGAATCTGAAATAGATAAAATCTTCAGAGTTAATTCATGCTATGCTAGAGAGAAGAAAGTGCCAAGAGATATATTGATATATTTTGTGAGGAAAGTTATAAAAGAGCAAATTCTGAAGAAACATTATAGTGACAGATTAAATATAGCAGGGAAGGATATAATTGTCTTAAAAGAAGTACCAGAGTTCCCTTGTGGGGGGAGATGGGCGGTGATATAAGTTAGAAATAATAAATAAATAAATAAATAAAGAATATTAAGAAAAAGAAAAGAATACTCCTTCCTTACAGACAAATTAAAGCAAAATAACATACCATTTAGATGGGAAAGAATAGAAGGAGTATCTTTTACCTTTAAAGAGCAAAGATTTAAAATAACTTCCATCTTGAAAGCAAAAGCCTTCATAGAGAAATATATGACAGATATGAGTGATGCATCTAAAGTTCTGGAAGAAATGAAAGAGACACCCAAAGATAAGGAAAAGAGTGAGGATTTATCAGAGATGGGAGCTTCCGGAGTGGATTTAAAAAAAGAACTTTTAAATACCCAAATACCATGGACTTTAAATATCTAACATGGAATATCAATGGGGCGAATTCCCCCCAAAAGAGAAAGAAAATTTTTCATTTTTTGAAAAAAATGAGATTGGATGTAATTTGCTTACAAGAGACTCATATTTGTAAAAAAGACATTAAGTATTTGATTCAAAAACAACTAGGAGAAGAATTTATTTCAGATGGATTAAAAAAACTAAGGGGGTAGTATTGTATATACAACAAAAACTTAATCCAAAGTTAATATTGACTGATGATGAAGGAAGATATATTGCAGTGGAAGTAAATATACAAGGGATTAAAACATTGATGGTTGGGATCTATGCCCCAAATTTTGATAAAGGACTATTTTATAAGAACTTAATGGACAAACTTTTGGATTTATCATACGAGAACTGGTGTTTTATGGGGGATTGGAATGGGGTGATTCTCCCAATGGAAGATAGACATTCGCAAAAAAATGTGAAACCTACACAGGGAAAACTACCCCAAACTTTTTTTGATTTAAAAGATATGTTGGATTTACAAGATATTTGGAGACTTATAAATGGAAACTCTAAAGAATATACATATTATTCAGAGAGATATAAATCATTTTCTAGAATAGATATGTTTTTGATTTCTAAAACTTTAATGATGGATGTTAAGAAGGTTGAAATACTACCTAAAACTCTATCAGATCACAACCCTGTTTTACTAACTATTAAAGGGAAAAGGTATGTTTCGATGGAGGTTAAATGAGTCAATTTTCCAGAAAGAAGACATTGTTGATACATGTAAGAAAAGACTAAGAGAATACTTTCTACTGAATTCAAATAAGGACATTAGTACACAAGTAGTTTGGGATGCAAGTAAAGCTTATATGAGGGGCTATTTCATTCAATATAATGCCCAAATGAGGAAAAAGAAACGAGAAAAAATTCAACTGATTTTGGATGAAATTAAAAATAAAGAGAAATGTCTGAGGAACAAACCGATGGATAATACATTGATAACTCAAATTAAATTTCTACAAAAACAAATATCGATGATTTTGGTACAGGAAATAGAAACTCAAATGAAATTTACAAAACAGAAATATTTTGAATTTGCAAATAAACCAGGAAGATGGTTAGCCTATAAGTTAAGAAAACAAAGACAAAAAAATATAATCTCTAATATACAACATAAAGGGAAAACTCTAGTAAACAATGTGGAGATACAAGAAGCATTTCATTCTTATTATACAGCATTGTACAAAAAACAGGATGTTCAAATAGATGAAATTGATGAATATATGAGTAAGCAAAGACTAACTGCTTTAAATGACGAAAAAAGAACATTACTTAATAATCCTATAACAAAAGAAGAAATGACAATGGCTTTTAAGAAAATTAAAAATGGAAAAGCGCCAGGACCGGATGGACTATCGGCAGCCTACTACAAACACTTTGAAGATGAATTGAGCATTCCTCTTCAAAAAACTATAAATTCAATTTTGGAAACAGGAATTATGCCAGAAACATGGAAAGAGGCTCATATTACTTTGATTCCGAAAGAACAACTAAATTTGAATTCAACAAAGAACTATAGACCAATATCATTATTGAATAACGATTACAAGATATTTACGACAGTTTTGGCGGAAAGATTGAAAAATACTCTTGGAAATTTTAGTCATCAAGATCAAGCAGGTTTTCTACCCAAAAGACAAATTAGAGATAATATTAGAAATGTTTTGGATGTATTAGAGTATTTAGAACAACATAATGAAAAGCAAGCCGCCTTGATATTTATAGATGCGGAAAAAGCATTTGATAATTTAAATTGGCCTTTTATGTTTAAAGTATTGGAGATTATGAATTTTGGCGGGAATTTTATTAAGTGGATTAAATCAATCTATACACCTCAATTTGCAAAAATAATTGTTAATGGAGTAAACCTTGTGAAATACAAAAAGGTACAAGACAAGGCTGTCCCTTATCTCCGCTCTTGTTCATACTGGTTTTAGAAGTTTTACTTAGAGATATTAGACAAGATGATGGTATTCATGGCATTAGAGTTAAAAAGGAAGTTTACAAATTAAGAGCCTTTGCTGACGACCTAGTTATTACCTTAGAGAATCCATTGGATGGAATTGAATTACTGATGCAGAAATTGAAGGACTATGGGTCGTTAGCAGGGTTCAAAGTCAACTTACGGAAAACAAAAGTTTTGACCAAGAATATGAACTATCATCAACAAGAAAAATTGAGAGAAATTACACGATATTCCTTGGAGAAAAAAGTAAAATACTTGGGAGTTTATTTAACATCGAAGAATGTTAAATTATTTCAAAATAACTATGCCCCACTTTGGATTGATATTAAAAAAGATTTAGATCGTTGGGGAAAACTACAACTATCATTATTGGGGAGAATATCAGCGATTAAAATGAATATATTACCAAGAATTTTATATCTTTTTCAAACAATACCCATATTGACATCAGAGGAACCATTTAAACAGTGGCAGAAAGACATTTCTAAGTTCATTTGGCAAGGGAAAAAACCAAGAATAAAATATAAAGTATTGCAAGATTCAAAAGAGAGAGTTGGTCTAGGACTCCCGAATTTGAAATTATATCATGCAGCTTGTGGTTTGGTATGGCTTAAGGAATGGATTGTTCTGAGAAATGAAAAATTATTAAATCTGGAAGGACATGAATTGAGATTCGGATGGCATGGATATTTGTGGTATGATAAGGCTAAAATTAATGTGGATTTTAAAAATCATTATATTAGAAGATCTTTGTTGAGAATTTGGAATAAATATAAACCAATTTTATGTTACAAGAGACCTTTATGGATTTCTACGCAAGAAGCTTTCTATAGAACAGAAGTAAGAAATAAAGATAAATGGTTGACATATAAGGATCTTATAAAAAAAGAACAAGGACATTATGTGATAAAATCAAAAGAAGAACTTGCTCAAGACGGATATACTTTTCAATGGCTTTCCTATATACAACTTATAGAGCAGGGCTTTCCAAAGTGCTGCCGCTGGCGACACACCGAGCGGCGGCGGCGGCGGCGACACGCATGCGCACGGCGACGGCGCGGGGGGGCGTGCGGCGGCGTGCGTGCATGGTGGCGGCGCGGGGGGGCGTGCGGCGGCGCGCACACACGGCGGCGGCGCGGGAGGGGCATGCGGCGGCGCGGGGGGCGTGCGGCGGAGCGCGCATGCATGGCGGCCTCCGTGCACGTGCGCGCCGCCGCTTCCGGGTGGTGTGGCGACACACCACGCTGTGTGTGGCGACACACTTTTGTGTCGCGACACAGTTTGGAAAGCTCTGTTATAGAGAAATTTAAATTAGACCAAAAAAAATTGGAATTTGAACAAACTAAATCAGAATTTGAAATACAACTATGTGAAAATGATGAACATATAATTGCTAAAATGTATAAATTATTGTTAAAAGGAGAAATGGTGGAGGAACAAGTTAAAGACTGTATGATTCAATGGGCGAAAAATATCGACCACAATATACAACTTCAACAATGGGAAGACATGTGGACTAATGGATTAAAATTTACCTTAAGTTACAACTTAAAAGAAAACTTTTACAAGATGATGTATCGATGGTACATGACCCCACAAAAACTTTCAAAAATGTATGGGAACATTTCCAACCTATGCGGGAAATGTACAAAACAAGAAGGTTCTTTTTACCATATGTGGTGGACATGTAAAATTGCAAAGGAATTTTGGACTGAGATACATTCATTGATGCAAAATATACTACAGATACGAATACCATTTAAACCAGAATTCTTTTTACTTGGAATTTGGGATGTACAAATAGAAAAACATTTTTTTAGAATAATACAATACATGATTACAGCAGCAAGACTTTTATATGCACAAAACTGGAAAAATCAAAGTGTACCAAAAATAATAATAATACAGGGGGCGTGGTGGCTCAGCGGGTAAGACGCCAGGCTTGTCAATCGGAAGATCGCAAGTTCGGAGGTTCGAATCCCTAGCCCCGTGTGATGGAGTGAGCTCCCGCACTCGCCCCAGCTGTTGCCAACCTAGCAATTCGAAAGCATGCAAATGCAAGTAGATGAATAGGTACCACTTCGGTGGGAAGGTAACAGCGTTCTGCGCGTCATGCCAGCCACATGACCATGGAAGCGTCTTCGGACAACGCTGGCTCTTCAGCTAACAAACGGAGATGAGCACCGGCCCCTAGAGTCGGACACGACTGCACAAAATGTGCGGGGGGAACCTTTACCTTTTTTTTTTTTTTACCAAAAATACAGGATTGGATGTTGAAATTATTAGAGATGGCAGAAAACGACAAACTGACTTGCTTATTAAAAGACAATTCAAATCATTACTTTCTTAAAGATTGGAAACCTTTGATGGACTATTTGCAAAAAGCAGGAGGAGTAAAGCTTGCTTGGGGTTTTGATGATTAGATTATATATAAATAGCATATAATAGACAAGAAAAATATATGAATGTTATATGAATAGCCAGCATGTAAGAACAAATTATCTATTTTATTCTTATGACCATAGATGGATCGGAGGTTATCTAATTTCTATGTTTGTCTTTTTCTTTTTCTTTTTTTCTTCTTTTTCTTTACTGCACTTTTCTTTTCTTTTCTTTTTAATTTGTATTTCTATTTCTGTTTCATTTTCAACTTTTAACTTTGTATATTTAAAAATCTAATAAAACTTCAAAAAAAGAAAAGAAAGCTGAACTAACACCATTTTAGAAGGGAAGTTAGTGTTTTGCCTTTATAGAGAAACGAGAGAGTCACGTAGACAGAAAAGGGAGGAATGAGGAGAAACTGTTATACTTCTGGCAAAAGAGATAGATGTACCAATTAGAAAGTAGGAAATTGGGCTATACCTTATTTGGAAAGTTAAAACTTGAGAACTTTTAGACATGTGCAAACTAGTTAACCCTAAAAGGATGTTGCACTCCGGCACACTGCTGACTGCACCAAATGCTCTTGTCTTGTGTACTAAATAAACTTTTGAACTCTGAACTAGAGTGTCTGGCATTTGACTTGAGCAAGGAACAAACCATAGGGAAGAAATTCTTCCAACATTGCCAACACTGATTTTTAAACCTTTCAGAACAAATGAAGTCAGAGTATTAATGATTTGCATTGTGACCTGGTTACCATGCCCAGAACAGTTGAATTCAGCAGGCTAAGGAAAAGTGGCTATCAAATGGGAAATAAAACCATATGTGATACTAGAATCTGTCCAGTGGACAGCCAATGTTCAGCACATCAAAGATTATGAAAAAATTCTTCAGAACATACACCAGCAGCAACTTAGACATCCAGAAGGACATACCAATATCATCTGAATGGGATTCATGTACAAATATGCATCTATCTTCACCTGAGCTGACATTTTAATATGGCTAGAATTACTTGTCAAACCTGCATACTGTAGGAAAGCAAAGTAAGTAAAGGTAAAGGTTCCCCCCCACACATTTGTGCAGTCGTGTCCGACTCTAGGGGCTGGTGCTCATCTCCGCTTGTTAGCCGAAGAGCCAGCGTTGTCCGAAGACGCTTCCACAGTTATGTGGCCACATGACGCGCGCGGAACGCTGTTACCTACCCACCGAAGTGGTACCTATTCATCTACTTGCATTTGCATGCTTTCGAATTGCTAGGTTGGCAAGAGCTGGAGCTAGTGTGGGAGCTCACTCCGTCACGCGGGGCTAGGGATTCGAACCTCCGAACTTGCGACCTTCTGATCAACAAGCCTGGCGTCTTACCTGCTGAGCCACCACGCCCCTTAGGAAAGCAAAGTACATTTCTAAAATTCTATTGGCGTTGCTGCTACTCTCTAGGAAATTGAAAACATAGTTCACATTACCCCTTACCCACAACATGATGCTGGTTATATAAAAACATTTAAGATCCATACAGCATTGAGCCTCATTTCCGCAATTTGTGCATATATGCAGCTTTCCCACATATAGCTTTGAACTCTAAAGCCCACCTCCCTAGAAATCCTCACTGAGCCTGCACATACGATCTCCCACCTTCACCCCCAACAAGCAAATGGTGAAGCAAATGATACTGTTTTATGACATCCCTTTGCCATAAACTGCCAGCCTGCCTATGCTAAAACATTATCTTATGTATGCTTATATTCAGTGTCATTACAGGTAGTCCTCGCTTAACTATCACAATTGGGACCGGAATTTTGGTTGCTAAGCAAAGTGGTCATTAAGCAAATCTGACCCGATTTTATTAGCTTTTTTGCGGCGGCCGTTAAGCAAATCACTGTGGTCATTAAGTAAACCACGCGGGTCCCCATTGATTTTTCTTGCTGGAAGCTGGCTGGGAAGGTAAAAAATGGTGATCACATGACCGCAGGATGCTGCAAATGGTTACCAAATGCCCAAATTGTGATCATGTGACTGCGGAGACGCTGCGATTGTTGTAAGTGCAAGGGCTGGTTGTAAGTTGGGTTTTTGAGCACCGTTGTAAGTCTAAACCATCACTAAACGAATGGTCATTAAGCGAGAACTACCTGTACATGGCTGAGCTGTGATCAGACTAGCTCTTTTGGAGAGAACTGATATAAAAATAAAAAATCAATGGTTCATGTTTACTTGCTTTGCAAATCTGCCCACTCCCCATAAATAAAGGATACAAGAATCACAATAACCTAACAACACATTGTCCATTCTTCAGTACTGTATGATATGATGTCTGCAACTTTTATTGCTGGCAAATGTAGCAGTGGGAAACATTCCTTTATTTATGTATTTTATTTATTGTTCATATTTCCATCACCTCTGAAATATTGTTCATATTTCTACCTTTATTGGTATGGGAAGGGAAAAATGAGCAGGGAATGTTCTCTCCCTTCACTCCTCCAAGCCAGAAAAAAGTCTCAGAGAACAGGTACTGCTTGAGCAAGAACTTTAAGTTTTCCTCCTCCCTCCAAAGCAGAACGGTGCCAAGTGTTGCAGCAAAGCAAATGAAGCACATTTCTTTTGCTTTTCCAAGACATTCCACTGTCTCCACCGCTTTGTCTTAGGCATGGGTGGGGGGGGGGGGGGAGGAATGGGGAACCTTCTTTTACTTCACTTGCCTGGAAGCATTAGTGACAGAGAAAGATGCCCTAGAAATGCAGTTATGCTCCCAAATGTGCGTAGTAGTTTGCCTACTTCATTCCCCCACCTCCTTGCAGTAAAAAGAGGCACAAACATCTCTACCATTGCCTTCACAATACCTACAGCCCTATATGATTTCATTCTTGCACTTATTTCTCCCTCCTCTTTGAGGGTTCAAAATGTTTACAATATCAAAATCTTTTAGCAAAGGTTCCCCTCCCACATTCAAGAGCATACACTTCCCCATTTCTATTCCCTGTGCTTGCAAAGTCTTCTAAAGTTAGACATAAAATCATCTTCAATCCTGCCAGCCTCAAAATGCTGAGAATAGGCAAAGAACATAATGAACCAATCTCTCTTTCAAGCTAACCCACAGGAGAATGCAAAAATCATCATTTAATCAGTGGCAGTGTGATTATAAGGACTGAAAAAAATTGATTTGAGAATGAATTTGAAAGATGAGAGGAGGTACTATGAACCTATGTATTTATTTATTTTTTAATCTGACAATTTTGTGCAAAAATATAGATTTTTCTCTTGGCATACTGGAGGATGCTTCATGACTTCAAGTAACAGAAAACACACTTCTGCCATCTACTGGAGAGCTAACAGGTCCTCAGGCCATAAAAAGTAGTCTGTCAAGTCATGCTTAGCTGCTGACTTACATGGATACATCCATGCAGTTTTCTTGGCATGATATGAAAGTAGTTTTGTTTTCTTCCAAGATGGTTTGGTACTTCCCAATCGAGCTGCTGCAACACTCACTGCTATAATCTGTCATATTGAATCCAGAAAACACAAAAGAAACAATTGATTTGATTATGTGCCCTAAGTCATTTTCAACTCCTAGCAACCACATAGATAGATTTTCTCCAAGATGATCTACCCCTAACCTGTTATTTCAAGTCTCCCAATAGTGCACTCATCACCATTGTAACTGAGTCCACCCACCTTGCTGCTGGTCATCCTCTTCTTCTCTTTCCTTCTACCTTTCCCAGCATTAGAGCCTTTTCCAGAGAACTGGGTCTTCACATACAGTAATGTGTCTGAAGTAGGATAATTTGAGCCTGGTCATTTGTGCCTCAAGTGAAAACTCTGGGTTGATTTGTTCAACGATCCATCAGTTTGTTTTCTTGGCTATCCATGACCTCAGGAGTCTTCAACAACACAGTTCAAAAGCATCAATATTCCTCCTATCCTGCTTCTTTAAAGTCCAACTTCCACTTCCATAGAGTGTCACAGGGAATACCATGGCTTGCATGATTTTGATCTTTGTAGGCATAGACACCTAACAGCATTTGAATATCTTTTCCAAGGCCTTCATGGCTGTTCTACCAAATCATAGTCTGTGGTGTATTTCTTGACTGCTTGTTCCTTTACTGTTATTGGTTGATCCTAAAAGGCAGAAGCTATCCACCACTTTGATATCTTCATTGCCAATGCTAAGGCTGGTTGTTCTTCCTATTGTCATTAGTTTGGTCGTCTTTATATTTAATTTTAGTCCTATTTTTTCACTGTGCTCTTTGACTTTTAGTACTAGGGCTTGCAGATCCTTTGCATTTTCTGCTATCAGGGTAGT
This sequence comes from Charina bottae, assembly GCA_023362775.1. Lineage (NCBI taxonomy): Eukaryota > Metazoa > Chordata > Lepidosauria > Squamata > Charinaidae > Charina > Charina bottae. The sequence continues at coordinate 1,793,614 of JALMGJ010000028.1, read as the reverse complement.
GTCATCAGCATAGCACAGATTATTGATGTTTCTTCCTCCCGTTTTAAAACCACTTTCATCTTCTTCCAATCGTTTCCCTTAATATATATTTCACATATAGGTTAAATAAATAAGGGGAGAATATGCAGCCTTGTCACACTCCTTTGCCAACCTGGAGCCAATCTGTTTCACCTCTGTAGCTTCCTAACCTGTATATAAATTTCTCATGAGGACAATGAGATGTTCTGGGATTCCCATTTTTCTGAGCACTTTCCAGTTTGACATGACTGCCACAATCAAAGCTTTTCTATAATCAATGAAGCACATACTGACTTCTTTTTGCTATTCTTTGGCTTTCTCAGTTATCCAGCATGCATCAGCAATAATGTCTCATGTTCCTTGGCTTTTTCTAAAGGCAGCTTGAACAACTGGCATCTCTTTTTCCATGTAGGGCTCTAATCTGTATTGGATGATCCTGAGCATTATTTTGCTAGCATGTGAAATTGAGAATATTGTACGATAGTTTGTACACTCTGTTAAATCTCCTTTTTTTGGTATTGGAATGTAAATCGATCTCTTCCAATCGGTTGGCCACTGTGTCATTCTCCAGATTTGCTGGCATAGCTTGGTTAGAACCTTGACTGATTCCTCTTCTGTTGCTTGCCATATTTCAGTGGGTATTCCATCAGTTCCTGTAACTTTCCGACTTGGTAATAACTGGACTGCTGTTCTAACTTCATCTTCTATTACTAGAGGTTCTGGTAAATAAAGTCTTTGGTCTAGTGGTTAAGGTGCTGGGCTAGAAACCAGGAGTCTGTGAGTTCTAGTCCTGCCTTAGGCATGAAAGCTGGCTGGGTGACCTTGGGCAAGTCACTCTCAGCCCAACTCACCTCACAGGGTTGTTGTTGTGGGGAAAATAGGAGGAGGAAGGAGTATTAGGTATGTTTGCTGCCTTGAGTTATTTATAAAAATAATAAAGGCGGGATAAAAATTAAATAAATAAAATAAAAATAAAGAATATCTTCTAAGGTATCTTGGATGTTGACATCTCTACTATATACTGTATACTGTATTTCAGAATAGTCCTCCCATCTTCCTTTAATCTCCTTTGAATCAGTTACTATCTGTCCATTGGCATCCTGTAGCATTCCAATTCTAGGTTGGAACCTCCTTCTGAGTTCCGAGATCTTTTGAAAGACTTTCCTTGTTTTTCCATGTCTGTTTCCATCTTCAATGTCTTTACAGATGTTGTTGTAATACTGTTTCTTGTCTCTTTTAACAGCTTTGTCTTTCTTGGCTTTGACTTCTCTTGTCTTCTTGACAATTTCCATGGTTTGTTCTGACATCCAGTTTGCTTTCTTCTTTTTCTTCATTTTTGGCGATCTCTTTTCACATTCATCCTTAACAACTTATTTAAATTTATTCCATAATTCCTCTGGTTCTCTATCAATGAGGTTCAGGACTTCAAAGCAATTCCTGATGTTCTCCTTGAAAATGGTAGATATATGTTCAAGATCCTATCATGGAAACTGACTGGCTTTCTTCTTCTTCAGCTTAACTTGGAGCTTGCGCATGAGCAGTTTGTGGTCTATTCCACAGTCCACACCTGGAGGCAAATAAATATTTTATCCCCATTTTAATTTTCTCAAAATTCATCCCAATGATCAAGTTAATCTTATTTTATTAGTGCTCAGGGTGGGATGCAAGTTAGGGAATCTTAAGCTTCTCTCCCCAATTTTATCCTAATCATTGCCTATTATATTTCTAGTTCTGTGGCTATGAAAAACATCACAAAATATGTTCTCAAATACTTTCTTACTTTCCAGTAACCAACTGATCTAGATAATCTATATAAATTATTATGATAATGCAAAATTAGTTATTTTGAATTATTATGAATATTATTATCTCACAATTTTTATTGTGCCATTTCTCTTATTTTGAGTAACATTTCATTGATTTGTATACGTTTTCATGTACAGAATGCTGATTAGAGCATTTTTAACACAAACACATTTTTGTGTACAAATAAATACTGGAAACAAATAGCAAAGATAGGGAATAAAAAAAACCTGTTAAGCACAATGATGAAATGAAAATTACATCCCAGCAAAACGTTTATACTGCAGTTTAATAAATAAAGTTCAGAACAGTAGTATTACAAGTTTATACATTTAATTATAAAATAGAAAACAATATTACAGTAGGTCACACTCGAGCCAAAGCTATACATTTTAAATATCACTGATTTTGTTTTCGAAGATGAAGCTATGTTTAATTTGTCAGCTGACTCACCACCATTCTTAGGTCTCTTACAGAAAATAAAATGCGTTTCTGTTTCTGTATCTGTGGCTAGACTACGCACACCCCCAACCTCCCTCCATGCTGGGTGTTCTGTATGCTTATGCTTCTCACCCAATTTGAGCACAATATGCATGCGCCCCCCCCCCCCCGACCCCCACATCTATGGAATATGTGAACAGCGTGGAGCAATTGCTCCACGGACTGTTGCCTAGGTGTTGGAGAGAACCTAGGAGTTGGAGAGAATCGACCTGCGGCGTTGAGCTCCTCTATAGGATAGTTCAATCTCAGTCAAATTCTAATTGGTTCGTCAGCTTGATCGGGCGCACGCGCACTCTCTTTTGTTTTGAGCGGCGGTAGAGTTCCGTCGCGCCGTTAGTTTTGATTTTTCTGCTACGCTGAGTTAGAGTTTATAATGTATGGAGTACATTCGAACTATTTGAAAACAACGGCTGCGGTCGGAGTGTTGCTGACTGAGGAAGATGTTCGAGAGAGAGTCAGCCTGAGGCGCCAAAATCTCGGTGATCATCCAGCTATTGGGTGTGGGAAGTGGGAAGGTGGCTGAGAGAGAAGTGGATCTTTCAAAACATATTTTGCCGCCGTAATGCCTCGTATTTGGAAAAGATAACGAAAAGCGGCAAAAGACGGGCATTAAGAGGAAATACTGGACCGAATACAGTTCTGTATTGTTTCACAGATCGCTTCCTAATAGTGGGCAGAATGATGTTTGAAGAGAATGGCTCTTCCTTAGTATTTCTTTGAGAATTAGAGGAATTGGGCTCATTTACATATGAATCAATTGGCCTGGAGCAGATGTTATAATATTTTAGGTGTATTGGAAAATAAGGATCCAAGAAAATTACAAAGCATTTCTGTCTGGGAAGATTTTAAAATAGTATATGTATATGTAATGTGTTGTAAGGCTTCACAACTACTGCAAACTGCATGCTGTTAGGTGAGTGCCACTACAACCAGTAGTGTCCATATGGATTTATTTTGACATCCATATGATGTCAAAATCATGATGTTATCACACAAAGAATGCAATTTATTACTTGTGTCACATCTGACATAAGTACCTAAATTGAGTAATTGGCATTATGATTCCCCTGTTATCATCCTCCCTCTCCCCATGTGTGGCTGCAGCTTCCAGGTACAATTCAAGGTGCTAGTTATAAAGTCTATATGGCTTAGGTTTAATCCAGACTACTAATAGAACTGTTTTCAGAGAGAATCTACCCGTCAATTTCAATCAGCCCAGGAGAGGACAATTTCTTGGTTCCTTCCATTTGTCAAGTTAGGGGTGGGTGGAATCAGAAACAAGACTTTTCCCTGATAGCCACAGTCTTGTAGAACATACAAGTAGTCCTTGCTTACCGATCACTTGTTCAGTGACCATTCGAAGTTACGATGGCGCTGAAAAAGGAGACTTATGACCAGTCCTTGAAGTTGTGGCTGTTGCAGTGTCCCCACGGTCACGTGATTGCAATTTGGGTGCTTGGCAACAGTGCATGTTTATGACAATTGCAGTGTCCTGCAGTCACATGATCACCATTTGCAACCTTCATAGCCAGCTTCCGACAAGCAAAGTCAATGGGGAAGCTGGCAGGAAGTCGCAAGTCGCAGTCACATGATGTGCTTAATGACCCACAGTGATTCGTGTAGCAACTTCAGCCAGCACTGACATCGTAAGTCGGCACTGTCATGTGGTATTTCACTTAATGACTGCACCGCTTAGGACAGTGTTGCCAGTCCCAAATGTGGTCAGTATGTGAGGACTATCTGTACTCTGCTCTGATATGCATAAGGGCCTCATATGTCTATCTTTATGTAAATCCACAAAAACCTGGCTTTTTAGTACAATGTTTGGGGCCTGAGATTTTGCAGTGTGGGCTGATTCAACTCTTAGAAGGTTGTGTTATTTTATTTTTTATCTTGTTAGCCGCCTAAAGTCTCTGAACCCAGGAGGGATATAAGTTTTAGTAAATAAATGTATTTATTATTTATTTCATTAAATTTATTATGGCTGCCTGCTCCAAAAGACTTTGGGTGGCTTACAATATCCAAACACACGATTAAAGCAGTTAAAAGCATAAAACATGGCAGCCTGGACAAGAAAGAACTGTAACAATAAAAACATAACAGGGACTCCACAGTCACATTAACCCCAGGCCTGGGAACACAGCCAGGTCTTAAGGGCCTTCTGGAACTCCAGGGTACCATACATATCTCAGGGGGATGCTGTTCCAGAGGGCAGGGGCAGCACAGATAAGGTATACTTCCTTGATCCCACAAGATGACAACATTTAATTGAGGGGACCTGGAGCGTACCCACTCTGCCTGAACGTACCAGGCAGGTAGAAACTATTGGAGGTCCCTCAGATAACGAAGCCCTATACCATAAATATAGCTAATCATCTTAATTTCAGGAAAGCATTTGACAAATCATTTGAAAGCCTTTGACTATACATTTGACAAAGTATTTAGTGACCTTCTGATTAGATATATGGGCTGGATGACAAAATGTCTACATAGTTGGTTCAAAAATCATATTTAAAGAAAATACTGTTCTTCATCACAATTTTTTTTATTATTAGCTTTATTTCTCACCTTTATTTTGTATAACTCCAGGCAGCATACATGATGTTCCCGCCTCCTATTTTGCCCACAGCAACAACCCTGTGAGGTGGGTTAGGCTGAGAGAGTGATTGGGCCAAAGTCACCCAGCTGGCTTTCATGCCTAAGGGAGGACACAAACTCACAGTCTCCTTATCAGCACCTTATCCACTGCACCAAGTGGAATGCGAGAAGGTTTAGTCTTGGGCTATTTACTTCTCAACATGTTTGTTAATGACCTGGATGAATTCTTGAAGGGCAGGCTTAACAGATTTGTAGATGATGCAGTATTGGAGGAGGAGGCTAATGCTGTAGAAGGTGTTAGTAAAATGCAAAACTATCTTGATAGGTTGGATAATTTGGCTGAAAAAAATTAAATTTAATAGAGACAAATCAGTTGGCAGGGTAATATGGTTGTAAAAAAGCCAAGTGGAATTTTAGCTGCATCAAGACAATCATAGTTTTCTAGCTGCAAAAACAATTAAATTTTATTCTGCATTGGTCAGGTCCTGTCTTTATTGTATCCAGTTCTGGACACCAGGTTCACAGAAAAGTGCAGTGAGGATGACTAGGGAATTAATAACTAAATAACTATTACCAGAAGAGAGATCAAAATAACTAAAATGTTTAGATCTGAAAAGAGAAGACTGGTTAGGGCAGAGCTTTCCAAACTGTGTGTCGGGACACGTTAGTGTGTCGGCTGCAGTGTCTGGGTGTGTCGGGGCTGCTGCTGCCTCCGAGCCCTGCCAGGATTCCGCACAGGTCCTAGGGCCTGCCTTGTGCTGTGCTGCCTCCAAACCTGCTGTGATTCCACGCAGGTCCTAGTGCCTGCTTTGTGCCCTGCTGTAAGAGTGTGTCATGAAATGATGCATGTCTAAAAAGTGTGTCACCAACAGGAAAAGTTTGGAAAGCTCTGGGTTAGGGAGATATGATACCTCAAATACCTGAAATGATGCCTCACAGAAGAAGAGTAAGATGTATTTCAGTTGTTCCAGAAGACAGTAGAAGGAATAATGGATTTCAGGTAAGGAAAGGCAGAATTTGATTGAATGTTATAGAAAAAAGTTACTAGTCATTAGATCAGTTTCCAGTGGAACCAATTATCCAAGGAGGTGATGGGCTTCTCTTCAGTGGATATGTTCAAGCAGAGGGTAGATAGTCATTTAACTGGAATGTGTACTAAGAAGTTGGAACTGATGGCCAAAATGGTGCCTTACAATTCTTTGATTTTTTAAATTTTCCCACTGCTGTACATGTCTGATTTTTTTCCTCCTTGTTACAAGTGCTGTCAAAGTGAACTCATTATATTAAATTCCCAACAATATTTTCATTCTAGCTGATGTCCGATCACTGTCTCTTCCTGGAACTTATGAAAAGATCACTCATTTAGGAAACTCCCTGAAAAAATTTGTTTGTCTGAAGTCTCTTGACCTCTCACGCAATGCACTGACTACGCTGGAGGTAAAATTTCTTTTGGAGTTTGAATGTTTTCCATTGTACATCTGCTGATTTTATTTTATGAATTTATTAAATGCATCTGTTTACCACCTAACAATTGAAATGGTCTTGGCAGTTCACAAAATACAATTTCAGGCCATGAAAATATCCTAATGTAATAAAGCACACATACAGAGTAGGTGCAGAATAAAACTATACTGAAACGAATGGAAAAGGGACTATTGAGACAAATGTTTAAAATGTGGGAAATAGGTGTTCCCTATGTGTTAAAAAAAAATGTGTTAAAAAAAGGGGCGTGGTGGCTCAGCGGGTAAGACGCCAGGCTTGTTGATCGGAAGATTGCAAGTTCGGAGGTTCGAATCCCTAGCCCTGCGTGCAGAGTGAGCTCCTGCACTAGCTCCAGCTCTTGCCAACCTAGCAATTCGAAAGCATGCAAATGCAAGTAGATGAATAGGTACCACTTCGGTGGGCAGGTAACAGCGTTCCGCGTGCATCATGCCGGCCACATGACCGTGGAAGCGTCTTCGGACAACGCTGGCTCTTCGGCTAACAAACGGAGATGAGCACCGGCCCCTAGAGTCGGACACGACTGCACAAATGTGCGGGGGGTACCTTTACCTTTACCTTTATGTGTTAAAAAGTGTATAACTTATGGTTCAGGTGAGCAATTTTTCTCAGTTAATAAATGAACAAGTGTAATGTTTTTGACTCATTTGTTTAATTGGATACCTGTGTGGATAAATATGACCTAAAATGTGTATCACATTTTAGGTCATATTTATAAAGAAGTATTGAAAATTCAAAAGGGTTCACAAACTTTTAAGCATCATTGTAAATTGATCCATCACCTAGCAACCTACAGGTAGTCCTTGCTTAATGACTGGTCGCTTAACGACCGCTCAGAGTTACGTCAACCTTGGAAAGGGTGCTTTACGGCTTGTAAAGCACTTCCGGCCACCCACCTGCGGTCACGTGACTACATTTTGGCCACTTGGCAACAGGCTCGCATTTATGACTGGTTGCCAAGCGCCCTGCAATCATGTGATCGCCATTTGCAATCTTTTCTGCCAGCTTCCCCAGAAAGTCAATGGGGAAGCCAGCAGGAAAGGTTGCAAGCGGAGGGGATGGAACTCTTTGGAGCTCCTAGGAGGGGGTGGGGCTGGCTTCACACTGTGAAGAAGGGGGGAAAACGTCTGCGCGAAGCTCTCTTTGAAGCACTTGGGAGGGGGCGGGGCTGGCTTTGCGCTGCAAAGAAGGGGGAAAAAGGCTGCTTTTGGCTCCTTTTCCCTTCTTCACAGTGCAAAGGAGCTCCTAGGATCGGGCAGGGCCTGAGCAGAGGCGCAGCGTGGTAAGGTAAGGAGCACGGGGAGCCTGGAGGGCGGGGTCAGATATTGTTCAAGATTCCTGCTCCGTGCAAGCAGGCACAAAGGATTTAGCTAAATCCTTTGTGCCTGCTTGCTCGGAACAGGAATCTTTTGGCAGGGAGCTCTTCAAACAGCCCCCAGAGAGGAGAGGGAGCCAAGATCCAAGCAGGATTCTCAGCCCCTGAGTGGAGAGACATGCACGCATGGCCTGCGCCGGGCCTCCCAGGGTCTTCCCCACCCCTGAGGCACCCCATTCTCCTTACCTGGGACTCTGTCTGCTTAACGACCCACAAGATTGCTTAACGACCGCAGTTGGGAGTGCTGATATTGCCATCGTTGAGCGAAGCAGTCATGTGCTGTCACGTGCCGTCTTGCTTAACAATAGCTTTGCTCAATGACTGAGATTCCAGTCCCAATTGCGGTCATTAATTGAGGACTACCTGTACTTACCTGAAATATCTGACAAGGGTGAGATACTGAGGAAGAAGCATTATTCCAGTTCTGATCTGAGATATCCTTCTTACAGAGGCATCCACTATGTGTATATGTGGGTGGTGGTGGGATGCCAAGGGGAGCAAATGACATGTAAATTTTGCCCCTTTTGCATATGTATTGTAACATCACACATGTATGAAAAGGAGGAGCTTACCGCACACTGCTGTTTCAGTCGTTTTGACAAAAGCACTGGTTACTGAGAAAGATTCATATTTAAAATCTTTTTCTGTAAACAGGGCCTGCAACATCTCACATACTTAGAAAAGCTCAATCTCTACTTCAATCATATATCCTCCTTATCAGAAGTATTACGGCTCCACAGTTTAACTACACTCCAAGATGTGGATCTCCGACTGAATCCTGTTGTTAAAAATGAATCAGATTATCGCCTTTTTGTTGTACATATGCTTCCTAATCTCAGACGGTTAGGTAAGTAGGCTTGCTGTGTAAATTGTACTGATAGTCAGGTGGCCAGATTATTGAACCTGAAATTTTAACAATTTATCCAGAGTTTGGGTGATTCCAGCACATATGATTTATTTGCCAGTTGCAAGTGGCTAGACAGCTATAGAGATGTTCCCATTTGTTCTTCTGGTGTTTGCAAGTAATAGGGCGTAAAATACATAATTCTACCTAGTTGTTGGTGGAGATTGGGGCAGAGGAAGAATAGACTTAGGATCCATTGGCCTGAACACTCACAATCCACCATTGGCATACACCATCTCTTTATGGGATTTTCTGAAGTAGAGATTTTTTGATCTTGGAAAAAGCCAACTTTCAAGGCCATTGGAGAGTAGCGGGTCTGTTTTTTTCAAGATTGGAGTCCTGTCTCTAAAATAAGACAGAAGAACTAAATATTCCATGGCTTTAGAATGCTGCAGATTGTGCTCCTAGATATGTTAGTCAAAATGAAATAGGAGACATAGGTTTCTGAGGATATAAATGTTGGCCTCCAGTAGAAAGCTGTGCACCTTTTCGTTGCGGGCCGATAAGTGATGACCTATATAAAGCCCTGAAGAAAAAAACTGTCAAGGAATATATCTAGTTAGCTCAAAAGAGACACATTAATCCTAGGGCAGGCAGGGTCAAGAATGACTGCTGCTCACATCAAATAGGTGACAAAATTAGTAACATACTTTAACATGAAAAATAAAAAATACTTTTCACAAATTCTGTATCTTTTACCCACTTATTTGGTGTGAGGTTCTGTAAAAGCTTCATGTGCTTAGAAAATCATAGAATGTAAGGATTGACAGTAACTTTAGCCCACCCACTATCCTGTGTAGGATCCTTGACAGATGACATCCAGCTCTGTTTACTGTAAATACTTTGAGGGAAATACTTCGAGGGAAATACTTTGCACCAACTTCCAAAAGAGCCTGTTCCATTCTTGAACAGCTCTTGCTCTTAGAAAATCCTTCCTGTTCAACCAAGACCTGTTTCCTTTTCATTTAAACCCATTATGCTTTGCCATGAGTTCTGAAAGAACTCTGAACAAGTCTACCCTTTGTTCTACATCAATGTTTCTTAACCTTGGCAATTTTAAAATGTGTGGACTTAAACTCCCAGAATTCCCCAGCCAGCATAAATTCTGGGAGTTGAAGTCCACACATCTTAAAGTTGCCAAGGATGAGAAACACTGTTCTACATCACAGTTCTTCAGATACTTGAAAACAGCTATCGTGTCTCTTTGTGGTCTTCTCTTCTCTAAGCTAACATACGCAACCTTGAACTGTTCCTCATTCCAATATACTGGACAGAGAGTAATGATCAAGTTGCAGGAAGGTAGATTCCTGTTGAATATTGGGAAAAACATTCTAATGGTAAGAGCTGTTTGTGTGGAACCAGTTACCTAGACCAACCCCACTGAAGTGATGGATGTATTTATGTAAACTACCCCATGAATAAAACTAATGATTTCATTGGTGTTAGGACTGGACAAGAAATAAATACACCACTTTTAATAATTAAATTTTAAACTATATATCACATAGGTTCTCAAACTTTGCAGCTACAGCACATACCCACTATGGGCTACTGCAGGCAAAATGACTGTTTGTGCGTATTTGTGTGTGTGTGGAGAGAGAGTATACAGTATGTGTGTGTATATACATTATGATGTATCATCCCTCCCCCGAATCAGTCTTTTTTTTCCCCATAAATTTTATTGAATTTTAAAATACATATTAAAAGTTAATAAAAAAAGAAATAGAAATAGAAATACAAAGTAAGAAAAAAGGAAAGAAAAAGTGAAGTCAAAAAATAACAAACAAAGAAAATATAGAAAATAGATGTCCTCCAATTTATCCTTGAACTTTAAATACAATAATTAACTTTAAATGTTAGTCCTTCATACAATACACAGGAACTTTTCTTTGTCATATACCCTATGATTTCTATAATCCAATCTTCTGTTCTTCATATAGGTTTCACCTTTCTTGATATCTTCCAACAATCCATCTCTGGTTTCTACTCCTTGGAATAGTAATCAAATGTTCATTGCTGCATCAGTTCGATGTTTTTCATTTGCTCTTTCCATTTTTACATCTATATTTATATCTTCAATAAAATCCAATTAGTATAACAAATAAAGGCCTTATTTACTTCTAATAAAATACAATATATTCTGTTCATATTATGACTATATATTCCACTAATACATAACCTAACATATTACATAACATAATACATAATATAGCAATTCTTATAATTCTTATAATATTCATACATACATATTCATATATAATATTGTAAAAATATGTCATCCTATAATAACATTAATTCTAATTCTAATTCCACCTCATCATCCCATTATCTTCTTATATATATATATCTCCAAAAAGGAAAAGCCATAACATCAACCTCCATTTATATTTATAATCCTATATATCAACCATCCATCTTCAATTTCCACTCCTTGGGACAATGTCCATCTAAACTGAATACAAAACCTAACATAACATATAACCTAATACATAATATACCAATTCTTATAATAATCATACAACATATTCATACATAATATCATCCTGTAATAACCTTCATTCTAATTCCATCTCATCATCTCATTATCTTCTCATAAATGTATCTCCAGAAAGAGTAATCTATAATATCAACTTATATTTATATTTATAATCTTATATCTTACACTTAGAATATCACATTTTTATGCATCCATACAGTTTCTCATATCAGCTCTCACTCTGTGTACAATCCAGATCCGCGTTTTCATTAACCTTGTGTCCCATATCATCATCAGTAAATCTCCTGTTTAGGTTATGCCAAGATCACAATATGCAACTTGTTTTATTCTGTAACTCATGTGGGATGTCAAAATGTTTATTTTACCATGTCTATCAATTTGCATGTTAAGATCTTCCTGTCTCAGCTGCCACAATGTGTTTATGCCCAAACGTTTAATAGACCACTTCCTGTAAAATATCATAATCTTCTGTACCAATATATTCAAAATCCTCTTTCCCTGTTTCTCTACTGGTTCGAGAGATCTTCCCTCTGTTTCTAAATCTGTCCCTTGTGTCTTTTGTTCCTGAGCCACCAAAACTATAAATATACGTTCTATTGATTTCTGAATTTGCAAAAAAGCTTCGCTAATTTCTTTCTTAAAATCCTGAAGTGCTGTAAAAAATGCCATTCTCACCTACACCCCCTTTTCAGGCTGCCGTGATTAACTGTTGTAGTCAAAACAAGAACTTTCCCAGGGAACAGGGAACAGCTGATCTGTTGTTATCAGCGATGTCTGTTTCTTTAAGTGAGAAAAACTTTTAAAATAAAAGATGAAAAATTCCACAGAGCAGTGTTTCAAACAGTTTGTAAAAGGAAAAATAAAAGTAAAAATAAATTCCAAGTAAGACAAAGTCCGTTCTAAAAAAAAGTAGAAAAATAAGAAGGAAAAGAGGCACACATTCTCTCTACTTTATTCTTCAGGCTGCAAGCTGCTTAACCCAAACAAACAGTTTCTCAGAAGTCAATTAGTTTGTCGAATGAAAAGTTACCAACAAAATCTCTTAAGTCCCAATTTCTCTGATACAAAAGAAAGGTAAAAAAAATACAAACTTGTTCATTATGTTGCAAAAATAAAATCTATCAAACTTCCACCAAAATTAATTATAGCAAAGAAAACACAGAATTAGCCAACATTTTAAGCAAAGTCCAAAGATAAATTTTAGATAATAAAAAGGTTCTAATCTAAAGGAAAAAACTAATATAAAGTGATCTAAAAGCTGGCTGCCGCTCTTGTGTCTCCCAAGAGACTTACGTTCCCTGCAGAGCTAGGATCCTCCTTCGGCCATTCCACTGCATTCACCCCCGCTCTTCTCTGTGGTGGAAACTACAAAGAAAAACAGGAGTGGGCAATTCCAATGGCTCTGTGAGCAATCTTCTGGTCCCCCCCTCTTCAGGGGGAAGCTTCAGTGGTCTTACAAATTCTGTAGACCCCTGCAAACAAGGTAAAGTCAGCCAGGTCTCAGAGCTCTGAGAAACTCTGACTTATCGAGCTGCCAGCCAGGCTTGGAGTCTCCCCCGAATCAGTCTCGATTACTCCGGCTTTCTGGACTTGTTTTCTTAAATGTGAACAGAAACTGGCTTTTTAGATCACAGAATGAGAATTGGCTTATTGTGATAATAAATAAAACTTATATTTCTTAATGATAAAATCTTGCTCCAGTCATATATGGGTACTTCATTTCCTTTTGTATATGACATACATAAAAGGAAAAAGAAACAAAGTGTTCTGTATTGTTCATTCTGGGCTGAAAAGGAAAAAGGTGAAGTGAGACTAAGCAAGAATTTTAATTTATTTATGGAATTTATATACTGCTTCATTCTAGTTGGACTTTATTAATAAAATGTACAAATGCATGTTTCTGGTAGTTATAGCTAATCACTGAGCCACTGGTAGCACTTAGTGCCACTTTTCTAATACTTCATTAAAGCATAGCTGACCCATACCTTAGAATCCTATGTTACAGCCTGCCTTCAATTTTCAAGCTTATATTATTTGAAGGTCGAAGGGGAAAATTCCCTGCAACCCAATTTGCAACACACAATCTGCTTGAGCCAAGTTTATTTGAACAGCACTGGGGACAGACCACGAGGTTCTGCCCACTTAAGGAGGATACAAACAACCTTTATATGGTTGTATAAAAAATGCTGACTAGTAATGATGTCAAATGCCAATCATCTTATTTTTGATAAGATGGGTTAGATTTTCTGCTTAAAGTGAGATAAGAATAATAATAAAGCGGAGGCTGGCATGAGTCAGTTTTTGTGGTTAGTTACTTCCTGGTTCCCGTTACAAGTGCTGATTTAAGATAACTCATAAGCCAGCATCTGCAAATGCCTAAGCCATAGCTTTCCAAACTGTGTGTCGCGACACTTTAGTGTGTCGCAACACACAGTTTAGTGTGTCACAACGCGGGTGCGGGGGCGCGCGTGGCGGTGTGCATGGTGGGGGCGGCTGCCACGCACCCCCCTGCACCACCACGCGTGCTACCGCGCCACCGCCTCTGCCACCATTGGTGTATCACCAACGGCGGCAGTTTGGAAAGCACTGGCCTAAGCAAACTATTAAGGAGGCTTATTTATGTTCAGAGCCACTGGTAGTTTGGCACTAAGTGCTACCAGTTTGGAAGTCTTGGTTCAGGTATTTGTTTTGCTCCTTCAAGGTACCTTTATTGTTTATGCATATTTTTTAAAATTTTCACATTTTATTATTTGTGTTTCGGAATGCATATTCTAGTATTAAATTGCCAGTTTGGATTTATATATTAAGTTTTCAAAATATCTGTATAAGTTATTGTCATATTGGATTTTTTTTTTAGATGATTGCCCTGTGAGAGAAAGTGAGCGAAAAGCATCTCTTTTGCATTTTACCTCAGATCACGCTTATAAATTCAAGAAAGCTTCAATTTTAGAAAAAGGAATTGAGCCTGCCAGGTACAAAAAAAAAATAAGAGTGAAGAAATTACACTTATACAGTTTTAAAAATGTTGGAGATCGCTGACTGAAATTCAAGTGGAATTCAAGCCATTGCAATGGGAGTTTGCTTTCTGCTTTTGTTTCCCCTGCCATGTTGCCTGAAAAACCACTTGCAAAACCTAGATAACCTTTTGGACTGAGATTTGAAAATAGTATGATAAAATTTGAATTTATATAAAACAAAATCCAAATAAAAAAGTGGAGCTTCTGGTACTGGCTCTTCTGACTGCATATTTGGGCTGCACTAGATGCAAATCTAAAGCTTTGGGTCTTGATCCTAAACTTTTAATAATTTGTCAGTTTGAAAATTTAGACCACATGCATAGGATTTGCTTTAAATTAAAATTGCTCCCAGGCATTTAGTCCTCCATAGAGACCAAGGATATATGGCAGGAAGACAGCAGGTCTGCTTCTATTCCACAAGTAGAGTGGTTGCAAGCTTTGAAGGAAAAATACTCAAATACTCATATGGCTAGGCCATATAAGATTCGGGAATAGCAGGGAATATAGGCAGCCTCAGAATAAGAAAGTAGTTTGCATCATATTTAGTCATTGGAAAGTGGAAAAAAAGAGATTAAATTTATTCAGGATGCCCCTGAATAAAGCCCCCCCTTGGAGAGTAGGCAGTGAAGAAATAAAAACTTGTTTTTATTTTTCTTTGGTGCTAAAGGCCCATCATGTTATGTATATAATATATATACTGTAGTACAGGGCTTTCCAAAGTTTTCCCGCGGCAACACACCAACCGCCGTTGGTGTGTCGCCGCGGGAAAACCCGGAAGTGCTGCGGTTGCGGCAGCGCGCAAAAACCCGGAAGCGCTGCTGCCGCTTTCAGTTTTTGCGTGCCGCCGTTGGTGTGTCGCCGCGGGAAAACCCGGAAGCGCTGCTGATGATCAGCGCTTCCGGGTTGTGTGGCGACACACCAGACTATGTGTGGCGACACACTTTTGTGTCGCGACACACAGTTTGGAAAGCTCTGCTGTAGTACATAAACATAATACATGGATATTTTCTACAGATGGGGCAAAGTACATCAAATAACTTAAGCAAAAATAGTTGAAGGCCTAGAGGCCATTTGTCTTGAGGGCTTATGAAATTAGTGATAGCCAACATAGTTATAGGAATAAGCTGAAAAATAGGATCAGATTGGATACCCCAAGTACTCCTCTTAATGGCTAGGGTACAGAGGTCCAGGACAAATTCACAGAAAACTTGATTCGGTCTTTCAGAACTTTTAATTACACTCACAGAGTAGAGAGAGCCTATATCCATGAATCAAGCCACCCTGCATATTAAATTACAACAGGCATAATTTAAAAATTACTTACATGAGGAGGAGAATCCTGATATTATAAAAGGTGTCTGCAGGGTGGAAAAATAAATTTATAGATCAACAATTTTCTACCTTTCTACAGTGTTAGTATGGCAGAGCAGAGAGATTGGAAAGGAAGGGATTAGAAGAGAGTAAGCAGGCACACAATCGGGAATGCACTGGCTCTTTGCTGAGCACGCTTGTGGTTGCCAGCGTCAGCGCATTGCTTTCAATGTGTATTCCCCATTGTGTGCCTGCTTACTCTCCTCTAATCCCTTCCTCTCCAATGAATGTAAATACAAACATTAATTTCCTTCTTGTTAATTATCCAGCATCAGGGTGAGCATTCCAAGGGGCAGGGGAGTGGTTAGGAGGCAAAGAAAAGCCGAAGGTGTGAAACTGATCTTAGTCTTGTCCGTTTTGAGCTGGAAAGCACAGTTGCAGTAACGTGATTTATTACTTAGCGACCGCTTCACTTAGCGATGGAGTTGCCAGTGCCAATTTTGGTTACTAAATGAGGACTACCTATATTTATATATTTGTTCACTCCAGTAAGTCCTATAACTGAAAAAAGGCTGGAACAGAGTCTGGAAGTGGTAGCCAAATTTGATTGCTCCTCTATTATACAATGCATTGAATCATTGGCATTGTGATAAGTGATGTAAAAATATAATCTATGACACATATTCCTTGTGGTTTAGAGAGGTAAAAAAAACAAACCCTAATTCTATCTTGCTTACTTTTGCAGCTCACATAGACTAAATTTGCATAGATATATTATTAATTCTAGTTTCCTTACATTTAGAACCAGGTCATTTGAGTCATGTCCACATGAGAAAATCTCCTCTATAATAGTATCCCCTCCCCACAGGAAGCTCTATATCAGGGGTGCGGAACCTTTTTTCTGCCAAGGGCCATTTTGATATTTATAACATAATTTGAGGGCCAGGGGGTGGGGTTTGCGGGTGGGAGCCAATCGCGTGGAAGGGGGTGGGGTTTGCAGGCAGGAGTCAATCGCACAGAAGGGGCGGGGTTTGCGGGCAGGAGCCAATCGCGCTGAAGGGGGCGGGGTTTGCGGGCGGAAGCCAATTGCGCGCACTGGGGGGGTTTGTGGGCGGGAGCTTCGAAAACAATTTTGGGTGAAAAAATGTAGCTGCAGCTCTCCTCCCCACCGCACCTCACCCCACCCGCCACCAGCGGTGTATAATCTCCGAGTTAATTGCTCGGAGACAAGCCTTCTTCCCTGATCTTCTCCGCCTGTCCTTCGCTCCCTTACAGCGCCTTGGAGACAATGAGCCTCCCACAATCCACCCCTTTCCTGATTGCAACCAGGGATCTTCTTCCCCGCCCCCTCGGCCGGCTCCTCTATGCCTGCAAGGCAAGGCGGATCAGGCGCAAGGTGGCTTTAGCTCGCCGCTGCTGCCTCACGGTCGCCGATGCTAATGCAACCGCCGCCGTGCCAGCCACGCCTGCCGCAGCCACGCCTGCCCCTGCCACACCCCCGCTGCGCCCGCCACCACGGGCCAGACCAATTGCTTTCGCGGGCTTTATATGGCCCGCAGGCCGGACGTTGCCCACCCCTGCTCTATATCAATCCCAGTTCAAGCATTTTGGTTGCTGCACATTATTAAATCTATTAAATTTGCCCTGTTGTTTATTCATTCAGTTGCTTCCAACTCTTTGTGACTTCATGGACCAGCCCACGCCAGAGCTTCCTGTCGGCCGTCACCACCCCTAGCTCCCCCAAGGTCGAGTCCATCACCTCCAAAATATCATCCATCCATCTTGCCCTTGGTCAGCCCCTCTTCCTTTTGCCTTCCACTTTCCCTAGCACCAGCATCTTCTCCAGGGTATCCTGTCTTCTCATTATGTGGCCAAAGTACTTCAGTTTTGCCTTTAATATCATTCCCTCAAGTGAGCAGTCTGGCTTTATTTCCTGGAGTGGTGTGCTATGGTCCATGAGGTCACGAAGAGTCGGACACGACTAAACCACTGAACAACAACAAAAATGGACTGGTTTGATCTTCTTGCAGTCCAAGGCACTCTCAGAATTTTCCTCCAACACCACAGTTCAAAAGCATCTATCTTCCTTCGCTCAGCCTTCCTTATGGTGCAGTTCTCGCAACCATAGGTTACTACGGGGAATACCATTGCTTTAACTATGTGGACTAAAACAACAGCATTAGCCCTCTGTTACTCGGCCGGCGAATATGCTTGCCCAGTTTGGTACAAATCAGCACATGCTGGCCAAGTAGATATTGCTCTGAATGAAACCAGTAGAACTATTATCGGATGTTTCAGACCTACCTC
The DNA here is from genome assembly GCA_023362775.1 of Charina bottae. NCBI lineage: Eukaryota > Metazoa > Chordata > Lepidosauria > Squamata > Charinaidae > Charina > Charina bottae. The sequence goes on along the minus strand of JALMGJ010000028.1, from coordinate 1,775,783 downwards.
TCTAGATAAGATCTACCATCTAGCCGGTATTGCCCCACCTGCTGTTCGTAGAGAAGCAGCAGCATATAAAGAGAGGCCTTAAATCATCAATATCCAAACAACACCCTCTTTACAACCAGCCCCTCAGACATTAAAATCCAGGAAAAGTTTTCTTAGGTCGAAGGAAGATTTTGATGAATTTAAAAGTAGAGTGGACCTATGGAAAGCTACAAAGAAACAACATTGGATGGAACAAGCAGAGGAGCTGGCACCTGGTTTTGGTGAAAGCTGGGAAGTTTGTAAATCGTTGAATAGACTGCGCACGGGTATAAGAACCTACCTACCTACCTCACAATTTTATCCCAGTTTGGAAAAAAAAATAAAGAGATGAAATGCTGGACTAAAAGACATTTGAATATTTTAGGCTGAATAATGGCAATTAAAATGAAGGTCCTTTCAAAATGTTTGTTTTAAAATTCCAATCTTTCCTGTTGGAAATTCCAGATAGAATATTGATGATATGGCAGAAGAAGATTGAAAGCTTTTGCTTCAATTCTAAGAAATGAAGAATCAATAGGAAGTTTTTATATCAGCTACAGAAAGAGAGAGGAGCGGGAGGGGTCCCAAATTTTAAAAATTATTATCAAGCAGCACAATTAAGTAATTTGATTCCATTTATATTAGAAGATCTGACTAAGCAGTAGATCTATTGATTTTTGTTAAAGGTGGTTGAGAAAGTGGTGGCGCTGCAACTCCAGAGGATTCTGGATGAAACGGATTATCTAGATCCTTTTCAGTCAGGTTTCAGGCTGGGATATGGGACGGAGACTGCATTGGTCACACTTATGGATGATCTCTGGCGAGGGCGGGATGGAGGGAGTGCATCCATCCTTGCTCTCCTAGATCTCTCAGCGGCTTTCGATTCCATCAACCATGATATCCTTTTGGGGCGGCTTAGGGAGTTGGGGGTGGGCGGCGTAGTCTTGCGCTGGTTCACCTCCTTCCTCCGGGGCCATTCCAAATCGGTGGTGATAGGAGAGGAGAGATCTGACCCACAACACCTTCTGTGTGGGGTGCCGCAGGGTTCGGTACTCACTCCTCTCCTATTTAACATCTATATGAAGCCGCTGGGTGAGATCATCCGTCACCATGAGATGAGGTATCATCAATATGCTGATGATACTCAATTGTATATCACCATCCTGGGTGAAGTAAGTGATGCGGCTGTGTGGGTGTGGATGGGGAACAACAGGCTTCAGCTGAACCCTGGTAAGACAGAGTGGCTGTGGATTGATGTCCTTTTGGGATCCAAGAAGTTGTCATCTTTGGTCCTGGATGGGGTGGCACTGCGCAACTTGGGGGTCCTCCTGGACTCACGACTCCTGCTCGAAGAGCAGGTGGCAGTCATGGCCAGGAGGGCCTTTGCGCAACTTTGGGTTGTGCGTCAGTTGCACCCATTCTTGGACCAAGATGCCCTCTGAACAGTTACTCATGCCCTTGTCATCTCCCATATAGACTACTGCAATGCGCTCTACATGGGGCTACCCATTCTGCCAATTCAAAGCAGCACCAGGTTGTGCCTATCCTTTTGTTTTTAACAAGTCAGTGAGAGGCAACACAACTTGTGCAAAATTGGGGATGAATTGGTGGTACAGTAAAAATGTGCAAATCCGAGGAAACTTTGTAGTTGCCGCCTAGTTTTAGGTGGAGCCCAAGCCAAGACATCCTGTACCTTCGCCAGATCCATTTCTATGCCTTTATGGGAAATTCTGTACCCCAGATAATCCAATTTGTCTTTATGGAATTCACATTTAGAGAGTTTAGCATATAGCTGAGCTTTTATTAGTCTCTAGGACCTCTCGGACCAATTTTACATGGTCGGCCATATTGTCTGTGTAGATCAAAATATCATCAATGGTCGGCCATGTTGTCTGTGTAGATCAAAATATTATCAAGGTACACCAGCAGGCCTTTCTATAAAAAGTCATGTAACACTTCATTAATTAAGGCCATAAAGCACCCCTGGGCTCCTTTTAAGCCAAGCGGCATCACAAGATACTCAAATGCCCCCAGAGGACAGTTAAAAGCAGTTTTCCATTCATCCCCCTCCCATATGTGCACACGAAAATACGCCTCTCTCAAATCCAGTTCGGTGAAAATTTTCCCTGTAGGCAAGTGGGCTAGCATGTCTTGCAAGAGGGGAAGCGGATTATTTGTTAGACGTGGTAATGGCATTGAGTCCTCTATAATCAGTACATAAGCGTAAAGATGCATCTTTTTTCATGTGGAATACCAGAGCCCGCAGGGGTGAATTGGCTGGTCGGATGAAACTTTGCTCCAAATTTTTGTCAATAAACTCCCTCAAAGCTTCCTGCTCTTTTAAAGTCATGGAGTAGATTTTTGGTTTGGGAAGAGGGGCTCCAGGGTTGAGTTCAATAGCACAGTCTGCCTTTCGATGGGGAGGAAGCTGATTTGATTCAGCCTCGCCAAACGCTACTTTGAAGTTGGAGTATTGCCACGGGATCGGGTTTCCCTGTGGTCCTGGGCTGGGCGCCGAGGAGTCATCCACAGCGTCCAAAGCTGGTAAATTCGGCAGGAGTGGAGTGACCGTCTCAGGGTCAGCCGCAATAGCTAAAGTTTCCAAGTCCGGCGGGGGTTCAGGCTCCTGCCAACTGCCATATCTCCCATCAAGGAACTGCAAACTTCCCGAACCCCATTCCACTTTCGGCTTTCTGTCTTTCAACCAGTTGACCCCAAGAATTAAGGAATGATTGGCTATAGGAGCCACTAGAAATTTCAAAGTCTCTTTATGAGTCCCAATTCTCATCTCCAGCGTTTCAGTATAAAATTGCACGGGACCCCCTTGCATCTCAGACCCATCAAGTTGAGTAAATGTCACTGGTTTTTTAGTTTCCCAACCCTCAGTCTTAATCCCACTACTACTGCAGGGTGCATTATGCAACAAGTGGAACCACTGTCTAAAAGTCCTACTAAATCCGCACTCCTGCCAGTTCATAAGGAAGTGATTTTAGTTCCCACCAATAGACTGGGACAAGGTCCACTCAGCATTGTATCCGGATGCTCGGTGTGTTGAGTTATCGCTGCCTGCCCTCAGGCGCCATTTAGAGCAGGCAATTCCAGTTTCCCAGCAACTGGAATTCTTTATCTGCTGAGTTGTCGGTGTCGGACAAACCTCTCGGCACGAACTCTGGTTTGCGCGAGCTCAGTGCTGATGGAGGACTGGATGCTTTTGTAGTTGGAAGCTTGGGTTTGCGCCTGGGGCTTTTACCTCGTTGAGCTGGTTGGGATAAAGGACACGCAGCAATGCAATGGCCTTCCTTTCCGCATCTGAAGCAAGCCCTGCTTTGAGCACGCCGCTTTCTCCCTTTCCCAATTTCTGCGTCTTTCTTTTCATTCAGTACTCACAGTAGTAGTAGAAATGCACTTCTCGGCTCCATGCAGGTGGTGCTGTAGTTTTACTTGTGCACGGGCTTCTTCTACTTCTCCAGCTAGGCAAATCAAACCTCGCAGGGTCGTTGGTTTAGCCCGTGCCAGACACCATTCCAAAATTTCAGGTTTTAAGCCGACTTGGAAATACTCTAATTTCAATGACCCCGGCCAACCAGTCATTTTTCCCACTAGCCTCTTAAATTCCGAGGCATACTCCGATACGGATCGGTTTCCTTGTCTAAGAGTTTGCAGACTGGTTCTGGCTCGCATCGCAATGAGAGGATCTTCAAAGTGAGTTCGGAGAGCAAACATAAATTCGTTGAAGTCCTCTATCTCTGGTGCTTCAGCGTTGTACAGATCCACCGCCCAATCGTCCGCTTCGTCTTCTAAATGTGCTGTAATGTATCAGATTTTCAAGTCGTCATCTGGGAAATCTCTTCCCCATGTGTCCATGTATCCACAGACCTGATTCATGAACCATGCCAATTGCTTCGGATTGCCTCCGAATTTCACTTTCAGATCTCGTATTCCTACACTCCCTCCGCTGGTTTGGTGTCCCAGCCCGGTGAAAAAGGTGCAGGCTGGGGTCTGACACTGGTGGTGCTGTGGCGAGCTGAGACGTTCTCGTAGGTTTGTCGCAAATTATTGGCCGGGGCCTCTGGCGAATTGTTGGCCGGTAGTGGCCATGGCTATTTGGTTCACTTGTTGACTCATTGCTTCGATGATGCCTTGTAAGCCTTCCATACGATTTCCAAGCTCTGATACCTGACGTTCCACCGCCCCAATTTGTTGCCCCGATTTAGATCGGGATCCTCACTCCATGGTCACATGCTGATCGGCCTCTGGATCTGTGTCGCGTCCAACTGCTGTCGACCATCTGTCTCTCACCTCCCGTAGTGGGGGTTTTGGACCCATCTCCAACTCTGCGAACTGGATTTTGGGTCGGGCTCCAAAATTCTGCCACTCCATCCTGGGATGACTAACATCCCCTCTGTTCCTGAAGAATCTTTTCTGTAGTTCTTCCTTCACCTTGGGCTCTCTACTTGGCATGTCCCAGGTTTCTTCAGTTGGAAAGCCTGCCAATAATTCAATCATGGTATTGCTCACCATGGGTTGTTCTGACAGGGAGTATCTGATATGGGGGACAGGGAAAGTCTTACTCCTGTTAGGAGGACACCTCCAGTCCCCACATCTGATGAGGGGGACTGGGAAAGTCTTACTCCTGCTGGGAGGACACCTCCAGTCCCTGGGATGAGTTCTTCCTCTTGCCACCCATCCATAACAGCTAAGTCCAGATTGCTTGACAACCCTGGGTCCACAGAAGGTACTGCTGTCTCAGAAAGAACAGTGTCCTCAGGGCAGGTTGCCATTATTTGTGATTCAGAGCTTTCTGTGATGATCCCAGTGCCAGTATCTAACTTAATAAATTCTCCAGACAAATAATCAGAGTGCTAAAATAATTTATTTATTAGAATACAGCTACGTAGAAAGGCTGCAAAGCTCTGAATACCAGTTTTGGCACAAAGCATTCAAAGTTAAAAACATCCCTCTGACTTCATCCCTTGTTAGTTTCAAAAGAACCATTTCCCCACTCCAGATCTTCCCCCCTCCCAACTTGTTAATGAAAGTCCAGGTGTCTTATCAGTGTTCACAGTTAGTTTCAGTCAGCGAGGAATGCGAGGGAGGCGGTTCTCTTCTGTGCAAAGTAGCAGCTACAAAGCAGGCTGACACGAGTCGGCTTCTATACGGCGTGACACGTGTTGGCTCAAAGACATGGCAGGCAAGCAAAGCAATTATCCATTTATTCGTATTATACATACCTGTATTGTCATATTCCATTGCCTTCTTTTTTAAGCTGTAAAACTGCCATTTTAGTGTAGGATAGTTCCTCTAGCTCAGAACTTTCCAAACGTTGCATGTTGGTGACACACATTTTAGACATGCATCATTTTGCGACACAGTAATTCAGTCCGACTCAGAGGTTTCTCATTACGTTCGCGCGACACACCTACACACTGCAGCTGACACACTAATGCAGTGCTTTCCAAACTGCCGCCATTGGCAACACACCAATGGTGGCGGGGGTGCGCGCAATGGCATGCATGTGCACGGCGGTGGCGCAGGGGGCGTGCGGCAGTGTCGTGCACTGCGGCGGCGGCCTCGCTAAAACGCAGAAGTCCTGATGGCGTGCCGCTGCCGCCACCATACACACTGCCGCCGCCCGCACCGCCGCTTTGTGACACACTAAACTGTGTTGCGACACACTAAAGTGTCACGACACACAGTTTGGAAAGCTCTGCTCTAGCTCCTTGATCATTTTGTTCATTAGACTTCAGATAACTGAACTCATATCTGACTTCAAAAGTGTGTTGCTTTGAATTAAATTATGTCATATTTTCTCACTGCAGGTCTATCCATCCAAGAGTTGAATATATTAACTCTATGTCAAAAAAAATTCTGGCAATGGATGAAGATGATGAAGCAGTCTTAAATCTTATAGCAAAATGTGAATGGGACTTAAGAAAGCATGCAGGAATAACTGAATCATCTAAAAAGGACCCTGAAGTAGAGCGTCACAGTTTAAAAAGTATGTGGTTTTGGAATGAGATCTCATTATCCTCAGCAGTGGACCAGTTCATAGTAGGTTGAACTACTATAGAATTCTGTTTCATTGAGTATCCTTAAATACTGAACTATTGGTGGCATATGCTGAGAATTTATTAAGAGTGAGCACAAAATTTAACATGTTGTATAGAGACACAATAATCCTTGAGTCACTTAACTATTCTTTCTTATATTTACATGCTCATTATTGGGTATCTCTACATCCTGCATATCTGTTCCAATCTCTCAACAATACACATTGCAAACTTATTCTTCCCAGTTCTTGTGAGGAACAACCCATCTCTTGCTAAGAGGCCCTCATCTCAGATATGTGTCCTATTATCAAAGAATCCCATTTGAAACATTATGAGTTAATTGAGTGCTGATGGGACAAAATTCATAATATCTTTCATAAGGAAGAAAGCCAAATAATTGGAGAGTTCCACCATATTAATCAGAGGACTCTCAGAACAATCCTGTTGTTCTTTTGTTTTTCACCCAAAGCCATGAAAATTGATGGAGTGATAATCCATAGTAACTATTACCTAGTATCCAGTAGACCAGTGTTTCTCAACCTTGGCAACTTTAAGCTGTGTGGACTAACTCCCAGAATTCCCGAGCCAGCATTGTCCACACAGCTTAAGTTGCCAAGGTTGAGAAACACTGCAGTAGACAGTAATATTGGCCCTTGCTGTTTGTGGGATTTCTGTCTCTGTATGGGGAGGCTGTAAAAATGATTCATTAATTGCCTTCTGATGATGCACAGCAGGAGAGTTGATCCAACATCCAGGCTAGCACAGTGTGAAAAGAGGTTTTCCTAAATCTTCAGGCCCAGGCTTCCAACTTGGGAATGGGTCAATTATCAACCAGGGAATTTGAGGAGGACAGAGGGGGCCACTGAAGACTATCACCAAACTTTTTCTAGACTTAGTGAGAAAGTTGGCAGGAGCAGTTAATTTGAATTTAGAATCTTTGACTTCAGTGGACAGTGGAACTCCGGTAACGTAGGAGTCAATGGAAGTTTTTCTTTTTATCTCTAGTACTAAGCTAAAGATTCTTCTGCCAAACCTTTTTTCAGAGGTTATCAAGAAAGAATGGACAGAACTAAAAGTAAAAAATTCCTCCCTCTGTGGCAAACAAGCTATATCTTCTTCCTTGGAGGTCATGGAATGGATCAGAACTCCTTCTGTCAGTGAAATGGTATCAGCCCTCATCTCTAAGGCAATGGTCCAGAGAGAAGACCTTACTGAATGGAACTCAGATGGAATGCTAAAAAGAACATATGAAATGGCAGCCTTGGGATGAGAGCTTTGACAGTTGTCTCCATTCCTTTCAGGCCTTGATAATTTGGGCACATGAATCCTTTAAGAACCTGCCTTCAGTTGTAAAGCAGCTCAAGACAACTTTTATTAAGTTTGCTAAAACACTGGAGTTGATTGCTGACATTACCCTTGACACTGTCTGTGTTTACATTCACATCCCAATCTTAGTGGAGTGGCAGTTTACCAGGGTTTTGGCTTATACATTGATAAATAATTTACCAGTCAAAAGTAATCAGACAGCAAAGCTGTTTGTGGGCAAGAAGTTATTTCAAGAGTCCAGCAGAGTAGTACTGCTGGAAAGTAGGAATAAGATGTAAAGCAGCAAAGAAAGATACTTAGAGGTATTAAAAAAAACCCCAGCATCTTCCTTTTGAGCACCTGGAAACATTTCTTAACTTTTTCACTTCAAAAGTGCACAGGAAGATGAACACTGGGGTCAACAATACTGGCAGTGTAGGTAGTTCAGTGATATTAGAGGTAAAGGAACACGTTTCAGCAGAAGATATCAAATTGATGTCAGATCTCTCCAGGTGGGTGGACAATTTCAAGAGTTTGGGACTACCTGAAAATGAATCTGCAGGAACAAGAGGGTACTAGAATTGATAAGATGGGGGGAGTATGTCCTTGAGTTCATGGCTATTCTGAGGGACAGGTTTCTTTCATTTCTGATATCCAAAAAATCAGAGAAACATCACAAGTTATAGATCACATCAGAACATTCAGACTACAGAATATGTCCCAGTTCAAGAAAGGTTCACCAGCCTGGAAAGCCAAGAGCATCAATCAGACTATTCAGTTTTTACACAATTCTGGAAGTTCTGGTATCCAGGAAGCAGTCTCTCAGCCTTGGCAAAACTTCAGGGTATGATTGAAGCTTAGGACTCTGTGTCTTAAGCATGATTCCATGCCAGACTACTGCAGACTACTGCAGTGGTTCCTTCTATAATTCTGGAGGTTCCAGACAGGATGATCAGTTCCCTGCAAAAGTAATTGGTTCTGACCAATTTGTCCCTTAAGAAAGCCTTGCAGGGATCAAATCACTACAGATACCAGCTTGAAGATGGACCCAACAGTCTTACTCAATTTTTTCAATATGATAATTAATATATGTATTGTCTCTTGGTATGTTATGCCTTTGGGATTTGAAAGTTTTTGCTTTAGAGGAGCACCTATTCACTTTTTTCTGCTGTTGAATCTGTAGTACAGATGGCTATAAACTTTGTTTTCTTGTAGCTGAAATCAGTGAGCACACTGAGTTTGGGAGTGGCTCCTTCCAGGTGCAAAATGTTTAGCCTGACTTTCTAACAGAAAGAAGTGGAGTTAACTCTTGTTGGGTCCACCTTCTGGTGACCAGAACAGCTCCTCACAGTAGGCCCAACAGCTATTTTCATTGCTTTTATTTTGAAAAGGGAATCAACACATAGAGATGGGAAATATAGTATTATTACTATCTTCCATGATGTAGAAGATTATGTGTTTTTGTAGACCAATTTACTGTTTTAACCTATTACTTCCTAAGGTATTTATGAAATAAAAGAGAATGTTAAGAAGTGGAAATCAGAATTCTCACTCCCACAGTTTCTCTTATTACAAAAGAAATGGAAGCAGGAACATTTGTTCCAGGTAAGGAAAATAAATAAAAATAAAAATATTGTATTGTGCTTTCTTCCTATGTGAAGAAATCTTCTAAGCTATTGTGCAATTCCTGCAGAAAAATATTATTTTATTTCACAGTATTGAAGACAGTTGATGGTGCTGCAAAATGTCCATAAATATAAAGCGTTTTCCAAATTTTGTCCCATTAGTAAAATGATTTGTATTCCTAAGGCAACAAATTTGCTACTGGCTACTAGTCTTAAGGGGCGTGGTGGCTCAGCGGGTAAGATGCCAGGCTTGTCGATCGGAAGATCGGAAGTTCGGAGGTTCGAATCCCTAGCCCTGCGTGCGGAGTGAACTCCCGCACTCGCCCCAGCTCTTGCCAACCTAGCAATTCGAAAGCATGCAAATGCAAGTAGATGAATAGGTACCACTTCGGTGGGTAGGTAACAGTGTTCCGCGCACGTCATGCGGCCACATGACCGTGGAACCGTCTTCGGACAACGCTGGCTCTTCGGCTAACAAACGGAGATGAGCACTGGCCCCTAGAGTCGGACACGACTGCACAAATGTGCGGGGGTACCTTTACCTTTACCTTTACCTTTACTAGTCTTAAGTCAGGGGGGCGTGGTGGCTCAGCGGGTAAGACGCCAGGCTTGTCAATCGGAAGATCGCAAGTTCGGAGGTTCGAATCCCTAGCCCTGCGTGATGGAGTGAGCTCCCGCACTAGCTCCAGCTCTTGCCAACCTAGCAATTCGAAAGCATGCAAATGCAAGTAGATAAATAGGTACCACTTCGGTGGGGAGGTAACAGCGTTCCACGCGCTTCATGCGGCCACATGACCGTGGAAGCGTCTTCGGACAACGCTGGCTCTTCAGCTAACAAACGGAGATGAGCACCGGCCCCTAGAGTCGGACACGACTGCACAAAGGTAAAGATCCTTTACCTTTTTACTAGTCTTAAAATATCTTATTTTTGAAGGTCTACCTTGGTTTCTCATTTAGCTAAAATGTTTGCGGAGCCCTTGGGTAACCAAGAGAACTTGTGGCTAACCAAGCAAACTCCATAGACAAGGAGAATATAGTAAGAAGAAACAAATAGGTGAGGATAGCAAAAATACAGGGAAGAGGATAAGAGAGCTTATTATTCTTAGCATGGTGGAATATATTTCATTTATTAGAGTTCAGGCTCATTCTTACAGATACCAGCAGGGGAAAAAACGTATAGATATTACTTTGTGTGAAGTATGTGATTATAGTTCATTTCTCAAGAAGGCTGTATGTTACCCGTCTAATGAAAAAAATAGATTTTTACAAGTTTTTTAGGTATGCACAAAGTTTTCCATTGTGTGACAATTTTGCTATCATATTAGTAAAGGTACATAGCAAGCACAATTGCTTTTTAAGATTTAAATAATGTTATAAAATACCATATATGTGCTTCATTAACTAACCATAAATAGAAATAACATACAATTCTTAGGTAGATATTAGAGTTTTAAAAATTCCTAAAAATGATGTGTGCTCCAGATGTTGCTGAACTAAACTTTGAACAGCTCTAGCCCAGTGTGGCTAATAGTGAGAGATGCTGGGAATTGTAGTTCAGCCTCTAGCAAGCCACATATTTCTCTTCCAGTTTAAAGCATTAAGTTTTGCATTTTTTTTCTTAGAATACCCTGTCAGAAAACAGAAATACACTGAAACAGAGAACAACTGATAAAGGTAGATTATATCCAAATGTGTTTGGTGTATTTCATTTCAACGTTCAATATACAGAAAATTCAGATTAATAACATACATTATCTTAATTCATTATTTGTTCTGATATTTAATATCATAAATGGCATGTGTAATGCTTAGGCTAGATTGATTTTACTATACAGAATTCTAGAATTAGTTTTCCATATTGATTGAGTAAAAGTGCTAGTAAACATCAAACATTTAAAATTAGCTTGCATTGTGTATGCAGAAATGGATATTACTTCATAATATATCACTTCTTACGCCAAAATCCAACACATACTACTAGGAACACTTATGTCAATAGGTGGCAGCACCTGGCTAACCTTCTCTGGCCTGGAAACATAATGTGAGGTCCCCGACTCTCAGTTTTTCTCTGACACATAAAAAGGTTGGATTTGGTTAAAGGGAGACCATTAGGGAATACCAGAGCAATAGGAAATTGAAAAAAATATGCTGAAGAAGGCAATAACAAAACATTTGTGCATTCTTGCTAAGAAAACTGTCCATAATTTCATTCAGTTTGAAGATTTTATTAAATAAGTATGCCTGTGGGGAGTAGCCTGTATAGATACTGTCCTTTCCTCTGAGCGCTAGTATAGTTAAGCTATATTTACATTTCTGTTTTAAAGTAGTTTGGTTTAAACAATCCCAATTTTTAATCAAGATTCAAATTCAAGATTATCTAGAATGAATAAATAGCACTGATTGCCAATCTTAAAAGGGACTGGCCTAGAAAGCAATCTATAACCTATAGTCTAGTTGATTAATTTAATTTAGTTCAAATACTAGGATTTATGGTACGCTGATTCACAATTTGAATAAAATGTGTTTTCAGTAATAAATACCCTAAAGTGTGAAATGGGAGTACTGTGTGTTTTTATTCATACTCTGACTAATATATCATAGAACCAAATTAATCATATCTACTTGGCACATATCTAGCATATGCGTAGTGTTTGCTTTACAACTTGTGTTGACGTGCATTTAAGACATATATTCCTACTCACGTACAACACTCATTGTAAATATTGTAGTCTTGGAGTCAGTTTGTTCATTTGGCAGAAATGAATTCAGAGTGAATCCTGAAATTTTCAATTTAAGATCAGGTGTATTTTTAGAAGGTCTCCCAGAGGATACACTGTGCCTCCTTTTTTGGCTTCCTGAGCTATATTGATTTTACCAGTTGCTGTTGTAGGCAAAACCAACATTTTTAATTGATCATCTACTTGGGTCAGAAGATCTGCTTCCCAATTCTAGTCCTGCCTATTTGTGATTTGCTGGACATTATAAGAAACTCCACCTTTTCATAATTCTCTCCTTCTCCTTTTCTCTCTCTCTGTCCTCAGTCTTGGAAGAAACAGATACAGCGGTGCTTAAAAGTTTGTGAACCCTTTTGAATTTTCCGTATTTCTGCATAAATATGACTTAAAATGTGACCTGTTCTCCACAAAAGTCTTAAAACTAGATAAAGAGAACATTATACTTGATCATTTACTTATGTAGGAAAATTATCCAAAACTACGTATTTGTGTGTGGCAAAAGTATGTGAACCTCTAGGATTATCAGTTCATGGTTAATGAAAGATAGTCACTGTCTAATTATCATTTGATTGATGTTCTCAGGAAATAAGCCAGTAGTCAATTGTTGACATTTGGAATCTTGACCAATAGGTAAATTCTGCGGGTTGGTCACCCAAAATCCTACCATTCAGGATGTGCAAATCAAGTTGGTTGGTTAATTTGGTCAAGCAATAATCTGCAAAATTACTGGTTGGGTCTTTAGCGAAGTGTGTCAGGAGAAGGTTAGGGTTGGGCCCATTCATGCATTAAAGTCTCCCTCAACTAAAACGTAAGCTTGGGCATGAAGGTCCATACATTTCTCAATATAATTTGCAATTTGTCCTTTGTCTCTGCCTCCCCTTTCACTTGAAACAGCTTTGGTGTAGTGAGAGTAGAATCCATCCATATCAATCTGGCTAACGACCCATGTTTCTAAACATAATATCAAATTTAGATAAATATTTGACAAAGAGTCTGGCATTTGGTCAACCACCCTGCTGTGTTCTATGTACACAAGAAAAGGGCAAATGGATGCAACAATTGTCAGCAGGAAAAGAATAAGCATTCAGAGAAAAGGATGAGGCAGATTGAATGGGACAGGAATCTGACAAGCTGGAGCAGAGTGACAGGGCAAAAGCAAGGCTTCTGGTAACTAGTTTAATTTGCCTTGTGAGTCAGCAGTCCACTGATCCGAAGAGAACAAACACCTGGATGGAAAACAGCATCATGCTGGAAGGCTTGAAACTCTGATTGTGAAGTATCCTTTGGGGAGGTAATTATAGTTACATCAGCAGAATTATCCAATTTAGAAGAGAGAGGCAAAATAGAAAGAGTTTTGGCAAGAATGGGAGTCAACTTCCCTTGATAGGGTGCTTCAGAAATCACAAGACACCCGTCTGTGTCAGTAGCAGGGGCTGAGGCTCATCCAGTTAGGAAGCACCGCCTGCTTCAGCTGAATCTTCAACTACTGGAAGAGAGTGAGAGAGTTGATACAATTTCTACAAGCACTTCAGCAGTAGCAATAGTTGCCATTAAAGTTTGGTTTAGCCTGTCAAACCTTTGTAAAATGTTGTCTTGCTCATCCTTGATCAAAATGCCCAAGGCACTGATAAGGCTGGCTTCTGCTACATCATGCTTGAACTTGTATTGCTTATCGGGTTGACTCCCAGAATCATATTTGTCAAGAGCAGACGTGGAGGAGGAACAGCAACAGCAGGCACCTTAGTTATGGTGTTACACAAACCAACAGTAGCAGAATCAAACAGTGGAACTGCTACTTCATCATGGAAAAGTCAGATAGGGAAAATTTGAAAATTCAGCAAGATATGGTTTCATTTTGAAGAGCATGTGAGGTATGGTAGTTTGTTTAAATGTCAGCAAAATTTGTCTGAACTGACTTGGCAGCCACTCAGCTGCACAGATATTCACCTGCTGGAACTCACAGTGTAGAAGCTGGCTCAGAGAAAATTAAGATTGTTCTTCTTGTGCCCCAGCAGCTGAAGTTAGGTTGCTCATTAATATATGTAACACAAACCTATTTGATTGCAGGAGTGAATATGATTTAGGGTTTTATAGCAGACAGAGACAGGGGCATTGATCTTTATTCTGCTGAAAGTTTCAGCTTGGACAGTGCTGTTAACATTAACAGTTTTATTAGTGTGAGGTGGTTTAAGTCTCTTTTCCAGAGAATGTTTATCCAAATCTAACTCATGAGCTTCAATAAAAGCAAAGAGTCTTTCAGTATGCTTATGAGCAGAAGCTTCAAAATCACTCTTCAGTGAGTCTAGATTTTTACTGATTGAGGCTAACTACTCAAAAAGTGAAATAACTGGGCTGTGAGAAGGCACTTCTTAGCTATAAATTTAGTTGAGTCACCCTGCAAAAACAACTCCTAGTCCTGCCTCCAAGTTGCCTGGTCCTGTATAGATACACAAGATGAGTTAGGAAGAGGGCAGATGAGCACACCCTCCTCCATCCAACAACAGCCACCCCCGGCCCTGCCATACTCGTGCCAGCCACCCACACACTCCCCCCCCCGCAGTTACTTGCCTGTCTGCTTGCAAACCACCTGGGACTCGCTTACCAACCCATGATCCTCGCTTTACAGCAGCAATGGGAAGTGCTGGAAGCGTTGTTACCAAGTGATGCAGTCACATGACATCACGCTTTACGACCACATCACTTAGTGACAAAAATTCCGGTCCCAATTACCATTGTTAAGCCAGGATTGTTAGGCACCAAAACTTACCATGCACCTTCCAGAATAAGCCAAGTACACAACAGAGACTTTGGGAACGGACAACAGCAAGTTTTAATTGGCCAAGCAAAGGTTGCCGGATGGCAGTCCTACAGACATCACACGCAGGTGACCTCTGAGTGGAACAGCCATCCCGAGTACAAGAGTGCACAAACTTTTATACAGCAAATACAAACAAGAAGTGACGATGATGATGGTATGCCCATATGTGGGTGAGGTGTCCTCTGACCATTCCCTGGGATTGGTTAGTTCTTGGGGATCAGGGTCCCTCCCAGAGCTGAAGGATTCTGGGATTCACCAGGTCAAGGGGTGACGTGGGTCATCAACATAGTTACAAAGGATAGAATTGGGAACATTCACACCAATTGTCTTATGGGCTCTTGTCCGGAGGCCAGAGATTAACACTTACATCTTATAGAGATAACAGTAACACTTACAGGGACATTGGGTTATACAAGCATACTAAATTACAGAGGTCAGAGCCATAAAATATTCACATCTTGGGAAGAGTAGAACAAAGGATTTCTTACAAGGAAGTCAAGTAAACATGTTAGCTTGTCAGGAAGAAGATGCTGACCAGACAAGGAGAGCCCCAAGCTGGTATGCATTCTAAAGAGAGGTAGGATTACTTTGTAGCACCTAATATTGCTATGCAGAATTCTTTGGGGCCTTGCTGAGGCAGGCCTATCTCAGGGGTCGTCCCTGGGTTAACACTCTTTGGTTTAAGCACAATCTTTGGTTCAGTAGAGTTCTAGCAGCGTTGCACTATGGGAAACCCTAGAGCAGGGTATTTTCCAGGCCAAGGTCGGTGGCCCATGGTTTCTCAGGTCCCTTCAATCCTCCCTTTTTATTTTTCGTGGCAAAATGCATTTTGCCTAGCTTAGAGACTGGATGGAGTGTTAACAGTCTCGCTGGTTTACCTTCCGTGTGGGTAACCACAGTCAACCCTTTGAGGGAGGACAATACAATTCTACGAACTAAGGGGACAATGCAAGGTAGAACAGCAAGTGCAGTTAGGCCACACACAAAGATAAAAACAAGTTGTTTGACCCAGGTTGCCCCTGGGATCCAGGAGAAAAGTTGACCTGGATCCGCGTTCCAGTTAGATTGGGCCCCCAGCCGGGTGGCCTGGTCTTTTAAGTCCTGGACAGCTTCTCTGACTAAGCCTGATTTATTCATGAAGAAGCAACATTCCTCGTGGAGGAAGGCACAAAGGCCTCCTTTTTCAGCAGTGATAAGGTTCAAGCCTCGCCTGTTTTGCATGACTACTGATGCGAGTGAGTCCAGCTGGTCCTGAACATTTGCGAGGCTTTGCGCAATCTTATTTAAGCTATCTTGGAATTCTTGTGATAGCTGATGGAATCTTACCTCAGCATCAGCAATGCCGGCCGCTCCGGTGGTAACGCCGGCTGTCACCCCTAGGGCAACTAGGAGGGGAATGAGAAAGATGGCACGCTTCTGTACATGAGAAGTAAGTGGTACAGGAGGTGTTTCCCCCTTGGGAAGGATAGAGATTTGAGGTAGAAGATGGACAAGAGAGCAAGTGCCTGTCCAGTTAGCATGTAAACAGAGGTAGGCGTTAGTCCCACAGAGGAAAAACATACCCTGTTCAAGGCAGATGCCTAAATCAATAGAAAAGATAGGCTTCTCCCTTTTCCATGGGTTCCAAACCCCAATTGACCCTGCTAGAAACATTCCCGTAAGTGGCTGCAGGGAGGTGGCGTCGAGATGGGGTGGACCCTTGACTAAGGGAATAGAAGGAAAGACAAAATAGTCAGAGGCATTCCCTTCAGCGTATGGCAAGGGAGCACAAGGGATATCTTGGTCATCTTTCAGGCCAAGCCATGCTGGCATGGAGCCTTTTGTGTCAGTGGGTAGCCCAAGCCAAGGAGGAAGCAGAGGTCCCTGTGGAGAGGCAGCTAACAGAAGTTTCGCTGCCAGGTTACATGTGGGTCCCTCCTTCTCTTCCCCAGAGATAGAAACTGTGGGCTGGGCTGAAAAAGTTACTTTGCCCCTATATCTTCCAGCAGCTGCTGAAAACAATGGAGGCCTTATGTGAAAATCCTCAAATGTATCAGAGGCAGTGATGACGACCTTCGCTAGGCATTGATGTTGTTGGAGTTTTCCCAGCCTAACCCCTCCCTTGGGTTGCGTTCTAGTAACACACAAAGGAGCAGAGCCAATTAAGGGGACCAGAGACGCCACTGGGCTAAAGATAGGGATAGATGGATTCAATCCTTCAATCAGTCTTAAGCTGTGACTCAAAATCTGAGTACAGGTGGCTATCTGGATGTTCCCCTTCCTTGAAGGCAGGAGGAGTTTTGTGGTTTAAAACAATTCTAGAACTGGCCCAAACACGGGGGCTGGCCGGTATGGCTTGGTGTGTGGAAGCAGTGGTCAACATACAAAGCCAGCAATTTTCAGTTAAATCTGGCCTGGTTTGATTCAGTAATTTGTAAGCAGAGGTAAGGCTCTGTTCAATATAATCAGGGCTAGTGGGCTTGCGTGTGAGAGTCCGGTGAGTGGGTGGGTATCCTAGAATTTTACAGAACCCCAGGAGCCCCAGAAGAAAAATTTTAAAGAGGTACATTTTCCTTTTTCCCCACCAGGTGTCAGTACTAGCGTTTCACTAACCCCTCTTCCCCCTCCTCCCCCCTTTTTGTTTTTAACTAATCAGAAAAGAGGCAGAGAGGAGAGGCAGGGAGAAGTAATCAGAAAAATACTTGGCAGCTTTTGTCCAGTAGCAGCTATTTTCTGTGGTTGCCTGGTCCGGTGTCTGTGGTATTCAGCCTGAAAGAGAGCTTAGCAAAAAAACTTTGCAACCTACATTAAAACAACATTGGCAACCACAGTGAAATGATCTTAGATGTCCTCCTGGGAAGTTTTTTCGCCTGTGTTCCCGTCTGCCTCTGGAGAGATGGGAAGCAGAGGGGTTGTGTAGTCCTGAAGATCTTCGTCTGTGTCTCCACCCACTTCCGGTGGGGCAGAGAGCAGAGAGCCGTTTGTGTTGGAATTTCCCTCTGTGCCGCTGTCCGCTCCCAGAGGAACAATGGGCAGAGAGTTGGTGATGAGGGAGTCAAGGTCAGCAGGGGATTGTTACGTGGGAGAGTTTAATTTTGAGTGTGGTAAGGGCTTTGCTTTGCCAGGCAGCTGGAGGCTGGATTACTTTCTTGATTCTGGAAGCGTGGACCCAGGCTTTGATACCTTGGTTCAGTGGAGAGTGGATTAAGTTTCTTCACACGTACCCAGGAGCTGATCACAGCAAGGGGTGGCTGGTCCAGAGCTGGAGGCAAAGCGTTGCTGACCTGTTTGGAGATGGAAGACAAAATACGCGCCAGAGACTGCAAGTACGCAGAGAGATTAAGTTCTCTCTCCTTGGCAGAAGTGACTGGATAGGCAACAAACAGGTGGCCAGACATCATTTCAAAGGGAGACAGTCCTAGTTTTCCCCTTGGCATGGCGTGAATACAGGTGAGCGCCAGAGGGAGGACTTTTGGCAGGGAAGATGGGTGTCCTGGCATAATTTGGCTAGTTGGCTTTTTGGGTCCTGTATTTTTGTGGCAGACCTCACTGGAATGGGCACTAGTATAAAAACTATTGGGACTTTGCACTATTACCAACAGGCAAGGACTGTAAAAACCATGCGGAATATGCCAAATAAAAATTGAAGGGCAATAAAACAATGACAATCATCTTTGTGACCAAATAGCACAGCCACGCTAAGTAAAAACATGAACACATAGCATTATGAAATATCCAATTAATTTTCAAAAAACAACCCTAAAGGCTAAAAGAAAGCAAACTGAGCATTGGCACAATGTATTTTAATGTGTAAATTGCTTGTGCAATAAAAACTTTCCAAAAAGACACAAAACAAAACCATCAGAAAGACTATGCCAATCCATGGAGGCTCTATTATAGGAAAAAAATTTCAAAAAGGGAAAAAATTCTTCTCTCGTTCTGCTATTCACACACCAGACAGTTCAATGAACTGAAAACACATACACACAAACACACAGTCATAAGTTAAGACTCAGTTAAGATTTTAATGAAGGGGTTCAAAGTTTAGCTGGTTTATTATAAACCCCTTGTGCATCAGAAAATCCTTGCCTTTTCCCCTGTCTCCTCGCCCATCTTCCGGAAAATTCCCAGTTCTATCTAAATACTTACTTAAGCCATTTCCATATTCTTCTCAATATTATAGTTTATCAGGGAGGCAGAGCTCTTGTGGGCTGTTTTTCTTTTTCTTTTCTTTTTTCCTCTCCCTCCCCCTTCTCCTTTTTCACTCTCTCCCTCCCGCAAGCGTTTGACTAGCAGACAGGAGGCAATCATAGGAAGGGGGAAAGGCAGAGCCTAGATAGTTACGCACACACACACAGGAAAAACACCTTTTAACTTGTAATATGCATTCAAACCATACAGAGTACAAGTTAGAAGAGACACTTAAAAATGAGTGAACGAAGCTGTTGACTGGCAAATCTTGCCATAAAGTTAAACAGACAAGAGTCAGGAGACAGCTGAACAATGGGGAGGGGAAAAGGCTTTGGTACTTACTTCCCAAGCATTCCAAAGGGACAGACCCACACAATTTCACACCTTTGCTTTATAACTTAACTCACACATTTAAACAGAGGACAAACAGAATGAGGCATTTAAAGCTGCCCCTTTTTGAGATAGCTGGTGGTGAGTTTCGCAATTCTTTAGACTTCTGGGGGCCTTTTGGCTAACAAGGGCAATTTTAATTTCACTTTGTTAGCAGGGGCTGAGACGCCATCCTCCTCCCCCTCCTCTGTTGTTGGTTGGAGGGAGGTGCGTGCTAAGAGCAGCTTGTTAGGAACAAAAATGCCACTTTGTTTCAGTAAATCTGCTCGGCTAGTGAGATTAATGTAAGTCTGACATAAATCTGTTCTTCTCTCTCTTGGCCCACCAGAAAGTTTGGAAAAAACTTTAAGATACTCAGGGTCCAGTGACCCATCTAGTGGCTAATTTCTTCCGCAAATGGGCGGGTAAAAGGGCCAACTTTCTGCACAAAAGGCCTGGAGTCTTGACTTTTGGGGGGTCATGCAATCCGCTTTTGGTTTGAGAAGACTCCAATGTTTCAAGACACAGCGGAGAGGAGTGGGACTTCCCTTATTTCCTGTTCTTGTAGATGAATTGTTCTTCGTGTGGCTATGACAATTTCTCATGGTCAGCAACAGGAAGCTAAAAGGGGATGGTCCAGGAAACAGTGCGGGTTAGGGGAGCGAATCAGATTCTTCTAGTTTTTCTTTTTCCCAGGAACAGAACCTCCAGCAGGCGCTGGACTTAGCCGGCAACAAATTTAAGGTTCGTTGTTGTTGAACCTCCAGCAGGCGCTGGACTTGCTGGTCGGGTAAATTTAAGGTTCTATTCCCCAACAACCTCCCAGCAGATGCTGGCCAGTTTTAAAGGTTGGTACTCTTCCGAAACAGCCTCCCAGCAGGCGCTGGCTGGAGTTTTAAAGGCTGTCCTTTTTCGTTCTGCAAGTGGTTCGCTTTTAGAAGGGGGTTTTCCACCGAAAAGGGGCCTCTGGAGAAGCGTCGTCACAAGACTTGCCAGGTCTTTGGACTCCGCAGTCTAGAGGTGTGCCTTAGGTGGGGGGGTAGGTTTAGGTGTCCGCCACAGAGGGTACGAGGTTGGGACCCAACCTTAGTAATCTCCCTGGTTGGAGGAAGGCTTTGGGTGTCTGCCCTTACAATACACCAGCAGCAGAAGGAATAAATAAGGGATCGGCCACCCTGGCCGCCAGGTCCACCCCGGACCCTCAGGAACTCTCAGGATTTTTTCGGTCCTATAGGGGCACAGCTTCCCGGCTTCCTGCCACTGTTTTCCGCCTCCTAGCCCGACCGGGACGTGCACTAATCCTCCCTCTTGCAAGTTCCTGTCCAAAACCAAGCTAGCATTTTCTTCCCTTTAACGCAGGGTTTCCGGCTCCCTGCTCCCTGTGCGGAAGTGTAGCCCTCTGCTTCTTCAGTACGGAGTTTTCATTAGGGATCACCAGACATTCATCCAAATGCGTGATCAATGCCGACCCAGCTAGCCAAAAGCAGTCTAGATACCCAATTAAGTCGGGCTTCTGGGAACTGCGACAAGGATCTCCCTGAGACCCAAAAGGGTCTCCACAGCCGCTTCGTGGCTACTTCCTTGTGAAGAAATACCACGGCTCATGTACACACACACACACAACACTCCCCCCCCCCCCCCTAAGAAAAGTCGTACTCACCAACGTTGGTAATTCTTTTGCAGTCCTGACTTCTCAGTCCTGACGAGGGGTCTGTTTTCAAAGTCTCGGTTGCAGGCAGTTTTTAGGGTTCTTTGCTGTACAGAGTCTGGCAGCTGAGAGGCAGGGAAAAACCACCGGAAAAAAACACAGGTCCGGGAGCGCTCGTGGTGTTGCCTAATCTCCAAGCTGCTTTTCCCTGACAGGCTGGTTCAGAGAGTCTGCTTCCCTTTAAGGGGGTTCACAGGTACTCCCCGGATTCCCGGCCAACCCACCAAATGTTAGGCACCAAAACTTACCATGCACCTTCCAGAATAAGCCAAGTACACAACAGAGACTTTGGGAACGGACAACAGCAAGTTTTAATTGGCCAAGCAAAGGTTGCCGGATGGCAGTCCTACAGACATCACACGCAGGTGACCTCTGAGTGGAACAGCCATCCCGAGTACAAGAGTGTACAAACTTTTATACAGCAAATACAAACAAGAAGTGACGATGATGATGGTATGCCCATATGTGGGTGAGGTGTCCTCTGACCATTCCCTGGGATTGGTTAGTTCTTGGGGATCAGGGTCCCTCCCAGAGCTGAAGGATTCTGGGATTCACCAGGTCAAGGGGTGACGTGGGTCATCAACATAGTTACAAAGGATAGAATTGGGAACATTCACACCAATTGTCTTATGGGCTCTTGTCCGGAGGCCAGAGATTAACACTTACATCTTATAGAGATAACAGTAACACTTACAGGGACATTGGGTTATACAAGCATACTAAATTACAGAGGTCAGAGCCATAAAATATTCACATCTTGGGAAGAGTAGAACAAAGGATTTCTTACAAGGAAGTCAAGTAAACATGTTAGCTTGTCAGGAAGAAGATGCTGACCAGACAAGGAGAGCCCCAAGCTGGTATGCATTCTAAAGAGAGGTAGGATTACTTTGTAGCACCTAATATTGCTATGCAGAATTCTTTGGGGCCTTGCTGAGGCAGGCCTATCTCAGGGGTCGTCCCTGGGTTAACACTCTTTGGTTTAAGCACAATCTTTGGTTCAGTAGAGTTCTAGCAGCGTTGCACTATGGGAAACCCTAGAGCAGGGTATTTTCCAAGCCAAGGTCGGTGGCCCATGGTTTCTCAGGTCCCTTCAGGATTACCTATAACCTTCTGTGTTATCTTACAAACAGCAATTAATGGCCAGAGACAGGGAGCAGATATAAATTGTACTTAACCAGTCGCCATCTTGCTTTACCCTCCTCAAATTTATTTTTAGAGCCAGTGGATAAGCAACAGTAGATGTCTGTTAATAAATGATTTAGGTTTCTTCCAGGAATATTTCTGGAGTTCATTTCAAATGATGTTTTGAAATGTATAAATGCTGCAAAGAGGATCCTGCTTTGGAAGAGAAGAATACTTTTCAGCAAGATGGTGCAAAATTAGTCTTTGATGTAGAATTGCTTGATCTGCCTGAAAACCTGCTTACTCCTCCACTAAAATGGGTTTACTGACTAGCTGAGTAACTTCCAGTTGAGATGTTGGGAATAAAGTTTACTAATTATACTTCAAAGCCTGATTGGTCTGTAAATTGAGGATCAGTTTCCCTACCCTTTTTATAAACTGAAATAATTATTGCATAACTCCAGTCTTTAGGAATGTTTGCTGTGTGGTCTGTGTGAATTAAATGCCACTGGGGTGAGTGTTCACCACATGATACTAGATTAGCAGTTCAGGAATGATCATATATTTAGGGTTTTTTTCTGCTTTCAATTGTTTTATAAACATAGTTTCAAGACTATTAGAGGCCAGTAAAGTAGCTCTCCTAAACTAGGTACTTGCTATGCAGTTGGAGTGAGCCACAACAATAGAGTGGAAGTATGCTTCTTACATACATGCTGGGATGAGACAGACCATAGCAGGCTGTGATGTCAGAAAGCTGAGTCTAGACAAGGTAGGCTTAGACAAAAAGCACACATTTGTGTTTTCATTTCAACCAAATATTTTTGTACAGTTTTAGGCTGATGAAGAAAAAATAGATGTGCTTATTTTAAGATGAGGCATCTCAGCAACTGGCAGCATTTGGCTACCTTGCTTTTATTAATTGACTAAAAACGGGGCGGGGGGAGGAAATCCAGTAATTTATAAAGATAATAAAACAAAACAAAATTGAAAAAAGCATACAGGATATATACTGTACTTATGTAAAATTTCTACATAAGCTTTTCAATGAATGGTAGCCATATCATCTGTAGCTAATCCATTATCAATAAGTGATTTGCTCATGAGTTGATAATAACTTCAATTCTGCAGATCATTAGGTACTTGGGGTCATATATTTATCTTTCCAATGCAGAAGATTAAGTCTTCTGGCTATGTAGGGCATAGAGAGAATCTACTTTTTTGTCCAGGTGTCAGTTTCCATGCAGTTGGAATATAACTCAAAAGAATATGAACATCGCAGTATATTAAACTTGTCTGAAAATTAATGGAATGAAATGGAACAATTAATGGAGACCCTACAAATTTGTTTAAGTAAAGCAGTCACGTTGCATCTCCAAAGCTAAGCAGATTAAGGTCTGGTTTAGAGGAGGGATCATCAGTGATGTAGGTTAGACGGGGATATCAATACAAGACACACACACCCGGCAATGGCAAACTACTTCCATATTCTGTAAACCGCCCAGGGTCCCCTATTCGGGGAGATGGGCGGGGATAGATAAATCAATTAATTAAATAAATAAATAAATATTGCTGCCAAGAAAACTATATGGATATGTATAATGTAGTGGTAAAAGGTACCCTCCATACGCATGTGAGCTGCATTTACTACCAACCCTGTAGGATGCCCCCCAATACATGTGAACTGCTTAAAGTGCCCTTGTAAGAAAACATTCACAGCAAGCTGAATTGACCCTGAACTAGGCAACGGGGAGGAATCAGTCAGGAAACAGTGGCCCAGTAAATCAAATTGTTTATATTAACCAACCATATCTCAAAGATAGTATAGCTGACATGCTGACCTAGTAGGAAGGGATAACTAATGAGAGGGCCATCCAGATGGGTTTATCAAAAACATTCCAATGTCATGCTGTAATTTACACTGTGTAAAATTATTTGTCTTGTCTTTATAATGTAGTAGGCCAAAGGTATATAAGCTGTGGTTCTGGTTTTGCTCAGGGCAGGGCTTTCCAAACTTTTGCCGTTGGCGACACACCAATGGCCGGCATGCAAAAATCCGGAAGCGCCAACGACAGCACTTCCGGGTTCCTGCCACGGCAGCAGCGGCGTCCTGGAACCCAGAAGCGCTGATGGCCTGCCGCCACGGCCGCTGCCCCTTCAAAAGGGCACGCTCTAGGGACCCCGAAAATGCCCTCGGTTTCGGCAGGGAGGCAAAAATCGCGCACGCACGCTGCCGGGCCGCTTCCCGCCGCACAGCTGATCGGCACGGAGAATTTCCACCCCAGCCCCCCCACACCGATCAGCTGTGCAGCAGGGAAGCGGCCAGGCAGCGTGCGCATGCAATTTTCGCCTCCCTGCCAGAACTGAGGGCATTTTCATCAGCGCTTCCGGGTTGTCACGCGACACACTTGGGGCCCACACAGTTTGGAAAGCCCTGGCTCAGGGCTACTCAATGGCTGCTCAGGGATGCCAATGCTTTGCTGGGAGCCCAATGTACATTGTAGTTGTCTGCATGCTTAATAAATTTATTACGTACCTTCAAAGTGATTTGGTTGCTTTCGGTGAGCCAGGTTTTGGCTACAACAATATGAAGTCATCCAGAACTAAGCTGAAGGATATTCTACTTTTTTATATGAAAATAATCTGATTACTTTGAATGTTTCATCTCCTAATTCTAGATACCCTTTAACACAAAACATTAACAAACTTGAATAATTTCACTGTTTCAGATGTTCCACTTAAAATAATGTTCAAATAGTTATGTGTTTATTCTTTTTGTTGCCCCATCAGGAGTGAATGAATCATTAGTCATTTCACAGAAAATGGCTGCACCTGATCAGAAAGCATCTGAATTCAAAGAACAGAGGCTTAATGGCAGAGGTGTAGGTATCTCTCCTATTTTTGAAAATAAATGTGCAAATTTGAGATATAATGTAAGTCCTTCCTTCCTCACTGAATCCCATAGGACTCCTAGCACTTGACAGTGTTTTATGTTTGGGTGTGTTTATAAAATTTCCACAGTAAATTTGATATATTATAGATTCTTAACTGTAGGGGGATCTTCCCAATCAGCAAGCTGAGGGTTAAGCTGTTAAATGCAAAGTATATGCTAGCAAGGGGGCGTGGTGGCTCAGTGGGTAAGATGCCAGGCTTGTGGATCGGAAGATCGCAAGTTCGGAGGTTCGAATCCCTAGCCCTGCGTGCGGAGTGAGCTCCCGCACTCGTCCCAGCTCTTGCCAACCTAGCAATTCGAAAGCATGCAAATGCAAGTAGATGAATAGGTACCACTTTGGTGGGTATGTAACAGCGTTCCGCGCACGTCATGCGGCCACATGACCGTGGAAGCGTCTTCGGAGAACGCTGGCTCTTTGGCTGGCAAACGGAGATGAGCACTGGCCCCTAGTCGGACACGACTGCACAAATGTGCGGGGGGAACCTTTACCTTTTTTTTTTTATATGCTAGCAACCAGGGTGGAAAGCTGATCACATATATTCCTAGTCTGCTAATTAGTTTTGGAAGTTTGTTCTGTACTGTGTTCTATGTATCTCTGTTGCTTGCATTTATAAAACAGTTACCTTAATTCTCTTTTGTTTGTCCTGTTGATGTGATCTGTTAATGTTGCAGTTTATTTATTTGCTCAACTATTTCATCTAACTCTGTGGATAAACCAGCTCATTTTTTGCACTGTCACTAGGTTTTTTTTGGATAAGTTATATTGTAATTGAAAGAAATGCTAACTTTCCCAACTATGCTTTTCCTCACCAGCTTTATAATCAGTTCCCTTTAACTCTTTCTCCTTTCCTCCTCAATGGAGTTTTTTTCATTATCTTGAAGATCTGGCTGTTTCCACAGGCATTGAGCCCACTATTGAGTTTGAATTGTTGGTGGTTAATTGTTGTGGGTGTTTTTCCTTCTGGCATAGCCATTTCTACTCTTGCTTAAATTTAAATGTTACATTTAATGTTAAATGTCATTAAATAAGCTATCTAAAGTTGTGAGCAAGTGGCAGGCAAAGAAATCAATCAGATGAATGAATGAATGAATGCATGCATGCATGCATGCATGCATGCCTGGTTGCCTCCTATTCCAAGTGGCTAACCCTGCAATCAAAAGAACTATCTTCCAGATCATTAGGAAATTCAAAATGAGTTCTTGAAAATAGCTATCAGCATCTTGGATAAACAAATGAATTCAGGTAACTCCCAGAAGAGTAATTTGATTTGCTCTTCTGGAATGGAACAGTCTTGTGGTTTGACCTAATTATTGCTGAACTTATATACACAACTATCTCTCTTAATCACCTCACTGATTTTTCATTGATTTTTGTCTAGGGTATAGTATAGCCATAATTGAGCAGTTTGGCCTGTCATCTGAGTGTCTTGATGAGACTAGTAAATCAGAAGTTTTGCCCATACTTAAGCTTTGAAGAAAAAGGAATCACAGTTTCAAAAAGGATGAAAGAAAGAGATGCTAACATGGCTTGCTACTAAACTGGACCTATAGCAAGATAAGGAATATGTAAAAGGGGCATAGATATGGGTAGGAATTGGCACTAATGTACAGAAGGCTTGGGAGGCTGATGAGCAAATAGGTAACTTAAAATAGCAAGTTGGTGCTAGGGTGTGATTAAATTAGATAGTAGCAACAAATTTGACAGAGAAGCTAAACCCTTGCTTTGCAGGCTTTGGCTGTTTTGTGAGAGTTTAATTAGAATAGGAAGCCGTTAACATCTGCCTTTGGCTATAGTATATGTAGAGTATACGTATGTATACTCTACATACATACATATATGTAGTGTAGTGTGTAGTGTAGTGTAGTTAAATACATATAATTCCCCGGGGCCTCTTCAAGGCGCTAACCGCCCCCATAATTGATTACCCCCCTCCTGCCCCAAGTGAGATGGCAGAGCCAGGTCTTCACTCCCTTTCAGAAGGCCAGGAGAGTGGGGGCCTGTCACTGGGCCCACCTTCCCCAATAGGGATTGGGTGATCTTGAACAGGGCCGCTGGGCCGCATTCTGCGGATGCAATAAGAGCGGAGAAATATTGACGTTTTGCCACTCTTACCGCCACAAGGTAGGCCTTAATAGCGGCTCTAGCTTGTGTTCGGTTGGATTCAGTCCTTGTCTTCCTCCAGCGGTGCTCTAGACATCTCTTAATCCTCTTCAGAACCCTCAGCTCCTCTGTAAACCACTGTGAGTGACAGGTTCGATGGGACAAGAGAGGTCGCATGGGCACGATCTTGTCCAAGGCCCCGGCCACCTCCCTGTTCCAGGCGACAGCCAGGGCCTCCCCTGGACCGTGCAGCAGATCCTCAGGTATAGCCCCCAGCTTCTTTTGGAAACCCGTCGGGTCCATCAGTCGCTGGGGGCGGACCAATCAGATGGTTCCTGCCTCCCTGCGGAGGCGGGCAGCATAGGAGAATCTCAAGGCCACCAGGGCATGATCTGACCATGACAGAGGGGACAGATTTAACTCTCCCTTCAGATCACATTGCCACTGCTCTGACAAGAAAACCAAGTCTGGTGTGAGGCCACTGTCCTGAGTTGGGTCCTGAATAATCTGGGACAGGCCCATGGCTGCCACGGCGGCCATGAACTCCCGAGCCGCCTCTGAGGCACGCCCAGGGACGGCAGGTTGAAGTCTCCCAGAACCATAAGTATGGCGAACTCCACTGCCATCCCCGAGACAGCCTCCAGCAGCTCAGGCAGGAAGGTTGGTATGCAGCAGGGAGGCTGGTGCAATAGCAACAATCTCAACTGTTCTCAGGAGCCCAACTTCAGGAACAGGGTCTCACAACCGGCCAATTGTGGAGCAGCACCCTTGAAGGCCAGCAGAGATTCCCAGATGACAACAGCCACCACCCCTCCCCTGCCCTGGAGTCTTGGCTAGTGCCGTACGGTAAACTCAGCTGGGCATTTCCAAGAGGGGCATCCCCTTTTCAGGGCCTAGCCAGGTCTCAGTGATACACGCCAGGACTGCCCCCTCCTCAGTGATCAAATCACATATAAGGGGAGCCTTGTTATTAACTGACCTGGCATTCAAGAGCAACAGCCAAAAGCCAGGGCCTCCATGGGTCTGCTGTCCAGGACCTGGGTCTGTGTACAGAGGCCTGGAACATGCTACCGGTACCAAACACCATCCCTCTGAGGCCTGCCCTCTGGCTCCCACCATGACACCTCCACCCCGCCACCCCCTGAATAGTGTAGCCTGCCCTAAATCCCCCAGACCTTCCATTTACATTTCCGCCCAATCCTGGCCCTCCAGATTCCCTGGTTAAGGGTCTCTCCATCCAAACATACATCCAACAAAGTTACTTCATTTTATTACGTTATTGTTACTGCGTGGTCCACAGTATTACAAATACTCTTTGGAAAAGTTGCAAGATTTTAATTTTAACCTGGTTTTTTTTTTCCATAAGTTTTATTAATTTTAAAATACACATTGAAAGCTAATACAAAAGAAAAGAAATAGAAATACAAAGTAAGAAAAGGGAAAAGAAAAAGTGAAGTCAAAAAATAACAAACAAGAAAAAATATAGAAAATAGATGTCCTCCAATTTATCCTTGAACTTTAAGTACAACAATTAACTTTAAATGTTAGTCCTTAATACAATACACAGAAACTTTTCTTTGTCATATACCCTTTGATTTCTATAATCCAATCTTCTGTTCTTCATATAGGTTTCGCCTTTCTTGATATCTTCCAACAATCCATCTCTGGTTTCTACTCCTTAGAATAGTGATCAAATGTTCGTTGTTGCATCAATTAAATGTTTTCCATTTGCTCTTTCCATTTTTACATCTATATTTATATCTTCAATAAAGTCCAATTAGTAAAACAAATAAAGGCCTTATCTACGTCTAATAAAATACAGTATATTCTGTTCATGTTATGACTATATATTCCATTAATACATAATCTAACATATTACATAACATAATACATAATATAGCAAAAATACAAAACCTAACATAACATATAACCTAATACATACAACATATTCTTGTAATAACCTACATTCTAATTCCATCTCATCATCTCATTGTCTTCTCATAAATGTGTCTCCAGAAAGAGTAATATATAATATCAACATATTTATTTATAATCTTGTATCTTACACTTAAAATATCATGTTTTTATGCATCTGTAAATTTCTCATATCTGTGCTTACTCTGTGTACAATACCAAATCCGCATTTTCATTCACCTTGCATTCCAAATCAATATCAATAAATCTCCTGTTTAGGTTATGCCAATATCACAATATGCAACTTGTTTATTTCTGTAACTCATGTGGGATATCAAAATGTTTATTTTGCCATATCTATCAATTTGCATATTAAAATCTTCCTGTCTCAGCTGCCACAATGTATTTATGCCCAAACATTTAATAGACCACTTCCTGTAAGATATCATAATCTTCTTCTGTACCAATACATTCAAAGTCCTCTTTCCCTGTTTCTCTACTGGTTCGAAAGATCTTTCCTCTGTTTCTAAATCTGTCCCTTGTACATTCTGTTCCTGAGCCACCAAAACTATTAATATACGTTCTATGGATTTCTTAATTTGCAAAAATTTTTTGCTGGTTTCTTCCTTAAAATCCTGAAGTACTGTGAGAAAGGCCATTATTTATTGTTCAAAGCGTAATCAACTGCCGTAGTCAAAACAAAAAAATTTCTCAGGGAGCAAGGAACAGCTGTTCTATTATTTATCAATAATGTCTATTTCTTTAAGTGAGAAAAGCTTTTAAAGTAAGAGATGAAAAAATTCCACAGAGCAGTATTTCAAACAGTTTGTAAAGGGAAAGATGAAAATATATTCCAAATGAAAAATAGTCCTTTCTAAAAAAAAATAGAAAAAGAAAAAAAAAAGGTAGAGAGGCACACATTCTCTATACTTTATTCTTTATTCTTCTTTATTCTTCAGGCTGCAAGCTGCTTAACCCAAACAAACAATTTCTCAAAAGTCAGTTAGTTTGTCGAGTGAGAAATACCAACAAAATCTCTTAAGTCCCAATTTCTCTGATACAAAAGAAAGGCAGAAAAATACAAAACTTGTTCACTATGTTGCCAAAATAAAATCTATCAAACTTCCACCAAAATTAATTATAGCAAAGAAAACACAAAATTAGCCAACATTTTGAACGAAGTCCAAAGATAAATTTTAGAATAATAAAAATGTACTAATCTAAAAAAGAAAACTAATATAAGGTGATCTAAAAGCTGGCTGTCACTCTTGTGTCTCCCAAGAGACTTACTGTTCTCTGCAGAGCTAGAATCCTCTTTCGGCCATTTCATTGCATTCACTCCCCGTTCTTCTCCGCGGTGGAAACAACAAAGAAAAACAGGAGTGTGCAATTACAATGGCTCTGTGAGCAATCTTCTGGTTCCCCCTTCTCCAGGGGGAAACTTCAGTGGTCCGTAGACCCCTGCAAACAAGATAGAAAGTTAGCCAGGTCTCAGAGCTCAGAGCTCTGAGAAACTCTGACTTGTCGAGCTGCCAGCCAGGCTTGGAGTCCAATTTTAACCTGGTTTTGATTGATTAGGTTCAAGCTCTTAATTGGATGGATGTTGTTCAGATATTTATATATTTATTCCATATTTCTAAACCGCCCATCTCGCAAGCGACTCTTATTATTTTGCATCCTTGAGTTCTATGGAATAGGCATTCCTAAAATCATAATAATTGTATACTAATTACTCCCCTGTTTTTTCCAAATAATTTCTTATTCTTTTTTTTTCTTATTTATCTATCTTATTTATCTATACCAGAGCTTTCCAAACTTTTCATGTTGGTGACACACTTTTTAGACATGCATCATTTCGCAAAACACTCTTACAGCAGGGCATCATTTTGCAACACACTCTTACAGCAGGGCACAAGGCAGGCACTAGGACCTGTGCGGAATCCTGGCAGGGCAGGTTTGGAGGCAGCAAGGCACAAGGTAGGCACTAGGACCTGCGCGGAATCACAGCAGGTTTGGAGGCAGCAAAGCACAAGGCAGGCACTAGGACCTGCGCGGAATCTTGGCAGGACAGGTTTGGAGGCAGCCAGGCACAAGGCAGGCACGAGGACCTGCGCGGAATCTTAGCAGGGCAGGTTTGGAGGCAGCCAGGCACAAGGCAGGCACTAGGACTTGCGCGGAATCTTGGCAGGAGAGGTTTGGAGGGAGCCAGGCACAAGGCAGGAACTAGGACCTGCGCGGAATCTTGGCAGGACAAGTTTGGAGGCAGCCAGGCACAAGGCAGGCACTAGGACCTGCGCGGAATCTTGGCAGGACAAGTTTGGAGGCAGCCAGGCACAAGGCAGGCACTAGGACCTGCGCGGAATCTTGGCAGGGCAGGTTTGGAGGCAGCAAGGCACAAGGCAGGCACTAGGACCTGCGCGGAATCCTGACAAGGCAGGTTTGGAGGCAATAAGGTACAAGGCAGGCACTAGGACCTGCGCGGAATCTTGGCAGGACAGGTTTGGAGGCAGCCAGGCACAAGGCAGGCACTAGGACCTGCGCGGAATCTTGGCAGGGCAGGTTTGGAGGCAGCAAGGCACAAGGCAGGCACTAGGACCTGCGAGGAATCCTGGCAGGGCAGGTTTGGAGGCAGCAAGGCACAAGGCAGGCACTAGGACCTGCGCGGAATCTTGGCAGGGCAGGTTTGGAGGCAGCAGGGCACAAGGCAGGCACTAGGACCTGCGCGGAATCCTGGCAGGGCAGGTTTGGAGGCAGCAGGGCACAAGGCAGGCACTAGGACCTGCGCGGAATCTTGGCAGGGCAGGTTTGGAGGCAGCAGGGCACAAGGCAGGCACTAGGACCTGCATGGAATCCTGGCAGGGCAGGTTTGGAGGCAGCAAGGCACAAGGCAGGCACTAGGACCTGCGCGGAATCTTGGCAGGGCAGGTTTGGAGGCAGCAAGGTGCAAGGCAGGCACTAGGACCTGCGCGGAATCACAGCAGGTTTGGAGGCAGCAAGGCACAAGGCAGGCACTAGGACCTGCGCGGAATCTTGGCAGGACAGGTTTGGAGGCAGTAAGGCACAAGGCAGGCACTAGGACCTGCGCGGAATCTTGGCAGGGCAGGTTTGAAGGCAGCCAGGCACAAGGCAGGCACTAGGACCTGCGCGGAATCTTGGCAGGACAGGTTTGGAGGCAGCCAGGCACAAGGCAGGAACTAGGACCTGCGCGGAATCTTGGCAGGACAAGTTTGGAGGCAGCCAGGCACAAGGCAGGCACTAGGACCTGTGCGGAATCTTGGCAGGGCAGGTTTGGAGGCAGCAAGGCACAAGGCAGGAACTAGGACCTGCGCGGAATCCTGACAAGGCAGGTTTGGAGGCAGCAAGGTACAAGGCAGGCACTAGGACCTGCGCGGAATCTTGGCAGGACAGGTTTGGAGGCAGCCAGGCACAAGGCAGGCACTAGGACATGCGCGGAATCTTGGCAGGGCAGGTTTGGAGGCAGCCAGGCACAAGGCAGGCACTAGGACCTGCATGGAATCCTGGCAGGGCAGGTTTGGAGGCAGCAAGGCACAAGGCAGGCACTAGGACCTGCGCGGAATCCTTGCAGGGCAGGTTTGGAGGCAGCAAGGCACAAGGCAGGCACTAGGACCTGCGCGGAATCCTGGCAGGGCAGGTTTGGAGGCAGCCAGGCACAAGGCAGGCACTAGGACCTGCGAGGAATCCTGGCAGGGCAGGTTTGGAGGCAGCAAGGCACAAGGCAGGCACTAGGACCTGCATGGAATCCTGGCAGGGCAGGTTTGGAGGCAGCCAGGCACAAGGCAGGCACTAGGACCTGCGCGGAATCCTGGCAGGGGAGGTTTGGAGGCAGCCAGGCACAAGGCAGGCACTAGGACCTGCATGGAATCCTTGCAGGGCAGGTTTGGAGGCAGCGAGGCACAAGGCAGGAACTAGGACCTGCGCGGAATCTTGGCAGGGCAGGTTTGGAGGCAGCAAGGCACAAGGCAGGCACTAGGACCTGCATGGAATCCTGGCAGGGCAGGTTTGGAGGCAGCAAGGCACAAGGTAGGCACTAGGACCTGCTCGTAATCCTGGCAGGGCAGGTTTGGAGGCAGCCAGGCACAAGGCAGGCACTAGGACCTGCGCGGAATCTTGGCAGGGCAGGTTTGGAGGCAGTAAGGCAGAAGGCAGGCACTAGGACCTGCATGGAATCCTGGCAGGGCAGGTTTGGAGGCAGCAAGGCACAAGGCAGGCACTAGGACCTGCGCGGAATCTTGGCAGGACAGGTTTGGAGGCAGTAAGGCACAAGGCAGGCACTAGGACCTGCGCGGAATCTTGGCAGGGCAGGTTTGAAGGCAGCCAGGCACAAGGCAGGCACTAGGACCTGCGCGGAATCTTGGCAGGACAGGTTTGGAGGCAGCGAGGCACAAGGAAGGCACTAGGACCTGCGCGGAATCTTGGCAGGACAGGTTTGGAGGCAGCCAGGCACAAGGCAGGAACTAGGACCTGCGCGGAATCTTGGCAGGACAAGTTTGGAGGCAGCCAGGCACAAGGCAGGCACTAGGACCTGTGCGGAATCTTGGCAGGGCAGGTTTGGAGGCAGCAAGGCACAAGGCAGGAACTAGGACCTGCGCGGAATCCTGACAAGGCAGGTTTGGAGGCAGCAAGGTACAAGGCAGGCACTAGGACCTGCGCGGAATCTTGGCAGGACAGGTTTGGAGGCAGCCAGGCACAAGGCAGGCACTAGGACATGCGCGGAATCTTGGCAGGGCAGGTTTGGAGGCAGCCAGGCACAAGGCAGGCACTAGGACCTGCATGGAATCCTGGCAGGGCAGGTTTGGAGGCAGCAAGGCACAAGGCAGGCACTAGGACCTGCGCGGAATCCTTGCAGGGCAGGTTTGGAGGCAGCAAGGCACAAGGCAGGCACTAGGACCTGCGCGGAATCCTGGCAGGGCAGGTTTGGAGGCAGCCAGGCACAAGGCAGGCACTAGGACCTGCGAGGAATCCTGGCAGGGCAGGTTTGGAGGCAGCAAGGCACAAGGCAGGCACTAGGACCTGCATGGAATCCTGGCAGGGCAGGTTTGGAGGCAGCCAGGCACAAGGCAGGCACTAGGACCTGCGCGGAATCCTGGCAGGGGAGGTTTGGAGGCAGCCAGGCACAAGGCAGGCACTAGGACCTGCATGGAATCCTTGCAGGGCAGGTTTGGAGGCAGCGAGGCACAAGGCAGGAACTAGGACCTGCGCGGAATCTTGGCAGGGCAGGTTTGGAGGCAGCAAGGCACAAGGCAGGCACTAGGACCTGCATGGAATCCTGGCAGGGCAGGTTTGGAGGCAGCAAGGCACAAGGTAGGCACTAGGACCTGCTCGTAATCCTGGCAGGGCAGGTTTGGAGGCAGCCAGGCACAAGGCAGGCACTAGGACCTGCGCGGAATCTTGGCAGGGCAGGTTTGGAGGCAGTAAGGCAGAAGGCAGGCACTAGGACCTGCATGGAATCCTGGCAGGGCAGGTTTGGAGGCAGCAAGGCACAAGGCAGGCACTAGGACCTGCGCGGAATCTTGGCAGGACAGGTTTGGAGGCAGTAAGGCACAAGGCAGGCACTAGGACCTGCGCGGAATCTTGGCAGGGCAGGTTTGAAGGCAGCCAGGCACAAGGCAGGCACTAGGACCTGCGCGGAATCTTGGCAGGACAGGTTTGGAGGCAGCGAGGCACAAGGAAGGCACTAGGACCTGCGCGGAATCTTGGCAGGACAGGTTTGGAGGCAGCCAGGCACAAGGCAGGAACTAGGACCTGCGCGGAATCTTGGCAGGACAAGTTTGGAGGCAGCCAGGCACAAGGCAGGCACTAGGACCTGCGCGGAATCTTGGCAGGGCAGGTTTGGAGGCAGCAAGGCACAAGGCAGGAACTAGGACCTGCGCGGAATCCTGACAAGGCAGGTTTGGAGGCAGCAAGGTACAAGGCAGGCACTAGGACCTGCGCGGAATCTTGGCAGGACAGGTTTGGAGGCAGCCAGGCACAAGGCAGGCACTAGGACATGCGCGGAATCTTGGCAGGGCAGGTTTGGAGGCAGCCAGGCACAAGGCAGGCACTAGGACCTGCATGGAATCCTGGCAGGGCAGGTTTGGAGGCAGCAAGGCACAAGGCAGGCACTAGGACCTGCGCGGAATCCTTGCAGGGCAGGTTTGGAGGCAGCAAGGCACAAGGCAGGCACTAGGACCTGCGCGGAATCCTGGCAGGGCAGGTTTGGAGGCAGCCAGGCACAAGGCAGGCACTAGGACCTGCGAGGAATCCTGGCAGGGCAGGTTTGGAGGCAGCAAGGCACAAGGCAGGCACTAGGACCTGCATGGAATCCTGGCAGGGCAGGTTTGGAGGCAGCCAGGCACAAGGCAGGCACTAGGACCTGCGCGGAATCCTGGCAGGGGAGGTTTGGAGGCAGCCAGGCACAAGGCAGGCACTAGGACCTGCATGGAATCCTTGCAGGGCAGGTTTGGAGGCAGCGAGGCACAAGGCAGGAACTAGTACCTGCGCGGAATCTTGGCAGGGCAGGTTTGGAGGCAGCAAGGCACAAGGCAGGCACTAGGACCTGCATGGAATCCTGGCAGGGCAGGTTTGGAGGCAGCAAGGCACAAGGTAGGCACTAGGACCTGCTCGTAATCCTGGCAGGGCAGGTTTGGAGGCAGCCAGGCACAAGGCAGGCACTAGGACCTGCGCGGAATCTTGGCAGGGCAGGTTTGGAGGCAGTAAGGCAGAAGGCAGGCACTAGGACCTGCATGGAATCCTGGCAGGGCAGGTTTGGAGGCAGCAAGGCACAAGGCAGGCACTAGGACCTGCGCGGAATCCTGGCAAGGCAGGTTTGGAGGCAGCAAGGCACAAGGCAGGCACTAGGACCTGCGAGGAATCCTGGCAGGGCAGGTTTGGAGGCAGCAAGGCAGAAGGCAGGCACTAGGACCTGCGCGGAATCTTGGCAGGGCAGGTTTGGAGGCAGCCAGGCACAAGGCAGGCACTAGGACCTGCGCGGAATCTTGGCAGGACAGGTTTGGGGGCAGCCAGGCACAAGGCAGGCACTAGGACCTGCGAGGAATCCTGGCAGGGCAGGTTTGGAGGCAGCCAGGCACAAGGCAGGCACTAGGACCTGCATGGAATCCTGGCAGGGCAGGTTTGGAGGCAGCCAGGCACAAGGCAGGCACTAGGACCTGCTCGTAATCCTGGCAGGACAGGTTTGGAGGCAGCAAGGCACAAGGCAGGCACTAGGACCTGCGCGGAATCTTGGCAGGGCAGGTTTGGAGGCAGCAAGGCACAAGGCAGGAACTAGGACCTGCGCGGAATCCTGACAAGGCAGGTTTGGAGGCAGCAAGGTACAAGGCAGGCACTAGGACCTGCGCGGAATCTTGGCAGGACAGGTTTGGAGGCAGCCAGGCACAAGGCAGGCACTAGGACATGCGCGGAATCTTGGCAGGGCAGGTTTGGAGGCAGCCAGGCACAAGGCAGGCACTAGGACCTGCATGGAATCCTGGCAGGGCAGGTTTGGAGGCAGCAAGGCACAAGGCAGGCACTAGGACCTGCGCGGAATCCTTGCAGGGCAGGTTTGGAGGCAGCAAGGCACAAGGCAGGCACTAGGACCTGCGCGGAATCCTGGCAGGGCAGGTTTGGAGGCAGCCAGGCACAAGGCAGGCACTAGGACCTGCGAGGAATCCTGGCAGGGCAGGTTTGGAGGCAGCAAGGCACAAGGCAGGCACTAGGACCTGCATGGAATCCTGGCAGGGCAGGTTTGGAGGCAGCCAGGCACAAGGCAGGCACTAGGACCTGCGCGGAATCCTGGCAGGGGAGGTTTGGAGGCAGCCAGGCACAAGGCAGGCACTAGGACCTGCATGGAATCCTTGCAGGGCAGGTTTGGAGGCAGCGAGGCACAAGGCAGGAACTAGGACCTGCGCGGAATCTTGGCAGGGCAGGTTTGGAGGCAGCAAGGCACAAGGCAGGCACTAGGACCTGCATGGAATCCTGGCAGGGCAGGTTTGGAGGCAGCAAGGCACAAGGTAGGCACTAGGACCTGCTCGTAATCCTGGCAGGGCAGGTTTGGAGGCAGCCAGGCACAAGGCAGGCACTAGGACCTGCATGGAATCCTGGCAGGGCAGGTTTGGAGGCAGCCAGGCACAAGGCAGGCACTAGGACCTGCGCGGAATCCTGGCAGGGGAGGTTTGGAGGCAGCCAGGCACAAGGCAGGCACTAGGACCTGCATGGAATCCTTGCAGGGCAGGTTTGGAGGCAGCGAGGCACAAGGCAGGAACTAGGACCTGCGCGGAATCTTGGCAGGGCAGGTTTGGAGGCAGCAAGGCACAAGGCAGGCACTAGGACCTGCATGGAATCCTGGCAGGGCAGGTTTGGAGGCAGCAAGGCACAAGGTAGGCACTAGGACCTGCTCGTAATCCTGGCAGGGCAGGTTTGGAGGCAGCCAGGCACAAGGCAGGCACTAGGACCTGCGCGGAATCTTGGCAGGGCAGGTTTGGAGGCAGTAAGGCAGAAGGCAGGCACTAGGACCTGCATGGAATCCTGGCAGGGCAGGTTTGGAGGCAGCAAGGCACAAGGCAGGCACTAGGACCTGCGCGGAATCCTGGCAAGGCAGGTTTGGAGGCAGCAAGGCACAAGGCAGGCACTAGGACCTGCGAGGAATCCTGGCAGGGCAGGTTTGGAGGCAGCAAGGCAGAAGGCAGGCACTAGGACCTGCGCGGAATCTTGGCAGGGCAGGTTTGGAGGCAGCCAGGCACAAGGCAGGCACTAGGACCTGCGCGGAATCTTGGCAGGACAGGTTTGGAGGCAGCCAGGCACAAGGCAGGCACTAGGACCTGCGAGGAATCCTGGCAGGGCAGGTTTGGAGGCAGCCAGGCACAAGGCAGGCACTAGGACCTGCATGGAATCCTGGCAGGGCAGGTTTGGAGGCAGCCAGGCACAAGGCAGGCACTAGGACCTGCTCGTAATCCTGGCAGGACAGGTTTGGAGGCAGCAAGGCACAAGGCAGGCACTAGGACCTGCGCGGAATCTTGGCAGGGCAGGTTTGGAGGCAGCAAGGCACAAGGCAGGAACTAGGACCTGCGCGGAATCCTGACAAGGCAGGTTTGGAGGCAGCAAGGTACAAGGCAGGCACTAGGACCTGCGCGGAATCTTGGCAGGACAGGTTTGGAGGCAGCCAGGCACAAGGCAGGCACTAGGACATGCGCGGAATCTTGGCAGGGCAGGTTTGGAGGCAGCCAGGCACAAGGCAGGCACTAGGACCTGCATGGAATCCTGGCAGGGCAGGTTTGGAGGCAGCAAGGCACAAGGCAGGCACTAGGACCTGCGCGGAATCCTTGCAGGGCAGGTTTGGAGGCAGCAAGGCACAAGGCAGGCACTAGGACCTGCGCGGAATCCTGGCAGGGCAGGTTTGGAGGCAGCCAGGCACAAGGCAGGCACTAGGACCTGCGAGGAATCCTGGCAGGGCAGGTTTGGAGGCAGCAAGGCACAAGGCAGGCACTAGGACCTGCATGGAATCCTGGCAGGGCAGGTTTGGAGGCAGCCAGGCACAAGGCAGGCACTAGGACCTGCGCGGAATCCTGGCAGGGGAGGTTTGGAGGCAGCCAGGCACAAGGCAGGCACTAGGACCTGCATGGAATCCTTGCAGGGCAGGTTTGGAGGCAGCGAGGCACAAGGCAGGAACTAGGACCTGCGCGGAATCTTGGCAGGGCAGGTTTGGAGGCAGCCAGGCACAAGGCAGGCACTAGGACCTGCATGGAATCCTGGCAGGGCAGGTTTGGAGGCAGCAAGGCACAAGGCAGGCACTAGGACCTGCGCGGAATCCTTGCAGGGCAGGTTTGGAGGCAGCAAGGCACAAGGCAGGCACTAGGACCTGCATGGAATCCTTGCAGGGCAGGTTTGGAGGCAGCCAGGCACAAGGCAGGCACTAGGACATGCGCGGAATCTTGGCAGGGCAGGTTTGGAGGCAGCCAGGCACAAGGCAGGCACTAGGACCTGCATGGAATCCTGGCAGGGCAGGTTTGGAGGCAGCAAGGCACAAGGCAGGCACTAGGACCTGCGCGGAATCCTTGCAGGGCAGGTTTGGAGGCAGCAAGGCACAAGGCAGGCACTAGGACCTGCGCGGAATCCTGGCAGGGCAGGTTTGGAGGCAGCCAGGCACAAGGCAGGCACTAGGACCTGCGAGGAATCCTGGCAGGGCAGGTTTGGAGGCAGCAAGGCACAAGGCAGGCACTAGGACCTGCATGGAATCCTGGCAGGGCAGGTTTGGAGGCAGCCAGGCACAAGGCAGGCACTAGGACCTGCGCGGAATCCTGGCAGGGGAGGTTTGGAGGCAGCCAGGCACAAGGCAGGCACTAGGACCTGCATGGAATCCTTGCAGGGCAGGTTTGGAGGCAGCGAGGCACAAGGCAGGAACTAGGACCTGCGCGGAATCTTGGCAGGGCAGGTTTGGAGGCAGCAAGGCACAAGGCAGGCACTAGGACCTGCATGGAATCCTGGCAGGGCAGGTTTGGAGGCAGCAAGGCACAAGGTAGGCACTAGGACCTGCTCGTAATCCTGGCAGGGCAGGTTTGGAGGCAGCCAGGCACAAGGCAGGCACTAGGACCTGCATGGAATCCTGGCAGGGCAGGTTTGGAGGCAGCCAGGCACAAGGCAGGCACTAGGACCTGCGCGGAATCCTGGCAGGGGAGGTTTGGAGGCAGCCAGGCACAAGGCAGGCACTAGGACCTGCATGGAATCCTTGCAGGGCAGGTTTGGAGGCAGCGAGGCACAAGGCAGGAACTAGGACCTGCGCGGAATCTTGGCAGGGCAGGTTTGGAGGCAGCAAGGCACAAGGCAGGCACTAGGACCTGCATGGAATCCTGGCAGGGCAGGTTTGGAGGCAGCAAGGCACAAGGTAGGCACTAGGACCTGCTCGTAATCCTGGCAGGGCAGGTTTGGAGGCAGCCAGGCACAAGGCAGGCACTAGGACCTGCGCGGAATCTTGGCAGGGCAGGTTTGGAGGCAGTAAGGCAGAAGGCAGGCACTAGGACCTGCATGGAATCCTGGCAGGGCAGGTTTGGAGGCAGCAAGGCACAAGGCAGGCACTAGGACCTGCGCGGAATCCTGGCAAGGCAGGTTTGGAGGCAGCAAGGCACAAGGCAGGCACTAGGACCTGCGAGGAATCCTGGCAGGGCAGGTTTGGAGGCAGCAAGGCAGAAGGCAGGCACTAGGACCTGCGCGGAATCTTGGCAGGGCAGGTTTGGAGGCAGCCAGGCACAAGGCAGGCACTAGGACCTGCGCGGAATCTTGGCAGGACAGGTTTGGAGGCAGCCAGGCACAAGGCAGGCACTAGGACCTGCGAGGAATCCTGGCAGGGCAGGTTTGGAGGCAGCCAGGCACAAGGCAGGCACTAGGACCTGCATGGAATCCTGGCAGGGCAGGTTTGGAGGCAGCCAGGCACAAGGCAGGCACTAGGACCTGCTCGTAATCCTGGCAGGACAGGTTTGGAGGCAGCAAGGCACAAGGCAGGCACTAGGACCTGCGCGGAATCTTGGCAGGGCAGGTTTGGAGGCAGCAAGGCACAAGGCAGGAACTAGGACCTGCGCGGAATCCTGACAAGGCAGGTTTGGAGGCAGCAAGGTACAAGGCAGGCACTAGGACCTGCGCGGAATCTTGGCAGGACAGGTTTGGAGGCAGCCAGGCACAAGGCAGGCACTAGGACATGCGCGGAATCTTGGCAGGGCAGGTTTGGAGGCAGCCAGGCACAAGGCAGGCACTAGGACCTGCATGGAATCCTGGCAGGGCAGGTTTGGAGGCAGCAAGGCACAAGGCAGGCACTAGGACCTGCGCGGAATCCTTGCAGGGCAGGTTTGGAGGCAGCAAGGCACAAGGCAGGCACTAGGACCTGCGCGGAATCCTGGCAGGGCAGGTTTGGAGGCAGCCAGGCACAAGGCAGGCACTAGGACCTGCGAGGAATCCTGGCAGGGCAGGTTTGGAGGCAGCCAGGCACAAGGCAGGCACTAGGACCTGCGCGGAATCCTGGCAGGGGAGGTTTGGAGGCAGCCAGGCACAAGGCAGGCACTAGGACCTGCGCGGAATCCTGGCAGGGGAGGTTTGGAGGCAGCCAGGCACAAGGCAGGCACTAGGACCTGCATGGAATCCTTGCAGGGCAGGTTTGGAGGCAGCGAGGCACAAGGCAGGAACTAGGACCTGCGCGGAATCTTGGCAGGGCAGGTTTGGAGGCAGCAAGGCACAAGGCAGGCACTAGGACCTGCATGGAATCCTGGCAGGGCAGGTTTGGAGGCAGCAAGGCACAAGGTAGGCACTAGGACCTGCTCGTAATCCTGGCAGGGCAGGTTTGGAGGCAGCCAGGCACAAGGCAGGAACTAGGACCTGCGCGGAATCTTGGCAGGGCAGGTTTGGAGGCAGTAAGGCAGAAGGCAGGCACTAGGACCTGCATGGAATCCTGGCAGGGCAGGTTTGGAGGCAGCAAGGCACAAGGCAGGCACTAGGACCTGCGCGGAATCTTGGCAGGACAGGTTTGGAGGCAGTAAGGCACAAGGCAGGCACTAGGACCTGCGCGGAATCTTGGCAGGGCAGGTTTGAAGGCAGCCAGGCACAAGGCAGGCACTAGGACCTGCGCGGAATCTTGGCAGGACAGGTTTGGAGGCAGCCAGGCACAAGGCAGGAACTAGGACCTGCGCGGAATCTTGGCAGGACAAGTTTGGAGGCAGCCAGGCACAAGGCAGGCACTAGGACCTGCGCGGAATCTTGGCAGGGCAGGTTTGGAGGCAGCAAGGCACAAGGCAGGAACTAGGACCTGCGCGGAATCCTGACAAGGCAGGTTTGGAGGCAGCAAGGTACAAGGCAGGCACTAGGACCTGCGCGGAATCTTGGCAGGACAGGTTTGGAGGCAGCCAGGCACAAGGCAGGCACTAGGACATGCGCGGAATCTTGGCAGGGCAGGTTTGGAGGCAGCCAGGCACAAGGCAGGCACTAGGACCTGCATGGAATCCTGGCAGGGCAGGTTTGGAGGCAGCAAGGCACAAGGCAGGCACTAGGACCTGCGCGGAATCCTTGCAGGGCAGGTTTGGAGGCAGCAAGGCACAAGGCAGGCACTAGGACCTGCGCGGAATCCTGGCAGGGCAGGTTTGGAGGCAGCCAGGCACAAGGCAGGCACTAGGACCTGCGAGGAATCCTGGCAGGGCAGGTTTGGAGGCAGCAAGGCACAAGGCAGGCACTAGGACCTGCATGGAATCCTGGCAGGGCAGGTTTGGAGGCAGCCAGGCACAAGGCAGGCACTAGGACCTGCGCGGAATCCTGGCAGGGGAGGTTTGGAGGCAGCCAGGCACAAGGCAGGCACTAGGACCTGCATGGAATCCTTGCAGGGCAGGTTTGGAGGCAGCGAGGCACAAGGCAGGAACTAGGACCTGCGCGGAATCTTGGCAGGGCAGGTTTGGAGGCAGCAAGGCACAAGGCAGGCACTAGGACCTGCATGGAATCCTGGCAGGGCAGGTTTGGAGGCAGCAAGGCACAAGGTAGGCACTAGGACCTGCTCGTAATCCTGGCAGGGCAGGTTTGGAGGCAGCCAGGCACAAGGCAGGCACTAGGACCTGCGCGGAATCTTGGCAGGGCAGGTTTGGAGGCAGTAAGGCAGAAGGCAGGCACTAGGACCTGCATGGAATCCTGGCAGGGCAGGTTTGGAGGCAGCAAGGCACAAGGCAGGCACTAGGACCTGCGCGGAATCCTGGCAAGGCAGGTTTGGAGGCAGCAAGGCACAAGGCAGGCACTAGGACCTGCGAGGAATCCTGGCAGGGCAGGTTTGGAGGCAGCAAGGCAGAAGGCAGGCACTAGGACCTGCGCGGAATCTTGGCAGGGCAGGTTTGGAGGCAGCCAGGCACAAGGCAGGCACTAGGACCTGCGCGGAATCTTGGCAGGACAGGTTTGGAGGCAGCCAGGCACAAGGCAGGCACTAGGACCTGCGAGGAATCCTGGCAGGGCAGGTTTGGAGGCAGCCAGGCACAAGGCAGGCACTAGGACCTGCATGGAATCCTGGCAGGGCAGGTTTGGAGGCAGCCAGGCACAAGGCAGGCACTAGGACCTGCTCGTAATCCTGGCAGGACAGGTTTGGAGGCAGCAAGGCACAAGGCAGGCACTAGGACCTGCATGGAATCCTGGCAGGGCAGGTTTGGAGGCAGTAAGGCACAAGGCAGGCACTAGGACCTGCATGGAATCCTGGCAGGGCAGGTTTGGAGGCAGCAAGGCACAAGGCGGGCACTAGGACCTGCGCGGAATCACAGCAGGTTTGGAGGCAGTAAGGCACAAGGCAGGCACTAGGACCTGCATGGAATCCTGGCAAGGCAGGTTTGGAGGCAGCAAGGCACAAGGCAGGCACTAGGACCTGCGCGGAATCACAGCATGTTTGGAGGCAGTAAGGCACAAGGCAGGCACTAGGACCTGCGCGGAATCTTGGCAGGGCAGGTTTGGAGGCAGCAAGGCACAAGGGAGGCACTAGGACCTGCGCGGAATCCTGGCAGTGCTCGGAGGCAGCAGAAGCTTTTGCGACACACCCAGACACTGCAGCCGACACACTAACGTGTCCCTACACACAGTTTGGAAAGCTCTGATCTATACAACCCATTGGCCAGAGTACTGTGAAATGATTAGCTCTATAAATTCATTTTCTCAGATTCCCTTTGAAACTGATGATAATTTGAAAACTAGTTTATTAAATATGGCATGGGAGTTAGAGTATTACATAGGGTTAAGTCAGTCTGTGCAATGCTTTAATTCTTAGTCATTTGAAGCTGAAGTTTTTAATAGTACAGAAAATAACGAAGAGACTGCAATACTGTTTATGCAAAAACGTGTTCTTTCTTTTATTGAATTGAGAACTGGGTGTTGTAAATCAGAACACAGTACACATTTATGTGCAAAGTGTCTAGGGTAGTCTAAACTCAAAATATGTTACACCTAAAATGGAGGAGAACGAATATATAATCCATATGCTGTTTAGATGGGAATGAGCCTCCTCCCCATAAGTTATGTCCATCTTTTTGTTGCATTCAGATTTGGTCTTTTGCAGTAATAGTGAAGAGGCAGGTTGCAGCTTAATTTTCTACATGCGGTCTGTAATTTAGTTGCCAACATCGTTTTTATTTTAATCTGCTTTCAGCACATAAGAAAGTCCATACTGAATAGAAATGTAATGTATTTGTTTGATTTAAGGCACTACCTCAAGGAACAACCCATCTGGTGAATAAAAAGTTATCTGAAGCAACACCCATGCAATGTTTCCTTGACTTGGTTGACAAATACTGGAATGGCTACAAATCACTCCATTACAATGAGAATTTTTTATGTAAGTAAGGATACATGTTGGGATTCAGTTTTCCTCTCTGATGATTTGGCTACTTCTCACCCCATCCTACCTCAGCTAAATCAATTGAGATTATCACCCTTCAAGGCAAGGGTGGCCCAGCTTCTCATGTCCAAATTTAACAGCAGGTTGGACATACTGTATAAAGCATCACTTTTCAGTTTACAGGCACTCTTAATAAGAGGAGGCAATTTCTATTTGTAATCTAGAGGCATCCAACATGGATGCCATTGTTACCCAATAAACCCAGATGGCTTCCAGCAGTGCTGTTCTGCAGACAGCCGATTATGAGGCCCTGTTTGTGAAGTTGGGCTGTAGGGATCAGAGGGGAGGCTAGTATACCAGCCTCCTTGCTGCACAGCATCCTCTCTGACTGAGCTGCTTGAATCTGGCCGGGCTGGCAGTGGAGTTCCCTAGGTTTATGGAATTACATGGGACTTTAATCTTCCATTCCAGTCT
The DNA here is from genome assembly GCA_023362775.1 of Charina bottae. Taxonomy (NCBI): domain Eukaryota; kingdom Metazoa; phylum Chordata; class Lepidosauria; order Squamata; family Charinaidae; genus Charina; species Charina bottae. The sequence goes on along the minus strand of JALMGJ010000028.1, from coordinate 1,731,102 downwards.
GCTCAGGAGTTCATAACCAACATGGTAACCACGAAGCTGACTCAAGTTATCTCTGGCCCAGCTTACTGTGGGGACACAGTTTGGACCTGATTTTTATGGGGCAGTGGCAGATGATCTGGAGTGGAGCATATTACCTTCAGCCGGGCAGCATACAAGTTTAATTTTTTATCATTATCATTATCATTATTCCTTGTCATGGACAGATCACTCCCTGTTGGCTCTAGAGTTCTCTGAGACTGCTGCATCCCACCATGGGGAGGTAGGATCTAAGCAGTCCACCCCATCTGCCTATTGGGTTTCAGAGGGAGCTTGGGGTTGGATCACATCTTTTCAGACTGACTATGTGTATGGATCCCAGTATTCAGAAGAACTCTAGGTGATGGAGCAAGGTAAAGGGATGCTTAGAGGGCCACTAGAAGAAAACAAAGAATAAACCCAACAGAGCATGGGTAAGAACCTTTCTTAGGGATTACCACATGGCAATAAGAGCAGCAAAATGTAATTATTTTTCTGTTAATATTGTACCTGCAGAGAGCTAGCCAGTGTTTAAGGTAACCCAACCTCTCCTGGGTAAAGAAGGATCAGGGAAACATTTGCAGGGTTGCTGTGAGTATTTTTCTAGGCATCTTGTCAGATAAGCTCAGATTTGCTTGAAGGTGAATTCTAGCTATACAGGTTCTATGGAGTTGCCTGAGGCATGGTGTTAACGTATTACCTGTAAAGAGTTTGAACCTGTTAGTCTAATGAAGTGGACAGAATCCTTGGTGATGCAAGCCACCTGTGTATTAGATCTCTGTCCCTCCTGGTTGTTAAGGCCTCCTGGGAGGTGACATGTGATTAGCTCCATGCGGTAGATAATGCTTCTTTGTGAGAGGGGATGGTTTGTAGGAAGCAGTTCTTTGCCCTCTCCTTAATCACTGGACCCAATGGAACTGGACAGTTGTTATCCAGTCCCAGCCTTCCCTTTTTAAGACAGCATTGATCATGCTTGTTGATGACTTTTGGCAGGCTCAGGATGGGAGTAGTGTATCCATCCTGCCTCCTTGATCTCTTATCCTCCTGGACCATCTCAGAAGTTTGTTTGTGGGTGGCATGGTGTTACGGAGCTTCTCTGTTCTCCAGGTCAATTCCAGTCCCTGTTGATAGGGCAAGAGATTGAGTATGAAACCCCTGCTTTGTGGGGTTCCAGTCTTTTCTGCTCCTATTTAAGACCAGGTTTTAGGTCAACTGTGGCAAGGCTGTGGGTTTTGAGGCCCACAAGGGCTGGGTAGCACCCCACCCAGACAGAGTTAGTGTACAATTTGGGGGTACTCCTGAACTCTCCTAGCTGTGGCTAGGAGAACTTTAGCATAGGTTCATCTTGTTGGACCCATTTCTGCATTGATTGGCCCTACTCACAATAATTCATGCCTTAGTCAATTCCCCCTGGATTACTGTACAGGTAATCCTCACTTAACGACCTTAATTGGGACTGGAAACTCCATTGCTAAGTGAAGCAGTCATTTAATGCAACATCACGTGAGCATGCCGCTTAGTGACAGCAGTTATGGCAGTCCCAGTTGCTATTGTTAAGCAAAACTCGTGCGATCATTAGGCAAGGCCCCACCCCAATCCAAGCCATTACTGGCTTGGTCCCTCCCAGCCCTGCATGAACTGCCTCTGCTTCAACTCCCCCCCACCCTCCCATCTCCCCCCCCCCATCTCTGCCCTTTTGCCTGCCTTGCACAGCATGCTCAGATGAAAAGACTACTGTATTCCGCCGCCACGCCTACCTGCTGCCGCCCCCTGCCCCCAACTGACCTTTCTCCCTGTCCTCCTCAGGGCGACCATCCTGTTCTTGTGGGGCCGCAGCACCACCCCCAGTGGACCTTCCTCCTCCTCAATGCTGCCTCGCCCTCCCCTCCATTGGGCTTGCTGACACCTCAAGCCCCACAGTGTGGGGGCTTTGTTGGTGCTGGGCTCCCTTTGCCGCCACTTCCTCCTCCTCCTCCTCCTCCTCCTCCTCCTCCTCCTCCTCCTCCTCCTCCTCCTCCTCCACACTGGGGCTGAAGTAGAAAGAGAGGGCCACAAGCGCGTGTACACACGAATGATGAGGTCCTCATCTCTTGGAGCTGTTGGTAGCAAGTGCCAGATTGTCAAGGAACGCTTCCTCCATACTAATCTCTTGTAAGCTACCAAATGTGCCTTCACAAGAGTCTGAGTCTTACAGCACCAAATTTTCAGGTGCCAAGGGCCTTCAGCAGTGTCAGCCCGGGCTTCTACTTCCTCTTCCTTGTCAGGAAGGCCACAAGCGAGCACGTGCATCACGTGATGGGCAGGGTGCAAGCGATGGGGCCCTCATCTCTTGGAGCTTTTCAGGTGCTGAGGCTCCTTGTCCATGGTGGCACTTGGGGTGAAGTAGGGCCTGGGGTGGGCTGAAACTCAGCAATGTCGACAATGGGCCACTTGAGCAAGGAGGCTTTATTCAATTCTCTCCATTGGACTTTGAAGGGCCTCTGTTGGAGGGGGAGGTTTCTGGGGATCGCCCCTCAGGGGCGGATGAATTCCTCAAGGTTGATTACTGGCAGTGCTACATGGTCCACTTCATATACATGGGATGGGACACGCAGTTCAACTTCTGGTCTTACATCATGAAGCACATGATTCAATAGGAGCTGCAGTTCAACCAAGACCACCTGGTGGCAGTGATCGCCTTCCAGGAGTCCTGGGATGTTGACATGTGTTTCTTTTGGATTGTGCACTGCATGACTTCTGGTCCCTTGGCCATTACCTTTCGCTTGCCAAACCAGAGGTGTTTCGGGACCTTTGGGTGGTCCCCTTGTATCGCAACAACACAGTGACTTTGACAGTCACCTTCCACATGACCACCGTTCCCGCCCAGTATGTTCAGATCTGGCTTCAAAGGTACACGAGAGTCCTTGACAGCCCAACCAGTCCAACCAAAGTCAAGGACTCAAGGGATCTGGATTTTGCTGCCACATAACCTTCAAGATGGAGGGGCACGACAAGATCCCCAAGTATTTTTATTTGGGCACAGATCGAGGTATCACACGCTACAGTGGACAGCCCCCTGCCTGTTTCCCCTGCGGGGCTTATAATACTACTGCCGCACTTGTATACTGGTGCTCTGCGCACACTGCGGGTGCCGGGGGCACCAGGTCGGGGCCTGTGTCAACATGCATTGCAATATGTGCAACATATTCAGCCCCACATCATTAGTGTTCCTGGACCCTTCACAACCATCATACCGAATGGTCATGCAGGACAGAGGAGATAGCCACAGCAGGTCTGGCAAGGACAGAGGCTAGCCTTTGGCAGCAGAAGCACACCAAGACTTCGGTGGTAGGAGGCCAGGAAGATCACACTGCAGGTCCCTCACAGCCTCATGACAGGAGCTTTCACTTCAGCGCTCACAAAGATGCCAGGGCTTCCCTCGCTTCCCCAGATCTGATGCATTTTAACATCAGGGTGATGGCCCATGATTGCCTGTCATGAGGACATCTTACAAGTGGATATCACTGCCTTTCTGCACTCGGGTCTGCTTGAGGGCGATCGCCGCTTGACCAAGTCAGAACTTGCTGGCCTGTTCACCCTGATCACAGCCGAGGAAGTATACAGCACCCTGTGAGAGGGCGCACTCCACTCAGCTCCCGGTCTGGACGGCCTGTGGTGGGCTTTTTACTGGGCCTTCTCTGGCTTGCTGGCCTCACCCCTCACCCCTCTTTAATTTGCTGCTGGCTTCTGTCGATGAGGCTCCTGATGGTCCCCCGACATTGCCAAGGACTATGACTCAGCGCCTCTTGCTTCTGTTTCCCAAGCCCAGGTCTGTGGATGAGACCCTGCCAGAGAACTGGCAGCCCATCACCCTCACCAATGTAGATTATCACTTTCTCACCAAGATCAGGTGACTGGCAGGGGTGGTGCACCACTCCGTAGTTTCAACACAGACGAGGGCTGGGCTGTTCGATCAAGCACTCCCTGTGTCTTTTTCACTCAGCAAGCCACGGTGGGTTGGCTGGGTTCCTTTTCCAACTGGACCAAAGCAAAGCCCTTGATTGCGTGCATCACAACTATCTATGGGTCTTTCTTCAGTGGCACGGCGTACCCTAGCACTTCATGGACTATCTCCAGTTCCTGTACATGGGAGCTACGGTCATCCTTCAGGTGAACAGCCACTGGGGTGATCCCATCCCCTTGTTCTCAGGGGTGCAGCAAGGGTACCCACTGAGCTTGCTTCTGTACATCCTGGCACTGGACTTAGTCCTGCACGCCATCAAGCAGGATCCACGGGTGTTGGGCTTCATAGTCGTGGTGGTGGCGGCAAATTCCTTTTCCTCCTACGGGATGACAGTTAAATTGGTTGCCCACATCGACGATGTCTCCCTGTTGGTCTGCACACCTCTGGAGGTATGGCCTTTTGGCCCAGTATAGCTCTGTTTCAGGCGCATCTGTTAACCTGCACAAAAGCTGCATAGTACACCTGTCCAGCTGAGGACAGGGTGATGGGCTGCCAGGAGACATCGTCGATGTGGGCAACCAATTTAACTGTCCTGGCCATTATATTGATGTGAAAGACCTGGAGGTGTGGACAGTGGATTAGTGGTGGCGTGTATGCAAGGATGGGGAGGCAGAGCGCAGCATGCCTGAAGGGGTGCAGCCTCTGGCTCAGGCCCAATCAGCGACCGTGTCCTGGGCGTGTGTTTCGGCCTTCCTGTAGCGAGTGGAAGGTCCAGTTTGTTTTGGTTGTGATGGCTTTGTCCTCTGGATGCATAGGTATGGGGGAAATGGGAGGTGGGAATAAGGGGAGGGTTAGGATACTTAAAAAGGATATTGTAGGAGTTTGGCTCACCTGTCTCTGATTTTAGGGAGCAGGTATTACATTTGTAGCAGGGTTTTATTTTCCAATAAAAATTTGTTAATTTGTTAAATTTATTTTCCAATAAAAATCATCCTCCCAGCAGACAAAGGCTGCACAACCGTCATTATGGACAGATCGCAATATATACAAAAGGCTAAAGAATTACTTGAAGACAAAGAAACAAACACCCTAGTAAACACCAATCACATACAGAAACTGGACAACAAGGTAAAAAGAACTCTTAACAACCTCACCAAGAAAGGTCAAATCACAAAAGAAGAACAGAGGTGGATGAAAAGAAGTGGACCCATCCTCCCATGCTTCTACGGATGCCCCAAAGTACACAAACCTGGCATACTGTATCGTTACCAGGGACTCCCACTTACAACATAGCTAAAGAGCTCACAAAAAAATTTAGGCATCTTACAGAGGAGAGTGAATATTCTATCAACTCCCCACTACAGTGCCTCCAGAAAATCAAAGACTTAAAAATAGAAGAAGATGAAATTATGGTGTCAATCGATGTCATTGCACTCTTTACATCCATAGACCCGGCACTAGCGAAGGAATCCATGGCAGCAGTTCTACAAAACACACCCGACATAATCAAATACACTAAGATAGAAATACCCAGAATCATGGACCTCATCAACCTCTGCCTCACTACCTACTTTCAGTTTGATGGACAAATATACCAACAAATCAAAGGAACACCCATGGGATCACCACTTTCAGGACTCATAGAAGAGATTGTAATGCAGCGTCTAGAAATGATAGCACTTCCACGTATACAACCCAAAGTAGATGACACATTTGTCATAATAAAAAAGGAACAATTGGAGGAAACACATGAAACCATCAACATCTTCAATAGAATAAAATTCACAAGGGAAGAAGAAAACAACAACACACTACCCTTCATGGACATCCTCATCAGTAGAGGAAATGATGGCATTCTAGAAACACAAGTCTACCAGAAATCTACCCACACTAACTAAGTGTTCCATTACCAAAGTAACAACCTAACCTCCCACAAGAGAAGCTGTGTAAGAACATTATTCAGATGAGCACTAATGCACTGCAGCAACCCAGAACACCAGAAAAAGGAAACAGATCATCTATACAGCATCTTCCAGCGAAATGGATACCCACACAACTTTATCAAAAAGTGCTTAACCACCCAACCCACTACAACACAACCAACAGAAGCTATGAAAAGGATAACACTGCCATACATCAGAAACATTTCAGAAACTACCAATAGACTGTTACAACCACATGGCATCACCGTAGCACATAAACCAACCAAAACCCTTCAAAACATCGTAAGTAACCCAAAAGACCCAGTAGCCCAAGAAGAAAAAGCAGGAGTTATCTACAACATACAGTGTAAGGACTGTAGCAGTCACTATGTAGGGCAGATGGGCAGAAGACTAGCAGAACGCATCCACGAACACCAACTAGCAGTCAGAAGACACAATGAAAAGTCCTTAATCTCACAACACATGGACAGACTCAACCATACTTTCAACTGGGAAACTGAGAGTATCTTAAACCAAGCCAAATCCAAAAACGCTAGAGAATTCCTGGAAGCTTGGCACTCAGACAAAGCAGCCATCAACAGACACATAGAGGTAAACAACAGTTACATACCTTTCATAAGAGACAATAGAAAAGCCAAAAGACCAGAACACCACCTTACCAGCAATCAATACCCAGATATGCAAAGATTAACGCCAAGATTAGCACCAGAGGAACAATCAAACAGCACAATATACCCTAATCAAGGAACTATTAACTCAATCAACCAAGCAGCAAACAACAGCCCAATCAAGGAACTCCTAAGGGGAGAACAACACCTCCACCAACGCAAGCAGGACAAGCCATGGTATATAAACAGAGAGCAAGTCCCACTCCCTTTTTGCACTGAAGATGTTGCCTAGTCTGGCAATGAAATGTCTGCAAGAAAACAACAAAGCTCAACACCAAGGACTCCACAAAAATTTGTTGATTCCTCCTTTTGGCTTTCTTCTGTATGGGAGACTTCTTGGTGCTGTTGACTATCCAAAAGTGCTTCTGAGTTGATTCAAGAATTCCCCATCTTCTCAGATAAGCTTGGAGGGGAGCAGTTTTGCTTATAGGCACTTCATCTTCTCTTCCAGAGTGGCAGACAATTTGCACTTGAAATATGACATGACCTGTACAGGTTGCAAGAGCAGTTTTGTCATTTGTAAAATCTAATGAACAACAATCAAAGTGCTTTTTCTTGACCCCTCTACCAAAGTGTATTTGTTTGCTCAGTGAAGTCACTCTCTGTGGAGGTTGCTTCTTTTTACAGCCCTGAGGCTGCCTCAGTTAGGTCTATGTCCTGTTGACACACAGTCAGGAATATTCAGGAAACAGCATCAATCAATTAGCAGTCTTTTCACCTCCTTGACTCTTCCTCTCTCTCTTCTTCCTCTACCCTTTCTTCAATTGTACTCTACTGCCAAACTCCAGTTAGCTCTCTCCTTATGCAGTAAGTCTACCTTTCCATATATACAAGGCTAGCAATTATCCCTTCTATTGGAAAATAGGTGATAATTAAAGAAGCTGATGGAAAGAATGTTAACCAGAAGAGAAGGAAAGCAGTTTCAGTCTGGACCTAGGGAGCCTTGGGATCTATGGTTTTTGCTGTAATCTAAATGTTTTTTGTATTGTCGAAGGCTTTCACGGCCGGAGTTCGATGGCTGTTGTGGGTCTTCCGGGCTGTGTGGCCGTGTTCTGGAAGTTGTGGTTCCTAACGTTTCGCCAGCATCTGTGGCCAGCATCTTCAGAGGGCAGGAGCACAGATAGAAGCAAAATCTGAAGATGCTGGCCACAGATGCTGGCGAAACGTTAGGAACCACAACTTCCAGAACACGGCCACACAGCCCGGAAGACCCACAACAGCCACTAAATGTTTTTCTTCACCTACATTAATTTCTTCATGTATGCAAGTGCAGAATGGTAATATGAGTACCCAGTCTTTCCCAGGAAAATAATAATATAAGTATTTTATTATCCAATGGATAGGATTGATCTTGTGAGTCCAAACTCCATTATATTGATTTTAAAGTGAAGCTTTGTTCGAAACTAAGACCTATACTTGCTGCAATAACATTGAATGCCATGTAACAATGTCTGCAAGACATATTATGTATAACAATCCAACAGAATAGAAAATGAACTTGTTAGTATCAAGTATTTTATGAAGGCACTTGTTTTTGTTTTGTTTTGTTTTCTGTTGTCACTAATTATAGACTTAAGTAAATCTCTTTTCATCCCAGCTCAGGCGGAAATAGTTTTGTCTTCAGTTCAGAAATCTCTGCCAGCTAGTCAACAGAAACGTTCTCCCACAGAGAATCAAGAGGTGAATAAACTTCTTTTAGAGAAAAAGACTTTACAGAAGTGTCTGTCTCAGCAAGAGGAACAATACAGCATCAGGATTAAAAGTCTAACATCAGAGTTGAGCAAAAATAAGAAAGATATGGTGAGCAGAACATAGTATTTCCTTTAATGATTTAACTGTGTGTGTGTGTGTGTGTGTGTGTGTGTGTGTGTGAGAGAGAGAGAGAGAGAGAGAGAGAGAGAGAGAGAGAGAGAGAGAGAGAGAGAGAGAGGGAATAGATGTGTATCCAATCTTAACTATAGTCTAGTTGCTAATAGCCCTTTTCTAGGGCAGGAACTTGAGAGAGAGGTAGTTGTCCACTTGCAAACTCATTCCAATCTGTGTTCATAGTTATGGGACTTAATCTGCCTTAGTTGCTTTGATAGATGACTTTTGGGAGGAGAAAAACTGACCTGGCCTGGCACTTTGGTTTGAATGTTAGAGCATTGTATTTAAGAGCCATCTTCAGAGATTATGATTGGGTGACTTGGTCCCATGGCAATTCAACTTTTGTTCTGTCCCCAGTAATATTTTATTTATTTATTTATTTATTTTTCAAATTTATTCCCCGCCCATCTCCCATGCAAGGGACTCTGGGCGGGTTACAACAAATATTTATATATATATTAAATATTATAAATATTTATATTAAACCACTTATTAGGATATTTGACATAAAATTTTACCAGTATGTGGATAACACCCAAATCTATTTTTTGACTGATATCTGGATGCAGTGTTAGGCTAAGATAAGGGTCTGTAAGGTAAGGAAGAATGCACACAAGACAAAGACTTTGTGACAAGATAGTTTCTTTCGCTGGTTATTAGGGAGGTTGCCTTCCTGGGAATGGGTTGCAGTTTTCTAGAGCTTATTGAATTCATTCCACTCCAAAGTTGACAACTGGCATCTTGGCATCTGCCTTACCATAGTCCAGATCAGCCCACAGTTTTTTCTCTGGCAGTATGAGGGTACTGTCCTTCCATTTAGTATTCTTCTCATTTTCCTCAGTCTAGACACCATAGTTTCTGCTTGATCATGATAGTTGTTTTCCAAAGCAGTTATGAACCAGCAGCTTCCCACTGCCTGGCACTTGCATTACAGAACATCTCTGTCCTTAGGATGCTCCTTCAAAGCAGATCTCACACTCCAGGCTTAGTCCTGCATAATCTCAGCTCAAAGATTGCTTTGCCTCCACACTCAGAGATTAGACTTGGTTTTGCAAATGCTTCTCAACCCCAGAATATTACCACCTCTGTCAATATAAGGGATCTACCCTGTCTTCTGATAAACCACACTGGACCTCTTGGAAACAATTCTTACATAGCTCATTCCATTCAGCTTCACCATCTACCTCACTGCCTGATGCTCATCTTAGAAATCAAGCACCTAGCTCTCCTTCTGAAGGGCTCAACTTCTATAGTGAACAAATTTGTCTAAAAGAACAACTGTTGAGGACCTAGATTATCGGTTAATGGAAGATGTTACTGCTTCTCCTGTACTAATTACCATGATCTCAGTCTTGCAAAAGACACAGAAACTTCTGGGCCAAAGTGGCCATTATACTTTCAACCTCCAATTTTTCAAATGAAGTTTTCATACTATACTGCATTGAAATGGTCTTACCAGGTGTTGGTACCTCTGCCTTGTCCTGCACAAAAGCAATGGATGCCAGGTTCAGGCCTCCTGAATCAAGTGTCTTTAATCATAGCATCCACTCCTACCACCTGTTTGGGGACTACTTTGTTCTGTTTCAATATATAGGTATGACTTGTAGTCATGATCTATTATTTTGCAAGGTTAACATAATGAATTCTGGGTTAACCATTTGCCTTGGGGTTCTCAAGCACTTCTGAAGTTATGCCAAGAAGACTCCATCCTGCAAAAAAAGAACAATTGTATATGTCTTCTGAGGATTACACTTAGAATGCAACCTGATGCAGATGGAGGAAAAATTAAGTTAAATCCTCCTCTTTTTTCATACTTCATGGTGTAGGAATGAGTGATTCTGGTGTCTTCCCAAGTAGTTTTTATTAATGTTTATACAAGCATTTTTGCACTTAATCTCAGTATAGCTTGCTACCTCCAGGCTGCCTCTTAATTATGGAAAGTTATAGAGCAGCTGTCAAAGAAAACACAATCAAAAGGAAGAGACAGTATAGTAAGTTTATTGTTGTAACCACAGGCTATATCAATATAGCATAGCATAAAAATTGATAAAATAACAAAATAATTATTATAAAATGAAATAATAAAAAGTATTAGATGTAAGAAGGTTGAAACAAAATAAAGTCAGAGTTCCAACTAAGAAGTTAAATATTTCTTTCTAAGTTTAAATGACAGCAGAACAAAAGTAGCAACCTGACTACTAACAGTTGGAAACACATATGCAAGAAGATAATTCAGTGGTTCAAGGTCCAAGCCCTTGAGTTTACCTATCAGCAATAATTTGGTCCTGATCTCATTGTAAATGGGGCAGTGGAGGGCATAAGGAATAACGTTGTTATTCAGGACAGAGACTTGTTCAACCAGGCACTTACAAAATCTCCCTTCGAGATATGCTGAAGGCATGGTCTGCAGGTGAAGAGATGTAAAAGCCCTTCTCAGTGAGGCACTGATAATATTAACCAGGTACTGGGAGAGACTTCTATGTTTTTTTATAATGATGGTATCAAGATGAAAATTTGGATGACTGTATTGCAGTGACATTTTATTGGCATCCCTGTCTCTGATGTTTTCTCTGTTCCAAGAGCTAAGTTCCCCCAAAGGTGGTAGGGAATACACTTGTAGGATGAGCAACAAAAGTTTAGGCCACTGATTCCCAACTGTGTAATGAGTTGGCAAGGTGGGGTTCCTGAAGGGTTTCTAGTTTCTTATAATGCCCCAGCAATGCAAGTTCCATCTAACAGCAATGGAAGGTAAACCTACCTCCATCCTTAGATAAGCAGAGGGGGATGGGGTCCTGGGGAGGTCCAAAATCTTCCAATTGTTTTGGACTACTTCTAATTGAACAATAATTTATCTCACCCCCAGATCCCAGCCTCATACAGCTTCTGGTCTTTCATATTGCCCTGGAATATTTTAAGGGCAGGTGCTACTAGCTGCCCTCCTTTAGAACAGGAGAACTTCAGAATAGTGCCCATTGTACGTTGTCCCGCCGGGGTGCCCCTTTGAAAGGGCAGGCTCCGGGGACCCCGAAAATGCCCTCAGTTCTGCGCACGGAGCGTCAGGCCTGCAAACCCCGCCCCTGTCCGTCCGATTGGCTGCCGCCTGCAAATCCTGCCCCCCATCCCTCTGATTGGCTGCTGCCCACAAACCCCGCCCGTCCGCCCAATTGGCTGCCGCCTGCAAACCCCGCCCCCATCCGTCCAATTGGTTGCCACCCACAAACCCCGCCCCCCGGTCCTTGGAAAAAAAGTTTCCGACGGAGGTGGTCCCTGATGGAAAAAAGGTTGCCGACCCCTGCTTTAGCCCATATTTGGAATATCTCAGAAATGTCCACTTTAGAAATATTCTTGAACTTTTAATAGAGATATGTTACGGGGTTTTACCTCCATCATGGATTCCACAAAATAGGAAAGCATCTTAGGTGCCTTTGAAGTGGCCAAAATGTCTGGCCCATACTGTTCTGTTAAAACACGCTGAAGTTGAAAATACTGCCACTGTTGTAAACTGGGAAGACCAATTAAATTTGAAGTCGGGAGAACTCCTTAAAACAGTCATTACATAATAATTTAAATGAAGTTTAAAGTCATAATCATATTGTAAACTGCCCAGAGTCCCTCCTGAAGAGAGAGATGGGTGGTGATAGAATTTGCTAACTAAATAAATAATCCCAGTTTCTGCCTAAGGAATGTTTTACCACCTATTATCAGAATAGAATTTTTCCAAAGACTTAAATATTCATAGAATCTCATCATCAAAACCCAATCTACACCATGATATGGCCCATTTCTCATCGCCCACATTCCTGAAAATACCTTTTTTACTATATATTGTTCCAAGAACTTGCCATGACCACAGGGGAAATAAATAATAACTTTCCAACATAGCCCATAAAGGATTATATATTCCACTGTATTTTCATTCCACATACTAATGGCTGATTATTTATTTATTTATTTATTTATTTATTTATTTATTTATATATATATATATATATATATATATTTCTAACTTATATCACCGCCCATCTCCCCCCATTCCGGAGGGGACTCTGGGCGGTTATATAAGCCTAAATCCACCTTCCTCAACTTCCAGTGGGGATAATGGCGACTTGAGCAGATTTTTCTGCAGTTCTGCAGATTGACCTGACAGCCGGCTTTTTTTTCGGGCTCAGGCAGATTTTCCTGGAGCCCAGAAGAGTTCTCCAGATTAACCCCAGGAATCGCGCCTCGTGTCCTCCGGATAGCTGGTCACAGCCAGAAGACTGCAAAACTGGGTTTTGTGTTCAACGGGTGAGTGATCAGCTGGGAGGCAGGGTTGTCATCCCTTCCCAAGCCGCGCTGAAGCCGAAAGCAGACTTTAAAGCTGACCACCCCATTTCTAAAACACCAAGGTTTTTTTCTTTATATTTGTTACTGAAGATAGGCTTTCTATAGCAAAGAAATGCAGAATCTCTTGGTGACTTTCATTATTTTTAGGATTTTTAATTTGAAAATTTGGCTTTTTTAATATAGTATATATAAATTGTAACATTAAGATTAAACATTTGTTTATCTATTGCCACTTTTTAAAAAACTAAACTTTGAGGATTATAAAAGTTTTTTTTCCTACTTCGTTGAATCTGTGGAGTTGAATTTCGTTCTGTTTACCTTCCTGTGGGAATGGTCTTTGTTTTCACTTTCTACTATGTTGATTGAATTTTTCCAACGATAAAGTGCTGGAGGATATTGTTACAACTCCCTGGACTTTACCTTCTTGAGTCACTAGAGAGCGCCATAACCTACTGTGGAGAGACATGGGGAAAATTAAAGCGATTTTTAAAGAATTTTATCTTGAAGTCACTCAAGTCTGGACCATCTCTCAGAACTTTTGGAGTTCAAATTCTGCCAAAAATTGGAAGAAGCTGACAGGGTTGACAATTACCCTAAGTATAAAGCTGCTTCTCCAAAGAAGAAGATGAGGATTACTGACTTGGAGACAAAAAGAGAAAGGGGAAATAATGAATTCTGGAGGTTTGAACAAGAAAGAGATTTGGACTTTAAAAAAAGAGAGCTGCAAAAGACTGTGTTGTTGAAACATCAAGATCAAGAAAGCATTAGGCTTCAAATGCTAGAAGGTTATTGAAGAATATTTGGACTTTTTAAGGCAGGCTCTAAAATTGGAGACTTATAAGGGGAAAGGTCTGTGTACAATGTCGAGATGTGTAAATGCTTTGGTTTACTTTGAAGTGGGATAATTGTTTGAATATGGTTATCGGGGTAGCTTTTTAAGGGTTCAGATGGATGCTTTTGCTTTTTGGATAACACTTTTATGAATATTAACAAAACTACCTTTTTATATATATATTACAGTAATAAGATGTAGGCAGGTTATTTTTGTTACTTTAATTGGGAGAGAGGAATAAAATTATAGTGAAGAAGGATAATATTTAACTGTTTACTTACTAGGTGAAAAACTATGTCTGAAGGGTTTTTTTATGTTTGTTAAATGGGAGGGAGAATTGTTTTAGAGGGGAATGTTGTATTTATAGTTGAAATGCTTTATAGAAATAATGTTTATCATAGTCTAAATCGGAGTAAGAGATGGATATTGATTTATGTATATCTTTGTTGTAGAAGGTCGGAAGTCATTCTGTAATAGTTTTCTTTGTAATTTCACACCTTTCTAGTTTTCTTTCTTTTCTTTGTAGATTTTTTTGTTTCATGCTTTTTAGATTTTACTTATATGTTAAAAAAATTAATAAAGTTTTAATTAAAAAAAACCCACCTTCCTCAAATGAATATATAATCTCAATTTAGCTAAAGAAAACCTTGGTGGTCCATTATCCTAAATAAATTTCCTAAGTAACCTATCACTGTGAAGGAAATATTTATTTGTTATTAACGTAGGGATACCTCTAAGGACATAAATCAAGCGAGGGGCAATATTCATTTAATAATGTTAATTTTACCCCACAAGCTTAAGGGAATTTTAACCCATCTACTTACATCTGATTCCATCTTTTCTAATATTTTCAGCATTTTTATTTCCACATATTCCAAATATTTTTAGGTATGTAAAGTCACAAATATTTAATATAATCAGTGGAGATCACAAAACCCAACTCTTTACTTAACAGTTTTTATATATTAGAACCCAAGAAAAGTAAGCAAGATTTATCTCAATTAATATTATAACCAGAATACTTAACTTAAATAATTAATAAAATTATTTTAAAAAAGAAAAAGAGTTCCATGGAAAGCCATATCTAATAATCACTTGCTTTAAAAATGTAATCCAAACCAAATCAAAGGCTTTTTCTGTGTCTAAAGATACTAGTACAACAGAGTCCATCTAATATATCAATAATCATAAATTGTCTAATGCCTGATGAATTTTGATAAACTCTGACTGGGAGGGGTGAATTATTTGTGATAGCATAGGATAGTAGCTAAGATCTTAGTATCAACATTATTTAATGAAATAGGTCTATAACTAGCACAAAAATTAGGATCTTTGTTGCTGTTGTTCAGTCGTTTAGTCGTGTCTGACTTCGTGACCTCATGGACCATAGCACGCCAGGCCTTCCTGTCCTCCACTGTCTCCCGGAGTTTACTCAAATTCATGTTCATTACATCGGTGATGCTATCTAACCATCTCATCCTCTGCCGTCCCCTTCTCCTTTTGCCTTCAGTCTTTCCCAGCATCAGGGTCTTTTCCAGTGAGCATTAGGTGGCCAAACTATTTGAGCTTCAGCTTCAGTATCTGTCCTTCCAATGAGCAGTCAGGGTTGATTTCCTTTAGGATCTTTACTAAGTTTTAAAATCAACCTTATATTTATTTATTTATTTATTTATTTATTTATTTATTTATGTATGTATGTATGTATGTATGTATGTATGTATTTATTTATTCATTTATTTATTCATTTATTGTTCGATTTATATTTAACGTACCATCTCCCCACAGGGGGACTCTGGGCGGTTTACAAAAATCGGGAATTAAAATTCAACAGTTAAAACAACATATATTACTCCATAATACAATAGTAATTAACTAAATATAAAATCCAAGATGTGATGGGTTGATGTTTAAAAGAGCACTATGGCACCAGCCATCCCCAAGAGGAACTGTTCCCCCCCCTCCCACGCAAGGCGGCAGAACCAGGTCTTTAAGTTCTTTCTGAAGGCCGGGAGCGATGGGGCCTGCCTCACCTCAAGGGGTAGCATATTCCAAAGGGTGGGCGCCACTATAGAGAAGGCCCGCTTTCTAGATCCCGTCAGGTGAAATTCCCTTACCGACGGGATCCGCAGCATGCCCTCTCTAAATGATCGAATGGGACAGTTCGATGTTATGGGGATGAGACGGTCCCTCAGGTAACCTGGTCCCATGCCATGTAGGGCTTTAAAGGTGATAACCAACACCTTGAATTGGACCCGGAAGCACATAGGTACCCAGTGCAGCTGTCGCAGCAGAGGTGTCACATGTGCTGATCTTGGAGCACCAATAACTGCGCGGGCAGCCGCATTCTGGACCAGTTGAAGCTTCTAGATACTCTTCAAGGGTAGCCCCATGTAGAGCGCATTGCAATAGTCTATATGGGAGATGACCAGGGCATGAGTGACTGTACGGAGGGCATCCTGATCCAGGAAAGGGCGTAACTGGCACACAACACGAAGTTTTGCAAAAGCCCTTCTGGCCACGGCTGCCACCTGCTCTTCGAGCAGGAGCCGTGAGTCCAGAAGAACCCCCAGATTCCGCACTTGGTCTGAATGGGGTAGTGCAACCCCATCCAGAACTAAAGATGATAACTTCCTGGATCCAGAGGAGCCATCAATCCACAGCCACTCCGTCTTACCAGGGTTCAGTCGAAGCATGTTGTTCCCCATCCAGACCCTCACAGCCTCCAGGCACTGAGAAAGGGTAGCCACTGCATCACTTATCTCACCAGGGATGGAGATATATAATTGAGTATCATCTGCATATTGATGGTACCTCATCCCATGGTGACGGATGATCTCACCCAGCGGTTTCATGTAGATATTAAATAGGAGAGGGGAGAGAACCGAACCCTGCAGCACCCCACAGGAGAGGGGGCGAGGGTCGGACCTCTCATCTCCTATTACCACCGATTGGGACCGGCCCCGGAGGAAGGAGGTGAACCAGCGTGAAACTATGCCTCCCACCCCCAACTCCCTGAGCCGTCCCAAAAGGATACCATGGTCGATGGTATTGAATGCCGCTGAGAGGTCAAGAAGAGCCAGGATGGATGCATTTCCTCCATCCCGCTCCCGCCAGAGATCATCTGTAAGCGCGACCAATGCAGTTTCCACCCCATATCCCGGCCTGAACCCTGACTGGAAGGGGTCCAGATAATCCGTATCATCCAGGATCCTCTGGAGTTGTAATGCCACCACTTTCTCAACCACCTTCCCTAAAAAGGGGAGGTGGGAGACAGGACGAAAATTGTCCAATACAGTAGGGTCCAGTGATGGTTTCTTGAGGAGGGGGTGCACCAGAGCCTCTTTAAAAGCAGCTGGGAACACCCCCTCCCCCAGAGATGTATTAACCATCACCTGGACCCAACCACATGTCACCTCCCGGGCTGCCTGTACCAGCCAGGAAGGGCATGGGTCTAGATGACATGTGGTGGCCCTTACAATCCAGAGGATCCTGTCCACTTCCTTAGGTCCAACAGGATCGAACTGTTCCCAGATAACAGGGTAAGACTGTTCCCTCGGCATCTCCCCAGACTGTGCTACATGCTTAGAGTCCAACTTAGACCGAATCTGAGCGATTTTATCCTGCAGATGCTCAGAAAACTCGTCCGCACGGCCCTGCAGGTGGGTCAAAGACTCTACCTTACCTAAAAGAGATCGTGTTATCTTAAACAGGGCCGTCGGACGGCATTCTGTGGACGCAATAAGAGCGGAGAAATATTGACGTTTTGCCGCTCTTACCGCCACAAGGTAGGTCTTAACAGCGACTCTAGCTTGTGTTCGGTCAGATTCAGTCTTTGTCTTTCTCCAGCGGCGCTCTAGGCGTCTCTTAACCCTCTTCAAGACCCTCAACCCCTCCGTAAACCAAGGGGAGTATTGGGTCAAATGTGGTAAGAGAGGCCGCATAGGCGCGATCCTGTCCAAGGCCCCAGCCGCCTCCCTATTCCAGGCTGCGGCCAGGACCTCCTCTGGAGCATGTAGCAGATCCTGAGGCATAACCCCCAGCTCCCTCTGAAACCCTATTGGGTCCATTAGTCGCCGGGGGCGGACCAGTCGACTGGGTCCTGCCTCCCTGCGGAGTGGGGCGGCATAAGAGAATATCAAGGTCACCAGGGCGTGATCTGACCATGACAAAGGGGAAAGATGTAACTCTCCCCTCAGAGTATACTGCCACTGCTCTGACAAGAAAACTAAGTCCGGGCTGAGTCCACTGTCTCGAGTTGGGTCTCAGATAATCTGGAACAGGCCCATGGCTGCCATGGTAGTCATGAACTCCGGAGCCGCCTCAGGCACGTCCCAGGGACGGCAGATTGAAATCCCCCAGAACCATAAGCCTAGGGAATTCCACCGCCAGCCCCGAGACGGCCTCCAGCAGCTCAGGCAGGGATGTCACTACGCAGCAGGGAGGCTGGTACAGCAGCAACACTCCCAACTGTTCTCGAGAACCCAACTTGAAAAACAGGGTCTCACAACCGGCCACTTGTGGAGCAATATATATATGCCTTATAAAATGATAATGGGAGTTTACCCTTCTTAAAAGATTCATTATTCTCAACAGTTGATCAGTTTCATATTAGTCCCCTTTATCATCCGAATTATATATTGACTTAGGGGTAAATTGCAGGGGTGACACGGAAATATGATTTGTATTTTCACTTATATGTATATTTATCCAGTGTATTTTTAAAGTCGTGTATTTTTAGTCGTGCAGTCGTGTCCGACTCTAGGGGTTGGTGCTCATCTCCGTTTGTTAGCCAAAGAGCCAGCGTTGTCCAAAGACGCTTCCACGGTCATGTGGCCAGCATGACGCACGTGGAATGCTGTTACCTACCCACCGAAATGGTACCTATTAATCTACTTGCATTTGCATGCTTTCGAAATGCTAGGTTGGCAAGAGCTGGGGCGAGTGCGGGAGCTCACTCCGTCACGTGGGGCTAGGGATTCGAACCTCCGAACTTGCAATCTTCCGATCGACAAGCCTGGCGTCTTACCCGCTGAGCCACCACGCCCCACTATTTATTTTAGCTAAAGAAAAGTGTATTTTTATCTACCCTTTATTTAACTTGTCTTTTATATTAAATTTCACATAGGGTTTTATTAATATTCAGTGTTTAATTTTGTATTCTGATATGGCCTAAGGGCTAATCAATAAACTTTGATTTGATTTGACTTATATAGAAGATTAACAACTGATTATTAATGACTTCAGAATCAAACACAGTCTGGCCATCCTCAGTGACTATTTCAGAAATTAAGCTCTATTGGTTTTGTCGCTTCCAATGATGTGCCAGCAAGTTACTGGCTTTTTCACCGGACTCCCAATACTTTAATCTACTCAATGAAAATTCTACCTTATCAGCATAAAAATCCCCTAACTGTAACTTAGTTAACACAATGCTTTGTAGGCCTGGTCCATGGACTCTTTTGCATAATCTAACAATCTTTCTTTAACCAAATTTCTAGCTGTTCATGCAAAAGATTTTTTTTCTTGCTTCCTCTTAGAAGCATAAGCTATAACATAACCTCACATATAAGTGTTATAGGTATCCCATGCATTCTGTAGAGTAAATGAATTACAATTAATTTTTAAAAATTGTAAAGTTAATTGTCTAATATAACTGAAAAAGTCCTCCTCTTGTAACAAGGAAGTATTAAGAAACCACCTTCCATAGTTTGGCTTAAATTGAAGAGTTAATGTAATAGGAACATGTTCAGACAATAGGATGAAAAAAAGAGTCTAAAATATATTCCATTAATGAAGAGGAAATAAAAATAGAGCACATTCTATGGGCATAAGAAGTAAATGTATAGTTCCTAACCGGGGGGGGGGGTGAAGTGAATGTCATACATCTATCAAATTAAACTCTTGCACATAAGCCTAGAATACTTTCAATTTTTGATTATAATTATACCTTTTAGGATGGATATTCCTGTCCATTTCTACATCCATCAAAAGATTCATATCACCCCCCTAAAATCAGATAATCAAATACTAATGCACTCATTCTTGCCATGCATCTATAAAATAATTCAGGTTCATAAAAATAGGCCCATAGAAATTTACAAAAACTACAATCAATTTCTAATATCTTCAGAATATTAATAGTAATATCCCCATAAGCATAAATATATACTTGCATTACTACCATGTTAACTTCTTTCTTAACAATATGACTCCAGTTGCTATATTTTATATATATATATATATATATATATATATATATATATATGTGTGTGTGTGTGTGTGTGTGTGTGTGTGTTAATATATATTTTATTTATTTATTTATTTATTTGTTTATTTACTTCTTTCTTAACAATATGACTCCAGTTTCTATAGTACTGTTTCTACTAATATACGAAACACTTGGCCATCCAATTTCAGACCAAAAATGTGTTTCATTATACAAGATTCTTGTATAAATATAACATCAGCTTTATTTATTACTTTAAATATCTTTTAATAGTATTTCACACCCTTTTCACATTCCAATTCAATATCCTTAATCTAAGCATATGAAGAAATTAAATACAGTATAACTACACATAGAATCCATAGGAAATAAACCACCATTAAAAATAATACTGGCGATACAGATATGTGTATAAATAATATATGAATACAGAAAATTATTTTGAAAAAGGCAACCAGTTAAAGAGCTACAGCTAAAAGTAAAAACTACAAAACAAACGTCTTTAACCAAAAAAATTAAACCAACAAAAATAAACAAAAAACATGATTTCCATAGAGAGCAAGTTCACCACTGCAACCCCCTTCCTCTTTTCCACCCTTATTTAAAATAGGGAAATATTAAAGTTAACATTGGAGCATTTATAACAAGAACCAGCAGAGGGTGAGGTTGACCAGCCAAAAACAAAGTAAAGAACTCTGCCCAAGACAACATAGGCATTCCAAGAGGTGATAATCAGTCATTGCACAGTCAGAAATGCCAGTGCTGTATCAGGACCTATAAAATGCTTGAACTGATCAGAGATGGACAGACAAAAAATAGAAGAAACAAGGAGAAAAAATTAATAGATTTTTATTTAACCAGGGACTGGGCCAAGAAAATTCCTTCCTCAAAGAAATCACAGAAAAAGTGAAATAAGAAAAATGTGCAATTTGTATTCTTTAAATTTCAGTGAAGTGATCTCATATGCCCTCCTTAGAGCCATATCATGAACAGCAAACCTGTGAAATTTGACAATAATCAGAGGAGCATTCTTGAGGATCCCAACCCTTGATTTGACTTGGTAAGTTTCCTCTATTTCCAGGTCCACCTCTGAGGACAATGAGAGTATTTCTTGCAAGCATTTTCCCAAGAAATCAGGCAAAGTTTCTGTGCTTTGTATATCTGTGGAAACCCCCTTATGTGTCTGCAGATCAGGTTTCCTTGTAATTTAATGAAAGCTTTGTCATGCAGGTCTATATCCTTTACTTGCTTTTCACCTGTAGATTCTGCTGCCTTCAACCTGAGTTCAGGAGAATGAGTGATTACTGTTTTAACAATTCTCCAGCTCCTGCTGGAACTTGCTAAGTTGAGCCTGCATAGATTTAATGTCTTCTCGTAATAAATTCATGTTGCAATACAGAGTGGCAATATTCTTACCCAGTATGCCAATGCCTTTATGAACATTAGTTATCTCAGAAAATAATTTGCCATGATTAGCCTCTATAAACTTACACATTGATTGCAATTTATCCATGAGGATAAATAAGTTGATTTGTCCTAACAAGGACTCTCAGCTCCAGACTGAATTATATCCGAAGGCACAGGAGGTGTTTCAGTTTGAATACCAAGAGTCACAGCAGTAGAAACAGCTTCATCTTGAGGTTTGCCCATCAAGAATACCCAATAGCCCAAGAAGAAAAAACAGGAGTCATCTACAACATACAGCGTAAGATTGTAACGGCCACTATGTAGGACAGACAGGCAGAAGACTAGCAGAGCGTATCCACTAGCAGTCAGAAGACATGATGAAAACTCCTTAATCTCACAACACATGGACAGACTCAACCACAGTTTCAACTGGGATACTATTATCATCTTAGACCAAGCCAAATTCAATAATGCTAGGAAATTCCTGGAAGCTTGTTAGGAGTCTTTGGTCAACAGAAGAGGTACCAGCTCTGCACAAAGCTTATCTCTGGAAATTGAATTAAACGGCAGCTCTAAATTGATGAAGGCAACATACTGGGCACCTCTTGAGTAATAAGTATCTTTTTCACTAGATGTTATAACACTAAATAGTGATTTAATGTGAACTGCAGTCCAAATCCAGTTTGTTCCTCAACCAAAACCTTGTTCTGAGTTATCCAGTCAGTCAGTTTCCAATGCAGGGGTCTACAGTACACTTTACTAACTATTCTTAGATGGCTAACGGGGGGTAATTTACTAGATCAGATTTATTTCCTTTCTTAAAGATTTGAAGTACTATGGCCTGAGACCAATCCTCAGGAATCTGGAGAGCAATACAGTGTCCAAAAGTTTAGCAGGGATCAAGTGCTTTATCATTTTTGAGCTGAAGGATTAGCTTATGTTTTTCAGCAGAGACACTGGAGGCCAGTCTGGAATATAAATGAAGATAGCTCAAGAAAAACTAAACCACGTAGCTCATTACTAAATGCTCAATCCAAATCTCAGGAGGATTGATCTTGCAGAAGAGTCTTAGGGGGAAAAATGAGCTATAAAATGCCAAAAGACTGAGAATTTCTTTTCCTTGACCGTTTGGGCCAGCTTATGTCAGCTGTCTAATTTTGCTGCTTGTGTTTTCTTTAGCATGGATTTATACTTTTGTTTATTCAACTCAGAAACCAATTTCCACAGGTAATTACCTATATGTTGTATAAACTTTGTCTAACTGAGCTTTGGCTATAATACCCTGATCAAACCAGGGTTTGGAGTTGAGCCTAAGTCTGAAATTCATCGTTGGCACATTAGGTACTATCATTTCCTATGATTATTTATTGGAATATATGTAATATTTCCAGCACATCCTTCCCAGTGCAAATGCCCCAGGGTCCTAGCAAGCTGGATGGAATAGATAAATGGGCACACAGGAATATAGTAACATCTGATTTATTGTAGGAAAGCTAAGGAGACATATACAGAAGATGTCCAGTGATTGCTGTGTATGAAATGTAAGTTCTATTTTTATTGCAATCGCTGTTCCAATTCTTATCATAAAAGCACAGAGTTGGAAGAGACATCAGAGGTTATCTAATTCAACCTCTGTTGGTGCAGGATCAGCTAGACTATTTCAGACAGATCCAGTCTCTGTCTGAATGCCTTCAATGAAGAGGAACGTGATTCTTCACGAACCAGTCTGTTCCATTGGTTGACAGCTCTTCTGGTCACAAAATTCCTACTAATGTCTAAGCAGAGTAACCTACAGTTTCAGCTCCTTGGTTTTACTTTTACTTTCTGGAGTTACAAAACAAGCCCACTATATGACAGTCTTTTCAATATCTGAATACTGCCACGTAGATTAAAGTAGCAATATAAGAATTCCTGCAAGTATTCTATTTTCAAATGAGAAGCCTATATATATGGAAATCAGAGCAAGAAAGTTCTGACTATTTTTCTTGCATTCTTTTGATGTTAAGGGGAGGAAGCTTGTCTTTTTGGAGAAGGTGAGCTACTCTGCATCTAGAAATTGATTACAAATTAGCTACTAGCCTCTTTATCAATGTGAGAGCCAGCTCTTACAACTCCAACCCAACAGAATGTTGGAAAGAAATCATGTAAAGGGACTCAGGATTCTATTATATTTACAGTATATTCTCCATTCCTACCAAATTACCAATTACCCTATTTTTGGCTTGGAGACTTCTGGCATTTGACATGGTGCATCTCTTTTGCTAGCTTAATCTATTGTTCTCTTGATATAGTTAAACTTTCTAGCTGTGTGCTGGTCATTATGGATGAGTTTACTCCTATAAGACCCCTTGAAAAACTTTCCCCTTTATTTCTATGGCCCACTCCTGTTGGTTTTCTTCATGAGGTCAATTTAAAAGCTGTTCTACAACCTTTTTAGTATTAAATACCAGCAGTTTGGTTCCATAGCTGTTCACGTGCAGCCCCTCCCTTCTGAACAGGCCTAGGCTAGGACAGGGGTCGGCAAACTTTTTGTGCTGGGAGCCATTTTGGCATGCTCATGCACATTTTGAAGTGCTCGAGAGCCAGGGGCGGGGTTTGCGGGCGGGGGCCAATTGCGTGGAAGGGGGCGGGGTTTGCGGGCGGGAGCCAATCGAGTTGAAGGGAGCGGGGTTTGGGCTGTGAAGCTGGATGAGCCGCCGGACCTGGAGCGCTTCCGTGCGCAGCTGAGCGAGGCCCGGCGCGGCAGGGAGGTGGCCGCAGGGCTCAGGCTAGCGGGGGGAGAGGACGCCGAACGGTCAGCTGCGTGCGGAAGCGCTCCAGGTCCGGCGGCTCGTCCAGCTTCACAGCCCAGCGCCAGCGCGCCCGGACCGGCTCGGAGACGTGCGCCGCCAGCAGCGCCTCCGCCTCAGCCAGCCGGCACGCCAGCCGCTCTGGCGAAAACTCCGGCGCCGCCATTGCTCGCTGGCTGGACCCTCCTCCCCAAAGGCGCTTCCAGGGATTTCCATTGTATTTTTCTGCTCTGGCCGCGGAAGGGGCAGCTCCACCTCGCTCCCGCAGCCCCTGCCGGCCTTTGTGAAGCGTCGCCCCGCCTCCTCCCCCAGGGTCTGAGTAAGCCGCGACAGGCGGGCGGCGAGCGAAGCGTCGCCCCGCCTCCTCCCCCGGGGTCCTTCGTGAAGACCTCCATCCTCGCTGCTCCCGCCGCCGCTCCTTACTGCCTTCCTTCTTCTCTCCCTCGCCGGCACCCACCACCCCTGCCCCACCTCCGCCCACCCTTCTCCTCCCTCCCCCTCACAGAGATTTCGTCTCTGTCTCCTCCTGTCTTCTGTCTGTCTCCTTCGAAGCCGGAAGCACCACCGGCCGCCCGGGGAGGCCGCCCAAGGGCACCCCAGACCCAGGTCCCGGCCTCCGCGCACTGCCGGCAAGATGCGGCTGCCCCCGAAGGGGCGCAGGGACGGCGCACCTCCCGAGCGGAGCAGGAGAACCTGCAGCGACGGGACGCCGCAGCCCTCGCCTGCTCCGGCCACGGAAGGGGCAGCCCCACCTTGCTCCCGCAGCCCCTGCCAGCCTTTCCGCTTCCCATCTGGTGGCTTCCCGGCCTCCGCTTGCGCCTCCTGCTCCGCGGCCCCACG
This sequence comes from Charina bottae, assembly GCA_023362775.1. Taxonomy (NCBI): domain Eukaryota; kingdom Metazoa; phylum Chordata; class Lepidosauria; order Squamata; family Charinaidae; genus Charina; species Charina bottae. The sequence continues at coordinate 1,706,247 of JALMGJ010000028.1, read as the reverse complement.
CGCTTTCCTCAGACGAGGTCCAGGGCAGCGAGGCTCGGGGCTGGCGAAGGTGGAGCAGCCCCGTGGATGGGAGCTGGGCCAATCGCGTGGAAGGGTCGGGGGGCTCACGGAGGGAGGGGGCGCAGCCAGCGGCTCCGCGAACCCGGCCCGGCCGCCCCACCGGGAGTGGCGGAGAAACAGCTGCCACCCTTGGGCCGGCAGGACGGGCGCGGGAGAGCGGAAGGCTGCGCCCTCTCCACCGGGAGGGACCCGTGCCTCCTTCCCCGCCGGCGCCCGAGCGCAGAGGCCAGCCGGGACCCCGCGTGGAAGATGCCGCACGCCGCCAGCGCCTGACGTCAAGGCGGCTGCGCTTCCGCCCCCGGCGGGCGGGCGAGGCAGGGAGAGAAGGGGAGATGGAGGGGCTCCCTCTCCGGCCTCTGTGCCCCTTCAGGCCCGTCTCTCCAAGGGGGGCGGTGGGAGGGAACTCCCCGTCCAAGGGGAAGCACTGGGAACGAGTGGCGGAGGTTGGCCGGCTCCTAGAGCGGCTGCCGCGGGCAACTTCTCCACTCTGCCTGGCTCAAAACCTGGGGCAACCGGACTGACAGAGCTGCCTCTCCCGGCAGGGCAGAGTTAACCACGCAGTCGCTTCCCCGGCACGCACCCGCGCCTTCCCCCGAGCAACCCGAGTTCTGCCTGCGCGTGTGAATGCGCGCAAACTGAAGCCGCGGGTGGGGGGTGGAGGAGGGAAAAGCGAGCCCCGCTCAACTTTTCCAAACGGTACCTTCCTCGGGGGAGGCGGGCTTCGTCCCCGGTCTCCCTGTTCTTTGGAGAAGCCCGAGCCGAGGGGAAGCAGGGCCAATCGGGCTTCGCCTTGTTCAGCCCACCTCTCTGCTCTCCTTTGGCGCGCGCTGATTGGTGGAGGCGTCCTTCCTTCTGAGCCTCCACCAATCAGCGTCTCTGTTTCTTCCCCAGGGTTTGCCCCAAGCCTGCTGCTTCCGGAGACCGGCTTTTCGGATGTCGGGCGGCAGAGAGAGAGAGAGAGCCAGAGTCAAGGGGCCAAAGAGCCAGATCTGGCTCGCGAGCCGCCATTTCCGACCCTTGGGCTAGGAGATTCTGTCCCTACTCTTCAGACTGCTGCCTTCCAGCCCTGAGATCTTCATTCCCTAGGACAGCACAGGGCTGCACACCTGGGAGTGGGGTGCAACTCTAACTTCCCTGAAGACCCCTTCCACACACTTCTCTAACTGCCTCACTTGGTCCATCATCTTAGTCTCTAGTCTAGGGAATGGACCCACTTCCTGAAAACCAGGAACTTGTTGCATTTAGCATTTATATGTGGCACTCCATGCAAACTATCAGAAAGTTCCCCATCCCATTCTATATTCATTTCTAGTTAGGTAAAGAGATTTAATTAGGGTTTCATTGCAGAAGTCAGACTGGACATGACATTCCTGGGGATCTGTTAAAAATACTTCACTTGTGTTGCACACTCTTACTGTCTTTCCTTGAAAGTACCTTTCAGAAGCTGAGTAGCCTAGCATCCTTACCCAGTTGCTAAACTAGCCCAGGAACTTTACTGATTTGACTCTTTACTGCTGGCTCCCTGGCAAGCTAGGTCTAAGTTTATATTTCTAACTGGCTATGTGACTATTCTGCAGGTGCCAATCCAAAGGGACAAGTCTCTTACAAAGGAAGGGTGTTAATTTATTCCTGGCTTGCCCTAACCTAATACTGATTGCTAATTTTGTTCAACAGAACAACCTAAACTAGAACAGTGCTGCTGATGAGAGCTGAACAGCAAACTACTATTTGTCTTCAGGCTGCAACAGAAATTTTTATGTTGGCCCTGACTCTAACTTCTGAAATAGGTTCCAGAATTTATTTCAGAATAATTTTATTTATTCTGATCTGTCTTCATATCATATAGTTTCTTATTATCCCCATTGCCTTTTTCTTAACCTGTTCCACTTTCTCTGAATCCTTTTTAAAGTGAACTGACAAAACGGCATGGTACTCAGAGTGGGGTCTGAACAATAAATTATTTTTCATGATTTAGAAATTACACATCTGTTGATGCAGCTTAAATTGCATCTACCTTTTTGGCAGCCATATGACACTGTTGATTCATATTCAGTTTTCAATAAACTATTATTCAAATGTCTTTTTCATAAGTAGTTTGGTCAGGTTTCTCCTGGCCTATATCAACCTGTTTATTTGAATTCTGTTTCCTAAGTGAAGACATTTTCATTTATTTCTATTAAATTTGATTCTATTATTTTCAGCCTATTTCTCTAACCAGCCACAAACAGAATTTAAAATTCTATTTTAATTTAATTGTATCTATATGTTTTTTATTTCTCTCCTAATCTTAGGATGCACTGAGGCAACATTTAGATAAGTTATTGAAAGAAAAAGAAGGTTTAAAAGTTCATAATTTCAAGGTGGAACAAAGCATCCAGTTTGCAGATACTGCTGATACAGCACCACTACAGATTACCAGTGAGTTCTGGAAAAATGTTGCTTCTTTTCACTATCTGAATTGCAGAAATCAGTCCAGGATAGAATTGTGTCAGCTGAGAGTCAATGAACTATCCTTAACCTAGAAACTCAATCAATCTTTATGCGGTCATAGACCAACAAATAAAACAAAATCACAATTAATTAGGATAAAAAGAGAAACACATAAAATTCTAAAGTATCTAAGAAAAATCAGAGGAGATGCTAGAAACTCATACTTCATTTAACCCTTACAACCCTTTTGGTTTCTACTTGTGATTTATGGGTTTGATGATTAGAAAGGGTAGACTATTGAAAGAAGGAAATTATGTTGTAATCTCAGAGAGGGGGGATAAATATAAATGTAGTTGTAACTGCTGCTAAGAAGATGGGAAGCTGCTGCTTTATCACTTTTCCTTTCCTTTTTTTCTCTTCTCTCTTTCTTTCTTTGCACTTTTTTCACTTATTACTTTTCTTTACTTTCCTTACTTTTTTTAAAAAAAGTGTATGTTTTTTAATTCTTTTAAAATTTCTTTAATAAAAATTATATATATACAACCCTTTTGATTTCTGCTTAGACTAGGTGAAGCATGCTCCCCTTGCTTTCCCATACCCTGCCCACAGTTCAGCAAAGCTTCTCTTCGTTTCTCTTTATTTTTTAAAACCATATTTCAGTTTCAAGGTAGGAATGTTGCTACTTTGTTTCTATCAGTTGCTACAAAGTTTCTATGGACCTATAGAGGAATGTAAGACCAAAAGAATATCTTGCTCCCTGTTGCTTTGATTATTTACAGCATAAAAAGCAACAATAAAAGAAAAAAATGGGAAGGGTCTGTTGGAAGGTGAAGGCACCTGTGTGTGCGAACTTCTGGGAAAGCAAAGGAAAGGCACAGGAACTATGAGGAGGGAACAATCGCTAAAAGGAAAAGGCAGTTATTGGTAGACCAATCCAAACAGGAGCCAGCCAGCAAGACTTGCTGTCCCTGTATGGATGGGAAGGATAAGAAGCAGAAGGACTAATTAGGGTTTGTGGTGACCATACTCTGGACTGAGCACCAGCCTGATCCCATTTGCCAATTCCTGCAATCCTAATTGGAATTTCTGAGGTTGACTTAAACAGATGGAGCATGGGAAACAACCAAATTTGGCTGCAGCACAGAATTACCTGTCTGGCAAAAGACAGAGAAAGGAAAACCCTTCTCTGTCATCTTGGTTAGATGCTATGATCAGTCAATATGAACTGCACTGGTATGTGCCTAAACTGTTTCTTTGAAGCCTTTGGAAGTAAAAATTGACACCTTTATTCTTACAGAGAAGTTATAAATATGCAAACGAAAGTATTTAATCTGATCGTTTCTAGTGGTTTACACAAAGCTACTTATAAGACTGAAATAATTGCTGAAGAATTTGCTATAAAGAAACAAAATAACCAATCAAGCAGCAGTAACCTTATTCAGATACAAGGGTCTCAAAAATTTTCTAAGCTCTTTGTTCAACAAACCGAATAAGACCTGAACCAAACCATGTGGATGAAAATTGTATGTGCTATTCTTTTCACCTATAACTATAATCTTTAACTATACTGTATATACTAAAATATGAATCATCATTACGTTTTACTAATATTGAATGTATTATATGAACAGAAATAATGAGGTATTTTTCTTTGTTTATTATAAAATACTTATTATTGAAACAAAAAGTCAGAGTCTAATAAACAAGTTCAGTTTTCTGAACCTTTGCTCCTACTCTGAGCATCCTGAAGAGATGAGATCTAGTGTTTGTGATCTCATAGAATCCCTTCAGCTAAGGAGATTCTTACTGAGTTTCATTTTTCATTGTGAACTACCTATCTGTCTGGTCAAAATGTATTATTTATGTTTAGAGTATCAATATTAATAAGAATTTAATATCAAGGGAATACAATGTAATGTATCCTAAAAGTAAGCTAAGCATGAATTCTGACTAACTTAACAATTTTATCATTCAATGTTAATGGGTTTAATAATTGAGTATAACAAATTGGGACATCCCACATTTGCTAGTGCTATCAGGATCTGAATAGTATAGGTTATTAAACAAGCTTATGCTTATTCTGGAAGTCCAAAAATAAACTATAATTACTAACTGATCAATACAATTTATTAACTAAAATCTGAAACTAATGGCGTAAAACAATCAGTTGACAATTTACAGGGAATTAAGCACAAAGCATATTTGAAGCTAGCATACAAAGGAGTCAAATAAAAGCTAGGGGAATTTAGCACGTTCACATCAGTGAAAGGCAAGGAGTTCAGATAGTCCCCATTTAGTTCAATAAGAGAAAGATAAAGCAGGAGTTCAGACTTGCAGGGCAAATAGGGGCAGTTTTAAGAAGTGATTCACTTTACACGCTACTCAGCTACAGGAGAAAAAGGCAGAAAGAAAAACATTTTGCCACAACCAAGAAAGCTAAAATTTTGGAGGCTCCTTGCCATAACATAGTAGGTAAGAAATTTAGAAGATGTAATGGCTGGGACAGCATAACACACATGTGATAAGGGAGAACAGGGACTACTTTGTTTGGGAATGGAAAATAAAATATAGGGAATGTTTCATGACTGAAGAAGGAGGAAGAAAGGGAATGTTCTCCCCACCCCTGAGCAGCTTGCCTCCTGGCTGGTAGTAAAATATCGATGTTTGGATTTCAGTCCCTTCCTCTACTTTGGCCATGGTGATAGCCTTGTATTTTGTCCAGACTGTGCTTACCACAGTCCTCAATTGGTGGGTTCTTGCTACTTCACCCCTTCCACCTGTGTTAGGAAAGCAAGCACCACAGTCCCTTTTCCATAGGCAGATCTTTGAGGACACGTGTTTTCACTGAAAGACCATTTGTATAACCCTCCTCTATTGACTCCTCCTACTTGTTACTTTCCACTGGTGGACCAGTAAAAACAAAAAGAGGAAACTGTTTTATAATTCTTCTGATCACTTGGACTAGAAGGGGAAAAACACAGAACTTGTCAACTTCACATAGCTAGAAAAAGAAAAGTCCCCCATTCACCATTTCATTGGTGAACTTGTAATTCTTTTTAAAAGGGAGGGGGTAGCCTGTGAGGATCCTAGTTCTAAATCTTCTAAAAGCAACTTAAAACACAGGTCATATAGGATATGAATAAGTTCTGTTTAATAAAGATTAGCTTCTAGTTCCAAAGCGAAGTCACAACTAGCATTACACTTTCAGTTCGGCAGTTAAAAGCAGTCCTTACCCCCACACACACACACACACTGCTGGGCGATGGTACGACCTTGGCGTTTCTTCTTCACCCAAACAGCCAGCAAAGGAATGCAGCCGTTTCGCGGTTCTTTCAATCCCCCTTTACCCCCCTTTGCAGACTGCTTGTAAAACCTGGCAAGATGGATGCATGCAAAACCTTACAGAGCCCCCAGCTTGACATATTTCATGGCACAATGGGAGAAAGATTTCTCATTGTGACAGCCTTTCACCATTCCACCAGTGAACTTGTAAAAAAAAAAATCTGCCTTTCTCCATTCCACCAAAGCACTAAAAAAGAAAAAAAGAAACAAGTTCACCAGTCAAGGTTCCTTCAGCAGGGGACAGGTAGCTCACACAATGGCTGTGGAGGGTGGTGACGGGGGAGGGGGATTATTGTTGCAGCATACAGTAGCCAATTGGAATGGAGATGTTTGCCTGCAATGAAATTAAGTGCAGCAGGCAAGCCAAACAGCACCACCTGTGCTGGCGCAAAGCAAAGCATAAAGCACTACTTTTCATAGAATCATAGGGCTGGAAGGAAACTTGGATGTCCCACCCCCTGCCCAGGGCAGGAATCCTCAGAACATCCCAAACAAATGGCTGTCCAACCTTTGCTTGAAAGCCTGATGGAGTGATGGAGTACCCACAACCTGAGGAGGTAGGCTGTTCCGCTGTCAGCATTCACAGTCAAGAAATTATACATGGGCTGAATACCACTGCCCATCTGTCTGCTGGATATAGGAAAGTTTTTTACTTTTGAGAAATGGGGTAGAAGTCTTTGGGGAAAGTCCAGGCAAAGAAAGGGCATTCATAATTTTGAGAAGCCTCTGGTAATACTGAAAATCTCTAAAAAGCTGGGGAAACCCAATAAATTGACGAACCATTTGTTTCATGAAAATATGAGTAGCCAGGAATTTTACAGTAGGTTATTTCTATTTTCTTTATTGTGCTAATTCTTATGTTCTTTATTTCTCTATGCAATTTATGAAACTGGGCATTTAATTTCAGCTTTCATATTTCAGTCTATGTACATGAATTTTTTTTTCTTTAAAACTTCTCTCGTGATCTGTAATATTTTGGGCAGGGACTCATTATTCCTAGCAGACAAGCATCACCTTGTGCTCTGTTCAGAGTACTGTATTTTCTTTGGGATTTTTTAAAAACTAATTTGTAAGCTGCCATATTACTGTGATCAGGACAGCTCTGTAAATATACCTTTTCATATTGAATGGCTGTATTTTAGTATTTAAAAGTAAAAGAAATTTTGAGTTTATCTCCTATGAGATTGAGTTCTCTTTCCTGAGATGGGGTGTGGAAGAAGGGCTGAATCCTCTGGTAACCACACCTATATGATAAAATGGTCAGGGGATGGCACTATAAAAATTATTTTACCTTTTCCAATAAGTCAGCACAGCCCTGTCCCTTTGATGCTGGGGATAGGGATGGCTGCCAGGTGAGGCACTCCCTGGAAAGTAGAAGGTGACAACAGGAGACCCAGAGGGCTTCTGGGAAAGAAGGTTTGGTACTTCCAGCCTTTCAACCTGGGACCTTAGCCTTGTCACCAAAATATTTATTGGTTTAACTGTTTGTTCATTTCCACTCCAAAATGCTTTAATAAGCACATTAATCCCTCCACCTGTATTACTGGGGGGGGGGGGGCAGTGACAGGGATTCCATTAGTTTTTGGTGCCCGTGGGACTTCTACAAAAACAAAACCCTTAAAGAAATCCAATATCTGAGTTTTTGGAAACAGGATTTTAAAAGAGCAATTTGCCCGGCAGAATTAAATATCAGATTTACTCAAATTAATTTAATCCTCTCCTTTTACGTCCTATTGGGATCATGTCAAGATCAAAATACTTGGTCAGTTTGTTTATTTTGTGTCCAGATCAAACTTTACTCTGCCAAAATGTAGCCACTGCCACAGCTTTGTCATTAGCTTGCTGTAGGTCGTCGACAGTACAAGGCTCTCACAGTAATCAACACACCATCAGTTGCTCCGGGTCTTGGATTTCTCCGCATTCACATAATGTATTGTCGTCAGCCAACAACCCCCACTTAAATAAATTCGTCTTGCACCTTGGTACCCTCATCCTATTCATTGTCCACCAAACACTATAAGAGAGAGTGTTTCCAGTGGCCATTTCTTCCTTCGGTAAAATACTCAAATCGGTGAGCTCATTCCTCCTTTTATTCAATTCTGTTCTTTGGACCCCTCTAGGGTATTAGTTCTTGCCATAAAGCTCGCTCTAGATTTAAGTCAATGAATTGGAGGAGCATATCTGCTCAGAGGGTAACGAGAGTCAGTCTCTTGCTTGGTTCTTTCAGTGTCTGCTTCTTGTTGTTGTTTATTCGTTCAGTCGCTTCCGACTCTTCGTGACTTCATGGACCAGCCCACGCCAGAGCTTCCTGTCGGCCGTCACCATCCCCAGCTCCCCCACGGTTGAGTCTGTCACCTCCAGAATATCATCCATCCATCTTGCCCTTGGCCGGCCCCTCTTCCTTTTTCCTTCCACTTTCCCTAGCATCAGCTTCTTCTCCAGGGTATCCTGTCTTCTCATTATGTGGCCAAAGTACTTCAGTTTTGCCTTTAATATCATTCCCTCAAGTGAGCAGTCTGGCTTTATTTCCTGGAGTATGGACTGGTTTGATCTTCTTGCAGTCCAAGGCACTCTCAGAATTTTCCTCCAACACCACAGTTCAAAAGCATCTATCTTCCTTCGCTCAGCCTTCCTTATGGTCCAGCTCTCAGAGCCATAGGTTACTACGGGGAATACCATTGCTTTAACTATGCGGACCTTTGTTGTCAGTGTGATGTCTCTGCTCTTAACTATTTTATCAAGATTTGCCATTGCTCTCCTCCCAAGAAGTAGACGTCTTCTGATTTCCTGGCTGCAGTCAGCATCTGCAGTAATCTTTGCGCCTAGAAATACAAAGTCTGTCACTGCCTCCACTTTTTCTCCCTCTATTTGCCAGTTATCAATCAAGCTCGTTGCCATAATCTTGGTTTTTTTCAGGTTTAACTGCAACCCAGCTTTTGCACTTTCTTCTTTCACCTTCGTCATAAGGCTCCTCAACTCCTCCTCGCTTTCAGCCATCAAAGTGGTATCATCTGCATATCTAAGATTGTTAATGTTTCTTCCAGCGATTTTAACTCCAGCCTTGGATTCCTCAAGCCCAGCACGTCGCATGATGTGTTCTGCGTACAGGTTGAATAGGTAGGGTGAGAGTATACAGCCCTGCCATACTCCTTTCCCAATCTTAAACCAGTCCGTTGTTCCGTGCTCTGTTCTTACCGTTGCTACTTGGTCGTTATACAGATTCCTCAGGAGGCAGACAAGATGACTTGGTATCCCCATACCACCAAGAACTTGCCACAGTTTGTTATGATCCACACAGTCAAAGGCTTTAGAATAGTCAATAAAACAAAAATAGATGTTTTTCTGAAACTCCCTGGCTTTCTCCATTATCCAGCGGATATTGGCAATTTGGTCTCTAGTTCCTCTGCCTTTTCTAAACCCAGCTTGTACATCTGGCAATTCTCGCTCCATGAATTGCTGGAGTCTACCTTGCAAGATCTTGAGCATTACCTTACTGGCATGTGAAATAAGTGCCACTGTTTGATAGTTTGAACATTCTTTAGTGCTTCCCTTTTTTGGTATGGGGATATAAGTTGATTTTTTCCAATCTGATGGCCATTCTTGTGTTTTCCAAATTTGCTGGCATATGGCATGCATCACCTTGACAGCATCATCTTGCAAGATTTTAAACAGTTCAGCTGGGATACCGTCGTCCCCTGCTGCCTTGTTATTAGCAATGCTTCTTAAGGCCCATTCAACCTCACTCTTCAGGATGTCTGGCTCTAACTCACTGACCACACCGTCAAAGCTATCTCCAATATTATTATCCTTCCTATACAGATCTTCCGTATATTCTTGCCACCTTTTCTTGATCTCTTCTGCTTCTGTTAGGTCCTTACCATCTTTGTTTTTGATCATACCCATTTTTGCCTGGAATTTACCTCCAATGTTTCTAATTTTCTGGAAGAGGTCTCTTGTCCTTCCTATTCTATTGTCTTCTTCCACTTCCGCACATTGCTTGTTTAAAAATAATTCCTTATCTCTTCTGGCTAACCTCTGGAATTTTGCATTTAATTGGGCATATCTCCCCCTGTCACTGTTGCCTTTTGCTTTCCTTCTTTCTTGGGCTACTTCCAGTGTCTCAGCAGACAGCCATCTTGCCTTCTTGGTTTTCTTTTTCTTTGGGACGTTTTTTGTCGCCGCCTCCTGAACAATGTCACGAACTTCTGTCCATAGTTCTTCCGGGACCCTATCTACTAAATCTAGTCCCTTAAATCTATTCTTCACCTCCACTGCATATTCCTTAGGAATATTAGTGAGCTCATATCTAACTGATCTGTGGGTCTTCCCTATTCTCTTTAGTCTGATTCTAAATTTTGCAATAAGAAGTTCCAGGTCTTGTTTTTACCGACTGTATAGATGTTCGCCACCTTTGGCTGCAAAGGATGTAGTCAATCTGATTTCGGTGTCGACCATCTGGTGAAGTCCATGTATAAAGTCGTCTTTTAGGTTGTTGGAAGAGAGTGTTTGTTATGCACAGTGAGTTGTCTTGGCAAAATTCTATCAGCCTATGTCCTGCTTCATTTTGTTCTCCCAGACCATGCTTGCCTGTAATTCCAGGTGTCGTCTGACTACCCACCTTAGCATTCCAGTCTCCTGTAATGAAAATAACATCTCTTTTTGGTGTATTATCCAGTAGGTGCTGCAGATCCTCATAGAACTGATCTACTTCTGCTTCTTCAGCATCTGTGGTTGGGGCGTATATTTGGATCACTGTGATGTTAAATGGCTTACCCTGAATTCGAATTGAGATCATTCTATCGTTTTTTGGATTGTATCCAAGCACTGCTTTAGCCACTTTATTATTAATTATGAAGGCTACTCCATTTCTTCTGTGGTCCTCTTGTCCACAGTAGTAGATCTGGTGGTCATCTGATGTGAAGTGGCCCATTCCAGTCCATTTCCGTTCACTGACACCTAAAATGTCTATATTTAATCTTGACATCTCACCAATAACCACATCCAACTTGCCCTGGCTCATAGATCTTACATTCCAGGTTCCTATGGTGTGTTGATCTTTAGAACATCGGATTCGTCGTTCACCACCAGCACCGTCGGCCGCTAGCCGTCCTTTTGGCTTTGAGCTAGCTGCGTCATCACATCTGGGGCTAGTTGAACGTATCCTCTGTTCCTCCCCAGTAGCATTTTGACCATCTTCCGACCTGGGAGTCCCATCTTCCGATGGTATACCGACATATCTCTGGTTGTACTGATCCATTTAGTTTTCACGGCAAGAATACTGGGGTGGGTTGCCATTACCTTCCCCAGGGATCGTATTTAGTCTGACCTCTCTGCCACGACCTTCCCGTCTTGGGTGTCCCTTCACGGTTTAGCTCATGGTTTCATTGAGGTGCTCAAGCTCCAGCACCACGACAAGGTAACTATCTCCTTTGCTTCTCTGCTTCTACTTCCCTTCTAATCTTAGGTGGAGCAATGCCAACAAGGGGTTATAGTTTATTAGCGGGCGTAGGTTTGAGGCATCCCGTCACTACGCGCATTGCCTCATTCACAGCGATATCTACTTGCTTCGCATGTGCCGATGTGTTCCATACTGGTGCCGCATATTCAGCAATAGAGACACTCAAGGCCAGAGCTGATACTTGTAACATAGCTGGCTGGGCTCCCCATGCATAGTTTGTCAGTCGTCGGATGATGTTATTCCTAGCACATACTTTAGCCTTGGTATTCGGGCAATGTTGCTTAAAGGAAAGTGTTCTGTCCAACGTAACACCCAAATATCTAGGTGTTGGGCAGTATTGTAATCTGTTCCCTCTCCATGTAATATCCAATTCAACCCCTGCATCTCGATTGCGAAGATGAAAGATGAACTTGGTCAGTGAAAAAAGGTACTATCTCATATGATACAGCTGCTACTCCTAAGAGTCAAATATGCCACAGGCTAGTCCTGGTACATACCCAGATGTCAACCTGTGTGAAATGACTTGGAGAAAAATAAAAAATGAAAATTCATAAGCAAACTCATAATCTTTCTCATGTTTGTCTTCCTTTATAGCTTGCCAAATGTTCCATATATGATATTTGTGTGTTTTTTAACTGTAGTTTTTTTTAACTCTTGCATTAGAGTTTGAAGACCATAATCAACTCTTAATTGACGAGAATGCTAGTTTGAAGCAACATCTCCAAAATTTTAACAAGATGCAAGAACTGACAGAGATGTTACAGGAAAGCCACAGGTAGTGATAGCTGATGCTGAAAGTCAATTGAAAGCCAGAGGTTTTTTTGCTCTTACATTCTAATATTTAACAGTAGCTTTTCATCCCAGAAACTGAAAGTATTACAAGTCAATTCCACCAAATTATTCAGCTCCATTCACCCAAAGCTATTTATTTATTTACTTTATTCGAGTTAGATGTCGCCCAATTCAAATTGACTCTGAGCAATTCACACCATAAAAGCAAAGCAACAAAAAGCAGTCAAAAGAATACAACATATAAAAATAAAGAAGATAACAAATCCGCTCATCCTGTTCTTACCTGCTCCTATTCTGCTCAGTCAGGAGTACCTCCATATTCAGAGGATACACAATTTTTTAGTAAGGTTGGGCACTCAGGATCAGATAGGATCGCTGTTACAGTACCAGCCTCCCTTCCTGTCAGAGGTAGGAGCTTTCAATGCTGTTGCTGGGTTGGCAGTGGAGTTCCCCAGGATTATGGTCCTGGGGGAGTTTAACTTGCCTTCCCTAGGCATAGGGTTGGAAGTATCATGGATGATCATGGTCATTATGATGAACATCGACTGACCCAAATTACTGATGGCCCAACACACAATGGAGGCCACACATTAGTTCTCATTTTTATTTAGGGGCAGTGACATTGCAATTTGGAATTGGGAGGTGTTACTGTCATGGGCAGTATCTGCCCCTTGTCATGGGCAGATCACTCCCCATTAAGCTTGAGATGTGGGGCTTATTCAGTTGGCCTGTTCCAGGTACCTGATTATTGAGTTTCAGTGGGGACTTGGGGTTCTTCCTGAGTCTTTGATGCACAGATCAGCTGAGGTTTTGGTCACTGCTTGGGATGAGAGGGTGACTGAGGCCTTGGATGGATTGCACCTGTGTGGACTCTCTCTGTTCATGGATTCTGGCAGGCCCCCTGATTTTCAGAGGGTTTCCAAAGGATAAAGTGACAGAAGAGATGCCTAGAGCACTGCTGACAAAAGATGGAAAGTATCTCTGAGCACAAGTAAGAGCCTTTCTTAAGGATTACCTTGTGGCAATAAGAGTGGCAATTTTATTTATTTATTTATTTATTTAATTAATTAATTAATTAATTTATTAAATTTTTATCACTGCCCATCTCCCCCCCAAGGAGGGACTCTGGGCGGTTTACAATAAAACATCATTAAAATACAATTTATTTTATTTAATTATTTAATTTAATGGATTTTGGGGTTGCCTGACTCTGGGTAGCTTACAATGTTTAAAATAAGTATTTCTCCACTCTTACTGCATCTGCTGAATGTTGGCCAGCAACCCTGTTAGGGGCAACCCAGATTCTCCTGAATATGAGGGCCCTTGGGAGCACCTATAGAGTCATTGTGAGGTCTATTCTCAACATCTAGCAGATAAAGTCACTCTGATTCACTCTGAGTTGGACTCCAGCTATGCAGGTCCTATGGAAATGACTAAGTGATAATCTTGCCTGGTTATCTGGGATGAGTTCGAGCCAGTTAGTCTGGAGGAAGAGAACAGGGTCCTTTGGACTGTTAGGGTGTCCAACTGTATTCTAGAGCCGTGCCCCTTCTGATTGGTCATTGTTTTCATTGATGAGTTGTTCCCATTAAGATTTTTTTTCATCTCCTCAAATTATATAGGTAGGTAGATTGGTAGGTGGATGTAAATGAAGTTCTGGATGATATGGATATGGATTTAGAACCTCCATAGTTGTAATTTATTGGGGATAATGTGCATGATTTGGAGGTAATGTTTGGAAACAAGTTTTTTTAATCAATATCTTCATAGAATCATAGTTAGAAGGGACCTCAGAGTTATTCGGTTCAAACCCCTGCCCATTGCAGCATTTGCTAAAGATTTTGGATTTATGGCCATCCAGCCTTTGTTTGAAAACTTCCAAGAAGAGGGACATACTACATAAGGCAACCTATTCCAGTGGATGATGTGTCTTACTATCAGGAAATTCTTCCAAATACCAAATCTGAATCTACTTCTCTCTACATTCAACAAATTAGTGCTGGTCATATCCTCCAGAGTGACAAAGAACAAGTCCACTCCCTCATTTATATGACAACTCATACTGCTATCACCTCAGTTACTTTTCTGCAAGCTTACACTGTTCTGTTAACCATTTCACATAGGATTTAATTTAGTCCCCTCATCATCTTCATAACCCTCCTCTAAATTTACCTCAGTCTGTCCTTTTAAGATTGCTGCATTCTGAACTGGACCTAGTATTCCAAGTGGGGCCTGACCCACTTGACCCACTAGAGTGGGACAATTATTTCCAATGATTTGGACTCTATGTTCCTGTTAATTCATCTCAAAATAGCATTTGCCTTTTAGCAGTTACATCACAGTGTTAGCTCATGTTCCATCCGATAAAATGGAAAAAGGTGGGATGGATGGTCCCACTACCAGAGGTACTGCAGTTGATTGAACAGCTATACCCATTGCATGGTCCTTAATGGATCTATGTCTACACAGAGAGAAGTATGAAGTGGGGTATCTCAGGATTCTGTCTTGGGCCAAGTGGTCTTCAGCACTTTAATAAATGACTTAGATTAGATGATAGGGGTGCTCAGCAAATTTGCATATAACACAGAGCTGGAGATATCCTAATATCTCAGAAGATAGACTCAACATTCAAAGTATATTGATAAACGTAAACATTGGGCTCTATTGAACAAAATGCTGTTCAGTGGACTAAAATGTAAGGTTCTTAGGTAGGTCTTAAGGTTCCTACTTAGTTGGAAAACCCAGATGCACAGATACAGTATAAGTATCTTATACTGGCTAAGCAGGATCTGAGCATGCTGATAAACCACAGGTTAAGCATGAGCCAGATACGAACTAGAGACCAAATTGCCAATATCTGCTGGATAATGGAGAAAGCCAGGGAGTTTCAGAAAAACATCTATTTTTGTTTTATTGACTATTCTAAAGCCTTTGACTGTGAGGATCATAACAAATTGTGGCAAGTTCTTGGTGGTATGGGGATACCAAGTCATCTTGTCTGCCTCCTGAGGAATCTGTATAACGACCAAGTAGCAACGCTAAGAACAGATCATGGAACAACGGACTGGTTTAAGATTGGGAAAGGAGTACAGCAGGGATGTATACTCTCACCCTACCTATTCAACCTGTACGCAGAACACATCATGCGACGTGCTGGGCTTGAGGAATCCAAGGCTGGAGTTAAAATTGCTGGAAGAAACATAACAATTTCAGATATGCAGATGATACCACTTTGATGCCTGAAAGCGAGGAGGAGCTGAGGAGCCTTATGACGAAGGTGAAAGAAGAAAGTGCAAAAGCTGGGTTGTAGTTAAACCTCAAAAAAACCAAGATTATGGCAATGAGCTTGATTAAAAACTGGCAAATAGAGGGAGAAAAAGTGGAGGCAGTGCCAGACTGTATTTCTAGGCACAAAGATTACTGCAGATGCTGACTGCAGCCAGGAAAACAGAAGACGTCTACTTGGGAGGAGAGCAATGACATATCTTGATAAAATAGTTAAGAGCAGAGACATCACACTGAAACATAGTCAAAGCAATGGTATTCCCCGTAGTAACCTATGGCTGCGAGAACTGCACCATAAGGAAGGCTGAGCGAAGAAAGATAAGACGCTTTTGAACTGTGGTGTTGGAGGAAAATTCTGAGAGTGTCTTGGACTGCAAGAAGATCAAACCAGTCCATACTCCAGGAAATAAAGCCAGATTGCTCACTTGAGGGAATGATACTAAAAGCAAATGAGAAGACAGGATACCCTGGAGAAGATGCTGATGCTAGGGAAAGTGGAAGGCAAAAGGAAGAGGGGCCGACCAAGGGCAAGATGGATGTATGATGTTCTGGAGGTGACGGACTCGACCGTGGGGGAGCTGGGGATGGCGACAGCCGACAGGAAGCTCTGGCGTGGGCTGGTCCATGAAGTCACGAAGAGTCGGAAGCGACTGAACGAATAAACAACAACAAAGCATGAGCCACAAGGTTTGATGTTGCTGCCAAAAGAGCCAATGAAATCTTGGGCTCCATCAACAGAGGTATAATGTCAACATCACAGGAAGGATAGTTCTACTTTACACTGTACTAGTCAGACTGCATCTGGAATACTGTGTCTAGTTTTGATTACCACAATACATGAAGGATGCTGAGGTACTAGAAAGAGTGTACTAGAAAGATTGTGGAATAAATAATAAAGGTGGTGAGGAGCTTGGAGGCTAAATCCTATGGATAATGATTAAAAGAACTAGATACGTTTTGTCTAAGAAGAGAAGCCCAAGGGGAGACACGATAGCAGTCTTCCAATACTAAAAGTACTGTCACAGGGGAAAGGGTGTGGATTTGTTCTCCGTAGTGCCAAAAGACAGGACAAGAACCAGTGGGTGGAAATTTCCACCCATTTCCAGTGGGTGGAAATTTTAAAGGAGAAATCCAAACTTGAACTAAGGAGTTCCTGACTGTGAGAACTATTAAACTGTAGAACAGTCTGGTTCCTGGAGTAGTGGGTGCTCCATCACTGGAGGTTTTCAAAGAAAGGTTGGACAACCAATTGTCTGGGATAATCTGAGGATTTCTACCCTGGACAGGTGGTTAGACTAGAACATCTCCAAGGACCCTTATATTCCTATGATTCTATGGCCTACAACAATTATATTGCAAAGCTTTAATATACAGGGTTGTTCTTCACAGTAGGCTTCATGCCATGAGCTTTATTTCTAATGGAATAGAAGTCAGTTAAAGGAAACTTGATGGTTTCTTGCAGAACATTGATTTCTACCAATGAGCATCTCTTACAACAACTAAATGAAATACGTTTGAAACATAAAGCTGAGGTGGAGCAGCTACACTGGAACTACAATCAGTTAAAGAAAACAATGGATACTCTGTCTGTTAGAGACATAAACAATGAGCGTTAGTAATAATAAAAGATATTTAATGTAAAGGATGTCTAAATGATAAATAAATATTGTGGCCATTTACCAACATAAAGACTTTAATTGTAAAGGATATATTTATTATGCTATTTTTAGATGTTGTTTTTATTAATAGATGATTGAAAATATTACACTATTTTAATGCAGATTTGAATAAAGGTATTTTATAAGGGTCATGTATTTAATAAGGGCAAAATGACCTAGTGTGGATTGGTATTCACCTTAACACTTTTTCAAAGGTGGGTCATGATCTTCATCCACATTATTGATACAAAGCTAAAATTCTCATACATTAGAGACACAATGGATGCACTAATATACTGAACATTATTACTCATAAAACAATATCTACCTATGTTTAATTTGAAATCCTATTGTGCATTCTTAGAATGAATGGGAAATTATTTTAGTTTTTCATCTGCTTAAAGTAATATTTTTTAAATCTGTTCAAATATATTTAGGGATATGTTTGACACAGAAATCATGTACTGTATAGTTTTGAACTGACAATAAAACAGTTCTGATCAAAATATTCCATCAGAACATTCTATGTTCAGAACATTCTATGTTCTGAAGGAACTAAACTCAAAATGGCTCAAGTGTTCTTTCTTCCAGTGCAACAAACTGAATTTCTCCCTTGTTTTTCATTCCAAGGTCATAAAAGTAAGCACCTGCCATTCAACCTATAAACAAATTGGCCAAAGGATTATAATTACATTTGAAAAGAACAAACAAGGAAAAGGATTCTAGCATAGCATGCTTATTTATGTATGTATTTATTCACGGCCCAAGACAAATATTTAAAAGAAGGTAGTGCTTGTTTAACAACTGCTCAAAGTTACAACGGTGTAAAAAGTAGCTTTGTGACCAATCCTCGCATTTACAACCATCGCAACGTCCCACTGTTGTGATTACCATTCAGGTGCTTCGCAACTGGCGCACATTTATGACTATTGCAGCATCCCACAGTCACGTGATTGCCATTTGTGTGTTTCACAACTGGCTTGCAACAAACAGAGTTAATAGAGAAGGTGGAAGTAAAATCATAAGATGCGGTCATGTGGGGCTTCACTTAGCAACCATGGCGCTTAGCGATGGAGTTACCAGTCCCAATTGTGGTTGCTAAGCACAGACTACCTGTATTAAAATACATAAATGATAAAACAGCAATATAAAATAGAACTTACACAAAAAAAACCTAAACAATTACTGTAATTGCGTACTGAAGGCACCAGATGATTTCTGCAAGCCATTGTTAAAAATTTAGCAGCCTTATTGGAAATAGCTGAAACTTGATTGCCTAGGAGAAATTAAGATTTTTAAAAATTGGTGTTATGGAGTTGTGTCCTCCATTTATTGTATAGAGGGCACATGAAACAGTTTCAGCTCCTGTGTCAGAACATACACAAATGTGATTTTTTTAGGGGATATTGTTGTATTTACCAGTTGTCTCACCCTCATAATCTCCTATGTAAAATATGTGAAATGTTATAAAAGTATCTGGGGAGGGAGATTATTGGACTGTAATGGAGGTGGGAAACTCTGGTTCTATCTGTTTGGAGATCTATGTCCCAGTTCCTCCACTGAAAAGTAATTATGGCTTTATCAAGGGTGAGGCCAGCTCTTGCTGGGAAAGAAAAGCCACAGTAAGCCAGATCAAGATTGATCTGTTGTCTTAAGGAAGATTCAAACCTATCTAATAAGTTGGGGTGAACCAAACTTGTTCAACAAAGAATTTCCTTCAACTGTATCTGAGGCAACAGAACCTCATGCAGGCCCATTAGACAATTCCAACCCAGGTTTTAGCCTTGAAAATTTGGACCGAATAGCTTCTAACCTAGAAGCATTTTTATAAATACATAACTAGGCATTTTATAGCATTAAGCATAATTCTTTAAAAAGCTAAAGGTTCCCCCCGCACATTTGTGCAGTCGTGTCTGACTCTAGGGGCCAGTGCTCATCTCCATTTGTTAGCCGAAGAGCCAGCGTTGTCCAAAGACGCTTCCACAGTCATGTGGCCGGCATGACGCATGCGGAACGCTGTTACCTCCCCACCGAGGTACCTATTAATCGCATATGCTTGAATAATTTGACAGCAGCTGGTACATACTGTAGTTATTACCGTGTTGACATGTACATTTAATAATTGCAAAGGATGCTTTTGAGGCTCTTATAAAGAAGGTCCTTTGATCCAGCAAGTAGATGATTGAAAGTAGTACTTTACTGTTGTGACTTGCTCAATAGGTCTACCATTAATCTTCCAGCTAACTGAGGACTTGAAAAGGCTTTCTGGAGAATATTAAGACCTTTTTTTCTTAAGAATAAATGATCTCAAGAAATCCCCTATAGCAATAGGAATATAATGCTTCAAGGCATCTATACAGGTCCACCTTGGTGATGGAAAGGTGGACTCTAATCTATCCTGGCATTCTCCAAGGCCTGTCACAGATGTGCAGTGTTTCTTGTTTTTTTGTAACTTGTACAACTTTTTATACCCAAATTTTCTGAAAAGACCACAGTTTTAACTCATCTTACCAAAAAGGATTCCACTTAAGTGGACTGCTTAGACTCAAGATGTTTTCCAGGATTTGAATCAAGCTTTACCTCCCAATCAGTGTTGCACCATCCTAACTATCCTTCTATTGTTCAAAAAAATGCATGAGTCTCTGCCTTAGGCATATTCTTCAAGCTGCTACTGAACATGGAAAAGAAAAGGAAAACTCTTGTGCCTTTTGTTCCAGGCTATTTGTATTGGCTGAACAGATCTAGGATGGTTTTAAAAAAATTTAAAGCCCTGTTAAGATGCTTTCTAACATCAAAAACACCTTTTGGAGGGTTCACTACATCCCACCCAAATCCAGATTGATCATAACAATTTAGTTGCTTGGTGGGTCTCTGATTAGTAATGAAGTACTGTATTATGAATTTTGAATTCTAATTACTTAGAACATCTGTAGCCTGTGCAGAAACTCACTTAATGCCAAATCAGGTAGACATAGTTTTTCTCTTGTTTTAATGTTTATATCGTATACCCCTAGCTCACAAAACAGGCAGGCAGCTCCTCTTCTTTGCAAGCCTGAATACCGTATTCCCTGATTCACTTCCAGGCATTATTTAGAAACCTGGGAATTTTGCCCATCTTTATGCTGCATCAATATCACCTCCTGAGACTTTGAGGGTAGGGAGGTACATTCCTGACTTTACTGAAAACATGTGCTTGCAACAGGAACAGGAGATAGAGATAGAGAGACAGAGATAGATATAGAAATATAGATATGTAATATAATATTGGATGGAGCGGCTGGATAATGTAGTGGTTAGAGCGCCGCCCTTTGACGCGGGAGACCAGCTCAATAGGAAGAACAAGATCCACGCCATCAACACATATGCCTTGCCAGTCATCAGATATCCTGCCAGTATAGTGAGCTGGCCAAAGGAGGACATGGAGGCTGCCGATGTGAAGACCGGAAGCTTCTCAATGTACCAAGGTTTCCACCTCAAGTCCAATACCCAGAGACTGTACATCAGCCAAAAAGAGGGCGGACGGGGTCTGGTGAGTGTCAAAGCCACTGTCCAGAATGTAGCTTGAATCATGTCAACTGGATTTCTATTTTCTCAGTGGAAACGTTTCGCTCCTTATCCAAGGAGCTTCAGTCTGAGCAAAGTTGGTAAGGGAATCCTAAATATGTTTAGGATTCCCTTACCAACTTTGCTCAGACTGAAGAAGCTCCTTGGATAAGGAGCGAAACGTTTCCACTGAGAAAATAGAAATCCAGTTGACATGATTCAAGCTACAGACAATTCCACCTGGATTACTGAGAACCTTCATAGCCACTGTCCTGAATGAAACCCAGAGCATCCAGGAGTAGATCAGCACGATGGCACCCAAAGATGAGCGGCTGAGAGAGTGCCTGAGGCAGCAGCAGACATGGAAAGAAGATCAAGCAGAGGAAGTGCCATGGCAAGACAAGACCCTGCATGGGATGTACCACTGACAGCTGAGGTGGCAGACCTTGGGAAATCCTACCAGTGGCTGGAAAGGGCTGGACTAAAAGACCACTGAGGCACAGATCAAAGCAGCACAAGAACAGGCACTAAGCCCCAGATCCATAGAAGCAGGGGTCTACCACACTAGACAGGACCCAAGGTGCAGACTGCAGAGAGGCCTCAGAAACAGTCCAACACATAGTGGTAGGGTGTAAGATGCAGGCTGGAACCGCATACACTGAATGGCACAACCAAGTAGCTGGCATTGTGTACAGGAACATCTGTACAGTATATGGGCTACAGCCTCCCAAGTCCAGATGGGAGATGGGAGATTCCACAGAAAGTCATGGAGAATAATAGGGCTAAGATCCTGTGGGACTTCCAGATCCAGAAGGACAGGCAGGTACTGGCCAATCAACCAGACATCGTGGTAGTAGACAAGGACCAGAAGACTGGTGGTGATAAATGCAGCAGTGCCAAGTGACAGCAACATCTGGAAGGAGTATGAGAAGCTGGAGAAGTACCAGGGTCTGAAAGAGGAACTAGAGAGGATGTGGAAAGTAAAGTCCAAAGTGGCCCTAGTGGTGGTAGGAGCACTTGGGGCTGTGACTCCTAAATTGGGAGAGTGGCTCCAACAGATCCCATGAACAACATCAGAGCTCTCTGTCCAGAAGAGTGCAGTGCTCGGAACAGCTAAAATACTGCACAGAACCCTCAAACTCCCAGGCTTCTGGTAGAGGATCCATGATTGA
Source organism: Charina bottae (assembly GCA_023362775.1). Taxonomy (NCBI): domain Eukaryota; kingdom Metazoa; phylum Chordata; class Lepidosauria; order Squamata; family Charinaidae; genus Charina; species Charina bottae. Next base: position 1,684,507 of record JALMGJ010000028.1, on the reverse strand, counting down.
GGAAGACATACTGTATATCACTCATAGGGGCGAGAAGGGATTTCCCCCCCATATATCTGTTCTTGGTTGCACAGCCTTTGGGGCCTGTCTGTTACTTTTTCTCATTTTTCATAATGGTTATCTTTATATTCTACATCCTCTTAGGGAAGCTGTTTTTGAAGTTTTATCATAATAATAAACTGCTGGACCCTTGGCATCTTCAAGATCTTGCATCTTTTACTTCAGAATTGGTGGCCCCACATCAGAAAAGATGCAAAAACATATGTTGCTTCATATTACATTTGTCATGCTAAACTTATGGCTAAGCCAGGCAAAGTGCTACACCTCTCCCCTCTCCTGCAGGAATGTGGGTTACTGTCTTGATGTCATCCATACGATCCTGCCATGGCGCCAAGCTATGAAAGCTCTCATTGGGGGGTACCTGGCAATAAAATTGCCAGACAGGTAAAGCGGAAGCCTAGTGTATTCGGAGAACTGCAAACATGTAAATCAAAGTAACAAGATGAACGATTCAGCACCCAGGACAGATCAAAGGGCAAATCACTGTGTCAGTGGATTCAAACAGGGATGGCAAGCAACTGAGACAAGAAAGGAATGCACTCGAATGGCAAATCCCAAAAAGGGGGGGAATCTTGGAGACTATTAATTTGTTGGGTACGGGAACTTACTTCACTCAAATCCTTAATGTGTAATGGATCACTGGCTGTAATAAAGATCCTTCCATATCCTAAGTGGCTTGTGTCAAAGACCCTGATTTACTAGCCAACGGATCGTGTACATCACAGAAGGATTCGAGTCAACATGGAGACCTTCCTCGAAAACTATGAGTTTATCGAGGAAGGTCTATAAATGGAATATCCAGGTTCCATGGAAACCCCTCAGGTGTCAGGAGGGGGTGATGGAGAATGTAAGGGAAAAGGCCCTAACCGGAGCAAGCAGGAGGGCTTGGCACAAGGAAGCAGCTCACGGATGAGACTGGGAGGAGAGGTGGAACTCTGAACCCCAACGAATTCAAGCAAGATGTCAAGAGACTGGGGAAATGAGAAGTCAAGCCAACGATCCTGACCGACCTTGAGAGTGCACCCAGACCAAACACAACAAAAACAAACAGGTATACTTGGGCCTTGGAAATAGGAGGGGATGTGGAGAGGACTTCAGACTGGTGGGTGACCAAGGAAAGAGGCTCCCACTCCAGGAGGTTGGTCGCGGAGCAGCAAATGGAGAAAATGGAGTGAGAGATTGGCTCTGTAGGAGAGTGTGTATCTGACCTGCAAGAAGCGGTCAAGCAGATCCTTCGGATACTGAGCGGAAAGACGATGGCCAGTGAAACGGTGGCGAGAGATGAGACATCCTCAGAAGAGGAGAGCAGTGAGTCCGAACCAGAAAAGGGTTGAGGGGCAACCAGGTTGTTAAATGCTCGCCCTCATCGTAGCCAACCCCAAGTCGGGGCAGTGAGACGAACCCCAGGTACCAACAGGTTGTTTGGGGTGAGAGACTTGAGGGTGAAGTTTAATGGGGACCCGAAAAGCCTGGCCTGCTTCCTAACCCATGTAAAGGGGTTTATGGAGGAATGTGAGGAGTTATTCCCCACCGAAGGCTCCAAGGTACGTTTCGGCTCACCTCAGACACAAAGCGGCGGAGTGGCTTGTGGAGCTGCATGACTCAGGCGCCGCGGAGCTAGGAGACAGAGTTTCATGAGTGCTCTAAGAGACCGGTTTGAAGACCCCCTCTCTAAAATGAGAGCCAAGGCCAGTTTACAACACATTAAACAGGGAAGCAGGTCAGTCTCAGAGTATGCCACAGAGTTCAGAAGGTTGGCTGGGAAATTGACAGACTGGCTGGAATCACTGAAAATTGAATAATTCCAAGTGATTTCATTCCCGCACAATACAGCAATCTAAAAGGTGTTCGGAGAAGTAGAGTCCAACCAGCTCCCACCTCACAGGTAGTCAGTCTGCACTATAGAATTAGAACCAGTCGCTTAGTTACCCAGAACTAAGCTATACTCCATGACTCCCAAGGAACTGTAGGCATTGTGGGAATTTGTGGACAAGAACTTAGAACGAGGGTTCATCCGCCTAGCTACTTAGTCTATGGCTGCGCCCGTCCTTTTCAGGACCAAAAAAGACGGATCAATGAGATTGTGCACTGACTACCGGGGACTGAATGCGATCTGTACCTCAAATAATACCCTTACGGCTGATGAAATAATACCCTTACTGCTGATGAAAGACATGCTAACTCACCTATCGAAAGGAAAAATCTTCACCAAATTAGACTTAAGGGAAGTGTACTTCCAAGTTTGGATTCAGGAGGGAGACGAGTGGAAGACAGCATTCAATTGCCAGCTGGGATCCTTTGAATATCTGGTAATGCCTTTCGGACTGTGGGGGGCCCTGGGGTCTTCATGCAGTTAATTAACGAAGTTTTACATGATTTCTTGTACCAGGGGTGCTAGTATATTTAGATGATATCCTGATCTACACTGAAACAATGGAAGAACATGTGCCTTTGGTGAGGGAGGTTGCTGCAAAATCAGTTGTATGCTAAATTGTGTGAATTCCATAAGTAGCAATTACACTACTTGGGGTATCGGGTATCAAGCAAAGGGATTGAAATGGATCTCGCAAAGTTGCAGGATGTGGTAGCATGGGAGCCTCTTCAAACTAGGAGACAATTACAAAGTTTCTTGGGGTTCGCAATTTTTTACTGGCAATTCATACACAATTTCGCACAAGTGGCGTTGCCGCTCACTGACTTACTTAAGACTAAAGGGAAAGGGGACCCCAAGGTGATGAAGCAGTCAGGGGCAAAACTACAGTGGACAACAGAATGCCAAGAAGCTTTCGAGCAACTGAAGGTTCACTTGAGAACCAGTATTAAAGCACCCCAATCCCACAAAGCCCCTAATTATACAGGTGGATGCATCAGATGTCGCAATAGGAGGAATTTTACTACAAAAGGATGAAGGGAAATTGAGGCCATGTGTGTACCTTTCCCGCAAATTTACCGATATGGAACACCACTGGCACGTATGGGAAAAGGAAGTGTACGCAGTACAGTGGGCTTTAGTTAATTGGAGGCATCTGCTAGTAGGGGCACCCCACACCTCTGAAGTCTGGACGGATCACAAGAACGTAGAAGTTCTGCACACCCCAAGAAAGTTAAACCCCAAACAAGTTAGATGGGCTAACTTGTTTGGGGTTCTTTAGATGGTTCAATTTCACTCTAAAATACATACCCGGGGGGGGGAATTTTTTAGCCAATGCTTTGTCCCGATTACCACAACATGACAGTCAGAGAGAGGAAGTAATAGATTCAATCATCCCCTCACAACAATCAGGGATGATAGCAGTCACTAGGAGTCGGGGGTAAGAGCCCGATTCTTCAGTAGGAGGGGATTTGCGAGATGAGCTGCAGTTAACACTAGAAACTGATGAATGGCTGCAAAGTAATAAAGTAGCCCTGACAGAGAAGCAGGGGTTCTGGTGGGGACAGGCTGTATATACCGGAGCCTCTGAGAAAGAAAATACTCAAAAGATGCCACGATGCGAAATCGGCTGGCCACTTCAGATTCTTTAAAACTTTGCACCTATTGAGGCGGCAGTTCTGGTGGCCATCCCTTTGCAAAGACGTAGAGGAATATGTAGCCAGTTGCCCAACCTGTGCCATGGCCAAAAGAGGGGGGGGGACCCAGAGGACTGCTGCAGAATGTAGCAAGCGCCAGTCAACCTTGGAAGCAAATAGCCATGGACTATAAGTAAGTAAGTAGACTTACCAGAGAGCCACAAAAAGACAGTGATTTGGGTAGTAACTGATTTATTCTCAAAGCAAGCCCATTTCATTCCTTGTACTAATATACCAAATGCAGGACAGCTAGCTAAGTTGCTTGTACAACACATTTATAGAATACATGGGACCCCTGAACGAATAATAAGTGATTGGGGCATACAGTTCATGTCCAAATTTTGGGGAGTGTTTTTAAAGATGATTGGCGTGTGGCAAGGATTAAGTTCTGGGTATCATCCGGAGACAGATGGAGGCTGTGAACGTACTAACCAAGTAGAACAATACCTTAGGTGCTACGTCAGCTATCAGCAAGATGATTGGGTGAACCTGCTTCCGTTCGCTGAAGTAGCTTATAACAATTCGGTACATCAAAGTACGGGATTTCCCCCTTTCCAAATGGTAAACAGGGAACAGTTCGTGGCATTCCCGGAATTATCCAAAGATAAAACCGAAATCGTCCCACTAGATGAGTGGATAAAACATATAGCTGAAGGGTGGCCAACAATAGAGAGGGCATTAAAGAACACCAAGGAAACTTACAAGAAATATGCTGTCCGGAAAAGAGCACCAGAATGGCCGCTGAAAGTGGGGGAGAAGGTTTACTTATTCACCAAGTTCTTAAAATCCTCACAGCCCTTGAAAATGCTAGGTCCGAAATATGTGGCTCCTTTCCCCATCACCAAAATAATTAACAGTGTAACCGTACAGTTTCAACTCCCAAAGAATTTAAGAAAAGTCCACCCCATTTTCCACTGTAGCCTACTGAAACCAGTCAAAGACTCAGAACGCTGGCACCCGGAGCAACCCACTCCAGTGCCGATAATGGTAGACAGGGAACAACACTTTGAAGTGCAAGATATACTAGACTCCAAAAGACATTGGGGGGGGGGGTTGCAATACTTAATCCAGTGGAAAAAAATTCCCAAATCAGTCAATGGGTGGACATTCATCACATACAAGCACCCAATTTAGTAAGAAAATTCCATGACAAATTCCCAACCAAACCAAAATAGGGGAAAAGGGGAACCTGGTTGTATATATTGTACATTGTATATAAGCGCTAAAGCCGGGAGGTTTATTTTTGGGGAGGTGGTATGTCATGATGCCATGGTGCCAAGCTGTGAAAGCTCTCGGTTGGGGGGTGCCTGGCAGTAAAATCACCAGACAGGTAAAGCGGAAGCCTAGTGTATTCAGAGAACTGCAAACATGTAAATCAAAGTAACGAAGAATGATTCAGCACCCAGGACAGATCAAAGGGCAAATCACTGTGTCAGTGGATTCAAACAGGGATGGCAGGAAACAGAGACAAAGGAATGCGCTCGAACAGCAAATCCCAAAAAGGTGGGGTGGAAACTTGGAGACTATTAATTTGTTGGGTACGGGAACTTACTTCACTCGAATCTTTAACGTGTAATGGATCACTGGCTGTAATAAAGATCCTTCCATATCCTAAGTGGCTTGTGTCAAGGACCCTGATTTACTAGCCAACAGATCATGTGCATCACAGTTACTCTCTCTTTGGATTTTATTGTTGACTTTCTGAGTGTTAAGAATTGGACCATTATGTTGGTTGTTGTGGATCTTTTTAATAAGATGGCTTACTTTTCTTCCATGTAAAGATCTTTCCTCAGTCTGCCAAATTATTTATTGAACATTTTTTTAATACAGAGGTATGCTTAATCATTAATCATTAATAATTAAGGGGCATGGTGGCTCAGCGGGTAAGACGCCAGGTTTGTCGATCGGAAGATCACAAGTTCGGAGGTTCAAATCCCTAGCCCCGTGTGATGGAGTGAGCTCCCGCACTAGCCCCAGCTGTTGCCAACCTAGCAATTCGAAAGCATGCAAATGCAAGTAGATTAATAGGTACCACTTTGGTGGGTAGGTAACAGCGTTCCGCACGCATCATACCGGCCACATGACCGCGGAAGCGTCTTCGGACAACGCTGGCTCTTCGGCTAACAAACAGAGATGAGCACCGGCCCCTAGAGTCAGACACGACTGCACAACTGTGCGGGGGGAACCTTTACCTTTATGCTTAATCATAATTATTTCAGATCATGATTTTCAATTTATATCATATTTCTGGAAAGCCTGCAGTTCAGATACATTTACCCTCTGCCCATTGTCCTCCATGAGATGCTGAAACAGAGTGAACTAATGCAAGTCCAGAGCAATATCTGCACTATTATAACTACCAGCTGGATAATTGGCCTGATTTGTTACCTCTAACTGAATTTGCATATAACAATTCTGTCCATTCTTTTACTGTCACATTCCCTTTCCAAGCTGTTAATGGCCTTAACCCAGCAGCCTATCCTCCAAGTTCCCCTCCTCTTCTGTTCCTCAGGCCTCTAACTTCCTACAAGGGTTAGAAGCAGCATACCTCCTCCTCAAGGAATAGCTGAAGCTTGCCAAAGCTGCTTACAAATGTACCATGGATTGCCATCAACACCTATTGCCACCTATTGCTGTGGGGGATTAAACCTGGCTTTCTAGTAAGTTTTTACCCTCACATGTCCTTCCAAGAAACTGGATTTAAAATGTAATGGTCCCTCCCCAGTTGCAGCTTGGATTGTGCAAGCAATGATGCTTTTTGAATAGAGACTGCCAGCTTGATAAAATCCACCTCAGTATTTAATTGCTCTCAAATGCTATGTATTTAATTTAAATAAAGTATTTAATTTTCTCAAATGCTCTTTGTGCCTTCTTCATTCCATAGACAACTGTCTCCCCACACCACCCCCTTGCTGTGAAGGCATGAAAAATTTGAGGTGGAACATACAGTGTTTTATATTCCAGATCCAGAAGAGGCAGATTGGAACTCTTGATTCACTGGAAAGAGTACCCCATCATAGAGAGATCCTGGGAAGATGCTGCTGATGTCCATGCACCCTGGCTTCTCTGTCAATTTAATGGCCAATGGCCCCGTAAACCAATGCCCCCCCTCAAAGTGCTGGGATTTCATCCTCTGAGAGGGAGGACAATGATTTGGACATCAGATTTTCTGTGCTATCTTCCCCTCCCGCCCTAGCCTGCACTATCAGAAGCAGAAACTGTTCAAAGGAAAGGGAAGACCTTGGGCCCTTCCTTGGACATTGTTCCATTGCCTTCCCCAAAGCAAGGGTGGTGAGAGATGGCACTGAAGATGTTGCCTAGCCTGGCAATGAAACGTTTGCAAGAAAACAACAAGGCTCAGAGAGCACCAAGGACTCCACAGATGCACCTTTTCCAGCCCTTCTATTTTCAGTCTCTGGGGAGCAAGGACTTCATATAGACAAAATGCCTGGTCCTTGTTCTGAGAAGGGAGGCGCTCCTCTCTCTCTCTCTCTCTCTCTCTCCTGAGGATGGAAGGCCATGAGAGGGGAGGTGATGTGATGGAATTCTCTGACCCTGGGAATCAAAGTGAGTATTGTCTAAATATTGCAGAACAAGGACATTCTTATGGTATCGAATAAGTTAATTAGCCTCCTCCCCATTAAAACAAGGTTCTATAAGGGGGGGGGGGGAAGATCAAAAGCAATGGTGAGGTTCCACACATTTAGGTTTCAAGATTCTGTAACCTACCCCCTTTATTCATTGCAATAAACCTGAGTACCCTGAAACTGTGAGACTCTCGCTTCCTAATTTGTGAGCTGCTTGACACAACCATGGTCCTTTCAGGAAATTCCTGATTTGTTTTGCTGTCAACTTATTTATTCCGTGCACGTCATGCCGGCCACATGACCGCGGAAGCCTCTTCGGACAGCGCTCGCTCTTAGGCTAAGAAACGGAGATGAGCACCACCCCCTAGAGTTGGACACGACTGTGCAGGGGAAAACCTTTTTACAACTTATTTTGCTCAGTGGAAGTGCAAGAGATTTAGCTATCCCTGGCTTGATACTAATTAAGAAAACTTAATTGAGGAAAGGTTAGGGTTATGGTCTCAGGAAGATTGGGGAAAATTTCATTGTAAGGCTGGGAGTTCCTATTTTTAAGGAAAACTAAGGCTATTGTAGACAAATGGTTTGGTGCAGTCATTAGAGCCACTGGACCAGAAGCTGGAGTCTGTGAGTTCTAGTCTTGCCTTCAGCATGAACTGGGTGACTTTGGACAGTCACTGTTTCTCAGTCCTAGGAAAAAGGCAATGGCAAACCATTTGTGAAAAATGTTGCCAAGAAAACTGCATCAAAAACACCACCAAGAGAAATTTGAAATAAATTATTAAGTACTCAGAAATAAATACAGAAAAATAGCTTTTCCTCAAGAAAAAGAACCTCTGAGAATGTAAGGCAGATTTTGGCACAGCATTAAGTTATGAATTAAAGCTTACCAAGCTAATATAAATATATAATACAAATATATAATATAAATATATAAGTATATAATATAAATATATACTACAGTAGTAGTAGAATCCACACAGAAAGGAAGAAGCCCTGGTTAATAAATCTATGGCTATATGGTTTAAAACCAAATCAAACCAAGAAGCCATGATTTATATTTCTAGTCATATGAAGCATTTTCCAGCCCATAGCAGACCATGGACCAACTTCAGTGATGAATGCATGCTCTGTCAGTTTATCGTGTCTATATAGGAATACTCTGTGTGTGTGTGTGTGTATACACACACACACACACAGTATATCTATATAGGAATCTACTACTACAGCATCCCCAACAGATGGCATCTTTCCTTTTAAATGGAGGAAAGAAAACTCTAATACACACAATAGAACAAACTACATTTAACACACTGCTTTATTCAAACCACAAGGCATTTGTAAACAGATTGCTGTTATTAAATAGCTTTTTAAAAATATCTACGAATACTAGTTTTAATCATATTCATATTTGAAGCACTGTTTCATTCTTCCCATTAATATTCAAGGAGCTGAGTGATAAAAATATTGTGAAAAAAAACAGAAATGACAATAGAAGGCATCACTACATATTTGTAATATACTTTGTGCTTGAAGAAAAAATTTAAAAGGGCATAAACTATTGATTTTTTGTTGTTGTTTATTCGTTCAGTCGTTTCCGACTCTTCGTGACTTCATGGACCAGTCCACGCCAGAGCTTCCTGTCGGCTGTCACCATCCCCAGCTCCCCCATGGTTGAGTCCGTCACCTCCAGAATACCATCCATCCATCTTGCCCTTGGTCGGCCCCTCTTCCTTTTGCCTTCCACTTTCCCTAGCACCAGCTTCTTCTCCAGGGTATCCTGTCTTCTCATTATGTGGCCAAAGTACTTCAGTTTTGCCTTTAATATCATTCCCTCAAGTGAGCAGTCTGGCTTGATTTCCTGGAGTATGGACTGGTTTGATCTTCTTGCAGTCCAAGGCACTCTCAGAATTTTCCTCCAACACCACAGTTCAAAAGCATCTATCTTCCTTCGCTCAGCCTTCCTTATGGTCCAGCTCTTGCAGCCATAGGTTACTACAGGGAATACCATTGCTTTAACTATGCGGACCTTTGTTGTCAGTGTGATGTCTCTGCTCTTAACTATTTTATCAAGATTTGCCATTGCTCTCCTCCCAAGAAGTAGACGTCTTCTGATTTCCTGGCTGCAGTCAGCGTCTGCAGTAATCTTTGCGCCTAGAAATACAAAGTCTGTCACTGCCTCCACTTTTTCTCCCTCTATTTGCCAGTCATCAATCAAGCTCGTTGCCATAATCTTGGTTTTTTTGAGGTTTAACTGCAACCCAGCTTTTGCACTTTCTTCTTTCACCTTCGTCATAAGGCTCCTCAACTCCTCCTCGCTTTCAGCCATTAAAGTGGTATCATCTGCATATCTGAGATTGTTAATGTTTCTTCCAGCGATTTTAACTCCAGCCTTGGATTCCTCAAGCCCAGCATGTCGCATGATGTGTTCTGCGTACAGGTTGAATAGGTAGGGTGAGAGTATACAACCCTGCCGTACTCCTTTCCCAATCTTAAACCAGTCCGTTGTTCCGTGCTCTGTTCTTACCGTTGCTACTTGGTCGTTATACAGATTCCTCAGGAGGCAGACAAGATGACTTGGTATCCCCATACCACCAAGAACTTGCCACAATTTGTTATGATCCACACAGTCAAAGGCTTTAGAATAGTCAATAAAACAGAAATAGATGTTTTTCTGAAATTCCCTGCTTCTCCATTATCCAGTGGATATTGGCAATTTGGTCTCTAGTTCCTCTGCCTTTTCTAAACCCAGCTTGTACATCTGGCAATTCTCGCTCCATGAATTGCTGGAGTCTACCCTGCAAGATCTTGAGCATTACCTTACTGGCATGTGAAATAAGTGCCACTGTTCGATAGTTTGAACATTCTTTAGTGCTTCCCTTTTTTGGTATGGGGATATAAGTTGATTTTTTCCAATCTGATGGCCATTCTTGTGTTTTCCAAATTTGCTGGCATATGGCATGCATCACCCTGACAGCATCATCTTGCAAGATTTTAAACAGTTCAGCTGGGATACCATCGTCTCCTGCTGCCTTGTTATTAGCAATGCTTCTTAAGGCCCATTCAACCTCACTCTTCAGGATGTCTGGCTCTAACTCACTGACCACACCGTCAAAGCTATCTCCAATATTATTCCAAGCACTGCTTTAGCCACTTTATTATTAATTATGAAGGCTACTCCATTTCTTCTGTGGTCCTCTTGTCCACAGTAGTAGATCTGGTGGTCATCTGATGTGAAGTGGCCCATTCCAGTCCATTTCATTTCACTGACACCTAAAATGTCTATATTTAATCTTGACATCTCACCAATAACCACATCCAATTTGCCCTGGCTCATAGATCTTACATTCCAGGTTCCTATGGTGTGTTGATCTTTAGAACATCGGATTCGTCGTTCACCACCAGCACCGTCGGCCGCTAGCCGTCCTTTTGGCTTTGAGCTAGCTGCGTCATCACATATCCTCTGTTCCTCCCCAGTAGCATTTTGACCATCTTCCGACCTGGGAGTCCCATCTTCCGATGGTATACTGACATATCTTTGGTTGTACTGATCCATTTAGTTTTCATGGCAAGAATACTGGGGTGGGTTGCCATTACCTTCCCCAGGGATCGTATTTAGTCTGACCTCTCTGCCATGACCTTCCCGTCTTGGGTGTCCCTTCACGGTTTAGCTCATGGTTTCATTGAGGTGCTCAAGCTCCAGCACCACGACAAGGTAACGATCTCCTTTGCTGGAGCCCGAACTAGATATACATATTTAATTTCTTTAGAACAATATTCAGAAGAATATTGTTGGTTCTTTTTTTTAGTTGATTCTATCTTTAAGTGTTTTGTGTAAAGCTCCAGGAGCAGTTACTGGAATATAGCGTTATATAAATATAATTAGTAAATTTAAAAGATTAAAGCCCAAACATTAAGTTAAACTATTGATATATACTGTATATTCAATGAAGGGAGTAGTGGTATATTCAAAATACAACATGAACACCCAGTTACTATGCCATTGCTCAGAGGTAATGTCTCTGATTTTTATACAGTTTATTTTTAGAGGAATAGAATTAACATAAATTATTTAAAAAGAAAATATGTAAGTTTACCAAGCATAGTATTCCTTTGAACTGTTTGCTCATAAATCGATGAAAGGAGTTTTCAATTGACTATTATAGAAAAAGTAAGCCTTAGCCAAGCTGGTTGCAGCAATAAAACTGTTATTATAATAATGTTATATTAAGTTCCTCAGTCCCAATATGGGGATGATAAAGACAATCATTTGATTAACATAATACTGAAAATTTTCCAGCTTTTCACATTCACAATGCATGCTCAAACTAGATTGCACTTGTATGTTGATATTTATGTTTTACCAAATTTAGTATGTCATTGGTAATCCAGAAGATTACCAAAAGGTTATTTTAGGAAAAAATGTGCAAAGAAATGCATTATATGAAACTGCTTATAAAAAAAACAGGACACAAGTGGTATGTTAAACTTACTTTTTTTTTGGTGCCTGGACTAGTCCCTGCAGTTTCCTTGGCAAGATTTCAGAAATGGTTTGCCATTGCCTTCTTCTCAGGGCTGAGAATGACTGGCCCAAGGTCACCCAGCTGGCTTTGTTCCTAAAGTGGGACTAGAACTCATAGCCTCCTGGTTTCTAGCTTGGTGTCCTAACCACTACACCAAAGTGGCTCTCTAAACACACATATTATACATACAGGTAGACCTTACTTAATTACTGCCCTGTTTAGTGACCATTTGAAGTTATGGTGCTGAAAAAGTAACTTTATGACCAGTCCTCGCCATTGCAGTGTCTCCACGGTCATGTGATCACCATTTGTGCGCTTCACAATCATCTTCCATCAAGCAGTCAATGGAGAAGACAGCAGTAAAATCACGTCACAGTCATGTAATGTCTCAGTTAACGACCGCAGTGACTCGCTTAACAACCAAATGGGAAGTGACATTGTAAGTCCATCATGGTCAAGTGATGTTTTGTTTAGTGACTGTGTTACTTAGCAATGGAGTTGCCAGTTGCAGTTGTGGTCGCTAAACAAGGACTACCTGTACATATAAAAGTACTATGGGTTCAATCCTGGTCTAGAAAAATACAGTGCAACATTTGAAAACAGTGCATCCATATTTTTTCTTTTTTATTTTAAGCTATGAAAATATGCTTGATTTAATAATACATTGAATGGAAAAATAATACAGTTTATTTTTATCAGGAAAATTAGTAAGACTCTCTAACTGTTAAGGACTATTTACTATTAACTATTTACTCAGGTGAACTGTCTGTGTGGACTGTTTGCTCATTTGCAGCAATGAACGAATCTCAGATGTTTCCTCATTTTTACATTTTCTTTCTATCTCATTTCAGCATCCACTTGTTTGACACTATTCATGACACTATTCATCTCATCCTAACTAAAAGGATGTTCAATTTATAACAAGATTTAATCACAATTAATAATTATCAGTGTAACCTTGGATCAGAGTTTTTGTGACCAGGGACTGATGATTTTTGCAATCCTGAGGATTCTTAGGCTTCAAAAAAAGACTAGGGGACCCTATGCAGCCCATGAGTTACCAACTCTTGTGTTAAATGCTCTTTTGTCTTTCAGCTTGAGGCATTGAAAAAATATAGCAACTAACAGTGCCATTTTTACAAGCTTTTCACAGTAATGTTTAGAATTATTTCTATTCTATTGTAACCACACTAGACTGATATTTCATAGCAAACAAACAAATCAAAAAAGAAGAATGAGGGCTGTTATTTCCTTCCTTTTCTCAAAGCAAGGTTAATTTAGGGGCTTGTTTCTACTAATGGACAGTACGGTTTTAAAAATGTTGTTTTTTCACATGAGTTGCAATATAACATTTGTTTTTTCAGAAGAGCAGCTTTACAACCATATAAAAACTAATTAATTTCAGTCAAATTTTAGTTAAAGCATTAAAAACTGAGTTTTATTTTTAATCATTTTGGAGTCTTTCATTCTGAAAATGTTATGCATTAATAAATAATCAATATAAGTTTTTTAAATTAAAAATATAAGTACATGTACCTCTTACTAAAAACACTCCAATCTAGAGGAGGAAGAATTGTTATTACAACTGAAACAGCATGAAGTAGACGTATAGGAATGTTTGCAATTTAATATCAGATTGCTGAGGTGTTAATGAGAGAGCTATGGCAGTTTTTTTTCCCACCATCCTAGAGCATGAGGAATGTAACCAAGAAGTGTATCACTGCAAATAATACCTTTAAAAAAAAGAAAATAGGGAATACCAACATATTTTAGGCATTTACAGCCATCTGAAACAAGTGAAGCTCATTTCACTCATTCTCATACAGATGCACTTTCCCTCCTTTAGTCTCGAAGCTTACTTGCTTCCTTGTATTTTCTGATCATATGTTCCAGCATGTTTATATCCAGACACATAGCCAGACATGTCAAGCAGATCTTCACGCCCTGCTTTGCCTTTGCCTTTCCCTGTTGGATCAAATCTCTTTGTGGGAACCAGTAAATCGTGCTGTGTCCGTGAGCCGTGACACAGTTGGAGATGACACTGTTTTCTAAAACAAAAGGGGCAAAGAAAAAGAATATTAACTTTGAAAAGAACATCCAGATACATTAACTCAATGATTCTAACAATTATAATTGCTTGTTCCTTTTAAGATATCAATGAGGATTAGTTTTTAGTGGACAGCATTGTTGTGGGACCAGAATTTCCATTGCTAAGCAAAGTGGTCATTAGGCAAAACATCACATAACTGCACCACTTAGCAGTGGCAGTCCCAGTAGTCCTGATTATGGTTAGAAAAGGACCTCACGCTTCTCCTGCCCTGCACGAACTGCCATCTCCATCCTGCTGCCTCCTCCTCAGCCGGGCCCTGTGAGCTCCTTCAGCAAACAAGGCTCTGCTGCCCCGCCGTGCTCGCCTCTGCTTCAACTCCCCCCCCCACGTATCTCCCTCCATCTCTGCCCTTTTGGCTAGCCTGCACTCCTCTGCCACCTACCCCTGCCACAGTGCGGGCGACGGCTCCCCAGGCAAAGGTGGAGGTGTCGGCCTCCTCTATGGGCTCTGTCCCACTGCCTCCTCCCCAGCCAGGCCCAGCGAGCTCCGTTCAGCAGAGAAGGCTGCACCGTGTTTGCCATGCACGTCCCAGGGCTGTGCCCTTGCCCAGTGCCTTGCTCCTAGGTCAGCAGTGGGAAGAAAAAGATGGTGAAGGTCAGCTGGGGATGGCAGGGGGCAGCAGGGGCAGGCGGTGGTGGAGTGTAGCGCAACCAAAAAAACAGAGATCAGGGAAGATGGGTGGGGGGAGCTGAAGTGCATGCTGTGGTCGTAAATGTGGGCCGGCTGCCAAGCACCCAAATTTTGATCACGTGACTGTGGGGGCGCTGCAACAGCCATAACTTAGAGGACTGTCCATAACTACCATTCATTCAGTGCCATCGTAACTTTGAATGGTCGCTGAATGAATGGTTGTTAAGTGAGGACTACCTGTACTGGACATCAGTCACTATACGCAACATTATTGATTATGATGGCACAGCCTGGGACAGCATCACGCAGGCTACTATCAATAACTATTGGAAAAATGTTTGGCTGGACTGTATGAAAAAGTTTGAAGGCTTTGAAGGTGTGACAGAAAATATAAAGAACAGTGCCAAAAGCATAATCCATATCACATGGCAAATCAGTGGAGAAAGCTTCGATTACATGAAGGAAAAAGATGTGGAGGACATTTTGGCAGAGAAGGTAGTAGAATCCACCAACAAATATCTGGACGAGATGGCAAAGCAATGCATTGGACCAGCAAAGGATGGCAATGAAAGTCAGCCTAAGACTCCAAGAACTGTCCCTCTCACAGTAGCCAAAATATTGGAATGAAATTCGGCCTTGGAAAAACTTTTCAATGACATGGAAGAATGTGACCCTAAGCTTGAACGCAGCCTCAAATTTAAGGGCCTAATCTCCACTGTGTTCACCGCTTATGCTGAGATACTTGAAGGTTTCAGGCAAAAATCCAGACAGACAAGGCTATCACAATTTTTCAAGCCAGTTCAGGGGGGAAAATGGCCAACACCATCTACAAGTCATGAGAGCCAAACTCCTGAGGTAGAACTGCCAGATGTTGACATGCCACCCTTGTCAACATTTTCCTCTTCTCAGAATATTAAGTTCCACCAACCTCTCCCTTGTTTTTTGTGGGGCAAGCCAAGGTCAAGAGGTTTAACCATGTTGTGTACTCCCCCACCACCTGCAACTCCAGCAAAGGTAAGATTTTAGTTAATGTTTTTACAGTATAAAACTTAAATGTTTAAAGTTTAATGTTAAATAAGGTGTCTTTAAACAGAAACACACATAAAACAAAGTTATGTATTGATTGATGAAAATGTTGCGACCAGAAGCTCACAGGAACCTAACTGTGATGCCCTCGATCCGTGGACTATTAAATCAGAGTTCCTGACACAAGCCCCTTAGGGATATGAAGGAATCTTTATTAAAGCCAGTGATCCATTGCACATTAAAGACTTGAGTGAATAAAGCTCCGCAACCAACAGTTTAAGAATCTCCAAGTTCCCCCCCCCCAATTGGGATTCGCAGCTTGGTCGCCCTTCCTTTTGTCTTTCAGTTTTCAGTTTTCAGGTCTTTCTGGGTCCGAATCAACTAACACGGCGATATCGCCCTTTGATCTATCCTGGGTGCTGAATTGCTCAGCACGATACTTTGATTAACATGTTTGCAGTTCTGTGAATACATCAAAAACCCATCACCAGCATTCTCCCCTACATTATACAACTCTGTGAGTTTAACAGACTGACGGGATGTTCCTTCCTGGCGCCATGGCAGGATGGCATGGATGACATACTGACACCAACCCTGTATTTCCCTAGAAGCAATGGTTTGGCATTTGCTAACTCAGTATTTGCAATTACTTCACAGAACGTAACTATCATGAATAACGAGAATTTACTGTAGCAACAATCTCATTTATTTTGGAGTTTCTCTTTTCCACTGATGTTGCAAAGTACATAGTATACAAGTATAACGTATTCCCCATTATAATGTTTCTACTTAGTGTTTCCTTTTGCCAAGAGTGGCTGTTTGTGCACATGACTGATTTCTTAGGAGCCTTTCAGTTCGATTCGCAAGAAGCTGTAGGTAATTAAATGTTCGGAATCTTAATACTAATCATGGACCACGTTCCAGTGTTATCATATCCTGTTTATATTTTGTCATTCAACTGCCCGCAAGTTTATGTCTGCTGCCTTTGCACAGTTTATAGCAATGTCAGTCATCACATATAATTATGATTATATGTGCATTATATGTGCATTCTTAATTGTTTCAGGACCAGTAGAAACGATATCCTCAATGTTAAGATTAAAAGAATTTGCCAAGTAATGAACTGTATGAAAAGAATATCAGATCTCTCAGAAAATATTTGTTTTACTCTTTCTATTCCCCTTCTTCAAGGAAAAGGCACAATTAAAATTTCATTCCGTTCCCTCCAGCTTGGCCTATCTCCTTCAGTTTTTTGATGGCCTCAAAAAAACTTAAAATTGTACTCAAGACAATGATGTGTCTTAATACCCTGAACTATTGGTTAAAAACAGTCTTCTGCCATAGTGGTCTGCTTCCCCAATCTCCTCTGATAAATCTATCAGCAAATGGAAAAGCTCCATCTTACATAAGCTGAATCATTGTGGCTACTCTCTGGAAGCCATACTGGCCTTAGGTTATGATTCAAAAGCAAGATAAGGCAGAGAATAATAGATATAGAAAGCCAGGAAGCTCAATCCTGTGTGCCAATAGGGGTGTATCTGCATACTCAACCCACTAGCCTTAGTGAAGGCTAAGTGATACCTGAAGCAGATTGAAGATAGGCAACATAGGCAGGCTATGACATTAGCACGATTTAACATTTTGCCTACAGCTGTCTTGGTAAGGAAGTTTAAGAAAATTCTGTATAATGAACCACTTGTCCATGTGGAACTGGTCATGCTGAAACTTATTTTCTTCTATATTGTCCTTTTTATCAGGATATTCGTGCATGATATTTGATACCATTAATAGCAAATTATCTAGGCCATCCAGATTTATTTTATCTCTGGTATTTATTGTCTGACAGAATTGTTAACTCTGAATGTTGCTAAATACTTCTATATTGCCTGCAGATATCGAAAGGGAATCATTGCATGATTATTTGCAAGAGGATAGTACTCTAACATTTTATATCTATCAATTGTTTTATCATTCTTTATTTTAGTTTATTAGTTGGTTACTAACTGTAGCAAAGTATTCATATTCTATTGTTAATATTTTTGTTGTATCTTAGTATAAACATTAGTTTTAACATATTAAGGTAATAGATTTCTTTTATATTTAGTTATTTAGATTAATATTATTGATTTTATAGATTTAATGGTCAGAATTCTATTTTATTATATATCACCATATTTACAGTTGTATACATAGTCCTTATTGTATACTACATTTTATATTTTATTTTGCTATTTGCTGGTAATTAACTGAAATAAAGCTTTTCTCTCTCTAACACCAATACCTTCTCCACTTTTCTGTTCCGTCCAAAATGTAAGTTAGAAAAAGTTCTTTGTGTAACTTCTGAAATGAAGATAAACTAGATAAAGATTTGTTTCTCACTCTAAAATATCCTTGAATGCAGCAACTTGTTATTGCTGGGTGCTATGTCAAGCTCTGCTAACAACTCAAAAGGAAAAGAAGGGAAAGCTAGTCCCATAAAAATCTACTATTTTTTCCACAGATATGCATTTATGTCGTTGCCTAAAACAAGGAGCACATCAGGAAAGTAGCACAGAGATTACTCTAGAACAGAGCTTTCCAAACTTTTCATGTTGGTGACACACTTTTTAGACATGCATCATTTCGCGACACACTCTTACAGCAGGGCATCATTTTGCGACACACTCTTACAGCAGGGTACAAGGCAGGCACTAGGACCTGCGTGGAATCACAGCAGGTTTGGAGGCAGCAAGGCACAAGGCAGGCACTAGGACCTGCGCGGAATCCTGGCAGGGCAGGTTTGGAGGCAGCAAGGCACAAGGCAGGCACTAGGACCTGCGTGGAATCCTGGCAAGCTTCGGAGGCAGCAGCAGCTGTGACACACCCAGACACTGCAGCCGACACACTAACGTGTCCCAACACACAGTTTGGAAAGCTCTGCTCTAGAACTTTCCACATTTCCCTGGAAGGGTGCCTGCAGACACTGTGGACACATGAACCAGTATAGGCAAAAAAATTAATAATTAGTATATGTAATTTTAATCTATATAAATTACATGCCCCCACAACTCTACCTCTTCCAGCCTTCACTTTGGAAAGTCCTCCATTTGTAGTTCATCTAGGAACCAGGTTGAGAGATTGGAAAAGATCAGTGTATATATCCCAAGGGTGGGGAGATACAAGATAATCTGCAAATTACGGAACCACCGTACTGCTTTTTCATGCAAGTAAAGTGCATGAAGGACAAATCCATAAATGGAGGGAGAACAGTCAAATTAATAAACCAAATTGAGGAGAATGTAGATATGTAATATATAACAGACTTTAAGAAGGTTTTCCCTTACTTTATACAACACACTAAGGCTTTTAACTATATACATAAAGCCAGAATTAATGGTATTAAACCATAATGTGGAACATATTAAACTATTAGAGTCAGAACACCTGATTATTTTTCAGAGGAACCTTTACAATGAACAAGAAGTATAAATTACACTGAATTATTGTGTAATTCAGAATAGCCAAGGAGGTATGACAGGGACACATTGTCTCCATATCTTATCTATAGATTTGAAGAAATAACAGCTGCAACTGAAATTGGAGATCAAAACACTATCAATTTGATATATGCAAATGTCAACATTTGGTCAGCTGAAAGTTGACTTAGAAAAGTTCATTATGAAAATAAACATAGAAAGTAAAAAAAAAATAGGTTAACTTTGAACATTAAGAAGACAAAGATAATTTAAACCAGAGTGCTTAGTGGATTTAAGAGTGGAAAAAAATGTTTTCTTGGGTTCAGGAATAGATAAAGACAGCATGCTGAATCTCATTTGAGATTAATCCCAGGGAGGAAGAAAAAAACAAATGTAGAAAAGATCATGATAATGTATTTCTATGAAAAGAAAGATCAGAATAGTAAAAACCATCTTTTGTTCTGTAATGTATGGCTGTGAAAGCTGGACATTGAGAATGACCAAGAGAAAGAAGATACCTTTGAATTATTGATTTGGGACAGCTACTGGGAATTCCATGGATTGCAAAATTAAACCATCCATCCTGGAGTTCAAGATAAAACAATATATCTATTCAAATAAAGACCAACTGTTCCTTGAGAAAATGATCAGCGAACAGAAACTTACTCATGCCTTGGTCACTTCCAGATGGACTATTGCAACATGCTCTACATGGGGCTGCCCTGGAAAACCACCCGGAAGATACAACTGGTCCAGAATGCGCTGGTGCATGCAGTGTTGGGCACCCCTCCATTAGCCCATATAACACTTGCTGTTGCGCAAGCTGTATTGACTCCCAGTTTCTTTCCAGGTACAGTTCAAGGTCCCGTACATGGCATGGGGCTAGTTTATTTGTGGAACTGCCTCTTTCTGAGGGTATCTGCCTACCCACAAAGTCAGATAGGCACATTCCAGGTCACTTCCCTTAAATGTTGCCATCTAGTGGGACCTAGGAAGCGTGCCTTTTCCATAGTGACCCCTACCCTGGGTCGTCACCTTGTTGTGGTGAGTGGGCTTGTGTGTTCCCAATGAACCCTGTGAGCGAAGCCGTCGGGAGTCATGTACTCCTGGTAGGGTCACCCATGGCGGTAAGGTCCAGGGGGAGGAACCAGACAAAGAACGATCCAAGAAAGTCCTCAACGGCAGAACAGGCGGAAGATAACAAGGTGTATTGTTACAACGGCTGTGAAGGCGGATGAAGGCTGCAGCAGACAAAAGGTCACCAATCGTCATGGTATCCATGCCATTGGATTAGAGCCTTTTTCTGTGAAAGTTGTGTGCTGATCGTTGTGCACCGATCTCCACACATAAAACAAATTCACGCACAGGCGTCTTCCAACCACACCAAACCCAAAACAACCAAAAGTCCCATGGCGATTGACGAATGGCAACGGGGGCAGGACTGTGAAATCCGGAAGGCTCCTAGTCATGGACCAGCACATGGGCGGTGGATACGGATTCAGTCTCCCTGACTCAAGGATCAAGGCAGTTGAGTAGTTCGGCAGCTGTATCCACGACTGAGCAGCCCTATTTAGGATCCACTCTGCTCACCCCATATGGGGAGGGGGCTAGAAAAGGTGCCCTAAACATAGTCTGCCTCATTTTCTCCCTGACTGGATTACCGCGACCAGTGGGGTCACCATCTAGCGGTCGTAAAAAACACATGAATTTTGGAACATGGAATATACGGACACTGCAAGACAATATGGATAGTGAACGACCTGAATGTAGGACTGCCATTATTGCAAGGGAGCCAAGACGTTTTAATATTGATATAGCAGCACTCCAAGAAACTCGAAGAGCAGGAGAAGGACAGTTGAAGGAAGAAAAAGGAGGTTATACCTTCTTTTGGAAAGGTCTGCCTGAATAAGAACGACGAATACATGGGGTAGGCTTTGCTATCAAAAACGACATTGTGAAGCTCTTGTCAGAAGTTCCCACTGGGATTAACGAACGACTCTCAACTCTGCGAATAAAACTCGCCAAAAACCAACAGGCAACTATCCTAAGTGCTTACGCAACAACACTAGATGCAGATGAGGATATCAAGGAAAAATTTTATACCCAGCTGGACACCATCTTATCAGAGATACCAAAGGAGGATAAAATTATCCTCCTGGGCGATTTCAATGCAAGAGTTGGGCGTGATTTTGATTTGTGGCCAGGGATCATTGGGAAAGAAGGAGTTGACAACAGCAACACGAATGGAATCTTACTTCTGACTAAATGTGCAGAGCATAACCTTGTCATTACTAACACACTCTTTGGCCAGAAAAATAAATTTAAAACATCATGGAAGTACCCACGGTCGAAGCACTGGCATCTTTTAGATTATGTAATTGTCCGTGCTAGAGATCGCCGTGATGTACTTCTCACCAGAGCCATGACGAGCGCCGATGACTGCTGGACAGACCATCGATTAATTCGATCCACGATGGCCATAAAGATTGTCCCTCATCGTAGGCTCCAAGGAAGAAAACCAAGGCGTAAATTGAATACACTGGCCCTTCAATATCCTATTAAACGAGCTTGCTTTCAATCAACTCTCAAGGAACATCTGCCTATGGAACTTCCTGAAAATGTTGAGGAACACTGGATTAAATTGAAGACTTCTATTATTTCAGCCTGTGAACAAACTATCGGATACCAGACTAAGAGACATCAGGATTGGTTTGATGAGAACGATAGTGAGATTGAACATATTATTGACAAGAAAAGGAAAGCCTTCCAGATATGGCAAAAAGATATTAACTGTGCCGTTAAGAAAAAAATCTATGCCAGTGCAAAGGCAGAAGTCCAAAGAAGAACTAGAGAACTTAAGAACATATGGTGGATAAAAAAAGCCCAAGAAACCCAACATTTTGCAGATGCTCATGATGCACGGGGCTTTTTTAATGCCATAAATGCCATCTATGGACCAACAAACCATGGTACAAATCCCTTATGCTCAGTAGATGGTGCTAAACTTCTAAAGGACAAAGAGTCTATTGCACTGCGCTGGAAAGAGCATTACTACAATCTCCTTAATCGTCACTCTACTGTGGCTGATGAAGTCTTCTTGCAAATCCCGCAAAAACAAATAAGAAATGAGCTTGCAGTACCCCCTAGTTTGGAGGAAGTCAGTAAAGCCACTAAACAAATGAAAAATAACAAAGCTAGTGGACCTGATGGGATTCCTGCTGAGGTCTTTAAAGAAGGCGGGCCTGAACTTACACAACAACTTCATAAGCTCATCGGAAAAAATCTGGATGAGGGAGGAGATTCCAGCAGACTTTAGGGATGCCATAATTATCACTCTCTTTAAAAAGGGTGATAGAACAGACTGTGGAAACTATCGAGGCATCTAGCCACAGCAGGCAAAATCCTGGCAAAGATCATTGCAAACCGTCTCCTATCTGTATCAGAAGACATCCTCCCTGAAACGCAAAATGGCTTCCGCCCTTCCAGGGGAACAGTGGATATGATCTTCACTGCACGATAGCTTCAAGAAAAATGCAAGGAGCAAAACCGCCCTCTGTACATGGCGTTTATTGATCTGACTAAAGCTTTTGATACTGTAAATCGTACTGCTCTCTGGACCATCCTTCTGAAAATCGGATGCCCTGATAAATTTGTGAACATCTTGCGGTTACTCCATGACGACATGATGGCAACAATCCTGAAGAACAATGGCTCTCAAAGCGATCCATTTAAAGTGGGAATCCGGCGTTAAACAGGGATGTGTTATTGCTCCAACCTTATTCGCTATCTTCATCGCTATGATTATGCACCTTGTTGAAGAGAAACTTCCTACTGGTGTAGAAATTATATATCGAACAGATGGAAAGCTTTTTAATCTTAGTAGGCTGAAAGCAAAAAATAAGGTAATTGCAACTTCTGTTATAGAACTTCAATATGCTGATGATAACGTAGTCTGTGCACACTCCGAGGAAGATCTTCTAACTATCCTAAACATCTTTGCAGAAGCATATGAAAAGCTCGGCCTCTCAATTAACATTAAAAAAACCAAAGTGCTTTACCAGCAAGTTCGAACCAATCCCTCTGCAGCGCCATCAATCCAGCTTAAAGGTGTGTCACTAGAAAATGTCAACCACTTTTCTTATCTCGGCAGCCATCTATCTACAAAAGCCGACATCGACGCTGAAATTCAGCATCGCCTGAGCTCTGCGAGTGTAGCTTTTTCCCGAATGAAGCGTAGAGTGTTTGAGGATCAGGACATTTGCAGGGAGACCAAAATGCTTGTTTACAAAGCCATTGTACTACCAACCCTTCTGTACGCCTGTGAAACATGGACCCTCTACAAACGCCACCTCCAACTTCTTGAAAGATTCCATCAACGCTGCCTCCGAAAAATTCTGCAAATTACTTGGGAAGATAGGCGGACTAATGTTAGCGTATTAGAAGAAGCGAAAACCACCAGCACTGAAACAATGATCATCCAACATCAACTTCGCTGGACCGGTCATGTTGTTCGAATGCCTGACCATCGTCTTCCAAAGCAGCTACTTTACCCCCAACTTAAGAATGGAAAACGGAATATTGGTGGACAGCAAAAGAGATTCAAAGATACTCTCAAAGCTAATTTTAAAAAATGTAATATCAGCGTTGAGAACTGGGAAGCCCTAACTCATGAGCGTTTCAATTGGAGGTCAGCCTATATTAATGGCGCTATGGACTTTGAAGAAGCACGAGTACAGGGCGAAAGGGAGAAAAGAGCTAAAAGGAAGGCACGTCAGGCAAACCCTCATCATGACCATCTCCCACCCGGAAACCTATGCCCTCATTGTGGGAGGTTGTGCGGATCCAGAATTGGCCTTTATAGCCACTTACGGATCCACCGTTAAAATTTTACCTTTGGAAGACAATCTTACTCGGCTACGAGTGATCGCCAATGACCCTGTGGAACACCCCTCCCCCAGTGATCCAGCAGACTTCCACCATTTTAGCCTTCTGAGATAAAGAGCTGGTTCTTCCCCCAGACACTGGGGTAGAGTTACCAACCTGTGGATGGTTTGTTGGGGGCATCCCAGGAGGATGGCTGGGATGCTGTGGTTTTGGCTTTATTTTTATTGTATTTTTTTCCTGTCTTTTGGTTTTATTGTTGTTGTGAACTGCTCAGAGTTGTGCTCTAAGATGGGCAGCCATACAAATCATTTAAATAAATAAAATAAGAAGTGATTGGATGGATTAAAAAAAAACCTACTGTGTTTGGCAAGATTGAAGGAAGTGGAAAAAAGGAAAAACAAGAAATAAAATGAATAGATGATATCAAGGAGTAATGTTTCTGGAAAATGTACAAAATTATTATAGGGAATAGGTTAAGGTGATGGGCATTTGTCCATATAGTCACCAGCAGTTGAACCTGGCCTCAGTGGCACTGAACTAACTGTACTGGGTATCCAGCAAAACAAAACAAAACATTTGAGTCCTGATTGTTTCTAGCTCAGAACAAAACATTCATGTTTTCTCTTGACTTCAGAATAGAGCTTGAGGCAAAAGTGGTCACTTTGACAAATGTTGTTTCAAGGGTTCAGAGAGTCTCCAGTCTTCTTATTAGCTTGCTGTCTTGTAAATTGCAGATGCAAAATACAGACTCCATCTCTGCTACTGCTAGCCATGAGTAGGTGAGGGATTAGGGATGATGAAGAAACAGCAGCGTTTTAAGCACATGCTGAGCAGCAGATATTGTGGCTGCTGGCCCACAGTCCCTGACTGCTCTGGATGCTAGGGCATTGTACCTGCATTCAAAAGTTATTCTGAATGGCCAATCCCAAACATTAGAGCTGGTAAAACTGCTCTCAGTCCCTGCTTAACTTCGCTAAAGGGAAATTTGACTTCATATATTGTGCCCTGTGTGTTGTGAGTTGTGTTCTGTGTTGTGCTTTCTTTTGCAAGCAGATAACCATTAGATAAAAGCAAAGGTTGGTGCTATGCACTATGTGCATTATACAAGTAATGTACTCCAAGCTGTACATTGTAAAATAAGAAATTGTGTATCTCTGTTGCTTCTGTCTGTTGAACGTCCATGTGTATATGTTCTTCCTGATATTGAGCTTTCAGGAGGTTGCATGTTAAATACAAAGTCTATGTATGGCCTTTGTTTTGTGAGTGTTGCTGACAGGTTGCCAAATGCAGATTTAAGCATAAGGTAGTAGTTTTGGGCAAAAGTAATATTAAACATAGATGGACAATTAATGCCCAACTAATAGAGCAATGTCCCTCCTTTAAATATTTGGGCATCACCTTTCATAAGTCCCTTTTATGGAAAGTACACTTATCTATAGTCTTGGCAACTGCCATTCATACAGTAGGTGCCATTCTGACATTTTTTTTTATTCTAAAGGAGGGCAATTGGTAGCCCCTGCAAGGAGTATTAGGTATGTTCATCGCCTTGAGTTATTTATAAAAATAATAAAGGCGGGATAAAAATTAAATAAATAAATAAATAGCCCAGATGCTGTATGGGGCTGAGATTTGGGGATGGGATGACAAGGACATTGCCCAATTGGAAGTAGTCCAAAACAACTTTATAAGGAAGATCTTGGGCCTCCCCCAGGGCACCCCTGCTGCCTATTTAAGGATGGAGGTAGGGCTACCTTCCATTGCTGTTAGAATACACCTTGCATGGTTGAGCCACTATAAGAAATTAGAAAGCCTTCAAGAATCCCATCTTGCCAAGCTCTGTTTTCTCCATTACACAGCTGGGAATCAGTGGATTAAACTTTTGTCACCCATTTTACAAATGTATTCCCTACCATCTTTGGGAAAAGTTAGATCTTGGAATTGAAAAAATATTACAGATTGGCTTTTTGAAAGGGATGCTAATAAAGACGCAACTGCCGTACAATCATCCGAAGTTTCATCCTGGTACCATCATTATAAAAAACATAGAAGCCTCTCCCATATCTCGAAGGGAGATTTTGTAAGCTCCCTGCAGAACAACGCCTCTGTCCTTGTGGTGTTGGTCATGTGGAGGACGTTATCCATTATGTCCTCCGCTGCCCCATTTACAATGAGATCAGGGCCAAATTATTAATGGCAGATGAACTCAAGGGCTCTGACCTTGAAAAACTGATTTATTTATTTTATTTATTTATCATATTTATATCCTGCCCATCTCCCTCTCAAGGAGGGACCCTCCTTTATCTTCTTGCAGACATGTTTCCAACTGTTGGCAACCAAGTTGCTACTTTTGCTCTGCTCTCATTTAAATTTAGGAATAAATATTTAAGTTCCTAGTTGTAGCTTTGGCTCTATTTTGTTGTAACCTTTTTATATTTAATGCTTCTTTTATTATTTTATTTTTTAATTTCATTATTTTATTCTTTTATTGTTATTATATTTTATTGTATTGTATTGCATTCTTATGTTATGACCTGTGGTTACAACAATAAACTTTACTTACTTACAATCGCTCCTCGTGAGCAGACCGCAGGAATCAATGTTTCGCGGTCAGCTTATGAGTTGAGCAGCTGGGAGTCGAGGGAGGCACCATCTTTGCTCACAGTCATGAATGCAGCCTTTTTTAAGGACATGAAGCTCAACTGAGCCTCATTTCTTAATCACTTTGGATTTGTTTGTTTTTTTAATTGTATTGGAAATATTAAGACCCTTTGGAATGGCAAGTTATACAGAATTCACAGGGTGAATCACCTTCTCCTTGGAGAAAGCATTTTAAATAATATGATTTTAAAGTTTTGGAAAAATATTATTTTTTGGATTACACAGCAAAAGTGTGCCTAGAGTATTGATTTTGGAAAGTTAACAATGGATTAAGGGTCCAAATGAATTATAGTTTTGAAATAATTTGAAGAATTCTTCCCATGAATTTTAAATTAATTAGAAGAATCCTTCCCATGGGAAATGGTGATTATTGGGGTTTCTTTTAGAGGAAACATGGGACTTCGAAGATTTGACACTAGAGGGAGCAAGAGGATAATAAATTTGTCTCATCAATAAAGAATAGAACAAAAAACTTTGATATTTTTTAACACTGTCTTTGAAATTATTTGATATAATAGACAGACGGTGTGTGATTGTTACAGAAGAACATGTTACACCAGATAAGTCTGAAATTAATTTGAATGTGGATTTAAATGTGACATGCAATGAGAAGGATATGGAGAAAGATGTTGTTGTTTATTCGTTCAGTCGCTTCCGACTCTTCGTGACTTCATGGACCAGCCCACGCCAGAGCTTCCTGTTGGCCGTCACCATCCCCAGCTCCCCCATGGTTGAGTCTGTCACCTCCAGAATACCATCCATCCATCTTGCCCTGGATATTCAAACGAAACAGGTTGATGTTTCATTGCTTAAAGGAGATGTACTATTACCAAATCAGAAAAGCGATTTGGATAATTTTCTCTTACTGGATGTACAAAAGAGGTCTGTTAAAATATTGAAGGATTTTTTTGAGAAGTGACCAAAAAAAGGACAAACCTTACTTAGCTGTACAAAAGAAGTCTGTTAAAGTTTTGAAAGATTCTTGGGACAAAAAAAAGATGAACAGAAATCAAGCTCTGGGACTTTATATGAAGGGGTTAAAATTTAAGAATGTTAAAAGCACAGGGAAGGAATACAGGATTGGCCCGTTTGATCAAGTTTAAACTAGATAATTATATCTGGTATCTCTTACTGGACTTTTGTTGATAAGGAACAAATGACAAGGCTTTTGGATTTTGTTTTTAGTTAAGATATGAATTATGGGTGAAGAGAGTATATGTTGTATTAAGAGATGGTGATAAGCTACTAAAATTGTTTTTACTTGCTGGGATGAAGGGGAAAGCTACTTCTTTCCCCCTTTTTTTTCTTTTTCACACTATTTTTCCTTTTCCTTTTTTTCCTTTTTATATTTTTTGTAGTCTGTATTAGTTTTTTTCTTTCTATTTGTAATCTTTAATAAAATTATTTGGAGGAAAAAAGAAAGAAAATGATATAACCATGGCAATGACTATGTGCCCCCAAACCAGATCATAGCTCAACTGCTAATGTGTGACTTCTGTTATGCACTAGGCCCCTGATGACTTGGGACTTTGGATATGGTTGCCATGGGAGCCATGAAGTCCTAAGCTGCCCCAGACCCAACATTGCCAGGTGGCAAACTGAAATCCCTGAGAACCACAAGCCACAGGGTCTCAACCACCAGCCCAGCAATGGAATCCAGATCAGACAGAAAATTCTGTGCAGCAGGGAGGGTGGTACAACAGCAACAATCCCATCTCTCCCTTCAACCAGCCTCTGAAAACCAATAATGACACATGGATAAGAACTGCCCCTCTCCAACAAGAGTTGCAGCTGGTTCCAGACCTGAAACCCAGGTGGGCACATCTCCAAGTGGGGAGCCCTCCCCTTCCTGGCCCCCAGTGTTTTGGTGATACAAGCAAGGTCAGCTGCTTCATCCACTATCAAACTGTGGATGGGGACAGATTTATTACAGATCAACTTGGCTTTCAAATCAATAGCCAGAGCCCAGAGCCACCAAGAATCCAGTAACCTGGCTCCAAGGGAAGATCCTGAAGGCTGGATGTTGGGATTACTTTCAAACACTGAGCCCAGTGTTCCTGATAGCAGCCCACCCCCAGGATTCCACCATACCTCCCTCTCTTTTAGTACATGTTAATTCTATATTTTTTTAAAAGGAAATAGCGGCACTTTGGAAAGCCCTGCTCTAGCCTATTGAATTTTTAATTCAGGTACTATTTTGTATCATCTTCAAATCTGATAAGTATTCTATCCATCCCTTCACCCAAGTGATTAACACTTTTGAATTATAGGGTCCAGGGACTTCCAGTGGGGACATGGCGGACTGAACAGCTGTGCCCGTGGGCTCAGCAGGCAGAACTGACAATGCGGCAGTTTTTTCGGGCTCAGGCAGGTTTTTCCTGAAGCCCAGGAGTGTTTTTCTGGAAAAAAGAAAACACCTGGAATCACTCCATCTGTCCTCCGGATGGCTGCTTGCAGCCAGAAGAATGCAAACAGCGTTCACGCTCGACTGGTAAGAACAGCCAGGAGGCTGGGATGTCACCAAGCCATGCTGTAGCCTTAAAGGGACACTAAGACTGGCCACCCCACTTCTAAATCACCCAATTTATATTTCTTTTAAGTACACGTACCCTAAAGAAAGGCTTTCTACAGCAAGGAGAAGCGGGTTCTCTTGGTGCTTATCGTTATTTTTTGGGATCAATTTTTTTTTTAATTATTTTTAAGTTTTGGACTTTGTTTTCCATCCAAATATTAAGGAGGATTGAGAGTAAATAATTGTCTCCCTGTTATTATTTTTGTACTAAATTTGAAGATATTAGCATTTTCCTACACGTTGAATCGGCTGTTTTGAACTTTCAGTTTTCTGCTTCTACTATCTCATTTTCGCTTATGTAAACACATTTCAGAATTCTTTCATATCTTCAACTTTCGCTGGTTAAGCTCCTAGGGGATGCCATAATCTACTGATTGAGACATGGAGGATTTTAAACAGACTTTCTCTGACTTCCAACAAGATTTTAAACAGATTCTTTCTGATTCCTACCAATTTTTTATGCAAGGCATTCAGGATGTTATGAAAAATATGAGGTCTAAAATGTGTCATCTGGTTGTGGATGTTGTGGATGAAACTGAGGAAAACAGTGACAGAAATGTGTCTTCTAAGAGTGAGATCGGGACTTCTGTTGAAATGCTGGATGAAGATCGGATAGTCGAGTTGAAGAAATTAAAGGGAGAGATCAAGTTGCAAGCCATAAGTGGAATTGATCTTCTGATGGAACGCCATGGAAAAGAAGGGGTTATTATGTATGGGAGGTCTCCTGAAGAGAAGTCGGAGTTTTTGAGGGGGGCAGTTGGGCTGTTCGATTTTTTTAACAAAAAAGCTCTGTGCGCATCGTGGGGATATGTAAATACTCTGCTTTATTTTGAAGTGGGATAAGGGTTTACCAGCTCTTGCCAACCTAGCAATTCGAAATCATGCAAATGCAAGTAGATTAATAGGTACCACTTCGGTGGGAAGGTAACAGCGTTCCGCGCACGTCATGCCGGCCACGTGACCATGGAAGCATCTTTGGACAACGCTGGCTCTTCAGCTAACAAACAGAAATGAGCACCGGCCCCTAGAATTGGACACGACTGCACAAATGTGCGGGGGAACCTTTACCTTTGCTGATTTCATTTATCTTTAACGATTTGGATTAAGATTATTAAGGTATAATAAAAATATAATAGATGTCAGGTTTGGGGTTTAATATGATTAAGGTTATTAAAATTGTTGTATTATCAAGTACAATGGCAGACAATTTATATGTTTTTTAGTTTGACCTTTATTATAGTAGACAGAAATGTATAGAATAGTAGTAGGAAGGAAATAAATAAACATTATCTTTGGGGGGAAGTTGATTAGGATGTGTATGTGTGTGTGTGTGTGTGTGTGTGTGTGTAATAGTAAAGGTTCCCCCCACATATTTGTGCAGTCGTGTCCGACTCTAGGGGCCAGTGCTCATCTCCGCTTGTTAGGCAAAGAGCCAGCGTTGTCCGAAGACGCTTCCACAGTCATGTGGCCGGCATGATGCACGTGGAATGCTGTTACCTACCCACCGAAGTGGTACCTATTAATCTACTTGCATTTGCATGCTTTCGAATTACTAGGTTGGCAAGAGCTGGGGCGAGTGAGGGAGCTCACTCCGCACGCAGGGCTAGGGATTCGAACCTCCGAACTTGCGATTGACAAGCCTGGCGTCTTACCCGCTGAGCCACCACGCCCCTAATGTGTGTGTGTGTGTGTGTGTGTGTGTGTGTATGTATGTATATAAGATGCTCAAAAAAATAAAGGGAACACTGAAATAAGACATCCTAGATCTGAATGAATGAAATATTCGTATTAATTACTTTGTTCATTACATAGTTGAATGTGCTGACAACAAAATCACACAAAAAGCAATGGAAATCAAATGTAAGCAAGCCCTGGAGGTCTGGATGTGGAGTTACACTCAAAAATTAAAGTGGAAAAGAACACTACAGGCTGATCCAACGTTGATGTAATGTCCTTAAAACAAGTCAAAATGAGGATCAGTAGTGTGTGTGGCCTCCACGTGCCTGTATGACCTCCCTACAATGCCTGGGCATGCTCCTGATGAGGTGGCGGATGGTCTCCTGAGGGATCTCCTCCCACACCTGGACTAAAGCATCCCCCAACTCCTGGACAGTCTGTGGTGCAACGTGGCGTTGGTGGATGGAGCGAGACATGATGTCCCAGATGTGCTCAATTGGATTCAGGTCTGGGGAACGGGCGGGCCAGTCCATAGCATCAATGCCTTCGTCTTGCAGGAACTGCTGGCACACTCCAGCCACATGAGGTCTAGCATTGTCTTGCATTAGGAGGAACCCAGGGCCAACCGCACCAGCATATGGTCTCACAAGGGGTCTGAGGATCTCATCTCGGTACCTAATGGCAGTCAGGCTACCTCTGGCGAGCACATGGAGGGCTGTGCGGCCCCCTAAAGAAATGCCACCCCACACCATTACTGACCCACTGCCAAACCGGTCATCCTGGAGGATGTTGCAGGCAGCAGAACATTCTCCACGGCGTCTCCAGACCCTGTCACGTCTGTCACATGTGCTCAGTGTGAACCTGCTTTCATCTGTGAAGAGCACAGGGCGCCAGTGGCGAAGTTGCCAATCTTGGTGTTCTCTGGCAAATGCCAAACATCCTGCACAGTGTTGGGCTGTAAGCACAACCCCCACCTGTGGATGTCGGGCCCTCATACCACCCTCATGGAGTCTGTTTCTGACAGTTTGAGCAGCCACACGCACATTTGTGGCCCACTGGAGGTCATTTTGCAGGGCTCTGGCAGTGCTCCTCCTGTCCCTCCTTGCACAAAGGCGGAGGTAGCGGTCCTGCTGCTGGGTTGTTGCCCTCCTACGGCCTCCTCCATGTCTCCTGATGTACTGACCTGTTTCCTGGTAGCGCCTCCATGCTCTGGACACTACGCTGACAGACACACAAACCTTCTTGCCACAGCTCGCATTGATGTGCCATCCTGGATGAGCTGTACTACCTGAGCCACTTGTGTGGGTTGTAGACTCCGTCTCATGCTACCACTAGAGTGGAAGCACCGCCAGCATTCAAAAGTGACCAAACCATCAGCCAGAAAGCATAGGAACTGAGAAGTGGTCTGTGGTCACCACCTGCAGATCCACTCCTTTATTGGGGATGTCTTGCTAACTGCCTATGCTTTCCGCCTGTTGTCTATTCCATGTGCACAACAGCATGT
This sequence comes from Charina bottae, assembly GCA_023362775.1. Lineage (NCBI taxonomy): Eukaryota > Metazoa > Chordata > Lepidosauria > Squamata > Charinaidae > Charina > Charina bottae. Next base: position 1,652,257 of record JALMGJ010000028.1, on the reverse strand, counting down.
GAAATTGATTGTCAATCAGTGTTGCTACCTAAGTGGACAGTTTGATTTCACAGAAGTGTGATTGACTTGGACTTACATTGTGTTGTTTCAGTGTTCCCTTTATTTTTTTGAGCAGTGTATATATATACATTGGCACATTATAAAAATCACTAAATACTGTACAATTGCTCCCTCCCCTAATATAAATATAAATATAAATATAAATATAAATATAAATATAAATATAAATATAAATATAAATATAAATATAAATATAAATATAAATATAAATATAAATAATATAAATAATATAAATATAAATAATAAATATATTTCTTTATTTCAATATAAGGAGAGGGAGCAAATGTATTTAGTGATCTTTATAATGTGCCAATGGAATGTGATTTTGGTTTAATATAGAGTAAGGGATTGATTATGGAAAATTGCTGTATATCCTTGCTGTTAACAGTCGGAAGTCACCTCTTTTTGTAATTTTGAAAAAATTTCTCTTATGTTTCTACACTTTTTTTAGTTTTTTCTTTTTTTGTAGTTTTTTGTTTTTCTGTAGCTTTTATCTTTGCTTGAAACTTAATAAAATTATTATATATAAAAAAGAATTATAGGGTCCAAGGATAAACAATTTTGTATCCCATTCTTATTAAATTCACTCATGTTTGATTAGATCTTTGAATAATGCTTCAAGACTAATGTGCCAAGCTAACTGTAATACTATCCAAGAAATACCATAACTTTGGTGATCAGAATCTCTGTGGTACTTTATTAAACATTTGCTGATATCAAGATATATTATGTAGATTCCACAGTCTACTAAGGAAGTTACCTGATTAAAAAAATATATAGCAATCACTGCATTCCTTTTAAAGTGCTTTCAGATTGATTGATTGTTCCTTGGTACTGAGAAGTGTTTGTTACTTGGTAGCATTCTGTCATTTTCATTGTAGGGATCTGGAAATTTTAAATGGTTAGAGGTAAATAATATTCTATAATCATCTCTATTGTCAAGCTGCAATCCTATTTTCTTCAATCTGCTCTTTGCTATTTCCATCTAGAATATATATCTTCTCAGAGATAAATAGAATTATTTTTTACTTGGATGGTACTTTGCCATTCTCATTAAGAAATAGGTATTTCTAACATACTGTATCTGAAAAAGCCCTTTTGTATTCTTAGCATCCTTTCCCAACTCAGCTCATTTTCTGCTTTAGCTTGTTAACACCACCTCCACATTTCAGGATCATTTGTCTTATGATCATCACTCTTATGATCTAGCTCTCTTTCCACCTCCTATGTAAGGGTTGTTGTTGTTTTGTTTTCAGATATTCCTAGCCTTTTTGTGCTGTCATATTAGTTTTTTCTTCTGTTTTCCTTTTTCTTTCTTCAATGGAATTGTTTGCAGTTATTACAGCGTTCCGCGTGCATCATGCCGGCCACATGACCATGGAAGCGTCTTCGGACAACGCTGGCTCTTCGGCTAACAAACGGAGATGCGCACCGGCCCCTAGAATTGGACATGACTGCACAAATGTGCAGGGGGAACCTTTATTTTTATTACTTTAGTTAGACCTCCTTTATGTTAGCATTCCTTCTTTGGTTTAGAATTCTCATTCTGCTTGAGCACCTTTTCCCATTAGTTTCTCCTGCCATAGAATTTGAACAACCTGGTACAGTCAATTATTTAGAAATATCTTCATATTTAGAATCGGGGCCTGTAGAATGTTAAAGTTCTTTCTTCAGGGCTGTAAGATATAAATTAAATGTTTCAAGCAAGCCATCAAGGAAAAGAGGGGAAAAGCTAGAATTATAAAAAGTCCAGTTGCTATTAAATCAACCTCTAAAATGAATTTTAAGTAATTTAGTCAGAATCCTTGAAACTGTGGGGAAAACCTCATAGGAATGTTTCCAAAGAAAGTCAGAAAAGGGGGGAAAGAACTAAAACCAAGAAAACAAACCAACATTTCCAGAATTTGTTTCTCACAGTGGCCAATCAGATACCTGAGATGCTTGCAAGCAGGAGGTAGAGATTAATCTGTATCTCACTGCTGTTCAGCAGAGACAGCAACTCCAGCAAAGGAGATCGTTACCTTGTCGTGGTGCTTGAGCACCTAAGTGACGCCATGAGCTAAACCATGAAGGGACACCCAAGTTGAGAAGGTCATCGCAAAGAGGTCAGACTAAATACGATCCCTGGGGAAGGTAATGGCAACCCACCCCAGTATTCTTGCCGTGAAAACTAAATGGATCAGTACAACCAGAGATATGTCGGTATACCATCGGAAGATGGGACTCCCAGGTCGGAAGATGGTCAAAATGCTACTGGGGAGGAACAGAGGATATGTTCAACTAGCCCCAGATGTTAGACGCAGCTAGCTCAAAGCTGAAACGACGGCTAGCGGCCGACAGTGCTGGTGGTGAACGACGAATCCGATGTTCTAAAGATCAACACACCATAGGAACCTGGAATGTAAGATCTATGAGCCAGGGCAGATTGGATGTGGTTATTGGTGAGATGTCAAGATTAAATATAGACATTTTGGGTGTCAGTGAACTGAAATGGACTGGAATGGGCCACTTCATATCAGATGACCACCAGATCTACTATTGTGGACAAGAGGACCACAGAAGAAATGGAGTAGCCTTCATAATTAATAATAAAGTGGCTAAAGCAGTGCTTGGATACAATCCAAAAAACAATAGAATGATCTCAACTGGAATTCAGGGTAAGCCATTTAACATCACAGTGATCCAAATATATGCCCCAACCACAGATGCTGAAGAAGCAGAAGTAGATCAGTTCTATGAGGATCTGCAGCACCTACTGGATAATACGCAAAAAAGATATGTTATTTTCATTACAGGGGAGTGGAATGCTAAGGTGGGTAGTCAAACGACACCTGGAATTACAGGTAAGCATGGTCTGGGAGAACAAAATGAAGCAGGACATAGGCTGATAGAATTTTGCCAAGACAATTCACTGTGCATAACAAACACTCTCTTCCAGCAACCTAAAAGATGACTTTATATATGGACCAATCTCCACACATAAAACAAATTCACGAACAGGCATCTTCCAACCACACACAAAACAAACTCACGCACAGGCGTCTTCCAACTACACTAAACCCAAACCAACTAAAAGTCCCATGGCGATTGACGAATGGCAAAGGGGGCAGGACTGTGACATCCAGAAGTAGGCTGACCATGTTTCCTTCAGGCAAAAACGGGACATTTGGGATGGCAAAACGGGACAGGGTCTTATGCCACCATGCCGGCCTCCAAACCCCGCCCCCCAGTCCACGCAATTGGCACCCACCTGCAAACCCCGCCCCCACCCCACACGATTGGCTCCCGCCTGCAAACCCCGCCCCCATCAGCGTGATTGGCTCGGATTTTAATTTTTCTTTATTTTTAAAGGGTTTTTTTTTCTTCTAGCAGTAAATGGTGCGTCAGAGCTGGTGTGTTTGGGGGAGGCCGGAGTACACACTGTGCACACAGCACCGTCATCGGCCGGGGAACAAGGGGCGGGGATGGAGGGGATGGAGGCCCACCACTGCCCCATCCCCCTCGGGCTTGGCTGAAGGAGGGAGGAGAGTCACTGCTGCTGCCACCGCCGCAGAGCAGGAGAAGCAGGAGGATCCGGCTGCGCTCGGCTGCTTCAGCCACACCACTCCGCCCCTTGCTGCCCGCTGAAGCTCCCCAGGGTGGCCGGCTCCTGCTTCTCCTGCTCGGCGGCCCAACAACTCTCCTCCCTCGGCCAAGCCCGATCAGATGCACATACACACATTTTTCTTCTTATATCTCTTTTTTTCCCCCGCCCCCCCTATGTTTGTATTTTTATTTTTATAGTTTATTAATCTCTACTTAATATTATATTCTTTTTGAATATATATAGAAGAAAGAAGAAAAATGTAAATCAAATATTTACACAATTTTTTGTTAAGAAAACTGGAGGTATTTTAATGAAATGTACGTAAGTATTGTATGGTAAAGATGTATAAGTCAAAAATTGAATTTGAAATAAATACTTAATAAATCAGTAATATAACATAAGAGAAGAAAAAGAAAATAGTGATAAGGTTAGAAATAGATATATATAAATAAAGTAGTTAGAAAGGGTTAGAAGAAGAAGAAGGGAAGAGGGAAACAGGGAAAATAATTTAGAATAAAGATATGTTATATGAAATATATTAGATAATGAATATTATAAATCAAATGTAAATATGTATACATAAATGTAGTTATTGTTATGTGTAGCGGCAACAACTCTCCTCCCTCGGCCAACCCCGATCAGATGCACACACACACACACACTCACACACTCACAGGACAGACTGCCCTCGGCAGGAGCCAGCCACGCTGAGGGGCTTCAGCCACACCACTCCGCCCCTCGCCACCCGCTGAAGCCCCCCAGCATGGTCAGCTCCTGCCAGGGCAGTCTGTCCTGTCAGTGTGTGTGTGTGTGTATGTGAGAAGCAGGAGCGGCCACCCTGGGGAGCTTCAGCGGGCAGCAAGGGGCCGAGTGGTGTGGCTGAAGCCCCTCAACGCGGCTGGCTCCTGCCAGGGCAGTCTGTCCTGTGAGTGTGTGTATGTGAGAAGCAGGAGCAGCCACCCTGGGGAGCTTCAGCGGGCAGCAAGGGGCAGAGTGGTGTGGCTGAAGCCCCTCAGCGCGGCTGGCTCCTGCCAGGGCAGTCTGTCCTGTGAGTGTGTGAGTGTGTGTATGTGAGAAGCAGGAGCGGCCACCCAGGGGAGCTTCAGCGGGCAGCAAGGGGCGGAGTGGTGTGGCTGAAGCCCCTCAGCGCGGCTGGCTCCTGCCAGGGCAGTCCTGTGAGTGTGTGTGTGTGTGTATGTGAGAAGCAGGAGCGGCCACCCTGGGGAGCTTCAGCGGGCAGCAAGGGGCAGAGTGGTGTGGCTGAAGCAGCCGAGCGCAGCCGGATTCTCCTGCTCAGCGGCCCGCCAACTCTCCTCCCTCGGCCAAGCCCGATCAGATGCGCACACATACACACACACGCACCCCATACGCTCTTTCTCCAGCCTCCCCATGACCAAATGCACCCGGACCTGTTGCAGGGAGGCTGGAGAAAGAGGGTGTGGGGTGCGTGTGTGTGCACGCGCGCGATTACGTTGAGCAAGTAATCTGCGCACGCACAAACACACACACACACACGCACCCTCTTTCCACAACCTTCCCCTGGCCTCACCACTGCTGGGCAGACAATCTCAGGATCAGGTAAGGAGGCAGGAACCTGGACTGTGGTGCTGCTTCTGCTGCTGGGATCGCATGTGGCAACTGGGCTTCCAGTTGTCGCGCTGATAGGGCCTCTTCCGGGCTGCCTCCAATGGCAAGTCCGGCTCCAGCCCTCCTTCCTGTCTTCCTGTCCTCCTTCCCGCCGGGTTTAAAAAAGGGACAAAATTGAGATTTTGATCAAAATGACGGGGCGGTGGAAAAATGCTAAAATAACGGGACTGTCCCGTTCAAAACGGGATGTATGGTCACCCTATCCAGAAGCCCCTAGTCATGGACCAGCACATGGGCGGTGGATACAGATTCAGTCGTCCTGACTCAAGGTCCGAGACAGTTGAGTAGTTCAGCAGTTGTATTCACGACTGAGCAGCCCTATTTAGGATCTACTCTGCTCACCCCATATGGGGAGGGGGCTAGAAAAGGTGCTCTAAACATAGTCTGCCTCATTTTCTCCCTGACTGGATTACCGCATCCAGTGGGGTCACCATCTAGCGGTCATAAAAGACATAAGAATTTTGGAACGTGGAATATACAGACACTGCAAGACAATATGGATAGTGAACGCCCTGAACATAGGACTGCTATTATTGCAAGGGAGCTGAGACATTTTAATATTGATATAGCAGCACTCCAAGAAACTTGAAGAGCAGGAGAGGGACAGTTGAAGGAAGAAAAAGTAGGTTATACCTTCTTTTAGATAGGACTGCCTGAACAAGAACAACAAATTCATGGGGTAGGCTTTGCTATCAAAAACGACCTTGTGAAGCTCTTGTCAGAAGTTCCCACTGGCATTAACGAACGACTCTCAATTCTCTGAATAAAACTCACCAAAAACCAACATTCTAAGTGCTTACGCACCAACACTAGATGCAGATCAAGATATCAAGGAAAAATTTTATACCCAGCTGGACACCATCTTATCAGAGATACCAAAGGAGGATAAAACTATCCTCCTGGGCGATTTCAGTGCAAGAGTTGGGCGTGACTTTGATTTGTGGCTGAGGATCATTGGGAAAGAAGGACTGGACAATAGCAACATGAATGGAATCTTACTTCTGACTAAATGTGCAGAGTATAACCTTGTCATTACTAACACACACTCTCGCCAGAAAAATAAATTTAAAACATAATGGAAGCACCCACGGTCGAAGCACTGGCATCTTTTAGATTATGTAATTGTCCGTGCTAGAGATCGCCGTGATGTACTTCTCACCAGAGCCATGACGAGCGCCGATGACTGCTGGACAGACCATCGATTAATTCGATCCACGATGGCCATAAAGATTGTCCCTCATCGTAGGCTCCAAGGAAGTAAACGAAGGCATAAAATGAATACACTGGCCCTTCAAGATTCTACTAAACGAGCTTGCTTTCAATCAACTCTCAAGGGACATCTGCTTATGGAACTTCCTGAAAATGTTGAGGAACACTGGATTAAATTGAAGACTTCTATTATCTCAGCCTATGAACAAACTATCAGATACCAAACTAAGAGACATCAGGACTGGTTTGACGAGAACGATAGTGAGATTGAACATATTATTGACAAGAAAAGGAAAGCCTTCCAAATATGGCAAAAAGATATTAACTGTGCCGTTAAGAAAAAAAATCTATGCCACTGCAAAGGCAGAAGTCCAAAGAAGAACTAGAGAACTTAAAAACTTAAGAACATATGGTGGATAAAAAAAGCCCAAGAAATCCAACATTTTGCAGATGCTCATGATGCACGGGGCTTTTTTAATGCCATAAAGGCCATCTACAGACCAACAAACTATGGTACAAATCCCTTATAGATGGTGTCAGACTTCTAAAGGAGAAAGAGTCTATTGCACTGCGCTGGAAAGAGCATTACTACAATCTCCTTAATCGTCACTCTACTGTGGCTGATGAAGTCTTCTTGCAAATCCCGCAAAAACAAATAAGAAATGAGCTTGCAGTACCCCCTAGTTTGGAGGAAGTCAGTAAAGCCACTAAACAAATGAAAAATAACAAAGCTAGTCCCAACCTGATGGGATTCCTGCTGAAGTTTTTAAAGAAGGTGGGCCTGAACTTACACAACAACTTCATAAGCTCATCGAAAAAATCTGGATGAGGGAAGAGATTCCAGCAGACTTTAGGGATGCCATAATTATCACTCTCTTTAAAAAGGGTGATAGAACAGACTGTGGAAACTATCGAGGGATCTCCCTTCTAGCCACAGCAGGCAAAATCCTGGCAAAGATCATTGCAAACCGTCTCCTATCTGTATCAGAAGACATCCTCCCTGAAACGCAAAATGGCTTCCGCCCTTCCAGGGGGACAGTGGATATGATCTTCACTGCACGACAGCTCCAAGAAAAATGCAAGGAGCAAAACCGCCCTCTGTACATGGCGTTTATTGATCTGACTAAGGCTTTTGATGCTGTAAATCGTACTGCTCTCTGGACCATCCTTCGGAAAATCGGATGCCCTGATAAATTTGTGAACATCTTGCGGCTACTCCATGACGACATGATGGCAACAATCCTGAATAATAATGGCTCTCAAAGTGATCCATTTAAAGTGGGATCTGGCGTTAAACAGGGATGTGTTATTGTTACAACCATATTCACTATCTTCATCACTATGATTCTACACCTTGTTGAAGGGAAACTTCCTACTGGTGTAGAAATCATATATCAAACAGATGGAAAGCTTTTTAATGTTAGTAGGCTGAAAGCAAAAAATAAGGTAATTACAACTTCATCAATCCAGGTTAAAGGTGTGTTACTAGAAAATGTCGACCACTTTTGTTATCTTGGTAGCCATCTATTTACAAAAGCCGACATCGATGCTGAAATTCAGCTTCGTCTGAGCTCTGTGAGCTCTTTCTCCCGAATGAAGTGTATAGTGTTTGAGGATCGGGACATTCGCAGGGAGACCAACATGCTTTTTTTAAAGCCATTGTACAACCAGCCCTATTGTACGCATGTGAAACATGGACCCTCTACAAATGCCACCTCCAACTTCTTGAAAGATTCCATCAATGCTGCCTCCGAAAAATTCTGCAAATTACTTGGGAAAATAGGAGAACTGATGTTAGCGTATTGGAAGAAGCGAAAACCACCAGCATTGAAACAATGATCATCCAACATCAACTTCGCTGGACCGGTCATGTTGTTCGAATGCCTGACCATCGTCTTCCAAAGCAGCTAGTTTACTCCCAACTTAAGAATGGAAAACGAAATATGGACAGCAAAAGAGATTCAAAGATACTCTCAAAGCTAATTTTAAAAAAATTAATATCAGCATTGAGAACTGGGAAGCCCTAACTCATGAGCGTTTCAATTGGAGGTCAGCCTTTATTAAAGGCGCTACAGACTTTGAAGAAGCAGGAGTACAGGGTGAAAGGGAGAAACGAGCTAAGAGGAAGGCACTTCAAGCTAACCCTCATCGTGACCATCTTCCACCTGGAAACCTATGCCCTCATTGTGGGAGGTTGTGCGGATCCAGAATTGGCATTTACAGCCACTTACGGATCCACTGTTAAGATTTTACCCCTGGAAGACAATCTTACTTGGCTATGAGTGATCGCCAAGAAAAACAAAACATGGACTTCCCCAGATGGTCGACACCAAAATCTTTGTACCCAAAGGTGGCGGAAATCTATACAGTCGGTAAAAACAAGACCTGGAGATGACTGTAGGTCAGATCACGAACTTATTACACAATTTAGAATCAGACTAAAGAGAATAGGGAAGACCCACAGATCAGTTAGATATGAGCTCACTAATATTCCTAATGAATATGCAGTGGAGGTGAAGAATAGATTTAAGGGTCTAGATTTAGTAGATAGGGTCCCGGAAGAACTATGGACAGAAGTTCGCAACATTGTTCAGGTGGCGGCAAAAAACATCCCAAAGAAAAACCAAGAACTCAGAGAGTAAGGAAGATGATCTTGACGGAAATATGCAGGAACCGTTACCTAGACAAAAGAAGCTGAAACATTTTTTAAGTCCAGAGAAATGTGATAACGTTTGGAAGTGACTTAGGCAGACACCACCCTAATTCACCCTACAGTATACTGAAGTATAAGGAGGAAGGGGTACAGCACAATGAAACTTAGAAAATTCTGTTATCATAAACAATCTCAATAAAAGTAGTATTAGCTTTCTGTGGCGTTGATTTCCTGGTCTGGTCTACCTAGTGGGGGCTGATATCAATCTTGCAAGTCTCATTCTACTATACCTTCTCTTCCTTCTTATATTTCAGTGAATTAGGGAGGCATCTGCCCAAGCCACTTCCAAATGTTATCTCATTATTCTGGACTTAAAAAATACTTCAGACCCCTTTGCCTAAGTAATGGTTCCTGCATATCTCTGTGAAGGTCATTTTCCTTACTCTGTACAACAGGTGCCAAGAAGCAGAGAAGGCTTCCCCATGCCTGTGAGTCCTGCACTCCATCAAAATCAGCAACTCGTAAGTAAGCAGCAAGTTGCTTCAAACAAGCCTGGTGCCTCGTTATTGGCAATTGCTGAGCAAGAAAAGTTTCAACTGTACATGCTCAGCGGGAAGAGGATTTAAACCATGCAGGGGCTGCCTTCCATTGCTGGAAGCAACCTCAGCATCTGGTGTCATAATCCATATTTTGTGCTTTCTTGCTCCTGACACCTATTATGTTCTTGACCTTGGTATGTCTCTGGCTTTTTCCATGGCACACTCAAAATATTGAGTGAGAATCTGGGAAATCATCCCACTTGTCCTCCTGATGGCCATTCCTTGCAAGTGGATCACGAAATTGAGTTCCAGCAATTGGGTGAGTGGAGTGGCTGGAAGGCGGGGCTGTCATCCTTTTTAAGACAGCGTCAAAGCTACAGTATGGACATTAGAACCGACCACCCCATTTCTAAGACACTTTACTATTTGTTTATCTTTTTAAGAGAGGCTTTGTTCAACACAAAGAAGTGTAGACTTTTTTAATGAGTCACTCTCATTATTTTGGAGGATTATTTTTTATTTGATTAATTTTGGAATTTGTGATTTGCTTATTTAGCACAAGGACCAAAGCTGAGATTACTGGCTGTTTTTTAAAGAGACAAAATAATTTGTTATGGATTTTTTCTTTACTTTTCTCTTTGACGAATCTGAGGTGCTGGAGCTTGCTGTATTGATGTTCCTGTGGGACAGTGGTTTGTTATTACAACTTCTCTTTGTGCTGATTGGTCTGGGTATATAAACAATGGTAATTGGAGAACTTTCCCCTGTCTTATTGGAGTGCTATTTTGACTTCCGTTTTTAGAGTGGTCTTTTGCTTATATTTTGCCTGTATTTTGCATTCTGGGACACTAGAGGGAGCCAAAGACCATGACAACAAGAAGAGTACAAAGGCGAGCCTCAGGGGATATGGAATTTTTTAAAAATATGTTTGAGGAGTTCTCTGTTAAAGTCACTCAATCTATTGAAAATAAATTCTTGGTATTGGAGAAGAGATTGGATGCTAAGCTGGAAAAGACTGCTGGAGATGTTAAACAAGTAAATGACAGAGTGGATGTTTTAGCAGATAAGTTGGAGACCAGAGACTTGGATAGAGAAAGAGAATTGGATAAGAATGCATTGCTTGAGCTTAGAGAAAAACCAATTCTGTTTAAGATTGTGGGGGGTCCCAGGAAAAAGAGAGATGAGGATATAATGGAAAAGATATCCCAAGCATTGGCAAAGTTACTAAAATGGGAGGAAGAAAGGATGGAGGAGTTGGATAAAGTATTTCGTGTTAACAAATGCAACAATTAATAAGAAACCAAGAGATGTTCTGGTCCATTTTGTCAGGAAAAGAGCAAGGGATCGTTCTGCAAATGCATTTTGACACAAGACTAAGACTTGACAATGTGGATATAATTATTTTAAAAGAAATTCCTGTTAGGATTTTAAGGAAAAGAAAAGAATACTTTTTTTACAGATGTTCTGAAACAAAACAAGATTACATTTCGTTGGGATAAGTTAGAAAGTGTAATTTTTATCTATCAATAGCAGAGATTTAGATTGAACTCCATTTCAGAAGCCAAGGATTTTCTTGCCAAATATGGGGCTGACTTGGAACAACGCTTTGTGGAGGATGAACAAAAAGCCCCACAACATTACCAACAGGTAGAGGATACTGAACAGGATGTGGAGATGGGAGCCACATCTAAAGACTTTGATGGACTATTTGCCTAGAAATGGAATATAAATATATCACTTGGAATATAAAGGGAGCTGATGTGGTGGATTTCAAGGCTGCCGCTGGTTCTCAGAAAGGAGGGAGTGCATTCTAGGAGATAAGAGGACTCGCAGTCTAGAGAGTCTTGGCAGGGAGTCAAAGAGTCAGAGTAGCCCCACCCTAGACTCTCCTAGGTTATTTCCCCTTAGGTTAGTTAGGATAGCTTTAGTCTGGCAAGATTCTGTCTGTATGGTCAGAGAAATAAAGAACTGGAGATTCGGAATACACTGACTCGTTGTTCTTGGGCTGACCCCTGACACTAATGCTCCTCAGAAAAGATTTTTCACCATTTAAGAAAATTAAATTATTATGTGATATGTCTACAGGAAACTCAAATAAAAAAGATGTTAAATATTTGACAAATAAATTTCTGGGGAAAGAATTTACTTCTGCGGGCCTGAAAAAGACTAATGGAGTTGTGTTATATGTTAAACCACAATTGAAACCACGGCTCTTAATTTCTGATGAACATGGTAGATACGTGGCAGTTGAAGTAGAGATGCAAGGACTTAAATCTATAATTGTTGGAGTATATGTGCTGAATGAATACAGAGGGAAGTTCTTTAAACATAGAGCAACTGCCACAATTCTCATATCAGAACTGGTGTTTGCTGGGAGATTGGAATGGATTCGTTTCCTCACTTATAGATAGAACTTAAAGTAAAGAAATAAAACTTAAACAAGGAAAACTACCAAAATCCTTTTTTGACTTGATTGACAACTTGGCTTTGGTGGATTCCTGGAGACAGAAGAATGGAATGGCAAGAAAATATACCTTTTCCCCCCCTCAAAGACATAAATCCTTTTCAAGAATTGACATGATATGGATTTCAAAGAATTTGGCTAATAAGATTCTTAAGTGGACATTTTACCTAAGACTTTTTCTGACCATAATCCAGTTACTTTAGTAATTAAAAGAAACTCTACCACCTTTAGGTGGAGATTGAATGAAGTGATATTACAAAAAGAAAATGTGGTGGAGGATTGTAAAAGGAAGTTAAATGAATTTTTTGATAATTTGGATAAAGGAACTGATTTAAAGACTGACTGGGATACTAGTAAAGCTGTTATGAGAGGCTATTTTATTCAATACAGTTGTGACTTAAAAAAGAAATCTCAAGAAAAAATGCAGACTATATTGAAACAAATCAAAATAAAAGAGACTGAGTTACAGAAAAAGCCAATGGACTCTAATATTCTCTTTGATTGGGACTCTAATATTGTATATAAACTTAAACTTTTACACCAACAATTGTCTATGTTAACTGTGAGAGAAATAGAGACTAAATTGAACTATGTAAAGCAAAGAAATTTTGAATTTGCAAATAAACCAGGGAGATGGTTAGCTTATAAATTAAGGAAAGAGAAAGAAAAGAAAATTATATTAAAGATTCAAGAAGGTGATATTGTTCTAACAGACAATGAGAGAATTCAGAAATCCTTCCATGACTTTTATTCAAACTTGTATAAAAAACAAGAGGTCTCCCTGGAAAAGATGGATGAATATTTGGAAAAACAAAACTTACCTAAACTCTCACAATCACAGAAACAAATTATGAATAACCCTATAACAACTTTTGAAATAGTTGAAGCCATAAAAAAAGATTAAATCAGGGAAAGCACCAGGCCCAGATGGACTATCAGGTCTGTATTAAAAATGTTTTGAGGACCAACTTATACAACCACTTCAAAGGGTGATGAATTCTATATTGCAGGGATCTGCAATGCCAGAATCTTGGAAAGAGGCCAATATTGCATTATTACCAAAGGAGGGACAGGATCTTACATCAACCAAGAATCATAGACCAGTTTCACTGTTGAATAATGATTATAAAATATTCATTTCAATATTGGCTGATAGATTAAAGAAGATTTTACAGGATTTCATCCACGATGATCAATGTGGGTTTTTACCCAAAAGATAATTAAGGGACAATGTGAGAATAGCATTGGATATTATTGAATACTTAAACAACATAATGAAAAGCAAGTGGCGCTGATCTTTTTAGATGCAGAGAAAGCTTTGACAATTTGAATAGATCCTTTATGTTTAAAGTTTTGGAAGATACAGACTTTGAAGAAAACTTTATCCAAGGAATTAATATATACACCCCAACAGGCACGTATTATTGTTAATGGTGATTTATCCAAACCATGTGAGATACAGAAAGGGACAAGACAAGGATGTCCTCTGTCCCCTTTACTTTTTATTTTAGTTTTGGAAATGTTAAACAGAGACATTAGACAAGATGAAAAGATAAAGGGTTTGAAGGTTAAAAAAAGAAGTTTATAAATTGAGGGCTTTTGATGATGATTTAGTTCTGAACCTACAAGAACATTTGACTGATATCGAGCATTTGATGAAGAAATTGAAAGACTTGGGGCATTAAAATAAATAAGCAAAAAACAAAGATGTTGGTTAAAAATATGACTCTACAAGACCAAGAGACATTGATGAATAAGACTGATTTTAAGATTGAGAAAAAGGTCAAATATCTGGGAGTTACATTATCAAACATGAATTGTATGTTGTTTCAGAATTAAGATTAAGATGAATGTAATTTCAGACAATTCCAATATTGACAATGGATGTACCATTTAAACAATGGCAAAAAGATATTTCTAAGTTTATATGGCAAGGTAAAAAACCAAGAATTAAGTATAAATTGTTACAAGATGCTAAGGAAAGAGGGGGATTAGGAGTTCTTGATTTGAAATTGTACTTTGATGCCTGTTGTTTGCTCTGGATGAAGGAGTGGGTGAACTTGAGGAACAAGAAATTATTGGAGTTGGAGGGTCATGATTTGAAATTTGGGTGGCATGGCTATCTATAGTATGAGAAAGTTAAGGTTAATATGGATTTTAAAAATCATTTTATTAGGTGCGCCATACTGAGAGTTTGGAGTAAATATAAAACAAGATGGTCTCTTAAAATTCCTCTATGGCTGTCACCCCAAGAGGCTTTTTTTATAAGAGAGATGAGTGTAAAACCACCATGGTTGACACATGCTAAGTTACTAACCATTGTGGAAGGAGAACCTAAGTTAAAAACAAGAGAAGAATTGGAAATGGAGGGTTACACTTGCCATTGGTTTACTTATGTACAACTGACAGAACTGTCTGTAGCTTGAATCATGTCAACTGGATTTCTATTTTCTCAGTGGAAACGTTTCGCTCCTTATCCAAGGAGCTTCTTCAGTCTGAGCAAAGTTGGTAAGGGAATCCTAAATATGTTTCTAGGTAGCTGTGTGACCTTACACCATTATTACACCATTAACCTTACTGTGTGACCTTACAACTGACAGAACTATTTAACTTAGACAAGAACATTTAAAAATTTGTTAATGAAAAAAAAACAGTTTGAAGTGGATCTATGTATTAATGACGAGCATGTTATTGCTAAGATGTACAAACTATTATTGCAAATGAATTTGGAGGATGAGTATGTTAAAGATTGTATGATTAAATGGGCAAAGAATTTTGGATATACTGTAATACCATGCTTGATCAATGGGAGAATATGTGGAACAAAGGTTTGAAATTTACATTGAATTACAATTTGAAAGATAATTTTTATAAAATGATGTACTGTTGGTATTTAACACCTGATAAGTTGTCAAAGATATACAAGGGGGTATCAAATGTATGCTGTCAATGTTCCCAAAAAGAAGGCACTTTTTACCATCTTTGGTGGACTTGCAAGAAAGCTAAGAAATATTGGGAACAGATATTTATTATAATTCAAAAGATTCTTAAGATGGATGTACAATTGAAACCAGAAGTTTTCCTTTTAGGTTTGATGGATAAACAACTGGGAACAAAATTTGGGACTTTGTTTTTATATATGATAACAGCGGCAAGACTTTTGTATGCATAAAGGTGGAAGGATTCACAAATTCCCACAGTAGAAGAACAGATGATAAAATTAATGCAACTAGCAGAGATGGTGAAACTGACTGCGTTGATTAGAGAAAAGAACTTAGTTTCTACTTGGAAACCACTTTTAGACTTTTTGCTTGTAACTGAAAAAAATGAAGTTCTGATATTGGGATTTGATGATTAGGTTGGTATAGATTATAGAAATAATGTTTATTACAGTTAAAATTTAGAGTATTGGTATCTTGATGTAGCCCCAGAGAATTTTACTAAGACTGTTTTGGATTTTATATTTTATATTTCTTATATTTATGTATTTATGTACTGTATATTTATATTTTATAATGAATCTTTTATTCTTCTTATTCACTGTAAACCACCCAGAGTCGTTGCTATATGAGATGGGCGGTGAAGAAATATGATTAATAAATAAACAAATAAATAAAATTACAGTTAAAATTTAGAGTAAGAGGTTAATGCATTTGTTATTTGCATCTGTGCTGGAGAAGGTTGGAAGTCACTTATTTTGCTGTACTTTCTATTTATTTATGCACTTTTTAATTTATCTTTTTTCTTTAATCTCTCTTTAATCCTTTTCAATCTTTTTGTATTTTATCTTTATGCTGAAAAATTTAATAAAGTTTCATCAAAATATTGTGTGTTTACAGATTATGAATTGTCTGACCCAGCTTTATGTCTTCTCCTCAGCCACCAGTAAGATGTCATGCATACACGTGCTCTTCATTCTCTGTTCCTAACTCCATTCCTGTTTTGTCTACTCCTGCCTGCCCTTTCCCACACACTCCTCATGCTTCCACCTCCATTTCTCCAAGCAAGCACTCTCCTAGAGTGTGCCATTTCCTGAGGTCTCTGCAAGCCTCACTCTTAACCGCTAATTTCAACACTCTTCTTGCAGCTCTCCCTCATTTCCCCACCACTATATCTTCTACCAAGCCCTCTCCCCAGTGTGTGCTTGGTCTCTAGTATTCCTGCAAGCCTTGCACACAATCACACAACGCACCTGCATCTTGCCTCCCAGCTACATGCATGCTTGCCCCTTCCAGTGAAGCCAGGACACAAAAATGGGAGATAACAATTCTGAAGTAAAGATTAAGCTTAAGAAATGAAAGAATAAAAAGGAACCACAGAGAGAGTTTCGAATTGGAAGTGAACTTACTCCAAGTCCAACTCCAAGTAGCCTAAAATTAAGGATCTTCTGCAACTGAAGGAGGATACAAGTGAATATGTTTCATTTATAGCTTCTATTACTAATTATTATGTTCAGTTGGACTGGGAGTCAGATGAGCTTCTCTCCTTAGAGCAGAGCTTTTCAAACTTTTCATGTTGGTGACACACTTTTTAGACATGCATCATTTCGCGACACACTCTTACAACAGGGCATCATTTCGCGACACACTCTTACAGCAGGGCATCATTTTGCGACACACTCTTACAGCAGGGCACAAGGCAGGCACTAGGACCTGCGTGGAATCCTGGCAGGGCTTGGAGGCAGCAGCAGCCGCGACACACTAACATGTCCCGACACACAGTTTGGAAAGCTCTGCCTTAGAGGATGAGCTCCCTATAGAAGATGGAGGTAAAGCAGAGGCTTGCCTCAGTCTAGATATAGACTTGGACATGGACATGGACCTAGTTGCTAAGAATTGTTCACTGACAGCTCAAACTGTTACTTCAATTTACAAACAGCTAATGACAGTTAACAGTATCATAGACAAAATTATGATTGAGGAATATACTTCAGAATCAGCTGAAGCAATTTTAAAAAGGCTAACCAATTGCTGATAATCTCATCTGCAATATCAGGAAGTAATGTTGGGGAGAGAATACCCAACCAGGAAATTAACACTTCCTCTTCTGAAGAGAATCTGGCATGCCCTTATAATATGCGGAACTTTTGCTCAGTTGAAAGTAAAGGCAACTCCCACCAAATAGAGTGATGTTGCCAATTGCAGATGTCCAAGTAAATGAGGGAAGATGGTACAACAAACCTGCAGTTCTGCACTCACTCTGCTTCTGAGATGTAAAGTTCAATTTAATGAGTTTATTGATATAACTTGGCTATCCACTATCAATAACCCATATTCTTTTACACTGCAGTTTTATATGATGCTAGGTCAAAACCTTATTTTTCCCCTTCTCAGACAATCTGATAGTTTCTATGTTGATTTTCTGCTTGCCAATTAAGGTTTATTATACAACTTACAACATTGTGAAATTTTGTTATTTAAAATCTAGGCTTCAGCAGAAAATCCATAGTAGGATTTAAGTTGGATTGCTGTATATGCTTATTTGTGTTCTCTCTTTTAAATCCTTTTCCCCTCTCTTTTTTCCCTGTTTTATTTTCTAGCTAAAGACCATAATAAAATTGAAATTGAACATAAATTAAGAGAGGTGGAACTGGCCTTGATGGTGGCTAACTCATGTTTTTATAGCCCTCAAGAGGTCATATCAAACTACTGATGTTGTTCTTCACTATGCACTTCTGCAATTAATTTGTTTCTTTTAATTTAAGACACTTAATTTTTAGTACATTTTTGTTATTTAGGGTTAGTGTTCTTAATATTAAACTTTATTATGCTCATATTTCAACTTTTCTTCCCATATTTGTAAGGCAGTTTTGAAAAAAAATATTTTTTCAATAATTTATAGGAAAAGAATGAAGGTTACAAAATGAAAACCTTCCCTTTAGGAAAAATCCCTTGCCATTATACATATTAAAACTATAATAATTTCCCTGAATTCTTCTCCCATGCACAATCAAAACCCTTCCTCAAGGCCCAATCTTATTTATGAAAATGAAACAGATAAATTCCTGTATTTGTTATCACTATCCACAGTGGGGGTCAAAAAAGTAAAGTTGCCACAGTGCAATCAAAGCCCCCTCCCCCTCTTTGTACATCTGTGTCACATTGATGCACATACAAAATGGGTGGGGTTTTGATTCTGCTACCACAACTTCTATTACGATTTACTCTCCCCCTGTCCCCATACACTTATTTGTGGACTTCATCTAAGTAAACACTATGAATAACTTATTTATAAGAAATGACAATTTCCAAAGGAATTATTATATTCAACTCTCTTCTAAAAATTAGTTTTGAGTAAAGACTAAGGCTCATATTTGAGTAAAGACTAAGGCTCATATTTACCAACTAACATTTTAATCAACAGGACTTACTGTTCTATCATTAAACAGCATCACTACAATCAGGAGAGACTCTCTTAACATGTTGTAAACTTGTGAATAGGTTCTGTTATGACTCCAAAGGACATATTTTCCGTTGATTCTCCAAATGAGATTATTCATTTCAGAAGTAAAACCTGAGTTGGAAGCAGCTGTTCCAAATACATAGTGTTTGACACCCAATTGTTCTAGGAGAACTAATGTGGTTCTTCCAATGATTCCAAGATTATGAAATGATAGGAGCACATTTTCTGCCTACTCATACCTTGTGATCCACCTTCCAACAAGCTGAAATCAGATATAGTTGTTGTCTTCAAATATGCACAATTTACCATAGCCCTCAACTATTATGAAATTAAGAACTTCTTTTACTACTTCCATAGTAAGTCTTAATGTGTAAATTTATGTGTTGTGAAATTTAAACATACTGTACATGTTTATTTTTTCCACATGGTCTTTTGAATGAGGACAGCCATATATTTATATAGGCAAAGGAGCATGCTTGTTTGGATAAAGAGTCTATTCTTGTCATTTCAGAGGTTAATTTTGACCTTTTTGGAATTTTTTTTTTGCGGTGGGAGGGAACATCAGTGTTTCTTCACTTTCATCTAAGAGTATATGATCAGTTCCATCCAATGGTCATTTTGTGATACCAAAATCCATCATATTTTCCTGGAAATGCTGCACATGTAAAAGAATTTTCAGGGAAGTCAGCAATTTCTGAAGTTCTTCCTGATTAATATCAGTCAGCATGAGTTCTAGAGAGAGAGAATATAGTATAAATTATTCCATGCAGGGTGCAATTTTTAAGACTTAAATCACATTTTTTTTAAAATCTACTCATGCAAGAGAATTGGGTCTATGTGATCTTTCTCTGTTCCCGCTAATCACAGCCTCTCTGTGTTAACAGGGAAACTCTGCAAGCACCTGTAACTACTTTTGGTGAAAGAAATTACAGTGATTTGCACTACTGGGAAACATCCCAGAACAATCTATATTATTGTCATGAAAACTGCATGGATGTGTCCATTTAGATACCAGGAGATGAGTTCAATTCAAGGGAGTCTTTACTTTGGACTACAATTCTAATGGCTATGCTGACAGGAAATTATTTGAATTAGAATCCAATAATTATTGGTAGGGAATTACTGGAATTACAAACATCAGGAGAACAGTTTTGGGGAAAGCTATTCCAGAGGCTCAGACTTTGTAGCCTTAGTAAGATCCCTAAAAGGGCAATTTGTGATTAAATTGGGTCAAAATGGATCAAAAGCAGTGCCATTTAATAGAGAAAGAGGTTTTGCCAGGCATAATATAATGAGCCTCTCAAGACTCTCCACTGCATCCTGTTAATTGTTTGTGACTTATTTGTGGCACATTCTCAACTTCGATAGCAGAAAACTATTGACTAAAATGTGGAGCTGCCATTATCTGATATGTCCTGATCTCCAGTGAGGATCCCTGGTTGATGTATCCTATCATTATACTTCATGTCTGTGTTAGAAATTGTAGTTCAGGGATTAAAAAGGAATGAGCAAAAGAGGGATTTCCTTGGTCAAAGAGTCAGCAAATGGCCTTAGCAGACAGAAGTGGTTGTGTAATTTTTTTCTTAATAAAGCCAGCTGCTTTATAATAAAGGCTGTTAAGCTTCCTTGAGTCTTATTGGTTCCGGACCTCCCCTAGCAGAACAATGTCCTCAATGGTTACATCATTCTTTTTGTTTTATTTTTTGCAGTGCCACCAAAGTGTCTTCTAAATTTCTTTTCAAAAATCTGTATTTCATTGCAATTATCTTTTTTCACTAGCATTTTGCATTAATATTAGTGGTTTACTGTTAATTTTTTGTGATGGCATAGCTTTTGTTCTATTTTTGTTTTATTGACTATTCTAAAGCCTTTGACTGTGTGGATCATAACAAATTATGGCAAGTTCTTGGTGGTATGGGGATACCAAGTCATCTTGTCTGCCTCCTGAGGAATCTGTATAACGACCAAGTAGCAACGGTAAGAACAGAGCACGGAACAACGGACTGGTTTAAGATTGGGAAAGGAGTACGGCAGGGCTGTATACTCTCACCCTACCTATTCAACCTGTACGCAGAACACATCATGCGACGTGCTGGGCTTGAGGAATCCAAGGCTGGAGTTAAAATCGCTGGAAGAAACATTAACAATCTTAGATATGCAGATGATACCACTTTGATAGCTGAAAGCGAGGAGGAGCTGAGGAGCCTTATGACGAAGGTGAAAGAAGAAAGTGCAAAAGCTGGGTTGCAGTTAAACCTCAAAAAAACCAAGATTATGGCAACGAGCTTGGTTGATGACTGGCAAATAGAGGGAGAAAAAGTGGAGGCAGTGACAGACTTTGTATTTCTAGGCACAAAGATTACTGCAGACGGTGACTGCAGCCAGGAAATCAGAAGACGTCTACTTCTTGGGAGGAGAGCAATGGCAAATCTTGATAAAATAGTTAAGAGCAGAGACATCACATTGACAACAAAGGTCCGCATAGTTAAAGCAATGGTATTCCCTGTAGTAACCTATGGCTGTGAGAGCTGGACCATAAGGAAGGCTGAGCGAAGGAAGATAGATGCTTTTGAACTGTGGTGTTGGAGGAAAATTCTGAGAGTGCCTTGGACTGCAAGAAGATCAAACCAGTCCATACTCCAGGAAATAAAGCCAGACTGCTCACTTGAGGGAATAATATTAAAGGCAAAACTGAAGTACTTTGGCCACATAATGAGAAGACACGATATCCTGGAGAAGAAGCTGATGCTGGGGAAAGTGGAAGGCAAAAGGAAGAGGGGCCGACCAAGGGCAAGATGGATGGATGATATTCTGGAGGTGACAGACTCAACCATGGGGGATCTGGGGATGGTGACGGCCGACAGGAAGCTCTGGCGTGGGCTGGTCCATGAAGTCATGAAGAGTCGGAAGCGACTGAACGAATAAACAACAACAAAAAAGCTTTTGTTCTGTATAACCATGCTCGCTCGAAATACTTCCTGGAAACACTGATTATTTCCATTTAAGGGGAAGAAAAATGTTACTGAAGTGTCTATTTACTATACTATCACTCTATTGCTTGGTTTTGCTTGCTTACCTATCTTGCTTGCTCATTTGTCTCATTAATTTATCTTGCTCCTCTTTCTTGCTTGTTCTTTCTCATTCACTCGAGTTTGCTTTCCTCAGTCATCTCTCTCACTCAGTTGTCTGTCTCACACTTGCCCATCTCTCTTACCCCTCTTTCTCATGTATCATTTGCATACTCTAGCTCCTAAAGCTCACTCATTACTTCTCACTTGTCTGTCTTGTTCACTAGCTCATCTGTCTGTCTGGCTTGCTCAAGAAACCACCACTCAACCTGGATATATTAGATTATCAACCTGTCTCCAACCTCTTCTTTTTAGGAAAGGTGGTGGAAGAAGAGGCTGGGCTGCAGCTGCATAAGGCCCTGGGGGAAAAAGATTATCTGGACCCATTTTAGTCAAGTTTCAGACCTGGATTTAGGAAGGAGACAGCATTTATCATGTTTCTGGATGATCTCTGGTGGGACCAGGATAGGGATGATGTGACACTATTGGTCCTGCTTCATCTCTCAGCAGCTTTTAAGTTCATGGTATCTTTATGAGCCACCTCCAAGGGTGATGAGTTATTTTGCAATGGTTCTCTTGCCTGAAGGAATGATGATGGGGAGAAATCAAGCTCTAGGCCCCTAAATTGTGGGGTGATACAGGTTTCACCAGTATACTGATGATACCCAACTTTGCATTTCACCCCTTGCAAAATAAGTGATGTTGTAAAAGTGTTGTACATGTGCCTGGAGGCTGTCCAGGTCTGGATGGGGAGAGACATTAAGACACAATTCCAGCAAGATGGAGTGGCTTTGGGTTCAAAAGCCTACCGATTCCAGGGAGCGCAGGACAGGCTTGCACTCCCTTGAATAGAACTGGTTTGAATTTTGGAGGTCCTGTTGACTTTACAGCTCCTGCCTAAGCAGCAGGTGGCATTTGTGGCCAAGAGGGCTTTGCACAGCTCCATCTTGTATACCAATTGAAACCTTTCCTGGGATGGAATGCACGCTACATGGGATTGTCTTTGAAGAGCATTTGGAAGCTACAACTAGTCCAGAATGGAGTGGTGTGAATAGTTATGAGAATATGTGATACAACTGTTACTTAAGCTGCATTGATTACTAGTAGGCTTCCAGATGCAATTCAAAGTACTGATTATCATCTTTAATCTTTACACAATTCAGGGTCTGGGTATCTCTGGGACTACCTTCTCACAGTAACATCTGCCTGCTCAGTAAGATCTAGTAGGGTGGACTCTTTACATGTCCCCTCAGAGACATGACTTCTCTGTTGCTGCCCCACTCCTATGGAATGGTATACCCCCTAACATTCAAACAGCCCATCCCTCCCATGAAATTAGTAAAAAAAATGGCTATTTCATCAAGCCAATTGATGGGAGTTGGTTCACTATAACTCCCCTCTTGAGGATTAATTGGTTTTATTTTTCTGACTGTATCTTTATGTCTGAGTACGTCTTTGTTTTATTACAATGTATGGTTTTGTTTTTAAATTTGATTGTATTGTTTTTAATCCCAGTTATGTATCAGGGAGTTGTATCCTACTCAGAGTCAGCTGTTTGGAATAGCTATAAGCCTTGTAAATAAAATAAATGAAATGAATCCATAAAGCTTGACCAGCATTTTTGAAGTGTTAGTAAGGCATTTATGTGGCCAGATGGCCAGTGCCTGATTACTCCAATTCCCCCGAAGCAAAATGGCCATGGAAGGAAGTAACCAGCAACCAGAAGGGGGAAAGCAGGCATGAAAGTAGCCAAAGGGAACTAGGTAGATACTCTGTAGCTTGAATCATGTCAACTGGATTTCTATTTTCTCAGTGGAAACGTTTTGCTCCTTATCCAAGGAGCTTCTTCAGTCTTGGATAAGGAGCGAAACGTTTCCACTGAGAAAATAGAAATCCAGTTGACATGATTCAAGCTACAGACTGTTCCATCTGGATGACTGAGAACCTTCATCGACATAGGTAGATACTCTGTCTCATCATCAGCACTGTCATTGCTAAGCACATTGTGCTGACAGTAAGGTTTGTGTCAGGAGATGAATATCATAATTTTAACATTGGAGCAGATAAATATGAATCTTGGCCTAGGCTGTCATAGGACGTGTCATAAAATAATAGTAAGACATCTTTGAGACAAAGTTGGCAAGAGGGAATGTGCCTAGAGAAACAGCTGCAGCTGTCTTGAGAACACTGAATGATAGACTGTATGAGTTGGAAAGGACTATTGTAGGGGGTGGGGATGTAGTGGGTTTTGCATTTGCAGTTTTATTGTAAGCCACCCAGAGTCACCATGAGTGAGTTGGGCAGCCATATAAATCTCTAAAATAAATAATAAATTTTAGGTTATCTGGTTCAATCCTCTGCTCAATGCAAGGATCCATTCCCTGACATGGCCATCCTGTTCCCATTTGAAAACCTCCAATAAGGGAGAGTACACTATGATGAGAGTACACTAGATGCTAGGTAAACTGTTCCTCTCTTTAACAGCTCTTGCTATCAGGAAATTCCTCCTAATATTCAGTTCAGGGTTCCTGTTCTCAGTTTCAACAGAAAACAAACCTGTGACATCCTTTTAGATCAGAGCTTTCCAAACTGTGTGTCGCGACACAAAAGAGTGTTGCCACACACAGTCTGGTGTGTCGCCACACAACCCGGAAGCGCTGATCATCATCAGCATTTCCGGGTTTTCCCGCGGCGACACACCAATGGCGGCACGCAAAACCGAAAGCGGCAGCAGTGCTTCCAGGTTAGTAGTAATAGTGTATACCTTTTTTGTATTGGGCTGATCAGATAAGGGAAATGCTGACTCACCGGAAGTGACGTCATAGTCCCTCCCCCCCCCCATGATCCTCTGCGTGTTAGCCACCCCTCCCATCATGCAATGCGTGTTTTGCCGGAAGTGACGTGTCAGCCACCCCTCCCTGGACCAGCCACATGTTTTGCCGGAAGTGGAGTGTGCCCCACCCCCACCCGCGTGCTAACCCAAGGCATGCCCAGGCATGCCCATGACCACATGTCTGTGAGGGAAGGGGTGGTTGCCTCAACTCCACACTGCCTGTGTTTAAAGCCTTATCAGTTTCTAAGCAGAAGAAAGAGAAAAGCGGGGGGGCAATGCTTTTTCAAAAGGGGAAAAAGTGTTTCTTTCCTTAAGCCTGGCTGCAGGAGTTAAAATGCCACGGCTGGCATAGATGGCCAGGCCTGATTAGGAGGGAAGCATTTTTTAAAAGCAGGGTTTTCTTCTTCTCCACACATGCCAAACTGTTTTTAAAAGCCCAGGGGTAGGCAGCTTTCCTTTTCCCTAAGCAGGCAGTCACCCTGAAGGAAAATGTTTATAAGCATTTCTAATGCAGCAGTAAACAAGGAAGGGTCTAAACAAGGTTTAACATAAGTAAACACCGGGGTCTTTGTACTCACATGGGGATCTGGAGGTGTTAGGCAGACATAACAGCCCAGTTCTTAAGAGGAAAACTTTTTTTTAAAAGCCGAGGTTTCTCCTGCACACAGTCACACCTGGTAGCACAGGCAGCTTGACTGACAGGAAGTCGCATGCAACAGCAAAGGCCTGAGGGGAAGGGGCACCCCCCCTCCCTCCAGCCAGCTCCTAGATCTCATTGGAGTAGCCGTTGCAATGTCCAGCTCGCTGGCTGATAGCAGAAACTGCTGGCAGCAGGAGTTGAAATGGCATTTTTAGCCTCAAAAATGAGCCTGCACACCAGGCCTAGATTTACAGTTCTGAATGTGGAAAATTAGGCTTTAAATGCACAAAGTGTTGCCCTTAAGCAGAAACTGTGCCCAGGCTGAGGAAAAAAGAAACCTGTAAGGGGCCAGGAGAAAACTGGTTATTAAAAGCACAACAGAAAAAAGAGAAAAAACATGGGTATGTGCATGTTCAGGCATGTCCGCAGGCATGGCTGTGACACGCGGTGTACACGTGACAGGGGCAAGGCTATGCCCAGGCATGTCTCCACAGCTTTTCAGGCTATATACAGATACATCGTTAAGTAGCGGTGCCCATTTGAAAAATACAGACACGTGCTTTGAAGATGGCAAACTCCGAAGCCCATCTGTTTGAAGACAGCTTAACGCCAAAGCCGCCAAAACGAAAATTTAGGGCAAGGAAAACGTCCGAAGCTCCTGGACCGAGCGACCTATTTGAGGAAAACGCTCAAGACGCATGTCTAATACCATGTTACTGTCGATACTGCGACTCGGATGGTGAGTTAAACATTATTTAGAAAACACTAATTTAATTAGATAAAATTGTGAGTCTAATTCAGCCTTATACTCTTTTTCTTTAAGAAACAACATATCCATATGATTCGGCCGCTGTACAGATGGTGAGAGCGTGTGTGATAACAACATTGCAGCAGTGCTTCAAGGCGTGCATGCATGCAGAAGGAGATCAGATGGCTCCCCGGCCACCCGCCGAGGAAGAGCTTCTTAAGGCCTTATGCCCCAGAATATCGAGGGGTGAGACCCTTTGGGTCATAATGACAATAGCATGTAAGCTAGAGAAATTATATGTGACATGTGACACCCTTGATGAGCTTGTGGAATTCATGGTGTATATTGAGAGCAGCCCTAAACCACAAGATATAATGGCGAAAATTGGCTCTGAATTACCAGTGGCTTTGAAGAGACTTATTTGTCAAAATGTAACAACAATTAGTTATCAGAAACTGTTAACCTCTACCCAAGGATTGTAATAATAAAATATTTTTACAAATAATACGTTGTCTGCTTTTTTTCTTTTGCTAACACCAGTTTATCCATGTATTGGTGGGTGGGGGCTCAAATGGTGACGTAAAGATGGTGGGCGAGGTCCCTTTCAGCGTCCAGTTGGGACCTTATCTAGACCCACAGACGGAGCAGCTTGCCAGCAAAGAATGACCTGGACACCATGGCTGACCGAAATGTAAGTAATTTCACAAGCAGTTTTGAGAGTCAGAAGGCTGGGGTTTGTAGCAATTGTGGCTATATTTAATTATTGGTATTCTTGTGTTCCCACTAGGATTCTATAACAGATACGCAATGTGTGAAGGCTCAATTAGGTACATTTTTTAGTTTATACAAATTAAATAACTGTATGGCTTAGATGCTTTTAAATATTTCTGCAGCAGTTGTAATGTTTGTCAAATGTCTAATACAGAAGTAGAAGATGATGAGGAGTATGCAGCCCTTACGATGACTGCAGACCCCCCACAAGGCACACAGCCCATCCTAGAACGTAATGACATGGATGGGATGGCTGCCCGAAATGTAAGTAATTTCACAAGCAGTTTTGAGAGGCAGAAGGTGGGGGGGGGTAGTACCCATTTGTGACGATATTTAACTACTGGTGTTCTTGTGTTTCCACCAGGGTTCTGTAACAGATACGCAATGTGTGAAGGCTCTATTAGGTACATTTTTTAGTTCATACAAATTAAATAACTGTATGGCTTAGATGCTTTTAAATATTTCTGCAGCAGTTGTAATGTTTGTCAAATGTCTAATACAGAAGTAGAAGATGATGAGGAGTATGCAAACTTTACAATACCTGCAGAGACCCCACAGGGAACACCGCCTGACCTAGGAGGTATTAAGATCAGGCTGCTTTTGTTTTTGCCCTCAGAAACAAAATGTCTAGTTATAGAGGCATTTCTACAGCAGCTGTAATGGTTCTCATGTCTCTGTTTCTCAGGTTGGGAAGATGAGCAAGTGTTTACAAACTCCCCAGAGCCTCTGGAGGCTGACAGCATAAACTCTACCCCACAGCCATGTACAAGCCATGCAACGCGAATGCTTTTAGGAGGTAAAATAACCGAGTGTATTATCCTACTTGAGACCTGTTTTAGAATGTAAGGGGCAGTATTACATTAAAAAGAATGTTACTGAAGCATTGTTTCCCCTTGTTTTTAATCCAGAACCGCCCGGAAAAAAAGCAAAAAATATGTCTGGCGGTGCCCTTTCCACAGCCCCTACAGACAGCGATAGCTGTACAGATGAGCCTATGTCAGAACCTCAACCGGAAGAGGAGCTATGGCCTTCTATGTCACAGCTACAGACCCCTAACTCTCAGAATGTGCATGATGTGTATCTAGAAATGATACAGGAGTGGGAGAGGCCTATCCTATATTACAGAGCTGTGGAATACTACCAACGGTATAGATTTGCTAATCTTGAACGTATCAGATCATTTGTAGAGGCTATAGGTGTTATCCATAATGTGGTACAGACCTTTTTGAATAATGTTTCTAGGGTGATAGAGCCGAATGATTTTGTTCAACTACGCCTAGATGCAGATGGTCTAAATCGACCCCTCTTTACCCTTAGGAGACATATGCATGATTTAAATGCTGATGACTTTCTGACCCGTGTTGAAAACCTTCTACAGAGCAAAGCAGAATTGATGTGGGGGGGCTGTTTACAATTAGTGGTCACTATCGTGAAATACAAAGAGGGCGGCGGGCGTAGGAAGTTAAGCACCGTGATATTCACCAAAGTCCTGGAGACAAAAAGACAGCACCTGGTGGATTTCAATGTGGAGGGTGAATTTCTGTGTTTCACAGGTAGTGTGCTGTATTTGCTTGACAGCGGAGAAGGTACAAATCAAGAAATTGCTACTAGAGCCAGGGCCCTACACACCAGACTGGGCATTTCCACAGAAAACAGGATTGGCTTTTCACAGATACATCTCTTTGAAGAGCTTTTAGGTATAACCATAAAAATTTTGTTTTACAACGAAGGTGGGTGGCGATTTTTTGTCACGGGCAGAGCACAGCGAGAAAAATTGGTGTTTATATTGTTACACGACAAGCATTACTACGGAATCAAAAACATCAAGGGCTTCCTGGGCGAGCGTTATTTCTGTGAATTCTGCCACACAGCCTACCATCACAAATTCAGTCACGATTGCCAATACCTCTGTCGAGCGTGCCTGAAGCAAGACTGCCAGGAGGTGGCAGAAGAGAGGGTAAGATGTTGCATATGCAAATTGTTTTGCCGGTCTAAGGCCTGTCTTGAAAGCCATACACAGATGGCATTGGAAGGGAAAGTTGACTGTAAGAATAAGGTATATTGTGAAAAGTGTGGCCTTTATGTCTTCACTCCCCACACAAAATGCAAGAAAACAAAGTGTGGTCAGTGCTCTGAGAAGGTTGACAGCTTGGAAGGGCATTTATGCTTTCTGAAGCCCTTGGAGCGCCCGCAAATTGGTGAAAGATACATCATTTATGATTTTGAATGTTGTCAAGAGACGGGCGTGCATATACCAAATTACGTGTATGCCACGGATATGCTGGAGGAAGGTGATGGCAAAGAGGCTGTGAGTTGGGGCTGTCATGGCGTTAGCTGCCTGGAGCAATTTGTGAAGAAGTTTATAAATCACAAGTTTAAAAGGTGTACCTTTATCGCTCACAATTCCAAAGGTTATGACGGGTACCTGGTGCTGAGACAGCTGATACGGGAAAAAGTGCGTGTTGAATTGATCAGTCAAGGGGGTAAGCTGCTGTGTATTCTCCTACCGGATTATAAGATTCGGTTTATTGACAGCCTCTCCTTTTTGCCCCTTAAATTAAGCAAGCTACCGAAAGCTATGGGTTTTCGGGGCAACAAGGGGTATTTCCCCCATTTGTTCAACACAATGGACAATCAAGACTATGTGGGGCCACTCCCTGAAGCCAAGTATTACAGCCCAGAAACCATGATGCCCGGGGAGAGAGAAGAATTCCTGAAATGGCACGCAGATAATGCAGGCACGGTGTTTAAGCTAAAGAAGGCCCTGGCTTACTACTGCAGACAAGATGTGGAGATTCTGAGGGAGGCCTGTATTCGATTCAGGGACCAAGTCATGAAAATGACAGAACGCGAGTGCCTCAGAGATGGCGGGGGAGAGATTGTTGAGGAGATAGAGATCCGTTGCATTGACCCCTTCCAGTATATTACACTGGCCTCTGTCTGCATGGCCCAGTACCTGTTCATGTATTTGAAGAGGAATACCATTGCGTTAGCCCCTTTGGACAGTTATCACAAGACACAGAAAAGGTACTCAGCACCAGCGATTCAATGGCTGTTGCATATAGAGCACACTGAGAATCTCAATATCCAGCATGCTCTGAAGGGCGGTGAAAAGCAAGTAGGCAAATATTTTTTGGACGGGTTTGCTGTCATAAACGGGGTCCCCACTGCTTTTGAATTTCACGGCTGTTTTTTTCACGGCTGTCCTGTCTGCTACTCTGAAAAAGACTTCAACAAATTACTTGATTCAACATACGGGGGTCTGCACAATCGTACCAGGATTAAAGAAGAGTACCTCAGGGACCAGGGGTATGCCATACGTAGCATCTGGGAACACGAATGGCGGGACATGCTGGAGAACGACCCCGCTTTGAAGCAGTTTCTAATGGAGAACAAGCTCCCAACCCCTTTGAACCCCCGAGATGCATTTTTTGGGGGTAGAACAAATGCCACATGCCTGTACTACAAGCCAAAAGCTGGGGAGCAAATCTTATATTACGATTTCACCAGTTTGTACCCCTTTGTGAACAAGAACAAGGAGTACCCAATTGGACACCCCCAAATCATCTATCAAAACTTTGGGGACATAAAGCAGTATTTCGGGCTTGCCAAAGTCAAAGTGTACCCACCAAGGAACCTCTATTTCCCAGTCCTACCCCACAAATCAGGGGGCAAATTAATGTTTAGCCTGTGTGCAACCTGCACAGAAAGTCTGCAAACCGCCCCCTGTCAACACAGTGATGAAGAAAGGGCTCTGACGGGGACATGGTGTACTGTTGAATTGAATGTGGCTATAGAAAAGGGTTACAGAATTGCTGAGATCTATGAGATCTGGCATTTTGAAAGAACATCAGTCACATTATTTTCAGGGTATATGAACACCCATCTCAGACAGAAGCAGGAGGCCAGCGGTTACCCGTCCTGGTGCAAAACAGAACAGGATAAAGATAAATATATTCAGGAGTATGAAAAGATGGAAGGTGTCCGCTTACGGCGTGAGCATATCGAAGTAAATCCTGCTAAAAGGCAGATTGCCAAACTCTTTTTAAACTCTCTGTGGGGCAAGTTTGGTCAGAACACCAACCACCTGACCACATCAGTGGTGACAAAACCTGAGGAATTATTCAAATATCTTTTTGTGCCCTATTATGATGTTTCCTCATGCGAGTTTGTGGATACAGAGACAGCCATTGTGACGTGGAAAATGGCCAAGAACCAACCCACCAAAGCCACATGTACTAACATATTCATTGCCAGTTTTACAACGGCTTATGCCCGGCTGGAATTATACAGGCTACTGGATGGATTGGGAGATAGATGCCTGTACCATGACACTGATTCAGTCATTTTTATAAGTAGACAGGGGGCGTGGACACCACCTTTGGGTGACTATTTAGGGCAGCTGACAAGCGAGATCCCACCAAACACCTCAATCACAGAGTTTGTGGCAGCCGGACCCAAAACATATGGATACGCCTTGTCCAGCGGAGAAGCGGTGCTAAAGGTGAAGGGTATTACGCTAAACAGTGGCAATGCTGAAAAGGTTAATTTTGACAGCTTGAAAGAACTGGTGGATGATTACTGCCTGACCGGCCCAGAGAGAAAGAAATCGATCAAAGTGGAACAGACGGGTATTTTTAGGGTTAAGAGACATTGGGCCCTAGAAACAAGAGTCCTCAGGAAAACCCTGAAGGTCGTCTATAATAAAAGGGCTCTAAAGAGCGAGGATTACTGCACACTGCCGTACGGTTATTGAACATTATGGAAAACCTTGTACAGTTTGTACACCCTTTCTCTTGCATTATAAGCGGGCCGTCCAATTCTGGCAAATCTTTTTTTATCAAGCAAATGTTAGAGCATGGTACCTCTGTGATGTCTCAAATGCCACAAAATATTGTATGGTTTTATAGCTGCTGGCAACCTCTGTACAAAGAACTGCTTAATAAATTCCCTTATATTAAGTTTATGGAGGGCCTCCCGTCTTCCTTTGAAGATGATGATTTGTTTCCACCAAACCAAACCAATTTAGCTGTGGTAGACGACCTCATGGCTTCAGCCGGCGACAGCGATCAAATAGAGAAGGCTTTTACACAGTACGTTCACCACAGAAACCTGAGCATTATTCTCATACTTCAAAATCTGTTTTTTCAAGGTAAGAAGATGAGAACTATAGCTCTGAATTCCAAATATTTGGTTTTATTCCGCAGCCCTCGTGATCAGTTGCAAATTGTCACACTGGGCCGCCAGATGTACCCCACTAACACCCAGTATTTTTTAGAAGTGTTCCAAGATGCCACTCACAAACCGCACGGGTACCTTTTGGTAGATTTGGCAGCCAGCACCCCAGAAACCTACCGGTTGAGAACAGGCCTCTTTCCCCCTGATTGGCCTGCTGTTTACACTATGAAAAAGAAGAGTAAAAAGCATTAGCCTGAATGCCTTAGCACTAGTTCATTCAGGATGTCAGAGAGGGTGCTCAGAAATTTGGCGGTTTTAAAAATCTTAGTAAGGGCTGGGCCAAAACAGAGAAAGGCCATCTTATGCAAGGCTAATAACGATCTGGTGGGGGCAATAGCAGAAATAGCCCTGAACACCTTAAAAGGAAACCTCCCTTTGAAGCCTTCACAATACCGAACTTTAAAGAGGAAGAAAGGTGTCATCAAAAAACTGAGCGATAGAAAGGTATCCCTCAAAAAGAAGAAGCAGGTCATTCGCCAGTCGGGCGGTTTCGTTGGTTCACTGCTGGGGGCTGCTATACCGTTGTTGGCTAACCTGATAGCCGGATAAGCCATGGACTATGCTGAGAAAATGTTTCTGGTGCCACGCCACCAGATGGGGCAACTACAGGGCAGGGCTCCTACTATGGGGACTGTGGCTGCTAATCGGCTGGATGTTGAGATGCGCTCCGTTCTTCAGAGAGCTGATTTGGGTGAGGAGGAAAAGATTAAGCTCTACAATTCTG
Organism: Charina bottae; assembly: GCA_023362775.1. Lineage (NCBI taxonomy): Eukaryota > Metazoa > Chordata > Lepidosauria > Squamata > Charinaidae > Charina > Charina bottae. The sequence continues at coordinate 1,619,675 of JALMGJ010000028.1, read as the reverse complement.
TGCTGCAGAGGTTTCTACGACTGACCAGACAAAACGAGTCTGAAAAAGACAGACTGAATCTCATTTACCCCTCAGAAGAGACTCATCAACCCCAAGGCTTGCCAGAACAGCCTCCACATGCCGCTCTGCAGGACGCCGCCATGACTGAGATCCTAAGTGGCGTCAGCTCCCGGTATAGGAAAAATGCAGAACTTTTGCTAAACAAAATGAAACAGCACCAGGACATATCATCCTGGGATACACGTGGAACGTTTTTATACAGGGGCATGCCTGTTCCCGGTACTAACATTTTAGACCTGGTGAAAGGCGCCTCGCAACATCGCTCCCTTACTGAGAAGCGGAAACCTAAAGGCTGGGATGAATTTATGACTGCTATGGCCGAGGTGAATGTCCCTACCTCTGTGTTGGGTTCTACAGCTGTTAAAGAGCAGTTAGAAATGTTGAAAGACTCTCTGGTTATTAAGGGGGAGGCTGCTACTAGCCCTGACTCTGTTATGACTGCCCCTTTTGGAACTCAGAAGCCCCTGTTTGCTGTCTCGCCCTCTGGACCCCTGATGGTAAAGCCTAGAAGCAGTATCAGGCTTGGTAACTGGCTCAATTTGTAAAACGTATGCTTTTCAACCTGTTGGCCATGCAATGTTGTATGTACAGCTTGTAAAATGAATAAAAACACAGTGAAAGAAGTAAAACGTTTAAGTCTTTTTCTTTATTTTGCAGTAAGGCATACATGTCTGCATGCACTGGTGATGGTTACAGGCTCCATTCCCCCTCCCCACCTTTATACATTTTACAAAAAGCTTTACCATTTGATCATTTTTAACAGCATCATCGGAGTACATCTTTAAAATATTTCCATAGTCCATGCCTTTAGACCGGTTCAGTAGAAAAAACACGCAGTGATGCCCACATGTTACAGCGCTGGGGTGTTGCAGTTGAAGTTGGTGAAACGTGTACTTCTTAGCTTGCCACTCTAAGAATATCGCTATGGCTCCAGGAAAGTCAGGGCTGTCTGGAGGCCTTCCATAAGAGTCAAAAAATTCACCATAGCCGGGAGATGGGAAGTAGGCAGCCAGCCAGTGTTCGCCAGGTAGAGTTTGAGGATGAGTGTTTACAATTATGCCGAAAGGTCTTTTGGAGATTTGCCTCTTGGGTAGCAGATCACAGGGGTAGACCCCTAGAAAGTCGGGATTTCCAGAGAACAGCCGGAGGAGCTGCAGGGTGTCCATCCTCACATATAATCAAAAAGAACGTTCCTGGTGTGGCTTATTTCAATGAGGTTTTCAAAGATTGCATAGAGAATCATATTGACGGTATTGGGGAGAGGTAGTGCAAATCTAATTTCCGCTCTGAGGTTGCCGTTCCGGATCAAAGAATAGTGCTCCGAGCACCCCTGGTCAGGACTCAGGTCGAAACAATATAAATTATATCCGTGACTAAACTCTTCACGGCTGATTAGGAGAGGTCTGTCTTTCATGCCTTTGCCTGAAACTTGTACCATCTGCATGTATTCTCTCACAAAAACACCGCGAGCATAATCAGGCTGAAGAGGTTTGGCAGGGACCTGTTCGCCGTCGCAATACAGGGCACAAAAATTAACATTGCAGTGCTGAAAATTGAATGGGTTTCTTTCGTAATCTCCACTGAAAGAGGCATTGTCCACAAATCCAATCACTAGCTGTTTAGGTAGCTGGCCCAGAAATAGGTTTTCCTGATTACACACAAGGCTGCCTGCAGGAATGCTGTAAACCTTCATCCCCACACGATCAATGGGATATTTGGCGTTGGAGGAGAGCAAGGCTTCTGCGTGGCCCAGCCGTACGCCTGCTGCTACTTTTACACGCTTTACAAAGAGAGACGCCGACAGGAGCTGCACTTTGTAATTCTCATTGCCATCCCTCATTAGGCAAAATTCGTTTCTGCTTCTTGTGAGTTTGACTTTCACATCAACCCCATTAATTAGCAGTTTGTCTTGAAAAAACAGATCGCTGTGCAAAGGCCCAAGCAGGTCCCATTTACGACTCCTGGCTGTATGTGCCGCTCTCGCTCTGAAACCAGCGTTGCCCGCGGCTGCCAGCACAGTGCTCTCCATAAGCGCTGATTCATCTTTGTAAAAAACCCCAGCTGTAAATTGGGTTCCCAGAGCATCAGCCCCAAAGTTCAGAATCAGCTCAATCATGGCCCGGTAAGAATAGCAGTGGTGGCTCTGTGTTACGAGCCGGTCTCCCAGGGTAACATCCAGCTGATTAAACAGCGAAGCTATAGGATAGTTGGTCAGGGCCACCCTTGCACCGTCATCAATATCTGTGCCATCAGCCTTTACAATCTTGCAACTCACATACAACAGGGTGTTATTTAGATCTGTGTAATGCTCACCGTGTCCTGTGATAAAAAATTCCAGGGGCGCATTGGGCGTTAGAGCTGATAAAGGAGGGATCTCGACATACGTGCTATTTTCAATACTGGTTTGAGTAGGTGACAGTTGAAAAAGGTCCAGTTCTGATTTAACACACTCCTGCGATGCTTCGTGGATAAAAGCCATTTTGTATTAGAATATGTCCCGGCTGTCACAGCGCTTCCTCTTCTGAGCACGTTTCCTCTTTGTATGATGGCGCTTTCTCACATTCTTTCTCTTTTTAGAGGGAATAGGCGGTCCCAAGGCGTAATTCTTTCTGGCCACGACCAAGCCCGAGCCCTCTTGGCCACCCCCTACAACACGGGATACAAGCTGCCCTGCCATATCTCTGACAATATTCTTAGCTGCAGATTTCACGTGGGGTTTAACGATTTCTAACCCTTTCCTCAGAAGAGGCATTGCTTTTCGAAAAAGTCCACGGAACAAACCGCCTAGGCCTGTCCCATACATGACGGGTGTTCCCCGGAACCCTGCAAGACCGGCTCCGGCTTGGGCCCTGTAATAGGCCACGTAGTCTTGAGGGCTCCCGTACTCCTTGATCACAACCATCCTTCACTTTTCTGAGGCCTGAAATGAAGCTTGACGACAACCTTCCCGTGGTTAAAATGGATGTGTTTGTTTTGATCTGTTTTGATCTCTACAGTAATTGTGCTGATGCCGTGCTTGCTGACTGGAACATAATGGGGCTGGTCATAGGTTACCGTGATGATGTCGTTGTCTTGCCCCCGCACAGGCACGCAGCGCAGTAACGGCACATAGAAGTCGCCCACTATCTGCGGCTCCACAATATCTGTATAAATAAATATGGTACTGAATCCTCCTGTCACATCGGCCGCAAAGGGGAATTTTTTGAAGCGGGCTTGGGGCTTCAAACCTAATATGTTCGCTAGTTCATCACTAGCTAGTATGCTAAACGCCCCATCTCCTTTAAATTTAATTTTTCGAGCAACTGGGTCGTATCGCAGGGTCACCATTGGCGGATTCTCAGCCTCTGTCATAAGCTTGTTCATATTTTCTAATACCTGCTGGATGCTGATATAGTATCCATTTCTCAAAGAAAACTCCCACTTCTTTTTTTCGTTAGCAATTTCAAAATATCCACCTGTGGTTAGCGTGTTCCAGCTGTGTGGGTACTGTATCTCCACCAGCCCCACTTCCCATGACCCCGGCAGGTCCAGAGCTCTTGCTAGTTGAACAGTAAAATTGGAACTTTTGTTTTTGGGGAAGGCTGTTGCCGATGCGTTGCTGGGGAGGGTGATATAAAAGCCAGCCATGTCAAAGGTCTTGTACTTCAGCCTCTTTTACCCAACTGTTGAACTTGTCTGGCCAGCCGACCCATTTGACTAGAACCTCTCTATATTTTCCCCGCCCTCTTTTTTTGATCACTTTTTCAATTCTGTATACACGTTGTTGATCATCAGGAACCTTTTGGAGCTCCTCAGGGTAAAAAGTGCCCTTTACTGGCTCGTCTGTGTAATATTTTAATCTATACACCCCTCTTTCCCCTCTTGTTAACAGTTCTTTGATGATGAATATTTCATCCGTGTAGGTTTGCTGGTAGCCCTTTTCAAATTTTCCCTTCAGTCTGGATATCCTGACGTGATCCCCCACCTTAAGATGTTTTTCCTTTCTTTTACTTTTTAAAATATCTCCATACAGTCTTAACCATACAACCCTTTCATTAGACAAATTTACAGTGCTAGGAGCAGTCCGGATGCTACGGTGGTACGTGTCATTGTATCCTTGAAGAACGGCTGCCAAGATGTCTACGTACCGGTGGGTGTTTCTAGCTGTGAAGTATCTCCAGAGTTTATTTTTTAGGGTCCGATTAAACCTCTCTATAACGGCGGCTTTAGTCTCACTATGAGTGACAAAATGCTGAATACCATAACGTGCTAAAAGTTTCTTCAGAGGCGTATTTAAGAACTCTTTGCCGGCATCTGTCTGTATTTTTCGGGGTGCCCGGCCTGTTTCAAAGATATTCTGGAAGGCGGCAGCAACCTCGCTCCCTGACTTATCAGTCAGAGGGTATGCCCATGCATATTTAGACAACACATCAATGACTGTTAAGATGAACTTTTTTCCATGGTTTTCCTTAGAAAATTTGGACACGTCTATGAGATCGGCCTGCCATTGCTGATCTATACCCGACACCACTGTTTTATTTCGAGGGAAATTAATTCTTGCCGGTTTATGAAGCGCATAAGCATCTTGTCCTGACAACCATGTCTTGACTTGCTTCATGGACAGGTTTTTATCATGTTTTCTTCCCTCCTGAAAAAGTGGGTTTACCCCAGCATAGCTCCCTACCCTACCCGGTGTGTAATAGATCTCTTTTAGAATATTTTCATACCTCATTATGACGAAGGGTCTGTGGCAAAATGATCACACTTTGTCTTTAATACAATGCTTTATTGGTGATACAGCTTTGAGAGAGGTTGTCTAGGGATCCGGAAACATATCCCTCATCATCATCATCATCATCATCATCATCATCAGAAGAAGAAGAAGAAGATAAAGAGCCATAAAACCCTGATTCATCTGTACCCTCCCAACAGCGCCCTTTGCCACATTCTAACAGGTCTTCGCATAATTTACAGGTGTTGTCATGTTCAGGAGCAGATAAATCGTCAGAAGATGTGCGGCCGCCGGTATACGATACGGCCCTCCTTCGGTATCTTTGCTTTCTAGGACTTGGTAACTCAGGTACTGTAAAATATAAAACATAACCTATTAGCACCCCTAACTGGGCCCCGTCAACATTTACATTGTCATCAATAAAAACATATTTACTTACCACTGCTGGAAGGTGTTGGTGCGGAGCTCACCATTTCACACGCTGCCCGGTAAGTATCACAAGGGAAGTCTTCTGTTTCGCTCTCCGCCTCATCAGTAAAGGCACAACATGCCATACCGCAACCATACAAAACAGGTCTGAATATAAAATTTTCTTTGTTTTCTTCACCAAAATCCTGACAACAGAGTTTGTTGCATTCTACTGGCACCGGCCTTGTGCTAGAGCATACGGCACTAGGTTTCGCTATTTTTCTATTAAAATTTTTTGAAGCAGCTCTTGCCATGTTTCTTCAAAAGAGAAACCTTTTCTCTGCCTGGGATTTGGTTGAGCCTCGGCCGCTGGAGAAAATTAAATATGCCAAAATATAGTAAATACAAAAAGTTGTGTCCATTGACTCTCAAGGAAAAGACAGGTCTGTATATAGCCTGAAATGTGGCGGAGGTTTGCCTGGTCATAGCCTTGCCCCGTCACGTGTTACCCGCGTGTCGCAGCCTGATACGGCGCTCTCCCGCCACGCCTGCGGACATGCCTGAACATGTCCATACCCCATGTTTTTCTCTTTTTTCTGCTTTCTCCCTGAGTGCATTCTCATTTTGAGGCTAAAAACGCCATTTTAACTCATCCTGCCAGCAGTTACTGCTATCAGACAGCGAAAGAAAAACAGGCAACATGTTATTTGTAAAAATATTTTATTATTACAATCCTTGGGTAGAGGTTAACAGTTTCTGGTAATTAATAGTTGTTACATTTTGACAAATAAGCCTCTTCAAAGCTACTGGTAATTCAGAACCAATTTTCGCCATTATATCTTGTGGCTTAGGGCTGCTCTCAATATACTCCATGAATTCCACAAGCTCATCAAGGGTATCACATGTCACATATAATTTCTCTAGCTTACACGCTATGTTCATAATGACCCATAGGATCTCGCCCCTCGATATTCTGGGGCATAAGGCCTTAAGAAGCTCTTCCTCGGTGGGTGGCCGGGAATCCACCTGATCTCCTCCTGCTTGCATGCACCCCATGAAACAATGATGCAATACTTTTATCACACAGGCTCTCAGAATCTGTACGACGGTCGAATCATATGGATATGTTGTTTCTTAAAGAAAAGAGTATAAGTCTGGATTAGACTCACAATTTTATCTAATTAAATTAGTGTTTTTCTTAATTTTCAATGTTTAACTCACCATCTGAGGCACAAAATCTACAGTAACATGGTATTAGACATGCGTCTTGAGCGTTTTCCTCAAATAGGTCGCTCGGTCCAGGAGCTTCGGACGTTTTCCTTGCCCTAAATTTTCGTTTTGGCGGCTTTGGCGTTAAGCTGTCTTCAAACAGATGGGCTTCGGAGTCTGCCATCTTCAAAGCACGTGTCTGTATTTTTCAAATGGGCACCGCTACTTAACGATGTATCTGTATATAGCCTGAAAAGCTGTGGAGACATGCCTGGGCATAGCCTTGCCCCTGTCACGTGTACACCGCGTGTCACAGCCACGCCTGCGGACATGCCTGAACATGCACATACCCATGTTTTTTCTCTTTTTTCTGTTGTGCTTTTAATAACCAGTTTTCTCCTGGCCCCTTACAGGTTTCTTTTTTCCTCAGCCTGGGCACAGTTTCTGCTTAAGGGCAACACTTTGTGCATTTAAAGCCTAATTTTCCACATTCAGAACTGTAAATCTAGGCCTGGTGTGCAGGCTCATTTTTGAGGCTAAAAATGCCATTTCAACTCCTGCTGCCAGCAGTTTCTGCTATCAGCCAGCGAGCTGGACATTGCAACGGCTACTCCAATGAGATCTAGGAGCTGGCTGGAGGGAGGGGGGGTGCCCCTTCCCCTCAGGCCTTTGCTGTTGCATGCGACTTCCTGTCAGTCAAGCTGCCTGTGCTACCAGGTGTGACTGTGTGCAGGAGAAACCTCGGCTTTTAAAAAAAAGTTTTCCTCTTAAGAACTGGGCTGTTATGTCTGCCTAACACCTCCAGATCCCCATGTGAGTACAAAGACCCCGGTGTTTACTTATGTTAAACCTTGTTTAGACCCTTCCTTGTTTACTGCTGCATTAGAAATGCTTATAAACATTTTCCTTCAGGGTGACTGCCTGCTTAGGGAAAAGGAAAGCTGCCTACCCCTGGGCTTTTAAAAACAGTTTGGCATGTGTGGAGAAGAAGAAAACCCTGCTTTTAAAAAATGCTTCCCTCCTAATCAGGCCTGGCCATCTATGCCAGCCGTGGCATTTTAACTCCTGCAGCCAGGCTTAAGGAAAGAAACACTTTTTCCCCTTTTGAAAAAGCATTGCCCCCCCGCTTTTCTCTTTCTTCTGCTTAGAAACTGATAAGGCTTTAAACACAGGCAGTGTGGAGTTGAGGCAACCACCCCTTCCCTCACAGACATGTGGTCATGGGCATGCCTGGGCATGCCTTGGGTTAGCACGCGGGTGGGGGTGGGGCACACTCCACTTCCGGCAAAACATGTGGCTGGTCCAGGGAGGGGTGGCTGACACGTCACTTCCGGCAAAACACGCATTGCATGATGGGAGGGGTGGCTAACACGCAGAGGATCATGGGAGGGGGGGGAGGGACTATGACGTCACTTCCGGTGAGTCAGCATTTCCCTTATCTGATCAGCCCAATACAAAAAAGGTATACACTATTACTACTCAGGTTTTTGCGCGCTGCCGCAATGGCGGCACTTCTAGGTTTTCCCACGGCGACACACCAACGGCGGTTGGTGTGTCTCCGCAGGAAAACTTTGGAAAGCCCTGTTTTAGATACTTGCAGACAGCTATCGTATCTCCCCTCAATCTTGTCTTGTCTTTTTTTCCCCCCTCAAACTGATTTTGCCTAGTTCCTTTAAGTGTTCTTGGAGGGCTTGGTTTCTAGATTTCTTATCCTGGTACCTCCCCTTTAAACTTGTTCCAGCTGATCTATGTTCATTTAAAATGCAGTGCTCAGAACTGGACACAGTACTCCAACTGTGGTTTGACTGCTGCAGGGTACAATAGATCTATTAGCATCTGTACACTAATCAGGACACAGTGCTTCTATTTTGTACAGCCCAAGATTGCACTGTGTTATTTAGCTGCTGCATAACACTGCTTGCTCTTTTTAAACTGGTGGTCCACTAGTAATCCTAGCAATTTTTCATATGTAATGACACCGAGCCAAGCCTTCCCAATCATCTCCCTCTGCATTTCATTTTTCCTGCTCAGGTACTGGACCTCACACTGTTTATCACTAAGCGTCATCTACTGAAATTGGTGCAGAGTTCAAACATATGAAGCTCCTCCTATCTCCTTAAGGCGCTTGTAACTTTCTGGTTTGTGACACCCAAGGCTCCAGTCCACCTCAGCTGTGGAAGTTTACTGGATGACTTTGAGGCAGTCTCTCTCTCTCACCCCAACCTAACTCACAGCATGGTTGTTGGAAAAAATAAGAGGAGAAAGCATTATGTACACCTGCTTGAGTTCCTGAATAAAAGAACTCCCCAAATAAAACTAAATTAGGGTTGGAAAGGAAAATTTACAAATTTAACACATTAATTTTACATCTAAATAGTATCTTCTTCTTATTTAAAAATCCAACATATTCAGCAAAAAAACAGTTCACAATGCTGAAAGGCTCTTAGTTCACCCAGCAACAAAAAAAATCTACTTCTGGGATATGTGTTTGTCGCTGTCTACAGAACCATTGCAGAGCACTTTTGCCACCAGCTTGTTTGGACAGCAGCACCCATCATCTACAGTACTCCTTTACATGGTGTGCCAACAAGGAATTCTGGGTATGGGTGTAGCTGATGGGTGCTGTAGTCCAACACATCAGAAGCCACAAGGTAGGGGAAAGCAGTTAAAGATCAAGTTAAATAACTTCATTTTTGTTGTTGTTGTTGTTGTTCAGTCGTTCAGTCGTGTCCGACTCTTCGTGACCTCATGGACCATAGCACGCCAGGCCTTCCTGTCCTCCACTGTCTCTCGGAGTTTACTCAAATTCATGTTCATTACATCGGTGATGCTATCTAACCATCTCATCCTCTGCCGTCCCCTTCTCCTTTTGCCCTCAGTCTTTCCCAGCATCAGGGTCTTTTCCAGTGAGTCCTCTCTTCTCATTAGGTGGCCAAAGTCTTAACTTCATAATTTGCACTAAAAAACAAAATAGACTCTCAGCATCCCAAACCCTGGGTCCTTGGGAGCAGCTAGAGGAGGGAGGAAAATTTTTTCTCTCTGAGTGGATTCCTGCTTCAGTCTGGTATGCTGTGCATGTTAAAGTGGAAGAGAGTACGAAGGAGCTAACCCTTCTCTTTCTCTCTTTCAGCTGCTTGTTCAGGAAACATCCCTGGGAGCCACTTGAACTTTCACTACCTTGCCTTGGTCAGGGGGTTGAGGGGGGCTGCTTGGGTGTAGGATTCTTGCTTAGCTGCTGGGGCAGAAGGAGAAGAAGAGAGCAACAGCAGTCCAAGAGAGTGCCCTTGACGAGGGCAAAGGAAATACGGATGGAAGAGGGTGAGATACAGCAGTGGCAGCAAGCGGGGCTAAGGGATGTCCCCTTGAATACCCCTTCTTCCCACATCTCCCCTCCATGTGCCATTTTGCTTTCCTTCCGTCCCTCCCACTGCCAAGCTTGCTAAATGCACTATTTGTTGTGCTTTGGCAACAACCATTCTGACGATGCAGGATGAGCCAGATTCTGCTGGCTTCCTATGGCCACTTTGGGCTGCTATAGGCACACTCCACCTCTTTAGGCTTGAGTAGCAGAAGAGACAAGGAACAAAGTGCTAGTTAGGCATTACACAGGCTCCTTACCTATATGTGTAAAAAAAAAAACCTCCCCTGACTGACAGGCAGCTTTGTGGCAGAGCAGCACTGGCTGAAGGAGGGAGTCATCCCAGGGTGGGATCCCCTCTCCAACTCTTTTTAGCAAAGAGAAGACAGACCAATGAGTGAGAGACAGATGAGCAGAATAAGGGACAACAAGTGAGAGAGGAAAAGAGTGAACAGAGAAAGAAAAACTAAGCATATGAAAAGACAAGTGAGCAAGAGTGAAAAATTGAACAGTGGGAAAGGACAAGTTAATTCAAAAGACAGGCAAGAGCAAGAATGGGTGACAAGAGAGATGAATAAATGACATCAAGAGAGTGATAGGCCAAGAGTTAAAGCAAGGGAGAGCACATGAGTGGGAGACAAGCGGGTGAGAAAGACAATCATTAAGAGACCAGTGAATGAGTGTGAGTAGCAGTTCATATGATAGAAGAGAGAGCACAAGAAAGACAAGTGAAACAGATGAGCAAGAGAGTGTGAAAGGAAGATGACAGCAAGAAAGACAATCAAGAGAACAAAAGAGTAAGTGGGAGGTCAAGAGAATCAGAATGAGAACAAGAGAGAGAGAGCATGTGTGCACATGCACGCAATAAACTGCAAGGCAGATGAGCAAAAGCAAAAGGCTGAACAAGAGTGAATGAGAGTGAGACTATGGTTCATCTGCAGGATGGATGGATGGATGGATGGATGGATGGATGGCTGCAGCATCTGATCCATGGGAGGAGTGGGAGCTTCCCAGGAAAGCAAGAAAGACGGGAAGCCTACATTCACCCTATGGATAAAGTTTTGACAGACCACTAAGCCCATGGATTTAGCTGTCTGTTAAAACTCATCTCTTTCCTCAGCCCATGTTAGGGAGAGCTGCATCTTTTTCCTACCAAATGATTTCCTCAATTTGTCTGGTGCTCTATCCACCATTTTCCCTACTGCTAAGGCTTGTAAATTGAAAATTGACACCTGGATCACCATGAAGGTCATTTTTTAACACTGATACACATCAAAAGCAGAAAGGGAAGAACTCCCCCATGGTGATTCTGTGTTGATCCTTGTACCAGCCACTCCCAGCTACTGTTTGTGTAACTTGGGGAGGGGGCAGCCTTCTCTGCCACCATTTTCCTATGCTCCATTCATCATTTTCCTTACTGTCAGGACCATACAAGTTGGACATTGCCCATGTACTCCCTTGCTGCACTTTGCAAACTGCATGGTGATCGACAGCTGGATTGCCACAAATAACACTCCTCAATGCTGCTTTGTTCCATGTGTTGGGAGCAGCATTAGAGAATAATAACTCTAATGGCAATCCGGTCAATTTTAGCGATCTCTCAAAAATAAAGAAAATGAAGCATTTCCAGGATAAAGGGGGGAAACACTATTTAAACAAACAAAATGTACTTTCTTGGATTCTTGGTAGAGATCGCCTGTCATTTTTTTCTTTCTTTTTACAGTTTTGAATTTGATGGCAGATAAGCATTCTGTTTATTCCAATGACTGGAATCAAAACTGTTGTTCTCTTACTCTTGCTGACTTGTCTTTCTCGCTCCAATATCAGATTACAGACACCAGAATTGCCGTGAAAGTTGTTTTCATGGAGAACGGATATAAAGAAAACAGGGCTGAGTGGCAATGGGGATGAGCCTCGTACTGAATTTAGAGACAGAATAATTTCAGTGGAAATGAACAGGAAAATTGGTGAAGGGAGGAGTGGTAAACAGCAGAGCAAAGAGTCAGAAGGCACAGTGGGAAGAAAAGGAATGGGAGGAATGAAGGTGCATGACAGGGAATACAATGGAGAATTTTTAAAAAAGAGAGAGTGCAGCGGAAACCCAGGAAGTGAGAACTGAGGGGAAGCATCCTAGACTATGCTGGATCCTTGCCAGGCCACTTGGAGCTCACACTTTGCACACAATCAACATTTATTAATCATATAGGTTCTTCTTTGTTCTCATGCTCACCAAAAACGACATAGTATATTGCAGAATATTAGTTGGCTACATCAGTATTAACTTACCGTGCTACAGAAGAAGGAATGCCACTATCTGGTTTTCTTACCTGAGATAAATCCTAAGAAGAAAAACACAGACTTACGATAGAATTGTTCTCCTCAACCAATGATCCTTTTATATGGTTTCATTTTAGTCTTACATTTAACAGGAGGAAACACTTTCAATATTATTAGCATTCAATAGCATGTAATGCAGTAGTTAAAATCAAGGTAGATATTATTATATTTTTATCCTGCTTTTTTTATATATAACTCAAGGCGGCAAACATTCCTAATACTCCTGCCTCGTATTTTCGCACAACAACAACCCTGTGAGGTGGGTTGGGCTGAGAGAGAATGACTGGCCCAAAGTCACCCAGATGGCTTTCATGCCTAAGGGAGGGCCTAGAACTCTCAGTGTCCTGGTTTCCAGGCCAGCATTTTAACCACTACACCAAATTGGCTCTCCTTATGCAGGAAACCTGAGAAGAATCATGCAAATTTTTAAAATATTTAATAGTAACTGGGGGATAGTGGTTTCATTTGAGTTAAGTTTATGGTTTGAGGGACTGGGTTAACTTTGTTGCATTATTAACCTCTTCTTTTTCTTCCCCCTCCCCTTTGTCTAATAGGGTAAAATATACAAATATTATTATTTAAACAGAAAGTCCTTAAAATTGTTTCATTATGGCTTTAACTGTACTGATAGATGCTGATAGATATGATGGGGAACTCCCCGAGCACATTCAGAAAACATTCAGATTCATCAGGCATCTGGTGTAGACAATGTTCAGCTAGTCCTACAGAAATTTATACTGGTAGCTGGTTTAAAACTCACCATAAATGTATCCTACCATAACAACAGTCAACTACAGTCCTCAACCTTCAGAGCACCAGTTCCAGCAAAAGAAAATGCCACTGTCTCTAAAACCTCACACAAAAAAAAGCAATATGAAATGTTCAAACTTTAAAACAGGTGGGCAACCTGAAATGTTAATGTCAGAAATCTCACTTTTGCAGCCTCAGAACTCCATCTACAATTGCTGAAAATTGTCACTATAATTCTTGTCCAGAAAACATACAAAAGCTGTAACAGAGAGTCAGTGAAATGTATTGGCTGTTCTACTAGAAGTAAGTAAGTTCGTTTTATTTATGGAATATCCATGGATATTCACTGGGTGATTTTGGGCCAGTCATGCTCTCAGCCCAATCTATCTCACATAAGTTGTTGTAGGGAATAATAAGAGGAGGGGGTGCTTTATGTGCTGCCTTAAGGTCCTGAAAGAAAGGCAGGGTATAAATCAAATAAATAAGCAAGCTCTACAGTAGACTTTTTTAAAAAGGTGAAGGTGATGTTGTGTCAAGCTCAGCTCCTAATGACTGTATCCATGCAGTTTTCTTGGGAGAGTTACAGAAATATTTGATACTGCCTTCTTTCATATTACATTTAAACCAGATTTGAAAAACAAAAGGAACTCCCAGAATTGCCATAGAGAACCTCCCCCAACCTGGAAATCTTGGCCAGGCCTGTATGTGACATAAGCCGGTTAGTTTTCATAACTTTCCTACTCTTTGCAGACTCCCAGTGTTAAGTAGAGCTGCTAGCTGCCAAATGTTTATCAGCCCTGGTTTAAAAATTCTATGCAGAGCAAAACCTAACCCACTTCCCATATGATCTGCCAAAGCAAACAAAAACAAGTTCAATCCTTTAAAACAGTTTTTACCAATATCAGAGTTGTTTCCAGTAGATGTGATCATACAATCATAGGGTTGGAAGGGACCTTGGAGGTCTTCTAGTCCAACCCCTAACCCATAATCCCTGGCTTAGGATCTGTCATGTATCTGTCATGAAATACATGATCTGTCATGTATTTCATAGAAATGGAAGGAGCCTTTTTGACTATTGAGTCCAGCTCCGTCCTCAGTACAGAAATTCAGTCTAAACGTCCCTAACAGATAGGGTCCAGCTTCTGCTTGAAAACATCTGGTAACAAGGAGCCTACCACATTCTGGATTATTGGTTCCACTGTCAAATTACTCTTACTATTAAGTTTTTCCTAACATTTACTTGAATATCACTTCCTGAAACTTACATCCATCATCTCCTTTCTTGCACTCTGTGAAAAAAGAGGTCTTGATCTTGACCTTTCAGATATCTGAAAGAGTGGTATCATTTTCCCACATCCCACCCTCAATCTTTCCTTCTTAAGGTTAACAATTCTACATTTCTTTGATCTCTCTTCATTGGTCTTAGTTTCCAGCTCCCTAATCATCCTTTGCACCCTTCTTTTCACCTGTTAGAATTTCCCTGAATTCTTCTTAAATTGTGGTGTCCAGAGACTTGCAAAATTAAGTAGAACTATTCTTAGCAGGTATCAGCACCTGGCTGATTTTCTGTGGATTTGGAAGCTAAGCAGAGTTGGGCTTGGATGGAAGGCCACCAGAGAATATTAAGATTGTGGGTTAACTGGGAAGTAAAATAAAAATTAAAAATCTTGGAAAACACCAGAGGAAAATCACTTCCATATGTTGTAAAGATATGCTGTCAGGAATTGAATATAATTCATAGGAGATTTTGCTTTATTTACAGGTAGTCCTTGCTTACCAATGGTAATTGGAACTGAGAACTCTGTCGCTAAGCAACAAGGTCATAAGGTGCAACGTCATGTGACCATGCCGACTTACAACAGCTTCCCCATTGACTTTGCTTGTCGGAAGCCAGCAGTGAAGGTCACTAATGGTGATCACGTGACTGTGAGACGCTGTGACATCATAAATGCAAGCCGGTTGTCAAGTGCCTGAATCGCGACCATGTGACTGTGGGGACGCTGCAACGGCTGCAAGTACAAGGACCCGTCGTAAGTCCCCCTCATTCAACACCATTGTAACTTCAAATGGTTGCTGAATGAGTAGACGTTAAGGGAGGACTACCTGTATTACTTCCTGTTATTTGTAAACAATAATTCTGTTCATGCAGTCTAAAATTGCATTTGCCTTTTATATAGTTAAAAAGGTAAAGGTTCTCCCCGCACATTTGTGTAGTCGTGTCCAACTCTAGGGGCCGGTGCTCATCTCCATTTGTTAGCCAAAGACCCAGCGTTGTCCGAAGACGCTTCCACAGTCATGTGGCCGCATGACACGCGCGGAACGCTGTTACCTACCCACCGAAGTGGTACCTATTCATCTACTTGCATTTGCATGCTTTCAAATTGCTAGGTTGGCAAGAGCTGGAGCTAGTGTGGGAGCTCACTCCGTCACGTGGGGCTAGGGATTCGAACCTCCGACTTTGCGATCTTCCGATCAATAAGCCTGGCGTCTTACCCGCTGAGCCACCACGCTCCTTTATATAGTTACTGTACATCATTCTGTTGACCCATACTTCATTTGTAAACTATTATTCCAAGACCTTTTTCACATATACTATTATCAAACCAAGTATCCTCTATCCTTCACCTGTGCATTTGATGTTTGTTTTCTAAATGGAAAATGTGCATTTCTCATTCAGTTATTTTTAACCCACTTTTCTAATCAAAATTGTTTTGACTTGAATTTCAGTCTTCTAATGTAGGGCTCGGCAACCTGTGGGCTGCAGCCCACTGGTGGGCCGCGGGCTGTTAGGAAGTGGGCCGCGGGCTGTTAGGAAGTGGGCTGCAGGGTGAGCCGGAGCAGCTGACTGGTGGGGGCCCGGAAGGGGAAACACCTCCACCTATCAGTGCCTGGCAAAGAAGGGCAGAGACAGGCCGAGGAGCACCCCCACCAATCAGCCTTCCCTCGTGGTGGGAGCGTGTGCGTGCGGCGAGGGTTTTCGCCTCCCTGCCGCTCAGTGAAGCGTTTCTTTCCTGGCACTTAGGGCATTTTCGGGGTCCCCAGAGCCTGCCCTTTTGAAGGGACACCCCAGCAGGGCATGGGGCGGACTTTTCCTCCCCCCCACTTTTGCTCCCCGCGGTTTTTTGCTCCCCCCACTTTTGCTCCCTGCCAGAGCTACCGGGTAGCTCCGGCGCGCCTCCGCTTCACCGCCACACAGCTGATCGGCGCAGAGATTTTCCACCCCGGGGTGCCCCCCCCACCATCACTTTTTGCAGTGATCTGAGGCTTTTTTGCCTTGCAACAGTGGCGCTCTGCCAAGAAAAGCTGCGGTTGCAAGGCAAAAAAGCCTCAGATCCCCGCAAAACATGATGGGGGGGCGCCCTGGTGTGGAAAATCTCCACGCCGATCAGCTGTGCAGCGGGGAAGCGGAGGCGCACCCAAGCTACCAGGTAGGGGCCCAAAAAAAGCGGGGAGCAAAAGTGGGGGGAGGAAAAGTCCACCCCGTGCCCCGCCGGGGTGCCCTTCGAAAGGGCAGGCTCTGGGGACCCGGAAAATGCCCTCAGTGCCAGGAAAAAAAGCTGCACAGAGCAGCAGGCCTGCAACCCCCCCCCCCCGTCCATCCGATTGGCTGCTGCCCGCAAACCCCTGCCCCCCATCCGTTCGATTGGCTGCCGCCCACAAACTCTGCCCCCTGGTCCTTGGAAAAAATTTTCCGACAGAAGTGGTCCCTGGTGTCAAAAAGGTTGCCAACCCTTGTTCTAATGTATTAGCTATCCCACCTAATTTTAGACTATTTGCAAATTTGGTAAGCATGACTTGCACTACTTCTAACTCATTAGTGAAATACTATACAGGCCAAGGACTGAACCTTGTGTCACTTAACTTGATACTTTTCTCCATGTAAGATTTTCACACCAGTTATATTTTTATGTGGCTGAAGGGCATGACAGCTTGCTCAACTGATTCTCAAGGATTATTCTGTCAACTGCTTTGTTGAAATCAAAGTATGTTACTGTATGTCTATGGTAGATTATTATAGAAGTTTACCTGATCAAAAAAATAAAACAAGGATTGACTGGCAAGACTTATTTTTTTAAAAAAATCCATACTGATTTTAGTGATTCCACATTGCTTTTAGTGTGTACACTTCAGGATTTGTTCTACAATCTTCCTAGGGATCAATGACAAACTGATATAGGATGAACATAGCTAAAAATTGTATCTTTATTATATTCCAGAAAATATTTTAGATCAACAAATAGAAGTGAAAATGGAAGTGATGAAGGAAGACTCAGAAAAAGAATTTAGAAATGAAATACAGACTGTCAAAGAAATTACAAATATTCTTCCAGGGGATCTTAAAGAGACACAAGGCCAGGTTAAGAAATTGGAGATTAAATCAGATTCTATTACTATGGAATATAATTTAGATGCTATTGTATTACCAGAAATGAGAGAAGAAGAATGTATTTTGAGTTTGATAGGAGCTCTGGAAAAATTAGATGAGAATATGAGAAAATATATAGTTGATACTTTAGTTCAACATTTAGAGACAGAAGAAGAAGACATGGACTCTGAGATAGATAAAATTTTTAGAGTTGAATCACGTTACGTTAGAGATAAGAAACTGTCAAGATATTTTGTGAGAAAAGTTATAAAAGAACAAAATCTGAAGAAATATTATAGCGAGAGATCAAAAATAGTAGGGTTGGGTATAACTTAAAAGAATTAAATCAGATTTTTTTTTTCTTTCTTTTTGTTTGGAATCTGGGTTGTATAAATAGAAAAATCCTTTTCTTTTTATTTCTATATGCATAGTATAATAGTATAGTTGGGTATATCTATATATGTATAGTTTTGGGAAAATTAAAGTGTACTAACAATACAGGAATGGATGTTGAAACTACTAGAAATGGCAGAAAATGACAAATTGATTTGCCTACTAAAAGAAAATTTTAATTATTATTCTTTAATGAGTGGAAATCTTTGATGGACTATTTGCAAAAAGCAGGAGGAGTAAAGCTAAATATGGAGTTTTTGTTGATTAGATTATAGATAAATAGTACATAATAGACAAGGAAAAATATATGAATGTTATATGAATAGCCAGCATGTTAAAACAAACTATCTATTTTATTCTTATGACCATAGACGGATCGGAGGTCATCTAATTTCTGTGTATGTCTTTTTCTTTATTCTTTTTTTCTTTTTCTTTACTGCACTTTTCTTTTTCTTTTCTTTTAATTTGTATTTCTTTTTCCGTTTCATCTTTATCTTTTAGCTTTGTATACCTAAAAACCTAATAAAACTTAATAAAAAAAAAATTATATTCCAGAAAATAGAAGTTGACAATTTTTGGGAGAGAGGGAATTATAGTTCAGACATACTTAGTCAGATCTCTTTCAGCACCAGCCTCTTTGAAAAGAAGATTTAGATCTCTTACAGGTGGTCCTTGTTTAATGACCACTCGATCAGCAACTGTTCAAATTTGATAGCGCTGAATGAGTGGTACTTACAACCAGTCCTTGAAGCTCTGGCCGTAGCAGTGTCCCACAGTCATGTGATCGCCATTTGCAACCTTCTTTGCTGGCTTCCTACAAGCAAAGTCAATGAGGAAGCTGGCAGGAGGTCACAAATGGCAACCACGTGACGTCCTCGCTTAATGGCATGGGATTCACTTAACGACAGCAACCAAGAAGTAATGGAATAGCTGTCACTAAGCAACATGGTCATGTGACATCATGCTTCACGATTGCATTGCTTAGCGACAGAAATTCCAGTCCTAATTACCATTGTTAACTGAGGACTATCTGTAACTTAGCCCTCATAGTGTTTGTTTACATTCTCTGCATTCCAGCTCTCCCATTCAGATCAGTCCACTAAATTATGCTGGAATTTTCCAGCCACTAACTGAGCTCTGACAACACCTCTCTCCTCATCCTAATCTATCTCCCTTTTGACTATCAATTAAGGTATTGGAATCACCTCCTGCTCCTATCGTCCATCTATACAGGGAATGGTGATGGACCTATTCCCCCAATTCAAAACTCCAGTCCCAATCATGGAAAGACCAATGGAAACAGGAATTAGAATAATATCAGTGGCGTCAGTTCTCTCATCCTTCACCATTAGAATGGGAATGGGAATCTACTGAGTGACCATGGAGTCAGCCCCTTCACTTCCTGATCAACTGCTCTCCCCACTGCTACAAATCACTTTCTCCCAGAGTCAGAATTGCTGGCAGTCGGAGTGGAGTTTTGATGTGACCAGATAAGTGGCTTAGGCTTGTGATATTGCAAGTGGAAATGAGAGAGATGAGAAATGAGAGCCAGTTTGGTCTAGTGGTTAAGGTGCTGGGCTAGAAACCAGGAGTCTGTGAGTTCTAGTCCTGCCTTAGGCATGAAAGCCGGCTGGGTGACCTTGGGCCAGTCACTCTCTCTCAGCCCAACTCGCCTCACAGGGTTGCTGTTGTGGGGAAAATAGGAGGAGGAAAGAGTATTAGGTATGTTTGCTGCCTTGAGTTATTTATAAAAATAATAAAGGCGGGATAATGAATGAATGAATTGAATTGAATTGAATTGAATTGAATTGAATTGAATTGAATTGAATTGAATTGAATTGAATTGAATTGAATTGAATTGAATGAAATGATGGAGGAAGCAGAACATAGGGACATTAGTTGCAGCTTTCCAGGAATTGAAAACTTTTCAATGAACTCTATTCCTGACAATTGTGCACCAAGAGTATAGAATGTTCTCCAAGTTCCTTCCTACCATCCACTGAGATGCAAGTAGTGATATAGCAAGGGGCAAGTATACCTATAGCTATAAGCATAGAAAATTGGATGAATCTTCACGGTGGCAGGAAACTGCAAGTTAAAGGCAACCGGACTGAACTAAGCCGTAACAGGTAATTTTTGGCTATATGGAGGGGTAATACTTGGTGAACAACCAAATGAGAGAATTTGATTCTATGATTGGCTTGGAAGCTAATCTTACCCCCTGTCCTGGGCAGGAATCCTCATGCCATCCCAGACAAGTGGAGCTGCACAATTTCAGGCATTCTGCCTGAAGGAAGTCTCAGTGTTCTACAGAAGGCTTTTCACCCAGCATTCCAGGAACAGGAAGGAGAGAAGGTCAGACTGCCATGAGACAAGGAATCCAATGACTCCCCAAAGAAGAAAAGGTGTGTGACTTGCTACCCAGAGGCAATCTGCAGACAAGATGTGTTTGCAGTTTGCAGACCAAATATTTACTTATTTATTTATTTTCTATCCTGCCTTTATTATTTTATCATCCAGCCGGCTTTCATGCCTAAGGCGGGACTAGAACCCATTGTCTCCTGGTTTCTAGCCTGTTGCCTTAACCACCAGACCAATATTTATTTATTTATTTCTTGAATTTATAACACCACCCCATCTCCCCCAAAAGGGACTCTGGGTGGTTTACAACAAATCAAACAATTACAATAACATAAAATACAATTATCATAAATATAATTAATAAAGATAAATATAAAATCCAAGAGGCTACAAACTTGTGTTTAAAAGGGCTCTATGGCACCAGCCATCCCCAAGAGGAACTGTTAACACCCCCCCCTTCCCAGGCGAGGCAGCAGAACCAGGTCTTAAATTCTTCCTGAAGGCCGGGAGCGATGGGGCCTGCCTCACTTCCAGGGGTAGAATGTTCCAAAGGGCGGGCGCCACCGCAGAGAAGGCCCACCTTCTAGACCCCGCCAGGTAAAATTCCCTTACCAACGGGGTCCGCAGCATGCCCTCTCTGCATGACCGAGTGGGACGGTTCGATATTATGGGAATATATATATATCAAGGGAAGTATGTTATCTCCAAGGTGTGAAGATCCAAGACATGATGGAAAATTTGACCCAACTAATCAAACCTTCTGGTCATTATTCCTTTCTTCTGTTTTATGTTAGAACAAATGACACTGCCAGAAAGAGCCTGGAAAGAATATTGAGGAACTGTGAGGAGCTAGGCAGAAAGGCAAGAGTTCAGAGCACAGGTGGTGCTTTCATCCATACTTCTGACTGATGGTCATGGCCCGAGGAACTTTCTGGAGATGAACTGCTAGCTCAAGGGATGGTGTTATCAAAAAAGCTTTGGATTTCTGGATCATGGCTTTTACTACCTCTACCAGGGGTTCTGGTGAGAGATGGGCTGCACCTCACAAAGACTGGGAAGGCTGTCTTTATAAGACATCTTGCTAAGGTCATTTGGAAGGCTTTAAATCTGGAGGGGAAGTGAGAACATTCCTTAAAACCACATCCAAAACATAAGACCAAAAGCAGTAAACATTACAACAAGGAAGGAAGGGGTACTCAAAAATACATCAGGAGATTCAGCAGGTTCAGGTGCCTGTATGCCAATGTGCAGAGTATGGGGAATAAATAGGCAACTTTCTCAACCCAGAACATTGAACCGCCCCACCCGATCATGCAGAGTGGGCATGCTACGGACCCCATCGACAAAAGAATTCCATCTAGCGGGGTCCAGGAGGCAGGCCTTCTCTGCAGTAGCGCCCACCCTTTGGAATATCTTGCCCCCGGAACTGAGGCGGTTTTCCTCGCTCCCGACCTTCCGGAAAGACTTGAAGACCTGGTTCTGCCGCCTTGCGTGGGATGGGAATGCTACTAGTTCCTCCTGGGGGTGGCTGGTGCCATGAAGCCCGGCCTATTAGTAACATCTAGTCCACTTGGATTTTATATTTATTTTATTGATGTTCTAATTTTATATTTATGTTTTTAATTTGTTTTATTGTGAACCGCCCAGAGTCCCCCAGTTGGGGGAGATGGGCGGTAATACAAATTTAAATAATAAATAAATAAAACTTGAAGCCCTAGAATGGGAGGGCAAAAATGATATAGTAGGAATTACTGAAACATGGTGGGATGGAACTCATGAGTACTGGAAGGATACAATTTGTTCAAAAGAAATATAACCAACAAAAGGAGAAGTGGAATTGCATCATATGTAAAGAATGACTAGACCTGTATGGAAATTCATGACCCCAAGGATGAAAACCCTGTGAAGGTGTCTGGGTGAATATTAAGGGGAAAAGAAACAAAGATTATATTGTTGGGCATGTGTACTACAGGCCACACAACCAAGAAGATATATATGAAATCTCCCCTTTGGATACTGCAGAACCTGATGAAGAAATTGAAAGAATTGGGTAATTGGGACTTAAAGTAAATAAACAAAAAACAAAGATGCTGACTAAAAATATGACTTCGTCTAATCAAGAATTGTTGATGGGTAAGACTGGTTTCAAGATTGAAAAAGAGGTTAGATATTTGGGGGTGATTTTATCAACCAGGAATAGTATGTTGTTCCAGAATAATTATGTTAAAATTTGGAATGATGTGAAAAATCTGTTAAGATGGGAAAAACCACAACTCTCTCTTTTGGGGAGAATATCTGTGATTAAGATGAATACCAGTTGAAGAGAATATTTGTAGCTCAGGGTTGAACTGTGGAGTCCCTGGTGCTCTCTGAGCCTTGTTGTTTTCTTGCGGACGTTTCATTGCCAGACTAGGCAACATCTTCAGTGCGAGAAGGGAGTGGGACTTGCTCTCTGTTCTCTCTCTGGACAAGCCATGATATATAAACAGAGAGCAAGCCCCAC
The DNA here is from genome assembly GCA_023362775.1 of Charina bottae. NCBI lineage: Eukaryota > Metazoa > Chordata > Lepidosauria > Squamata > Charinaidae > Charina > Charina bottae. The sequence goes on along the minus strand of JALMGJ010000028.1, from coordinate 1,597,219 downwards.
TCCCTTTTCACACTGAAGATGTTGCCTAGTCTGGCAATGAAACTTCTGCAAGAAAACAACAAGGCTCAGAGAGCACCAAGGACTCCACAATTAAGATGAACGTTTTGCCTAGGATGTTGTTTCTCTTTCAGACTATACCAATTTTGACAACAGATTTACCATTCAAACAATGGCAGAGGGATATCTTTAAATTCATTTGGCCATCTCTAAGTTCATTCTCACCACCCAGAGTCTACCATGGTAGAGATGGGCGGGGATAAATCCAAATAATAAATAAATAAATAAAATTTGGCAAGGCAAGAAACCAAGAATTAAATATAAATTGTTAGAAGATGCCAAAGAACGAGGAGGTTTGGATTTACCTGATTTAAAATTGTATTTTGATGCCTGTTGTTTGCTTTGGATGAAGGAATGGATAACTTTGAAGAACAGGAAGTTATTGCAACTTGAAGGACATGAATTGAGATTTGGGTGGCATGCCTACTTGTGGTATGTTAAAGTTTTTTTATTTATTTTTTATTTTCAAGATATAATTAAGATACAAAAAAGAGTATAGAGTAGACAGAAAACAGAACTAAAGAAAAAAGAACAAACTATAAAAAGTGTTGATAGAAAGAAAAGAAATGGAAAGCAACTTCTGACTTTCTCCGATACAGATAAAAGTAAATTTACAAATCTAATCTCTTACAATTAATTAATCCATCATAACATTATTTCTATTACAACAAACCATTTAATCTCTAAAACCCAAAATCAAAACCTCATTTTTTTCTATTACAAGCAAGTACTCTAAAAGTGGTTGCCAAGTTAATATAAATGCAGAAATAGAATGCTCTCTTATTAAAGCTGTTAATTTAGCCATCTGAGCCAAGTTCATTAATTTAACAATCCAATCTTCAACCATAGGTATTTGTGGATCTTTCCATTGTTGTGCATATAACAATCTTGCAGCCGTAATCATATATAACAGCAAAACTCCATATTGTTTCTCTAATTCCTTTTCCAACAATCCCAAAAGAAAAAGTTCTGGTTTTCTTTGTATAGTTACTTTAAGAATCTTTTGGATAATAATACATATTTGATCCCAGCACTTTTTAGCCTTCTCACAAGTCCACCAAAGATGGTAAAAGGTTCCTTCACCCTGTAGACATTTCCAACAGACATTAGTTACACCATTATACATTTTAGATAGCTTTACTGGTGTCCCAAACAATCTTCAAATCTGTTTCTTTGTCTAAATTAATTTCAAAAAAGTCTTTTAGTATCTTCTTACAGTCATTCACTACCTCATCTTTTTGTAAAATGGATTCATTCAGTCTCCATCTAAATGTTCTGCAAATTCATTTTATTGACATCTTAACATGATTATGATCAGAGAAAGTCCTTGGTAAAATATCCACCTTAGACATTTTATTCACCAAATCCTTCGAGACCCATATCATGTCAATTCTAGAAAAGGATTTGTGTCTCTCTGAGTAAAATGTACATTCTTTTGCCAAGCCATTTTTATATCTCCATGAATCCACCAATGACAAATTATCGATCAAGTAAAAAAAAGATTTTGGTAATCTACCTTGTTTTGTTTTAATTTGTTTCTCAGATGTTCTGTCAATTAATGGGGACGTAACTCCATTCCAATCACCCATTAAACACCAACTTTGATATGAAAAAGCCGACAAATCACTCAGAAGTTGCGTAAAGAATTTACTCTTATCTTCATTTGGTGCATAAAGTCCCACAATAATTGTTTTTATTCCATAAAGTTCAATTTCAACTGCTACATATCTACCATGCTCATCAGTTAGTAACAAACGTGGTTTCAAATATGATTTAATATACCTACAAGCTAGGCTTCAGCAGTATGTGAACCGAGAACTACCAGAAGTGCAAGCTGGGTTTCGAAGAGGCAGAGGAACTAGAGATCAGATTGCCAACATTCGCTGGATCATGGAAAAAGCAAGAGAATTCCAGAAAAACATCTACTTCTGCTTCATTGACTACGCTAAAGCCTTTGATTGTGTGGATCACAACAAACTGTGGCAAAGTCTTAAAGAGATGGGAGTACCAGACCACCCTACCTGTCTCCTGAGAAACCTGTATGTGGGTCAAGAAGCAACAGTTAGAACCGGACATGGAACAACCGACTGGTTCAAAATTGGGAAAGGAGTATGACAAGGCTGTATATTATCACCCTGCTTATTTAACTTATATGCAGAGTACATCATGAGAAATGCCAGGCTGGATGAATCACAAGCCGGAGTTAAGATTGTCGGGAGAAATATCAACAACCTCAGATATGCAGAAGACTGAATGGCAGAAAGTGAAGAGGAACTAAAGAGCCTCTTGATGAGGGTGAAAGGAGAGAGTGCAAAAGCTGGCTTGAAACTCAACATTAAAAAAACCCAGATCATGGCATCTGGTCCCATCACTTCCTGGCAAATAGAAGGGGAAGAAATGGAAGCAGTGACAGATTTTATTTTCTTGGGCTCCAAGATCACCGCAGACGGTGACTGCAGCCATGAAATTAAAAGACACTTGCTCCTTGGGAGGAAAGCTATGGCAAACCTAGACAGCATATTAAAAAGCAGAGACATCACCTTGCCGACAAAGGTCTGTATAGTTAAAGCTATGGTTTTTCCAGTAGTAATGTATGGCTGTGAGAGTTGGACCATAAGGAAGGCTGAGCGCCGAAGAATTGATGCTTTCGAACTGTGGTGCTGGAGAAGACTCTTGAGAGTCACTTGGACTGCAAGGAGGTCAAACCAGTCAATCCTAAAGGAAATCAACCCTGACTGCTCATTGGAAGGACAGATGCTGAAGCTGAAGCTCAAATACTTTGGCCACCTAATGCGAAGAGAGGACTCACTGGAAAAGACCCTGATGCTGGGAAAGACTGAAGGCAAAAGGAGAAGGGGACGGCAGAGGATGAGATGGTTAGATAGCATCACCGATGTAATGAACATGAATTTGAGTAAACTCCGAGAGACAGTGGAGGACAGGAAGGCCTGGCATGCTATGGTCCATGAGGTCACGAAGAGTCGGACACGACTAAACGACTCAACAACAACAACAATAACAAGTCCATTAATCTTCTTTGTATTTGCTGAAATAAAGTCTTGACGTAGATTCTTGTTTATTAGATATTTTATGTCTTTTTTCTTTACATGTGTTTCTTGTAAACATATCACATCACATTTCAATTGATTCAAATAATGAAAAACTTTTTTTCTTTTTTGAGGAGCATTTGCCCCATTTATATTCCACGTAAGACAATTTAAAGCCATCTTTATAATTCCAACTCACCACAGTCTTTAGATGCAGCAGCAGTTTCTTCTTCTTGAAATGTAGGTCCTCTATGTTGTGATTCAGGCATTTGTTGATCCAACTTAGCTCTATATTTTGTCAGAAATTCCTTAGCCTTGAGGGTTGAAGTTAATCTAATCCTTTGTTGTTGAAAGGTAAAACTCACCCCTTCCAATTTCTCCCAACAAAAAGGAATCTTATTTTTTTTTCAATACAGTATATATATAGTCAAGAAAGTATATTCTTTTCTCTTTCCCAGTATTCTCACAGGAATTTCTTTCAACACATTTGTTGAAATTTGTTGAATTGTAAATCCACATTTACAGTATTAAGTTTAGTGTCAAAATGAGCTTGGAGAAACAAATCCTTTGTTTTTCTCCTAGCAAACTGAACCAATACATCCCTGGATTTATGATTAATATCTGCATATCTTGAATTAATTCGAAAGACTTTTTCCATCTCCTCAAATTTTACCTTCTTCCCAGTCAATTAAAGCTGCCAAGCCCTGTGTAATTTTATCTGTAAGGTTTTCCTCTCTTTCTTCAGGGATCCCCCTAAGCCTTAAACAAAATTCTTTATCTCTCAATTCCAGTAATGCCATTCTGTCCAAATCGTTTTCTCTTCCTCTCTCTAATGCATCAGCTCTATTGTCAACCTTTTAAATTCCTCCCTCAAATTTAGTTTCCATTTTTTCCAGTTTCTGATCAAACCTTTTCTCAGATTCAGCAAATCTTTTATCCTCTTGTTCTTTCATATCTTGAAAAGACTGAGCAGTAGATTGTGTGGTTTTGTTAGGTGATGGTTAACTATGCGGGGTTCCAGGCAATGAAGTAATCCAAACAACGTGTTGTAAGGCTAACAATATCTTTATTGATAGCATAAGGCAATAATGGATGTATAGTGCATTATTGCAAAAAGGTAAAATCAAAGCATAAGCAGAGTTCCATCACCAGAAGTGAGGAAAAAAAAAACATCATGGTCTGTGCAAAGACCAGGCATGGTTACAGTTCAGATACAAGTACATGCAGATAGCAGTCTACATAAAGAACAGAAGACATATATGTGTAGAACATAAGTATAAAGGACTACCCATGGTTCATAGCTCACATGTGATTGGTTTAAACATGAGCATCTCTTTTAGTATAGCATTTCTGGTAGTAATTGTACTTACTATAAAGCGTCACACGATGGCAGTGTTGTGTATTGGCCTTTTTTTTTGTTTTGAGAACGATTCTGATTACGGGTTTATTTTGTCTAGCTAGAGATATCTCAGCACCTGCCATCTACGTCTCAGATGTTTTGAGAACTAAACTTACAATGCGGAAAACAATGTAGATTGTTTTCACTTGTATTTTTCCACTCTCTGGCCAGACACAGTGGAAGAAAATGCCATGCGTTTAATTCTGCATAGAATGCTTTAACCAAATAACCTTAACACCCCTTCCGCATGGATTTTTTTTTGAAACACTGTGGGGGAAAACTGTTATTTCAAAAGCACACAGAGACACAAATGATTTTATTTCAGACACATTTGCTCCAATCCCAATCTGGTTACCATGGTTGTATGTTTTGTTGGAGAAAGTGCTTTCGTGAGAACGTCTGCGATATTTAGTTCAGATGGACAATACTCTAATTGTATAAATTTTTCCTGAATTGCATGCCTCACATTTTGGTATTTTACATGGATGTATTTCGTGCGATTATTGACATTTTCCGAAGCAGCTAGAGATAGACAGGATTGGGAATCTTCATACATTGTTATTGGTGTATTTATATTTACAGATAAATCTGTAAACAATTGTTTTAACCAATACGTTTCATTGATTGCCTCACTGAGGGCCGAGAATTCGGCTTCGCAGGTAGAAACGGCAATTAATGTTTGTTTTCTTGCTCTCCAGGCAATGGGTGTATTTGCAAACAAACAAACAAAACCACTCACAGACTTTCTGTCTCTCTCTTCTGCAAAAGAGCTGTCAGCATAAATCACAGGCATTTCAGCCTTGGTGGCTGATATTTTGAGACAAAGATCAGCTGTGCCTTTAAGATAGCGTAGGACCCTCTTTAAACCTGTCCAATCCCGCATGGATGGTTTGGCAACCTTACGACTAAGCACTCCAACTGAGTAAGCTAAGTCAGGGCGTGTCCATTGTGTTAAGTGTAGCAAACTTCCTACAGCTGAGTGATACAATGCAGGTTGAGGACAAGGTTCCTCACATGCATCACCCTTTAGGAAATCAAGAGTCATTGGTGTTTTGGTTGGTTTTGCATTTGACATTTCAAGTTGACTCAACAATTGGTCAATTTTTCTTTTCTGACTCAGATAGAACTCACCACTCTGAGCTCTAGTGACCTCAACACCTAGATAGTATTTCAGCTCACCTAGGTCTTTCAATTGAAAGTACTGTCTCAATTGTGTTGCAAACTCTTGTACAAGGTGCAAAGAACCAGTTGCTAGGCAAAAATCATCAACATACGTTAGCAACACTGTGTAATCACTTCCAGAACCTCTTACATACACACAAGGATCAGCAACAGACTTCTTAAACTTTAGCTCTAACAAAGCCTTATCTAAACATTGATGCCAACAACGTCCGGCCTGCTTCAGTCCGTACAGCGCCTTGCGCAGTCTGTACACCTTCTGAGAATTGTCACAAGCATAGCCAGGAGCCTGCTTCATGTACACAGTTTCAGGGAGCTCTGCATTCAAATATGCTGTGTCAACATCAAAATAATGGACAACAAGTCCACGCTGTGCAGCCAGAGAAAGTACCATACGTAAAGACTCTGGTCTAGCTGTGGGTGCATATGTGAGATCATAGTTCAAAAACCTCTCCTGTGCAAATCCCTGAGCAACAAGCCTGGCTTTGTACTGCACTGTATTATCAGGAAGAAGCTTCTTTCTGAAAACCCATCTGGAACCAACAGCTTTCTGGGATGGGGGCAAATCAGTGACCTCAAACACCTTTTGACTCACTAATGCCTCAAACTCCTTATCCATCGCTGTGTTCCACTTCTCTTGCTCTTCAACAGGCAGATGCAACATCTCCTGGAAAGACTGAGGTTCACAGGTAATCTGACACACTCTCACCTGCTGAATCACAAATCTGTCAGGCTTCACACCCTTTGTGGAGCGTGCAGACCTACGAGGAATTACCACTGCCTCTTCCTCATCACTGTCCTCTGCCTTTTCACTACCTGAATCCCCCTTCAGATCCTGAACCTGCTCAGGTGAAATTTCCTCTTCCTTCACCTGAGGGGATCCTCTCACCACACTAGGAGACTGGGAACCAGAAGGCAGCTGAACTGGTTGTTGTCCAGCCACAGGAGCATGGACAGTTGGCTGTACACTAGATTGCAACAATACTTCTGAACTAGCATTCAACCTATCCCAACCAGTAGGGTGCTCAAAATTAGCACTTCTAGAGATTACTACACGACCATAGCCTGCAGAAAAACGGTAACCCTTAGATCTAGATGAATAACCAACAAACCTTAAGCGTTGTGCTTTTGGCTGGTTCTTCCTTCGCTGAGACTTAGGAATATGCACATATGCAAATGTTCCAAAAACACGCAGATGCTTCAGCGAAGGGCGCTTGCCAAACAAAAGGAAATAAGGAACTTCATTTACAGCTGAATTCCACACCCTGTTAGTCAGATACACTGCAGTCATGGTAGCCTCACCCCAAAAACGGGCTGGCACCTGGGCATCTAACATCAGGCTATTTCTAATGGTATTAACAACACCAATCTTCCTTTCAGCTATTCCATTCTCAGCAGGAACACCAACATTGGCAAGTCTATGGGAGATTCCTTTTCTACGAAGCCAATTCTGAAACTCATGGCCTAGAAACTCTCCTCCACAATCCGATTGAAATTGACCTACTTGATAGCCATAATTTCTTTCCACCATTGCAACAAACTCCTTAAAGCGAGCAAAAGCCTCCGCTTTAGATTTGAGCAAATAACAAAACGTATAGCGAGTATGGTCATCCACCAAAAGGAACATGAAACGCGCCCCCCCCTCACTAGGAGCATTGGGGCCGGCTAAGTCTCCATGAACCAACTGAAAAGGCCTAGTTGACACTCTGTCACTTTTTCTAGCAATAGGAGCAGCCTTAATTTTCGATTGTTTGCACACAGTACAATCAAGAAAGTTATCACACTTTTTGGATCCTAACTCAGGATACACCTTGGCCAGTTGGGACAAACTTCCCCACCCGGGATGTCCCAAAACTCTGTGATAATAGTGAATGCATTTGTTATGTGGGGGAACATTGGAAATACAATTTCCTGACACAATCCCCTGCTTAGGAAGCATTTCATACAATTGATTCACTAACTTCCCCCTAGCACATTCTATCCCATCTTTTTCAATAGAACATCCAGTACCCTTGAACACAACAGTATAACCAGACTTTACCAGGGCTGGAACGCTAAGGAGGGAAAAGTCAAGTGTAGGTACACACAACACATTTTGCATATTTATCCCCAAACAAGGAATGTATACTTCACCCTGAAAGGACACATCAGCCATAGATCCATCAGCCAGAGCAACCTGTTGGACGTTAGGCTTGCTTTTTGATAACAACAACTGTTCATTGTTGACAATGATTTGACTACAGGCTGAGTCCAAAAGCCAAGTCTCTGGGGAACGTCTACTCACAGCCGTGAGCAAAGCAGACACCTGGGTACGTTGTCTAGGCGCTTGTTTCCCCTTCTTTCGTACGAACCTCTTTCCACTGGCTCCACCGGCTGGGCGAGGTGGCTGGGGACAGTCTCTCATGAAGTGTTGGGTCGAGTTGCACCGGAAACATCTCCTCACAGCACACGCAGCCTCTGTTCCAACTGGAAAACGCTGAGCTGAAGCCTCAGGAACAGCAACAGATGACTTACTCTGCATCCTCTCCAAATCACGAGCTTGCTGGATTTCTTGCAGGCGATTTGTAAGATAATCCACAGTTAGGTCTTGGGGCCTCAACGTCTGAGTTGCCTCGATGAGCATGTCAAAGCTCTTGTCCAAGCTTGACAGGATGATACAAGCTCTCTGGGTATCAGGGATCACAACATCCCGGTCCTCAAGTTCAAGAAACAAAGTCTTGACTTTATGGAGGTGGGTCATCACGTTTCCACCGGGCTGCAGCTTCAAGTTGTAAAGCTGACGTGATATACCAACAATGGCAGCAGAGGTTTGCTTGGAATAAAGGGCTTTAAGAGCTTCCCAACAGGCATGTGCGGTCTCCAAATTACTGATATGCAGTAGCTGTGATGATTCTAGTCCCAGAATCAAGTTGCCATAAGCACGATCCAAACACAACTGCACTTCTTCAGTAATAGCACCGGTTGGAGGTGCGTCTTTCACATACTTCCACAAACCTTCTTTTAGGAAGAAAGACTTGATCTTCACACACCAGGTCCGATAGTTTGTGCCATTCAAACGCTCAAAGGGCAGACTGGTTAGCCCTGCAGCAGCAGCCATGCTGACCACTCAAAGAAAAACACGTGTACTTCAAAATGCAGCCTTAAAAACAAACCCCGTTGTTACAGCTAGATCCAGCGCAGCAAAGAAAAACACAAAATTCTCTCTGGGCCCATAACCTGTTAGGTGATGGTTAACTATGCGGGGTTCCAGGCAATGAAGTAATCCAAACAACGTGTTGTAAGGCTAACAATATCTTTATTGATAGCATAAGGCAATAATGGATGTATAGTGCATTATTGCAAAAAGGTAAAATCAAAGCATAAGCAGAGTTCCATCACCAGAAGTGAGGAAAAAAAAACCATCATGGTCTGTGCAAAGACCAGGCATGGTTACAGTTCAGATACAAGTACATGCAGATAGCAGTCTACATAAAGAACAGAAGACATATATGTGTAGAACATAAGTATAAAGGACTACCCATGGTTCATAGCTCACATGTGATTGGTTTAAACATGAGCATCTCTTTTAGTATAGCATTTCTGGTAGTAATTGTACTTACTATAAAGCGTCACACGATGGCAGTGTTGTGTATTGGCCTTTTTTTTTGTTTTGAGAACGATTCTGATTACGGGTTTATTTTGTCTAGCTAGAGATATCTCAGCACCTGCCATCTACGTCTCAGATGTTTTGAGAACTAAACTTACAATGCGGAAAACAATGTAGATTGTTTTCACTTGTATTTTTCCACTCTCTGGCCAGACACAGTGGAAGAAAATGCCATGCGTTTAATTCTGCATAGAATGCTTTAACCAAATAACCTTAACAGGTTTTTCATGTGAACTCTTCAAATAGCATTTTCATATAGTCCAATTCAGCAGGTCCCCCAGACCCATGTCTTGTTTGCTTCCTAGTAGTCATAATTCCTCCTTCTTTAAAAAACAAAACAAAAAAAATATATAAAAATTATATGATTTCAATCTTTCAATATTTAAAAGTCCCAATATTTTAAACTTTAATATTACAACCCCATCTAGTGTACAAATATTGTAATTACAGGGAGAAAAAATCTATACTTATAAGGTAAAGGTTCCCCCCGCATATTTGTGCAGTTGTGTCTGACTCTAGGGGCCGGTGCTCATCTCCGTTTGTTAGCCGAAGAGCCAGCGTTGTCCAAAGACGCTTCCACGGTCATGTGGCTGGCATGACGCGCGTGGAACGCTGTTACCTACTCACCGAAGTGGTACCTATTCATCTACTTGCATTTGCATGCTTTCGAATTGCTAGGTTGGCAAGAGCTGGGGCAAGTGCGGAAGCTGACTCCACATGCAGGGCTAGGGATTCGAACCTCCGAACTTGCGATCTTCCGATCGACAAGCCTGGCGTCTTACCCGCTGAGCCACCACGCCCCCCTATACTTATAAATAGTAAAAATTATCCAATCACAAGCCTTGAGCTGAAACTTGAGCTTCTTAGTGTCAATATTTAAAACACAGGGTTTCCAACATCAATATTTTGGAACAGTATCCAATCACAGCTTAAAGAACTAGCCACAACAAAACTTTATCATACAGTCTAAAAATAGGTTCAGTCTCAAATCCAACAAAATCTCTTAATTAAGTAAAAAACTTTTCCATAACAATAAAAATAATAAAAATCATAGAGAGTAATTTTATCTCCTTAAAAAAAAAAAAAAAGTTCTCAATACACCTTTTAGATTACCAATCGAAGAGAATATTTGTAGCTCAGGGTTGAACTGGGGAGTCTTTGGTGCTCTCTGAGCCTTGTTGTTTTCATGCTCTCTGTTTATATACCCTGGCTTGTCCTGCCTGTGTTGGTGGGGGTCTTGTACTCTCCTTGGTAGTTCCTTGATTGGGCTGTTGTGTGCTGTTTGGGTGATTGACTGAGTTAATAGTTCCTTGATTAAGGTCTATTGTGTTGTTTGATTGCTCCTCTGCTGCTAATCTTGCTGTTAATCTATGCATATCTTGTTGTTGATTGCTGGCCCAGGGGTGTTCTGGTCTTCTGGCTATTCTATTGTCTCTTATGAATGGTATGTAAATGTTGTTAACCTCTATGTGTCTGTTGATGGCTGCTTTGTCTGAGTGCCAAGCTTCTAGGAATTCTCTAGCATTTTTGGATTTGGCCTGGTCTAATATGCTCACAGTTTCCCAGTTGAAAGTATGGTTAAGTCTGTCCATGTGTTGTGAGATTAAGCAGTTTTCGTCATGTCTTCTGACTGCTAGTTGGTGTTCGTGGATGCGTTCTGCTAGTCTTCTGCCAGTCTGTCCTACATAGTGGCTGTTACAGTCCTTACACTGCATGTTGTAGATAACTCCTGTTTTTTCTTCTTGGGCTACTGGGTCTTTTGGTTTACTTACAATGTTCTGAAGGGTTTTGGTTGGTTTGTGTGCTACAGTGATGCCGTGTGGATGTAACAGTCTATTAGTAGTTTCTGAGATGTTTCTGATGTATGGCAGTGTAATCCTTTTCATAGCTTCTGTTGGTTTTGCTGTGGTGGGTTGAGTGGTCAGGCACTTTTTGATAAAGTTGTGTGGATATCCATTTTGCTGGAAGATGCTATATAAGTGGAAAGGAAAGAAAAAAAAAAACAGAAAAAGGAAACAGACCAAAATAATGATAAATCCACCAAGAGAAGAAAGTATTTCTGTATCGGAAATAGCCTCTTAAAATCCAATAGATAAAATAGAAAAGTGAATTTAGAAGTGGGGTGGTCGGAATAGTGTCCCTTTAAGGGCTTCATACACAGTTTGGACAAGCTGGTTCTCCCGCTTCTCAGCTGTTCCACTCACCATTCCATCATGGATCGTTGAATCCACAACCCTCTGGCAAACTGCAGCTGTCCAGAAGACCTGGGGAGCAATTCCTGGCTTTCCTCCTTCCCAGAGAAAGCTTTGGGGCTCAGAATCTTGCCTGAGCCACTAATTACACACCACGGTGTCAATTTAGCCTCAGAGCCAGCTAAAAGCAATCTTCCGCCATAATACTCACCAGAAGTGCTCCGTCTGCTATGTTAAAGTTAATAAAGATTTTAAAAACCATTTTGTTAGGAGTGTCATAATGAGGGTTTGGAATAAATATAAAGCAAGATCGTCTCCTAATGTACCATTGTGGTTGTCACCTCATGAAGCATTTGTTAGAAGAGAAAATGTGGGGAAAACAAGCTGGCTAAATTATAAAGATTTGTTAAATTTTGAAGAGGGTGAACCTAAGCTTTAAACAAGGGAACAGTTAGAGTTGGAAGGTTTTGCATGTCATTGGTTTAAAAAGGTAAAGGTTCCCCCCGCACATTTGTGCAGTCGTATCCGACTCTAGGGGCCGGTGCTCATCTCCATTCGTTAGCCGAAGAGCCAGCATTGTCCGAAGATGCTTCCGTGGTCATGTATTCATCTACTTGCATTTGCATGCTTTCGAATTGCTAGGTTAGCAAGAGCTGGGGCGAGTGCGATGGCTCACTCCGTCACGCGGGGCTAGGGATTCGAACCTCCAAACTTGCGATCGACAAGCCTGGCGTCTTACCCGCTGAGCCACCACGCCCCTATATGTCATTGGTTTACCTATGTGCAATTGTCAGAATGTTTTAAAGTGGATAAAAATAATTTTTAATTTGTCAATAAAACAACTCAATTTGAAATGGAACTCTGTATAAATGATGAACATGTTATTACAAAGATGTATAAAATGTTGTTGCAGATGAATTTAGAAGATGAACAGGTAAAAGAATATATGATTAAATGGGCTAAGAATTTTGGATATAATATTTGCTGGAGCAATGGGAGAACATGTGGAACAAAGGTTTGAAATTTACTTTGAATTATATCTTAAAAGAGAATTTTTATAAAAAGATGTATCGTTGGTATTTAACTCCTGATAAATTGTCAAAAATGTACAATGGAGTAATGAATGTTTGTTGGAAATGTTCTCTTGGTGAAGGAACTTTTTATCATCTTTGGTGGACTTGTGAGAAGGCCAAAAATGTTCTGGGATCAAATATGTGTTAATATTCAAAAGATTCTCAAAGTGGACTTACAAAAAAAAACCAGAACTGTTTCTCTTGGGACTGATGGAGAAACAGCTCGAGAAACAACATGGGATTGTGTTTTTATACATGATTATAGCAGCAAGACTTTTATATGCACAAAGAACCACAAATTCCTACAGTGGAGGAATGGATGATTAAACTGATGGAACTGGCCCTAATGGCAAAGTTAACAGCGTTGATAAGAGAAAATACCGTGTCAGGATTTGCCTCTATTCTGAAAACTAATAAAGTTCTTTGTAAAGTAAATGAAAACTTCATAAACCAGATGGCCAAGGTATCCAGGAAATACATACTGTGTCAGAACCCTGGCATGGCTCCAGGGTTCCGCCATAAAAAAGCGTGGCAAGTTTAAATAAACTGAGTTGAAACTGACAACCGGCAGAGCTGGGCGGAGACAAGACATCGAGCCACAATCACGCCACTCGGCTGACGAACAAATAAGCGTTCGAGCATGCTGACACAAGACTAGTGGCCCGGAGTGAAACCTGCAACGGGGAGGGGGTTGGATGATCGGCGGGAGAATATAAAAAGGCAACCCAGGACTCTGGCCGTCATTCTTGCCTTTGGCTTGTGCTACCCTAGTGTATGAAATAAACCGTTTACTCTTTAAAACGAGAGCTGAAGTCTTTTTGAGAGAAACGTTATACTCTACACGAGGGGCACCTCACAGAAAGGCAAGAATTCAACTAGTCGATTTTCCCGGGAGCGAACCTGAGACCCATTAGGACAACCCCGGTTGAGATCGGCTCCAGCCCACAGTGGCAAACGACCCAGCTAAGATTTCCGGGCAGAGAATTAGCTCTCGGTGGAATTGCGGAGGCTAAATTTTTTACCTCAGGCAGCGAAGCGAAGTCCCAAGGCGGGAAGCAAGCAGCAACGGACGGCGGAGCCAGCACGGAAGCAACGCCCTCTAGCAACGAGTGGCGGCTTGGTGACCAACGCTCCCTGGCAGCTCATCCCCAGCAACTTACGGCAGCGGCAGGGCTTGGCAGGAGGCGGCAGCGGCCACGTGGCAGATCAGCGCTCCCCAGCAGCTCGGCCCAGTGATTTGCAGCGACGGCAGAGAACGACGGAGCCACGTGGAGGCCGGCGATCTCAAGCAGCGAACCAGCACCCCCTAGCAGCGAGGAGGTGTAGAGCAGCAGCCAGCAAGTAGACCAGTTCCTCCCAGAGGAAAAAAAAGGAACCAGCGCCTCCTAGCAGCTCCTGGCGGCAAAGCAGCCACAAACAGGTAGACCGGCACCCTCTCAGCAAAGCACAGCTGAGAAGCGGCAGTAGCGCGACAGCTAAGCGACGAGCAACGCTCCCCAGCAGCAAGCAGGCAGCAAAGACCCATGGCAGCGAAGCGGCGACCAGCGCTTCCCAGCAGCGAGCAGGCAGTGGTGCCATCAACGCAGTGCATAAAAGGAATGGCGCAAACCAGGCTAAACCACAGCAACGAAGAAACAACTGCACATCCGACCGAAGGAGCAGAAGCAGCTACAATGCTGGTAGCGGAAGAAAGGCGCGGGCAAAAGAAAGATGGGGTGGGGCTGGGAAACAAAACTCCTCACACCCCCACCACGCAGGCAAGCCGCCCCGCGGCTGAGTGGTCAATTGGGGTGGGAAGAGGCATGGCCCCAGTACGAGTGAAACCAGCGGCGAAAGCACGGATATCCCAGGCCCAGAGAGTCGTGGCGCTCGAGGAAAGGGCAGCCAGAATGGAGGTGGGACTAGAGAACATGGATGCCAAGCTAACGGCAATTCAGGCAGCCTTAGAAACACTATTGGGAAAACCCCAACATCAGGAGGAATACAGACACACGTTGACCAGCAGTCATTCCGCAGAACATTCCGACTCCGACAACCCGAAAGACAGCGAGGAGGAAGAGGACTACGGGGAGGACTCAGATGAACCTGCAGTGCAGCCAAGCTACGTGAGTGACCGCACTCACTACCAAATGCACAAACCGGCCATCATCACGAAACTGAAAACGAATTTTGACGGGGACCCAGAAAAATTGGCATGTTTCCTGAACCACGTCAGGGGGTTCATGGAGGAGTCGGAAGAACGGTTTCTTAACGAGGAGGCCAAGGTCCGCCATGTGTCGAATTTCCTGATAGGTGAGGCAGCAAAATGGTTGGCGGTACTCCACAATACCAGGGCAAAGGAATTAAAAAATTTTAGCCTGTTTATGAAAGCCCTGCAGAGGAGATTCGAGGACACTTTGTCAGGCATGTCAGCTAAGGCTGAGATACAGAGACTTAGACAGGGACACCGAACTGTAGCAGAGTACGCGCTAGAGTTCAAGAAACTTGTCAGTCGCCTCCCGAACTGGCCAGAAGCATTTAAAGTCGAGTATTTTCAAATGGGACTGAGACCGGACCTCCTAGACATGGCAGCAGGGAGAGGGGACCCAGAGACGCTCGACGAATGGGTCCAGTTGGCAGGGAAGGTCGAAAGCACTAAAATGCGATTGCGCTCGTACCGTCAACTACAATATGCGGGGAGAACAGCTCAAACCACTCGATACCAGCAACATAGGAATTACGAGAGGAAGCAATGGCTGGAGGAAAAAGAGCATCGGGCGAAAAACAAGCTCTGCTTTAAATGCGGGAGTGAGGGGCACAGGATTAGCGAATGCAAACAGGCACTAGGGGGAAGTAGACCCAAAGATAAGCACCACAAGGCCCCACCCTCTAAGCAGACCACAGCAAAAGCTGCAATGGAGAGACGCCATTACACAAAACCAGAAGTTTCCACGGATGATACCACTGACGAAGAGTTCGTGCCGGCGGGAAACGGCGGTGGCCTGTCCTAGACTGCGCCGCGGGACAGGTCTTCAGTACGGGGCGCAGAGACACCATGACTACAGAGGACTGCCCCACAATGCAGGTTAAGGTAGTGCTCAAAACCTTGGACGGGAGGGAGCAGTTCATGGGGGCAGCGATGGTGGACTCGGGGTGCACCAGATGTTTGATGCACCCATCAATAGCAATAAAGATGGGGCTTAGACTATTCAAGTTGAAATCACCCATTACATTTTGCCAACTGGATGGGACGAGAATGAAAGGGGGGCCAGTGGGGCACTACACGGAGGCTGTCAATATGTCAATGGGAACACACACGGAAACCTTGCGGTTCATTGTAGCCCCCATATCAACACAACCCATCATTTTGGGATTAAAATGGCTGAGGGAAAGAAACCCCCGGATTGATTGGGTGTCGGGCGAAATTGTGTTCATAGATGGGAAATATCATGCCGAGACCAACAGAGCGGAGAGAAGTGGTACAGAATTAGGAGCTGCGGGGACGGCAAAGGCTGGGGAAACTGTAGTGGAAAAGGAGAGAAGATTCCCCAGAAGCTATAAACCCGTCAGAGAAGTGTTTGATGAACAAGAGTGTGACCAGCTGCCGCCCCACAGGAAAACAGACTGTGCAATTGAGCTGATTCCCGGCGCGATGTTTCCCAAGCCCAGAACGTACGCAATGACCCAGAGGGAGCTACAAGAACTGCGTAAGTTTATCGACAAGAACCTGGCACGGGGTTTTATCGAGCCAGCAAACTCCCCCCTGGCAGCACCCGTGCTGTTCCGAAAGAAGAAAGACGGCTCACTCCGGCTCTGCACCGATTACAGGGGATTAAATGCCATCTTGGTGACAAACCAGTACCCCCTTCCCTTACTAAAGGACATGCTGGCGCAACTTGCTACAGGGAAGATCTTTACCAAACTAGACCTCAGGGAAGCATATTACAGGGTCAGAATTAGAGAAGGGGATGAGTGGAAAACGGCGTTTAATTGCCCGCTCGGCTCGTTCCAGTACAAGGTACTCCCGTTCGGAATTGCAGGGGGCCCAGGAATTTTTATGAAACTGATTAATGAAGTACTATACGAGTTCTTGTATCAGGGTGTCATCGTATATCTGGACGATATCCTAATCTTTTCAGATAACCTAGCCGAGCATAAGAAAATTGTAAAAGCAGTGCTGGAGAAGTTACTCAATGCCAAATTGTACGTCAAATTGGACAAATGTGAATTTCACAAGACGCAATTGGACTTCCTGGGGTTCCGGATCTCGCACAGAAACATAGAAATGGACCCCGCTAAAGTACAGGCAGTGGTGGGGTGGGAACCCCCGCGTACCAGACGACAACTCCAAGCGTTCATTGGTTTCGCCAACTTTTACAGAGATTTCATAAGCAATTTCGCACAAATCGCACTTCCTCTCACTGACCTGTTAAAAACAAAATCAAATAAAAACAAAACACAGGCAAAACAACCTAGCTCCAATATCAAATGGACTCCAGAATGCCAGGAAGCATTCGATAAGCTCAAGGCGATGTTTACCGCGGATCCCATCCTGAAACACCCTAAGGTTGACAAAAAGTTTATCATTCACACGGATGCGTCCAACAATGCAGTGGGGTGTATACTACTTCAGGAGGATGAGGACAGAAAACTGAGACCATGCGCGTACATCTCTAAGAAGTTCAGTGAGACGGAAAGAAGATGGCACGTATGGGAAAAGGAAGCATTTGCAGTCCGTCACGCACTGGCAACTTGGCGACACCTACTGGAGGGGTCATCGGTACCATTCGAGGTCTGGACGGACCACAAAAACCTGGAGGCGTTGACCTCACCCAGGAAGTTGAATCCGAAGCAACTTCGATGGGCTGAATTCTTCAGCCGGTTTAAGTTCACCCTAAAGTATTTCCCGGGGGGAAAAAACTATCTGGCAGATGCGCTGTCCCGATTGCCACAACACGAAGGCAAGACGGAGGTCGTCACGGAAACACTCTTCCCCGCCGAATCCACGAATAAGGGAATCACCGGAGAGCCGCAAAACACTCAAGGGGGGAACATGGCGGTGGTGAAGAAGTCAATACAGGAAACAATGGCACGAAACCCTCTTGAAAACGACATACGAGCAGCTGTACCAGAAGACGCATGGTGGGGCGAGAACAAGGGGTCACTACAAGAATACAATGGGGGGTGGTGGAAGGATGATAAACTGTATGTGCCGGCTAGCGTACAATCGCGGATATTAGAAAAATGCCATGATCACAAAGCAGCAGGGCATTTTGGTTTTGTGAAAACAATACACCTAACAAGGCGCAAATTCTGGTGGCCGTCGTTGCGAAGAGACGTCAAAGAATATGTCAAAACGTGCCCCATATGCGCAACCGCAAAAAGGGCAATAGGAAAACCCAAGGGGTTACTGCAATCAGTGGCAGACCCCACCCGGCCATGGGAGCAAATAGCCATGGACTTTGTAGTTGACCTGCCCGTCAGTAATAAGAAAACAGCGGTATGGGTAGTCACGGATCTATTTTCGAAACAGGCACATTTCATCGCATGCAATGGAATACCGACGGTGCCCAAACTCGCAAGACTTTTCATCCAGCACATCTACAGGGCCCACGGCACGCCTGCTAGAATTATCAGCGACCGCAGGAGCACTTTCACCTGCAAATTCTGGAAAGCGTTTCTAAAACTAATCAGGTCGGAACAGGGACTGAGTAGCGCGTTCCACCCATGTACGGACGGAGCGTCGGAACGCCTGGTATCAATTCTTGAGCAATATCTCCGCTGTTACATCAGCTATCAACAAGACGATTGGGCGGAGCTATTGCCATTCGCAGAGGTGGCCTACAACAACACAGTCCACCATAGCACGGGATTCTCGCCATTCAAGATCGCCACAGGACGGGATTTCGCGACAATTCCGGAGGTGGACAGGATCCAGGGAAACAGCATACCGGAACCTCTACAAGCTGATGAATGGATAAACAAATTAACCAGCAACTGGCCAATTATGTTGAAAACTCTGCAGGAAGCGAGAGAGTCTTACAAGAAATATGCGGACAGGAAATGGACAGCTGAGTGGGAGTTGACTGTAGGGGATAAAGTATACCTCTCAACAAAAAACTTACGGTCCACACAACCATCCCGCAAACTGGCCCCAAGATACATTGGGCCATTCCCCATAACACAGGTCATTAACCCAGTAACGGCACAACTGCAACTGCCTAAATCGCTGCGGAAGGTACACCCTGTGTTCCACGTGAGCCTGCTAAAACAGTACCACCCTTCTGAACGGTGGCACCCTGAAGCCCCGGAACCAGCACCTACTATAGTCAATGGGGAGCCACATTTTGAAATCGCACACGTCTACGACTCGCGACATCACAGAGGGCGGCTACAGTACTTAGTCAAATGGCAGCACCTCCCAGAGGGTTTCAAAGAATGGGTGGCAGTGGAACATATGCAGGCGCCAGCCCTAATCAGGGACTTCCATCGTAAATTCCCCGACAAACCCCAGTGACCCTTACACTAACTATGCTTTCTTTCTTCCAGATACCACGACCATGAACAGGGTGAAGGCAAAAAGGGGAGGGGGACGATCTTGGGACGGCGGCATGTCAGAACCCTGGCATGGCTCCAGGGTTCCGCCATAAAAAAGCGCGGCAAGTTTAAATAAACTGAGTTGAAACTGACAACCGGCAGAGCTGGGCGGAGACAAGACATCGAGCCACAATCACGCCACTCGGCTGACGAACAAATAAGCGTTCGAGCATGCTGACACAAGACTAGCGGCCCGGAGTGAAACCTGCAACGGGGAGGGGGTTGGATGATCGGCGGGAGAATATAAATAGGCAACCCAGGACTCTGGCCGTCATTCTTGCCTTTGGCTTGTGCTACCCTAGTGTATGAAATAAACCGTTTACTCTTTAAAACGAGAGCTGAAGTCTTTTTGAGAGAAACGTTATACTCTACACGAGGGGCACCTCACATACTGTCATACTGGGGGATTTTAGCTACCCTGACAGCAACTGGGAATCAAAATTGGCAGCAAGCTGGAGATCCAGATTCTTGATGTGCCTTGCAGACAACTTCATTGTCCAAATGGTGGAAAAGGGAACTAGAGGATCAGCTATATTGGACTTAATTCTTACACAGGGAAGAAGTAGAAGTGGTACAAACCCTGGAAGAGAGTGACCATTTAATCCTAGAATTCACCAGATTAGTGTCCTAGATTTCAAAACAGCTGGCTTCAATAAGCTAAGGGAAACAGTTGGAATTATTCCATGGAAGAAAATCCTGAAGGGATTCAGAAGAGTTGAGAAATTCTGAAAAATGAGATTTTGTTGTTCAGTCGTTTAGTCGTGTCCGACTCTTCGTGACCTCATGGACCATAGCATGCCAAGCCTTCCTGTCCTCCACTGTCTCCCAGAGTTCACCCAAATTCATGTTCGTTACATTGGTGATGCTATCTAACCATCTCATCCTCTGCCGTCCCCTTCTCCTTTTGCCTTCAATCTTTCCCAGCATCAGGGTCTTTTCCAGTGAGTCCTCTCTTCGCATTAGGTGGCCAAAGTATTTGAGCTTCAGCTTCAGCATCTGTCCTTCCAATGAGCAGTCAGGGTTGATTTCCTTTAGGATTGACTGGTTTGACCTCCTTGCAGTCCAAGGGACTCTCAAGAGTCTTCTCCAGCACCACAGTTCGAAAGCATCAATTCTTCGGTGCTCAGCCTTCCTTATGGTCCAACTCTCACAGCCATACATTACTACTGGAAAAACCATAGCTTTAACTATACGGACCTTTGTCGGCAAGGTGATGTCTCTGCTTTTTAATATGCTGTCTAGGTTTGCCATAGCTTTCCTCCCAAGGAGCAAGCGTCTTTTAATTTCATGGCTGCAGTCACCATCTGCGGTGATCTTGGAGCCCAAGAAAATAAAATCTGTCACTGCTTCCATTTCTTCCCCTTCTATTTGCCAGGAAGTGATGGGACCAGATGCCATGATCTGGGTTTTTTAATGTTGAGTTTCAAGCCAACTTTTGCACTCTCCTCTTTCACCCTCATCAAGAGAGGAGAGTGCAAAATCTGGCTTGAAAAATGAGATAATTAAGGCCTAAACACAAACAACACCAAAGAGGGGAAAAAATTAGAGACACTTGATGAGACTGGTGTGGTTGCATCAACTCGCTGGATCACTCACTGGATCATCACCTTGTTGTGGTGAGTGGGCTTGTGTGTTCCCAATGAACCCTGTGAGCGAAGCCGTCAGGAGTCATGTACTCCTGGCAGGGTCACCCATGGCGGTAAGGTCCAGGGGGAGGAACCAGACAAAGAACGATCCAAGAAAGTCCTCAACGGCAGAACAGGCAGAAGATAACAAGGTGTATTGTTACAACGGCTGCGAAGGCGGATGAAGGCTGCAGCAGACAAAAGGTCACCAATCGTCATGGTATCCATGCCATTGGATTAGAGCCTTTTTCTGTGAAGGTTGTGTGCTGATCATTGTGCACCGATCTCCACACATAAAACAAATTCACGCACAGGTGTCTTCCAACCACACCAAACCCAAAACAACCAAAAGTCCCATGGCGACTGACGAATGGCAATGGGGGCAGGACTGTGAAATCCGGAAGCTCCTAGTCATGGACCAGCACATGGGCGGTGGATACGGATTCAGTCGCCCTGACTCAAGGATCGAGGCAGTTGAGTAGTTCGGCAGCTGTATCCACGACTGAGCAGCCTTATTTAGGATCCACTCTGCTCACCCCATATGGGGAGGGGGCTAGAAAAGGTGCCCTAAACATAGTCTGCCTCATTTTCTCCCTGACTGGATTACCGCGACCAGTGGGGTCACCATCTAGCGGTCGTAAAAAACACATGAATTTTGGAACATGGAATATACGGACACTGCAAGACAATATGGATAGTGAACGACCTGAACGTAGGACTGCCATTATTGCAAGGGAGCTGAGACGTTTTAATATCGATATAGCAGCACTCCAAGAAACTCAAAGAGCAGGAGAAGGACAGTTGAAGGAAGAAAAAGGAGGTTATACCTTCTTTTGGAAAGGACTGCCTGAACAAGAACGACAAATACATGGGGTAGGCTTTGCTATCAAAAACGACATTGTGAAGCTCTTGTCAGAAGTTCCTACTGGGATTAACGAACGACTCTCAACTCTGCGAATAAAACTCGCCAAAAACCAACAGGCAACTATCCTAAGTGCTTACGCACCAACACTAGATGCAGATGAGGATATCAAGGAAAAATTTTATACCCAGCTGGACACCATCTTATCAGAGATACCAAAGGAGGATAAAATTATCCTCCTGGGCGATTTCAATGCAAGAGTTGGGCGTGATTTTGATTTGTGGCCAGGGATCATTGGGAAAGAAGGAGTTGACAACAGCAACACGAATGGAATCTTACTTCTGACTAAATGTGCAGAGCATAACCTTGTCATTACTAACACACTCTTTTGCCAGAAAAATAAATTTAAAACGTCATGGAAGCACCCACGGTCGAAGCACTGGCATCTTTTAGATTATGTAATTGTCCGTGCTAGAGATCGCCGTGATGTACTTCTCACCAGAGCCTATGACTGCTGGACAGACCATCGATTAATTCGATCCACGATGGCCATAAAGATTGTCCCTCATCGTAGGCTCCAAGGAAGAAAACCAAGGCGTAAAATGAATACACTGGCCCTTCAATATCCTATTAAACGAGCTTGCTTTCAATCAACTCTCAAGGAACATCTGCCTATGGAACTTCCTGAAAATGTTGAGGAACACTGGATTAAATTGAAGACTTCTATTATTTCAGCCTGTGAACAAACTATCGGATACCAGACTAAGAGACATCAGGACTGGTTTGATGAGAACGATAGTGAGATTGAACATATTATTGACAAGAAAAGGAAAGCCTTCCAGATATGGCAAAAAGATATTAACTGTGCCGTTAAGAAAAAAATCTACGCCAGTGCAAAGGCAGAAGTCCAAAGAAGAACTAGAGAACTTAAGAACATATGGTGGATAAAAAAAGCCCAAGAAACCCAACATTTTGCAGATGCTCATGATGCACGGGGCTTTTTTAATGCCATAAAGGCCATCTATGGACCAACAAACCATGGTACAAATCCCTTACGCTCAGTAGATGGTGCTAAACTTCTAAAGGACAATGAGTCTATTGCACTGCGCTGGAAAGAGCATTACTACAATCTCCTTAATCGTCACTCTACTGTGGCTGATGAAGTCTTCTTGCAAATCCCGCAAAAACAAATAAGAAATGAGCTTGCAGTACCCCCTAGTTTGGAGGAAGTCAGTAAAGCCACTAAACAAATGAAAAATAACAAAGCTAGTGGACCTGATGGGATTCCTGCTGAAGTCTTTAAAGAAGGCGGGCCTGAACTTACACAACAACTTCATAAGCTCATCGAAAAAATCTGGATGAGGGAGGAGATTCCAGCAGACTTTAGAGATGCCATAATTATCACTCTCTTTAAAAAGGGTGATAGAACAGACTGTGGAAACTATCGAGGCATCTCCCTTCTAGCCACAGAAGGCAAAATCCTGGCAAAGATCATTGCAAACCGTCTCCTATCTGTATCAGAAGACATCCTCCCTGAAACGCAAAATGGCTTCCGCCCTTCCAGGGGAACAGTGGATATGATCTTCACTGCACGACAGCTTCAAGAAAAATGCAAGGAGCAAAACCGCCCTCTGTACATGGCGTTTATTGATCTGACTAAAGCTTTTGATACTGTAAATCGTACTGCTCTCTGGACCATCCTTCTGAAAATCGGATGCCCTGATAAATTTGTGAACATCTTGCAGTTACTCCATGACGACATGATGGCAACAATCCTGAATAACAATGGCTCTCAAAGCGATCCATTTAAAGTGGAATCCGGCGTTAAACAGGGATGTGTTATTGCTCCAACCTTATTCGCTATCTTCATCGCTATGATTATGCACCTTGTTGAAGAGAAACTTCCTACTGGTGTAGAAATTATATATCGAACAGATGGAAAGCTTTTTAATCTTAGTAGGCTGAAAGCAAAAAATAAGGTAATTGCAACTTCTGTTATAGAACTTCAATATGCTGATGATAACGTAGTCTGTTCAAACTCCGAGGAAGATCTTCAAACTATCCTAAACATCTTTACAGAAGCATATGAAAAGCTCGGCCTCTCGATTAACATTAAAAAAAACCAAAGTGCTTTACCAGCAAGTTCGAACCAATCCCTCTGCAGCGCCATCAATCCAGCTTAAAGGTGTGTCACTAGAAAATGTTGATCACTTTTCTTATCTCGGCAGCCATCTATCTACAAAAGCCGACATCGACGCTGAAATTCAGCATCGCCTGAGCTCTGCAAGTGTAGCTTTCTCCCGAATGAAGCGTAGAGTGTTTGAGGATCGGGACATTTGCAGGGAGACCAAAATACTTGTTTACAAAGCCATTGTACTACCAACCCTTCTGTACGCCTGTGAAACATGGACCCTCTACAAACGCCACCTCCAACTTCTTGAAAGATTCCATCAACGCTGCCTCCGAAAAATTCTGCAAATTACTTGGGAAGATAGGCAGACTAATGTTAGCGTATTAGAAGAAGCGAAAACCACCAGCATTGAAACAATGATCATCCAACATCAACTTCGCTGGACCGGTCATGTTGTTCGAATGCCTGACCATCGTCTTCCAAAGCAGCTACTTTACTCCCAACTTAAGAATGGAAAACGGAATATTGGTGGACAGCAAAAGAGATTCAAAGATACTCTCAAAGCTAATTTAAAAAAATGTAATATCAGCATTGAGAACTGGGAAGCCCTAACTCATGAGCGTTTCAATTGGAGGTCATCCTTTATTAATGGCCCTATGGACTTTGAAGAAGCATGAGTACAGGGCGAAAAGGAGAAAAGAGCTAAAAGGAAGGCACGTCAGGCAAACCCTCATCATGACCGTCTCCCACCCGGAAACCTATGCCCTCATTGTGGGAGGTTGTGCGGATCCAGAATTGGCCTTTATAGCCACTTACGGATTCACCGTTAAAATTTTACCTTTGGAAGACAATCTTACTCGGCTACGAGTGATCGCCAATGGGTTGCATCAAGCTCTCTCTGATAAACAAAAAGGACAAGTTTAAAAATTGGAAGGAAGGGCATATCAGAACGTGGTCGAAAATGCAAGGATGGGGTCAGGAAGGCTAAAATTCAGCATGAGCTGAGGCTTGTGATGAATGCCAAAAATAACAGAAAAGGGTATGTGAGGAACAAGATGAAAGTTAAAGAAATGGTTGGCCTACTAGTTGGAGAAGATGGCAAAATGGTGTTCCTATGTTGCATCTGTCTTTTTGCAAAATGAAAAAGCAGTTCGACTTGTCAGAAGCTGCACCTTCTGTCCACATGGAGGGAGGTGTGTGGTGGGGTACCTCAGGTCCAGGGCCCAGTACTCTTCAACATCTTCATAAATGACTCAGATGAGAGAACCAAAGGGATGCTCATAAAATTTGCAAATGACAGAAAGTGGGGGGTGGATTGCTCAGAAGGCAAGCTCAAGTTTCAAAAGGATCTTGAATACTTAGCCCTAGTCAACAAAATGTTCAATGGTGAGAAATGCATAGTTTTGCACTTAGGCAGGAAAAAACTAGGTGCAAAAGTACTATACCTGGCTCAGCAGTAGTACTTGTGAGAAGGCTCTGGGTGTCCTGGTAGACCACAGATTGAGCATGAGCCAGTAGTGTGCCACATCTGCCAAAAGAGCCAATGCACTTCGGGGCCACATAACAGAGGTTATGCAGTGGTACTATTACAGGAAGTAATGGTACCACTCTATTGCTGCACTTTTCAGACCACACCTGGAAAACTGTGTCCAGTTCTGGTCAACTGTCATAGATGAGCCATTAGTAACAGGATTAGTTAGCTCTTTGGGAGCTTTACCAAAACTGTGAACAAGAAGAAATACTAAAAAGACTTGAGGAACTCAAACATGACACTGCTGATAACTCATTTGGCAGCCAAACCTTGGATTCCACGGTAGATAGCAATAATATAAAAAATGATCATGTAGCTTTAGAACCTTGCAATCCAACAGCTACACTAAAGCAGTAAAATATTTATTTATTATTCAGAATTATCACCGCCCACCTCTACAGCAGTAGACTCTGGGTGGTTTACAACAATAATATTAAAATTAAAAACCTATACACTTTAAAATGCAATATAATAATAAATATAGAAAATCCAGAGTATGGTAGGAACTTAAAAAGGAGGATATCACAGGGCTAACCACCCCCAGGAGGAACTATTACCTCTTTCATCCAAAGCAAGGCGGCAGAACCAGGTCTTTAAAGACTTCCAGAAGGCTAGGAGCGAGGGCGCCTGCCTCACCTCCGGGGGCAAGATATTCCACAGGGCAGGTGCTATCGCAGAGAAGGCACACCTTCTGAACCCCGCTAGATGAAATTCTTTTATTGATGGGATCTGAAGCATGCCGTCTCTGCATGACCAGGTGGGGCGGGTAGATGTAGTCGGGATGAGACGGTCCCTCAGGTACCCTGGCCCCATGCCATGTAGGGCTTTAAAGGTGATAACTGTCCTGGCTCAGCCTCTGCCCCAGGGCCTCAGTGAGGAGTCAGAAGACGAGCTGCCCCTGGCAAACCTCCAGGGGATTGAGCCAGGCGAGGCCCCTGATGCAGGCACGGTCCCAGACAATGACCCAGCACCGCAGGAGTTGGCAATACCTGAGGATACAGGGGAGCAAGCTGGGAATGGTGGTTTGCCCCCACCCTCTAGCCAGCAGCCAGCAACCGAGGCTACAGGGGAGCAAGCTGGGGATTGCGGTTTGTCCCCACCCTCTAGCCAGCAGCCAGCTGGATCCCATCAGCCTCCCAGCTCACCTGAATCCCCCAAAGGGCAGAGGCGGAGGCCTGTCCTTTAAGGCGTGCCTTAAAGGACAGGAGGAAAAGTGCTCGGCTGGCTGCTAGGGAGTTACGCAGAGGGCAGGGAGAGTCTTTGCAGGACCCAGAGGACAGCTCCTGAGCTCCTGATAAATTACCAACAGAGCAATGAGGGAGTTGTGGGAGCAACGTTGCAGTTTGGGTTCGCGACCACTCTTGTATCCTGTCTTGCCTGCGTTCCTGACCCTGTTTGGATTATCGTTACCTTGACTTCTGGACCCCTGACCTTGTTTGGATTATCGTGGCTTGGACTTCTGGAACCCTTGACCCGGTTTGGATTATTGATTACTCTTTGCTTCACTCGGTTGACTATTGGCACACACTGATTTGTCTCTCTCGGCTAGCTTTGCAAACTGACTCTGGGCTGCATTCCTTACCTCTGGCCGACTGCCAAGACTCTCCAATCTGTTCTGGAGGCGAGCCAGCACAATAACCAACACCTTGAATTGGGCCTGGAAGCAAACTGGTACCCAATGCAGCTCGCGGAGCAGTGGTGTTACATGTGCTGATCTTATAGCACACGTAACTGCCCACGCGGCCGCATTCTGGACCAGCTGAAGCTTCTGGATGCTCTTCAAGGGTAGCCCCATGTACAGCGCGTTGCAATAATTTATACGGGAGATGACAAGGGCATGAGTGACTGTTCAGAGGGCCTCTTGATCCAGGAAGGGGCCATATTGTATGCAATATACCATATTATAGCAGTTTATGGGTTCAACTACCCCAAAACAGCCTAAACTGTAATCATCTTGTCAATCTCCAGATGTTAGAGATCTGATATACCTCAATGTATCAGATGATTTAGACCAGGAAAGTGAACTTAAGGATACTTCTGTACCATCAACACACACTAGCCAGGGTCCCCAGTCCTCAAGCTTAACTGGGCATGTTAAATACAATACAAGGCCATGGATGCTGTTTGTCAGTGATCCCATTTTGATGAACTCACAATATATATTCTGCCAGTGCATCCTCCTGCAGTTTGGCAGGAGCAAGGTTTAATTATGACAGACATTGAGCATACTGAGACATATCCCATAACACTTCCTCATCAAGCTATTGGACAGGATTTAACTCAAATCAGGACACTATTCCCTCTAGTAAGCAGCTGGCACTATAGATATTGAATTCAAAGGGGACATCCAGTCACAGAATGTACCTACTAATTTAAGCATTGATAAGACTATTGTATCCAACCACTCTCAGGGAAGTCTAGGAACTTCAATGGAAGGCATCAATTGATGAGATTTCATTGGTGCAACTAGAATGATATTTTGCCCCCAGAAGTTCCTTTTTGCTCATATCCTAGATTATTGAAGATTGGAATACATAGAAAAATGATTTGAATTTTATACATCTTCTAAGTAAATATGATATAGTATCCTATAATGTTTATAAGTCTCTCTTTATAAGAGACAATAGAAAAGCCAGAAGACCAGAACACCTCCTGGCCAGCAATCAACAAGATATGCAAAGATTAACAGCAAGATTAGCAGCAGAGGAGCAATCAAACATCACAATAGACCCTAATCAAGGAACTATTAACTCAGTCAATCAACCAAGCAGCACACAACAACCCAATCAAGGTACTACTAAGGAGAGTACAAGACCCCCACCAACACAGGCAGGACAAGCCAGGGTATATAAACAGAGAGCAAGTTCCACTCCCTTTTAGCACTGAAGATGTTGCCTAGCCTGGCAATGAAACGTCTGCAAGAAAACAACAAGGCTCAGAGAGCACCAAGGACTCCACACCTGGCTATGGCCATCTGTATTACCTTGGGCATCAGGTTTTTAATTATTAATATTTATCATCCTCTGCAATAGTCAAAAGATCTGTGTAAAAGCAATTGTGATAAATTAAAAAAAATATCTTGGCAATTTAATGATGAAATTCCCTAATGCATATATACAGTATTAATTGGAGGAAATTCTAATGCCAGAATGGGAGTTGATGATAATGTTCGATATGCCAACTATCACTGCTGCCATTCTGACTTCTGTGATGGCAATATGTTGCTTCAATGTCAATTTAAAGACCACACTTCCAATTTCACTGGATTCTGTCTAGCCTAACTAATTTATTGTATAAATTTGAACACCTTAAATGTGGTAGCGGAGGGTGATTCCCCTGCAGTATACATATATTGGGGACTGGGATGAGTGCTATAGATTGAATATTGTTTCAGATAACATGATTGGCTTGTTAACTTTATTTAAAGTGGCAATGAGATCAGAGAGTGACCACCTTTAAGTAATTCTAAATCTAATCTGAATTTACCTACACATTGATAATTTCTATCAAATTGATCTAGAAGGTAGAAGGGATAATAGGGAAGTAACATGGACAGACAAGGTGGACAATGCTGTCTCTCAATATTTGTTCTCAGATGAGATGCAAAAAAATTGACTAACTTTGACGACCAATGAGTTGAACAAGCTGGCAAACCCTGCAAACCTTGTCAACAAATTACAGACTCTTCTAATGAGCAAGTGAAGGTTAAGTAGGTTCTCTAGGTCATGGAGCTCCAAACTGTGGTTTGATAAGGAGTGTCTGCTGGCAAAAAGAGACCTTGTCTGCAGTTACAAACAATACAGGAATAATACTGGCACCATAAATCCTCAAATCTTACTACCAAAAAAAAAGCCAATAGAAGTATTTAATCCTGGAGAAAAAAGGAACTTAATCAAAGAAACCTGGCTTCAATTAATTGACTCACTTATGTTTTAGCATAATGTGACACAAAACCCAGGTATCAGGCTCAAATGCCATGTATTAGCATCTGCTTGAGAAACTTGCTTTCAATCATTATATGTTGAACATGGCACAGATGCTAATGTATTACTGGAGACTATAATAACTGTTACAGTATTGTAACAGTAACTATAATTTATGTGCTGGCCAACTGTATCTGGGAGGTAAGGCATCTAACTGAACAACTGAAATCTAACAAAGTCCCTTGTAGTGATCTCATCCCCACTAAAGTTTTTCAAAATGACCTTGATTCCAATACTGGCAGCATTTTTTTACATTTATTGATAATATTGCCTACATCCTATAAGATTAGGGCATGGCATTATAGTCCCAATATATAAAGAAGGGTAAAGAAAAAAAACTACTAATTTTTACCTGAGCAGTCTTTTAAATGTAATTAGTAAAATGTATGCAAACACCTGTTTGAGAAATTTATAAGGATGAGAAAGGTGACCAGGAAGGGGGGGACTCCAGGAAATGTTCTGTCCTAGCCTATACTTAAGGGTCTCAAGCTTTTTTAGCATGAATCTGGTTAATTAAAGAAAACTCAGAATCTCCTGGGCTGAAGGAAATACTTAAGAGGGCCCCTCAAAATTCTAAGGGTAAAGATGCAGGCTGGGGGTTGGCATAACCCTGCACAATATTCTGGGTTATACAACAAAGCATCTGTTTACTTGTTCAATATGCTTGGAATATTAAAAAAAACAAAACAAAAGTCAATAATGGGAAAAATTGTGCTCACCTGACTTAGGGTTGAGTAAGCCTATGAGAATTCTATAGAGTTCCAAATTCTTGTAATCTATCCCCACTTCTACAGAAAAACAAACCCTTTCAGCAAATGAAAGCAGGCTGGAAAGGCAACTTTGATAGCCCAAAGTTTTTTTTTAATAATACCCTAGTTCCATTTGGCCAGAGAGAGCTGGTGGGAATGAAAGGTCGGAGGAGCATACCAGGAAACTGTAGAATGGACTGAAACAAACTTATCTCACGTTTGTATTAGAGATATCCACCTGAAATGGTGGGATGATAGGTGGGAGGGCAAAAGAAAAGTCAGGAAGCCTGTCTGGGTGGATCAAATGCTTGTTTGGTTTTGGAGCCTGAAATTATCTTGCATACTGTCTAATCAAACTGCAAATTATGAACTGTTGGGGTTTGATATACCCAGGAATTTACTGTTAGATATGAATTATACAGAGAGGCTTGATTTCTAGGTGAGAGGTGAAATATTCTGCAGTCACCCAATTAGCAGCCATTGTTGTAGTGCTGATGTGTCAGTGTGTGACTCATACAACAGGTGCTAAGAGTTAAGTTGGGTGTGGTAGATAACGAGAGTGACCTATAATGTGATTGGTCAGTTTATCTATAAAAGCAGAGATATTCTGTATTCCATTTTATTCCCATTCTCTCATTCAACCTCTGTATGCTGTATCGTTGGTTATCATTTGTTAACTGTGTGGAAGTGATCTGTAAATACGTATGTATATAAAGTAAATAGGCTATTTTATATAATCTCTGTGTGAGTGTCTATTTGCTATACAGACTAAGGATCACTGGTGCCTAGGAGAGAAGCAGGCCACTCCATCCACTCGCCCTTTAACATGAACTGAACTGATACCATCCAGGCATTCAGTTTAGTAGGGCAACCCTAGACAAAGTGGTTCAGCTCTCCACAATACAAACATTGGTCCTGTAGATGGCCAAGTCTCTTTGCAATCCATATACAGTAGACAGGCAAGGACAAACACAGCTAGAAACCTATATTTGTATTCCAGAAAAGTGTAGGGGTTCTGAAATGCTAGTAACAGAAAATCCCACGCAGCGTTTATCTAGATTTAGCAGAGTGGAAGCATGTGCCAGCTTGCACAGAAGGCTTATCTTTTTGGTTCAGAGTAATAAAGACTCTTCACACATTTAGTCAGTGTAAAAAAGAAAATAAAGATTGCATACATTTTTATTCGTAGATCTTGCTACAAGCAGTTTCATTGTTGAAATGGTCCCATGTGTGCAAGCGAGTTGTTCTGACCAAACCCGCTTTTGGCGGATTTGCTGGGTGCAAGTATGAGCCACGAGGAGGGAAGAATTCCCCTCATGCCTCGTGCAGGTCCATGGAGAGAAGAGAGGGAAGAGGAAACAGGAAACCGGGATTCAAGCCCCTCCCACACAAAGCAGCAAAGCTAGGTTGCAGCAGAGCCGCCCCTCCCTTGTGTTCATGTGAGACAGGCTTGGTTGAAACCCCATATTTCCAACAAAAAGGTAGCCCAGTCAGACCTCAAACCTTTTGCTCTCTCTTAGTTCTGCCTATTCTGCAAAGAAAACTAGCCACTCTTGTCCTCCTAGTCTTTTAAAGGTGTGGACCCCACTTTGGGGTGGAGGAGGCTGGATGTCTGTTGGGGGCTTGGTGGTTGTATGTGTGGTGTGGATGGGGTTGGGGTTGGTGAACAGTAACTGAACCCACCTTCCTCACAAACCCTGGAAAGATAAAGGCATAATTTAGTTTACATCAGTTAGGATTCCATGAGAGAGGCTTCTTTGGAATGAAAAAGCTGAATTCTATTTATTCAGGTCTCTCCGCATGGGGTCAATTTGCCAGCTGCTTTTTCAAGTGAAGAACAAGGAACAAAATATTTCCTCCATTCATCTGGCACCTCACCCATTGTCCAACATTTCTCAAAGATAATATATAAAAGTTTGGCCAGTCCATAAGCAAGTTTCTTCATTACCCTAGCACAAGGGTCGGAAATGGCGGCTCGCGAGCCAGATGCGGCTCTTTGGCCCCTTGAGTGTGGCTCTTCTGCAGCTGAACTCACCCCCGCCCCTTCCACGTGATTGGCCCTTGCGATTCCACGCGATTGGCCCCCGCCCGCAAACCCCGCCCCCTGGCTCTCACACTGAGCGAGGCCCGGCGCGGCAGGGAGGCGCTGCTGGCCCAGGACGCGGCGCTGTTGGAGGCGGCGCAGGAGCGGCCGCAGGGGCTGCTGCGGCTGGAGATGGCGCTGCTCCGTGGCATCCAGGTGCTGGGCGAGGGCGCGGGCCCGGGACGCGAGCGGCAGGGCGGCGCAGGGCGAAGAGCCGCCTGCTCTCCCCTTGGCTGCCTCCGGTCCGAGCCTGGCTCGGCTGCCCCGGCTGCCGCAGGGCTCGGGTTAGCGGGGGGGAGAGGACGCCGAACGGCGGGGTGGGGGGATTGATGGGGTGGGAGGATGCACCCGGAGGGCCTCCCGCGGCTGCTTCTCCAAGGCAGGTTGCAGAGCACGCGCTGCGCCCACAGGAACTCCTGGTCCCTCCGCTCCCTCCAGCTCCGCCACCAGCCCGAGCAGCGCCGCCCGCCCCGTCCTGCCGCCCGGCAAACCTCCGCCGGCTCCGTCCCCCCGCCGCCACCGCCACCGCCCCGGCCAGGCCCCCTGCGCCGCCCTGCCGCTCGCGTCCCGGGCCTGCGCCCTCGCCCAGCACCTGGATGCCGCGGAGCAGCGCCATCTCCAGCCGCAGCAGCCCCTGAAGCCGCTCCTGCGCTGCCTCCGACAGCGCCGCGTCCCGGGCCAGCAGCGCCTCCCTGCCGCGCCGGGCCTCGCAGAGACGGGCCTGAAGGAGCGCAGAGGCCGGAGAGGGTACCCCGCCGTCTCCCCTTCTCTCCCTGCCTCGCTCGCCCGCAGGGAAGGAGGCGCGGGTCCCGCCCTGTGAAGAGGGTGCAGCCTTCCGCTCTCCCGTGCCCCAGGTTTTGTTGCCCGCGGCAGCCGCTCTAGGAGCCGGCCAACCTCCGCCGCTGGTTCCCAGTGCTTCCCCTTGGATGGGGAGTTCCCTCCCGCCACCCCGCTCGGAGAGACGGGCCTGAAGGGGCGCAGAGGCCGGAGAGGGAGCCCCTCCATCTCCCCTTCTCTCCCTGCCTTGCCCGCCCGCAGGGAAGGAGGCGCGGGTCCCGCCCGGTGGAGAGGGCGCAGCCTTCCGCTCAGCCCAGGAACGCCGTGGCGCCCAGCAGAGCCCTCTGCACATGCTCCGCGACGCTCCCTCCTTCCCGCCGCCTCTCCTGAGCTGAGCTCCGCAACCGAGCCTGGGCGTGCGTGCGTGAGGGAAGCCGCCATCAAGGGCTTCCTCGCCGAGTTAGTCCGCAGGGAGGGAGGCGGGGGGGACAGGGCTGGGCGCTGGGGTGGGGGCAGGGCCGCGGACGGCAGGCCAAAGGGAGATGCCAGGGCAACTGTAGTGACCGGAGGCGGCCAAGGGGAGAGCAGGCGGCTCTTCGCCCTCAGCACACCGTGGGGCCAGACGAGCCTCCGGCTGCTGCTTCCTGCGCCCGTGGCCTCTTTGCTGCCGCCGCCGCCCGCCTCGCCTCTGCCACTCTCCGCTTCTCCGCAAAGCTCCTGGTTGATCTTAATGTTTCCTTTTCCTCCCCTTCAATATGTTCCAGCAAGCGAGGGGGAAGCGGAGAGCGGCTGCAGCAGAGGCCACGGGCACAGGAAGCAGCAGCCGGAGGCCGCCTCGCCTCTGCCACTCTCCGCTTCCACCTCGCTTGCTGGAACGTATTGAAGGGGAGGAAAAGGAAACATCAAGATCAACCAGGAGCTTTGCGGAGAGCGGCAGAGGCGAGACTCCACGGCCCCCCCAGCTGCCAGAGGAGGAGAGGCGGTGGAAGAGCTGCAGCCGGGGGGCCGCGGAGTCTCCGGGGGCGGCCGCCCCGTGCTGCACGAGCAGGTCGAACATGTCCCCGCCGTCGCCTGGGACTTTCGCGATGGCGAGGGGAGGGCGCCGAAGCTGCGGGCCGGGCTGGGCTGGGGCCGGATCCTGTGCTCCTGATGACCCCCCCCAGGCAGGTTTCCCTTTGTCGTGGGGCAAATGAACCAGGCTTGCGGTCGATGGAGCAACAGCAGAAGTTGTTATTGCTCCTCCGCTTACCAGCGCCTGAATTTTGCTCCATCGGCCGCAAGCCTGGTTCATTCTGAGAGAAACAGAGAGATTTCTGCCTGCCGTTCTTTCTTCCCAGCTGAGCGAGGCCCCGCGCCGGTATTTTTGGAGCGCTTCTGCGCGCAGCTGAGCGAGGCCCCGCATCAGGCTTTTTGGAGCGCTTCCACACGCAGCTGAGCGCTGGGCTGTGGAAATGCGCTCCAAAAACACTGGCGCGGGGCCTCGCTCATCTGCGCTGGGCTGTTGCCCCGCTCCAGTTCTCGGCCCTGACCACCCGCCTGGGGCTGCTGGGAGATGTGGTTCAGCCGCTTCTGGAGAAGACCTCCCCCCGCGCGCCTGCAGCAATGCGTGCAAAAGGGGAGCGGGCGTGTGTGCGCGTGCAAAAGGGCTGAGAAGGAGGCCCGGCTGCACGCTCACCACCGGAGAGGAAGAGGAAACGCGGCCCCTCCCCAGCTTTAGGGGAGCCGCCGCCGCCGCCGCTGCCGGGTGGGTCCCCTCAGGGCGGCAGCAAAGAGGCCACGGGCGCAGGAAGCAGCAGCCGGAGGCCGCTTCGCCTCTGCCTCGCCTCTGCCGCTCTCCGCAAAGCTCCTGGTTGATCTTGATGTTTCCTTTTCCTCCCCTTCAATACGTTCCAGGAAGCGAGGTGGAAGCGGAGAGCGGCAGAGGCGAGGCGGCCTCCGGCTGCTGCTTCCTGCGCCCGTGGCCTCTTTGCTGCCGCCCTGAGGGGACCCACCCGGCGGCGGCGGCGGCGGCGGCTCCCCTGAAGCTGGGGAGGGGCCGCGTTTCCTCTTCCTCTCCGGTGGTGAGCGTGCAGCCGGGCCTCCTTCTCAGCCCTTTTGCACGCGCACACACGCCCGCTCCCCTTTTGCACGCGTTGCTGCAGGCGCGCGGGGGGAGGTCTTCTCCAGAAGCGGCTGAACCACATCTCCCAGCAGCCCCAGGCGGGTGGTCAGGGCCGAGAACTGGAGCGGGGCAACAGCCCAGCGCAGATGAGCGAGGCCCTGCGCCAGTGTTTTTGGAGCGCATTTCCACAGCCCAGCGCTCAGCTGCGTGTGGAAGCGCTCCAAAAAGCCTGATGCGGGGCCTCGCTCAGCTGCGCGCGGAAGCGCTCCAAAAATACCGGCGCGGGGCCTCGCTCAGCTGGGAAGAAAGAACGGCAGGCAGAAATCTCTCTGTTTCTCTCAGAATGAACCAGGCTTGCGGCCGATGGAGCAAAATTCAGGCGCTGGTAAGCGGAGGAGCAATAACAACTTCTGCTGTTGCTCCATCGACCGCAAGCCTGGTTCATTTGCCCCACGACAAAGGGAAACCTGCCTGGGGGGGGGTCATCAGGAGCACAGGATCCGGCCCCAGCCCAGCCCGGCCCGCAGCTTCGGCGCCCTCCCCTCGCCATCGCGAAAGTCCCAGGCGACGGCGGGGACATGTTCGACCTGCTCGTGCAGCATGGGGCGGCCGCCCCCGGAGACTCCGCGGCCCCCCGGCTGCAGCTCTTCCACTGCCTCTCCTCCTCTCTGGCAGCCGGGGGGGCGTGGAGTCTCCGGGGGCGGCCGCCCCGTGCTGCACGAGCAAGTCGAACATGTCCCCGCCGTCGCCTGGGACTTTCGCGATGGCGAGGGGAGGGTGCCGAAGCTGCGGGCCGGGCTGGCCTGGGGCCGGATCCTGTGCTCCTGATGACCCCTCCGGGCAGGTTTCCCTTTGCCCCACGATATTCTGGGTAGCGGAGGGTGGCAGCTGTTTCCCCGCCACTCCCGGTGGGGCAGCCGGGCCGGGTTTGCGGAGCTGCTGGCTGCGAGGAGCTGCTGGCTGCACCCCCTCCCTCTGTGAGCCCCCGCCCCCTTCCACGCGATTGGCTCCCGCCCGCAAACCCCGCCCCCTTCCACGCGATTGGCTCCCGCCCGCAAACCCCGCCCCCTTCCACGCGATTGGCTCCCGCCCGCAAAACCCGCCCCCTTCCACGCGATTGGCTCCCGCCCGCAAAACCCGCCCCCTTCCACGCGATTGGCTCCCGCCCACAAACCCCGCCCCCTGGCTCTCGAGCACTTCAAAATGTGCACGAGCATGTCAAAATGGCTCCCGGCAAAAAAAGTTTGCCGACCCCTGCCCTAGCATATAGTTAATTGAGCCCTGATCTTTACTTAAAGTAGGCAAGTATTCTCTGACTACGTTTCTATCAACCTTAGGCTTTAATACTCTCCTAACAATTTCTTAATGGAAATTGAAGAATTTGAAGTATTTGAAGAAGCCCTTTTTGTTTTCTCATCATCCTTTCTAACCCTCTGCCTTAGCTTTCCAGACACCATCTTTGTAATTCTGGGATACTGTCTCCACTGCTTCTTGATGATCCCTCTTTCTACCTCCTACATGTGTCCTTTTGTGTTTTCAGATTTTTGGTGTTTTGTGGGTGCGTGTGTAGTCATACTGATTTCTTTAGCTGTTCTCTATTTTTTCCTCATTAGAAAACTTTGAGTTTTTATAGGGGTAGAAACAGGCATCAAAGAAGGAAAGTGAAGTTTAAGAATGCCAAAAGATTGCTTATAATTTTACCTGTAAAGGTTCCTTTCTGCAAGTTGTATCTAATGCTGCTGTAACACTCATCTCTTGAGATGTAGTACATTGTTTAAGTCGATGGCGAGTCATATATTCATATGTATTCATCTTCTTACCTACTGCAAACACAGACATTATTTGCACTATATTTTTAAAATGATAAATTCCTGGATATTTGCAGTTTATATATAGTTTATATCAGTTAGCATATATTGTCTTTAAGTACAAACCTATATTAGTAATGCGTGTTGCTACATTGTATTCCCAATGAATATGTTATTGTTTATATGAACAAAACATTGGGCAAGTGTGAGGCTAAAATGTCTGTTAAGTGTGAGGCTTACATTAAAAAAAATTCTCTCATCCTGATGATGAAAAAGGGTTGTTGTTGTTTATTCGTTCAGTCGCTTCCAACTCTTTGTGATTTCATGGACCAGCCCACTCCAGAGCTTCCTGTCGGATGTCACCATCCCCAGCTCCCCCACGGTCGAGTCCGTCACCTCCAGAATATCATCCATGTGAAATAAGTGCCACTGTTCGATAGTTTGAACATTCTTTAGTGTTTCCCTTTTTTGGTATGGGGATATAAATTGATTTTTTCCAATCTGATGGCTATTCTTGTGTTTTCCAAATTTGCTGGCATATGGCATGCATCACCTTGACAGCATCATCCTGCAAGATTTTAAACAGTTCAGCTGGGATACCATCATCTCCTGCTGCCTTGTTATTAGCAATGCTTCTTAAGGCCCATTCAACCTCACTCTTCAGGATGTCTGGCTCTAACTCACTGACCACACCGTCAAAGCTATCCCCGATATTATTATCCTTCCTATACAGATCTTCCGTATATTCTTGTCACATTTTCTTGATCTCTTCTGCTTCTGTTAGGTCCTTGCCATCTTTGTTTTTGATCATACCCATTTTTGCCTGGAATTTGTGCGTGAATTTGTTTTATGTGTGGAGATTGGTCCATATATAAAGTCATCTTTTAGGTTGCTGGAAGAGAGTGTTTGTTATGCACAGTGAATTGTCTTGGCAAAATTCTATCAGCCTATGTCCCACTTCATTTTGTTCTCCCAGACCATGCTTACCTGTAATTCCAGGTGTCGTTTGACTACCCACCTTAGCATTCCACTCCCCTGTAATGAAAATAACATCTCTTTTTGGCGTATTATCCAGTAGGTGCTGCAGATCCTCATAGAACTGATATACTGCTTTTTCAGCATCTGTGGTTGGGACGTATATTTGGATCACTGTGATGTTAAATGGCTTACCCTGAATTCGAATTGAGATCATTCTATTGTTTTTTGGATTGTATCCAAGCACTGCTTTAGCCACTTTATTGTTAATTATGAAGGCTACTCCATTTCTTCTGTGGTCCTCTTGTTCACAGTAGTAGATCTGGTGGTCATCTGATGTGAAGTGGCCCATTCCAGTCCATTTCAGTTCACTGACACCCAAAATGTCTATATTTAATCTTGACATCTCACCAATAACCACATCCAATTTGCCCTGCCTCATGGATCTTACATTCCAGGTTCCTATGGTGTGTTGATCTTTAGAACATTGGATTCGTCGTTCACCACCAGCACCGTCACCCACTAGCTGTCCTTTCACCTTTGAGCCCCACATCTGGGGCTAGTTGAACTTATTCTCTGTTGCTCCCCAGTAGCATTTTGACAATCTTCTGACCTGGGAGTCCCATCTTCCGATGGTATACCGACATACTCTGGTTGTACTGATCCATTTAGTTTTCACGGCAAGAATACTGGGGTGGGTTGCTGTTACCTTCCCCAGGGATTGTATTTAGTCTGACCTCTCTGCCATGACCTTCCCGTCTTGGGTGTCCCTTTACGATTTAGCTCATGGCATCATTGAGGTGCTCAAGCTTCAGCACCACAACAAGGTAACGATCTCCTTTGCTGGAGTGAAAAAGGGTAAAGGATGTAAAATTCATTATGACTGTATCCTAAGAGTTATATTCTTCTTGTAAAAGAGTTAATCTTATTTCTTAAAAGAAGTGCTAAAATATTATTCCTAAGAAAGGGAAGGATAAACCTGAACCTTAACTGAATCTGTATATATTTCCAGTTCCTGAGTATATTGTACAATTGCATGTTCGGAGCAGATTTCTTTAGAAATCTTCAGGAAATCTAAAGGATCACTAGTAATTTAATTCTATCTTAATATTATCTTGGAGCAATCATGTTAATTATTTTAGATATGGTAACCTTCATACCATAACAGCAAGTAAGGGCTTGACTAAGATATACAAATAAGAATCATGCTATTCTAAAATAGAAAATCTCAGGAATCTTGTGACTAAGGATTTGTCAAGACTCATATCAAAAAGAGCAACAATTCTGCAGTAATTTGTGGTTTGGGCAGCTAATTTTATAAAAAGCAGCACTCCTTTACTGTTAGGAATCATACAGGATGTCCTGACAGTCATTTTTGACCCAGAAATGGGGTTAACAACATGTCTTGTCAGCAAAATTCACTATTACTTAGGGTATACTTTAGTTCATAATAAAACTTCCCATCAAGATACCGTTGCTGATTTAGAAGCACCACATATAAGTACACAGAGTTATAACTTGGGAGTGACATTTAACACAATCCTAAAGTTATTACAAGTTCAAAACAACAATGTAACAAACATGAATGTGCTAATACACATCCCTCACATATCACATGAAATAAAAAAAACAGCATCTTTTCAGTGGCATTGCCAAAGTTATTTTCTAAGAAAAAGTTACTCAGATCCCCACTAAGCAAAAATTACTCTTCTGCAATTAACTGGAAGGTTGCTCAACACCCTTTTAATTTTTTTTAATGCTGCTAGGAAGGAGAGCCAGTTTGGTGTAGTTGTTAAGGCACCAGGCTAGAAACTGGAAGACCTTGAGTTCTAGTCCTGCCTTAAGCACGAAGCCAGCTGGGTGGCCTTGGGCCAGTCACACACTCACAGCCCTAGGAAGGAGGCAATGGCAAACCAATTCTGAAAAATCTTGCCAAGAAAACGGTAGGGATTCATCCATGCAGTCACCAGGAGTCAACACTGACTCAAAAGCACACACAAAAAAAGAGGAAGAAGTTAAGAGGAGGAATGTTTAGATATATCATCCCTGTCCACCAAATTGTTGTTAATAGTGCAGAATAGAGGAAGGATCACCTGGTGTTCTACTTTCCATCTCTATTCTGCTGCTGCTATGTACAAAAAGGGTTAAGGCCGGAAACCAAAGGCCACTCCCTTTGGAGCTGTCCATGCTTTACCCATGGTATTGTTTCTAGTAGCTCTGGAAAGTTCTGTCTTTTGACTGATAGACAGAGATAGAGACAATATAGTGTAAATAGCTTATGCAAGCTTTCCTTGCTTTTGCCTGTTTTATGTCCTGTTTTGTCAATTTACTGTTTTTGTTTTATTTCTGATTATGTTTAGTAAATACACATCAAGTAATACTTTTAGTAGCTGAACTGAGTGGCCTGTGTGCTTGCTCTGATTTGAATTTCAGGATTGACTAGGAGTGCGCTGGGTACAAACTAACCAGGAAATTACCCACAGTAATTTTCTAACAAGAGGATTGTAGGCCCAGTAGGGAGCCAGAACTAAATTCTGAGCACCCCAGAGCACCCAATCACAAAACAACCCAATTTTTATTTCCAGGTGCTTGGTCAAGCATACAGCTAAACATATTGCGGAGACTCAATAGGGCTTAGAATATCCTAATTGAACTTTTTTTTTCATGGCTACAAAACTAGCATAAAGTTTTCTGAAAAAATGGCAGCAACATGAACTGGAAAAATCTCATGCTTGAAGATGGGAAAGAGCATCTGGAGCACACTTGAAAAGCTTGACCTCTCAGATGTTTTGGACATGTCCAGAGGAAGACCAAGCCTGATAGCTTGGATGAAAAAAGACAGATGATTGTAATCTGAAATAATTCTAAGATTGAATGCTACCTTGTTTTTTGGTATCCTTCCTGCAAATCCATCAACGCACAAATTAGCGGCAACAAATGGCAACACATATCACCCTTCGCCCAAGACAAGTTAAACTACGGAAGATCTCCTATAGCTCCAGCCTAGCCAATTATTGCCAATATCTGACAAGTTCTATCCACTGTGGAGGTTTTTTCCTAGCTAGGCTAGATGCTCTTCCCTCAAATGTTATTGAGGGCAGAGACAGAAAAATCCCTTATCTGGAACTTCTCTACTCCTGTGGCTCTTAGACAATTAAGAATGTGGCTCACACCTTACTGCAATTTCTAAGGGATCTGGATCTTGCTTCTTCTGTCACACCCCCAGCCCAATGTTACCCACTCAAAGGCTACAGTTTGGGCTGCAATTTTGAAGATTCACTGTCGGCCAACATCTGGGACACTGGGACACTGGGACACTTACAAAATCCATAACATCTTCTAGACTGTTAATTGTCCCATTTTTCTCCCTTGTAACAAAGATAAATGTATTGATTGCATAAGTATCCTTGAACATGCCCTTGATGGTAAACAACTTTTTATTTTACTGTTTGTTGACAACTAACAACAATTTTATTTGATTTGGTGCCTTGACCAGATGACATATTTCAGATAGCTTATAGGGTCCTCACACCCTCTAGTATGACAATGTCTTATATATTTTATTTGTTCTGTTGTTCTTTTCATGTCTTTGTATTTCTGTCCATTAAAATGACTGAACATAGACCATAATAAACAATCAAAAATATTTTTGTACAACTTTTTTTTTCTATTCTAGAAACGTTTTACTCACAGAGATAAAGATGAAACAATAACAAATGTCCAAGTAGCAGGAAAGAAGTAAATCCTAAGAACACAGATAATGCTGCAATTGCCAGGATTCCAGCTGCTGTCATCTCTATTGGAGCAATAGGAAGAAATGCCAACCAAGTACTATTTCCACTTAAATCTGTTGAAGCAAAAAATAATGAGCAAAAACCATTTCTTCTTCTGTCAGCTACCATATTCTTGGTACTCTGTGTGCATGTGCATGTATGTACATAGCTGACTCTCTCATTTTTCTGGTAATATGAAAACCAGTTATCAATGAATCAACAAATCTTGATCAAAAAGAATTTTTATAAACCATCATATTTGTGTTACAAATAGCTTTTAATATCTGAAGAATATTTTGGCATAATTTTCATACTTGGAACATAATTTCATATGTATGCGAAGTTTATATACAACATTACATCACCTCCCTTATTTTCAAAAATAATGTGAATATATTCTCAAATTTAGAGATTGAGGCAGAATTTAACACACTTACATATTTTTTTCTGATATATTCTGTGAAATATTTAACATTTTGCATCAGTATATTGAAAATGTGCATCCATATCCATTATAAGTAAGTATAATTATATAGTTTTATAGTAAAAAGGTAAAGGTTCCCCCTGCACATTTGTGCAGTCGTGTCCGACTCTAGGGGCCGGTGCTCATCTCCGTTTGTTAGCCGAAGAGCCAGCGTTGTCCGAAGATGCTTCCATGGTCATGTGGCTGCATGACGCACGCGGAACGCTGTTACCTACCCACCGAAGTGGTACCTATTAATCTACTTGCATTTGCATGCTTTCGAATTGCTAGGTTGGCAAGAGCTGGAGCTAGTGCGGGAGCTCACTCCGCACGCAGGGCTAGGGATTCGAACCTCCGAACTTGCAATCTTCCGATCGACAAGCCTGGCGTCTTATCCACTGAGCCACCACGCCCCTTTAGTTTTATAGTATATATAAATTATAATATATATTATAACATTATAATATATATAAATGTATATATTATAAAATATAATTATAAGTAGATTGAGAATCTATTTATACTTTTTATCCTCTTTCTATCATTAAAAAAAGCCATAAAAACTGAAACAGTTATTGTTCCGTAACAGAAAACAACAGCATGAATTCAGCCTAGAATTTTTGCCTGGGCTTGAGAGCTAACTAGAGTCACTGCCAGTAGTTAACTAAGCAGGGAGTTCCATAATTAAGGCATTGGAATCTATAAGACCTTAAGTGCTCTACTCACTGATGGCAACATAAGCAGGGCTTTTCTGGTCAGTCTGTAGGACTTACGCTTATATCCTGCTAACCATGGCACAATTAGTTGAAATATGGGTTGCAGGGGAGTGATTAAAAAAAGAAGTGTCTGTCTAGCTCAGCTACTGGTGATTTCATAAACACAACCAGTTTTCTTAGCAACAGTAGTGAAATGGTTTCCCATTTTCCTCTGGGGTGATGTTCAACTTCTGAGTCTAGCCTATATCGATGGTATTCCCTGGTAGCTTCTCATTCAAGGCCTGACCCCACTTAGCTTCCAAGTCAGGTGTTACCACCTGCATGGTAGATGGGAGAAGAAGATGCAAAAGAGCAGTATCACTTTGTTTGTGCAACACAACTTAAGTTGCCAACTCATGCCCTGAAATGGACAATACAGGTATTCCTTGAGATACGTCTATTCATTCAGCAACTGTTCAAAGTTACGACGTTGAACGAATGGTAGTTATGACTGGTTCTTGAAGTTCTGGCCGTTGCAGTGCTCCCGCAGTCACGTGATCAAAATTTGGGCACTTGGCAACTGGCCCACATTTATGACTGGTTGCAGTGTCCCAAGGTGACGTTCTCCTGCCCTGCGCAAACTGCCTTTGCTTCAACTCCCCCTGCAAGGCCTCACAAAGGACCAGCAGTTTCCAATGTGCTGAAGCCCACAGGCCGGTTCTCCTGGAGTGCTTTCAGTGTGCACTCTGCAGCTCACGTGGGAAGTTGCTGATCCTTCACAAGGCTTTGCAAATGGGCAGAGGGCCTGCGGGTAGGCTCTGTCGGTGCTGGGCTTGCCTCCACCCCTCGTTGAAGCCTGCAGGCCGGTTCTCCAGGAGTGCTTCCAACGCGAGCTGCAGAGTGCGCGCTGCACCTCCAGGAAGCCCTCATCCCTCTGCTTCTTCCACTTCTGCCGCCACACCAAACAGACCTCCTGCACAGCTGCCACCTTCACCCGGGGGAACTGCCGCTGCCACCTCTCCTGGCGACAGAGCGCACTACACCTTGCCGTCCCATCCTGCTGCGCTCTCCATGGTCTGCAGGCTATCACTCCTTGCACTGGCGGCAGAAGACAGGGCTCCTCTGCCTGCACCACCACCCTGCCTCCTCTGCCAGTTCTGTCCTGTTGTCTCCTCACCAGCTGGGCCCGGCAAATTTCCTTTGGCAGACAAGTCTCCACTGCCCTACCATACTCACTGCACATGTTCTGGGGCTGCACCCTCACCCAGCACCTGGATCCTGGGCCAGCAACGGGAGGAAGAAGATGGTGAAGGTCTGCTGGGGGTGGGGGGCGCAGGCAGCAATGGTAGGTGGCAGAGTGCAGGGTGGCCAAAAGGGCAGAGTTGGGGTGGAGATAGGCAGATGGGGGGAGTTGAAGCAGAGACACTTCGCGCAGGGCAAGAGAAGTGTGAGATCTTTGCCTAACAACCGTATGGTCCTTGCCTAATGACTTCAACTGGGACTGCCGGAACTGCCTTTGCTAAGTGGCATGGTCACATGATGTTTTGCTTAATGACTACTTCACTTAGCGATGGAAATTCTGGTCCCAATTAGGGTCACAACCCGAGGACTACCTGTAGATATTAAGCATACTTTGATGTTGTGAGCCCATTCTCCCCAAAAAGCTTCTGGGCACTCAGGGTTATTTATCAACAAAATGTACAACCTATGATTGTAACTTGGCTACTGGCTTGTATTTTGCTTTAGATTCCAAAGGACTTCTACCAAAAGGAACATTAAATCAATATATGGCTGCTAACAGAAAAATGGCAACTGTATATATATTCTTTCTGAATCCCCCTAAATTG
The DNA here is from genome assembly GCA_023362775.1 of Charina bottae. Taxonomy (NCBI): domain Eukaryota; kingdom Metazoa; phylum Chordata; class Lepidosauria; order Squamata; family Charinaidae; genus Charina; species Charina bottae. The sequence goes on along the minus strand of JALMGJ010000028.1, from coordinate 1,552,647 downwards.
TTGAAGGTAGTAATTAGGAGATTTGGAGTGAATTCATATTACCCTATTTCTTTTCATCATCTGAAACAAGCAAAGCAATGCAGGCCCTGAACTGCTGTTCTGGATTGGATTGGAGCTGGATGCAGGCCAATCAGCAGAGGTAGAATCCTGACAGAAGCATTATGAATAGGTAGTTTCCATGTCTGGAAATTAAGGGTATTGGTAGCTTTGGATGCTCCAGCAAAGGAGATCGTTACCTTGTTGTGGTGCTGGAGCTTGAGCACCTCAATGAAACCATGAGCTAAACCATGAAGGGACACCCAAGACGGGAAGGTCGTGGCAGAGAGGTCAGACTAAATGCCTGGGGAAGGTAATGGCAACCCACCCCAGTATTCTTGCCCTGAAAACTAAATGGATCAGTACAACCAGAGATATGTCGGTATACCATCGGAAGATGGGACTCCCACGTCGGAAGATGGTCAAAATGCTACTGGGGAGGAACAGAGGATACGTTCAACTAGCCCCAGATGTGATGACGCAGTTAGCTCAAAGCCGAAGGAACGGCTAGCGGCCGACGGTGCTGGTGGTGAACGACGAATCCGATGTTCTAAAGATCAACACACCATAGGAACCTGGAATGTAAGATCTATGAGCCAGGGCAAATTGGATGTGGTTATTGGTGAGATGTCAAGATTAAATATAGACATTTTAGGCGTCAGTGAACTGAAATCGACTGGAATGGGCCACTTCACATCAGATGACCACCAGATCTACTACTGTGGACAAGAGGACCACAGAAGAAATGGAGTAGCCTTCATAATTAATAATAAAGTGGCTAAAGCAGTGCTTGGATACAATCCAAAAAACGATAGAATGATCTCAATTCGAATTCAGGGTAAGCCATTTAACATCACAGTGATCCAAATATACACCCCAACCACAGATGCTGAAGAAGCAGAAGTAGATCAGTTCTATGAGGACCTGCAGCACCTACTGGATAATACACCAGAAGGAGATGTTATTTTTATTACAGGAGACTGGAATGCTAAGGTGGGTAGTCAAACGACACCTGGAATTATAGGTAAGCATGGTCTGGGAGAACAAAATGAAGCAGGACATAGGCTGATAGAATTTTGCCAAGACAACTCACTGTGCATAACAAACACTCTCTTCCAACAACCTAAAAGACGACTTTATACATGGACTTCACCAGATGGTCGACACCGAAATCAGATTGATTACATCCTTTGCAGCCAAAGGTGGCGGGCATCTATACAGTCGGTAAAAACAAGACCTGGAGCTGACTGTAGTTCAGATCACGAACTTCTTATTGCAAAATTTAGAATCAGACTAAAGAGAATAGGGAAGACCCACAGATCAGTTAGATATGAGCTCACTAATATTCCTAAGGAATATGCAGTGGAGGTGAAGAATAGATTTAAGGGACTAGATTTAGTAGATAGGGTCCCGGAAGAACTATGGACAGAAGTTCGCAACATTGTTCAGGAGGCGGCAACAAAAAACGTCCGAAAGAAAAAGAAAACCAAGAAGGCAAGATGGCTGTCTGCTGAGACACTGGAAGTAGCCCAAGAAAGAAGGAAAGCAAAAGGCAACAGTGATAGAGGGAGATATGCCCAATTAAATGCAAAATTCCAGAGGTTAGCCAGAAGAGATAAGGAATTATTTTTAAACAAGCAATGTGTGGAAGTGGAAGAAGACAATAGAATAGGAAGGACAAGAGACCTCTTCCACAAAATTAGAAACATCGGAGGTAAATTCCAGGCAAAAATGGGTATGATCAAAAACAAAGATGGTAAGGACCTAACAGAAGCAGAAGAGATCAAGAAAACGTGGCAAGAATATACGGAAGATCTGTATAGGAAGGATAATAATATGGGAGATAGCTTTGACAGTGTGATCAGTGAGTTAGAGCCAGACATCCTGAAGAGTGAGGTTGAATGGGCCTTAAGAAGCATTGCTAATAACAAGGCAGCAGGAGATGACGCTATCCCAGCTGAACTGTTTAAAATCTTGCAAGATGATGCTGTCAAGGTGATGCATGCCCTATGCCAGCAAATTTGGAAAACACAAGAATGGCCATCAGATTGGAAAAAATCAACTTATATCCCCATACCAAAAAAGGGAAGCACTAAAGAATGTTCAAACTATCGAACAGTGGCACTTATTTCACATGCCAGTAAGGTAATGCTCAAGATCTTGCAAGGTAGACTCCAGCAATTCATGGAGCGAGAATTGCCAGATGTACAAGCTGGGTTTAGAAAAGGCAGAGGAACTAGAGACCAAATTGCCAATATCCGCTGGATAATGGAGAAAGCCAGGGAGTTTCAGAAAAACATCTATTTTTGTTTTATTGACTATTCTAAAGCCTTTGACTGTGTGGATCATAACAAATTGTGGCAAGTTCTTGGTGGTATGGGGATACCAAGTCATCTTGTCTGCCTCCTGAGGAATCTGTATAACGACCAAGTAGCAACGGTAAGAACAGAGCACGGAACAACGGACTGGTTTAAGATTGGGAAAGGAGTACGGCAGGGTTGTATACTCTCACCCTACCTATTCAACCTGTACGCAGAACACATCATGCGACGTGCTGGGCTTGAGGAATCCAAGGCTGGAGTTAAAATCGCTGGAAGAAACATTAACAATCTCAGATATGCAGATGATACCACTTTGATGGCTGAAAGCGAGGAGCCTTATGACGAAGGTGAAAGAAGAAAGTGCAAAAGCTGGGTTGCAGTTAAACCTCAAAAAAACCAAGATTATGGCAACCAGCTTGATTGATGACTGGCAAATAGAGGGAGAAAAAGTGGAGGCAGTGACAGACTTTGTGTTTCTAGGCGCAAAGATTACTGCAGACGCTGACTGCAGCCAGGAAATCAGAAGACGTCTACTTCTTGGGAGGAGAGCAATGGCAAATCTTGATAAAATAGTTAAGAGCAGAGACATCACATTGACAACAAAGATCCGCATAGTTAAAGCTATGGTATTCCCTGTAGTAACCTATGGCTGTGAGAGCTGGACCATAAGGAAGGCTGAGCGAAGGAAGATAGATGCTTTTGAACTGTGGTGTTGGAGGAAAATTCGGAGAGTGCCTTGGACTGCAAGAAGATCAAACCAGTCCATACTCCAGGAAATAAAGCCAGACTGCTCACTTGAGGGAATGATATTAAAGGCAAAACTGAAGTACTTTGGCCACATAATGAGAAGACACGATATCCTGGAGAAGAAGCTGATGCTAGGGAAAGTGGAAGGCAAAAGGAAGAGGGGCCGACCAAGGGCAAGATGGATGGATGATATTCTGGAGGTGATGGACTCGACCATGGGGGAGCTGGGGATGGTGACGGCCGACAGGAAGCTCTGGCGTGGGCTGATCCATGAAGTCACGAAGAGTCGGAAGCGACTGAACGAATAAACAACAAGCTTTGGATGAGGTACTTGTAAATTGATTATTATCACTGGAGAATTATATAGCCTATACAGTTAAGAGTGCCTTTTTCCAGTTACTCTAGTGTTAGCAGCATAGATAGGAATGGTTTGGCCACACTAATTCTTGGACTTGTGACCTCAGAGTTCGCTTATTAGGGCCACTTAACAACCCTAATTGGGACTGGCAACTCCTTCGCTAAGCAATGCGGTCGTTAAGTGAAACATCATGTGACTGCTTCACTTAGCGATGGCTGTTCCAGCAATCTCAGTTGCTGTCATTGAGTGAATCCCACACGGTTGTTAGGCAAGGACCCACCTGGATCCAAGGTATTCTTGGAAGAATGCCTCCACTTCAACTCTCCCCATCCACCTATCTCCCCCCATATCTGCCCTTTTGGGTACCCACCTATCACTGCTGCTGGCTTCCCCCACCACCCAGCCCTGCCCATCGCACTAGCCCACTGCACTGTGCACCACTGCCAGCTGGGTCCTTCTTTTTCACCGGTGCAGCCAGGACCTTCTTTTGCACACAGGCCAGGGCCTCTTTTTGTGCATTGGCCAGGCCTCCTTTTTTGAAAGAAGGACCTGGCCAGTGCACAAAAGAAGGGCCTAGTTGGTGGATGAAAGAAGGACCCAGCCAGTGCATGAAAGAAAGCCCGGGCTAGTATGCGAATGAAGGGCCTGGCCAGTAGTGGTGTGTGGTGTGCCACATGGCACACACCCGCCCGCAGCTCTCATCCGCCTGCCTGCGGGACATTTCCACGGTGTCTTCCCTGTGCGTGGCCGAGATGATGAGCCCAGCGGAGGGGAGGCAGGCAACGATGACGACGAAGGTCAGCTGGGTATGGGAGATGGCAGTGGTTTGCCATCTCCCAGTGGCGGGTGGTCCTGAATTTTGTTCACGAGGCCACAGGGACACTGCAACAGCTGGAACTTTGAGGTCCTGTCGTTAAGTCCCTTCATTCAGCGCCATTGCAACTTTGAATAGTTGCTGAACGAATGGATGTTAAGCGAGGACTACCTGTATATGGGGCTTTACATGGGGCAAACTTTGAAGATGGTTAATATGACAGCCTGAGAACTTAATCTGGCAAACTGAGAAGGGGTCAAGAAAAATAAAAACCTTTTACTTGTGGTGCTTTAAGAAAAAGGCAAAAGTAAGCAGATACAATTACGTAGTCATGCCTTGCAATGCTCATAGAATGTTTGTCTTCATGACTGAAAATAAGCTGGCATTTATTTGCAGCAAGTAAAAGCTTCTGATGGAGTTTGAAGAAAATTATGAGGATTGGAGCAGTGGAAAAAAGAGGAAGAAAATTTACTAGATCAAAAGAAAAGAGGAAATAATTCTTCATAAGGAAGAAAATCAAATAAAGGAGTGTGTCCAGTGGATTAAGAGTGACGGACAGAAATGAAACACACAGATTTTCTGCATCACTTGGACTCAGAAGGAGCTTTGAGGTTTTTGAAGAAGGAAACATTTTAGCCTTTATGAGAGAGAAAAATAACCCAACTTGCCAAAGAGGAAACAGGAGGACAAAGGAGATGCTGCAGTGCATTGCAAGGAGATAAATGTAAAATTGTGATACCTGTTGTCTCACTATAATGGGGAACAGAATTAAAAGTGTGCTGGCAGGACCCAGCAGGGTGTGAATTGTTCTGCCTGCCAGAAACAAAAATTAGGGATGTGACAAATAGCTTCCATGATTTATCAGTTCCACTGTTAATTATCTCTTCCTGATAATCCATGTAAGGAATGACACTTTCAAATAACAGTCTATGTTCTCTAGATGATGGACTCCTGGACTGCTCTCATAAGGACTGGTAAAAGTGGCTGAAGCATGGCAAACTTGATCATAGGGCCAGATAGGTCATTGAGTCCAATTCCCCTGCAGGAATCCAAATGAAAGAGCCACCCCCCCAAAAAAAAAAACAGTTGAACACATCCAGTGAAAGGGAGCTCACCATCTCTTGGAGTACCAGATTCAAACTGTTCTTACTGTTAAGGTATTTTTTTCCAACATTCAACTGAAATCTCCTTTGCTTGAGTCCCTTATTTTGTGTCCTGCACTGGAATCCTTTCAAGAATTAGGAGACTTCTATCATATTGCTGCTCAGTCATCTCATTATTAAACATTCCCAAGTCTTTCAATCTTTTTTCACAGGACTAAGTTTCTAGTCCCCTGCAATCCTCATTTCTCTTCTTTGAATCTATTCCACCTATCCCACTTTCTCCAAATCTTTTTAACATGTGGTACCCAAAATTGAACACAATATTTGAGGTGGGATCTGGCCAATATAGAATAATGATTACTTCCTATGACTAAAAAGTATACTTCTGTTGATGCAGCACACAATTGCACTTTTTTCTGTAGCCCCATCACAGTTCTCCCTCACACTTAATTTGCAATAAATTAATAGTACAAGATTTTGTTGTAAAATACTATTGCCAAGCCTCATCCTATACCTGAGCATTTGAAGTATTTCCTAACTGAAGAAACTTGTGTTTGTTTCTGTTAACTTTTATTCTATTATTTTCATTTTGTGAGCTTTTCCCCACTTGTGTCTAATCACAGGGCCAAAATGTTCCAGCAACTTCTTTTTTATGGTTTGTCTACAGCTTCAGTGTTCAATTAGTGTTTTCTCCTTAACTGGCAACAAACTCTGGCAATTTTATCATAGGTATAATTTGACCCAATTCACTGATCATTCTGTTGACGTTGCAGATGGTTGGGATGCAGGGTCAGTCAGGCCCCTCTTAGATACTTAGTCTGATGTAGACACAACCCCCACCAGAGCTGTTTAGATTTTGAAAAGGTGACAGTGTGACTCTTTCCACCCAGGCTGTTCCCCTGTACCTGCCAGGTATCTGAGCCAATCCCCAGCAGGGGAAACTTGTTTTGAAAGAGGAATTAGCCAACAGCTGACTACTAGGGATGGGTGGGGGGTGGGCCATGAGGCAGCGGAGCATTGCTGGGTTTTCTCTCTGCCTTTTCCCAGCATAGCCCAACAGCTCTTAGCTGCACTTGTTTTGAACATGGGTTTAGAGCTCTTTCGAAAGAGCCCTAAACTTGTGCTCAAAAGCCATTGTTGCAGCCACCTAGCAAAATATGTCTGCTCAGCAGATCCACCCCATTTCTTATTAAGAAGAGTTATGTCGATAGCACAGCATTTATTCATTCATTCATTTATTCAATTTATGTGGCCTCCAATTCAAAACAACTCTGGGAGGATTAAAACAAATTTAAAAAGCAAGTTAAAAACACCAATCTCAAAATACCTTGTGGCATTAAATACAGTTATTGAAAGTGATTTCTAAGCAAACAAACAAGGATCCCAACACTGGCCAGAATTTCAGTGGAGTTATCTGACTTGCTACCTCCTCCCTAAATTATATCCATATTTGGTTCAATGTTTGTGCACCCCAATACTCTGATCAATGCCATGAGGCTGAGATACTATTTGCAGCAAGCACCTCACTTTCAGAGTGACACGTGCTAAAGGAAAACTCTGCTGAAGAAAACTGACAGAGGAGCAGGTGCCCCATAGAGAACCCCTTCAGTGACTCCCTAAGTCAGCAAAATTCTGGCATGGTAGAAATTTAAATGATGTTAAAAATGATCCCAGTGCAGACCTTTTCAGGCAAGGACATGGCTGGTAAAGGAATGACTTGCAAGAACTTATTGGCCTGCCTGTGAAATCTTTTTGGGTAAACAAACCTATCAATCCCTGTCAACCTTTCTGGTAATCTTTGTTGAAGCAGGAAAACCATTAACCAAAACAACACTGAACTCGACTGTTTTCAGTAGTAAGTGTAGCTTGGTCCTAAGAGGCTTCTCAGTTCCCTCACTAGACTCTCAAACCCCTGAATAGCAACACACAGCCAGGGAAGCAAGATTCACATGGTTTCATTCATTAGTGAATTCATTAAGATGGGGTCTCTGTCAATAGCTTAAACATGTTTCTCACATATTGCTTAACTGGAGGGCTGGTGGCTCTTTTACCAGATAAGACTGAGCAATCCATCTCCATCTGTTCATTGTCATAGTTCTTTCCCAGCCTCTCAGAATTCTCTTTCAAGAACCCTCTATTCCTGATCTTTCTCTCCCTAGTCTCGTCTCCTCCCTCTCTCTCTCTCTCTCTCTCTCTCTCTCTCTCTCCTTTGAGCAAGAATTACTTAAATTAAAAGAATTAGGAATGGAGGCAGTATGAATCAGACATATTTTAACCAAAATAGGAAAGATATTTCTTGGCTGCAGCTTAATATTCTGTATTTCCTTTTATTCCATTGTAATAATATTGGCCATGCAAATGACTATGGAGGCAATGGGATAGTGGAAACCACCCTACAGATGCTAATGTCCCAACAAAGGGAATGGTTAGGAAGCTCTCACACATTTTGGGTAAAGTTAGCCTGCAATTGAAAGGAAAAGCTCCATTTCAGCTTGTCAAGACACAGAAGAAGCCTCTCCATTATTAAAACTCCAAAGTCATATACGAGGGCTTCTGCAAGCATCCCCCATCCATTAACTCTCTTAATGTTTCCCGTCTCCTATCAACCCTTGTAAAACTGCAGTTATTGCCTAATCTAAAGAGCTACAAAAGTAGTTGCAAAGTAGTATATATGCTGATTTGAACCTCCCAATTTAAGCAAAAACCCATAGGGAGAGAGAACTTTGATGCTTTTCTTATTTTTCTGATGTGAAAGAAATATATTAATTTGTAATTCAGAGTTTATCAGATTCTGCAGAAATAACTTAAAGGAGAATAACTGGCAGAGCCTGTCCATCACTGCTCATTGTACTAAAGAATCTCCTTGTTTTTCCCCTCTCACCTTAGCCCAGGAAAGAGAAGGGAAAATATTTTTCCACTCTTTTTTTCTGTTTGACAGGTTATTGATGTTCTACCAAAATTCCAAAATAAGAACTTGGTTTTCTCTTCTTATTTGCTAAATTATCCAAGGAAAGCCTTAAAATGGCCATTAACCATACAGTTGGTCAGAGAAGAATAGGGATTTTTATTCAAATGAGCAGCTGTCTTCTCTCATTCAGTTTGTTACACCAGGATTATACAATAGTTTTCAAGCTGAGCCAAAACAGGAAGTAAATTCTGAAGTACTTTATCCCAATCAGTCTATGAAGGTTCTCAGTCATCCAGGTGGAATTGTCTGTAGCTTGAATCATGTCAACTGGATTTCTATTTTCTTAGTGGAAACGTTTCACTCCTTATCCAAGGAGCTTCTTCAGTCTGAGCAAAGTTGGTAAGGGAATCCTAAATATGTTCCTAGGTAGCTGTGTGACCTTACACCTGGGGCTAGGTCATGGTTATATTGAGATGTAATTTTTAAGTCCTTTTATCATCTAAAGGAGGGTCGTTAAGATCACCATGCTGCTGTTGAGCTTCTGAAATGGTCTTAATCTTCCTAGGCACAGAAGACAACACGGGGAGGAAGATGGGGGAGAGTTTATGCCTGAGGCCCCCACCTCTATTCAAGGAAGGATTTTCCAAGTTGGCATAAATGGATTCCTTGACCCCTCTCTCAGAGAAGACAGAGAAGATAGGTGGTTTGAGAGAGGGGTCAAGGAATCAATTTATGCCAACTTGGAAAATCCTTCCTTGAATAGAGGTGGGGGCCTCAGGCATAAACTCTCCCCCATCTTCCTCCCCGTGTTGTCTTCTGTGCCTAGGAAGATTAAGACCATTTCAGAAGCTCAACAGCAGCATGGTGATCTTAACGACCCTCCTTTAGATGATAAAAGGACTTAAAAATTACATCTCAATATAACCATGACCTAGCCCCAGGTGTAAGGTCACACAGCTACCTAGGAACATATTTAGGATTCCCTTACCAACTTTGCTCAGACTGAAGAAGCTCCTTGGATAAGGAGTGAAACGTTTCCACTAAGAAAATAGAAATCCAGTTGACATGATTCAAGCTACAGATTTATCCCAATCAATTATCAAAGCTAAAATAAATATTCAGCAATAAGTCTGAAAGTATGGAAAATTAAATTAATATTTACAACAGACAATTGAAAATCATGAGGATTTCTTTGGCAGAGAAAGTTACTTCATAGCCTATAAATTCATTTTAAATAACATGAAGGAATACAACTTATTACTGGTAGAATGTTGTCAGCAAGATGTTGGCTTGCAAAGTAGTCTCCAGAATACTGATTCTAGCTTGCATAAAATAGCATAAGCATGACTGCAGGGAAACTTGGCTTTGGCTACACTTTGGTGTATTGGCCCAAATGTGCCAAAACTAATTGGTTCTGTCATTACTATTAGCAGGGAATACTGCACATGATATAGGTATGATTAACGCTTGTAACTTGGCCTACACTTTATCTTATTCAAAGTATTATGTGAAAACCTTGCTTGATCAAAGCTGTGATGGGCAGCAGGATCAATATCTATATGTGCAACATAGAAGATGCATTGCAATATATGCATTTTGGGACAAATTCTGTAACATTCTGAATGAATGCAGTCCAAATGAAAATATTATTCTGTTAGGTATGGGAAAAAGATGAGACAGTAGCAAAAAATATGACTGGGTCATTTGGTGAAACAAGAATGGATGATAATGTGATTGGTAAGTATATGTTTAGAGGTTTTTATGGTTTAAGCATAAGAATACCATATGTTCTAAATGGGGGACAGACCATTATTTGACAGTGTCAAGAGCAGATCCTGGGAAAATACGGACACTGAGGAAAAAGAAAGAAGTGAAAGAAACTAGAATGAAAGTAGAGCTTCAGGAAAAGATGAATACTGTCCTATATAAAAAGTATTAGAAAGTTGATTAACCTTTCAACAGAATGAATGAAAGGTGGACATATGGAGAGAAGCAGCTCAGAAAGAGTAAAAAGAATTATATTATAAAGTGGCACAGTAGACTTACACTAGTAGGAAATATGAATAGGGAAGCTTAGTGGAATGATTTAATAAAAGAGGCTGTGGATGAGGGAAAAAACATGTAGGAGAATAATTGCTGAAAAAATGAGGATGGGAAAAAGAGATCATGTAAAGTATACATAATGAAAAAGAACTGCAAATAATGTAGTCAAAGAGAGCAAAGGATGGGGCTAAGCTCAAAAGAAGCAGATTGTTTCAATGCACATTTTTAAAAGATCTTTTGGAAGCAACTGCAAGGGCTATATAAGGCATCCCCAGTAGATGGAGATTAATGGAATTAAAAATTGAAAATAAAAGTGATGGAATGATAGGAAATAAAATGGAAGAGAAGAAATGCTGGAAGGAGTGTTTTGGAAATATGCATAGAATTTATTTATTTATTTATTTATTTATTTATTTATTTATTTTATTATAGTAATATGTCAAATAGTAGAATTGAAATGATAGCTATAAGTGTTAGTGTCCATGAAAAAAATGATAAAAATAAATCATAACTGTTGTGAAAATTTTAAAAAATTGTAAGACTGCATATGATGTAACTTTAAAAATGCTAAAATATTATTGTAGTTTGCTTATGGAATGACTTTGCAATGTGTTTATCATGTGTGAAACTGCATCTCTACCTGTTGACTGGAAGAATGTCATTACTCAAACACCCAAATCACAGACAGTAGTTTTCCCATTTTGTTCTGAGCCATCTCTAGCAGTTTGTTGAGTTCTAAGCATGTGACTGGTAAGTATATGTTACCAATAGGTTCAGAAAGGGGCAGCAAAGATGCTTAAGAGGACTAGAAAACAAAGTCTTTTGAAGAGCAATAAAAAAGCTGAGAATTCTTAGCCTTGAGAAAAGAAGACTGAGGGGGAATATGAGAGCTCTCTTCAAGTATCTGAAAGGAGCACATACACAAGAAACCTAAGGCTGTTCTGTATCATCCCAGATTGCAGGACACAGAATAATAGATTTAAGTTACAGGAAGGCAGATTCTAAATGAATATTAAAATTCATAGTAAAAACAGTTTGAAAGTGGAACCAATGGATGGTGGTGGTGGGTTCCCCCTCACTGGATGTTTGAAACAGAGGTTGAGTTAATATACAAGAAAGATTTTAATGTCCCTGATAAATACAATGGCGTGGTCCTTGAGCTGGACATCCTAGAGCATAGCTTTCCAAACTGTGTGTCGCGACACATTAGTGTGTCGCGACAAAACCTGGAAGTGCTGATGGCGCGTTGCCGCTGCCCCTGCAGCGGCGGGCGTTGTGGTGGCAGCGGCAGCGGCGGGCCATCAGCACTTCCAGGTTTTAATGTGACACACGAGGCCGCCGCCGCCGTGCATTTGTTATATTTATTATATTTGAGATTTGTTATATGACAAGTCAAGAGAGAGATAATTTATAAATTCTGATTATGGAATTCTCTCCCTGTTCATTTTTGGCTGAAACTGAGTCTTCATAGGCTTTGGTGTCAACTAATGATCTATCGAGAGCCAGTTTGGTGTAGTGGTTAAGGCACCAGGCTGGAAACCAGGAGACCATGAGTTCTAGTCCCAACTTAGACACAAGGCCAGCAGGGTGACCTTGGGCCAGTCACTCTCTCTCTCAGCCCTAGGAAGGAGGCAATAGCAAACCACTTTCGAAAATGCTGCCAAGAAAACTGCAGGGACTAGTTCAGGCAGTTGCCAGGAGTCAATACTACTCAAAGGGCCAAAAACAAAAAACAAAAAATTACCTGTCTAGTCATCCAGCTTTTATTGAATTTATGCTGTTGCATAACTGAAGGTGTTGTTGCTGTCATTATTTCCATGGTGCTGTTGATTATTTTAACCTTTTCTAATTCTTTATGGTGTTATTGGTTTGTATTACTGTACTGAATTTTAGGATTACTATTACAAATAATAGTAAATAGTAAAGATGTGGAGGTGTAAATAGATATAGAAATGCCATTTTTAGCTGAAAGTATCCAATGATTTTAAGTAGTTATTTCCTAACCTGGAGTGAATCTGAAGAATTACTAGCACACATTTCAAGTAAGGCGATTCGGGAATGACTTGCCCAGGTTTCTCTCGGTTGTAGTGGGTGGCTTTGGTTGACTTCTCAGCAGATCCACCTGTTGTCCTCTGCTTCCCCCTCCCTCATTTCCTAGTGTAATTTTCTAGATGAATATTTTCATCTTGCTGAATACTAAATAATGTACATCACTACAACATCTCTATTCTGTGAACAGAATCTGAGAAGATTTTATAAATGACAAACTCTGCTTCAATTAATTTCCAGACATTTTAAATGTCTGCTTTGTCTCCAGTCACAGAAGACTATGTCCAAAAATGAAAGTACTCAAATGGTTATGTAAGAGTTGATAATGATTTGAGATAATGCCAATGCACCAAGATTTTTATCAATTTCTACTTTGGGACAACACTTTAAACAGTGAGCTTACATCTTGAAAATGTGTTTACAGCGATGCCCCATAAATTACAATTATTATGCAAATAACAAATGCTGCTAAATCATTAGTATTTCAAGTGAAAGAAGAAATACTTTCAAACTGAGGAGATGTGCGGAGTTCTGCTGGATTCACAAAATACTGGATGAAGACATATAGGATCACGATTATCAGCAGGAGGATCCCCACAACAGCTGAAGCAACTGCATTGAAGAAAAACCTATGTACACACAAAGATTCTGCTCAGATATACTAATTTCTGCAGTTGCATGGAAACATTCCACATTGTTGTATTAATAAAAATAAGTATGGACCGATATGTAGTCATTCTTAATGAAAGTATTGTATAAATTGAAATATTTCAGAGAGTTCTGCTTTCTTGTTTAAGACTGAAAGCTCTACATGTTTCCTAATATAGTCGTCCTACAGTATTTTATTATTTATACTTAATAATCCAAAAATTATTAAGAGAGAAATTATTAAGAGAGCACCAAGGACTCCACAATCCAAAAATTTCCTAAGGCAAATTGTATATGTAACCACAGTGATAAATTCATTGGATTCAGTGATAAATAGCTTAAATGCATTTTTTTAAAAAACAGAAAGAGTGTTTGAGGGTTGCAAGGCAGGCCATGTGGCATACATAACTTCAACATAGGATAGTAGCTGGGAGCTCTGGGGAAAAAAACAATCTCACTGTTTATCACTGAGATAAACATTATGTTAGCTGGTGTAGAGAATCAGGGAGAATGCACTGAGGGTAAAAGGCAAGAACCATCATATAAGCAAAGAGGGCTGAAACATTTCTTAAATCCTGGGAAATAAGAAAATATTGTAATATTTGGAAGAGACCCAGGCAGGCTCCTCCCTGATTCACTGGGATATAAGAGGAAGGGGAGGTAAAGCACCATTAGACTTGTAAGATTCTGTTATTATAGCCTGTCTCAATAAAGTAGAGTTCTAGTCTTCCTATGCAGTCTGTTTCCTGATCTGCTCTACCCCAAAGGGAAGAGAAGCACTAGCCAATAGCGAATGGGTCATAGTTAATGAGAAATATTGATGAGTTAGTTAATCATAGTTAATGAGAAGTTTTGAACCCTCTATATCAGTTGGTAGTTTACTCTGAACAATATAGGATTATTTGTTAATTATAATGGTCTTTCTGAAAGATTGCATGGCCTATGTTTCAAGGCTGCAGATTATCCATCAAAAGACCTACAAAGCCTCTCTAAAAGTTGTCATTATGAAAGTGGGAAATTATTAAACAATTATGAAATAATCTTGTTAGTGGCATTCAATGTAATGTTATTGTTAATATAATTTAATATAATAATTAATATAATTTAATATTGTTAATATAATTTAAATAATATAATTTAATATATAATTAATATAAAAATAAATAATATTTTTGTCTTGGCCCTGCCCATGTTTTGGAGCACAGACCCTAGTTTATCACTTAAAGCCCAGTATGGCTCTTGAACCAAATAAAGTTGCTCATTTCTGTTTTAGCTAATTAGATCATTTAGGGGCTATTGTAATGATTCATATCTCCAATTTACAGCTTAGTTGACCATGCCATTAGTTTACTGAAGATTATTACAGAATTATTACTACAGAACTCATATCTCACCGTATTCTAACAATCCTAGGCAGTTCACTACCATAAAAGTATATAGTTTAAACAGAACAGTAAATTATTATAAAACTACAATTTAATAAAATCAAGCTTTTTTAAAAAATAAAAATAAAAATTCCAGTTTTTCATTGTTAATCATGATAAAGAATCCCACAAGCAAGAAATTTAAAACCTAGATATCCAGGGGAACAAACTATCTTCGTAGCCCTCATACAAAATAACAATGTGGTGGCCATCCAGACTTCTGGGGTAAGGCAAGGACAAGGTAACTAGGTAAAAAGGTAAAAAGGCCTGTTTCTAGAGTCCCAAGCCACACCCCCCCCCTTTAGGGATCTAATGTGTATTTACCTAGACTGAACACACAAGATGGGGAGATTCAGTTTTAAAAAATAACCTCAAAGGGAGCCAAACCATTTAGGACCTCATAGGTTAAAATAGCATTATCAGCCTCCAGTGCAATGTGTATAAAACCAGTGTCAATACTACAGAACTGGTTCTCACTGCCAGCAAGTAGGCTGCTGCATTCTGTACCAATTGTACTATCCAGGATATCTTTGGAGGCAGCCTCAAGTACAGCTCATTGCAGTAATCCACACTCAAGGTGATGAGGGTATGAGTAACTGTCACTGTAATGGTATGTGGGAATGACCTTGGGAGACAGGAGGAAGAGCCGCAACCTAGACAACGGTCTGATAAAATCTGAATCCAAAGGAGGGGTGGGGGTGGAAAAAACATATCTGAAGGGACCCTCCTTAGTTTTCAGGAGTAAAAGTAAAGGAGGGGAGAGGTACTTTCAGACTTGCAAGATTCGGTTACTGTAACCTTACAATAAAGGTAGTGTTTGTACTCATGGTTGGTGCTTCTTGTCTGGACTACCTCAAAGGGCTGACAGTCACTCCTGCTTCAAAAAGCTAGTTCACTGGCTAAATATGGGCAAATATTTCCCTAGCCATGGATTCCATCTGCTGGTCAAGCAGTAGCCATGAGTCCAGGAGAATTCCCAGTTTGAGTGCGACCACATCCAGAGCTAACTTGGAAATATATGGTTTCTGAAGAAACAGTATCTCCATCTTGCTAGGATTCAGATTTGATTTGTTTCATCTCATCTAGTCCCTCCATACATGATGAGAATTTCCACAGCACTTCCATCACACCCTGGGGCAGAGATGTACAACTAAGAATCATTGCATATACTGTAGATGATACCTCAGCCTGAAACAATGGATGTTTCTCCCAGTGGTTTTATATAGATGTTGAATAAGGGAGAGAGCTGAGCCCTGTGACACTCCACAAAGGGGTGGCCAGGAACTCAACTGTTGATCCCCCAGCACAATTGACTGGAACCGCCAGTTCAGGAAGAGTGGAACCACTGTAAAACAGTGCAATGCACCCCCAACCCTTATAGGTTTCCTATAGGTATACTAAAATTGATGATATTGAATGCACCTGAGAGGTCTAATAGGACCAGGAAACCACACCTCCTTCATCCAGTCCTGACAAAGGTCATCCCCCAGAGCAACCAGTACAGTTTCATTCTATATCCCAGCCTAAACCCACACTGAAAAGCATCTTTTTTTGTAGTAATTTTATTAAAGATTATAATTACAACAGTAAAAACTAATACAAACTGAAAAAAGGTAGATAAATAAAAAGAAAGAGTAGAAGGTGCAGAAAAGAAGAAAAAGAGGAAAAGAGAAAAGAAAGAAAAATAAGAGGATAGTAAAGAAAAAGAAAAGAAATATACAAAGAAGAAACTTCCCACCTTCATCACAAGTATAAACAATTTTAGTAACTTATATTACTTATCTTACTATTGTATTCTTAAAATACAACAAATGATCTCTTCTTCCCCTATCCCATCTCTTATCTATAAACAAATAGATATGGCATTGTCACTTCAGTCCTGGTGTCAGCAAAAGTCCATTAAGGGTTACCAGAGATAACAGCATATCAGTTTTAACCTTAATCAAATAAACCAACTTTATATTCCTTCCTTTTACTTTTAACAATCTTGATCTTTTACTTTTAACAATCTTTTTTACTGTTAAACTTTTTTTAAAAAAATGTTTACTTCTAACAATCTTGATTGTTCAAGATTGATCAACGATCTTGAACAATCCATTCAAATAATCTCATAGAACTTGATTTCTTTTCATTTTTATTTCATTTTCATTCCCTTCTCACAAGATTCTTCAAAACGTTAACAAGCCTCTTTTGTAAATCCAATATAGGAAAATTATCAAGGTCACTCTCTTGATTTATTGTTTGTATATCCCTTTTAATTATTAAAACATCGGCCGGTTTCTTTTGTATGTCCAGCGCAACATCTTTTTCCCTGTCATTCTTGTAGCCTGTCATTTGTAAATCCACTTTCAACTCAGTCTCGATCTGGTCAGATAGAACTTGTTCCTCTTCCATAACATCATTTAGACACTGTCTCCATAGAGGCTCTGTTGACACTATTAAAATTAACTTCTGAGTCCGCTGTTCAAAAATATCCTTCAATTTGTCCAATGTTAGAATATTTTGCTTCGTTCTGCAATTGTAAATTGAGATTACGTGTTCTTCTCCTTTAATTGTAATCTTTAGTTCCCTCTAGTGTCCAATTTTTAAAATCTTATTTTTTAAAAAAATTCAAAACAAAAGCATTTTCCCACAGGAAGGATTCTTTATAATTAATTCCAAAATCTTATTTCAAATTTATCTGGACACTTAGTCCATTAGTAACTTTCTAAAATCAAAGTTTTAATCACCCTTTTGTTTATTCACAAAAAACTTTTTTAGAAAAGGAAGTATGCGAACTTAGTGTCCTTTCAAAGGCGCCAACCCAGGTTTGAGCAAGAGAGCTATTCCCTCGTCTCCCAGAGCTCTAAATCCACCGGAGACAGCAATCTTGTGGTCTCCTCATGAGCTGCAGCTGTCTGGAGCATTTGTGGGTGATCTCAAGTCCTCTCCTTCACCAGAGGAATTATCGACGAGCCAGTCTACTCATTGGCTCTTCATTCCACGGCAGTCATCGGCTCCACTTTTCGCAGAGCCATCTTCAGTCTGCCATTTCTTCCTCTGGAAGCCACCCACACTGAAAAGCATCAAAGATAATTTGTTTCATCTAGGATATTCTGCAACTGAAGTCCTACCATTTTCTCCAACATGTTCCCTAGAATAGGAAAACTGGAGACCAGGAAGAAGTTATCTAATATAGTTGGATCAAGAAATAGCTTTTGAAGGAGTGTGTTCACTACTTTCTCTTTCAAGGCAGCTTGTACAACCCATGATAGGACAGCTGAGTGAAATCACCTGTGCTGATCTCCACAATCACTTTTGTTCCTGCTGCACTTGCTTGGAAAGGGCATGCATGGGGTAGAGAGGGCTTTGAACAGCTTGACACAAAGTGAGTTGGAGGCAATTGGTGGCATATTAGTGTGGTTTAGGATTGTGGTGAATCATTGTGGCTAAACTGTGGCATGGAGAAGAGCAGATGCTGGAGATGTTGACAAGGACCCCAGGAGGTCCAGGGCCTTAGAAGAAAGCTGAAAGGGGACATGGGTGCACATAAGTTTTGTGTTGCAGCCTTCCAGGAGGATGAAGCAACCAAAGGCTCCAAGAAAAAAAAATCACAATTTTTCACTGAGGTAGTGGCCAAGCCAGAAAGAAGGAAGCCAGTATGTGGGGACATCAAGGAAAGTTTACTAGTTTATTCAACAAATTGTGAGTGGTGCCAATTATAGAGTTACTAGTTTTTATAGTTGCTGGCAGTAGAGAAGCCATGCCAAGTGGGGAAGAACAGAGACCAAATAACTTTGCCAGTGGCTGATCCTGTTGGGCAGTAATCTCTCAACAGGGGAAGCAGATCAAAAAACACAGCTGTGGAGAAATTGCAACAGCCAATGAACCAGCCCAGCCATCCAATCAATCCAAGCCATCAATAACTAGCAATAAAGGAGGGAGGTAGTAAGTGGAAGAAAAAGAGCCCCTTCTCTAAGCTTATTCCCAGACACCAGCTTTCCAGTCCTGATGTGCAGCTGCATGAGGTGTGTGTGTGTGTGTGTGTATTGGGGGTGGCGGTGATGCGATGCAAGGAAAAGAAGGTAAAGTGGCAAAAAGAGAGTCAGTAGGAAGGAGTCCCAGCAATCAGCAATCTCAGCATTCTTGACATCAAGGAAAAGGTAGGGAAAATAAAATAATCGTTAGCCTCATGTAGAAAAATAATGATTTCTAACAAGGGAGTGGAGGTAGAAAAATGTAGCTTCTCAAAGAAAAGATCTGGGAAGACAGCCAAGGTCCACTTTTTGTCTAGAGAGATTGCCAGTGCTAGCATGGAACCTAAAAGTGAAAACTCGAGATCTAGCTAGCAGAGAAAGAAGAGGTGAGAGAAACAAGTGTTACTGCATCACATTTGCTATAAGAAAGAACATTTACCAGAAAATACCTCTGTGTAGTGCTTCCATCCTAAACACCATGACACTTCTTCTTCTCCCACTACTTCTTCTTCCAAGAAGACATGCACACCCTGGCCACCCAAAGGAGCTGGTTGAGCAGGTGGCAGAACTCAGGTTGCCAAGGACCCAATCCACTTCCTCAGAGTCCAAAAGCTCAAACTTTACCCTCATTAGAGTCTGCCTAGCTGGAATCTAAACTAACCCCCCTCAAAAAAAATAGTGGGTAGCAAACATGACATAGCAGCCTGCAGAAATGTCTTCCCATCCATCCTTCCCCAACAAGATATAGGCCACTTTGAACATTATATATAGACCTGGTATGAGGGATCCCAAAGGGAGCAAATTAGACTTTTTCCAATTACAGCTATCACCAGAATATAAACCATATTGCTGTATAAGCTTTGGTAACGATACTGAATATTTATCCAAAATAGCCATAATATCATCAGCATGTAGGAAGAATGCATTCAATATCTAATACTAAAACACCTTTAATTAATTGATTGATTGATTAATACTACATAATAAAAATGCTAAAGGTTCAAGAACCAAGTTAAAAATTAGAAGAGACTGCGGGCATTCCTGGCAGGTGTCGTCATATAACTTAAGAGGTCAAGAAACAAACCCATTTGTAATCATTCTAGCCATGGAGTAAATATATCAAATTGGAATCCAATGGAAAAAAGATTGCACAAACCTCTATCTTCTTAGAACACCTTTCATAAATTCAATATGAACTATATCAAAGGCCTTTTCAGTATTTAATAAAATGAAAACAGCTGATTCTAAATCTGCGACAACATATATATATCATATCATTGGCGATCACTCGTAGGCGAGTAAGATTGTCTTCCAAAGGTAAAATTTTAACTGTGGATACGTAAGTGGCTATAAAGGCCAATTCTGGATCCACACAACCTCCCACAATGAGGGCATAGGTTTCCGGGTGGGAGACGGTCATGATGAGGGTTTGCCTGACGTGCCTTCCTTTTAGCTCTTTTCTCCTTTTCGCCCTGTACTCGTGCTTCTTCAAAGTCCATAGCACCATTAATAAAGGATGACCTCCAATTGAAACGCTCATGAGTTAGGGCTTCCCAGTTCTCAATGCTGATATTACATTTTTTTAAATTAGGTTTGAGAGTATCTTTGAATCTCTTTTGCTGTCCACCAATATTCCGTTTTCCATTCTTAAGTTGGGAGTAAAGTAGCTGCTTTGGAAGACGATGGTCAGGCATTCGAACAACATGACCGGTCCAGCGAAGTTGATGTTGGATGATCATTGTTTCAATGCTGGTGGTTTTCGCTTCTTCTAATACGCTAACATTAGTCCGCCTATCTTCCCAAGTAATTTGCAGAATTTTTCGGAGGCAGCGTTGATGGAATCTTTCAAGAAGTTGGAGGTGGCGTTTGTAGAGGGTCCATGTTTCACAGGCATACAGAAGGGTTGGTAGTACAATGGCTTTGTAAACAAGCATTTTGGTCTCCCTGCGAATGTCCCGATCCTCAAACACTCTACGCTTCATTCGGGAGAAAGCTACACTCGCAGAGCTCAGGCAATGCTGAATTTCAGCGTCGATGTCGGCTTTTGTAGATAGATGGCTGCCGAGATTAGAAAAGTGATCAACATTTTCTAGTGACACACCTTTAAGCTGGATTGATGGCGCTGCAGAGGGATTGGTTCGAACTTGCTGGTAAAGCACTTTGGTTTTTTTAATGTTAATCGAGAGGCCGAGTTTTTCATATGCTTCTGCAAAGATGTTTAGGATAGTTTGAAGATCTTCCTCGGAGTGTGCACAGACTACGTTATCATCAGCATATTGAAGTTCTATAACAGAAGTTGCAGTTACCTTATTTTTTGCTTTCAGCCTACTAAGATTAAAAAGCTTTCCATCTGTTTGATATATAATTTCTACACCAGTAGGAAGTTTCTCTTCAACAAGGTGCATAATCATAGCGATGAAGATAGCGAATAAGGTTGGAGCAATAACACATCCCTGTTTAACGCCGGATTCCACTTTAAATGGATCGCTTTGAGAGCCATTGTTATTCAGGATTGTTGCCATCATGTCATCATGGAGTAACCGCAAGATGTTCACAAATTTATCAGGGCATCCGATTTTCAGAAGGATGGTCCAGAGAGCAGTACGATTTACAGTATCAAAAGCTTTAGTCAGATCAATAAACGCCATGTACAGAGGGCGGTTTTGCTCCTTGCATTTTTCTTGAAGCTGTCGTGCAGTGAAGATCATATCCACTGTTCCCCTGGAAGGGCGGAAGCCATTTTGCGTTTCAGGGAGGATGTCTTCTGATACAGATAGGAGACGGTTTGCAATGATCTTTGCCAGGATTTTGCCTGCTGTGGCTAGAAGGGAGATGCCTCGATAGTTTCCACAGTCTGTTCTATCACCCTTTTTAAAGAGAGTGATAATTATGGCATCTCTAAAGTCTGCTGGAATCTCCTCCCTCATCCAGATTTTTTCGATGAGCTTATGAAGTTGTTGTGTAAGTTCAGGCCCGCCTTCTTTAAAGACTTCAGCAGGAATCCCATCAGGTCCACTAGCTTTGTTATTTTTCATTTGTTTAGTGGCTTTACTGACTTCCTCCAAACTAGGGGGTACTGCAAGCTCATTTCTTATTTGTTTTTGCGGGATTTGCAAGAAGACTTCATCAGCCACAGTAGAGTGACGATTAAGGAGGTTGTAGTAATGCTCTTTCCAGTGCAGTGCAATAGACTCTTTGTCCTTTAGAAGTTTAGCACCATCTACTGAGCGTAAGGGATTTGTACCATGGTTTGTTGGTCCATAGATGGCCTTTATGGCATTAAAAAAGCCCCGTGCATCATGAGCATCTGCAAAATGTTGGGTTTCTTGGGCTTTTTTTATCCACCATATGTTCTTAAGTTCTCTAGTTCTTCTTTGAACTTCTGCTTTTGCACTGGCGTAGATTTTTTTCTTAACGGCACAGTTAATATCTTTTTGCCATATCTGGAAGGCTTTCCTTTTCTTGTCAATAATATGTTCAATCTCACTATCGTTCTCATCAAACCAGTCCTGATGTCTCTTAGTCTGGTATCCGATAGTTTGTTCACAGGCTGAAATAATAGAAGTCTTCAATTTAATCCAGTGTTCCTCAACATTTTCAGGAAGTTCCATAGGCAGATGTTCCTTGAGAGTTGATTGAAAGCAAGCTCGTTTAATAGGATATTGAAGGGCCAGTGTATTCATTTTACACCTTGGTTTTCTTCCTTGGAGCCTACGATGAGGGACAATCTTTATGGCCATCGTGGATCGAATTAATCGATGGTCTGTCCAGCAGTCATCGGCGCTCGTCATGGCTCTGGTGAGAAGTACATCACGGCGATCTCTAGCACGGACAATTACATAATCTAAAAGATGCCAGTGCTTCGACTGTGGGTGCTTCCATGATGTTTTAAATTTATTTTTCTGGCGAAAGAGTGTGTTAGTAATGACAAGGTTATGCTCTGCACATTTAGTCAGAAGTAAGATTCCATTCGTGTTGCTGTTGTCAACTCCTTTCCCAATGATCCCTGGCCACAAATCAAAATCACGCCCAACTCTTGCATTGAAATCGCCCAGGAGGATAATTTTATCCTCCTTTGGTATCTCTGATAAGATGGTGTCCAGCTGGGTATAAAATTGTTCCTCGATATCCTCATCTGCATCTAGTGTTGGTGCGTAAGCACTTAGGATAGTTGCCTGTTGGTTTTTGGCGAGTTTTATTCGCAGAGTTGAGAGTCGTTCGTTAATCCCAGTGGGAACTTCTGACAAGAGCTTCACAATGTCGTTTTTGATAGCAAAGCCTACCCCATGTATTTGTCGTTCTTGTTCAGGCGGTCCTTTCCAAAAGAAGGTATAACCTCCTTTTCCTTCAACTGTCCTTCTCCTGCTCTTTGAGTTTCTTGGAGTGCTGCTATATTGATATTAAAACGTCTCAGCTCCCTTGCAATAATGGCAGTCCTACGTTCAGGTCGTTCACTATCCATATTGTCTTGCAGTGTCCGTATATTCCATGTTCCAAAATTCATGTGTTTTTTACGACCGCTAGATGGTGACCCCACTGGTCGCGGTAATCCAGTCAGGGAGGAAATGAGGCAGACTATGTTTAGGGCACCTTTTCTAGCCCCCCATATAGGGTGAGCAGAGTGGATCCTAAATAGGGCTGCTCAGTCGTGGATACAGCTGCCGAGCTACTCAACTGCCTCGATCCTTGAGTCAGGGCGACTGAATCCGTATCCACTGCCCATGTGCTGGTCCATGACTAGGAGCTTCCGGATTTCACAGTCCTGCCCCCGTTGCCATTCGTCAGTCGCCATGGGACTTTTGGTTGTTTTGGGTTTGGTGTGGTTGGAAGACACCTGTGCGTGAATTTGTTTTATGTGTGGAGATCGGTGCACAACGATCAGCACACAACCTTCACAGAAAAAGGCTCTAATCCAATGGCATGGATACCATGACGATTGGTGACCTTTTCTCTGCTGCAGCCTTCATCCGCCTTCGCAGCCGTTGTAACAATACACCTTGTTATCTTCCGCCTGTTCTGTCGTTGAGGACTTTCTTGGATCGTTCTTTGTCTGGTTCCTCCCCCTGGACCTTACCGCCATGGGTGACCCTGCCAGGAGTACATGACTCCCGACGGCTTCGCTCACAGGGTTCATTGGGAACACACAAGCCCACTCACCACAACAAGGTGACGATCCAGCGAGTGATCCAACATCCAAGGTATCAATCATCAAACTAATATGTCAGATGCCTATTTTTTTTATAAATCCAGGCTGAAATGGATGAATTATAGGTGGTATTACATTTCTAATCTCCTAGCTAATGTTGCAATTAGTATTTGGCATTCATGTTTTGGCATTCATATTGGTCTATAACTGGCACATCTGGTAGGGCTTTGCTCTGGCATTAATATTTCTGGGGTATGGGTCACCTCAAACAAAGGGAGTGTAATAATCTCTTCTACAATATTTCCAAGAAATTAATAGTTGCTGTACAGTTGAGGTTGTCTCTAACTTATTTGAGTATAGAAATTAAAAAAAAACTGATAACAGATTCTGTCCCAGTACGGAACTGATTGTTGTTGGCCTGAATTCCATGAATTTCACTGTTTTTGTTGTTTCATCTGTTGACCCAACAATTTTTCAGCTTCTTCTCCCAATTCCCATTTATTCTGATTATTTGAACTGTATATACTGGGGGAGTCACGTAGGGTCCATTGCCTATAGAGGTATCGCCAAACAGGTATAACATTCACTCGCAATCCTGCCCTTATGCTTAAGGCAGTGCAGGATTTAAGGCAAAGCTTTCCAAACTGTGTGTCGGGACACGTTAGTGTGTCGGCTGCAGTGTCTGGGTGTGTCGCGGCTGCTGCTGCCTCCGAGCCCTGCCAGGATTCTGCACAGGCCCTAGTGCCTGCCTTGTGCCTTGCTGCCTGCAAACCTGCTGTGATTCCGCGCAGGTCCTAGTACCCTGCTCTAAGAGTGTGTCACGAAAAGATGCCCTGCTGTAAGAGTGTGTCGCGAAATAATGCATGTCTAAAAAGTGTGTCACCAACATGAAAAGTTTGGAAAGCTCTGGTTTAAGACATTATAATACCAGTCCTTCCTTATTCTCATTCTAGTAGCTATGCTAAATTTCTTTATTACCACTATTCCTATTCAGAACCTTACCCAGTCTGAGGCACTGGCACCATTTAAGATAACAATCTGGTCTTAAATACTTAATCAGGGTACTTCTGTACAAGCACAATTTAAAATACATGAACCACAGAGGATTAAAAGATTTCCTTGGTATTTTAAAAGTTATTTAAGCTTAATAGTTTCTAACTGAAGTTCCCTTTACTTCATGATTACAAATTTATAGCATAATATTAGATGGGCGGTGATATAAGTTTGATTAATAAATAACTGTTTGATATTATTCTATTTGGCTGGTGGATTTTCTGGAATATACAGTTACTTTACTTAGATTTTATATTCATTGAATTATTTTCTAATAATTTATTTATTTATTTATTTGTTCAACTTATATCACCACCCATCTCCCCCCACAAGGGGACTCTGGGCGGTTTACAACAAAGTTAATTATTAAAAACATGTAAAATACAATATACCATTCTGAAATAAATTAGAATAAATATATAAAATCCAAGAGGCTATGATGTTATATTTAAAAGAGCTATACGGCGCAAGCCACCCCCAAGAGGAGCTATTACCCTTCCCATCCCAAGCGAGGTGGCAGAGCCAGGTCTTCAATTGTTTTCGGAAGGTCAGGAGTGTGGGGGCTTGCCTCACCTCTAGGGGCAGAATGTTCCAAACGGCGGGTGCCACTGCCGAGAAGGCCCGCCTCCTGGACCCCGCCAGATAGAATTCTTTTACAGACGGGGTCCGTAGCAAGCCCTCTCTGCATAAGCGGGTAGGGTGGGTCGACGTTCTGGGGATGAGGCGGTCCCTCAGGTAACCTGGTCCCATGCCATGTAGGGCTTTAAAGATGACAACCAACACCTTGAATTGGACCCGGAAGCAAACTGGTAACCAATGCAGCTCGCGCAGCAGAGGTGTCACATGTGCCAATCTTGGGGCACCCATAACTGCGCGCGCAGCTGCATTCTGGACCAGCTGAAGCTTTCGGATACTCTTCAAGGGTAGCCCCATGTAGAGTGCATTGCAATAGTCTATATGGGAGATTACAAGGGCATGAGTGACTGTGCGGAGGGCATCCTGGTCCAGGAAAGGGCGTAGCTGGCGTACAACTTGAAGTTGCACAAATGCCCTTCTGGCCATGACTGCCACCTGCTCTTCGAGCAGGAGTCTTGAGTCCAGAAGGACCCCCAGGTTCCGCACTAAGTCTGAATGGGGTAGTGCCACCCCATCCAGATCTAAAGATGACAACTTCCTGGATCCCGAGGCGCCATCAATCCACAGCCACTCCGTCTTACCAGGGTTCAGTTGAAGCCTGTTGTTCCCCATCCAGACCCCCTTCAAACACTGAGAAAGGGCAGCTACTGCATCACTTAGCTCACCCGGGATGGAGATATACAATTGAGTGTCATCAGCATATTGATGATACCTCATCCCGTGTTGACGGATGATCTCACCCAGTGGTTTCATGTAGATATTAAATAGGAGAGGGGAGAGAACCGAACCCTGCAGCACCCCACAGAATAGGGGCCGAGGGTCGGACCTCTCATCTCCTATTACCACCGATTGGGACTGGTCTCGGAGGAAGGAGGTGAACCAGCGCAAAACTACGTCGCCCACCCCCAACTCCATGAGCCGCCCCAAAAGGATACCATGGTCGATGGTATTGAAAGCTGCTGAGAGGTCAAGAAGAGCCAGGATGGATGTATTACCACCATCCCGCTCCCGCCAGAGATCATCCGTAAGTGCGACCAATGCAGTTTCCACCCCATATCCCGGCCTGAACCCTGACTGGAAGGGGTCTAGATAATCTGTATCATCCAGAATCCTCTGGAGCTGTAATGCCACCACTTTCTCAACCACCTTCCCCAAAAAGGGGAGGTGGGAGACGGGACAAAAGTTGTCCAACACCGTAGGGTCCAGTGATGGCTTCTTGAGGAGGGGGTGTACCAGCGCCTCCTTAAAAGCAGCTGGGAACACTCACCATCACATGAACTCAACCACATGTCACCTCCCTGGCTGCTTTTACCAGCCAGGAGGGGCATGGGTCTAGATGACACGTAGTGGCCCTTACAGTCCGGAGGATCCTGTCCACTTCCTTAGGCCCAACAGGATCAAACCATTGATAAACCAGATAACCGGGCAAAGACGTTCCCTCGGCATCTCCCCAGACCATGCATCACACTTGGAGTCCAGCTTAGAACGAATCCAAGCGATTTTATCCAGCAGATGCTTCGAAAATTCTTCCACATGGCCCTGAAGGTGGGTCACTGACCCCACCTTACCTAGGAGGGATCGAGTAATTCTAAACAGTCAGGCGGCATTCTGCGGACGCAATAAGAGCGGAGAAATATTGACGTTTCGCCGCTCTTACTGCCACAAGGTAGGCCTTAACCACGGCTCTAGCTTGTGTTCGATCGGATTCGGTCTTCATCTTTCTCCAGTGGCACTCTAGACGTCTCTTATTTATTTATTTATTTATTTATTCATTCATTCATTCATTCATTCATTCATTCATTCATTCATTCATTCATTCAATTTATCCCCCACCCATCTCCCATACAAGGGACTCTGGGCGGGTTACAACAAATAAAATTTAAAAAATTTAAAAAATTTACAAAATATCTAAAATTAACCCTCTTAACCCTCTTCAAGACCCTTAATCCCTCAGTGAACCACGGGGAATATTGGGTCGAATGGGGCAAGAGAGGCCGCACAGGCGCGATCCTGTCCAAGGCCCCGGCTGCTTTCTTATTCCAGGCTGCGGCCAGGACCTCCGCTGGACCGTGCAGTAGATCCTCGGGTATAACTCCCAGCTCCTTCTGAAACCCTATCGCAGGGCTTTCCAAACTTTTCATGTTGGTGACACACTTTTTAGACATGCATCATTTCGCGACACACTCTTACAACAGGGCATCATTTCGCGACACACTCTTACAGCAGGGCACAAGGCAGGCACTAGGACCTGTGCGGAATCCTGGCAGGGCAGGTTTGGAGGCAGCAAGGCACAAGGCAGGCACTAGGACCTGCGTGGAAGCCAGGAGGCAGCAGCAGCCACGACACACCCAGACACTGCAACCGACACACTAACGTCTCCCGACACACAGTTTGGAAAGCTCTGGTCTACCATTTAATCTTACAAAAATCGGGGCAATAACTTAGCATTTGTCATCAACCTATCAGTGATCATAATACAAAGGAACTAACTGAGGAAGAGGAAACTATATTCTACATCCTACAATCAGCTACATTTTGTTGGTCATCAATTATATTAATTGATTAAAATAATTTTGGGCAAACATTTTTCAAGTTTTTTTTCCAGAACTGTGACTGGCAAAAAGACTAGGTTGATGTATTAAATTAAACAAAGTTTACAAACTATGGGCTAAATTTATACATCATATAAGGGAAAACCAACACATTTGTATCATGGCTTAATGCAGAGCTTTCCAAACTTTTCATGTTGGTGACACACTTTTTAGAAATGCATCATTTCGTGACACACTCTTACAGCAGGGCATCATTTCGCGACACACTCTTACAGCAGGGCACAAGGCAGGCACTAGGACCTGCGCGGAATCCTGGCAGGGCAGGTTTGGATGCAGCAGCAGCCGCGACACACCCAAACACTGCAGCCGACACACTAATGTGTCCCGACACACAGTTTGGAAAGCTCTGCCCTATCGGGTCCATTAGTCGCCGGGGGCAGACCATTCGAATGGGTCCAGCCTCCCTGCGGAGTGGGGCAGCATATGAGAATCTCAGGGCCACCAGGGCATGATCTGACCATGACAATGGGGAAAGATGTAACTCTCCCCCCAGATCACCTTGCCACTGCTCCGACAAGAAAACCAAGTCCGGGGTGAGGCCACTGTCTCGAGTCGGGTCCCGAATAATCTGGATCAGGCCCATGGCTACCATGGTAGCCGTGAACTCCCGAGCTGCCTCTGAGGCACGTCCCAGGGACGGCAGGTTGAAATCCCCCAAAACCATAAGTCTGGGGAATTCCACTGCCAACCCCGAGACGGCCTCCAGCAGCTCGGGCAGGGAGGTTGCTACGCAGCACGGAGGTTGGTACAGCAGCAACACTCCCAACTGGTCTCGGGAACCCAACTTGAAAAACAGGGTCTCACATCCGGCCACTTGTGGAGCAGCGCCCCTGAAGGCCACTATAGATTCTCAGATGACAACCGCCACCCTTCCTCCCCTACCCCGGTGTCTTGGTTGGTGCCATACCTGAAACCCGGCCGGGCAGATTTCCGAGAGGGCAACCCCTCCTCCAGGGCCCAGCCAGGTCTCGGTAATACACGCCAGGTCGGCCCCCTCCTCCGTGATCAAATCACATATGAGGGGGCCCTTGTTATTAACCGACCTGGCGTTAAGCAACAGCAGCCAGAAACCAGGGCCCTCGAGGGTCTGCTGACCAGGGCCTGGGTTTGAACTGGAGGGCTGGAACACACCACTGGTAGCAAACACCGGGGGCGTCTTCTCCAAAGGTGGCTTGCCCTCCGGTTCCCGCCGTAACATCCCTGACCAGTCACCACCTCAATAGGACAACCCAGCCCATGGCCCCTAGAGATTCCAGGCTCAGTTGCCTCCACCACCGGACCTCCGAAAACTCTAGGTTGAAACAAGGGTCCCCCCTCCCATGCATGCATCCTCCCGTACCCAGTCACTCTCAGGAGGCGGTAGGCTCCTATTTGTAATAATACAAATAGTTATTCTTCTTAGTAAAGGTAAAGGTTCCCCCCGCACATTTGTGCAGTCGTGTCCGACTCTAGGGGCCAGTGCTCATCTCCGTTTGTTAGCCGAAGAGCCAGCGTTGTCCGAAGACGCTTCCATGGTCATGTGGCCACATGACACGCGCGGAACACTGTTACCTTCCCACCGAAGTGGTACCTATTCATCTACTTGCATTTGCATGCTTTTGAATTGCTAGGTTGGCAAGAGCTGGAGCTAGTGCGGGAGCTCACTCCATCACGTGGGGCTAGGGATTAATTTATTTATTTATTTTTCCAACTTATATCACCGCCCATCTCCCTCCACAAAGGGGACTCTTGATTTGAACCTCCGAACTTGCGACCTTCCGATCGACAAGCCTGGCGTCTTACCCACTGAGCCACCACGCCCCTTTTATTCTTCTTAGCATACTATTTATGTCTCAAATACTCCAATTTCCATTGCATATTATTTAGTAGTTGTTGTTGTTTTTATGCTTTTGAGTCAGATTTTGTCTCCTGGCAACTGCCTGGACTAGTCCCTGCAGTTTTCTTGGCAAGATTTCAGAAGTGGTTTGCCATTTCCTGCTTCCTAGAGCTGAGAGAGAGAGTGACTGGCCGAAGGTCACCCACCTGGCTTCATGCCTAAAGTGGGACTAGAACTCACGGTCTCCTGGTTTCCAGCCTGGTACCTTAACCACTACACCAAACTGGCTCCCATTATTTAGTTTAGTATTAGGAAAAGAATTTTCCCTTCATTTATACAACACTATTAAAAAAAACTAGGGTAAGGCAAACCAATATAAGCAAAACCATTGTGAAGGTTAGGCATATAACCTATAATATAATAATATAATATAATATAATATAATATAATATAATATAATATAATAAATATTATAATATAATAATATAATATAATATAATATAATATAATATAATATAATATAATATAATATAATAATATAATATAATAATATAATATTATAATATAATATAATATAATAATATTTGTTGTTTATTCGTTCAGTCGTTTCCGACTCTTCGTGACTTCATGGACCAGTCCACGCCAGAGCCCTCTGTCGGCCGTCACCATCCCCAGCTCCCCAATGGTTGAGTCCGTCACCTCCAGAATACCATCCATCCATCTTGCCCTTGGTCTTCCTTTTGCCTTCCACTTTCCCTAGCATCAGCTTCTTCTCCAGGGTATCCTGTCTTCTCATTATGTGGCCAAAGTACTTCAGTTTTGCCTTTAATATCATTCCCTCAAGTGAGCAGTCTGGCTTTATTTCCTGGAGTATGGACTGCTTTGATCTTCTTGCAGTCCAAGGCACTCTCCGAATTTTCCTCCAACACCACAGTTCAAAAGCATCTATCTTCCTTCGCTCAGCCTTCCTTATGGTCCAGCTCTCGCAGCCATAGGTTACTACAGGGAATACCATTGCTTTAACTATGCGGACCTTTGTTGTCAGTGTGATGTCTCTGCTCTTAACTATTTTATCAAGATTTGCCATTGCTCTCCTCCCAAGAAGTAGACATCTTCTGATTTCCTGGCTGCAGTCAGCGTCTGCAGTAATCTTTGCGCCTAGAAATACAAAGTCTGTCACTGCCTCCACTTTTTCTCCCTCTATTTGCCAGTCATCAATCAAGCTCGTTGCCATAATCTTGGTTTTTTTGAGGTTTAACTGCAACCCAGCTTTTGCACTTTCTTCTTTCACCTTCGTCATAAGGCTCCTCAACTCCTCCTCACTTTCAGCCATCAAAGTGGTATCATCTGCATATCTGAGATTGTTAATGTTTCTTCCAGCGATTTTAACTCCAGCCTTGGATTCCTCAAGCCCAGCATGTCGCATGATGTGTTCTGCGTACAGGTTGAATAGGTAGGGTGAGAGTATACAACCCTGCCGTACTCCTTTCCCAATCTTAAACCAGTCCGTTGTTCCGTGCTCTGTTCTTACCGTTGCTACTTGGTCGTTATACAGATTCTTCAGGAGGCAGACAAGATGACTTGGTATCCCCATACCACCAAGAACTTGCCACAATTTGTTATGATCCACACAGTCAAAGGCTTTAGAATAGTCAATAAAACAGAAATAGATGTTTTTCTGAAATTCCCTGGCTTTCTCCATTATCCAGCGGATATTGGCAATTTGGTCTCTAGTTCCTCTGCCTTTTCTAAACCCAGCTTGTACATCTGGCAATTCTCGCTCCATGAATTGCTGGAGTCTACCTTGCAAGATCTTGAGCATTACCTTACTGGCATGTGAAATAAGTGCCACTGTTCGATAGTTTGAACATTCTTTAGTGCTTCCCTTTTTTGGTATGGGGATATAAGTTGATTTTTTCCAATCTGATGGCCATTCTTGTGTTTTCCAAATTTGCTGGCATATGGCATGCATCACCTTGACAGCATCATCTTGCAAGATTTTAAACAGTTCAGCTGGGATACCATCATCTCCTGCTGCCTTGTTATTAGCAATGCTTCTTAAGGCCCATTCAACCTCACTCTTCAGGATGTCTGGCTCTAAGTCACTGACCACACCGTCAAAGCTATCCCCAATATTATTATCCTTCCTATACAGATCTTCCGTATATTCTTGCCACCTTTTCTTGATCTCTTCTGCTTCTGTTAGGTCCTTGCCATCTTTGTTTTTGATCATACCCATTTTTGCCTGGAATTTACCTCCAATGTTTCTAATTTTCTGGAAGAGGTCTCTTGTCCTTCCTATTCTATTGTCTTCTTCCACTTCCGCACATTGCTTGTTTAAAAATAATTCCTTATCTCTTCTGGCTAACCTCTGGAATTTTGCATTTAATTGGGCATATCTCCCCCTATCACTGTTGCCTTTTGCTTTCCTTCTTTCTTGGGCTACTTCCAGTGTTTCAGCAGACAGCCATCTTGCCTTCTTGGTTTTCTTTTTCTTTGGGACGTTTTTTGTTGCCGCCTCCTGAACAATGTTGCGAACTTCTGTCCATAGTTCTTCTGGGACCCTATCTACTAAATCTAGTCCCTTAAATCTATTCTTCACCTCCACTGCATATTCCTTAGGAATATTAGTGAGCTCATATCTAACTGATCTGTGGGTCTTCCCTATTCTCTTTAGTCTGATTCTAAATTTTGCAATAAGAAGTTCGTGATCTGAACTACAGTCAGCTCCAGGTCTTGTTTTTACCGACTGTATAATAATATAATAATATAATATTAATATAAATTAATATATAATTTGAAATGTTATTCTGATTTCTTTGAAATGAGATTACTGTAATTCATATAATTAGGAATTAAAATACTGTACATATCATTGGGTACAAAGCAAGTATCAATATCTCTTTAGTGGAGAGCCATCCTGGTTGCAGATATGGCAAGGGTGAGGGAGAAGAAACTAGGTCACAGGCAGGAAGAGGAGGAGACTGTTCCACTTTCAATTGCATCAGTACCCTTGGACTTGGTTCCAGCAGGTATTTTCCTTGGCAAGCATAAGTGTGTCCACTATTGGATTATAGGGCCATTTGGAGATTCAAGAATGGATGAGAATGGTGACTGTTGAGTATCTACTTGAAAAAGTTCTGTTTGTTTCCAATAGGTTGTTTAAGTTAGTCTGCTTATGCAAACACACAGAAAAGGAACTAATCTAAAAGCATGATTCATATGATTCTTTATAATAAAGTTTGAGAGAATTAGGAAAGGATACAATGGTGACAAGAGTTTCCAAAAATGTTGTTCAAGCAGCTACGGACAATATCATGTTATTTTCTTCGGTGGACAGGGCCTGTTCTGTGCCAACTATGCTAAACAGAAAGCCAGGCAAATATAGGCTTGAAATGTTTTGTTTCTGTGACATAAACTTTCTGATAATAGCCAGGAATTGGGTTAGTAATTGGCCAGAGAGCATTTAAGAAGAGTACATAACTTGCTTTGTAACTTGAGCCATAGTGATCTGCTAGGAGGAGAAAGATAGAGGCAGAGCCGTAAGAGTTGTTGGTAACAGTCCAGAGTTTGAGCGCCAGAGAATTCCTTGAGCGAGTCCAAATGTCAAGCCCAGGGTCTGAATGCAGAGCAAAGAGCTAGAGCAACAGGAACACAGGTCTGGAGAGTTGTTTCCAACAGAGCAAGGTTCTGAAGGTTGCTTGTATATAGATTCAGGTGCTGGCATGGCTTGACTAGAGGCATTGCTGCCCTCTTCTCAAGGAAATGTGCTGATGTTCTTTGCTCAGCCCTTTGTAGCTGCCAGCATGTTCTCGGGTTAGGCATCCTGCCAGAATCTGGGCTCTATTATCTGAATCAAGTCTTACCTGCTCAGACTCACTGTCTCTTGAAGGTGCCATAGGTGCCTGATTGCCTGGTGGTTTTTCAGGGTGATGGTCTGCATCCTCCATGATTGCTCCTCTATGCCATGTCCCTTCCAATTAATCAGGTATTGGAGTCTTCCCTAGAACCTTCAGGAGACCAACTGCAAATTGTTTATACAGTAGGTCTCCATTGCTGGAACTGTTCTTGCAGAACCTGGACTCTTGCTGGGACTGAGGTTTCTGGGTGTGTAGAGGGAAAGTACCAGGAATGGTATCCAGAGTTCACAAAAAACAATGTCAACTCGGAAGATGTTTTTGCAGGTTATTACATGAACATTCCACCAGATGTAAGAATTCTGCCCAGTTGTCCTGTTGAAAGTTCGTGTAGCATCACAAGTATTGCTTGAGGATACCTGTCCTATGTAAAGCACAACACTGGCCTAAATTTTGCAGCCCTCATGGAAAAAAACCCAGGTAATTCTGGGAAAATTAAGAACTAGGGAGCTAGAACAGCTTTGCTGTTCATTGTAGGATACTATGCTATATTAGGTCAATGAAGATGCTTTGGCCACTGTAGGAAACCTATTTTAGACAGCTGTATATTCTCTATATTCAGCTTACTCTCAAAGTAAATCAGAATGTCATACCTAATCGTATGTGTTTCATCAAGACAGTAAAGCATGCTGCATGCTATTTGTAAAACATTGAGATGTTGTTGAGAATACATTTTCTCCTCCAAGTGGTTGAAAAGTTAGTACTCTTGATGATTGATCAAGAATATAGGAAAACAGCTGCCACTAGGTCTTTGAAAGGAA
The DNA here is from genome assembly GCA_023362775.1 of Charina bottae. Classification (NCBI taxonomy): domain Eukaryota; kingdom Metazoa; phylum Chordata; class Lepidosauria; order Squamata; family Charinaidae; genus Charina; species Charina bottae. The sequence goes on along the minus strand of JALMGJ010000028.1, from coordinate 1,518,299 downwards.
AAATATTCTAAAAAGAATGTGCATGGTTAGGAAGGTAGAAAACACAAGATTTATCAAAATAAATCTGAAACAAAAAAGTCATAAGGATAAATCTGCATATCCAAATGTTTAATAGAAAGATAGATGATTGTGAAAATGATGACATTCTGAAATATGAATAGTGAAATTCAGCAAGCTCAGATGTAGAACAAAACATTCTACAATGATATGAATGGTTTCCTGAACACAAAATACTTTAATTGTTATAATTTCCATACATGCAATTTGCATCTGTGCCAGTTTCACAGCTTGTCAGTATTTCTTTAGTAAACTAGTATTTAAATCATGTGTAATATTAATTTAAGCTAACAAAATAATGAGTTGTGGAAGGGTTTGATAATAGATATAATATAATATAATATAATATAATATAATTAATATAATATAATAGAGCAAAGCAATTGCTACTGTTGAAAGACTAATCATCTTCTCAGTTAGCACCTAGTCAGAAGCCACTTTATCAAGCTACCTGAACTGTTGCCATCCTATCTACAGGTAGTCCTCGACTTACGACCACAATTGGGACTGGAATTTCTATTGCTAAGTGATGTGGTTGTAAAGTGTGACGTAATGTGACTGCATCGTTTAGCAACGGCAATCCCAGCACTCCCCATTGCCATTGTTAAGCAAATTCCACCAGTCTTTAGGTGGACCCACCCCAATCCAATCCTTGGTCCTTCCCAACCCCGAGCCTCGGTTCTTCCAAGGTAAGAGACTGCCTCCCCTTCAACTCCCCCCCAACTACCTATTCCCCCCCATCTCTGCCCTTTTGGCCACCGTGCACCATGCCTTGCGGGATGGCAAGCAGCCCCAGAACCATGCAGCCCTGGAGCTGCTTGTCACACTGCAGGTCAGGGGCCTCTTGGTGCACCGCAGCTCTGGGGCTGCAAAGCCGCCGTGTCTCAGGACGCTCCAACAGTGTGGTGCTGATGGAAACAGGAGGGAAAAACTGGATGTGAAAACGTGGATTGAAATTGAAGAATAGTGCCAATGTGATAATTGTTCTCATTACTGACTTGAATAGCCCCTTTGTATTAGAAGTGTAACTGAACAAGGGATAGTTGATAAGACAGTCTTTACATATGCAAACAATTAGCCCTTTTGTAAACCAGAAGACATCAAAGGAGGAGATTTAGACTCCATGTGCCTAAGCTTGCAATTTATGGGCAGAGAAAACGATAAAGGCCGAGCTGTGGAATTTGGGAGTAAAGTTGGCAATGTGTATTCCAGATAAAGATGTTTCTGACCGTACTATAGTAACCTTTAGCTCATTTACATTTTAAGTTTTACACCCATAGGCGGAGATTTTTAGAAGACACACTACATGCTAAGAACTATTATGAGATAGTATGTTATATGCATAGCATTGGCGCAGATGCTAAAAGAGTAACCAATTAGAAGCTTTTATGGCTAGATGGCATTTGTGATAACAACTTTAGAGGGGTATAAAAATTAACTGCATGGGATGCTCAAGGCTCCCTCCCTGCTTTTGAAGTGCAAGGTGGGGGGGGGCTCCTTTGCTTATAGATCTATAAATAAATGAGTTTAAAATAGAATTCTCTGATCCTGTGTGATTAATTGGACTAAATTGTACCGGATTCAACGTACTTCCCTGTTTTGGGGACTACAGTGCAAAGCCACAGCATCCCAGGAAGTGTCCCAGCCCAGTCCCAGCTGCAGTCACCCTCGTCACCCTGTGCTCCGAGGCCCCTGCCGCTCCACCTGACCTCCGTCTTCTTGCTCCCGCTGCTGGTGAGGCATGCCTGTCCTGGCCCTTTGCATGGCAGCTGCTGGCCACATGAGGCCATCTTTCTCAGGACTTGCAAGGAAACTGCTGTGCGCATCCTTGGGAAGAAAGCCTCATGTGGCCAGCAGCTGCCTTGCGAAGGGCCAGGCCGGGCATGATTGGTCAGCAGTGGGAGCAAGAAGATGACAAAGGTCAGCTAGGGTGGCAGGGGCTGTGGAGTGCAGGGGGCCAAAGGGGCATAGATGGGGGGTAGATAGGTGAGTCAGGGAGTTGAAGCACCCTTGTGGTTGTAAGTGTGGGTGGGCTGCCAAGTGCCTGAATTTTGATCATATGACCACGGGGACTCTGCAGCAGCTATAACTTCGGGGACCAGTCCTAAGTTCCTTTGTTCAGCGCTGCCGTAACTTTGAATGGTTGCTGAACGAATGGACATAAGTTGAGGACCACCTGTACTTGAGATAAAAACGATAATTTAAAAGACTGCTGCCTGATTTTGTTTTTTCCTCATCCCTTTTTCCTTGTGTGAGGTATATTTTAGATATTTAGTATATTTTAGATAGTAAGTAGGGCTCCAAAAGCAAACTGGATGGCTATGGAACTCCTGTAGTCCATACAAGGCCCAATAATTTTAAAAGAAACCTTTTCTAAGAAACATGAACTACTATGTTGTATTAGCAAAATCAATGAATTAGAAGTATGTCTCTGTTTTAAAAAATGAAAAACTAGTTAAGAGAGAAAAATTATTTATCAATCAAATGTGTGATTACATAGCCTGCCTGAATTTCCAGAGAATGCATGTGAAAGTGGATGAGTACTTATTTGGTTAACATATTAATAATCTGTGAAACGTAACACCATCATAAACACAGAAGAGAATAAAAATTAATTTATCCATTAATTGTCTACTCCCTTTGTTGATTTAGGAGATTACAAACTTGCATTAGTTGATACACAATGTTCTGTAATCATGAACTTAAAGCATAAGTCAGAATCATGAACTCAGAAAATGAATCTATCTAAACTTTTCAAAAGCCCTCTTTAGAGGGACACAATCTGAGATTTGGGGAATAGAGCAAAGAATTAATAAAGGAGGCAAAACAAAACAGGTTGCAGAACTCTTATATTATATTCACAATTAGATTGGAATAAAAGTAATGCATGTTGAAAGTATTTGTTATTGTTACTTTTATATATGTTACGGTAAGTTTAACATATAGGAAGCGCTCTTTAACGCTGCTGAGGTGTTGCTTTCCCACAATTTGCTGGTAAAATAATTAAATGGAAGTTCCAGTACAAAATCTTACTATAACACTACATTTCCCATGATATCTGCAAGGGGAAGATACTACTATAAAGAAAATCACAGTATTATTCAGCAAAAAGTTTCAATCAAACCAGATGAATAGCTTATTTATTGTGTACCTAGAACTGTCCCTTTTAATTGCTCTATTGTCAGCTTCAGTTCCCATATTGTTGCTTGCTTGCTTGCTTGCTTGCTTGCTTGCTTGCTTGCTTGCTTGCTTGCTTGCTTGCTTGCTTGCTTGCTTGCTTGCTTCATTCATTCATTCATTCATTCATTCATTCATTCATTCACTTTTCTTTTAATTTATTATAGTTATATGTGAGGGAAAAGAAACAATGATTGGGGTTCTCCAGTAGGAAGAACTCCAGCAATAGCCAGGAATAGAATGGACTGAAATTGTAAACAGGAAATATTTTAATAAAAGCACAGAAGCTATGAGCACATTGCCTACACTTCAGTTGCATTAAATTAAAAGAACTTTCCAGTATTAAAAAATAGAGGACCACAAGGAAAAAAAAATAGATGGCAATACACTGGTAACCACATTGCTTTATACAAATTGCTCTATAAGTTATGAACAGACAAAAAATCAAACAAATTATTTATTTCGTTAACCTGCTAAATGTTTTTTGATTAAGGTTTTCTCTGCCATGCATTGGCCCATATAATTGCTTACAGCAAAGCATTGTGGGTGCTGAGGATTACTCATTTTGTACCGGTGTAACCTGTAAGCAGTAGTAGGCAAAACTAGCAGTATGCAAAACTAGCAGAATTAAGAAACATAAATACTCCTGAGAACTGAACTATGGAGATAGGGAGTTGGATGCTACTTTTCTGCCTCACTGAATGATATCATTGCTTTGTAGGTATATTCACAAGCTAGCCACAGACAGCTTACCAGTAATTTCTGCTTCCAACACAGTTATTAAGCCAATTACAATGGTGGTCGAAGTCAGCAATACACTTATTGCAGGAACTGCAGTGTTTGGTTTTCTGTCCACTAGGAAGGAAGGAAGGAAGGAAGGAAGGAAGGAAGGAAGGAAGGAAGGAAGGAAGGAAGGAAGGAAGGAAGGAAGGAAATAAAAAATAATAGTAGAGGCCACATAAACAAGCTTTACATATTTATGGTAAGTTAAATGAATTAAATAGTCCCTTGATAATATGTCTATGAAGGTTCTCAGTCATCCAGATGGAATTGTCTGTAGCTTGAATCATGTCAACTGGATTTCTATTTTCTCAGTGGAAACATTTCGCTCCTTATCCAAGGAGCTTATTCAGTCTGAGCAAAGTTAGTAAGGGAATCCTTAAATATGTTGCTGTGTGACCTTACACCTGGTCATGGTTATTTTTCAGATGTTATTTCTAAGTCCCTTTATCATCTAAAGAAGGATCGTTAAGATCGCCATGCTGCTGTTGAGCTTGCGAAATGGTCTTAATCTTCCTAGGCACAGAAACAATCTTTCCCCTATTTTCCTCCCTGCTTTGTCTTCTGTGCCTAGGAAGATTAAGATAAGGAGCGAAACGTTTCCACTGAGAAAATAGAAATCCAGTTGACATGATTCAAGCTACAGTCCCTTGATAATAAGCATACATTATTGATGGTAAGACCTATAATGACAGTGCACCTATCTGTAATTGTGGTTCCGTACATTCAAATGCTAGAGTCTGCACCTATATAGAGTAAACCTCTGGAAAGGTCTAGAGTCTGTCAAGAAGATTCTCATCCTCTTATTGTGATTGGCCCAGGCAACTGTTGCTGCTATTTTCCTCAGTACCTTAGCACTAACACATTGGCCCAAAGCCAATTCTGTATTTATGAGGGATTCGTAGGTAGGTTGTGTGAATACCAGTTGTTACCCAAATAACTAAAACTACAACATATTCTTCTTTACCATGATCTCTGAATCACACATTGATGAGGAACAACCTATACTTAGAAGTGGCATGGCAGGTCACTCATGATAGGTTGATCTGTCACAGATCTACAAATGTCCAGTAAAGAACAACATTGAAGAAAGTCATAGACAAGGCTACTGGTCTTGTTGACTGAGCTCTCAGGAGCTGTGTTAGTTTGTAGCTATCTAACAAGTTGATGTAATACCTGAACACTTTGGATATCATCTGCAATAATGTTGGCAACAATGTCTTGGCTGTGCAAAACAAAAACAGTTGTGATTTCTGGGGGAAAAAACTTGACTAAAAGGACAGTGCTCTACAAACATTCAAATAATGTGATGGAGATTCCAGTGTCATGGTCGGGAGTGGGAAAAAGGTAGACATGACAAAATCTTATAGTGTGAAATTCTAAAATAACTAGATGTAAGAATTAATTTGAAGAGCTGCCAGTTCACTTGCTCTCCAGGCTGCTCTACTGCATTTGAAAACACAAATATTTTAAATATTTAAAAAACTCAAATTACAAGTTGCAAAGATTTAAAAGCCTTCTGTAATAATGATGTGAGGATCAGCAGAAAAGTAATGCAGAATCATGAGTACAAAACACTTTCAAAAACCTTTTAAAAATGGGTAGGACTAGAGAACACTGAATATCCAGAAACAGGAAAAAATGCAGAAAAATATGCTAGGTTTTTTTCAAATAGCATTAAAATGGAGAAGATATTGTTCATGGAAGACTCCCCGGAGGTGAGACTGGCCCCCTCCCTCCTGGCCTTTCGGAAGGCCCTTAAGACCTGGCTCTGCCACCTGGCCTGGGACAATGGAGGTGGTAGTGCCTCCTGGGGTTGGCTGGCCCCGTAGCCCCACGATCCATTCTGCGGGTCCTAATCCATCCTGGATTTTATTTTATTTATTTTATGCTTGTGAGATATTTTGTATAGTTTTTAAATTTTATTTATTGTAACCCGCCCAGAGTCCCTTGCATGGGAGATGGGCGGGGAATAAATTTGAAAAATAAATAAATATAAATAAATAAATAAGACAACTTTGATGTGCTATTCCTGTTTTGAAGAACTGGCAAAAAAAAAGTTCAATTTTGTGGGGCTGTTTTTAATGTATTTTAATTTTTTAACTAAAATGGTGATTAAAAAAAAAACTACATCACCAACACCAATTCCTAACAGTTAGATATAATAACCAAGGGCTGCTTTCAATTGTAATGCAGGTAGTCCTCAGTTAACAACCACTTGTTCACCGACCATTCTAAGTTACAATGGCACTGAACGAATGGTACTTATGACTGGTCCTTGAAGTTCCAGCCATCCCAGTACCCCCACGGTTATATGATCGTGATCCAGGCACTTGGGAACCGGCTTGCACTCACGATCGCCATTTGCGACATTCCCTGCTGGCTTCCCACAAGCAAAATCAATGGGGAAGTCAGCAGGAAAGGTTGCAAGTCCTTCCTGTAAGTTGTTCCTGCTGCTTTTTCTTTCGAGGAGCCCAGCTATGGAGTATGAGATCCCAGGGATCACATACTCTGTAGTGCACACCTGCCTGCAGCATCCCCGGCCCACACTCTGTAGCACACACACAAATGCTGGCTGTGTTTGTGCCACGCCACAGCAGCCGCCTGCGGGCCCTCCTGCACTCCACAGCAGCCACCCCCTACCTGGCCATGCTCACACCACGGCAGCCACCTTCATGACCTTCCACACTCTGCAGCAGTCACTCGTGTTGGAGGTTCCAGCAAATCAGCATGCCTCATTAGCATATGGGTGATTGCTCTAGGAGGCAAATTCTGTATGTGCTTCTCCCTGAGGAAGCTGTTTGTTGCTCCTCCCACTTCCTCTTTCTCTCTCTCTCCTTTTGCCACCAGAGGAGAAGGACCATGCAGCTGCTGGTCCTTCCATCTAGAGGCCATGAGGCCTAAACTCCAGCAGCTTTCCCCTTTTTCTGCATGCAGCCCCTGGCAGCAAAGAGGGCCAGGGGTCTACAAACAGTTTAGGGAAACACAGAAGATCAAGGATCATTCCTAACAGAATGGATGTAACTGTAACTGAACCAAATAAACATAAGAACTCTTGTACTTACTTTTGTAACCTACTTTGTCTAAGCGTGTGATTCTTTATGCTTGGGTGGGCTAGGTGTGTAAGATCAATTACCTATATCTCTCTAGTGTGCTCATTAATGCTATTGTTGATAATATTCCTTTCTGTGCGCTTATTGCCTCGCTGCATTAAGCTCTGCTCCATTCAGTGGTCCTAACAGTCCACTAATGGTCATCAGAACTCTCTTTCACATACATTTTATGAATACTTTGCAGCCATGGAGAAGCCAAAAAGCAACACATTAAACTGATAATTAGCCTCTCCCAGTACAAAAGTCTGATGACAACGTTCAGTCCAAAAGATAGTTATTGGGGCAAAGGCCATCATCCTTTTTCAGAATAGTAAAGTAACAGGCATAAAAGCTCATGCTGTCAGTTTTGGTTGGAATCAGTTTAATGGTATCTTTTTCAAAGATGGTAGCTATCTACTCTAAGAGTTGTTGAGAGGGTGGAGTGATTATGAAGTGAAGAAGAAATTCAGAAAATTTTATAGTTTCCACTTTCAATCTTCCACTCCCAGTGACATATTGTAATACTTTTTCAGTCCAGCAAGAAGTGGGGAGGGTGGTCCCCAAAAACGAAAGATCTGGGAATCAGTCATTATCACAGGCAGATGCTGACTCTGGATTAGAAAGCTTAGTTGGAGGCATCCAGGAACCTCAATGACCTCTGTGTTGTGAAATAAGTAAAACTCTCTACTCTAGTTCCTGGTATGTGAGTGGCAGAAATTAGCAGAAGCAGTGTGCCATAGTGTGCAACTTTTGAATCAATTCAATTTTTCATTGTTCTTTGCATGAAGAAATCCTCAACTTTTGCCTCTAAAACAGCCAAATTGACTACTTTTGGTTTAAAAGTGTTGAGCCCATGATAGGTGCTGATGAAGCCTAATATTCAAAGACCAGTGGTTCTTGTAACAGGTATCAGCAGAGGTCCCTGATTTAGGAGAACTAGTGACAATGGACAATGTCTGGAGAAGTTGCTCTCACAATTGATCCCACAGATGGGGCAAGCTGTTTAGATGGGCCTTTTGGTAAAGGCCAATTGCCCTTTATCTAAACAAAGGAGACACAATGGCCATCTGACAGCCCCACTAGATAGACCAGACCAGGAAATCAACTCTACAGTAAGGCTAAAACTACATTTATTGAGATTGGCTAAAATAACAGAATCTTGCAAGTCTGATTGTGCTGTACCTCCTCCCCCTTCTTATATGCCAGTAAATCAGGGAGGTGTCTGCCTGAGTTGCTTCTGAATGTTGTCTTGTTGCTCTGGACTTAGAAAATATTTCAGCACCTTTTGCTGAGATAACAGTTTTTGCATATTTCCATCAAGGTCATCTTCCTTCAATCTCTACATTCCCACAGCATTTACTTTCAAAACACAATCAATAGAGCAGGGCTTTCCAAAGTTTTCCCACGGCGACACACCAACCGCCGTTGGTGTGTCGCCGCGGGAAAACCCGGAAGTGCCAGGAAGTGATGGGACCAGATGCCATGATCTGGGGTTTTTTTAATGTTGAGTTTCAAGCCAGCTTTTGCACTCTCCTCTTTCACCCTCATCAAGAGGCTCTTTAGTTCCTCTTCACTTTCTGCTATTAGGGTGGTATCGTCTGCATATCTGAGGTTGTTGATATTTCTCCCGGCAATCTTAACCCCGGCTTGTGATTCATCCAGCCTGGCATTTCTCATGATGTACTCTGCATATAAGTTAAATAAGCAGGGTGATAATATACAGCCTTGTCGTACTCCTTTCCCAATTTTGAACCAGTCGGTTGTTCCATGTCCGGTTCTAACTGTTGCTTCTTGACCCGCATACAGTTTTCTCAGGAGACAGGTAAGGTGGTCTGGTACTCCCATCTCTTTAAGACTTTGCCACAGTTTGTTGTGATCCACACAATAAAAGGCTTTAGCATAGTCAATGAAGCAGAAGTAGATGTTTTTCTGGAACTCTCTTGCTTTTTCCATGATCCAGCGAATGTTGGCAATCTGATCTCTAGTTCCTCTGCCTCTTCGAAACCCAGCTTGCACTTCTGGTAGTTCTCGGTTCACATACTGCTGAAGCCTAGCTTGTAGGATTTTGAGCATAACCTTGCTAGCATGTGAAATGAGCGCAATTGTACAGTAGTTTGAACATTCTTTGGCATTGCCTTTCTTTGGAATTGGAACGTAAACTGACCTTTTCCAATCCTGTGGCCACTGTTGAGTTTTCCAAATTTGTTGGCATATTGAGTGCAGCACTTTAACAGCATCATCTTTTAGGATTTTAAATAGCTCATCTGGGATACTGTCTTCTCCGCTAGCTTTGTTGTTAGTAATGCTTATAGAAAGATAAAAAGGTAAAGGTTCCCCCCGCACATTTGTGCAGTCGTGTCCGACTCTAGGGGCCGGTGCTCATCTCCGTTTGTTAGCTGAAGAGCCAGCGTTGTCCGAAGACGCTTCCGTGGTCATGTGGCCGCATGACGCACGCGGAACGCTGTTTCCTACCCACCGAAGTGGTACCTATTCATCTACTTGCATTTGCATGCTTTTGAATTGCTAGGTTGGCAAGAGCTGGAGCTAGTGCGGGAGCTCACTCCGCACGCAGGGCTAGGGATTCGAACCTCCGAACTTGCAATCTTCCGATCAACAAGCCTGGCGTCTTACCCGCTGAGCCACCACACCCCTTATAGAAAGATACAGTCTTTCTATAAAAAACTATAAAAAAGAGTTTTTAAAAAAACTCTTACTGTATAAACATAAACATACAGATGAGCTTTGATCAGAACAGAGCTCTATTTCCTGGGGGATTTAAGCTTATTAGGAGTTTTTTTTTTCAGTGAAAAAGATGACTAATACAGATCAGCTTTCTGAAATATAGTATAGAAAGATACAGTCATACTATATTTCAGAAAGCTGATCTGTATTAGTCATCTTTTTCACTGAAAAAAACCCCTAATAAGCTTAAATCCCCCAGGAAATAGAGCTCTGTTCTGATCAAAGCTCATCTGTATGTTTATGTTTATACAGTAAGAGTTTTTTAATTAATTTTACCAAACAAAATCAGGTAACTACATTTACATAAATCCAAGATATATAGACAGAAAAAAAATCAAAAGGAAAAAATATAGAAAATACCAAGGAGATCTACTGTGATATGAATAAAGAGACAGATATGAAATAAATAAAGAGACAGACATATGAAAATTTGCCATGTATATAAAGTATATCAGATTATAGTCCATTGCTATTGAGATAAATCATGCCTGCCTCTGATGTCTCATTAATTTAACTTTGACTATATTTTTTTCTAATGTAGCAATTGAAGAGTCCTTATTAATCCACAACTCAGTTGTTTTGTTATCTAGAGTTTTCCAATGTTGCACAGTTATTGTTTTGGCAGCTAAGTTTAAATAAAAAGTTCTTTATCTTTAAGCTTATGATTTGGTCCTGTAAATAAATGCAGTAAGGCTAGCTTTGGAGAGCATTAAATTCTTTGATTAGTGATGATACTTACCTCCCCAAAAATTTTATGCCAAAAGGGTAGAACTTTATTGCATGACCACCACAAATGAAAAAATGACCCTTTTTTTGACAACCTCTCCAACATTTGGAGGAATAATTTTGATATATATGTGCCAGCCTAACAGGAGTCAAGTATCATCAATGTATAATCTTCCACTGCATTTCTTGCATTGAAGCTGAAGTGAATCCGCCTGGTTTCCATAACTTCTGCCAATTTGTCTCCTGTATGGGGTTACCAAGATCAGTATCCCAAGCTTCCTTTAAAGTTTATACAATGGGAGTTGGCAGGCTCCACTCCTCTTCCATTAAATGTATTGAAATAGTGGCAGCATTTCATATATCAAGACTCATGCTTTTTCAGGGTTCTTGTTGATCTAAGGGCTGCACATATAACTTTCAATATGCATGTTACCTTTTATTCATTTTTCATTGTAGAAGTCCTCTCGGCTTTACTAAGCTAAGACCTCCCCCCACCTCTTTCTGTCTTTTCCCAAAAGTATTATTTCATTTTTAGTTACTTGAAGCATGCCTACTTACAGGACTGAAAAAGCAAAAACTATTCACACCCAACAATGGTAAGAGTAAAATAATATAATAATAGAAGCTTAAAACTTAAAACAGCAGGTCACTAACAACACAGAGAAAATAGCAAACTCAGGATTCATAAAAGCATACTGTAGGTATATTTTAAAATGCCATAACATTAGTAATTAACTTTAAGTAACAGCATGGGCTATCTATAACCTGCCAACAGAAGAATGTTAAAACATTTAAAGAAGCTATTGATACAAGTAACTATATAATATATATAGGTAAATAAATAGTTCACTTTTTTGCTCTGCTATTAATGAAGGACTTACACATCAGCTTCACAAAGATAGCAGTACTGATTTTGAATGACATGCTTGCATTTACTTCGGTCAAAAATTGGCATTGGTTTGTCATAATTCTTCTTAGCTAGTATGTTTTGATCTGCTGGATCAATAGTGATTGCAACAAGGTGAGTGATTAAATGATGCACAAAGATTATGCCAATTACCTATATATTAAAATAAAGTTAGGGAAAATGTAATGAATAAAAGAAAAAAAGAGATTTAATCTTTAACATATTTGTTAGGATAGACTGCTTGTATCCCCAACTTGACAGAGGTGGGTTTTTTTTAATTGTTTGTTAATTTTATTGACATATTTATTAGCACGAGGTGGGAATAATAACAAGATTTAGTTCCTGCTAGAGTCTTTGTAAACTAAATTACATTTTGGAAAAAAAAACAATACAGGTAGTCTTCACTTAAAGTACACTCGTTCAGCGACCATTCAAAGTTACGATGGCACTGAATGAGTACTTATGACAGGTCCTCATAGTTGTGGCCATTGCAGCATCCCTGCAGTCACTTGATCGCCATTTGTGACCTTCACTGCCAGCTTCTGACAAGCAAAGTCAATGGGGAAGCTGGCAGGACATCACAAATGGTGATTGCGTGATTGCATGGGATTCACCTAACAACGGCAACTGGGACTGCTAGAACTGCTGTCATATGATGGTGCAGTCACATGATGTCATGCTTTATGACTACGTCAAGTTCCCGGTCCCAATTACCATAGCTAAGTAAGGACTACCTATAGCTTCATTATTTCTCCATCTCAAAATACTGCATTACGTAAGGAGGTTTCCTACAAAAATGTGGTAATACAGTAAAAAAAAACACCTCCCTAATGGGCCAGAAGATTGTTATTTCCACTGTACCTAAATATTGTAATTAATGTTACAAAGTAAGGGTGTGTAGCATGTTTTGGAGCACATATCTAAATGCAGAGCCAGTCTTACAACACCTTAAAGCATCTGTGTTTTTCCCAGAATCACAAGATTGCTACCATATAATTCAAGAAAAGGTTATGGCTGCTTTAAGGTATAGCAAACAGATGCTATGGTCATGCTCCCATATGTTACAAAATACCTTTTGGAGATTAGTTCCAAAGTACTGCACTGTCCTATTACACAGTCAATGGACTTAAGCATAAATTTGGTTTGCTACCTCACTTTAAAGCCAAAACTTCAATCTCATTGTGTATAATAGCTGACCGATTGTTTTTATTTATTTTTTATTATACTCTAAATGACAAAAGAACTCTAAATGACAAATAGAAAACAGCATCCTTCTATAACAAAATTATTCTGCTAGCTTCCTCTTTTTAGAAGAATCAGATTTAAAATGTTCTTCCCCATCTCTCAATTACATAAACAATTTAATTAATCAAAATTAATTAATTAAATTATATAAGTACTGATTAAGGTGAGTCTTCACTGAGACCCTGCAACCATCCCGGGAAAATGCATTTAGGATCTGTGATGGTTCTATTCAAGATAAATTTTATTTGGTCTATATTAATGAAATCTCCCATTAAAAATAATAATGTTCATTTTTTTTGGATGATAACAGGTAATGCATCATATTTTTTGAGTTCTTTTATGATTTAGGAATTACAGATACAATTGATTCATGCCATGTTTTTAGAATAGGGTCACCTTCCCAAATATCTGAAGATATCTGTAGTAAGAGGAAGTTAAAAATTATTGAAATTTCTTATAGAATCCAGGACTCTTAATTTTTCTAATGCTGCCTTTTAGTTTTTTTCCCTGTACATGGCCTATTCATTGGCTCTATTTGTCCTTATGTTAATGGATTAATTTGTTCTAAATATTCCATAATTTTGAACTGATCTTCTTCCTTCTTATATAGTTTGGAATAGCATGTTATAAATACCTCATTGATTGCTTTAAAGTCAATTCTCCAATTATCTGGCTTCATATTACACAATGTTTTAAATAAACAGTCTTTCTACATCCTTAGCCAACTCATTAATAAAAAAAGATTGAAAAATACAGGGGCCAAGATTGAAACCTGGCACCTCCCTTGATACCTCCCTCCAGTTTGATGAAGAGTCACTTTTTGAATGTAATTTTAGAGCCAGGAGCCATTTAGAGCCATTTTGTATCCATTTGATTGTCATGCCATCCAACCCAACTTAACTAGACTCTTAATATCTCATGAAAAAATGTAAAACCTTTCCTGAAATTAAAATATATTATATCCAGAGAGTTCCCACAGCAATGAGATTAGGATAGTTCTTGACAAATCCATGCTAACTTCTGATAATCAACAGTGTGCTTGAGACTGTAAGAAACACAGTCAGGAATATTTTTTCAGTTTGAATGAGTTTAAATCTCCAATTCCAGATAAACTACATCATAATCTGCTAAAAGATAGTCTGACCAAAGAAATCCTGGAGAACTGAGGAAGTGCCAGATGAGTGCAGGACTAACTTAAAAGAGGGAAAAGGAAGATCCCACAAACTACAAAGTGATCAGTCTTGGAGCTTCTGGTGAGGATTCATGGTGAACTAGATGTCCCTGAAGGAGTGGAGATGGCATTGCAGTGGAGATCAGTGGCCAGGCAGTGAATTCTGGCCAGCAAAGTCTCTCAGAAAAAAGGAGAGATTGTGAGATTGGCCACTTGCACTCCAGACAGCTGCTCCTCATGAGTAGACTGCAAGAACTGAGGTTTTTGCAGTCAGCTCGTACTGTAAGTTGAGCTGCTGGGAGTTGTGGGATTCCAATCAAGCTCAGAGCCATAATGGAGCCTATATGGACATAAGGTTCGCAGGAGCCTCATTTCTTAACCACTTTGAGATGTAATTAATTTACAGCTAAAGAGATATTTTCTGAATGGCAGGATAAGAAAATTCTACTTGGTGAGTTATTATTTTTTCTGAATTACAAAGGAATAAAGTCTTTAAAACTTTTGGCAAAAAGCTTAAGGAGTCCATTAAGGAAGTTTAAAATGGATAAAGGGGACAGTTATTTTGAAAGATAGTTTTTTGGTGAAAGTGCTTTTGAACAAATTGGAATTAAATTAGACAAATGAACCGGACCTTCATGGGAATGCTTTTTGTTTATTATTAAAGAGTGCAGACAATTGGTAGATTTTACAAAACAAAAGATAAAGGTAATATGAGCCAGACTGTGATGCTGACTGTAACTATGGAGATGTTGACTGTGATACTGATTGTACTTTTTGAGATGAAAGGGCACAGGAAGACAAAAGAGAAAAAAGGGGGGGCAGCTTGCCGTTTGTGATGACCCACTCCTTTGATATTAATTTAGAAACTCTTAGCACAAGCCATGGTAGGATATGAAAATGTTCTTTTAATACAAGTGAATAGAATCGATGCAAAGAGCAAATTGAGTAAAAGTGTGCGCACTCACAACTTTAAACATGCCAGTTCCCACTTACTGCTCACCAACCCCTCCCCTACCGACTCAGTTCCCATAACTCTAAACTGTTAGTCCTTTGATGCTCCCAGCTGAACGTCCCAGGAGTCTGGTTTCTCTCTCTCTCCCCCCACATTCCAACGGCCTGCATTCCTTGCCTATCTCTAATGCCCTGCAAGCATGCTAACTAATTACTGCACATCTACCTATCAACTACAAACCCCATCTACCTACCTAATACCTACCAACCCCATCTACCTAATAACTACAAATCTTATCTATCCTTGGCAGGATGCCATTGCCATCCTGACACCGTTTCTTTTCCCCTTATTTGAAACACTTTTTTGGATATCATAATGGCAACCACCAGAAAAGCAGCAAGAATGGAGGGGAGGGGAGGATCACTAGAACAAGCTGCAGAGAAAGGAATTACACCAGATTTGCTTCACAAAATGTTTGAGCAACTAGGCAGTAAGCTGGATCACTTGATAACTAAATTGACAGCTTTTGAAAAAAGAATTCTTTACAAGAAAGAGGAGATGAAAGAAGAAGTTAAGAAGATGAGAAGCTCTGTAAAACAAGTGTCTGGAGATGTCAAACAAATTATTGACAAAGTGGAAATTTTGGAGAGTAAGACAGAAATTATAGAGTTGGAAAGAGAACTGGCTCTATTGGAATTGAGAGAGAAAGAATTTTGTTTGAGACTTAGAGCAATCCCAGAGGTGAAGGTATTAGAGAAAAGATTATTAAAGTCTTAGCAATTTTTTTGGATTGGAATGAGGGGGATGCAGAGGCAGAAATTGATATATAGAATAAATACAAGATTTACAAGAATAAGAAATGTTCCAAGGGATGTTTTGGTCAGGAAGACGACAAGGGATCAAGTTTTACAGCAGCATTTTAATACAAGACTGAAGATTGATGATAATTGTTCTTAAAGAAATTCCTATTAGAATTTTGTATAAGAGAAAAGAGTATTCTTTTTTGACTGAGAGATTTAAGCAGAAAAAGATCCCATTTCGATGGGACAAATTGGAAGGTGTGATTTTTACTTTTAAACAGTAGAGATTTTGATTGAATTCTGTCCAGAAGGCAAGGGAATTTCTAGAAAAATTCAAAGGGGAATTGGAGGAGATTCAAATGGAGGTTTCAGAAGAGACTACACAAAGCTCCAACAGGTGCAACAGGAAGCTGAAAGGGGTGATACTGAACTAGGCACTACAGGTATCGATTTTTCTAAATCTTTGGCTTGGTTATGGATTATAAATGCTTAAGGTGGAATATAAATGGAGAAAATGCTCCTCAAAAGAGAAAAAATATTTCATTATTTGAAAAAATTAAAATAAGATATAATTTGCCTACAAGAGACATATATTAGAAAAAATGACATAAAATATTTGATGTATAAAAATTTGGGTGAAGAATTTCAGCAGGAACAAAAAAAAAAAAGAAATGGAGTTTTTTTGTATAGAAGTCCCCAACTAAAACCAGAACTTGTATTGACTGATGAGCATGGTAGATTTGTTGGGGTGGAAGTTAATTTGCATGGGACTAAGACTTTGATACTGGGAATTTATGCTCCAAATGAGGACAAAGTATTGTTTTATAAAAGTCTCATGGAGAGATTAATAGGCTTCTCTTATGAAAATTGGTGTTCGATGGGAGATTAGAATGGAGGGATCTCCCCACAGCTGGACAGAACTTCTGAGAAAAATACTAAAATAAGGCAAATTACCAAAAGTTTTCTTTGATTTGATGGACAATTTGGGGCTGGTTGATATATGGAGACAGAAAAATGGCAATTCAAGAGAGTATACCTACATTTCTGAAAGTAGATCCTTTTCAAGAATAGACAGGATTTGGACTTCAAAGAACTTGGCTACTAAGGTTTCTAAAGTAGAGATATTACCAAAGACTTTTTCAGATCATAATCCTGTGAGTTTGATTTATAAAAGAAAATCTAATTCTTTTAGATGGAGACTAAACAAAATGTTAAACAGGAGCGTGGTGGCTCAGCGGGTAGGATGCCAGGCTTGTCGATCGGAAGATCGCAAGTTCAGAGGTTCGAATCCCTAGCCCTGCTTGTTGGAGTGAGCTCCCGCACTCGCCCCAGCTCTTGCCAACCTAGCAATTCGAAAGCATGCAAATGCAAGTAAATTAATAGGTACCACTTCGATGGGTAGGTAACAGCGTTCCGTACGCATCATGCCGGCCACATGTCTGCGGAAGCGTCTTCGGACAACGCTGGCTCTTTGGCTGATTAACGGAGATGAGCACCGGCCCCTAGAGTCGGACACTGCACAAATGTGTGGGGAGAACCTTTACCTTTTTAAACAAAATGTTGCTACAGAAAGAAGCAATAGTGGAAGATTGTAAAAAGAAATTAGAAGAATTTTTTTAAATAATTTAGGTAAAGGCAGTGATTTAAGAATGGTTTGGGATGCAAGTAAAGCTTTTGTTAGAGGTTATTTTATACAACATAATAGTGAACTTAAAAAGAAGAATCAAGAGAAAACACAAGCTATTTTGGATGAAATAAAGAGAAAAGAAGAATTAAAGAAATGTCCAGAGAAGATAAGTATTTCTCAACAAATTAAGCTTTTACAATGACAATTAATCTATATTAACAGCAAGAGAAATAAAAATAAAAATGAATTATCTAAAGCAAAAAAAATTTGAGTTTGCAAATAAACCAGGGAAGTGGCTACCATATAAATTACGAAAAGAAAAAGAAAATTATATTAAAATTACAAGAGGGAGATACTGTATTAATGGACAATGCGGCCATACAGAAAGCATTTCATCAATATTATTCCAATTTGTATAAAGGAAGTGACATCTCTCTAGAAAAAATAGATGAATATCTAAAGCAGGGCTTTCCAAAGTGCTGCTGCTGGTGACACACCAGCGGCGGCGGTGGCGGCGTGCGCGCGCACAGTGGTGGCGTGGGGGGGCGCATGTGCATGGCGGCAGCGTGGGGGGGCGTGCGGCGGTGGCACGGGGGGGCGTGCAGCGGCACCGGGGGGCGTGCGGCGGTACGGGAGGGCGTGCGGTGGTGCAGGGTGTGTGCGGTGGCACGGGGGGCCTGCGGCGGCACGGGGGGCCTGCGGCGGTGCGGGGGAGCCTGCGGCGGTGCGGGGAGGCCTGCAGCGGTGCGGGGAGGCCTGCGGCGGCGGGGGGGGTTGCGGTGGTGCGGGGCGGCCTGTGGCGGCGCCGTGCACACGCGCACCACCGCTTCCGGGTGGTGTGGCTACTCACCACGCTGTGTGTGGCGACACACTTTTGTGTCGCGACACACAGTTTGGAAAGCTCTGATCTAAAGAAACAAAATTTAACAAGGATTACAGAGGAATAGAGGCAGATTATGAACAGACCTATAACAATAAGGGAAGATTCTGAAGCTATAAAAAAGATTAAGCTAGGAAAGGTGCCTGGACCAGAGGGATTATCAGGTTCTTATTATAAATGTTTTGCGGATGAACTTTTACAACCTTTACAAAACATGATGAAGTCTATCCTACAGGGAGAAAAGATGCCAGAGACTTGGAAAGAGGCCAATATAGTATTAATACCAAAAGAAGGAGAAGATTTGACTTTAACAAGAAACTATAGGCTGATATCATTATTGAATAATGACTACAAGTTGTTCACAACAATTCTAGCTGATAGAGTGAAAATAATTTTGCAAGAATTTATTCAAGAGGATCAATGTGGGTTTTTACCTAAAAGATAGTTAAAGGACAATGTTAGAAATGTGTTGGACATTTTGGAATATTTGGAGCAACATAATGAAAAACAAGCTGCATTGATTTTCTTAGATGCAGAGAAGGCCTTTGACAATTTGAACTGGGCTTTCTTTTTCAAGGTTTTGGAAGATATGAATTTTGGAGAGAACTTTATAAAAAGGATAAGGTTAATTTACATTTCACAGAAAGCACAAATAATTGTTAATAGAGATCTAACAAAACCCTGTGAGTTACAAAAAGGAACAAGACAGGGATGCCCATTGTCTCCTCTCTTGTTTATTTTGGTTCCTGAAATACTGAATAGAAATATAAGACAAAATGAGAGGATTGTGGGAGTAAAGATTTAAAAAGAAATTTATAAGTTAAGGGCTTTTGCAGATTGAAGATCCTTTAAAGGGTATTAAAATAGTTAAGGGCAAATTAAAAGAATTTGGTGCATTAGCAAGTTTCAAGATTGATAAACAGAAGACAAAGATGTTAACAAAAATATGAAGAAGGAAGATAAAACAGAATTAATGAATAAAATGGGTTTTAAGATTGAGGAGGAGAAGGTAAAATATCTGGGTATCACTATGACAAATATGAACTGTATGTTATTTCAAAATGACTGTGTTAAGACATGGAATGAAATTAAAAAAGATATGTTAAGATCGGAGAAACTAGAACTGTCATTGCTGGAGAGAATTTCTGTGATAAAAATGAATGTCTTGCCTAGAATGATGTTTTTGTTTCGGACAGTACCTGTTTTGACAACTGATGCACCATTTAAACAGTGGCAGAAGGATATATCTAAATTTGTGTGGCAGGGGAAAAAAACCCAAGTTAAATATAAGGTGTTAAGCTGCAAAAGAAAGAGGAAGATTTGTTTACCTGATTTGAAATTGTATTTTGCAGCTTGCTGTTTGGTTTGGATGAAAGAGTGGGTATTGGTGAGAAATAGAAGGCTTTTGGAGTTATAAGGACATGACCTGAGATTTGGGCGGCATGGATATTTGTGGTACAACAAAGTCAAGGCTAATATGGATTTTAAAAATCATTATGTTAGACGTGCCATTCTGAGAATATGGAATAGATACAAACCTAGGTTGTGCCCGAAAACACCTTTGTGGCTCTCAACCCAAGAAGCATTTTATAAACAAGAAATAATAGGCAAATACAAATGGCTAACTCCTCATGAGATACTAGAATTTTGTCAAGGGGAATATAAATATATTTTATTTATATATATATATTTATATATATATATATATATTTTATTTATATATATATAAATATCGGGTTAGCGGGGGGACAGGACGCCGAACGGCGGGGTGGGGGGATTGATGGGGTGGGAGGGTGCGCCGTCAAGGCCTCCTTGGGAGGAAAGCAGGGAAGCCCCGCGGCCCCTCGAAGGGATCCACCGGGGATCACGCGCCTCTTCTCGCTGGGGCCCTCCGAGCAGTCGCTGCCTCCGGGTCGCGGGGATTCCCACGCCCCTGGCATGGGCACCCGCCGGATGTGGGGAGAGAGGCCAGGAACGGATGGGTGTGGCGGTAGTCTCAGGAGCGGGACTCCCCGCCTCACCCCTGCGCGACCGCCCGGCTTTGCCTGGCCTCAACGCCCGAACGTGGCGAGGGAGAAGGGAAGAGGCTCGGGAGCGGCCGAGTGCCAGACGGGCAGCTCCGCCCTCGCACCTCGCCCAGACATGCCGCCAGCAGCAGCAGCTCCCAAGGCACGCCGGTCCCTCCTCCGTCGAAGGGAGCGGCAGAGAGCCCCGCGGTCTGTGCGCGAGGTGTGGGCGGCTGCGGGTGGCCCCGGCCTTGGAGAGCGAGAGCACGTAAGAGCATAAGAGTTTGGGGGCGGGATCCAATCGCGTGGAAGGGGCGGGGGTGAGTTCAGCTGCGGAAGAGCCACACTCAAGGGGCCAAAGAGCCGCATGTGGCTCGCGAGCCGCCATTTCCGACCCTTGTTCTAGTCCAACCTCCTATTTAGGGCAGGAATCCTTATACCAGCCCAGACAAATGGCTGTCCAACCTTTTTTTGAAAACTTCCAATGATGGAGCACCCATGACTCTAGGAGGCAGGCTGTTCCACTCCTTAATAAATCTCACAGTTGGGAAATTCCTTCTTATTTGGATCTCCCTTGGTAAAGTTTCCACTCATTGGTTCTTATCCTATCATCCCTGGGCACTGTAGGGATAAAACTTCTATCATGTCTCCTCTTCCTTCTTTACACTAAACATACCAATTCCTTTAATAATTCTTAAAGAATTTAGCCTTCTCAGACCTTCTTCATCACTCTTCTCTGCACTCTTTCCAATCCATCAATGTCCTTCTTGTATTGTGATAACTAGAATTGGACACAGATTCAAATCCTTTGTTCTCTGTATATTGTTACAGAAACATCTGAGATTCTGAGTGGTTACCCCACTGTCTTCACTGCTGTAGCTTCCTGCCAATCTCTAAATCTCCACTCTACTGTCATGCTTCTCCCTTTGTCTCTTGCATTGCTGACCCCGGTCTTTGGCAATATATTCAGTTCTGGGTTTTTGCCACCCTCCCACTTTTTCTCTGGTTTGGCTAGATGCCTGCCAAACATGCCAGCCTTTGTGAGATGTAGCCCATCTCTTGCCAGAAGTACTTCATATAAGTAGTACAGTCCATGGTCAAACAAACAAAACGTTTTTCAATGGCATTACCTACATAGCCAGTTGTTCACTTCCAGGATTCTGCTCTTTCTTCTTACACTATGACCCTCAACTGGAAGGGATAACAAAACAGTACTTGTGTTCCAGTTCCTTCTCCCCAGGGCCTAGTAATCTCTGGAGACTCACAGTCTCTTCCGGCAGTATCATTCATCCCCATCTGAATCATTAGGGAAGGAATAGTTATAAGTGAATTTGAATAGTCTCTGTTTGTCACATCCTGGATACAGGTACTTGGAATCTCCCACCACCACCATGTGCATCTTTTTCCTCAGCTGTTCCTAGATTTCTTTGACCCACAGGGCCCATGTCTTTTATTCTGTTATATAAAGCTGGGATTAATAAGGTTTGCTCAAGTGGCTGTAGGAGCAACAGCTTGATACTGGGTCCTGAGCCCCATTGGCCCTGAATGCCTTCTGATCCTCATAGTCTCCTCCCAAAAAAACCTTTTTGTAGCTTTTAGCTTCCTTTGTGAACCTATGTTCATTTTAATCTTTATCCATGTTAACTTTCTTTAGGAAAATATTAACTACTTTCTTATATTAATTCCTTGTTAATTCCTTTTAAACTCAGCTCAGTTGAAACCTCCCTATGCATCTACAATCATAAGCTGCCTCCCTGTCTTTTTTTTTATTAGAAAGATTTGCACTTCCAGTATCTAACTTTCTAAGTTTCACTCTCCAATGCTCCTTCTGACATGAGAATTTCTTTTCCATGGAACCCCACATGGTACGTCTCTAACCTTGTTGAAATTGGCTTTCCTGAACTCTGAATTGTAGTGTATATGATTTAAGCTCCAATTTCTCTTTGTACAGTATCTTGAAACCCAAGATAATGTAGTCATTTCTTCCAAAGTTGCAGCTGTTCTATGTTGATTAGAATCAGGTATCTCCTCCTCATCCTTATGGAAATGTAAACAATCAGCAAGACCACTGAGGAATTTTGGGGACCTTGCAGTCTTGGTTGAGTTGGTTTTCCAAGAGCTGTCTGGGGAGTTAAAGTGTGTTGTTATCATCTCTGAAAGTTCTGTAATCTGGCCTAGAAGGGAATTATTCAGATCTTCTGCCTGACTTGGTAATCTGTAGCATACCCCTACAATAGTACTTGTGTTGTTTCTCCTTCCTTCCATTATTATCCAAGTGCTCTTGACTGGACCCTTGTGCTCAGAATCCTAGTTCTGTACATTTGTGTACTCCCTTCATATATAATTCCATTTCGCCTATTCTTTGCTCTGGCCTATTTCCTTTTCAATAAATTATAGTCATCAACCTTTGCATTCCACTCATGAATTTTGTCCCACCAGTGTTTAGTAAATCCTAGAAATCACATTCACCTTTCTGCATAACAGTCATCAACAAATTTATTTTTTAATAATTACCAAAATTGTTATAATCATTTTTACAGAAATATATCCACAAATCAACCAGTCTGCCCCCAAAGCTCAATTCAATATATACTGTAACCATTCAGAAGTAAGCCCCACTGAATTCAATTGGGCGTACTCTTCCAGCTAAATGATGATGATAACTTAAGTAAACTATTGGTTCTTTCCTTTCTATCCCTATGACATAAAGAATGTATATGCAATTTTAATTTTATTACTTGGTTTTAAATAGATGGAAAAAAGGATACAGCATAAGCAACCTGTTTCCATTCATTTGGAAGAAGAGGAATGTAGATACCAAAGCCTACTATACCCAAATATGAATAAAGCAAAAGGGTGATTAACTGGAAAAAGTGAAGTGGTAATGACCAGCCGTTCACTCTGGACTGGAGAGGTGCCATGATTAGATCATTCAACTGTTCAGGTCTTGTCTGCCTTAGCTTTTTGTCATAACAGGTCATCTGTAAGACAGAATCCCAAATTACCTATATGAAATTGTCATTATTCTTTTGAAATTTAGAAAAACAAGAAAAACATTCTGCATACCACAAATCAGTAATATGTTCAAAATGCAACTTCACAACATTTTTAAATGAGGCAATGTCAATTATTTGAAAGCAGGGGAAGCTGATGGATACTTGTTTGGCAAGGGGATGAAATGTTAACAAGCCTGTCAAAATTACTATTCTGTGATACATAATCACAGAGAATTTAGTGGAGCTAGAATTGCACCTATCTATGGCTTGCCAGCTTCCATCATACATAAACCAGTAGACAAGGACAGATAAAACTCTTTCTCCTTTCCTAATTGATCCAGAAACTGTAACTACTTCTATGTACAGGTAGTCCTTGACTTACAACCATTCAGCAACAATTCAAACTTACGAATGCGCTGAAAAGAGTGACTTATGACCTGTGCCTGAAGTTATGGCCGTTGCAGTGCCCCCGTGGTCATGTTGTAGCGGGAAAAACTCACCTTCCCAATGACAGGACACGAGACCAAGCGAAGTTAGAGAACACAGGTTTATTGCTAGCAAGGTTCAGAGTAATAACTTGGCAAATTCTGAACACCGGGTCACACCCGGGGCTTATCTTTTATAGGGTTTGTAATCCAGACAATCAGGATATGACAGGATCAGCAGGTGGTATCTAAAATATTGTAACTCAGCTTGTTTCAGACAGATTGTTCAGACATAGAATCAGCAGTTGTCATCTTACGTGTCACAAGCTCAGCAGTTTATAATTAGCACATCAAAACAGGATAACAAAAGGGGAACTTATCGTACACCATCTGTAGCATTTTAAGGAACTTTCAAGAGACCATGGGGTTCTGTTACAAGGGTCAGGATGTCTGCTTGATTTTATTTGATTAGATATAGAGTGGAATAGAACAGAACACAGGCCTAGCAGCTATAGAAACCTGAATGAGTCTGTCCTGCCTGCTTCAATGTGATCAAAATTTGGGTGCTTGGCAGGCCGCCCGCACTTACGACTGCAGGGGCACTTCAACTCCCCCCACTTGTCTATCTGTCCCCCGCTGCCCTGTGCTCCGCCACCCCAGCTGACCTTGCCGTCAGTTGGGGCTGGCTTCATGCTGCGAAAAAGAAAAAAAAGGCCAAAGCAGTCCCTTTCCAAAGAGCTCCTGGGTAGGATGGGATTTTTGGCACACCGCACTCCAGGAGCTTTTTGCAAAAAAGTTTTGGGCTTTTTAAAATGATTTTGGAACATGATGTGATGCCCAGCCCAGCCCTGCCCTGCCCAGGAGCTCTTTGCAAAGGGACTACTTTGGGCTTTTTCCCCCCTCCTTTTTGGAACTTGAAGCCCCGCCCTGCCCAGGAGCTCTTTGGAAAGGGACTGCTTTGGGCTTTTTTTTTTTTTTTTGCAGCCAAAGCCCAGCCCAGCCAGGCTGGGCATGCCTCATCAGCACAGGGAGCAAGAAGATGGTGAAGGTCAGCTGGGGCAGCAGAGCACATGGTGGCAGGGCTCTCGGAGTGCAGGGTGGTGAGGGCGGCTGTGGCTGGGACTGGGCTGGGCTGGGCTGGGCTGGGCTGGCTGCAGCTTCCTGGGGCATGGCAAGCAGCCTCAGAGCTGCACAGTTCTGGGGCTGCTTGCTGCCCCACAAGGCAGGGTTCAGGGGGCCAAAAGGGCAGAGATGGGGGGAGATAGGCAGGGGGGCAATTGGAGGCAGTCTCTTACCTTACTGAGGCTTGGAATGGCTTGGATTGGGGTGGATCCTAGGCTAATGACCAGTAAAATTTGCTTAACGATGGCATGGGGAATTGCCAGGATTGTGGTTGCTAAGCGATGCAGTCATGTGACATCTTGCTTTACAACCGCATTGCTTAGCGACCAAAATTCCAGTCCCAATTGTGGTTGTAAGTTGAGGACTACCTGTTTGTCTTTGTCTTATGTTTTCCCCACAAACTAAATTTCTGTAAATGCTCTACCTTTTTTCTCTTAAAATTGCTTTATCCACTTGCTTTTCTATGTGTACAAGAATCAGCCTAGGGCTCTGATCACTGTAGTCCTATACCTTTTTGATAACTGTAGACAGTTAACATCTTTAGACCTATTGCCTTATTAGTATGGTAAGAAACTGCACATTAACTTGCTCTTTGTCTTTCTTTCATTGAACTGAATGCATTACATTTCCCATATATTATTAATTGCTTCAGATATCTGTGTTAGCCTTTAAACTGTTAATTATTAATTAATTATTAATACTGAACATTTTTTTAATTGCCTTGCATGCCATTCTCCTAAAGTATTCTTTACTACATTATATTGATTGTTTATTAATCCAGATGATAGGCCCCTCAGCTTGGATGGCACTCAACCATCCAACTGAGGATGCTACTTAGGAACAGCTGAGTATTTTTGGTGTACTAATGGTGTTTGAGAGCCAGTTTGGTGTAGTGGTTAAGGCATCAGGCTAGAAACCTCTAACCCTAACCCTAATCCTTTAATATGATGATTATTATATTATTATTAATGATAATGATTATTATATTATTATATTATTTATGCTTCAACCACCGATGCAGAAGAGGAGGTTGATGAATTTTATGATCAAGTTTAATTTGAAATTGACAGAACATGCAAGCAAGATGTGTTGCTTGTAACTGGAGAGCAGAACGCCAGAGTTGGAAACATTAAAGAGGAAAATGTAGTTATATGGCTTAGGAAACCGAAATGAAGCAGGAGACCAACTTACCAATTTCTGCCACTCCAATTATTTCTTCATAGCTAACACTGTCTTCAAACAACCAAAACAACACTTTATACATGGACATCAGCATAGAAATAGAAATAATAGAAATAATAGAAATAGAAATAGAAATATCAAATTGGCTATATTATTGCTAAAAGGAGGTGGAGGAGCTCAATTATAGCATCAAATACATGGCCAGGTGCTGACTGTGGAACAGATCACGAACTGCTGATGGGCAAGTTCCAAGTTAAGCTAAAGAAGAAGAAAGCCAATCAGTTTCCACAATATGATCTTGAATATATACCCACCATTTTCAAGAAGAACATCAGGAATCGCTTTGAAGTCCTGAACTTTATTGAGAGAGAACCAGAGGAATTATGGAATGAACTTAAAGAAGTTGTTAAGAACAAATGTGAAAAGAGACTGCCAAAAACGAAGAAAGAGAAGAAAGTAAACTGAATGTCAGAACAAACCATGGAAATTGCCAAGAAGAGAAGAGAAGCCAAAGCCAAGAAAGACAAAAATCTTAGGAAGTAACTTAACAAAGAGTTTCAAAGAGCTGTTAGAAGAGACAGTATTACAACAACACATGTAAAGACATTGAAGGTGGAAACAGACATGGAAAAACAAGGAAAGTCTTTCAAAAGATCTCGGAACTCAGAAGGAGGTTCCAACCTTGAATTGGTATGCTAAAAGTCACCAATGGACATAAATATAGGTCAATTTTATGTTACAAGATGCCTTTGTGGATTTCTACACAAGAAGCATTCTATAGAACTGAAACAAGAGATAAAGACAAATGGCTGACTTATAAGGACTTGTTAGAAAAAGAACAAGGAGAATACAAAATTAAATCAAAAGAACAACTTGCCTCAGAAGGATATACTTTTCAACGGCTTTCCTATATGCAGCTTATAGAGAAATTCAAGTTAGATTAAAAAAACTTTGGATTTGAACAGAGTAAATCGGAATTTGAAATACAACTTTGTGAAACAGATGAACATTTAATTGCTAAAATGTATAAATTATTGTTGAGAGGAGAAATGGTGGAAGAACAAGTTAAAGGTTGTATGATTAAATGGGCAAAAAATATCGGTCATAATATACATATGCAGCAATGGGAAAATATGTGGTCTAAAGGATTGACGTTTACTCTGTGTTATAATTTGAAAGAAAATTTCTATAAGATGATGTATCGATGGTACATGACCCCCCCAAAAAACTCACTAAAATATATGGGACTGTTTCTAACGTTTGCTGGAAATGTAATAAACAAGAGGGGTCGTTTTACCACATGTATGTTAAAGTTATTTGGTTAAAGTATTCTATGCAGAATTAAACGCATGGCATTTTCTCCACTGAATTTGGCCGGAAAGTGGAAAATTACAAGTGACCCTGCATTGAAAGTTTGGTTCCCAAAACATTCTACAAACATTCGACTCGTAATCATCAGGTGTCCCTCTATCTAGCCATAATAAACCCTTATCAGGATTGTTCCCAGGAGAATTGTAGCTCGAAGGAAGGCCAATACACAACACTGCCATCGTGTGACGCTTTATAGTAAGTACAACAACTGTGAAGCTAAACTGGTTGCCTGGCCCATTTTTAACCAATCAGATGTGAGCTATGAACCATGGGTATTCATTCATACTTATGTTCTCACTTATGTTCTAACTATGCCCTTTTTCTTTATGTAGACTGCTATCTACATGTACTTGTATCTGAACTGTAACTATGCCTGGTCTTTGCACAGACCATGATGTTTTTCTTTCCTCACTTCTGGTGATGGAACTCTGCTTATGCTTTGGTTTTTCCTTTTTGCAATAATGCACTATACATCCATTATTGCCTTATGCTATCAATAAAGATATTGTTAGCCTTACAACACGTTGTTTGGATTACTTCAAGCCTGAAAACCCCCAAAAAGGTCACCATCACCTAATAGGTTACGGGCCCAGGCTGGATGGGTCGCTGTTTGCTGCGCTGGTTCTAGCTGTAACAACGGGGTTTGTTTTTTAAGGCTGAATTTTGAAGTAAACGTGTTTTTTCTTTGAGTGGTCAGCATGGCTGCTGCTGCAGGGCTAACCAGTCTGCCCTTTGAGCGTTTGAATGGCAAAAACTATCGGATCTGGTGTGTGAAGATCAAGTCTTTCTTCCTAAAAGAAGGTTTGTGGAAGTATGTGAGAGACGCACCCCCAGCTGGTGTTATTACTGATGAAGTGCAGTTGCGTTTGGATCGTGCGTATGGCAACTTGATTCTGGGACTGGAATCATCACAGCTACTGCATATCAGTAATCTGGAAACTGCACATGCCTGTTGGGAAGCTCTTAAAGCCCTTTATTCCAAGCAAACCTCTGCTGCCATTGTTGGTCTATCACGTCAGCTTTACAACTTGAAGCTGCAGCCCGGTGGAAACGTGATGACGCACCTCCATAAAATCAAGACTTTGTTTCTTGAACTTGAGGACCGGGATGTTGTGATCCCTGATACCCAGAGAGCTTGTATCATCCTGTCAAGCTTGGACAAGAGCTTTGACATGCTCATCGAGGCAACTCAGACGTTGAGGCCCCAAGACCTAACTGTGGATTATCTTACAAATCGGCTGCAAGAAATCCAGCAAGCTCGTGATTTGGAGAAGATGCAGAGTAAGTCATCTGTTGCTGTTCCTGAGGTTTCAGCACAGCGTTTTCCAGTTGGAACAGAGGCTGCGTGTGCCGTGAGGAGATGTTTCCGGTGCAACTCAACCCAACACTTCATGAGAGACTGTCCCCAGCCACCTCGCCCAGCCGGTGGAGCCAGTGGAAAGAGGTTCGTGCGAAAGAAGGGGAAGCAAGCGCCTAGACAACGTACCCAGGTGTCTGCTTTGCTCACGGCTGTGAGTAGACGTTCCCCAGAGACTTGGCTTTTGGACTCAGCCTGTAGCCAAATCATTGTCAACAATGAACAGTTGTTGTTATCAAAAAGCAAGCCTAAAATCCAACAGGTTGCTCTGGCTGATGGATCTATGGCTGATGTGTCCTTTCAGGGTGAAGTATACATTCCTTGTTTGGGGATAAATGTGCAAAATGTGTTGTGTGTTCCTACACTTGACTTTTCCCTCCTTAGCGTTCCAGCCCTGGTGAAGTCTGGTTATACTGTTGTGTTCAAGGGTACTGGATGTTCCATTGAAAAAGATGGGATAGAATGTGCTAGGGGGAGGTTAGTGAATCAGTTGTATGAAATGCTTCCTAAGCAGGGGATTGTGTCAGGAAATTGTATTTCCAATGTTCCCCCACATAACAAATGCATTCACTATTATTACAGAGTTCTGGGACATCCCGGGTGGGGAAGTTTGTCCCAATTGGCCAAGGTGTATCCTGAGTTAGGATCCAAAAAGTGTGATGATTTTCTTGATTGTACTGTGTGCAAACAATCTAAAATTAAGGCTGCTCCTGTTGCTAGGAAAAGTAACAGAGTGTCAACTAGGCCTTTTCAGTTGGTTCATGGAGACTTAGCCGGCCCCAATGCTCCTAGTGAAGGGGGGGCGTGTTTCATGTTTCTTTTGGTGGATGACCATACTCGCTATATGTTTTGTTATTTGCTCAAATCTAAAGCGGAGGCTTTTGCTCGCTTTAAGGAGTTTGTTGCAATGGTGGAGAGAAACTATGGCTATCAAGTAGGTCAGTTTCAATCGGATTGTGGAGGAGAATTTCTAGGCCATGAGTTTCAGAATTGGCTTCGTAGAAAAGGAATCTCCCATAGACTTGCCAATGTTGGTGTTCCTGCTGAGAATGGAATAGCTGAAAGGAAGATTGGTGTTGTTAATACCATTAGAAATAGCCTGATGTTAGATGCCCAGGTGCCAGCCCGTTTTTGGGGTGAGGCTACCATGACTGCAGTGTATCTGACTAACAGGGTGTGGAATTCAGCTGTGAATGAAGTTCCTTACTTCCTTTTGTTTGGCAAGCGCCCTTCGCTGAAGCATCTGCGTGTTTTTGGAACATTTGCATATGTGCATATTCCTAAGTCTCAGCGAAGGAAGAACCAGCCAAAAGCACAACGCTTAAGGTTTGTTGGTTATTCATCTAGATCTAAGGGTTACCGTTTTTCTGCAGGCTATGGTCGTGTGGTAGTCTCCAGAAGTGCTAATTTTGAGCACCCTACTGGTTGGGATAGGTTGAATGCTAGTTCAGAGGTATTGTTGCAATCTAGTGTACAGCCAACTGTCCATGCTCCTGTGGCTGGACAGCAACCAGTTCAGCTGCCTTCTGGTTCCCAGTCTCCTAGTGTGGTGAGAGGATCCCCTCAGGTGAAGGAAGAGGAAATTTCACCTGAGCAGGTTCAGGATCTGAAGGGGGAATCAGGTAGTGAAAAGGCAGAGGACAGTGATGAGGAAGAGGCAGTGGTAATTCCTCGTAGGTCTGCACGCTCCACAAAGGGTGTGAAGCCTGACAGATTTGTGATTCAGCAGGTGAGAGTGTGTCAGATTACCTGTGAACCTCAGTCTTTCCAGGAGATGTTGCTTCTGCCTGTTGAAGAGCAGGAGAAGTGGAACACAGCGATGGATAAGGAGTTTGAGGCATTAGTGAGTCAAAAGGTGTTTGAGGTCACTGATTTGCCCCCATCCCAGAAAGCTGTTGGTTCCAGATGGGTTTTCAGAAAGAAGCTTCTTCCTGATAATACAGTGCAGTACAAAGCCAGACTTGTTGCTCAGGGATTTGCACAGGAGAGGTTTTTGAACTATGATCTCACGTATGCACCCACAGCTAGACCAGAGTCTTTACATGTGGTACTTTCTCTGGCTGCACAGCGTGGACTTGTTGTCCATCACTTTGATGTTGACACAGCATATTTGAATGCAGAGCTCCCTGAAACAGTGTACATGAAGCAGGCTCCTGGCTATGCTTGTGACAATTCTCAGAAGGTGTACAGACTGCGCAAGGCGCTGTACGGATTGAAACAAGCCGGACGTTGTTGGCATCAATGTTTAGATAAGGCTTTGTTAGAGCTAAATTTTAAGAAGTCTGTTGCTGATCCTTGTGTGTATGTAAGAGGTTCTGGAAGTGATTACACGGTGTTGCTAACGTATGTTGACGATTTTTGCCTAGCAACTGGTTCTTTGCACCTTGTACAAGAGTTTGCAACACAATTGAGACAGTACTTTCAATTGAAAGACTTAGGTGAGCTGAAATACTATCTAGGTGTTGAAGTCACTAGAGCTCAGAGTGGTGAGTTCTATCTGAGTCAGAAGAGAAAAATTGACCAATTGTTGAGTCAACTTGAAATGTCAAATGCAAAACCAACCAAAACACCAATGACTCTTGATTTCCTAAAGGGTGATACATGTGAGGAAATTTGTCCTCAGTTTGAATTGTATCACTCAGCTGTAGGAAGTTTGCTACACTTAACACAATGGACACGCCCTGACTTAGCTTACTCAGTTGGAGTGCTTAGTCGTAAGGTTGCCAAACCATCCATGCGAGATTGGCAAGGGTTAAAAAGAGTCCTACACTACCTTAAAGGCACAGCTGATTTTTGCCTTAAAATATCACCTACTAAAGCTGAAATGCCTGTGATTTATGCTGACAGCTCTTTTGCAGAAGAGGGAGACAGAAAGTCTGTGAGTGGCTTTGTTTGTTTGTTTGCAAATACACCCATTGCCTGGAGAGCAAGAAAACAAAATTCAATTGCCGTTTCCACATGTGAAGCCGAATTTGCATTGCTCAGTGAGGCAATCAATGAAATGTATTGGTTAAAACAATTGTTTGCAGATTTATCTGTAGATATAATCTCACCAATGACAGTGTATGAAGATTCCCAAGCCTGCCTATCTCTAGCTGCTTCTGAAAATGTCAAAGGTCGCACCGAATACATCCATGTGAAATACAAAAATGTAAGACATGCAATTCAGGAAAAATTTATACAATTAGAGTATTGTCCGTCTGAGCTGAATGTTGCAGACATCTTCACGAAAGCACTTTCTCGTGATAAGCATGCAACCATGGTAACCAGATTGGGACTAGAACAAATGTGTCTGAAATAAAATCATTTGTGTCTCTGTGTGCCTTTGAAATAACAGTTTTCCCCCACAACGTTTCGAAAACCCATGCGGAAGGGGTGTTAAAGTTATTTGGTTAAAGTATTCTATGCAGAATTAAACGCATGGCATTTTCTCCACTGAATTTGGCCGGAAAGTGGAAAATTACAAGTGACCCTGCATTGAAAGTTTGGTTCCCAAAACATTCTACAAACATTCGACTCGTAATCATCAGGTGTCCCTCTATCTAGCCATAATAAACCCTTATCAGGATTGTTCCCAGGAGAATTGTAGCTCGAAGGAAGGCCAATACACAACACTGCCATCGTGTGACGCTTTATAGTAAGTACAACAACTGTGAAGCTAAACTGGTTGCCTGGCCCATTTTTAACCAATCAGATGTGAGCTATGAACCATGGGTATTCATTCATACTTATGTTCTCACTTATGTTCTAACTATGCCCTTTTTCTTTATGTAGACTGCTATCTACATGTACTTGTATCTGAACTGTAACTATGCCTGGTCTTTGCACAGACCATGATGTTTTTCTTTCCTCACTTCTGGTGATGGAACTCTGCTTATGCTTTGGTTTTTCCTTTTTGCAATAATGCACTATACATCCATTATTGCCTTATGCTATCAATAAAGATATTGTTAGCCTTACAACACGTTGTTTGGATTACTTCAAGCCTGAAAAACCCCAAAAAGGTCACCATCACCTAATAATGTAGTGGACATGTAAGATTGCAAAGAAATTTTGGACCCAAATACGTACGTTGATGCAGAGTATACTGCAAATACAGATTCCGTTTAAACCAGAATTATTTCTGTTGGGAATATTGGATTTACAAATAGAAAAACATTTTGTCAGAATTATACAATTATACAATATATGATTACAGCAGCAAGACCTCTTTATGCACACTTTTGGAAATCTCAGACTTTACCAACGATACAAGAGTGGATGTTAAAATTGATGGACATGGCAGAAAATGATAAACTGACTTGTTTATTGAAAGAAAACTCAAGTTGTCGATATCTCAAAGAGTGGAAACCATTGATGGACTATTTGTGAAATGCAGGAGGGGCAAAGCTTACATGGGGTTTTGAAGATTAGATTAAATAAAATAGGGTATATTAGACAAAGAATTATTTCTATCTATTCAATGAAAAACTAACATTTAAGGCAGATTATTTTATTTACATGACCAGAGATAGATTGGAAGTTACCTATTTTTCATATCTTTTTCTTTCTTTTAATTTACTACACTTTTTCTTTCCTTTTTCTTTATTTTGTATATCTATTTCTTTTTCTGTTTCTAACTTTTAACTATGTATTTTAAAATTGTAATAAAATTTATTTTAAAAAAAAAGTCACCAATGGACAGACAGAATCAAGTGAAGATAAAAGGAGTATACCAAAATATGGTATCCTTTTGGGACAGCTTGGGGAGTTGGGGGTGGGCAGCGTAGTTTTGCGCTGGTTCACCTCCTTCCTCCAGGGCCGGTCCCAATTGGTGGTAATAGGAGATGAGAGATCTGACCCTTGCCCCCTCTTCTGTGGGGTGTCGCTGGGTTTCGTGCTCTCTCCTCTCCTATTTAACATCTACATGAAACCGCTGGGTGAGATCATCCGCCACCACGGGATGAGGTATCATCAATACGCTGATGATACTCAATTATATATCTCCATCCCAGGTGAGGTAAGTGATGTGGTGGCTGCCCTTTCTCAGTGCCTGTGGGCTGAGGGGATCTGGATGGGGAACAACAGGCTTCAGCTGAACCCTGGTAAGATAGAGTGGCTGTGGATTGGTGGCTCCTCTGGATCCGGGAAGTTATCATCTCTAGTTCTGGATGGGGTTGCACTACCCCATTCAGACTCAGTGCGGAATCTGGGGGTCCCTCTGGACTCAAGACTCCTGCTCGAAGAGCAGGTGGCAGTCATGGCCAGAAGGGCCTTTGCGCAACTTGGTGTTGTGCGCCAGTTACGCCCTTTCCTGGATCAGGATGCCCTCCGTGCAGTCACTCATGCCCTGGTCATCTCCCATATAGACTGTTGCAACACGCTCTACATGGGACTACCCCTGAAGAGTATCTGGAAGCTTCAACTGGTCCAGAATGCAGCTGCACGCATAGTGATTGGTGCCCCAAGATCGGCACATGAGACACCTCTGCTGCGCTGGCTGCACTGGTTGCCAGTATGCTTCCAGGTCCAATTCAAGGTGTTGGTTATCACCTTTAAAGCCCTTCATGGCATGGGACCAGGCTACCTGAGGGACCGTCTCATCCCCATAACATCAAACTGTCCCACTCGGTCTTGCAGAGAGGGCATGCTGCGGACCCCGTCAGTAAGGGAATTCTACTTGGCGGGGTCCAGAAGGCGGGCCTTCTCTGCAGTGGTGCCCACCCTTTGGAACACTCTACCCCCAGAGGTAAAGCAGGCCCCATCACTCCCCGCCTTCTGGAAAAACTTAAAGACCTGGTTCTGCTGCCTTGCCTGGGATGGGAATGGGAACAGCTCCTCCTGGGGATGGCTGGTGCCATAGAGCTCTTTTAAATACAAGCTTATCGCCTCCTGGATTTTATAGTTAATTTATTTGTATTGTGATTATTGTGTGTACTATTTTTATCTATTTTAATTATTGTCTTTTTGTAAACCGCCCAGCGTCCCCTTCGGGGGAGATGGGGTGGTGATAGAAATCAAATGAATAAATACATAAATGCTAGCAAATCTGGAGAACAACACAGTGGTCAACAGATTGGAAGAGATCAATTTACATTCCAATATCAAAAAGAGGAGACTTAACAGAGTAGGCAAACTATCATACAATATCCTTAATTTCACGTGCTAGCAAAATAATGCTTAGGATCATCCAACATAGATTAGAGCGCTATATGGAAAAACAGATGCTAGATGTTCAAGCTTGCTTTGGAAAAGTTTGAGGTACGCAACACTTTATTGCTGATACACGCTGGATAATTGAGAAAACCAAATAATACCAAAAAGACGTTAGTATGTGCTTCATTGATTATAGAAAGGCATTTGATTGTGTCGATCACATCAAGCTGTGTAAAGTGCTCAGGAAAATGGGAATCCCAGAACATCTCATTGTCCTCATGAGAAGCTTATATGTAGGTCAGGAAGCCAGAGTCTTCACAGAACATGGTGAAACAGACTGGCTCCAGGTTGACAAGGAGTGCAACAAGGCTGTATACTCTCCCCTTATTTATTCAATTTATATGCTGAATATATATTAAGGGAAGCTGGATTGGAAGAAGATGAATGTGGTTTTAAGATTGGAGGAGGAAACATCAATAACCTGCACTATGCTGATGACACTACCCTAATAGCCAAAAATGCAAAAGATCTGCAAGCTCTAGTAATAAAAGTCAAGGAGCACAGTGAAAAAATGGTAATAAAATTAAATATAAAGAAGACCAAATTAATGGCAACAGGTTCAACAACCAGCCTTAAAATTGACAATGAAGATATTGAAGCGGTGGATAGGGTCTGCCTTTTAGGATCAACCATCAGCAGCAAAGGAACAAGCAGCCAAGAAATATGCCACAGAATAGCACTTGGTAAAGCAGCCATGAAGGCCTTGGAAAAGACATTCAAATGCCATGATGTGTCTATACCTACAAAGATCAGAATCATGCAAGCCATGGTATTACCTGTGACACCCTATGGAAGCAAAAATTGGACTTTGAAGAAGCAGGATAGGGGACTTCTGGGGAAGGTATGGCAAACTGAAGACTGTGACAAAGACTCTGTGAAAGCGGCGCCAACGACCACAGCAAAGACCAAGGAACTGGTGAGTAAACTGGCTCCTTGGAACCTCTCTGGATAAGGAGAGGACCAGACATCACCCACATGTGCTCTGGACCACTGCTCCTCACGAGGAGACCATAGGACAATGGTTTTCCGTGGGTTTGAGTGCCAGGAGACAACAGGATTAGCCATCTTGCTCACAACTGTGGCAGCGACTTTTAAAGGACACTAAGTTCGCAGACCTCACTTTTGGAAATTGCTCTTTAACTACTTCTAAGCTATTAGAGACCTTCGGACCAACAAGTTTGAAAACGCTGGGTAAGTCTACCTTCAATCCTGAATGAAAGAAAATTTATAAGCTTAAGAATTTAAAGAATCTGAAATAAACAGCAAAAAACTAAATTTTGATCTTTAAAAAATGACCAGGCTCAAATTCACCTACTTTGAACACATTATGCAAAGACCTAGCTCTCTGGAGAAGTCTCTCATGCTGGGAAAGGAGGAAGGAAAGAGAAGAAGAGGATGACCAGCAGTAAGGTGGATGGACTCAGTTACAGTGGTGATGGGTGCACCATTGAAAGACCTGAAAGACCAGGTTAGGGACAGATTGTCATGGAGAAAATCTATCTATGTGGTCTCTAAGAGTCGACCACAACTTGATGGCATGTAATCAATGAAAAATAACCTATAGTGTTCAGATCTTGACAGAATTGGTGCTGTGGGAGGCCCAGTTCATAACAGTGCTTTTCAGCAAAATACTGAGGGTTTTTTTTTAATAAGGTTTGCATGATTTAGACTCAAATGTCATTCAAGTTGACAGAGTTGCATGGTAACACCGCTTATCCTTTTTTAGACATGCAACATGCTAAGCATGCTGAATCCCATTCTTTGCAATGTAAAATTTTATTATTTATTTATTTATTTATTTATTTATTTATTTATTTATTTATTTGTCATATTTATATCCTGCCCATCTCCCCCGCAAGGAGGAGATAAATCAATTCATACTTAATAAAGGACATGGTGGAGGGGATGAAAGGCAAATCTCCAAATCTGAAGTCATAGCTTTGGCTTTTTCTGAATGACACATGATGATCAACAAACCTTTCACCTATTTATAAGGAAGTAATGGGGAAAATGGTCAGTCTTTCATCTTTCACAGAGGCAAGGATGAACACTGATAGAAACTATATACTGTATGTATCTATATTTACTCTAGGGATTGGTAGCCATAAGAGACAGTTGATTGTTTCTGAGCAAGAATGGTAGTTCAGAATTAATATCTGGTGTCACTTCTCAGTATACTCAGGCCGGTGACGAAATATAAACAAATAAACACAGCTGCATCTGTAGAGGTGACTTCCTTCTCTCTTTCTTTATCTTCCTGATCAGAAAGCCTTTTCTCCCCTCCCCCATGTCCTGAATGCCTGATGTGGACAGAGCTGGGTCATTTTCCCTATCCACTACTTCAGGGCTTTCCAAACTTTTGCCATTGGCAACACACCAACAACCGGCCCAAAAAAACCCGGAAGCGCCGCCGGCAGTGTGGCGCGCAAAAACCCGGAAGTGCCGGCGGCAGTGGCTGCCCCTTCGAAAGGGCAGGCTCCGGGGACCCCGAAAATGCCCTTGGTTCCAGAAGGGAGGCGAAAAGCCTCCCAGCGCGCGCACACTGCCGGGATTTCGGGCTCACAGCTGATTGACGCGGGGGGGCAGGGTGAAAATTCTCCCCGCCGATCAGCTGAGCGCCGGAAAGTCCGGCAGCGTGCGTGTGCACGCGGTGAGGCTTTTCACCTCCCTGCCGGAACCGAGGGCATTTTCGGGGTCCCTGGAGCCTACCCTTTCGAAGGGGCTGCCGCCACGCAGCAACCCAAAAGCACCGCCAGCACTTCCGGGTTGTCATGCGATACAGTTGGGGCCCCCAGGCGACACAGTATTGTGTCGCGACACACAGTTTGGAAAGCCCTGCACTACTTTCTCGCTTCTCTCCCCCCCCCCCCCCCGCCAAATGCTTCTAGCTCATTTTGGTCAGCCCCAGCCTCCTGCATGGCCAGTAGTCATTGAGGATGGGGCTCATCAGGACACCGGTCGGTTGTGGAATTGGTGCACCAATTGCGGAGTGTACATATCCATTGCTGCCTCCCAGGAGCTCTCCAACTCTGTATTCAAGAGTGTACAGTATATTCAAAGTGTATTCAAACTTTTCGTACCTTGTATAGAAGGCCATCAGGTATTTGTGCCCTTCTTTCATTCTGATTACATTGTAAGTACTTCTTAAGTCTAGCTTTTAAAATGTGTGCCTTTTGTTAGCAGTCTAGGTGATCTGAAATAAGGAGTAGAGGGTAGCGATCTCTAATAGTTCCTCTGTTCAAATCTTTGTA
Source organism: Charina bottae (assembly GCA_023362775.1). NCBI lineage: Eukaryota > Metazoa > Chordata > Lepidosauria > Squamata > Charinaidae > Charina > Charina bottae. The sequence goes on along the minus strand of JALMGJ010000028.1, from coordinate 1,480,238 downwards.
GTCATGAACAGTATGCACGGGGGGGGCATTTCCCTTCTGAGTTCTTGCTGCTCCCCCTTCTTTTTGGGCACAAAAAAACGTAACTGCAGATGCTGGTGAGTTGGAAGGGTGAATAAACCCTTTTTTTACATTTTACATTTTTTACATTGACATCCAAACATTCCTTGAAGCTGGCTAAATTGCAAGTAGACATGGGATATTGTCTCTTTGCTGGAATTCAGGCTCCTGGTTTCAAATTGATGGTGCATTCACATGCTTGATGGGGAGGAGGGTAGCACAGCTGCCTCTTCTTCCCCAGACACACCTGCAAAGTCTGAATACTTTTCTGGTAGGGCAGATCCTCCCTTGTGCTGCACTGGAGTGGGGGCTTGCAGCGCTTGTAAGTGATGCTGCTGGCATTTCAGGGAGTAGAATGAGCGTGTCCCTTGTGCCCAATGTACATCTGGATCATGTAGTTGTAGCCATTCTATTACCAAGATGATGGGTGCTTGCAAGGAAGTAGTCACAGATGAAATGGTCAACCAGAGCCAAGTTGTTCTGTCCCACATCTCCAGCAAGTAATTTAAAATCCAAAATATATAACCTCACTCTCCTCTGTCCTTTGCTTGAGCTTTCGGATCTCTCAATTAGTTGTGATTCTTTGTATAGGACCCCCAAAGTATCCCTTGACCTTTCACATGAAGTCTTGGTAATTGTGGAGTCCTTGGTCCACTCCACAGTTCAACCCTGAGCTACAAATATTCTCTTCGATTGGTCTTGGTAGTTGTCCAGCACCAGATCGTTGCCCTCAATGATTGGAAAGGCCCATTTGCTGCTGCTTCCTTTAGCAAACTTAGCACAAAAGTCACTTTGGTGCTATCTGTGGGGAAACTCCACTGGTCTGCCTGCCATAAACATTTCACATTGAGCTGTGAAGGTCCAGAATTGATCTTGGTCCCCTCCAAATTTCTCTGGGAAGTTCCCACGAGAACACAGGAGTTCAGCTGTTGTGTTAGTTGCATCATGGCATTCTGTACATTGGTTACTTGTACACCCGCTTGCTGCTGGTGTTGCAACAATGCTTGCAGTCACCCATGCCTTAGTCACCTCCTTTTTGAATTATTGCAGTGTGCTCCTTGAAGACCATCTGGAAGTTGCAACTGGTCCAGAATGCAGCAGCATGCACAATTTTGGGTACCCTGTGGTTCATCTGAGTAACAGCACTGCTGCATGAGCTTCATTGGGTTCCAGTTGCTTTCCGGGTGCAATTCAAGATACTGGTTATCACCTTTAAAGCCCTACATGGCACAGGGCCAGGTTAGTTGCAGGACCACCTCTCCCTGAGGGTATCTGCCTGTACTACTAGGTTATATAGGGTGGGCGCACTCCAGATCCCCTCCCTTAAACGTTGCCACTTGATGGGACCTTGGAGGCACGCCTTCTTGGTGGCCGTCCCAGCCCTTTGGAATAGCTTCCCACCTGTGATCAGAGGGATATCTACCCTTTTAGCCTTCCGGAGGGCTGTGATAACCTGACTCTTCCCCCAAGCTAGGATGGGACTAGGATGGGGGTGGAGCTGTGAGGATGTTTGGTCTGGGTATTTTTGTTTTTAACTATGTTTTTATGGATTATTGTGAGATGCCTGGAGTCATTGTATGAGATAGCCAGACATATAAGTCTTGTAAACAAACAAACAAACAAACAAACAAACACTGCAGCTAGGTGCTCTATGGATAGAAGTGTTCCCTGGGGATCAGAGGCCATTCCTAAAAATCCAAGCAGGATCTTCCGCTTCTTTTAGGAAGAAAGTAAGAGTCTTGCAAGATTGATGTTAGCTCTTCGAGGTAGTCCAGACAAGAAGCACAACCATGAGTACTAATTCTACCTTTATTGTAAGGTTACATTAACAGAATCTTGCAAGACTGAAAGTATTTTCCCCTTCCTTTCCTTTTACTCTCCAGAAAACTAGGGAGGGTCCCTTCTGAAATACATCCCACGCCTCCTCTCCTGTGGACTGAGAAATCTTTTACATGCTGTTTGTCCAGTCTGCAGTTCTTCTTCCTGTCTCCCAAGGCCATTCCCACATACCATTAAAGAATCAGATACAGATCAACTACACAATTGATGGGCCACCCCTTTCCTGACCTTATTTAGCCCAGATTTAGAAAACTATACAAATTTCAACAACATTTGAGAATTCCATACAGGAGGTACCTGCTGACAATGAATTTTATTGTGAACCACCCAGGGTCCCCGATAGGGGAGATGGGTGGTAATATAAATAATAATAATAATAATAATAATAATAATAATAATAATAATAATAATTGAAATCTGACAGGGACAGCAACCAGTTCAGGACTAGAATCATAAAGTTGGGATTAACTTTAATGGCCATCAAGTCCAACCCACTGCTCCCTGCAGGATCCACTATAGCATATCTGGCAGATGTCCATCTAACCTCTCTTTGAAGACCTCCACTTAAGGAGAACTTACCATTTTGTGTGGCAGCCTGTTCTACTGGCTCACAGCGCATATAGCAGAAAGTTCTATTGTTTCTGATCCTGCCCTCTTGGGCAATAGAGAATAAGGCCACTCCTTCTTCTATGTGACAATTCTTCAGATATTTCAAGACTGCTATTATATCACCTCTTCTTAACTAAATATACCCAGACTCTTTAACCATTCATCTATAGCTAACAAGAATGGGAGAGGTAAAAAACCCACCATGCAAAGTTAAGGATACTCTCACTCCTGTGACTGGTAACATTCACATCTCTGCTGTATAAAGGAAGTTCATCATACCTTTCAGGACAGAATATATACTTAGTATACAGATTTTTGATATACTTACAGTAGTACTATCCATACTACTTACTGACTTGCTTTCCAACCTAAGCACAGGAACACAAGATAATGTGTATAATAATAATAATAATAATAATAATAATAATAATAATATATATATATATATATATATATATATATAATTTTATATTATTTTATTTTAATATATATATATATATATATATATATATATATATATAATAATAATAATAATAATAATAATCCTAGAAGCTTGGCACTCAGACAAAGCAGCCATCAACAGACACATAGAGGTTAACAACATTTACATACCATTCATAAGAGACAATAGAATAGCCAGAAGACCAGAACACCCCTGGGCCAGCAATCAACAACAAGATATGCATAGATTAACAGCAAGATTAGCAGCAGAGGAGCAATCAAACAACACAATAGACCTTAATCAAGGAACTATTAACTCAGTCAATCACCCAAACAGCACACAACAGCCCAATCAAGGAACTACCAAGGAGAGTACAAGACCCCCACCAACACAGGCAGGACAAGCCAGGGTATATAAACAGACAGCAAGTTCCACTCCCTTTTCGCACTGAAGATGTTGCCTAGCCTGGCAATGAAACGTCTGCATGAAAACAACAAGGCTCAGAGAGCACCAAAGACTCCCCAACACAAGATAATGGCCCAATCAGTAAACCAACTGAAATAGCTGCAAAGTTTAGAGATTTTTGAGCCTCAGACATTAAGGCTACAGATAGACATTTGGTTTCACCTGTGTACCTTACAGCAGAAAACAATTGCAGATCTGACAAAAAGCCCTGCCAAGGTAATTAAAAAAAAACAACACGGTTCAATCTCAAATTCTTAGAGACTGCCTGGACAAGGCCCTGCAGTTTTCTTGGCAAGGTTTTTTAGAAGTAGTTGCCATTGCTTCCTTCCTAGGGCTAAGAGAAAGTGACTGGCCCAAGGTTACCCAGCTGGCTTTGTGCCTAAGGCGGGATTAGAACTCACAGTCTCCCAGTTTCTAGCCTTAACCACTACACCAAACTGGCTCTTGCCAAGGTAATAGACCCACACCAAATTCATCAGTGTCTACAGTGTCAAGATTGTGGCCATGACTTGACCTTTTGATTCCCTCTGTGGACACCGCTGACCCAATTTGTATTCCTGATCCAAGTCCAAAAGACTTGGGGTTCACTCAGCAGCTTGTGGGTACAAATGCCTGCAATGAGATCGAGATGTGTACTATGGCCTTGCCTGCAGGAATTAGGCACCAGTGAATAGTAGCTGCAGCAACCATCCTTTAAAGCAGCCACTAAGACTTTCCTCACTAAGAAGAAGGTTCTTAAATCTGCACCAGAAGATATAGCACAGAAGCGCAATATGAATTTTGCTACAAAAAACGCCAGAAAAGTTGCTACTGTTCAAGTAGATTGACATTATAAGAATTCACATAAATTATCCTTTTGTACCTGGAACATATAGTAGCTGACTGGGGAAATCGGTCACAACATTTGGCATCTGTAACTTGTCTGTCTAAATGTGATGTAATATATTTACAGGAGAACTAGGCATTTGGAAAGGTAAAACTGAATGGCTATTATTTATATTTGTTAAATGTTACATTAAGCGAGAGGTGGGAGGATCAAAGGAAGTTGGGGTTATACATATCTACAAGGTTGAAAGTAAAAATATCCATACTCATACTATGCCATTTGGGTATTGGCAACTTTACTAAAAATTAACCCTTATGTGTCCTTTTGTTTACTGTATTTGTTTATTCGTTCAGTCGCTTCCGACTCTTCGTGACTTCATGGACCAGCCCACGCCAGAGCTTCCTGTCGGCCGTCACCATCCCCAGCTCCCCCATGGTTGAGTCTGTCACCTCCAGAATATCATCCATCCATCTTGCCCTTGGTCGGCCCCTCTTCCTTTTGCCTTCCACTTTCCCTAGCATCAGCTTCTTCTCCAGGATATCCTGTCTTCTCATTATGTGGCCAAAGTACTTCAGTTTTGCCTTTAATATCATTCCCTCAAGTGAGCAGTCTGGCTTTATTTCCTGGAGTATGGACTGCTTTGATATTCTTGCAGTCCAAGGCACTCTCAGAATTTTCCTCCAACACCACAGTTCAAAAGCATCTATCTTCCTTTGCTCAGCCTTCCTTATGGTCCAGCTCTCACAGCCATAGGTTACTACAGGGAATACCATTGCTTTAACTATGCGGACCTTTGTTGTCAGTGTGATGTCTCTGCTCTTAACTATTTTATCAAGATTTGCCATTGCTCTCCTCCCAAGAAGTAGACGTCTTCTGATTTCCTGGCTGCAGTCAGCATCTGCAGTAATCTTTGCGCCTAGAAATACAAAGTCTGTCACTGCCTCCACTTTTTCTCCCTCTATTTGCCAGTTATCAATCAAGCTGGTTGCCATAGTCTTGGTTTTTTTGAGATTTAACTGCAACCCAGCTTTTGTACTTTCTTCTTTCACCTTCGTCATAAGGCTCCTCAACTCCTCCTCGCTTTCAGCCATCAAAGTGGTATCATCTGCATATCTAAGATTGTTAATGTTTCTTCCAGCGATTTTAACTCCAGCCTTGGATTCCTCAAGCCCAGCACGTCGCATGATGTGTTCTGCGTACAGGTTGAATAGGTAGGGTGAGAGTATACAGCCTTGCCGTACTCCTTTCCCAATCTTAAACCAGTCCGTTGTTCCGTGCTCTGTTCTTACCGTTGCTACTTGGTCGTTATACAGATTCCTCAGGAGGCAGACAAGATGACTTGGTATCCCCATACCACCAAGAACTTGCCACAATTTGTTATGATCCACACAGTCAAAGGCTTTAGAATAGTCAATAAAACAAAAATAGATGTTTTTCTGAAACTCCCTGGCTTTCTCCATTATCCAGCGGATATTGGCAATTTGGTCTCTAGTTCCTCTGCCTTTTCTAAACCCAGCTTGTACATCTGGCAATTCTCGCTCCATGAATTGCTGGAGTCTACCTTGCAAGATGTTGAGCATTACCTTACTGGCATGTGAAATAAGTGCCACTGTTCGATAGTTTGAACATTCTTTCGTGCTTCCCTTTTTTGGTATGGGGATATAAGTTGATTTTTTTTACTGTATACTAAACAATTAAACCACTGCAGGCAAAAGTACAGAGGCCATTAATGAGTATCTGACAGCCTGTGCAAAACTTGGAGATCTGAATGTAAGGATGAGGCCAGAGGATGCATTCCTATATGCCCGGTTGTCTACCAGACCTAGGTTTCCTTCTTATCTCAAATATTTAGGGACTGTCGCAGGTGTGTGCCTAGCTCAAATATCAACACATACTAAACAGGACAGTGACAGGTGATCATCTGGGGGAGTTCATGTATTAGGCAGGGTTAAAGCTTCTATACTAGACTACTTTCTTGTATCTTTTTTCCTTCCCTAGATCAAACAACCATGTCCAGTTAATACAGGTAGTCTTCACTTAACAACCACAATTCAGCCCAGATTTTCAGTTGTAAGTCATAACAGTTAAGTGAGTCCAGACTCGTTTTTACGACCTTTTTTTTTACCGCGGTTGTTGAGCGAGTCACAGCAGTCATTAAATGATTCAAGATTGGGGCTTGTGGTTTCCTTTGGTTGTTAAGTGAATGGCGTGATTGTTAAGCGAACCAGGAGTTACTTTGCAGTACTGGGGGTGGGTGGAGTGTGATAGTCATACAGTATGTTTTCCACCAAAATATGACTATGGAAATGCTTCTGTGGCTACAGTAGTATTATTTTCAGTTAATGTTACTGTTATTTTCAACTAATATTACTGGTTGATTATTAAAACATTTTACTGTAAGGTCTTCATTGGAATCTTTGTTCTACAGTACAGTACTAAAGAGGTTTAAAGGTACTGTACAGTACTGTAACTTTTTTTTCCTGCTGTAGAAAACTCTGCAGCTTTTGTTACTGTACTGTACTGTATATAAATCTGATTTTTATAAAACAACTGTTTTAAAAACAGTAAACCAGCATTCAGTATTGTTAAATATAATTAAAAATTAGGCAGAGGATGGAACATGCATGCCACCATACAAATCTCTACTTAAGTTAAACAAAAACTGGGAAAAAATTTAAGACAAGCATAAGTAAACTACTTATTTTTCCTGTACAGTAAAGCACACACAAGGCTCCCTCTGCCGGCTGTAAATCACAGGAAGTAGTGCAACCATGTGATTATTATTATTTTTATTTATTTATTTATTTATTTATTTATTTATTTATTTAATTTATATGACCGCCCATCTCCCCCAGCGGGGAACTCTGGGCGGTTTACAATAAAATCACATTTAAAATAAGGCTATAAAAATATAAAATTACAATTTAATTAATACAATTAAATAATTATAAAATCCAATTTTGGCGAATTAGCTAAACAAAAAGGAAGGACATTATGGAATTAACCACCCCCATGAGGAACTGTTACTTTTCCCTTCCCATGCTAGGCGGCAGAACCAGGTTTTCAGCTCTTTCCTAAAGGTCGGGAGGGAGGGGACCTGTCTCAACTCTGGGGGCAAGATATTCCAAGGGCGGGTGCCACTACAGAGAAGGCCTGCCTCCTGGACCCCACCAGATGACATTCCCTTATTGATGGTCCGTAGCAGGCCCTCCCTGAATGATCGGGTGGGGCAGGTCGATGATATGGGAATAAGACGGTCCCTCAGGTATCCTGGCCCCAAGCCATGTAGGGCTTTAAAGGTGATAACCAACACCTTGAATTGGACCCGGAAGCAAACCCGCACCCAATGCAGCTCGCAGAGCAAAGGTGTTATATGTGCTGATCTTGGTGCACCCAAAATTGCCCACGCAGCCGCATTCTGCACCAGCTGTAGTTTCCAGATAGTCTTCAAGGGTAGCCCCATGTAGAGTGCATTGCAATACTCTATGTGGGAGATGACAAGAGTATGAGTGACCGTTCAGAGGGCATCGCGATCCAGGAATGGGCGTAACTGGCGCACAAGCCGAAGCTGTGCAAAAGCCCTCCTAGCCACGACTGCCACCTGCTCTTCGAGCAGGAGTCGTGAGTCTAGAAGGACCCCCAAGTTCCGCACCGGCTCCGAATGGGGCAGTGCTACCCCATCGAGAACCAAAGGTGACAACTTCCCAGATAACGCTAAGCCATCAATCCACAGCCACTCTTCAGGGCGTTCCAGAACAGGAGGAAGGAGGGGGCCAATCTTATATCTGGGGGAATGATGTTACAAAGGGAGGGAGACACTACGGAGAAGGCCCTTGTCCTTCGTCCCAGTAGATGTACCTCCCTGACTGAAGGGACCCGCAACATGCCCTGCCTCCCTGCTCTGGTGGGCCAGGTAGATGTGACTGGGGAAAGGTGGTCCTGCAAATAACCTGGCCCCAAGCAATGTAGGGCTTTAAAGGTGATAACCAGCACCTTGAATTGGACCCGGAAGTAAATCAGCAACCAATGCAGCTCCCGCAAGAGAGATGACACATGCGCAAGTCTAGAATTGTGCAAAACTATGCGGACCGCTGTACTTTGAACCAATTGAAGCTTCCGGATACTTTTCAAGGGCAGCCCCATGTAGAGCACATTACAGTAGTCCAAATGGGAGGTGACTAGAGCACGTGTGACTGTGAGAAGGGCCTGTTGGTCCAGGAATGGGCATAGCTGGTGCACAACACGTAGTTGTGCAAAGGCTCTCCTGGCCACGACTGCCACCTGCTCTTCGAGCAGGAGTCATGAGTCCAGGAGAACCCCCAGGTTACACATAGGGTCTGTCTGAGGCAGTGCAACCCCATCCAAGACCAAAGATGGTAATTCTCTGGAAACCAAAGAGCCCCAAACCCACAGCCATTCCATCTTGCCAGGGTTCAACTTCAACCTGTTGCTCCCCAACCAGATCTCAACAGCGTCCAGGCACCAGGAGAGGGTGGTCGCAGCATTGCTTAACTCACCATGGGCAGAGATGTACAACTGAGTATCACCAGCATACTGATGATATCTCACCCCATGGTAATGGATGATCTCACCCAGCGGCTTCATGTAGATGTTAGGAGTGGAGAGAGAACTGACCCCTGTGGCACCCCACAAAGCAGGGGCCAACGGCGGGACCTCTCGCTCCCGATCAACATCAACTGCAAATGGCCCCGGAGGAAGGAGGCAAACCAGGACAACACAGTGCCCCCCACCCCCAACCCCCAAAGCCGCTCCAGAAGGATACCATGGTTGATGGTATCGAAAGCCACCAAGAGGTCAAGTAGTATCAGGATGGTCGCACACCCTCCATCCTGCTCCCACCAGAGATTCAAAAAGCACGACCAATGCCATTTCCATCCCACATCCAGGCCTGAATCCTGACTGAACGGGGTCCAGATAATCCATTTCATCCAGGATCCTCTGGAGCTGCAGCGTGACCACCTTCTCAACAACCTTCCCCAAAAAGGGGAGGTTGGAGACAGGACGAAAACTGTCCATAAGGGTGGGATCCAGCGATGGCTTCTTAAGGAAGGGGCAAACCACAGCCTCTTTAAAAGGCTGGGGCACAACCCCATCCTCCAGAGATGCATTAGTCACTGCCAGTACCCACCCACACGTCATCTCACGTTATCTGAGGGACCGCATCATCCCCATTACATCATCCCGTCCTACCCAATCTTGCAGGGAGGGCATGCTACGGACCCCCTCTATGAAAGAGTTCCATCTAGCGGGGTCTAGGAGGCAAGCCTTCTCTGCAGCGGCACCTGCCCTATGGAACATTCTTCCCCCAGAGATAAGACAGATTCCTTCACTCCTGGACTTCAGAAAAAAATTGAAAACCTGGCTCTGTGAGCTCGCCTGGGGCAAGAGGGAAAGTGGTCAAGCTTGGGGATGGCTGATTGCTTGAGCCTCCCCAAATATTTTAAACAGACTTCAGCAGCACGGGAAACCATCTGCCACTTGGTTTTAATTTTAATTTTAATTTTAATTATATTTATTATATTTATTGTATTTTATTTTATTGTGTTTTTATGTTGTTGTATTATTGTTGTGATTGTGAATCACCCAGAGTCCCTCCTTGAGGGGGAGATGGGCGGTCATAGAAATTTAATAATAAATAAATAAAATAAATCTCCCGGGAGGCTTTTACTAGTCAGGAGGGACAACACACAGGTGCCCAAGCTCACAGTCCCTAGGATTCTGTCCACTTCTTCAGGAGCAACAGGGTCAACGTTTTCCCAGATAACTGGGCAAGAACCTACCCCAGGCATCTCCACTGGACCATTATCCATGCTGGCATACAACTGGGAACGAATCTGAGTGATCTTATCTGTCAGAAAATCCACAAATTCCTCAGTGCGCCCCTGCAGGTACACCCCCGAATCCTCCTTACCCAGAAGGAGACAGGTCACCTTAAAAAGAGTCGCTGGGCGACTATCTGCAAATGCAATTTGTGTGGAGAAGTATTGCCTCTTCGCCACACGAATCGCCATGAGGTAGGCTTTAATAACAGCTCTTACCCGTGTTCGGTTGGATTCGTTCTTCATCTTCCGCCAGCAATGCTCTAGATGTCTATTGATATGTTTCATTCCTCTCAGTTCCTCTGTATACCATGGTGCCTGGCGAGGTCCACAGGTTGGGAGAGGTTGCATGGGTGCAATCCTGTCTAGAGCCTCAGTCACCCTCCTATTCCAGGCAGCAACCAAGGTCTCAGCAGGACTACGCAGCAGATCCTCAGTTATAACCCCTAGCTCCCTCTGGAACCCAACTGGGTCCATCAGTCGCCAAGGGTGGACCGATCAAATAGGTCCTGCCTCCCTGTGGAGGGGTGTGGCCCTAGAGAAGCTCATAGCCACCAGGGCGTGATCTGACCATGACAAGGGGACCAAAGATAGGTCCACCAGTTCCAGATCACATAAGCAACGCTCCGACAAGAACACCAAATCAGGAGTGTGACCATTATTCCTAGTTGGGCCCTGGATGACTTGGGACAGGCCCATGGAAGTCATGGTTTCCATGAACTCCCGAGCTATTTCCGATCCCACTCCCAGGGAAGTCAGGTTGAAGTCTCCCAGAACCATAAGCCTGTGAAACTCCACCGCCAACCCTGCGGTGAGGTCAAGGAGCTCGAGCAGGGAGGCTGCTATGCAGCAGGGAGGCTGGTACAGCACCAGTAATCCCAACTGATCCCTAGAGCCCAGCCTAAGAAAAAGGGTCTCACAACCGGACACTTGTGGAGTGGTGCCCCTGGTAGCCACCAGAGATTCTCGGATGAAAACAGCAACACCTCCTCCCCTGCCCTGCAGTCTAGGCTGGTGCCACACTCGAAAACCGGCTGGGTACATTTCAGAGAGAGGACCCCCCCCCCTCTGGCCCCAGCCATTTTTTGGTGACACACGCCAGATCAGCCTTCTCTGTGATGATAAGATCATCAATAAGAGGAGCCTTATTGCAGACTGATCTGGCATTCATGAGCAGCAGCCTAAAACCTGGGCAATTGTAGATCTGCTGACCAGGCCATTGGGTTGAGCTCAGGGGGGTGGAACGTGAGATCAGTAGGAGGCATCGAGGTCGTGTTCCCTGAAAACGACCCCTCCCTGTCTCCCACCATATTTCCCCATACCCAACACCACCGAGATGTGCTCCCCCATCCTATCCACCCCACAAGTCTCTCCATCCCCATCCTCAAACCTCCCCTTTCGATCTAAAGAGAACCCACCTCCAAACAGCATACATACAGAATACACACAACCAAGAAGCAAAGTAAAAACCCAACAGGTGCTATAGCACTAGCTCTCAGCACCTGTAGGTCATCACCCACCCCCACTCATATCCCCAACAACCACAAGCGCCCCCCTGCCTGGTTGCTCTCACCCACCCAGCAGGGAGCCACTTCACCAAAAAACCCCCCGGCTCTCACCCAGAGGAGAGGATCAACCACATACAGTACACTACAATTCCCATCTGCCACCCCACAGCCCTGGATCATCCCTAAGTAGCTTCACTGGGCAAAATCACAAGCTCTGCATATGCACACAGAGCAGTCCAGGAATAACTTCCTAAAGACACAAAGTACAGCGCTTCTCATTAACAGCGTGGGGTGGCCATGCAGACTCGGGAACAATTGCACTTTACCAAATGCTGCTGCCACTAACACCGGCCAATCACCATATAGCGCTGATTTGCAAAGCCGCCATCTTCATCACCTCCAAGAGTCTGAGGCTTCTAATGTCTGGAGCAGAAAGTCCAGCCAGCAGCCCGCTCTCCTCCGTGATGCCTCCAGCATCCGTGCAGGTAGCTCCAGCTGCCGCCCTTGGCAGAGACCAGGAGAGATCGTCTTCCCCGCCATCTCCGCTGCCATCATGCGGCCCATACCATCTTGCCGGAGCCACAGCTTCAGAAATCCAGCTCCCAGACACTGGCTGCTCTCAACTACACCAGAAGGAAGCTCATCCAAGAGTAGGCCCCAGTGCAGCCCGCAGGGGATCCAGGGGGTCAGGCAGAAACCAATCTTCCAACACCAGCACAGACCTCCAAACAGTCCCACACGGCCTCTGCTCACTGCACTCTCTCCCTCCCGGCGTGTGCGAGCTGTCCGTCCCGACTCCACTCCAACTTCTCCTCCAACTCCCCAACACATTGCAACTCTCTCCACAGCCCTCCACACTTCCCAAGACCTTCAAAAGCCTCACCATCAACCACACTTCAAAAGTTACTACGGAGCCCCTCAAACAACCACCCTCACTGCCACCATCTTTAAAAAAAATGCACACAGAGATAGTGAGTACCCACTAAAGCAGGGCTTTCCAAAGTTTTTCCCGTGGCGACACACCAACCGGCGTTGGTGTGTTGCCACGGGAAAACCCGGAAGTGCGGCAGCGTGCAAAAACCCGGAAGCGCTGCTGCTGCTTTCGGGTTTTGCGCGCTGCAGTTGGTGTGTCACTGCGGGAAAACCCGGAAGCGCTGATGATGATCAGCGCTTCCGGGTTGTGTGGCGACACACCAGACTGTGTGTGGCGACACACTTTTGTGTCGCGACACACAGTTTGGAAAGCTCTGCACTTAAGAGTTATGATGCCCTAATGCAAAAATATAAGTGTGCTTAACCTCAATATATGTAACCAATGTGCCCTACCAAAGAGGTCTAAAAATTGGTTTGACCAGGAACTCTCAGAAACAAAAAAAGGATCTTCATAAGATCCTATAAATTATATAAATCTGATTCCTTGCTTATAACTTCCCGACAATTTTTTAAAAGGTAATATAAATATGTGTTAATGTTTAAGTGGGGGAGGGATTAAAGTTGACTTGGCAGCAGTTGGCAAAATTAAGGAAAAGAACTCAGCCTACTGTATTTTAAGCATTTGGTAGCTGGTCATCCAGGATCCAGCCTCTCTAGAATAACCTCTTGAGACCTGGGAAGAGCCCTTTATATAAAAGCTGCTGTTGCTTTTACACCAACAATTACTTGAGAGTTAAATGTAACACAACTGGCTTGCTTTCTGACTCAATCCTGCACCACATGGAATCAAACAGGCAAGAGTCAAGCAAGTTGCATCTCAGCACCCTTGCTCCTTAACTTTTGCACTAATGTGTTAGCAAATACTTTAGATAAAGCAAACAAGCATCCCAGTATTACTGTATACTGACAGTGTGGTGGTTGTCAATATAGAAGCGGTCAGTATACCAACTGTTGGCTGTCTAGAAGACTAGCAGAACGCATCCACGAACACCAACTAGCAGTCAGAAGACACAATGAAAACTCCTTAATCTCACAACACATGGACAGACTCAACCATACTTTCAACTGGGAAACTGTGAGCATCTTAAACCAAGCCAAATCCAAAAACGCTAGAGAATTCCTGGAAGCTTGGCACTCAGACAAAGCAGCCATCAAGAGACACATAGAGGTAAACAACATTTACATACCATTCATAAGAGACAATAGAAAAGCCAGAAGACCAGAACACCTCCTTGCCAGCAATCAACACCCAGATATGCAAAGATTAACACCAGGATTAGCACCAGAGGAACAATCAAACAGCAGAATATACCCTAATCAAGGAACTATTAACAGTCAATCAACCAAGCAGCAAACAACAGCCCAAATCAAGGAACTACCAAGGAGAGAACAACACCCCCACCAACACAAGCAGGACAAGCCATGGTATATAAACAGAGAGAAAGTCCCACTCCCTTTTCACACTGAAGATGTTGCCTAGCCTGGCAATGAAACATCTGCAAGAAAACAACAAGGCTCAGAGAGCACCAAGGACTCCACAGTTCAACCCTCAGCTACAAATATTCTCTTCGATTGGTTTACACAATGTGTTTTTGGGTAGGGACAGGGGAAGCTTATGGTAAACTATTCAGTACTGGAGAAGAAAAGTGTTGGAATCCTGCAAATCAAGCATGCCTCATTAGCATATGGGTGATTGCTCTAGGAGGCAAACCCTTTGCTACTAGAGGAAGCTGCTTGTTGCCCCTCCCACTTCCTCTTCTCTCTCTCTGAATCTTCCACCAATGGGGTAGGACGCACGTGCCTTAGCTCCTTCCATGGAGAGGCCACGTGCTAGGCCTCAACTCCAGAGGCTTTTCCCCCCTTTCTCCACGCAGCCTCTGGCAGCAAACAGGGCCAGAGGTATACAGTTCAGGGAACAGAAAGAAGAACTGAAACCAATTTTCTACTGAAATGGCTGTACCTGGACCGAATACATGTAAGAACTCTTTTGTACTTACTTTTTGTACCTGCAATGTGTAGGCGTGTGTTTCTTTATGCTTGGGTGGGCTAAAAGTGTAAGAATAAGAACTTGAATCTCTCTAACATGCTCACAAGCTGTGTTTTTAAACAATATTCCTTTTTCTGTGCACGAGTTTACACAACGTTAAGCTCTGCTCCATTCACTGGTCCTAACAGGCCACTGAATGATCTTCAAAAAGGAGCAGCCGGGACAATTGTGAGTCAAAATTATCCTCTCCCACGTTGTACAAATCAAAAACTCTAGCCAAATAGTCAAGTAAGAGGGGTGGAGTTGTAAAGCAGCTGAAATTGCAAATAATTCCATTACAAAACTCATTATCAAAGTTTGGCAATCTCTGGACATACCTCCCAAATATTAAGTGGCTGCAGTGCCCAAGCCATGTTGGCCTGGCTAATGGAGAGAAAGCAATTGTCAGTACTCTTCTGACACAAAGGCTAAGGGATGTTATGCTAGCCTGGAGAAAGTGGATTGGGGAAAACTGCCCAAAATGCTGGGTTTTACCTGATTTTACCTGATTTTCATGATTTTATTTATTTTTTATTTATTTATTTATCTTATTTATACCCCGCCTATCCCCTCCCTAATGGAGGACTCTAGGCGGCTTACAACATCATTGCATATTAATTATACATCCATATATATTACAGTGCCTACGCGATTAGGGAGGGGGTGAGGGAACCGGCTCTTCTTTCCAGGCATCGGAACTACAAGCCCCAGAATGCTTCGCTTTCGGAGCCGGCTGCTGACATCCCGGAAGTTGTTAATTGGGATCCGTCGTCCTCTGCCGCCGTCCTCAGCCGCCATCCACGGGCTTCTCCAGATCTTCGTCTTCGGTTCCGAGGGCGACTCCCCGACAGGATGCCAGCATATTGCCCCACATGACTGGTACCCATTTATCTACTTGCTATTTAGCTTTCGAATTGCTGGGTAGGCAGAAGCTAGGGCTAGTGACGAGAGCTCACCTCGCCACGCGGATTCGAACTGCCGACCATATGGTCGGCAGACTAACAGCTCAACGGTTTAACCTGCTGAGCTACTGCGCCCAATTTTTTATGTTACCAAATCAAATAGTAAAGAGCTATGAGTGGATTACTGGCTAACTGAATTCATTACATTGTGTGAATACAGCCAATGCATTTCCATTTGGGAGTAGAATGGCCAGTGATGGCTGAAGGTGGCTTATCTTTCTTACCTTGACACCACAACACTCAAGCTAGCTTTGCCAGTTACTTTTGTAGTCAATTTATGTTCGAACTGAGAGATGTCAAAGAAGTACTTGCCTTTCTACAAGAATTTGTTTGTTACTTCTTTCCAGTAAGCTTTGAGTGAGTCCTAATTATAGTGAAATTGTACTTTGTTAGTACCTAATGGGCATGTCTGAGCTCTTCATCAGACTAACAGTAAGACCAGATACAGGTGTGATTCTAGTGATAGCCACATTTTTCTTTCTGCTTTTTTTTTACTAACACAATTGTCTTAGGAAAAGACAATTGAGTGGAGGTGTATGATATCTTCACATCTTTTGTCACACAGGAAAAGATGATGAACTGTTCTCTATCTACTGCAAATATTAGACACTGAATAATGGCTTTATATTAGAGGAAGGCAGTTTTTGATTGTATATATTAAGAAAATCTTCCTAATATACAGTAATTCCACAATGAAACCAATTACTGAGCAAGGTGGTGAGCTCCACTGACTGTGTTCAGCCTGAGGCTAGATGGTCATTTCTCAGGGATGCTTTATTTGGATTCTTGCATGTAGTAAGTTGCTGGACTCAATAGCCTAAATGTCCCACAACAATTCTATGATTATATGATTCTGGTAATGGCCATCTACGTGTGAAAGGAACCACAGCAAATCTGTTCCACCCACATCTAATTTAGCCACTCCAGAAATATACTATGGTTGACAGGAGTGAAAACTATTGAGAGGTCCAGAAAAATAAACATGCAACATTCCACCTGTCTCTTCCAGGAAATATCACCATTAAGCCTAAACCCCAAGTGAAATGGATCTAGTAAATGTGGTTCATTAAAGAGTTTCCGGAACTCATCAGCCATCACCCACTCAATCACACCAAGAAAATATATGACTTCCACAGAATTATAATTAGAACTTCTGGATCTAATTATTACTTTTTCTTTAATGCAGTTGAAACCACTCCTTTTCATAAAGAGTTCTTAACTTCCTTGACCCAGCTGAACACCTCTTCCAGCTAGATATAATGAGCCATGAGAGTATAAGGGTTGAACAAAGGGGTGCATGATTAAAGTACACAATCACAGAATCATAGAATGTAAAAGTTGCAAGGGACTCTGGAGATCATCTAGTCAAACCCTTTGTTCAGTGCAGGAATCTACTACTGCAGCATATGTGATAGATGGCCATCCATTTTCTGTTTAAATACAACAAAGGAAAGCCCACTACAGTACCGAAATAGCCTGCTCCATCAGGTTATTAACACCAAGCAGGTCTTAACATTAGGAATTCTTCCTGGTGACTTCCAGGGAAGAAATGGTGAACTGAAGACAGCTCCGCTAAAAGCAGAGCTGACCACAGTGGCGGAATGAAGAGCCCACAAGTAGACCAGTTTTTCATAATTCCTCTCTGGAAAAGGAGAGGACTTAAGATTGCCCACAAGTGCTCCATACAATTGCTCCTCGCGAGGAGTCCGCAAGACAGTGGTCTCCAGCAGGTTTAGAGTTCTGGGAGACTAGGGAAAAACCAACTTGCTGAAACCATGGTTGGCGCCTTCAAAAAGGACACTGGGTTCACATACTTCCTTCTCTAATCAATTTCATAAATTGCTTGTTAACTGCTTTTCAGCTATTAGGAACCTTTGGATCAACAGGTTTGACAGCACCAGATGAAGAAGTTGATACAATAACATTTTTTTAAATAAACAGCAAAAGGGTGATTAGAACTTTGATTTTGAAAAGTTACAAATGGACTAAGGGTCCAGATGGATTTGAAATAAGATTTTGGAATTAATTATAAGAATCCTTCCCATGGGAAAATGCTTTTGTTTTGAATTCTCTTTAAAAAAACATGATAGGATGAGACTTTGAAGGTAAAAACAAACCAGAAGGAACTAAAGATTACAATTAAAGGAGAAGAACACTTAAATTTGACTTACTAATATAGAATGAAACAAAATATTTTAACATTGGACATATTGAAGGATATTTTTGAACAATGGACCCAGAAGTTAATTTTAAGAGTGTCTGCCTCTATAAATAGACTGTATTTCAAAGATGTTATGAAAGAGGAACAAGTTTTACCTGAAAAGATTGAGACTGATTTGAAAGTGGATTTAAAAATGACAAGCTACAAGAATGATATGGAAAAAGATGCTACACTGGACATACAAAAGAAACCAGCTGATGTCTTAAAAATTAAAAGGGATATACAAATAACAAACCAAGAGAATGATCTGGATAACCTTCCCATTGGATTTACAAAAGAGACTTGCTAAAGCTTTGAAGAATTTTGTGAGAAGGGACAAAGAAAAAATGAAAATCAAGTTCTACAACATTATTTGAAGAGACTATAGATCAAGATCGTTAAAAGTAAAAGGAAGGAATATAAAGTTGGTTTATTTGATCAAAGTTAAAATAGAACGTTGCTATTTCTGGTAACCCTTAATGGACTTTTGCTGATCAGGACTGAACGGCAAGGCTTTAAGGATTTCTTTATAGATAAGAGATGGGATATGGGAAGATCATTTCTTGTATTTTCATGCCTTAGGCATGAAAGCCAGCTGGGTGACCTTGGGCCAGTCACTCTCTCTCAGCCCAACTCACCTCACAGGGTTGTTGTTGTGGGGAAAATAGGAGGAGGAAGGAGTATTAGGTATGTTCGCCACCTTGAGTTATTCTAAAAAATATTAAAGGCGGGATAAAAATAAATTTAAAAAATTAAAATAAAATTTTTTTTAAGAGAAGGTGATAAGTTACTAAAATTGTTTATACTTGGTGTAATGAAGGGGGAAGTAATTTCTTTATTTCTTTTCTTTTTCTTTACTATATTATTTTTTCTTTCTTTTCTTTTCTATTTTTCTTTTTCATTTCTGCATTTTCTATTTTTTCTTTTTATTCTTTTCTTTTTTTATTTTGTATTAGTTTATATCTTTTTTAATTGTAACTTTTAATAAAATTACTATTTAAAGAAGGAATTCTTCCTGGTGTCAAATCAAAATCTGGTCCTTTGTAATTTAAACCCACTGTTTCTTGTCTTGTGTTCTTGAACAACTCTGAACAAGTCTGCCAGTCTTGGCAGCCCTTCAGACACCTGAAGAAAGATATATCACCATGCATTCTTCTCTTGTCCTGACTAAGAGTGAAGAACCACGCTGAGACGAAGTGTAGAAGCTCTAGTGTTTATTGTTCTACTCTGCTAGACAGAATCCAGCTAAACTGAAATGAATTATCAAACGCTAAGGGAAAAAGTCCATTAAGCTAAGGTGGTGCTTTCCTGCCTCTCTTAGAAGGGAACCAAAGAGACTCCGTACTGCGCATGCATTTGTCTCCCTGGAAAGGGCCCCCTCCTTCTCCAACAGCTATCTCCCTGACACCCTTCTCTAATTGTTCCTCAACAGTTTTTTCCTTCTAGGAGTCTTATCATTTTGGTTGCTCTTCTCTAGACATGCCCTAGTTTGTCAATGTCCTTCCAGAAATGCACTGCCAGAACTGGATGCAATAATTTAAGTTAAATTCCAACACAGAATAGAAAGAAACAATCTTTATTGATATTCCTATTGATGTGGCCTAGCATTGTGTTTAGGTTCTTTTGTCCCTGCATCACACTCTGGGCTTATGATTAGCTTAGCCAAGCCATCCAGATAATTTTTGCATGAACTGCAGCCCAGTATGGTCTCCCTCATTCTATAGTCATGTCATTCTATGTGATTGTTCAACTGGTTCTAAATCCATCTAGTGATAGCATAGTCCAACCCCTATTTTGTCATCTTTTCTATTAAAACTTCATTGGAATATTTGTTAAATGCTTTGCAAGGCACACTATATCCACCACATTCATGGTCAACTGTCAAAAAAAAGGATATTGTGTTGGTTTGGCATGACTTCATCCTTTTTCCTGCTTATGCAATGAATGGTCAATCACTCCTGTAGGCCTTCAAAAACAAAAATCTTTCAAAGAATTTGACTAGACCAGGGTTCCATGGAACCCTTGGGTTCCATGAGAGGTCACTAGGGGTTCCCTGGGAGATCACGATTTATTTAAAAAGTGTTTCAAATTCGGGCAACTTCACATTGAAGAGTTAAGTTTCAGTCTTTATTTTTAGTTTAAGAACACTGTTAATGCATATATACAAGCCTACACATGAAATGAATATAATAATTTTGTAACTTCTGGACTATATTTGAGCCTGAATGTGTTCCTTCGGTTCCCTGAGGCCTGAAAAATATTTCAAGGGTTCCTCCAGGGTCAAAAGGTTGAGAAAGGCTGGACTACAAAAACTCTCCAAAATGTACGGGAATATATCCAACTTATGCTGGAAATGTACAAAACAAGAGGGGTCTTTTTACCATATGTGGTGGACTTGTAACATTGCAAAAGAATTTTGGACTGAGATACATTCATTGATGCAAAATATACTACAGATACGAATACCATTTAAACCAGAATTTTTCTTACTTGGAATTTGGGAGGTACAAATAGAAAAATATTTCTCTAGAATAATACAGTATATGATCACAGCAGCAAGACTCTTATATGCACAAAACTGGAAAAATCAAAGTGTTCCAACAATACAGGATTGGATGTTGAAACTATTAGAGATGGCAGAAAATGATAAATTGACTTGCTTATTAAAAGACAATTCAAATTGTTACTTTCTTAAAGGGTGGAAACCATTGATGGACTATTTGCAAAAAGCAGGAGGAGTAAAGCTAATATGGGGATTTGATGATTAGATTATATATAAATAGTATATAATAGACAAGAAAAGTATATGAATGTCATATGAATAACCAGCATGTAAAAACAAACTATCTATTTTATTCTTATGACCATAGTTGGATCGGAGGTTATCCAATTTCTTTGTTTGTGTTTTTCTTTCTTTTTTTCCTTTACTGCACTTTTCTTTTCTTTTTCTTTTAATTTGTATTTCTATTTCCGTTTCATTCTTAACTTTTAGCTTTGTATATTTAAAATCCAATAAAATTTAAAAAAAAAGAGAGAGAAAGGCTGGACTAGACAAACTGAACTTCTGCAACTGCATATTGTAGCTTATAACAAATATAATCGGGAACAGACACATAATTGTTACAGATGCCATGAAACCCTAAGCTGTTTCGACATTGTCCAAGTATGGAAACTTGACATTCCCCAGAACCAGCATTCTGGTCATCCTCAACACCAAATCCTAACCATTTTCATAATTTCAGGCAGAAAGGCTTCTGGGTAGTAGGATGGGCAAAGGAGATTTTGTAGAGTGGGAGATTGGGGAAGAAAGGGGTTGTTGAAAGGAAGGGGTTCAGCAGGGGCAGAGAGCCAGAGTGAGTCTGAATTTTTATGTGAATTAAGGTTTACAGCACTGCTGGTTTTTCTTTCATTTTCCTAGTGGGGAAGGGGCTGGTGATTCCTCCAGCTGTGGGGGGGACGACTTATGATTAAGGGACTGGTGAAACCTTGTCAGCATTTTCCTAGGCTTATGGGGTACTATGCACTACCAAAATGATTATGTTTGACCCAGTTAATATGACTGTATGCTGCCAGAACCACTATAACACAGTCGGTCATGCCTATGTATGTTGCAGAGAGTGAAGATTCTGTAGCTTTAACTATTTTATAGTTTGGGAAATAGGTTTGAATACTAGAAGGCTAGGCTCAGACCTAAAAGCTTTTCTGTTACAGCATTTAGTAATGGGTGCTAATGTTGTTAAACTGTTTGTTTGTTTGTTTGTTTGTTTGTTTGTTTGTTTGTTTATTTGTCATATTTATATCCTGCCCATCTCCCCCACAAGGAGGGACCTGGGTGGTTCACAACAAAAGTTTAAAATCAGTAAAAAAAACCCTATAAATAACAATAATAAACAATAAAAATATCTAATACAGTCCGATCCAAGGAATGGTAGATCTTACTTATCCCATCGGTCGATAAGGCTGGTCAGGGCAGATCTAAGAGACCAGCCAACCCCAAGACCGGCTGTTTCCCTCCCCTCCCCAAGCATGGTGACATAAACAGGTCTTTAGGTTTTTTCTAAAGTCCAGGAGAGAGGGGGCCGATCTTATTTCAGGAGGAAGAACATTCCAGAGGGCGGGGGCTACCGCAGTGAAGGCACGCCACCTAGACCCCGTCAGATGGAACTCTCTTACAGACGGGGCTCGTAGCATGCCCTCTCTGCAGGACCGGGTGGGACGGGTTGATTGAACAGGGATGAGACGGTCCCTCAGGTAACCTGGTCCCATGCCATGTAGGGCTTTAAAGGTGATAACCAACACCTTGAATTGAATCCAGAAGCAAACTGGGACCCAATGCAGCTCGCGGAGCAAAGGTGTTATATGTGCTGATCTTGAGGCACCTAAAATCGCCCGCACGGCTGCATTCTGAACCAGCTGAAGCCTCTGGATGCTCCTCAAGGGTAGCCCCATGTAGAGCACATTACAATAGTCTATATGGGAGATGACCAGGGCATGAGTGACTGTTCGAAGGGCCTCTTGCTCCAAGAAAGGGCGTAACTGGTGCACAACACAAAGTTGTGCAAAGGCCCTCCTGGCCATGACTGCCACCTGCTCTTTGAGCAGGAGTCATGAGTCCAAGAGGACCCCCAAGTTCTGTCTGGGGTAGTGCAACCCCATCCAAAACTAAGCATGATAAATTCCTAGACACCGAGGGGACATTAACCCACAGCCACCCCGTCTTACCAGGGTTCAGCTGAAGCTTGTTGTTCCCCATCCAGACCCCCACAGCCCCCAGGCACTTGGACAGGGTAGTCACAGCATCACTTACTTCCCCCAGGATGGAGATGTATAACTGTGTATCATCAGCATATTTATGATACCTCATCCCGTGGAGATGGATTATCTCACCCAGTGGCTTCATGTAGATGTTAAATAGGAGAGGAGAGAGCACTGAGCCCTGCAGCACCCCACAAAGGAGGGGCCGTGGACCCGATCTCTCCTCCCCTATCAACACCGATTGGGACCGGCCCTGGAGGAAGGAGGTGAACCAGCGCAAAACCACGCTGCCCACCCCCAACTCCCTGAGTCGTCCCAAAAGGATACCATGGTCGATGGTATCGAAAGCCGCTGAGAGATCAAGGAGAGCCAGGATGGATGCACTGCCCCCATCCCGCTCCCGCCAGAGATCATCCACAAGTGCGACCAATTTTTATTTATTTATTTATGTATTTATACCCCGCCTATCCCCTCCCTAGACGGAGGGCTCTAGGCGGCTTACAATCATTGCAATTCATATATATTGTACATCACATATATATTAACAATGTACCACGTGATTAGGGAGGGGGGGGAGGGAACCGACTCTTCTTCCGCAGGTATCGGAACTACATGCCCCAGAATGCCTCGCTTCCGAGCCGGCTGCTGACATCCTGGAAGTTGTCATCGGGATCTGCTGTCCTCTGCCGCTGTCCTCAGCCGCCATCCGCGGGGTTCTTCAGATCTTCTTCATCGGTCCGAGGGCGACTCCCCGAAAGGACACCAGCATATTGTCCCACGTAAGTGGTACCCATTTATCTACTTGCCTTAGCTTTCGAACTGTTGGGTTGACAGGAGCTGGGGCAAGTGACGAGAGCTCACCTCGCCACGCGGATTCGAACCGCTGGCCTTATTGTCGGCAGTCTAACAGCTCTTAAACTATGGCTTATTCAATAATCATAACTGTCCCATTTGTGTCTCCCACAGTCTCAAGTAGTCTGATCAAAATTTCAGACCTTTTTCTTTTTCTTTTTGTTTGTTTGCTTTAAAAAGGAGCAATATGATAGCATAATACCCTCAACTCCAGTTAGGCAATTTATCTTCTGTTTGACAGCAGTTTAAGAGACCAAGTGAATGCCTCTGAAACGCTCTCCTATAAAACAAAACAAAAAGTCCCAACATTTCAGACCTACCCACTCTAGTGAAATCACAATATTATTGGCTACTCCCCCTGTGTCCCTTAGGGCAAGGAAAGATGTTGTAGTGCAGCCCCCAAGCTGAAGCAGATTGCTCCCCTGGTTTAAGGGGGTGTGATACAGTCTGTGGGCCACAGCTTTAGCATCCTTATGCTAAACCAAAACCAAACAAACCACATTAAGGTTTAGTACACTGTTTGAACCAGGTCAGGTTTGTTGTGAAGAGAAAATGCCATGCCAGCCTCTTGGAGGGAATTTTTTTCAATAGAGAATTACTTATCCTATCAGTTTTGGATTAAGCTGATGAACTATAATAGCCTAAATGTATGAACAACAACATCCCCAGTTCAAATCTTCCTACAGCCATGAATTTACGAATTCTTAGACAACCGACTCTCACTCAATCCACTAACAGCAATATATGGATAATAGTAACCTGTACTTATAGAATTGTTTTAAGAGTGGTTTAAAGATGTACACATTGCATAAGTAATCGTGTTATTATATTAACTTGTTAATTTTACAGTATTAGTATAGTGCTATTCAACCTAAAGCAATTAACTTTAATAAAAATGGATTTATTAGCAAATTCTGTTACCCTCAAAAGAATAGATCAGGAATGTCAGGTTCTGCAGTTCTAGACTAGAGATTTTTGGCATCTGCCAATGCGCCCTTGAAAGATGGGAGTGGTAAAGGAGGGCACTGGTTAGCAAACAGTCAATACATGGGTTGATAACCAAAGAATGTATAAATTATAAAGAAGCCTTTACAACCCTTATGTTGAAACAATAATGTCTTTCATGTTCAGCCTGGAGGCATTCAGTAGTAAGAAAAGTAAGAAACACCAGTATATGATGTTTTGAGATAATAGAACACCTACTATGGTAAATTAATTAAGATATTCCAGATACTGAATAACCACAATAGGCTAAGTTTGCACTTATAACACCATAGTTATTAAACCATAAAACATTCATTATACTGCATCCTGGCTAAACACTATGGTTTAGCTTACAGCATCATCCAAACCTAGAGATTAATATAAACTATAGTTACAGAAGAATGATTTGACCACAGCTTATAAACATAGGTTGTTACAGGTTGTCTTACCTTAACTATCAGTCAGTGTGTTGTGCAAGCTAATAGTTAAATAGCCCTTATTATCCCAGGAAAATAAGGTAAGGAGAAAGAGTGACTGTAACTTGGAGTTACTCTTACAACAGCATTTCTGTTTCACTTGTTTTGGTCTTTACCTTGTCTAAAGTCTATGAAGGTTCTCAGTCATCCAGGTGGAATTGTCTGTAGCTTGAATCATGTCAACTGGATTTCTATTTTCTTAGTGGAAACGTTTCGCTCCTTATCCAAGGAGCTTCTTCAGTCTGAGCAAAGTTGGTAAGGGAATCCTACCTAGGAACATATTTAGGATTCCCTTACCAACTTTGCTCAGACTGAAGAAGCTCCTTGGATAAGGAGCGAAACGTTTCCACTAAGAAAATAGAAATCCAGTTGACATGATTCAAGCTACAGACCTTGTCTAAAGGTTATTTTTCAAAACAAAAAGGCTGGGGGAAATAATTCTGAATTTGATTGAGTTTTTGTTTTTTAAACAATGCATCCAGGAAGTGCCGGCAGATCAGAGTGCTGGGGAAATGGACAAATGGTAAAAGAATTTCCTTTTTTCTTATCTCATACCTTTAACTTCTTTGGCTTACTATTTCTTCTTTTCTGCACTCCGCATAATGTTGCTTATCCTGAAATGAAATAGCGTGGTGGGTATATATTTTGGATATATATTTATTGTTGAAATGTATGGCTTGGGTGTGATCTGTCTAGGAAGCATTCACCAAGCCCTTTAACTATAGTTAAAATGGCTTTGCACCCCTTGCAAGGGCCCAGCCGCACTCAAAGCTAAATGTGTTCGCCTTGTGTGCTAAATAAAATTTGAACTCTGAATTACGGTGTCTGGCGTTTTGACCTGAGCAAGGAATGAACTAAGTTCTTCTAACAGGCATGATATGGTGTCTAGGAAGCATTCACCAAGTCCTTTAACTATAGTTAATGGTCAGCCTGGCTCAGTTTGTTACACAAACATGCCATGTGAATGGGGATCTGTGAGAGAGATGGGATAGGAACAGCATACAAAATAATTATTCTATTTAGGCCTTAAATAAAGTTTACCTCAATTGCAGTTGTGCTGCAGTTTAAACTGTTTTAGTTCGATTTCTAAATTACTAGATGTGGATATCCTCCATTTGACCTGCAACTGTTGCTTCTGCGGTTTTGGAATGCTGGGGCTCTTAAAAACTGGAAAGATTGCTATGGCAACCAACTGACAGAGTTGCCATTTCTTTGTGCCCAGCAAAAAACTTTTGTTTTGCTCATTATGGTAGTTACCAATATTTTTCAAGTGAAAGAACATACCAGTATGGACAATTTTTGTTCTGTGTCGTCAGTCAGCAAAAGTGCAAAATGTCTTCAGTATTGATGGAGTGCTGATTTTAGGGTTAATTTGAAGAAGGCAGCGAAAACACCATGTTTGGTCTCACAGATTGACCTTTGCTTGTTGCTGGGAAAGGGTTAAGATAGGTTAGATGCCAGTGTGTCTCATCCTCCTTCCTGTTGAAGGCTGCTTGTCTAATCAGCCAGGTGCAGCAAGGAGGGAGGAAGAAATCCTGCATGCGTAATGGGAATAGATAGATAACAACTGAATCATATTTCTCCCCAGCAACAGTGAGAGTGCACACCTTTTGGGAGTGTTCTACCTACCCAAGGGTGTGAATAAAATACAAGATCTGACAGTTAAATAGGCTCCCATTTCCTCCTCCTCATGGAATGCAATAATCAGCCCGTTTCGCATACTCTCCTCCCTGCTGGGGATGGGGCATGGTGGCTCAGCGGGTAAGACGCCAGGCTTGTCGATCGGAAGATCGCAAGTTCAGAGGTTCGAATCCCTAGCCCTGCATGTGGAGTGAGCTCCCTCACTAGCCCCAGCTCTTGCCAACCTAGCAATTCGAAAACATACAAATGCAAGTAGATGAATAGGTACTGTTAGGATCTGAGAAACCATGGGCCACAGACTTTGGCCTGGAAAACACCCTGCTCTAGTGTTTCCCATAGTGCAACGCTGCTAGAACTCCACTGAACCAAAGATTATGCTTGAACCAAAGAGTGTTAACCCAGGGATGACCCTGAGAGGGGCTTTGCCTCAGCAAAGCCCCAGAGAATTCTGCATAGCAATATTAGGTGCTACAAAGTAATCCTACCTCTCTTTAGAATGCATACCAGCTTGGGGCTCTCCCTACCTGGTCCATGTCTTCCTCCTGACAAGCTAACATGTTTACCTGACTTCCTTGTAATAAATCCTTTGTTCTATCCTCCCCAAGATGTGAATATCCAAAGACTTGACTTTATGGCTCTGACCTCTGTAATTTAGTATGCTTGTATAACCCAATGTCCCTGTAAGTGTTACTGTTATCTCTGAAAGATGCAAGTGCCCCCGGACAGTGCCCATAGAACAATGGTGTGAATGTTCACAAGATTCCATCCCTTGTAACTATGTTGATGACCCACGTCACCCCCTTGACCTGGTGAATCCCAGAATCCTTCAGCTCTGGGAGGGACCCTGATCCCCAAAAAACTAGCCAATCCCAGGGAATGGTCAAAGGACACCTCACCCACATATGGGCATACCATCATCATCCTCACTTCCTGCTTGTAATCTCTGTATAAAAGTTTGTGCACTCTTGTACTCGGGATGGCTGCTCCACTCAGAGGTCACCTGCACGTGACACCTGTAGGACTGCCATCCAGCAACCTTGCTTGGCGCCAAATAAATTTGCTGTTATCCGTTCCCAAAGTCTCTGTTGTGTACTTGGCTTATTCTGGAAGGTGCATGGTAAGTTTTGGTGCCTAACAGTACCACTTTGGTGGGTAGGTAACAGCGTTCCGCGCATGTCATGCGGCCACATGACCATGGAAGCGTCTTCAGACAACGCTATCTCTTTGGCTAACAAACTGAGATGAGCACCGGCCCCTAGAGTCGGACACGACTGCACAAATGTGCGGGGGGGGGGGAACCTTTACCTTTTACCTCCCTGCTGGGAGCTGTCTGCCAAAAGGTGCTGAATATCTGTTTCTAATACACACCGTGTGTTGTTTGCTTGTCTGGCGGTTTGGTGCTATAATTCCTATTGATTGCATTTGGTGCCTAGCTGGGGAATGTGTTACGTGGTGTCTGTTCATGTCAGGATGCCATCATGACACCAGCATTTTTCTGGGACAATAGTATGCAGAAATAAAATCAAGAATTTTCAAAAGTAGGTTTCATATTTTATAACAAGAAGGATCTGTTTTGTTGTTTATTCGTTCAGTCGTTTCCGACTCTTCGTGACTTCATGGACCAGTCCACGCCAGAGCTTTCTGTTGGCCGTCACCATCCCCAGCTCCCCAATGGTTGAGTCCGTCACCTCCAGAATACCATCCATCCATCTTGCCCTTGGTCGGCCCCCCTTCCTTTTGCCTTCCACTTTCCCTAGCATCAGCTTCTTCTCCAGGGTATCCTGTCTTCTCATTATGTGGCCAAAGTACTTCAGTTTTGCCTTTAATATCATTCCCTCAAGTGAGCAGTCTGGCTTTATTTCCTGGAGGATGGACTGGTTTGATCTTCTTGCAGTCCAAGGCACTCTCAGAATTTTCCTCCAACACCACAGTTCAAAAGCATCTATCTTCCTTTGCTCAGCCTTCCTTATGGTCCAGCTCTCGCAGCCATAGGTTACTACAGGGAATACCATTGCTTTAACTATGCGGACCTTTGTTGTCAGTGTGATGTCTCTGCTCTTAACTATTTTATCAAGATTTGCCATTGCTCTCCTCCCAAGAAGTAGACGTCTTCTGATTTCCTGGCTGCAGTCAGCGTCTGCAGTAATCTTTGCGCCTAGAAATACAAAGTCTGTCACTGCCTCCACTTTTTCTCCCTCTATTTGCCAGTCATCAATCAAGCTCGTTGCCATAATCTTGGTTTTTTTGAGGTTTAACTGCAACCCAGCTTTTGCACTTTCTTCTTTCACCTTCGTCATAAGGCTCCTCAACTCCTCCTCGCTTTCAGCCATCAAAGTGGTATCATCTGCGTATCTGAGATTGTTAATGTTTCTTCCGGCGATTTTAACTCCAGCCTTGGATTCCTCAAGCCCAGCATGTCGCATGATGTGTTCTGCGTACAGGTTGAATAGGTAGGGTGAGAGTATACAACCCTGCCGTACTCCTTTCCCAATCTTAAACCAGTCCGTTGTTCCATGCTCTGTTCTTACCGTTGCTACTTAGTCGTTATACAGATTCCTCAGGAGGCAGACAAGATGACTTGGTATCCCCATACCACCAAGAACTTGCCACAATTTGTTATGATCCACACAGTCAAAGGCTTTAGAATAGTCAATAAAACAGAAATAGATGTTTTTCTGAAATTCCCTGGCTTTCTCCATTATCCAGCGGATATTGGCAATTTGGTCTCTAGTTCCTCTGCCTTTTCTAAACCCAGCTTGTACATCTGGCAATTCTCGCTCCATGAATTGCTGGAGTCTACCTTGCAAGATCTTGAGCATTACCTTACTGGCATGTGAAATATGTGCCACTGTTCGATAGTTTGAACATTCTTTAGTGCTTCCCTTTTTTGGTATGGGGATATAAGTTGATTTTTTCCAATCTGATGGCCATTCTTGTGTTTTCCAAATTTGCTGGCATATGGCATGCATCACCTTGACAGCATCATATTCCAAGATTTTAAATAGTTCAGCTGGGATACCGTCGTCTCCTGCTGCCTTGTTATTAGCAATGCTTCTTAAGGCCCATTCAACCTCACTCTTCAGGATGTCTGGCTCTAACTCACTGACCACACCGTCAAAGCTATCTCCAATATTATTATCCTTCCTATACAGATCTTCCGTATATTCTTGCCACCTTTTCTTGATCTCTTCTGCTTCTGTTAGGTCCTTACCATCTTTGTTTTTGATCATACCCATTTTTGCCTGGAATTTACCTCCGATGTTTCTAATTTTCTGGAAGAGGTCTCTTGTCCTTCCTATTCTATTGTCTTCTTCCACTTCCGCACATTGCTTGTTTAAAAATAATTCCTTATCTCTTCTGGCTAACCTCTGGAATTTTGCATTTAATTGGGCATATCTCCCCCTATCACTGTTGCCTTTTGCTTTAAGAAGGATCTGTAGAGAACATTATTTATTTATTTATTTGTTTATTTATTTTTTGAATTTTGCCACCACCCATCTCCCCCAAAAAGAGGGACTCTGGGTGGTTATAACTATTCTACTAAATATAATATATACTGTATATAATTATAATTATAATTTTAATAAACAGAAAATACAAATATACCAATCATTTACAATTAAAGGATTTTGAATGATTTAAAGGAGGATGCACTTTACTTATTGAAATTGTAGGAATAATTTATTCCCTATGGTTCATTCCCTGCTCAGATCAAACACCAGATGTCGTAATTCAGAGTGCAAAAGTTTATTAGTACACAAGGCAAGAGCATTGAGTGCAGTCAGGTTTGTTGTTGTTTATTCGTTCAGTCGCTTCCGACTCTTCGTGACTTCATGCACCAGCCCACGCCAGAGCTTCCTGTTGTACCAACAACTAATTTGTGTATGCCTAATCCTAAAATTCTCAAGTTTAACTTTCCTAATAAGGAATAGCTTGATTTCTCATTGTCTTAATTGACATGTCTTATCTCTGTTGCTAGAAACCTAAGGGTTTCTTCTCATTCCTTTCTTATCTGTCTACATGACCCTTTCTCTCCTCAATAATGGTGAAGCACTAACTTCCTTTCTAAAATAGTGTTAGTTCAGCTCTCTAATAACTACTTTCCAACAGCTTCCACAAAATTTTGGTATCCTGAGATGACTCCTATAGGAACTTCACAGAATGTCTAATGGTCCTGTACTTACTTACTTAATTTACTTAAAAGATTTGTATAGCCACTCATCCCATGGAACAGAACCCTGGCAAACTGACAAGCAAAGTCAGTGGGGAGGCTGCAAGTCCTAGGCGGCTTGCAAGCAGGCTGGCAGGCAGGCAGGCAGGTGACAGCTGCTAGGTGGGAGAGGGAGCGAGGGAGTGTGTGGGTGGCCAGAGAGGCGTGGCATGAGTTCTGTGGGGTTTGGGGTTGTTGCTGCTGGGTGGGGAGGGTGTGCGAGTGGTTGGTGAGGCATAGTGCGAGCACAGTGAGGCTCAGGGAGGGTGCATGAGTAGCCAGGGAGGGTGTGCAAGTGGCCGGGGATGCGGTGTGAGCCGCAGCGAGGCTCAGGGAGGGCATATGAAGGTGTGCGGGTGGCTGGCGAGTGCAGAGGGGCTGGGGGAGGGTGTGCAGGTGGGGGAGACTTACCCAACCAACTTGCGACCTTCCCTGCTGGCTTCCCCATTGACTTTGCTTATGGGAAGCCAGGAGGGAAGGTTGCAAATTGCAACTGTGGGACACTGCAACCATCATAAGTGCGAGCCAGTTGCCAAGCCCCCAGATAATGATCATGTGACCATGGGGGTGCTGCGCAGCTGGAACTTTGGGGACCAGTCGTAACCATCACTTGTTCAGCGCCATTGTAACTTCAGTCGCTGAGTGGTTGTTAACCGAGGACTACCTGTAATTGTAATGGCTGAATTTGGCAAGACAATAAACAGCATTTCCCAGACTAATTATGTAAACAAAATTCAGCTGCCTCCCAGTCAAGGATCCATTAATTTGAAAAGGGAAGAAGAAAAACTCTAGAGTTTAAACCAATAGAAAGGCTTCCATTTCTTTGCATTGCAGAAGGCAAAATATCAGAAGGCTTTATTCTTGTTTGCAATAAAGATTCTAATCTACTTGAGTCATGTCTGCAAGTCTTTTGCCCAGTTAAGCCAATTGTTAAATAACAGATTAAGTGTCTGGAGAGCTACATTTTACTGCAATGGTTTACAATCCCAAAGCCCAGAAGAAAACACCAAAATTTTGTTTACTTGAAAAGATGGGAAGGCTTAAGATTTAAACCCTGAAACATGATTTCTGTGTTCCTTAGGATGCAGCTCTCCATATGTATGTTTTCTATTAGCTCTGCACTAAAGCACTTTATCTAGCTATGTAGCCTCCAAAAGCTACTTCTGTAAGCAAATCCCTGTGCACAGGGATAAGGAACTGGAGAGTCAAACTTCATTCCTGAGCCTGGCATGAAATCTTTTATAGTCAGTCCATGGGGAACCACAGGAGGTGCTAAAATGTCCCATGGACATAAAAGCAGGTTTGCATGCTTGTGTGCCAAGTTGTCAGCATAGAACACGAGAGATGGGAGAGTGTTGTATGTAAAAAGGTGCCCCCAATCCCTAGCCCATGGAGCTGGCTCAGAAGTAAACAGTATCATCAACAGTATCAAAAGCCACTGAGAAATCAAGGAGCACAATATGGATGCACCACCTCCATCCTGGCTCTGCCACAGGTCATTTACAAGTGCAACCAAAGCTGTCTCAGTACTAAATCCTGGCCTGAAACCTGACTGAAATGGGTCTAACTAATCAGTTTCTTCCAGGGTACTCATCAACTGCAGACTGACCACCTTCTCAACAACCAGAAAGGAAGGTTGGAGACTGAACAGTAGTTATTGAAAACTGTTGGGTCCAGGGATGGCTTCTTGAGGAGCGGGCACACCACTGACTATTTTACAAAATACCATCCCCTCCATCAAAAAGGCCAACATCACAGTATGAACCCAAACTTGGGTCACCTCCTTGGCTGCTTTTACAACCCAGGACAGGCCCAGATCCAGTAAAAAGGTGTCTGGGTTTACAATAAAGAAAACCCTATCCACTTCCTCAGGAGTCACTGGCTAATCCAGCTCATACCACAGACCATGCCCCAGATACCTCAACCTGCCCTACCCATTCAGAGTCTGAGTCAGAGCAGATCTGAGTGACTTTATATGCCAGGTAGCCTGAATAATCCTCACAGCAGCCCAGCAGATGTTCTGAAGGGCCCTCCCTACCAACAGGAACTAGGTGTTAGGGTTCATAGTTGAATTCTGCCATTAATTGTGTAGTGTTAGTGGAACCTTCTAGACTGTGAGGAGGGGGTGAGCTGTGCCAAGTACAGTGTTGTGGTTTTTATCGGAGACTGTGGAATGAGGTGCCAAGGTTGGCCACCTGCAGGAGTCGGAGACCTGAGAACAGAGAGGGAAAGTTCTGGACATTGACATCATAGGCGCTGCAAAATTGGCGCGCAGGGGGGAGAGTTAAGTTAGGACTGTTTGGCAGGAATCCGGCATTTGGATCTTTGGGAATGTTTCAATTTACATATATCCTTAATAAAGCTTATTCTGCATTTCAATGAAGTGCATTGAGAAGTGTTTATTGGGGCATTGAAGTTGGAGTCATTACAGAAAGATCTGAATGCCCTTTTATGTCGATTTATCCTAAGGCTACGACTGATACCACAGAGAGCCTTGTCTGTGAGAATCGACCATCTACCACCTACCTGTTAACAATCTGCTTGGCAGAGACCAGCAGGATGGAGGACTCTCAGTACCACCCCAGGTAGGGGAGCCTGAGCAACCAGGGACTTCCAGAGATCTGGGCATAGTCCCAAAAGAAATCAGTTGCTTTTGAGGATAAAGTTGAGCGTAAGAAGAGATCCAAAAAGGGAGACAAAGGGAGCAGTATGGAGGCGGTCGAGATCCCCGGGTTGCGTACTCCGAAAACCCAAGCGGAGTGGTCCATGGGGATCAGAGGCAGCCTCAAGCCAGAGATGGGGAAGCAGGCTACCAAAACACGGGTAACCCAATCCCAAAGAATGGCTTCCCTGGAGGCGAAGGCATCCCGCATGGACTTCGAATTGGAGACCATCAGTCAGCAGATGGCCATGATGAACCAGACCTTACAACACATCCTGCAAGTTCTCCCACAGGAAGGGGGAAAAGTTACCCAAAGGGTGGCCACTCTGACCACAACTTCGACGGAGAGCGACACGTCGGGTGAAAGTGAGGAGGAGGAAGAAACATCTGAACCAGACACAGGTGTGAGACTACCTTCCTCTAGCGTACCGGCTAAAGGGAGAGTCCCTGCTGTCACAGCTAAAGCCCTGGCTGTCAATAAGTTAAAGATGCAGTTTGATGGCGATCCTGGAAAGTTAGCTTGCTTCATGACCCATGTGAGACGGTTCATGGAAGAATTTGAGGAGTCATTTGCCAATGAGGAGGCCAAAGTACGGTACGTGTCAAGTTTTTTGGAGGGGGAGGCAGCGCAGTGGTTGGTAGCCATGCATGATACCAATGCCAAAGAACTGTTGACATTTAAAGCGTTCATGCTGGCATTGAGAAAGAGATTTGAAGACACCTTATCTAAGATGTCGGCTAGAGTTGAATTGCAGCAACTGAGCCAAGGGAACCGCACAGTGGCAGAATATGTCATGGAATTTAAAAAAATGATCAGTCAGTTACCTGATTGGCCAGAAATGTTTCAAATCGAGTATTTCCAGATGGGGTTAAGGCTGGAAAATCTGGAAGTGGCAGCCGGGAGAGGGGATCCCAAAACGCTTGAGGAATGGATTCAACTAGCAGGAAAGGCAGAGAGCACCAGGTTGCATATCAAATCATACAAACAGCTCCAAACGCTGGGAAAAAGGGTGATGGGGGCGGTCCCACCACTGAAGAAGTCCATCGGTCAAAGAGCCTGGGAGGAGGAAAAAGACTGTTGGGTTAAAAGTGGACTATGTTTTAAATGTGGCAAGGAAGGCCATAGAATTAGCAACTGCCCTCAATCCACTTATGTGGCAAAGAAGAAACCAGAGATTAAAGCGGCTAAACCACAACCACCAAAAAGAAAGGGAGCAGCCATCGCGGTCGAGGAGCCAAGCAAAGCAGAAGTATTCGGCATCGAGAACGACTCGGCAGAGGACTTCCTATGGGAAATGGCCGACTGAACAACTTTGCCTGTGAGCTCCATGGGCAGAGCTGGCAGCGTGGTAGTTTTTTCTGGGCGCAGGCAGGTTTTTCTGTAGCCCCAAGTGTTTTTCCAGATTAAGGAAAACGATGAGAATTGACCCATTTGTCCTCCAGACGGTGAGTTGTAGCCAGGATATCATAAACAGCGTCTGCGACCGAGCGGTAAGACTACACTGGGAGGCTGGGATTTCATCTTTTTCTAAGCCACGTATGCAACTCCTTAAAGGGGAAATAAGTCGTGCCTTCCCATTTCTTAAGCACTCAATTTGTTTTTTAAGTTTTGTATCTTAAGAGAAGCTTTTTACAGTAAGAAAAAGCAGAATCTCTTGGTGAATATAGTTATTTTTGGAGATTTTTAACTATAAAAAAAGTTTTTACTGTTTGAACAATGGAAGATTTTAAAGATCTCAGAGAATTACGTTGTCAGCAAGAAGATATTTTTTAAAGGGTTGTCAAATTATTATACAGACTGTTTGGGACATTCGAGATGAGATTATAGCTAAAATGAAACAACTATATGAAAATACTATGATGAAACAAGAAGAGGTTGGAAAAGATGGTGATTTTACTGTTGTGAGGAACATTGAAATATTCCCAGCTGAAAACTCTGGATTGGTGTTTATGGGGTTAAAAAGATTGTTTAACCTTAAGACTGCACAAGGAACTGCCAAGATGGGGAAATGTTATGATTATTTCAATCAGTGTTATGGGAAAGAAGAGTAAGTTATGTGGGAGGTTTTTTTCTCTTTCGCTGGAAAGTTTGTATCTTTGGGGACTGTTGGGCTGTCGGATCTTTGTAAAAAAATGCTGTTGGTGTAATGGTGAAATATTTAAATGCCCTGGTATATTTTGAGGAGGGGTAAAAAATTAAGAATATTTAATTGGACTGATAATGATGTCAACATGATTTACGGGATCTTTGATTTCTAAAATTTAAAAGGTATTGACAAGTTCTGGTAATATTTTATATTGTTTTTAAGCATAATTAGGGTTAAGATTGTTAATTATAAAGGTAGACAATTTATAAAAATTAAGAATATTTAATTGGATTGATAATGAGACTAATATGATTTTTTTTCTTTTCTTTTCTTATGGTTTGGATTAGGATTTATAGGGTTATAGATTTGTAAAACTTAAAGGATATTGATAAGATATAATAATGTTTTACACTGTTTTTCAGTTCTAATAAGGTTAAGATTGTTTATTATAAAGGCAGACAATTTATTTGTTTTTATAATTTGATGCCTATTGTGTAGACCAGAGCTTTCCAAACTGTGTGTCGCGACACAAAAGTGTGTCGCGACACACAGTCTGGTGTGTCGCCACACAACCCGGAAGCGCTGATCATCAGTGCTTCCGGGTTTTCCCACAGCGACACACCAACTGCAGCATGCAAAACCCGAAAGCAGCAGCAGCGCTTCCGGGTTTTTGCACGCTGCCGCACTTCCGGGTTTTCCCGCGGTGACACACCAACACCGGTTGGTGTGTCGCCGCGGGAAAAACTTTGGAAAGCCCTGGTGTAGACAGAAGTATATAGAATAGTAGTAGAAAAAAAAATTAAATGGATTATTTTTTAAGAGGGAGGGAAGTTTGAAGTAGAAATTTAAATATATGTGTGTATATATGTATATTATGTAAGGGGAAGGAGCAATTGTATTAGAGATTTGTATATGTGTTAATGGAGGGATTTATAGAAATAATGTGATATTGGTTTGATATAGAGGAAGGGTTTCTATATCTATAGCTTTGACATGCTCATCGAGGCAACTCAGACGTTGAGGCCCCAAGACTAGGCTGACCATATTTCCTTCAGATGAAAACGGGACTTTGGGGATGGCAAAACGGGACAGGGTCTTATGCCACCATGCCAGCCTCCAAACCCCGCCCCCCAGTCCACGCAATTGGCTCCCACCTGCAAACCCCACCCCCGCCCCACACGATTGGCTCCCGCCTGCAAACCCCGCCTTCGAAAGGGCAGGCTCTGGGGACCCCGAAAATGCCCTCAGTCTAGTCAGGGAGGCTGCGCGCACGCGCATGTTGCCAAGGGGCGCTCAGCTGTTCTGCGGGGAGAATTTCCACCCCGGCTCCAGGGCAGCGTGTGCATGTGGGGAGGGGAGGTTTTTGCCTCCCTGCCAGAACCAAGGGCATTTTCGGGGTCCCCGGAGCCTGCCCTTTCAAAGGGGCAGCGGCAGCAGCAGCAGCAGTGCTGCCCCTTCGAAAGGGCAGGCTCCGGGGACCCCGAAAATGCCCTCAGTTTAGGCAGGGAGGCTGCGCACAAGCGGCGCTCAGCTGTTCTGCGGGGAGAATTTCCACCCTGGCTCCAGGGCAGCGTGTGCGTGCGGGGAGGAGGCTTTTGCCTCCCTGCCAGAACCGAGGGCATTTTCGGGGTCCCCGGAGCCTGCCCTTTTGAAGGGGCAGTGGCAGCAGCGGCAACCCGGAAGCACCGCCACCAGCACTTCCGTGTTTTTGTTTGGAAAGCCCTGGACTAGTGTGTGTGTGTGTGTGTGTGTGTGCGCGCGCGATTACGCTGAGCAAGTAATCTGCACGCATGCACACACACACACACGCACACGCACACGCACCCTCTTTCCACAACCTTCCCGTGCCTGCTTTCCCTGGCCTCACCACTGCTGGGCAGACAATCTCAGGATCAGGTAAGGAGGCAGGAACCTGGACTGTGGTGCTGCTTCTGCTGCTGGGATCGCACGTGGCAACTGGGCTTCCAGTTGCCGCGCTGATAGGGCCTCTTCCGGGCTGCCTCCAATGGCAAGTCCGGCTCCAGTCCTCCTTCCTGTCTTCCTGTCCTCCTTCCCACCGGGTTTAAAAAAGGGACAAAACTGAGATTTTTATCAAAACGACGGGACAGTGGAAAAATGCTAAAATAACGGGACTGTCCCGTTCAAAACGGGACATATGGTCACCCTACCCAAGACCTTACTGTGGATTATCTTACAAATCGGCTGCAAGAAATCCAGCAAGCTCGTGACCTGGAGAGGATGCAGGGTAAGCCATCTGTTGCTGTTCCTGAGGCTTCTAGACAGTGTTTTCCTGCTGGAACAGAAGCTGCGTGTGCTGTAAGGAGAGTTGCTATCGAGTTGCTATCGGTGCAACTCGACCCAACACTTCTTGAAAGACTGTCCCCAGCCACCTCGCCCGGCGGGTAGTGCCAGTGGAAAGAGGTTCGTGCGAAAGAAGGGGAAACAACCGCCTAGACAACGTACCCAAGTGTCTGCTCTGCTCACGGCTGTGAGTAAACGATCTCCAGAGACTTGGCTCTTGGACTCAGCTTGTAGCCAAATCATTGTAAACAATGAACAGTTGTTAACAAAGCGCAAGCCTAAAATCCAACAGGTTGCTCTAGCTGATGGATCCATGGCTGATGTGTCCTTTCAGGGTGAAGTATACATTCCTTGTTTGGGGATAAGTGTGCAAATTGTGTTGTGTGTTCCTACACTTGATTTTTCCCTCCTCAGCGTTCCAGCCCTGGTGAAGTCTGGATATACTGTTGTGTTCAAGGGTACTGGATGTTCTATTGAAAAAGATGGAATAGAATGTGCTAGGGGGCGATTAGTGAATCAGTTGTATGAAATGCTTCCTAAACAGGGGATTGTGTCAGGAAATTGTGTTTCCAATGTTCCCCCACATAATAAATGCATCCACTACTATCACAGAGTTCTGGGACATCCCGGGTGGGGAAGTTTGTCCCAAATGGCCAAGGTGTATCCTGAGTTAGGATCCAAAAAGTGTGATGACTTTCTTGATTGTACTGTGTGCAAACAATCTAAGATCAAGGCTGCGCCTGTTGCTAGGAAAGGTGACAGGGTGTCAACTAGGCCTTTTCAGTTGGTTCATGGAGACCTAGCTGGCCCCAATGCTCCTAGTGAAGGAGGGGCACGTTTCATGTTTCTTCTGGTGGATGACCATACTTGCTTTACGTTTTGTTATTTGCTCAAATCTAAAGCGGAGGCCTTTGCTCGCTTTAAGGAGTTTGTTGCAATGGTGGAGAGAAACTATGGTTATCAGGTAGGTCAGTTTCAATCTGGTCGTGGTGGAGAGTTCCTAAGCCATAAGTTCCAGAATTGGCTTTGTAGGAAAGGAATCTCCCATAGACTTGCCAATGTTGGTGTTCCTGCTGAGAATGGAATAGCAGAAAGGAAGATTGTTGTTGTTAATACCATTAGAAATAGCCTGCTGTTAGATGCCCAGGTGCCAGCCCGTTTTTGGGGTGAGGCTACCATGACTGCAGTGTACCTAACCAACAGGGTGTGGAATTCAGCTGTAAATGAAGTTCCATATTTCCTTTTGTTTGGCAAGCGCCCTTCGCTGAAGCATCTGCGTGTTTTTGGAACATTTGCATATGTTCACATCCCCAAGTCTCAGCGAAGGAAGAACCAGCCAAAAGCACAACGCTTAAGGTTTGTTGGTTATTCATCAAGATCTAAGGGTTACCGTTTTTCTGCAGGCTATGGTAGAGTGGTGGTCTTTAGAAGTGCTAATTTTGAGCACCCTACTGGTTGGGATAGGTTGAATGCTAGTTCAGAGGTGTTGTTGCAATCTAGTGTACAGCCAACTGTCCATGCTCCTGTGGCTGGACAACAACCAGTTCAGCTGCCTTCTGGTTCCCAGTCTCCTAGTGTGGTGAGAGGATCCCCTCAGGTGAAGGAAGAGGAAATTTCACCTGAGCAAGTTCAGGATCTGAAGGGGGAATCTGGTAGTGAAAAGATAGAGGACAGTGATGAGGAAGAGGCAGTGGTCATTCCTCGTAGGTCTGCACGTTCCACAAAGGGCGTGAAGCCTGACAGATTTGTGATTCAGCAGGTGAAAGTGTGTCAGATTACCTGTGAACCTCAGTCTTTCCAAGAGGTGTTGCTCCTGCCTGTGGAAGAGCAGGAGAAATGGAACACAGCGATTGATAAGGAGTTTGAGGCATTAGTGAGTCA
Organism: Charina bottae; assembly: GCA_023362775.1. Taxonomy (NCBI): domain Eukaryota; kingdom Metazoa; phylum Chordata; class Lepidosauria; order Squamata; family Charinaidae; genus Charina; species Charina bottae. The sequence goes on along the minus strand of JALMGJ010000028.1, from coordinate 1,440,682 downwards.
AAAGGTGTTTGAAGTCACTGACTTGCCCCCATCCCAGAAAGCTGTTGGTTCCAGATGGGTATTCAGGAAGAAGCTTCTTCCTGATAACACAGTGCAGTACAAAGCCAGGCTTGTTGCTCAGGGATTTTCACAAGAGAGGTTTTTGAACTATGATCTCACATATGCACCCACAGCTAGACCAGAGTCTTTACGTATGGTACTTTCTCTGGCTGCACAGCGTGAAATGGTAGTCCATCATTTTGATGTTGACACAGCATATCTGAATGCAGAGCTCCCTGAGACAGTGTACATGAAGCAGGCTCCTGGCTATGCTTGTGGCAATTCCCAGAAAGTGTACAGGTTACGCAAGGCGTTTTATGTATTGAAGCAGGCCGGTCGTTGTTGGCATCAGTGCTTAGATTCAGCTTTGACGGAGCTAGGGTTTAAAAAGTCAGTTGCTGATCCTTGTGTGTACATAAGAGGTTCTGGAAGTAGCTATAGAGTGCTGCTAACGTATGTGGACGATTTTTGCCTAGCAACTGGTTCTTTGCACCTTGTACAAGAGTTTGCCACACAGCTAAGACAGTACTTTCAGTTGAAAGACTTAGGCGAACTGAAATATTATTTGGGTGTTGAAGTTACTAGATCTCAGAGTGGTGAGTTTTATCTGAGTCAGAAAAGAAAAATTGTTCAATTGTTAAGTCAGCTTGAGATGTCAAATGCAAAACCTACCAGAACGCCTATGACTCTTGATTTCCTAAAGGGTGACACGTGTGAGGAACTTTGTCCTCAACCTGAGTTATATCACTCAGCTGTAGGAAGCTTGCTACACTTAACACAGTGGACACGTCCTGACTTAGCTTACTCAGTTGGTGTGCTAAGCCGTAAAATTGCCAAACCGTCTATGCGAGATTGGCAAGGGCTGAAAAGAGTTTTGCGCTATCTCAAAGGCACAGCAGATCTTTATCTTAAAGTATCCACCACTAAGTCTGAAATGCCTGTGATTTATGTTGACAGCTCCTTTGCAGAAGAAGGGGATAGAAAATCCGTGAGTGGGTTTGTCTGCCTGTTTGCCAACACAGCTGTTGCTTGGCGAGCAAGAAAACAAAATGCGGTTGCAATTTCAACCTGCGAGGCAGAGTATAGCGCCCTCAGTGAGGCAGTAAATGAGCTACATTGGTGTAAACAACTATTTCAAGATCTTACCATAAACATTAAATCACTGTTTACAATTTATGAAGACTCACAATCATGCATTGCACTTGCTTTATCTGAAAATGTGAAAGGCCGAACAAAATATGTTGATGTGAAGTTTAAAAATGTGAGACATGCAATTCAGGAAGGGTTTATCCAATTGGAATATTGTCCTTCTGAACTGAATGTAGCAGATATATTCACGAAAGCTCTACCGTATGAAAAACATGCAACCATGGTTACCAAGTTGGGACTGTAGCAAATGTGTGTGGAATAAAATCATTTGTATCTCTGTGTTCTTGCAAAATGACAGTTTACACTCCCCAAAACCGTTCTGGAAACCATTCGGAAGGGGTGTTAAGGTTATTCTATGTAGAATTGTCTAAATGTGAATTTCATAAGGAGAAGTTAGACTATTTGGGGTATAGAATATCGCACCAGGGGATTGAGATGGATCCTGCAAAAGTACGGGATGTACTAGAGTGGGAATCTCCAAGAACCAAAAAGCAATTACAATCATTTCTTGGGTTCGCCAATTTCTATCACCAGTTCATTCTCCAATTTGCCCCGATTGCTTTGCCATTAACTGATCTGTTGAAAACGAAACACCCCAAGGAGGGGGTGCTGGCAAGCAAACCCCAAACAAAGCTAAAATGGACTCCAGCATGCCAAGCTGCTTTCGAAAAGTTAAAAACTTTGTTTACAGCTGAACCAATCTTAAAACATCCCGATTCTGAGCAACCATTTGTAATTCAAACAGATGCATCTGATACCACGGTAGGGTCAGTGTTATTGCAGAGGGACACTAATGACAAATTGAGACCCTGTGCATATATTTCCCGTAAATTCACTGAAACTGAGAGACGCTGGCATGTGTGGGAGAAAGAAGCATTTGCGGTTCGTCATGCTTTGGCTACATGGCGGCATTTGCTAGAAGGATCTCCCCACTCCTTTGAGGTTTTAACTGATCATAAAAATTTGGAAGCTTTAAGATCACCACGCAAATTAAGCCCAAAACAAGTCAGGTGGGCTGAGTTTTTCAGTAGGTTCAATTTCACATTGAAATATCTTCCAGCAGAGAAAAACCTTTTAGCAGATGCCCTATCCCACTTGCCTCAACACAATAGCCAGAGGGAAGAGGTTGTCAACACAGTAATGTCTCCCCAACAATTAGGAATAAACCAGACCACAGCACCTGCTGTGCCAGAAATCCGGGAGGCTGAATCTGATAAACAATTGGGAAAAGTGGCAATCACTAGACATCAGGCTAAAATTCAGGACGAAATGCCTGAAGCATCCTTAGCTAAAGAAATCAGGTTGGAATTAGAAAAGGATGACTGGTGGAAAACCAATAAACAAACCTTGAACGAAAATAATGGGTTGTGGTGGAGTGGAGACAGACTGTATGTACTGTATGCTTTAAGAAAACACATTTTGCAATGGTGTCATGATGATAAGGTAGCGGGGCATTTTGGTTTTGTAAAAACTTTGCATTTAGTCAGGACACAATTTTGGTGGCCCACCTTAAGGAAAGATGTCAAAGAATACGTATTATCTTGCCCTGTATGTGCCACCATGAAAAGGACTCCTGGCAAACCTGTGGGATTGTTGCAGGGGGTGGCATCAAGCCCCTGGAAGCAAATTGCTATGGATTTAATTGTGGATTTACCAGAAAGCAAAGACTGTGATTTGGGTAGTTACTGACTTATTTTCTAAGCAAGCACATTTCATTCCATGTAAAAGTGTTCCATCTGCTGATCAATTAGCCAAGCTGTTCATTCAACACATCTATCGACCCCACAGTGCCCCCATGCGGATAATCAGTGACCGTGGAAGTCAATTTACCGCCAAATTTTGGAAATCTTTTTTTAAATTAATTGGTACTGAACAAGGGTTAAGCTCGGCATTCCATCCTTGCACAGATGGTTCAACTGAATGTCTGAATGCTGTATTGGAGCAATATTTAAGGCAGTGCTTTCCAAAGTGCCGCCGTTGGTGACACGGGCGCGCATGGGAGCGTGCGTGTGCACGGTGGCAGCGCAGGGGGGCACGCGGTGGCGGCAGCATGCATGGCGGCGGTGGCGGCGGTGACCTCGCTAAAACACGGAAGCGCTGATGGCACGCCACTGCCACCGCTGCGCCACTTCACGACACACTAAACTATGTGTTGCGACACACTAAAGTGTTGTGACACACAGTTTGGAAAGCTGATTTAAGGTGTTATATTAGTTATCAACAAAGAGATTGGGTTGATTTGTTACTGTTTGCTGAAGTAGCGTACAATAATGCCGTTCATCAGAGCACGGGTTTTTCTCCCTTTAAAATGGTCAACGGCCAGGACTTTGTGCCTATACCCGAATTGCCCAATCCCTCCTTGAATACTCAACCCAATCCTATATTGGCAGATGAATGGATTGCACAGATAAGAGCAGATTACCAGTAATGCAACAGACACTACAATAGGCAAAGGACAATTATAAAAAGTTCGCAGACTGGAAAAGATCTCCAGAATGGCCATTGGTTGTGGGTGAAAAAGTTTATTTGTCTACCAAGCATTTGCATTCTAATCAATCCTCCAGAAAATTGGGGGCCAAATTTGTTGGTCCGTTCCCAATTGTGAAAGTGATAAATCCGGTTACCGCTCAATTAGACCTGCCCAAGAATCTCTGGAAAATACATCCTGTTTTTCACATTAGTTTGTTAAAACCAGTGACAGTGTCTAAAAGGTGGCATCCAGATCCGTTACTACCTCTGCCCGTGATGGTGGGGAAAGAACAACATTTCGAAGTTAAGGCTATTTTAGACTCTCACCTTCACAGGGGCAAGTTGCAATATCTGATTCAATGGAAACATTTGCCTATGGGTTTTAGTGAATGGGTAGATAAGTGTCACGTTGCTGTTCCCAGGCTTCTGGTTAAGTTCCATTCCCAGTTTCCTGATAAGCCTGGGTGAAATGTTATTGTTAACGTTTCTGTTTTCTTTTTCTCATTACAGATTTTTCCCCAAACCCCAATGTACTCATGTATTTACTTCTTGGTATATTGGAAATGCATATTTTATATTGTTGCCATTTGATTTCTCTTTTGTATCTTTCTTTTCCTATATTCCTTTTTTTTTTCTGAGGGGTCAGCATGTCAGGGTTCATAGTTGAATCCTGCCATTAATTGTGTAGTGTTAGTGGAACCTTCTGGACTGTGAGGAGGGGGTGAGCTGTGCCAAGTACAGTGTTGTGGTTTTTATCGGAGACTGTGGAATGAGGTACCAAGGTCGGCCACCTGCAGGAGTCGGAGGTCTGAGAATGGAGAGGGAAAGTTCTGGACATTGACATCATAGGCGCTGTGGAATTGGCGCGCAGGGGGGAGAGTTAAGTTAGGACTGTTTGTCGGGAATCCGGCATTCGGATCTTTGGGAGTGTTTCAATTTACATTTATCCTTAATAAAGTTTATTCTGCATTTCAATGAAGTGCATTGAGAAGTGTTTATTGGGGCATTGAAGTTGGAGTCATTACACTAGGCCACCCTGAACAAGGTCACTGCACAGCTAACACCAAATGCAGTAAGAGCAGAGAAATACTGGGTTTTTGCCAGCCTTATCACCACGCGGTAATCCCTAATACAGGTCGTCCTTGATTAACTACCACAATTGGGACTGGAATCTCGGTCATTGAGTCACCCACTCCTGCACCCCCCTGTAACAGGGCAAGACCATTAGCAATGAAAGGTGACCAGATCCCTTCTTGGTAAGGACAGGTAAGGGAGTCTTACAGGGTCACTATGAAGACTTTGCGCCATCTGTTGGACAAAATCATCTGGATCTGCTCAGAGTTGGACACTAGCTAAGCAGGTCCTATGGAAGTGACTGAAGCAAAGTCTTGCCTGGTTATCTGGGATGAGTTTTACATGGTTAGCCCTGAGGCTGATAGGCTCCTTGCAGCTCTGCCACCTATGTATTAGATCCATGTCCCTCCTGGTTGGTCAATGTCAGTGGGGAGGTGGCATGTAGTTCAGTCCAAGAGGTGATGTTTCAATCAGCTAGTCTTCCCTTCATCTCCATGCTTACTCTGCCTCTTTTAATTATTTTGACTTTGTCAACCTAGCAATTCGAAAGCATGCAAATGCAAGTAGATTAATAGGTACCACTTCGGTGGGTAGGTAACAGCGTTCCACGTGTGTCATGCCGGCCACATGACCGTGGAAGCGTCTTCGGACAACGCTGGCTCTTCGGCTAACAAACGGAGATGAGCACCGGCCCCTAGAGTCGGACACGACTGCACAAATGTGCGGGGGGAACCTTTACCTTTTTTACTACTCTGATACTTTCTCTTTATCAGATATATTTTCTAATTCAGTTTTCCACAGTCTACCTAGTCAAAGAATCTCATCACATGCATAGTTTTGCACAAGTACTCCTAGCCAAGCATTCATGGTTTTCACCCTTACACAAGATGAACTGTATACATTTTTCTTGCTGTTCCCCTCCCCCACATGATAGGGAACTACAGAAATAATTGATACAATATTAGCTATTCAGTTGCCATAATTATCATAAAAACAATACAAAAGTCCTAATGTGGTGGGGAAGCTTGCCATTTCTCAGCCCAACCATCCTCGGAGGGTTGTTTAGAACAGAATTGGAGAAGAGCATGAGAGGTGCTGCTTTCAGCTTCTGAGCTTTTTGCCAGCCTCGTTGTTTAAAGTTAGAGAAAGCAGGAAATAATTCTGATTCTGTTAGTAACTAAATACAGGTGTCCCAAAGATTTACTGCATGAATGAGAACTTTGTACAGGTAGTTCTCATTTAACGTCCACTTGTTCAATGATGTTCGAAGTTACGATGGCACTGAATGAGGGGTACTTACAACCGGTTCTCGTAGTTGCGACCGTCGCAGTGTCCCCAAGGTCATGTGATTGTGATTCAGGCACTCAGCAATTGGCTCACAATTACTTCACAGTGTCCCAATGGTCACGATTGCCATTTGCAATCTTCATTGCCAGGTTCCAACAAGCAAAGTCAATGGGAAAGCCGGCAGGAGGTTGCAAATGGTGATCATGTGACCACGGGACCCTGTGACCACATGGGATTCGCCTAACGGTGGCAACTGAGACTGCTGGGACTGCCATCGTAAGCACAGTCACATGACATTGCGCCTTACCACCATGTCACTTAGCGACAGAGTTCCTGGTCCCAATTACCATCGCAAGGACTACAAGACTGAAGGTGAGATTGCTGGTTGTTTTTTCTTTTTTAAGAAGTAAGATAAATTTTTTGGATTATTGAAGTTATATTTCCTTCTTTTGGCAAATCTGTGTTGGTGGAGCTGGAATCTGTCTTTGTTTTTCTGTACCAGTGGGAAAGTTGCTTTTTGTTATTTTTTCCTGCTGTATTGATTGGTTTAGCTGTGTAAACAGTAGTAATTGGAGAACTTTCTCTCACTTTGTTGAAATAACTTTCAATTCTGTGTTATATTCTGGGACACTAGAGGGAGCCATAGATCACCGCAGAGAGAAGAATATGAAGGTTTGGCTTGGAAATAGGGAATTCCTTGAAGCTATTTTCAAGGAGTTTATTTTTAAAGTTACTGTATCCAATATATGAAAAACAAGTCTGAAGATTTGGAGAAGAGATTGGATCAAAAGTTGGAAAAAATTGATGGTGATGTCACTTAAATGACAATGTGGAACTTTTAAAGAATAAGATGGAAACCAGAGTTTTGGAGCCAGAAAGAAAATTGGATAAGACAGTAATGTTTGAGGAAAAGGAATTTGGTATAAAATTGTGGAGGGTCTGAGAAGAGAAATTGGGGCTCTTAAGATGGGAAGAAGAAAAGATGAAGGAAGGGATTGATAAAGTTTTCTGTATAAATTTAAGATATGTAATAATGAGTAAGAGATGAGATGTTTTGGTTTATCGTGAAGTGGGATAAATTCTAAATATTCTTGCTTGGATGGATTTTTGGTGATTAAGATGAATGCTTTGCCCAGGATGTCATTCTCACTTTAGGTCATACTGATATTAATAATGGAAGTATCCTTTAAGTATTATTAACAAGATATTTTTATGTTTGATATACAGGTGAAGATATTTTTTCTTATTTATAGTGGATTTATAAGAATGTTAAGAAATACTGGGATTAGACATGTAGTTTAATGTTGAGAATTTTTAATCAGACAAGAAACTAAGATGTTTTGGATTTTTTTTCTTTTTGAGGTGGGATAAATTCTTATTATAGTTGGTATGGATTTTGGTGATTAAGATGAATGCCCAGGATGTTCTTTTTATTCTAGCCAATACTAATACAGTATTAATAAGAAGTACTATTTAGGTAGTATTAAAATATATATTTTTGGGATTTATAAAGTGAAGGCATTTTTTGTCTTTTAAGAATGTTAAGAATTCCTGGGAAAAGAAATGTATTGTAACTCTGAAGTTTTTTAAAGCTGAATGCATAATAGAATTTATCCCCTGTAAGTTGGATGAATATTTAGTTTGAAATAAGAGTTTGGATTTTTTTTTATAGTAAGATTTTTTTTAATGTATAGTGGTAGAAGGTATTATAAATCCCTGCGGGGGAACAATGGACGATAAATGTAATGGGTTTGGCAGAGATGGTGAAACTGACTATATGGATGAGAGATAATATTTAGTTTAAATTTGTTTCTGACAGAGAATCATTTTTGGGATTTTTGTTTGTAACTGAAAAAAATGAAGTTTTATTTTTGGATTTTGATTATTAGGTTGAAATGGATTATAGAAATATTGTTTATTATAGTTAAAATTGGAGTAAGAGATTGATGTATTCTTTATATATATCTTAGTTGTAAAGGGTCGGAAGACATTCTTTTTGTATCTTTTTCTATTTATTTCTGCACTTTTTAGTTTGTCTCTTTTTTCTTTACTTTTCTTTCAATCTTTTTCTATCTTTTCATGTTTTATCTTTACTTTGAAAATGTAATAAAGCTATAAAAATGCAATAAATATTAAAATGTATTATTAAATAATAAATTAAATATCTTTAATTAGCAATTATTAACATTAAATTAAAATGGCATTACTGATGGTTAATAAAAGCAGAAATTTGTTACTTACTGTAAAACAGTACAAGACTGTATTGTCGTGGGTTCTTGCAGCAAGCAAAAATGAAGCAGATACTTTGATCTTCCCTGGCTAAACTGTATATTGTTGTATACCTCAGCCACTATGTTGTTCTGTGCACATACCCCAGCACTGCTATGTACTCCTCTGGCTTCTGGTGTGGTTACCATACACGCCCCAACACCCAGCATTGTCATGTACCCCTTGGCACCAGTGCTGTCACGGCTGCATATGAGACTCAGTCTTGCAAAAAAGCTGTCCCGATCAGCAAACATGAACAAACAGCAGGGGAAGAGACAAGTCAATGAATAAAGGCACAAGGCAGAAAGGCAGCATCGCAGGATGGTGGTGGAAAGCAGGGGCCTTCAGAGGCAACAGATGGGCAGGGAAGCTGAGACAGCAGTGCCTGATGGGTGAGTTAATGTAGGCTGCACAAAAGAATTCAGCAGGCCGCATGGAACCCTTGGGCCACATGTTTGAGACCCCTGCTGTAAGGTATCTTAAAATTGCAACCTTAAACTGATGTATATGTAAAACATCAAAATTTAAGTTAATTCAAGCTGACAAATTATGAATTGGAAACACCAGAACACAAGTACATTTTTATTAATATTAACAATGTTGTTAATGAATGTGTTATTCTGGTTTCTACATAATGTTTAAAAATCATACAGTATCAAATTTCAAATACTTAATTTAAAAAAAAGTTCTCAAGAGTACTGTTTTTCATTCCAAATGAAGCATCAAAAACTTTCTTTTCATCAGGCCATATTGGCAATGAAAAACTGATAGAATGGAAAATATGAAAACTACCCTATTTTTGAAACTTGTATTACAAATGAAATAAATTTATCCTAGAGAACTTTCTATATAGCCACAGTTGTACACCTAGTATGTGTAACAATCAAAGCATGATAAACAGCTGGTTAGCCATTTTTATAAAGTTTTCTTAAATACATAATTTGTAACTCCTTCAGGTCTTTTGTACATATTCCTAAAATATTGTTTGTGATGGTACAATTACCATGATGTATTTTATCCAAGTAAATTGTATAAACATTGCTAAACAGTCATTCTTATTTGGGGGTTGGGGAGGAGAGAGAGTTGAAATGCATACTGTTTGGCGGGATTCTATGAAATGTTACACAGTTAATATGTGCAGTATATGCGAGATTAATTATTGGCATTTGTAGGTTCTGGAGACTGAAGAAATTCATAGGGGTCATGGACCATGTCCTGCTGTTCTCCTATACTTAGGTGAGACGGGCTTCCTGTATAAAATATGGAAGGAAAAAACAATTTTAAATCAATATTAATTATAAGACATTTTGAAAGCTTCACTTCTCAAACATCTATCACTTTTTTTAATCAATGTAATCCAATTTGTATTAATTGGTCAGAAAAAATGTTGCCAAATTTAACAATGCAGTGAAGGCTGCAGTTAGCTGGGCAATAGCAGTATTCATGTTACATTTCAGTTTTCATATATTTCAGATTCCAAAATAGTTATTTTTGTTGGCCTCATTGTTGAAAATTAGAGAAAGCTCTGAGGGGCTACAAAAAAAAAGTATTAGAGACTGCAAGTCACATAAAGAATGTCTTAAGGACTGCTGTGAGGAATATAGTCACTATATTCTGTGAGGACATAGTCACTCCAATTGGTTTAGAGTTGAACACTGACTAGGCAGGTCCTGTGGAATTGACTGGGGAGGGAGGGGTCTTGCCCTCTTATCTGGGAAGAGTTTGAGCATGTGAATCTTGAGGAAGTGGACAGGGTCCTCAGTAACGTTAGTGCTGCCACCTGTATCTTCTTGGCCAAGGCCTCCCAGGAGGTAACTAATGGCTGGATTCAAAACTCATCCTTGAGTTAGAGGGTTATCCCATCTGCCTTAAAAGAAGCTGTGTTATGTCTCCTCCTCAAGAAGCTATCACTGTTGCATCATGTTCTTTGGGGAGAAAGTGATGGAGGAGGGTATGGCAACTTCAGAGGGCTCTGGAGGAAATGGTTTATTGGGATCCTTTTCAGGCAGATTTGGGTACAGCACTGAGACTGTGCTTATGCATAGCGAGACTGGGATGGGGTGTTGTGGCCCGCTGGTTCTGCCTGACTTCTCAGTGGCATTCAATATAATCAATCATAGTATCCTTTTGGATGATCTCTGAGGGTTGGAAGTAGCAGGCATTGTATTGCTGTGTTTCTCTAGGGCTGATTCCACTTGGTACAGTAGGTGAAGAGAGATCTAATTCAAGACCCTTACTATACCAGATCCCACATGGCTTAATGTTCTCCCCACTCCTATTCAACATCTACATGAGGCCACTGGACGAGTCATCCATTGGCATGGGGTCAGGTATCATCAGTAAGCAGATAATCAAATTGAATTATCCACTCAGTCATATCTGACCCTTGGCGATTCCATAAGCCAGCTCTCTCTATGATTACCAATCTTGTACAGCTTCTTTCAGTTGCTTTAAATTTTGGCCTGTGTCTGCTTTGATTACATCCAACCAGCGCGTTCTTTGGCGTCCTCGTCTTTTGCCACTGACGGTTCCAAGCATCTTTCTCCAACGATGTTGATCTCATGACATGACCGAAGTAACTAAGTCTAAGTTTTGTTATTTTTCCTTCTAGTGACATGTCCGGCTTTATGCATTTCAACACTTCTTTATTCGTTATCTTTGCAGTCCAAGGGATTCACAAGAGCCTTCTCCAACAACATAGTTCAAAAGAATCAATTTTCCTTCTATCCAACTTTTTCATCGTCCAACTTTCACAGCCATAAGTAGTTATGGGGAACACGATAGTGCGGACTAGTCTACACTTAGTTGTCAAGCTGACATCCTTGCTTTTCCAAATTTGATTCATATTCATCATTGCTGTACGACCCAGCATGATTCGGCATTTAATTTCTTGGCTACATTCGTCATTTTGATTGACCACTGATCCTAAAAAGGTTAATTCTTCCACACAGATAATACCCAGCTTTATAACTGAACCCTGGCCCAGACAAGTAATGCTGCAGAAGTCCTATCCCAGTGCCTAGAGCCTGTAAGGGTCTGGATGGGAACAGGCTGAAGCTCAATCTGAGCAAGACTGAATGACTTTGATTTCAAAGATCTTTAAGTCACAGAAACTTACCATCTTTAGTTCTTGGCAAGATCACATTTCTCCAGGTAGAACTGATACACAGTTTGGGGATCTTCCTGGACTCTTGGCTCCTGCTCAATAAGCAGGTGGCAGCCATGGCCAGGAAGGCCTTTGCACAAATCTATCTCGTGTGCCAATTGCATCCTTTTCTGGGAGGCTGTTCTTACAGTCACTTATGCTGTGGTCACCTTCCATTTGGATTACTGCAATGTGCTCTACATGGGGCCACTCTTGACAACTATGTGGAATCTATAACTGGTCCAGAATGCAGCCACATGAATGTTTATGGGTATTTCTTGTTTTGCCCAAGTAACACCTCTGTTCTACGAGCTGCACTGGTTACCAGTGGTATTCCGGTTACAATTCAAGGTTGTCGCCTATAGAGCTCCACATTGCTTAGGATCCAATTACCTATAGGACCATCTTTCTTTTGTTATCTTTGCCTAACCAGAGTTGGTGAACTCCACATCAGGCTGTAAAGCACTGCCATCCTGTGGGACTTAGGAAGTGTACCTTCTCCACATCTGTGCCTGCCCTGTGGAACAGAGCCTCCCTGAGGTTTGTCTGGCTCAGACCCTGCAGGGCTTTCGTAAAGCTATGAAAACTTATTTGTTCCAGCAGGCCTTGCAGTAGGATGCAATGACCTACTCTCTGATAATTTAATCCTGGTTGCTAGAATTGTTTAGTGTTGGTTATCCTCCGTAACGTATGGCTGTGTATTACTATTGTTTTCTGTTTTATAATTCTATGGTTGTTTTAATCTTAACATGTAATCCACCTGCAGTTACTTTTGTAATTGAGACTGACAGACATTTGCATCTAGGATTATTGGCTTTAAACAGGGTTAGATATTAAGTGAATAGTTTTTGGCATAATAAACCACAGTCCTAGTTTATTAAACTATTGCAATCTAGACTATGTATCTGTTTACTTGAGGGAGAAGCAAAATAGCTGCATGTAACGGCGGAGAACTAATTCACAACACAGTTCTATCATGACAAGATTCCTGACCGTTCATCCACACATCGGTCTAATTTTGGCTAAAAAAGGACCATTTTTAAGGACATGCCTACATACCACAGCTTTCCTCTCATCCCCAGCATATAACTGAGGCCAGCTAACTTCGTTTTTTTCTGATCTGGTATTTTCCATTTTCTCCTGACATAAGCTTTCAGTAGCAACTGTGATGATGAAATGGCAGTGGCTGAGATCTAGCCAGCTTCTACTGACAGCTTTTACCTGCTGTATGTCCCTTCTTCTCCGCTTACTTGAACTTTCTTCATGGCCATTTTGGTTTGTTGCTGATGGTCTGATATGACATGATTGCCATAGAAAGTGGCAGACCAGGACTTCTCTAGTCAGACACATAACAACAAATGCCCCAATAGGCCCATTACTTCAGCACTCTTTGGTGACTTGCCTTCAGACCCATGTACACACCCTATCTCAGTGCCTGGGGCTGTAGGGGCCTGGATGGGGAACAACAGGCTTCAACTGAACCCTGGTAAGACGGAGTGGCTGTGGATTGATGGCCTCTCGGTTTCCAGGAAGTTGTCATCTTTAACTCTGGATGGGGTGGCACTGCCCCGTTCAGATTCAGTGCAAAACTTGGGGGTCCTCCTGGACTCAAGACTCCTGCTCAAAGAGCAGGTGGCAGTCGTGGCCAGGAGGGCCTTTGCACAGCTATCTCTGTTTTGGAACTATGTCAGGGCTATCTCAATTAATTTGGTAAAACAATATTAAATGTATATTTTAAAATAAAATATCTTATAGTGCTGAAATTAATTTGGTCAAATTTCTCAATCTGTATTTACTTATTTACAACTCAGTATCTATATTCTGCCTTTTGAAAGATTTCTAATTTACATTTATGATCAAAATCAATCTGTGAGATAGGCAAGGTGGTGGGGGTGGGGAGGAGAAGACTAGTCTACTGGATGCTAGATATTATAAAAACAAAAAAACCAGTATTTATTCATACAACATGAATATACTCAATACCTTCATAATCTGACAAACAACTTTTAATGGAAATAAAAAGGTTTTGGTAATCATACTGTTAAACAGATTTACCTAGATGATGTTGATCCCTTTCAGAAGCATTAGAGAGGGAACTGAGGTTAGAGGAAGGCCTGGATCCTATTCTGTCGGTCTGTACCTCATGAAGGTCCTGTAATAATTTAGTTGTTTCATCCAAGTGTAAATGATTGTCATCATGATCAAGCTCTTTCTTTACTTTACCTGTCAACAACATTAGATTATTGAATACAAAAAATGGTATTGGGATGAATGGTTTAAGAAGTTAACAATCAAAGAGTTACTCCATTCTTCCATCAAACTTGTCTTATAGTAAAGGTACTGTAGATAAAACCAATATATGCTGAATAAATTGTAAGAATGGGGTATCCAAAAGGCTAATGGGGACTAGGTTGTACACAATACTTCCCTGGGTGCTCAACCAGTTTCCTATCCTTCCTGAATTTTTAAAAATTAAATTATTATTTTAAACAGAAAAAATGTAAAGGGAAACACCATCTTTATTTCTAAGAATGCTCTGGCCCTACATAGGCAGTCTTAAAAATAAAAGTGGCAGATTAACTCCAATCCAGTGCTTTGTTTTGACACATGCTCAGTCACAAGGGAAAAAGAAAAAGGTACTCTGTGGAATGTTAAGCCATCAAACTCAGCCTATTTCTAAATTTAGGAATTGAGATAAATGGTTGTCAGCCTCTGCTTGAATCCAACAAAGAGCCAACTATAATTATTTTGAATTCTATTTCTGTCTTCTGCAGTGCTTCCTATCTAACATGATTTTGTGTCAGCTGCAGATCTGGTAAGTATTCTTTCTGCCTCTTCCATAATTTTCATTATTAAAAATGTTGAATAGTACTGGATCTAAGATCAAGCCCTATGGCACCCCACTCTATACTTTCCTTGATTCTTTATTTATACGCAATTTGAGTGCAATTTTCCAGATAGTTATGATCCACCTAATTATCACAGCACAAATCTACTCATTTAACTAAACTGCTGGCGAGACTGTCAGAATGTATTTATCAAATGTCTAAATGAGATCAAGATATATTAGGTCCCAAACTCTATTAAGGAAATTAGCCAGTAAAAAATGAAATGAAATTGCTTTAGCAAGACTTGTATTTATAAATGCATGCTGACTTCTAGTAATCACTGCAACATATCAATCACTCCATGATGTCTCTAAGACAGCCTTCCTCAACCTTTTGACCTTGGAGGAACCCTTGAAATATTTTTCAGGACCCGGGGAACCCCTGCACATTCAGGCTCAAATATAGGCCAGAAGTTACAAAATTATTATATTTGTTTCATGTGTAGGCCCGTATATATGCATTAACAGTGTTCTTAAACTGAAAATAAAGAATAAAACTTACCTCTTTAATGTGAAGTTGCCCGAATTTGAAATAATTTTTTAAATAATGTGATCTCTCGCAGAACCCTAGGGTTCCACAGAACCCTGGCTGAGAAACCCTGCTCTAATATATCAGTTCCCAAGCTCTTCCCTATATGAACCAGCATATCACCATCAGAATCTTTTGAGGACTACATAAAACCAGGAATAAGCAACTTGGTGCCTGGGATCACCATGATATATGTGACCTCCTTAGATGGTCTAAGTAGAACCCGAAATTGAATAAAATTTATTTTTTAAAAAAGTTAAAATGTTTCAAACCTCATAATTTCACACAAGGTTTTGATGCTTCCAGATGAAATCCTGTAAGATACTAGGTTGTGTGACTGCTGCAAATGCAAGATTCTCCCTAATATGTCTTCCTATCTTATGACTTGATTTACTCATTCTTTTCTGAGCAGGGTAGCTGTTACAAGCTGAGCATTCGTCCCAGAAGTTTAGATGGAATAAACTGAATAAGCATCTATTAGCACTTAGAGATGGAAAGTACGCCATAGGCTGTTTGAATTAGCAACTTAAGAGGAATAGACAAGGACTGTGTTAGATAACTGACAACCAGCCTAGAGCCATAGGCATCTGTAGAAGCTTGCTGCTTTTCTTAGAATGCTCCAGACCTTTCATATGTACATACAAAGTTATGACGCATATACAAAAGGGGCAGAGCTTGTGTTGTAACACTACAACACTGGTTTTGTAATTCTGCCCCCCCCCCGCAGGTGCTGCTGTCCAGAGACCATGATTTTTATAGCAATGGACAAAGTGTACATTGTGTGTGTGTGTGTGTGTGTGTGTGTGTGTTGACATAACTTTTATGTCAAAAGCCCAGAAATTCCCAAGCAGTTCAGTGGACTAATGGAACAGAAAATATATACACTGCTGGATTATACCTTCAATGCTGAACTCCTGCATAAGAATACCTACCTAATGAACTCAACATGGACATATCAAGTGACATATCTGAATATGTTTTCATAGATAAAAAGTCCAAAACAGAACTACTATTATCTCCAATGGCTTCTCCAATCTGGAAAATAAAGAGGAAAATTATACCTATGTAATGGACTAATTAGCTATAATGATCAATTACTCTGCTTAAAGCTGCTATGAATTCACATTTTAGTAAAATATAAGTAAACTTACAATAACACAAATGTTTCATGACTCCTCCATATGCACAAAGGTACATATTATGCAAATGTGCGATTATTCTTTGTTTGCATGTCTAGGCTCAAAGATTCAGTGAAGTTCTATTTACAACAACTTTCTTGTTCAGGAACAGACTTTACGTTCGCAGAATCATTTTGTAACGTAAGTTTGTTCATCCGAACTCCTAAGAAAAAGCTGTATGGATCAACCTACTTTCATAAGTAGAACCTAAATTACGCCAATTCATACTTTCTGACATACTTTTTTGCCTCTTAGTTCATTCATAATTAAACCTAAATGTTCACTTCTAGCATATAGTCATGATATGACATGATACTGATTAGTTTGGGCATATTTTGAGCAGTATGCCAAAAGTGCAAACTAAGCCCAGTTTTACCTCAAGCCTGTTTGAGCTATTATGTGCAAGTTAATATCTCTAATTCAGGGACTACCTTATGAGTCAACATACTATTGTACCATTCCACAAACTATTTAGTATATGCAGTTTACTGACAGACACTCAAGGTATAGACACTCATCTATTAGGTAATTTAAAGTCATTTCTGAAATATTGGAATATTATATCTGAATAGTGGTTACTACTACTATTTAACATTCTATTTAACATCTACATGAAACCACTGGGTAAGGTTTGGGGTGAGGCGTCATCAATAGGCTGGTTACCCAGCTGTCCTGACTCAGCAGGAGATGCTGTGGAGACCCTTGCCTGATGTGTGGATGCTGTGAAGGACTGGGTGGGAAGAAATAGGTTCAAATTAAATTCCAGCAAAAAAGATTGACTACTTAACCAAAAACCATTTGGATCCAGCTTGGCTTAAAATAGGGTTGTACAACCCTGGAAAGATCAGTCACATGATCTGGAAATTCTAGACTCAGCAGTAGAGCAGTAGGTGATCAGGATAGCTTTTGACTGGGTTAGGCTAGTATACTAGATAAGGCTGATCCTGGAATGAGATGCTCTGGCAACAGTCACTCATACCTTCATCACCTTGTGGCTGGATTACTATAATGTGCTCTACATGGGGTTGCCTTAGAAGACTATTCCAAAATTACAAGTGGTCCAAAATAAAGCTGCTGGTTGTTCACTGACCAGGATCATTTCAGTAGAATAACACCTATACTGCAGAAGCTGCATTAGTTTCCAGGTAAATTTCAAAGTACTTGTCATTACCTACAAAGCTCTTTATGGCTTCGGCCCACAGTATCTGCAGAACCCTCTTCTCTGACCATAGTCTGCCTGTCCTGTGTACTGTACTTGGGAGAGTATTTTTTGGTATCCCTGCCTCCAGGTTGCAAGGTTGCAGAAACAGATCTTTTCTGTGGCTTCTCTAATCTTATCGAATACCCTCCCCCATGATGTTAGGATAACACTCTCCTTATCCTCCCTTAGGAAAGAGGGGTTATGACACCTGGAGCTGATTTGGCTGCAGAGTGTGTGGAGCAGCTGGATGCAGAAGAGGAGGGGTCAAATCCAGGACCTCCTCCTAGCCCTAAGGCACACAGGGCTGAGTGAAGGGCAGGTCTGCACGGCTCTTGCAAGGCAAGGGCATTCCCATTGGTGACTGTTTGCACCTGATGGGGCTCTATTTTAGCAAGCAATCTTTTGTTGGGAACAACTGCTCCATCTAATGGAATCTCTGTCCATTGTGCCCTGAACTCTTGCCTCTGATAACTCTGCTCTTGAACCTGGACCATCTGCTGACCTACGACGACTCCACAACCTCTGGACTGTGCCCTGACCACACTTCTGCCTCCTACTTGGAACTTTGCTTTGTAAGTTTCCAAGGGTTTTGGGACTGTTTGAAATTGTGTGTGCATCTGCATACATGCTCTGCCTGCTGCTGCTGTAATTACTTTCCCAAGTACAGCTTTCCCTCTGTGTGTGTGTGTGTGTGTGTGTGTGTGTGTGTGTGTGTGTGAGAGAGAGAGAGAGAGAGAGAGAGAGAGAGAGAGAGAGAGAGAGAGAGAATGTGTGAGGCCTGGGACAGGACAGTAATCTAAAAAAAAAAGGAAAAATCAAGGAGGAGGAAAATGGTAAGAACTAACAATTTGAAATAACAAGCTGAGATAGAATTAAACTTGAAAAGAAATCTTACCATACTTTGCTTGGAGTCATCTGGGCAAGTATTAGTTAATTTATGTTCTTCTTTTATGAGGACTGATGTAACCTAAAAACATATGTTTAAATTAAAAGTAATTTATACCTCATAATCACTTTCCCTATGGAACCTTCATTTTTGCATCATATTTCCAGAACCATTTACAGTAAAGAAACAGTATTTTCTACAAGAAGGGGAGGTTTATATATTCAAAGCAACTTACTTTAAGATCATCTGGTGGTTTCATTGGAATGTTTCTTCTCTGAAAATTATAATATTAAAAATAAATTAAAAATAATCTTTTTGCTGGTTTTCCTAATACAGGTAGTCCTCGCTTAACAACCCTGATTGGGACTGGATTTTCCTTCGCTAAGCAAAACGGTCATTAGGCAATACATCACATGATCTCTCCACATAGTGACAGCAGTCCCGGCAGTCCCAGTTGCAGTAGTTAGGCGAGGACCTCGTGCTTTTCTTGCCCTGTGCGAACTGCCGGCTCCGTCCCACTGCCTGGGATGCACGTGGTGAGTGTGGCAGGGCAGCGGAGCCTCATCTGCCGAAGGGAGCCTGCCAGGCCCAGCCGGGGAGGAGGCAGAGGGATGGAGCTGGTGAAGGAGGCAGGGCAGTGGTGTGGGCGGCAGCTCCCTGGGCGAAGGTGGCGGCTATTGGTGCTATGCAAGGCCGACAACTATTGTGCAAGGCCGACAGCTGCCACCTTCGCTTGGGGAGCCATTGCCCGTACCACCACCCTGCCTCCTCTGCTGGCTCTATCCCGGTGCCTCCTCCCCTGCTGGGCTCAGTAAGCTCCCTTTGGCAGATGAGGCTCTGCTGCCCTGCCACACTCACCGCGCGCATCCAAGGGCCGCACCTTCACCTAGCTCCTGGATCCTGGGATGGCAGCGGGAAGACGGTGAAGGTTAGCTGGGGGCGGGGGCAGTGGTAGGCGGTGAAGTGCAAGGCAGCCAAAAGGGCAGAGATGGGGGGGAGATAGGTGGGTGGGGGGAGTTGAAGCACACACTACGGTCGTAAATGCAGACTGGTTGCCAAGCACCTGAATTTTGATCATGTGACTGTGGGGGCGCTGCAATGGCCGTAACTTCGAGGATCAGTTGTAACTACCATGCGTTCAGCGCCCAACTTTGAATGGTCGCTGAATGAATGGTCGTTAAGCGAGGACTACCTATATTTTACAATAATTTCCATTCAGTAAGAAGATTAATCAAATTTCTTAGAAGCAGCATTTCAATTATACTGAAATTAAAAATGTCCTAATTAAAGTTAACTTCAAGTTATAGAATTGCTTGATAATAGTTTTAGCTTATTTATTTATTTAAGGGATTTATATGGCTGCCCAACTCACTCACAGTGAGTCGGGGCGGCTTACAAAAATAAAACCCCAAATACAAAACCCACTATACCCCCACCCCCCTGGCAGCACCAATACATTCAAACAAATCACTTGATGAGCTCCGCATCAACCTGGGATCCCCAGGCCTGCTGGCAAAACTATGTCTTCAGGGCCTTTCAGAAGAGTATTAAGGTGGGGGGCGATCTTATCTCTGTGGGAGTAATGTTCCACAGGGAGGGAGCCACCATGGAGAAGGCCCTTCTTCTTGGTCCCACTAGATGGACTTCCTTAATGGGTGGGACCCATAACATACCCCACCTCCACAATCTGGTGGTTCGGGTAGATGTGACTGGGAAAAGGCGGTCCTTCAAATAACCTGTCCCCAAGCCATGTAGGGCTTTAAAGGTGGTAACCAGCACCGGACTTCCGGTGGGACATGGCCGACTGATCGGTGCCACTTTTTGAAGTGGAGCTGGTGGCACAGTATTTTCTGGGCACAGTCTGGGTTCCTGCAGCCTGAAGAATTCTCCAGAGGTAAGGAGAATCCAGGAAATCACCCCATTTGTTCTCTGGACAACAGTTCCTTGTGGGGAGGGGTGTCGCAGAACGGAGTTCCTGTGATCAATCCACGATTGGGACTGCTGGGAGGCAGGGCTGTCATCTGGTTTGAGGCTGTGCTGAAGCCGAAAAATGGACTTTAGATCTGGTCACCCCATTTCTTAGTCACTTTATTTTTTTGCTTATTTGTTATTTAAGAGAGGCTTTTTACAACAAAGAAACGCCTCTTGGAGATTTTCATTATTTTGGGGGATTTTTCAATTTGGAAATTTCTTTTTTTATATATATAAATTGCAACATTGAAAGTTAAGACTAATGTTTTTCTATTGTTTTTTTAACAAGCTAAGCTTTAAGGAATATTGAAGACTTCCCTTGTTTTGACAAATCTGCATACAGTTGCAATTGAAATTATTCAACCCGCATTGCAACTCAGGTTTATTGTCAAAATTTACAGACTTTCAGGTGTTTGCAATGACCAAATCAAACAAAAGCAATTGAAATAGCTCAACACAACGAATGCTTCAAGTGGTTTCCCAAAATTCAACTGGAAATGCAACTTATAATGACTTCTCCAGTCTCAAAATTATTCAACCCCTTCATGGCAAGCATCTTCAGTACTTAGTAGAGCACCCTTTTGCTGTTATGACCTGCTGCAAACGAGATGCATGGCCAGACACCAGCTTCTTAGCCCATTCCTCATGAGCAATGGCCTCCAGTTCAGTAATATTCTTGGGTTTGCGTGCTGCAACTGCCTTCTTCAAATCCCACCAGAGATTTTCTATGGGGTTCAAGTCAGGTGACTGTGATGGCCACTGTAGAATGTTCCAGGACTACTTCTGCATCCAAGCCTTAGTGGAATTTGAGGTATGCTTGGGATCATTGTCCTGTTGGAAGGTCCAATGACGCCCAAGCTTCAGCTTCCTTACAGACAGCATGACGTTTTCTCCTAGGATTTCCTGATACTTCAATGAATCCATCTTGCCTTCCACACGCTGCAGGTTTCCAGTGCCAGAGGATGCAAAGCAGCCCCAGAGCATCACCAAGCCACCACCACGCTTAACTGTAGGCAGTGTTCTTTTCAGTGTATGCTTCATTCTTCTTCCTCCAGACATACCGCTGATCCATTGGGCCGAAAAGTTCCAGTTTTGTTTCATCGCTCCACAGAACAGAATCCCAAAACTTCTGTGGCTTATTTATATGATTGTGAGCATATTGTAGCCAACTTTTCTTGTGCTTTTGGGTCAGTAGCGGTGTACGTCTTGGAGTTGTGGCATGGACACCTACTGTGTTTAGTACGCGCCTTGCTGTGCTCACTGAAACCTCAGTGCCTGTTGCCACCAAGTCTTGCTGCAGGTCTTTTGCAGTCACTCAAGGGTTTCTCTCAACATGCCTTCTCAGAAAACTGGTTGCAGCCATTGACAGCTTCCTTTTTCTGCCCTGTCCAGGTAGTGTAACCACTCGAAGAGAATATTTGTAGCTCAGGGTTGAACTGTGGAGTCCTTGGTGCTCTCTGAGCCTTGTTGTTTTCTTGCAGACATTTCATTGCCAGGCTAGGCAACATCTTCAGTGTGAAAAGGGAGTGGGACTTGCTCTCTGTTTATATACCATGGCTTGTCCTGCTTGTGCTGGTGCATCACCACCTACTTTCAGTTTGATGAACAAATATACCAACAAATCAAAGGAACACCTATGGGATCACCACTCTCAGGACTCATAGCAGAGATTGTAATTCAATGTCTAGAAAGGATAGCACTCCCATGCATACAACCCAAAATATGGATCCGGTATGTAGATGACACCTTCATCATAATAAAAAAGGAACAACTGGAGGAAATACATGAAACCATCAGCAACATCTTCAAAGGAATAAAGTTCAAAAGGGAAGAAGAAAACAACAACACACTACCCTTCTTGGACATCCTCATCAATAGAGGAAATGATGGTATTCTAGAAACACAAAACTACTGGAAATCTACCCTCACTAACCAAGTGCTCCACTACCAAAGCAATAACCCAATCTCCCACAAGAGGAGCTGTGTAAGAACACTATTCAGACGAGCATAAATGCACTGCAGCAACCCAGAACACCAGAAAAAGGAAACAGACCACTTATATAGCATTTTCCAGCAAAATGGATATCCACGCAACTTTATCAAAAAGTGCCTGACCATTCAACCCACCACAGCAAAACCAACAGAAACTATGAAAAGGATTACACTGCCATACATCAGAAACATTTCAGAAACTACTAATAGACTGTTACAACCACATGGCATCACCGTAGCACATAAACCAACCAAAACCCTTCAGAACATTGTAAGTAACCCAAAAGACCCAGTAGCCCAAGAAGAAAAAACAGGAGTTATCTACAACATACAGTGTAAGGACTGTAGCAGCCACTATGTAGGACAGACTGGCAGAAGACTAGCAGAACGCATCCACGAACACCAACTAGCAGTCAGAAGACACGATGAAAACTCCTTAATCTCACAACACATGGAGAGACTCAACCATACTTTCAACTGGGAAACTGTGAGCATCTTAAACCAAGCCAAATCCAAAAACACTAGAGAATTCCTGGAAGCTTGGCACTCAGACAAAGCAGCCATCAATAGACACATAGAGGTAAACAACATTTACATACCATTCATAAGAGACAATAGAAAAGTCAGAAGACCAGAACACCTCCTTGCCAGCAATCATCACCCAGATATGCAAAGATTAACACCAGGATTAGCACCAGAGGAACAATCAAACAGCACAATATACCCTAATCAAGGAACTATTAACTAAGTCAATCAACCAAGCAGCAAACAACAGCCCAATCAAGGAACTACCAAGGGGAGAACACCCCCACCAACACAAGCAGGACAAGCCATGGTATAGAGTAAGTTCCACTCCCTTTTCACACTGAAGATGTTGCCTAGCCTGGCAATGAAACGTCTGCAAGAAAACAAGAAGGTTCACAGAGCACCAAGGACTCCACAGTGTAACCACTGTTCCTTTAACTTTGAACTTGCGAACTATGCTTCCAATGGTGTCTCCAGGAACATTCAGTGCCTTCGCTATCTTTTTGTATCCTGTTCCTTATTTGTGAAGGGTGATGATCTCTTGTCTTACCTTTTTGGACCATTCTTTTGACTTAGCCATATTTCTAACATGCAGTCAAACGTGACACTCAACCAAACCCTAGCCAGTTCAGGCACTTCATGTGTTCCAGCTCAAGCACACCGGGTGCAACTAATGAAGCCCTTGTTGTGCTTGACACAACACCTGTTTTGCATACTGTACAGTATGTGTGCTGTTGAGATGGATTCTATTCAGGGGGTTGAATAATTTTGAGACTGGAGAAGTCATTATAAGTTGCATTTCCAGTTGAATTTGGGGAAATCACTTGAAGCATTTGTTGTGTTGAACTATTTCAATTGCTTTTGTTTGATTTGTTCATTGTAAACAGCTGAAAGTCTGTAAATTTTGACAAGAAACCTGATTTGAGATGGGGGTTGAATAATTTTGATTGCAACTGTATGTGGAGTTGAAATTGGACCTTTCTGTTTTTACGCTCCAGTGGGAAGCTGTCTTTGTTATTACTTTCCACTATGCTGATTGGCCTACTTCCATAAATAATAAGACAGAGGATACTCCCACTGAAAAAAAATGATCTGAATGGAGTTTATTTTCCTGAATCACTAGAGGGCGCCATAATCTACTGTGGTGATTATGAAGAAGAAATTAAACTGATTTTCGATGAGCTCTATCTTAAAGTCATTCAATGTTTGGACCATCTCTCAGAAGTTGTGGAAAATAAAGTGTGCCAACAGTTGGAGAAAATTGAAAATGCTGTGAAATACCCAGAGTACAAAGTTGGCTTTTTAAAGAAGATGGGGATTAGGGACTTGGAGGTTAAAAAGAGAACTGGAAAAGATTGAATTATTGAAATTTGGAGGAAAGAGAGAATTGGACATAAAAAGAGAAGTGGGAAAGGCTGTACTGTTGAAATATGAAGAAATTTGCCCAAAATATTGGAAGGTCCCAGAGGAAAATTTGGATTTTTCAAGGCATGAGGAAGAAAAGATGGAGGTGCAAAGGGCGAAAGTTCTCTGTACGATGCCAAGATATGTAAATGTTTTGGTTTATTTTGAGGTGGGATAAATCTTAAATATTATTGTCAGGATGGCTTTTTAAGGGTTAAGGTCAATGTTTTAGTTTTCTGGGTGTTACTCTTATTTTTGGTAAAAGGATATTAATAAAGTTACCTTTCTTTTATATATGTTGTTTGTCCAGAGCTCGAAAGATCATCAGTGATGCCTCCCATCCTCATCATGGTTTGTTTTCTTTGTTACCCTCTGGGACGAGGTTCCGCTGTATCCGATGTAGAACAGCCAGATTGGGAAACAGCTTTGTCCCCCAGGCTATTGGATTCTTGAATGCCAAATAGGTTCTTTTAGGTGAAATATGTTGGATATGTAAAGAATGTATATTTTATAGTAATTATGGATTTTTATTAGTATTTTAATGTTTGACTGAAATTGTGAGTTAAATAATGTATATTTTATAAGAATGTATATTTTATAAGAATGGGTATTTTATAGTAATTATGGTTTTTTATTATTATCATTAGTATTTTATTGCTTGAGTAAAATTGTGAGCCAACTGCAACGAAATTTCATTCTATTGTGCACTTGTATAGTGTATAGTGGGATGACAATAAAGTTATTATTCTATTCTATTCTATATGTTAGTAATAAGATATGGTCAGGTTGCTTTTTGTTAGTTATAGTTGGGAGAGAGGATTAAAAATTATTATAGGGAGGAGGGATAATATTTAGTTATTTGTTTTTGGTGAAAAACTGTGAGGGTTTCTTCCTCGTGTTTTTAAGTGGGGGAAAATTGTGTTAGATGGGAATGTTATACTGCAAGTTGAAATGGACTATAGAAATAATGTTTACCATAGTTAAAATTGGAGTAAGAGATTGATGTTTCTTTTATGTATATCTTTGCTGTAGAAAGTCGGAAGTCACTCTTTATATATTCTTTTCTATTTACTTCTATACCTTTTTAGTTTTTCTTCTTTCTTTTAGTTTTCTTTTTCAGTCTTTTTATCTATAGATTTACCTAATCTATATCTTGAAAATATAATAAAGTTGTTTTTTAAAAAAGGTGATAACCAGCATCTTGAATTGGACCCGGAAGCAAATTGGTAACCAATGCAGCTCCCGCGAGAGAGATGACACATGTGCAAATCTGGACTACTGGAAGGTCCCAGAGGAAAATTTGGACCATGTGGGCTGCCACATTTTGAACCAACTGAAGCTTCCAGATACTTTTCAAGGGCAGCCCCATGTAGAGCACATTACAGTAGTCAAGACGGGAGGTGACTAGGGCGTGGGTGACTGTGAGCAGGATCTGTTGGTCCAGAAAAGGGCCTACTAATCCAAATATATCCAAATGTAGATGTCAGTCTACTGTAGACCTGTACTCTTAGATATATGCATTTTTCAAGCAACTGGAAATTTGATTATTTAGGAATTATTTTTTAATTTACTCTTTAAAAAATACATGACAAGCAGAGTCAAATGTATTGTCTCTACCTGTATTCAAGAATTTATTCTGATTTGAAGCACTGATCCATTAGTGCTGGTAATGGCTATTCTCAATTTCCTCCTTCCATCTGTGGTAAAGGACTCTATATTCTCATGAATGTCTAAGGCAGCAAGTAGACATTTATTTCTAAAATGGGGAGCCCTTCAACATGCCTGTAATCTACTGGTATGCTTATATTTTATTTTTATTCTTTCTTTTCAGCTCCTTGAAGAGGATAGGGTTTTATAACATTCTGGGGCTTTGCTATGTTGATAGGGCTGTGATATTTCATCAGTTAAAGAACTTCCATCTTTCTGAAGTGTCTGATTAAAACAGTCATTTGAGACTTTGTGTTGTACCTGTAATTCTAACACCAGTTAGAATGGAGAAGAATAAAACAAAGCATGGAACATTCTCATATACTGGATCTACTGGTGATTTCCTGCTTCACATTTTAAAGGAATCAGAATGGTACTAAGTAGTTAATTTTCTCTTTTTTATTTTTCCTTTTATTTAAATTTATGAACAACTTTTATCCCACTCTTCAACGCAAAATATTTCTACTTAAACAAGATATGGAGAATATCAAGTTATACCTCAGTCAATGAAACAGTTCTGAGTAGCATGGTCCAGAAAATATGTTCTTTTCTCCAAAGTGATTAGTTTTATGGGCATATTGATTGATATAAATTAATTTACTGACTTAGGTATCTTCAATGACAGGCATAGTACCCCTTATTATTTATTTATTTATTTATTTATTTATTTATTTATTAATTAATTAATTAATTATTTGGATTTATCCCCGCCCATCTCTACCGTGGTAGACTCTGGGCAGTTTACAACCCCTTAAAAGTGTCTCTCCTGCACATATTTTAAAAACGGGATTGAGTACTCCAAAACTACCTTTGTTGTGAAAAGGATACTTTTTGAGACTATGTCAAACATAAATAATAGTTTTGATTTTAAAAAAGGACTTTAGAGGTTTTAGTTGTAATTTAGCTGTAGTCCGTTTAGATTATGTGGATAATTTGTTTCTGCAACAAATAACAAAGCTGGTTTTAAGAATAATTTGAAGTATAAACTATTGAACCTCAACTAACTGCATGTCTAGAGAAGACACTTACCTGTTTTAGTTGATAAATAGACTTGGAGTGATCTCCACCAGTGATCTGATCCAGCAAGTCATCTACTATTTTTTTACTATAGCTTCCAGAATCTTTCACAAATTCTTGAAGGCTAAAAGAAATTCCAGTGTAAAACAAACTCTATCAGATGCATTCATATTTTGCTTTTAAAAACCTTCTTCCTTATGTCTGACTTTCTTGGCTTTTGTTTTTAAAGCTGTTCCCTTTGTTATTTATGCTAGCTACTAACTGAATTGGGCTCATTCATATGCCAAAGCCATGCCATAATGTACAGTAACTGCCATAGCATCAGTGGGTTCAATATTGCAGTTCAACAAGCTTACCTTAAGGCACACTGAATCCCCGTCTCATCTCCATATGCCGAATACAGCAGCTCCATTTCATCCACTTTCAGATCATGAAAGATAGAGTGGTTTTGCATTGAAACCATTGTATTAGCACTTGAAAGAAATGTAACTGAAAATATAAAAAAAATGTGTTTGGAATGTTCTGCAAAAAAAGAGCTGCAACTCTTGGGCTTCATACACATTTCGGTGAAATACTGGTTATACCATGGGTTCATTATGGTAGTGTGACTCCTAAATCAATCTGTGCAACCCTCCCCCGTGAATAAAAAATGATTGTGGTGAAAGAACAAGAGAGAAAATACAGACTCTTTTGAGGTTGTCATCTCAGCATTGTTCATAAACCATCCTACAAAGTGGTTTCTCTTATTTAGTGCCAACCTCCCCCTTGTGATGCCATGCCTTTGCCACATTTTCAGTTGCAACCTTCTTGGAGCAGGACCTTGACCTTTGATATCCTGCAAAGCTCAGGCACGCTTTATAAATCAACGTCAAGGCAATAAACAGCAGCCAGCCTGGAGAAGCAGGGAGATGGTTAATTCCCAAGCCAGGTTTGTCCTTTCTCCTTCTCGCCCAGCTGCTTATGCTGAGAATCCTGATAATGCAAACCTAGGTGGATGCTTTGTATCACTATTGCAACTCATTACTGTTCTACCAACCCTTAGTTTGATAAAATTATTTATGCTGTTAAAAAAGAGAACTACAGGTGAGGAGATCTACAAGGTGGGGAAGTCACTGTTAACCACTTTTTTTTCCTATCCTAGAAAAGCAAATGAGGCACAAAACATAAATACTTTCCATTCCCATCCAAGTCAAAATTTTAAAAGGAATGCTTGGGGATGTAATTATGTAGACTTAGTAGTGGGACTGAAGCTCTTTGGATAACCTCCTCTATAATAAAAGTGTGCACGTGTCAGGGTTTCAGTTTGAATCCTGCCATGTACTTTCACAGATATGTGTCAGCCAGACATGGAATGGGAGGGGGAGCACATTCCAGGAGCCGAGCCAGACTGTTGGAGCCTGTTTTGCAGATCATCAAGGTCCTCCACCTGCACAAGCATGGAGGGGGCTTGAACGGAGTGGGAAAGTAATGGACACTGACATCATGGGGTGCGAAGAGGCTGGCACAAGGGGGGAAAGCTAACTTCAATCTTTTGGCAGGAAACATCATTTGGGTCTTTGAGAATGCTTTGATTTACATGTTACCTTAATAAAGCTTATTCTGCAATTCAAAAGAACTGCATGGAGAAGCGATTATTGGGGCATTGAAATCAGGGTCATCACAGCACAATTGCCTGGTTCTCCTGAACAAAGGGAGACTGGGCTAGTTGTAAAGGGTATCAAGCCCAATAGCTCTAGGGCTATCAAATCTGGCTGCAAATATCTGGATGATTGCTAGGTGACAGAACATTTTTGCTACTATCTAGCAGTTGTCTAGATTTTTGCAGCCCAGATCTGGTAGCCCTACCTCATGGCCAAAAGAGTTGAGTATTCATTCAGACTTTTCAGACCAAGACAGGTATTGGAATGAAAATGGGAGATTTTCAAGCAAAGGTTGGAGACCTATTTGTCTGGGATGTTGTAAGGATTCCTGCCCTGGGCAGGGGGCTGGATTAGATGACCACCATGGTCCCCTCCAACTCTATGATTCTAAGCAGCACCCACAGAAGTTGCCCAATTCTCTCCATCTACAACACTGCCTCAACAACTTGTCCAAGGCCTCCATCCAAACTCACTCTACTATTATCCCAAGCCTCACTCTGGAAGGCAAGCAAATATATGGGAAAGCCTAGTGAGGCTGGCCAAAGCCTCCAATCACTCGTCAAATGCTTTCAGCCCAAGGAATCCCTCTCAAAAGCTCTGTCAGATCATGCTCTGAATTTTCCTCTTTCCTTTACTTGGACTAATGTGCACCTCCCTCATCAAATTTACTTGCAACCCTCTGGGGGTCATGACCCATAATTTGAGAAACCTTGGTCTACATTTCTGAAGTGCTGTTTCTTTAGGACATTTTATATAATATTCAACTAGACTCTTCCTTTGCAACATAGATGTCTTACATCTTATTCTGGGATGATAAAAGAAGTCATTGTGTACATTTCTGCAACAAACTTTCAAATACTAGAAGAATGCTATCATATTCCCATCAAACCAATGGATTACTTCTTCCAGCAGTTTCATATATATGAAACAGGATAAGGGAGAGCACAAAGCTGTCAGATTTCTCATATGAGATTATCAAATTGGGTCTCTCTACAAAGCAAAAGTGTTTTGGCAAATTGCATCCTCTACAAAGCAAAGGCTTCTCATGGTGACGTGAAGTGCAGGTGCAAGATAACAACGGTCACGTGTGTATTGTTATGACTAGTGCCCACACAAGCAATGGGACCTTCCCATGAGAACAAGGTCTCCTGAATCCTTCCGTGGGAAGCCTGCTCCAGGGAGGGAGCAGAGGGGGGGAGGAAATCACGTGCTCGCTTAGATGCAGCACTGCTACCCAATAGCAGGTCATGCTGTGTGCTTTAGGCCTAATGCTTTAGGCCTGGTGTGTGTCACAGCTAACATCCAGCCAATCAGAAAGCTAGAAGAACTGAATATACAACCATGCAAAATGGTGTTCTATGCTTCTTGATTTCTAGTGTCTTTTAGCCATGTAGTTCTTCACGTGTTCACTTCCCGTGGACTGGGCAGAGTGAGCTATGCCTGGCTTTGGGTATAGGCCGTGGCAGGAACTCTGGCCCTGGGATCAATACACGGAACTCTGCTTATAAGTTTGTTTTTGTTTTTTCCTTTGACAATGCTGTATCATGTATATCCAACTTTCCTTTTTGCGATAATGTGATTGTATATACATTATTGCCTTATGCTACCAGTAAACACTGTTAGCCCTACAAGCTGCATTCTTGTCTGTTTATTCTCAAGCCTCGAGTTTTTCCCCTTTAAGCCAGCGTATATCCCATCAGGTTATGGGCCCAGAGAGAAATTTACGTTTTCTTTGCTGCGTTGGACCTGGCTGTAAAAGGGAGTTTGTTTTTAGAGGCTGGTTTCAGAGTATACATGTTGTCTTTGAGTGGTCAGCAATGGCTGAACAGTGTCTGGTCAGTCTACCATTTGAGCCTTTAGATGGCACAAACTATCTGACCTGGTGTGTGGAGATGAAATCATTCTTTTTGCAAGAAGATGATTTGTGGCAGTATATGGCAAATCCACCTCCAGAGGGTTCCCTCTGAAGAAGTGCAAGCGTGTTTGGACTGTGCTTATAGCTTTTTTGGTTTTGGGAATCAAATCCTCTGAATGGAATCATCTCAGCTACTGCATGTCAGCTACTCAAGGACTGAGTAATGGGTGCTGAGCGGCTGTTGGAGCTTTCAATACAAAGTAGAACTCTGTTGCCCTTGGTGGACTATTAAGACAGCTTTATAGTTTGAAGCTGCAACCCGGGTGAGACTGTGATGACCCACCTTGGTGAGCTCAAGACTTTGTTTGCTGCATTTGAACAGGAAGGCATGTTTTTCTGGCACTGTGAAAAAGCATGCGTGATTTTTGCCAAGCCTGGACAGTAGTTTTGGTCGAGAAAGCAAAGACGCTATCTCCCTACGACCTTACTGTGGATTATTTTACAAGCCACTTCCAGGAGCCGTCTGTTGCTGTTGTTCATGAGAATTCCTAACAGAGTGTTCCAGCTGAAGTAAAACCTGGCATGGAATCTGCATTTGCCGTGGTTAGGTGTGATTCTACAAGGCTGTTCCCTGCCCCGTCGTCCAGCGGATGCTGTCAGTGCAAGAAGCCTGATTTACGAATGGAGGGGAAGCCAGATGCCAGAAGTCAGCTAAACAACAAATCCGAGTCTTCTACTCTGCCGGACTGCTTTGTGTAAGCATTTCTCCAGAGAACTTTGTTTGTTGAATTCAGCTTGAAGCCTTGAGTTCAGCAAGTTATTTTAGCTGATATTTCTGTGATAAGTGTGTGAAATGTGTATGTGTACACTTGTTTTTCTCTCCTCAGTGTTCCAGCCCTGGTCAAGTCTGAGTGTACTTGTTATGTTCAAAGGTGCTGGATATGGATATGATATGAGGCTGAGTGTGTTAGAGAAAACTGTAAAATCAAGTGTGTGAGATACTTCCTAAGAAGGAGATTGTGTGGACAGGACATTGTGTGTTTAATGTTTCCTCACATCATAAATGCATCCATAAAGTTTTCACAAAGTACTGGGGTATCCCAGGATGGGAGAGTGTGTCTCAGATAGCCAAATGCATTCTGAGTTAGAACCCAGGAAATGTGCAAAAGTTCCTTGATTGTGTTGTGTGTAAACTGTGTGTAAACAATCTAATATCAAGATCTAGTTAGCCCCCATGTCCCAAGTAATGGTGGGGTGCGAGTTTCATGTTCCTTCTGGTTGATGATCATACCTGCTTGTGTTGTTACTACTTGTTGGAGTCTAAAACGAAGGTCTGTGCTCGCTTTGAAGTGTATGTAGCAATAGTAGGATGAAAATATGGCTATCTAGTAGGTCAGTTCCAGTCTGATTGTAGTGGAGAGTTCCTGAGCCATGTGTTCCAGAATTGGCTTTGTAGGAAAGTATTCTCCCAAAGACTTGCCAATGCTGGAATTCTAGCTGAGTGTTGGTGTTGTGAATACCATTAACAATAGCCTGATGTTAGTTGCTCAGATGCCATCCCATGTCTGGGGAGAGGCTACCGTGATTACAGTGTGTTTCTAACTAACAGATTGTAGAATTCAACTGTAAAAAGAAGTTATTTTTCTTTGGTATGGCAAGCGCCCTTCACTGAAGTACCTGTATGTCTGTGGAACATTTGCATGTGTTCACAACCCCAGGTCACAGAGAAGGAAGAACCAAGGAAGCACAGTGCTTCAGGTTGTTGGTTGTTAATTAAAATCCAAGGCTTATCGGTGTTTCATTAAGCCATGGTCAAATCCAAATCTCCAGAAGTGCTTTATTTTTAAGCAGCCTACTGGTTGGGAAAGGTTGTATGCTAAGGTTGCAGAAGTGTTGCTGCATTGCTAGTGTAAACCCACTGTCCATAGTTCAGTAGATGGGCAAACACCAGTTCAGGTTTCTTCTGTTCCCAAGTCTCCTAGTGTGTTAAAAAGGGCCCCTCAGGTGAAGGAAGAGAAATTTCACCTGAGCAGTTGCAGGGCCTGGAGAGGGAGTCAGGTAGTGGAAGGAAAGAAGACGGTGATGGGGAAAGCACAGTGGTCATTCCTCATGGGTCCTCTTATTCCACAAGGGTGTGAAGCCTGACAGATTTGTGAGTTAGCAGGTGACAGAGTGTCAAGTTACCTGAAAAAACCCTGTCTTTTTAAGACGTGTTGCTCCTGCCTTTGAGAGGCAAGAAGAACATTGGAACACAGCTGTGGATAGTCTGTTTGAGTTTTGGTGAAGTGTTAAAAGTAACCAACCTGTCCTTTGTTTTAGTAAGCTGTAGGTTCCAGATGAGTGTTCAGAAAGACATTTCTTCCTGATAATACTCTGCAGTGTAAAGCCAGCTTTGTTGCCCAGGGATTTCACAAGAGGAGTTTGTGAACTGTGAATCTAATGTATGCACCCACAGCTAGGCCAGAATGTTGACGTGTGGTGCGTTTTCTGGTTGCGTAGCATGGAAACAGGTGTCCATTTACATATTGTGATGTTGACACAGCATATTTGAATATAGATCTCCCTGAAACAGTGTGTGTAAGTCAAGCTTGTGGCTCTACATGTGTGACAATTCCCAGACAATCCGTTGACTTAACAGGGTGCTTTATGGATTTTAAAGCAGGCCAGTCATTGATAGCATGGTGCAGATGCTAACTGGGATGTGTAGAACAGTCACGTGCTGTTTTCTGTGTGTACATAAGAAAGTGTAGAAGTTAGTACTTTTTACTTATGTAGTGGGTTTTTGCTTAGAAACTGAATCTTACCACCTTGTATAAGAATTTGTCAGTCAGCTGAGGTAGTAATTCCAGCTGAAGGAGTAAGGCACAAATTCAAACATTTATCTTGGTGATGAAGTTACAAAGGCCCAGAACAGAGAATCCTATGGTTCTTGAGAGTGTCAAATGACAGAGTGTTACAGAGTGTCATTTGTGTAAAGGAAGCTTATCCTTACTTTGTTGTATATCACTCTGCAGTAACGCAGTGGACATGCCCTGAATTAGTTTTGCCCAGGTAAAACATACCAAGCCTGCAAAAATGGTGTAGCCATCTCTGCGAAGCCTGGAAAGGGGTGAAAAAAGTCCTGCGGTTTTTCTGAAAATCAAAACAAAGCCTTTGCTTCAAACAGAGCAGCTAGCAAGTTTGGAATTTCTGCTTATGCCAGCTGCAATTTTTGCAAAGGAGGGGACAGGACGTTTGAGGGCAATGTTTGTCTGTTTTCTATGTAACTGCGTTTCTATTCCTGCATAATTTGTATTATTATGTATTTGTATGTATCTGAATAAAACATTGCATGAAGTGTATATTGTGCATTACATATATGCAACATATATTTCTAGTTTCTGGATGAATATTGGTTGTAAAAACTGTAACTTGAACAGTGTAAATTAATACATGTACTAACCATTTTTGTTTCTGTTTCTGTACAAATGTATTTTAAAGCTTTGAACAACTTCCATCATTATTTGCATTGTGTCGAAATCCAATTTGGAGGGGTGTCGGATTTCTCATATGAGATTATCAAATTGGGTCTCTCTACAAAGCAAAAGTGTTTTGGCAAATTGCATCCTCTACAAAGCAAAGGCTTCTCATGGTGACGTGAAGTGCAGGTGCAAGATAACAACGGTCACGTGTGTATTGTTATGACTAGTGCCCACACAAGCAATGGGACCTTCCCATGAGAACAAGGTCTCCTGAATCCTTCCGTGGGAAGCCTGCTCCAGGGAGGGAGCAGAGGGGGGGAGGAAATCACGTGCTCGCTTAGATGCAGCACTGCTACCCAATAGCAGGTCATGCTGTGTGCTTTAGGCCTAATGCTTTAGGCCTGGTGTGTGTCACAGCTAACATCCAGCCAATCAGAAAGCTAGAAGAACTGAATATACAACCATGCAAAATGGTGTTCTATGCTTCTTGATTTCTAGTGTCTTTTAGCCATGTAGTTCTTCACGTGTTCACTTCCCGTGGACTGGGCAGAGTGAGCTATGCCTGGCTTTGGGTATAGGCCGTGGCAGGAACTCTGGCCCTGGGATCAATACACGGAACTCTGCTTATAAGTTTGTTTTTGTTTTTTCCTTTGACAATGCTGTATCATGTATATCCAACTTTCCTTTTTGCGATAATGTGATTGTATATACATTATTGCCTTATGCTACCAGTAAACACTGTTAGCCCTACAAGCTGCATTCTTGTCTGTTTATTCTCAAGCCTCGAGTTTTTCCCCTTTAAGCCAGCGTATATCCCATCAAAAGCCCTGCAGCATCCCATAACATGGGATCCAAGGGCCTGACCCCTCTTCCCCCGCCACAATTGTTTGGACCTAGTCACTTAGACAGAAGTGGAACCACAATAAAATGGTCCCTTAAATTCCCAGTTTTCACTGCTGGTCCAGAAAGATGCTGTGATTAATAGTATAGAAGGCTCCCAAGAGAACCAAATAGACATAGATGGTTACACTCCTTTAAATTCTGCCACAGTTTATCCATGAGAGTGACCAACGTGATTCCTATCCATGCCCAGGCCTGAATCTGGATTGCCACAGGTTGAGATAATCTTTGTCCTCCAGAGCTGTAGTTCCTTCACTCTCTACAACTCTCCCCAAGATGGGGAAACTGGAGATAGGATAGAAGTTGTTCATATCTACTGGATCCAGACTAGGCTACTTGTGTGCCTTTTTCAGACATAGTAGAGTCTCTCCTTCTCCCAAAGGCATCGACTATAGGTTGGATCAAACACCTAATTCCCTCCCTTGGCACTTTCACCAGATAAATGGGTGCAGGGGTCTAATGCACAAGTGGCAGAGCTAAGTAAGGTCACAGAGAAACCTGACTGCTTCCTCAAGAACCACAGGCTCAAAAATCTCCCAGGTAACATCACAAGACATGATCTCTATCATTGCAATGAATTCCATCCATCCAGTTTCCAACCTGGAGCAAATATGAGTGATTTTATCCATGCTTGAACAAGTGACTGCAATTTACACAAAATTATTCTTCATTCTCTAAAAGGTTCAGAATACTGTTGAGATGCAGTAAGGGTGGATAAATTATTCCTCTTTACCAGCTTTATCACCACAAAGTAAACTTGAACTTGAGCCATTTGTCATATTCACTTAATGTTTTCAGCTAGTGTCACTTCAAGTACCTTTGTACTCATCTCATTTCCTGGAGCATCTCAGAATATCAAGGAGCTCGTTAGGATCAACATGAAGGGAGAGACCATTCAGGAGCAATGTTATCTAGCACACTGGTCATTGCTGAGTTCCAGAAACTTACAAGAAATTCAGTAGAACTGCCTTCCAGATTGCTAGGTAAGCTTTGTGGACCTATCATGCATTTGTATGGGCCATCTTTAATTGGGCCTTTCTCCCTGCAGAGGTTAGTGGCTCCAATTAATCCCATCATCTGTCCATGACAAGGGACCGACAGAAATGTTCCCCAGAACCAGATCACATGTATCTGCTCCAAGGTAAAGGTTAGATCTAATGCATGGCCAGCTATGTGGTTTGTCACGGCAACAACCTGGGACCAGCCCACAGCTCTTATGGTAGCCCAAGGTGTGTCTGGCCCCATACAGGAGAGGATAAAATTCTGGGTGAATCCATAACCATTCCAACAATAAGACTGAGCAACTCAGGATGGGATGCTGCCACCAAGCTGGAAGAAAGATACAAGAGCACCCAAGCTTGTCTTTCTGGTCCAGCTTCACAAATATGGCCTCACATCTGGCCACCTGTTGTGGCTGCTCACAACAGCCAAAGTCTCCCTACACAATGGCCATATCATGTCTCCTGCTCCAGGGTCAGAACTGATGCAAGATATGGAAACTGACTGGACAGATTTCCCTGCTCTTTGTCCAGCCAGGTCTCACTGACACATGCCAGACTGACACATGCCTCATCCATGACTAAACATTAAATCATAGCTTTCCAAAGTGTGTGTCACGACACACTACTGTGTCGCCTGCGGTGTCCTGGTGTGTTGCACGCAAACCCAGAAGCGCTGATGGGGGAAACCGTAAGGAGCGGCACCCCTACCAATCAGCGCCGCCGAGGTGCCGCTCCTTACGGTTCCTTACAGATGGCGGGGGTGCCGCTCCTTACGGTTCCCCCCATCAGTGCTTTCGGGTTTGCGTGCAACACACCAGGACACCACAGGCCGTGCCGCCACGCCGCCACGGTTTGTGTGTATCGCCAACATGAAAAGTTTGGAAAGCTCTGCATTAAATAATGGATAAGGCTAATTTTATTGCAGGCAAACCTGAAGTTCAGAAGCACAGACCTGAGTTCAGGGAACCCAGAAATCTGGTTGGGGGGGGGGGTCTTGAATTGAAGTTGGAGGATCAGAAGTAAAGACTGGCACCAAGTTTCTAGTCCAGAGCTTTCCAAACTGTGTGTCGCGACCCAAAAGTGTGTCGCCTGCAGGGCCCAGATGTGTTGCATCAAAACCCGGAAGTGCTGATGGTTTCTGGGTTTTCCCGCGGCGACACACCAACGGCGGCGCGCAAAAATCCGAAAGCGCCGCAGCCATGGCGGCGCACAAAAACTGAAAGCGGCAGCAGCGCTTCCGGGTTTTTCCGTGCTGCCGCAATGGCGGCGCTTCCGGATTTTCCCGCGGTGACACACCAATGGCGGTTGGTGTGTCGCCGCGGGAAAACTTTGGAAAGCCCTGTTCTAGTCTCTCTTCTTTTTGGAATAACCCACCGCCATCTCCCAGGATACTTTGGGGGAGATGGCGCGGTGATAAAAGTCCAAACATAAATAAATACTTCCCCCTGCCAATTACTACCATTATCCTCCTCTCCATCTTTACCTTGGCTCCACATCCCAGTCACCTCCAAGTCACTCCACCTCTTATGCGCTCCCAGTTACTCCCAGTCACTCCAACTGTGTTGAACAGCAATTTCTCCAAGTGCAAACAAACCACAATATCAGAAATCTTCATGTGACAGCTATACCAAATTTACCATAATTTCCCACCTAAAACACCCCAAAACATTCTACTCCCCACTTGTCCCCCCATCCCCAACTAGCTCTCAGTCAGCTGGGTCAGAATGAGGTAAAGACCTTGTTCCCTCTTTCCCAGTTCCCTGACTCACACAGACAGCCAGTAGTTCTTTTCTTCTTCTCTCCCTGATTGCTCTGTTTGTTCTCCAACATTCTCCTGCTCCATTCTATCTAAGAAAAATAAGGCCAAGGCCATTCCTTGCTCTTCCCTTTTAACAGAATCAGTTTCACTGGGCTTCATACATATTCAGCTTGGCTGGCAAAAACCTTGCCGTTTGATGTATTTCTTGACTTCTCCACCCTGTCCACCTTATTTCTTTTGTCTTCTTATATCTCTTCTACTCACTCTAATTTTAATTCTAGTTCTTTCCTTCTGGTTCTTTTGTCCTTACTCTCCTCCTCTCCACCCCACCTCATGAGTCAAGCAAGTTAGCAGCTTCATCTCTACTCTCTAACGGTCTGGCTGAGCAATGTTCTGGCAAATAATTCTAACCACCATTGCTGGCCCGTTTGGCTTTGAGAACAGCATTCTCAAGTGCAGAGCTTCCAACTTGTCCAGCTCTGTGAAGCCGTGGCAATAGCCTCAGCCTTTTCAATAAAGCAATCTCCCTGGAAAATTGTTCTCTTGCTAGTCCTTTCCCTGCTCACCCGGGCCTCCAACTCCAACTTTATCCACTTTAAAAATTGTTAAGTCTTTGGAGATGGTAAGAACGTAACTCCCTCTTTTCCTCCCACACTATAGCTTGCCAACTTCATCTTGGACAGCTAAAAAAATTAACAACACAAACTAGTAAATTATCAGCACACAACCTTTACACATTCAGCATCCCAGTTACCATTTTTACTCTTTTTCCACATTTGATAAAGTTTTAAAATTATTTAATTGCACTGTCATGCATGTTTTAATTGTTTTCGAACTTTTCCTGTTGATATTTTTAATAAATAGTATTGTTGCTTGGCATTCTTATTACATATGAAAAATGACTTAAACAATTTGTAAATACGATTTTTAATTGAAGGGTACTGAGCCAAGGACAGAACCCTGAGCATCCCATTTGAGACATGTCTCCAGTTTAATGAGGAACCACTGATAAGCATTCTGTCAGGCTCCCCAATCACATGTTCTTAGAACCTTTGATTGTTTTCGCCTGCATGAAACTTGCGAGTGGAGTGTGAAAGCAAGTTGTTTGGACTATCTCTGGAATCCAAGGTCAGTCCGTTGGAGACATCTGCATGGAGCAGCGTGAGGCTGGCATAAAGGGAGGGCTATGGGTGATGGGGGGGAAGAAGAGGCTTGACTTTTGAAATGTTTAATTTGGGGAAAAAGCAGGAACTTTCATTCACATCTTTCTTGTTGATCTGTGTACTAAAAAGGTAAAGGTTCCCCCCGCACATTTGTGCAGTCGTGTCCGACTCTAGGGGCCGGTGCTCATCTCCGTTTGTTAGCCGAAGAGCCAGCGTTGTCCGAAGACGCTTCCGCGGTCATGTGGCTGCATGATGCGCATGGAACGCTGTTACCTACCCACCGAAGTGGTACCTATTCATCTACTTGCATTTGCATGCTTTCGAATTGCTAGGTGTACTACTTTCCATTAAATGAGATTCTGTAATTCGTTTGCATGAGCTTGTTTTAATTGGAATTGAGTATAGCAGTTACATTCTTTGAGAATGTTTTTTAAGCCAGCTATGGACATCACAAAGAGCTTGTATGCTTAAGAAAAGGCTTGCATTGTGGTACTAGCATCCAAATGAAATTAATCATTCACCCTGCAATGAGACCTATAGGACCAAGCTCTCTGAGTTACTGGATATCTAGTAGTTACATTCTAAAAATATTCAAAATTAAATGAAAATGTCTTATAAATATGAAGACAAATGTTTAATCTTGGGAATATAAACATTCTTTGCATCAAAGAAGTTACCTTTGTGCCTTCTTTCATCTTTGAAGCCCAATGCTGTGAAACCAGGTAGTAACTTGCTTGACAGAGAGCTCAGATCCACTGGATGGGTTTCCTCCTCTACTTTCAACAATAAACACATAAATGTTTAGCAGGTTTTCAAAAGTAATAGGCAGGAGCACACTCTTACTAAAACGACTATTCAGAAATTATTAATATGTCAAAACAATATTAGGTGGTGTGTTTCAAAATGTTAACAAATTATTGGTGCATCTAGATCGGCACATGTGACACCACTGCTGCACGAGCTGCACTGGGTGCCAGTTTGCTTCCGGGTCCAATTCAAGGTGTTGGTTATCACCTTTAAAGCCCTACATGGCATGGGTCCGGGCTACCTGAGGGACCGTCTTATCCTCATAACATCTACCTGCCCCACCCGGTCATGCAGAGAGGGCATGCTACGGACCCCGTCGACAAGGGAATTTCATCTGGCGGGGTCCAGGAGGCGAGCCTTCTCTGCGATAGCGCCCGCACTTTGGAATATTCTGTCCCCGGAGGTGAGGCTGGCCCCTGCACTCCTGGAAGAATCTGAAGACCTGGTTTTGCCGCTTTGCCTGGGAGGGGAAGGGTAATAGCGCGTCCTGGGGGTGGCTGGTGCCGTAGTGTCCTCCCTGTTGAAGAAGATCCAATTGCCACTTGGATGTTGTATTGCATTTATTTATTCTCTATTTGTATTGTTTGTTGATTGTGATTTTAAGCTTGTGTGGTTTTAATCGTTGATATGATTGTAAACCGCCCAGAGTCCCCATTTTGGGGGAGATGGGCAGTCATAGAAATGTGAATAATAATAATAATAATAATAATAATAATAATAATAATAATAATAGCAGCAGCAAGAATTCTTTTTTTTTTCAGTTAGGCCTTATCTTCTTTTTTTAATTTTATTTGTAACAGAGATGAATTTTCAAAAAAGATATCTATAAATGAACAGATAATGACTGAAATTATACAATTAATACTCAATATAACATTAGTAAAAGATTCCAAGCAGAGTACATTGAGTTGTTTTCATATGAAAAAGTATAAATTTTTGAGCTTAAAGCCAAGTCTCCACTAAATTGTTTTTTATAAATGTACAAAAGAAAAGAAAAGAAAAGAAAAGAAAAGAAAAGAAAAGAAAAGAAAAACACCCCTAAAAATAATATAGATAAATATTTGATTTCTGACCTCCCCATTCTTTGTACTCCAGCCAATTTGCAGTACTGATTGCAGTACTTAACTTTGGAAGCCATACTCTAAAGAATTCATTTCTTTTATTAAAAGGAAGATAGAAATATGTTCCATTAACTGTGAGAAACTGATGCAAGAAAATTAGCTGGTTTTGACAACTTCAGGATATGAAATTGCATTATTTATTTATTATTTATTTATTTATTTAAATTTATATAACCGCCCATCTCCCCCAACGGGGAACTCTCATTAAAGATAATTAATGATTAAAACACTGTAAGCAGTATAAACATGAAAGAACTTGACATATAAGTGATATTCTTGGGTTAACCAATAAATGTTGAAATACGAGTCATAATTCAGGATTACCTAAGAAAAATGAAAAAATAGATTTAAAGATTTATGTAATAATTTCATATGATAGCTCCAATCAATTTTAGATGTATGCTTTATTTAAAGAGGTTCTTTGCTTTTTATAGAGAATCAACAGGCAGCACTGCAGTACTAACCAATAAATAGCTTGTCTGAATATAGCTTAACTCTCTTACTTATGAAATTGGAAGTATATTCAACATTTTTCCAATTTTAAAACATATAAGGAGACAACCAGAATTCATATTCCATTGTGTTGCTTTGAAATGGCTGCACATTTTTGCTTTAAAATATAGCATTTTCATTCAGTAATGCTGAGATGGTGCTATACCAGTACAATGACTTACAATTTTAAGGTGATGCAGAAGAAAAGTGGATTGAAGACTAATTATCCATCTCAAACTGAATGTAGAACAGATTTAATGCCATTGCCAGCTTACCAACCTTCCTGTTCTATGCAGACCAACTATCTGGATCACAGATTGGCCACACATTTTAACTAATTAGGTAAATCTAGTTGCATAAATATATATTTATGGTACTTTGAATTAGAGTTCAGAGAGACGTTGCTCATATAGGATTTCTTCTAGACTTATATTTTACAACAAATGCAGCTTAATTTTGACATTACTACTGTATTAGCTAAAGTCTTCAAATATGTTAATATTAGCTCGCCATTTTAGTCAAATATATTTCAGATTGCAAATCTTTTTGTTTCCAATTCAGACACGGCAGTGTATATAACGTATTTAATCTTCAAATGGAGTTACCTATGTGTGTTATTTAAACAAAGATGAAGATATAAAATTACATTTTTTTCTTGCTAAATAAGAGATAAAAGTTAGCACATGCTTAATCATGCATAATTAAAAGCACATTTACAATGAAAGATATAAACTATTAAACTTAATCTGAAAATTACCTTCTGTTTCAGGATCTGATGGATTGAGTACACTGAAGACCAAAGATCCGTCAGTACTCTTTTTCAGGTAGCCTATCTGTACATAAACACAACAAAAGGAGAAACAGTCTTTCTTTTTATGTTTCCTGGTTAATCAGAAAATATCTATCTAGATTTTAAGGAGCAGGTACTAACAATATTAACTTGCTGAATGTGTAACTGAAAGAAGAGCTGTGCCTATGCACTCTAATAAATGACTTCTTAGATCAGAGTTTTCCAAACTGTGTGTCGCGACACAAAAGTGTGTCACCTGCGGGGCCCAGATGTGTCGCGTCAAAACCCGGAAGCGGGTTTTCCCGCGGCGACACAATAATGGCGGCGCGCAAAAACCGAAAGCGGCAGCAGCGCTTCCGGGTTTTTGCGCGCTGCTGCAATGGCGGCACTTCCGGGTTTTCCCGCAGCGACACACCAACAGCGGTTGGTGTGTCACCGCAGGAAAACTTTGGAAAGCCCTGTCTTAGATCTATCCATATTGGATATGTCTATTTCCCCTCTTAAATACAATACGGGAGCTGGTTTGGTGTAGTGGGCTAGAAACCAAAGAGTGTGAGTTCTTGTCCCACCTTGGGCACAAAGCCAGCTGGGTAACCTTGGACCAATCACTTTCTCTCAGACTTAGG
Organism: Charina bottae; assembly: GCA_023362775.1. Taxonomy (NCBI): domain Eukaryota; kingdom Metazoa; phylum Chordata; class Lepidosauria; order Squamata; family Charinaidae; genus Charina; species Charina bottae. The sequence goes on along the minus strand of JALMGJ010000028.1, from coordinate 1,398,339 downwards.
AAGGAGGCAATGGTAAACCACTTCTGAAAAAACTTGTCAAGAAAACTGCAGGGACTTGTCCAGGCAAGAGAATTGGACACAATTGAACGGATTAAAAAAATACAGTATATAATGAAACTGGATTCACACATTGTACTAAACCATAATTGTATGTGTTGTTCTAAAAATCAACAGTATATTTGTATTTAGAATAAAACAAGAAAAAATAGAATTATCTCATATATACATTTAGATCCTCTGTTAACACAATCAGCTGGTATTGTTCATCAACTTTTAACTTCAACTCTTCTAGTTGGGCTATACTGTATGATACAATCTTGTCAATTTAGAGTACTGCCATAAGCAACATTAACATATAAGTTAAGTAACTGAATTTTTAGGAAGACCTTCACTGGGACAGAATCTTAGGAATGTGTCATTTAATTTCTACTTATATTGAAACTTAAGTCTAAATCATATACAGTATAATATTTAATCTTTATTCTAGATTTAACATCCAAAATACCCATCATACAGGAAATACCCCGGACTTGGTTTTCTTGTCAGAGCAGTGGCAATGTGATCTGAAGGGAGAGTTACATCTGTCCCCTTTGTCATAGTCAGATCACGCCCTGGTGGCCTTAAGTTTCTCTTACGCCGCCCCCCTCCGCAGGGAGGCAGGACCCATTCGATTGGTCCGCCCTCGGCGACTGATGGACCCAATGGGGTTTCAGAAGGAGCTGGGGGTTATACCCGAAGATCTGCTGCACGGTCCAGTGGAGGCCCTGGCTGCTGCCTGGAATAGGAAGGTGGCGGGGGCCTTGGACAGGATTGCACCTGTGCAACCTCTCTTGCCCCATCGAACCAGACACTCCCCGTGGTTTACGGAGGAGCTGAGGGTTCTGAAGAGGATTAAGAGATGTCTAGAGCACCACTGGAGGAAAACAAGGACCAAACCCAACCGAACGCAAGCTAGAGCCGCTATTAAGGCCTATCTTGTGCCGGTAAGAGCGGCGAAAAGTCAATATTTCTCCGCTCTTATTGCATCCACAGAATGCTGCCCAGTGGCCCTGTTTAAGGTCACTCAATCCCTTTTGGGTAAGGTGGGCCCAGTGACCCACCTTCAGGGCCGCGCAGAAGAATTTTCTGGGCATCTGCAGGATAAAATTACTTGGATCCATTCCAAGTTGGACTCCAAGTGTGAAGCTGTGGAGGTGTCTGGGGAACATACATATCTGGTTATCTGGGAACAGTTTGATCCTGTTGGGCTTGAGGAAGTGTACAGGATTCTCCGGACTGTAAATACCACCACTTGTCAATTAGACAGTGCATCCATCCTTGCTCTTCTTGACCTCTCAGCGGCTTTTGATACCATCAACCATGGTATCTTTTTGGGGCGACTCAGGGAGTTGCGGGTGGGCGGCGTGGTTTTGCGCTGGTTCACCCCCTTCCTCCGGGGCCGGTCCCAATCGGTGGTGATAGGGAGTGAGAGATCCGACCCACGGCCCCTCCTTTGTGGGGTGCCACAGGGTTCGGTACTCTCTCCACTCCTTTTCAACATCTACATGAAACCACTGGGTGAGATCATCCGTCACCACGGGATGAGGTATCATCAGTATGCTGATGATACCCAATTATACATCTCTGTCCCGGGTGAAGTAAGTGATGCTGTGACCACCCTCTCTCGGTGCCTGGGGGCTGTGGGGGCCTGGATGGGGAACAACAGGCTTCAGCTGAACCCTGATAAGATGGAGTGGCTGTGGGTTAATGGCTCCTCTGTATCCGGGAATTTACCATCTTTAGCTCTGGATGGGGTTGCACTGCCCCAAACAGATCTGGTGCGGAATCTGGGGGTCTTCCTGGACTCACAACTCCTGCTCAAAGAGCAAGTGGCCGTCGTGGCCAGGAGGGCCTTTGCTCAACTCCGTGTTGTGCGCCAGTTACGCCCTTTCCTGGATCAGGAAGCCCTCCAAACAGTCACGCATGCCCTAGTCATCTCCCATATAGACTACTGCAATGTGCTCTACATGGGGCTACCCTTGAAGAGTATCCGGAAGCTACAGCTGGTCCAGAATGCGGCCACGCAGGCAATTTTAGGTGCCCCAAGATCGGCACATGTAACACCGTTGCTGCGAGAGCTGCACTGGTTCCCAGTTTGCTTCCGGGTCCAATTCAAGGTGTTGGTTATCACCTTTAAAGCCCTACATGGCATGGGTCCAGGTTACCTGAGGAACCGTCTCATCCCCATTACATCAACCCGTCCCACCCGTTCATGCAGAGAGGGCATGTTACGGACCCTGTCCATGAGAGAATGTTGATTGGCAGGGTCCAGGAAGCAGGCCTTCTCTGCTGTGGCCCCTGCCCTTTGGAACACTCTTCCCCTAGAGGTGAGGCAAGCCCCCTCTCTCCTGACCTTCCGAAAAAAGTTGAAGACCTGGCTCTGCCATCTCGCTTGGGGCGGGGAGTAGTCATTCTTGGGGATGGTTGGCGCCTTAAAGTGGGCCTCATATACACAGGAATTGAATTAGAACTTTTCCTGCCATCTTGATTTTATTTTATATTTATATTTATATTCTGTATTTATATTTTATGTATTAATTGTGGTTTTATTGTATTTTAATTTTTTAGCTATATTGTAAACTGCCCAGAGTCCCTCTTTTGGAGGGAGATGGGCGGTGGCTGAATTTGATAAATAAATAAAAATAAATAAATGTTCATATACCAGATACCATGCAAAAATTCTTGTCCAACTGAGCAAACATTCCTGAGAAAATTAGCCAAACAAAACATCTATAAAAAGACAGCCTGAATCAATTTGACAAGACCTTGCTGTTTGGGAGACATTGATTGATCCGATCCCGTGCTTCATCTGCTGCATGCTCTACCAAGGCCAGGACATGTTCTTCAGCCGTACTGTCTGTCAGACTGCATGCATTTCCTTCTGGTTCAAATATACAGCTATAACAAAGTACAAATTATCCAATAAATAAGAAATCAAATGGTTCCCCAACCTCAAATAGGTTCTAACCCATAGAGCAGAGCTTTCCAAACTGTGTGTCGGGACACGTTAGTGTGTCGCCTGCAGTGTCTGGGTGTGTCCTGGCTGCTGCTGCCTCCAAACCTACCCTGCCAGGATTCCACGCAGGTCCTAGTGCCTGCCTTGTGCCCTGCTGTAAGAGTGTGTCGCGAAATGATGCCCTGCTGTAAGAGTGTGTCGCGAAATGATGCATGTCTAAAAAGTGTGTCACCAACATGAAAAGTTTGGAAAGCTCTGCCATAGAGTTTTATGACTGCTTTGGTAAACATAGTGAATTTCCTGGGTGAACGCATTCTTCTTACTACTAATTTTTTTAATTTTAATTTCATAAGGCCAGCTACCTCCATAGTGACTCTGTATGCCATACAATATTAAGAACAAAATTAACAGCAACAATAAGACAAAGATGGTGAACCATCCATAAGGAGTAAAACCCAGGACCCTCCCACCAGGGGTCCATCACCTGACCTAATCCAAAGCCTGGGGGAAGAGCCAGGCTTTAAGGCTTGTTTGAATGAGGCCAAGATAGGAGCCATACAGATCTCTGTGGGGTTACTGTCCCACAGGAAAGGCACTGCAAATATAGAAGGCTCCCTTCCTGAGTCCAATCAGGTAATACTGTTCAATTGATGGGATCTGAAGCATGCAAACTCTTTTGGATCAAACAGGGCAGGCAAGCACTACAGATGGTCCTTCAGACAGCCAGGCCTTAAGCCACAAAGAGCTTTATAGCTGATAACTGGCACCCTGAATCATACCCAAAAGCCTACGGGGAACCAGTGCAACTCACGGAGCAGAGGAATTACATGGTCATACTTTGGTGTGCTCATAACTTCCCATGCCGCTGTGTTCTGGATCAGCTGCAGCTTCTGAGTAAACTTTAAGGGCTGTAGCCTGACTACCTTGTCAACAACTTTCCCTAAAATGTTAATAGTTAATTAGTCTTATAATTATAAGACCCCATTAATATTCTCAAGTACTAAAAGATCTCCCTATGTGGTTTACAGATTGAAAAAAGGTTGAATATGGTTTATAGGTAGCCCTCATTTAACAACCACTCGTTCAGCGACTGTTTGAAGTTAGGATGGCGCTGAATGAGGCCATTACAACTGGTCCTCGTAGTTCCAGCTGTAGCAGTGTCCCCACGATCACATGGTTGCAATTCAGGCGCTCAACAACCAGCTCACAATTACGACATTGCAGTGCCCTGCGGTCACGTGATTGCCATCTGCAACCTTCACTGCTGGCTTCTGACAAGCAAAGTCAATGGGGAAGCCAGCAGGAGGTCACAAATGGCAATCACGTGACCACAGAACACTGTGACCATGCAGGATTCGCCTAATGACAGCAACTGGGACTGCCACTGTAGGTCAGCGCAGTCACGTGATATGCTTTATGACCGCGTCATTTAGTGATGGAGTTCCCAGTCCAAATTACTGTTGGTGAGGACTACCTGTATTGTCATTTGGAACATAAATTGAGGCATAAATTGAGAAAACTGTTACCTTTCCAAATTAAATCTGGAAGTGTAATCTTCCTTCCTCATATTTCATTTGTTTTTCTAATTTTTTTATATATATGGGTACTCAATTTTTTCTCCGAGGCCACAATTTTTTGACCAAGATTGCATTTCAACAGATTCACAGTCATTAATAATACAAGTCTCTTGTAAAGATATGTGCCTCATCTTTTTTCAATTTGTCATTTTTTTCCTTTTTAAATGCACTATTCAAGCCATTAATTCTGATGGCAAATATCTTGAGTTGATCCAAGATTGCAATTCTGAGCTAATTTTATCAAGGAATACTAGTTGCTTGGTCAGAGTTTTAACCTTCCACCTGTTCTTGGTCTTCATTCTCAGAAGTGCCAGTTGACTGATCCAAGTTCCAATCTCTTGTGTCAAGCCATCTTATTTGTATCGTTTATGGTCTGAATGAAAGCTTTGCCTGCATCTATAAAAACCTTCAACTGGAATGGAGTACCCAATCTGTATTTTATCTTTTTGTCTTGAAGGACAGTTGTCAAAAATTTTAAGTTCCTTTTCTTTCTAAGAATATCTGACAGTGTAGTCTGGCAAAATTTTTATTATAGTATCCCACACTTTCAAACGAGTTTAATTTCCTTTTGGTTCCAATACTGCCTCTTTAGTCTCAAAACAGGTAAATTTTACAAGTACAGTCATGTGAAAAAGTAAGTATACCCCATGTAAGGTTTTTTTTCCTTTTTTAACAAATGTGGACATACCAATATTTTATCCTCATTCAGACAGTATTTAAAGATAAAGATGATGTAACTGAACAAAAAAAAAACTATGAAAAATTAACTTTGCAATCATTTATTCAACAAAAAGTAACAGATATGCCATTTCCTTCTGTGGAAAAAGTAAGCACACCCTTGGCTCTAACACCTGGTACTGCCCCCTTTGGCAGAAACAACATGAAGTAGGCGTTTCTTATAACCGTCTACCAATCTCTGACATTGACTGGGAGGAATTGTTTCCCACTCCTCCATGTAGAATTTTTTCAGCTGTGCGATGTTTGAGGGGTTTCTTGCATGCACAGCCTGTGTCAAATCACCCCACCACATCTTGATGGGATTTAGATCTGAGCTTTGACACGCCCATTCCAGAACCCCCCATTTCTTTTTTTTTCCAGCCTTTCCTTGGTGGATTTACTGGAATGTTTAGGGTCACTGTCATGTGCAAGGTCCACTTTCAGTGGAGCTTCAATCTTCTGGCAGATGGTCTCACATTATCCTCAAGCACCCTCTGGTACAATGAAGAATCCATAGTGAATTCTATAATGGTGAGCTGCCCAGGCCCTGATGCAGCAAAGCAAGCCCAAAGCATAACATTTCCACCACCATGCTTTACAATTGGTATCAGGTTCTTCTGATGAAATGCTGTCTTTGGTTTTTGCCACACGTCTTCTGCTATTGTGACCAAATAACTCATATCTTTGCCTCATCTGTCCAGAGTACATTATTCCAGAAGTCCTGGTCTTTGCCTAGGTGCTCGTTAGCAAACCTTATTCTTGCCCTGATGTTCTTTCTGGACAGCAAAGGTTTCCATCTGACACACCTCCCATGTAGATATAATTTGTGCAGCTTCTTTCTAATGGTGGACTCATGCACTTTGACATCAATTGTGATGAGAGCTACCTGCAGGTCATGTGATAAAATTCTGGGGTTCTTAGAGACTTCTTTCAGCATCTTGCATTCTGTTCTCAGGCTGAACTTGCTGGGACAGCCTGGCATGGGCAAGTTGGCAGTTGTTTGAAATCTTCTCCACTTGTAGATGATCTTCCGGACAGTGGAACGATTGATGTCCAATTCTTTGGCGATCTTTTTAAATCACTTCCCAGACTCATAGGCATCTATAACCTCTTTCTGAAAGCCTCAGAGAGCTCTTTCAATCTAGGCATGGTGAAAACACACGTCAACAACAAAGAATCAAACGAAATGTCTGAGGTTTCAGTAAGGCCAGATCCTTCCAGATCCTGATGTTCTAATCATTTGCACCTGATCTGGTGGACCTGATTCTAATTTTAGGTATTTGAGATAGTGATAAACATAGGGGTGTACTTACTGTTTCCACATGTGAAATTTGCATTTATTTAAATTATAGAAGGGACTACAAAATGTAAATGGTGCATGGTATTTGTTATATCATATCCCCTTTATCTATCAATATTGTTGAAATGAAGATCAAATATCTGTATATTGAAATATGTTGAAAAAGTCAAAAATTTCAATGGGGTGTACTTACTTTTTCACATATGTCCTGTGGAAGTTTTCTTCTTCATACTGTCTATACATTTCTTGGATTTCCAAAGTTTCATTCACATCTAGGTCAAGATAGGTCTTAAGTAGATTAAGTTGTCTTTCTAAGTCTTCTTTACCAAAATCTTCTGATATACAGTGGGGCAAAAAAGTATTTAGTCAGCCACCAATTGTGCAAGTTCTCCCACTTAAAAAGATGAGAGAGGCCTGTAATTGACATCATAGGTAGACCTCAACTATGAGAGACAAAATGAGAAAACAAATCCAGACAATCACATTGTCTGATTCGGAAAGAATTTATTTGCAAATTATGGTGGAAAATAAGTATTTGGTCAATATCAAAAGTTCATCTCAATACTTTGTTATATATCCTTTGTTGGCAATGACAGAGGTCAAACGTTTTCTGTAAGTCTTCACAAGGTTGGCACACACTGTTGCTGGTATGTTGGCCCATTCCTCCATGCAGATCTCCTCTAGAGCAGTGATGTTTTGGGGCTGTCGCTGGGCAACACAGACTTTCAACTCCCTCCAAAGGTTTTCTATGGGGTTGAGATCTGGAGACTGGCTAGGCCACTCCAGGACCTTGAAATGCTTCTTACGAAGCTACTCCTTCGTTGCCCGGGCGGTGTGTTTGGGATCATTGTCATGCTGAAAGACCCAGCCACGTTTCATCTTCAATGCCCTTGCTGATGGAAGGAGGTTTGCACTCAAAATCTCACAATACATGGCCCCATTCTTTTTTTTCCTGTACACGGAAGAGTCGTCCTGGTCCCTTTGCAGAGAAACAGCCCCAAAGCATGATGTTGCCACCCCCATGCTTCACAGTAGGTATGGTGTTCTTTGGATGCAACTCAGCATTCTCTCTCCTCCAAACACGAGTTGTGTTTCTACCAAACAGTTCTACTTTGGTTTCATCTGACCATATGACATTCTCCCAATCCTCTTCTGGATCATCCAAATGCTCTCTAGCAAACTTCAGACGGGCCCGGACATGTACTGGCTTAAGCAGGGGGACACGTCTGGCACTGCAGGATCTGAGTCCCTGGTGGCGTAGTGTGTTACTGATGGTAGCCTTTGTTACGTTGGTCCCAGCTCTCTGCAGGTCATTCACTAGGTCCCCCCATGTGGTTCTGGGATTTTTGCTCACCGTTCTTGTGATCATTTTGACCCCACGGGGTGAGATCTTGCGTGGAGCCCCAGATCGAGGGAGATTATCAGTGGTCTTGTATGTCTTCCATTTTCTAATTATTGCTCCCACAGTTGATTTCTTCACACCAAGCTGCTTGCCTATTGCAGATTCAGTCTTCCCATCCTGGTGCAGGTCTACAATTTTGTTTCTGGTGTCCTTCGACAGCTCTTTGGTCTTCACCATAGTGGAGTTTGGAGTGTGACTGTTTGAGGTTGTGGACAGGTGTCTTTTATACTGATAACAAGTTCAAACAGGTGCCATTACTATAGGTAATGAGTGGAGGACAGAGGAGCCTCTTAAAGAAGAAGTTACAGGTCTGTGAGAGCCAGAAATCTTGCTTGTTTGTAGGTGACCAAATACTTATTTTCCACCATAATTTGCAAATAAATTCTTTCCAAATCAGACAATGTGATTGTCTGGATTTGTTTTCTCATTTTGTCTCTCATAGTTGAGGTCTACCTATGATGTCAATTACAGGCCTCTCTCATCTTTTTAAGTGGGAGAACTTGCACAATTGGTGGCTGACTAAATACTTTTTTGCCCCACTGTACCTCTGAACTTTTATGCAACTCAGTTTCCACTAATTCTAGATAGGCTTCCAAATTGTTTAACTCTCTGGTGAGATTTCTGAACTAAAAACTATTCTGAATATCCAGTCTTCAATTCTTTAACTTCTTTATTTTGAGATACATCTTGAGGTGACAAACTATCATATCTATAATTGACATCCACCTTGATAGAATTAAAATTTGCTTGCATTTTCTGATGTGATTGCTGAATTAACTTAGATTATCTTCCATTACATATATCTTTCATATAAAAGATTCTTGGGGCTGTGGAGAAGAAGCAGAGGACTTATGCTGGGATCCTCCAACTTGGAAAAACCTTTACTTTGTTTTCTTTTACTCATTTAAAAAAAAATAATGTGTAATCTTACGCCTGGAATGTCTGTTCATTAAGATAAAACAAATATATCATTGAGAGTAAAAGATTTTAAAAAGGCACCAATAATGTTTGACATAAAACAAATAAACAATAAACAATTGATATAAAATACACAAAAAATTATCACAACAAATTAATTGAATATATTTTCAATAATAAAAGCTAATTAAGATGAACAGCAAGAAAAAGAGAAAGGAAACAGAACAAACAAGCATCAGATACAGAGGAACCCAGATCAATTCTGATTATATAATCAAACTACATTAGAAATAACTTTAAAGGAAATCTATCAAGATTAGCAATAATGCTGTAAAAAGTTCACTAATTATTATTTCTTATGATGAAGTGGCTTCTTGTAGCTAAAGAGAAGAAAACAGTCTGAAAACAGAACAGGTTCTGACAGCAAGATGGTGGACTAGCATGCAGGAAAAACCTCTAGTTTAGAATATCCAACAAGCACTGTATTATACAGTCTACCAATCAAACCAGATTAGTCAGTTTTAATTATACAAATGTCTTGTAGTAAATATCATTGGTAGCAAAGCAAACTTCTCTCGAAATTATATTAGAAAAAATATACCATAATGTATATTAATCGCTGGAAGAAACATTAACAATCTCAGATATGCAGATGATACCACTTTGATGGCTGAAAACGAGGAGGAGCTGAGGAGCCTTATGATGGTGAAAGAAGAAAGTGCAAAAGCTGGGTTGCAGTTAAACCTCAAAAAAACCAAGATTATGGCAACCAGCTTGATTGATAACTGGCAAATAGAGGGAGAAAACGTGGAGGCAGTGACAGACTTTGTATTTCTAGGCGCAAAGATTACTGCAGACGCTGACTGCAGCCAGGAAATCAGAAGCCATCTACTTCTTGGGAGGAGAGCAATGACAAATCTTGATAAAATAGTTAAGAGCAGAGACATCACACTGACAACAAAGATCCGCATAGTTAAAGCAATGGTATTCCCCGTAGTAACCTATGGCTGCGAGAGCTGGACCATAAGGAAGGCTGAGCGAAGGAAGATAGATGCTTTTGAACTGTGGTGTTGGAGAAAATTCTGAGAGTGCCTTGGAGTGCAAGAAGATCAAACCAGTCCATACTCCAGAAAATAAAGCCAGACTGCTCACTTGAGGGAATGAAATTAAAGGCAAAACTGAAGTACTTTGGCCACATAATGAGAAGACAGGATACCCTGGAGAAGAAGCTGATGCTAGGGAAAGTAGAAGGCAAAAGGAAGAGGGGCCGAACAAGGGCAAGATGGATGGATGATATTCTGGAAGTGACGGACTCGACCGTGGGGGAGCTGGGGATGGCGACGGCCGACAGGAAGCTCTGGCGTGGGCTGGTCCATGAAGTCATGAAGAGTCGGAAGTGACTGAACGAATAAACAAATGTATATTAAAAAGTCCAGGATATATAGCTGCAAATTATTGAAATCCTTGATTTAAGAAATACCTTGAAAGCTAGATGATATATTAATCTGTGCAGTAGAGGATCCCAGAATCTTAAAAAAAGTTCTCAAAGACCTTTGCTTTACTGTGTTAACCAAAGCTATTAACTGAAGCTGTTAAAGAATCATGAAAAAAGAAAGTCCAAAAGGCAATACTGCAAATAATTCAGACAAGAGTCCACTCAGATAATGAGAGTAAGTCTAAGTCCTAATTAGTTTCAGTAGAGAAAGCAATAAAATAAATATCCAGAAATTCAGGGGAAAGGGGGAGATTTTAATCTGTAAATCTGTTAAGTGCAGTTCCAGGGTTCTTATCAACATAATTGCTGACCATAACTACAAGCAGCTTTACAAAGATTTACAGACCCCTGGGTTTCCCCTCTTGGAACATGCCTCCAAGGAAAATTAGCTCTTCTGTCAAGTTCTTAACTATTAAAAACAGTCAGCAAGAGACAGATCTTGTGTCTCCTAGTGAACTGTCATCTTGATTAGGTGGAATCTGAATGAACTATTACTACAAGAGAATATTAAACTGAAGTATCACCAAGAACTAAAGTTTCTTCCAGTACAATTTAACTTCTGAACTACTGTTTGCTACAGTATGAGAGGCAAGTAAAGCATTTATGGGAGGGTTGTTTCTGAATCAAACAGAAAGTCATGCAAAAGCAGGAAGATATATTACTGAATAATCTAAAACAATTAGAAGCTACGTATAAACTCAATCCAACTTTAGATTTAGAGCAAAAGATAAAAGCAATAAGGAACCATTATAATTGATTGGGAGTGAATGAACCTTATAAACAAAAAATGAACTTCACCAGGCATAAATATTTTGAAAAAGGCAATAAGCCAGACAAACTGTTAACCTATCAATTAAGTATTGAACAAAACAAAAGAATAACCACTTCCATTTGGGACAGCACTAAATATGTTTCTACAATGAAGCACATGATGCAGCAATCCATTAATTACTATTCAAAATTATATAATAAACAGGAATCTGATCCAGTAAAAATTGAAGAAAATTTGAATGGAATATTACTTTAAAAATGTATGGATCAACAAAAAGAAATTCTTAATCAACTGCAATAGAACATGAAACCAAAGAATCAATCAAAAAATGAAATTGATTAAAGTTCCAGGACCCAACAGTATTTCTACAATTTACTATAGAATTTTTCAAGAAACTCTAATTAAACCTTTAACTCAAGTAATGAATGAGATTCAATTACCTTAACTTGTGTTGGAAATGTAAAAAAAAAGAGGGGTCTTTTTACCATATGTGGTGGACATGTGAGATTGCAAAGAAATTTTGGACTCAGATACACTCATTGATGCAGAATATTTTACAAATTCGAGTTCCATTTAAACCGGAATTATTTCTATTGGGAATACTAGAAGAACAAATAGGAAAACAATTTACAAGAATTATGCAATACATTATTACAGCAGCAAGACTTGTATATGCACAAAATTGGAAAAACCAGATTACACCTACAATATAAGACTGGATGTTAAAATTGATGGACATGGCAGAAAATGATAAATTGACATGTTTGTTAAAAGAAAATTCAAATTATTACTTTCTTAAAGAGTGGAAACCATTGACGGACTATTTGCGAAATGCAGGAGGAGCAAAGCTTATATGGGGATTTGAAGATTAAAATATATATAAACTGATATATTAGACAAGAAATGTTTTTTTAATATTATATATAGACCTAGCATGTAAGATAAACTCTTTAAATTACCTTGACCAGAGATAAATCGGAATTTGACTAATTTCTATGTTTCATCTTTTTTTTTTCTTTGCTTTACTACACTTTTTTTCTTCTCCCTTTGATTTGTATTTGTATTTGTATTTCTTTTTCTGTTTCCAACTTTTAACTATGTACATTTAAAACTTAATAAAATATATTATAAAAATAAAATTAAAAAAAAGAGATTCAATTACCTTAACCACTAGAGCCAGTTTGGTCTAGTGGTTAAGGTGCTGGGCTAGAAACCAGGAGTCTGTGAGTTCTAGTCCCGCCTTAGGCATGAAAGCCGGCTGGGTGACCTTGGGCCAGTCACTCTCTCTCAGCCCAACTCACCTCACAGGGTTGTTGTTGTGGGGAAAATAGGAGGAGGAAGGAGTATTAGGTATGTTTGCCACCTTGAGTTATTTATAAAAATAATAAAGGTGGGATAAAAATTAAATAAATAAATAATGCCAAGAACCTCATTCGTCATGAAAAGAAGCTTTCATCTCTTTTATTTATAAAGAAGGAAAATATCCAACCCATCCTGAATTATACAGACCCATCTCTTTACTTAATGTGGATTATAAGCCTTTTACGACAATTTTTGCTAAGAGTCTAAATGGCCATTTAAGTGAAATGATACATCTTGACTAGATGGCTTTATCTCAAAGAAATACATGAAAAACAATATTAGATATAATTTAAGTATTATCAGGCCATGATATTTCTTGGTGCTAAAAAAAACTTTGACAATTTGGAATGGGCATTTATTTATTTAGATTTCTATAGCCGCCCATCTCAACCAAGTGACTCTGGGCAGTGAACAATTTATTTTTATGTTTGCAGTTTTGGAAAAAAAAGGGCTATGGCCCTAATTTTCTTATATTTACAGAGCATTTATAAAGAACAGTCAAAATTGTAGTAATTGGTCTTATTTCATAGCAATATACTATATCAAAGGGGACAAGGGTGCCCCCCTCTCGTTCATTATTTTTACTGGCACTAGAATCACTGCCTATTGAGCTATGCCAAGATAACAAAATTTCTGGAATTAAACTACACAAGAACATAAATCATAATTTATTTGCTGATGATATTGAATTTAAATTGTTCAGCCTAAAGATTCTTTAACATTGCTGATGGAACATATAGAACAATATGGTTTGGGGTCAAGTTACCAGATCAAAAAAGAGAAAACTCAAAAGTTGGTATGGAATTTGACAGAGGAAGAAATTCAATGTGTGTAACAAACAACAGGCTTTAACACTGAAGTTGTGGATGACATTCAGTGGGATCTGGACAGGGTACTGCACCGGTTCTCATTTTGCTAGATCTTGCAGCAGTGTTCAGTACCATCAATCATGGTATTCCTCTGTATCACCTATAAAGTTTGGTTTACTGTTTCACAGTGACTCCTCTCCTTCCTGAATGGCCAGTTCCAATCAGTATTTGGGAAGGAAAACCAGAGCCCTTTGATACTCTAGGACTCAGCCCTCTTCCCCATTACATGAATCCACTGAGGGAGGTCATTAACTGGTTCAAGGTCAGGTATCATCAGTATGATGATGATACCTAGTTATCTATCTCCATCCTGGGCCAAGCAGAAAACACAGTGGAAGTTTTAACCTGGTACCTGGAAGCTGTGAGGCATTGGATAGGACTGAACAGCATACAGTAGAATGAATTCCAGCATGACAGAGTGGCTGCTTGCCCCTGGTTCCATCGTAATTCCGCATTTAGTACTAGATAGGCTGAGGGCCAGTTTGGTGTACTAGTTAAGGTGCCAGGCTAGATACTGGGAGACCGTGAGTTCTGGTCCCACCTTAGGCACAAAGTCAGCTGGGTGACTTTCGGTGAGTTACTCTTTTTCTCAGCCCCAGGAAGAAGACAATGGAAAACCACTTCCAAAAATGTTGCCGAGAAAACTGCAGGGTCCAGACTCAAAGGCATGTGTGCACACACAAAACACTTGAAGGAGTAACCCCCCATTCAATGTGGTGGTTCCTCTAGCCTTGTGGCTCCCACCAGATCAGCAGGTGGACACTGTGGCCAGGAGAGTGTTTGCTCAGCTTCAGCTGGTGTACCAATTTCAGCCTTTCCTGGATCAAGAGGTGGTGGCAAAATTACTCATGCCTTATCATGTTGTGTTTGAATTGCTGCAATTCATTTCACATGAGGCTGCTCTTGAAGATGACTTCAAGCAGTGCAGGAGCTGCATAGACTGTCAGGGTTCATGTCTATGAATCCTGCCATTGGGAGTAGAGCTGGAGTTGCTGTGGGAACTGTTGGGAGGGGGGATGGTAGTTGAGTGTTATGGCTGATAGTGGAGGCTGGAGACGGCTTCGCCAAGGTCACCCACCTGCAGGAGTGAGGAGCTGAGAACGTTTGCACAATGAGATCATTGGTTGGTAATTTGGCACGCAGGGGGGAAAGTTAAGATGGCAAGCTTTGGCGGGAATCCGCATTCAGATCTTTAGGAGTGCTTCAATTAACATGTATCCTGAATAAAGCTTAATCTGCATTCTAATGAACTGCATTGAGAAGTGTTTATTAGGGCATTGTTGTTGGGGTCATTACATAGACTGCCAGTTGGCTTGTGGGTCCAGCTCAAGATGCTGGTCACTACCTATAATGCCCTTTATAGTTTAGATTCTCATTACCTCTGGGACTGTCTATACCAACTAGAATCTTCCATCATTTATGTACTGGCTAGGAGGACATGTTGCAGATTCTTCCCAGAGAGTTCAAGAGGTAGAAACTGGAGGCAGGCCTTCTTGATTACAGTCTGCTCATTCTGGAACTCCTTGCCTCCTAAGATTAGGATAGTTCCTTCCTGCCCACATTCAGAAAGGCCATGAAGACAGTTCTTTTCCATAGAGATTTCAGAGCACTTGGTACCACACGTCAAGGAAACATCCAGTTTTTAATGTTGTTGATGGTTTTTATATTTAAATGTTACTTATTAGTGCTGTTTTAGGGCACTGTTTTATTTCTTTTGTTAATATAGATCACCTAGAGTCTTTGATGAGGTGGCATATGAATATACACTATATCTATAATATAAATAAATGATTCTTAACATCAGCAGTTTTGAATCTGTTTACCCACAACTATGCTGATAACCAAATGTATGAATTGCAATATTCTCTTATAAATACAGAGACTCCCATCTGCAGTATCCTGAAAACTACAATGCTACATTGAAGGAAAATTTCACAACTGTACCAAAAATACATAGTTTTAGAGTAACAAATATTTCAAATTAGAGCTGAAAATCTTCTCAGAACCAACGATTACTTCTAAATTAGATTCTTTTAAAATATTATGAAGATTAGTGTGCAATGTTATTTCTAAAAAGCAAATAAGAAAAAAAGTTAGGTGTTTAATGAAGAATAGTTAACAGGAGTTGAGAGAGAGAAACCTTCCTTTTTAAAAGCAATTGTATTTGTTAAAAGGATTACTAATTAAAGAAGAGCACCATCCATTTTTACAAATGAAAAGGTCAAATGATGATGTCAGCAGTTCTGGAGTCCTTAGAAGGTTACTGTCATATTTTAACATGACCGGAAACAAGGGACAGGCCACTACTCATAGTCCCTTGAAATACACAGGAACATTGGAAATATCCTGGCGTTTGATTTTTCATAGGAATAGCATGCCAGACCCATCAGTACAGTAAACATTTTGAAAATAATTTGGAAGAACTGCTTCAAATTACTCTGAATTTGAATGCCACTCTGCTATTCATTAAAACAACCCTTCTTTTTTCAGGCTTCCATTCCAGCCTCAAAAAAGATATGGCTGATTTAAGAAGTCAGCCCATTAAAATTAATGCACCTCTTATAGCTGCACCCTTTTTTCTGGCTTGTGTGGAAACCTGAAAGATCAGTTGCTATAATGAATGCCAAGAATGTCCTTTACTCATGTTTGTCAATCCTTCCAGCTCATTTTCAAAGTGTTTACCCAATGCCACCTATACTGACTGGATACTCTAGAACAGGGTTTCTCAACCAGGGTTCCATGACAGGTCACTAGGGGTTCCCTGGGAGATCACGATTTATTTAAAAAAATATTTCAAATTCGGGACGTCACTTCACTTCACTTCACTTCAACTTCACATTAAAGAGGTAAGTTTCATTCTTTATTTTTAGTTTAAGAACACTGTTAATGCATATATATGGGCCTACACATGAAACAAATATAATAATTTTGTAACTTCTGGCCTATATTTGAGCCTGAATGTGCAGGGGTTCCCTGAAGCCTGAAAAACATTACCCAGATAATTTTTACGTGAATTATCTACTTCAGGATTTAAAACCTTATATTACGTGTACAGTTGCCAAATTTTGTGTTGCTGCAATGAAAATAAGACAAATCCAGACGGAAAAATAATGCCCTATTTTAAATGTATATTTTTAAATTGAAATAACTTTTAATGTTTTAGGCTTATCATCATATCTTTTGATTGTACTTTGTCTCTTTTTATTTTAAATTTTGCTGGTCATTGACCGAAATGAAATAAACTATCTGGCATTTCAAGGGTTCCTCCAGGGTCAAAAGGTTGAGAAAGGCTGCTCTAGAACATGCCCCCAAATCTTCTGGGATGCACGATTCTGCTCAAGGTGCATAAGTTCTTTGACAAACAATTATATGTTCTTTAAAGGTATAAACTCAGAAAAACAATGCTCTAATTAATTCATTCCTAAAATGGAGGTGAGTGTTAATTTGCAAATAAAGGCATAAAAGAGCAAAACATTTCCTCCAATGTTTACCTAATAACTTCTTTACTTGGCTTTTTGGATTTCTTGGTAGTCTCTACATGCACAGGAACAACTTCGGGCACTGGATCTTCAACAGCTGGGTCTTCATCGCCCAAAAGAGCTGCCTGCTGAGAAAAATCCATGTCCTGCATAAACGACATGCTGCGCTTCAAAGCTAACAGCCGTTCCTAGAATTAGAAAGGACAGAGCAGCAGGGACTTTACACCTTTCCCTCATAGCGAAGATGCTATGATGATGGGATGGGATGGGAATGGCCATGGCTTTGCACCTAAGAGCTACATCTTCAATGAGGATGCAAGGTGATTCAATCATGACAGCATGACACTAGAACACCTGCAACCTATCTCAGAAGGGAAACCAAACATACAAATGGCCACCTACCTGAACACAGAACTTACCACAATCTTCATACACAACAGTCAACAATTCAGTTTAAAAACCAGCTCTTTTCATAATTTTGAAACTTGGTATCATACAATTTGTCTTACACAAATCCATCTTTTGCTCATTTTACATAAACATTTCCATTATACTTGTCTGCTTTTATTCAGTAGATGAAGGAGTGGGTATTGTATTTAGGAATTCGTTAAATATTTGATCAGTTTTTTAAAAAAAAGAGTATGTATGCATTTTCTTCAATATTTTATGGAAAGAGGCTTTAAAAATAGTAAAATGCTTAACATTCTAGAATAGTTTCAAAGTTTATTTAAATAGGGCAATATTTATTTCTTGAGTGAAAGCTTCAATTCAACATTTCTATCTTGAAGAAGCCAAATCTTAAAGGGATGGTATTCACCTTAAAAGGAAAGAGATGATTTATAATGGAAATGCCAATGAGACCTTTATTAAACCCAGCAGCATGGGGAAACCACCATTTGGTATTAAGAACAGAATTCAGCTTCCTTAAAATTCCAGTTTTATTTTAAAAAGACATGGTCTGCCCTTTAGGGCTCTAAATATCTAATCCAAAGTAGGGTACTTTATTTAAAGTAAAGTTCAATGCTTAAGAGCACGTGGAAGTATGAATGCAGTATATCAGCAATTGCTTTAATAAGTCACTTAGACATACAGTTAGTCCTCCCTTAACAATGGTAATTGGGACCGGAATTTCCATCACTAAGCGATGCAGTTGTAAAGCGAGATGTCATGTGACTGCATCGCTTAGCGACGGCAATCCTGGCAATTCCCCTTGCCGTCATTAAGTGAATTCTACCAGGTGTTAGCCGAGCACCCACCCCAATCCAAGCCATTCCAGACTTGTTCCTCCCAGCCCTGAGCCTCAGTAAGGTAAGGGACTGCCTCCAACTCCCCCCACCAGCCTATCTACCCCTATCTCTGCCCTTTTGGCCCCCTGCACCCTGCCTTGCAGGGCAGCAAGCAGCCCCTGAACTGCGCAGCTCTGAGGCTGCTTGCCTCACCCCAGGAAGCCGCAGCCACCCCACCCCAGCTGTCCCAGACACAGTCACCCGTGCCCCCTGCCCCCTGTGCTCCGTCACCCCAGCTGACCTTTGCTGGCTTCTTCCTCCTGCTGCTGACGACGTGCCTGGCCTGGCTGCTGGGCCGGGCTTCAGCTGCGAAAGGAAAAAAAAAGCCCAAAGCAGCCCTTTTGCAAAGAGCTGCTGAGTGGGGCTAGCTTCGCATTCCAAAAAAAAAAAAAGGCTCAAAGCAGTCCCTTTGCAGAGCTGCTGGGCGGGGCTGAGCTAGCTAAAGGGGCTGCCTTTACCATTTTTTTTCTTTTTCCGCAGCCAAAGCTGGCCCGGCCCGGCCAGCAGCCAGGCCGAGCATGCCTTGTCAGCAGCGGGAGCAAGAAGACGGCAAGGTCAGCTGGGGTGGCAGACCGCAGGGGGCAGGGGGCATGGGCGACTGTGTCTGGGGTGGCAGAGCGCAGGGGGCCAAGAAGGCATAGATGGGAGGGGGGAGATAGGCAGGTGGAGGGTGTTGCAGCACCCCTGCAGTCATAAGTGTGGGCAGGCTGCCAAGCGCCTGAAGTTTGATCACATGACCACAGGGGCGCTGCAACTGCCGTGTCTTCGGGGACTGGTCGTAAGTCCATTCTTTCAGCACCATCGTGATTTCAAACAGTTGCTGAATGAATGGTCGTTAAGCGAGGACTACCTGTATGCTGCATTCGCATCCCCATGCACCCGAACCACCTTTTTGAAACTGAATCTAAATTGGAAATATAAAATAATGTTGTAGATTAGGTTAATCTATATTTTTGGTCCCAGTATGTTCTCTGTTTTTAGCTGTCTTACTTTGCTCATCATCTTAAAGCCAGCATGGAGGATCTTTTTGGCCAGTTTGTAGTACACGGTGTCTGGTCTGTTGTAAGTCATTGCATTGTCACACATCAGTTTAAAATCTGCCTGGAAAAAAATAAACATAACAATTGCTGTGTTTTCAAAAACTATTTATTGTTTAAGAAGTTCAATTTCAGTAGAATCTTACAATGTAAACTAGATGATAAACATTTAACCAATTATGTTACAAGCTATCCTTTTGGTTACTTATGGTACAAATGAAAATGGTTTAAATCCAATCCTTTGCTTGATTTAACTGTTCAAAATGTCAATATCTATGCCATTTACAGAGTCATTTGCAGTTTAAGCTAAGCTGGTTAAGCTGGTTTACTGCTCACAGTGGTTTTTAAGGCTTACTTCTCATAAAGCAAGTGAAATGTTGCATGTTAATTTTCCAGATGCAATAAATTATGTCAGCATAGAAGACCATTCAAGTCATGTTCAGTTTAAAATGGTATAATCAGAGAGAAAGTAGCATGGAATGCTGGAGTTCCTGATTTTAAAGGAAATTAAAACTGGGTAATTAAGCACATTTGGACTTCAAAACAGTGGATTTTAATAATTTCTGAACAGTGTTAAATAGGATCGCATGGCAGTAGAAGCTAATTGGAAAAGGAGCTCAAAATAGTTAGGACTTCCTAAAGAAGGAGATATTAAAACACAATTACAAACAATTCCAACGAGGAGAGAAAAATGGAGGGCAGTTGAAGAAACAATGTGGTTACACCAAAAATTTATTGAAGATCTGAAAACTAGAAAGGATACATACAGAAAATAGAAAGAGGACAGGTCATAAAATATATATACAGGGTTAGGGAGATTGACAGAAATATAGCCAGGGTATATATTTTTTACTTTGAATTTTAAATCTCCATGACCAGATGAATTGCATCCCTTGACACTGAAGGGGCTAATTGATGATCTATCAAACCCTGAGTATTTGAGAAATACTAAGATGACTGGATGACAGCAACTGCTGTTCCTGTAGTCAAAAGAAAAGGGGGGGAGGGGGAAGGTCCAGCAAACTACAGACCAGTCACTCTGACACTAATGCTTGGGAAGATTCTGGAGCTGATCATAAGGAGATCTGTACGCATCTTGAAAAAAAATTACCAGAAGCAAGCACAAATTTGTCAAGAAAAATAATACCAGGCTGATTAGCCAGCTAGTTTAATGTGGGATGAATGGTGTGACAATTAGGTGAATATAAGCAGATTCCAGTTGAATGCTAGAAAAAAGTTCCTAACAGTAACAGCAGTTCAACAGTGGAACCAATTACCCAGAGAGGTAGGGGGTTCTCTTTTATTGAATGTGTTCAAGCAAACAGACAATCATCTGTCTGGGAGGCTTTAATCTGGATTCCTCTACTGAATAGGGGGTTGGCCTTGATAGCTTAAATTGTCACTTTCAACTCTATGATTCTGTGAAAAGCCATGATGGTGACTAATGCCAGCATGGGTAGTCTCGGGCTGGTTTTCTGGGCATTTAGTGTCCAATTTCACAAGTGCACTGTTTCTACTGAATTCAAGTGTACCATGTCCTTGGCTGCAGCCTGAGAGCTGAGTGAGCTTTTTGTTACTGCTCTGATCCTTTTGATGTGGCAAATTATGTATTTCTTAGAGTTTGGAGTTCTAGAGTATTTTTTTCTCTGGAGTCAACAGAAGATAGGAAAAAAAAGACAAGGCAGTGATGCAAGTTTGTATAAGTAAAGGTAAAGGTACCCCCCGCACATTTGTGCAGTCGTGTCCAACTCTAGGGGCTGGTGCTCATCTCCGTTTGTTAGCCAAAGAGCCAGCGTTGTCCGAAGACGCTTCCACGGTCATGTGGCCACATGACACGCACGGAACGCTGTTACCTACCCACCGAAGTGGTACCTATTAATCTACTTGCATTTGCATGCTTTCGAATTGCTAGGTTGGCAAGAGCTGGAGCTACTGCGGGAGCTCACTCCACACGCAGGGCTAGGGATTCGAACCTCCAAACTTGCGATCTTCCGATCGACAAGCCTGGCGTCTTACCCGCTGAGCCACCACGCCCCTTTGTTTGTTTGTACAAACCACGCAAGTTTGTATAGAGAAGCCCAAATAGTGTGACTGAAAAGGGGGAAAAGGTATAAAAGTACAGGATTTATCTTGGCAAAGGCAGGAAAAGAGCTGGAGCCTCCAAAGAACCAAACAAGAAATAATGACTATTACGTCTATCTGGGCTACCTACTTCATTTTACTATTTTATTTTCCCCTATTTTTGTAATATGTGTAGAAAAAAATACTTTAAGCAATTGCCCACAGATCTTCAGTTACTGGGCAGATCTGAAGAATAATAAATAAAAAATAAATGAAGGCACTAAGTTATTAAAAGACTGGTACAACCTTAAAACAAACTTTTATAGTATATAAAATGCATATAAATAGTGCAGGTAACAGTATAACACATTGAATATATTGAATGGCCTTGACTTTTTAGGTATAGGTTTGCAAGCATATCCCTGTAGAATACAAAGATTTGTACATCTATCTCTGGAACCTCATCATTCGTGTCACAGAGAAAACAAAGATTGGCAATTCACACTAGCATTCGTATAAGCTTAATAAATCTCTATTAATTCACCTTGAATTCTGTTACTGACTTGTACTCATTTGCTGCAATTTTTTCTTTCATTGTACCAAAATCCATAGGATGTTTTATTATCATGGAATATCCAGGAGCAATAGCATCCGTGACTGGAAAAGCAAAAAAACCATGAGGATCTTTCCTAAAAAAAAAAAAGCACAGAAACTTAACATTATCTTTAGGCACAATATTGCCACACTATATTATGTTAATTATCAACTTACTGCAATATGCAATGCCTGAAGGCAAAACCAAGGAATGGGAAACATAAAGTACTGAAATACAATCCCTAACCCAACAAACTGCCAAACATCTTAGAGCATCTAACACAAATAAATATCTGAGCATAACAAATATTCAGTTTGTGCCATTAATTCTACATGAGGTGTGCAGGCTTGTGACAAAAATAAGAAAACTTTTTCTGTTTTTGTTGCTAATGAAAGCAGAAGTAAACTGCGTAGTATCTCTACAACCCTCTCAATCTAGATAGAGAGTAAGGACATCAATTACACTGACTGGCAATCTCGTTCAGGCTGCTAAAATGGAGTCTATTATGTTCAATCACACACACCCTCCTCCCAGGACCATCTGCACCAAGAAAACATGCCCTCAACACCCATCTTCCCTCTCTGGTGATTTTTGGACCTCATATAGCTCCATTTAGCTATAAATGCTAATAGCATTTATTTAATAGCTTTGTTCCATTCTCCTTTGGGCTGCTTCAGTGGTCTTGGGTCTGCCCTGGAACAAACAAGCTCCAGCAGCCAATGCTGCCTAGAATCCATTTTGGGTCATCAGCTATCATAATTCTCCTTCTTCCCTCAACCTCTCTTCAAAATTGCCTCTTTCTTCCCCCTTGCCAGCAGATGAGCTCCCTTTTCCTGAGAGAAAGTATCTATCTGTGAGAAAAATGTCATGGAATCATGAAAGTGTAGAGTTGGAAGAGGCCACAAGAATCATCTAGTCCAATCTTTTCCAGTGTACAGGAAAACCAATTAAACCTTTCTTGAGAAGTGGATGTCCAACCTTCCCTTAAAAACCTCTAATAATGGAGAACCCACAACCTTCCTAGAAAATTCCACTGTTGTATGGATCTTATGGAAGCTTTTCTTTATATTTATATGAAATCTACATAGCTGCAACTTGTACCCATTATTTCTGGGTCTACTTTCTGTGTCATTGGGTTCCTGACCATCTTCCCAATGGCACCCTTCTATATGTACCTAAACAATGATATTATATGTTCTTCTTTTCTCTCGACTGAACATTTTCAGTTCTTTCATCTTGTCCATATAGGGCATGCCTCAAGTCTCTGTATTGTCTTTATCATCCTCTTCTGAACCTGTTCTAAACTGCCAATGTCCTCTGGATATGTAGCGCCCAGAATCATTAACAGAACCCCAGTTATGGTCCTACCAATGAAGAATAGAGGGGAATAAAGATTTCACACATCTTTGATGCAACGACTCTAATGCAGCCCAGAACTGTATTAGCCCTTCTGGCTTACATTGCTTACTCATGTGCAGCTTGCTGTCAATGACCATACCCAAATCCTTTTCAAAAGTAGTGCTTCCAAGCTAAAAATCCCCCATCTTCTATGTATGCCCTATATTTTTCCTCAGATTTTATACCTTATATTTATCCCTACTGAAGGATATCTTGTTCCCCTAATCCAAGTCTTCCAACTTGTCCAGATTAGATTGCAATCTTGTTCTATCTTCCTGAGTTGGAAGGTCTGGCCATATCTTCCAATTTTGTGTCATCCATGAATTTGACAAGCTGCCAATTCCATTATCCAGGTCATTAATAAAAATGTTGAATAATACTGGTCCCAAGAGAGATCCCTGTGGGAGACCACTGGCTACTGTACTCCAACTCAATATAGAGCCATCAATGTTGATTCTGAGTATAGTTAACCAGTTGTGACCCACTTTACTGTAGGACTATCCCAACCACAATTTAGCTATTTGTCAATGAAAGGGACGCGGTGGCTCAGTGGGTTAAACCGCTGAGCTGTAGACTGCCGATCGGAAGGTCGGCAGTTCGAATCCCCGTGTAACAAGTTGAGCTCTCGTTACTTGTCCCAGCTCCTGTCAACCCAACAGTTCGAAAGCTTTGCAAGTAGATAAATGGGTACCACCTTAAGTGGGAGAATACGCTGGCGTCCTGTCGGGGGTCGCCCACCGAACGAAGATGATCTCGTGAATGGCGGCGGAGACGACGGATCCCGAAACAGCAACATCCAGGACGTCAGCAGCCGGCTCCGAAGCAAGGTATTCTGGGACATGTAGTCCAATAACCACGAAAGAGTCGGTTCCCTTACCCCTTCCCTTAGTGCGCGGTTTAAAATGTTGTATGATATATGAAATGTATAAATATATGAAATACAATGTATGTAAGCCACCCAGAGTCCTCCGTTAGGGAGGGGATAGGTGGGGTATAAATACGATAAATAAATAAATAAATAAATAAATAAATAAATAAAATGTCACATGGAACCTTGTCAAAAGTTTTGCTGAAATTACAGCAAATTATATCTGCTGCATTCCCCCATCTATTAAAATAGTTGCCTTGTTAAAGAAGATAACATTTGTCTCATATGACCTACTTTTGACAAAGACATGGTGACTCTTAGCAATCACAATATTGTCTGTAAGAAACTTACAAATGACCGGCTTTATTATCTGCTCTAACATATCTTTCCAAGTATTGATGCTAGGTTCACTGTTCAATAATTATTAGGATCTTCTATTTTTCCTTTCTTGAACAGGGAGACATTTGCTCTTCTCCAGTCCTCTGGCACCCCCAGCCAGTTCTCCAGGACTCGTCAAATGCTACTCAAATCACTAGTTCCTTTAGATGTAAAGACAAAGGCAAAATAGGAGTTGAGTTCCTCTACTTTTTCTTGCTCATCTTAATTTTTTTCCACCTGAAATAAGTAGTGAGTCTCTGTTATCTCTTTCTTGCTACTGACATGTTTAAGAAATCTTTATTGATGGATTTTGCTTCTCTTGCTAGCCTTAGCTTGCTTTCTGCCCTTGTTTTTCTGACCTCATTCCTACTGGGCTAAAACTTCATAGATGTAGACGAGTACAGAGATAACTTTGATGAAGAAATACAAGAATCATTAAGTATATGACAATTCAGTCCTAAGAAGGAAGAAGGCATGAGAAATAAACTTTAATTAGCCTGCTATGATTCTGTTTTGGTATAAGATGGCAAAAGGATACTCGGCCACGCTTTCAATAGTCTGTTTTTATACTCTACAACAGTAAAGTAGTATTCCTGAAATCCTTGCTCTGTTTCCCAACTTGGCCTAGCTTGAAGGGCTGACAGTAGACTTCCTTGGCTGTTCGCCCTTTCTTCCATTTCCTATAAGCATCCTTATTTAATTTCACTTCTTTGAAAGCTGCCTATTCAATCATATTGGCTCCTTTAGATGTCTCCTAGTTCTCTTTCTCATCTGTATTGTTTGAGACTACACTAGTCTTAATTTTCTTTTCAGGAAGACCTGAATTACAATTACAACTCCTTTGGCTTTAAAGTTTTATTCACAGGGTATCTTGCTTACTATTTCTCCCAGTTTATTAAAATTGGCCTTCCTAAAATCCAGGGTTTGTATTTGACTGTTTTTTAAATGTATCTAATTGTTAAAATCAAGAATTCTAATAATACAGTCACTTTTACTCAAAGTTCCCACCACTTTGAGATCTTCAATGAACTATTCTCTGTTAGTATAGACCAAATCCAAGGTAGCAAATCTTCTAGTGCCCAGCTCTACCTTTTGAAAAGGAAACAGGAATTTATCTGACATCTTGTTTATGGCAGAATCAGTTTTCCAACAGATGTCTTCATGGTTTTATGAGGCTTTATTTATCTGCTTTAACAAAACTTCTTCTGAATGATTTGGTGGTCTGCAGCAGACTCCTAGTAAGATATCCCTTCTGCTAGCTTGCCTTTTTATCTTGACCTAGATGCATTCAACACTTACTGTATGTTACCAACAATCCAGGAACCTTTTACTAGCCCTTCAATGTAGATAAAATCAAGAAACAGAAGCATAAAGGATTCCAGGAATGTTCTTTATTGTTGTAGGATAGGATAACAGAATCTTGAAAGCCTGTCAGTGTTTTTCTCTGCCCTATCTTATATCAATAAAATCAAAGTGGGGTTATTTTGGGTTTCTTTTTAATGCATTCCACTTTCTCAGGACTGAATTGCCATTTCTCTCCTCTTAATGTTTCATTACTTTCTTCCCGCTTCTAAAAGCCAGATCTACATTCTGTCACATCACCTCCCCTATCAGAATCTCTCCCCACTCCCACATGTGAAGTTGGGCCAGGCAACTCATCAAGGAAAATGGACGGAAGGAAAATCATTTCCCCCCCTTGCTTGAAGACGGGCCCAGCAACTCGCCAAGGTCGATGGGCAAGTCTGACAGAGCAGAAGTAGATGGAGCTGGAAGGTGCCTATCCCCTCCTTTGCACAGCAAACAACTGGAGAGTCTGACATGACTGGAAGCCGAGTTTCCTTCATCCTGGGAGACAATGTCTGGTGATTTTGGAGGCAGTTCATAAGGATGGGGTTTGTGGGGGAATTTCAGATGGAACTGACAGACAAGTTGTGGTGTCTGGACATCCTTTGTTCCCTCCCACCAATTCTCTGATTAAATTAGCCTTCCAGTGAATATATCCACTTGGTAGTCCTCTTTCCCATCCACCAGAACCAGGGGTGGACCCCACCATTCTGGACAATTTTCGTCCAGTCTCCCACCTTCCCTTTTTGGGGAAGGTGGTTGAGAAAGTGGTGGCGTTGCAACTTCAGAGGACCCTGGATGAAGCGGATTATCTAGACTCTTTTCAGTCAGGTTTCAGGCCGGGATATGGGATGGAGACTGCATTGGTCGCGCTTATGGATGATCTCTGGCGGGAGCGGGATGGAGGTAGTGCATCCATCCTGGCTCTCTTGGATCTTTCAGCGGCTTTCGATACCATCAACCATGGTATCCTTTTGGGTCGGCTTAGGAAGTTGGGGGTGGGAGGCGTAGTTTTGCACTGGTTCACCTCCTTCCTCCGGGGCCATTCCCAGTCGGTGGTGATAGGGGAGGAGAGATCCAGCCCGCGACCGCTCTTATATGGGGTGCCGCAGGGTTCGGTTCTCTCTCCTCTCCTATTCAACATCTACATGAAACCGCTGGGTGAGGTCATCCGACACCATGGGATGAGGTATCATCAATATGCTGATGATACTCAATTGTATATCTCCATCCCAGGTGAAGTAAGTGATGCAGTAACCACCCTGTCTCAGTGCCTGGGCGCTGTTAGGGCCTGGATGGGGAACAACAGGCTTCAGTTGAACCCCGGCAAGACCGAATGGCTGTGGATTGATGGCTTAGCATCTTCTGGGAAATTATCATCTTTGGTTCTCGATGGGGTAGCACTGCCCCATTCGGAGCCGGTGCGGAACTTGGGGGTCCTTCTAGACTCACGACTCCTGCTTGAAGAGCAGGTGGCGGTCATGGCTAGGAGAGCTTTTGCACAGCTTTGGCTGGTGCGCCAGTTACGCCCATTCCTGGATCGAGATGCCCTCCGAACAGTCACTCATGCTCTCGTCATCTCCCATGTAGATTATTGCAATGCGCTTTACATGGGGCTACCCTTGAAGACTATCCGGAAGCTACAGCTGGTGCAGAGTGCGGCCGCGCGAGCAGTTCTAGGTGTGCCAAATCAGCGCATATAACACCTTTACTCCGCGAGCTGCATTGGGTGCCGGTTTGCTTCCGTGTACAATTCAAGGTGTTATCACCTTTAAAGCCCTACATGGCATGGGACCAGAATACCTGAGGGACCGTCTTATCCCCATATCATCGACCTGCCCCACCCGATCATTCAGAGAGGGCCTGCTACGAACCCCATCAATAAGAGAGTGTCATCTGGTGGGGTCTAGAAGGCAGGCCTTCTCTGTGGTGGCACCAGCACTCTGGAACAGCTTGCCCCCAGAGTTGAGGCAGATCCCCTCCCTCCCGACCTTTAGGAAAGAACTGAAGACCTGGTTCTGCCGCCTGGCATGGGAAGGAGGAAATAATAGTTCCTCATGGGGGTGGTTAATTTCATAATGTCCTTTTTATTAAGCTATCTGGCCATTTGGATTTTATAATTTATTTATTGTATTATTTGATTGTGTTTTTATATTCTTTATTCTATTTTAATCAGTTTTATTGTAAACCGCCCAGAGTTCCCCGTTGGGGGAGATGGGCAGTCATATAAGTTAAATAAATAAATAAATAAATAAATAAATAAATAAATAAATAAATAAAGGACAGTAGGAGGAACAGGTGCAGAATGCAAGGGACAGAGTGGGGGCCTCTCAAACAGGGAGCAACTGATGAGATATTGGATGTATCTTCATTGAAGCAGGCAATTACAGACAGAAGGCCACTGGGCTAATTTGATGTGTAACAGGGAAAGGGCCTATAAACTTTATGTTTTGGATAGGTGGAAGGTAGGCAAAAATTTAGTAGAAAGCTACTCTAAATCCTCCATCGTAATCTTTGTGCTGTTTTGCCTAAGTACATCTGCTACATGTTTCTAGGCAGCCTTAGCCAAATCTAACTGGTTCTTTAAGAGGATCTATGCAGCCTCTCTCTCCCGGAGAAAGTCAGAAATTCGAGGAACAATGGAGGCAAGAGCTCTGAGGACAAGATGCTTGGTGGTGGTGGGGGTTACTTGTAGACTGCTTGAAAGGAGACATGCAATAGAGGAATGCAACAAGTTGTATAGATGAATTCTGCAAGAGGCAATAATTCAGTTCAGTTGTCCTGTTGACAAGAGACATAGCAGCGCAAATATAGTTCAAGTAATGTGTGTAAACACAAGTAATGTGTTCTCCTCTCCCATTAGATTCCAGACAATGAGAGGAGACAAAGGAATATAAATGTCCAGTAAGTGGTAAAAGGCCTTCCACAACTTGGGGGTAAATTAAGAATTTTGATTCGAAATCATCTACTTGTACCAAGTAATGTGGTCCATAAACAGTTGCAAAGTCTCCTGTGGTGATAGTAGACCCTTGCAAGGAATAAAGTGAGTCATTTTGGTAAGAAATCTCCTACCACCAAAATGGTGATTGCATAGCTGGAAGACTTATAATAAAATTCAGGGAAACTGTGTCCCATGGTCGAGGAGGAAAGGGGAGTGGCTGGAGCAAACCTTAGCCTGGCAATAGACATGACAGGATGACATATAGTCTTTGAAATCCACTCTCACCCATGTCCACCAAAACTCTCTGAGCACAAATTTGCTTGTTGTTGTTGTTCAGTCGTTTAGTCATGTCCGACTCTTTGTGACCTCATGGACCATAGCACGCCAGGCCTTCCTGTCCTCCACTGTCTCCCGGAGTTTACTCAAATTCATGTTCATTACATTGGTGATGCTATCTAACCATCTCATCCTCTGCCATCCCCTTCTCCTTTTGCCTTCAGTCTTTCCCAGCATCAGGGTCTTTTCCAGTGAGTCCTCTCTTCACATTAGGTGGCCAAAGTATTTGAGCTTCAGCTTCAGTATCTGTCCTTCCAATGAGCAGTCAGGGTTGATTTCCTTTAGGATTGACTGATTTGACCTCCTTGCAGTCCAAGGGACTCTCAAGAGTCTTCTCCAGCACCACAGCTCGAAAGCATCAATTCTTCGGCGCTCAGCCTTCCTTATGGTCCAACTCTCACAGCCATACATTACTACTGGGAAAACCATAGCTTTAACTATACGGACCTTTGTCGGCAAGGTGATGTCTCTGCTTTTTAATATGCTGTTTAGGTAAACAAATTTGCTTACCTGAGAATAAGTTCCAACAAGTTTAGTAAAGTTTACCTGAATAAACACGTAGGTGAGATATACTGAAAGGTGGAGAGAAAAAATGGTGGCAAGGCAGCAGTAACTGCTGTACAGAGCTCCTCCAAAGTTTACTTTTAACAGCTTTTATTGTTTTAAATTGTTTTAAACATCAGTTCTTTTTATCTTACATGTAAGCTTTTGTAAGCTTGAGGTGAGATATTTTAATCTTTTTGCAGTACCATGCCGGCCAGTTTAGAAAACAAAACCGGGAGTGGGAGAATGATTCCTGGCAAGCGCTCAAGGAGCTTTGAGGAGCTGACATTATCACCAGCCTGTAAGCAATCCAAAATAGGAGACTTTTTTACCTCTAATGATAAAAGTAAAGCTCATTAGTGGAAACCTGTCATCAGGGCAACAAATTGTTGTGAGTTTGCAGAGCCGGAGGACGGAGCTGTATCCAGGCTTGTGCTGGAGAATCTAACAGACACCGAAGCCAGCTCTGGGGTGGGGCAATTAAAGGGGCAGTATATATCTCTACTTAATAGTGCTTTGGAGTCGGAGGAAAAAGAGAAAGGAAAAGGAAAGGGATCAGAGGGAAAGGAAGAGTTAGACGTGCTTCCTTTGGAGCAGTCTCACTTGGACCTAATTGCTCAAACTGTGAAGTGCATCTTTATGAATATGAAAGAAATTGAATCTCAACTCTCTTGTCTTATCGCTGAAACGAAGAATCTCCATTCCAAAATAGCTCAAATATATCAAGATTCCCAGGCACCCTCTCTGACATTTAAACAAAGGACTCAATTTCGAAACTCACCTTATCATCAGGAGAGTGAAGTCCCCTGGAGAAATAGCAGCAAGCCAGAGAATTTGTCAGAGTGTAAAGACAACATCCAAACTTTGGTTTTACAACCCACCAAAGTATGTTTAACAGTCTGTAGCTATAAAGGGAAAATACCAAGCTGGAAATATAAATCCCAGGTCAAATCTCATCTTTATGTTCTTTTTCATATTAAATTCCAACTGATTGATTTGGTATCTATAGAACCCCTTAATTATACCCAATGGGCTCAAAGAACTATGTTAGTATTTAAGACTGCTAGATTGCCTTCCTTAATCCAAAAGCATAAAAAGTACCTAAGGACAAAAGGGATCTTTCCTGCACGTATCTTTATTAATACAACAATTAAAGCATTATTCCCCAAGTCGCAGTTGACCAAATCAGCCAATAAGGAATTTCAAATAGAGCGGCAGGAATCAATGTTTCCTCAACTGGACTCGACTGACAGGGCTGTAAAAGAATCCCAACAGCCAATAGGAGCTATTGGTGAACAGCGGGCCCAAGTTCTGGACTTTACTTCCCATAACTTGTTAGAGGACTCAATTGAAGAGGATCTTTTTCACTCTTTCGGATCTTTATCCACTTTGGAGCAACAGACGATTTTAGAAAGATTAGAAATCATAAAAAACAGACTTCAAAGTATAAGAGATGA
The DNA here is from genome assembly GCA_023362775.1 of Charina bottae. Lineage (NCBI taxonomy): Eukaryota > Metazoa > Chordata > Lepidosauria > Squamata > Charinaidae > Charina > Charina bottae. Next base: position 1,367,209 of record JALMGJ010000028.1, on the reverse strand, counting down.
TGAAGCTTCAACGAACAACAAAGAAACCATGATCTCCTCCCCATCAGGGCCTTATGAGAAGTTTTCCCTAATGGTTCCCAATAGTTCAGAGAACTGTCAGGCCACCTTTAACGCCCAGGATCTATTGATTGATTTCTCACTCGCTGGATCGTCACCTTGTTGTGGTGAGTGGGCTTGTGTGTTCCCAATGAACCCTGTGAGCGAAGCTGTCGGGAGTCATGTACTCCTGGTAGGGTCACCCATGGCGGTAAGGTCCAGGGGGAAGAACCAGACAAAGAACGATCCAAGAAAGTCCTCAACGGCAGAACAGGCGGAAGATAACAAGGTGTATTGTTACAACGGCTGCGAAGGCGGATGAAGGCTGCAGCAGACAAAAGGTCACCAATCGTCATGGTATCCATGCCATTGGATTAGAGCCTTTTTCTGTGAAGGTTTTGTGCTGATCGTTGTACACCGATCTCCACACATAAAACAAATTCACGCACAGGCGTCTTCCAATCACACCAAACCCAAAACAACCAAAAGTCCCATGGCGATTGACGAATGGCAACGGGGGCAGGACTGTGAAATCCGGAAGCTCCTAGTCATGGACCAGCACATGGGCGGTGCATACGGATTCAGTCGCCCTAACTCAAGGATCGAGGCAGTTGAGTACTTCGGCAGCTGTATCCACAACTGAGCAGCCCTATTTAGGATCTACTCTGCTCACCCCATATAGGGAGGGGGCTAGAAAAGGTGCCCTAAACGCTGGGCCTGGGACGACAGAGGCGGCAGTGCCTCCTGGGGTTGGCTGGCCCCGTAGTAATATGATCCATCCTACGGTCCCCCCTTCTTGGATTTTATGTAATTTATTATTATTATTGGATGTATTTTAGATATTGTTTCTGTATTTTTTAAACTTTCAATTGTTGTAACCCGCCCAGAGTCCCTTGCAAGGGAGATGGGCGGGGAATAAATTGAAATAATAATAATAATAATAATAATAATAATAATAATAGTCTGCCTCATTTTCTCCCTGACTGGATTACCGCGACCAGTGGGGTCTCCATCTAGCAGTCGTAAAAAACACATGAATTTTGGAACATGGAATATACGGACACTGCAAGACAATATGGATAGTGAACAACCTGAACGTAGGACTGCCATTATTGCAAGGGAGCTGAGACGTTTTAATATTGATATAGCAGCACTCCAAGAAACTCGAAGAGCAGGAGAAGGACAGTTGAAGGAAGAAAAAGGAGGTTATACCTTCTTTTGGAAAGGACTGCCTGAACAAGAACGACGAATACATGGGGTAGGCTTTGCTATCAAAAACGACCTTGTGAAGCTCTTGTCAGAAGTTCCCACTGGGATTAACGAACGACTCTCAACTCTGCGAATAAAACTCGCCAAAAACCAACAGGCAACTATCCTAAGTGCTTACGCACCAACACTAGATGCAGATGAGGATATCAAGGAAAAATTTTATACCCAGCTGGACACCATCTTATCAGAGATACCAAAGGAGGATAAAATTATCCTCCTGGGCGATTTCAATGCAAGAGTTGGGCGTGACTTTGATTTGTGGCCAGGGATCATTGGGAAAGAAGGAGTTGACAACAGCAACACGAATGGAATGATGAAGTCTTCTTGCAAATCCCGCAAAAACAAATAAGAGATGAGCTTGCAGTACCCCCTAGTTTGGAGGAAGTCAGTAAAGCCACTAAACAAATGAAAAATAACAAAGCTAGTGGACCTGATGGGATTCCTGCTGAAGTCTTTAAAGAAGGCGGGCCTGAACTTACACAACAACTTCATAAGCTCATCGAAAAAAACTGGATGAGGGAGGAGATTCCAGCAGACTTTAGGGATGCCATAATTATCACTCTCTTTAAAAAGGGTGATAGAACAGACTGTGGAAACTATCGAGGCATCTCCCTTCTAGCCACAGCAGGCAAAATCCTGGCAAAGATCATTGCAAACTGTCTCCTATCTGTATCAGAAGACATCTTCCCTGAAACGCAAAACGGCTTCCGCCCTTCCAGGGGAACAGTGGATATGATCTTCACTGCACGACAGCTTCAAGAAAAATGCAAGGAGCAAAACCGCCCTCTGTACATGGCGTTTATTGATCTGACTAAAGCTTTTGATACTGTAAATCGTACTGCTCTCTGGACCATCCTTCTGAAAATCGGATGCCCTGATAAATTTGTGAACATCTTGCGGCTACTCCATGACGACATGATGGCAACAATCCTGAATAACAATGGCTCTCAAAGTGATCCATTTAAAGTGGAATCCGGCGTTAAACAGGGATGTGTTATTGCTCCAACCTTATTCGCTATCTTCATCGCTATGATTATACACCTTGTTGAAGAGAAACTTCCTACTGGTGTAGAAATTATATATCGAACAGATGGAAAGCTTTTTAATCTTAGTAGGCTGAAAGCAAAAAATAAGGTAATTACAACTTCTGTTATAGAACTTCAATATGCTGATGATAACGTAGTCTGTGCACACTCTGAGGAAGATCTTCAAACTATCCTAAACATCTTTGCAGAAGCATATGAAAAGCTCGGCCTCTCGATTAACATTAAAAAAACCAAAGTGCTTTACCAGCAAGTTCGAACCAATCCCTCCGCAGTGCCATCAATCCAGCTTAAAGGTGTGTCACTAGAAAATGTCGACCACTTTTCTTATCTCGGCAGCCATCTATCTACAAAAGCCGACATTGACGCTGAAATTCAGCATCGCCTGAGCTCTGCAAATGTAGCTTTCTCCCGAATGAAGCGTAGAGTGTTTCAGGATCGGGACATTCGCAGGGAGACCAAAATGCTTGTTTACAAAGCCACTGTACTACCAACCCTTCTGTACGCCTGTGAAACATGGACCCTCTACAAACGCCACCTCCAACTTCTTGAAAGATTCCATCAACGCTGCCCCCGAAAAATTCTGCAAATTACTTGGGAAGATAGGCGGACTAATGTTAGCGTATTAGAAGAAGCGAAAACCACCAGCATTGAAACAATGATCATCCAACATCAACTTCGCTGGACCGGTCATGTTGTTCGAATGCCTGACCATCGTCTTCCAAAGCAGCTACTTTACTCCCAACTTAAGAATGGAAAACGGAATATTGGTGGACAGCAAAAGAGATTCAAAGATACTCTCAAAGCTAATTTAAAAAAATGCAATATCAGCATTGAGAACTGGGAAGCCCTAACTCATGAGCATTTCAATTGGAGGTCAGCCTTTATTAATGGCGCTATGGACTTTGAAGAAACACGAGTACAGGGCGAAAGGGAGAAAAGAGCTAAAAGGAAGGCACGTCGGGCAAACCCTCATCATGACCGTCTCCCACCCGGAAACCTATGCCCTCATTGTGGGAGGTTGTGTGGATCCAGAATTGGCCTTTATAGCCACTTACGGATCCACTGTTAAAATTTTACCTTTGGAAGACAATCTTACTCGGCTACGAGTGATTGCCAATGATTGATTGATTTGAATACTGCAAATATGGAAGCTGTACATTCTGCTCCAAAACTCACCCCCTTAAATGGTTGCATATTTGATGACCCTTCCAATTCCCTGAACCAGATAACTGAGTTAGACTGACTAAGATCTCATACCTCATCTGGATCTTTGAATTTGGTGTCCTGGAATATAGCAGGGTGGAGAAACAAAAAGCATGATTTGGATTTTATCAATTTTCTAACCTCTTTTGATTGTATTTTATTACAGGAAACTTGGTCAGTGGACCTTTTAAATTTAAATGGTTTTAGAAATTTTCTCCTTCCAGCCTATAAGCTTTATAGTAAAGGTCAATATAGGGCTGGTCTGGAAATCTTAGTGAAAGCCAATCTTGATGTACAGACGATATCTTTAAACCCATGTCCTCCAATAGCCCAAGTGCTTAGGCTGGTATCATCTTCTGAAAATTTAATTATCGTTAATGTTTATCTACCTCATATTGCGGAAGGTGGTGATTATCTCATTAATTGGGATAAGTTTTTTAACTACGTACTGTTTTTAACTAAAAAGTTTCCTGCTGATCAGCTTATTATAGCTGGTGATTTTAATGCTAGAGTGGGAGATAATACCCACGACTGGCTTATAAAGTTAGGTTTCGATGATGAAGAGCTCTTTATCCCGTTCATCTAGTGATGCCGTTTTTAATACTGCAGGGAGGAAGATGTTAGATCTTTGTATTATGCACAACCTTATAATTTTAAATGGTTTAAGTCCTTTCCCCGACTCAAAGGGGTACACTTTTAGATCTGCTCGGGGTCAAAGTGTAATTGATTATATTCTTTGCTCGTATAGTCTATTATTAGATATCTTCTTTTTTAATGTTGAATCTCGTACTGAAAGTGACCATTTACCTTTGGTTATAGTTTTAAAATGCAACTTATCGAATCCTAACCGAATATCATTTCCTGATAGTCATGATTTAGACAATGTTTTTAAAACGGTTAGATGGTCTTCATCTTCTGAAAGGGACTTTCATACCGTATTTGGATCAGAATCAATGACCAGACTGCGATTGGACCTAACCAATTCAACCTCGGTTGAAGATGCTCTCTTTATTTACTCCCGGTTAATTGGTAAATGCAGCTTTAAAGCTAAACCTGTAGAGGCTGCTGTTTTAAAATCTACCACTTGGTTCGTTAAGGAGTGCTATAGCAGGAAAAAGAGTCTGAGATGTAAGTTTAAAGAACTAGGTCAATCTGGGGATTTGAGTAAAAATAATGAATTTTTAAAATATAAGGAAAGTTTTCAAGATCTCATATCTAAGAAAAAGAAACTATATTTCCAGGGTAAATGGGATCAGTTGAACAGGCCTGTAAAATTTAATGATAGCAAATCCTTTTGGAGATTAACTTCGAGTAATTCTATTGATAATCTCTCTTTAGTGGATTCTGTTATTACACCCCAGCAATGGGTGACACATTTTTCAACAATGTATGATGCCCCAGTAACCTCCCTTATTGAGGATAATGACTCCATCCTCTCAGATTTACCATTGTGGCCTCCTGTGAGTATAGTTGAAATTACCGAGCTAATTGTTGATTTAAAAATGGGGAAATCACCCGGTCCAGACGGGCTTCCAGCTGAGTTATTCAAAAAACATGTTAATTGGTGGGCCCAGCCATTGGGTTCTTTGTTTACACTTATTGACCAACATGGGAAAGTTCCGAACGATTGGCTTAATTCGATAATAATCCCAATTTATAAGAAAGGAGGGTTTGATCAGCCCAGCAACTTTCGTCCAATCAGTCTTTTATCAATCTTGGGCAAGCTTTATGCCAAACATCTTGAATGCCATCTTCTTGATTGGATGCATACAAATGATGTAATTGGACCCAAACAGATAGGTTTCTGTAAAGGAAATTCTGCAATTTACCATTGTCTTACACTGAGTTTCCTTATAGAAAAATACCAACTTGGGAAGGAAAAAGCTTTTTGTAGCATTTATAGACCTCAAAAGTGCATTTGATTTAATTCCAAGGGATTTACTATGGGCCAAACTGAGGAAACAAGGGATTGACCCAAGACTGTTGTTTCTGTTAAAGAAACTTCATACGGCTACCTCCTGTCAAGTAAAATATTCATCTAAAGGTTACTTGACGGAGAGAATACCTACTCAGAAGGGGGTTAAGCAGGGTTGCATTCTCACCCCTCATCTTTTTAACCTCTTTCTGAATGATTTAGCGGATTCCCTTAGCTCAATCAACGGTCACCCCCCTAACCTTGGCGGTCTTCCTACTCCATTATTACTTTATGCTGATGACACCACAATTCTTTCTTATTCGAGAGTGGGTTTACAAAGATATTTGGAGGCATTATATAATTACTGTCAACGCAACTCACTCACTATCAACTTCTCTAAATCAAAGGTAATACCATTTGCCAAAAGATGGTGCTTGCAGAGATGGTTCATGGGTAACACAGAAATTGAACAAGTTAAAACCTTCAAATATCTTGGCATTACATTTAGTTATAATCTTTCTTGGGTTACTCATTGCAACAAGACAATTCAGTTGGCCAATTGTTCAGCTGCTCAGATTAAACAATTTTATTTCACAAGAGGAAATCAATTTGTACCTGCAGCAATTAGAATATTTAAAGCCAAACCTCTCTCACAAATACTATATGGTATTCCCACTTGGTTGGGAGCTTTTAATCACAAAGTAGAGGGTATTCAGGCAACCTTTTTGAGGCAGCTTTTAGGGGCTCCTAATTGTGTCTCCTATTTTACAATTTGTTTAGAAACTGGTCAAAGTTTAATTGAAACTAAAGCTTGGTTAATGACAATTAAATATTGGCTTAGAATTTTATTTAGAGCTGCTCCTAGAAGTTTGCTATCGTATCTTAAAAAGATAAATATATTTCGCTTTGGACTCAACATATTATGACCAAGCTTAGGCAAGTTGGGATTGCAATTGATGATTTATATTTATCGGATGAAATTTACATATTCAGAACTATTAAACGGAGATTTATGGATTTAGAATACCACAAATTTAGACCTGCCCAACCTCGTATTTGTTCGCCTGCTATGTTAGGTATAGAAAATCATTTGGGTAAGATGGCACATTATTTGCATGATCTTGTGGTTCCAACTCAGCGTAGGGTGTACTTTCTGGCTAGAGTTAATTCTTTTCCTTCCGAAGTACTTTTCAGAAGGTATAAACGTATCCCTAGCCATGAGAGGCTCTGTTCTTGTGGTAGTCCAGATACAATTTACCACATAATCTTTGACTGCCACTTATTTGAGTCCCTTCGGTATGAATTACTTTTAAAACCTTTACAGGGTAAATATCCGTTAAATGCTGTAAATACTGTATCATCTTGCCAATATCTACTGAGTGATGTTGTATTTGAAACCACCAGAATTGTAGCTAAATTCTTAGATGAAGTACTTAAAAGAAAATGTAAACAAATCTCCCAATGAGTATGGCTTTTTCTCTGGCTACTCTCATGGCATGTCATGTTTTTTGTATTTTGTTCCTTTTGTTCTTTTAATGCCAATAAAGGTTTTGATTGATATACTGAAAGGTATGTCAGCAGGGAAGAGAAAGCTGACTGCAAATTTTTAAGTTCAGCATTACTTTATTAACTATTAATGTACTGTATGCTTCATTTTATTTCCTCTGGTCTTTAACTAGAGCTGTGCAGCACTTTGAATTCAGTCTTCAAAAGATGATTTGGAGGGCCTGGGAGCTTCAATATGTTACAGACAGGCTATGGTTGCTTTAAGGTGTTGCAGAGAAGTTTGGGTTCATCATGCTCCAAAGCCCTGTTAGAAGATCAAATCTAAAACACTGCCCTTCCTTCTTTGGTTCAATAATAAATATTAAAGTGTCCCTGTGGAGGATCTCCACAGAGTTAAGCTATAGAGAGGAGAATGTTGAATGTCCTGAACACTCATGTTTCTAAAACCAGGGTTCCTATTCACACTTTCAAACAAGATTAAAACAGATATGAATCTGAGTGACAGATTTGCTTCTACTGTATCTAAACTTACACAAACTCTCAATAGAAAATAAAATCAACTTTAAAACAACTCTTAATCACAGAGGACATTGTTAAACATCTAAATTTGAAAATTCAATATAGCAGCTACACATCTTATTTTGCTTGTATATTATATATTCTTACCTCTGTAGCTGACGAAGAAAATGTTCCAATAATTGTTGGATAGGAGTGCTCTCATTTTCTGCTATAATTCAACATAAAAAATAGGTTTTGACAGTAATTTTCATATGTTCCTCACAATTCTAATACTATAAACTATTCATACAGAGAGCTTCTATTATTGATCCTGTTTCTGCATAAGATAACAATTTATCATTTAAGAAATGCATATTCCACTTTCCTCCCCAGAAAAAGAACTGATCAAAACAGCTTAAGAGACATGAAAATATTAAAAACAGAACTTATTAAAATATACATACAAAAGGAACAGCAAAGACACAAAACACCACACATGAAACTGCAATAAATAAAATTAAATGACAGTTGAATCAAGTATCTTCTTAAACAGAACTTCTTACTAGAGAGACACCAGTGAAGAGGAAGAAAACTCTCAGCATATGAAGTTTCATATATAGGGCACTGCAATGAGATGGGCCTTTTGCAAGTAATCATCAACAAGCCATTAAACATACCAGTACACACAAGAGGGTCCAGCAGAGGCAGGTTATGCTGAAGGAAGTATTTCAAGCAGCTGGACCCAAATCTGTTTAGAACAGATCTCTAAATGATCTCTTTCAGAAGTTTCTTGTAGAAAGCATGGGGACAAAACTGGATCTTGTAAGATGCAATAGATTAAGGGCAACGGAAAAAGATTCACAGCACAACCTTCTGAGAAATACTCACAAACTCACAAAGCCATCATAAAAACGATCTCTTCCCAGCCCCAAGAGTGCTGTAAGGTTCAGCAGAATTGACAAGCTTCTTACTCCTCCTGTCTAGGTCATGGCAATATTTACTAAATCTACTGTGGCAACTAAGGGTATTTCAATTTTTTTTTAAAAAAAACAGAAATTAAGTCTAATTTAAGTGGAACCAGATAACCAGTTTCAACCAGGAATTCTTAGAATTGGAGCATCACTTTGGGACATTTGAACTAGTTGATAATTATTTTAAACAGTGAAATCCCAAAATTACTTATTTAAAAGAAGCTGAACTACTGCCTTCAAAAGAATGGAATAGAAACTTCACATCAGGAAGAGCTGACAATTAATCAACTAGTTCAGCACTGCTGGGCAAGGGTCAAGGATATATATAGTTGACTTCATTGATCCAAAAATTCTATCCATTCGCTTGGATTTTACAAGCTGAAAGCAATCCGTAATAATCAAACAAGATGATGAAAAAGTTTTAATTGATTATGTGCCATCAAGTCGGTGTTGACTCTTACCAACCATATAGACAGTTTTTCTCCATAAAAAATATATAATACTGGATTCTTAATAAAAAATAGAACAGTGTTTTGGAAATAATTTGGAAAAGAGACAACAGAGTGTATACATAGCACCTCTTTAAAGTAGTTACATCTTTTCCTGGGATAGAGGTCAAAGACTCCTGGGAAAATTTAATGGTATGTGGGACCTTGGGAGACAGGAAGAAGAGCCACAGAGTAGATAACAGTCGGGCACGTGGCAGCTGAGTACGCAGAAGGAATAGGGACATGGCAAATGTCTCAGAAGGGACCCTCCCTAGTTTCTTGGACTGTAAAGGCGAGGGGGGAGAGGTGTACTTTCAGACTTGCAGGATTGATGTCAGCCTTGTGAGGTAGTCCAGACAAGAAACACACCCGGAAGTACTAGCTCTAATTTTATTGTAAGGTTACATTAACAGAATCTTGCTGATGCTGAAAGATGTCTTGGAAACCTTGACATTCCACCCCCTGGTCTCCAATTCTGCTGAGCCTCCCCTTTTCTGTCTCTCCCCCCCCCCCAAACCCATTAGAATATTCCTACAAAAGTACCTATAGAGACTTCGTTGAAAGCTACCCTTCAATCCAGGGGTTTTCGAGGTCTGCAGTAATTCATGCTTCCCCCAGATGGCCCTTCCCTCTTAGTCCAAAGCAAACTCCTGCCTCATCTTCCCTAATTTAACTGAAGATTCCACAGGCAAATCAAATCAATTGTTAGCGATGATGCTTGCCCTCACCATTTAGCTGCTGACTCTCCAGATTCTCCCTTCATTCAATTAGTTCCATCTCACCAGTTCATAAATTGAAGCCCTTGATGTTAACTAACTTCTCCATGATTATGATTTAATTTCCATGCTCTTCTGGAACATCACTGACTAGAAAGCAAAAAGCCCGAATGCTTCCTTTTTGGATTACATATTGCCTTTGACATTAGCCTTTTCCAAGAAACCTGGACTATAGACAACCTCTTTACACCTGGATATGTTCCCTATGCCCTTAGAACATTATGCAGTGTAAAAAATGGGAGACTCTCAGGAGGACTGAGTATAGCTATTTCCACTAAATTCAATATTCCTATGATTACTAGAGCCATGTTAGCTAGCATGGCCCTAGCCCTCCTACTCCAGTTTAAGATTCACAATATTCTATTTATTATTCTATTTATATATTATATAATATTATATAATTATATATAATTATATATTTATAAATATTAAGTAAACTCCGGGAGACAGTGGAGGACAGGAAGGCCTGGTGTGCTATGGTCCATGAGGTCACGAAGAGTCAGACATGACTAAACGACTGAACAACAACAAATTATATTATATAAATTATAATAGTGGCTGGATAGGGTAGTGGTTAGAGCGCTGCCCTTTGATGTGGGAGACCGGGGTTCGAATCCTGGCTCGTACCTACCTTACCAGTAGGGGTCCTTGGGCAAAGACCCCCTAATGCTTCACCTGCCTTCCTCAGATATAAGAGTGACATGGGGACTTCCGATGGGGATCATGGCGGCTTGACCAGCTCCTTTGAAGTGGAGCCGACAACACTGTTTTTTCCGGGGCTAGAGCTGGCTCCCGGAGCCCAAAGAATTCTCCAGATCCAAGGAGAATCCTGGAAATCACCCCACTTGTCCTCCAGCTGCTCCTCCGGCTGCTCCTTGCAGGGAGGTTGTAAAATGGAGTTTCAGCAATCGACCTGTGATTGGAACAGCTGAGGCAGGGCTGTCATCTTGTTCGAAGCTGCGTTAAAGAAAAAAGGACTCTAGAGCCAACCACCCCATTTCTAAGGCACTTTATTATTATGCTTATTTGGTACTTAAGAGAGGCTTTTTACAGTGAAGAGATGCTGACTCTCTTGGAGATTTTCATTATTTTTTGGAATTTTTTCTTTAAGCGAGTGGCTTGGAAACTTGTGCTTCATATATATTGAAAAAAACCGAAGCTGAGATTGCTGATTTTTTTTTTCTTTTTAAGAAGCAAGTGAAGTTTTATGGATTACTGAAGATTTCCTTTTTTTGGCGAATCTATGTTATTGAAGCCGAAATCTGTCTTTTGAGTTTTTGTGTTCTTGTGGGAAAGTTTTTTTTGTTATCATTTTTTGCTGCATTGATTGATTTAGCTGTATAAATAATAGTAATTTGAGAATTTTCTCTTGCTTTCTCCATAATAACCTTCGCTTCCAGAGTGAGTTTATTTTTATGTGTGATATTCTGGGACACTAGAGGGCGCCATAGATTATTGTAGACAGACATGGAAGATTTTAAAGTGATTTTTGAGGAGGTTATTTTTAAAGTTACTCAATATATGAGGAATCAACAACTGGAAAAAATTGCAAGTGATGCCAAATACTTAAAAGGACAAAGTGGAGTTTTCAAAGAATAAGATGGAAATTAGACATTTGGAGCTAGGAAAAGATTTGGGTAAGACTGCTCTGTTAGAGTATGAAGAAAAGAGAGATTCGGAGTTAGAAAGAGAAATGAGTAAGACTGTACTGTTGGAGCTTGAAGAAAAGGAATTCAGTTTAAAAATGTGGAAGGTCCCAGAAGAGAACTTTGGGTTCTTAGGGTGAGAAGAAGAGAAGATGGAAGAAGAGATGGAGAAAGTTTTCTGTATAAAGTTAAGATATGTACTAATGAATAAGAGAGTAAATTATGTTTTGGTTTATTTTGAGGTGGGATAAATTCTAAATATGCTTGTTTGGATGGATTTTTGGTGGTTAAGATGATTGCTTTGCCCAGGATGTCACTCTCACTTTAGGTCATACTGATATTAATAATGGTAATATTTTTAAAATATTAGTAATAAGATATTTCTATGTTTGATATATGAGGTGAAGATTTTTTTGTTATTTAGAGTGAATATATAAGAATGTTAGGAAGTACTGGGATTAGATATGTACTTTATGAATAAGACAATAAGAGACGTTTTAGGTTCTTTCTCTTTTTCTTTAAAGTGGGATAAATTTTTATGATTATGGTTGGTATTGATTTTGGTGATTAAGATGAATACCCAGGATGTTCTTTTTATTTGAAATAATATTAATATTGACAATGGAAATACTATTTAGGTTGTACTAAAAAAGATTATTTTTTCTTTTTTTCCTCAAGATTTATTAAGTGAGGTATTTCTTGTTTTTAAACAATGTCAAGAACTACTAGGAAAAGAATTGTATTGTAACTCTAAAGGTTTTTAAACTGAATGTATAATAGAATTTATCCCCTGTAAGTTTGTTGAATATTTAGTTTGAAATAATAGTTTGATTTGGTTTTTTTTATATAATAAGAGTAAGATATTTTACGTATATTGGTGGAAGGTAATATTAGGGGAACAGTAAGATACATTTATTTTATCAGAAAAGGCAGAGAAGGCAAAACTGATTATAGATATGTGTGATAATATTTAGTTTAAACTTGTTTTTAGTAGAGAACTGCTTTTGGGTTTTTTGTTTGTAACTGAAAAAAATGGAAGTTATAGTTTTGATCCTGATTATTAAGCTGAAATGGATTATAGAAATAATGTTTACTATAGTTAAAATTGGAGTAAGAGATTGATGTATTTCTTATGTATACCTTTGTTGTAAAGAGTCAGAAGTCATTCTTTTTCTATCTTTTTCTATTTGTTTCTGCACTTTTTAGTTTCTCTATTTTTTATTTTGTTTTCTTTCAATCTTTTTCTGTCTTTTCATGTTTTATCTTTATTCTGAAAATATAATATAGTTTCTTAAAAAAAATGAACAGCCACAAATCACTAACAAAATTACAAAATGGATTTATTGCAAAAGCATAAAGGAAATTTTACAAATAAAAAGTGGTTGAATATGAGAGTGACTTGATCTAAGAGAGTCATGCCAGCTCGGACGTTGCCCAGATTAACAAGGTCCACGCCAGATGTTGGGGAACCAGGACAATCTGACGGTAAGTGGGCTACTGGAAGAAATCATACATGGATGAGACAAGAGAACCTGGAATTGATGGAATACTACTACAACAGTAGACCTATTGACATATGAAACGTATGAGGGAACTATGGATGGACCAAAGACCTGTATCCACACTAACTGAGAAACAGCCAGTTACCCAGCGCTTCAACATAGTGAAGAGGAAGTTGCCCTCACAACTTGAGATAGACCAACTACTTAGTCCTGGACTCAAGAAGACCCGGAAGAACAACTGGAGGTGTAGCCGATATGAGGCAAAAGATGATGGATAAACTAGTTACAGTCAACCCTCTAGACCAATTATTAAGGCTCAGTGGAGAAGTACCACTGAGATTGTATGTTAGAAGATGCCAACAGAGCCTTCACGACAATACCACCTACCAGCATAACAAACCAATGAACTGGTATATGCTACAGCAGCTGTAATCCTGGAGATGCTTGGCTACACAATCAAGAAGAACAGCAGTACGTACCACCACCCCTCAGAAAATGAGGTTGGGAGGCTAAGATCAAGGCAAATTGAAGAGAAGTTAGCCAGCTGATAGAACTACAGAAGGGTGTGGAGATTAAGGATAAGACTCTGTCACTGAAAAAATACAAGAAGCCTGTATTACAAATACAGACTGCTAAACAAAGGTTCACAGCACTGGCTACCAGGCTAAGGAGTTACACTAGAGAAGCAGAGGCCAAAAACATAAATGCCCTGTTCTCCAAAGAACCATCCAAGGTGTACTCCCAACTGCAGTCCAACAACACAGTAACAGCAGAGCCACCAACAGCAGAAACTGAACGGTACTGGAAGAACATACAGGAGAAAGAGAAGACACATTAACACCAGTGCAAAGTGACTGCAGGACCTGAGAGCAGACCACAGCAATCTCCCAGAATAGGAACCAGTCACCATCACAGAAGCAGATAACCAACAGTGGGTCAAAAACATGAAGAGCTGGACAGCACCTGGCCCCGACATGATCCACACCTACTGGCTAAAGCAGCTTTCCAAACTGTGTGTCGGGACACGTTAGTGTGTCAGCTGCAGTGTCTGGGTGTGTCGTGGCTGCTGCTGCCTCCTGGCTTCCACGCAGGTCCTAGTACCTGCCTTGTGCCTTGCTGCCTCCAAACCTGCTGTGATTCCGCGCAGGTCCTAGTGCCTGCCTTGTGCCCTGCTGTAAGAGTGTGTCGCGAAATGTCTAAAAAGTGTATCACCAACATGAAAAGTTTGGAAAGCTCTGGGCTAAAGAAACTAACAGCAGTGCATGAACGCCTAGCAGCACAGATGAACCAGCTGCTAGCAGCAGGCTCCCACCCAGACTGGCTAACACAAGGAAGGACAGTTCTGATCATGAAAGACCCCCAGAAGGGAACAGAACAATCAAACTACCAGCCAATAACCTGCCTCCCCACAACATGGAAAGTCCTATCAGGCATCATAGCCACCAAGCTACAGGACCATATGGGCCAGTACATGAGCACAGCTCAGAAGGGCATTGGGAACAACACCAGAGGCTCAAAACACTAGTTGCTCATAGATAGAGCAGTCACCTGAGACTCAAGGTCTAGACAGACCAATCTGAGCACAGCCTGGATTGACTACAGGAAAGCCTACAACTCAATGCCACACACATGGATCTGTGAATGCCTGGCGCTATACAAAGTCAACAGGACACTAAGGACCTTCTTCAAGAACTCAATGGGACTGTGGAAGACAACACTGGAAGTCAACTTAAGACAGCTCACACAAGTGGCCACCAAGTGCGGCATATACTAAGGTGATGCACTGTCTCCACTGCTGTTCTGCATAGTTTTGAACCCCTCAGCAGATAATCACAAAGACTGGATACGGATACAAGTTCAAGAGTCATCAGCCACCTCCTCTACATGGATGACAACAAGCTGTATGCTAAGAGTGAACGGGACATTGACTTGCTGATCCACCTGACACAGATCTACAGTGAGGACATTGGAATGTCATTCAGATTAGAGAAGTGTGGCTGGATGGTAGTAAAGAGAGGGAAGGTAGTCAAGACTGATGCGGTGGAACTACCAGCAAGCCACATAGCAGACATACAGATCAGCTACAAGTACCCTGGTATACCACAGTCACATGGTAACCATGAGGAGGAGGCAAGGAAGACAGCAATATCCAAGTACCACCAAAGGATAAGACAGATCCTGAACAGCCAGCTCAATGGGAAGAACAAGATCCACACCATCAACACGTACACCCTGCCAGTCATTAGACACCCTGCCGGTATAGTGAAAAGGAGGACATGGAGGCTGCCAATGTGAAGACCCAGAAGCATCTCACAATGTATGGAGATTTCCACCCCATGTCCAAAACCCAGAGACCGTACACCAGCCGGAAAGAGGTCGGGTAGGGTCTGGTGAGTGTCAAAGCCACTGTCCTGGACGAAACCCAGAGCATCCAGGACTACATCAGTAAGATGGCACCCAAAGATGAGCTGCTGAGAGTATGCCTGAGGCAGCAGCAGACATGGGAGGAAGATTAAGTAAAGGAAATGCCATGGCAAGACAAGACCCTGCATGGGATGTACCATCGACAGACAGCTGAGGTGGATGACATTGGGAAATCCTACCAGTGACTGGAAAGGGCTGGACAGCACTGAGGTACTGATCATAGCAGCAAAAGAACAGGCATTAACACCAGATACACAGAAGCAGGGGTCTACCCCAGTAGACAGGACCCGAAGTGCAGACTGTACAGAGAGGCCTCAGAGACAGTCCAACACATAGTAGCAGGGTGTAAGATGCAGGCAGGAATGACATACACTGAATGGCACAACCAAGTAGCTGGCATTGTGTACAGGAACATCTGCACAGTATATGGCCTACAGCCTCCCAGGTCCAGATGGGAGATGGGAGATTCCACAGATGGGGGATTCCACAGAAGGTCGTGGAGAATAACAGGGCTAAGATCCTGTGGGACTTCCAGATCCAGACGGACAGGCAGGTACTGCCAATCAACCAGACATCGTGGTAGTAGACAAGGACCAGAAGACAGCGGTGGTGATAGATGTAGCGGTGCCAAGTGACAGCAACTTCAGGAAGGAGTATGAGAAGCTGGAGAAGTACCAGGGCCTGAAGGAGGAACTAGAGAGGATGTGGAAAGTGAAGACCAATGGGGTCCCAGTGGTAGTAGGAGTACTCGGGGTTGTGACTCCTAAGCTGAGAGAGTGGCTGGACAGGTCCTATGAAAAACATCAGAGCTCTCAGTCCAGAAGAGTGCAGTGTGAGGAACAGCTAAGATACTGCACAGAACCCTCAAACTCCCAGGTCTCTGTTAGAGGACCCAAGGTTGAGGAAAACACATACTACCCATAGGGATGAGAAGGGAATTTATTTATTTATAATATTATATATAATATTATATATTTATTATTATTATATATTACTATCTATTATAGACATAGTGACATTAGCAGCCTATGGGATCATATTGAAAACTATATTATTAATTTATTACATGTATCCAGATGTTCCAATAGTAACTCCTATGATTTAAACACACACATAGGAAGCAGTGTTTCCCAACCTTAGCAACATTAAAAGCCCCAGTCAGACATGTATGATTCTGGGTTTCTGGCTGGCTGGGGAATTCTGGGAGTTGAAGTCCACCCATTTTAAAGTTGCTAAGGCTGAGAAACACTGATAGGGAGTAATAATACTACCCTACAAGGTCATTTTAAGTGGTCTTTTCTCCAAAAAGAGGTAACATTATTCCCAGGTCCAACAATCTAAAGCAGAGCTTTCCAAACTGTGTGTCGGGACACGTTAGTGTGTCGGCTGCAGTGTCTGGGTGTTTGGCTCCGAGCCCTGCCAGTATTCCACGCAGGTCCTAGTGCCTGCCTTGTGCCTTGCTGCCTCCAAACCTGCTGTGATTCCGCGCAGGTCCTAGTGCCTGCCTTGCTGTAAGAGTGTGTTGCGAAATGATGCCCTGCTGTAAGAGTGTCACCAACATGAAAAGTTTGGAAAGCTCTCATCTAAAGACAAGCATTGCAGCATGGCAGGCTTTCAGCTGGTCCAGTTATCAGATTCAGGTAGTTGTTTAGCGACCACAATTGAGACCAGCAACTCGGTCGTTAAGCAAAGTGGTTGTTAAATGAAACCGCGACTGTGCTTATGATCTTATTTCAGCTTTCCTTTGCTTTCCTTTGCTTTACAGACCTACGAAGGTTGTAAATGAGAGGATTGATCGCAAAGTTACCTTTTCATCACCGTCATAACAGTCGCTGTACAAGGCAGTTACTAAACAAGGACTACCTGTAGTTTGGATCTTGTCTTTTTAAATGTCATCTCCAGGGAAAGATTCTAATGTGGCTCCAAAGTGGCCAGTGTGAATAATTATGCAGATTGAATAAAAAGTAAAGTATCCAATCTTTAGCATCTCTTCTTTTACTTTGGTGCAAAGTTGCTGCGGGGAAAATTGCTATTGTTTTGTAAATGGAAGCCTGCAGAGAGTACTTGTCAGTGTGCTTTAAGCAATATGTCATGATTGAATTTTTGATTGCCAAAGGAATCTCTCCAACTGAAATTCATCACCAAAATGCAGGTTGTTTATGGTAATGATTCTGTTGATGTGAATGCTGTGCATCTGTGGGCTAAAAAATGTACAGATGGAGAACCAGGAAGAACTGATTTGTGTGATCGTGAACCAAGTTGATGACCTGTGACAGCAACTGATGAGTTTCACGTGAGAAAAGTTGATGTGCTAATTAACGACAATCCGCAGAACACCCTAAAGGAAACTGCTGTCAAGCTAGGCTTTTGGCAGGAACATGTGGATCACATTATTTTTTATTTTTTTTAAATTTAAAACAAATATATATATTTTAAAATATTATTTATTTATTTATTTATTTGTTTGTTTGTTTGTCCAACTTCTATATAATATCTATAGATGGACAGATAATGACTCAAGTTATACAATTAATGCTCAATACATCATTAGTACAGGTAGTCGTTGACTTATAATGGCAAATGGGACTGGAATTTCCATCACTAAGCAATGCGGTCATAAACCGTGACTGCATCACTTAGCGACAGCAATCCCTGCAGTCCTGGTTGCCATCGTTAACTGAATCCCACAGTTGTTAGGAGCGACAACTTGCTGCTGGCCTCCACAACCAAAGTCAGTGGGGAAGCCGGCAGGAAGTTGCAAGTCCCAGGA
Organism: Charina bottae; assembly: GCA_023362775.1. Taxonomy (NCBI): domain Eukaryota; kingdom Metazoa; phylum Chordata; class Lepidosauria; order Squamata; family Charinaidae; genus Charina; species Charina bottae. The sequence continues at coordinate 1,349,159 of JALMGJ010000028.1, read as the reverse complement.
TGGCAAGCAGGTAAGTGGCTGGTGCCGGGTGGGGGAGGGAGCAAGGGGATGTGCAGGGGAGGGTCGGGGAGGGTACGCAAGAGGTGTGGTGCGGCGCAGCATGGTTGCGCAAGGGAGGGTCAGGAGGGTGCGCGAGAGGCGCCGCGCAGGTCAGGTAGGGTGTGCGAGGGTGTGGGCAAGATTGTGAGAGCCACTGCGTGGGTCAGGGAGGGTGCGAGGGGTTGCGTGAGAGGCATGGCACTGGTTGGGGAGGATGCGTGAGGATGCAAAGGGGTGTGTGACAGGTATGGCGGGGGTCGGGGTGGGTGCCCAAGAGTGTGAGAAGGTGCGCATGGGTGCATGAGAGGCATGGTGGGGGTCGGGGAGAGTGCATAAGGGTGTGTGTGTGAGAGGCACAGGTTGGGGAGGGTGCAAGGGGATATGCGAGAGGCGCCACGCGGGTTGGGGAGGAGGTGCAAGGGTGTGTGCAAGAGGTGTGGTGCAGGTTGGGGAGGGTGTGAGAGGTGCTGCACAGGTCAGGTAGGGTGTGCAAGGGTGCAAGAGGTACGTGAGAGCCATGGGTCGGGAGGGTGCGTGATGGTGTGTGACAGGTGCCACGCGGGTCAGGGAGGGTGTGTGTTGGTGAGGTGCAGGGGTGTGTGGCCACCATGGCACAAGTACAGAGGGGCTGGGGGAGGGGGCACAGGTAGGGGAGACTTATCCCAGCAACTTGCAACCTTCCCTGCCAACTTCCCCATTGACTTTGCTTGTGGGAAGCCGGCAAGGAAGGTCGCAAATCACGATCACTTAACCGCTGGACACTGCAACTGTTGTAAGTATGAGCCAGTTGCCAAATGCCCAGATCATGATCACATACAAGGTACAAGGTAGGTGGCATCTGGCTTAGCAGTAGTACTTGCAAGAAGAATATAGAAGTCTTGGTAGACCACAAATTAAACCATGAGCCAGCAATGTGCTGCAGCTGCCAAAACAGCCAATGCAGTTTTGGGCTACATCAACAGAGGTCAAGACCATGGAAACTGGTAGTACTGCTGTCAGGATGTCATCCATGCCATCCTGCCATGGCTTCAGGAAGGAACATCCCGCCAGTCTGTTAAACTCACAGGGTCGTGTAAAGTAGGGGAGAATGCTGGCGATGGGGTTTTGATGTATTCACAGAACTGCAAAGACGTTAATCAAAGTATCGTGCCAAGCGATTCAGCACCCAGGATAGATCAAAGGGCGATATCGCCACGTTAGTTGATTCAGTCCCAGAAAGACCTGAAAACTCAGAGACGAAGGGAAGGGCGACCGAACCGCGAATCCCGATTGGGGGGGGGGGAACTTGGAGATTCTTAAAACTGTTGGTTGTGGGAGCTTTATTCACTTGAGTCTTTAACATGTAATGGATCACTGGCTTTAATAAAGATTCCTTCATATCCCTGAGGGCTTGTGTCAGGAACTCTAATTTAATAGTCAACAGATCGAGGGCATCACAACTGCTGTATGCTGCACCGGTCAGGCTGCACCTGGAATACTGAGTCCAATTCTGGTTGCCACAATACAAAAAAGATGCTGTGGAACTGGAAAGAGTGCTGAGAAGAGGAACAAAGATGGTAAGGGGCTTGGAGGCTCAATCCTACAAAGAGCACTTAAAGGAACTTGGTACATTTAGGCCAAAGAAGAGAAGGAAAAGGAGTGATATGATATCAGTCTTCCAATACATGAAGGAATCTCATAGGGGAAGGGTATGAATTTACTCACCATAGCACTTGAAGGTAAGATAAGAACCAATGGGTGGAAGTTTAACAGAGACTGATCCAAACTTGGAATAATTTCCTGACTGTAAGAGCTTTTAAGTAGTGGATGAGCCTGCTTCCTGAAGCTGTAGGTGCTCCATCACTAAAGATTTTCAAGACAATGAACAGCCATTTGTCTGGGATTGTATGAGGTTTCCTGCTGTAGGCAAGGGGTTGGACTATATGACTCCAAGGTCCCTTTCAACATTATGATTCTATGATACTAGACTACTTGATCCCTTGGAAGAGGAAGGGTCTGTATCACTGTGTATCACTGCTGGCTTCATTACCTAACAGGAAAAAATGTGATGATCCTGCTAACAGTCAATATCATTGTCATATAGTATGCAAAATGGTAAAGTGGTATATCCAAAAACTGAGAAAATGCTTCTCCTAACATAGATAAATTTAGCTTTTTAGCACAGAGTACAGCAGTAGATGATTCAGCTGGTATTTTAAAAAGGTGAGTCTAAAATTGGGATAAGGTATAATTTATCTAAGGGGCGTGGTGGCTCAGTGGGTAAGACGCCGGGCTTGTCGATCGGGAAGATCACAAGTTCAGAGGTTCGAATCCCTAGCCCTGCGTGACGGAGTGAGCTCCCACACTAGCCCCAGCTCTTGCCAACCTAGCAATTCGAAAGCATGCAAATGCAAGTAGATTAATAGGTACCACTTCAGTGGGTAGGTAACAGCGTTCCGCACGCGTCATGCCGGCCATATGACCGTGGAAGTGTCTTTGGACAACGCTGGCTCTTTGGCTAACAAACTGAGATGAGCACTGGCCCCTAGAGTCGGACACGACTGCACAAATGTGCGGGGGGAACCTTTACCTTATAATTTATCTGCTACAATGGGGTTGTCCACTCATGATAGATCTTATGGGACACATTACAGTTTAGGGACCATCCAATCAGCCAGAATTCTGTTTGCTCATTGTGTGTGGAAATGGATTTATCATTGACTTATTTAATCCATGGCACCTTCAACTTAGCTCTTTTAAAAACAAAAAAGGAACTTTAAGGATAGTACAAGATGAATATATGTTTCTATCTATATAAATACATTATTTCCAGAATAAACAAATAAATTCTGGACATAGATAAGAATCTGAGATGAAAAAATATTTGTCTACCATTAAAATTTTCCACAACTTGTATGTAGAATTTCACACAGCATTTTGGGAAAAGTCTGTACTGATCTCATTGTAAGTGCATATTGTGATTGACTGACATTACTGATATATCGAATCTAAATTACTCACTGGGTTGAGTTCTACAGGCTCGGACTGGACGATCAGAGGGTGGATCAACTTCCACTTTTTTTCCTGGATCAAAGTCATCCATTTCACCCTCAGTATCACAATGTTCCTTCTCTCTTTTTCTTTTCTTCTCTTCCTGATATCAAAAAACAAAAAGTGTGATCAATATTTTCATATATAAGTATATATTTACACAAAACATTCATTATTGTAATAATATAAAGATTAGTAAGCACCTTAATGATATTAAACAGAGGACAAAATAACCAAGAATGACTCTATAAGATTTTAAAAAGGAAGATGGCTCCTTCAAACTTGTAGCTTGAAGCTAGGAGAAAGAGCAGTGAGACATTCTGGTTCTAGAGCTGTTATGTATGATTTCTCCAAGCACAGATAAGGCAACTGCAGAAGTGGGAACAATAGCCTCATCCTTTAGTTGAACTGGATTTTGTTACAGAAAACTGGTCACCTAGATAGAAAAATAAGATTTTTATAGAAGAAAACAAAACAAGCCAGAAACAGTATGATGGCTGTGCAAACAGAACTCAGAGAAGATACAATCAAGTAAGTGTGGACAAAGATATTTTATCTCCTGTCACCAAGGACAGTGCAGGATGACAAGGCATGGATGACATCCTGACACTTTCCACATTCTTCATTATATGCTGTCAGCATTTCTCAACCTTGGCAGCTTTATGATGAGTGGACTTCAACTTCCAGAATTCTCCAGCCAGCATGCTGGCTCAGGAATTCTGGGATTTGAAGTCCATACATCTTAAAGCTGCCAAGGTTGAGAAACGCTGACAGCATATAATAAAGAATGTGGAAAGACTGGGATTTAAAAATCAGGGTTCACCAATAAACTCAGCTAGAAAGCCCATTCATATTCTTCCCACTTCAAACCCTAAATGAAAAGGAATTTGAGCTAATTTGACCTCCTATTTAGAAGCCAAAATGTAGGCAAGAAGTAACTTAAGATAAGTTGAAAAAGGATGGAAGGTAAGAAACAAGATCAAAGGTTTGCCTGCCAAAGAATTAACCATGGAGTCCTTGGTGCTCTCTGAGCTTGGTTGTTTGCTTGCAGACGTTTCATTATCCGACTAGGTAACATCATCAGTGCAAGTGAGTGTGGGGTTTGCCCCGTTTATATACTGAACAGTAGCTTGCCCTGCCAGTATTGGTGGGGGTGTGGTTTTCTCCTTGGTACTACTTTGATTAGAGTATTGTTTTCAGCTTGTTTGTCTGGTGTTAATCCCTGCTTATCTGGATGTTGGCTGCTAGAGAGGATGTGTTCTGGTCTTTTTGTTTCCTTCTTAGCTTTTTTTTATTTTGATAAGAACTTTATTAATTTTCAAAGTATAGTTAAAATACAAAATATAGAATATAGAAAAGCTAGAATATAGAACTAAAGAAAAAAGAAAAAACTATAAAAGTGCAGAACAGACAGAAGACAGAAACAGAAGGTGACTTCCAACTTTCTCCAATACAGATATGAATAAGTTTACAAATATAATCTCTTACCATTAGTTAAACCTTAGTAACATTATTTATATCAAAACAAACCATTTAATCACTAAAACCCAAAATCAAAGCTTCATTCTTTTCTGACACAAGCAAGTAGTCTAAAAGTAGTTGCCAAGTACGAATAAATCCATAAACAGTATTTTCTCTTTTTAACGCTGTCAACTTAGCTTTTTACTGTCTCTTTTGAATGGTTTGTAAACGTGGTTTATCTCTATGTGTCTATTGATGGCTGATTTGCTGAATGCCAAGCTTCCAGGAATTCCCTAGCAATTTGGGATTTAGCTTGGTCTAGGATGCTGTAATGGGATGTGAGAATGACCTTGCAAGATGGCGGGGGGGGGGGGAGGAGAAATGCTGCCTATGGAAAGATTTGATAAAAGAGGGAGGAGTCCGCAACTGAGTAACCGGCAGAGAAAGAAACTTAGAAAGGACCGTCCTAACTGGCTAGGCGGTAAATAGGGACGGCAGGAGTTTTGTACTTACCGACTGTAGCCTAACAATAAAGTAGAAGTAGCTCATCTGCTCGTGTTTCCTGTCTGGTTTACCTGGAAGGGCTGACAGATGCTCACAGTTTCCCAGATGAAACTATAGTCTTGTTGGCTAAGAGCCAGTTGCACCTAGTCTTGTTGGCTAAGAGCCAGCTGAAACATTTTCCCATTCAGTCTTCAGCATTATCTGCCAATAGCTTATGCTTTAACTGTGAATGCTTGCCTTCTTTTATGTTGTCAAATTCATATCACTTATTTTTGGCCCAGTACAAGCATTAGTTGATTGTTCTGTCAAATCTGTAAGCATTAGGGATCGTTTCTCCTCTGACTGAATCTATGTCATTGTTGACTGCTACCCTGCATCCTGTGCCATAACCACCTGATTGTCATCCTTACTTCCATAAACTTGTTGCACTTGACTACTCTGTTTCCTTTGTCTATTTGTCATCCACCAGGCAGTGAAAAGTCTAAAGCCCTGCCTTCTGACTAGAAGAGAGGGAGTTAACCCTTCAGTGACTGAGAATATAAACAGAAGTGTATTATCAGGTAAGAACAACTGTCCACTTCTAGGATCTGGAGAATTAAAGACAAATTATGTAAAAAACATTCTGAATTCAAAACAATCTGCTCTGAATTCAGAACAGCTATTCCAACCTGACTGGGAGTGATCCAAGTTGAAACAGCCCCATTTGAGGCTGAAAGCGCCTATTTTGAACTAAGAGGTGCTCGAAGAGGGGGCAGACTCATAACTATTTTTCCAGAATGAGAGGCAGCCTGTGCAATTGTAAGAGCTTTCCACATTTCTTGGTATAAGTACAGAGCTTCAAGGTTTCCACACAAAAGTCTTGACACAATTCACATTATGGAAGGAATTGTTCCCTATCGGGACTTTTGTTAATGCTTTTAAAATCCCTTGGCCAATTTTTTTTTGACTGATTGGTAGCAATCAGTATGGATTACTGTTCCACCTACTTAGAAAGTTCAGGTTTCCTTCCTTCCTTCCTTCCTTCCTTCCTTCCTTCCTTCCTTCCTTCCTTCCTTCCTTCCTTCCTTTTGATAGCCTGAATGACCAATAGGCACAAATTCAGCAAAAACAAGCCTTCATTTTTGCTTTTTGTTGGATTTGTGTGAAAATAAAGGGTCCAGCTGCTTAACTCTTGCACAGATATTACATTTTAAAAAACCAAAACAACAAATTTTAAGGTTTATACACCAGCAAAACCCCATCATATAAATCTTCTGCTTTTTATTAAGAGTAATTTATGACTTTTACTGATCCTCTTTTTATTTTGCTTCTTGAATACAATGGTTTATAGATATTGTTTCATATTGTTTGATCCTGCAAGCCTACATATCTCTATTCAGAAAAAAGTGCTACTAAATTTAACAGGGCTTCTAAACAAGTATATGTAGGCTTCAGCTTTAAGATGTTCTTACTGCTTCAGAAAAAGGCAGCTAAAATTCTTTGAAATATATATATTAAATAAATCTGTAGCTGCACCTACCTTGTGGAACAGTCTCCCCCCTGAGTGGCAAAGGGGCTCCTATCCCCTTGCCTTCCAGAAGGCCATTAAGACCTGGCTTTTCCCCTAGGCACTGGGTCAGAAGGGAGGTGAACCCGGCAATGGTAGTTTTGTGATGGGGTTGTTAAGGGTGCTTGGTGATATGAAAAAGTTTTTAATTTTTTGTATCATTATTTGTGTACCTGCTGTTAGCTGCCCAGAGTTATTTTGTATAATATTGACAGCCATACAAATCTTTTAAATAAATAAATGTGTTGCTACTTTTTAAGTTGCTTCCTAACAACCTTCCTGAAATAATGATATGTGTATGTTTATTTGGAAGTAAATTTAACTAACTTCCAATCATAGATCTCCATCAATTTGTCTGGTTCCTCTCTTAGATTCTTCAGTGCAGATTACCTGATAATCTGGATTCTTCACTGGCATAGATATGAAATAGACTTAACCCACAGAGGCATTTTCAAACTCTCTTTTTAAAAAAACAAAAACAAAAATGAAGTTACTTCACTTCTAAGAAATTATGCAAATGTTTACAATTTTATATAAAAAATACTGATTGAGAAAACAGATTTCCATAACACCAGGATCTCAATTACAATACTTATTCACAACAAAATCTATTTATTTAAACATCTTCATATTCCAGACTCAATTAAACTTTTAGCATCTGCAATGGAATCACTTTCTTGATCTGTAAACTACATACTTTATATACAATAAGAATGATCAGGGAACTCCAAATGTCCTACACGGGAAAATCTGATGACATTGGGTATGCAAAAGCTTTGAGAAACCAAGAGGGATATGGTCATATTTTAAAATATGAAGAGAAGTGTCACAAAGAATAGAAGAATACAGCTATTTTCTATTGTTCCAAATAGCAAGGCACAAAGTAGCCTCAAATCACAAGGAGGCAAATTCTGGTTAGGGTAAAAGTAAAGGTTCCCCCCACACATTTGTGCAGTCATGTCCGACTCATGGGGCCGGTGCTTATCTCCGTTTGTTAGCCGAAGAGCCAGCGTTGTCCAAAGACGCTTCCGCGGTCATGTGGCTGTCATGACACGTGTGGAATGCTGTTACCTTCCCACCAAAGTGGTACCTATTCATCTACTTGCATTTGCATGCTTTCGAATTGCTAGGTTGGCAAGAGCTGGGGCTAGTGTGGGAGCTCACTCCATCACGCGGGACTAGGGATTCAAACCTCCGAACTTGCGATCTTCCAATCGACAAGCCTGGCATCTTACCTGCTGAGCCACCACGCCCCTTCTGTAAATTCTGGTTACAGAAAAAAACTGCCGAATAGTAAGAGCAGTTTAACAGTGGAAATAATTATCTAATTAGATAGTTGATTCACTGGGCAGACATTAGAGATCTTTAATTTGGATGACTGTACTGAGCAGGGTATTGGACTCAATGGCTGAAATCAGGTTGGACTATTACTTAGGATCAGAGGCTGCAATTCAGCCTCTTGACTTGCTGGTGGGCCACAAAAGGCTTTTGGATTATGTCACTGCAAGGGGTGAAATCTAAACTGTCCCATTTTAAGTTGATTTGGCAGTTGGGGAGTTAAGATTGGGAATGGAAACAAGTTGCTTAATGGAGTCCTTTTGCTTCCATTCCTATCTTTAAAAGAGCCCCCAAACCTGCAAATCAAGCAAAAATGCTAATAACAGAAAGAGCTAGTATGCTGCCAAATTTTGGTGCCTTAATTGTGAGGTGTTTCAGGGACCTCAAATGGGATGCAAAGGGGGTTAAATGCAGCATACAGGTTACATCCCTTCAGGCCAAAATGGATCTTTCCAACTGTATGATTTTAGGATTGCATGATAGTGTTTTAAACATATTTAAAAATGCATTACTTGAACTCCCATCCAATTGCTGTGTTTACCTTTCTCTTCCGCCTTTCTTCCTCATCAAGATGCTTTTCTTTCTCTTTCTCAGATTTTTTTTTCTTTTTCTTCTTCTTTTCCTTATGCCGCTCTCTCTCATGGTCTGATCGGTCATCATAGTAACTGGAATCATGCCCTGATCCTGAAAGCTCTGTCACTTCACTACCCCCAACTTTCAACACCAGCTTCAATGGCTTTTCCAAAGGTTTGTCCATATAATCTAAACAAAACAAGTAACAGTAACAAAAGAACATAAAATTAATAGATTTACACTGCAGAAAATATGAATGAATTCTTTGTATCTGTCTTCTCCAAAAGATCTTAAGTAGATACTTCTGCCTGAACTAATTTTTGCAGGAAGAGAATATGAGGAAATGAGGCAACAGTCATGTGTTTCGGACTTTACTATCTAATCAAGCATTAAGAAACCACTAAGTTCAGGTGGTATGTTTAAGTGTTATGCAAACCACTTGAAGGGGTGTTGCATGAAATGTCAAGGAAGTTGTGTATTGGGAGTCCTTGCCAATCTCTGTTTCAGATTACTTAACAATTTATTAGGTTCCCTTAGAGATTTTGAAGAACACAGTCAAACTTCCTGGGGACATAATGTTGTGTAGTGGTTAAGATGTTGGACAAACACTGGGGAGATCCAGGTTCAAGTCCACTCTTAGCCACAGAAACTCACTGCATATTTTTGGCTCAGTTATACTCTCTGAGCCTGACAACCTAAGATAACTCCATCTCTTTCTCCAAAGTGTAAAATATTCTTGTGTCAAACATCTTTAGAAACAGATTTGTATATGTAAACTGATACTCCCAATATCTGTATACCATTTTCTTTAACAATTAACTTTTCTGTCACTTCCTACAGGTTTATATAGGAATCAAACAAGGAACCTATTACTGTAGTACTCCTCATTTTATCATCCTTCTTGGTTGTTAGTTTTACTGACATGGTGTCATCAGGTAACAGGATCAGACTGCTGTCAAATTAGGTGAGGTTTCTTCTTTTTATTTCATTGCTCGAGTTTTATTTAAGATTTTCTGTATTTAATTCACTAGTATTTTCACTCAAATTAAATTGTTCAGATGGTTCATCTTTTGTTATGGTATTTTGAAAGCTCAGTCTTCTGAGATGTGGGGCAATGGTGTCTTCTGTACATACCCGCATTTACTCAAAGGACCATAAAGTTGTTGGGTCAAGCCTTCAAAGAGACAGACATTCTGAGCAATAGATTTGGAGAATGTTGGAGGATGTTTTGCAAGGCATCCCTCCAAAAGGTTTGCCTAATCTTACTATGTATGAACCTACAGTAATGCTTAAAAGTCTGTAAACCTATTTGAATTTTCAATATTTCTGCATAAAAATATGACCTAAAATGTCTTCTCTTCTCCACACAAGTCCTAAAACTAGATAATGAGAACCCAATCAAACAAATGAGTCAAAAGCATTATACTTGTTCATTTATTTATTGAGGAAGATGATCAAAAGCTATTTGGAGTTTGGTATCACCAGTATGCCAATGATACCCAATTACATTTTTCAACCCCGAATGAGGCTGTCAGTCCTGTCCCAGTGCCTGGAGGTTGTGCAGGCCTGGATGGGAAGGAACCATCTTCAGCTCAATCCTACCAAGACTGAGTGGCTGTGGTTGTCGGGCCCCATTAGATCCAGGGAGATTCCAACTGTGACCTTGGGTGGGATTGCACTTCCCAACTCAAGGATAGTGTGCAATCTGGGGGTCTTCTTGGACTCACAGCTCCTGCTCAATGAGCAGGTAGCAGCTGTGGCCAAGAAGCACTTGGCACAGCTTCTGGTGTGCCAGTGGCATCCTTTCCTGGATGAGAAGGCTGTTCCGACAGTCACTCAAGCCCTAGTCACCTCACAGCAATGTGTTCTACATGGGGCTGCCCTTGAAGACCACTTGGAAGCTTCAACTGATGTAGTGGTGCAGGCAGTGATGGTGTTGCCTCTGTATGCTCATGTGACACCTCTGTTCCATGAGCTGCACTGATTACCAGTCTGCTTCCAGGTGCAATTCAAGCTGTTGGCTATGACCTATAAAGCCCTTCATGGCATAGAGCCCAGTTACTTGAGTGACTATGCTACATAAGATAAAGAGGCTGAGTGAGAAACAGGCTAAGAGAAAGGAAGCCAAGAGGTAATGGGAGCAGAACACTCCCCATCTGGAATTTGAAGAATTCCATAAGATATATACAGTACAGGTAGTCCTCATTTAACAACGGTAATTGAGCCTAGAATTTCTGGCACTAAGCCCTGTGGTTGTAAAGCAAGATGGCATTGTTTAGCGATGGCAATCCTGGCAATTCCCCTTGCCATCGTTAACTGAATTTTACCCATCGTTAGCCCGAGCATCCACCCCAATCCAAGCCATTCTAGGCTTCGTTCCTCCCAGCCCCAAATACTGCTTTCAACTCTCCCCACCTGCCTACCTCCCCCCCAACTCTGCCCTTTTGAAAGCTCCGCACCTTGCCACCCGCGCCATCCACCTGCACCAAACCAAGCCACCCATGCCATGCAAAGCCACCCCCGCAAGCTCCAGCCACCCCAGCCTGCATTCGTTCACCCAGCTTCCTCCTCTCCCACTTCCCCGCACCTACTTTTCAACTTTTTCACCCAGCCACTGGGCTGGGGAGGCTGGAACTTGGTATGGTGGCTTCGTGTGGTGTGGGTGGCTTGGCGTGGACTGGGCAGGTGGCATGGGTGGGTGGCTGGCATGGCGCAGGCACCACGGGCAGGTGGATGACATTGGAACCATGGGTGGCGGGCTGGCGTGGCAGAGGTGAAGCTGCACAGTGTGGGTAGGTGGCCAGTGCGGTGCGGCGTGGGTGGTGTGGCGTGGGGTGGCATGGTGCAGGTGGCTGGCGTGGCCCAGGGGTGCTGCAACAGTCATAATTTCGGGCACAGGTTGTAAGTCCATTTTTTCAGTGCCATCATAATTTTGAACGGTCGCTGAATGAATGGTCTTTAAGTGAAGACTACCTGTACTTTTACCACCTACATGTATGGCGGTTATATGGCAGTCTACATGAGCATACATATATTGCTAGACAAGCCATGCTGGGGAACAGATCATGGAAGAGAGCTCTCCTAAAGTAGATATCAGCATTTATTGTCTTATAAAGAAAAAATAAGCTAGGTTTTAGATAAATATTAGTTGTTTTCATAATTCTTGCATTAGTATGGCCAAGAAAAAAAGGCATAGAAGTAGCACCGGGATCTTGAAACCAACTAAGGCAGCAAAACAGTTCAAAATTATTGACATTTTAGTATCAGAAGTTTCTACAGACAAAGCATTTGCTTTGTTAACCTAGAATGGGGTTTTAAAGTCAGATAGAAAAGGAAAGACCAATCCACACTTTATTTACCCCCATATCAGTTAAAGAGAATTCAGAACTTCAAAGGGAAGAGGTGGATATTGGAGGCATTTCTGCTTCTATTAATGTTACTGAGAGCTGTATGAAAGCTAATGTAGATTTACTACAAGACTCCCTCTCTTTAATTAATTTTGTAGAAGGATTTAATGAGATGCCTTCAATCACTCTCTCCATTTTAAGAAATCTGGTCAACAATGTGAGACAACCTACAGTTAGCCATACTTCTAATTTAGTCATTGCCACAGAAGAGGAGGGTCCCTAAGAAGGTATGGTACCCCAAATACTTTCTCACACTGAGCTAATGGACATCTTACATCTCAAGTCAGAGATGCTCTAGTAAGACTTTCACTGAACAAGGAGCTGGATTATATTACCTCTACGGTTCTTTTTTAAAGAATAGATTTAATAGTGAATAATGAATTATCTAATTCTTTTTATATATATATATATATAAATTTTATTAAGATTTTAAATATACAAAGTTAAAAGTTGAAAATGAAACAGAAATAGAAGTACAAATTAAGGAAAGAGGAGAAGAAAGTGTAGTAAAGCAAAAGAAAGAAAGAGAAAACAGACATAGAAATTGGGCAACTTCCGATCTATCTATGGTCATAGGAGTAGAGAAAAGTAATTTGTTCCTACATGCTGGCTATTCATATAACATTCATATACATTTCTTGTCTAATATATTCTATTTATATATAATCTAATCATCAAAACCCCATGCAAGCTTTGCTCCTCCTGCTTTTTGCAAATAGTCCATCAAAGGCTTCCACTCTTTAAGATAGTAACTATTTGACTTTTCTTTTAATAAACATGTCAATTTGTCATTTTCTGCCATATCCAATAATTTCAACATCCATTCCTGTATCGTTGGTACAGTTTGGTTTTTCCAGTTTTGTGCATATAAGAGTCTTGCTGCTGTAATCATGTATTGTATTATTCTAAAAAGATGTTTTTCTATTTGTACATCCAAAATTCCGAGTAAAAAAAATTTCTGGTTTAAATGGTATTCGTATTTGTAATATATTTTGCATCAGTGAATGTATTTCAATCCAAAATTTCTTTGCCATTTTACATGTCCACCACATATGGTAAAAAGACCCCTCTTGTTTTTTACATTTCCAACATAAGTTGGAAATATTCCCATACATTTTTGCAAGTTTTTGTGGGGTCATATACCATCGGTACATCATCTTGTAAAAGTTTTCTTTTAGATTATAACACAAAGTAAATTTTAATCCTTTAGTCCACATATCTTCCCATTGTTGCAATTGTATATTGTGGCCAATATTTTTTGCCCACTGAATCATACAGTCTTTAACTTGTTCCTCCACCATTTCTCCTTTTAACAATAATTTATACATTTTAGCAATTAAGTGTTCATCAGTTTCACATAATTGTATCTCAAACTCTGATTTGGTTTGTTCAAATTCCAAATTTTTTTTTGACTCTGATCTTGACTCTGAAATAGATAAAATCTTTAGAGTCAATTCACGCTATGCTAGAGAAAAGAATGTGCCAAGAGATATATTGATATACTTTGTGAGGAAAGTTATAAAAGAGCAAATCTTGAAGAAACATTATAACACCAGATTAAATATAGCAGGGAAAGATATAATTGTCTTAAAAGAAGTACCCCTAAGAATATTAAGAAAAAGAAAAGACTACTCCTTCTTCACAGACAAATTAAAGCAAAATAATATACCATTTAGATGGGAAAGAGTAGAAGGAGTATCCTTTATGTTTAAAGGGCAAAGATTTAAGATACCTTCCATTTTAAAGCAAAAGCATTTTTAGAGAAATACAAGACAGACATGAGTGATGCATCCAAAGACTTGGAGGAAAAGAGAAAGACATCTGAAGATAAGGAAAAGAGTGAAGATCTATCAGAGATGGGAGCTTCTGGATTGGATTTAAGAAAGGACTTTTAAATATTAAAACATTACGGACTATAAATATCTAACATGGAATATCAATGGGGCAAATCCCCCCCCCCCAAAAAAAGAATTTTTTTCATTTTCTGAAAAAACTGAGACTGGATATAATTTGTCTACAAGAGACTCATATTTGTAAAAAGGACACCAAGTATTTGATTCAAAAACAATTAGGAGAATAATTTATTTCAGCTGGATTAAAAAAAACTAAGGGGGTAGTTTTGTATATACAACAAAAACTGAATCCAAAGTTAATACTGACTGATGATGAAGGAAGATATATTGCAGTGGAAGTAAATATTTGTTGTTTATTCGTTCAATCGCTTCCGACTCTTCATGACTTCATGGACCAGCCCACGCCAGAGCTTCCTGTCGGCCGTCACCATCCCCAGCTCCCCCATGGTTGAGTCTGTCACCTCCAGAATATCATCCATCCATCTTGCCCTTGGTCGGCCCCTCTTCCTTTTGCCTTCCACTTTCCCTAGCATCAGCTTCTTCTCCAGGGTATCCTGTCTTCTCATTATGTGGCCAAAGTACTTCAGTTTTGCCTTTAATATCATTCCCTCAAGTGAGCAGTCTGGCTTTATTTTCTGGAGTATGGACTGGTTTGATCTTCTTGCACTCCAAGGCACTCTCAGAATTTTCCTCCAACACCACAGTTCAAAAGCATCTATCTTCCTTCGCTCAGCCTTCCTTATGGTCCAGCTCTCACAGCCATAGGTTACTACAGGGAATACCATTGCTTTAACTATGCGGACCTTTGTTGTCAGTGTGATGTCTCTGCTCTTACTGTAACTATTTTATCAAGATTTGCCATTGCTCTCCTCCCAAGAAGTAGACGTCTTCTGATTTCCTGGCTGCAGTCAGCATCTGCAGTAATCTTTGTGCCTAGAAATACAAAGTCTGTCACTGCCTCCACTTTTTCTCCCTCTATTTGCCAGTTATCAATCAAGCTGGTTGCCATAATCTTGGTTTTTTTTTGAGGTTTAACTGCAACCCAGCTTTTGCACTTTCTTCTTTCACCTTCGTCATAAGGCTCCTCAACTCCTCCTCGCTTTCAGCCATCAAAGTGGTATCATCTGCATATCTAAGATTGTTAATGTTTCTTCTAGTGATTTTAACTCCAGCCTTGGATTCCTCAAGCCCAGCACGTCGCATGATGTGTTCTGCGTACAGGTTGAATAGGTAGGGTGAGAGTATACAGCCCTGCCGTACTCCTTTCCCAATCTTAAACCAGTCCGTTGTTCCGTGCTCTGTTCTTACCGTTGCTACTTGGTTGTTATACAGATTCCTCAGGAGGCAGACAAGATGACTTGGTATCCCCATACCACCAAGAACTTGCCACAATTTGTTATGATCCACACAGTCAAAGGCTTTAGAATAGTCAATAAAACAAAAATAGATGTTTTTCTGAAACTCCCTGGCTTTCTCCATTATCCAGCGGATATTGGCAATTTGGTCTCTAGTTCCTCTGCCTTTTCTAAACCCAGCTTGTACATCTGGCAATTCTCGCTCCATAAATTGCTGGAGTCTACCTTGCAAGATCTTGAGCATTACCTTACTGGCATGTGAAATAAGTGCCACTGTTCGACAGTTTCAACATTCTTTAGTGCTTCCCTTTTTTGGTATGGGGATATAAGTTGATTTTTTCCAATTTGATGGCCATTCTTGTGTTTTCCAAATTTGCTGGCATATGGCATGCATCACCTTGACAGCATCATCTTGCAAGATTTTAAACAGTTCAGCTGGGATACCGTCGTCTCCTGCTGCCTTGTTATTAGCAATGCTTCTTAAGGCCCATTCAACCTCACTCTTCAGGATGTCTGGCTCTAACTCACTGACCACACCGTCAAAGCTATCTCCAATATTATTATCCTTCCTATAAAGATCTTCCGTATATTCTTGCCACCTTTTCTTGATCTCTTCTGCTTCTGTTAGGTCCTTACCATCTTTGTTTTTGATCATACCCATTTTTGCCTGGAATTTACCTCCGATGTTTCTAATTTTGTGGAAGAGGTCTCTTGTCCTTCCTATTCTATTGTCTTCTTCCACTTCAGCACATTGCTTGTTTAAAAATAATTCCTTATCTCTTCTGGCTAACCTCTGGAATTTTGCATTTTATTGGGCATATCTCCCTCTATCACTGTTGCCTTTTGCTTTCCTTCTTTCTTGGGCTACTTCCAGTGTCTCAGCAGACAGCCATCTTGCCTTCTTGGTTTTCTTTTTCTTTGGGACGTTTTTTGTTGCCACCTCCTGAACAATGTTGCGAACTTCTGTCCATAGTTCTTCCGGGACCCTATCTACTAAATCTAGTCCCTTAAATCTATTCTTCACCTCCACTGCATATTCCTTAGGAATATTAGTGAGCTCATATCTAACTGATCTGTGGGTCTTCCCTATTCTCTTTAGTCTGATTCTAAATTTTGCAATAAGAAGTTCGTGATCTGAACTACAGTCAGCTCCAGGTCTTGTTTTTACCGACTGTATAGATGTCCGCCACCTTTGGCTGCAAAGGATGTAGTCAATCTGATTTCGGTGTCGACCATCTGGTGAAGTCCATGTATAAAGTCGTCTTTTAGGTTGTTGGAAGAGAGTGTTTGTTATGCACAGTGAGTTGTCTTGGCAAAATTCTATCAGCCTATGTCCTGCTTCATTTTGTTCTCCCAGACCATGCTTGCCTGTAATTCCAGGTGTCGTCTGACTACCCACCTTAGCGTTCCAGTCTCCTGTAATGAAAATAACATCTCTTTTTGGTGTATTATCCAGTAGGTGCTGCAGATCCTCATAGAACTGATCTACTTCTGCTTCTTCAGCATCTGTGGTTGGGGCGTATATTTGGATCACTGTGATGTTAAATGGCTTACCCTGAATTCGAATTGAGATCATTCTATCGTTTTTTGGATTGTATCCAAGCACTGCTTTAGCCACTTTATTATTAATTATGAAGGCTACTCCATTTCTTCTGTGGTCCTCTTGTCCACAGTAGTAGATCTGGTGGTCATCTGATGTGAAGTGGCCCATTCCAGTCCATTTCAGTTCACTGACACCTAAAATGTCTATATTTAATCTTGACAACTCACCAATAACCACATCCAATTTGCCCCGGCTCATAGATCTTACATTCCAGGTTCCTATGGTGTGTTGATCTTTAGAACATCGGATTCGTCGTTCACCACCAGCACCGTCGGCCACTAGCCGTCCTTTCAGCTTTGAGCTAGCTGCGTCATCACATCTGGGGCTAGCTGAACGTATCCTCTGTTCCTCCCCAGTAGCATTTTGACCATCTTCCGACCTGGGAGTCCCATCTTCCGATGGTATACCGACATATCTCTGGTTGTACTGATCCATTTAGCTTTCACGGCAAGAATACTGGGGTGGGTTGCCATTACCTTCCCCAGGGATCGTATTTAGTCTGACCTCTCTGCCACGACCTTCCCGTCTTGGGTGTCCCTTCACGGTTTAGCTCATGGTTTCATTGAGGTGCTCAAGCTCCAGCACGACAAGGTAACGATCTCCTTTGCTGGAGGGAAGTAAATATTTGTTGTTGTTGTTCAGTCATTTAGTCATGTCCGACTAATTTTGATAAAGGACTATTTTATAAGAATTTGATGGATAAACTTTTGGACTTATCATATGAGAATTGGTGTTTCATGGGTGACTGGAATGGGGTGATAGACATTCACAAAAAAATGTGAAACCCACACAGGGAAAACTACCCCAAACATTTTTTGATTTGAAAGACATGTTGGACTTACAAGATATTTGGAGACTTATGAATGGGAACTCTAAAGAATATACGTATTACTCAGAGAGGTATAAATCATTTTCTAGAATAGATATGTTTTTGATTTCTAAAAGTTTAATGATGGATGTCAACAAGGTTGAAATACTACCTAAAACCTTCTCAGACCATAATCCTGTATCGTTAACTATCAAAGGGAAAAGGAATATATTTCGATGGAGATTAAATGAGTCAATGTTTCGGAAAGAGGACGTTGTAGATACATGTAAGAAAAGTCTAAAAGAATATTTTTTATTGAATTTAAATAAGGGTACTAGTACCCAAATTGTTTGGGACGCCAGTAAAGCTTATATGAAGGGTTATTTCATTCAATATAATGCTCAAATGAGGAGAAATAAACGAGAAAAAAATTCAATCGATTTTGAATGAAATTAAAAGTAAAGAGATATGTCTGAGGGACAAACCAATGGATAATACATTGACAACTCAAATTAAATTTTTACAAAAACAAATATCGATGATTTTGATACAGGAAATAGAGACCCAAATGAAATTTACAAAACAGAAATATTTTGAATTTGCAAATAAACCAGGAAGATGGTTAGCCTATAAACTAAGAAAACAAAGACAAAAAAAATATAATCTCTAATATACAACATGAAGGGAAAACTTTAGTGAATAATGTAGACATACAAGAAGCTTTTCATTCTTATTATACATCATTGTACAAAAAACAGGATGTTCAACTAGCTGATATTGATGAATATATGAGTAAGCAAAGATTAACCGTTCTAAATGATCAACAAAGAATAATGCTTAATAATCCTATAACAACAGAGGAAATGACAATGGCCTTTAAGAAAATCAATAGTGGAAAAGCGCCAGGACCGGATGGCCTATCGGCAGCTTATTATAAATGTTTCGAAGATGAACTATGTATACCTCTTCAGAAAACTATGAATTTGATTTTGGAAACAGGAATTATGCCGGAAACTTGGAAAGAGGCCCACATTACATTGATTCCGAAAGAACAGCAAAATTTGAATTCAAAGAACTATAGAACACACTGGATGGAATTGAGTTATTGATGCAGAAACTGAAAGACTTTGGGTCGTTAGCAGGGTTCAAAGTGAATTTACAGAAAACAAAAGTTTTGACTAAGAATATGGATTACCATCAACAAGAGAAATTGAGAGAAATGACGGGATATTCTATGGAGAAAAAAGTAAAATATTTGGGAGTTTATTTAACATCTAAGAATGTCAAATTATTTCAAAATAACTATATTCCACTTTGGATAGACATTAAAAAAGATTTAGATCGATGGGAAAAATTGCAATTATCATTATTAGGTAGAATATCAGCGATCAAAATGAATATATTACCACGAATTTTATACCTTTTTCAAACACTACCTATATTGACATCAGAGGAACCATTTAAACAGTGGCAGAGGGATATTTCTAAGTTTATCTGGCAAGGGAAAAAAACAAGAATAAAATACAAAGTCTTGCAAGATTCAAAAGAAAGAGGAGGCTTAGGCCTCCCGGATTTGAAATTATATCATGCAGCTTGTGGTTTGGTATGGCTTAAAGAATGGATTGTTTTGGAAAATGAAAAATTATTGAATTTGGAGGGACATGAATTAAGATTTGGATGGCATGGATATTTACGGTATGATAAAGCTACAGTTAATGTGGGCTTTAAAAATCATTATATTAGAAGATCTTTGTTGAGAATTTGGAATAAATATAAATCAACTTTATGTTATAAGAGACCCTTATGGATTTCCACGCAAGAAGCATTTCATAGAACAGAAGTAAGAAATAAGGATAAGTGGCTGACTTATAAGGACTTTTTAAAAAAGGAATAAGGGCACTATGTAACAAAATCAAAAGAAGAACTTGCTCAAGAAGGGTATACTTTTCAATGGTTTTCCTATATGCAACTTATAGAGAAATTTAAATTAGATAAAAAAATGAATTATCTAATTCTAACAATGAAGAACTTTGGACTGAAATTCATGACATCATTAAAGGTGAAACAAACAGAAATGCCCCAAAATGCAAAAATATAAAGGCAAAATGCTGACATGGAGACTGATATAAATAGTTTATAGAAAGATGAAAAGCAAAAAGCTATGGTGGAAAATTTGCCAACACTAGGTTCTAAAGAAGAACAAGAAGAGAAAAGTAATTATATCTAAAGTTTATAGCCGCTATAGCACAATTCTGGAAAAATACAGAGCCTCCATCGTTAGATCTCTGGTATGAAAAATTATGGAAGATTGTTGCTATGGAAAAATTGACGTATAAAAGATGGGAGATGTTGGGATATACTAGAAAAGTTACCTTTGATTTAATTTGGGAAAGAGTTATCCTTTTTGCAAAACATAATAGGCCAAATTCTTTTTGTTTACCCCAGTATACTGTATATAAAAATTGTTGATGGAGTCTTGATTTGATCTTTGATCTTTTTAACAAGTTTGTTAATTCTGCTGTGATATTTTAAAATTTTAACTGCTGTCTTTTACTCTCTGTTATTGTTTTTACTGTATATTTTATTATCTATTTGTCAAGTCATATGTCCCTCCCCCTGAATTTGTGGTTTGATTTGTTTTCTAAGCAAAATAAAGTTATTTAAAAAAACAGATACACTATTCTATGCACTGCTGCTATTTATTTTTTTAATTTGGACTGTAGAAGTCCAAGTTTAAAAAAATAAATGGCAGCAATGAGTAGTAGAGTGACAGTAGACACTCATTCCTTCTGCAGATTCAGTTGGGAGTACCCTAAAAATGGAAGGTTCGTTTTCAGAAAAAATAAACGATCACCACCTCTATCCTGCTGAACAGCTTTTGGCTTGTCTGTAGCTTGAATCATGTCAACTGGATTTCTAATAGAAATCCAGTTGACATGATTCAAGCTACAGACAATTCCACCTGGATGACTGAGAACCTTCATAGACATAGCTTTTGGCTTGGTTCTATGGCTGGCAGGCACAACAACCATTCTCAGGCAACCATAGCCAGCCCTACCAGTTTAGAAGGATCACTGGGCAATTCAATTTTCTCAGACAGATAGATGGTAAGCAAGACCTCTGTACCGTCTCCCTCTTGGTTAGGTGCTCAGAATGAGGCCCGAAGGTTTGTTGCTGTTGCTAAAGGACCTTATCTGCCCTAGGATGCTATTGAGAATTCTGACCAAGAATGTACTGAGAAAATTGGTGGCTGGCAAAAGTGGAGCCTGTCTACTTTATATTCTTGTGAGGTTTCCTTTCAGACTACTATATTTCAATGACTGGTTATACACAAATTGAGAAAACTGGATACATTTGCTTTCTGGAACCACAGTCTGAATTATTTAGATGATGGACTGCTAGAACAAGATAACCAATCTTGGATTGGTAAAATATGTTTGACAAAAGCATAGTGAGATTCATTGTTGTTGTTGTTGTTGTTGTTCAGTCGTTTAGTCGTGTCCGACTCTTCGTGACCTCATGGACCATAGCACGCCAGGCCTTCCTGTCCTCCACTGTCTCTCGGAGTTTACTCAAATTCATGTTCATTACATCAGTGATGCTATCTAACCATCTCATCCTCTGCCATCCCCTTCTCCTTTTGCCTTCAGTCTTTCCCAGCATCAGGGTCTTTTCCAGTGAGTCCTCTCTTCGCATTAGGTGGCCAAAGTATTTGAGCTTCAGCTTCAGCATCTGTCCTTCCAATGAGCAGTCAGGGTTGATTTCCTTTAGGATTGACTGGTTTGACCTCCTTGCAGTCCAAGGGACTCTCAAGAGTCTTCTCCAGCACCACAGTTCGAAAGCATCAATTCTTCGGCGCTCAGCCTTCCTTATGGTCCAACTCTCACAGCCATACATTACTACTGGAAAAACCATAGCTTTAACTATAGGGACCTTTGTCGGCAAGGTGATGTCTCTGCTTTTTAGTATGCTGTCTAGGTTTGCCATAGCTTTCCTCCCAAGGAGCAAGCGTCTTTTAATTTCATGGCTGCAGTCACCGTCTGCGGTGATCTTGGAGCCCAAGAAAATAAAATCTGTCACTGCTTCCATTTCTTCCCCTTCTATTTGCCAGGAAGTGATGGGACCAGATGCCATGATCTGGGTTTTTTTAATGTTGAGTTTCAAGCCAGCTTTTGCACTCTCCTCTTTCACCCTCATCAAGAGGCTCTTTAGTTCCTCTTCACTTTCTGCCATTAGGGTGGTATCGTCTGCATATCTGAGGTTGTTGATATTTCTCCCGGCAATCTTAACTCCGGCTTGTGATTCATCCAGCCCGGCAGTGAGATTCATTAGGAGACCTTTATACTGAATCATGTGGGGTTAGAAACCAAAATCCTAAAGTAAGGTCTCAAATAAATGTCTACTGTATAAAGTGGGGGTGTTGCTGGAATGGCCTCAAGCTGTTACATGAAAAAAATCAGAAAGAACTCATACAGTTCATGGCCTTCGTCGTCTATACACTAATGATCAGAATATGAAAAATAAATAAGATAGACTTGAATTCTTTTAGATATTTAGCCCTGAATGGGATTGCACTTTCTGTTTCAAGACTGTTACACAATTTGTTGGATTCACAGCTCCTGCTCAAGGAGCAGGTAGCAGGTGTGGCTAAGAAGGCCTTCACACAAATCCATCTTGTGCACAGACTGAGCCCTTAGCTGACAGTCACTCATGCTTTGGTCACCTTGCACATGGACTACTGCAATGCGCTTTACATGGGGCTGCCCATGAAAACTACTCAAAAGCTATACCTGGTCCACAATACAGCAGCAAGGGCAATTGTGGATGTAACTCATCAGGCCCATGTACGATCTTTGTACCATGAGTTGCAGTGGTTACCAGTAGGCTTCCACAATTATTATCTTATTATCCATAAAGCCTTTCATGCCATAGTGCCTAGTTATCTAAAGGACCATCTGTCTTCCATGACTTCTGCCTGGCCTGTACAATTGGGCAGAGATGGCATGCTCCAGGTCCCATCTCTTTTTCAACTGCTTTGAATTTTTCCAGGCAGTGCAATCTGATGGAACCTAGGAAGCGTGCCTTTCTATTGCAGCACCTGCCCTCTGGAATACCATCCCTCCTGAGATATGTCTGACCCCCCACCCTGGTTGTGTTCAAAAACCTCTGAAAACCTTGCTCTTTCCCCATTACTTGAATGGATGGTGGGTTCTGCATGTTTGTCTTTTAATGATTGCTTTTCTTCTGGTGCTTGGGTCAGTTTTTTTTTGCTTTAATTGTATTGTATTATTGTTTTTACAGTACCCCACCCAAAGTTGCAGTAGAGTTGGGCAGCCTTATACATTTCTAAAACAAACAGATAAATAAATACATAATTTAATAGATATAACCAAGACCTAGAGGGATGACCCCTATGGCTAGAATACGGCAATTAAAGGATACTATTTGTTCAAAAGAAACAAAAAACAGTAGAAAGGGAAGAGTTGCAATGTGTGTAAAAATACTAATTCATCCTCAGAAACCCAAATGAATGAATTTGGCAATGCTGCAGACAGCATTTTGTTTTGGAGACAAAGCAAGTAAAGGAAGTTAATGGAAGATAGAGAAAGACTACTTTTCTGGAGCACTTATGAACCTGTTAGTTTGGGCACACTGAGACTATCAAACATTTTACAAGGTTGCCTGGCGAGACAGATCAATTTAGAGTCTTTTTACTTCTTTCTGCTTGTATCCATACTATAACATATAGTTGTTAAGTTCTGTACAGCAGCCTGTAAAATTTGCTGGGAATTAAACAAATCCAACAAAACTGGCACTTATATAATTGCATTATAGAATTGCAAACTGAATCTTTTAGTTATCTTACTTATTGTTTATATACATAGTTTGCTAGTTTGATAGGATTCATAATCTCAGTTTTAATGTTATCTAATGCTGATCTTTGACCAAAATAAAATAAATAGAAATAAACAAAAAGAGTTTCTTTAGATATGTTAAAAAGAAAAAGAAAAGAATCAGCATATCAGCTGCTAAGTAAAAAAGGCAAAATACAAAATGGGTATCTATTTTAGTTCAGTTTTTTCCAATAGAAAACATATGTGTTCCACCAAGAAATTATGAAAAACAGGATTAAGAGGCAAGATTTAGCCATAAAATCAAACATCGTCAAAGAATATTTATTTACTTTAAATGAGTTTAAAACTCCAGGACCAGAGGAATTGCATCCCAAAATACTAAAGAAACTAGCTGATAACCTTATGGATCATCCTTGAGAAACCATGGATAATTAGATGAGAACAAATCTTCTCTGTACCTCCAAAAAGGGGAACATCCATTAAAGTCAGTCTGATATTGATTCCTGGGAAGATATTAGTCAGAGAACAAGGAAGAAGAGAAAATAAAAAGCAATTTTGATGGAGTTTTTTTAAATGGAAATGGGTAAACTGGGCTAAACAAGAACTGTCCAGGAAAATTAAAGGCATTAAAAATAAAAGTGATGAAATCAAGCTGGAAGGAAATGTCTCAATTCCTATTTTCATATTTATAAAATGACCCAGACCAGAAAATAAGACTACAGATTTGCAGATGATATGAAAATGGGGCAATAGCAAACACCTTAGAGCAGGGTCTGTCAACCAGGCTTCCGTGGAACCCTAGGGTTCCGCAAGAGATCACCAGGGGTTCCCTGGGAGATCATGATTTATTAAAAAAATTATTTCAAATTTGGGCAACTTCACATTAAAGGGGTCAGTTTCAGTCTTTATTTTTAGTTTAAGAACACTGTTAATGCATATATACAGGCCTACACATGAAACGAATATAATAATTTTGTAACTTCTGGCCAAAATTAAGCCTGAATGTGCAGGGGTTTCCTGAAGCCTGAACAATATTTCAAGGGTTCCTCCAGAGTCAAAAGGCTGAGAAAGGCTGCCCTAGAGGAAAGTATGAAAATTAAAGATGGTCTTGACAAGCTGGAAAAATGGCAGAAATTACCAAATGAATAATTCCTCTCTATTCTACATTGGTCAGACTGCATCTAGAATATTGACAAACTAGAATATGTCTAGAAGAGAGAACGGAGATAATGAGCTTCAAAGGAAAAACAGTTGGATATGTTTAGCCTGGAAAAGCGATGATTCTGGGGCGATATGATAGCTGCCTTCAAGTATTTGAAGGGCTGTCATGTAGAAGACAAGACAGAGTTGTGATGCTTTTTCTTCACAATTAATTTTTGAGGTAGGATTAGCTAACAGATCTGAAAATGGTCCAAGGTCAGGCAGTGAACTTTGGAGAAGAGATGGACCCCAGTAATTTTTTCCTGATTTAAGCCTAAAGACTCTTCACTTATATAACAGTGCTCTCTGCTGAAATCCTTATCACAGCAAGTTTGGCCTCTTCATACATTTTATCTTCATTACAGCATAATAGGTGCCTGCCCAAATAAGAGTTATTATAAGGTGCACAGTGACAGGATTGGTTAATATTCAGACAACATCAGATGGCCTACTGTTGAAATGTCATCAAATTTAGACATGCCTCAATCACAGAAGTTTCAGAAGTGGGAGAGTGGCAAAGAAGCAAGTACGCATGAAATGTTGACATCTCCACTGAGCCTTATCTCAGTTCAGATCCAAAAACAGGATCTGACTGGGAGAAAACAACATCAGAGACGAACTCTTCAGAACCAGAACAATTTAAAATAAATCAGTCCAGGAGCCCCTCTGAGGTTTCAATAGTGTCGGTACCCTCCCCAAATTTACACACAATTGCTGGGAGTTTTATTGTAATGTACTTCCCCCCGTTGTAGAGGCTGAGGCAATGCTGCCACATACGTGAAGTCTTATTTGATCGCAATTCACAGATTTACCGAAATAAATGGATTCCTCCCGCAATAATTATGATAGAGGATACGCCGGGAAATAAGAATTACCATTCCCCATGAAGTTCTATCACAGCCTGGGGGAAATGGGACAAAGGTGCGTAACTGTGCGCAAAGCGGGACGCTTTTCGAGATGCACGTCTGTGGGTCTCCCTCCCACTCCCACTCCCCTTCCTGCTTCCCTTTCCTCTTCCATGATTGCCCGCTCAACCCACCGTCATAAGCAGCGGCGCCGGTTCCAGTAGCAGTTACACTCGGGGCAGATGTAGATCTCCATTCCGCCTTATGCTTCTTATGTTTCTTCCCCATAACTATAATTATAATCAACTATCAAAACTCACTTTTCCCACCCCACTTGGAAGCCACTCCTCCCTCTAATCTAAGCAACTCGGAGATGGAAGGAAATGACGTAAGAAGCTAACACGGAAACACTTCTGATTCACATTGGATCGTAGTTACTGAAAGAAGAAGCGCGGGAAATTTGTACAGACGTAAGTAATTATCAAAAATATGTTCTCGATCGCAATTGAGATGGCGATCTTGGTTATTGGGTACGTGGGTTATGATTTATTTCACCCTCGCCTTTGATGAGATATGTGAATTGATGTGCCTATATAAGATAAGATTGTTCCAAATTTTTCTTAGGACTACTAAGAAACAGAACTTAGGAGGGAAGCTATATAAACAGAAGGAAATTTGACTTTCACCCGCCTTTGCTGAGTAGGCTGCGCGGGTTCCCGGTAAATGTAGACAAAACGGCCGTAGGATTCCACAAACCGATGTAATCCCAAGTTTTGTGGACGTGGTTTTCGTTTTTTTGCGTAAGTGAACTGAAAGATTATTACTCTGGGGAAAACAATGTTAGGTACTTGGAAATTATCTTGTACTAGGGAAGGAAAAGCGTGTGTGTGGGGGGGGATATGCTTTTTTTAATGCGTTCAATCGTGTCCCATTCTCGGAGATTGCCTGGACAAATCCCTGCAGTTTTCTTGGCAAGGTTTTTCAGAAGTGGTTTGCCATTGCCTCTTTCCTAGGGCTGAGAGAGAGTGACTGGCCCAAGGTCACCCAGCCAGCTTTCATGCCTAAGGCGGGACTAGAACTCACCATCTCCTGGTTTCTAGCCCCTTGCCTTATGTTCTATCCTTATTTGTGAAATAGAATAATTTCCTATCCTACAAGCTATGCTTTTAAGATGAGCAGCACATGGAATTAAACAGGTTATCCAGTTTTACAGTTTTTCAACCTTAAATGGCCAAACCACTTTAAATATATTAAATAAATGAATTGCCTCCTCAATCTATAGTACGTGTTATTTCTAATGTCTGTGGCTTATAAATAAAGGGCTTTCCCCATCTGTTATTTTAGTATATTTATGCATCTCACATAAACTCAGTTTTCTTACATGAAGTGATACAATAAATGTTGAAAGGTTGAGAATATGAAGTAATTTAATGCTTTTCTCTTCAAAAATACTTTGGTCCACACACTATAAAAACATTTTTAATTTTGATAGATAGCTTTTTGTAAGAAGTTTCAAAATAGTAAAGTAGAAAGCTGACAAATGTAGTGCTTTACAAATTGTTTATCAATTGAGAAGTATCATCCTAAACATAGATATTGGGGTTTCTTTCTCTCCCCACCCCCAAATATAATATATTTCTTTTCTATCCCTTATTGCAGTAAAGGACAAGACTAACAGTTGGTGGGAGCAAGGCCCTTTACTTTTTTAAAGGGATGAAATTGATCCCTTAAACATCTGCAGTGAATACAAAGTCCAAAAGGGTTAGCCCCTGGACTAGTCACTGGACACTTGTGAGCCACATGTGACCACCAGGCTGCACTTTCTGCATCTTTGCAAACCTTGGAAGAATTGGCAATGGGAACTGGTGGGCAGCTATGGCTAGCAAGGCTCTTCTTTTGCTTCCCTCTACAAGAAACATTGGGAAGAAGGGAGGGGAAGGATAGTTCCTGGATTTACTCATTTTGTTGTAGCAGAGGATCTTAGCCAAATGTATCACTTCAGTGCTATTCAAGAGTTAGAGTTATCACCAAGAGAAACCCAGTGCTTAGAGCTATTGTATATACTGTAGATGATCTGAAAAATCCCAACAATCATTAAATGGAGCAAAGAGATACAGATTAAAATGAACTCTTTGCTGCCATTTAGTGGTTTTTGCAGCCCAGATATAGCAGCCCTAACCTTGCTGGCCTTGCCCATTCCATGTCAGAATTGTGGAGGAAAAAGCAACCTACAAGTGATGTAACTTCCTCTTCAAGAACATCCTCTATCAGTGACTCTTGAAACTGCCCAATGAGCTTGCCAAGAAGGAGCTGAAACTGCTCCCCATGCTGAATGTGTCCTGGAAAAGCAAGAATAGGGGATTTAGGCCTTGCATACTGCTGATCCTCCCATACTTTCCCATGCTACTAATAATGGCAAAAGACAAAGGAGGGAAATCTTCTGAGTGAACCTGGAGTACAGGTAGTTTGTGGCCAATCTAGGACGTGATCTTGCTTAATATAACTGGATATGTACAGGTATAATCAAATGGAAACCTGACATAGCACCATAATGTAAAATGAATATGGGCTGCATGACCAGAAGCTTTGAATTATGTTTCTAAGTGGTATAAAGGCAGTGTTAGTTGCAAGCCAATATGCTTTAATTGTTCCAGGGACATTTAGAATGCAATATAGACTTGGTTTAAATTGGTTTTAAATTGTCGAAGGCTTTCACGGCCGGAGTTCAATGGCTGTTGTGGGTCTTCCGGGCTGTGTGGCCGTGTTCTGGAAGTTGTGGTTCCTAACGTTTCGCCAGCATCTGTGGCCAGCATCTTCAGAGGGCAGGAGCACAGATAGAAGCAAAATCTCTGTGCCCAGGTAGAGTGGCAATGTTCTATTTATAGAGCTAAATTATAGGAGATTAGGTGGGGGTTTTTTGTTGTTGTGTTGAAATGTTAACGAGTGGCTGATGAGCGTGATTAGCATGTTCATTGTGAGAAGTATTCCCATGTCCTGGTGGTTGGACTGAGTTCGTTGACCTTTTGCAGGCTGTGTTTTTCAGGACTGGTAGCCAGGTTTTGCTAATTTTTAAACTTTCTTCTTTTTTATTGTAACTGTGCTGGTGTTTGTGAATTTCAATGGCTTCTCTGTATAATCTGGTGTAGTGGCTTTTGGTGTTGTCCAGTATTTCTGTGTTTTCAAATAGGATTTTGTCTCCCGTTTGCTTGAGAGCATGTTCAGCTACTGAAGATTTTTCTGGTTGCTGTAGTCTGCAGTGTCTTTCATGTTCTTTTATCCTGGTGTGCTTTGTTTTGTTTTGTGGTTCCAATGTATACTTGTCCACAGCTGCATGGTATGCGGTATACTCCTGCAGCAGTGCGGGGGTCCCTTTTGTCTGATTTTAGCATTTGTTGTATTTTTCTGGTGGGTCTGAAGACTGTTTGAAAGTTGTGTTTTTCCATCAGTTTTCCCATGCGGTCAGTGACTCCTTTGATGTAGGGCAGGAATACTTTGTTTGTGGGGGGCTGTTTAAAAATTAGCAAAACCTGGCTACCAGTCCTGAAAAACACAGCCTGCAAAAGGTCAACGAACTCAGTCCAACCACCAGGACATGGGAATACTTCTCACAATGAACATGCTAATCACGCTCATCAGCCACTCGTTAACATTTCAACACAAAAAAAAAAAACCCCACCTAATCTCCTATAATTTAACTCTAGAAATAGAACATTGCCACTCTACCTGGGCACAGAGATTTTGCTTCTATCTGTGCTCCTGCCCTCTGAAGATGCTGGCCACAGATGCTGGCGAAACGTTAGGAACCACAACTTCCAGAACACGGCCACACAGCCCGGAAGACCCACAACAGCCAATGGTTTTAAATTCTTCATTATTTAGATCTTAAATGTCTTTCAGCCAATGGGCAGATTGGAAATCCAAGAAACTGACAAGGGTGCCTCCATAAAATGGTTGTCATGGGACCACTTCTGCTTTAATGTGTCTGATAAGCAAATCAGAAATGAGAACACAATAGAAAGAGAAATTAATATGCATAGAATGATGAAATAAGTTATTTCTAGGCCTTTTTAGATGTATAACCATTCTTTAATTAGGTTTTTATAAAATGGATGAAGCAGCCGGTGATTTAAAACTGCCACTTCAAAATGACACTGAATCCCTGCAGATACACGTGGAAGTTCATCAGAAATCAAACAGGTTGGTTTTGCATTACAAATTTTGTTCTATGTTGCAGAGTCTCTCCTACCATTTCTACCAGATGAATAACATGTGCTGTAGGTGGACAAATGATTAGTGTAGTTCCAAAAGATGCAAGTCTTCATTTTACCCATAATATATTTAGAGAAGGGGGCACGGTGGCTCAGCGGTTAAGACGCCAGGCTTGTCGATCGGAAGGTCGCAAGTTCGAGACCCTAGCCCCGCATGACAGAGTGAGCTCCCGCACTTGCCCCAGCTCTTGCCAACCTAGCAATTCGAAAGTATGCAAATGCAAGTAGATAAATAGGTGCCACTTCAGTGTGAAGGTAACAGCATTCCGCGCACGTCATGCCGGCCACATGACCGCGGAAGTGTCTTCGGACAACGCTGGCTCTTCAGCTAACAAACGGAGATGAGCACCGGCCCCTAGATTCGGACACAACTGTGTGGGGGAACCTTTACTTTTACCTTTATATTTAGAGAAGACAATTCTCCCCAAATAGTATTGCAATGGATGTAATAGACCACCAATTGGTGGTGGCACAGCGGCGGCAGCGCTGATTGGTGGGGGTGCTGCTTCTTCTGGTTCCCCCCATCAGCGCTTCCAGGTTTTCGTGTGATACACCAGGACACTGCAGGTCGCGCCACCGCCGTTGGTGTGTGTCGCCAACATGAAAAGTTTGGAAAGCTCTGCTTTAGAAGATTGCCTGTGGCTCTCTGAGCATTCTTTAAAAAAATGTTGGGCACCCACCTGCCAAAAAAAATACAAAGATAAGCTGAGGTGGTAATAAGTATCCTGGAAAGTTGGTGGGAGGTGGAGGAGAGCATAATCATGCTGCTTTGTATTTTGGTAAATAGGGCTTTGTGATAACTTATAGAAGCCATTTTATGAATAAGCAAACCTCCCTCGTGGCAGCTGTTTTGTGAGAGTGCCTGTGCTCTCAAACTTCATAATCTACCCAGAAAGGTTGCCTAAGTTTTCTTTTGACACTCAAGTCTGCAGACAGAATGTTATCTTTGCTTTTGTTTATAGCAACTAACTGATCATCTTGTTTATATTAAAAGGTTTTTTTCCCACTTATGTCAGTATGAGTACTGACAGGAGATTGTTTGTGCTGTAAGATTTAGTAGTTCAATCATAACTATGCAGACTTTTTTTAAGTTCCTTCTGGTATAGGTATCAAATTAGAACATTTTCTTCAATTGCTTGAGGATATTATAATCAGAAGTATGTGGGTTATAGGAAATAGCACAGATGGACAGACTGACAATTTTAATAAAACAAAAAGATCTGGGAGATTATGAACTTATATGGAACCCATTTATAGAATTTTTGCAAAAAGAATATAAAATAAAACTATTGTAATGGAAAAATATTAGAAGAGATAATAAAAAGAATATATTAGAATATATGCACTAGAATATAAGAACAAATGAAAGGTTTAAAATAAAATAAGAGTTAAGATATTTATATATTAAAGAAATATTAATAAAAAGAGGAATACAATAGAAATATAGCAAAAATTAAAACTAAAAGTAAGAAGCTATCTTCAAGAAAGAAACAGGAAGTCGTTTTAAATTAGTTGTTTCACGTGATGTGTTGTTATAAGGATTTTGTTATATAGGGTTATTTAGTTTTGAATGTATGTTTATTAAGTTTGTTATGTACTCTGTTATTCACTTTTATGTTGTTGATGTTGTTGATGTCTTTGTTTGTTTGTTTGTTTGTTTTCTTTTAATAAAATTACTTTTTACAAAAAAAAAAAAGTATGTGGATTATATACAGTGTGCGCTTTGTATGTGCTTACCATCCTCTGGTAGCAGGATGGGTGGAATCCCATGTCTCAGCTGTTTGAAATAAGTGGCACTGTATCTTCCCTGGGTGTAATGGTTATGGGTAAAGCTGATTTCCCCTTCCCCCCTATTTTAACCAGCACTGCAAAAAGAGAAGATACCAAACTAAGTGTCTTAAAGCTACTAAACAGGCACAATGTTATTTTTGGTGATTACAAATGGACTGAGTTTGATGATTGTTTCCTAACAAATAATGTGCAGTCAATTGCAGTTGTGGATACAGAGCTAAAGCTGAAAGAAAGACAGGTAATTGGTGTTTCTTCTTTTGCTTATTTATTTATTTATTTATTTATTTATTTATTTATTTATTTCTCCATGTTCAATATTTTGTTATTACAATTATTGAAATGTTTTTAAAATGTGAATAATAAAAATAGTTGTTATTATTATTCAAATAATATTCAAATAATGCTTACGACCATTCGTGCCCTAGTCAACTCCTGTTTGTACTATTTATTTATTTTATTTATTTTTCCAACTTATATCACCGCCCATCTCCCCCCACAAAGGGGACTCTGGGCGGTTTTATTTATTTTATACCTATTATCATATGCTCTACATAGGGCTGCTCTTGAAGACTGCAATTGTCCAGAATGCAGTGACATGAGTAGTTATGGGAGCATCTTGATGTATCCATGTAACACAATTACTTTGCATTCTGCAGTGGCTCCCTATAAACTTCCAAGTGCAATTTAAGTTGCTAAGCAACTACACCAACTTGATGACACATAATCAATATCACCTGTAAAGCACTTCATGGGTAGGATCAAGTTATTTGTGGAATCACCTCCAGTTATCTTTGCTTGTTCCATGAGATCCAGCAGAGTGGGCATGCTTCAGGTTCCTTCTATGAAATAATGTCAGCTGATGGACCCAGGAGGCCTGCCTTATCTCTATTGTAATGCCTGCTCTGTGAAACAACATGGTCCCAATCTTTTTATCATTCTGTAAGGCCCTGAAAACCCGATTCTTTCCCTGGGCATTGGATCAAAATGCACAATGACACTGTTTAGAGAAAGGTCTTGCATGAGATATGCTTAGTTGGCTTAAATTAATTATGTTATTTTTGTTGTCCTTTTTTCTATTCTAGATGTTTACTGTTTTTTTTATTTTTAGTTCCTTGTTTTTATGCTTGTGCAACTTGTAAGTAACCCAGAGTTACTTTTGGTAATTGGGCAGCCACACAAATCAAACAAATATATTATTTAAAGATTTAATTTTAAATTCAATTTTAAATTTCAATTCAACCATTAAATTGTTATTAAATATAACTTAAATGCTATCATTATAGGAGGAGACCCATGTCAGTCTATGGTGGCAAAACTCAGAAATTTAATAGCACCTTTTCTGACTAAAAAAGTTCACGAAAGCTTACACATTTTAATAAAATTGTTAGTGAGAAAAGGTGCTACAAGACTCCTGATAAAATGCTATCAGTTACTTCCATAGAACAAGCTTACTGAAGTGAAAGAAAATCCTAACACAATTATTTTTGGATTAATTATGAAAAAAGTGATCCAAAGTTATTCCCTTCCCCCAAATATTTCAAGAGAGTACATTGCATGTGAGAATTCCTAGCAGTGACAAATCCATAATTTGTAGAATCCTTAATTTAATAATCATAAAAATTATGATGGTGCCGTAGTGCCCTCCCTATTATTTGAGATCTATTAGCCCTTGGATTTTATACTTATTTATTCTATTTATACTGGTTATTGTAATTTCATGTTTATATTTTTAACTATTGATTTTATTGTAAACCGCCCAGAGTCCCCCGGTGGGGGGAGATGGGCGGTGATTTAAATTTAAATAATAAATAAATAAATAAAAATGCAAAAACGTGATTCTAGAGATGAACTATACCACCATCAAAAATGGATCACATGTTTAAATGCCCCCCGATGAAAAACTCACTGCAAGTTGAAAACAAGTATAACATAATGTGTATGTTGATGTTACTCAAAGCTATGCTAACTTTATCTGCAGAGTGTTTTTCTACTCATGGAGAAATATTTAAACATGTTATTTCCTAACTAATAACTGAATATAGAAAGAAGGAACAATACGATCTCATTTTAATTCATAGGTAGATGAGACCTTGTCTTGTGATGAATAAGGTCCGTTTAGATTAATCTCTTGAAAATCACCTTAAATGTTTTTATTGTCAGTATTTTTCTAACATTTAACCATGCATTTAAGAGATTTCTAAAATAATTGATAGTGATTGTGATATTCTATACATATCTATCAAGAAGTACTTCCCATTACAGCATATTTCTAGGTAAGTGTGGGTGTAATTACAGCCTAACTTGTTTTTTCTTCTCCACTGCAGCCTATCAGCTTGAATAAATGCAAACTTTTAATCCATATTTTTCATCTCAATGAGGAAGGGCCTAGTACAGAAAATCTGGATGCAGAGGATGAGGATATTGTTGCAGCTAATCATTGGTTATTACCTACAGGTATTTCAAGAGGACCTGCGAGTATGATTTGGTTATTTAAATGGACAAGATGTTGTTTAAATGAAATTTAAGAGAAACAAGAATGACACTGAACACCATTTTGAAATGAAGTACTGTACACTGCTTTCTGAAATTAGAAATATTTCTGAGACAATCAAATGCATTCTAGTAGACATAATGATGAACTTAAATGTTTTCAAATTCCAGTGGGAAAATGAAGCATGAACTGAAAAGTGTTTATGCTGAAATTCCTGGGACTTAAAGGTTTTTTTAAAGGTTGGCTTATACCTCGTGATTTTTGTAGGCCAGAGCTTTCCAAACTTTTCATGTTGGTGACACACTTTTTAGACATGCATCATTTCGCGACACACTCTTACAGTAGGGCATCATTTCGTGACACACTCTTACAGCAGGGCACAAGGCAGGCACAAGGACCTGCGTGGAATCACAGCAGGTTTGGAGGCAGCAAGGCACAAGGCAGGCACTAGGACCTGCGTGGAATCCTGGCAGGGCTCGGAGGCAGCAGCAGCAGGAGGACACACCCAGACACTGCAGCCCCTGACACACAGTTTGGAAAGCTCTGCTGTAGGCAAAGATGATTGTATCAGGAAGGATGTTATTTGATCAGTAATGCACATTCTTAGCTTTAGACTTTAAAATAGGTTACTTTGCAATCCTTTTATCTAAACTGCTTTTTCAAGTATTGGTATATTTGTAAAAGCAGTTAGATAAAAGGATTGCAAAGTAACCTATTTAAACTAAGGGTAAGATAAGGAACACCCCATAAAAATACATGCAATCACTACTTTTGTTTTCATTTTTACTTTGAAGCCATGTGATTTTGGTTTTTCATTTTCTCACATACTTTTCAGCTAATTGGGAGTTTTGTGACTGGCTGGTATGGCAACATTTTGTGAATGAGCAAACTACCCTCTCCCTCATTATTATAGTTGCTTCTACTTACTTCCAAAATTCCAAGTGTTTCTATTGCCTACTACACTGTTTTGAATTGTTCACCTTTCTCTCTCTCTTTAAAATAATATATAGTTTTTGTGTTTTACAGTTGAATTCCATTGTTTGTGGGAGAGCCTGATTTATGATGCTGAAATAAAATCAGATGTAAGTTGCATTTTTATCAGATTTATAAATGTTGTCTAATGCAATGTTTGAAACAATACAATTTATCATAGTCAATCTGGCTATCTCAGATTTTCTTCATTTAAAAAGATGTCTTTTTTGGAATGGTTTTACAGGATCAGAATTGAACTATTAATTACAAGAGAGAATTTCCTCCTTCCCATGATTGATAACAAGTATTGGTTTAATAGCTGATTTGCTTAAACCATTTCACTGTATTTCTTAGCATTTATTTGTGCCATTGGAAAAGTTGGTGCCTCCTGATGATCACTGCAAAATAGAAATGCATTACAGGAAAGGAAAAAATAGAGTGGAGTTGATAGTAAGGATAGGTTAGGTTTGTATAGGGAGAATTAGCTATTGGAGTTGGCGATGGTATTTTCTGCATTGCCAGTACTATATATTTTAATTAAGCATCCAACATTTATTATGTGATTAGTTTTTACTGCTATTTTGAATTGTCATTGAATATAACTTTACCTTAGGTTGAAATAGTGTTGTTACAGTCAGTACATTTGACATCTGAAAGTAAGACTTCATGCATCCTGTAAAGTGGAGTCTAGTCTACAAAAATGTACATCACAATGTTTAAATGCCAAAAGCTTTTGCCATAATAAATGCTATTTTCCCTTTATAGGGCAGTCATAGCATTTGAAGGAAGACAATTTGAAAAGCATTTCCTCTTAATTAGGATCTGCAACAAGGGAGTGAAAGTGGGTGTGACGTTGAGGCTAATTCTACACATACAGTACACAATTTAAGATTGGTTTTGGTTTGGTTTTGGTTTTTTTAATGATGGGAGTTAAGCAAGACAGAAGTTATTTCTGACATCAGAAGTGAAATGTCTTTCTTTTACCCCCATCTTTAAGGTGTGCAAAGTTTGGGCTGTTGGGAGTGCATATTAACTTATATGTTCCAGTATAACCAAAGGCCCATTTTATAACCAGGGCAAACCTTGCTTTCATATCCAACATAACTCCTCTTCCAGGTGTGAATATTATACTACTTTCTGCTGGGTTTTGTGGTTTTGGATTAATGGAGGAAGTCATTCAAGCCTGCTAATCTTTTTCTGTAAGGTTAGGAATTCTCTTTCTTTTGGCAAAGACTTAATGAAATTAGAAATAACCTATAAATTCCTACTTTTTTATACATGCATATCTATCTAGGTGACACTATTTCATACATTGGATTTTAGCCCTTTTGTTCATACTTAATCTACACATTTACTTCTATGTGGATATATTCAACAATTTACTTCCCCAAGATCAGATCACCTTCATTTAGATCTATTGTATACTCCCCCTTTCTCTTAGTTTCACAAACACAGCATACCTATTTTTCATGGATATTGCCCTCCACAGTCCATCATAACTTTAATCAATTGAAGTTTTCACATAATGCTTTTTAGTAGAAAAAAAGAATAGAATAGAACCAACCTTTGTTGAACCTGTGATATGGCATTAGGGGGAAATCATTCCCCCCCCCCCTTTTATTGGCTCATTTCATGGATTTTGGTAGCTGTTGTGGGTCTTCCGGGCTGTGTGGCCGTGTTCTGGAAGTTGTGGTTCCTAACGTTTCGCCAGCATCTGTGGCCAGCATCTTCAGAGGGCAGGAGCACAGATAGAAGCAAAATCTCTGTGCCCAGGTAGAGTGGCAATGTTCTATTTATAGAGCTAAATTATAGGAGATTAGGTGGGGTTTTTTGTTGTGTTGAAATGTTAACGAGTGGCTGATGAGCGTGATTAGCATGTTCATTGTGAGAAGTATTCCCATGACCTGGTGGTTGGACTGAGTTCGTTGACCTTTTGCAGGCTGTGTTTTTCAGGACTGGTAGCCAGGTTTTGCTAATTTTTAAACTTTCTTCTTTTTTATTGTAACTGTGCTGGTGTTTGTGAATTTCAATGGCTTCTCTGTATAATCTGGTGTAGTGGCTTTTGGTGTTGTCCAGAGTCTGTCCGATGTGGGTCTGTAAAAGGGTAGCCAAATGTTTGGATAATTCATATGTTGGGGAGCCAATGGCACTTACAATGGGTCTGAGTGGGATAGAGTCTTTGTGGATTTTGGGGAGTCCGTATAGTCTAGGTGAGAGAGCTTCTGTCTTGCAAATACGTTGTAGTACGTTGGGATGCAGGGAGGAGCTCTTTATCAGTGTGTTGGTTTGCTTCATGACCAACAAAATCATGAAGACTCAAAATCAAAATCATGAAAATCCACAAAGACTCTATCCCACTCAGACCCATTGTAAGTGCCATTGGCTCCCCAACATATGAATTATCCAAACATTTGGCTACCCTTTTACAGACCCACATCGGACAGACTCCATCCCACATCAAAGACTCAGGACACTTCATCAACAAAATCAGCACCCTAAAACTCAACCACATGGACAAACTGGTCAGCTTTGACGTGGTCTCCCTGTTTACCAAGGTGCCAGTAAGGAACACCCTGGCACTCATCAAGCAAATCTTCCCAGAAGACATTACAGCTTTATTTCAACACTGCCTAACAACTAGTTACTTTCAATGGGAGAATGAGTTCTACGAACAGATGGATGGGGTTGCCATGGGAAGCCCCCTGAGCCCAGTCATAGCAAACTTTTACATGGAACACTTTGAAAAACAGGCTTTGGAATTGGCACCCATTACACCAACAGTCTGGTTCCGGTTCGTGGATGACACCTTCGCAATTTGGAGTCATACTGAAGAAGAACTGGAGAAATTTTTGGACCACCTAAACGGCATCCACCCCAATATACAATTCACTATGGAAAAAGAAACTGACGGCAAACTTCCATTTTTAGATACGCTGGTCATACGCAAACCGGACCTCAAACTAGGACACAAAGTATACAGAAAACCCACCCATACAGACCGGTATCTACACAAAAGTTCCAATCACCACCCACGACAAAAGAGAGGCATGATCAAAACCTTGGTGGATCGTGCTAATCGAAACTGTGAAACCCAATTTCTCAACAATGAACTTAACCACCTGAATTGGGTCCTACAGGCGAATGGCTATTCCAAGAATGAAATAAAAAGAGCCATCAAACCAAGAAAACAACATCCAACTGAAGAAAAACAGCCCCACACAAACAAAGTATTCCTGCCCTACATCAAAGGAGTCACTGACCGCATGGGAAAACTGATGGAAAAACACAACTTTCAAACAGTCTTCAGACCCACCAGAGAAATACAACAAATGCTAAAATCAGCTAAAGACAAAAGGGACCCCTGCACCGCTGCAGGAGTATACCGCATACCATGCAGCTGCGGACAAGTATACATCAGAACCACAAAACAAAACAAAGCACACCAGGATAAAAGAACACGAAAGACACTGCAGACTACAGCAACCGGAAAAATCTTCAGTAGCTGAACATGCTCTCAAGCAAACAGGACACAAAATCCTATTTGAAAACACAGAAATACTGGACAACACCAAAAGCCACTACACCAGATTATACAGAGAAGCCATTGAAATTCACAAACACCAGCACAGTTACAATAAAAAAGAAGAAAGTTTAAAAATTAGCAAAACCTGGCTACCAGTCCTGAAAAACACAGCCTGCAAAAGGTCAACGAACTCAGTCCAACCACCAGGTCATGGGAATACTTCTCACAATGAACATGCTAATCACGCTCATCAGCCACTCGTTAACATTTCAACACAACAAAAAACCCCACCTAATCTCCTATAATTTAGCTCTATAAATAGAACATTGCCACTCTACCTGGGCACAGAGATTTTGCTTCTATCTGTGCTCCTGCCCTCTGAAGATGCTGGCCACAGATGCTGGCGAAACGTTAGGAACCACAACTTCCAGAACACGGCCACACAGCCCGGAAGACCCACAACAGCCATCGAACTCCGGCCGTGAAAGCCTTCGACAATACATTGATTTTGGTAGCGTTTGTACATACATTAGTTTCCTATGAATGGGAAAGACATTCATTTTCTGAAGGGAGCCTCATGTAATCATTTGTACAAATGCCCTATTTTAAAAAGCCAAATTATCCAGTTTAGGATTAAGGACTGTATGTTACACTCTTGAATCCTGAAGAAATAGCAGACATTTAAAAGTAAGGATATTGAGAAATTCTAGTTATTTACAGGAAAGATATAATTCAGAAATAGGTACACTATTTTATTCCCAAATTCAGTCTTTTTTGATATAATTTGATTTGTTCCCAAAATCTTATGTTTATGTATCTATTGTAGGATGCACATACCTCCATTCCACAAAGTGGAAAAAGTATCTTGGAAAAATAGTTATTTACTAAGAAAGGATTCTAAATGCCTATTCTAT
This sequence comes from Charina bottae, assembly GCA_023362775.1. Taxonomy (NCBI): domain Eukaryota; kingdom Metazoa; phylum Chordata; class Lepidosauria; order Squamata; family Charinaidae; genus Charina; species Charina bottae. The sequence continues at coordinate 1,309,783 of JALMGJ010000028.1, read as the reverse complement.
TATGTCTAAATATGGTTGGTTTGCTTTTCACATTGATGGAAGCAATGAGTTTAATAAAAATGTTCAATTTTGTTCTAATATGCTGTTTTCTACTTTTCTCTTTAGTTAATAAATTATGTGACTACAACATTACTATTCTCTGACAGAAACGTTGATAACAACTTGATATCATGGAACAGAGTTATTCTACTACATGGTAACTATTACCTTTTTAATTAAAAAGTATGCAGCTAGAACAGTTTAGTGTAATGCTCAGCTTATAGCATTTTGTAAGACTGAGAATGTTTCACATTTAGTAGCTTAAGTAATTTTAGAATAGTCCTTTAAGAAAATCAGTATTAATACCCCCATACTGTATTGTATAAGGGAAGCTAAAACAAAATGTATTCCCAGTTACCACTTTACACTGTGTTTTCATATACTGAGCTGCTTTGTGTGACTTGTCACTATTTTGAGAGCAGCCATAACACAGTAGCAAATGCTGTCAGCTGATGTGGCAGGAAACGTGCTGAATTAAGTTATTTAACAGTGACTGTGTTCTATACTTTGATTGCAGGTCCTCCAGGTACTGGTAAAACTTCTCTTTGTAGAGCAATGGCTCAGAAGTTGACTATTAGACTTTCTCATAGGTAATTTTAAGTAATGTTTTCTATATTCAAAATTAAAATAGCATCAGATCCAAAAGCTAGCATTTCAACATTAATTTGCAAAGGTTGCATATTGTGTGTACACTGCTCTTCATTTAAACTGGAACTTTCCTACTTGGACATCATTCTATTCCTGCTGTGCAATCTTCACTTCCACAACAATTTGAACATTTAGATGAAAACAAATTAAAAGTAGTAGTGTATTTCAGAGCAATATAAATTAAAGATTATGACCTGTAATAACTCTGAAATTGTTAATTTTATTTATTTATTCACACATCAAATTTCTATCACCGCCCATCTCCCCCCCAAGGAGGGACCCTGGGCGGTTCACAGTAAAAATAAATTTTAAAATTCAATAAAAATAACAATAATACATATAAAGCTAAAATATAATACAACAAAATCCAGATGGTAATGAGTTCTCTTCTGGTCCATGAGTGTGTAAAAAGCCGGTTTAGGGCACCAGCCATCCCCAAGAGTGACTATTCCCCTCCCTGCCCCAGGCACAATGGCAAAACCAGGTCTTCAGTTTTTTATGGAAGTCCAGGAGAGAGGGGGCTTGCCTCAACTCTGGGGGAAGTTACGACCATTGCAGCGCTCCCACGGTCACGTGATCACAATTCAGGCACTTACCGCTGCAGGGACGCTTCAACTCCCCCCACTCACCTATCTTCCCCCCATCTGTGCCCTTTTTACCCCCTGCACTTTTCACCCCTGCCGCCCTAGCTGACCTTCACCATCTTCTTGCTCCCGCTGCTGACCAAGCATGCCCAGCCTGGCCCTTCACGGGGCAACTGCTGGCCGCACAAGGCTTTCTTCCCCAGGTCGTGCACGGTGGTTTCCTTGTGAGACCTGGGGAAGGTGGCCTCACGTGGCCAGCAGCTGCCTCGCGAAGGGCCAAGGGTGGGAACACCTTGTCAGCAGCGGGAGCAAGAAGACGGTGAAGGTCAGCTGGGGTGGCAGGGCCTTGGAGTGCAGGGTGGCGAGGGCAACTGGCTGGGACTGGGTCACTTCCTGGGATGCAGTGGCTTTGCACCACACTGTTGGGCTGGGGCGGCTTCAGCTTTGCACTGTGCTGGGACTCAAGGTCTTCTTGCAGCCCCAGAGCCACATGGTTCTGGGCCTGCTTGCTGCCCCACAAGGCAGGGTGCAGGGCGGCCAAAAGGGCAGAGATGGGGGGGAATGGGGAGTTGAAGTCCCTTACCTTGGAAGAACCGAGGCTCAGGGCTGGGAAGGACCAAGCCCGGAATGGGTCCTTGCCTAACAGCCAGTGGAATTCGTTTAACAATGGCGACAGGGAGTGCCAGGATTGCCGTTGCTAAGTGATACGGTCACATGAAATTCTGGTCCCAATTGTGGTCGTAAATCGAGGACTACCTGTCTTTGCAATCCAGCCAAAGTTGACCCTGTTTTCAGCCTCATTCATTTTAGTTAATTCTCACAGTAAAGTGACAAATGGTCAACTTTGGTTTAATCATTGCTATATGCATAACTCTTAAGACTATTGGGAAAAGTCTCATCTGATCTAATGCTTTATAAAGACATGACAGGAGTAATAATCTTTGTTTTAAGGACTGATTTTAATTGAACTTTTAGGTACCGCTATGGACAGTTGATAGAGATAAATAGTCATAGCCTCTTCTCCAAGTGGTTCTCTGAGGTAAGTATTTATATGATATTCTCAGATGTTTATGAGATTATTTCTTGCCCATCTGTGATTTCTGGGACCCTGAATACCTGTCAAGTTGCTAGGGCTTTTATACTCGTATCTTTTTAGCTTTTGATGTAAAAATAAACTATCATATCTCAATATAATTACTTGGGTAATGAATGGGCAAGCCCCTATTCATTCCAGGATCTGCCACATGTAGGTAAAGTAGGCAAGCTGACTCAGCCCAAAAAGCTAATTACACTGATCAATCAAACAGGTTTCCCAAACTTTTGCTTCCCAAGTAGTGAATGCCTGATAACGTATGGGGAAGGGCAGGGAATAATCCATAGCCCCTTCCTTTGGGCTAGAGAGAACAAAAGGTTGATTATTTTGGAATCCTAACCTCAAGAGGGGAGGGGGAAGAAGAGAGTTTTGCTGGAGCAAAACCAAAAAAGCCTTGTCTAGTAATATAGGAGAAAGAGATTGCTTCAAGAGAGATTGGGAAGAAAAGCTGGTAAGAGAGAGAAAAGTAGATTTGAGGGAGATTCTGGGCTGAGAGCTCTCTGGCGGAAACAGATGGAGGTTGCTGTCTGATAAATCTTCATGGAGCAGGGAGGGAGGCTAGAATAAAGTAAATTACTCTTAGGTCGATAGCATCACCGATGTAATGAACATGAATTTGAGTAAACTCCGGGAGACGGTGGAGGACAGGAAGGCCTGGCGTGCTATGGTCCATGAGGTCATGAAGAGTCGGACACGACTAAACGACTGAACAACAACAACTCTGGGAGAAGGTGGTGGTGGTGGCTCAGCAGGTAAGATGCCAGGCTTGTCGATCGGAAGATCGCAAGTTCGGAGGTTCGGATCCCTAGTCCCACGTGACGGAGTGCGCTCCCGCACTCGCCCCAGCTCTTGCCAACCTAGCAATTCGAAAGCATGCAAATGCAAGTAGATTAACACGTACCACTTTGGTGGGAAGGTAACAGCGTTCCGCGTGCGTCATGCGGCCACATGACCGTGGAAGCGTCTTCGGACAACGCTGGCTCTTCGGCTAACAAACGGAGATGAGCACCGGCCCCTAGAGTCGGACACGACTGCACAAATGTGCGGGGGGAACCTTTACCTTTGGGAGAAAGAAAGATGGAGGCAAGTTGCTGAGAAACAATCTCTGAAAAGGAGGGAGACTGGAACAGGAACACGGCAGAATTACTGCCTAGCCTCTGAGTAAAGTTCGGAGTCTAGTATATCCTAGAAAGATAGTAGTAACCTTTATTGCATTTGTCTCCAAGTTATAGGTTCACCAGCTAGAATTCTTTGTAAGAATTTTAACCTTTATTTTATGGGAGCTATGTCTTTATTTTATGGGAGCTTGATGAGTGATTGTAACTTTTGTAACTAAAGGTTATTGTTCTTGAACAAAGCAAACTCACATATTTTTTTTAACACCTTAACATTTGATCCTCAGGTCTCGCCTTCTGGATCTGTGAAGTTTGTTGTTTTTTTTATCCGTTCAATTGTGTCTGATTCTCAGAGACTGCCTGGACAAATCCCTGCAGTTTTCTTGGCAAGGTTTTTCAGAAGTGGTTTGCCATTGCCTCCTTCCTAGGGCTGAGAGAAAGTGACCGGCCCAGGGTCACCCAGCTGGCTTTGTGCTGAAGGCGGGACTAGAACTCACGGTTTCCTGTTTTCTAGCCTGATGCCTTAACCACTATACCAAACCAGCTCTCTTGAAGTTTATTGTAATTTGTGCTAAATCAAGTCTTGAATGTTTTGTGCCATCTTAAAGTTTTTGAATCTTAGATCTTACCCGCACACCTCAAACTTACTAGGAGGTGATGCTACAGAGTTCAATTTCCATTCATTATTATTTATTAAACATATTTGTATGCCATTGCAATAAAAAAAACCTGACTCTTGGCAGCTCACATAAAAAGTACAATATAAAACAAGCCCCATATAAAAATTAAAAATTTTGTTGTTGTTCAGTCGTTTAGTCGTGTCCGACTCTTCGTGACCTCATGGACCATAGCATGCCAGGCCTTTCTGTCCTCCACTGCCTCCCGGAGTTTACTCAAATTCATGTTCATTACATCGGTGATGCTATCTAACCATCTCATCCTCTGCCATCCCCTTCTCCTTTTGCCTTCAGTTCTTAATTTCTTCAAATTAAAAATACAACAACACAAAAAAAATAGAAAGAGAATAAAAGATGGCAACCACAATTAAGGTCAGGGGAAGGCTCTCTGAAAAAGCTCAGTCTTTAGAACAGGGCTTTCCAAAGTGCCGCCGCTGGCGACACACCCGGCGGCGGCGACACGCTCGCGCACGGCAGCGGCGCGGGGGGGCATGCAGCAGCGGCGACAAGGGGGCGTGCGGCGGCGCACGCGTGCAAGGCGGCTGCCGTGCACGCACGCGCGCCGCCGCTTCCGGGTGGTGTGTCGCCACACCACGCTGTGTGTGGCGACACACTTTTGTGTCGCGACACACAGTTTGGAAAGCTCTGCTTTAGAAGCTTGAGGAAAACCAACAGAGAATGTTATCATCAATAATATCATAATAATTAACATTGTTAGCAATAGTATGCCAGATCAATTCAGTCCTGTTTCCACAAGATAGATAGTAACAGGAGGAAAGGACTACAAAAGCTGTACCATAGCAGGGGGTGGGGCTAACATCCTTTGGGGAGAAGAGAGCAAAGCTCTCATCTTTCACCCTATGGGTAGCCAGTCCCTCTGTCACTGCATTCAGAAAGCATATTTTCCATTATACCCCTTTAAAAAGCAGAATGTGAATTATTGAGACTATGCATATTTGAAATTTCCTCAGACCTAGAAAGAGCAATTATAATCACTGTAGAAGTACAGAGCTGAAAAAAGCAAGTATAATAATTGTGGATGTGAGTGGCTTTGTTGTTTATTCGTTCAGTCGTTTCCGACTCTTCGTGACTTCATGGACCAGTCCACGCCAGAGCTTTCTGTCGGCCGTCACCATCCCCAGCTCCCCAGTGGTTGAGTCCGTCACCTCCAGAATACCATCCATCCATCTTGCCCTTGGTCGGCCCCTCTTCCTTTTGCCTTCCACTTTCCCCAGCATCAGCTTCTTCTCCAGGGTATCCTGTCTTCTCATTATGTGGCCAAAGTACTTCAGTTTTGCCTTTAATATCATTCCCTCAAGTGAGCAGTCTGGCTTTATTTCCTGGAGTATGGACTGGTTTGATCTTCTTGCAGTCCAAGGCACTCTCAGAATTTTCCTCTAACAACACAGTTCAAAAGCATCTATCTTCCTTCGCTCAGCCTTCCTTATGGTCCAGCTCTCGCAGCCATAGGTTACTACGGGGAATACCATTGCTTTAACTATGCGGACCTTTGTTGTCAGTGTGATGTCTCTGCTCTTAACTATTTTATCAAGATTTGCCATTGCTCTCCTCCCAAGAAGTAGACGTCTTCTGATTTCCTGGCTGCAGTCAGCGTCTGCAGTAATCTTTGCGCCTAGAAATACAAAGTCTGTCACTGCCTCCACTTTTTCTCCCTGTATTTGCCAGTCATCAATCAAGCTGGTTGCCATAATCTTGGTTTTTTTGAGGTTTAACTGCAACCCAGCTTTTGCACTTTCTTCTTTCACCTTCGTCATAAGGCTCCTCAACTCCTCCTCGCTTTCAGCCATCAAAGTGGTATCATCTGCATATCTGAGATTGTTAATGTTTCTTCCAGCGATTTTAACTCCAGCCTTGGATTCCTCAAGCCCAGCATGTCGCATGATGTGTTCTGCGTACAGGTTGAATAGGTAGGGTGAGAGTATACAACCCTGCCGTACTCCTTTCCCAATCTTAAACCAATCCGTTGTTCCATGCTCTGTTCTTATCGTTGCTATTTGGTCGTTATACAGATTCCTCAGGAGGCAGACAAGATGACTTGGTATCCCCATACCACCAAGAACTTGCCACAATTTGTTATGATCCACACAGTCAAAGGCTTTAGAATAGTCAATAAAACAGAAATAGATGTTTTTCTGAAATTCCCTGGCTTTCTCCATTATCCAGCGGATATTGGCAATTTGGTCTCTAGTTCCTCTGCCTTTTCTAAACCCAGCTTGTACATCTGGCAATTCTCGCTCCATGAATTGCTGGAGTCTACCTTGCAAGATCTTGAGCATTACCTTACTGGCATGTGAAATAAGTGCCACTGTTCGATAGTTTGAACATTCTTTAGTGCTTCCCTTTTTTGGTATGGGGATATAAGTTGATTTTTTCCAATCTGATGGCCATTCTTGTGTTTTCCAAATTTGCTGGCATATGGCATGCATCACCTTGACAGCATCATCTTGCAAGATTTTAAACAGTTCAGCTGGGATACCGTCGTCTCCTGCTGCCTTGTTATTAGCAATGCTTCTTAAGGCCCATTCAACCTCACTCTTCAGGATGTCTGGCTCTAACTCACTGACCACACCGTCAAAGCTATCTCCAATATTATTATCCTTCCTATACAGATCTTCCGTATATTCTTGCCACCTTTTCTTGATCTCTTCTGCTTCTGTTAGGTCCTTACCATCTTTGTTTTTGATCATACCCATTTTTGCCTGGAATTTACCTCCGATGTTTCTAATTTTCTGGAAGAGGTCTCTTGTCCTTCCTATTCTATTGTCTTCTTCCACTTCCGCACATTGCTTGTTTAAAAATAATTCCTTATTTCTTCTGGCTAACCTCTGGAATTTTGCATTTAATTGGGCATATCTCCCCCTATCACTGTTGCCTTTTGCTTTCCTTCTTTCTTGGGCTACTTCCAGTGTCTCAGCAGACAGCCATCTTGCCTTCTTGGTTTTCTTTTTCTTTGGGACGTTTTTTGTTGCCGCCTCCTGAACAATGTTGCGAACTTCTGTCCATAGTTCTTCCGGGACCCTATCTACTAAATCTAGTCCCTTAAATCTATTCTTCACCTCCACTGCATATTCCTTAGGAATATTAGTGAGCTCATATCTAACTGATCTGTGGGTCTTCCCTATTCTCTTTAGTCTGATTCTAAATTTTGCAATAAGAAGTTCGTGATCTGAACTACAGTCAGCTCCAGGTCTTGTTTTTACTGACTGTATAGATGTCCGCCACCTTTGGCAGCAAAGGATGTAGTCAATCTGATTTCGGTGTCGACCATCTGGTGAAGTCCATGTATAAAGTCGTCTTTTAGGTTGTTGGAAGAGAGTGTTTGTTATGCACAGTGAGTTGTCTTGGCAAAATTCTATCAGCCTATGTCCTGCTTCATTTTGTTCTCCCAGACCATGCTTGCCTGTAATTCCAGGTGTCGTCTGACTACCCACCTTAGCGTTCCAGTCTCCTGTAATGAAAATAACATCTCTTTTTGGTGTATTATCTAGTAGGTGCTGCAGATCCTCATAGAACTGATCTACTTCTGCTTCTTCAGCATCTGTGGTTGGGGCGTATATTTGGATCACTGTGATGTTAAATGGCTTACCCTGAATTCGAATTGAGATCATTCTATCGTTTTTTGGATTGTATCCAAGCACTGCTTTAGCCACTTTATTATTAATTATGAAGGCTACTCCATTTCTTCTGTGGTCCTCTTGTCCACAGTAGTAGATCTGGTGGTCATCTGATGTGAAGTGGCCCATCCCAGTCCATTTCAGTTCACTGACACCTAAAATGTCTATATTTAATCTTGCCATCTCACCAATAACCACATCCAATTTGCCCTGGCTCATAGATCTTACATTCCAGGTTCCTATGGTGTGTTGATCTTTAGAACATCGGATTCGTCGTTCACCACCAGCACCGTCGGCCGCTAGCCGTCCTTTCGGCTTTGAGCTAGCTGCGTCATCACATCTGGGGCTAGTTGAACTTATCCTCTGTTCCTCCCCAGTAGCATTTTGACCATCTTCCGACCTGGGAGTCCCATCTTCCGATGGTATACCGACATATCTTTGGTTGTACTGATCCATTTAGTTTTCATTTAGTTTCCATTTAGTGAATGGCTTACTGTTATTTAGAATAGGCATCTTATCATTTCCTATCCTATCTCATATTAGCCCAGTAATCATAACAGATCATAATACAAATGATCTTAATGTAAGTAGGTCTTGTTTTACTTAAATATTCAAATAGGTCTTCCTATTCTTATATTTTCTTTTCCTCCCCATTTTGTACTTGGTTGGATTTGCTCTTTGTTTTTCTCCAGCAGTACTCTAGGTGTCACTTGCACAGTTTCATCTTGCAGAGTTCCTCTGAAAACTGAGGCCCTTCAGCATCCACAAACACAGAGTCCAAACAGGTGCAATCCAATCCAAGGCTGTCATTGCTCATTCATTCCAGGCTGTGACTAAGGCCTTCGTCAGAATATGCAATAGAGCTTCAGGAATAACCCCAAGTTCCCTCCGGAATCCTACTGGGCCTATCCCAGAATTTGTAGTCATCTTTTTCAACCAATTCCCTTAAAGGGTAATTAGAATTCTAATTATAGAATTAGAAGGGGTTACTGAATCTATCCCCCTGCTCTTTACAGGAACCCAGGCTAAAGCACCCTCAACACTGTCTGGCCTTTGAATACATCCAGTGAAAGGAGCCCCACCATTTTTCTGAGTCCATTGTTCTTTGTATTGTCGAAGGCTTTCGACAACAGCCATCCATTGTTCTTGTTAGATTTTTTAAAACATTTATTATGCAAGCAAACATTTTGGCAAGTAAAGTAACTGACTTATGGATTCTGTTTATATATTTCTACATCATAATCATATCCCCATCTGAGACCTTATGACATAGCTTTCCAAACTGTATGTCGCAACACAGTACTGTGTCGCCTGCGGGGCCCAGGTGTGCCGCGAGAAAACCTGGAAGCGCTGATGGCGTGCTGCCGTGCGCAGCAGCGCACGCAGAGGCGGGCCATCAGCACTTCCAGGTTTTAGCACAACACACCAGGATGACGACAACACAGTGTGCGAAAACTTGAAAGTGCCGCTGCCACGGCGGCGCACAAAACCCGGAAGTGCCACCACTGTTGCGGCGCTTCCGGGTTTTCGCACGCTTCCGTTGGTGTGTCGCCAACGGGAAAAGTTTGGAAAGCCCTGCCTTATGAACTGTTAACATCCTGGTTAACTCTTGCTCTTTGAACCTGTTACAAGCAGCCATGCAGAGAGACTGATTAATAGCAAAAGGGATGGGATTGCACAATAGTGTTATATTTTGAAATGTAGGTTCATTGGTTTTAGAGTAAACTCTTTTTATTTTATGTATTTGTATTCTTATGCTTCAAAGGATTTTGGCTACAAGCGGGGGGGGGGGGGGGGGAAGTAATATGTAAAGAACCTGAGTAGCTAATTGTAATGTTTCAGAGTTTTTTTAAAGTTAAAGATCCCTTCTGAATATCCTTTCTCATAAATCTCCCAATGCTTATAACTGACTCCACATATACTGTAACTATGAAGAGATTTTTATGTATGCTATTTCTTCCTGCTATCTACCATATGATCTATGGTTTGTAATACTAATCTCAATACTGGCATTACAAAAAGATAGACTATTTCCTAAAACTTTCCAGAAAAAAAACAGCAGAATGAATCAACAACTCAACTCAGCCTTATTGCTGGTCAGCATATTAATTTTTCCCAAACTAGGATACAGTTAAGTAGATATACAGTATTTAGAATTGTAGTCACATCCCAAAATCTAATGTGGTTGAATGCAGTTTATTTGTCAAGAAATAGTCATAAATCCAGGGTATTAGGAGAAGGCAGGTTCCATTGGCTTCAAGTCCTATGCTACCCCAAATTTTGTTTACCCTTTTGTACGCTACAATTTTGGTGATTGCTGAAATACAGAATCCTTCATGTTGCTTCTACTTCTGAGGGGATTTCCACGTGTTTCTCCTTTGGGGGAATACTCATAGTTAAAATTTTACATGCGAAATGTATCCTTTCAGCCATGCAGAATTTGTGTCAGCAACAAGTATGGAACCATGTTGCCTTGAGAAGAAACAATCAGGCAAGTGCTAAATTGTAAGCCATATTAATGGCCTGTAGAAGAAAGAAATACATCAATTTATATACTCCATTTTTTTTAGAGTGGCAAACTTGTTACAAAAATGTTTCAGAAGATTCAAGAATTAATTGATGACAAAGATGCCCTTGTATTTGTACTTATCGATGAGGTATGACTACAGTAGTACTTCAATATTAAAAATTGTTTGCACTAGAGAAAGAGTATTTATACTATCTTACCAGTATGCTGATTACATCCATTCTATGTCTTTTTTTCTATCAAAATCCAAGCTGGGCTGTATGAGGCAAAGAAACCAAACTTTAATTCAAATGGGCTATTGGTAATTGAAACCCCATCTGTGCTGTATGGGCTACATTTATTTTAAATCCTCAGGTTAAAGTCCAAATATGCTAATGATTCAGCCCTGAGTTTGTTTGCAGATTTAAATATGTATACACCTATTTGTAAAGACGTTAGATCAGATCCATAGTTATTGGCATAATATATATTTATTCTGCATTCCAATTTATTTATATTTATGTATAAATCAGATTTATAGGCCACCCAACAATTTTTGGCAGCATGCAAGTAAAAATAAATTCAATTCAATAGAGGCACTGACTGACTACAGACTGACTTTGGGCGGCTCACAATAAAACAAGACCAAAAAACCACAATAAAGATAAAAATAAAACAAGAAGTCAACTCTGGTCAACAACACCCATGCATACCATACAAATATATCCAGCAGCCCTCCCCCCATCCCAAGGCCTGGGAGAAAAGCCAGGTCTTTAAGGCTTTCTGGAAAGCCAACAGGGTGAGCCACACAGATCTCTGGGGGAAACTCATTCCAGAGGGGAGGCCTAGTGTTGATACTGAACCCCAAACCAGTGGACCCAGCAGTTTCATGTAGATGTTAAACAGGAGGGGAGAAAGTATTAAGCCCTGTAGCACCCCACAAAGGAGGGGCTTATGGAACAAACTCTCCCCCACAGTCAACACTGACTGAAACTGTTCCAAAAGGAAGGAAGAAAAGCACCATAAAGCAATGCTTCCAATCCCTGGAGCTAATCCAGGAGGATATTGTAGTGTATCAAAAGCCGCCAAGAGATCAAAGAGCACAAGAATTGATGCACTAGCTCCATCCTAGCTGTGCCATAGGTCATCTACAAGTGTGACCAAGGATGTCTCCATACTAAATCCTGGCCTGAAACTGGTCTAAATCCAATATCATAAAAAAACCCAGGAAATAACTGGAGACTAAAATAGCACTTAATAACATTATATAAAGGTACATACTCCAAACCCAATACCTAGGAAAAGAGCCAGTTCTTTAAGGTACCTTTGAAGAATGTTAGGGTTGGGGCAACTCAAGTGGTGGGGGGGGGAATACTCCAGAGGACAATCACTATGACAGAGAAGGCATGTCACCTAGATCCCATTACATGGCATTATTTTAAGGATGGGGCTGGAGCATGCCCACTCTTTCTGATCATACTCAATGGGCAGAAACAACAGAAGAGAGGCAGTTGCTTAGATAGCCAGTCCCTATGAATTACTTTCTAGGTCACAACCAGCATCTTAAATTGCACCCAGATACTTACTGGTTGCAAGCACAGCTCGTGTAACAGGTGTCACATGGGCATGTTGCCTGTATTTCCACATTCTGAACCACCTGCAGTTCCTCCGTGGTCATCAAGAGCAGCCCCAGGTAGAGCTTTATAACAGATAACTAAAGCACTGTTGATAGTGAGAAAGGACTGGGCAACAGCCTCCTAGTAGCAGCTACTATCTGCCCTTTGAGCAGGAGTTGCAAGTCCAGGAGGACTCCCAATTGCACAGCAGTTCTTTCTGGGGGATTGCTACTCTATTCAGAACTAAAGATGGAAAGTTCATGTTACTGGGAAAACTAAACAGCCACTCAGTCTTGTCAGGGTTAAATTATTGTTATTGCTATTGCTATTAGATTTTTGTCCTGCCTTTTTATCTGTAACTCAGGGCAGTGAACATACTAATACCCCTGCCTTCTATTTTCCCACAACAACCACCCTATGAGGTGGGTTGGGCTGAAAGAGAGTGACTGGCCCAAAGTCACCTAACTGGCTTTTATGCCTAAGGAAAGCCTAGAACTCTAGGCCAGAACCTTAACCATTACACCAAACTGTTCTTCCTCACCTATATCCTAACAGCCAATGTTAAAAAATATATGTGGTTTAGGGTTGAACTGTGATTCTTTATATATAGTATAGTAAGTTGCCATACCAGTCTTGGTTAGGGTGTGGTGTCTTCTTTGATAATTTCTTATTTAGGGCATTCTTTCTTCCCTGATTATTTATGTGGTGCTGTTTCCTGCTTATTTGGGTGTTGGTTGCTAGGGAAGATTCTGTATGCTCTGGGCTGTTTGTTTCCTTCCTTGACTATTGGTTATGTCTTCAGTACATAGATGCGGTTTATCTCTTATCTGTCTGTTGGTGGCTGATTTGTCTGAATGCTAATCAGTCAGGAATTCTGTAGCATTTTTAGATTTGGCTTGATCTAAAATGTCAACAGTTAACATTTGACCCAGTTGAAATTGTGGGTGAATTTGTCTACATGTTGAGAGATTAGGGAATTTTGATCATGTCTTCTGATTGCCTGTTGATGTTCATGGATGCCAATCTTCTACCTGTCTGTCCTATATGATGGCTGTTATAGTCTTACATTGTATGTTGTAGATGACATCTGTTTTTCCTTTGTTTACTGGTTCTTCGGGTTGCTTAAAATGTTTTCAAAGGATTTTGTTGGCTTGTATGCTATAGTGATGCCAAGAGGTTGTAGTAGTCTGTTGGTTATCTCAAGGAATTAATCAAGGAACTATCAAGGAAGAAAACACACCCCAACCAAGACTGGCAGGGCAAGCTGCTACTGTATATATAAAGAACCATAAACTTTATTTTCCCATGCACTGATAAAGTTACCTAGACTGGTAACAAAATGGCTGCAGGAAAACAACTAAGCTCAGAGAACACCAAAAACCCAACAGACCTTAACAGCTTTCAGACACTGAGACTGGATAATTGACCACCACTCTCTCAGTTCTGCCAATGGTCATTAACAAGTGCAATCAATGCTGTTTTCATATTATGAAAACAACAAATTAAAATTATTTGATATGCTAATATTTTAGAGGAGGAGGAGGAAATCACAACATTCACACTAAGAAGACTGGGAGGTGCCTAAAATACGTAATAGTAGGTCCCTCCTGAATATTGGGGAAAGAGCGTTCCAGAAGGAAGGCATTATTGCCCGTCTTATTACAGCCCATTTTGATTACTTTAGCTTTTACTTTATGTAGATCTGCCTTTGAAAACTTCAGGTCCAAAATGATGTAGCAAGATGCATTGGGGCTAATTATTTGTTATGTGTTAGTCACTTTTGCAGCAGTTTGAAAAAAGTGCCATTCTCATCTCATGCCTGGATCTGAAGCCAGGCTGAAAGGGGTCCAGATAATGCCTCTGCATCTTTAAGGGTACTCTGTAGCTGACTTCCTAGAAAGAAAAGGTAGTTGTCTAAAAGTTTTAACTCCAACAAGGGCTTCTTAAGAAGAGGGCATACCACTGCCTCTTTCAAGGCAGATAGCAACATTCTGTCACTCAACGACCATTGACAGTCTCCCAGAGCCAAGCTGTCGTACTCCCCCCAGCAACCCAGAAGAGCTAGGAGAAGCATGAGATAAACCCACATGTGGCAGAGGATATAATTGACAGCACCCTCTCCACTTCATCAAAGTTCCGGGGCTGTTCAGGCTTCTGGAGAATTGCTGTTTTGATTGCAGTCTTGCTTAAGGATTACCTCTAGTAGAAGCATTGATGCTGCAGAGCCATGTAACATCAGCGGCAAGAGCCTTTAATCAGATTCACTGATAAACCAACAGTATCTTCTCCCTGAGACATGAGGTTACCTAACTAATCACAAAATTTGGTCATTTATTAATAAAGGTACACCGTATCACTGTTAGTTTTATGGGATAAGGAGTAAGTCATATTGGCAATGATAAATTGTATAGATGTGATTATTTTACTATTTCTATTTATGGCTGATCACTTGAAGGGTTGAGGATAGTTCACTACCGCCACTTAGAGGCTTTCAAATTTGGACCTAACCTACAAAAACCAGGGGAATGCACCAGCCCCAAATACAGAATGTCTTCTATGTACAGTAACTCAAGATATAAATTCATTACAATGAAAAGTTTGTTTTGTTCTTTACAAAGCTGCCCATACTTAAGGATCTTTGGGGTCCTTTCTTTAGTTTTACAACCTCTTGACTTTGGTGGGATCCCAAGATCTCTTCTATTTCTGCTTCAAATGTTTTATTTTATTATATGGTTGTCCAACTCCATCAAGGTTACTCTGGACAGCTTACAAAAAAGAAACTCAAAACCATTTTTTTTCTCTGTTGAATTTTCAGCCAGCAAGGATGGCTTTTTTAGAAAGCTATGTGTTTGATGTTCACTGTCTTTTTAATGAATATGTAATATCTTATTATAATACTGTTTTTTTTTTATTCCAAGGCAGGATATATATATATGAATGAATGAATGAATGAATGAATGAATGAATGAATGAATGAATGAATGAAGTGGCACACTGTTTAAGAGGTCAGGGAGAACTCTCATTGTAATTGGCTAGCTCATACAGATTTTTAGGGATAGCATTTTTTTATTTTTTATTTTGCAGGTGGAAAGTCTCACAGCTGCTCGTAATGCTTTTCAGGCAGGTACTGAGCCTTCTGATGCTATCCGTGTTGTAAATGCTGTACTGACACAAATTGATCAGATCAAAAGGTAATCAGTAATAGTTACCATTTCTTATAAAACGTCAGAAATAAGTTAGGACTACCTGGAGGCAAGAAAACATTCCTCCTTTCTTTTCAGAGGAACTTTTCAAAAAATCAAATTAGCAATGTATAGAAATATTTATAATTCTATCAAACAAAACCACTAAGTTTCAGACTTGATTTAAGGTTGTCAAACTTCATTTGATCCAGAACTGAGCAGTAATTTGTTCTGTAGAAACAATGAGAAATCTCATTATAACCTTATATACTCAAACAGATTCTTGAATAATTAAAACTTGTCTCATAAGTCAAAAATCTCTGGGTTCATTGAAGTGATGTTCTTGCAACTGTATTTTTAAAGGTATCCTAATGTGGTTATCTTGACGACTTCAAATATCACAGAGAAAATTGATATTGCCTTTGTAGATAGAGCTGATATCAAACAATACATTGGGCTACCTTCTCCTGCAGCAATATTCAAAATCTATCATTCTTGCTTAGAAGAACTAATGAAGGTAATTACATGGAATCAGTATTTTTTAATTGCTGTTATATTAAAGTCTTAAAAGTGAAGGAATATATTTAATTAATTTTAATTTTGATTCTTGCTAGTGTATTTTTTCTGTGTATTTAACTTGGACTAGGAAGCAATGCCTATTCCTTTTTAATAACCTCTTTAGGTTGAATATTGTCGTTTTTAATAACAGTGATTTTTCAGCTTTACATATTATTTTTTGTAAATAAGAAATTTTTTTTCCCAAAGCGCCAAATAATATATCCTCGTCAGCAGCTGCTAACACTCCGTGAGCTAGAAATGATTGGTTATTTAGAAAACGACGTGTCAAAGTTAAGTCTCCTGTTAAAAGACATTTCAAGGTATATTTCAGGGCTTAGTTTTGCTGACATTTTGTTTTGTTTTATGCTTCTTTTGATATGTGATTATTGTTCCATGAGGTCAAACGTATGTTTTCAGAATCGAGACTACAGTGAGAAATTATATTCTAATGTGTCTTTCTGGCTTTATGCACGTTATTGATACACATACACTCACACACATATTTTGGCATATAATAATCACATAATATTGCTACTCATTTTAGAGAAGTTAAGTGTCTCTTTTTGCATGATTTACTTTAAATTATAAAACAATAGTGTGGTAGCTTGTTTAAGTAGTAAAACAGGAAAGCTTGCATTACTTAACTCTTGCTAAAAC
Source organism: Charina bottae (assembly GCA_023362775.1). NCBI lineage: Eukaryota > Metazoa > Chordata > Lepidosauria > Squamata > Charinaidae > Charina > Charina bottae. Next base: position 1,293,473 of record JALMGJ010000028.1, on the reverse strand, counting down.
TGGGAAAAAGCATGTATGCTCTGGGGCTATTTGTTTTGTGTGTGTGTCTTCTGTCATTTGTATATTACTGTAATTTGTATGTACTCGAGCAGTTGCAACACTAAAACAACATTAACAGCAAGCCAAACAATATATTACAGTAATACAGATGGCGCACATTCATAATTCCCTGAATACACTTTGGAAAAGCTCAGTTCTACTAGCTACCAGAAGGCCATTACTGTTGACACTGATCTGACCTCAGGGCAGAAGCTGTTTCATAAGATAGATGCTGCAACAGAAAAGCATAGTCTGCAAGCTCCTCCCCTTTAATCTTGGTAATGGGGGACTATTAACAGATTTTTTTCAGGAAGCAATTTTATGCAAAGGTACCTAGGAGCCAAGCAGTAGAGAGCTTTGTAAGTTAAAACTAGCACTTTGACTTACACTCAGAAACCTACATGTGATCAATGCAGTATCCACAGCACAGATATTACATGTTTTTTTGTTGTTCAGTCGTTTAGTCGTGTCCAACTCTTCGTGACCTCATGGACCATAGCACGCCAGGCCTTCCTGTCCTCCACTGTCTCTCGGAGTTTACTCAAATTCATGTTCATTACATCGGTGATGCTATCTAACCATCTCATCCTCTGCCGTCCCCTTCTCCTTTTGCCTTCAGTCTTTCCCAGCATCAGGGTCTTTTCCAGTGAGTCCTCTCTTCGCATTAGGTGGCCAAAGTATTTGAGCTTCAGCTTCAGCATCTGTCCTTCCAATGAGCAGTCAGGGTTGATTTCCTTTAGGAATTACATGGTTACCGCAACTATCATTGACCAGCAAGTGGGCTGCTGCATTCTGCAACAATTGCAGATTCCAAGAAGGGGGTCTTTAAATGTAGCCCTATGTAGACCACATTGCAGTAGTCCAGTCATATAGTGATAAGTGCAAGAGTCACGGTAGCCAGGATGTCACATTCCAGGTAGGGCCAAAACTGAGACATCAACCAAAGCGTCTTTGCTAGATAGGTAGATGGAGTCATAAGTCTGGGAGAACCCCCAAGTCACAGACCTTCATGGGGAGTACCACCATGTCAAACTGACAGAAAACTCTTCCAAACAACATGTCTATTTTGCTGGATTCAACTTCAGCCTGTTTCATTTCATTCAAACCATAACAGCCCCCAAGCACTGGGTCAACACTGCCACCAGATTTCCAGTTTGACTGGAATAGAGATGGAAATCTGTATATCATGTCTACCTGTGGGTCTGGAGCCAGATAGTACCTGGAAGGAACTTTCTCAAAGCACCACCCTCGCCCAACCAAGTTTCAGTACTATATATCAGGTCCATTCGCTCATTCACTCCTAGATCATGGATAAACATGGACTTACTACGAATAGTCCTGGTATTTACCATTTAGCAGCTCATGGCCATGGTCACCATCAATCTGGCCTCTTAGATCCAGGTTTGAGGCATTTGAAGTGGAAGAGGAAACAAGCTATTTATTTATTTATTTATTTATTTATTTGTCATATTTATATCCCGCCCATCTCCCCCACAAGGAGGGACCCTGGGCGGTTCACAACAAAAGTTTAAAATCAGTAAAAAACTATAAATAACAATAATAAACAATAAAAATATCTAATACAGTCCGATCCAAGGAATGATAGATCTCATCCCATCAGTCGATAAGGCTGGTCAGGGCAGATCTAAGAGACCAGCCAACCCCAAGACCAGCTGTTCGCCTCCCCTCCCCAAGCATGGTGACATAACCAGGTCTTTAGGTTTTTTTTAAAGTCCAGGAGAGAGGGGGCCGAACTTATTTCAGGGGGAAGAATATTCCAAAGGGTGGGGGCTACCGCAGAGAAGGCATGCCTCCTAGACCCTGTCAGATGGAACTCTCTTACAGGCGGGGCTCGTAGCATGCCCTCTCTGCAGGACCGGGTGGGACGGGTTGATTGAACAGGGATGAGACGGTCCCTCAGGTAACCTGGTCCCATGCCATGTAGGGCTTTAAAGGTGATAACCAACACCTTGAATTGAATCCGGAAGCAAACTGGGACCCAATGCAGCTCGCGGAGCAAAGGTGTTATATGTGCTGATCTTGAGGCACCTAAAATCGCCTGCGCGGCTGCATTCTGAACCAGCTGAAGCTTCCAGACGCTCCTCAAGGGTAGCCCCATGTAGAGCGCATTACAATAGTCTATATGGGAGATGACCAGGGTATGGGTGACTGTTTGAAGGGCCTCTCGCTCCAGGAAAGGGCGTAACTGGCGCACAACACGAAGTTGTGCAAAGGCCCTTCTGGCCACGACTGCCACCTGCTCTTTGAGCAGGAGTCGTGAGTCCAAGAGGACCCCCAAGTTACGCACCAGTTCTGTCTGGGGTAGTGCAACCCCATCCAGAACTAAGGATGATAAATTCCTAGACACTGAGGGGCCATTAATCCACAGCCACCCCGTCTTACCAGGGTTCAGCTGAAGCCTGTTCTTCCCCATCCAGACCCCCACAGCCCCCAGGCACTTGGACAGGGTAGTCACAGCATCACTTACTTCCCCCGGGATGGATATGTATAACTGTGTATCATCAGCATATTGCTGATCAAAAAGCATCAAATTGTTGTCTCACTTCCCCTGGAATAGCTCACCCACTGCCTCCTGCATATTTCCCTTGACCACTCATCACAGAAATGAGCTCCTTCATTCACCCCTTAAGAGGTCACAAATTGAACTTTGCATATTCCTGAGAGGTTCCACTGTCCATTTATCACAACTTCACCATCCTTAGCCACAGACACATGGATAGGATTCCCCACCCCATCCCTGGAAGTCACTTTTCCTCCTGCTGTTTAACTTCCATCTCAAGAGCTGTCTTCACATCCCACACTGTTTCCTGTTCCATTTCAAGGGTCAGGCAAAGCAGTCTGGAATTCTTCTTACCAATGATTTTGATAAGAGTTCCTATTATTAAGTACAATATGGGGAATAAAACAAAGTGCATTCCTGAATCTGAGAATTACAGAAGTAGTACAGTCACAGATGGGTTATACTCCATTTTTCTAATTAATTATGTCATCTCTTTATTGTGGTGAATTTCATGTTGTGGTTTCTGCAGTGTTCTGTCCTGGGTCACCACCTCTGCTGTTTTGACCAGACTATTCACAACAATAGTCCCATACTGTGGATTCAGCCCCCAACAACCTCCCTACTGCTGTAAGTTCTTCTGTAGCCACCACTTCTCTTCTTTGCTGTTCTTCCTCTTGTTCTCCATTCCTTTCCATATAGTAACTGGTGTGGCTTTGACTCCACCACCACAAGAATTCTTTTTTTTTCCTGCTCATTTTCTGGCCCAATTTTTACAGGGCCTCTTCCAGATGGTCTTATTGCCTGATGGCAAAAGATATGTTCTGATCTTGTTCCCACAGATCAAAAAAGAGGAGAAAGATTGTTATTGCAGGACTTCAGCAGAGGAGGTTGAGCACTCGCTTGTCATTACAGACAGCCATGTTCATTTCTTATTCCGACTTTAATTCTACGATATTCTCTTCTTGAACAAATTTCATATCAAGCCAAACTATATAACAAGACTGGAGATTCTGTGACCATTTAGAAGTAAATCTACAACTTGGGTATATATAATCTAGAGATTCCCCACCCTTGTTGATAGTTTATTTGTGATTAATATATTTGAAAAACTTTCCAATAAAAGCAACCAAGACTGTGCAACAAATAAAAAATAACATCTTAAAATCCAATAATGAAAGAATGCTAAGGACTTTAAACATAACAATAGTATTACAGAATAATTTAAAAGGCCAAGTTTAAAAAAGCTGTGCTTAAATACCATTTGTAAAAATAGAGAGAGTGCCATATGGGGGTGGGGGACGAAGTTAGCCCTAAGCCCCTGTGATGTGGGGTGCCTCAGGGCTCTTGCTGCTCCTCCAGCGTTGTTAGGATAGGGTGAGGTTGGAGCCCAGGGATTGTATCATTGGATGTATTGGGGAATGTTGGTTGAGGCGTCAGGTTTTGGTTTTACTCTTTTTTCGTTTTATTGTTGTGAGCTGCCCATAGCTGTGCTTCATAAAGTGGACAGACATATAAATCTTTTAAATAAATAAATAAATTTGGGGACAACTCAGGAGAGCCTTTTTCTATGTGCTCAATAAATGGGTCTTTGCTTGTGATGATGTCAACAAAAATTCCTTTCCTGCAGATATTAACAACTTCATAATAAGACAGATGATCCAGACCCCTAGCCATTAAAAAGCAATTGAAAAATTGACACATTTTGCAGTGTTTAGCTAAAAGTGATATATATCTTTTATAGGGGGTGCCTTCAAGTCAATTTTTGACTCCTGGCGACTGCCTGGACTAGTCCCTGCAGTTTTCTTGGCGATGTTTTTTGGAAGTGGTTTGCCATTGCTCCCTTCCTAGGGCTGAGAGTGACTGGCTCAAGGTCACCCAGCTGGCTTCGTGCCTAAGGTGGGACTAGAACTCATGGTCTCCCAGTTTCTAGCCTGATGCCTTAACCACTACACCAAACTGTCTTTCTGATCTCTCTCCCTCTCTCTCATAATTATTTCTGACTAAATGATCTGAGGAAAGATTGCTTCTTGCACTAGATTTAATTATTTCACTTGAAAATGCAACGACAGTAGAGTATCAATGAGGAGTCCCAATCTACACATCTGATTTTTCAGAATATAACAACTTTTCTAGACCAGGTTGAATAAGCCATACCTTTTACAGATCAACAGCACATTCATGTTGTCAGGATGTATCTCAGGTTGCCCACTCTCATCTAGATCATTATCAAATTTGGACAAGATTCATGGGCATCAACTGTTTCCTTTTGTCTTAATGATAAAGGGTAATAGAACTGAGTGTTATCAGCATGTTTGTAATACCTAATTCTAAAACTCCTTATGAACACTTTCATAAATTGCATGTAGATATTAAATAGCAAGATGAAATGGAACCCCATAGGACACTATAGGCCAAAGGCTAGGTTATCAAGCAGTACCTTCCAAATATGATCCACTAGTCCCGTCATAGTATAGTGCCCTCTAGACCCAATCCTACAAAGTCTCAAGAGTTCTCTGTTGGAACAAAATTGGAAATATTTGAAAAGTTCTACCTTAGGGAACAATGGGAATAAAACCTAACACTTTGTTATGCAGCAAGAAAAAGAAGCATCTGGTACAGAGCTTTCCAAACTGTGTGTCACCATACGTTAGTGTGTCGGCTGCAGTGTATAGGTGTGTCATGCGAACATAATGAAAAACCTCTGAGTCGGACGCTCAGAGCCTCAAGCGCCTCGCTGCTGCTGCCTCCGAGCCCTGCCAGGATTCTGCGCAGGTCCTAGTGCCTGCCTTGTGCCTGGCTGCCTCCAAACCTGCTGTGATTCTGCGCAGGTCCTAGTGCCTGCCTTGTGGCCTGCTGTAAGAGGGGAGCTCTGTCCAAGCCTTGCCCTGCTGTAAAGGGGAACTCTGTTTTCATGAGATATGTTGTGTCCCCATACATTTCGCTATTACAATTTATGTATGTGTCCATATCTCTTAGTTTAACCTCCGGCTTGCTAGTAAAACTGAATTACTGTGTTACGAAATGATGCATGTCTAAAAAGTGTGTCACCAACATGAAACGTTTGGAAAGCTCTGATCTAGTATTACTGAAAGACAGATTTTGTTTCTGGTGCATTTAATTACAACATCCACTGATTTTAACAGCTATTTACATTAATAGAGTTCACAACCTTGATATTTAAAATAAAGTATCTCAGTAAGTCGATTTCTGAGAATACTGAGGAATTGTACAGTAACAAAAGATCATGAAAACGAAGCTAAGAAATTGAAGAATAATTACACTGGGCAGTTTGTGGCTGAAACAGGGTATTTCAAGTTAGGAACATTTTGGAGAGATTTGAAATATTTTGTACATCCTTAACAGAACAAAGCTAAATTACACAAATGCGTTAAGACAGCAAAATCATTATTGTGGTATATTATAAACTGAGTACAGTTTGCTGGCCCTAGTAGGTTTCTTGTTACTCGTTCTTTTAGTCTGCTATTTACTTGGCTAATCCTGGAAGGTTTTTTTTTTAAGCAAATTGCAGGTTAAAAAACAATAAGCCAAACTTGGGGCACTTAAAATAACATGAAGAAAAAGGAAACCATTTTTATGAAACATAAAAATTTCTTTTGAGTTTGGAGCCTTTATTCCTAGTTCAGGTTTTGTGGTCAGAACATTTTGCATAACTTTTAATTATTTTGCCTTGATTAATATTATAAGGTATTCACTTAAAGAATATGTAATCTTATGATAGAAAGTGAATTCAATCAGATGAGATCCCACTTCCAATATATAGTAATACAATCTAAAAATATAACAGAGCAAACAAGGCTTTTTCTGGCCCACAAATCAACAGCAGGTTGGTTCAATGTGTTTTATGTTGTAAAAGTTATCAGTTTCCTTATGTGTTCACATTTATGAAATCAATCCTAATGCTTAACATATTTCTGCTTTATAGGAAAAGTGAAGGACTTAGCGGCCGTATCTTAAGAAAGCTTCCTTTTCTAGCCCATGCGCTGTATATTCAAGTAAGATCATGTTATTTTACAAATATCATAAAACACATAAATAGCCAGTGTGTGAGCTTCATTTTGACCCAGTGCTAGCTGTAATTTCGACATTTTTAATTTTGGCACACATGCCACAAAGAGCAAGCTTTTTGTGAAGAAGAAAGCAGTCATGTGCAATAGCAAGTAAAAAATCAATTCAGTTTTAATTATATCAGTAACATAAATGCCAGTAGAAGTGTTGCTATTTTCATGGAATTTGTACATTTATTTAATGCAGTACTTGTAATATGTTCGTATAGTGGGTTAAAGAACTGTTTAATTATTTTTATATAGTGGATTTACAAACTTTTATTCTGGCACTTAACATTTTTCTTTTTCCTTCTAGTCTCCTAGTGTTACGGTGACAACTTTCCTTCAAGCTTTATCACTTGCAGTGGACAAGCAATTTGAAGAAAGAGCAAAACTTTCAGTTTGATATTCTCATTCCTCTACGTTTTGTTGTAGCTTTCTTTACATACATTCTTACATTGTTTTTCTACCTACCCACTGAGATTGGTAATTAAGAACCAGTGAGTTCTTAACCTGGAGATCAGTTCAGGCTTTCTTTTTTTCAAGTATTGCATGCATAATAAATTACTTGTATATATTCAGAAGTTTTGCTTTGTTTGGATCAAGATGCCATATACTGTTGAGGAAAGGCATTTAAAAGCAATTCCAAGAAAAGTTATTGTTTCCAATAATTTTGAAAAGTTCTTGTAGCTGGAATACTGATGATTTGCATCATTTTGTGTTCTTTCTCTGAACTAGATTACTGTCAGATCAATACCTTTTACTGTATATCTCTTGTAAAAATAATGCTGGTGTGCTGATGATAGTCTTCTACTATAGAACATTAAGACCAACTAGACAATCACTAATGATAAATAAGTATCATTCTTCTTCTTGTCTTTGTGCATCATTCATAGAAGTGATGTTTCTGTACAAAACTAGCACTTGAATCTTCTGGAGTTATAGTGGACTTTTGGCAGTAAGCTCACCCTGTTGCATGCATGTTCTTTGGTATGGTTCCCTATTTCCTTTAGCAGTGTTTAATCCTCATTTTTTCATCCTGTTAATGGCATGGAGGACATTTATAATTTAGTTTGTCAATTATCTCTTCATTTTAACATTTAACTCATAAGAAAGTTGGAGTCAGGGATAAGATACAGGAAGCTAGGGACTAATGAAGTTTGATGTGGATTAGAATTTTGATTTCATGATATGAATTTTGGGACTTGTTTTGTGTGTGTCTCTGTGATCACATCTATCATATTGGAAGATGAGCAAGTGTATGCCTCTGATATGGGTGATCAGCCTCCTTTCTCCAGCAATCCTTGCATTCATCCTCAAGGGCTTTTCCTGGAAGAATTTAATAATACCATTTTCACAAAGAATCTGGTAGGACACATAGTACTTTACCTTTCCATGTGCAGGAAACAGAAGCTTTCATCTGCTGTGTACTGTACTACTGTACTCAACCTTACTTATTTTTAGAACAATGACATAAGAGTTCTTCCCTTCCCAGCCTAAAATCCACATGATGATCCATGCCATTACAAGTTCATAACCAGTTATGTTAGTAATGTAATAAAAGTTTTCAACCCCATCTTTGGTATGAATTAGTTTACTAATTACTTTTTACTAAAAAAATCTGATTTAATAATAGGAAATAGAGTCAACTCTTTACCTCACAACCAATCCTGATTTTTAATAATTATCTTTGTTTATTATACTTATATCCTGTTTTCACCTTGAACTGCTCTACATGCTTTATGTAATATTCCAAAATAATCTCCAATTGATGCTGTTTACTGGGCCAGTTTCCTTTCTTTCAGCAGCAGTATGCTGTCCATCTTCCAGTTACATGACAATAATTTTTTTAACTTCATTAAAAGTTTGCATTTAACTCTGGATGTGGTATTCTAATTTGGTTACAGGGAAATTAAATGACATGCTATATATAAGGCTTCTGTCCATTTTAAAATTACATGTGGATTTAAAATCTGACCACATACCAAAGTTAATAGAGTAAGTGGAAGAGAAATGTTTTTATATAATACATGCATGAGTCCAAGCCAGACCTATCCTAAAAAGAAACAATCTCACAGAATATCTGTTATTTGTCTTTTTACCTACAACTTTAATCTGTATTAATTTAATTCAGTTTTAATCAGCAAAAGCAGGTTGTTTAATCTGGTACATTAATCAAGTAAATATCACTGACAATTCCCTAGAATCAAACAAATGAATACAAGATTGAAGTCTGAGACACTTCTGAGCTGAGGTTTCAAGTAGACTGTATGAATGAGAAAGCTGTTAAAGATATTTATTTAAAATTGTACATTACTAAAAATGCTATTCAATATTCCTGCTTCCTAGTCTTTTTTTTAGTTCAGGAGGACTGAACATTGAAGGCAATAGTATTTCATATAGATGTATGTTGCAATTCTATGGCCCTTTTATCCAAGACCTTTGCTATTTCCCTACAATATGACAAGTATTGTTTCTGTTAGATTTCTGTCAATTCTTACATGTTTTGGCATCTTGGACTTATCCGGTCCCTTTAGTTTTTTATAAAAACTCTTGAGTGCTCACCTCTCATTTCTGCACCCTTTTTTGGTGTTGCAGATATACTGTATACAGACATGTATATATGTATATACACCCCCTCCCCATTTGGTACTGTAACCCAGCCTGAATCCTGACTGTAAAAGGTCTAGATCAGAGCTTTCCAAACTGTGTCGCGACACAAAAGTGTGTCGCCACACAGTCTGGTGTGTCGCCACACAACCTGGAAGCGCTGATCATCAGCACTTCCGGGTTTTCCCGCGGCGACACACCAACGGCGGCGTGCAAAAACCCGAAAGCGGCAGCAGCGCTTCCGGGTTTTTGCGCACTGCTGCAACGGTGGCACTTCCAGGTTTTCCCACGGTGACACACCAACGGCGGTTGGTGTGTCGCCGCGGGAAAACTTTGGAAAGCCCTGGTCTAGATAATTGCTTCATACAGGACTCTCCACAGTTTTTTAGGAAAGATTGGAGTCTGGATAGAAACTGTCCAAAACTGTCGGGTCCAAGGATGGCCTCTTGAGGAGAGGGCATACCACGGCCTCTTTCAAGGCAGGCAGGGCCACCCCCTCCTGCTACGAGGCATTAAGCACAACTTGGACCCAACTGCATGCCTCTTCCTGGGAGGCCTTGACCAGCCAGGAGGGGCATGGGTCCAGACTACAGGTGGCAGAGCTCACAGCAACAAGGACATTGTCCAAATTCAAGTGACTTTGTCTGAAAGATGCCTATAATGGTTCTCACAGTGACCCTGCAAGGGCTCACCTGGTCTCTGATCACCTGAAACACAGCTGCTGGCCAGTTATCTGTGGACTCAATAAGAACAGAGAAGTAAATACATTTTGCAACTCTTATTGCCACAGGAGCCTCTTACCTGTGCCCTGTCAGCTTCGTCCTTTGGTCCTTAGTCTTCCTCCAATGGCACTCTAGGTATCTCTCGTGTTGCTTCATCTCACGGAGCTCCTCTATGAATCAGAAGGTTCTACAGGTTCCACAACTGCAGAGTCCACACAGCACAATCTGATCCAAAGCCCTTGAGGTGGATCACGGGGCTGGAATGTGACACTGGGGCCCCCTTCCCTGAGAATGGCCTGCCCCCTGCCTCCCACCATATCTGCCCTTACCCATCACCTGAATGTGTCCTCTACCCTCTTCCTGAAAACCCACCCCACCCCATCCCCTGCCCTCCCACCCTCAAATCTAAAAGGCCTATCATAGTCTGTAGTCACCCCAACACTTCCATTCCCTGTGGGAGGGTACACCCAACCCAGGTACATGGCACTTCTGCTTGATATTCAGCACCTATGACTGGGGCAGTTCCTCCCTACCTGTACACACACTAACCCTCTTCCACTCTCCCTCTCCCCCAGTTCTCACCTGGATCACAGAAGGAACACCATACTCAATAGGCCTAGAGGGCTGGGCTGAACCCCCCATTCCTGTCTCACATGAGGATCAGACAGCCTTACCACACCTCCACTTCCAAAACAGTCTCAACTGGTAAATCTCCCAGATCTTTTCCTTCATGCAGCCAGATTCCAAGGCTAAATTATTCCAGGACTGCCCCAGCTACCAAGCACAGCACAGCCTGTCTAAATCCCAAGTCCTGGAAAGAAGGCAATGGAGACCATCAAAATGGCCACTGCTCCTTGTGGCCAGTCAAATGGCAGCTGTAGGACACGAGTTGACTCTCCTGCAAGACCACCAACCTGTTCCCAATCCTGCTGCTACCCACCTGGGTACCTGAGTTCACCGTTCCATTGAGGTTTCTCACCACTAGGATGCCATAGCCACTGCCACTTGGTTATGCTGGTCTGATCCAACCAGCCTCCATCTGGGAGAACTGACCGAAGGTGGTGTATGGGCTGGCACAAACTAAGGTGGATCTAGATCAGGGCTTTCCAAACTGTCGCAACACAGTACTGTGTCGTCTGGGGGGCTCAAATGTGTCGTGCGACAACCCGGAAGCGCTGATGGTGCACTGCTGTTGTTGCGTGCGGCGGCAGCGGTGGGCCATCAGCGCTTCTGGGTTCCAGGATGCTGACGCTGCCGCCACAGCGCACAAAAACCCGAAAGCTCGGCGGCAACCCAGAAGTGCTGCCGCCGGTGCTTCCAGGGTTTTGCGCGCCGGCTGTTGGTGTGTCACCAATGGCAAAAGTTTGGAAAGCCCTGATCTAGTGTTACACTCTTTAGATTTCATGTTGGTTTCAGTGAAGTGCAATATTGGCTGGTGGACCCAAATTGGACTGGGCAGTAGTATACTATTGAAGACTTGTTAATTTGAGGGCAAATCAGTGGAGATTGCTGTTTGGTAACTTCAGGGAGAAGTTTCACTGAAAACCCAAAGAGGGGATGCACCAGGGATTTTGTCTTCTCAGTGCAGATGATCCCTCAGAAGTTAAACAGAAGGTGACATTTTACCAGTCAAGAGCTTTCTAAAGTAGGATGTAAATAGAAATAACCATGTGCACATACCTGTTAAAGCAACATTATAGTTTGTGAACATACGTGTACTTAAAGAAAACTTAGGCTATATTTAGTAGTACAGAAAAAAAAGTTCTGCAAGGCATTTTAAAAAGTCAAGTGGCAGTGTTATCAGAAGGTAAGGTTGAGGAAGGATTGATATGGAATTAGCTACTTTTATATTCTGCTTGAAGAATGAGACTGGAAAATGAAACTAACTGATGTCATTAGCTTTGATGTGTTTTTTAATACCCCCCCCCCCCCAATAAAGGTGGTGTTGTACCATGTCATTCATCAAACTATGAATCTACAGGAAGCCCCTGCAATAAGATAAATGATTATCTCCAACTGTGTGCGCATAGGATTACATACTAATTTCTGGGGAGGTGGCAACTCAAGAGAGAGACGGCTTGGAGTTTATATGAAAGGATGGGAAAGAAAGGTGGGGGCATATTTTGGGTGAGAAAACAAGTTCTGGATGGAACTCTACCAAAAGGACAAATAATGGAGAAGAAATGGGTGGAGACTTACACTGTGAGCCTTTTAAATGGGTGTAATCCTCTGTCCACGGATCAAGCTTTCTGCTTCTTTTCCCAAAAGGGAAGCTTGTTGCAATAGCTAAGAAAAATTCTGCATGAAATATAATCTTTAACCTCACTTAAATATGAGAAACTCATCAGAACTGATTGGTGCCTAATTTAAATATTTCAAAATATTTTAGCATTGGTTATACTGAAAATTCATATAATACTTGAGAAGTCATAAAAATAAAACTTTTGAATAAGATGCAAAAAATGCTGCAAACATGTTGTGATTCAGTGACTGGGAAATGAACAGGATTGTGCCCAAAGTATTTTCTTTCCCCACAAAACTCTGTTAAGTTTAAATTTGAATGATTTGTTGTATCATTTAACTATACTTTGGCAGAGAATTTCATGTAAAATATAACAGATGAAATTGGGATGGCATCTATTTTGTAGTATAAAAATTCCAATTCTCACAGCTGGTGCCTTTGGTACATTGTGTCGATTGCAAGTTACAATTTAAAAACAAATGAGCATAAAATACCATTTGAGGTACTATAAGCCACAAAATTGCTTCAAAAAGTTTAGGTAACTGCAAAATTCCTCAAGGAACCTTATTAATTCATTATTTTGTCTTCAATTTTCAGAACATATCATAATGGGACAATGTACAAACTCAGCCCAATATTTAAACTACAGATTTCTCAAACAAAGTAAAGCGTCTAAAATGAAGGAAGGAAAAAGAAAAATGTCACTGCTTTATTATTTTCTACTTAGTGTTAGCACTTAACAATAACCAACAATTTACATTTCTCCATTGTATACTCTACAAATACATAATCAGGAATTTATAGAGAAATGAACAATTCTGTAAGGCTTAAAAATGACATTTGTACAGATTCTCAAAATGCATCAACTAAACTGTAAGTACGTCTTTACCATATAGCGCTGGAAAGGCAAATATATTTACCAAAACTATCAAACAGAAAAAAAATACACAAATTGGACAAAAAACTGACAACCAGCTAATCCATTTGCCTATTTATTTATGCAGATACTCCTGTCTGTGCATAGAGCCCCATAAAACTTGCATTAGGCCATTGTGTGGATCCTTCTACACAGAGTATATTAGGCAGCTTTCCAATAGGGAAGCCAACAAAAAAGCCTATCTTAGCAAGAACTCCGAGTAACAGCGCTTTGGATCAGAGCTAGTTAAATACCAGCAACATTGCAGATTGATCGGGACAATACAAGACACATTCAGAGAAACAGAATACCCAACCTTCATAATGTTCTGAGAAACATTAAATATTATACACACAGAGGTAAATGTACCTTTGTTTTTTCATGAGGTAATTTAAGCTTAAAGCATTTTTTTAAAATGTAAATAATTAAGATATTACTGAAACCATTTTAATAGTACAGTACAAAGAAGTTAACCAAAAGGTGAATTCATGATGCTTAGCTGGCAATTCATTAATTTTTTAGAACAGCCATTTTCACATAGGTTTGTGAAAGATGAATAAAAGGTGGGAAGCAATTTAAATATTTAGTAAAACTCTTAACTTCTAAGTATTTTATTATTCCTCCAGGTCATTATAAGGAATTGAAGTTGATTCAAGTGAGTCTTAACCTAAACTTGAGATTGAGTTACAGGCTACTGTTCCTTATAAGCATTTTATAGGTAATCTGATATGATCAGTATGTCCATAATCTGGAATTTGAAATATTACTAAAAACAACAAAAACACAACTTTGTCAAATGTCTACTGTGAGAACATTTATAAGAGAGGCTAGCAATGCAACAATAGTAGGAGTCATCTACAGAATGTCTTAATTTTTTATCTATGTGTATATAAATAAAATTATAAACACACAATATCTTGTGAAATCTTATTGGGGGTATGGAACTGTTAACATCTCTTGAGACAATTTTGTAAGTTTTCCACCACTTTCAATGTTCATTGTTTGGTAACTAGTAGTGTCTGAAAAGATAGCCAAATCTGCATGTTATCCTCCACATGAGTATGATGAGAAAATTGTTTCAGTATTGTCTTTGCCGTATAAAAATATTTGAATGCTGAACTATTTTGGTCCCTTGGACTCTTTAAGAACAAAAATTATCATCTTTCAAAAGCAGCTTTACAAGCTAGTTATTTAGAGAAAATTATTAGAAAAATTGTGGATGTTTACCTAAGCTAAAGTTGGGGACCAGCTTCTAGGACTCTTAAAATATTGCCAAAAAGGAACAAACTTTTAAGAACTCTTTCACCATCTGCATTTTAGCTTTGACCAGGATGGGGGCAGAAAAGGCTCCCATCTTCTGTTCAAGCCAGCCCATTATATATTTCTTTTCCAATGAATAGACTGCCTTAGAGCAGATGTTCTCTCCTTGACAACTTTACCTTAAAATTGAGGAACAGGAAAAACAGCAGCCCCAGCCCCAATGGCCAGAGAATTTCTGCCCCTTTCCCCCACCTCTTGCTCTGGGTCCAGAGTGCTTCTGAGTAAGACTGGTTATCTTTAAGGAATGGCATGGTAAGCCTTGAGAAAATGCCAATTCCCTAAGGCCACTGCTTTCAATCCTGAGGTACTATTATGCATTGGAAGGATGAAAGAAGAACTAAGTCTTCATTTTCTCCTCTCCTGCTATTGACACCTTTTTCTATCCTCTGCTTGAAGAAAGCGGAACAATTAGAAGGGTGCTTTACAGAGACTGCCTTAGGGAATCAAAAAAGACAAGATGGGAAGAGAATAAACAATCTACTTCTATTCAAGTGTTACCAAAAGGGGAGAAGAAAAAAGGGAAAGCTTTCTATAAAAGACTTCCACAGAAGCTCAAATCCCTACTGGTGGAGCTCACATGAATGCCTTGAAGTGTACAGCTGTTTGGGGTTACTTTGCAGTGTACTTCACTGTTCTTTAATCATGAAATAAATCCTTAAAAAAATGGCTTAAACAAGCTCATCACTGCTATATAGTTTAGTTTTATTATTCTATCCCTTTAAAATGATTGTAAAGGTCTTAACTTTTATTTCATATGCAAATTGCATAAAGGTAAACTTGTTGATTCCATGTTTTAATCTTTATTCATACTGGTTTTAAAACTAAAGTAGCTTTTGGTTTATAAATTAACTGTTTTACAATATTAGTTGCAATTAGTAATATAGTGTGCAAAATTTAAAATTTACAAAGGCACACTTAAAATATATCAAATGACTGCATAGTTTTTTATATTCTAAGTATATTGTAATTTTTCAGTTTCATGAAATTATATCTGTTAGTTGGCATCTAAATGCTGTAATTTACATGTTCCACATATACTGAAAGAAACAAAAGCAAATGTATTACGAATTTCCAATTACTACAGTAATAGACAAGAGGGATGCACTTGCAAGAAGAGCTATGGGATGTGCAAAAGGAGCAATGCTGAACCTCTTTTTGACAAAGATAGTAAGAAGAGAATGTATATACTTGGCTCCTTCATTTCTCCAAAGTTCGGTATCAGTACAATGAAAACCAACATTAAAAACTACGTGTGTCGACCAAATCCACACAGCAACTCTAGAGGCTAGGAAAATTCCCATTTTGCACATACAGACTGAATCCAGTAAGACTATCTAAACACATTGTTTTTCTGCATGAATCATCCTCAGAAAAGCATTTAGCAAGGATCAAATTTTAGCAAAGCACTTTTCATTGCACAGAAAACAGTGTAAAAATATTTTTTCTGACATATGATAGATAAGATGTAAGATTTATTTTAACAGGTTAGTGTTCATATCAAATGTAAAAATAACATCAAAATCTTTTTACAGGTAAAGCTCTTTTTGAGAGTTCCACATTTTCACCACTGTTCATTGTGATATATAAAGCATGGGAATAGTACAGAATTAATCTGTATACTTCAGTTCCTACTGTCTAGAGAATAAGAGCATTTGATAAAACAAAATTCATGCATGAGTATGAAATCATCCTGAAGCCAATCATATTATTTAATGCAGCCTGGTGCTATCCGTATGTTAGGATTCCGGAGAAGCAGGACCCTGGCAATGCTGCCTGGGAAATCCAGGAATTTGGTAATACCGAAGTATGTAGAAGACAGCAGATTGAGGAATGCAAATTTACTGTCATCATACAATGACAAAGGACTTTGTATATCCTAATGAATTGTATTAAGAAAATTCAGAAGTGGCACTAACTGATACAGTACAATGGTTTTAAAGGCAAGTAATGATCTGCTGCAAAAGACAGAAATATAATACAAAGTATTGCATAAATTGTGTATGTATGTTCCAGATGAAATGAGGTCACATATGTAAGTTCCAATGAAAGGTGTTCAATAATAGTGTCTTAATAATGAAACAAAACAATTTGACAAGAATATACAGTGTACCATCATGAACATATCTTTCATATTGTCCTTCAGTGCCGTGCACGGCATGCACAAGTTCCGCTCTCAAGCTTGTTCTTTGTGTTTTCAACGTAACAGATACCAATGTGACCTTCGAAAAATAATTAAAAACCTGTACAACTGTTTACTGCACCTATAGAAATCCTGGACTAGTAACTGATTATCCTATCCTGTATAAAAGGCAGCAATATTCTTCTGTTCCCTCAGTGAGGTAGAACAATCCTTAATGCACAAGCCAGGTGCACGTATGGACTTTCAAATGTTTTCTTGAATACTATTTCCAAAATCACATTTTTATTCCTTCTTGCTGACTGAGTTGTGACAAAGTTTTCTTTATGCGTAAAGCTGTTAGTCTAGCTGCACCATTGGCATACCAGCATTCTCGCATAATCTTGGCCATTACTCGTAATGCCTGTAAAGCCAAAAAAACAAAAAACCAGGAAATAATAGTTTGTGAGCCATTATTTGGTATCACAAACCAAAACATTTTAAACATTTAATCCATAAATGCAAATGTAAAGTATGAATCCATAATCTCAAACAGAACAGTCCTGACATTCATAATTCTTTTAATACAAATTCTAAAATCAAAACATTGATTTTATTTTTAAAAATATTGCTTTATTTTTAAAAGTACTTTAAAACTTATCTAAAGAAAAGAACTTACCTCACAGCTTTGCCATCTATTTGGAATATTGGGTCGTAACTTCTGTTCACAAACAATTCTCCTCATTTCCTCAACTGAAGGATCAGAAGGGACAAGGTCGTAATATGGTAACTGATAATCTTCATGGATTCCTGATATATATATATAAACCAATATCAACTTAAAGTTTGTTTCTGACACTGATTGAAGTTAATTTTTTGTTGTTTTTTCCTATTTGAACCTACCACCAATTGAAAATCGGCGAGCTATTTCCCAGAACACTAGTCCCATTGCATAAATATCTGCTCTTTTGAAAGATTCAAAATGTTTCATGTTTATGGAATCATCAAGTACCTCAGGAGCCATGTACCTATGAATATAAAGACCAATATATATTATTTATAAAGCAATGCTGCTTTAACATTATTCACATTTTACTTTTTAAAGGCAGTTGTAGTACTTGACCAATTCAACTCTACAAAGTAACAACTGTCTGAAGTATATACACTATTATTGGCTACTCCAATGAAACCACAAAGTTTGCCTTTTTTAAGAAAAACTTTAAATAGCATTGGAAAACTAAACTATTTATTGTTGCAGGCTAAGTTGAGCACAGTAACTCACACTAACACCACTGATTTCTAAGTCCTAATTACATTGATTTCTAAGTCCACACCACAGCTTTTGAAAACTTTGATCTATAAAATCAAAATCTTACATCCTTGAAGACTGCCTTGAGTGTATTAGTTTACTCAATAGTATGTGACTGTTCCCAAACAGGCCAGAAACCACAAACAAAGCAGCAATGCTAATTTCTGACTCAGAACTGTGATTCTTGCACTGCTGTTTGAGACTTGGGACCAGACACATTCACTTTCCTTTCTTATATGGGGAGGAATGTAATTTGGCTATGAAAGGATAAAATAATCTTCTCTTTCTCTGACAGAGGGCTAAAACATTCAGGGCTGCCTCCTTCCTATTGTTTAACTCAAGACTGTTCCTAATAGCTGTTTGGAATTGTTGGATGCTTGTAAGTCATTGCAAATAATTCCCACCCATCCATGAAGGGAGATGGTTGGAATGCCTCTTAGATGCCTGCACATCATTTTGAACAGTGGCTACCTTTGCACTCTTTGAGTTAAGAAAAGCCAGAGAGCACATACATTACTTCTTCATTGCAACTGGGCTCTACATAGCTGGCGGAAAGGACTCTTGAGGCTGCCATAGAGTTGTGTTGTGCTATTCCCCCTTCAGAATCTTAGACATTCTCTTGGCCCTTGAGTATTATGAGGGGATGGAGGGAACTGAACTCTGAAGTTTTCTTGGCCCCGTATCAGGAAGTGATATGGAAAACTTAAAGTCTGAATGAAACAAGGAAGAAAAATAATCTAGACTCGGCTGTATCCAGCAAGGTAATGAAAAAAGACAAATAGTGAAAAGACAATGTGAAGACTGAATCCTGTATTTCTGAACTATAAGAGGGAATGGGTATCAACTCCCTGGGCAACTATAGGAGAGGAGCAGGGGCAAAAGATGCATATGTGTGTAGCTGGTGCTTGTATTACATGTGTATCGTCATTTTGGCATTGCTGTGGTTTGCTGCAGACATTGTTGATCCTTGGGGAGAGTCAAGCAAACTAAGCAGTCTTCTGAGTCATGTTTGACTCCTGGTGACTTCATAGACATGTCCACAATGTCTTCTTGGGACAACGCTAAAGTGATTTGCCAATGCTTTTTTCTGGGATTGTTTTTTTTTCAACTCTAGCCTATGGCTTTGGTATTTCCAGGTATTAACCAGATCTCACCCTGCTTAGTTTTTTAAGGTCAGTCAGGTTTGGCTATCTGCTGCCACCTAGCAGGGCTACTTTACATATAATATTATGTTCTTCTAATTATTTCTGTGACTGCCTAGGGCAGGCGTGTCCAACCCGCGGCCCGCGGGCCACATGTGGCCCTGAACAGCTACTAATGCGGCCCCCCAAAATTGTAAATTTTAACATTATTTTGAGATTTTTTCGTGACTCGATCGCGCGGTGCTTGAGCGCGGACTGTGTACGTAGAAACAACGGAATGCTGTGTAGGGGAGGGGACAGTGCAGTGATAACGCTGCCGCCGCCCGCTACACATCAGCTTGTGGCGACTTGGCGTTATATATATAATATTTCAACCTACCTACACGTGTTCTGTGACAACAGGCGTTTATTGTTATTATTAAGTAGACATGTAAGTTTTCTTATTTGATTATTAAACTTTGCTTTGTTTATTTGCCTACCTAACAATTTACGATGGGCTTGTTGTGTTATTCCTTAAAAAAAATATTTATTCCTAAATATATTTATTCCAGCATGGCTTCAACGTCATTTCAACAGAAAACAGAACACAAAAAAGAAAAGAAAAAAAGAAAAATCACGGATGAAGGAACAGTATTCAACGAAAAATGGACAGATGAGTACTTTTTTGCCGAGACAAATACTAAGGCACTATGCTTAATTTGTAGGGGAAATGTGTCAGTTTTCAAAGACTACAATTTGAAAAGGGATTATACGGAAAAACATGCTGCCAAATTCGAAGCATATCAAGGAATTTGTCGTAAAGACAAATTAGCGGAACTGAAAAAAAGTCTGTCATCTCAATATTTTTTTTTAAAAAAGTCACAACTCAAAAGGACTCTATTATAAAAGCTAGTTATTTGGTAGCAAATCTGATTGCAAAAAAATCAAAACCATTTACCGATGGTGAGTTTATTAAGTAATGTATGGAATTTGTCCTGATTAAAAAAAGCGATTTTTCTAAAATCAGTTTATCTCACCAGACTATAGCCAGGTGAACTGAAGAAATAGGAAAACCTATCAAAAGAGGTTTGAAGAGTAAAGCTGCTAATTTTATGCTTTGGCGATGGATGAAAGTACTGATGCTACAGATACAGCTCAACTTGCCATTTTTATTAGAGGTATTGGTAACGAATATAATGTCACTGAAGAAATGGCTTCTTTGGTGCCATTAAAAGACACAACTCTTGATTTGTACGAAGGAGTAAAAATGACATTAAAGCAATTTTCTTTAACCATTGTCAACATATCTGGTATATTTACTGATGGCGCCCCGGCGATGGTTGGTAAATGTGAGGGACTTACAAAATTGATAGAAGACGATGCAAGTGCCGCCGGCAACTCACGTTTGATGAAGTATCACTGCATTCTACATCAAGAAAATTTATGCGCGAAAGCTTTAAAAATGGATAATATCATGCAAATTGTCATCAAAGCAATGAATTTCATAAGGGCCAAGGGATTGAATCATCGCCAATTCCAGGAGTTCCTTAAAAGTGTGGATGCTGATTATGGGGACATCTCCGAAGTAAGGTGGCTAAGTCAGGGTAAAATGCTGAAAAGATTTTATGATTTGCAAAATGAAATCAAATTGTTTATGGAATCAAAAAGAAAATTTGTGCCAGAACTTGAAGATGAAAAATGGCTCACAGATTTAGCATTTTTGGTGGATTTGACCGCTCATTTCAATAAGTTAAACATGCGTCCCCAAGGTGAAAACCAACTTATCACTGCAATGTTTCAAACCATAACAGCGTTTGAAATGAAATTTAAAATATGGCAAGCTCAAGTTATGGAAAATAATTTTATACATTTTAATACGTTGGCTAAACACAGTCCTGTGAACAGCGAGAAATATGCAGCCTTGCTTTTCGGTTTGATACAGGAATTTGAGAACAGGTTTCAAGATTTCCGGAAAAATCATCAATATTTTGGTATATTTTCGACTCCATTTTCAGTCGACATAAATACATTACCTCCGAATTTTCAAATGGAATGCATAGAGTTGCAATCAGACATTCAACTCAAAGAAAAATTTGATCATGTTTCTCTACTGGACTTTATAAGACCTATCTTCCCAGAGAAAAATATCCCTCGCTTCACAATCACGCCTTATTCATGACATCGCTTTTTGGCAGCACGTACATTTGTGAGCAACTATTTTCAAGGATGAAGCACATGAAGAGTAAAATTAAAATTTCTGACGAGCACCTTGAGAACTCACTGAAAATTGCAACCACTTTCATCGAACCGGACATTGATGCATTAGTTTCACAAAAACAAGGTCAAATATCCCACTAGTTTTATGTTGCCCTCTTTTTTTAAATTTAATAATAAAAATATAAAAAATAAATGAAGTTTTATTATTACTTATATACATTAACTATATTATATATTTTATGTGTGGCCCAAGACAATTCCTCTTCACTCAGTGTGGCCCAGGGAAGCCAAAAGGTTTGCCGACCCCTGACCTAGGGTATGCTGTAAGATTTCCGGCAAAACGAGGCACTGAGAGAGATGGACAACTAACAGATTAAATGAGCAAATAATTGGATTTCACCATATCAGACTGCAGGTGAGGGTCTTTTTCTGACAGAATACTCCTCCATACAGAAAACTGATTTGTCAGAGAAAACTAGACTAGAATTATATTTTATGATAAGCAAGTTATTATATATATAAGATTTCACTGGAATCTAAAGTAGTACACTACATTCCAGATAGAAGTTTATCTGTCATTGGTAAAAACAAGGCTAATACAGATTTCAATGGAAAGTTTATGCATCATTTATATTTACAAAAATCTCCAAGATTAAAGGATTACATGTCAGTAGGTTCATTCTTCAAGAATGATTGAAGAATGCTAGTCTGAGGATTAGGGTACATCTTTCTTTTCCATTTTATTAATTACTCTGTGGAGAAGAGGATCACCTTTCAATCACTTATGCCTTCTCACTTAAAGAGAAGGCACCATTCAGCAGTTCTAGGTCACTTACTGGTGGAGAGTAAAGGAAGGAAGGATGAGGCAAGGTACATTATTTCATCTCATTTGGGAGCATGCAGCAGTCTTTATCTTTTTAATTACCTGTATCAGATAAGTTAGTATGACAGGCAGTAACTTTCAAATGAGTTCATGCTCAAGTTGAGATTTCAGATCCAAGTTCAATATGAGGCACACATTATTATACTGGTTTTCATGATGTAGTAGTGAGAGAAAGTCTGTGAAACCTATAACCAGAATCTTTTTATCTATTAATAGGACTTAGAAGAAGCTGTGATCACAGTATAGGTCGCATTACTGCAGGATTCTAATGGGTTCAACAGACTTTCTCCTACTGCTGTAGGAATAACTGCTCTCCTTAACAGCTATCCATTAGCTTGGCTTCAGGTTTGGACTATGTAAAATATTCCATTAAAATAGCATCAGTTTACCTCTTTGTCCCCACTCTGTGATTTGGCGCAATATCTATTGTATCTGTAGCTGAATCGTGTCTCACTGCCAGACCTAAATCTGCAATGCAACATGTTCCATTTTTCTTTACTAAAATATTTTTTGATTTCAAGTCTCTATGAGCTATAGCTGGTTTACCTGCAATTAAAACACACAGAAGCACTATTAATATCATCAAACAAATCAACCCCAAGTTCTTAACTCAAGGCACAAAAGACCAGGCTCAAATTATCCCACTTCAGACACACTATGTGAAGACCTAATTCTCTGGAGAAGACTCTAATGCTAGGAAAGGTGGAAGGAAAGAGAAGAAGAGGATGACCAGCAGCAAGATAGAGGAACACAGTTATGGTGGCAATGAGTGCACCATTGGAAGACCTGAAAGACCATGTTAGGAACAGTTCATAATGGAGAAAATCTATCTATATGCTCGGTAAAAGTGGACAATGACTTGATGGCACATAATTAATACACTCATTTTATTACATATTTAAATTCAGATTCACTGCTGAACTGACAATTTGTTTGGTGTTAAATGATTTTCATAAATAGTATCTAAACATCTGCTTAATTTTTGAACATTCTGAGATGATTTTAGAGGGAAATTCATATTCAGGATTCAATGGTCTGCTTAAGATTGCATAAACCAAAGGTATACAAAATACTAAATTACCACAGTAAATAATGTATTTAATTAGTACCTAGATCAGGGCTTTCCAAACTTTTCCCGTGGCGACATACCAACGGTGGCGCGCGAGAAAACCTGGAAGCACCGCCACTGTGGCGGTGCGCAAAAACCCAGAAGCACCGCCGTGGCGCTTTTGGGTTTTTGCGCGCTACCGCCACGGCGGCGCTTTTGGATTTCCACGCGCTACAGCAGTGGCAGCAGCAGTGTCCTTGTGTGCCGTGCAAAAACCCAGAAGCGCTGATGGCCCGCAGCCGCCGCTGTGCACGCAGCTGCACGCCATCAGTGCTTCCAGGTTTTCACCCGACACACCTGGGCCCCGCAGGTGACACAGTATTGTGTCGCGACACACAGTTTGGAAAGGTATGACCTAGATGTTTTGACCATTCCATCAGAGGGTGTTAACAAGCAATGCTTATTTCTCAGTACCATATTAATGAGACTTAATTTTGTGCAAACTCCAAAATATAATGCAGTTCAATCTTGTGTCAATATATTTACATTGATTATTGTAATTAATTTTTTTAGCTCCTGAGGGGATCACTAAACTTTTTCTAATTTCAGCTTTAAGACAGAAAGTAAGCTTGTACCAACAACCCTGATTAAAGTGTCCTTTTGACTGACCTGAATTTAGAAAAGAGTATTAGTGTCTATAAAGATTTACTACATAAACATGAACATGCTTTAAAGCAGGCTTTCCCAAACTGTGAGGTGTACCTCCCTTGGGGAGGTGCAGACAGAGTCCAGGGGAGGTGTAAAGAACCTTTTAGTTACATTGTTACAATAAATCCATCTTTCCCAAAGTTTCATTGTATTGTTTTCATTCTTCATTTGTGTTCATTTGGTGTTTGGATTTTAGGGGAGGTGTGTACATTAAGATTACACTGAAGGGAGGTATGATGGCAAAAAGTTTAGGAACCCCTGCTTTAAAGGAATTACAATTGAATCAGAATGTTATTATCTGAAAGCAGATAGAGGAAGAGGTATGCTGCATATCTAAGCACTACAAAAAAGAAGTAACTAGGCAATTAGTTCACAATATTCAAAGTTACCCAGTGGTCCTAACAAAAATGCTAAAATCTTTGAAGGGACAAAATATAGATATATCTCACCTGAGATAAACAACCATTTTTGAGTCTAATCCAAATAAACCAGTATTTTACAACATAAGATCCACAAATAAGGATTCCTACCCTTAAAAAGGTAAAGGTTCCCCCCGCACATTTGTGCAGTCGTGTCCGACTTAGGCAGCTATAATTTCAGTTTCATTGGGGAAACTGAGTTTCCAGACTTTAATTTGAATTATTCTGTACCATCTTTAAAATCTTGCAGGTGAGGTAAAAATTTTATTACTAAAACAGAGGACTTTTAATTATCACAAGACATTATATTAGTAACTTTATATAATTCTGCAGTCTACTCTATATGACAAAAGCCTCTGAAATAGTCCACAAATTCTGGAACCAGAGAAACACTATGTAATCCTCCAGCTACAGGTGGCCCTCCTTATCCACAGTACAGTGATTGACAGAGACCAGATGTTGGTACATGTGTAGTTTTCACATCTCCATGAGTTTAGCTTTGCTTATTACTTTACACATGCCACAATTGGTGGATGGGCTTTACCACATGCGTAAGGGATTTCTTTAAAAATTAGGCTGTCTGCACAATATACCTGTATTTGCGCCTCTTTCTATTTATGTATATGTATATGTATATGTATATGTATATGTATATGTATATGTATATGGATATGGATATGGATATGGATATGGATATGGATATGGATATGGATATGGATATGGATATGGATATGGATAGGTAGTCCTCGGGTTATGACGGCAATTGGGACTGGAATTTCCGTCACCAAGCGATGTGATCGTAAAGTGCGATAACAATCATGGCCATCCCCATTGCTGTTGTTAAGTGAAGACACACAGTTTGTTAAGCGAGGACCTCCTGTGACTGCAACAGGGGAAGAGGCGGGAAGGGTCAGGCAAATGAGAGATTGCCTACAGAAATTGCTTGCTTTTTTCTCCCCCCCCCTCCACAGAGTGGAGAGATTGGAGAGGTAAAGATTTCAAGAGAGTACTGTAAGCTGTTTGTGTAGTGCACCTGTGGCTCCCAGCCCTGGGCTGCTGGCACAATCACATTGCTTTTGATGTGTGAAAGAGCAAACAGCTTACTCTCTTGCAATCCCTTTCTCTCCAATCTCTCTGCTCTGCAAGTGGGGGGGAAGAAAAAAATCACATGACCTGTGACCAGCCCAGGACAATGCATACTGACTGTAATGGTGATCAAGTGACTGAGGGACCCTATGAAGATCATAAATTGGGTGGAAAGTTATTTTTTCTGTACTGTCGTAACTTTGAATGGTTGCTGAACAAGTGGTCAGTAAGCGAGGACAACCTGTATGTATGTAAAACACATTCAGAAGCACTTTAAAAAGACAGAGTAATACTGTTAAGTAACACAACTATTCAGAGTATTTCAACTATATAAAAAATACTGATTGCTATCAATATGCCTGTTGTATATAAGTTTAATAAATTGTTAAATAATGTATTATTAAATAAGTTTAATAAATTGTTGTTATTCTTGTTGTACATGACTACCCCCCCAAAATAGATCTTTTGCAAGGAAACTATGTGCAGTCTTCAACTGGACTGCCCCAGCAATTTTTGCTGTAATTAAGTGAGGAGGGGAGTACATTGTCAGACAATTGCTATGGGAGGAAGCTATAACTATGTTCCCTGGAACCTAACCCCTGAACTTCCACAGACTCATGGTCTCATTATTTGTGGTTTCATAGTCCATGGTTGTATGCTGGTATTGTATACAAAGTAAAATTATTTTATATTAGAGATATAAAAGTTTATAATAAAATGGGCTTAAATCTCTTCTATCTTTAGCTAAACTTTATATGGTTTATCGAGAGGGTATTTTTTGGCCACTAAGCTTTACTTTGGAATGAAATATTAGATATTTCTGGATGATAATTGTTGATAAAGGAATTTTCAATGCAAATTAACATAATATTATTGATAACATTTTTAGATATCCACATTTAGAACATTGGTAGAAATATTTCTTTCAATTATTTCACAACTCTTTAAGCAGTATGAAAAGTAGGTAGCGTTTCCAGATCTTTCAAGATAAGCAAAGGACCAGATCCAATATTCCTCAATCTCTTTTTATAATACTGATATAGATATGCAGTAATTTATACCTGATTGCCCTAGTATGTAATTAATAAAAAAGCCCTATAGTAAGATTGTTTAGTATGGTATGTTTTAAATAAGCATACTAGAGACCTATACTTTTAAATCTGGCTAGCAGTACAAGCTCTTTTATATCAGCTCTAATAATACTATATACAATTGCACAGTAAAATATACAGCAATCATGTGATACTCATAATTAAAGATACCAATGGCTTATGGGCTACAACTTCAGCTGCTGGTAAAGTCCTACAGGCTTAGGGCCTATCTGTGAGATCACTTCTCCTGTTTCAAAACTTATGTGGCATTCTGAAAATGAACCCCAACCCACTCTCAGAGGCTTATTTATGATACATAGGAAAGAATAATGTTTAACATTTTATTCTCCATGGCAAATCTAAGGAACCCCACAATAAATGGCCGGGATATAAAGCTATTCAAAAGGGAGAAGATGGAACATTGTGAACTCTCTCAATATCTAGCTTATAACCTTTTGGCAGCAATACTTAAGTTACAGGTAATCCTCATTTAGTGACTGCCTCATACAGCGACTGTTCAGTTATGATAGTGATGAAAAAGTAACTTTGCGACCAATCCTCGCATTTATGACCTTTGCAGGTCTGTAAAGCAAAGGAAAGCTGAAGTAAGCATAAGCACAATTGTGGTTTCATTTAACAACCATTTTGCTTAATGACGAGTTGCAGATCCCAATTGTGGTCGCTAAACAAGGACTACCTGTATTCAAGTAAGTAAAATTTTAGCAATATCTACATTAAAGCTTCAATAAAACAAACCAGTTGGACTTTCTCCGCTTTCCCTGAAATTCTAATGGAGATTAGCCCAATAAGAGTGAGATTCTAAAGGAATTATTTTAGCCTGAAGAGTCTTAACCACCGACTTCCACGATCTTCCAACTGAGATATTCTGTTTTCAGCCACATCCATTCTAGAACTTAGTGTATTAATAGTGTCTTTAACAATTTATATATCTTCTATATTCTGGAAGACCACAGCCAACGTATCTTTCTCTGTAATTACCAACACTTATTTGACACCCTCCAGGCAGATTAACAAACTCTCTCCAATATTCAAAACATATTTCTGGGTCCTGAAAGTAGTATGTGGTTTAGAGTTTCTATTGAGCCATCACCATGTGGACATAACCGAAGATACATAGGAGTACCCTTAAAACTTCCAAAAAGGACTGCTGAGGGCAATGCATCCAGCCTGGCTAAAGCGAAGGCCTTATGAAATTTCAGATTCATAATGGATGATAAATAGGAGACTGGTGCAAACCCTTTTGGAAGAATATGATAAATATTGGGGTGTGACACCTTGCTTAAATTTGTTTAGAGATCTATATCCCAAATTCATTGTTTGCAGGCAGTTCTAGCATTATCAAAACCTAATGAGCTCAAATTTTCCATAGAAAAGCCCAGTAAATGAATTTTATCCAGGGCTTTTTTAAGCCACAATGGTTTAAAATGATCTCTAAGTACTAACAGGGCCAAACCTATAGGAAGTAGGATTAACTTTAACCAAAAGTTAAGAAAAAAGTTAAGAAAAAGTTAAGAAAAAACCATGCTCTAGCATCCAACGAGATTATGTCTGTTTCTACACATAAGATGGCATTTTGGATACTTTTTGGAACCATCAGTATGTCTCAAATAAACTTATTTTGAATAGTTCCAACAATGTTAACCTTTGCAAAAGAGCAAATTTGGGAGCAATAAAGAAGCTGAGAGACCACCTTAGCTTGGAAAACCTTGCAAGCTGCAGGGATATAATGGGCTAAAAATTTTTTTAGTTAAAATAAGTATAACTAGGCTACAGAAGATTTATTAGACTTTTATTAGACTTTTTAAAAAATTAATCATAACTTTTTCAAGTGAGATGAATGTGGAGGCAAAAGGTGCAAGCAAAAGATTCTGAGTGGATTTGAACAACATGGGAAAAAGAAACAACATGGCATCAGTCCGGACTCTCTTTCGTCATCAAAGTCTGCTAAACAACCAAAGATAGAAGAACATTTTATACGAAAGGAATCTGTAAGGAAAACAAATTTTCCTCCCACATCTAACAAATTTGCAGCCCTTGAATCACTTGAATGGGACTTTCAAACAGAGCTTGAAAAACAACAGCTGTTAGATCTTTCACTATCTGTCAGGGAAGAGCTAAATGAAAATCTGGATTCTCTCTTGATCTCTCACTGTGTGTCTCCAGTACAACTTGCTAGCTCACCTGCTAACCTCAAGGGAAATAAAAATAAGTTTAAAAATAAGATGCAAAATCAGAATATGGAGCAGCTCAAATGGGAAAATTAAATGGAGTTTATGGCAAAGCAATGCCTTTTTACAGCACTGTGAAAGTCCATTTATTGGTGGAAGTACTAGAGCACTCATGGAAAAATATGTTGAGACCACAGGCCAAAAGACAGGTACAATGGACTGGCATCCTGAGAGAGAAAGGAAAAAGGGGCGAAATATATAGAAAAACTTATTTTAGAGCAGATGATTAAAATAGAAGATACAAAAAAGAATGAGAAATCTCAGCAGCAGCACTCCTTAAAATGTTGCTGTGGGTTCAGGGGGAAGAACTATGGTAAGAGTTAGAAGAACTTTGGTAACCATATAGGTAGTAGAGAGGTTTCCCATTGAAAACCTTAATTAGTGGATATTCCAAAAGTATTATCCATGCAATCACTTTTTTAAAATCTAAACATAAATCAAGTAGATTAAAAGTTATATCAAATTAAACTGCAGTGGAGATGATTAAATTAATTTTAAAATGTGTGTTACTGACAGAAGATATGATAACAACTGAAACAAGCATTGGGCCATATGATTAAGACTATAAGCTCAAGATAAGTTACCTTGTGTGCCAACAATCTCCATGTGAAGATGTGCAAGTCCACTGGCAGTTGACAATGCTAGTTTTATCATTCCCTCTACAGTAACAGTATACCTGTTCAGATAATCAAAAAGAGAACCATGTTCATGATAATCTGATACTAGCCAGAGTTGTGTCCATGTACCATTATCTGCAAATCGAAAGAAAAAAGTAAAAATTAAAATTAAAGGAACAAAACAAACAAAACACATTGGAAAATGCACAAGTTATTTTGATCCCATAAAGAATATTAACTATATAACAGTTTGTGTATGTATATATACATATATATATGTGTGTGTGTGTGTGTGTGTTATATACAGTATATAACAGTAAGAACTTAAAACAAAGTGTTTCTACTTGTATCAAAAATAGTGACTACAAACTTGCACAAACACGTTGTTTAAATCCTAATGAAGCCATGCAGATTTAACTAACCCATGTTCACAGCACTGCAAAGGATTATGTAATAAATACCATGCTTTTAAAAAAATCCAAGATGAAGAATGTCTAAAATCCAGATAGAAATATATGTTAAGTCACTGCAACTATAGGCCATTTGTACAACCACAATTTCTCATTGCAAGCAATTTATTTTAATTCTTTTTGGATATGAATCTATAAAATTACCCTCACTTGAAAGGCAAGTTTTCTTCAAATTGAGGTTAACTCCTAGTAACTTAATGGACACATCCATTGGCAACAATCTGGAAATAGCTTGCTACTGCCTTCCAGGATGTTTTCTTACTTCCTAGTCTAGTTTACCTTCCTAGTATCTCCTGGTGGTCCTCCATTCAAGTACTTAGGTTGGCAAGTGCTGTTACTTAGTTGGCCTTGGAAGTAAATCTAGTGAAATTTATTCCACGTAAGAGTTCAATGTTTCCCAGCCTTGGCAAGTTTCAGATGAGTATGGGTTTCAACTCTTAAAATTCTCTGCAATGGCCATGCTTGCTGAGGAATTCTGGGTGTTGAATTCGACAAACAAGGAGAGTACCCAATTTGGCAGAGTAAGAGATACTTAACGTAAGCATTTAACCAGAGATTCAAACATGAACATAAAGCCATTACAATTTTGTTTCCCAAGGAACAAAAGGATATTTTTAAAAAATTTAGTTTCTTTCAAACAGATTTTTTTTCTTAAAATAGAGCAGGCTTAGGCATTATGTCATTAATGTTTCTCATTACTGGGTATGAAATAACAAGTTATATGATAAGCAAAGGAGTCCAGAAATGTTTTTCTAAATGTCACCACCTTTGTTGTCTGCAGCTATAAACCCAAGAATATTTTCATGACGTAGCATAACTGTTTGATAGATTTCAGCTTCACGAAACCATGAGCGTTCTTCTCTTGAAGAGAATATTTTTACTGCAACTTCTTCTCCTCTCCATTTTCCTCGCCAGACTTCTCCAAATCGACCTTTTCCAATACTTTCTTGTAGTACAATTGTTCTTGCAATTGTTCTTTGAACAAGTAACGGCAAACCTTAAAAAAAAGGTTTTATGATCAGTGATGAAGAGCCAATTAATTAATCCAGGCCTTGTTTGATCTACAAGGCTTTTCCTCCTTATCAAAAGAGTGTTGAAGCCTCTAGCTATTACTAATTCTAGTCAGCCATGCTTGGTCTTTGATCATAAATAAAGGAGACTCCAATCTAACCGAATCTAGTCTTCTACCTCTGTGTTAGGTAAGTTATGATCTGTCATAATGTTAAGTCTGAGACCAATTCTGTTTTGTTAAAATAAGCCAACTTCAAATCATAGTTTATGAAATTGATTTATTTTCAGTAACAATAGTTAATACTTCTGGGCAGTTCTTTGTCTGCATTAATCATCCAATCCTATCCTATTGCACTTGCTATGAACACACAAAAGTATGTTAACAATTTTTTATTCACTGTATCTAGGGAGACTTTATCTCTAAGGAGTCTATCATATTTCCACTAACATTTGAATGTGGAATCTAAATCAATTCAGTGGGTCTCAAAATCTGTTTAAAGATGAAATAGTTTTCCAATTGGGGTCTAACCAAATCTGGTTTGTAGATACCTGGTTGCCCTTTGAGATAGACCAGGCCAAGAAACAGACTCCACAAGTCTGGCTGGAACTATACTTTATTGGCTACAGTAACAGAACTTTGAACATCTGACTGAGTTTTTCACTCCTTCCCTCTTATACTCTACAGGTACTCCTCGGGTTACAATGCTAATCGGGACTAGGACTGCCGTTGCTAAACCATGTGGTCATAAAGTGTGACGTCATGTGACTGCATCACTCAGTGATAGCAATCCTGGCAGTCCTGGTTGCTGTCGTAACCCCGGACCACTTGGGTTGTTAAGGAGGAAGAGGCAGGAGTCTCAGGCAAGGAGTGCAGGGGGTGCTGCAGGCAGGCACTATGGAGCGTGGGTGGGCTGGCGGGGGCTGAACAAATGGAATGTAAATCTAATAAATTAATAAGGTCCTATAGGTAGTCCTTGCTTAGCGAGGTTGTGACGGTACTGAACAAGTGGTACTTATGACCCGTCCTCGAAGTTCCGGCTGCCGCATGACCCCCGCAGTCACATGGTCACAATCTGGGTGCTTGGCAACTGGCTCACAACTTATAACAGTTGCAATGCCCTGCAGTCATGTGATCACCATTTGCAACCTTCCCTGCCGGCTTCCCACAAGCAGTCAATGAGGAAGCCGGCAGGGAAGGTAGCAATCCCCCCATCAGGCAGTAGCCACCCCTGGGCCCAAAATTGCTCGCACCGCTGCAGCAACCCACACACCCTGCCCCACCCGGCAGCAGCTACCTCCGGACCAAATGAGCTCATGCACGCTGCTGCAGCCACCTGCACGCACTCCCTCACCTGGCAGCAACACCTGCCTGCCAGCCTGTTTGTGAGCCACCTGGGACTTGCAACTTCCTGCTGGCTTCCCAACTGACGTTGGTTGTTGGAAGCCGGCAGGAAGTTGCGAGGAGGTCCTTGCTTCCATGATCCTCGCTTAATGGTGGCAATGGGGACTGTCGGGACTGCCGTCACTAAATGATGCAGTCACATGGCTTTGCGCTTTACAACTGCATCGCTTAGCATCAGAAATTCTGGTCCCAATTACCATTGTTAAGTGAGGACTACCTGTATATTATAAATCTTAAAGATAAGGTATACTTAGGTTACGGCTTCATCTACACTGAATTTGGAAATACCATAAATCTTAAGCTTCACGTAATCTTTATTTCTGATATGAAAGTTAATCAAGATAGGGATTTCCTTTTCCATATGACAATGCTATTTATAGGATGCAGAAGCCTCTATGAACAAAATGAAATTTTATTATTGGTATAACAAGTGAAACTACAGTTTAAACAAAAATAAAAGCTTGCAGCTAAACTGTCACCACCTCAATAATTTAAAACGACTTTCCCCTCATAATATATAGCAAGTTACTATGTGTCTGTAGCACTATTAACAATACAACATTTTAAGAATCATTTACTAGAATATGGGGAAAACTACTCTATTACCTGATCCTGATCCTGAAGTGGTCATATCATAAATTAAATCTTTTAAAGTAGTTCCCTCAGATATAAATGGTCGGTCCATTGAAGGATCTTCTTCACTTGGAACTCGATGGTGTATGACTGTACGATTATGGCAGATATAAAGAATCAACATGAGTGAAATGCAAAGAAAACAAACAGGCCCAGCAATGACAGCAGCCAATTCCACTGGTCCTAGAGTGGAAGAAAACTTCCCTGGTACAGGACCTAAGAATGTAAAAAGGGAACACAAAAGAGAAAACAAACAACTCGTTAGAAATATTATGCTCAGGACTTGGTACTGTGTGAAATGAGACGCAATTAAATCATACCTTATAGATATGTTTGACCACAGGGAATCCCCTCAGCTATCTTGGCAAAACAAAAGATTATTACCTGGTGTTGGAATTGGAAGATCTATTTTATTGCAGAAGTCTTTATCGCAGCAATGAGGCACAGTAATTACTCCTTTACTTGTTGAAACAGCACAAACAAATGGCCTGTCTCTGGGAAACAGATCAATTTCCGCAATACACATACTATTGCGTATGATTTTGTTTCTATTCCGTGTTACTGAAGTAATGCAGAGCCCATCTGTTGTGCATGTAAAGTTCTCTTTTGTACAGCGAAGACAAAAACACTGCAAGGCTGTTTAAAGAAAAATGTTTAATATTAGTGATGTTTTAAATAGTTAGAATTATGACATTAAAGTGTCCCAGAAAGCCACTAAACTCAAATTTACTTCATGAATAAACATTCTATTTCTCAGCAACAACCACTCTTTCATCCAAACCAAACAGCAAGATGCAAAATACAATTTCAAATCAGGTAAACCCAATCCTCTTCTTTCTTTTGCATCTTGCAACACTTTGTATTTAACTTGTGGTTTATTCCCTTGCTATACAAACTTAGATATATCCTTTTGCCACTGTTTAAATGGTGCATCAGTTGTGAAACTGGTATTGTCTAAACAAAAAAAATCATTCTAGGCAAAACATTCATTTTTATCACAGAAATTCTCCCCAGCAATGACAATTGTAATTTCTCCCATCTTAACATATCTTTTTTAACTTCATTCCATGTCTTAACAAACTTATTTTGAAATAACATACAATTCATATTTGTCATGGTGATACCCAGATATTTTACTTTTTTCTCAATGTTAAAAACTGTTTCCTTCATCATTTCTGTTTGATCCTCTATTTTCATATTTTTTGCTAAAATCTCTGTCTTCTGATTATTAATCTTAAAACCTGCTAGTGTACCAAATTGTTTTAATTTTCCCATTAATGTCCCTATTCTCTTTAGTGGATCCTCCAGAATCAACACCAAGTCATCAGCAAATGCCCTTAACTTATAAGTTTCTTTTTTAATCTTTACTCCCACAATTCTCTCATCTTGTCTAATATCTCAGTATTTCAAGAACCAAAATAAACAAGAGGAGACAATGGGCATCCCTGTCTTGTTCCTTTTTGTATCTCACAGGGTTTTGTTAGTTCTCCATTAACAATTATTTGTGCTTTCTATGTTACCCATTTAATAAAATTCTCTCCAAAACTGTTATCTTCCAAAAGGCCCAATACAATTGTCAAAGGCCTCCTCTGCCTCTAAGAAAATCAGTGTGGTTTGTTTTTCATTATGTTGCTCCAAGTATTCCAAAACGTCTAACACATTTCTTATATTATCCTTTAAAATGTAGGTAAAAACCCACATTGATACTCATGAATAAATTTTTGCAAAATTATTTTCAATCTCTCAGCCAAAATCATTGTAAACAACTTATAGTCGTTATTCAATAATGATATTGGCAGATAGTTCCTTGTTAAAGTCAAATCTTGTCCCTCCTTAGGTATTAATGTTGTATTAACTTCTTTCCAGCTCTCTGGCATCTTTCCCCTCTTGCTTTTTTTGCAAGTCTACCAAGCATGGTAAAATAACCATTCTTGTTCACATTTCCAACATAAATTTGAAGTGCCTTTATACATTCTAGACAATTTCTCTGGTGACCGATACCAACGGTACATCATTTTATAAAAATCCTCTTTAAGATTGTAACGTAGTGTAAATTTCAATCCTTTCAGCCACATATTTCCCATTGTTCCATCTGTATAGTATAACCAAAACTTTTAGTCCACTTTATCATACATTCTTTCATCTTCCTTTAATTTTAGCTTGTCCAAAATAGCTTGTTTTCTCTTGCCTCTTCTTTTTGAGTTCACCACTATGTTGTATAAAGTAACCTCTCATGAAAGCTTTGCCTGCACCCCAAACCATTCTTACATCTGTACCTTTATTAAGATTATTTTCAAAAAACTCTCTTAATTTCTTTTTACAGTCCTCCACTATTGCTTCTTTCTGTAACAGCATTTCATTTAACCTCAATCTGAAAGAATTGGGATTCCCTTTAAACAATTTAGAAAAGTCAATACCTGTAACACCTAATTCAGTATCATCACTTTCACTTTCACTATTACACCAATTTGTATTGTCTCCAGTTCTTCCATTTTTTCTAGAAATTCTCTCACTTTCTGCACAGAATTCAGTCAAAACATCTGCTGTTTGAAAGTAAAAATCACTCCTTCCAGTTTGTCCCATAAAAATATAATCTTTTCTGTTTAAGTCTATCAGTCAGAAAAAAGTACTCTTTTCTCTTACGCAGTATTCTAATTGGAATTTCTTTAAGCACAATTACATCTGTATTATCAATCTTCAATCTTGTATTAAAATGCTGATGCAGAACCTGGTCTATTGTCTTCTTCTTGACAAAGTGCACCAGGACATCCCTTGGAACTTCTTAATTTCGCAAATCTTGCATTTATTCAACAAACATTATCAATTTCTGCCTCTGTATCTTCATTCCATTCCAAAAAAAATGATAAAGCTTTAATTATTTTTTCTCTGAGAGCCAGTTTTGTGTAGTGGTTAAGGCATCAGGCTAGAAATCGGGAGACCATGAGCTCTAGTCCCGCCTTAGGCACAAAGCCAGCTGGGTGACCTTGGGCACTTTCTCTCAGCCCTAGGAAGGAGGCAATGGCAAACAACTTCTGAAAAACCTTGCCAAGAAAACTGCAGGGACTTACCCAGGCAGTTTCTGAGAATCAGACATGATTGAACGGGGGAAAAACACCTTTTCTCTATTGTCTTCACCAGAATCCTCTGGAATCACTCTGAATCTCAAATAAAATTCCTTCTCTCTCAACTCCAATAATGCCACATTATCTAAATCTCTTTCCATCTCTCTATTTATAACTTGTCTTGCTTTCCAAAGTTTCCACTTTGTCATTAATTTGTTTTACATCTCCTGTCATTTGTTCTATGGAATTTTCCATCTTAACTTCTTCTTTCATCTATTTCATCTTCACAAGTCTTTCACCCATTCTCTCTTTAAAAGCTGTCAATTTAGTATTTAGTGGTGCAGACAACCTTTTCCCTTATTTCCTCAAACATTTTCTGACTTTCGTTTCAAATGGCACTCTGTAGTTACAGTCACCATCACAATCTGGGTCATATTACCTTTATCTCTATTTTGTAAAATCCACCAATTGTCTACGCCCTTTAATGCTAAACAAATAACATTCCCACAAAAGTCAAGTCCGTTTGTCTGATTAATTCCAATATTTTCAAAAGCACTGTCACCAAAATTTAATATTTCAAAATTACTGTCCCCATTATCTGTATTAAACTTTCTTACATCCAATTCTTAAGCTTTTTGCTGAAAATTTAAAGTCTTTAAAGCCTTCTTCCCCTCCTTTAATTCAGAAAGAATGACTCACCAAGTAGATTTCTTTTATCCTGCTGCTCAGAAAATCTCTCTTTAATTGTAAATTGATTATATCCAATAGTGACTAAGAAAGTGAGGCTTTTGCAAACCTTGTGTCCATATAGGCTGCATTATGGCAGTGAGCTTGACTGAAATCCCTGGACCCCCAGCCGTTCGATTCACTATTCGACAACAAAAAAAATCTCAGTTCCTGCGGTCTTCTCATGAGGAGCAGCTGTCCAGAGTGCAAGTGGGCGATCTCACAATCTCTCCTTGTCTGGAGAGACTGCACTGGCTAGAATTCACCGTCTGGCCACTGAACACCACCACAATGCCACCCTCGCTCCTTGAGGGATGTCTAGTCCACCATAGAACCTCACTCGGAAACTCATAATCATGTATTTTCAAATGGTCCTGCAATATGTCATCACCTAACACCTGACTAAAAAGTTGCTTTTCTACCAAAGGTGCATTTATAATAAAGTAAAATCTCCTTCAGATTAATTTCATTTCCTAGTAGCTTCATGGATGTGTCCATGCAGTGTTCTTAGCAGCAATAAGTAAGTGATATGCCAATGACTTCTGAAATGCTTTTTAAATTTCCAATCCAGTCTAAAGTATTGGGATTTCATGGATGTCTCATATGCAAATATTAACCAGGTCAAATGCTGCTTAGCTTCTCAAGATTAAAGTTAATCAAATTATCAACATTGTGTGCACCACTGAACAAGCCAATCACATGTTAGGAATTTTGAATTAGGAAAGCAGTTGAGTCCTGCTTGTGCTTCCTCATTGGGGTGGGGTGGGGCAGTGTTCCTGGGAAGAATGAGCAAAGAACAATGGGAGTGTATGTCAATATACTTCCAGCAGGGTCACCCAAATTTTGAAGGTCATCCCAACTACCCAGAGAAGGCAAACAGGCATCTATATTAAGTAGCAGTGATATAGGTGGATTTTAGCGACAACAGCAAAGGCATCATGTCATACTGTACAGAAGCAATGGTAAATCACTCTGGTATGGTACTAAGAAAACGACATGGATAGACAACACAGAAACAGCCCCAGAAAAACTAGGAAAGCTCTTGAAAAGATCTCCAAACTCAGAACATTCCAACCCTGAATTGGTATGCTAAAGTATGCCACTTGACAGATAGTAACTGATTCAAAGAACAACAAAGATGGAAGGAGTATACTGAAATTGTGTACAATAGAGATGTCAACATCCAAGATACTTTGAAAGATATTCCTTACTTCTAAGAACCTCTAGTACAGAGCTTTCCAAACTTTTCTTGTTGGTGACACACTTTTTAGACATGCATCATTTCGCGACACACTCCTACAGCAGAGCATCATTTCGCGACACACTCTTACAGCAGGGCACAAGGCAGGCACTAGGACCTGCACGAATCACAGCAAATTTGGAGGCAGCAGGGCACAAGGCAGGCACTAGGACCTGTGCGGAATCCTGGCAGGGCAGGTTTGGAGGCAGAAAGGCACAAGGCAGGCACTAGGACCTGCACGGAATCCTGGCAGGGCTCGGAGGCAGCAGCAGCAGCCGCGACACACCCAGACACTGCAGCTGACACACTAACGTGTCCCGACACACAGTTTGGAAAGCTCTGCTCTAGTACTTGAAGATGAAAAGAGATCAGAGCTCTGGTCATTACCAATTCAGAAGGCTATGGGAACTGATGGAATATATGGCAAGCCTAGTCTCGAATATCCTGAGCCATTAGTTCTCTTTCCAATGAAGTTGTGAAGTTGTTTTGATAAAAAGCATCTTTGTATCAAGAAAGTCTTCCAGCACAAATGGAATATTTCATCTGTATCTGAGTTCTTTGGTTGTTGACACAGACGTCAGCAATACAAATTGTTTTCTTTTTTAGCATTCTTGGAGACAGATCTTGAATTATTTGAATTAGTCAGTGGAGTTTCTATTTGCCATTTCAGTATAGCATCTCTTGTTCTTTTGTGTTCAAATCTTTTATCTTGCAGTGATTGTTTTCTTTGTGTATAACTTGAATTGATTCTGTAAGCATATTGAATATACAAAAGATCCTCTTGATTTTGTTCCCATTAGATCCCTTATTTTTGCTTCTACATCTCCTTTTTGGGAGTTCTCAGGGATTCCTTTAAATCTTAGGTTTAATTGTCTTTGCTGAGAATCTATTATCTCCAAAACATCTTCTATTTTGTGATATTTTAAATCTAGAGTTTCTTGGTCTTTTAAATTTTCAAAATTTTATTTCAATTTTGCTATGTCTTGTATGTTGGCTTGTACATTTTTTGTAAATCCTCTTATTTCAGTTTTCAGCTGTGCATTGGAATCCTCTAATTTATAAAATACTTTGTCTTGTAGTTGCTGGAATTGATTACTCATTTGGGTGGATAATGTTTCAAACATCTGACTAATTCTATCAAATTCTGATTCTTTAGATTCCCCCGTTTCTCCTGATTCTTTAGATCCTTTAAGATCCACATTTCTCTTCCTATGCTCATGAGATATTCTTTTATCTTTTCCATCTTTAAAGGATGAAAAAATATTCTCCATACAAATTATATTCTACTACTTATACATTAACAGATGAATCACAGACTTCCCCCTTATGAAAGGAAAAAAAACATTGTCTTTGGCTCCATCTTGTGGCTTCTGTAATTCCTGTTCCAATTACACAATGTTCCGGTGTATGAGAAATGAATAAAAAATCAGTTCGTTTTAAGCAATTTCAAGGTCAATGTTTTATCCAAACAAACTCAGAAAAAAATAATTGTTCAGAAATGTTACAGCAGGTTACTATCCCTTCACAAGCCTCTTACAATCAGGACCTGTCCCTTTAGCTCAAATTTAACTCTAGAAAAACTGTGTTGCAGTCCACACTTAAGTTCCAGTTGTAATTATTATTGTTTTTTATTTGTCCCCTATAAAAGATATATATTGTACACAAATTAAAATTAAATTCCAAGAAATAAAAGTTTACTTCTCACCACAGTTTTCTCTTTAAAGTATTTCTGAAGCTTTTAAGGTCACTCTTGTGCTGTTTTTCCCAATGAATGTAAATCCAGTAAGTCTCTCTTACTGTTTCTCTATTACAAGGCTTTCCAAAGTTTTTCCCGCAGCGACACACCAACCGGCGTTGGTGTGTCGCCGTGGGAAAATCCGGAAGTGCTGCAGCGCGCAAAAACCCGGAAGCGCTGCTGCTGCTTTCGGGTTTTGCGCGCTGCAGTTGGTGTGTTGCCGCGGGAAAACCCGGAAGCGCTGATGATGATCAGCGCTTCCGGGTTGTGTGGCGACACACCAGACTGTGTGTGGTGACACACTTTTGTGTCGCGACACACAGTTTGGAAAGCTCTGCTCTATTAGGATAGCACAGTTTTCTCTTTAAGAAATGAGCTATTTATAATCCAAAGAGCAAAAAGCAAAGAGAGATGATTGTAAATCTGACTGTTTGTAAATCCTGTAAGATAAATAATCTCCCAAACTCCCAAAAATCGACAGTTGTTATTCTTCCATCAATTATTAGCAGGGGAAGAAAAAGGAAAGTTCAAATAGTTCAGGGCTGGTTGGCCTTTTATTTCCTCTGCTTGCGCTGGTGCTCAGTATTGAATCAAAATTAGTAGCCTTGGGGGTACTATCCCCTTTCAGCCACACTTCCTGAGCAGAACCTCCAATATAAACCCTGGGGTTAAGGGAAAAAAGGAACCAAAACACAGAGCAGGTCAGGAAAACTCCTGTCTACAGCCACCATTAGCCCCTCCCTCCGACCAGAGAGAATCTTGCACTTCAGAACCAAATAATCCATGACATATGGTGGTTTGTGGGGAAAGGAAACACATTGTGGCACCAGTTCTGGGGGAAAAAGGCTATTTGCAGATTGGCACAAATTAAAATACATGCGGCTCCTGAAAAGAACCCCAATAAGTCTTCTGTGCCTAGGTATCTTAAGAACTGCAGAGGCTATGCAATAGTCCCAAGAACTCAAACCTGTGTCTAAAGCAGTCTTGATGAACTGCAGAATCAGAGTAAGACTACATAAATCCACAAAAATAGAAAAGTCCCAAGCAATGTAGATTGTGAATTCCTTTGTTAGACATGAAGACTTTGTGGGTATCTTTACAAAATGGACATATTTAACCACATTCTCTCAGTTGAAGAGGATTTGCAAAACAGAGTAGAAAGGGACAATAAGAATATTCCATGGCAGTGTTTCTTTAAGAGTGGTCCTAAGACCCCTAGGGGTCCCCCAAGACCCTCTCAGGGGTCCTCAAAATCAAAATTATTTGCCAACCTAATGTATATTGAAAAATAATACAATATTAAAATCCCATCAAACAATTGTGAGGGTAGCAGCAGTTAATATGCCAATTTTAATTTTTAATATGGCTGCGAGAGCTGGACCATAAGGAAGGCTGAGCGAAGGAAGATAGATGCTTTTGAACTGTGGTGTTGGAGGAAAATTCTGAGAGTGCCTTGGACTGCAAGAAGATCAAACCAGTCCATACTCCAGGAAATAAAGCCAGACTGCTCACTTGAGGGTATGATATTAAAAGCAAAACTGAAGTACTTTGGCCACATAATGAGAAGACAGGATACCCTGGAGAAGATGCTGATGCTAGGGAAAGTGGAAGGCAAAAGGAAGAGGGGCCGACCAAGCGCAAGATGGATGGATGATATTCTGGAGGTGACGGACTCAACCATGGGGGAGCTGGGGATGGCGACGGCTGACAGGAAGCTCTGGTGTGGGCTGGTCCATGAAGTCACGAAGAGTCGGAAGTGACTGAATGAATAAACAACAAAAAATATCAATAAATATAACCCATACAAAGAAAAGCTCTTTTGGGGTCCTCCATAATTTTTAAAAGTGGGAAGGGGTCCTGAGAGAAAAAAGTTTAAGAAACATTGTTCTATGGTATAGTCACCAGCAATGACAGTCAATTCCTGCTCTGTGGCAATTTTGTTCAATTGTGCAGTATCAAAATGGGAAGAATGGTCACCAAAGGAGAAGTCATAAATAACTGGAAGCTTTTGCTGACTCAGCATTGTCCTTGTCCAGTTTAAAGGCTGGTGGATAGAAGACACTCTAATCCTTTTACAAAAAGTTGTCTTCGTTGTTGTCATGTATATTTGGACCCCTCCTCAGTGGAGAAGGAAGAAATTCAGAGAATGAGCATGTGGATCCTGGGATTCCTGTTTTGACTGAGGACTTAAATCATAGAGTAGATTATGTTGGTCCTATCCCTGCAACATCTGCAGTCTTCTGCAAATCCTATGTCCCATTGAGATCCACAGATTCAGAGCCAAAAAAACCACTGCTGCTGAGTAAAGGAACAGAGGGCTAAATAGCAGAGAAGCAACAAATGTTAAGCCCATTCCCCGAGAAAGACTGCCTTCTTGGGAATCACAGTCATAATGAACTGAATCTGGATGAGGTCAGCTACTACAAATTTTGTAAACCAGCATTTAGATGCTGACACAGCTACTGGAGATGGTTGTTTCAGCTTACCTTGCACTCTAATGTCCAGCATCTTTGATTGTGAATCACTTACCTGGATATTCTATCTCTTGCCTGTACTTTGACCATTCTTCTAGCTCAGCCCTTCTTTGATAAGATACTTTGCTTCTTACTCTTGATTTATTGATAACTCTTTGGAATTAATCCTTCAGTAGGACTGATTTACAACCTCTTGACCACCATCTCATCATATTCTCTCTCACACCCTATGTATAATAGTTGTAAAGATACTGGGGAACTATAAGTATCCCAGAATAAATCAATGTACCAAGAGAAGTCAACATCTCATGCACCTGAATTTCGCTGGACTCTCTTAATCAGAGTGCAAACCAATTCAATTTCTGGTTTTCCCAAAGAAACTTATCTATACAAGTAATAGCACCCTCTGACACTATGAACCACAGTCAGCCACATAATGCAAAGTGTTATCTATTACGTAAAGCATCACAATTCTTCATGAAAAATGTATGCTCCTGCTCTTTTAACTTCTGGGAGATCATAAAATATAACTTCTATCTCTTCTGGTATATGCTGAATATATATTAAGGAAAGCTGGATTGGTAGAAGATGTGAGTGGCTTTAAAATTGGAGGAAGAAAAATCAATAACCTGTGCTATGCTGATGACACTACCCTCTTCGTCTTCATCCTAGCGCTTTCCTGCAAGTATAGGGTCCGCTTTTCGGATCAATGAACGCCATTTCACGCGATCAAATGCAGCAACCGGGTCCGACTGGATGATTTTCATGTCTGCGTCAATTGTGTCCTGCCACCTTTGCTTTGGTCTTCCGCATGGGCGTTTGCCATTGAAGTT
This sequence comes from Charina bottae, assembly GCA_023362775.1. NCBI lineage: Eukaryota > Metazoa > Chordata > Lepidosauria > Squamata > Charinaidae > Charina > Charina bottae. Next base: position 1,250,589 of record JALMGJ010000028.1, on the reverse strand, counting down.
AAAGTGGTAGGCGGTGCAGGAGATGGTGTGGGGTGCTGCTCGTAGAACGTGAAGACTTTAAAAAAGACACTAGAAACCCTGCTTATTTTGGGGCTTATTTAAATGGACCCAAAGGGTTAACTGATTGAGTCCAATGGCCTTAAACAACCTGCTGTTTAAACCAGCAGCACCAACCCAACCTTGATTAATCTTCAAAAAGCACATTTGGGTAAGTGACCACTAGAAAATTCCAGGACTCTTGGAAAAAAAACATCTTGAAAGAATGAAGGCAGTGGCAAACAACTTTTGTATTGTTGATAAGGAACAATGGATGTGCACTAAGAATTAAATCTGATTAAAGGGAGTTCTTAACTTTGTGTAAATCCTTGACAAAATCCTTATTGGACCCAGAAGTTTATATCAAATGCCTCTTTTGAGTAAACTGACTGGAAATTTGGTAGCCCTGAGCTAAGGAATTGTTACCGGCTCCAATTACCTTGATTTTTTTCAGTCTGAGTTCAGACTTGATTTGGTAGCATAATTTGTCATTTTTTGCCCTTTTACAAAAGTGACAGAGAAGATAAAATTTTGCTATGCCAATGTGATTTTTCACTAGCTGTCAGTATGGTCTCTTATCTGGTTCCACTACAGCTTGCAAATGCAGTTCCAGAATTGAGTAGACCAACAGTACCTTCAATTACACTAGGAAGGTATGAGCAGAGCAGGAAAAACAATGTATCTCCCATATTAGCTGCTCTGAAGCTTAATGCACAAGACATGATCAAGTAGTCTAATTCTTAATCACCGCACCACTATGGCAGATTAACTTAAAGTTGTAGTCAGTTATTGTTACAGTATTGTTATTTTTAATTTTGTTTCTCCATATAGAAAATTGCTCTCTTTGGGTCAGTCAGCAGAAATTCTTAAGAGGAACATGCTTTAAGACCAAAGTTAAATTAACTCAGGTGGCTCAAGTTCCACAAAACAAAGAAATCAGAATCTAAGGCTGACTATTCATACAGCCCCCGTTTTCCTTGGATGTTTCGGTCCAAACCAGATGGGAAGGATGGAGCACCTTATCCAATCTTGTATTGTTTGGGAAAAAACCTGATCCTTATTATATTGCTGGAACTATTATTCCTCTTCTTTTGCTCTGTTTATTAAATAAGCTGTTAGCAAGTATTTTTCACTATTTAGAGCATTTTTATTCTATTTTCAAAGTTTCCCCAGTAGTGTTTTTCAAATGCTCACTGTAAGCAAGAATAAGGTGACATGTACATGCAAATACTGATCACAAAGCACATGTATATAATTGTTCTTCTTTACTTACTGAGTTCATTACAGAGGCAAAAGTTCAACATGGAACTAATGTATTCACAGATTAAAATGTTTAAACCACAGCTTTCCAAACTGTGTGTCGCGACACAAAAATGTGTCGCCTGTGGGGCCCAGTTGTGTTGCGTCAAAACCCAGAAGCGCTGATGGCGCGTGGCTGCACGCACAGCAGCGGCGGTGGGCCATCAGCGCTTCCGGGTTTTCACATGGCACACAAGGACACCACTTCCGCCACCGCTGAGGCGCGTGAACATCCAAAAGTGCCGCAGTAGCGGCGGCACGCAAAAACTGAAAGCGGCGGTGGCGGTGCTTCCGGGTTTTTCCGCACCGCCACAGCAGCGACGCTTCCAGGTTTTTGTGCACCGCCGTTGGTGTGTTGCTGCGGGAAAAGTTTGGAAAGCCCTGGTTTAAACTGTTATGAGTGTTCTATTTCCCTGGGAAGTTAGCTGCCTCCAAGTTCCCAATAGCCTGATAATGCTACTTTTGCCAGCTCATCTTGTTGTAACATGCTGACAAGGAAACTGCTTTACTCCTGGATGCCTGACCACCCTTCTATTCATTTACCAGCTAAATGTCTTTAATTACTTTTCCCCCCATGTGCTTAACCCAGATAACCCACACAACATGTTGGGCTACCACCAAACATATTATATTATGTAGTCTTTTAATGTGTAAACTAGGTTAGTGTGCTTGCTAACTATCACTTCCATAAAGGATTTTCAGAAATTTGTGAGTCATGAGGAATACCTGCACCGGAAAGGAAGTTGGACTATATTATCTCCAAAGTCCCTTACAATCCTTATATTATTCTAAATTTGAAGGAAACAAACAAACAAAAAACTGATCAGCATATATGCTGAGATCATTTCTCCCTGACAATTCCTGTTTTGTGCAGAGCTTCCCAGTTGAAAAAAATGAAGAAAAACGGGGAAAGAACCTTTTTTGATGAAGAAAGGTTCATCCATCTATTGCTGCACTAAATCATAGCTTTTGGTCATGCATTGTCTTTCCTGATTTAGATATTACTGTATGCAAGTACAGAATATGGCACATAATCACTGATATAGTTGTTACATAGAAATAGAGCTGAGTATCAACAGTATAATGGCGACACTTCACTCCACATTCCCCTAATGATCATTTTCAGCCACTTAAGAGCAAAATTACTTCCTCCAGTCTACAGCTCCAATCCAAAAGAATACCATGATGAATGGTATTAGAAGCCAAAGACTAGTCAAGTAGAAGTGTCATTTTCCCTCTATCCCTCTCTTGGAAAGGTCATTTATCAAAGCATCCATGGCTGACTTTTGATTACCAGGTTTGAATCCAGACTGGAATAGACCCAGTAATAGGTGGTTTGACACTACTATCAGGAATATGCAACACCGATTTTGCAAAAGAACATTGTGAACTCTGGAACATTCCATTTCCCCTCCAGATCATGCTGATCCTCCTCTAAAGCATGTATTTCAGAGGATTCAAACCAGTGAATTACCCCAGGAATGGCATGGTCCAGAATAGTAGTTCTCCAGCAACATCTGTTCCTGTATCTGTGATTTTTGCATATCCCTCTTAATCAATCTGCTCAAAAAGAGTATTTGCCATTAGATGGTAAGTTATAATAATCCTCTGGATAGAGAGGATTTTTTCAACAGTGATCATCCTGTAACAATACATTTACTAGTTACTAGACTTGCCCAGTCACACTTTCTCAGATAACCTGGATTAGCAATGCTGGACAAGGATGGTAAGCCAAACTGCTGCAACTCTTCTGTCTACATACTTAGGCCATATAAACTGAAAATGATCCTACAAAACTGGACAGGGCAGTACACAGAACGCTTCATTTGGGTTGATAACAATGCTATATTTAGATTCTTATGAAGATGAGTTACAGTATTTTATCCTCAGAGTGCCCTACAATTTCATCACAGACAGCCTCTGAAGGTTGTAAAAGAGTAGATGTTTTTCAGAGTAGATGATGGTAATCCTGGTAGAATTTTAAAAAGTTCTGGTGGGTGGCTTCTTAAAAATGCAATGGAGGCAGCAAAATAAGCTTGCTTTGTTGCCCCCACTTCCACCCAGTAGGCACTATAACACATGCCTGTTCAGCCTGACAATAATTCCTTCAGCACAAGTACTCTAGCCACCGTCTGATCTGTTTCATTATCTAGCACTTGCCCCAAAACCAGGGAGCAACTTACCCTCCACAAATTGGAGAGGATACTCAGGAGCATTTATGTTGAGAGTCACCGCATCTTATCATTGCACAGTATCATCAATATCACTTATCATTTGGCAGTACCACCAACTCTAACTACTGGAAAATCCCCCCAAAACATTTCACTAAAATCCCTAAGTCTCCAAGGGCAGATCATTTAAATAATTTTGTACCCCTGTGGGAGGAAGGGACAAGTGGTATAAAATCAACTCCGTATTTTAACTCTTACTAGGAGACAAGCTGAACTGCTCCTTACTATGTTTTACCATTTCAACTTCTCACTTTGAAATGCAACAACAGAACTTCCTATACCAACCCAAAACGGGATAATGCCTTTTGGTACTATATTTTTGGAGCTGGCGTCCCAGAAGTACCATGCTGCCTGATTTATGTGCCTCTAGCCCAGTAATCAAGATAAGATGGCCAGCTCTTACTGCTTATAGCTATTCCAAGGTATATTCCAAGGCTGGTATGGGAAAGCAGGTGTTATGGTATCCCTATTACTTCCTTACCATCCAGCAGTCTGTATTCCAAATATAAATTGTTGGAATTGCCTGATTTATATATCAAGATCACGTAGGGCTCACTTTAAATTCCTCTTTTTATTCTTATTCCGGTAAATATTCCAAGGTATCAGGCTGGTAATTATGAGTAGAAGAAAGCAGATCTAGCCTCCTGACCACCTAGAAACCTGTCAGCTAATAATCTCTTACAGTTATAAAGTGCCTATCAATTGATTATACTTCTAAACTTTCCCTAGTGGTATATAAATTAGTTAAAATCCCATATAAAAGGAAATAGGGAGCTGTACAATAATCAAGGCAATATTGATAACAGCAATAACAAAATAATTATGGAGAACAAACATACAATGATTAAGAAGAGCAAGTAGCAGTCATGACTAGGAGGGCCTTTGCACAACTTGGTGTTGTGTGCCAGTTGCACCCATTCCTGGACCAGGAGGCTCTGCTCACAGTCACTCATGCCCTGTCACCTCCAGGATAGACTACTGCAATGTGCTCTACATAGGGCTACCCTTGAAGAGTATTTGGAAGCTTCAGCTGGTACAAAATATGGCGGCACTGGCAGTTACGTGTGCCTCTAGAATGGCACACGTTACACCTCTGCTCCACAACCTGCATTGCTTGCCAATTTGCTTCCGGGTGCAACTCAAGATGCTGGTCTTGACCCTTAAAGCCCTTGTCAATAAAGTTCATAGGTTTTACAGTGGGGCAAAAAAGTATTTAGTCAGCCACCAATTGTGCAAGTTCTCCCACTTAAAAAGATGAGAGAGGCCTGTAATTGACATCATAGGTAGACCTCAACTATGAGAGACAAAATGAGAAAACAAATCCAGACAATCACATTGTCTGATTCAGAAAGAATTTATTTGCAAATTATGGTGGAAAATAAGTATTTGGTCACCTACAAACAAGCAAGATGTCTGGCTCTCACAGACCTGTAACTTCTTCTTTAAGAGGCTCCTCTGTCCTCCACTCATTACCTGTAGTAATGGCACCTGTTTGAACTTGTTATCAGTATAAAAGACACCTGTCCACAACCTCAAACAGTCACACTCCAAACTCCACTATGGTGAAGACCAAAGAGCTGTTGAAGGACACCAGAAACAAAATTGTAGACCTGCACCAGGCTGGGAAGACTGAATCTGCAATAGGCAAGCAGCTTGGTGTGAAGAAATCAACTGTGGGAGCAATAATTAGAAAATGGAAGACATACAAGACCATTGATAATCTCCCTCGATCTGGGGCTCCACGCAAGATCTCACCCCGTGGGGTCAAAATGATCACAAGAACGGTGAGCAAAAATCCCAGAACCACACGGGGGGACCTAGTGAATGACATGCAGAGAGCTGGGACCAACGTAACAAAGGCTACCATCAGTAACACACTACGCCGCCAGGGACTCAGATCCTGCAGTGCCAGACGTGTCCCCCTGCTTAAGCCAGTACATGTCTGGGCCCGTCTGAAGTTTGCTAGAGAGCATTTGGATGATCCAGAAGAGGATTGGGAGAATGTCATATGGTCAGATGAAACCAAAGTAGAACTGTTTGGTAGAAACACAACTCGTCGTGTTTGGAGGAGAGAGAATGCTGAGTTGCATCCAAAGAACACCATACCTACTGTGAAGCATGGGGGTGGCAACATCATGCTTTGGGGCTGTTTCTCTGCAAAGGGATCAGGACGACTGTTCCGTGTACAGGAAAGAATGAATGGGGCCATGTATCGTGAGATTTTGAGTGTAAACCTCCTTCCATCAGCAAGGGCATTGAAGATGAAACGTGGCTGGGTCTTTCAGCATGACAATGATCCCAAACACACCGCCCGGGCAATGAAGGAGTGGCTTCGTAAGAAGCATTTCAAGGTCCTGGAGTGGCCTAGCCAGTCTCCAGATCTCAACCCCATAGAAAACCTTTGGAGGGAGTTGAAAGTCCGTGTTGCCCAGCGACAGCCCCAAAACATCACTGCTCTAGAGGAGATCTGCATGGAGGAATGGGCCAACATACCAGCAACAGCGTGTGCCAACCTTGTGAAGACTTACAGAAAACGTTTGACCTCTGTCATTGCCAACAAAGGATATATAACAAAGTATTGAGATGAACTTTTGATATTGACCAAATACTTATTTTCCACCATAATTTGCAAATAAATTCTTTCCGAATCAGACAATGTGATTGTCTGGATTTGTTTTCTCATTTTGTCTCTCATAGTTGAGGTCTACCTATGATGTCAATTACAGGCCTCTCTCATCTTTTTAAGTGGGAGAACTTGCACAATTGGTGGCTGACTATATACTTTTTTGCCCACTGTATGAACATTCATAGCATGGAACTATATTTTTCTGGACTACAGCAATTCAATGAAGCAATCAGATACGCTAATGATGGAGTAAACGATGCTGTAAATTAGACTGCTTTCCATGGAAATTTTTTCTATGTTACGTTTACTTATTACAATCCCAAAATTTGCATTACGCAAACTTAATATCCAAGTTTAATTAGTGTTTATCAGGCAATTACCCCTAGCACACATGCAAGAGAAATATGTGTTCCAATAACCTGAATATAACAAAAGTGATGTTTAAAAGTTAATCAGAAATAATTACCTTGGTTTGTACTGAAATTATTTTGGGAAAATTTTCCAATTTAAAATATTCAGGAATTTTGTTTAGCAAGGGAGCGCAGCTATTGTATACCCTTGAGCGAAGAATGGTACACTACAGTACTTCAATCTGAGATGGTCATCCTCTTCCACTGAGCACACAGCTTTGGGAGGCATGCACATGGAGCCATGAGGGAGGAAAGGAACACCCACATAGCCATACCAACCTTGGCAATCAATGGGGTGACAGGTATCACAGCCAGATCACCCTCATAGCCTTCAGGAATGTTTTTATCAGAAGCAGCCAAATTTACAAATGAACACTATTTTTATATTAGTGATCTAGGTCCTAGAACCAATGCCAGTTAAAATAAGAACATAGATTTTAACACCACAGGTACCACAGTGTAAAGGTAAAGGTTCCCCCTGCACATTTGTGCAGTCGTGTCCGACTCTAGGGGCCGGTGCTCATCTCCGTTTGTTAGCCAAAGAGCCAGCGTTGTCCGAAGACACTTCCGCGGTCATGTGGCCGGCATGAGGCACGCGGAACGCTGTTACCATCCCACCGAAGTGGTACCTATTAATCTATTTGCATGCTTTCAAATTGCTAGGTTGGCAACAGCTGGGGTGAGTGTGGGAGCTCACTCCATCACACGGGGCTAGGGATTCGAACCTCCGAACTTACGATCGGAAGATCGACAAGCCTGGTGTCTTACCCACTGAGCCACCACGCCCCTACCACAGTGTACCTTTGCTTAAACCTCTCACAAATTGTTGTTGATATCTATTCTTGAAGCCTAAAATTTTGTTACCATTGCAATAGAAGTTCAAGAGATGGTTATGAACATCTGGCAGATATTTGTGAGAGTTATTAAAATTATGCAGATCTGAAGAAACTCCATGTTTCAAATTTAGTTTTTTATATGTGATGGCACTTTGAACAGATGAATCACAATTTTTACAATATAATTTTTCCATAAAAACCTGGCATCCAAGTGGATTTAAAATGCTAATTGTAAAAGTTACAATTTTCATACCACAGACCACTGCAAGTGATTTGGGGGTGCATTACATAGGTGTATAGGAACAGAGATTTTATATTAGGTTTGTGTAGGTAACATAAAAATAAGAAAAGCTGAAGAGCATGTAAGCAAACCCAAGATTTAGACAAGTTCTCATTCTCCTTCAAATATAGTTACAAATGATGTGTAAGAGGACTGAGTGCTACATGATGCTTACTATTCTTTAAGAAGATTCCATATAATTAGAATGCAGTTCTCAACATTAGTATATTTTAGTATATTAATTATTTATTTAGTGTACTATCTCAACATTAGTATACCAAACACATTTACTTGAGGCTCATTCATTTCATGTAAAAACTTTTAAAAATAAACTTCCAATTGAATAATAAAGTAACAGATACTAAATGCTATCTTGCAAGCTTTCTATATTAGTCTATGAAGGTTCTCAGTTATCCAGGTGGAATTGTCTGTAGCTTGAATCATGTCAACTGGATTTCTATTTTCTTAGTAGAAACGTTTCGCTCCTTATCCAAGGAGCTTCTTCAGTCTGAGCAAAGTTGGTAAGGGAATCCTAGGAACATATTTAGGATTCCCTTACCAACTTTGCTCAGACTGAAGAAGCTCCTTGGATAAGGAGCGAAACGTTTCTACTAAGAAAATAGAAATCCAGTTGACATGATTCAAGCTACAGACTTTCTATATTAGCAACAACATATAAACAATCGACAGATTTCCCATTTTAACTATTAAATTGCCAAGTATCAAAACTTTTTGGGGACTAATATAAATTATCCAAGTGCCAGTAGATTATAGGCGTCACTAATTTTTGTAGTACTTCGAGGAAATGTATCAAACATTGCAAGGAGAAGCTGAACACAACGTTTGGTACCTAACTTTGACAGTAGATTGATAAAGATATCAAAATCCTCCTTAGACTCTATAGTTCCCACCTTCAGTCCTCAGATAGGAAGTACGTCTACGTTAATCAACAAATACCATCTGCCCTATAGGACTGAGAGAAGGGGAAGATATAGGGAGGAATTCGGGGCTCCCCTTGCCCGCACAGGATTCATTCCAGATTAATACGTAGTTTCTATGAAGATAACGGCAACGTTCCATGCTGAACTGCACAAACACAAAACACTGATATGATACATTACGCATTACGCTCAAGGTCTAGAAAAGGGGGAGTACTCTAGTTTTCATTTTTATGGGACTCGTTTCAAAAGAAACAGGGAGAGGGCGAGCTCCTGTCGATGGGGTGACCTTTTGTTTGCTTGCCTGCTTCGGGAATAGAGTGGAATGAACCTTTGTGATGGAGCGAAGAAGGCCTCTGACTATATTACTCCATCCGCTACAACTGTGGTTAAAGAAAGCCGCGCTAAATTGCTTTGAGCAGCCATTGTCCAGACCGCCGCTGTAGCGGTTCCTTGTCCATGAAACCCGCAGTCCCTTTCAACCGTCTCGTAACACTCTATTCCCCAGCGTTCTTCGTCCTGCGCGGCTGCAGAAGCGCCATGTTCCTTAAAGGGGAACAGACCGGACGGGCCCAGTTTCTCCCAGCCTGGCCCGTTGTAAGTATTATACGCGACTCACCCGTTGCTGCTTCAGGGAGAAGGAAAAGAAACAACCCAGCTGCAGTTGTCATCGTCAAAGTACCCGAACAGCAAAAACTTGCAAGGAAGGCCTGTAACCATCTCCGAAGGGAGACCGCTAGCGCCGCCATTGTCCCGTCCAAGTCCCACCACCTCAACCTTCTCCTCCCCTTCACAAGCATCTCATAGAAACAAACACAACCCGCTGGCGCCGCATCCAAAACCCTCCCACTTTTTCCGAACCTCCCTCCCGCGCGACACATCGTAAGATGTGTCTTTCTCCTTTCTCCTTCTCAGACACTGACTAATACAAAGTAGTCTATCTGGCACGCAAGGTCTTTTTCTGATTGGGCAATTCCGCCTCGAGGTTCCGCCCCACATTCCTCCCGCCTCCTTCTTTTCTTGCTGTATGTAGCCAAACAAAGTACAGAACGAACATCAAGTTCGAAGTCAAACAAGAAAACCTATAATGAAATAGCGATGCGTTGTTGTTGTTCAGTCGTTTAGTCGTGTCCGACTCTTCGTGACCTCATGGACCATAGCACGCCAGGCCTTCCTGTCCTCCACTGTCTCCCGGAGTTTACTCAAATTCATGTTCGTTACATCGGTGATGCTATCTAACCATCTCATCCTCTGCCGTCCCCTTCTCCTTTTGCCTTCTGTCTTTCCCAGCATCAGGGTCTTTTCCAGTGAGTCCTCTCCTCGCATTAGGTGGCCAAAGTATTTGAGCTTCAGCTTCAGTATCTGTCCTTCCAAAGAGCAGTCAGGGTTGATTTCCTTTAGGATTGACTGGTTTGACCTCCTTGCAGTCCAAGGGACTCTCAAGAGTCTTCTCCAGCACCACAGTTCGAAAGCATCAATTCTTCGGCGCTCAGCCTTCCTTATGGTCCAACTCTCACAGCCATACATTGCTACTGGAAAAACCATAGCTTTAACTATACGGACCTTTGTCGGCAAGGTGATGTCTCTGCTTTTTAATATGCTGTCTAGGTTTGCCATAGCTTTCCTCCCAAGGAGCAAGCGTCTTTTAATTTCATGGCTGCAGTCACCGTCTGCGGTGATCTTGGAGCCCAAGAAAATAAAATCTGTCACTGCTTCCATTTCTTCCCCTTCTATTTGCCAGGAAGTGATGGGACCAGATGCCATGATCTGAGTTTTTTTAATGTTGAGTTTCAAGCCAGCTTTTGCACTCTCCTCTTTCACCCTCATCAAGAGGCTCTTTAGTTCCTCTTCACTTTCTGCCATTAGGGTGGTATCGTCTGCATATCTGAGGTTGTTGATATTTCTCCCAGCAATCTTAACTTCGGCTTGTGATTCATCCAGCCCGGCATTTCTCATGATGTATTCTGCATATAAGTTAAATAAGCAGGGTGATAATATACAGCCTTGTCGTACTCCTTTCCCAATTTTGAACCAATCGGTTGTTCCATGTCCGGTTCTAACTGTTGCTTCTTGACCCGCATGCAGGTTTCTCAGGAGACAGGTAAGGTGGTCTGGTACTCCCATCTCTTTAAGAATTTGCCAGAGTTTGTTGTGATCCACACAATCAAAGGCTTTAGCGTAGTCAATGAAGCAGAAGTAGATGTTTTTCTGGAACTCTCTTGCTTTTTCCATGATCCAGCGAATGTTGGCAATCTGATCTCTAGTTCCTCTGCCTCTTCGAAACCCAGCTTGCACTTCTGGTAGTTCTCGGTTCACATACTGCTGAAGCCTAGCTTGTAGGATTTTGAGCATAACCTTGCTAGCATGTGAAATGAGCACAATTGTACTGTACTAAATTGCAGTGCGAAATACACATAACCGGCCACCACACGGCTGTGGTCCAGAAAAGAAAAGAGAGCGACTATGTGCTCTACGTTAAGGAAAGTTTGTAGTGTTCTGCTTTATAACTTCCTTCTTCTCGAGTTCCTCGTTATTGCCTTAAAAAGGTATGCGACTTATAACCGCCCAGAGTTCCCCATGTGGGGAGATGGGCGGTCATATAAATTAAATAAATAAATAAATAAATAAATAAATAAATAAATAAATAAATAACAGTAACAACTTTATTATGTGGTCAGAGACCTGTTAAAAATACAAAGGAGGCCAGATGCCATTTTTTTCAGCAAAGCGGGTATAAAAAAGCTTGTTAAAGCTATACAAAAATTATGGGATTAGATATGAAGCAATAAAACTAAACATATCTGAAAGCTGTAGGTAACCTAGGGAATAAACAACAATAAAATACAGTCATAACAGCACTACTGTACAGGACAGCAATAAAAGTTAAGAATGTAGGTACATCTAAAGCAAATTATCTGAGTCATCTGTTTATAAATCTGTATAACTGGGCTAAACGATTCAGTGACTGTTAAGGTTATGCTTAACGTGACATCTGCTAGTGCAAAAATTCAAGTCAATAAGCCTTCCAGGAAATTGGGTGAGAAAATGAGTACTGAATCTTAGTAACTTCTCATGGTAGAAAGTGCAGAAAATCCCACATATTTAAATGTCAGCAACTTCATTCCATTGGGCAAACGTGGCCACCTGCCATCCTTCTGAAAATCGGATGCCCTGATAAATTTGTGAACATCTTGCAGTTACTCCATGACGACATGATGGCAACAATCCTGAATAACAATGGCTCTCAAAGCGATCCATTTAAAGTGGAATCCGGCGTTAAACAGGGATGTTATTGCTCCAACCTTATTCGCTATCTTCATCGCTATGATTATGCACCTTGTTGAAGAGAAACTTCCTACTGGTGTAGAAATTATATATCGAACAGATGGAAAGCTTTTTAATCTTAGTAGGCTGAAAGCAAAAAATAAGGTAATTGCAACTTCTGTTATAGAACTTCAATATGCTGATGATAACGTAGTCTGTGCACACTCCGAGGAAGATCTTCAAACTATCCTAAACATCTTTGCAGAAGCATATGAAAAGCTCGGCCTCTCGATTAACATTAAAAAAAACCAAAGTGCTTTACCAGCAAGTTCGAACCAATCCCTCTGCAGTGCCATCAATCCAGCTTAAAGGTGTGTCACTAGAAAATGTCGATCACTTTTCTTATCTCGGCAGCCATCTATCTACAAAAGCCGACATCGACGCTGAAATTCAGCATTGCCTGAGCTCTGCGAGTGTAGCTTTCTCCCGAATGAAGCGTAGAGTGTTTGAGGATCGGGACATTCGCAGGGAGACCAAAATGCTTGTTTACAAAGCCATTGTACTACCAACCCTTCTGTACGCCTGTGAAACATGGACCCTCTACAAACGCCACCTCCAACTTCTTGAAAGATTCCATCAACGCTGCCTCCGAAAAATTCTGCAAATTACTTGGGAAGATAGGCGGACTAATGTTAGTGTATTAGAAGAAGTGAAAACCACCAGCATTGAAACAATGATCATCCAACATCAACTTCGCTGGACCGGTCATGTTGTTCGAATGCCTGACCATCGTCTTCCAAAGCAGCTACTTTACTCCCAACTTAAGAATGGAAAACGGAATATTGGTGGACAGCAAAAGAGATTCAAAGATACTCTCAAAGCTAATTTAAAAAAATGTAATATCAGCATTGAGAACTGGGAAGCCCTAACTCATGAGCGTTTCAATTGGAGGTCATCCTTTATTAATGGCGCTATGGACTTTGAAGAAGCACGAGTACAGGGCGAAAAGGAGAAAAGAGCTAAAAGGAAGGCACGTCAGGCAAACCCTCATCATGACCGTCTCCCACCCAGAAACCTATGCCCTCATTGTGGGAGGTTGTGCGGATCCAGAATTGGCCTTTATAGCCACTTACGGATCCACCGTTAAAATTTTACCTTTGGAAGACAATCTTACTCGGCTACGAGTGATCGCCAATGATGATGATACTGTATTGTGAAACAACCTGTTAATAAGGCAGAGGGAAGAGACCAGAGTTTGGTTCTAGTAAAGGCAAATCAAAATGTAGGAAAGGTTTTTAAATCAGATAATTAGTATAACATTTATTGACAATAATTGCTTTTGTGGGATATTTTTATTTTTATTTTGCCTTGTTACTAGAAATTATGTATTTATAACTACTCTAGTGTTCAAGGACAATGCTGTGGATATAATCTACCATATATCCACAGCATGTGGTTTGGTTGGCACTACAATAACATGGGTCCACAGTTGCCTGGCAAGTAACACTCAGAGAGCCAGTATTAATGGCTGAGCATTGAGTTGGAGAACAGTAGCCTGTGTGGTTCCACAGGGATCAGTCTTGGGGCTAGTATTTTTAAACATTGAGTGAGGAGATAGATGACAGTTCTACAGAATGTGATCAAGAACTATTTTCTATGGCCACAAAAACTAGGACCAGAAGTAATTGGTATAAGTTGCAGTTACCTAGATTTCATTCAAATGTAAGGGAAAAAATCCTGACAGAATGATGGAACAATCTACCTATGGAACTTTTGGGTTCTCTAGAGGTTTTTAAGAAAAGGGTGGACAGCCACCTCTTAAGGATAGTTTAATTGATTTCCTTCTACATTGCAAAGGATTATTGTGGTCCCTTCTAACTGCACAATTCTGTGATTCAATTTAATGATGATTGCTATTTTACTGATATTATTAATCCATTGGAATGGAAACAGGAAAAGGATAAGGCACTTTTTTCCCACTACATTTCATCATGGCTTTGTTTTATGGAGGTTGGCTCCTGGCAGGTTAAACAAGATGGAATGTGACCGTCAGCATGAAAAAGATTGCCTGCTCTACCCTAAGACACTGTATAGTTCCTCCTGGGGATGGTTAGCCCAGTAATATCCTCTTTTTAAGATCTCACCATCCTCTGGATTTTTTTTCTATTTATTATTATATTGTATTTTAAAATGTATTGGTTTTAATTTTAATATTATTATTGTAAACCGCCCAGAGTCTACTGCTGTAGAGATGGGCGGTGATAAATTTGAATAATAAATAAATAAATACAGTAATTTTCCTTGGAGGAATTTGCCTAGAACAAAGATCTCTGACATTTTGGGGGGACTTTGGGCACATTCTACTTTATTTAAAGATATACTAGGCATCAACATAAATTGGAATGGGTGGGACTGCAAATCACAACATTTTTGCAAAAAATCATGGACTTTCTTGTAACTAATACTGATATTTTCAAATTTATTTATTTAAACTAAATATGTAGTTTCAAAATATCAGTAAGTGGACAAGGAAAATTGCTGAAGTTATATAATTAATGCTCAATATAACATTGATAAAATATAAACTATTCCAAAGAAGGTACAATGAATTGTTTTTATGTTATGAAAAATAGGGATAAATCTTTGAGCTTAGTGCCAAAATCTCCACTATATTATTATTTATAAATACTAAAAAAGAAAAAGAAAGAAAAAAACTACTACTAACAACTACTAAAAATAGTAGTAGCTGACTTACCTCTTCATTGTGGTCCAACCGATTTACAGTATTTTTTAACATAAACTTTAGAAACCATACTCTAAATGTTTGTATTGGCCTTGCTGCATGATATATATGGAAGACATCCTTGCTTAAATTTAGTTAAACTTATTATGTATTATTATTATTATTATTATTATTATTATTATGTATAAGGGGGCGTGGTGGCTCAACAATGGGACAAGAAAAATAAGAGGGCCAAGATTCTCATTGCAAGATCAATACCAGATCTCTGTCAGGGTTCTAGTGAGAATCCTGCCATTTGTATTTGTATAATTAGAATGTGTTGTGTGGGGAGGGGGAAGACGTGCCAGGACCAGAGCTGTGTCTAACACTGTGGAATGCATCGTCAAGGTCATCCACCTGCAGGAGTCTGGAGGGGGTGAGTGCAGAGTGAGAATGTAATGGACATTGACATCATGAGCGTGAAGAAACTGGTGCGAAGGGGGAGAACTAAGTTTGAGAGCTTGGCGGGAAACCGTCATTCGGATCTTTGGAAGTGCTTTGATTTACATGTATCCTTAATAAAGCTTATTCTGCATTTCAATGAAGTGCATGGAGAAGTGTTTATTGGGACATTGCAGTCAGGGTCATTACAATCACAGACTAGCAGAGATTAAAGGTATTCCTACTGCAAAAGGAATGATTGAGAATCTGTGCACCCTATATTCAGAGGGTGATGACCAAAAGATTATTTCTCTGTTGAGAGAACTGATTGCATCTGATTTTGCAGATGGAGGAGATATTAATGAGCATTTATTAAAAATGCAGTCAATTTTTGAAAAATTGAACACAGTTCCAAACCTCATGAATGAAAGATTAAAAATGTCTCTCTTGCTAAGCACGCTACCAGATAAATTCTACCCTTTTGTAGCAACACAAAATCTACAAGGGATGAATCTATCTCAGTTGTTTGGTGCCATAAGGTCAGAGAATCGCAGACAGAATAATCTACATTTCAATAGAAAGCCTGCAAGAGACATGGGGAATCTGGCAGCAAGAGGCTGACGTGAGCAAAAACCATTGCCAGCTCATCAACAAGACAAAGGGTCCATTGTATGTCGTAAATGCAGCAAGCCAGGGCACGTAGCTAGATTCTGCAAAAGCAAAAACAGGAAAGATTTTTCAAAAGAGAAGTCTTCCAGAGGAAAAATAGCTCTGCACACAGTTTTCAGAGCAGAAACTGCTCTTGGCGCTGATACCAATGAGTCCACAGGGCGATGGATTCAGGTGCAAGCAAAGATTTGTGTGGAAATAAAGATGATTTTTCTGAACTAAGTGAAAGGCCAGAAGGCAATATAACTTTGGCAGATGGGAATTCTATTTCAATTGAAGGCAGAGGGAATATACCCTTGAGATGTTTTAATAAAGGTGGATATAAAGATCTTGTGGTGACAGATGCATATTATGTTCCACAATTAGCTGCAAACTTGCTAAGTGTACCAACATAGAACAGCAAAGGATTCAATGTGATATTTAAAACCAATGGTGTATGTGAAGTGACAAATGGAGGCGAGATTTATTTTACAGGTTTCCAGAAAGATGGCATCTACCAAGTGAACTGCAAACAATCACCACCAGATGTCAGCCTCGCCTGCCAGCAGCAGCAGCAAAGAGAGGACAACAGCGCCCCCACCTGGCACAGGAGCTTTGCACATCATGACTTTGATGCAATTTTTAGAATGAAGAATGAAGCTAAGCAATCGTGAAAGGTGCCAGTCAAAGTGTGTAGTGTGCGTCAAAGGCAAAGCAACAAGACCAGCCATACCCAAACAAAGGGAAAGGCGGGCAACTAAGTGTCCTGTTCCGACTAAGACTGACACGGAAGCGTTATTGAAACAACTTTATTTACAAGATACACAAGCCGCCCAGTTTACACAGACCTCTTCTTCTTCTACAGGCTGGATAGCAACGAGATTGGGCAATACTCCTGGCCAGGCAGGAAGGAGCCGAGAGGGGACGGGCCCTATAGCAGAGTCTGCAACCGGCGGCGAAACAGAGGTGACAGGCAAGGTGTCTGTGGGCGTGGAGTTGGCTGTGCTGGTGGTAGTCTGGGTAGACCGGGGCCTGACAAAGGCCACCCACTGGTGGCCGGTGTCTGCTGGTTTTGGAGTGGTAAGCAACGGAGAGTCGGTGGCTCGGGCAGTCAGGAGGGAAGCAGGCAAGGTGGTGGTGCTTACCCCAACGCTGGTTTCTTCCACAGGTAACAAGGATGGAGGCGCGGCAAGCGGACAAGGTTCGGGTCCAAGGCTTGGCACAGAAGCAAGGTAAGGCTTGGGTCCGAGGCTTGGCGCGGTGGCGGGGCAAGGCGTGGAATCCGGGTCAGGTGCGGTAACAAGGCTAGGCTCGTTCACGGGTTCCGGGACTGTGGTAAGGCAGGGCTCTAGAGTGAGGTTCAGGACGGCCGTGAGGCGAGGCTCGGTAGCAGGGTCCGGTGCGGAGTTTAGAGCCTTCAGCGCAGAACTGTTAGAGTGGTTAGAACGGTTGTCTCCGGCACCTGAGGTAAGTCACGCCGGCTTTTTATTCCGTTTTTCGCACCTTGGGAGAGCAGGGGCCAATCGGGCTTCACGTTGCTCAGCCCGCCTTTCTGCTCTCCTTTGGCGTGCGCTGATTGGCGGAGGCGTATTTCTTTCAGAGCCTCGGCCAATCAGCATTTCCGCGTCCCCAGTCAATTTCGTGCCGAGACTGCTGCCTCCTGTGATTGGCTCCTCTTCCAATTCGGAGTCCGGCATGTGGGCCAGGTAAGTGAACGAAACCTCACACTAAGCCACTTGAACTTATCCACACTGATTTGTGTGGACCTCTTCAAGCATCAGCTGGTGGAAATAAATACTGTATATTAGATGCTTTATAGATGATTTTTCCAGGTACTGTGTAACCTACCTGATGAAAGAGAAATCCCAGACAGCCGAAAGCGTATGTAGCCATGGTGACCAACAAATTCAACAGGACCCCTCAAGCCCTCCAGAGCAATCGAGGCGGTGAGTTCATTTCCAACACCATGCAAACATACCTAACACAGCTAGGCATAGAACACAGTTTAACCACTCCTTACACGCCAGAAAGTAATAGGGTGGCAGAGAGAAAGAACAGATCACTGATGGACATGGTAAGGTGTATGCTGTTAGAGGCAGATCTACCTGACAAATACTGGGCAGATGCTGTCATGACAGCTACATACTTACAAAATAGACTGCCAACCATAGCCAACAAGGTAACACCTTTTGAGCTATGGCATGATCGCAAACCAAGCATAAAACATATAAGAGTGTTTGGATCCAAGGCTTATGCCCACGTTCCAAAACAAAGGAGGTCCAAGCTAGATCCCAGAGCTGAACAAGGGGTCATGATTGGCTACGCTCCAGGAAGCAAGGGATACAGAATCCTGAACCCGAAAACAGGAAAAGTAAGCACATGCAGAGTGGTGTACTTCGATGAACGAGAGAAAGGCTACCATTGTCATGCCAATGATGACTGCGCAGAAACCAACAGCGGCAGTTACCAGCTTGAGATGCTTAGCCCAACATCCAAAGACACAACCACCACACCGACCCAGAGGGAGATAGAAGCCCAGGCAGAAACTACACCAGAGTCAGATGACAAGGCCGAGGATGCAGAAGGGGTTGAACCACCAAGTGCCACTCCTGAACCTGTTCCAAGATGCTCATCACGACCCAACAGAGGAGTTCCAGCCGAGAGACTCGCCTACCTCGCAAGGTCGTTGCTACCACAAGAACCTGCATCGTGGAACGAGGTGCTGCACATGCCAGCAGATGAAGCAAGTAAGTGGAAGAAAGCAGCACAGGAGGAGTTAGATGCTCTACACAAAAACAAAACATGGACTATAACAAAATTACCAAAAGGCAAGAAAGCCATAGGTTGTAAGTGGGTGTTCAAGGCAAAACAGGATGAAAATGGCAAAGTACAAAGGTACAAAGCCAGATTAGTAGCGAAAGGCTATTCACAGAAATATGGACAGGACTATGATGAATGTTTTGCACCTGTTGTGAAACACACCACAATTAGAATGCTCCTAAGCCTAGCAGCTTCTAGGAACATGGATGTAGAGCACCTGGATGTGAAAACTGCATTTTTGCATGGAGAAATAGAGGAGGAACTCTACATGACACAGCCTCCAGGCTTCACCAATCCCAATACCAAGCATCTTGTTTGCAAACTTCAGAAGGGGATTTATGGTCTGAAGCAGGCAGCCACAGCATGGAACAAGAAGTTAAACCAAATACTTCTTGATCAGGGTTTTGCTCAAGGAAAGGCTGACCCCTGTCTATACACAAGACACAGAAATGGCAGGGACGTGTACTTTCTTTGTTATGTGGATGATTTAATGATCTGCCATAATAACAAAGAGGATTTTGATGAAATTGTCTCCCAACTAAATAGAGAAGTAGAAGTGAAGCATCAGGGGAATGCCAGCTACTACTTAGGAATACAAATCGAGAAAGAAGAAGATGGGAGCTTTCTTCTAAGCCAAAAACAGAAGATTGTAGAACTGTTGGAGAGCCTAGGACTGCAAAATGCCAATCCTATGCCAACACCTATGGAAACAGGTTTCCACAAACAGCAAGAACCCAGCGATCTCTTGCCAGAGAACAATGACTATAGAAGTGCCATAGGTAAGCTGTTGTATCTGGCCACCACCACTAGGCCAGACATAGCAGCTGCAGTAGGCATTTTATGTAGAAACACCAGCGCACCCACACAGAGAGACTGGACTGGTGTCAAGCGGGTGGGAAGGTAACTCAAGGGAACCATACACCTGAAACTAAAGCTGCCAGCCACTGAGAATGCGAGACTAGTGGGATTCACAGATGCAGACTGGGCAGAAAACATTACTGACAGAAAATGCACCAGTGGGTATGGGGATGGAGCAGTAAGCTGGGGAAGTCATAAGCAAGGCACAGTTGCTGTCATCCACTGAGGCAGAATATGTGTCAGCTGCAGAAACATGCATTGAGGTTAAATGGCTCAAGCTACTGCTTGAAGACATGGAGATAGAGGAACCAACCCCTATCCAGATTTTTGAGGACAACCAAAGTTGCATTAGACTCTCACAATCAGAAAAGATTAGTGGGAGGACTAAGCACATTGATGTAAAGCATCATGCAGTAAGAGAACTGCAACACCAAGGGATAGTCAAACTGGACTATTGTCCCACCAGAAACATGACAGCGGACATCTTCACGAAGCCGTTGCCGAGAAGCAGCTACCAAGAACTGCAGGAGAAACTGAATCTTGTGTGGGACACTGGGACATGCTAAGTTGAAAAAGAAGGGGTGTTGGATTTAAACAGGTTTTTAGCTCAGCACGTCTCACACAAACATGAGGGAGGGGCTTCCATGTTAAGCCTAACTCTACTGCTTGTGTGGGAGGTGTCTGAATCAATTGACTTCCTGTTTCCTCTTTCCCCCCCCCCTCTCCTTGGACCTCCACAAGGGAGGAAGGTCTTTATCTTCTCTCTCCTCATGGCTCATACTTGCATCCAGCAGGGCCACATGTGTGGGTCTGGTCAGAAAAACTTGCTTGCACACATGGGACCGTTTCAACCATGAAACTGCTTGTAAGAAGATCTACAAATAAAATGTAAGCAATCTTTATTTTCCTTTTTACACTGACTAAATGTGTGAAGAGTCTTTATTTCTCTGAACCAAAAAGATAAGCCTCCTGTGCAAGTTGATTGCTGGATGCTTTCTACTCTGCTAAACTAAACAAAAATAAAAACGCTGCTTGGGTTTTCTGTTACTAACATTTCAGAACCGAACAAGTAGTAGATCAACAAATAGAATGGCACTGAAATATATGACTGTAAAGCCAGGCATTTTGAGAATAAAGTCTTAGGAATCAGGAATTTCTCCTGACATCCAGCTCTATTCTGAGTATTGTCCAGGTTTCTTAGCTTTCATTTCCAATTTAATAAAATGTCATTGCCATACCACAACCCACAGTACGATATACTGTACTGTATAATATACCAAACTGAATTTAATGGTGATAACTTAATATGCATCAAGGTGGGAAACTAGAGAAAATTGCATTTCAGACTTTGTGTGACCATTTTGATAATTAGTTGTACCATTTTTATTCTGCAGTGCTCTGGTGGTATACTTAGAGACTTCTTGATTTGTTGATTTTGTTGACATATTTTTGATGATACCTTAACTTCTTAATCCATTCCCTAAGAGAATCAAAAGCTTGAAACAGCAGTGCCCCAATTGTTACGGGAATAATGGCTATGACAAATTAGAGGAGTATGCATTTGGTTTGTGCCAAATTTGGGGAGAAACATTATCTCTCCAGCCACAGCCATAAAAAGTTGATGCAGTGCAATCCTGGCATTTGCAACAATGTATCTTGGGTTTTGTGACCCTAAATAGCCTTATTTAGCGCAAACCAGCTAAGCCCATAGGTGGAAGGTTGGGAGGATCTTAAATTTCCTCTTCCAGAAGCCATCTGGCTCTTCCTACTCTAACCCCACCTATCTTCCAGATGAGCATCCTGTCCTGATCCATGTAGATATGAAAGATAGGGCACTCAGAATTTGTCCTACGTTTCTGACATTTAAAAGGTCAAACAGTAAAACATGGGAAACAGTTTCAAAAATGTTTGAAAATGCTCTTGGCCATGTAACATAAAGATGTGTGATTTCAGCCCTTCCTCTCCTCCTTGGAAGACAGACCAATCTCATAAGAATTTTTTTTTAAGAAAAAAACATTTAAAAAGCCCCCCAAAATACAAAAGAAATTCAGTGTTTCAGGTATGCTGAAAAAATGGTGATGGTCTGCTTACAAATGAATCTCCTTGTTTGATGGGAGATGTTGCAGTTTAAAATTAAACTACCAGAAGTTAATGTATTAAAATTAGTATCTTTCTGCCCAGCCTGAAGGGTGGGATGCAAGGCTGAGGTTACATGCTCTGTTCCCTAATTCTGTAGAGAGAAATAAGAACATTAGGTTGACATAGCACAGAAAAATAAATTAATCCTAATACAGACTTCAGGCTAGACATTACATATTACTTCAGAACTAGAATTCCCTTAAAAGCAGATGTTCCCTTGCTTTGTCTCACTTTCCTGGACAATCCCAATTCCTGGCAAATCCAAACTTTACTTGGAGGCTATATAGATTAGCACTAATCCTGTGCTTTCCTTAATCCTGTGCTATCACCAAGCCTTGGTTCATCACTTGTTCCTCAGAGGTTTTCTGCCTTTGTTTTTCCAAAGGACTCACATTTTCTATCCCCAGAATAGAAGATGCTGCTGCAGTATTGTGAGAGACTGTGGGAAGCCTTAGCACATGAGGGTTGAAGGAGTTCAGTGGGTACAAGAAGAGACAACACAGCTAAGAAGTGGGAGCTATGGGAAGGAAATGTTTCAAATAGACTCTGCCTTAAGTGGCTTGCTCTACTCTGCCTTAACACTCTACTTTGTGTTAAGAGATGTGGTTATGCTTCTTGAAGTTGCCAATTATGTGGGGTTTAACCAGTATCTCTCTATGTAACAAAGAGCAACTCTTTCTTGTGGGTATATGTTGAATGGCTGAGCCTGTTTGGCAAGCGGCATATAGTATTATGAATGTCTAGCACAGGGCTTTCCAAAGTTTTCCTGCGGCGACACACCAACCGCCGTTGCTGTGTCGCCAGGGGAAAACCCGGAAGTGCCGCCGTTGTGGCAGCGCGCAAAAACCCGGAAGCGCTGCTGCCGCTTTCGGGGTTTTGCACACCGCCGTTGGTGTGTCGCCGCGGGAAAACCCGGAAGCGCTGATGATGATCAGCACTTCCGGGTTGTGTGGCGACACACCAGACTGTGTGTGGCGACACACTTTTGTGTCGCGACACACAGTTTGGAAAGCTCTGGTCTAGCATGAGGGATTGGCTTGAGGCCACTCTGTGTCTCCTAGGAGTACCTGTGGGATATATGTGAAGCTATGACACAACACATTATACATAGAACATGGTAACAGGATAACATATATGCAGTACATGTGAGGTACACCTTATTCCTCAATTACCGATTCCACATCCCCCACACTTCCCTATGGTCCATTGTCTTCCTCAATGAGACTTTTGGACAATGTATCCATCACTGTTCATCTTCCCTTCAGAGTATTTGATCTTTAAGTAATACTTCGCAGGGCTAGACTCCAGTGCCGAAATTTACTCCTGTGTTCAACTTCCTGAAGTCACTTCAGTGCTGCATAGTCAGTTCTGAGTTCAAATTAATTGCCCTCACAGATAATGATTCCTCAGTCCTGCTTTTTGAGGCATCAGTAGTTAATGTGAATGATTTGTCAAAATCTGAAGCTCGTAAACAAGACAATTACTGTGGGTTCCTTTCAATTGCTCAAACTCAGCCTGACACTCCTCAGACCACATTGCAGGAATTCTGGGATGCAAATACCAGAACTCCACGCAGCTTCTAATTGGTTTTTGTTTAGCAGAGCAGAAGCTTTCCCATAAACTTGCACAAGGCTTAATCAGTTCAAAAAACACAAACACACTTCACACGTTAATGTAAAGTAACATAAAAAGAGCTTACAGTTTTATTGTAACTCAGTTTCTTAGTAGAAACGGTCCATGCGTGCGAGCAATAGGTTCTGACGAGACCCACGTGCTTCTAAATGTGGCCCACCTGAATGGAAGTGTGAGCAATGTGGAGAGCCATAGCTGACCATCCTTCTTGGTGCAGATTCGAGCAGAAAAGAGAGGAAGAGAAGGGAACAGGAACAGGAAATTAGGATTCAGCCCCTCCCACACAAAGCAAGTAAGATTAGGTTACAGCAGAGGCTGCCTCCTCCTTCAAGCTTGTGTGAGATGTGCTTGGTTGAAACCCGATATCTCTAACATCCCCTTCTTTTCAACCTATGCATGTCTCAATGTCCCACAAGATTTAATTTCCCTCTCAGTTCTTGGTAACTGATTCTAGATAACGGCTTCATGAAGATGTCTGCTATCATGTTCCCTGTGGGACAGTAGTCTAGTTTGACTAACCCTTGGTGTTGCAGCTCCCTCACCACATGATGCTTTACATCAATGTGCTTTGTCCTCCCACCAGTGAGAGTCTAATGCAACTCTGATTATCCTCAAAGATCTGGATAGGGACTGGTTCCTCTATCCCATAGCTTTCCAAACTCTGTGTTGCGACACTTTAGTGTGTCGCGACAAAACCCGGAAGTGGTGATGGTGCGTTGCTGCCGCACGTGCGGCAGCATGTGTGGCGGCTATGGTGGTGGGTGTGGCAGCGGCGAGCCATCAGCACTTCCGGGCTTTAGTGGAAAACACGAGGCCACAGCTGCTGCCATGCACACCCCCGCGCCGCCGTGCACGCCGCCGTGCACACCCCCACGCCGCCGCACATGCCCCCGCGCCACCGCCACGCATGCCACCGCACTTCCGCCGTGTACGCCACCACCGTGCATGCCGCCCCGCCACCGCCGGCGTTGGTGTGTCGCCAACGGCGGGAGTTTGGAAAGCACTGCTCTATCCCCATGTCTGCAAGCAGTATCTTGAGCCATTTTACCTCGTTGCATGTTTCAGTGGCTGCAACGTATTCTACCACAGTGGATGACTGAGCAACTGTGCCTTGCTTGTGGCTACCCCAGCTTACTGCACCACCCCCATAGAAAAACACATATCCACTGGTTGACTTGCGATCAACAATGTCTTCTGCCCAGTCCGCATCTGTGAATCCCACTAGTCTAGGATTCTCAGTGGCTGGCAAGGCTGCCTTTCAGGAGCCTTCCCACCCGCTTGATACCAGTCCAGTCTCTTTGTGTGGGTGTGCTGGATTTCCTACACAGAATGCCCACTGCAGCAGCTATGTCCGGCCTAGTGTTGATGGCTAAATACAGCAGCTTCCCTATGGCACTTCTATAGTCATTGTTCTCTGGTAAGAGATTGCTGGGTTCATGTTGTTTGTGGAAAGCTGTTTCCATCGGTGTAGGCATAGGATTAGCATTTTGCAGTCCTAGGCTTTCCAACCAGATCTTTTGCTTCTGACTTAGAAGAAAGCTCCCATCTTCTTCTCTCTCAATCTGTATCCCTAAGTAGTAGCTGGCATTGCCCAGATGCTTCACTTCTACTTCTTTGTTTGGTTGGGAAACATCATCATCAAAGTCCCTTTTGTTACTGTGGCAGATCATTAAATCATCCACATAACACAGTATGTACACATCCCTGCCATTTCTGTGTCTTGTGTACAGACAGGGGTCAGCCTTTCCTTGAGCAAAACCCTGGTCAAGAAGTATTTGGTTTAACTTCTTGTTCCATGCTCTGGCTGCTTGCTTCTGTAGTTTGCAAACAAGATGTTTGGTATTGGGATTAGTGAAACCTAGTGGCTGTGTCATATATAACTCTTCCTGTATCTCCCCATGTAAAAATGCAGTCTTAACATCTAAATCAGAGCTTTCCAAACTTTTCATATTGGTGACACACTTTTTAGACATACATCATTTCGCGACACACTCTTACAGCAGGGCACAAGGCAGGCTCTAGGACCTGCACGGAATCCTGAAAGGGCTCGGAGGCATCAGCAGCCGCAACACACCCAGACACTGCAGCCGACACACTAACGTGTTGCGACACACAGTTTGGAAAGCTCTGCTCTGCTAGAACAGGGCTTTCCAAAGTGCCGCCACTGGCGACACACCAGCGGCGGCAGCACGGGGGAGCGTGCGGCGGCGCGGGGGAGCGCACATGCACAGCGGCAGCGTGGGGGGGCGTGTGGCGGCACGTGCGTGCATGGTGGCGGCGCGGGGGGGTGCGGCGGCGTGCACGGCGGTGGCGGCAGCGGTGGCAGCCTCAGCTAAAATGCGGAAGCTGCGCCGCTGCCGCGGCCGCCGTGCACACGCACGCCACCGCTTCTGGGTGGTGTGGCGACACACCACGCTGTGTGTGGCGACACACTTTTGTGTCGCGACACACAATTTGGAAAGCTCTGATCTAAATGTTCAACATCCATATTTCTGGATGCTGCTAGGCTTAGAAGCATTCTAATTGTGGTGTGTTTCACAACGGGAGCAAAACATTAATCATAGTTGTCTCCATATTTCTGTGAGTAGCCTTTTGCTACCAATCTGGCCTTGTACCTTTGTACTTGTAAGCTTGTGTGAGATGTGCTTGGTTGAAACCTGATATCTCTAACACACATTACCACTTTGGGTTTGTTCTTCAGGGTTAACTCTAACAGAGGTGCTGAAATTTGGCTGTATTTGGGCACAAACCTTTGACAGTAATCAGCTAGCCCCAAGAATGACTGCTCATGTTTGTAGGGACAGGACAATTCCTGGACAGCCTGTACCTTGCTCTCCAACGTTGAAAAGCCCTATAGCCTTCCCTCTGTCCCAAATGTACCACCTGGTTTAGGTCAATTTTTCTATCCCCAAAATAGAGAGTTGGGATATCTCTCTGCATGAATGTTGCAAACAGCATCTCTTTCTCATGGATATATATTGAGCATCTGAGTCCATCTGACAAGCGACCTGGAGTATCATGAATGTCTGGCATAATGTTTTACATCCACAATAACTTATTTATCCAGATTGCCTCAGTTTTAATTCATTTACTGAAAACTAAGTTAATGTTCCAATGGAATAAGCAGGCCCAACATCTCTTTGAATGACACAAGTATCTATTTATGACTTGCCCAATATTTGAACATCCAGAACCTTTTACCTCCTTTATGGAAATGGATGCCTCTGATGTAGCCATAGGAGTGATTTTTTACAACCCTTACATCCCTGTGCATATAATTCCAGAAGTTGAATTCAGCTGAACATAACTATAGGCTAAGAAACTAATAGCTATAAAAGATCCATTCAAATTCTGGACACATTTAGAGGGCGATAGATAATCCTGTATGTGTACCTACTTATAAACAGAAATTAAAATATTGAAATACAGTGGGTAAACATCCCAATGCATTCTTGGGCTGTGGTAATAGAGCATTTCCCAAGGGATAATAATCCCATTGTCCTCCCCACTGGTTAATTGATAACTAGACACTTGCAGTACTGTGTATAGTTTAGGTACTTCACTGTAAAAGGGATTTGAAGAAGCAGGAGCAGGTTCAGAAGAACTACCAGGATTATAAAGGATAAGGCAACCAAGCACATATAAAGCACATATTTTGAATCATTTAGACAGCCATGTCTTTTTCCAGGCTTGACTACAGTATGGAAATGCTTTGGAAGCTGCCCTGGCTGCCTCCTCATGCAAATGCATGCATACATACTTTGCAAAGCAAAGCATGAACAGACACTTTGTGAAAAATTAGCATGGGCCATGTTGGAATCCATAAACAGAAACAGAATTATCAGTTGACATAGAAAATGAATACCTGTACGTTTGTCGCAATGTAATGCCAGATTAAAGATTAAAGTAAGTGGAGAAACAAAGCAATATTGTTGTTGCTTTCTACTATTTCCCTGTTAGCCAAGAAGATCTGGATAATGCCTTCCAAAAACCAACAATGTATTTTTCCAAGAGTCATGAATTTGGAGTAATGGAAGATTTTAATTACCCTGACATTTGTTGGGAGGTAAATGCTGATGTTTTTTATTTTAAAGGAAACAAAAACTGAACTTAGTTAACCACCTATCTGGGACTTCAAAAAAGTTAATTTTAATAAACTCTGAGGAAATAAGTAGGATTCCATGACTAATGAGAAAAGAAGCTGAAAACAGGGGGGGGGGAATGATTTAAAGGAGAAATGAAAGTTTGGAATTGAATAGCTCGTGTCAGAAATGTAAAATTTTAAAATAAAAAATAAACCAAAGTTAGCAAAGGCTGAGAAAAGCCTTCTTCAGATTTGTTCAAACTAAAAGAGAAAAACAACAGCAATCAGTATACCAGCTGCTCAGTGAAGAAGGCAAATTGCTAACAGGGAACAAAGAAAAGGCAGAGCCATAAAAAGCCTACTTTAGGTCAGTTTTCTCCCACAAAAAACTATTTCCTCCACCAGGAAAGGGTGAAGGGCAGGTTGAAGAAACAGAATTCCAGCCTGAGAAAACATGACCAGAGAATACAAGCACCAAGTCAATTGTATCTTAGGGTTCTAAAGGAACTAGCTAATGGTGTGGCCAAAACCTTGTTGTATTCTCTTTGAGAAATCCTGGACAACTGCTGAAGTGCAGATTACTAGAGGAGGGCAAATGTCCCTAACTTCAAAAACCAACATGGATTTGCGAGAGTAATTTTATCTAATGTTCTGATTGGGTAACATCCAAAATAACCCATGGGAACTATTGTACTGTAGACAAAATGTAGATTGCTGTAGTATGGGATTTCTGCACTAGGCAGGAGGCTGGACTAGATGATCCCCAAGTTTCCTTCCAATCCTTGTTGTTGTTGTTGTTCAGTCGTTTAGTCGTGTCCGACTCTTCATGACCTCATGGACCATAGCACGCCAGGCCTTCCTGTCCTCCACTGTCTCCCGGAGTTTACTCAAATTCATGTTCATTACATCGGTGATGCTATCTAACCATCTCATCCTCTGCCGTCCCCTTCTCCTTTTGCCTTCAGTCTTTCCCAGCATCAGGGTCTTTTCCAATGAGTCCTCTCTTCGCATTAGGTGGCCAAAGTATTTGAGCTTCAGCTTCAGCATCTGTCCTTCCAATGAGCAGTCAGGGTTGATTTCCTTTAGGATTGACTGATTTGACCTCCTTGCAGTCCAAGGGACTCTCAAGAGTCTTCTCCAGCACCACAGTTCGAAAGCATCAATTCTTCGGCGCTCAGCCTTCCTTATGGTCCAACTCTCACAGCCATACATTACTACTGGGAAAACCACAGCTTTAACTATACGGACCTTTGTCGGCAAGGTGATGTCTCTGCTTTTTAATATGCTGTCTAGGTTTGCCATAGCTTTCCTCCCAAGGAGCAAGCGTCTTTTAATTTCATGGCTGCAGTCACCGTCTGCAGTGATCTTGGAGCCCAAGAAAATAAAATCTGTCACTGCTTCCATTTCTTCCCCTTCTATTTGCCAGGAAGTGATGGGACCAGATGCCATGATCTGAGTTTTTTTAATGTTGAGTTTCAAGCCAGCTTTTGCACTCTCCTCTTTCACCCTCATCAAGAGGCTCTTTAGTTCCTCTTCACTTTCTGCCATTAGGGTGGTATCGTCTGCATATCTGAGGTTGTTGATATTTCTCCCGGCAATCTTAACTCCGGCTTGTGATTCATCCAGCCCGGCATTTCTCATGATGTATTCTGCATATAAGTTAAATAAGCACGGTGATAATATACAGCCTTGTCGTACTCCTTTCCCAATTTTGAACCAGTCTGTTGTTCCATGTCCGGTTCTAACTGTTGCTTCTTGACCCACATACAGGTTTCTCAGGAGACAGGTAAGGTGGTCTGGTACTCCCATCTCTTTAAGACTTTGCCACAGTTTGTTGTGATCCACACAGTCAAAGGCTTTAGCGTAGTCAATGAAGCAGAAGTAGATGTTTTTCTGGAACTCTCTTGCTTTTTCCATGATCCAGCGAATGTTGGCAATCTGATCTCTAGTTCCTCTGCCTCTTCGAAACCCAGCTTGCACTTCTGGTAGTTCTCGGTTCACATACTGCTGAAGCCTAGCTTGTAGGATTTTGAGCATAACCTTGCTAGCATGTGAAATGAGCGCAATTGTACGGTAGTTTGAACATTCTTTGGCATTGCCTTTCTTTGGAATTGGAACGTAAACTGACCTTTTCCAATCCTGTGGCCACTGTTGAGTTTTCCAAATTTGTTGGCATATTGAGTGCAGCACTTTAACAGCATCATCTTTTAGGATTTTAAATAGCTCAGCTGGGATACTGTCTTCTCCGCTAGCTTTGTTGTTAGTAATGCTTCCTAAGGCCCACTTGACTTCACTCTCTAGGATGTCCGGCTCAAGGTCAGTGACCACACCATCGTATTTATCAGGGATATTAAGATCTTTCTTGTATAGTTCTTCTGTGTATTCTTGCCACCTCTTCTTAATCTCTTCTGCTTCTGTTAGGTCCCTGCCTTTTTTGTCCTTTATCATGCCCATCTTTGCACAAAACGTTCCCTTGATATCTCCGATTTTCTTGAAGAGATCTCTAGTGTTCCCCATTCTATTGTTTTCCTCGATTTCTTTGCACTGTTCATTTAAGAAGGCCGCCTTATCTCTCCTTGCTGTTCTCTGGAAATCTGCATTCAGTTGGTTATATCTTTCCCTTTCTCCCTTCCTTTTGCTTCCCTTCTTTCCTCAGCTATTTGTAAAGCCTCATCAGTCAGCCACTTTGCTTTCTTGCATTTCTTTTTCTTTGGGATGGTTTTAGTTGCTGCCTCCTGTACAATGTTACGAACCTCCATCCACAGTTCTTCAGGCACTCTGTCTACCAGATCTAATCCTTTAAATCTATTCCTCAGTTCCACTGTATATTCATAAGGGATATGATTTAGGTCATACCTGAGTGGTCTAGTGGTTTTCCCTACGTTCTTCAATTTAAGCCTAAATTTTGCGATAAGAAGCTCATGATCTGAGCCACAGTCAGCTCCAGGTCTTGTTTTTGCTGTTTTCCAATCCTTACATGCTCTGATTCTATGAAATCTTTCCCCCCCAAACTTCATTCTTTAGTATAGAAGATTACAAAATATAAACACAACACAGCAAAATTAAATAATCCAAGAAATTTTTTAAAAGCAAAAGCAAAAGAAAAGAAAAGGAGAAAAGAAGGAAGGAAAAAAGACCCCCCCTCCTTAAAGACCCTAACAAATTGCAATACCAAAGGGTTAGGGTTAGGGTAGAAACTAAAGATCCAACATATATGTTAAACCTATAGTCACTGGTTTACAAAAAAATCATATAATATTATATTCTGTAATATAAAAACAATAAAGGTGGGATAAAAATTAAATAAATAAAATAAATAATATGTCTTGACTTCAGCAGTGCATTTGACAAAGTACTGCATAACTTGCTGATTAGGAAACTAGTGAAGTGTGGGCTGGATGGCATGTCAATTAAATAGATACACAGTTGGCCTGAAAATTGTTCTCACTAATGATTGCCCATCAGACTGGAGAGAAGTATCAAATTAGGTGCCACAAGGATCAGTCCTGGGCCTTCTGCTCTTTAACATTTCATTAATTGTTTGAATAAAGAGATGGATAAGATGGTCTTATCAAATTTGCACATGATATAAAATTCCATGGGATAGCTAAAACCAAATGATAGAAATTAAAAATGTTTTGTTGATTTGGAGAAATGGGGTGAAAGTACTAGAATTAAATTTAGTAAATCTACAGAAAGAAATGCTAAGTTGTTTACTTTAAGAAGTAAAAATGAAATTATATAGGGCAATGGTAGGCTCCCTCTTCAATGGATGTGTCAGAGGCCAGGCATTTTTCTGGGGTGCTTTAGACTGCTGCACTAATCAGGGTGTTGAACTCCATCGCTTAAATGGCCTCTACCAACCGTGAGTCAAATGTCAAAATGTGTATGCTGCGTAGTATTAACGGCTCTCTCAAATCCTTTTAATTTTTCTAATTAATTTTAATTTTTCTGGAACCATGATTTATCTGTCTCTAATCTGGGTCACTCCTTTACTTCATACACTCCTTTACTTTTCTTCAGCTATCTAATTATTTGGGAGAATTATACAGATAGAAGTTATTATTATTATTATTATTATTATTATTATTATTATTATTATTTCTAACTTATATCACCGCCCATCTCCCCCCACAAGGGGACTCTGGGCGGTTATATTTTCTTTTCAGGGACAAACAGACTGCCAAGAATTTATATTCTACTAGATCAATTAATTAAACTCTTTGGTATGAAAAAATAGTCGGAAAAGGGAGCCTGCCGACATCCCACCGCTAAGAATTTCGCGAGACTGTACAGATAGTTCTTTTGCCGGATTCTCAAACTGTCCCTCCCTCATAGACTTCCATCTATCCTCCCTCAGACTGAACAATTGGGTGGGTCTGGAGGGGTCTGTTAGCCAATGGAAAGGCGCCGGAGTGGCTGGCGGATGAGGCGGGCGGCAGCGAACGCGCTATGGCGACTCGAGGTGCTCGTCCGCAGCGAGAGAATGGGCGAAGTCAGGTAGCCTTGTTAATCATCCCCACGTTACTCTTATTCCTCCCAGGCATGACGGGTGAGTAATCGCTCCGGGAATGCAAGAATTAAATGCTAGGCTGGGCAACTATGCGTTCAGAACCACCTCAGCCAACCCACTAATTAACCGGGTTGGGGGGGTCGGTCGGCTGAAGTTCGAAGGAATTTGCTGATACTACCTTTTAAATATGCTTTAAAAACAGTAATTTTAATTTTGTGTTTGAAGAAAACAAATCAAGGATGTGCGTCAAATTACTTTCGTTATCTCAGAGATTCATTAAAACGGAGTTTGGCATACAATTACTAGGAATTTGAACATTGTCACTTTGATTTTTCCCCTTAAAGTGCTCTGTTTACGGAGGAATTTACGGAGTATATCCTCGGTGAAACTAGGATTCTATTAAAATAAAAGACAAGGATTGAAGGTATCCGAAGGCCTAAGGCAAGGAACGGGAAATCAGAAGTCCTATTAACATAACTGTACTGCTGTGAAATCAAAACAAGCTGCAAATAGACAAAAAATAAACCAAGGAGTGGATCCTTAGCAGGAATGGAATGGAATAGAAATGGTTTACGATGCTTTCTCTTACTATTTTAAAACTTAATTTTGATGTAAGATTTACATATGGATAATAGTATACAAATACTTTAAGTTTCTTGTTCGCTCTTAATAATTAAAATATAATTGTTTTTAATATGATTAGAATGTATTCTGTTTACTCTTCTTGGAGTAAAAAAAAAAAAGGCCTTAGACCAGCCTTTCTCAACCTTTTGACCCTGGAGGAACCCTAGAAATATTTTTCAGGCCCTGGGGAACCCCTGCACATTCAGGCTCAAATGTAGGCCAGAAGTTACAAAATTATTATATTCGTTTCACGTGTAGGCTTGTATATATGCATTAACAGTGTTCTTAAACTAAAAATAAAGAATGAAATTTACCTCTTTAATGTGAGGTTGCCTGAATTTGAAATAATTTTTTAAATACATCGTGATCTCCCAGGGAACCCCTGGTGACCTCTCACGGAATCCTGGATGAGAAACCCTGCCTTAGACTATAAAAGTGGAGTTAACAGTAGAACTCTGTTAACTCTACACTTCTGGATTTCTACTGATGATGGACACTAAATAGAATAATGACCACTGGACAGATTAGAATCAAGGGACAGCTCCAGGGAGTAGAATTACTGTTCCTGGGAATAGGATGGCAGCTCTGGAATTGTAAGAGGTCCAATAGGAGACTTGCATTTTAGAATTTATTTATTTATTTATTTGTCGTATTTCTTTACCGCCCATCTCGTATATAACGACTCTGGTATATCACTGTTGCTTAGGGGAATTCTAAACACTGTTTTCATCCTTTGATGGACAAAATTGAATCTGGTATTGTGATAATGTTATAATTATCTACACTTCTGGATTTCTACCTTTTAAAATTTCTGCTCCAATTTCTTTTGAAAAATTAGGACAGGGAATTATGTTGTCTACATTCTGTACTTACGTTATTCAAAACCATAATATGATGGCAGCAACCAGTATGGACATAGGATAATGTCAGTGGATTATAATTTACAGTTTACGTTTTCTGGCCCTGAATAAGAAAGCTGACAGACTGGGGAAACTTACAAACTGCACATAATTCAGTGAGAAATTTAAACCATTAAA
Source organism: Charina bottae (assembly GCA_023362775.1). Lineage (NCBI taxonomy): Eukaryota > Metazoa > Chordata > Lepidosauria > Squamata > Charinaidae > Charina > Charina bottae. The sequence continues at coordinate 1,217,151 of JALMGJ010000028.1, read as the reverse complement.
TCCAACCTCTTGGAGCCTCCCACTCCTCTAATTGGCTAATTGGTTCCTCTGTAAAACTGCTCTTGCTGTTAGGAATTAAAAAAAAAACATTCAATCAGAATCTGATTTTCTATAATTTAAATCCAATATTTTATGTTCTGCAAAGACTTTTTGTGTGATGCTCTTTCAAATATTTGAAAAGTGTTACTATATACAGTGGGGCAAAAAAGTATTTAGTCAGCCACCAATTGTGCAAGTTCTCCCACTTAAAAAGATGAGAGAGGCCTGTAATTGACATCATAGGTAGACCTCAACTATGAGAGACAAAATGAGAAAACAAATCCAGACAATCACATTGTCTGATTCGGAAAGAATTTATTTGCAAAGTATGGTGGAAAATAAGTATTTGGTCACCTACAAACAAGCAAGATTTCTGGCTCTCACAGACCTGTAACTTTTTCTTTAAGAGGCTCCTCTGTCCTCCACTCATTACCTGTAGTAATGGCACCTGTTTGAACTTGTTATCAGTATAAAAGACACCTGTCCACAACCTCAAACAGTCACACTCCAAACTCCACTATGGTGAAGACCAAAGAGCTGTCGAAGGACACCAGAAACAAAATTGTAGACCTGCACCAGGCTGGGAAGACTGAATCTGCAATAGGCAAGCAGCTTGGTGTGAAGAATTCAACTGTGGGAGCAATAATTAGAAAATGGAAGACATACAAGACCACTGATAATCTCCCTCGATCTGGGGCTCCACGCAAGATCTCACCCCGTGGGGTCAAAATGATCACAAGAACGGTGAGCAAAAATCCCAGAACCACATGGGGGGACCTAGTGAATGACCTGCAGAGAGCTGGGACCAACGTAACAAAGGCTACCATCAGTAACACACTACGCCGCCAGGGACTCAGATCCTGCAGTGCCAGACGTGTCCCCCTGCTTAAGCCAGTACATGTCCGGGCCTGTCTGAAGTTTGCTAGAGAGCATTTGGATGATCCAGAAGAGGATTGGGAGAATGTCATATGGTCAGATGAAACCAAAGTAGAACTGTTTGGTAGAAACACAACTCGTGTTTGGAGGAGAGAGAATGCTGAGTTGCATCCAAAGAACACCATGCCTACTGTGAAGCATGGGGGTGGCAACATCATGATTTGGGGCTGTTTCTCTGCAAAGGGACCAGGACGACTGTTCCGTGTACAGGAAAGAATGAATGGTGCCATGTATCGTGAGATTTTGAGTGCAAACCTCCTTCCATCAGCAAGGGCATTGAAGATGAAACGTGGCTGGGTCTTTCAGCATGACAATGATCCCAAACACACCGCCCGGGCAACGAAGGAGTGGCTTCATAAGAAGCATTTCAAGGTCCTGGAGTGGCCTAGCCAGTCTCCAGATCTGAACCCCATAGAAAACCTTTGGAGGGAGTTGAAAGTCCGTGTTGCCCAGTGACAGCCCCAAAACATCACTGCTCTAGAGGAGATCTGCATGGAAGAATGGGCCAACATACCAGCAACAGTGCCAACCTTGTGAAGACTTACAGAAAACGTTTGACCTCTGTCATTGCCAACAAAGGATATATAACAAAGTATTGAGATGAACTTTTGATATTGACCAAATACTTATTTTCCACCATAATTTGCAAATAAATTCTTTCCGAATCAGACAATGTGATTGTCTGGATTTGTTTTCTCATTTTGTCTCTCATAGTTGAGGTCTACCTATGATGTCAATCACAGGCCTCTCTCATCTTTTTAAGTGGGAGAACTTGCACAATTGGTGGCTGACTAAATACTTTTTTGCCCCACTGTACTCCCTCAGTCTTTTCTTTTCAGAGCTATATATTCCTAGACACATCAATATCTCTTCCTAGGACATAGGAAGAGATTCAAAAAGATTCAGAGAAGGGGAGAGGATGAGCATGGTACTAGAAACTAGTACCATGCTCATCCTCTGCCCTTCTCTGAATCTTTTTGAATTTCTCTGAATCTCTTGGTGGACAGTCATAATCCCACTTAACTGGAATGGCCCATTTATAACACAGGAGGTCTGGAGCAGAAAAGGTAGAAATCAGCTGGCTTTTTTACTTTCATGTGACAGTGGAGCCCTGAAAAGCCAATCAACTGGATTTTTAGACTGCAAGTTTTGGCAACTTTGGGCTGAATGGGCCAGAGGAACAAAACTCCACAGATGACTACATTTCCTGATAAAACTAATTTAAATAAACAAACTTTTACAGGGATCTTGCCTGTCAATGTTGAAAGTTTAGCTAACTGTCCTTGATATACTTACCTTATTTCACATAGTAGACCTTAGTTTACAAGTCAGTTTTGAGTGCATTATGACTTAATGTGAATCTCTAGACCAGGTTGGCACAACTGTGGAGGGGAAAGGGCAACATTGATACATTAAGAATAATTGTGGGCCACAAAGGGATAGCTGATGCACCAATTAGCTATTCAATGGCTAGCAGACATAATTTAGTTACATTTAAACCCTCTCCTTACACTCTCTTGTCTGTGGAAGAACCACAAGCCCTGTAGCACTCCCTTTAACCACTACTGCTGAAAATTGGTGGCATGTATTTTTACCATTTTGAGGCAGATGTTACATAAAAACGATAGAGTCGCTGGGAGTTGGGCAGCATATAAATTTAAAATAATAATAATAATAATAATAATAATAATAATAATAATAAAATAGGCTTACTATTAAAAAAAATCAAAACCACCAGGGCAATTTGCATCATGATTCTACCCATGGGGGGATTATGCCTTTGAGTCAGTCTTGACTCCTGGAGACTGCCTACAGCCTCTGTTAGCCTTCTGATGTTACTTACTCCTGTCATTATCCATGGTGTTTCCTTAGCCTTTTGCTGATACTGCCTTCATTTTCATTTTGTTCTAACCTCCATGTACGATTTCTTATCTTAATTGTGTGACTATTGTGAGAGATTGTAGGGAGGCTGGAAAAATACTGGAATGCTAAATAGAAGAGTTCATTAGTAGTTTACCTCATAAAAGGCAACTCAGTCCTGGCTGCAAAAAGCTTGGGAAGAAAACATTCAAAATGTTCAAAGGAACTCTACCTGAATGAATTCAATAATAAGTGAAGGCTGGAGGTCTATTGCAGTGTCCAATATTTTGTATTTTACCCCTAATTCTTGCATTAAAACATCTTATTGAAGTCTGTATAATTTTCACTGCTTTGATTGTGCCCTGCTGTAAGAGGCTTGACAATGACTGTCATTTCAGTGTCCAGCTTTAAAGCAGAACTTCAGAAAATCAATAAGCGGTATAAACAGAAAAAAATGTTCCATTAAACATTGCAAAATGTAAATATTTTACTGAAGTTGAAAAGTATGTTTTCCTACAGGTGCATCATGCTGTTACCTTGCGAAGAATAACTTAATGTGTCATGATGTTTGTGAACTGGTAAGTTGGTTCTGAATTTATACCATGCTTTACATTTGAACTGGCATTCTAATGTTATATGTTGCCATGTGTTTATGACCTTGAATTTAATGGTGAAATTTTAAGCCTGAGTCCTTTAGCATCACCCAAATATTTTCATGAACGTATTTTTATTATGAGGGTATTTTAAGTTTAATATGTACGAGGAATCTAGTTACAGTTCTTTCATTCTGTGAGAGGGGCATGATTTTGCTTGTTCCCAGAATGCCATCCATTTCTCATTTTTACCAGATTTTTGGTATGTTGAGCCGCATCTGAAGATTTTAAGCAGATAAAAATTTAAGTCTATTACTTGTTGTAAGATGTAAAAATCTTCAGAAACATATTGCTAGTAAGAAGCTGGAAATTGGTAATGTTGGCAGTTAGACCAATAAGTGACAATGGAATTAAATTAATACAAACAACGGATAAAACAGTTGTAGAAAATTTAAATGAATTCATTGTGTTTGTCTTCATGGCTGAATGTTGGGGAAATATCAGTACCTGGGCTGATTCTCCAGGAAACAGGTGTATTAGGGATGCACAAAACATCCCTTAAAAGTTCCAAGCTCAAAAGTTCCAAGCTTAAAAGTTCCAAGCTCAGAACCACTCTTTAAACTTAGAACAAAGCATACTATGTTTCTAAGCTGGAAGAAAACACATCATGTTTTAGTTGCAAGCTCTGGCATTTCAAATCATGTGGTTTTGAGTGTTCCAATGCCTTCTGATTGGTTAAAGTAAATAAACAACAAAAATGGTTTTTGCTCTGCTTCTCTTCCCACAGGCTTGAGCTTCTTTCCAAGATTTTCAAAGCTTTTATCATTTGTCTGTAAATGTATCAGTAGCAAATGATACTTGTCTTTAGATCTGATAAATATTGGAAATTGTTCTGTCTTGTTTGTTGGTTCCATTATACCTACCTCTTGCACCAGATCACTGTCACCATTTAGGATTAAATCAAGGGTTGCTTAGTTCCTCTGTTCCAACTGTCTATGAAGGTTCTCAGTCATCCAGGTGGAATTGTCTGTAGCTTGAATCATGTCAACTGGATTTCTATTTTCTCAGTGGAAACGTTTCGCTCCTTATCCAAGGAGCTTCTTCAGTCTGAGCAAAGTTAGTAAGGGAAATTTCCCTTGACTATGACTGTTTTAGCCACAGTCATATAGATACTGTATTTACACCTTTGATTTTTTTGTGTTTATGTGGTCTGAGCATTAATAAACAGAAGCTATGTGAGGGTTACTGTAGTCCCCCATCACTATTACAGTAAGCTCTCCTTTGCATGCCTCCCCAATTTCAGAATCTCAGGATCACATTCAATATTTGATCAGATGATCAATACCTTTTCCCTAGAATGAATGCACATTTGTGGCTAGATATTGCCACCCATAGCGTTTCTGATAAAGAATCTAGCTTTCCAGTGTTTTCTAGTATGTTAGATTTTATACCCTTCTTGATATAAAAAACAAGATGTATCCCAGTGCATTCTTTTCTGTCATTTTTATAACATTTTATGTTATAAGCACTATGTCTGTGTTCTCATTCACAACTAAGTACTCTAATTCCCCCATCTTGGGCTTAGAGACTTCTGGCATTAGCTTTGAAATATCCATTCATTACGTTCTTTTAAAAATGTTGTTGGTGTGAACCTTTTTCACAGCCTTTTTGGTTGCCAAATGCCATTGGTTGTATCCCATGGACAATTAAAAAAAAATCTACAGCCTATCCTGAACTGGATATTCTCTAACATCTGTCACCTTTACTCAAGGATCAATTTAAAAACTGCTCTGCTACCATTTGAAGTTATACTGTATATGACAGCAGCTTGGCTCTATTTGGCACAGTGCTTAACATAACTAAACCTCCCTGCCCAGCACTATTGTCAAATCTACTCATTGTGATCCTTGTCTAACTGACCTTATATTTGGAACAAGTAACATTTTTGAGAATACTACGCTGGCAGTTCTGATAATCAGTCTGCTACCTAGCAATCCATATTTAGCTTCCAGGACTGGCCAACCACATTTTCCAAATGGTGAATTACATGTACTGTTTCCTCTCCACCACTGTGTAGCAATTTAAATAGATGGTATATGACAACTGCAACCTTTGCATCAGCCATCTATCTGTGATTGAATCGCCCACAAACAAAAGTCCTATGCCCCCGCAAAGGTATATCCTTGGTATGAGAGAATGTGGGTTTCACACCCAAGGATCGATTTTTTCCTATAGAAACATCTCTCTTGTCCTCAAAAATCATAGCCCCCTTCTCCAGTTTCTTATTTTCCTTGGGTGTGGGGTAAAGTTATGATATCTTGGAAGGTGGGGTTTACATACAGTGGGTATAAAAAGTCTACACACCCCTGTTAAAATGCCAGGTTTTTGAGATGTAAAAAAATCAGACCAAGATAAATCACTTCAGAATTTTTTCCACCTTTAATATAACCTATAAAAAAGATCCAAGATGGCAACTGTGAGCAGAGGCCGTCCACTGCTCTAGGGGGGTGAGCTCTAATCTTTTTAGAGACTTCTGAAAAATCTCTTTTAGACTCTTGTTTCCATTCCTACCCCCAACCTTGGCTGTTGTCGAGGTTTTTGGGGGTGCATAATTCCCATACCTTATGAGCTGGTGTGGAGGTGGACGGAGCCCCCTGGATGGAGTGGCAGAAGGCGGTGGGCTGTGGTGGGGCTTGAGGCTGGAACGGCTTGGCCGGCGCTGGAGTCCTCTACCAGAACTGTTGTGGCAGGAGCTGTTGCCAGAGCTGCTGCCAGAACCCCCGATGAATTGGGGGGTGTTAATATATCTCGGCAGCTGCAGGGTGCGGTGGACGCCACTAGACACCAGCAGCGTAGCAAATCTGGAGCTGTTGCCAGAATTGTTCCCGGAGCCTTTGCTGGAGCCCCCCCCTGACAGTGGGGGTTATTAAATTATCTCAATGGTGGCAGTACTGGTGGATACCAGCAGCACAGTAAGAACAAGTGGCAAGACGATTCCTGGTGCAGGGAGCCAATCCCGGCGGCGCAGCAGATTCGCGCAGGCCGACAGGCGACGGAGGGAGCCTCGCAGTTGCGGAGCGGCGATGGAGGGAGCCTCCGCGGTTGCGGAGCGGCCTTGATGATGACGCGATGGGCCTGGGCAATAGACTGGCTTTCGTGCCGTGCCCCAGGATGCTGGTTAGATGACCCAGCTTCGGCGTCTTGACTGGCCTAGACAGCCCAGAGACTTGTGGCGCGACAGTGTGGCCTGGACTGGCCCTGGATAAGGGACCGGTTCAACACCTGGCGGACTTTGGAAAAAACTGGACTGTCGGCGCAGTAGAACTTAAGTTCTAAGACTAGCCACCCCTCCCCAACCGTTCTAGATTCAAGCTTATTAGGGTCCTTCCAAGGTGAATGGGGTACTCCCTCTCAGGTGTGAGAGGCGTGGGAGGGAGTACATGTTACGTATTGCGTGTTAGGGTTGAATGTATAAGAAAACACACCCCCTGAGTGAGAGGCAGGGGGTGAGGAGTAGTGGATGGAGTGTCCCTCCCCTTGGCCAGTGAGAGTGACTGAGGAGGGGCACAGTGAGTGAGTGTGGGCGATGGTTGGGCCCTGAGAGCACCGAGAGTGCAAGCTGGTGCGCTCGAAGGACCCACCATTGCCTTGTAACTGATTGAGAGTATATCTGATTGTATGAATGAATGGAGGGATCCCTATTTTTAACCAGGGATCTTTCGAGTCCAGGATTGGGGGTTAATGGACACGGAGACTCGGGGGGTTGTAGGGCGGGGCAGGTGATCAAGGTGGTGACGGGTCAGGGACGTTATGGCGGGTGCCAGAGGGCGGGCCATCTACGGGGAAGACGCCCGCGGTGTTTATTACCGGTGGTGTGTTCTGGCCCTCCATGCTCAGACCCAGGCCCTCGTCAGCAGACATTGGGGGCCCTGACCTCCGGCTGCTGCTATGTAATGCCAGGTCAGTTAACAACAAGGCCCCCATCATTTGTGATTTGATCATGGAGGAGGAGGCGGACCTGGCGTATATTACCGAAACCTGGCTGGGCCCAGAGGGAGGTGTTCCTCTTTTGGAGATGTGCCTGGCCGGGTTTCGAGTATGGCATCAGCCGAGATCTCAGGGCCAGGGAGGGGGTGTGTGGCTGTTCTCATGCGAGAATCTCTAGAATTCTGTAAAATAATTCCATCTGATGGGGTCTCGGAAGCGGGCCTTCTCTGCTGTAGTGCCTGCCGTCTGGAACATTCTTCCCCCGGAGGTGAGACAGGCCCCCTCGCTCCTGGACTTTTGTAAAAAGCTAAAAACCTGGCTCTGCCAGTTGGCCTGGAACGGTAAGGGGATCAGTAATTCCTGGGGATGGCTAGCACCCTAGAATGACCTGGAATAACCCCTAAACTCGCACACTGACAAAGATCTTTAGCCATCTGGATTTTATTTCATCCATTTTGATTTATATTTATATTTTGATATTATTGTATTTATAATGGGTATTGAATTTTAATAATGATCTTATTGTAAACCGCCCAGTCACTTTAATTGATGGCAGGTGTGGACTGACTACTATTTAACATCAGTTTGAATGTGATTGGTTAATTCTGAACACAGCCACATCCCTACTTACATGAGGGTGTGTACATTTATAAGGTAAAGGTAAAGGTTCCCCCCGCACATTTGTGCAGTCGTGTCCGACTCTAGGGGCTGGTGCTCATCTCCGTTTGTTAGCTGAAGAGCCAGCGTTGTCCGAAGACGTTTCCATGGTCATGTGGCCGTATGACGCGCACGGAACGCTGTTACCTACCCACCTAAGTGGTACCTATTCATCTACTTGCATTTGCATGCTTTCGAATTGCTAGGTTGGCAAGAGCTGGAGCTAGTGCGGGAGCTCACTCCGCACGCAGAGCTAGGGATTCGAACCTCCGAACTTGTGATCTTCGGATCAACAAGCCTGGCATCTTACCCACTGAGCCACCACGCCCCTGTGTACATTTATGCAACCACGTTATTCTAGTTTTTTATTTTTATTTTTCCCCTTAAAAGATTTCAGTTTGTTTTTCAATTGAATTGTACAGCTTATATTAATATAATATTATATTAAAGGTGGAAAAAATTCTGCAGTGATTTATCTTGGTCTGATTTTTTTTACATCTCAAAAACCTGGCATTTTAATGGGTGTTTAGACTTTTTATATCCACAGTGGATATAAAAGCTGTAGTCAATGCACAGCTGCCATCAATTAAAGTGACTCTGATCAAGCCCATATAAAGCTTAGCTGTTCCAGTAGTATGTCATAGGGGAGGCAGAATACCTGCTGGATTCACTGGTAATAAAGGTTGGGGACCTGGCTAAATCCTGGTGCTCTGTGTCTGCTACACACTGTTTAATGAGTGCTTTGGCCTGGTCATATCCTATGCTGAGTAGTAGACCTGGAGCGAAGCCCAGGGAGTGCTAGGGTTCATTAGGTATTGTCATACCTTTATATACTGTAAATTTAAGGTATATCTACATTTAGAATGTCACGTATGGTTCTGGATGCTGCACTCAAAAATGATATTGCAGAACAGGGAAATGTGCAGAAAAAGGCAACAAAAATAACCCCAAAAATATAGCAACTCTGTTGTGAGGAAATATTACATAGTTAGAGCTTTTTACCTAAGAATAAGGTTAAGTATGTATGGGAGACATGATAGATGACAGACATACGTGGTATGGAAAACCTAGATGATAATAAGTTTTTCTCCCTGTTTCCAAATACTAGAACTTGGACTCAGTTTTGGAAGATCCAAGATAAAGGTTGAGAGATTCTTTACATATACTGTAGTCTCTGAGAATCTGTCATGATTGAAATGGCATATAAGCCAAATAAATAAATATAATTAACTTATGGGATTTAATACCAGAAGATTTAGAGATGGCTAGCCACTTGCAAAAGCCTGTTTACAGAAACTCTGAAGATGGAAGAGTGGCTACTAATCATGATAAAAAGGTAAAGGTTTTCCCCTGCACAGTCGTGTCCGACTCTAGGGGGCAGTGCTCATCTCCGTTTCTTAGCTGAAGAGCCAGTGCTGTCCGAAGATGCTTCCCTGGTCATGTGGCCGGCATGATGCGTGGAATGCTGTTACCATCCCACCGAAGAGAAGCAAATATGACATTGATGGTATTACTGAAACCTATCAGTAATGCCATCAACCAATCATAAATTGGATAGAACTCATGATTGGAATATAGTACTGGAAGGATATAATTTGTTCAAAAGAAGCAGACTCAACAAAAATGGAGATTTGTGACATCAAAGGAAAAAACACTGCTGAAAGTGTCTGGGTGAATATTGAGGGAAGAAGGAAGAATAATTTGTGGATGTTTATACAGATGAAATCTTCGCAAGTCAGATGGCTGAGATGTCTAGGAAATACACCACTGTAGTAATGGGGGATTTCAACTACCCTGATGTCAACTGGGAATCAGATTCTGTGACACATGAGAGATCCAGTAGGTTCTTGACATGTGTTTCAGGCAACTTCACTGTCCAAAAGGTGGAAGATAGACCTAGAGGATCAGCTATACTGGAATTAATACTTACTAACAGGGAAGAAATGGTTGAAGAAGTGGAAGTTGTTGGAACCTTGGGAGAGAGTACCTATGTAACCCTAGAATTCACATAGGGAGAACTGAAGGTAGTCAGATTAGTGTTCTAGATTTTAAGAGAGCTGACTTCAGTAAGCTAAGGGGGAAAATAGGAAGGTTCCATGGATGGAAATATTGAAGGGAAAAATGATTCAGTGTGTTGGGCAGTTCTGAAAGATGAAATAATTAAAGCCCAAACACACTGTAGTGTAATGCTTGAGAACTACTGGAGTACAGGGGAAGTACCAGTAGATTGGAGAAGAGCTAATTTTGTTCCCATTTTGAAAAAAGTAGATTCAGGAAACTACAGACTAGTTTTGTAGGACCTGGGAAAATCCTGGAAAAGATTGTCAAACAGTGGGTTTGTAAGGACTTAGAAAGGAATAATAAGACAATATGAGTTTGTTAAATAGGTCATGCTGGACCAATTTAATTCCTTTTTTTTTACCAAGTGACTAGATCAGTAGACCAAGGGAATGTTATGGATGTGGTATACCTGGACTTCAGTAAGGATTTGATTTGAGTTGACCATGGCCTGCTTCTTGATAAAATGGAACAGTTAGGGATGGATGGTCCCACTACCAGATGGATTAATGGTTGAACAATTGTGCCCAGTGCATGGTCCATAGTGTATCTATGTCTACATAGAAAGAGGTATGCAATGGAGTACCTCAGGGCCTAGTGCTCTTCAACATTTTCATAAATGACTTAGACAAAGGGATATTTTATTAAATGTTTTGAAAATGAAGATAAAAATGAATACAAATTAAAGTAAGGAAGAAAAAAGAAAAAGAAAGAAATCAAAGAGAAAGCTAAAAGTGCAAGAAAGAAAGAAAAAGTAAAAAAAATAGAAAAGAAAGAAAAAAGATACAAAGAAGTGGCTTCCAATCTTCATTACAGCAGTTATAAGTGCAATTATGAATTTATTTATTTCTCTAAAGTTACATTGTGACTCTCTTCTTTCTATAATCTATCCTATCTAATCATCAAAGCCATAAATCATAAGTTCATTTTTTTCTGGTATACACAAAAAAAGTCCATAAGGGGTTTCCAGTCAGCAATCAACATAGATGTTGTCTTTTCTCTGATCAAAGAAGACAATTTGGCCATCTCAGCAAGTTCTATAATCTCCAGCCATTCCTCCATTGTAGGTATTGCCGAATCTTTCCATCTTTCTACATACAATAATCTCACTGCAGTTTCATATACAATATATTCCATGACTTTTTTCCAACTGTTTGTCCATCAGTCCCAAAATAAAGACGACTGGTCTCAATTGTATATTAATCTTTAAAATCCTCTGAATCAGTGTATATATTTGAATCCAAAATTTTCTAGCTTTTTTACACTTTCATCAAGCATGACAATATATCCCATCTTGTTGTTCACATTTCCAACATAAATTTGAAGTGCCTTTATACATTCTAGACAATTTCTCTGGTGACATATACCAGGTACCTCATTTTATACAAATTCTCTTTAAGATTATACATAATGTACATTACAGTTCTTTCAACCACGTATTTCCCATTGTTCAATCTGTATATTATAACCAAAAATTTTAGCTCACTTTATCATGTATTATTTTACTTGTTCTTCTGTTTCAAATTTAAATAAAAAGTTTATACATTTTAACAATTACATGTTCATCATTTGTACACAATTCTATTTCAAACTCAGTCTTACAATGTTCAAAACCATAAACTCTTTTGTGTACTTTAAATCTTTCTGATAACTAACTGTAAATAAGAATTGACAACTATATCCCTCTGCCACCAGTTCCTCTCTTGATTTTATTTTCTATTCCTGTTGACAAAATTTTAGTATCTCACGATAAGATAAGAGAGCCAGTTTGGTCTAGTGGTTAAGGTGCTGGGCTAGAAACCAGGAGTCTGAGTTCTAGTCCCACCTTAGGCATGAAAGCTGGCTGGGTGACCTTGGGCCAGTCACTCACTCTCAGCCCAACTCACCTCACAGGGTGGTTGTTGTGGGGAAAATAGGAGGAGGAAGGAGTATTAGGTATGTTCACCGCCTTGAGTTATTTATAAAAATAATAAAGGGATAAAAAAAAGTTACCCATTTGTGTTTGCCTATTACTTCTTGTCTATAAAATGCTTCTTGTGCTGAGCACCACAAAGGTGTTTTCGGGCACAACCTGAGTTTGTAGCTATTCCATATTCTCAATATGGCACATCTAAAATGGTTTTTAAAATCCACATTAATCTTGGCTTTATTGTACAGGTAATCCTCGACTTAAAACCATTCATTCAGTGACCATTTGAAGTTACAATGGTGCTGAAAAAGACAACCGGTCCTCGAAGTTGTGGCTGTCCCAGCACCCCAGTGGTCACGTGATCGCATCTGGGTGCTTGGCAACCTGTTCACACTTACGACTGGCTGCCAAGCACCTCACAATCACATGATCGCCATTTACAACCTGTGCCGGCTTCCCCAGAAAGTCAAAGGGGAAGCCAGCAGGGAAGATCGCAAGTCATTGGGGTAAGTCTCCCCCACCCACGCACCCTCCCCCAGCCCCTCTGAGCTCATGCTGTGCTGGTCACTTGTGCACCCCCACACACCCTTCCCAACCTGTGCTGCACCTCTACATCCCCACGCACACTCCCCAACCCGTGCTGCACCTCTACATCCCCACGCACACTCCCCAACTCATGCGGTGCCTCTCGCATACCCCTGTGCACCCTCCTTGATCTGCACCACACCCCCATGGCCCTCCCTGCATACCATCCCCCCCAGCACCTCTTGTGCACCCTGCACACCCTCCCTGACCTGCGTGGTGCCTCATGCACCCTCGCACCCCCTCGCCAACCTGCGTGGTGCCTCTCGCGCACCCCTGTGCACCACCTGGCAGCAGCCACTTGCCTACCTGCCGGCCTGGGACTTGCAACTTCCTACCGGCTTCCCCACTGACTTTGGTTGTGGGAAGCTGGAGGGAAGTTGCCTTGCCTAACGACCATGGGATTCGATTAACGACAGCAACAGGGACTGCAGGGATTGCCGTTGCTAAGTGATGTGGTCACACTTTATGACTTAATTGCTTAGTGATGGAAATTCTGGTCCCAATTGTTGTCGTAAGTCAAGGACTACCTGTACCACAAATACCCATGCCACCGAAATCTCAGGTCATGCCCTTCTAACTCCAAAAGCCTTCTTTTTCTCAGCAGCACCCACTCTTTCATCCAAACCAAACACCAAGCTGCAAAATACAATTTCAAATCAGGTAAACTCAATCCTCCTCTTTCCTTTGCATCTTGTAATACCTTATATTTAACTCATGGTTTTTTCCCCTGCCACACAAACTTAGATATATCCTTTTGCCACTGTTTAAATGGTGTATCAGTTGTCCAAACAGGTATTGTCTGAACAAAAACATTGTTCTAGGCAAAACATTCATTTGCACCTGTCGAGATTTTTGTGTAGTCTCATCTGACACCTCCATTTGAGTCTCTTCCAATTCTTCTTTATTTTTTTCTAGAAATTCCCTCACCTTCTGGACAGAATTCAATCAAAATCTCTGCTGTTTAAAAGTAAAAATCATACCTTCCAGTTTGTCCCATTGAAATGGAATCTTTTTCTGTTTTAATCTGTCAGTAAAAAAACACTCTTTTCTCACAAAAAATTCTGATAGGAATTTCTTTAAGAACAGTTACATCTGTATTATCAGTCTTCAGTCTTATATTAAAATGCTGCTGCAAAACTTGATCTCTTGTCTTCTGACAAAGCGCACGCAGTCATCCCTTGGAACATTTCTTATTCTCGCAAATCTTGTATTTATTCTATGTACTTTATCAATTTCTGCCTCTGTATCCTCCTCATCCCATTCCAGAAAATTTGCTAAAGCTTTTATAATCTTTTCTGTAATATCTTCACCAGAATCCTCTGGAATTGCTCTAAATCTCAAAAACAAAATTCCTTCTCTCTCAGTTCCAATAGTCTCTTTCCAGCTCTCTGTCTATAACTTCTGTCTTACTCTTCAGAATTTCCACTTTTGTCAGTAATTTGTTTTACATCTCCAGTCAATTGTTTTACAGAGCTTTCCATCTTCTTAGCTTCTTTCATCTCTTTCATCTTTACAAGTCTTCCATCCATTCTTTTTTCAAAAGTTGTCAATTTAGTATCAAGTGATTCAGCTAACATATTGCCCAATTCCTCAAACATTTTCTAAAGCAAATCTGGTGTAATCCCGCTCTCTGCAGGTTGCTCTAGTGATCCTCCCCTCCCCTGTGCTTTTTCTGTTTTTTTGGTGGTTGCCATTGTAATACTGTAATCCAAAAGTGAAAGTTTCTCAATTGTAAAAGAAAGAGTTAAAGGCAAACTTCTCTCTTTTTTCTCTTTTGTCTTCCTTTACCCTTAATATTTTTGTCTCATATGGCACTCCGTAGTTACCGTCAGCATCACACTCTGGCCCATTTTATTTTTTGTTTTGTAAAATCCACCAATTGTCTGCACTCTTTAATAGTAAACAAAAAAAATATTCCCACAAAGTAAAGAAAAAAAATATTCCCCGGTCCGTTTGTCTATTTTAATTCCTATTTATTCAAAAGCACTTTTACCAAAAAGTAATCTTTCAAAATTATTATCCCTTTTATCTGTTTTAAACTTTCTTACATCCACTCCTTGTTAAGAAATCCCTCAACTCCCAGCCGCTCAACTCACGAGTCGACTGCAAAAACCTCAGTTCCTGCTGTCTCCTCATGAGGAGCAGCTGCCCAGAGTGCAAGTGGGCAATCTCACAATTTTTCCTTGTCCGGAAAGACTGTGCTGGCCAGGGCCCAGAGACTCAGAGAGACTAACATCCGGGTGAGGTTCTGTGGTGGACTAGATGTCCCTGAATGAACAGGGATGGCATGGAGGCAGAGATCGGCAGCCAGACAACTTAGACAAGGGGATAGAAGGAACGCTCAGCAAATTTGCAGAGAACAGAAAGCTGTGGGGGATTGCTAATACCTCAGAAGACGCAAGGTTCAAAGGGATCTTGATAAACTTGAATATTCAGCTTGTTAAAAAAATGTTCAGTAGTACTTATGAGAAGGATCTGGGTGACCTGGTACATCACAGATTAAACATAAGCCAGCAGTGTGCTGCAGCGGTCAAAAGACCCAATACAATCTTGGGCTGTATCAACAGAGGTATAATGTTGAGATCACAGGAAGTAATCATTCCATTTTACATTGGTCAGACCGAACTTAGAATATTGTGTACAGTTTTGGTTGCCATAATACAAGAAGGGTGCTAAGGAGCTGTAAAGAGTGCAGAGAAGAGCAACGAAGATGGAGAAGAGCTTGGAGGCTAAATCCTATGAAGAATGGTTAAAAGTATTGAGTTTGTTTAGCCTAAAGAAAAGAAGGCTAAAGGAAGACCTGATAGCAGTCTTTTAATACTTGAAGGACTGTCACAGATTTATTTTCTCCATAGTGCCTGAGGGTAGGACAACCAGTGGAAGGAAGAGAGTTGAGCAAGGGATCCAAATTTGAAATAGATAATAATTTCCTGAGTGTAAGAGCTATTAAGTGGTGAAACAGCCTTCCTCCCAGAGTTGTGCATGCTCCCATCACAAGAGGTTTTCAAGAAAATATTGGATAGCCATTTGTCTGGGATGATCTGAGGATTCCTGCTCTGGGCAGGGGGTTGGATTAGAAGGCCTCCAAGATTTCTTCTGTGATAATTTGATGGCATAAATTGTAGGCTTCCAAAGAATATTAGAAACTCTAGTTCAGAGCTTTCCAATCTGTGTGTCGCGACACAAAAGTGTGTCGCCACACACAGTCTGGTGTGTCGCCACACAACCCGGAAGCGCTGATCATCATCAGCGCTTCCGGGTTTTCCCGCGGCGACACACCAACGGCGGCGCGCAAAAAATGAAAACGGCAGCAGCGCTTCCGGGTTTTTGCGCGCTGCCGCAACGGCGGCACTTCCAGGTTTTCCCGCGGCGACACACCAACGGCAGTTGGTGTGTTGCCGCGGGAAAACTTTGGAAAGCCCTGCTCTAGTTTAATGAGTGAGCTCACAAGGAGACCAAACTGTTTGGCAATGGAGCTGAAAAAGGCAGAAGAGAAAAGAAAGCTCCCTGAGTGAATGAACAGGAAAACCAACAGGAATTTGCCAAGGGAGGTTAAAGGTGAATTACTTTCCCCCCCCTTTGTTTTTGTTTTCCCTTTCTTCTTTTCTGTTTATTTCAGTCCTCACAAGTACTTCCAGTTGAGGGTCATACTACAAAAAGAGAAAACACAATTGTGGAAGTCAGTGGTGTTACCAAGAATGGTTTGGATTCTACAACAATGGGCCATGCTGTCAGTCTGGCATAATGGACTTCAGAAGAGTAGATTTTGATGAACTTTGAGGGGAGGTAGATTGAATTCAGTGACTTGAAATCCTGAACAATAGTGTCCAGGAAGGATGGGAGATCTTATGAAACAGGATACTGAAGGTGCAGTTGCAAACAATTTCTTTTTTATAATTTACTATATTCTTATTTTTCTTTCTATTTTTTTCTTTCTTTTCTGCACTTTCTATTTTTTCTTTTTATTCTTTCATTTTTTTAGTTTCTATTAGTTCTTATTTTTTTAATGTAATGTTTAATAAAATTAAGAACTAATAGAAACTAAAAAAATGAAAGAATAAAAAGAAAAAATAGAAAGTGCAGAAAAGGAAGAAAAATAGAAAGAAAAATAAGAATATAGTAAAGAAAAAAAAAGAAATATATAAAGAAATTACTTCCCCCTTCATCACAAATATAAACAATTTTAGTAAATTATCACCTCCTCTTAAAATACAACAAATGATCTCTTCTTCCCATATCTCATCTCTTATCTATAAACCTTTAAAGCCTCATCATTCAGTCCTGATCAGCGAAAGTCCATTAAGGGTTACCAGAGATATTAACATATCTATTTTAACCTTTATAAGTAAACCAACTTTATATTCCTTCCTTTTACTTTTAACAACCTTGATCTTTAATCCCTTCAAATACTGTCCTAGAACTTGATTTCTTTTAATCTTTTGTAAATCCAATATAAGGTTATCCAGGTCACTCTTTTGGTTTGTTATTTGAATATCCTTTTTAATTATTAAGACATCAGCTGGTTTCATTTGTATATCCAGTGTAGTACCTTTTCCATATCATTCATGTAGCCTGTCATTTTTAAATCTACTTTCGAAACAGTTTCACTCTAGTCCGGTAAAACTTGGTTCCCTTCCATAACATCTTTTAAACACAGTCGATCTATAATGGTAGAGACTTTTAAAATTAACTTATGGGTCCATTGTTCAGAAATATTATTCAGTACATCCGATGTTAAAATATTTTGCTCCATTCTGTATTAGTAATTCAAATTTAAGTGGTATTCTCCTTTAATTGTAATCTTTACAATTCCATCCTTTAATTCCATCTGTTTCCAACCTCCAAAATCCCAGAATTCAAAACGAATTCCTTCCCACAGGAAGGATTCTTATAATCAAGGTACTACCAAGGAGAGTACAATACCCCCACCAACATGATTTGAACCCGTTGGACCTAAGGAAGTGGACAGGATCCTTCGAATTGTTAATTCCACCACATGTTATTTAGATCCCTGCCCTTCCTGGCTGGTAAAATCGGCCAGGGAGGTGACAGGTGGATGGGTCCAGGCTATGATTAATACATCCTTGCTGGAGGGAGTGGTTCCAACTGCCTTCAAGGAGGCATTGGTGCACCCCCTCCTCAAGAAGCCATCCCTGGACCCTACCATCCTGGACAACTTTCGTCCAGTCTCCCACCTTCCCTTTTTGGGAAAGGTGGTTGAGAAAGTGGTGGCGTTGCAACTTCAAAGGACCCTGGATGAAGCGGATTATCTAGACCCTTTCCAGTCAGGTTTCAGGCTGGGTCATGGGACGGAGACTGCATTGGTCGCGCTTACGGATGATCTCTGGCGGGAGCAGGATGGAGGTAGTGCATCCATCCTGGCTCTCTTAGATCTCTCAGCGGCTTTCGATACCATCGACCATGGTATCCTTTTAGGGCGGCTTAGGGAGTTGGGGGTGGGCGGAGTAGTTTTGCGCTGGTTCACCTCCTTCCTCCGGGGCCGCTCTCAGATCCAGCCCGCGACCGCTCCTGTGTGGGGTGTCGCAGGGTTCGGTTCTCCTCTCCTATTCAACATCTACATGAAACCGCTAGGCGAGGTCATCCGTCACCATGGGATGAGGTATCATCAGTATGTGGATGATACTCAATTGTATATCTCCATCCCTGGTGAGGTAAGTGATGCAGTGTCCACCCTGTACCAGTGCCTGGGGGCTGTGAGGGCCTGGATGGAGAACAACAGGCTTTAATTGAACCCTGGTAAGACCGAGTGGCTGTGGATTGATGGCCTAGCATCTTCTGGGAAATTATCATCTTTGGTTCTTGATGGGGTAGCACTGCCCCGTTCGGAACCGGTGCGTAATCTGGGGGTCCTTCTAGATTCACGACTCCTGCTCGAAGAGCAGGTGGCAGTCGTGGCTAGGAGGGCTTTGGCACAACTTCGGTTAGTGCGCCAGTTACGCCCATTCCTGGATCGCGACGCCCTCCATACAGTCACTCATGCTCTCGTCATCTCCCACGTAGATTATTGCAATGCACTCTACATGGGGCTACCCTTGAAGACTATCCGGAAGCTACAGCTGGTGCAGAATGCGGCCGCGCGGGCAGTTTTGGGTGCGTCAAGATCTGCACATGTAACACCGTTGCTCCGTGAGCTGCATTGGGTGCCGGTTTGCTTCCGGGTCCAATTCAAGGTGTTGGTTATCACCTTTAAAGCCCTACATGGCATGGGGCCAGAATACCTGAGGGACCGTCTTATCCCCATGTTATCGACCCACCCCACCCGGTCATTCAGAGGGGGCCTAATAGGTGCAAAGGTTCCTTATAGCGAAAAAGCAGTTAAAAAGCAATTTCCAAAAGTGATTAAGAAATGAGGCTCGGTGAACCTTGAGTCCATATAGGCTATATTTCAGCTATGAGCTTGGTTGGAATCCCTCGACTCCCAGCTGCTTGACTTACAAGCCAACCACAAAAATCTCAGATCCTGCAGTCTACTCATGAGAAGCAGCTGTCCTGAGTACAAGTGGGCGATCTCATCATCTCTCCTTTTTCTGGAGAGATTTTGCTTGCCAGCATTCACTGTCTGGCCGCCAATCTCCACTGTAATGTCATCCCCACTCCTTCAGGGATGTTTGGTTCACCATGAATCGGCACCAGAAGCCACCAGTTGCAAACAATCCCCACAAGAAAATAAAAAGAAAATAACCTCATTGGGGATGAGGTTAGGTATTAGGAGAGGATATATTGTTTAGATATTATCCTTCCTTTCTCACGTGAGTGAGATCAGCAAAGTATCATCCCCGGCAGCATAAAAAGTTGGAAGCTGAGACAAGGTTGGTTTAACCTTCTGGAAAATAATCCAGGATGCTGTTAGGCAGACTGGATTATCCTGGCATTACCCCTTTTTATCCCTCTAAAAAAAGAACAACCACACAGTTTTGTGGAGTAATAAAAGTAATCTTTACTCACATAACCTGGTTCTCAAAAATAACAGTTGCAGTAGTAGAGTCAAGGCAGGTTTAAAACATACTAAGTTACAAGAATAGAAAATATAGGCTTTAGCATTCTGTCTGGGCTTGGAAAGCTCAGACAAAATGTCCTTTCAGTTCGGAAGCATAGTCAGAGAGAGTCTCTCTCTGAGAGAGTCTCTGAGGAAGAAGAAGGAAGTGACCTCACAGAGTTATCTCTTCAGGAAGCTACTGAGAGTCTCCGCCCTCTTCATGTCCTTATATGGTGAGATATGAATTGTTAGTATGACTGCCATTATTTTTCCACAAACCCCTTCTCAGGCATACAAAACAAGTTCATACAAACTTTATTTAAACCACCCAGAGTCCCATTTTGACTCGCAGGTTCTCGAAACTGTCTCTTGGTAGAGGCTTTGTGTGAATGTCCGCAGTCATCTCTTTGGTATGGCCTCACGCACGAATTCGTACTTCACCCCAATGTGCTTTCTTCTTGCATGGAACTTTTCCATACTGTTGACTGAGTCCCTGTGCTACAAGTCTCGCTTTGTAGCGCTGTACTTTCCCTTCTGCATCTTGTTTCGTCTTAAAGACCCACTTACTTCCAATAGCCTCCTTCCCTGGAGGTAGCTGGGTAAGTGTCCAGGTCTTGTTCTGATGCAATGCATTCATTTCCTCCTGCGCAGCATCCTTCCAGAGACGAGCTTCAGTGGCTGGCATCTCCTCTATTGCTTCCCGCTTGGAAGGCTCTAGAGGTTGCGCCGACCCTGCAAGGTAGGACAGTCGTAGTGGTGGGATACCTCTTTTGGATCTCGAGCGTCTGACCTGTGGTTCTAGTTGCACATCAGCTTCCTCATCATCCTCCAATTCTGGCATCTTCGCATCAGACTGTTCCTCTTCATCTCTGGTGGTTCTGCTGGGAGTCTGGTCCTCTGCGTCTTCTTCCTGTTGATGCCCTGTAGATGGTGTTATGGCTGTGGAAGGCAGATCTGGACAGTTACACATTTGTGGTGGAAAATACATGAGATCTTGTGTTTCTTTATCTGATTGCTCAAAAAAATCTACAAAACTTCCTCTTTTGTCAACTTTGCTGTGTTCATCAAAATAAACTACGTGTTTTGAGCTGACTTGTCCCGTTTCAAGATCCATGGCTCTGTAGCCTTTTCCTCCAGTGGCATAGCCCACAAGGATGCCCTTTCGTGCTGTGGAGTCTAATTTGTGCCTATTTTCTTTGGGAATATAACTATAGGCAAGGCTTCCAAATACACGAATGTGTGACAGATTGGGAGTTCTCCCATGCCAAAGTTCAAAAGGTGTGCGTGTAGCTCCTTTGGTTGGCAATCTGTTTTGGAGATACACCGCAGTGGCTGCTGCGTCTCCCCACATACGCTGGGGTAGAGATGCGTCTTTTAACATGCATCTTGTCATCTCCATAATGGATCTGAACTTTCTCTCTGCAATAGAGTTTTGCTGTGGTGTGTAGGGGACATTTTTCACATGCTCAATTCCTTCCTCTTCCAGGAGGGTTTCCATTTCATGTGAACAGTACTCACCACCGTTATCAGTCATGAGAGCCAATGGTTTTCTCTGGAACTTGTTTCTTACCATGGCAAGGTACTTCTTGAACATTTCTTGTGTTTGACTCTTTTCTTTGAGAAAATACACAACACAGTACCTTGAAAAATCATCAAGAAATATTAAAATGTACTTATTTTTCCCAACTGAGGGAACATTCAGTGGACCACACACATCACTGTACACTATATCAAGCACTTTGGTACTTCTCTGTTCAGTACACGGTGGAAAAGAAGGTTTGACACTTTTCTCTGATGCAACTTACACACTTTGTTGTTGGTGAAGTGTTTAGTGCTACCTTTATTCCTCTTGCAAGCTCCTTGCACTGCAAGTCCACTATGGCATTGATGTCTCTGTGTCCAAGTCTCCTGTGCCAAAGTTCTGGATCCGCCTCATACTCCTGGTTTGAGTGCGCCACTTTAGCTGACAGGGGTTCTGAAAGATTAATCTCATACACACCATGTATTAGATTTGCTTCAGCATACAATTTCCCATCTTTAGACACCTGGCACAAATCATTTTCAAATAATATACTGAAACCTTTTCTGGCCAGAGTAGAGACACTAAGCATATTGCAGGTTAGTTCTGGACTATACAAGACTCGTTGTATGGGATTCTCTTTTATCTCACAACCTATCTTGCACTTCAGGACTCCTGACCCTGCGCCATGTGCTTCTATGACTTTGCCATCTGCAATTTGAATACTGCCACCTTGTGATGGGTCAATACTCTCAATGTCCTCAAAGAAATATTTTTCATGAGTGAAATGACTTGAGGCTCCCGAATCTATTATCCACTTGTTTGACTTGGTGTCACAACTGTTAGTAGTTAAACTCTTTTCTAGTAAGAGAAAACTTCCTTCATCTTTCTCTTTCTTTTCGTTTGGCCGCTTAAATGCAGGGAAATTTTGTGACTTTCGGGCTTTGCAAGCTTTAGCCATGTGCCCTTCCTTATTACAATTGTAGCACACAATTTTCTTAGGTGTGGCTTTGGCCCTCACTTGGAATCTAGACACATAGTTTGAATCATTGGCTTTTACAGTTCTGGTAGGAGATTCTTGTCTCCTTTCCACACACTCTTCTTTCAGATAGGCATTACTTTTCTTAGAGTTAAGTCTGTCTTGCCGTCCATAAGAGTTGCAAAAGTCTCAAACTTAGGTCCAAGTGATCCCAGGAAATAACAAACTTTCTGTTCTTCCTGCATTGGGTATTCTGAGAGTTCTAATTTTTCAATAATTGTTGGGAATTCTGTCACATGACTGTTACAGTCTGCTTTGGACACAAGTTTCAACTTAAATAAGTCTCTCACCCAGGCACGGTGAGAGCGTTTACTTGCAAATCCATATGACAATTCCAAATTCTCAAGGATCTGGACTGCAGTATTCCCCTTCTTAACGTGAACCATCTGCACAGCCGAAATACTACTCAGAATTATAGCTACTGCTAATTTATTCTGCTTTTCCCATATCTTGATTGAAGCTTGGGCTTCTTCCAATAGGCTTTTCCTTTTCAGTACAATCCAAGATATCTTTAAGATCAAATATAGCTTTCAGGCGCTTTTTCCATTGGATAAAATTGTGCTCTCCTAGTTTGGGTAGCCTGAGGCTTCCCTCCTCAATTTGATTCTGATTGGCCATCTTAAAATTCAAAAAATTTGAAAAATGTCCAAAAATTCAAAAATCAAAAACTTAAATCTCCAATGGAAAAAAAAATCTAAGATCTTCTCTGCCTAGCTACTGCACTGCGAGGGAAAGGGGGGGGGGTTAATCCTTTCACAATGGAGACAATGGAAGTCACCATGTGCTCGCCAGAAAAACAAAATGTCCACTTTGAATCTTTCTTCTCTCTTAAGAAAATCCAGCGACATCCACTAAAATACTACAAGCTTCGTCTCTTCTGGGCCCGTGACCCTTATTGGGGATGAGGTTAGGTTCTAGGAGAGGATATATTGTTTGGATATTATCCTTCCTTTCTCACGTGAATGAGATCAGCAAAGTATCATCCCCGGCAGCATAAAAAGTTGGAAGCTGAGACAAGGTTGGTTTAACCTTCTGGAAAATAATCCAGGATGCTGTTAGGCAGACTGGATTATCCTGGCATTACCCCTTTTTATCCCTCTAAAAAGAGAACAACCACACAGTTTTGTGGAGTAATAAAAGTAATCTTTACTCACATAACCTGGTTCTCAAAAATAACAGTTGCAGTAGTAGAGTCAAGGCAGGTTTAAAACATACTAAGTTACAAGAATAGAAAATATAGGCTTTAGCATTCTGTCTGGGCTTGGAAAGCTCAGACAAAATGTCCTTTCAGTTCGGAAGCATAGTCAGAGAGAGTCTCTCTCTGAGAGAGTCTCTGAGGAAGAAGAAGGAAGTGACCTCACAGAGTTATATCTTCAGGAAGCTACTGAGAGTCTCCGCCCTCTTCATGTCCTTATATGGTGAGATATGAATTGTTAGTATGACTGCCATTATTTTTCCACATGTCTGGCCGCCAATCTGCACTGTAATGTCATCCCCACTCCTTCAGGGATGTTTGGTTCACCATGAATCGTCACTGGAAGCCACCAGTTGCAAACAATTCCCACAAGAATATGAAAATAAAATAAAATAGGAGAAATCTAAAGCAACAATGGATACAAGCAAAGCTCCCTTAAGATGTGAAGAGAAAAAGGGATGTGTGTAGACATAGCCAGTTTGGTCTAGTGGTTAAGGCTAGAAACCAGGAGACTGAAAGTTCTAGTCCCACCTTAGGCATGAACGCCGGCTGGGTGACTTTGGGCCAGTCATTCTCTCTCAGCCCAACTCACCTCACAGGGTTGTTGTGGGGAAAATAGGAGGAAGGAGTATTAGGTATGTTTGCCACCTTGAGTTATTTATAAAAATAATAAAGGGATAGAAAATAAATAAAATAATAATAAGTAGTCCTTTTTGTCTCGTATTTTTCAACCTAAAAATGTTGGACTCTGACCAACTGGTTTTCTTGAATCCTTTTCATGGAATGTTGTTAAAATTTAGAAGGTAATTCAGGAAGGAGTCTAGTTGTTCTTGGGCAATTCTTGGTCATATAAATTTCCTGATTGGCTCTTGGTACTTTTATCTCTATTAGTCTTTTTTTTTTTGGAAAGCTTTATTAATTTTCAAGATATAATTAAAACACAAAATACAGAATATAGAACAGATAGAATACAAGTCTAAAGAAGAAACAAGAGAAACTAAAACAGTGCAAGAATACAAAAACATAAAGAGAGATGACTTCCGTCCTTCTCCAACACAGATATAAAAGTACATAAAAGTTAATCTCTTGCTATTAATTAAACATTTAGTAACACTATTTCTCTAAAATCAAACAATTTAATCATCAAAACCGAAAATCAGAACTTCATTTTTTTCCATTACAAGCAAATCGTTCAAAAGCAGCTTCCAAATAGAAACAAATCCAGTTACAGTATGTTCTCTTATCAATGCTGTCAATTTAGCCATTTGTGCCAGTTCCATTAACTTAATAATCCAGTCCTCCATTAAGGGAATTTGTGCATCCTTCCATCTTTGAGTGTATAAGATTCTTGCTGCTGTTATCATATATAAGAACAGAGTTCCATGTTGCTTCTCAAGCTGTTGGTCCATCAAACCCAAGAGAAAGAGCTCCAGTTTCAATTGTAAGTCCACTTTAAGAATCTTTTGAATGATTTAATGATTTGGATTAAGATTACTAAGGTATAAAATTTTATTTATTTATTTATCAAATTTCATCACTGCCCATCTCCCTCAAAAGATATATAACCCAAAACCAAAAATATATTATTTGGTTTTGGGTTTAATATGATTAAGATTATTAAAATTATTGTATTATCGAGTATAATGGTAGACAATTTATATGCTTTATTTATATGTTTGATCTTTATTATAGTAGACAGGAATGTATAGAATAGTAGTAGGAAGGAAATAATTAAATAAATGTTATCCTGGAGGGGTAGTTGATTAGCAGGGGTGCGTGCGTGCGTGCGTGCGTGCGTGCGTGCGTATATATATATATATATATATATATATATAGTGTGTATATATATACGCTGTGTGTGTCTGTGTCTGTGTATATATCAGTGCTTTCCAAACTGTCGCCGTTGATGACACACCAATGGCAGCGGCGGGGGCGTGCACGGTGGCAGCGGCAGTGGCGGCCTCATGTTTTCCGCTAAAACGTGGAAGCGCTGATGGCACGCCGCTGTCCTAGTTCAGCCTCTGCCCCAGGGCCTCAGCGATGAGTCAGAGGACGAGCTGCCCCTGGCAAACCCCCAGGGGATTGAGCCAGGCGAGGCCCCAGATGCGGACACGGGCCCAGACGATGACCCGGCACCGCAGGAGGCAGCAATACCTGAGGCTGCAGGAGAGCAAGCTGGGGATGGTGGTTTGGCCCCACCCTCTAGCCAGCAGCCAGCAACCGAGGCTACAGCGGAGCAAGCTGGGGATTGCGGTTTGTCCCCACCCTTTAGCCAGCAGCCAGCTGGATCCCATCAGCCTCCCAGCTCTCCTGAATCCCCCAAAGGGCAGAGGCGGAGGCGTGTGTGCCTCGCCTTAAAGGACAGGAGGAAAAGTGCTCGGCTGGCTGCTAGGGAGTTACGCAGAGGGCAGGGAGAGTCTTTGCAGGACCCAGAGGACAGCTCCTGAGCTCCTGATAAATCACCAACGAAGCAGTGAGGGATTTGTGGGAGCAACGTTGCACTTTGGCTTCGCGACCACTCTGGTATCCTGTTCTGTTTCCTGCGTTCCTGACCCTGTTTGGACTATCTTACTCTGCCTTCTGGACCCCTGGACCTGGCTTGGATTATCGTGGCTCGGACTTCTGGAACCCTTGACCCGGTTTGGATTATTGACTACCCTTTGCTTCACTACTCTGATTATTGGCACACGCTGGTTTGTCTCTCTCTCGGCCAGTCTTGCAAAGTAACCTTGGGCTGCATTCCTTACCTCGGGCTGACTGCCAAGACTCTCCAATCTGTTCTGGAGGCGAGCCAGCACAGCCGTGGCTGTCACCATGTGCGCCCCCGCGCCCCCACCGTGCACGCCCCCGCCCCCGCTTCCAGGTTGTGTCGCGACACACTAAACCGTGTGTTGCGACACACAGATGTCGATGATAGATAGATGATAGATAGATAGATGATAGATAGATAGAGTTAGAAGATAATCTTACCAAGGTTCGTCCCAAGCCGGGAATGAATAGACATGCAGGCAGTTGCTGGAACAGAGGTTTGCTGGTTTATTTCCAAGAGCACATGCAGAGTACAGAAGTACAGAATATGCTGGTTGGAAGGTGGCCATACCTGTATTTTCCCCACAGGCCATTTATATAGGAGAGCTTGGTCGTTGCTATGCAAAGGTGTTCCCGCCCCCTGGGAACTTGAGAGAAGTGTAATTTGCCAGATTTCAGAGAGGAGGCGCTCTGTGGTTGGGCCCCCTGCTGTTTGTGTTTCCTGTCTGTGTTCCCTGTGGGCTGTGGCTTACTTGGAATTTGCATCTTGGAAGGAATCTATTGTTATTTGATTATGGAGATCTGTTTGGCTGGGGAAGGAGATCTACCTGAATGGGCTGGCTAAGTTCTGTGAATGAGCTGACCTTTTGTGTTCCAAGCTTTTCAATTGAATCGGAAGGGGATCCTTTGTCTGAGTAGTTGGGCTTCCTTTTCCATCTTAATCTCTGGCAATATCAAACTCTTATGCTATTTTGTAACCTTTTAACAATTTGGGCTTCCTTTACCTCTTCTGGGGGAGGACAACATGGAGGCAGACAGTGTTCTGGGGGGAGACAACATGCAGGCAGGCAGTGATCTTAATTTATCCCAACAAAAGAAAGAAAGAAAGAAAGAAAGAAAGAAAGAAAGAAAGAAAGAAAGAAAGAAAGAAAGAAAGAAAGAAAGAAAGAAAGAAATATAAAAAGGTAAAGGTTCCCCCAGCCACTTGCAAAACCCTGTTTACAGAAACTCTGAAGATGAATGAAGATGGAGGAGTGGCTACTAATCATGATAAAAAGGTAAAGGTAAAGGTTTTCCCATGCACAATAAAAAAATAACTTGGCTAATTTAAATGAATTCAAGTCTCCAGGCCTTGGATGTATTCCAGGGTGGTGAGAACTAGCAGATGCATTCACCTAACTGCTCTTGGTGACCTTTGAGAATTCCTGGAGGATTGTGAGGTCCCTGAAGACCGGAGGAGAGCAGATGTCATTCCCCATCTTCAAAAAGTGGAAAAATGAGGACTCAGGAAACGGCAGATTTGTCAGTTTTATGTCAGTATTAGGCAGGGTCTTTGAACAGATTATCAAGCAGCTTGTTTGTCAGCACTTTAATAAGCATGCTACACTTAACAGGAACCAGTGAGGGTTTAACACAACAAAGGCACCAGACTATCCTTATCTCTTTCTTTGACAAAAATAGTTTAGTAGATTAGGAGAATGCCATGGACAGAGCATATGCCTCAGCAAAGCATTTGACAGAGTCTCTCATAATATTCTCCTTAATAAAATAGTAAAATAATTACTAGATGATACTAGTGTTGGAAGGTCTTACAATTGGCTTGAATGATGGCATCTAAAGAGTTCTCATTAATGGTTCTGTTTCAGCTTGGAGGGAAATATCAAGTGGAGTGCCATAAGGTTGTCCTGAGTCTTGTGCTGTTCAACATCATCATCAGTGACTTGGATGAGATAGTTGAGGGGTTTGCAGATGACATATAGTTGGGAAGGAAGACTAATACTTTAAAGAAAGAAAATTCAAACAAATCTAAATAAGCTTAAGCAGATATTTGAAATGAATAGGATGGAATTTAACAGGGAGAAACATAAAGTTCTGCAACTGGGTAGGTGATCTGGCTTGTCAGTAATACATATGAAAAAGATCTGGGTGCTTTTGTTGATTACAAATTAAATTGACCAGCAGCATGATGAACCTGCTAAAAAGGCAAGAACTATCTTGGGGTGCATTAAGAAATGCTTAGAGACCAAATCATGGGAAGTATTTGTTCTACTCTCCTCTGCCTTGGAACAACCTCAGTTGGACTGCTGTGTCCAGTTCTGGGCACCACAGTTCAAAAAGGACAGTGGAAATTGGATCAAGTTCAGAAGAGGCAATGGGTCTGGAAATCAAACCCTACAAATGAGTGGAGATATGAGCAGTCTTCAAATATCTGAAGGATTGTTACACAGAAGAGAGAATACAAGTAGTCCTCGACCTATGACCATTTGTTCAGTGACTGTTCAAAGTTACCATGGCGCTGAACGAACGGTGGTTATGACCGGTCCTCAGAGTTCTGGCCGTCCCAGCACCCCTGCGGTCACATGATCGCCATTTGCAACCTTCCCTGCCAGCTTCCCCAGAAAGTAAATAGGGAAGCAGGCAGGGAAGGTTGCAAGTCACTAGGGTAAGTCTCCCCCACCTCCGCACCCTCCCCCAGCCCCTCTGTGGTCACGCCAGCTACTTGCACATCCTTGAGCACCCTCCCTGACCCACACCGTGCCTCTTGCACATCCCCTTGCACCCTTGTGCACTGTCCCTGACCCTCCCCTGCACCCTGTGCATTCTTACCCCCCGGCAGCAGCCACTTACCTTCCTGCTGGCCTGAGACTTGCAACTTCCTGCCAGCTTCCCCACTGACTTTGGTTGTGGGAAGCTGGCAGGAAGTTGCTCACCTAATGACTATGGGATTTGGTTAACAACGGCAACGGGGACTGCAGGAATTGCCATCGCTAAGTGATGTCTTGCTTTACGACCTCATCACTTAATGACAGAAATTCCTCTCCCAATTGCCATTGTAAGTCGAGGACTACCTATACACTTCTTATCTGATGTTCCAGAGGGGAGGACCAGGACCAATAAGTTATACTGTAACTACAAGGAATGAAATTCAGGCTAGAGAACAGGAGGAATTTCCTGATAGTACAATTTGTGAGAGGTTGCCAGATGGGGGTAATTCTGCTTCACTACAGGTCTTTAAACAGAGGCTGGATGGTCATCTCTCAGAGATTCTCTAGTGGATCTTGCACAAAATAGGGGGTTGGACTAGATCATATCTAAGTTCCCTTTTAACACTATGATTCTATGACTCTTAGGGGCGGGGCAATAGCATATGCTTAGAGACCGAAGACTTAGAGACTCCCGTTGGGGGAGTTCGGCGGTCATATAAATTTAATAAATAAATATGAGTTTCGAAAGAAGTGAGTGCCCATTTCAGATACCAGATTCCCGTGTTGCATGGTCACAAATTTTTGATAGGCCTCTACAATTTATAATGAAAAATCAAACATGATGCAAATCAGCTTTGGGGATTAACAAAAGTAGAGTTTTAGATCCTAGTATTTATGTGAAGTTATTTTACTAATATAAATAATTGTCTCTGAAACAAATGGCAGTCCATGAACTTCTCTAGGAAAAACCTTGGGCTGTACTTAGCAAGAGCTATTATTTAAACAGTGTGCTGTTTTGCTTCCGGGGGGGGGGACCCTATCTTAATATTAAAATATCAATGCAACATATATTTTATAGATAAAATGCTATAAAAATATGTTTACAAATACATGTGTTTGGAAGCAAATTCCATTGAAGTTGAGATTTTTACTGTGCAATATTTTCTTAACAATTCTTTCAACAGATTTTGGCATCTAAGAGTGATTCTCATTTGAAACACCTGTTGCAACGTGCTCCTGAATATTGTCCAGAATCAATGGTAGGTTTAATTGTTCTTGGTAAGTATGTGATGAAATTGTATACTTGATTTCAACATCAGGTGAGTTGAGGTAATGTTGACATAGAAGATAAGAATAAGAAGAGTGGTTGTTAGTATCATGCTGCTAATGTTTTAATACCAGGTAGCCTCAGCCCTTGGCCCAGATGGCTGAACTGTTGAGTACCTTGGGGTCTCAGGTTGCTGCGAATAAGCAGCAGGTCTGTGTGAAATAAGACCACCTGTCTACAATATAGTAACAGATGAATGTGCAGAGCTAGTGTGCATTACTGAAGCCTGGTTGGGAAGTGATGGGATGTAGCCCATTTTGAAATCTGCCTTTTTAGGTCCTGTAGCAGTCTTGGCACTGAGGAGGAAGAGTAGCTCTCACATTAACCAGGAGAAGTGTCCTGGAAGTGACTCATTGTGAGTATCTGTGTGTGGAAGTGGGCCAGAGAGGCAACTGTTTGTGTAATAATCATGTAGCTGTTTGACAGTGGACCTCTATAAGCTTCTAGACTACATATCAAGGCTGGTATTGGAGTTTCTAAGGTTTTTAGTCTCTGGGCCCTGGGAGAAGAGTTTAATGCAGCTCATGAGTTTTGCTGAAGCTTGTTAGTTCATAGCCTCCATGGCCACCACGAACTTGTCAAAATAATTATGGCCTCTGTTCATATAGATGTTCTTGTTTATTCGTTCAGTCACTTCCGACTCTTCGTGATTTCATGGACCAGCCCACGCCAGAGCTTCCTGTCGGCCATTGCCACCCCCAGATCCCCCAAGGTCGAGTCCGTCACCTCCAGAATATCATCCATCCATCTTGCCCTTGGTCGGCCCCTCTTCCTTTTGCCTTCCACTTTCCCTAGCATCAGCCTCTTCTCCAGGGTATCCTGTCTTCTCATTATGTGGCCAAAGTACTTCAGTTTTGCCTTTAATATCATTCCCTCAAGTGAGCAGTCTGGCTTTATTTCCTGGAGTATGGACTGGTTTGATCTTCTTGCAGTCCAAGGCACTCTCAGAATTTTCCTCCAACACCACAGTTCAAAAGCATCTATCTTCCTTCGCTCAGCCTTCCTGATGGTCCAGCTCTCACAGCCATATGTTACTACGGGGAATACCTTTGGAGCATATGAGATGTGATCTGAGGACGAAACAAACTATTACAAACTGACCTCGCATCAAGCAACAACTGCTGGAAATGGGGCGCATTGAAATTCTAAAGACCAGACATTGGGGCTGAATGCAGGGGACTGGAATGCAGCATTGGCAACAAACACCAAGACTACCTTCTTGAAGAGTGGTTGGCCTCCTGTCTCTTGCCATATGTCCCCATGCCTGTCATCACCCTGATGTTATTGCCTTCTCTTTCCCCCACCAGGATACCGCAGCCCCCAACAAATGCCTTCCCTCCTCCAGTTTAAAGGGTCCTATTTATACAATCCAATATTTTGTAATCATTTAAAATTGATTCTTTTTTTTTAAAATTTTAAAATAATCTTTATTCTTTACACCATTAAAATACACATACAAAAAAAAGAACACAGAAAAAAAAGGAAAAAATTCCACAAACATAAAACAGAACACAATACATTGCATAACACAATACATTGCATAATTACATTTCTTGTTTCATTAAAATACATCTTTACCCTCTTTCCCTAACTTCCTTATCCTTCTTCCCTCTTCTTTTTGGCACCTTCTTAAACTCTCTAACCACGTCCTTCTTTCCTTCCTCTACCTACTCTTACCTTCTCTACTTTCTATCTTCCCATTACCTCTCTTTACAAAAAAAAAAAAAACACCTAACAAGACAAACAAAATGGACTTCCTACTTTCTCACCACTATTCTCTAGAACTTTTTCTATATAGATTTAGTATATATAATTAATTTTTAACATTCACAAATCTTATATACAATAATTTACAATTTATATTTTTTGAGTTTTTTCTATAAATCTGTAAAATGGATCCCAACATAAATTAAATTCTTCCATATTCTTATCATTTAATAAATCCGTTAACTTAGCCATCTGTGCTAAATCCATCGTTTTTAACAACCATTCATCTATTGCAGGTGAACATTCCTCTTTCCAATGTCTTGCCCATATAATTCTGGCCGCAATTATTCAATAGAATAATAATTTTCCATATTTCGTATGTATCTCTGGTTTTATAAATCCCAATAAGTACATCTCAGGTTCTTTACTTAAATCTTCTTCCAATATTTCACATATTGTCCGATGTATTGTATTCCAATATTTTTTGGTTTTATGACATGACCACCAAACGTGAAAAAAAGTACCCACTTCTTTTTACATTTCCAACATCTATTAGATAATCTGTTATTCATTTTAGATAATGTGTTAGGAGTTAAGTACCACCTATACATCGTTTTATAAAAATTTTCTTTCATATTGTAATTCAATGTAAATTTTAAGTCTTTTAACCACATATTTTCCCAAATATCAATTTGAATGTTATGACCTAAATTCTCTTCCCAAATACTCATGCATTTCTTTTTAGGCAGATTTATCGAGTTGTTTTGACTTAATATTTTATATATTTTTGCAATTAGGTGATCTTTATCTTTCCATAACACACTGTCCCAATTGGTCACATTTTCTTTAAATTTAAAGTTTTTATTATCCACTTTAAACTGTTCTTTAATCTGGGCATAAGAAAACCAATTACAATTAAACCCTTCATTTAGTAAATCTTCTCTTGATTTTAATTTATAGTTTGATCCCTCAAATATTAATAAATCTTTATACGTTAACCAATTCCCTTTATTTAAATTACCATGCCATGTAAAAGCTTCTTGTGGCGAAATCCACAGAGGTAAATTTGGTAAAATTGTATTTTTATATTTAAGCCAAATTTTTAATATTGATTTCCTAATGGGATGATATTTAAATGCCAAATTTGCTTTAATCTTGTTATACCAGAGGTAACCATGCCAACCAAATTTGAGATCATATCCTTCTAAGTTAAGTAATTTTCTATTATACAGTTTTATCCAATCTCTAAGCCAGCAAAGAACACTCGCATCATAATATAATTTTAAATTTGGTAGATCAAAACCCCCATTCTCTTTAATATCTTGTAAAAATTTGTATTTTATTCTTGGCTTTTTCCCTTGCCAAATAAATTTGGCCAAATCTCGCTGCCAATTTTGAAATGTTTTATCCGTTATGACAATTGGTATTGTTTGAAATAAAAAAATAATTTTTGGGAGAGTATTCATTTTTATTGTAGATATTCTACCCAAAAAAGATATTTGTAATTTCGTCCAAAGTTGTAGATTGTTTTTTATTTTGTTCCATAATTTAGTATAATTATTCTTAAATAACTCCG
This sequence comes from Charina bottae, assembly GCA_023362775.1. NCBI lineage: Eukaryota > Metazoa > Chordata > Lepidosauria > Squamata > Charinaidae > Charina > Charina bottae. Next base: position 1,183,933 of record JALMGJ010000028.1, on the reverse strand, counting down.
AATTATTTGATGTTATATCCACTCCCAAATATCTTAGTTTTTTAACATTTGCAAATCCCGTAAGCAGTTCCATATTCTGTAAACTATTTTGATTCATATTTAAGTTTATCATCTTCATTTTTTGATTATTTATTTTGAACCCTGCCAATTCACCAAAGTCATGTATCTTCTTTAACAATTGTTTAATCGAATTTTCTGGATTTTGTAACGTTATAACCACATCATCGGCAAAAGCTCTTAATTTATAATTTTCCTGTTTTATTTTTATCCCTTCAATTAGGTTATCTTTTCTTATATTTTCTAATAAAATTTCTAATACCAAGATAAATAGGAGAGGTGAAATTGGGCAACCTTGTCTAGTGCCCCAACCTATAAAACAATTTTGTGTTGTATCACCATTTACCACTATCTTGGCAGTTTTCCGTGTATATATAGCCTGAATAGCTTTTATAAATTTTTCACCATACTCCAAACTTTTCAACGTTTTAATCAGAAAATCCCAATTTAAATTATCAAAGGCTTTTTCGGCATCCAGGAATAATAATAAAATTTGTTTTTCTTTATGATCTTTAGCATACTCAATTAAATTTATAATGGTTCTAATATTATCTTTAATATGTCTTTTTGGCAGAAAACCAGATTGATCAACATTCATTGTATCCTGTAAAACCATTTTTAATCTATTTGCCAAGATAGTGGTAAAAATTTTATAATCTGTATTTAACAGCGAGATTGGTCTAAAATTTTTACAAAGGGTTTGATCTTGATCTGCCTTAGGGATCAAAATTATATTGGCGTCGGTCCATGATTCAGGTATTACATTGCCAGTCATTATTGAATTTAATAATAAGTTAAATGCTGATAATAGTTGATCTTGGAATAATTTATAGTAAATAGCTGTAAACCCATCTGGACCCGGCGCTTTACCTGATTTTTGTCTTTGGATGGCATTTGAGATTTCTTGATTGGTAATAGGTTCATTTATCCTTTCCTGATGTAATTTAGATATTTTCTGCAAATTACTTTCAATTAAATATCTGTCCGCCTTTTCTGAATCAAGTTGTTTCTTTTGATATAATGTTGTGTAAAACTCATGGAATGCTTTTTTAATACTTTGATTATCACTTAACTCTAACCCTTTATCATTTATTTTATTTATAATTTTTTTATCCCCTTCTTTTCTTAACTTAAAAGCTAACCATTTACCAGCTTTATTTGCATGTTGGAAATATCTTTGTTTAACATACCTCAGATTTTTTTCCATTTCTTCAGTTGTTAATAATTCTAATTGCTTCTGTAATATGATAATTTGGTTTTTAATATCTTTATCTCCTGGATTACATTGCAGCACAGTTTCTTTTGATTTAATTTGTTCACATAATTTCATAAATTTTTGTAATTTCATTTTTTTTGGTGTTTGCCTAGAGACATAAAATGGCCTCTCATGTACGCTTTACTTGCGTCCCAAACTGTAGATATATTCATATTATCTTTCAAATTTAGATCAAAAAACTCTTTTAATTTAATTTTACTCTCTTCTAAATAACCTTTATTTTTTAATATGGATTCATTAAGTCTCCACCTATATGGCGATGATGAAATTTTTAAGTCTAATTGAATTGCATTATGATCTGATAATGTTTTAGCCAAAAACTTCATGTCTCTGATCTTATTTGCTAATTTTTTTGAAATCCATATCATGTCTGTTCTAGAGAAAGATTGAAATCTATTTGAGAAAAAAGTATAATCTTTAGCATTACCCATTTTGTGTCGCCAGGCATCAATTGTTTCTAAATTATTCATAAGTTCAAAAAAAAACCTGAGGTAATTTCCCTTGGTGTAATTTAATAGACTTATCTGATTTTCTGTCTATAGACGGATTTACAACACCATTCCAATCCCCCATAATGATCCAATTTTTATTAGGCAGATCTGATAAACATTTCATCAGGGTTTTAAAAAAATTATTCTGTTTTTCATTTGGGGCATAGACACCTACTAGTATTACTTTTGTATTTTGACTTTCTATTTCTATAATAATAAATCTGCCTTTATCATCCACTTTTATCAAATGTGGTTTTAAATTTGGTTTAACATAGCAAACTATTCCATTTTTCTTATTTTCATTTGTCGTTACAAATTCTAATCCTAATTTCTTGTTCAATAACAATTTTCCATCTTTACCTCTAATATGGGTTTCCTGCAAACAAATTATATCCAAATTATATTTATTGAGAATATGAAAAGTTTTATTTCTTTTAATTGGAGAGTTCAAGCCATTTATGTTCCAAGAAAGACATTTTAAATTACTCATTATCAGATTGGCTACTTAATTCTTGGGAGCCTACTGCTTGAGCAAAAATTTTAAATTTTTCTGTTATTTTCTGTTTTGGAGCATTATTCCCTGGTGAGTACTTATTTTCTTTTTCTAATTTTCTAAGAAAATCTTTCGCTTTTTCAACTGAATTTAATTTAAACCTTTGCTCCTTGTACAGGACATTCACCCCTTCTAGAGTCTCCCATCTATACATAATCTTCTTTCTTTTCAAAACCTCTGTCAGAAAATAATATTCTTTTCTTTTTTTCAAAATTGCAGCTGGTATTTCTTTAAAAATTTTAATATCTTTCCCTTCTATATTAATTCTTTTATCAAACCCAGTTTGCAAAATCAAGTCTCTTAATTTTTTCCTACTAAATTCAATAACTAAGTCTCTTGATATGTTATGTTCTCTAGCATACTTTGAATTAACACGATACATCGTTTCTATTTCCTCCTCTAACTGTTCTTTTTCCCAAGCAATCATGTCTGCCAAAGCCTGAGTAATGGTGTTTTTAATCTCTGCTTCTTTGCCTTCCTTTAACCATCTTATTCTTAAACATTTCTCTTTTTGTTTTTGTTCAAGTAAAGTTAATTTATCAAATTCCTCTTCTTTTTGCTTTTCCATTTTTTTCATTCTTTCTTTCATTCCTTTAATTTCTGCTTGAAATCTTTGTTCCATGCTGTCTAGCTTTTTAACCAGAGTCTTTTCAAAATCTTGTATTTTTTCCTCTAGTAAGGTGGTCACATTTGTTGAAATACTCTGAATGGCTTTCTTAGTAAAGTCATCAAAGAGTGATTTTAACCATTCACCTTTGTCTTCTCCTGAATCTGAGCCTCTTCTAAGTGTTTTCTTACATGTCATCATTCAAAGAGTTCTTATCCACCAAGTAGAAGACAATGAGTTTGTTTAAACTTATTTCCTCTAAAGCAGTCAAAATGGCGATTTTAAGTAATTAATTAATTAAAGAGTCAGTTCCACCTATTGTAACACAAAGTGTCGAAGTCTCAGCCACCTTCTTTGAAACTTTAACAAAGTTTTCTTGATGAGAAAGTCTGTAAATATTTCTTTTAACAAGTTAAGTCTTTGATTTATAACAAAGTGTAGGAGAAACGGCAGCAATCCCTGTAATGGGAAAAAATGAAGATAAGCGCTCACCCGGCTTCCCGGCTTACTTTCACTGTAGGCTGTCAGCTGGCTGAGATAGTGAAAGTACTCAGATGCAGACTGCTTTCATGCCGCTGCCGCACAGAAGCTGCAGGTTTTTCTTTCTTTTCTTCGGGTTCACCCTTACTTTGGCTTCCCTGTCGTTAATCGTTCCATTAGAAAACTAACGATATCGACCCAATATCTTCGTTTTGATTCAAATGAATGACGAGCTGTTCATTTCGCGTCCGCTCGCCATTTCTCTACACCGGAAGTCTCATTTAAAATGGTTTCTTGTTTTGGAATTTGATATTGTAATGAAGTAAAAATTGTAAAAGAAAGAAAGAAATGCATTATACAAAAAGCATTTAGATACCCCCACTGTTTCATTTTTTCCCTTCTTCTCAGGATGTATTCTGAACTTTTAAACTTTAATTATTAATAATTTTAAAATTTAAATGTTTATAAAGTTAACAATGATCATGGACATTGTGTGGCCTGAAACTCAACAGTTATCAGTTAAACTGGAGGGAGGAGGAAGGTACTCCTTCATGCATAGGAGGCTGTGAGATCGTACCCGGTGTGTCTAGCTGGGCCTGATCCGGAGAAGGTCAGCTGCCACTGCAAGGCTGGGAAAGGACTGCCTGTCTGCTGAACCAGGCAGAAGGCAACTTCCCCCTAGAGTTCCTGCTCAGCTGCACTCAGCGGAGCCAAGCAAGCATAGCTGCTGCTCACCCTGCTCATCCTGGTGAGCTTGTGCAGGACTCCTTATAAATTGTGAGCTCGGAGTTTTATTTTGTCAATAATAATAATAATAATAATAATAATAATAATAATAATAATAATATATTTTGGGTAACCTAATTTTGTGTGCACTCGAATTTTTACTGTGTGTATAGGTATGAAGATTGGTATGCGTATGCCCACTTGTATACCTTAGAGCAGGGTTTTTTAATCAGGGTTCCGTGAGAGGTCACTAAGGGTTCCCTGGGATATCATGATTTATTTAAAAATTATTTCCAATTCCGGCAACTTCACATTAAAGAGGTAAGTTGCATTCTTTATTTTTAGTTTAAGAGCACTGTTAATGCATATATACAGTACATACATACATACACACACATGAAATGAATATAATAATTTTGTAACTTCTGGCCTATATTTGAGCCTGAATGTGCAGGGATTCCCCGAGGCCTGAAAAATATTTCAAGGGTCAAAAAGTTGAGAAAGGCTGTTCTAAAGGAAAATGCTATCGACAACAGAATTCTTGTAATGATTAAGTTTAATTAAAGTACTCCATCATTACTATTTCATGCCTTTGGAAAGATCTGCATTTTGCTTTTAAAAAGCATCACCTACATTTTTCCCTTGGTTGATGTCTGTCAGAATGGTATATACAGTCCAATGTCACTTAAGCTCTCAGAGGGAGGGAGGGAGGGAGGGATAGGTTACATTGTGTCATGCCCCCGTGTTTTACATGACTTTCACCACCACCCTCTTGGAGGCCTTAGAGGGAATATAAGTGTGATAACCCTCAGTGTCAGAATAACATTTTGATAATGCTGCTTTGGCGCGAAAATCCTTATTCGAGGCTTACTGTGATAACCCTCAGTGTCAGAATTCCCAATCAAGAAATCCCTCAGACAATTACTCTAAAGGATTCATTTATTCAGGATTAGTACACTTCAGGCTAGGAGAAGCCTCAAATAAAGATTTTCGCGTCAAAGCAGCATTAACAAAACGTCCCTCTGACATCACCCAGAGTCCAGCCATAACAATTCAGTTCCCACACCAAGCATTCCCCCTTCTGACAGAATGTCTGTTGAAAGAGCAGGTGCTTATCACAGTTCTCACCAAGCAATGCAAAAATGCCAAGAGGGAGGCTTCTTAAAGCAAATGAGTGCAGACCAGCAGACCAGCAAACTACACGTACAGTATACATGTGTACAACAGTCAGAAGCATGGCAGTCAAACATGCGAGGCTGACATTAAGTTATAACACTGAAATGGCACTTTTTCTCTTTCCTCCGGGGCCAGTTTAGGTCAGTGTTCATAGAGGGGGAAAGGTCTAGTCCTAGGCCTTTGTTGTGTGAGGTGCCCCAGTGCTCAACTCTCTCCCCACTATTATTTAATGTCTACATGAAGCTTCTGGGCAAAGTCTGTCATCAACACAAGGTTAAGTATCATTTATATGCTAATAATCTCTGCTATCAGCTGTTCAAGGGATGTTATTGGGTTTCTTTCCCAGCATCTGTGAGGATCCAGATAAGGCAGAACAGAGGTTGACTCAATCCTAGCAAAACTGAGTGGCTATTGTTTTAGGGTCCTCCCGACTGGAGATACTCCATTGTTAACTCTGAATAAGGTAGCATTCCCCTAGACATTTAAGGTCATTTCCAACTCTGTGATTCTATGAATCTCTCTCTATAATTACTTAAGTCCCAGTAATGAGGAATCAGGAGAATTTTGTGTCAAATCTGCCTGGAAACACATTTTCACATATTGGACTATACTGCTTTTCTCCCTGCAAGTCTAATTCCCCTGTTTTTTTCTGATAAATTTCTTTCCTCTTGTGCCACGTCGATACACAGAACTGGAACTTCCGGGTTTTTCCTTAACTCAAGCACACATGCCAGGGCAAGAAAGCACAGCAGAACTGTACCTTCGAGCCAGTGTTGACTCCTGGTGACTACCTGGACAAGTCACTGCAGTTTTCCTGGCAAGTGTTCGGAAGTCGTTTGCTATTACCTGCTTCCTAGGGCTGAGAGAAAGTGACTGGCCCAAGGTCACCCAGCTGGCTTTGTACCTAAGGTGGGACTAGAACTCACGGTCTCCCAGTTTCTAGCCTGATACCTTAGCCACTACACCAAACTGGCTCTCTACTAATACATACACTTTTAAATATGCTAATGGTTCAAATACAAATATTTATCTTGTTTAAATATTTTTAAATTTTTTGCTATATCACTTAGTAATGATAAAATTGTTTTTTACAGAGAGAAGTTTGGAGCTGTATAAATTCTTCTTTGCCAGGTAAGAGTATTACTATATTTAAGCTTATATGGGGTATTGAATTCCTCAAGGCTTACTTAAGAGAAGATTTGTATTGGATCAATTGTGCAGTAAATACTAAGTATGTTTTTTGAATAGACTATAGGATCTGGGTCTCCTGTGTGGTGCCAGTAATCACCACTGTGACTGCAGATACCTGCATTGGTATCTAGTAGCCTCTCTTTTCCTTGTTCGTATTTTGCCTATGTGAACATTGTCACTTTCTGTTCCATGGAATACGTATTTTGTTGGGCTGTGCAACAATCCAAATTTGAAGGGGAAAAAGTGATTTGGAGTGCACATGGTGCCTGTTGGCACCTTCTTAAACCAAATGTGTTATGCAGCAGCTGTGGAGAGCAAGAAGAAATGCTGCTTCAAGGAGTTGTTGACAGGTGTGAACACCTGTGTGTACTCTAATTCACTTTCCCCCCTTTCAATCTAGATTGTTGCCTAGCCCTAATATTTGTTATGTTTTGTGTCACTTACTCACCTTACTCTTACCCTGATTTCCTCCCACTCCAACATTGCTTAGCTCTCTGCTTCTCCTGCAAACTTGCTTATTAAAATCATGTGGCTTTTTTAAATCTCCATCTTGCCTACATCTTCCTGCAGTCTTACTTTCTCTTTCTTTCAGGTGTTCTTTCTCCTTGGTCTCCAATCAGATGATCTTCTTCCTTTCATATTTCCCAGCTAACTCCTTCCTCCGTTGTTTCAAAACAAAGTATTTTGTCAACACTTGGTCAACAACAAACTGAACAGAATAAACTTTATGATGCTCTGTGTCCAGTGCAAAGAAAAAGAAAAATACTGCAAAATATCCATTACATATACATTTGTAGGTAAATTTAAGATAGCATAAAAAGTAGTGATATGATACCTATAAAACCTGTTGAGCTGATCTCATTAACTAAACCTATTAAGCCTACTATCTAAAACTAATCTACTTTACTTGCTACTTTACAATCCTTGGTTGAGTGCACATCAGTAAGAAAAATAAGTGATGGAAGTAAACAACTTTATGGCATACAGTATTAAAATGGGAGAAAACATAGACCTTAGCCAAATGGATAGTTTCTATCCATAAGGCACTTACTTTTTGTAAAGCTTCAGAGCAAAATCTCACAACTTGTGCCGAAATATTAAGGGCTGTATCCTTCAGTAGTAGCTGAAGAAGATAAAATTTTGTGGACCACCCTTTTAATAAGTGGAGTTATCTTTCAGTGTCTGGCTTGCTCATAGAAGGGGCGGCTTAGAAAAATGTGAGCCACTGATTCTATTTCTGCCAGCCCTCCAAGGTAGACCAGACTAGGAAACCAAAGTCATGAATGTTAATACAGTACTACTTTTATTTTAAGGTTACAGTAACAGAATCTTGCAAGCCTGAATGCGATCCCCCCTCCCTCCCTTTCTTTACCTTTGTGAATACTCTCTGGGTATGGCCATGCAACCAGCTATATTTAGCTCAGATGTCAAGCTCACAGGTCTATATTTTCCAGATTCCTCCTCCTTCCCTTTTTTAAAGATAGGGGTGTTTATTCTCTTCCAGCCTTTCGATACCTCACAAATTCTGTGTTAAAATACAGTGATGTAAAAAATAGAAACTGTTATAAAACCAAATCTATAAAAACTAGTAGGGTTAACTAAAACTTAAAATATTTCATTAAATTTCAAGCATTAAATAAAACATTGTAAGATAATGCACTGTGCTAAAAAATTAAGTGTAGCGACATAAGATGTCAAGCTGAATAATTGGAAGTAAGAAACTCTAGTATCCTAGTCAGGCATGAGCCATGTGAAACATGATTATCTCTACCCTATAAAAAGCATGCTGCTGCACAGAACTTGGCAACATTACATGTTATGATAGGGTTAGGGTGACAGAACAGTAGGGAGAGGCAGAATTGTTTTCTACAACCTAGTGAATAGTGGGAAAATAAGGAGTATTGCAAATGTCTCTGTACAATGAGGAGAAGAAGCTGTGCTTGGCAGTTTCAACTTGCCTGGCATTGTGGGGCACAGATTTTCCTGGAAAGGGATCTGTCTGTACCTTCCGTAGTTAGAGGAAGGGTGTTAAGGTGAGCAAGAATAAAGTCCTTTCCAGGGGGATTGAGAAATTAGGCACTTCTAATCCTATATATTACAAAGCATGCCTCCTGAATTTAACGTTTATTTTGGCAGCAGTATATTAGACTTGTAGTGAAAAGTTTTGTAGAGCAGTGTTGCCTTTTGTGTTGTGTGGTAATTACAGGATATAGTTTTAAAACATACACAAGAATGATTTCATAATGTATTTTATAATTTTTCTTCAAAGGTGTTTTGAAAAAATCTGATGGCTGGGTTGGCTTAGGGTGCTGTGAATTAGCCATTGCTGTAGAATGTCGACAAGCATGTAAACAGGTAAGAGTTTGTTGGATTCTCTTTTGGGGGGATGAGTATGTGGTGCTAATATAAGAAAAATTTATATTAGCAAAGATTTGACAGCACAGACATGCCTTCTGAAACATTTCTATTCTTCCAGCTCTTTTCTCCATGCTTTCTGCTACAACCTGTGTTGAGCAAGGAGAGTTATGTAAGAGCTTTGCATTGCCTCATGACTTTTTTCAGTTGGTGCTTTCTTACAAAGCAGTAAGCTACAAAAAGGGGTTAAGTGGAAGGTGTGTGCCACCTTCTTACCCTATAAGACATGGCTTGTTAACCCGAAGTAGAGAGTTACCTATGGCTTAACATGTAATCTGAACTCTGAGTGAGTGATTCTTGTGGAAACTTGAACTGAAACCTACAAAAACTTTGTTTTCAGATTCTGCATCTGCAGATCAAAAATGACAGTTGCTCCTGGTTCAGATGACAAATTTAAGCTCAAACAAAGCTCCAGCTTTGATTAATGATTTCTACACTGGGGATAAGATGGCATACCCAGGTTCTTATTATCCTTTTCCTGTGGCTTAGCAAGTTGTGCAGACAGCATCTCACAGGTATTTTTCTGATGCCTGTGCTGTTCGTTCTGCCTTATTCAGAAACAATTCTGCCTTACACAGTCTTAGAGAGCTTCTGATTTCCCCAAGTCCTTAAGAGTATTTCCTGCCTGGGTTCATATTGTGCATTGAGCTATGGTTTGCTTAATTACAGTTTGTTAAATAAATCATAGTTAACTAGATTCTCTTAATAAATCAAGTCTCAAAACAAACCATAATGAATGAGTTTATAATACCTTAAGCCAAAATCAAACCAACCAGTACTTAGCATGATGTGCTAACTTTGACATTGAGGTAATGTTTCTAAATGCTTTGGGGAAGTTGGGGCTGCTACACAGAGATGAGTTTACTATTCCAGCATACAGTAGCTGGGGTAGTACCTTTTGACCAAGTCGGTGAACTTTCTGTAGTTCTGCTAACAGTTCCCATAGTAACAAGTGCTATTTCAGTAAAACAAACAAACAAACAAACAAACCCATAACTGTTTGGTTTCTTGAATCAGAGTCATCTTCCCTACTCATGTTTATATATATGTTGATATTTGTTTTATGAATCGGTTTCCTTAGGCTTAAATACTTTTGATAAAATTTCCTATTAATCGGAAGGAGAGCTTTCCAGTCCAATTTGGTGCAGAAATCCCATAGATGGCTCTATCTGATTTATGCCTATCTAATTCATGCCATCCTCCACAGATTGATCTTGTCTTTTATTGATGACCTCTAGTGAGAGAGAGCCTGCCACCACTCTAGAGAATTGGTTACTTTGTAAATTACCATCAAAAGTTTGTTCTAATGTTTAGCAAAAACTGCCTGCCTAACCATAAACCCATTAGATTTTGTCTTGACCTCTAAAGAAACAAAGAACACGTTTTGTCTGTGCAGCAGTCCTTTAAAGTTCAGCCATATTCCTTCTCAATCTTAACTTTTCTAAGCCAAATATATCCTTTTTCCTCAGCCTTTATTCCTAAATTGTTTCCTGTACTATCTTTGCTGACTTTCTCAAAATGCATTACATTTTATTTAAATTCTTCTTAAAATGCACAAACCAGGCTTTAGTAGATCATGTACAGGCTGGTCATTTATACTTTATATTGCTGACTGGCTCCTAATAGCACTTACAGAGGATTGATTTGTTTTAGCATATTGAAATGACACTTCATGTCTTCCGGTCAGTATAACTCTGTAAACCTGCAAAAATATTGCCCTACCCTAACTTGAGCTAGTTTATTTCTTAATTCCACCAAGTGAAGAGGGTCTTTTTTTTAATCACTGGAGATATCCACTTTTGTTTCTTTTGCAAGGCAAATAAAACACCTTAATATCCACAGCTGGAGAGATTCACCAACTGAGTGGCCACATAATTGCCATAACAGCAGTTCTAGACAATACACACCTATGTCCTGTTTTCTACTTCAGTCCTGTGCTTCTATCTCAGCATTACAGTGAGGGCAGAATTTCCACAAATCAAGGTGGTCTTCCGGTGAGATAAGACAAATCTCTGCTGTTGGATGTGCAGTTCTGACTGTGCAACCCCATCAGAACTCTCAAAACAGAGATCCCTCCTACTGGCTAGTTTCAGATTTGAGGTTTTGATTTAGGACAGGGGTCGGCAAACTTTTTTTGCCGGGAGCCATTTTGACATGCTCGTGCACATTTTGAAGTGCTCGAGAGTCAGGGGGCGGGGTTTGCGGGCGGGGGCCAATCGTGTGGAAGGGGGCGGGGTTTGCGGGCGGGAGCCAATCGTGTGGAAGGGGGCGGGGTTTGCGGGCGGGAGCCAATCGCGTGGAAGGGGGCGGGGTTTGCGGGCGGGAGCCAATCGTGTAGAAGGGGGCGGGGGCTCACGGAGGGAGGGGGTGCAGCCAGCAGCTCCGCGCAGCGAGGGGCTCCGTGAACCCGCCCCGGCCGCCCCACCGGGAGTGGCGGAGAAACAGCTGCCACCCTCCGCTCCCCAGAATATCGTGGGGCAAAGGGAAACCTGCCCGGAGGGGTCATCAGGAGCACAGGATCCGGCCCCAGCCCAGCCCGGCCCGCAGCTTCGGCGCCCTCCCCTCGCCATCGCGAAAGTCCCAGGCGACGGCGGGGGCATGTTCGACCTGCTCGTGCAGCACGGGGCGGCCGACCCCGGAGACTCCGCGGCCCCCGGGCTGCAGCTCTTCCACCGCCTCTCCTCCTCTCTGGCAGCCGGGGGGCCGCGGAGTCTCTGGGGGCGGCCGCCCCGTGCTGCACGAGCAGGTCGAACATGTCCCCGCCGTTGCCTGGGACTTTCGCGATGGCGAGGGGAGGGCACCGAAGCTGCGGGCCGGGCTGGGCTGGGGCCGGATCCTGTGCTCCTGATGACCCCTCCGGGCAGGTTTCCCTTTGTCGTGGGGCAAACCTTCACCCTGCACCGCCCTGCCGCTCGCGTCCCGGGCGGGCGAGGCATGGAGAGAAGGGGAGACGGAGGGGCTCCCTCTCCAGCCTCTGCGCCCCTTCAGGCCCGTCTCTGCGAGGCCCGGCACGGCAGGGAGGCGGTGCTGGCCTACCCGGAGGGCCTCCCGCGGCCGCTTCTCCAAGGCGGGTTGCAGAGCGCGCGCTGCGCCCACGGGAACGCCTGGTCCCTCCGCTCCCTCCAGCTCCGCCAGCAGCGCCGCCCTCCCCATCCTGCCGCCCGGCAAACCTCCGCCGGCTCCGTCCCCCTGCCGCCACCGCCCCAGCCAGGCCCCCTGTGCCGCCCTGCCACTCGCGTCCCGGGAGGCGGTGCAGGAGCGGCTGCAGGGGCAACGTGTGTGCGTGAGAGTCAGCTCCGGGGGTTGCGGGGAGGGGGAGGCTGTGTTTCCCCCCTTTGGGTTGCAAACGGCCTTGCATGCGGGCCTGATCAAAGCAAAAACGCTTTTTTTTTTTTGAAACGCGGCGCAGGAGCGGCTGCAGGGGCAACGTGTGTGCGTGAGAGTCAGCTCCGGGGGTTGCGGGGAGGGGAAGGCTGTGTGTTTCCTTCCTTTGGGTTGCAAACGGCCTTGCATGTGGGCCTGATCAAAGCCAAAACGCTTTGTTTTTTTTGAAACGCGACCCAGGAGGCGGCGCAGGAGCGGCTGCAGGGGCAACGTGTGTGCGTGAGAGTCAGCTCCGGGGGTTGCGGGGAGGGGGAGGCTGTGTTTCCCCCCTTTGGGTTGCAAACGGCCTTGCATGCGGGCCTGATCCATGTTGCTGCCATCATTTTAAAAAACAAATGGTACTTGTGGGGGGGGGAAGGCATCTTGTATTAATTTTAGGGGGGGAAAGAAGGCAAAGGCGAGAGAGCAATAGGCGCATGGAAGTTTTGAAGAGAGAGCGACCAATTCTTGAACGCGAAAGGTACACGTTGGAAGATGGAGATCCACAGGGGTGGTTGTCAAGACAGGAATTCAGACCTAGAAATCCTATGTTGGGCTCGGGGGCCAGCGAGGAGGAGGGAGAAGGAAGAGGAGACAGAAGGGGAAACGGAGAAGGAATTTTTAGGAAAAGGGAAAAGAGAGAAATGCGGCCCAGGACGCGGCGCGCGTGAGAGTCAGCTCCGGGGGTTGCGGGGAGGGGGAGAGCTGACTCTCTCACACACACGTTGCCCCTGCAGCCGCTCCTGCACCGCGTTTCAAAAAAAAAAAGCGTTTTGGCTTTGATCAGGCCCACATGCAAGGCCATTTGCAACCCAAAGGAAGGAAACACAGCCTCCCCCTCCCCGCAACCCCCGGAGCTGACTCTCACGCACACACATTGCCCCTGCAGCCGCTCCTGCGCCGCGATTCAAAAAAAAAAGCGTTTTGGCTTTGATCAGGCCCGCATGCAAGGCTGTTTGCAACCCAAAGGGGGGAAACACAGCCTCCCCCTCCCCGCAACCCCCGGAGCTGACTCTCACGCGCGCCGCGTCCTGGGCCGCATTTCTCTCTTTTCCCTTTTCCTAAAAATTCCTTCTCCGTTTCCCCTTCTGTCTCCTCTTCCTTCTCCCTCCTCCTCGCTGGCCCCGAGCCCAACATAGGATTTCTAGGTCTGAATTCCTGTCTTGACAACCACCCCTGTGGATCTCCATCTTCCAACGTGTACCTTTCGCGTTCAAGAATTGGTCGCTCTCTCTTCAAAACTTCCATGCGCCTATTGCTCTCTCGCCTTTGCCTTCTTTCCCCCCCTAAAATTAATACAAGATGCCTTCCCCCCCCCACAAGTGCCATTTGTTTTTTAAAATGATGGCAGCAACATGGATCAGGCCCGCATGCAAGGCCGTTTGCAACCCAAAGGGGGGAAACACAGCCTCCCCCTCCCCGCAACCCCCGGAGCTGACTCTCACGCACACACGTTGCCCCTGCAGCCGCTCCTGCGCCGCCTCTGACAGCGCCGCGTCCTGGGCCAGCAGCGCCTCCCTGCCGCGCCGGGCCTCGCTCAGTGCGAGAGCCAGGGGGCGGGGTTTGCGGGCAGGGGCCAATCGCGTGGAAGGGGCGGGGGTGAGTTCAGCTGCGGAAGAGCCACACTCAAGGGGCCAAAGAGCCGCATCTGGCTCGCGAGCCGCCATTTCCGACCCTTGATTTAGGATGAAGAAAATCCTGCAAGGTCAATATTAAGCTCTTCTTAATGTGCTGGATATTATAACTCTAGCAAAAGTGTTTTCTTCCTGATCATCTAACTTTACCTGACAGCATGGGGGATTACTTTTTCATAAAGTTAAAACTAAATGTACCCAATGTGTTTAAAGCAACAAAAACACTGCCTACTTAAATTTTATATGATTAAACAAGAAGCCTTATTGGTTTTTAGTCTGCTTTTGGGGATAGATTCAAAACCATTGATAAGATATACAGGTAGTCCTTGCTTACCAACCACTTGTTCAGCAACTGTTAAAGTTATTTTTTCAGCACTCATAATTTTATGACCATTTACGACATTCCCAGTGTTGCTCAGTCCTGTGATCACCATTAGAGCCAGCACACGTCCTGTGTCTGACCTGTTGTTTTTCTTTTTCCCCCCCTGTTGCAGAGTGGAGAGATTGGAGAAGAGATTAGAAGAGAGTAAGCAGGCACACAATGGGGAATACACATCAGAAGCAATGAGCTGGTGCCGGCAGCCTCAAGTGTGCTCGGCAAACAGCTGGTGTATTCCCCATTGTGTGCCTGCTTATTGTATTCTCTCCTAATCCCTTCATCTCCAATCTCTCTGCTCTGTGAGTGGGGAGGTGCAGAGGAGAGATTGCCTACAGAAATTGCTCCGCGGAGCCCTTCTTTTCCAGGGGGGCAAGGGGAGAAGAGGAGCTGCCATTGCCAACGGGAAGAGGGCAGAAAAGTGCCAGAGTGACTTGGGCATTCATGAGGGTAGAGGAGAGAGAGGCGTGTGGGTGTTTCCTCTCTCTGAGTTTGCAGACCCTGACGGGAGCAGTGCATTTGAACAGGGGATCAGTGAGGGGAGAAGGGGGGGGCTTCCAGTTGTGCATATTGCAGGGGGGGCATCTGGAAGGTGGGAGGAGGAAGCGGTGAAGGATGGGATCTGGAGCATGAAGACAGAAGACAGTACAGTAAGCAGGCACAGAATGGGGAATACACTGGCTGTTTGCCAAACGCACTTGCATCTGCAAACACCAGCATATTGCTTTTGATGAGTATTCCCCATTGTGTTCCTGCTTACTCTCTTCTAATCCCTTTCTCCCCAATGAGTGTAAATACAAACATTAGTTCCCTTCTTGTTAATTATCCAGCCCTAGGGTGAGCATTCCAAAGGGCAGGGGAGTGGTTAGGAGACAGACAAAAGCCGAAGGTGTGAAACTGATTAGTCTCGTCAGTTTTGAACCGGAAAGCACAGTTGTAGTCACGTGATTTCCCACTTAGTGACCGCTTCACTTAGCAACCAAGTTGCTGGTTCCACTTGTGGTTTCTAAATGAGGACTACCAGTATTTGACTTCCTGCATTCTATTCATTCGTGGTTATGACAGTCTTCAGTAAAGAATCTGGAACTTGCTACTGTTAAAAGTTTCTCATGCCCATGCAAAAAACCTCTTTTTTGCAACCTTACATGAAGATCTTTCTCAAGGTAAAACAAGCACTCTATGTTCCTGAAGTCCCAGGCATTGTTTCTTGGAGTCTTTTTGTTCTTTAATCCCTGATGAAAAAAAGTTGTAACCATAGATACATCTGCTATCTGTTGTCATCTTGGTTTGCAGAGTAAGTGCTACCCTGTGTACTGCTCCATCTTTTCTAGTATTTTATAGAACAATGTATTTGTGAGTAAGAGATAACCTTGGGGAAGGTGTGACAGAGCTGTTAAGGGGAGAAGGAAGGAGTGAGCCATTAAGGGGTGGTGGTAGCTTGGAGAACGAATTACACAGTCCTGAGGAAGAAGAAGATGTAAGAAAGAAACTCAATGTTACCCTGCTCTGATTTTTTAAATATAAGATGGGACAGAGAGCAACTCTGATCTGCATCTTTCTTTTGTAAGGCATCCACGTTTGCCTTAGTTGTATGGGTGATAATAAATACCACCAACAGTAATCTTTAGTTTGTTCCTCCACTTATTTTAACTCGGATATTTACTACAACTTTGCCAAGTTCGTTCATTTGGATTTCTGAGCAGGAATAGATATTTTTAACACACAGTGTAGTAATATTTAATTGCTGTATTCTAGTTATGGGAGTCATTATACTCCGTTATACCCCTGAAAACATACTTGTTTTTCCATAGTAAGTGTTCAAACACATCTTGTTTATTCTCTGAGCATTAGTGTATAAATAATGAAGGAAGTTTATGACCCAATGTTATTTCTGACATTTCACATTCTGCAGTGCACAAGTCCTTAACTGAGGTCCTTTCTTTTGGTTCTTTGTTTCTAGCTTTCACAGGATTCAATTTAAAGCCCCCCTAATCAAGATTACCATGCTTTGGCCAAACATATTTTCACCAATCCTTGTGAGATGCAATCCCTTCTCATAGCAGAAATGCATCATCTGGCTAATTGAATATGGTCTCAAAACACAGAACTTCTGTTTGTCATCATTTTGAGCGACCAGTTATTCATCTGCAGTATTCATCTTTTTTCTTCAAGTTCTTTTCGGTAGACTGGAAAAATGGTTGAGAACTCCAAGCTGTTCAGCTTCCTTCCAAGATATTCAATTTCTGTGGTGATATGGTTGTAGCTAATTTTGCAGTATCATTTGTCCCCAGAAGATGTATTTATTTATTTTACCCCCACCACAAAACCTTATGTAGCTCACCCAAAAATTGGTATGGTATGGTAGACTATAATGGTAGACAAAATAATATACAGTATGATGATTCTCTCCAGCAAAGGAGACTGTTACCTTGTCGTGGTGCTGGAGCTTGAGCACCTCAATGACACCATGAGCTAAACCGTGAAGGGACACCCAAGATGGGAAGGTCATGGCAGAGAGGTCAGACTAAATACGATCCCTGGGGAAGGTAATGGCAACCCACCCCAGTATTCTTGCCATGAAAACTAAATGGATCAGTACAACCAGAGATATGTCGGTATACCATCGGAAGATGGGACTCCCAGGTCGGAAGATGGTCAAAATGCTACTGGGGAGGAACAGAGGATAAGTTCAACTAGCCCCAGATGTGATGAGGCAGCTAGCTCAAAGCCGAAAGGATGGCCAGCGGCCGACGGTGCTGGTGGTGAACGACGAATCCAATGTTCTAAAGATCAACACACCATAGGAACCTGAGCCAGGGCAAATTGGATGTGGTTATTGGTGAGATGTCAAGATTAAATATAGACATTTTGGGTGTCAGTGAACTGAAATGGACTGGAATGGGTCACTTCACATCAGATGACCACCAGATCTACTACTGTGGACAAGAGGACCACAGAAGAAATGGAGTAGCCTTCATAATTAATAATAAAGTGGCTAAAGCAGTGCTTGGATACAATCCAAAAAACGATAGAATGATCTCAATTCGAATTCAGGGTAAGCCATTTAACATCACAGTGTTCCAAATATACGCCCCAACCACGGATGCTGAAGAAACAGAAGTAGATCAGTTCTATGAGGAACTGCAGCACCTACTGGATAATACACCAGAAGGAGATGTTATTTTTATTACAGGAGACTGGAATGCTAAGGTGGGTAGTCAAACGACACCTGGAATTACAGGTAAGCATGGTCTGGGAGAACAAAATGAAGCGGGACATAGGCTGATAGAGTTTTGCCAAGACAACTCACTGCATAACAAACACTCTCTTCCAACAACCTAAAAGACGACTTTATACATGGACTTCACCAGATGGTCGACACCGAAATCAGATTGACTACATCCTTTGCAGCCAAAGGTGGCGGACATCTATACAGTCGGTAAAAACAAGACCTGGAGCTGACTGTAGTTCAGATCACGAACTTCTTATTGCAAAATTTAGAATCAGACTAAAGAGAATAGGGAAGACCCACAGATCAGTTAGATATGAGCTCACTAATATTCCTAAGGAATATGCAGTGGAGGTGAAGAATAGATTTAAGGGACTAGATTTAGTAGATAGGGTCCCGGAAGAACTATGGACAGAAGTTCGCAACATTGTTCAGGAGGCGGCAACAAAAAAGTCCCAAAGAAAAAGAAAACCAAGAAGGCAAGATGGCTGTCTGCTGAGACACTGGAAGTAACCCAAGAAAGAAGGAAAGCAAAAGGCAACAGTGATGGGGGGAGATACGCCCAATTAAATGCAAAATTCCAGAGGTTAGCCAGAAGAGATAAGGAATTATTTTTAAACAAGCAATGTGTGGAAGTGGAAGAAGACAATAGAATAGGAAGGACAAGAGACCTCTTCCAGAAAATTAGAAACATTGGAGGTAAATTCCAGGCAAAAATGGGTATGATCAAAAACAAAGATGGCAAGGACCTAACAGAAGCAGAAGAGATCAAGAAAAGGTGGCAAGAATATACGGAAGATCTGTATAGGAAGGATAATAATATTGGGGATAGCTTTGACGGTGTGGTCAGTGAGTTAGAGCCAGACATCCTGAAGAGAGAGGTTGAATGGGCCTTAAGAAGCATTGCTAATAACAAGGCAGCAGGAGACGACGGTATCCCAGCTGAACTGTTTAAAATCTTGCAAGATGATGCTGTCAAGGTGATGCATGCCCTATGCCAGCAAATTTGGAAAACACAAGAATGGTCATCAGGTTGGAAAAAATCAACTTATATCCCCATACCAAAGAAGGGAAACACTACAGAAGGTTCAAACTACCGAACAGTGTCACTTATTTCACATGCCAGTAAGGTAATGCTCAAGATCCTGCAAGGTAGACTCCAGCAATTCATGGAGCGAGAATTGCCAGATGTACAAGCTGGGTTTAGAAAAGGCAGAGGAACTAGAGACCAAATTGCCAATATCCGCTGGATAATGGAGAAAGCCAGGGAGTTTCAGAAAAACATCTATTTCTGTTTTATTGACTATTCTAAAGCCTTTGTGTGGATCATAACAAATTGTGGCAAATTCTTGGTGGTATGGGGATACCAAGTCATCTTGTCTGCCTCCTGAGGAATCTGTATAACGACCAAGTAGCAACGGTACGAACAGACCACGGAACAACGGACTGGTTTAAGATTGGGAAAGGAGTACGGCAGGGCTGTATACTCTCACCCTACCTATTCAACATGTATGCAGAACACATCATGCGACGTGCTGGGCTTGATGAATCCAAGGCTGGAGTTAAAACCGCTGGAAGAAACATTAACCATCTCAGATATGCAGATGATACCACTTTGATGGCTGAAAGCAAGGAGGAGCTGAGGAGCCTTATGATGAAGTTGAAAGAAGAAATTGCAAAAGCTGGGTTGCAGTTAAACCTCAAAAAAACCAAGATTATGGCAACCAGCTTGATTGATAACTGGCAAATAGAGGGAGAAAACGTGGGGGCAGTGACAGACTTTGTATTTCTAGGTGCAAAGATTACTGCAGATGCTGACTGCATCCAGGAAATCAGAAGATGTTATTTCTTGGGAGGAGAGCAATGACAATTCTCGGTAAAATAGTTAAGAGCAGAGACATCACACTGACAACCAAGGTCCGCATAGTTAAAGCAATGGTATTCCCCGTAGTAACCTATGGCTGCGAGAGCTGGACCATAAGGAAGGCTGAGCGAAGGAAGATAGATGCTTTTGAACTGTGGTGTTGGAGGAAAATTCTGAGAATTCCTTGGACTGCTAGAAGATCAAACCAGTCCATACTCCAGGAAATAAAGCCAGACTGCTCACTTGAGGGAATGATATTAAAGGCAAAACTGAAGTACTTTGGCCACATAATGAGAAGACAGGATACCCTGGAGAAGAAGCTGATGCTAGGGAAAGTGGAAGGCAAAAGGAAGAGGGGCCGACCAAGGGCAAGATGGATAGATGATATTCTGGAGGTGACGGACTCGACCTTGGAGGAGCTCGGGGTGGTGACAGCTGACAGGAAGCTCTGGCGTGGGCTGGTCCATGAAGTCATGAAGAGTCGGAAACAACTGAACGAATAAACAACAACATGATGATTCTATTAAGTGACAATTATCCGAATGAATTCATATTAATCTTCCTGAATCAAGAGTTTAAGCTCATCTTGTTTATTTTCTGACCTTGTGTTGTTGTTGTTATATTTTTATCCTGCCTTTTTTATATTAACTCAGGGCGGTGAAGATATCTAATACTCCTGCCTCCTATTTTCCCCACAACAACAACCCTGTGAGGTAGGTTGGGCTGAGGGTGAGTGACTGGCCCAAAGTCACCCAGCCAGCTTTCATGCTTCAGGGAGGCCAGTCTCCTGGTTTCTAGGCCAGCACCTTAACCACTGCACTGAAGTGACTCTCACTCTCTCTTGTCCTTTAGTTTATAACTGAAAACCTAAGATCAAAAGCGAGGAACCTGTGACCCTCTGTATTTTACTGGACTGCATTTACCATTATGCCTGATAACTGCATGGCTGGGATGATAGGAGATAGGTTCCAGCAGCATTGGGGGGTGCTGGTCTTAGACATTGTGCTGCACTGTTTATTTTGTCTTGACTAGGCACATTCTCAAGTCCCTCCCCTCTTTTTTTGTTAGCATCCAAGTTCCTAAATTCATTGCATCTTTCAGCTATTGTCGCTATCCCTCTAGAATTGGGAGGATTGATTAAATTTGAAAATTTAGAATAATCTAAGTGATTCAAATCTATTGCTGTAGTAGAAATATACTGGTGACATTTTAAAATTATCACAATTCTTATCTATATACTTTCTAAATTCTGTTTTTGAATAGTCTGGAGAACATATTGGTAATAAAATTAATTTATTTCAGGCATCTTCAAAAAACGATATTTTGAAAATTTGCAGGAAAGAATATGAGGTAAGCAGTTTGCAGATATTAGTTATTTTCCTCATAAGTAACCTTGTTTGATATAGATTGATTATAAAGTCTGGCTATGGTTTCCGTACTATAAAGTTTTGTAGAAGAAAATCAATCCAGGTTTAACACTATATTATGCTGTATTGTGGCAAACTGATTTACAAATAAGCACCAGCAAAGTGAACCTATATTTTTCCCTGCTTCTTCCTCTTTTCTCTGTAATGTTTTGCTTTCTTTTAAGTATTAGTCAGAATTTCATGTTACCTATACCCCAACACAAACTTTGTTTAACAAGTCATATGTTCTTGTAATCTAGAAATTGTAGCCATAAATACCTGTGTGCAATCTGATGTGTGTAAGCTGTTGTTTTGTATTTGATGTTTGTGTAATAAGGCATATTGTGATTCAAGAGGCTTTCCCAAACCTTGAATGGGCTGCTTGTTGGCCCCATTCCTTGCTGTTACCTATCATGCAGGTTAGCCCCTCTGCTACTTTGCCCAGCCTAAAAAAGGGCTCTCTATGTGAGAGAGACTTTTCCAGGTCTCTTTCTTCCACCACTCAAGGGAAGACTATGTTCCAATCAGATTCTAGAGAGCTTTCTTAGTCTGTTGCAGTAAAAACAACATAGACTTCTTTATAGTGTGCTTGTGGACTAGACCCTATTTCATTAGATGCATGGACTATTTTCTTGAAATAAAGCTACAAATGGCCACAGAATGAGAAATAGAGTTGTTCTAGTCATGGAATTCTATCTCTGTTCATTTGCAGCTGGCTCTAAGTCTTCTCAGTATTTAGTGTCAGCTTAAAATATATTTGTTTAGCCAGGCCTTTAATTCAGTGTATTTGCTACATTTCTTATTGTTGTTCCTGTTCTGGTTTTAACTAGAAATGTTTCATTTTAAGATTATGAATATTATGGTTTTAATCCTATTTTATTTCCCTGATTTGATATTGTTATAGTTATAAGAAAGCAAATGTTAACAATTATTAATAATAATATATATTGTTAGCTTCTATTTATAAAACAATTGTTGAAAATGGTGCATATATTCTTGTATTGGTAAATTGTCTAATATATGTATATCACTAGTATGTCCCTGTCAAATGTGAGCTGGATCCATATACTCCTGGATCTTGTAGAGGGCTGGTTGTAGTGTGGTCAGCTGGATCTCGGAAGTGGTCAGTTCCTCACTTTAGGAGGGGCAGTGGTTCTTTTGGCTCTGAAAGAGATTCTGGTGTGTTCCCTCCAGAAGCCCTCCTTAGATTCAGTTCCAGTTTTCCCTTTCTAGAGAAGCACTTTAGAGAGGGGGGAGATGGGCGGTGATATAAGATAGATGAATGAATGAATGAATGAATGAATGAATGGGATTATTTTTCAGCCAGGGGTGCATGATAAATGAAGGTCAGATGAAAGCAAAAGGAAACTTACCAGGAGTGGTGGGAACTAGGCTGAAAAGTGTGTGTTTCTCTGCTCAGGGATTGAGAATCCTGCTTGGATCTCAGCTCCCTCTTATCTCTGGGGCCTGTTTAAAGAGCTCCCTGCCGAAGGATAAATCCTTTGTGCCTGCTTGCACAGAGCTGGAATCTTGAAGGATTTCCCCCACCACCTGAGGCACCCTGTGCTCCTTACCTTACCACACTGCCTCTCCGCTCAGGGACTGTTTAAAGAGCTCCTTGCCGACCGTGCAAGCAAAGTTACTTTTTCATGACCATCGTAACTACGAATGGTCATTAAATGAGGACTGCCTGTATACTACTGCTCATAACAGTGTTACTGAAGTAGATAAGGAGACAGTATATATCACAGTAGTGCAGCTTTTTAAATATAATTCTTATTGAAGAAATTTTTAACAAGATAAAAACAATATAAATATTAGAAAAGAAACAAATAGAAAGGAAAGGAAAAAGAAAAGAATATAAAGAAGTGACTTCCAATCTTTTTGACAGCATTTATAAATGCATTTATATTTTACCCTCTCTCTCTAAGGTTACATCATAATTTCCTTCGTTCCATAAGCTACCCTTTCTAATCTTCAAATCCATAAATCACAAGTTCATTTTTCTCTTTTTTCAACAAGTCCATAAAGGGTTTGCAGTCACCGATAAATGTAGTTGTTGATCTTTCTCTAATCAGACAAGTTAATTCTGACGTCTCTGCTAATTCTGTCATCTTCACCAACCATTCCTCCATTGTGGGTATTTCAGAGTCTTTCCATTTTTGTGCATATAATAGTCTTACAGCAGTAATCATATATAAGAATAATCTTCCATGGTTCTTTTCTAATTGACTGTTCATTAATCCCAGCAAGAAAAGTTCTGGTTTCAGTTCAGTGTTGATCTTTAAACTTCTTTTTATCATTATATATATTTGAACCCAGAAATTTCTGGCCTTTTTACAAGTCCAACAGGCATGATAAAATGACCCTTCATGTTGTTCAAATTTCTGACATAAATTTGAAGTACCTTTATATATTCTGGACATTTTTTCTGGAGTCATATACCAATGAGACATCATTTCATAAAAATTCTCTTTTAACGGTAGTACAGCTTTATTTATTTCATTGAATTTATTATAGTCACCCATTCTAACAGACTCTGGATGGCTTACAAAATCTAATACAAATTTAAAACAATTAAAATCATAAACAGAACGAAACAAAACAAAACAAAACAGCCCAGACTAAAAACAGCCACTAAAACACAGCACAGCAGTGGTCCCCTGAAATCCATTAAACCCAGGCCTGGGACCAAAGCCAGGTTTTAAGGGCTTTTTGGATCCCCAGGAGGGTGGGCCCCATCCATATCCCTGGGGGAATGCTGTTCCAGAGGGTGGGGGCTGCAACAAGGCCCACTTCCTAGGTCCCACAAGAAGGTGACATTTAATAGAAGGGACCTGGAG
Source organism: Charina bottae (assembly GCA_023362775.1). NCBI lineage: Eukaryota > Metazoa > Chordata > Lepidosauria > Squamata > Charinaidae > Charina > Charina bottae. The sequence continues at coordinate 1,160,246 of JALMGJ010000028.1, read as the reverse complement.
TGCATCTGCTCTGCCTGAACTTACCATAGCAGGCAGAAACAATGGGCAGTCCCTCAGATAACCAGGCCCTATGCCATGAAGGGCTTTAAAGATAACAGCCAGCATCTTGAATTGCACCTGGAAGCCAACTGGTTGCCAATGCAACTTGCATAGCATTGGTGATACATGGGCACAAACTGCTCACGCCACTGCATTTTGAACCAGCTGTAGTTTCTGGAGGGTTTTCAAGGGCAGCCCCATGAAGAACAAATTGCATTAGTCCAGTTATGAGGTGACCATGGCATGAGCGACCATCTGCAGGGCCTCCTGGTCAAGGAGTGGGTGCAGCTGGCACACAAGATGTATATATACAAAGGCCCTCCTGGCGTTAGCTGCAACCTGCTCTTCAAGCAGTAGCTGCGAGTCCAGGGACCACCCCCTTAAATCAAACTCAGTACAGGTAACTTCACAAGATTGTGCCCTGGGCAGCTCACTTGGACCTGCCCAATCAGTGTCCAACTCTGAGTGAATCCAAGCAACTTTATCCACTAAATTGCATGAATACTCCTTGCTGGGGCCCTGCAGATGATCCTGAGGCCCAACCCCCTCAACAGGGAATGGGTCACTCTAAATATGGCTCCTGGGTGGCTATCGGCAGATGAAATAAGACCAGAAAAATAATGTTTCACAGCCCTTATCACCACGATGTAGGTCCGAATATGAGCTCTAAGTTGTGTTTAGTTGGATTCACTCTTGGTCTTTCTGCTGTGGTGCTCCAGGCATAGGGTTATCAGATATCTGAACAGGCAAAGGAGGACACGGACAATTGGAAAGGAGGACACATGGGGGAAAAGGAGGACACACTAACTGTTTAATATTTGTATTTACATTCATTGGAGAGGAAGGGATTACAAGTGAGTAAATAGGTATACAATGGTGAATACCCATTGAGAGGAATGTGCCAGCACCAGCTGTTTGAAACTTTGAGAGGCTGAGAGAAACATCATTCTGTGGTCCACGCAGATCCATTAGAAGGTCCATTGTAGCCTCCCCCTGTTCATAGGCCAGAGCTGTTCATTGCCTCAGCCCCTGCTGCTTCATGTGCCAACAGTCAACCGGCAAGATCCCACTGAACCTCAGTCCAGTCTTACTGGGGTGCAGTTACTCGTTGAATTCACATGTTCTGTGTTAAATGGAACTGTGATCTCACAGAAGCAACTCAAAAAGAAAAGTAAATAAGAAATATAACAATAAACACCAAAAATGGGATTTCATCGGGCTAGACCTAGCCTCTTAGAATTTAGAGATTTCTATAAAGTTTCTTGATCAGCAAGTTTATGTTAAAGTTGTTATTATGTCAGGAGATATATACAGTAATTCAAGTGATACTTAATTTTGGATAACATATTTTGGTACAAAATTTAGTTTAAAAAGTTCTTGAAAAAAGAAAGGGCTAGGAAGGCTTTCACAAATACAAGTATAGTCATTATCTTATTCACCATGAATTCCCATGCTCTTGAACAAACAAATGTAGGGAGGGATATGCGTGTTTAATTTGATATTCCTCACCTTTTCCAATGTTTGCTTAGTGGTCCATGATACCTAAAAGTTTGAGAAACATTTTATAAGGTATGTGCTTTCTGTTTTCACATATTTTTTCAAGGTATATGAAGAGGAAAGGGAACCATCTCATGATTAACATTATGAAGGGTGTTTACTTTGTTTAATCACACTGAACATCCATCTGATAGTACCTCACATCACCTAATAGCAAGTGTGTACACATAGTCGTATTCAGAGGTAGTGTTTACATGACATGCTAAGCTAAGCCAGAAAGCTTGGTCTCTTGAAATGCATATACTGCTGTCGTTTCCCCCACCCACAATAAAAGCTTGCAGAATTATCTTTCTGACCACACAAAAGGCTGGAACCATGTGACTTCAAAGTAGTTGGATTCATACATTGTACTGAGTCCTAATATGAGGTTGATGTATGAAAGGGAATCTGAATAAACAGTGATTTACTGCTTTTAGAAACCACATTTAGAAACCATAGTCTCTGCTGGCTTACTCATGGTTTTTGATTACAATTGTACTTGTTATGTTATGTAACAGGGACACATGATTTTTTTTGTAATTTTTTATCACAGAGGTACAAGGCAAGAGCTGCTATAGAAGAAGGAAAAATTTAGGAACAAGCCATGATTACTTTGCTGATCTACAAGACTGGCATTGTCTTGTTTCTGTCTTTTTCAATAAACCGTGGCCAAAACTGTGGCTTAAGTATCATTCCAAGATCTCCTTCCTATTTGTTATACTGAATCTTAGTTTACTATGGCATGTCAGCATGTGTACTCTGTTGTTCCCAACTGCAAGATATTTTTTTAAATAAGGAAAGTGCAATGGCTTACTGATTTTCCAGCAAAGTTGTCCAAATTAAACTAGTGGAAGCTACAGTAAAAAAGTTGCAAGAAGGATTTATTTTAGGATTCCAGGCATTTCATTCTATACCCTATCCTAATTTTCTTCCATAAGAGTCACATCATTTTTTTGACCACTCAGGATACTGTTTTTGACACCTTAATATATTTTTTCCTAAAGATTTTTTGTCCTTTTGCAAACTTTGAGATTCACTTAAGTGTACATGATGACATTCTGGCTATTTAAGTCCAATAGATTGAATGGAGAATGCTGTTAATACATAGCTCAATTTCCTGCTGCAAATACACATTTGAAAATATGGTTTTTTTAGTTACTGAGGAGGTCATAATTTTGAATACTTCTGAACTATAACTATCAACTTAGAGCTTTATCTCTTCTGTATTATACCACTCCTCTGTTATGCTGTGTTTCCTTCTCTTTTCTGGATTTCTGCATTGCTTTAGGAGATTCACCAATATTTGTTGGAGAACAGAAAGGAAAGGTAAGAGAGTTTTCAAAAATAGGAGTGAAGTAATAGTAGTTTCTCATGATAATTTCTTTTCCTAATTCTTATTCTCTTTAGTTTTGTTGCATTTATTTTATCATGTGTCATTTCATTATTTTTCTCTTATCTTAATTAGAGTTATTTCAAAAATGTTTACAAATATAAAAAGAAACTTAATTATCTGGTAATTTTCCCCCCATTTGTCATGATATACCTGTACTTACTTGTTTTTATCCTCCTTCCATGTATCATTATTATGGATGCATCTTAGATCTGTTTATATGTTTCATGATAAAATCATTACAAGGCAAACTGCCAGTATAGTTTTCTAGATTTGGGGATGAAATGGTGGCTCTCCAAACTATTTCAGTATATCTCCATGTTGTTAGCTCATAATCTTGAATAGAAAAATATTTCAAAATAAAATACATAGGGTGGAGTAATATTTAGTCTTTGATGTGAAAGAGACTGAATTTTTAAAATTTATTTTCGTTTAAAAAGTGAGTGGCATATTGTGGTTGCCATGGAATTCTTTTATGTTTTCTTCTTGAAATACAAAAAAATTGTGTACTTTTAAATATAGTTATGAATATGAGTACAGTATATATTTTTGATAGTATCCAAAATGTGGATATACTGGTATAGAAATAAATGAGAAAGCATCCATTAGGTCCTTTATAGCATAAGATTCTTATAATCAAATTAAAACACCTCCCACAAGCTTAGAACATACTGTAAATAAAGCACATCTGATTAATGCCAGGAAGTAACTGGGTAAAACTAGCAAAATGGAAATGGAATTCAAAACAAAACAATACTTTAATTAATGATATAAAAACAATAAACTTAATTATCTGGTAATTTTTCCCCATTTGTCATGATATACCTGTAGTTACATGTTTATATCCTATATGATTAGTTAAACTAATACTTTAACTAAAGAAAAGGGGGTTATTATTGTTATTGTTAATAAGCCATTGAATTTGCAAGATGGTTATTTCTAATCCACTAAATTTACATTTCTCTGAGTTTATATATCAGAAAAAAACCCTGCTGAAAAATCAACATTCTTTCTGTGTATTTAAAATAGTTTTATGGAATGAAAGTGTTTCAAATGGAAATGGAATTGAATGATTTTACAAGGAGATAATGCAGGAAAAAAATACATCAAATTTAAGGACATAAGAATTTTGAACAAATCTTTAGCAAAATGAAATCAAGCAAAGATGTGGAGAATCTTTCAGAGTTGGCCCTAATTTTCATATAGGAAAATTAATTATGGGTTATAAGGAAGATGATTCTTGGGAAGGCATCATAAAGTGTTGATTTGGAGCAATTTAATTGTGCTTCTCAAATAACATATAAACTAATTCCAAATGATAAACTACTTTTGAAGCTTTGCAAGGGGAGCTGTTGGAAGCCTAAAATCTCATTAAATATACTTAAGCCCACTAGATAATTGCTTGAATGTTACAAGAATTTACATTCTGGACAAATGAAGAGCTGAATTTCAGATTGTTGTATATTAATCTGAAAATAATAATTAGTAAAAAATTATGGTTGAGTGTTGATTGTCAGCTGTCTCTTAGGGGCACTGAACTGTCTGTAGCTAAATGCTTGTAATGCTAACTTTAGTCACTTACTTCAAACCACTCAAGAAAAACATGTTATTCGCTGAAATGAAGGGTTCCTGAATAGGAACAGGGAGATTTGGGACACTGAGGAGAACAAGCAACAGCAGTTTCCTATATTGTTTTTTTCTCTGTGTAAGTTCCTAAAATGTAAATAGAGGTAGTAAGCAGAATAAACAGAATATCTAAACAGTAGGCATGTTTTCTAAACTTCAGCAGATGATGAAATGTTGCAGTTTGCTTCCTCTAACTATTTTCAAGCCATTTGGTAAAGAGCAGAAAGAAAAAAAATGACTATTCAGGAAATAGGAAAGATTTTAGTCACATTCTAAATATCCAGACTTCTGCAACAGTACTTATAAATTCTAGTATGCATAAGTATGGCTGCTAATATTTGAACCAACGTACTTTTAAATTTATGAAGGAAACAAGTGGAAAGGTAATAAAATTCAGAAATACTTATGCTCAGTTTGGCGTTTCAGGCTACCGTTTGCAGTCAACAATAAAGTCATAATGCTTTTTTATTTTTCTTATTGAAAATTGTGTCCAATTTTCATGTGATGTACTCCAGTACAGCTGTTATTCTTGTTTTCTTCTTGCATTATTAACTTATGATTAATTCATTAATTCAAGGGTATCAAAATATTTTATTAACTTTGAGAAATGAAATTTTGAGGGGGACTTCCATGCTTATTGTGCAGTACTATGGCAATATATTGTATATAGGTACAATTTATTTGGATTCTATTGTTTATCAGGAAAATATTTAGCATATCTACCATTAATTTTTTCACTAATGGCTGTTGATTATGCTTTTTGTTTTTATTTTTAGAACACCCTTTTTAGTTGTATTAACAGAAATGAAAGTAAGTATCTTATTTTCTAAAAATCTGAATTCTGACATTTTATTCTCTTCTTGATTTAATTTTACCTTCTAAAATAATTTTTCAGGAAGCTATAACATCTATTTCACATAGGTCAAGCTGACTGTCAAGCAGACTAGATTGCATTTCCTCTAACCTTTAGTGCTCTTTTTTATGCATTTCAATACATTTTAGTTTCAAAATGTGGAACTGTTTGGCCAAATATTACTATATAGTAGTAGGAGCAATGTTTGTTAGTGCCTGAGATTCTGAGCAATATAGTATATTTATGTTTATCAGTAAAGATAAGTATAGTTTTTAATGATGAAATCTCTTTTTTTCCCTTAGTGGGATCAGTTTGTTGCAGTTATGCTGGCCATCAGACAAATTGCTGGGAATACTGTCAAGCAATCTTTCGAACAGATACTTCACCAGGCCCTTCCCAGATAAAAACTCTTGAAAGTTACTGTGTCTCTGTGAGCCCACTGTTAGTTAATTGTGTGAATAACTATACACAGTCATATCCAATGAGAAATTCAACAGATAGTAAGTATGAGACAAAATAAACTTTGATATCTGATCAACTAATGCATGGAAATAACACAATGAGGTTTCTGCAGATTAGACATTGTTAATTCATTTATTGGGTATTTTTTTAAAAAATCCACACAATTCTATATTCTAAAATTAAGGAAAACAAATATTCGGATTATTCTACAGGGAAAAGCCATAGATCTCTTAATAGAAGACATGCTACGCATGCAGACCTCTTAAGTTATCTTCAGCTAGGTTAGGAAAAACTCCTGCCTAATACCTGAGGAAACATTGTTAATCAATAGAGGTATTTCTGAGGTAGATTGATTTGTAAAGAGCAATTTCCAATAATTATTCTTTATTTATTTATTTTATAATAAATTTGATTTCATGATTCAATGGTACTGTATAAATCGAAAGAAATATTCAATGTTTTAATTTTGCTTTTTATTAATTGAATACAGACTATTGAGTAGTTGGGGCCATATGTTTATCCTTCCAGTGCTACAGAATGAGTTTGTTTATTTATTAAATTTCTACCCTGCTGCAATCAAATGACCCTTAGTGGTTTACAAGGAATCAGTATGACAACAATTAAAACATGCATGATAACGCAGTCATAACCCCCCCCCCCGAAGAAACACCAAGAAAAAAATAACAATAAAAATAGGAATAGTATAATGCTTTAAATCAAGAGAATAATTTCCTGAAAACCAGAGGGAGAAGGTGAATCTGATATCAAGTGGAGGCCATTCCAGAGCAATGGTGCTGTCACAGAACAGCAGCACTCTCCTTACCTCCTGGGAGTGCAGAGCTACCAGCAGCTGTTTTGTATAAGACCTAATAGATTGGGCAAGCAGTCCTGCAGATGCCAAGCCATTAAGAGCTTTATAGGTCAACACCAGCACCTTAAACTGTATCAGGGAAGCCTGCAAAATTGGTGTTACATGCTGCCATCACTGGGAGCTGGTAAGTATGCATATTCTGGTCTGGTTGCAGTTAGCTAGCCAGGTGGAAATGAGGGCATGAGTTAACAGTAGCCGTGTTCTCCAGCACCAGGTAGGGTTGTACTTGTGCAGCTGGGTGAAGGCTCCTCTAGCCATAGCCACTCCTTGTTGTTCTGGCAGGAGCCGTGAGTCTAGAATGAACACCAAATCATGAACCTGCCCATCCAGAGACAACACTAGCATCGCCAGAAGACCCTTGTAACTCTGTTTTACTTGCCTTCAACTCCAGTCTGTTCTCTCCCACCTCAGGCACTGGGATAGGATGTCAACAGTATCTCTACTCTGGTCTGGGGTGGTGATATAAGGTTGGGTATCATCAGCATATTGATGATACTGCACTCCAAACCATCACATGACTTCACTCCAAACCATCACATGACTTCACCTAGTGTTTTCATGTGGTTGTTTAAAAGGAAGGTAGAGAGGACCAGCTCATGTAGCACTCCAAATATAGAGTGCCATCAGGTCAACTCTCCCCCCACCATAGTTTCGAACTGTCTACCGGGAAAGGAGCGGAACAACTACTTTATTTATAAATAGGGCACAGAGAATTCATTTTCTTTGTCCAGATATCAGTTTCCATGCAATAAGAATATAGTACAAAATAATATCAACATCTGAGAATATTAAATCTCACAGGTAATATATGTAATAACTTCTTTTTCAAAAGAAAGTTATACTGATACAGTAGAATCATATGTTGAAATGAAACTTTAATCTCATTGCATGTCCAAGAACATGATGATTTACTCAAGTGTAAGCACAGTGGGGTCCAAGTCTGAAATATTCTTTTTTGTTGAATAAGTTGTTAATACAAAATCTATTTAAGTTTTTAATACTGAAGTTAATACCTCTTTCCATTGTCTAGGCAAAATATAAACTTCTAGTTCTTAATTCTAATCAGCCATTAAAGTTTGCATATCAAGTTGATTAATCACTAACAGAATTTTTAAAAGAGTAATTCCAAGCTTTTAAAAATAATTATTTGTAGTAGATTAAGTATTTCTGAGTCTGAAAATGTTGCATGTCCAAATTGGGGTATCAGTAGATGTAATTGAAAATACTGCCACTGAGTCATATTAGGCAGATAATATTTGTCCTTTAAAGCAGAAAACAATAAAAATACATCTATTAATCAATCCAAGATAAATCTCATCTTCCACCCACCTTTTCTATATGATCATTTTTTAAAATTAATTCTGAGATACAGATTATCCCATTGCATGAACTGAGTATGAGAAAAGGGTTCAAAATGCCTTTTTCTAAAAATATGTTCCACAATCTTTGAATTGATGTAACAGTAAGAATAACATTTGAAGTCTATTATATTTTGATCCCAAAATGGTCCAACTAACTAAAGGTGTAATGTATGAATTTTCTAGAGGGGCATATGAAGGAGAATTTCCACTAAGGGGAGTCATCCAAAAATTGGTACTAGCTAATAGAAATGCAAAATTTGGAAAACCATATCCCCTCTCTTTAATAGGCAACTACATCTTTTAAAGAAGTCTTCAGAATCGAAGAGCCAGTTAAGCCTGACATAGCTGGCAAACTCAAGAAGCAAGAACCCTATGAATTTCAGGAAGGCATTATCTGAAAAAAAAATCCTTTATACTTGAAATTCAAAGCAGTAATTCAAGAACACAAAACTTTATGGCTTGCCAGCATTGCAGTTTCTAATGCTTGCACCCAATCATGAAGTCTGTCAACCTTATTTTCTGTCTGTTTCATTGATTTCAGCAACAGCTGACTGAAGTCATGAAATAGACTCCTGAGTAGGCTTCGGAGTCTACTTGAGAAAGTAAAATGTCTTTCAATAAATACAATAGAAATTCCTTCTGTTCAAAAGGAAGAGGTAAAGCTGGTGCTTTCTTGCTTGAGCAGATATATTTAAAGCAAGATAATGAAAATACTGAAGCATAAACAATTCAGTTTGCCAGATTAATGAAGTATTGATCCCATAACAAGAATTTAATGCAGTTTAAGAAGATAATAAACAGTAGAGGAGAAAGATATGACTGCTCATGCTTACATGGTAGACTAGAAGTCCATAAATGCACAGAGGTGAAAACTAACAATATTTGTTTTCTTATGTAGGTCTATATTGCTGTGATAGAGCAGAAGATTATGTTTGCCAAACAGCTTGTAAAAGGATACTGATGTCAATGAAAACAGAACATGAAATTGTGGATGGACTTATTGAAAGCTGTAAAACAATGCCTCTTCCACAGGATCCTCTTTGGCAATGTTTCTTGGAGAGCTCAAGATCTGTTCATCCTGGAGTGACACTGCATCCACCACCTTCAACAGTTCTGGATAGTGCTAAGTTGCACTGCTGTTCTAAAGCAAATACTTCCTTGTGTAGGTTAGTACATCTCTCTCTTTGTTTCAGTTCCTATAAGTTTTTGGTAAGAAACATATTTTTATTTTTCATTTACAACCATCCATTTGTTAATATTTAAACAGTGTCCAACTTTTTTTTTATGAAGTGAACCCATTTGGAATTTTGAGAATGTTATTGGAACTCCTATCAATAATGGTAATAAAAAGGGCTTTTTTGTTCACAAAGTGGAGGGCATAGCAAGTGACAAAATACTACCACTTCCATAAGACAAATTGTTCATGTCAAAAGAAAATTTGTTCAAGATTCTACATAAAAGGCAGAGATAGAATCTAAATTGCAAAGCACAACCAGCTCTTTTGAAGTTTCCTCCTTAACACCTGTTTCGATAGAGACAAACTGATGAAGTCAGGCCAAATGCTGAATAGAAAGCAGAGGTGGTGGTCTGAATCCCCAAATTGAGGTAATATATTTGTTCCTCCAAAGTATGCACATACGCACGCAGACACACAAATATACAAATCGTATCTCAAAAAATAAACTGGTGATGTTCAAAGAAACACATTATTCTAGTTTTTTATTTTTATTTTTCCCCCTAAAATATTTGTTTGTTTTTCAATTGAATTGTACAGCTTGTATTTATTTATTTAATTTTTATCCCGCCTTTATTATTTTTATAAATAACTCAAGGCGGCGAGCATACCTAATACTCCTTCCTCCTCCTATTTTCCCCACAACAACAACCCTGTGAGGTGAGTTGGGCTGAGAGAGAGCAACTGGCCCAAGGTCACCCAGCCAGTTTTCATGCCTAAGGTGGGACTAGAACTCACACACACCTGGTTTCTAGCCCAGCACCTTAACCACTAGACGAAACTGGCTCTATGTTATATTAAAGGTGGAAAAAATTCTGAAGTGATTTATCTTGGTCTGATTTTTTTACATCTCAAAAACCTGGCATTTTAACGGGGGGGTGTAGACTTTTTATATCCACTGTATTTAATTGTTCCCTTCCTACCACTATTCTATGCATTTCTGTCTACTATAATAAGAATCAAATTAAAAAGCACATAAGTTATCTGTTATTATACTTAATAATACTACAATTTTAATAATCCCAATCTTAATAAACCCAAAAAACAAAAACAATTCAAAAAGTAATTCCATATCTTTAAAAGGGAATAACATCAATCACATCCTTAAAGCAAACCAGATAAACATTCTTAGCATCAATCAAATCCTTAAAGCAAACCAGATGAAGATTCTTCAACCGTTATCCCACTTCAAAATAAACCAAAGCAGTTACATATCCCCACAATATGCACAAATCTTTCCTCTTGAAAGAATCAGACAGCCCAACTGCCCCCCTCAAAGATTCCAGGTTCTTTTCATGGCATTCCACCAGGACAGAGCTTTCCAAACTGTGTGTCGCGACACAAAAGTGTGTCACCACACACAGCGTGGTGTGTCGCCGTACCACCCGGAAGCAGCGGCACGTGCGTGCACGGCGGCGGTGGCGCGGTATCAGTGCTTCCGCGTTTTAGCGGAGGCTGCCACTGCTGCCGCCACCGCCGTGCACGCGCACGCCGCCGCACGCCCCCCCGTGCCGCCGCTGTGCGCGCGCGCCGCACCACCACCGTGCGGCACTTTGGAAAGCCCTGCACCAGGAGATTGATTTTACTTATGGCTTGCAGATCACACTCTCCCTTAGATTTCTCCAACTCCATTATCCAATCTTCATCCAGCATCTCAATAAAAATCCCAATCTCAGTCTTAAAAAAAAGTTTCTATCGCTCTTAAATTCCTCAATTTCATCCACCACATCCCTAACCTGATGGCACATTTTAGATCTCATATTTTCCACAATATTTATTTATTTATTTATTTAATCAAATTTATCACCGCCCAACTCCCCCAAGGGGGACTCTGGGCGGTTTACAACAAAATATAATCAACAATGTACAATTATAAATAGAATAAAATACAAATTAAATAATATCCTGGATATCTTGCATAAAAGCTTGATAGAAGTCAGAAAAAATCTGTTTAAAATCCTGGTGAAAATCAGAAAGAATCTGTTGGAAATCCTCCATGTCTCACGCAGTAGATTATGGTGCCCCCTAGGAGCTTAACCAGCGAAAGTCGAAGATATGGAAGAGTTCTGGAATGTGTTTACATAAAGTGAGAGTGAGATAGCAGACAGTTCTCAAGGGAAAGTGAAAACGGAAAGCTGAAGGTTCAAATCAGCTAATTCAACATGTAGGAAAATGTTAATATCTTCAAATTTAATACAAAAATAACAACAGGAAGACAATTGTTTAGTCTCAATCTTTGGAATTTCCTTTGGAAGTAAAATGAAATCCAAAACTTAAAATAATTTTTTTTAAAAAAAATGTAATCCCAAAAATAATGTTAAGCACCAAGAGAACCAGCTTCTCCTTGCTGTAGAAAGCCTCTCTTGGGGTACATATGCTTAAAAAAATACAAATTGGTGTGATGACCCTGAGTTCAAATCCCCAATATACACTTCTCAATGCAGTTCATTAGAATTGCAGAATAAGCTTTATTAAAGATACATGAAACTCAAAGCATTTTCAAAGACCCGAATGAGGATTCCCGCCAAAAGTCTGAAAGTTGAAATCTCCCCTGCCCCCAAAGTGCCAGCCCACTCTTCAGTTCCCACTCCGCAGCCAGCCCCTCCTCGCTGTCTCTCGCAGGTGCACGGCCTTGAAACTGGAAAAGACAGTCTCTAACAGTCTTGAGCGTTCGCTGGAATGTGCTCCCCCCTCCCAAGTGCTGAAACTCTCTCCACGGCTGACACACATCTTGTTGATTGTTCCTGACGCGTGTTAGTACTGGCAGGATTCGCGTTTAAGCGATCCTGACAATTGGTGATTTAGAGATGGGGTGGCCGGTCTTAGTGTCCCTTTAAGGCTACAGCGCAGCTTGGAAAGTGATGAAATCCCCATCTCCCAGCTGGCTCTTCCAGTCAAATGCGAAACACTGTTTGCAATCTTCTGGCTGCAAGCAGCCATCCGGAGGACAGATGGGATGATTTCAGGTATTCTCCTTGATCCAGAGAACGTTTCTGGGCTTCAGAAAAACCTGACTGAGCCCGAAAAAAGTTACCGCGTTGTCAGCTCCGCCCGCTGAACCAGCGGGCTCAGCCGTTCAGTCCGCCATTCCCAATGGAAGCCCTTTCTTTTATCCTGAACCAAACAATTTCATTAAGATTTCCATACTCTTGATTCCTGAATTTCTGTGCAAGTGTATTTTTTATTTATCTACAGTTTAATATTCTCTTCGATTGGTACAGTTTAATATCCCCAACCTTTCTCTTTGGTTTGTTCCTTTTGAATTAGTTGCAGCTTTCTAGTGGTACGTGTACCAATTTCAGTTTTCCCCCCCACTTCTAACCTCTGTCTCATAGTGTTTCGATGCAGGACAGCAAGGGTCACTTAAGCATTAGTCCAACTTAAAGTAGCCCCATATGACACTGCTGAACCCAAAATGCATCATCTCTGGAATATGAGACAGGAGCAGGCAATTCTTCCTATTCTTGATACCTAGCTTCTGAGTTTGCTGTCTGGGAAATATGAGCTATCAGGCAATTGTGAAGAACAGTCTGCTTTTGTTTTGACAAGGAGATAAAGAAATATTTAAAACATCATCAGCTGTATTCAGTACTGTAATTTAGGAAGAAACAGAATTTAGTACTTCAAGACACAAGAAGAAAATAGCATGATTCTAAGTGTGGTCTTGGGGCGTGGTGGCTCAGCGGGTAAGACGCCAGGCTTGTCGATCGGAAGATCGCAAGTTCGGAGGTTCGAATCCCTAGCCCTGCATGCGGAGTGAGCTCCCGCACTAGCCCCAGCTCTTGCCAACCTAGCAATTCGAAAGCATGCAAATGCAAGTAGATGAATACAGTAGGTACCACTTTGGTGGGTAGGTAACAGCGTTCCGCGCGCGTCATGCGGCCACATGACCGTGGAAGCGTCTTCGGACAACGCTGGCTCTTCGGCTAACAAACGAAGATGAGCACCGGCCCCTAGAGTCGGACACGACTGCACAAATGTGCGGGGGGAACCTTTACCTTTTTTTTAAATGTGGTCCTAAGCATTCACAGTTAAGACTCAATATGCTCAGTGGAACTTAATTTCAGTAAGCATTCAAAAGATATTAGCAACCTCTTTTTGATAATTATATCAATAATGTTCTGGACATGATTAAAACTCCACAGATTCCTGCAGCCCTTACATGCTTTCCTCTCTATGTTTGGGGTAAAAGATCTTATGAGCTATATGCTAAAGAACATCTAAACTCATGAAATATTTCATTTTAATTTTATTCCCTTTGCATGTATTCATATTTCTTTTTTGATTTAGAGATGTATGCACTAAACTTTATACAAGCAGCTGGGGCAATACACAAAGCTGGCAAGAATTTGATCGTTTTTGTGAATATAATCCAGTAGAAGTTTCCATGTTGACTTGCTTAGCAGATGTACGTGAACCTTGTCAGTTGGGCTGTAGAAATCTTACTTTCTGCACTAATTTTAATAACAGGTAAGAAAGGTTCACTCAGTTTTTTTTAGACTATGTTGTTTTTGAAATGTATAAGTAAGTTGGAGAAGGTATGGTTGCTAAAGCTTTTAAAAAGTATTTATCTTTAATTCTGAATCTGGGTAATTTGAAAAATATTTTCTTAGATGCTGCTGAGAGATAATTGCCTTTCTCCAATTCCTAAGCCTCCTATCTCATTCCCTGTATTCAAAAGTCCATATACAGCAGGGCTTTCCAAAGTTTTTCCCGCGGCAACACACCGCGGCGTTGGTGTGTCGCCGCGGGAAAACCCGGCAGCTTTTGGGTTTTGCGCACTGCAGTTGGTGTGTCGCCGCGGGAAAACCTGGAAGCGCTGATGATCAGCGCTTCCGGGTTGTGTGGCGACACACCAGAGTGTGTGTGGCAACACACTTTTGTGTTGCGACACACAGTTTGGAAAGCTGAAATACAGTATTTGAAATACAGTATTGCATCAAGATCATAAAGAAATGAAATAAATTTCTCTCTTATCTTCTATTTTTATTTATTGGAGAAGGAGTCATCTACCCCAAGTATCTGCATTGTCTTCAGCCACAATAGCCTGCTATGACACGTTTGCTGACCAGTTTGAGGATAAAATCACTTGGGCAAATGCCAGATTTATGATGGTTTCAGGTGCAGTGTCCAACAGATAATCCATTCCATTTTTTAAGATAATGTTAAGTTGTTTCTGGAAGTGGGCAAGTTGCTTGTAGCTATAATGCTGATTACCTGCTCTCTTGATTTCTGTTTATTATGGGGACTGGGGATAAAATTGGCTGAATGAGCCCAAAATACATTGAACTGACAGGAAAATGGTGCCATTTGTCCTAAACAGGCAATTGTAGTGCTCTACTGGAAAAAAATCTGCTCTGGACCTAGATGCATGGACTCATTAGCTGCCTATATTCTTAATATACTTAAGAGAATGTTAGTTGTCAGTTGCAAATATTCTTGGAAAAAACTGGTTTTCAAAACTGATTTCAGGTTGAGTTCTGGTCTGGTTTTGAGACTGAAAGAACCTTACTCATTCTGTGAAGAGAGGGACAGGAGGAATGCAGTCCCATAACTCTTACCACCATAGTGTCTCAACAGATAACTTCTATGAACTGGGAATATGGTGTACTTTTGACAGTGATTCCATTACCTGCAGAACTTCGTTGCTATATATTGCATGGAGTGACATCTTTTAAACTCCTTGGCAAGTCAACAACTTGCTGCACAAATGATGTTGCCATGAAGGCTTTGGATTCTAGGACAGTGGCCTATGATACCTTCACAAAGGACTCCTGGGAAGAAACAGATACATCTTACAAAATCCGGGAGTCTCATCAGGAGTGGTTTAACTAGAATAAAAGGGAAACAAAAGGCTAGAACTAAATACGCACCCAAGGACTGGGGCCAAGAAAGTAGAATATATAGACTTCTGGTGGCATGGAAATCTAAATGGCTACCCATTTAATCCTCTCCTTCCTTTAAAGTATTTTAGTTGGAATGAAATTGGGTGAGCCTTTTTTACAGATCTGTTTTGTTTGTTTTTACTTTGTTAAGTGTTCTTTTAAACTTTATAAGAAGAAGAGTCAATCATGCCTTGAAAAATTAAGGTGAAAAAAATGGAAATGGAGTAGGATTTTAGTTTAGTCCTCTTCCATAGTGCAATTAGTCTTGATGGTGAAACCTCAAGATGAAGCTATTTCTGCTGCTGTGATTCCTGGAACTGAAGCTGAATCATCTCCTGTGCCTTCAGTCTTAATTCAGTCAGGGGCTGAGAGTCTTTTTCAGGATGAATCAAACTCCCAGGTGATGGATAAATTGCAGTCAATGTGTACTCTTATGGAGGCTAATCATGATAATTTTTTTTCTGAGATAGCTAATGTTCGTACAGATATTGTCTTACTGGATAAAAATATTACAAATAGACCTTGCTTAGCAACTGCCTCAGGCAGCAACTGTTCAAAATTGTGACGGTGATGAAAAAATAACTTTGCAAACAATGCCTGCATTTATGACCTTTGCAGTGTCTCTCTCTCTCACTTGTTCATCATTACAGTCAGTTAGTATGCATTGTCCTGTCCTGTGCCTGACCCGTTTTTTTTTCCTTTTCCACCTCACAGAGTGGAGAGATTGGTTAAAAAACTCTTCCTGAGCTGCTTTTCTCCACAGCACATCCCTAAAAAGTGCTAACCGCAAGTTAACAAACTCAGCTCTGTGACCTTAATTAGCCAGCTCACAGCTGCTTCCTGTGACTGACAATACCCTAATCAATTTTATACCTTCAGCTTTTGTTTGCCTCCTAAGAGGCTTGGGGCTTGAACCACCAGCATGCTAGGCAGACAGCCGGTTTCAGCACATTCCTTTCAATGTGTATTCCCCTTGGGTGCCTCCTTACTCTCTTATAATCCCTTCCTCTCCAATGAATGTAAATACAAACATTAATTCCCTTCTTGCTAATTATGGAGTGAGCAATTCAAAGGGTGGAGGAGTGGGGAAAAAGAAAAGCTGAAGTAAAATCGTAAGCACAGTTGCGGTCAAGTGATTTTCCACTTAGTGACTGCATCACTTAGTGACCAAGTTGCAGGTCCCAATTGTGGTCACTAAACAAGGACAACTTTGGATTGCAACATGAAGTTATTATGAGAAGACATGAAAACAATAAAAAAACAAATTATTAAGTTTCAGGAGGAATTAGTAAGTTTAATATTCAGTGCTTTTAAAGGAGGTTTGTTTGTTATGGATTCTATGAGTAAGTATATTATAATCAATCCTTTTAGATGCTTGGGTTGAGAATCCTGAGGATCCTGAGTTGGAATGGATACTGAGGATTTTGTTCTTTATTCGTTCAGTCGCTTCCGACTCTTCGTGACTTCATGGACCAGCCCATGCCAGAGCTTCCTGTCGGCCGTCACCATCCCCAGCTCCCCCATGGTTGAGTCTGTCACCTCCAGAATATCATCCATCCATCTTGCGCTTGGTCGGCCCCTCTTCCTTTTGCCTTCCACTTTCCCTAGCATCAGCTTCTTCTCCAGGGTATCCTGTCTTCTCATTATGTGGCCAAAGTACTTCAGTTTTGCCTTTAATATCATTCCCTCAAGTGAGCAGTCTGGCTTTATTTCCTGGAGTATGGACTGGTTTGATCTTCTTGCAGTCCAAGGCACTCTCAGAATTTTCCTCCAACACCACAGTTCAAAAGCATCTATCTTCCTTCGCTCAGCCTTCCTTATGGTCCAGCTCTCGCAGCCATAGGTTACTACGGGGAATACCATTGCTTTAACTATGCGGACCTTTGTTGTCAGTGTGATGTCTCTGCTCTTAACTATTTTATCAAGATTTGCCATTGCTCTCCTCCCAAGAAGTAGACGTCTTCTGATTTCCTGGCTGCAGTCAGCATCTGCAGTAATCTTTGCGCCTAGAAATACAAAGTCTGTCACTGCCTCCACTTTTTCTCCCTCTATTTGCCAGTTATCAATCAAGCTGGTTGCCATAATCTTGTTTTTTTTGAGGTTTAACTGCAACCCAGCTTTTGCACTTTCTTCTTTCACCTTCGTCATAAGGCTCCTCAACTCCTCCTCGCTTTCAGCCATCAAAGTGGTATCATCTGCATATCTAAGATTATTAATGTTTCTTCCAGCGATTTTAACTCCAGCCTTGGATTCCTCAAGCCCAGCACGTCGCATGATGTGTTCTGCGTACAGGTTGAATAGGTAGGGTGAGAGTATACAGCCCTGCCGTACTCCTTTCCCAATCTTAAACCAGTCCATTGTTCCGTGGTCTGTTCTTACCGTTGCTACTTGGTCGTTATACAGATTCCTCAGGAGGCAGACAAGATGACTTGGTATCCCCATACCACCAAGAACTTGTCACAATTTGTTATGATCCACACAGTCAAAGGCTTTAGAATAGTCAATAAAACAAAAATAGATGTTTTTCTGAAACTCCCTGGCTTTCTCCATTATCCAGAGGATATTGGCAATTTGGTCTCTAGTTCCTCTGCCTTTTCTAAACTCAGCTTGTACATCTGGCGGTTCTCGCTCCATGAATTGCTGGAGTCTACCTTGCAGGATCTTGAGCATTACCTTACTGGCATGTGAAATAAGTGACACTGTTCGGTAGTTTGAACCTTCTGTAGTGTTTCCCTTCTTTGGTATGGGGATATAAGTTGATTTTTTCCAACCTGATGACCATTCTTGTGTTTTCCAAATTTGCTGGCATAGGGCATGCATCACCTTGACAGCATCATCTTGCAAGATTTTAAACAGTTCAGCTGGGATACCGTCGTCTCCTGCTGCCTTGTTATTAGCAATGCTTCTTAAGGCCCATTCAACCTCACTCTTCAGGATGTCTGGCTCTAACTCACTGACCACACCGTCAAAGCTATCTCCAATATTATTATCCTTCCTATACAAATCTTCCGTATATTCTTGCCACCTTTTCTTGATCTCTTCTGCTTCTGTTAGGTCCTTACCATCTTTGTTTTTGATCATGCCCATTTTTGCCTGGAATTTACCTCCGATGTTTCTAATTTTGTGGAAGAGGTCTCTTGTCCTTCCTATTCTATTGTCTTCTTCCACTTCCGCACATTGCTTGTTTAAAAATAATTCCTTATCTCTTCTGGCTAACTTCTGGAATTTTGCATTTAATTGGGCGTATCTCCCCCCATCACTGTTGCCTTTTGCTTTCCTTCTTTCTTGGGCTACTTCCAGTGTCTCAGCAGACAGCTATCTTGCCTTCTTGGTTTTCTTTTTCTTTGGGACGTTTTTTGTTGCCGCCTCCTGAATAATGTTGCGAACTTCTGTCCATAGTTCTTCCGGGACCCTATCTACTAAATCTAGTCCCTTAAATCTATTCTTCACCGCCACTGCATATTCCTTAGGAATATTAGTGAGCTCATATCTAACTGATCTGTGGGTCTTCCCTATTCTCTTTAGTCTGATTCTAAATTTTGCAATAAGAAGTTCGTGATCTGAACTACAGTCAGCTCCAGGTCTTGTTTTTACCGACTGTATAGATGTCCGCCACCTTTGGCTGCAAAGGATGTAGTCAATCTGATTTCGGTGTCTACCATCTGGTGAAGTCCATGTATAAAGTCGTCTTTTAGGTTGTTGGAAGAGAGTGTTTGTTATGCACAGTGAGTTGTCTTGGCAAAATTCTATCAGCCTATGTCCTGCTTCATTTTGTTCTCCCAGACCATGCTTGCCTGTAATTCCAGGTGTCGTCTGACTACCCACCTTAGCGTTCCAGTCTCCTGTAATGAAAATAACATCTCTTTTTGGTGTATTATCCAGTAGGTGCTGCAGATCCTCATAGAACTGATCTACTTCTGCTTCTTCAGCATCTGTGGTTGGGGCGTATATTTGGATCACTGTGATGTTAAATGGCTTACCCTGAATTCGAATTGAGATCATTCTATCGTTTTTTGGATTGTATCCAAGCACTGCTTTAGCCACTTTATTATTAATTATGAAGGCTACTCCATTTCTTCTGTGGTCCTCTTGTCCACAGTAGTAGATCTGGTGGTCATCTGATGTGAAGTGACCCATTCCAGTCCATTTCAGTGCACTGACACCTAAAATGTCTATATTTAATCTTGACATCTCACCAATAACCACATCCAATTTGCCCTGGTTCATAGATCTTACATTCCAGGTTCCTATGGTGTGTTGATCTTTAGAACATTGGATTCGTCGTTCACCACCAGCACCGTTGGCCGATAGCCGTCCTTTCGGCTTTGAGCTAGCTGCCTCATCACATCTGGGGCTAGTTGAACGTATTCTCTGTTCCTCCCCAGTAGCATTTTGATCATCTTCTGACCTGGGAGTCCCATCTTCCGATGGTATACCGACATATCTCTGGTTGTACTGATCCATTTAGTTTTCACGGCAAGAATACTGGGGTGGGTTGCCATTACCTTCCCCAGGGATCGTATTTAGTCTGACCTCTTTGCCACAACCTTCCCGTCTTGGGTGTCCCTTCACGGTTTAGCTCATGGTGTCATTGAGATGCTCAAGCTCCAGCACCACGACAAGGTAACGATCTCCTTTGCTGGAGGGATACTGAGGATACTGAGTTGGAATGTGAAAGGGATACAAAATACTGTTAAAAGTAGAAAGATATTTAAAGTAATATATACTATATTTCTGCAAGAATCTCATTAGAGATGAAATATCTTTTTTGTCTAAAATTGGATGGTCAGGCTTCTCTTATATTAGTGGAAAAAGTTCTAACGCAGCTGGAATTATGCTATTAGTCAGGAAAGAGATTAATGTAACAACACAAGTATTCACATGGGCATTTTATTATTATTAAATTGAGGACATTTGAATTTGATATAGCTTTTGTTAATTTTTATGGGCCTAAAAAATGTTCCAGAATTATTTCATAAATGCATGGCAAGAATACGTGATGTAATATTTGACCATCTGATTCTAGAGGGTGATCTATATCTTTTGATGGACGTAGAAATGGACAGGCGTACCCCTCCAAAAAAGTATAGTTATGATCAAAATTGAAAAGTATTCCAGGCTTATAAGCAAGAGTTTCATTTGGTTAGATGTATGGTTTTCACTTCATCACCTCATTAGGAATTATACATTTTCTTTCTTATGCTCATAGAATGTGCTCTGGATTAGATTTTTTAATTTCATATCATTTAATGGAATATGTTTTAGACTCTTCTATTCATCCTATTGCTATATCAGATCATGCTCCTATTACTTTAACCGTTCTGTTTAGAAAGCTTAAGCTAGGCTATGGAAGGTGGTATTTTAATACTTCTTTGTTAGAAGAGGAGGGATTTTTACGTTTTATTAGACAACTAAACAATTTTTTGAAATTAATCGCAATTCATCTATTCAGAATGTATGGGATTCTTAAAAGGTTTATATGCAAGGTTCTGTTATAGCCTATGCTTCTAACAGGAAAAAAAAATCTTATGTACCAACGTAAGAAACTTTGGTCAAAGAAAGACTGTTAGATTATGCAGAAGAACCCACAAAACAGACTTACAAAGCATTTGTGTTAGCCAAGTTACAGTTGGGGGATTTCTATGCTGAGAAGATAGAATTTTCATTGAATAGATTAAAATTAAATTATTGGGAATCTGGTGAAAGATTTGGTAAGTTGCTGGCACTTCATTTGAAGCAACAAAATCAGCAGACCTTAATTTCTGAAATAGTTACTGAGAATAGCCAGACTGTTTTTGATTCTGCTGCTATTAATCAGATTTTACTTTTTTATAAGTCTGTTTATAGTTTGGATGAGAAGAGGGACCGTCGTGAGTTTGATCAATTGCTGAGTCAGGTGGACTTTCAGTTATTATCATTAGATAATATTGACATGCTGAAAGCATGTTTGTCATTCCAGGAACCGTTAGGTTCTATTCAGTCATAGCAAGATGGAAAAGGTCCTAGCACAGATGGCTTTTCAGTGGAATGGTATAAGGCATTTACAGATCTTTTGGCTCCTATACTTTTGGAGGTATATAATGAATTTTTTCAGGATGCTAAACTGCCAGCATCATTCTATGAGGCATATACAGTATAAGATTGGTTTTAAAATCAGGTAAGGATCTTAAATTTTGTGCCAGTTATAGACCTACTTCATTAATTAATGTGGACACCAAGATTTTAACTACCATACTGGCTAGACGCTTGTAGAAGGTCTTACGAGATATACTTCATCCCTCCCAGACTGGGTTTATCAAAAATCGTCCAGCAACAGATAATTTATGGAAATAATTTATTTCCAGGAGTATGAGCAGTGAGAAATCTTTGGGCCATATTGGGACATAAATTAAGTTTTGATAATGAGGCTCATGAATATCTAACTCTTTGGAAAAATTCTACTTTGAAAATTGGTGGTAAATCATTGTTTTGGAAAGCTTAGGCAGAAGCTGGGATCATGACTTTAAATCAACTATTGACTTTAAATCAACAGTGGAGGTATCTTCAGCTTAAGCATGTTTTACTGGCCTAACAAGACAGAAATAAAACCTATAACATATCTCTATCATAAGCTGAATAATATTTTTAGAGTGGTCATTTCTGGGATATTTAAAACACGGACTGAAGAACTGGAATTCCTGATAAAGCCACATGAGTGGCTTCATATCCTTAAAAATGTAAAATGTTATCTACAGATTTGAGATTAATGTTGATTCATCAAAAATTGTATTTAGGGTGTATTGGACTCCCCAAACAATGTATTTGAAAGAATGAACATCAGACTTTCTATGCTGGAAGTGTAAAAAATTTGAGGGCTCACTGACCCATATGATAAGGGTGTTTGGAATTTGACTGTTTATCAGGAATTGTGGTTGTATTGAGCATGGGGAGGTGGTTGCAAAAAGAATTATATTAAGAAATTGGAAAAGTGATATTATTCCATATGTTAAACAATGGCTGTCAGAGATGTGTGATTTATCAGTTTTGGAAAAGGCAATAATCAAAAGTTGCAGAAATATTTGTTACTATGGCAGAATTCTGTGATATTTTTATTTATTTATTTAATGAATTTTTATCCCACCTCTATTATTTTTATAAATAACTCAAGGCGGTGAACATACCTAATACTCCTTCCTCCTCCTATTTTCCCAGTTTGCAGTGAATCAGTGCTGCAGCAATATCATATGAGCTTTTGATATTTATGAACTACTTTCCTGACTTCTAACTCCTTGATATTCACCTTCCCCTGGCACAACAGACTACTACATTATTATGAAGACTATCAAATAAGACAGGATTTGTAGTGTAGCTCCTGCTTGCATTCACTGTAGCACATGTAACTCTGCCAGATACTATTGGCAGGACCCAAAATTAAAACAGAAGCTATTTTTTAAAATTTCAAGGTTTTGGTTTTCCCACCTAAAATCTTGTAAGATGTTGGATGTGAAAGACTAGCCATTGGGGGAAAAATCAATTATTTTATTATGGCATTGACTAGCATTAAAATAATAAAAACTGTAAGGTAAACAAGCTATCCTACAAGCTATGGAAAAAGTAGCCAGATTAGAATTCCTAACACAAAGTATTTTGGTGTCCACACCAGAAGCCACCTGCTCTTGCAGACCACCAGTGGTCCAAAGACCACAGATTGGTAACCATTTGGGGGGATAATGTGTGTTTAACCTAAACATACTACAGCCATATATTTTCTTTTCAGTCATGGTCAATTTAAAATTGTGTAATAATATTGAAAAAATAGAAACAAGATAGAAGATAATATAAGCTGAAACAACAATAACTCACATTTCTAATGTTAGTATGTCTGTTTTATCTAATTCAATGGGTTGGATTCAGGTTTAATCATTTTTTGCTCCGATACATTGAAATGGATAAGTGTTATATCCTCAGTGCATTTATTTCTAATTTTAAATAGGCCATTCATCGTAGACTTTTTGTTTTATTTTCTCCTTTACCCCTGTGAATTCCTCAATTGTATTAAATGTGTCTGCCAATAGATGGAATGCTATCCAACAATTGAATGGATTCTCCCTCTCTGATAGACTCTTCCATATGCCTTCTCAATTTTCTCTAATAGATTGGAGCAGATCCAGAGCAGATTTGTGTGTGTGTGGTGTGCGCGTGCACATATGTGTGTGCACAGGGAGAAGAAAGGAAAATCCAACTTTGACATGGAAGTCCATTCAAATTAGTTGGGGTGTTGTAACTTGAGCATTGTCTATAGCATAGCTTTCCAAACTGTGTGTCGCAACACTTTAGTGTGTCGCAACACACAGTTTGGTGTGGCGCAACACAACCCGGAAGCACAGGCAGGGGCATGCATGGCGGGGGTGTGCGTGGCGGCGGTGGTGTGTTTGGTGGCGGCGGCAGCGATGACGGCAGCGGCGCACCATAAGCGCTTCCGCGTTTTAGAGGAGGCTGCCGCCGCCGCCATACACACCGCAGCTGCCAGGCACCCCCCGCGCCGCCATCTCACGCGCCGCCGCCGCTGCCACCGTTGGTGTGTTGCCAACAGCGGCAGTTTGGAAAGCACTGGTCTATAGCAGCATTTGAGAAAGGCTTTTCTTTCAGAATATATAAACACAAAATCAGCTTTCTGAATATGAT
The DNA here is from genome assembly GCA_023362775.1 of Charina bottae. Lineage (NCBI taxonomy): Eukaryota > Metazoa > Chordata > Lepidosauria > Squamata > Charinaidae > Charina > Charina bottae. Next base: position 1,136,325 of record JALMGJ010000028.1, on the reverse strand, counting down.
ATGCATCTTCATAGTTCAAATGGTAATTTATTGTCTCTAATATAAGATATTAAAATGGGGTTCTTATACCTGATTTTTTTTCATTCTTGGGTTGTATTATTACAATTTGTATTATTAAAATGTTTGATTCCATTCACTGTGCCAAAATATATCTGCCAATATTTCTACTTGATTATCCTTATCTATTAATTTCTTCTCTGCCCAGTATCAGTAATTTAATGCCTCCTTGAAGGACCAAATTAATATAATTCTAGAAGTTCCATCTGAGAATCTTAATCTTATTTTTAATGTTGATTCTATCACAACTGTACTTTTCTAATTGTATGCATTTAGGTAGATGATTCTCCAGAAATGTAAATTTCTAATCCTAATAGAATTCCATGTGTTTTATTTATTTATTTAATTTTTTTCCCGCCTTTATTATTTTTTTATAACTCAAGGCGGCGAACATACCTAATACTCCTTCCTCCTCCTATTTTCCTCACAACAACAACCCTGTGAGGTGAGTTGGGCTGAGAGAGAGTGACTGGCCCAAGGTCACCCAGCCGGCTTTCATGCCTAAGGCAGGACTAGAACTCACAGACTCCTGGTTTCTAGTCCAGCACCTTAACCACTGAATTTTTTAAATAGTATTTTCAAATTTTAACTTAATATCTCTGGACACTGCTTTCATTTCCTGTTTTAATGTATGTGGTCTTGCTGAAATTGTTTTCAAAATAAAATCTAGATTTTGTTTATACATCTTCACATTCATTAATGCAATTCTATTACTGAAATCAAAAAATTGGGCTCAACATTTTTAATTTAGGATTGAATTGCAATAAATCTTTTTAGTCATAGTAAGGCATCTCAGCATTGGGAGACTTGAAAGAACAGGTTAGGAATAGATGGTCATGGAGAAAATCTATCTATTTGGTTGCTAGGAGTCGATAATGACTTGATGGCACATAATCAATAAATCAAAAATGCATGAAATATTCATAATATACTTAGCCCTTTTTTCTTATATTATGCAAAAACCAGCATTCTATCTAAAGGTGTACAACCAATCATGAAATTATTGTTGCCTTCTGTTTAATTGTGTGACTTTTTCCTTGAAGGCCTACTGAACTCTTCAGGAGCTGCAATGTCCAGTCAGACCAAGGAGCTATGAATGATATGAAACTTTGGGAAAAGGGAAGCATTAAGATGCCTTTTATAAATATCCCTGTACTTGATATTAAAAAATGCCAGCCAGAAATGTGGAAGGCAATTGCCTGTTCGTTGCAAATTAAACCTTGTCACAGTAAATCTAGAGGAAGTATTATTTGCAAGTAAGTAGATTTTTAGCATTCAGTAGTTGCCTTCAGGCATTCTTCTTAATGTTAAAGCTAGATAGCAAATGAGGTTCCATATGCAGCCATATGTTCAACTGAAAGATGTGAAGGCAAGGATGCTAACATGTCTTATATCTTACAGAGGTCTGTATTCATGTTCAGACTAATATAAATGCAGCTGTCATTTAGACTTTCCGACTGTGTGGAGATCTTGAAAGAGTGCCGAGCAAAGCCACAGAGTTGTTCTTGATTCTCTTTTATGTCCTTATACCAGGGCTTTCCAAAGTTTTCCCGCAGCGACACACCAACCGCCGTTGGTGTGTCGCCGCGGGAAAACCCGGAAGTGCCGCCGTTGCGGCAGTGTGCAAAAACCTGGAAGCGCTGCTGCCGCTTTCATTTTTTTGCACGCTACCGTTGGTGTGTCGCCGCGGGAAAATCCGGAAGCGCTGATGATGATCAGCGCTTCCGGGTTGTGTGGCAACACACCAGACTGTGTGTGGCGACACACTTTTGTGTCGCGACACACAGTTTGGAAAGCTCTGCCTTATACATTCAGATGATTGCATGAAGAGGGTTAACTTCAGTAGGTTTTCAGTTGGACCTGCCTGTAGGAAAACGAAAATTAAATGACAGTAGTACTGTAAAAATTGTATTTAATGAAATGAAAGAAGCATAAAGCAAAGCTGGGAACTAGTACTAATTAGCGCAATACAGTTTCTACTGTTTCCAGCAAAGAAAGTTTCAACATTATTTTGTTCTAGAACTGAGCTGAAACTATTCTTAATTGATATCACACCAGACTCCAGATTAATAATCATACCAGATTGTTAATTAAGCTTAACTATGTCATTATATTATGTTTGAATTAATAAAGCATGGTTTCACCATGCGTGGTGGCTCAGCGGGTAAGACGCCAGGCTTGTCGATCGGAAGATTGCAAATTTGGAGGTTCGAATCCCTAGCCCTGCGTGCAGAGTGAGCTCCCGCACTAGCTCCAGCTCTTGCCAACCTAGCAATTCGAAAGCATGCAAATGCAAGTAGATTAATAGGTACCACTTTGGTGGGTAGGTAACAGCGTTCCGTGCGTGTCATGCGGCCACATGACCATGGAAGTGTCTTTGGACAACGCTGGCTCTTCAGCTAACAAACGGAGATGAGCACCGGCCCCTAGAGTCGGACACGACTGCACAAATGTGCAGGGGGAACCTTTACCTTTTTTTTCACCATCAGTTACGAAATTTAAAAAAAATATAAACTAGTTTGCAAACTGTTGTTTTCTTACTCTGGTTTGATATCTTAATTGAGAAATGAAATCATGGTTAAGATTAAGAGACTACTACATGGTTAAGAGACTACTACACTTTGGAGTTCGAGCAAGCTTAGGAGTGCAAGGTAGAGTATTAAGCAATTAGATGAAAGCACAAAAGCAACTATGTGATACATTTGGAAATTCAAGCAATGACTGGTTTCAAAGGTTCGTGCAAATCAGAGTTTAATATTTGAATCAAAACTCAGGTTTGATTTGGCTTTCCGATAAGATGGCTACAAAATCAGTTTTTCACAGATTTTTCATCAACTATAGTTTTAGCTGAACAAACTGTAAACCTAACATATTATGTAGTTGAATAGGAAACTGCCCAGGGTCTGAGCTAGTCAAGTTCTGCTATGCACATCCAAAACCTATGAAATTGTGGAGAGGGTTAAGCCTGCAGACAATCACAATAATGTTCTGTGCAATATATATAAAATACATTGTCTGAGCTTCTATTCTTCTCAGTGGTGAACTTTCTCTGAGCATAATTCTTGGACGAGTTCAAGAACTGTAAAGGACCCATAATCTGAGAGCCCTTCCAAGAAGTTCTTAATTGGAAACATGTCAATACAATAAGAACTTGTGGAATTCATGCACCTTTGTATTCAGAATGAAGTTAGTGGATCCCTCTGCCTCTGTAATTTTAATGAGGTCCCACATGCAATGTAAGTGTTAAGGCATAGTTTACTGATTATGTCCTTGGGTCTGTACTGGGTAGTGTGGGAAGGCTGTAAGACCTCAAGATTCATGCTAGAGAGTAATTTTATTCTAGAATAGATAATCTATGCTACTAAATTCATTGATGGTTGTTTTTGGCAAACATAACAACACACCATATTATATAGGACTGTGCAAATCTTTAGAAAGAGATGCATTGGAACACATGGGAGGGCCTACAAACTTGTTTTCTAACATTTAATTAGCTGTGTCTTTTTTCAGACTTGTGTGGCTGCTATGGAAGGATTTAAAAAGAATTGTTTCATGTGTGGTTCCATACATTCCAAAACACCTCTTTCAAGTGATTTAGAAACCAAAATTATATATGTAAGGATATATGTATAACACTTATGTTCATTAATTGATACTTGTTTGTAGAGTTGTACATGTTACTTTTATATGTGTATTTTTTCTTTTTAGTTCCAAATATTATAAATATATATAATGTGCAAACATTTTGTTTTCTTGAAGGTCAGATTGTGTAGAAATTCTCAAAAAATGTGGAGACTTAAGCAAATTTCCTGAGGGACATATGGCTGAAAGCATTTGTGAACTTTTATCTCCAGCTGATGACTTGGAGACTTGCATACCTTTAGATACCTACCTTCGTAAGTTTTATTTTATTTATTTATTCTTTCAATTTCTATCACCGTCCCATCTCCCCCAAAGGGGACTCTGGGCGGTTTACAAAAAGACAATAATTAAAATAGATAAAAAGTTATACAATCATCATATAAGTACAAATAAATTAAATGTAAAATCCAGGAGGCGAAAGGTTGTATTTAAAAGGGCTGTATGGCACCAGCCATCCCCAGGAGGAGCTATTCCCGTTCCCATCCCAAGCAAGGCAGCAGAACCAGGTCTTTAAGTTTTTCTGGAAGGCCGGGAGCGATAGGGCCTGCCTCACCTCCGGGGGTTGAGTGTTCAAAGGGCGGGCGCCACTGCAGAGAAGGCCCGCCTTCAGGACCCCGCCAAGTGGAATTCCCTTACCGACAGTAAGTACTGAAGAACAAGCCCTGTGAAAAAAGGTTAGAATTCAAAACAGTTTATTTCTAGGCTTGACCAAAAAGCAGATGGGAGCAAAAGTCTTTATAATAATTTTATTGTCATTCAGTCTAATTACCTGTGTGGTAGTACCATCATTGTGATCCCAATATTGCTGGTTCTTCACAGTGGTCATACATATAGGTTTCTCAGCCTATGCAGAGCCCTGTTCTGAACATTCCAGAACTGGTATTTTTATTGGCACTCTTTCCCCTTGTCTGCATTGTACTTCCTTTTAAGTGTAGCTACCTTCTTTTGTTCCTACTTCTTTGACTTAAATCACCTGGGATGGAGATGTATAATTGGGTATCATCAGCATATTGATGATACCTCATCCCATGGTTGAGGTAGATGTTAAAAAGGAGCGGGGAGAGTACCGAACACTGCGGCACCCCACAAAGGAAGGAGCTGTGGGCTGGATCTGTCATGGGGGGCTCGGATTCAGAGTCAGATGACAAAGAAGTGCAGCCAGCTCCTGAAATGGCTTTGGAGGGCGAGCAGTCAGCTCTGGGGTCACCAGACGAACGGCTGCCTGAGCAGGCAGAGGAGGTGGGGCTGGCCAGTGACCGCTCTCAAGATGAGAACTCAGAATTGCCACCCCCTCCCAATGCAAGAGCCCGGAGAGCAGAAAGAAGAGCAGAACAAAGGAAGTCAGCAAGATTACTCGCTAGGAAGCAGCCTCGCCCCCCTAGATGAGCCACACCGGGACTGCTCTTATTTAAGAAGAGCTATGAGCTTGAGTCTATTGTTGGAAACAACCGTTCGCTAACCCAGACTCTCTGTGCCTTGCCTTTGAACTCAAACCCGTCTAATTGTGATTCTGAACCCGGACCAGCTGACAACCTCACTGACACTTTGGACCCCTGGATTTTCCTGACCACTCTTGTGCCTGCTCCTTGGATTTTGGACTCTTTCTTTAGGCAAGTTTGCTGGACTTGTGGGGACTTGGTTGCTTCTCCGTGTGTGTGTTTGCACATAACCTTCCCTTGCTGCTTGCTATAGTAAAAGTTTGCAACTACCTCTTGTATATTTGTGTGTGCTTGGCCTGAGACAGGACAGTATCTCTCGCTCCCTATCAACACCGATTGGGACCGGCCCTGGAGGAAGGAGGTGAACCAGCATAAAACTGTGCCACCCACCCCCAACTCCCTAAGCCGACCCAAAAGGATACCATGGTCGATGATATTGAAAGCCACTGAGAGGTCAAGAGGAGGAAGGATGGATGCACTGCCCCCATCCTGGTCCTGCCAGAGATCATCCAAAAGTGCGACCAATGCTGTTTCCGCCCCATATCCGGGTCTGAAACCTGACTGAAAAAGATCTGTTTCATCCAGGATCCTCTGGAGCTGCAATGCCACCATGTGACTGCGACAGACTTACGACCTTGCTTTTCCCTTTGGTCATTAAGCAAAGTGCCATAGTCGCTAAGCAAACCGTGACAGGGCGTACAATTTCGCAGTATGTCCCCTTTGGTCGTTAAGTGAAACAAAGCAGTTGCTAAGTGAAAAATCACGTACTGTCCTGTTTCAGGACTAGAATTTCAGTAGTAACATCCATATTGACTGGAAATTCTAGGACTTGAAGACTTCTCTGGGGGACACCAGGATGGGAAATGCTGATCTGAACAGTAGAGAACACTCCCCGCCGCTTCTCTGGCAATTCTAACAATCTCTGATATGTCTGTTTACTATTTTCAGTAAAACAACATCAGCAGTTCAATTGTCTGTATGAAGTAAACCCTACTAATCATAACCCTAGTTTTAGCACTTTAGTAGGGACCGTGGTGGCTCAGTGGTTAGGACACTGAGTCAGAAGCCATTAAGGCTGACAGCTCGGCAGTTCGAAACCCAGAGCGTGAGCCGCGTGCTGGAGTGAGCTACCAGCAATTAGTCCCAGCTTCTGCCAACCTAGCAGTTCAAGAGCATGCAAATGCGAGTAGATAAATAAGGTACCACTCCGGTGGGAAAAATTACAGGGACATGAAAGGAGCCTCCTCGGGCGTCCCCCGGGCAATGGTGAAGTTACCGGCAAATCCTTTCACTACAAAAGCACCTGGGTGCTTCTGACACACACAAAAAAAGCACTTTAGTGCTATGTTTTGCTTTGTTGTGTAAATGGGGATTTTTTTTTACAATGTGTGCTTACTACCCATTTATTAAAAACGAATGTTGGGTTTGCTTTGTTTATTGCAGCATTACCAGAATTTCATGTAGCCTTGAAACTAAACCTGTAGTGATATCTCCATGCAGCTTTGATTGGAGTAGAAGGTAAATTGAGAGGTGACTTAGATAATTTTTAATGTCCCCTTTGAGCATTACCAGATAATTTTCAATCAGGTCTTATCAAATGGTTGCACTGATCCATCAACAAATCAGGAATTCAGTCAAAATAGTTCTGACCCGGCTCTGAGCCGTATTCTATTGAGTAGTTAATGGAGCATTCCTTAATGTACTCATTTATAGTGTGGCTCATCCCTACATAAGAAGGGGTAGGATGTGGCTACAAACCTTAGGATTTAAATTTTAAAACATCTTAAATTCTACAATAATCAATTTCTTTTATCCTTCAAAGAACTGAGCAACATTTTTTACATTTTAAAACATCATTAGTAACATAATACTTTAATAACATATAATATTTTAATAATACAATAGATAATAAATACTTTAATAACATAATACATAATATTTAACATAAGTATTATTGTTAGGCATAATTTGTGTTATAGTACAAAAATAAAAAAGAATGCAAAGTCAGATTTTACAATTACAGTACAGTTGTTGTAAACATCAGTATAAGATTAATCTTTTCCTGTGTTTTTGGAAACGTTGGATACCAAAAAAACAACATCAGCCAATGTTTTCACAGAGAACTTTTTAACCTGAACCACCACCACCACCACCTCCTCCTCCTCCTCCTTCTCACAACCCCTCGTGTTTCCAGTTCTTCTTTCAGTTTGATTAAATCTTTGAAAGCTCTCCCTCAGTGTAGGCTATCTAATTTTCACATCATCATCATCATCAACCCTAAATCAAGGGATTTCATGAGTGTCAAAATCTTCCGATTTATTTCATCCAAATTTTTGTTATGGTCAAATCCTTCAAAATTATTTCTAAGAACAGCAAAACAGGATGGAGAAAATTAGATTAGGAAATGCAAAAGAAATTGGAGACCTTGGTAACTGGAATTGGAATTGGCAGCTATGAGAGTAAAATGTTAAAAAAACTATATGAGAAGGATAGGAAGTTTTGAGGATTGTATTTGAAGTTGTTTGTGCCTTTGGTGTATAGCAGTTATAATGACTTATATTTTATCATTTTAGTACTAATTTCAGTGACAAAAATATTGGTTAGAAGAATGGAGCAGATAGAAACACAGTCTCTTTTTCTGAGAAGGCAGGAGAAAAATTAAGGGTTTAAAATAATAATAATAATTATTATTATTATTATTATTATTATTATTATTATTATTATTTCACCTGACTCCCAATGATTCTAATATTGAAATAAGGTATTCCTCAGTGTTTGATTCTTCCTTCTAGGAAAGAATAGGGTCACTCTGTTTCTCTTGAGCATCTTGGGAGTTGTAATTTTCTGTGTTGATTCCAGGCTTGAGGGGCAGCTATATATACTATTAATCCCAGTTAGGCCTAGTGTACTGTGTGATATCTGTAGGCTGACCATACGTCCCGTTTTGAACAGGACAGTCCCGTTTTTTTTAGCATTTTTCAACCGTCCCGTCATTTTCATAAAAATCTAATTTTTGTCCCATTTTTCAAACCCAGTGGGAATGGCGCAGAAAGAGGATCCGAGCTGGAGTGCGGACCAGGGGCTGGGTTTGCAGGCGGGAACCAATCACACAGACCGGGGGCGGGGTTTGCAGGTGGGAGCCAATCGCACGGAATGGGGGGGGCAGGGCTTGCAGGCGGGAGCCAATCGCGCGGACCGGGGGGGTGGGGACCCCTATCTTTTTCATGAATACGGAATATTACATAAGACCCCATCCCGTTTTGCCATCCTGAAATATGGTCAGCCTAGATATCTGTGGCTCAGCGGGTAAGACGCCAGGCTTGTTGATCGGAAGATCGCAAGTTCGGAGGTTCGAATCCCTAGCCCCACATGATGGAGTGAGCTCCCGCACTCGCCCCAGCCCTTGCCAACCTAGCAATTCGAAAGCATGCAAATGCAAGTAGATTAATAGGTACCACTTAGGTGGGAAGTTAACAGCGTTCCACACGTGTCATGCCAGCCACATGACTGCAGAAGTGTCTTCAGACAACGCTGGCTCTTCGGATGACAAACGGAGATGAGCACCAGCCCCTAGAGTCGGACACGACTGCACAAATGTGCAGGGGGAACCTTTACCTTTTAGATATCTGTGAAGGGTGAAGTGGGTTATGTGCAGGAAATTTTGTTACCCTAGTTGCATTATAATGTAGCCTGGAGGTAAGTATCCCTCATAGTGCTATTCTTCAGGTCTTTAATCAGTAGACTAGTGACTGTCTAGAAACGGATTAGACTGCCAAACATAAACAGACAGGTACAAGAAATTACTGAAAATTAGAGGTGGTACAAATATCAACTGATGTTATTGTATTATTATTATTATTATTATTATTATTATTATTATTATTATTATTATTATTATTATTATACACCGCCCATCTCACCATAAAAGTGACTCTTTTCATGATTGTGAGTAAAGAAACTAGACTGGTGAGCAGTCCATAACTTTTCTTATAGAATGTAAGAATCTTTATTCTTAGAAACGTGGTGGAGTGATTAATCTGATCAGAAAATGAGAAAGTTTAAGAATTTTCTTTTAAGGAGAATATTAGAAAGTATCCCTTCAGATAGAAAACATATAGTGAGATAACAAATGTATCCTTCCCCCCCCCAGATATTTGAATAAAAAGAGCAGAGATAATTTATATTCATGAAATTTCTATTCTGTTTTGCTCTTTTCTATTCATTAAACTTTTCCCCCCAAGAATCAGTTTTTCTGTCACTTAAAACCAGAATATTTCATGAGTCCATGAAAAGTTCTGGGGGACTTCAACCTGCCGTCCCTAGGGCGTGCCTCGAAGGCAGCTCGGGAGTTCATGGATACCATGGCGGCCATGGGGCTGTCCCAGATTATTTGGGACCTGACTCAGGACAGCGGCCTCAGCATAAACTCAAAGCTAGCATTCAGAAGTGATCAAAACGTATTGATATTCACAAATGCTGTTGTAAAGTCTCATCTTTCATAAAAAAGAATAGGGTAAACTATTAATTACATTTTTACATGAGGAATCAATGCCATGCTCCTATGGGCAGAGAAGATGGCTCCATCCTTGTTGGCTCAGTAATTATGAGGACTCAGTAATGTAGAAATTTATTTTCTCAGCAGAACCACAATAGATTCAAGATAATGGAGTTGAAATCCATCACTATTTAGATCCTTAGCATAGCACTTATAAATTTAAATAAATAAATAAATAAAATAAAATTTGGCTGCATAACCTATGATTCTCCAAAATTCTCAGCTTAACAGTTTCTGTACTGTGGATGTTTTCTTGGGTCTCTCCACTACTACAGCAGAATCCCATTCACCACTTTAGTCCTGAATGCCTGCAGCTAGATGCTTAGCCACTGAAAAGGCATCCTACATAGGTTTAGACTTCCTTGAATCAATCATCAGAATTAATTTTTATTTCATTCGAGTCTGTTCCATCCCATCTTGGCCCCCAAGCTCAAGATTTCTACTATATTTCCTGCTCAACCCAGGACGGGTTATATAACTAGATATCCTCAGTATACTGATAATATCTCACCCTGACCTATTGGATGACTTCCCCCAGCAGTTTCACATAAATATTATGGGGAAAGGACCAAGCTCAGAGTCATCCCACATTGGATTAGCCAAGGGCTTGACCTCGTTACTCACCAACACTGATTAAAACTGTTCACTCAGAAAGGAGCAGAATCATTGTAAAACCATGCCCCTGAACCCCAGTCCTTATAGGTTTCCATGATGGTATCAAATGCAGTTGAGAGACCAAACAGGACTAGGAGGGATACATTTAATCCCATCACAAGTCATCCACAAAACTGACCAATAGACCAGTGCAGCAATCCACAGACACAATAAGTTCCATGGTGTAGGCTGATTATTATTTCTGATTATTATTATTACTTCTGATTATTTCTCTTTTTTTGTTCAGAAGTTTGTTCAGGAACATGGTGCTTGGTATAGGCTTCACACTGAATTTTGCAACAGATCATATATACTAAATTTTATAGTGCTGAGGTTGAATATGTCTTCTCTTCCTGGCTCCCATTTTATTGTTTCTTATAGAAATGGCAAAAAGGGCCATTTGTTGATATTCTGGGACTGAGTATTTCTTATTCAGGGCTTTCCAAAGTTTTCCCGTGGCGACACACCAACCACCGTTGGTGTGTCGCCACGGGAAAACCCGGAAGTGCCGCCATTGCGGCAGCGCGCAAAAACCCGGAAGCGCTGCTGCCGCTTTCAACTTTTGTGCACCGCCGTTGGTGTGTCGCCGTGGGAAAACCCGGAAGCGCTGATGATGATCAGCGCTTCTGGGTTGTGTGGCGACACACCAGACTGTGTGTGGCGACACACTTTTGTGTCGCGACACAGTTTGGAAAGCTCTGTTCTTATTAATGCATTGTGGGATTACACCTAGTAAAAATTGTGATTTAATTTCAAATTTAATTTCTAAAATACTCTGAATGTTGGTATGTATGCCTCTCCAATACTTTTGATGGTTTTTTTGCATGTCTACCACATGTGGTAAACACCATCTGTTAGGGCATATATTTATAAACTCCTACTTAGATATGTTATTGAGGCAGAACAAAAAAAATGCATGAAAAAATGTATGTGAAATAAAGAAACAATAATTATTTCCAAAATGGATAAATCATACAGTAACATATGTTGGAAATGCTATGAAACAGGAGTCTAAGCTGCTTCTGTTGTCCTCCTGACCAATACAAAAGGCAACCACTAAAGGAAAGCAAAGAAAGGGATAAAAGGTGTCATATAGCTAGCTGCTGGGTGAGATCATCCAGCACCATGGGGTCATCATCTCCACTCCTGGTGAATTAAGCAATGCTGTTGATGGCCTATCCCAGTGCCTGGAGATTGGTGGGGCCTGGATTGGGAATAACCTGGCTTTGGGTTTTGGGGCCTTCTGGTTCTGGGACTTTGCCATCTTTGGTACTGGATGGGGTTGCACTACCCTAACAGACCCAATGCGCATCCTGGGGGTCCTAGACTCATGATTCCTGCTTGAGGAGCAGGCAGCAGTCGTGGCTAGGAAGGCCATTGCACAGCTTCATGTTGTGCGCCAGTTACACCCATTTCTGGATCAAGAGGCTGTGCTCACGATGGACTATTGTAATGCACTCTACATGGGGCTGCCCTTGAAGAATATTTGGAAGCTTCAGTTGGGGCAAAATGCAGCGGCATGGGCAGTTATGTGTGCTCCTAGAATGGCACACGTTACACCTCTGCTCCGTGAGCTGCATTGGTTGCCAATTTGCTTCCAGGTCCAATTGAAGAGTGCTGGTTTTGACCTTTAAAGCCCTTTGTGGCATGGGGCCAGTTTATTTGAGGGACCGCCTCTTCCCGATTACATCTGCCCATCCCATCAGGTCCGGCAGAAGAGGTGTGCTATGGGTGCCATCCATTAGGGAGTTACATCTGGCAGGACCCAGGAGACAGGCCCTTTCTGCCATGGCACCCGCCCTGTGGAACATCATTCCCCTCGAGGTAAGACTGGCCCCATCCTTGGTAACCTTCCGGAATTTGCTCAAAATATGACTGTGTCAACAGTCTTGGGGATCAGGGAAATGGTGAATCAGTGAGATGGCTACATTGTCTGTAATATTGAACATGCTCTCTTCTAGTCTTTTAATAATATTAATGTTTTTTAAATTATGGAATTTTTTTTAATGTTTCTTTTTTATGGTTTGTTTTTTATTGTATGCTGCCCAGAGTCACGTTTGTGAGATGGGCAGCTATATAAATGTGATGAATGAATGAATGAATGAATGAATGAATGAATGAATGAATGAAACAACCCCCCTTGATATGCATTTCAAAACATGGCCTAGTTTAGGCTGAAATTTTGTTTTGTTTTTTAAACAATTGGTTGAATCTTAGTTTTTAAAAATAACTTAATGTATACATTTTCACTCACTGAATAAAAATGGCACATTGGCTTAAAAAATTAACTCACAAATCTGATTTTAAACACTGTTGATGTTCCCTATTTTTTTGTTTTTTTCAGGTCCAAGTACTTTGGATAATATTGTGGAAGATGTTACACATCCCTGTAACCCAAATCCCTGTGCTGCAAGTCAATTGTGTGAAGTAAACAGAAAGGGATGTCAGCCTCTTGAGCCTTGTCTTCCCTATTTTTGTGTGCAGGGTAAGCCATACTTTTTAAAGCTAAACAAATGCCATAAGATTCCTAATAACACTTGCCTTTCTTGTTATTGAACATACCTTTCTTCAAAGGGGCTGCTATTTGGCTGTTGTGGGTCTTCCGGGCTATGTGGCCGTGTTCTGGAAGTTGTGGTTCCTAACGTTTCGCCAGCATCTGTGGCCAGCATCTTCAGAGGGCAGGAGCACAGATAGAAGCAAAATCTCTGTGCCCAGGTAGAGTGGCAATGTTCTATTTATAGAGGTAAATTATAGGAGATTAGGTGGGGTTTTTTGTTGTGTTGAAATGTTAACGAGTGGCTGATGAGCGTGATTAGCATGTTTATTGTGAGAAGTATTCCCATGTCCTGGTGGTTGGACTGAGTTCGTTGACCTTTTGCAGGCTGTGTATCTGACTGGTAGCCAGGTTTTGCTAATTTTTAAACTTTCTTCTTTTTTATTGTAACTGTGCTGGTGTTTGTGAATTTCAGTGGCTTCTCTGTATGATCTGGTGTAGTGGCTTTTGGTGTTGTCCAGTATTTCTGTGTTTTCAAATAGGATTTTGTGTCCCGTTTGCTTGAGAGTATGTTCAGCTACTGAAGATTTTTCCAGTTGCTGTAGTCTGCAGTGTCTTTCATGTTCTTTTATCCTGGTGTGAATGCTTCGTTTTGTGGTTCCGATGTATACTTGTCCACAGCTGCATGGTATGCGGTATACTCCTGCAGCGGTGCGGGGGTCCCTTTTGTCTTTAGCTGATTTTAGCATTTGTTGTATTTTTCTGGTGGGTCTGAAGACTGTTTGGAAGTTGTGTTTTTCCATCAGTTTTCCCATGCGGTCAGTGACTCCTTTGATGTAGGGCAGGAATACTTTGTTTGTGGGGGGCTGTTTTTCTTCAGTTGGATGTTGTTTTCTTGGTTTGATGGCTCTTTTTATTTCATTCTTGGAATAGCCATTTGCCTGTAGGACCCAATTCAGATGGTTAAGTTCATTGTTGAGAAATTGGGTTTCACAGTTTCGATTAACATGATCCACCAAGGTTTTGATCATGCCTCTCTTTTGTCGTGGGTGGTGATTGGAATTTTTGTGTAGATATCGGTCCGTATGGGTGGGTTTTCTGTATACTTTGTGTCCTAGTTTGAGGTCCGGATTGCATATGACCAGCGTATCTAAAAATGGAAGTTTGCCATCAGTTTCTTTTTCCATAGTGAATTGTATATTGGGGTGGATGCCGTTTAGGTGGTCCAGAAATTTCTCCAGTTCTTCTTCAGTATGACTCCAAATTGCGAAGGTGTCATCCACGAACCGGAACCAGACTGTTGGTGTAATGGGTGCCGATTCCAAAGCCTGTTTTTCAAAGTGTTCCATGTAAAAGTTTGCTATGACTGGGCTCAGGGGGCTTCCCATGGCAACGCCATCCATCTGTTCGTAGAACTCATTTTCCCATTGAAAGTAACTAGTTGTTAGGCAGTGTTGAAATAAAGCTGTAATGTCTTCTGGGAAGATTTGCTTGACGAGTGCCAGGGTGTCCCTTACTGGCACCTTGGTAAACAGGGAGACCACGTCAAAGCTGACCAGTTTGTCCGTGTGGTTGAGTTTTAGGGTGCTGATTTTGTTGATGAAGTGTCCTGAGTCTTTGATGTGGGATGGAGTCTGTCCGATGTGGGTCTGTAAAAGGGTTGCCAAATGTTTGGATAATTCATATGTCGGGGAGCCAATGGCACTTACAATGGGTCTCATTAACATTAACATTAACACTAACATTGCCACTCTACCTGGGCACAGAGATTTTGCTTCTATCTGTGCTCCTGCCCTCTGAAGATGCTGGCCACAGATGCTGGCGAAACGTTAGGAACCACAACTTCCAGAACACGGCCACACAGCCCGGAAGACCCACAACAGCCATTGAACTCCGGCCGTGAAAGCCTTCGACAATACATTGGGCTGCTATTTCTTTTAGAATTTCAAAATTGGAATGCTAAGTGATAAAGTTCCCTCAAACATATGCTTTCTTTTTGAGAGGGAAAAGCAAGAACCATCAACCTGAGCTCCATGGGTTCTTCTAGTTACTCCAGCCAGAAAGGGTGGTTACACATGCAAGTAGAGTTCAAGAAGCAGTCTTTATCTTGTTTTTCACTCATTGGACTCACAGCATCCTGGCCAGGAATTGGGCCATTCGAGAATGCAGTTAAAAGGAAAAGGTGCCAAATGGTGTTGAATCATGGAATTGTAAAGTTGGAACCAATAACAAGGATCATCTAGTCCAATCCTCTGTAATGCGTGGGAAAACCAATTAAACTGTCAATGAGATGGTATAGCCTCTTCTTAAAAGAATGGAGATTCCACAACCTCCATAGGTAGATTGTTTCCCTGTTGTACAAATCTTACCATCAGGAATTTTTCCCTTATATTTAAATAAAATCTTCATAACTACAACTTATATCCATTATTTCTGGTTTGTTGTGACCGAAGATAGTTCTTGACCATCTTCCCTGAAGTTTCCCTTTATGTATCTGAGCATAACTGCTATAACTATTCTTTTCTTTGGACTGAAATTCCCAAGTTCCTTCAGCTTATAGGGCACATCCCTATCATCTTCATTGCTCTCCTCTGAACCTGTGATGGAATGTGTCTCCAAAGGGGGAGGTGATGTGATGGACTACAGTAACGCAGCTGGAAGGAGGGAGCACATTCCAAGGAGGGGGACGAGACAAGAGACAGCACAGCCCGGAGTTGGACCATGGGAAGAGAAAGAGAGTCAGAATAGCCACTCTCTAGAATCTTCCAGGGTATATCCATTAGGTTTGAGTAGTAAGGTTTAGTCTGTCAAGATTCTGTCTATACGGTGTAAGCAAATAAAGAACTGAACTTTGGCAGGACTGCTTCTATGTCATTTTTGGGCTAGGCCTGACAGAACCCTCACTAACTTAATTGCCATCCTCTGAACCCTCAGTATCCTTATGGAAATGTAGTGCCCAGAACAATACACAATACTCAAGGTGTGGTCTCACCGTACAGAGTAGAGACAAATAATGACTTCATGTTTTTTTAATATAACGCTTCTTCTAAGGCAGTTCAGAATTCCATTAGCCCTTCTATAGCAGTTTATGTTCAGTTTCTTATCAGTGTCCACATTCAAGTCCATCTCATGACTTGCTTCCAAGCCATTAAACCCCCATGTTGTATGTTGTGTATTTTTTCTCCCTAAATAGCTTACATTTCTCCCTGTTAAAGGACATCTTGTTCCTCTCAACCCAGTCTTCAAACCTGTCCAGATTAGACTGCAGTTTTGGTCTGTTGTCCTGGATATTGGTCAGACATCCCAATGTTTTGTCATCTACAAACTTAATAAGCAGTCTGTCAATCCCATCATCCAGGTCATTAATAAAAATGTTGAATAATACTGGCCCCAAAACTGATCATTGCAGTACTCTATGGGTTACTGCTCTCCAACTCAATGTTGAGCCATTAGTGCTGGCTGACTGAGTGCGATTAGCTAGGCAGCTGTAGATCCACTTTAATGTAGTGCTGTTCAGACCAACTTTTAACAGCTTGTCAATGAAAATGTCATGTGGAATCTTGTCAAAAGCTTTGCTAAAACCAGGGTAGATTATAGCAACAGCATTCCCCTTGTCCCCTTTACCCTGTCAAAGAAGGAGACAAGATTTGTCTCATGTGATCTGTTTTTGACAATGCTATGTTGGCTATTAGAAATGGCATTTTCTTCAAGATGCTTATAAATGCCCTGCTTTATTACTTGCTCTAACTTCTTTCTGAGAATCAATGTTAGGCTCGCTGGTCAATAATAACTGGGATCCTCTTTTTCCTTTCTTGCAGAGGGACTATATTTGCTCTTCTCCAGTTCTCTGGTATCTGCCCAGTTCTCCAGAACTTCTCAGAGATAATTGACAGAAGTCCTGACACCTCTTCAGCCAGTTCCTTCAGTATTCTAGAGTGTATTTCATCAGGACTTGGAGACTTGAAGGCATTCAAATGAGCTAGAAATTTCTTTGCTACATCCTTACCGACATGCACCCATCCCTGGTCGGTTTGTTCCCAGACTCTGCTACCCAAATCACTGTTTCTTTAGGTGTAGTGATAAAAGCAAAATAAAAGTTGAGTAGAAGATCATCTTTTAAAATCTCCAACTGAAGTGAACAATGAGCCCACCACCTCCGTTGTCTTCTTGCTATTGACATATTTAAAGAAACCCTTCTTGCTAGATTTTGCCTCTCTTGCTATCCTAGGGTCACTTTTCTGCCTTTTGCCTTCATGATCTCATTTCTGCTTTTTTGGGCTGAAGTTTTGTAGACTTCTTTAGCTGTAAGTCTTTCCTTCCATTTTGAATAAGTTTCCTCCTTTAGTGTCAGCTCCTTCTTGAGCTACCTATTCAACCACATTGGCTTCTTTAGCTGGTTTCCTTTTGCATTGGCATTGAGACTGTGGTATCCTTAATTCCATTTTCAAGAAGTCCCACCTTTGTCTTTAAGGTTTTATTCCCATGGTATCTTAGTTGTCATTTCTTTTAGTTTATTAGCCTTCCTAAAAACCATGGTTTGTATTTGACTGTTTTTTAAAATAAATTATTTGTTAAAATCAAGAATTTAAGAGTATGCACTTGCATCCAGAGTTCCCACTCCTTTAATATCAATCAACTCCATCCTGTTGGTAAGGACCAAATCCAAGATGCCAGGTCCTCTAGTGTACACCTCCACCTTTTGAAGAGAAACTTATTACCAGGGCAAATCAATAATTTTTCATATATCCTGCTTTTGGCAAAATTAGTCTTTCAACAAACAGTTGCATATGTAATGACTGCTATACTCACTTTCCAATTAAATCAAACTCATACAATAGAACTGCAGAAATCTTATTTAATGGAAAGTAGTACACAGAACAACAAGAAAATTGCGAATGGAAATTCCTGCTCTTTTCCCCCAGTTAACAGTTCGAAGAGCCAGGCATCTCCTCCCCCTTCTCACTCACAGCCCCCCTTCATGCCAGCCAGCAGTGCTTTGTACAGATGAGCTCCAACGGTTCATCCTTGGATGCCTGAGATAGTCCAAACAACATGCTTTCACACTCCTGGCCTGTCCCCCCTCCCAACTTCCTTTCTTGACTCGCAGGTTCTAACATGGATCATCTCTAACTACATTCATGCAGGCGAACACGATCAAATGTTCTGGGAACGTTTGATTGAGGAGCATGACAGCATAGTTGAAATCTCCTATCATAATATCTTCATCGTTTTTTGAGTCTTCAGCGACCTGCTGTGAAAAGTCTTCATCTATTTCTTCTAACTGCTTTGGTGTCAGATGCTTTTCCATAGAGGAGAAGGTGGCAGCCCAGCTTTGTCTGAACATGGCTAAATTGTTTCAAAGGCTGAATTCCCAGCACTCATTAGAAAGGTCTGGAAAATTTTGAAGGGAACAGTATCTTCTACCATCACTGCTTGGATTTCCATTTTATCCATAAGTATCAAAGGCTTTTCCAAAAATTGTTTATCTCATTGTGATTCTACTGAATTTATGGAGGGAAATTGTACCTTCAAGGTGGCTCCTCCATTTGGAATTATTAGGCAGGATCCAAGGGGAGGAGCCATCTGAATCCCTGGTCTGGGCCTGTCTGGTAAGGAGGTTGAGCAGGGGGTATGATGCTCCTTAAGATCCTGGTTTCTTCTCTTAAATCCACTTCCTCCCAGTATGGTACCATATCCAAAAATAATCTTAGGCAAATTTGGGTTCTTATTTTAATTTATGTACCTTGTTGACATCACAGACCATCTGGAGTGGTTGAACTAGCAGAAGTATTTTATATTCCATTCAGCACTGCTAGTTCGTTCTGCTTTGCCACCACAGTTGGCATTTCCAGATTCCAATGTAGGGTTCTCCTCTTTGAACTGACCTCAATTTTCAAATTTGCATGAAAATCTGGAGATGTTAGTTGCTTTTCTAAAGCTTCAGTGGGCACTTTATTTCACTTATTTGGACTGCATATATGATAAGAAAGAGGTGAACTATGCTTGCATGGTACAGCAACCATACTATTTATGGGTACTTTGCTAATGAAAGAGTTTCTGTTAGCCCACCCAAAGTCTGCTATAGCAACTCTTGTTATCTTTCACTAAATGTTTTTCATTAGGGAGGGAGGTTAAAATTGTAGAATCTGATTAAAAACATTCAGATTATTTGTTTTTCTCTAGCTCCCCCACTCTTACTGTTGAACCAGTCACCTCTCAGTTCATATTGGGATCTGGGTCACTGACCAACCTCAGAGGTCAATAGGATATGGTCAGCAACTATTACCTAGGTAGTGATTCCAAATGACATTACAGCTACCCCTTTCACATATTTCTTAGTTCCAACACAAACTGCTCAGAAATATCCATAGTTGATCATGTTGTTTTCTCAGAGGGTAAACGAGGTATCTGTGTCCTAATTGGGGCTTCTAGGAATATGTCTTATTGCCCTCCTGTTCTGAAAAGGCTGTGTGCTTCAGTTAATTAAAGGAGAACCTTATTAATGGTGCTAGCAGGTGGATTTGCTACAGTATCCAGTCATAAATAGGATGAAGTGTGCATGAAAAGAAAGGTGTGCTTCACTTTGGAAGAGGAAATTTGGGCCCCAGAAAGCAAGGACTTTGCAGAAAATTGGTAGTATATTCTTACCTGACTCACACCCGCACATCAAAACATACATGAGACTCCTGGAAATGGAGAAAGAGGGTGAGCCACATGATATGAGGTTGGACGAGGTTCTGTTTATCTGTCTGCCTGTTAGTAGGATAACTCTTTGAAAACTGAACGGAGTGGAACCAGTTGGTACAGCGAAGGAAATCAACAAAAGAAAGATAATAGGATAATATAAAGTGTAGCAGAACTTTAAAGAACATCTAATAAAACAATATAATTTCAGTGTTTCTAGTCTTAAATAGACAATGTATTTCTTTCTAGTCTTAATAGACAGGGTTGTTGAAGTATCTATGCTGCCAAAGGAAGCATAAAAGTTACTGGAATACAATGTTTCATTTCCTGCATGGTAAACTGGAACATTTGGCAAAGCAATTGGATCAGGAAGCAAATTAGTTCACTTGGGTTCCTACTTAGGAACCTAGAGGAGGGCAAACCCTCATTTTTATACAGATTATCTTTTATACAGATAATCCACCTGTCACCATCAACTCAAATCAAATGCCATCTTAGAAAGAAGAGGCTTAAAGCTTTTCAGAATGCCAAGAGAAGTAAGGCCAGCTTTAGTTCTGGAGTCAGAATATTCCACAGTGTTGGGGCAGCAACTGAGAAGGCTTGCCTTCTAGCATATCCCTTTCATATAACACAGTGACTGGACTTCGTGCAAGCACTCCTTCAATGCTCTTACAAAGTAGACAGAATCATTTTGGATAAAGAAGTCCCTGATGTAACCTGTGGATGCACCATATATGGCTTCTTGTGATATATATTACTTGTTCAGCGACCATTTGAAGGTACGATGGTGCTGATTGAGGGGACTTAACAACTGTTTCTTGTAGTTGCGGCCATCCCTGCAGTCACGTGATCGTGATTTGGTGTTTGGCAACTGGCTCACAATTATGATGGTCTTCACTGCCAGCTTCCGATAAGCAAAGTCAGTGGGGAATCCAGCAGGAGGTCACAAATGGTGATCAGGTGACTGCGGGATGCTGTGACCGCACAGGATTTGCCTAACAATAGTAACTGGAACTGCTGCAACCCCTGTTGTAAGGCAACATGATGCCGTGCTTAGTGATGGAGTTGCCGGTCCCAATTACCATAGTTAAATGAGGACTACCTCTACCTTATTTCTCTGTGTATAGGCCTTCACAATCTCCAGACCTTCCAGAGCATCTCCAACTTGGACTGGGCTAGAGTTGACTATCATATGTGTACTGATCATACCTTACCACAAACTGACCAAAATAGCCATTTAACCCCCTTTTTGCTCTCAGTTGTGTGTAATTTGCAAATTTAATCATCTCCTCAATGCCTTTCTCAGGGTCAGTAATAAAAATGCTGGCAGTGTATGCTGTAGCTGCCAAAAGAGCCAGTGCAGTTTTGGGCTGCATCAACAGAGGTACAGTGTCAAGCTCATGGGAAATTATAGCACTGTTCTTTGTTGGGACTGCATCTGGAATATTGTGCCCAGTTTGGGTTGACACAATATAAAAAGGATACTGAAGAACTGGAAAGATTGTAGAGAAGTATGACAAGGATGGTAAGGGTGTGGAGGCTAAATCCAAAGAGCGGTTTAGGAACTTGTATGTTTAGCCTAAAGAAAAGGAAACTAAGGGGAGACATGATAGCAGTCTTCCAAGACATGAAGGGTTGTCATAGGGCAGAGGGTGGGGATTTATTCTCCATAGCAGCAAAGGGTAAGACCAAAACCAGTGAGTGGAAGCTTTACAGAGGGAGATCCAAACTTGAGCTAAGAATTTCCTGAAGTGAGAGCTATTGAACAGTAGAACAGCCTTCCACTTGAAGTCGTAGGTGCTCCATCACTGGAGGTTTCCAAGAAAAGATTGGATTGCCATTTGTTGGGGACAGTCTGAGGATTCCTGCCTGTTAGGGGGTAGGGCTAGAATACCCCCAAGGTTCCTTCCAATTTTATTAATTCTATGAGAGTGGCTGAGGGTCACTGCAGCTTGTGGAGAGAACTTCAAAGTTAGAAAATTGCATCACATTTTGGGATACAGACCTAATCAATAGTAGTGAACCCAGTTAAAGAGAGGTTGTTTAGTAAATCATGGAAAAAGTATTCATTTAAAAGACAAAAATTCCTCTGATATATAAATTTCGAAGTATACTTGCTTTGTTATATTTGTCATCTATCATTAAATAAGGAAAATATGTCACAAGCTCACATAGCCAATGGAAAGTTTACATGAGAGTGGTTTATCTCATCCTACCCTTGCAATAAAATCTCCCAGAATAATTGCATGAGAATCAGAGTAATTTGAATTTAAGCAAGCTATAGCCAAATCCAGTTCCTGCCACAGTGTATCTGAAGCTCCATGCTTTTAATCATATACATGAATTATGATAAAAGACAATTTGTGGCTAGCCTCATTCTTGAGGTACAGAAAAGTGGATGCCTGCTCAAAATTAATCTTCAGGATTTAAAACTGACATATTAACTAGGATCGCTAAACCACCCAGAGAGTTACTGTGCCTGTTTTAGCAAAATGGGAAATGGATCAGAAGCAGGAATTACCTGAAAATATCTGTATCTCTTCCTCTGATACTTCCTCACTGTATCGTCACTATACCTTCTTTTTCTGTAAATTTTTGACAGTTGTTTATATATATTGCCATTATTTATATTGCAGTTGTATTGCCATTATTTATATTGCAGTTGTATTATTATAGTTTATACCTCCTGAATATATTTCTCCTCCAATCTCATTTTATGCTGTCCCCATATCTATAGGTAGTTTTACTATCTCTACCTTGTATCTATCTTTCACTTCCAATTTCACTTTTTCAGGCCAGCTGACCTTGCTATGAATATGCCCCTCTTTCAGTATAATGCTCCATACATTTCATAGTGAACTGTAATTAATGAAAGTTTAAGCTGTTTGTTAATCTTTAAGAGGCCACAATACTTTTTTTTGCAGCACACTTGTTCCTCTTAGAATTCATAATTCAGTAACATTTGCCTTCTTTGCATAGGCTGCAAGTTGGGTGAAGCTTCTGATTTTATTGTCCGCCAAGGTACACTCATCCAAGTACCATCTTCTGTAGGAGATGTTGGTTGCTATAAAATATGCACATGTGGCCAGAATGGTTTGTTAGAAAACTGTATGGAAATGCATTGTGTTGATCTCCAAAAGTCATGCATTGTTGGAGGGCAACGAAAAAGTAAGTACTAGCACGTGGGACTGCCTTTATAACAAGGTTTTACATTTCTGCAGATTATAAAACTTAATTCTAATTGGAGTCCTCCCTAGCAATGATCTCCAGTGCTATTTTTCACAGATTTTCCATGTAAACATTTCTTATATGTATCGCTCACATTTGTTGATTATTATTGGTATTATTTTATACCAATTTGTTTATTTTTACAGAATTCTGTAATCTTTGTACAGTATGTAAATAATGTCTAGACTGATTTCACTTAAGTCAATCAATCAATTTTTATTTCGGTCATAGACCAGCATATAACTACTAACATAACAATTACGCTAAAATAGAAATAAAAATAAAAAGTCATATTGATAGCATAAAATAAGATAAAGATAAAATTATTAAGGTAAAATTACAGAGCACAGGTATTAAAAAGCAAAAAAAATCCTATCAAATTACAATTAATTTTACAATGAATAATCTATATACTATAAATAACTAGGGCAAATAGGTATAAAAGGGCCTAAGTAATACTAGAATTTGTATAACACAACGAGAATGTAAAGCTATGCTAACTTATATTATCAAATCAAATCAATTTAGACCAGCAAACAAAACAGAAGATTCACATCTGATTAGAATAAAAGAAAAAACACTTAAAATTCTAAAAAATCTAAGAAAAATTAGAAGAGATATTGCGGCGTGCTGCACAGATTATAGAGCAAAATTTAGCTGTGGTCAATGAAGTAAAATCAGATTGGTCTGATAAAAACAGCTTGAGGTAAAAAGAATCCGAACGACCTGGATATTTGGTAAAAAATTGAGATAATAATTCCTGGCGAGCATCTGCATAGAGAGGACAATATAAAATGACATGTTCCATTGTTTCAATTACTCCTCTGCCACATGGGCACAGTCTTTGATCGAAAGGGATATTTCGGTATCTCCCTTCAATAACAGCAGATTTCACTTAAGCAAATAAAAGGTGATAAAGTTATCTAAAACAAAAGAGTGCAGTAAAAGAATATTAGCATGTAAATCATATGAAGAATTGTCATTTAAATGAAAAGGACAGATGATTCATTAAATCTAGATAAAGCATGAGGATTTTTAGCGGTTAATCTGGAAACCCAATTATATTTGAGTTCATTGGGTTAGTCCAGTTACTCCCTCTCAGCACAGTAGGGTTATTGTGGAAAAAATGGCGGAGAGAATGCCATCTACACTACTCTGAACCCCTAGAGGAAGGAGAGGATATACAATAATGATGCATATATTTAAGTAGCTGCATTTTAAAATCCAATAGATGTATTTCTTTTATTTTAAGGCCATGGAACATCTTTTAATATAGACTGCAATGTCTGTTCCTGTTTTTCTGGGAATTTGATATGCTCGACTCGTCAGTGTCTAAATGAATTAAGTTCAGATGATGAACGTCACCTGTTTACAGGTAGTGTTTTTAAATTATAAGGAACTCTGAAAGATAATAGAAGCATTAATAGAAACATAGTAACTCTGGATTTTGTTTTTCTTCTCTGGTGGTATTTTGCCTAGATATTTTCTGTGACAACTTTCTATAGCCTGTTTTCCCTTGGATTTATTCAGATTGCTGATACTAAAGGAAATGCTTTGGGCAATATTCCAGATGGAATTCAACATAAGAGTTAAATGAAACTCAAAACAGACCATTCTAGGGAGAAATAATTTTATAAGAATGTTAGGAACCTATTATAATGTATTTTTTAAAGTCTGCTTAAAAAGATTAATACCACTTGATATTACTAAGTTTATTCAAAAGAAAGACAATGCTGTATTTAAGATGGAAAGATTGGACAGAAAAGCAGTTGTTAATACAAACAAAAATTCTGTACACTGTCCAGCTTCCTTACATTTAAAAGTAGTGTTTCCACTGAAGTCAGTCCTGGAGATTTTTTCCCCACTGATAAATGTATTCACGTGCCACATATGTTTGTGTACATTTGTATATGTATACATACTGGCTTTACTTCAAAAAGAGGGGGGAAATGAAAATTAATATTACTTGATTAAAATTAATTTCCTTCTAAATGAGACATACTTTCTGTAAATTAAATGACCATCACTTACATATGTAGACCTAAATTATTCTCTCTCCTCACAAACTACTCTTTTATGTGCTCACACACAAGCACCCAGAAAAATAGAGATTATTTGCATACAACAGAACTGAGCAAGTATAAACCTATCTGTGCTTACACTGTAGCAGGTTCCCTTGAGTTCAGTAATTCTTACTTCCAGTTAAGTATGCACAGGCTGCTATTGTTTCAGGGATGGATCTATTTACCTTGTATGCTCTCCATAAGTAGGGATGGAACTGAAAACCTTCGGATACTGACTTGTTTTTTCCTTCTATTTGCAAAAATTGAATGGTTCAGTGCAGGCTTTTGTGCTAGGCTGCAAATATAAGAGACCTATGTGTGCTTACTCTGTAACAGGTTCAATTGAATCTAGTAGCTGTTACTCCCAGTTAAGTATGATTGGGACTTCTAGACTTCACCAAAAGAAGGAGAGGCAGGGCTAATATGCTCATCCTCACCCCTCTTGAAACAATGGGAAAGGTTTCTGTCTCAGCCATTTGCTTTCATTATTTGCACACACTCCTTTATATTCATTCACTTTCAACAGTGTCTACCTCTGTTACCATATTTTTAGCCAGTGTAAGATAATCCTCCCCTCAGATACTTATTAAAGGGGCAGAAACCTCATCTTCCTTCAAGGATAAATAACTGAGTGGCTTTCTGTAGCTGATGTAGATATAATCAACATCCTAACAGAGGTTTAACTTTTTCAGGTCTGCCATGTGACTGCGCTGATCAGTTTGTCCCAGTATGTGGGCAGAATGGACGTACCTATCCAAGTGCATGTATAGCACGTTGTGTTGGGCTTCATGATAATCAGTTTGAATTTGGGTCCTGCATATCTAAGGATCCTTGTAACCCTAATCCCTGCCCCCAAAATCAGAGGTAAATATTTAAGGAAATCTACAGGACTGGGGAAATTACTTTAATTGACTACTTATCTTGATTATGAAAAATAAGTTATATCTTACTTAATTCTGGTTTACTGTTAACAGAGAAATATGAATTGCAGTACTGTAATTTACATAACATACAGTATATCGGTGTTATATAAACTACTACAATTATTTTATATCATGTATCTATATTATTAAAACTTGAATTTTGAAAGCAAGATGTCATAGAAAGTTTGACATTTAAATCCATGCTTTAATTAAAATGGAAAAAGAGTTTTAAAGGTTCTGAAATATTGTATATGCTTTGCTTTCATGAGCTTAAAGAATTGGAAACCAGGATTAAAAGGCCACTTCTTTTAGACTGAACCTCTCGTCAGTGATCCAGTTGCCTTCTTGAATTTGACACGTAGATAGGTTTTCTGTAGGAACTCAGGAACTCTTTTAAAAAGGAGGGAAGTGACAGCATATTCAATCTGAGTGATAAACTATTACAACTCTCCCAGTATCTAATTATCACTACACCAATTGGATGAATATGGAGAGACATTATTAGTTAAACATCAGCCATCTAGGTAGTGCCTTAATGCCATATTCAGTGGCTGAACCTGCTACCTACCCCCCTGTAATATCTGACAGCTTGAGGATCACTTTATGTGCCAGTTTAGGTAGCCTGGTCAATTATGGCAGAAATTTCAGATAAAATCAGGGAGCAATCAAGACTAGAATATTTTACCCCTGAACAGATTGTTGAGAGGCTAGGAAAGGTCTAAAGGATCTTATGCTACAGGATTCCAGTTGTTTTATAAGTGTGCTCAAGAATCTTATTTGTTCCTTTGTAACTCCACATATTTCTTAAAGACATCATAAATTATCCTCATTCAGAATATGAAATGGAAAAGTAGAGTAACCTTCTCATTGATTTATGGATCTTCCCCATACATCAAATCAAATTGATTTGAATCAGTTCCCCAAATCAATTAAGCTGTTGGGTTAATTTTTAAAAAAAACTGATTTATGACAATGTAATAATGAGAAGAATTATAAAGAAAAATGTTCTAGGAATCAAAACTAGTAAACATCCTGGTAATCAGCAAATAGAAACATTCATTGAAACTTACATGGCAATTTTAATGTTTGGTTCTTCATTGCAATCTCTGTGCACTAGACATACAGCTTCTCCACCCACCTGGGAGATGCTTTGGGCATTTCCTATAACTGAAAAGATTTGGGGCAATAAGTTAGTCTCCATTGTACTTGCTTGCAGATAAGACTTTTGTTCTCCCTTGCTTCCTTTCAGTTGCTGCAGCAGTCAACCTGTTAGGAACTTTGTTCTTCTTAGCATTTGCCCTCTTTGATTGTAGGGTCCACTTGTTTGCACAGTGCTTGCCTAGTTTGTGCAATGAAGCCATCAATGCATGATGCAATGTCAGCCCTTTGAGATGGGCCAGGTCAGGAAACAGAGTCCACAAGTTTGACTGGAACTCTACTTTAGCTATATAGGCTATAGTAACAGAATCTTGAAAGCCTGACTGTATTTTCCCTTCCCTCCCTCTTATACCCCAGTGAATTGGGGTGGAGTCATTGTAAGCTTCTTTCTCATGCTTTCTCTGTTTCCTGGGCTCAATGCATGTTTTTATTTCTGTAATTAGTTCTGCATGGTTTCTCCAAGGTCATTGCTGTGGCTCTCTAGTTGTGATGAGGTGGCTTCAGCTGGCTGATCTTTTTAAAATTGTATTTATTTTATTACAAGTTTTAAAAAGAGTACACAAAATATTAAAAAGTACAAAAAAAGAGACCAACTAATGAACAATAACAAAGCAAAAGAGAAAAAATTGGAAAAGAAAATTATCTAAGCATATCACATCTGTATCAAATATTAAACATTGTATAAACAATTCTAATTTAAAAAATTGGAAAATATCTGTTGTAAAATATATTGAAATCTGTGCCAAATGGAAACATTGTGTCATTTTTTTGATTGGTAGAAAAGATTGCCTTTTCAAAAATGGATAAATTATCTCCTGAATCCAATCCTTAATACCCAGAATAATACTAATTTTCCAATTTCTCAAAATAATTTTCTTGCCATTCCTCTCACCGATATAGCCAAAGTTCCTCAAAAACAGTCAAATTCCACATTCTTGGAATGGAATTCAACATAAGAAAACATGTTAATCTTACGTTGAATTCCATTCCAAGAATGTGGGATTTACTTTATATATGCATATATATATATATATGCATAGGTAAAGGTTCCCCCCGCACATTTGTGCAGTCGTGTCCGACTCTAGGGGCTGGTGCTCATCTCCGTTTGTTAGCCAAAGAGCCAGCGTTGTCCGAAGACGCTTCCACGGTCATGTGGCCGGCATGACGCACGTAGAACGCTGTTACCTACCCACCAAAGTGGTACCTATTAATCTACTTGCATTTGCATGCTTTAAAATTGCTAGGTTGGCAAGAGCTGGGGCAAGTGCGGGAGCTCATTCCATCACGCGGGACTAGGTATTCGAACCTCCGAACCTGCGATCTTCCGATCGACAAGCCTGGCGTCTTACCCGCTGAGCCACCCTCCACCCCCCCCCCCCATATATACA
Source organism: Charina bottae (assembly GCA_023362775.1). Classification (NCBI taxonomy): domain Eukaryota; kingdom Metazoa; phylum Chordata; class Lepidosauria; order Squamata; family Charinaidae; genus Charina; species Charina bottae. The sequence continues at coordinate 1,108,040 of JALMGJ010000028.1, read as the reverse complement.
TACATTCAAAAAAGATGTTAGTAACTCACAAGACCAATCATGTTAGTCAGTGTTCTCTCAAATTTTTTACACTGCCAAAACGAAAATCTGACATCCTTTCAGATATATTCTTTTGGTCATCCAATAAACTTGAAATAGAATCTTTTGATTAATCAATTTCAGTCTTAAGTCCAATGAAACTGATTTAATGTTCTTTAAAACTTGCAACCATTGATATGGTTTATTAGATGAAATGAGAGAAGAGATGTCTAGAGTGTCACTGGTATTCTACAGGGGACGAACTCGACCGGACACGGGTTAGAGCCGCTATCAAGGCCTACCTGGTGGCGGTATGTCAGCCCTTCCAGGTAAACCAGACAGGAAACATGACTAGATAAATTAATTCTACTCTATTGTAAGGCTACATTAACAGAATCTTGCAAGTCTGAAAGTACAAATCTCCCGCCTTCCCTATTTACCGCTTGAGTGGTCAGGGCAGGTCATTCCTAAGTTTCTTCTTTAGACTCTTACCCTCTTGTGGTCTTCCTTTCCTTTTATCTGATCTTTCCCTTGGCAGCATCTCTTCCCTCTGTTCTCCAAAGTCACCCTCACATGGTAAGAGTGGTGAAGCGTCAATACTTCTCCACCCTTATTGCGTCTGTGGATAGCCATCCTGTGGCCCTGTTTTGGGTGACACGTGCCGTCTTGGGTACAGGGGGCATGGAGAACCCCTTGCAGGGGTGTGCAGAAAAATTTGTTCAGCATCTGTCAGACAAAGTTGCTTGAATTCGCTCACAATTGGGCGCTGGCCTTGTTGCAGTTCTGGTGATGCCTGGGGAGCAGTCTTGCCCAGTTATCCAGGAGCAGTTTAAACCTGTTGGGCCTGATGAAGTTGACAAGGACTGTGAGCTCAGCCACCTGCTCTTTAGATCTATGCCCCTCCTGGCTGGTTAAGGTGGCCTGGGGGATGTCGTGTGAGTGGGTTTTAGTTGTGGTAAATTCTTCTTTGAGTGAGGAGGTTGTTCCATTACCTCTTAAGGAGGATGGTTTGCCCCATCTCAAGAAGCCATTTCTGGACCCCACTATACTGGACAACTTTTGTCCAGTATCTAACCTCCCCTTTCTGGGGAAGGTGGTTGAGAAGGTGGTTGCACAACAGCTTCAGAGGACCTTGGATGAAACGGATTATCAGGATCCTTTTCAGTCAAGATTCAGACCAGGGTATGGGATGGAAACAGCATTGATCACGCTTTTGGGTGATCTCTGGTGTGGGCGGGATGGGGATTGTGCATCCATCCTTGCCCTACTAGACCTCTCGTGGTCTAGTACCATTGACCATGGTATCCTGGATCGACTCAGAGGATTGGGGGTGGGCGGCACGGTGTTGTGCTGGTTTGCCTCCTTTCTTCAGGGTCGATTCTTTGGTAATTGGGGAGGGATCCCGCTCTCGGCCCCTATTATGTGGGGTGCCGCAGGGGTGAGTGCTCTCTCTCCGCTCCTATTCAACATCTACCTGAGGCTACTGGGTGAGCTCATCTGTTGCCATGGGGTAAAGTATACCCAACTATATATCTCTGCCCCTGGCAAATTAAGCAGTGCTGTGGATGTCTTATCCCAATGCCTGGAGGCTCTGAGGGTCTGGATGGGGAACAACAGGCTTCAGCTGAACCCTGGCAAGACTGAGTGGCTTTGGGTTTTGGGGACTGCCGTTTCTAGGACTATGCCATTTTTGGTGCTGGATGGGGTTGCACTGCCCCAGACAAACCCTGTGTGCAATCTGGGGGTCCTCCTAGACTCATGACTCCTGCTTTAAGAGCAGGTGGCAGTCATGGCTAGGAAGGCCTTTGCTCAACTTTGTATTGTGCGCCAGTTGCACCTGTTCCTAGATTGAGGGGCTGTACTCATAGTCACTCAGGCTCTAGTCAACACCTGGTTGGACTACTGTAATGGTCTCTACATGGGGCTGCCCTTGAAGAATATCCAGAAGCTTCAGCGCAGTGTGGGCAGTTATGTGTGTTTCTAGAAGAACACACATTACACCTCTGCTCCATGAGCTGCATTAGTTGCCAGTCTGTTTCCGGGTCTAGTTCAAGGTGCTGGTTTTGACCTTTAAAACCCTACATGGCATGGGACTGTGTTATTTGAGGGACTGCCTCTCCCTGGTTACATCTGCCCACCCCACCAGATCCAGCAGAGAGGGCATGCTGCGGGACCCATCGACTAGGGAGCTACACTTGGCAGGTCCTAGGCAGCGGGCCTTTTCTGCTGTGGCGCTAGCTTTATGGAACATTCTCCTCCCCAAAATAAGGCTGGCTTCATCCGTTTTGACTTTCTGAAAGTCCCTCAAGACCTGGTTGTGCCATCAGGCCTGGGGACCCCAGAGGACTGGTGAAATATTGAGGTGGCTCCACCTGCTCTTTCCCCAATATTTATATTTTATTTTTTCTCTTAGTTTTATGTTTTATACTTTTAAAGCTTTTACTAATAATATTATTAATAGTTGCCTTGTAAATACTGTTTTTTTAGCTTTGTTGTACATCGCCCAGAGTCACTTGTTTGTGAGATGGGCAGCCATATACAGTGGGGCAAAAAAGTATTTAGTCAGCCACCAATTGTGCAAGTTCTCCCACTTAAAAAGATGAGAGAGGCCTGTAATTGACATCATAGGTAGACCGCAACTATGAGAGACAAAATGAGAAAACAAATCCAGACAATCACATTGTCTGATTCGGAAAGAATTTATTTGCAAATTATGGTGGAAAATAAGTATTTGGTCAATATCAAAAGTTCATCTCAATACTTTGTTATATATCCTTTTTTGGCAGTGACAAAGGTCAAACATTTTCTGTAAGTCTTCACAAGGTTGGCACACGCTGTTGCTGGTATGTTGGCCCATTCCTCCATGCAGATCTCCTCTAGAGCAGTGATGTTTTGGGGCTGTCGCTGGGCAACACGGACTTTCAACTCCCTCCAAAGGTTTTCTATGGGGTTGAGATCTGGAGACTAGCTAGGCCACTCCAGGACCTTGAAATGCTTCTTACGAAGCCACTCCTTCGTTGCCTGGGCGGTGTGTTTGGGATCATTGTCATGCTGAAAGACCCAGCCACGTTTCATCTTCAATGCCCTTGCTGATGGAAGGAGGTTTGCACTCAAAATCTCACGATACATGGCCCCATTCATTCTTTCCTGTACACGGAACAGTCGTCCTGGTCCCTTTGCAGAGAAACAGCCCCAAAGCATGATGTTGCCACCCCCATGCTTCACAGTAGGTATGGTGTTCTTTGGATGCAACTCAGCATTCTCTCTCCTCCAAACACGACGAGTTGTGTTTCTACCAAACAGTTCTACTTTGGTTTCATCTGACCATAGGACATTCTCCCAATCCTCTTCTGGATCATCCAAATGCTCTCTAGCAAACTTCAGACGGGCCCGGACATGTACTGGCTTAAGCAGGGGGACACGTCTGGCACTGCAGGATCTGAGTCCCTGGCGGCGTAGTGTGTTACTGATGGTAGCCTTTGTTACGTTGGTCCCAGCTCTCTGCAGGTCATTCACTAGGTCCCCCCGTGTGGTTCTGGGATTTTTGCTCACCGTTCTTGTGATCATTCTGACCCCACGGGGTGAGATCTTGCATGGAGCCCCAGATCGAGGGAGATTATCAGTGGTCTTGTATGTCTTCCATTTTCTAATTATTGCTCCCACAGTTGATTTCTTCACACCAAGCTGCTTGCCTATTGCAGATTCAGTCTTCCCAGCCTGGTGCAGGTCTACAATTTTGTTTCTGGTGTCCTTCGACAGCTCTTTGGTCTTCACCATAGTGGAGTTTGGAGTGTGACTGTTTGAGGTTGTGGACAGGTGTCTTTTATACTGATAACAAGTTCAAACAGGTGCCATTACTACAGGTAATGAGTGGAGGACAGAGGAGCCTCTTAAAGAAGAAGTTACAGGTCTGTGAGAGCCAGAAATCTTGCTTGTTTGTAGGTGACCAAATACTTATTTTCCACCATAATTTGCAAATAAATTCTTTCCGAATCAGACAATGTGATTGTCTGGATTTGTTTTCTCATTTTGTCTCTCATAGTTGAGGTCTACCTATGATGTCAATTACAGGCCTCTCTCATCTTTTTAAGTGGGAGAACTTGCACAATTGGTGGCTGACTACATACTTTTTTGCCCCACTGTAAATTTGACGAATAAATAAACAAATTAGATTCTGCAATTCTTTATTCCATACATCATGCAGATCAGTGATTAGAGCTTTCAAAATACTCTTTAATTTTTGATACAGATAAGATGTTGGTTTAGTTCAGATATAGACCCCATCAAAAGAGAAAGCACCTCACATTTCCTTGAAGCAGCTAAAGCATGAACTTGAAGTCAGATAGCCCTTTTATAAAACACATGTACCCAATCTGTATTTGATGCTTATGACCAGAAATATTTATTATGTTTTTTACAACTTTTTAAAGAACATAAATTATTTCCCTTATTATAATATTTTGTTTGCTTTTGTTTTTCTTTTGGAATAAATATTTGAAAATATTTTCCCCAGATGTTTACCAAAGCCACAGGTTTGTTTAACAAGTTTTGAGAACTTTGGGTGTAACCAGTATGAATGTGTGCCAAGACAGTTCAGTTGTGGTGACCAGTTGCGAGATCCTGTTTGTGACACAGAAAATATAGAATATAATAACCTCTGTGCTCTGCACCAAAAAGGAAAAATTATATCATACAAAGGTCCATGTCAGGTATGCAGTAATGTCTCAAACTACTTTCTTGTTATATGTATTATTTTGTTGCTGTATCTGTCTACTGCTGATTTTTCTCTTTATGTTATTTAAGTAAGTAAGAGAGAGTGAACTGATAAAAGAAAGGCACTTCTTTTTATAGGTACTGATTTTGAGTGAGCTACTTGATCTGATCCTGGAAATCCCTGTGAATAATTTGCACAGTCTGTATGAGGATTTTCTGTTATTTTATTTTATTTTGACAGAAATTTAAAAGTGCAACCAAGAAAAAAAAATGAAAGGAACAAAAAGAAATAGAAAAGAGATTTACAAGCTTTATAAAATTAAATTAGAATTTTCAAGGTAACAGTACTATTTATAAAGTTGATCTTATATCAATTTAGCACTTTAAAAGTATTGTTAAAATCAAATCAATAATAATAATTAGGAAAGGCAGCCAATGGGATTAGAATAATTAATCAGAATAAACAATAGGAGTTTCTATCTAAACCGAGTCTATCGATCAAGCAAAATCTAGTACTTTAAAACCTTCAGTTGTGGTACAAGTCCATGTGCCGAATTATAGAACATAAATAGTTTCCAGGTTAAATTACATTCAATATCTTGTTTTTTAAATAAAAAAGTTATTTTTGACATTGATGCATACTCCCATAGCTTAGTCTGGTATTCTTCTTCTGGTATTCTTCTAAATAAGGAATCATGTATAATTTCCAGTAGAAGTATAAAGTATTCTAGCAGCTCTTATATAGGGTCAACAGTAAATCTGATATTTATCTTCCATTGGTATTCCCATTGTTGCATTTTAATTGTCCTGTTTAAATACTATATCAGTTTAATCATACAATCTTTTATTTGTTCAGTTTCTGAATCATATTTCAGTAAAAATTTATAAATAAGCCTCAGGAGGTGTTCTGAATTTTGTGTTACAGCCTTTTCAAATTTGGCTAGGTCTCTGAGTTCCATCTTGTTTTGTAATTCCTTGTGAATTATACCACTTATTTGAAGATACTGGAACCAGTGAGGTGTTTCTAAACATTTCAAGAAGAGAATCTCAAAAGTTTTCATCTCTGTTTTATTAAAGAAGTCTTGCAATCTGTATGAATTATTATCTCTCCACTGATCAAAACCATTTGTACATTCATTTTCATGAAAAGTATTTACTGAAGCAAGGGTTGATACTGATTTGATTTGTGCCATCAAGTCGGTGTCAATTCCTAGCAACCACATAGATAGATTTTCTCCAGGATAACCTGTTCCTTAAAATCTTCCAATGGTGCACCCATTACTGCTGTCCATCCACCTTGCTGCTGATTATCCTCTTTTTTCTTTCCTTCCGTCTTTCCCAGCATTATAGAGTTCTCTAGAAAGTAGGTCCTCTCATAATGGGTCCAAAATATGATAATTTGAGCTTGGTCATTTGTGCCTCAGGAGAACTCTCGATTAATTTGTTCTGTGATCCTTTTGTTTGTTTTCTTGGCTATCTGTGGTATTTCCAGGAGTCTTCTCCAACACCAGTGTTCAAAAGTGTCAATATTCTTTATATCTGCTTGTTCAAAATCCAACTTTCGCTTCTACAGTGTGTCACAGGGAAAACCATTGCCTGCATGATTCTGCTCTTTGTGGGCATAGCATCTGAATATCTTTTTCAAAGCCTTCATCACTAGTCACCAAATGCTAGCATATTTATTACTATATATCCAGGCTTTAAAAGAATGCCTTTTAATTGCAATATTGCATCCTTTGTCTTTATATATATTTAATGTAGTAACTTTGTTTTATTTGGTGTCCATTAGTTTATTCTGTAGAATTCTTGAATTTATAATTACTCATCTTTGTCTAGATTGAGATATGTATCCCACTTCTTCCAAATATCTCTCCTAAAATCTTCTGGTACTCCCCTGAAGTTGCTTCTGTGCAATTCTATTTCTGCTACTTGTAGTCTAGTATCCATACTCTTTATCTCTTAACAGTTGAGTTCTATGTTCTGAGGATAATTCTTGGTTTTCTGTATGCATATTTGTGTTGAGACTTAATCAATTCACCTGTAGATAAATCTCTAATTTATGATAGAGTAACAGGGAATCACTTTTTGTTGATTTTGTGGGAAATTGTTGGCCTTGTGGGGTCCAGGCGCAGAGTAATCCAAACAACGTGTAGGGCTCACAATATTTTATTGTAGCATAAGGCAATAATGGATATATGGTACATTATTGCAAAAGGAAAAAAAACAACAAAGCATACGCAAAGTTTCATGGCCCATACAAAGGCCAGGCATAGTTACAGTTCAGGAACAGATTACATGGCAACATGACAGATAGAAGTCAAGAAAAAGAAGGAAGGAAGATACAGACCCATAGTTCATAGCTGAGATATACACTTGTTTCAGCATTCTGATTGGCTATATGTGGGTCAGGACATTTCCAAACTGACAATGCATTAAAAGGTTGTACTTACTATAAATCGCCATGAGATGGCAGTGTTGCACATTGTCTTCCCTTCGGGACATCGTTCCCATGAGAACGGGTATTTCTGGGCCGATATCGCTACCTCACGTGATACATTGTTTTGGCTATAGAAGGTCACACACCTGGTGTTTACTGGTACTGTTTTGGGAACAGTGTATGGAAAAATACTGTCTCCACAAAGCTAGTGAAGGAATCCATTCTCATGAATTCTACATAGAATAACCCTAACAGATTTTTGCTGGTCTTCCTACATTATTGTCAAATGTTGTTTACTCTGCCACCTCTTACTCATTTTTAACAACATTTTAAAGTTTTATCCTTAAAAATGCTTTTTCATTAAACAAATTCAGAAAAGGATATTGTAATGTTGAGATAAGATATTAATTAAAGGTAAAGATTCCCCCCGCACATTTTTGCAGTCGTGTCCGACTCTAGGGGCCGGTGCTCATCTCCGTTTGTTAGCCGAAGAGCCAGCGCTGTCCGAAGACGCTTCCGCGGTCATGTGGCCGGCATGATGCGCGTGGAACGCTGTTACCTACCTACCGAAGTGGTACCTGTTCATCTACTTGCATTTGCATGCTTTCGAATTGCTAGGTTGGCAAGAGCTGGAGCTAGTGCAGGAGCTCACTCCGCACGCAGGCTAGGGATTTGAACCGCCGAACTTGCGATCTTCCGATCGACAAGCCTGGCGTCTTACCCGCTCAGCCACCACGCCCCTTCAGTATTTAGATATTAATTACATTTCATAAATACTTAAATGTTGTATGCAATAAAATGTAAAGAAAGTACTTAAAACATTACAAGACTTATGATAATACCTTATTAATAACAAAGATAATTAATTTGTTCAATTTTGGGACTATACTGAGTTCTTTGTGTTGGAGCTCACTCTTACAATGTCAATTAAAAATGAATAATATTTTGGGATAGTCTGTATGCAGAAAATCAGTAAAATTAAAATAAGTCCAAACATATAAAAAAAAATTAAGTTTGTCCAAATAGATCCTCAATATAATCCCCTTAATTTCTGTGTGAAGTAGCATTTAAAATACACAGGAGCTCCCCCTTATGGTAAGAAGTATAATAAATTCAGAGAATTAGAACTGGCAAAATAAAATTTGCACTCTAAAATGAATTATATCCATTTGCTGGAAAATTGATTTAGGTACAAAATCATTAATATGTATTCCAAGTAAATCCAAGGTACAATAAAATAAACTCAGATGAAACAAGTACAATTATTCTAAGCTCAATCACCACCAAGTCAGTTGTATAATTATTTAAAGTCAGGCAAAAAAGAGAAGAGTATGCCTAATTGATCCAGTCTTTTTAAACCATTCTTGATTTTTACTTGGGTTTCTCACATAAATGTAAAAACTACAAATTCCTACAAACTATGTAGTCTCCACTCAAAATATCCCTTGAATTTTATAAACAATTTTGAGCTGCAAAAAGCTAAATTAGAGAGTAGGGAAAGAAAAATGAAGTTAGTTTACAGAATTTATAAAGCTGTTATACAGTATAACATAAATCATAAATCTTAAACCAGAGTAAACCCCAAAGTTGTGAAAAAGTCATGAAGTACAGTATAGAAGGAGGTGAAATGCAACTAAAAAATGTAATCTCAATGTGAAATATAATAAAAGCTCAACACTTCAGTTTGCCTGGCTCTTGTGAGTCTGATGTTAATCCGCATCCCTGTAATCTGATGTAGATAAAGATACAAATCTCCATGAAGATTTCTAAATTTACCAGGTTGTTCAACTCTAAGCAGCCTCCAATAGATAAACTTGCTCTTCAGCCTCTGATTCTTGATTGTTGTCTAAGAATATTCCATTACATTTAGGAAAGGGCAAAATAAGATAACTTTCCCCTTGTAGAAAGCTCTGCTTCCTCCCTAATGAGATTCTTTATGAAGATGAGGATTTTCATTATTTGAGGCATTGATTTGACATGCCTGAATCATCTTAACATTTTGTAGAAGCATCAAAAACTTTAAAAATATAATAAAAAATATAATTTTTATGGCAAAACTTCATAATATTAGACTTTGCAAAGTTTTGTTTAAGACAACAATTTGGTTTGTCAAGTAATAAATTAAAAATAACCTCAAAGTATGTGTTAGCCCTATCTTTGATAAAGTCAACAACAAATGGATATAGCATCCATGCCGGCCACATGACCGTGGAAGCGTCTTCGGACAACGCTGGCTCTTCGGCTAACAAACGGAGATGAGCACCGGCCCCTAGAGTCGGACACGACTGCACAAATGTGCGGGGGGGGGGGGAACCTTTACCTTTAATTGTGAAGAGCAAGATTAAAGATAAACAAAAGTTTGAAACTTAATCACATTCTACTTCCTGTTGAGATTTAAACTTGCAGCAACTATTCTTTTCTGCAGGACTAGGGGACCTATTAGAATGATCTGTCCCCAGAAGCTGATAGGCTTCAGCAGAGCTTTCCAAACTGTGTGTCGCGACACGTTAGTGTGTCGGCTGCAGTGTCTGGGTGTGTGGCGGCTGCTGCCGCCTCCGAGCCCTGCCAGGATTCTGCGCAGGTCCTAGTGCCTGCCTTGTGCCCTGCTGTAAGAGTGTGTCGCGAAATGATGCCCTGCTGTAAGTGTGTGTTGCAAAATGATGCATGTCTAAAAAGTGTGTCACCAACATGAAAAGTTTGGAAAGCTCTGGGCTTCAGGTTTGGATGACTAATATGGCTGGTATTGCTGTTGAAAATTTGGCTTCCCTGAGGATATAAGATGATCAAGGCAGTTGGTATGATCACTCCTGACTGTCCTTTCTCATGGTGCTAGGCCCATTCAGCTCCTTAGTGTTAATCTGAGTTGCGGCCACAAGTCAGGAGACAACTAGAATATAACTGGAGGAAAATTTATCTTGAATCTGATCAAATGATAGTAAAAACTCATTATTCATTGTACTTTGTGATGGCAATGAAAGCAAAACCCCCCACATTTTTCTCCCCTACTATTATATCCTCTCAGTGCTACCCAGCAGAGCTTTTCTGTATGGTTCAGGGCCTTTAGAGATGAGCCAACTAGAAATCGTATAAAATCCTTGGTAGTTCACTATGATGTACTGGTTATTATTATTTATTTTTATTTTATATAACCGCCCATCTCCCCCAATGGGGAACTCTTTTGTTTAGACTCTCTGAGAGCAAAACCAATCACATTCATCGTGGCTTAGAATCTAAAGTTTTGGCTATTCAATCTATAGGATTGTTCAGGGCATAGTCCAGTCAGATTTTTTGGATGAGCTAGAGGTTTTAAGGACTGATCATATAAAACCGTGTGTTTGGACCAGTTTAGCCAACCACCTGTCTGCTTCCCCTTATCACTCATGGCTTATTACAAAGCATTGGGAGATCCTAGTAGAGAAGATGGCAAAATGTCTTTCTTTTTTTTCTTCCCATGTTCTAAAATGGCTGGAATCCAAGAGCACTGAGAAGTGCAAACAGAATAGAGGGAACCAGAAGCTAGCACTTCTGATCTTGTTCTTCATTGCTTAAACAATCTAAATATAAACAAAATAGAAATAAAATAGAATTAAATAAATAAATAAAAAATGGAGAATGAAGCAGAGTCCTCCTCCTTCTTGTCTGAATTTATTCTATCCACCCAAATCTTATATTAGTTCATCTTCTGTATCTTTGTACTTTTAGAGGGAGGGATAAGTTATTAACCATGTATGTGACTGATCAGATTTTTTTCTCCTTATCTCCACAATGTGTGCTGTTAACAAGTATGTTCATAGAATAAATTAGAAGTTAAGATTATTCCTTGTATCTTTAGACTAGGTTCTTTTTATATCCAATGCTTTAAGACAATGTTAAAATGTAATTGAATTTGTTTTAAAAAAAATGATTTAATCTGAGTTTTAAAAATATCTATCCTACTGAAGAACATGTGTGTTTATAGTATAGCATATTTATTTTTTCCCCTCTCATTTATTCTAAACATTTTAATTGCTTCTGTCCTATATGTTCATGTCTTTTTTACTGGATACTAAATATAAGCAAAATGTAAGCACTGAAAAATCATTACGCTGTTTGCATACAGTTGGGGAAATTATATTCTGCTTTTGTTTCGGAAATAATTGCAAATTTCTCTGCTGATATTTTTCATTCTGTTTCTTTCTATCTTTTTTTTTTTAGTCCTTTTGCAAATCAGTAGATTTGGTATGTGGCCATAATGGGGAAACTTATAGTAACATATGTGCTGCCTTTTCTGATCGTGTGGCTGTTGATTACAATGGACCTTGTCAAGCTGTAGGAGTCCTTTCTGACTACAGTTATCAAGGAGAATGTGTATCTGTTACATGTTCCCGTCTTTCAGCAACGCGATACAAGCCAGTTATCCCACCAGGTGAAAATGCTGACATTAATATTCAATTGATGTTTGATAACTTTCGAAAACTACCCACAAAATATTGCTTGGGATCCTGTTGAAAAAGGATACAATTTTAGATTTTTGCATACATGGAATCATCTAGTTCTTCATCATGGTCTCTTGATTCACACTGATGGGATTTTGTGTCTTTGTAGTACCTCTGTTGGAATCTTACAGTTAACATACTTGGTGGGAACTCCTTTCCTAATCTGGGAGTTGGGCTCCCACCTGCAGTTCCTTTTTAACCATCACAGAACTAGTATCTGGAAAATGTCATTGTTGTCGTTGTTTTAAATTTATTATAGCTGCCTACTCCAGGAGACTCTAGATGGCTTACAAATACAAAAAGAATAAAAACAGTCAAAAACATAAATATCACAGGCAGCCCAGACTAAAACAGTCAAAACAATAACAAGCCAGACCAGGGCCCCCACAAACACATTAACCCCAGACCTGAGACCAAAGCCAGGTCTTGAAGACTTTTCAGAACCCCAGGAGAGAGAACACTCCCCATATTTCTGAGGGGATGTTCTCTTGATTGTAGTTAGCATTTTCTTTTATTTATTTCTTCTTTTCTCATATTAGTATTTATTAGTATTTTTCTCTTTCAGTTTGCATTTTTATATGTTTTGGCTTTTAATACTGAGAGCAACTTTGCCTTTCACCAGAGGCATGGTTTAGGAAGTAAACAAGACGCAGTAGTAAATTTTCACCTACAGGTAAGCACTCCCTGTGCCTAATCTGCTTGGGAAAAGAGCATAAACTTGATTCTTGCCCACATTGTTAAGTAGTCACAAAGCCGGCTCTCTGGAACTAATCTTCAAAATTATGGATATTTACATTATGTGTGAATAAGGGTTGTAGACCACTGCTAGCACCATACTCCTAGACCATCTCTGCATGGCTCTCCTGTTGGTTAAATGTGAATACTGCTAGGAGAAATCCTGGCTCCATCAATACCCTTGGTTCCAAGGACAATAGCTGATAGATGATGATCTGGGAAAAGACAGCAAATCTGTATTATCATCACCCTAAGGACAAGCTCCCCTTCATGGATCACTGCCTTGTCGTGGCGAAGGGGCTTGCGTAACTCAATGAAGTCAGGTCAAGAAGAACAGGTCATGACGGAGAGTTCTGACAAAACGTGGTCCAAAACTGGAGGAGGGAATGGCAAACCACTCCAGTATCCTTGCCAAGAAAACCCATGGACAGTATCAAAAGGCTAAAAGATATGATGCCGGAAGATGAGCCCCTCAGGTCGGAAGGTGTCCAAAATGCTACTGGGGAAGAGCGGAGGGCAATTCCGAGTAGCTCCAGAAAGAGTGAAACGGCTGGGCCAAAGCCGAAAGGACGCTCAGTTGTGGATGTGTCTGGAAGTGGAAGGAAAGTCCGATGCTGTAAAGAACAATATTGCATAGGAACCTGGAATGTAAGATCTATGAATCAAGGTAAGCTGGATGTGGTCAAACATGAGATGACAAGATTGAACATCGACATCTTGGGAATCAGCGAACTAAAATGGACAGGAATGGGCGAATTTAATTCAGATGACCATTATATATACTACTGTGGGCAAGAATCCCTTAGAAGAAATGGAGTAGCTCTCATAGTCAATAAAAGAGTGGGAAAGGCAGTACTGGGGTACAACCTCAAAAACGACAGAATGCTTTCAGTTCGGATCCAAGGCAAACCATTCAACATCACAGTGATCCAAGTCTATGCCCCAACCACTGATGCCGAGGAAGCTGAAGTTGACCGGTTCTATGAAGACCTACAACACCTTCTAGAACTAACACCAAAAAAAGATGTCCTTTTCATCATAGGGGACTGGAATGCTAAAGTAGGAAGTCAAAAAATAACCGGAATAACAGGCAAGTTCGGCCTCGGTGTACAAAATGAAGCAGGGCAAAGGCTAATAGAGTTTTGTCAAGAGAACACGCTGGTCATAGCAAACACTCTTTTCCAACAACACAAGAGACGACTCTACACATGGACATCACCAGATGGTCAATACCGAAATCAGATTGATTATATACTTGGCAGCCAAAGATGGAGAAGCTCTATACAATCAGCAAAAACAAGACCTGGAGCTGACTGTGGCTCAGATCATGAGCTTCTTATCGCAAAATTTAGGCTTAAATTGAAGAACGTAGAGAAAACCACTAGACCACTCAGGTATGACCTAAATCATATCCCTTATGAATATACAGTGGAGGTGAGGAATAGATTTAAAGGATTAGATCTGGTAGACAGAGTGCCTGAAGAACTATGGATGGAGGTTCGTAACATTGTACAGGAGGCAGCAACTAAAACCATCCCAAAGAAAAAGAAATGCAAGAAAGCAAAGTGGCTGACTGATGAGGCTTTACAAATAGCTGAGGAAAGAAGGGAAGCAAAAGGCAAGGGAGAAAGGGAAAGATATAAACAACTGAATGCAGAATTCCAGAGAACAGCAAGGAGAGATAAGAAGGCCTTCTTAAATGAACAATGCAAAGAAATCGAGGAAAACAATAGAATGGGGAAGACTAGAGATCTCTTCAAGAAAATCGGAGATATCAAGGGAACGTTTTGTGCAAAGATGGGCATGATAAAGGACAAAAAAGGCAGGGACCTAACAGAAGCAGAAGAGATTAAGAAGAGGTGGCAAGAATACACAGAAGAACTATACAAGAAAGATCTTAATATCCCTGATAAATACGATGGTGTGGTCACTGACCTTGAGCCGGACATCCTAGAGAGTGAAGTCAAGTGGGCCTTAGGAAGCATTACTAACAACAAAGCTAGCGGAGAAGACAGTATCCCAGCTGAGCTATTTAAAATCCTAAAAGATGATTCTGTTAAAGTGCTGCACTCAATATGCCAACAAATTTGGAAAACTCAACAGTGTCCACAGGATTGGAAAAGGTCAGTTTACGTTCCAATTCCAAAGAAAGGCAATGCCAAAGAATGTTCAAACTACCGTACAATTGCGCTCATTTCACATGCTAGCAAGGTTATGTTCAAAATCCTACAAGCTAGGCTTCAGCAGTATGTGAACCGAGAACTACCAGAAGTGCAAGCTGGGTTTCGAAGAGGCAGAGGAACTAGAGATCAGATTGCCAACATTCGCTGGATCATGGAAAAAGCAAGAGAGTTCCAGAAAAACATCTACTTCTGCTTCATTGACTACGCTAAAGCCTTTGATTGTGTGGATCACAACAAACTGTGGCAAATTCTTAAAGAGATGGGAGTACCAGACCACCTTACCTGTCTCCTGAGAAACCTGTATGTGGGTCAAGAAGCAACAGTTAGAACCGGACATGGAACAACCGACTGGTTCAAAATCGGGAAAGGAGTACGACAAGGCTGCATATTATCACCCTGCTTATTTAACTTATATGCAGAGTACATCATGAGAAATGCCGGGCTGGATGAATCACAAGCCGGAGTTAAGATTGCCGGGAGAAATATCAACAACCTCAGATATGCAGACGATACCACCCTAATGGCAGAAAGCGAAGAGGAACTAAAGAGCCTCTTGATGAGGGTGAAAGAGGAGAGTGCAAAAGCTGGCTTGAAACTCAACATTAAAAAAACTCAGATCATGGCATCTGGTCCCATCACTTCCTAGCAAATAGAAGGGGAAGAAATGGAAGCAGTGACAGATTTTATTTTCTTGGGCTCCAAGATCACCGCAGATGGTGACTGCAGCCATGAAATTAAAAGACGCTTGCTCCTTGGGAGGAAAGCTATGGCAAACCTAGACAGCATATTAAAAAGCAGAGACATCACCTTGCCGACAAAGGTCCGTATAGTTAAAGCTATGGTTTTTCCAGTAGTAATGTATGGCTGTGAGAGTTGGACCATAAGGAAGGCTGAGCGCCGAAGAATTGATGCTTTCGAGCTGTGGTGCTGGAGAAGACTCTTAAGAGTCCCTTGGACTGCAAGGAGGTCAAACCAGTCAATCCTAAAGGAAATCAACCCTGACTGCTCATTGGAAGGACAGATGCTGAAGCTGAAGCTCAAATACTTTGGTCACCTAATGCGAAGAGAGGACTCACTGGAAAAGACCGTGATGCTGGGAAAGACTGAAGGCAAAAGGAGAAGGGGACGGCAGAGGATGAGATGGTTAGATAGCATCACCGATGTAATGAACATGAATTTGAGTAAACTCCGAGAGACAGTGGAGGACAGGAAGGCCTGGCGTGCTATGGTCCATGAGGTCACGAAGAGTCGGACACGACTAAACGACTGAACAACAACAAGGACAAGCTCCAGGCTGTGGAAATATTCCAGGCAGTTTAGGGCCAGGTACCAAAACGATATAGGCATATAACTAACTTGGGTTCAAAAATAACAGCAACTTCTCTGCAGTCATTTGTGGCTCGGATCCTCTTAGTAACCCCTAGAATCATGTTGTGATCAGGGATGTATGATATATATTTGAGGAGGCAGCTTGTTCTGTTACCAGATAGATGACACCTTGAATAGGATACAGATTGTCCTGTTGCAACCTAGATACTGTAGGCTTAAGAATGAATTTTAAAAAGCCCATCTCAAGGAGCTGAAACTCCTAAATTCATCAGAGCTGTTGGAGACACAGGTAGTTACAAAGCATCTCTTCCAGCAAAAAAGGCTTCACATATTCTGCAAGTAGCACAGTACTAGTGGCTGCATTCTCAAGTTCTTAAGACATCTAGTAGCCACAACAACCAATCAACACCACTCTTAGCAAAAAAGCCTATGTGCTTATTTCCAAGTTGATACCTTCAACATGCCATGCATCCAGATTCCGCATCTTATATGGGAAGACTCCTGGTCTCTCATTTGATAGATGAAGAACTACAGTCATTCATTTCTTTGTTCCTAGATGCTATGGTCACAACAGGCAGCTCTAAAATTACCTCAACCATTGACAGAAGAACCTTTGGAGCCAGAGGAAATGCAGCAGGCACATTAGCACCTTGCAATTGATATTAGTGATAAAAATATTTTGAGAGTTTGAGACCCTCTTTTGAAGCTGCCATGGATAATTCCACATTTCTGTAGCATACGAACAACTTGGTATTTCTGCTTGTAGACTTTGGAAGAAAGTCTTTGGTATTGGTGTATCCATTGAAGAATCACCTTCTGTTGACATACAGTACATGGCAGGCATTGCTAATATTCTCAGCTGCTAAGTTGTCAGTAAAACATTCAGAAAGTCTAACTGAGAATAGACTTCTCACTATCAATGAAAGCACTGTTTTCCACTCAGTCTAATGCTCCTGTAACTTGCAGTCAGAGAGATCTGAGACTGACTTCAATTTTTAGGGTTAGAGAAATCTTAAATTTGTAGGAAGTCATACATGCACAAATCCTGTTACAACTAGAAAATAAATTCTAGTTGTTGCAGACCACCACACTTGGTCTCTTAAGCTTGCATGGTTACATATATTTTCTTTCACACTTAGAATAATTTGTACTATCACTAGTGTGACTGCAAGTTTATTTGGCTAACTGCATGTTTACTTTGCAGACAATGCTGTGTTCCACAATTCTTTCCAAATGATTCACTGTTCCCACTGTTATCTCATCCTTTAGCAAAATGGTTCCTTAAAGATATTAAAAATGTTCATCTTCCTGTATGAACACCAACTCCTGAACTGAGCTTTCTCCCATTCCCCTTAAAGCCTACGAAGCCAGTTGGAAATGACCTTATACAGTCTGGATATTGGGACTTTTTATTGAGTTTTGTCCAAACAAGGACAAACTGGTCCTTGCTCAATATTTCTCAATCAGTTGTTTCAGCCATATATTTGTGCTACCAGCTGAGTAAGTGCCTTCATCTTTCTCAAGTTTAGAGACCTTCTATTTGAGCAACAGCAACTTCAGTGGTATGTTGAAGGAAGTCTCCCTCCAAACATATGCAAACCTGCAGCTTGGTCAGTCTTCATTAAGTATTATCACTTTGATGTTCAATCTCAAAAGGATGCCTCTTCAGGTGTGGTCCTTCTTTTGGTTGCCTATTGATACTATATCTTCTCCCAGTATATAGCTGGTTACTTTACCATCAGTGTGAATTACAAAAGCCACAGTGAAGAACTGGTTATTTGTTTGTAACTCTAGTACTGCATATGTCGACTGTGAATTTATTCTTTGACTCCTTTCAATGTCTACCCTTCCTCTATTTTGGACTTCAAGAGAGCAGATTTTCATAAACTCAAAGCAATAATAAATAGGAAAAGTTAATGGGAAAAGTTGCTCTGAACTGGTGGATGTTCCTAAATAAAGAGATACTAAAAGCACAATTGTAAACAAGTTCAATGAGGGGAAAAAGTATAGGAGACTGTATCAGGAAAATGAAAGCTCAGAATGAGCTGAGGTTAACAGATGCTAATAACAATAAAAAGTGGTTATTTAAATGTTTCTTTTTAAAAAGCACCAGTATACCAGTTGCTCAGTGAAGATGGTGCATGTTCTTATATTTCTCTAGTATTTCTAACTATCATACATTCATAAAAGTTTTTTTTATAAATTTCAATCTGTGGAGTCCTTGGTGCTCTCTGAGCCTTGTTGTTTTCTTGCAGATGTTTCATTGCCAGGCTAGGCAACATCTTCAGTGTGAGAAGGGAGTGGGACTTGCTCTCTGTTTATATACATTGTGTATATGTGTATATAATGTTTATATTATTTATATATATACACACACACACACTATATATATATATATATATATATATATATGTGTGTGTATGTGTATGTGTATGTGTATGTGTGTGTGTGTGTGTGTATGTATGTATGTATGTATGTATGTGTATGTATATGTATATGTAAAGGTAAAGGTTCCCCCCGCACATTTGTGCAGTCGTGTCCGACTCTAGGGGCCGGTGCTCATCTCCGTTTGTTAGCCAAAGAGCCAGCGTTGTCCGAAGACGCTTCCACGGTCATGTGGCCGCATGACACACGTGGAATGCTGTTACCTACCCACCAAAGTGGTACCTATTAATCTACTTGCATTTGCATGCTTTCGAATTGCTAGGTTGGCAAGAGCTGGGGCTAGTGCGGGAGCTCACTCCATCACGCGGGACTAGGGATTCAAACCTCCAAACTTGTGATCTTCTGATCGACAAGCCTGGCGTCTTACCCGCTGAGCCACCACGCCCCTCTCTCTCATATATATATGTATGTATGTATGTATGTATGTATATATATATATATATATATATATATATATATATGTGTGTGTGTGTGTGTGTGCGCGCGCGTGTGTGTGTGTGTGTGTGTAATGTTTATATTTATATATATATACACACACATAAATACACACACAATACACACACACACACTATATATATATATATATATATATATATATATATATATATATATATCTCATCACATTTATATCACCGCCCATCTCCCCCACAAGGATGTTTATATATATTTCAATCTGTCTTTGGGTGTTTGGTGTCTTTCTATTGTGCAGGAGCTTGTTGTCCCTTGTATGCAGGAATGTTGAGGATCTTGTACGACAAAGAAAAATTGGATACCTTTGCCAGGGTAAGCACTGTCTCTTTTATTAAAAAAGTTAAAGCATTGTGGATGCCGTCTATTCTAGACTTGTAGAAATTCAGTAGAATTTGTAACTGGGCATATGGGAATGGAAAACAATCCTTTACTGGATAGTAAATGATCTTCCTTGTAGTGACATAAGGGAAGTTCGTGTGGCACAAATTGTGGTCATTTTTCTGGACTGTAGCTAGTAGCTGCAGTCTAAATTAAATATAGATTGCACTTAGCAAGTGACTATCTACATGCATGCTGCCTTGCCAGTGGCAAAGAGATCTTCCTAACTAACCAGTTCTATTTAACTAGGGGTGGGGGTTTCAGAAGTAGTGGGCAAGGAAATTAAAGAGCAGATGAGACAAAAGAAAAGAAAAGCTAAGTGTAGTTTGTACCAAAACTAGTTTGAGGGACCGCTTCTCCCCAATTTCATCTGCCCGTCCCACTAGATCCAGCAGAATGGGTATGTTATGGGTTCCGTCGTCTAGAGAGCTACATTTGGCGGGCCCTAGGCAGTGGGCCTTTTCTGCTGTGGCGCCCACACTCTGGAACCTCACCCCCCAGAGATGAGGTCAGCCTCATCACTCCTGAGCTTTCGAAGGTCCTTCAAGACCTGGTTATGCCAGTAGGCCTGGGGACCCCAGGGGACAGGTGATCTAGTGACGTGGCTCCATTAACATCCCTTTGCCTATAATTCTCTTTTCTCTTTTAGTTCTGCTTTTATAGTTTTTAATGTTTTTAATAATGGTTTTTAGGTAATGAACATTTTTATATTTATTGTTTTATTGCATTGCTGTACACTGCCCAGAGTCAATTTCATGAGATGGGGACCATATAAATTTGATAAATAAATAAACACCTCTCCATTCTTTTCTAGCCTTGCAAACCATCCATCCTGTGGGAGATTGTGGGGAGGCTAAGGAGAGTAATGGAAGGAAAATTAGACATAAACAACAAGAAATAGGAGGGGAGTCCATTGGTAGCTTATTTCATAAATGGCAACTCATAGATGGCAAGAAACCTGGGAAGAAATTATTCAAAACCATTCTGAGAGAAATAATAAATGAGGTTTGGAAATTCCTCTTGCAGTTTCCAGGAGCCTGAATTTACCCCTAACACTAGCCTTAAAGATACCTTAAAGATGTCTGTGTAATTCTTCATCTTGCCCAGCTATGTGGGGCTAGACATTTGCTTATACTATATTCATATACCACTTCATACATTGCCTTTTGTTCTTTAAACTTTTCATCTCTGTTTTTCAGGATCTCATCAACTCCATCCAACTACAATTTTCTCACTCTTCTGCTTCCTCTTTACCCAGTTATTCTTTTTTCATATATTTATCTGTGATTGAAACTGAAAAACTTTATTGCAGTCATTAACCAGCACAAAGGAAATCAATATGGAAAATTTCCAAAGATGAATTGACAATATTAGAATAGTTAAGAGAAATACATATAAAGAAGTTTGACTAAAAACTATATCGAAAACAGAGAATGCTGAGATATTTGCTCAGGATACATATGTGCAACAAAAAAGAAAAGGGATTTAGATTAGCAATCAGAGTAGTATAAACTTTAAAATGATAACATAAAATGCAAGTAAATATTGATAAATAAAGCAATAAAATAATCCAAAAGGGATTGGGGGGGGTTATAAACTTCACTTACAGGCCCTGTCAAACCTGAGAAGAATGTACAGGTAGTCATCGCTTAATGACCATAACTGGGACCAGAACTTCTGTCGCTAAGTGATGCAGTCATCAGATGAAACATCATGTGACTGCAGCACTTAGTGATGGCAGTTTCAGTAGTCCCGGTTGCAGTCATTAGGCCAGGACTGTGCAGCTGCTGGCCACATGCGGACTTCTTCCCAAAGCCTCACAGCAGAGGCAGTAGTGGTGGAGCGCAGGGCGGAGTGCGGGGCGGCCAAAACGGCAGAGATGGGGGGAGATGGGTGGGGGGAGCTGAAGCACACCCTGCGGTCGTAAATGCGAGTGGGCTGCTAAGCACCTGAATCTTGGTCACGTGACTGTGGGGCACTGCAACGGCCATAACTTCAAGGACCAGGTGTAAGTACCATTTGTTCAGCGCCATCGTTACTTTGGTCACCAAACAAATGGTCGTTAAGCGAGGACTATCTGTAACTGACAGGGCATGTACAAACCAAGATATAAACACCTTCAAAGAGTTAAAAAGTAACCAAGAGTTAATGCTGAGCCTGGGCCATTTCTGGCTATCCAGGTTCAGTTGCTCTTTATTATCCTTTGCCTGATTTTGCAGTTAAGGCGCTGGCCTAGAAACCAGGAGACTGTGAGTTCTAGGGTTCCCTTAGGCATGAAAGCTGGCTGGGTGACTTTGTGCCAGTCACTCTCTCTTAGCCCAACCTCACAGGGTTGTTATTGAGGGGAAAATAGGAGGAGGAAGGAGTATATTAGGTATGTTTGCCACCTTGAGTTGATCTCTCTCTCTCTCTCTCTCTCTAAATAAAGTGGGACAAAAATATAGTAACAACAACAATAATAACAATAATATAAAAAATCTGGCTACCTAGCATGGATTAATGTCAGAAAACAGAAATTGCATATAATGTTGGTTGGTGAATCCTGTTTTGCTGGTCAGGAGTAGAGTAATTAGAGTACTTTGGGGTTCTGTATAAAAGTAGCAGTACTGTACTGTACAGAAGAACATGTTTAATAGTTTCAACCTCTCCTGAATCACAGGGACATGCTTGTAGTGGGTATGGTATCTTTTTGTATCTTCTACTCAGAAGTGCTAAGGGGAGAGCATTACCCTGGGCTAAAGTGAAGGCCCTTGTTTATTTATTTGTGACCAAGTCACAGAATTTAAAAAAAAATAGCACGCCATGAATACACGTATAAATAACTATATATAGTACATACATACATAAAAGGGAGAAACCTTATAAAGTTAACATTGCATAGAAGGGACCGAACAGTTTCTATAAGTTAAGGCCATAAATAAAATTTTTGCTACTGCCTTTGAAACACCTGGATATTGGTCATTTAATAAGAATACCTCAATCTCCTCACCATGAGCAGAGTTTATCAGACTCAAGAGCAGGTATACTAGTTCTGATCGCCAGTGTGAGTACAGCAGGCACTTTAAAAGGATATGTGAAAGACACTCAACCTCTGTGTCTGAGCAAATACATACTCAATCTTCATATGGAAGGTTGGCATATCGACCAGCTGTCACCCTAGTAGGGAGAGCTAGGGAGAAAAGCCTTCTATGTGGGGCATGCAGAATCAATAGAAGTAATCAGGGAGTGTCCAGAGACAGAGAGCAATTTGTTTGTATGAGATATGGGAAAGTTTGGCTCTGTCCACCTGAACTTTTATGTTTCTCCTGAGACATTTCCAACTTTCAGTTCCATATAACGAAGTGGGCAGAAGCATACTCATATATCCCATAATTGAAGTTTATTCACTTTACTGCTTGCTTTCTCTAAATCAACAATTTTACTAAAGTTTTTCATTACATCCATACATTGCTCAATGACCTGCTGAAAAGCAAAAACTGGGTCTGCACATCCCGCACACTACATTTCCCAGATTTTGCTCAGTCACCTCTCATACATTTTCATTCAGAATTCTGCCGTTTCCCAGACATGTGTAACAAAACTATCAGCAACTAAGTTTTTGCACTCTTGTTCCGTTTCTTTTTATATAAGGGAACAGTAACAGTATTCTTCAATAATCAGGCACATGCACAGTCTTCACATATTGGTTAATCAAGTCATGCAGCCACTCTATAAGCAAATCATGTATTTTTAGTTAAAACTATCAACACCTGCAGTCTTAACATTTTTTTAACATTCTCAAAGTGATGAATTCCTTTTCATTTTTTATACTAATATTTATAGCAATCATTGAGCATTGGGCCCTATCCAACAAGATGAAGTTCAATGGTGAGAAATGTAAGGTCCTACACTTAGGCAGGAAAAACCAGATGCACAAGTACAAGATAGGCAGTACCGGGATCAACAGTAGTGCCTATGAGAGGGATCTAGGTGTCCTGGTGGGCCACCACTTACGAATGAGTCAGCAGTGTGCTGCAGCTGCCAAAAAAGCCAACGCAGTCCTAGGCAACAGAGGGAAAGTATCAAGATCACGGGAAGTGATAGTACCATTCTCTACTGCATTGGTGACACCACAATTGGAATACTGCATCCAGTTCTGGCCACCACAATACAAAAAAGATGCTGAGGCCCTTGAAAGAGTACAGAGAAGAGCAACAAAAATGATAAGGGGTCTGGAGGCTAAATCCTATGAAGAACAGCTAAAGGAACTAGGTACAGTATGTTTAGGTTAATGAAGAGAAGACTGAGGGGAGACATGATAGCAGTCTTCCAATACCTGAAGGGCTGCCACAGGGAAGAGGGCGTCGATTTATTCTCCATAGCACCTGGGGGTAGGAGAAGAAGCAATGGTGGAAGCTCGTCAGAGGGAGATTCCAACCTGGAAATAAGGAGGAATTTCCTGACAGAACTATTACGCAGTGGAACAGCTTGCCTCCCGGAGTTGTGGGTGCTCCACTGCTGGAGGTTTTCAAGAAAAGATTGGACAACCATTTGTCCAAGATGGTATGAGCATTCCTGCTTTGGGCAGGGGGTTGGACTAGAAGACCTCCAAGGTCCCTTCCAACCCTATGATTCTGTGATTCATTTCACTTCCACTTCTCAGTGTATCAGTATAATTCCCATGTAGGTCTCTAAACCCATTCACTCTGCTGGATGTTTGCCATTTTAGACCTTTCTACCCCCTTTCAAAACCATTTTTTTTCAATAGAATCATGCTGCATTTTCTCTACCTTTTAAAATCTTAACTGTTATTTTCTCTCATTGATGACATTCTATGCAGCAGTCATTCTCTTAACATGCATTTTTTTCTCATCCACTGCCTTTTTTACTTTTTCCACTTGCATTTAAGGTTTCAGTCATCCATGAATCATAGTTGTCACCTGATGGGACTATGAATTTCATCATGGCTGTGACCAGTTCTGGCTTTTCACATAATGCTTTATACTAAGACAAATAAGAAAGGGAGTAGGCTACGAACTTGTGTGATATGCAGCATTCTCTGCTAATGGTAAAGGCAATTCCAATCATGTTTTGCACATTTGGTTGAGTATACCAAAAGCACAACCAAAGCCCAAACATACTCATGCTATTTTATGAGGTTTTCTAATCTACAGAAAGTATTGTACCAACTAGGAGATACATATACTGTACTGACATACTTGGGATACTGGAAAAACACAATTTTGTAAAATGTCATAAATCTGAAAAGATTTGGATTTTCTTGTAGATAACCAATCAAAAGCCAATCACAGTGCTTGAAATACTTCAAAAGATCCGTCTCCATGTTTCTGTACCACAGTGTGATGTGTTTGGATACTTCAGCATAGAATCTGAAATTATAATTCTTATCATTCCTGTTGATCAGAATCCTAAACCTCTTCAGGTAATGTTTAAAATATTTTTAATTTTTTGCAGTTAATTTCACTAAAGCAGATCCAATTTCCACGTGTACACATGGCTAGAATAAAAACTAAGTTAATGTAATGTAATTTTAAATTAAATTTGTGCCTAAAAGTTACCAATTCAAAAAAGCATTCTAACAATCGTTACACTGAGATAAATAAAAGAATCAGAGCACAACCTAAATTCTCCAAGTCCTAAACATGTCAAAATTATTACTGAGACCCAATAGTATCAAGCCTGATTTACTCCAGTTTATGTTTGGGCGGAGGGGAGTCGCCTCCACCTATCAGCACGTGGGAGGGGCAGGCCAGGCAGCACAGTAGGTGGGGGCGGAGCAGCTGGTTGGGGTGGGGGGAGTCGCCTCCGCCTATCAGCGCATGGGAGGGGCGGGCCAGGCAGCGCAATGGGCGGGGGCGGAGCAGCTGATTGGAGGGAACCTGGAAGGGGAATTGCCTCCACCCACTTCGCCCCCCCCGCGCACTGACAGGAGGAGGCAACCGCCCCCGTCCCATTTTCGTCTCAAGGAAATATGGTCAGTCTATCTTAAGGGGACCCTATAATAGATCAAAGACTGTTTCAGAAATCTCCAAGAAACAATATCAAAAGCTTTCTTAGCAACAATACTGTTGCTACTGTTAATACTGTATGTGAGACTGTACAAGGACATGAATCTTTTTAGAATTTTTCCAAAATGGTTTGAGGGAGTGATTTAATCAAATTTCCTTTGATTTGATTACTTCTTTAATAAGCATGTAAAGTTCTAATAAATATGCCAAGGAGAAGAAATCCAAAAGGAGAGAAAATATATTATTTGCTTCTTCTTTTAAAAAGACCTGATGCAAAAAAGAAAGAAGGAAAAATATAAAACATAGACATTTTTTTAGAACTGGCCATTTGAGATGGTGGGATTTCCTATGAGCCAAGGTTTTTATAGCTCTCCAAAAATGTATTAAGGAAGAGACACTGGGCTGTTTTACCACTGAATTGAAGGAATAATACTTCAGGATTTGTATTTTAATTATGAATATTCAAAATCATTTTTAAAAAGTTGTGGAGTCAACAAGGGAATGGGGAAAAGGAAGAAGTGCTATAGAATTAATTCTGGAATGATGATCTCTTCAAAGCGACCTATATACAGACATAGAATACTACAGAATATAATCCCTGCTACATTTTATAAATAAGGAGATACATTCAAGGGTAAATGTATAAAACAAGCAACATTGGCTCTGTTTGCACATTCTTAACTGGACTGGGATTTATCATGTTGCACAAATATCTTAATCCACTTAGCTGGAACCTGTTCTGATCAACCATAATTTGGGTTCCTCCTACCAAAACTGAGATAAAATCCTAGAGTGGCATACACAAATGGGGTTTCTCTGGGCATTCTGTCTACCCCCTCATGGCTACACAGGAGGGTGGATGATGGGCCTGAAAATAATGAGGTAATCCTCTCATTGTGTCTATCCCAATTGTACCATTATAGATTTTAACATTTTTTTGCATTCCGGTGGGGAGAGGGAGGGGGGAAAGGAAATGTGTGTTTTACTGCAGCTGGGAAGATTTTAAAAATGGCCAGTCTGTAATTGGCAGCGTCATCTCAAAGTGAACAGAGGATGGGTTATTTGCCTGAGGCAGTGCTTTCCAGAGTCCCGCCGTTGGCAACACACCAACGGCGGCGGCAGTCTCGTGTGTGGCACTAAAACCCGGAAGCGATGATGGCGCGCTGCCGCGCATGCCACCACAGGGGTGGCGGCGACATGCCATCAGCACTTACGGGTTTTGTCGCGACACTAATGTGTCACGACACACAGTTTGGAAAGCTATGGCCTGAGGAGTAGCTGATCTGGTCAACAAGTCTTGCAAATAGAGCCACTAAAATGCAGAGGAAAGGGAAACCTTTCTTACTGAGTTTATAAAAGAATGTAGATCTTGCTTCCTATTACAAGAAAGAAGCACTCTGAAAGATTAGAGGATGCCCTCTGGAAAAAACAAGGTTGCATATTTTCGATAATGGCATCCTCTTCACTCTTCACTAAATTCAATATTATGTTTTCCTAGATTGAAGCATGCAATAAAGAAGCAGAAAAGATAGAATCACTGATCAACTCAGACAGTCCTGCTTTAGCATCCCACGTGCCTCTCTCGGCGCTTATTGCAGCCCAGGTGGAAGTTTCATTCAAGATGTCTTCTTCCCATAGTCAAGTTATATCAGCAGAGTATTTGGTCTTTTGGAGCCCCATGCTAATTTTC
Source organism: Charina bottae (assembly GCA_023362775.1). Lineage (NCBI taxonomy): Eukaryota > Metazoa > Chordata > Lepidosauria > Squamata > Charinaidae > Charina > Charina bottae. The sequence continues at coordinate 1,081,158 of JALMGJ010000028.1, read as the reverse complement.
TCAGCCATCATGTGTAATACATAGTCAAAAAAATATATATGTTCAAATAGACTTTGGTATTTGATTTGCGAAAGACATTCAGATCTAGTGAGCTAATAATAATAATGTAATAATCTGCGGATCTACTTATGGGCCCACAAGGGTTGCTCCACACAATACCAGCTATGACATTTTAATTACAAAATTAAAATTTGGCATTAACTTAGACTTTAATATACAGTAAAATAGCAAGTAAGCAGTGCTGCACAATATAAAAAGATGTTTTCTTCAGTGCTGAAGGCAGCATACTAGAGTCACTGTGGTGCTTCTGTATACACACTCATTTCTTTCAGCCCTGTTTGGTCAGGCTTGTTTGGAAATGTCTAGTGTAGGATTTTGAATGTCCTGGCAAGGGAGGCTGAGCTGGCTTCAGGTCTCTGTACGTGGAAAATAATTTTTAGTCAGATAGCATGCTGCTATCGTGGGTCTTGTGATTTCTTACTGATGTGTTCAATTAATTTTTAAAATTATAACTTCAGTGTTTTAATCGTATTTGATCATTAGATGCCCTGAGCACTATTTTTAGTGGCAAGGCAAGATATAAATGAAACCGATAAATTATTAAATAAATACTGTTGGATATTTTAAACTTACAGTAGTAACGGGACATAATAATGTAATGAGTGTATACACATCAGGTGTATAACAGATAAAACTCTAGCATACTTTTTTCAGTTCTAGGAAATTTTCTTCTGTCACAAGCTTTAAACTGCACCTCAGCACCCAAGTGTCAGTATAAATCAGGCAACCTTTTTGGAAGCATTGTTTTTTAACAAGCATAGGCTCAGTTGCATTTTTATCAGTTTTTCCCCCTTATGTTACTATACTTTAAACCACAAATAATTCTAAACCTAGCTTATCCAAACAAAGTTATTAAGCAGAATTAGAAGTGCAAGGAAGAAATTAAAGACATAGATGCCAAATAACATACACGGGTATGCTTTCCTCACATTATGAAAGTGTACGCTTTCCTCTGTGCTATGCAAGGATGCCATAGTGCGTATGCCCATGCCAATTTCTATTTTGCACCCAAATATATGGGTCAAATGATCCACATACAAGAAAGGTTAGTCCAGGGCACAGTTTGCGCATGCGAAGCATCCACTCTGCATATGCCAACAGCTTATTGCGGAGGCAAGGTTGGATTAAAATAATTGTTTTAATTTCCTTTGAAAATGAAATTGGTGTATGTGCATGTATGTGTAATTTTGTGTATAATTTTCACAGTTGATACATATTTTATAAGATTACAAAGTTATTTTTATATTACTTGAGAGAAGGGGTGCAAAAAGTGCAGCTGGATGGTCACATGCAGCCCTCAGTGCAATGGGAATAGCACACCCCTGGTTTAGAGGTATATTGTTCAGAATATCCATTTTAAAAATTAGGTTTTGAAGGAAAATACTGCTGCTATTAAATAAATGTACCAAAAATGAATACGTTTTCATATAGAATCCTAGAATCATATTACTGGAAGTAAATACATAATGAAGAATATAGCCATGGGCCTTATTCTGCACAGAATGTGAAGTAAAATTACACGTGCACAGAAGGATTTGCTGAATATTGTTGCCCCATTGTCAGTCATGTTTTAAGCTAGTTTTCTTTCTTGTGTTAAAATGTATAAAATGTGCAGCTTGAATAACAAATATTGTTTACACTTTCTTTGAAAAGTGATATGATAAAGAGCATTAAGATTTGCATATTATTCTAGATACTGTGGTAAGGATATTATACTATTACACTCCTAGTGGGTGACTATTTTATGCAAAGTGTGTATTTTAAATCAGAGGACAAAATCCAGCAGGAAAGTCTTCTGTACAAATCATAAACAGAAGCTGTTCAGATGCTAAAGAGAAATTTACTACATGATGATCTGCTGGATTATGCTCTTATTTTGTGCACCTGATCTTTTCTAATATTTTTTTATCAGTATTATTATAGGTCACTTTGAAGTATGTATAAAAAGCACCATCTGTGCCAAATTGTTAAATATTAAAATAAGAAATGAAAACTATTGTAGCATCTCTGTTGGCAGCAGTTTGTGGCAATTGTTTTGTTTTAATTGTTATAAAAAGAAATATTTGCAATGTAATATCAAAGCTTTTATTTTAATAAAATATTTTTATATTTTATGTCTCATTTACAAATGTATAATTTCATAAAAATGGTACACAGTTTTAATGTAAAACTTTTAAATTCATAGTTTTGTTGTTATACTGTATATTAATAATAAGCATCTTTTCCAATGGTAAACCACAAATCACCCTAATTTTTTAAAAATGGGAGAGAGAGAAATAGTGACACACTCTGCATCAAGATAACAATTACTTCAATTCACTACATGAGATAGGCTATTGGAACAATGAAGGAAAAGCTAGACATCTTTGGTGCCTTCTGGCTGTCCTCTTCAACTTGTAGCATTTCCTGAATAGTTAGGTTGCTCTGGCTGCCACAAAGTTTTGTTTCTGAAATGTCTGAAATTTGGGCAGCTGCGGGAAGAAATCTCAGTGCATGAGGAGATGCCATCTCCAAATTGAAAAGTCCATACATGAGACAAACTGCATTTACAGTGAGATAACTTGAAAGATAAGAAATCTTTAAAATTGACAAAATATTCTAGCAGCAACCTTTTTCTTACCAAGCATTTAGTGGATTCTATTCTAAGCCTTTGTCTTTACTTATTAACAGTGACTCAAAGATAACCAAGGTTCTCAGGTTACATAACCAGAAAAGTGGCTCTTTAATTCTTAGTTCTGTTGGCCCACCACCTGGAGCTCATAGCTGGATGAGTCCATGCACTTACTTATACTTTTCAATATTGTATGTGTTCAAAGAACATTACTTCTACTTAATATTTAGAATGGGTAAGTTAGATATTTTTCAATTTCACATAGGATTCAATCCACAATACAAGACATCCACAAGTTACCATAATTTCATTTGTATGCCATTCCTTTTTTTCATGGGGCTTAAAGAAAAAATTAGTTTAAATTTTGGTTTCAGAGGAATTTCTTCTCAAGGAAGATCTAAACTAAGGTTCCTGACCAATTTTAATCTGGGCAATTCGCCAGTTTAAAATAGTGGAATATACTTTCAAAGTTTTAATTTAATTTAATCTTTTTAAAGTATACTTGCAACACTTTTTAACTAACGTAATTCATTTTGAAGTGCTTTTTAAAATAAAATACTGCCTGTGGTTGATTCTACAACAGATTGCTGCTGCTTTCTACATACCAGCACTAAGTATGTTTGTTTCTCAGTTTTCCTTCTAGCATTGTGACTTCATTCTAGGTTCATGCAAATCAGCAAAGAATTTTAAATCACAGCAACTAGGATTGCTTATGCTTCATTATATCAATTAAGCTCTGCTGGGTGTGTTGTGGAGCATTTGGAATGAAATTGCTGTTTTCCAAAGTCGGTGATGACTCATCTTCAAAGTTAATTTCAAATTCCCCTGGTCCCATTTGATCAGGAGATAGGCTTGTACCACGTGTGGATGGTTCTGTTATTTCATCATTGCTTAGTAATCCCACAGATTCTTCTTCTAGAAAGCCAATTTTATTTCTTTGCTGTTTGATTGGACTTAATTTACTTCTTTGTTCTTGAATTTCTGTATCACTTGCAATGTTTGCAAATGCCTGTAATCTCCTCTTAACCTGAGATTCTGCTTCTTTGATGTATTGAGCTGCTATTGTTTTTTTGCAGCAATTGATTATGATGCTGTAAGAATTATGTGGAAAAAAGTCAGTATTATAAGTGAAAATTGCTAAACTATTCATATAAAGCTAGGCCATATAATTTGGTTTGGGATTAGGCTGAAAGAGAAACACAATCTACTGAAACATAGGATGGAACCCAGTATCACTTAACATTTGCAGAAGTGTAGTTTGGCATGATCATACCCTAAGGGAGAGCTTTCCAAACTTTTCATGTTGGTGACACACTTTGTAGACAAGCATCATTTCGCGACACACTCTTACAGCAGGGCACAAGGCAGGCACTGGGACCTGCGCGGAATCACAGCCGGTTTGGAGGCAGCAAGGCACAAGGCAGCCACTAGGACCTGCGCGGAATCCTGGCAGGGCTCAGAGGCAGCAGCAGTCGTGACACACCCAGACACTGCAGCCGACACACTAACGTGTCCCGACACAGTTTGGAAAGCTCTGCCCTAAGGATTGTGTGAACCCTGCTGATAACTCATATATCATTCTTTTTTCCCCCTATGACTTTATTCCAGTTTTATGGGAAAAAAACAGCCATTATTAGTGGAAGTAAACTTGAGGAGAAAAACTGGAACTTTAGCTAATGGTTTAACATCAGCCTCCATACCTTAATCTTAATTATTTTAGGCATCCCTGTTTCTAAATGGAGGAGGGCATTAGCTACCCAGCTAAGTGCAGCAAGTATAGACCTCAGAAATTTGGTCTGAACCACCTCAAGAGTGTTCTTCCCAACAAAGAAGCCCATCTGGGCTCCATACAAAATTTGGGCCAAGATTTCAGTTCGTAAGTTTTAAGGCTGCCAGTACCAGTTTGCCTCCTTTAGTAAAAAAAAGAATGGTGAACTTTACATCTTTACCAGAACTTTACATCTTTGAAAGTTAAGTACCAGCCTGTTCTTGTTTTCAGTATGGGAGTATAGAACTCACTGCCTTTCTAAGTCTTGCAGGAGAGAAAAAGATAACTCATCATTTCTGTATCTCTGTATTAGGATCTTGCAGCCAGCTAGTTTGGGGCCTGACAATCAGTTGTTCACTGATTCAATCATAGAATTAATAAACAAAAAGGTAAGTGACTGGCATAAATAAATAATGAACCACATATGGTCCAATGAAAGATCAAGGAATAAATTCAAGATTTTACAGGATTTGAGAGTGATGCAGACTGGCGGCTCCAAAGTTTAAACTCTACTGCCATGTCAGTTGCTTAGTATGGATTGTGCCTCCGTATAGGCTGGCTACCTGTAGAGGGCATGGGGAATGGCCCTGAAGAACAGGGAGAAGAGCCGCTACCAAGGCAACGATCAGACAAGTGCAGGTGAAGTCCATTCAAGAAACTAATTTAAGGAAGTGTCTCAGGCCCCTCCCGAATTCACATAAAGTGAGGGAGGAGGGAAGCACATTCAGATTTACAAGATTCTGTTACTATAGCTGTTCCAATAAAAGTCATTTTATACCCATATGGCATTGATTTCTTAGTCTGGACTGCCTTGTAGAGGTGACACTACCTCTGTGGAAGAGGCAGGACTTCCAGACCGTCTGCATCAATATATCTGGTCTTATACAAATGAAAACAATGTATAAGAGACCATGCAATAATAATACAACACCCAGATTTTGTTGCTAAACATTCACTTTTATGAAGAGAGAATATATTTGAATTTACAGGATTTTCAAATCAGAATAGACTTTTAGTAATGTGGGCAGAGCTTGTACCTTATAATCTCACTCAGTGATTTATACTGTTTTGATCATAGTTATTGATATTCATGCTTTGTTTAGAGCTTAACAGTGATTTTTAGACTTTTAAAATGATACAGTATATTCAGTTACGCATAATGAACTAATGATATATTGGAAAACTAAAATCTCCATGACATTTGTAAATTACTTGTTTATTCATTTGTGTTTTGTTCTTTTATCTCTTTTTCCTGTTTCTTGTTTGTCCATATATCCTCTTCAAATATTTAACTGAAGAAAAAAAAAAGGACAGGGGCAGAATACATTCCTGCCACATACCTCTCCATTTGCATATTGTGTCAGAAAGTGGTAACATCTTACTGTCAAGAAGGAATTGCCGTACAAATTCTGGATCAAATAAAAAAGATGTCTATCCTTAGCATTTCTGGGCTTATCCCACAGAATCTTTCTAGCTATTGACGCGAAGGAAAATTATAGACCAGGGATACCATATATAATGGTTATTTTAAAATTGTACACATACTTCTGAATAAGGTGGTACAGTAGCAGAATACAATCTACAGTTTATCAACCTTCTCTAAAGTCAGCTTGTTCATCCCATAGCATTTCTTCTGATTCCATTTAGGCTTGACATTTGTTTAGATTCTTTGCATATGATTTACTCATACCACTTAATAGACTGATGACATTGAGTTCCAGATGGAAGCAAGCAACTTGTCGCAGGGAAGCAGGACCTGGGTAACAAGGGGGTTCTTGGGAAGCAGCCAGCTAGCTCTCCCTACTCACATTTCCCAAATTAAGAAAAGCCCTTTTTCTGAGCTATTTTGCCCTTGACATTATTGCAGGGGAAATATTCTCAGATCAAGAAATCTGTTGCCCAAGCAGAACTGCAGATACTGAAACTGTCCAACATGTTATTCTACTGTAGTATCTATAGGGGCATTTGTAATGCCTGTATCTTAGCCTTGCTCCACCACTAACCTGGAAGAAGAGGCAACTTTTATATGATTTTACATTTTTCAGACTCAAACTTTCTACAGTAGCAAAATATTTTGCAGTGGCAGTGAAAACGAGGCACCAACTGATGTAAACTCTCCCATAGTTATAACTCTGTTTACTTCCTGAACACCTTGATGTTATTCAATGTTCTGTTTTATATTATTGTCTTTAGTAGTATTTTCTGTTTATGACGTTTATATATACGTATGAACCATAGGATGAAAAAGGCTCATTTACTTTAATAATCCAAAATAAGCACTTATTAGAAAAAAATAAACAACCCAGCTGTATGGTTCTCTTCAAACTGAACCACAAACAGGCCAGCCACATTTTAGCTTAGTGTGTTGTATAAAACTGTGAACCTAGAAAATTGGATTGAATTATGAAGTTAACTATGGGTAACCGCATGGTACAAATATTATGAATGAAGGTACTGACTGGGATCGTGCAGAACTTCAAAGGGCTATTTTGCTTCAGTTAAGTTCAGTCAAGATACCCAACAAAGAGAAGCTTCTAAGCGGCAGCCAAGGGCTTTTGCACATGCACAGGACCACTTTTCTCGAGGTAAGATAGCCAGCTTTGTAATGGAAAATGCCTGATCAAGGCAAAGCAGGTCCACTTCACATATTCCAAGGACTGATGTAGTTCCCACTGAAATCAAGGAAATTAGGTCAGACACAAGGTCAAATCCATCCTGGATGGAAAAAAGATTTCAGGCCAACTGGGCTTTTCTGTTTTTATTTTTAACATTTGTATTCATACATCATGGCATACAGCTGTGTATTGCATTTAAATGTCTGAAGATGAAACCTCACAGGCAAAACACGAACATGCAGTCATAGATGTAGTGTATTCCTTGTTTCCAGGTTGTACAAGGTAATTAAAAATGATCAGCATTAAGTTGGATACCTATTTTTTATTTTTTTTAAAAAATTACCCCACTCACCACGATGATTACATGCTTTCATCTGCACTCATAATATGAAGAGTTAGAATTACTATGTATCATATTGGCATGCCACAATACTTCCAGTATGTTCAGGGTAGAATGCAGAGGAGGTACATATTTTATTCATACTGATACGCTGGGTTTGATAAAATTCAATGGAATATATGAGTTATTAGGAGCGTGTAAAGCAGGTACTTTGCAGCACAAAGATGTCACGGTCTACCTCAACTAATCCCCTCAAATCCAGCCAAAAAGCACGGCAGCCACTCCATTGCAACTGGGAGAGGGATACTCTTCTGTTCAAAGGTGTCCTTTGTTCAAAATTTCATAATAGCAAAGTGCCCTTTCACAACCTTGTGTCACTCAGCTTGCAATGTACATGAATGTTTTTAAATTATGGATGATGAAGTGGTCTGAAATTGTAGACATGGGGGAACTAAAGAGAAAAGTACTATCTGCTTTTACATAGTTTCACAGATTGTATTTGCTGAATTCAATCTACCAAATTCAATCCAACAAAACAGACTTTCTTCAGCTGCTGAAACTGAAGGGGACGCAGAGGTTATACTTGATAAATCACATTTAAAACACTTATCAACATTCAAACTAAATTAAGTTTCTTACATCCAAATTGCCACAAGAAAAATACTGGTTGCTGTGGAAGATATTAAAAAGGCCATCCACATTGGTAGAATATCTGAAAAACAGAAACAAAGAATAAACATTTATTTATCAGTCCTACTTTATCTAACACAAAAATCTAGCTTGCCACTTAAGTGCTGGACAAAGCTTAGGTTATGTGAAAACAGTAAGTGATCACTAACAGGAGATGCTATCCTGCTAAACTTTGCAGAATTCTCTGAAACAGTAATTAAAGGTGGAAGGTGTTGATCTTGGACAATGTTATTAAGTCATCAGCACTTTTAAACTGATCTGCAAATGATTTGGACAACAGTAAAACAAAACAAAAACCTGTCAACATACAGTTGCAATTGAAATTATTCAACCCCCATCGCAAATCAGGTTTATTGTCAGAATTTACAGACTTTCAGCTGTTTGCAATGAACAAATCAAACAAAAGCAATTGAAATATCTCAACACAACAAATGCTTCAAGTGGTTTCCCCAAATTCAACTGGAAATGCAACTTATAATGACTTCTCCAGTCTCAAAAGTATTCAACCCCCTGAATAGAATCCGTCACAACAGCACACATACTGTACAGTATGCAAAACAGGTGTTGTCTCAAGCACACCTGATGCAACTAATCAAGGGCTTCATTAGTTGCACCAGGTGTGCTTGAGCTGGAACACATGACATACCTGAACTGGCTAGGGGTTTGTTGAGTGTCACAACTGCATGTTAGAAATATGGCTAAGTCAAAAGAATGGTCCAAAATGGTAAGAGAAGAGATCATCGCCCTTCGCAAACAAGGAACAGGATACAAAAAGATAGCGAAGGCACTGAAAGTTCCTAGAGACACCGTTGGAAGCATAGTTTGCAAGTTCAAAGTTACAGGAACAGTGGTTACACTACCTGGATGGGGCAGAAAAAGGAAGCTGTCAATGGCTGCAACCAGATTTCTGAGAAGGCATGTTGAGAGAAACCCTCGAGTGACAGCAAAAGACCTGCAGCAAGACTTGGTGGCAACAGGCACTGAGGTTTCAGTGAGCACAGTAAGGCCCGTACTAAACACAGAAGGTTTCCATGCCAGAACTCCAAGACGTACACCACTACTGACCCAAAAGCACAAGAACAGTCGGCTCCACTATGCTCAAAATCATATAAATAAGTCACAGAAGTTTTGGGATTCTGTTCTGTGGAGCGATGAAAGCAAGCAAGCAACAACTTTATTGATTAGTCTTACGACCATATCAAAGATAAAATAAGATAACAAGAATACAATACAATTCAATTTAACTGATAAAATTGATAAAAATACACCAAAATAGGAAATAAGATAATTGAATAACCTGAAATAATAATAAATACAATACATGTATATCTAATCAGAATTCAAATGAGTTCATCACCCCTACATGGCACTCCAATCTTTTCCATATAATGGGCTCTCTGGTGAACTGCCTTGTCTACAAACTTGGCAGTCCTATTCACAATAAAAGTATTTGAGCCCGAAAGAAAATAAGATAATCTGTGATTAGAATCCCAGTGTGCTGTTCTTTCTAACAAAGGAGACAGGAATTTAATCCTAAGTGAATCATATAATTTGCAGTCGAACAAAACATGGGCAATATCTTCTATGGCTGGGTCCCCACATACACAAGTCCTCTCATCATATGGCAAATGATGAAAACGTCCATATTTAACCATAGAGTCCAACAATTCAAACCTAGTGGAGCGATGAAACAAAACTGGAACTTTTCGGCCCGATGGATCAACGGTATGTCTGGAGGAAGAAGAATGAAGCATACGCTGAAAAGAACACTCTGCCTACAGTTAAGCGTGGTGGTGGCTCGGTGATGCTCTGGGGCTGCTTTGCATCCTCTGGCACTGGAAACCTGCAGCGTGTGGAAGGCAAGATGGATTCATTGAAGTATCAGGAAATCCTAGGAGAAAACGTCAAGCCGTCTGTAAGGAAGCTGAAGCTTGGGCATCATTGGACCTTCCAACAGGACAATTATCCGAAGCATACCTCAAATTCCACTAAGACTTGGATGCAGAAGTAGTCCTGGAACATTCTACAGTGGCCATCACAGTCACCTGACTTGAACCCCATAGAAAATCTCTGGTGGGATTTGAAGAAGGCAGTTGCAGCACGCAAACCCAAGAATATTACTGAACTGGAGGCCATTGCTCATGAGGAATGGGCTAAGAAGCTGGTGTCTGGCCATGCATCTCGTTTGCAGCAGGTCATAACAGCAAAAGGGTGCTCTATTAAGTATTGACGATGCTTGCCATGAAGGGGTTGAATAATTTTGAGACTAGAGAAGTCATTATATGTTGCATTTTCAGTTGAATTTGGGGAAACCACTTGAAGCATTCATTGTGTTGAGCTATTTCAATTGCTTTTGTTTGATTTGTTCATAGCAAACAGCTGAAAGTCTGTAAATTTTGACAATAAACCTGATTTGCAATGGGGGTTGAACAATTTCGATTGTAACTGTAGTTTGGAAGAAAGTACAAAATAAGCAGATACACAGAAGTTCCAGTTCATGGAAGAACTTTCTGCATCTGTGCTATTTTACCATCTAAAAAATATTGTACTTCTGTACCAGCCTTAAGATGTCTGCTTATGCCATCTTTACAACATTTATACATCTCTTCTAGGTATCCTAATTGAGATGTCAGTATGATGGGTAAGTTCTTTAAAAAACAATTAAAATTATGCATACCTTTCTTTTTGTCTAAATATTCTAGATTGCTTATAGTAGATGTCTAATACTTTACATAATAAACTAATATTATAAATATCTGTTTGACTTTAATCTTATATTACATGGGATTATTTTGAAAAGTCAAACAGTTGTAAAGTACTAGAAGGGGGGGGAGAGGAGGAGCTAGGGTTTGGCCTAACAGAGGTCCAGAGATTAAGAGAAGACAGCAACAGTTAAAAGGTTTTCATAGATAGATAGTACATCAATACCACACCCACACTTCCTACTTTAGGGTGGAAAACAAGGCATCAAATATGTTTTGATATGAATAAGAGTTCAGCATCTTCTGATATTGGTGAGGAAGAAGCATGCAAAGTTTCAAAAGGAATTGCAGAGTGCTAAATATTAATTGCATTTATATTGAGTTTCAGTTCAAAGAAGGAAGCTTTCGGCTAAAGCAGACTTATGCTTATGGCAGAGACTTGGACTGGAAGAATGCTCAGATATAAACGTTTGCATAAGATTAAAGCAGAAACAAGCTTTATCCAAATATTATAATCAGGTTGATTATAATACATAAATAATGCCTAAATATATAAATTTAAATTAAAAAATACTCAAAACATTACAAACTTGAGAAGGATTTGCTGCAAATTAGCTGAATCTACCATGTTTAGATAGTCAACAAAAAGAGCTGCTGACTAGAAACATATATGCATTATACGTATATGAAGAGCAGCTGCCTTACTGATGGCATGAGAAATCCAAAATACCAGGGTGAGATGATTTCTTATTGAACAGCAACTTTAAAAATTTTATCGGTAAGTTTACAATCTGAAACTTTCCCAGCTTTTCTTAACAAAATGTATTTTTATTGTTAAACCAGATAATAATAATGGAGAGCGTTTGGTCTAGTGGTTAAGATGCTGGGCTAGAAACCAGGAGTCTGTGAGTTCTAGTCCTGCCTTAGGCGTGAAAGCCAGCTGGGTGACTTTGGGCCAGTCACTCTCTCTCAGCCCAACCCACCTCACAGGGTTGTTGTTGTGGGGAAAATAGGAGGAGAAAGGAGTATTAGGTATGTTCGCCGCCTTGAGTTATTTATAAAAATAATAAAGGCGGGATAAAACAAACAAACAAACAAATAAACAAATAAATAAATAAATAAATAATCATATATTTGTGTTAATCATAAACCTATTTCATTTATGACTATAAATATCAAAATACAATCTGCGATTCTTGCTGAATGTAGAAGTTTAATAAATTTAATCTTATTTCTCATAGGCAAGAAGTTGTTAATCTGCATGACCTCATAGCTAATAGCATGGAAGCAACAGTACGTAGCCTCTAGTTTAGAAATCCTATCTTGCATACAATACAGCAGAGCTTTCCAAACTGTGTGCTGGGACACGTTAGTGTGTCGGCTGCAGTGTCTGGGTGTGTCGCGGCTGCTGCTGCCTCCAAGCCCTGCCAGGATTCCGCGCAGGTCCTAGTGGCTGCCTTGTGCCTGGCTGCCTCCAAACCTGCCCTGCCAGGATTCCTCGCAGGTCCTAGTGCCTGCCTTGTGCCTGGCTGCCTCCAAACCTGCCCTGCCAGGATTCCTCGCAGGTCCTAGTGCCTGCCTTGTGCCTGGCTGCCTCCAAACCTGCCCTGCCAGGACTCTGCGCAGGTCCTAGTCCCTGCCTTGTGCCTGGCTGCCTCCAAACCTGCCCTGCCAGGATTCCTCGCAGGTCCTAGTCCCTGCCTTGTGCCTGGCTGCCTCCAAACCTGCCCTGCCAGGATTCCTCGCAGGTCCTAGTCCCTGCCTTGTGCCTGGCTGCCTCCAAACCTGCCCTGCCAGGATTCCTCGCAGGTCCTAGTGCCTGCCTTGTGCCTGGCTGCCTCCAAACCTGCCCTGCCAGGATTCCTCGCAGGTCCTAGTACCTGCCTTGTGCCTGGCTGCCTCCAAACCTGCCCTGCCAGGATTCCTCGCAGGTCCTAGTGCCTGCCTTGTGCCTTGCTGCCTCCAAACCTGCCCTGCCAGGACTCCGCGCAGGTCCTAGTGCCTGCCTTGTGCCCTGCTGCCTCCAAACCTGCTGTGATTCTGCACAGGTCCTAGTGCCTGCCTTGTGCCCTGCTGTAAGAGTGTGTTGCGAAATGATGCATGTCTAAAAAGTCTGTCACCAATATGAAAAGTTTGGAAAGCTCTGCAATACAGTGAGCATGCTTAGGCTCTGATTGGGGTTTGGTTGCATTTGTGTCATACTAACCAAAATGACTGATGTCATGTTGGTAGGGAATGTGGCCTGGGTGCAGCTAAGGCTGGTAACCTAGAACGTTCTTTCTTTATCTTACTAAAAGCATTAGGTGAAAGCTTCAATTGACCAAAGCCATGATGGGCAGCGGAGGTGAGACAATACAGAAAATGTGAATACTATAGTTCATTTGAAGATCCAAGACTGAATGAGAATGGTAATTGGTGAGTATAAATTTAATTTATAATATAATTTATTTTGATTAAATTTATTGATTATCATTTGTTTATGATGAAAGACAAGATAATTAGTGAAGGATACAAGAGTGATGTATTCTGAACCAAAAAAAATATTATTTTGTGTATACTGGACACTTAGCTGTCTTTTCAGGGAGAAACTGCAGGATTCAGCTAATTGCTAGAGATGAAGAAATGAATACTGTCTGCTGTTGGAAGGACACACATTCCATCCCTTATGATACCACTTATGCAGTAGTCTTTTTTTAAATAAGAATTTTATTAAGTTTAAAGCAAAGATAAAAACTACAAAAAGCAAAAAAAAAACTACAAAAAAAAGAAAAAGGAAAAAAGTGGAAAAACAGAAAATGAAAAGTTTTTTTAAGAAATTACAAGATGACTTCTGACTTTCAACAAGAATATACAGCAATTTCCATAATTAATCCCTTACTCTATATTTAACCAATATCATATTATTTCGATAAATCATTACATAGACACATTATAAAAATCACCAAAGACAATTGCTCCCTCCCCTTATATATAAAGAAAAATAAATATATAAACCTCTAAATCAACCCCCTCCAAAAAAACCAATTTATTTAAATAAATTCAGTTATACAGTAGTCTGAAGATCTTGATTCTCTTCTCATATTTGAACAAATTTCCTACCACCAGGAGTGTCATCTAAAGGTCTGTTTAATAATTTGGTATTTTTTAAAATTTGTCCATATTTTGTCCATATTCTTCTCATTGTTTAAAATTTGATAAACCGATTTATTTAATATTTAATTGCACAGTGTGTGTGTGTGGATAATCTGAATTATGAATCATCATGCAAATAACGAAAATCTAGATCTGCACAGAAATAAAAGGGCTAGTGCTGCAAAACTTGAAGATGCTGTTTACAGCATCTGAATTAAAATAAGTGGACAAAGAAATTAAAAACAAGTCTTCATATCTAGTATAGAACACCAAACCAAGGATGTGGATAATGCTTTCCATAAGTAAACTGTGTATCTTTCAAACAAGCATGAAGTAACAGGAGACTGTACAAGTAGTCCTTGATTTATGACGACAATTCGGACTGGAATTTCTGCCGCTAAGCGATGCAGTCGTAAAGTGCAAATCCCATGGTTGTTAGGAGAGGCAACTTCCTGCCAGCTTTCCACAACCAAAGTCAGTGGGGAAGCCGGCAGGAAGTTGCAAATCCCAGGCCCACCAGGTGGGAGGGGGAGCAAGGGGGTGCACGGGGTGCAGGGGAGGGTCAGGAGGGTGCACGAGAGGCACGGTGTGGGGAGGGTGCACAAGGATGTGAGGGTGGGCAAGGGAGTGTGGGTGTGTGCGCGAGAGGTGCCGCACAAGTTGGAGATGGTGCATGTGAGGATGTGAGGAGGTGCGTGAGCGCAGCACACGTTGGGGAGGGTGTGCAAAAGTGCGCAAGAGATGAGGGTTAGGGAGGGTGCATGAGGGTACAAAGGGATGCACAAGAGGTGTGGCATGGGTCAGGTGCACAAGGGTGTGCAAGGGTATGCGAGAGAGGCGCCGCGTGGGTCAGATAGGGTGTGAGTGGGTGCGCAAGAGGCACCATGCGGGTTGGGGAGGGTGCATGAGTAGCCTGTGCAACGCAAGTGCAGAGGGGCTGGAGGAGGGTACGCAGAATGGGGAGACTTACCCCAGTGACTTGCGACCTTCCCTACCGGCTTCCCCATTGACTTTCTGGGGAAGCCGGCAGGGAAGGTTGCAAATGGCGATCGTGTGATTGTGGGGCTGTGATGACCCACTCCTTCAATACTAATTTAGAAACTCTTAGCACAAGCCATGGTAGGATATGAAAAAGTTCTTTTATTAATACAAGTGAATAGAATCAATGCAAAGAGCAAATTGAGCAAAAGCGCACATACTCACAACTTTAAACATGCCAGTTCCCACTTACTCCTCACCAACCCCTCCCCTACTGACTCAGTTCCCATAACTCTAAACTGTTAGTCCTTTGATGCTCCCAGCTGAACGGCCTTGGAGTCTGGTTTCTGTCTCTCTTCCCCCACATTCCAACGGCCTTCATTCGTTGCCTATCAATAATGCCCTGCCAGCATGCTAACTAATTACTGCGCATCTACCTACTAACTACAAACCCCATCTACCTACCTAATACCTACCAACCCCATCTACCTAATAACTACAAACCCTATCTATCCTTGGCAGGATGCCATTGCCATCCTGACAGGGGCACTTGGCAACAAGTCGTACTGTTAACCGGTTGCCAAGCACCCAGATTGCAATCACGTGACCACAGGGGTGCTGGGATGGCCGGAACTCTGAGGACAGGTCATAACCACTTGTTCAGCGCTGTCATAACTTGGAATGGTCGCTGACTGAATGGTTGTAGGTTGAGGACTACCTGTACTCTCTTGCAAGGGTAACATACTAATTCATGAAGCAATCTATTCCACTGGTTTACAGCTCTTATCAGGAAATTTCTCTTGATGCCTAACCTTAATCTACCTTCCTGTAGTTTTAATCTACTCTCTCTTCTGGGTGACAACACTTTAGATATTTGAGGATATATTTTTATGGCTGGAGCTGTTTTGTCTTTAATTGTTTTAATTTTGTAAAGCCACCAGAGTTGTCTGGAATGGGGAGGGCTACAAATTTAATAAAGACTGCTACCATATTTCTCCTCAGCTGTCTCTTCTGCATGCTCATCGTACTCAGTTCTTTTAACTTATTTCCAGTCCCCTCACAATCCTGACAGCGCTCCTTGAAACTCACTGCAGTTTGTCAGTGTTCTTTTTAGGCAGCAGTGCCCAGACCAGGCCCTAGACACTTCTAGTATTCTGTCAAGCTGTAGGGGCATGTATACAAATTCATATATAATGAATTTCATCAATTTTATTCACATAGTCACAGCAAGGAACTGAGGATATTACTATATTTTACACAGAATTTATCAGTAGAAAGATGGAGCTTTTCTATTTATTTATTTATTATTTAGATTTATATTACCGCCCATCTCCTCAAATGGAGGACTCTGGGCAGTTCACAATAAAAACCATGATAAAACACAATAATAGTCAGAACATCAATAAATAAATATAAAATCCAAGTGCAAAGATGTTAATATTAAAAAGGGTTTCATGGGATCAACCAGCCCCAGGAGGAACTGTTAGCATTCCCCTCCCATGCAAGGCGGCAAAACCAGGTCTTTAAATTTTTCCGGAAGGTCGGGAGTGAGGAGACCTGCCTTAGCTCCAGGGGCAAGATGTTCCAAAGGGCGGGCGCTGTTGCAGAGAAGGCTCGCCTTCTGGACCCCGCTAGGTGGAATTCTTTGATCGATGGGATCCATAGCATGCCCTCTCTGCATGACCGGGTGGGGCGGGTCGATGTTCTGGGGATGAGACGTTCCCTCAGTTAACCTGGTCCCATGCCATGTAGGGCTTTAAAGGTGATAACCAACACCTTGAATTGGACCCGGAAGCAAACTGGTACCCAATGCAGTTCGTGCAGCAGAGGCGTTACATGTGCCGATTTTCTGGCTCCAATAACTGTCCGCGCGGCCGCATTTTGGACCAGCTGAAGCTTCCGGATACTCTTCAAGGGTAGCCCCATGTAGAGCTCATTGCAATAGTCTATATGGGAGATGACAAGGGCGTGAGTGACTGTTCGGAGGGCATCCCGGTCCAGGAAAGGGCGTAATTGGCGCACAAGCTGAAGCTGCGCAAAGGCCCTTCTGGCCACGACTGCCACCTGCTCTTTGAGCAGGAGTCGTGAGTCGAGGAGGACCACCAAATTCCACACTGGCTCTGAATGGGGTAGTGCCACCCCATCCAGGACCAAAGACGACAATTTCCTGGATTCCGAGAGGCCATCAATCCACAGCTCCGTCTTACCAGGGTTCAGCTGAAGCCTGTTGTTCCCCATGCAGACCCCTACAGCCCCCAGACACTGAGACAGGGTGGTGGCCGCATCACTTACTTCACCTGGGATGGCGATGTATAATTGAGTATCATCAGCATATTGATGATACCTCATCCCGTGGTGACGAATGATCTCACCCAGTGGCTTCATGTAGATGTTAAATAGGAGAGGAGAGAGCACCGAACCCTGCGGCACCCCACACAGTAGGGGTCGCGGGTCAGATCTTTCCTCTCCTATCACCACAGATTGGGACCGGACTGGGGAACTCCACCGCCAACCCCGAGACGGCCTCCAGCATCTCAGGCAGGGAGGTTGCTACGCAGCAGGGAGGCTTGTACAGTAGCAACTCGCCCAACTGTTCTCGGGAGCCCAACTTGAAGAACAGGGTCTCACAACCGGCTACTTGTGGAGCAGAGCCCCTGTGAGCCGCTAGAGATTCTCAGATGACAACCGCCACCCCTCCTCCCCTGCCCTGGTGTCTCGGCTTGTGCCACACCTGAAACCTGGCTGGGCACATTTCCGAGAGGGCTACTCCCCCCTCTGGACCCAGGCAGGTCTCGGTGATACAAGCCAGGTCTGCCCCCTCTTCTGTGATCAAATCACATATGAGGGGAGCCTTGTTCACTGACCTGGCATTAAGCAGCAGCAGCCGGAGACCAAGGCTCTCAATGATCTGTCGTCCAGGGACTGGGTTTGAACACGGAGGGCCGGAACACGCCACCGGCAACAAACACCAGAGGCATCTTCCCCGAGGATGGTCTGCCCTCCAGTTCCCATAACGTCCCTGACCTGTCACCACTTTGATCGAATAGCCTGCCTTGCAGCCCCCAGGGCTTCCCAGGTCAGTAGCCTCCACTCCCGAACCTCCGGAAATCCTGGCTTGAGGCACAGGTCCCTTGTCCCATACATCCATCCTCTCAACCCACTCAACCCTGGGCAATGGTAGGCCCTGCCAGCGCACCAGCAATTGCTCTCGGCGCTGTTGGGGTCCCAACCATTACCCACCACCACTACTGTGCTCCCCCTCAACCTCTCTCACTAGTAGAGGGGGGCACCTCAACCACTCCTACCCCCTCTGTCTCTCACTCCAGGGAGGGCAGCATTACATACAATCAGACACTCTAGACCCCCACCCCGTATCTCTCACCTATGGGAGGGAGTAAATCACACACATACCAAGGGACCCCTACCTACTGCCGCCTGCTCAGCTGGAAACGGGCAGTCCACCAAGTCCATTGTATTATAAAACTCTATCAGTCCACTGTAAGATGTTGAATCCATCGCACTCTGTAGCACTGGAGTACTGGGGCTCAGCCCCACAGGGCCCACAAAACCCCCCGCAAGTCACCAAAGTTCTTTTAAAGTTGTGGGGGGGGGGCAGTCTGCTGAGTCTCTTACTGCCACCAGGCCTTGTGTCCTGCTGTTTCCCCAACAATTCCATATGTAAGGCCCGTCCTGCAACCACCCAATCAGGGCCATCCAGCTCGGCAGGCCTCTGGAGTTTGTCAAGTTGGGCAGAGTCCATACCGCTAGGCAAGGAGGTCTCAAGGACTATCAGGCCCTCCTCTCCCCACCATCGTTGCACCACTGGGGCCCACTAGGGCCGCCACAGCAAAACCGGAACACCAAGTCCCTGCTCCGCACCAGGCTCCCCTGCCAAAAACCCCCAAAAGGGGTCTGCCGAGGCCTACAGGAGTCTGCCACCACGAGGGACTACCGCGCTCCGCCGCAAGCTCCGCAGAAAACTGCTCCGCTGCTCTGCAGAATGCTCCGTCTCCCCCAGCAAGCTCCGTCTACCCTTCTCCAGCACAGATTGTTAAAGCCGGAGATTCGTGTGTCCGGAATCTCGGGAATCTCATTTCAATCCTGATAATTCACTTATATACAGTATTAAGAATCTTCTAGGCACATTTTAGATTTTTTAAAAAATTGCTTTAAAAAGCCTTAAGAATGAAAATAAATGTTGCTTCTGCCCTTTCCAGTGATGTCATCCTATTGCTAATGTCACTGGGACCCTTGGAGGTCTTTTTTTTTGGTAAACACAGGCATCATCTGCAAAAAGTCTGCCTATCTGAAAGCAGCCCTCAAGGAAGGAATCCAGGGCAAATGCCAGGAAAGGTTTGCTATCATGCTAGTGATTGTACACAAAGTGTAAGAAAAGGAGCTTATATGAAAATCAAAGCTGAATTAAGTATTTGGTTAAGATATCTCTTATGAGGACCAGTTAGTTCCGATATACTGCACAATTGCCTGAACACCTCCAATTAACTTATTTTTTGGCCTATTTGTGAATATAATTCACCAATAAGAGAAAGCTGAATCCTTACATTGTGAAGATAGATACAATAACTTACTGTGACATTTACTTTCTGTCACTGCACCTTTTCCATCACTGCTTTGTTTTTTTGGACAATTTTCACAAGCCACCTGGCCATATTTTCCATTATAGGATCCAGCAGGACACAAAGTACAGATTGTTCCATATTTTGCACTGAATCTACCTGGTGGACATGTCACTAGCCCATTAAAAAAAAGAAGCAAGTTAGATATCAAAAATTCACTTAATTTTATCAGCTAGTTTTACTATGAGCTTGCTCTGCCCTTGATTTGTAATCAAGACTTAGGCAAGGCCCTGGGGGGGGGAGGGGGGAGAGAGAAGGAAAAAGGGAAGCACAATTGCCCTGTTGCACCATCTCTGGGTACCTTCTGAAAAATATTATTTGCATCTCCTTTTTATATAGGGATAAAAGCAGCATCAGAAAACAAAAGCCATGTGATCTAGTGAACACGAAATCTTAAATGCATTTTAAACACAAAGCAGGCTAATTTAAATTTCTTTGGCTTAAAGTATTTATTGTGATGCATGTGGGATTGGTGAATTAACCATGATTTGCCTTAAAGCAGTAAATAAGTGTAAATCTATGGTTTGTTGTTGGCTTATGGACTGCAACAGTGGCTTGTGATTTGTTTGTGGATTCCTGGTTTATTCCAGCTTTGTCTTTTTGCCTGCAAAAGACAAAAGCAATGAAAAGGAGGGAGCAAAACCTGGAATTAATCCCAACAAACTACAATTACAAGTTCATCTTCAAGATAGACTCTAGATTATTTCTGGCCTGTTCAGCAAACTATGCTTGAAACAAATATAGATATGAAATTGTGAGTGAAAATGCTGAGTAATTGTATTAATTTCAGGTAACTGACATAATTATCCATGATCAAATCTTTTCAGAATTTTTAGTTTTTTTTTTCATCACTGAAAAACCACATACACAAGGAAATAGGGGGTAGGAGATTTTGTAGCAATCAGTGGATTGAAATTTACTTTTTAAATCCAATTCATTAAAAATATTTTAGTTCTTGTCTACTCTAGAAAGTTTGTAATAAAGAACCATAAACATTAGTTTACCTTTGTTGTGAAAAGTATCCTTTCAACCTCCCTTTTGGCTGCCCTGTAGTGATTAAATCTACATGCAGAATAAATGGAATAGGTTTGTGCAAAACACATCATTCTGCTTCCTCTTCTGAATTAAGTGTTTTTAAAATCTTTTAGGCCATCTCTAAAAGAATTATGTAATTCTTCAGAACTTTCCCTCTCTGGAATAGTGTGATGATCCCAGTGCCAGTATCTTAACTTAAGAAATTCTCCAGACAATTCATCAGAATGCTAAAAGAATTCATTTATTAAAATAGGAGTACATGGGACGGCTGCAAAGCTCTGAATACCAGATTTGGCACCAAGCATTCAAACTTAAGAACATCCCTCTGACTTCATCCCTTGTTAGTTTCAAAACAACCATTTTCCCACTCCTGATCTTCCCTCCTCCTAACTTGTGAAGTTTAATGAGAGTCCAGGTGTCTTATCAGTGTCCTCAGTTTTTCTCAGTCAGCAAAGGAATGTGAGAGAGGCGATTCTCTTCGGCGCAAAGTAGCGGCTACAAAGAATGCTGACACAAGTCGGCTCAAGTACATGGCAGGCAAGCAAAGCGAGTCTGACAAATAGGACTTTTTGCACATCCCTACAACTGATACAATATGCTTTCCTCACACTAAGAAACCTTTAAACGTGTGTTTTAACTTTCTGAGAAGGTGAGCAAGAGTAATTGATATAGAGTCAATTGTGAAATGTAATCAGAAAGGGGTCTTTTAGGACAACAAGTCAAATGCTTGGTCTGTGCAGGAATCCAAATTAAAGCAACCTTGACAGATGGCAGTGTAGCTCCTCTTCAATGAATAAAGTGAAAGGAAGCCACTCTGGGAAATTGATTACGATGTTGGACTGCTCCTTTTTCTAACATCCTTTTGAAATCTACCTTCCTATAACTTAATTCCATTATTTTGTGTCCTGAACTCTAGAATAAAGGCAACAGGCTTCGACCTCTTCCTGTAATCATCCTTACAGGAAACTAAAGAATACTATCATATCCCTCTTCAGTGTTCTGTTCAAAAAAGTAAATATCCCGACGTCCTTCAGTCTTTGTAGGATTAGTTTATGCTCTCATCCTCACTGCCCTTCTCAGGTCCCATTCCAGTTTGTCTGGCTGCTTTTTAAAGTGAGACGCCCAGAACTAGACACAGTACTTGAGATAGCCCTATTCTGAGTCATGCAGAATAAAGTAGAACTATGACTTTCCTGGATTTGGAAAACATACTTCACTGATGCGCCATAAAATTCATTATCTGTTTTTTGCACTTTTCACAACAAAGGTAACCTAATGTTTACAGTTCTCTATTACAATCTTTCTAGAATAGACAAGAACTAAAGTATCAAGTGATTCAGAGTAGATAACAACTAAAGTATTTTTAACACTGCTGATTCACATTCATTTTGCAGTCAATACTATTCCGTGGTTTTAAACAAGTATATTGCCAAGTGGTTAATAAAAATGTTGAAAAGTATACGGCCAAGGAATGAATCTTCTGGTATCCCACCTATTACCTCCATCCAGTCTGATTAACATCCCTGGAGTATGATTTTTGAATCAGCTACGTATCCACTTAATTCATATGCCTTCTAGCTCCTCACTTTAAAAGCCACTGAATACAATTTGTTTAATTCAAATCAAATTAAGTTATATCTAACAAAACCTAAAAATATTGATATAAGAGTTTTGAAGAAAAATTATCAGATTGATTATATGATGTCCTGATTTTATAAATCTTTGAATATTTTTGTTCTTCCTATTATGCAATCAAAGAAAATATTATCTTTATTAAGGATGCCCAGGATAAACTATATAATGATTCTAACCCAATAAATCAACATTTTGAAATATTTTTATTCTTGATTGTATAATTCTAAATCAAATTTACCAAGAAAGAAGTAAAGCAATGTTTATGTAAAGTACCTACTAAGATTAGGTAAAGGTAAAGGTTCCCCCCGCACATTTGTGCAGTCGTGTCTGACTCTAGGGGCCGGTGCTCATCTCCGTTTGTTAGCCGAAGAGCCAGCGTTGTCCGAAGACGCTTCCATGGTCATGTGGCCGCATGACACATGTGGAATGCTGTTACCTACCCACCAAAGTGGTATTAATCTACTTGCATTTGCATGCTTTCGAATTGCTAGGTTGGCAAGAGCTGGAGCTAGTGCGGGAGCTCACTCCGTCATGCGGGGCTAGGGATTCGAACCTCCGAACTTGCGATCTTCCGATCGACAAGCCTGGCGTCTTACCCGCTGAGCCACCACGCCCCTACCTACTAAGATTATGGATGTTCAAATTGCCTATTTAAATGCACCTTTATCTCTCCAAGAAAAATCAGATACCATGAAGTCCATGAAAAGAAGAAAAGCTCCCATATGGATCTGTAGCTTGAATCATGTCAACTGGATTTCTATTTTCTTAGTGGAAACGTTTCACTCCTTATCCAAGGAGCTTCTTCAGTCTGAGTAAAGTTAGTAAGGGAATCCTTAAATATGTTTCTAGGCTGGCTGTGTGACCTTGCACCTGGGGCTAGGTCATGGTTATTTTGAGATGTTTGTTTCTAAGTCCCTTTATCATCTAAAGGAGGATCGTTAAGATTACCCTGCTGCTGTTGAGCTTGTGAAATGGTCTTAATTTTCCTAGGCACAGAAGACAAAGCAGGAAGGAAGATAGGGGAAAGGTTATGCCTGAGGCCCCCACCTCTATTCAAGGAAGGATTTTCCAAGTTGGCATGAATGGATTCCTTGACCCCTCTCTCAAACCACCTATCTTCTCTGTCTAAAATGTGAACATTAATGTCCTCAAATGAGTGTCCTTTTTCCTTTAGATGAAGATAAACTGCTGACTCTGGTCCTGTGGTGTTACTTCTCCTGTGTTGGGCCATCCTCCTGTACAAAGGTTGTTTGGTTTCTCCAATGTAGAGTTCAGAGCACTCCTCACTGCACTGGATTGCATACACTACATTGCTTTCCTTGTGTTTTGGAGTTTGATCTTTGGGGTGTACAAGCCTCTGTCTCAGTGTGTTGGTGGGTTTGAAATATACAGGTATGTGGTGTTTGCCAAATATCCGTTTTATCTTTTCAGACACGCCAGCCATGTAAGGAATGACCAGGTTCTTCCGTTTACTCTGAGTCTCAGCCCTATCTGTCGCTGTTTTAGGTCTGGTAGACTTAGATTTAGTGAAGGCCCAATTTGGATATCCACAGGCCTGCAGAGCTGTTCTCAGATGCTGCTTTTCATTCTTTTTGGAATCCATGGAGGTGGGGATGGTTTCTGCTCTGTGTGACAATGTCCTGATGACTCCTAGTTTGTGCTGCAGTGGATGGTGGGAGTCAAACATCAGGTATTGATCTGTGTGTGTGGGTTTCCTGTAGATCCCTATTTCTAGCTTGCCACCGGTCCCAATGAGGACTTCACAGTCTAGGAATGCCAGTCTGTTGTCCTTGGTGTCTTCTCTGGTGAAGCTAATGTTGGCATCTATAGTGTTTATATGGTCCGTGAAGGCCTGTACTTCCTGGGCCTTGATTTTGACCCAGGTGTCATCCACATACCTAAACCAGTGGGTGGGCACCGTTCCCTGGAATGTGTTGAGTGCTTTCTTCTCCACTTCTTCCATGTATAAATTGGCCACAATGGGTGACACAGGAGAACCCATGGCACAACCGTGTTTTTGTCTGTAAAAGTCACCTCTGTATGTGAAATAAGTGGTGTTAAGACACAGGTCCAGAAGATGGCAGATCTGGTTTGGGTTGAGATGGCTTCTCCTTTCCAGGGTGCTGTCCTCTTCTAGTCTCTTCCTGACAGCGGATAGAGCATGAGTGGTGGGGATGCTGGTGAAAAGGGAGGACACATCAAAGGAGACCATAGTTTCATCTGTATCCAGTTTCAGGATCTTTGCTTTTCCAAAGCAAAGATCCTGAAACTGGATACAGATGAAACTATGGTCTCCTTCGATGTGTCCTCCCTTTTCACCAGCATCCCCACCACTCATGCTCTATCCGCTGTCAGGAAGAGACTAGAAGAGGACAGCACCCTGGAAAGGAGAAGCCATCTCAACCCAAACCAGATCTGCCATCTTCTGGACCTGTGTCTTAACACCACTTATTTCACATACAGAGGTGACTTTTACAGACAAAAACACGGTTGTGCCATGGGTTCTCCTGTGTCACCCATTGTGGCCAATTTATACATGGAAGAAGTGGAGAAGAAAGCACTCAACACATTCCAGGGAACGGTGCCCACCCACTGGTTTAGGTATGTGGATGACACCTGGGTCAAAATCAAGGCCCAGGAAGTACAGGCCTTCACGGACCATATAAACACTATAGATGCCAACATTAGCTTCACCAGAGAAGACACCAAGGACAACAGACTGGCATTCCTAGACTGTGAAGTCCTCATTGGGACCGGTGGCAAGCTAGAAATAGGGATCTACAGGAAACCCACACACACAGATCAATACCTGATGTTTGACTCCCACCATCCACTGCAGCACAAACTAGGAGTCATCAGGACATTGTCACACAGAGCAGAAACCATCCCCACCTCCATGGATTCCAAAAAGAATGAAAAGCAGCATCTGAGAACAGCTCTGCAGGCCTGTGGATATCCAAATTGGGCCTTCACTAAATCTAAGTCTACCAGACCTAAAACAGCGACAGATAGGGCTGAGACTCAGAGTAAACGGAAGAACCTGGTCATTCCTTACATGGCTGGCGTGTCTGAAAAGATAAAACGGATATTTGGCAAACACCACATACCTGTATATTTCAAACCCACCAACACACTGAGACAGAGGCTTGTACACCCCAAAGATCAAACTCCAAAACACAAGGAAAGCAATGTAGTGTATGCAATCCAGTGCAGTGAGGAGTGCTCTGAACTCTACATTGGAGAAACCAAACAACCTTTGTACAGGAGGATGGCCCAACACAGGAGAAGTAACACCACAGGACCAGAGTCAGCAGTTTATCTTCATCTAAAGGAAAAAGGACACTCATTTGAGGACATTAATGTTCACATTTTAGACAGAGAAGATAGGTGGTTTGAGAGAGGGGTCAAGGAATCCATTCATGCCAACTTGGAAAATCCTTCCTTGAATAGAGGTGGGGGCCTCAGGCATAACCTTTCCCCTATCTTCCTTCCTGCTTTGTCTTCTGTGCCTAGGAAAATTAAGACCATTTCACAAGCTCAACAGCAGCAGGGTAATCTTAACGATCCTCCTTTAGATGATAAAGGGACTTAGAAACAAACATCTCAAAATAACCATGACCTAGCCCCAGGTGCAAGGTCACACAGCCAGCCTAGAAACATATTTAAGGATTCCCTTACTAACTTTACTCAGACTGAAGAAGCTCCTTGGATAAGGAGTGAAACGTTTCCACTAAGAAAATAGAAATCCAGTTGACATGATTCAAGCTACAGACAATTCCACCTGGATGACTGAGAACCTTCATAGACATACTCCCATATGGATGTTATCCCCTTGAGTGGTAAAAGATATACTGTATATTGGATTATTTGTCTCAATATTATTGTCATTATGTCATCCATGACATCCTGTCATGGCGCCAAGCTGCGAGAGCTCTTGGTTGGGGGGTGCCTGGCAGTAAAATCGCCAGACAGGTAAAGCGGAAGCCTAGTGTATTCCGGGAACTGCAAACATGTAAATCAAGGTAACGAGACAAATGATTCAGCACCCAGGACAGATCAAAGGGCGAATCACCGCATCAGTGGATTCAAACAGGAATAGCAGGAAACTGAGAGACAAGAAAGGAATGCACTCAAATGGCAAATCCCAAAAAAGGAGGGGGGAACTTGGAGACTGTTAATTTGTTGGGTACGGGAACTTACTTCACTCAAATCTTTAATGTGTCATGGATCACTAGCATAAAGATCGACCATGGTATCCTTTTGGGACGGCTTGGGGAGTTGGGGGTGGGTGGCGTAGTTCTGCGCTGGTTCACCTCCTTCCTCCAGGGCCAGTCCCAATCGGTGGTAATAGATGAGAGATCCGACCCTCGTCCCCTCATCTGTGGGGTGCCTCAGGGTTTGGTTCTCTCACCTCTCCTATTTAATATCTACATGAAACCACTGGGTGAGATCATCCGTCACTACGGGATGAGGTATCATCAATACGCAGATGATACTCAATTGTATATCTCCATCCCGGGTGAGGTAAGTGATGCGGTGGCCGCCCTTTCTCAGTGCCTGGGGGCTGTAGGGGTCTGGATGGGGAACAACAGGCTTCGGCTGAACCCTGGTAAGACGGAGTGGCTGTGGATTAATGGCTCTTCCAGATCTGGGATGTTTTCAACTTTGGTTCTGAATGGGGTTGCACTACCCCATTCGGACTCAGTGTGGAACCTGGGGGTCCTTCTGGACTCACGACTCCTACTTGAAGAGCAGGTGGCAGTCGTGGCCAGAAGGGCCTTTGCGCAACTTCGTGTTGTGCGCCAGTTATGCCCTTTCCTGGATCGGGATGCCCTCCGTACAGTCACTCATGCCCTGGTCATCTCCCATATAGACTACGCGCTCTACATAGGGCTACCCCTGAAGAGTATCTGGAAGCTTCAACTGGTCCAGAATGCAGCTGCGTGCGCAGTTATTGGTGCCCCTAGATTGGCACATGTGACACCTCTGCTGCACCAGCTGCACTGGGTACCAGTATGCTTCTGGGTCCAATTCAAGGTGTTGGTTAGGACCTTTAAAGCCCTACATGGCATGGGACCAGGGTACCTGAGGGACCGTCTCATCCCCATAACTTCAAACCGTCCCACTCGATCATGCAGAGAGGGCATGCTGCAGACCCCGTTGGTAAGGGAATTTCACTTGGCGGGGTCCAGAAGGTGGGCCTTCTCTGTAGTGGCACCCACCCTTTGGAACATTCTGCCCCCAGAGATGAGGCAGGCCACATCACTCCTGGCCTTCCGGAAGAACTTAAAGACCTGGTTCTGCCGCCTCACCTGGGATGGGAACGGGAACAGCTCCTCCTGGGCATGGCTGGTGCCATAGAGCCCTTCTAAATACCATCTTATCGCCTCCTGGGTTTTATATTTAATTTATTAGTATTTTATGATGATTGTGTATTTGTATGTTTTTTTATTTATTTTAACTATTATGTCTTGTAAACTGCCCAGAGTCCCCTTCGGGGGAGATGGGGCGGTAATAGAAATTGAAAAATAAATAAAAATAAATAATAAAGATTCCTTCATATTCCCACGTGACTTGTGTAAGGAGTGCTGTTTTAATTGCTAAAGGATCGAGATCGTCACAATTATTGGAAGTCTACAATGATGCCTTTTTAAACAAAGTAATTCCAAACTCTTTCAATGAGGCTTATATAACATGTGATTTTGAAAATGGTAAAGACTGTGCTGACTCTGCACACTATTGTCCAATTTCTTCGTTAAAAGTTGATGGAAAACTATTAACAGTGATCTGGATTACAGATGATATTACCTATAATTATTCACCATACACAATCTGATTTTTATAAAAGTTGCCAAATGTAGGTCCTACATCTAGCAGGGTGTTGATCTCTGAAGTCCTTTCCAACTTTGTGATTCTATGTATTTGATATTGGAATCATTGGTCTAGCTTATTAGGCAAAGACATTTTCAACACAAGAGAAGCTGGAGCTGGACACAAACTGTAATTGTATACTATATTGTGTCTTACTAATATAAATAACATGTTATGTCTTATTCATAAGGATGTGCTTCCTATACCAAAAGATATTGTGCAATAGTTGATAGTTGTGCAATATTAGTTATCTGTAAGAACTCTGGCATCGAGTTGGAATACCCCATATTAGCAAGTAAACACCTAAGGATCTCTTATAATACTAAGCATATTTCTTATTAACTTTAGATAAGACTAATTCAACAAAGTATTTTTTCTCACTTTTTGGAAATTCCAGAGAAAATTTAAAAATGGTTGACTATCAATCTTATTATATTGGAAGTGTAAAATAAGTAAGGGGACATATACTGTATTCATATGATATGGGCTTGCCCCCACTATTCTCCAATTTTGGTTTAATATTCATAAGCCTGTTAATATAGCATTACAAAGATCAATCAAAGATGTGGATGTACTTTTGAATTATATACCTAAATATGTTTGCTTTCTGCTAATGAACTAGCTCTAATGGAAGGATTTATCAAAATTATTTCATGTTGTCAAGAGTTAATGGTGTGTTTACAAATGAGGTTGAATTATTTTCTCTATATGCAATATATTTTTGTTGTTTTTTGTTTTTTAAACCTTTTTTATATATTAAAGCAGTATGTTTTAAAAAAAACAGGTAGGCATAGGCATCTGCAAAAAAAGCAGGCAAGTGATGAAACTTGAGTCGGGTCATGATGAGGAATCCCTTGAAGTGCAGACTTGTAAGTGAGATTGGGGTGCAATTTCAAAGGCCAAAGATTACACTGTGAGGTTGTAGCATGTCTTGTCATTTTTTGTCCCTGTAATTTATATCAACACTATGTAGCTATGCTTTCTTGCCAAACCTTTGCTCTGTCCCTAGTCTTTGTTCAAAGAAACGGTACATAATGAGGTCCTTTATTTATTTATTTATTTATACATACATACATACATACATACATACATACATACATACTTGTATTTATACCCCGCCCATTTCCTCCCTAGCGGATGCAAAATGGAACCACCAGACATTAACTGCAGATGGCAGGCAAACTGGCTGATAGTTAACTTACCATTAACAAGTTATGTTTTTCCTTCCCCACCCTTCTTTTATAATTTTGTCTATTCTTTTTGTTTTTTTGTATTTAGTTAAGAAAGAAAAAACAAAAAAAATATTTTTCCTTATTTGGATGTAAAATGATCATGGTTCCAGCAATAGCATAAAGGACAGGGTTTTGAAAAACAGCATTCTTGGGAAATCTGTGATGTTAGCATGTATATGATTTTAGGTATTTCGGCTTATAAAATCAGATTCAGCTACATCTTAGCCATACAGATTCTCTCTGACAGTGATGCTCATAATACAACTATAGTGGAAAACAGTAATTTGACTTGCTCAAATATTAATGGTTTTGTCTACACTATACTACACTACACTACAATTTTATCTATTAATCACTTTGAGATTTGAATGGGAAATTGAAAAGTATTATTTATTTATAATATAATTTATATGATGTATGCTGGTAGGAACACATTTAGGAATAAATATAACTGTTTGGAAAAGAACTAGTAAATAACCAGTAAAATTGAAGAAGCAGATAAGAAATGGGAAAATAGCAATACTATTTATAGATCACTGGCATGATTACCAGTACTGGAGTAAGAAAGGTTAACAAAAAATTAAATTTTACATTATTTTGTGATTGTTGCAAAATAGATGATTTCTAGCATGATGATCTTTTTATGTAATGTTAAGAATTAGTTTATTTTCAATAATAACACAATTTTGGTTTTGTTTTAAGAGGAAATATATAGGAAAAATGATATGTTTCATTTCATGAAGAGTTGGTTAGTAAAAATTTATCTAACACACAAATCGTGGGAACTCACCACAACATCCTGGACATACTGTATTATTGCTCATGGTACTTGTGTTTTTCCCAAACCCTGGTTTGCAATGGTCTACTTTAACACCAGACAGAGTGCCAGGAACGTAACTTAAAAGATCACCAGGAAAAGGATCTGTGTTTAGGACTTCAAAGAATTGCTTGATTTTGACATATGCCTACAATTTAAGAAGATGATCACGTTAACATGAATTTAATTGCAAACTGGCTGTCAAGATGGATTATATATGCAATATGATGCAACATACTCCTTTGTGCTAGTTAACATCATGAATAACAGTTTCCATACAAAGGAAAAATTAGTTGTGTGCAAACTCTGCATTCCATGGTATATTGCAGTACACCCAGAGTGTACCACGTTTCTTTAGGGGGAACATGGTGGTCCAGCCATTCTGGAAAATTATGAACCACCCTTGGAAAAAAAGTTCCAGAACAGGAAGTGGTTCACAATTTTGTAAACATCATTGCACTAAAACTTTGCACTAAATCTCTGTAAATAGCAAATCTACAGTATGTGAAAAGACTCTGGGTTGGTTTTAAAGTATGTTACAACTGGAAAGGCTGATGGCAGACCTTAATATTCAGAAAAATATATTGATATTGTGAATTTACGTACATGATTATCTTGTCTTGAAGCATACCATTCTCAAATATGATTATTTTAAAATCTTTTAGAATAACTCTATATCACCTTTTTGATGCTGCTTGTGGAATGTTCACACTGAGAACGTCGACAAGAATCTGTTGTACCTAGTACTAAAGGAAACACTGCAAAAAGTGAAAAAGAGAGAATGAGTTTTATGTTTTAATTGCATTTTTGCACACAATTCTTTTGATTATATCCTAATGTGATAATATTCATATATCAGTATATGGTGACGTTGATTATCACAGATAAAATCAGCCTGCAATATCAAGGCATTATCAGGTGGCAATGGTGGTATATGAAAAGATACAATTAAAAGTCAGTTTTTTATTTAAATTCTTGGTTAATAACATTTCAACAAAAACCAATGCATGATTTGGGTCTACTAAAGACTTAATAAGTAAGGTCAGTGGCTGCTGCTACGTGGTGATGCAGGGGAGGGTGTGTGAGGTGCACGAGGGTATGAAGGAGGGTATGAAGGAGGGTATGAAGGAGGGTCGAGGGGGTGTGAGGGGGTGTGTGAGAGGAGCAGTGCGGGTCGGGGAGGGTGTGCAAGGGTGCACGAGGTGCAGCATGGGTCGGGTGCACGAGGGTGTGAAGGAGTGCACGAGAGGCACAGTGCAGGTCGGGAAGGCTGTGTGAGAGGCACAGTGTGGGTCAGAGAGGGTGTGCGAAGGTGCGTGAGAGGTGCGGTGTGGTTGGGTGCACAAGGTGCGAGGAGGTGCACAAAAGATGTGGCAAGGGTTGGGGAGATGGTGCGAGGGGGCAGTGTGGGTCAGGGATGGGCTGAAGGGGCATGCGAGGGGGTGAGGGAGGCACGGCGAGCATTGGGGAGGGTGCACAAGTGGCTGGCGCAGTGTGAATGCAGAGGGGCTGGGTAGGGTGCGTGGGTGGGGGAGACTTGTGACCTTCTCCGCCAGCTTTCCCATTGACTTTCTGTGGAAGCCGGCAGGGAAGGTTGCAAATGGTGATCACGTGATCACAGGGTGCTGCAACCAGTCGTAAGCGTGAACTGGTTGCGAAGGGCCCAGATTGCGATCACATGACTGTGGGGGTGCTGGGACAGGCAGAACTCGGAGAACCTATCGTAACCATCATAACCACCATTTGTTCAGTGCCGTCATAACTTTGAATGGTTGCTGAATGAATGCTCATAGGTCAAGGACTACATTTATGGTGATTTCATAGTTGCATAAAAGGAAGTCTATGCCTATTTTCCTAATTTTGTCTGACAAATGCATTATTGTGGAATCCTTGGTGCTCTCTGAGCCTTGTTGTTTTCTTGCAGATGTTTCATTGCCAGGCTAGGCAACATCTTCAGTGTGAAAAGGGAGTGGGACTTGCTCTCTGTTTATATACCATGGCTTGTCCTGCTTGTGTTGGTGGAGGTGTTCTCTCCTTAGTAGTACCTTGATTGGGCTGTTGTTTGCTACTTGGTTGATTGACTGAGTTAATAGTTCCTTGATTAGGGTCTATTATGCTGTTTGATTGTTCCTCTGGTGCTAATTGTCGGGGCGAGCGGATGGAGCGGCCTGCTTCTTCTCCTAGACACCAGTGATCCTTAGGCTGTATAGTAAATAGACACTCACACAGAGATTATATAAAATAGCCTATTTACTTATATACATACGTATTTACAGATCACTTCCACACGGGTAACAAAATGATACACCAACGATACAGCATACAGAGGTAGAATGAGAATAAATGAGAATAAAGAATACAGGACATCTCTGTATTTATATACATCAACTGACCAATCACCTTATAGGTCACTCTCATTATTCACCACACCCAACTTAACTCTAAGCACCTGTTGTATGAGTCACACTGACACATCATCCCTACAACAATGGCTGCTAATTGGGTGACTCTGCAGAGTATTTCCCCTCTCACCTAAATATCAAGCCTCTCAATATAATTCATATCTAGCTGTAAATTCCTGGGTATATCAAACCCCAACGACTTGCTCTCTGTTTATATACCATGGCTTGTCCTGCTTGTGTTGGTGGAGGTGTTCTCTCCTTAGTAGTACCTTGATTGGGCTGTTGTTTGCTACTTGGTTGATTGACTGAGTTAATAGTTCCTTGATTATGGTCTATTATGCTGTTTGATTGTTCCTCTGGTGCTAATCTTGGTGTTAATCTTTGCATATCTGGGTGATGATTGCTGGCAAGGTGGTGTTCTGGTCTTCTGGCTTTTCTATTGTCTCTTATGAATGGTATGTAAACGTTGTTTACCTCTATGTGTCTGTTGATGGCTGCTTTGTCTGAGTGCCAAGCTTCCAGGAATTCTCTAGCGTTTTTGGATTTGGCTTGGTTTAAGATGCTCACAGTTTCCCAGTTGAAAGTATGGTTAAGTCTGTCCATGTGTTGTGAGATTAAGGAGTTTTCATCGTGTCTTCTGACTGCTAGTTGGTGTTCGTGGATGCGTTCTGCTAGTCTTCTGCCGGTCTGTCCTACATAGTGGCTGCTACAGTCCTTACACTGTATGTTGTAACTTACAATGTTCTGAAGGGTTTTGGTTGGTTTATGTGCTACAGTGATGCCGTGTGGTTGTAATAGTCTATTAGTAGTTTCTGAGATGTTTCTGATGTATGGCAGTGTAATCCTTTTCATAGCTTCTGTTGGTTTTGCTGTGGTGGGTTGAGTGGTCAGGCACTTTTTGATAAAGTTGCGTGGGTATCCATTTTGCTGGAAGATGCTATATAAGTGGTCTGTTTCATTTTTCTGGTGTTCTGGGATGCTGCAGTGCGTTTGTGCTGTCAGAATAATGTTCTTACACAGCTCCTCTTGTGGGAGGTTGGGTTATTGCTTTGGTAGTGAAGCACTTGGTTAGTGTGGGTAGATTTCCAGTAGACTTGTGTTTTTAGAATGCCCTCATTTCCTCTACTGATGAGGATGTCGAAGAAGGGTAGTGTCTTGTTGTTTTCTTCTTCCCTTGTGAATTTTATTCCTTTGAAGATGTTGTTGATGATGTTGAAACATGTGTTTCCTCCAGTTGATCCTTTTTTATTATGATGAAGTTGTCATCTATATACCAGATCCATACTTTGGGTTGTATGCGTGGGAGTGCTATCATTTCTAGACATTGCATTACAATCTCGGCTATGAGTCCTGAGAGTGGTGATCCCATAGGTGTTCCTTTGATTTGTTGGTATATTTGTCCATCAAACTGAAAGTAGGTGGTGAGGCAGAGGTTGATGAGATCCATGATTCTGGGTATTTTGATCTTGGTGTATCTAGTTAGCTCAGGTGTGTTGTGTAGAACTGCTGCCATGGATTCAATCGCTAGTGCTTGGTCTATGGATGTAAAGAGTGCAGTGACATCAAATGACACCATAATTTCATCTTCATCTATTTTTAGGTCTTCGATTTTCTGGAGGCACTGTAGTGGGGAGTAGATAGAGTATTCGCTCTCCTCTGTGAGATGCCCAAGTTTTCTTGTAAGTTCTTTAGCTATGTTGTATGTGGGGGTCCCTGGAAATGATACAATTGGACGGAGCAGTAGGTCAGGCTTGTATATTTTGGGGCATCTGTAGAAGCATGGGATGATGGGTCCGCTGCTTTTCATCCGCCTCTGTTCTTCTTTTGTGATTTGACCTTTCTTGGTTAAGTCGTTGAGGATTCTTTTGACCTGGTTGTCCAGTTTCTGTATGGGATTGGTGTTTACTGGGGTGTAGGTTTCTTTGTCCTCAAGTCAGTCTTTGGCTTTTTGTATATATTGCGATCTGTCCATAATGACGGTGGTGCGGCCTTTGTCTACTGGGAGGATGATGATAGTTTGGTCCATCTTTAGGTTTTTGAGGGCTGCTCTGTCCTCTGCTTTCACTTGGTTCTGTTTCCATGTCCTTCTGGTTTGTGGTATGATTATCTGTCTTACATTCTCTTGGGTTTCTGTAGTAAATCCTGTAGTTTTCAATGCTGTTTCTAAAGCTGCAAAGAATTCTAATTTATTTGCATCCTCTGTGTTGTAATTGAGGCCTCTCTGCAGGATACTGTGTTCTGTAGTGGATAATGGGTGGCTGGAAATGTTGACCACCCATTCCCGTTCTGGTACTTCTTTGTTTCTGGGGTTTAATTTAAGTAGTTTAGTTTGGAGTTTAGCTTTCCTTTTTTCTGCTTGTCTCAGTGATGTGGTCTTGATGGTAGTAGTCAGCATGTTGATTTGTTCAGGGGTCATAGTCTGTTCTAGTTGTTCCTTGAGGCTATCTATTGTGTGCTGATATTTGTTTAATCTGAGGTGGGTGTCCATGATCATTAGCCATATCATTTTTCACCCACTTCGTTGCACTATCTTTCATCCAGCTGTGCAGTTGATTGGAGGTTTGTATCTGACACTGGCGGGCAGGGCATGCTGTCGTAGGCATTTTTTAAAAAAATTTTATTAGGATTTTAAAATACATAGTTAAAAGTTAGAAATGGAAAAAGAAATAGAAATACAAAATAAAGAAAAAGAAAAGAAAAGGTGTAGTAAAGTAAGAGAAAGAAAAAGATATGAAAAATAGGTAACTTCCAATCTATCTCTGGTCATGTAGATAAAAGAATCTGCCTTAAATGTTGGTTTTTCATAGAATAGATAAAAATAATTCTTTGTCTAATATACTCTATTATATTTAATTTAATCTTCAAAACCCCATGTAAGCTTCGCCCCTCCTGCATTTCGCAAATAGTCCATCAATGGTTTCCACTCTTTGAGATATTGACAACTTGAGTTTTCTTTCAATAAACAAGTCAATTTATCATTTTCTTCCATGTCCATCAATTTTAACATCCACTCTTGTACTGTTGGTAAAGTCTGTCGTAGGCATTATTCTATGTTTGGCTGATTTGGAGAATGGTTGCCAGTTATAGTATTGCTTATGTATTTTTTGGCATGTTTTTAATTGACATATATACTGAAATAGGCTTATGGTAATATTATCTCTTATATTACATAAGTAATATCTACAATATTTTCATAGTCATGGTACTTATTTATTTATTTATCTATCTTATATGACGCCCATCTCCCGCAATGGGGATTATAGAATACACACACACACACACAAATACATACACAGAAGTAGTGAGTAAAACTTTCACCTTACCTATGAACTGAAAGGTAAACTTATGTGTTATTTTTTCCAGTGTATCTGTAGCAGCATGACACTGGGTGTTCCACTGCTTGATTTCACAACCCAGGTTGTAGATTAAGCTCTCTAATTTCTCCAAGAGATGCTTTTCAAATGAAGCAACTGTGCTGGTTTCACAGGTTCCACTTGTGAATTCTGATGACATATGTATACTCCTTTCTGGCACATGATATACTGTTAAAAATTAAAACAAATTATTTCTCTTAACAGCATACAGTATGTAAGTTACCAAAAGCTAATACCAATGCATTGGGGTTTATCATAGTGCGTCCATATGATCTATATCATGTAATAATCTGGTGAAGCTGGCATTGATATGCAATTTTAAGTTTTAAATCTATCTGGGGGAAATTAGAATCCCCCTTATTGGTTCTATTAAAGTATTCATGCTCTTCTTGATAATAAAATGAAACAAAACTCCATCCTCGTGAGTTTTATCTGGTGACCACATATCATATAAAGCTATCATAGTTGAACAAATTATAATTGGCTGATTCACAGAATACACTAAACTATAAATCATTAAGGTTATGTATAGAACCCCAACCTGGTTTGTAGGCAGCTCTGAGACTCTAGAACTAGTAAATTGCATCCTAATTTGGCCCACGGGTAGAATTTTTCTCCCCCAGAGCAGGGCTTTCCAAAGTGCCGCCACTGGCGACACACCAGTGGCGGCGGCACGTGCGCATGGCGGCGGCATGGGGGGGCGCACGTGCACGGCGGCAGCGCGGGGGGGCGTGCGGCGGCGCGTGAGTGCACGGTGGCAGCGCGGGGGTGTGTGCAGCAGCGCGCATGTGCACGGCGGCGGCGGCAGCCTCCACTAAAACGCGGAAGCTGCGCCGCTGCCGCCGTGCACGCACGCGCCACTTCCGGGTGGTGTGGCGACACACCACGCTGTGTGTGGCGACACACTTTTGTGTCACGACACACAGTTTGGAAAGCTCTGCCCCAGAGCATGATTTGGGAAAATGGACCTCTGATCTGCTGAGAACGTATCTCCCTAATGAGTAATAATTCTGTTCTTTGATGGAAAAATGGCTGCTGTGATGCAGGCAGCCTCTTCATTTTTAAAATTCCGCTCAGCTGACTGTCTAGAACAGAGCTTTCCAAACTTTTCATGTTGGTGACACACTTTTTAGACATGCATCATTTCGCGACACACTCTTACAGCAGGGCATCATTTCGCGACACACTCTTACAGCAGGGCACAAGGCAGGCACTAGGATCTGCGCGGAATCCTGGCAGGGCTCGGAGGCAGCAGCAGCCGTGACACACGCAGACACTGCAGCTGTCCCGACACACAGTTTGGAAAGCTCTGGTCTAGAATTTCCCTAGTAGAACTTAGTAAGATACAGTTTGCTCAAATCTATGGAAACCACCTTCACATGACTTTTATGGGCTGCTCCTAAATCTCCAGAGAGGTGTGAAATGGACTGCCCCTGAAGGCCACTTTGAAAATACAGCTGGCCCAGAATGCAACAGTATGGGCAGTAATGGTTATGCCTCAGTATACCCATGTGATACTGCTGCTCCATGAGCTACACTGGTTGCCATTTGGCTTCCAGTGCAACTCAAGGTGCTCGCTATCACCTATAAAGCCATTCATGGCATAGGGCCTGTTTTATAGAGTTGGACAGCCTTCCAAATTTGATAAACAAACAGACAGACAGACAAACACATTTTATAAATTTCTGTAACTCATGGGTTACAAAACGTAATAGCTGGGTTCAACAACACACTAAGTCAAAATTAATTGTTTATATGTGGATTGTTGACTTGTTTCCTTCTATGTAATGCATTGAATTGATTCTTTATTTTCAGTTTGATTTATTGTACTATGGATGCTTTACTGCTCTGTATGTGTGTATATGTGTATGTACGTATGTGTATGTGTGTACAACACACACACACAACCATAAATATATATAAAACCACTGAGCCATTCTGATTGCAGCAGGTATACATCTAATAAATACAAACCACCAATTATTTTATAATGTGCTATGTGAACCAGACTTGTATCAAACTTTCCCTAAAATAGCCTGTTTGTTTATTTTATTTTGGTTATAGACCAGCGTAACACTAATAATATAACAATCACTCTAAAATAGAAGTAAAAAAACATATAGAATAAAATAAAAATATTAACACAAAATTAAAACCCGGGAGAGACCTATAAAATTTCAATCAATTTTACAATCAATAGTCTGAATGCTATAGATAACTTAGATAGATAACCATAAAAAGACATAAGAAATACTAGGATCTGTAAAACCCTACGAGAATGTAATGCCATGTTAACTTAAAAAGGTAAAGGTTCCCCCCGCACATTTGTGCAGTCGTGTCCGACTCTAGGGGCCGGTGCTCATCTCCGTTTGTTAGCCGAAGAGCCAGCTTTGTCCGAAGACGCTTCTGCGGTCATGTGGCTGGCATGACGTGCGCGGAACGCTGTTACCTCCCCACCGAAGTGGAACCTATTCATCTACTTGCATTTGCATGCTTTTGAATTGCTAGGTTGGCAAGAGCTGGGGCTATTACTTGCCCTACTAGGGTTTGTTGGGATTATGACAGTTATGATCCAACCAACTACAGCAAAGAAATAGCAAAATAAATCTTAGTATGGTATGTGTCTATTTAAAAGAAAAAAAGGGGGAGAGGGAGGGAGGGAAAGATTATAGAATATATTGAGTTATGGGAATCTAGGTAAAGCTCAGCATCATCTCACTTGGAGTTGTTGTTTACATTTGATCATAGCTCTGACATAGAACCAGGCTACATTGTCATCCTGGTCAGCTAGCAAAAGCCTAAGGTAATCTGCCTCCAGCCTACCCTGGTACTGTATTATACATGGGAAAATATACATTTCTCGTAGGTTTATATAAAAAAGGCAGCGCAGCAACACTTGACCACCCACGGTTTCAATTTCCCCCTCATCGCAAGGACACAGCCACAGCTCTTTTGGTACATTATAGAACCTTTCCTCCAAAAGGCAGAGGGCAGGACATTACAGCGAGCAAGTGTAAAAACTCTTCTAGTGTTTTGGGGGATGTTTTGTAGAGGTAATATGTGGGAACAACACTTTTTTGTGGGTTTACTGAATATGGTGGAGCCTGGCTAAGATCATTTTGCAGGGCCATATCTCTGAATTGTTGCTTGAACGATGCTTTGGCCTGATCAAATCCCATTGGAATCAATACTTTGGGGGAGAATCCACAATGGCTTAGGGTGGTATCAAGTAATTTCTGCCAAGAAGTCTCGAAGTTGGCTTGAAGAGTCAAAGAAGCCAGACAACCTGGGTTAAAAATTAGTTTGAGCCAGTACTGTAACTAACATGTGCTATTTAGGCATGACTTTGAATTGGAACCATTCCAGCTTCAGCCTGAAGGTTTTGAGTTAGGAATACAGTGAGGGACCAAAAACAGATTCCTTAGGAAGCTTGATTGTACAGCTTCTAATGGTTCTAAATTCCTGTATGCACATATCTGGAAGCCATAGGACAGCTGTGCTATTACTTTGGCCTCAAATACTTTCAGTCCACCAGGTATGTAATTACCTCCTATCGTGTGGAAAAATCTTAGTATGGCAGCTACACTTCTTCTGAACTTCTCTTTTAGAGATTGAATTTGGGGCCTCCATGAGCCAATGGCATGGAAAATAATTCCTGGGTATTTGAAGGCCTGAACTTGTTCAATACCATTCCCATTTATTTGCCACCTATGATTGCATCTAGAAGGCTTCTTTGAAAAGACCATATTTTTTGTTTTTTATAATTAATAATTAAATAGTTGTCTATGCAGTAAAAGGCAATTAATTGATTTTAGGTCTCTCCTCAAACCAATGGGTAAAGTGGAGATGATGGCTGCATCATCTGCATATAGGAGAAGTGCAATAGGCCTACTGGTCAGGTTTGAAGAATGATATTCTAATTTTGTGAATCTTGCCACTATATCATTAATAAATTAAATAATAAGGGTGCTAGAATACAACCTTGGGATTGGAGTATGTTTCCTCTAGTATATGGCTGTAATGCAATTGGTCTTCATCCGCCTTCACAGCCGTTGTAACAATACACCTTGTTATCTTCCGCCTGTTCTGCCGTTGAGGACTTTCTTGGATCGTTCTTTGTCTGGTTCCTCCCCCTGGACCTTACCGCCATGGGTGACCCTGCCAGGAGTACATGACTCCCGACGGCTTCGCTCACAGGGTTCATTGGGAACACACAAGCCCACTCACCACAACAAGGTGACGATCCAGCGAGTGAGTGATCGCCAATGAATGCAATTGGTAGGGACCTCACTGTAGCCTCTTAATTCCGTATCTTTCTTCTGAATGCTCTATGATTTCCCTCTCCTTATCACATTCTGGTTCCATCAGAAACTCTTTTTGCTTCTTACTTGGTGATTGTTTGCCTTGCTATAATTGCTTTCTTCCTTACTGTCTTGTTTTTGTCCTTGCTGTTATTGGAAGGCACTTCAGGTGTAACAGTATGTTCTAATTGATTAGTAGTAGCCTGTGGGTTAATTTGATTAGTTCTATTTACTTTATTGTTCTGTGACTAGCAATCATACAAACGTTCAGCAGTCTTTTGAATTATGTACATAGCTTGTCTGAACTCTTCAATCTTTGCTAAGATATCTAGTTGTTCCTCCCACAGCATCCAGCCGAAGGAATTAAGCAGATTACATTCAAATGTACCCAAGCAAGACTCCCTTCAGTTGATAGAGTGATCAGCTGGGCATTGCTCCAACAAGGTCATAGATGAAGTGGGGGAGCCCGAATGGCTTTCAGTATCTATCACTCCAGACTGTGCTGAGCGATTATGGCTAGCATTCAGAGTTGATACTTGTCTTTTAACTTGGAGTAATGACTTAATATTTTCTTCTTTAAATACATGTGTGGGGCATATATCAAAGGTTGCGAGAAAGGTACTCATCTTCTGCAGCATGGATGGAATTGCTGCATTTTCAAATATTAGCAGAACCTTTTGTTTGCCTTCCCAGCTAGGCAACCACTTTCCTTAAGATCAATTGAATATATTCTACAATGCAGGAGTTGACTTAAGGAGTGCACAATAGATCCCCTAGATGACCATCTCCCCCTGTTGATCCTGTTACAGACAATATTTAATACTATTTGATTTGATTGATAGACATAAGAATTCCTCCTGTTTTCTTCAGGAGTATGTTGACTTCTACTCATGGTGTTCAAGGCTTGTTTGTTAACAGTTTATAATTTAGGATTTATATCTTTTGGGGGAGGGTTCAAATCTTCACTACAGGACTTGCCAAAGCTATTAAATTTATCTTTCAGCTCATCCACTTTCTTGCTGATTATTGCCATCTGTTCAAATATTGCTATCACAGTTCCAGCAATCAAAAGGCATTGTTTAGCAACGAAGTATTTAACAGAATTCTTATATAGTGAGTCATTTTGTCTCTTTTGGAATATTTCATTTAGCTCTGCAGTTTGCTCCTTTGAGAACACAGAGCCTGGAGGGGGGATGTCTTTTCACCATGAGTCATCATCCCAAAAATATTCTTGGTTTAGGGAGGGAAGAAGAGACTACAGATCATCAGGGTGGGAGAGAGATCCTTGTTGTAATACTCTTAGTCTGCTATCAGACTTCCAAGCATTTGAGACACTTATTTTATTTGGATTACTCACTTGTTCCTTTGCTGATAGCAGCTTGTCGATCTTCAGTGGTTTAGATGCTTTGTGATATTTTGAAGAGCAGGGGCTATTCCTGGTTCTTTTTTCTTCTCATGCTGGGGAGCTATTAGAGGCTGTTAGCATTCCAGAAAGTGTGCGAGACCGAGACCAAGAGACCAACGTATCAGAGAGTGTAAGTTTTGCTCTCTTCTTTACAGTTACTCGCTCAATAAAAGGCAGAGTGTGGCTCAAAGTGAGAGGGAGGAAAGTGCTGCTGCCATCTTCAAAATAGTCTATAACCACATATAAGAAGAAGTCTGCTAAATTAGGCTGAAAACCAACATGCTGGTCCTGTTCCCATAGTACACGTAAGTGCATCAATGATGGGGTTAACGTGTTTGGGAACACCCAAACAGGGTCAACTCACCAAGTCAGCTAAACCTGTGGATTAATTAAATTTAACCCCAAAGAGTTACATATTTTCTGGATGTGCATGGTTCTCTTTTTGCTATTTTTTTTAATGTTGTACACTGCCCATTCTCTTGTGAAATTGAGCAGCCTTCTAAATCTAATAAACAAACAAATCCTATTAACAACCTATGGCTATCAGAGACAGATAGGGCAATTATAGCAAAAGCCCATATCATATACTCCTCATCTATTTTACAGTGTTAACATAAAACCAGTCCTTTAAAAACATTATCTAGTTTATTCAATAAATGTGAAAAACAATATTTTGTTGAATTAATATTTTAAGATCATAAGAAATATACGTAATATTTATTTATTTAATTTTTATCCTGCCTTTATTATTTTTATAAATAACTCAAAGCGGCGAAACATACCTAATACTCCTTCCTCCTCCTATTTTCCCTACAACAGCAACCCTGTGAGGTGAGCTGGGCTAAGAGAGAGTGACTGACCCAAGGTCACCCAGCCGGTTATTATTATATAATTATATTCTTTAAGAGCCATAATCATTGATTTATTAATGTAGTACATTCTGTTTTAAGCATACTAATTGTGCTGTCCTGAAGTCAAAGTACTGTACTGAAGCCTTTTCTTCAGTTTGATTGAATATAGATATATGTTTTTGTGCCTCTAATCTTAATATGTATGAACTAAGCAGCTTTTTTTTAACACAGGAAACCCATTTCCAATTAATGATGGCAAATGAGATGGGACAGATGATTGACTCATTGTTCATGAGTCTCCCCATGCAGTATTTAGTTTCAATAGACCTAGGTTTTAATACTGTAAAATGTAATTTGTTACTTTATACTGTTTTTCTTGCATATGAGAAACTACTAACTAATTACACTATCTGTGTATATAAGTTAATATCACAGTTACAAAATAAAAAACAAAATTACTAAACCCTTACTTACCATAGACCATAAAATGGATTTTTGTAGTCAGTTGTTCATTATTATACATATAGTTCGCTTTGCAAGTATAACTCCCAGAGTCACTGCCTGTAATTTTATAAATCTCCAAGCTACCATCACCATTTAAAACAAATCTTTGAGATTCTATAAATAAAAACAATTCAAAATATAAAAAATGTGACATTAAATTGTAACACAGACTAATTAATCCTAAAGTCCTGAAGCCTAATATTTAGCAGTAGGGCGGGATTCTTTATGTAAAATACTCCTACCATGCATTTTCATATAGCCCTTGATAAACCACACACTAGTATATAAACAAGCAAAGAAGAAAATGTACAAAAATGCATAAGAAAGGTGTGGGCAATGTGTGTTCCTAGGGTGCTCCCTCTCTTAAGAAAGGACAAAACTGATGGAGT
The DNA here is from genome assembly GCA_023362775.1 of Charina bottae. Classification (NCBI taxonomy): domain Eukaryota; kingdom Metazoa; phylum Chordata; class Lepidosauria; order Squamata; family Charinaidae; genus Charina; species Charina bottae. The sequence continues at coordinate 1,037,809 of JALMGJ010000028.1, read as the reverse complement.
TCTGAAGGTTAAAGAACTCCAAGCAGCTAACAACAATCTTGCAGAGTAGAAGTGTGAACCAGCAGGGAACTTGCACTTTAAGCTTAATTACGTTCAGAAATAAATTCAGTCTTCACACATTAGTTAGATGAAGAAAAATAGAGATAGCTTACATTTATTCAGTAGATCTGGATACAAGTAGATTCAAGGTAGATCTGCATGCAAGCGAGATGTAATGGACGAGAGCTGCATTGTGCAGCCCTCCTGCTTGCAGGTGTGCCCAAAGAGTAATGGAGGTTGTTAATCCCCCAAACTCAAGGAGGAGGAGGAAGTGGAAATCAGGTGACCCATGTGACATCCCACAAGCACAATAGAGATGCATTTACTAGAAAAGACCCCGCTTATGCTTATGAGACAATGCTGAGTTGACCCCTGATGATTCCAACAAAAAAGAGGATATCAGTAATTACTGACCAGTGAAACTAACATTAATACCTGGAAAGATGTTCAAGCAGCTGATAAAGCAGGCTGTAAGTATATTGAAGACAATGCTGCAATTGCTAAGAGTCAACACAGTTATGTCAAAAACAGGTCATTTATTTATTTATCAAATTTAGCCACCACCCATCTCCCCCTGAAAGAGGGATTCTGGGCGGCTTACAATATAGCTAAACAATTAAAATACAATAAAACCACAATACATAAAATATAAATATAAATATAAATATAAATACAGAATATAAAAATAAAATAAAATCCAGTTGGCAATAACAGATCTAATTCAATTCCTGTGTATAAGAGGCCCACTTTAAGGCACCAGCCATCCCCGAGAATGACTACTCCCATTCTCGCCCCAAGCGAGATGGCAGAGCCAGGTCTTCAACTTTTTTCAGAAGTTCAGGAGAGGGGGGGGGTTGTTTGGGGCAGTGCAACCCCATTCAGAGCTAAAGATGGCAAATTCCTGGATACAGAGGAGCCATTAACCCACAGTCACTCCGTCTTACCAGGGTTCAGCTGAAGCCTGTTGTTCCCCATCCAGACCCCCACAGCCCCCACGCACCGAGAAAGGGTGGTCACAGCATCACTTACTTCACCCGGGACAGAGATGTATAATTGAGTATCATCCGCATACTGATGATACCTCATCCCGTGGTGACGGATGATCTCACCCAGTGGTTTCATGTAGATGTTGAACAGGAGCGGAGAGAGTACTGAACCCTGCGGCACCCCACAAAGGATGGGCCATGGGTCGGCTTTTTCGCTCTCTATCACCAACTATTGGGACCTGCCCTGGAGGAAGGAGGTGAACCAGCTCAAAACCATGCAGCCCACCCCCAACTCCCTGAGTTGCCCCCAAAGTATACCATGGTTGATGGTATTGAAAGCTGCTGAGAGGTCAAGAAGAGCAAGGATGAATGCACTGCCCCCATCCCGCTCCCGCCAGAGATCATCCATAAGTGCGACCAATGCTGTTTCCGTCCCATATCCGGGCCTGAAATCTGACTGAAAGGAGTCTAGATAATCTGTTTCATCCAGAATCCTCTGGAGCTGCAATGCACTTTCTCAACCACCTTCCCTAAGAAAGGGAGGTGGGACACTGGATGAAAATTGTCCAGTATAGCAGGGTCCAGGAATGGTTTCTTGAGGAGGGGGTGCACCAGTGCCTCCTTAAAGGCAGCCGGGAACACCCCCTCTCCCAAGTATGTATTTACCATCGCCTGGACCCAACCACACGTCACCTCCCGAGCTGCCTTCACCAGCCAGGAGGGACACGGATCTAATTGACAAGTGGTGGCATTTACAGTCTAGAGGATCCTGTCCACTTCCTCGGGTCCAACAGGATCAAACTGTTCCCAGATAACTGGGTAAGTATGTTCCCCAGGCATCTCCACAGACCATGCTTTACGCTTGGAGTCCAACTTGGAACGGATCCAAGCGATTTTATCCTGCAGATGCCCAGAAAATTCCTCTGCGCGGCCCTGAAAGTGGGTCACTGGGCCCACCTTTCCCAAAAGGGACTGAGTGACCTTAAACATGGCTGCTGGGTGGCATTCTGCGGATGCAATAAGAGTGGAGAAATATTGACATTTTGCCGCTCTTACCACCACAAGATAGGCCTTAATAGCAGCTCTAGCTTGTGTTTGGTCGGGTTCGGTCCTTGTTTTCCTCCAGAAGCACTGTATACGCCTCTTAATCCTCTTCAGAACCCTCAGATCCTCCGTAAACCACGGGGAGTGTCGGGTTTGATGGGACAAGAGAGGTCGCGCAGGCGCGATCCTGTCCAAGGCCCCCGCCGCCTCCCTATTCCAGGCAGCGGCCAGGGCCTCTGCTGAACTGTGCAGCAGATCCTCAGGTATAACCCCCAGCTCCCTCTGAAACCCCATCGGGTCCATCAGTCGCCGAGGGCAGTCCAATCGAATGGGTCCTGCCTCCCTGCAGAGGGGGGTGGCGTAAGAGAAACTCAAGGCCACCAGGGCGTGATCTGACTATGACAAAGGGGACAGATGTAACTCTCCCTTCAGATCACATTGCCACTGCTCTGACAAGAAAACCAAGTCCGGAGTGAGGCTGCTGTCCCGAGTCAGGTCCCAAATAATCTGGGACAGGCCCATGGCTGCCACGGTAGCCATGAACTCCTGAGCTTCCTCCGAGGCATGCCCTAGGGATGGTAGGTTGAAGTCCCCCAGAACCATAAGTTTGACAAGGTTTGACCTGAATGGAATGATGTGGATATAATCTGCCTCAATATCAGCAAAGCTTTTGACAAGGTTCCACATGGGTGTAAGGTGCAAATACCTCAATGTTGCTTAAACTTCCTAATAGTAAGATCTGTACAGTGAAACCATCTACCTAAGCAAGTTGTGGGTTTTTTATCTTGGGAGATTTTTAAGAAGATGACGGACAACTACCTCTTGAGGATAGTTTAATTGGTTTTTCTGCAGACTGCAGAATGTTGGACTAGATGATCCTTGTGGTCCCTTCCAATCCTACAATTCTATTATTTTAAGTTGGTTGAAGCAAAGATGGTGACGGGCGTATTAGTCTAGGACAGAGCTTCATAAAGGAAAAGGTCAACCAGTCGGCTAATGCAGCACAACATCCAAATAATCATCCTGAGGATAAGCTTTCAGTGGACGACTCAATATTATTGGCCTCCGTGAATCAGACTAAGCAAGTCCCAGAAATGCGCCCACTAGTGCATCACAGTATGGACTCTAACACTGATCTTATTTTACAAGAAGTTATTCCACCTGCAGTGTGTCATCTGTCATTGCAAGCCAACATCACTAACAGGAGTCCAGAATCGGAGCAGCTTCCTGCTATGAGCCCTCAGTCTGACCCTGGTCACATACAACTCCAGCAATTCTAAAATGTGAAGGAAGCTTATTGCCAACAACAGTAGCCACCGTACCCACAGATGTAGAGGCGTCAGAATCAGTCCAGAGCCTGTTGAATATTGACAGTCATAATAATAAAGAGCAACACCCACAATTGAGGGGAAAAAAGTCAATCTTTATAATAACTGCGTATATTTGGGAAGTACTGACAACATTGCAGCAGCTCCAGAAACAAATTGACTATCTGAACTCACGCCCCATACCCGATCACCCCTTTTAGATCACTTTGCTCTGGAGAGAACAATACCAGTTGTAACTCGGAATTACGTGGATCAGTGTGAGGTAAACCATCTAAAAATTCTATCATGGAATATAGCCGGTTGGTACCGCAACAGAGATATCAGCCACTCCAGTCTCCTGTATGGTAAGGATGTAGTGATGTTACAGGAAACTTGGACAGCCGATGATTTCTGGCTAGATGGATATTATTCATTTAAATTAGAAGCAATCCCGGGAAGAGGTTCAGGAAGGCTGAAGGGAGGACTGGGCATTCTTATCTCCACTTCTCTAAGATTAGAACCTAAACTTATATCTTCACTAAGGCAAATGGCTTTGGCTCTCTTGCTTGACTTAGGCCTTACCACTCTGCTACTCATCAATGTCTATCTTCCCCCGATACAAAGAAGAGATGAGGTCAGTGCGGTTTGGGCGGAATTAGAACAGTACATTGATGATCTCCTCCTGGCAATGGTAGTATTATACGTTATATACCAAATTTCAAAAATACCCACCAGTTCAAGAGAATAACCTAATCTGTACCCCCTACCTGCGATTGTCCAAAGACAACAACTTCAACTATGTAGGATTATGCCTTGCAAAAATGGCGAACAAACTCAATCTATTCACATTAAATGGCTCCATTAATGGAGATCATCCTGGCGAATTTACATTTATGGTAGGAGCCAAAACAAGCACCATTGACTATATGTTAGTCACCAAAAATCTATTACTCTACGTGGAGAGTTTCAAAGTATTACCCTACTTTAATAGCAATCACCTCCCACTCTGCCTGAACCTGAAGCCTCCCAGCAGACACAACTCGAAGCTCAGTTTACTCCCTCAATTTCCTTAGTCGGCCAAGTAAGATGCCAAATTAAATGGTCCACGCAGCTTGACCAAAAGCTGAAGAAGGCGCTGGCAGAGGAAAATATGCAGAATTGTCAATCGGCCTTTATGACAACCAAGCTTACTCAAGATCCTCTAAATCTGTACAAAACATTAATACAAAATTTACATCCCTTACTAGCCTATGACTCTGCTTTTTCACCCAAAAAGTCTAGAAACATATCAAAGTCATGGTTCGACAAAGTTTGCGTGGAGGCTAGGAAAGCTCTCACCTCTGCATACCACCTATGTAAATCACAGATAGGAGATAACACTATAAATACGGAGAGCCTCAAACACCTACTCACCCTTTAAAAAACAGTATAAGCGTCTAGTGGCTGAAAAGAAAAAAAAGATATAATAGCTACCTGGAAACGACTAACTGGAGCAGCAAAGTTAAGGAATTCGTCCCTCTTTTGGCAGATAATATCTCATCAGATGCATAGAAAAGGTAAAGGTAAAGGTTCCCCCCGCACATTTGTGCAGTCGTGTCCGACTCTAGGGGCCTGTGCTCATCTCTGTTTGTTAGCCGAAGAGCCAGCGTTGTCCGAAGATGCTTCCACAGTCATGTGGCTGGCATGACGCACGCGGAACACTGTTACCTACCCACCGAAGTGGTACCTATTCATCTACTTGCATTTGCATGCTTTTGATTTGCTAGGTTGGCAAGAGCTGGGGCTAGTGTGGGAGCTCACTCCGTCATGCGGGGCTAGGGATTCGAACCTCCGAACTTGCGATCTTCTGATCGACAAGCCTGGCGTCTTACCCGCTGAGCCACCCCCCCCCCCCGATGCATAGAACCCCTACTTTAATAGACTCATACATACCACCTGAAGTTTGGGAACTACACTTCCAGAGGATGTACGAAGAGCCTACCAATAAAACAGTACTGAAAATGAAAGAAGACCTGCCTGAATGGTCCCCTGTATCAGCGTTGGAAATTAAGTCGTTAATAGGTCAACTCAGAAAGGGGAAGGCCCCGGGAGCCGACCTTATTCCCCCAGAATTATTAAAGAACAATTTAGAATGGTGGACTCCAATCTTGGCATCGCTCTTCACCTTTATTGACTCTACTGGACAGGTACCTGAGGATTGGGGCTTGGCAATTATAGTACCAATTTTCAAGAAGGGTAGGAGAGACGACCCTGCAAACTATAGGCCAATTAGTCTATTAAATATAATCAGTAAACTTTACGCCAAACATCTATACGAAAAACTGAAGGAGTGGCTGGATCAGGGAAACCTGATAGCTTATGAACAGGCTGGGTTTAGAGAAGGTAGAGGCACTATAGAACAATATGTGGTCTTACAGCATTTAATTGAAAAATACTCATCGAATAAAATAACAGCATTGTATGCTGCCTTTATAGATCTGAAGGCAGCCTTCGCTTCGGTTTCTAGAAACAGACTGTGGGAGAAGCTGGATGTAACATCAATTGATCGTAGGCTTCTCCATTTAATTTGTGCCCTACGGCCCTTAAGATCAGATGTAATAGGCAAGGGTCCCTCTCGAAGCAGTTAAAGTCCAAAAGGGGGTGAAACAGGGTTGTATTTTGGCCCCCCTACTCTTCAACTTTTATATAAATAATTTGGTGATCTGCTTAAACAATCCAGGTTTCCATCCACCTAAACTAGGAGACCGCAGAATTGCCACAATACTCTATGCAGATGACGCTGTAGTCCTATCTAGAACCCCAATAGGACTTAAAAGAGCCTTGAAAATCCTGGTTCAGTACTCTGACAACGACAAACTGGAAATAAATTACCAGAAAACCAAGATAATGGCTTTCGCAAATAGATCGAAATTTAATTCATGGAGTATCCGTGAACACAAAATAGAGCAAGTACCTAGAGTTTACCTTTGAGTTTTAAGTACCTAGGTATAGTTATCCATGCCACAGGTTCAAGGAAGGCTCACTGTGAATATGCCGCGATCACGTGACTGCAGGGCCGCTGCTACGGCTGCAACTACGAGGACCCATCGTAAGTACCCTTTGTTCAGCAGTGTCATTACTTTGAATAGTTGCTGAACAAGTGGACATTAAATTAGGACTACCTGTAATATTTTCTCTTTGTAATCCCTGATTCCAATGTAAGGCCCAGATGATATTTTTAGCCAGTCAGCCTTATCCCATTTTTCTTGGTTCATGCCTAAACTCACCCCCTTTAAAAAAAGAAAAGAAAACAAATATTTCTGTGACATTCCCTGTGTTTCCATGCTAACCCAGGTGGTATTTTCCTGTTGCCTGTGGAATTATAGTTACTAGTATGCCAGGTACACTGCATTTGGGTTCACTGTATTCCTTCTATGGCAGGAACCTGGGAGGCAGGTGACTGAACTGGACTTTCCACCACTGAGAGCAGAGACTATCCTGCTAGTGGCAGGTAGCAGAAACAAACTATATGGTGAATGACTATTGTCGTCATTGTTTCTACTACTGTATTCCCCAGATAATGAAAGAAATAACAGAGTGCACTCTCAAGGCACTAATTGTGACATGACCTGATTGAGGATAGTGGGGATCATCATGATTCCTAGCGGGATTGGAATACTGTCTAGAAGTTCTATCCAATAAGTAAAAAAAAAATCAACAAATACATGACACCTAAATCAAAATTAACAGACTAATCCATAAAATGAAATGTTTTATTAGTTCCAGTTCTGTGGGAAAGTATTCCTTCTAAACTGTATAGATCTCTTCTCCAAAGCTTCTTTATCATAAATATGTAATTATTTTTACTCTCTTCAAAAATTTAAGTTGCAAATGAAGCAGTTTAATAATAGATCATGGTCCAATATACTTCCATCAATATCAATGAGAAAGCGGTCTTTGCTGAACTCACTTTACTGACAGGAAACCAACCAACAAAATTGCTGTATTGTCAACTGCCATACCACAGCCTAGCATAGGACTATTATTTAAAGGAACATGCAACAGAGCAAGAATTATGGGAACACAGATATTAATGCATTAAAATTTGCAGCACAGTGTTGAAGTTATATAGAAGCCAACTTCCTGGTTCAGTATGGGTTACTTTACAGCAGGGGCAGGCAATCTTTTTGTGGCCAGAGGTTCTACTTTAAACTTTTTAAAATTGTTTGACCTGCAAGAATGACAGGTGTGTTGTCATTAATGCAATTATGTTCCTGAAGAAGAGGAAACAGATTTTGTTTTACTATTTCAAGCTTTGAAATTTGAGGGTTGCCCCTTATTTTATCCCCCAAAAGGAGGATATTGACCAAAAATCAGTGCTTTGCTGCCAATTTTTAGTGGCACAATATGAACACGTTGGAAGAATGCAAAAACGGAACTGGCCCAAAGGTTCTGGTTGCTCACAATAATAACTCAACAATAATTGTGTTAAAAACAGCATTCCTAATTTTGTTTACAAATAAAACAATAATTACCTTTAGTTATTTGCCCTATGGGACCGCTCCATTGGTATTTTGGATCAATGATTCTTTGCATTAATAGCTTTTCAGTCAAACAGTTTAGAATCATTTCTTTTGAATCAATAACAACATATACTGGAACTGAAGTAGGAAAAATCACATGAGATACAGGATTATACACAATTTAACAAAAATAATGCAAATAATATCCCATAAAGGCTTATTTCTGTTAAGAGAATGAAAAGAATGAATAAGTTTGGTGAATTACATCATATTGGCCTACTCCAATTAAAGGTTTTGTTTTTTAATTAATGGAAAAGTATTAATATACTTTTGTTCCATAGGTCTGAGGCTAACAATGAATTGTTCTTTCCATGATGAACAACCTATTTGTTAAATGCATAGACCAGAGCTTTCCAAACTGTGTGTCGCGACACAAAAGTGTGTCGCCACACAGTCTGGTGTGTCGCCACACAACCCGGAAGCGCTGATCATCATCAGCGCTTCCGGGTTTTCCTGCGGCGACACACCAACGGTGGCGCGCAAAAACCTGAAAGCAGCAGCAGCGCTTCTGGGTTTTTGTGCGCTGCCGCAACAGCGGCACTTCCAGGTTTTCCCGTGGCAACACACCAATGGCGGTTGGTGTGTCGCCATGGGAAAACTTTGGAAAGCCCTGGCATAGACATTTGACTACTCTGGGATACAGAACCTATGACTAGAGAAGGCGGTAGAGAACACAATCCTTTCCTGACTTGCTTTTTTCTCTCTTTTTAAAAAATAATTTTATTACAGTTTTAAAATACAAAGATAAAATACTAATACAAACTACAAGAAATATAAAAAGTAAAGAAAAAGAAAAAGAAGTAAAAAGAGATAGACAAGAGAAAGTGGAAAAAAGAAAAAAGAAAAAGGACAGATATATAAAAGATGACTCCCCCTCCCTCCATACAAGTATAGACAATCACCATAACTTAACACCTTCTCTAGTAATTCAAGAAAACTCTTCTTCCCATATCTCATCCCTTAACAATAATCAAATTATGAAAACTTATCTTTCAATCTTAATCAGCAAAAATCTATTAAGTTACCAGAGATAGTAATATACATATTTGTATCTTAATCAAATAATTCTATTTGCATATACCAACTTATCCCAAAAAAGTAAAACAAAAGAAATCTCTCCTGACTTTCTGTTTTCTCAATCAAGATGCATCTTTTCCACCCAGAGTTTTTTAAATATGCAAAATTATACATGGGAAACTATGCTTAGAATGAGGGAAGAGGATAATTCTGGAATTAGAAATTGGAAGGAAGATTATCTTTAATCAAACATGGAAACAGTACTCTGGGTGCTATAAAAATGGTTCTAGGGGCTCAATGCTCTGGACTAGAGAGAAAAATAATAAATTCTAGGGGGAAAAATCTTCATGTATTTTTCTCATACGATAGATCAGAGAAGAGAAGAGAAGAGAAGAGAAGAGAAGAGAAGAGAAGAGAAGAGAAGAGAAGAGAAGAGAAGAGAAGAATCGGCCAATTTTGAGCAATAAAAAAAGGAAAATTGACCATCTGTGAAGTTTTACACTTAACATTAATTTAACTCTTCAAAGGAACACTGTAGATCAGCCTTTCTCAACCTTTTGACCCTGGAGGAACCCTTGAAATATTTTTCAGGCCTCGGGGAACCCCTGCACATTCAGGCTCAAATATAGGCCAGAAGTTACAAAATTATTATATTCCTTTCATGTGTAGGCCTGCATATATGCATTAACAGTATTCTTAAACTAAAAATAATGAAACTTACCTCTTTAATGTGAAGTTGCCCAAATTTGAAATATTTTTTTAAATAAATCGTGATCTCCCAGGGAACCCATAGTGACCTCTCGTGGAACCCTAGGGTTCCACAGAACCCTGGTTGAGAAACCCTGCTGTAGATAGTGCCTTCTCCTGCCCTGATGCTAAAAACATTTACTTGTGAGCAAACATCATCTAATAATAAAAAGCAATAGTACCTATTTATTGTGAGCAGTAAGATAATTGATATATCCTACAAAGATGAAGTGCTTAAACTTGTTTTATTTTCATCCTACTCTTCCCTCAAGAAATCTATCTAGTATTGTGTTAAGGACATGGACGTGAACTGGGAAGACTGAGACTCGACTTGACCATGGAGCTTACTGGGAGACTTGGGGCTTGTCATTATTTGTCATCCTGAGCTACCTTAATTCAGAAGGGCCAAGAGAGCCTAAGAGGAATTCTGTGTCTCTTTATATCTAAGCATGAGGAGAACGATTGCCCTCAGTGTTTGGCAATTACAGCAAAAATAAATGCTAATATGTGTGGTATGGTAGGATGAGCTGCCATGGCAGAGACTGTGCTGTCATTTCTTTTCTACAGTTTTAATGTTTTGCCTGCCTGCCAGATGCATGAGGGGAGGTGTGTAGGCAGCTGGAAAGTTCTTGGTTTTCCTAGAACACCCGTGAGCAGGTACACCTACCTTTTGGGTAAGATTTGTAACATTACAAAAAGGAGGAGTTGTGAAAGATGAAAGCAAGCCTAAAAATTAGGCCCTACTTATAGCCATTATATATACGTATAGTTAAAATGGTTGAAGACTGAATATATTTGTTATACAGGTAGTCCTCACTTAACAATGGTAATTGGGACCGGAATTTCCATTGCTAAGCAATGCAGTCGTAAAGCGTGGTGTCACATGATTGCGCTGCTTAGCAATGGCAGTCCCTAGTTACCGTCATTAAGCAGATTACCAGAGATTGTTAAGCGAGGATGTCATGTGACTGCAACTTCTGACTTCCTGCCAGCTTTCCCATTTACTTTGTTTGTGGGAAGCCAGCGGGGGGGGGGGGGGGTTTGCAAATCACGATCACGTGATGCTACACCGGTCAGGATTCCAGGCCAGTTGCCAAGTGCCCAGATCACATGACCACGGGGTGTGGAGACAGCCAGAAGTTTGAGGACTGGTTGTAAGTACCTCATTCAGTGCTGTTATAAGTTTGAATGGTTACTAAACGAGTGGTTGTTAACCAAGGACCACCTGTATGTGTAAATAATCTGTGTTGGGTTTCATTTATTATTTAGGGACAAAGAAAATATTGGCTCCTCTCAGCTTGAGGTCTGATTGAGCTCCAAGGGAAAAAAGGTATGCCACAGACTTGGGGCAGCTCAAATGATCTGTGACTGTGGTAAAAGGAGTGGGCAGCCTTCTCTTTTGTTGCTTACTGTTTTGGGCTTCCCCAGGCATCTTATTTTTTCTTAGCACAGAAAATCTATTAAGGCAAGCATGGGCTACCTTTCTTGGCCTGGGGGAGTGGGGGTGGCTAGAGTTTTTATAGCCTATATGTAGGCAGCAGAGGACATGGCCAGTGGAGTCATTATATCACTGGACTGAACAGGCCCTTTTTGCATAACTCTGAAATGTTTATGGCACCGGTTATAAACCTTTACCCCTCCCCCTCTTCAAACAACAGAACTGAATATTTCAGTCCCACTCACCCCAGGATAGGTTTGGGGAGGCTGCAAATCACAAATAGGAGCTAAGACGTTTACTATGGCCTGTGTGGGCTGTCCACTCTTACGATAAGAAGTGGAAGAGATGCATAATGTTTTAATGAAATAATGAAAATAATGAAAATTGGCAGTGCTCGAAGTTCTCCATTGGAAATGTTTAAAGGCTATCTTCCTATGTAAAAATAGGTGTAGTTTAAGACCTCTAATTCAATGAAGTTGATTGTGCTTAATTCTGCTTATAATCAGATTATATATTGCAAAACTGCCTGTGTTCACAAACTACTCTCTTTCGGTTAATTAAATCAAGGTTTACTGATTTAATTTTTTAATCTTATTTTTTGTGTTCATATGACCCACTGAACCACAAACTAACCCCATGGGCTGTTTTCATACAACATGCTAGGTAAAAATATGATTGACTAGTTTATGGTTCTGTGGATCCTATGGACCACAGCCATTAAAGATATATTATAACAAGGAATAAAGATGCAGCAAAAAGACAGCTTTTAAACAGCTGTCTAAAATCAACAGGTGAAGAAATTTGTGTTACCAGTTCTTTCTTCTGTTCCAACTATTTGAATAGAAGTCTGCTGAGCTTCTGCAACAGAAGTAATGGTAAAGATAGAAGTAAAGATAGAATTTCTGTTTTTTGTGATATGCTTCTGGTTTCTCTCTTCAAGTATACTGCTTTTTTCCTTAACTGGCACATTTTACTCATAAAACATGGACTTCCAACTAACACAATATGAAACAAGAAGGAAACAAAACAAATCAAAACACAATTCTACAAAGCTTATTATGATTTTGATTAAAATAATTAGGCCATCTTCATTCACATTACTAGTCTAACTATACACCACTCATCTAATGAAACATTGTAGATTGCAGACATAATATGCTTACTCAGTTATATACATGACCAGCTGAAGATATAAATATTTTCTTAGTGACATTCCCATCAACTGATACCTGGAAAATGAACAAAACTAACAAACACAGTTTCACTTCCTCTCCTCCCACTAAACACTAAGAAATGAAAAGGCAAAAAATACTTAAGGGAGAAATCTCAAACAGCTCACTGTGGACTAAAAATGCTGCCATCTTTTGATGGGAAGAAAATTGTTGGAATAAGATGAAAAGGAGTGAAATAGCTCAATAGAAGGCATGAATGGCTGGAATATAAACATAATAACCTTTGTCTAACTACAACCTGTGGTTGCAAATCCCACTTCTTGGGAATTGTGGACGGGCACGCTGCCCGAGCAGACTGTAAGCACCTGTACTCCTTCCTCCGACTCCCTTCTTGGCCCTCCCCCATCGTCAGGACAATCCAGCTGCCAATCAAACAGTAGGAGGGAGGAGGGAAGACAAGATGGCTATCCGGGGGCTCTGCAGGCACAGGCCTCATGAAGAATAAACAGCCAAAGCCCGGGAGTTAAAGTAAAGGGTAAAACTAAAGGATAGACAGCTCCGCTGAGAAAGAGGCAACCGTAAAGAATGCAGCAGCTGAGAAAACGGGAGAGAGAGGCGTTTTTTCCTTCCCTCAGACCTGGCATAAGGTAAAAGTTATTCAAGCCGTTTCCCTCAGGTGGAGCAAAGATTTGGAAGAGGAAAAGAATCAGGAAGTCCAGCCAGGAACCAAAAAGCAGAAAAGGGAAAGAAAAATGAAGATTTTGACAGAAGAGAAATAGAAAACAGAAATTAAAAAGATCAAAGTTCAAAGTCTATAGAAAAAGGAGTAGAGCTCCATACAAAGTGACAATGGGATTAACATAGGTATTAAGATAACAGAAATAGGTCAGTAATAAACAAATATATTAGAGATATACTGTAGAATAGAAAGATGTGAAAATATAGTGAAAATGGACTTTAAAGAATATAGTATTGATAAAGATCTTATAGAAAATAGTTAAAATAGAAAATAGTTTTATTATTAACATTAATTAGTAGTTGAAAGCATTTATAATTTACATTTTTTTGTAAGCTTTCCTTTTATAAAGTAGGGGGATGTATCATTGAAGGGAGATAGAAAAACCCAACCAATTGTCCAAGTTTCCAGTGCTTTGTTTCTATTGAGTCTGGGTCAATCTGGTTATTGGTAGTTCAAAAAAAGGTACCCGCAACAGGAATCTAAAACTGATCTACTTTACAGAGTTTTACTAAGGATAACAAAGCATTGTATGTGAAGCATGAAAGCAGTTCTTACAAGAAGAGAGTTAAGCAAGGTCAGACATTCTCTTACCTAGTATGAAAAATTCCTTGCCAAATATCACTTGATAAAATAGCTCTACAATTATTAAAATATTAATATTATTACTGTTTTCTAAGGCCACTGAGTTCTACCTAGGAAAGTGAAGTAGACAGAATTAACATTTACCATTCACTTAAATGAGAATTTTTAACTAGGTATCTGTGTTTTTCAGAGGATTGCTCAGACATTGACTTTGGTTCTGAATTCTTACATTAATTACTTCGATAACTAGTATGATAAATAGGACAAGGTGACTTTAATAGTTGCAGTATTCTAAAAGTTCCAAGATGTATAGATTGCTTTTCAACAACTGTTTACAAAGCAATTTACAAAATAAAATATTGATACAAAGAGCAGAAAGTAGGGTCTAAAATTCTCCACAAATAGTTCAGGCTTACTTGTAAAACAATAACAGAAATGGAAATATGAAAACCTCTTGAGAAAGGAATTTTTGAAGTTTTGGGACAGTTACAGTTGCTTATAATGTGGCTTCTTTGAGACATTCATGTTTATTTTCAGTATGTTTTTGGTCCAAATTCAAGGATCTGACCAATAAATGCTAAATTGTTGTATTTTGGCAGTTATATTCAAGCAGCAGGACCTCTCATTATGAACAACCTGAAATCTGACAATTTTATAAGACTGTCCAGAATACAGTGGTTCCTTATTAGAAGAACTTAGACATTTCATAAAACAGAAGAGGTACACTTCGAGACAGGATATTAACTGTAGCTCAAGAACTAGGGAGTTTAGGCGATGTTTTCATTTGTTCTTTTAGTCAAAGGAAGAGAAGTTGAAATGAAAATACTGTGTGTGAATTACTGGCAATGGAAATTTGCACATGTGAATTTGTTTTGGGGATCATGATCTATACTTTCTGGACAAAATATTACATAAGATGGGTTGCTAAAAACTGAGCTGAGAACTTGTAGATTGAGATGGGCCTATCTAGGTTCAATGTGTTGAATTTAATTGAGGAGCTGAATTGATCCGAAGTGAGTTATATGTCACTAACGGAAAAAAATCACTCTAATTTACTATGGACATGTTTATATAATTACTGTGGATGTTTTATTGTTGATTGATTGATTGATTGATTGATTGCATTTATGTCCTGTTGCAAACCAAATAGAGATTCTCAGCAGTTATTAACTGCCATGAGTCTTGATTTATGGTGATGTACAGTGGAATAAACAAATAAATCGTCGTTGGCGATCACTCGTAGCCGAGTAAGATTGTCTTCCAAGGGTAAAATTTTAACAGTGGATCCGTAAGTGCGGCTACTCCATGACGACATGATGGCAACAATCCTGGATAACAATGGCTCTCAAAGCGATCCATTTAAAGTGGAATCCGGCGTTAAACAGGGATGTGTTATTGCTCCAACCTTATTCGCTATCTTCATCGCTATGATTATACACCTTGTTGAAGAGAAACTTCCTACTGGTGTAGAAATTATATATCGAACAGATGGAAAGCTTTTTAAACAAATAAATAGGATGGAGGGGAAAAGGGATTTGGCTCAAACATGGCAAGCTTTAAACTAAATCCTGTGGTGGTTGAAAACTACAAATTAGGACTCGGACACTGCACAAGGAAGTGAAAAATAGGTGTAGTGAGCCCATTAAGGTATTTAATTGAAATTCAGGAAAAACATTGGCTTATAAAATTAACTGTTGAATTCACTATATATTAATAGAGTATGAAAAATAATTTGAGGCTGAATATTTAATACAGGATAATGAACATGATTAATAGGTATAACTGGGAGTTTTGGAATACAACAATTGAAGGATACATCCTGTTCAAGAGAAACAAGCAACCGAAAGGAAAGTGAAATTGTACTACATGTTAAAAATATCCTCATCTGCTCAGAAATCTATAGGAATGAACTTGATGGTGCAGTAGAGAGCATTTGAGTTAAAGTAAGTGGAAGTTATAACTGTTGCCAGTGTCTATGTTCGACCACCCAAAAAGGAGAAGGTATTCCAAAAGCAAATTGCAGATTTTTCAGAGAGCCATGAAGTAGTAATAGTGAGGGGTGAGTTTAATTACAAACTCTGCCAAGCATAGTTCTTTCAAGAACTTTTAGTCTTGCTGACACTTTTTTCTTTCAAAGGGTGAAAAAAGGTATATGGGATTTGGCTATCTTTGATTATCTTAATCAGTAGGAAACACTTAGTAGGCAGATGGAAGTAGCTTGAAATAGCATTTTTGAAACCAAGAAACTACAGTGAGTACAAAACATATACCCTGGACGTCAAGAAAGCAGATATTAATAAATTCAGAGAAGTAAGATTTTATGGCAAGAAAGCTAAGAGGAAAAGGACACAAGGTGTTACCCCCCCCAAAAAAGGGGGAAGCTACAAAAAGCACAGTTGCAAACAATTCAATTTTAATTATATTTCAATTAACTTACACTAAATGAAATTTAATTTTTGTACTAATCACATCTATTCTTTCATTCTGGCCCTACTTAATTCTTGGATTATTAATTAATTAATTAATTAATTAATTTTATTTTTATCCCGCCTTAATTATTTTTTATAAATAACTCAAGGCGGCGAACATACCTAATACTGTATAGTCGAAGGCTTTCACGGCCGGAATCCAATGGTGGTTGTGGGTTTTCCGGGCTGTGTGGCCATGTTCTGGCAGTTTTGGTTCCTAACGTTTCGCTAGTCGCTGTGGCTGGCATCTTCAGAGGACAGAAGCACAGCTAGAAGATTCTGTCTGTGCCCAAGTGCAGGAACACACACCCTCCACATGGGCACAGACAGAATCTTCTAGCTGTGCTCCTGTCCTCTGAAGATGCCAGCCACAGCGACTGGCGAAACGTTAGGAACCAAAACTGCCAGAACATGGCCACACAGCCCGGAAACCCACAACAACCATACCTAATACTCCTTCCTCCTATTTTCCTCATCACTCAAAGGCAAAGTGAAGTCCTTAGCCTGAAAATGATTGGATGCCCTTTCTGTAATATCATGAAGTATTCATTTCAAGACAGCTGGTCCTAGGTTCTTCTCCTTTCCTCAAGTAGCTAAAGGTAGGAGTGTGATGGGATAACTGAGTTCTTCTATCCTGTCATAATATATGCCACCTCAGGATAGATAAATACCTCCTCTGAATATGATGGAGAAGTTTTGTGACTAAGGAGAAATGAAATGCTGGTCGTCTTCAGGGATTTGACTCATTTTTCTCTATTTGCATTACTTACGGATGGTCCCAGAGAAGGGGAGGAGTGATAATAATGAGAGTGTGCAAAGGAGCTGTATTAGAGAAACATGATGCTGTAGAAGGACTATTCCTGGCACCATGGTCTTCATTCTTCTCCCTTTCACGCGTGTGGCTGCCTTCCTGTCACTTCTCCCACTTGCAAGCAGTTCAGAGAAGGTTGAAAGAAATGAGGGAAGCACAGACATGAGCTATAATACCTGACTTGGAATGTAAACTGAGAAAAGTGGGTGGGGCTTGGAATAGAGGGAGGAGAGAGAAGGATTGGCTCTTTTTAAAAGAAAAACTGTTGCTGCTGAGATGTGGAAGGAGAGAAGGAGGAGACAGAAGAAGAAGAATCATCCAAGAAACCAAAGAGGGAAGAAGAGATATAGAGTAACAGAAACAGAGCAATCCAATTAGGGAGAGTATTAATCTTTACAACAGAAGTCAGCAACAACATAATATTAATGGGTGGCTGTTAGAGAAGTTTTGCATTCTGCCCAATAAATTAGATGTCACCTCTCTCTCTCTCTCTCTCTCTCTCTCTCTCTCTCTCTCTCTCTCTCTCTCTCACACACACACACACAGACACACACACACACATACACACGAAACTGTGTTTCAGGTTTTTAGTTATTGTTAGCTTAAATGCAAATCTAAAAAGTACTTCTGTAAATATATTTTAGTTAATTTCCGGGTGATTGCAAAAAAAATTTACCCATCCTCCTCCTACACAGAAACACTACAGCCCAAGTTCTGAGTGATAGAAAGACTGGGGCAGGAGCAAATCATTTTTTTAGTAATTTTAATAAACATTACAATTAAAAAGATAAAAACTAATACAACTAAAAAAAGTAAAAGAAAGAAAAACTAGAAAGTGCAGAAAGGAAAAAGAAAAATAGAAAAAATAAGAATATAGTAAAGAAAAAGAAAAATATATATAAAGAAATTACTTCCCCCTTCATCACAACATGTACTGTATAAACAATTTTAGTAACACATCACCTTCTCTTAAAATACAACAAATGATATATTTTCATATCTCATCTCTTATTGATAAACAAATCCTTAAAGCCTCCTCATTCAGTCCTGATCAGCAAAAGTCCATTAAGAACCCTTAAGAATTAAGGGTCCATTAAGAATCCCTTACCAGAGATAACAACATACCTATTTTAACCTTGATCAAATAAACCAACTTTATATTCCTTCCTTTTACTTTTAACAATCTTGATTTTTAATCCCTTCAAATAATGTCCTAGAAGTTGATTTATTTTCATTTTTTATTTGTCCTTTCTCACAAAGTTCTTCAAAGCTTTAACAAGTCTCGTAAATCCAATGTAAGAAAGTTATCCAGGTCACTCTTTTGGTTTGTTATTTGTATATCCCTTTTAATTATTAAGACATCAGCCGGTTTCATTTGTATAACTAGTGTAGCATCTTTTTCCATATCATTCTTGTAGCCTGTCATTTTTAAATCTATTTTCAGATCAGTCTCAATCTTGTCAGGTAAAACTTGTTCCTCTTCCATAACATCTTTTAAACACTATCTATAAGGGCAGATACTCTTATAACTTCTGGGTCCATTGTTCAAAAATATCAACCAATGTTAAAATATTGTGCTCCATTCTGTATTGGTAAGTCAAATTTAAGTGTTCTTCTTTAATTATAATCTTTAGTTCTTTCTGGTTTGCTCTAGTGTCCAACCTTCAAAGTCCCATCCTATCATGTGTTTTTTTTATAAAAGAATTCAAAACTGTCCTGTTCAGACTAGGTGATGACCAGATACTTTAAATAGAATGAATGTTATTTACAAATTCAACTAATTACATTTATAAAGTCTTTTGAAGGTTAAACACGTTGCAGAATTAATTCCAACCCGGCAAGGTCAGAGCACTGAATGAGGTAGACAGACAAGATTTGATTGATGATTTTAATACAGCAGCAAGACGAAATGCGGCTCGGTTTCTAGGCAAGGTGACTTGATCAGGTTCGGCTGGAATTCACGGCAAGACATTGCTGGATTTGGCTGGAAAGTGCGGTATGCGAAGGCTGGACTCGACTGGAATGCGCGGCATGACAAGGCAGGACTCGACTGGAGGACTCAATGTGGCAAGGCAGGGATCGACTGGAAAGTGTGGCGTGGCAAGGCAATAATCAGCTGGGAGGCGCGGCATGGCAAGGCAAGAACCAGCTGGGAGGCGCGGCGTAGCAAGGCAAAACTCGGCTGGAGGTGGTGTGGATAAACAAGGCTCAGCTGAAGTGCGCGGTGCAGCAAGGCAGGGCTCGTCTGGCAGATGCGGCAAGGAATCACGGTGAGACGACTGCAGGTAAAGGCAGCTGGAGAAACTCTGAAGTGGTGAAATGCGCAGGCTCTGATTCCGCGGGGGTTACAGAGCAGGGTCTGGAGGGCAGTTCCGGCTCTACTTCTATGGAAGAAGTTGTTATCTCAGTGGAATGGTTGTCTCCGGCAGTTTGCTTCTTGTGCTGACATCTTTTTATCCTGTTACCTTCACGCCGTTTATCTTCAGAGACCAGTCGGGCTTCTTTCTGTTTGGCATGCGTTTCGGCTCGCCTTTCCCTTGCACTGATTGGTGGCTTAGAGCTAATCAGCTGCTCAGGATTTTCCTGCTCTGCTGAGTCATTCTGGGTTTCGGTTTCCCAAGTTTTCTCAGGATAGGTTTCGATTTCCCTTCCTTGCTTAACATAGGTTTCGTTTTCCCTCTTTGGGTTAGCATAGGTTTCGATTTTACCTTCCTCAGCGTCAGATTCAGACTCAACTCTTACAAAAAGAAAGGCATTTTCCCACGGGAAGGATTCTTATATGGATTCTATGCATTTTTCCCCCTCCACTTTTCTGCTTCTCATTTAGCATATAAAAATTGTCTTGATCTTGACAAGTATGGAGAAATCTTTGCTGACAAAGAAGGAAATTCTTCTTTAATGTGGTGAGAAATTTTGATGAAGAAAACCTACAACCAAAGGCTTGGGCTGAGGCAGTAGAACAGACGTTTGCTGGACAGTAATTGTCCAGTAACTGCTCTCTACAAGACGGTATATGTTACTAAATGGTTTAAAGGAGCAATGACTCTAGCCTGAATCACTTGGTGCGGGGGGGGGGGGAAGAGTCCAGATTTCTCTAGTGTGGCAGAAGTGGGTGTGGGCAAAAGTAAGAGATTCTTGATTCCCAGTCCTGTTTCTCATGCACTGGAAAATTAGGGGGAAATTAGGGGGAAATTAGGGGAAAATTAAGGTTAATATGTGTAGAGAGTAAGGGAAGTGACATGGAGAGAAATATGCAGAAAACATTAGTTAGGTAAAGCGGGGTGAAACATTATTTGAGTCCTGGGAAACAAAATAATATTTGGAAGTGGCTCAGGCAGACTCTTCCCTGATTCACTGGAGTATAAGAAGGAGGGGAGGTACAGCACAATTAGACTTGCAAGGTTCTGTTGTCTGTAGCTTGAATCATGTCAACTGGATTTCTATTTTCTCAGTGGAAACGTTTCGCTCCTTATCCAAGGAGCTTCTTCAGTCTGAGCAAAGTTAGTAAGGGAATCCTTAAATATGTTTCTAGGTGGCTGTGTGACCTTGCACCTGGGGCTAGGTCATGGTTATTTTGAGATGTTATTTCTAAGTCCCTTTATCATCTAAAGGAGGATCGTTAAGATTACCATGCTGCTGTTGAGCTTGCAAAATGGTCTTAATCTTCCTAGGCACAGAAGACAAAGCAGGAAGGAAAATAGGGGAAAGATTGTGCCTGAGGCCCCCACCTCTATTCAAGGAAGGATTTTCCAAGTTGACATAAATGGATTCCTTGACCCCTCTCTCAAACCACCTATCTTCTCTGTCTAAAATGTGAACATTAATGTCCTCAAATGAGTGTCCTTTTTCCTTTAGATGAAGATAAACTGCTGACTCTGGTCCTGTGGTGTTACTTCTCCTGTGTTGGGCCATCCTCCTGTACAAAGGTGGTTTGGTTTCTCCAATGTAGAGTTCAGAGCACTCCTCACTGCACTGGATTGCATAAACTACATTGCTTTTCTTGTGTTTTGGAGTTTGATCTTTGGGGTGTACAAGCCTCTGTCTCAGTGTGTTGGTGGGTTTGAAATATACAGGTATGTGGTGTTTGCCAAATATCCTTTTTATCTTTTCAGACACGCCAGCCATGTAAGGAATGACCAGGTTCTTCCGTTTACTCTGAGTCTCAGCCCTATCTGTCGCTGTTTTAGGTCTGGTAGATTTAGATTTAGTGAAGGCCCAATTTGGATATCCACAGGCCTTCAGAGCTGTTCTCAGGTGCTGATTCTCATTCTTTTTGGAATCCATGGAGGTGGGGATGGTTTCTGCTCTGTGTGACAATGTCCTGATGACTCCTAGTTTGTGCTGCAGTGGATGGTGGGAGTCAAACATCAGATATTGATCTGTGTGTGTGGGTTTCCTGTAGATCCCTATTTCTAGCTTGCCACCGGTCCCAATGAGGCTTCACAGTCTAGGAATGCCAGTCTGTTGTCCTTGGTGTCTTCTCTGGTGAACCTAATGTTGGCATCTATAGTGTTTATATGGTCCATGAAGGCCTGTACTTCCTGGGCCTTGATTTTGACCCAGGTGTCATCCACATACCTAAACCAGTGGGTGGGTACCGTTCCCTGGAATGTGTTGAGTGCTTTCTTCTCCACTTCTTCCATGTATAAATTGGCCACAATGGGTGACACAGGAGAACCCATGGCACAGCCGTGTTTTTGTCTGTAAAAGTCACCTCTGTATGAGAAATAAGTGGTGTTAAGACACAGGTCCAGAAGATGGCAGATCTGGTTTGGGTTGAGCTGGTTTCTCCTTTCAAGGGTGCTGTCCTCTTCTAGTCTCTTCCTGACAGCGGATAGAGCATGAGTGGTGGGGATGCTGGTGAAAAGGGAGGACACATCGAAGGAGACCATAGTTTCATCTGTATCCAGTTTCAGGATCTTTGCTTTGGAAACAAATTCTTCCGAATTATGGATGTGGTGTTCAGAGTGTCCAACCAGAGGTGCTAGTATGGTAGAGAGGTGTTTGGCAATGTTGTATGTTACCGAATTAATGCTGCTGACTATGGGTCAGAGGGGTGTTCCTTCCTTGTGGATCTTAGGAAGTCCGTAGATGCAGGGGATGGCTTCTCCAGGATACAGACGGTGGTAGGTAATCCTATCGATGGAGCCATCATGTTCCAATTGTTTCAAACTGTCTATTACCTTTTTCTTGTAATAGTTGGTGGGGTCTCTTTTCAGTTTTTCATATGTATGGTGATCCTCCAAAAGTGAGGTAATTTTATTGTGGTAGTCTGCAGTGTTTAGAACCACTGTACATCTTCCTTTGTCAGCAGGTAAAATGGTGATGGTTTCATCTTTGCTGAGGGCTGTCAGGGCTCTCCTCACTTGGATGGTAAGGTTGCGGGGAGGAGGTTGAGCACTGGACAGAGCTGCAGATATTTTAAGCCGGAGTTGTTCTGCTTCCTCAAACTTAGAAATAACATCTCAAAATAACCATGACCTAGCCCCAGGTGCAAGGTCACACAGCCACCTAGAAACATATTTAAGGATTCCCTTACTAACTTTGCTCAGACTGAAGAAGCTCCTTGGATAAGGAGCGAAACGTTTCCACTGAGAAAATAGAAATCCAGTTGACATGATTCAAGCTACAGACAATTCCACCTGGATGACTGAGAACCTTCATAGACAAGGTTCTGTTGTCTGTCTGTCTGTCTGTCTGTATGTATGTATATCACATTTATATAGCCACCCATCTCACAATAAAGTAACTCTAGGCAGCTTAGGATAAAAACAATCATAAAATCCAAATGTTAAAAACTACAATTAAAATACATCAACAATATTATAAATTATAGCCAATCTCAATAAAGTGTAGTTCTGATCTTCCTATGGAGTTGATTTTCTGTTCTGGTCTATTGGGGCTGACAATAATGTCTTATATTAATATATGCAGTTTTGTAAATTACTTTAACCACAACTTTGTTGACAGTATTGACATTTGAGACATTGGGTCAGATCCATGGTGAGAGCAGGTAGGTGGAAAGGACCCTGGAACAGAGGCCCTTAAAAGAGGAGTAAGGTGGAAATCTCATGGGCCAGCCCAAATTGAAAGTTAATCTCCCTCCCATTTGATGATGGCAAGTAAACCCATAACCTGTTAATGTAGAGGTATGTTCACAATCTACTGTTCCTGGGGGTTCCCAGCAACTGGCTGGGTTTAGGTTTTGCAGACAGTGGGAATACTGGCAATGCACAGAGTTTGGAAATGAGCACAGTGTTTCACTAAACCTTACATTTGCTGGAACCAGTACTGTAAATTTATCCCATTTTTCTGGAGCATGTCACCTTCCTTCTTAATGAACTCTCTCAATCATTAACTATCTTCTAAATTATAATCTTTCAGTGCTGCCTTACTGCAAGGATATAAAGCCACAGAATTTTTCTTATACATTTTTTAATGTAACATGTACATTTAACCCACAAATGTTACCTGAAATAAACAGAAATATATACTGAATTTGTTCATGAAATTAATTTTAATCTCAATTAAAATTAATTGTCTCAATCTATTTTCCCATTCTTGATGTATAGCAATTCCTTATTGAGATAGAACATTTAGAGTGCACTCTTTATAAAGAAACATTAGATATGTTTTAATTAATTAATTAATTAATTAATTAATTTTCTATCCCACCTTTATTATTTTTATAAATAACTCAAGGCGGCCAACATAGCTAATACTCCTTCCTCCTCCTCTTTTCCCCATGACAACCCTGTGAGGTGAGTTGGGCTGAGAGAGAGTGACTGGCCCAAGGTCACCCAGCTGGCTTTCATGCCTAAGGTGGGACTAGAACTCACAGTCTCCTGGTTTCTAGCCTGGTGCCTTAACCACTAGACCAAACTGGCTCTCAAGTTTTATAGTCAAGAAACCTTTCTGCTGTTTTATACTTCTAAAGGCTTTCTCTACCAGCAGTATACTCTGTCTGTTTACTCTGTAATTCTCCATTTTCCACTCATTTCAAAATCAAAATATTTATGTATGATGTGTATTTCGCACAAGATTTATTTCAGGGCAAAATTCAGTCCTATGAGAATCAGTCTTCTGCAACTTAGACCAGGTCAGAGGTAGGTAGCTTCAACATGGGACCTGATCCATCCATCCTTCCTTCCTTCCTTCCTTCCTTCCTTCCTTCCTTCCTTCCTTCCTTCCTTCCTTCCTTCCATCCATCCATCCATCCATCCATCCATCCATCCATCCTTTGCAAGCACAGTGCTGTCTCCTATACTAATAAATCCTCTAAATTTGAGAAAAACAGATGAAAGTGCTAGTACATAAGGAGTTCTATTTATGGAAAATGTTGAGAAATGTGTCCAGTTTCAGAAAAATAGATGAAAGTCTATGTCATTGTTCATACATTCCCACTTTTAAGCCTGTAACAGGAAAGCTGTTGAGAAACAGCTCCTTAGTTTATAAGGAAAATTTCCCAATCACTTGATTCTTTCCTTTATAGAACAAAATGGCTGCAACCATTTAATTATCTGCATTTCAAAGCAGCCAGCCAGTAATCAATCTAAGCAGATCAACAAAGACAGGATTAGACTAAACACAAAATCATCCAAACTTGAACATACTGAACAATATTAAAAAATCACTTTTATGTGACTAAATAAAAGGTCTCTGACAACTATAATAATAATAATAATAATAATAATAATAATAATAATAATAATAATAATAAAAATTAAACTTGTATGTCGCCCAATTCCCAAAGACTCTGGGTGGCTCACAACAGTAAAAAACAAATTACAATAAAACCAATAAAATTTTAAAAAAGATAAAAGATGGCAAGAACAACAGATTGGAAGGAATGAAGGAAGAACCATACATCGGAAGGAATGAAGCCTATACTCCCTTGCCAAAGGCCTGGGTGAACAGCCAAGTCTTTATGGCTCTTCTAAGCAGAGTAGGGTCAATCTCTATATCTCAGGGGAACCTCATTCCAGAGAGCAGGTGCTTCCAGGTTCCCAATACATTTAATTGTAGGAACCTGGAACACACCAACCCTGCAAGATTGAATTGTCTGGGAAGATACTACAGGAGACAGGTGGTCCCTCAAGTAACCAGGCCCTATGCCATGTAGGACTTTATAAGTAATGACCAGCATCTTGAATCTTTCCCGGAAGCAAGCTAGCAACCAGTGCAATTTGTAAAGCAGAGGTGCTACATGAGCATACAGAGGCATGCCCATTACTGCTCATGCTGCTGCATTCTGGACCAGTTGAAACTTCCGGATGGTCTTCAAGGGCAGCCCCACATAGAAGACATTGCAGTATTCAAGCTGTGAGGTGACTAGTGCATGAGATACTGTCTGAAGGGCACCCCAATCTAGGAAAGGGCACAACTGGCATACCAGATTAAGTTGTGCAAAGGCTTTCCTGATCATAGCTCCCACCTGCTCTTCAAGCAGGAGCTGCGACTCCAGGAAGATCTCCAGATTATGCATGAACCTTGAAGGATGAAGTGCAAACCCATCCAAGGTCAAAGAGGGAATATCCCCAGATCTGGGTGGCCTGAACACCCACAGCCACTCAATCTTGGTAGGATTGAGACAGAGGCGGTTCCTTCCCATCCAGACCCACACAGAAGGTATTGAAAGCTGCTGAAAGATCAAGGAGCACAAAGTTGGATGCATTACCTCCATCCCAGCTTGCCACAGGTCATCAACAAATGGAAACAAGGCTGTCTCAGTACAGGTAGTCCTCATTTATCAACCACTTGTTCAGTGACTGTTCAAAGTTATGACTGCGCTGAACGGTCCGCATAGTTGCGGCCGTTGCAGCGTCCCCACGGTCATGTGATCATGATCCAGGAGCTTGGCGACCAGCTCACAATTACAACATTTCAGCATCGTGCAGTCACATGATTGCCCTTTGCAACCTTCACTGGTGGCTTCTGACAAGCAAACTCAATGGGGAAGCTGGCAGGAGGTCACAAAAGGTGACCATGTGATGTCATGCTTAATGATGGTGTGGATTTGCTTAATGATAGCGATCAGAAGTGCTGGAACTGCTGTTGCTAAGTGGCGCAATTACATGACTTTGCGCTTTACGACTGCATTGCTTAGCAATGGAAATTCCAGCCCCAATTACCGTTGTTAAGCGAGGACTACCTGTACTAAATCCAGGCCTGAAACCCAACGGAAATGTGTCTAGACAATCTAGTTCCTCCAGGGTTCTCATCAGCTGCAGATCGAGCCCCTTCTCAACAAACTTCCCCAAGAAGTTTGTTGAAAACTGTTCACCAAGGAAGGCTTCTTGAAGAGGAGGTGCACCACTGCCTCTTTCAAGGGAGGAAGTAGCACCATGGCCTAGACCCAACCTTGGGTCATCTCCCTGACCACTTTTAAGTGGGCCCAGATCCAGTAAACAGGTGGCCGAGCTGACAGCACAGAGAACCCTGCCCACTTCCTCAGGAGTCACTGGGTCAAACTCATCCTAGATCACACCTCCAGACCATGCCCCAGGCATCTCAGCCTGCCCTGCTCAGTCAGAGTCCAAGTTAATCTGCGTGACTTTATCTGTCAGATAGCCTGAATAATCCTCACAGTGGCCCAACAGATGGTCCATGGGGCCCTCCCTACCCAATTGGGACTGGGTCACCCTAAACAGAGCTGCTAGATGGTTATCAGTAGATGCAATAAAGGGGAGAAATATTGACGTTTCACCATCCTTGTTGCCACGAGGTAATCTCAAATATGGGCTATTAACCAGATCCAGTCAGACTCACTTTGACTCTTCCTCCAATAGAGCTCCAGGCATCTCCACGTCTCTCTTCTGGCTCTTCATCTCCCAGAGCCCCTTGTTACCAAGAGTTGAAGCTTTTGTATTTTTATAAAATTTGTGATCAGAGTTATGGAAAAAACAAGATATAAGTTTGTAGTAAAAATGTTGTTTTATTTAAAAACAAAGACATAGGAACAAACCTCGAATCTTCTTCTTTAGCCAAAGCATGGCATGGTTGATTAGCATAGCCATTTACATTTTGATAGCAGAGAGCAGAGTGCAGAGGCAGAGAACAAAAGAACAAAAGGCATTTACATTTTAAACCTTTACCTGACCAGCATCTGAGTGGACAGAATCCAGCATGTGATCAAAACACCTAGGCAACAGATTCCCAATATGGGCAAAGCTCAAACAGCTAATTCTGATTGGTCAGAACTCACAGACTGGCCGGCACCTGAAGGCAAATTAACAATCCTGAGTGGGGGTGAACATGTGCTCTGAGCCCAAACAGGAAAAAAGTTTTTGAGGCCTGGCTTTTTAAAAACTCAGCCACATATTCTACAGACATAAAAAATATATGCAACAGAAGCAAGGGCACCCTGGGATTAGTTCACAGGGAAAGCCTGCAAAAGAGCGATATGATCGAAGGCCTCAGCCATCCATTCCAGACAGCATCTAAAGCCTCAACCAAACTGCCCACCAGATCCTTAAAGAAAACTCCAAGCTCTCTCTGGAACCCCACTGGGTCCATCATTTGCCTGGGGAAAGCCAGCAGAATCCTCAGGTCACATAACATCTCTTTTTGTCAGGTATCTATTTCTAGCAGGGGGCCTTCAGCCAGAACTATCTCAGAATGAGAAAGAACTTCAGACTTCCTCTCCCTGATTCTCATTACAGAGGACAGTAACTGTGATTTGAGAGTACTTCATGGTCCCCCAGCTAATTAACATGCCACTTAAATTAAGAATCTTCTTATTTGTTTTAAAGAAAGGCTAACATTTTTTCCTTCTAATTCTTTTTTAAACAGTGATCAAGAAAACATTGAATTAAAAAAAACCCCACTCTTCTATGTTGGTGCCAGATTGAATAATTTGCAATTAGTGGGGTTATCAACTCTGTTCCCGAATTGCAGATTTCAAGAGGTGGTAGATTAGAAATAGATGCCAAGTTATTTTTAAACTTTCAACTACTCAACTGAGCTGTTATTAATTTTCCATGTGCAAGAAAGATTAGTGAATATTAGCCTTGTGAATATCACCACCTTGGTTTTGGAATAGTTGGTGTCTAGCACTTCAGTCTGGGAAAATGATGCCAGCATGCAAACCCCATAGTGAATAGTCAGTGCCACTGGGACATAATAGTATGGAGACAGATTAGAAGTGAGGGACAGAGGGAAGCATTCAATGACACCATTGTTTCATGAGCTGCATTGGTTGCCATTTGGCTTCTAGGTGCAATTCAAGGTGCTGGTTACCACTTATTAAGCTCTTTGTGGCACAGGGCCTAGCTACTTGAGGGATGGCCTATGTCTGATAGTTTTTGCCTATCTTGTGCAGAGTGGGCATGCTCCAGGTCCCTTTGATTAAATGGTGGCACTATAAAATACTGTAAAATATTTCTTGACACTATAAAATATTTCTTGAATTTTAAATGAATTTGTGAATGAAGAAAATAATGTTATAAAGATGACCTGTGTGTCTGTGAAAGAGAGATTGATTGATTGATTGATTGATTGATTGATTGATTCATTCATTCATTCATTCATTCATTCATTCATTCATTCAGCCTTTCATTCAGTTGTGTCCGACTCTTGGCAATTTTATGGACGAGAGCTCTCCATGCTACCCTATCAAGCACAGCTTCTTTCAATTGCTGGATGTTCATCTTGGTATCTGTTTTGATGGTGTCAAGCCAGCGTATTCTTGGCCTGCCACTTCTTCTTGTTCCACTAACAATTCCTAGCATTACTGACTTCTCTAGTGAGTTTGCACCCATGACATGGCCAAAGTAGGTCAGCCGTAGTCTTACAATTTTGGCTTCTAATGATGTATCTGGTTTTATACGGTCCAGCACTTCTCTGTTGGTTACTCTGGCTGTCCATGGTAAACGTAACAATTTATGCCAGCACCACAATTCAAATGCGTTAATTCTTCTTCGGTCATCCATTCTTATTGTCCAACTCTCACACCCATACATCATTATGGGGAAGACTATTGCTCTAACTCAGTGCTTTCCAAACTGCCGCCATTGGCGACACACCAACGGCGGCAGTGGCGGGGTCGGGGGTGTGCACGGCGGGGCTGTGGGGGGGGCGCGGCGGCCTCACTAAAACGTGGAAGCGCTGATGGCACACCGCTGCCGCTGCTGCCATGCATGCCACCGCTGCCATGCACGCCCCTGCGCCGCCGCCATGCACGCCCCCACCGCCACCGCTTCGCGACACACTAAGCTGTGTGTTGAGACACACTAAAGTGTTGCGACACACAGTTTGGAAAGCTATGCTCTAACTAGTCTGCCTTTTGTATTTAGGGTGATATCTTTGCTCTTCCAGATCTTATTCATGCTGACCATTGCAGTGCGGCATAAAGTTATCCTGCGTTTGATTTCAGGTGTGGATTTGCCATCATGAACAATTTTTGATCCAAGAAATATGAAATCCTGGACTGATTCAATCTCCTCATTGTTAATTTTAAAAGTCACTTGTCCATCTGCTGCTGTTGCCATTATCTTTGTTTTCCTGATGTTAAGGTTCAATCCCATTTTTTCACTTCTTTGATTTTCAGAATCATTTTTTCCAGGTCTTCCTTATTTTCATCCAATAATGTTGTATCATCTGCATACCGCAAATTGTTTGTGGTTCTTCCACCAATCTTGACTCCAATATCAAGCAACTCTAGGTATAATTTCCACATGATCACTTCAGCATAGAGGTTGAAAAGGAACATCCAAGGCTTAAAAATCATTAATTACCAAAATCATACAAAAGATGCTTATATCAGAATTTTTTTTATGTGAGACAGCTTCACGTAAGTGATGAATAGATTCTCTGATGTTCTTTCCCCTCCCATCCACTGTCACCTATTTTTCGGAAAAACAAGTACTAACCACTGTACGAAACACATGGCAGGGAGGGGTTTGGGGTACTTTTTAAAATTTGGATTTGTTTGTTTTACCATAGGACTATCAAGTCTCCTTTATATGGAGGAAACAAAAACACAAACACAGCCAAAAGAGAAGCACAGGCCTGCTTGCTTGAAACATCCTATGAGCAGCAGTTGGAAAACAAGGTCCCCCCCCCTTAGGACTATCAATATCCTTTGAGACTGACATGATCTCCCAGGTCTTCCAGCAGATAGACAGATAGATAGATGGGAGTATTATCAGCCCAAATCTATGTACTGCAGGATAAAGGCCTCTTCACTGAAAGTTATAGACTGTAGGACTGCTGGGGGAGGTATGGTGTTTCGCGGAGCTGACAACCGCAACAGAGACCAAGGAACTGGTGAGTAGACCAGTTCCTTGGAACCTGTTCAGATAAGGAGAGGATGGGAGATGGCCCACATGTGCTCCAGATGGCTGCTCCTCGCGAGGATACCACAGGACAGTGGGTTTCCGCGGGACTGAGTGCTAGGAGACAACAGGACCAACCTTCTTGCTTGCAACCATGGGTGAGCTTTTTAAAGGACACCAAGTTCACAAACTTCACTTTCTAATTACTTTCAGAAATTGCCTATTAACCATCTTATTGGAGACCTTCAGAACGACAAGTTAGAAAAGTCTTCATCGGATGAGTTTGTCTTCAACTCTGAACAAAAGAAAAAATAATTATAAGCTTAAGAACTTAAATAATTTGAAATAAACAACAAAAAGCTAAATAAGATTTTGATCTAAGGAAGTTATAAAGGGTCCAAATAATTTGGAATATTGACTTTTACCATAAGACTTTGGAATTAATTATAAAAAAATAAACAGCTTCTAATGGGAAACAGACTTATTTTGTCTATCCTGGCTAGTGTAAGCCATAACAAAAGATAAGTAATGATTTTAGAAACTGGATACTAGAGGGGACTAAAGATTCTAAGCAGAAGAAAAAAAAATACAAGCCTGTTCTTGATGTCAGTTAATACTGGGACTTACAAAATGACACAAAATTTGTCATAACATCAGAAATATTAAAGGAGATCTTTGAAGAATGGACCCAAAAAAATAGTAACTACAATATCAACACTGTCAGTAATGATATCTGCTTCTATGGATAGATTATGTCTAAAAGATGTTAATGAAGGAATGAAAGATGTGGAACAAATTTTATCTGACGAGAGAAAGTACCAAAAGTGGAACTACAAATGACAGACCAAGAGAATGATTTGGAAAGGGGCACATTACTGGATATACAAAAGAAACTGGCTGAAGTTTTAAAAAATTAAAAGGGAAATACAAATGATAAACCAAGAGAATGACCTGGAAAATGTTTTCTTATTGGATCTACAAAAGAGGCTTCATAGAGTCATCATAGAATCATAGGGTTGGAAGGGACCTTGGAGGTCCAACCCCCTTGTTAAAGCCTTGAAGAAATCTGTGTGATGGGATAGAGAATTGAAGAGAAATCAAATCCTACAACAATTTTTGATTGAATTAAAGATTAAAGATTAAGACTGTTAGAAGAAAAAGGAAGGAAGATAAAGTTGGATTATTTGATCTAGGTTAAATTAAAACATTTTTTGCAAAGTTCTAGCAACCCTTTATGGACTTTTTGCTGTTACTAGGATCAAAAAGTTGATATTTTATGGAATTGCTTATAGATAAAGGAT
Organism: Charina bottae; assembly: GCA_023362775.1. Taxonomy (NCBI): domain Eukaryota; kingdom Metazoa; phylum Chordata; class Lepidosauria; order Squamata; family Charinaidae; genus Charina; species Charina bottae. The sequence goes on along the minus strand of JALMGJ010000028.1, from coordinate 1,006,322 downwards.
GCAATATGGAATGAAGAGATATCTGTTTGTAACCTTATAGAGAGTGAAGAGTTACTAAATTTGTTTATACTTGTGATGAAGGTTGGAAGTCACTTCTTTATATATTTCTTTTCTTTTTCTTTATTATATTCTTTCTTTTTCTTCTTTCTTTTTCTTTTTCCCTGCACTTTTTATTATTTTTTTCTATCCTTTTCTCTTTCTTTAAGTGTAGTTTGTATTAGTTTTTACTGTTGTAATTAAAATTCTTAATAAAATTATATTAAAAAAAAGAAAATTATGGACTGTAATCTACCATTTTGGTCTGGTGTGGTTCAGGAGATATATCTTTTTTGATCTAGGACTGAGCGTGACTGGCCCCAAATTACTCAGTTTCCTTCCATGCTCGTAGTCCACTCCTTTAACCACTGTACCACGCTGGCTCTTTTATTTATACACACATACACCCTAGGTCTTCTTCCAAAGTCTTTTAAAACATTGTCTTATCCACATCTCTGGAAGAGGGAGGGAGGAAGATAAGGAAAGAAAACTTTTTTCATGGAAAAAAGTTTTAATTGTCTTGAAGGATTGCCCTGGCCTCCTTTCCCCCCTTCTTTTTTCCCCTTTTTGTTTACTTTGAGAGAGCTTCTTCTTGTTTGCCTGGTGGCATTCAAGGCAATTATTTACTTTTATCTCCAAGGAAGCATTTTACCCAGTAAAATGGGAGAACAGTAAACATGGCAAAACAAACTTTTTACTGGAGTTGATTTAATTAGCAGAATAATGTTGGGTTTTGTTTCTGTGACTCATTTCTGTCCTGCTTCCCATTTTATTTCTTTACTCCAAATTCTCGTTATCTGACTACAGTTTCCTTCCTTCCTCATTCTCACATAATTTTTTCTTCCCTCTGAGCTGAAGCTGTTGCTTTTTCTCTGAGATTTCAGTAGAATATAAAACTAACATGGATACTAATTACATCACAAGCCACCCACTGAAATGTATTCGTAAACCACCCAAGGGAGCAAAGGGAAAATTTGTGTGTATGAAAGGGTGTGAATGTGTGAGAAAAATCTAAAACATTTTCACACTATCCCTAACCAACCTAAAAAGTGGCAAATCCAAGCAATCCAAAAACACAAGTGCAACCCAAGAAAAAAGCACATCTCCGTTCACATAAAACATCCCACCTACATCACAGGGAGGGAAAAAAATCATTAGGATCTTCCAGAAGATTGCTAGTCCTTTTCAAATGAAATTAAAAAAAAACCCTACTCCATCTTTCTCTACATCTTTTTCACAAGAATGCCTTTCTCAGGAATGCATGATTTTCACAGATGTGGAAATTCCGAGGGAATAGGGAATAGGGAAAGAGAGCCAGTTTGGTCTAGTGGTTAAGGTGCTGGGCTAGAAACCAGGAGTCTGTGAGTTCTAGTCCCGCCTTAGGCATGAAAGCCGGCTGGGTGACCTTGGGCCAGTCAATCTCTCTCAGCCCAACTCACATCACAGGGTGGTTGTTGTGGGAAAAATAGGAGGAGGAAGGAATATTAGGTATGTTCGCTGCCTTGAGTTATTTATAAAAATAATAAAGGTGGGATAAAAGTTAAATAAATAAATAAATTCAACCATATTCTGAGTTGCCCTGAAGGATAAATTCCCTTTGAAAAGAAAACAGGAAGAGAGGCTGTGGAGGTCAGAAATGTGGTCTCTCTTGCAGCCAAGAGAGAATGGTGGTAGAGTTGCCTTGCCCACTGTGGTATGGAGAGAATGTGACGGCAGCAGACTTAGGTGGCAAACAGGAGTTGAGCAGATTGCTGGCCCTGACCATGTCAGGTCCAGGCTTATCACTGAGGCATCCTAATTCATCCATATGGCAAATTTTGTTTCAGATGTAGAAGGAAAACTCCACTTCCATACTAGACCAACTAAAGATTCTAGGCTGCCTCCTCAGCAGACTGGGAATGAAACAGAGGTGATGTCATGAGGATATACCCATTAAAAATGGAAAATAGTTAACGAAACTTTCTTGTGCTGCAGTAAGTGGAACATGAAGATAAGCCTTAATCAAGGAAATGGAAGTAGCAGAAACATTGGAAGAAAAAAACTGTAATGCAGTACACAATGTAGCTGAGTATAGTTAAATGCATATCTTGGATAACCAAAATGTAGATTTTAATAAACTGAAAGGAATGATAGATAGGAAAAGTATATTGGAAAACAGGAGAAAAAATGGAGAAGGGCAGAAGTGGCTAATATGGCTGTACAAAAAGTTTAATGAATATTTGAAAAAAATACATATAGAAGGTGGAAAGAGGGACAAGTCATAAAGAAAGATTCTGTATCAACAGTTTAGAACGGCAGAGATGGTGCTCAGAAATTTAACATCTCTAACAATCTGTCTCAATATGTGACTACCACACAACGTAAAGCTCCCAGATATCATACATGATACTCTCTGCAAAACAGAAAATTATATAAATTGTTTAGCAACTTGAAAGCACTCTGACAGTTGAAAAAGTTGCAGTTAGGTTGAGTTTTAAACAAAGTAAAATTGTTCTTGGGCTGTTACTTTGTACTTGACTATGGGTATTTCCTCATGGCTGTTTTAATGTCCGTACCTCCTATCCTTGAATTGGCAGAAAATTATGTTGATATCATTTGAGCTGCTCTCATGGCTGAGCAAGCCCTCTACATTTGTTTTGGCTTGGAGTGCAAGAGAGACCGTAAGTGAGGTGCTGTGTTTGGCAGGATGTGAGGATGAGCCCTAAACCTATTCACTTGGTTACATCACCAAGGCAGTAACAGTGATCTCTGATGTATAAGTATATACATCAGATATATAAGTAAGACAAAGCCCACTGGGTATTTTGCTTGCATGAGCTCTATTAAATTTAAGAATTAATCAAAGCAATACTTTGTAACCTGATCAGAAATATATTTATGTGGAATAAAAAGTGGCTCATATACTCTCATTTTCTTGTGAGAATAAGCCACCAGGGACAAACACTGTTGATGATATTTCTAGATAGTCTGAAATTACATTTTTATTCCATTAGTTCATATATTGAGTCATAAGAAATGCATGTACAGCAATGAATATAAACAAGTTTTACATTGTTAAAAATGCAATTTGTGGCAACTTCTTAAACCAGTAGTGCACATACAGTAACACTTTATTCAGGATTATAGCATGGAAGAGACTCAACTCATTTGGAGAATCCTGTTCTTGCTAAAATATGTATTACTGAATATTATAATGTCCCTAGCATATTTTACTTTAATATATTTTCTTCCCAGTTTCCTCTTGCTTTCACTGATATGTGAAACCATTCAGTATTTTCTTGTGTTGCTGTGTTACTTGCAGAATAAAGAATCTTTGATTACAAAGAGGCTTCAAGTTTAGAAGAAGAAAAAAAAATCTTTATTCCTTATATGGCATCATTAGGCTATTTGAGCACTGTGAATGGATGATTGCACTTTATTATGCACAGTCTGTTTCATGCAGTCAAGGAGCTCAGACTACCAGGAAATTGCAACCAGTTTCTAGCAACGGAGAGCATTTAAAGAAGAAGAAGCTTCTTTAAATCAAGAACATAAGCATGGGAAAATCAGGTTGGTAAATGATTATATTTTACATTGTTCATAAATGTTTGTTTGTTTGTTTGTTTTCCCCCATATCTTGATATGTACTTTACATTTTTAAAGATGATTCATTCAACTTTATCTAAACCATTAGACTGGAAGGAGTTTCTTTGTAGCAAAGAACACAGTTACATTTAAAATGTATCATTTGAACTTCAAGAGTGGGTAGTAATTTAAAAGCTGATTTGCAGGACCCTACCAACACACACACACCCATTTTTATGAGAGACACATACTTAATTTTGAGTTAAACACTGTTGTAGAAAGATGTGATTAAGAGAAATAATGAGTAGCGGAGGAATATCTGTCAATTCAGATGCTTGCTTGGTATGTTGTTGGTTCTTAGAATTAGCAGCTGTTCTGGCTAGGCTAAGAGGAAGCAAAACATTCTTATCTCTGATTATGTTGCTTCAACAAATGGTAACCTTTTGCATTGTTTTTATAGTTTATAGTTTATGTATTTATTTTGCAGTTTTTATAGCCCATCTAACTGAGCCAACTAAAGATTCTGAGCAAGTTACAACACATTAAAGGTATAAAAGCAAGGATACATATAAATCAAAATTATGAAACTCAATATTATAATAAATTGGGACACCAATAAAATTTAGTTAGGGTTGAAGGCCCAGTGAAATAAAACTGTCTTTAAGGATCCTCTGAAAAACCATGGAGGGAACTTTACAGACCTCTGATATATATGATTCTGGAAACAATGTAATTTTTGTAGAAGCTGCTTTGAATGGAACATTATTCTTTGTCTTTGTGGCTAAAGTGTCTTGGATTAGACATGCAGTGCAAAAGATATTTCATTCCCTGAAGGTAGATAGAAGTCCTGACCCCCATTTTGGGTTATGTGTGATTGCCACTTTTAATATCTGGCAAGTCTTTCAAATTTTGGTAAAGTAGCATTATATTGCTGTAGTTTCTCCAGCATACGAGATATAGCAATAATAAATCTTAATTTAATTTAATTTAATTAGATTTGATATGGCCGCCCATTCCAGAAGACTCTGGGCGGCTAATAAAATCCCCAAAAAACAATTAAAACAAGTAAAACAGTTAAAACTCACATAAACAGGCAGCCTGGGCCAAAATAGCCAGAACAATAAACACTACAAGTATAACAGGCCCCTCACAAATACATAACAAACATATTAACCCCAGGCCTGGGAACACCTCTTAAAAGTTCACTAGTTATGATGCTTTCAAAATCCCTAACAGTAATAAAGGTGTCAGTCCCTAAAGACCCATGGCCAAATAACATAGTTTTAGTTCAACATCATCTAATGTTATTTGGCATTATAGAAGACTGTTGTAAGAATTATAGTCACTGAAATTTGATAGGCCAAAGAGGGAGCTTTATTAGTACCAAAGCCTTGAGGCCTATATTTGGTGGATGATATAGTTTTTTTCTGCTAAACTGCTAAACTAGCAGTATATGTAATTCCTTTTTTGGTCTATTATGAATTCAGCAGAGAGATCCAAGCCTCATTGCCTGATAATTTCCCTTCAGTTTCCTTCATCACTCATTCCCACAACCAATTCCTTTTATGAAATTCTTAACAAGGAAGGATGGATGGCAGCATACATTGAACTACATCCTATGCATTTGAAGCATCTTTTCAGTTGCAGTACTTTTCAGCCAAGGATAGTGGCTCAGGAATCAAAAGTTTTACTTGCCTAGCCTAGGCAATACTAAGGGGGTTCCTTAGCTGAGCTGAGGGATTACAGGCTGAACCCCTGAATGCCATTCTTTTGGTTTAGATAATATCTCCTCTTATTGTTTTGTATTCTAGGAGGTATATCTGAAGACAGTGGATTTATTATTTATTAAAAAAATTCTATACTGCATTTTGAGCTTAACAAAAGCAAAATGCCACAGTTTACCCTCAAAACATTTCAAAAGAAAAGAAGTACAGCTTCTTTTCTTAAATCAAAAGCCAGAAAAAATAAATACTTTTACATTTATATTTTAAGTGCGCCACCTTCTTAAGTAAAATGTAAATTTGGAGTATCCTTTAAAATATATAAAAGGTAAAGGTTTTCCCCTGCACAGTCATGTCCAACTCTAGGGGGCGGTGCTCATCTCCGTTTCTTAGCCGAAGAGCCAGCGCTGTCATAAGACATTTCCGCGGTCATGTGGCTGGCATGATGCTCGTGGAACGCTGTTACTTTCTTGAAATCTGTAAATGCAATTCTTAGCCCATGCAGAAATGTAGAATTTGGGGGAAAATTCATTCAATATTTTCATGTGATTTTTGCTTAACTAATAAAAACAGGGTAGAACATAGAACTAAATTCATGAAAACAGATCTGCCTAACATTAGTTAGGAATGGGAGCTGGTTACATACTTATGGTTTTAGCTGATGGTTTTGATGTTGCAATCTTCAACCACTCTTTCCTGGAACAGTTCTGCAGCTTTGAAAAAAGTGACTCTCTTCCTTTCCCCTTTTCCCCAGCTGCAGAATATTTTTTCATACAGAGGTTGCTGGGTTGTTTTTTCAGAGCCCACTGAAGGCTTTGAAAAATAAGTTACTTAATTTTCAAGTGGGTAGCTAAACAAGCGAAAATGAAAGTGGCACCAGGGCTACTGACAAATAATCATGCCTGCCTTTCTAAACTGATTGTGGGGGGAGGAGACAGCAGCCACTGAGTCAGCAGAGAGACAAATATATCTCATGACTGCAGTGCAAGGTGGGGCAAATTGTGCCTCCATTGCCAAGAAACACTGTGCCTGTTTATCAGTATAATGTTTGGTTTTATGAAGAGAAACTAACTCTATGTCTTGTTATCTAACAAGCACAGTTGAAATGTTAGGAATGAAAACTGGACTCTGCTTTCTATAATTGAAGGAAACTGTTTCAGAGAGGAATAATAAAGGGATCATATCATTTTAGGAGCAAAAAGTCTTCAGCTAGAACAGAAAATTGAAGATGGAAATTTAAGGAAAGCATATAGGAGGGGGATGCAACAGCTGAAGAAACATTGTTTTTTAAAAATAATAGAAATGTATTAATAGCTCAAACTATGTTTTACACTACTACTAAATATGGAGGATCAATTGCATTACTATTAGGGAAACACAGGGTATGATTATGCAGCACAAGGGAACATTGTTAGCCAACAGAAGCTGGACCATTTAATGCCCCTAGTTTTGTTTATTTAGTTAAAACCTTTAGCACTTTAAGAAATTAACCGGCATCTGCTATTCTGCAGATTTTGTAAGAAAGTGTTATTTTTTCTTTTCAGTATTTTTAGTCAATGAATGAATAGTCATAAAAATAATTGATAATGTTGTCCAAAGAAATTCCTGGGCTATTTTTCATGGGTAAGGATTGGTAGGAAATAATTTCTACAACAATCTTAATCCTGATTGGGTACTAATGTATTTACAGAAAAATTAAAGATAGCAAAGAAGAGAGGAGTTTTCTTAGTATATTACTGTCCTCTGAAGGAGAAAATTTCATCAAGACAGATCGGGAACTTCTTTATCAACCACGCTTGGCAGTTGGCAAAGTCCCCCATCATAAGTACTTCATGGCTTTCTGAAAAATCTGTTTGTTTTTGGAAAGCATCATCTGTATCTTCTCCTTGAATGAATGGTCAGCAGCAGACACTAACAGCAATGTTGCTTTTGTTCTATTTCTTTTAACCTCCATGTTCTCAAAAGCATCTAGTTCATTCTCCTGAATTTCTGTACAGATGTGGGTAAGTTTAAGATAGAGTGTAACTCCTTTCTTTCTGTTGCCAAACACATTCTTCTCAGTTCTTGAGAAGTGCAACACAACTTGTATCAGCATCACCTTCCAGAGAATATAGTTGTTCACCTTTCAGTTTCATGTCCAGTGCCCAGAAGGATGAATGAGAATATACAACTTCTCTGACTACACTTCTATTCCTTATTTTTTCCTGCCCATTTCCTGTCCTTATTCACCCGCTGAGTGAAAGTACCCTGAATCACTTTATTTTGGCAAACAATGAGATTTTACCACTCCATGCTCCTAAGATCTAGAAATTATTGAGCATGCTGTCCAAAGTCCTCCCCTTCTTCACTAAATGAATGTTCTTTTCTTCCCGTGGTTTACTTGAACAATGTGATAGCAGTAGGTACAAAATAATTCTATAAATCTGCCTTGTGGCAGAGCCAGAATTAGATAGTTTAAGAAGGTTAGCTCTTGTTCTTCTGAGCAAATTATCAAGATGTAATAGCCAGAAAGCATAGTAAAAGTGTGAAGGAATATAAACCTGGCTTTGGGAATGGGGAAGGAATGAGCAGACCATTAAGAAGGACACATTCAGAAAAGATTACACAGTCCTGAGAAAGAGGAATGTGTGAGGAAAAAGAACTCAAAATAACCTCACCTTCATTTTGTTTGTTATAAGATGGGGCAGAGAATAGCTTTCAAGGTTCTGTTATTCTACCAAACAACAACAAAGAACATTCCTGGAATCCCTGTCATGCCTGTTTCTTGACCTGCCCTGCTCTGAAGGCTACAGAAGGTTTGAGGAGCAGTGGTATCCTTGGAAGGGGAGTGTCAAAGGTGGTATTTGAAGCATTGATATCACAGGACTTTGTATGGTCACAACCATCCTCTTTACTGTTTTGACCTCCCTCTGTGGATATCCCTGCTTGGAGATAGACCAAGAAACACTGGATGATACATCAAGAGAGCTGTTGTGGTACACCGGCAGCAAAAGAAAACAATTATGCTGCAACTCCAGAGGATTCTGGATGAAACAGATTATCTAGACCCTTTTCAGTCAGGTTTCAGGCCAGGATATGGGACAGAGACTGCATTGGTCGCACTTATGGATGATCTCTGGCAGGAGCAAGATGGAGGGAGTGCATCCATTCTCGCTCTTTTGGACCTCTCAGCGGCTTTCGATACCGTCGACCACGGTATCCTTATGGGGCGGCTCAGGGAGTTGGGGGTGGGCGGCGTAGTCTTGCGCTGGTTCACCTCCTTCCTCCAGGGCCGTTCCCAGTCGGTGGTAATAGGGGAGGAGAGATCTGACCCTCGACCCCTCTTGTGTGGGGTGCCGCAGGGTTCGGTTCTCTCTCCTCCTATTTAACATCTACATGAAGCCGCTGGGGGAGATCATCTGTCGCCACGGGATGAGGTATCATCAATACGCTGATGATACTCAGTTGTATATCTCCATCCCAGGTGAAGTAAGTGATGCAGTTAACACCCTGTCTCAGTGCCTGAGGGCTGTAAGGGCCTGGATGGGGAACAACAGGCTTCAGCTGAACCCTGGTAAGACGGAGTGGCTGTGGATTGATGGCCTCTCGGTTTCCAGGAAATTATCATCTTTGACTCTGGATGGGGTGGCACTGCCCCATTCAGATTCAGTGCGGACCTGGGGGTCCTCTTGGACTCACGACTCCTGCTCAAAGAGCAGGTGGCAGTCGTGGCCAGGAGGGCCTTTGCACAACTTCGGGTTGTGCATCAGTTATGCCCCTTCCTGGATCGGGAGGCCCTCCGAACAGTCACTCATGCCCTTGTCATCTCCCATATAGATTATTGCAATGTGCTCTACATGGGGCTACCCTTGAAGAGTATCCGGAAGCTTCAGCTGGTCCAGAATGCGGCCGTGCGGGCAGTTACAGTTGCAATAAGATCAGCTCATGTAACACTGCTGCGCGAGCTGCCTTGGGTACCAGTTTGCTTCTGGGTCCAATTCAAGTGTTGGTTATCACCTTTAAAGCCCTACATGCCATGGGGCCAGGATACCTGAGGGACCGTCTCATCCCAATTACATCTACCCGCCCCACCCGGTCATGCAGAGAGGGCATGCTTCGGACCCCATCAGTGAAGGAATTTCATTTGTCGGGGTCCAGGAGACATGCCTTCTCTGTGATGGCACCCGCCTTGTGGAATACCTTGCCCCCGGAGGTGAGGCGGGCACCTTCGCTCCTGGCCTTCAGAAAGTCTTTAAAGACCTGGTTCTGCTGCCTTGCCTGGGACAAAGGAGGTAATAGTTCCTCCTGGGGGTGGTTAGCCCAGTAATATCCTCCTTTTTAAGATCTTCCCATCCTCTGGATTTTTATCTCATCTATTTATTATTATATTGTATTTTTATAGCTTTTTAAATATTAATTTTAATGTTTGTAAACCGCCCAGAGTCTACTGTCGTGGAGATGGGCGTTAATAAATTTGAATAATAAAATAAATAAAAAATAAATAAATTATCCCAGCTGAAAGAGACAGTGGAGTAGTTCAAGGTGCCTTTCTTTCTAGGAAAGGGCAGAACTTTCAAAAAGGCATGAAGTAATAATAATGGGAGATTTCACTTAACCCAGCATTTCTTGGGAGACAGGCACGGTCTGTCTTAGATAATTTCTCCTGCTGACTATTTTCTTCAGAAAATGGTGGAAGAGACAATGAAAACCGTTATGTTTGGGATGAGAGAGTTCAAATTATGGAGAAATTGGAGATCTCCCAAGATTTAGGCTATTTAATAATTATTTTATTTTGGTGCCTGAACCAGAAACCACCTAGGTATGCTTGAGGACTATTAGTTGGAAATTGTTAATGTATAAGATGCACTACATGTAATAATATAGCTCAAATTCATATAATCCTTTGTTGTAAATCTTGCATTTTTTAAAGGCAGCTTCCATCTTAGTTTGTTGGAAAGTCCAGCTGTTCCCTTTCATGAGCTCTGAAAAAAATCTATTGTGCTGAAAATACCAAACTGACAGACTGTAATTGGAAGTCCTTCAGGCTCCAGTGGATACTGAGACAGGGAGTGGCTTAGTTTTATATTGTAAGCAACAGATTGTTCTGTTTCTAGAACAGATGCAGCCTTAAAGAAAGTTATTCCTTGACCGTTGCCCTGATAATTCATGCTTTATTTAAACAGTTGATGGATTCCATATGTTAGAAGGCTTTCTAATTTTTGTGGGTTGGTAGAAATGTTCAGTTTGAAATACTTTTATAACTGTACAGGCATATTCATATTTTTTTTTAAAAAAATCTAAATGTGTACATTTGGGCTAGGTTAGATCTGTGTATTCATATTATACATTTTAGGTATGGAAGTTTTAGTGTAAGATAGTATTAAACAACAGCTTATTTTAGTAATAAATTTGCTATATAAATGTTGTTTCCAGGTGACTGAACAATGTTAAGAACATCAAATTAATAATAAAAAAACATTTCGGGAGTGCAGAAAGAACTAAAAACTGAGTTCAGAACACACAAACTGCTTCCTGTTTTAGACCATTTACTTCTGGAAAACTGCTAGACATCCTCTCCACCCCACTCCTGGCCAGATCAACATGGTCTGGAGGAATATTGAAATATTCCAGAGTTCTGTGGAACATCCGTGTCCAGAGATGGAACACTGCACATACCTAATCAAAAGCCATTGTAAAATCCAGGAGAACAAATAGGGTCACATATACCCTCTGGCAGAGCTTTCCAAACTGTGTGTCGTGACACAAAAGTGTGTCACCTGCGGGCCCCAGATGTGTCGCGTCAAAACCCGGAAGCGCGCCATCAGCGCTTCCGGGTTTTCCTGCGGCGACACACCAACGGCGGCGCATAAAACCCAAAAGCGGCAGCAGCGCTTCCGGGTTTTTGCACACTGCCACAACGGCGGCACTTCCGGGTTTTCCCGCGGCGACACACCAACGGCAGTTGGTGTGTCGCCGTGGGAAAACTTTGGAAAGCCCTACCCTCTGGTATAACCATCCTTCAGCAGCCAAAGCAGGCTTTATCACGTATTTTTCCTGAAAGCCTGCAGCACTGGGCCTGGGGGGGGGGGGAGGAATCAAAGAGGACAAGATGGCAGATACGGTGTCATGATGCAAGCCCCACTCTTTTCTGTGTACAAAATGTGAACATTCATTTTGCCACCCTACCTGCCATGGACCCTGCTGCTAAAAGCCCAAATGAAATGGGTTCAGATAATCAGTATGCTTCAGGAATATTTTGAGTTGTAAATCCATTGCCTTCTTGATGATGTTTCCCAGAAATTCAGTATTTGTGACTCAGATCTCTTGGGTCAAAGGTGAAGCTTTCAGTAATTGTCATATAGCTGCATTTTTCAAGCAGCAAGGAACACATCCTGCTCCAAGGAGGCAGAGAAATTTAATCTAATTCTGTTTGATTTAATCATCCAGAAGGGATAGTGATCAAATAATTTGGTAGTCATAAAAACTACACTTCCTGTTCTCAGGATCCACAAACTGAAAAGAATCTGAAATAATAGGAAAAACAATTCTTGAGATTGCATCACTATAAAATGCCAACAATGGAGTGAAGGTAGATTTGACTGACTTTACAAAGAAACAATGAATGCTAAACTTTGGTTAGGTTTCATTTTGTGTAGGGCTAGGGCAGGGGTCGGCAAACTTTTTATGCCGGGAGCCATTTTGACATGCTCGTGCACATTTTGAAATGCTAGAGAGCCAGGGGGCGGGGTTTGCGGGTGGGGGCCAATCGCGTGGAAGGGGGCGGGGTTTGCGGGCGGGGGCCATTCGCGTGGAAGGGGGCGAGGTTTGCGGGCGGGGGCCAATCACGTGGAAGGGGGCGGGGTTTGCGGGCGGGAGACGGCCTCCACCCGGCCCAGCTGCGGGCGGCGACGACAAGCGGCGCGCGCGCCCCCCACGGCCGCTCTTCGCCACAGATCCCGCCGGAGCTGATCTCCCTGGACCCCGGGCAGCTGGGCTTGCCTCCCTCCGCGAGGCCCAGGCGCGCTGGAAGGAGGCCCGGGCCGCCTTCCAGCACTGAAAGCCTGAAGCGCGCCGCTTGTCGTCGCCGCCCGCCCCCCCCACGGCCACTCTTCGCCCGCCTGCGTTGAACGAAGATGATGATGGGGTGGGAAACGAGGCCTGCCCGCTTACCTGCCTGCTTGCCTCCCTCCGCGAGGCCTCTCGCTGCCTTCCTGGGGTCCAAGCCGGATCGGGGGCCTCGCGGAGAGAGGCAGGCAGGCAGGTAAGCGGGCAGCCCTGGCCTCCGCCGCCGGGCCCACCCCCCTCGGCCGCTTCCGCCCGCCCGCGTTGAACGAAGATGATGGGGGGCGGGAAACGAGGCCTGCCCGCTTACCTGCCTGCTTGCCTCCCTCCGCCAGGCCCCCTGCTGCCTTCCCGGGGTCCAAGCCGGATCGGGGGCCTCGCGGAGGCAGGCAGGCAGGTAAGCGGGCAGCCCTGGCCTCCGCCGCTGGGCCCGCCCCCCTCGGCCGCTTCCGCCCGCCCGCGTTAAACGAAGAAGATGGGCGGGAAACGAGGCCTGCCCGCTTACCTGCCTGCTTGCCTCCCTCCGCGAGGCCCCCCGCTGCCTTCCCGGGGTCCAAGCCGGATCGGGGGCCTCGTGGAGAGAGGCAGGCAGGCAGGTAAGCGGGCAGCCCTGGCCTCCGCCACCGGGCCCGCCCCCCTCGGCCGCTTCCGCCCGCCCGCGTTGAACGAAGATGGGGGCGGGAAACGAGGCCTGCTCGCTTACCTGCCTGCTTGCCTCCCTCCGCGAGGCCCCCCGCTGCCTTACCGGGGTCCAAGCCGGATCGGGGGCCTTGCGGAGAGAGGCAGGCAGGCAGGTAAGCGGGCAGCCCTGGCCTCCGCCACCGGGCCCGCCCCCCTCGGCCGCTTCCGCCCGCCCGCGTTGAACGAAGATGATGATGGTGGGAAACGAGGCCTGCCCGCTTACCTGCCTGCTTGCCTCCCTCCGTGAGGCCCCCCGCTGCCTTACCGGGGTCCAAGCCGGATCGGGGGCCTCGCGGAGAGAGGCAGGCAGGCAGGTAAGCGGGCAGCCCTGGCCTCCGCCGCCGGGCCCACCCCCCTCAGCCGCTTCCGCCCCCCTGCGTTGAACGAAGAAGATGATGGGCGGGAAACGAGGCCTGCCCGCTTACCTGCCTGCTTGCCTCCCTCCGCGAGGCCCCCCGCTGCCTTCCCGGGGTCCAAGCCGGATCGGGGGCCTCGCGGAGAGAGGCAGTCAGGCAGGTAAGCGGGCAGCCCTGGCCGCCACCGGGCCCGCGCCCCTTGGCTGCTTCCGCCCGCCCGCGGTGAACGAAGATGATGATGGGGGTGGGAAACGAGGCCTGCCCGCTTACCTGCCTGCTTGCCTCCCTCGCGGAGAGAGGCAGTCAGGCAGGTAAGCGGGCAGCCCTGGCCTCCGCCACCGGGCCCGCCCCCCTCGGCCGCTTCCGCCCGCCCGCGTTGAACGAAGATGATGATGGTGGGAAACGAGGCCTGCCCGCTTACCTGCCTGCTTGCCTCCCTCCGTGAGGCCCCCTGCTGCCTTCCCGGGGTCCAAGCCGGATCGGGGGCCTCGCGGAGAGAGGCAGGCAGGCAGGTAAGCGGGCAGCCCTGGCCTCCGCCGCCGGGCCCACCCCCCTCAGCCGCTTCCGCCCCCCTGCGTTGAACGAAGAAGATGATGGGCGGGAAACGAGGCCTGCCCGCTTACCTGCCTGCTTGCCTCCCTCCGCGAGGCCCCCCGCTGCCTTCCCGGGGTCCAAGCCGGATCGGGGGCCTCGCGGAGAGAGGCAGTCAGGCAGGTAAGCGGGCAGCCCTGGCCGCCACCGGGCCCGCGCCCCTTGGCTGCTTCCGCCCGCCCGCGGTGAACGAAGATGATGATGGGGGTGGGAAACGAGGCCTGCCCGCTTACCTGCCTGCTTGCCTCCCTCCGCGAGGCCCCCCGCTGCCTTCCCGGGATCCAAGCCGGATCGGGGGCCTCGCGGAGAGAGGCAGGCAGGCAGGTAAGCGGGCAGCCCTGGCCTCCGCCGCCGGGCCCGCCCCCCTCGGCCGCTTCCGCCAGCCCGCCCGCGTTGAACGAAGATGATGATGGGGGTGGGAAATGAGGCCTGCCCGCTTACCTGCCTGCTTGCCTCCCTCCGCGAGGCCCCCCGCTGCCTTCCCGGGGTCCAAGCCGGATCGGGGGCCTTGCGGAGAGAGGCAGGCAGGCAGGTAAGCGGGCAGCCCTGGCCTCCGCCACCGGGCCCGCCCCCCTCGGCCGCTTCCGCCCGCCCGCGTTGAACGAAGATGATGATGGTGGGAAACGAGGCCTGCCCGCTTACCTGCCTGCTTGCCTCCCTCCGCGAGGCCCCCCGCTGCCTTCCCGGGGTCCAAGCCGGATCGGGGGCCTTGCGGAGAGAGGCAGGCAGGCAGGTAAGCGGGCAGCCCTGGCCTCCGCCACCGGGCCCGCCCCCCTCGGCCGCTTCCGCCCGCCCGCGTTGAACGAAGATGATGATGGTGGGAAACGAGGCCTGCCCGCTTACCTGCCTGCTTGCCTCCCTCCGTGAGGCCCCCCGCTGCCTTACCGGGGTCCAAGCCGGATCGGGGGCCTCGCGGAGAGAGGCAGGCAGGCAGGTAAGCGGGCAGCCCTGGCCTCCGCCGCCGGGCCCACCCCCCTCAGCCGCTTCCGCCCCCCTGCGTTGAACGAAGAAGATGATGGGCGGGAAACGAGGCCTGCCCGCTTACCTGCCTGCTTGCCTCCCTCCGCGAGGCCCCCCGCTGCCTTCCCAGGGTCCAAGCCGGATCGGGGGCCTCGCGGAGAGAGGCAGTCAGGCAGGTAAGCGGGCAGCCCTGGCCGCCGCCGGGCCCGCGCCCCTTGGCTGCTTCCGCCCGCCCGCGTTGAACGAAGATGATGATGGGGGTGGGAAACGAGGCCTGCCCGCTTACCTGCCTGCTTGCCTCCCTCCGCGAGGCCCCCCGCTGCCTTCCCGGGATCCAAGCCGGATCGGGGGCCTCGCGGAGAGAGGCAGGCAGGCAGGTAAGCGGGCAGCCCTGGCCTCCGCCGCCGGGCCCGCCCCCCTCGGCCGCTTCCGCCCGCCCGCCCGCGTTGAACGAAGATGATGATGGGGGTGGGAAAGAGGCCTGCCCGCTTACCTGCCTGCTTGCCTCCCTCCGCGAGGCCTCTCGCTGCCTTCCTGGGGTCCAAGCCGGATCGGGGGCCTCGCGGAGAGAGGCAGGCAGGCAGGTAAGCGGGCAGCCCTGGCCTCCGCCGCCGGGCCCACCCCCCTCGGCCGCTTCCGCCTGCCCGCGTTGAACGAAGATGATGGGGGGCGGGAAACGAGGCCTGCCCGCTTACCTGCCTGCTTGCCTCCCTCCGCCAGGCCCCCTGCTGCCTTCCCGGGGTCCAAGCCGGATCGGGGGCCTCGCGGAGGCAGGCAGGCAGGTAAGCGGGCAGCCCTGGCCTCCGCCGCTGGGCCCGCCCCCCTCGGCCGCTTCCGCCCGCCCGCGTTAAACGAAGAAGATGGGCGGGAAACGAGGCCTGCCCGCTTACCTGCCTGCTTGCCTCCCTCCGCGAGGCCCCCCGCTGCCTTCCCGGGGTCCAAGCCGGATCGGGGGCCTCGTGGAGAGAGGCAGGCAGGCAGGTAAGCGGGCAGCCCTGGCCTCCGCCACCGGGCCCGCCCCCCTCGGCCGCTTCCGCCCGCCCGCGTTGAACGAAGATGATGGGGGCGGGAAACGAGGCCTGCTCGCTTACCTGCCTGCTTGCCTCCCTCCGCGAGGCCCCCCGCTGCCTTCCCGGGGTCCAAGCCGGATCGGGGGCCTTGCGGAGAGATTCAGGCAGGCAGGTAAGCGGGCAGCCCTGGCCTCCGCCACCGGGCCCGCCCCCCTCGGCCGCTTCCGCCCGCCCGCGTTGAACGAAGATGATGATGGTGGGAAACGAGGCCTGCCCGCTTACCTGCCTGCTTGCCTCCCTCCGTGAGGCCCCCCGCTGCCTTACCGGGGTCCAAGCCGGATCGGGGGCCTCGCGGAGAGAGGCAGGCAGGCAGGTAAGCGGGCAGCCCTGGCCTCCGCCGCCGGGCCCACCCCCCTCAGCCGCTTCCGCCCCCCTGCGTTGAACGAAGAAGATGATGGGCGGGAAACGAGGCCTGCCCGCTTACCTGCCTGCTTGCCTCCCTCCGCGAGGCCCCCCGCTGCCTTCCCGGGGTCCAAGCCGGATCGGGGGCCTCGCGGAGAGAGGCAGTCAGGCAGGTAAGCGGGCAGCCCTGGCCGCCACCGGGCCCGCGCCCCTTGGCTGCTTCCGCCCGCCCGCGGTGAACGAAGATGATGATGGGGGTGGGAAACGAGGCCTGCCCGCTTACCTGCCTGCTTGCCTCCCTCCGCGAGGCCCCCCGCTGCCTTCCCGGGATCCAAGCCGGATCGGGGGCCTCGCGGAGAGAGGCAGGCAGGCAGGTAAGCGGGCAGCCCTGGCCTCCGCCGCCGGGCCCGCCCCCCTCGGCCGCTTCCGCCAGCCCGCCCGCGTTGAACGAAGATGATGATGGGGGTGGGAAATGAGGCCTGCCCGCTTACCTGCCTGCTTGCCTCCCTCCGCGAGGCCCCCCGCTGCCTTCCCGGGGTCCAAGCCGGATCGGGGGCCTTGCGGAGAGAGGCAGGCAGGCAGGTAAGCGGGCAGCCCTGGCCTCCGCCACCGGGCCCGCCCCCCTCGGCCGCTTCCGCCCGCCCGTGTTGAACGAAGATGATGATGGTGGGAAACGAGGCCTGCCCGCTTACCTGCCTGCTTGCCTCCCTCCGCGAGGCCCCCCGCTGCCTTCCCGGGGTCCAAGCCGGATCGGGGGCCTTGCGGAGAGAGGCAGGCAGGCAGGTAAGCGGGCAGCCCTGGCCTCCGCCACCGGGCCCGCCCCCCTCGGCCGCTTCCGCCCGCCCGCGTTGAACGAAGATGATGATGGTGGGAAACGAGGCCTGCCCGCTTACCTGCCTGCTTGCCTCCCTCCGTGAGGCCCCCCGCTGCCTTACCGGGGTCCAAGCCGGATCGGGGGCCTCGCGGAGAGAGGCAGGCAGGCAGGTAAGCGGGCAGCCCTGGCCTCCGCCGCCGGGCCCACCCCCCTCAGCCGCTTCCGCCCCCCTGCGTTGAACGAAGAAGATGATGGGCGGGAAACGAGGCCTGCCCGCTTACCTGCCTGCTTGCCTCCCTCCGCGAGGCCCCCCGCTGCCTTCCCAGGGTCCAAGCCGGATCGGGGGCCTCGCGGAGAGAGGCAGTCAGGCAGGTAAGCGGGCAGCCCTGGCCGCCGCCGGGCCCGCGCCCCTTGGCTGCTTCCGCCCGCCCGCGTTGAACGAAGATGATGATGGGGGTGGGAAACGAGGCCTGCCCGCTTACCTGCCTGCTTGCCTCCCTCCGCGAGGCCCCCCGCTGCCTTCCCGGGATCCAAGCCGGATCGGGGGCCTCGCGGAGAGAGGCAGGCAGGCAGGTAAGCGGGCAGCCCTGGCCTCCGCCGCCGGGCCCGCCCCCCTCGGCCGCTTCCGCCCGCCCGCCCGCGTTGAACGAAGATGATGATGGGGGTGGGAAATGAGGCCTGCCCGCTTACCTGCCTGCTTGCCTCCCTCCGCGAGGCCCCCCGCTGCCTTCCCGGGGTCCAAGCCGGATCGGGGGCCTTGCGGAGAGAGGCAGGCAGGCAGGTAAGCGGGCAGCCCTGGCCTCCGCCACCGGGCCCGCCCCCCTCGGCCGCTTCCGCCCGCCCGTGTTGAACGAAGATGATGATGGTGGGAAACGAGGCCTGCCCGCTTACCTGCCTGCTTGCCTCCCTCCGCGAGGCCCCCCGCTGCCTTCCCGGGGTCCAAGCCGGATCGGGGGCCTTGCGGAGAGAGGCAGGCAGGCAGGTAAGCGGGCAGCCCTGGCCTCCGCCACCGGGCCCGCCCCCCTCGGCCGCTTCCGCCCGCCCGCGTTGAACGAAGATGATGATGGTGGGAAACGAGGCCTGCCCGCTTACCTGCCTGCTTGCCTCCCTCCGTGAGGCCCCCCGCTGCCTTACCGGGGTCCAAGCCGGATCGGGGGCCTCGCGGAGAGAGGCAGGCAGGCAGGTAAGCGGGCAGCCCTGGCCTCCGCCGCCGGGCCCACCCCCCTCAGCCGCTTCCGCCCCCCTGCGTTGAACGAAGAAGATGATGGGCGGGAAACGAGGCCTGCCCGCTTACCTGCCTGCTTGCCTCCCTCCGCGAGGCCCCCCGCTGCCTTCCCAGGGTCCAAGCCGGATCGGGGGCCTCGCGGAGAGAGGCAGTCAGGCAGGTAAGCGGGCAGCCCTGGCCGCCGCCGGGCCCACGCCCCTTGGCTGCTTCCGCCCGCCCGCGTTGAACGAAGATGATGATGGGGGTGGGAAACGAGGCCTGCCCGCTTACCTGCCTGCTTGCCTCCCTCCGCGAGGCCCCCCGCTGCCTTCCCGGGATCCAAGTCGGATCGGGGGCCTCGCGGAGAGAGGCAGGCAGGCAGGTAAGCGGGCAGCCCTGGCCTCCGCCGCCGGGCCCGCCCCCCTCGGCCGCTTCCGCCCGCCCGCCCGCGTTGAACGAAGATGATGATGGGGGTGGGAAATGAGGCCTGCCCGCTTACCTGCCTGCTTGCCTCCCTCCGCGAGGCCCCCCGCTGCCTTCCCGGGGTCCAAGCCGGATCGGGGGCCTCGCGGAGAGAGGCAGGCAGGCAGGTAAGCGGGCAGCCCTGGCCTCCGCCGCCGGGCCCGCCCCCCTCGGCCGCTTCCGCCCGCCCGCGTTGAGTGAAGATGATGATGCGGGGTGGGAAACGAGGCCTGCCCGTTTACCTGCTTGCTTGCCTCTCTCCGCGCAGGGGCTGCTGCGGCTGGAGATGGCGCTGCCTCCCTGCCGCGCCGGGCCTCGCTCAGTGCGAGAGCCAGGGGGCGGGGTTTGCGGGCGGGGGCCTATCACGTGGAAGGGGCGGGGGTGAGTTCTGCTGCGGAAGAGCCACACTCAAGGGGCCAAAGAGCCGCATCTGGCTCGCGAGCCGCCATTTCCGACCCTTGGGCTAGGGCATTTTTTTAATTTTTTCTTTAATTTGGTGGCTTAGCTTGTTTGCAAAACCAGCCTGTCTGGTTAGTTTATAATTCATTGTACTGTGTAAATCCAGAATTGGGCTAATTCAGTAGCAAAGTTACTGATGGACTTATTTTGGAGGTAATTCTCTTAACAAGCATTGCACCACCTTTTATTCCCTATATTTTAGTTTTTGTTTGTTATTCTCTTCATTGGGGGTTTCATGATATCATTATTTGCTCTATCATGCTGTGGATGTTTTAATCATTTTATATTCTGTAGGCTGCCAAAAGTTACCTGATTGTGTCAGGGTATATGTTTAATAAATAAATGAAATAAAAATAAAGTTAAGTTTATTTGAACCTAGCCAGTGTGTGATGGCTACACAGAAATGTAATTTCTTAGAGTAGAAGGACATCACCCGAAGAGGGAAAAAGTCTTTTAAAGGTGATCTGTTCCTTGGAAGGCACGTTTATACCTTCTCACAGTAAGGATATGCCTCCAAAAATGGTAGGCTCCTGGTAGGGAGTGAGTTGAAATAATAATAAATAATAATAATAATAATAATAATAATAATAATAATAATAATAATTATTATTATTATTATTATTATTTATACGTTGCCTGACTCCCAGCGATTCTGGGAGCTTATTAAAGGTCTGGGAAGGGTGTGTCAAATATTTATCTGGTGTGAAAATTGTGGATATCAAGTGTTTTCTAGATTGTCTTTAGAAACCAGGACAGGGGTCACCGGTAATGTTTCAGGTTGACCTCAACAAACTGAGGAATAGTACTCATGAAGCCCTGGAAGCCAAAGCTAGGTTGCTGGATGTTGGATGCCAGTGACCACGTTGTATCTCTTTTCCATGGCAGAGTTGAGCAGTTTCAATTTGTAAACGAGATTATTTTGTTAAGACTTTAAATTAGGATAGTTTGGGGAGAAGTCAGGCCTATTTATTGGGCTCCATTTGAAACTATGAGACTGCTTATAGCTTAATATCAATAAGGTAGCAGGCTACCTTATGTGAGGAAGGCAGGATCTGACAAGAATCTGGCTTAGGAAAAAAACATTTTTGGAAGATGAGACTGAAATTTATTCTGATTTTTTTTCCAAAGGTGAACAATAGATCATCTAGAAAACAAGGAGAATCAGTCAAGAAATTCATTGTGACTTGACACCCAAATGGGAAAATTGGACTGCCAATTGGACTGTAGAAGAGAACATGGATATAGCAAGCAGTATTACAGAAATTAGGTGGAAGGAATGAAATTAGTGCTGGGTGGACAAAATTCTCTCTCTCTCTCTCTTTCTCTCTGCTATTTCTTATTCAATCTGATGAAAGAAAATTTGTTTTGGAAATTCTCTCAAAGGGGAAATGTAGTATTCTTATACTTATTTAGCTGTGACATGATAGATAGATAGATAGATAGATAGATAGATAGATAGATAGATAGATAGATAGATAGATATTGTAGCGGCTGGATAGCGTAGTTCCCATTTGAGCGCCACCTTTGGAGCGGGAGACCGGGGTTCAAATCCCAGCTGTACCTACCTTACCAGCAGGGTTCTTGGGCAAAGACCTCCTAACGCTTCACCTGCCTACCTCAAAATATGAGAGTGACACGAACTAAGAGAGTCATGCCGGTTCGGACGTTGCCCGGATTAACAAGGTCCGCATCAGATGTTGGGGAACCAGGGCAATCTGACGATAAGTGGGCTATTGGAACAATAGACATGGACGAGACAAGAGAACCTGGAATTGATGGAATGCTACTACAACAGTAGACCTAATGAGAGGGGATATATGAAACATATGAGGGAACTATGGGTGGACAGAAGACCTGCATCCACACTGAGAAACAGCTAGTTACCCAACGCTTCAACATAGTGAAGAGGAAGCTGCTCTCACAACTTGAGATAGACCAACTACACACATACCAGATTCAAGAAGACCCGGAAGAACAACTGGAGATGCAGCCAACACCTGAAGCTGGAACGTCACTGCCACCCCCTCCATTAGATAGCACAGCAGCTGATATGAGGCAAAAGATCATGGATAAACTAGCTACAGTCAACTCTCGAGACCGATTACCAAGGCTCAGTGGAGAAGTACCATCAGATAGTATGCTAGAAGATGCCAACAGAGCCCTCACGACAATCCCTACTACCACTATAACTCAAACCAATGAACTGGTATATGCTACAGCCACTGTAATCCTGGAGATGCTTGGCTACATGATCAAGAAGAACAGCACTACATACCCCCCCTGGAAAATGAGGTTGGAGGATAAGATCAAGGCAACTCGGAGAGAAGTTAGTCAGCTGGTAGAACTACAGAAGGGTGTGGAGATACAAAGGCCTGACTTCATCTGAAGCCCTAGAGCATAGCTTTCCAAACTGTGTGTCGCGACACTTTAGTGTGTCGCAAGACACAGTTTAGTGTGTCGCGAAGCTGTGGCACGGGGGCGTGCCCGGCGGCGGCGTGGGGGCACGCCCGGCGGCGGCAGTGTGCATGGCGGCGGCGCTAGCACGCCATCAGCACTTCCATATTTTAGTGAGGCTGCCGCTGTTGCCACCGCCGTGCACGTCGCTGCCGCCGCACGCACCCCCACACCACCACTGTGCACGCACGCACCCCCCCGCACTGCCGCCGTTGCCTCCGTTGGTTTGTCGCCAACGGCGGCACTTTGGAAAGCACTGCCCTAGAGACTGCTAAGGAGATACACTAGAGAAGCAGAGGCCAAGAAGATAAATGCCCTGTTCACCAAAGAACCATCCAAGGTGTACTCCCAGCTGTAGTGCAACAACACAGTAACAGCAGAGCCACCAACAGCAGAAATGGAACAGTACTGGAAGAACATACAGGAGAAAGAGAAGACACACAACACCAGTGCAAAGTGGCTGCAGGACCTGAGAGCAGACCACAGCAATCTCCCAGAGCAGGAACAAGTCACCATCACAGTAGCAGATATCCAACAGCCTGTCAAGAACATGAAGAGCTGGACAGCACCTGGCCCAGACATGATCCACACCTACTGGCTAAAGAAACTAACAGCAGTGCATGAACGCCTAGCAGCACAGTTGAACCAGCTGCTAGCAGCAGGCTCCCACCCAGACTGGCTAACACAAGGTAGGACAGTGCTGATCATGAAAGACCCCCACAAGGGAACAACACCGTCCAACTACCGGCCAATAAGCTGCCTCCCCACAACATGGAAAGTCCTATCAGGCATCATAGCTGCCAAGCTGTAGGACCATATGGGCCAGTACATGAGTGTCAGTCTCCCTCCATTTTAGCTCAGCTCGCCTGTCATAGTTTCATACGTACGCATGTCAAGCATTCTAAGAACTTGACCCATGTATGCTTTTGTGCCAAAAGCCTTGCTGCTCGCAATGAACCGCTTGCCTTGACATTCCTGCCTTGGCCATTTTCTGATAAGACACCTGGACTGTTAACAAGCATTCTGAAGGGAGGGGGTTGAACTGGAGTGGGAACTGGTTTGCTTTTAATTAGATAGTAAATGATGTCAGAGGGATGTTCTTGATTTCAAAGTATGTGTGCCAATTTGGCCATTTGAAGCTTTGCTTTTGCCTCATGTATTCTGATCCTTAATAAATGAACCGTTTTAGCATGAACTGACTGAAAGGTTTCTTGAGTTTGGGATCCTGATAGTGAGAAACTCACAGTAAGCTTTGAATCCACTGTTCACCATGGCTACCTGCCCTGAGGATATGTTTTCAAAGACAGTCGTGTCCGACTCTAAGGGCCGGTGCTCATATCCGTTAGTTAGCCGAAGAGCCAGCGTTGTCCGAAGACGCTTCCGCGGTCATGTGGCTGGCATGACTCACACGGAACGCTGTTACCATCCCACCAAAGTGGTACCTATTTATCTACTTGCATTTGCATGCTTTTGAATTGCTAGGTTGGCAAGAGCTGGGGTGAGTGCGGGAGCTCACTCCATCACGCGGGGCTAGGGTCTCGAACCTCCAAACTTGCAACCTTCCGATCGAGAAGCCTGGCGTCTTAACCGCTGAGCCATTGCACCCCATAGGACTAACCTATCCACCCCCACCTCTAAAACCGACAAACAAAAAACAAAGGAGAAAAGCTTCATAGAAGATAGTACTTTCTCGCAGCCTCTAGCTATTCAGAGAAAAGTGCAAATTAGCCAAGATTTTTGAATTTGACATTCAAATTCAACAAGATTTGATTTGAATTAAACTGAGATTTGATCTGATAAAAGAGTCATCATAGGCTATAATGGAGGAGCATCAACATGCCCACAACTGTTTTCATTTTGCAGTAAAAGGGAATGAAACTACCAAAAGTGGTAGACCTTTCAGAGGATACAAACCCTGAAAAGTTTCAGCCAAATAGTTTCCAAGGTTTCACAGCAATATATATATTTTTAAAAAATACTCTTTCTGTTCATATTTTAAGGCAGAGATCAGGGCTAAGTAAAGGATAGCACAGCCGCCGCCAAATTGTCCAGCAGAATTCCCATAGAAAAGTAGGACATAATAGCTTAGGGTTAGCTAATTAGCTTAATTTATGCCTAAATTAATGAACTATTCAGTAGAGTACATTGTTGGACAGAATAATGAATGGATGGATAGATCAGGTTGATTTCAAACTTTAATTCTAAAATGTATCTCTTCTCTTCAGTGTTCATATAAGATATCCAAGTCACAAATACTGTAGAATAAGTCTTCTGTAAATTGGTGAAACTGATTTAGTTCTTTACACCTCAAAATGTAAGTCACCGTAGGATTTTGCAATTTGTCCACGTGTTTGGTAATATTTCTAATGCTTTATACTCCATTAGCCTCCAAGCAATTTTCAGAAGAAGTCTTAAGAGCCCACAATGACTACAGGAAGAAGCATGGTGTTCCTTCACTAAAACTCTGCAAAAAATTAAATAGAGAAGCACAGCAGTAAGTACAATTAGTTCTTCTTGATTTAGAAACATGGTAGTATTATTATACTTGGATTGCAGACCATATTTTTGATAATATGGACCTCAAGAATATATTTACTCAAACCTACATTTGATATTTTTTTGATATTTAAAAAGTATTCAGCTCTAAAGGTAATGCCATCTTTTGCAAGAAAATTGGTGTCATGCTATAATCTGGCACGGTAATTTCTATAAAAATGCTTTTGTTTGGAACAAGAAAGTTATATGCTAGAATAATTTGAATTAGTGAGATCGCTTTAGAATATTTTATTTATGCATTATATGAATAACTTTTCTTCAAGTGTCACAAATGTAGCGTATAATTAATTTCTATGTATGTCCTTTTGTGTGTGTGCGTGGACCTTCTAGTCAATCTTGACTCTTGGCAACTGCCTCGATATGTCCATGAATTTTCCTAGCAAAATTTTCAGGTTTTTTCCTCAGGCTTTGTGCTTAAATCAGGACTTGAACTCACAGTCTCCTGGTTTCTAGCCTGGTGCTTTTAACCAAACTGGCTCTCATTGTATTATTATTAAGAGCCAGTTTGGTCTAGTGGTTAAGGTGCTAGGCTAGAAACCAGGAGACTGAGAGTTCTAGTCCTTAGGCATGAAAGCCGGCTGGGTGACCTTGGGCCAGTCACACTCTCTCAGCCCAACTCACCTCACAGGGTTGTTGTTGTGGGGAAAATAGGAGGAGGAAGGAGTATTAGGTATGTTAGCCACCTTGAGTTATTTATAAAAATAAAAAATAAAAGGGATAAAAATTAAATAAATAAATAATAAAATATAATAAAATTATTATATACAGTAACCACGTATTTTTTCCAAGGTCATCTCAGTACTTCTCTACAATATTTTTTAAAAGGCAAACATTGGAAACTGGCTAATATTTATCCAAATTGGCTGAATCTAGAGAAGGCCCCTTCATGAGTGGGTGCACCACTGTCTGTTTAAAAAGAGCTGGCATTATCCCCTTCGTCTAAGTGGTGAACATTTTCCTGATCTGGCCCTTCACACGCATAGTCTTATGTAGAAGACAGTTGAAGCATGGATCTAGCCCACAGGTGAAAGCTGAAAAGAGTCCTTGTAACTTCGGAAGAGGCTACCTCACTCATCTCATCATCACCACTACCCCTTGCTTTTCAAATTTGAGTGATTGTTTTTGGCAAAGTGTTGCACAACCATCTCACAGCAGTCTGTAGCTGTTTTTGCACCTTACTTCCCCAAAGGGAACTGTTAACCCTGCAAGAAGCAGAATCCATCTGTATTTTGACTTTGTAATCCCAACATTGCCCCTTGAGGGATAAGTGGCATGCACCCCAGTGTGACCGCTCCTGATATTGAAAATGAAGCTCTGCTGACTACATTAAGCCAGCAATTTCTCCTTTACTGTTTGGGGTAGGGAGGAAACCACCAACCAGCTGAAGGTGATACATAATAGCACCTAATATACAGGGCAGCTCATTGAACACTAATGGAATATATTTGAATGGCAACTCAGCAGTGAGGGTGAATACTGCTACCATTGTCCCATCCCAGGTCATGCATTGTAGAAAAATGAATCTACTTTTGAGAGAAGAGAGAGGGACCACACATGCTATCTCTGCTTTCCTACTGCCCGATTGTCTGCCTTCTGCAAGTAATTCAAGTTGGTGGTTCTTCTTCAGATGCCCTGGCAGACAGAAGAGACTACCTTATTCTTTTGATTCATGTATGTGCTACTTTGCATTATTCACAGATGGCATAGTTGGGTTCTGATGTTAATTCAAAGAAAGATTTAGTTTCTAGTCTTCAAATTATCCTTAGTGCTCTTCTCTGAACTGTAACACCTGAATCCTTAATGTTTGGTGCCCAGAACTGGACACAATACTCAAGGTATGGTCAAACCAACAGGGAATCACTGCAGCCTCATTTTACACTGATAAAAGTTTCTGAACATTCAAGGGTAGGCCCATATAAAGCACAATGCTGAATATGATATAACTAAAGCATGAATAACTTGCTAGATCATCCAAATTCAGTGACAGTCATAAAACATATTTGTGCAAACCCACTCCAAACAATTGATGTTACCAGAAGACCAAATAATGTTGTAGGATCAAAATAACACTAAAGCTAGCTTACATTAACAGCTATTCTGCTTCCTCAGGCTGGATACAGTTAAATAGCAGTTACAATTGTTGCAAATCCAGCACCAAAGGCATTGTAGTAAATAGAGACCTACTTCAAAGGGAATAATGTTCTTACCATAGAAGACAGTGTTCATTGTCCAAATCAGACTTTGTGGCAAGAACTAGATACAGCAAGAAGTGCAAATTAGAACATGGTTGAAAGTAAAATACAAGACATTCCAGGTTGGGGCTGTCACAGAAAGTTGCTTCAACACTCAGGTGGAACTTGAAATGCAGGAAGCTCTCAGCCTCTACCAGAGCAAAGCTGGTAAATTCTGATTTCCAGTTATCAGGCTGTTCTCAAATAGCACTGCTTATGGCAAATGCTTCTCTGGCAACTAAATATGCTTCTACCTCCCTGCTTTTTGACTCTTCACATGGAGAAGTTTGTGTTGTTCCACAGACTATGAAGATAAACTTGCTAGGAACAGTGCAGTCCTGAGGTCAACTCACAGCACCATGCTAGGGCTGGGACTCTGTAGGCCTAGTCAGACAGTCATATTAAAGAGCAATCCACTTGTCCTTAAACCAGCAGAAAATTATGATTCATGGGGTAACAGAGGCTGCCCAATAAAACAGAAAAGGATGGCAGGAGAAGTGGGGATAGATGGCCCTTTTTCCCACCAGTGTAAGATGTTATTCTCAAATTAAATCGTGTACACTTCTGGCTAAATCTTTTATGCTATGTGCTCTCCATATTTAGTAAATATTTGCTTATTGTTCTGTGATGTTGATTGAAGTATGAACATGTTGTTGATCAAGGTATTCAGAAGCACTTGCTAGCACAAGAATTCTCAAACACAGTCCTGAGTCTAGCAGTGGAAAATGTGGAGAAAATCTAGCATGGGCTTCATACAATCAATCAGGTAAGATAAATCTTTGTTCTTATATAAGAAATGCATATATAATCGCTCCATTAACCCTTTTACTCTAAAGAACAAACCCTGCTATATAGTGTAATCTTTAGTAGCACATATGGACAGAACCCCAATTAATAAATCTAGTTAAAGGCTCTACTCAACAGCTTGTTCATCTTTCATGGACATTGTACTCTATCTAGAGTTCTAAATGTGATGCAGTAAAAGCTCCTAGGTGAATTTTCTCACATGCTCCAGCAAAGAGACAGCTCTATGCATACATTCATTTATGTATGTTCATTTTACTCTCATGGAACATGATAGCTGAACTCCTATAAGCAGAGAAAATCAGGACACATTTGAGTTTGTTGGACTGTAGCCAATGGGAGTAGCATATATAAGGAATGCTGAAGTGTGTCATGCAAGAAAATCCCTTTTTTAAATCTTTGGAAAAGGGGAACTATGCATTGTGGAGGAAGATTCTCAAGCTTCCTTTCTAAAAGGAGCTTCAACATTAATTCCTGTTGCAGAATTTTTTAAAATATGTAAAGGTTCCCCTAATATTAGTTTATTATTATTCAAATTTATCACCGCCCATCTCCATGACAGTAGACTCTGGGCAGTTTACAACATTAAAATTAATATTAAAAACCTATACACTTAAAAATACAATATAAATAGATAAGAATCGAGAGGATGGGAAGATCTTAAAAAAGGAGGGTATTACTGGGCTAACAACCCCCAGGAGGAACTATTACCTCCTTTGTCCCAAGCAAGGCGGCAGAACCAGGTCTTTAAAGACTTTCTGAAGGCCAGGAGCGAATGTGCCCGCCTCACCTCCGGGGGCAAGGTATTCCACAAGGCGGGTGCTATCGCAGAGAAGGCACGTCCCCTGGACCCTGCCAAATGAAATTCCTTCATTGATGGGGTCCGAAGCATGCCCTCCCTGCATGACCGGGTGGGGCGGGTAGATGTAATCGGGATGAGACGGTCCCTCAAGTATCCTGGCCCCATGGCATGTAGGGCTTTAAAGGTGATAACCAACACCTTGAATTGGACCCGGAAGCAAACTGGTACCCAATGCAGCTCGCGCAGCAATGGTGTTACATGAGCTGATCGTATTGCACCCGTAACTGCCCACGTGGCCGCATTCTGGACCAGCTGAAGCTTCCGGATACTCTTCAAGGGTAGCCGCATGTAGAGCGCATTGCAATTATCTATATCGGATATGATAAGGGCATGAGTGACTGTTCGGGGGGCCTCCCGATCCAGGAAGGGGCGTAACTGACGCACAACCCGAAGTTGTGCAAAGGCCCTCCTGGCCATGACTGCCACCTGCTTTTTGAGCAGGAATCGTGAGTCCAAGAGGACCCCCAAGTTCCGCACTGAATCTGAATGGGGCAGTGCCACCCCATCCAGAGTTAAAGATGACAACTTCCCAGAAACCGAGAGGCCATCAATCCACAGCCACTCCATCTTACCAGGGTTCAGATGAAGCCTGTTGTTCCCCATCCAGGCCCTTACAGCCCCCAGGCACTGAGACAGGATGTCGACTGCATCACTTACTTCACCCGGGATGGAGATATACAACTGAGTATCATCAGCGTATTGATGATACCTCATCCCATGGTGACGGATGATCTCCCCCAGCGGCTTCATGTAGATGTTAAATAGGAGAGGAGAGAGAACCGAACCCTGCGGCACCCCACACAAGAGGGGTCAAGGGTCGGATCTCTCCTCCCCTATTACCACTGATAGGGAACGGCCCTGGAGGAAGGAGGTGAACCAGCGCAAGACTACACCACCCACCCCCAACTCCCTGAGCCGCCCCATAAGGATACCGTGGTCGATGGTATAGAAAGCCGCTGAGAGGTCCAAAAGAGCGAGAATGGATGTACTCCCTCCATCTCGCTCCTGCCAGAGATCATCCATAAGTGCGACCAATGCAGTCTCTGTCCCATATCCCGGCCTGAAACCTGACTGAAAGGGGTCTAGATAATCCGTTTCATCCAGAATCCTCTGGAGTTGCAGCGCCACCACCTTCTCAACCACCTTTTCCAAAAAGGGAAGGTGGGAGACAGGGCAAAAGTTGTTTAGAATAGTTCCTTTCCTTCCCATGTGAACTCAATATAATTTGAACTTTCCTCAAACCTGGCCTATTGACATCCCCTCTCTTCCTTTTCCTATTCTGATATTTCATCCCGCTCCTTTCTTGAGCAAACCTTTCTGATTTGCTTGTGTTCATCCATAAACCTGACTTATTTATATATCAATCTGCAGACTTTTTAAAATTCATGTTTAAATATATAACTCCAAAATTTAAATATGTATCTCCAAATATGTGCTTTAAATTGTAACAT
This sequence comes from Charina bottae, assembly GCA_023362775.1. NCBI lineage: Eukaryota > Metazoa > Chordata > Lepidosauria > Squamata > Charinaidae > Charina > Charina bottae. Next base: position 976,663 of record JALMGJ010000028.1, on the reverse strand, counting down.
GCGATGTAAATATTAGAATATTTGGGAAAGGGAAACATAATGAATAATCACAGAATTTGTTAAAATAGCCTGGGTGACATTATTTGCTATCAAAATTTGCAAATACATCAAGCACTCATATTCTTGGTTCTTTCATACATTCTCTGTGGCCACGAGTAAAGGGAGCAAGCTGCTCTTGGAGAATTGTCTTGTCTCTCTACATTGTCTATTGCTACTCTGCCTAAATTTGTTATTGCTGGATAGGTTTGGTGAACCAATGATGCTATAGAAGTGGTTAGATTGTTAGACTAGGATGGGGAGACCCAAATAAAGCCCTCATTTGATCATGAAGCTACAGACTAACTTGAGGCTAGACAATATTTCTATTTAGTCTGCCTCACAGGGTTGTTGTGATAAAATGCAGAGAATAGGAAGACAGTAATAAATGTTTAGAAAATGCTAGACAACAGTGACTCAGTGACTGGAAGAAGTGGTTGAATGTAAGTGAAACCATAACATGAATATTGCAGGACACAGCACATATTTGCACATCTCATATTTGTTTCCCATTTTTATCCATGGAATTCAAGATGACATACATAGGGAGTTTTCCATTTTTAACAGCAATGTTGTTGGCTGAGCTAGATGGCAGTTTGCCCAAAACAGTGCCCCCAATCACATGCACCACTTATGATTTGGGGTTCCTATATCTATGTCTTTAAACAGCCCCAACACAGGTTAGTATCTCAACATCATCATTCCTCCTTTACCTTGCTCTTATATGCCTGTTGATGTTAATTAAATGAAAGATTTTAGAAAAGTTCAAACAAATGTCTTAATATTTACAGGTTATTTACACATAAACAAAAGTTGTTTGATAGGAGCTACTCCTGGGCCTTAAAAAAAATCTTCCAATAGTTTTATGTGCTTAAAACTTCCTTTAACCTATTTTAATTATTTTTTAAAAAATCAGATTATCATGGTTAGTGGTCAGTATCTTAACCAAACTAGAATTAATAAAAAGAATTTGAGAATATGTAACTGTCATGCTTTGAAGAGAAGAGAAGACTGGGAATATTTTTCAGAGTTCACTCTATCCATTCCAATTCTTCTGCACTGTTTTATTTGTCTTGCAGGAAGTGAAGTAGCTGACAGATGGTATAGTGAAATCAAGAATTATAATTTTCAAAGCCCAGGTTTTTCCTCTGGGACTGGTAAGTGTAAACTTGGCACTGCTTTTGTAACACAACACAAAGAGAAACTTTTGGTGTTGTCTCTCAGATTGTAAAAATTTAGCTCATGCTGACAGAGATACAAGAACATGCTGTTCAAATATTGAGAGAAAACATTTTTGCGTCCTAGGAGTGTGTGGATGCTGATAACATTTTAAAATATTCCTCTAATGTCATAATTCAAAGGGTCATTGATTCCAAATACAGGTATAGTCTAATTTCTCAGAAAATAAACAGATTACTTAGAAGATTTATTATTTGCTTTATGTTTACTTCTGTATTGGACTTGCTTTTCAGTGAATTTGCTTTAAATAAACTATAGGTGCTACCTGGGCTGTTTTATTACTTTAATATATAAACAAATGAAAGACAAAAGAAGAAAACTACCCCCCTCCCCCCTGCATCCCCAAAATTAAAACAGAAGAAACAGCTCAATTTTTAAGCACATTGTTAAATCTGGATTACAGGTAGTCCTCGACTTACGACCACAACTGGGACTGGCACTTCCATTGCTAAGCAAGGTGGTTGTCACACCCGATTTTACGACCTTTTTTGCTGTGGTTGTTATGGAAATCACCGCGGTCGTTAAGTAAATCTGGCTTCCCCCATTGCCTTTGCTTGTCAGAAGCCGGCTGGGAAGGTTGTAAATGGCAATCACGTGACCCAGGAATGCTGCAACCATTGTAAGTGCGAGCTGGTTGCCAAGTGCCTTAATTTTGATCATGTGACCACAGGGATGCTGCAATGATCGTAAGTGCGAGGACCGGTTGTAAGTCACTTTTTTCAGTGCTGCTGTAACTTTGAACGGTCGCTAAACGAATGGTCTTAAGTCAAGGACTACCTGTACATGGAATACTGATCAGTCTTTATGTTGGTCAAGAGAGCCAGGTCATATATAGAATGTGAATACCATATATACTTGCATATAAGCCCTTCCACATATAAGCCAACCCACAAATTTTTAACCAAAATACCATGGAAAATGTGCCACCTGCAGATAAGCCAAGCCTAAAAATTTCCATATGTTTTAATTTTCACAATTGGCTTATCCGTGGATAATCCACAGATTATCTATTTTTCATGGTATTTTGGTTAAAAATTTGAGTCATTTTATACCTGGATGGGCTTATATGCGAGTATATATGGCATATACGGGTACTTTAAAAAAGTATTATCGTGTATACTTGCAGATAAGCCCATCCATGAATAAGCCCAACCCAATTTTTTAGGTGTATTTTGGCACCTAAAATTCTTGGCTTATCCACAAATATGTATATAAGATATATATCATCAACCTAAGATTATAATCCTGGGGTCTACTGTCATCCCAATATGAAAGAGTAATGGAAAAAATTATACAATCATCCCAAAAGGCATCTGTCACTGATTCTAGGCTAAGGTTTGGGGGAAGAGCCAAGTTTTAAGGATTCATTTAAATAGGTCAATAATCTCTGCCTATGCCCCAACAAATAGTGCTTCTGATGAAGAAACAGATTACATCTGTTCAGTAACTTCTATAACAGAGCTTTCCAAACTGTGTGTCGCGACACAAAAGTGTGTCGCCACACACAGTCTGGTGTGTTGCCACACAACCCGGAAGCGCTGATGATCATCAGCGCTTCCGGGTTTTCCCACGGCGACACACCAACGGTGGCGCGCAAAAACCCGAAAGCGGCAGCAGCGCTTCCGGGTTTTGGCGCGCTGCCGCAACGGCAGCACTTCCGGGTTATCCCGCGGCGACACACCAACGGCGGTTGGTGTGTCGCTGCAGGAAAACTTAGGAAAGCCCTGTTCTATAAGATCTGACAACTGTTCTTAGTCTAGTATTAGCAAAGACCCTTTTAAATCACAGATGGTAAAACAAGAAATCAAATAGACTATATCCTGATTATGCAAAAATTTCAGAATTCTGTTACTGACAAATATTTTGGGGGAATAAATATTATCAGTAAATATGCTTTAGTATATGCTAGCATAAAATAATAACCCAGTTAAATATAGAAAATCAAACTAATTAAATGTTTAAATATGAACAAGTTAAGTGCCTAGATACTGATGACATCTTTCAAAAAGAATGTGAAAACAACCTGAAGAACATAAGTGCACATCAACATGAGCAATTAGAGAGCCACTGGTCTAATGTGAAAATACATTACTTATAGTGTAAATATAGTGTAAATAGACCTGGCTAGTTTATTTAATTCAGTTTAAGTGTCGCCTGATTCCAAACCAACTCTGGTTTAGTTAAAAACCTAGACAAGATAAGGAAGTCTATTGGAACCAAAGGCAAAGAATTAAAAAAAACTAGAGAAAAAGGTGACTGTTTAGGCTTATGAAAGAACTGATGAGAAAATATACAGCAACTATTAGCAACTTTATAGAAAGACAAGTTAGAACAGTACGAGAAATATTTAAAAGAACTTCTATACTACTCAGCTTGACCAACTCTGGATGCTAATACTACTAAAATTCAATTCAGAAATTTATTTTGTAGATGAAATCTCACCAAGATTGGCAAAATCCAAAAAGCCATTAGATGCTTCAAGAATGAGAAGGCACAATAATCAAATGAGCCAGGGCCAGAAATATATAAGACTGCCATGGTATCCTTGGTTTCCAGACTTGAAGTTTTATTCAGAAAAAGATGGGAAAATAAAACCTTGCTAAAAGAATGGGAAATGGCAATTATCCCATTATGCAAGAAAGAAAGCAAAATGGAGGTGGACTGCTGAATGTTAGAATATTAGATGTGAAATTCTACTTCTCAATCTGAATCTGTTATCTAAAAGTGATAAAAGAACTAGAGAAAATCAAGCTGTATTTAGATCTGGGTATAGATGCACTATAGGGGCGTGGTGGCTCAGCGGGTAAGACGCCAGGCTTGTCGATAGGAAGACCGCAAGTTTGGAGGTTTGAATCCCTAGCCCCACGTGATGGAGTGAGCTCCTGCACTAGCCCCAGCTTTTGCCAGCCTAGCAATTCGAAAGCATGCAAATGCAAGTTGATGAATAGGTACCACTTCGGTGGGTAGGTAACAGCGTTTCGTTTGCGTCATGCCGGCCACATGACCATGGAAGCATCTTCGGACAGCGCTGGCTCTTCGGCTAACAAACAGAGATGAGCACCGGCCCCTAGAGTCGGACACGACTGCACAAATGTGTGGGGGGAACCTTTACCTTATGACTGTAATAAAGATTTGATTTGACATGATATATATGACTACCTACATATATTGAGCTTGAGATACCTTGGGACAAACCCATGGTCACCATGGAGCTCATGAGAACTTGTATAAAAAAATGTAAGTATTATACATAAATAATATATCCCTTGCTTAACAACCATTTGTTTAGTGATGGTTCAGACGACAGTGCTGAAAAAACCAACTTATCCTCACACTTAACGACCATTGCAGCGTCCTCGTGATCACTATTTGAGCGCTTGGCAACCGGTTTACATTTATGACTGTCACAGCGTCCCATGGTCATGTGATCGCCATTATCGACCTTCCCAGCTGGCTTCTGGCAAGCAAAATCAATGGGAAACTGCATGATTTGCTTAACAACCACGTGGTTCGCTTAATGCCCACAGTGATTTGCTTAACAACTGCCACAAAAAAGGTCGTAAAATTTGGTCGGATTCGTTTAATGCTTAGCAACCAAAATTTCGGTCTCAATTGTGGTCATTAAGTGAGGACTACCTGTAAGACATATCATCATAGAGGTTTAGTCCTACAGTATGTAAAGGAACAATACTTTCTGAAGATCTACATGCTGTATTTCCCACAGCCTGTGTTATGACAGAAGGATAAACCTCTGTCAAGAAGGGAAAAAAGGGAAAACAGTATACACCACAGACCTTCCAGGCCTTAAAAGTTATACTGCTACTAGAATCAATTTCAACTTCCTTCCAGTACATTTCTCTGAAAACATTCCCCAGCACATCAGGAGACTGGGTAACATCGCTGGAGTACTATAAATACTACAATGTCATACATCTTTCTACTGTGCCCCTCCCCCTCAACCATAACAACATTGGGCTATTTTTTACTACAAACTTTATTTAAAAGAAAAAAATCAAAAACAACCTTTTTAATTGCAAATATTAATATGCAACCATTTCCTGTTGAGAGAAATGCAGAACTGCTTCCGTAGAACAGCTGTTTCCAAGTGAGTTAAAAAGGGGAAAAAATCTAAAATAAGATGTAGTGTTCCAATCGGACCACAAGATGGTGGTGGACCTCTACAAATTATTCATTTATTGCTAAGGTCAGGCTCTTGCCACAGAAAAATGGTTTAAAGCTTTCCCTTTTTCTTGGAATTCTAGAAGTTAATTCTGAAGCTGTGGGAAGATGTTAAATTGCATTTATTTCTTGCCTCAGTCCAGTTTCTCAGAATTCTGCCTCTTGCTTATTTTATTTTTTTTTCTATTCAGGAGAGGGAGGGATTGGTGCATCTGATTATGTCTAAGGGCCAAAGATGTCTCTATGTGACAAAGGACCTATTTTCCTCTTGAAATGTACTGAAACTCAGATGCTAGTTGGCTTCCAGAGAATTTGGGCAGAGGTTTGCAGTCGGCACATTCACTACATAGGTATACACCTTCCTTTATATGACCTCTCAGACTAGAGAGATAGAGCTGACCCTAACCCTAACCTTGTACTGGAGGTTTCATGACTCTACACCCCAGAGTGGCAAGGGGGAGGGATTACTTCAGTATATGTTCCTGTGGCTTTATACATAACTTGATTCCCTGGAGGTCAAGCAACCTAGGCTTCCAAGGCTGTTATAGTTCATACAGCTTGGTGCACTGTATAAAGGAGAGTGGTCTGTGAGTTCAATTCTTAGCAGGGAATTGTTACGCTAATTGCAATGGCTGCATGTACCTGATGAGTTCCACTAAGAATGAAACTGGTCACATACTGCCTTCTGGTGGTTAAATAATGTGTAAAAGCAAATTTATTAGAGCTGCTTATAGTCATTTAATCTCAGTGTCATCCTTGATACAGAGGTGTCTAGAATTGGGTCTAGTGCAGATAGATGGAATTTATTTATTTGATTGATTGATTGATTGATTGATTTATCACCGCCCAACTCCCCACAAGGGGACTCTGGGCAGTTTACAATAAAACAAAACTAAGCAATACAATGTAAAATCACACAATAAATACAATACATACTAAATAAATATAATAAAAACCAAATGGGTCAAGTTCTTCTACTACTGCAAATGAAATAAAGTTGTATTAAGAAAATAGCCATCCCCAGAAGTGGCTACTCTTATTCTTGCCCCAAGCATGATGGCAGAACCAGGTTTTTAAGTGTCTGTGGAAATCCAGGAGCGAGGGGACCCGTCTCACCTCCGGGGGAAGGATGTTCCAGAGGGCAGCGGCTACTGCAGAGAAGGCCCGCTTCTGTGACCCCACTAGATGGAACTCTTTAACAGGTGGGGTCCGTAGCATGCCCTCTCTGCATGTCCGGGTGGGACAGTTTGATATGATGGGGATGAGACGGTCCTTTAGGTAATCTGGTCCCATGCCTTGTAGGGCTTTAAAGGTCATAACCAACACCTTGAATTGGACCCGGAAGCAAACTGGGACCCAGTGCAGCTCGCGGAGCAAAGGTGTTATGTGTGCCACCCTTGGGGCACCTAAAATTGCTCACGTGGCCACATTCTGGACCAGCTGTAGCTTCCGGATATTCTTCAAGGGTAGCCCCATGTAGAGTGCATTACAGTAGTCTATATGAGAGATAACCAGGGCGTGACTGACCGTTCGAAGGGTCTCTTGTTCCAGGAAAGGGCGTAACTGGCGCACAACACGAAGCTGCACAAAGGCCCTCCTGGCCATGACTTCCACCTGCTCTTCAAGCAGGAGTCGTGAGTCCAAGAGGACCCCCAAGTTACGCACCGGGTCTGATTGGGGCAGTGCAACCCCATCCAGAACCAAAGATGATAATTTCCCAGATGTCGAGCTATTAATCCACAGCCACTCCGTCTTGCCAGGGTTCAGTTGAAGCTGGATTGTTCCCCATCCAGGCCCCCACAGCCCCCAGACACTCGGACAGGGTGGTAACTGCATCACTTACTTCACTAGGGATGGAGATGTACAATTGGGTATCATCAGCATATTGATGATACCTCATCCCATGGCAGATCCCATGGCGGCGGATGATCTCACCCAGTGGTTTCATGTAAATGTTAAATTACTGATGTAGCCTAAACAGGGTAACTCTTAGACCCTTTACCATCTCAGTGATAAAAAACTAGTTCACCAAAACTCAGCAAAATTAGCAATAGTGGGGTGTTATGGATTGGTACGTAGTTAAAAAACAGAAAACACAGATCAAAATCAATGCCATGAATGCAAGAGCAATAAAGGGACATAAACAGTAAGGACCCTCAGGAATCTGTATTAGAACTGCTATATTTTTAATTTGTCCATAAATGATCTGGAATTAATGAGGGAGCAGTGAGGTAATCTTATTTGCTGATGACATCAAATTATTTAGGGTGATTAAATAACAATAGATAATGTTGATGTGTTCCAAAGAGTCTCTCCAAACTGAAGAATGGACATTAAAATATTTAGACAATGAATGAAACTAAATGGTGGGAGTTCCAGGAGAAATGGGAACTTTTTTTTCATGAATAACAAATCCCTTAAAGTTGCTATCACAAGATTACGGCCATGGCCATCACATGGAAAGCTTCAGAAGGGAATTAGACAAATTCATAAATGATAAGACTAGTAAGGTAAAAAAGGTAAAGGTTCCCCCTGCACGTTTATAAAGACTGCTACTAATTATGGTTATAATTTACATTCAGTAACAGAGGAGCAGGCCCTCCTGATATCAGTTTGTGGGGGGAAAAGTGAGAGGCTAGGTGCAAGAGAACAAGTACTAGAAGTTCAGTTCAGGATTCCAACATTACTTTTTTCCCAATGGAATCCAAATAAATCTAACAGTAATAATAACATTCCCAAACACAGTGATATAGTAAAACAAACAATGCAGTTAAATATGTTTCCTTCAGTGTCTAAAAAGAAAAGCAATTCAGCTTGTCAACAATGACTCTGAAGCGAGATTGAGATCAAGAACTCTGTTTCAAGCCTCTGTCAATAGGATAAAGGTAAAGGTTTCCCCCACACATTTGTGCACTCGTGTCTGACTCTAGGGGCCGGTGCTCATCTCTGTTAGCTGAAGAGCCAGCGTTGTCCGAAGATGCTTCCACGGTCATGTGGCCGGCATGACGCACGCGGAACGCTGTTACCTACCCACCAAAGTGGTACCTATTAATCTACTTGCATTTGCATGCTTTCAAATTGCTAGGTTGGCAAGAGCTGGGACTAGTGCGGGAGCTCACTCCATCACGCAGGGCTAGGGATTTGAACCTCTGAACTTGCGATCTTCCGATTGACAAGCCTGGTGTCTTACCCGCTGAGCCACCACGCCCCATTCAATAGGATATTTACAGTCAATAGGATATTTACAGTCAAATCAATAATTTCTATGATCAGTAGCCTATTTTGCATTTGCTGTAGGAAAAAGTATTTACATGGGGAAGTATGTGTTACATTTAGCCAAGAATAGTTTGTATTTTTGGTAAAAGACTAATTTATTATAATTTGAGGCAATTCTGTTCTATTTATTTTGACATGGTCAAACAGGAACTTAACTGAGCATTACTCACATGTTTAAGCTAGTCCATAAGATCTTTATTTTTAGAAAGTTACAAAAGCAAAGCTCTCTCATTCATATGTAATGTCATGTAATTACTTGAAGCAATTTTTGATAAACTGTTAATTTGGTATTTCTTTATCTTTACTTAGCATGGTCTGATACTTATGTCCAGAGTATTTTTTTTTATAGCTAATGCATTTTTTTTACAATACACTTGATCTTTCAGGTCATTTTACAGCAATGGTTTGGAAGAACACAAAAAAGATGGGAGTTGGAAAGGCAGCTGCAAGTGATGGCTCCACATTTGTGGTGGCTAGATATGAACCTGCTGGCAACATTGTAAACCCTGGCCAATATGAACAAAATGTTTTTCCACCAAAAAAATAATCTTTGTGGAAAAGGGACTATTTTTAACAGGTTATGAAAAAGAAAACTAGGAGGTCATGTGATTACATTGGATAAACAACTTAAAGTACATAAAATGAAGTTGAATGGTACTTTATTTCATTTCAAGAGATGTTTAATGGAGAAGCAGTTCTGCCTACCAAAATTCACTCTTGTATGGAACCATCACTGAAGTATAAAGGAAATGACACAAGCCAAAATATGGAACATACATAATCAAGAAATGTAAGAACATAATGGTTTATATAATTTCATATTTGTACAGAATCTCTTCTCTAAAATATATTTGCAAACTCTAATATCAAAATGCTATCATTTTAATGTTGTTATTTCAATACGCTAGATTTTCAAGGATTTCTAAAAAAAAATAAAGCCTGATTTTAATTGCTTATAAATGCCATTCATCACCATTGGAATTACGTTGCAGCAGTTTTAAATATGCCAGACTGAATGCACACAAAAAAGAACATATGTGTTCTAACATAAATTGCATGAGAAAATTAATCTGATAAGCATGGACAACCTTAGCAGGGTTATAGGCATTCTGAAAGCACAGCTGTCTCCACAGAGCACAAATCCTATGTACCTGTGGGAGTCTCATGTGACTCCTTATGACAGTGCTTTCTAAAGTGCCGCCGTTGGCGACACACCAATGGCAGCAGCAGCAGCGGTGCGGCGGCGCACGCGGGGGCGTGCACGGCAGCAGGGGCAGCGGCGGCCTCTGCTAAAACACGGAAGCGCTGATGGTGCGCTGCCGCCGCCGCCGTGCACACCCCCGCTGCCACTTCCGGGTTGTGTGGCGACACACCAGACTGTGTTGCGACACACTAAAGTGTCGCGACACACAGTTTGGAAAGCTGTGCCTTATGACCTTAAGGGTTTGGTATTATACAAAATGCAAGTACAGAATAAACAAATAGTTTTATTCCTTGGCCTGGAACTATACTAAAGCCTACAGGATTAGCATTCAGTAAGCATTTCACCCTCTCTTTTCTCTGCAAAGACCCTGTGTCAGTGAACTAAGGAGACTGAGGGGCTCCTACTAAGGACAGCTGACATGACTGGGGAATTGGTTTACAAAGTTTTGCAGAGGTGAAAGAGTGCAACATCTGAATGATACAGTTATGGGGGAAGTGCTCCATTGCCACAACAATGCAGTCCAAAGAATTGTACAGGATGGGAAGGGAAACAGAGGAGTGATATTCTGGTCATTGATTTGAAGATCCAGAGGCCTGCCTACCTGCATATAGAGGAATAAAAGTCATGGCAAGAAATCATGGCTTCTGCTTAGAAGCCACACTTTTGAGAGAAATTAAAAAAGACCTTAAAAGGTGGAAAAATTTAAACTCTCCTGGTTAGGATTAACAGTGACTGTTAAAATGATAATATTTCCCAAGATAATTTTTTTATTTGAAATGGCACCAATTTCAATCCCAGATAAAACTTTGCAAGACTGACAAAGAACAGTCAACAGATTTATATGGAGTGGGGAAAATCCCAGAGTAAAATTTAAGATTTTACAAGATTCAAAAGACAGAGGAGGATTTCCTTTTCCAAATTTTAAATTATATTACCATGCAGTATAATATAGTATGCATATTACTTATCACAGATAACGGAATGGATAAAATGGCCAAATAGTACAATGTCAATATTAGAAGAAGTTGGTCTAGCCAATGGTCTTCATAGGTATTTATGGTATAAGGAAACAAACGAAGACAAAAATCTTAAAGGACATACTATAAAACAAAAGTTGATAAAAATATGGAACTCCTTAGTAATTAATTAATAATAATTAAAAATCCAATAAACTCTCACCATTGACCTCACCCTCAAATGTGTTCTATTTGGGGGACAGTTACAGCAAGAAAAATGTAATTACATATGCAGATATGGTACATTCAGATTTCAGAAGTAGATTAAAGTCACAGCAAGAATTATCAAACGAGGGTAGGAAACTATCATGGTTGATGTATTTACAAATTGCCATAAGAATAAGAAGGAGAGGTTTTAAGAAAGATGATAGATTTTGAAATACTGATACACAACTGAGGCCATATATTAGGATGCATATATAAACTTATTAAAATAGGATAGGGGATAGAACAAGTCAAAGTTTGTATGATAAAGTGGATGGGAAATTTTAAATAAACAGTGATGATACAGCAATGGGAGGAGTTATGGAAAAAAATCAGTATAATTTACAGCAAGTTATAACCTAAGGGAAAATTGGTACAAAGTGTTTTATACAGTAGATGGCACATAACTCCATCAATAATTTCTAAAATACAGTCTGAACCCTTTTGAATTTTCATATTTCTTCATAAATATCACCTAAAACATGATTTTTTTCTCCACACAAGTCCTAAAACTAGATAAAGAAGACCCAATTAAACAAATGAGTCAAAAACATTGTACTTGTTCATTTATTTATTGAGGAAAATTATCCAAAGCTACGCAGTGTGTGTGGCCAAAGTATGTGAACCCCTAGGATTACCAGTTCATTTGAAGGGGAAATTAGAGCCAGGTATTTCAATCAATGGGATGAGAATCACGTGTGAGTGTGAAAGGTCCTGCCTTATTTAAAGAACGGAATTCTGGGTATTCACTATCAAAGTCTGATCTTCACAACAATTTAATTAGCCATTCTTCCAAATAAGAGATCTTTCCCAATAAAAAGTACATAAAATCCTTGCAACTGTTAGCATTTACAGTGCTAGTTCAATGACTTTTGAAGGAGTATATGGTGAAGTTCAATAAGAATATCTCAGCTTGAAATGGATTTGCAACCTTCAAAATCTATTCCACTCTAATATGAATCATTTCCTTGTATTTAGGGCTGTACAGCATTGCCACCACAATGTTGAAAAAAGGACCCTACCTGTTCATTACCTTTCCAGCATTTTTGAGAGAGAGAATTATTAATTTTGGCAATCAAGTCTGGATTAATGTACATTGATAAAACATACTAATTATCTCTAATTGTGATATTTGAACTAAATTTAATATTCTTTTTCCACTGGAATTCCACTGCTGCATATCTATAACTATGGTCAAGTTCCATCCATTTAATCATACAGTCTTTTAACTTGTTCAGATTCTGATAACAGATATTCAGTATTATGTATTACAAGATTTTCAAATTCAGTCAAATCTCTCTATGTTACTCCTTGTTTCTGTAGTTCTTCTGTTGCAGCGCTATTTATTTGAAGATACTGAAACCAATCAAATATAGTAGAGCTTTCTTATAGCTTGTTTATTTCTGTTTGTATCAGCCCAAATACATCTATGCAGCCCCTTTGGGAAATCTGCCCCTTCAATAGGGTTATTGAGCCATATGGACATATAATCCACTCTGAAATCCACATTAAACAGCTGGCGTGATAATATAGTCTAAAATTCAGGGTCTCTAGGCTACCTCATTCTCTTAAATCCTGCGAGTTCTTGAATTTAATCCTTTGCCTTTTGTTACACTATATATATACAGTGGGGCAAAAAAGTATTTAGTCAGCCACCAATTGTGCAAGTTCTCCCACTTAAAAAGATGAGAGAGGCCTGTAATTGACATCATAGGTAGACGTCAACTATGAGAGACAAAATGAGAAAACAAATCCAGACAATCACATTGTCTGATTCGGAAAGAATTTATTTGCAAATTATGGTGGAAAATAAGTATTTGGTCACCTACAAACAAGCAAGATTTCTGGCTCTCACAGACCTGTAACTTCTTCTTTAAGAGGCTCCTCGGTCCTCCACTCATTACCTGTAGTAATGGCACCTGTTTGAACTTGTTATCAGTATAAAAGACACCTGTCCACAACCTCAAACAGTCACACTCCAAACTCCACTATGGTGAAGACCAAAGAGCTGTTGAAGGACACCAGAAACAAAATTGTAGACCTGCACCAGGCTGGGAAGACTGAATCTGCAATAGGCAAGCAGCTTGGTGTGAAGAAATCAACTGTGGGAGCAATAATTAGAAAATGGAAGACATACAAGACCACTGATAATCTCCCTCGATCTGGGCCTCCACGCAAGATCTCACCCCGTGGGGTCAAAATGATCACAAGAACGGTGAGCAAAACTCCCAGAACCACACGGGGGGACCTAGTGAATGACCTGCAGAGAGCTGGGACCAACGTAACAAAGGCTACCATCAGTAACACACTACGCCGCCAGGGACTCAGATCCTGCAGTGCCAGACGTGTCCCCCTGCTTAAGCCAGTACATGTCCGGGCCCGTCTGAAGTTTGCTAGAGAGCATTTGGATGATCCAGAAGAGGATTGGGAGAATGTCATATGGTCAGATGAAACCAAAGTAGAACTGTTTGGTAGAAACACAACTCGTCGTGTTTGGAGGAGAGAGAATGCTGAGTTGCATCCAAAGAACACCATACCTACTGTGAAGCATGGGGGTGGCAACATCATGCTTTGGGGCTGTTTCTCTGCAAAGGGACCAGGACGACTGTTCCGTGTACAGGAAAGAATGAATGGGGCCATGTATCGTGAGATTTTGAGTGCAAACCTCCTTCCATCAGCAAGGGCATTGAAGATGAAACGTGGCTGGGTCTTTCAGCATGACAATGATCCCAAACACACCGCCCGGGCAACGAAGGAGTGGCTTCGTAAGAAGCATTTCAAGGTCCTGGAGTGGCCTAGCCAGTCTCCAGATCTCAACCCCATAGAAAACCTTTGGAGGGAGTTGAAAGTCCGTGTTGCCCAGCGACAGCCCCAAAACATCACTGCTCTAGAGGAGATCTGCATGGAGGAATGGGCCAACATACCAGCAACAGTGTGTGCCAACCTTGTGAAGACTTACAGAAAACGTTTGACCTCTGTCATTGCCAACAAAGGATATATAACAAAGTATTGAGATGAACTTTTGATATTGACCAAATACTTATTTTCCACCATAATTTGCAAATAAATTCTTTCCGAATCAGACAATGTGATTGTCTGGATTTGTTTTCTCATTTTGTGTCTCATAGTTGAGATCTACCTATGATGTCAATTACAGGCCTCTCTCATCTTTTTAAGTGGGAGAACTTGCACAATTGGTGGCTGACTAAATACTTTTTTGCCCCACTGTATATATAGTGTATATATATATATATATATATATATATATAAAAAGGTAAAGGTACCCCCCGCACATTTGTGCAGTCGTGTCCGACTCTAGGGGCCGGTGCTCATCTCCGTTTGTTAGCCAAAGAGCCAGCGTTGTCCGAAGACACTTCCACGGTCATGTGGCCGCATGACACGCATGGAACGCTGTTACCTACCCACCGAAGTGGTACCTATTAATCTACTTGCATTTGCATGCTTTCGAATTGCTAGGTTGGCAAGAGCTGGAGCTAGTGCGGGAGCTCACTCCGCACGCAGGGCTAGGGATTCGAACCTCCGAACTTGGCAATCTTCCGATCAACAAGCCTGGTGTCTTACCCACTGAGCCACCACGCCCCCATATATATATATATATATATATATATATATATATATATATATATATATATAGTTGTTTATGCCAGTCAGTTAGTACCATACTCTCAACAGGGACTGGAATAATTTGAAAAAGGAGGTTAAGTCTTGATAGAATAGTCACTTTAACAGATGCAATTCCTCCTTATCAGGGCATTTTTAGTTTTTTCCATTTGGAAATATCTGTTAACTGTACTATATTTTTCCAAGTTGGTAGGTAATTATTCTTAAATAAATTGTTATTGTTGCTTGTAAAAATCCTAAATATCTAACCTTCTTAACATCAGTGTTAAAGCTTGTTGTTTGGTACACACATTGCATTTCTTCCTCTGTCAAATTCCATATCAACATTCGAGTTTTCTCTTTATTGATGATAACTTGACTCCAAACCGTATTTGTTTTATCTGATCCATCAGCAATGTTAGAGAGTCTCTAAGCTGAGGAATTGTATGTACAATACTATCAGCAAATAATTCAATTTATGTTCTTGCATAGTTAATTTAATTTCTGAATTTCTAATATTTTGACATAGTTGGATTGCCAGTGATTCTAAATCTAGTAGAAATAGAGGAGAAAGAGGACACCCTTGTCTTGCCCCCTTTGATATAGTACATTCCAGTGAAATGAGACCATTTGCTAGAATTTTAATTTTTAAAAATAAATACTCTGTATCCATTTAAGAAAATTCGAGTCCCAAACCATCCTTTTCCAGAACTGCAAACACAAAAGGCCATTCCAAATTGTCAGGGGCTTTTTCAGCATCAAGAAATATCATGGCCAATTTCTTACTCTTCTGGTTTACCTTATCAATAACATTTAAAATATGTTTATTTCTCATATACCTCTTAAGAATAAAGCCTGTCTGGTCAGAATGTATCATTTCAGTTAAAAAGCCATTTAATTTCTTGGCAAGAATTTTGGTAAAAAGTGTATAATCCACATTCAGTAGAGAGAAGGGCCTCTATGCTTTAGAACAGGTTGAATATTTTCCTTCTTTATAAATCAAATAGATGAAAACGTCTTCCCATGATGAAGGTGGTTCGTGGCATAGCTGAATCTCGTTCATTATGTGAGTTATAGGTTTAACTGGAAGTTCTTGAAAAGGTGTCATGGAGGTGTAGCAAAGGCCACACGAGGCATCGCAAAGGCCTCGTGGAGGCATCGCACGGTGTCGTGAAGGGCCAGCAGCTGCCTCAGCTAGGTGCTCAACAGTGGGGGGAAGAAGATGGCAGTCAGCGGGGGCAGCAGGGGTAGGCAACGGCAGCCAAGCGCAAGGTGGCCAAAAGGGCAGAGATGGGGGGAGATAGGTGGTTGGGGGAGTTGAAGCGCATGCTGCGGTCATAGATGCAGGCGGGCTGCCAAGTGCCTGAATTTTGATCATGTTACTGTGGGGCGCTGCAATGGCCATAACTTTGAGGACCGGTTGTAACTACCATTCGCTTGGTGCTATTGTAACTTCGATTGGTCGCTGAACAAATGGTCATTAAGCAAGGACTACCTGTAATTGTTTCAAGTAATTCAATAATACACCTTTTCGTTTTTGCTTTCTTTGTTCTGTTTGATACTAGAGAGATAAACAAACCTCTCATGAATGCTTTACTTGGCTCCCATACTGTACCAGAGGAAATCTCATAACTTTATTAAATTTTAAAACAAAGAGATAAAATCTATCAGAAACTAATAAAGAGAAAGAGAAGTGCAGAAAAAGAAGAAAACAGAAATAGAAAAAGGAATAACTCCTGACCCCTTCACAACAGATATAAGTAAAACTTACATTAAACTCTTACTCTAAGGTTACAACATAGCATCCATTTTTTCTATTGTCAACTAATATTATTAATCATCACATCCATATATCATAATTTCATTCTTTTCTGTTTCACACAAAAAG